>CM054129.1:30328217-36155669 GCA_028751855.1 Ambrosia trifida
TTTTCGTATAAAAATTCGGGGAAAATTTTTGCAATGTTACACTCACCGTCGCCGTCGCGGTCGCGGTGTCGCGGTCGCGGTAGCGGTAGCGGTAGCGGTAGTAGTAGTAAAGTGCACGGATGGTCCCTGTGGTTTGCCCAAATTTCACGTATGCCCCCATATATTTTCAATGGTCCCCAGCGTTGACATTTTATAACATTTTGGTCCCTACCAGCAAACGTCATTAAATTTTATCAGTTAAGTCATGTAAAATGACTAAAATACCCATAGGGACTATCCGAGCAGTTTAATCTTTTATATATATGACCAGCACCACCACCTCCTCCTCCTCCTCAAACAACCAACATCACCCCCTCCTCCTCCTCCAACCACCACCACCTCAGGAGAGAGGGAGAGACGAGATGAATAGAGATAGAGAGAGAGGGGGATGACCGAGAGATGAGGGAGGTACTGTGACGGAGCTCTGGCGAAGCTCCGACAGGACCACGGCGGCGACACATGAACAACATGTGTAGAGGATTGGGAACTGATGGTGATAATGTTGCTTTGGTCACGAGACCTGATTGGGACAAATCTGATCTGAGACTGTTAAAGGTAGTGGTTGTGGTATGCGGTGACCAGTGTAATTTGCTCAGGTGTTACCTGACGGCTAAGGAGTCTTAAGACCTCCGATACGATTAATCTAACCAATTCTATATGTTCCTGTCCATTTCACACTGTCAATTCTCTGCACTTATTATCTTATTTATCAAATTGTGTTTAAATACATTCCTAATTTTATAATACTATGTACTATGAATAATGATATGCGTTTGCTTATGAGGAATCTATAAATTGTTAAATTACAATCATTGTATGTTATGTGATATTCTTGATATTTATGATGATTTGGCTGGTGGTTTGTTACACTTAGTTTACCAATTGATTGCTACCCTAAACCTAAGATCATTAAGTGGTGGTGATGGTTATGGTTGGTGATGGTTGGGGAAAGATGGTAGTGGTGATGGTTGTGGTAGATATGTGTGGTGGGGGTTGAGAAGAGAAGGAGATATAACAGAGGGGTTGAGAAGATAAGGGAATATGGAGGTGGTGGGTTTTTTTTTTATTTTTTAAAGAGGGGTAATTTAGTAATTTCACATTGACTTAACTGAAAAACTTAACCTCCATCCAAGTCAGGGACCATCAATGAAACAAAATACAAACCACAGATCCCATACGTGTAATTTCAAAATGCTGAGGAGCAGAGTTTAAATTTGGGCAAACCACAGGGACCATCCGTGCACTTTACTCTAATAATAAAAGATAAAAAAGAGAATGTATGCCATATATGGCCTTGGCAAATATTAATTGAAATTTAGAAACCAAAAAACCCAATGAGAGTCTGGAGAGAGAAAGCGGGAGTACTTAAGGAAGGAGAAATCCCACCGGAGAAGGACAACGGGAACTTTCAGGGCACGACAACATTCTACATCTCAAACATCCCAGATGACCTATCGATTAAGATGTTGAGAGAGGATTAATGGAGATGCGGCCAACTCGTGGATGCGTATATCGCCAGGAAAAGAGATAAGTTTGGAAACGTCTACGCCTTCGTTAGGTTTGCTAAGGTTAAAGACACTGAAAAGATGGTCAAAGCTCTTAATAGTGTAATATTTATAGGGAGGAAAACATTTGCAAAGGTCGCAAGGTTTGGAAAGGTTTCAAGTGTGAAGAATAACACTGGACAACCGGTACCTGATATGGGCAAGAAGTCTGATACACGTGCTGGTACAGACCCAAAGAAGAACTATGCGCCTGGTAGCGACTATAATGGGCTCTCATACAGGGATACTCTTACCGGGAAAAAGTTGGTGAAGTTAGAAGGTCTAGAATCGGAGCCAATGGTCTCAGGGAAAGGTAGGTCGGTTATCGGTGAAGCCATGAGCTTTGACAGTCTTCAAAGGATGGAAAAGAATCTTAGTAGGAGTATAGATATGAGAATAGAAATACGTTATTTGGGGGGATTGAAAGTTATGTTGATGTTCTCGTCGCCGGAGAAAGCAAAAATGTTTATGAAAGAACAACATCGGTGGGTTGACTGGTGTAAAGAGCTCGTTGGGTGGGAAGGACAACACTTGAAGTTTGAAAAAATAGTATGGCTTAGAATATTGGGCTTACCAATTACTCTAAGATGTGAAGACCACATTGTGAGGATCGGTGAAAGATATGGTTTGGTCATTAAGGATGCGGATATGGGAATCATGGAACCGGACCTAACTAGTGTTTATGTGGGGGGTGCTTGCGGACCACGGGAACACTATCAATGAAGAAATATCAATCAGTTGGGACGATGTGCTCACTAAATGCTGGATTATGGAAGCAGCCGTGTCTTGGAAGCCTGATTTTGTCGGTGAAGATACTGTAATAGTTGGGGAGGAGAACGATAACATTGTAATGAGTCAAGTTGCTGATGACCCAGAAAATCATGAAGATGCAGAAGTGTCCTCAGATACCAGTGCTCTGGCACCGGATTGTTCAAGCTCCGGTGAAGAAGCTAAAAAGTCTCACAGGTGGGAAAATGAAAAGACAAACGAGATGCATGGGAAAGAGGAACCGGATAGGGAGAATCAAGAAGTAAACATTAAGTTGGATGGTCAAAAGGAATCCTTGGTGGGGGATAAATCTTCGAGAACAGTAACCGGTGCCTCAAATGATGTTTTGGGAACAATGTGCTGGCAACATGTGGAAAACAAAAGGACAAGTTTGGGGCTCGAGACTCTGAGACATGTCCCAAGTAATCAAACACTACACATTTTAAATGGTGGTGGGGACAAGCATTCTCTGGAATTTAATAATAATAATAATAATAATAATAATAATAATAATAATAATAATAATAATAATAATAATAGTGAGGAAGGTCAACTTTTGGGAGGATACATTTACCTTGATGGTCCACTCGATGCAAATGAGATGGAAAACAACAAATGCCTTGGTGGGCCATCAGGTATAACCACTCCAAATAAAAAAGAGATTGGGTCCCACATGGAAAGTCAGGTACAACAATGCAACTACAAGGTGAACAGGGAGTCATTCAAAAGCAATGTGATGGGACCTACAGGAAAGGTGGTGGAACAAAAGACTTCTTATGAATGTAAGGATCCTAAGCCTCCACACATGGGGAAGCAAATTTTCTACTTCAAGGCCCAAACAACCACTACAGCGGATCGGTTTTGTTAAAAGAAACCCGTAAGCAAAAGGATTTGTCAGTTAGGGAGGTGAAAATTTTGGGAGATGGCAAACCGAAGACTCGAGATAACAATGGTGGTATGGCAGATTCTTTCAATCTGGAGAAAATAATTGTTTCTGCTTCAAAGAAAACCCCAAAAAGGAGAAGAAAAGACGGTCAGGGTTTTGACTTATTTGGGAATTATGCGAAGACGCCAGCTAAAAGAGCTCGGTGCAACGTGTCTTCCTTAGACTTACAGCTGAGGGTAAGTGGTTCTGATCCACCCGTGGGTGACGGTGGTGGTCTTTTGTAAAATTAGTTAGGTGACATAAATTTTAGGTGTTGTTTAGTGCTGTAAGGCAGACTGTTTTATGTTTTTGGGTTTGTGGTGTAACTCTTTTGGGTGTATGGTGTCGCTAGTTTCTTGCTAGTGGCCTCGTGGTTTTAATAAAGTATTTTGCCGTTCAAAAAAAAATATATGGCATTGGCCTTAGGCCACATCGGAAAAAAAAAACAAAGGGGAAGTCGGTGGACATTTTTGGGAGTTTATTTATTTTTGGATGGCGCTAGTTTTTTGGGGAGATTTGGAGGATTTATTGGACAACTAAACATCAATCAAGGAGAGGGGATCACAGGAATTTATTTTTTTGGAGGCGGACACAGAATTAAGGAAAAAAGAAAGGACAAGAAGATGGAAGACCAAAGATTAATGAAGAACGCTATGGCCATGCGTGGCTAAATCCTTTGTATCACACTAGGGATGTAAACATCTGAAGATCTAGGGTTAATATTTGGGTATTGTTCTTAAACTATTTGATTATGTATTTGTGTGTTTGAAACAGTGTGTTAAATTGTGATTAACCTTATGTTGAATTCATTTTAGTTAATTGATCTTGTGCCAATTTCTAATGTCATGAACATGGTTTCTTGCTTTAACACAAACATAGAGTTGTATGTTCTAGGTAATGAAGTGTAGTTTATTCTATCTTTGATATTGATAAAACTTGACATCTAAGCCTATTGAACAATCAATCCGTTAACACCAATCGCACTACCATTGTTTACCCATTTGTGAAATCCCTAGCCTTCATTTGTTGAAACCCTAGTGTGGTCCTTTTAATTAAATTGGTTACAAACATCATTACTTTTCATTCCTACAATTTTAATTCAAGTTTTCAGTATAATAAATAAAACCTTTTCAATCAAATTCTTAAATGAAACAAGAAAAAATCTTCATAAGTTTCTAGCATCTTCATAAGAAACACTGTATAATCAACTAAGTAATATCCACTAACCACACGCTCCTTGGATTGATACCCTACTTACCGTATCTACCTAGGTTAATTAGGTTTTGCATGACCCGTAACGACCGGCTCATCAATAATGAGTCGATGGAGAATTTCATTGTTCGCTTCAACAAAGAGCGATTACAAATCTCGGGGTTGACGAAAGAGCTGGCATGCACAGCCTTCACCATGGGGGTGAATGACGACGGGTTATTACGGGAACTCCACGGGCCAAAAGGATACCCACAGACTATGGACGAGATGATGACTATTGCCAAGGCATACGTGAAGCTAGAGAAGTCGATTTCAATGAATCATGCGGTCCGAAAGAAACAAGAAGCTGCGAAAGCCGCTGAACACCGTGATCAGCGAAGTTCAAGAAACAAGGGAAAGACAGGGACCGAGGAACAACCATATTCGAGAAAAGAACATAGAAAATCTCACCAAAGGCAGGACAGGCCCAGGGATACCTACTCCGGGAGGAGTGATAATTCAACAAAACGAAAGTCAGAGTATCCAGAGCTGACTAAGATTCTTGCCCATATATTGGACACCGAGAATTTGAAGCTAAACACCCCTCATCCGATTAAACACTCTCCTTCACAGGACAAGTCCAAGTACTGTGACTATCATAAAGGCAACGAGCACGATACAAAGGACTAATATCAGTTGAAGAGGCAGATAGAATACTTTGTGAAGGCGAAAAGGTAGTGCATCTTCTTAAAGATGTGAAGCCAACCGCCTCTCCAGCAGTAAATGACAAAGCGGCAGGAAAGAGACCATGGGAAATAAACATGGTCCGGAGTGGACCCCATGTCCGGCGAAAGAGAACTTTTGAAAGTTTCGAACCATGGATGGAGGCAGTCATGACGGTACCTCCTCACTACAAGGTTCTAAGCATGATGGCACTTGTGATATCTGTCGCCGTATGGGACTACAACATGAAAAGGTGCCTAGTGGATACGGGTTGTTCGGAAGATATAATCTATGAACCATGTTTTCGCAGAATGCGGATTGAAGACCAAAGAATGTGTGAACTCATTTTAGGATCGTAAACACGAAACGTGATCTCACGAATACCAACCGGCAACCGTAAGGTACGGAATCCCCTCAGTTGTGCAAAATGATTCAGAAATAAGCAGTAACGATCGTGATGAAAATAGATAACGAATCACCGAGCAATTTCCATACCTTTACTCGTGTATTAGATCAAATCAAAGATATTACAGATGAATAACCTAGACCTAATACAGAGAATATCACAAACTAGGGAAAAGCTCAAATGATAACTTCTTCCTAAATAACTATTTTTCCCCTTATATGGGCATTTCATTTGACCCTTACATGAGGTCGAATGGGTTCATTCGACCCCTCGTGGGTTCGAATGAAGCCTTCTCTTCTACATTCGACCTCTCTTTTTTCCTCGACATTCAGTACTGGATCACTAGCTGAGGACATACATGAATAATGCACTTACAATCTCCCCCTTGGACCTAGCTAGTGATGTACCAAATCAAAAAGTTATTAATTCTTCAAGTCTTGAATTCATTATCTAGAAAAACTTGAACACTTTCCATTTTCTTGCATGATTGTATCGATGTTCTTATCTATCTCTATAGTAAGCTTTGAAATCTCAGACAGACTCAAGAAATCTTGGCTTTGTCATTTGTTGGTCCAGAGATGAAGACATAAATCAATCTTTAATTCTTTACTTCCATGATCTCACTTATCACATATTTTACAACTTCTGACTGTTCTGGTGATCTAGATTTTCAGGTTTGGGTCTTGTTCAGTTTCACGCTTTGTCGATGAGTCTTGAGCAGTGCACCTGTTGTGTTAAATTTTGCAGAAAAATTTACAAAAAACTGCACAAACTACAACTGGCTTTAGACACGACAAAAATCTTGGAAGTAATCTTTACATCCAATTTGACCCTCAATAGTTCTCCCCTTGAACTATTAAACATTTTCCATTTACACCAGAAACTTGAAAATTTGCAATTTGATTTTCTTTTTACAACTTTTGAGTATCTGAGCATTCACATTGGAAATATCATTAAATATTTTTTGTTTTTTAATAAAAAGAATTAAAAATAATATCTTAAATGAATGAGAACAAAAACTGTTTTTAAGTTTTTAACAATAGTAAAGTAAATTACATCTATTATTAATTACTGTCCATCTACTTCCTTTATGTGAATAATTATTATGCTATTAAAGTCATAAATTCTCGACCCGTTGTAATTGAATTTGAAAAGACTAATATATTGTTTAAATTTAATGTATAATAGTAAATACTTTATAACATTATATTTTATTATTTTATTTTTTGTGCTTGAAAAAACCAATATTTTTTTACTCTATAAAAGGCGAGTAATTCGTCTTTTCAGTTTGTAAGTTTGTTTTTCTTTTTTTTTTTATAGTGTTTATGAACAATAGTTTTAGTTTTTTAATTAATGTAAAATATTAATTTTTAAATTTATGGTATCCTTCCATTTAATTTTTTAGATCGTTCGTTTTGTACAGTGCTCGTCAAATGACCTTTAGGGCTAGGTTGACTGTTTTTTAATTATGAATTAGAAAGGACTGATATAATTTAAATTTATAATTATTTTGTTAAATATTGATTACAACAAGTTAAAAAGTCGAGGCCATCATCAGTAATTTTTTTTATAGGGTACAACGGTGAATATATCTACTCATGCAAAAGTTAGATTTCAAAAACTAATTTTCAAGGTTGTATTTAGTTGAAATCCAACTATTAAATTTGAAAAGATTAATTACATGTATGCCCCTATTTTCAACCATAATTACATATATACCCAACCCAAAATTTAAATTACATATATCCCCCTACAAAATTTCATAAATTACCTATATACCCACTCTATTAAAAATACATTCGAAAATAACTATTGTACCCAAATTCTTTTACTAAACTATATTCACGAGAAGTAAAACAACACATTCCTTGTATCATACAACTTGTGTCCCATACGATCTTTCCAACTTAGTAAGTTATGAACCCTAAGAACATGTAACAAGCAAAATGTTTCCATGCATCCTACTGCTTGATTTGACCAAAACGAGTGTTCAAACACTCTTAGATAAAAGAGGAGAAGTTTTTAAATCAAATTAAGATTAATATATTGTTTATTGACAGTACTAAGTATTTAAGCATGATTTATTTATAATACTAGCAGGGTCCCGCGCGTTGCGGCGGGGCTGCACTGTGTTTGGTCATCAATTACGTTAACTTACAGATTTTTCGTCGACAGAGACTTTTATGATCCATTATACTTCTGACCGGGATTCTAAATGAAAACCATTCATCCACAAAAGAAAAAAAAAAACTAACTTATTGTTTAACAGTCGAAGCCCTAAACCCACAAAAATCCTGAAAAAAAAGTATAATGTGACTTTGCATATAATTAAATAGACTATCTGTTGGAAAACCAAGTAAAACATGGTATCAAAATGGTGGATACATGATGATAATAAGTTTGGTTCATATAAAACTCACCGATCAATTACGTTAACTTATAGATTTTCGTCAACAGAGACTTTTACGATCCATTATATTTCTGACCGAGATTGTAAATGGAAACCATTCATCCAAAAAAAACCTAACTTATTTGTTTACAGTCGAAGCCCTAAACCCATAAAAATCTTGAAGAAAAAGTATAATGTGTCTTTGCATATAATTAAACAAATCATCTGTTGGAGATCCAAGCAAAACATGGTATCAAAATGGTGGAATACATGATAATAGGTCTGGTTCATATAAAAACTCACCTCTTTTTATAATATATTTTTTGTATATGTTCTGTTTCTTAAACCGTATTTGGTTACAATATTCAACCTTGTGCTATTTTGTAAATAATCATTGAATTTGTTATTTAGATATATTGTTTTATATCTTGCGCTAGATGTTGATGGGCTTGTATTTCTTCATGTTATGGCTTTACCCGAAAGTGATAATCAGTGTTGATGATTTGTACCTATCACAAAAAAGGCGAGAAAACAACACAGTATGTAGTGATGTAGGTTGTGGGTGACGCCGGAGATCAGAGGCGTAACGGTGATGGCGATGGTTGCGATCCCGTCTCCGGTTCAACAAGCCCGGTGGAGGATTTGTAACTATAGAGAAACAAGCAATATAGTGCGTAGTATTTTATTTGTGAGATTGGGCGATAATAATTATAAAATGATGGTGGCTTGGACTAATAATAATTAGTAAATTAAAGATCATCATGACAGTGAATTGATGGTGGCTCCTCGTTGTTCGATCGGTTACGAAACATGAAGCACAAACATGACTTGCCGATAACAATTAGTAAGTTAAGGACCTTCATATTTTAAATTGATGATGGCTCATATTTTATGTTAAGGACCATCATGTTTTAAATTGATGGTGGCTCACTGGCTCCCCATGTCAAAAAAAAAAAAAAAAAAAAAAACATTTCCAAATTTATTTTAGAAATTAGTTACATGCTTTTTTTCACTTTGGCATTTATGTTACTTCTCTAGGTGAGTTTGAGGATTAATTATTGTAAATATTCAAGGTTACTTTAAGGATTAGTTATTGTTAGTATTTAATTTGTCTAGCTAAGTAAATGAAATTACAATATTGCCCACTTACATAAAAATGAAATGACAACTTTACCCATTCAGCACCCACTATATAGTAGTATAGGTATAGATAAAAAACCTAAATATATCATTTTCATATTTCTACAAATGTTGTTAAATAGTAGTACGAATTTGTTTTTATCTTGAAATATCTATTTAAAAATTAAAACAAAAGATTTGAAAAGTTCTATTAGTGGGAAAATAAACGAGTTAATATCGTGTGTATCCAAGATTAATAAAACTTAATTGTAATTAATAAATTCATGATAGTTAATTCATTGCAGTTAATAGATTCATCATAGTTAATGAATATTTTTTACTATAAAACTGGATTTTCATTTCTTTGTATAGCACACTATTCAAACGTATTTTATACATCTGCATAGGTTTATCAATCTTCTAAAAATACCAGCAACATGGATTCTAGCAGCAGCAGCCAGTGGTCTAAAATGTCAGATGTTCAAAAAATCGTTTTAGACTGTTTTAAAAAAAGATGAAGAATTTGATATTCTTCAAGTTATTGAAGGTGCTACATGGCTGTTGGAACATCACATATGGAAGAACAATCTGAAATTGAATCAAGTCATTGCTACAGATGTATCAAGGGAAAGATGGAATGCCTCTTCATTTCTCTTGGAAAACATAAGGTCGAACGAAAAGTTCAGTGAGGACATACAAAAAATATGCGTGTCCTACATAAACTTTGTTAAATAGAAGAACAAGAGAAGGAATGAAGTGTTGAGTACCACATAATAGTTATTTAAATGTATTTTATATTTTTACGTCTATAATTATAATGAAAATTTTATTTTATATATTATGTATTTTATATTTAATTTTTTATTCTTATATGATGAAAATATCGATTAAAATAATTGTTAAAAGTGTATGTGAAATCATTGTTAGTAAGATCTGTTTGATGGAACAACTGTTTTTAAAGAAACCGTTAAACTAACAGCTGTTTGAATCAGACGTTCAATTAGAAACAGTTGAATTATAGACGATCTGTTGTCTCAGTGTTATTATTAAGTAATGCTTTGGTCTGTTGATGTGTCAATATAAACCGACGTCTCGAAACAAAGGCTTGGTCTGCCGACGCGTCATTGGTTAAAGTGCAGGCAGTCTATTGGTTGGGCCTAAAGCAGGGTTTAATACTCCCGTGTGTTTCCACACGGGATCTCACCTAGTGTGTGTGTGTGTATATATATATATATATATATATATATTGCAAAGCTAATAATCCTACATGTCATAATATTATGCAATCTCTCCTTTGAGAGATGCCACATAGGATGTAATGTGGCAACTCTAGACCAATTAAAAAAAGAAATAAATATGGTTTAAATATGGTTTAACCTAATCTATTAAATACCTAATCTACTAAATGTAAATATTAAACTTTATTATTTTCTCTCTCATGTTTCATCCCATAACTTTTAAACGTTAATATCTTTTATATATGAGATTTTTTAAAGAAAAAAATTACACCAAATTAACGAGCGTTTTATTATTTTTCCAACGAGTACCATAGTGCTATATAAGAAACGGAGAAAAAAAACGACTATTTTTTGTAACCCGACAGGTATTGTGTCAGGTTTGGGATTAGTTTAAAAAAAATTGTGGGTTTGGGTCGAGCATGGGATTAGGTCATACCCGACCCAATTACCCGAAACCACATACCCAAATACCCGAATTATATACCCGATCATATACCCATGAATTTTTTAACGCATCACATAACCCTTAGACTAATGCGTTCGATATTTCAATAAATAACTTTTTTTCCTTATTTCATGTTTGTTCTTTTTAGAATAATCGATTACAAACTTCCGAATTCATTTGACATTATATAATATTTTGTAATGGCACTAGATTTATACCCCGGCGCAGAGATTCATTTTTTTTATATTTGAATATGATAACTTATGGCAGAGATTTGTTTAAAATAAATAATAATAATAATAATAATAATAATAATAATAATAATAATAATAAATTCATTAATCATATATTGGCAATTCATTAATTATGTTGTCATATTAGATATTTCAACCCGAGATGCTCCCGGCATAAAAACTAGTATCTTTATATAGAGATTGAGACCATTCTTCAACAAGTGATTTCTGAATAACTAAGTAAAGAAGCTTATCATGGACTCCATATAACCCATCAAGTTCTTTAGCACTTTAGTTGATTGTTGAACACATAAAGCTAAGTCCTGAATGGGGGATCTGTCAATGTCATCGTGATAAATTCAGCATATGCTCATGGAGAAGTTCTTCTTCTTCTTCAACTCTATCATCGAAATTCAAACAATCGTGCAAGGCTGCAAGCTGACACTATTCACTACAACTTCCGTATATAGATATAGTGAAATCGGAGCCAATTGATGAAGTGTACATGTTGGAGCCTTATCTCAGACGAAAAAGCATCAAACGTACCTGCAATCGGATTGAATGAACACTGAAATTGGGTGTATCAGATGTAAAAAAATAAAACTTCGTTGCTTCAAATACGAAATTGTAAAGCTTCCTGTAGCGAAAACGTTGTAAATTATATATCTACTATCAATAACAACCGGATCGCCAACACCACCATTTACGGGTTAAACCGGACACACTAGTCCGAGTTTCAAAACATTGTGTACAAGTAATCAAATCACAATTGTACATTTATCAAAACTACTATCACTTATTTTTTTTCATTTATGTTATTCTATTGATGTAGTGTAACGTTGTGTCAAATTTCGAATATACCACTGAGACGTTTTTATTATTATCTACATGTCGATAAAAGTTTTGTAAATCAAATGGAATAAATATATTTCCTCTGACTATAACAAACCCAAATGACACTGTCTAGACAACTTCGGTAGGGGTACCATTATACATTTTAATGCTTCCCAACATAATTTTTGTCTTGATCCTGACGAAACAAAGATGAAAATAGAGCTATATCCGATATAGGTTTTTTTTTCTTCATAAACTATAGCGAGTAACACATTGGTCTCATGATAACTGAACCGATTCCAACCGAATATCAATATGGGTATCGATATCATCAAAAAACTATTACCAATATTTGTTTATATAGTTTTCAACTAGTTTAAAACACATGTCGAAATCCTTTTCTGAGCATATTACAACTACTTTATTTTTTTCGTTTTAGCTTTCAGTTATTATATCGAATATCGTACCATACAAATAGTACCATAATAAATTAAACTAGAGGTGGTAAAATGGGTAGGTTGGGTTTGGTTGGTTGATAGGTTAGGATGGGTTTGGGTCAAGATGGGTAAATTAAAAAAATAGGTTAGGATGGGTTAGGTCAGGATGAGTTTGGGTCTAGATGGGTTGGATTAGGATAGGTTCACATCAAAATAGATTAAAAGTTAAATAAAATTAAAATACCAATAAAAAGTTAAAAATTTAAAAAGGAGTTAATTGCCAATTTAGTCCATGAGGTTTGTCACAAATTGCTACTTTCATCCAAATCTTTTTTTTTTTTGTTACAACTGTGTCCCTGTGGTTTACGTTTTTTGCCATTTTCATCCAACCCCTTAACTCCGTTAAAAAAAGTCAGTTAAGTCAGGGGTATTTTGGTCATTTTACATATCTATTTCTTTTTTTGCCATTTTGATCCAAAATCCAATTTTTTAACATAATCAATTTTTAGTTATTAAATATAATTATATATATGTATTTTTCTTTTTTCTACACAAACTGATTAACCCCCCCCCCCACACCCCCCCCATTCCCCCCCCTCTCTCTTTAGCCATGAACATCATATATATACACAGACACTTGTGTAGACAGATTACAACACACCACCACTGAACCATCACCTCCACCGTCGCTCTAACCTACCACCACCAAACCATTTCCTCCACCATCTAACACAACCAACACTGTCTAACCTCAAATCGGAGCAAACCCTAACCCCAAATTAAAAGCTAACTACTCCAAATCCTTTTTCCGACTATCACTGTTGATGAACCAAGGTAAAACCCCTATTTCCGGCTGTGGCAGTGGTGTTAATTGTTGATCTGAGGGTCGGATCTGATCTCAGAGGTAAATTTATGCAGTGATTATGATGAGTCCAAGAAGTGAATTTAGTTACCTGAAGCGAGATCGAACTCGTAGCTGGCTCAGGTTCGGTGTGATTCAGTCGGAGAAATAGAGAGGCTAAGAGAGATGGAAATGGGTGTGAGTTTTGTTTTGCTCGATCGATAATTGTGATTTGTGTGTCAACGCGTTTACAGCTTAGATGGGGTCGATTAGCAAGGATTATTTATTGCAAATTGTTAACTTTTGATAAAGTGCCTTGAGCCTGAATTGCAGGAATTAAAAGATGGTGCCTTTTTTCATTTTGTGAAAGAAAACCATTATTGCACCGATTAAATGAGAATGAGGTTTATATTTGACTTGTTTAGCAACTGATGTCATCAAATCCATTACATGTTGATATCGCTTCTTTTTTTAAAATTCAATGAACTTTCACAAATTGATTATGTTAAAAAAAGTGATTATGTTAGTGTGTGTGTGTATATATATATATATATATAGGGCAAGGATTAAATAAAAACCCTCCTAAATTGAAGAAACCTTGTAAACTCAATCCTAGCCATCCATCTATTTAATCTATGGTCACAATTTTTTCTATAATATTGATTTAATTAAATGGGTGAAAAAGGACAAGAAAGGGTAATAGGGTAATTTGATTTTTCTGAAAAGGGGTCTGACAAAAGCTGATATGACACCCCATCACGTCATCTCTCTCTTACTTTTTTCACATTATTATAAAAGCTGTCAGACTTCCCGTGTTACATATGTAACATGTGTTGTGTTACATAGGTTAAAAATGAGTTGCCAGATTATATTATTTAAAAAATGCTGATTTTTTTTTATTAGACCATATTTTTTTTCGTTTTATTATACCAGCACCAGAATTGTTGCATACGTAACGAGAATTTTACTTTTTAAAATTCACTACTTTTAATTACAAACAAAATGTATAAATTTATAAAAAAATCAATTACAAAACAACATATAAACGTAACAAAAAATGATCCATAAAACGGTCATTACAATCAACAAATCCTAAAAAAACTATCATATATAAAAAAAATTGTTGACACTTCATTCTTGATGATCATCTTCATCTTTAACGCAAAAAAAAAAAAATGTTCACCTGCAAAAAGAAAACAAAATCATCAATTTACATGAAAGCCCACCCCCGGTCTTAACGAATGTTAACCATCTGGATTCAAAAAAACATTCGAAACAGATACGAACATACAGCCACAAAACATACATCCCAGAAAACTAATTTATACCAACTTAGTTCTGCTGTTACATACGAAACAGACGCAACATAGATTTCATCTCATGATTAGTGACTTTTGTTTAATTAATATATAAACAAGGTTAATTAATATGTAAACATACGTGTAATCCAACACCAATAAAAAATCACACTTGAACCTGTTACTCCAAGTCAAAAAATCAAACATTTGTATCTGTAAAAAAAATCGATAACTAATTTATACCAACTTAATTCTGTTGTTACATACGAAACAGACGCAATATAGGAAACAGATGCAAACATACATTCCACACATTATAATACTCATACAAACATGCACATACTAGTAAAAAACAGACATTTTCTGTAAAAAAAGACATAGGTAAACATAAAAACAACTTATACATTCGAAAACCAAAAAAAAAATTAGATAGACATGGTGCAAAAACACACGAGTGTTACATGTGTAACAGGAAAACACAGACAAAACTTTGTAGTCTGCTGTAAACATAGAGCAGAATTTGATATGCTAGAAAACATAGAACATAATTTGACTGCAAAAAACAGATATGCTACACATGTAAACAACCTAACTCAACACAAAGATTATACGAAAATATAGACGATAAAAACACCATAACTAAACACCAAGAAGATACTACGAACATAAAACACAAAACGAAAAATTATTTTCGATGTTTAACATAATATCAAAAAAAAAAAAAGATGCTAGTAACACACAAAAAAAACAATTATTTCCAACTTAAAAAAAATAAAATATTAAACCACCTAACCCCCAACACAAGACATTTTCTGTAAAAAAAAACATAGGTAACATATAAAAAACTCATACATTCGAAAACCAAAAAAAATAGACAGGCATGGTGCAAAAACACACGAGTGTTACATGTGTAACAGGAAAAACACAGACAAAAATTTTGCAGTCTGCAGTAAACATAGAACAAAATTTGATATGCTAGAAAACAATCAGAAGCTAATTTATATCAACTTAGTTCTGTTGTTACATACGAAACAGATGCAAAAAAGATTTCATCCCATGCGTAGCTCATCAAAGTCAAAAACTCAAAACCTTTGTATATGTTAAAAAAATCAGAAACTAATTTATACCAACTTAGTTATGCTGTTACATACGAAACAGACGCAACATAAAAAAACAAAAAACATACTATCCATTAGTATTACTAATAAAAAAACGATTCACATTAGTAATAATAATAACAAAAACATACTATCCATTTAGTAATTAAACAAAAAAAATTTGAACTTAACATAAAACAGAGAGCTTGTGAGATAGGATATTACCAATAGCTTAACAAAACAAATTATTATATCGTTTACTAAAATATTGTCTGTTTCAAGAGATGGGATATTAACAAAACAAAAAACATTGCGTCTATTTCATATCACATGGACTCCTAGAAACTCCCATGACCCATTTCTTTAAACTAGTCAAGTGACGAAAGTACTCAGATGTTGAAAAAAAACTAAACCACTAACAGTGTCAAAGAAAACATATAACAATTATACATACAACATAAAATAATCATCTATAACATATCTACCGTAATCAGATTCATATTGCGGGTATCAAATCCTTATCTCCTACCGAAAGAAACGAGAAATCAAGATAAAAAAAAATTATAATTAAACTATGCCAATTTTAATATTTAATAACAATAATAACAGAGTACCAGTAACGAGATGAAACCTTTTTCACATATACTACATCACCAAATGCACAAAAAGCAATGATTTCACAACGAGGTATAATTTAGCATTCAAATAAATTGATAAAATAATCAAACTTCACTTGAAATCAAACCTAAAGTTTATATTATTCTACTCTGTTATAATGATAGCCAACAAGTGTACTTATTACGCTTCAATTAAAACGAATCTTGTTACCAAACGATAAAGTTGTTGAATCATAACACTGACTATCAAAGATTTGTGTGTTTTTCATCGACGAAATCCAAAGTTCCATTATCTGATTTATCGTCACCGTTGTCAGAATCACCCCATATTATCTCTCCTGTAATCAATATTACAAAAAAGTTTGTTAATTTCACAGTGTAATCACAAAAAACATACTTATATATAAAAAGTAACTAACCGTATCTATTGATTGATCATCAAGAGAAGAGATAAGCCATTTTTTATGGTTGTGAAAACACCTCCCCAAAGGGTTTCGTCAGAGAAAGTGTGTGTTAGATAGAGAAGAGAGAGAGTGTGTATGTGTGTGTGAGAGAGAGAAAGAACTTGTTTATATAGGAGGGAGAATAAAAAGATTCAAATTATAAAATGGGGGGAAACAAAAATGACTAATACGCCCTTGAAGACATAAAATAATAATATCTATTAATGGGTGATGTGGAGCAATGAGGGCCACTAGTTGGGTTTGCGGGAGTTTCTTCAAAATTTTGGGTTTCTTGTGAATACTTAGCCTATATATATATATATATATATATATATATATATATATATATATATATATATAGGCTAAGTATTGAGAAGAAACCTTCCAAAATGAAGAAACTCAAGTAAACCTAACTTGTGGCCAAGATTAATCCACATAACCCACTAAAAAATATATTATTTTATGTCTTAAAGGTTATAATAGTCTTTTAACATTTCCCTCTCATCTAAACATTTTGAATTTCCTTTCTCCCTCCTATATAAACACACACATACACTCTCTCTCTTACATAATAATCATAAGGAACTACCACCTCTCTTTCACCATACACAGCAGGCACCACCACCGACCACCAGCCACCACCTCCGACCACCAATCCAACTCGCCGGAACATATGAAGCTCCGGCCAAGCATCAAAACCCCCATCTAAAAGACCAGATCTGTAATCAAAACGAAGCTTCGAAGTCGTAGTTTTGTGGGTTTGGTTTTGATGGTTCGACGTCGTAGCTTGGTGGTGTTCGAAGTCGTAACTTGAAGCAGATATTCAACACGCTAATACTCTGTAACTATTCATTAATTTCCCTCTTTTTTTTTTCTTTTTTTTTTCTTGTGGGTGTCTTAAAGTTTTGATTTTTTAAGGAAATTTATGTTTTTTTCATGAATTGTTCAATTTGGTATCTGGGATTTTGATCTTTTAGACAAATTTAGGTTTTTTTTTAATTGATTTTTATGAGTTAATTTTGACTTATATTTGGTCAAAAGTGTACATGTATTTGGGTTCTTTTGACTGTAGTGTTTCTAATTTTGACTTATATTTATGAGCTAATTTTGACTTATAATTGTTTCTATGTTGGTGAGTTTTGAGGTATAAAAAAAATTAAACAATTGATAAATACTGTTGTGAAGAGTGTTTCTTGTTGATCTTGATTGTTTCACCAAATTCTGTTTTTTGCAGTCAAATTCTGTTTTCTATGTTTTCTAGCATATCAGATTCTGCTCTATGTTTACTGCAGACTACAAAAGTTTTTGCTGTGTTTTCCTGTTACACATGTAACACTCGTGTGTTTTTGCACCATGTCTGTCTAGTTTTTTTTTGTTTTCTCATGTATGAGTTTTTTTTAATGTTACCTATGTCTTTTTTACAGAAAATGTCTGTTTTTGTGTTTTCTCATATAGTCTTATCTATAACTAAAGACAGAAAATGTGTTGTTATTTGTTTTAAGAATGACTTTTCAGAATGTTTGTTATTTGTGTTTTCTCTGTGTTTAGTTAGGGTGTTTTTCTCGTCTATATGGTCGTATCATCTTTGTGAATTTACTTAGGGTGTTTTTTTCTGTGTTAAGGTAGGATGTTACGTGTGTAGCATATCTGTTTTTTGCAGTCAAATTCTGTTTTCTATGTTTTCTAGTATATCAGATTCTGCTCTATGTTTACTGCAGACTACAAAAGTTTTTGCTGTGTTTTCCTGTTACACATGTAACACTCGTGTGTTTTTGCACCATGTCTGTCTAGTTTTTTTTTGTTTTCTCATGTATGAGTTTTTTTTAATGTTACCTATGTCTTTTTTACAGAAAATGTCTGTTTTTGTGTTTTCACATATAGTCTTATCTATAACTAAAGACAGAAAATGTGTTGTTATTTGTTTTAAGAATGACTTTTCAGAATGTTTGTTATTTGTGTTTTCTTTGTGTTTAGTTAGGGTGTTTTTCTCTTCATCTTTGTGAATTTACTTAGGGTATTTTTTTCTGTGTTAAGGTAGGATGTTACGTGTGTAGCGTATCTGTTTTGCAGTCAAAGGTTGCTTGTAATTCAGTAAAAAATGTATGCTGGGTGCAGACTACAAAAGTTTGTCTGTGTTTCCAGAAAAAAATCCTGTTACACATGTAACACTCGTGTTTTTTTGCACCTTATCAGGAATGTAATATTGCATATTATAGAGGAAGAATTTGGAAAAAAATTCTTGAATGGAATGTCATTGATCATGGGATGAAATCTATGTTTGCGTATGTTTCGTATGTAACAGCACCACTAAGTTGGTATACATTAGTTTCTGTTTTTTTACTATATACAAAGTTTTGATTTTTTCATGTAAATTGATGAATTTTGTTTTATTTTTGCAGGTGAGCATATTTTTTTGCATTAAAGATGAAGATGATTATCAAGAATGAAGTGTAGACAATTTTTTTTTATTTATGATAGTTTTTTTTAGCATTTTGTCGATTTGTAATGACCGTTTTGTTTGTTTTAGCACTTTGTAAGAAACAATTCTTGTGTACATTTGAATGTTTTTTCATCTATAAAGTTTTTAATTGATTATATACAATCTGTGCAATTTTAACGTACGCAACACTGCATATGTTACATATGTAACACGGGCGTCTAACAGCTTATATAAGAATGTGGAAAAAGTAAGAGAGAGATGATGTGACATGTGTGGGGTCCACACTGTCATATCTGCTTTTCAGAAAATGGCATTTGACCATTGTGCCCTTTTTTTGTCATCTACCTTAATTATTTTATTAAAATAATGTAGAATCAATCTAAGCCATTGATCACTTTAGATCAATGGTCTAGATTAAGTTTACCAAGTTTCTTCAAAATAGGAGGGTTTTTATTTAATCCTTGCCCTATATATATATATATATATATATATATATATATATATATATATATATAACTAAAAATTGATTATGTTAGAAAAATTGGATTTTGGATCAAAATGGCAAAAAAAGAAATAGATATGTAAAATGACCAAAATATCCCTGACTTAACTGACTTTTTTTTAACGGAGTTAAGGGGTTAGATGAAAATGGCAAAAAACGTAAACCACAGGGACACAGTTGTAACAAAAAAAAAGATTTGGATGAAAGTAGCAATTTGTGACAAACCTCAAGGACTAAATTGGCAATTAACTCTTTAAAAAGTAAAAAAAAAAAAAAAAAAAAAGGAAAAAAAAAAAAACAAATTTAAAATTAAATTTGTTTCGACTCGACCGTGCCCGGTAACAACCCAGACCGTTTCAACCTGAGCCGTCCCGTAGCGACCCGAACCGTTTTGACCCGACAGGGCGCGGTAACGCCCCAGACCGTTTCAACCTGACCCGTCCTGTATCGACCCAGACTGTTTCGACCCGGTTGGGCCCGGTAGCGACCCGAACCGTTTCGATCCGACCGGACCGGTAACGACCCAGACCGTTTCAACCTGACCCATCTCGTAGCGACACGGACTGTTTCGACCCGGCCGAGCCAGCTAGCGACCCGAACCGTTTCGACCCCACCGGGCACGGTAACGCGCAGACCGTTTCAACCTGACCCGTCCCGTAGCGACTCGAACCGTTTCGACCCGACCGGGTCCCGGTGACGAACGAGACCGTTTCAACCTGACCCGTCCCGTAGCGACCCGGACTGTTTCGAGCCGGCCGGATAACGACCCAGACCGTTTCAACCTGACCCGTCCCGTAGCGACCCGGACTGTTTCGACCCGACCGGGACCAGTAACGACCCAGACCGTTTCAACCTGACCCGTCCCGTAGCGACCCGGCCGGGCCCGGTAGCGACCCGGAACGTTTCTACCCGGCCGGGCCCAGTAGCGACCCGGACCGTTTCAACTCGACCGGGCCCGGTAACGACCCAGACCATTTCAACTTGACCCGTCCCGTAGCGACCCGTACTGTTTCGACCCGACAGTGCCCGTTAGCGACCCGGACCGTTTCAGCCTGACCGATCTCGTTAGTAACATAGGCCGTTTCGACCCGACCGGGCCCGGTAACGACCGAGACCGTTTCAACTTGACCAGTCCCGTAGCGACCGGCCTTTTTCGAGCCGGCCGGATAACGAGCCAGATCGTTTCAACCTGACCTGTCCCATAGCGACCCGGACTGTTTCAACCCGCCCGGGCCCGATAGCGACCCAGACCGTTTCGACCCAACCGGACTCGGTAACGACCCGACCGGGGCCCGGTGACGAACGAGACCGTTTCAACCTGACCCGTCCCGTAGCGACCCGGACTGTTTCGACCCGACCGGGACCAATAACGACCCAGACCCGTCCCGTAGCGACCCGAAACGTTTCGACCCGGCCGGGCCCGATAGCGACCCGGACCGTTTCAACTAGACCAGGCCCGGTAACGACCCAGACCGTTTCACCTGACCCGTCCCGTAGCGACCCGTACTGTTTCGACCCGACAGTGCCCGTTAGCGACCCGGACCGTTTCAGCCTGACCGATCTCATTAGTAACACAGGCCGTTTCGACCCGACCGGGCCCGGTAACGACCGAGACCGTTTCAACGTGACCAGTCCCGTAGCGACCGGCCTTTTTCTAGCCGGCCGGATAACGAGCCAGATGGTTTCAACCTGACCTGTCCCATAGCGACCCGGACTATTTCGACCCGGCCGGGCCCGATAGCGACCCAGACCGTTTCGACGCAACCGGGCCCGGTAACGACCCAGACCGTTTCAGCCTGACCCGTCCCGTTTCGATGAGATCGGTCTCGTTAACGACCCGTGTTGTTTCGACATTGTCGTCCGTTAACGACCCGAACGGTTTCGAACCGACTGGGGTGATCAACAAATGCAAAAGATATAATTTTTTGTTTTTAATGACATTGATTTCTATTAGGCAACAACGCTTTTGGTGTTGGGTGAGTTTTAATTCAGATTTGTATATGGTTATCTAAAAATACCCATCCTGACCCATTTGTTTTTTTTTTTTGACATACCCATCATGACCCACTTACTTATTTCCCACAATTAAAATTACCCATCCTAACTTCCTTGAAAATTATACTAAACCCATTTTAACCCATAAGGTCAAATTTTAAACCTAAAACAACCCAAACTCAATTTGATGGGTTGATATTGCCAGGTCTAAATTAAACTGATACCTACTAAGCATAGTAAAACAAGATTTGCTTATTAATAATTATTTTGTTACCACCCATTTTCTGGTGGAGTGGTATGAAGGCCTAATGATAGGTGACTTGAGGCCTAATGGTCACACTTCAAGCCTTAAGGATACAAAGTTTTACCTATTATTCACTGTCGTGCTTTTGGGCAGGCGAGTAGTCGGTTTTTCCCTGAATTGATGTATACCGGATGCCCCGCAGGTATTCTGAATTTATCATAAAGAGATTTTCACGAGAGCCCGTAACTACTATGTCCGCTTAAAAAGAAAATAATAATTATTTTGTTGTTTTCCATTTGTTAAGGTGAATCGACCCCCACCTACATTGATACAAATGGCCTCTTGTCAGATCACCAAAACCCATCAATGCATAAAACAAAACAAAACAAAGCCTTTGCAAGGAAGATTCCATCTCCGACTCCAATCCAAACCTAGAATAGATTCATCCTCACAAATCCCACTCTCTTTAACCCTTTTCAGATGATATTATTATTATTATTATCATCAACATCGTTATGTATACGGGTAATCTTTTAGGATTTGGTTTAGCAGTCTCTTCCAGTGCATTCATTGGATCAAGTTTTATTATTAAAAAGAAAGGTCTACAAAGGGCTGCTGCTTGTGGGCTTCGTGCAAGTAAGTTGCTTTATTATTATTATTATTAGCTTGGTTTTAATGTAGTATTAAGGCAATTGAATTTTGGGGATTTTCTTGATTAAAATCTTTGTTTTTAGTGGATTTGGTTTAGCTATCCAAAAGGGGTTGCCGCGCAGCTTGTTGCCCGTTTATCGGCCACTTTATTAGGTTGATCTTGATTTAGTATGAAGGATGGATGTATAATAGATTTTTAGTTATTTCCAAGGACACAAATCTTTGTTTTTAGTGAGGGGTTGACGCGGAGCTTGTTGTCTGTTTACCTGCAACGTTATTGTAATCGTCCTTCTATAAAGGAAGTAACTTTTGGATGATTAGGTTGATTTTAATGATGGGTAGTTGGAAATAATTTTGGTATTGTTTTGATTAGTTTTGATTTTAAGTAATTTCCTTAAGACCCAAGTCTTTGTTTTTAGTCGGGGTGTTGTCTGTTGCCCGTTTACCCGTCACTTTATTGTAATCATCCTTAAAAAAATAGGTTGATTTTATTGTAACATGGAGGCAATTGAGTTCAATCAAACTCATGTATTGAAGTAGCTTGTGGATTTTATTGATTAGTTTAACTCATGTATATATCGTCGTGCACAACAATTCATTGACGTTGAAGAACCATAACTTTGTTTTTGGTAGGATCGGTTTGCACTTTGAAAGGGGGTTGTGGAACAACTTGTTGCTCGTTTACCTCTCACTATTATGTAATTTTCTAAGGGTTTATATTATATCTTAAAAAATAAACATGATTAATTAGAAACAATTTTGGGATTGTATTCATTAGTTTTAATTTCAAGTAAGTTTTCAATGATTAGGCTTATATTAATGTAGTATGGAGTACACTGAGTTCATGTTCATTGATATTGGGAAATAATATGGGGATTCTTTTTATTAATTTTAGTTTTGTTAAATCATAATTTAGGATCGGGAGGATATGGTTATCTGTTGGAGCCGTTGTGGTGGATTGGCATGTTGACTAGTAAGTGTTTTTGTTTCTTTTGTTGTTTGGTTAATATTGTGATATCTTGAATTTTGACGTGTTTGTTTTGAATCATTAGTGGATTTGTTTTGAAATTTGCAGTGGTTGTTGGAGAATTTGCTAATTTTATAGCTTACATATACGCTCCGGCTGTTCTCGTGACTCCATTGGGGGCATTGAGTATTATCGTGAGGTGAATATTTGTATAATTGATTAGTTTATTAGAGCGAGCGATATTTTGTGGTTCTCACCTTACTGCATTCTTGAATACGTACTTGACAGTGCGATTTTAGCGCATTTCTTACTAAATGAGAAATTGGGGCGAATGGGGATACTAGGATGTGTGCTTTGTATAGTCGGTTCCACTGTTATTGTGATTCATGCCCCTGCTGAACATAGTATAAGCTCGGTCGAAGAAATTTGGGACTTGGCAACACAACCAGGTGAGCCGTGCAATCTTATTAATTACTTCTTGGTCCTATTTATGCTTATCTTTCAGTGAAATTAATAAGATGTATAAGACGTATATATTTAGGGGTGTCAATCAGGTCGGGTTGGTGGGTTGACATGTTTTAAACAGGTCTCCCTGAACACGATCAGTTACTAAATGGGTTAGATATGACAACCAAAAACCTGCATATTTTCATGTCGAGTCAGGAATTGGCACCCTGTCTTAGATTCTTAGTTAATGATTTTATGTGCTTTTTGGTCCAGATTTTCTTTTGTATACAGCATCAGCGATAGCTGTGGTACTGTTCTTGGTGTTGTACTGTGAACCACGATACGGGCAAACTAATATGATGGTGTATATTGGCGTCTGTTCCATAAATGGTTCATTGACGGTTAGTATTTTCTTCTTTTGTTTTTATTTTCTGTCCATCATTAATATTATATTTGCATTTTTCGAGCTTTAAAGGTATTGAATTCTTTTATTTGTAAATATTTTTTGCACAGTCTGAATTTGTTGGTATTTTGATTGCATATCTAATTAGAAGTGACACTGCCAAGTCTATAGTCTATTACATTCTTTTTCTTGTTTTGTTTTCTTCCTTAGTTCCTTGTAATTCGCAGTAGTGCTCATAGTAGTTATGTTTCATGATGTCAGCTCGTAAGTGAGCCATGGCTTGTAACTCATGATCTGGAATGAACCGTTTTCAGATCGAAGAAAATAGTAGTAGAATACAATGAATTCATGTATTGTGAATCGACACAAATAAGTTATAAAATGTTTAGCTAACTCTTTATTACACGAAACCACAAAATGACAGCTAACTTAACATACACAATTTGTTGGCTGTTGTATTCAACAACTAACCAACAACACACAGATAAACAATTTTAGAAATACACGTGCCTCGCGTACATGACGCTGGGTCGCTTCAGAGTGACTCACGCTTTTAAAACACATATGGCACTTAGTACATTGAAAACTACTGAACTGCCATGGTGATAAACGTCACTTCCCTGAATCTATATATCTATCTTCTTCCTGAAAGTTATGGAGATTGATGTGTAAGATACAGGTTTGAGTGCTTCTTATCTGCAGGCCTACATTCAAAACTCTTATTTTTTAACGTGTTCTATTGCTTGCTTTTCGTTTTGCAGGTTATGAGTGTGAAAGCAATAGGTATTGCGATAAAACTTACGTTGGAGGGTTCAAGCCAGGTGGCACGCTACCAAACATGGATGTTTGTAATGGTAGCTGTTACATGTATAATCACTCAGTTGAATTACTTAAATAAGGTTGGTCACCCATGCTTTCTTCATTTCTGTTTTCAGATTTCATTTGTGCATAGGATTAATCAATTTCTGAATCTATTAGGGATTTAATTAGGACGATACAAATTGTTTTTCAAACTCAAAACTTGAAATGACTTTTAAACTTTTTTATTTTATTTCAAACCATAAAACTTCATGTTGCCAATCGGCTTTACGGTCCGGTTTGGGATCGAAGTGGAATCAGACTGGTATAAAACAAGTTTAGTTGGATCTGGTTCCCGTTTTCATCTCAGTTTGTATGCTTTATAGATTTATATTATCTCACTTTCAATTTTGAGGCTTTTTTTTTTTTTTTTTTTTTGATTTGTTGCATACTGTCTTACATAATGAATTCATTATGGACTTGGATCAGGCTTTGGACACATTTAACACCGCTGTTGTTTCACCAATATATTATGCCATGTTCACTTCTTTCACAATCCTTGCTAGTGCCATCATGTTCAAGGTATTGTATTGTATTGTATTGTATTGTATTGTATTGTATTGTATTGTATTGTATTGTATTGTATCTAGTGGTGTAAACGAGCTCCGGAGCTCGTGCTCTGCTCATTTAGCTTAACAGAGCTCAGCTCGTTTCAAGCTCTATTTTCAAAGCTGCTCTTGAGAATTTTTTCAAGCTCCAGCTTAGCTTATTTATTAATTGATTATTGTCAAGTATAAAATGAAAACCCTCTTGAGTTTAGAAAACCTTTGAAAACCCATGTAAAAAATCATTATTATTTTTTTGAAAAAAAATAACCAATGTAAAATACATGTTTTTAAGCGTTTTGGGTAAAAAAAATAAAATAAAAAAAAAAGCGCCGAAGGTATTTAAAAAAATAAAATAAACAAAGTTGATGAAAACATATGTTTACAACAGCTAAATAGTTAAAAACATATGTTTTCAGTGCAACTTTGTTTATTTTAAAAAAAAAATCCCATCGGCGCTTTTTTTTTTGCCCAAAAGACTTAAAAACATGTATTTTACATTGTTATTTTTTTCAAAAATAATAATGTTTTTTTACATGGGTTTTCAAAGGTTTTCTCAACTCAAGAGGGTTTTCATTTTATCCCTCCCCATTGTATTTATATACATATATAGTTATATGTATGATTATAATTTATGTATAACCTATATATAATTATTTGTATTATGTAACATATATTTATTATATTAAATAAAACATTATATTTATGTAAACTATATGTTTGCTTAGGCTCACGTGCTTAGCCAAGCTTGGTATATAAAGCTCGGCCCATTTATCAAGCGAGCTTATTTTTAGGCTGGAGCTCGTTTAAGCTTGGCTCGGTTTGAGCTTTTAGCGAACCGATCTCAGCTCAAAAGCAGTCGGCCTCATTTACACCCCAAATTGTACCTATTTCATGCTTTCTCAAATCACATCCCTTCCAAACTAACTGGCAACTCATTTTTTCTACCATCATAGGATTGGTCTGGTCAGAGTGCTAGCACAATTATGTCGGTCCTCTGTGGGTTCCTGACCGTGCTTTCTGGTACCATGATTTTGCACAGTACAAGAGAACCCGATCCACAACCTGTTTCAGGTAAACATATCATATCGAAGGTTCAAATTTGGATTTCAGTTTAGGACTTATGTACTGTTTGTGCAAAATTTTTACAAAACTGTTGACTATAGAAAGTCAACTTGAACATTATTAGGTTTGTTGAGCTGATTTATAATAACTTTGCAGACATGTATACGGCACTTTCTCCTCAAATATCGTGGATTGTGCATGCGAACGGGGAGATCTGGAAGCACAAGGATAACGACGAATCATGCCCAGAAGTTGTAGCAATAATTCAACCCGATCATTTCAGATGACCCGTTTTTGCAGAAAGTATCATGGAACTCCTCTAATATGATCAGCAATATGTTTACTGCGCCTTTCTGCATTCTCAGTCGCGCCATGGGATAGAAGAAACATTCTACGAAAGGCAATTAACACGATATTATTTTTTCTGTGAAAATAGAATTGGGTTGTATCTATTTGTTTGGGATCTTATACATCCCAATAGTAGCATGATTGATAACTAGTTCACTTATACATACACACATTTTACTCTAGGTGGTGTTGTGCTTGTGTACATGTTTTAACATAATGTATACCTCTTCTCTATCTCTCTCTAAGCGGCATTCAATGTTTCAATTTCGTCGTTGTAGTTTGATCGCTAAATTTTCGACGATTAAGTGATTATAGGAAAAATTGTTGTGACTCGGTTGGAATACAGTCTAGGCGTGGCTTGGACGAACCCATGGTCTATAACCCCAATTACTACATTTTTGGAAACAACATAAATGAATTAGTTTTTATGACTACTATACTTATAAAAAAAGTTTGGAATTGGGTTTGAGGATGGTTTTATTACTATTAATATATATGATTATTAATAGCAAGATAAAGTTGTAATTTTACATCAACTTAACAAACGCTTATATGGTGCAAATGAACTGAGTTTGAGCTCGGTCACGCTCGAGCTCAAGCTCGATTGACTTATTAAAGCTCGAACTCAAATTGGATTGAGCTATGTTCTCAAAGCTCAAACTTGGCTCGTTGGTAGTTTCTCAAGCTCGAGCTTGGCTCAGACTCGGCTTGTTTATTATCTATTATTTAATATATTAGATAAAAATAATATAAAAAATAGGCTCGTTTAGGTCGTGAGCTCGACTCGTTTACTAAAAACTTTAAATGAGAGGTAAGTATTGTTAAATATTAATAAAACTAATATTACATTAAAGCTTGACAAGCATGACGAACTTCACAAGCCAAAGCTCCGGCTCGAGCTCGATAAATAGACTTTGGCTCGGGCTTGATAAGACTCTACTTGTTTGGAGCCTTTTCTCGAGTTGATTAGAACTTGTCTTCTTTTAGATGTGTAAACAATTGGTGACTTCGTGAGATCAGAAACTTAAATTCTATTCCTAGAAGCTTATAGTAGCAGAGAAAACAAAAAACCATCGAGGAAGATGATGACGTTGCTCATGAAGTATATCTACCATATTTTCTTGTATAAACGTCAAGCCTACATATATCGCTCACTTTAATGGATTGAAACGTGTCATGGGTTGGGTGTGTTGGCAAACTTCAAGCCTACATATTCATTTGTGTGTAGAAGTGTCACATCATACCATCCTGCAACCACATAAATTTAAAAAAAATATATATAAATACATAATATATGATGTAATTTATTATTATAAACATTGAAAGATATGTAAGTTATGTATGTGAAAAGTCACCATATTATTTATATACTAAATACATGACCACTATTTATAAGACTATAACATTGATACAAACATAATAAAGACATGAAGGTTATGAATGTAAAGAGTCACCACATTATTGTTAATTTCCTCATCAATTTTATAATTATGTTTAGATTAATTTCTTCAACAATTTAATATTTAGGTAAAAAGACAATTTTACCCTCTAAATGACTTCAATAATCATTTTAATATAAGCAATAAAAGTTGTATTTACTTAAATTTTGCGGGTATCATCCACTGATGCTTTATAATATAGTATAGAAGATAAAGATTCGGGTTGATTCATTAGTGTGAGCGTGAATTTATGGCATTTCGATTTCTTATTTCTTAACACAAATAACATAAGTAACTAACACATAGTTAAGTTTTGTTTTCTTTCTATGCTAGTGTTTAATTTATTTTATTAATTATAATTAGAACTTAAGCAATATACAAATGACGAAAGCAAAATAATATTGTGAACCACACTTCATACAACGTTTAACAAGAACATTAAATAGATCAACAAATACCTTCAAAGTCTTAGAACAAATATGGTTTACGTATAAAGTTATATTTGAGCATGCATATATAGATTTATAGAGTTAACTATTTCATGGTGTTCAATGAGGCCATGTTGATTGAAATTGAGGAATGTCTCCATACCCTTCTCCAACTATCCTCTCCATCATCTGTCCTTCATGTCCATTTGTTTCCTGCAACATCAGTTTTCATCCCATGCAGTAAGTGGAAGTAATTATTTATAATATATTATAAACGTATTAGCAAATCTAGAATGTTATATTTATAATTTTGTCCGTTGTATTTAGTTAACAATATATATGATTCAAGATACACAACTTCTTAACAAGGATAGTTAGGAAAGCCATATGTCACCTTCATAGGGGCCATATCATCCAATTCAGTAGAGTTGAGGTCAATAGGTCATAGAACATGCTTGCTTCTGAAAGCTTCATGGAGAGAAACTAAAAATGCACAAAGAAGAGAAAAAACTATACTAATTAATTTGGAAAAATATTTTATCAACAATAATTCTGAATATTGTTTGTTTATTGTTTTAATTGTGAGTTGCACAATTAAACTACCTCAATTTGATTCTGCAACGATCCAACATAGTTGATCATTACATCCAACATCACTGGCATTCCCATTGTCTATAACAAATAACTAAATTTAAATTGAGCAAAACAATGATATATTATGAAGATAATTTTTTGTAATTGTCAAAGAACATATGAACAAGTAGAAAAAATGTATATATGTATATAAAAATTAACTCATATCTTTATACCTTGTAGCATTCGGGAACCATATCTTGCAAGCGTCTTAACTTCTCATTGATTTTTTTCTCTTCTTATATAATGAAGACATAATTTTTTTGGACAAAACAATGTTTCAAAGCATGAAATTAGCTCTAAGATTTTGTTTGGGGTTATGAAAAGACTATTAGCATTCAAGAAATTGATTATAATGAAGTATATATAATAATTTAGATGAGGGGTTGAAAAGTCTCACATTTAAGATGTATCATAAGTTAGGTTGTATTTTGTGTTTTAAAAGTTGGACATAAGGGCATAATTGGGATAAGATTTTAGGATGTGAGGTATTGGATTATGTTAAATTTACTAATCTACCCTCCTAAGTGTTTTAATTGTCACAACTATGCCAATAGTACCCTTAATTTTTTTGCTTAAATATGTTGTACATGTTGCTTATTAAGTTGTATAGACATGCAAATTACCATGTTGTACATCACTCCTCCTTAATAAGATAACTAGTGGAAAAGCCCGTGCGTTACTGCGGCTGCGTTATCGTCTTGTAGTTGTTGTTGGGACTTATGGTGTGTATGGCGTTTGTGGATGACTCGTATGGTGGCATAAAATACGTAGGAAGAGCCGACCTCAAGCTCGACCTTTTATAACTTAATTGATGACTGGTGATAAAAAGTAAATATTTTAAAAATTGCTTTCATGTTGTTAGTTATATTAATCAAGATCAAATGAACTTTATTTAGTTAAAACTATAATAAAAATACACAAATATCATCTTCTAGTCTTTTATTCTAGATAATAACTACATAAACATAAACACTCAGTTGACTCACTCAATTTGAAGGTTTCCATGTACCAAAATAGAGAATGTCATCATACATTCTTGCAAGTCATATAAAATAACCAGACATTCTGATTGGCTATTACTTGAAGAACCTAAACAAAAATTTATCTATAATTATATGTCGGCTTGTATTTCTTGACAGGGTTTCTTTTGATCGGCAATATCTGGCGTGGTTGCTCCCAGGCCTAGCATTCGGTTCATTTTTGTAAAAGCTCCCTTTGCCTTTGGCAGATCATACAACTCCATCACTTGTATTGTTCATTGTTTCTTCGCTGCTAAAAAGGAAACACAACCATCAATAGGGAACTAAGCTATTAGAGGTGGCTATATGTTGTCTTGAGCCACTGCCTCCCAGATGCCTTTTCTTTCTGTTTATCAATTTAAAACCCATTGTTGTCAGTCTAATACAAATGCATAAGAAAGTTATTATTTTTATTTTGTTTTTAGATATTTGGTGAAGCGAGAACTCACTATGTATTGAGGTCACTTTAGAACCCGTCATCCGGGTCCAGACTAAGGAAATGTAGGCGTGATTGGTTTTACAAGGGTTGGTTGTTTCCTCTTCATTAGATCCGAACCATGCTCGTTTTTACGAACCATATTTGGGATATTTGACGGTTTTTGTTGTTTCGGTTTTGGTAGGTTATGGTTCTTCTTGAATCCCCCACTGTTTCTAGGATCTGAAACAATGAAAAACAGTGAATGAAGAATTTTAATCACGCATTGGAGCCACAACTTTTGTTGCATCTTAGTTTAATATAATTCGTATAAGTTGTTGAGATACTATTAAACATGCATGTTTTACCTTAATCTTCTCTAGCCTTTGATTGTCCTCTCTCTATTTTTTCCAACTTTCTTCTTTCTTGGGCTGGTGGTTGGGGCAGTCTCATATGGTGGTCTAACATAAACCCAAACACACAAACCACTTGCATCGACAAATCAACAAGAAAGATGAACAAAACTAAATATTATAGACTTACTCTGAATGTCCATTTGATAGGTTGAATTGAAGCAACTTGCAAGTCAATATCAATTGTCGTTTTTCATTCTTAACGTCTCGACAAGACCAACCATATGAAGGCTTTTTTTCTGCATCACCAATAGAATGTCAGTTTATAGATTACTCCAAGCCCTTTAGTGTTCTCATGGCTAGTCATATGTATTCAACATATCATTTTACATATAAACAAGTTTGCTTTAATGCCCATTTGTCTCAGTTCACCACTAAAATGTCTCAACATATTTAGAAGTACACATGAGAGATTACTTATTTACAAACCCTCAAATATACAACGCTTTTGGTCCTAAAAAAGTGTGTTTCGCTGCACTAAAATTGCGCATATTTTTTATAGGTAGAAAGAACTTCAACTAAAGATAAGTTACAAAGTTTCGTATAATTCTCATCTCAAAGGTCAAAAGAACCTAGAGATAAAATCAGAATTCTTACTCATAAGTTATTTATTATATGACATGCTTTTATATAGCATATATCATTGCTTTGTTTAGTTTGCTGTAACTTGTATAGTAAATAGTTATATGTTGATTGTATCTTTAATCATTAAGATACAAATTTCTCGTCATGTTTGCTTTTATAATTCTAATGAAGCTTCAAGTTCACACTTGAGATCACCTAACTTCAAATGGAAAAAATAAATAGTCCTTCAATTATACCACATTATAGATATAGGATCGTTTTTGATTGATTTTTTTTTTTCAAAAGGGTGACACTTCATTTGTTAACTTGTGTAGAAGGCTCCTTTTCTATAAGGGATTTTTCCTACCTTACATTATACATACACCAATATGAGATGATTAAAGAAGGCGCCTCTTATTTGCACCTGCTTAAAACTTATTTGCACCTTTCTACCGCTCGTAGAGGCCTCTACGAGCCGTAGAGGGAACTCTATTGCTCGTAGAGGTCCCTACTGCTCGTAGAGAACTCTGTCAAATGTGGTCCACACTTGCCAATCATTGGCAATCATTTAATGACACCTCTACTGCTCGTAGAGGCCTCTACGAGCAGTAGAGTTTCACTTGAATTCGTTTATTTTCGTTAACTGAACAAATATTACAAAAATAATTTTTTTATTATTATTTTAAATTATTACTATTATTTAAAAAAAATAAAATAACAATGTGTGCTCTTCTATGACTCGTTACACATTTAGTTTTTAGTTTTTTTATTTGTAAGCGGTTTTTTGTTTCGGTTGTCGTCTCGATAAGCGTGTAAACGTATAACAAACATTTATATAAATAAACAGACAAATATAAGCAAGCATTTCCAAACATAATATACGAAAATATAATAATAATATAATATAAGAGTGTACTAGCATGCATCATATGAAAATAACACTACTGGGGGGCGTCTGCTGCGTGGTGTCAACAGGCGGTGGCGGCTGCAGTGAGGACGATCCAGGCACCTGGGAGGACGACCCAGACTGCTGGGAGGACGTCCCGGCATGGGTGACTGCACCAGGCAGTGATAAAGGTGGCAAACCGTCACGCGCACGCCTCTCCTGCTCGCTCGCAAACAGCACACTGAGAGCCTGATCCATTCCCTGCCGCCACTGACGTGCCACCGCGGCCTCCTCCGCCATCTGCTGCCGCCACTGACGCGCCGCCGCGGCCTCATCCACCATCTGCTGCCGCCACTGACGCTCCACCACAGCCTCATCCGCTATCACCCGTAGCTGCTCTGCGAGTGTAGAAGGCAACTTCAACCCCCGAAAAACGCATGCCGGATTCTGCCGGTCCTGAGGATCGGGAACGGGCCCCGGGATCTCCACCTCTACACCGCCCTCCACCTCCGGCTCTGCCACGTCCACCATCTCAACCTCAAGATGCCCCTCGTTAAGACCAGATGTAGCAAAGGTTGTGGCACATACTCCGGTTCACCATGCTTCGTAACCAAATAGTATTTAGGTGGGCGCTTCCTCGTCTTATCCGCCATCGACATATTTTTCATTGATTCCAGATCTAACGGTCTGCAACACAGAATTATAGTATTATTAATAACAATAAAATAATAATAAATAAATAAATAAATAACGGCATTACTTAGGCGGCATGTAGTGTCCCTCTAATCGCCCACCATCGGTGGTATGCTCGAGGTATACTAGACCTGCGACATGCTGCGCTAAGCCACAGATGATCCCTCCGCAGGCTATGGCCGATTTCTCCGTCTTGTGCGAGAGCGACACAAATAGCTCGGCGAGGCAAATATGCATTGCACACGGTCTGTCCCTGATCATGCAGTAAAGAAAGAAAAGGTCGATCTGGTTGACCTTGTCGTTACTCGACCCCCGCGTCGTGATAGAGTAAGTCAGGCAGCGGTGCAGGTAACGAATCAACGGGTCAACAATCTCAGACGCCTTGGCCCACCTGCACAGTTGATATAATGACTAAAACAATAACAATATTTTATAATAATAATAATAATAATTAAAAAAAAACAATACCTATTCGTTGTTCCTATGACACCGTATGTCGGGCTACCAATGGTGGGCCACCATGCAACCAGCTCATCTAGATCCAAGGTGGTGATGCCCGTAGTGTAATGATCCTGTACGAGCTCAACCTCCTCGTACAGCCCTGTAAAAGTAGCCCACTGATCTAAAGACATCCCTTTCTCAATGCCTAACACCTTAAACGAGATATCCGGGTTGTCCGGGTCCTCAACCTCACCGGCCGCACGTGGGCTGTAGCGAAAAGTAGACAAAAACTCAATAACGATAGGCCTGTAAGCCCAGTCATTCTCATGACCCCCTAAAGACACAGATACGGATCGGAACCCACAGTTACCGTCTCCCCGAACATTTTGAATATGTGTAATAAACCGGTGATACTCTATAGGAAGCTGGCATTTCCAATGCATGATTTCCAATTTATACCTGTTAACGCTAACATTAAAAAAATCATGATTAGGGTGTATCTACGTATTTGCGTGCATAAAAAAACTTGTATGCATGAAAATTTTTATGTACCTGTTACCCACCAACAATGGAAAATGTTTATTACAAATGATATTTTGGTCTTTTCCTGGATCTGCCGGCCTACGTCTTCTAACAGGCTCTTCCTGTTTTATATAATAATAATAATAATAGCTATGTTACTAACCTTTTTTTCATCATCATCATCCTCCTGTTTTATTCCTTTACCTTTTCCTTTCGGGCGCCCGCGAATTTTAGTTTGCACCTCTGGAGGTTGATGATCAGTCATACTTGGATTCACCACCGACTTTATTTTTGAGATCATGTTTTTAATAATGTGCGGTGGTCGAGACTTTAGTATCTCTTTCAGTCCATCAATCTCCGTAACAAGGTCAACATCGCTTTCTCCGCTACCTTTCTCCACACTGTAATTCAACTTTCTCCAGAAATGGTCTATATCGGACAAAGGTATTTTTATTCCTGTAACAATATTAATTAATAATAAATAAATAAATAAATAAATAAATAAAGTAATTTTCTTACCTTGAGCTATATAAGAATCTAAACGACATGCACACGGTATCCCACAACTCATTAAAAGCCAGTGACTGCAACCCGTTCCACTTTGCTTGAAGTGGTCTATCTTTATTATCTCTTTTAATAACAAATCGAGGGCTTTATGGGAAATGTGACCCCGCAAGAGATCAAACAGGGGTATGTTATGATGTTGCATTTTCTTCCTTTGACTGGTCTCAAAGGAGTGGTTTATGGCCCTCTCTTGTGAAATCAAAATTTCTTCTACAAGCCCAATAAGTTTGTGGAGGGAGCTGTTAGGCCCTTTAATCTGCAGCTTAATCCTTGCATGCTGGCTCTCAGCTCTGTTGGTCGTATACTCACCGAAGTTGTAATTTTTGTCTGTCCATGCACGAACAAACTTTTCTTTATGTTTATCAAACCACACCTTGTTCAAGTATACCATAACATCTGTCAAAAAAAGAATAAAGATATCATTAAGGTGTGTACTTAGATACATATGTATGCGTGCTTTTAATATGTACCATTTCGACCTTGCTGATTAAGTTTAATATGGAGTCGGGATAACGAGTGCCGGTAATTTTGCTGGGTCTCAGATGCACACACTCGCTTAAAAGATCCGATAAATGATTCCCATTCTTCATTGTCAGGAAACGATTGTTTGCAGTGTTTTACAATGTTTTGTGAAATGTGAAACCTGCATAGCAATAATGATCATAATAATGATTAATAAAAAACAACACCACCACCAACAACAATATTATGTACTACCTGCATAACAACTTCGAAGCAGTTGGGAATACTGTGTCGCATGCATTCATCAATGCCTGGTCAGCGTCAGTTACTATAACGACTTGGATGTTGATGTGACACCCACAATTTGAACAAACGGGATCTTATACTCGTTCGTACTATAGGTCGCATCAATCAACAACACATGCGGGAATGCACGCCACATTTTTAGAGATGTATCATGCACAAAGAAAATATCTTCAATCACATTTGTTTTTGGATTCACTCGGGTGAAGAAAGTAAAATCTTTATCAACCAGTAAGCTTTCGAGTATCTGCAAAGCAATAATAATTAGGGTTTAATAACAATAACAACAACAACAACAACAACAACGATAATACCTGCATTTGAGTCTTGCCGCTATACAACTCCCGTTTAATCTTGGTTAATGCGTTATGCACGTCTTGTAAAATGACAGGGCACTCCGGGTATTGATTTCTAACGGCCGAAAGAATCTGTATTGGTAAAACGTTTTGTAAATAAAGCGAGTTCACCAATTTTAAACAGTCCTCGTGCATCCTCCGAGCATATGCGTAACCCTCGATATATTGAAACGGTGGGTGGTTATGAGTTGGGTTGATGACCCTCAAACGCCAACCACCGTATCTCGAGCTGTATTTCGCTTTAACTTCAAACGGGCAATCACACTTTTTACTACTCGTCTTCCGAAGTGTGGCTACACTACGAGGTTTGCCATATAAGGTACAACCTATAGTAGCCGAATCTGGCCTCTTGTTCTCCCCCTTTCCCTTGTTTTCAGTACGTTTATATACAGTGACGTAACCAATAGCTCTTGCTCTGAGGGAAACCCATTCTGTCACCTCTTTAAGATTTGCGAATACCTGGAAGTTTATATACGAGTCTAGTCAAATTTTTATATATTGACAATATAAATTACGCATACCCACGAACAAACATACATACATGTATACATACCTACATACATACGGGGCAACATATATACGGGTATAAATTATAAACATGCGTAGATAAATAAACACACCTGAGTTGTTTCAAACGAAATATCCGGGTTCGGTTCCTCGCTACAGTCACCCGCCTCGTGTGCGTATCGTGGAGCGCTTGAAGGCACGTAACATGACTCTGGTTCTTCTACATACTCCCCGTTTAAATCGGGCAGCTGTGTTGTTCATTCAAATCCGGTAGCGCTGCTTTCCCGGATATAACCTCTAGCTCACCATGCTCACTATCGCTTTTCGGGACGCAACATACGTCAAACCATTCACCCGAAGACATTGTGTTACGAACTGGTTGGCCGGATGGTATTTTCGCTGGAGAAATTCCGGAACCGTCGGAGAAAAAATTTGAAATTTTGAGGTCTGGACTGAAAATCGTGCATGGTTGATGGTTTAAAGTGCTGAAAGAAAACTCTACCAGTCGTAGGGGTCTCTACTAGTCGTAGAGTATGCATATAAATGCTCACAACAACCAGACCTCTACGGCTCGTAGAGGTCTCTACTGGCCGCAGAGGGGTGATTTCACTGAAATGTCAGTCTGCTACTCGGATACGTTGTACTTTCTAACCCTATACCACTCGTAGAGGCCTCTACTAGTCGTATAGGGATTAATAAATCAACTGCCATGCCTCTGCGGCTCGTAGAGGTCTCTACGAGTCGCAGAGCTGACTGACACGCCTGTATGGACTCTGAACATTGAATGATCAGTGGGCCTCCATCTCTACAGCTCGTAGAGGCCTCTACGAGTCGTAGTAGGGTTAGGTTTCTAGGGCAACAAAGCTCTACCACTCGTAGGGGCCTCTACCAGTAGTAGAGTTTTATGGGTTTCAGTGTTCTGATACCTCTACTGCTCGTAGAGGCCTCTACGAGCAGTAGAGCTGTATAAAAAACCTAAAATTTATTTGCACCTATCTACAGCTCGTAGAGGCCTCTACGAGCTGTAGAGGAAACTCTACTGCTCGTAGAGGTCTCTACTACTCGTAGAGAACAATGTCAGGTGGTCCACACTTGCCAATGATTGACAATCAGCAATCTGACACCTCTACTGCTTGTAGAGGCCTATACGAGCAGTAGAGTTCCCTTGAATTTTTTTTCTTTTTGGATGGCATGAACATCGAACAAATATTACAATACACCTCTACTGCTCGTAGAGGCCTATACGAGCAGTAGAGTTTCCTTGAATCCTTTTTCTTTTTGGATGGCATGAACATCGTGATGAACAAATATTACAAAAATAATTTTTTTACTATTATTTAAAAAAATTAATTAACAACGTGTGTTCTTCTACGACTCGTTACACATTTAGTTTTTAGTTTTTTTATTTGTTAGCGGTTTTTTGTTTCAGTTGTCGTCTCGATAAGCGTGTAAGCGTATAACAAACATTTATATAAAAAACAAACAAATATAAGCAAGCATTTCCAAACATAATATACGAAAATATAATAATAACATAATATAAGAGTGTATTCCAAACATAATATACGAAAATATAATAATAACATAATATAAGAGTGTACTAGCATGTATCATATGAAAATAACACTACTGGGGGGGCGTCTGCTGCGTGGTGTCAACAGGCGGCGGCGGCTGCAGTGAGGACGATCCAGGCACCTGGGAGGACGACCCAGACTGCTGGGAAGACGTCCCGGCATGGGTGACTGCACCAGGCAGTGGTAAAGGTGGCAAACCGTCACGCGCACGCCTCTCCTGCTCGCTCGCAAACAGCACACTGAGAGCCTGATCCATTCCCTGCCGCCACTGACGCGCCGCCGCAGCCTCCTCCGACATCTGCTGCCGCCACTGACGCGCCGCCGCGGCCTCATCCGCCATCTGCTGCCGCCACTGACGCTCCACCACAGCCTCATCCGCTATCACCCGTAGCTGCTCTGCGGGCGTAGAAGGCAACTTCAACCCCCGAAAAACGCGTGCCGGATTCTGCCGGTCCTGAGGATCGGGCACGGGCCCCGGGATCTTTACCTCTACACCGCCCTCCACCTCCGGCTCTGCAACGTCCACCATCTCAACCTCAAGATGCCCCTCGTTAAGACCACGATGTACCAAAGGTTGTGGCACATACTCCGGGTCACCATGCTTCGAAACGAAATAGTATTTAGGTGGGCGCGTCCTCGTCTTAGCCGCCATCAACATATTTTTCATTGATTCCAGATCTAACGATCTGCAACACAGAATTATAGTATTATTAATAATAATAAAATGATAATAAATAAATATAAATAAATAAATAAATAACGGCATTACTTAGGCGGCATGTAGTGTCCCTCTAATGGCCCACCATCGGTGGTATGCTCGAGGTATACTAGACCTGCGACATGCTGCGCTAAGCCACAGATGATCCCCCCGCAGGCTATGGCCGATTTCTCCGACTTGTGCGAGAGCGACACAAACAGCTCGGCGAGGCAAATATGCATAGCACAAGGTCTGTCCCTGATCATGCAGTAAAGAAAAAAAAGGTCGATCTGGTTGACCTTGTCGTTACTCGACCCCCGCGCCGTGATAGAGTATGTCAGGCAGCGGTGCAGATAACGAATCAACGGGTCAACAATCTCAGACGCCTTGGCCCACCTGCACAGTTGATATAATGACTAAAACAATAACAATATTTTATAATAATAATAATAATAATAATTAAAAAAAACAATACCTATTCGTTGTTCCTATGACACCGAATGTCGGGCTACCAATGGTCGGCCACCATGCAACCAGCTCATCTAGATCCAAGGTGGTGATGCCCGTAGTGTAATGATCCTGTACGAGCTCAACCTCCTCGTACAGCCCTGTAAAAGTAGCCCACTGATCTAAAGACATCCCTTTCTCAATGCCTAACACCCTAAACGAGATATCCGGGTTGTCCGGGTCCTCAACCTCACCGGCCGCACGTGGGCGGTAGCGAAAAGTAGACAAAAACTCAATAACGATAGGCCTGTAAGCCTCCCCATTACACATACTAAACAATCGATCCCATACACTGCCCTTTGGGACCCACTGTCTCGCCCTCTCCTCCGCGCCTAAGTGACTCAGCGCGTCCCAGTCAATGCCACGCTGTGCAACGACCGAACGTTCACGTAGCCTCAAAAAGCGCTTGAGCGCTTTCGAGTCCACTGGAAACCTACAAAAGGGCCACTCTTGCAGGTCCCCCCCCCCCACATAATATCACCTGGCATACCTGCAATATAAAGAATATGTCATTAGAAATGCAACCAGATATGAAATGTATTATTGGAGCATATGCAAAACTTTTGACATACTGTGAGAAATGAAAATTAGAAAGCTGGCTTTTCTAATGCATGATTTCCAATTTATACATGTTAACGCCAACATTAAAAAATCATGATTAGGGTGTATCTACGTATTTGCGTGCGTAAAAAAACTTGTATGCATGAAAATTTTTATGTACCTGTTACCCACCAACAATGGAAAATGTTTATCACAAATGATATTTTGGTCTTTTCCTGGATCTGCCGGCCTACGTCTTCTAACAGGCTCTTCCTGTTTTATATAATAATAATAATAATAATAATAATAATAATAATAATAATAATAATAATAATAATAATAATAATAATAATAATAGCTATGTTACTAACCTTTTTTTCATCATCATCATCATCCTCCTGTTTTATTCCTTTACCTTTTCCTTTCGGGCGCCCGCGAATTTTAGTTTGCACCTCTGGAGGTTGATGATCAGTCATACTTGGATTCACCACCGACTTTATTTTTGAGATCATGTTTTTAATAATGTGCGGTGGTCGAGACTTTAGTATCTCTTTCAGTCCATCAATCTCCGTAACAAGGTCAACATCGCTTTCTCCGCTACCTTTCTCCACACTGTAATTCAACTTTCTCCAGAAATGGTCTATATCGGACAAAGGTATTTTTATTCCTGTAACAATATTAATTAATAATAATAAATAAATAAATAAATAAATAAATAAAGTAATTTTCTTACCTTGAGCTATATAAGAATCTAAACGACATGCACACGGTATCCCACAACTCATTAAAAGCCAGTGACTGCAACCCGTTCCACTTTGCTTGAAGTGGTCTATCTTTATTATCTCTTTTAATAACAAATCGAGGGCTTTATGGGAAATGTGACCCCGCAAGAGATCAAACAGGGGTATGTTATGATGTTGCATTTTCTTCCTTTGACTGGTCTCAAAGGAGTGGTTTATGGCCCTCTCTTGTGAAATCACAATTTCTTCTACAAGCCCAACAAGTTTGTGGAGGGAGCTGTTAGGCCCTTTAATTTGCAGCTTAATCCTTGCATGCTGGCTCTCAGCTCTGTTGGTCGTATACTCACCGAAGTTGTAATTTTTGTCTGTCCATGCACGAACAAACTTTTCTTTATGTTTATCAAACCACACCTTGTTCAAGTATACCATAACATCTGTCAAAAAAAGAATAAAGATATCATTAAGGTGTGTACTTAGATACATATGTATGCGTGCTTTTAATATGTACCATTTCGATCTTGCTGATTAAGTTTAATATGGAGTCGGGATAACGAGTGCCGGTAATTTTGCTTGGTCTCAGATGCACACACTCGTTTAAAAGATCCGATAAATGATTCCCATTCTTCATTGTCAGGAAACGATTGTTTGCAGTGTTTTACAATGTTTTGTGAAATGTGAAACCTGCATAGCAATAATGATCATAATAATGATAAATAAAAAACAACACCACCACCACCAACAATATTATGTACTACCTGCATAACAACTTCGAAGCAGCTGGGAATACTGTGTCGCATGCATTCATCAATGCCTGGTCAGCGTCAGTTACTATAACACGCGGCTCCATACTTTCCTCATGCAGCAACTCTCTCAGCCTTTCTAGCACCCATTTGAAGTTATCCATCTTTTCATGTATAATAAATGCTTGGGCGGCAATAAACGACTTGGATGTTGATGTGACACCCACAATTTGAACAAACGGGATCTTATACTCGTTCGTACTATAGGTCGCATCAATCAACAACACATGCGGGAATGCACGCCACATTTTTAGAGATGTATCATGAACAAAGAAAATATCTTCAATCGCATTTGTTTTTGGATTCACTCGGGTGAAGAAAGTAAAATCTTTATCAACCAGTAAGCTTTCGAGTATCTGCAAAGCAATAATAATTAGGATTTAATAACAATAACAACAACAACAACAACGATAATACCTGCATTTGAGTCTTGCCGCTATACAACTCCCTTTTAATCTTGGTTAATGCGTTATGGACGTCTTGTAAAATGACAGGGCACTCTGGGTATTGATTTCTAATGGCCGAAAGAATCTGTATTGGTAAAACGTTTTGTAAATAAAGCGAGTTCACCAATTTTAAACAGTCCTCGTGCATCCTCTGAGCATATGCGTAACCCTCGATAAATTGTGCCGGTGGGTGGTTATGAGTTGGGTTGATGACCCTCAAACGCCAACCACCGTATATCGAGCTGTATTTCGCTTTAACTTCAAACGGGCAATCACACTTTTTACTACCCGTCTTCCGAAGTGTGGCTACACTACGAGGTTTGCCATATAAGGTACAACCTATAGTAGCCGAATCTGGCCTCTTGTTCTCCCCCTTTCCCTTGTTTTCAGTACGTTTATATACAATGACGTAACCAATAGCTCTTGCTCTGAGGGAGACCCATTCTGTCGCCTCTTTAAGATTTGCGAATACCTGAAAGTTTATATACGAGTCTAGTCAAATTTTTATATATTGACAATATAAATTACGCATACCCACAAACATACATACATGTATACATACCTACATACATACATACAAACATACACACATACATAAAAACATACATGAATGCATACATACAAACATACATACATACATACATACAAACATACATACATACATACATACATACATACATACATACATACATACAAACATACATACATACATGCATACATACATACACGTATACATTTAAACATACACACATACATACGGGGCAACATATATACGGGCATAAATTATAAACATGCGTAGATGAATAAACACACCTGAGTTGTTTCAAACGAAATATCCGGGTTTGGTTCCTCGCTACAGTCACCCGCCTCGTGTGCGTATCGTGGAGCGCTTGAAGGCACGTAACATGACTCTGGTTCTTCTACATACTCCTCGTTTAAATCGGGCAGCTGTGGTTGTTCATTCAAATCCGGTAGCGGTGCTTTCCCGGATATAACCTCTGGCTCACCATGCTCACTATCGCTTTCCGGGACGCAACATACGTCAAACCATTCACCCGAAGACATTGTGTTACGAACCGGTTGGCCGGATGGTATTTTCGCTGGAGAAATTCCGGAACCGTCGGAGAAAAAAATTTGAAATTTTAAAGTCTGGACTGAAAATCGTGCAGGTTGATGGTTTAAAGTGCTTAAAGAAAACTCTACCAGTCGTAGAGGTCTCTACTGGTCGTAGAGTATGCATATAAATGCTCACAACAACCAGACCTCTACAGCTCGTAGAGGTCTCTACTGGTCGCATAGGGGTGATTTCACTGAAATGTCAGTCTGATACTCGGATACGTTGTACTTTCTAACCCTATACCACTCGTAGAGGCCTCTACTGGTCGTATAGGGGTGATTTCACTGAAATGTCAGTCTGATACTCGGATACGTTGTACTTTCTAACCCTATACCACTCGTAGAGGCCTCTACTGGTCGTATAGTGCCTCTGCGGCTCGTAGAGGTCTCTACGAGTCGCAGAGGTGACTGACACACCTGTAGAGACTCTGATCATTGAATGTTCTGTGGGCCTCCACCTCTACGGCTCGTAGAGGCCTCTACGAGTCGTAGTAGGGTTAGTTTTTAGGGCAACAAAGCTCTACCACTCGTAGAGGTCTCTACCACTAGTAGAATTTTATGGAATTCAGCAATCTGACACCTCTACTGCTCGTAGAGGCCTCTACGAGCAGTAGAGATGTGTAAAACCCTAAAAAAGCCCTCGGTGCAAATAACATCACCCTAGTACTAAAGATTATATTAAATAACATCAGTTTTAGGTTTAAAGATTATATTAAAATTTTATGTTGGATATACAGATACTAACTAAACGGTCATGTCATGCTTATGCACATAACCATGTCTTGTGTTGTTGTGTATAGTGCATACCATCATGTCATATTGAAATCAACTTAAGGGTATGTCATAACATAGCCATGTTGTTTTTGAAAGATGTTTCTGGTGCAGTGACAATCTCGTGATCTTCCAATGTGAAGTTCATAGGTAGTAGTCTCACCTGAAGCAATATTAATTATTATAGGTTGAGCTAAATGTTTTACCATAGTGGGCCTTCGGGCGGTGGGTTTCCTCTGGAATGGTGGCGGGCCGGGTCACAAGCGCCGTCTGCGTTCGCGGACGTGGGTGTTTTTGCCATTGGGTTTACCCGGATTATCGAGCTTTCATGTCGTTAAAAAAAACACCATTAAATGAGTGTGAGAAATGGTTACATGTTATTAACTCTCAGTGGATAATGGTAAAAATCATGTACTGGATCAGAAGACGAAATTTAACCTTTTTCTTATTTTGTAAGGTTATTAACAAACTACGTTCGATCGCATATATGTTGAGGGATTAAACTCGTATAATTTTCATGTAAAGAAACTTCTAGAAACTGTGAGTTTTCATAACATGGAACATAAAATAAGTTGTTATTATTTGAAACATATTTTCAAAAGCAAAATACAAAGTTGACCAAATATTGAAAACCAACAAGTTTGATTATTCTGTTTTAGAAATTTGACTCTTTCAATCAAAGTTCAATTTAAATCATTTTTTTTAAAGGTTATTTTTTTTTTGAACGGCCAACGGTACACACCCATAACGAAGCCCCGCACCCTACAGGTCCGGTCCCCGGGCCCCCATAAGGTCCAGCCCCTCATTTCAGAATAACCCTACTTTGAGTGGGATTCGAACCTGTGACCTTACATATATATTAGTAGCACAACGCTTTAAATAGTTCTTTCCTTTTCTTTTAAATCTTGTGGTCTGTGGGACTTGAACCCAAGACCTTACACAACCTAGGTGTTTTAAAGGTTTTGCCTTTGTCAATGGACCATCACCCTATTGGTTCTAACTTCTAAATCATTGATCTTAGGTTCCGTTAAAAAAAATCATTGATCTTAGGTTATATTCTTACGTTATATAAAAATGTTAAAATAATAGGTTTATATGCAGTGACAAAATTAGCAAAGGGGCTGCGGTTTATATTAACTAGGTATATAACCTGCCGCGCGTTGCGGCGGCGTCAATCAATTCGTTTTGGCAGTGGTAATACGATTTACAAAATAAGTAAGCATATAACGTTTCTAACAAAATAGTAAGGTAGCCAAGTTATTTTTCAAAGCCCAAACATCTATAGAACTAATATACACCAATAAGTTCAAAGTTCAATGATTCTCATCACAATTCAACAGCTGCCACATAGAACGGAAAAAACAATTCGGGAAGTTACACAGACCAAACCCGTTATTGATGAATCCACATGGTAAGAATCAAACCAGATTGTTAATCGATTAGAGGCACCATCATCGGCAAAGAGATAACGACCTTCAATAACACTATGGGGCTTGATCCATTTTTTCGCAGCTGCAACTAAAAACAATTTATCCGAGTTCGCATCCCACTGCCAACCATCTACAGAATTCCGAAGCTGAACCCCTGCCAGCATCGAACGACACAGCTGCAGTTCCTGCAGTACAGCAGCCGTCTGCAGCTCTGCAGTCCATTCCCAATTAATCGTTCCATCGACCTCCAGCCGCGAGCCCCTGTCAGCCACACCACAGCATTTATACCTTTCTCAACTAAACATAATCGAGAACTTAACCTTCAAAGTTGTACCCGAAATCCACACGTCTAGCCAAAACCTAACATCCCTCCCATTTCCAATTATACCCTTCAACATACTATCAACACCTCTATCGTTAACTTTAAACTTATTTCCGAATTGAACTATATTATTCCAGGTCCCTAAAAATCTTTTGTTGACCCATTAAAAATTGCAACATGATCTATTAATTTATATTATAATGAAAAGTTTAAAGGTAATCAGACCCATTAAATGCAACTGTAAGGTTTAAAGAATCAAAGGACAACATTTAAATTGGATAACCCAATCTATCTAAACATTTACTACATTACCTCCCTCATGTACAAAAGGAAAGTACCAAACCAAGGAATAAAGACCATTACATCCTGAAACATGGTGAATTATTTGATCATACCAAATTTGTAACCTCCGGTTGACTCGATGCATATTGAGTCTCCAACTCGAGTCTGCCACCAATATGCAATTCACAATTTTAGTTCTACATTATATTGTATATCTAAAAATATTAAAAAAGTGAAATTCGTATACACATAAGGAGGTTCAGGTTTTAAATAGTGGGAAAATACCTTGCTTTATATAATGCCTTTAAATGCAGTTTATAAATTCCGTCGTATTAAGAGTCTCTAACAAATTAAGAGTATCTAACACAAAATGAACATTAAACAAAGTAATGTCAATATAATGATCTTCATGAATCGTGTTTTAGAAATATTGTAGACACTTAAAGTTATTTGTTATCACACCTCAGTATGCTATTGTACCAGTAAATGAGTATTAAGAAACATTATTACCTTGCCGTAACACCGACGGAACCCTAGCCTCTTTCCGCCGCTGCTTAAACTCCTTCAAAAACACTAAATGGCCGTATTGGTTGTGTAATGAAAATAGTCTGAATGTTAATTTTGTTTCCTCTTTTTCCATCTAGACGGCTTCCAGATAGACCTCTGACTCCAAAACAAAAGAAACATCTAGCATAGGTATAAGAAAAACCAAACCATCGTAACAAAGCAGATATGCAGAACGAACAGTAATACGATAAATTAATCAATAAAATGTTCAAAGTTATCAAAAAGTGCACTTTGATTTTGCATCTCCATTCTATAAATATCATGCTAGCATAAAGTGTTGCATCCTATGCCACTTGACTTTGATTTTGGATGTCCAGTTTGTAACTATCATGCTAGTATATAAAGCGTTGCATCACACGTACGATCGCGCTATATCGAATCTTTCATGGTTTGATGACATGAAAGGATGACCAGTTCCTGCTTTTTCAATATGAAAAAATATATATATCAAGGCTCAACACTTGTTACCAAATGGAAGTATACAATTCGACGAATAGTGTATTACTTGTGAATCCGTACTCAACACCATTAGCACACCAATCCCCAAACAGGTTCAAAACAGCGTAAGCAAAACATGGACGAAAAGAAACCGTATGAAGCGAAATAAAAGCGGAAAATTAACACGAACCTGAAGTCGATTGGAATCGCAAAGGCAGATAGTTCATTTCCCCTGCTAATTTCACAATTAACAAAACACATTTAAAGAGATTAGGCGGCGGTGATAGGATGAGGAAAACAGAATGAAACATCAACAAATTCTAAAAAGAGAAGACTGACGACAAAGATGCACATACAAAAGCAAAATTACATAACATGTTGACGTGTTCATGACAAAGAAAAAAACCTCTACGAAGCGGACTCGTCCTTTTTTGTTTGCATTCCTTCTTCCTTTTTTTTTCAACTTCATTCCCCGGGCATTTTATTGTTTAGCCTCACTCAAATAACCCGTGTCCAAAGATTTTCATGGGAAAAAGCATATAACTGCATATTAAAAATCCTGAAAAGAAGTTATTTAACCTACTAATCCAAAGAGTGCACAATAAGAGGTTACGACATCAACATAAGAAAGCCATATAAGGAGGTTTTCAAAGAAAGGGTAAAAAAACATAAAGGTACCTACTGCTAACACATAAAGCAACCTGGGAAAAATGATGTACAGTCAATGTATCTGACAAAAAAAAAAGTAAGATTCATGACTTACCACAATACATTATCACAGCCCATAATTTCAACAATAGATACGGAAAGGAAAACAATTCAAACCACAATATGTAAATAAACATTAGATTAGAGGTTAAGACAACAATACAACATAAAAAAATGGATTAAAACTCACAAAACCCAAAAGCAAAAGAGTGACCTGGTTAACAAAAAACAAAGAAAGTTCTGTTAATAATTCTTCTAAGTACGTAAAAGCTCTTAACTATCATCCATTTATTGAATATTTTGTGATAAAGTTTTAATCAACAGTGTAACAAAGAGTCATTGGTATGTATTAACCACTTTTATTATGCATACATAGAAGAAGTTCAATGATGAAGACACGTTATTAGTCGATTTACACAACTTGTTCACCTTCATCATTCATCTTCAATTCATGTTCAGCACAAATATATTATATACACAAATATATTCAGGATTCATGCTTACCACAAAACCAAACCGTAGTTCATCTCCTACAAAAGAAGAACACTAACGAAGTCGATTAAACAATAAGTAACACGGAAAACAAATCGAATGGAAAAGAAAATGATGGGTAAGATTATGAAGGATTAGGCTGGTACCAGATGCAGATGTGATGAGAGACTTTGAGGGTTTTCTTTATCTAATCAAGGATGCAAGTGTTTGTGTGGTTAATTTCAATTTGGTGCTGGTATCGAAGATCGTCATCAAACGCCACCGTAACAGCCGCCGCCAACGATGTTGTGCCTCCGGCCGCCGTCAGGTTCACCCTCATGAATCGCCATATGGTGCACAGATGGAGACAACCATGAACATTTGATTTTGTGGTAAGAGAGGAGATGAACACATGGTGTCGTTGATCTCAATCTCTAACATTTCTCTTCCCAGGTAATGAAGACACGTTGATAAAGGCAGGTAGATGAATAGACACGTGTGCAATAAATGCTTAGTCACCCACCACCGCTAGAATACGCTACTAGGATTGAACTGCTGCCACGAAATGACCAAATCGCCCCCAAGAAGATGCTAAATACCAGAAAGGCCACAAATCAGGTCCAATCTAAAAACAAAAAAAAAGGGTTGGAAGTTGGAACAAAACATCCAGGACTCGAACCCGGACACTTCTTATAAGAAACACACCACCTTAAACAACTGGACTAAGAACGTTTTTGTTATCTTTTTCAAACATAACAATATAAATACAATGATAAAATGGCCTAAATAAAAAATCGCTGTTTAAAGTCATTGGTATATTAATAGTATATAATTTTTGTTTTTTACTTATTTTAAATCATTGCTATTAGGTTATGTTCTTACGTTTAAGAATACACTAGTTTATACCCCGGGAGCGTCTCGGGTTGAGAAATCTAAGTAAAATGAATAAAATTAGAAGTATCTGAACTATAAAAATGGCATCTGCCAATATATTATTATTATTATTATTATTATTTTAAACAAATCTCTGCCATAAGTTATCATATTATAATATAAAAAAAAGGTAATTGGGTCGGGTATCACCTAATCCCAGGCCCGACCCAAACCCACATTTTTTTAAACTAATTCCAAACCTGACACAATACCTGTCGGGTTACAAAAAAATAGTCGTTTTTTTCTCCGTTTTTTATATAGCACTATGGTACTCGTTGGAAAGATAATAAAACGCTCGTTAATTTGGTGTAATTTTTTTCTTTAAAAAATCTCGTATATAAAAGATATTAACATTTAAAAGTTATGAGAGGAAATATGAGAGAAAATAATAAAGTTTTAATATTTACATTTAGTAGATTAGGTATTTAATAGATTATATAAATAATATTCAAACCATATTTATTCCTTTTTTTTAATTGGTCTAGAGTTGCCACATCACATCCTATGTGGCATCTCTCAAAAGAGAGATTGCATAATATTATGACATGTCATTAAAAATGCTTTGGTTTATTATAGAATATAGATACAAAAAAAATCTTACAATAATGTAGTGGCAAAAAAATAGCGAAGGGGGTGCCATTTATATAATTTAGTTTTTTTAGTTATTTTATTTATTATGATTTAAATATCTTATATTTTTACTTTTATGTTATATGGTGGATCTCTTATAAATTCTAAGGGGAGTAAATTGCCAAAATGGCCCCTCAGGTTTGACCCAAAATGCTTGTTTGGTCACTTATTTTATTTTTGTGCCAAAAGCACCCCTCACAGATCGAAAATTGCCATTTTGGCCCATATTTAACAGAGTTTCTAACTGAGTATTGAAAGTCAGTTAAGTCTCAGGGGCAATTTCGTCCTTTCAACTCACTCCTTCTTCCTCATCATTTTCTTCAACCTACCTGCACCCACCCCTCCTTCCACAACTCCACCATCCTCTCCTTTCTCTCTCTACCCTCCTTCCACAACTCAGGGACACAATAGCCAAAGTCACTGAGTAAACCTTAACAACAAAGCTATAACCACTCTCCCGCCTCCTAAAAAAATGTCCGACAAACGAAAACGCCGGCGAGCAGACTCCGACGACGACGACTCCGTTAACCTCCCTTTCAAAAACCGTTTAAAACCCGACTCCGTCATCTTAACCACCTTAAAAACCCTAACTGTGACACCCGGAAAATTCTGGTTAACAACGTGGTCTAGATCAAAGTCTACCTTAGCGAGTCACGCGTATATTATACTTAACTGGGTTAGTTAAGTCGTGTTATGGTTCAGGAACTATCAGTTTAGTATAGAGGATCATCGGATGTTAGTCTAGAGGTGCATTAGATGTCAGTCCTTAACCAAGTGTACAAGTGGTGACGATTCGTAGAATCGTCAGAGCATAGGGAACATACAAGTCTCGAGTCCCGGGAATTGGTGAACGAGGGTGAATATGTTTGTTTGCAAGTATTATGTGTTTACAATCATTATGTGACTTGTCGGTATGTGAAAATGTGTTAACATATGTTAAAACGGGGTTTAACGCGCAAAATACACGGAACCAACCCCTATAGGCGATTAGGGGAGGCTAATCGCCTATAGGGGATGCGATTGGGCCTCATTGGGGGCGATTGGGTGCTAATCGCATGCCCTAGGGGGCGATTAGCCCTAATTGCATGTAATGCCATGCGATTAGCAACCCTAATCGCGTGTAACTGCTGCATAATCGCATGAAACGTGCTGGACGACTAAAAACGACTATAAATACAATACTTGACCTCCTAAACTTCATATTAGCAACCCTAGTCGTCCCACAACTCGCCCAAACACACACACAACCTCTGGAACACGATTTTGGATCAAAACACAAGATTTCAAGCCTATTACATCAATCTATCACAAATCTAAGGTGTGGTTTTCATTCATGCAACCTTTATTAACGTTTTCATTGAATCCCTAATGGTCCAGACCTGTTCTAAAACAAATAAGCCTTCTGAAAATCGTTAACACGGGGAGTCTCGGGTCACCAATGGGATGTCGAGTCTTGTACTTTGGGTTAATTTAACAGTCACGGTGTTTTCAAACGAACTTGGTTCTGGTCTGGACATCTAGGGACTAACTAACCTACGGGTTATTAGTCTAAGTACTTGTAACTGTCATATGTTAGGTCGCCGCTTTACGGGGCTAGCATAGCTTGCTGATATTATTCGTGTTTCGAAGTAACGCAACCTAAGGTGAGTTTACGGCCCCTCTTTTAACTGGTTTCACTTTTTGGGGGAGAAAACATGTGTTAAACTTATGTTTTGGTAACAACTGTCATACTATGGGTTTCTATGGTTTACTATACGATCTTTGGAAGTCCTGGGGGAAACCATGAATGTGCGGGTTAGCACAACGGGGAAATGTGAATAGATCTATTGGGAGTAACCAACCCCGCTCGTCGGCTTGGAGGGCCGGGCGAGTGCATATTGTCTCAAACAGGAACTGGTTTACTATTCGGGCACAACATCTGGGTTACGAGTTAGTAATGGTTTTCCAATTGTGGTAGTAACAACACATACGCCTAGCTAGCGTACCTTGGTTTGCAAATTGTTATAGTATGGACAGGTTGAACTTGGTACTTGGATTACAAAACCTGTAAACTCACCAGCATTTTTGTGTTGACGTAAACTTTTACATGTTTTCTCAGGTCGCTAAGGTAGCACTATGGAACTAGGGCGCACGCGTCTGCACGGCGTCTAGTTAGGATTGCATGGTTTTCAAACATTGAATAATTCGGTTTACTTTTGGATTATGTTTAATAAAAAGCTTCCGCTGTAACTGGAGATTTAAACTATGTTTTTGAAATTGCATATGTTAATTTAGACTTGTTTATTGTGATCGTTGGTTTGGATCCTGGTTTGTCATGCGCCTCGCGGTAAAACTCCGCAAGTGGATTTTGAGGGTGTGACAGATTGGTATCAGAGCCAATGGTTATAGTGAACTAGGACTGCATGTAGAGTCTAGACTATAGCCGAGTCGCACACACTAGACGATCACTTAGTACTAAACATTTTGGTGGATTACGTATGGGCTTGTCGGGGTGTCTCTAAATCATCTGACCTTCCTATGTTACATCATCCGTTCTATCTTATGTCGGGTTACTTGCTTTCTAGGCAGTGTGGTATATTGGGGTAAATCGTGTACTCTTGAGATTTGTCCAAGGCTCGGACATCTCCCTTTCATACTCCAATAGAAAACACTTGCCATAAACTACCGTAGTATTACGGTGTATAGCTAAGAGTCCATGTTCGGTGATTTGAACTTTGAACTAGGAGAACACTTGGAGGACCATGTAGAGCGGTTTATCATTTTGGGTGCACACAAAATCATAAACCGAAATGCATGAAAGCCCTAGTGAGCTCTGGGTTTGAATGGATAGTCCTGAGTTGGATCTAGCTTTGATTTTGTGAATGCTAGTGGTTACCATTAGCTGTGAAACTAAATTTTCTCGTTCTTTCTGTCAGAATCATGTCTGGAGTACGAGGAGGACGTGGAGGTGGTCGCAATGGTGGACGTGGTGGTGGTCGCGGTGGTGGTGGTCGTCGTGGAGGTGTAAACCTATCACAGGAAGATCTGAACAACTTGCTACAAGCTGCCTTCCAGTTAGGGCACAATGGTGGTGGTAAGTTGATTTATCCACTTTCGCCTCATTAGTAAACCTTGTTTACATTCTTCGTGGTTTCTCATACGTTTCATTCAGGTGGTCCTGTTAACCCACCCCCACCCATGTGTACCTACAAGATGTTTCGGGACTGTAAGCCCCAGGAATTCTCTGGCACTGAGGGTGCGGTGAGTTTGCTCAGGTGGCTGGAAAAGGTGGAGTCAGTGTTTCTGATGTGTAACTGTCTCCCAGAAGATCGAGTCAAGTATGCTGCTGCTTTATTCCAGGATGTTGCTTTGACCTAGTGGAATAACATCACCCAGAATATGGGTATAGGGGAGGCTTATGCTATGCCTTGGGAAAATTTTGTTCAACTGCTGAAGCGAGAGTACTATCCAAGGGAAGAAGTTCAAAAGCTAGAGCACGAGGTGTGGAACCTCAAGATGACTGGGTCCGAGATTGAAAAGTATACGGTAAGGCGTAATGAGTTGGCAGTGTTGTGTCCTGATCTGCATGTGCCAGAATACCGGAGGATCGAACACTATATCTCGGGGCTAGTACCAGAAATCGCAGGGTTGGTGGCTGCGGGAAATCATCCTACATACTCAGAGGTGGTCCGATCGGCTCACAGGATGACAAACTTGAAGGTGAATGAGGGTATTTTGCCTGCTAAGGGTTCGACTGTCAAGGCCCCGGACAGTAACAAGCGTAAATGGGATAATGAGGGGAAAGGATCTGTGCCAGCACAGCAGGGTAAGAGATTCGATAACGGGGGTTCTTCTTCTGGTAACAAACAGGGTGGTTATGCGGGGAAATTACCTAAGTGCAACAAGTGTGGGCGTCATCATCAGGGGGACTGCGACCGTAATCGTTGCCATCGCTATCAGCGATTTGGGCATTTTGCTAAAGACTGTCGGGCGACACTTCCATCGACCCAGGCCCCAACTACTAACTCGGCTCCTACTACTCAAGGAACTACGGGAAGACAGGGATGTTACAACTGTGGGGAGACTGGGCATTACAAGAAGGATTGCCCGAAACTGGAGCAGGGCGGGAACAACGGTAACGGGAACAACAGGGGCGGCGGCAGGAATGCCCGTGCCTTCGTCATTGGAGCCGCTGAGGCTAGACAGGATCCTGACACAGTTACCGGTACGTTCCTTCTCAATAATCGCTCTGTTAGTCTTTTATTTGATTCCGGTGCCGATAAAAGTTTTATATCCATGGAAGTTAGTCGACTGCTAGATGTAGTACCCGTACCATTAGAGGTTAAGTATATAATTGAGTTGGCTGACGGTAAAAAGATTGAAGCTACTTGTATCCTTCGGGAGTGTCAACTAGAGTTGTCGGGTTTGTCGTTCCCCATCGACCTTATGCCGGTACCTTTGGGTAGTTTTGACGTTGTGGTAGGCATGGATTGGTTGTCTTTGTATCGCGCGGAGATCGTTTGTTACGACAGGATTATTCGGATTCCTCTCCCAGATGGAGAATTCCTTTCTGTGTACGGTATCAAGGGCGGTGTTCCGCTAAATCTCATCTCCAGCATGAAAGCCCTTAAGTATCTTCGAAAGGGTTATTCGGCCGTTTTGGCACTTTTATCTGTTTCCTCTACCGAGGAGAAGAAGATCGACGATATTCCTGTTGTACGCGAGTTTCCTGATGTATTTCCCGATGATTTATCTGGTCTTCCTCCCCACCGTCAGGTTGAGTTCGGTATTGATCTTGTACCAGGGGCTGCTCCTATTGCTCGGGCCCCCTACCGTCTTGCACCTCCCGAGATGCAGGAATTGTCCAGCCAGTTACAGGAACTCTTGGACAAGGGTTTCATCAGACCAAGTTCTTCCCCTTGGGGAGCTCCGATTTTGTTCGTTAAGAAGAAGGATGGAAGTTTTCGATTGTGTGTGGATTACAGAGAATTGAACAAATTGACCGTCAAGAACCGTTATCCTCTTCCACGTATTGATGATCTATTCGACCAACTCCAGGGTTCTAGCTACTACTCTAAGATTGACTTGAGGTCCGGTTATCACCAGTTACGCGTAAGGGAAGCTGACGTTGCAAAGACTGCCTTTCGTACACGTTATGGCCATTTCGAATTCTTGGTCATGCCTTTCGGTCTCACGAACGCACCGACGGTTTTCATGGATTTGATGAACCGCGTTTGCAAACCATATCTTGATAAGTTCGTCATTGTGTTTATTGATGACATCCTGATTTACTCCAAGAACAAGACCGAACACGAGGAACACCTGCGTTTGGTTTTGGAACTCTTGCGACGGGAACAACTTTACGCAAAGCTCTCGAAGTGTGACTTTTGGTTACGCGAGGTTCAGTTCCTAGGACATGTGGTTAATGAACTAGGAATTCATGTCGATCCAGCTAAGATCGAAGCGATCAAGGACTGGGGAGCACCAAAGACGCCAACTGAGGTGCGGCAATTTCTAGGCCTTGCGGGCTACTATCGTTGTTTCATTATGGGGTTCTCGAAGATCGCTCAACCCCTGACCACTCTTACTCAGAAGGATAGAAAATTCGACTGGGGTGAACCACAAGAGTCGGCATTTCAAGAACTAAAGTCCAAACTTTGTTCTGCTCCTATTTTGTCCTTACCTGAAGGCCTTTATGATTTCGTTGTTTACTGTGATGCTTCTATTCATGGTCTCGGTTGCGTGTTGATGCAACGCGAGAAAGTGATTGCGTATGCTTCTCGTCAACTCAAGGTGCACGAGAAGAACTACACCACCCATGACTTGGAGTTGGGTGCAGTGGTTTTCGCGTTGAAAATTTGGAGACATTACTTGTACGGTACCAAATGCACCATTTACACCGATCACAAGAGTCTTCAACATATTTTCGACCAACAACATTTGAACATACGACAACGTCGTTGGATTGAACTTCTGAATGACTATGATTGCGCCATTAAGTACCATCCTGGCAAGGCGAATGTTGTAGCAGACGCCTTGAGCAGGAAGGAATCAATTAAACCTCGTCGCGTTCGGGCGTTGCAACTCACCATTCATTCCTCTCTACCTGATCAACTCCGTTCTGCTCAGTTAGAAGCTTTGAAGGAGGAAAACCTTAAAGCTGAGACTATGCACGGTGCCGAAAAACACCTCGAGCGAAGGCCTGATGGCCTGCACTACTTCGCAGAACGCATATGGGTTCCTTTATTCGGGGGACTTCGGGAGCTTGTTTTAGATGAGGCTCACAAGTCCCGGTATTCTATTCATCCTGGTTCGGATAAGATGTACCAAGATCTGAAGGTGCTTTACTGGTGGCCAAACATGAGGTCGGATATAGCCTCATACGTGAGCAAATGCTTGACCTGTGCTAAGGTCAAGGTGGAATACCAGAAACCGTCGGGTCTCTTGCAACAACCTGAAATTCGGGAGTGGAAATGGGAACGGATTACAATGGATTTTGTCACGCAACTACCTAAGTCACCGAGCGGGAATGATAAGATATGGGTCATTGTTGATCGGTTGACGAAATCAGCCCATTTTCTCGCTATTAAGGAGACCGACACCATGGATCGTTTGGCTCGTCTTTATCTGAAGGAAGTTGTTTCTAAACACGGGGTGCCGGTTTCTATTATTTCGGATCGTGACTCCCACTTTACTTCCCACTTCTGGAAATCTTTGCACAAGGCTTTGGGTACCCAGCTGGACATGAGTACAGCTTATCACCCACAGACTGACGGTCAGAGTGAACGCACGATTCAAACTTTAGAAGACATGCTGCGGGCATGTGTGATCGATTTTGGCAAAGGTTGGGAAGCTCATCTACCGTTAGTAGAATTCTCATACAACAACAGTTACCACACGAGCATCAAGGCAGCTCCGTTCGAGGCACTGTACGGGCGGAAATGCCGGTCTCCTCTTTGTTGGGCTGAGGTGGGTGAGAGTCAACTCACTGGGCCTGAGCTAGTGTACGAAACTTCGGAAAAGATCGTACAGATTCGTAACCGGTTGGCAGCAGCACGGGATCGGCAAAAGAGTTATGCTGATCAGCGTCGCAAGCCATTGGAATTCCAAGTTGATGACAAGGTACTTCTGAAAGTTTCACCGTGGAAGGGCGTCATACGCTTTGGGAAGCGTGGCAAACTCAACCCTCGGTATGTCGGTCCATTTACGATCCTGGAACGGATTGGACTGGTGGCGTATCGTCTTGATTTACCGACGGAGCTCGGCAACGTACATAACGTCTTCCATGTGTCCAACTTAAAGAAGTGTCTGGCTGACGAGTCTCTTATTGTTCCACTGGAAGAGAACAAGGTTGATGACCGTCTTCGGATTGTGGAGGAACCTGTTGAGATTCTTGATTACAAGATTCGTAGCCTACGTCATAGCAAGATTCGCATTGTTAAGGTTCGCTGGAACTCGAACCGAGGACCAGAGTACACTTGGGAACGGGAGGATCAGATGAAGTCTAAGTATCCTCATCTCTTTCCTAAGGAAGCGTTCGAATCGAGATATGTTACCACTGCTGCTGATTGAATCTCGGGGTGAGATTCCTTTTTAACGTGGGGATGATGTGACAACTCGGGTAAATCTCTCTCTTGGTTTCTACCTTTTGTCTGTTTCTTTTGTTATTCCTTTTGGTACTTGTGCAATTTTCGGGACGAAAATTCTTTTAACGTGGGGATGATGTAACACCCGGCAAATTCTGGTTAACAACGTGGTCTAGATCAAAGTCTACCTTAGCGAGTCACGCGTATATTATACTTAACTGAGTTAGTTAACTCGTGTTATGGTTCGGGAACTATCAGTTTAGTATAGAGGATCATCGGATGTTAGTCTAGAGGTGCATTAGATGTCAGTCCTTAACCAAGTGTACAAGTGGTGACGATTCGTAGAATCGTCAGAGCATAGGGAACATACAAGTCTCGAGTCCCGGGAATTGGTGAACGGGGGTGAATATGTTTGTTTGCAAGTATTATGTGTTTACAATCATTATGTGACTTGTCGGTATGTGAAAATGTGTTAACATATGTTAAAACGGGGTTTAACGCGCAAAATACACGGAACCAACCCCTATAGGCGATTAGGGGAGGCTAATCGCCTATAGGGGATGCGATTGGGCCTCATTGGGGGCGATTGGGTGCTAATCGCATGCCCTAGGGGGCGATTAGCCCTAATTGCATGTAATGCCATGCGATTAGCAACCCTAATCGCGTGTAACTGCTGCATAATCGCATGAAACGTGCTGGACGACTAAAAACGACTATAAATACAATACTTGACCTCCTAAACTTCATATTAGCAACCCTAGTCGTCCCACAACTCGCCCAAACACACACACAACCTCTGGAACACGATTTTGGATCAAAACACAAGATTTCAAGCCTATTACATCAATCTATCACAAATCTAAGGTGTGGTTTTCATTCATGCAACCTTTATTAACGTTTTCATTGAATCCCTAATGGTCCAGACCTGTTCTAAAACAAATAAGCCTTCTGAAAATCGTTAATAAGCATTATTAATCGGATTCTAACTATCATGCATGTTGTATGTGTGTTTATGATTAAAAGATAGGGTTTTTATGATTCATGAAAGATGATTAACATGTTATTAAGGTAGTTACAGATTGATGATGATGGCATGATAATGAAATCTGAGTTATTGTTAATTAGGGTTACGGTTTTGCATGCTAATGTGATGTTTCATGTTATGTGTATTGTCTTTAAGATACATGATTGCATTCAGGGCTGATAGATCGAGGTTAAACGAAGGATTTTGATGGAAATATGTTTGATATAGTTGTTTGGTTGATATTTGATGTTTACACACGTTCTGGGATTGATTTAGAGTGTTAAATGCGCGAAAAACCGGAACAGCAATGCTGTAGGCGATTAGCAACCCTAATCGCCTATGCTATAGGCGATTAGGAGGCTAATCGCCTGATATGACACCCTAATCGCCTATAGTATAGGCAATTGGGGGCTAATTGCCTTCGTTGCATGCAATTGTGATCCTAATTGCTAGTTAAGTCCTGAAATGCATGTCTTATGACCTAATTGCTAGTTAAATGCATGTCTTATGACCTAATTGCTAGTAAATGCATGTCTTATGACCTAATTGCTAGTTAAATGCATGTCTTATGACCTAATTGCTAGTTAAATGCATGTCTTATGACCTAATTGCCTATAGACTCCTGAAATGCATGTCTTATGACCTAATTGCCTATAGTATAGGCAATTAGCATTCCTAAATGCCTGTTGACTTTCATAATCGCTAGTTGACTTTTCCTAATCGCCTTAACTGCTACTGTAAGTATATTTTAACATTTCGAGACCCGATTTGACACCTAGGAACATGCTAGGAACCCCGTAACATATCTAATAACTTGGTAACATGTGTTCGGACTTATTTATGTGATACTTGAACTACGTGCTATAACTTGTTGGACTTTAACGTATGTTAAGTGTGTATTGCATGATTGTATGTTTGTGAGTACAAGTATAACACGGGGAGTCTCGGGTCACCAATGGGATGTCGAGTCTTGTACTTTGGGTTAATTTAACAGTCACGGTGTTTTCAAACGAACTTGGTTCTGGTCTGGACATCTAGGGACTAACTAACCTACGGGTTATTAGTCTAAGTACTTGTAACTGTCATATGTTAGGTCGCCGCTTTACGGGGCTAGCATAGCTTGCTGATATTATTCGTGTTTCGAAGTAACGCAACCTAAGGTGAGTTTACGGCCCCTCTTTTAACTGGTTTCACTTTTTGGGGGAGAAAACATGTGTTAAACTTATGTTTTGGTAACAACTGTCATACTATGGGTTTCTATGGTTTACTATACGATCTTTGGAAGTCCCGGGGGAAACCATGAATGTGCGGGTTAGCACAACGGGGAAATGTGAATAGATCTATTGGGAGTGACCAACCCCGCTCGTCGGCTTGGAGGGCCGGGCGAGTGCATATTGTCTCAAACAGGAACTGGTTTACTATTCGGGCAAAACATCTGGGTTACGAGTTAGTAATGGTTTTCCAATCGTGGTAGTAACAACACATACGCCTAGCTAGCGTACCTTGGTTTGCAAATTGTTATAGTATGGACAGGTTGAACTTGGTACTTGGATTACAAAACCTGTAAACTCACCAGCATTTTTGTGCTGACGTAAACTTTTACATGTTTTCTCAGGTCGCTAAGGTAGCACTATGGAACTAGGGCGCACGCGTCTGCACGACGTCTAGTTAGGATTGCATGGTTTTCAAACATTGAATAATTCGGTTTACTTTTGGATTATGTTTAATAAAAAGCTTCCGCTGTAATTGGAGATTTAAACTATGTTTTTGAAATTGCATATGTTAATTTAGACTTGTTTATTGTGATCGTTGGTTTGGATCCTGGTTTGTCATGCGCCTCGCGGTAAAACTCCGCAAGTGGATTTTGAGGGTGTGACACTAACCGCCACCACCAAACAACAAACCCTAACTAAACCCCTAACCCTAACCAAACCCCTAACCCTAACCGACCTCTCTCTGTCATCCACCTGCCGTGAAGTCAGTTAAGTCCCTTCACGCGCCGCCACTAACCAGCTCTACGTCCCTGAGCTCGACCGCATCGTTTTAAAGGACAAATCGTCGACGCGTCCGTACGCTTCTGTGTCAACTGTACGGAAGACGACGATTACATGGGGATATGATTGATTGTACTAAAATGGGGATTGGAGGTAATGCTAATGTTAATGTTAGGTTATGTTAACTGTACTTTTATGTTGTATTATGTGTGTTATTATTTGCTTATCCAGAAACTCGCTGTTTTGTTTCGTAGAGAGAGGTGAGGGTAGAGAGAGAAAGGAGAGGATGGTGGAGTTGTGGAAGGAGGGGTGGGTGTAGGTAGGTTGAAGAAAATGATGAGGAAGAAGGAGTGAGTTGAAAGGACAAAATTGCCCCTAAGACTTAACTAACTTTCAATACTCAGTTAGAAACTCTGTTAAATATGGGCCAAAATGGCAATTTTCGATCTGTGAGGGGTGCTTTTGGCACAAAAATAAAATAAGTGACCAAACAAGCATTTTGGGCCAAACCTGAGGGGCCATTTTGGCAATTTACTCTTCTAAGGGGGTGTTTGGTTCGCGGAATGTGTAGGAATTGGAATTGGAATCCCTATGGGAATTGGAATTTGAATTGTAATGTGATGGATTCCTTTGAAATTCATAGATGTGTTTGGTTAATAAATGTACTAATGGAATTGGAATTTAAAAATACCTAAAATGACAAAATTAGCCCTAGTTACTCAGCATAAGTCAAAAGCTTTAAAATAACTACCTTAAAAAAACAAGTTTTAACAAACGACATCTCTCTACCACACCCCCCCCCCCCCCACAACTCCCCCAACCCCCCACTCCCTTAAAAAAAAAAAGTAAAATTAAAAAATAAATACTATAAATTTAAAAAAAAAATACGTTTTAGTACTTGTTATCCATAAGAAAATCTGGAATTTATATGAAAAAATAAATATATTCTAGCATATTAACTAGTTTAACATAACCTACAAAGTATGCAACAAAAATAAATGGTGAACACATTGCCTAAGTACGAATCAGAAACATATTATACAAACTAGAAAGTTCAATCATACGATTTAAAGTCGTTTAAGATACGACTACAAGTAGTTCAAACATACGACTAAAAGTAGTTCAAACACACAACTTGAGGTAGTTCAAGAAATTAAACATTACTATAAATTCTATTAAAATAAAAGTTTCCTAGCCAAACTTAGACAACATATACCTCACCCAAGCCTCCCTTTCGTCTTCACTCAAAGTCCAAAACGTCATCACCCTATTATGGTTATCCTTAATTATATCAATTGCTCTAAACATGTCCAATTGACTTAAAGATATCTTTGAAAGCTCGTCAGGGATCGACAAAGTCTTCTTTTTTATGTCTAGTTCGAATTTGATGTCTTCACTTAACTCGGCCGAAGTCTCTTTAAGACGATCACCAAATTGCACAACCGCATCATTGAAACTTTGAAATAAAGCATTGGCTTGGCTAGGGCGTTTCCTCTTCTTACTACGACCACTTGAGGTTTCATCAACCTGAAAACTTGCATTTGTAGTGTCATTATAGCTATGCTCACCAAGATCATCCTCCCTTTGGTGTTCTTGTTCTTCCATGTTCACCTCTTGTTCCATCTCAACCACGCTTTTGGCTCTATTTCCTTGTGCCCGATCTTTTCCAAAAATATCACACATTTCTTCGTAATGGGGAAGACTTTTATATTTCCATTTTTTCGCATCTTTATGGTTCTGTTTCACATAAGAGTAAAATAAAGAAAACATTAATATCACACATTCTTACTGCATTCTCATCAATGCAAGCTCATCAGTCAAGAAAAATACAAATCACAACTCCAAACCAACCTTCTATGGCAATGATAGCACCTCAAACCAATTAATTAGAGTGCTCAACAAATGGATCTATTGTTAATAATCAAAACATTAAATAGACCATCCAATAATATAAACATTGTTTCCATAGTGACCGAATATTGATACCAAAACTGTCCAGAATGCTAGGAACTTTTGCAATCTGTTTCTATGGTCCACCTATTAAATGTTTATGTGTTCAAATTTAACTATTATATATTCTAGGAAAACAGCTAACTTGTCTACCTAAATAAAAACAACAAAGAACAAATAACCACTACACTAGTGAGTATTTGACATATAAATCAAAGACTATAAACTGTCAGTGGATACCTTTTGGATAAAAACAAAAGAATACAACACAAGTATATGATTACAATTGTTGGGTGAACATTTATCTTGTTGGTTAAATTCTTTAAGTATTCTTACAACACCTAAATAAATGTTAGCTTCACTATGAGTATGTAAACATTGTTGACATGCATAACTCATGCAAAGTATACCCAGTAATAATCAAATGGGGAAAATAAATCCAAGCCACAAATATGACACTAAACCAAACGCAATACCCATTAACAATAAAAATCTAGCATGTACCTTTATGTAGTCTTCCCATACTCCGGGAGCATCATTGGTCACACAATTACGTTCTTTGTCATAGCCAAATCCACTAGTACTGTTTAACATATCATACATGACTTGCCAATCTTTCTTCATGGTTCTTATTCTTGATTCAATGTGAGGTTTAGCCAAAATGCCCGATTCTGGAAGTGATTCTTTCAAGCATTCTTCTAGGTGCTCTAAATATCCTGGTTTGAAGCTATTATCTGACCTATATCTTCCCGTGTTAACCATGTTTAATAAAGCCTCAATAAGCTTTTGATCTTCAATTTTACCCCACCCATGATAGTTTCTATTAATACTAGCCATTCCTGTAACAAAACTTATACTAAAACAACCAATAATTTCTAAATAAAAGCAAGTTTACTAATATATAAATATCACATAAGTTAAAACCAATAATTTCTAAATGAAGGAAAATTTACTAATATATAAATATCACATAAGTAACAAACAATACATTCTTATCAATTATTAGTACTTCAAGAGTTAAACATACTTTGAGCTAGATTGTTTCTAAATGTTGTCCACTCGTTTGAGGTCTCAATATTAGTTAAATTATCTCCATCTCCATCTTCAATTCCATCTCCATCTCCATCTTCTAAATGATCGGTCTCAAATGGGTCTATTGGCATCTCTCTTCTTATAAAGTTATGAAGCAGGCAACATGCCATTATGATCCTATTTTTTTGGCTAATGGGATAGTATGAGTGGTCTCTCAAAATTCCCCACCTTGCCTTTAGAATACCAAAACATCTTTCAATAACATTTCTTGCAGATGAATGTTTCATGTTAAATAACTCTTTCGGGGTAGTGGGTTTATGTCCATCACGCCAATCATTTAAATGATATCTTTGACCTCTATAAGGGGCGAGAAAACCTTCTCCATTTGTGTATCCCGTGTCTACCAAATAATAACCTAAAAAAACACTAAAGTCAATTAACACCGACAACTTTACTTACTAAAGTTTGTTATATACGCCTAAATGATTATTTATATATGATTTTACGTACCCGGCCTTGGAACTTTCAATCCATGTGGCCTATCAAGAGCATCTCGAAGGACTCTACCATCGGCCGCCGATCCTTCCCAACCCGGTAACACAAAAATAAACTGCATATCTGGTGAACACACGCCTAACACGTTTGTAGCAATCTCTCCCTTTCTTGTTCTATATTTAGGTTTCTCTTCACCGGGTACTTTACACTTTATATATGTTCCATCTAAAGCTCCTAAACAATTCTAAAACCAAAAAAATACATAGAAGTTATTATAATTTCTAATCCTAACATAATTAAAACATAAAAAATATGAAGATTACATAATACCTTAAACCATTTCCACCTTTGATCAGTAGAATTCTCCAGAATTGGTTCAGGCTTCTTAAGCAAACGTGAATGCAACCTAATCACCGCATTGCAAACTCTAGAAACACATCTACTAATTGTTTCTCCAAACGATGAAAACGACATATGATGACACGATTCTTAACACGATTCTTATATTTTTATTTTTATGTTATATGGTGGAATTCTTGTAAATTCGAAGTATACCTTTTGCGACTTGCTTATTTATTTAAAAACCAAGTTATTAACGGTAATGTGCAACTAAACTAAACACAAATGTACATTTTATCATAGCTACCTTATGACTTTTTTTCGCAGTCTTTCTTTTTGGCAATTTTAATAATCTAATAAAGTGTTTTAAGAAATTTGTGTAAACACTATGACATAGTGATGGGCTAGGTACAAGTGCAACTACCAAAAATCACAAAAAAATGGTATTGGTACTGAAAATGTTCAGTTTAATACGATACTGGTACTGAAAACGCTAAAAAGTCGATACTTAAAATGATTTGTATAGGAAATTTAGTATCGGTACCCGATATGCTTATTTTAATTTGTTATTTAACATGATTTTGTTTCTTTTGTAACTTTTCATATATAACCTTTTATAAAGTTCTAATATGTTGTATTCTTAAGCTTAGAAAAAACCTAATACCCAACTTATTCTGAAAAATTTTCATATCCAAATCTAATATCTTAAACTATATTGAATACCAATGCCATAATAATACCATAAGACGCATAAACAACTTAAGTGATACCAGTGTTTTCAGACCCGGACCAGGAACTAGTGCCTAGGTTGATCCGGATCATAGATTGAATCCGACTTGCATGGAACCGGCCAGTCAAACCAGGAAAAAAAAGATTGAACCGAAACTTTCAAATTTTGTTGAAGTTTTTTTTATTAGCCAGTTGGTTGGATTAGTCAGGTCAGTGAAAAATGACGGTCAGTCCGGTTAGGTTGTGAAAACCTTAATTGATACTAAAAAAAAAACAAAAGCCTCACTCCATAATACTAATAGTATTAAGGAAGGAGGGTTCCTTCCTTTGGTTATCGCACAAGGCCAAAGGAATGACGCCGAACTGGAATAAGTAGACTGTTTTTGATGTTGTTGATTTGGTGTAACTTGAGTTAGCCGTTTGACTCCCTCTTCCTTTGTTTTTCTTTTTTCCGTTTTGTACTCTCTCTCCTTCAGTTTCTTGTTGGCTCTATATTTATATGAGAAAGTATAGGGTACAAAGTTTCTTAGTGTGAGAAGTGTAGGAAGCCACCACATATTGACACGTGTAAACCATGGTTAACTATACCTAACTCAAAACACCCTTACTTCCTTCCTTTTTTGTGGTAGATCTGAACTAACCACCCTTCTCACAAACTTTATCTTCATCTTCATAATCTGATCCACTAGAAGAGCTCGATCCCTCATCAATATAGATGGTTTATACTCCTCATCATCACCTTCCAACCCCACCTTTTTACCTTTTTTATTCTCTTTTTTCGTAATCGGAACCGAACCCGACCTCAATCGTTGTTCGACTTCAACCCGACGACAAATCGTTGCTCAGATCTAGTCACTTCCCTCTATCTTCGGAGAAGACAACCAAGCCAACATCTCTGTATCTCTGGCTAATCACAAAACAAAGGAAAAAGAAGAAAAAAAGACAAAAAAACAACCAATCCATAAAAACCTTACCCCAACTGTGTGTGAATATAGTTGTTTGTTTGTTGGAGAAAAACAAAGGAAAATAGGGAAAAAAGTGAGGAAAATGTGAGTTCTAATTATACTAAATGCGTTTTACAAAACCAAGTGCGTTTTACAAAAACCAAGTGCGTTTTACAAAAACCAAGTGCGTTTTACAAAAAACCAAGTGCGTTTTATAAAAAACCAAGTGTGTTTTGTAAAAACCGGTTTAAATAGTGTTTAAAAAACCAAATGCGTTAATAAAAAAACCAAATGCGTTTTACAAAAACCAAATGCATTTTACAAAAACCAAGTGCGTTTTATAAAAAACCAAGTGTGTTTTGTAAAAACCAGTTTAAATAGTGTTTAAAAAACCAAATGCGTTTTATAAAACAACCAAGTGCGTTTTATGATTTTCTGTTTAACAGTTTCTGATCTTCATCGTCTGAAACTTTTTTGAAAGCCATTTTTGTGACGTTCGGCAAAATTAAGGTAAATCCGTACGCAATTAATATATATAATTAACTGTTCTAAGCAAGGATTAATATTAATTAAGTATACTAGAGTATTCGGAAAATAGCGGAGTCCAATAGATGGTATAGGAATGCCTTAGTTTAATTAGAAGTGCGAAGGAATCGCATAAGAATAAACTAGTCCGAAATGGACGTTGGTGATTACCCGGCAATAAATAAATAACCGAAAACGATCCCGAGTGCCCGGGATATAAAATGAAGGTTATTTTTATGAAATATCAAGTGTTTTGGAACCCCAAAACTATAAATGAAAAGTCCAAATTAAAATCTCCCGGTAGCGAATAAAGTTCGCGTATCGCGCCCAATGCGCGTAAAATATATAATTTCACCCGGTAAGAACCTAAATAACTTACCAATACTTAAACTAAGTTATGTTTAAGGGTAATTTAAAACTAATTATATGTCCGAAATAGCTCGTAATAAGAACGCGCAAAAACCCGAAAAACCCTAACCGAACCGATTCGATTCTAACCAAATAGTTAGGAGATATTTTTGGCACAAAGAGTGGGACCCACAAGGGGCATTAGGCCAGCCCAACATAGTGGCTTAAGCCACCCTAGTGTTGGCTAATCTAAGAGGCAATATCATGATGTTTGGGGACAATTAAGATATTTTAGTTTTATAATAAAAAAATTACACCATATAAGACTTGAAACTCATTTATTTTTTCACAAAACCAACTCCAAATCACCTAAAAATTCTGTTGTGGCTGCCGAGACCATTAACCCCCACCACCACCTTGATTTTCAAGCTTATAACACATAAGAAAACACTCCATTCCTACCCTAAATCAAGTGTGTACAAGTGCTTGGAGCATAACCCTTGGAAGACACACATAACCCCTCCATAATCAAGTGTTTTTGTGACTTCCCTAGCCTTGTGCTAGTAGTAAGTTTCTTGAAACTTATCTTGTTCAAGTTTTATTTATTTATATGCTTAACTTGCAAGTTGTTTTTGGGATTCTTTTAACCAAAGTTTTTAAACAAGGTTTTGTGTGTTTTCTAAAAATGAAATAAAATGTTCACAAAGATGATCATGAACATAAGTTTTAGGATGGTTGGTGATGTTATTTTGTTACAAAAAAATATTGTATGTTCTAGTATTTTTTTTGAAGTTGTTTTGGATGAAAAACATAAAGTAACACCTAACACACCTAAAAATGGTTTTGATCATTATATTATGACTAATGGAACCATTTGAACATGAAATATTTGTAACAAAATGTAATGAAGCTAAAATCACAAAAATAAAGTTGTAGACTTTAAAAATACAAGTATGAACAAATGGACTCCAAGACTTAAATCAAACATGTTAGTAGGCTTAAAATGACCATATGAGACTAATAAAAGTGTTGGATGGTGAAAAGAACACTTATCGTAAATTTTGACATGTTAAAGTTTACTAGTTTTAGTGGAAATTGTCATTTTTATAAGTCTTGGGAATAATATGTAACTTTTGTAAAGATAGAGGTTCGAAAAGTAACTTTGGAAAGTCCATGGGTGTAAAATGTGATTTTGAAAACTTTATGTTGAAAAATGTAACTTTAGAAAGTAAAAGGTTGAGAATGAAAAGTTATATTTTAAAAGGGTTGTTTTTGTAAAAGTAAGGAAACTTACACAAATATTTATTTTGTAAGAATGATATTTTTATAAAAAGTATTTTATAAAAATATAAATTTACCATAAGTGTTGGAAAATATAAACACTAATATTTTTGTAAGAAAAATGGTAATGTAAACAACTTGTGATGTTTTATATAAAAATAAGCATTTTTACATTTACGGGGATGTAAAAGTGTTGTAAGAATTTTTAGGAATAAAACATCCAAGTTAATATATATATTCGAAAGTAGGAAAATGCGTAAACCGGCAAGTAGTATGATTTCCTACAAAAGATATATATATATATATATATATATATATATATATATATATAAGTTAAGAAATCGGGAAAGCGGACGTATGTCAATGCAGCGAGCTATCGGACTACGTGTAAAACGAACAAAGCATAAATCGAACAAAAGCGTAAATCGGACGGATAAGTATATGAGTATAACTTCCTACAAGATACGAGCATACGTTATTGCGGCGATTACGATTTAACTATTCTAAGTAAGAAAATATGTATATATTTTGTGAACAAAATATATGTAAGGATAATAAAGGGGTGAAAAATATACATAAACACTTTCCTAAGTGTTGGAAGTGAGATGGGAGAATTTGTAAGAAATAAAATAAGTTAAGTATGTTATTATAAGTATATGTATACTTATATGAAAAATAAATACTTAACATAAAATAAATCTCGTTCGACAAGATCTTTGTATATTTATTTTTATGGGGAAATAAATATATAATAAAAGTGAGTCGAGTCGGAAGATATAACGAAATATTAATACAAGTTAGTAAATACATATTGATAAATATGTTTAAAGATCATGACGTGTAAGGAAAACGGGCAATGATCGGGGTTCACGATGACGAAACCAACTAACTTGGTAATTAATAGCAACGGATATAATATAAGTTAAGTGAAACTTGTAACGGGATAAATCATCACCAACGGACCTAAGACTAGGGTATATTCCTAATTAAACCATAAGTATAAACGTGGTTTCGGGAGTTGGGGAAAGACAACTTGCCAGTAAGACACGCACTTTGAGACCGGTGCCTTATTAAGTTAGGACACATGTAGGTGGTCTCGCATTGGACTTGGCAAAGACTATTTTTTGATTTCGTGACACGCTTCAGGTGAGTTTTCACGGCCCCTTTTCTGTTTTAATGTTGTTAAAATCGGGGGAAAGATATGTAAGTAAGAAAGTATTAAATGTGCGGTAACATGTGAAAGTATGAAATGGTACATAAGATGGGCACATGGGTAACGGTAAAGTCACATGGGATGTGAAGTCTCCGCAGTTAACCGTAACCATTTATACAAAGTGATGTAGCCATAGAATATGGGGATAGTACTATTGGTTCTTGACGAGACCCACCCCGGTTGATTAGCGATCAACACGGAAGGACCACGGGGTGCGACGATATTCTAAATTAGTTGTTACCATGTAAACAACTTGCGGGGCAATGTAAAGTAGTATGGTTTTGGTTATGGGCTCATGGGGATTCCATCGGTATTAGGACTAGCTACCCTAATGTTATATGTAGCACATTTCTTATTTCGTTATGTGCACTTATTTACAAATGAATGTTAATTTATTTGTGTGTCAAAACCTGTGAAACTCACCAATATTTATATATTGACGTTTTCCCTAACATATCTTTCAGGTAACTAAGAAGGCGAAGGCGTGAAATGGCTAGGGCGGGCGAAATAAAGACGAGACGGCCTTTTGTTAGGGATTTACTAATATTTCCTATGGGATTGGGAAATAGCTGTAAATCCTTATTTTGTTAAAAACTACATTTTGAGACATGTACCTAAACAAAATACTTTCCACCGTCTAATGAATGTTTATTTTCTAAATTATGTGTTTGTTTAATCTTGGCTATGAAACATTTCTCTTTCGCGTCCACGCCACGTGTTTCCGCCGTTGTCGTGGTGTGACAATTTTTTTCTTTAATTCTTCTTCTATTATCAACATCGTTCGTTTATGTGAATAATACATGCGTTGATAGTGATTTTTGAATATGATTCGACTAATTTTATCGATTGAATTAACATACTCTGTTTTTTTCTATTTTTGCAAATACGTTTTGATTTTGTTTGTAATCGAATGTTTTTTATTGTTTAATCATTCTGAACGTTTAATCGAGTTGAAAACTATGAAAAATCAGGTTCAATCGTTGAAAATTTTTGATCGATTATGTCTGTTGTTATGATTTCACAGAAATTTAAACGTGTTTTTCCTAATTTACCCTTGGTTAGATTAACCCAAATATGATTAGGATCGTTAATTATCATCTTGCCACCGTCTAAATCTAATGGCTGAGAATGCTTCTTACACTTTGTATGTTAAGAAACTTTGTACGTTAGCCTCTCTCATCTATATATATATATATATATATATATATATATATATATATATCTATAATCTATAACTATATATAAAAGAATTGCACTATGATGACATGGCATTCAATAGGGCAACCTTCCACCCATTGAATGTGCCATGTGGCATCATATGATGAATTCTTTTTAATTTTTTTAAATAAAATTAATCACATAAAACCCTACCTATTAATATGTTGTTTTCGAAACCTTTTCATTATGTTGATTCGATCACAAAAAAGAAGCTACAATCAGACCTCTAACCTCCTCACAGGTTCCTATTGTAATCCTTCGTCTTCAAACACTTTAATCATACGTTTAATTTCTCTGTTGTGATGTGTACCGTGTTTCATGAGTTATTAAACTTATTCTGATTCCTGATTATTTGTAGCTTTTTTATTGAAATTTTCATGGGATTTTGTTGGTAACTTGAATTGTTTCCTCAAATTACTGATATATTCTTATTATTACTGTTATATATTTACTCATGATCTACATGAATTATTGCAGCAGTAGCTAGGGTTTACTGAGACAATGCAGACACTTGGTGAACTTAAGCTGCATCCTTTCTTCAATTATCCTCCCTATTTCACGTAATTACTTACCTCTTTTGCATATTAATATTAATCAGTTGTTAATCATTATAATTTATATTGTTTTGTTAGCTTTTAAGCTGTTTATATAGTTAAACATTTTGCAAAAAAAATATATAATAATAATAATAATAATAATAATAATAATAATAAAAAAAAAGAAAAAAGAAAGTTGTATGCATCTGACCAATAAAGGCAGGTTACTATTGAAGTGTTGTTTGATTAAATACAGAAGAGAATAATAATAATAATAATAATAATAATAATAATAATAATAATAATAATAATCTATAACTTATAATAAAATAATTGAGTTTGTATAAGGTGACATTCAATGGAGGCCCTAAGACCATTCCCATTGGCAAACAAACATGTGAAAATAATAATAAAAAATTCAATTGTTTGCAAACAAACCCCAAACAGTTTGTGGTGGCAACCATGTTTGCAATCAAATAAACCACCCCACTAACTTAATTACCTAAATAACTTATAATATTTAAGTTTAAAAAAAAAACTAAATACACTGTATTTCTTAACTTTTTTTTGTGAACATCCCGATATAAATTTTATTAAAAACCGAGTTCTTTTAAAAAAAAATATTTTTAGGTTGAGTTGGCTTGTGAATGTGTGTTAAGGTTGGGTTGTGTAGATTGAAGAGAGAGAATGTACTTTTTATTCAAATATTTGTTTGTGAATGTGCCATCATGTGAAATTTTCTTTTAAATTTATTTATTTTGTATTTTTAAATAAAATCTATATTTATATTATCTTAAAATTTCAAATATGTTAATTAATATCTTTTCCTTATTTTTCTCTCACATTTTTTAAATGTTAGTGATCTATTAATTATTTTAAAATTTCAAATATGTTAATTAATATTTTTATCTTTATTTTTTTCTTATTTTTCGCTCACAATTTTTAAACGTTGGTAACTTTTATGTATGACATTTTTTTGAAAAAGAAATTACACCAAATTAACGATCGCTTTATTATCTTTCCAACGAGCACCATATATAGTGCTATACAAAAATGAAAAAAATGTTTTTTAGTGAGTTTTTGTTCATGCAGAAAAAAACACAATGTATTTAGGTAATTTCTTAATCATATATAGGCAACTTCCTAATCATGTTATGATGGTATATATGTTTTTGAACCTCTTATTACATATATGAATTGCCCATGTTCATGTGCTATAATGATATGTTTGGCATTAAAAGAGGTTGAGATTTTTTAATCTGATGGGAACGCAACATGAAAACCCCTTTTGATAGTATAAACATTAGAACAACTTTCTTTAGCATTAAAAAAGGTTGAGACTGTTTACTTCTTTTATCATTTTTTATTAATTAATATTAGATTTTTCAACCCCGTGACACTCCCGGGGTAATCAGCTAGTATATATATATTGCAAAGGGATTAATCCTATATGTTATACTCTTATGCAATCTCTCTTTTGAGAGATGCCACATAAGATGTGATGTGACAAGTGTAAACCAATTAAAAAAAAGGAATAAATATGATTTAAACCAATCTATTATAATCTTTAACCTAATCTATTAAATATCTAATCTACTAAATCTAAATATTAAAACTTTACTATTTTTTCTCTCATGTTTCATCCCATAACTTTTAAACGTCAATATCTTTTATATACGAGATTTTTTAAAGAAAAAAATTACACCAAATTAACGATCGTTTTATTATCTTTCCAACGAGTACCATAGTGCTTTATAAAAATCGGAGAAAAAATGACTATTTTTTGTAACCCGACAGGTATTGTGTCGGGTTTGGGATTAGTTTAAAAAATTGTGGGTTTGGGTCGGGTCTGGGATTAGGTGATACCCGACCCGATTACCCGAAACAACATACCCAAATTTCCGAACTATATACCCGATCATATACCCATGAATTTTTTAACGCATCACATAACCCTTAGATTAATACGTTCGATATTTCAATAATTAACTTTTTTTTTTCTTATTTCATTTTAGTTCTTTTTAAAATGACCGATTACAAACTTCCGAATTCATTTGTAATGACACTACATTTATACACCGGCGCGGAGATTCGTTTTTTTATATTTGAATATGATAACTTATGGCAGAGATTTGTTTATAATAATAATAATAATATATTTTATTATGTCATATTAGATATTTTAACCCGGAACGCTCCCGGGATAAAAACTAGTATTTATATATAGATGTTCAAAAAAAAAAAAAAATTTACTAATAGTAAAAATAATAGTAATAAAAATCAACACTTAACCATCCAATGACTATTGACTAATATCCAAACCAAGTCAAAAGTCTTCCTTCATCCCCACTAATAAAAATCAACCCTTGACCATCTACCCTTCTTCCCTTAACCCCATCCTAACCCACCATCATCCCCCACAAATTCATCTCAAATGCACACTAAATTCACCATCACACTCTTAAAAATATCCTAAAACATGCCCACCACCATCACCACCGCCCTCCTCCCCTTCACCACCGTCCTCCTCCTCCTCACCACCCTCACCACCGCCGTCATCCTCCCCAGCCAATCCCTCTCCGCCTCCAACCCCTCCGCCACCTGGTCCTCCCCTAACAACACCTTCTCCTTCCGCTTCATCACCACCACCACCGCCACCTTCGCCGCCATCACCTACAACAACATCCCCCTCTGGACCGCCGGCGGCGACTCCGGCGCCGTCGACTCCACCGCCACCATCACCTTCCACCCCGACGGCAATCTCCGTCTCGTCAACGGCTCCACCAACACCCTCGTCTGGCAGTCAAACACCGCCAACCTCAACATCACCACCGCTGACCTCACCGATTCCGGCAACCTCATCCTAACCACCTCAACCGGCGCCACCATCTGGTCGTCGTTCAACAACCCTACCGATACAATCCTCCCTACACAAAACTTCACCGTTAACCACACACTCCGATCCGGTCCATATTCCTTTAACCTAATAAACTCCGGTAATATTACTCTCCGATGGAACAACTCAATCGTTTACTGGACCTTAGGTTTAAACTCATCAGTCTCCACTAACTTATCCTCTCCAACCCTAACCCTTCAATCCATTGGCATATTATCCCTTTCAGACCCTATGCTCCCTTCCTCTGTTATTACGGCTTACAGTAGCGATTATGCTGAAGGCCCTGATATTTTTAGGTTCACTAGGTTAGATAATGATGGTAATTTAAGAATTTACAGTTCCAGCTCTAGTAATAATAATAATAATGGGAATGGGAATAATCAGAATGTTAGATGGGCTGCAGTGAGTGATCAGTGTCAAGTGTTTGGGTACTGTGGAAATTTAGGGATATGTAGTTATAATGGGTCGGATCCGGTATGCGGTTGTCCGTCGCAGAATTTTGAGCCGGTTGATGTAACGGATAGGAGGAGAGGGTGTAGGAGGAAGGTGGAGTTAGAGGATTGTCCGGGGAATTCGACGATGTTGGAGTTGGATAACGCGAGGTTTTTGACTTACCCGCCTGAGTTGTCGTCGCAGGTGTTTTTTATAGGGATATCGGCGTGTAGGTTGAATTGTTTGGTTAGTGGGTCGTGTATAGCGTCTACTTCGTTGGCGGATGGGACGGGGCTGTGTTATTTGAAGGTGCCGAGTTTTGTTAGTGGGTATCAGTCGCCTGCGCTTCCTAGTACGTCGTTTCTTAAGGTTTGTGGGCCGGTTGTGGCGAATGAGGGTGTTGGGGCGGAGAAGGGGACGCGGTGGAAGCTTAGGCCGTGGGTTGTGGTGGTCGTGGTGGTGGGTACGCTTTTTGGTTTGGTTGCTGCTGAGCTCGGGTTATGGTTTTGGTGTTGTAGAAACAGTCCGAAACTAGGTGTTTTGTCGGCTCAGTATGCGCTGCTTGAGTATGCTTCTGGTGCACCGGTTCAGTTTTCATACAAGGATCTGCAACGGGCCACGAAAGGGTTTAAGGAGAAGCTTGGAGCGGGTGGGTTTGGTGCGGTTTACAAAGGGGTTCTAGCTAACAGAACTACGGTTGCTGTTAAACAGCTTGAGGGGATCGAGCAAGGAGAGAAACAGTTTCGTATGGAGGTTGCCACGATTAGTAGCACCCATCATTTGAACCTCGTGCGACTGATCGGGTTCTGTTCTGAGGGCCGTCACAGGCTTCTAGTGTACGAGTTCATGAAGAACAGTTCTCTTGATACCTTTTTATTTGCGCCGGAAGAACAGTTACAATCAGTTAAGATGTTAAATTGGGAGTCTAGATTCAATATTGCACTCGGGACGGCTAAGGGGATCACATACCTTCATGAAGAATGTCGGGATTGTATCGTTCATTGCGATATAAAACCCGAAAACATTCTTTTAGATGAGAATCACAATGCCAAGGTTTCGGATTTCGGGCTAGCTAAGTTGGTAAACCCGAAAGACCATAGGTACCGAACGCTAACGAGCGTGAGAGGGACTCGAGGGTATCTGGCTCCGGAATGGCTTGCAAACCTCCCGATAACTTCCAAATCGGATGTATACAGTTTCGGGATGGTTTTGTTGGAAATCGTGTGTGGAAGACGGAACTTTGAGGTCTCGGAACAAACCAACCGGAAAAAGTTTTCGGTTTGGGCGTATGAAGAGGTGGATAAGGGAAACATCGAAGCGATTATCGACACCAAGCTAAGAAACCATGAACAAGTCGATATGGACCAAGTTCGGCGTGTTATCGAAGTAAGCTTTTGGTGTATTCAAGAACAACCGTCGCAGAGACCAGTGATGGGAAAAGTGGTTCAGATGTTGGAAGGTGTAGCCGAGGTTGGGAAGGCGCCGGCTCCAAAGGCTGGGACCGCCATAGATGGGTCAGTGGCTGGGACCAGTACGAACGTGAGTAGTAGTGTGGCTGGAAGTGTGTACATGAGTAGCAGTGTTTCTACATTGGCACCATCAGTGGTGCCACCGTCGTCTTCCTCGTCACTTCAGACACCAAAAGGGTCATCGTTTGCTTCAGGGGGGATGAACATTGAGAAGGTGTCATCATCATTACTGATGCACTCGGATACAATGTGAGCTTGGTTTGACATGAAAATTGTGTAAACCAAAATGCATATTTATGAAGTAGAATTGTGTATGTATGATGATGGGGAGTAGTGCTAGTATATAAAGATGTGTTGGTGTAAGTAGTAATGTTATTGTTGTATGTGGAATAGGTTACCCTATAACAATTTGATGGGTTGAGTTTTGTTAATAACAGCAGCTTGTTTTATATGAAAAATACTGAAATGGCAACAATAATTTGTTTTTTGTTTTGGAGGGATCAATGCAATGGCTTCACTTGATAGATATATCGATCATCTGCTTCAATGGGTGAATGTAAGTCTGTTTATCTTACTTTAACCTTTTGTAATTATAGATGGTAATCTTGATCCATGTAGTTATGAACAAGTAGATTCCATTTGTGCAAAAGTAATTGTTTTGACTCAAAACCCCTTCGGCCCAGTGGTCAACACGCTGCGTTGCAACCTCTGTTTTTGTCATCTGATTTGTATTCGTTTTGTAAAATAAGGTAGTTATGTTTTGTTGGATGCGGGCATGGGGAATAATGAAAAGATTACAACCCAAGCATTGTTTAAGCTGCTCTGTCTAACAAGAATGTAAGGTTATAGATTGATTTTGGTGCGAAAATAATGATGATACTGAACAGTTGGTTTGAAAAGTGAATGTCTTTCTAGGAAGATCAATCTTCTTTAATCTGTTACTGGTTTTTAATTGTTTTTTTTATAAATTAATTCGTCTGTCGTCGTCATCATCATCATACTCAAATCAATTAATCCCACCTATAGCAAAGCTAAGGTAGGGTCTGAGGAGGGTAAGATGTAGACAGCCTTACCTTTACTAAGTAGTTAACTCGGCCGATATATCGGTGATATATCACCGATATCTCGGTTATCGGTCATCAACCGATATATTGGTACCGATATTTTGACCGATATTTTGTACCGATATTATCGGCGATATTGGCCGATATTTGACCGATATGTTACCGATATGTTACCGATATTTGACCGATATATCACCGATATTCCCGATATTGGTGTTTTTATTCTTAATTCTTTCATTTTTCTTACTTCTTATAGTTGTTATTACCTTTTTATTACTGTTTTAAGTCTTAATTGTTAATATATCAATCAATCAATCAAGCCCAGTAAAATCCCACAAATAGCAAAGCTATTAGTAGGGTCTAGGGAGGGTGGATGTAGGCAAGCCTTACCTCTACCCCTAGGGATAGAGAGACCGCTTCAAGAGAGACCCTCTGCTCAAAAACACAACGAAAAAAAAAAAGGTACACACACATAACTACAACTACTGGTAACATCATAAACATTGAGAACAATGCATCGAAAGAATAGATACTATACCACCATAAAACAATCTATGCACATACATATAAAATCCATATAACGTGAAAACAAAAAATAAGACCCTATGAAACACCTAAAATACATTTTCCCATATCCTAATAGTCCTTAACCTTTATCCTTCGCCTCCATAAACCCCTATCATGGACCATGTCCTCAGAGAGGTGCAACCCTAGTAAATCTTGTCTAACCCGCTCATCCCACGTCAATTTCGGTCTGCCTCTACTCCTCTTCCTTTCCACAGTGAGACCTTCTACCACTCTAACTGGCGCAGTCGTCTGTCTCCTCTTCACATGCCCAAACCATCTCAATCTCCCCTCTTTTATCTTATCCGAGATACTAGCAACCCCCAATCTATCCCTTAAAACCTCATTTCTTATCCTGTCTAACCGCGTGTGTCCGCACATCCACCTCAACATCCTCATCTCAGCTACCTCCATCTTCTGTACTTGCAGTTTCTTGGATGCCCAACAGTCAGAGCCATATAACATAGCCGGTCTAATAGCTACCCTATAAAACTTCCCCTTTAAGTTCGTTGGAAATCTTCTGTCGCACAAAACCCCAGTAGCTGCTCTCCACTTACACCATCCAACCTGGATGCGGTGGGCTACGTCACTATCTATCTCTCCATCCCTTTGTACAAATGATCCTAAATACTTAAACTTAGTTACCTGTGGCACCACCTGTCCCTCAATGGTAATCTGAGTGTCCTCGTCATTGCCCACGCCACTAAAGTCACAGTGCAGGTACTCCGTCTTGGATCGACTAATCCTTAAACCTTTACTTTCTAGCGCTACACGCCACTCCTCTAGCCTCGCATTCAAACCTTGTTTACTCTCGGAGACTAACACAATATCATGTGCAAAAAGCAAGCACCACGGGACCGTCTCCTGGATCAACTTTGATAACTCATCTAGGACAACCGCAAACAGGAAAGGGCTCAAGGCAGACCCTTGATGGAGTCCTATTTCTACAGGGAAAGATTTAGTTTCTCCTATAGGCGACCGAACGCTAGTCTCCGTCCTAACATACATATCTCTAATTAGGTCTATATACTTCCCAGAAACCCCTCTACTCTCTAAACTGTCCCAAATCAGTGTACGAGGCACGCTGTCATATGCCTTTTCAAGATCAATGAACGCCATATGCAAATCTCTCTTCTTCTCCCTATATTTTTCCATCAATCTCCTAAGGATATGAAACCAAGTTAGTGTTAAATATTAGTGTTTTAAGTCTTAACAAGTTCCCACGTGCTACAATTGTTAGGGTTTTGCAAGTTGTAGAAGGTTAATTTGTTAATGGTAGGAGGGTATGCTGAATTGTTAGTGTTAAATTGCTACATGTATGTATCTTGCATGATATAAAAAGTGCCGATATTCCACCGATATCTCACCGCGATAACCTATATCTTAAATATCGGTCCTTCACCGATTTCCGATATTATACCGCATTAACTGCTTAGCCTCTACCCCTAAGAATAGAGAGGCTGCTTCCAGTGAATTATTATGATTTGCTAAATCATCCGTGGTGATGTATGGTTTGAGCGAGTTAGCTTTTGATTTTCGGGTGTAATCAATCCCACGCAATTTTATCAGAATGTCGCCGGCCATTCATCAAGGTTGAAATATAGTGATCAAAACTTGGAACATGAAAATTTAGTAACCGAATCGATGGTTTGAGCTTTTAGCTTGATTCAGCTGGCTAGAAAATGTGTCCTGTTGATGATGGCCAAAGCACTTTTAGAAGTGAATCATCATATGGTCTTAAGGTACTGTTTTATTATATACCATCCTATAATTTTAGCATCCTATTTCTTTTGTATATATATCTGTGTTTGTAGGTAAAAAAAAAAGGAATTTAATACTTTGTTCTCCAATATTTTAGTATCAGAAGAACCTTTATTGCCAAATGTAGATTAGCATAATAATATATCTTGCATATGGTATGAGATAGGGCAACATATCGGTTCTATTTATTAAGTATAACCTAACTGACCCGTTATTTATTATTACTGCAGGGAAGGAGTGACGAGGATGTGAATGACCTTACTGCATCCAACGGATTCACATTGGAGCAACTTAAAAGCGCAACATCTGGTTCGCTGTTGAGAATATTATTTCTGAGCATGGTGGAAAGAAAGGTCCAAAATTTATCGGTTGTAAGGAAAGCTGTTGTATAACGCTTACAAGATCCACTTCACTTGATCTTTCGACACTTTTTTGGTACCATGTCACACTTGCCCGGTTTATAGATGTGCTAGAATTGTATGCATGCTTTTTCCAGTGATTTTGTTTATTGTTGATCACTTCTATTTCACAACTCCCTTGGCGTCGCTAGCCGACTGTGAACGTAAGAAGACAGACCGGCTGCACTTTTGAATATTCCGATTTGATGCAATTGTTATATTTAGTACTATCTCATATAACTTACAGTCTCATGCCGGGTGTAGTCGAACGAACAAAAAATAACAAAAAATAGGTGTAGCATATTACTCACAGAAATCATCATCATCATCATACTTAGTTAATTCCACCTATAGCAAAGCTAAGGTAGGGTCTAACGAGGGTAAAATGTAGACAGCCTTACCTCTACCCTTAAGAATAGAGAGGCTGCTTCCAGTGAGACCCCGGCTCGATGTGGTTTGGTATAAAGTCTTTGACATAAGGCACAAAACACTTAGCAATCGGGACAAACCCGATCAGTGCATGTACCCCTTTGTCTTTTGGCTATCCACGCCACCACATGATGCATGATTAACCGTCCGTCGTTTTTAACGTTATTTTCACGAAATTAGTAAAATAACTTTAAAACTAGTGCAAGTTTACTTTTGCCCCCCAAGGGCCACACATATATACATTATATGCGTACACCGTAAGTGGTGCGCATATTATTATGCTTTGTGGGGCACATAAATTAGTAAAATAACGTTAGTATACTCACAAAAATACTAACAACAAATCCAAATATATTGCTTTGTGTGTATCAAGACATCATTTCTCTTATTATACCTGATTCATTTTTTTTTTTTTTGGTTTGAAAGGTAAACTTTATTAAACAACCGGAGTCCCGAACCTACGTCTCCAAGGAAGAGACATAGGAAACGTAAAACAAAAATTACATCACGTCAAAATTACACCAAGAGTTCCACTCTATAGAACCCTTATTATATCTACATCTAAACCATAGAAAATTTAACGTTTTGATCTCCGCCAACATTTCCATAACCTTATTATATCTACATCTAAACCATAGAAAATTTAACGTTTTGATCTCCGCCAACATTTCCATAACCTTGAGTCGCTTATCTGAAAAAACTCGATCATTTCTCGCCCGCCAAATGCTCCACAATGCTGTGTATATTATCCCACCTTGGAATACATCTCTCTTTGTACCTTTGAAACCCACTGAATTGTGCATCTGAACAACATCTCGAGTAGAGAAAGCATAAAAATTAGGAATGCGGCACCATGAAGCTATAGTCAACCAAATACCATTCGAGAAAAAACACCCCGAAAATAAATGATCCGTCGTTTCAGGGCTATGATCACAAAACACGCAACTCTTCGCAGGAATAACAATGTTTCTTCTTTCCAAAGCCGCAATTGTCGCAATCCATCCATCTCCGCACGCCAAACGAAAATATTCACCTTTGCCGAGAGCCACTTACACCATTCAAGAACAAATGCTGCACTATTTAGATCATCTTGTTGCAGCCATTTTTTCGCAGACTGCACCGAAAAAATGCCGGATTTATCCATTGACCAAAGCCATTTATCCGGCCTATCCAAAAGCATAACAGCGTCCAACATCCTCCTGCAATCAGTCAAATTATTCTTCGCTGCTGCAGCCATGTTCTCAACCTTTTTCTTCCAACTACACGACCCATTCTTTACAGAATTAAATCGCTCAGAAACCAACACAATCTTATTCTTTTCAAGTGTAAACAAATCAGGAAATTTATCTTTAAAACTCCATGGTTTACAAGCCGTTGATGCCAAATGTCTTGAGAGATAGCTGCATAGGTGGAAGCAGTGTTGAGGTTGGTGATGTTGGACGGACTGAGAGTGTAGAGATCCCCAGAGCTATTGCACCGTAGGATAGGTTTCTTGGTCTGTAGGTCCTTCACAGTAAAACCATATGGGTCAAATTCAACAGACAATTGATTATCAGTTGTAAAACGACGAACAAATATAAGGTTTTTGACAAGGTTAGGGGCATAAAGGACATTGTTGAGTTTGAATGGTGGGAATGGTGGAGGTAAGGTGATATTGGCCTAAAACCGGAATGGTTTTACCATTCCCAACAATAATGTTACGAATAATGCTAGAATTAAAAATAGAGGGGAACTTATTAGATTGAGGAGACAATGTACCTGTTGCCCCAGTGTCCATGGTCCAGGAAGAGTCATTGTTGTGAAGTGCTAAATTGTATAGGGCTTGAGCAATATCCGTAGGAGAGTAAGATGCCGAATAGGACTGGGCTGAAGAGGATGTGTCCGGTTTTGGGCCTAAGAGGCCAGCCGCATTACTGTGTGAATTTGGCTGTTGGGCTTGAGCTGGTGGTTTACGGTTTGTGGTAGAAGACTGTTGGGCCGATGTGGGGTTAGTGTAGGCAGGATAGTTGTTGGGGTATTGTGGCATTGGATTAGCAGGATATGGGCAAGGGGGTAAAGCCCATTGGGCCCATGGATTGAATATTTGTGGCTGTTGAGGGTGTCCGAACCAAGGGGAAGGAGGCTGCCAGGGGTTTTGGGTTTGCCAAACCTGTTGTTGAAAGCGCCCACGGCCATACGAGCCTCTACCACGACCACGGCCGCGGTTCCGGCCGGTGTCAGGGTTGTCCGATTGGGTGCGGTTTTCGGGAGCAGTGGGTTGGGTCGGGTTGGAGGTGAGGGTATTGAGGGCGGTGCTTGCGGATTTAGCCGAGAGGGAGGTTTGGGTTATTTTCTGGTCTTCAACTTGGCAAAGTTGTGATCGGGTATTATAAAAATCGGGTAGGGGTTTGGTTTGTTGAAGGATGAGTTTGATGGTTTCATATTGGTCAGTGAGGCCGGTGAGGATTTGCATGACAAATTGGTTTTCGGTGACATTGGCGCCTAAACTGATGAGTTAGTCATATAATAATTTCATGTGTTGGCAGTAAGAGGACATGTCAGAAAAACGTTCTAGGCGGGTATTAAAAAACTTGTTTTGTAGGGCGATGGTTCTGGCGGCTTGGTTATCTAGGAATAGGTTTTAGAGGCGACACCAGGCATCGTAGGCAGTGGTATTAGAGATCATGATGGTGTGAACAAGATCTTGGGTGATCGTGCCATAGATCCACTGTAGAACAATGGCATCGACACGCTCCCAAGGCTCTTGATAGGTGGGTTTGGAGGAGAATTCGGCTTCCTTGGCAGCCGTAGTGGTTGTGGGAGGGACACGGGGTAGAAGGTGATCGTACACATCATACGCTTTACAGTGTATGATGAATAGCTCAGCCCAAGTATTGTAGTGTTCTGTTTGGCGGTCAAGAATTAGAGGGATAAAGTTATAATGTTGGTGACGGTAACTGCAGGATGGATAGACATGATCGTTGGTATGATAGGAGAAGAAAATCAATTAGAAAAAAAAAATATATATGGGACGACAGAAGTGAGGTGGGGCCAAAATCAAATAATGGATGTAGAACAAATCAAAATAAGAAGTTAGGAATAGTGGGTGGACTGTAAGTGGATGGCAGCAAGAGTTTTTCGAGGGTAAGTAGGTGACAGCAATGAGGAAGAAAAAAGAATTAGGGTTTAGGCTTTGATACCATGAAGAATATTATGGTTCAATGCTTGATTATTATCATTGATAGCATGAGATTATATACATAATACACTCCCCTTATTTTAGGGAAGAGATAATCACAATATTAAATACATAACAATTATCCTAATTTACAATTGGAACATTCTAGAGATATATTCCATTAAAAACCATCCTCGCCACACCACGTATCAATCCAAAATCTAATATTTTCCCCATTCCCCAAATTGCCCTTCAACAAGTCGAAAAAGTTCCGACCTTCAACTTTAATTTTATACCCATGCTTCACAATATTCTTCCAAGCTCCAGTTATACGGTTATTAAGCGGCATCATTCCCCACTTCCGTTTAGTATAGTGCATCGCGTCAATTATTCTTTTCCATAAGGCACTCGGTTCGACCCTATACCTCCAAACCCACTTGAGGAGAAGCACATTATTACTAGTATCTAATTTCTTTAACCCCAACCCGCCGTTCTTCTTTGCCTTCGTTACTTTATCCCAAGCTACCCAGTGTAATTTTCGACCCTCCTGATGACCCCCCATAAAAACTTTTTAATCAAAGATTCCAATCCAGTGATCACCTGCATTGGCGCCTTATAAATAGAAAAGTAGAGTACATAGGCAAGCTGATGCAGGAGCATCCATATTATCTTTTCTTTATTTAAATTTTGAATTTCCTATTTATCTTTTATTTAGTTTCCTAGTTGAGTAATATTTCCTACTCTATAAATTAGGGTCTAGGGTTTATTGTGTAGTTAGTTTTTGATTGAATTTTAATTGAAAAAAACTTTGTTCTTGGAACCTATGGTTCGTTTATCGTCTTTGATTACTATTTGTTCTTGAGCCATTTGATTGCGCTTCCAAACTGCATCAGTTGGTATCAGAGCTCTTGGTTTTCAAATGACTCTACGTGAAGACAAGTGTTTTCTTGTTCGAAGATTCGCCGCCGGAGGCATCGACAAGAACATTGGTGGTTCACGTGTCGGTGGAAAATATAGATTTTCTATTTGCAAAGTGGCCGCGCGAGGCAGCAATGGTGTCTATTCCGACCACCGGGATCTTAAGATCAAAAGACTTCATAAACAAGTCCAAGATCTTGGGGTAGCGTCGACTTGGAAGGAAACGGAACCGGAAGAACCCGTCGGGGACGAGTTCACCGGGGATGAGGAGTATCCTACCAATAGCGACATTATTTATGATTCTCCTCCTGTGTTTGATGAATACAGAGACGAGGAATGGTATTCTTGGGTTACCGGTGGTGATCGAAAATTACCGGGGTGATGAATTGGGTTACAAAAGTCATATTGTTGAAGGTGTTGTAGCGGTAGAAAACAGTGGTGTTGCGGTGGTTGTCGTTAGCGAGGCAATGGCTATTGATGGTCATACGGTGTCCACATGTGATACGGTGACTCATGGCTGTGATGAAGTAGCCAGCGGCGGTCCCTTGGAGGACCCAAAAATATTATCAATTAGTTTGGAAAGAGATGAATTGATGGATGAAACTTTTGCTCAAACATCGGTGGTCACCAAAAATATCGCACATAATTTTAGGTATTTCAATATTTCTTTTTTTTTTTTGGAAGGCAACTTTCATTAAACAACACCGACCTATCTCCAAGGCAGAGATAGGCAAACAAAACAACACTTACATAACGTCAAAATCAAAAGAACGCCAACCCTCCCATTTAACATCATTACCCTTACAACGACTAGTATACTACAAAAAACTTAAAGCCTTCACATCCGCCAGGACTTGAGTTATAGACACCTTCGCCTTCTTAAAAATTTTCTCGTTCCTAGCCTTCCAAATACGCCATAACGTAATCACCATAATACCACGGAGAGCATCTTTCTTCAGCTGAAATAACCCGGAATACTCCGCTATAACTAGGACGTCTTGAACCGAGAATAGATAAATCGGAGGAATATGACACCATCTTGCAATGCCACTCCACACTCCATTAGAGAATAAACAATCAGCGGTGATATGGTCAATAGATTCTCCCTGGCCGTCGCATAACACACATCCAGCAATATCCACATGAATATTTCTGCGCTGCAAAGCGTCTAACGTTGGAAGCCGGTTTAATCCAGCTCTCCAAAAGAAGATGTTACATTTAGCGGGAATCCAACTCACCCACTTCGAACCAGCAGCCTGCTCCATATTACGCACATCATTAACCCAAACTTTAGTGTCCTGAACTGATAAGTTATGCAACAGATTATTATTCCATATCCATGTATCCGGCCCATTATTCAAAACAGTCCCAGCAGCCAACCGAGTACAATCTATCAATTCTGCAACTTCTTGCTCCGAACCGGGGTACCTCTTCCAATCCCAAGCCATAATACCCGCTCTCCCGTTAAAATTCACTCTATCCGCTACCACGCACCATTTATCTTTATCAAGACGAAATAGCTCCGGAAAAAGACTCTTTAGAGGAGCACCACTCACCCAAGAGTTGATCCAAAACTTAATCTCCTTACCATTCCCAACCCGGCCTTGGAGAAGACTACTAAAGGACGAACCGTTAATAATAAGACGATCCCCACTAGACACAATCTTTCCCCAAACTCCACGCACATTCTTGTTATATGGGACCGATATCCATCTACGTCTCGACCCGTGAATAGCATCAATAACTTGCCTCCACAAAGCCAATGCCTCTGTTCTATAACGCCAAATCCATTTCAATAATAAAGCATTATTGGAAACATCTAACTTGGACAACCCTAGACCTCCCATTTTCTTAGGCCGCGTAACAACCTCCCACCCCACCCAATGAACCTTATGACGATCTTCGCTCCCACCCCATAAAAAAGATCTCACCAATTTTTCAAGTTTTGTGACTACCGCAACCGGGGCCTTGAATAAGGAAAAATAATACGTTGGAAGGCTCTCCAAAACCGATTTAATTAGAACCACCCTACCCCCCATCGATAACGTCTTGGCCTTCCACTTCAAAAGTCTTTTATGAAAAAGCTCTACAATCGGATCCCAATTATTAATTCTCCCCATATTGGCACCAACTTGTATCCCGAGGTACTTAAAAGGAATATCTCCCGGCATGCATCCCAAGACTTCAGCTTGAGCCGAAACATTATCCCCATCCAACCCAATACCCATTAAAGTGGACTTTTTGATATTAATTTTAAGCCCCGAGCACAAATAAAAGATCCTCAAAATTCTTTTCAACGTCCTAAAATTAGAATCCGACCACTCCCCCATTATCATGGCGTCATCCGCATACAATAAATGAGAAATACATGGACCGTTATTAGGAAGCTGAACACCTTGAAAATCCCCATCTACACAAGCTTTTTTAACAAGACTCGAAAGTGCTTCCATAGCGATAATAAAAAGAAAAGGGGAGATAGGATCACCTTGCCTCATACCTTTACCACAAGAGAACTCGAATGTCGGCGCTCCGTTAACAAGAACCGAAGATCTAGCCGAAGAAAGAACACCTGCGATCCAGTTGCACCAAGTATCCGGGAAGTTCATTTGACGCATAACCATCAATAAGAACCCCCAATTCACATTATCGTACGCCTTCTCGAAATCAATCTTAAACATAAAAAATTTCTTCCCCGTATGTTTAGCCCAAGCCAAAACCTCACTAACAATCAGCGGCCCGTCAAGAATATATCTACCCGCAACAAAAGCAGATTGGGTCTCATGGATAACCGAACTTATCACTTTCTTCAACCTGTTGGCAAGCCCTTTAGAAATTACCTTGCTCACTATCCCTATCAAATTAATCGGTCTATATTCCCCCAGCGAAACCGGATCATTAACCTTAGGAATTAAGGTTATGAATGACGAACCAACACCTCTACTAATGACTCCCCTATCAAAGAATTCATTAAAAATACCAGTGAAATCTTCCACCATAAGCGGCCAAAATTTTTTTATAAACCGGAAATTGAAACCATCCGGCCCGGGCGCTTTATCACTACCACAACTAAATACTGCCTCCTTAATCTCAAGGTCTGAAAACCTACCCACTAACCCACTCGCGTCCGTCAAAGAGAGTTTTTTCACATCGTAACACCTCAAAAATGGCCGAACCACCATCGCTTCTTTAAACTTATTACGAAAAAACATCATAACCTCTTTCTTAACCAGATTAGGACGTGTCTCCCACATCCCATTTATTGTCAAACCCGGAATCCCATTACTAACTCTACGACTATTAATAAAACCATGAAAAAACGCCGAATTCTCGTCTCCCTCCTTAGCCCACTTAACCCGGGACTTCTGTTTCAAATCTTTCCTGTTCAAAAAATCGATCACATTCACCCGCTTAGACCCCTCCTCAAAAACCCACTGTTCTTCCTCGGATAAGTCTCTGCTCTCCAGGATTTCTTCCAACTCCTCTAACTCGCTTTGGATTCCAACTTTTTCCTCTGACTCTTTTAATCGCATGTCTTTGATCCACTTTTGAATTGCACCTTTAACTCTTTTGAGCTTCTCCATGAACCGTTCATCAGCATGCAAACCCAACGTGACCTCAGACCTGAAAGCATTCTCTACTACCTCCTCAATCCCATCTCTACACAACCATGAGTTAAAAAACCTGAACGGTTTTGCGCCATAGTTTGTAGAAGCCAGTTTCAGTAATAGCGGACTATGATCAGAATGCATTCTAGCAAGAGCTCGGTACTCCGCGTTAGGCCAACGGTCAGTAATACTAGAAGAGACAAAACTATGGTCAATTCGACTCAACTTGTTACCTGCACAAAAAGTGAATTTACGATTACGTAAGATAAATTTGCGTAAAGCCATCTCATCGATAAAGTCGTTGAACTCCGAAGCCACTGTTGCTTTAAATTTGGAATTCCTTCTTTCATCGCGGTTGCGAACACAATTAAAGTCACCACCTATAACCCACAAACCCACATCCGTATCAACCTCCGTTCTTAATTCGTTCCAAACCCGTCTCTTGTCAATCAACTTCTGCGGCACATACGTATTAACACAAGAAAACCTCGAACCATCGTCTCTCAAGTCACCTGAAACAATCAAAAAGTTTTGAAACTTCTTGATAGAAATATTAGATAGAGCCTTTGGATTCCAAATCGTAACGAGACCACCAGACCGCCCCGCCGCAGGAACCCAATCAAACTGAAAATCACCGGTACCCCCAAAATTTAGAAATCTCAACGCCCTCTAAGGAAACTAGTTGCGACTCTTGAATCATAATCAAACCCACTTCATTCTCTCTTCGTAACTCCCGAACCCAATCAGCTTTGGACTCGGATCCCATACCACGGATATTAAGAGACAATGTATTCATTGGACAACCGGTTGAAAACCTTCATCCTTAACCAAATTACCAACCTCCTGCTCGAAAATTTCTATGTTCTCAACACCCATCTTCTTCCCGAACTGAACCGTCTCCAACACCTCATTTGAAATAACACCATTACTGACCACCGGACCATTCAAATCTATCCTCCCCCCCCCCATTACCCTTCTCCTCTATAATCTCCGTATCCACCATATCATCCGGCTCGTTCAGCGCAATGGGATCAACAGAACAACCCACATTCTCATACAACGGGCTTGAGTTCACACAATTAATAAACCTATCTAGATCAAATAAATCATCCCCTTCCCGTTGTCTCTTCTTTGGTCTCTCATGTCCCACAGGCGAGCATGAAAGCTTCTTTCTAGATTTTTTCCGGTAACCCTTCCCTTTCTTCTTGTTATCATCTTTCGCATAACTAACCTCCACCACGCTAGGCTCCACCTGCTCCTCCAAATTAACATCACGGCTGCCCACACCTCCATTCTCACTCAAAGGCTGCTGAGAATTATCCACCCTGCCCTCGTTCTCCAAACAATTATCTACAACCAGCATATCCGTATCCACATTAGTTCCTTCGGCAGAGGCTATATGCTCCTCCCGTATCTCCTCCTCTTCTTCACTAACTTCAACCTCACCTTCATACAGGCAATCAGGAGACCATTCTTCGCAATCTTCTTCAACCACAACCGGAAACACCGAAGACTTCCAAAACAAGTTAACACCATGATTAATTCTATGCGTGGATTTTGTAAGCACTCCAACCACAACTTGAGATAAATCCTCATCCCCATCCGAATCAATCGGCAACTGAACCACATCACCGAATTTGGATGCAATGTCGGAAATAACACTCTCAACACTTATACACAAAGGAATCCCTACTAACCTCAGCCAAGCAACCCGTTCATATTCCCAAACCTGACCTTCCCATGCATCAAGACTATCGAACATCGTACCCCATAAACCTTTTTTTCCAAAGAACCAATCTTTGTCTTCACTACAACCAAACAGTAGAATAACCGAGAAACCGCCCAAGTACTTGAGACTGATCTTGCAATTAACAGAGGCACTAAGCCATTGTCTAAGACCTGTTAATGACGAGAAATCCTTAACCCTTCCCAACAATCCGAGCCCATTCCATGTACCCCTAACCATGGCATCATCTTTCACCTTAACTTCCAGCACCTCTTTCCCTGACTCGATATTCAACAACGTGTCTCTAAACGATCTGTTGCCCACTGTAGATGGCCCACAGTTGTCTTGAGATTTTTCCGGACCAACATTCGTCTCCGCCGTCAACCCATCTCCTTTATCGCATACCGGCTTCCAGACTTTAGACTCCTTGCTTTGAACCGTCATGCCATTAACAAACCTAGCCAAAACGGCGTAGAGTTTGTAGCTGCCGATCCAAACATCCTTAAGATCTTCTTCCAGTTTCGACGGATCATCAACATTAACAAACGAAACGAAACCAAACCTTTTCCCAAGCCTATCGTATTTCCGAACGATGTACGTACCTTGTATAACCCCAAATCCTTTCATAACATGGACTAAATCCGCCGAAGAACAGCCGTCGGGGAGATTCGAAACAAAAACCTTAGTAATCTTGACGTTAGAACTTGATTCCCCATGCTTCTTTGCTCTCCTGTCGCTCTTGAAAGGAACGTCATACCATGTGTTAACTTTGAAGCGCTCCTTCGCCGCCATGCAAACCCTAATCGCCAATTTCTCCTCAACAGTTGGATTCGCATTTCAATATTTCTTTTCAAATCAAAGATTTGGATACTATTAAGGTTTCGAAAGATGTGGGAAAAAAATATGGTATTCCATGTGGGGAGCTTGGTTTTACGGTAATTCAAAAAAAATATTGCACATAATTTTAGGTATTTCAATGGCTAGCCTGCAATACCGAGGAAAGCACATTCCCAACCACGTCCGAAGAGCTAGCCCGCGTGATTGCGCAAGCCATTGCGCAACACGACTCTAACCACACAGACTCCAGTGGTGGATCTGGCGGTAATGGCAGGCGAAGGACAAACGACAACGACACTGGTAAAATATCGATTCTCTATGCTCCCGATGGCCTTGTAATCACTACTGTCGTTGATAATGTTTCATTATCTATAACACAGACGGTGAGAACATGGTTCATGGTTGTCCCTACAAGACTTTCATGGCTTGTAAACCATGGAGTTTCTGTGGGACGGAAAGAGCGATCGGTATTTGTTGTTGGATCGAGAAAATGGAATCAGTTCTGGATATCAGCGGTTGCGCTGAGAACCAGAGAGTCAAGTACTCTACCTGCACCTTCCAGGATGAGGCGTTGACTTGGTGGAATCTGCAAGTATTTGTTGTTGGATCGAGAAAATGGAATCAGTTATGGATATCAGCGGTTGTGCTGAGAACCAGAGAGTCAAGTACTCTACCTGCACCTTCCAGGATGAGGCGTTGACTTGGTGGAATCTGCAAGTTCAGATTATGGGTAGAGATGCCACGTATGGTCTCTCGTGGAGTGATTTGAAGTCCATGTTGATGGAGAAGTACTGCCCCAGTAGTGAGTTGCAGAAGCTTGAGTCAGAGTTCTGGAATCTGACTATGTCTGGAGCGGAGGTCGCCGCCTACACTACTCGTTTTCATGAGCTGTCACGTCTTGTACCCCACATGGTTACTCTGGAATACAAACGGGTTGAAAGGTACATATGGGTCTCTACCAATCAGATGATTACACGTGTAAAGCCTCCAGACGCTTTAATTTTTAATGTCCCTGCGTCTAAACTTTAGACGCGAGGCTGTTATTTAGACGCAAAGGGTTAGCCCCTTAAAATTATGCTATATTTTAACTAAAAGTCATACTTTTTAAAATTTATCTCTCATTTTAAAAGAACCTCTCACATCTCATCCACCATATTTATCTTTATCTTACTCACAAACATTTATTTTATTATATTTTTCGTTAAAATACACTCACAATAATTTGATATAGGGTGAATAGTAGCTTTTCTTATATGAAAAGCTAAGATAACAATTTTTCATAATATAGAGATGGGTTGTAGTGTATTTTTAGTATGTTTTTTTTTAATTTTAAAGACGGAGGAGGGTTTGATGCATGGGTTGTGAATGCTCTTACACTGTACATGCAAACCACTATAACACTAAGGTGCTGTTTGTTTTTGAAGAGGTAAAAGGTCTGCAGTCTGTAAGAAGAAGACTGTTTGTTTGTTAACGTCTGCAGGTTGCTGAAATTTAAAACAAAAAAAAAAAAAAACTGATTTTTTATTTATCTCATTTATGTGTTTTCATCAAGAACTATGGTACTTCAAGCATGTTTGTGAATTGCATGCTTAAGCACGTTAAATGACATGATTAGAGGTACTTGAAATTGTTCGGGAGAGGTTACGCATGTGTACGAATCAAAGAGCATCGCCTAGGGCATCACATGGTGCATCAGGGGGTCTCAATTGGCATAGTGCAGAAATTAGTGGCGTATTGAAGCTGGAAGAAATTGTGAAGTTTTATGGGTGGGGCCCAGGGTGTCAAGTCTGGTCAAACAAAGGCAGAAATTGTGGAAACCGCAATATTGGTGAAAATTAAAAGGCGGTTTCACCCATTTCGACAGCATTATGTTTTGAGGACTTTCTGGGAGCTTTGCCAAACCACCCCCTCCCCACAATTTAAAAGTTTAAGCTCCACCATTACCTAAGTGTATCGTCGGTGTTAGCCTACACATGATTACAAATCATTGTGAAATACGTAACTATGTTGATGAGAAAAATATATGAACATGTGATACAAACGAAACACAATTTTCATGCATTTTTCAATCACATCAATCAATAAATCAGGAGGTTTTGGCCAAATCACTAGTATTCTAGTGTTTATCGGCGTTCAAAAGCAGACATCAAAACTGTACATGAATGAATGAAGTAAACAAAAGATGTGAGGCCGGTATGTATGACCGTTTATTTTAAATAGTTTATGAAGATATCTTTTTAAAACTAGACCGGGGACCGGAGTGTATGTGATAAGCAAACATGTGATACAAAACAAAACGAAAGAGGTTAATAAAAATTATTTGTTTTATGATGATGGGTGTCTGGCCTCGACAAGCTGAACCAGGTGTCTAGCCTCGACGATCCGAACCAGATGTCTGGTCTCGACGATCCGAACCAGATGTCTGGTCTCGATAAGCCGAACCAGGTGTCTGGCCTCGACAGGCCGAACTATAATACAAACCAGTGTTTTCAGACCCAGACCGGCCGGTCGAACCGGTCTGACCGGGAAACGTGACCTGAGCCGGTCCGGGTCAGTAGACAGGACCGTTAATGCAGAAGACCGGTGATTGAGCCGGCGACCCGGCGGTCGGACCGGAAACCCGATAGTTCGGACCGGATTGAAAAGGGTAGAACCGGACGTTTTTTAATATTCTAAATTTCATGATGATCACCTACCAAAATCAGATCTAGCCTATGCCTTACAACAAAGATCTAAACTTCATGGCAACACCAACCAACAAGCATCTTGCAATTTGTTTGACTAGTTATGATAGATTGATAGGTTGGATGAAACGATGGGATATTGTTGCTGCAAGTATAAGAGAAAAGATGAGCATTTAATTGATTGTAGAAGGGTGGAAGAATAAGATACAACGGCTGCAAGTTAAAGAGAAACACAGACAACATGTGATGGGTTTTAACCCTAATTATAATATGCTATTATATTTATGGGCTTTTAAAAAGGCTTTATAAAAATGGGCTGGAAAGGTTACTACAAATGTAAAATAATTAACATTTTCGTTTAGTATATTTTAAAATTTATTAATTATCCGGTTCTTAAATCCGGTTGGACCGGTCCGACCAGTGAACCAGTAGGATGACCGGTTCGACATCTGGTCCGGTTATGAAAACATTGATACAAACAAACCAAACTCAAGTTGTTATACCTTTCGGAATAAGATAATCAGATACGGGGTCCGGAAGAGGGTGTTCCCGATCGGAAGATGAACGTTCAGGATGAATGAACGAACTCTGACACAGTTGGACCACTGGTTCAAACATTTGTATGACAGATAAAGACGGAATAGTAGATAAAGTACATCCGCTGACACGGTTAGACCATTGGTTCATACATCTGCATGACGGATAAAGACGGAACAGTAACAAAGTACGGCCGAACCAATATTATATATATAAACCCATACTTGAACAGTACCTAAACAGTAGATCTCTCCCCCTATAAAGGAGAACCTCACCCCTCCAACAAACACAACAACTTGGTCTACTTCTTTTCCTCTGCAACCGAATGGTGCTTCAACTTCCATATCGCCCCAACCTTAATCACCAATGTATTCCGCACCTCATATTCTCCAAGTGAGACCACCAAAACTAATTACATCACTACACCAGCTCCCCACTTCTCTTTATAATATTATATGTTCCCATTACAAACACATATCATCTATTCATTTCCCATTACAACCAAAGCGATAATACTGCTCTCCATGAGTCTGACGAAGGAGTCCTTATGACCAATCATTCTTTTATCTTTGTAGTTTATAAATATACATGCATATTGACACATATACATCATCATCCATATGACCCATACTAATGTAACAGTTTGTTACCCATGTGGAGGTCCGAAACATTCACTAATGATACGACCAAGATCCTCCGATCCGGATGACAAGCCGTATCAACAAAATCGTACCTCAACATTTTAGATTTTTTTGCTAAAATAGTGGTATATCCACAAAAACTTGTGCAAATGGAGGGTGTCAGGATCGTTTTTAGTTTTATGGTGAAACCGCATGATGATCCTGCGGGTTAGTCTTAGGTGGCAGCTTGAGTTGGATGGCCATGCTGATTAGGAGAGAAGAACCTTGAACCCGCAACATGATCTTGCGGTTTAGCAAGGACGAAGGACTTGAAGATTACATGCTTCATTAGATTAAGGACTAGCTTTGTAACTTATTTTGGAATCCGCATGACCATCTTGCGGTTTAGAAAAGCACCTGACAAAAGCATTATCAATGAGGGACTTGAATGTTACATGCTTCACTAGATTAAGGGCCACTTTTGTAAGTTAATTTGGAATCTGCATGACCATCTTGCGGTTTAGAAAAAGGACCTTACACAAGCATTATTGATGAAGGACTTGAAGATTAAATGTTAACATAGTTGAGGGACTAGTTTTGTAAGTTATAATTGAATCCAAAGGACCATCTTGCGGTTTCTATGTGCATGCATGTTATATAATATTTGACAGACACATGTTAATATACCGATATAAATTGTAAAGTGTTTACCATTTGCTCATTTCATTTTCACTAAGCAAAGCATAATATATGATCTTTCCACAATTGCACACACATAAATATTCGTATTCCATTTTTACAAAATGCAGAAGAGGGGTTACAAATACGCTGTGTTATTGGACCTGTGTTACATCCACATTCCATCATTTCAATGTTGTTAATGAAGGGGTCCAAATGCTGTATAATAATCCATGCAGCTTCTTGTTTCCTTTCCCTTTGCCAAATTGGTGGCAGTGGCGGAGCCACCCACGATTAACGGTGGGCCGGTGCCCACCCTACGATCCATAGTTTTCTATACGAAAAGCCCACTAGTACATCTAGTTTTCTTAATGAAAAGCCCGGTGCCCGCCCTAATTAATAGCCTAGTGCCCACCCTAATCAATATACGAGTGCCCGAAGCCCATAACTGATAACTCACCGGATGAATAGACCCATCAGCCGTGGCCCATCAATCATTGAAAAGTTGAACATTAGCGGTCATTGAACACCCATTGAACACCCATCAGCCGCTGCCGTGACCCAGAAACAGAGTTGGATACCTCATCGGCCGATCGAACACGGAAATAGAGTTAGAACAGGCGGCCAATTATTCCATCCGAAGATACTACTTCCGTGCTCCCTTTAATCGGTAAATACAGTGCTCGTTTGGTTTAACGTTTTGGAGTTTTGTCAAGAGTTTGATATTTCATGCTCCACTGTTTTCTTTATATTTATATGTATTATCAAGATTCATGAAGATGAGAATATGCTTTGGTATATTCTTTTCAGTTTGTCTCTTTATTTGTTTTTTCTTGAAAGGTATTTTGTCTGTTTGTAAGTTTCAGAATAAGAAAAAGTTAACATTACTTTATGTTAGTATACTTTACTAATAAAGTATTGATCATGTTGTGCACCAAATGGAACCAATTCTTTTTTTGGATGGAAGTATACGTCAAATTTGATTTGTTTAATCAAGGAATTATTATGGATATAATATTTATACATATTCTAATTTAACATATACACAGATTGTTGTTTGTAGCTTTGGGTTGGATTGTTGATTTGTTGGCGATTTAATCATTTGAATATGTCTTCGCATAAAGTTATACAAGGTACGTATTTTTTAACCTCTTAAGCAAGTTGTGATTTATGTTTTAGCTGTGTAGTTGTATTGTTTATGTTAATATTTTTTTTTTCATTTAGGAACTCTTTTTGACAATTTCTTAAAAAGAAAGGAACCATCGTCAAGTGAAATTCCATCTGGTAGTATGAATAGTCCCGGACCTATCTCTACTCCTTCTATGCCTAAATTAGTTGATTTGGATAATCTACCTTGGGACCCTGCTGATAGGATAAGAATTTTAGATTACCATCCAAATCAAAGAGATGACATAAGAAGAAAATATTGGTTAAAAGGACCGTGCCAACCACGTGAACATGTATTCCATAAAACAAAGGTAGGGAATAAAAACCGTCGTTTCCAATCTAGTTGGTTTGATGATCATCGTCGATGGTTAGAGTACAGTATAAAAGCAGACAAAGCCTTTTGTTTATGTTGTTATTTATGTAGAGACTATGTTGGGATTGGGATGGCTAACGAAGGTGGGCGGGAGGCATTTATGACAACAGGCTATCACAATTGGAAAGAACCAAGATTTGATAAACACGTTGGTAATTCTCCCAATAGTTTTCATAATAAAGCCCTTAAAAAATGTGAAGATCTAGTATGCCAAGCTCGGTCTGTTCCCGTTGCCTTACATAAACAAGATGACATTGTGAGGAAAGAAAATCGAATTCGGTTAACTGCTACAATTGATGCTTGTAGGTTTTGTTTGAAATGTGCATTACCATTTCGACGTCATGATGAGAGTGAAACTTCTAGTTTTAAAGGTATTTTTTTAGAACTAATGGATTTAATATTAAGTCAAAATGAGGAACTTAAGAAGTTACCAAAAGCTGCAGAAAATAATAAATATTTAAGTCCAAGTACTCAAAAAGATGTTGCCCATTGTTTTGAAGAAGAAGTGCTTAAACGTATCTTTAATGAAATCGGTGATGATGTGTTTACGTTATTAGTTGATGAATCTAGTGATGTATCTGGGAAGGAACAAATGGCTATTGTTTTAAGATATGTTGATACAAATGGAATTATTAAGGAGAGGTTTGTGGGACTTGTACATGTCATGGAAACTTCTTCTTTAGTTTTGAAGTCTTCCATTGACACTTTTTTGGCTAAACATAACTTGAGTTTGACCCGGTTAAGAGGTCAAGGTTATGATGGGGCGAGCAACATGCGTGGTGAGTTTAATGGGTTAAAGGCAAAGATTTTAGAAGAAAACGAAACAGCGTATTATGTGCATTGTTTTGCACATCAACTTCAGTTAGTGGTTGTGAAGGTTGCTAGAAAACAGTTGGGTGTTGCGAGTTTTTTTGAAAAGATAGCCACTTTGATGAATGTGGTTTGTGCTTCTTGTAAAAGAAAGGATATTCTCCGAGAAGCTGAGAGAGAAAGAGTTGCAAAAGACATTAATTGTGGGTTAATTTCAACTGGAAGTGGGTTAAATCAAGGGCGTTCTCTTACACGCCCAGGAGATACACGGTGGAATTCTCACTACAAAACACTATTGCGTGTGGTTGATTTGTTTCCAACCATTGTTAATGTCCTTGAATATATTGAAAATGAATGCCCTAATGATTCTAGCCAAAGTCAAGCACATGGTGTTTTAAAATATTTTGAATCATTTGAATTTGTGTTTTATTTGCATTTGATGTTGCACATTCTAGGGCTCACTGATACTTTATCAAAGGGACTTCAAAAGAAAGATCAAGAGATATTAGAAGCAGTTTCATTGGTGGAATCAACAAAAGCAGTAGTTCAAAATTTCAGAGAATGTGGATTTGAACAAGTTCTAGATAAAGTATCTACTTTTTGTGGGAAACATGATATTGAAATATTGAATATGATGGAAGATTATGTTCACTCAAGAGCTGGGAAACGAAAGAACAAAATCACCAATCATCATCATTTTAAGTTTGACTGCTTTAATGCTATTGTGGATATGTTGCTTCAAGAATTTGGTGATCGCTTTAACGAGGTTAACATGGAATTACTTCAAAATATGGCCGCTTTAAGTCCACGTGACTCTTTTTCTCAGTTTGACATGTCAAAGTTACTTCGGTTGAGTGAGTTCTATCCATATGATTTTAATACTAAAGAAAAGAATACGCTTGAGCTTCAACTGAGATTGTATCATCATAGTGTTCTACAAGACACAAGTTTTGCTAACTTGAATGGTATCGCCGATCTTGCTAAAGTGATGGTGAAGACGAGGAAACATCTATCTTATCATTTGGTTTATCGACTATTAAAGCTAGCCTTGGTTTTGCCTGTTGCAACTGCATCTGTGGAGAGGTGCTTTTCGGTGATGAAACGTGTAAAGTCAAGTTTACGCAATCGTATTAGTGATGATTTCTTGAACGCTTGTGTAATCTGTGCTGTTGAAGTGGATGAACTTCGCAATGTTACTAATGAAGATGTAATTGAGCGTTTCCAAAAGATGAAAACACGAAGAGGACAATTGTAATCGAGGTATGTCGTTATTATATTTAAAAATTTAATGAACTAAGTTAATCGTTTTCTTTTCACCCATTTTTAACCGACTCGTATTGTGCCCCCCGTACAAAAAAATTCTGTATCCGCCACTGATTGGTGGTGGCCGGAGAGGTTTTATTGGAACATTGGATCGATGTTACATCCACATAAAACTGCTTGGATCGATGTTACATCCACACGTGGTACAAAACGTGTAGAATGCAACACTGGTACCGTAGTTTATAATATTGGGGAGATTCATGCCATTTTTTCCTGAAACAGTTTGTTTTTAAACTCGTACCATACAAGTTTAAAAACATACTCCCCCTGTTTCATCCCCTGCCTCGATTTCCTCGTTGATCTTATAGAAAAGTGGGGATTCATGGAAAAATGGTGATGCCTGGAGGGATATTTAAGTGTTCTTTTGTTTCCGCCCTCCAGGCAAACCTTAGGTGACTGGGGAGCTGATTCAGGCACCTAAGGTAGGCGGAGGGGGGAGGGGGCGCTGAAGGTGGTGGAATTCGCTTAGGCCCTTGTTTCCCTTTTAAAGTTGGAATAGGTGTTCTCGGAAATTGAAGTTGGTGGATTCATCAAAGCCACTAATTTTGGCAGCAAACTTTATGGCATAGTTAGGTAGTTACCCTTGATTTGGTACCCATGTTCAACAAATCGATGAACTTAAAGCTAAAGCTAAAATATGGGCCAAGTGTCGAGGGAGAATATTGGAATTGGTGGTCTCGGAAATAGATTGTTTTGTAACTCGGTAGATTGTATATTTAACGTTTTAGTGCATAAATAAATTTACGTGTGTTTCAGTCAATGAATTTATTATTATTAAATAACTTTGTTAAAAACGACATATTAACTAAAAAAACGACATATTAACTAAAAAAATGACATTAACTAAAAAAATACGATATATTCTGCTTCGAAAATAGATTGTTTAAAAAACGACATATTAACTAAAAAAAACGATATATTAAATAAAATTAAGAATTAAATATTAAATAAAACGATATTAAATAAAACGATATTCTAGATAAAATTACGGTACAGACATTTACTATCATTATCAAAACCGCAAGATGAAGTTGCAGGTTTTTTCAAAAACCGCAAGTTGAAGTTGCAGAATTTAAAATCATTATCAAAACCCGCAAGTTGATGTTGCGGGTTTACCTTTTTTAATATTGGCAATTTCACCTATAAATACATATATGTAAAGTTTCATTATGAATCACCCCAAAAGAAACGTTCGATAGTATGGAGAAGGACGAAGAGGTCGGGCCGTATTTCTGTTCTCAACCAGTTGCTAAGAAATCAAAGTGGACGGATGATCTTTGGAGGCGAATGAAGAGGCCGTCGTCATCCACAAAGGCTGGGTCGTCTACGGAGATTCCGACTGAAAAGCCACCGGAAAAGGAGCCCGAAAAAGATAGTGTTATAGTTCCCAACAAAGATTCAAAGAACTGGTCCCCAGATGTTTTAGAGTTTTACCTCAACGGGGACTCTCCATACTGCTACAGTCGTTTCATTACAAAAAAACTCGACGGAACTTTTTGGGGTGCCCTACTAGGGAATGAATCCGGCGGTCATTTGTCGTCTACGGTACACTTAACACGACATATTAATTTTTATAAGTTTTCACATGTTTGCATAGTTAATTTATAGTGTTTTTTCTTCTTTTGCAGCATGTTGAAGCATGGACTGTAAGATTAATGCGTGTACGACAGGCGATGCTCTTAAAAAACTCCAACAAAGAATTCCGATGGTCGGTGTTACCTCCTGATTTTTATCATTACATGCAAGATGATAAATCCACTACCCCCCTTTATTATGCTGGACAAAAGGACCCGTATCCTCCATTCTGGGAGGTTGACTGCATCTACCTTCCTTTGTGGATTCGCCAAACAGACTGTCTACTTGTCCGTATTGATATGCAGAGCATGGTGATTACTCAATACTGGACCGATAAAAGATGGAGAAATGGAAAACATCGAGATGTTAGGAACTATATGGAGATGCTACAGTTATTTTTCAAATGGTTTCTAGAAAGTATTCACTTTAGGAGACACACGAGGTACATAACGGAACGTGATATGTCCCTCGGTTTGGTTGAGATGGATGTCCCCCAAGACGAGGGTAACATCGCTAACGTCGGGGTTCTTGTTTGTATGATGATGTAGAAACTAGCTAAAAACAAATCGTTGATGATACACCATGAAAATACCGTACGAGAGGCTTGTGTGAACTACCGACGCCACATGGCTGATGAGCTGTATAAGTGTCGTTGTGATAAGTTTTGGTGAGTTGCGTCAGCTGTTTTGTAATATTTCCTTTTTCATGTAATAAAGGCGTCATCGTTTATTTATTTCATGATACTTTGAACTAGCATCACGAGAGTAATACGACAAGTTGATAAGAAATAACAAGAAACAGTACTACAAACATTAACTTACGACAACCAACACACGACAATGAACATCACTAGCCACGGGAGGTACAACTTTTTTTGTTGTGCCTTGTTTGCTTACAAATACTGCATCTGCGGGGAGCACGAGGTTCGTCCTCATGCTTTTCATCCATCTCTTTATGGATCCTCTTCTGTTTCAACCTCCCACGTTTTATGGTAAAATGTGACGGGTTACCACGGAGTCTCCAGTTTGCCTGTGCCCACAAAGCTGTATGACCTAGGGTATAAAAGTGGCCGTTGTACTGAAGACGATATACAGAAGTATGATATCGTGGATCAACAATTTGATGAAGGTCCTTACGTTTCATGTCGCAAACCGCTATAGCATGCGAACAAGGCTGACGTTCGATTTGCCACTTTGCACAGGAGCAAGTTCTGTTACGGTATTCAACCGTGTAATCGCTACCCCCGTCTTCCATTGCACGAACGCGAGACTTGACGTGGTACCGTCCCTGTGAACCATCATACAAACGTATAGTATGTTCTCGTGATTTAGCATCACGTTCGCATATCACCTTCCAGATGCGGGGGGGGGGGGGGGGGGAGCATTGTTTGGCAACGCTTTGCAATTCTGTAGTGAATGTTAAATTGATCAACATCCCTTTCCAGCGTATGGTGTATGGCTGCCGTAATAGGCATCATCCTTGCCTTTGACAACACATAGTTTAAGCACTCAGACATGTTGGTTGTCAGGTGACCCCATCGACGATTTTCTTAATCGTGCACCAACGTCCACTTAGAGAGCTCAATGTCTCTCAAGTATCACCATGCCTTTTTGTTAATGCTCTTCATTTGTCTGATGGCATACAGATACTTGTAACGCTGTGATATGCTACCGATAGTCCAACAAAGCTTTTTCAGAGTTGCGCTTTTGAATTTTGCGCCAAGATTGCTTCGTACATGACGAAGACAATACCGATGGTAGGCGTTCGGCTCCCTCCATCCTGGAAATTCCTCCATCGCTCTAATTATTCCGACATGTTTGTCCGAGATAACACTAAGGGGGTTGCTGGCGTTGTGTCTTGAAATATGCAGCCTAAACGGCTCCAGGAACCAACCCCAACTCTCAATTGTCTCCTCATCTACAATTGCATATGCCAACGGAAGTATGTAGTTGTTTGCATTCTTGGCCACCGCAATCAACATCTTACCCTTATACGTCCCCTTTAGATGAGTGCCGTCGACGGAGATTACCGGTGCCGAATATTGGAACGCCTCAATTACGGGCGCAAAGGCCCAGAAAACATATTTGAACACCTTACATTCCGGGGGGCTCCTGGGATGATGATACCACTCGACAACGATACCTGGATTTGTAGCCTGTAACCGAGCCACATAGGCTGGCAACTGCTCAAAGTTGCTCTCCTAGGTGCCGTACACATTCTCAATTGCTTTTCTTCAGGCTTTCCATGACTTAGAGTATGAGATATCGACATTCAGCGTTTGCTTTATGTAAGTGATGACCTGTTTCACCGGAAACGTTAAGTCAACCTTCACCTGTGCAAAGATATGCGTGGCAACATCTCTTGACCTTAGTGCCAACAGCGTTCAACCATTGAGTAGCACGTGTGTTTTGTTGACCACTTTGACAACCGCCAGAAGGCCCCCTCCTGGGCACGTGATGTCGTAGCAGCCCACATGCAAGTTGAGTTTTTATTTTTGCATCTTACTCTGAATGTGTATGGCCTGCTTTCGACGACACACAACTCTCTATTACATTGCACGTTCCAATACCGGATCGCTTTAATCACTTTTTCTTTACTTTCAAAGTAGATGCCCACACGGATATCATCTATGTTTCCACTCCACATCTCCATGCTATCTTCATCGTCGTAATCGGGAAGCCGATATGCTTCTAACCCTTCATCTTCGTCGTCAACAGGTACATCCGTAGGGAAAGCGGGATTAAGCCCTTCATGGAATTGAGGATCTGTTGGGACAAGTGACTGTGCAGCTTCATCTTCTTTGTCCCCGCTTTGTTCCGAGTCAACATCTGTGGGTTAATGCTCGCTTTCTCTGCTCTCTTCGGACGTATATCCTACTCACCAGTATTCGATCATATTAGGATACCGTATCAATGAAAGTACTTTAATATTAACAAGAAAAAAATACCTTGAGACGCATCTAACGGTTCGTAGTTATAATTTACAGGCACGTTGTCATCGATGTCGTTATTGTCGTCTTCGTCGCCGTCTTTGTCATTGTTCACAAAGCCTCCAGTATCATCCTCTTCGTTTTTGTCATTGTTATAACACCACACATATTATAAGTACGTATGAAGAAAAATATGGATATTAATAAAAATCAATTGACTATATAAGTCTCGTACCTTCATTGTCATCGTTAGCATGATGTTGTTCGTTGTCATCAAGAGATAGATCAGCAACATACTCTTCGTTACAGTGAAAATCATTATAATGGTAATCAACAGTACCTCCTTGATGTGAGGTTCCTGTGTTGTTGAACGATGACCCGAGACCGAGATCGGTTGACTGCATATGCTGAGATGGCGGAGTTTGCAAAGTGTCATCTTCTAGAGGCACCGAGGAAAAGCGTCTTAGCAGATCCATAGCACTAGTTTTCTGAATAGAAACTATAGGCATGGGATTCACATGTACGATTGCGACGTAACAATGTGTATTCTCGGCTAGATAGAACATCGTGTTCATACCATCGTCCCCGACGATGTACGCCCCCTCTGAGCAACCCTGAAAAGTGTAGTACAATACTAAACTCAAAGTATAACACTCCCTGTTAATATGAGCGTTACTAAAAACTGCGTCTACAAACTCAGTATATGACATTCTGTGGGTCATAATAAAAGTGGTTGAAATGGTGTTGTCGTCGGCGGTAACACTACCGTTTACGTAGGTAACGTCACCACCCCAGTAGAGTTTTACAATGAAAGGGTGAAAGTTTGCCATGATTTGTTTGTTAACAGAGGATTGTGATGGTCAGTACTTCATATTGCATACATATATATATTAGATAAAACCGCAACTTGAAGTTGCGGTTTTTTCTAAAATACTGTTTTCCATAAACCATTATTTTATTCACCCCAAAAGGTCGTGCAATAATAAAATACTATTTTCGATAAACCGCAACTTCAAGTTGCGGTTTATGAAGAATATTATTTTATTCACCACAAAAGGTCGTGCAATAATAAAATACTATTTTTCGATAAACCGCAACTTGAAGTTGCGGTTTTTTCTAAAATACTATTTACCATAAACCGCAACTTGAAGTTGCGATTTTTTGCCCATAAATACTAATTACATACTAAGTTGCATATATCAACAAACGAAACCACAATATGGTTTATTGCAATTGTGGTCCTCCCACAGTAGTCCATGTATCATCAACTTCAAGAAACCCAGGTGATGTATTGTAAAATACATCTATTTCCAGTGTAAAGTTTGTATAGTTTTCGAGTCGTTTAGATAGTGTTTTTATTAGTTTTAGGCTTGTACCGGTCTATTTTATTTATTTTAGGTCTTTATATATTTTTATTTGTTTTGAGTTTTTTTTAGTACTTATTTATTTATTTTATATTTTGGTAGGTGTTCGTGTGGACGTTGGAGCGTAAACGAGCAACTTTAATCAAGTCAAGAACACCCGAGTCTAAAGAGCCGAGTCATAATACTATAATATAATAATAATAATGATAATAAACATAATAATAATAATAATAAACTAAAAAAAAAAGGAAATCGTGAATTTGATTTGAAGGCCCATGGCCCAAATGAAATAAATTGAAAAAAATAGGGCAGAAGATATATATTTTTGACGAGAGGGAAAAAAATATATTATCAAGAGGAGGGAAAAAATATATTATTTTTTTTTGGAGGAGGATCGATCTACCACTGACATATTTGGAGGAGTGCTCCACTAATTGCAGAAGATTTTCGAGGACAACAGCAAGAGAAGAGGCACGGATCCAGGGTTGAAGCATAGGTGCCAGCACGGGTTGGTTCTAATATATTTATTTATTATTACTCTATTCAAACCCGTTGTGAACACCATGAATTTAACTGGCTTTTATTGTTTTGATTTTATCATGACTTTTATTGGCTAGACCTTTTCGCTACCTAGGTCAAAGATGATTGCACTTGTTTGATTTATTTTCTTTTGGTTTTGGAATTTTTGGTTGTGGGTTGAATTTTAAAGTAAAGAACTTTTTATTTTCTGGTTTGATGTATATGCGTATTTAGTTTTGTTTAATTAATTTTTATAAACTCCACTTGCGTTTTTGTGAATGTCTTTCATGTATGAATGCGGGTTAGGTTGCGGACTTGGTGTTAGCAACTAGTTTATGGTTAATTGCCTAGGATTATCCATAGGAGTTGTAATTGTTAGTTAGATAATTCTAAGTATTCTACCAATTCTCAATAGCTGTGAGGTGCGAGATTGTTGACCTGTCTAGGGTGTTAAATTTCTAGTTCTAGAGGCTTTGTGAGAAGATCTTCCTAGTTTCCCTAGCATTCATTGTAGGCCAAATCTTATCAGAAATATTGTAGTTACCCCTTGCACTTTCGGGTGTACTGTGACTTTCGCGCTGTGAGGTAGACTGTCTAGCGGGTACTTTAAGAATCGAGTAGGTAAGCCTGTGAGGGTAACCTCTCAACCGGTGGTTTAACAGCACAACAATATTCTAGGGTTTCCCCTTGAGAAGGGTCGAGGGTGTCTAGTTTATTCTTAATGTTTAGTATTTTAAGATCCCGGTTCCACACCGGTTCCATAGCCATTAGAAGCTTATCATTCATGTGTAGGATTCTAGCCTAGGTAGTGCCTTTCCATCCATCTGATCTCAGTTGCAGTCTCCAGTTTGTCTTTAGTTATTTTAGTTTTATTTTATTTTATTTATTTGCATTAGTTTGTTAGAAAACCCCCCTTAAGCAACAAAACAATTTAAGTCAGTTTGTAGATAAGTAATCGAGTCTAGTTTACGTTTTCCAGTAGAGTCTCGTGGGTTCGATACTCGGACTTACTTTAGCTGTACTGCACTGACCGGTACACTTGCCGGTTGTGTGGTTTAGGTTTAGAGTCTTAGGTTATAAATTTAAAACTTAGAGTGTCTAGTTTAGGTTAATTTAGTTAGTCTTTCTGTGTAAAAAGTCTTTTCACGTAATGTGAAGAGTCTGGGCTGACCTGTTCGCCTCATGCGACCAGCTATTACTCCGGAAAGTTATATTTTTTTTTCGCTTGCAACGCGTGTTGTGATCATCAGTGTCCTTCACGTTGAGCGAGAACTAAAGTTTTTTTTCTTCTACCCATTTGGTTCTACCACCATTCACCGCCATTTTGCCAAGCAGGTACGTCTTCTTGTTTGTTGTTATATTATGAGTCTACATTAGTAGTTTGAGTCTTTTTAATTTTTTTTTTGTGGTTCGGTATTATGCTCGGGTTTTGTTTGTTTCGTTTTGCACAGGTTCGGATTGCACCACCCGTACTCAATCTCCATTCGGGTGATTCTGAAGCTGTTATCATTTATCAAGGCAAACCCGAGAGTTTATCATTGTGTCAGAGCCGATCGCGAATGAAATGCTATACGATCGAGCTGGATTGGACTAGATTTTTTGGAAGCTTACGCGTTAATAAACCAGCTAAGTCCTTTCCAATTTGCCCTTGTCTTTTTCTTTTTGTATTCAGAATTTATTTTTTGTTTTGAGTCGTTTTCTATTCCTACATTGAGGGCAATGTAGAGTTTAAGTGTGGGGATGGGAAACTGTCGTTTAATTTGTATATAGAGTCGTTTTGAGTCCAAAATTAAAAAAAAAAATTAAAAAAAAGAGAAAAAAAAGTCCCTGATTTTGAAGTTTGCATTATATAAAATATGGAAGATGATAGGTAAAGTTAGGTGTCCGGATTTCAAATAGTATGTATAATAAGAGATTAAAATTGATTGAAAACGTGTCTGATTTGGGATGTGTGGGTAGGCTCAACCGGTAGAAAGGTTTCCTTTGAAAAGTAATAAATTAATTATGTTAGGCTATTTTGTGGGTTCTCATCTAGGAGAAACGGGGAGACTGAAACCGCCAAAAATAGTATAAGAAGCACCGTTATAAGTTTATAGCCGTTAGAATTTCTAATCACTTTGAAAAAAAAAAAAAAAAACTATTAGAAATCAAAGCAAAAATGCTGAAGCTTAAGGTGCCTGGCCACTGGGGTAACGACTTGGATTGGTCACACCCTCTGAGTTAAGTATGCTGAAAAAAAAAGTGATTTTAAATTCTCTTGGTTTTCTACATAAGACGGTTGGGAAATGGTCAATTGGTCGTTCCTTTAGCTTCATAAGCTTGAGGCGGGATTAGGAGGAATTGTGGCTTCCTTCGAGTGAGACCCTAGATAGACTAATCAACATGAACTTAACATAAATAAAAAGGGGCTTGGAAACCGGTGTGGGTTTAAGAGGATCAATATACCTGCAATCGCAATCAACACGTTAGTAGATTATTAATTAAGTAACCTATGTTTTGAAACTGGATGTAAACCTAACTATGATTCCATAGCATAATTCTTTTTCAGGGACGAAAAAGAGATAAGTGTGGGGATATTTGATGTATTGTAAAATACATCTATTTCCAGTGTAAAGTTTGTATAGTTTTCGAGTCGTTTAGATAGTGTTTTTATTAGTTTTAGGCTTGTACCGGTCTATTTTATTTATTTTAGGTCTTTATATATTTTTATTTGTTTTGAGTTTTTTTAGTACTTATTTATTTATTTTATATTTTGGTAGGTGTTCGTGTGGACGTTGGAGCGTAAACGAGCAACTTTGATCAAGTCAAGAACACCCGAGTCTAAAGAGCCGAGTCATAATACTATAATATAATAATAATAATGATAATAAACATAATAATAATAATAATAATAATAATAATAATAATAATAATAATAATAATAAACTAAAAAAAAAAAAGGAAATCGTGAATTTGATTTGAAGGCCCATGGCCCAAATGAAATAAATTGAAAAAAATAGGGCAGAAGATATATATTTTTGACGAGAGGGAAAAAAATATATTATCAAGAGGAGGGAAAAAAGTATATTATTTTTTTTGGAGGAGGATCGATCTACCACTGACATATTTGGAGGAGTGCTCCACTAATTGCAGAAGATTTTCTAGGACAGCAGCAAGAGAAGAGGCACGGGTCAAGGGTTGAAGCATAGGTGCCAGCACGGGTTGGTTCTAATATATTTATTTATTATTACTCTATTCAAACCCGTTGTGAACACCATGAATTTAACTGGCTTTTATTGTTTTGATTTTATCATGACTTTTATTGGCTAGACCTTTTCGCTACCTAGGTCAAAGATGATTGCACTTGTTTGATTTATTTTCTTTTGGTTTTGGAATTTTTGGTTGTGGGTTGAATTTTAAAGTAAAGAACTTTTTATTTTCTGGTTTGATGTATATGCGTATTTAGTTTTGTTTAATTAATTTTTATAAACTCCACTTGCGTTTTTGTGAATGTCTTTCATGTATGAATGCGGGTTAGGTTGCGGACTTGGTGTTAGCAACTAGTTTATGGTTAATTGCCTAGGATTATCCATAGGAGTTGTAATTGTTAGTTAGATAATTCTAAGTATTCTACCAATTCTCAATAGCTGTGAGGTGCGAGATTGTTGACCTGTCTAGGGTGTTAAATTGCTAGTTCTAGAGGCTTTGTGAGAAGATCTTCCTAGTTTCCCTAGCATTCCTTGTAGGCCAAATCTTATCAGAAATATTGTAGTTACCCCTTGCACTTTCGGGTGTACTGTGACTTTCGCGCTGTGAGGTAGACTGTCTAGCGGGTACTTTAAGATTCGAGTAGGTAAGCCTGTGAGGGTAACCTCTCAACCGGTGGTTTAACAGCACAACAATATTCTAGGGTTTCCCCTTGAGAAGGGTCGAGGGTGTCTAGTTTATTCTTAATGTTTAGTATTTTAAGATCCCGGTTCCACACCGGTTCCATAGCCATTAGAAGCTTATCATTCATGTGTAGGATTCTAGCCTAGGTAGTGCCTTTCCATCCATCTGATCTCAGTTGCAGTCTCCAGTTTGTCTTTAGTTATTTTAGTTTTATTTTATTTTATTTATTTGCATTAGTTTGTTAGAAAACCCTCCTTAAGCAACAAAACAATTTAAGTCAGTTTGTAGATAAGTAATCGAGTCTAGTTTACGTTTTCCAGTAGAGTCTCGTGGGTTCGATACTCGGACTTACTTTAGCTGTACTGCACTGACCGGTACACTTGCCGGTTGTGTGGTATAGGTTTAGAGTCTTAGGTTATAAATTTAAAACTTAGAGTGTCTAGTTTAGGTTAATTTAGTTAGTTTTTATTAAACCACTTTAAGCACATCACCAGGTCGTCGATTCTACTGCTGTAACAGGTAACCCCGTGGTTGTGGATTCGTATGTTGGGCAGAGGCACTTGTAGTAGAGACTTTCACTTCGGGTATGATTAATGAAATCACCGATCAGTTTCATCGTTCTGTAAACATCACTGACCAACAACGAAGAAACCCTACCTTGCAACACTCCCATTTGCAACAACCCTACCCATACCGTCCCTCTACTCCACCAACACCAAACCATAACCGTCCGGTAATTTTTCAAACACCAAACCATAACCGCCCGACATCTCCACAACCACATTCCTCTACCGGTGACAATGGTCACCAACCAAATCCACCACCCATTGAAGATGACGTAGAGGATTTTGATGAGTCGGTTCTTGATGAAATCCTATTCAGGAGGTGGGAGAAACAACAAGCTCTTGAAGAGTATGACCCAGAATCGGCCCCAGTCTGATTGTTCACCACATAATGGACTTAAGTTTTATTAATAACGTGTGCATCTTCTCTAAGAGGTTAGGTAGGTGGTTGTGTTGTGGTTGAGTTTAATTTAGTATGCTTATGTATTGTCCAGTTAAGAAACAAACATGCTCACAAACGTTAACAACAATATTTGTTACATATTATTTGGTGTCCAACGTCCAGCGTAAAATTCATCGGCGATGTACCGACGGTAGGCTGAACAAGAATGCGCAAGATCTCCTTCAAAGTTGATATCTTCCTCATTAATTAGATTCTTCATTGTTAGGATCTGAGTTTGTTTGTTTTGATTATGTTTAACTAAATATGATAAAAGTGAAACGAATATAGATGAAAGTGCAGCGGAATAATAAACTGTTAATCAAAACAAGAGAGTAAATGTTTTCAGATCGAATGCTTTCATTTATCTAAAAGATTACAATCGTACAAATACTCCCCCTCAGCCTGATCACACAGTGATTGTTTGTCTGAGAGAATGTTTGTGTGTGTGATGCAATAGAACAGTACAAGCACTGTTCTATTTATAGACAGACTCAAAGCACTGATGACCTAGGCTGACGTCACCTAAGACAGTGACCTCTAACAGAATAACAAACATAAACATCTGCCTATTACAAACTACTGTTACATTGAAAGCACTGATATTAAACAACTGTTGTAGATAAACTCTGATGGTCTTGTATCCACTGCTGGAGCCTAAGTGCTGTTGGTTCCAGCAGTGCTTTGGTCTTCAGTACTTGTATCAGCAGTTGTTCTTCATCAGACCTTTGGTCAGCAGTTGTTCTTCATCAGTTGTTTACTCAGCAGTTCTTTGTATCAGCAGTTGTTGAGCAGTTGTTTGGATAGAACAGTAGTTAGGGTCAGCAGTCTTTTGGGAGAAGTAAGTTGTAAAGACTGTTTATTCAAGGATCAAACTGATAGCATGTTTTGGCTTTCTAATCATCTGTTCTTCTTTGTTTGTTTTGATTATGTTTAACTAAATATAATCAAAACAAACAAACTCAGATCCTAACATTCATTAACATACATATAAGGACTCCAGAATTACCACCAACTGAGCCGTATCTTCAGGCGGCCAGACTTTTGTATCGGACTGATGTGCTCAAAGTGGTTTACTAAAAACTACTAAATTAACCTAAACTAGACACTCTAAGTTTTAAATTTATAAACTAAGACTCTCTAAACCTAAACCACACAACCGGCAAGTGTACCGGTCAGTGCAGTACAGCTAAAGTAAGTCCGGATATCGAACCCACGAGACTCTACTGGAAAACGTAAACTAGACTCGATTACTTATCTACAAACTGACTTAAATTGTTTTGTTGCTTAAGGGGGGTTTTCTAACAAACTATTGCAAATAAATAAAATAAAATAAAACTAAAATAACTAAATACACGAACTGGAGACTACAACTGAGATCAGATGGATGGGAAGGCACTACCTAGGCTAGAATCCTACACATGAATGATAAAGCTTCTAATGGCTATGGAACTGGTGTGGAACCGAGATCTTACAATACTAAACATCAAGAATAAACTAGACACCCTCGACCCTTCTCAAGGGGAAACCCTAGAATATTGTTGTGCTGTTAAACCACCGGTTGAGAGGTTACCCTCACAGGCTTACCTACTCGAATCTTAAAGTACCCGCTAGACAGTCTACCTCACAGCGCGAAAGTCACAATACACCCTAAAGTGCAAGGGGTAACTACAATATTTCTGATAAGACTTGGCCTACAAGGAATGCTAGGGGAACTAGGAAGATCTTCTCACAAAGCCTCTAGATCTAGCAATTTAACACCCTAGACAGACCAACAATCTCGCACCTCACAGCTATTGAGAATGGGTAGAACACTTAGAATTATCTAACTAACAATTACAACTCCTATGGATAACCTGCAGAATTAACCATAAACTAGTCGCTAACACTCAGTCCGCAACCTAACCCGCATTCATATATGAAAGACATTCACAAAAACGCAAGTGGAGTTTATAAAAAAAAAATAATTAAATAAAACTAAATACGCATACACATCAAACCAGAAAATAAAAGGTTCTTTACTTTAAAATTCAACCCACAACCAAAAGTTCCAAGACCAAAAGAAAATAAATCAAACATGTGCAATCATCTTTAACCTAGGTAGCGAAAAGGTCTAGCCAATAAAAGGCATGATAAAATCAAAACAAATAAAACTAAACATATTCATGGTGTTCACAACGGGTTAGAATAAATAAATAATAAATATTAAATTAGAACCAACCCGTGCTGGCACCTATGCCTCCATCCTTGATCCACCTCAAAAATAATATTCTCCTCTAAATGTTGTCTTCGTGCGCTGCTTCTGTCTCTTCAATATTAATCCTTTTTTCTTCCAAAGAATTATCCTTCTTTCAATAATATCGAAGCCCTCTCCCTCTAAAAATTATTCTGCGCCGCCTTATTAATAATTGCCCTAACCAATTAGTGTTGGGCTTTTCTTTTGTGTACATGACTTGTGACAAAAGTCACAAAAGTCACATTCTTTATTATTATTATTATTATTATTATTATTATTATTATTATTATTATTATTATTATTATTATTATTATTATTATAACATCGTGCTCTAGACTCGGGTGTTCTTGACTTGATCAAAGTTGCTCGTTTACGCTCTAACGTCTAATGAACACCTACAAAATACAAAATAAATAAACAAGTACTAAAACTGACTCAAAACTAATAAAAATCTATAACAACCTATACTATATAAAATAGACCGGTACAAGCCTAAAACTAATAAAAACACTATTTAATCGACTCAAAAACTATACAAACTTTACATTGGAAATAGATGTATTTTACAATACATCACGGACACTATTATTTTTTCCACATAATTTCTTCCAGAATTTTCCCAGTATGAAATTTCATCCAGAAATTGCTTGAACAAAGTCTTGAACTTCACAAATGTTGGGTAAATCAACACTTGGATTGGCGTCGGTTCACCGAAAGTAGACAAAGTGCAAGAGCTAGCAAAGTACAGCGTCGTACGAAGTGTCCGCATATCAACTTGAACAAGAAACCACTGTCTTTGTTCAGCACATAATGGAATATACAACTGCATAAGGTTGATTAGCGTATATTATTTCCCAACAATATTAAATACATATAAGGTGGTTTATATTAAAAAATATTACCGTATCAATATCCCATAAGGGAGGGTAGTTGTCTTTAATTCCGATGGAAAATGGCAACGCACGATAGTTGGGAGTTTCAGACAATAAGTCGAAGAATTGTGGGGGTAATATTGTCCACGGATACAATTGTTCAGGTTTCTTAGATTTATTGATCAATACCCATCTGTACCTCATGAACAACGTAACCCAGCCTCCCACGTGCTGCAATTTTTAATAAAAAAATGTATACACATAAATAAATGTAGAGAGGAATATATATTAATATTTAAAAACCTTAAAAAAGAATGCTTACAAGTGGCCAAAGGTGACCATCACCGTCATATCCCAATAGGGTTCCCCAAAAATCCTTTCCGAGCGGAATCCGGCCAAGAAAAACACTACAACAGACAGGGGCGTCACCATTCTGGTAGAATTCTATGACATTGGGAGACCAATTCTTCGACTCTCTGGTTGGACGATACCATCGGGCTTGGTGTGGAATCTTATGCGGTGGTGTCTCAGGGACTATGTCCTCAAATTCGGGGTTTGATTGGTCAAGATCCATTAGGATTTGTGTATGACTGTTGTTTGCCATAATGAGTTAGGGTGATATTTGGTGGTAGTAAAAGGATGGAAATACATGTACTTTTATAGACCTTTTAAACCCTCATGTTGAAGTTGCGGTCTTACCTTTTGAATTTAAATCCGAAAATTGAAGTTGCGGTTTTACCTTTTCAATTTAAAACACCTTTCATCGTTTTGTGACGCAACTAATGATGCCGAGCCATATTTTTGGAGGCCTAAACTTGCATGAACGGTAAACTATGTGCTAAGTACTGCGCGCTGGCGGGTCCGGTGACCGGTAAATCCGGGCCAGGGAATCGAATCACGGGCCCGAAAGTGGCCCCTGGGGCATTTCGCCACTTTAAAAAAAACCTCTGAAACTAATACACCTCATCAACTCTAAAAAGTGACACTGCGAAAATGTTCTTTTCATCGTTTTGTGACGCAGCTAATGATGCCGAGCAATATTTTTGGAGGCCTAAACTTGCATGAATGGTAAACTATGTGCTAAGTACTGCGCGCTGGCGGGTCCGGTGACCGGTAAATATGGGCCAGGGAATTGAATCACGGGCTCAAAAGTGGCCCCCGGGGCATTTCGCCACTTTAAAAAAAAACCTCTGAAACTAATACACCTCATCAACTCTAAAAAGTGGCACTGCGAAAATGTGACTTTTCATCGTTTTGTGACGCAGCTAATGACGCCGAGCAATATTTTTGGAGGCCTAAACTTGCATGAACGGTAAACTATGTGCTAAGTACTGCGCGCTGGCGGGTCCGGTGACCGGTAAATCCGGGCCAGGGAATCGAATCACGGGTCCGAATGTAGCCCCCGGGGCATTTCGCCACTTTAAAAAAAACATCAAAACCGCAAGTTGAAGTTGCGGTTTAGTACCTATAAATACAAGACCAAAACCTTATTCTCGGTCACAATTATCACTCAAGCCTTTGAAAGATATGTCTGGCAGTTATCCCTACGAAGCTGCCGGACCTTCCGATCTCTGGCGATACTCTCGTCGGACACGTCGTCAACAAGCGTTTCCTCCTCCCCCTCCTACTCCTACTCCTACTCCTCCTCCTCCTCAACACTTGTTTTCTTCTCCTCACACTCAACGTGTCTCCAACCCCGTCCCCTTCATTCCTCCACTCCCGGGATACACTCCCCCACACGCAGATGTTGATTTAACGGAAGATGAGATGGTGTGGTCTGTAGATTATGTTATGGCTGAGAGTAGAATGGGGGCATCAACGGTTTGTGGAGAACCAATCGAACCCCACCCCCCACTTCCAGGCTACCCCACCTCCCACTTCCAAGCTACCCCCACCCCCCACTTCCAGGATACCCCACCCCAACCACTCCTGATCGGGAGCCAACCGAGGAGGACCTGGAGGCTTTAAGGGATGCTATAAAGGAAGAACGAAACAATTTATCCCCTCCTCATGAGTACTACTGGATACCCTCAGATGCGAGGTCCGACGGTCGTGATAGCGATCGATCCGTGTCCCCGCCGCCGTACCCACTCGAGGACTGGGATAATTACTTGCCGTACAGTGGTCCGTCTCCGTAGTGGGGGGTTTCGGTTTAATTATCTAATGTTTTAATAATTAGTTTAGGATTATGTAATGTGGTTGCAATAAGTAATAGGAAAATGTGTTTGTGTTGTGTGTTATGTAATCGTTTTAATTTAATTTTTATTTCATATGTTTATGTAAACTAACATTAACCATTAAAACATAAACGCTAAAACATGAAAGTGTTACATCCATAAACGATTTTAAAAACTATACATCATTATTACAATAACCAGGACCGCCACAACTAGGTTGATTACAGTATCTACTACCGGTACCACATTGAGTATGCCGGCGATTTCTGGGTGGATTTCGACGTTCATCAAATTAAAGGGGTACAGGCGTCCAAGAATTATTATAACCCGTTGGTTGTTCACTTTGATTTTGTGCCCAGTAAGTGAACGAGGATTGCTGGGTGTTAATTGGGTTATCTGGTGTCCAAAATGAAGACGCCTGAGTGTTACTTAGGGGTAGGGGGTATACATAATAGACTCTTGAGGGGTAGGTATGAACCCCCCCAGAGTATTGTGGATTGAACCCCCCACCATGCTGGCATTGTGGATTGAACCCCCCTAACTGTTGTGGATGAATGGGGTTTTGTGAGGAACCAACCCCTGCAAAATTAGCACTCCCACTATCATCATCATTCAGCAAACTTTGTAAATCAAATCCTGACCATTCCATAGGCTGGTCATCATTGCTGGGAGGGTCTTGAATTGCTGAAGAAGGCCCTGCTTGGTCCACCCGACCACGTCTACGGTTAATACGCCCTGACACCCTATTAGGTCGACTTCTGTCAGCCTGGAAACCGACCGGGTGATCTTGTAGACGCGAAGGATAATTCAGATGACCTCCTTCGCGAATTGAAGTCAACACTGCGGTGGCAGTGTTTTGTATCGCTGTAAATTGTTTAGGAGCGTTTGGCATAAACCGAGCCGCTTGACTATACATCTCTGCATAGCCTTCCATCTGCATTAATATTAAAATAACGAACATTAAAATAATATTTTTGCATTATATACTAATGTGTAAATTTATTAAAGTGATATACAAACCATTAGTTGGGTAATCGACCCATTGTAACACCCCAACCGATGGCGGAAACATCGAGGTGTCACGTATTGATAAGTATACAGTAGCACATGGTAAACCAAATTTTAATTGAAATAAATATTAAATTTGTAAATATCCAAAAATTGAAATACATAAGAGTTTGAATGTGGAAATCTAATACATCACACAAGAATCAAGCATGCATAGACTCCTTATTTTCTTCATAAATACTCTAATCTTCAAGCATCATTATCACCTGTTGAGTTGTAAAAATGGGGGGGTCAACTAGAAGTTGGTGAGAATACATAATCCATGTTAAGCATATAGTTTAAGTATAAAAGTCTAGCAATTCGTATGTCTATCGTAAATTTAAGTCTACATGCATAGTATAATATGTTGACATAATCAAACCTCCAACTAGTTTAGGTCCATCCCGTCATCTACGGTTCACCTTAGTAATATGTTGAACGATAACAATCACCCACGTGACCTATGTAGGAGGTACACGTATCCGGGTGGGGTTGTCAATCCAATAGATCTATTATTGAGTATCGCCGGCTTGGCCATAGCTAATGATTATGTAAATGTTGAAACTCGTTGAAACTCGTTGAAACTGTTGACTAATACATGAGGCAATAAAGTTTACTACTAGACATATATGTTGAATTGCTTAAAATTGTTGCAAGTATAAAGAATCGCATAAACAGGATTACGTAAACTCACCTTGGTATAGTTTTTGGTATTGAGAAATAGTATAAGTGTAGCCCAATAGTTTGCCAAGTGTTACCCTATGTATAAGGCAACAAATAAGTCTAAGTCTAACTAGTTTATAAGTATATCCTAGGGTTTCGATTTGGGGATAACCAATTGTTGAATTTAAAATAAAATGTTAATTAAATAAAGGGAAATATGATAATTAAATAAAAGAAAGTCTATTTATAACATTTGAATTTAGAATGTTCACAATAATGTGTTTTGAAGTATAAAAATAATTTTTATAAAATTATTTCCTTTAAAATAGATTTTTAAATCTATTTATTACAAATTGCCAAAATTTAACATTAATATTCAAAAATACTAAAATTAAAGAATTTCTATTTTAAAAATCATATTTCTGTTCTAAATATTTAAAAATAAATTGTATAAAATTTTGGTGCAAAAATAATGAAAATTGAATTTATTATGATTTAATTATGATTAAATCTAACAAAAATTAATTAAAAATATAAAATAAATGATTTTTCTGAATTAAAAATTATTTCAGTAAAGTTTAACTTTATACAAACTCAGGATAATTTTTGGAGAATTTAATAAAATTGTTTTGATATTTTAATAGATTTTTATAAATATAATAGTATAAAATTGATTTAATTATTATAAATATTAAATAAATGAATTTTAGAAAAATAAAAATTGTGAATAAAACTTTTGACTCAGATTTAATAAATATATTTTTTTTTTAGAATTTATAAAATAGTTATAATATTTAAAAATGAATTTATAAGATTAAAATGTTTAATATATATATTATTAGTTTGTTGTTTTTAAAAAATAAAAAGAAACAAAAAGAAGGCCGTAGCCGGGACTCGAACCCGGGAGCCTTGGGTATCAGACCATGGTCACAACCACTTGGCCTAGGCCAGTGGTTGTGATAATCCCTGATTCAAATTAATTATATACGCGTTATGAAATCAAGTTTATCCCCATTTCAAAACCCACGAACCCTAAATCTGTAATCGTTTGATTAACTCATCATTAGCCCAATTAATCATGGGGCTATTGATGAGTGATCGCCGATGATCATAACCCATACAAGAAATTAAACTCACAGTGTTGTATTGTGTTCGTTTGCCTGGTCAAGCCAAAAGTCAAACGACGAGCAGGAAGCTAATAATCAGAGTGTTTGGAAAAGAATTGAAGGTGGAGAAGAGAGTGTGAGCGAGTTTCAAAGGTTCGTAGGTGTCCAATTTATACTGAGGATCAATGGATTGGTTAATTGGAAAGTTGACCCTTGATTAAAGTCATACGCGTATGGGATTTCAAATTTGGTCAACGATTGATTGTTAAAAGCGTGTAATCGAGTCATACAGGGCCGGTAAACATGTAAAGGTTCCAATTATAGATCAATCACAAGTTATTGTGATTGATTTCTTCTTCACACGTCCACAGTTGACTTTCCATAGTCAGCTGTGAGGTTTTTGAAATCAAGTATAATAATAATTCGTGTCCGGGTTTATTCAAGGACGATGGTCAGCCCAGTTGGTTTATGTGTTGTGTTGGCTTGGCTTTGGCGCGGGTTCGAACCCCGGCTAGAGCAAAATATTTTTTTTTGATACAATAATCACACAACCATATATAATATAATATATATAAGGTATTAGGGTTTCAAATAATGCGACAAAATAATTAATTGAGAATACTAATGATAAAACTTGACGTTTTTATTGAATAAAGTCGTGTAACGTACAAGTTTGAATGCGTAATGTTACACCCATCATCTCGGAACTCGGTTTGTGGTACCGGGTTATTCGTCGGGTTGGTCACAAATCCAACCGTGTGTTCCAGATACCAACTCATGTAATCTGGAAACACGGAAGGAAACCCTGCCAATATCTGTTGCCCCACCACTCTATTAAATCTGCGATTATCCCAGGAAGATACGTAGGTTTCATGTTTACTTCTCCAGTTTGTATCCATTTGCCCGGTACGCTTCTGTTTATGCATGGTAAGGTGCTCTTCATGGCTAAGGGGAGGATTCTGAGGTTTCCATTGGCAGAACCCGTACTGTCTAATGACCCGAGATGGTGCGTGGTATTCCACCACATGCATCCACAAAATATAACATTCACAACACCATGAATCCTGCCCTTGTAGACAATACTCCGGCAGAGAACCCATTCTTCTTCATATGGACGCCAAACAAACTGGTGCAAAAAAATAATAAATTATTAAGGCATTGTACAGAATTCAGCAGTAATTTAATGTAACTTAACTCTTACCGAATCCTCGTGAAGATTGGATAGTTGAGAACGGATTGCGCGCAACGAGTGTCTGGTCGTCTCCTTAAAATTGTGTGGTACACGCCACCTTTTAAATATAATTATCAAACACAATAATTAGCAAAAATAACATGTTTTAATAAAATCAATAATATGCACGCATAACATAGTACTTACATGGCACCAAATGGGAGTCTAGGTCTAGGTGGTCTACCGTCGCCTTCTTCTTGTTGTTCCCGTACAATTCTGGGAGCTAATACCCGGATTCTGGTATAGGCCCACAACTGTAACAAATACACAGACCTACACATTGCTTCGCCGTCCATTACTGCTGCTTTGCACAGGTTGCGATACAACCATGCCAACACAACCCTACCCCAACTCAAGGTCCCACATTCATTGAGGTCCGCTACGTATGGTAAAAAGGACAGCTTCACCGTCCCGTTGCTTGTGTCATTAAACAAACAACATGACAACAGGATTAATATCACACAACGGGCACGTTGTATGATCTCGACGTCAGTCGGGTTATCGGGCAACGGACCCGACATTCTTTGTAGAACTTGTCGTACAGGCAGAGTGTTTCCTCTGAATCTGTTGGTTCTTATACCCAACAAATTGTTGACAAGTAGTGCCCGTTCCTGATCATTCTCCACGTCAAATTGTTGTCCTATCACGGCTTCACCATTAATCGGAAGACCCATTAGACATCTCCTCTAACGTCACTGTCACCTCACCGAATCGTAGGTGAAACGTGTGGGTCTCAGGACGCCATCTTTCAACGAGGGCAGTTATCAACCCTCGGTCAATCTTGCGGTAACCACACTCAACAACTCCAAGAAAACCCGCCGTCCGCAGCATAAATTTAACACGTTCATCCAATGGATTGTTGCAAATTTCCGCCCAAAAGGATTGGTCGCTCCGTCTAATATCAACATCCACATCTTCCCCATTTCCTTCAAACAACATCGCTGAACGATGTCGTGATTGATCCCATAGAAGTTCATTGCTGCGAGGACTAGGGTTTACAAATGCCATAGTGCAAAATTTGAGAGTGCAAGATATGTGGTCTTTGGATTGAGAGTGCAAAATTTGAGAGTGCAAGATATGTGGTCTTTGGATTTGAGAGTGCAAGATAGTTTGAAAAAATCCATCGTTCAACATGCCATTTATAATAAAAACCCTCCCGCATGAATTTGCATGTACTTGCATGCATTTATTTTTGCCATTAACTTTACTTGTTTTTTAGAATGCATACTGAATAAGATTCTTGCATGAGTGGTTGGGGTTTATCACATGTGAGGAGTTGTCATTTCAATTTAGTGTCTTTCAATGTCTAGTTACAAAAATGGTCCCTTAAATATCCAATAATTGATTCCTGCAGTGCTTGCATAACCGCAAGATGGTCTTGCAGATTCTTCTTTATATTTGATTCGAAAGTCTAGTTACAAAAATGGTCCCTCATCTATTCAAGCTTCGCCTTGGATAACCGCAAGATGGTCTTGCGGATTCTTTTATAAATTTACTTTCAATCAAAAGTTACAACAGTGGTCCCTCATCTATTCAAGCTTCGCCTCCTGCAGTACTTGCTAAGCCGCAAGATCATGTTGCGGGTTCAAGGTTCTTCTCTCCTAATCAGCATGTCCATCCAACTCAAGCTGCCACCTAAGACTAACCCGCAGGATGATCCTGCGGTTTCACTATAAAACTAAACTCGATCCTGACACCCTCCATTTGCACAAGTTTTTGTGAATATACCACTATTTTAGCAAAAAAATCAACATTTTACATGTGAATTTCTTCCTTTTATAAATGATTTACTACTTGAAACACTGAACTTTTAATAATTTTGATATTTTATTTTATATGGTTTTATAACTTTACTTATTATATAAACTAAGAAATAAACTCAATTCCAGATTGAGCATGCTATTCCACATACAACAATAACATTACTACTTACAACACATCTTTATATACTACACAATTCTATATCTAAACTTCACAAATACGCATTTTGGTTTCCACAATTTTCATGTCAAACAAACCATGTTGAACCGAACCGAGTTGAATCAGACCAAGCTCACATCGTATCCGAGTGCATCAGTAATGATGCTGACACCTTCTCAATGTTCATCCCCCCTGATGCAAACGATGACCCTTTTGGTGTCTGTAGAGACGAGGACGATGACGGTGGCACCACCGATGGCGCCAATGTAGAAACACTGCTACTCATGTTCACACTCGTCCCAGCCAGCGACCCGTCTATTGAGGTCCCAGCCTTTGGATCCGGCGCCTTTCCAACCTTGGCCACCCCTTCCAACATCTGAACCACTTTTCCCATCACCGGTCTCTGCGACGGTTGTTCTTGAATACACCAAAAGCTTACTTCAATAACACGCCGAACCTGGTCCATATCGACTTGTTCATGGTTTCTTAGCTTGGTGTCAATAATCGCTTCGATGTTTCCCTTATCCACCTCTTCATACGCCCAAACGGAAAACTTTTTCCGGTTGGTTTGTTCCGAGACCTCAAAGTTCCGTCTTCCACACACGATTTCCAACAAAACCATCCCGTAACTGTATACATCCGATTTGGAAGTTATCGGGAGGTTTGCAAGCCATTCCGGAGCCAGATACCCTCGAGTCCCTCTCACGCTCGTTAGCGTTCGGTACCTATGGTCTTTCGGGTTTACCAACTTAGCTAGCCCGAAATCCGAAACCTTGGCGTTGTGATTCTCATCTAAAAGAATGTTTTCGGGTTTTATATCGCAATGAACGATACAATCCCGACATTCTTCATGAAGGTATGTGATCCCCTTAGCCGTCCCGAGTGCAATATTGAATCTAGACTCCCAATTTAACATCTTAACCGACTGTAACTGCTCTTCCGGAGCGAATAAAAAGGTATCAAGAGAACTGTTCTTCATGAACTCGTACACTAGAAGCCTGTGACGACCCTCAGAGCAGAACCCGATCAGTCGCACGAGGTTCAAATGATGGGTGCTACTAATCGTCGCAACCTCCACACGAAACTGTCTCTCCTTGCTCGATCCCCTCAAGCTGTTTAACAGCAACCGTAGTTCTGTTAGCTAGAACCCCTTTGTAAACCGCACCAAACCCACCTGCTCCAAGCTTCTCCTTAAACCCTTTCGTGGCCCGTTGCAGATCCTTGTATGAAAACTGAACCGGTGCACCAGAAGCATACTCAAGCAGCGCATACTGAGCCGACAAAACACCAAGTTTCGGACTGTTTCTACAACACCAAAACCATAACACGAGCTCAGCAGCAACCAAACCAAAAAGCGTACCCACCACCACAACCACCACAACCCATGGCCTAAGCTTCCACCGCGTCCCCTTTTCCTCACCAACACCCGCGTTCGCCACCACCGGTCCACAAACCTTAAGAAACGACGTACTAGGAAGCGCAGGCGACTGATACCCACTAACAAAACCCGGCACCTTCAAATAACCAAACCCCGTCCCATCCGCCAACGATGTAGACGCTATACACGACTCACTAACCAAACAATTCAATCTAGACGCAGAAATCGCTATAGTAAACTGCTGCGACGACAACTCAGGGGGGTAAGTCAAAAACCTCGCGTTATCTAAGTCCAACATCGTCCAACTCCCCGGACAATCCTCTAACTCCACCTTCCTCCTACACCCTCTCCTCCTATCCCTTACATCAACCGGCTCAAAATTCTGCGACGGACACCCGCATACCGGATCCGACCCATTATAACTACATATCCCTAAATTCCCACAGTACCCAAACACCTGACACTGATCACTCACTGCAGCCCATCTAACATTCTGATTATTATTATTATTACTAGAACTACTGGAACTGTAAATTCTTAAGTTACCATCATTATCTAATCTAGTGAACCTAAAAATATCAGTGCCTTCAGCATAATCACTACTGTAAGCCATAATAACAGAGGAAGGAAGCATGGGGTCTGAAAGGGATAATATGCCAATGGATTGGAGGGTTAGGGAAGGTGAGGATAAGTTAGTGGAGACTGATGAGTTTAAACCTAAGGTCCAGTAAAGGATGGAGTTGTTCCATCGGAGGGTTATGTTACCGGAGTTCATTAAGTTAAAGGAGTATGGACCGGATCGGAGGGTGTGGTTAACGGTGAAGTTTTGTGTAGGGAGGATTGTATGGGTAGGGTTGTTGAATGAAGACCAGACGATGGTGTTGTTGGAGTTGGTTAGGATGAAGTTGCCGGAATCGGTGAGGTCGGCGGTGGTGATGTTGAGGTTGGCGGTGTTGGATTGCCAGACGAGGGCGTTGGAAGAGCCGTTTAATAGACGGACATTGCCGTCGGGAAGGAAGGTGATGGTGGCGGTGGAGTCGACGGCGCCGGCGTCGCCGCCGGCGGTCCAGAGAGGGATGTTGTTGTAGGTGATGGCGGCGAAGGTGGCGGTGGTGGTGGTGATGAAGCGGAAGGAGAAGGTGTTGTTAGGGGAGGACCAGGTGGCGGAGGGGTTGGAGGCGGAGAGGGATTGGCCGGGGAGGATGATGGCGGTGGTGAGGGTGGTGAGGAGGAGGAGGAGGAGGACGGTGGTGAAGGGGAGGAGGGTGGTGGTCATTTTTTATTTTATTTTTTTGGGGTATTTTTAGGAGTCTGATGATGAATTTACCGTGCATTTGAGATGAATTTGTGGGAAAAGATGGTTAGATTAGATGGTAAGTGTTTGATTTTTCTTTAGTGGGGATGAACACTTTTGACTTGGCTTGGAGATTAGTCATATGATAGGATGGGTAGAAATGTAGTCATGTAGAATGTTACATGATTCGTCCCAACTCATGGTTGATTTTTCCGTTGAGTGAGTATTCGGTTGGTATTAGTTTGGTTTGTTATGAGTCTTATGATACTATTATGGTATTGGTATTAGCTGGGGCTGGGCCCTTCGCTCGCAACATTGATATTCTATGTCCCTCATTTTGACACTCTGCTAGCCATGACGTTATTCAGTGGTGGATTCAAAAAAAAAAAAATTCATGGGGTGCGGAATCTCTAAGCCCCTAGGTCGTTTATTCATCAGGTGGCCCGTGTAGGGTCGGGTCGGGTCCACTCGTATACCAAAAATAATAATACTAAAATTATATAATCAACAAAAGGAAACCAAAAGGCAAAAGTAATTTAAATGTTGTTACATATGCATAACAAAATTTTAAAATCTAAAATTGTAGATACATCTCGGCTAATTGTAGTAGTTTTTGCATCAAACACACCAAAATTATCACAAGGACTCAAGCTATTAATACAAACAAGTAACTCAGATGTTACCTCGTTAAAACGGTTTCCAAATTATTGGATTTACATGTCTAGAACGAACTGAATAGTTAGATTCATTTGAATTACCTATAAGACCATATGTAGTGGGAGGTTAAAATTTTCACCTTGTATGAGGCATTTTTTGACACTTGGCATGTGGGGTCACTAAGGGAATAAAATTAGGATGGGGGTGTAGTGAGAGGTGAGAATTTTCATGGAGCATTTAATCATTGGGGTTTGTTTCTGATTGGTCCACATAAAAGGAATGAATCTGATTGGCCCACTCAAAATTTTCACCCCGTTAAATATTTGGCCTTGCACAAAAAACGCCCCTAATAACTTGAGGGGGCCGGCGTGCACAAAACGGGGGGGGGGGGGGGGGGGGGGGGGCGTTTTTTGCCCCCAAAACGCCCAAATACTCTTTCGACTACGCATGGTCTAATAGACAACAGTCTCAATCATTGTACTTGATCTTATTAACATGGAATCTTACTAAACCTTATAAAAAATAATATACAATAAACTAAATGAAAGGACAAGTAAAATAAAGTAAAAATAAGGATAAATTACACAATTCGTCCTTTAGGTTTGACCCATTTTTCAGTGGATGTCCTTTCGCGTTTCAGTTGATAAGATTCGTCCTTAACGACCTAAATTTTACACCCACTGTCCTAAGGGCCTAACTTGGTTAGTTTTTAACGTTAAATCTGGTCATGTGGGGGGCACGTGAGGGTATATTCTTCAATTCATCTGCCCATTTCCCCCCCCCCCCCCCCCCTTTTATTCTATAAAACCCTTCATAATGTCAGACAAAATCATAATCCACCTTCAACTTTATCGATCATCTTCTTCTTCACTTCTACTTCAGATCACAACAATGACGTGGGAGGATGGATGGGATGATGGTTGGACCATACGACGACCAGGGCTTTATGTTGATCTCGATGATGTATACTATAAGTTGTAACCTAGGTTTTCTGATTTTGTTGATTTTGCTATTGAATGATGTATAAAGTTCAAAATTTTAAAATTTTGCAGTTGGAATGCCCCATTTCTTCGGTATAAAGCTTTATCATGGTGGTAGATTGACTCAAAGTCCAGGTCGTGAGTATGTAGGTGGTATGATTGACTATATTGACTTGTGTGATATTGATATGTTCTATGTGCATGAAGTTTCTTTAATGATGAGTCTGTTAGGATACTCTGTTGTTGATCATATTTATTACTTTTTCCAAAATCCTGAAAAAAATTTAGATGATGGTATTGAAGACCTAACTTCTGATCAAGATGTGTTGAGGCTTGCTCAACATGTGGGAGTGAATAAGTTAATCAATGTGTTTACTCAACATGGTTTAGATAACATAAAGGAAATATTGCTGACACCAACTAAACCTAAACACAGTGTTACCATTGAAGAAATTGATGAACCTGGACCTTATGCAATAGTCCCTGCTAAGCTAAATGTAGTCAGGGCAGTGTGCCATGGTAGTTTACCAGAATTTGAAGTGGATGATTTTGGTGTTCATGTTTCAAGTCAACCAAAACCTAAAGGGGCATGTGTCACACCCCAACCGATGGCGGAATACATCAGGGCGAGACTTGGGATAGATTGTTCAAAGACTTCATGACACTAGAATTCGTGACAATATAATTTAAAGATAAAATTTCATTCATAGCATAATCATTGTCTAAAAGATAACGAAATACAAATTGTTTCATGAAAAGGAAAGTATAACATCAAAACATAGAAAATTAAACTAGTTGCAAGTTTCTAGTCCAATCCTAAGTAGTTTTCTTGATAAACCTGCATTAAACATTTCCTGCAACATGTATAAAATATCCGTCAACACATAAAGCATTGGTGAGCATACTAGTTTGAGTCTAAGTACATAGTATAGAAAAGTCTACTCGAATCATCATGTTATAGGCATATGCACGTAGAACCATACAAACGGCAACAACACTCAATAACACAAAAGACTTCATCTTATCATGACCCATAAAGGGGGCGGCGTGTCAACCTATAGCGCTATACATGTAAGGTGGGTTGTTAACTAATCGTACATTTGTATGTAAGACTTTGAATTCTAGCATGGCATAGCATAATAGCATTTAGATTGAGCATAATAGTTTTTAAGAGTATGAAATCGTTTAAGTTTTGATAGTGATACATGTTGAGCCCCAAAGAATAAAGAATAAAAGCGGGACACGTATGAACTCACCTTTGGGTGTGTCTTGATATAGTCTCCAAAGGTAAGTCTTGGTAGTTTAAGCTTTAGCTCCGATTAACTAGAATTAAGAATTAGAGGGTCTTAGGTTCGAGCTTAGATTATAGATTCACGAGAGTCATGCAAGCCTTTTAGGCAAACCAAAACACAAATCGCCTTTAAGGCAATCTGGATGGTCATGAGAATAAGTTAGACCAAGCACAAAATCATCATAGATGACTCGGATGGTATAAGGTTAGTGTAACATCGCGTAATTTTTACTTTTCTTGTATTTTAAATTCTATACTCAACAAATTCCAAGTTCGCGTTCGCCTTTATTCGCTTCTTTTATGTTACTCCTACCAATTCTTGACAAGTCGTCAATATAATTTATCCTAAACAATTTAGAAACTCATTTAGATAAGATTTTAATATATATATATATATATATTTAAATAAAACATATATATATATATTTTTATAATAATACTTTAAAGTAAAAAAAAAAGAAATGAAAAACGTGAAAAGGTCTTGTTGACTTTTATCTCCAAAAGCAGAACACAACAAAATGCAACAACAACATACAAGTGTCGTTCTTTTTTTTTTTCTTTTTGAAAACTCAACGAAGTAACAGTATAGTGCAATAACCCTTGGCACACTATGATAGTTAAATTTAATCTCCACCTAATCTCTTCCTAACCACTCCATTTAATACCCAACCAACCCACCTTACCTATAAATACAACCCCTCCCCACTCCATAATCTCTTGTTCATCTTTTTTCTCTTTAAAACTCTCTCTAATCTTCAAGGTTTTTTAGCAAACTTCCTGAAAACACATCAGTAAGTTTCTAGGCTTAAACCTTCAATTCTTTTATGTTTTTCCTTCTCTTTTCTATCCAAAACTCCTTGGAGAAACCTCTAGGATCTACCTCATGTTTATCCACATAAGTGTGATAAGGGTAGAGCACCTAAAAGAGGTCCCAAATGAGTTTATTTTTCTGAATTGTTTTTTTTATGTCCTAAGGATGTTTATTTTGAAGGAACCAACCAAGTCTACTAACAATCTAATGTTAGATGGATTTGTGCTATGGTATTGGTTATACTATGTATTATTATAAACTTACTTTCAATCTTCTATCTTATTATCCTATTATTAATCTTTGGAAGGTTTGTGGTTACACCCTACCTTACCAACTCTCTTGACCCTTCTTGTGCTACGGATTTATCCACACTAAAAAGGGGAAATCCCGTGTCCAAAACCCACGTTTATTCCATAAACGAAGTGGTTATGACATGAACCTATCAAATGGATTCACATTCCTAACCTTATACCATCTGAATCATCTATGATGATTTTGTGCTTGGTCTAACTTAATCTCATGACCATCCGGATTGCCCTAAAGGCAATTTGTGCTTGGTTTGCCTAAAAGGCTTGCTTGACTCTCTTGAATCTATAATCTAAACTCGAACCTAAGACTCTTTATTTTTCTAATTCTAGTTAACCAAGGCTAAGGAACTAATCCCCCAAGACTCATTCTTTTGGAACTTTGCTAAAACGCACCCAAAGGTGAGTTCATACTTGTCCCCCTTTTATTCTTTATTCTTTAGGGCTCAACATGTATCACTATCAAAACTCAAACGATTTTAAACTCTACAATCTATTATGCTTAGTCTAAAGTCTATCATATTCTAAATTCTATCATGCACAATCTAAAGTCTATTATATGCTTGTACGCTATGCTATGTAGAATGATTTACTCTAACATACAAATGTTCATATAGTTGACAACCCACCTTGCATGTATAGCGCTATAGGATTGGCTATCTGCCCCCTACATGGGTCATGTTAAGCAAAATTCTTCGTGGCTAGTCGCCATTTGTATGGTTCTCTTGCATATGCCTATAAGCAAATCTTTATTATACTATGTATGTATGTCAAAACTAGTATGCTCACCAATGCTTTATGTGTTGACGGATATTTTATACATGTTGCAGGAAATATTTGTTGCAGGACATTTCAAGAAAACTACTTAGGATTGGACATAGAAACTGACTCTAGTTCAAGTTGTCATATTCTTGTTGTTGTGTTTCATTATTTAAACTACTTGTATTTCTATTTTTAGACAATAAATGAAATTCTATCTTTAAACTATATTGTCACAAAATCTAGTGTCATGAAGTCTTTGAACAATTTACCACTAAGTCTCACCTCGATGATTCCGCCATCGGTTGGGGTGTGACAGATTGGTATCAGAGCCATGACTATAGGGAATTAGGAAAAATTGCCATGTTTGACCTAGACTATAGTTAAGTACCTTTTTGACCATTCCTTTTATCATGCTTAAAATACTTGTTCTCCCTATCTTGCTTCTACTCCATTCTCTTGATCATTAAAATTTTACCTTCCTATTTGTGGATTTCTCTACACTCGAAGACGCTCGTATAACACAAACGAAAGGAAATCACCGAAATAGGCGTGAAACCCTCACTTTGGTGATAACTTTCAATCCGCGTAAATTCTTTGTATTTTTGAAACTACACCAAGATAGGAGTGATATCCTCACCTTGGTGGAAATTTCACAATTTTCGTTCTAGTGGACACTTACCAATTGAAGGTTAGAATTAATTTTCTTACCACGTTGGAAAAAGTGTACAAACCACACTCAAGAAACGACCTCGCTAAGATAGGAGTGAAATCCGCAACTTAGCGACTAGTTTCAATCCTTGATTTTTTTTTTCAATCTCGCCAAAGTCTCAAATTTAGTAATGACAAGGAACATGTAGTAACTGGAAGGGTGAATACCGTTAACCGAAAGTTTCGGCGAGAGTATTTCCACCTATTAGGCCAAAGCATGTTTCCGAACTCAAAAGTAAATTCGATTCACTTTGGTTTGTCTTAGTTCCGTTCCGGAACACTCCAATTGTTTTGTTTAAAACAAGCATCTCATTTTATGTTAATATTACTTTCAATGTTGTTTTCATGCTATGTTATCACTATATATATTCGATTTATTTTACTCGCAAATGCTATCAAGACTCGCGCTTCAAGCTACTCTTGCAATCTCCAAACAATAATAATATTCGCAAACCAACAAATATTTAAAACTCCTCTATGTTGTTTATGTGCACTTTACTTATATATATACGTTGCATTATTTGAACAATGTGAAACTTGCATACTATACGTGTAACTTGAACTTACATACTAAGTCTATGAGAACAACTTGAGTTTATATATTTTTTTTATTTATTACTTGAATTTGCACCAACCTTATCGTCTAGTGAAATTTTACCCACAAGCTTTCATTGTTAACTAAAATTCTAATAACTCTTTTCCTAAATTCAAAAGTCTTTTTAAAAAAAAAAACGCTTACACAAATTTTCCTATGTATGATTCTCGTAGATGTATTCCCGTCTCGACAGCATCGATCTCAACCAACTGGCGAGTCTTATTGCCCAAGAATTGATTAAGATTCTCCCTAACCTAGAGTCACCAACAAACCCAATTCCAAACTCCAACGATACCATACAGGACAACCCAAACCATGTAGATACTAAACCCTCTACCCATACCCCTACCAAACAAACGAAAAGGGATAACCAAAAACGCCAAAACCTCAAACGAAACCACACTTCGACAACCCCTAGACTCCAAATTCCAACAAAAAGCAGTACCGTGGAACCTTTCCGCTATGCGATAGTTGTAAATATCACCATCCCACTCACACGCAATGCCGCATATGCGCCAACTGTGGTGCATATGGTCATTTAGCCAAAACATGTTGCCACACCACTAAGCCACAACCCGAACAACCTACTAGTACTACCTCATTTACTAAAGCCAATGGATGGATATGCTCCGAGTGCAACGACTCAACCCATGGGCATAACCAATGCCCAAGACTTGCCATGGTGATCTACAATGCTGGAAGACCCACTCACCACACTAAAGAAGATTGATTTTTTCTTTTCTTAAAAAAAAAGAATTCCTTATGTAACGTTTTCAAGAAATTATTCAGATGTGAAATTTTCTTTTATGAATTATGAAATACCATCGTTATCTTAGGTTACAATCATAATTTATCGGTAGAATTCAAACATCGCAAAATCCTTTTCTTCTCGCGCACAATCTTTTTCAAAATTTTGAACAAAATTCTTCCTACTATTCTTAAGAGGATGCCTATTCTTCTATAAAATCCTCACTTTCAACCTTCAAACCACTAACAAATGTGTGTCAAGTCGATATGACGAACGAGATTCTAAATGCTAAAAGTGTTTAAAAAAAATTCTTTTGTAAACAAGACTTGTGAGCAAAGACACGCTAAATTAAATAATCTTCTTTATAATCCCAAAACCTTTTCTCTTAAAATCATATAACAAGTCAAAATATTCATCAACGCCAAACTAAAATTGTCAATAAACTAATTTTTTTTCTCGCTTAATAAAATGGATTTTTTTTATAAATCAAACGACCATCTTCGATAAAACTTTTACACTAAAATTTTCCCACTTCAATTAAATATGTTTTTCTTTAACATTCAACGGACTAAATTCTTCTACCATCAAACTTGACCCTTAATCTTGAAAAGCTAAAATTGCTCGCGTACCCATAAACTCAATTTGTAATGAACTCGAATTTTATGTTACCCTCAGCCAAAACATTTTACACGTTTCCATTAGGAATCCAATTGTCCATTCTTTTGTTTGATTTTATACATTTGAACGTAACCATATATGCACAAGTCTACACCGTTATGTCATGAAACAATACATCTACGCCAAAAACACGTACGGTTAACAACATCAAAAACTTGCTTAATGCCTTTTCACATTATGTGTTTGCATGTCATGTTGCTTGCTATGTTTACAACATCAAAACTGTTTAATGCCTTAGCCTATTGTCTTTTCCTTTGTGTATAATTATTTTGTGTCCACTAGTGACCCACACATAACTAAGACAAATTATGTGGACCATACGACAATTGGACTAATTACGGGTGCACACGTAATTACAAAAATTGGGCGCATAGGAAGCATAACAAGTCCCAGTGTGTGTAACCTATCATGACTTGAATAACAACGCGGATGAGGTATGATAACGGCATGGTGGATACGCGCTGGTACATCCTATACATAAATGTCTTGTCATACTACCAAAAGTAGAGTTATTCGTGCCATGAGAAGTTTTGGTGTCGAGTTTAAATTTTGATCAACACTTACGTTATTTATCTTTTGCGATACCGTTTATTTTATAGTTTACTAGTCTAATTACGCTTGCATTATTTATCTTTTATGCATATTATAACCTTGTTTTGAACCACACTCTCTACTATGCAATATCATCCTTGCTATGAATAATCTATACCTGTAATCTCCATCAACTTCGACTCCTTCCTTTTGCCTTTCCTTGCTTAATCAGCAATCCTATCATTATAAAAAATATCGTTCTAAGTCCCGTAACCCTTGTCCTTAATCCGTTAAGGCATTCATGCATTTAAAACAAGATTTATTCCTCGCTTTCATATTTTGATTTCAAAACTAAATAACTACTATTTATTTCGCCAAAAAAAAAAACTGTTTTCCAAATAGTCCAATTTCTCGTTTATGTAATCACTTCTAAAGAAAAAGTTTTTCCTAAACAAAATTTTTGACCTTGTGCAAGCCAAATATCTATTACTAAATACTACTCAATCCCATATCTAGTCACTCATTATGCTCACATTTTAATTACTATTCCCCCCAATTAACCAAAGACACCTCTTTTACAAGCCAACAATTCTACTATTTCATATATGATATACTGTATAAATACTTATTTTCCTAAAATTTCTATATGTTATACAAATATACTTACCTACCTTCAATTTTCACTATTTCATACCATATAAATACTTATTTCCCTAAAAATTCTTACTATTTCTTATACACAATATACTAACCTACCTTCACAAGATTTCTTTTACTATTTCATGTATGTTATACTGTATATTTACATACTTTTCCAAAACTTGCTGTATCAACTCCATATACAAACATATTTAGACGTACCCCTAATTTCACTATTTACAAAAAAATGTTTTAGCCGGTTAAACTTTCAAATTTCTACGTATAGCCTTGGGTAAAAAAATTTAAAAAATACTTTTCGTATGAGCATAATTATCACACAAGTGACTAGACACCGTATTCGATCTAAGCATAATAATTAAATTAACAAGTTTTTGTTTTTATTAAACTCATATCAAGCCACTTACCTATTTTTCAAAAGGTTGACTCTTAATTAAATTTCGAGACGAAATTTTCTAAAGTATGAGAGACTGTAACATCGCGTAATTTTTACTTTCATGTATCTTAAATTCTATACTCAACAAATTCCAAGTTCGCGTTCGCCTTTATTCGCTTCTTTTATGTTACTCCTACCAATTCTTGACAAGTCGTCAATATAATTTATCCTAAACAATTTAGAAATTCATTTAGATAAGATTTTAATATATATATATATTTTTAAATAAAACATATATATATTTATATTTTTATAATAATACTTTAAAGTAAAAAAAAAGAAATGAAAAACGTGAAAAGGTCTTGTTGACTTTTATCTCCAAAAGCAGAACACAACAAAATGCAACAACAACATACAAGTGTCGTTCTTTTTTTTTCTTTTTGAAAACTCAACGAAGTAACAGTATAGTGCAATAACCCTTGGCACAATATGATAGTTAAATTTAATCTCCACCTAATCTCTTCCTAACCACTTCATTTACTCCATTTAATACCCAACCAACCCACCTCACCTATAAATACAACCCCTCCCCACTCCATAATCTCTTGTTCATCTTTTTTCTCTTTAAGACTCTCTCTAATCTTCAAGGTTTTTTTAGCAAACTTCCTGAAAACACATCAGTAAGTTTCTAGGCTTAAACCTTCAATTCTTTTATGTTTTTCCTTCTCTTTTCTATCTAAAACTCCTTAGAGAAACCTCTAGGATCTACCCCATGTTTATCCACATAAGTGTGATAAGGGTAGAGCACCTAAAAGAGGTCCCAAATGGGTTTATTTTTCTGAATTGTTTTTTTTTATGTCCTAAGGATGTTTGTTGTGAAGGAACCAACCAAGTCTTCTAACAATCTAATGTTAGATGGATTTGTGCTATGGTATTGGTTATACTATGTATTATTATAAACTTACTTTCAATCTTCTATCTTATTATCCTATTATTAATCTTTGGAAGGTTTGTGGTTACACCCTACCTTACCAACTCTCTTGACCCTTCTTGTGCTACGGATTTATCCACACTAGAAAGGGGAAATCCCGTGTCCAAAACCCACGTTTATTCCATAAACGAAGTGGTTATGACATGAACCTATCAAATGGATTCACATTCCTAACCTTATACCATCTGAATCATCTATGATGATTTTGTGCTTGGTCTAACTTAATCTCATGACCATCCGGATTGCCCTAAAGGCCATTTGTGCTTGGTTTGCCTAAAAGGCTTGCTTGACTCTCTTGAATCTATAATCTAAACTCGAACCTAAGACTCTTTATTTTTCTAATTCTAGTTAACCAAGGCTAAGGAACTAATCCCCCAAGACTCATTCTTTTGGAACCTTGCTAAAACGCACCCAAAGGTGAGTTCATACTTGTCCCCCTTTTATTCTTTATTCTTTGGGGCTCAACATGTATCACTATCAAAACTCAAACGATTTTAAACTCTACAATCTATTATGCTTAGTCTAAAGTCTATCATATTCTAAATTCTATCACGCACAATCTAAAGTCTATTATATGCTTGTACGCTATGCTATGTAGAATGATTTACTCTAACATACAAATGTTTATATAGTTGACAACCCACCTTGCATGTATAGCGCTATAGGATTGGCTATCCGCCCCCTACATGGGTCATGTTAAGCAAAATTCTCCGTGGCTAGTCGCCATTTGTATGGTTCTCTTGCATATGCCTATAAGCAAAACTTTATTATACTATGTATGTATGTCAAAACTAGTATGCTCACCAATGCTTTATGTGTTGACGGATATTTTATACATGTTGCAGGAAATATTTGTTGCAGGACATTTCAAGAAAACTACTTAGGATTGGACATAGAAGCTCACTCTAGTTCAAGTTATCATATTCTTGTTGTTGTGTTTCATTATTTAAACTACTTGTATTTCTATTTTTAGACAATAAATGAAATTCTATCTTTAAACTATTTTGTCACAAAATCTAGTGTCATGAAGTCTTTGAACAATCTACCACTAAGTCTCACCTCGAAGATTTCGCTATCGGTTGGGGTGTGACAGTTAGGAATGTGAATCCAATTGATAAGTTCATGTCAGAACCGCTTCGCTTATGAAGTAAGCGTGGGTTTTGTACACGGGATTTCCCCTTTCTAGTGTGGATAAATCCATAGCACAAGAAGGGTCAAGAGAGTTGGTAAGGTAGGGTGTAACCACAAACCTTTCAAAAGATTACTAATAGGACAATAAGATAAAAGATTGAAAGTAGTTTATAATAATACATTGTATAACTAAGAACATAAAAACGAATCAGAAAATAAACACCTTTTGGGACCTCTTTTAGGTGCTCTACCCTTATCACACTTCAGTGGATAAACATGGGGAAGATCCTAGAGGGTTCTCCAAGGAGTTTTGGATAGAAAAGAGAAGGAAAAACAGAAAAGAATTGAAGGTTTGACCCTAGAAACTTACTGATGTGTTTTCAGGAAGTTTGCTCAAAAACCTTGAAGATTAGCGAGAGTTTTAGGGAGAAATGAGATGAACAAGAGGTTAAGGAATGGGGAGGGGTTGTATTTAAAGTGGGTTAAGGTGGTTGGGTATTAAATGGAGTTAATATGGTGGTTAGAAAGAGATAGGTTGGAGATAAGAGTTTATGTCACATTCATCTTTGTTATATGTTATTGCTTACTGTTACCATTAAAAGCAAGGATAATAAAAATAAAACGACGAACACATGCAGCATATTGATCATATTATATGTTGTTGATATTTGAATATGACAAAAGTCATAATTCACGTTCCTTTTTCTTTTCTTTTTTTTTCTTTTTTTAGTATTATATATATAAATGTTTTACTAAAAAAAATATATATATATTAAGATCTTTAACTAAATGAGTTTCTAAATTGATTAGGATAAATTATATTGACGACTCGTCAATAATTGGTAGGAGTAACATAAAAGGAGCGAATATAGGCGAACTTTGAATTTGTTAAGTATAGAATTTAAAATATAAGAACAATTTAATTAAGCGATGTTACAGTCTCCCCTACTTTAGGAAATTTCGTCTCGAAATTTAATTAAGAGTCAACCTTTTAAAAAAATAAAATAAAAATAAAATAGGTAAGTGGTTTGATGTGGGTTTAATAAGAACAAAAACTTGTTAGTTTATTATGTTTAAATCAAATACGGTATCTAGTCACTTGTGCGATGATTATGCTCGTGTGAAAAGTATTTTGTAAATAATGAAGGGAGGGAGTACGTAATATGTAGGTTTGTATATGGAGTTAATGCAGCAATTTTTTTTTTTTTTTTTGGAAAGGTAAGTAAGTATACAGCATCACATGCATGAAATAGTAAAGAAAATAAGTATTTATACTGTATAACATATATGAAGAAGCAATAGTTTGGAAAGATAAGTAAGTGTGCGGTATGAAATAGTAAAAATCTCGTGAAGGTAGGTAAGTATACCGTGTATAAGAAATAGCAAAAATTTTAGGAAAATAAGTGTTTATACTATATAAAATAGTGAAAATTGAAGGTAGGTAAGTATATTGTATAACATATAGGAATCTTGGGAAAATAAGTAGTTATACGGTATATCATATATGAAATAGTGGAATTTTTGGCTTGTAAAAGAGGTGTCGTTGGGTAATTGGGTGGAATAGTAAAATTGTGAGTATAATGGGTGACTAGAGGTGGGAATGAACAATATTTAGTAATAAATATTTGGTTTGCACAAGGTTGAAAATTTTACCAATTTTTTTTTAAAGCGAGAAATTGCACTATTTGAAAACAACTTTTTAGTGATATAAATAGTATATATTTAGTTTTGAAATCCAGTATATAAGTAGTCAAGAGAATATATAAAAGTGAGACGAATCTTAAATGCTTTTAGAGATTAAGGTCAGAGCATACGGGATTTAGAAATAGATTCTTGATAGTGGAAGGATTGCTGATTAAGCAAGGAAAGGCAAAAGGAAAGGAAAGAAACGAAGTTGATGAATATTACAAGTATAGATTATTCATAGAAAGGATTATATTGCATAGTAGAGAGTGTGGTTCAAAACAAGGTTATAATATGCATAAAAGATAAATAATGCAAGCGTAATTAGACTAGTAAACTATAACATAAACGGTATCGCAAAAAATAAATAACGTAAGTGTTGGTCAAAAATTTTTTTAACTCGACACCCAAAACTTCTCATGGCATGAATAACTCTACTTTTGGTAGTATGATAGGACATTTATGTATAGGATGTACCGGCGGCGTATCCACCATGCCGTTAACATACCTCATCCGTGTTGTTATTCAAGTCATGAAAGGTTACACACACTGGGACTTGTTATGTTTTCCATGTGCCCAATTTTTGTAATTACGTGTGCACCCGTAATCAGTCCAATTGTCGTATGGTCCACATAATTTGTCCTAGTTATGTGTGGGTCGCTAGTGGACACAAAATACTTATACACAAAGGAAAAGACATAAACTAAGGCATTAGAGAGTTTTGTTGTTGTAAACATAGCAAGTAACGTGACATGCAAACACATAATGTGAAAAGACATTAAGCAAGTTTTTTTTAATGTTGTTAGCCATATGCGTTTTTGGCGTAGATGTATGGTTTCATGACATAATGGTGTAGACTTGTGCATATGTGGTTACGTTCAGATGATAAAATCAAACAAAAGGACGGACAATTGCATTCCTAATGAAAACATGTAAAATGTTTTGACTGTGCGCAACATAGAATTCGGGTTTATTACAAATTGAGTTTTATGGATACACGAGAAATTTTAGCTTTTCAAGACTAAGGGTCAAGTTTGATGGTAGAAGAATTTAGTCCGTTGGATGTTAAAGAAAAATGGATTTAATTGAAGTGGGGAAAATTTAGTGTAAAAGTTTTATTGAAGATGGTCATTTGATTTATGAAATATTCATTTTATTAAGCGAGAAAAATAGTTTATTGAAAATTTTAATTCGGCGTTGATGAATATTTTGACTCGTGATACAATTTCAAGAGAAAAGGTTTTGGGATTATAAAAAGTAGGTTACTTGATTTAGCATGTCTTTGCTCACAAGTCCTGTTTACAAAAGAATTTTTTTTAAACACTTTTACCATTTAGAATCTTGTTTGTCATACAGACTCGACGCGCACATTTGTTAGTGGTTTGAAAGTGAGGATTTTATAGAAGAATAGGCATCCTCTTAGAAATAGTAGGAAGAATTTTGTTCAGAAATTTTGAAAAAGATTGTGCGCGAGGTGAAAAGGGTTTTGCGATGTTTGAATTTTGCCGATAAACTATGATTGTAAACTAAGATAACGATGGTATTTCATAATTCATAAAAGAAAATTTCACATCCGAACAATTTCTTGAAAAACATTACATAATGAAATTCCCATTTTTAAAAGAAAGAAAAATCAGTCTTCTTCAGTGTGGCGAGTGGGTCTTTCAGCATCGTAGATCACCATGGCAAGTCTTGGGCATTGGTTGCGTTCATGGGTTGGGTCTTTGCACTCGGAGCATATCCATCCATTGGCTTTAGTGAATGAGGTAGTACTAGTAAGTTGTTCGGGTCGTGGTTTAGCGGTGTGGCGACATGCTTTGGCTAAATGACCATATGCACCACAGTTGGCGCATATGCGGCATTGTGTGTGAGTGGGATGGTGATATTTACAACTGTCGCATAGCGGAAAGGTTCCACGGTATTGCTTTTTGTTGGAGTTTGGAGTCTCGGGAGTTGTCGAAGTGTGGTTTCGTTTTAGGGTTTTGAGTTTTCGGTTATCCTTTTTCGTTTGTTTGGTAGGGGTATGGGTAGAAGGTTTAGTATCTACATGGTTTGTGCTGTCCTGGATGATATCGCCGGGGTTTGGAATTGGGTTTGTTGGTGTTTCTAGGTTAGGGAGAATCTTGACTAGTTCTTGGGCAATAAGGCTCGCCAGTCGGTTTAGATCGATGTTGTTGAGATGGGAAGACATCTACGAAAATCATACATAAGAAAATTTGCATAAGTGTTTTTTTTTTTAAGCAAGGTTACTTTTGAATTTAGGAAATGAGTTATTAGAATGTTGATTAACAATGAAAGCTTGTGAGTAAAGTTTCACTAGATTGGTAAAGTTTGTGCAAATTCGAATATATAAAAAAAATACATGAGCTTAAGTTGTTCTCATAGGCTTAGTATGTAAGTTCAAGTTACACGTATAGTATACAAGTTTCACATTGTTCAAATAATGCAACGTATATATATAAGTAAAGTGCACATAAACAACATAGAGGAGTTTTGAATATTTGTTGGTTTGCGAATATTATTATTGTTTGGAGATTGCAAAAGTAGCTTGAAGCGCGAGTCTTGAGAGCATTTGCGAGTAAAATAAATCGAATATATATAGTGAAAACATAGCATGAAAACAACATTGAAAGTAATATTAACATAAAATGAGAGGCTTGTTTTAAACAAGCAATTGGAGTGTTCTGGAACGGAACTAAGACTAACCAAAGTGATTCGAATTTACCTTTGAGTTTGAAAACATGCTTTGGCCTAATAGGTGGAAATACTCTCGCTGAACTTGCGGTTAACGGTATTCACCCTTCCAGTTACTACATGTTCCTTGTCATTAGTAAATTTGAGGCTTTGGCGAGATTGAAAAAAAAAATCATGGATTGAAACTAATCGCTAAGTTGCGGATTTCACTCCTATCTTAGCGAGGTCGTTTCTTGAGTGTGGTTTGTACACTTTGTCCAACGTGGTAAGAAAATTATTTCTAACCTTCAATTGGTAAGTGTCCACTAGAACGAGAATTGTGAAATTTCCACCAAGGTGAGGATATCACTCCTATCTTGGTGTAGTTTCAAAAAGAACAAAGATTTTACGTGGATTGAAAGTTATCACCAAAGTGAGGGTTTCACGCCTATTTCGGTGATTTCCTTTCGTTTGTGTTATACGAACGTCTTCGAGTGTAGAGTAATCCACAAATAGGAAGGTAAATTTTAAGGACCAAAAGAATTGAGTAGAAGCAAGATAGGGAGAACAAGTATATTAAGCATGATAAAAGGAATGGTCAAAAAGATAACGAAATTAAACTAGAATTCGTGACAATATAATTTAAAGATAAAATTGTTTCATGAAAAGGAAAGTATAACATCAAAACATAGAAAATTAAACTAGTTGCAAGTTTCTAGTCCAGTCCTAAGTAGTTTTATTGAAAACCCGGCATTAAACATTTCTTGCAACATGTATAAAATATCCGTCAACACATAAAGAATTGGTGAGCATACTAGTTTGAGTCTAAGTACATAGTATAGAAAAGTCTACTCGAATCATCATGTTATAGGCATATGCACATAGAACCATACAAACGGCAACAACACTCGATAACACAAAAGACTTCATCTTGTCATGACCAATAAAGGGGGCGGCGTGTCAACCTATAGCGCTATACATGTAAGGTGGGTTGTTAACTAATCGTACATTTGTATGTAAGACTTTGAATTCTAGCATGGCATAGCATAATAGCATTTAGATTGAGCATAATAGTTTTTAAGAGTATGAAATCGTTTAAGTTTTGATAGTGATATATGTTGAGCCCCAAAGAATAAAGAATAAAAGGGGGACAAGTATGAACTCACCTTTGGGTTCGTCTTGATATAGTCTCCAAAGGTAAGTCTTGGTAGTTTAAGCTTTAGCTCCGATTAACTAGAATTAAGAATTAGAGGGTCTTAGGTTCGAGCTTAGATTATAGATTCACGAGAGTCATGCAAGCCTTTTAGGCAAACCAAAACACAAATCGTCTTTAAGGCAATCTGGATGGTCATGAGAATAAGTTAGACCAAGCATAAAATCATCATAGATGATTCGGATGGTATAAGGTTAGGAATGTGAATCCAATTGATAAGTTCATGTCAGAACCGCTTCGCTTATGAAGTAAGCGTGGGTTTTGGACACGGGATTTCCCCTTTCTAGTGTGGATAAATCCATAGCACAAGAAGGGTCAAGAGAGTTGGTAAGGTAGGGTGTAACCACAAACCTTCCAAAAGATTACTAATAGGACAATAAGATAGAAGATTGAAAGTAGTTTATAATAATACATAGTATAACTAAGAACATAAAAACGAATCAGAAAATAAACACCTTTTGGGACCTCTTTTAGGTGCTCTACCCTTATCACACTTCTGTGGATAAACATGGGGAAGATCCTAGAGGGTTCTCCAAGGAGTTTTGGATAGAAAAGAGAAGGAAAAACAGAAAAGAATTGAAGGTTTGACCCTAGAAACTTACTGATGTGTTTTTTGGAAGTTTGCTCAAAAACCTTGAAGATTAGAGAGAGTTTTAGGGAGAAATGAGATGAACAAGAGGTTAAGGAGCGGGGAGGGGTTGTATTTAAAGTGGGTTAAGGTGGTTGGGTATTAAATGGAGTTAATATAGTGGTTAGAAAGAGATAGGTGGGAGATAAGAGTTTATGTCACATTCATCTTTGTTATATGTTGTTGCTTGCTGTTACCATTAAAAGCAAGGATAATAAAAATAAAACGACGAACACATGCAGCATATTGATCATATTATATGTTGTTGTAATTTGAATATGACAAAAGTCATAATTCACGTTCCTTTTTCTTTTCTTTTTTCTTTTCTGTTTTTTTAGTATCATATATATAAATGTTTTACTAAAAAAAATAAATAAATATATATTAAAATCTTTAACTAAATGAGTTTCTAAATTGATTAGGATAAATTATATGACGACTCGTCAATAATTGGTAGGAGTAACATAAAAGGAGCGAATAAAGGCGAACTTTGAATTTGTTAAACATAGAATTTAAAATATTAGAAAGGTAAAAATTACGCGATGTTACAGCATGTGGTAAAAAGTTACAAAATGCAACAGCTGCTGTGAAAAAATCAAAAGATAAGGGGCCAATTATGGACAAGGGTAAAGTTTGGGGACCCCCTGTTAACAAGGGTAAAGCTAGGGGAGAAACCAATATAAATGTTGGAGGCAGGGGTTACAAGACAAACCCTAATGAACACCAATGTCCATGGGTAATTTTGATTTCTAAAATTTCAAATGAAGAAAGCTGGATGGTGAGGAAATTAATTGAAGACCATAAATGTGTACAAACAAGGAATGTTACTGCTTGTACATCTACTTTCCTCTCTCAACAACTGGTGGATCAGATCGAAGAAAACCCAGATATTCCTGTGAAAGCTGTTCAGGAACAGCTCCAAAGGAAGTATGAAATTGGCATATCAAGGATGAAAGCATACCGGGCTAAGACAAAGGCTAAGACAATGATGGAAGGTGATTACACATCACAATATGCTATACTTAGGGATTATGTGTTGGAATTGCAGGATAAAAATCCAGGTACGACTGTTAAGATAGAGGTTGAGTTACCTAATCATCCAGATGACCCCACAAGGAAGTTTAAAAGAATCTATGTCTGTTTGGGAGCATTAAAACAAGGTTTTAAGGCTATTGGTAGGGATGTATTGGGTTTGGATGGTGCATTCATGAAAGGACCTTATCCTGGTCAGATTTTAAGTGTAGTGGGTATTGACCCAAATAATGGAATCTACCCAGTTTCTTATGCAATTGTTGAGGCTGAAAACTACAACTCTTGGTCCTGGTTTCTAGATCTGTTGGGAGATGACTTGGATTTAGATAGAGAGTCAAGGTTCACATTCATAAGTGATAGACAGAAGGTATGTTCTCTAGTTTTTATTTACTAAAGTATATAACATTCATTTCATCTTCATGTACTTATCCAATTATTAAACAGGGTCTACTTCCAGCACTTTCAAGGTTATATCCTAATGCTGAGCACAGATACTGTCTCAGGCACATTCATGAAAACATGAAGCTAAGTTTCAGAGGCAAATTGTATAAAGACTTGTTGTGGAAGTGTGCTAGTGCAACAACAGTCCCTGAATTCACTGCTGCAATAAATGAGTTAAAGGCCCTTAACAAGAAGGCCCATTTGTGGTTGTCAAAAATTCCACCTCTACACTGGACCAGGTCTCACTTTTCAGGTATGTTCTTTATAGTTGTATAGCTAATGCTGTTTAGATTTAGATTTCAAAATTTTGATATACCAACATAATACAGGTAGGGGGTTGACTGATATGCTACTAAACAACATGTGTGAAACATTCAATGGAAAGATAGTTGAAGGTAGATACAAGCCCATCATTAATGCACTTGAGTACATCAGGGAGTATTGCATGAGGAGGATTGTTTCAGTGTTGCATGATATAGAGACCAGTGAAGGTCTGTTGACACCTAAGGCCACACAAATGTTTGAGACAATTAGAAGAGATGCAACCTTCTATCATGTGCAGTGGAATGGGGGGGGGGGGATAAATATGGAGTTAGTGGTAAACCTGGTCACACACGTGTTGTGGATTTGGCTGAAAAGACTTGTGCTTGCAGAGGTTGGGAAATAACAGGTATGTATATCTTGTTCAATTCAAATGTTGTTACATTCATTCATTAATGCTAAATTTTGTTACTTTAATGGACAAGAATGCCCTGCAGACATGCAGTGGCTGCAATTTGGTTCAAAGCTACTAATGGAGGTAGAGTTGGGGCATTGGAGAGTTGGGTTAATCCAGTGTATACAATGGATAGGTGGAGACAGGTTTATTCCTTTAAGATTAACCCAATCAATGGCAGAGCTTTATGGCCTAAGTCTCAAGTTCCTACAACTTTAACACCACCAAATCATCACACACAAGTTGGAAGACCCAAGAAGGTTAGGAAGAGATCAGAATTTGAAAGGGATGATCTGGTATCAGGGGGCATGCTGTCTAGGAAAAACACCAAAGGAAAATGTGGCAAGTGTGGGAATACTGGACACAATCAAAGGACCTGCAAGGGACAGAGTGAACAGGTTGCAAGTACTTAGGCCAAGTCTGGAAAGAAGAGAAGAAAGAAGATTAGCAAGAAGGGTACCACTGGCAAGGTTCAGGGTAGCAAGGGTTAGGATGTTTGTGTTTGTTATGTTTGTTGAACATGTATTTTGGGAACATTAGTAACTTATGTTTATGTTTGTGTTTGTTGAACAAGTAGTAATGATTAGGCTATGTTGAACATGCAGTTTATGTACTTAATGCAGCAAAAAATGTTGCAATTTTGGTTAATGGGTATGCCCAGATGTTTATTATGTTGCAGTGTATTACATTTTTGTCAAATAGGTCAAACACAGTCTGCACATTCAATATGCAATTTATGTACTTAAACACAGTCTATTACATGTTTTTCAAATGGGTCAATATCTTTCAAATGGGTCAAACACAGTCTGCACATTCAATATGCAGATTGTCAAATGGGTCAATATCTTTCAAATGGGTCAAACACAGTCTGCACATTCAATTTGGCTGAACATTAACAATGTGCATTATAAGCACTTTCATTATCATTAACCATTAACCATTTCTTACAAAGTCCTAAAAAGTGCATTAATGCATAGTTCAACTAAGAATACAAAATTTTATACACCAAGAAGCATAACCAACTACATATCAACTTCCTTTTCCATTTGCTTCCTTGAGCTTTCAAATCTTAAACTTTTTCTTCAAGTTGGTGGTTTGCAACAACAAGGTGGCCATTATAAACTTCAAGGTTGTTCTTGGCTTTTAACAGACCTAGGATAATCTGTTGACACCTTTGGCACTTCAATTCATCACACCATCCAATAAATCCACATCGTGATAGCTAATTTGACAGAAAGAAATCCATCAGATGCAACATTATGTAATGAAAATCAGAAATTGAGTGTTACCGTACCTGGTCAGGACAAGCATAAAACTTTCGACCTGGGTTTTTACTTGTCCACGATGTACGTACGATTGCTGGTTTTCCACAATGGCAGTAAATAGGGTCCATGATCGATTGAAGTGGTTGCCCTAATTTGGGTTTCTTGAAGAACCCTAGATGATTATCTGATTATTATCAACGAAACGTTATAATATAGGTGGGAAATGAAAGGGGCAGATGAATTGACGAATATACCCTCACGTGCCCCCCACATGACCAGATTTAACGTTAAAAACTAACCAAGTTAGGCCCTTAGGACAGTGGGTGTAAGATTTTAGGTCGTTAAGGACGAATCTCGTCAACTGAAACGCGAAAGGACATCCATTGAAAAATGGGTCAAACCTAAAGGACGAATTGTGTATTTATCCTAAAAATAAATTAAATAAAAATAAAAGCGTATTAAAAGTTAACGCGACTTTGCCTGTCATTATACTTTTACATATTTTAACTTCTTGCACTTAAAAAAAAACAAATAGCTCATCTTCTTCACATCAAATTAAGAGAGACCTGCAACCTTTCTACTAAGTCCTTGCTCGCCGAAGAAAAAACAGGGAAAAATATATACACACCAACCTTTCTACCAAGCGTAGGGATCGCGGATTTAGCTTCAAAGCTTATAAAGGAGGAAAGGAAGGCTTATTTCCTTGCTTTTCCTCAATGTCAAAAATCCAAGGGGTGCGATAGAAAAAAAAATTTGGGGTGCGGACGGGATAAACGCATATATATAAACACTAATGACTTAAAAAAATAGGCGCCCGACCCGTTTTTTAACCATCTATCCATATTCTAACTTCATTTTCTTAAACCTATTAAAAAAAACCCTACATCTCTTTTATCTTCCTTCGTCGTATACCTTATTTTCTCTTATTAATCCTTTTTTCATCAACAATCAAAAGACCAAACAACCGGATATAATCCCTTCTGCCTATTGTCTTCCATCTTCAATCGAAAGGTATGCTTTGGGTTTATGTTGAATAGGTTACGCATTTTTTTTTCGAAGTCTGTTTTGTTCTTTTTCTTTAGGGTATTAAATATGATTATCCTTTAAATCGAGTATCTTTCTTTCATTCTATAGATCCAATCTCAGTCTCATCTTGCTATTCGTTTATATTGTTATTTGTTTTCTGAATCGTTAAGATTGGTGTATGGATGGTTAAGAAGTGGAAACTCGATATAAAAACGCATTTTTTTATTAGCTATACAGTCTGCTTTCGTTGTATATGATAAATGTTTGTTATACAATCTGTTTTACACTCTGTTTTAGTATTGATAAAGGATATGATTAGTTATACAGTCTATTTTAGTATTGTTTTCTGAATCGTTTAGTGTTGATATGATTTAGTGTTGATATGATTAGCTATACATTCTGCTTTCGTTGAATATGATAAATGTTTGTTATACAGTCTGTTAAACCTACTTTCTTTCTTTCTATTCAGTTTTCCAATCAGCTCTTCTCTAGACTCTTTCAAGTTTCAATCGCTGCATGTTCTTCAAGGTATCTCCTTCACATGCTTCGTCAGACTACATCTTTTTTTTTTTTTCCGGTTTTTCCTTCAATTGTAGAGTTTTATGTATTTGGTTTCAAATAACAAATCTTTCAACCGACGATTTGTTTTTTTTCCCTGTTTGCTTTAAATTAGAGATGGTTTATTGATTTCGTTGTAATTCAATTTGTTTTACATGTTTGCTTTTGATTGGAGATAATTATAGAGGGTTTATGTATTTGGTTTAAATTAACAAATCTTTCAACCGACAATTTGTTTTTTTTTTCTGTCTACTTTAAATTAGTGATGGTTTATTGATTCGTTTCAATTCACAATACTTTCGGCCGGAGATTTATATTTTTTTATTCCGATTGTAGATAGGTTGTGGATATTAGCCGATTGTATTATTATTATTATTATTATTATTATTATTATTATTATTATTATTATTATTATTATTATTATTATTATTATTATTATTATTATTATTATTATTATTATTATTATTATTATTATTGTTAGGGATATCTCTTGTATAGGAAAAGATAGTCTTTCCATATTTATAGCTAGGGTTTGTTATGTTGTAATCCCTATATATAGGGCCTCTTATTATGAGAATACACATCGGAGAATTATCCCTCAATCATAATCTTTTATAGTATCAGAGCTACGGTTCTGTATACCCTAGCTCTTTCTTTTTCGCAACCCCTTCTTCCCCATTCAGCTGGTTTCAACCAGCCCTTCTCTTAATCTCCCAGATCCGACACCTGCTGCACAAAACATGACCAAAACTGATGAAGCCACAGCCGAACCTTCCAACCCTAAACCCCTTGCCCTTCACCCTGCCTACTCTGTCACTAACATCAACTCTAAAATCTGAACCCTGGATGGCACGAATATCACATATTCAGCCTGGGTCAAACTATTTCTCCTTCATGTTACTGCCCACAAGGTTGCTCATCATATTGATGGCACCCCACCACCCGATATCACCGCACCCGATGTGACATCCGTCACCTTTCATTTTATCTTTTGTCCGAATTTAGTCCCTCTCATTTCATGTATTTACATTTATAATCCTTGTAATTCGAAGTTTCGATTCAATAATAAAAGTTGCGAACTTGTTTCTCGCGATTATTAACTATTTACTCGAATCGTTGTCGTAACTGAAAAAAAATTCTTTCTTTTATAATAATAATAATAATAATAATAATAATAATAATAATAAATAACAATAATAATAATAATAATAAATAATAATAATAATAATAATAATAATAATGTTAGTTTTAATATTATAAGCAAATAATTTAACTAAACAAACCATCTAAACTAAACCCAAATTTATAACCCAAACCATACAATTTGTACAATTTTCGGAGCCCAGACCATAAGCCCACCAGATACCCAGCCCAACCAGCCCATTCTCCCTCCTTCCATTTAGCTTAAAAAAAAAAAGGAGTTTGATGCTGCCAAGACTCGAACCCGAGTCAAGAGGATGGGGGCACATCAACACAAACCACTGGACCACAGAGGTCTTTGTGATAGAATCTAGAAACATTAATTATTTAAACACACATGAATATCCCAAACCACCCCTTTCCCTTTTCCTTCTTTGCTGTTCCTCGACACAGACCACATGGTCTCTTTTTTTTTTTTTTTTTTTTTGACCACCAACCCTTATACTTTGACCACATTAATTGAGGTTGTTATGGAAACCATTTTTATAATTGAATTGTGTTAACTGACCGAGTATATTATACAGGTTAAACCAGTCCATTTAGCCGTGATTTCAGCTCAGTTCAAGCTTGATTGGTTCGGTTTGACCGAGTTTTAGTCAAACGTTAAAAACATTCCATCCTATAGTTTTATTATAAATTGAACCCCCAATATCAATCATAGGCGCCGATTTCAATAACCCCTAACTCAAATCCCTCATTCAAGCTTCGCGTGACCTGTTTTTGGCTCGATTTACTCGTTTTTTTTGTGGTACGGTTGCACCCGCTTCGAGCATCTATAGGTAACAATTAATTGCCTCTTCTTGATTGATTTAGGGTACTAAACGAAAGCCCTATGGTTTCGTTAATCAGTTGCATCGTTTTCACGTCCAATTAATTGGATTAAGGGTTAGGGTTTATATAGTTAATTTGGGGATAAGTGGTGTTACAGGTATTAATTTAAATTAAGTTTGGATCTGATATAATCAACAAACAAATACCCAGACCAGTTGGTCTGGGCATGCTGTTACTAAACACGGGTCTCAGGTTCGAGCCCAAGGGTGGGCAAACTCTTTTCAGTTTTTTTTTTTATCAACTCTTTATTTAATATTATAACCAATATAAATCTACTAATTATTAAAAATAGTTTTAAAATACTAAAAGTGCTTTATAAATTCTATAAAAATTATTTTATGTTAATCTAATGACAAAGTTCATTATAAAATTTTTAGATTTTCAAAAATCATTTAATTAATATATATTATAAATATTACAATTTTATTCATTTATAATCTTAAAATTCTATAAAAATATCTAAACGATTTTATAAAATTCCACAAAAATTATTTTAAACTTTTAGATCAATAAGAATTTCAAAAATAAATTTTATTCCAGAAAAGTCGTTTGTTTCATATTTTTAAATGATTTTTGTTATTTTAAATCATAAATAAATCATAATAAATTCATTTTTTAATATTTTTATACCAAAATTTTACATAAATTATTTTTGTTCATTTAGAACAGAAATATAAATTTTAATTTGAAATTTCTCTAATTTTAGTATTTTTAGATATTAAAATTTAATCTTTGACAAATAGAAATAAATATGCTAAATATTCAATTTTGAGGAAATAATGTTATAAAAATTATTTTCATACTTAATACCCTATAATATGATCATCCTAAATAAAAAAAAACCTACAATAGTCTTTTATCTAAATATTTACCTATTTTTTTTAATAACAATTTACCTAATTAATAATTAAACAATTAATTATCCCCAAATTAGGAACCCTAGAACTACTTGTATCCTAAGTTCATTCCCTTACAAATTATCTAATTCTTTAGGTTAATCCTCTGGGATAGTCATAATTTATATCACGTTATTCGGTAGAGTTTCAAGTTATTAGGCGAACTGTGAGTATTTCCTATCCGCTTTTTGCTTTTATTCATTTTTGGGGTGTTACATGTACACTTATACAAATTGCAAATACAAGTTCACATTTTTACAATACAATTCTAGTACTATGTGCATTTGCTTACAAACGTGCTTTATGCTTAGACATTACATGTAGAATACATTTGTACTTAGTGAAATCATTAACATTGTACAAGCCGACCTTAACATTGGATAGCGCTATTGGATTGACAACCCACCTAGGTGATTCTCCCCCTTTTTCATCGAAGAATCTATGGTCATTGTTAAGTTATTATCCATTTATTGGATAAGTACACCGCCGTTCATTTTAGTACATTTATACAGTCACAGGATTGATTTCGCTCATTTGTATGATACATAGTTTACATAATTGCACTGTAGCTTTGCACTTGAATTGTATAACATTTTTCCAACTTATTTTATATATTAAATCTAGGAATGCTCACCAACATTTCATATGTTGACAAAACTTATTTTGTACATGTTTCAGGTGCAGTTTGATCTTAGTACTATAGCATTGGACTTTAGTGCTTGCTTGTAATAACTTATTTCAATTTTCATGTTTCGTTCAGACTTTTGTATTTTTCCCATTTCATCTATGTAAGACAATTTAAGTTATTCAATAATATATTTACATTATTAGTACCATGTGCTTTTGAACAATCGTCACTACGTGACACCTTGATGATTCCGCCATCGGTTGGGGTGTTACACCCGAGTATGATTTATGGAAGGAACTAGACGCACTTGTGATGCAGTGGATCTTTAACACAGTTTCTTATGCTAATCTTAAACGCATCATTGACAACACTACTTCGGCTCATATGGCTTGGGTCAAACTAGAAAAGGTCTTCCTCAGCAACAAAAAGGCACGGGCAGCAGCTCTGGAAACACGGTTCTGTAACCTTACACTTACCGCGTGCTCTTCCCTGGATGATTACTGTCAACAGCTTCAGACTTTGGCGGCAGCCAACTTGCAGACGTGGATCACCCGGTAAGCGATTCTCGCTTGGTTTTGCAACTTGTATGTGGTCTTCCACAGGAATACAGCACCACAGCCTCCTTCATCAACAACAGAGATGCGGATTGGGATCTTGCTATTAGCCTTTTACACGATGAACAGCTCCGCCTCGATGCTCAGAAAGCCTCCACAGCTTCGGTCATGGTCGCAGCCTCAACTCCTGCAGCAGCCTCCAGTCAACAGCCTAACACTGACGGCTCCCACACTGATTCACAGCAGCCGCAGAACACTTACAGGGCATCTAACCGAGGCAGAGGCAGAGGCAGATCCACACGCGGTAGCAGGGGGCAGGGGCCGCGGATTTCATTCTGGTGGACAGCAGGGGTATTATTCTCAACAGCCCACTTACCCTCCTTGGGCCTGGTGGGCTCCCCCTCCTTGTCCTTATCCAACCCAAAACATGTGGAGGCCCAACAACAACAATCAGCCCACAAACCAGCCATCACAGACCCATTACACAGGGTACTCGGCACCACCAGCCTACGGGCAATACCAGGCCCCTCCGTATGGGTCGTACACAGGTTATGACGCACTTTGCCCCTCTGATTTAAGTGTTGCATTCAATAACATGCAGGTTAATTCATCCGGCTCCTCTTGGCAGCAGGATATTATGGATACAGGTGCTGAGCAACATGTCGCCCGCGAACCAGGTAAACTTGTTCTCCCTGATTCATCTACTGTAAATCGGTCTATTCTTGTCGGTAATGGTCAATGTGTTCCAATTAAGGGATCTGGCACGGGCTTTCATACCTTACCCAACTGCACCTATATCCTACCCAATATCCTTTACAGTCCCCATGTTATCAAAAATTTAATCTCCGTACGACTTTTTTCTCGTGATAATAATGTATCTATAGAATTTGACCCCTTTGGTTTTTCTTTGAAGGATCTCGTCACTAAGAGGACTCTTTCACGCCACAACAGTACCGGGAACTTATATCCATTCACACCTCCACAACTCCCACCTCAAGCTTGCTTTATTACCTCTACTTATTTACCATGGCATGATCGTCTTGGTCACCCAGGGGCTCAAGTTTTAGATATATTAAGTCGTACTTTCAATTTTTCTTGTAATAAAGACCACGGGTCTAAACATTGCAATTCTTGTCAACTTTCTAATAGTAAAAGATTACCTTTTTCTCATTCTAATTCTTTTACTTTTGCACCGTTTGACATCATTCATTGTGATTTATGGACTTCGCCTGTAACCAGTAAATCCGGTTATAAATATTACATGGTCCTTATTAACAATTTCTCACACTTTATTTGGGTCTACCCACTAAAATACAAATCCAAAACATTCCTTACCTTTTCTAAATTTCACCAACTTATCCTAACCCAATTTAACAGAAAAATAAAGACTTTTCAATGTGACCTCGGGGGGGAATTTGACAACCATGCATTCAAAAGTTTTACCCAACATCACGGCCTTTTGTTTCGCTTCTCTTGCCCCCAAACATCCTCACAAAACGGTCGTGCGGAATATATGATTCGCCGACTGAATGATATTGTCCGGGCCCTCCTTATTCATGCTAACCTACCACCCTCCTTTTGGGTGGAAGCCTTACACACCGCCGCCTACCTTCATAATATTCTTCCAACAAACGGTTGAATTTTTACACTCCCACCTTTGTCCTTTACCTACGTCACCCGGACTACGACCACTTACGCGTGTTCTGGTGTGCGTGTTACCCCAACACCTCCGCCACTCAACCCCACAAACTCCACCCTCGGGCCTTACGATGTATTTTCCTCGGATACCCCCCCGGACTTCCGAGGATACCGGTGCTTTGATTCTACCACCGGTAAGGTTCACATCTCTCGACATGTCACCTTCGATGAACATGTCTTTCCTTATACCATCCCACAACCATCTACCTCCTACAATTTTTTGGATGACCCACTACCAGTGGGCTTCCAGTTCCAACACCCTATCCACAATACCTCACCCACTACTCCCTACCCACTTACCTAATCCCGTCGTCCGCGACAACCACAGCCCACACAACCCGCCCCCAATATCAACCCCATACCATCACCTCCGCCCCAACAACCTGCTGCCTCGGCCCAACAGCACCCCACCGCTGTCTCTCCTGAACAGCCCACTACCCTGGCCCAAAACAGCCTACTCTCCACGCATCACCAGCCTACGTCCTCTACAAACCAGCCCCACCACCCAGCTACCCAGTCCGGCCCTAACCTTAATCAACACCCAATGACCACGCGGTCCAAATCTCGTTCCCAAACCCACCCACCGGTCACTTTACATACCGCTCAGATTTCACCCATTTCCACCACCAATGCTAAAGCCTTAGCCGACCCTTATTGGTCACGTGCCATGCAGGCAGAATTTTCTGCTTTACAGGAAAATGGAACATGGGAACTAGTTCCCCGACCTACAAACCGCCCAGTTATTCGTTGTATGTGGTTATTCCGTCACAAGTTTCATTCTGACGGTTCATTGGAGCGGTATAAAGCACGTCTAGTGGTCAATGGAAATTCACAAACGGTCGGTATAGATTGTGATGATACCTTTAGCCCGGTTGTTAAACCAGCTACTATTTGGACCGTGTTGTCATTAGCTGTGTCACGGTCATGGCCGATTCACCAATTGGATGTGAAAAATGCATTTTTGCACGGGGATTTAAAGGAGACCGTTTTTATGCACCAACCACCTGGCTTTGTTGACAAACGCTTCCCTAACTTTGTTTGTCATCTCAAAAAGTCTTTGTACGGCCTCAAACAAGCACCGCAGGCGTGGTATACTCGGTTTGCAAATTATATTGCTTCTCATGGTTTTAGAAGCAGTGAATGTGATCATTCACTTTTTATTTTCAAGCGTGACACTAACAACAGCGCTTATTTATTGTTATATGTGGATGATATTGTGCTGACTGCTTCCAATGACACCTTTCTTCATGAGATAATTAGTACACTCTCACGAGAGTTCGCAATGACCGACCTTGGACGATTACATCATTTTTTGGGCATTCAAGTTGATCATCTTAAGAATGGTATCTTTCTTTCTCAGCAGCAGTATGCTAAGGATATCATCTCTCGGGCATCTATGTCATCTTGTAAACCGTGCACGACTCCTGTGGACATCTCTTCTAAGCTGAGCGCTGATGATGGTCCCCGGTTCTCTGACCCAACATTGTATCGCAGTCTTGCTGGTGCGTTACAATACTTGACCTTTACACGCCTAGATAGCACCTATGCGGTACAACAGGTTTGCCTTTTTATGCATGATCCCCGGGATTCTCATTTTGCGTTTATGAAACGCATCATTCACTATATACAGGGGACTACGGATTATGGCATTCGTATGGTTAAGTCCAACACCTCTTCTTTAGTCGCCTATTCAGACGCCGACTGGGGCGGTTGTCCTGATTCACGAAGATCTACTAGCGGCTACTGTGTGTTTTTGGGTGATAATTTGTTATCTTGGTCGTCAAAGCGACAGCCTACAGTCTCCCGATCCGGCGCGGAGGCAGAATACCGGGGTGTCGCCAATGCAGTTTCTGAAGCTACCTGGATTCGTAACTTATTACTTGAGCTCCATACACCATTGCGCCAAGCGTCTATTATTTATTGTGATAATGTGTCCGCGGTATATATGACAGGCAATCCGGTGCAGCATCAACGCACCAAACATATCGAGATTGATATTCACTTTGTCCGTGAGAAAGTACGTGTGGGCGACATCCGAGTTCTTCATGTTCCTTCGGCAATGCAATATGCGGATATTTTTACAAAGGGGTTATCTAAGCAACTATTCCAGTCATTTCGGTCCAGTTTGAGCGTTTGTCCTACACCCGTTCAAACTGCGGGGGAGTATTAGCCGATTGTATTATTATTATTAGTATTATTATTATTATTATTATTATTATTATTATTATTATTATTATTATTATTATTATTATTATTATTATTATTATTATTATTATTATTATTGTTAGGGATATCTCTTGTATAGGAAAAGATAGTCTTTCCATATTTATAGCTAGGGTTTGTTATGTTGTAATCCCTATATATAGGGCCTTTTATTATGAGAATACACATCAGAGAATTATCCCTCAATCATAATCTTTTAGTGGATTCTGTTTCAATACACTGGTTTTTCGATTTGGGATGGGTTATGTTTGACGCTTTGTAATACTTTGTAATCTAAACAAGATATGCTAAATGGATCTAACTCCGACTTGTAATAGTTTAAGTTTTCGGTTTTCAAATGTTTAACAGTATATAATAGTTTCTAACTAGTATTTTACGCGTGTTGCGTGTTGCGGCGACAACCTGGTGCTTGCAAGACTTTGTTATATGCGTGACATACGAACGTACCATCATTATACAAAGAATAACACTAAAGCATACGGAATTTTAACATATCCAAAGCGCATTACAACGCATCATAAATGGTATTCACTTCTCATTCAAAGTTTCCATATTTTGTAAATGCAACCCCTTTAATTTGATTTTTCACTTCTAACCTAAAGCTTTTAACCATTTGTAATTTAAGCCCAACACTTTTTACTTTCAACTTTGGTCTTCTTTTCATCTCTAACAAATTTTCATTTTACGTTTCGTTCTAAATTTTGCTAGTTAACACGCCTCAATTTGCATGTGGGGGTTCAACGTTTTTTAAATAATGTTAGTTAAAATTACCGATTATAAGGGCTCAAGGGGTGCTCCTAGAATAAACTTTTTCTTTCACTGATTTTAACCAATTATGCACTGTCACATCACTTCATTGATTTACTTCACTGAAACACTTTTTTGCAGGCAACACTTAACTGATTCACTTCACTGAAATCTTTATTTTTTACATTTCAATTTTTTGTTAATTACCATTTTTTTAAAGAAATGACCGTTTGAATTAAAAGAACCGTTTGTCAACCTTAAAAAAAAAAAAAACAATTCCTAAATAAAATAAAATTACATAATATTCCATAAAATAACATCAATACATGAAACGTCCTCTCATAGCTCTCCAAACATCGATCCTCGGGTAGTTATCATTGTGTATGTTTCGGTATTGGTTACGGACTTCTTCAATCAATTCATCTTTGTTTAACCCCGGATTGGCGTCCATCGCATTAACGAATAATTGTTGAAATACTGCGCACTTCGACTTTAAATATACAAGCTTTCCATATATCACGTTCGGTAGGCGATGGTTTTCACCCATTTGTTGGTTGAATCTTGTGACAACCGCTTTCCAAAAACTTTGCGTTCCCTCGGCTCCTTGCTCTTGAATAGCAATAGAGCTATTCACCAAGGCGAGTTCCTCCTCCAAGTTCCAGATTGGTTGTCGCACACGGTTTAGAGGGGGTGGGATTGGATTTGGATTTGGATTTTGGTTTGCCATTTGTGATCAACTTGAAGATGATCAATTGATAAAAAATTGGATTTGGTTTTATACTAAATTAACGGTCAAAAAATTGTTACCGTTTTATATTAAATTCATTCAAACGGTCAAAAAATTAATAAAATAAATACTAAAAAACGACCGTTGCAATTATTATTAATGGTTACCAGCACGGTAACAAGCACTAGATTACAGTTCACGGGACCCTACCAGCACGGGTGACGACGGTGTTACCGTGCTGGTAGTGGGGTACCCGTACCGATTTCTGGTAGCGCCCCATCGGCCCTAAATTTGAGTAACCTTAATATATAACTAATCGTGTTGGCATATATGTCTGGTTGATACGCCAATAGACTCGCACGCAACGCAGGCGAGCAAATTCCCGGTTAAAACATACTTTATCATAATTTAAACACATTAAAACAATACTTAAAAAACAAATTCCAAATTATCATAATTTAAACACATTAAAACAATACTTAAAAAACAAAATTCCAAATAGAAAAAGAAGATAACCAATCCGATAGGGAAGAAATCAGAAAATCCAACGTGGCAAGATATAAGGGGCCCTACAAACCAAACCCATAGTTGATTGTTGTGGTCATAACTTACTGCACGCATTCCAGTTGTCAGCGTATGTCAGGCCAGTCTAGATCGCGCACCACACAAGCCACATATCTTCAATTCTCCTAAATAAATAAATAAATCTTCTCCATTACAAATATTATTATTCTCTCTCTCTAAAATTGTCATTATTCGTTAAACATGACCGCCATCGCTCCTGCTGCTGCTCTCTCTCTACCGATTTCCTGTTATCGGTCGTCTAAGTTTGTTAATAAAAAGGTATGGTACCTATTGTTTGTGTTTGTTTTGGATGTATGAGATGATGGCATAATAATTAACACAACTATTAAATATGAATACGTCTCTCGTTTAACTAGTTTATACCTTATGTCTATAACACGGTTGAAGTTGAAATGACGGAGCTAGCCTAGCATAATAATTTTAATTATTGTTTAAAAAAATATTAAACTTGTATTTACATATTGACGTGTCTTATAGAGAACACGTTAGGAATTATTAGCCATTGATTTAGGTGTGTTTGTTTGATTATAAGTTGGAAAGTGTAATTAACATACTAAACATACAAATAACTAGAGTAATTAATTATTATTACTCTAGTTTGTAGCGTAATAATAATTACTCTAGTTCAAAACACTACGAGTACGAATAGAGTAATAAAACTACTCTAGTTCGAATGAAAATTACTCTAGTTATTCGTTTAGTATGGTAAAACTTATTAGTATTTGATCCTAACAATACTATGTTGATCCCACCAATAACAAAGCTAAGGTAGAGTATGAGGAGGGTAAGATTTAGATAGGCTGCTTCTAGTGAGACACCTTGCTCGATAGTGGTTTTGCAACAAGCCTTGGACATACGGCACATAACACTTAGCAATCGGGACAAAAGCCCGATTGCTGCATGTATCCCTTATCTTTTGGCTATCAACGTCACCACATGATGCATGATTAACCATCCACTGTTTTAACGTTATTTTCACAAAATTAGTAAAACAACGTTAAAATTAGTGCAATTTTACTTTTGCCCCGAGGGTCCACACATTATATACATTATTAACTGTAATGATTTGTAGTGTAGTTAGTTAATTTGCATACTTGTATGCTGCTTGGTCAGTAATAAAACACATGTGACCTGGCCAGGATTTAGTTTCAGTAATCACTGTTTGGATAAGTTGTTGCCTTAACACTTACCTTTGGACCTTTTCTTATTGGATGTCTTGGACTTAGGGTGTTAGAGGAGGGTTTGTGGTGTTTGCCATATCAGCCAGCGGGGAAGGAGGTGGCCTCGTCGACAAGAAAAACCCATGGAGCACTCTATTTAACGTCGAAGCGCCTAGGTGTAAAGCTCCACAAAGTAATGGAAAATTTTTGGATGTAAATGAAGCATTTGAAGTGGCTAGATATGATATACAATATTGTGATTGGCGAGCGAGGCAAGATCTTCTTACAATCATGCTCCTACATGAAAAGGTAACAAAATTTCCAACTTCCATACACCATAGTTATTAAAAGCCATCGCTTCATGTACCTAAGTTCATTTTCCAGGCGAGGCCCATTAATTGCGCTTCTAGTTCCTAGGCGCTCACTTCAGCTCTCCAGGCGCACTAAATACCGATTTTTTTTCTGTTTTTTTGTCTTATTTATTGCAAAATTATTGACCTTCTCTACAATATAAGCTTCCGAAATACCGATCAAAGCAACTTTCATCCAGATTTCTTATCCAGTTTAGATCTTTCAATTTTTGGAATTACATTTGAAACTTCACTATTTTATAATTTTTGGTACTAATAGATGATATCAACTGTTATATAATGGGCGCTAGGCCCCAGGCGAGGCCTATGCGCCTAGCGTTGTTGATAGCTATGCCATACACGACACAGACATTAATTTTCTATTATGATTTGGGAAATCAAAATTAATTACATATATTTGTTTTTGTAACTGTTTGGTTTGATTGAGTTAGTTTTTCTTTTATATAATCTCAGGTTGTCGACGTTTTAAACCCTTTGGCCCGTGAGTACAAATCCATTGGAACGCTGAAGAAGGATCTAGCAGAGTTACAAGACGAGCTAGCCGAAGCACATAAACAGGTTAGGAAAGAGTAAATAAATAAATTGGGATCATTTTACTTAAAACTTGATAATAGAAAGCTATATGATATTAATTTCGAAAGCCAATATGTTCTGGTTCGACTAAAATGGCAGATGCACATATCAGAAGCAAGAGTTGGCGCGGCTTTAGATAAGCTAGCTCACATGGAAACTGTAGTCAACGATAGACTTTTACAAGACCGAACCACAACAGCAACCGAGATTACCACTTCATCTCCTCCTAGTACCTCTAAAGAAACCGTTGAACGAAAAACACAAAGGAAAGGCCTAAATGTGTCTGGTCCAGTGCAACCTTACCATCCTCGTTTGAAGAACTTCTGGTACCCTGTTGCGTTTTCAAGAGATCTGAAGGAGGACACGTTGGTAAGCCATTATTATTATTATTTCCATTCTGTTGGTTACCTTTTCGCATTATACGTCAAGATAGTTCTCATGAAAATATGAATTTTATCTATGTAACAATGCAGATTCCGATTGACTGCTTTGAAGAACCATGGGTGGTATTTCGTGGGAAGGATGGGAAGCCAGGATGTATAAGGAACACATGTGCGCATAGAGCGTGCCCTCTTGACTTAGGCTCTGTAAATGAGGGTCGCGTCCAATGTCCCTACCATGGTAATATTTTCATTAAATGGATCTTTGCAGTTAATACCATTGACGAAAAAATATCTATCGTATATGAAGAATTGTATTTGAACTAAATTTTCAAATTCCGATTTTCAGGGTGGGAGTACTCTACAGATGGGAAATGTGAAAAAATGCCTTCGACTAAATTTGTTAATGTGAAGATAAAGTCACTTCCATGCTTTGAACAGGAGGGAATGATATGGATCTGGCCGGGCAGCGAGCCTCCTGCAGCCACAATTCCTTCGCTAGAACCTCCTAAGGGATTCGTAATACATGCCGAGGTATTTTAGAGGCTTTTTAGGAAATAGTTCAACTTTGAAAATATTTAGGCCGCCACTAATCCCATCTAACAAAATATTTGCTGGCAGTCATACCTTTTAACATATCGTCCACCAACGGGCCATGACTACCATATTGTCCACCTTTTAACAATCAACTATTGCCCACCACCGGTCCAAACTGACGTGGCATGCTTGCGTGCCAGGTTCCCTCTTGCGTACCATATTCTCTCTTAGTATTATGTTAGTTATGGTCCGTTGGTAGACAATATGTTAAAAGGTGGGGCTGTCAATAGCTGATAGTTGGGATTATTTAAATCCAATACTCCCTCGTTATAATGGTCATGTTATTTTATGAACTAACGTAAGATTAATGCGGACGACAGATTGTCATGGAACTACCAGTGGAGCATGGACTACTATTAGACAACCTTCTGGATCTTGCGCATGCGCCCTTTACCCACACTTCCACATTTGCAAAGGGATGGAGTGTTCCAAGGTCTGCTTCCATTCTAACTAATGCTTGTAACATTTTTTCTCAATAGGTGGTTGATCATCTTAGCATCTTTAAGTTGAAATCACTTTATCTTGAATATAAGAAGTTGGTGTCTCGACCCATTAACTAATGAATGGGTCGATTCAGGCTGTCTTTATTTTTCTTTCCAAACGGGTCAAAATACAACAGCTTAAAAGAAACAAGTCAAACGGGTCAAACCGTTTAAAAGCCACCCAAAGTGTACTTTTAATGCATTAAATCTCAAATCATTTTCTTCAAAATGATTAGATTAAATTGTTGATGACTGATGTTTACATTGTTATTGCAGCTTGGTTAAATTTTTGACCCCTTCATCAGGTTTGGAAGGATATTGGGATCCATATCCAATAGATATGGAATTTCGACCGCCTTGTATGGTGTTGTCAACCATTGGGATTTCAAAACCGGGTAAACTGGAGGGGCAAAGCACGAAGCAGTGTTCTACGCACCTTCACCAACTACACGTCTGCTTACCATCGTCAAGAAACAAAACAAGGCTATTATATAGAATGTCACTTGATTTTGCTCCGGTCTTGCAATATGTTCCTTTCATGCACATCCTGTGGAGGCATTTTGCGGAAAAGGTAACATCATAAGTTATGCTTGAAGTCATGAAATGGATTCCGGTTCATACTTTGCATAATCTAGATATTCATAGTAATCTAAACGTTTTAGCGAAATGATTTAGATAGTAATCGGGTCAAGATTTTTGCAGGTACTAAACGAGGATCTACGGCTTGTACTTGGGCAACAAGATAGGATGATCAACGGTGAAAATGTATGGAACATGCCGGTATCTTACGATAAGCTTGGAGTAAGATACCGGTTATGGAGAACCGCAGTCGAAGAAGGATCTACAAAATTACCCTTCAGTAAATAAAATTAAACACAAACTAATTTTTGGATTCAACTCATGATTATGGATTAATTTGAGAGAAAACACGACCCAAATCAGACATTTCCGTTGTACATAGTTTTTTAGTACATTCACCCGTAATCGATTGATGCCCACGGGCCAGCGGCCCATGACGGTTTATGTGCATACATTATTTTCGATTGTGTAGCGATAAATAAAATGTTAGATGTGAGTTTAGTCGAGTTTTGGGTTTGTTATCACGGTTTGGATTAGGATTCAGATGACCTAACAGTTGACACGATAAGCGTATTGTGTTATAGTCTTTTGTTATCAGTCTCTTTTCATGAGCGATCCGTCAAGTATGTTATCGAAATCAGTACATTAACGCGTGACACAAGTGTATCAGTACAACATCGAACATGGGAACTGAATTGCATCAAACTTGTTTGAATGTTCGAGTTAAAAATTGTGGTTTTAGTTCGGTTTACCAACCCCAAATAATATCTTTAACAAAAAAAAAAATTGATGTATTAATAAAATGACCAAAAACAAGAAAAAAAGAACATAACTTTGCAACTATGACACAAAGTGCAGATTTCTGTACACAAGACTCATGTGCAAAATGCAAACTCTAAAAAAAAAAAATCTATCCGACCAACTTCGATTCGACTCAACACGGGCTCGGTTTTAACATCAACCGATCGAAGACGGAAGACTTTTTAGTCACACACTCTTAATGTCATCCACTCGGTCTATAACATCCATAGCCTTAATCCTGTCAATATCAAAGTTAATAATCGGAACAGATGACGGTCTCTTGATCGGAAACGGGTCCCGTTTAATTTCCCGTGTTGGCGAATGACTACTGCTCTTGGTTAGCCTATGGTGCTTACTTAACCTGCTTCTAGTGTCAAATTCTTGGCTTTTACTTATTCCGGGAGTCAATTTTCGTTTGCTTATGTCCCGAAGCATCTCTCGGTCTTCGGTTGTGAGTGTTGGCAAGGGGGAGGTGGGCCGGTTTGGTGATATCTGAATTCCCTTTTGATTTGGGGACCGAATTGGGGATTTAACGGGTGATCTCATCCCACCGTTCATAGCCCTTGTTTGGCAGACGAGATGATGAAGCCAAACGACTAATTCAAGAATACATTCTTCGGTTTTTTCCTTATCTGCATGATGGAGAGTCTCTATTCTCAATGAGTCAACCGGGCAAGACGGTTGTCGGTTTGCCTCAGATCTACAAGGAATTAACTAGCTATTTAATTTTGAAACATTTACTTATGAATGGGTAAACTCAGATTTATCTCTAATTGGTTAAAAATAAAATAAGTTACCTGAACATAAAACGGGTCAAATAGGTTGGACGTCACCCGAATTGTATTTTTATTGCATAAAACTTTGTAAACAATTTTATTTCAAAAAGATGAATTATTCTTAAAAAATATGTTTCGGGTCAAACCAATCCGAATTGGACTACCAAACCCATTCTCCAACCTAGAAAAAAAAAACAATGGAAATAAAACATACCCTGTATTTGCCCATTCTCCAACCCAGCCGAAGCCATGATGAGCTCTGTATCGATCCGATTTTTGTTTGACATGATGCAAGATCAGCGGTTAGTAAATAACAAAATACATCTACAAAGCTAGAAGTTCAATTACTTTTTCCTATTTTTAAAAGTGAAGGGGGGTGTTTGGATGTGTATTTAAACTGGTTATGATAATGTTAGTCCAATTATTTAGGGTCAGAACAGTTGGATTTATGACGCAGGTACGGAGTTGCTCGAAGAAAACCGAATCTTGAAAAACAAAATTATATAAGTGCCCAACTTGGTTTTAAAAAGCGCGCCATGTACATCTAGGTCAGTTTGTCAAAATCAGGGTCTGTAGGAGGCGACCGATATGTAAAAAGTAAAAACAACCAAAGGGAAGAAGAGACCATGAATGCTTTTATTTAATCAAAAGGCTCAAGTGTAAACGAGATGAATTTGATTATAAGCAATGCCTCGCGTACGTGAAGCTCTCGCCTCACGCTTTTTAAAACCAAGGTGTGCATAACTTTAGGCATCTGATTAATATCTGATCAACTAATTCTGTGATTCGGATTCTTCAAGTCACGGTAATAAAAAATAAATAAATAAATAAAAACACCCAAACACAACCCCTTCTTTTGTGAAACACCATACATATAGGAAGATACATAATGCGAGTAAATAAAAAGAAAAATATCATAAATGTAGGGAATTACTTGGTTGTGTTTGTTGCAATTGGAACAAGCCATTGAAGAGTTTTCTCCATCTCTGCTTTAATTTCAGCGACGGTAAGCTGCAACGACAGAATTCCAGAAAGCCAAAACAAATTATTACGCACATTTAGAATGGCAAAAAAACAGACAATAAGTGTTTAAAAAACAATTAAATAACTTTGCTGTGGAGGTTAAACAAAACTCTCACAAAGTGACTGGTACAACTTTGAATGTTAAATTAGTATTTGCAAATTTACAATATAGGATAATTTCATATATCCCCCTCGAAAGTTGGTATAATATCCAGTGGCGAAGCTTGACCCGAAACTTTGGGGGGTCGGAAATCACTAGTTTCGGGGGGTCGAAAACCAGTTTCGGAGGTTGAAACCGTATATACCAAAAAATTTCTATACGAATACTATATAGTCGGAACTTCTGAGCGAAAATTCGGAGGGTCGGCCGCCCCTCCCCGCCCCTTAAGAGCTACGCCCATGATAATATCTTTCAAATTTATGACACTTATACCCTTTCCCTTAAAACTTGCATTTTGAAATGAATTTGAAGTATACGGAAAAAGGGTTAGGGTAAATGGTCACATGACTCATATCATACGTTGTATTTGATGAAATGGGTAAATATGATATTAAATTTTTTGGTTGGGCCACATATGCTATTATGCAAGTTTTTAGGGGCATATATTATTTTACATTTATAGCATCAATAACTTTTCTATCTATAACAACTTTCATGATCTCAATTTCTTTCATCAAAAGTACTTGATAGTCAATTTTAAACTGAAAGTAGGTAGCTTCTGTATTCACGATCAAAGTTGTACAAACAACACGTAAATTCTCAATTTTTGGTCGATTATACTTTTTTTCTAATAAAAATACATCATTAGCTACTAAATTCGCCTTTTTTGGTAGGTCCAAATTGTTTGTATATGAGAACGAAACATAAGTATTAATAAGCATGGGAGTATTATAGATAAATACATAACATTTATTTTCTATTTAGATGTTGTTTGATTATAGAAATGTCTTTATTAACATCAATGACAAAAATCATTACAAATAGAGTTGTGTTCTTTCATGCGTACGATGGGTCAAAACTTAAAGTGAATTTACCTCTTCCTTTGGGTGAAAAGAATGTATTTTGGAGCGCATTGCTGACTTAATATTAGGCGGCAAACCTTGGTACAATGAATCCCTCGTACTTGGAGGCACAGAACTTGAGCGGGTAACCTGAAGTCATTAAATACTTCATCAATCAATGTTCCGAAAACACTTACTCCTATTATTAGATTAACTGAGTAACAATAATAGTTAGTTGTGGGTCAATTTCATATATACCCTTAAAAACTTGCATGATATTATATTATCAACCAAGAAAACTAACATGAAAGGTATCCATTCAATAAACCTAACATTGCATATTCACCAACACAGTATATAATATGACCATTATACCCTTATCTTTCTCCTCACACTCCAAAATCTTATATACTAATATACATTTTATGGGAAGGGTATAAACATCATAAATTCAAAAATGGGTATAACATCTGAAAGAACAGAAACTCACAAGTGTATCAATCTGAGTAATAATATTTGCATAATGTAGAGCAAGACCAGCAGCTCCCAATTTCTGTCTGTTGCTCTTTACCGGAGTTTGGGTATCTGAAATAACATACATAAAGTAAATAATAATATATCCCACATCGCGCTTTCCTAATACAATTATGAAAAAGCAGATGATAACTTGGTAAGGAACGTTTGACTTGGCACATAGTTAAACCGAAATCGTTTACTAAACTAATGAACGAATGCTGCAATATTCCTTAATAAACAAAGTTGCAGAAATTTGTGCACAAAATCGGATAAAATTAAATATAAAAAAAAAAAAGAGTTGCCGTTTTAGACACATACCAGCAGTTCCAAAAGCATTATGAATCTCCATGTGTAAGAAATGAACAATATCGACAAGTTGCTCCATCACCTTAAATAACAAATACAAATAAGTACCGAAATGCCTTACCCATTGCAAGAAAGTAACAATGATATGTTAAACTGGAAAACGGGCGCGTTTAATGTGATGGAAAAATAACAGTAAGCCTACTATAAATGATAAAAACGTGTTCTACCCTCAATAGAAAATATAGTTGTAGTTAGTTACCTCTTCCAAAATCTTGGACCAAAGTGACTTCTTTTGCAAACTTCTCACGTGCTTCCTTTGACTTTTCAACTCTGCCTTCAAGAGAGCAAGGCTGTCCCCTATGCACAATTAAAAAGGTTCAATTAGCTTAAAAAAACTAAGTGCATATTTACATATGTAAGAAAACACGAACGTATTATAGAACATATCAGAAAAAGAAACATGGTTGAACATCCCACTAAAGTAGCAATAAAAGCAGCCACAACAATAACAGAGTATGATAATGATCATAGCAAGGTGTTTGAATATCATCTCTACATTAACTAAGCCAACAAAATGTAAAACAGGTTTAGGTGTCCATAAAATCCTGCGCAATTGTTCTTATGAGTTATGACGTCACCATTAATGCGGTCCATTACTTGCTCCAAAAGGGTACTGATATATAACGGCCTTTTGCATTTTAAAAAAATATGTAATACGCATTTATTAGCCACTAAGGTGAAAGGTCAATGAGTACCTCTTGGAGGAGCATTAGGATTCTCCTCTTCTTGTTGCTTACGTCGAAGATCTTGTTCGAACCTATCCAACGCATGTAACTCATGGTATAACTCCTGCATAAAAAACACATCACTTTCCTTTTTAACACCATAATAATTTTCATAGCACACTTTTCCGTTCAAAATCATTGCATAAGTTCAGCAATTCCAATCATGTTTAAAAGTTACTTTTTAACTAGATGTATACATATACTCACACACACATAAATAAATGCATACATAGATATACGCATATTACATATGTACATAGATGTTGACGATTGTGTTTCGGTTAATAATTTGTGATTGAGGATATGGTTTGAACTTTGAATTATTGCTTATCCTTTTAGGATTGGTGTCTTCAAGAAGTCTGCGTATGGGTTTTCTTAGGATTCTTTGTTATTACAAAATATAAGTTTTCTTGATCAATAAGTTTTGGAAGTAATTGTACATGGATACGTATTCCATATTCTTAAGAAATATTTGTGTTCAAATTCATCTTTGATTCAATAAAATGTGTGAGATTGTTTTGCATTATTATCAGCCTTGGTCCGCTCTCTTTTCGGGTTAATCTCGACTCTATCATGACCTACTATTCAGCCTCATATCTTAATCTACTCGGTTCTACTTTGCTTATTTTCTCTTCAGATAGTACATACGCCCCCACACCGCGACCGACCAGCCCGCACACACACACACACACACCGAGGCAGACACAGACACACTCCTCCGCCCCTATGCACAAGCATGAACACACAAATGCATATATGCATGTGTGTGTATGTATTTATGCATATGCCAATATACGTGTGTATGCATGTGCATATATAACATAATACACAAGCTGGCGGTACATTGAATTCTTAGGCATTAATAGAAAAGTAAACTGGTTATTCATTAGTTTCTTAAAAGTAAGATTACCCTGGAACTAGTGATTGTATTTCATTTCATTTCAACTTTATTAGTGTTGTACAAATCATCACAGAATGAATGGTATAAATATCCGCTCCAAATTCCCATTTCTAAGTGTTTTCCTTATGTTAGATATTAGGGCCGCCTTTATTAATGTCAGCAACCTATATTCGTATCTCAATTCAATTTTTTTTCTGTTTTGGATAAGGTTTGGAATTACTCCTTCATGTTTTCCCATCCAAATATGTAAAGAAATTAGGATAGAATCATTATAAATATTAATGAATACTCACGGCCGTATACTGAACCAAAATTTTCAAATGCTCCATGATGGTTTCGGCTTCTTCTTTTAGTTGCTTCTGGGGAATTAGTTCTGATTCCAATCTAAATAATACAAGACATTAGCATAATGTTCAGTTCTAATTCGACACTGTAGATTTATAGGTGGCAAAAGGGGAGGGCCATACGGGTTAGACAACGGGTTAAAAGACTCAAACAGGAAACCTATGGTTCAGGTCCAATGAAAGTCCGTAACACATTTTGTCCAAATTGACGGTTTTTTTTTTTTTTTTTTTTTTTTGCATAATTGATTAGTGTGTTTAATGAGACAACAAAAACTAACTTATCTGGATTAAAAATTATTTTTTTCGAATAAAATGGGTTAGGAGGCTTGGCTTGTTTCTTTTCAAGGTATATATTTTTTTTTCCCGTCCCAAACAACTCATTCATCAATAAATGGGTCGAAAATGCCATCTGTAATTATATCTAGAGAAATTACTTTTCAAAGTAACGGTCCAGGTTGTGCCATTGAGGATCTTTGCAACGGTTTCCAAAACGGATCACTTCACCGGAAAAGATTTTTAATTCTTCCCTACAAACACCATAAAAGCAAGACTATTTAAAAGACACCCATTTAAGTAAAAAGATCAATGGTATTATCATTAGTTATTTTCATGCTACTCACCTCTTATCGGATGCAGCAATTCTGAGGAGCTCATCCACATCTTTTGATATCAAACGTTGCACACCTTCGGAAGGCAATACTACCTCCTTTAAGTGTTTAATGTTATCTTTTGAAAGGGCTTGCATAAGATTGGCGCCCTTAACGATTGTGTTGGCGATTTCGAATGATAATATTGTTATTTTATTTCCCTTTGTTGCCACACTCGAGACAAAACCGCTGTTGCTAAGGTGTAAACTTGTCATGCTGCTACCAAGTGTATCCAGCACTTCTACTGCCTTTCCAAGACCAACGGTCCCAGCTTTACCCAAACGTGAACTCATTTCTGAAACCTGCATTACCCAGTTTATAAGATTTAAAGGTCGTAAAACACGTGGATCGGACAATGGGTAAAAATTCAGTCATTGGATCATCAACAATTCTTTTGGAACGCTATAAATAATTACTGCATTGAATATGATTATAATTTTAATTATAATTTTCTTACCCATCCAATGATTTAGGAGGTTTTAAGCATCTAGGAAGCGTTGGGTAACTTTTGCACAATTATGTGTCTAGTTTTCCTAAACAAGGATCAATAGATAATCCCAAGTTCAATTCTTTCCTAAATATTTACTCCGCTTAGAAACATAGGGTACGGAACAACAAAAAAGGAATGAGAAAAACACATAAGAACATATTCTTCTCAAAAAACGCCTAGTAAAGAAAGAAGTATGTTCACGGAAACAAGGTAAGTAGGTAAAGACAAACATAATGATTACAAGCTTTCCTTCTCGTTCCTCTCCATCTACATAGAAACCTATAACTAGTTTTCTACGTTCTACTCCTAATGTTACATCTCAAATTCCTAACATGTTGAAGCATGGCAATGATCCACTAGACCTTTCTACATCCTATTAAAATATGGACATAATCACAAATAAGCTTCACAAAATTGTCGTTATCTCATTGTCCTTGTAATATCGGTGCCCATACATGACCAATATTAGTTTTTCTCTTTTTATTTATAGTCATTGTTCCATGTGTTAAATTGACCAAAACTGTATTGCGTCATTGGGACGAAATTTGAAGAATGTTCGGAACCATGTGATAACCAAGTTGATATCTTTAGTTGGTTGTCTCTTAAAGACATCTACCCTTCCTTTCCTAGAAAATGTATATTGGGATATAGAAAGGTCATCTCATCACTCTTTAGCCACACACATGACACCGAACCGTACGACATTATGCTTACATCTACTTTTTCCTCATTGGTTCTTTTACGCACGTAGCACTCACTTGATCATAATTTCAAGACAAATCTTCCTCAAATTTATATTCCAATAGCGTGGATATATAATCCTCATTCTAAATTAAGACATTCATGATTCAAAAATTAAAGAGGTTAATTATTTTCCAAATTGGAATAACTCGTCACCTCTCGGTGGATGTTTTTCCCATCCCTAAACTCTCTATCTCTCTCTCTCTCTCCCACGTCAACGTCACATCAACTTTTTCGATCTATTCCCACTCCACCCCTAACTTTGGAAAAAATCTTTCTCATCCCTCTCATCCGTAAAAACATCGTCTTAATAAACTACAAGATGAGAAGCGCAAGGTACAATACCTAAAAAGTATAAATGTTCCGAATGGCCTTCAGGGTAGACTCAAAACACAAGGTGAATTTCCGCCTCACCGCTCACGCGGGATGGTTCCCCCACCAATCCCACTCCTTGCCACCTCTCGTCCCGAGCCATACCGCTCCCGCTCCGTCCCACTTATTAACTAACAACAATCTCAACCACTTAAGATATCCCCTCTCAACATCAAACACCTAAAAACTTCCTAAAACCTAACTCTATGAAAAAAAAAAAAAAAAAAACCTACAAAACATAATTAAATTACAATCCAAATATCATCAAAATTCAAAACCACATTACCAAAACTACTAACCCAATAATCTAAATATCCAAACAAAACACATACCTTAGCAACCGCAGCCAAATTCGACCGCGATTTACTGGAAGAAGCCCTAGCCAACCTAGGAATCCCATCATTATCATCCAATGCATAAGACCCACCACCACTCATCACAGAAAACGAAAAGGGGGGTTCCCTCACACTACTATCACCACTCATAATAATATTATTATTATTATCATTCCCACCATCATCATCATCACCCATTCTTTCCCTAACAACTGATGAAGAAGCAGATTCATGATGATGATGATCATCCAACGCTCCAGATTGATTACTGAGCCCATTAACAAGATTGGTCAAGCTTCTATTTTTATTACGAGTATCTGCAGTTGATCTTCTTGAACAAAGGCCACCCATGTCGTTAAATTCATACAGAAAGTGTTGTGTTGAGTTGATTGAAGTGTTTGTTTGTTTCTTGGATCATCAAAGATTAATAATGTTAGGTTGGGTTGGGGGGGGGGGGGGGGGGGTTGCGGTGCTAATCGGTGGCTGTTAATCTAATCGGTGGCTGACGCTATGTTCGAGGGAGTAGTAGTAGTAGTAGTGAAACAAGAAACATAAGCCAAAGAAAGACTCCTTCCATCCATCAATTCATTCCCTTTCTTTCTTCTTACTTCTTTGGTTGCCTTCTAGTTTTGGTTATAGGTTCTACCCTTTTTTGTTCTTTAGTCAAAGTCAAACCCCACAAAATAATAATAAGGGAAAATGACCAATATAGCCCGTTGACCGGGCATTTTGCACAAATAGCCCCCTCCACCGTCTTTGGAGAGACGGGACACGGCTCCCAACCCGCCTGAACCGTCTCCCGAGAGGCTTCCCATTTCAGCCAACAGAGGACCGCCACGTGGCGTCTCTGATCCCGAGGCTGTACCGTCTCTCTCCAGACGGGTCAGAAATCTCTCCCAGACGGTTCCCGTTTACCAAGACGGCTAACCCTTCGGTTCAACCGTCTCCAAAGACGGTTCACGTCTATCAATGCCGGCTGTCCCTTCGGGTCAACCGTCTCAAACAGACGGGTCACCTTTCCCAATACGTCTTAACGAAATTTTTGAACCGTCTGAACCGTCTGAACCGTCTCACGAGTGTATATAAATACCCTAATTAACTTAACGAAATTTGCACCCACCGCTCTCCTCTAACCTTTCATCTTCCATGCACCACCTAACCGTCTCCTCTAAGCTTTCATCTTCCATGCACCCACCCGTCTCCTCTAAGCTTTCATCTTCCAATCCAATGACGTTTTTTTACTTTCCCAGCCGAAGCCCCAGCCGAAGCCTACCGGCTTCGGAAAATATGTCCCGGTTACTTGGATTGTTGTTTCATCTGCGTACGGCTACTTGGATTGTTGTTCCATCTGCGCGTGGTTTGCAACCCGTCTACGCGTGGTTTGCAACCGGTGTAATGGATCGATGATGTGGTGGTCTACATTTTAGGCAAGTTCGCTCGGTTTCCGAATTTATGTCTCGATGTTCGACGTGTGCTCACTGAGAACTATTGTTACATAAAACGAGGAAATGTTTCGGACTTGTCTGTGTAGAGCACATACACCATTCGAAACAACGTCTATGTAGACCACTGCTACTACCGCCGCTGTGGAGGACAAAACATCTAACACTAAGATGTAGTCTTCAATAGTTGGTTAGACACTACGATTACTTCAAACAAAGTTCTTAGTTCTGAAAGTAAATTTGGGAAGTTTGTTGTAATAGTGTAGTTTTTTACTTGTTGCTTCTTAATTTTCTCTTGTTGCTTCTTTATTCTCGGGAAGTAAATTTGGAAAGTTTGTTGTAATAGTGTAGTTTTTTAATTGTTATTGTAATAATATTTATTGTTTATTTGTGATTGTAATAGTATAGTACGTTTAAATATAAAAACAAAACGACAAATTAAAAATATAACCAACTGTTTAAATATAAAAACAAAACGACAAATTAAAAATATAACCAACTATTGCATTAAAAATAAAACCATTACAAATAAAAACAAAACGACAAATTAAAAAAAATTACATAAGACGATGTTTAATCATTTGCCACACGGACACATGTTTAAACTCTTTACCCTCCCTATTTTTGTACTGCCTTAGACTGTGTCTAATGGCCGCGTCTTCAGGAAAGTTTGCGGGTACGTCGTAAAGGGTCCGGTTATGGTGGCTGTTGAATATTTGACACTTTGTCGTCAAATCATTCAACTTGCGGCTAAGCGACTCGGTGGTACGTTGTGAGCCCCCAACGAGCCGGTTGTACTCATTCAGGATCCGGAACCACTTGTTGTTGAGGTGTGTACTCTCCTCAACATGCAGCCATGCCGCAATCAACGCGATCTCTTGTTCTTCCGTCCATCTTTGGGGTGCCATTGGTTTTGGACGGTGGTTTGGACGGTGTTGGACGGTGGTTTGGACGGTGTTGGATGGTGTTGGACGGTGGTTTGGACGGTGTTAGACGGTGGTTTGGACGGTGTTGGAAGGTGGTTTGGACGGTGTTGGACGGTGGTCGTCGGGTAGTAGATGGTGTTTGGACGGAGTTGTACGGTGGTTGATATGTTCAGACGGTTTGGATGACGGGAAATGGACGGGAGACGGGTATTTATAGGGCTGAGCCGGACAACCGAAGCGTCGCCGCTCATCGGGAACCACCGCGTCGGTAAATGTGTACCGTCTCTCAAGACGGTTCAACCGAAGGGTCAGCCGTCTTGGGAAAGCTGACCCGTCTGTTTGAGACGGTTGACCCGAGGTGTCAGCCGGCATTGATAGACGTGAACCGTCTTTGGAGACGGTTGAACCAAGGGTTAGCCGTCTTGGGAAACGGGAACCGTCTGGGAGAGGGTTCTGACCCGTCTGGAGAGAGACGGTACATCTCGGGATCAGAGACGCCACGTGGCGGTTGGGGGTGTCAACAACGTGTCCCGTCTATCCAAAGACGGTTCAGGCGGGTTGGGAGCCGTGTCCCGTCTCTCCAAAGACGGTTGAGGGGGTTATTTGTGCAAAATGCCCGGTCAACGGGCTATATTGGTCATTTTCCCTAATAATAATAATAATAAAACCCTATTTTGAGAGGTATGGTAAATAAATGTTATGTGATGATGGTATATGTGGTTTCTCAATTTTTCAACATTGGTTTCTAACTTTTTTGCTTGGGTTGTTAACTTTTTGCTTAGAGTAAAGTTCACATTGTATTTATTTAGGTGGTTTTACAAATTTTAAATATATTAAAAATAGTTTCTAAGAGGGTGTTTGGAATTGATTTTTCAAAGCAGCTTCTGTGTTTTGGAAAAGCAGTGGTGGAGTTGCTTTTAGATTATTGCGTTTTGGTAGCCTAAAAATCCATTTTAAAACTCAACCCCAAACACTAAAAACTGATTGTTTGCGTTTTCAAAACGCAATAAACTAAAAATCCATTTCAAAACGCAATCCCGAACACCCCCTAAGTATAAGAAATTATATTGATAGTCTGAACTTTTTTCAATTTGTAACATCCTTGATCCCTACATGTCATCTATTTTCAAGAGCTACATGTGTTACTCTAGTTGTTATTTGGAGAGTACTTTGATTGGATGGGAGTTAGTTTGTTCGCTTAAATTTTTGTAAAATGACAAAGCTATACTTAAAAACTTTATGATATTTTAGATTTTAAAAGGTAAGCACGGCATACAAAATATAACGACTAGATGTCGACCTTCGCGCGTTGCGGCAGGGGCAATCTGATAATCGTATTATATATATAGGAATAAGATCAAATATGAACCAATACCCTAATTAGGAACTTAGGAACCAATCTGAGCCATCCATTTTTTATTTTGATATAGAGGGTATTAGTGTAAATATACATTTAATTAATTAGCTTTTTATTATAATTAGAATTTATAATCAAAGTAGTTACTAAATAAGAATTGATTGGTTTCCTTAAAACTATCAACCACTATTACGATCATTATCTTGAAGAACAACCCTAATCAACAATTCGTATACATATATGTATTTTCTGTTTTTGTTATTTTTTTTTCAAACTAATCAATCATTATTATTTTTAATCTCAATTGCTCGGATGTATTAGGTATTTATTTTTGTTTTTGTTAGATCGAAATGTATAATCAATTGGAATTGTATTTGTAATGATTTTGTTAGGTTAGATTAGATCAATTGCATAATTTCTTTGAATCGAATGTGCAGTACATTGAGGTCATGTATTTTTTGATAATATACGTTGGTGTATATTACATTTAGGGTTAAGCGACCAAACCCTAATTAGGATTATAACGTCAAAATGAAGGAGACGTTTTTATTATTTTCAAATGCATATACACTAGTGTATATTATACGTTGGTGTATATTACATAAAGATGATAAGAGACATAACTGCTGTGAGGATGAACAGGCCAAATGCCTATACACCAGTGTATAGTATACATTGGTGTATATTACATAAAGAGGATAAGAGACCGAACCTTAAAGGTGATGACGATGAATGAAAAAACAAAAAAGAAACTAGTATACACCAACGTATATCTGTGTCGATAATGATGGTAAATGAGAAAAAAATACTGATATACACCAATGTATATATGCATTCACGATGAATGAAAAAACAAAAAAGAAACTAATATACACCAATGTATATATATGTCGATGATGATGAATGAAATAAAAAAAACTGACAGGGAGATTTTATAGGGATTGAGTATAAAAAATGGGGGTTAATAATTATTCAGTTACAAATTTAGACTTAATTACTTAAGCATATTGAACAAAAGTCAATAATACCCTTTGATTAAAATAAACAATTAATTAATGTTTTACTTATTTACAATCATGCCATTAGAGATCAATGGCTATAAAGTGGTTCTTATGGTTCCTACTTAAGCTATGGTTCCTATTTGAACCCTACCCTATATATATATATATATATATATATATAGGTAAAGGATATATTGGAAACCCTTGTTATAGTGAAAACTCTGGAAACTCTAACTTCCCGAGTTTTTTTTTATATGAAAATTTTAGGGTATGTAATATATATGATTTTAAGCATTTTGAGCAAAAAAAATCAAAAAAGCGCCGAGCACTTTTTTAAAAAAAATAAATAAATAAGTTTTCGGGTAACACATTGTTAACACACGTTAATTTCTCTTAACATGTGTTACCCGAAAACTTATTTAAAAAAAAAAAGGCTTGGCGCTTTTTTGATTTTTTTGGCTCAAAATGCTTAAAATCATGTATATTACATGCCCTAAAATTTTCAGGCCCTAAAAAGCTCGGGAAGTCAGAGTTTCTAGAGTTTTCTAGATAAGGAGGGTTTTCTATGGATCCCTACCCTATATATATATATGCGTTGCAATGTACTATATCAAATTGTGCTCGGTTTGTATGTACTATATCAAAGTTAGTATGACAAAAGTAAACAATAATAAGATATCACAGTTTGTACTAATGGATGTTTAAAAATATTTTGACACCGTCTAATGTGTCAAATCCGATTTAAATAGGCTAATTCAGCCGTTGTTTTATGCCATGAATATTTGGGTGTCAAGTTTTAAACTTTTGCAAATAGATGTATATTGTTCGAACCTTGACTTTCAAAATAAAACAACCGGCAACTGTATGCCACTTTCACTTTATTTATAAATCCTAATATTTTATGTTCAGTAATTGAAAGTTAGATATACACCTCATTAAAGAAATCAATGCCACATCTTCTATATACATCTAATAAAATAAACTCAATTGTGACACATGGCATTCCCATGTTGCACCTCAATTCTTCTCTCTTCCTATATTGTGCCATGTGTCACAACCTTATAATTTATAAACTTTTGTTTTTTTTTAAATTGAAAATTTATTTAATACATAGAATATGGTCAAATAATGGTCAATTATTACTTTCCTAATCTCATTTACCAATTCAATTCATTACCCTAAATCACAAAAAAAAAAAAAAAAAAAAAAAAAAAAAAAAAAAAACAGATCGTTGCCTTCATCTCTTCATTCGCGATCAAGAACAAAAACTTTGCGATAACTCTATATCACCGATCATCTGATTGTGTTGTGTCTTCTCCTTCAAGGTAACACACACGGTTATCGCAGTTAATATAAATCATGTTTCTTACTGAAAAGCATGAACCATAAGTCCGATTAATGTGATTATCTGTTAAATACTCTTCTAATCGTTTTTTTATCCTGTCCGATTAATCTTTATCTGTTTTTCTTTTTACTGATTTTAATGATATTTGTTTCTAATATTCAGGTTTGGGCGATTAGGTGTTTTGTGTTGTTGTTGTTTAGGTTAGTTTGGCGATTAGGGTTCATTGGCTGTTATGTATTGTTTTTTTATTCTAATAATTTTTCATATTTATTCGATTTGGGTTCATGTTTCTCAATTAGTTTGATACTAATTTTATTACTTTAATTTCAATGTTTAGGTTTTGTGTGTTGTTTTTTATGGTTATTGGGCGATTAGTCTTCATGTCCTGATATGTATTCTTCTTTGATAGTTTTCACTTATTATGTTTTCTGGATTCATCGATTAATTTTTTACATGAAATTTCTGAATTTTTGATTCTTTGCTGATGTTTCAATGTTTTCAGGATTCATTGAATCCCTGATTGAATGTTTATGTTTCAATATTATGTATGTATATGTATTGAAAACTATTTCAATGTTTATGTATTGATCCATTCATCCCTGTCTTAATGTTTATGTTTCAATATATTCATCCCTGTACTTTTCAATTTTGATTAATTGTGTATCATTCTGTTTGTTTCTGTCATTAACCTATTCAGTTGGTCATCAAATCGTATTAATATTAATCATATTCTATTGGTGTTTTTTTCTAATACAGGTGTTTCAAAGCTCGTGTCATAATGGTGTATGGCTTTTGGGTCAAGTCAGAAAGTAACCATCGTGTTTGTTTGGTAATCAATCTAACATTCTTAATTATCCAACTGCTTTAGATGTTAGATGTTAGATTTAAGTCTCTGGTCATATATCAGTCCACTGTTCTTATTCATGTAGATGTCAAAAAAATATAAGTCAATTCATTTATATGTTAGATGTCAACTTATTTACATTGATGTTATTTTCAGTTCACTCATATGGGTCATTGTTGTTCAAATATTTATATTTGACTGATTCATTACATGTCCAATCTAATGCTCACATTTTTACTTTGACTTTTTTAATAGTCATAAAACATTTTAATTATGGTAAATTTATATGCTAACCTTTGACTGCTTTAATACTCATAATAGAATTTCATTATTAAAAAGTTTATATTTTAAACCTTTGACTTTTTTATCATAAAAAAATTTACAATTTAGTAAATTTTTTATGTTAACCTTTACTTTTTTTAATAGTCATAATACAATTTCATTATGGTAATGTTATTTTTTGACACTTTCACTTTTTGAAATTAGCATAATTTTCATTTTTTGACTTCTAATTAATCAATACTAATTATGTTTTCAATTTTTGGCACAAAGAATTTTAACTATATTTCAAATTTAAAATTAAAGATTTAAAAGAAAACCGTTTTTAGTTGACCATATGTATTTAAACTCATAATAAATGGTACGATCTCTGATTTATTAATTTCTATTTATATCCTATGAATTGATTAAATCATAGATTCAGTTTTTTTTTTATATATCTTAGTATATAAGTCTTTGACTTTTTTATTTCAACTTATGCAGGTTGTATTTTATGAATGTGATTATGTATTTTTTAAATTTATGATCTAACGTTTACACAATGTCAACAATATGATTTAGTACAATTCTAACAACTTTAGTTTTTTCATAAATCATTATTAGCATATTGAATTTTACGTTTACCATCATAAAATAATAATCGTTCTACTTGAAAATATCAAACTACTTTTTTGTATATTTTAAACTTTTACATTTTTTTATTGTAGAATTCCTTTTTTTAAAACATACTAAATGATGGTAAACAAGGTAAATTTTCGGTTATTTAAAAAATTCAACACATTTAATAAAAAAAAATTAAAGGTTAAAAATTTTGACTTGTAGCCTTGAAAATTTTTAAATAACATACTAAATTTAATTTTGATTTATATAATTTCGAAATTTTAGCATTTATATTGATTGAAAATATAATATGGAAACATGTAAATTAAATCATTTTGATTTCCATTCTCATAATTCGGTTTCCATTTCTTAAACCTATACTAAAAATACAAAAAATGTTACTTATTACAATATTAAGTACATTATAAATACAATGATCGAATCAAGAACTTTCCAGTTAATCTTTTTTTTCCAGAGTTGATCAGGTAGCATCTACTCTTTTTTTCTTACATTCGTTATTTATATATCACTATAATACAAACAATGTAGCATTTACTGTTTTTTGTGTTACATATTATAAAATTGCAGGATTGTGGATCCAAACAATGTAACCTTTTTGAATGACATTACTTGGCGGCTTACTGATTATACAATCAAAGTTAAGGTACTTAGACTTTGAAAGAGAGCAAATCGGAAGATACCAGGCGAAACTCTTGCTATTGATATGGTTCTTATGGATGAACAGGTTAGATTTGCTATCATCAGTTCGGTTTTCATTTATTTTTTATACAAGTTTTTTTTAGATTAATTCTGATCAAAGTTCGTTGTTTTTTGTTTTAATTTTTAAACAGGGTTCTAAAATGCAAGCGATGGTGTGGAATAGATATATGAATAAGCATGAAATTTTTTTACGTGAAAATGAAGCTTTTGATATGATGGGATCAGGTACCGAATACACTAATCCGCATACCCAAACCTGGAGTAACATCGCCACGCGGAAAGAGCTAATGCGCAGTGAGCAGTCAAAGCACATTAATGACCAGTCAATGGTCTTACCTCGGTCAAGACGGAAGTCATGCATAGTCAAACGCCATGCATGAATTCAGCCCTCAAGCACGTTGACTAGGCATTAAAGGCGGTATTATGTTCCACTATTCCCATTAATTATGCTTTCCATATATCACCTCACTAACATAATTAAGGGTGATGGAGACAACCTAACCACGGTTAGGACTTGGGTAATGGTGGCATACGGACTCTCCTATAAAAGGGACCACATCTCCAATAGGAGAGGACACTTTCTACTGACCTGGAGAGCTATCACACTTGATAGTATCCCCATTCACCCCGTTTTTGTTATAAACAACTACCTTGTGTAGTCGTCTCCACACCCACATATTCACTCTTGTTTGTAGGTTCCTCCATCCATAGCTGTTAGTGAAGGATCAACCCTGTAGACACAATAATCTTATCATCCCTAATCGGTGGTAAGACTATTTGTTTCTTCATTGGTGCCATCCCTTACGGTTTTAACAATATTTCAAACTAGCAACATGGCTTTCTCAAAGGATGCAAACAACAATAACACTGCTGAAGTAGATGCTACAATCAACGACGAAATCCAGGATGTTACACCAAACACTATCATGAAGAATGTGGCTCAGAAGCAACCGGCTTCGACATTCCAGTTCCACCCAATCAAGGGAGGAGCTACTGGAGGAAAGAAGAAACAAGACAACCTATCTCTGGTTAACCCGGACGAATGGTTGGCTCGACAAAATTCAAAGACAATCGTTGAATATCAGAAGATGGTAATGAATCAAGCTAAACTTAACGTCCAAAAGACGTTAAGTTTCGACACAAGGGAGGAAGATTCAGAATCTCCTCGTGAAAACAACAATGGCCGTCGCACTAAGGGACCTCGTCAGGCGGTGCGTGGTGGAGACCGTGGTAGAAATACTCACGGTCAGGACCCCGCCAACCTGCATGAGGAACCAGATGGCTATGAATCAGAAAATGAGGTGCATCATGATTCTAATAAAAAGCAGCATTCTAAATCTGTGGCCAGCAGTCCGGCACCCAAAGATGATGACCTCTATAAGCCATACAGGCCGAAGACTTTTGCCGAAAGATCAAAGTTCTGTGCGCGTATCGCGCTAGCACCAATGCCCCAAGAGTGCAAGCTACCAAGCACCATTGGGAAATACGACGGTTTGCGTGATCCAGACGATCACTTACATGCTTTTGATTGCGCAGGAAGCTCCAAGCTGTGGCCGGTGCAAGCCTGGTGCCATCTGTTCGTGCAAACGTTAACAGGGGCAGCCAAAGTCTGGTATGAAAGTTTGCCTGTAGGAAGTCTGGTGGACTTCGATGATCTAATAAGAAAATTCAAGAACCACTTCTCTCATCTGCGCAAACACAAGAAGGACAAAGCTCACATTCTCCTGTGTACGCGCCACGAGAACGAATCTCTGGAAGATTACATCGTCAGATATAACAAGGAAGCCCTCCAGCTAGGATGCGGAGAAGAACTTACCCGTGCAGCATTCATACACGGGGTAAGAAACGACGATTTGATGAAGTGCCTAACGGGAAAAGATGGAGTGCCGCAAGCTTGGGATGAAGTGATTGAAGCTGCCAAAGTGTACGCATCTTCCGAACAATCCTTTCACCGAAACAAAAACATGCACCAAAGTAGCAGCCACCATCCATCCTCAAACAACAGAGGGAAGGGCAAACAGTCTGTCTGGTCTAGAATTTCAGGCACAGCGGAGGAAGGAAAATATTCCTCCGCGCAAGATGCATGAAATATGCTTAGCTCAAGAGGGCCCCGTGATCACAAAGGACACTCAAAGAAGAATTACGAGTGGACACCACTGTCCAAAACGCCATCTGAGGTGTTAAAAACTTAACAAATCCAATTCCCGAAACCGCAAGAGCTCCGAGGTAACAGACGGGACGTGGATAGGTCCAAGTACTGTGAATATCATGAAGACCACGGACATATGACAGACAACTGTTATAGTCTGAAGATGGAAATAGAAAACGCCATAAAATCAGGGCAATTAACGCAACTTGTGAAGAACATGCGGAGAAAGCAAAGGGACAACACGGAGGGAGGCGAACCCTCTCAGAAAAAGATACACAATCTCAATGCGCATCACGTGTATAGCACATCGCGCAATACATGCAACATGATCCATAGAAACGCAAGTCACAAACGCACCTTTATGGAGACAAGAGATGATTCATGGAAAGAAGAACAAGTGATTATGCCAAGAGTAAAGGGCGGGGCTTTGTCCACAGCTCCACTGATCATCACAGGCGTTGTTGGCCATTATTGAACAAGATATATGTTCTTGGACAACGGCAGCAGCACCGACATTATGTACCAGCAATGTTTCGACCAGCTGGACGATGATGACAAAAGAAGAATAATACCAGCAACAGAGCCAATTTCGGGCTTTATTCATGAAACAATTTACCCACTGGGTATGCTCACTTTCCCAGTAACACTCTCAGACGGAAAGCACTCGCGCACTGAAACGTGCGACTTTATAGTACTTCCCGTTAATTCCTCGCATGACATCCTACTGGGGCAAGAAGGATTGGCAAAGTTCAACTGCAACGCATCCATGCCACATCAGTTGGCAGGTTTCCCTACGTGAACATTAGTCGCATTTATTCGCGGAAACAAAACATGTCACACAACAGAAGCCCCGAGGCCCACAAAACAAACAAAACCAACTGTCAGAACCGAACCGGAAAAATGGGTTATTAACCCTGCATTCCTGGAACAGACAGTTGTCATCGGCCATGAAATCTCTGACTCCATTCGCACTCATTTGAAACAACTGCTAACAAAGAACATGGATATCTTTGCTTTTAAGCCAGCGGACATGGTTGGCGTCCCGCGTCACATCGCGGAGCACAAGCTCAAGGTCTACAAAAACGCCGAGCTAGTTGCCCAGAAGAAGCGCAATATGGGCCAGAGAAAACAACGGCGATGAATGAACAAGTGATGGAACTCTTGAAGGCCGGTTTCCTCCGCAAGAGCAAATACCAAACTTGGGTGGCAAACCCAGTCATGGTAGGAAAATCCAATGGCACCTAGCGCATGTGTGTCGATTACAAGGACCTGAACAAGGCTTGCCCAAAAGATTGTTTCCCGCTACCCGAAATTGACCTGAAAGTCGATTCTTTGGCACCCTACAGGTTTAAATGCTTCCTGGACGCTTACAAGGGTTATCATCAAATTCAGATGGCCAAAGAGGACGAAGACAAGACAGCATTCCGCACAGACATGGGCACCTTCTACTACACCAAGATGCCGTTCGGGCTAAAAAACGCAGGGGCAACATATCAGCGTTTAATGGACACCGCGTTTGTAAAACAAATCGGTGTAAATTTGGAGGTGTACGTTGATGACCTGGTGATAAAAAGCAGAGAAGAAGACCAGATGTTAATTGACATTCAAAAAACGTTTGATCAATTGCGCAGTGTGCGGATGAAACTTAACCCGGGAAAATGTTCCTTCGGGATGGAAGAGGGAAAATTCCTCGGAGTCGTTGTAACAAAAGATGGTTTCCGGCCCAACCCGGATAAGGTACAAGCAATCGAGCGAATGCCATCCCCATCTTCAGTCAAAGAAGTCCAAACTTTGATGGGGTGACTTGTAGCTTTGAACAGATTTCTGTCAAACTACGCGTCTAAATCCTTCCCCTTCGTGGACACACTCAAGAATTGCTTGAAGAAATCAAACTTCAACTGGACTGAAGAGACAGAAGCAGCGTTTTAAGACATGAAGAAGTGTTTGAGCAATCTGCCAACACTCACTGCTCCGCTACCAAAAGAACCACTTACCCTATACCTGTCTGTCACTGATAAGGCAGTAGGTGCGGTGCTTATGGTCGATAGAAAGGGGGTACAAACCCCGATATACTATGTCAGCCGTATGCTGCTCGACGCAGAAACCCACTACTCAACAATGGAAAAGTTGGTTCTCGCGCTAGTCCACGCTTCGAGAAGGCTGCGCAGATACTTTCAAGGGCATCCGATCAATGTCCTCACAGACTTCCGCATCAACGACATCTTGCGCAAACCAGAACTTTCTGGACATTTGGCCAAATGGGCAATAGAATTGGGTGAACACTCAATCTCATACAAAGCAAGGCCTTCCTTCAAGGGACAAATCCTTGCAGATTTCATAGCGGAAGTTCCAGCAGACAAAGTTGAAGAATGTACAAAAGAGACATCATCAAAATCAACTCCGCCTGATGAGACTCAGATATGGAAACTATTCACTGACGGCGCTTGCAATGACGAAGGGGCCGGCGCAGGTTTAGGTCTGATAACTCCAGAAGGAAAAGAGTACACCTATGCAATACGGCTCGACTTCCAAACAACTAACAACAAGGCAGAATATGAAGCACTAATCGCAGGCTTACGCATTGCCAAAAAGATGGGCGCTCAATACATCGAAGCCCGTGTTGATTCAATGTTAGTCGCTAATCACATCGATAGCTCATATGAAGCCAGAGAGCCATCCATGATTTTATACTTGTAGCACACCAAAGAGCTGATGAATAGTTTCCTCCACTGCAAAGTAACCCACGTGCGCAGAAGCCAGAACAAGCCAGCAGATGCTTTAAGCAAAATGGCATCAACTACATTTGATCATATGGCGAAAGACGTACGAGTCGAGGTGCTGACCAAGCCGTCTGTGCAGCAAAAGCAAGTGAACGTGGTTCAGACAGGAAAGGAATCTTGGATCACCCCCATAATGGCCTTCCTGACCAAAGGCATCCTCCCATCAAACTAAGAGGAAGCAAGGAAGCTACAACACAAGGCCTTACATTATGAGGTCGCCGATGGTATCTTATACCGACGGTCTTATCTTGGACCATTGCTCAGATGTGTAGATTCCGCAGAGGCCACATACTTAATTAAAGACATTCACGAAGGCACGTGCGGATTGCACGCAGGACCTCGAATGCTCGTCGCCAAACTCATGAACGTTGGATATTATTGGCCGGGAATGCACCTCGATGCATTAAGAGAGTTGCGCAAATGTGACGCCTGCCAACGGCATGCGCCTGGCACACTTAGACCAAAGAATAACTTGATACCAGTCACCACAGCATGGCCATTCCAAAAATGGGTCATTGATCTAGTGGGACCTTTCCCTACGGCACCAGGCAACGTCAAATACTTAGTGGTCGCCATTGATTACTTTACTAAATGGGTGGAAGCGAAGACGTTAGCCACAATTGATGGGCGCAACATTAAGAAATTTATATGGGAATTTATCATCTGCAGATTTGGTCTACCACTGGAAATTGTAAGCGACAATGGAACGCAGTTTGCGGACCAACACTTACAAGAATGGCTCTCTTCAATGAAAATCAAATAGATATTTACTTCAGTAGCGCATCCTCAAGGCAATGGCCAGGTAGAGCGCGCAAACAGAAGTATCGTCGAAGGCATTAAAACACGCCTGGGAACAAGACGTATCGGTTGGGTAGATGAATTACCCCATGTCCTTTGGGCTCACCGCACACTTTCCAAAACAAATACTGAGGAAACACCGTTCAGCCTAACATATGGAACTGAGGCGGTAATCCCAACAGAGGTCACGCATCCTTCCCCAAGAGTTTTGCTCGCGCAAAAAACGGACAATGATAAAGAGCTGAGGATGAACCTAGACTTACTAGATGAACGCCGAGATTCGGCCTGTGTTCGAGAAGCCTCATACAAGAGACAGTTAGAAAAATACTACAATGCGCGAGTCAAAGAACAATCTTTCCGCGTTGGTGATTTTGTTTTCCGCAATAATGAAGCTTCAAATGCGGAAAAACCAGGAAAACTTGCTCCAACTTGGGAAGGACCTTACAAAATCCAAGAGGTACTGGGAAAAGGAGCATACGCTCTAGAATGCCTAGATGGTTCGCCAATACCACGTACTTGGAATGCAGCGCAACTGCGCATATGCTACATGTAATCTGCTATTTCATGATTTTGTAATAAGAACTTTACGTCCAACGTCATTTATATTACAAAAAGCATTTATCATACAAGCTATTGTTTGACAGTACAACCTACAAACCCAATACGTAGATTGTTGCTACACATACAAAAAGGGGGTCAATACAAAAACAAACTACACCCCACAGACATAATGTTCAACAGCAATTTCAAAAGACTTTACTTATAATTTACACATAAGGGCTCCAACATACTGGAAACACACATTAACCTCTAACCATCCTGATTTTAGCCTTGGTTACATCTCCTAACTCTGACAACTTCTTCATCTTCAATGGCTGCCCATCAGAGGTACCTTGATCATCCAGATTATCAGACCGCATGTCTTCTTGGGACAACAAATGTTCACAATATTCGGCTAAACGATCAAGAGCATCAGTTGAAGGCTGATCACGACTACGATGCTGAGATAGCCTCATCATCCCTTGTAATACTAATCTCTCCATGACACCAAGATTGTTGTTGGAGGAGTTAGTCGCCATTTGTTGGGTCTGCTGACCTGGAGAAGAACAGATGATTGAAAAGCCAAAACATGCTAACAGTTGATCCACACAATAAACAGTCCTTACAACATACTTCTCCCAAAAGACTGCTAACTCTAACAACTGTTCTATCCAAACAACTGCTATGACAACTGCTGATACAAAGGACTGCTGAACAAACACTGATGAAGAACAACTGCTGATCCAAGTATTGAAGACTAAAGCACTGCTGGAGCCAACAGCACTTAGGCTCCAGCAGAGGATACAAGACCATCGGAGTTTTCCTACAACAGTAGTTTACCTTCAGTGTTTTCAATGTAACAGTAGTTTGTAATAGGCAGATGTTTTATGTTTGTTATTCTGTTAGAGGTCACTGTCTTAGGTGACGTCAGCCTAGGTCATCAGTGGTTTAGGTTTGTCTATAAATAGAACAGTGCTTGTACTGTTCTATTGCATCACACACACAAACATTCTCTCAGACAAACAATCACTGTGTGATCAGGCTGAGGGGGAGTACTTGTATGATTGTAATCTTTTAGATAAATGAAAGCATTCGATCAGAAAACAATTACTCTCATGTTTTGATTAATAGTTTATCATTCCGCTGCACTTTCCATCTATATTCATATCACTCTTATCATTCTTAGTTAAATATAATCAAAACAATCAAACTCAGATCCTAACAATTGGTATCAGAGCTTGGTCAATTAAATTCGATCTAACAAATCAATTTAATATAAACAGATCAGCTCACAATTATTGATATCGTTTGTCTGTTGGATTGAATACAGAGTAATAGTTTAATTTCGTTTCAACCGTTTTTAAACAGACTTTGTTTTTTGAAAAATCAGAGAATGGCTTCAATCAATCACGATCCACATAACACTGGCACGAACAACAAGCCACCGATGCTTGTCAGATCTGAATACAATATCTGGCAACGTCAGATGAGCCATGTTCTAGCTCAACAGAACACTGGGTGTTGGAAGTCGGTTATCTTCGGACCACATGTTCCGATGGTGCCGAGTACTGAAGATCCCAAGGTTCAAGAGCCAAAGAAACTCGAAAACTACTCCGACCAGAATTTTCAGAAAATTTAGTTAGATGCTAAGGCCTTCAGTATTGTGGCCATGGCTCTACCCAATGATATATATGCTGGGCTGTTACACTGTAACAGTGCAAAGGAGTTGTGGGATGCACTGAAAGAACAATTTGGTGGGACTGAGGAGGTTATTTAAAACAATCGTGAAATACTTAACCAACAATATGAAACATTCAGTCATGTCAAAGGAGAGTCATTAACTCAACAATTTGAGAGGTTTAATTGTTTAATTAGTGAACTAAAACTGGTTGGTCTTACTTACCCTCATTCAACCCTGAACCATAGGTTTTTAAGATCATTACCAGACAAATGGGACACTATTGCTATTGTTATGAGAAACTCGATTGGATTTAAGGACCTATCACTGACCCAGCTTCATGGTAAGCTCTTGACCTATGAGAGAGAGCTTAACCAGAAAAAGAAGCTCCAGGACTCTGGAAAAGTGTCTGATGATTATGTATTTGGGAATACAGCACTTTTGGGTCATGATGAGGTGCCTGGAAATATTAAGGATCAGAGTTATGATCATTTCATTGACATAACTTCAGGTTTTAACTCAGGTTTTAACTCTGATTCTTATTCACCAAACTATGCTTTCACAGCAAGTGGTGGTGATATCCAGGCATCTGATAATATATCCTTTGAGTATGATGACCTGAAATACTTTGACCCTGATGATTTGGAAGAAATGGACATTATGCACTAATTGGCCCTTCTTAGTGTAAGAACTAACAATTTTTACAAGAAAACTGGGAGAAGGTTTCCAGGGTTAACTGGCAGATCAAAGGTTGGGTTGGATAAATCAAAGATAAAGTGTTACAAATGTCACAGACTTGGTCATTTTGCTAGGGAATGTAGGAGTCAACATGGTACACCTATAATCACCTATCCAAATCAAGGACCTCAGACCAACACTTATCAAAATTCCTATAATACCCCTGGACCAAATGTGCAAAACACTGCTCATTTTGCACAGTCCTCAAACACTGTTACTGTCCAGTATGTCCAAACCACTGTTCCTCAGATCCACTATGTGCAAACACCTGTTGCTCAAGCACCTGTGCAAACGACTGTTGCTTCATCCTCTGCTCCTGCAGAGACCAGTCAACAGAGCTTCTTTACACAAGGCTTTGTTGATTGGAGCAGTCTACCAGATGAGTTAACAGATGAAAATTTTGCATTAGTTGCCAAAGCTGAAAATGAACCAGAAAACTTTGGTTTCATGGCTATGGTTGATGAGGTTGAATCTGAGGAGGTGGTGACTGAATCTGATGTTGTGACTAATGATGTTGTTGATGAAGTTGTTACAGGTGAAAAACCTGAAGAAGAGGTTGTGAATCTCTCAGATCCCTGGGGTGCATCTGATGATTGTGAGTGCAAGTGTGATTGTGCATTGATGGCTGCTGCTAAGGGAGCTTCTGCTTGTTTAGATAGTCTTTGGTATGTAGATAGTGGAGGTTCCAGGCACATGACAGGATGTAGAGCCCTTCTTCTGGACTTCTTGGCTCATGGAGGGGGTGATATATCCTTTGGTAATGATTCAAAAGGTAAGGTGTTGGGGTCAGGGACTGTACAAGCTGGGAAACTCAAGTTTGAAAATGTCAATCTTATTGATAATCTCAAGTTTAATCTTCTGAGTGTTTCACAAATGAGTGACAAAGGTTATGGCTCATTCTTCACAAAGAAAACTTGCAAGATTATTGGGCCAGAAGTGGTGAAAAAGATTGATACCATCATAGCTGAGAGCAAAGCACAACTTGTTGCTCATAGAAGTGGCAATGTGTATGTTGTTGATATGTTAAAGGACAATCCTATGGCAAATGTCTGTCTGTTTTCTGCTGCCTCCACAAAGGAGACAGAATTGTGGCATAGGAGATTGGGTCACACCAACCTTAACACTATCAACACACTCTCCAAACAAAGCCTTGTCAGAGGTCTACCATCAAAAGAATTCAAATGTGATGAGCATTGTGTTTCTTGTTTAAAAGGGAAACAACATAAAAGCTCTTACAAATCCATTGATGAGTCCAAAACCAGTCAATGTCTACAATTGTTGCACATGGATTTGTTTGGCCCTGTTAAAATCATGAGTCTAAGAAGAAAAAGTTTTTGTCTTGTCATAGTTGATGATTTTTCTAGGTTTACATGGACTTACTTTTTACATTCTAAGGATGAGACTGCAGGTATATTGAAGGACTTTGTCACCAAAGTTGAAAAACAATATGACTTGCCAGTAAAAGTCTTCAGGAGTGACAATGGAACAGAGTTTAAAAATAAGGAGTTGGATGATTTCTGTGTGTCAAAAGGGATTGTGAGGCAGTACAGTATCCCAAGAACACCAGAACAAAATGGGGTGGTTGAAAGGAAAAATAGAACTCTTATAGAAGCTGCAAGAACAATGCTAGCAGATTCTGGTTTGCCATTGTCCTCCTGGGCAGAAGCTGTAAACACTGCTTGCTATGTTCAAAACAGAGTTTTGATCAACCCTAGACATCAAAAAACTGCTTATGAAATTTTGTTCAAAATCAAACCATTAATTTCATTTTTCAAAATCTTTGGCTGCCCATGTTTCATCTTAAATCTCAAAGATTCCATTTCAAAATTTGCAGCCAAAGTAGATTGTGGTTATTTTCTGGGATATTCTTCTACTGCCAAGGCTTATAAAGTGTTTAACACAAAGACCAAGACAATAGAAGAAACTCTGAATGTAAAGTTCAATGAACTTTCATCTTTAAAAATCCCAGCAAATCCTGCTGAACTATTTGATTTAGATAAATTCAAATATGAAGATATCACTGTTAAAACTAACAATGCAGGTATTCCACAGTCTCCACAACAAGATTACAGAACAGATGTTGTGATCCCCAGTCACTACAAAATCTATTCTGCTTCAGAGGAAGCAGCTGTTCAAAACAATTGTCAAAACTCTGACACGGCTGTGTCAACCACTGTTGGCCAGTCTTATCCTCAAACCACTGTTTCACCTCTCACAACCACTGAACAATCATCTGTTGACAAAAGTCAGTCCAGTTTTACACCACTTGGACCCATTCCTCCACTACCATTCCAAACATCTGATGGCACTACAGACGTGCAAACAGATGTTACACCAACAGAGTCACCAAACCTCTGTCCATCACCTCAAAATGCCATCATACCATATAAGGGAGATCTTATTTACTTAAGAGCTCATCCACCAGACCAGATCATTGGCAACATCAGAGAGGGTGTGCTCACAAGAAGCCAATCCTCCAATATCTGTCTTTTTGCAGGTTTCCTATCTCTCACACAACCTGTCATGTACCAAGAGGCACTAAAAGACAACAGTTGGGTAGAAGCTATGCAAGAAGAACTCCTTCAGTTTAAAAGACAACAAGTATGGGAGCTTGTACCATTACCTAAGGATGTTTGTCCTATAGGAACAAAGTGGGTCTTCAAAAACAAAACTGATGAAAGGGGTATTGTTGTCAAGAATAAAGCCAGGCTTGTGGTTCAAGGCTTCAGACAAGAAGAAGGCATAGATTATGATGAAACTTTTGCTCCTGTAGCAAGACTAGAAGCCATCAGACTATTTTTAGCCTTTGCTGTCAACCACAACATAAAGGTGTATCAGATGGACATCAAATGTGCTTTCCTTTATGGCAAAATTCAGGAGGAAGTCTATGTATGTCAACCACCTGGTTTTGAAGACACATTCCATCCTGACTATGTCTACAAGCTCAACAAAGCTCTGTATGGACTCAAACAAGCACCAGGGGCCTGGTATGAAACTCTTTCCACATTTCTCTTATCCATTGGCTTCACAAGAGGTAAAATTGACAAAACTTTATTTCTAAAATGGAAAGGGAAAAACTTAATGATTGTTCAAATATATGTGGATGACATCATTTTTGGATCCACATGTAACCAAATGTGTGAAGAGTTCAGAAAACTCATGACAGCAGAGTTTGAGATGAGTGCCATGGGTGAACTTCAGTGTTTCCTTGGTCTTCAAGCGAAACAACTGCAAAATGGCACATTCATTCACCAAACCAAATATGTAAAGAATTTATTAACCAGATTTGAGATGAATGATTGTAAGCCATGTAGTACACCCATGAGTACAGTCAAGCTGCTCACTATTGATGACAAGGATGAACTGGTTGATCAAACACATTATAGATGCGTAATTGGGTCTTTACTGTACTTAACTGCATCTAGGCCAGACATTATGTTTGCTACCTGTGTCTGTGCAAGATCCCAGGCTTCACCCAGAAAGTCAAACCTTATTGCTGTGAAAAGGATATTCAGATACCTCAAAGGTGCTCCCACACTTGGTATTTGGTATCTTGCTAATGGAAACATTGAGCTTTCAGGTTATTCAGATAGTGACTTTGCTGGCTGTCACACCACAAGAAAGTCCACATCAGGAGGGTGCCAATTTCTAGGGAATGCCTTATTCTCCTGGCAAAGCAAAAAACAGGCAGCTGTTTCAAATTCAACAGCTGAAGCTGAATACATTGTTGCTGCAAGCTGTACAGCCCAACTCATGTGGCTTCAAAATCAATTACTGGATTTTGGGATAACTGCACTACAGACTCCACTTATGTTGGATAGTCAAGCTACTGAAAATATCATCAAGAATCCAGTCTGTCATTCCACTACCAAACACATTGACATCCGACATCATTTTGTCAGAGACAACTATGAAAAAGGTTTGATTTCTCTGCACCATGTTCCAACAGATGATCAGTTGGCAGATGTGTTGACTAAAGCTTTAGACACATCTACCTTTACAAATCTGATTTCTAGAATTGGTATGTTAAACATGGATTAAACAAACAAAATTTAAAAAAAAAACAAATAAAATGTTTCAGAAAATCAAAATTTTTCCTTAAAAATAGCTGTTTGGTTGAAAAATCTGTTTCAAACATCTGATCAGATAAAACAACCACTGTTTCATTCATATCCATTGTTGGTTGAAAAATCTGTTTCAAAACATCTGATCAGATAAAACAACTGTTTCACTATGTATCTATACTATATCTATATAAGAAAAAAATTACAACAGTTGGTTCCATCAGTTGTTTGTATCAGCTGTTTGCCAAAACAGCTGTTCTCCACCAGATGTTCATCCATCAGATGATTGCCACGTCTGCTCATACAAGCAGAGGTTTGGCCACATCAGCGGTTTCTTTTGAGCCTATAAAAACCCTGTTTTACCACAACAGATGTTACACTGTCTCATTGTGTTCAAAATACTGAAACCGCCTTCTCCATTCTCAAACCCTCAATCAGCTTCCATTCATCTTCACCTTCGGAATCCATTAAAATGGATCTTCAAGCCAAAGCCACCCACAATTGTCTCCCATATCTGGTTAAAACAGATGATAACATATCATTCCATTCCACCATTGACATTCTTCTAAATTCCAAATATCTACCCATCTTAACCGCTGACGCCCCCATCTACATTGATACTCTCCAAGAGTTCTGGTTGAATGCTGAGTTTCTATTGCAAGACAAAAAGCCTACTTCCATTATTTCCAAGATTGGAGAAACAAGTATCGTCATTACCCCTGAAATCATATCCACAACCTTCTCACTAAATGACCTGGCAGGTAAGGACTCCTTCACAAAAACAGAGCTTCACACTGAGTTTCAAGAACGAGGGTATGATGGTCAGATGACTGGATCAACTCTTTTCAAAGAGTTTTTCCCACCAGTCATGAAATTTTTCTTCCATACCCTTCTTCTGTGTGTCTCCGCTAAGTCCACATCCTTCAATGAAATCCCATTAAGGATGCAATATCTGGGTTATGCCATGTTGTCAAACTCTGACTTCAATCTTTCCCAGGGATTGTTTATGGACTTAGTGTCAAATGTGAAAGCAATTAAGTCTGGGTCAAACAATGCTTTTCTAATTTACCCAAGAATTCTTAGTGTAATCCTACAAAAGGCCTTACCAGAAAAAGTTTTCAAAAAGGGTGAGGCAATGCAAATGAAAAGCTTAACTGATGAAACTTTCACTAGAATGCTGGGTGGAAGCACTCAAGAAAAAGTGTCAAAAGTGTCCAAAGTTTCAAAAAAAACAAACAAAGAGGACAAAGACAACAACTGTTGTCAAAACCTCTGTTGTTGAGCCCACTGCTCCTGGTGATCATGGCACTACATCCAGTGCTGTGAAACCCACACCAGCCACTTCCAAAAGAAAACATCCATCCACAAAAACCACCACTCAACCACAAATGAGACTTCTGGATGATGAGGTACCAGAAGATAACTCTGTTGCACCACCAAAGCAACCTGAAACCACTGTTGTTACTTCCTCACAACAGTTGAACATACCTAAACCTGACCAAACTCCTCATGAATCCTCCCAAAAGGATCATGTTGTAAGCCAAGGGGAAACACATCATGATACATTTGAGTCACTTGGCCAAATGTTCACAAGCCCCTCTCCCAGGGCTAATTCTCTTGTTACTCCTCCACCCTCACCATCACATCATGTTCCACAAACCATGCAACCTCTGTTTGAGGCAATTGAGAAATCTCAGGAAGATCCCAGTTCCTCTCTTCCACCTATCACTGAGAGCATACCTCCACAAGTAACTGGTCCTGAGAACATTCAATCTGCCATCCCACAAACAGTAGAGGAGGTTACACCACCTGAGTTCAATGCAACTCTAGGTGAGTTTTCAAGTGGAGCAGCCACTACTGATGTAGAGACCATTGTCTCACACCAGGACAGTGGTTACATTGCTAAGACTCCCTTGAAGGCAACAACTGATGAGGCCACTATAGTGTCCCCAAAATCAGTTGGAAGTCCCCAGTACCAAGAAAAAAGGGCATCTGATTCACCTATTAGGACTGAATTAGGTAGAACTACCACTGGTAGGGACTCAGATGATCCTATTAACTTAGGAGATGGGTCAAAATACCAAGATTTGACGGACAGAGTTCAAGCAATTGAAACCTCTGTAGCAGACATCAAATCTGATGTCAAGCTTATACTGGGTTCCATAGCAGACCTTTCCAAAAGTCAACCATCAACAGCTGATATAGCTAGTGAGCTATGGAAATCCGTTTCCCCCATCATCATAGCTCACAGAAAACTAGCTGATCAGACCCATGAAACATATATGGCTGAAATCAGAAACATGGTGGATGCAAGGTACAAAGATACACATGCAAACATTAAAGCCATCAAAGATCACCTGCTGAAGACCACTGGCTCTACCCCTACCACCATTCTCAGGGATGAAGATGATGATGTCTTCACGGTTGATGATGCTAAAAAGGGGGAGAGTGGCAGAGATAGGCTACCAAAGCTAGATCCCTTTGGTTGTCCACCTTCTAAAAAGGGCAAAGCCAAGTCTGCAAACAAATCAGAGGCTAGTCAAACAGCACCACAACAACAACAACAAGCAACCTCACCATCACATCATGTTCCACAAACCATGCAACCTCTGTTTGAGGCAATTGAGAAATCTCAGGAAGATCCCAGTTCCTCTCTTCCACCTATCACTGAGAGCATACCTCCACAAGTAACTGGTCCTGAGAACATTCAATCTGCCATCCCACAAACAGTAGAGGAGGTTACACCACCTGAGTTCAATGCAACTCTAGGTGAGTTTTCAAGTGGAGCAGCCACTACTGATGTAGAGACCATTGTCTCACACTAGGACAGTGGTTACATTGCTAAGACTCCCTTGAAGGCAACAACTGATGAGGCCACTATAGTGTCCCCAAAATCAGTTGGAAGTCCCCAATACCAAGAAAAAAGGGCATCTGATTCACCTATTAGGACTGAATTAGGTAGAACTACCACTGGTAGGGACTCAGATGATCCTATTAACTTAGGAGATGGGTCAAAATACCAAGATTTGACGGACAGAGTTCAAGCAATTGAAACCTCTGTAGCAGACATCAAATCTGATGTCAAGCTTATACTGGGTTCCATAGCAGACCTTTCCAAAAGTCAACCATCAACAGCTGATATAGCTAGTGAGCTATGGAAATCCGTTTCCCCCATCATCATAGCTCACAGAAAACTAGCTGATCAGACCCATGAAACATATATGGCTGAAATCAGAAACATGGTGGATGCAAGGTACAAAGATACACATGCAAACATTAAAGCCATCAAAGATCACCTGCTGAAGACCACTGGCTCTACCCCTACCACCATTCTCAGGGATGAAGATGATGATGTCTTCACGGTTGATGATGCTAAAAAGGGGGAGAGTGGCAGAGATAGGCTACCAAAGCTAGATCCCTTTGGTTGTCCACCTTCTAAAAAGGGCAAAGCCAAGTCTGCCAACAAATCAGAGGCTAGTCAAACAGCACCACAACAACAACAACAAGCAACACCAACAGCACCACAACAAACCACTGATAGAAGCAAAGCAGTAGACAACTCTGCAAACATAGAAGCTGAAAATGCTCAGGCCAAACAAAAAAGGGCTGACACCTTGGAAGCTAAAGCAGAGTTGCTGGTGAACCTCAAGAAGGAACAACAGCAGGAGGTTGAAGATGTGGGATCCTCAAAAAGGATGAAAATGCCTGCTAGACATGTCAGAAAACCACCATCTAAGATAAAAACCTCTGTTGACAAAACCACTGTTGCTGAAACCACTGCCACCCAAAACACTGAAACCACCCAAAACACTGCTTCCCAAACCACTGCACCTAAACCAACAAGCACATCTGAACATACAACCACCAAACCTACATCTCCAACCAAATCCCAAACATCTGCTGGTCCTACTAAAAGGTCAACAGATGTTAATCCAACCATTGCTTCCAAATCACCATCCCCTAAAATCTTGTACACAAGGAAGAGAAAATCAACCTTTGTTGTACATGATGAAAACATACACACATCACCAAATACCACCTCAACTGCACAATCCACTCCTATTACAGCTATTCCACTTTCATCATTCTCACCACACACATCCAAATTCAGTTCCCATAGACCACCACCAACCATTACACCATTGGTTGTTCAGTATCCCCTTGAACTTGATCTACTCAAGGGGGAATTACAATCCTTCTACAATACTGAACAACCATCTGACAGATCTTTCCCTTCTCTTCCAAATTTCCCTGTTCCCCTAAACATTGATACATATCTTAAATACAAGGGTGAACAGGTAGATGCCATCATTAAGGAGAGATGCAAAGGGAAGGATGACAGGACTGCTCAGGGCATCCATTCAGCAGAGCTTAGCAAACTTAGAAGGATTGAGGACTTTGCTAAGACCCTGAGCAACTCCATGTCCTCCATGCCTCTCAGTGTTGACTTGGAAAAGGAGGTTAGGGATTCTCTTCTGGAACAGATCTTGGCAACCAAGCCATATAAAGCAACCAAAAAGCAGTTTGCTGGTTGGACCACTCATGCATTAAGAGAAGAACTTCTCAGAATAGAAGAGTTGGCCAAAGACCCCAAAGCTAAAGTCTCTACTCCTAATTTTGGCAAAGGCAGAGACCCAGTCAGAGCCTTAAAGTTTAAAAGAATGAGACAAGAGATAGTAGCTGCTAACTATGGGGAAATGAGGTCTGTTTCTAGATGGTCTGAGCTGAGGCTGGTTGAGACATACAAGAGTCTTGAAGAAAACAGAAAGAAGGATCCCAGCCTACCTAGAAAACCTGTCTATCCTGATGAGCCACTGATGAAGAGACCCCAGCAGACTTTTACCTTGGACAGCTTACTTGAAACTTCTGATCTAACAGATGCTGCAAGAAGACAGTTCAAGAAAAAGAAGGAAATGTCAGAAGAAGATCAGAAGAAGTTTGCTGATACATTTATCAAGGAAGGGCTCTTCAATCAGATAAATTTCTTCTCTGATCCCACAACAGAGAAACTCAGGGAACTCATTGGAAGACCTCCATCACCTAACTCATCCCAAATAAAAGTTCATCTCAGCAAATCCACTGACTCAAAATTCTAAAATGGAAAGTCAACAAAGACAACCATGAATTGACTCTGCTCAGGTCAGATGGAGAAGTTCAGAAGATTAGCATGGATGATGCATACAGCCTATGTGCAAATGATCTTCAAACATTGCTAAATCTAGAGCTTGAAAGAGATGAAGAAGACTTATTTGCTCTGAACTTTGAACTACAATTCAAAGGTCAAATCAGAGAAAGTCTGATGAGGAATAAAGATCAGTAAATAAAGCTGAGTTTTGGCATCATCTGTTCTAGGGGGAGATTGTTGGGTCTGCTGACCTGGAGAAGAACAGATGATTGAAAAGCCAAAACATGCTAACAGTTGATCCACACAATAAACAGTCCTTACAACATACTTCTCCCAAAAGACTGCTGACTCTAACAACTGTTCTATCCAAACAACTGCTATGACAACTGCTGATACAAAGGATTGCTGAACAAACACTGATGAAGAACAACTGCTGATCCAAGTATTGAAGACTAAAGCACTGCTGGAGCCAACAACACTTAGGCTCCAGCAGAGGATACAAGACCATCAGAGTTTCCCTACAACAGTAGTTTACCTTCAGTGTTTTAAATGTAACAGTAGTTTGTAATAGGCAGATGTTTTATGTTTGTTATTCTGTTAGAGGTCACTGTCTTAGGTGACGTCAGCCTAGGTCATCAGTGGTTTAGGTTTGTCTATAAATAGAACAGTGCTTGTACTGTTCTATTGCATCACACACACAAACATTCTCTCAGACAAACAATCACTGTGTGATCAGGCTGAGGGGGAGTACTTGTATGATTGTAATCTTTTAGATAAATGAAAGCATTCGATCAGAAAACAATTACTCTCATGTTTTGATTAATAGTTTATCATTCCGCTGCACTTTCCATCTATATTCATATCACTCTTATCATTCTTAGTTAAATATAATCAAAACAATCAAACTCAGATCCTAACACCATTTTTCCAGAAAGAATGGTGTAATTTTTTAAAAGGTAAATAATGGAGAAGATGAAAGATACACTTACTATATATAGAGGAGAGAGGTTATGGCCATTAATTACTATTAATGGTAACCACTCGATTACCTTAGGGAAGTGTGACAGTCGCCCTGACAATCGCCGGCACAACCTTCACATCAATCATGAAGTAATCTAACAGACACTTGTGTTAGGAAACGAAGATGACATCACCAAATGATTAGCACACACACGTGTAAAACAAAGGATACGTTACATTAGTTCTACAATAAGAAAAGCGAAATAAATTGTTCATCAGAAAAGTTACAAGCAAAGACAAGGAAAGGAATAAATCATTCAACCAAGATTCAAATACTGAGATATATCATCAGCATTAGAACCTTCTACACGCTTGTCGCTGGCCGCGGATGATGTTCCGGCCCCACCGTCAGTAGCAACTGCTTTGGCCTTCTCCTCTCTTTGCGCCTTTTCCGCAAGTTCCGCACCAAGGCGATCTGATTTGATAAAATAATTGCGCAATTCACCTGCGGGGTCATCAGTCTTCATACAAGCCTCCAGCAGCTCGAATACTTCAAATTTCAAATGCTCATAATCGTCATAAGCCTTCATCAAATCATCGTCATACGACTCGTTCTCGTACAGACCGGCTTCCTTCTCCTTACCATCCGCATGATGGCAAAAGCCTTCGCAAAAACCCAGTTTCAATCCCTGCTTCACGGAGGTACTGGAAATGCGGGCAATCACCTCTGTCAGCGTTGGATCATTCCAGACACGCTTAAATATCTGCATGACAAAAGTATTACATCAAAAATTGAAACAATCAATAATCAGTTATGCAAAAGGGATTTCTAGCTTACTCCAGTGACACCATCGCTCATCAACCAAGCAATCCTCTCATTGGCAGCAACGGCCATGTCAGTGGCTTGTCCAAACAAAGCTTGCACCTTGTCCAACTCCAACTTTTCCTGTGAGCAAGAAGACTCCGCCAAAGTCTTTTCTTCCTGATGCTTGGAATTCTCTAACACCAGATCCTTTATCTTGGTCTCCGCATCAGACAATGAGGTGGTCGCCTTGAGAAGATCATCACGCTAAGCATTGTACTTCTGGATAGTATCAGCAAGTTCCGCGTGCTTCTCTTCATAAGATTTCTGGCTTTGCTCCATTTCCTTCTTTAGACGAGCATTCTCAAGCTTCAAATTCTCAATAGTGGAGCGCAAAAGCTCAGTTTCTTGATTCGTCCTCTTACAAGCAGTGGACCAGGCCTTGGAGGCTTCAGCCTTATCCTTCTTTACCTTGTTCATCTCTTCAACAGCATCATGAGCCACTTTCTTGTGATGCTCAATCTCCGACCGAATCTTATAACGAGCGCGTTGAAATTCTTCTTCGCGCCTCAGCAAACTGGCTTCTGAATCTTTCAGATTTTGATAATCTCGCTGGAATTTGTTTTCACGCCTGATAAGAGAACCAAGGCCGCTCATACCCAATGAGAGATTCATCGCCATATCAATGAACAAAGATCGCCGATCAACACTATCTTGATAATCGCGCTCGGCAGGAGGAACAGATAACATGACAAACTCCTGCGCATCAAGCGCATTTGTAAATCGAGTAGTATCAAGAATGTCCCAACGCAGCTGATATGGCCTTGGTGAGTCCGCTTCACGCGAGGAATACATTCTTCGCCGGTGACCGGTCAGGGCAATCAACATTCAAATTTGGAGTTGCGGACTCATCCACCTACTTTCCCGCATCCTTATCAGTATCAATCACCAAGTCATCTGGGTGGGCTCAACCTGGGGTGCCACATTCTCCTTCACAACCACCTCAGCAACCTTGACGGCAGTTGTATCCTTTGTCGAATCCGCAGCCATGCCAACATTCTCAATAGGCTGGTCAGACGAAGATACCTTCTTCAACACCGTAGTGGATTGCTTCATGCGAGATTCTGCAAAGGGATGTTGTCCTACATAAAAATCTATTCACAATATTACAAGACATATCGTTTAAAATACGCAAAAAGGAAACAAAAATAGACATACCAGACAAGTGCCTTCACGTCTTCATAGGAAGATTCTCACGCACTGGTGGAGGCTTCACAGGAACTTCAAGCTTATCACTTGTTGGCCAAGACAATGGTTTAAAAACATCAACCGGAACCGACGCAATAGGCTCCAGACGTAGCATACTGACCGCTTCTCCCGACGACTGAGGGATTTGAACCTGTTTCTGATTCAACTCTGTAACCCTTTGCTGGTATAACTCTTCGGTAACACTCTCTGACTGGCGGACAGGAGACGAGCGCCTAGCGCGTTTATGCTCTAATTCTGAGTCCGAATCTGTTAATTCTTCATCTACCTCCTCAACGATAATGGGAGCAGCCGGCGGTTTGGTTTTCTTACTTGCTATGGCACGCTTTCTAGATGTACCCGTGCCTGGTACGGAAATCACATCTGTATACATTAAACTATGTGTGAGGAATTAATAAAGGAGTTACAAAGACTAACTAACAGGTTTCTTGCGCTCAGAAGTAACTTCTTCGACATCAATCACGGCCTTTCTGCGGAGTTGTATACCCGCACCTACCACGAAGAATGCGCTAAATCAGTACGCAGGATGCGTACCTACTGCGCTTCCTTCGCGCACAAAAGAAACTTATAAATAATAACATAAATGGACGGGATTCATAACCTGTTCTGACATATTGCTTCGGAGGATTAACGAGATTAGGTAACAGAAAGTTCGCACTAATCCTCTCCGATAACCGCTGCGCGCCTGCAACAGGTGGAGTATACAACACCTTTGCCTCACCACGCTTGGCAAATAATTCAAATAGAGAAACACCTGGATACAATCGCGCAACATAAACACCAACACAAGAAAAGATATAAACAAAAAAGCACAAACGACCTCATTACCTTCCAGAGGATTCAGATCGTGACCTTCAGGGCAGATAAGACTGAGTCCCAGCAGATTCAAAACACTTTCTGGACATTCGTCCATCATCAACGGAGTAGCATGCTCACAAATAGGGCTGTCCAAAAAGCTCGTGGCTCGGAGCTCGCTCGAAGCTCGCTCGGATTTAGCTCGAAAAAAGCTCGCTCGATATGGCTCGGTTTGAAACTGAGCCGAGCCGGCTCGGATCGGTTAGAAAGTGAGCCTAGCTCGGCTCGGTTCGTAACGAGCCGAGCTGGCTCGGTTTGGCTCGAATAATTCTAATTTTTAATATATATATTTTTATATACATATAATATACTATCAAAATGTAAAAAAATGATGGAGAACATGTTACATATTTAATATTTGGTAACACTAGCATGGAGATTCTTTGCTTGGGATTGAAGTTATAGCTAATCAAGTTATTTAAATAAATTCAATAATGCTTTTGATCCAAGTACTCAAGTTAATTCGTATGTTGATGAACTTATACGGTATTCCGTTAAAATTTGAGACTTATTTTGTACTTGCTTGAACTTGATTTTAGCGTGTAATGTATAAGGTTGAATTATTTTAAATGTGTTATTTTTAACTATTAAATAATATTTTAAACTATTGAATTTTGAAAGCCATTTTTCTTTTTTCTTTTTAAATTCGAGCCAAACCAAGCCGAGCCGAGTCGGCTCGGTTTAAAACCAAGCCGAGCTCGAGCTTTGATTTTTAGCTCGGTTTCAAATCCGAGCCGAGCCGAGCTGGCTCGGTTTATAACCAAGCCGAGCGCGAGCTTGGCCTGGCTCGGCTCGGTTCGGCTCATGAACAGCCCTACTCACAAAGCGACTTATACCAAGCCTGTTCTTTGAATCCTGCCATTGGGGGAAATTCAGCAATTTTCTCCTTTAAACCCACCATCATCCATTGAAAAGCAGCAAGGACAACACCACAGTTGATATAGAAAAACTTATCTTTCCACTCATACATGGACTTCACCTTCTCCGATACAAGTTGCTTCACCTTCCGGTGAATGCCTAACCTATACCAACCGCTACCGCCACGGGCAGCTTCAAGAATATAAAACACATTCAACCTCTCAAATGTAGCTTCAATCTCCAAAGCCCTACAGGTAGCTTCAAAGGGAAGCAAACGGCACCACCCATAAGGGGTCAATTATGTAGGGTGAATGCCATATTTCAACAAGGCATCCACCACAAACCTGGTAGCCGGTAGACAGAAACAACACTTGGTAAACGTTGCTGCATACAATGTTATCTTCCCAGGGGGTGCTTGTAAAGCATTTTTCCCCTCAACCGGAAGCTCTGGCTCCCATTCAGATAGAATGCCATACTGATCAAGGAAGCTTAAATACGAGGTTTGTCCCACTTAATAGTAGTGGCTTCCATACTTTTTGATGATTCTTTCCCAAGATCCTTGACAAAATCTGATGTCTTACTAGATTCTGGAACATTTTGTGAATCTTGAGACATGGTTAAAGATATAACGAGATTTGGGAGAAGATACGTTAACGAAGAATTCAAATTTTGAAACAATCGGAAATGGGAAAAGCCATAATTAAAAATCAATATATAGGCTTTGCAATTAATACAGCTGACGTCATGCTCAGTAGACTAGCCAGAATTTTTCGTGCATGAGTCTAATAGGGAAGTGCCACGTGTACACCTGAAGACAAACAGACGTCACACGCGCCTCACGCGCCCACTCGCCTGACAACCGCCGCGTAACGTGCCTTCACACGTCTCAACTACAACTAGTCACGTCAGGCCCACTCGCCATATGGACCACAAGTTTTATAAATCATGGAGAATTGACAACTGTCCATAGCAAATCACTGATGTGTCCTACACCTGCGAAACTTTGACGTAAATTCCTATCACCCGTTCTCCGCACAAAAGTCTCCGCAACCAAAAATCATTCAGCAACCACATATGCGCAAGTTACCATGGAAGACAAGCTCTCATCAAAAACCCACATTTTATAAGTCCAACATCCCTCCCATCTCATCATAACTTCTCAGATAAGAGACACACTGGACTGGGGGGACTTGATGGGATTGGGTACCGAATACACTAATCCGCATACCCAAACCCGGAGTAACATCGCCACGCGGAAAGAGATAATGCGCAGTGAGCAGTCAAAGCACATTAATGACCAGTCAATGGTCATACCTCGGTCAAGACGGAAGTCATGCATGGTCAAACGCCATGCATGAATTCAGCCCTCAAGCACGTTGACTAGGCATTAAAGGCGGTATTATGTTCCACTATTCCCATTAATTATGCTTTCCATATATCACCTCACTAACATAATTAAGGGTGATGGAGACAACCTAACCACGGTTAGGACTTGGGTAATGGTGGCATACGGACTCTCCTATAAAAGGGACCACGTCCCCAATAGGAGAGGACACTTTCTACTGACCTGGAGAGCTATCACACTTGATAGTATCCCCATTCACCCCGTTTTTGTTATAAACAACTACCTTGTGTAGTCGTCTCCACACCCACATATTCACTCTTGTTTGCAGGTTCATCCATCCATAGCTGTTAGTGAAGGATCAACCCTGTAGACACAATAATCTTATCATCCCTAATCGGTGGTAAGACTATTTGTTTCTTCACTATATATATAGACCACAACTAGCAGATAACAAATTTGTTAAACACTTTGCTAAAAATGACATACTATCATTTAATTTTGAAACCAATATTACGAAATGTAATAGGTTTGAAGGAAGCCAATATGGTTTTAATTTTTCTTCTTTTGAGACAATTAAATCTGGTAACTTGTCTGCAGAACATAGGATTGGTTTGTTTACTCACCGTAAAACTTTTATATATCTTTGGTTTTATTCATTTTTACTAATTTAGTAAACTTTTTTTATCTTTTAGATTTCATTGGGTTTATTGAAGAATGGAGTTCACCAGAGCCAACAGAAACTAAAGCTGGGTGGAAAAACAAGATGAATCTTATCTTGATTGATCTAGAGTATGTGTTTCATCTTTTCAAATCTGTTGTTTATTATTTCATCATCTTTAAGATTATGTTAATTTAGTTGTATACGATCAATAGGTAGGAAGACATATTTGAATATGTTCCATTTAACCAACAATGTATTTGTATGTAGTGGTGTCAAAATTAGCTGTTCTTTGTGGGATGAGTATTGTGAGCAGATGTTCAAGTACATCAAGCATAATGAAGCCAAAGTCCATGTTGTTCTCATTGTTCAATTTGGTAGCTTTAACAATTATCAAGTTTTGTCCTCTATTACTGTTTTTTATTAAATTGTACATATTTTTACTTTTTTTAATATTTATAGCAGTTTGTTATTTTTTATCTTTTAAAGGGAATATAACTGTGCAAAATGGATTCAATATCACTCGACTCTTTATCAATGAAGACATTGAGGATATTGTTATATATACATAACCGATACACTTATTGACTTTTTACAGTTATATTGAAAAGTTTATGTCTACCGAATCATCTTCTGTTTAATGATCTCTTGGATCGTCTGGTAGCATGAATATTGCTAATGAATTCTTAAATAAAACGCCTTTCAGCACTATTCGTGATCTTCCTTTGATAACAGAGGTAAAGCTGAATCGAGTTATTATAGCCTTATATACACCTTGAGCTGATACTTTTATTGAGGAAAATGTTTACCTGATTAATCTTTCTTCTGCAGGTTAACAAACAAGTGATTGTTGTTGGAACAGTTAAGGGTGTCGATGATAAGGACGAGTGGTATTACCTTGGATGCGAGAACTGTAACCACAAGGTTGAGCCTACCTTAAGTGTACCTGATGATGAAGACGCAACAGATGTTACTTCATTTAAACAGGTGTTGGTTTGCACAAATAAAGATTGTCCGAAACACATCGTATATGCTGATCAAGTGTATGAAACTCTTGCTCCAAATACATACCTTAATTTCGTACAATATTATTCATTATTAATGTTTTTTAATTCTAAAATGTAGGTTTAGAATTCCAATAAGGGTGCAGGACTTTACTGGCATAACATCCCTTACATTGTTCGATCGCGAAGCCAAAAAATTGTTGGGAATGTCAGCAATGCAGCCGTTAGAAATCTCAAAACAGGTAAGTTATTTATATTCAGTGCTTAAGAATGTGCTTATTCTTCTCCAAATTACTTATATCATTGTTATCAAGGTTTCTGGTGAAGATAAAAGAACTCCTGCTGAGTTTCATTCATTTGAAGACAAAAAGTTTGCGTTCAAAATTAAAGTTGGTCGATTCAACATTGATAAGCATCTAGATGGATATGGTATACGTAAACTTACAGATGATTCATCAATAGTAGCTTCACTTGAAGAAATGTTCTCTGACATTCAGGTTATCATTATATCAACATTCCTTTATTATTAGTTTTATGAATAATTATTATTGTTATTTTCTTTATAATATAAATGTTTAACTTTAATATGTCAAACAAATAAAACGTTTAATGTTTTTAGGTGGATCAACCTGGTTTTGAAAACATGGATGTATGTGAATCCTCTACACAAAATGCAGTGTCTCTTAAGGTTGTTTTTTTACTTCTTAAATCATTTATGCAATCAAATTTTAATGTCTGTTATTCTTACACTTTGTATATTTCATTTACTTGTGTAGGATTCTGTTGGAGATAACAATACTCCAGAATCATCTTGCAGGGTTAGTTTTATACATGATGAGCAGGAAGTGAAGCGTAGCCTCGACAAAGTGTATGAGCTGGACGATGATGCAACCAAGTCTACAACTAAAGTGCTTAAGACTGATAAGAAAGGCTACTCTAACAAATCACCGGAGATCCCTCTTTTGATTCCTAAGGTTGAAAAATAAAAACAATGATCCGTTTGTTTACGTATTTCTTTATTTTCGGGATGGTTATTTAATGTTTGGTGACAATTTGTTTTTTGATGGTTTGTTTGGTTTTTGAGACTATTTTCATCTAAATAAATGGTGTGATTGCACTTTATGTTTGTTTTTGTCAACTTGGTAATAATTTTACATTGTTGAATGCATTTTTAGGATATAACCCTAATGTTCATTGTTTATAAAAAGAACATTTATATTTTTGTAAAAAAAATGTAAAAGACATTTTTCATCAGATTTATATTTATTGATAAGACAGCAGTAAATAGTCACATGTAATACACTCATTAATATTAATCAAACAATTTTACAAAAAATATAATTAAATTTCGTTGATAAGTTTTTAATTAACAAAATATATTCTCATTACTTTAATATAAAATGGTAAGTAATAAAATGAAGTTATTACCTTCAAATTACAAAGTTGCAATAATAACGTTCAATTTAAACACATTTATTGTAATTACATAGTTACTAAAATTTGAATTACTACAAATTCGAAAATTTGAAATTCGAAAATTTGAGAAACATAGATCAACAAAATGGTTTGTGCAACGGTACGAGATTACGAATCACCAAACTTGCAAAGCGTGTTATTGAAGCCGAAATTATATCAGGTGGAAACATTGGTACCAAAACTCTTATTCCTAGAATAAATATGATACCATCTGATATCAAGATTCTAGTAAAGTTTCAAAGGCGTCAATTCCCAATAAGCGTATGTTTCGCAATGACCGTCAATAAAAGCCAAGGACAGTCTTTATCGAAGGTTGGATTGTATTTAAGAGAACCTGTATTCTCACATGGCCAACTTTATGTCGCATTGTCAAGAGTTAAAAGCAGGGTAGGAGTGAAATTACTTATACTTGATGGTGATGGGAATGTCAAAACTAAAACAAAAAATGTGGTGTATAAAGAAGTGAAGAGTGATATTTGAATAAAATTTGTATTCGTTGGTTTTAAATTTTAATACAATGTATTTTTCTTATACGTTATACCGCTCCAAATAATTGTACGTTTGTGAACCGCGTGGACACGCGGGCAAATATCTAGTTTAGTTTTAAAAGAAAAGAGTTCCACATATTGCTAATATATGTTTCAACCGGCAATTATTAAAATATGAAACAAATGTTGACTTTCAAAACAAAACAACCGACAACTGTCATAAACATACGTACAGTAATTGAAAGCACAAACATTTATTTGTAATCCATATTTTAATGTAAATATACAAACACCTTTTAATAATAAAGAATTTGCAACTATTTGAAACAAAATTAAACCTTACCTCCTGATCAAAGGTAGAAGCTGTAGAAAGTTGTTATGAATGAACTGATTCACGGAATGTTTACCTTTATTTATAATGTTCATTTAATAAATGCATGTTAAATAAAAATTGGAATATAAATTTTTTATTTAAATATGAAGATATCCTTATCTTCTTTGATTTATTTTTAAAAACAATTTAAAAAAAATTCTAAACATATATATATATATATAGAAGGTAAATATGTTTATTTTATTTTGAAGATAGCCATATCTTCTTTGACCAAATTAATATTTGAATTTATAAGAATATTTGAAATATAAGTAAATTTGATTTCAATCTTAATGTCTACTTAAAAATATAAAAAAAATAAAAAGAAAGCAACACATGATGTCACATGGCACATTCAAAGAGGGAGTGTTGCCCCATTGAATGTCATGTCATCAAAAGACTATTCTTTTATATATAGTTATTGATTATTGATATGTGAAAAAAAATCAAAGTTGACAATCTCGGAAGCAATCTCTCTATTTCTTACATTACATATATACCGTATGTAGTGGATGAATCACTATTTATCATAGAGAGAATTACACAAATTATCCTTTAGGTAGCGTTTGGTATGATCGAATAGAAGGGGGAATGGAATGGACCATTACGAGGTAATGAAAAATAGAGTGTTTGGTTGGTTAAAGGAATGGAATCACTCATTCCACAAGGCATTCCATTCACTCAAAACCATTCCATCCACCCCCCATGTTTTTTTTTCATTCCATCCATTATTCACCTTTTACTAACAACACCATAACCCACCACCACCAGCCACCACCATCATCACCACTCACCACCGTTGTCGCCGCCGCCACCCACCGCCGCCGTCACCACCCACCACCGTCGCCCACCACCCACCACCGCCGCCATCCAACACCACCCATCGCCGCCCACCACCGTCACCCACCCACCGCCGCCTCCACCACCTGCCACCGTCATTCACTACAATTTTTTTACCCACCACTACCGCCGCCACCCACCCACCCACCCACCATCACCTCCATCCACCTCCACCTCCACCAATCGCCATCGTTGCCACCACCCACCACCGTCGTCACCACCACCCACTATCGCCATCGCCGCCCACCACTATGCTACCACAACACACCACCCACCACTGCCACTACTCACAATCGTCGCCCACCCACCATCACGGCCGTCCACCTCCACCTTCCGCCGTCACTACCACCGCCGCCGCCACCGCCACTATCGCCACATATCACCACCCACCATCACCGCCACCACTCACCACAACCACTCTATTTTCCATTACCTCGTCCATTCCATTCCTTTAACCAACCAAACACTCTATTTTCCATTACCTCGTCCATTCCATTCCCCCTCCATTCCATTACCTCATACCAAACATACCCTTAGTTATTACTGAAATTGCATCCTATGTCCTTTTTGGAATTTTTTCACTCCTTATGTCCTTTGTTTTATACAGTTGTTACACCCTATGTCCTTTAGACCAAACCCAGTTAAAAAACTTTGTTAACTTATACACATGCCCCTCACGTGAGGGGCAAATCTGTCAATTCACCCTTATTTCTTCTCCCACCTTATTATACCATTCAGATAGTTTAGAAATTAGGGCTAAATTCTTCATTCTTGAATCAAATTAGGGTTCCACTTATAACTCCCACCTGACTTACTCATAAATTAGGTATAAAAATACATAAATGTAAAAGTATAAATAAACAGAAATCTCACCCCTAATCTCATCTAATCGAACCATGGAAGGGGCTCACCTAGTCAGAGCTTAAAAACCTCCTTCATTTACATGCTTAATCAAGCCACCTAAAACTCCTCTCACTTGTTTAAATTTTGTATTGTCTTCTCCAGGCTCACACAGGTAAGGTTGCACAAGGTTTAGAACCAGATATGAGGTTTGAAACTTCTAACTAGGTCCGGACTCGAAGCTTAGAGGTGGTGGTTGTAGGAGACCATGAGACATAGAGGTGGTGTGGTGGTGATCTAAACTAAGGGTGAAGCTACCGTGGTGGAGGGTGGTGGTTTGGTGGCGACATCGAAGATCAGGGGAGGGAATTTTTTAACACAAGGTGAAGCAATTTCTAGGTTTGGTATAGAATTATCACTGTGATGGTTGTGGTATTTGCAGGTATTATTTTCATGCTATTTACACTTGGACATTCATGTGTTACACGAAGTAGAATTAATAACAAAAAGATATCATCCTCATGATTTTGCTCAAAAAATGGTATATGATTATTGGCCTATGATACAAAAATCTTGGATATGTGATCTTCTAGTTATTTAAGATTAAAAAAAACTTTCATTTTTTTTTTGTAATCTGATATGATGTGTGGATTTTTATTTGCATCTCAACTCCTGAAAATAATATGGTGGGAGAAGAAATGAGGGTGAATCAGGTTCAATATGTGAAAATCCAGACTGTTAATTTTTTATTTTGATATAAAGCCCTGATTTGCTACGAATGATTGTTATAAACTAGCAGGGGAAAAGAGGGTGAGGGTGAAAAGACAGGTTTGCTCCTCACATGAGGGGCACCTAACAAACTTAACAGAGTTTTTTAACTGGGTTTGGTCTAAAGGACATAAGGTGTAACAACTATATAAAACAAAGAACATAAGGAGTGAAAGTTTTTCAAAAAGGACATAGGATGCAATTTCAATAATAACTAAAGGACAATTTGTGTAATTCTCTCTTAATCATAAGAAATATCTTAGGGTCTGTTTGGTATGGGGTAATGGAATGGATGAGGGAATGGAATGGACGAGGGAATGGAATGGATCATTACCTCCTACTGTGCCTCGCCAACAGGCACATCCTCCTCCTCATCGGAGACGGCGTGATCAACCTGCATGCGGTCGTCCTCGGTGTCGGAGTCGCTAGAGTCGGACTCATAACCCTGCTGAAGACCGTCGGCTGGAGGGCTGTCTGGTACAATCTCCTCCTTAGAATCCGAGAGAATGATAGGGTCGTCTTGGTGTGCCATGATCCTGGAAATCAATGAACACACGTGCGTGTCAGTAATAGTGTGGTGTACTTAGTGTAACTACTAACGTGCAAAGTACATAACTGGCATGGAACGTGCGTAGCGCGTAGGGATAGGCGTTGTGTTTCTTTCTTTGGAAAGCATTTCGAAATCAATTTTTGTTTAGATTATAGTTTGATTCAAAAGAATCTTAGTTCGCTATAACCTCGTGCTCTGATACTAATCTGTCACACCCCGCCAAGGCGGAAACGTGAGGTGCGACTTCGAAAGATTTCCAAGCACAAAAGGTCACACGAGCATTAATTAAAACAAAGCGGGAACTTTCATTAAACAACCAAATCCGTTCAACATTAGTTAATTGTTTAATATTAAAACCATTGTATGTAAATGTCTAAAATTATTATGACAACACAACGGTCCAAAAGAAGGTATCCCAGAAATGCTCGCACGCGACCCCTGCAAGTTCCATTGTCCATGCTAATTTCCTGAAAACATGCATGTAAAATGTATGGGTCAACATAAAGTTTGCGAGTTCACGGGTTTTCTATATGATGGACATATAATCCAAAACCGACTAAATCATTGCCTAGCTAGGGCAATAATCAATATGTGATCTGACATGAGCCCATAACCAAACCTTGACATGTTATGCCTCGCCCATTGTACACTAAAGGCAATGAAATAATGTGAAATACAAACACTCTTTTGATATCTGTCATTCGGTCAGAGCGACTAACCAAGAGTGGGGGTGTCAACCCAATACATCTATCCCGGTGTTTCATGGCTAAGTCCATAACTAATGGTCATGGTATGATGTATGACACGAGGGCTTAATGGATCCTGAACCGTGATGTCTCATGTTCACATAATAGTCATGTATTGTAACTGAAAACTGTAAGCATGTTTTTCTCCCGAAAAAATGTAAAAACTGTAAAAAGGGGTCGTGAATACTCACTTGGTGTTTGGATGCTAGATTGAACTGGATCTCGCACTGTGTGTCTGGTCTAGGGACCCTAAATGCAATTAAAAGTAACTTAGGTCCATGTTTGGCTTTAACTACCATGCATTTGTTCACCCGACTGTAACACCTATGGACTGAGGCCTTGTACTAGCTAGTGTGTCTATTGTTAGACTACATGCCTCGGGATTGACTCGTTGGAACCCTGTATGATCCAAATATGACAAAATAGATGACATGGAAGGCTATGAACAATGTATTCACGTGTAGTTAAATGTACGGATATGACCTGTGATTTCGACGGGTGTCACAATATCATCCATACAGAGTTCGTTGTACTGGTTGCGGAAAGAAATCAACAGTCGGACCGACACTTCTATTTTCATCTTATTAAAGAACATAAACAGAATCATGTGACCCATGATCAGAGCTTTAAGTAGTGATAGACAAAGATAATAGGAAGAAGATCATTGTAACACCCCAACCGATGGCGGAATCATCGAGGTGTCACGTAGTGACGATTGTTCAAAAGCACATGGTACTAAAATGTAAATATATTATTGAATAATTTAAATTTTCTTACATGGATGAAATGAGAAAAATACAAAAGTCTGAACAAAACATGAAATTTGAAATAAATTATTAAAAGCAAGCACTAAATCCAATGCTATAGAACTAAGATCAAACTGCACCTGAAACATGTACAAAATAAGTTTTGTCAACATATGAAATGTTGGTGAGCATTCCTAGTTTTAATATATATAGTAAGTTGGAAAATGTTATACAATTCAAGTGCAAGCTACAGTGCAATTATGTAAACTATGTATCATACAAATGAGCGAAATCAATCCTGTGACTGTATAAATGTACTAAATGAACGGCGGTGTACTTATCCACTAAATGGATAATAACTTAACAATGACCACGGATTCTCCGATGAAAAAGGGGGAGAATCAACCTAGGCGGGTTGTCAATCCAATAGCGCTATCCAATGTTAAGGTCGGCTTGTACAATGTTAATGATTTCACTAAGTACAAATGTATTCTACATGTAATGTCTAAGCATAAAGCACGTTTGTAAGCAAATGCACATAGTACTAGAATTGTATTGTAAAAATGTGAACTTGTATTTGTTATTTGTATAAATGTACATGTAACACCCCGAAAATGAATAAAAGCAAAAGGGGGATAGGAAATACTCACTTTCGCCAAATGACTAGATGACTAAGCGAGCGTGAATATGCGAGCAATCCAAAGATTCAACAACGAAACTAGTCAAATTTAGAAGAAAGAAACCGAATAGGAAAAATATCAAGCTTCCATTTCGCCAATTACAAGAGCTTATAATCAAAGCTTCAAATGTAGAAGTAATATACTCTAGAAGAAAGGTATGAGGGAGAGTATAATTGAATTGAAACATTCGATTTAGAGCTGCAAAGTGTAATGGGTCATAGGTGGGTTTTTATACTAGTTTTGGATTCAATTAGGCTTTAAAATTGGTCAACACAATAAAGTAAGGTTTTAAGATGAATTGACTATTTGACTAGGACTATGACTAGGACTTTGACTGAGACTTTGACTAGGACTTTGACTGAGACTTTGACTAGGACTTTTGACTAGGACTTTGACTGGAACTTTGACTGTTTGACTGTCTTCGTGGGCCGTGAGGGCTAAAAAAAATAAATTTTCTAATTTAATCAATTTTAAGTTATAGACTTGTTTCCTTCTGTTTCTAAGTTGTTTTAGGACCGAAAATTAAGGGCTTTGAGTATCAAGGTCTGAAACATACGTGCTCGGGTGTAGATGTGAGTATAAAACGTGCATACTTTTACTTATAAAAATTATAAGTTTTATTAAATTGTGAATTTTGGTCCTATTAAAATACGAGGGTTAAAAATGAAAAATTTGAAATAGTTGAGGAACCAATTATGCACATTTATGAAAAGTGAAAGGTGCAGGTTGTCACAATCATATCTCCAAAAACAAGTGTGAAGATTAAGAGAAAGCAAGTTGAAGAAGAAGATGACCGATATCTTTTACATAACTTGCACTGGCTTGAGATATGAGTTTAATTAGCTTAAATCTCTCTGATCGATGGTATCCACTTTCACCTGAAGCTTATTTTCCTACCTCTGTTTTGAATTTGTTGCTTTATAAAGTATTTGATGTCACTGTGAGTAGATAAATTTCGTTGGATAGTGACTTTTTAATGTTCTTTATATATGAATAATTTCCTACCTCTGTTATGAATTAGTATATAGAGAGCAAACCGACGAACATCATTCAAAATTTCAACTTCCCACTAACCTATGCGCCATCATCGACTACAGCAAACCGACGATCTTCCTCCACGACACTCCTAATAAGCCTCTCTTTATATCACAATATGATTTAAGGTTCCAATTTTGTTTTTGTTGCTTTTTAATAATAAGTTTCGTGTTTATCAAACCCTAACGTCTAAAATATTATGATGTCGTTTAGCTCCATGTTTGAAATATGGATCTCGTTGTCGTTACAGTTAGTGGATACCATGGATCAGAGAGATTTAAGCTAATCAAACTCAAATCTCAAGCTGGTGCAAGTTATGTTGGAGCAATGATTTATTATTATTATTTTATTTCTGTTTTGAAGGTGTAATTATGATGATGGTTATGATTTGACAAACGATTTATGAAAGTACCAAGAATCGGAAATTAGTAAAATGATTTATGAAAGTATCAAGAATCGGGAATTAGTAAAATGATTTTATAATTCTTTAAAGGCTGAACACGAGTATAATCAAACAAGGGTTCCGCGTTTCGGTACGTTTTAATTGATCAGATGTGACTTCTGAAAACCACAAACGATCAATTAAAATATTCCGAAACGCGTCAAACAGAGACCGGAAGTCCAGCATGTCGATTAGACATGCAAAAATTGTGTTTTGAAAAAATATGGGTATCGGCTGTATAGTCGGAGCACCAAGTACAATAATTTATGAAAGTTGTACAAACTCGGATGTTTCTACCAAAAAAATACAAACGAGCAATAAACGACCCCGAACGCCTCAAACGAATTTTGTTGGATTGGGAACAACTAAAAACATTTTAAAATGAATTAAAATTATTTTTTATCAATAAAAAGTATTTAAAATGAATTAAAACAAATTAATTTAAAAAAAAAGGCCAAAGCGCCTGGCTTTGGTCAAAGCTAGGCGCCTGGTTTACTTGATTAGACCACAGGCGCCTAGCTTTGACCAAAGCCAGGAGCTTTGGCATTTTTCTAAAAAAGAAAATTAATTTGTTTTAATTCATTTTAAATACTTGTTATTGATAAAAACAAATAATTTTAATTCATTTTAAAATGTTTTAGTTGTTCCCAATTCAACAAAATTCGTTTGAGGCGTTTCGGGTCGTTTATTGCTCGTTTGTGTTTATTGGTAGAAACATCCGAGTTTGTACAACTTTCATGAATCATTGTACGTGGTGCTCCAACTATACAGTCGATAGCCATATTTTTTCAAAACACAACTTTTTCATGTCTAATCGACATGCTGGACTTTCGGACTCTGGTTGACGCGTTTCGGAATGTTTAATTGATTGTTTTTGAGTTTCAAAAGTCACATCCGATCAATTAAAACGTACCGAAACGCGAAACCCTTGTTTGATTATACTCGTGTTCAGCCTTTAAACTTCGTTTGTGTGTTTTTGGTAGAAAGGAACTAGGTTACAAATATAATAATAATTTAAATAATACTGTAATATAGTTCTGGTTAATGCTCAAAGAAGTCAACATTTGTTGACTCCTAGAAGTCTTAAAGACCAAATGACTTTTGCAAGATACTTGAAACAAGGTATGGATATGGAGAATATGCAATGAGATGATTTCGTACAAGATTCCAATGCAAGCAAGAAAAATTCAGTTGTTGGACGTTGTGATTGGGAGAATTCATGTGATCCATTCATCACAATCATTGCTCCAACATAACTTGCACCAACTTGAGATATAAGTTTGATTAGCTTAAATCTCTCTGATCCATGGTATCCACTAACCGTAGCGATTATCGAAAAATTTATTTTAGGAATTGTTTGAGAATATATTTTTTGATCAAATGATCCATAACTGAACAGTTATTTGGAATGTTCCTGATCATTATAGTAGCGATCGCTTTACAATGCCGAAAACGACTATCATCACTCTGTATGGGTTGCTTGTTAGCGCCGATCCGACAGTCGATTTCTTTCGACAACCAGTACAACGAACTCTGTATGGGTTGCTTGTTAGCGCCGATCCGACTGTCGATTTCTTTCGACAACCAGTACAACGAACTTTGTATGGGTTGTTTGTTAGAGCCGATCCTACTGTCGATTTATTTCCACAACCAGTACAACGAACTCTGTATGGGTTGACAGATATCTCTCCGATAACAGAAGAATTATCTTCAATTATTCTAAGAAACTTGAAGGAATAGGTACCTTGAAGACTAGATTCAGTGCAATCAGCTGAATATTATATTACAATAATATTGCCTTGAACAAAAAATTGTGTTTAAAGCCTGGTTCTTTTAGTTTACATTTTATTAGGACTTTAAACAGAGAAGATGGAGGGTTAGTTATTACTCTGCACTTCAAGTAGAAGAAGATGAAGAAGAATAAATGAAGTCTATTAATAGAGGTTAGTAGGTTACTCGTTATTGTTGGGATGCAAACCGTGATGTGATAGATTTTTATAATTTTAAATTATTATTATTATTTAAATTATTATTATATTTGCAACCTAGTTCCTTTCTACCGAGGCCTAAGGAGAAAGTGTGGATTATCGGAAGATTGATTTTAGGAATTGTTTGAGAATATATTTTTTGATCAAAGGATCCATAACTAAACAGTTATTTGGAATGTTCCTAATCATTATAGAAGAGGAATGGTTTGAATGTGTGTGTTGTATGTATAGAATGGTGAATTATTGTAGTGTGTTAGGTATATGATGGAAGGGTTTGAAAAGAAATAGCACAAGTCATTCTTTAATGTTGTTTATAATTAAAAGGAACTAAGTTAACTTCAGGTCAGCCAGATGTTTGTCAAAAGAATACCATGGCGGTCCGGCCATGGTATCTGGACCGCTTTTGACTTAAACCGACCGGTTCTTGCGGTTCTCCGGTTAAATTGGTTCGACCAGTGAACCAGTCAAGTGAGTGGTTCGATCGCCGGTCCGGTTTTAAAAACATTGCCAACAACTGAATTTTACTTGCTTGCATGAACAGTTGTTTGGAATTGTTTGGTGATGTAAAAAAAGGTCACACTTGTACAGTTGTTTGAAATCAATGGGAGGGTAAACAAAATCACCGATCCGATTGTTTGATTTAAAAGTTGAACACGAGTACGGGGAAGTTGTTGTCGGAGAGATATCTGTCAACGATGAAGGCAACCTGAAACAACAAGCAGTGGCGGATACAGAATTATTTTTTACGGGGCACAAATTGGTTGACTGAAAAGAAGACATGTCAAAACAAGTCGGGCCAAAACAATTCATACTTGATTATTATTTAAATAGTTTTTGATAAGTTTTGATTAAAAATTTCACCTAATTATTAAAAGTGTGTTCAATTTTGTTAACAAGTTTAGTTTTTTTAGCCGATGTAAGGCTAGCTCACTTGGTAAAGATTTCCTAATGAGAAGACTTGGGTTCAATCCCAAGTAACGTAATAATTTGGTACATAATAGTAACTAGTAGGTACAGGGCAAAAACTACCGTTTTACCCTTCGTTCACACACAAAATTACCGCTTTGCAATCCGTTCACATACTGTTACGCCGACTATTGTCATTTAATATATATAATAATAATAAGTAGGAGTTGTACTATTAAAACAGAAAACAAAAAGTTTGCTTACGTTTAACAATGTTAAAGTGGAACTAATTGACAAATTAATTGTGACGATGATTGAATTTTTTTTTTCTTAATTTAGACTCGATGAGGATTATTGGAAAGCAATACACATATCCAAACGATCAACATATTATTTTGAGTTAGGAAAATAAAATGGACGTGGATGGAATATATACATCTACTAGTTGGCTGCCTTTGGAATTAATGTATACAAAGATATGGACTTAGGGTGGGCACATGCCTACCCTCCATTGCAACTATATCCGCCTCTGACAACAAGCAACAAAAATGGTTGCTTGTTAGCGCCGATCCGACTGTTTGATTTAAAGGCTGGACATGAGTATAATCAAACTATCAAGAATCGGAAATTAGTAAAACAACTGTTCATTCAAACAAATAAAATTCAGTTGTTGTCAGAGAGATATATGTCAACGATGAAGGCAACATACTTGAAATCAATGGGAAGGTAAACAATTCCTGCTCAAAGGTCTTGATGAATATCTTCATCAATCCCCTTGATCTATGCATAAGTGTGAGAGTCTATTTCCCTTTTGAGAGTGACTAACAAAGAGATGGTCTTTTTAAGGACAACACCATTAGACATCAAAGTCGATACAAGTTGGTGGTTATTATTTTGTTTTTTAATTTTTTTTACAATAATTATATCATAAAAATATAAAAATAATAAAAAACTAAGTCAAAACACTAAAAAATACCCCAAAATAAAACTTGGATTTGAAGCGCCTCGCTTTGGCCAAAGCAAGACGCTTCGAGTCAAAAATCATCTTTTTCTGACCTTGTACCGAGGTTGTTGAAAAAGTAACCAAAACGCCGGGTGGAAATAGAAATGAGAGGGTTTTAACCACCCTAAAAAAACAGTTTTATATTGATAATCATGCACATATTAATTTTTGAAATAAGATTAATAATAATATAATATAAAACATGACATGACTTATAATTTATGACTTGCCTACTCAATCTGTATGAATACTGGGGTTCAATTCAATGAGATCATTAATTAAGTTTGGTCACACTGATTGAACGAAAATATCATTCATATATAGATTCACCAAGACGTACCCAACTAGGATATTTACAACCAAAATAAATATCATAAGAGACCTAACTAAACAAAAAAAAAACAAAAACAAATAAATCACAAAACATTATAACATCAGCTTATATATTTAAATCGAGGGTGGTTCCTGTTCATAATGTCATGAACCTAAGAAACGTAGGAAATCAATTCAAACGAACTCCGACTGAACTTATTCAAGCGGCGTTGAAACCGACTCCTTAAACCCTAACTAGTGACAACGAATACTGATCTAGAGGCAAAAACAATTGTTACAATGGTTCTAGCGAAGCAGAGATTCCACTAGGGTGTGTTTTGACTTGAAGATGGGTGGCGCCTTCCTCGATAGCTAGGCTCTCGTCTTCAACATTGTGTGCGTGTGAACAATATATATTCGTTTGCAAGCTTTTATTCGGTCAATGTTGGACAAAAAAAACTGAACACTTATCTTAAAATTTGGGCATATTAGAGTTGTTATTAATCACCAACTTGTCAAACATGGAAACTTACAGATACGGTTAAAGAAAGGAATTAAAAATCTACCAAAGCTTGCATCCAACTCAAGATTACTATATAACGATATTGTCTTTATAACTTCATAATTTATAAACTTCCAAAGAAAAAAAATGCTATGCTGGGCCCAGTTGCACCCATATTTACAAAAGTTGCTTGTTTTGATCCGAGCTCATTATAACGGGTTACCTAACCCGCCTAGCAGATAATCAAATATGGTCAGATTCGCCATCGAACGTGTCGCAGTTATGTTAAATTATGCAATATGTAATACTTGCAAAGTTAATTAGTATTTTGAAAAATTAGAGGAAGTGAGAGAGAGATCATCTCAAATCTCCCATTTTCCCAATTTTTAGTCATGTCAACTCTAACTTCCAATTTTAATGGGCTATTCTTACCAGGTTGCAGCAATGCTTTCAGTAGTATTAACCAGAGTGAGTAAAAGTTTGGACCCGGCTCACATTGGTCTTTCATGCCTTTATTTATTGACTGGCTGTGTGATTGCTTTCGGTAGCTGGACTGAACACTCTCTGCTTTGATGTTTCCAAACAAGATTTCAGCACCCTTGTTTTTTATGACAACAGGAATATATGTCGAGTTGTCCCATACGTATAACTGCATGTCAACACAGATGGAGTACTTTATATAATATATATTTATATATTTATATATTTATATATATTATATTAACTTCCTAAAATTGTTAACATGTGAAAATTTGATATTGTACAAAGACAAAAGCATCATGTGAATACTTGAAATACAAATAAAATATGAGCACAAAGAAATGATCAAACTCAGTCTCAATTCAGGGCATATTCAAAGCTAGTTTCCTGGTGTGTTTTCCTCAGCCGGATCTATGTTCAGTTGTTCACAAGCAGCCGAATATTAAGCTACAGATCAAATCTAGAACTGTGTATGCATAAACGGATCAAACATATAAAGGTAAAGTAATAAGCTAAAATGAAAATGGGTTGCACGGGTCAAAGTCACCCAAAGTGTCTTTAACACATTGCATGAAACCTCATAACTTGTTTTATTTCAGAAATTTACTATTAGTAAACAATTATCATTCGAGAAAATAAAATAAATATGGCCCATACTAAACATTACCCATTTTGCCCCGCATACAAACATCTATCAACCCACACCTAGTCACCTAGAGGCAGATTGCGTGTTAATCATCGTCAAGAAAGTAGACATACCAGGAAAGGTCTGTATATCAAGCCTACAACATGAAGCCGCTTTGAACTTATTTGACAGTAGAGAGGAACGGTTTTTTGTTCAATTCTAGATCTGGATTCACAAAGTATAATATACAGTGTAGAATCATTATACGCATATAACACAAAAAGATAACTAAATAGCAAAGCTTTACGCATACCCAAATTCAGAATTTAGAGGAGCCCCACATAACTGACAGCCAGTACATATGAGATCTTCAGCTAGGTTTCCATACGCAGATGAGCATATTCTACTTCTGATAAACATTCTTTCCTCCTCAAACTCAGGAAGATGCATAGGCAGAAACATTTCACCAACAGAGGCAAAAAAGGATGCATTGCATGATTCATTTAGATTAGATACTTCCACTAGAGATAAACAATCCTTAAGCTGTGTCTCCTCGGGGATTTTCCAGTTTGCTGATTGTTGATTCCTCTGCATGAAAGTTAGAAACAACTTTATTACAAAAATTAGTTTGATCAACCACAGCCTAATGTGATGAAGTTTAACTGGGTTTTTTTTCTGCAAAAGTTTGCTGCGATTTTAGCAACTTTTTTCTGCAATTTCCAGCGTCCTTTTAAATTTTTTTCTGTGACTTACATTCCATTTTAAAAGCAGTGAAAAACTGCTGCAAATCAAAGAAAAAACGCTAGAAATCGCAGTAAAAGGTTACTGAAAATAGCAATAAAAAAACTACTGAAAATTGTAGGAAAATTTTAAAGAAATAAAACTTACAGGTAAAAATATACTAAAACGAATATGCATGATATTTTAATTATTAAAGAGGGATACATATGATACTTAGAATTTGGTTAGTATATATAGGAAATTTTTAAGAATATATATGAGTTCTACCTATATATTAAACTGTTCGAATATTGTGCCAGTCATAGTCAACTCTCATCCTCTCAAAATTTCAGGAGAAATCAATAATGCACAGGCACAAGCACAAGAAAGGAAGTGAATATTCGCGGACAATACCTTGAAAGTGTGCGATACACGCTTAAAAAGAATAGGTTCCACACGCAGCACCCATGCAATAACTTTCTTAAACTTTTCCTTGGATGCAATTCCAATGTGCTGAACCTTCATCAAGTTGTCTGCGCCTATAGAAACAGAGTAAAATCTCAGTTTAGCAAGCTCCAGCACCATCTTAATTGAGTACATCATGTTTGCTATGATGGAATTAAAAAAAATGCTGCATAAAATCAAATGGGGCAAAATTAATTATATTTAGTTATTTGTATATGAGTTTTTTGAGCTGGTTTATGTTCGAATCCCAAGTTGCTAGTTCTATTGACCAGGTTAACTAGCTTGAAAAGGTGTGCATTAAGTGTAATAATGTTTTAAGTATTTATGCTTAAGTACCTTGTATCTCAGGTCTCAGCTAACACCATCGGTGTCTAGCATGAGAAAATATCAGGATCAAAGAGATAGTGGTAACACAGGGGATTTAATACCATTTCATATGCAGAATGAGAAATTAGAAGATAACTTTCTGGAAAAAGAAAAAAAAACAACTAATGATAAACTTACCGCAAAATGCTATGGTATTCATATGATAGCGATACACATTTTATTGTTCAAGGGTTAGGAACTGCAAGTATATTTATAACAGATGGATATAACTAAAAACCACAACTGACATGTTTTATATCCTAAATCCCACTCAACAGCAACAGTCTATGATCATACGACTTCTAACAACTGACATTTGACTAAACCCATATAAGATCCTAGGATAGAATTGTTTATTCCTTATTCTTGAGAACGTCCATGGTAATTTTCTTCATAGATGTAGCATTTCTGCATTTGACATCATAAGCTTTTAGACTAGTGGTCTAGATATAATTAGCTTATATTAGAGGGTATTGGGATGTAATTTAGTTATCTTTATCTATAAACCAATGTAATCTGCAATTATTATTGAATAACACAATTCTATGGTTTGATTTGATATCATCATTTGCGGTTAAAGATCTTGGCAGGATGCAATACTTCTTGGGTATTGAAGTGATACGTCATAATGACAACTTGATTCTTTCGCAACGAAAATATAATTTGGATGTCATACATCGGGCTGGTCTTTCTCAATGCAAACCGGTCCTATGGCTACCTCTCATGCTTTACTACCTGACGATAGTCCTCTTCTTAATGATCCATCACGGTATAGTCAGGTTGTTGGTACACTTAAATATGCTACTTTATCTCGTCCGGACATTGCCTTTGCGATGAATAAAGTGTGTCAATTCATGCATGCACCAACTGAATTTAACTGGGCTGAGGTTAAATGTATCTTGTGTTATCTTCATGGCACGACTCAACTTGGCTTACTTTTCCGTCATGACTCTATCTCCAGACTACATGCCTTTTCCGACTCCTATTGGCATCAAGATGTACAAGCTTACTCAGATTCAGATTGGGCTGGCTGCCTTGTCGAACGTCGATCCACGGGGGGATTTGTTGTATGCTTGGGATCTAATCTTGTTTCATGGACTGCACGGAAGTACTGTATCTCGATCTTCCACGGAGTCAGAGTACAAAGCAATTTCTGTTACTGTTGCAGAACTAATATGGTTGAAATCTCTTCTTCAAGAGCTTGGGATAGTGAATCGCTCGCCTACACTTTGGTGTGACAATCTTGGTGCAACCTATCTTTCTGCAAATTCGGTATTCCACACACGTACTAAACTGAAGTTGATTTTCATTTTGTCCATGAACAAGTTGCTCAATGGAAGTTGAATGTCAAGTTCATTGCAACCAATGATCAAATCGCTTATGTTTTTACCAAGCTCTTATCTTCTCAGAGGTTTCTATCACTACGGTCCAAGTTGCAGGTCATTCCTCGCCCTCAACTTGCAGGGGAATATTAGACTAGTGGTCTAGATATAATTAGCTTATACTAGAGGGTATTGGAACGTAACTTAGTTATCTATATAAACCAATGTAATATGCAATTATTATTGAATAACACAATTCTATGGTTTGATTTAAGCTAACTGGTTATATGTAATGAAAGAACATATTGTCAAGTAACATAACTTATTGTTAGTTAAAGAGAACCCTATACAAGAAAGAAAGGAAGAGTGAAAACCTTCAGAACGTATTGACTCGTAACTGTCAACCAAGCACTTTATGGAAGACTGCTGAACTGTTCTCGCCTCAACAGCATCACCAAATTGTGTCACTTTGACATCTACAAAGCAAAAGACATGGAGTATAAGAACTCATTCAGCACCTTTTGGCATATCATGATGACCAAAACTAGTTCTACTTTCAATATCAATTTATTTGCTTATTAACATGTATTACAAAAAAATACCTCATTTTAAGCTCTTATTCCCCACAAGGAATCAAGGATAACATTTTGACAACTAATCATTTAAATAAGAAAGATATTTAAAGGGTGTTACAATAAAACTGAAAGAATAAAAGATGGAAAAGAAGAGATTTAAGTTAGAATGGCTACGAAAGAAAATGTAAAGCACTCTCAAAAAAAAAAAAAAAAAACACTCGCAAGAAAATGAAAGCAGAAAAGGAATCCACATGATTCACTTATCAACTTCAATAGGTGATAAGAAATTCCGGAAAAATGAAATTCTGGCAAGACAGTAGAGCAACACATGGCGGGACTGGCGGCATAGTGGTCAATTTGGCAGGCGCACCTACCGATGGCGTTGTGGTTGTGAGAAGCAACATGTGATAGTGATCAGGTTTCCAGCAAGTATTGTGAGCAGCAGCTAAGGTTTCAGGTTTGTGATAGGCAACAAAATGCAGGTGCTGGCTAGGGTTTAGAAGAGTAGTTTTTACTTGTGTGTAGAAAATTTTATGTTGTCTCATACTAGCTAAATAAGATATCAAAATCGGTCTAGCCAAACAATAAAAAATAATCCTTTAAAATCTCTAGAGGCCCCAAACACATAACACACATTAGAATCTGATGCAGGCACAAAGCGCATTCAAACAGCTCAAGAACTTTAATCATCTTACTCAAATGATTTGAACCGACTGATTCAAAATTGAAAGCCTAAAGCTTACAATGTTTATCAAAACATCAAAAGTCCCCTAACAATTGAATCCTAGATCTTAATATGTAAGAAATTTAAAATTCAAATAAAAGATCATTCAATATCTGATGCTCCTGCATCAGAATCAGTCACACAACAAATCATTTTCAGCACAAGTGCTAGCAAATTAAGGTGCACCTACAGATGGTGTTGTGGTTGTGAGAAACAGCATGCGGTAGCGGCCAGGTTTCCGACAGGTCTCATAAGCAGCTAAGATTTGTGATAGGCAACAAAATATATGTGGTGACTAGAGTTTAGGAGAGTAATATGTCCTTGCTAAGGCTCCATAGCAACTTGACTCCTCTCATACAAAGTTAAACCATGATGAACACATAGTGCTAGATATATCGGATACCGTCAGACCATCTACACTACAAAATCACAATAAAAAATAACATTTTCAATTTTCTAAAGGACTCATAACACATCATCTCATAACTAATCACCATTGGCCCCAGTTTATCTCTATATATTGTAATCATCGCTAACGAATAGAATGAAGCATAAGTAGCTACTCACTCTGCAACAACACAACATTACCGGCCTTCAAAACGGATTCCATATGTTTATTCCAAATCGACACGGCGAAATACGGCCGTGTGTCGTCTCCTACCTGAACATCTGTCCTGATTACTCTACCGCCTCCTGAACTTTTATACTGCGTAAATTATTATTACTATTACATCTAATCAATCGAAGAATTGCAGGTTACTGATTAATATGTAAATAAATAATAAAACTAGGGTTTGGAAACTGTACGGAACCTGAACAGGAACGGATTTATGAACAAGCACTAAAAGCTGAACGAAATGGCCGATGTGAGAAGATGCATCCGAGAGATTGATTAGTGGTCCGTACCATCCTATTGCTGACATTATTATTTAACTTGCTATGATATTAATATTATTGGCGCCAAATTATTTGGTTGTAAACTAGCAAAATGAGTATTTATAGGGGTGTGAGAAAACTGGAAAGCTGAACCGGTCAATTTGGTTTTCGGTTTTATTTTGTTTTAGACTTTTAGTTTGCTAAACTTACACCGGAGTGTTTGTGGATTGGCGAGTTAAACTTGACACGGATTTGAGAATAGTGACTGACTAGCACGTGAACTTGAACACGACGGAACTTAACATAGTAACGCTAACGGAACTTGTTCAACCTAAAAAGATAAGTTTATTTACTTCTTTTTCATACACTACTTTAAGATTCTACTAATATATATTACTTTTGTTTTTTTAAAACGATTAAGTTTACGATATATAAATGTATTTTCTTTTATCGTTTAAAACTTTGGATAAAATAACATTATACGTGAAAAAGGAAATTTAAAAAATAAATAAATTGGTCAACCAATGAACCCCTGATTGATATGAACATCCCACTTTAGCTAAATTTGTTTGCGGGTTCGACCCATTAGACTATATCCATACTTGTGAATTTCGTGTTGGATTTACGTCACGTTAAAAATCTACCTACCTTTAATCTAAGTAGTGTATTATTTATGATAAAAGCTAATAGAGTCTAGATTTTGTGTTGAAGAGCATGTTGAATCACCATTAGCTATTATGACACTATTCTAATACTATAATGTTGTTATGTTTATTGTTGTGACATTAATCATCATTTAAAAAAATAGCTTATATAATTTATCAAGGCGTAAAAGCCTTTTTACTCGTACAAGGCACTTGAATTATTAGGAACGAATTTAATATATACATACACAAGGTAACTACAAGTTTCATTTTTTAAGGTAAATCATTCAAGAAAGATTTCATGCATTTTTATTGTTTTATCATACTAAATAACAACATAAATACATAATACACCAATGACATGATCGCCATCATCATATTGAATCTAATTCCAAGGTTGCCAACTCCTCCTTCAGTTGACCACAAAGTTTCGACATTTCATATAGCAAAGTCGATACACGTGCCTTATCTATTGATACCGACTCCTCGGTTGTCATATACGATAACGGGTAACTGATCAGTTGCTCAAGTCGAGTACATAGCATCAATGCTTTTGGATTCTCAGTGAAAGATTCAGAAACTAACTGAACAACTGTACGGTTTTTGTTTTCATGTAAGGAAACTGGAGGCATGAGAAACGGGTGTTGAAGAAGTTGTGGTATTCTCCATCTTTGGTTACGGTCCCATGCGAGACACTTTTTCATTAGATCAAGAAGCCATGGGTTTGACAGAGGTTCGTATGGGATTTGGTGATCTGGATCTGTCACGACTTTAAACTTTGCCCAAAACGTCTTGTAATCTGCGAAGGGTGTTCTTCCGTATACCATTTGATAAAGTATGCAACCGAGTGACCAAATGTCGGATGAGCGACCACATTTGATTACGTTGCCCTGTGCATCCGTTTCGTTGCACATATATGCCTCTGGAGACATGTAACTCAGTGTACCCACCTGCAGAAAAGGTCGGTTGGGTCATTCTTGTATGCGTTGGGTGACCAAAACAGTTTTTTTCCAGTTTCTTTTAAATATTTGTGTGCAAAACCTAACTAGAACAACTTTATTATTTCAATAACAACTTTGTTTTTATGTAACTTTCTAAGAGGTTTAGATACACTATGAGCGACTTTTGACCCACTCACGACTCAACCCATTTCACACATTTCCTTGTAGCTAACTTTTACTATTTTGTATATATGGATAAGAAAACCCGAATCAGCTCATTTATTAAAGGGTCATAGTAGCTGTAACATTGCCACCCACCTAGAGAAAACAGGTCGGTTTGGTCATTCTTGTATGCGTTGGGTTACCGGAAACAGTTACGTCCATTTTTTTTTTAAATAATTATTATGCAAAAACTAATTAAAACAATTTTGTTATTTCAATAATAACCTTGTTTTTAAAGTAAAACTATTTCTTTAGGACGTCTAAATAGACTATGGGTGACTTTTGACATACTCAACCCATTTCACCTGTTTCCTTGTGGCTAACTTTTATTATTTGACCCATTACAGATAAAATAAGACAACCCAAATAGTTGCCCATCTTTATATAGTAAAATACTGGAGGTGGCAAAAATGGGCAAGCCATGTGTGAGCAGCAATGTCAAAAGTTAAACAAGTAATTTTGCGTCAAAATGGGCCACATTAACCCGAAACACGTTTTGTCCAAATTTATTATGTTTTCTCTACATAAATAATGTACAATATGATTATAGAAATTATATCATCCCAACGATCTAATATTTTGAATAAAACAACTTAGGAGGTTGTAGAGTGTTGTCAAAACTCAAAAGGCCAAGGCGCACTCAAGACACATAGGTTGCGCCTAGTTTCGGCTGTTTTTGGTTGATTCCAACCTTAATTAGGGTTTTTTTGGCCGGAATTCAGCCAGAAAATCACCTGAATTTGTGCCTGAGGGCCTAAGAGGCGTGCTTTCAAGTCGCCACGCACAAGGTGCGCTGGGCTGTGCTTCTCCGCCTAGGCATGCAGCACCTTGTGCACTTTTGACAACTATCATACACATTACCTGACTTTGGACCCATTGATCCGTTTCAGTTTTAAATATATTATAAATTTGACCCACTTATCATAAAACATATATGAATCGACTTGTTATACGTAACAATAAAAGATAGCAGGTTGTAGTCAACTAACCTGAGAATCTCGTTGAATATTTGTTGTATCGCTCAAAATTGCTTTAGCGATACCAAAATCAATTAGCTTTAGGGATCCTCTAACAAGGAGAAAATTAGCCGGCTTCAAGTCTGAGTGCACAATACGTTCCTCGTGTATTGTTTTAACAGCTAAAAGTATTTGCTGGCATTCATTAGGAAAGATATTACAATTAGATTCCTCCCAACCTATATGCTTCATAGTCTATAAAAATCTGAAAACAATCAGGTTCTATCCCTTTAAGCCATTTTCATTTTCTGCACTTGCACTTTCTGTCTTAAACAAGGTAGGCCACTGGGCGTTATTGATGTTCAAGGTTGATAGGGCCTACCTACTCATGAAAGAACTCAAGTTATATAAGATCTTTAACCAGAATAAATATAAAATATTATCCTTAAAGAGGAAACAGGTCAAAAGAATTAAATGTTACCCAAAGTATGTTTTGTATACATGAAACCTCTTAAATCATTTTTATTAAAAGAAATAGATTATTATTTCAACAAAACAATGTTACACTAATCATCCATAAAGTTCTATAAAAAGTTGGACAAAAAAAGTATTTTGGGTCAACACACCCAACATATTTCAGCCCGTCATAGAAAGTAGTTGTTACCCAACTAGCCCGACCTATCCATATCAGAAAGTGGAAACAACTGGTAAACAGTTATAAGATAGTAGGCAATCATTAGATGATTACAAAGAAACGATTGCTACAAATTAAAGAGTACCTGCCAGTAAAAACGAAGCCAGTTATCATCTAAGGTCAACTTGGACTTATCCAGCTCTTTCCATTTTTGCGACAACATATGAGCTAGATCGATTTCACCATATTCAAGTACCATGTATATATATCCATCATCCTTCACTTTCCCATCCTTGTTACTCAGACACCCACTCATGACTTCCTTCAGCAAACCCTTATCTGTCACCTAACAAAAAGATGCATATTAGTTATTTAAAAGGTGTTCAACTGTTAAAGAGTCATCCAACAAAAATGCACCATATCCATTAGACCATTAATATAGTGTACTGATGTACAAGCGATCTTGTGCTATCATAGGACGAAAGTGATATGAATACGGATTATGTGCAAACAATATACATTTTTCTGTCCTTTCACATGTTATCACTATAGGTGACAAATTAACAGGTCCGTGCATTTTAAATACAATTAGGGTGAGTGGGTGACTTTCGACCCCGTTTCTAGTTCGCTAGTAGCTACTTTTTAAATTTTATCCATTTGAGCCGATGTAAAACCCAAATTGGCTTGTTTACCCATGAATGGATCAAAAGTGCCACCACTAGCTATGATTGGAGTAAAGGCAGTTCCTAATAATAGAACTTTCCACCTGTGGAAAGCCAACTGAAAGAAAAGGTTATTCTTGTTTAGTATTAAAAAGCCCTAAGGTAAGTGAACATCCATGCTCATGTCCATATGGGCCAAAATGTCAAACAGCTATTTAGTAACACACTTATGCATTTAATGTAATATAGCTACGATTGATGGTTGGATGTCTACCAGGGATAGGTGGACATCCTTCGTGTCTAGTGAAGTAAATGCATATCTTATATCGGTATACAAAGATGTATTCTCCTTTTTTTAAGTCAGGAACCTTATTGAATAAGTTTCAGTCTTTTTCTAGGTTGCACACTTGCATTAGTAGGATGGTTGTACAAAAGCATGAGGTAAGACAAAGAAAAGGCGGCAAAGTGCCAAAGTTTGAAATTACATTCATGGTATGAGTGTATGACAAATTCTACAACTAATTATTTGTGAACCGAGAAGCAACCAGACATCTAAGCCAGATGTCAACTACTAACTTTTAATGACTTTAATCACAACTCTTTTTACTGCTGTCCTCCCCCCTAAAGTTGGAAGAGACATTAACGATCTAACTTGTTGTATATACACTAACTTAATCAAAACTCATAGTCATAGACTTAGGAACTTGTTTCACGCAAAAGCTCTTTTAATGAAATGATAATTACATCAACAGCGCAGTTTAACAAACTTAGTTTTTTTGAATCCGCAAACAAGCTGCGTTACCTTACTAAACTTATGGCCTAACAATGTATAATTCCACATCAGAAGTCATTACATGTCTAAAGAACATACCTCATAATCAATGAGTTGAATAATGTGGTCCTTTCCCTTGAGTTTGTTCAAATATTCGATTTCCTGACAAAATCCATAAGCAGTGGCATAGTCACGGCCTTTGAGCTTTATCTTTTTCAAGGCATAAATTGTGCAGTCTTGAGAAATGACTTTATGAACCTCGCTACTTCCACCACTACCGATCTTTCCAAGCCTTTGATAAAGCTTCCCATTAACCTTGAAAAATAAGTCAGGATCGTAATTTCTCTTACTGGTACTTTTACTGGCATCAGCTTTTTTCTTTCTTTCAGGTTTATGAGATTCCATTTTTACATTGGAAAACTGGTCTTCTGCTATCGGAGCTTGAGACTGTATATCGGTAATATCACCAGAAAATCGATCCCCTTTAGTCGATCTATCAGCAAGGAGAGGAGGATCATTTGTCATGACATTGTGCCCTTCTTCTTGGCCTTGTTGACCCTTAGAAGGTCCGTGTCTCTTTTCAAGGTGAGATTCCACAGCAGCAGAGGAAACTAGAGATCTGACACTATCAGATACCATATTGCTATTATAATTGGACTCCTTTTCTACTTGTGCCATGGGTTGATCTTGTACATTAGAACATTCACCAGTCTGAAAACTATTGTGTTGAGGACGGGAACAGTGGGTGCTTGGGCTAAGCATGGGAGCGTATTCTGGATTCACTAATGTTGTTGTGGCACAAGATGAGCCTACAACCGATGATTGGGTCATGTTATGACCAAAGTCACTCTGTAGAAAATTTCTAAAAGGTTCAATTTGATCTTGAACTCCTACTGTACTCTTTAGATGTGAAGGTCTTTCATCATTAGTTTGTAAACAAAGAACAGCATCAGATTTCTGGAAATTCTGGAGCCTTGTATCTTGATCGAGAGCAGATGAGACATCTAACTGATTACTTCCAATGCATTCCATTTCTGTCAATGCAAGTGAATTCATATGAGTCAATAAGTTGTCTGTTCCTGAATACATGTGATCGATCATCAGACCCTGCACAAACATTTCGTAGTTTGCACAATAAATGGTAATTATTATAATCCACTGGTTCGCGAGACTAAAAAATGTTCATGTAGTACATCGATATAAACAACCCACTTATGAATTGATTTTACCTTAAGTTTCACATTCTTACAACTTACGAGAGATGGAAAAGAAATGAAATATCTAACTAGTGAAACCTCGTGAGATGATTTTAATGTAATATAATGAGAACGTAACGAACTGGAAAAAAGGTTAGCAAAATATTACCATGAGATCTTGCATTCTTTTGCAATGCAAACTGAACCTTCTTTGGACCATGTTCATGTTCTACTGATGAAGAAGCAAGCGTGGCACTGCTTGTACAACCAGTACCTGAACTGGGTTGACCTCTATCAGCATTGACTGGTATAGAATTTCCTTCATCATTGGTTTCACCTAATATAGTAGGTGGAGTAATTGAAGCATCCTCATGGTCAACAGAACTAGAAGGCCGCATATTTTTTGTCCGTAAAATAGAATCCTGTACTCTTTCACCTACCAAAACATTATGAGACTCAGCTTCCGTTTTCGAGTTGATTACCGGATCCGAGCTCTTCGTTGGTTCCCCTCGAACCACCATACGCCTTGGTTTCAACTGTGGCATCATACCTGCAGCAATTTACATGTTAAAGTAAATAAAACCCATGTTTAGCACACTTTTTAATAAAGTAGCAACAATATTAACCGAAAAGAAGCAACTTAAACAAACCATAAACTAAACGAAGGTAGTTATTTGTTTATTACTTATTAGAAAGAGATAAACAAACAAACAAACAAACATCATCATCATCATCATCATCATCATACTCAGTTAATCCCACCTATAGCAAAGCTAAGGTAGGGTCTGAGGAGGGTAAGATGTAGACAACCTTACCTCTACCCCTAAGAATAGAGAGGCTGCTTCCAGTGAGACCCCCGGCTCGATGTGGTTTGGTATCAAGCCTTGGACATAAGGTACAAAACACTTAGCAATCGGGACAAACCCGATCGGTGCATGTACCCCTTTGTCTTTTGGCTATCCACGCCACCACATGATGCATGATTAACCGTCCGTCGTTTTTAACGTTATTTTCACGAAATTGGTAAAATAACGTTAAAACTGGTGCAACTTTACTTTTGCCCCCCAGGGCCTTGGTTTTAAAAAGCGCTAGGCGCACAAAAGCGACGAGGTCTAAGCGCATCGCGCGAAGCGCAAAGCGCAAAAAGCGTGGGATTTTCGTACCCGAAGCGCACACTAATTATATAATTTTTTTATATATATCCCATATATATTCCATGAGCTTTTAGCTTCATTTATCCAAAATATAGCTATAAATAAGGTTTTTATGTGATTTTACCTATATGTACAAGCCAAAAACACCAAGGTACAACATTTTTATGCATAAAAAATATCCAGAATACGTGAGGCGCGCGCCTCAGGCAAAAAAGCGCCTAAAATTTGACAAAAAAGCGCCTGAGGCGCGCGCCTTTGGGAAAAAGGATAGGCGCAAAGCCCTGAGGCGCCCTAGGCTGCGCCTTGCGCCTAGGCGCGCCTCAGGCGCGCTTTTTAAAACCCAGCCCAGGGCCACACATATATACATTATATGCGCACACCGTAAGTGGGGCGTGAAACAAACAAACAAACAAACATACTCAATATAATCCCACTCATAACAAAGCTATTGGTAGCGTCTGTGAAGGGTGCACCTTATCTCTATCCAAGGAGATAGAGAGCTTGTTCTCACTGAGACCCCCGCTCCAAAAACCCTCTGTTTTTACAAGTACAGTATAGAATACAACAATCCATATGGCAATATAACATAGAACGTAGCTAAAAAGACATTAAAGCAATAGTAACTACATATAAAAGAGCTTATAGACAAGGAAAAGCAACACTAATCCATGTGCCAGTACCTAACACTACCTGAAAAGGTCTATACATCAAGACAAAATCTAATACGTATTTATACACTCCGTGAAAAGTCCATAACCCTAATACGCCATCTCCAAGAGATGAAGATCAATATTTGCTCTTAATGAGCGATTGAGCCCTGAAAATTGCATCTCATATTATAACTGAAACGCTAACACACGAAAGTAACAACAATGAATTAATGACCTCTAAGACAAAAACCATGTCCCCAGTCCCTACCGATGCTACATTAAACCTAATTATATTATCATTCTAGTCACTAGTCATTCACCATTGCTAACCTAAAACTGGAATCTAATACACAAATTAAGCCGAAGCAGCCCTAATTTTCACATAATCAACTGAAAACTGTGTCCATACTCCGTAATGAGGTTGCAGTAAACCTAATTATATCTTCTAGTCACAAAGCATTAGTCAATGCTGAACTAAAAGTAGTTTCTAATTTGAAAATCAAGCGGAAGCAACCTTAGTTTTCACATAATCCACTGAAAAGCGTGTCCGTCCCTATCAAGGTTCCAGTAAACCTAATGACATCATTCTAGTCACTAGTCATTAGTCATTGCTAAATTAAATCTGGTCTAATCCAAAATTAAACCGAATAATCACTAACTTTCACATAATTAACTGATATTAGGGTGAAAACCGTGTCCCTACCAACAGAGGTTACCTTAAACCTAACCATATCATTCTAGCAACTAATCATTAGTCATTGCTGAACCATAAGTGGATTCTAAATATCTAATCCAAAAACTAAGTCTCAAAAACCCTAAGTTTTCACATAATCAACTGAAATCGTAAAAGGAAAAAAAAAAAAAAAAAAAAAAAAAAAAAAAAAAAAAAAAAAAAAACTGAATTAGACTCTAGTTTACAATCCGTAACAGAATATAACTGAAATCAAACTGAAGAAACAACAATATATATATATATATATGTTATATATATATATATATGTTAGAGTTGAAGGGAATGTGTGAGTACGGTAGCGTTTGAGGGCTGCTTGAACGTTACGGAGGAAGTCAGGAGGAGAGGAAGAAGAAGACGACGTCGTAGTGGCGTTGAATGAACGGCGGAAGTTTGAATCAGAGTTGTCCGCCGTTGTGTCCATTGACGGATCTGAACACTGAAGTGATGCATATAACACAGAAAGAGAACAGAGCTACAACATAGATTCCAAGTTGGGTTTAGGCGCTTGTGAGAGAGAAGATTTGATGTTCAAATTTTCAACATGTATCTAAAATTGTTTTTTATTATACAAACTAGTAGGAATACCCGCGCGTTGCGTCGGGTGCATCTGTTTTGCCCCTTGTACATTGTGTTTGTTGGTTATTCGTTATGTTAAAGTAGAAAACAACGATGTAAACAATATATGTTATCAAAAACTGAAACTCATAAGTATATCTTCTGAAAATTTTAAATGGGTACATAACAATAGGTCGTACTATTCCTTGCAACACCCTTAGATTGTCCCACGTCCTTCGGTGGGACCCTTTTATGTATCTCGAAGGCAGATAAGTATGCCATCGTAGAGCGGTACTTAGCGTAGTGAAGTGGCGTTGTATCTCTTAATGACCATAAGATTGTAGTGGAAGTGACGTAATTACTAAAATGCAGTTTGTAATGTGCGACATATTTCTATTATTTTAGGGCATCCGCGAGATGCAGTGGAGTCAATGATTTACATAGATACTCTCATTTTATGTTAGTTTGACAAGCGTGGTAACAAATATATTGGACCAAACAAATTAGTAATCAATATAGTTAAAACTACCAAATCAACTGATAAGAACTTGTTTTCTTTTGGATATGTAAATAATTGGTGACTTTGTGAGATCAGAAACTTAAATTCTATTCCTAGAAGCTTATAGTAGCGGAGAAAACAAAAAACCATCGAGGAAGATGATGACGTTGCTCATGAAGTATCTCTACCATATTTGCTTGTATAAATGTCACACCCTCAAAATCCACTTGCGGAGTTTTACCGCGAGGCGCATGACAAACCAGGATCCAAGTTAACGATCACAATAAACACATCTAAATGAACACATGCAATTTCATAAACATAGTTTAAAATCCCCAATTACTGCGGAAGCTTATTCTCAAAACATAATCCAAAAGTAAAGCAAAATATTCAATGTTCGAAAACCATGCAACCCTAACTAGACGTCGTGCAGACGCGTGCGCCCTAGTTCCGTAGTGCTACCTTAGCGACCTGAGAAAACATGTAAGAGTTACGTCAGCACAAAAATGCTGGTGAGTTCACAGGTTTTGTAATCAAAGTATCAAGTTCAACCTGTGCATACTATATAAATTTGTAAACCAAAGTACGCTAGCTAGGCGTATGTTTTGTTACTACAACGATTGGAAAACCATTACTAACTTGCAAACCAGATGTCGTGCCCGAATAGTAAACCTGTTCCTGTTTGAGACAATATGCACTCGCCGACCCTCCAAGCCGACGAGCGGGGTTGGTCACTCCCAATAGATCTATTCACATTTCCCCGTTGTGCTAACCCGCACATTCATGGTTTCCCCCGGGACTTCCAAAGATCGTATAGTAAACCACAGAAACCCATAGTATGACAGTTGTTACCAAAACATAAGTTTAACACATGTTTTCTCCCCCGAAAAGTGAAACCAGTTAAAAGAGGGGCCGTAAACTCACCTTAGGTTGCGTTGCTTCGAAATACGAATAAGATCAGCAAGCTATGCTAGCCCCGTAAAGCGGCGACCTAACATATGACAGTTACAAGTACTTAGACTAATAACCCGTAGGTTAGTTAGTCCCTAGATGTCCAGACCATAACCAAGTTCGTTTGAAAACACTGTGACTGTTAAACTAACCCAATGTATAAGACTCGACATCCCATTGGTGACCCGAGACTCCCTGTGTTATACTTGCACCCTCAAACATACAATCATGCAATCACACTTAACATGCGTTAAAGTCCAACAAGTTATAGCACGTAGTTCAAGTATTACATAATTAAGTCCGAGCACATGTTACCAAGTTATTAGGTATGTTACGGGGTTCCTAGCATGTTCCTAGGTGTCAAATCGGGTCCCGAAATGCTAAATTACACTTACAGCAGCAGTACAGGCGATTAGGAAAAGTCAACTAGTGATTATGTGGGTCAACAGGCATTTAGGAAGGCTAATCGCCTATACTATAGGCGATTAGGGTCATATGGTATGCAAATCAGGAGTTTATAGGCGATTAGGTCGTAAGGCATGCAATTCAGGGCTTAACTAGCAATTAGGATCGTAATCGCATGAAGTAAAGGCATTTAGACTCCTATTCGCCTATACTATAGGCGATTAGGCTCCCATATCAGGTGAATAGCCTCCTAATCGCCTATAGCATAGGCGATTAGGGTTGCTAATCGCCTTTAGCCCAGCTGTTCTGGTTTTTCGCGCGTTTAACACTCCAAATCAAATCCAGAACGTGTGTAAACATCAAATATCAATCAAACAACCATATCAAACATATTTCAATCAAAATCCTTCGTTTAACCTCGTTCTATCAGCCCTGCATGCAACCATGTATCCCAAAAACAATACACATAGCATGAAACATCACATTAACATGCATAACCGTAACCCTAATGAACAATTACTCAGATTTCATCAACATGCTATCATCATCAATCTGTAACTACCTTAATATCATGCTAACAATCCTTCTTGAATCACAAAAACCCTATCTTTTAATTATAGACACACATACAACATGCATGATCGTTAGAATCCAATTAACAACGATTATTAACGAATTTCAGAAGACACATACGTTTATAAACATGTCTGGACCATTAGGGATTCAATAAAAACATTCTTAAAGGTTGCATGAATGAAAACCACACCTTAGATTTATGATAGATTGATGTAATAGGCTTGAAATCGTGTATTTTGATCCAAAATCGTGTTCCAGAGGTTGTGTGTGTGTTGGGACGAGTTGTGGGACGACTAGGGTTGTTATAATGAAGTTTAGGAGGTCAAGTATTGTATTTATAGTCGTTTTTAGTCTTCAGGTACGTTACAGACGATTACGCAGCAGCATCAGGCGAATAGAGCTCCTAATCGCCTATAGTATAGGCGATTAGGGCCTACTCGCCCCATGAGGATCCCTACTCGCCTTCCCTATAGGCGATTACAGATGCTAATCGCCTATAGGGTCTGGTCTAGCGTATTTGGCGCGTTAAACTCCGTTTTAACATATGTTAACATGTTTTCACATACCGACAAGTCACATAATGATTGTAAACACATAATACTTGCAATCAAACACATTCACACTCGTTCACCAATTCCCGGGACTCGATACTTGTATGTTCCCTATGCTCTGACGATTCTACGAATCGTCACCCTTTGTACACTTGGTTAAGGATTGACATCTAATGAGCCTCTAGACTAACATCTAATGATCCTCTATACTAAACTAATAGTTCCCGAACCGTAACCCGACTCGACTAACCCAGTTAAGTATAATCTACGCGTGACTCGCTAAGGTAGACTTTCATCTAGACAGCGTTGTTAACCAGAATTTGCCGGGTGTCACAATAAAAGTCAAGCCTACATATATCGCTCACTTTAATGGGTTGAAACGTTTCATGGGTTGGGTGTGTTGGCAAACTTCAAGCCTACATATTCATTTGTGTGCAGAAAGGTCACATCATACCATCCTGCAGCCACATAAATTTAAAAAGAAGATATAAATACATAATATATGATGTAATTTATTTACTATAAACATTGAAAGATATGTAAGTTATGTATGTGAAGAGTCATCACATTATTTATGTACTAAATACAAGACAACTATTTATAAGACTTTAACATTGATACAAACATAATAAAGACATGGAGGTTATGAATGTAAAGAGTCACCACATTATTGTTAATTTCCTCATCAATTTTATAATTATGTTTAAATTAATTTCTTCAACAATTTAATATTTAGGTAGAAAGACAATTTTACGCACTAAATGACTTCAATAAGCATTGTACTATAAGCAATAAAGGTTGTATTTACTTAAATTTTGCGGGTATCCTTCACTGATGCTTTATAATATACTAGTGGGGTGCTCGCGCGATGCAGCGGGAAAGACCACACTTAAACACAACACTTAGGTTGGTGATTTAGGGGTGCATAGGATGATTCGATTTGAACCTGAACTATAACTTTACGCTTTGATGCAGTCGTGCCTCTTTTAAAATGAATATTGTTATTTCATAGTAAGACAACAGTCAAGTTGCATCAAAGGAATAACGTTGAACCATTTAGTTTACCAATACACCAGTCTACTACAAATTGTGCTATATTTTCATTGTACGTATATAGCTACAAAAGAGAAAAAGAGAAAGATCTTGCTCTTTACAAAATATGTCATATCTACCTTTCAATGTGATAATACAAAAGGAAAGCATTCGTTTTTTATGATGTTTATCGAAATACTACGGTTAGTTAGCCATTCTATTATTTATGGTAAAAGAGGTTGTGGTTTTGCTCCAGCTAGAACAATTTTCAAGGCTTGTGCACGTGGTTACGCTTCTTTTTATGTGGATAAGATATATGTACATAGTCATACTTGTAAATCATGTATCAATGTCATACAACGAATTCGAGTTAAATATATAGTGAATTAGTTTTGAATAATAAAAAGCCAAAATTATGGAACTGCAAGGAACAATAAAAAAAGAGAAAAGTACCATGAATATAACTTCAAAATATGTGTTAAATATATCAACAATAAGCCATATTTTGAATTTCATGATAAAAAAACAATGAGTAGTGTGCCTATTGGCCGCAAATAAAATAAAAGTATGAAGACGTATATGATATAACTTACGAAAAATGAACTCCCATATATAAAAATTTTGTAACTACGACAATGATTATTTACTAAAGGATTATTGAAAAGAAAGCAAGACTTAGAATTTTAAAAGCACTTGATGAATATAGGGAAAAATACATTCAGTCCATCAATTTAAAATTACCTGGCAATAGCGTAATCGACTAAGTAGAAAACCTTTAAAGATAATCAGCTCATAATCGCCTGAATAAAACCAACATTTAAAACCCTAATCAAACCACTTAATCTAACAATCAAAATAAGTTAAACCAACATAAGAATTATTCTCAAAACTCACCTAAAATGGAGATGCAAGAATAACACTTACAACATGATCGGCTCCTTTCCACTTCTAACTCGCACAACAACATATGAAAGAGTTGATGTTGAGTGAAATGGTGAATTTCATTTACTAATATAGTAATGATAGGAGCTTCAATTTCAGTCAATTGGATTTATGGCATATTGATTGAAATAAGACCTTTGGTGTGCTTTAGTGGTTTTATGTGTTAGGTACCTTAAAATTAAGTTGATAATTGGATCCATTTAATAATAGTTAGATAAATTACTATTTTATCCTTTACTAATTTCATTAGGGGTATTGTACCATATGCATTATATGTTGTAATTTCTTAAATTTTGTTGGAATCCTTCCTCATGCTTTATAATATAGTATAGATAGTATAGAAGATAAAGATTCGGGTTGATTCATTAGCGTGAGCGTGAATTTATGGCGTTTTGATTTCTTATTTCTTAACACAAATTGTCACACCCTCAAATTCCACGTGCGGGGTTTTACCGCGAGGCGCGTGACACATCAGGATCTCAGTCAACGATCACAATAAACATACAACAAACATGCATTCATAATTATATTTAAAACCAAAATATCATGCTTTGAGCTGTAAACCAGCAGCGGAAGCATTCTTGTTTACAACCAAAAGACATATCATTGTTTACAAAGACATTGTTTAATATGCTTCAAAATAATAGACGCTCTGCATGACTCTGTGCGCCTAGCCCATTGACTGCTACCTTAGCGACCTGAGAAAACATGCCAAAAATGTCAACATATAATGCTGGTGAGTTCACAGGTTTTCTTTTATAAAACGTCTTCTGTAAGTTGTGAAGATCATATCCGTTACTACTAGGTTATAAGAACGTTAGCTAGACGTTAAGTGTTTGTTTACTACTGCGGTTGGGAATCCATTACTATACGTTTATAAGTTGTTGAAGCTTGCCCAGCAGTTTTGGCTATAACCGATGCCTCGGCGAGCCAGTAATAAGAGACAATATGCACCCGCCCGGCCCAGCCGTCGGGTGGGGTTTGTGAGGCCCAATAGATCTATCCACATTTCCCCCGTTGTGCATCCCCGCACATTCATGGTTTCCCCCTGGGACTTTCCGTAAAAAGCCGCATAGTATATGTAAAGTAACCATAGTATAACATGACCTTTAATAAGTAAGTAAGTAGCATGTTTCTCCCCCGAAAGTAAAACGGTAAAAGTGGGGCTGTGAAACTCACCTTGGATTGCGTTACTTGAAAACAGTTAAGTAATTATGTTATGATAGCCCCAAATAGCGGCGACCTATCATAAGATGTGTATAAGTATTGGACTAATAACCCGCAGGCTAACTAGTCCCCGAATGTCCAGACCGTGACCATAAACGTTTGAAAACACCTTTAACTGTTAAACCGACCGTGCCAGACAAGACCCGACATCCCATTGGTGACCCGACATTCCACGTGTTAGATAAATGCAAGACATCATGCAACATATGCAATTAAACACTTAATACGCGCAAGAGTTCACCTAGTCTAGCATAATATCCGTTTAACGCATAATCAGGTCCGAATACGTCTTACTAAGTCATTGGGTGTATCCCGGGGTTCCTAGCATGTTCCTAGGTGTCAAATCGTGTTCCGGGATGTCAAAACGCGTTCACGACAGCAGTACATGCGATTAGGAAGGTTACACGCGAGTAGGCATCAGCCTACAGGCGATTAGGGGCCTAATCGCCTGATGTATCAGGCGAGTAGGGTCCCAATCGCCAATAATGCTGCATAATCGCCCCCAGCTCAGGCGATTAGGATCTCTAATCGCCTGCAGCTGCTGTGTAACGGGTTTTCGCGCGTTTAACCCTCCAAATCAGATCCGAAACATGCAACGACACCCAATATCAAACCTAAATCATTTACCAACCCATTTCAAGCAAAAACCCCCGACATATCACTGATCTAGCATGTTCTATGCAATTATTTCCTAAAATGGCAAAGTACTAGGTTTCACCAACCAACCTTATCTTTCCTTAAATGGAAACAATCAGATTTCAAACTTTACAAACATGTAAATCATCAAACCTCTGATCTAGCATCTTCCTAGTATGAATCCTAACAACATTGCATCAACAATCATACCATAATCATCCTAAATCCTCAAGAACATACAAATGGGTCAAAATATGCATTTTCTTCAAAACACCACAATAATGGCTAAAATTCTAAGACAACCTTCCTAATAACCTCTACATAGTAGAAGTACAATCATATCTTGAAAACATTCATGTTAAAATCACCAAGAAGACCAACATATGCATGTAAACTTCACATATAACAAGCATTAAGGTGTAGACTTGGTTTAGGACTCTTTTGAAAGGTTTTTAAAGACACATTTTGGTAAAACAAGGTCTGGAACTTTGGGGAACTCAAAATAACAACTTTACAAAGGTTAGGGATGAAGAACACACCTTGGGTTTTGTTAAAGAAAGGTGTGCAAGCTTGGAGGATGGTGATTTTTGTAGCAAAAAGAGTTCCAGAGGTGTTTCAAGGTGTGTGGGTGGTTTGGGAGCAGCTAGGGTTGTTCTAGAGGTGTTTGGGGAGTTAAGGGTTCTATTTATAGGTGTTTTGACCCGGACTCTGCTGTTCATGCGATTAGGAATACATGTTACGCGATTGGGAGCCTAATCGCATGAAGCATCAGGCGATTAGGTCCCAATCGCCTGTTGTTGATGCTACTCGCCCCACATATAGGCGATTAGGGGTTCCTAATCGCCCCTGTGGTGCTGGAACGAGTTTTTGGCGTGTTAAACACTATTTTAACATATTTAAACACGTATTCACATACCGATAAGTCACATAATGATTTCAAACATATAATGCATGATAACTAACACGTTTACGTCCGTTCACCAATTCCCGGGACTCGCGACTCGTGTGTGCATTAAACCCGGCGATTCCACGAATCGCCGATCCTTGTACCCATAGTTATGGACCGACTCCCGATGACCCCGCGGACCATCATAACGACTCCCGATGATTCCCAGAATCATCATACCGACTCGACTGACCCCGTTAAGGACGTAATATGCATGACTCGCTAAGGTAGACTCACTTGTTTAGTCAACGTTACTAACCTGAGTTTGCCGGGTGTCACATCATCCCCCTGTTGAAAGAATTTTCGTCCCGAAAATTGCCCAAGGCCAAAAAGGAAGAGACGAAAGAGGAGAAAAATTTTCCGGTTGCCACATCATCCCCCTGTTGAAAAGAATCTCGACCCGAGATTCATTCAGCTTCAGCAGGGACATGTCTTGATTCGAACGCGCGTTTAGGAAATAAATGGGGATACTTAGCCTTCATTTGATCTTCCCGTTCCCACGTGAACTCCGGTCCACGATCAGAGTTCCAACGTACTTTAACAATGCGGATTTTACTCCGGCGAAGGCTACGGATTTTATAGTCAAGAATTTCAACCGGTTCCTCCACGATACGCAGACGATCATCCACCTTGATTTCTTCGAGAGGAACAACCAAAGATTCATCCGCCAAACACTTCTTCAAATTAGAAACATGGAAGACATTATGAACATTACTGAGTTCAGCTGGCAGATCAAGCCTGTATGCTACCGGTCCAATCCGTTCCAGAATTGCGAACGGTCCTACATACCGAGGATTCAATTTGCCCCGCTTCCCAAAACGTATAACGCCCTTCCACGGAGATACCTTCAACAAAACCCTGTCGCCAACCTCAAACTCCAAAGGCTTGCGACGCCGATCGGCATAGCTCTTTTGACGATCCCGAGCTGCTGCCATGCGGTTACGGATTTGTACGATCTTTTCGGAAGTCTCGTACACAAGTTCCGGGCCGGTGAGTTGACTCTCACCCACCTCGACCCAACAAAGAGGAGACCGACATTTCCGCCCGTAAAGAGCCTCGAACGGAGCTGCCTTGATGCTAGAATGGTAACTGTTGTTGTAAGAGAATTCCACCAACGGTAGATGACTCTCCCACCCCTTGCCGAAATCGATCACACATGCCCGGAGCATGTTTTCTAGCGTTTGGATCGTCCGCTCACTTTGACCGTCAGTTTGCGGATGATAGGCTGTGCTCATGTCTAACTGAGTACCCAGAGCCTTATGCAAAGACTTCCAGAAGTTAGAGGCGAACCGAGGATCACGATCAGAAATAATAGAGACAGGCACCCCGTGCCGAGAGACCACTTCCTTGAGATATAACCGTGCCAAGCGCTCGAGACCATCGGTCTCTTTGATAGCGAGGAAGTGCGCAGACTTTGTCAACCTATCGACAATCACCCAGATCATGTCGCAACCACTGGGCGATTTCGGGAGTTTGGTCACAAAGTCCATCGTAATCCGCTCCCACTTCCACTCGGGGATTTCAGGCTGTTGCAGAAGGCCGGATGGCTTTTGATACTCGACCTTGATCTTGGCACAGGTCAAGCACTTGCTCACGTACGAAGCCACGTCCGCCTTCATGTTCGGCCACCAATAAAGTATCTTTAGGTCTTGATACATCTTATCGGAGCCAGGGTGAATAGAGTACCGGGACTTGTGAGCTTCATCAAGAACAAGCTCCCGCAAGCCCCCAAATAAGGGAACCCAAATACGTTCAGCAAAATATTGTAACCCATCGGTCCTGAGTTCAAGGTGGCTATCAGCACCATGCATGGTTTCAGCTTTAAGGTTTTCCTCCTTCAAAGCTTCTTGCTGCGCTGAACGGATTCGATCAGGTAAGCCGGAATGGATGGTGAGCTGAAGAGCTCGAACACGACGAGGTTTAGCCGTTTCCTTCCTGCTCAAGGCGTCTGCGACCACATTCGCCTTGCCAGGATGGTATTTGATAGCGCACTCGTAATCATTAAGAAGCTCGACCCAGCGACGCTGTCTTATATTCAACACCTTCTGATCAAAGATATGCTGGAGGCTCTTGTGATCGGTGTAAATAGTGCATTTGGTACCGTACAAGTAATGCCTCCAAATCTTTAAAGCAAAGACCACCGCACCCAATTCCAGATCATGGGTGGGGTAGTTTTTCTCATGAACTTTGAGCTGACGAGAAGCATAGGCGACGACTTTCTCGCGCTGCATCAGCACACAGCCGAGACCCCGGATAGAAGCGTCACAATAAACCACAAAATCGTCCGTGCCCTCAGGCAAGGACAAGATAGGAGCAGAACAGAGTTTAGCCTTTAACAACTGGAAGGCCGACTCCTGCGAATCACCCCAGTCGAACTTTCTGTCCTTCTGGGTAAGCGAGGTGAGGGGTTGAGCGATCTTCGAAAATCCCTCGATAAAACGACGGTAATAACCTGCAAGGCCTAGGAACTGCCGCACCTCAGATGGCGTCTTTGGTGCTTCCCAGCCTTTAATAGCTTCAATCTTCGCTGGGTCAACGTGAATTCCTTTCTCATTAACAACATGACCAAGGAATTGGACTTCACGCAACCAGAAGCTACACTTAGAAAACTTGGCGTACAACTGTTCCCGCCTCAGAAGTTCCAAAACAAGGCGCAAGTGTTCCTGGTGATCCACCTCGTTCTTGGAATAGACCAGAATGTCATCAATGAAGACAATCACGAACTTATCAAGATAAGGCTTACAAACACGGTTCATCAGATCCATAAAGATGGCAGGTGCATTGGTGAGACCAAAAGGCATGACCAGGAATTCAAAATGGCCATAGCGAGTTCGAAAGGCGGTCTTCGGAATGTCAGCTTCTTGAACCCTCAACTGATGGTACCCCGACCTCAAATCGATCTTCGAATAGAAACTGGAACCCTGAAGCTGGTCAAATAAGTCATCGATGCGAGGAAGAGGATAGCGATTCTTGATGGTAACCTTATTCAACTCCCGGTAGTCGATACACATCCGTAGGCTTCCGTCCTTCTTCTTGACAAACAAAATAGGGGCTCCCCACGGGGACGAACTGGGTCGAATGAAACCCTTCTCTAACAGCTCCTGCAACTGGTTCGATAACTCCTGCATCTCGGGAGGTGCAAGACGATAAGGGGCACGGGCAATAGGGGCCGCACCCGGAGCAAGTTCAATACCAAATTCGACCTGGCGATAGGGCGGAAGACCAGGTAAGTCTTCGGGAAATACATCGGGAAAGTCACGGACAACAGGAATATCTTCAATCCTCTTCTCTTCTTCAGACGAAACCGAAACAAGTGCCAGAATGGCAGAATACCCCTTCCGAAGATACTTATAGGCTTTCATACACGAAATGATACTCAATGGGACCCCGCTCTTCTCGCCGTGCACCAACAGAATTTCTCCATCAGGGAGAGGAAGTCGAATGACTTTATCAAAACAAACGATCTCAGCATGGTACAGAGACAACCAATCCATTCCCACGACAACATCGAAACTACCCAAGGACACCGGCATAAGATCAATAGGGAAGGAATAACCCGACAACTCAAGGTGACACTCCCTAAGGACGTGCGTCGCCTCGACTTTCTTACCATCAGCCAATTCTATCAAGTACTTAGCCTCTAAAGGTGTAGGTACCCTATCAAGCAATTGACTAAACCCAAGAGATATAAAACTCTTATCGGCACCGGAATCGAATAAAACCGTAGCATAGCGATTATCGAGAAGAAACGTACCAGTAACAGTGTCAGGATCTTGTCGAGCACCGCTCGAACCAATCACGAAGGCGCGAGCATTCCTGCCTCCGCCCCCATTGTTTCCATTACCCGACCCATTTTTCCCGGCTTCACCCTGTTTCAACTTGGGGCAGTCTCGCTTGTAGTGACCAAGTTCACCATAATTGTAGCACCCCTGTTTGCCCTGGTTTCCCTGGGGAGCAGCAACAGGAGGGGCCGGAGTAGATGTAGCAGGAGGGTTCCGGTTACCCTGAAGATTAACCCTACAGTCGTGAGCCACATGCCCGGCCTTGTTGCACCGGCGACAATGGCTCTTGTCGCAACGACCAGTATGATGAAACCAGCATCGTTCACACTTTGGCAATCTCCCCTGATAACCCCCTATTTTCTGTTCAGACGACGATCCCCCAGCATCAGACTTCTTCACCTGCTGAGGCTGAGCCGAGCTTGAGCCTTTCCCCACAGCTTCCCACTTCCGCTTGTTACTATCAGGAGCCTTCACAGCAGCGCCTCGAGGAGGCAAGACCCCTTCAGCCACCTTCATGTTGGTCAGCCTGTGGGCCGACCGAACCACCTCAGAATAAACAGTGAGGTTACCCGCAGCAACTAACCCGGCAATCTCCGGTACTAATCCAGCAACATAATGCTCAATCCTTCGGTATTCGGGTGCGTGCAGATCGGGGCACAACACCGCCAACTCATTGTGCCGAGCAGTATAAGTTTCAATCTCAGAACCCACCATCTTATGATTCCAGACTTCATGCTCAAGCTTCTGGATTTCATCCCTCGGGCAATACTCATTTTTCAGCAACTGAATGAACTCCGCCCAGGGCATAGCGTGGGCTTCCCCAATACCCATAGTCTGGGTGGTGGAGTTCCACCAAGTCAAAGCTTGACCCTCCAGGGTCGCAGAAGCATATTTCACCCGGTCGCCTTCCGGGCAGTTGCACATCGAGAAAACAGATTCAATTTTCTCCAACCAGCGGAGCAGTCCCACTGCCCCTTCAGTGCCACTAAAGTTGTGGGGCTTACAATCCATAAACTTTTTGTAGGAACACTGGGATGGAGGAGGATTGACAGCACCACCTGGAACAGTCACGTAGGTGAGAATCAAGAAAAGGTAAAGTACCCCAGAACAAGGTAGAATAGGTGAGAATCGACGTACCACCCATAGCATTATGAGCGGCTTGGAATGCAGCCAGAGCAATATTCACGTGCTGTTGCATTAAGTTATCCAGTTCGGCCTGGGTCATATTAATATTCCCGCGGCCACCGCCGCCACCACGGCCGCGAGCACGACCGCCAGCACGGCCGCCTCTGCGACCTCCACGAGCTCCCGACATCTTCTGTCACAACATGAAACAAAAGATTTAGGCTCGCCCGTGGTATAACCCATTAGGAATTTCAAGAAACTAGACAGAGCCCAGCTCGGGTCCATCCGTTCAAGCCCAAAGTCCGCCAGGGATCCCATGCGTCACAGTTTTATGATCTCGTGTGCACCCAACATGATAAACTGTTCCACATGGTCCTCCAGGCGCGCTTTAAGTTTGAAGTTCAAGTCACCGAATACTAGCGCCCAATCATGGTATTATCATAAGTATAAGTACAAGGTAGTATGCATAAGAACGGGCGTGTTCATTAGGGCATAGAGGGAAGATGTCCAAATCCCTGGACAGATCTCAAGAGTACGCCGAAGCTACCCCTATGTACATCGCCGTCAAGAAAGTTCAATAGTATATCGTTCGCCTCCAGATCATAGTAAGGATGAGTCAAGAAATAGGATGATAAGGAGTAAATAGATGATGTAGCGTAGTAGACGATGACACCGACACCCCGACAAGTCATATTGTTACCCACTTGCTAAGACTCGACTAATTGTGACCGTCTAGTGTGTGCGACTCAGTTATAGACTAGACTCTACATGCAGTCTTAGTTCACTATAACCGTTGGCTCTGATACCAATCTGTCACACCCTCAAATTCCACGTGCGGGGTTTTACCGCGAGGCGCGTGACACACCAGGATCTCAGTCAACGATCACAATAAACATACAACAAACATGCATTCATAATTATATTTAAAACCAAAATATCATGCTTTGAGCTGTAAACCAGCAGCGGAAGCATTCTTGTTTACAACCAAAAGACATATCATTGTTTACAAAGACATTGTTTAATATGCTTCAAAATAATAGACGCTGTGCATGACTCCGTGCGCCTAGCCCATTGACTGCTACCTTAGCGACCTGAGAAAACATGCCAAAAATGTCAACATATAATGCTGGTGAGTTCACAGGTTTTCTTTTATAAAGCGTCTTCTGTAAGTTGTGAAGATCATATCCGTTACTACTAGGTTATAAGAACGTTAGCTAGACGTTAAGTGTTTGTTTACTACTGCGGTTGGGAATCCATTACTATACGTTTATAAGTTGTTGAAGCTTGCCCAGCAGTTTTGGCTATAACCGATGCCTCGGCGAGCCAGTAATAAGAGACAATATGCACCCGCCCGGCCCAGCCGTCGGGTGGGGTTTGTGAGGCCCAATAGATCTATCCACATTTCCCCCGTTGTGCATCCCCGCACATTCATGGTTTCCCCCTGGGACTTTCCGTAAAAAGCCGCATAGTATATGTAAAGTAACCATAGTATAACATGACCTTTAATAAGTAAGTAAGTAGCATGTTTCTCCCCCGAAAGTAAAACGGTAAAAGTGGGGCTGTGAAACTCACCTTGGATTGCGTTACTTGAAAACAGTTAAGTAATTATGTTATGATAGCCCCAAATAGCGGCGACCTATCATAAGATGTGTATAAGTATTGGACTAATAACCCGCAGGCTAACTAGTCCCCGAATGTCCAGACCGTGACCATAAACGTTTGAAAACACCTTTAACTGTTAAACCGACCGTGCCAGACAAGACCCGACATCCCATTGGTGACCCGACATTCCACGTGTTAGATAAATGCAAGACATCATGCAACATATGCAATTAAACACTTAATACGCGCAAGAGTTCACCTAGTCTAGCATAATATCCGTTTAACGCATAATCAGGTCCGAATACGTCTTACTAAGTCATTGGGTGTATCCCGGGGTTCCTAGCATGTTCCTAGGTGTCAAATCGTGTTCCGGGATGTCAAAACGCGTTCACGACAGCAGTACATGCGATTAGGAAGGTTACACGCGAGTAGGCATCAGCCTACAGGCGATTAGGGGCCTAATCGCCTGATGTATCAGGCGAGTAGGGTCCCAATCGCCAATAATGCTGCATAATCGCCCCCAGCTCAGGCGATTAGGATCCCTAATCGCCTGCAGCTGCTGTGTAACGGGTTTTCGCGCGTTTAACCCTCCAAATCAGATCCGAAACATGCAACGACACCCAATATCAAACCTAAATCATTTACCAACCCATTTCAAGCAAAAACCCCCGACATATCACTGATCTAGCATGTTCTATGCAATTATTTCCTAAAATGGCAAAGTACTAGGTTTCACCAACCAACCTTATCTTTCCTTAAATGGAAACAATCAGATTTCAAACTTTACAAACATGTAAATCATCAAACCTCTGATCTAGCATCTTCCTAGTATGAATCCTAACAACATTGCATCAACAATCATACCATAATCATCCTAAATCCTCAAGAACATACAAATGGGTCAAAATATGCATTTTCTTCAAAACACCACAATAATGGCTAAAATTCTAAGACAACCTTCCTAATAACCTCTACATAGTAGAAGTACAATCATATCTTGAAAACATTCATGTTAAAATCACCAAGAAGACCAACATATGCATGTAAACTTCACATATAACAAGCATTAAGGTGTAGACTTGGTTTAGGACTCTTTTGAAAGGTTTTTAAAGACACATTTTGGTAAAACAAGGTCTGGAACTTTGGGGAACTCAAAATAACAACTTTACAAAGGTTAGGGATGAAGAACACACCTTGGGTTTTGTTAAAGAAAGGTGTGCAAGCTTGGAGGATGGTGATTTTTGTAGCAAAAAGAGTTCCAGAGGTGTTTCAAGGTGTGTGGGTGGTTTGGGAGCAGCTAGGGTTGTTCTAGAGGTGTTTGGGGAGTTAAGGGTTCTATTTATAGGTGTTTTGACCCGGACTCTGCTGTTCATGCGATTAGGAATACATGTTACGCGATTGGGAGCCTAATCGCATGAAGCATCAGGCGATTAGGTCCCAATTGCCTGTTGTTGATGCTACTCGCCCCACATATAGGCGATTAGGGGTTCCTAATCGCCCCTGTGGTGCTGGAACGAGTTTTTGGCGCGTTAAACACTATTTTAACATATTTAAACACGTATTCACATACCGATAAGTCACATAATGATTTCAAACATATAATGCATGATAACTAACACGTTTACGTCCGTTCACCAATTCCCGGGACTCGAGACTCGTGTGTGCATTAAACCCGGCGATTCCACGAATCGCCGATCCTTGTACCCATAGTTATGGACCGACTCCCGATGACCCCGCGGACCATCATAACGACTCCCGATGATTCCCAGAATCATCATACCGACTCGACTGACCCCGTTAAGGACGTAATATGCATGACTCGCTAAGGTAGACTCACTAGTTTAGTCAACGTTATTAACCTGAGTTTGCCGGGTGTCACACAAATAACATAAGTAACTAACACATAGTTAAGTTTTTGTTTTCTTTTTATACTAGTGTTTAATTTATTTTATTAATTAGAATTAGAACTTAAACAATATACAATTGCCGAAAGCAAAATAATATTGTGAACCACACTTCATACAACGTTTAACAAAAACATTAAATAGATAAACAAATACCTTAAAAGTCTTAGAACAAATATAGTTTACGTATAAGGTTATATTTGATTATGCATATATAGATTTATAGAGTTAACTATTTCATGGCGTTCAACGAGACCATGTTGATTGAAATTGAGAAATGTCTCCATACCCTTCTCCAACCATCCTCTTCATCATCTGTCCTTCATGTCCATTTGTTCCCTGCAACATCAGGTTTCATCCCATGCAGTAAGTGGAAGTAATATTTATAATATATTAGAAACGGATTAGCAAATCTAGAATGCTATATTTATAATTTTGTCCGTTGTATTTAGTTAACAATATATATGATTCAAGATAAACAACTTATTAACAAGGATAGTTAAGAAAGCCACCTGTCACCTTCATAGGGGCCATATCATCCAATTCAGTAGAGTTGAGGTCAATGGGTCATAGAACATTCTAGCTTCTGAAAGCTTCATGAAGAGAAACTAAAAATGCACAAAGAAGAGAAAAATTGTACTAATTAATTTTGAAAAATATTTTCTCATCAATAATTTTGAATATTGTTTGTTTATTGTTTTAATTGTTAGCTGCACAATTAAATTACCTCAATTTGATTCTGCAACTATCCAACATAGTTGATTATTACATCCAACATCACTGGCATTCTCATTGTATATAGCAAATAACTAAATTTAAATGGAGCAAAAAAATGATATATTATGAAGATAAATTTTTGTAATTGTCAAAGAAAATATGAACAAGCAGAAAAAAAAAATGTATATATGTATATAAAGATTAACTCATATCTTTATACCTTGTAGCATAGATAAACAACTTCTTAACAAGGATAGTTAAGAAAGCCACCTGTCACCTTCATAGGGGTCATATCATCCAATTCAGTAGAGTTGAGGTCAATAGGTCATAGAACATCCTGGCTTCTGAAAGCTTCATGAAGAGAAACTAAAAATGCACAAAGAAAAGAAAAACTGTACTAATTAATTTTGAAAAATATTTTCTCATCAATAATTTTGAATATTGTTTGTTTATTGTTTTAATTGTTAGCTGCACAATTAAATTACCTCAATTTGATTCTGCAACGATTCAACATAGTTGCTTATTACATCCAACATCACTGACAATCCCATTGTATATAGCAAATAACTAAATTTAAAAGGAGCAAAAAAAATGATATATTATGAAGATAAATTTTTGTAATTGTCAAAGAAAATATGAACAAGTAGAAAAAAATGTATATATGTATATAAAGATTAACTCATATCTTGCAAGCTTCTTAACTTCTCATTGATTTTTTCTCTTCTCATCTAATGAAGACATAAATTTTTTGGACAAAACAATGTTTCAAAATATGAAATTAGCTCTAAAATTTTGTTTGGGGTTATGAAAAGACTATTAGCATTCAAGAAATTGATTGTAATGAAGTATATATAATAATATAGATGGGAGGTTGAAAGGTCTCACATTTAAGATGCATCATAAGTTAAGTTGTATTTTGTGTTTTAAAAGTTGGACATAAAGGCATAATTGGGATATAAGATTTTAGGATGTGAGGTATTGGATTATGTTAAATTTACTAATCTACCCTCCTAAGTGTCTTAATTGTCACAACTATGCCAATAATACCCTTAATTTTTTTTGCTTAAATATGTTGTACATGTTGTTTCTTAAGTTGTACGGAGGTGAAAATGACTATGTTGTACATCACTCCTCCTTTATAATGTACTAGTAGGATTGCCCGCGCGTTGATGCGGGTATTTTTGGTCATCTAAGGGTGTGCATGGTCGGTTTGGCTTGGTTCGGTTTTTACAAAAAATCATAACCATATCCATAACAAACTTCGGTTATGGTTATTCGGTTAAGAATTTGGTTATAGTTATTTCGGTTATTAACAAAAAAAAAATAAACTAAAACTAACTTTAGGGTAAAGTATAAAATTAAAAGTCAATGGGTCTAGGAAAACCGAAACCTACAATGTTGTACTTAGTTTGTGCTATTTTGTACAAGGCAATCAGACTACATTTGCTAGTTATACTACCAATGTGTGATTCCTTTTAATACGATATTAACAAAAAACATACTTAGCCTTTGATTATAATTTTAATTCGTCACAAAAAGAGCATTGCGTCAAGATCATTTTGTTAATAACATACTTTTATTATAGTAAAACCTCTACATAGTTAATGTAATACATGAAGTTAACATTATAAGTACGGTTCGGTTATATCGGTTAACCAAAACTTCATAACCATAACCATAAGCGATCAGTTGGTTAAAGAAATTTAATAACCGTAACCATTGGTTATGTTGGTTATCGGTTAAAATCGGTTTGATTATGTCGGTTATGGTTAGATTATCGGTTATGGCGGTTAATTTGCTCACCCCTAGTGTCATCCATATTATTTGCTTTAGACATCAACCATGATGACTTCCTAAAAAAAAGGCTTTCAGATATAAAATTGCTTCAAACCGAAGCATCTTGATTCGGTGATCTGACGCTGCCGTTATTCAAAACCATAGTTATCAGCCAAATTTTTCGTTAGAACGGACTGTAATGCATCTATTATCCACAGGTGTTTTCTTAAAGAAAAAAATCAATTTTGTGTTTTTTGAAAAAAAAAAAGATAAAAATAATATGTATGTTGTATAGGGGATGGGTAAGAAGAACTTCGCTAAACTATGATATTCAAATGTCCGTGTAATAAGACATTTACATTATCATAAACAACATTTTATTAGAAAAACAAAATAAATCAATACATGCACTACAAGAATTTGGGGTGTTTACCCACACATAAGTTACCTACACAAGTAAATGTGTGGGTAAATATCTACACATTTTTGTACATGTGTGGGTAATTAGTAACGATTTATGTTAAATAACAACTAACACTTAATATATGTTGGTAATACGTTTTATCTACACATTGGAGTTGGTGTGAAATTTTCCCCTAAAATTGACATCAATTAAATGTTAAACTACCCACACATATGATAAAATTTTGTTATGTGTAGATATATTAACTACAAATATGTAAACAACTAAAATATGTGTTGGTAAATGATTATGTTTACCAACACATAATATATTTAAACAAATATTTAGATAAATCAACTATATAAATTCTTATTTTAGTTTTTGATAATGACGTGGCAAAATTAATACCTACACATGATTAAAATGCACAACATGTGTAGCTATTGGTTACATATAAAAAATAATGATTTTATTTTAAATGACGCCCCAAATAAATACATACACTTTTTAAAAAAATGTACGATATGTGTAAATATTATATATATATATATATATATATATATATATATGTACTTAGTAAATATCGTGGCATACAAAATATCTACACGTATCGAAAAAAGTATATGTAGATACTGGATACATGTAAATTGAATAATTAAATCATTATTTTATTTTTTTAAACATGATGTGTAAAGAAGATGCAAGTAAAGAAGAAATGGTCGGTGCGGAAGAAATGGTTCAGGTTGTTAATGGGCCTAGTCTGGATCGTAGCGGGCCGTGCCGTTAACGGGTCTCTCAGGTCAAAACGGCTCGGTCACTATCAGGTCGTTAACGGGCATGTTCGGTACAAAATGATTCGGCTTGGGTCTAAATGGTCCTGGTCGTTAACAGGTTCAGTTTGGTCCAAACGGTCCGGTGGTAAAATGTTTAATAAAATTATTGAGTTGAGCTTAAACAAGTTTGGGTCGGGTCACAAATCAAAACACACTTTTATATAGGAATGAGCATACGGTCCCAAAAACCGATCCCAAACCGAAAAAATACCGATCCCGTACCGAACCGATACCGAACCGAGGGTGTTCGGTATCGGTATCGGTACCCACATTTAGAGGTTTTCGGTTTCGGTATTATCGGTATCGGTACGAGATCGGTATGGTATCGGTATTTTAAGGTAAAATACCGATACCACACCGGTACCGTACCGATACCGAACCGATACCGATACCATACCGGTATAATCGGTATTGGTATTGGTTTTTTGGACTTTTCGGTATCGGTATTGTCGGTATCGGTTCGGTACCGATACCGTCCCGAGCTCATCTCTACTTTTATATATTAAGTTAGAACCCATTGTATTACACGGATTGTATCGGTTTAATTATACTATTTTTAATATTACGTATTAATTATTATTATTGATATAATATGAAAAAATAATTAAAAACTGACAATTTCCATTCTTAAAAGTTAAAACCTTCAAACCTTCAAACCTTCTGGTTTCCTCCCATAACCCCCAAATTATTTCACACCTAAAATTCTTTTCCCTCCCAATATTTCAAACCCTAAAACTGTGTCTTCCCTCCCATCAAATCCCCCCACCCCAAATCAAATGGTTCTTCTTCCCAAGAGCTCTCCCCCCCCTCTTTCTATCAATATGACGGTCATCGATAATGTTGGTTTGAACAGGCTCTAGAATATTCGCCAGAGACTTCCAACCGAGTCACTTACACATATGGGGAAGAATAGGCGATGAATTAATATATTAGGATGCACTATGGTTACAAGGTATAATATAGCTATGTCATTTAATTATTTTTTACATTTGCCCCGTTTATTTTTTTTTCTTTTTTTTTTTTTTGTGATTGAATGATATCCAAGTTGTTTGTGCTACTTTGTTTATTGCTCTGATGTATGAACACAATGAATCTTATATTTTAGCTGATAATAACATAAAAGTTTGCTAACTGATAAATAATTAAGACACTTTTTGTTATTATTTGTTTCCATTTGTAAGGTTCCAACATAGGCAATCAAGTTTTAAGGAGCTTCAATGCATATGCAAGGGAGGCATAACAATAGAGTTCTGTAATATGTAGGCACATCATATGGTAAACACCAATGGGTCAATCTGTTGTAGCCAAGGTAGATTTATTTATTTATTATTATTAAAGTAAAAATAGTAATGACAAAGAAGAAAAAGAACAGATTTTTATTTTGTTTTACTTTATTTCTCTTTTCAACAAACAAGCATTATGGCTAGCAATCATATTTTAAGATACACAGACCCTAAAGCCTTGCTGGTGAGATGTTCTGTATTGTTTTGGGATTTGTTGAATTTTTTAGATCTGATCTGTTTACTTTGTGCAGCGAATGATTGCAGCTTGCAGTGCTGAGTTCGACGAGGTGTTGTTGCTGATTGAAAGACTGAGCAGCGCAGATCAGCATGACAGCTGGGTTTGGAATGTGAACAACGAGCAACAGCCTGCTGTTCAGAGTATTAGGAAGCTGTTAAATGCCCCTGCAGGTACAGTTTCTGTCCGAAAGTTTATATGGATCTCCTGGGTTCCGTTGAAATGTAACATCGCGTCTTGGAGAGCGAATCTGAATCGGTTACCCCTTAAAGAAAAATTGCAAAGACGTAATGTGTTTATACAAGATGGGGGCTAGTTATGTATTATTTGGTTGTATGTCCTTGAAGGAAATTGCAAAAAAAAAAAAAAGAGTTAAGGCACGTGCAAAACGAAAACTTGATAGTAGAAATGGTTCGAAGAGTACAATACGCTATCACATTGAGCGTGACTTGGATTTGGATTCTTCATCCGGTCAATTTGAGACTTGGCGACTTACATATTGGGATGCGGAAAAATGTTGGATAACTAAAAATGCGGGTAAAATATATGTAAGTTTACTTTTTTCTTTTCTACTGCTAAGTATTCATTATTTGGTACAAAGTTAATAGTGAGGTGGTGAAGATTTTGGTACACCTTACTTTTTCATCAATTTATGTTTTGTTGTTGCGTATCTTCCTTAGATTGTTACAAAAAAAGTTTTCATACATGTGCAATTATTATGAAGTGCAAAACTACATGTTAGGCATGTTAAACGTTATTATTTTGTTTACAACCAGTAAGCATTCATCGAGATGATACGAATCAACAATCGATAAATTGACAAGTAGTTTGGGGTTGGAAAATTTGGTATAACAATTGAAAATCGCATAAAAACTTAGGTGAGATTCTATAACTATAAGGAATGTTATAGTATGTATGTGCAAATCTTTTGTAATTGTTAGTCTACTACTTTTTACCATTGTTATTGTATTGGTAATTGTTATGAGATTCTACCAAAGACACAAAATAGCCGTTCTTTAAAAGCTCAGGCGGTTCTTGAGTAATTTGCCATTTGTTATTTTTTTCACAGTTTAATACAAAGCATATTTGTCCTTTTTTTTTCTTTGTCTTACCAGTTTGGAGTTCGGGTTGTTTTGAAGAGATTTGTCACCTGCGCGATTGTTTGGAACGCGTTACATTGAGGTAAACTATATTTTTTTTTTATTTATAAGCTACATTTTGTTTGTAACGTATGAGGTAACTGAAAGGTTTGATTCACGGATTGATTTAAAAAATTGTACCGTATAAAATTAGACCAACCAAATAACATATCATGTTGTTACTTAATCTGACAAGTTTTCACTTTACATATGAACCCGAGCATGCCACGAATATTTACATGTTGACACGGTTGAACCCATGAGCCGGTCATAGAAGATCATAACAAACAAAAGAGTTATGGCACGTGCAAAACGAAAACTTAGTAGTAGAAATGGTTCGAATAGTACAATACGCTATCACATTGAGCGTGGTTTGGATTTGGATTTGGATTCTTCATCCGGTCAACTTGAGACTTGGCGGCTTACACATTGGGATGCGGAAAAAGGTTGGATATCTAAAAATGCGGCTGCAATATATGTAAGTTTACTTTTTTCTTTTCTACCGCTAAGTATTCATTATTTGGTAAAAAGTTAGTTTATTGTATTTGTTTTTTTTTTCTAAAAGGAAGAAATGATGTAGTTGAGAAACCAGCATACCGTGGAATCAGTGAGTGACAAGTCGATTATTGAAAATGTACTTGGACAAAGCTCTATTCATTTGCATGGGTGGGGACGTGATCCAATTATGATGAGCAGGTCCATGCACTTCAAACAGTGACAAGTGTGCAATTATGGAACAAACACTGATTGAGAATTATATCACGCCTCCTCTGTCAAGAACATTTGGACAATCTCAAGGTGATAGTCTAAAGGGTGATGAAAGTATCGATGAGTGATGTCATTTAGAAATTTTATATAGCATGTTAGTAACATATGGTCAATATTTGCTTTGTTTGTATGAACACTTATGTTTTGATTAACAATGTTTATTTGGTCATGTATGTTTCTATAACAGTTTTTTTATTTGTTTGTATACATTTAAAAATTATTATTTACATAGATCGTGATTATTTACACATTTAAATATTTTTACCAACACATCAATATATATTATTTCTACACATGTTAAGATTAATGCCTACACATGTTAAACTCAATACCCACACATCTTAGATTTACCTACACATAATTAGCCGTCACGTTGGATGCCACGTCATACGCCAATTTAACAAGTTGTTGTACTTCTACCAACACATATATATTAGTTTTAGCCACACATATATGTGTAGGTATAACTTGCTAAATACCTACACATAATAAATGTGTAGGTAATGATCTATACCCACAGTGCCGAGTCTACACATCACGACACTTAATTTATGTGTAGCTAACACATTATATGGTTTTACCTACGAATACTATGTGTGGGTAAATACCTAAATTTCTTGTAGTGATGTAACACATTAGATATGTATAAAACACAAAATCAATGCACATTCAACATGACAAACTGTACAATAATTATTGTGATTACATAGTTAACATGTCATTATCTAGATAATATAGCGCAATAAACCAAATGAATTTATGGACTATGGAGAGTTACTTAAAAGAGTAACTAAAGCAAACAGTAGCAAATCAAATAATCTCCCTGTAGTTTGATCTTGTAGTTTTAGGCCTCAACCATGACGACTTTCTAAAAAAGGTTTGCAGATCCTGATTAACTCTAGAACGACCAAACATTCACATTTAACCACTCACCCAACATCAAAAATTGATATGAATTTGCCTCCAGTCATAGAAAATTACCTATTGTATCCTCGCATTCAAGAAGCTTGACAGCATGGTGCCCTCCAGTTTTGAGTATACCAACATCATCTTCTTTGTTGAGTTGCTTTTTTGTATGACTATTTTCCAAAGGCACATCATTGGCATTGGCGCTCATAAGTCAAAATAGTTCTCACCATTAAAAAAGAATTAGATTTTATAAAGTATTTCAGACTTATCAATATACACTTTACTAAAATCAAACAAATAGTCTCGAATTCTGTTTCTACAAAAATTTTCTTACAAAATTTAACAGATGTTTTGGAGGATGAGGTGCATTAAAAAGAGTATGTGTTCAGCTTTAGGCTGATATTAAGTTTAGCCTGCAGGTAAAACCATTACACTCGTATATCATGAAAAGAATTACCGTTCGACGGGTAATTTCATGTCCTCGGTTCGAACTGTGCTAGAAAGAGTTATCTATTTTCTATAACTTCTTGCTCTTATTTTCTTTTGTTTACTACTTTTTGTACGCTGAATTCTAATTGTTAGAAGGAACATGCTTTGTCTTATTTTCTGTTAATGGAGTTACTAATTATCATATTGCGTAAATCTGATGTAGATGAAATTCAAAAACAACTAAACAACTATCTGTTCCTAAATCTAATATAGATGATAGATCAATATCACAATTAATTGGTGCTTAATTTTATAGTCTGATGTAGATCAATAGCACAACTAAATGGTGTTCTAATTAAAAAAGAGCATGTTATATAAATTATACATTAACAGTTCACCTTATACTAACTACTTTGTTTAAATTAAAAAGTGAAACATAACCCCAAATAAAAAGTTTTTCAAATGAGTTATGTCAAAAAAAATACAAAAGTTGAGATCGACCCATTAAATTATGAATGAACAATAAAGAATATCATAAGCTATATTAACATCACCAATTACAAACTAATAAGATGGATTAAACCACAAGAATGTATCAATAAGTTGTTAACCTTTGACGTCAGTCTTTTATTTGCTTCATCCAGTTCTAGATTCTTTTTCTACAACTTTGTAGCCGTGATACCCATCCGCAAATATCACTCTGCAACAAATGAACCAAACAAGATTTTAAGCATATAAGAAGGCTTCACGAAGTAGATCAAGATTTCCACATCACTCGAAGATGAAGTCTACCCCATCTTCTGTCATCTCTCTTATTTTCTGTATGAGTTGAGTGAAAAATTTATTAACATTAAATTACATCATCATAATGCTTAATCATATGAATACTATGATAACAAATGTTTAGAAAAGGATAAGAAATTTAATATATACATACGTGTGCTACATACTTACCTCATAGTTACAAGATCCCTTGGGTTTATATAGTTAGTCATGCCCAATGTTTTGCTTGTCACAATAAATAGAAGTTAATATGTTGATCGGGTATTTAGTAAATGCAGTTCATTACACCAATATGGCTAAGAGATACTTTTCGTTTGAGCTTTGTTGCAACTCTAAAGATTTAATTTGGACTCCAAAATTTATTTACAATAAATTACTTTAATTATAATTAATTATTCAACAAAGATGTAACCTATGGAAAATATTAATGAATGGCTAAATATTAAATCAATTTTTTCTTGGAAAAAAAGAATATGGATCTTAATATATGTTTTGTAGCTTGCATGTGGTATAAGTTGGTTGAAACATATACCACATGAAGGAAACGTCTACGCAAACTTTTCCAAGTTTAGTGAGACACACCTTAAGAACCCATAAACATGAGAACGCCTAATGTGTATATACTTAGAAATACAAAAAAAAAAAAAAAAAAAAAAACACAAAAGTTGAAATCGACTCATTAAATTATGAATTAAGCTTAACAATAAAGAAGATCATAAGTTATATTAACATCACTAATTACAAACTAATAAGAAGGATTAAACCACAAGAATGCATCAAAAAGTTCTTAAGCTTTGACGTCAGTCTTTTATTTGCTTCATCAAATTCTAAATTCTTTTTCTACAACACTTGTAGCCGTGAAACCAATCCGCAAATATCACTCTGCATCAAATGAACCAAACAAGATTTTAAGCATATCTTAAATACTCATGCCTTGACCATTATTAATCAAGCATGTTTTTTTTTTTTTCATTTTTTGGTTTGTTGGTGCGAGTTTGTGACATATACTCAAACGGATAAACAAACGCTCGGGATTATTGACAGAAGACTTTATATTGTTCGTGTCGTTAGAAGAATTTGTCTAAGTTAGTTCGTGAATATGTAATTAAGCTTGCATTGTAAAAGCCCAATAGAAGCCCAGATAAAAGCCCATGAGGATGCATGTATATAAGCAAATGATGCATGGGGTTTTAGGGGTTGGTCAGTTGGTGGATCTTGTGTCATAGAGAGAGATTGAGAGAGTTCTTGTGCAAGCTAGTTTACAAGATTCATAGTTAGGTCTTATAGTATGTTATCAGTGATTCGTGCAATAAGATAAAACGTTAAAAGTAATTTTGTGATTGTTCTTTGTGTGATATCCACGGATCAAAGATATTTCGCGTCTAGGATTCGTGTTTGGTTTAATTGCAGAGAAGATCTCAAGGGAAAGGGACCTACATGGTTGCAAATCAAAACATCTGATAAAAAGCACAACAAACACCATTATAGATTAACCTACACCTAAATTAAGCCCTAATTAGAAGGAAAAACCCAACTAATTTCACAAAAATCCTCTGTCCAAAACGTGAAAATTTCATAAAACATACATGATCACTTCACAAAAAATTAAACAAACGCACAAAGTACCTCTAAAAAACATACTAAATGATTAAAAAAACAATAGGTTCATTGAGTTCACAAAATACCTCTAAAAAGGTTCAATTGAACAACATGGATTTGAGGCCTGTGATTTCTAGGATTGACAATCAGAATCATAAAATGCTTGTGGAATTTCAGAACCGATAGTAGATGTTTGAGTTGGTGGATTAAAGGTGAATATTATGATTCAAAATGATGATTATATAGTTGTCATCAAATTAAATTGAAACAATAACTTTTCATCAATGGATCATTGATTTCTTGGAAGGTGAAAGGTGGAAGGGTATTATGGGGATAAGATTTTAGTTTTTAACTAAAAACAAAACACAAAATTACTATCATAACCTCCAAAGTGTCTTAATTGTCACAACTATGCCTATTATACCCTTAAATTTATTGCTTAAATATGTTGTACATGTTGCTTCTTAAGTTGTATGGAAATGAAAATGACCATGTTGGCCATCACTCCTCCTTTATAATGTACTAGAAGGAATGCCCGCGCGTTGCGGCGGGTGTCTCGATTTATATTATATTCAATTATGATGTTGATTACGAACCACAACCCGGGTTTACGACATTTTACTTTATTCAACAAAATATAGTATCAAAAATATTAGCACAACAAACCAAATAAAACTTTGTAGATAATTATAGTGGCAAAAATATTAGTATCATCTAGAGATTGATTTCCACTGCTTGGTGCCATAGTTCCTTTTTTTTTTGTCATCTTAGATTCAGATAGTCAATAAAAATCACCAAATAATAATAGCGAAAATAGGTGATTACTGTAGTTATGCTAAGACACCACATGAAAGTGAGATTGTGAGAGTTCATTAAATTTTATAGAAACTACAAATATATGCACACCGGGTTGACGAATCAAAAAATAGAAATTAATAGCATCACTTAGCACAAGACAATCATCAACTACTATAAAAGGTATAAAAAATCGAACAACAAACGAATAATCAAATAATTCACGTTGATATTCGCAAGTAAATCTAGGTATCAAAGCTGCTGGTTGCAAGAGAATTCCTTTGCCAATCTTATGCGCATACTTCATGAAAATTTGCTGTTATAATCATCATCCGCGTGTAACGCATCCTAGAGGGCCCAACCGCCGCAATACTCGTAAATTAATAATCGTTGACCATGCTCAAAACAAGTAACCCATGAGTTCAACAACATTCGCATGCCGAATTTTATCAAATCATTAATAAGATCAATAAACTCTTCCTCCTTTTGTCGACTGATTACCTTTTTGTCCCAACTTCTTCACAGCAAGCAACTAAATAAAAACACGAAATACAAAAGTTTTGCAGCTTTAGATATGAGATCAAACGTGTAAAAGAAAAAAAGAAGTCAACAAATTAGAAATCAGGTCAAAGAGTACCTCATACATGTTTTTTGTAACCATCTTGAAATTCTGCACCCATCTTGAAATTCTGATTTATCCGTTAATACTGATTGTAAAGGTACCTCATACATGTTTTTTTTAACCATCTTGAAATTCTGCACCCAAATTAGCAAAAACAAAAAAAAAAACTCCAAATTAAATATAGATATAGATAATATAGATATGGATTTTTTAGGAGCAAAGAATTAAAACGGTGATAGGAAGGGGCTGTAAATTGGGCTAGGGGCATATAAAAACAAAAAAAAAATCCACTAAAGGTTGAATTATTCATTCACCAATATTATATTAAATCAATTAATTATTTATGTAGTTAAGCTAATAAGCTAATATCTCTGTTGTTGTTATTTATGTAGTTGAGGGACGATCTTCAAGAATATGTGTGTATATTCTTCAAAAACATGTGTAGTAGGTGCTAGTGGATTAGGCTGTGAACTTCTCAAAGACCTTGCCCTCTCCGGTTTACCAATTCCTTTTCAGGTATATCATTCCTTTCATTGCCATTCCCCAAATTGAATCAACTTCTTCTTCTTAAACCAACCAAGCCAAGCCATTTAAAAACTCTAGGCATAATTTATGATGTTCATAGGCTCTTCACATTCTTACATTTAAGAAATTTATTACATTAATGGTTTTTTGATCAATCATATACCATGGGGGTAAGGTTGGAATAAGTTTTTAAGTTGTGAGTATGAGGTTATGATAAAATTACAATTTTAACCTTCTAAGTGTCTTAATTGTCACAATTATGCCTAAAATACCCTTAAATTTCTTTCTTAAGTATGTTGTACATGTTGCTTCTTAAGTTGTACGGAAATGTAAATGACAATCTTGGCCATTACTCCTCCTTAATAAGATAATATAGAAATACAGATTATAGATTATAGATTATAGATAAATAGCCAAAATCGTTCATGAGGTTGCATACCTTTGCTAGATCCATCCAAAAAAAAATATTATTTTCTCAATTGAACCACTAGGGTTTCCTAAATGTTGTCATATCCATCCATTTATCTAACCTTGTTAAATACAAAGGTCAATTGATGGCTATTTTTGCCATTTTTTTTGGAATGTGTGTTTCAGCGGAGAATCCAAACGACGCACAACCCCTCAACCCCAGTTCAAATCCAGGCCAAACGCGGGTGTTGAATTTCTCACCCAGCTATTTTTGCCATTTACATATTTGTTTTGTTTTCTTATTTTTTGTTTAGTTTTAACATAAAAAAAATAAAAGCTTTTTTTATATATATACAACCACCTACCCCACCACCTCTGTCTTTTTCTTCTCTCTATATGTATCGTTTAAGGGGAATAAAACCCTAATGTTGACGCTGAAACACAAGTCTGGCGACCCTCGATAAAAGAACAAGAATATTATTATGTTTGGCAGATTACTATAAAAAAGGGAATGAAACAAAGAAACATGTGGACATGTGCTGTTGTCTTTGATATTGCTTCGTTGGGCAATGGTTTGGGAATCAACTATCAAGGTTATCACGGTGAATGGTCTTGTATAATACTAAAATCATATGGTCAACAAAGGTTTCAAGGTCAACGAGTGGTTCACATCTACGATGCACGGGGACGCCAGTTTGGGTGCAGTACCCGGTTTGGAATCACATTGGGGACGGAAACGCGTTGGGGATGGCTAGAAAGCGTTTCGGACCCATTTCTAGTTTTGGGGGGATGTTTCCTGCAAGTTTCCAAAACGTTTCTTGATTTATGCATCGATTTGTGGCATACATTTTAAATCTTTATCATGAATCTTGGAGTAGTGGGAACTTCTTTTGATTTATGCAACAATTTGAGACATAAGTTTCATATCTTTATCATCAATCTTGGATAATTGGGAGAAGAATCGATAGCCTAAGTGAATTTGGAGTTGGGGTTTGTATTTTGTAGTAGTTGTCTGATGAAAAAGACAAGGGGGGAAAACAACGGCGATGAACTTGGGTGAAGGAACTAGGTTTTATTAAGTTTGGTATTTTGACAGTTAAACCCCTATTTCTTTCACTAGTTTACATATGGTTCCTAAACTTGTAAATTTATATAATACATATATGAATTTTGGAATTTGTTTAATATATTTTTATTTTTTATATTTTTTATTGTCATACCTTTGTCGTACCCGTATCTTGGACTTTTGAGTTTTGCCATTCTCAATACCCATATTGTCCCCGTACCCATCCCAGTGCTACATAGGTTCACACTCAATTGGGGATGAAAGCTAGTGGTATTGGACTTTAGTTGGTGGATTACGCGGCACAAAAAAAGGGCGGGTGACAGGCGGAAGCAAGGGAGAGAAGAACGAAGTGCTTGGTTTTTAACAAGGTTACAAAACAAAAATATGTAAAATGGCAAAAAAAAAAAAAAAAAAAAAGCCATCAATTAACCTTAGTTTTTAACAAGGTTAGAGAAATGGATGAATTTAACAACATTTAGGAAACCTCATTGGTTCAATTGAGAAAATAATATTTTTTTGATGGATATAGCAAAAGTGTACAACCTTAGGGACGATTTTAGCTATTCATTCTTTATTATATACTAGCATACACTTCTGAAGATAAAAATGGTTTGTTTCAATTTGAGTATTAGCCTCAACTGAAACTAAAACAAAGTCGTCGGTTAATTGACTTTATTAACCAATTAGTTAATTGGTTTAGATTACTTTGTTAGATTGTTGGTTTCAATATGGTTTAGTTAATTTTGGTTAATAACTACAACTCAGTTTTGGCTAATTTTTTGCTAAAAGTACATGAAATATAGGCATAAATACATGAAATGGAGTTTTAAAAGCTAAAATTATATGAATGGTTTGGTTTCGGTGAACTAAGGATAAAAAACGATAACTGATTTTAAGTTAACTTGCTTTTTGGTTAATTCAGTTTTCGATAGATTTCGGTTAGGTTTCGTCTGCTTTTTTGTTCGATTTCGATTAACGCTTCATTTATTACTCACCCCTATATGTGTGTGTGTGTGTGTTTGTGTGTGTGTGTGTTGTAATGTATTTGATTGGGCAATTTTAAGTTATCCAAAAGTTAAGAGGGTTTAGAATGTACAAGCTTAAATCGAGGGTTATTCAGTTTTTCAAACACAAATTCAAATTTATTCATTCAAATATATTTATGCGTGTGGTAATTAAACAGTAAATTTGCTATTTGGTTTTTCAAGGGTATTTTGGTCATATTGCAGATGTCATCATTTTGATTTGTTAAGATCGACAGTGGGTTGTGATGTTGTGGTGGTGAGGCATAAATGAAATTACTTTTACTGAATTACCTACTAATTTATTGAACTGGAGGGGGTTGTTTAAAACTAAATATTAACTAAAATAAACTAAAAGTACATGAAAATTCAACTAAAAGGCTATAAGCTAATAGGCTATAAGCTGATACGAGAGTAGGAAACTGGACTGAAATTAAATATGGAGAAAGCTAGCAACTTAGGTAGAATCCCTAGATACTAATAAAAGCGAATAATGAAGACTGACTCGAGACCATGTTCTTATCTAATAAACCTCATGTCAAGGATAATTAACTAGCTAGACATAAAGTAGGACAATTGTTGGAATGCTAAAATGAAAGTGGATCGACCTAGCAAAACCAAATCCCGTAGAAATCCCGTAACTAAACACTATTGGATAGAAAACCCTTAAACTATGAAGCAACCCTAACATTAGTGAAAGAAATCCCAGGAAAACTCTAAATACGAATAAGCAGCTGACCTCGCCCCAACGATAACTAACTACCAAACAATGCCCAGTTAGTTAACCTAGCAATCCCAAATTATATTCCTAACGTTCGGGAATGGATTGCACACCTTAGCTAATTGGTTTTAAAAGCGTGTTAAACTTGCGTATTCTTAACTACAAAAACTAACCTGAAATCCTGAATGATCAAATCGGAATAATTTACAGATCTGGGGGGTATTCCTATTTGCCTAAACCATCAAATCTGACAAACAAACAATCAAACTAAAAGGCACTAGTACACAAATATTCTAAATCGGTCACAAAGACTAAATCATATAACCCAACACATCCAAATCAGAAAACAAAAGTCTTTAATTAAAAGCAAAACCTAGTTCATCATTCTAAGTAGCCATGAAGAGTTTAGCTACTAATAGTGTCTAAAAACATAATAAACAGGTTTAATAGAAACAAAGCATTCATGTTCAAAGACAATAACAAAAACAGTAACTTGTAATAACCAACCGAAAGCTAAATCAGTTCAAGTCCCGGAGCTCCAGTCTTTTCCTCCAGCTCTAAAAACTCCAAATCAGTCTCCAAAGTTGGTGGGTGTTGTGTTTGGGCCAAAATTAGGGTTTTCAAAAAAAAAAAAAAAAATTAGATGGCCTTAAGTGATGACTTTGAACAAAATCAACGTTGGGTTGATCGACTATGTAACACGCCAACCAATAGCGGAATCATCGAGGTGTCACGTAGTGACGATTGTTTAATAGCTCATGGACTAAAAGTGTAAATATTGATACATTGATTAAATAGTTTATTACATTGAAATGAAATACAACGATTCTAAATGTCACTAACCTGAAATACAATGAATCCAAAATCTAAGTAAAATTCCAAAAGCTTAAAAGTCATCTCATAAATAACCTGAAACATGTACGAAAATAGTATATGTAAATACAAAATGTATTGGTGAGCATACCCTGTTTTGAATACAAATAGTATAAAAAGTGTTTAGCAATTCATGTGTTGTATACCGTTTGCAATTATGTAATAAGTAATATCCGTTCAAAATCAACCCTAAGAATCAAGTATCAAGAATCAAGAATAAGACAACCACTTTGAAAACCATTTTTTAGCATAATGAATTACAAGACAATGACCAAGGTCTCTCAACAGAGTCACAAGGGGTATATACCATAGTACTATTCATTGAAATGTTAGGCCCTCAAAGGTTAATGATTTTGACAAGTCATAGACACACAAATTAACATAAAGCAAACACACATGAGAATTGCATTTAGTGAATGAATAACATTTAGTCATAGTGTACATGAATAGCCCCAAAAGAGTAAAACATGAAAAAGGGGAAAGATATACTCACTGTTTTGCTAAGCGCGATAAATCCAAAACTCATCACAAGATAAACTTGGGAGCTCCGAATAATTAAGCCTATACGTATAAGAATACTAATGAGGGAAAATGACTTAAAAGTCTAAGACATCTAGAATCTAAGGCATTAGGATTTTTGCTAGTCTTATGTAGGGAAGATGAAGTTTTTATGATAACTCGAAATAAATAATAATTTGAGAGAATTACACAGATTTTCCTTTAGTTATTGCTCAAATTGCATCCTATGTCCTTTTTGAAAAATTTTCACTCCTTATGTCCTTGGTTTTATACATTTATTACACCCTCTGTCCTTTAGACCAAACCCAGTTAAAAATCTGGGTTATGTTGGTCATGTGCCCCTCACGTGAGGGGCAAATATGTCAATTCACCCTCATTAAAACGTATAAACCCAAATCATCAATCACCTCTCTAGATCTAGGTTTTCTTCCAAATCCCCCAATTCTCACATAAAGCCAAATCACAAATCCATCATCAGATCCGTTCCAATTTCATCCCCTTAAAATTAATTCATCACTTCATTTAGCAGTTTTATTATCAATTCGCTCAAGATTTAAATGGGTAATTGAAGGTACCTGGATTATTATGAGGAGATGGAGATGGAGATGGAGATAGAGATGATCGTTTTTATGAGAGTTAGGGTTTGGTTGTTGGATCATTGGAATGGATATGGAGATAGAGATGATCGTTTTTATTTATTAAAGTGCCGCCAACTCTGTTTTAACGTGGACAACGGTCGGACCATCCACTTTATCCATTCTGTTTACAGAGTTTCAGTCGGAGTTTAGTCGGAGTTTAATAACAAGCAGTACCTTATAAGCACTCCAGGGTGAGGAGAGGGAGGCTAAGACGATGGGGTTTCAAGGTGAGGGGAGGGAGATGGTGGTGAAGTAGGCGGAGGTTGGTTTTCAGGTGGGGAGGGAGGCGGAGGGTTGGAGGGAGGCAGTGGTGATATAGGCGGTGGTCGAACTGAGGAAACAAATTCTGGTAATTAGTTTGATTTTTGAACGGTTTGGTGATGTTATTGAGATAAGGGTTTGGTGATTTGGTTAAGAAAGATTGAATCTTGCTGGGTTTTGGGCAAGACCCAAGAATCTTGAAATAGGGTTTTGGTGATTGGGTGAAGAACTGAAGATCGGATCAAGAATTGAACATTTTGAAGATCTAATACTAAATTGATTTTGTTAATTAACGCTAGTGGTTTGACTTTCATAGTGATATAGAACTGAACATTTTGGTTTTATTATTATTATTATTATTATTATTATTGAAGAAACAAATAGTCTTACCACCGGTTGGGGATGATAAGAGTATGAGTATTCTACAGGGTTGATCCTTCACTAACAGCTACGGCTTGGAGATACCTGCAAATAAGAGTGAAAGTATGGGTGTGGAGATGACTACACAAGGTAGTTGTTTATAACAAAAACGGGGTGAATGGGGATACTATCTAGTATGATAGCTCTCCAGGTCAGTAGAAAGTGTCATCTCCTATTGGGATGTGATTCCTTTTATAGGAGAGTCCGTATGCCACCATTACCCAAGTCCTAACCGTGGTTAGGTTGTCTCCATCACCCTTAATTGTGTTAGTAAGGTGATATATGGAAAGCATAATTAATGGGAATAATGGAACATAATACCGCCTCTATTGTTTAGTCAACGTGCTTGAAGCCTTGATTCATGCATGGCATTTGACCATGCATGACTTTCGCCTTGACCGAGAGTTGACCATTGACCGGTCATTAATGAGCCTTGACCGTATCTTGCGCGTAGCTTTTGTCCGCGCGGTGACGTTGTGCCGGGTTTGGGTATGCGGAATGGTGTATTCAGTACCCAATCCCATCAAGTCCCCCCAGTCCAGTGTGTCTCTTATCTAAGAAGTAATGATGAGATATGAGGGGCGCTGGACTTACTAGATGTGTAGTTTTATTTCCTGTGCTGTTGTCTTGCGGTTAGGCCAGTTGTTCTGTGTTGCGGAATTCATATGCGGAGAACAGGTGATGAGAATTTACGTCAACTTTTCGCAGGAGATAGGATACGTCAGTTGTTTTATTGTGGACAGTTGTCAGTTCCCCCATGCATTTGAAAACTTGTGGTCCATATGGCGAGTGGGTATGACGTGACCTGTTGCAGTTGAGACGTGTGCAGGCACGTTGAGGCGGTTGTCAGGCGAGTGGGCGCGTGTGGCGTCTGTTTGTCTTCAGGTGTACACGTGTCGTTTCCTTATTAGGCTCATCCTCGAAAAGCCTGTCCATTCTTCTGAGTATGACGTCAGGCGTATTAATTATAAAGCCTATATATTGAGTTTCGATTGTGGCTTTCCATTTCCGACTATTTCAAAATTTGAATCCTTTCTTCAACGTCTCTGCTTCCCCAACACCATTATTTCTTTAATTATGTCTCAAGAATCACAAGATGTTCAAGAGTCCAGCAAGACGTCTGATTCTGTCAAAGATCTGGGGAAAGAATCGTCCAAAAGTATAGAGGTTACCACTATTAAGTGGGACAAAGCCTCATATTTGACTTTTCTTGACCAATATGGCATCTTGCCTGAATGGGAGCCAGAACTTCCTGCCGTGGGGAAAACTGCCTTAAAAGCTCCTCCTGGTAAAATAGCATTGTATGCTGCAACGTTTACTAAATGTTGCTTCCGGCTGCCGGCCACTAAGTTTGTGGTGGATGTTTTGTTGAAGTATGGCGTTCACCCCACACAGTTGACCCTTTATGGGTGGTGCCGGATAGTGCATTTTGAGGCCACTTGCCGAGCATTGGAGATTGAAGCTACGTTTGAGAGGTTGAACATATTTTATGTTCTTGAAGCAGCACGTGGTGGTAGCGGTTGGTATAGCTTAGGCATTCGCCAGAAAGTTAAACAACTTGTATCAGAGAAGGTGAAGTCCATGTATGAATGGAAGGATAAGTTTTTCTATGTCAACCATGGTGTCATTCCTGCACCTTTTCAGTGGATGGTGTTAGGTTTAAAGGAGAAAATAGCTGAATTCCCTCCTATGGTAGGATTTAAAGACCAAGATTGGTACAAGACACTCTGTGATCATGCTACTCCCTTGATGATGGATGAATGTCCGGAGAGTGTTTTGAATTTGCTAGGGATCAGTTTTATCTGCCCTGAGGGTCATGACCTAAATCCTCCAAAAGGTATTGAAGTCATACCTGCTTTATTGTTTATATTCTTTCTTGTATTATTGTTCATATGTTTCCTATATATTCAGATGTTACTCTGTTTCAATTGTTTGCCAAGCGTGGTGAAGCGAAGGTGTTGTACACTCCAGTTGTCGCAGGTGCGCCACGTTTGGCTGAGAGAACAAGTAGGAATATTTTGTTTCCCAATCTAGTGGATCCTCCGAAGCAATATGTTCGAACAGGTTGTGAACTTTGCCCTTTCTTTTATTATGGTTAGTTTTCTTTTTGCGCGCGAAGGAAGCGCAGTAGGTACGCGTCCTGCGTACTGATTTAGCGCATTCTTCATGGTAGGTGCGGGTATACAACTCCGCAGAAAAGCCATAAGTGATGTTGAGGAAGTTACTTCGGAGCGTAAGAAGTCCTTTGGTTAGTTCTTATAACTTCTAAATTCATTCCTCACGCATAGTTTAATTTTATACAGATGTGGTTACCGCGCCAGGCACTAGTACGTCGAGGAAGCGCGCTGTGGCAAGCAAGAGAACCAAACCACCTGCTGCTCCCATCATTGTTGAAGAGGTTGATGAAGAGTTAACGGAGTCTGACACGGAATTAGAGCATAAACGCGCTAGGCGTTCTTCTACTGTCCGCCAGTCGGATGATATTGCTGAGGATTTGTATCAGCAAAGGATCACCGAGTTGAATAAAAAATAGGTACAAATTCCTCAGTCTTCAGTTGGAAATCTAGAGACGACCCGACCGGAACCTATCTCCGCAATTCCGGTGAATGTTTTTAAACCACTGACATGGCCGACCACGGACAAGCTAGAGATTCCTGTTAAACCTCCGCCCGTGCGCGAGAATCTACCGATGAAAACGCTGAGGCATCTGTCTGGTACTCATATTTTTGTGTCCCTCTTTATGTATTTTGTGATAAATCCGTTGAAATACTGTGAACAACATTTTATGTAGGGCAACATCCTTTTGCAGAGTCTAGGAAGAAGCATCCACCTTTGGCGTTGAAGAAAGTATCCTTGCCTGACCAGCCTGCCGATGTGACCGCGCAGGTGACAATGGATACAACCGAGACGATTATGGAGGAGAATTTGCTATCACAGGCTGAGCCAATCCCGGATGATTTGGTTGTTGACGTAGAGAAGGACGTCACGCCACAGGGTGAGCCTACCCCGGATGAGTTAGTGGCTGATGTGGAGAAGGATGTTGGGAAGGGGGTGGATGAATCTGAAACTCCTAATCTGAGTATAGGGTGTCCTGATTCGCTGTCGAAGCAAGCGCATGAGCCGAGTTCATCACCGGGATTTGAGGCTGCACTTGATAGTGGGAAAAAAGATGAAGTTATTGGTGAGAATCCATCCGGCTTCAAGCGCACAGTGGTGGACTCTACTGTGATTTACACTGATGCTTCTGCAAGTGTTGGTGGTAATTCTGGTCATCGACGGAGAATGCCCTCATTGCGTCAAGCGGACCCCTCTAGACCATATCAACCGCGCTGGGACATCCTTGACACAACTCGATTTACGAATGCGCTTGATGCGCAGGAGTTTGTCATGATGTCTGTTCCTCCTACTGAGCGCGATTACCAAGATAGTGTCGACCGGCGTTCTCTGTTCATTGATATGGCAATGAACCTTTCTTTGGGTGTTAGCGGCCTCGGGTCTCTTATTAGGCATGAGAATGAGTTTCAACGGGATCACCAGAATTTGAAGGATTCGGAAGCCGCGTTGTTGGGGCGCGAAGAAGAGTTTCAACGCGCTCGTAATGAGATCCGGGCAGAGATTGAGCATCACCAGAAAGTTACCCGTGATGCTGTTGAGGAGATGGAGAAGATAAAGAAGGAGAAAGCCGAAGCCTCTCAGGCTTGGTCCGTTGCTTGTAAGAGGACCAACCATGAAACCGAACTATTGCGATCCACCATTAAGGAGTTGAAGCTTGAAAATGCTCGCTTGAAGGCTCGCTTGAAGAAAGAGGTGGAGCAAAGTCAGACATCATATGATGAGAAGCAAGCGGAACTTGCTGATGCCATTCAAAAATATAATGCTCAGCATGATGAACTCCTCAACGCGACTTCCTCTTTGTCTGATGCGGAGGCCAAAATAAAAGAGTTAGCGTTGGAGAACTCCCAGTACCAAGAAGAAAAAGCTCTGGCGGAGTCCTCTTGCACACAGGAAAAAATGGAGTTGGACAAGGTGCAAGCTTTGTTTGGGCAAGCCACTGAAATGGCTGTTGCTGCTAATGAGAGGATCGCGTGGTTGATGAGTGATGGAGTCACTGGGGTAAGCTATAAGATCTTCCTTTTGTATTTTGATTATTGACTTATGAAATTTGTTGATGTGTTATCTTTTGTTGTGCAGATATTTAAGCGCGTTTGGAACAATCCTGCGCTGACAGAGGTGATTGCTCGCATTTCCAGTTCTTCCGTGAAGCAGGGGATCAAGCTCGGTTTCTCCGAAGGCTTTTGCCACCATGCAGATGGCAAGGAGAAAGAGTCTGGTCCGTACAAGAATGAGTCGTACGATGATGAATTACTAAAGGCTTATGATGATTACGAGCACCTGAAGTTTGAAGTCTTTGATTTGCTGGAGGCTTGCGCGAAGACTGATGATCCTGCGGGGGAGTTGCGCAGCTACTTTATCAAGTCTGGCCGTCTTGGTGCGGAGCTTGCCGAGAAAGCGCAAATGGAAAAGACAACCAAAGTAGGAGCGACAGATGGTCAGGCTGGAACATCCTCTGCGGCCGGTGACAAGAATGCTGAAGATATATCGCAATATCTTAATCTTGGTTGAACAATATCTTTTTTTTTCTTCATGTTTGTTTGTAATGTTGGACAATTTATTTTTTGAAACTTGTTGCCACGTGTTTTGTATTCTAATCATTTGCTGATGTCATCCCTACTTCCCATCGCCCAAGGCTGACAGATTACCTCATGATTGATGTGACGGTTATGCCGGCGTTTGTCAGGATGACCGTCACGATTCTCTAGGGTAATTGAGTGGTTACCATTAATGATAATTAATGGCCATAACCTCTCTCCTCTATATATAGTAGGTGCGTGTTTCATCTTCCTTATTATTTCCTTTGTACTTAGAAACTTACATCTTCTTCTCTGAAAAAATGGCGGCAAGCTCCTCTAATAACAATCTTGGTTTTAAGGAGGTTTTAGCAATGCAGGGGATCATGAGGCTATCTCAACATCTTAATCATGATCAGTCTTCCACAGATGCTCTTGATCGTCTGGCAGAGTACTGTGCATATCTGTTGTCTCAAGAGGACATGCGTCCTGATAACTTGGATGATCAGGGTACTTCTGATGGGAAACCCTTGAAGATGAAGAAGTTATCTGAGCTAGGGGATGTGAAGAAGACTAAAACCAGGAAGGTTAGGGGTTGAGGTGTCTTTTCAGTATGTTGAAGTTTGTTGTGTATAAGTAAAGTCTTTTTTTGAAATTGCTGTTGACTCATCATGTATATGGGGTGTATTTTATTTTTTGGTCACCCCCATTTTTGTATATGTAACGGTAATCCATGTATTAGCCGTGTAGACTGTACTTGTTGATCAATGGCTTGTATGATAAATGCTCTTTTTGTAATATAAATGAAGTTGGACATAAAGTCCTTATTACAAAATCATGAAATAGTAGATTACATGTAGCATATACGTAGTTGAGCCGCATTCCAAGTACGTGGTATTGGCGAACCATCTAACCGTTCAAAGGCATACGCTCCTTTTCCCAATACCTCTTGGACTTTGTAAGGTCCTTCCCAAGTTGGAGCAAGTTTCCCCGGTTTTTCTGCATTTGAAGCTTCATTATTGCGGAAAACAAAATCGCCCACGCGGAAAGCTTGTTTTTTGACCCGCGCATTGTAATATCTTTCCAGCTGTCTCTTGTATGAGGCTTCTCGGACACAGGCCAAATCTCGGCGTTCATCTAGAAAGTCTAGATTCATCCGCAGTTCTTTGTCATTATCAATTGTTTGCGCGAGTAGAATTCTTGGGGATGGGTTTGTAATCTCTGTTGGGATAACCGCTTCAGTTCCATATGTTAGGCTGAACGGTGTTTCCCCGGTGCTTGTTTTGGAAAGCGTGCGGTGGGCCCAAAGGACATGGGGCAATTAATCTACCAATCCGCTGCGTCTTGTTCCCAGGCGTGTCTTAATGCCTTCAATAATACTTCTGTTTGCGCGCTCGACCTGGTCATTGCCTTGAGGATGCGCTACGGAAGTGAATATCTGTTTGATTTTCATTGAGTGGAGCCATTCTTGTAAGTGTTGGTCCGCAAACTGCGTTCCGTTGTCGCTTACAATTTCCATCGGTAGATCGAATCTGCAAATGATAAATTCCCAAATGAATTTCTTGATGTTCCGTCCGTCTATCGTGGCTAATGTCTTTGCTTCCACCCATTTAGTGAAGTAGTCAATGGCGACAACTAAGTACTTGACATTGCCTGGCGCTGTGGGAAAAGGTCCCACGAGATCTATGGCCAATTTTTGAAATGGCCATGCTGTGGTGACTGGTATCAAGTTGTTCTTCGGTCTAAGTGTTCCGGGCGCATGTCGCTGGCATGCGTCACATTTGCGCAGCTCTCTAACCGCATCGAGGTGCATTCCTGGTCAGAAGTATCCAGCATTCATAAGTTTGGCCACGACCATTCGAGGGCCTGCGTGTAATCCGCATGTGCCCTCGTGAATTTCTTTTATTAAATATGTAGCTTCCGCGGAATCTACGCATCTGAGTAATGGTCCGAGATAAGACCGCCGATATAAGATGCCGTCATTGACTTCATAGTGTAAGGCTTTGTGTTGTAGCTTCCTTGCTTCCGCTTTGTTTGATGGGAGGATGCCTTTAGTTAAAAAGGCCATGATCGGGGTGATCCAGGATTCTTTTCCGGTTTGAATCATGTTCACTTGTTTTAACGGAATAGATGGTTTGGCCAGTACCTCGACTCGTACGTCTTTCGCCATGTGATCGAACGGTGGACGCCATTTTACTTAAAGCGTCAGCTGGCTTGTTTTGGCTTCTGCGGACGTGAGTGACTTTGCAGTAGGGGAAACTATTCATCAACTCTTTGGTATGTTGCAAATATAGGATCATGGATGGATCTCTGGCCTCATATGTGCCATCAATGTGATTGGCAACCAACATTGAATCGACATGCGCTTCAATGTGTTGAGCATCCATCTTTTTGGCTATACGTAGGCCTGCGACCAGCGCTTCATATTCTGCCTCGTTATTGGTTGTTTGAAAGTCGAGCCGAATAGCATAAGTGTATTCTTTTCCTTCTAGGGTTATCAAGCGTAGGCCTGCGCCGACCCCTTCATAATTGCAAGCACCATCGGTGAATAGCTTCCATATTTGAGTTTCATCGGGCGTAGTCGAATTTGACGATGCTTCATTTACGCACTCTTCGACTTTGTCTGCTGGGACCTCCGCTATGAAATCCGCAAGGATCTGTCCTTTGAAGGAAGGTCTTGCTTTATATGAGATTGAGTGCTCACCCAGCTCTATTGCCCATTTTGCCAAGCGTCCGGAGAGTTCTGGCTTGCGCAGGATATCGTTGATCTGGAAATCTGTGAGGACATTGATCGGGTGTCCTTGAAAATATCTGCGCAGTCTTCTTGAAGCGTGGATTAACGCGAGAACCAGCTTTTCCATTGTCAAGTAGCGGGTTTCCGCGTCAAGCAGCATGCGGCTTACATAATAAATTGGGGTTTGTACCCCCTTTCGATCAACCATGAGCACTACCCCTACTGCCTTGTCAGTGACGGACAAGTAAAGGGTGAGTGGCTCTTTAGGTAGCGGAGCGGTGAGTGTTGGCAAGTTGCTCAAACATTTCTTCATGTCTTGAAACGCGGCTTCTGCCTCTTCCGTCCAGTGGAAGTTTGATTTCTTCAGACAATTCTTTAATGTGTCCACAAAGGGGAAAGATTTGGACGCGTAGTTTGACAGAAATCTGTTCAAAGCTATAAGTCGTCCCATCAGAGTTTGTACTTCCTTGACTGAATATGGGGACGGCATCCGCGCAATTGCCTGAACTTTATCTGGGTTGGGACGAAAACCGTCTTTGGTGACAACGACTCCGAGGAATTTTCCTTCTTCCATCCCAAAAGAACATTTCCCCGGATTAAGTTTCATTCGCACACTGCGCAGCTGATCAAAAGTCTTCTGGATGTCAAGTAACATCTGGTCTTCTTCTCTGCTTTTGATCACTAAGTCATCAACGTACACTTCTAAGTTAACACCGATTTGTTTTACAAACGCGGTGTCCATTAATCGTTGATATGTTGCCCCTGCATTCTTTAGCCCAAATGGCATCTTGGTGTAGCAGAAGGTACCCATGTCTGTGCGAAATGCTGTCTTGTCTTCGTCTTCTTTGGCCATTTGAATTTGATGATAGCCTTTATAAGCATCCAGGAAGCATTTGAACCTGTAAGGTGACAAAGAATCGACCTTTAGGTCGATTTCGGGCAATGGGTAACAATCTTTTGGACAGGCTTTGTTTAAGTCTTTATAATCGACACACGTGCGCCATGTGCCATTGGATTTTCCCACCATAACTGGGTTTGCCACCCAGGTTTGATATTTGCTTTTGCGCAGAATGCCGGCCTTTAAAAGTTCTGTCACTTGTTCATTCATCGCCTTTGTTTTCTCAGGCCCCATACTGCGCTTTTTCTGGGCTATTGGCTCAGCATTTTTGTAGATGTTGAGCTTGTGCTCTGCGATGTGTCGCGGGACACCAACCATGTCTGATGGTTTGAAGGCGAAGATATCCATGTTCTTCGTTAACAACTGCTTTAAGTGAGTGCGAATGGGGTCAGAGATTTCATGGCCGATGACAACTGTCTGTTCCGGGAATATAGGGTTAATGACCCATTTTTCCGGTTCGGTTATGACAGTTGGCTTTGTTTGCTTTGAAGGCCTCGGCGCTTCTGTGGCATGGCATGTTTTGTTTCCGCGGATGAATGCGACTCCTGTTCGCGTCGGGAAACCTGCTATCTGATGTGGCGTGGATGCATTGCAGTTGAATTTTGCCAATCCTTCTCGTCCCAGTAAGATATCATGTGAAGAGTTGACGGGGAGTACTGTGAAGTCGCACGTTTCGGTGCGCGAATGCTTCCCGTCTGAGAGTATTACCGGGAAAGTGATCGTACCCAGTGGGTAGATTGTTTCATGGATGAAACCTGAGATTGGCTCTGTGGTTGGTGTTATTCTTCTTTTGTCATCTTCGTCCAGCTGGTCGAAACATTGCTGGTACATGATATCAGTGCTGCTGCCATTATCCAAGAACATGTATCGTGTTCGATAATGGCCGACAACCCCTGTGATGATCAATGGAGCTGTGGAGGAAGCCCCACCCTTTACCTTCGGCATTATCACTTGCTCTTCTTTCCATGAATTAGCTCTTGCTTCCATAAAGGTCCGCTTATGGCTTGTATTTCTATGTGTCATGTTGCATGTATTGCGGGAAACGCTATACACGTGATGCGCGTTAAGATTGCGTATCTTTTTCTGAGAGGGCTCTCCTGCTTCCGTGTTGTCCCTCTGTTTTCTTCTCATGTTCTTCACGAGGTGCGTTAACTGCCCTGACTTAATGGCGTTTTCAATTTTCATCTTCAAGCTGTAACAATTGTCTGTCATGTGACCGTGGTCTTCATGATACTCACAGTATTTTGATCTGTCTACGTTCCGCCTGTCACCACGGAGCTCTTGTGGTTTTGGAAATTGAATTTGTTCGGTTTTCAGCACCTCAGATGGCGTTTTGGACAGTGGCGTCCATTCGTAGTTCTTCTTCGAGTGTCCTTTATGGTCACGGGACCCTCTTGAACTCAGCATATTTCTTGCGTCTTGTGCAAAGGAATATTTTCCTTCCTCCGCTATGCCTGAGATTCTTGACCATACAGACTGTTTGCCTTTCACTCTGTTGTGTGATGATTGATGGTGACTGCTACTTTGATGCGTATTTTTTTTGCGATGGAAAGATCGTTCGGAAGACGCATAAACTTTAGCAGCTTCGATTACTTCATCCCAAGTTTGTGGCACACCGTCTTTACCGGTTAAACATTTCATCAGATCATCATTTCTTACCCCGTGTATGAATGCTGCGCGGGTAAGTTCTTCTCCGCATCCTAGTTGAAGGGCTTCCTTGTTGTACCTGATGATGTAATCTTCTAGGGATTCGTTCTCGTGGCGCGTACACAAGAGAATGTGTGCCTTGTCTTTCTTGTGTTTGCGCAGATGTGAGAAGTGATTCTTGAATTTTCTTATGAGGTCGTCGAAATCCACCAGGCTTCCCACAGGCAGGCTTTCATACCACACTTTGGCTGCCCCTATTAATGTTTGTACAAACAAGTGACACCAGGCTTGGACTGGCCATAGCTTGGAGCTACCTGCTCAGTCGAAAGCATGCAAGTGATTGTCCGGATCGCGCAAACCATCATATTTCCCGATGGTGCTTGGTAGCTTGCATTCTTGAGGCATCGGTGCCAATGCATTGCGTGCACAAAATTTTGATCTTTCGGCTAAAGTCTTTGGTCTGTATGGTTTGTAGAGGTCATCATCTTTTGGTGCCAGACTGCTGGCAACGGACTTGGGGTTCTGTTTTTTGTTGGAATCATGATGCACCTCATCTTCTGATTCGTAGCCGTCTGGTTCATCGTTCAGGTTGACGGGGTCCTGGCCGTGAGTATTCTTACCACGGCCTCCACCACGTACCGCCTGACGAGATCCTTTAGCGTGACGGCCACTTTTGTTTTTTCGAGGAGATTCTGAGTCCTCCTCGCTTGTGTCGAAACTTAACGTCTTTTGGACGTTGAGTTTAGCTTGATTCATAACCATTTTCTGATATTCAGCAACCGTTTTTGAATTTTGCTGAGCCAACCACTCATCCGGGTCAACCGGAGATAGGTTGGCCTTCTTCTTTTTGCTTCCAGCAGATCCCCCTTGTTTGGGTGGAACTGGAATGTCGAAGCCAGTTGCTTCTGAGTCACATTCTTCGTGATGGTATTTGGTGTAACATCTTGGATCTCATCGTTGATTGTGGCATCAACCTCAACATTGTTGTTGTTTGTATCTTTTGAAAAAGCCATGTTGCTAGTTTGAAAGATTTGTGAGAACCGTAAGGGATGGCGCCAATGAAGAAACAAATAGTCTTACCACCGGTTGGGGATGATAAGATTATGAGTATTCTACAGGGTTGATCCTTCACTAACAGCTACGGCTTGGAGATACCTGCAAATAAGAGTGAAAGTATGGGTGTGGAGATGACTACACAAGGTAGTTGTTTATAATAAAAACGGGGTGAATGGGGATACTATCTAGTATGATAGCTCTCAAGGTCAGTAGAAAGTGTCCTCTCCTATTGGGATGTGATCCCTTTTATAGGAGAGTCCGTATGCCACCATTACCCAAGTCCTAACCGTGGTTAGGTTGTCTCCATCACCCTTAATTGTGTTAGTAAGGTGATATATGGAAAGCATAATTATTGGGAATAGTGGAACATAATACCGCCTCTATTGTTTAGTCAACGTGCTTGAAGCCTTGATTCATGCATGGCATTTGACCATGCATGACTTTCGCCTTGATCGAGACTTGACCATTGACCGGTCATTAATGAGCCTTGACCGTATCTTGCGCGTAGCTTTTCTCCGCGCGGTGAAGTTGTGCCGGGTTTGGGTATGCGGAATGGTGTATTTAGTACCCAATCCCATCAATTATTATTATTATTATTATTATTATTATTATTATTATTATTATTATTATTACACAACTTGTCCTTTAATGAGGGTGAATTGACAGATTTGCCCATCACGTGAGGAGCACGTGACCAATTTAACCGAGATTTTTAACTGGGTTTGGTCTAAAGGACATAGGGTGTAACAACTGTATAAACCCAAGGACATAAGGAGTGAAAAATTTCCAAAAAGGACATACGATGCAATTTGAGTAATAACTAAAGGACAATCTGTGTAATTCTCTCTAATAATTTTAAATAAAATATAACTTGATTTAAGATCCAATATGTGACTAAGAAAAAAATATAAACACTTATGTTTTCCACACTTAGAAATATCTATGTTTTATAAGAAAAAATATTCATAAAACAGATTTTATAATTTATATTTAATTAAATAATTTATTATGACTAATTAAATATAAATAAGCTAAAAATACAAAATATGATCCAAAAATGATATTTTTATTAAAAATGATTATTTTCTGATGTAAAATAGTGAAAATAATTTTTCCATAATTTTTCTCAATTTATTTGCATTTAAAATAGATTTAATAAACTTAAATAGTATTTTAATGATTAAAAATGGTAAAAACAGCAAAAATATCTATTTTCTGAGAAAATAAATTTTATTTCATTTTATCATACTTAGAAATAATTTCCCATAAATTTTGAGATTAAAATCATTAAAAATGAATTTTTAATCAATTAATTATGATTAAAACAATTTAAATCAAGAAAAATACGAAAATAATGTATTTTCTAGAAAATAAAAATTTGATAATTTTCTTTATGGTGTCAAGAAGCTACACCTAAAGTTTCATAATTTTTGGATCAAAAATGAATTTTCTATGCATATTATAAGATATATATATATATATATATATATATATATATATATATATATATATATATATATATATATATAGGGTGAGGTTCCTGTACAAATGCCATATTTCGTGAGAAGTGTGAAAAGGATTAAAAATTAATACTTAGACATCATTTTTAGAACTTAGTCATGATGTTTTGGATTGTTTTGCCTAGAAAAACACCAAACATAACAATTTTAAACCGAAAACAATGTATTTTAGACTTAAAACTTAAAACACCATGCTAAGAACACTAAGCAGTGTGTTTTAAGCGTTAAGTAGTGTGTTTTAGATTTTTTAAAATTTAATGACTATAATATATTGACTTGTGTTTTAGATTGTTGTGTTTGGTATTTTTCAAGTTAAAACAACCTAAAACATTATTTCTAAATCCAAAACATGATGTCTGCATGTAAATTTTTAATCTTTCTCACACTTCTCACAAAATATGTCCTTTGTATAGGAACCTAAACATATATATATATATATATATATATATATATATATAATTAAAACACAAGAGAGAACTAAAATGAAAGAAAAAGGCCAGAATCGTGGTTTAGAGGAATCGAACTCTGGCCAATGCTGGACATAAAAGACTTCACAACCACTACACGATTTAGGAAACAAAATTATAAAAACAATACTCCAACTTCATCTTCTTCTTCCCCAATCCTAACATAAACCCTAACCCGAAATGCAATCAAGCGATACAAAAACGGTTAGACATCTATTATATGGGGCTTTTGATCAGACAAGATGAAGAAACAAATCGGCATAATGAACAGGAACTTACAATAGCGTTTTGATGTCGTTTGAATCGTGTAAGTGTGCAGAAAATTATTCACGAGTTCAATTTATAAATATATTCAAGAAAATCACGCGTTTGTACTCGATTAAAAGCTTCGATGGTTACACATTCATAACCCAATTAAATACATGATTAAGGCTGATTAAACCCACAATAAGACTAGGAATTGATTAGGAACAAATGGAGAAACGTTCAGGATTAATAAAAACGAGTAAAAGGACACTAAACTGGTCAAATAAAAGTTCGCCGGACTTGTCGCCGGTGGCGGCGTGGAGGTGGCCGGAAAAACGTGAGCATCAGGGAGGGAAACATTGTAATTTTTAAAACTTTCACGCTTTGTCATAAACAGTCCCTCAACCTTAACTAGGTTAGTTATGTTATGGAATTGTTAATTTTCCTTTTATAAACATTAACAAAATTAACAAGGTTTATAACTTAGAACTTTTATAGTCTTTAAAAATGTTTTTGTAACTTACAAATGTTTATAACACATGATTATACGGTTAAAACACGACACTTAGGAATACCAAAAGTATATATGCAAGATTTTAAAATGAAAATTAAAAGAAAAATTGATGGGGACTAAAAATGAAACTTCAAAATAGGCGAAGGGATAAAATTGATAACTCGTTAAAATATGAGGGTGACGGTTGTCACAGACTACCTCCCCGCGTACCACGGGGAGTTTACATGATGGCGCCGCAGTACGCAACGCCTTTTCTTTCAATGTGGGCTTGACCCGGCTTGGTGGGCCAGGTCTTGTTCTTATTAGGCTCCTTTCTCTTAGACTTCTTCTTTAATAATTTCGTTGTCTTTTCTGTTTTTGGCCCAATTCTGCTTAATTTTGCAAGACATTCTTCATCAGCGATTCGTTCTTGAGCCCGAGTCTTTGAAATCTGATAATGATCCTTCTGTCAAACATTCTTTTCATCGAGCACCTAAAATAATACAAAAATAAATAAATAAATAGTGAAAATGACTCAAAATACACAAAAGCCTATAATATCACTAAATTAACAAATATATACTAAAAACCAATAAAAATACTAACTTAACGACTCAAGACTACTGAAAAACAAGGGAAAAACATATGTGTTTTGCAACACATCAGGCACCTTGCTATGAATATACGAATGGTTCGGTTTTGGTTAACAAAGGTTTAAAATTTATAACCGATTTTAAGTTGGTTTTTGGTTAATTTAGTTTTAGATTAATTTCGGGTTGGTTTCGTTTGTTTTTTGTTTCCCTTTTGATTAACAGTTCAATTATTGCTCACCCATAGATATTAAGGAGGGACCGTTTGTGTTGGTTGTACAATGTTTGGTTGGGTTTCGGGTACGTTGGATTGTGAATATTGTGTATTTTGAGCGTATTGAGCATAAAATGATGTTTACCGTTGAAAGTTTTGTTGTTTTGAAGCCACAAGAGGAACCAAATTTTTGTAAGAAAGAATGAGTATAAGGCCATGTTGTGAGAGAAGTGGTTGTAGTTGGTCATCAAATAGTTTAGAATGCTTTCAAGCGTGCTATCAGGATTAAGTTGTAACTTGAAATCCAATTCTAACCAAGGCATCCAACATTGAGATCCTTTTTATTTTGTGCTGAAGAATTATGTTTAAACAAATGTCATATATTGTTTGATTATTTTTGTTGAAAGTACTCTTATTAATCATGTTTATTATCTATACTACTATATAATGGGCTTTAAACGGGCAAAAAAGTAATTTCATAATCATTTATATAGGTAAAATTGTAATTTCATTATAATAGCAAGACAAATTTAATGCAACTAATAAATAACTTTGTACTAATTACAAAGAATAATTAAATTATGTCTTTGAATAGAAGATATTAAACTTGGATCGTATTGGTTGATGATCAAACGGGGAAGAATCACAGGTCTAGAAAAGGCGTCTTGGTAGGCCTGTAAACGAACCGAACGTTCATGAACTGTTCGGTGGGAAGTTCGTTTATGTTCGTTTATTTAAATAAATGAACGAACACGAACACAATTTTTTGTTCGTTTAATTAAACGAACGAACATGAACACACGTTGTGTTCGTTCATTTATGTTCGTTTATTTTGTTTGTTTATGTTCGTTTAATTAAACTTAGCTTTATTTTTATTATTTATTTCCTTTTGTTAAGTAACCTTAATTCATATGTTCTAAAAACTTAACCCTAACCCTAACATTCTAAACATATCACTTATTATCCGCTCTTCACACTTCATAGCCCCATACTTCACAGCCGCTCTCCACCCTAACCCTAACCCTAACGTTCATTTATGTTCATGAATCATTATTAACTTGTTTTTGTTTGTGTTTGTTTATGTTCATTTGTGTTTGTTTATATTAATCATTTGTGTTCGTTTATGTTCATGAACTGTTCGTTTAGATTTAAATGAACGAACATAAACGAACACGAACACGACAAATTTCTTAATGAACGAACACGAACACGCCTGTGTTCGTGTTCGTTCGGTTCGTTTACAGGCCTACGTCTTGGTGGGACTTCTCATTGTTTGACAATGGTTGATATCTTGATGGGCACACATGAATGTGTTCGGATAGGAGTATAGATCTTGTGGGTTTGTAATAATTGTTTTGTTCTAATGTCTGTTGGGTCGGCCTGGTAGCTTCTGGCTAAATTGTAACGTCTGCAAATTTCCTTTAATAACTTGTATTTACAATTCGAGTCCTTGTATTTTCTTTGGTTGTCTCAAACTCTAAAAATTTTCTTTATTTGATGTAGGGTATATGTTTAATTGTGCACGTATATGTTAGTGTATAAAACATGTCTTAAACGTATAATCATTTGATATCTATAAAAGCTTTTATTTAGTTTTAGTTAAAATAAAATTTATTATTTAAAAGGTGACTATTAAAAAAAATTTGAAGTTACAAAATGGTTTTAAATATTATAAAGATTCAAGTTATAAGGTTACAAAATGTACGAAAGTTTTTAAGTGTTAAAATTATAAGATTATAAAGGGTTTTTAAAGCTTTAAACATTGATGAGTTGTGAGATTATTAAGGAAAATGAAAGTTTTATATAATAATAATCAAATTATAAAGTTCAGGGGTCAAATGTGTAAATTTCAAAAAAATTAACTTTTTTGCTCGTGTCCTCGTTTTTCCGGCAGTACCCACCGGCCGGTGTAACATCACGCGTTTTCCCTAATTCTTGAATTAGTAAAGTCGCCACTCTACTTACGTTATACTTCTAATTTTTATAATAATAATAATAATAATAATAATAATAATAATAATAATTTCTGATTCTAGAATTTTTTTTTTAAATCTCAAAACTTGTTATATAGAATATAAAAAAAAAATCGCGTAATATTATTAGTGTCGTGATAAATGGAGTAAACGAGACTGAGTCAGTAACTGGCTCGTATACACGGTTGACATCCACCTAACCTAACAAACCCGACCTATAAAAACTATCTTTCTCCTTCCTCCTTTCTCATTTCACCTTCACTAAAACCCTAGCCACCATTAAACCCAATCTATTTTCCTCTATTTAGTCCAGTGATCAGATTTGAGTTCTGATTAAACTCATCGGTCAACAACAACAACACCTTCCTCCTCTCTATCTCTCTCTCACCCTGAGCAGCGCCGCCGCCAACCACACACCCGAGCCCCACGATAACAACCCACCCCCTTTCGTTTTCTAAACAACGCTTCCCCTACCTCGTCACTGATACAGTGCGGCGGCAGCAGCAACATGACTCCACACGAACCACAAACCTTACTCGATCAGTTAACATCATTGGGAACTAAGAAAGCTCTGACGTGAAGCCACAACTCCACCACCTACCGCGTATATTTTCCTTTGTTGTTCACTGCACATAACCACAGCTTTGACTCGAAGACTAGCTTGAGATTTTTGGTTCTAGATCTGCTATAGGGATAAGTATAGGAGGCGGTGCTTAGTTTTTGTCCAATCCCTGTTCCGGCCAGTTTAGATTCGGGGAGACAGTGCAGCTTTGGTTCAGATTTGTGCTTGTTTCCGGTGGACCCTTGTACCCATCGGTGATGGGTTTCATATCGTGTGGGTTCCGGGTCGTATGGTTGGTTATGAACGAGGACCTGAGTAACTTGGAGTGTTAGTCAACATAATCAAAACCTGGTCAAAGCCAGTCAATTGTGGTCAAATGTCAGATTCGGATCCGGTCAAAGTCAGTCAACTCTTCAGTCGAGACGTGTAAATGTATGTTCGCGAGCTTGAATAACGGGAAGGTATATCGCGCCGTGACTCTAGTCTATTGTAACACCCCAACCGATAGCGGAATCATCGAGGTGTCACGTAGTGACGATTGTTCAACAGCACATGGTACTAAAATGTAAATTTATTATTGAATAATTTAAATTTTCTTACATAAATGAAATGGGAAAAATACAAAAGTTTGAACGAAACATGAAAATTTAAATAACTTATTAAAAGCAAGCACTAATATCCAATGCTATGGAACTAAGATCAAACCGCACCTGAAACATGTACAAAATAGGTTTTGTCAACATAAGAAATGTTGGTGAGCATTCCTAGATTTAATACATATAATAGTTGGAAAAATGTTATACAATTCAATTATGTAAACTATGTAACATACAAATGAGCGAAATCAATCCTGTGACTGTATAATGTACTAAATGAACGGCGGTGTACATATCCTATAAATGGATAATAACTTAACAATGACCATGGATTCTCCGATGAAAAAGGGGGAGAATCACCTAGGTGGGTTGTCAATCCAATAGCGCTATCCAATGTTAAGGTCGGCTTGTACATGGTTAATGATTTCACTAAGTACAAATGTATTCTACATGTAATCTCTAAGCATAAAACACGTATGTAAGCAAATGCACAATGTACTAGAATTGTATTGTAAAAATGTGAACTTGTATGTGTATTTTGTATAAGTGTACATGTAACACCCCAAAAATGAATAAAGACAAAAAGGGGATAGGAAATACTCACTTTCGCCAAATAACTAAATGACTAAGCGAGCGTGATAATGCGAGCAATCCAAAGACTCAACAACGAAACTAGTCCAATTTAGAAGAAAAGAAACCGAATAAGAAAAATATCCAGCTTCCAATTCGCCAATTACGAGAGCTTATAATCAAAACTTCAAATGTAGAAGTAATATACTATAGAAGAAAGGTACGAGGGAGAGTTTAATTGAATTGAAAGAATCGATTTAGAGGTGCAAAGTGTAATGGGTCATATGTGGGTTTTTATACTAGTTTTGGATTCAAATAGCCATTAAAATTGGTCAACGCCATAAAGTAAGGTTTTATGATGAATTGACTATTTGACTAGGACTTTGACTGTTTGACTAGGACTTTGACTAGGACTTTGACTGAGACTTTGACTGGGACTTTGACTAAGACTTTGACTGTTTAACTGTCGCAGCGGACCGCGAAAGCTAAAAAAATCATTTTTTTCTAATTTAATCAATTTTAAGTTCTAGACTTGTTTCATTCGATTTCTAAGTTGTTTTAGGACCGAAAATTAAGGGCTTTGGGTATCAAGGTCTGAAACATACGTGCTCGGGTGTAGATGTGAGTATAAAACGTGCATACTTTTACTTATAAAAATTATAAGTTTTATTAAATTGTGAATTTTGGTCCTATTAAAATACGAGGGTTAAAAATGAAAATTTTGAAATAGTTGAGGAACCAATTATGCACATTTATGAAAAGTGAAGGGTGCAGGTTGTCACATCTATTTACATTTTTTGGGGGTTAAATTATGTATATATTGCGCAAATATACAAACATGTTATTCTTAAATTTATAACTTGAATCGAACTAACTTGTGAACGAAAACTAATTTGATGTTAGCTTAGACGAACCACATGGCGACTAACTTATGTTATGAATATTGTTTTTAGAATTATCAAAATGTCAAACCATATGTATACAAAAAATATTACTTATCAAATTATGTAACTCGTTCATAATATTTCAAAAACTTGAACCAATTGCTACGCGTAAAGATTTAGTAAATTGTATTGTGTTTTGTGTTATTGGATAATTGATGTTTTGGGTTAAAATAAGGGAGGGTGAAAATATACACCCCTTATCTTAGGAAGTATACACCCCCTAAAAATCTTTTAAAAAGTTTCAGTTTTTTCATTGATATCATCAAGAATTGTGAATGTGCATTAATTAATTATTATATACTAGAACAAAATAAATGCATTTCACAATTGAAAAGTGTGAGATTCAATCGGTTACCACTAATGAATTTTTATTGAATCCCACAATTTTTATTATATACTAATTTAATTTTTTTTGAATGGCATATAATAATTTAATTAATGGTTGTATTAAATAAAGGTGTTGTAAAGTTGGTTATATTATTTTAAAAAAAGTTTCTTTTAGCCTTTTTTTTATAAAATTAATAAAATAAAAACCTAGCGCGCTAGCTACTTTTGTTACTGTATTCTTTCTTATTCAATGTAGTTCCAATCTTCATTGTTTACTGACCGTCCTTCGGTAGTATGTATTATCCTTCATAACGTGTTTAGTCTTTATGTAGGCATGTAAAATACTTAAAAATACATTAAAAAACTAGTAATAAAAATAACAACAAATTCATACTAAGTTTTAATCTATATTTACTTATTCAGAAGGTTTTGCTACCCAATCTCTATACATATTTTGACGTGATTCGAAAATATATTCCCAACCGTTTGCACTGCTTTCTCTCTTTAGCGTCCATAGGTTGTTTGTATTAGCCATTGGGTACTCTCCTTGAAATTCTACCCTTACATAATGGTTACCGCCTACAAGTGCAATCGTAATTACCTTAAACTCCTGAAATAGTTCAGGGCCTTTCCATAAAGGGAAGCACGCCGAACTGTTTGTTCGTTCATCAGATAAAAAATGATCAATTACGTTATACTTGTTCGCAATCAGGAACCCTGCATCTGGCATAATCATCCAATGTTTTCTCGGTGCATCTCCTGAGCCAAACCAACACAGCGACGTATATAGATCTTTGAATGATTCACAAAAAGCTTTTGTATACATCTCTCTAAACTCCAAAAGCTCTTCCAATAGTTCTCTCTGGACTAATAGCCATTGATCTTCACCATACCCGATAGCAGAGGCTATCGCCCGAAACCACAATTTCCATCACCCATCACATTGTGTATACATGATACATATGGACAAAAAATTTCTGGAATTTGATGAATATATGTGTGTGTCGTTCCTATTGTTTCGTTTGGAACACTCTCTTGAGTCAATCCAATGAAATCAAAACCCTGTGAGCTTTCATGGTTGGGAAAAAAACTATATCTGTTAGAATCTTTATTCAACCCCATGAAATCATAGATCTGTGTGCTTTCAGGGTTGGAGAAAAAAGTATATCATGTAGAACATTGGTTCAACCCCATGAAATAATAGGTTGGTGTGCTTGATTCATATGCAAAAGAACTCTGTCTGTTAGAATCTTGGTTGAACCCCAGGAAATCATAGGATGAACCAGTGTAATAAACATAGTCATTGAATGGAGACTCTTGGGTGTTAACAAACGAGCTGTGCCTTGGAGGGTCTTGGGTGTTAACAAACGAGTTGTGCCTTGGAAAGTCTTGGGTGTTAACAAACGAGCTATGCCTTGGAGGGTCTTGGGTGTTAGCGAACGAACTATGCCTTGGAGGCTTTTGGGAGTAGCTTTTTTTAAGGCGAGGTTTACTGGGTGGAGGGGCTGGTTTTTTTTCTTGTTTCTTGGATTTTGAGGACTTTGTAGTTGGTCTTCCACGAGTGTTTGTTTGCACTTCTGGCTCATTATATTTTGTGCTACTAGGATCCCAAATACCTCTTAGCTTTTGTAACCAACTCCTTCTCACACCTGGTTTTGCCTCTTTATAGTAACCTTCCTTAAACTTTTCAAATTGGTCATCAAATGCAATTTCTGGTTCTTGTTGGAGGGGCAAAGCCGCTGAGAAATCAAGTTGCTTCCAAAAGCTATCTATTGAATTTAGTGGAATGGATTTATGTGCATCCTCATATGATGAGATTTCACATGCACATGGTAAACCGCAGCTAGTACGAATACGACAACCACATACTTGGTTTTTTTCTTTAATTCTTGTAATTCGTTTCTGCTCCCCTAACAATATATCTAGACCTTCAATAGAAACTTTATTTAACAACAAAACAAATGTTTTAATGTCATGTCGGTGTTTTATCTTATTCCGGCTTTCCTCGAAACTTGCCTTTATTTGGGTGCGTTGTAAACGAACCATGTCATCGATAATTTTTACAATTTTATCTAGCGGTGACTTATCAAAAGTCAAATGCTTTTTAAACAAAGCATGTTGGCTTTCTACCCTGTTTGTTGTTCGTTCTCCGAAATTTAAATGTTGATCAATCCACGCAGACACAAACATCTCTTTATAATTCAATAACCATTGTTGATATACATAGTTATATGCACCTGATAAGTTAAGTGAAACATGTTACTTTGAGTAGAAATATATTAAAATATACGTAACAATGGATTTGAATATATAAAAAAAATACCTTGATGTTTAGCCTGCAACTTTGACCGAAAGTGCACTAGATTTTTCTCGTAGGCTTCAATAGTTGGTGACCCCACTAGGAAATTCCACCGAGATTTAATTTTTTCCCACTTAGCCTCGGTTTTGAACGATTGCCTACAATGGCGTTTTATATTTTCATGAATGTGAAACCTACAAAGCAACGGGGTTGCCTCTGGAAAGACAAATCGGCAAGCCTCCATAAGAGCCAACTCTCTATCTGTGACAATGACACGTGGCAACATGTGGCCATCTAGTTTCTGTCTTAGACAGTTCAAAACCCACCTAAAATTATCTTTTTTCTCATTTCGTATCAATGCGAAAGCAATACAGAATGTCTTGTTGGTTGAAGTTAACCCAACAATCTCAAGAAAAGGGAGGCGGTACCTATTCGTCTTGTACGTGGCATTTAAAAGAAGGACATGTGGGAATGCACGCCATATTTCCATTGACTCTGGGTTGATGAAGAATAAGTCTTGTACCTCATTGGTATGATTGTCTGGGCGAATATGATGGACGTATCCTCCCTTGTTCAATGATTTCATTAATGCTTGCATAGGGGTACATTCAACCTTTTGGGCCCTACGTATCTTCTTTTGTGCATCGTATATGGTTTCAATTGTGGAGACATTTGCACTGTTTCTATCCTTCAATGCAGTGAGAATATTACGTGGAGGAACGCCAACTAGTGTCATGTCTTCCAAGACTGCAAACTCTTCTTTGGCTAACCTTCTTGGATAAGCATGCCCCTCCAACCATTGAGCAGGTTCATGATTATGTTCGTCACATTTTACATTTATTTTCCAACCTCCTTCTTCTGGATGACGTTTTGCTACGAGCTCAAATGGACATCCAGTTTTCGTTGTCCCTGAATGAATGGTTGACACAGATGTTGGTTTGTATTCACCACTACGATTGCACATTAAAAAAACCTTCTTCACACCATCATTTTTTGAACTCTTACTTCTTTTGGTGACAACAACATATCCAAGACTGTATGCTGTGTTTCGCACCCAAGCTATCAGCTCCTCACGTGTCGCAAACACCCCCTCATTGTAAAAAGGTGAAGTCATATTTGGTGAACTCATATTTTGTAGAAAGTGAAGGTGGAAATTATTGATTCCTACAACACAAACCACCAAAGAGGTCAAGAATGTCATGCATCGCCAATGGCGGACCAAAGCACAAACCACCAAAGAGGTGATTCGGATGGTCAAGGTTGTTAGGAGGTTAAAACCAAAGCACAAACCACCAAAGAGGTGATTCGGATGGTCAAGGTTGTTAGGAGGTTAAAACCAAAGCACAAACCACCAAAGAGGTGACTCGGATGGTCAAGGTTGTTAGGAGGTTAAAACCAAAGCACTAACCACCAAAGAGGTGATTCGGATGGTTAAAAGTTAGATTAGGAAAGGATAGAAAGTAAGAAAAATGTAGGAAGAATGTATTAGAAATTAAGAGAGAATTACCAAAAGTTGGAGATTTTTTTAGAGTTGAGGCATTGAAAATTTGAAGATTTGGATGTGATTTGAGAGTGGTGTAAGAGATTAGAGGTGGTAATGTTGGTATTTATAGGTAGGATGAGGGTTTGGGTAATAAAGAATGTAGTTGAGAGTTAGAAGTGGGTGAAAAATAGTTAATGAATGTGAAATGTTTATAAAAAAATAATATATAAAAAAGCTTCAAAAAGTAATCAACAAAATAATATATTTAAAATAAACATACTCTAATTTTATTATAATTTTATATTATCACCCCTTGACTTATTGGTCTAGTGGTATGATATCCTCCTTACAAATATGAGGTTGTAGGTCCAAATCGTTGCAAGTACAAGATAAAGATAAATTAAGGGTGTAAAAAAAAGTAATATAAAATTTAGATTCAATGGTAAATATTTTATATCATGTGTAGCAAAATTTTTTTTTTTTAAAGAACCGGAAACTGTACTTGGATTGAAGAATGTAAATTTGGTATTAGTTTAATTTAAGATATTATCAATGTGTAGTATGAATTATAAGAATAAAAAGGAGTAAGAATAAAACTTGATATTTAAAAATGACCCTATAAACGGCATGTTATAGAATTATTGTATAAAATGTGACGTCTAATTTTATATTAATAAATTAAAATTCTTATAATCAAACGAAAAAAACAAAATTACAAAGAAGGATATTGGGAATATAAATAAAGTTAAAAAGAAGGGGTGGGTCAAAGTCAAGTCAGATGTGTCAGGTGCATCAAACACAAAAAAACATATTTAATTGGTATTTAGGAATCATACACCCTCTAATTAGGATTTATACACCCTGGCCCACATTACACACCAATAGAATACTGCCACATACCCCAAAATGTGATGTCACACCCCAGAATGTGATGTCACGTGGTGTATGAAACCCATAACCCATTTAATTTCTTTTTTTAATAGAAGAGGGTGTATGAATCATGTATATGATGTCATGATGACATCACAGGGTGTATCAATCCCATAACCCTAAAATAAACGACTTACGTTGTCTGGTTTCTTACAAAAACAGAGGAGACTCTTCCCAATTTTTTATAAAATATAAGCAACATGTCGGATGGTTAAATATATTATTTTGTAAAATTAAAGCTACGTATTGCAAGTAAATTTTATTAGGAAACCTTACTTTATCATACTAGAAATCTATATATATATATATATATACTTATATATATATAAACTTAATATATGTACACTATCCAACCTACGAAGCAAGTTAACATTCGAGTCAAGTTATACCAATAATATTTCCTTAATACAAAGTGTGTCTTAAACAATTACTTCAAGACGCGACCTTGAAAATAATATATTAAAGTATATATTTTAAATAACTTTACACGTACGCATATTTTCAATAACCCAAACCAAGTTTCCATTGGTTCGTTAAGTCATACACACTTTAAGACGCGCATTCGTTCAATGCGAGTCTAGGTAGCTAAATAAGCTATGTTTACAACCAAGAAATGAATTAAACTCATTTGCATTAGAAATTAAGGCGTCCTTTATTTCTAATAGGGCACAAGATGTTCAATTAATTCAAGTTCAGAGTTTGTTTTGCTAGTACCTACCCAATGAAATACAGGTGAGTTTACATAGCCCTTTTTCACTATTTTGGGGTGAAACATGTTATACTTTCAATTGCAATTCAACTTTAGTGTCTATGTGTTATACTATGTTGCATTATGTCTTAAACGTTACTATGGTAAGCACAATTATTCTAGCATAATCATTAATTCCGTACAAGCCAACGATACACAATGATAGATCTATTGGACTGACAACCCCACCTGAATACGTTACCTCCAGTATGGGTAGCATGGGTGATTGTTATCGCAACATAAATGAGTGAACCATATGCGTATGGGATGGACCACAATATTCTAGTCACAAGGTTGGATTATGCACAAGATTTACCGGGTAGTATTGTTTTCACATATGGACTAGACTTGCCATGACACTCGAATTGTACAAATTTTATTCAATATTCAAACCTATGTAATTCTCACCAACTTTTGTTGACCCAAATTATTTTCAAACTTAACATGTTTCAGGTTATAGCTTTAATGAAGATTAGAGTTAATGTTTGAAGATGTGTATCTAGTATTTTTCATTTTGATGTACAAAATTCTTTAGAACAATTGTATGTAATTTATTTAAATCAATTATTGAAATTTATTATTTAGCATGAGCTACTGAACAATCATTAATACGTGACATCCCGATATTTTCGCCATCGGTTGGGGTGTTACAGATTGGTATCAGAGCCTTGGTTATAGGGAATTAGGTTATTAGAAAAATAATCTAGTCTATAACCTTAGGAATTTAAACAGTAAATGCTTCAGTTGCTTGCAGCTCTACCTTATCCTTATCTCTATCCCTATCCTCCTCCTTATTCTTACCCTAGCTTGGTCTTGCCTACTCTCTTTCACTTACTTGCTGCAATCCTAATGTACTCCTAGTTTATTAGGGCAAATTCCTTGGGTTAGATATGATCCATCTTGATAAGTCAACGTTTTCGTTTATACGTGGATAAATGAATACAATCTTTGTGTTTCATTTTCATTTATACCCCTTCACTCTCATTTAAATTCTAAGATTTGAATTTCAAAATTTTTGCAATTCAAATCTATTTTCTTCCTTATATAATCCCCTCGTTAGCCTAAATTTCATGAAACATTTGTGGATCTCACAATCATATTTCATTTTACAAACTTGTAATATTACCCGCTTGTTTAATTATTTTCAACATCTAACCCAAATCATATATTTCTCTTTACGACATATTACATATTTTACTTCTTAAATCATATTACCTTCGGGCCAATTTTATTTTAAATCTCCCCCCCTACATTTTTTAGGCACCCTCAACCATAAAATTTCATCATATTCAAGATTTTAAAATCCTTGTTCAAACTATAATCTCATAACCTGTTTATAGGAGATATTCTAGCACCAACATTAAAGAGTACTAAATTTTGTCAAATATTCATCACCTAAGAATTTCACAAACTAAAGCAAATAAATAGTTTTGTCAAAAAGTCTTTTATTCCACAAACTTATTTTCTGAATTTCAAATGTTTGTGTAACAATTTACTCGTGTAAAAAAAAACCTCAACACATTCTTGATTTTTGAAACCCGACATCGTGTTTAAAACCTCTGACTCATTGAAATATTTTGATCTAAATCCATTTAGTCTGTACTATTTAATGACTTTTGCTTTATATACAAAACCAATTTTGAAAATAAAATCTTTTCATCCACAGGAACAAAATTTTACTCTATAATTTTCCCATTGACACCTACTTATTTGCAACTTCTTCGAACTTTTACCAATTGTTGGCAATTACCACAATCATGTTTTTCTCATACGCTTGATTTTAATATTTGATTCAAACTCCACCATTCATGCTGCTAAATAATCTTCTTACTACCTGTGCCTCTTTGAAAACCTATAAAATAAACCCTTTATTAACTATCTTCACATTCACCATCTTCCATAACCTTGATGTTACTTTGAGTTCTTCATCATCCTCTCAAGAACTAAATTCATATTCTTTACCTTCTTGAACATGAACTTGATCCCTATGATAATCAAACTATTGAAAACATAATTGTTTGTTGCATCAAACTTGATTCTTAGTTATACATGGGGATTTGAATATCTACTTGAACATTTGATTACTCATACTTGAAAGCATGGAATATAAACTATTTGCTATAAACACACCTAGAGTCATTAACCTTGTCTAGGGCAACTATATTACAACTCGCATGCTATACTTGATACTTGATGCATTTACAAACTTGCTTACATGTATGTATTATCAATTTGCAACTTATGTGATAAACCAAAAACAATTGTTACACTTAATCAAACAACTGGTAGAGGATGAAATACTTGCTCAACAGTTAGTAGAGTACCAAATAACCTACTCAACGATTGGTGGAGGTCATCATGCCTGCTCAACAGTCGGTAGAGGTCCTAACAACTCGCTCAACGACTGGTAGAGGCCATCGCACCTGCTCAACAATCTGTATAGGCTCCTACTCACTGACTGGTAGAGGTCTTTTCCCGCTCAACAGTTGGACTCATTTTTGGGTACATTGTACACGTAATTTGATACAAAGATTTATTAGACTCATTGATACAAAGATTCAATCACAAGGTTATTTTGCATTGTTTGTTTTACATGTGTGTTTAGAGTCATAGAAGGACACAAAACCCTAATGTAAGGTAAATTGGTGATTGCGGTCCGGAACGTAATCATAAATTTACAGGTACGTTCAGGTGGTGTGAAATTCTATTAGGGTGGTAAGAAATCCAGCACGTTTTCGAAGTATCAGAAGTGTGGTGGGTTAGCTGCGGTACACCCTACATATAAACACTAATGGTGTATCGAAGAGGTGATTGGGGGTCGGACCAATAACAAACCCTAGCTATTTGGTAGTCCCTTTTAGCATTTATGGTCATCTTGTAAATTCCATAAACTCTTACTTTATCTCAGACCATTAACATTAAAAAATGTTTAAACTCTTACCCTACTATAGTTACCCTAGCTACCCTCAACACCATTCGAATGTTTCTTTTAAAATAAACTTCGGGACGAAGTTCCCAAAAGTAGGGGAGACTGTAACATCACGTGTTTTCCCCAATTCCTGAGGGTACGGATGACTTTGTTGTGTACTGTGACGCTTCTATTCGTGGTCTCGGTTGCGTGTTGATGCAGCGCGGGAAGGTTATTGCTTATGCTTCTCGTCAACTCAAAGTTCATGAGAAGAACTACACTACTCATGACTTGGAACTGGGTGCGGTAGTCTTTGCGTTGAAAATCTGGAGACATTACTTGTACGGTACCAAATGTGAAGTATATACCGATCACAAGAGTCTTCAGCATATTTTCGACCAGAAGGTGTTGAACATGCGGCAGCGTCGCTGGGTTGAACTCCTGAACGATTATGACTGTGCCATCAAATACCATCCTGGCAAGGCGAACGTTGTGGCGGACGCCTTAAGCAGGAAGGAGTCTGCGAACCCTCGTCGTGTTCGAGCCTTACAGCTCACCATTCATTCGTCGTTACCTGACCGAATCCGTTCTGCACAGTTGGAAGCCTTGAAGGAGGAAAACCTTAAGGCTGAAACTATGCACAGTGCTGACAAGCATCTTGAACTTAGGACCGATGGTTTACACTATTTTGCGGGACGTGTTTGGGTCCCAATGTTCGGGGGATTGCGCGAGCTTGTGTTGGATGAAGCTCACAAATCCTTGTATTCTATTCACCCTGGCTCCGATAAGATGTATCAGGATTTGAAGATACTTTATTGGTGGCCAAACATTAAAGCTGATATAGCTTCTTACGTCAGCAAATGTTTGACTTGTGCTAAAGTCAAGGTGGAGTATCAGAGGCCGTCTGGTCTCCTGCAACAACCAGAGGTTCTGGAATGGAAGTGGGAGCGAATCACGATGGATTTTGTCACCAAGCTGCCAAGATCACCTAGCGGTTATGATATGATCTGGGTGATTGTTGACCGGCTGACAAAATCGGCGCGTTTTATACCTATTAAGGAAACCGATGGACTCGAGTGGTTGGCTCGACTTTACCTTAAGGAGGCGGTTGCTCGGCACGGGGTGCCTGTTTCTATTATCTCTGATCGTGATTCTCGTTTCGCTTCGCGTTTCTGGAAGGCTCTACACAAGGCTTTGGGTACTCAGTTGGATATGAGTACGGCTTATCATCCGCAAACTGATGGACAGAGTGAGCGGACGATTTAAACCTTGGAAGACATGCTTCGGGCATGTGTTATCGATTTTGGCAAAAGTTGGGAGATCCACCTGCCGTTAGTGGAGTTCTCCTACAACAACAGCTATCACTCTAGCACCAAGGCAGCTCCGTTTGAGGCTCTTTACGGACGGAAATGTCGATCACCACTTTGTTGGGCCGAGGTGGGTGAGAGCCAGCTCACTGGTCTGGAACTCGTGTACGAAACTTCGGAGAAAATCGTACAGATCCGTCAACGTTTGGCTGCTGCACGGGATCGTCAGAAGAGCTATGCCGATCGCTGTCGAAAACCTTTAGAGTTCCAGGTTGGGGACAAGGTACTTCTGAAAGTTTCACCATGGAAGGGCGTCATACGCTTTGGAAAGCGTGGCAAGCTTAACCCTCGTTATGTCGGACCATTCGCAATCCTGGATCGGATTGGACCGGTGGCATACAGACTCGACTTACCGGCGGAGCTCGGTAGTGTGCACAACGTCTTCCATGTGTCTAACTTGAAGAAGTGTTTGGGTGATGAATCTCTCATTGTACCACTGGAAGAGATCAAGGTTGATGATCGTCTTCGCATTGTGGAGGAACCTGTCGAGATTCTCGACTACAAGATTCGTAGCCTTCGTCGGAGTAAAATCCGCATCGTTAAAGTCCGTTGGAACTCGAACCGTAGACCGGAGTTCACATGGGAACGGGAGGATCAGATGAAAGCTAAGTATCCTCATCTTTTCCCGAAGCGCGCGTTTGAATCGAGGCATGTTACTGCTGAAGCGGAATGAATCTCGGGTCGAGATTCCTTTCAACGTGGGGATGATGTGACATCCGGTAATTTTCTTTTCGTTCTGTTCTTTTCGTTCCTTTCTTTTGGGGCTTTGCGCAATTTTCGGGACGAAAATTCTTTCAACGTGGGGATGATGTGACACCCGGCATGTTTGGCTTAAACATATTAGTAACATCTAAGTCTACCTTAGCGAGAAACGTTTATAAACAAACTTAACTGGGTTAGTTGAGTCGGGTCAAGTTAGGATTGTCCAGGGTACAATGATCTGGAGGACCATTGGGAGTCGTTTTGGTAATTCACTAGTACCGGGTTCCGTTGTTGGTGACATTACATGATCTAATTAAGTATATGTGTAGATTATGGGTCGTGTGGTGGATTATATACATAGATGTGTTTAAATGATGTGTAAATGATTATCTATGCTTAAATATGTTAAATATAGACTAAGGATGCATGCTTATGTGTTAAGATGTGTTAGAATGCGTTAAACACGGCAAACTGGAAAACTAGTCAAAAAGGAATCCTGGTTCGACCACTTCGAGTGGTCGAAGGAGAGAAATTGTCTGGTTCGACCCTTTGTAGATGGGCGAACCAGGGAAGTGGAATTGAAGGAATTCCCTTCGACAAGAACAGGGCTCATTCGACCCTGTGAAAGGGTCGAAGGAGACCACCTTCGACCAATGAATTGGGGCGAAGGAGGATTAGTATAAATACCAACCTTTGTCATTTTTCATCATTTCACAAACCCTAACCGTCTCAAAACGCTCTCAAACGATCTAAAACACTAAGGAAGGAGTTTTTGCTCTCCTTTTTCATAATCTAACCTATCTACAACATCTAAACAAGAATCCAAGGTGTGTTCATAATCCTAAACCTTTTTAAAAGCATTTTAATTCGTTTTCATCTAACCCTAATTGTCCGGATCTGTTCTAAGAGTGTTTTTATGATTAAAAACCTTTTAAACATCTTTCTAAATCAAAACATTATCATTTAACATAGGTTTCATGATGAATAACATATGAAAATTGTATATTATGTGGTGTTGTGTGTTGTTCAATGATTTGTTGCTATATCTATGATAGAAACATGATATAGGATTGTTATTGATGTTGGAATGTTGTTGTTTAGGGTTAGGATTGGATATGATGATATTATGGGTATTTGGGGGTTTTATCGGATTTAAACTTGATGCATGATATTTATGATCAATAGAATTGATAAGAAAAGATCGGATAATCGACAAACTGAGTATTTTAAGCTAAGCATGAATCGATTTCAAAAGTTTCCAAATTGGGTAAATTATTCATGCATGAAAGTGATGTTTCCATAATCTTTACCATTTTGGGAAAGGGCTGAAACGGACGTATTATCGGGGGAAATCGGTGGGGTTTTGTAGGGATAAGTTATCCATGCTTGACTGCTGTGTTTGATGATGTTTCGAGTCGTTTTGAATGTGTTTGAAGCGTTTTTAGGAAAAATTATACAACAGGGGCGAACCTGGCCTCCTTCGACCGATCGAAGGTGCGAAGGAGGAAAACCAGGGTCGAACCTGGGTTTTTGTTGGACGAATGTGGTAAAACGGGCGAAGGAGGCATCAAACGGTCGAACGAAAGGTAAAACGGGCGAAGGAGACTAAAAAGGTGCGAAGGAGACTTAAAACTGACTGGTTCGACTGTTCTGATGCAGAAATGAGATTTTTGATACAAACTAAGTGTTTTATGCTTGTACCTTGTGTGTAATCTATGTGTACTTGATTAGTTAGGGTAATGGGTCACCAACGGGATGTCGGGTCGGTCTAGTGTGTCGGTTAAACATTTTAAAAACGTTTTAAAACATACTTGGTTACGATCTGGACAATCGGGGACTAGATAACCTTATGGTTATTAGTCGGAACACTTATGTGAACATTTTGATAGATCTCCGGTAGAGGGATTATCAAGGGCTAAACATCTTTACTTGTAATTGAAGAACGCTATCCAAGGTGAGTTCACGACCCCACTTTTACTGCTTTAACTTTTGGGGGAGAAAACATGCGCTAAACTGTTTTGGTAACATATGTCATACTATGGTTTTTAACTTTATATTGCTATACGATCTTTGGAAAGTCCCGGGGGAAACCATGAATGTGCGGGGATGCACAACGGGGGAAATGTGGATAGATCTATTGGGCGTGACCTGCCCCACTCGTCGGCTTGGAGGGCCGGGCGGGTGCATATTGTCTCGAACAGGAACATTATCATGCTGAACATACGGGCGGCTTAAACATGCTAAACATTGCTAAACGTGTCTAGTAATGGTTTCCAATCGTAGTAGTAATAAAACATATGCCTAGCTAGCGTACTTGGTGACATTGATATAGTATGGACATGGTAACGTTTTGGTAACATTTTGAACAAACCTGTGAACTCACCAGCATTATATGTTGACATCTTTTTGGCATGTTTTTCTCAGGTCGCTAAGGTAGCAATGAATGGAACTAGACGCACGGGTCTGCATTGGCATCTAGGCATAGTTGCATGTTTTGTAATAAAAGTATTTTGATTAACTTTTGATATGATAGCATAGTTGATTAAATGCTACTTAAACGCTTCCGCTTATAAAACTGTTGGTTATGTCTCTTTACGTTTTTCATATAGAGTTGTTTATTGTGATCGTTGACTTGGATCCTGGTTTGTCATGCGCCTCGCGGTAAAACTCCGCAAGTGGTAATTTGAGGGTGTGACAGATTGGTATCAGAGCCACTCCTGTGCCGTTCGGGATGGTGGGTGCACACCTCATCAGGGACGATGAGACTCTAACAGGGGGTGAATGTGACACCCCAGGAACACACCTCATCAGGGACGATGAGACTCTAACATGGGGTGAATGTGACACCCCAGGAAAATCCCACATCGGCCGTGGCCAGGAGAGATCCTTGGTTCATAAGTAATGTCTTGCCTCTTAAATCACCAACACGTTTTGGGGCTTAATGTTAGTAGATGGGAGGAGAACTCCACAGTTAAACGTGCTCAGGTGGGAGAAATTTCAGGATGGGTGACCTCCTGGGAAGTCTCCACTTGGGCAACCAAAAACAAATCCGTGAGCTCTGGATGGGCAAAGCGGACAATATTGGTGATGAGAGGGGCAAGGTGTTACACAACACCCTACCCAAATCATATTATTTCATTTCTCCACATGTTACTTATTTTTTTTAAAAAAAAAAAAAAAAAAAACTATAACCTCATACCTTAGCAGAAACTAAAGATTTCTAAATCTTGTTGTATTTTAATTACCTAGTAACTTTACAAAGTACATTTTTTTTTCAAAAGATGTCCTCGAACTTAAATTCAATTGTTTATTTATTGACGTAACAAACGATTTTCTATATAATGCTTTAAACTATTAAAAATCACTAATAGAACCTTGATCTTCAAAACCTAATGTCATGTTTGAAATCTCCAACTAATGGGAATATTTTAATCAAAGCCTACTTAGCTTGTACTATTTAACAACTTTTGCTTTATGTACAAAAAAACCAATTTTGAAAATAATTATTTTTTTTTCCATAGAAATAATATCTAGTCTCTAGATTCTCCATCGACACTCACTCATTTTCAACTTGTTCAAATTTTTACAATATTTGGCATATACCACAATCATGTTTTCTTATACACTTGATTATAACCTTTGATCCAAACCCCAAAATTTACACCGCTACATAATCTCCTTACTATAAAATAAACTCTTTATCAACTATCTTCACATTCAAAATCTCTCACAACCTTGATTCTGCTTCAAGATTTTTCATCATCCTCTCAAGAACTAAATTCATATCCTTCACCTTCTCAAACATGAACTGGTTACCCATGATAACTAAACTGGTTACCCATGATAACTAAACTATTGAAACTTGGTTGTGTGTTGCATCAAACTTAATCCTTAGTTATACACGAGGATTCGATTATCTACCATATTTAAACATTTGATAATAGAAATCATGGAATATAAACTATTTGCTATAGACACACCTAGAGTCATTAACCTTGTCTAGGACAACACTATTACAACTCGCATGCTATGCTTGATACTTGATTGTTTATATGTACATATTATCAATTTGCAATTTATGTGTGAAATAATTGGTACACTTAATCAAACAACTGGTAGAGGATGAAGTACTTGCTCAACAGTTAGTTGAGTACCAAATAACCTACTCAACGATTGGTAGAGGTCATCATGCCTGCTCAACAGTCGGTAGAGGCCCTACAACCTGCTCAACGACTGGTAGAGGCTATCGCACCTGCTCAACAATCGGTAGAGGTTCTTACTCACTGACTGGTAGAAGTCTTTTTCCTACTCAACAGTTGGACTCATTTTTGGATACATTGTAAACGATTCAATCACAAGGTTATTTTGCATTACTTACATGTGTGTTTAGAGTCATAGAAGGACACAAAACCCTAATATAAGGTAAATTGGTGATTGCGGTCCGGAACGTAATCATGAATTTACAGGTACGTTAAGGTAGTGTGAAATTCTATCAAGGTTTTTGGTAGATAACCAATTATAAACTCTAGTTACCTGTTTAGTATTTCTATAGTCAATTAACTCATGCATTTCTTTTTAAGATTCCTAAAACTTAAAGTTTACTGTTTTGCTAGATTCATATTCTCCTTGCTATTTAGACGAACCTAATCCAACCCTTAAAACCCACACCTATCAAACCTCTTACCAAATTATTCGAAACAGTTTATTCTGTTACCTATAAATTCATGTCATGCCTTAACACAAATTTTCCAAACCACAGTTGCCCTAATTTCTACCCAATCACCCTCAACACGGTGTTTTTTTTATAACTTCGGGACGAAGTTTCTAAAAGTAGGGGAGACTGTAACCTCACGAATTTTCCCATTTATTTTGCATTAAAGTATTTCCCAATCCATGATATAAAGTCTAATTTATTTCTAAGTATTCTTATCTTTATCCGTGCACTCTATTTTTCTAAGTTCCTTTTATCATTGTACTTAAAAAAAAATCTTCAATCATGACATATGTCCTATCCTAATTCTATTTATAAAATCGTCATTTTATAAGACAGTGTTTTTATTTTCTAATTCAAACTAATGATTTTTTTTATTTCTTATTTAAAGCTAATTATTTTTCCAATTACATTTATAATCTCAAACAAGGAAGATATAAATTCATTTCAAAATAAAGCCTTGAGTCAAGAGTCAAAGTCTTGACAACATAATTCTTGGAGTCAAAGTCTTAGTCAAACAGTCAAAGACTTAGTCAAGCAGTCAAAGTCTTAGTCAAATAGTCAATTAATCATAAAACCTTACTTTATGGTGTTGACCAATTTTAATGGCTAATTGAATCCAAAACTAGTATAAAAACCCACCTATGACCCATTATACTTGGCACCTCTAAATCGATTGTTTCAATCCGATTAAACTTTCCCTCATACCTTTCTTCTATAGTCTATTACTTCTACAATTGAAGCTTTGATTATAAGCTCTTGTAATTGGCGAATTGGAAGCTTGATATTCTTTCTTTTTCGTTTTTTTTTCTTCAATTTGGACTAGCTACGTTGTTGAGTCTTTGGGATTCGCCCCACATACATTCACAACACTTAGAGGATAATTCACCTTAGCCAAGGTGAGTTTACGTAACCATGTTATTGCAATTCTTTATACTTGCAACATTATACTTAAGCAATTCTACATACATGTCTAGTTGTAAACTTTAATGCCTCATGATTTAGACAACAACAACAGTTTCAACGAGTTTCAACATTACATAATCATTAGCTATGGCCAAGCCGGCGATACTCAATAATAGATCTATTGGATTGACAATCCCACCTAGATTCGTTGACCATCTTTTATGGGGAGCGCGGGTGATTGTTATCGTTCCAACATATTATTAAGGTGAACTGTGGATGACGGGATGGACCTAAACTAGTCGGAGGTTTGATTATGTCGATTCAACATATCATGTTTATTCATGTAGACTTAAACTTACGATAGACATATGAATTTCTAAACTTTTATACTTAAACTATTTGCTTGACATGGCTTATGTATTCTCACCAACTTCTAGTTGACCCCCCCCCCCCCCATTTTTACAACTCAACAGGAAATAATGATGCATGAAGACTAGAGTATTAACATGAGAAGACAAACTGAAGTCTATGCTTGTTTGGTTTTTGTGATGTATTAGATTTCCACTTAAAACTCATTATGTATTTTCATTTTTGGATATTTGCACTTTAAATTAATTTCAATTAAAATTTGATTACCATGTGCTACTGTATACTCATTCTTACGTGACACCTCGATGTTTCCGCCATCGGTTGGGGTGTTACATTCAACATTAGTGTCTATGTGTTATTCTATGTTGCATTATGTCTTAAACGTTACTATGGTAAGCACAATTATTCTAGCATAATCATTAACTCCGTACAAGTCAATGATACACAATGATAGATCTATTGGACTGACAACCCCACCCGGATACGTTACCTACAGTATGGGTAGTGTGGGTGATTGTTATCGCAACATAAACGAGTGAACCATATGCGTATGGGATGGACCACAATATTCTAGTCACAAGGATTGATTATGCACACGATTTACCGGGTAGTATTGTTTTCACATATGGACTAGACTTGCCATGACACTCGAATTGTACAAATTTTATTCAATATTCAAACCTATGTAATTATCACCAACTTTTGTTGACCCAAATTATTTTCAAACTTAACATCTTTCAGGTTATAGCTTTGCATGAAGATTAGAGTTAATGCTTGAAGATGTGTATCTAGTATTTTTCATTTTGATGCACAAAATTCTTTAGAACAATTGTATGTAATTTATTTAAATTAATTATTGAAATTTATTATTTACCATGAGATACTGAACAATCATTAATACGTGACATCCCGATGTTTCCGTCATCGGTTGAGGTGTTACAGCCGGAATCCGGCCAAACTTCCAGTGAAGGGTTAAAACCCGGTTATAATGGTCTTGATTCGATTTTAATTGCACAATCAATGTTTCTCCATCATTAATAATCGGTTACCAACTTATTTGTATGATTTAATCACGTTTAAATGGGAAATAAATCAGATTTAGGATGTGTAACCGTCGTTTTCTATAAAGCTTGATTAAATCGATTGAATCGTTTCGAACAACTATAAATTTGACATACCATTTCTTAAGGAGATCTTTACACAATCTGAAATGACCCTCAAACTACCTTAAACGTGCCCAAGAAACTCTAAATTTTTTGGTTCATAGCTCTCGGATTTGAAGCTTCGTTTTTTTACCATAATCGTTCGTTGTAAGTAACTGTTTTTATAGTCGTTTTGTTCCTCACACATTCCTTGTGAATAGCCCTATGAATCCAGGTCGATATCATATCGATTTGAAATGATTGGTTTTCAAGGTTAGGGTTAGGGTTTTGCTTATGATAATTGGGGAAGATGACACATTTTTTTATATTATATAAATAAACTTAAAATTGGTAATAGTAAACGAAAGCAACTTGTAGTGTAGTGGTTTGGGTGTGTGTTTGGTTCAGCAGGGACCCGGGTTCGACTCCTGTAACCCATGGGCCTGATGCATTTATTTTATTTTATTTTATTTTGTTTTAGTTATATATATCTAATATACATTAATCTTATAATATTCATAGAAATTTCATTTTTGCTTCAAAAATCATGAAATTTTAGGTGTATTATCTTGACACCTCATAGAAAATTATCTTATTTTTAGTTTATGGAAAATATCTTATTTTCATAATTATATTAATTTAATTTTTTTAATTATATTTAATTGATTTAAAATTCGTTTTTAATGATTTTAATCTCAAAATTTCTGGGAAATTATGTCTAAGTATGATAAACTGAAATAAAATTTATTTTCCTAGAAAATATTTATTTTTACTATTTTTACCATTTTATATCATTAAAATATGATTTAAATTCATTAAACCTGTTTTAAATGCGAATAAATTAAGAAAATTATGGAAAAATTATTTTCACTATTTTACATCAGAAAATAATCATTTTTCATAAAAATATTATTTTTGGAAAATATCTAGTATTTTTGGCTAATTTTTATTTTATTAGTCATAATAAATTATTTAATTAAATATAAATTATAAAATCTGTTTTAAGAATATTTTTTTATAAGACAGAAATATTCCTAAGTGTGGAAAACATAAGTGTTTATTTTTTATTTATTTGTATACATTTATGTAATTAATTACCATTATTGTAATTATATAAATTGGTTATGTTATTTAACTAAATCTTTTAATAAAATTACTTAGAATATTTTATCCAAAAATATTCAAATAGTAATAATTATTTTCTTAGTCGTATAATTGATCTTAAAGCATGGTATACTTTTTGAATTCAAAATTATTATTAAAGTCGAGTTATCGTAAAACGCCATCTTCCCTACATAAGACTAGCAAACCTTAATGCCTTAAATTCTAGATACCTTAGACTTTTTAAGTCATTTTCCTCATTAGTATTCTTATACGTATAGATTGAGTTCTTTGGAATTCCCAATTTTATTTTGTGGCGAGCTTTATTGGATTTATCGCCTAGCAAAACCCGTGAGTATACTTATCCCCGTTTTGCTTTCTTACACTTTTTGGGGTGAAACATGTACACCTATGAAACTTACACTTGCACATAGTCATAAATGTTTTTACATACAATTCATATACGTGTTATACTTTGAATTCTTGTGCTTTATGCTTAGACATAGACGTAGTACACTTGTGATCATTACATATTCATGAACGTAAACGGAAACTTATTCATATACAGTTGGGAACCTAGTGGAAAGTACCTAAGCATGTGGGAAAGGTAAGTAACAATGCGAAAGGGAAGTCCTAGGTCCCGCCTAGTGGAGAGTACCTATGCATGTGGGAAAGGTAAGTACCAATGCGAGAGGGAAGTCCTAGGTTATTCTTAGACTTTGTCATCATTGTGGTTTGATTTTGATTTTGATTTGCATTGTGTGCTCACGTCTTTACCATATTGCCTTGAATGAATCATGACACTTGAATTGTAAAATATTTTTATATCTATATTATACGTATACAAACTAAGTGTACTCGCCAACATTATTGTTGACGTTTTATTTTGTACATGTTTCAGGGAACGCTTGATGATTGTCACTTAAGCTTGGACTTAGACTTGATAAACAAGCTTTATGTATCATTTTGTTTGAGACTTGATGTAATGGGTTGACTTTGATGTTTGACTCTTAATCATAAATTTGATAATATTTACACTTTAGTACCATGAGCTTTTGAACAATCGTCACTACGTGACACCTCGATATTTCCGCCATCGGTTGGGGTGTTACATAAATGAGCTTGGGTGTTGATATGGTGTATATAATTTTGGTGAAATGAAAATTCCGTTCGATTGTTCAAAAAGAAAAATTATGATAATAATTTTAAGGACATGTGATAATAAATTCGAATAATATATGATAATAATTGGGTAAAGCTTACTAAATCATAAGATGTTAAATCAAATAAGAAGCATATAAGATTGTTGAAAGTATATATTCTTTTTACTACACGTTTCGATAATAAGTTAGATAATATTTTACTTAATTAAATTATATATACTGGGTTTTAAAAGTATTATTAGTTAAAAAAAACAAAAGGAGAAAAAAAAGGCAAAATTCAACACTTCAATCATTAGTTCTTCCAGAGATTGGTTCGATTTTGGGACAATGGGTTTTTTAAAGTCCATTAATGCAGAGAATCGAAAGAGCAGCTCATTACTCCCACCGCTGGTTCATAACCTACAACGGAAGCAAGTTTAGCGTTGAAACCGTCCGCATTCCCCATTTTGTAACCGATGACCACGATCAGACTTGATGATTAAACCAATAAACATTTGTCTTCATAATCGATAATCTCTGGTAAGGTATTCTAAAATAGTTGGGTATTCCAAAGTTATTTGCTCAGGCCACACACTCACCAATCGCCGTCACACTTCGCCCCAACCGATGAGCTTCGTTGTAGCCGCATAACCTTGACTCTGTAAACCAGACTCGCCGCCACTTCTCAAGTTGAGACCATTGCGACCATTGCGACCATTGTTCAGATCTCACCAGTGCGACACCTCTAGTCGTCATTCCAAATTCATTCGGTTTCAATAAGCTTCACAACTTGTACTAACTTAATTCATTTCGTTTTTTTGGTCTTGTAAGTTGTTTTGTGTTAACCGGGATGTGAAGTGGTTCGATTTTTACTTTATATTAAAAAAAATTAAAGAAAGAGAAAGAGAGTTGATGTTTGTTGTTAGGTATGTGTATGGCGTAAGCAATCTTGATGTGGGTATGGTTGTGTGATGTGTGTATTGCATGTATGTGTGTGTTGCCTTGTGTGTTATGTGTATGTTGTGGAATAGATTATTGAAAGAGTAAAAAAAATCAAAGAGTAAAATAAGGTAAACGAATAGTGGATGCTTCAAGTCATGAAATTAAAAAAATTGTTTGACATGGTCTAAGCCAGAAAAGTCACTTTCTATAGAATAACTAATTGATTATTTTATCTTATCTAAACTACAACTATACCAAATGGAAGTGACCCACCATGCTTTCTGGTGGGGCACACCGATTTTGAATGAAATATGAATGAAAATGTATACGAAGTAGTAATAATAACACTAATAAAAAAAACTAAAAACAAAATATTACAAAAATTAAAAGTATTTTTTTAATTATTATTCTTCATTTATGTTTTTTGCATTTAGAAAACGCTATGGCCTCATCTATTGTTTCATAATTTTGGTTACTTTTACATTGCATGATATTTATTATAAACTTAACGTTTTACTCTACTGAATTGTGTACTCCTATTTCCTATTAAAATGTACACCATCCGATCATATATTACATATTATCGGTATGTTTGTATAATGTACAACACCAACAACGTGATTGACCAAATACAACTGTCAAATACAGTACAGTCCCGGTGTAACTCGCGAATTTCTGCTAGTTTTTATTGATTTGATGTATACTTTTAGAAATTAAGTTTATAAGTTTGTGATAGTATGAGAACATAAAAAGAAAAACCTATTAATAAAGAACCTAGTTTTTCAAAATGTAAATCGAGGAACCGTTTAAATCTCATACTGATTGATATAGTTAATTTGCTTCAGTCATTTCATCTGTATTTTACTCAGACTTTATTATTTAGAAAAAAAATATATCATTCTCACTTGGATGCAGTGACGAACTCATGATTTATTTTTTAAGAGTGCAATTGAGGGGCTTAGCCAAGCTTTCAAAGGGTGCGATCAAAATTTTCGCCTATAAAATATACTAATCTTCTTTTACGGGGTGCACCCTCACCTTTTGGGCTACACTTGGGTCCGTCTAGCTTTGGTTTATTACTTCATATACCACATGTAATAAGGTTGGAATATACAAAATTACGTTTTCTGTTCCTTCAATCACTACTAAAAAATTGATCTGTTCTGACCAAGTTTTTTGTCGGAAAATGGTCGGAAAACAACGCTTCCTTCTCTCACTGCTAATTAGGTTTTTCAAGTTGCTCTAGATACCAATTTACATTCGTATTTCTTTTTTTTTTTTAATCAAGCTATAGATTTAAGATTTGCGAGTTTCAATCTGAACCATCTTGAACGAATTTTATATATGCATCGTTAACTCTCAAACCAAAAGTTTATACAAGCCAAACAAACTCAACCTAAATTACGTTTTTTCACAAAACCAATTAAGAAAATATTATAAACGAGTTAGTCACAACTGAGGTTCCAAATCAACAATTAACTATCGTAGAGGAAAATTCAATATTGGCCTTTGTAAGGATTTAAGGCCACACGTTAGGTACATGCTACTCATTTAAAAATCCAAAAAGAATCATTTTCTGAACGTTGAATGGTTATATAACATAACAAAAATGTTATTATAATACTATTCAAATGAAATAATATTCAAATGAAACTAGTGTCATTGAACGCCGCGTTGCGGCGGTAATCTAGTGTGTTAAAAATGTATATCATTATGTTAATTAGCGTTTAGGTAGGTAGATGCAATCACCGTATAAGGACTGAGCGGTTTGATTAAGTTAACATTGGGGCCGAGTCTATGTTTTTTAAATAAAAAAGGTGGACGTGTAAAGCAAGATAAAGAAATGCTGAAGCATCTAAGCACCCATTACATAAGATCCTACATTATTACATAAGATAAGTTATAAAGCATACCACACTACATAAAAACTACGTAACATCCTATATCATTACATAAGTTATTAACGGAAGTGACGAGAACAGGATATAATGATGTCCTGAAATCCGATTTAAGGTTCAGATTGAATACTTGGATCGGCAACAGTCTTTTTCTTCGTAGGTTCTCCTGTGAAGGCTGCGTATTGTAAAGACCTATTAGTATGACTAAAGAATAGACACATAAATGAGATGAACATAAACAAACAAAGTGTTTACCTTCAGATTCCATTAGCGCACGCTTAGGAGGTTTTTCTAATTGGGTTTTAGGGACAGGTGTTGATGCCGCAAATGTTGATGTGTTGGTTGTTTTGGGAAGGGGGGTTGCAGGAGATTGTACCCTATGTTTACTTGCAGACTTAGAATGCGGGGTTAGTGGTGCAGGTGTGTTTTGTGTTGTGTCAGAGACGGTTGAAGAAGGAGTTATAACAAATTCAGCATTATTTACAGTGCAGCGTAGTACACCTGTTCGCCTGTCTTTGTTGGCTTGTAGCTGCAGTTGTAACTCTTTATTTGTGATGTTTTGTACCAAAGTTTCGTTGTCTGGTTTTGTCATCATTTCCGCACATGGGATTTGCAAAAGCTGAGTTGCTGTTCGGTCAAAGAAAGTAGCTTCGACGGTTTCAGTTTCATCTGTGAGTGTTGCTCGGATGAGATACCTGCATGAGGTTTATGTAATATAATCAAGAAACTGAATGTAACAGAAAATATATTTGGAGCTGACTGTTGTACAAGCTGATATGTTTGACCCTTTTTTTTAGTCAATATTAATATTATTGAACTCCATTATTTCGATATTAATTAGTCAACTCCATTATTGTATTTCCTTATAACACGTATTTGTTAGTTAGGAAACTACTCCATCATAGGAGGTTACTTAGGGGACACCTTGTATATATATCTGTATATTCATTCTTGACAAATCAATGAGAATTACACAAATATTAACATGGTATTAGAGCACAACTAAAACAATTCCACCGTCCCTGCCTTTTGTCCTCTGCTTCATTTTTTCTTTAGCCTTAATAAGTATTAAAAGAGAGACCTATAATATTTAGTCAATGTTTATGTTAAAGGTACTCATTACATGCGCCTATTGAGCTACGCCTTTAGGTGCTAAAGTGTATAAGTTGAATGGGCCTCGCAGCTTGCGCCGCTGCTGTCGCAGCACGCGCGCCGCTGCTGGGCGCAGTCTGTGGCGCTAGCGCCGCTGCTGTCGCAGAACGCGTGCCGCTGCTGTCGCAGAACGCGCGCCGCTGCTGGTCGCAGCCTGCGCCGCTGCTGACGCAGCACGCGCGCCGCTGCTGACGCAGCACGCGCGCCGCTGCTGACGCAGCGCGCGCGCCGCTGCTGGTCGCAGCCTGCGCCGCTGCTGTCGCAGCACGCGCGCCGCTGCTGGTCGCAGTCGCTGCTGGTTGCAGTCTGCGACGTTGTTGTCGCAGAACGCGCGCTGCTGCTGTGCCGCTGCTGTCGCTCGATTTACCTTTTCATACAAGTAGTCACACTGTTTTCCATGTTAATTAACATGTGCAAATAATCAATTACATTAGTTTCGCCGTTTTGCTGTTTATGGAACTTCCTTTTTAAACAATTTAGTATTAACTTTGACATGATTTATGCTTTTAAACATTACATGCCTATTATGCCTGAATCATACATATTATTTACTAACACGGGCTGATATATGACTGTTTGTTGGACAACCTGTAAGCCAGCGGTCTGATATATAACTGTTTTTTGGTCCATAGGACACCTTACTTACTATTTCCTCTTTTTGCTCATAATCTAAGCGAATAAGTGAATAAACGCATATGCATCTAAGTGAGTAGGTGCCTAAGTAAATCAAGTGCCTCTATTTGCAACAGTTTTGAAGTTTTTAATTCGACCCGCTTATTGAGTATATGTTATTGAGGATTTTACTCTTTAATAATTGGCACATTGGCAAGTCGCTATAAAAACGATATGTTTTTGTTTTGTGAGTATTCGTCGTCCTTTTTTTTTAACTTATTTTTTTGGTGTTAAATTACTTATCTTACAAGGTTATTATAGTCATTATCCTATATGTGGTGGTTCTCTTTGATAGGGCTGTTTGGGCGGTCGTATCCTCCTCACCTAACCCAGACACGTGATATCGCTGGCGTTGATATCCACATTGACTCCGCCGCCTCGTATTTTTTTATGTTTCGCAGGTTGCCACGGGCTTGGAGCCCAGCCGTAAGTAGGCTGCATGGGCCAGCCGGGTGAGTAAGGTGGTCGGCGATTGGAGTATTGACCTGAACGACCACGACTCCTGGCCTGGGTCCTTGCACAACCGCGTCCATGGTTAGAACTCGTGTCAGGAGTGGAGTCGCAGCCTGCGCACTGCTGCTGGATGCAGCTTGCACTGCTGCTGTCGCAGGCCAACACTGCCAACAACAACAACTACTGCTGTTATGGATCATATTTGTACAGTTTCTGTTGATTATCTTCTAAGGAGATAAGTGATTGATCTTATTAAAAATCTAGCATTATCATGACAGCCCTAATAAGGTTCTGTTTATTGTGAAACAACTAAAGTAATACATTAAAAGAATTTTGATTTAAACGCCTAATTAGATGTATTCCAAATAAGATGCTCAGTTTATAACCTAACATATTACTCTAACCAATTTATTACCTTAATTGTTTTAATATCTAGGGTATTTCGCTTATATCAGTTGTAACATACTGATTAACCACCTCATGAAGCATACTAATAACAATTTAATTCATCATGAAAAAATACCGACATTTAATAAGTGTTTTATATTCAAGTAAAAGCTTACATGTACTTCACATCAGTAACGTCAGCATGTTCAGAGCAAAACCATTGTTGTCCACTTTGCAAGACCACTTGGTTACATCTAGCGCATGCAGTATAATACCAAGGTGTTGTTGTTGGTAGATAATGAATTGTGCATTTGACTATGAAGTTCTTAGCCTACATAGTATAATTTTGTTAAACATCATTTTATTCAAAAGTTTGATCATATGGATATTTAACTTACAGAAAGTTGATTTGCTGAAAAGTTTTTAAGTTCTTTAATTGTTACTTCTTGGCCTGTGAGTTGAGCGACCGGCTGCTGATGAAATTCCTGACTTGCATACCTGTTTTATACAATACTTATATAAGGTCATACATGAGTAAACACATATTATAAACAATATGTTTTTTAATTACTCATACATATCAAGTAGGTTTTGTGTCTCAGGAGTTTTGGGATCTCGATATGTATATGTGGCATTTGTTGTTTGGAACTGTAGCAATCCTGTAAATGATAACACGACATAATTAATACATGATATAACAGTATAATATTCAGAAAATATACTAAGTGTATTTGTTATTATAAATAACGCTTACCGTGGTAGTCTTTGGTTTTCAGTCCAGTAAGTGCTAATATCACTGGTGGGGATGCTGATTCATACTCTGCACGGTTGAATCTGTTTTTAGACGTTAACACTTCTTGCCACACAGCGATGGTTACATCCTGATTACTATAGACAAAAAAAAAATGGTTAGAATCACAACATATTCCCTTAGTAGTTATTACAAAGTACAAACCTGCAGTCTCTGAGTGTCAACACTGCATAAGGTTGATTTCTAGAATCTTTTTTGTCTTGAATTCCTTGGTAAATGCCTATATAATCTGTTTACCAAGATGTGAAACATTTATGATGATTATAAACTGAAACTGAATTATAAAAAAGGTAATAAACTTAAACGTATATAACATAACACACCAACAATGCCTTCATAAGACGATGCCAACTTAGCTCTTCGACGTGTAGCAATGTCGAAAAAGTAATCTTGTATGGTTGTGCAATTTGGAAGCGGTGTGATTTTGGTTGCTTGTGCCAAGAAGATGGTTGCAGAATGAGTAAGTGTATTTGTGAAGTTATCTGGTTCGACACATGCATACTTATGTATCTGATAACATGAACCAGTTTTAAGTTTGGGCTCGACAATATGTTTGTTCCTTCCTTTGGCCATTGCCTGTATTCCCATTCCCTGGAACAGAGAATATTTACTTTTAGAAAAATAAAATAAAAAAACTAAAAAGACAAACATACTTAAAGGAAAGCACAAACACATGTTATAAAAGAATACAATTGATGTTTACCTCAGCGTCCACAAAAACATAGTGAATTTCGTCATCCCTAAACGCTGGTACCCATTTCCGGATTACTCTTACTTCAATGAGCAGTGCTGCTTGCTTCGGAATTAGTTCTGCCACGCCTTTGTACTCCATTGTTATTAGGCTTTAAGATACATTGAAACACATAATATAAGTTATTAAGCTACATAATTTATATTGTAAATAAAAAAAAAATAGGAAGAATCAAATACTATGAAATGGTAAACCTGATGTGAATTGATTTCATTTAGTAGTTCTGAATACACAATATTTAATGTTGTGTTCTCATTTTGTGTGTCAGTTTCGGGCAAAAGTATTTTTAATGAAGACGGTGATGTAGCTCTTGAAAGAGCAACATATAACTGACCATGTCCAAACACTGGTTGTGGTAAATACAAGCCGACTTTCTTTAAAGATTGGCCCTGGCTTTTATTGATTGTCATCGCGTAACACATTTTTATAGGGAACTGTCGACGTGTAAAAACAAATGGCAAGTCTTTAGAATTATGAACAAAATTAATTCTTGGTATGTAGACTCGATTCCCAATACATGTTCCAGTAATGATGCGCGCCTCAATGACACGTGGTAGCAACTGTGAAATTAAAAGCCTAGTTCCATTACATAAGCCATTTTTCTGATCCATGTTACGCATCAACATAACAGGACTATTAAGTTTAAGATTTAAGCGATGACTTGGAATACCACTAAAATTCAAAACATTTAAGTATTCAGTCGGGTACATCGCATCGGTTTCCGCACCATCTTTTGAATGAGGCACCATAGAATCAGTACTAAGATACGAAACACATTCACCTGGTGCTAATTGTTGAATCATTTCATTTATAGTGTCGACTGTTTCATTTTTTGGACAAATGATAGCACGTTCAGAAATTTGGACTGGTGTAGGATTTGTAAGCAAATTAGTATCATATATAAATCTAACCAAATCAGCTAATGAATTCCCAGATTGACTAACCAAGAATCTAGTAGGTATTTGTATCTTCTTAATATCTGGATATTGCGGATCCAAAATAACACCTTCTTCACCATTACCAATTTTTAAAAGCCATTTAGAGAAAGCCTCTAACTCTTCCCTATCACTAATTTCAGTTTGACTTGACGTTACTCGCATGTTCACAGAAAGAGTGTAAACAGTAAAATACTTCCACAAATATGATCTAGGCAGACAGGCTGACAGAATTTCATTTTTGCTACACTTTGGCTTAACTGGCAAGGTTTGCCTGAAATCACCACCTAACAATATTGATTTACCCCCAAAGTATTCTAAAGTATTTCCAGTTAGATCCTTAAGAGTCTTATCTAATGATTCAAAACATCTACGATCACTCATAGGGGCCTCATCCCAAATAATTAGTGTGGTTTCTAAAAGTAGTTGACAAAGATTTGTTTTTTTTTAATATGACATAAAGATTCTTCAGTCAGTTCTAATGGTATTTTAAACCTCGAATGAGCAGTTCGGCCTGCTGGTAATAACAAAGATGCAATTCCTGAAGCAGCAACAGCAAGAACAATCATACCGTTAGATCTTAGGCCAGAAATAATTGTTTTCCAAAGATACGTTTTACCAGTGCCACCATGACCATAAACAAACGCTAATAATTGGCTTGAAGTTGTGACAGATTGCATAACAGCATTATATACTATCAATTGTTCGTCATGTAAGTTTGCATGTAAAGACATGTGTTCAGTGCGAAGCGCATTCCTATCATAACTTTTTTCTTCTAAGAGCAAAGTATTTGCCAATGCTGAAAATACAGATGGATCTGGAATTGGCAAGCCAAATTCTTCTAATGTACGCGGACTGGAATTTGAATTTAAAAGAATTTGAAGCTCATATAAAACATATTGCTCTAAATCTGAATCATTAGTAAATACTGAGCTACCACTAATAGTTCGATTGATATTCCTATAAATATCATCTGACATACATTTCCAATTAGAATTCCATAATCTACGAGGATTGGAGACGTCACAATAAAGTAACATGTACATAAATAAAGATCTTAGCTCGACAGGTGTGGCCCATATTGCAGCCTCAGTTAATGCTGTCTCCCACTCTCTATCATTTCCTATTAGGCCTAATGTTTCACAAGCTTCTCTAAACGTTGTCCTGACAACACCAAACACAGTTCGCAAATCTGTATAAGAGCAACATCCTTTTTGATAGGTTAATAACAACCGCAGGTAAAAAAGTTCTCCGCATGTAGGATGTACATAGGCCAATCTTCCTATTGTAGGCTCTCGTTTGGTTTTCCTAACTTCCCATTTTTTGGATGCAACAACCCAACGATACTTTGTTAGGTAATCAATGTATCTCAAACCAACGCCAATAGGTGTCGATGTTTCAGAATTAGCTCTTTCTTTGGCGTTATTTACAAACCATTCAGTTAATGTTGTTTTTCCAATATTAGGATCAGCTGTAATGTTTGTAAGTTGTTGCGATTGTCTAAACGTGAGATTTTGTTCTCCTTCAAGATGAACAGCTAAAACTTGTACTGGAGGATTTCTATGATGAATATAAAACCCAAATATCCTCCACATTGCTTCATGTGGACAAATAAACCGGCCATCAACATAATTAGCAATCTCATCAACAACCTCTACAACATTTCTTACTTGATTATCTGATTGCATTGTGTCTTGCGATAATGCATATCTAACTCTATCTGAACCTTTTGAAATGTATTTAAATAAGTATTTTATTAACATTGTCCATCCACAATATTCTACATTGATGTGCGCATCAAAATGTAATAACAAATTTGCGTTGTAAGGAACAACAAACCCATTATCAAGAGGCACACCGTTTTTTAGAACAGTAACACCATTGGAAGGCCTTTTGTAGTGAACATACCCAGCATCATCAAACCGTGTTACATTCTCATAAGGTTTGGGAAACTTTTTTGTACAAACTTTATCCTTCATACATGGTGAAGTCAAGCGAGCCAAGCCACACGGGCCATGAAGCATAAAATCGGTAACAATTCTATGCAGAACTGGATCAGTCGACACATTTGGAATGGTAGCACTTATATACTGATCAACTTGACTGGCATCATGTATAGCATAAGAGCTAGACACCCACAGTAAAGTATGGCAGTGTGGAAGACCTCTTTTTTGGAACTCAATAGTATACAAATCTGTATATTTAAAGATCATGAATATAGCGTACATAAAAAATGCATAAAAGAAATGCAAAGCAGGCGTACAAAAAAAGTACGCGCACATACCTGCTGTTACATCACCAAAGGGCCTAGCTTTACGCAAGTGTTTAATAAAAGCACGGACTTTTAAGTGGAACACTCGTGAAATAATGTCTGGCCGATCTTGTGGGTTAGAAACGCCAAATCGATTTAGCTGCCTTCTTATCTCAGGCCAACGTACATTACAAGTAAAGGTGATAAAATATTGTGGATTCCCATGAACGCGACATATGGCCAATGCATCTTGGTAATGCTTGTACATATACCGAGGTCCACCAATAAAAGAGGCAGGTAAAATAACCCTTTTCCCAATACTATTAGCCTCAGTATCACCTCTAGATATAGCATCATGCACTCCTTGCAAAAATTCACAACGAAATTCATCTTGATTATGCCTATAGTATTCTAATCGAGAATGTTCAACACAAATGTACGCATCAACTAAATACTGTTGCAACAATCTAGATCCTTTAAGCAAGTGAGTGTATAAATTATGACGGTCATGTATTTGATAACTGTAGAACATAATTGGAGTGAGTCTAGAATCATCAGATGTATTAGTCACAGGCGCACTTGTTTCGATTGCATTTGTATCAATCGGAGTAGAATCATCAACAGTCTCCGTATCAGCCACAGAAGGCTTAAGTCGTAACTCAGGAGACCAACCTTGTTCAGCACGTGGGAAAAGCAATGGATATTGCAACGGCATGTAAGACGGATGTAATTTACTAACTCTATGCGGCGTACCATCTTTACTCCTGATAATAATATCAAACTGGGATGCTAAGTGATCCGCATCACAAATAATTGCACCCAAACAATTTGTAGCAGGCATATTATAACGATTATCAGACGCACGGCTATAAAGGCGAATATAAAAATTTGGAACGTCTGAATGCATACACAACTCTTTCGCCATTCTAAAAAGCTTCACATATTCATTCACCTCATCTAACATTTGTGTCAAAGAAACAACAACATCATAAACTGAATCGTGAGATTCTAAACCTTGGAAAAATCGAAGCCTATTAGCAACCTCATTATCGCCATCAAACACATACATTTGCAAAAAACGTGGTGCATCGCCTGGTGATGGACACACCGAACCGAGCCAATGAGATACTTGTCCGGCAACCTTAAACACATAAGGCGCACCACCCTGATTAATCTCATCGTCTACTTTCGCACCAAATGACGTCATTGAAAACATCGCATTATACGCTCGTATATTTGAAATAAAATCAGCATCTGAAAACAAATTTATTAACAATTGAGGTGGTTCAGACGGATATGGTAAGTCCACCTTACCGCCACGACAACAACGATTGTAACGCGGCCTCCTACTAAGCGGATAATTTGTCAGGCGTTCTTCAAACCAGAACAACGCACCACAGAATTCACAGACCTGATTGCAATCACCAAAATCAATATAAAAAGGTGATACTAATGGTACAGCCACGATTGCATGAACATGCGCATTCAAACCAGTTGCCGTAGTCCCAACAGCCATATTACGCCTTAGCATGGCATTTCTATAGGCCGTCTGCCGTCGCGTAGGACGCGATTCTGACAACACTGAACCTGAGGCGGTCGCATCTTGAGCCTGAGAAAGATGTTGTTGTGAAGGGACTATATTTGGAAGACCCGTATCAGAAGTAGACGCTTCATCAGTACGAACACGCTTCGATCTTGAGGACTAAAGGTCAACTCATATCAGTATATATTTACTCGAAAATAATACACTATTACTTCCCAACCTACAGCCTGATAGTCTAAAACTAACATTCATAACACATTGTCACATTAGTTTACTATCAACTAAATTTTAACAGCCTATACAAACACAACAATGCCATTGTCACAAACGAAAACGCCTAAAATTGAGGCAACAACTGCATTAACATCTAACCTAATAACCAAGCTGACATTTGAAACAAACACAGTTAATAACCTACAGGCCTCTAATTGACGCACGCTACAATCAGGGCTACATGTTACCAGCTGCACAGATAATAACATCCTGAACACATGTGCATTCAGAGCTTGTTTTTTAACCACAAAAAATCGACACCTTTAGTAGTTTCACAAAACGCAAAGAAACACATTATTTTACTGGTTTGCGGGAAGCGGCAATGAAATGCACAAGTAATAAGATACCGAGATTATAACCCATAGTTTAAGTCCGAAGAAGTATCATCTAATGAAATATGCAAACCTAGACAGACAGGCGTTTAAGCGGCTAGGCGCTTGATTCACGTAAGCACCTACTCAGTTAAACACATAGGCGTTTAGCCGTGTGAACGCCTATTAAGCTACGCGTTTAGGACTAAAGTGTATAATTTGAATGCGCCAGATAGGAAAAACTGAGCTGGATTTAAACCCTATCTAACCTGAACCAGGCTGTGCACCTTTGCAGCGACGGTCGCAGCCTGCGCTGCTGCTGGTCGAAGCCTGCGCGCTGCTGCTGGTCGCAGCCTGCGCGCTGCTGCTGGTCGTCGCAGCATGCGCTGCTGCTGGTCGCAGCCTGCTCGCTGCTGCTGGTCGTCACAGCTTGCGCTACTGCTGGTCGCAGCCTGTGCGCGTTTTTAATAGGCTGTTAGGATGCAGGTTTATGTATGTATTTATGGGATTGGGCAATATATTGTTTTGGTTAATTGTGCATTTGGGTGTGTTTGGATTTGATGTCTGAATATTATTATGTGATTAATGATAGTGGTCTATAAGTACTTGAGTCTTCAATTATTAAATTGTGAGCTTACTGTTTGTTATCATAGTTTTTGCATAGAATGCCATCCATATCCATCAGTATGCCGGGTTTGATCTGGTTTGTTGACTTTTTTTTGGCGTCAATCCATTCACTTGGTTATTTATAAAAAAATATTGGATTAATCTTTGAGATGATTAGAACAACCTAGAAACAACGTCAACAGCGACTCCTTGTCATCGTTGTTACGCGCCCAAATGCACTTCTTAAAATTAAGTTTGTGAACATTGTTTCGATTAAAGATATCGGTTGCGGCTTGGATTCGTGTTCACCATCACACTCTACCGTCACACTCTTTTTCTGGTGAGGTTTTTTTTGGTTAACTAAGGCGTCAATTTTTTCAGTTCCAAATAACATGCTCAGTTTATAACCTAGCATATTACTCTAACTAATCTGCTACTGGCTTTTGGTGTTTTATAAAGAAACGCTGAACGTCTGTGTACCTAACTGAATTAAGTGGCCCAGAACCTGAATGCCTACTTGTTTCAGCAAATTATGCACTTTTGCGACTAAGCATCTAAATGAATAGGTGCTGGTGTGGCTGAGACATTATATTATACACATATTTTGGTTAATGGTACAGCTGAAACAATCTGTTTTTTATATTGTCCCACACGTTTAGCCGCAAAAATGTATAATTTCCTTAACCGTCAAATCATCTAAGCAGTAACGCACTTTCAAACAACTAAACTTAACACCTTCAACACCACAACAAAACCCACACAAACACATTACTTTGCTGGTCTATACGAAACGGCTAAAACAACACAGCAGGCCACTTTTTCTTTGTCAAACATAAACAAAGACAGATAACATACCCGCATAAAGCACACCGAAACACAAACAACGAACCAACAACCAAACCTGCAGAACACCAAAAAAATAAGTTAAAAAAAACGACGAATACTCACAAAACAAAAACATATCGTTTTTCTAACGACTCGCCAATGTGCCAATTATTAAATAGTAAAATCCTCAATAACATATACTCAATAAGCGGGTCGAATTAAAAACTCCAAAACTGTTGCAAATAGAGGCGCTTGATTTACTTAGGCACCTACTCACCTAGACGCATAGGCGTTTATTCGCTTATTCGCTTAGGCGCTTAGGCACTAAGGTGTATGCTTTTTCTTAGGCGACCAAGCGTTTAGGCGCTTCATTCACTTAATCACCTACTTGCCTAAACACATAGGCCTTTAATCGCATAGGCGCACAGTCGCTTAGACGTTTAGGCGCTGAAAGAACTTACAAAACAAAACCTATGTATAAATCCAAAACACAATCATACACCACATGAACCAAAACATTACACTAATGATTTACAAATCCAAATTCAGCATAACAACTCCAACCAACAATCCAACATACAACATTAATCCAAAAGAAGCAATCCAAAGAAAAAGAAAGAGCAAAACATTAAGTAAACAAAAATTCAGCAGAAACAAACTTAAAAATAAACACAAAGAAAATAAACAAACATCTTATTATTAACAAATAATCTGAAAAAAGCTACAAACCGGAATGCACAAAGGTTAAAACCACTTCATATGAACACCAAATTAAAAAAAACGAAAGTCATCTGAGAAAAACTTACAAACAATGCACTTGTTTTGCTTTGCTAGAGAAATGGAACAAAGAGATGGAACCATGCAATAAAAAACGATCGAAGCATTTTATAATCCAGGTTATGAGAAATACACGAGTCACTCTTGCATGCCTAACACGTGGAATGCACTAAAACACCTAAAAATGTCAGTTTAAAAAATTCCCTACTAAAAACCGCCATCAACCGGGCTCGAACCTGCGACGTGTCGATATCAATAAACCCGTTTAACCACCAACCCAATGCCATAAGATCTTATCAGATTCAATAACTATTGATACTTATACAATAAAACCTATAATCCAAGACACTGTTCAAAACGTTTGTTTATTTATATAGTAGAATAATTATACTATAATATATAGGCATTAACAATGTTAGCCTCACAAGTTAACATATATGATATATCTATTTCTATTCAATTTCTATTCAATCAACAACAGCAGGTGGTCAAAAGTCAAAACACATATTAAAGAGAAAATTGCTCGAATGGTCCCTGTGGTATGCACTTTTTTCACCTATAGTCCTCAAGTTTTTAAAATTACAGCTATAGTCCCGAAACAGTGAAATTTTCTAACTCGGATAGTCCCTGAGGCTAACTGAGGTTAAATAATCCAGTTAAGTGGTTGTGAAATTACAAAACTACCCTTACTTTAAAACAAATAAAATATAACACTAGTGGGTCCCACACTTCATCTTCCCCACTTCATCTTCTTCACCTCATCACCTCCACAAACCACCACCACCCATCTCCACCCTCCACCTCCACCTCCACCGACCCCCACCCACCACCTCCACAAACAATCACAACCTCCTCAAACCATCATCACCACCCTTCATCTTCCCCACCAACAAAACCTTAGATATAAAACCACCCTTCATCTCTATCAAATCTGAAAATATACAAAATATCCATCTCCATCTCTCTCTGAATTCTGAAACACGACTACCACCGCAGTTCATCACCGCATCTCCACTCACTGAAGATCATGACAGAGATACTTGAAAATTCGACCAACCTTCCATCCCTTATCCCCTTCACTTTCTTTAATAACAATAAAAAAGCCCTAAAATCAACTGACAATTCCCGCAGTCTAATACGAGAGTGGTTTGATTTTGGGTATCAATAAGTCTGGATTCTGATTAGAATTAAGATGATGACGGTGGTTACTGTGATTATGAGTTCTCTTGGGTACAGGTCAGGTTGGTGTGATGGTGACGACAGAAGACAGAAACGGAGGTGATGGTGTCGTTGATGGCTGATGTTATGGTTTAGATAGGTGGGTTGTTGATGGGTGTACAAGGGTTTGGTGGTTTAGGGACGGTTGAAGGGATGGTTCGATTATGGTGGTTTGGGGACGGTTGTGGGTCAGGTGGTGATGGATGTGGCTATAGTGGAGGATAACAGCAGTGGTGGTTGTGTTGGGTTCTGGTGGTGGTGGGTGGTGGTGATAGGGTGGGGAAGATAAAGTTGGTGGTGGTGGTGGTGTAGGGATTAAGGGTTTTTTTTATATATATTTAATTATAAAATGTGGGGCCACCAGTGTTTTATTTTATTTGTTTATAGAAAGGGTATTTTTGTAATTTCACAGCCACTTAACTGGATTATTTAACCTCAGTTAGCCTCAGGGACTATCCGAGTTAAAAAAATTCACTGTTTCGGGACTATAGCTGTAATTTTAAAAACTTGAGGACTATAGGTGAAAAAAGTACATACCACAGGGACCATTCGAGCAATTTTCTCCATATTAAAAATGAAAGTTGTTGGGCATAATTTCTTTTCTATAAATATGTAGTGTATTATGTAATTTAAAAATAGCATTTTTTTCATAAATATACAGTTAAACGAGTTGGTCGCTACTGAGGTTGCAAATCAACAATTGACTATCGTAGAGGAAAATTCAATATTGGCCTTTCTATTTAACTCGATAGTCAATATACAGTTTATTGCATGATCTAATATGTTTTATTTTTAAAACTATACATTAATTAACCCGTTTTTTCATCAATCATTGCCATAGTAAGTAAATCATGCCAATACCAAAAATAAGGCAGGGGTGTGAAGGGTAAGATAGAGATAGTCTTACTTCTACTCTGTAGTTGGAGTGCTTCTTTGTTATAACGGACAATGAAGTCCTCGAGCAGCACGTTGTCCCTGCGCTTGCAGAGGTGGATCTGCATTTTGTCGCGTTTGTGGCGACGTTGCTGGCTGAAGTGTAGGGAGAATTTGTCGATCAGCTCTTCGTCGCTATCGATTTTACCAGTGGGTAGGTTGTCAAACCACACTCGTGTCGCGCCCGTTAATGTGTGAGCAAACATGTGGCACTAGACGGGTAGCGTCCATCCGATGACGGCCCCGGCTTGGTTAAAAATGGCAAGGTGGTCGTCTGGATCTGTGAGGCCATCGTATAGTTTGACATTGGCCAGGAGCCACTGTTTGGGTGGTATTGGAGCCATGGAGATGCATGTTGTGAATTTTGACTTGTCAGCAAAGGCCGTGAGCCTATATGGGAGTAACAGGTTAATGGACGCGTTATTGTTGTACCTGTTGATGCGTTCCCGGCGATAAAATGGACTGTGACGATAATCTATGGAGTCATCATCCTCCCAAGAGCATTCTTGGTAGTCTTCGTCATCGAATCGATTGTGCTCTGCACAAGCCTGGTCGATGGATGGCTTTCCTCGACCCTCCCCGTGACAGGCGACGCCCGGCGTTTTGACGGTGTTAGCTTTGAGGGAGGATAATGACATGATGGCTTTGCCGGTGGTCTTGCGACACTCTAGTTGGGCATCTTATAGTTTTTTCTGGTGTTCGTACCAGTCATTGTGGAAGGCGTCGATCTCCTCCTTAGTCGGAGGGCATCATCGGGCTGTTAGACCAGGCGCGACCATTGATTGGTTGTAGAATCTGACAGGCAGTCTTTCGCATCAGGAACAGTTGACCAGGGCCCCTGGGTGTGTGTTTCGATGCTGCCTAAAAAGATATCTTTTAATTGTGTTGACGAAGCTTCGACGTTTCGTGTCAAGGAAGCTTTGTTTGTGTCAGGCTTGGCGCTGACTTATAATGGGCGGAAGGACTGGCGTCATTGTCGCAGACGCAAGTTACTCCGCTGACGTAAAACGGGCAAAAGGATCAGCGTCACTGTGTCTGACGTGGTCTTCGTCCGTCGACATAGAACTAGCATCATGTTTTATGGACGCAGCCTGTTGTTGATATTAATCAATCATTCTTTTTTCTTCTTATGTCTTGACTTCTTGCAATAAGAAAGAATGAGTTGTTTTTATTGATATAGTGACGTATTTAGCACCATATCCCTTCAGGAATTAACAATGTTAGCCTCACAAGATTAACATATAGATAGTTTCTATTCAATCAAAAAGAGCAGGTTGTCAAAACACATCTATACTATCTTATAAAGCATTTCAGAAGGACCTCTTAATTTTTAAGTAATACAATTATAAATGCTTAAAGTACAACACATAATGCATGTAGTAACTACTTTTTAAGGGCATTTATGTCTTTTCAAACATACTTGCACATATACCCCTTATTAGTTACAATTTTTCCCCCTTATCTATTTATACTATATTATAATTTTATACAATACTTACATATTTGCCCCCATCAACTTTACTCAATTTCTGTTTATTTAAATACTAATTACATTTTTACACCTTTATTTTAACCAACTATCCCCACGATTTTTAAACGTTCATAACTTTTTCAGACGATAATATTTTCTTAATATTATTACACTGTATAAAAGGGCATTTTATTCTCTTTAATTTGAGTATAGTATTGCTATAGTTTTTTAATTTTTAAAAAATTATATGTTAAGGTTAAGAAATAACCGACACGAAAACAAAGGACAAAACAAAAACGAACGTAAATCATCTAAAATTTATTATAATACATTTTCTAATTAACTCTTAAAATTCATGTTTTATAAGTATATTGTTTAGAGTACAAAACACAATGGAGATATTAACTACTTTTTAGAGCAAAAATGTCTTTTAAAAAAATACTTACACATGTGTCCCTCCATCTTTACTCAACTTTTGTTTATTTAAATAGTAATTACACTTTTGCACCCTTAATATAATTAACCAACTACCTCCATGATTTTTAAAAGTCCATAACTTTTTTGTGCGTTAATAGTTTCTTAATATTATTACACCATATAAACGAGCATTTTATTCTTTTTAATTTGAGTATAGTATTGGTATAGCTTTTTATATAAAAAATGATATGATAGCTTTAAGTAATAACTAGAATGAAAACGAACCAAATTAGACGAAAAATAATAGTTACATGTTTTCCCTTGTTTTAAGGAAACTACCCCCACGATTTTTAAACGGACATAATTTTTTCATACGTTAACTTTTAAAAAAACAAAAAATCATAAAAACGAGAATTTTATTCTCTTTGATTTGAGTATAGTAATGCTAATATTTTTTTTTTTATTTTAAAAAGTGTATGTGTTATGTGATTTACCAGGCCGACTCGACCATTTTAGGGGCCTAAAACGAATTTTAAATTTGAGGCTCTTTTAGCATAATAGAGACCACAATAAAAATATCATATCATTGAAGGGATTGGGTACCAAATCCTCACGTGGATTGGCCTAACCCGTACAACGCGAGTCCCAAGAGTGACCACTTGGGAGAGCATAATCACACATTTCTAAGGATATCCTGCGTTAGGAAGCCCTGGGCGCAGACATCCGGAAACGTAACACAAGCATTGTGCCTCTACAACCTAATGGCAGGGCGCGTAGTGTATTGTACGCGCGGAGCCAGAAAGTTACACGTGCAACATGGATGCATGTACACGTTCTCCAATGATAGATTGCATGCCATGTCATCAGATATCTCCACCAACTACTTTTCCACATGATTAGACATAAGCTTAGGACACGTGGCCAATCAACAGACGACACGTGTCCCTTCCAGGAATACATTCGACAATTAAGGCGGTATTGATTCCATTTCTATATTTAAGTATTTATTTGCTAATTATGATTACTAACTTGCATTAGGGTAGGGAGAACCTAATCGGGCCCCGGCCCACTAGATTAGGGTTTAGTGATGTTGGCATATGTCACTCATAAGGGGGTCTTGATCACCTTATGAAGGACACTTTTTGCTAACACGAGAAGCTACAACTGTAGTATACAACATCACCTATTTTTGTTATAAACGTCTACGATTGTAGCACACTCCTTACCCTACACCTTATCTTTCAGGTTTATCTCAGCCCTAGCTTCAATCATCTTTGTTGGTGCGAGAATAATAAATCAATAACAGACAAGAAGCTTTACCCAATCGGCTTACACGTTCATTGATTTCCTTATTTTCTCAATATGACATTTTGACAAACCTGATGCTTAGGGTAGCACAATGATGCTAAAAGAAGTTACATACTGCAATGGATATATAACTGTTAATGGATCGTGAATTGTGATTGTAAAAATAATCAATTATAAGCAGAATCATAATAGTTAATTTATTAAACACTAAAAATAGATGATATAAACAAAACCAAGAGTATATGACATCAAAAACATCCTAAATTTAAAACATAATATGAATATCAAAATTTAAGTATTAGCTATGATTATAATAACATAAACATAACGAAATTTTAATCATAATTTTTATTTCCGATCTTTATCTTAATCACATATAAATATCATTAAAGACATAGCATTTTATTTAAAACATGAATTAACATCCACATTATGTCATATTTTATCTGTATAATTCGTAGGCTGCAAAAATCAACAGTTGAGTAGTAAAAGTTAATAGATTATCAATTTACCTTCAAGTGATGCGTAGCAAATTAACAATTTTGATTGACGATTTCGAATGAACTAAGTCGCTAACTACAACACCTTATATTTTGATTTTTATTTTAATTGTAAAAAGAATTAGAGCAAGAATGCAACAGAAGATAGTTGGACTTTGATGATCGTGATTTTACGATTTAGGTGTACGACCTTTCACCGTTACTACAAGATTCGATTCAATTTCCATTCCTCACTTTCCCGCTTTCATTTTTAGCTTAACTGTGTTGCCTCTTTTTGGAATGAGCTATTATTCAATACTACATAAACAAGTTCGATACAAATATAAAATAACATCATAGAATGGGGCCCAAAAAAGATGGGGCACTAAGCCCATACTTTAGTAGACTTATACTTTGGCCAGAGTTTAGTTTTGGTTATCAACAAAATTAACTTAACCGGACTGAAAAATGACAATCTAATCAAATAAACCGAACCAATTAACCAGTCGGTTAATAAGATTATTTAACCGTTGACTTTGGTTTTGATTGAGGCTAATAACTGAATTGAAGCGAAACATTCATACCCGTAAAAGTAGTTGTGTTTCCCGCCGCATCGCGCGGACACACTACTAGCATATTAAAAATGAAAGTTGTTGGGCATAATTTTCTTATAAATGTGTAGTGTATTATGTAATTTAAAAATAGCATTTTTTTTTATAAATATAAAGTTTATTACATTATCTAAAATGTTTTATTATTAAAACTACACATTAATTAACCCGTTTTTTATCTCACTAAATCATGCCAAATACCAAAGATAAGGTAGGATGTGTAAAGGGTAAAATGTAGATAGTTTTACATTAACTTCATAGGAATAGAGAATCCGCTTCTAGCTATTTTTTTAAAGTTATTTTAAAAAATACTTCATCACACCAACACTTCAATCCCTATAATTTATCACACACAAACAACACTACTTAAATTTCCAATCAGAATATGTCAAACACTTAGGGTTTTAAGTCTATACGTTGTTATATGACTTGTATAAACATATTTGTATGATGTGAGATTTAAATAGCCAATTAGAAGCATCCCTAGTGGCAGCTAGGGCCCACCCCTAGATATTGCACTTCCTATATATAAGGATTAAGATGATATTTTGTACCATCAAGAGCCAACCACTAAGATGGATCGATACAAAGGCTCAGATGTAAATAAGTATAGATGCTTCTTGAGCGGAGAAGGTGAGAAGAACACCACATGGAAGTATGGTGCACCACCCAACTTTGATGTGGTCGACAAACTTTTCGAAGAAGGGAGAACTAAGGTTATAATTTTTTCTTTGCTCATTAGGCTTGCTTAACTATAAAAATATTGATCATCATCTATAAAAATCGTAAACTTTTCAAGTAGCAAGAGCTAATGGAACTATTGATGATTTTGTAGACGATCTTGTTTTCTAACATTAGGTGCGAAAAAGTTGTCTTACGGATGGATGGCTCTATGGCTCACTTAATCTCGAGCTCTAAGAACATCAACTTTAGAAAATTTTAAAATAAGTTGTGCAATAGACGTTTCTTAATCTTTATTGTTTATGAAGTAGGAATTGAATCATGGTGAACCAAATGTTATCTTAATGGTTTCTTCAAACACTTAACAAACCTTATACTAAAAACCGTCTGTTTTTCTCACATACTCTATCTTTATATATAATTTTGTATGATTAACTATCTTATTGTTCCCTATTGCAAAAAAAAAAAAAAAAAAAAAAAAAAAAAAAAAAAAAAAGGAACATAAAATAAGTAAAAAGGAACTTAAAATAAAAATAATATAAAAAACGACATGTGATAAAAGAAAGTGAAAGATGGAGAAAAAGAAACTAAAACTTGACATATTCATTCATGAATGTATGGTTACTATCACTTACACATTCACGATAAAATCCCTATCTCCATACATATGATTTAACTAAAATACATATTTGTGCTTAAAATTTGTTCATTTTTTTTTACATCTTCACATCAAATTCCTCAAATATATTCCTTATCAATTTAAATGATACATTTTTCACTCATAACCACTTAAAATTACAGGAAAATGGGATGCATGGTAAATCCTCAAATATAGAAGTTTACTTTAATTAGCTTTTCACATAATTTAGGGTATGGAGTATGAAGATGAAGACTCCAATGCATAAGCGAAAATAAACTAAATCTCTCATATTTCCCCTATCGTTTGAGTATGTGGAAAGGAGTAGGGGCTTCATTGTGAGTGATCTTTTAGAGCACTCATCATGGAGTCCCTATCTCCTTCCCCATCTTTAAATTTTAGAGCTTTCTCCTATATTTTTTCTTCATCTGAATCTTCATTTCTAAAATATAAAAATTTTGCTATAGCAAATCTCTATATGAGATTCACTATTTTAAGGTTTTTAGCTCAAATATAAGAGAAAGTTGATTTCATAATGCATGAATAATATTAAACATGGTGTATTCTGTTTGGACTCTCATAGATTCAAATAAATTGAAATTTGAAAAACAAGAAAACTTAAATTTGCAACTCTATTAAGTAGACTTAAACAAAACACTATATTTGTAGTAAGAAGTATACACATATGTTTGTAAGAAGTAAAAAACTTACAAAATATATGAAAAATTAATATAAATTTAACAATTTATGTTAAAACTCTATGTTAATCATCTTTAACTAATATTGTATACTTTGGTTGGTAAGATATGGCCACCAGGTTCATTGGAAGAACAAGTTCAAAACCTTGTGAAAACATGGGAAATGGAGATGTTTCATAAAGTGAATCCCCAAGATTTTAAAGCTGTTGATGTCACAAATTTGACATATTCTGTTAATGGTAAAAACTTCAATTTTCTATCTTTTGGTTTCACAAGTTACTAAAATTTTATAGTTGCTAATGTCATATGGACCTTTTTATTTTAGGTGGGAAATCTTTGACACCTAAAGATGTAGTTAAGATTGGTGGTGGCTATAATATGTTTCTTCAAACATCACTTCCAGAAGAACTGCGATTGTATAATTCAAATAAAGAAACTGTAGACTCGGCTAAAGAAATTTTCGCAACCACATTTCCTCGTGGTTTTGCGTTGGAGGTTCTTGAGGTTTACTCGGGTCCTCCGGTGATTGCCTATAAGTTTAGGCATTGGGCATATATGGAGGGCCCATTCAAAGGTTATCAACCTACAAATGAATTAGTAGAAATGTTTGGTGTTTCTATTATCAAGGTGAAAAATTGTTAATTTTAACCAACATATAAGGGTCTAGTTTAGTCGGTTTTGTCAATATTATAGATGGAACCGCTACCAAGCTTGGGAATCGGGATGGCTAGTTCAACCGGACTAGCCATCGTTTTGCGGTTTGAATCAATTTTTAAGATATTTCTTTTCAAAATTATTAGTTTGTAGAAAGTTTTTAAAAATGAAAAGACGGTATGTTATACATATTCATAGCTGCATATTTTAAAATTTAAATAATATAATTATCTATGTGACAAAGGTTAAATACTTAAACTCAGTTGGTTCAGTTTATAGTCTCGGTTTCAAGTCAAACTGTGGATCAAACCGTATAGATCAAACCCGCTAAAGTAGCTAACTTGGTTTAGTTTGAAAATTTCATAGGTTTATTAAACACTATTGTTATTGTTACTTACCTAGTTTTGATTGAATGTTACATGATTTAATAAAGTAAATCATTTTCAGTTGAATGAACAATTCAAGATCGTGAGGATCGAGTTCTTCTACGATAAAGGAGAGCTACTTGCGAGTTTGATCAAGGGTGGGAGAGTGGCGGCCACCGGAGATTCTGCCATCGATCTACCATCTTCAAAATGTCCTTTCTCTTAAAGGATGCAACTACTTGGTTACATGGGACATGACTTCATATACGACATGTTTTTATCATTAGCATAATAAATGAACGTTGTTCATGGTTGTATCATGTTTGAATTATTTTGAAGTAGATCAAATTCTAATTTTGATTTTTGAGTTGTTCTAGTCGTAGAAGTAGGTTTTGTTTGATACTAAAATTAGTGTTTTATGATATCGACTTTAAATCAATATTAAGTAATCTTTTATATTTTCGTTGGTTTAGTTTTTCTAATCAATGATGATATGTTGTTTTTAATTGTTATTTTGGGTGTAAGCTTGAAGTTAACAACACTAAGGGGTTGTTTGGCAACTTTTGAATGGGTAAGTACCGAATTTGTAAAAGGTCTGAATCATTATGGTGATGTTTGTTTTTTTCCCAGAAGTGCTTCTTGGCCTTTTCTGTCTGCACCGCGCAGACGTTGAGCTTCTGCAACCCGTTTGTGTTTTAGAAGACCTTTCACTAAAAAATGTATTCTTTACCTCTTCTTGGTGCAGACATATACCAATGTCTTCCCACCTCTTTTCATATTTTCTTCTTCTTCTTCTCCCTAATCAGTCTTATTCATTCTTCTTCTTCATTCTTCCTCACTAGTCTTCTCAAACCATTCTCTCCCTTCCCATCTCCTCCCCCAGCCCGTCACCGCCTTCCCCTCTCCTCCCCCTTCCACCTTTCGCCTTCTCCTCCCCTCCCCTTTCCCCTTCGCCTTCTCCTCCCCCTCCCCCTTCCACTTTTCGCCTTCTCCTCCCCTCCCCCTTTCACCTTCTGTTGTCGCTTTATCCTCCTCTATCTAACTCTAGTTCTCCCTATCTCTTTCAACAACTCTCTTTCTAACTCCAGTTCTCTTTCTCTCTCTCTCTCTCTCTCTAACTTCGGTTCTCTTTCTCTCTCTGTCTACAGCTCTCTCTATATTTGGTGAAGTATGTGGGTGGTGGCTGTGTATTGTGGATATAAAGCGGTTTGTGGTGGGTTACTGTTATGGTGGGTTGTGGTGGATTATGGTTAAGAAGCTGGAAGATGAATTTCATGATCTTGCTCAAGACAGTGGGGAAAACCTTGCTTACAACACTCATTTTCACGAACTTAGCCTACTATTACCCCACAAAGTCACCCCTTTGCCCATTGCGATCGAAAAATACATTGGTGGTTTACCGATGCAGATTCAAGACACAGTGTGGGGAAGGAACCCTGCTACTTTGGAGGAAGCAAAGCGTTTGGCTGCCACCCTAACAGATAACCATGTGAAGGCAGGAACCCTGACTCGTAAAGGGTAAAAGAAAAAGGATACTCCCCAACCTGCCGTTGAAATCAAAACCGAGGCCTCAACCAACGGGAAGTGTAAGGTCAGGAATTTTGCAATAGACACCACTGCCCCACCCAACAAGAAACAATACCACGGGAAGCTACCTAAGTGTGACACCTGCCAGTATCACCATCCAACTCAAGTTCCCTGCCGACAGTGCACCAATTGTCAAAAGTATGGGCATCTTGCAGATGCTTGTCGAATCCCTGCTACAAACACTCGTGATGCTCCAAACATCCCCCTTTAGACCCTCCAGCTACTTAACCGCAAACCCCACCATTTGAATGATGTCTACTTTCTTTTTAATTCCATGTATTGCCACTTTTTGATTCAAATAATAAATTCAAGTATTATCATAACATCTGAGTGCATGCTTGTTTGAATGTGAACTAATTGCTATATCTATAATCATACTTGCTTACTTGTACAACAATTAGTTGACTACCAAACAAACTACTCAACGATTGGTAGAGGTCATCATGTCTTTCCAACAGTCGGGAGAGGCCCTACCACCTGCTCAACGACTAGTGGAGACTATCGAACCTGCTCAACAATCGGTAGAGTCATAAAAGGACGCAAAACCCTAATGTACGGTAAATTGGTAATTACGGTCCGGAACGTAATCATGAATTTACAGGTACGTTAAGGTAGTGTGAAATTTTATCAAGGTTTCTGGTGGATTGACCGATTGTTAACCTGGTATTTTCTCTTTTAACTTCGGGACGAAGTTCCTAAAAGTAGGGGAGACTGTAACATTTCGCATTAAATAGTTGTACGTTACGTATAATTTAGATAAAAACGACAAGTTTTATTACTATTTACATTTAATTATTTTTGTGGCATTTTGAACCCTAATACAATGATAATTATTCATATATATTTATATATATATATATATAAAGGTTAATAATAATAATACATAATAACAATAATGTTGAAACAATAAAACTAGTTAGTTAAACATTCTTAACCCAAGCAGCAGCCCAAACCCCTCATTCCTTTTAAAAGACTGAGCCCAAATACACGGCCCACCCAATCAGGCCCAATAACATATGTGATCCGGCCCACCCAATCAGGCCCAATAACATATAAAACACCATTTAACGTATTCCTTTCCCTTTCCTTATCAGCAGACGCGACTGACAGACCAGTCAAATCTTTCAATTCGTAATTTTGGCAACAATTTTGGCTTGAAACTTTCATAATTAAACCGTATTTAAGACGTTTGACCTGTACACGTATTTGTTAGGACAAAGAGGATTGGTGAAACCAGTTTTGGAAACCTTAGTCTAATTCACTTCTGTCATTTTGGCTAAGTATAGAAGTACTGAAGAGAAGACAAGAAACTGCTGAAGAGAAGATATGAGAAGTGCTGAAGAAGAAACTTCATCAGAAGTTCTGAAGTCCAAACCAGACAAGTTCACTTCAGAAGTACTGAAGACAAACTACTCATCAGTAGTTTGTCATTCATCAGCACCTAGCATCAGATATTTTCCACCGCCTTTTGTATCAGTAGTTTTATTGTTTATTATTACTTTTAGCTGTATTTGTTAGTTTCAATGTTGCAACTTGTGCAACTTGTTTCTGATGTTTCTGTACTTGCTTTATTGGCAAGATACATGTATGTAAACGTCTATAAATAGGAGGCTTCAACCTTCTATTTTAGACATTGATTTTAATAGAAAAATCCTTCAAACACTTTCACTGTTCTATTCCATTTCAGTATTTATTGTGAATCTGTCTAAGTATCTAATTCTCATTTACTGCTTGGATTCATAATAAATACTTGTCATTATTAGTTTCAATCATCTAGGGGGAGTAATAACTCTTCATAAGTATAAAAAGTGTTGCTTTAACTTATACATTCCGCTGTGCTTATAATCTGATATACAAGGGCTTGCTAAACACTTAAGTGTCAAAGATAGCAAGTTCTTACTTAAACAAAAGAGCAAACTGATCCAACAATTGGTATCAGAGCATTGGTTTATCTGATCACATATCAATCTAACAAATTGAGAATCAGACACAAAGCTCTTATTGATACTCAATAAAAAGATCAAAAGTTCACTTTTTATCAACATCCATCACTTAAAAGAGTCATCTGACAAATCAATACTCTTTAAAATGGATCCACATAATACTGGTTCTGCTACTAAACCTGCCATGCTTGTAAGAAACGAATACAACATATGGCAAAAGAGAATGGCACATACCTTGTCACAGACCAACACAGGTTGTTGGAGATCTGTGATATATGGTCCTCACAAACCAGTAAATGTCAATCATGAAACTAATGTTGAGGTCCCTAAGGACCCAAAAGAATATACAGATGATGATTTCCTAAAACTTGAGCTAGATGCAAAAGCATTCTCTATGTTGGCAATGGCTCTCCCAAATGAGATATACTCTGGCCTTTTACATTGTGAAAGTGCCAAAGAACTCTGGGATTGTCTTAAAGAACAGTTTGGAGGAACTGAAGAGGTGATTGCCAACACCAGAGAGATTTTAGCTCAACAATATGAGACATTTGCTCATATTAATGGGGAAACTTTAACTCAACAATTTGAAAGATTCTCCTCATTAATATCTGAGCTAAAGTTAAATGGTCAGACCTATACAACAGTGTCTATGCTACATAGATTTTTAAGGTCTTTACCAGACAAATGGGAAACATACTCCATTGTTTTAAGATCCTCACCAGATTTTAGCTCCCTCACTCTTACAAAACTCCATGGGAGATTACTTACTTTTGAGAGAGAAATTGATCAAAAGAAGAAATTGCAATCATCTGGTAAAACTGCTGATGACTACCTTCCAGGTAGTACAACACTTTTGGGACAAGACTCACCAACTTGTTCCTATGGATCTTATGACAACATTGACATAACAACTGGGATCTCATCAGAAAGATCTTTCCCAGGTTATGACAATGATGACCAAAGTCAAACTGCTGATAATCTATGTTTTATCATGGATGATTTGAAAAACTTTAGCAGTGATGACTTAGAAGAAATGGACATTTTACACCAACTGGCCATGCTAAGCATTAAAACTAACAAGTTTTATAAAAGGTCAGGAAGGAAATTTCCAGGATTGACCAGTAATACAAAAATTGGTTTTGACAAATCTAAACTGAGATGTCACAAGTGTCAGAAGTTGGGACACTTTGCTAGAGAGTGTAGAAACTCTAGCTTTAACCAATCACAATCTGGAAATAACTATAACCTCAATTATAATAGGAATAATGGAACTCAAGGGAGTGCTCATTTTGTACAGGCACAAGCTCCTCAACAGCAATACATGCCACAAGTACAATATGTTCAAATGCCTGCTCAACAGATGCAGAGCCAACAATCAATCCCTCCCTTTCCAGCTGCTCAACATCCTCCACAGCCTCAACAACCCTCTCAACAAAGTCTTTTCACCTCAGGGTATGTTGACTGGAGCAGTCTCCCTTTTGACACCACAGAGTGCAATCCTGATGCAGACAACAAGGTGTTTGACATCAACTGGGGAGAACCAGACAATGGCAGAAAGAACTTTGCCTTAATGGCATTTGAAGGCTGTACTTCAAAATCTGCATTGTCACAGGTATCAAAAGAATCTTTGACAAAACTTTGCTCAAATTCTTGCAAAGAAACTTTTGCTCTCATAAGAGAGACAAATGTGCACTTATAAGGTAAAGCCAATGATTTAGAAAGAAAATACACACAGATGAAATGTGATTTAGAAAGAAAACTGTGTGCTAAAACAAAAGAAGTTTCTAAATTAACTGACTCGGCTATTGAAACCCAAGCACAAATTAAAATCATGCTAAATGACCTGGGAGATGTCAGACAAGAGCTTGCTGACACCAGGATCACATGTGAAAAATGGGTGGAATCTTGTAAGGGGTATCAATTATTGCTAAACAAACAAAGTGCTTCAAATGTTAAATTTGGCATAGGGTACCATCATGTTGAAACACCAACAGATTTCTCTCCCAAAACTACTGAAGATGGGAGAAAAATTGTTTCAAATGAAACTTCTGAAGGGAAAGACTGCACATCTTTCCATGAAAACTTTCTAAACAGAAATCCTGGTATTTTCAAAGAAAGTACTTCAGAAGTATTAACAAAATCTGACAATGAGCCATCAGTAGTTTCATCTACATCAGGAGTTGAGATCCTGAAAACTACTGATGAGCAAAATCTCTACACTAATGTCAGAAATTTGCCTTTAGATCAAAAACAAAAGGTAAAAGAGTGTGAAATTTGTGGTCTGTTCAACCACAAAACTGAATTTTGTAGATACAGAAAAGGAATTCAGTTCAATCAAAAAATTAAACAACAGGTTGTGGGAAATCAAATCAGAAATGATTATGAAAGAATCTTTAAACCCAAGAAACAACAACCTGAAAACACCTTTTCTCAGAAAAAGATAAAATCTCAACTAAAATCTTTTTCTCAAAATTCTTTATCAGTAGTTAGACCTGAATCATCAGCAGTTTCACAAACTGCTGAGATACAAAATCTAATGAACATGGTACAACTATTGATGACCAAGGTTGATGGTGGTCCTGAAAAGGATACCACCATGGTTCTTAATGAAAAATCCATTGCCAAAAAGACATGGATTTCTCAACCTGGTCAAGAACAAACTGTAACTGTTCTCAAGAGCAAACCCAAAGCCAAACAGGCTTGGGTTCCTAAATCTAACTAATTTGCTTTTATGTGCAGAGAGTTTCCAGGGGCTTAAACAGCATATGGTATGTTGATAGTGGGGGCTCTATGCACATGACTGGATGCAGATACCTGATAAACAACTTTATCAGCCAAAGAGAAGGATCTGTATCCTTTGGGAACAATGCTAAGGGATATGTGCTAGGACATGGCAATGTCTCCTCTGGCAAAATACAGTTTGACAAGGTCAATCTGGTGGAAAACCTTGAATACAACTTGCTGAGTGTGTCACAAATGTGTGATAAAGGATATTCTTCCTTTTCACAAAGACAGCATGCAAGATCATCTCACCAGAAGGCCAGAAGTTGATAGAGAAGATCATTGAAGATCATACTTTGCTGATTGCCAAAAGATGTGGCAATGTCTATGCAGTGGACATTGAGAAAGACAAAGTATTGAACAACACTGCCTGTTTCTTCTCAAGGGCATCAACTTCAGAAACAGATCTCTGGCACAGGAGACTTGGCCATGTGAACTTTAAAACCATAAATAAAGTCACAAAAATGGGCTTGGTCAGAGGTCTACCTTTGAAAGTATACCAGTGTCAAGAACACTGTGTATCCTGTTTAAAGGGAAAACAGCATAAGTCCTCCTATAAGTCTATTGAAGAATCAAAAACAACTGCATGTCTTCAACTACTCCATATGGACTTATTTGGACCTATCAAGATTATGAGCCTTGGTAAGAAGAAGTACTGCTTAGTCATCATTGATGACTACTCAAGATTCACATGGGTATTCTTCTTATTCTCCAAGGATGAGGCTGCTGAAATCATCAAGTTCTTCATTTTACAAGTAGAGAAACAATATTCTCTACCTGTCAAAACCACTAGAAGTGATAATGGGACAGAGTTCAGGAACAAAACTCTGGATGAATTCTGTTTGTCTAAAGGGATTATTAGACAATACAGTGTTCCCAGAACTCCTGAACAAAATGGTGTAGTAGAAAGGAAGAACAGAACATTAATAGAGGGAGCAAGAACAATGTTAGCTGATTCTGGACTGCCCTTGTACTTTTGGGCAGAAGCAGTTAACACATCATGTTATGTTCAGAATAGAGTTCTTGTGGTCAAGAGACATTCCAAGACTGCCTATGAAGTTCTTCATGGCATGAAGCCCCTTATCTCCTTTTTCAAGGCTTTTGGGTGTCAATGTTTCATCTTGAACATCAAGGAATCTATTTCAAAGTTTGCTGCCAAAGTTGACTCAGGTTACTTTCTTGGTTACTCTTCAACTAGAAAAGCCTACAAGGTTTTTAATTCTCACACCAGGATAGTAGAAGAAACATTGAATGTCAAGTTCAATGAGTCAAAACACACTCTTATTCCAGCACATCCTGCTGAACTTTTTGACCTTGACAACTTCCACTTTGGACCTGAAAAGACTGTCACTTCTTCCAAACCTACTTATTATGGTGATCAAAGGTTTGATGATGAGGATCCTACACCATGGACTCCTCAAACAGTCACTAAGTCAACTTCAAGACCATCAGAAGTTTCACAAACTTCTGATCCAACAAATACTGAAGGCCAAACTCAAACATCTGCTTCAGCACCTGCAACTACTGAAGACACTAAAACTGCTGAACCAGATATTATAGACCTCAGTAGTTTGTTTGAAGAACATGAGCCACCTACACCTGTCAGTGGTTTACAACAACTGATTGAACACAGAGATCATCCACTTGATCAAATCATGGGTGATATAGCTTCAGGTGTTCTTACCAGAAACCAGCTCTCCAACTTTTGCCTATTTTCAGCCTTTATCTCACAGTTGGAACCAAAGAAGTACCAGGAAGCCCTCAAAGACAATAATTGGGTGCAAGCTATGCAAGATGAACTGCTTCAGTTCAACAAGCAGCAGGTCTGGGAAATCTGTCCCTTACCTCCAAACAAGCAACCAATTGGCACAAGATGGGTTTTCAAGAACAAACAAGATGAAGCTGGTATGATAATCAAGAACAAGGCAAGACTGGTAGTTCAAGGGTACTCTCAAGAAGAGGGAACTGACTATGATGAAACCTTTGCTCCAGTTGCAAGGCTTGAGGCCATCAGGTTATTTCTGGCCTATGCCATTTCTCAAGGGACTCTCAAACAGGCTCCAAGAGCCTGGTATGATAAACTCTCCACCTTTTTACTCAAAAATAACTTTACAAGAGGTGCCATTGATAAAACTCTTTTCATTAAACATGTTGGAAATCATGTTCTACTTGTTCAAATTTATGTTGATGATATCATTTTTGGTTCAACAAACACAAAACTGTGTGATGATTTTAAGAAACTCATGCAATCAAAATTTGAGATGAGTACCATGGGAGAACTGCAGTACTTTGTGGGACTGCAGATCAAGCAACAAACAAATGGAACTTTTATACATCAATCAAAATATGTTAAAGAATTATTAAACAAATTTTCTTTAAAAGACTGTAAATCATGTTCCACTCCCATGACACCAATCACACAAGTTGAACCTGATGATTAAGGAAAACAGGTTGATCAAACCATGTACAGATGCATGATAGGTTCCCTTTTATATCTAACTGCTTCTAGACCAGATATTATGTTTTCAACATGTGTCTGTGCTAGATATCAATCAGCACCAAGGGAATCACACCTTATAGCAGTCAAAAGAATTTTCAGATATCTGAAAGGAACTCCAACACTTGGAATTTGGTATCCTGCTTCAAGCAATACCAAGTTATCAGCTTTTTCAGATAGTGACTATGCAGGGTGTAAGATGACAAGAAAGTTAACATCTGGTGGTTGTCAATTCTTGGGTAACTGTCTAGTGTCATGGCAATCAAAGAAGCAAACATCTGTTGCAACTTCAACTGCTGAAGCTGAATACATTGCAGCTGCAAGTTGTACATCACAGATACAATGGCTCCAATATCAACTTCTTGATTATGGAATCAAAGAAACCAAGACACCTCTGTTTGTAGACAGCAAATCTGCCATTAGCATCATTCAAAATCCGGTACAGTTCTCAAAAACCAAACATATTGAGATCAGGTACCAATTCATAAGAGATTGCTATGAAAAAGGCAAGATTGAAGTGAAGCATGTAGCAACAGCTAATCAAATAGCTGACATCTTCACAAAACCCCTTGACACATCAACATTTCAGAAGTTAGTATCCATGCTTGGGATGCTAAATTTGTAAGTATTTATTTTATTATTCTACAATTTTTCATTTTTCACTTACAAACAGACAAAAAGTCTGAAACAAAACTTCTGAAAAGAGAGAAACTACTGATGAACAAAACATCAGTATGGGGATAATTTCTGAAAAGTGTGTAACTTCTGATAAAATAACCTTCAGAAGTTATGAATAAAAGTATTTATAAAAACATTTCTCATCAGCTGTTAAAACTACTGAAGAGAAAATGGGAACTACTGATGAAGATAATCCTTCATCAGCAGTTTAGTCAAAAAGGGCAAATCTGACTTTTTCCATCATCAGAGGTTTTGACCTAGTCGGTTAAAAACTTCTGATAAAGAGATTTTTAACCAAGGCGGTTTAAAAACTTCTAATAAAGAAGATTCAAGTGGTTAAAAACTTCTGATAAATACCTTTTCTCAACACTTATCCTTTCAAACTCAAAATATCCCTCTTTCTCTCTCAAAAACTCTCTCAATAACCTAAACCTGCAAATCAACTGTTCGATCAAAACCCAAACCACATGGCTCTCGTTCTAAAACAGGGACACAATCAAAGAGCCTTTCTTGAAAAACAAGAAGGCTGGTCCCAATACGATGAGATCATTGATCTTGTCGTAAAATCCCAATATTTTACTGCTCTCACAATAAACCCACCAATTCATACTGAAACTCTAAATGAGTTCTGGGCAAATGCTGAGACAGTGACGGCTGATGATGAAATCATTTCCCTCAACTCAAGAATACAAGGGAAACCACTGACCATCACACCGGCCACACTGGCAACAAGACTGGGCCTGGATGATGTAACTGCCCCTAATCATGTTGCTAACACTGATATTCACCTAACCATGACAGAGTGTGGTTATCAAGGTACTCTCTCCCATGCTACAATCTTCAAAAAATATTTTGAACCAAAATACAAACTTTTGTTTCATTATATTATTATGTGTTTGAGTCCAAAAACAGGGACTTATGAACAGATGCCCTCTACTTTTCAACCAATATTTCATTCCATAGTGAATGAAATCAAATTCAGGGCATCAAAATTATTTTTCAATGAGTTGGTGTTACATCACAATAATACCAAGAAAAAGTTTTTGTTATACCCAAGGTTCATTATGCAATGCATAATAGGGGAACTGGGTAATGAGGTGCTTGTGGGAAAAGTTTCTACTTTAAATCCATTAACCTCACAAGCATACTCTAGGCATAACAAACCGGCTGCCTGGCCAGAAGATGATCAGGGAGAACAACAACAAGTCCCCCTGAAGCCCACATCTTCCAAACTCACCCCACCAAAAGCCAAACAGCCCAAGCCAACAAAAACAAAAATCCACCAACCCAAAAGAAAAGCTGTTCAGGAGGTTGAGATGCCTGAACATGCTCATGAGCAGTCTGCTCTTCAAATAGGTGAGACTGAAACACCCTCTCAGTCTCATCCATCTCAAACCCCACCAAGAGCACCCATAACTATCTTATTCAAAAGAAAAAGACTTAGAAAAACTATTGAAACTCACTCTTCTTTTGAAACTGCTGACCAACCAATTTCACCTATTGCCCAAACTACTGAACCAACCCCTCAAATTTCTGAACCAGAGGCAATAGAAATTGCCAAACTTCTCTCTGGGCTAAAAGAGAAAGTCCCATCTGATTATGTCAGTCCCCTACAACCACAACAAACAGGGGACATAACCACAACATCAGACATGGATGTGGACATCTCTAGCCCTATCCCAAGAGATGAGGGTGGACACTCTCATCAGGAATCACTTCCAAACATACACAGCTAACTTGGAGTTGTCTATCAAAAATCAATTTGGAGTGATCAAGACAAAGATGAATGATCTGTCCAACAAGATAGAATTCAACAGCAAACAGATTGCTCATCTTCAAGGTCAATTCTCCCAACCCTCAACCTCTAAACTTAAACTTGATAAATCCAAAAAGGGGGAGAAAATCAGGGAACCTAAGGAGTCATTCCAAGCCAGGATAAGGGCAAGAGTGGCCATCCTTGAAAGAGATCAGAAGGATCAAGCCAGAAAAGAAAAACTGGCCAAACAGTTTGGTGTCTCAGTGGAAGAAATTGAAGCCACAGAAAAAGAAGATGAGACCCAAACCTCTGAAGAATCCCTAAGGCATAATGAAGAAACTTCTGATGGCAAAAGTTCTGATGAAGAATCAGAAAGTACTGAAGACAATCCTTCAGTAGTTGACAAACCATCAGCTGTTGTCAACCCATCAGAGGTTAACACTTCCAAACCTCAACCCACTGAACCTTCCAGATCCACTGAACAAATCAAACCAACTTCTGCTCCTCCAAGGCCTACAACAACCACTACCATGACTGTCCTAACCCCTGCTCCAATCTCTCAATCAACTGAACTTCTTAAGCAGAGGTTAAAGGCAGTTCAACAAAAAGCCAAGGAAGACCAGATTTGGAAAGGTCTGGAACAAAGGGATGATCTAGAGTTTGAAGAGAAGCTCCGGGCTTATCAAGCTGAACTGGAGAGACAGGCTGAAATTGACATGTTGCTGAAGAAGACAAAAGACAACAACTGATGTCTTACATTACCAAGAACAGCAAGACTAAAGCCTATACACTCAAGGGACTCTCTGTGCAAGAGCTGACAAGAAGGGCACAACTGCTTGCAGACAAACTGGTCACAAGTAAAGAAGGAAAGGCCAAGAGAGCCCAGATGATAGATGACTTAGTAGCAGAGGGCTATGGTTCAAAAGCCTCAGTATCCAGATGGAAAGAAGAAAGACTGATGGATACTTATAGAAAATACAAGGCTGCCAAGGCTGCAAATCCAGAGAAGTTTCAAACTGCTGATCCTTCAAGATCAGTAGTTAGAACTTCTGGTGTATCAACAAGAAGGCCTGCTACTGAAAGAAAGAAAGCAGAGGACAATGTCAAAACTGATTTCAAAATGGTACTACTTGAAGGAAGTTCAATAGTCCATTCAGATTTTGACATTGAGGAGAAACCTCTGTTAACACAATTCAGGGATCCTTCCACTTTTGCCTACCAAATCCAAAAGACCATCAAAGAAAAGATGCATACCAAGGTAGTGACTGAACACCATCTCCCAACTGTTCAGATGCCTGATATGCAACAACAACAACAAGGAAGAGACTCCCACCTGAGGTTAACTGAAACAGAAAGCATCCAACACTCAGGACCATCAACCCAAGGGACAAGTCTGGTTCCCTATTCCTCTGACTTTAACAAGTCAAAGGTACCTATCATCAGATGGTCACTTACTGATAACAACTCAGTATTGTTGACAAGAAGAGACCTTTCAAGCAGGGCTTACAAGAAGATCAGTGATCTAAAGAAACTGTCAACACAAGACCTGCTCACAATTCAACATCTGGAACCACAGAGAGGATCTCTATCTGATGGACAGTTAAACCAGCTCAAGAACACCATGTACAAAGAGATATGGAAGATTGTTCAAGACAGAAGAAAATCATAAGGAATTAGTAAGGTTTTGGCTTCATCAATCCAGGGGGAGATTGTTACGACAAAGAGGATTGGTGAAACCACTTTTGGAAACCTTAGTCTAATTCACTTCTGTCATTTTGGCTAAGTATAGAAGTACTGAAGAGAAGACAAGAAACTGCTGAAGAGAAGATATGAGAAGTGCTGAAGAAGAAACTTCATCAGAAGTTCTGAAGTCCAAACCAGACAAGTTCACTTCAGAAGTACTGAAGACAAACTACTTATCAGTAGTTTGTCATTCATCAGCACTTAGCATCAGATATTTTCCACCGCCTTTTGTATCAGTAGTTTTATTGTTTATTATTACTTTTAGCTGTATTTGTTAGTTTCAATGTTGCAACTTGTGCAACTTGTTTCTGATGTTTCTGTACTTGCTTTATTGGCAAGATACATGTATGTAAACGTCTATAAATAGGAGGCTTCAACCTTCTATTTTAGACATTGATTTTAATAGAAAAATCCTTCAAACACTTTCACTGTTCTATTCCATTTCAGTATTTATTGTGAATCTGTCTAAGTATCTAATTCTCATTTACTGCTTGGATTCATAATAAATACTTGTCATTATTAGTTTCAATCATCTAGGGGGAGTAATAACTCTTCCTAAGTATAAAAAGTGTTGCTTTAACTTATACATCCCGCTGTGCTTATAATCTGATATACAAGGGCTTGCTAAACACTTAAGTGTCAAAGATAGCAAGTTCTTACTTAAACAAAAGAGCAAACTGATCCAACAGTATTGCTCGACCCCTAATTATGCTTTAATTAGAGTCTTGTGACTCGGTTTGACCAAATAGGATCCAATCACAGAAATCTTCCTATCCCTGTAACCATACTATAAATTGATCATTGTAGAACAATCACAACTCGCCAATACATCTCTCTCAATCCCCAATTCTTCTTAAATATCCTTTGTTCTTGCAATACGATCGCGTTTTTTTGACTTTCAAAGTTGACCGGCCAGTTGTGATCGTAACAACATTGTAAGTGGAATTTTTTTAGTGGGATTTAACCTTCGGCATTCACACATCAATAGCCCTAAGGATAATTGGGCTATTGATGTGTGAATCAAACAATTGCAGAATTAGGGCTCGTGGGTTTGAAATTGGGGATAAACTTGATTCAGCTCATTGTATTTATTTTTAATCGAACAGAAATGATCACAACCACTGGTCTAGACCAAGTGGTTGTGTCTGGTGCCATTCATCCTAGCCACCCGGGTTTGAGTCCCGGCAGTGGCATGATTTGTTCTTTTTTTTTCGTTTTTAAACAAACAAGTTCTAATAATTATATATAATACATTTAATCTTATAAATTCATTTTTAATTATTAAAACCCTTTTATAAATTCTAAAAAAAATTATTTCAAGCTAATCTGATGTAAAAGGATCACCCACAATTTTTAGTTTTCAAAAATTCATTTATTTAATATATTTAATAATTAAATCAATTTTATTCTATTATATTTATAAAATTCCATTAAAATATCAAAACATTTTTATAAATTTCCACAAAAATTATTCTGAGTTTATATAATGATAAACTTTTCTGAAATGATTTTTATTTCAGAAAAATCCTTTATGTAATATTTTTAATCAATTTTTGTTAGTTTTGATCATAATTAAATCATAATAAATCCAATTTTTAATATTTTTGCACCAAAATTTTATACAAATTCTTTCTGAATATTTAGAACAGAAATATAAATTTTAAACTAAAAATTCTTTAATTTTAGTATTTTTAAATATTAAAGTTTAATCTTGATAATTTGTTATAAATAGAATTAATATTCTATTTTAAAGAAAATAATTTTGTAAAAATTATTTTATACTTTAAACACATTATTGTGACCATCTTAAATTTAAATTTCATAAAAAGAATTTTTGTTTATTTATTTACAAAAATTCTCTCAATTATCAAACAATTTTAATATTAATCTAACGAGCATTTATCCCCAAATTCGAAGCCCTAGAACTTATACATTTGTAGACTTGATAGACTTAGACATATTTATTACCTTATTATAGGGTGATACTTGACACATTTGGGCAACACCACTATTCAATTTTTCAACAGATATAACATTTTGCTAAGGTGAGTTTTACATAGCCCCTTTTCTATTTACCACCATTTTTGGGGTGAAACATGTTACAACATTATTTATGCAATTCAATCATCAATGTGTCTATGTGTATTTCTATGTTGCATTATGTCTTGAACATGACTAGGGTAAGCACAATTCTAGCATAAACATTCATCAGCCGACGGTATACATTGATAGATCTATTGGACTGACAATCCCACCCGGATACGTACCTCCTACAAAGGTAGCGTGGGTGTTTGTTACTGCAATATAAACGAGTGAACCATGAGCGTATGGGATGTACCACAATACAACAGTCACAATGGTTGATTATGCACTCGATTTACTTCTAGTATGTTTTCACATATGGACTAGATTGCCATGACACATGAATTGCACAACAATTTTATTCGATTATCAAAACCTATGTAATTCTCACCAACTTTTGTTGACCCAAAAATATTTTCAACTTAACATGTTTCAGGTTCTACTTGCTTGAAGATTAGAGTTAATACTTGAAGATGCGTAGCTAGTATTTATTTTGATGTACAAATTTTGGAGAACAATTGTATGTAATGTATTTAAATCAATTAATGAAATTTATTGTTTACCATGAGCTACTGAACAATCATCAATACGTGACATCCCGATGTTTCCGCCATCGGTTGGGGTGTTACAGATTGGTATCAGAGCCATGGTTATAGGGAATTAGGTTATTAGAAAAATAATCTAGTCTATAACCATAGGCTTTAACCAGTACTTGCTTCTTTACTTGCTATTCTCTATCTCCCTCCTACTTCATATCTCTACTTTCATCCCTACAAGAAGGTTGCCCTCCATCACTGGATCCACTCTTAGACCAATAAGGCAGAATCCTCAGGTTTAACCTGAACCACCTTGAGATCTCGTCGAAGTTCTAGATTTTAATAACGAACACGTGCAATCTGGAAGGGTGAACGCCTGTATTCTGAGTCTTCTGTCTAGGCTGGCATTGCGCATATATCCCAATCAGACGAGGGACCCGGATGCCTACCTGGGAATTCTCGGGATGAGTGTTCACTTATAGGCTAAAGCATGTCTTCATATGTTATTAGAATTTAGAATCTTTGATAAGTCAACGTTTTCGTTTATTCGGTTTAATTAATGAATAAATGATTACATTCCTTGTTTAACCTCATTCATTTCATTGTGTCTCTTACAGATCATGCCTCCACGTCGCAGTGCTCCTCTTAACAGTGGTGACAATCATGATGAAGGGAGTAGCAATCACAATCATAATCATGACACTAACCACAACAACAACAACAACAACAACAACAACAATGGTGTCGATGCTCAACTGGCCGCAATCATTTCTCAACAAATGGCGCAGCAAATCGCAACTCTGGTTCCCAACTTACTAGCTCAAGTCATCCAGATGAACGGCAACGGGAACGGCAACGGCAACGGAAATGGAAATGGAAACCACAACGGGAATGGGAATGGTCTTCCAGCCTGCACTCTCAAGCACTTTAATTCCTGTAATCCCCCAAAGTTCAGTGGAGAAGAAGGAGCTACAGGACTCCTACAATGGTTTGAGGGTATTGAGAATACCTTCATCAACAGTGAATGCCCCGACAACTTTAAAGTCTGTTATGCCATGAGTGTTCTTCACAAACGAGCACTCACTTGGTGGAATGAAGAAAAACGCACTCGCGGAGCTGAAGCTGCACTAGCCTTAACTTGGGATCAAGCTAAAGACATTATGAAGGCAGAGTTCTGTCCTCGTAATGAAATTAAGAAGCTGGAAGATGAATTTCATGATCTTGCTCAAGACAGTGGGGAAAACCTTGCTTACAACACTCGTTTTCATGAACTTAGCCTACTATTACCCCACAAAGTCACCCCTTTGCCCATTGCGATCGAAAAATACATTGGTGGTTTACCGATGCAGATTCAAGACACAGTGTGGGGAAGGAACCCTGCTACTTTGGAGGAAGCAAAGCGTTTGGCTGCCACCCTAACAGATAACCATGTGAAGGCAGGAACCCTGACTCGTAAAGGGGAAAAGAAAAAGGATACTCCCCAACCTGCCGTTGAAATCAAAACCGAGGCCTCAACCAACGGGAAGTGTAAGGTCAGGAATTTTGCAATAGACACCACTGCCCCACCCAACAAGAAACAATACCACGGGAAGCTACCTAAGTGTGACACCTGCCAGTATCACCATCCAACTCAAGTTCCCTGCCGACAGTGCACCAATTGTCAAAGGTATGGGCATCTTGCAGATGCTTGTCGAATCCCTGCTACAAACGCTCTTGATACTCCAAACAACCCCCTTTAAACCCTCCAGCTACTTAACCGCAAACCCCACCATTTGAATGATGTCTACTTTCTCTTTAATTCCATGTATTGCCACTTCTTGATTCAAATAATAAATTCAAGTATTATCATAACATCTGAATGCATGCTTGTTTAAATGTGAACTAATTGCTATATCTATAATCATACTTGCTTACTTGTACAACAATTAGTTGACTACCAAACAAACTACTCAACGATTGGTAGAGGTCATCATGTCTTTCCAACAGTCGGGAGAGGCCCTACCACCTGCTCAACGAGTAGTGGAGACTATCGAACCTGCTCAACAATCGGTAGAGTCATAAAAGGACGCAAAACCCTAATGTAAGGTAAATTGGTAATTACGGTCCGGAACGTAAACATGAATTTACAGGTACGTTAAGGTAGTGTGAAATTTTATCAAGGTTTCTGGTGGATTGACTGATTGTTAACCTGGTATTTTCTCTTTTAACTTCGGGACGAAGTTCCTAAAAGTAGGGGAGACTGTAACATTTCGCATTAAATAGTTGTACGTTATGTATAATTTAGATAAAAACGACAAGTTTTATTACTATTTACATTTAATTATTTTTGTGGCATTTTGAACCCTAATACAATGATAATTATTTATATATATTTATATATAAAGGTTAATAATAATAATACATAATAACAATAATGTTGAAACAATAAAACTAGTTAGTTAAACATTCTTAACCCAAGCAGCAGCCCAAACCCCTCATTCCTTTTAAAAGACTGAGCCCAAATACACGGCCCACCCAATCAGGCCCAAGAACACATGTGATCTGGCCCACCTGTCTTTAATAAAAAGAAAAAAAGGGTCTTGCTGCCCACGCGAATCGAACCCGAATCAGATCAGAGCACACATGCGCGCCAACCACCTGGTCTAGACCTCTTATTTGATTTAAAACCAACTTAAAATGTATAAAACACCATTTAATGTATTCCTTTCCCTTTCCTTATCAGCAGACGCGACTGACAGACCAGTCAAATCTTTCAATTCGTAATTTTGGCAATAATTTTGGCTTGAAACTTTCATAATTAAACCGTATTTAAGACGTTTGACCTGTACACGTATTGCTCGACCCCTAATTACGCTTTAATTAGAGTCTTGTGACTCGGTTTGACCAAATAGGATCCAATCACAGAAATCTTCCTTTTCTGTAACCATACTATAAATTGATCATTGTAGAACAATCACAACTCGCCAATACATCTCTCTCAATCCCCAATTCTTCTTAAATATCCTTTGTTCTTGCAATACGATCGCGTTTTTTTGACTTTCAAAGTTGACCGGCCAGTTGTGATCGTAACAACATTGTAAGTGGAATTTTTTTAGTGGGATTTAACCTTCGGCATTCACACATCAATAGCCCTAAGGATAATTGGGCTATTGATGTGTGAATCAAACAATTGCAGAATTAGGGCTCGTGGGTTTGAAATTGGGGATAAACTTGATTCAGCTCATTATATTTATTTTTAATCGAACGGAAATAATCACAACCACTGGTCTAGACCAAGTGGTTGTGTCTGGTGCCATTCATCCTAGCCACCCGGGTTCGAGTCCCGGCAGTGGCATGATTTGTTCTTTTTTTTTCGTTTTTAAACAAACAAGTTCTAATAATTATATATAATACATTTAATCTTATAAATTCATTTTTAATTATTAAAACCCTTTTATAAATTCTAAAAAAAATTATTTCAAGCTAATCTGATGTAAAAGGATCACCCACAATTTTTAGTTTTCAAAAATTCATTTATTTAATATATTTAATAATTAAATCAATTTTATTCTATTATATTTATAAAATTCCATTAAAATATCAAAAAACATTATAAATTTCCACAAAAATTATTCTGAGTTTATATAATGATAAGATTTTCTGAAATGATTTTTATTTCAGAAAAATCATTTATTTAATATTTTTAATCAATTTTTGTTAGTTTTGATCATAATTAAATCATAATAAATCCAATTTTTAATATTTTTGCACCAAAATTTTATACAAATTCTTTCTGAATATTTAGAACAGAAATATAAATTTTAAACTAAAAATTCTTTAATTTTAGTATTTTAAATATTAAAGTTTAATCTTGATAATTTGTTATAAATAGAATTAATATTCTATTTTAAAGAAAATAATTTTGTAAAAATTATTTTATACTTTAAACACATTATTGTGACCATCTTAAATTTAAATTTCATAAAAAGAATTTTTGTTTATTTATTTACAAAAATTCTCTCAATTATCAAACAATTTTAATATTAATCTAACGAGCATTTATCCCCAAATTCGAAGCCCTAGAACTTATACATTTGTAGACTTGATAGACTTAGACATATTTATTACCTTATTATAGGGTGATACTTGACACATTTGGGCAACACCACTATTCAATTTTTCAACAGATATAACATTTTGCTAAGGTGAGTTTTACATAGCCCCTTTTCTATTTACCACCATTTTTGGGGTGAAACATGTTACAACATTATTTATGCAATTCAATCATCAATGTGTCTATGTGTATTTCTATGTTGCATTATGTCTTGAACATGACTAGGGTAAGCACAATTCTAGCATAAACATTCATCAGCCGACGGTATACATTGATAGATCTATTGGACTGACAATCCCACCCGGATACGTACCTCCTACAAAGGTAGCGTGGGTGTTTGTTACTGCAATATAAACGAGTGAACCATGAGCGTATGGGATGTACCACAATACAACAGTCACAATGGTTGATTATGCACTCGATTTACTTCTAGTATGTTTTCACATATGGACTAGATTGCCATGACACATGAATTGCACAACAATTTTATTCGATTATCAAAACCTATGTAATTCTCACCAACTTTTGTTGACCCAAAAATATTTTCAACTTAACATGTTTCAGGTTCTACTTGCTTGAAGATTAGAGTTAATACTTGAAGATGCGTAGCTAGTATTTATTTTGATGTACAAATTTTGGAGAACAATTGTATGTAATGTATTTAAATCAATTAATGAAATTTATTGTTTACCATGAGCTACTGAACAATCATCAATACGTGACATCCCGATGTTTCCGCCATCGGTTGGGGTGTTACAGATTGGTATCAGAGCCATGGTTATAGGGAATTAGGTTATTAGAAAAATAATCTAGTCTATAACCATAGGATTTAACCAGTACTTGCTTCTTTACTTGCTATTCTCTATCTCCCTCCTACTTCATATCTCTACTTTCATCCCTACAAGAAGGTTGCCCTCCATCACTGGATCCACTCTTAGACCAATAAGGCAGAATCCTCAGGTTTAACCTCACCTTGAGATCTCGTCGAAGTTCTAGATTTTAATAACGAACACGTGCAATCTGGAAGGGTGAACGCCTGTATTCTGAGTCTTCTGTCTAGGCTGGCATTGCGCATATATCCCAATCAGACGAGGGACCCGGATGCCTACCTGGGAATTCTCGGGATGAGTGTTCACTTATAGGCTAAAGCATGTCTTCATATGTTATTAGAATTTAGAATCTTTGATAAGTCAACGTTTTCGTTTATTTGGTTTAATTAATGAATAAATGATTACATTCCTTGTTTAACCTCATTCATTTCATTGTGTCTCTTACAGATCATGCCTCCACGTCGCAGTGCTCGTCTTAACAGTGGTGACAATCATGATGAAGGGAGTAGCAATCACAATCATAATCATGACACTAACCACAACAACAACAACAACAACAACAACAATGGTGTCGATGCTCAATTGGCCGCAATCATTTCTCAACAAATGGCGCAGCAAATCGCAACTCTGGTTCCCAACTTACTAGCTCAAGTCATCCAGATGAACGGCAACGGGAACGGCAACGGCAACGGAAATGGAAATGGAAACCACAACGGGAATGGGAATGGTCTTCCAGCCTGCACTCTCAAGCACTTTAATTCCTGTAATCCCCCAAAGTTCAGTGGAGAAGAAGGAGCTACAGGACTCCTACAATGGTTTGAGGGTATTGAGAATACCTTCATCAACAGTGAATGCCCCGACAACTTTAAAGTCTGTTATGCCATGAGTGTTCTTCACAAACGAGCACTCACTTGGTGGAATGAAGAAAAACGCACTCGCGGAGCTGAAGCTGCACTAGCCTTAACTTGGGATCAAGCTAAAGACATTATGAAGGCAGAGTTCTGTCCTCGTAATGAAATTAAGAAGCTGGAAGATGAATTTCATGATCTTGCTCAAGACAGTGGGGAAAACCTTGCTTACAACACTCGTTTTCATGAACTTAGCCTACTATTACCCCACAAAGTCACCCCTTTGCCCATTGCGATCGAAAAATACATTGGTGGTTTACCGATGCAGATTCAAGACACAGTGTGGGGAAGGAACCCTGCTACTTTGGAGGAAGCAAAGCGTTTGGCTGCCACCCTAACAGATAACCATGTGAAGGCAAGAACCCTGACTCGTAAAGGGGAAAAGAAAAAGGATACTCCCCAACCTGCCGTTGAAATCAAAACCGAGGCCTCAACCAACGGGAAGTGTAAGGTCAGGAATTTTGCAATAGACACCACTGCCCCACCCAACAAGAAACAATACCACGGGAAGCTACCTAAGTGTGACACCTGCCAGTATCACCATCCAACTCAAGTTCCCTGCCGACAGTGCACCAATTGTCAAAGGTATGGGCATCTTGCAGATGCTTGTCGAATCCTTGCTACAAACGCTCTTGATGCTCCAAACAACCCCCTTTAGACCCTCCAGCTACTTAACCGCAAACCCCACCATTTGAATGATGTCTACTTTCTCTTTAATTCCATGTATTGCCACTTCTTGATTCAAATAATAAATTCAAGTATTATCATAACATCTGAGTGCATGCTTGTTTGAATGTGAACTAATTGCTATATCTATAATCATACTTGCTTACTTGTACAACAATTAGTTGACTACCAAACAAACTACTCAACGATTGGTAGAGGTCATCATGTCTTTCCAACAGTCGGGAGAGGCCCTACCACCTGCTCAACGACTAGTGGAGACTATCGAACCTGCTTAACAATCGGTAGAGTCATAAAAGGACGCAAAACCCTAATGTAAGGTAAATTGGTAATTACGGTCCGGAACGTTAACCAACCAAACACGCTTTAACACTATGATAAAGCTAATTCCAAAATTTTACTATGTCAACAAACATAAAACATATTTCAAATGAAGACTACAAACCACACCAGGGTATCGACTCCACAGTCCACACATTATGGACCATTAAAAACACCTGGTGGGTCGGTGGCGAACCTCCTAAGATGGCTTGATTAGCCCAATATAAAAGTTTTTTTTCTCTTGAATTTGGGCTTCTGTCTAAAACAAAAAAGGAATTTGTAACTTGTAAGTAGTGCGTCTCCAATTAGCATGGTTGAAATAGTTCGTAGCTACCACTTTGTTTGACGACTTGTACGAATTAGTTCGCTAAAACCTTGAACCGTTTTGACTTGAGCTCGCTGGCTCATATAAATGTTTGAGCCGAAGATATCCCATTCGTATCTATATCTATATCTATATCTATATCTATATCTATATCTATACTTCTATCTATACTATACTATCTATATCTATATCTATATCTATCTATACTATATTATAAAGCATTTGACAAGGATTTCTTAAATTTCAAGAGGTACAAATTTAATTGCTTATGATACAACAAACAATGCATATATTAACTACCTTTTGAGGGTAAAATTGTCTTTTAAACACCATATTTAATCAAAAGGTAATAAAGAGTCATGAGATGTTTATGAGACCTCATGACATTTAATTTTACAATTATTTTAAACACATTAATTAGAACAAATATAAAAAATAATTCATAATACTACATGTTTTGTTATAATCTTTTTTACACACAATTAGGTACTTTATAAAAGTTAAAGTTTTTATAAACCTGATAATGCTATATAGAAATTGAGAAATCGTTCAATAACGAAAGTTGCGTTTTTAATCATGAGGTAACGATTTGAATTCTAAAATTACTACATGTGGCTAATCTGATCTAAACTATACTGTCACCGGATTCTATGATCGGAGAAGAAAGATTATGTTTATAATGAATTTTGAACAAAGATATTAAGGAATATTCATATAAAGGAGTAGACAATAATAATAAAAAAATTAATTAATTAATAATAATGGGTTCTTCTATTGAGTACTTCAACTCAAGTCCACATTTCCCGCTCAAGTAAATTTTTTGGATATTTATTGAAAACCAATTGGACCGATGTTCATAACCGATTAACCAAATGGGAACAAATGAATGATTGAAACCAATCGGTTTTTGAAATATTTTAATCGAAAGTTTAGGTTTTAGTTATGGCTCAAAACCAAAGTGAACCGAACAACAACTTGTACACACCCTTAAAATCACCAATTGAAGTGTTGTGGCTTGCATTAATGCGGCTGGTCAGAAGTTCGGATGGGGCAACTTCATACATAAAAAGTAAGTGTTTTAAGTACTAAGATAAAAGTTATTTTTTTTATTTTTATAACTAACTAGGTTAAAGTTCCATGCTATATAACTAACTTGGTTTGTTGTGGTTCAAAACTGAACCGAATCGCCACGTCCTAAAATAACCAATCTAAGCATTGTGCTCCCGTCACAACGCGCGGGCACCCCACTAGTAAAACATGAGATGATACGGCTCATATAAATTAACGCATTTCATTATACATTGGTAGTTAAGCTTTATATTATTATAGACTTGTAAAATTTGAGATTATTGTTAACTTGTTATTACTGAAAGAAACGAGTCAACCTGTCGAACCTTGAGCTAACTCGAGTTGGAGGTGGGATGAATACAAGTTCAATTTCTGACTTGGTTAAGTGTGGTGTCGATCATGTTGAAACTTTGTGTCCTAACTCCCATGGCTTATTTTTAATATGAAAAGTTAAGATACCTGCAGTAGATTTTGTTTGCTCGTAAAATTTTGCCTTTTTTCAATAGATTATTTCATAGTTAGAAACTAGTTAGATTTTTGTAGTTAAGTTTAGACATGGATTGATTTTGATGAAAACATGTTACGGATCTAATATCAAGTTTAGGGTAGGAACTTAATATAATGGGCCTGGAACAGTTTTATACTTGTTGAATTTGCCAACACATTTGGTTAAATAGTCAAATTCCGGCCAACTTGACAGATGGCGGATGGATTGACCCATTTAACCAATTTATTTTAAAAAGAAAAAAAAAACATGTATGTTGTAACTTAAGGCGGTTGGTTATTTATGCCAAAATTGTAACATTAATCAATAAGTGTGTATAGGTTTTATAGATTAACGTTATTATTTTATGAACATTTGTTTATAAATTGAATTTTTCGAGTATTAATACTTAAAAAGATATAATTAATTTGCGGGTTAAACTAGTTGTCTTCATTTCCGCCATGAATAGTGTGACATCTTCGGGTTCATGTTGTTGACAGTACTTAAGTTTTTGGCTCGTTCAAGTTCATATAAGATTTTCAGGTTCATTTTTCAACCCAACACAAGAACACAACCCGTTTAGTAAGAGTGAGCATATTAACCAAAGCAAAACCAAATAAACCAACATAACCGAATAGAAATAACCAAGCCATACAAAAGGTTTGGTATTTTCCGAAAACCGAGAAACCGTACCATACTGTAAAACCAATAAAACATCTATCTTTTTAATGTTTGTTGAGTTTATGGATATTTAACAAATGATGCAGGCATGCAGCCCAAATGTGTAAAGATCAACTTTGCATGATCTTAAAAACTAGGCTAAAATTTCAGACCCAAAATCATTAATTGGGTCATTTTTTTCGAGCCCAAACATTCCAAGCCTAAATGCAGAAACAGAAACCAAGTGACCCAAAAACCTTTGGTTCGATTTAAGCCGAAACTGATCTAAACTACCTATACAGTTTCTGACCCTTATTTTAACATCAAACAATTAAGATAGAAGTAAGGGGAGACGGGGCGTCACCAGAATTGGTTACGGGTATCTCACTACCATACGGTAACACCGCCGCCACCCATGCAGGTAGTGGTCCCGTGAACCAAATTCTGGTTCTAGTTAACGGGCTGGTACCTGTGATTTCTCTCTCTTTGTCTCTATCTCTCTCTCATTGATTGTGGGTAAATATGATTAGTTGAAATCAATGAAGTTAAAAAAACTCACGGGTAGTGCCCCGTCCTCCCTAAACATAACTTGTGATTAGTAGTTTTCAGGGTTTAAAAACTAAATAGCATTAATGCCAACAATACATACAAACTTTTTTTGTTTTTGTAAATCATGAGTAATATACACATATGAAATAGGAATGTAGGATTTATATACTTGTCTATAGCTTATAGGGCATTATATGATAACAAAAAGTAGGTAAGGAAATCGAGAATATTTTAATAATAATATTCATGAAATAATTATATTCATGAAATACCCATATTTTTAATGTTTTTTTATTTATTCATGTCAATTATCAAATGTTACGTCTCACCAATTGACCAATTGAGTTGATTGAATTATGTATTATTTCAAATAATCTTTTACAATGAACCAAACAACTACGGAAATCTTTGTTTATCCTTATCAATGGCACCCAAACCTAATGACATTTGCATATTACAAGTTATACTAAAAAACTTTTATATTATTTGTATACTTTAATGAAGGAAATTACAGCAAATAATCGTACTTCTAAAAATAGCAAAACAAATCTACAATGTTGCCAGTGCTGACTAGCGAAACCTTCCAAAAACCGCTAATACAACATGTCAAACTATTCAAAAACCAATTCGGTTTGACCGTTTACACAGTAGTCTTAGGGAGTGTTTGGGATTGATTATTCAAAACAGATTATGCGTTTTGAAAAAGCATATGTGGAGCTGCTTATAGATTATTGCGTTTTGGTAGCCTAAAAAACTGATTATCTGCGTTTTCAAAACGCAATCCCAAACACTAAAAACTGATTATCTGCGTTTTCAAAACGCAATAATCTAAAATTCAGATTCAAAACGCAATCCTAAACACCTCTTAGTATCTAGCCTCTAAACCGTCATGCAAATCTTTAAACCCAACATTCTATACACTCAAAACCAATCAATGTATTCTAATGTACCCAATTTAATCGATTTCAACAACTTATATACAATCATTAAAAAAAAAAAATCAAAGGAGAAAACTAAAAAAAAAAATGTATAGTATAATCTAAAAGTCAACTCAAATTTCTCATCTCAATTTTCTACACAAAAACAAAAAGAAAAACAAATTACTAATTACAAAATCCCAATTCTACCCCTACCTAACCTACTCATTGTTCAACAAAGGCAACTATGAACCCTAGCAATGATCAACCAATCACATTACATTAAAGGTCAAACAAACTATGAAAAAGGTCAAAGTTTGGAGTTGTAGGTGAAACTATATGAGAAGATAAAAGATTTGTAGGACTAGCAACAAAAATATTATTACCAGGACTTATTAACCCACTAAAAAAATCATTACCCACCGGCGAAAAATAGTTCGCCGGAACCGGCGGCAATGATCCCGGCGCCGGCGACAATATTCCGGGGAAGTAACTCATCTCCACCCCTTCAACCGCCGCCACGTCACCCACCGGCGCCGGTTTTCTTCCCTCCGGCGACTTCACCGCTCTTTCTATCGACGCAAATCTTGCCGCCGGCGACATGGCGCCGCCGTCCACGGCGGAGGAGAACGGCGATGGGTGTACCGGAGATGGGGCGGATGGGCCGGTTAAGCGTTGGACGAGGGTCATGAATTCGTTGGGGTTGGTGTGGATTACTTTAGGGGAGACGGTGTAGATGATGACAGGAGGACGGTGGTGGGGTGGTGGTTGGTGGTGGTGAGGTGGTGGTGGGTGGTGGTTGTAGGGTGGTGGGGCGACTGGTGGTTTGCGGATCTTGTGGGAGTCTTTGTGGACACGGAGAGGAGCTGGACGGGGACCTTGGAGTGACCGGGGAGACTTGCCGGTGGAATTTTCCGGCGAGTCCATGGTGGTGGTGATTGAGAGGTTGTGGAAATTGAAGTAAAGGGAGATTGGATTGGTGTGTACTTGTGTTTTGTGCAACTGTATTTAGTTGTGGATATTAAATATATTGATATTGATGCTATTTAAAAAATGAAAATGAAAAATAATAATATAGTAATAATTTGGGAAATAAAGAAAGGGAATTGCTGGGTCAAATATTGGAGGTGGGTCCCATTGTGTTTTTTTTTTTATAAAAAAGTTTGGGTGATTTGCAATTTTAGTCCCTTGGGGCCGGCCTGCATGTTAAATGTTTTTAGATTCTTTTTTTCTTTTTTGTTTTTTTAGCCTTGAGGGAAATCGATTATTTCATGTAGTTAACTTGTAATAGTAGCATAGTTGGGAATTAGGTAGGTATGATTATGGTTTGGTCGGTGATGAACCCAACCTTTTTTAACTTGATGTTGTATTGTTATATTCATGTTAAATACGAAAGTTATCCGTATAGTATTATTAAGCATTTTTGATGAGATACTAAAGATCTATAAACAAATCATGTTTCATTCAAAAAATAATATTTTTTTCCAAACCATCTTTCTAAGCTATGGAAATGCATTATGAGATTAATGATTTACATAGTTACTTTCATTAAATAATTTTGGTTGTAATTTACCTATCCAGGAGGTGGTGACACATTTTATTGTTCGCCTACCTACTATTCTTGTGTAATTTATCATTAAAATCATTTTAATGAAATGCAGTTAAACGAGAAAGAAAAAAAATATCCATTAAATTTTAATAATGATTTGATGAAGGTTACTTTCAAATTGAGTTTTTTTTATGTTTATCATTTTAATTAATTGACATATTTTTTATATTTTAATGTAAGTTTTATTCAAAATTAAACCCAGTCTAATACCGTCTATTTTCCTTTACGTTATGTCTTAATGCAAGTTCTTTTTCAAAATTGAGTTGAATCAATATATTATATTTTGATTTTTACTTATCTTAAAATACAATTTAGTGTTCTTTAACATTCATTTCACGATACACGTAACTTTGTAGCTGTTGGCATTTTGATTTAAATTCATTTTGGTATTCTTTCCCGCAGCAAGGCACATGGAATTTTACTTCAATATTTAGAGGGTGTTTGTGATTTATTATTTAATTCTAAAAATGTTTTTTTTTCTCAAAAGTGCTTATTAATTTATAAAGTTTTTACAAAAGTGTTTAGAATAGTTTTTATGAATAGAAAAACTAATAAGTCAATAAATTTCTTTTTAAAGGTGGTTGGCTTAGCTTATTCATGTAAAATGAGAAAAAAAAAAATTTTAGATATTTAAAACCATGTATAACTTTTACATATAATATTATATACTTAACAATTTTTTTTGATAAAAATTATAGTTTAAAAAAAAATACAAAACTTACAAATTTATAATTTTTTGATTATACCATAAGGGTTGGATTATTCTACAAAGGCTACAAAAAATGAGAAGGGTGAGAAGCCACTAAAAAATGACATGTGTCCAAAGGATTAACAAGTGGGAGGGGTAATTTTGTCAAAAACGTATACACATGCAAGTCACATGTCATTTCCACCTTCATTTTTAAATGTCCGTAACATTTTTATACGTCATCCTTTTTTAAAAAAATTATACCATAAAATTGAGCGTCTTTTTATCTTTAATATGAGTACCATATTGTTATACTTTTGAAACAAAATTCAAAACCCACTTGCGTAAGACACAATGGAGTGTAAAACACAATGAACACCAATTAAATATAGGGTATAAAACACAAGCAAGAGTCTAGTAAAACACAATAGACGACATACTAAAGACACAATGAATAGAAGACTAAAACACAATGAATACTTTTGAAAAAAAAAAGTTGAAAACCCAGTTGCGTAAGACACAATGGATGACATACGAAAAACACAATGAACAGAAGACTAAAACACAATGAATACTTTTGAAAAAAAAAAAAGTTGAAAACTCAGTTGCGTAAAACACAATGGACGACATAATAAAGACACAATGAATACTTTTGGAAAAAAAAAGTTGAAAACCTAGTTGCGTAAGACACAATGGAGATAACGTAAAACACAGTGAGTATCAATTAAATATGCAATGAACAATAGGGTATAAAACACAATGAACAGTCTAATAAAACACAATGGACGACATATAAAAGACACAATGAACATAAGACTAAAACACAATGAACAACATAATAAAACACAATGTACACTTAAATACAAAACTCATTTGCGTAAAACACAATGAAAAGCATACTAAAAACACAATGGACAAAGTTAAATCATGTGTAGACTAAAAAAACATAAATAACATATTTGTAAAGCACACATGCATACTATAACACAATGAACGAGCAGAAGACACAACGGAGAAGAAAACCCATTTGGAACGATTTTTTTTTTCAATTTTAATGTAGCAATGTGGTACTCATATTAAAGATAAAAAAACGCTCGTTAATATGGTAAAATTTTTTTGAAAAAAAATGTCGTATGAAAAAATTTTAGACGTTTTAAAATAATGGGGGAATTGACATGTGCATTGCATGTGGAGTGAGAAAGTCAACAAATTTGGTTTTCCTTTTATGCCATTCCTCTAATTTATTATTTATTTTTTTCAAACAAACTAATCTCAACCCTTCAAATATATAATCAATGGATCACAATCCTTCTCACCCTTCCTAAAAAAAAATGTCTTGTGTATTTGATCCTAACTCTATACCATAATAACATTTATAATTTCGCACAAATAGCAAATAATTCATAACTAAGTTATATTAGCGAAGCATATTCCTCTCCATCAGCATAATTAGTTACCATAAATTGTATTATTAGTTATAGTAAATAGCCATGTATTATGGAAGATTGATTGGCTACCTCCTCTATATATGGAGGGCATTGACTTGTAATTGAGACACGGACAATTATTGAATATTACGGAAGTTATCATGGCATCAGAGCCTAACTTCTTGTAGTACAAACCTCCGATCCTTTTTCACCATTTTTTTCTTGTTTCTAAGCTTTACGAAGCATAATCATGGGTGATAATCAAGCCCCGGCTATCATACCCACACCAAAACCTCTTCATCCCGTCTACTCAGTCACCCAAATCCAAAACAAAGTGCATGTTCTTGATGGCGAGAAGGTGACCTACTCGGACTGGGTCAAACTTTTTCGCCTTCATGCTCTTGCGTATGATGTTTTACCCCACATAGACGGCACTGAACCCCCTGCAAAAACTGATCCGGCTTACGAGTCGTGGTCCAAAATCGACGCCATTGTCCTTCAATGGATCCTTGGCTCTCTGTCCGATCACTATGCCAAGCGTGTCATCGAACATGTTGGCACGTCACAACACATTGGAACGGCACAACAAGCATGGGATCGCCTTTATACCGTTTTTCTCAACAATAAAAATGCTCGAGCCGCTACCCTCGAACACACTTTCACAACCACAACCATGGCCTCCTGTTCATCGCTAAATGACTATTTTCAAAAAATGAAGTCTTTAGCCGATCAACTAAATGATGTTGATCATCCGGTTACCGAGTCATGACTCGTCCTTCAAATGGTGACCGGCTTACCACAGGAATACGATACGGTCGCCTCCTTTATCACTCAAGCTGAAAAATCGTGGAATGATGCTCGCGACATGATTGAAAGAGAACAACGCCGCCAAGCAGCCCGACAGTCCATACAAACGGCTTTGACCGCTTCTTCTGCCACTCCAAACACACCACAAAACTCCACTCCCAACCCCGCCCCTAACCCGAACCCACAACCCCCTCAACCATACCATCCGGCTCAATCCTTTGACACCTGAGGCCAAACTCAGCCACGAGGCAGGGGCCGCGGCCGTTCCTCTTTTCGGGGACGCGGTCGAGGTCGTTACTCGTACTACCAAACCTACCAGCAACCTTACTCCTACTATTCCACAAAAACCCCACCTTCCCACTACCCGGCCCAACCTCCACCTCCAAACCAAAGCCCACAACATCCTCCTTATCCCTGGTGGGCCTCTCCACCGCCCTGCCCACATCTAGCCCAAAGCCCATGGTCTTCCAACTGGAGCAGGCCGGCCCAAAACCAAACCCAACAGCAGCCCACCACCAACAACCCTCCTTCATCCGGGGGCCTCACCCACCAGGACCCAAACTACCCTTATCCTAACCCACCCGGTTACAACCAACCACCCCCCATCGACCCTCTCCAACCCACCGAACTTGGCACCGCTTTATCCGCCTTAACCATCAACCCACCCATGCCACAATGGAACATGGATACCGGTGCATCATCCCACCTCACCTCCGATCCAGGTAAAATCGATTCCCTTTTATCTAATTCGGTTAACGCTAATATTTTAGTAGGTAACGACCAATCTTTGCCAATATTGGGGTCGGGTAAGGGTTATCATAAAACATCCAACACTACTTACCATTTAAACAACATCCTTTATGCCCCAACCGTCGTCAAAGACCTTATTTCAGTTAGAAAATTTACCCGGGATAACCTTGTTTTTGTTGAATTTGACCCATATGGTTTTACTTTGAAGGATCTCAAGACTGGACAACCTCTTTCGCGCCATGATAGCACCAGTGATCTTTACCCCTTTACACCACCTCGTCAAGTCCTTTTAGTTGCTGAACACAATAAGTGGCATGATCGTCTTGGACATCCTGGCACACATGTTTTGAAATTTCTTTCTAGTACTTTTAATCTTTCTTGTAATGAACAATCGTTTGGTTTTTGTGATTTGTGCCATTTATCTAACAGTAAACGGCACTCTTTTGCTGCATCAACTTCTTTTACTTATGCACCATTTGACATAATTCACTGTGATTTATGGACCTCACCCGTCCTTAGTAATTCTGCTTATAAATATTATATGGTTTTAGTAGACAATTTTTCTAATTACGTTTGGGTCTACCCTCTTAAATTCAAGTCTGAAACTTTTCCAACCTTTGTAAAGTTCCACAAATACATCCAAACCCAATTTCATAAAAACATAAAGGCTTTTCAATGTGACTTAGGGGGAGAATTCGACAATCATGCGTTTCACAATTTTGCCTCCTCCAACGGGTTCACATTTCGTTTCTCTTGTCCCCAAACCTCACAACAAAATGAGCGTTCTGAGCGCATGATTCGACGCCTTAATGACATCATTCGTGCACTACTCACACATGCCCACATCCCTCCTACCTTTTGGGTTGAGGCCCTTCATACCGCCGCCTACCTCCATAATATTCTCCCCACCACTCGCCTCAACTACAACACACCCACCTTTGCCTTGTACCTATGTCATCCCACATACGATCACCTTCGGGTTTTCGGGTGTGCGTGTTACCCTAACTTCTCTGCCACCGAAAATAACAAATTGAACCCCCGCTCTCTCCGGTGCATTTTTCTTGGTTACCAACCCAACTTCCGAGGTTACCGTTGTCTAGATCCTTCAACAGGTAAAGTACATATATCCCGCCATGTGGATTTTGACGAGTCCACATTCCCTTTCACCACCCCACCACCATCCAACACATATAATTTTTTAGATGATGACCCACCTTCATCCACCACATTTAACTTCAACAGCCCATCGCCAACCCAATTTACCCCCAATCCCGGGCCACCCCTTCCTCCAAACCCAACCTCCACCCACGGCCCAAACAACACCCACGGCCCAACCAACATGCCGCCCAATATTCCAGGCCCCTCCACAAATCCCAACCCCACCGGCCCATCAACAACCTCAGGCCCATCACACCCTCCTAGCCCACTTAACTTCCACAATGACCACCCCACTACCTTGCCACACAACCGCCCACAAACTGACCCGGCCCAACCAACTCAAAATCTTCACCCCATGACAACAAGAGGTAAGGATGGTATCCTTAAACCCAATCCTAAATATACTCTTACCACATCAACGAACCAAACACGTCGAACTGGACATACATTTTGTTCGTGAAAAAGTCCGCTTGGGTCAAGTTAGAGTTCTTCACGTGCCTGCCTCCTATCAATATGCCGACATCTTCACTAAAGGTCTTTCGAGACAATTGTTTGAAAGTTTTCGATCTAGCTTAACCGTTCGTCGTCACTCCCGGTCAAGCTAAGGGGGAGTATTAGCGAAGCATATTCCTCTCCATCAGCATAATTAGTTACCATAAATTGTATTATTAGTTATAGTAAATAGCCATGTATTATGGAAGATTGATTGGCTACCTCCTCTATATATGGAAGGCATTGACATGTAATTGAGACACAGACAATCTATCTATACATATAATAAACCAAAGCCATTTTAATGACATGGCATTCAAAGAGACATTCTCTTCTTTGAGTGTGCCATGTGTCATCTCATGTGACATTGTGATATTATAGGAAAAAAAAATTTAAAAACAAAATTGGATTTTTCTCTCTTATCTCTTATGTTTTCTCCCATAATTTTTAAACGTTAATATCTTTTATATACGAGATTTTTTAAAGAAAAAAATTACGCCAAATTAACGAGTGTTTTATTATCTTTCCAACGAGTACCATAGTGTTAAATAAATAACGGAGAAAAAAAACGACTATTTTTTTGTAGGGTTCTGTTCATACAGGAAAAAAAACACAAAGTGTTGAGGTAAATCATAAATCATGTATAGGCAAGTCACTAATTATGTTTCGGTAAATATGAATTCTATTTTCAACATGCGTTAGCATTGGAGTTATACATTGTTTTAGGTTAGATATTAATATTAGAGTTATATACATTGTTTAAGGTTAGACGTTAACATTGGAGATACATTTTTAATTGTTTTAGGTTATGTGCTACCCGAAGCTTTCCTGTATGTAACTGTAAAGCGCATCATTCTATTTTATATGTAAGATTAATATGTCATATTAGATTTTTCAACCCCGGGAAGTTCCCGGGGTATAATCTAGTATATATATATATTGCAAAGGGATTAATCCTACATGTCATACTCTTATGCAATCTCTCTTTTAAGAGATGCCACATAGGATGTGATGTGGCAAGTGTCACATAAGATGTGATGTGGCAAGTGTAAACCAATTAAAAAAAAGAATAAATATGATTTAAACCAATCTATTATAATCTTTGACCTAATCTATTAAATACCTAATCTACTAAATCTAAATATTAAAACTTTACAATTTTTTCTCTCATGTTTCCCCCATAACTTTTAAACGTTAATATCTTTTATATACGAGATTTTTTAAAGAAAAAAATTACACCAAATTAACGAGCGTTTTATTATCTTTCCAACGAGTACCATAGTGCTATATAAAAATCGGAGAAAAAATGATTATTTTTTGTAACCCGACAGGTATTGTGTCGGGTTTGAGATTAGTTTAAAAAAATTGTGGGTTTGGGTCGGGTCTGGGATTAGGTGATACCCGACCCGATTACCCGAAACAACATACCCAAATTCCCGAACTATATACCCGATCATATACCCATGAATTTTTTAACGCATCACATAACCTTAGACTAATATGTTCGATATTTCAATAATTAACTTTTTTCCTTATTTCATGTTAGTTCTTTTTAGAATGATCGATTACAAACTTCCGAATTCATTTGTAATGGCACTAGATTTATACACCGTCACAGATATTCGTTTTTTTATATTTGAATATGATAACTTATGGCAGAGATTTGTTTAAAATAATAATAATAATAATAATAATAATAATAATAATAATATATTTTATTATGTCATATTAGATATTTCAACCCGGGACGCTACCGGGATAAAAACTAGTTATTGAATATTACGGAAGTTATCAAGTTATATACATTCATCCCTGCGATTCTATTATATCTAATGTAATTATATCTCGTATCGTTGCGATATGTTAATTTTATATTATTCTTGCGACGTGTACTTAGACTTTCTTAATGAACTTCATTGCTGGTACTACACTTTTTGTGGGATTGTAGGATTCTTTTTATGCCCTATAAAATACTTTGTTGTTATTTTTTTGTTTCGTTTGATGCAACCCTCATGTTTAAACCCTAATAAGTAAAGAAGTAAAGGGTGGGTAGATTTTAACATTTTGAGATAAGCCTAGCTTTCCGCAAAAATAGTTCGAAAGATTAATTAATCTAAAAGTAATAAAAAAAGTAATCAGTTTGCAAATATATAGTGACTATGTTATTCCCCAGGAGCGTCGCGGAACAGACAAATCCAATATGATGTTATAAAATATGTGTACGATAAAAGTAATATGTCGTTTTTTTCCAGAAAAAATTGTAAAGAATTTGGTATCAAATGATATATCATGATCATGATAGGTGATTCTAATGTGTAAAGTAAGCATTTGTTAAAGAATGACTACATGTTCAATCTTTATTATCGATACACAATCAATCATCTTTTCATGTTTCTTGACTGTTTTCTTCACTCATACATAATTTAAGTATCTATTTTAATAATCACCACATAAAAAGTCGTTTTTTTTTCGTTTTTTGTATAACACTATGGTACTCGTTGGAAAGATAATAAAAATGCTCGTTAATTTGGAGTAATTGTTTTTTTCAAAACAATGTCATATAAAAAAGTTATTAGCATTTGAAAAACATGGAGGAAAGTGTATTTGCCATGCATATGAGAGAGAAATATTTTATTTTATTTTAAATCACTAAAATGTTTTCCTTATGGGAGGTGGGGAGTTCAAGTCCTACCGGCACCAACATGTTGTTGGTGGCGGTGCGATGTGTTTTACCGCAGTGGGTCTTTGGACGACGGGTTTTCCCCAAGAACTGGTATGAAATTACTGGTGGATTCGGGTTACTCTCGGAGTACTCTTTTGTTCAGTGGGTACTTCGAAAGTGCCTGGGATTGATTTGTTGGCCGTTCAAAAAAAAAAAAAAAAAATACTAATGACATGACATGCTACATAGCATACTCAAGGGGGATGTTATCCTCTTTAAGTGTCATGTGGGGGATGTTGTCCTCTTTAAGTGTCATGTGAGATTTTAAACTTTGGTTTATTATAATAGATACATTTAGAAGTAATAAAATTATCCAAATCATATTTGATTTCTCTTTACATATTTACATAGTTAAATATATATAAAATAGTTTTTTTTAATTAATGCTTTTTTTAATTGAGTAAGAAGATTAAGAAAATTATAAATGAAATCAGTAACGGGTGGGTAAATTGATAATTCGATATTCAAAAAGTCAAAAGCAGTTTAAAAAACCAGGATTATGTGGCTTTGGAAAAACTGTTTTTTAACCTACCAAAAAGCTAAAACAATAAGGACTTTCATTAAAGCCAAACAACTTATTGACTAGTTAGAAAAACTAACAAGTTGTTTTTAAACTCAGTCCCAAACATGCTCTTTTACTACTATAACTATTTTTAAAGAGGGCGGCATTGTAATAAACTTCAAAGATTAAGACATCAAACACAAAATTTGGTGCGTATAGTAGAAGTGCTCTATGCAATAGTTTTCAGTTTGCCCATACTTTTTTCAGTTAATACATTATCTATTTATACGATAATCTCTATCACGTTAGAAATTTATATTGTGATGTGTATGTTCGCATATGAAAGTGTGTAAGGTGTTAGTGTGTTTGCATGATCGTGAGGGGGGGGGGGGGGGGTGTATGAGTGTGTGTGCATGAGGTGTGGGTGTGTGGCATGCGTGTGATGGTTGTGTAGTTGTAAGGTGTTTGCGTGTGTGAACACCAAATACTTAACATAAGTGTGTGTTTGTGTGTGTGTCGCACGCATGTATACATGATGTTCTTCTTTAATGGGTTTTAAAAGGAATGTGGTTGTGGTAGTGATGATGAAATTGTGGGTTGATGGAGTTTACGGGGTAATTTGCACTCCGATGCATCGTGCAGGTTGCTGTCTAGCTGTAAAACACGTTTCTAATCTAGGAAGCCGAGAGCCCAAGAGGTTTTAACATGCGACACATGTGTAAAATTCGATCTCTCCTATACTCTTCATCTCTAGGTTTTAGAAAAATGGAGCCTCGCTCGGTTCGTTTGGACTTATAAAAAATAGTTTAAAACCAGTTTTAAACTATTACACGAATATATAAGTGTTCAATGTTTTACAAAACAAAAATTTGGCTTCTAGAAAGTTCATTTTTGGAGTATACACAATAGGGGCATCGCCATGTCTATGGTGAGTATTATATAAAAAGGACCCACTTTCAACTACACATTTCAAGTTCTTTTGAATTTAGTATTGACATCGTGTGCACTGTCTTTATTCACGTTTATAATAGTCAAAGAAGAGGGGAAAAGGTTTGGTGAATTGTCTATTCATTTTTGTACATCCAAATTAAGTTTTTTTTTTTTTTTCTTTTTCTCAAGTGAACTTCGTTAGAAAAACGTCGCGCCCTCAAAACGAGGGCCGACCAACAAAAACAATGTTACATCAAAACAATGTTAAGTTTTGAGTACAATTTAAGTCACTGTGATATGGTGACTAAAAATGGGTATTATGTAATAATAAATATGTTTAAAATTTATATACTTACTAGTGGCAATGTCGCGCGTTGTTGCAGTTGTATCTGTTTTATCGCCCCACAATTGTTGTTTGGGTTTGTGGTGTGTGTGCGCCGTTTGTGGGTGATTATTTATGGTGACTAATGATTTGTTAATGGGATGTGTGGGTGCGGGAATGAATTAAGGTGAGTGAGTGTGGTGGTGTTTTATTGGAAGTGTATGATTTATCCAGGATTTAAGTGGGTCATTAAAATGTTCAAGTATGGCCTTGAATTAAAAAAATCGGGAATTGTATGCATGGTTTATTATTTGTAGTAAAAAGATAAATAAAATCAACTCTAAAATGTGGGGAATGGGTATAGTGTAAGACGTACATGGTTGGGTGTAATAAGTTATTGACTCTATGAATAACAAAGTTAAACTAGGGTTATTTGACGGGTGCGCGTTGCGCGCCTTGTAATTATGTCGTCTCCCAAACGAACCATATTCAGCCGTGGGAGACGAACCATATTCAGCCAACGGCGTCACGTAAACCCAAACCATGGTCCATGATGTGCGTTGCATGCCATGATAATATTTTGCCCCCTCTAATTGTCTTCGAAAACAACTTATGATTATTTATCACTACCTGGATTCAGAAAGTTTGGTGGCTTCACACAACAGACATCCATACCCAATGAACAAAATTATTAAATTAAAGAGTAATGTCCTTTTTGAGTCCCTGTGGTTTGGTCGTTTTAACTAGTTGAGTCCAGAATTCAAACTTGTCTCAATCTGAGTCCTAATGGTTTTTAATCTTAACTTCTTGAGTCCAAAAAACAAACTCTGTTAGATTTTCTCAGTTAGATTGTTATGAAATTACCAAAACACCCTTACCATTAAAAATAATAACAAAATGTATACATACATATGCAGACTTACACACCTACTCAACCCATCTCCTCCTCTATGCTTATAAACTGGATCCTACCAACACCACCACCACCACCATAAACCACCTTCACCACAATACCCCACCACCATCACAATACACCGTCATCATCACCACGATACACCATTCCCTTTGCCACAATACCATATCTCTCTCTCTCTCTCTTCTCCTGAAACACCAACCCTACCACCGTCCCACTACTTCTGCACAAACACACAATACAAACCACCACCACCTCTCTTATTTACAGACAACAACAACCACTACCACCACCTGACCAAACCAACACCACCACTAGACCAGATCTTCATAACTACCACCACCGCCGCCATACCAAAACACAACCACTGCATATCTAACAACCCAACTGTTGAACCATACCACAACCATCGCCAGATCAAACCACCAGCAACTACCAAACCAGACCACCGTCACTGTCGTTACTACTAGGGCTTCAAAAAGCTTAGACGATGATGGGGCCTAGGGTTCAGGTCAGATTTGAAATCAATTTAGGGGTTAGGGTTTAGATCGAGGTGGAGCAGTGTGGTGGGTGGTTGTCCTGGTGAAACGAGTGGTGGTGGTTTTATGGTGCAGTGCTTGTAGGGTGGGGGAGGGATTGTGTGTACAGGTGGCAGTGGTGTTGAGGTGAGGGTGGCTCGGAGGTGGAGGTGCAGTGGGGTGGGTGGTGGCGGTGAGGCGGTGGTGAGGCGGTGGTGGAGGTGCAGTGGGGTTGCCGGTTGGGGTAGGGTTAGGGAAGAGATCAGTGAGTGCAGGTTTGTGTGTGTGTGAGAGAGAGACAAAGCGAGCTTTGTCTGTATATATTTGTTTTTAATGGTGAGGGTATTTTGGTAATTTTATAAAATCTAACTGAGAAAATCTAACAGAGTTAGTATTTTGGACTCAGGTGGTTAAAATTAGAAACCAGTAGGACTCAGATTGAGACAAGTTTGAATTCTGGACTCAAGTAGTTAAAACGACCAAACCACAGGGACTCAAAAAGGACTTTACTCTAAATTAAAATACCTGCTATAGTCACGTTCATTCCTAAATCCACACACCCACGTTGATGATGTTGAGATATGTATATTTTCCTCTTTCTTATTTTTCTTTTTTTAATCATTAGTATTCCACATTAACTATATATTAATAGACCACTGATTTGAACAGTGGTCTATCCTTTCTTGTAATTTCCGTTTTTTCAAAGGGCATTTTGGTACTCTGTTGTGTGTGTGGCTGTCAAACATTTCTGAGTCTTCACTCTTCTCTATGCCTTTTCTCATCTTTTATCTCTCTCAAGTTAGTCAAAATCTACAGATACAAAAGTTCCCATAGCCATTAACCCAGCATGGAGAGACATACTAAGAAGAGATACAATGGATAGATGGACGCCGGCTGGGGTGGTGTCACCGTGGTGCGCCGACGCCATTTTTTTACACAACTATTCGAAAAGGTATGTATGTTTTTAACCTTATCGTTAATTTGTTCTTAAATCAAGGTTTTCTCACTCTTTTTTCGTTTATTTTTTGGGGGTTAGGGTTTTGGTTTGTGGAGATGGTAAACGATGGTATTGGTTTGAGGTTTTTGGTTGGGGGAACGATGAATGGTGATGTTGGAGTTGGATTTCGGGTTTTTGAATTGCGTGTTGAGTGAGGACGGTGAGGTGGACGGTTGCCTTAGGTGGGGAAAATGGTGGTGTTAGTTGTGGTGATGGGGGTAAGTGGACAGTTGTGATGGCTGGGGGAGGACAGCGGTACATGGACGGTGGTGTTATATGGGGAAGATGCCGACAGATAATTTGGTTCTTACAGGATGATGCTTCTTAGATGTCATGGTTTTGCAATTTCAGAGGAAACAAGCTCCTTATACAGTTTATTTGATTTAGGATGTCAAATCTTCTCATGCCATGCTAAACTAATTTTAAAGTAGCTTCAGTTTTTAATTGGGTTAAACTCTATGTTGTATTTGGTAGTACCAACTTAAATGACAACTTGAGAAGATTCAAGAAGATTACAAGTGGGAACATGTTATTTACGATCTTTATTGGTAGTTATTAATCGTTTTAGTGAATAAATTTGGGCATATCACATATGTGATTTTGATTAATGATCCGAATTGGTTTATTGAAGACTGTTGAAATTTTAAAGGCATAGTCTCTTACCTTTTTGTTAACAACAAAATCAAAAAGCGCGCAACGCGCGCGTGTTAAGCAACCTAGTTACATAAATAACCAAATGATATATTGCCTACGCATGCCATATTTTTAAAAGTCCAAATCACATTTACATTTACATATTTATATATTGATACAGTATTGGACCGAAAAAATAATAGATGTACGTGAAGATTCCCTGAAAAAAAAAATGAGTACATAAAAAGACATTTTGATATAACCACATGCAGCAGCTACACCTCACCCCACCATTAACACAGACAACCTCCACCGCCGACGATCAAACAAATCAAAGACTCAGACAAGCTGAAGAACCCATCATAGGTAAAAAAAAAAAAAGAGGGTAACATACTCTAATTGATTGAAAGGCTACAAAACAACAAAAGTTATCCATCATCATTAGCTTAAAAAGACAACATGCTCAAAAAGATAGAAATGCTACAATAAATATAAGTAAGCTATTTGGGGTTCAATTATGGTTTACCCCATCATCATCACCTCCCCATTTTCTTTATCTCAGATGAAGTTTGCATCATCATCGATTTTTAGACGACTTTCAAGTCATTAGGGCCGCTGACCGGAAACCCAACACGGTAGAGTCACAGCCGGTAGGGCCGTTGGTAAAAAAGAAACCACCCTGGCTAAGGAGAAGAGGGCAAGAGGCCAGGCTCATCATCGTAACTTCACCTTTATCACACTGTGCAACATCAGATCATCACTATCATGTAGCCATAACAAAAGATTCAAAGCGAGAAACAAAAAGAAATGAAGGCGCCGCACGTTTTATGTCCGACGCCGCCAAGACGGCCGTAGCCGACGGCAACGACGGGGCAACACCCATCTCTTTTTTACTTTCTGTAGAATCCCCCTAGCTATCTTTCTGCAGAAAAAGAATTTGTAACTGAACAGAGGTTGAAGATGAAGAACCCGGATGATTTAGAGAGAGAGAGAGATTATGGACAGCCAAAGGTTTTTAAAACCTGATGGTGGTTTTTGGAAAATGAACGTCGACCGGCGTGGCTTTTAACATTGGGTTTTTTGACACATTAGGCAAAGGGCATGTGGTTTCAAATGAAAAGAACAGATGTAAAGCATGCAACAACATTGAAAGCAACTCAAGGGACACGTCAAAAGGAAGGGGAAAAAAATAAACAGTGTCATATAATAATTTGATGACTTAAATGCCCTTGTAAACAATAAGAATCACAATAATGGCAAATTTACTGTTTAAACTCTAAGGTGTATTATTATTATAAAATTAGGTTAGGATGTTGCAAAAAGAGAGAAGTAAGGGTGAAGCATGTAGGTTGTTAGTATATGTATGTAGGGCTGCAAACGAACTGGACTTTATGAATAACAAGTTATTGACTCTATGAATAACAAACTTTTAGCGAACTGTTCATGAACCGTTTGGCGGGAAGTTCGTTTGTGTTCGTTCGTTTAATAAATGAACGAACACGAACAAAAAATATTGTTCGTTTAGTTAAACAAACGAACATGAACAGAGGTCGCGTTCGTTCGTTTATGTTCATGAACGTTCGGTAACGTGTTCGTTTGTGTTCGATATTTTATTAAGGTTTTTAATTTTTTTATACATTTTTATATTCTTTAATTTTTATTTATTTTACCAAATAAATAATATTCATGGGGTAAATATATGACTATATGATATCAATAAACTTACTTTTTGTATCCAATATATGTTTCCACATTCCGGTGTTGATGCCCTCCACCTCCAATGCTCTTCTCCAGTACCAAGTATGTTTGGACAATTAGGTTATATTTTGGGTGGATTTAGCTAATGTCTTAATGTATGTAAATAAGATGTCATTCAAGAGTAATATATGTCTGTTTGTGTTTGCTTCCGTTCATGAACACTTGTTTGTGTTCATTAATGTCCATTTGTGTTCGTGTACGTTCATGAACAAAATTAACAAACGAACACGAACATGAGTGTTTTCTTAACAAACGAACACAGACAGAAAATCTCGTTCGGTAAGTGTGCATGAACTGTACGTGAACACATAGTTTTCTTAATAAACGAACACGAACAAGGCCTTGTTCGTGTTCGTTCGTTTCGTTTGCAGCCCTATATGTATGTGTAGATTATTATTATTATTTTTTTAAAAAGTAAACTTCATTCAAAAAGGCCGGCTACCTATCTTCAAGACGGAAATATAATCGTAAAAAACGGCCGCAATTTATATGAAATCGAAGTTACACCACATATGCCAATCAATCAAAACCGTTTTACTTCTACTTCAAAACCATAGAAAACCCAACGTTTTGATATCTGCCACTATCTCCGTCACATTTTGCCTTTTGTTTGTGAAGACCCTTTTGTTCCAAGCTTTCCAAATCCTCCAACACGTAAGAATAGCAATACCTTGCATCACCTATTTCTTTGTCTTCGATCTCGCATAATACTTGTGGAGCTCCAACGTGTCTTTTGTGTCGAACAAATATACGAGAGGAAGACCACACCATCTTGCAATGCCTTGCCAAACACTCATAGAATAACCAAATCCGGAAAAAATATGGTCTGAAGATTCGTCTTGATCACCACAAAAGATGCATAACACATTCCCCACATCGATGTTTCTCCTTCTAAGAGCCGTTTTTGTTGGAATACGATTCAGAACTGCTCGCAACATAAAAATATTGCATTTCTTTGGTAGTCATGTATACCACTCGAATTGACAAGAATCACCATTGACCGACTCGTTTATTAACCACTTCTTAATCGTTGCCACCGAAAACGTCCCATCCGAGCCTTTAGTCCACTTCCAATAATCTTGCCTTTTGTTTATTTGAGTACCCGCGAGAAGCCGCTGACAAAGGAGCAGCTCATTAACCTCTTGATCAGAAGCCGGATACGACGACCATGACCAATTCATAACTGTTGAGTCCCATTCGTTTCCGATTCGATCTCTCACCTTGCACCATTTATTTGTTTCCAGCCAAAACAAGGCTGGGAAACAGTCCTTTAAAGGGATGTTATCCGCCCAATTATCGATCCAAAAACGTATGTTCGAACCATTTCCCACAACTCCTCTCACCATATTATTGAAATCCATGTCTTGCACCTTCACTTTGTAACCAAAAGCAACTATTTTAGACCACGTACCAAGGAAACGTCGATTGCACTTAACCATATCCAACTTCCTACTTGACCCATGAATAACATCAATAACCCTTCTCTACATGGCGTCAACTTCATTACGGTACCTCCATAACCACTTTTATAAAAGCGCTTTATTCACCACTCTAGTTTTGTTAATCCCAAGCCTCCTTTTCGTTTTGAACATGTCACAAGATCCCAAACCATCCAATGTACCTTTTTCGTACCATCTCCACTTCCCCAAAGAAAGTTCTTAATCAAAAGTCTCTTGTTTCTTAAGAACACAAACCAGCGCTTTAAATAAAGAAAAATAATAAGTAGGAAGAGATTCAAGTACCGACTTTATCAATGTCACACGACCGCCAATTGATATGGAATTCGCTTTCCATTTTGATAGACGATTCATAAAAACTTTGACCACCGCCTCCCAATTATTCTCCCTATTCATATTAGCGCCAACCAAAATCCCTAAATAAACAAACGGAACCTCACCGACCTTGCAACTAAACTCATTCGCTTTCAGTTACACTTCCATGTTACTCTTTCCAATACCAAAAAGCGTGGACTTATTAAGATTAATTCTCAATCCCGAACACAAATGAAATATACGCAAGATCCGCCTCAAGTTTTTAAAATTGAAACTTCACCATTCACCCAATATAATCGCATCATCCGCGTATAGAAGATGACTCCATATCGGATTTTCATTCGGAAGCCGCACACCATCAAAAGCACTAATCCTCATCGCTTTATTAAATAAAGCAGAAAACGCTCCCATAACAATAATAAACAAAAACGGTGAAATCAGGTCTCCCTGTCTAAGCCCTTTACTACAATCAAACTCGAACATAGGAGAATCAATTCACCAAAATTGACGATCTCGCTGAGGATACCACCCCATAAATCCACATACACCATATTTCGGGAAAACCCATTTTGTCTCATGATCGACAATAAGAAATCCCAATTCACGTTATCGTAGTCTTTTTCAAAATCTATTTTAAACATAAAGATGTCTCTCCCGGTTCTTCTCGCCCACGACATTACTTCACTAATTATCAAAGGCCCATCTGAAATATACCGACCTGTCAAGAAAGCAGATTACGTCTTCGAGGTAATATTTCCAATAACTTGCTTTAATCGATTTGCCAAAACTTTCGACACCACTTTACTCACCAACTGATAACTCACAAAATTAACATATAAAACAGGCATAAATAGTCTCATAATAGGATACAATTAGGGTTATATTATTAATATTTGATACTTAATTCATTCCTATTTGTATTTATCAGGAAAATGGAGTTCCAAGACAGAACCAGAGGATTTTCGGGTGAAAACGAGCAAAAAGTGGAGATTCCTGAAGATACGAGACTTCCAGCCAGTTCACTATATGTTTGAAAACAATCTCGGGACTTAAACACCGCTGAAATCAGTCCGAGAGTGACCAAGCACGGCCACGCACACTTGCACGAAGGCCCCGAACGCGAGAGGACAACGCAACAAACTTGGAGAGCAAGAAAACAGAAGCAACAAAAGGTGCACGCCCGTGCCACTATCATGGGCACGGTTGTGCCAAAGACAAAAGGTATAGACAGGCTCTAATTTGCAGTAACAGAACGTACGTGTGACAGCGAGCACGCCCTTGACAGCCCTTGGCATGACCGTGCTTCCCCTGGAGGCCTATAAGTAGCAAGCTAACCCTCACCATTTGATCATCCCTTCTCACCTTGACTTGAGCACTTCTTGGGTCGACTTCCAGGAGTCTTGCAGAGATCTTGGGGTCCCTTGGGAGGCCTTAGGTCCCTCCTAACACACCCACCAAGGTTAGGCCTCGTCCTTTCTTGGATAATTCGGTCAAGCATGGGATCGTAGAGTAGTTATGCAATAAATATCGAGGGTCGCGAGGATCATGAGAGTTACATATCACTTGAAGATTGAGAGCTTGTCTATGAGCAGCCATGATTCATGTGTTGATCATTTCTATGGTTGTATCTTTTCATTATTTACGAACCCGCTTCGATTTGTAGACTTTTATTATTAGTAGTAGTAGTTTATTTTTAGTTACTTGTTGTGTTATCTTCTTCTAATCTTTGTTTGTTTATATTTGTGACAGGTTTGAATGATGATTAACTTAATAACATAAAATACTATAACTTAATTAAATAACTAGAGGTATAATCAGCTTCTGGTGGCCCCGAGCTAGATCCAAGGCGAGGAAACCGGTAGTGAGACAGATCCTTCGGGCTTCTGATATCCAAACCAGATTCTAAGCAATGGCTTCTGAAGTGGACCAGATCTGAGTGACACATTTCTGGTAGTTACCAGATGATTGAATGATCTTCTTGGTAAATTATATAACATTACATTTATCAACACGTGTACACAAGAGATTGCAACCTAATTATTTTATGAGAAAGTATACGATACAAAGATTATTAACGTAAGAAGTGTAAGAAGCAACCAAATCGTGTCACCTGTCAACTATGGTTAAGTTTAATTAACCTAATACTGGTTGATTAAAAGGGTAAATTAGTCCATCGACGTTCATTCAATCACGTTCTAATCAACTTTTCAATTAATAGGATCGAATTCAATTAATCAGTTTCAATTCATGATTCGAACGAACATCTAATCAAATGAGGATTCAATCAAACCCAATTTTAATTTCGATTACAATTATGCTCTGTTTTTTTTATCGATCCAGGTGTTTATTTTATCGAAACAATATGTCTGATTATCATATGGTTGAAGGTTGTAGAGTTTGTTATTTAAAAATCATTCAAGGTGTTTTGATAAAATTAAGTTGGGAGTGTTTTTTATCTGTAGAAGTAAAAACAGTAAACATTTAGGGTTAATGTTGAAGATGATGATAATAGAGTGCGTTTGAATGTTTGTAAATTTGTTATAAAGTGCATCTATTTTTGGATGGTTTTTGTTTTCTATTGTTTTAATTAGTGCGTTTATAATTTTGTTTAGTGCGTCTATATACATCAGTTTGAATTATTATTTATGTGCTTTTACAGATCAATTATTGGAAGCAAACAATAACAGTATTTCTCGTGAATGATTATTTTGTCACCCTGTTATTATTGTGTTTGTTTATATATTTTTACAGATGTATACAATTCAATCACAGATTAATTTTTTTTTGTTTTTCAGTAATGGCTTGTTCATCTTCATCATTAAAATCTGAAATGATCAAAAGGATGCAAGAGCAAATTACCAAAGATTATGCTCTTGAGGGTCGTCTGGAGGATAACATAAGCAGGATAAATGATGGAATAAGTAAGAGAGATGAGATTTCCAAGCTTCTTATTCGTATGCCTGACTCGAGTCTTCATGAACTGGCAGTTATGTTCATGATTGATGCAAAGAAAGGCGATGTTAATCTTGTCGATCAACTTACAAAATGCATAACTCTTTTGAGGTGTTCTATTGAATTTAAAATTCAGTTTTTAAAGTTTATGTAATCTCAAGATCATGAGGAACTGATTATGTAATTTGTTTTTGTAGTTGTTATTTACCTGTTTATGATGTGTGTTGTAGTTTATGTGCGTTTGAATAAATAAAACACATGAACAAGTTCGTTTAATTAAAATCACAGTAATCTATTTCTATTGATAAAGTGCGTCCAAGTGCAAACTCACTTTGCAGATTAGTGCGTCCAAACATAATTTCAGATTAAATCAGTTTTAACTACAAATCCAAAACTCATTTACAGATGAGTGCGTCCAAACTAACATATTTAGAATCAAAATCAGTAACTAAGATGTTTTAAAAGCATTAAAACAATGTTTATATTGCAGCCACCCTCTTCTCTAGTTTTGCCATGGCATTCTCTAACATCTTATCCCTTACTTTGGCTGACCTTTTTGCAAACTTGCGAGCCTCTTCAATTATTTCATCCCTGAGTATGTTGTGTGGTGAGAGTATAATCTTTGGCACGTACTTGAACCGCAATGCATCCAGTTGTGTTTGTTGATAGGCCGACTCACTTGCAAATTCACAGTTCCAAAATGCATACCCTTTGAATGTTTTGAGGTGTCTCATAGCGAATATGCCACAGTCTACATGGTTTTTTTGTAGTTCTCCATGGCATTTCTCTTCTTAAAGTTTTACCTGTTACAAGTTTCTCAATTGCTGGTGTTGTAGGACATGTTTTCTTCCACAACTGGTACAAAGTGTGTCTCTACAAACATTTTTTAACAAAGCCATTAGGTTAGTATCATAATTTTTTCCAGCTATATAATTTTTTTCTTGTTTTATGTGTTAAATAGAAACATACCAATATTTCTGGAACGCCTTTATATCTCGTTGCATTGTCTTCTCCCTCTTTAGAGTTGTCAAGCAACTCTGATATTTCATTCCTCACATCAAAAGATAAGACATAGAAATGCATGTCCATCCACACCGGCTGCAGAATCATGTCGAATTCATATAAAGATTTTGCCTCGATCTTCCTGAAGATATCATCAAGATTCCTAAGGTAAACCTTTTCTCTTTGTGACCATTCAACATCTTCTTTATAGAAGTTTGGAGGCTGAAATAAAAAAAAAATCAGTAAAAATAATAAGTGTGTCCAAATATATATATATGAGTGCGTTTGAATTATTTTGCATTTTTCAAATATATATTAGTGCGTCTTAATTATTTTGCATTTTTCAAATATATATTAGTGCGTCTGAATTATATATTAGTGTGTTTAAATTATTTTTTACATTTCAAATGTAGTGCGTCTGAATGTTAATAGGGTGCGTCTAAGTTCAAATGTTTTTCATACCATCATGTTGGAACAAAGAAACAACCTTCGTAGAGACCCTTCCTTCTTTTTCTCCTTTTCTTCATAGTTTAGAATATCTGTCCATACATCTATTGCATTTGTGCACAGCCATATCCCAGGATGGAAACTTTCAAAAATCACTTTCATGATCTCATTTCCACCTTGATCCCAGTAACAGATTTTCTAAACAAAATGAAAAAACGCACTTACCTTTTTCTCTCTAATTGAAGAAAACATGTATTGTGTTATCCTGACTTCATCTTCTATTAATTTCTCAACAGTGCACACTTGATTCCCGGTGTATGGTGATCTCAATGCCCATGAAGGGTTTTTGTCCCTAACTGACTTTTCATAACCAACCACTGCTTTCCCTTTATCTTTCTTTTGTGCTTCTTCTGCTTCCTTTTCTGGTGTTTTTTCTTTCTCAACATGCTTCTCTTTTGGTGTTGCTTGTTCATCCTCAGCTACATGCACAGTTGGTTCTATTGTTTAAAGTTGAATAAATGTTGCGTCTGTTATCTCTTGTGATTCTAAAGAGATTTCAACATCATGCATTTTTTCTGTTTTGTCTGTCTCCAATTCTCTCCCAGGTTCTTCATTTGTTGCCTCATGCACATCTCTTACTCTATACACCCCTGGTTCAACTGTTTCCAACATCTCAAGTGCTGTGTCAGTTATTTCACCTTCTTCATTTAGATTTCCGAGGGTTGCATCACCTGCCCGATCATCCATTACCAACTCAGTCCCCTCCTGATTCATATGTGAAGTTTCAGTCACTCTAACATTTTGGTTTTCTGATTCCACATTGTCTTTGACAACTTCAGCATCCTTGTCTAACTCAGCTTCAGGCTCCGCTATATTTTCTGCCTCAACATTCTCAGCATCAATGTTTTTACCTTTGTTGTTCAATTTGTCCCACTTGTCGCACAACTTCATCAACTCTGGTACCCACAAGTACTTTGTTCGTGCCTCTGTAACCATTTCATTCATCTCCTTTTGAATTGCTTCATACTTTTTTTATGTTTCCCTCCATGGTTTTTATCCAAACATGTGGAAAACATTAGTGCGTCCAAAAACATAGGTTAGTGCGTTTGAAAAAACATTAGTGCGTCCAAAGTTGTAGTTCAGTTTTTAAAAAATATACAAATCAGAAATACATGAGTGCGTCCATAAGTAACATTAGTGCGTGTATAGTTGTAGTTCCGTTGTATACAAATATACAGATCAGAAATATACTAGTGCATCCAAATTAACATACAGGTGCGTTTGAATAATAATTTTAAGTATTTACCTTTTTGGCTTTCATTACTGACTCATATTCTTCTCTTCTAATGCCCTATCTATAACTCAGATCTGGTTGAGTGTTGCAGTATTCAAACATTTGTTGTGTTTGTGTACTCATTTCATATTTTCTCCAATCTTCAGTGTGATCAGCATCATCAACTTGGAATCGTCTTGGTGGACTCGGTCCCATATTCAGATTGTAATAATCACTATCCAAAGCTGCTGCTGTTTTATCACCACCTTTTTCACCTTGCATTTCAATCAAGGTTTCTAGAATATCACTTACCAGATTTTCAGTTTCTATAGCATCCGCATTCTCTTCTTCGTCATCCTCTTCTTCGTCAGCAGCCTCATTCTCTTCTTCATCACCCTTATCAGCATCACCCTGATCATCTCCATCATCTTCTTCAATGTCAGTCAACGGCCCGTTGTTATAAAGATGATTTTCCATCTCTGCAAGTGAACTAGTAGTTATGTAAGTAACTGCCGGTATACTGATTTGTATTTCAGATGGATGTCTCTTGTTGTATTCATGTGTGTAGATAACCTGCTTGTTTTAAAACAGTTTATATGTGTTAGAAAACATAAATGCGTCTAAATTAACAGTAAGTGCGTCCAAAATTATTAATAAAAAAAATCAAATGCGTTTAAGAGCTATTGTTAGTGCGTTTGAAGTCTTACACTTAGCATTACAATTGGACCATTATACCGGTCTTCTTTCTATCCTGCCTTTGTTCTTCTCAGACATTCTATCAGGTAAGAGCACCAATCCATATTTGGAATGTCTTCCTCATCATCCACCCATGCAAAAAGCTTTGATTTATTGTCGTTGACTTTGTGATCTCACCGAAAACTGTGTTTCATAACACAAGAAAATTCAATTTAAATAGCCGTCCACCCCTTGGTTGTTCCCTAACAACCGGTGTTACCATCGCAACACTTACTTTCTTTTTCTCAAATTGACTCTTAAACTCATCTATTGTAGAGTCAGAACCTTTCCTTGCCCTACTTTTTTCGAGAACCGGTTTCTTTCCCATTGGTATCCCTAAAGCTTCATGTACCAATGTAGGTGTGATCTTGATTTTCCAATTTCCTGCATTTAGTTTGTTTCTTCCCTCGTCATAATTGACTAACAACCAGTAACCCAAGGCTGTTGATATATGTTCAATCTTAATGTCCAACACAGATCCAAACCCCATCTTTCTAACTTCTTCCTTTTGTTCATCTGTGTAGTCTTGGATGCTTTCAATAAACTCAACAGGAGAGCATCTTATTTTTAACTTTTTACCTATGTATTGCACAAACTCCCTTTCCTGTATTTTCTTCACCTTCTTCTTAGTTTCATCTATTTTCACCTTTTTTTGTGGCCTCTGGAAATCTTCATCAGATGATTCTGAAGTTTCTTCAACAGCTTGTTTTTTTGTTTCGACAGTTTGTTTCTGTTTCTTCAACTGTTGTCTCATCTTTTCAATATCAACTTCCAAATTCTTAGCAGCTTCTTTGTTTACCTTTTCAACCCTTTATTTTTTAATTTTAATTAAATTTTTCAATGGTTGATATTCGAAATCATCATCATCTGATGTTACATTTGGTCCTGCATAAAAATGAACATATCATTTATTTAAACGCACTAATGAAATAATACAGACACACCAATTAGAAACAATACAACATTTGCAGACACACCTATTAAAACTTTACTAAACATACAGACGCACTAATCAAACCTAAATAAAACTAAACATTCAGATGAACTCATACTAAACATACAGACGCATTCATATCCTAATTGAGATGCACTCATGTTTTTAAAACTAAACATACAGACGCACTCATACTAAACAAACAGACGCACTCATCAAACCTAAATAAAACTAAACATACAAACGCACTCAACATAAAAATACAGACGCACTAACACATAACATACATACTATAATAAAAAACTGACTGTAATTAAGCAAGTAATATCCACATGCAAATAACCTAAGTGCGTCTCATCAAAAATTAATTGCTATTTTGTTTGTTGAATCAACTATACCTTTACTCTGTTTTGACTTTGTTTTGTTACGTTTAGCTTCTCTTCTTCTTTCCACATATTTTTGTCTGATTTCATTTAAAAAAAAAAAATCAAAACGAGAATCAAACGAGATGAAAAAGTGAAAATGTAATCATGAAACGCACCTGATTGTCGTTTTGAAGACATTATGCTCTGTTTTTTTTGTTGTTCATCACTTCGGTTGTTGAATCGTGTTTGTGCGTGTTTTTATTTGATTTTGTGGTGTAATAAACCCTATTTAAATGATGGTTTGATGATTTTGTTTATCAATTTTAGTAATAACCATCGCTGGGTTTGAATTGGCGGTTCTAATTCGTAATTTTTAAAACGCGTTTAATTTTGTTTTGACTAATTTACCCTCGGTTTGATTTAAATGCCTTTGGTTAGATGATCTGATCAGTTTATAATCTAATGGTCCAGATTGCTTCTTATGTTAAGAGACTTTGTATAATATCTCTTCCCTTATTTTATTTAACCGAGAGGTAATGTAGAAACACCGTTCACAAAATAAAAATAATAATAATTTTTATTGAATTAACATATGGATTACAATACAAAGAAAAACTAAAGTGAACAGATTACAAAGGAAGAACAAACATATTACATAAACTGGAAATAAAGTACGAGCAGAAAGGAAAAAACAAATGAAACAAACAGAAAGGAGAAACCCAAGATGGCTGAGGCACGTGTTTAACACGCTTCCCTTAAAACAGATTTCGGGCCACCCAGGTGAACCCGTCTGTTTCCCAGGATACAACAGCCTAAGCAGATTGCACTGCCGGGGTTACCCAAGTACTTGAAACAAGAGCCAGCAAGTCTGAAAAAGTTAGGGAAATTTTCTGAAAGAATGCGGTGGTTCATGAACATGAATTCTGAGAAAGTCTGTGTGTTCAAACAGTGCACACAACTCTGTATTTATTAGCTACATGAAACCATGCCAAGAGTTTGTCATGAATACATAATTCATTGGTAGTTAAGTCTGTATTGAATGACAAGACTTAATCACACTTGACAGGTTAAGAATCCGAAAGGACTTAACCACACCAGTTAACCAATCCTAGCCACAGGCTCAAGCTACACCAGTTAACCAATCCTAGCCACAGGCTCAAGCCACACCAGTCCGAGTTCAGTAAAAAATATAAAGGCGGCTCTCAAGTGCAAAGTGCGCCATCAAAATGCCACATTACGCCCATCGCCCTTGTCCCAGACCCGTGCCCGAGCGCGTCAGGTGCTTCGCACCCTCCTGGCTGCCACTGGGTGTGTCATGTAGTATAGGAATACATTCCTCTACAGAATTCTACATATAAACCAACACATGATTTATATCTCCACCAATGTGGGACAAGCACAAATTCCCACAACACTAAAGTTTCACCACACAGACTTAAAGCTTCTAGCTTTATAATTAAATATCATTATATTACAAATTAATATAATATTTAATTAATTAATTTCCAAGAATTCCCTACATGAATGGAGATCGACCCACACACTCAAGTGTCATAATAAAATTTTAGCGGTTAAGCAATGCAGGATAGGTAGGTATTCCCTTTGAACCCTCATTTGTGATGTGTACATTGTCTCCTAGAGGTTAGTAGACGCGATGTCCTTGAACCAACCCCTTTTTATTATAGTCACAGGCGAGTACGTGTCAAAGTAGTCAAGACCTTCCTTTTGTCTATACCCTTTGATTACGAGCCTTGCCTTATACTTGTCAACAGAGCCATCAGCTTTCATCTTTCTCTTGAATATCCATCAATATCCAAGTGGCTTGCACTGCACCCTGGTCGAAGATCAACTAACTCCCAAGTATGATTCTGTAAATTAGAATCAATCTCACTTTTGATGGCTTTTTTTCATTGGGGTCCATCTGAAATGGTGACTGCTTCTCGATAGGCTTGAGGCTCACTCTCCACCATGTAGGTAAGAAAATCAGGCCCAAAAGATTTTCCAATCCTTTGCCTTTTGCTTCTTCTTGGCTCAACATGTTTAGCCTCTGATTGTTCATAGGTTTCATTTTAAACAACCCTATCAACCATTGTTGATGAACTCGCATGAGTTTGTTCTATCATTAGGAACTCCTCTTCAAAATAAGTTGCATTTCCTGACTTTGTTTCTATTATGGAGTTCTTGTGAACATCAGGATTCTTGGACTCATGCACAAGAAAATGATGTGAAGTCCCATTGTGGGTATACCCAATAAATATGCAATCAATGGTTTTGGGCCCAATTCTAAGAGCCTTGGGAGGTGTAACAATTACCTTGGCCAGGCACCCCCACACTTTCAAGTATTTGTAGGATGATTTCTGTCCCCACCATAACTCATTTGGTGTTACATCCTTATTCTTGAAAGGAACTTTATTCAACAAAAAAATTGGTCGACAAAATGCTCCCCCCCCCATGTCCTAGCTCATCCTAGAACTTATCAACATGGTATTCTTCATTTCCTTTATTGTATGATTCTTTCGTTCTGCAATGTCATTTGATTGGGGTGTGTAGGGAGGGGTACACTCATGTATTATGCCACTATTGACACATTCATCCCCAAATGGCAAAACAAATTCACCTCCCCTATCACTTCTCACATGCTTTATTTTCTTATTAAGTTGATTTTCAACTTCAGCTTTATACAAGATAAACTTGTCAATTGCTTCATCTTTACTCTTAAGTAAATACACATAACAATACCGTGTATTGTCATCAATAAAAGTAATAAAATGCTTATTGCCACCTCTAGTGGGAATCGATTTCAAATCACACACATTAGTGTGAATCAAGTCAAGGGGCTCAGTTATTCGATTAACTGATTTAAATGATGATCTTGTTTGTTTGGCTTCAACACATGTTTTACATTTTGATTTAGAGTCTATGGCAAAAGTTGGCATGTTGTAAAACCCCAACCGTTGGCGGAAACATCGAGGTGTCACGTAGTGACGATTGCTCAATAGCTCATGGACTAAAAGTGTAAATATTGGTACGTTTTTAAGTAGTTTATTACATTGAAATAAGATACAAGATACAATGATTCAAACTAACAATCTAAACTGAAATACAATGAATACAAAATCTATGTATAAATTCCAAAAGCTAAAAAGGCCTCACAAAAATAACTTGAAACATGTACCAAAATAGTATAGGTCAATACAAAAATGTATAGGTGAGCATACCCTGTTTTGAATACATATAGTAGAAAAAAATGTTTAGCAATTCATGTGTTGTATACCGTTTGCAATTATGTAATAAACAGTATCGGGATCAAAATCCACCCTATGAAAGTGAAATGAAATTTATATATAGTATGTGCTATTAACAGTAGTAATGAAACACATAGCAATGACCAAGGTCTCTCAACAGAGTCACAAGAGGTATATACCATAGTACTATTCATTGAAATGCTAGGCCGCAACGGTTAATGATTTTGACAAGTCAGAGATACACAAAGTAACACAAAGCAAACACACATGAGAATTGCACTTAGTGAAAAGAAATAGTAATTTGACATAAGGTACATGAGTAGCCCCAAACAGTAAAATAAAAAAGGGGAAAGATATACTCACAGTTTGCGAAAGCGATCAAAATCTAACTTAAGTGGTCGTGAGCTAAGTAATGGGAATTCTGAGGAATTCAACCTATAATGTATAAGAATACTAATAAGGAAATGTCTAAAAAGTCTAAGGTATCTAGGGTTCTAAGGCATTAGGGTTTGCTAAGTTGATTTTGGGAATTAGGGTTTCTTTTGTGATAAAATGAATTAATATTAATTTTGTGTGTCAAAATAATATGATTAAAGTTTATAAATATGATTAGGTAATGTACTCATTACCAACAGAATATCTAGTTAAAAAGTAGTTCCAAATAATTGGGACAAAGCAATTGAATTAATTGTTTTAAAACTAAAATTGTAATTAATTACAATAATTAGAAATAACTGAACAAATAAATACAAGTTACACAAGTGAACTAAATGTTGATGATTATGACTTTCAAACATAAAAATTTCTGTTTTATAAAACATTAAATTTATAAAACAAATTTTATGTATTATGAATTAATAAATGATTTATGTATTGAAATAAGCATAAATATAACTAAAATACAAGATATGTCTCAAAAATGATATTTTCATGAAAATTAGTTGTATTCTGATGAGAAATACCCAAAATAAATTTTTCATAATTTTTCTCAGTTTATTTGTATTTAAAACTGATTTATTGAATTTAAAATGTATTTAAATGATTAAAAATAGGAATATCTATAAAAACTAAATATTTCTGGTCCAATAAATTAAGTTTAAGTTTCTGATGTAAAATAATAATTCCACAAAACTTTTGGTATTGAAATCATTTAAAATGAATTTTTAATCAATTAAATATGATTAAAAGAGTTTAAATCAATAAAAATATGAAATTAAGATATTTTTCTGAAAATAAAAGGGTGGAAATTAAGTTTATGGTGTCAAGATAATACACCTAAAATTTTATAATTTTTGGACCAAAAATGAATTTAGTAGGAATATTATAAGTTTATATGCATTAATAATGATTATTTTATATAAAAGAAATAGTAAATAAAAAAAATCAGAAAAAGGAGAGGGATGCCTGAGTTCAAACCCGGTTCCTCAACCACAAATAATTAGGAGTAAACCACTACACTATAACATGTTATGTTGATTTATTTGAAGGTTTAATATATATAAACTATAACCTTTATTCATCTTCTTCCCCAAATCATAATCAAAACCCTAACCCTAACCCTATACCAAAATTCAATAATATGATCTAGGCCATATGAGAACTCTGTAATATAGGGCTTTTGATCAGATTTGAATGAGGAATGAAACAACATCAAAATAAAGGACTTACAACATCGTTTGGGATTGAAAAAGAGGTGTGCAGGTATCGAACTATGAGGGCCGATTTATCACGATCCAGACTCGATCAAGATGGTTTTTGTGTGGTTTTAAGTCGTGTAAAGGTTGGTGAACGATGTGCAATGAGCTATTTATAAGGTTGTTTGATAAAATCGGACGTTTGAACCCATTGTTTTAAACCGACGGTTACAACCTTTATATTAGGATTAAACACGATTAAATACTCGTTTAATGCTCGATTTAATGTTTGAAACTGTTAACATGAAGTGGAGAAACGATTTGGCAACCTTTAAACGAGTTAAAAACATAAAAAATGGGCAAAATGAACTCGCCGGAACATGGCCGGAATTTAGGCGGAATTTGGGGCGGAAAAGCGAGAGATGGAAAAGGGAGGGCTGGTTTGGGTTTGAAATTTTCAATAATTGGCAGAAATGGTCCTTGGTGTTTTATATGATGCATTTTATGATAAAACTTAATTATTTATCAATAAAACTTTACAAACTTTTATAAAAATCTCAAACTTTTAAAACATTTTATTAATTTCACTAAATAACTAATATTTTTCTTTTTTTATATAAAAGCCAAAATATATCATGATTAAAGATTGTATTCATATATGCGTTAGGTTTAAAATGTAAATATTTCCAAATAATAATTGGAAGAACTCAACTTTAATTAGATTAAAAAAACATAGGAAGTACATGGACTGGATTTGACAACTTGCTAAAAGATAAGGATGACGGTTGTCACACATGTAATCTAATTTAATCAAACGACGCATCAAATTAAAATTAACATGACCAAGACGACCATGCCAAACATTAGGAGACTCAACCAAGCAAGCTGGAGTAGTAGCATTCTTATTCTTGTTCTTAGTAACAACCATTACATTGAGTTTAAACATACCATTCTGGGCATAGCCCTTACCAACAAACATACCACGCTTACTTAAAACAAACTTGTCACTCTCAAAGAGTAGACGGAAACCAAACTTATTAAGTAACCAACCCGACACAAGACTTTTACGCAAGTCAGGAACATAAAGCACATTAGTTAAAGTTAGCTCTTTTCTAGAAGTCCACTTTAAGATCACATCATCCTCACCCTTGATATCTGTTGTAGAAGCATTCCCCATGTACAACTTCTCATCTCCCACAACCTCTTTAAACGTACTAAATAGGGTCTTGTCTGGGCAAACATGGCGAGTAGCCCCAGTGTCCACCCACCACCCTTTTAGATTGTTAGACACCAAATTAACCTTCTCCATCATGGCAGTGAGGTCTGAAATCATGGCCACTAAAGGCACATCATCATCAACAACCATAAGCGCCTTCTCACGTTTAGGCGCTTTGCATTGATCAGCTTTTCGACCAGTGATGTCATATGGTTTAAATGACTTAAAATTCTTTTACTTAAAATAGTAAGTTCCCGTTTGAAATACCAAAAGCATGGTGAAAAAGGTAATTAAGTCAAAACTTTGAGGTGAGACACTTTTCAAGTTTTAAATTTATAAAATAAAATGATAAATGCTAAACGTTCTAAACCCACACAATAGGCAAGTGTACCTATCGAGTATAGTATAAACACAAGCAAGTACCAAGTATCGAACCCTAAGATACGACTTTCCCTACTCAGCTTTAAGTTGCTAGAGTAAAACTAAAGATAAATAAAAGTGAGAGATAACGAAAGTAACCGAGAAGAAAACCAATATCCAAAGAAAAGTGTTGCTTGGGGATCCAACTTATCTTGGTACGGATTAACAGTAAACATTCAATTGAGTGATGTGTCCAAGATGCACATTACTGCATAACTATAAAGACGACTTGTGTTCTCATTTGTTATTGTGAAGGTCTCCCTACCCCGGTAAGCTCACCTCTCAACAGTGAGGGGAGGATCACCCGAGATTGTGTATAACTAACCCCGAAGAACCCACCTCCCAGTGTTGCGATATTGACATCCACCGACTCTAAACTTTTATGAATAACTTGCCGGCAGCCAGAGCATGGCCGAACAAGCTACCACTTGACATCATAGAGGAGTCGTGGCTGTCCCGCTCACGCTCATCCCCTACTTGAATTAATTAACTTTTCAAAAAGTGATTGGCCTATTACTAATTGTGCGGCAATATAGTAATGGAAGAGAATAAAGACCGTTCGCTTCCAACACGGGTTCACCAATTCTTGGTTTGCGCCAAAGCTAACACATAGACCATGAAGCTAAGTCACAAAACCAACTCTTGGCTTATCACTAGGACCAAGTATAAAGAGCGTACCAACCCTAAGTGAGATTTTGATAGTAGAGGATTAAGCCACTAAGTGTGAATGTTTCCAAACACAAATGGGCCAATCACTACACATGGAATTAGTTTAGCTTACAAGTGCGTGGTTTGTTACACACCATGGGTACACTCATAAGTCCATCCACTTCCTATCTAAACACCCACAAGACCAAATACTAGATGATTGATTAGTTAATTCGTCAAATAAAGTTAGAGTAGAAAGAATTAAATGAGAACACAAAACATCACTCAATAAACATAAACTATATAATCCATACCAAGATAGTCTTAACCCTAGCAACACTCTACAATCCTAGCTAAGAAATGGCATTACAATAAGCTCACTAGATAGGTTTTGATATGAAAACACGGTGAGGGTTGCTAAAGGATTTAGAGGGTTTTTGGATGATTCTATGTGGTTTCTCTCAAAGCTCACACTTTTTAAGTGTTTATGGAGTGATCTCAAGATCCAAAGGTCCCTAAGATAGCACAAATGTGGGAGAGATTTGGGTGGAATGGGATGCCAAAATGATGAGTGAAGGTCTCCTTTTATAGAGGTGCCAGGGGTGCACGCCCGTGCTCCAAGGTGGGCACGCCCGTGCTCAACAGTCAGGTACTGTCCGTTGGTACTGGAAGTCCTACTAAGCAGACTTTGTCTCTTGCATGCCCGTGCCAATGGATGGGCACGCCCGTGCTCTTCTGTGTTGCACGAATACATGTTAGTCTTGGTCTGTTGGAGTCTTGGGGAGCACATATCAGCAAGCACGGTCGTGCACAGTGGTGTGCATGCCCGTGCACCCTGACTTCTCATCTAGATGGCTGAAAATGTTAACTGGTTGACTTTGGGTAGGTGCACAGCCGGAGCACGGCCGTGCACACTCTGTAACAGTCTTCAAAGTCTTCAAATTCCTTCCCATTGTTCCAGTTTCCCCTCCTTTTTGCTTATTTGCCTCCAAGTACATGAAATTAACTCATAGGAACAATTTAGCTCCGTTTTGCAAAGATAAAGGCACAAATACATACAAAAAGAGTGGGAAATACATGTGTAAAATATGTATAAATTATGGCACATCAACCAGCTTCATTACAGTTGTAACATTTCCCTTTGAAGGAACTAACCTTCTTTCTCACACCACCTTTTCTAGGCCCAAGGTCCTACCCTTATTTTTCGATTTTTCACCAAATTTGTGGCCTTTGTTGCCCTTGTGCCCCTTTGAAGACTGGCCATGCTCAACAATGTTAGCTTTTGTAGAACCTTCACTTTGAGTTCCTTTTAAAGACACTCTGTTATCTTCCTCAATACGCAAGCGAACCATAAGATCTTCAATGGCCATTTCCTTTTGCTTATTCGGTAATTCTTGAAATCTGCCCAACTTAGAGGAAGTTTTTCAACCATTATAGCTGTCACACCCTCAAATTTCCACTGCGGGGTTTATACCGCAAGGCGTGTGACACACCAGGATCCCCATAGCCATAAGTCATATGAATGACTCTAAATGCCCAAACCATTTAGTTCATTTTCATAAACCACGTTTAATGTTTAACCAAAAAGTTTAGATAAGTTGCGGAAGCGTAAACCAAACATAACCATTTTAAAACCATGTGCAAAATAAGGCGCACAAGATGAAACCAAATGAATGAAAAACAAGATAAAAGTTAACAGTGTTTAATTATCCCATGACAAAATGATGCATGCCCTAACGTTCTCCGTATCTAGAGACCTGCAAAATCATGCTAGCGTGTGTCAACATAAAGTTGGTGAGTTCAAAATTTAAGTAGCAAAAGAAACGTTTGCAAAGTTGTAAAAGTACCATCAGTTTCTATGCGTCTCAGGGGTAGCTAACCCACTCATTGTAAGTAAACAGGAATATTATTGGGAACATACAGTAGTTGTTAATTTTCCTTAGTACTAGTGTCTATCAACACTAGTAGAAAATGTAGCCAATAGTTCATGCCCGTGACCCAAGCACATCAAGCATGAGGCTGTTGCACAACCTAATAACTCTACTAACTAATACCGCATTCGCCTCCAGCGGTTAACCCAATAATGTGTAAGGACTTTTCAAGTGATAGAAGTGTTTAGTTCACAAAGGACGAAAAGTTGCAAAATTGATAAAAACCCGATCCACACAAGGAATCGAAAACCCGGCCCACACAAGGAGTCAAAATATGATCCACACAAGGAATCAATCATCCCAAAACCTAGGATGGAAAAGTAGTCCCAATACCAGACTAGAATAGTTTATCAAGTTGTCTCAAAACCTGAGACACATGCTTTTGAGAAAAAAGTAGTGAAACTCATCTTAGGTTGCAAAAGCTAAATCTAAATCCAAAAGTAATAGGAACGTGTTACCGACTCCCTATTATATGTGTCACTACGTGAGTACATGTGCATACACAAACACACAACAAGGCTCGTTTGTCCAAGACATCCAATGATGTGAAAACGTTTAAGTGAGACCTAATGTAACTACATGCACAAGTAACCCTACGAACCCATTGGTGAACAATACATTTATCATCAGTTATACACACCATATACGTTTCATACAAGTGTACTGTGACACCTGCCAGATTTCCAGGTCAAGATCCGTACATACTCTCACCATTTTGTTATTTCCAGTTATGCTTTAGACATTTTACACTAAATGTGTCACCCCGAGTCTAGTGAGACCCCAGGATAGTTCAGGATCCATTACATTTACCCGTTACTCATGCAACACCCGACTCATGCACATAACAAATGACAATGACAGTCAGGGCAAATCACACGCTCAACAGGGAGAGCAGTCAAGTGTCCAATTACAATGTACAAGTAAAACCAAAACGCCCGAGAATATACCTAATTTGGGAAATTATTCCATTCTATAGTCAACCTAAACAATTCCTAAGGCATTTATGGATGTTTGGCATAAAATCACTGGAACCATTTCGCACATCCAAATCAGGATGCCAACTTATATAAACATAGGTCGAAAACTCTCCAACAACACATGTTTATAGATAACTAACATATGGTATCGGTGACGTGTAAATATTATCTTGTAACAAATACAATGTTAATGTTAATATTACCAAGTCAGACTATAGATATCTATGTGAACACATAAATCGACCTCAATGCAAGATCACTATATGTTTTCCATAAACATATACACATGATCATGAACACAAATCGGCCCATACTCACACACAAAGATAATCAAGACCAAACAAACCATCATATATGTGGTGCATAGGTTTGAGTTAACATGTAAATGGATCAAAATTATCATATATCTCTTAAACATATATGCATATACGTCCACGGCATACACACACACGCACACACATATTTAGTGAATAGAACAATCCAAAACATACATAAACATCACATACACATCACACCAATCCATACTATACACTAACATAGACCTATGGCCACCCTACCAAGTCAATCTTACACATGTTTATTATCCAAAAACTCCCATAACAGTTCCCCATGTTTCGGCCAAGGGCCGACCTACACAAACAAACATATCAAACCTCCCACGTGATCACAAATTCCCATGATCTTCACCAACATTGTACTCTACACTCTTGTACCACCAACCCAAGTGTATTTGACTTCCTAAATTGTTGTCTAAGACCGCTAGAAATTGGCTAGCTTATATCAAATTGGTTAACACATTTTCTACACTAAAGAACCAAGCATGTTGACTTTCCTATAATACTAACCAATCCCTCACCCCTCTTTCCCTCTCCCTCGTGTGTATATAAGCCGACCCCAACACCCCAAACCATCACCACAACACTTCATTTCAGCACTACAAACTTTCTCTCCCTTTGTTTACCTTCGGCGGAGCCATAATCAAGCCCAAGAGGGCTGTTTCGATCGAACAACACCACCATCCACTAGCCACAAGCATTGATCGAGTGTTTGGGAAGCCACATTGTGAAGGGAACCATCGCACTAATCTTGTTTTCCCTCGATATTTCGATTGCATATGAGGATCACCCGAACCCACACCATCGAACACACTTACACACACAAGTAGAACACATAAATATTGATTAAATAGTACTCGAGTTTTACTTTAATATTTCAGATATATACATACACTAGGAGGCACATTCGAACGTGTATATATATACACACACATACGAGTGTGTGCGTGTATGTATAGGACCAAGAACAAGTGACTAAACCACGATTTTTAACATAAACCATAACTTGTTTGTTAAAGACAACTTTGAAAACATGTGTTAATTAGCCTCAATACTAGAATTTTTCTTAGAACATATGTTAATTGTCGAATTGCATGTGTTAACAAAGGTAAATGCTTAATATGTGTTATTTTTTGATACAAATAACCATCACACCTATAACACATGATAACACATGGGAATCCAAGACAACTATTTAGCCACTTTTGGCTAACCATGATTACAATAATGACAAAAAATGAGCTTTTTCTGACACATACAATATGTGACCTATGTGAATCATAGTATAGAAACACACAGTCCCTAGTTATACAAGTCGGGTGAACAAATGCATGAAAACTAGTACAACACATAGACTTAAGTTGTCCTTATTTGAATCTATGGCACTTTTGTTCAGACATTCCCGCGTCAAACTTTGTCAGTTGTAACATTCAGACATCAGGTGAGTTCTCACGGCCCCATTTTACTGTTTTCATTCTTTTGGGGGAAAACATGCTTACAAGTTCAATTACATTTTTTACTATTATGTGATCATGAGACAAAAAGGTTCATAGTACTCACAAGCCCTTGTGTCATACATTATACTGTAACCATTAGCTATGGACTTAGCCATGAAACACCTGAATAGATCTATTAAGTTGACACCCCCACTCTTGTTCAGTCGCTCTAACCGGATGACAGATATCAAAAGAGTGCTTGTATTTCACATTACATTCATTATCTTTAGTGTACAATGGGCTAGGCACAACATTCGTCAAGGTTTGGTTACAGGCTCATGACAATCACGCAATGATTATTGTCTTAGCTAGGCAATGATCCAGTCACCCAGAGTTTACACAGAACTCAAAACCTGTGACCTCACCAACTTAATTATTGACATATTTTAATTGCATGTTTTTTAGGCAATTAGTTGAGCAACATGGAACTTGGAGTCGTGCACGAGCATCTCGGGGATAATGTGAACCTTGTTTTGGAAATGATTTAGACATGTCATTTTAACTATGGTTTTTAAGACAATGTTTTGTTTATTTATGTTAAACACTACCGTCTTTTAATATATCTCCTATTTATGAAATTGATGATTACGTGACTTGTGTGCTTGAAAACTTTTCGAAGTTACATCTCGCGTTTCCGCCTTGGCGGGGTGTGACATGTACACACAATCTCAAGTCATAACCAAGTCATTCAAGCTTTCAAATAAGCACTTATACACAAAAGTTATCATCTGCGTTTTTAGGACAGATTATGCGTTATCAAAACGATTTTATGAAAAATACCTACACAACATATTAGACTCCCAAAATTTCACTGAATATTCCTAGGAGTCCATGTCATCGTGCCACTATTTTTGTTTCATGACAAAACTATATTGGAAAATTAGGAAAAAATCGTTTACTATAGCTAGGTTCTGAAAACATTCACATCAGGCCAGTTTATGAGAAGATTTCTTAAAAATCGTGTATTCATCCAAATGAGATGAATCAACTTGGAAAAGCCGAGTTATTTTTGTATCCATCTACTGCCCAAATTTCGTGACCTAACTCCTTGGAAAACCCAAGTTATGGTCATTTAAAGTTGACCCAAATTATTAATCCGAAAATCAGATTTGACCCATGTTTGTATAAAATTTCAAAAACATAGTAAACCATAACCAAATCGCATAATCTTACACATTCTGAAAAGCTAAGATCATGTACAACATGTTCAAACCAAGAAACAATCGAAACAAGTAGTTTAAGATCAGGTTATAAAGCCTACAAGTCGACACATACAATCTGTCCGTTTTTAAACATGCACGAACCTTAACTTCTACAAACCCTAGATGTATGATATCGATTAAAACATCATAAGAACATAGTACAAGACTTCTCACGTATAAATCTGATCAAAACATGCAAGGTTTATCATAAATATTAATATCTAATAACCCTACATGTTCACTAAATAATATCATGCATTATCATGTAACATATCACATAACAATCATAGTAAAATCCAAGAACTTAGCCACCACAAATTTCTTTGTGGCCGCATCTTCAGTTTTATACTTGCATTCCAAAGATTCCCATAACTCTTTGGCAGTCACGGCTTTGCAATACACATTGTAAAACGAATTGACCATTCCATTAAGGACATAGTTTTGGCACAAAAAATCCGAATGATTCCAAGCATGAGTCGCGCTCACAAATTGATCATCCATTTCCACTTCAGCAACATGAGGAGTTGTTTCAGTTAAGAACCTCGCAAGGTTCAAAGTTGTTAAGTAGAACAACATCTTTTGCTGCCAACGTTTGAAGTTTACACCGGAGAACTTCTCTGATTTCTCTGCGTGGCTTGCTACAACAGTAGGCAATCGTGCCAGCAGATGATGATGAGTAAACTGTCGAAACTCCAGAGACAACAGAAGTCTGAAGCGGTGTAGTAAACATGGGATGAGTATTCGCCATGTTTAAAACTGAAGATGCGGGCACAAAGAAATTTATGTCTGACACAATTCCCTTAAACATATTTGCCGTCTATTCCCAATGGACGCTGATGTTGTGTTTGCGAGTATGCTTGTGTATTTTATGTATGCACTTAATTTCAATTAACTGCAACCGAAGAAGACCAGGAGTCTTGAAATAGCAAAACCCAGCATCACGCGGACCCGGATTTTTGGAGCGACATTCGTGTCCTCAGGTCATCGGGCGTCGCGTTGGTTCATGAATTTTTCTTGAACCATAAACCGTTTTTGCACCCCCCTGCGCGCGAGGGTAGGTGCCTAAGTATAGTGTAACTTAAAATTTATTCCTTCTAATTTGGACTCCACTTATAAACTCATCCAAATTTTCTTCCCCAACTAATGTGGGACGAGTAAACTCACATTCACATATAAACATCAACAGAGGTCTTCTTTCCTAAAGATCCTTGTTGCTTAGATTTCATCCTATCTAAAAACTGGAACTCAATATTTTATTTCATCCAATTTGGTTTCCACTTATAATTCATGTCATTATCTTAATTTACCCGTAGGAACGGCAAAAGAACTGGAACTCAGACACGAAAACTCAAAACATTCGAGGCGATTATATGATGAGTATTCATAATTTTGCTCATTTGTGTGACAACCTGCACCCTTTACTTTTCAAAAATGTGCATAATTGGTGTAACACCCCAACCGATGGCGGAATCATCGAGGTGCCACGTAGTGACGATTGTTCAAAAGCACATGGTACTAAAATGTAAATATTATTGAATAAACCAAAATTGTCTTACATGGAAATGGAAATACATTGTCTAAATGAAATGTAAATATTGAAATAACTGAATTAAAATAAAGCACTAAATGTCTCTTGTTAAAGCACTAGATCGAACTGCACCTGAAACATGTACAAAATAGATTTGGTCAACATATGAAATGTTGGTGAGCATTCCTAGTTTTGATATATATATAGTAGGTTATAAAGTTATACAATTCAAGTGCAAGCTACAGTGCAATTATGTAAACTATGTATCATACAAATGAGCGAAATCAACCCTGTGACTGTATAATGTACTGTATGAACTGTAGTGTACTTATCCAATAAATGGATAAAAACTTAACACTGGCCACGGATTCTCCGATGAAAAAGGGGGAGAATCAATCTAGGCGGGTTGTCAATCCAAATAGCGTTATCCAATGTTAAGGTCGGCTTGTACCATGTTAATGATTTCACTAAGTACAAATGTAATCCACATGTATTGTCTAAGCATAAAGCACGTTGTAAGCAATGCACATAGTACTAGAATTGTATTGTAAAAATGTAAACTTGTATTTGAAATTGTAATAGTGTACATGTAACACCCCAAAAATGTATAAAAGCAAAAAGGGGATAGGAATACTCACAGTTCACGTAGTAGTTTGAGATTTAACTGGACAACGAGATATGAATTGAGATTACTCCCAAATGATCAACCTAAAGTATTTGATAATGTGTAAGGAAAATAACTCTAGGATACATGTATTTCTAGGGCTTCGAATTGAGGATAAACGTTTATTTGATTAATTAATGAATTGTTTATTAAATATACGAAATTAAATAAATAAATAAATGAAAGTCTCTTTGTAAAATCTTAAGTTGAATATAATCATAACATAAGGTTTTGAGTATGAAAATAATTTTTATAAAATTATTTTCTTGAAAATAGAATATTTAATCTAATTATTTCAAATTGTCAAAATATGACTTTAATATCTAAAAAATATTAAAATCAAAGAATTTCTGAATTAAAAATTGTATTTCAGTTCCAAATGAATAGAAATAATTTATATAAAATTTTGGTACAAAATTATTGAAAAATGAATTTATTATGATTTAATTATGATTAAAACTAACAAAAATTGATTAAAAATACTAAATAAACGATTTTTCTGAAATAAAAATCATTCAGAAATGCTTATTGATTTATAAACTTAGAATAATTTTTGTGAAATTTTAAAAAGTCGTTTTGATATTTTTATAGAATTTTATAATTTTAATTGAATAAACTTGTAATATTTATAATATATATTAAATAAATTATTTTTGAAAAACTAAAAATTGGATGATGAACTTTATCAGTGGAATAACATAAAATAAATCTTGTAGAATTTATAAAGGTGTTTTAGTATTTTAAAACGATTTTTAAAAAGAATGAAGATAATATAAGTATAAAAGAATAACACAAAAAGAAATTGCTTATGATGGGACTCGAACCCTGGCACGCGTGAGAATACAGTGACAAGCCAACCAACTGAACTGGAATTGTTTTTTGTTTATATTCTGTTCGAAAATAATTATATAAAAAAAAACTATTTGTGTGTTTTTCCCCAAATTATAAGTTGCGAGCCCTAGATTTATCAATCGAACGATTTACACATCATCAACCCAATTAACCATAGGGCAAATGCTGTGTATAGGCTGATTAACAAAACCCATGAAAGAAAAACGACTTACAATGAAGAATTCGTATGTATAGCTCGGTCAAAGAAAAAGTCAACCACGAGTGTAAAAGCTTCGATTCTGGACGATTTGGTGTTCGATAGTGAAAAGTGTTATAGGGGTTCTCTTAGTCGCATAAACGTGTGTGTGGGTGCAGGTTTAATTGAGTTTATATCGTGTATTTATAAGGTTTTCAATCAAGCTCAAATGGGTAAGTTTATTAATGGTCCTTAAAATAGAATCAGTCAATTCAACGCGTGCATTAATCTTGTTGACAGATTCTACGCGAGTCAATCGGTCCAAGGTTTCAAAAAGGAAGCTTAATCAAGTGGTCAAGATCAAAGGTTGACTTGTTTGTTGTTTTTCTTTGGCTGTTGTTCGAACAGACAAGATAAGGAGAAAGGGACGCGAAAAAAAAGGTTAAATACATTATGGGTTAGGATTATAACACAAATGAGCTGTGGCTCAAGTGGTTGTGCGCGTGTTGGTGTTTGGATCCCTGCTCCGGTTCGAATCCGGGCAGAGACATCTTTTTTTTTTTTGTTTTAAACAGTAAGGGGAAGGGGGTGGATATGGGCTTGGTTGATGGGCCGGACCTGGGCTACTGCTGTTGGGCCAGAAGAAGGAGAAATGGGTGGTTTATGGTTTGGTTAATGGGTTTGTAGATGGTAAGAAGAGAAAGGAAAAAAAAATATATCTATATATAATCTGATTTTTTTTATTTATTATTATCATTAGTATTATTATTATTATTATAAAAGAAAAGTGACGGATGTCACAGCATCCCCTACTTTTAGAAACTTCGTCCCGAAGTTATTAAAAACATAGGGTTATGGATGCTTGGATAAAAAAAAAAAAATCAAGGTAACTGTGGTTTGGAAAATTCGAATGATTTGGATAAGACGTTTGATAGGTGTGAGTTAAGAATTTGGATTGGGTTCGTCTCGAATAATAAGGAGAATAAGAATCACTTAAATTGCAAGTTTTAGGAATCCTAAAATAAATGTACGAGTTGATTGACTATAGAATGACCAAATGAACTACCAAGTAACTAGAGTTTGTTCCTGGTCTGACTTCCAGTCTCACTTTCAATGCATCATTAGTGTTTGTATACAGGGTGTACCGCAGCTAACCCACCACACCTTTGATACCTTAAAAACGTACTGGACGCCTACCAAAAACTCTAATAGAATTTCACACTACCCTAACGCACCTGTAAATTCATGATTACGTTCCGGACCGGAATCATCAATTTACCTTACATTAGGGTTTTATGTCCTTCTATGATCCTATTCTAACAACACATTAACGCAAATAAATTTCATAAGAAGATGACACAACAAACACGTTGAGGTACAATGAGATGTTATCAATGAAATGAGGCCATGTAATAATGAGGTCAATTGCATGGGTTTGCAATTACTTGTAGGTATAATAGTATTTAAGTATGGGCTACTACTCGTCTGAGGAGCCCTTTAAATGAAATGTTTATCTGAGTTGCGTGGATAATACACACATGCAAGCAAGTTTGTAAGTACTACAACCATTAAGTGTAAGTGTTATCATGAATAATTAAATGTTTACGAGTATCATGAATAATTAAATGTTCAATGAATAGTCAAATTAAGGGAAAAATCAAGTTTCATGTGACAAACAATGATGTTTTTTTAGAAAAGCTTTGTAGGATTAAATAAGTATTTTGATTTCCATGGAAGTCAAGACCAAATGTTTCAATAAAATGTAAGGTAGAGTCTGAAACTTATACGATATAAAATAAACGTAATCGAATTTGATAAATTTCCAATCTGTGTTCGTACACAATAGTATGCAAAGAAATTTCTAGATGTTGTATGTTAATGAGTGCGACAAAATTGGGTACAAAATGATAATAGAATCAAGAAAATGAAAACACAAGTATTGGATTCTCGAGTCTTGGGAAGATTTCATCCATGGCTTAACCAGTGGGATTAACGTCATCCTGATCAGTTGTTTCGTTGGTATTGATATTGAAAGCTCGTCCATGTGCCACCAGGTTTACATTGTTCAATTTGGGACATTGAGGTAGCATGTGATTAGGGTCTCTACAATGATAACATGCCCGACCGTTAGTAATCTGTAGTGGTCCCTAGGCAGCTGTTTGATGATTACTCTGTGTCCCAACCATTACTCGACAAGTGGTAACAAAGTGTCCAAACCTTCCACATCTAGTGCATTGACGGCATGGAAGATTTGCAGGGTGATGATATTTGCAGGTGTTGCATTGAGGATGGATTCCCGTGTAGGCTTTCTTGATAGGAGGCTGAGCCACCGGATCAACAACAGCATGGTTCTGATTATCGCCCATTCGTTTCTTAGAGTTCGAAGCAGTAGTGGCGGCCTTTGCTAAAACAGTCTTAGGTTGTTCAACAACATTGGTGGTTTTCTCAGTAGGTGTCTTGGTGCCCTTCCTAACCAAGTTTCCTTTCCTTACGTGTTTGTCTGTTAATGTGGCTGCAAGTTGGATGGCTTCTTCTACCGTAGTGGCTTTGCCTCCAGTGACAACGTCTTGAATCAGGTCAGGTAATCCCTCGATATATTTTTCGATTGCTCGAGAGACTGGGGTGACCATGTGTGGAACCAGTATGCTAAGTTCGTGATATCGAGTATTATACGCAAGATTCTCACCACTGTCTTGTTTCAGTCCATGGAACTCTTCCTCCAGTTTCCTGATTTCGTTCCTAGGGCAGAATTTGGCGATCATGAGTTCCTTAACATCTGCCCAAGATAATGATAAAGCAACTTCAGCTCCTCGATTGCGCTTTTCGCCATTCCACCAGGTTAGCGCCCCCTTTTGAAGGACACTAGTAGCATAGCGAACACGGAGTTCATCAGGACATTCACTGTTCACAAAAGTACTCTCCATGCTTTCAAACCATTGGAGGAGGCCAGTAGCACCCTCCTCACCAGTGAATTTTGTGGGGTTGCAGGAGTTAAAGTGTTTGAAAGTGCACCGAAATTGAGTCGTACTCCCTGTGTTGGCACTGTTACTATTCTGGGTTATCTCACTAACAAGGTTTGGGATTACTGCAGCAATTTGCTCGGCGACTAAAGATGCGAGGCGACGATCAGAACGTCGTCCAGTAGCACGAACAGGGCGTTGGCTGGCATAACGGAGCATGCGGCGAGCAGACATCTATGAGGTAGTCAATTAATAATCATGAGATTAGAAAATGTAAGTGTATAATCATACAGATGATTATGAAGATATGATCTTGTAAGCAATCATGATATGCAAAGTATTGTATATGAAACGAGAGGGTATTATTGGAAAGACTTGCATAAATGCTTGGAGTGCCCTTGTCTAGCTGTAAAGCCCAACAAGAACGTTGACTTTTCAAAGGAGTTGAACCCAATGGTGATCAAAGAAGACATGCTTTAGCCTATAAGTGGACACTCACTCCAGGAATCCCCAGGTAAGCATAACAGGTCCGTAAATGGATTTATGCGCTATGCTTGCCTATGCCAGAAAACCCAGTGTACAGGCGTCCACCCTTCCAGATTGCACGTGTCCTTATCACACTCATTAAAGTTCAACAACCTTGAAGGAGCAGAATAAGAGTAGGCATTATGCCTAAGAGTGTCTTCATGAAAGGTACTGCTCCTGTTCCACGGTGATGTAGGCTTTCCACTCCTTGCAGGACACCATCTCTATGCACCATGATGAAAGATGAGAAGAATGGAGAAGAAGAAAAGATAGAGGAAGGAAAGTAGAGGGAATTGAGGGGTAAGGCAATTCAGGAAATATTATGCATGAAAGTTGAAGTTCGGTTATAGTCTAGGTCATTTTATCTAATAACCTAGTTCCCTATAACCATGGCTCTGATACCAATCTGTAACACCCCAACCGATGGCGGAATCATCGAGGTGCCACGTAGTGACGATTGTTCAAAAGCACATGGTACTAAAATGTAAATATTATTGAATAAACCAAAATTGTCTTACATGGAAATGGAAATACATTGTCTAAATGAAATGTAAATATTGAAATAACTGAATTAAAATAAAGCACTAAATGTCTCTTGTTAAAGCACTAGATCGAACTGCACCTGAAACATGTACAAAATAGATTTGGTCAACATATGAAATGTTGGTGAGCATTCCTAGTTTTGATATATATATAGTAGGTTATAAAGTTATACAATTCAAGTGCAAGCTACAGTGCAATTATGTAAACTATGTATCATACAAATGAGCGAAATCAACCCTGTGACTGTATAATGTACTGTATGAACTGTAGTGTACTTATCCAATAAATGGATAAAAACTTAACACTGGCCACGGATTCTCCGATGAAAAAGGGGGAGAATCAATCTAGGCGGGTTGTCAATCCAAATAGCGTTATCCAATGTTAAGGTCGGCTTGTACCATGTTAATGATTTCACTAAGTACAAATGTAATCCACATGTATTGTCTAAGCATAAAGCACGTTGTAAGCAATGCACATAGTACTAGAATTGTATTGTAAAAATGTAAACTTGTATTTGAAATTGTAATAGTGTACATGTAACACCCCAAAAATGTATAAAAGCAAAAAGGGGATAGGAATACTCACAGTTCACGTAGTAGTTTGAGATTTAACTGGACAACGAGATATGAATTGAGATTACTCCCAAATGATCAACCTAAAGTATTTGATAATGTGTAAGGAAAATAACTCTAGGATACATGTATTTCTAGGGCTTCGAATTGAGGATAAACGTTTATTTGATTAATTAATGAATTGTTTATTAAATATACGAAATTAAATAAATAAATAAATGAAAGTCTCTTTGTAAAATCTTAAGTTGAATATAATCATAACATAAGGTTTTGAGTATGAAAATAATTTTTATAAAATTATTTTCTTGAAAATAGAATATTTAATCTAATTATTTCAAATTGTCAAAATATGACTTTAATATCTAAAAAATATTAAAATCAAAGAATTTCTGAATTAAAAATTGTATTTCAGTTCCAAATGAATAGAAATAATTTATATAAAATTTTGGTACAAAATTATTGAAAAATGAATTTATTATGATTTAATTATGATTAAAACTAACAAAAATTGATTAAAAATACTAAATAAACGATTTTTCTGAAATAAAAATCATTCAGAAATGCTTATTGATTTATAAACTTAGAATAATTTTTGTGGAATTTTAAAAAGTCGTTTTGATATTTTTATAGAATTTTATAATTTTAATTGAATAAACTTGTAATATTTATAATATATATTAAATAAATTATTTTTGAAAAACTAAAAATTGGATGATGAACTTTATCAGTGGAATAACATAAAATAAATCTTGTAGAATTTATAAAGGTGTTTTAGTATTTTAAAACGATTTTTAAAAAGAATGAAGATAATATAAGTATAAAAGAATAACACAAAAAGAAATTGCTTATGATGGGACTCGAACCCTGGCACGCGTGAGAATACAGTGACAAGCCAACCAACTGAACTGGAATTGTTTTTTGTTTATATTCTGTTCGAAAATAATTATATAAAAAAAAACTATTTGTGTGTTTTTCCCCAAATTATAAGTTGCGAGCCCTAGATTTATCAATCGAACGATTTACACATCATCAACCCAATTAACCATAGGGCAAATGCTGTGTATAGGCTGATTAACAAAACCCATGAAAGAAAAACGACTTACAATGAAGAATTCGTATGTATAGCTCGGTCAAAGAAAAAGTCAACCACGAGTGTAAAAGCTTCGATTCTGGACGATTTGGTGTTCGATAGTGAAAAGTGTTATAGGGGTTCTCTTAGTCGCATAAACGTGTGTGTGGGTGCAGGTTTAATTGAGTTTATATCGTGTATTTATAAGGTTTTCAATCAAGCTCAAATGGGTAAGTTTATTAATGGTCCTTAAAATAGAATCAGTCAATTCAACGCGTGCATTAATCTTGTTGACAGATTCTACGCGAGTCAATCGGTCCAAGGTTTCAAAAAGGAAGCTTAATCAAGTGGTCAAGATCAAAGGTTGACTTGTTTGTTGTTTTTCTTTGGCTGTTGTTCGAACAGACAAGAGAAGGAGAAAGGGACGCGAAAAAAAAGGTTAAATACATTATGGGTTAGGATTATAACACAAATGAGCTATGGCTCAAGTGGTTGTGCGCGTGTTGGTGTTTGGATCCCTGCTCCGGTTCGAATCCGGGCAGAGACATCTTTTTTTTTTTTTTTTTTTGTTTTAAACAGTAAGGGGAAGGGGGTGGATATGGGCTTGGTTGATGGGCCGGACCTGGGCTACTGCTGTTGGGCCAGAAGAAGGAGAAATGGGTGGTTTATGGTTTGGTTAATGGGTTTGTAGATGGTAAGAAGAGAAAGGAAAAAAAATATATCTATATATAATCTGATTTTTTTTTATTTATTATTATCATTAGTATTATTATTATTATTATTATTATTATTATTATTATTATTATTATTATTATAAAAGAAAAGTGACGGATGTCACAATTGGTTCCTCAACTATTTCAAAATTTTCATTTTTAACCCTCGTATTTTAATAGGACCAAAATTCAAAATTTAATAAAACTTATAATTTTTATAAGTAAAAGTATGCACGTTTTATACTCACATATACACCCGAGCACGTATGTTTCAGACCTTGATACTCAAAGCCCTTAATTTTTGGTCCTAAAACAACTTAGAAACCGAAGGAAACAAGTCTAGAACTTAAAATTGATTAAATTAGAAAAATTATTTTTTTAGCCCTTGCGGTCCGCTGAGACAGTCAAACAGTCAAAGTCCCAGTCAAAGTCTCAGTCAAAGTCCTAGTCAAAGTCCTAGTCAAATAGTCAATTCATCTTAAAACCTTACTTTATTGTGTTGACCAATTTTAAAGCCTAATTAAATCCAAAACTAGTATAAAAACTCACCTATGACCCAGTACACTTTGCACCTATAAATCAATTGTTTCAATTCGATTAAAATCTCCCTCATACCTTTCTTCTAGAGTATATTACTTCTACATTTGAAGCTTTGATTATAAGCTCTTGTAATTGGCGAATTGGAAGCTTGATATTTTTTCCTATTCGGTTTATTTTCTTCTAAATTGGACTAGTTTCGTTGTTGAATCTTTGGATTGCTCGCATTTTCACGCTCGCTTAGTCATCTAGTCATTTGGCGAAGGTGAGTATTTCCTATCCCCTTTTTGCTTTTATTCATTTTTGGGGTGTTACATGTACTCTTACACAAATTACAAATACAAGTTCACATTTTTACAATACAATTCTAGTACTATGTGCATTTTCTTACAAACATGCTTTATGCTTAGACATTACATGTAGAATACATTTGTACTTATTGAAATCATTAACATTGTACAAGCCGACCTTAACATTGGATAGCGCTATTGGATTGACAACCCGCCTAGGTTGATTCTCCCCCTTTTTCATCGGAGAATCCATGGTCATTGTTAAGTTTATTATCCATTTATTGGATAAGTACACCGCCGTTCATTTAGTACATTATACAGTCACAGGATTGATTTCGCTCATTTGTATGCTACATAGTTTACATAATTGCACTGTAGCTTTGCACTTGAATTGTATAACATTTTTCCAACTTACTATATGTATTAAATCTAGGAATGCTCACCAACATTTCATATGTTGACAAAACTTATTTTGTACATGTTTCAGGTGCAGTTTGATCTTAGTACTATAGCAATGGACTTTAGTGCTTGCTTTTAATAAGTTATTTCAAATTTCATGTTTCATTCAGACTTTTGTATTTTTTTTCCATTTCATCTATGTAAGACAATTTAAATTATTCAATAATATATTTACATTTTAGTACCATGTGCTTTTGAACAATCGTCACTACGTGACACCTTGATGATTCCGCCATCAGTTGGGGTGTTACAGATTGGTATCAGAGCCATAGTTATAGGGAATTAGGTTATTAGAATGCCTTTTAGCCTATCTACAACTAAGCTTACATTCATGAGTCCTCCCGTGTTTATTTCTCTTTTTCCTATTATTTTCTTTCATGATATTTTCGCTATAATTCTTTCTCGTTATTCTTTCGGTGTTTTGTTTAGAGAAGAAGATACTCGTATTTCAGAAACGAAACGATATCACCAAGTTAGGAGTGACATCCATACCTTGGTGATTAGTTTCACTCCTCTATATGTTATTTATCTTAGGAATATATCTTTGAGATAGGAATGACATACACACCTTAAAGAGTATTTTTTTCAAAAAGGAACTTAACCACTAAGCTGGGAGTAATATCCTTAACTTAGTGATTAGCTTCATTCCACAATCGTTTTCAATTTTGAAATACATCTTTGAGTTAGGAGTGAAATCCAAATATCAAGGATCTATTTTTGCATCTCGTTTTTAATCTCGCTAAAGTTTTGGAATTCACTAGTAACGGGGCACGTGCAATCTGGAAGGGTGAGCGCCTGTATCCTGAGTTTTCTGTCTAGGCCTGGTATTTCGTATAAATCCCAATCAGACGAGGGACCCGTATACCTACCTGGGAACTCTTGGGATGAGCATTCACTTATAGGCTAAAGTACGCCCCCACAAGTCAGTAGGAAATTTCAAATACTTGAGTTGGTCAAAGTTTCCTATAGAAACAATTCCAATGTTTTATATCATTGATATTTATGTTTGTTTATCATTTGAAGATTCCATTTAATCACTTGATGTTTCATATGCCATTATTCATTGATCATTCGCTTTTGAATCCCTTATCATCATTACTAAAACTTTTGTTCGATATATTATCGTATTAAAGCTTACACTATTTCACTTATGCTCATGAATTTTTTACACTATAAGGTATTACTCGTTTTGCGTTAAAACATTTTTACCCACGACTTAAGTTTTAAACTCTGTGTTTAACTTTGATCACATCCTGATTTTAGGAATGTTGCGTCATCATACAGTTAAAAATGAACATGGTTTTTCCAAACTTATTATTTCAACCTGTTTTATACCTTCATATTTACAAACTTACTTGATCGAAGTCACAGTATATCCTCATATACCTAATACTAATATTGCTGCACCCAGTCTCCTAAGCCATGGCCAACTACCATTAGTTAGAACTTCTTAGTCAGACTAAACTCATACATATATGCCTACCTACACGATACGCACTAGTACACTACTCTCTAAAACGATTAATTTGACAACTGATTCTATAAGTCTTTTCACAAAGCCTATTCGCCAAATTATAACACACTTTTCATACACCTTGTGCCTGGAAACAAATAGCTCGCTATGAGCCCAAAGAGATGCCTTAACGATCCTGCAAATAAATGATCTTTCAATGTATAAATTTCGTAAAATTTTGAAAATTTAAAAGGTTTCAAGTTTACCCAGTCTTAACGGGTAACACTTTGATTTTCTCAACATTTCATAACAATTAAAAATTTTCGACTTTTCAACCCACAAGTTAAAGAAATGTTTAAATACAGAAAATTTTATTTTCCAAAATTCGTCAAGGCATCTGGGATCATTCCCAACCTTCACATCATTTTAAATCTTGGTCTTTCAAAACACATTAGATTTACACACACTTCATGAAATGGTTTCATCTTGCATTTTATAAACTTGCATTGTATATTTTACAAATCAAATGTAAATCTGCATGTTTTCATATAACGTATCCAATATATGTTTTCGGGAGGAACTTCCAACTAATAATATACCTTATAACACTTTTCAAACTCGACTTCTCGTAAACACATGAAAATGTGTACCTACGAAATCTTTTCAAGTGGACCTGTTTTGAACTTAAAACATTCTTCGGTTTCCAAAAAAGTTATCCTCATACCAGTAGACTATACGTCTGTTCTGCGCACTTTCATTTATAGTAAATTTCATTATTTTTTTACACCATTCTATTTATAGTTACGTTCGTACATTATCTTATTATTTTTGTATTAAATTTTGTTGGTAGTTATTTCCACGCGTTATTCGCAACTATTCTCGCACTAGTTATTAGTAGTTATTCTTACAACACTAGTTTTGAGCATTAATTTAACTCGTTTACTTTCATTTTGTGCAAATTGTGCGATTTACTCGATTTACGTTATGCTATTCTTTCAATCGAAATTTTATGCTATACTTATACACTTACATGAACGCATATTTGGTATGCATATTTTTTTTGTTGTGAGCAAAACCATGTTATACTTTACATTATTTTGTTCATCATCATGACCAACGAACATACTAATTGATAGCTCGTATGAGATCTAACCTAGTTCCCATGTACGGCTCGGTTTAGAGTATTCCTCTAACCCAAGGGGAACGGTGTAATCCTCAGAGTTTATCAATATGGTTGTTTAGAGCCCAATGATGTGAACAAAATTTACCGGTTAAGGGTGAACCCAAAAGGTGAAGAACCCCTAATCATGTCTTATACTTACACATTATTCTCATTACGGTTAAAAGGTGAACCTAAAAGGGAAAGAACCTCTAACCGCATCTTATACTTGAGCAGTATCTACTACTTAATACATTTTGGTTGCATTCATTGTTTCTTGTATTACTTATGTTAGTGTTATATAAAAGCATAGCACCCTAGTGTAAGGTAAATCGATGATTACGGTCCGGAACGCAATCATGGATTTACAGGTACATGGGGGTGGTGTGTGAGTCTACTTAGGCTATTGGTAGACAATCCGTACGAGTCCAAAGTATCAGTAGTGTGGTGGGTTAGCTGCGGTACACCCTATATATAAGCACGAGCAATACTGCAGGAGCGGACTAGGAGTCTGACCAAGAACCTACCCATTACTATCTCTTTATTAGATCGTTGACTAATAGCTAGCATTTTCGATAAGAATGTTCTTACACGAGCTTCAATTCGACTTCCTAGAGTCTTTCTCTGGACCATCCACAAAGAAAACACAAACTTTGTATACTCTTACACTCTCTGTTAGTCGAAATCCTGTTGCACGTCCTTAATAAAGTTCGGTCAGAAACTTTTCTAAAGTAAGGGAAGCTACTATAACACTGCCCTGCCCTAACCAGTTACATACGTTTCCCAAACCTTGCTCATTATAAACTCTTAATTCTCTAACCTTGGGTCAAACTTTAAGGATTTTTAAACTCTTATTTTGGGTATTAAACAACTACTTCAAACTTTGTCAAATCATGGCTGATGCATTTCTTTAAATCTACTTGCCTTTTTACAAATGTCCTTTGTTTCATGGAAACCTCCACTTGAAAGTAATTTCGGGACGAAATTTTCTAAAGTAGTGGAGAGTGGAGACTGTGACAACCTGCACCCTTCACTTTTCATAAATGTGCATAATTGATTCCTCAACTATTTCAAAATTTTCATTTTTAACCCTCGTATTTTAATAGGACCAAAATTCACAATTTAATAAAACTTATAATTTTTATAAGTAAAAGTATGCACGTTTTATACTCACATCTACACCCGAGCACGTATGTTTCAGACCTTGATACTCAAAGCCCTTAATTTTTGGTCCTAAAACAACTTAGAAACCGAAGGAAACAAGTCTAGAACTTAAAATTGATTAAATTAGAAAAATTATTTTTTTAGCCCTCGCGGTCCGCTGAGACAGTCAAACAGTCAAAGTCCCAGTCAAAGTCCTAGTCAAAGTCCTAGTCAAATAGTCAATTCATCTTAAAACCTTACTTTATTGTGTTGACCAATTTTAAAGCCTAATTGAATCCAAAACTAGTATAAAAACTCACCTATGACCAAGTACACTTTGCACCTATAAATCAATTGTTTCAATTCGATTAAACTCTCCCTCATACCTTTCTTCTAGAGTATATTACTTCTACATTTGAAGCTTTGATTATAAGCTCTTGTAATTGGCGAATTGGAAGCTTGATATTTTTCACTATTCGGTTTATTTTCTTCTAAATTGGACTAGTTTCGTTGTTGAATCTTTGGATTGCTCGCATTTTCACGCTCGCTTAGTCATCTAGTCATTTGGCGAAAGTGAGTATTTCCTATCACCTTTTTGCTTTTATTCATTTTTGGGGTGTTACATGTACTCTTACACAAATTACAAATACAAGTTCACATTTTTACAATACAATTCTAGTACTATGTGCATTTGCTTACAAACATGCTTTATGCTTAGACATTACATGTAGAATACATTTGTACTTATTGAAATCATTAACATTGTACAAGCCGACCTTAACATTGGATAGCGCTATTGGATTGACAACCCGCCTAGGTTGATTCTCCCCCTTTTTCATCGGAGAATCTATGGTCATTGTTAAGTTTATTATCCATTTATTGGATAAGTACACCGCCGTTCATTTAGTACATTATACAGTCACATGATTGATTTCGCTCATTTGTATGTTACATAGTTTACATAATTGCACTGTAGCTTTGCACTTGAATTGTATAACATTTTTCCAACTTACTATATGTATTAAATCTAGGAATGCTCACCAACATTTCATATGTTGACAAAACTTATTTTGTACATGTTTCAGGTACAGTTTGATCTTAGTACTATAGCAATGGACTTTAGTGCTTGCTTTTAATAAGTTATTTCAAATTTCATGTTTCATTCAGACTTTTGTATTTTTTTCCATTTCATCTATGTAAGACAATTTAAATTATTCAATAATATATTTACATTTTAGTACCATGTGCTTTTGAACAATCGTCACTACGTGACACCTTGATAATTCCGCCATCGGTTAGGGTGTTACAATTTGGGACTAGTATGATATGAAGTGATACCCACCTGATTACTTAAACCTATTTGCCTAAATCAATATTTAATAAATTCTAAATACTATAAATATTAAGTAAAATTGTTAAGTTTATAAAATCCTTGGAATATAAATGTTTTTTAGTATTTAATATTCTAAAACTGGCTCAAAGGTATCAAGGGGTTGTTTGGCAACCTCTGTTTCTTAAGCAACTAGGATGTCCGATAGGATGAGAGACTCTGAACCAGTAAGTGCTCAAACAATAAAAGTATGTTGATATGGTGGTGGTGAGTCGAGTAGGTGATGTGTGAGTTGCTGGGTAAGGATTATAAACACATGTGAAGAAACAAAGGGATAAAATTTTTCTTCAGCATCATTTTAAAACTTAATGGTTATAATTACAGGTGTGATGATCTCTACCAAACAATTAAAAAAAGTTATCATTCAAAAAAAAAAAATTTAATAGTCAAAATACTTTCAAACTCATAACAAAATCACATGTGAAATCTAAATCACATATCAGAACATTTGCATCTCCTCTCTCTCTCTCTCTCTCTCTCTCTCTCTCTCTCTCTCTCTCTCAAGATCCACACTTTAACCTTCCATCAGGTAAATCAAGATCTCATCTTTCAATAACATAACATCAAGATTCATAAATCATAACCTACCCACATAATTTATCTCAATTTTCACACCCAATTCCCTCTCAGTCCTTTACATATTACATTCTGCTTTAACCCCAATTTTGCACAATCATCCATTAGGTAAAAGGTATGCTATGATTGTGATCAATAATGATGAACTATCAGTTCAATTCAGATAGTCCCAAGTCCTTTATAGCATACCCAAAAGGCGATTTCGATCTCGAATCGAATTCTGTTAGAAAGCCCAGAAAGATTAAACCTTTATCATACCATCCTGTTATACTGATCAAATCTTTAGGAAATAGAGTTATGTATTACTACAAGTTGCATCCTTTAATGCTGTTGTTGTTGATACTTTTGTCATTTGGAGTTTTAAGTTTTATATTTGTTTCGGTTTATACGGGTGGGATTCGGCCTGATTCCAGTAGATTGAACATTGGTTTGGATGATGGGAATTACCCGTTTTCGAAGCTGCGTAACCTTGTGATGGTTGCGGGCCATTCGGTGTATACGAGTAGTAGTTGTGAGAAGGTTGATAAGGAGGGGTCGTGGTTTCTTGAATCGTATCAGAGGAATCCGGGGCAGGCGGCTACTTTTGTGGAGCATATAAAGGAGGGGGTGGAGAGTGCAGCTAGAGATGAGGAGGCTTTGTTGTTGTTTAGTGGTGGGGAGACGAGGAAAGATGCTGGTCCGCGAAGTGAGGCGCAGAGTTATTGGATGGTTGCTGAATCGAAAGGGTGGTTTGGTGAGTTTTTGTAGCTTTTGATTTGTTTGATGTTTTGTGTATATTGTAATGTGATTTGCAGATGGAAGGTTAGTTGAGTTTGTATGCAATAGTTAGTTTAGCGTATGATACATTCAAACATGCATCTAGTTTTAAGCTCTGATGCATGGAAACGGCAAAGAGGCACCGTCCCCCGTACCCGAAACGCCCAGGGGACGGAAACGCCTACGGGGACGCCTGGAAACGTTTCTTGGCCGTTTCTTGACCGCGTCCGTAAGTCAACGGCGTTTCTTGTACCGATTCCAGATTTGGGGACGGGTTTTTTCGGAGCTTTTCTTGATTTATGCAGCAATTTGAGGCATAAGTTTCATATCTTTATCATCAATCTTGGATAATTGGGAGAAGATTCGATAGCCTAACTGAATTTGGAGTTAGGGTTTGTATTTGGTAGTAGTTGTCTCATGTCTGATGAAAAAGACAGAGGGGAAAAAGTAGCGGCAATGAACTTGGGTGAGGAATTAGGTTTTAGTAAGTTTTAGTATTTTGACACTTAAACCCCCTCTATCTTTCACTATATTACATATGGTTTCCAAACTTGTAAATTTTTATATATATAATATAACTATAAACTTATATAAACTAGTAAAATTATATAATACATATATGTTTTGGAATTTGTTTAATATATTTTTATTTTTTTTTGTACTTTTTTATTGTCATACCTTTACCGTACCCGTATCTTGGGGTTTGTGGTACATTATCTATAATATATATTTATTTTTTTATGTATTTATTTCCGTACCCGTGCCGTACCCGTTTCTTGATTTTTTGAGTTTTGCCGTTTCCCGTTCCCGTGCCCGTACCCGTTTCTCGTTCCCGTACCAGTTCCCGTGCAACATAGGTTTTAAGTATTAACATGCCTATTGAACGCCCTTTGAATTAACTAAATCAGTGCTTATTTCGATAACATCTGTCAGTTATACGGTCGTCGTAATTGTACTTGCACTGTGATTGTGGACGCAGGCAACCAAGAGAAGGTGAAATGGAAAGCGCTAACAGAAGAACACGCGAGGGACAGCTTTGAGAATCTTCTCTTTAGTGTATGCCGGTTCAGGGAACTTACGGGCTCTTATCCACAAAATATTACCGTATGTTCGTATATCCTTTTCTCACCATATACATTGTTAATCATAATTATTTTATTAGTAATTTAGTATTGTTTATTAGTGTTTTCATGTATATGACCCATGGGCCCAGGGGTATAAGTTTTGCGCAGGTCAGGTCGGGTTGACCCGTTAAAAATATTTATTTGTTTTTAAAGAAGAGTTATAAATATGTTTTGGGTAGAATTGAAGTCCTTACTTTTAAGAAGCACATGATGTGCGGGCGATCTTGGAAAGGGTTCTGGTCCTTGAGGCGTAAACCGGTCAAAATCAAGATTTGTAGTAGTCCTACTGATATGTAAAATAACCAAAGGGATGAAAATATCATAAATCATTTGCTTGATGAAAGGCTTATATGTAAAAGAGATAAGATAGATGCAGCTTTTGGTTGTGCATAAGGCAACACCTTGCATTTGTGAAGCTCTCGCTTCACGCATTCGCTTTCAGGACCTAAACATTTCTGAGCATATCATGCTTTTTAAAACCAGGCTTCAACATGTTTCCTTGACTCATTTGACCCGTTTGAGATAAAACATAACTCACTCGTGAGTTGTGACTCGACCCGTTCATAAGTAAATGGGTCGAAATCCCCACTTTTAATGAATTTGAATGGTTAACTAATTTAGTATTATTTTGTTTACAACTGTCATTGTAGGTTGTGGGTTATGATTTCAAGAAAGAACGATTTGTAAATTTGCACCGTTCTGCAATTCGGTTCCCAGAGACAAGATTCGCCTACTTGGGCACCCCAGCCACTACAACATCAAAAGAAGCAGCATTAAAAGGCGAGGCATTAGTGAGGACTCAGTTCCAACATGACCCATATGCGTGTTTAGGCTCCCTCCGTCGCAAAAAGATTGGCCGGGATCCTTTTCATAGGTCAATTCCTTACCCCAATGGCTGCCCAGAGATTGCAGGCTTGTTTAGATACTGTGGGGCTTCATTATATACAGGTTCCCTTCCTTGGCCTTAAAGAACACTGATTATAAAGTCCTTTATGTTCCATATTATTATAGGATTGTACGATTTTTAGACGATATAAAATAGATCGATTCGATTTATTATATAGAATGATGAGATGCCAGTGGTTGAGTTCCGACGAAAATTGTTGGGTGGATTGATTATATGAGATTCGTACGGTCTAAAGACGCTAGGGACAATGACCACAGTGTTACATGCGATAAAAGAAAGTCTACTCAACACTACCCATCTCCCCGGTCTACACAATTATACAGGGATGAGGATTTGGTGCCGAGTACAGGTATCTTACCGATACCGTACAAATAGATTTGGTACGGTATTCGGTATCAACTTTTCCATAAATTTGGTATTGGTATTTTCGGTATCACCACTGGTCCAATACCAATACCATATAGAGAAAACATTTTGTAACAAGTACCGGCGCCTACAGATAGATTCAGTACGGTATTTGGTATCCACTTTTCCAAAAAGTCAGTATCGGTATTTTTGGTATTAGTATTTGTTTGATACCAATGCGGTACTGGTTTCATCCCTACAATTGTATATCTATTGCTACCCAAAAACTGAAGACCGACAGGTCTAATCAAACTGAGGTCGAATTCCATTGTCAAAGAACTTAGGTAGCGTTCGTTTCACGGGAATGGAATGGAATTTGGAAGGAATTGGAATGTATATTCGACTTCTTATGTTGTTCGTTACAACAAAAGAAGGAATTGTAATTGAACAACAATATATGGAAGGGAATCCACTTTTCAATTCCATCGAGATTTCATTCTATTTTATGAAACGAAAACATCAAAATTCCAAATCAAATTATGGTTCTCGCGCTAATTCCAATTCCAATTCCTTTGCAATCCATGAAACGAACGCTATCTAAGACTCGATTTTGTTTTAAGTTTGCCTCAATTCGAACTCTTAGCAATCGGAAACCGAGTACATCTTGTCTAATGGTGGTTCTACTCATTAAAGCCCTAAACTAGAGTTGTAAAATTCGTTTGATAACATAATCGTAACAAGTTTTTTAGGGCTATTGATCAAAAAAGTACTTTTAAAGAATATAAAAAAATAGTAAGTCGAAATAGGGTAGCTTATGATGGTTTGACTCATTTAAACCCTGAATGATACGTGCTAAACTACTCCATACCCACTGCACCATATTGTTAACCCACGTACATGACGCCAAGCATACTAGTTGCTGCAATTTTTATATGTTTCAAGTCGGTTATTTTCCACATTGATTAGTGGTCTAGTCCATGTTCTTGTTAACTTCCTTTCGGTTATTTTTAATGTAAGTCTATAAAAGACAATGCAAGTTTATTAATGAATTAAGAAGAAAATTGATCAAACTCTATTCTAATTTCTCTATCTTGTTTTTTTGGAGTCTAACCCACTCAACGGGTCACTTGGGATATTAGCTATCTCGAATCGGCTTATAACACTGAACTAGTTGTAACATTTGTTTGATGACAAAAAAAGTAACATATTTGATATAGCGATGTAATTTTATTTAATGATATTATAATAGCATCTACGGTTGACCCTCTTTGAAATGTGTAAAAAAATAGTTTGATGGGTTGAGAAAGAAAGTTACTCTTCATCTATATATTTAAGGGGACATTGTTCACCCCTATATATTTTAATATTTTTGAAAGTGTTTGTGAGTATGCCCGCTTACGGTTATGCGCATATAATGTATATATGTTTGACCGTCGGGGGGCAAAAGTAAAGTTGCACTAATTTTAATGTTATTTTAATAATTTCGGGAAAATAACGTTTAAAATAACTGACGGTTAATCATGCATCAGGTGGTGGCGTTGATAGCCATAAGACAAGGGGGTACATGCACCAGTCGGGTTTGTCTCGATTGCTAAGTGTTATGTGTCTTATGTCTAAGGCTTGATACAAAACCACTATTGAGCCGGGGGTCTCACTGGAAGCAGCCTCTCTATTCCCACGGGGTAGAGGTAAAGCTGTCTACATCTTACCCTCCTCAGACCCTATGTGGTTCAGGTAGTGACTACTTTCTAGTAAAGGGGTGCGATGCGAGTAAGTGTTTTCATAATCTTCTTCTGTCCAAAGAAATGATTCATTGAAATAACGAGCCACCATTGATATCGACACATCTCACAAATGTTCCCCTTCCCTAGTTCTCTTTCATCTATTGATATGGGAATAGCAAGCAGCCCCACCACTTCTATTTATTGTAGGGAATCGGACTCTATAGCGCCACTTCTTTTTCTTTTCACTTCTTTTATCACTTATGACTTTTCTCAACTTTAGTGTGAAACCAGCCTAAGGGTAGAAACTTTGAGGTAAGAACATAGATAAGAAAAGGATGTAACTTTACTGATATGTTAGGAGGTTATTGATATTACGCATCTACATGTTTTTACAAAGTCTGAGAATCAGACCGATATATCCTACAACCTACGTGTAAATAAGATTTTACAAAGTTGGTAACAAGAGGCTCACAAGACGTCCCATAGCGAATGCCGGAGTACGTGATTAAAAGATATATAAAGACGTCTTGATTGTTTTGACGTTGATTAGTCATTTCTTTCTGATTGCGCAATTGGTACGCGAGCGAAAGGGGGATGCACAAGTAGTACCGGTCGCATGTTCACATAGAACACGCATTTACATCTGCATTAACCGGCTTTAAGTGTGATACATAAGCAAATAAAAAAAAAATAAAAACCATTTATGCATCTCAAAATTGCCACCAATAAATATATAAATTACAGAAAAAAATATATAAATTACAAAAATCACCAGTAATATTAAAAGAAAGAGGGGGGGGGGGGGGGGGGGGGGGGGGGGGTCAATACTTTGCTGGTGGTGGGTGCTATACTGCTATGGATTTGCCAGATCTACGGGAGGTGGTAGTCGAGGAAACGGATGACTTGTTTGAGCCCCTCACATTATATCTTTCGCACACTTTTTCACGGTTTTCCGACAACCATGTTTCCGCTTGTTGCTCTCCAAATCTTCTTCGGCTGCAAAAGCACAAATTAACATCAACAAAACTCACTGCAAATACGACCTGTCGAGTAGTCGTCTCCCTTGTAGCAAAAAGGGTAGGCAGTTCTACTGATCACAAATTACAAGTTAGCGGGCACATGGTTTGGAATTTGGAACCACTCAGGTTTATGAACCTTATCGGGTTGGTCCTTTTATGAACCAGTTCCAGTTCTATTCTCAAATTCCGCCCACCTCTAACTTACTATTTTTATAAATATAAGCACAATTAAATGGATGCTATAATTAATTTTTCATTTTCAAAAGATAAAATATACCTGAACTGCACTCGTTTGAGATGTCTAGTTCCATCACGGAGAGCAACTAGGGTAACGTACACACCGGGCTCATATTGTACACTCCATTCAGCCTCAACATGATTAGTAGTAGTTGCTGGAATACTGAAAGTAGAGACTGGACTCCTAGGTTCGAAATCGTTATCCTCGTCGTGTGGCGATGCATAATCCTTGCTTTCAACATAATTATTGCTTCCCAACTGTACCCCTACTTCATTTAGATACTCATCATTCTTGTTAGAGGTTCTAGATTTCGGGCTACGGTTATCATCCTGCATTGGTTCCTCAGTCCTTGAAATGGTTTCAGTGGGACCTAATGAAACATTTGATAACGGTGTATCGTCTCCATTCACATAAGCATATTTAAGAACACCATTCTGCTCCAAGCCATTTGCTGACTTGATGCTCTCTGCCTTATTCTTCAGCTGTAATTTATATAGAACTCATAAGAAACTAGCATAAAGTCAAACAGTAAAAAGTCGCCTAAAGTGTATTCCAACGCTACAAGCTCTTAATCGTTTTATTTACAAGAATCAGATTATTGTTTTAATCATACTTAAAACAATATATATGTTAAATTCAAAAAATGGAAACAATAATGTGTTGCTCAAACCCAACCCAACCTGATCCATTTTACAGGCGCTTAAAAGGTTACAACTTTTAACCCGTTACCCAACCCGCCCTACATCATCCAACAGATTAAAACATGTGCTGTAACAACGAATCAAAATCACCTTAGCAGCCAAAGATTTTATCACATCTTGTGAAGCTTTAAATTTAGCAGATTCCTCAGCGGCTAACACCATAGCTTCCTGAGCTGCTTTTCTCGATTCTTGAAGTTCGTATTCTTGAATGGAACACTGACGCCTCAGGATGTCAACCTTCATCAGATTCAAAAACAAATTCCAATTTAGAAAAACAGTCACCCGAAAAAAAGGAAGCACACCGTTATTTGAGTTTGTGAATTACCTGACCACGCAATTTGAGTACTTCTTGATTTAAGAGCTCATTAGTTTTCTTTAAACTATCAGCAAACCCTTCGGAGAAAGAAAGCTCTGAGGTTGTAGGAACAGGTGTTGCTGATTGTGGGGGACTCGGATTTCTAGAAATTGGTGACACCGAACTCGAAGTAGTACCAGACAGAATATTAATTGATTTTGGAATCGCTTGGTGAAAATCACCCAATAACATAACATCTTTGAGCTGCATCAAGGATGGACCTTGGGTTGACCGGCCAAGAAACGCATCACCTTTTTTCCCTTGTTTAGCTGCTTTAGTATCTAGAAGCTGGATCAAATCTTGGTGAAAATCACCCAAACCTTGATTAGAAGGCATCCTTGATTTTGCTAACTTTAACTCGGCTTTATCCAGCCTATCCTTGTTCTCACCCGATAAACGGGGTTTAACATTTTGTCTACTAGTAATCCTGGTTTCAGCCATCTTACTTAACTTTGTATAACATGAATCACACACACGATATGGTTTTCCAGAATTAGGAGCGAGGGCAGCACGTGGTGCTTTCTTTGAACTACATGAATGGCAGTGCACGAGTCCACAGTTATAACAATTGTGCCTCTTTCTAGTGAACCCAAAAGCCTGCCTACAAGACGAGCACTGAGATTGCTCGGCACCCGAAACCCATTTATGAACACAAATGGCAGCTGTATAGTTTGAACCACAAGATATATTCTTAACATGTCTATCGTTTAAAGATTCAACAATAGTGGGCGCTTTACGGTCTTCAACATCTCCATGGCCTAACCTCCCATTAGCTCCCCTCCCCCATGTATATACCTCGTTTTTTGATGTCAATACAGCCACATGATACGCACCACAAGCAATCTCTTCAACTGGTGAATTCACCAGCTTACCCTCTACTGGACAAGGCAATTTCCCGTCGCATTCAGGATTTCCTAGTTGACCATAAGCAGTGCTTCCCATTGTATACACATGCCCCGATGTGGTCAAACCTACAGTCAAGCTATGCCCACAAGCAACCTTATGAAAATTGTAATCAATAAGTGCTGGCACGCATGTGGGTTTAAGTCTGGATTCTTCGTCACCATGACCAAGACGGTTGTTGACTCCATCACCCCATGTAAATAGTTTTCCTGATAAGACAGTTGGACTAGACTGTGCAACAATAACATCCACCACAGCAGCCGTGTGCCATACTCCACACGCAACCACAACCGTCCTCAACCCCGAAAGAGATTCTACCTCTTTCGGATACGGGATGTTTTCACGATTACCATGGCCCAAAACACCAAAGGTCCCGTCACCAAAGGTAAAAAGCTGTCCGGTCGATGTTATTAAAGCCGTATGCGATGGACCACATGCAACTGAAGCTACTTGAAGCCCTTCAAGAGGACCAGAAATTCTCTTCGGTATCCACTGACTGCGATCTGTACCGTGCCCGAGAAGCCCAAAATTGTGTGTTCCATCACCCCATGTATACATCTCCCCAGACGATGTAACCGCACAAGTGTGGTATTCCCCACATGCAACAAAATTGATATTGGAAACAGCTAAAGATTCAACTAAATGAGGCTGACTCTCATCTTTTCCGACACCGTGGCCGAGCCGACCTCCAAATTCCTCACCCCATGTAAAAAGTTCACCTTGCCTAGTTACTAAAGCCGCATGCCTCACTCCACATGCTATTTGACTAACATCTAAAACCAAGTTTGATTCTAAAGGTCGGGGCAAAAGCACGTCTGTTCTAGTGCTAGAAAGATTCACATTTTGGTCTGGGCCGAGCTTGACGACGTTGTCACATATTACCTCGCCCCATATATACACATCCCCTAAAGAGTCAGAATCATCAAGGCCTGACCCGTGACTAGAAGTACTAGGTGCACTAGAGATGCTAACCCTAAAAGCATCGGAACTAGAACCTTTTAGTTGCATATTTGTTTGGTCTGAGGCTGCTGCATACGATCTCTCCAACCCCGGAGGATAACTCTTGGGAGAAGTAGTTGTGTTTGAACTAACCGAAATGTCCGGAGAACTAAAATCTCGAGGAGCACTAATCGAACTATCACTTGCACTGTTTGATGCTAAATCTCTATTATCCTGGCGTCAGTAGATGAAACAGAAATAATATTAATAAAAAAGGACATCATATGCATTAAAGATAGCCAGCCAATAAACTACTGCTTTTTCGCTAAGATATCAAGGTATGCACAGATATTCTGCATACACAGCCTATTACTTTACGAAATTGATCATTTCATACCAAAAAGATTTGTACTTTCAGTAATAAGTTAATATCTCATTTTATCATCTTCATATTGTAAATTAATAAACGTTTGCCTCAAAAAGTGTTGTGATAAATGGCAATCGTAACAAAAGGAAGTTAGCAGGCAGGAAAACATACATCAAGGTAAAGGCCTCCATCACTCCATCCGTCAATTTTCGAACGCCCTCCTTGCAATGATGAAATCAGCGCTTTGAGACCTGCTATCCACACTTCAGCCTCAACCTTGTCTTTGCAAATCTAATATAAGACACAGAAGTTCAGAAAAAAAAATACAAAAAGGAAAATGATTTAATGTGCATGTGGTGAATGATATATAGATGAATTAACCACTAACCAAATCAAGAGACCGTTTCCCGTTGTTGTATATGAGAGAAAATGAAAGATAGTCCTTTTCTGGACGCAGATAACGTCGGAAGACAGCCTAGTAGCAGATGATTAAAAGAAGCATTACATGAAAGATCTTACTCATTGAATATACATGTCTATGACCAAAATAATGATGATATGCAAGAAACCAAAGGTATCATGATACATAATTAATGCGCGAAAGAATGTAGAATTCTCACAGTTCTTTGTCCAGGAATAATTCTAGAGACTGAGGCTAATTTTAAGCTCTTTTCACTACCGTCAGAAATCCAAATCAAAGATGATTCATCCTGTGGGTTCAAATTCCAGCTGTTAGCAATCAACAAATGACAAAAATCAACATAATTTAAGGGGATAACTTTTCCCCTAATCTTATAATTAATTATCATCACAAATACTAGGTTGTTAATCTTTACTCCACACACATATAGAATCCGTTGAAATGCAAACTGTTTGCACCGGTGAATCAACATTAGGGCATTAGCAAGAAAGAACGATGAAGCAAAAAGACTTGTAGAGATGAATCATAGTATAAGACCCTACTACAGAAATTCAAAAATAGATTTCCAGTTGTTAAATAGAAATGACAAAGAGATCAAAGCATATTTCAATCTATTGCTAGCAATGTTATAAGTTGACTGTTCTAACAATACAATTTTCCATGGAAGGAAGCATGGATATTACCTACATTTTGATCAATTTATTCCTGACAAGAGGATTTATCAGCCATTTATGATATAAGACCCTACAACAGTGTCAAATCACTTGGCAAATGTTACATTTTAATTTATTATTAACATACAATAGTACCCACTCGATGGTTATGCAGCATATGCAGTTTGGCAATTAGAATGAACAAACGAACGACGCATTTGAAGTTACCACTATGTTTCTGGCGCTTTACCATAAATTCATATATAGACACATAGCATGTTTTATTTTCCAAATGATAAAAAAACTCACATGAGAAAGTCTAAATGGACAAAACTTGGGCTTCCCCTTGCGACCGTATTTAAGTAAATGCGCACCCTTTTTCAGGGCAATCAAAGCCTGCAAAATGGTAAGAGAAGTAGAGAACCACATAAGAATGATGGAACTGCCAGTTGCCAAATCATGCGAAAATAATCTACTATACGCCCAATGGATTTTCCATATAGGAATACTCAGCAACTCATCCAAGAAACTTTTAATATCATTTTGTAAATTTTGAAATGATTCATATTGATCCATTGTACCACACATACAACATGTGCTTGCAAACTAGCATGCCATCCATGCTTTGCATAGCTTACGCTAAAGCTTATCATATAAGATAGTTATCAAGGCGAAAAGAAAACAACAGAAAAGAAGCAGCTCATAATATCCATAGTTATCAACAGCCATCGCCTTGACCGCCTAGGCGACCAATTTCCTAGAAGCCACCAGATCCCGCTTTTCCCTCATAGATTAAAAAAAGCCATGGTCTGCTTTTAAATCCTAGTCCCCTGACTAATATAATCGACCAATACTTACCAAATTATAGAGATACATATAAATCTCATTCAAATCTTTTTTTTTTTTTTGTTTTTAAATATATTTGATTTTTAAAACACTTATAGATATTGAATTATTCTTCAATATATAAACACCTCAACTCATTGATTTACCATCAACTGATTTTGTCTACTACATAGTTATCAAAGGCGTGTTAATCCTTTTAGCAGGTATGACTAAATCAGTCAGTTTATATTTATATTATTTTATAAGAAGACTGTTATTTGTAATGATTTGGCGATTTTTTTTATTTTTTTTATCTGCACTTTTTTTTTCTCAGGCCCGCACTTTTTTGCGCTTCTCGCCTAGGCCACAGACAGGGCCTAAGCACCCTGAGTGCGCCTCATGCCTTTGATAACTATGATAATATCAACTATCAAGCCATGTAAGATGGCACAAAAGCATGGTATATTTTGGCATGTCTAATGTTGCAGTCAAATAAGCAACTGAATTTTTTTATTTTTTTGAACGACGAAACTTCTATTAGAAACCGGGCCAGCAGGAAACTGGAACCCAACAAGTTTGAGGGACGTATTTATACACCATTTCATGTATTTATATATCCATTTCACGTATTGAAACCTCCATTTCATTTACTTCTAAAAAAAATTAAACCAAACTTGGTTCTGGTTATTACCCAAAATTAAATAACCGAACCGAAAACCAACAAACTAACCAAATAAACCGAAAACCGTTTGGTTAAAAACATAAATAAACTAACGACTTGGATTTATCGTGTCATAAAAAAAAGTACAAAATGACATATAGTCTACTCTTTTTTTTATTAAACAGGTTTTATCGTGTCATCAAAACATATATATAATATATATAGCTATACAAGAGCATATAAGATATACCTGTTCAATGTGACGATTTGCGTTAGCGTAACTAACAAGATCTGCCATTCAATGTAACGCACCACCATCATCAATCGGAATCATTCACGTTTCACTTCACACACCAAACCCTATTAAAACGCAAAACAACATTATTATTATTATTATTATTAACCATAACATTACAGTTTAAAACACTACACAGCATTATTATTAAGCATAACATTATACCTTCTCCTCCGTCGTGGCACTAGTCAAAGGAAGAAGATGGCAGAGAGAAGAATTACGGCAGAGCAATTTATTATTATTCTTATTATTAGTTATTAATTTATAGTAATAAAATAGATTGAAGGGAGAGGGAGACAATTTCTATTTCCAACGTCTTGCTTTTTCTTTTTTTACCTTTCTTTTTGTTTTTTTATTATAAAGTACTTTTTTATTTATTTTTGAATTAAGCACATTTCAAAATAGACTCCGATCGATCGAAAGCATAAAAACGAATACGGCATTTGTTACAAAGTAAAAAAGATATTTATAATGTTTTAATTATAAAATAGTTGTCTCATGTAACCAAACAAATATAGTCGTGATATGCTTAAAATGATATCGGTTTATTACAGAATCGCTACGCTACAAATACTAGGTATACTTTATAATACTAACACATGTGTTTAATGACTATCGATATTGGTTTTTATAACAACGTTACTAATACCGATGTTGCGCGGTCAGTAACGGTTCATTAAAGTACTTAGACTCGATATAGTTTACGATCCCCAAAATTAGTTTATTTATTATATATGTTAACTTCGAACTAACGAAAAAGAATACGAACACACATTTAAGCAAACAAAATTTTTTATTCGTTCTCATTCGTCAAGAATATATATTCGTTCATATTAATTTGTAATTAGTAAAGCCTTCGGACTAAGCGTGTAAAATTGATAAACCACAAGGATCAACCAAGCAATTAACTCAAGTTGGTATGGTAAATTTCGGTTTATAATTTATACTCTAAAAGTTTACAACATTGTTTTATATTTAACAACTTCTATTTGAAGTTAAAATTTTGTTTTCGATAATATGTACATTTAAAATGGTAATTTTGAAAATTTAAATCTTCTTTAACAAATTATTGCCTCAACATATATGTTCCTACTTCCTCGTGAATTTTCTATTTTATACATATATTTCTTTACAAAATAATCTTTCCCTGCTTAGTTTGTGAGAGATTTTTAAGATTGATTATATGATCGCTAATTTATAGCATTAGCATTAATATTATTTTTAGGCAGGGTGGTTAGGGTAGCGTCATTTTCCACCTCAGCTCAATTACATCCAACAACACTCCTTGGCGCCACTATATCTTTCGCTAGTCCATTCACAAGGGATGGCGAGCATGACCAACCTTGTAGTGTTAAATGGTGGGGTGAGTTTTGAGTTTTACTGCATTTCTCTTTTTTACTTTTGACGTGTTAGTAGTGTTTTATGTTTTATTTTTAAAATAGGAGTAAATTATATATTACCTAAAAAAAGTTTAGTTACTTTGAAACACACTATAGGTTTATTTTTAAATTAAACTAGGTTTATTAACATACGCGCGTTGCGCGTTTTTCATATTGGTTTTAAAAGAAAACAGTCTCTGGCGGAAATAATTACGCGATATAGATTAAAAAAGTATATCAAAAAGTTAGATGAAACGTTGTCGAGCATGTAACTGTTAAATTATACGCGCGCTTTCAAATTAGATTTCGTTTAACTTTAAAGATAACTCCATTCAGAACATTTGATTGTTCCGATTTTTCTAAACACATTATATCCATCAACTTTTTCATATCGAACCAAACACTAAAATCAACCAACATGAACTACCTCGTATTCAAGCTTCGCGCGACAAACCATTATTTTAAAACTAATACAAAACATACGCGTGTTGCGCGTTTTTCGTATTTGTGTTGCGCACCTTCTAATTTGGTCTCCTATACTTGTTATTTCCGCCAAATTTATAAAATCAACAATAAGCAGCTAGTATATTCTCCCTAGCGCGATGTGCGATGGTGTCGTTTTAATATTGAATCTTGGATACAAAATAGATGCAGTAAAACAATTGTACTACATTTATTAACATGTATATATTATTCTAATAAGATGACTTTATCAAAATGGTGAACTTGTTTCGGTACCAGTAAAAGAGAATATCCAATAAAGATATAAGTGTATCAAATATGGAATTTCTTTTAAAGGGTAAGAAACACAAAAGCGTCGTTGTAGATTAAACAATTGTCACGCCAAGATAAATGTATGGTTTTTTTTTTGGCATCATCATCGCCGAATCTAATGGATCCGGTATACCTTTATCGCTCAATCTTCCATTTTCTATACTCATGATCCAACTTCCATTTCCAATATTGCTCCTCCTCTTGTTTCACCCCTCTGTATAGATGTAGTTGTAATAAAAAAAAAATCAGTTTAACAGGCAGGATATGCCACTAAAATTAAATAAAAAGCCCATCTACAATGCAAGGAAATTTATTTTTACATCATTTTGTACCATCAAATAAATAAGGTGAATTAGTCAGTTTAGGTACTGTTCTGCACACAACACTTCAATTGTCGATTGGGTATGTATATATAATCAAAAAATGTTAAATAAAAACATAGTTGAAGGTTTAATATTTTATATTTATGACCAGACGATTGAAAGAATTAAGGATTCAATTTTTTTTTTTTATTTCACAATAAAGAATTATCAATTCGGGAAAAAAACTAATTAACTTGTAAGGGAAATGAACATACATTAGCCCATTCCATAGCCGTTTTATGAGTAGCATATTTAGCATCGCAAGAAAAACGGCATCTTCATCCTCCATTGCTATGCCTGTCAATCAAACTGAACTCAATTTAAACGATATACTATCAGCAGTTTACCTGAGGGAAATCCAAAAGATAATGATGCAGCAGAGTTGACAATTGGGATAAAACACATAGCGAACGATATCCCAATAACATTAAACACGTACCAATAGAAGGTTGTTGAGCTTGCGGTAGGATCCCAGCAAGTCGGTCTTCATTTCTAGTTTATTATCATTTTGTTTTGTCAAAGAGTAGTTTCCCACAAATGATTTAGACTTGCTTGTCTTTCAGATATGAAGCTCTCACTTGTCTCTGCAACAAAAAGAGCACATGCATGTTGACTTATTATCTAGTTTATTATCTTTTAAGCACAAAAGTGTATGGTTACTTTTTCAAGCACAAAAGGTTGTGTACCTTAACAGCAACTAATTCCCCATTTTACTTTAGTCGACCCTTATATACCTACCATAGTAAGGCTGCAACATTTCAAAAACCATATGTGTTAACAGCCAACCGCATCACCTCGCCTAACCACGCGTCGCCTAAATAATAACCATTAACATGAAAAACATTATCCTTAAACTAAAACAACGCCTTAAAATCTCATATTATAACAGTTGCTTTACATTAATTGTAGACAACCTTAAATAACAAACAACTTAACTGAAAACCTTAACATCACTTCTCCCCTTTTGATGAACCATTTCAAACAACATAAAAAGTCTTGGGAAAACCCCTTGTAAGCATAGGGTAGAGGCAATCAGAGTGTCAAATGAATCGAGGACACTGGTTAGTAGTACTTTAAATGTATATGTTTGTTTTAAGACCCAAAAAGCACAGATTGAAATAATCAAACGGCATCCTAGGCGCCTATGCGTTTCAGCGAATAGGCGCGTAGGTGAATAGGCGTTTAGCCTCCTAGGCATTTGGTTCGCCTACCCATATTCACCTAGGCGCATAAGCACCTATTTGCTTAGGCGCTTAGGTGTGTAGGCATGTAGGCGTTTAATCCGCAATGCATGCTATGGGCGTGTTTGGGGAAAAAAGTTTTTTAATTTTGGTTTGATATTACAGTAAATATAAAATGCTACTGGTTGTTAGTTTTTGATTATCCAAAATCTATAAATAAAAAATAATAAATAGTTAATGTAGTTTCTGGAGATAGGAAACCAAATAAACAGATGAATGGGTAAGAGAGGAGGAATTGGGTATGGCAGTTGGTAAGGAAACAAGAGAGATGAGAATGAAGCTTCCAGAGGAAGACAATGAGTTTTGTGATAATATAACATCTGTACACCCCAAAAGACGAAAATGCCCCTAAATGTCAATCATATTACTTTAGTGCCATAAATCACTGTTCATTTCTAATCACTGTTCAAATAAGTTCAATTATTAATATAGTCTAATTACCTTGTATGAGATAATTATAATAGAAAGTATTGGGTACAAAGTTTCTTAACATAAGAAGTGTAAGAAGCCACTAGAACTTGTCACGTGTCAATTTAACCTAACCATGATTAAACTATCACACACCCTCCCACTTTCACAATTATCACTGCACCTACCCACTTTCACAAACCCATCCTCATTTGAAACAAACTGATCGAGATCTGATCACCACTACCACCACGACGACAACCACCACCACCATCATCATCATCATCATCCCCCACCTCTGTTATCCGACCAGTTATCCAATTACAAACCTAACCCAAACACCCAACCAAACCTATCTAACCGCTGCTAGTAAACTTGGTAACAGCCTTAGTCCCTTCAGAAACAGTATGTGTCGCCAACTCCCCAGGCAACACAAGCCTCACAGCAGTCTGGATCTCCCTTGACGACAATGGTATGAGAAGAAGGGTGAGGTGATTGTGTAATATTTAAGTATAGATTGTACTCAATTTGTTCAAAAGCAAAGAAACAAGTATGGATGGATATATTTTATAACAGGAAGGACAGAGGAAGGACCCTTAAATGGATGGATTTATTTTAAAACAGGAAGGACAGAGGAAGAACAAATATAGGATACAAAGGTGCGTCCAAAAAAATTAATAGTGCGTCCAAAAAAATTAATGGTGCGTCTAAACTTTTTAAGTGTTTCCAAACTTTTTAATGAGTGTTTCTAAACTTTTTAATGAGTGCTTCCAAACTTTTTAATGAGTGCTTCCAAACTTTTTTTTAATGAGTGCTTCCAAACTTTTTAGCGAATGCTTCTAATTTTTCAATGAGTGCTTCCAAACTTTTTAATGAGTGCTTCTAAAATTTCAGTGAGTGCTTCCAAACTTCTTAATAAGTGCTTCTAAATGTTCAGTGACTGCTTCCAAACTTTTTAATGAGTGCTTCTAAATTTTCAATGAGTGCTTCCAAACTTTTTAATGAGTGCTTCTAAATTTTTAATGAGTGCTTTTAAATTTTCAGTGAGTGCTTCCAAACTTTTTAATGAGTGCTTCTAAATGTTCAGTGAGTGCTTCCAAATTTTTTAATGAGTGCTTCTAAATTTTCAATGAGTGCTTCCAAACTTTTTAATGGGTGCTTCTAAATTTTTAATGAGTGTTTCTAAATTTCAATGAGTGTGTATGTAATTTTGATAAGTGCGTCTAAAATTTTGATGAGTACTTCTGAAAATTTTGATGAGTGCGTCTGAAAATTTGATGAGTGCGTTTGAGATTTTAAAAGCCTCTGTTTTTCACCAACTTCATCTTCTTCCTCTGCAACTTTTTTTAACCTAATTTTTATTTTTAATCATACTTATTGAAACAAAATCGAAAGTATTCGACAACTATTACGAGCGTTTATTCTTAATTGTTCATATGAAAATAATCCTCTGTTTTTTATTATTTTTATATTCAAATACTGATCTTACGTTTTCGTTCACTGTAATCGATTTTTTTTTTTTTGAATTGTGTAATCATTCTGAACGTGAATTGATCTGAAATGATGAAAAATCAAGGTTCAAATTATCCCTATTGTTACGATTTGAAAAAAAAATTAAACGGTTTTTCCTATTTTACCCTTGGTTAGTTTAACCCAAGTATGATTAGGGTTTTTAATCTGCATCCAGCCATCTTGTTAATCTAATGGCTGAGATTGCTTGTTACGCTTCTTACGTTAAAAAGCTTTGTACAATATCTTTTCCTTAATTATAATGTATTTTCACTTTTAACAATTACATTTGTTGTTCATACGATGGAATAATAATAAATGTCTTTTTTTTGGAATATCCCATTATTATTATAATATTATTCACCATATCAAAACTACTTTTTTTGAGACTATGGGGAGTGGAGGAGGGAAAAGAGGGGCATGATGGCCATGTGGTACTGTGGGGTTTATTTTTCAAGCCTAAAAATATGGGGAGAGGTGGAAGGGGGTGAAAGAAATCTTGATCATTACTGTCATTTGTGTGTAAGATTTAAAAAAAAAAAAAACCACGAATAAGTTGCAGCCACCTCATAGTCCCCCCCCCCCCCCCCGACTCCCTAAACTTTGAGCCTAAAAAATTGTTTTATATCAAATCTCAGCCGTCCAAAATGGGTGGTTTATTCTGAGGGTAAATCTGAACCACAATAACCTGTTGGTTATTCTCAACATTTGGCAGTTGAGTTTTATATTTGATAGTTTATTTGACTCCTAAAATCCAACCCTAACTCACCCTACTACTCCTAAAAAATAGCTATTACTTAGTTACCAAGGATTGTCTATATAATATACTAGGTTATTGCCCGCGTGGACACTCGGTTCAACAATAAATAATTATTTGAAGTGGTAAGACCTATAAAAATATAGTAGAAATATTTTATTAAAATTTAAAAGTAAGGAATACACATGTTATTCAAATATCACTAAATATTTTCTTATACGCCACATTTTTTGTTTTGGTTTTGACATTCCCATCACTATCACTATCTAGTATAAGTAATTTCACCTCTACCCTGCTTTTAACTCTTGACAATGCGACATAAAGTTGGTCATGTGAGAATACGGGGTCTCTTAAATACAATCCAACTTTCGATAGAGACTATCCTTGGCTTTTATTGATGGTCATTGCGAAACATACGGATATTGGAAATTGACGCCTTTGAAACTTAACTGGAATCTTGTTATCAGATGGTATTTGAGGACTATTATCTAGTAAAAAATAAGTAGTAGTGAAAAATATTTTTGATAAAATGTTAAAAGTAAGACACCGTTTGAGTCAGATCATTCAAAATTCAAATTAAATGTTGTAATTAAGTCTAATTGTTACTATTATATATATTAAAATATGAAATTATATAGTTAAATAGAAAATTTAGTATTTGAATATTTATAAAGTTTAACTGAAATCTATCAATTCAAATTCTTGTATTCAAAATTTGAATTTTAATTTGTAACTAATTTGAGAAATTTATAACTAAAACTATTATTTGTTAAATTTTAAATGTATTAGGAAACATCTAATTAGTATATCTCTATTTTAAAGGTAATAGTATCATTGTTTGTTACAATTATTAACTTAACTTCAAAAGTTTGAAATTTTTTAAAATATTCAAATCATTCAAAGTTCAAATTAAATGTTATAATTAAGTCTAACTGTTACCATTATTATCTAAAATTCAAAATTTAGAATTTTTATAATGTTAACATAATTGTAAAATTTATATTATAGATATTTAAATATGAAATTATATACTTGAATAGAACATTTAATATTTGAATAGTTATAAATTTTAACTGAAATCTATCAATTCAAATTCTCGTAAGCAAACTTTGAATTTTAACTTGTAACTAATTTGAGAAGTTTATAATAAAAACTATTATTTGTTAAATTTTAAATATATTAGGAAATCTCTAATTATAATATCTCTATTTTAATTATCATAGTAGGATTAATTGTTACAATTATTAATTTAAGTTCAAAGTTTGAAAGTTTTTAAAATATCCAGATAATTCAAAATTTGAATTAAATGTTATAATTAAGTCTTATTGTTACCATTATTATCCAAAATTTAGAATTTTTATAATGTTAAAAAGATTTAAAAATTAAAATTATAGATATCGAAATATGAAATTATATGCTTAAATAGAACATTTAATATTTGAATATTTATAAAGTTTAATTGAAATCTATTAATTCAAATTCTAGTAATCAAAATTTGAAAGATTCAAATCATTCAAATGTTTGAATTAAATATTTCAAATGTGTTAATTAAATTTAAATATAAATGTTACCATAAATCTTAAATTCAAATTTTTGATATTAAATATTTAAATAAAACATTTAGTATTCAAATATTTTTAAAGTTTAACAGAAATCTATAAATTCAAATTCTAATATTTAAAATTTTAATTTTTACTTGGAATAATTTGAGAAAGTTACAACCAAAGTTATTAATTTTTATATTTTAAATATATTAGAAAATCATAATTTAAAGATAATAAATAGGTGTAATGATTACCATTATTAACTTTAATTTAAAATTTTAATTTTTTTAAAAAGATTAAGTCATTCCAAATGTGTAATTAAAAGGATAATTAATATGTGTAATTTCTTACAATTATTAAACAAAATTTGAAATTTGAAATTTTGTCTAATTCAAATTTAAATATTTCGAATTTTAATTTGAAATTTATAATTCGTTATTTAATTGATTACCAATATAAGTTAAACTAATATTAAGATAATATAGGGCAATTAATTTTCATGTGTAATTTCTTACAATTATTAACCAAAATTCAAAATTTTAAAGTTTGTCAAATTCGAATTTAAACGTTTCGAACTTTAATTTGAAATTTGAAATTTGAAATTCAAAATTCGATATTTAATTGATTACCAGTATAAGCTAAACTAATCTATATCTATATTCTATATCATCTAATAAAGGAGTAATATCATCTAATAAAGGAGTAACTATTGCTGAGGTGGCACCTCTAGATGGCGTCTATTCTAACAATTTAACTTGGGTATGGGTATTCTAACCCGACCCATGACCCTATTTTCTTACCCAATAATAAATGCCTAAATTTCTGAGGTTTCTTATTCACGTATCTCTCTTCAAACCCTAAAACTCCATTATCTTGCACGACGCCTCTCCCTATCATCATTCCCTCTCCTTCATCTCCTCTTCTGTTCTCTCTAGCATCTGATCTGATTCTGTTTGAATATCTTCAATCATAACAAACGATTAGTGTTCCTCTGATTCAAGGTATGATTATCTTTATTTTTCTTACATTTATTTTACGTTTTTTTATTTATTTTGTGTTATGAAACCCTAATACGTTTACGATTGGGGTTAACTGTATACATCTGATTTTGCATTTCATTTTATAGATTCATTTTTCTATTTACGGTTTAATGTTGCTTTCAATCATTTATTTTTCATTTTAAGAACCCTAGACTCCAATACAATGCCTCTCAATAATCGACATTAGGTATGGATTCTCTTGCGTCGCATCTGTTCTATTATCATCATTTATCGATTCTAAAGTATTGTTGTCAGTTTTGTGAGATTCGACTTAAACGATTCTATATTTTCCAGATTTGTTTTGTGATTATGTTAACCTATTTATATATATATATTCTGTTATGTAACACCCCAACCGATGGCGGAATCATCGAGGTGCCACGTAGTGACGATTGTTCAAAAGCACATGGTACTAAAATGTAAATATTATTGAATAAACCAGAATTGTCTTACATGATAATGGAAATTACATTGTCTAAATGAAATGTAAATATGGAAATGACTGAAATAAAATAAAGCACTAAATGTCTCTTGCTAAAGCATTAGATCAAACTGCACCTGAAACATGTACAAAAATAGGTTTGGTCAACATAAGAAATGTTGGTGAGCATTCCTAGTTTTGATATATATAGTAAGTTTAAAAGATATACAATTCAAGTGCATGCTACAGTGCAATTATGTAAACTATGTATCATACAAATGAGCGAAATCAACCCTGTGACTGTATAATGTACTGTATGAACTGTAGTGTACTTATCAAATAAATGGATAAAAGCTTAACAATGGCCACGGATTCTCCGATGAAAAAGGGGGAGAATCAATCTAGGCGGGTTGTCAATCCAAATAGCGCTATCCAATGTTAAGGTTGGCTTGTACCATGTTAATGATTTCACTAAGTACAAATGTATTCCACATGTATTGTCTAAGCATAAAGCACGTTGTAAGCAATGCACATAGTACTAGAATTGTATTGTGAAAATGTAAACTTGTATTTGAAATTTGTAATAGTGTACATGAATCACCCCAAAAATGTATAAAAGTAAAAAGGGGATAGGAAACACTCACTGTCTATGTAAACTTGAAATTGAACTGGACAACGAAATATGCGTTGGAAATATTCCAAAGAATCAACCAAAAGAATTTGATAATGTGTAAGGAATAACTCTATGATACATGAAATTCTAGGGTTTCGTATTGGGGATAAACGTTTATTTGATTAATAAGCAAATCGTTTATTAAAATATAAGATATTTTATTAAATAAATAAATAAAAGTCTTTTTGTAAAATTTTAAGTTAAACATAGTCACAACATGAGATTTTGATTATGAAAATAATTTTTATAAAATTATTTTCTTGAAAATAGAATATTTACTTTAATTATTTCAAATTGTCAAAATATGACTTTAATATCTAAAAATATTAAAATTAAAGAATTTCTGAATTAAAAATTGTATTTCAGTTCTAGATAGTTAGAAGTAATTCATATAAATTTTTGGTGCAAAAATATTGAAAAATGAATTTATTATGATTTATTTATGATTAAAACTAACAAAAAATAATTAAAAAATAATAGATAAACGGTTTTTCTGAAATAAAAATATTTTATGGAATGTTTAAGAATATACAAGTTTAGGATAATTTTTGTGAGATTTAATAAAATCGTTTAGATATTTTTATAGAATTTTATAATTTTAAATGAATAAACTTGTAATATTTATTATATATATTAAATAAATTATTTTTTGAAAAACTAAAAATTGGGGGATGAACTCTATCACTTGAAGATCATATAATAAATTTTGTAGAATTTATAAAATGGTTTTAGTATTTTAAAACGATTTTTAAAAAGTAATAAGGTAATATAGGTGTAAAGGATAACACAAAAAAAATTTGTTTATGGTGGGAATCGAACCCTTGGCCATAGGCCGGTTCACTGAGTTGACCAAACACTTCCCACCAACTGCTCTACACTTCTGATTGTGTTATTTAACACCGATTAATGTATATAAATGTTAATTATAGAAAAGCCCCAATTCTACTTATTCAAGCCCTAGATTTCTTAACCCGTACAATTGATCAAGAAAACGTATCAGTATGTTAGGGCTATTAATCTACACAAAATTTCGAATCTAACCATGTAAAATAATTGAACTTACAGTATGCAAAGGATTGATATGAACGGGTAAACCGAAAAGTCAAAGCTTCGAACAATAACACTTGAACAGAGGATTTGAACAAGAATTGAGGATTGGGGTTTGTATTTCGGCATCTAATGGACGTAGGGATGGTCTCAATTTATAGGGTGAAGCTCGGGTGAGTGTTTTGGTAAGTTTTGACCATGGTTAAATGTGTGTGCGTGAATTATGCTCGAAATCACGGGTCTTAGGAGCTGATTGAACGCGTATTCATGGTGCTAGTCGTTAGGTGAAATTAATTAGTTAATGGTTTCCATTCATATGATCAATTTAGAGTCAAATAATGAAAAAAAAATTAGGTGTTCGGCTGTTTCAACAGCAGCGAACAAGGGAGGAGAAACAGACACAGTTTAAGGAAGGCTTAAATAAAATTCGAAACAAGATTAAATCAAGATTGAGCTGTAGCTCAGGTGGTGTGTGCGTTGTGTTTGCTCCGGCCTTGCCCGGGTTCGAGTCCCGTCTGGGGCAAGGTTTTTCTATTCTTTTTTTTAACAGCTAAGGGAAGGGGAGGAGCTTTGGGCCGGGTATATGGGCCAGACTTGGGCTATTAAGTTTGGGCTTGGGCTCTGAAATAGGTTTTCAAGGGATGGGTTTAGTTTAGGTTAATGGGTTATGGATTGGGTTGTGGTTTAGTCTAGAATTGGATAAAAGGGTATTATTATCTATTATTATTATTATTATTATTATTATTGTATAAATATATATATATATATATATAATAAAAAAAAGTGACGGATGTCACAGCATCCCCTACTTTTAGAAACTTCGTCCCGAAGTTATTAGAAACATAGGGTTATGGATGCTTGGGTAAAATTAAGATGACTGTGGTTCGGAAAATTTGGGTTAAGGCACGACGTAAATTCATTGGTAACAGAGTGAATTGTTTCGAATGATTTGGATAAGAGGTTCGATAGGTGTGAGTTAAGGGTTGGATTAAGTTCGTCTCGAATAATAAGGAGAATAAGAATCTAGTAATTCACCAAGTTTCAAGTTTTAGGAATCCTATGATAAATGTACGAGTTGGTTGACTATAAAAGATTAAATGAACTAACAAGCAAACAGAGTTTGTTTCTGGTTCGACTTCCAGTCTCACTTTCAACGCATCATTAGTGTTTGTATACAGGGTGTACCGCAGCTAACCCACCACACCTTTGATACCTTGAAAACGTACTGGACGCCTACCAAAAACTCTAATAGAATTTCACACTACCCTAACGTACCTGTAAATTCATGATTACGTTCCGGACCGGAATCGTCAATTTACCTTACATTAGGGTTTTATGTCCTTCTATGATCCTAATCTAACACACATTAAAGCAAATAAATTTCACAAGAAGATGTCACATCAAACACGTTGAGTTACAACGAGATGTTATCAATGAAATGAGGCCATGTAATAATGAGGTCAATTGCATAGGTTTGCAATGACTTGTAAGCATAATAGTATTTAAGTATGGGCTACCACTCGTCCGAGGAGCCCCTTAAATGAAATGTTTATCTGAGTTGCGTGGACAATACATACGCGCAAGCAAGTTTGTAAGTACTAAGGCCATTAAGTGTAAGTGTTATCATGAATAATTAAATGTTCATGAGTATCATGAATAATTCGATGTTCAATGAATAGTCAAATTAAGGGGAAAATCAGGTTTCATATGACAAACAACGATGTTTTTAGGAAAGCTTTGTAGGATTAAATAAGTATTTTGATTTTCATGGGAGTCAAGATCAAATGTTTCAATAATATGTAAGATGGAGTCTGAAACTTATATGATTTAAAATAAATGTAACCGAATATGATAAATTTCCAATCTGTGTTCGTACACAATAGTATGCAAGGAAGTTTCTAGATGTTGTATGCTAATGAGTGCAACAAAATTGGGTACAAAATGATAATAGGATCAAGAAAATGAAAACACGAGTATTGGATTCTCGAGTCTTGGGAAGATTTCACCCATGGCTTAACCAGTGGGATTAACGTCACCGTGATCAATTGTTTCGTTGGTATTGATATTGAAAGCTCGTCCATGTGCCACCAGGTTTACATTGTTCAATTTGGGACATTGAGGTAGCATGTGATTAGGGTCTCTACAATGATAACATGCCCGACCGTTAGTAATCCGTAGTGGTTTCTGGGCAGCTGTTTGATGGTTATCTTGCGTCCAATCTGTTACACGACAAGTAGTGACAAAATGTCCAAACCTTCCACATCTAGTGCATTGACGACATGGAAGATTTGCAGGGTGATGATACTTGCAAGTGTTGCATTGAGGATGGGTTCCCGTGTAGGCTTTCTTGATAGGAGGTTGAGTCACAGGATCCACAACAGTATGGTTCAGATTATCGCCCATTCGTCTCTTAGAGTTCGAAGCAGTAGTGGCGGCCTTTGCTAAAACAGTCTTAGATTGTTCAACAGTATTGATGGTTTTCTCAGTAGCTGTCTTGGTGCCCTTTCTAACCAAGTTTCCTTTCCTTACGTGTTTGTCTGTTAAAGTGGCTGCAAGCTGGATGGCTTCTTCTACCGTAGTGGCTTTGCCTCCAGTGACAACGTCTTGAATCAGGTCAGGTAATCCCTCGATATATTTTTCGATTGCTCGAGAGACTGGGGTAACCATGTGTGGAACCAGTATGCTAAGTTCGTGATATCGAGTATTATACGCAAGATTCTCACCACTGTCTTGTTTCAGTCCATGGAATTCTTCCTCCAATTTCCTGATCTCGTTCCTAGGGCAGAATTTGGCGATCATGAGTTCCTTAACATCTGCCCAAGATAATGATAAAGCAACATCAGCTCCTCGATTGCGCTTTTCACCATTCCACCAGGTTAGCGCCCCCTTTTGAAGGACACTAGTAGCATAGCGAACGCGGAGTTCATCAGGACATTCACTGTTCACAAAAGTACTCTCCATGCTTTCAAACCATTGGAGGAGGCCAGTAGCACCCTCCTCACCAGTAAATTTTGTGGGGTTGCAGGAGTTAAAGTGTTTGAAAGTGCACCGAAATTGAGTTGTACTCCCTGTGGCGACACTGTTACTATTTTGGGTTATCTCACTGACAAGGTTTGGGATCACTGCAGCAATTTGCTCGGCGACTAAAGATGCGAGGCGACGATCAGAACGTCGTCCAGAAGCACGAACAGGGCGTTGGCTGGCATCACGGAACATGCGGCGAGCAGACATCTATGAGGTAGTTAATTAATAATCATGAGATTAGAAAATGTAAGTGTATAGTCGTACAGATGATTATGAAGATATGATCTTGTAAGCAATCATGATATGCAAAGTATTGTATATGAAATGAGAGGGTATTATTGGAAAAACTTGTACAAAATGCTTGAAGTGCCCTTGTCTAGCTGTAAAGCTCAACAAGAACATTGACTTTTCAAAGGAATTGAACCCAATGGTGATCAAAGAAGACATGCTTTAGCCTATAAGTGGACACTCACTCCAGGAATCCCCAGGTAAGCATAACAGGTCCGTAAATGGATTTATGCGCTATGCTTGCCTATGCCAGAAAACCCAGTGTATAGGCGTCCACCCTTCCAGATTGCACGTGTCCTTATCACACTCATTAAAGTTCAACAACTTCGAAGGAGTAAAATAAGAGTAGGTATTATGTCTAAGAGTGTCTTCATAAAAGGTACTGTCCCTGTCCCATAATGATGTAGACTTTCTACTCCTTGTAGAACACCATCTCTATGCACCATGATGAAAGATGAGGAGAATAGAGAGAGAGAGAAGAAGGGAAAGATAAAAGAAGGAAAGTAGAGGAAAATGAGGGGTAGGGTAATTTAGGAAATATATTGCATGAAAGTTGAAGTTCGGTTATAGTCTAGGCTAAAAGGCATTCTAATAACCTAATTCCCTATAACCATGGCTCTGATACCAATCTGTAACACCCCAACCGATGGCGGAATCATCGAGGTGCCACGTAGTGACGATTGTTCAAAAGCACATGGTACTAAAATGTAAATATTATTGAATAAACCATAATTGTCTTACATGATAATGGAAATTACATTGTCTAAATGAAATGTAAATATGGAAATGACTGAAATAAAATAAAGCACTAAATGTCTCTTGCTAAAGCATTAGATCAAACTGCACCTGAAACATGTACAAAAATAGGTTTGGTCAACATAAGAAATGTTGGTGAGCATTCCTAGTTTTGATATATATAGTAAGTTTAAAAGATATACAATTCAAGTGCATGCTACAGTGCAATTATGTAAACTATGTATCATACAAATGAGCGAAATCAACCCTGTGACTGTATAATGTACTGTATGAACTGTAGTGTACTTATCAAATAAATGGATAAAATCTTAACACTGGCCACGGATTCTCCGATGAAAAAGGGGGAGAATCAATCTAGGCGGGTTGTCAATCCAAATAGCGCTATCCAATGTTAAGGTCGGCTTGTACCATGTTAATGATTTCACTAAGTACAAATGTATTCCACATGTATTGTCTAAGCATAAAGCACGTTGTAAGCAATGCACATAGTACTAGAATTGTATTGTGAAAATGTAAACTTGTATTTGAAATTTGTAATAGTGTACATGAATCACCCCAAAAATGTATAAAAGTAAAAAGGGGATAGGAAACACTCACTGTCTATGTAAACTTGAAATTGAACTGGACAACGAAATATGCGTTGGAAATATTCCAAAGAATCAACCTAAAGAATTTGATAATGTGTAAGGAATAACTCTATGATACATGAAATTCTAGGGTTTCGTATTGGGGATAAACGTTTATTTGATTAATAAGCAAATCGTTTATTAAAATATAAGAAATTTTATTAAATAAATAAATAAAAGTCTTTTTGTAAAATTTTAAGTTAATCATAGTCACAACATGAGATTTTGATTATGAAAATAATTTTTATAAAATTATTTTCTTGAAAATAGAATATTTACTTTAATTATTTCAAATTGTCAAAATATGACTTTAATATCTAAAAATATTAAAATTAAAGAATTTCTGAATTAAAAATTGTATTTCAGTTCTAGATAGTTAGAAGTAATTCATATAAATTTTTGGTGCAAAAATATTGAAAAATGAATTTATTATGATTTATTTATGATTAAAACTAACAAAAAATAATTAACAAATAATAAATAAACGGTTTTTCTGAAATAAAAATATTTTCTGGAATGTTTAAGAATATACAAGTTTAGGATAATTTTTGTGAGATTTAATAAAATCGTTTAGATATTTTTATAGAATTTTATAATTTTAAATGAATAAACTTGTAATATTTATTATATATATTAAATAAATTATTTTTTGAAAAACTAAAAATTGGGGGATGAACTCTATCACTTGAAGATCATATAATAAATTTTGTAGAATTTATAAAATGGTTTTAGTATTTTAAAACGATTTTTAAAAAGTAATAAGGTAATATAGGTGTAAAGGATAACACAAAAAAAATTTGTTTATGGTGGGAATCGAACCCTTGGCCATAGGCCGGTTCACTGAGTTGACCAAACACTTTCCACCAACTGCTCTACTCTTCTGATTGTGTTATTTAACACCGATTAATGTATATAAATGTTAATTATAGAAAAGCCCCAATTCTACTTATTCAAGCCCTAGATTTCTTAACCCGTACAATTGATCAAGAAAACGTATCAGTATGTTAGGGCTATTAATCAACACAAAATTTCGAATCTAACCATGTAAAATAATTGAACTTACAGTATGCAAAGGATTGATATGAACGGGTCAACCGAAAAGTCAAAGCTTCGAACAATAACACTTGAACAGAGGATTTGAACAAGAATTGAGGATTGGGGTTTGTATTTCGGCATCTAATGGACGTAGGGATGGTCTCAATTTATAGGGTGAAGCTCGGGTGAGTGTTTTGGTAAGTTTTGACCATGGTTAAATGTGTGTGCGTGAATTATGCTCGAAATCACGGGTCTTAGGAGCTGATTGAACGCGTATTCATGGTGCTAGTCGTTAGGTGAAATTAATTAGTTAATGGTTTCCATTCATATGATCAATTTAGAGTCAAATAATGAAAAAAAAAATTGGGTGTTCTGCTGTTTCAACAGCAGCGAACAAGGGAGGAGAAACAGACACAGTTTAAGGAAGGCTTAAATAAAATTCGAAACAAGATTAAATCAAGATTGAGCTGTAGCTCAGGTGGTGTGTGCGTTGTGTTTGCTCCGGCCTTGCCCGGGTTCGAGTCCCGTCTGGGGCAAGGTTTTTCTATTCTTTTTTTTAACAGCTAAGGGAAGGGGAGGAGCTTTGGGCCGGGTATATGGGCCAGACTTGGGCTATTAAGTTTGGGCTTGGGCTTTGAAATAGGTTTTCAAGGGATGGGTTTAGTTTAGGTTAATGGGTTATGGATTGGGTTGTGGTTTAGTCTAGAATTGGATTAAAGGGTATTATTATCTATTATTATTATTATTATTATTATTATTATTATTATTATTATTGTATAAAAAATATATATATATATATATATATATAATAAAAAAAAAGTGACGGATGTCACATGTTATTGATAATTATGGATTTGAAATAATTATGGAGCTTTTAATTTTGGATTATTGGTTTCCTAAGTTTGTTCCACATATTTGGAATGGTAGTAAATATCCTTGAATGCATTAATTATTGGTTGACCAAGAAACTTAGGCGCCAAGCATAGTTTTTTCAAAAATTATAAAGGAGTCGAGTTTATAATAATTCATGTTTCTTTTATTACTTCTTTTTGTCATGTTTATTTTTAAGTCAGCGTGTTTAATATTTGCTTTTTTTTTAAGCCTGCTCGATAAATATGGATCTGAAATAATTATGGAGCTTTTAATTTTGGATTATTGGTTTCCTAAGTTTGTGTCACATATTTGGAAAGGTAGTAAATATCCTTGAATGCATTAATTATTGGTTGACCAAGAAACTTAGGCGCCAAGCATAATTTTTTCAAAAATTATAAAGGAGTCGGGTTTATAATAATTCATGTTTCTATTATTACTTCTTTTTGTCATGTTTATTTTTAAGTCAGCGTGTTTAATATTTTTTTAAGACTGCTCGAAAAGCTTTTTCTACTGCATTGTATATACTCTGTTGAATATGAAAATGAAAATGAGACAAATGCTATTGTTTTTAGGCACACCAATGTCAAATGTAATGTTGTAATTGCTTAGGTACATGTTCACTTTGTTTTTTTAGGATCCTTCATCAATAACATCAACATTCGGTGCATTTCTCTTCCAAAGGAGCTCTAAGTTTTTGTTAACTGTGACGTAATGTTTCTCATTCTCTGTTTCTCTCTTCTCAAAAGAAAACCCCAAAATATTAAACATATATATTTTTTTAATATGATTGTTCGATGTGTTTATAATCAAATTGATGAAGATTTGGGGTAAGTTTTCTGCTAATTTTGCAATTCACATCTGAATATTACGGATTTGCCAAAATAAGGTTTTCTTTTTCTTTTCGGTTAAATATGAATTTTCGAAGAACAAACTAATTTAATGGTGAGAGGTGAAACTAATTGCACTGACTTGAGTTTAATTTGAACCGACTATGCCTTGATTTTTTTAGATTTGCGCTGACACCATGTATTCCATGATATTAAAAAAAGATATTCCAGCTAATGTTGTTCTAGGTTTTTTTGGTTTTTTTATATGTTTTAGTAACTTTTACATGTATATATCGCTAATCTAACATGACCCAGGTTCAGTTCCAACTAAAATTTCAATTTGACCAATTATTTTTATCTTATGGTGTTACTTGTTTTGGATTCTTTTTTGGGTTTAAATGAGTAGAGCATCGGGTGTTCGATGAAATGCGTCAAAGAAATTGTTCAGTTTATTATTGGTATGTTAACATAGTGATTAATGGGTACTTAGATTGGTTAACTTACTCATTGATAACTTTATTATTATGTTCGATGAAATGTGTCAAAGAAATTGTTCAGTTTATTCTTGAGCCCACCTATAATGTTTATGTTGGGTTTATCACCTAAAAATATGTTTAATAATACAAAAGTTCAAAATAAATCTCAAAATATAAATAAAAGAATAATTGTATTTGTTTTCTAAAATAAGTTGATTACAAATTTAAGTATTAAGCATAATCCTTTGTAATTTCGAAGTATATAATTTTCAGCAATTACACTTTCTTAAATTTTGCTTATGTCAGTTCACAAAATTACCATATTAATTTAATGAAATGATAGACAAGTAATTTACTTTTAAAATTGAAATATCAAAGTTCAGCATTGACAACAATGCTTACTCTTTTACTGTTAAAGATCTTCATTCTCACATTCAAAAGTAAGTTCAGACTGAGTTAGTTACCGAAAAAACCATTTTTATTGTTCTTAATTACCTTATCTTTTGTTTGCAGTTGTCCTTATTTCCCTCAAATTTGCTGTTGCCGGTATGGTATGTGCTTTCTAAGGCAGGTTAGTTGCTTTTGGCCTCAATTGAATCTTCTTATATTCTAATATTGATTCATTGTGTCTCTTATCTGAGAGTAGGGTATTAAAAGAAAGCATAAATACTTTTCTTCTTTTGATATTTCTCTTATACAATATTTTTCTCCTATTGATATGTTTTCTTCTTTTGTTAAAGCAACTATATATTGCACTGTTTCCATGTACTTTAAATCAATAGGAAATGGGCAGTTGAAGTTATAGGCGTGACATGTTTTTACAATGTGAGTGGTTGATTTTAAAGGTGGTTAAGTTTTGCATCCGAAAGGCTAACGAGGTGCAAAAGGCCAATTAGATCATCTGAAGGCACTAGGGGCGTGTACTTTTATTTGGATCTTCAAAAATGTGGAAGTAATATTTCAATCCAACCATCATTTTACAAAAACAATGCCAATTAAGATGACCATTTCTCCAACATATGGATGTGTTTTTCTGCAGAATTTGGGTTCATTGCCTTCTCCAAAAAGAGATTTAGTGTATTTGCGATGTCATCTGTTGCAGATGAGGCATCAACTTTCATTCTAGCAGCTTCAATATTTTTGCCTGAAGCAATAAGGAAGCAGGTACTGGATTTTGTAATCATTTAACCAGTTTTCTATATATAAAAAATGCGATTAATTTATGTGTGAGCGCATATGTTACTGATTGAGAATACATGCCTTGTGCTCATATATTAAAGAGGATTAGAAAAGATGGCAGATGTAATCATTTTATAAGTTGGAAGACGTATTGTAACACCGAGATATTTTCTTTAAGAAACAAAATGTGATTGTATTTTGCATTAAAAGGTATATTTGTAGTGTTAGGTACATTTAGTTGACAAGTGGATCCTATTTAAAAAATGAACATTGATTAAACAAGTCATTTTTAGTACATGTTAAATCAAGTTGGGTTGAGTTTACCTACGATAATTTAAAACAAAAATACTAAAAAAACATGGGTATCTTGAAATTGATCCTCTAAACCTAGCCTTCTCCCAATTTGGATCCACATATCTCTCAATCAATAACTTAAATTTTTTTCTTCTTTTGCTGCAAGTAATCAGAATCAAAGACATTTTGTTCTTTTGTATTATGCAACTTTCAACATATAAAACAACTTTTATACTACAATCTTTATAGAATTTTTTCATTTTTCTGTGAATCTGCTGGGTGTACACCCGGGACTCTAACCTAATATTAGAATAATATAGCACAATTAATAAGATCAATTAATGTATTAATTGGAGAGTTGACACTACTTATGTAGAGACTTTGAATCTTATTAAATGTGTAATTAAAAGGATAATTAGTATGTGTAATTTCTTACCATTATTAACCAAAACTCAAAATTTGAAATTTTGTATAATTCGAATTTAAATATTTTGAGTTTTAATTTGAATTTTGAAATTCAAAATTCAAAATTTAACTTATTACCAATATAAATTACACTAAATTTAGGAAGTGAGTAATTGAAATGCAATAAGGAAATTTAATGAGCTACTAATTTATGTCAGTTTCCTTTCTCATTCTAATGTATTGCTTTTTGTTTAAAAAAAAGTAAAAAGACTAAAACGTGAAAAAGCATCATATCTTCAATTTACCAATATCTCCATCATACAAAGAATGAACATAAAAAACAGCCTTGGAACACGACATATTTAGCAAATTGCCACTAATGGTGTTTTAACAACACCTTTTAAAAACGACCCAAATTGAAGACTTTGTTTTCCCAAACCATTTTTTTCTTTATAAATTTACGCATAAATCCAAAAATAATACATTATTATTGATTCAAAAATTATACTTAAAACTAAGCCTAGCAAAACTTGAATTGACAATATAAAAATCACTTTAAGGGACATAAATTGAATTAGTTATCTATAACTGAACCTAATAATCGTTTTAGAGATATATTGAATGTAATTCATAACATGAGCATGTGAAATATTGATGAACAACTCAATAAAAAAGATTAGAAACTCTTACCGTGAGGTTAACCGTCTCTGGGGACTGGGATTGAAGCTAATAATCGCCCGTCCTGTGTATCGAGATGAAAAAACCCGTGTATTAAACGATTCATCCATCAATAAATGATTCATTATGAAATTATGAATATAACATAATAATAGAACCCAAATTAAACCAAAAACGTATGTGCAAAATCGATCCAACTTAAGCAGACGATCCATGAGTGAAACCATTTGAACAACCTACACAAATGAATTTCTTGGGGATATTATTTCCGAAAAAAAAAACATAATGAATTTCGGCTAACAGCTTTCATCAGATAGTTCCCTCTTTAAACCCACAATAATCATTCTATATTATTAGCCACCAATATAGGAAACTCATTAAAATTTCCAATCAATTCATGGATTTTGAATTTCGAATAAAGATCGAAACTGGAGCACCATATCCAAATAAACTAACCCATTATTCATTCTAGAATAAACAATAAAAAACATTCACTCCTGATGATGAAGATCCAAAAAGAGATGATCCTCAAGAACACATGAAAGAACATCGCAATGAAAAAACACAAAATCGAACAAATAAAAATATTCAAATCCGTTATAAACATTAACTTCTCTATTTTGAATTTGTTTTACCTATGGCAATGAGATGAGGAATCGTGCCTTCATGAGTAGGGGAAAAGAAACCAATACAAGAGCAGAGATGGAATATGGTAAAGTACCTAGCTAGACGAAATCCCCACTTTCTCATCGCTACCATCACCACGGGATGAAGCGTTGCTTTCCATCAATGATATATAATAAAAAGTAGAAAAAAAAAGCAATAATGAAGGTGTACCTGATGGTTGAATAGATTGGATCAGAGAGGTTGATGGATTAAAGAGGTTGAAGGCTTGAAGCAATGCTCAATCAATCAATTGATTCTCGCTAACCATATCTGAAAATACAGTTTTTTTAAGTTTCCCTTCTGCCTAGCGCCCTAATAAGTTGTTGAGGGAGACTTTGTATTCTTTTCCATTTGGAAATGACCCACCCTTGTATGTTTTCCATTTGAAAACTACACGCCTCCCATGTTTTAGTAACTACACACGTGTTTATGTTTTTCATTTGAGAAACTACCCACCTCCCATGAGTTGTTTATACTTAAATAGACTTGGCTCTTACAAATAAATATAACCTCTTGATTGTTTTGAACAACAATAATTACCATGATGAAGCTTGTGTTTGCCATACTAATGTATGAGATCTTTCCAAAACATGCCGCAAGAGACATAGGTCGCTGCAAGGTGGTGTGCAAAGAATGGCGTGGCTTCCTTTCAACACCATTGTTTGCCAGGATTCATCGTCATAACATGTCATCAACATAGAAGCAAATTCTTTCAATCTCATAAAACGATGGTTTACTTATTGTCGCTTCTTATCATTCACCTAACCTTTATCTAAATACTTACGTTGAGGTACCATTCAAAGCTCGTCCTGATGATTTGGTGATCTTAGTGAGTTTGGATGGAATTCTATGTGTTTGTCTAAAGAATGCTTGCCATTTGTTCATATGGAATCCACTGACTGGGGCCAACACGAAGTTGCCCACATGTAATAACTATGGTTTCTTCGAACCAAAATATGATGCTGGGGGTTCTATCTGGATTCTACAAATGACTACAAGGTTTTACATATTAAACGTAGTCATTGTACCAAATCGGTTTGCATTTATTCTACGCAATCACATTCTTGGAGCACAAAAAGACTTATTAAAGGCGCGTGTTTCTGTAATGATATTAACATTTAGTCCTCATGTACTTTATGTGGAGATGGTTTATACTTCACATTTGGTGAACAATCCCAACCCAAAAGTTTGTTACACCCTGAATACAGAAACAAGGACAAACTAAACACCTTACAAAACAAGGAAACAATCCTACACTAACACTCAAAGATTACCAATACGATAATCTCTATAAACTTTCTAGATCTAACTCTATAGAACTAGACTTAAGAAGAATCAAGACTACAAACCCTAAAAGTTGAGAGAAAATATCAGAAAGCTTTAAAAGGTAGGTAGAGAGAGAATGGGAGAGTTATTGAAACCCTCAAAAGTGCATAAGAGGCCTTTATATAGGCAAAGAATTTAGGGTTTGAAATCCAAGGCCCACATAATCCTTTGCTTTATTAAGCCCACGAACAGAACACCAGCAGCCCAACAACTCCTATAAGCCTATCAATCCTTAGCCCACAATCAAATGCACCAACCATTTTCCAAATGCACCAATAATACCATGTAACAAAAATAAAACTAACATAAGAACCAATAAATAAAAACAAGTGTTAAATTGGAAACTATTACCTCTAGTGATTTTCACACATACTACGGACTTCAGTGCATTAAAAGGAGCAATTTACTACGAAAGCCGTATGTCGCCAAATGCTTAATTCCATCGAGTCGCGTACTTGTCTTTTAGTTGTTTTAATTGTGTTGCTTGTGTTTTGGCATCGAGTCATTTACTTACGTTTTAGTTGTTTTAATAACCAATGGGGTGGTGGTCCATTGGCAAAGGCAAAGCCTTTAAAACACCTAGGTTGTGGAAGGTCTTGGGTTCAAGTCTCACAGACCACAGGATTTAAAAGAAATTAACCTTTCAAAAAAAAAGTTGTTTTAATAATGTTGCTTATTTTCTTTTTGAATTACGGAGAAAAAACATGCGCAACACCATGAAGGTAATAGGACGTGCATTGATGATGTTCCCGTTGATATACTTATGTCTCATATATTAATTAGGCTTCCGACAACGTGTGTAGGTCAGTGTAGGTGTGTTTGCAAGGAATGACTTTCTTTACTATCAACGCGCAATTTTGCTTTGATGCATCGTTGCCGCAAATCAATTGCCTATGACCAGAAAATCATAGTAATCGGATCGCTTTCAGGTTATGTCTTTCCCGTCACTTTTGAGCATTTAAGCCCTAAAAAAACCGCAATTTCACTTCCATTCGAACATTCTTTGTGTCATGTAAAGATTTTGGCAAGTCTTGATGGATTGTTATGTATTTGTTTTGGTGATACAGGTGAGCTTCTTATTTGGAACCCACTAGGCTTATAAAATGGTGTCCGTTTCAAATAATCATGGTTTATGTAACTCACGGTCAGAAGTTATTGGATTTTATGTAGATTCTTCGAATTAGTATATGCTTTTACATATGAAACGTATACGTGATCGAATGGAGATTTATGTATACTCAATTAGGCTAGACTTGTGGCGGACAATAGGGTACATGAATGAACGTAAACATTTTAGACGCAAGCCCGTGTGGTCTAATGGAACTTTCTATAAAGGTGTTGTTTATTTTACGGGGAACCGATATCATTTAGGCTTAAACAGTATCCCAGTGTTCCATATAATAACTTCCTAGGGAATTTGTTGATTATACGTAACGAGCTTCACGTATTTGTTATTCACAGGTTTCCTTCTTGGTCGGTGGACTTGTGGAGGATGGATGGTGGAAGTTGGACAAAAGTGTGGGTTTTCTCTCCTATTCGGCCCGTTCTTTTATTGTGCACCATTACATATGTGATTAGTACCGGCAAGTTTCTCACCATGGATGGTAAAGGTGCTAATGAATTGGACATAACTTTGGGTGGGGAAGATTGTTACTATCCTTTCTTACGGTATTCCGGTTTTCAAGGCGCGGTATTCACAGAAACTCTTGTGTCACTCAATATGTAGTTCTGTCAATTGTTTTTTTTTTTTTTTTTAATTTTGTTCATGTTACTGTTTGTTAAGTTATTTCGTTACGTTTGGTGTGCATTTTATTTGCAATGAAATGTACTACTTATAAAATTATGTGTTGCTCTTTATTGTTTACCTTTCTTTAATCAAATGTATTCATCTTTCCTCAAGACTATAACAACTTAGTAATGAATCATGTATGCGCCATCTATATAACTAAATTTGAGATATCATATACATGAATTAATAGACTTTCACGCTTTCTAATCCCAGTTGAATAAGTTGTTATCAAGATCTTCAATATACACATTAAATACCCGTCCCAACGGACGGGTACACCACTAGTTAGGTTATGATAACGAACGTTGATTCCCTTTCGAATTTCCGTTGTAACGCAGGAGGAACTTTTTTTTTAATTCAACTTCATTCAAAACACACCAACAAAGTCTTCAAAGCAAGGGCCTCCGATAGAACATTACAAAATATACATAGGAGATCTTATCCAATTTTCCCACGATAAATCCTTATACTTAGACGGGCCTATGTTTTAACCACAAAAATGACAACCTTTTAACATTAGCAATAACTATTTCGCTGAAGTCTTCTTGTCTCCAAAAACCTTATTGTTCCTTGCTAACCAAATGCACCAAAACAAGATAATAATAATACCATGAACAATATTTTTCTTTTCTTTTGTAGGTTATCCGGTGGTTGTGATACCGACTGTTAATACTGTACTGAATTCCACCGCAGCACAGGAAATTAAATTAGTCATTCTTTAAAAAAAACTTAGGACAATGGCTGGCTAAGGTATGTCATTTTTCATCTTATACGAATGACCCATGATGATACGGCCACGGGTAGGTGATAAAGAAAAGATAAAATGTTTTATTGATGTTAGGTCAATATGAGTTTCTTTGATCCCAAAAATTGGTTACTTGCAAACATAAGAAAAAAATAGTATGATATAGCATTTATATTAGGGATGAGCTCGAGACGGTATTGGTATCAACCGATACCGATACCGATACCGATCCTGAAAACTCCTAAAACTCAATACCGATACTGATACCGAAAACATACGGTACCGGTATGGCATTAGTATTTTATTCTTAAAATACCGATACCGAAAATACTGAAACCGAAAACCTCTAAATGTAAGTACCGATACCTATACCAAACACCATCGGTTCGGTACAAGATCGGTTCGGAATCGGTATCGGTATCGGTATTCGGTGCAATAAGGTCATTCCTAATTTATATTAAACATAAATGAAGATAAAAGATAAAATTACAACTAACTAAAGTACCTTAAATTGTGTAAGCATAGATTAATATTAAACAAAATTGTGTTTTGGTCGGTATTACTTTTCCCATTTTCAAAACTACAACAAAATACCTGAAATTAGTTTGGTTTAGCTATTTATAGCATTTGCAAGATCTTAGAAATAGACTATATGATTCTAGTTGATAACTTGATTGTGTTATGTGAGTGTTGATAGTCAGTTTGTAGTTGCAACTTTGAATCAGCATATGGACACATACTTAATAATGAGCCTACTTGGATTACCTTGTTCAAACCAGCCATATGTAAAACAAAAGATGACACAGTAAAAAACATGTCAAATGGAGTGACAACTGACATCACTAATATGTTGAGGATCGTGAGTATACACTCAATGTTGGATTAAAGTCTAAATGCTTAATAGCATTAAGCATAAATATAACCCGTTCATCTTGCCACCTCTAGTAACACACGTCTCCACCAACCAACATCAACACAAACACGTTCCAAGCTATCCGTTCGTCAAAAAGTTCATTTTACATAAACATGATTTAAATCGTGTCAAAAACAAACTTTGAAGTTGGCCTAGTTTTTATTAGACATATTAGAGTACAGTAACAAGAGTCACTACATCAAATTTACATTGTTATTCTATAAAATCTCCATAAACCAATATCTATCCTATAACAATAACATAGCCATAAGATTTGCACAACTCACATAAACAACCACTCTCCATAAACCAATATCTATCCTATTAGACATATTAGAGTACAGTATACATTCCCACATCGCGTATATATCTACAAGATAATATAACCGTACATTATGCTTGTTTTTACCATTTAGTTGAAGTCCATGAAGGTAGGTTTGAGCTGACCCACGTTATTTGAATTAGGCGTTTGCGTGTTTTGTGGCTGAGCCTGAGCCTGCTGACCGTTATGGTTAGCAAAGTGATGAAGCGGTTGGGAGCGTGATGAGTATTGAGGTGGCAACGAGGCACTGTAGGTCATCCCGTTAAGCAGTGGTGGTTGACCCGCCTCAAGTTTAAGACGGTTGACTTCTTCTCTCAGTGCTTCATTTAAAGCTGTGAAACAAATATAACCTATCAGATGTATTCTAGCAAATCACACATAAAATGTACATATTTTAGAAACCTGGCTTTTAAAACCAACAGTTAAGAGCCTAAGGTGGTGTTTGTTTTTTGGTCAGAAGTGCTTCTGACCACTTTTGTCTGCGCCGCGCAGACGCGGGCAGACATTTGGGCCGCGCAGATTGTTTGTTTTTTGGAAGACCTTTCACTAAAAAAGGTCTTCCTGACCTCTTCTTGGTGCAGACATAATCCTTTGTCTTCCAGCTTCTTCCTACCTCTTCTCCATTTTTTCTTTCTTCTCTTCTTAACACCAGGTCAGCAACAACAACATCATCATTATCATCAAAGCAAGTTCTTCTTCACCTTTCTTCTTCTCTTCCTCCCTCCTCCTCCACCACTCATCCCCGTCGCCCTTCTTCCTCCGCCGCCCTCTTCCCTCCACCGTCCCCTCCGCTGCCCTCCACCCCTTCCCCTCCACCGACCTCCTCCCCTTCCCCCTCCTCCCTCCGCCGCCCTCTTCCCCTCCTCCCTCCGCTGTGTTCTTCATGTCCTCTGTTCCAAAACTCAACTTTCATATATTTATATTCCTTCTTCAAAAACAACTAATATTATTCAACATCAATTTGTGCTTAAGTTGTACGTGTTCCTGTGTTGGTGAGATTCCTTTAACATATTGTTCCTATATTATATTAATTTGATTTTAACTAGACATTTGTGAATTTAACTCCCTGTTTGTTTTTTTAAGGTTATTTTATTGTGTTTTGTGTTCTTGGTTTTGTGTCTGAGTATGATTCTTTTAGGGGTTTTTAATGTTTTGTGTAGTTGGAATGTTTTGGAAATAAATATTTTAGTTGTTAAGAATTATTAATTGTGGTAGGTTATGGTTATGGTGGGTTGTGATAGGTTATAGTTATGGTTATGGGTTATACTATATACGTTAAAAAACAAACAGTCTTTCTCTTGCAGACTGCAGACCTTTGGTCCACCTCTTCTCCTGCAGATGTCTGCAGATGTGGTCCGCAGACTGCAGACCTTTTGCCTCAGAAAAAACAAACAGCACCTAAGTCATAAGTTTATATTCAGATTAGTGGATAAATTAATAATTATTATCTACTTTTTATAGTGGACTTACTAAAATATTAAAGTCAAGATACCATTAAACTGGTGACTCAAGATTTTTTATCTGGCTACAAATGTGTTGTTCACTAAAGACATCACTATCTCTGTATCACTGCTTGTAGTGGTATAAAGTGTAAAGGAGCCGAGCTGCTCATGAGCTACTCAAGATTGGCTTGCTAAAAGCTCGAATCAAGTCTGGGCTTCATATACCGATGGGAATCACATGCTATGGTGGCAAAACAAGTTAGGTAACATGTCAAAACGATTGAATAGTATGCCCGGTTGACATGCCAACATTTTTCACTCTTATTTCAAATCTTATAAAAATTATTATGTTTATAATAGCTATTATTGCAACAACGAGCCAACTTTTTCTAATAAAACAATACGAGCGTTAAGTTTTCAAACCTTAGCATGGTCAAATCGACCGAATTCAAGAAAAACATAGGTGAAGGCAATGAGTAATACAAAAGTCAAAGGAATTACCATCTCTAAGTTGAGCATGTTGTTCCATTGCTTCTAACCTGAGTTTGAGCTCCTTGTTCTCAGTCGTTATGTCACTAGTGTCCCGCTACATCACATTAAGTCACTGTCAGTTGGTGGGAGGTTTGGATGTGTGTTTTTAAAAAAAAATTACACAATACTTGAAAATAAGAATCAATGATCAGTTGTGAAAAAATGGGCCATAGAAAATAGTGTTTGGCTGTTTGAAGTTGTAAGATCAACTAATCAGACCCACTAGATACATCAACCAATATATGCTTGTACTTTAATTATTATATCATTATCGTGACACATTAGTTGAGGTAAAAATAAACCTTTACATAGGCGAAACAACAAAGTTAAGGCAAGAGATCCAGGGTACTTTCTTTAGAACCATATATTATGACTACAGTAATCACGGATCAGGAAAACAACTCAACTAGGAATGGCATAACAGGTTAAACGACCTTGTTAAGACACGAACACGAAACCTGTAAACACGAACACGGCATGAAATCTAATCGTGTCATTTTTTTTCAAACACAAACACAAACCTGTGTATAACATGTTAACACGATAAGGAACACCTAGTAAAACAGGTTAACACGATAAGACACGACAAGACATGATAAGAAACATGATAAGACACAAACCCGAAACAGGTAAACACGAACACGACACGAAAATAAACAGGTCTTAACGTGTCGACCTGTTATAGAAACGAAACCTGTTAAAATCGTGTAGGTTCGTGTCAGGTTATCGTGTTCGTGTCTGAATTGCCAGCCCTACGCCTCAAGGCCATGCCTCATGAATGTCTAGGTCAAAATGAAGGTATGTGGGAGGCTGATATGTAAAAACAACCAACGGGAAGAAGAAATCATTAGTGATTTACTTGATAAAAAGGATTATATGTAAATGAGACGAGACAGATGCAATGCCTTACATACTAATCTGCCTCGACTTTTGAAAACCAAGGTCATGATTCAAACAAATATAATTAAACCAAACGCGTAATAGAACATAATTAGCGGACTTACAACCATTTTTTTCGGTTAGTGTTTTGTCAATCAAAAACAGTCTTAAACATATCTTTCAAGCTTCAACAACAACAACAAAGCAAGACAATCTTGTAAACCAAAACCAATACAATTCACATATTGGGATATCAATCTATCATAAAATACAACACTTCAATCCATCAAAACCATAAACACATACCTGCAGCTTCGTAACCTGCGCAGAAAGCGTAGTGGCTTCCGTCTGCAGCGTCTTCACCTTCTTCTCCAACTCACTCGTATACCGCATTTTCCTCTCCTTCGACCGCGCTGCAGACTGTCTATTCGCAAGAATCCTACAAAAACATCCAAACCCAAAACATCATTAAATTCAAACATCCCATAATTACACATAATTTCACATAATCAACCCAAAGCATCAACCTTTTAGCTCTTTTGGGATCAATTAACGAAAGCTCAGCCAACTTATCCGGCGTAACCGCTTTCTTCGAATTATCAACCAACATCAACACAGACTCCCCTTCACCCGACCCATCAACCGAATTACTCCTCCGGTGACCCAAACCCAAACCCGAACCCCCACCCAAACCCGACCCGAACCCGAACTCATCAAAAAAGTCAGAACCAACAGAAAGACTCCGGAGATGGTTCACCGCCTTCTTACCGGAAGTTTGACCGGCGTTGACTGCGGCGGAGTCTTTCTCCGACGAAGTGGGAGGGTCGGGGGAGAGAGACGGGAGGTCGATGGAAGCGAAATTGAAGTCTGCAACGACGTCGTCTAAGAGGGTGTCTTCGTCGGGGAAGGGGAAGAAGGTTTCCGATTGGGTCCGGCGATGGTGGGGAGGTTTTCCGGCGAAGTTTGGGTCCATCATAGTTGAACACCGGAAAGTGAGTAACTGAGGGGAAGGGTTTGTTACGGTTTACCTTTCCTTCGATATTTATAAGCGTTACAAATATATGTTTTTATTTATTTTAAGATGATAATAACTATAGTTATGGTTATAGTTTACTCTCGCTATTTTTCAGTAATATCTTTTATACTGAAATAACATCGGAATGAAATTAATAAGGGAATTGAATGGATCATTATCATTTCATGTATTGTTTGGTTAGCATATGGAAAAGAAACAAAGTATTACTTTATGTTGTTTTGTAGGTAGAAAAAGACAAAGAAATAAAATCGGTGTTGAGCGGCGGTGGTGAGAAGCACTGGTGGGTGGTGGTTAGTGGCGGTGATGGTGGATGGTGGTGGCGATGGTGGATGGCGGCTGGCAGCAGTGGTGGGTGGTACATGTGTATTGAAATCGCCACCAACCAACGGAGGTTTGGTCTAGGGCATGACTAGTGAAGGCATCATCGAGTGTAGATGAGTGATAGTTGTCTTCTCTCGATGACTTTCTTCTCTTGTTAGAACGTGTATTGAAATCATCACCAATCAATGAGGGTTTGGTCCATTTTTCGTGCGTGCGTATAATCTCCCTTACGGGTACGTGAGTATAGCCACCTGGATGTCTATATTTATTATCAGTCAACGCCTTTTTCATCACCGAATAATCATTAGAACCACTTGGCTTTATACGCTCCTATATAAAAATATAAATATACATTAATACAATTAAAATTAAAAATTAAAACTTATTACACTAGTAAGAAACTCGCGCATTGCCGCCGCGGTAACAATTTACAATGTGGTACTTAATTCTATTGTTTTATCCACCTAAGACTGAGACTGAAATGAAATAATATAGTTTTGTTGATTACTGTACATCCATCCTAGAGTTAGAATGTTGATTAAAATTATTTTTATTTACAACCACGTCAAACCTGATAATTATGAATAGAAATATTGATTAGCCCACTAATTTTAAATTAAAGCAAACATCGTAAAAGGCTAAAGTTTAACATGTAGAAATAGTTATAATCGTACTTTGTCTCTAACAAGTTATGTGAGTGAGCTTGATATATAATGTAAAACGAAAGGGGTTGAACAGTTAGAAGTCAACTAAAATGTATGTTAGTGTAAAATTAACTAAAAGAAAAAAAAAAGTCATACAATATGAGCAATTTTAACAAGTGTTTACAACCTTTTAAATTGTTTAAACTCATATTATACATAATAAACCTTTTACTAATTAATATGAAATTATAAATGGGGGTTTATGATAAAAATGTACAAGTTAGTTTTGCAAACAGGGTAGTATTGGAAGAATTTTCATGACATTTTGAGTGTGAACGAAGAAACTTTTCATATGTCATCTTAAAAAACATATTAAATTACTATCCTAGCCATATTTGGCTCTTTATAATGTAGTATAGATATAAATGAAAAAATTAATGTTGCTTGAATCCAAAGTTAGTTGAACTCGTTCATTTGATTGTTCATAGTGTCCCATTTTGAAGACAGCTGATAGGGTGTATGCTCGCTTCCACCCATGGTTGCGTTGTAATGTTTAAGTATGTTTTTCCAAAAAGAGGATTGTTTGTTGATTTCCGACTTCCTTGTTTTCGAAGCAATAACACCATGCTTTGGCCAAAACTATTCTTAATCAGTCGTCCATACTTCACTCTTCGCACATCTAGGGAATTTTGTTGGCTTTTTGTCATCATGGAATTGCATATCTTCCGTATCATAATACAAAATATATTGATGATTTTGCATTTCTAGCACAACACATCTTCATCAAGACCTTAAAAAATCGGAAACAGTCATTCCACCTAGGGCTCCTCATTGCATATCGTTCAATGTCTTGTATTCCATATTCTCGACCGTGTGCAACGAAATTAGGATCGAGTGATAGAGCATGTGGGTGGAGTTGTTGTGTAGACAATTGTGGCAGATAATCAAATTGCAGGGAAATAAACATCACATGTTGAGCTCGAACCCGCTCTTTTGGATTTGACGAATTTCTTGGTTGCACGAATGAGAATCTACATGAATTTTTCTTTTGAGTAAAATTGTGATTTATGTATATAGAAATGTGTGAAATGATGAAGAAATTGTTAGTATTTGTATTGTAAAATAAGACTTTTTTTTTTTTTTTTTTTTTTTTCAAACGGTCAAAATTTGAACATTGCAACTTAATGTTCACTTTCAAATAGTCAAAATTTCATCACTAGCATTGGTTAGTTGTCATCGAAAACCATACCTGACCACCCCTTACCTACACAAGCGACAGTGTAGCCACGCGGTTAGGAGGTACATGCATGCTACCCACCGTTCACACCTCCTCCCCTAATAATAGAAAATATTGGAGAACACTTGTCATCATTTTAGTCCATTAGTTTTTCGATTTTCAGGCCAGCTTAACTATAAACTTATTTACTTTTTAATTAAAAACTTCCATTTAAATCTCCAAGTATCACTAAATTCAAAACTCCGTTGGTTAAATATCATAAAGAAATAAAACGTCACGTCAAAATTCATTTTTTAAATACATATTTTGATAACTAATGTGTTAATAACTTATATTATATTTTATTCAGCCCGTATCGTATAATATAAGAGTAGATTCAAATTTCCACCTATGTAATACATAGGCTTTTCAAGGATTTTTTATTTCTAAATACATAAGATAACATTTATTCAAATCGTGTAATACACAAGATTCTAACTTAGTATAGATATAAGAAATACACTTGATCTTTTATCTGGAGATATAAAACAAAACTAGTTTGAAAAATCTTCTATTATAAGAAATTCCCAAATGTTTGAAAATATTTTTCAAAGAAATGGTTAACTTTGATGTTCTAATACGTAAGTTATTTCTCAAATGGTATGGAAATTTTCTTGTGGAACTAAAAAACGGCTAAATTTCAAAACAAGAATTGATTCAAAACAGGGTGACACACATTCATACATGAGAGCATTTACGCTAGGCTCTCATTCACATATTATATAAAAAATCACTACAATTTTCTCTCATTTTCAAATAAATTGACATAGATTAATGATGACAAATAACATTAAAAATCACTAACCTGATGGCCTAAAATGATGAATAGTAATATTTCTCTCAAATGCTTGTAAGCGAATCCTTCATCAGTTTTTCAATTAAATAACGTGTCCTAGATAATGACAGGAAAATGTTACTAAAAATCACTACATTTTCTCTTTCTTTCACTCAAAACCACATTAAAAAAAATTAAAAAATGAATGCAGTGTAACACTGTTTCCTTAAATATACCGATGAACAATAACATTCTATGTCTCTCTTCCACTCACAATGATTCACAACTCATCCTAAAATATGAAGGATTCACTTACAAACATATAAGGAACCTATTGTGAATGCTCTGAAGTCTGAAAGCAACAGTTAATCCTCTCCAACTTAAAAAAACATACTAACATACGATAAAAGTGTAAAACTACGATGAAAGGGAGGAGAGGGTGAATGGATTTACACAGTTAGGTTTAGGTTCCTGTACAAAAGACATATTTCGTGAGAAGTGTGAGAAGGATTAAGAATTGACATGTAGACATCATGTTTTGGATTTAGGAATGATGTTTTAGGTTGTTTTAACTTGAAAAACACCAAACACAACAATCTAAAACATAATCCAATGTATTATAGTCATTAAATTTAAAAAACAGCTAAAACACACTACTTAACACTTAAAACACACTGTTTAATGTTCTTAGCATCGTGTTTTAAGTTTTAAGCCTAAAATACATTGTTTTCGGTTCTTAATTGTTATGTTTGGTGTTTTTCTAGGCAAAATAATCCAAAACATCATGACTAAGTTCAAAAAATGATGCCTACATATCAATTTTTAATCCTTCTCACACTTCTCACGAAAAATGGTTTTTGTACAGAAACCTCACCCCAGATAGGTTTATATATATATATATATATATAGGGTAGGGTTCCGGTAAGAAAATAGTTTTGTGTAGGAAGTGTAGGAAGTGTTTTCAACCATTGGATCTAGAGATGGATGGTTTAGATTAAAAGTTTAGGTTTGTTAAGATTCTAATAATTATATTTTAGTAATTTAGGGTATGATGGTCCAATAAGTGTTTTAAATGAGGGTAGTAATGTCCTTTTCATGTATTTTGATTTGGAAACCGTTTGGTATATACCTTAAATCAAGCACCTCTATCATATCTTATTATTATAGATTATTGTACTCTCTCTCTCCTATTCAAACCTGCTTCATCTTCTACAAAGAAAAAAAAAACACTAACAACCAAACCACAAAATCATGCGCCGGTCCTTCATCTGACATATTCAACTTCAAATCCAGTCCAACTATCAGTGTTTTAAAACCTCAAAATCGTTTGTCTTAAGGCCTAAACTATCAGTGTTTTATTCAAGTCCAAATCGTGCGCCGTTCGTTCATCTTACATATTCATCCTCAAATCAAATCCAAATCGTCTTAAAGCTCTTTACACTCGATATACAGAACAAAAAAACAAGCCGAGAAGACCTATTCAGTGTTTTAATCCACGCGACTCGGACAATCTAGGTCTAAACATGCAGGCCGATCAGACACCACTGCACCCTACAGCTACCATGAAAGGTATTTCATGGGTGTTTTAATTATCAAATGGGTTTTTTTTTATAAAAGGTGTTTTGATTGTTGATGTTGATTTTGAAAGTGGGTTTTTATCTAGTTTAAATTATTGGAAATTAAGTGTGTGTGGGTCTGTGTGTTTGAATGATTTTAGTTGTTTTTGTTTGATTTGTTATGGAATCTGTTTTTGGGTTCTAACATATTCAATCATATTAAAATAATCTAGTTGGTGTTTAATTGTTTTAGTTTAAGTTTTATACTAATCTTGATATCTAGTTTAAATTCTGTGATAAGTGTTTTAAAAAAAATATTTTTTTGGGTGATTTTAGTTGTTTTGGTTTGATTTGTTGTGGAATCTGATTTTGGGTTCCAACATTTTTTATCAAATTAAAATGATATAGTTGGTGATTACATAGGGAAAAGGGATTTAGGTTTTTTTTTATGAAAGGTGTTTTAATTGTTGATGTTGATGTTGATTTTGTGGGTTTTTACCTGGTGATTTCGGAAGTGTTTTAAGACCTCAATCAAATAGTGTTTTGATCTTCGGATATTATAGTTTGCGGAGATTATAATCTAATTAAAACACTGTAAGATTACATGAACACATGCTGACTAGAACAATGCTTATGTTTATTAAACACTATGTGTAAAACACTATAATCCAATTAAAACACTGTAAGATTATATCACCTCTATTGAACAACACATGCTGACTAGAACACTGCTTATGTTTATTAAACACTATGTGTAAAACACTATAATCTAATTAAAACACTGTAAGAGTATATCACCTCTATTGAACAAACACATGCCGACTAGAACACTGCTTATGTTTATTAAACACTATGTGTAAAACACTATAATCTAATTAAAATACTAACGCTTGATGTTGATGTATGTTGAGAATAGAAAACAGTTGATTATACTGCACATGCCAAAAAAAAAGTAAAAAACTTTTCTGAGAACATGGAGGATTGTTTGAAGCGGGCCAGCATCGAATCGATACGTGGATTCCAACTTATTTTCGTCCCGATAATACATGCGTGCCATTTGTACCTGGTATGTTTTAAGCTGATGATGAACGGCACGTTGGTGATTGATAATAGAAAAACATACATCGTATTCAAAGTTGTCAAATGAACAGAAGAGAGAATTTGAGAAGACGACGTTTGATAGAATCGACAAAAGATTGGGAACACAGAAGTAGTAATTGATGTTTGATTTGAAAACAATGGAGCTCTTAGAACATTGGGTTACTGTTTTAAGACACTATGTTCCTTTTGCCACTAGTGTCAGTCGAAATATTTTAAATTGCCTTTTGTTGCTTTGTGTTTATCTTGTGTTTGTGGAATAATACGTTTTGGGTGTTGAACAATTTGACGTATTACTTTAATTGCAATCATTTCGTATAACACGTGATATATTCTTTTAATCACCTATCAATTCGATAGATATATAATATTTGTAGTTTTTGACAAAAGTTTAACAGTGGTCGTAAAAACCTTATGTTATTTGCACACAAAAAAAATGTGTGTTTAGTCAATGTTTGTAATAAACTGTTCAATATCATTTGTATAATACTAGATGTTAGTTAAACGCTACATATGTAAATAAAACACTACATAAGTAAATAAAGCACTACATTTGACATTTAAAACAATAAAAATGTCTAAATAAAAGCACTAGTTCTGTAAACAAAAACAACTATTATGTCAAAAAAACAATGTTGAACAAAGAACACTTTCTAAATTATAAAAACGTAACAATCAGTTATTTGGTATGAGGATGTTATGAATCTTATGAAAACAAGGAATAATAAGTTATTTTAGGATGATTAATTCTCATAACTAACCAAATTAAGTTGCTAAATTAGTGGGTTTGAGCTAATTAATAAAATGAATAAAAAGTCTATATGCCCTTGATCTAAATATTTAATCAGATTTGATCCAACGGTTGAAAACACTTCCTACACTTCCTACACAAAACAATTTTCTTACCGGATCCTCTACCTATATATATATATATATATATATATATATATATATAGGGTAGGGTTCAAATAGGAACCGTAGCTTAAGTAGGAACCATAGGAACCACTTTATAGCCATTGATCTCTAATGACATGATTGTAAATAAGTAAAACATTAATTAATTGTTTATTTTAATCAAAGGGTATTATTGACTTTTGTTCAATATGCTTATTTGTAGGTAATTAAGTCTAAATTTGTAACTGAATAATTATTAACCCCCATTTATTATACTCAATCCCTATAAAATTTCCCTATCAGTTTTTTTTATTTCATTCATCATCATCGACATATATATACATTGGTGTATATTAGTTTCTTTTTTGTTTTTCCATTCATCGTGAACGCATATATACATTGGTGTATATCAGTATTTTTTCTCATTTACCATCATTATCGACACAGATACGTTGGTGTATACCAGTTTCTTTTTTGTTTTTTCATTCATCGTCGTCAACTTTAAGGTTCGGTCTTTTATCCTCTTTAGGTAATATACACCAATGTATACTATACACTAGTGTATAGGCATTTGGCGTGTTCATCCTCACAGCGGTTATGTCTCTTATCATCTTTATGTAATATACACCAACGTATAATATACACTAGTGTATATGCATTTGAAAATAATAAAAGCGTCTCCTTCATTTTGGCGTGATAATCCTAATTAGGGTTTGGTCGCTTAACCCTAAATGTAATATACACCAACGTATATTATCAAAAAAATACATAACCTCAATGTACTGCACATTCGATTCAAAGAAATTATGCAATTGATCTAATCTAACATAACAAAATCATTACAAATACAATTCGAATTGATTATACATTTCGATCTAACAAAAACAAAAATAAATACCTAATACATCCGAGCAATTGAAGATTAAAAATAATAACGATTGATTAGTTTGAAAAAAAATAACAAAAACAGAAAATACATACATGTATACGAATTGTTGATTAGGGTTGTTCTTCAAGATAATGATTGTAATAGTGGTTGAGAGTTTTAAGGAAACCAATCAATTCTTTTTTAGTAACTGCTTTGATTAGAAATTCTAATTATAATAAAAAGCTAATTAATTAAATGTATATTTACACTAATACCCTCTAGATCAATATAAAAAATGGATGGCTCAGATTGGTTCCTAAGTTCCTAACTAGGGTATTGGTTCCTATTTGATCTTATTCCTATATATATATATATATATATATATATATATACACATACTAGGTTTGAGCCCCGCGTGTACACGCGGTACATGTTCAAAGTAAATAAATGTAGTTTAACAAATCACACAACCAAAAAATTATAAAAAAACGATTTATGCAAAATATGATGCATACTTATTCACAAACTTCAAAATATTTTTTTATAGACAACATTTGTTATTTATTATCAACATTGTCATCTTTATCCAATATTAGTATGCTCAGGCCATCTCTACTCTTGTCACTTGGCAGCGACATACAACTGCCCATGTGTAAAAATAGGATCTTTCAAATACATACCTATCCTAAATAGGGTTTGTCCTTGACTCTTATTTATTGTCATTGCGAAACATAAAGTAAAGGGAATTGTCTTCTGTTAAATCTGAAAGGAATCTTCTTATCAAATGGGGACAACCTAATTCTTTGGATAAAAGTTCGCATTCCAATGTTACTCCCTGAAATTATTTTAGCTTCTATAAAACGGTTTAATATGGCAAGACGATTTGGAACTTTGAAAAGAATTTATGTCCACATATAGGATTCCCGAACCATTAGAATAACAAAACAGTAAAATTTGTCCAAAAAAAAACTCTGGTGAGGAAAAGAAAGACATTTGGCATTTTAACTGTATTATCATCAAGAATTTAAGGTAAATATATCCAGAAGACCTTGAACTGTTTTGACGGTTTGACTCATAACTAATGACCTAAAAATCAAGCTAAAACCACGGTGAAAAATCAATACTAAACCCACATGAGAAACTCAAACAATTCTGATCGAATCAGTCGGATTTATTTATATAGTTGAATTATAAAAATGGAAGGATTGGTAATTTACGTGATTTGGTCAACGAAGCTTAAAATTAGAACAATTATTGCAATCATGATAATGGTTAGCGTTTCATGACAATTGATTAAAGGAAAATTCTTTATAAACATAATATGATAACGTTAATCTGTCAAAGATATTTAAATGAAAGACGTAATATTGTTATTCTTAGTATCACTGAAATGATATTTAGTTAATGTAGTCAATGATGGAGGATTTCATGACAAATGAGGTTTTTTAATGTTTTGAATCGCCTTTTAGTTAATGTTGTCACTAATAACGTAAAATGATATTTCATTACTAATTTTGTTACTAATTACTAATAAGTGTATTTTAAGACATGAAAAATAAATAAAGTCAAAGAATTGATATCCATCAAAGTAACAAAAACGTAAAAAGTTTTTATGTTTATCGATCAACAATATTAAAATGAAAGTCGTTATTAGAATTATCATTTAAAATTATTTTGAATATATTATATATTTTAGGAAAACTGTTAAATAGATTTAAATTATATTTATTATTAAAAGAATAGATTTAAATTGTATTTATTAAATACATTTTGTTTACCAAAATTATCGCTTAAATCTTTCTGTTATCATTAATTGAGTTTTTTTTATAATTTTTGAAATAATTTGAACGTTGTTAATGGTCGAGGGTTTCATGACAAATGAGGATTTTTTATATTGATGTTATGTTTATTCTTTATGTTATAATTGTAATAATTATTACTATTAATAGTAATAAATGAATGACAAAAGTTAACTTAACAATTAAAATTATTTACTAATTTATTAATATAATTGAAAATTATTTTGAAAATAGTATATATTTTAGTAACATATTCGTAAAAATCGTAAGAGAAAATTTTAATTCGGTAGATAAGAAGTAAATGAGATTAAAAATAAAATTAAAAATCGTAATATTAGTGTCAATAAAAAAAATTAAACATAATAATATTAGTGTCAATAAATAGTATTAAAAATCGTAATATTAGTGTCAATAAATAGTATTAAAAATAAAATTAAAAATCGGTAAATTTTTTATTAAATAACATTAAATTTGGTCAATTATTATTAATGTCAATAAATAGTATTAAACATAATTTTGTAAAAATAGATTAAACATACTTTCGTATTAATAGTAATATAAATAAATGAGGTTAAAAAATCATAATAAATAACATTAAATTCGGTCAATTATAATTAATGTCCATAAATAAAATTAATTCTAACATAATAAAAATATATTAAGAATAATTAAATGAAAGTCATAATATAAAGGAAATGATTTTGATGATTATCATTTAATGAGAATTGATTAAAATAAAGTTATAATATAAAAAATTAAATTTAGTCAATAATATTAAACATAAAGTCGAAAAAAGTAATATAAATAAATGAGATTAAATTTTTTAATAAATAACATTAAATTCAGTCAATTATTATTAATGTCAATAAATAATATTAAACGTAATTTCGTAAAAATAGATACAGCATAATTTTGTATGAATAGTAATATAAATAAATGAGGTTAAAAATCGTAATTAATAAAATTAAATTCGATCAATTATTATTAATTTCCATAAATAACAGTAAATCTAACATAATAAAAATATATTAAGAATAATTAAAGAAAAGTCATAATATAAAGGAAATGATTTTGATTATTATTATTTAATGGGAATTGATTAAAGGAAAGTCATAATATAAAAAAATTAAATTCGGTCAATTGTACTAAGCATATATTCAAAAAAAAAGTAATATAAATAAATGAGATTAAAATATTTAATAAATAACATTAAATTCAGTCAATTATTATTAATGTCAATAAATAATATTAAACATCTTAATAAATAACATTTAAACTTAATAAATCTTATTAATTGCAATCAATACTAATCATAATTCGTAAACATAGTAAGATTATAAATCTTATTAATTGCAAGACTAATCATAATCTTATTAAGATTATAAATCTTAATAAATAACCTCAAAATCGTAATCAATAATTCAAACAAATTACATTAAAAACATAAAAGATCGTAATTTAATTTTTAAAATCAATGACTTTTTGTGGTGCAATCTTAGTAACAAATAGCCTGTGTTGGATTGAATACCATTTAAAGACATAATATTCGCCAATGGAAATATCTTCTTATTGAAGCAAATCAGGCCATCCAATCACAATAAACCTTTACAAAAGCATTGTGTATAGTAAATTTAGAATGTCTACCTAATTATAAAATAAGAATACTGTAAACATAATGTTTAATAATTAAATAATAAACCTAGCGACTTGAGCAGAAATTTCAACACGCACCGACACAGACCACGCGTACCCATCTGTAAATTTAATCTTGATCTTCATTGATTAATTTAAGTTTGCCAATTCAGCAATCATATTAGGAATTATGTACATAGTAATAACAATTAAATAAGAATAAAATAAAAATAAATGAGATCTATTATGGTAACCATAAATTTGATCAATTATACGAAATCAATTTAATCAATTATAATTTAATCAATATTATCATTCGTATAATTGATTAGAGATTAAAAAATCTCGTATTAATTTAATCAATTCGTATAATTTAATCAATTTCGTATTAATAGTAATATAAATTAATGAGATTAAAAAATCGTAATAAATAACATTAAATTCGGTCAATTATGGTAATATTAAAATTCGGGAATGATTGATAATAAATCAATAATTCATACAAAAAATTAATACGTTTTATTATGGTAAACCATAAATTTGATCAATTATACGAAATCAATTTAATCAATTATAATTTAATCAATATTATCATTCGTATAATTTAATCAATTATACGAAAGCATAGCTTAGAAAAACTCGTATTAATTTAATCAATTCGTATAATTTAATCAATTTCGTATTAATAGTAATATAAATTAATGAGATTAAAAAATCGTAATAAATAACATTAAATTCAGTCAATTATGGCAATCCTAAATTTCGGGTCAAATTGATTCATAATCAATCATTTATACTAAAGAATTAATACGTTTTATTATGGTAAACTATAAATTTGATCAATTATACGAAATCAATTTAATCAATTATAATTTAATCAATATTATCATTCGTATAATTTAATCAATTAGATGAATTAGAGATTAAAAAATCTCGTATTAATTTAATCAATTTAATTAATTTCATATTAATAATAATTATGGTTTTAATTTGTTATTTTTTTTGTATTTATATAAACAATGTATAACAAAATTGTGTTTAAGGTTATTAAATATCTTTAATTGAAATTAACAATGTTATTATTATTAATTTAAATTTAAATACGATATATATTGTTGACTAAACTTAAATTTAATTTACTATTAATTTACATATGGTGTATATATTAGGTAATTGCCAACTTTATTTCAATCAAATTTAAAAACATAGGTAATTGTCGCTAGGTTTGTCAACTTTATGCTTACATTTATCCTGAAATATATTTTTGTAAGTATGTTTAAATGATTACCGAAAATATTCATTTATTTTTTTATGCAAACTTTACAAAAATAATATAACTAACATCTATATAATAAATAAGGCTTATTATGGTAAACTTAAATTCGTATTAATGTTATTATAAATTCGGTCAATTATTAAAAGATAGTAATAAATAATATTAAATTAGGTCAAAATATTATTAATGTAAATTGATAACAATCATTAAGATTCAAATTTCAAATTAAATGACATTAAATTCGGTCAACTGTATTAATGTAAATAAATAACAATAATTCAGAATTAATGAAATTAAAATTGGTCTAATATTATGCTCCGAATATGGAATGTAGGATTGAATACTAATGTATATGTAAAACAACAAAATACATCATCTATCAATTCTAATAAAACCAACCAAGATTGTCCTTTGTATGTGGCCACTGTAATGACATTGTTGTGTATGTTTTTAGAGACCAAAAATTTGTTCATAACTGTCGGCAACGTCTGGATTAACACATTAAAAATAACATTAACACAAGTAATAATCAGTTTTGTAAAGTAAACAAAGATCCATATCAAGATGAAAATAAGAATCATACCAAAACTCTTGCCAAAGGGTCATGCATGATTTTGAAGAATTGCTCACCCTTGTGATAACCTATAATCGAATCTTTGTCTTCGGATGGTATTCTAGTATTCAAATGAAAAAACATCCAAACATTCAATAAATACGATCCATATTTGTAAAGCAAGAAAATAAATAGTAAATCTGTTTGAAGGGTTACGTTGATTGTATTTGAAAACAAATAATCGGTGATTCTTTTCAATGGTGTAACACGCATTTTTTCATATAAATCTAATGATCGGTTATTTGAAAAACTATTGTTCAACATGGGTTTGCAAATGAACAAAAGGATGACATTGAAGATTGGTTCCAGTTTATGAAATGGTTCCAGTTTATAAATAACTGTTATAAAACACGATTTATAAACTGGAGATTGGATCCAGTTTATGATATGGATCTATTTTATTGAATCAAATACATAAAAGTTTTCAAATCGGAACACATGATATGGATCCAGCGATTGAATACATAAAGCATATAATAAAAGTTTATGAATCAGAACATATTATAATGGATCTAGTTTTGTTGATCTCAGGGAAGAAGATACATACCTAGAAGCAAGAATGCATAAAAAGAAGATTGATGAATATTGGTTGGAAGATTTGTTAGTGAGGAATTGAGAGTGTGATGGAAGAATGGACACAATTAAAATATACAAAAGAGTATTTATAGGGGATAACTTGGAGCTTCATATTCAATATGGATAGCTCAAACTCTCTCTAAGGCTAGGATTCGACCCGAGTGTATTGATTTATTATATATATATATATATATATATATATATATATATATATAAATACTAGAGGCAAAGGAAAAGAATGATATGATACTACCACACAAACACATTACGCACCGATGTATAATGGTCTCAGTGCCTGTTTTGTAGCCTCTTAATAAGGCTCTGAATCATTCAGCTCTGAATGGTTCAGCTTTCAGACTGTTTGTTTCAACCTAAAAAAAGGCTCTGAATGAAATGGTTAAGAGTTGAATCATTTAGACTTGGTGCATAGTTGAACCATTCAACACTTAATCATTCAGAGTCTCTTAACCATTCAGACCTCTTAATAATTCAGCATTTAATCAACCAAACGACCCCTTAGTGAAGGTTAACAACTTCCCCCACATCAATTTCTCTCTAAAGTCGGTAAAGATAACCGTCTGAAACGGGAAGAAAGGCGAAAGCTTTGGATTACGATCTGAATGGCGAGTCTTTAGATTCTTTTGGCCTAATTGTCCTTATATAGCCGTATGTTAGTAGTTTATCTATATCATCTTATAAAGCGTTTTAGAAGGACCTCTTCATTTTTAAGTAATACAATTATAAATGCTTTAAAGTACAACACATAATGCATGTACTAACTACTTTTTAAGAGTATTTATGTCTTTTCAAACATAACTTGCACATATACTCATTATTAGTTACAGTTTCCTCCTTTATCTATATTATAATATATTATAATTTTATACAATACTTACATATTTGCCCCCATCAACCTTACTTAATTTCTGTTTATTTAAATAGTAATTACACTTTTGCACCTTTATTTTAACTAACTACCCCCACGCTTTTTAAACGTTCATAACTTTTTTTCAGACAATAATATTTTCTTAATATTATTACATCGTATAAAAGAGTATTTTATTCTCTTTAATTTGAGTATAGTATTGCTATAGTTTTTTAATTTTTAAAAAAAAATTATATGTTAGGGTTAAGCAATAACCGAAACGAAAACGAACAGAAATCATCTAAACTTTATTATAATACATTTCCCAATGATCTTTTAAAATTCAAGTTTTACAAGTATATTGTTTAGAGTACAAAATACAATGCAATATTAACTACTTTTTAAGGCAAACATGTCTTTTAAAAAATACTTACACATGTGCCCCTTCATCTTTACTCAATTTTTGTTTGTTTAAATACTAATTACACTTTTCCACCCTTAATTTAACCAAGTACCCTCATGATTTTTAAACATCCATAACTTTTTCGTGCGTAAATATTTTCGTAATATTATTACACTATATAAACGAGCATTTTATTCTTTTTAATTTGAGTATAGTATTGGTGTAGTTTTTTTATATAAAAAATGATATGATATGTTTAAGTAATAACTGGAACGAAAATGAACCGAATTAGATGAAAAATAAAAGTTACATGTTTCCTTTGTTTTAAAGAAACTACCCCCACGATTTTTAAACGACCATAAATTTTTCATACGTTAATTTTAAAAAAAAAATTATCATAAAAACGCGAATTTTATTCTCTTTAATTTGATTATAGTAATGTTAATATATATTTTTTTAATTTTAATAAGTTGATGTATTATGTGATTTACCAGGGCCGACTCGATCATTTTAGGGGCCTAAAACGAATTTTAAATTTGAGGCTCTTTTAGCATAACAGAGACCACGGTAAAAGAATCATATCATTGAAGGGGTTGAGTACCAAATCCTCACATGGATTGGCCTAACCCGTACAACGCGAGTCCCAAAAGTGACCACATGGGAGAGCATAATCACACGTTTCTAAGGATGTCCCGCGCCAGGAACCCTAGGCGCAGACATATGGAAACGTAACACATGCCTTGTGGCTCTACAACCTACGCGTAGTGTATCGTACGCGCGGAGCCAGAAAGTCACACATGCAACATGGACGCCTGTACACGTTCGCAATGATATATTGCATGTCACGTCATTAGATATCTCCACCAACTACCTTTCCACATGATTAGACATAAGCTTAGGACTTGTGGCCAATCAACAGACGACGCGTGTCCCTTCGAGGAATACATTCGGCAATTAAGGAACTATTGATTCCATTTCCATATTTAAGTATTTATTTCCTAATTATGATTACTAACTTTCATTAGGGTAGCGAGAACCTAATCGGGCCTCGACCCACCATATTAGGGTTTAGTGATGTTGGCATATGTCACTTCTATATAAAAGGGGTTTTGATCACATTATGGAGGACACTTTTTGCTAACACGAGAAGTGTCACGCCCTCAAATTTCCACTTGCGGAGTTTTACCGCGAGGCGCATGACAAACCAGGATCCAAGTCAACGGTCACAATAAACAACACTATATGAAATACGTAAACTCAAAACATAGTTCTCATAATATATAGAACCGTAGCGGAAGCATTTAATCAGTACAAAACCCTATACCAAAGTGTTCAAAACATTTATTTCAAAATATGATACTAAGCCTAGACGCCAATGCAGACTCGTGCGCCTAGTCCGATTGTGCTACCTTAGCAACCTGAGAAAAAACATGCCAAAACGACGTCAATATATAATGCTGGTGAGTTCACAGGTTTGTTCAAAATGTTACCAAAGTGTTATAAAATGTTACCAAGTTCCATCCTGTCCATACTATATCAATGTTACCAAAGTACGCTAACTAGGCGTATGTTTTGTTACTACTATGATTGGAAAACCATTACTAGACTGTTACCAGTGTTCAGTCTGAGTGTTCAACAATGTTTAGCAAGTTCGAGACAATATGCACCCGCCCGGCCCTCCAAGCCGTCGAGTGGGGCCTGTCAAACCCAATAGATCTATCCACATTTTCCCCATTGTGCATCCCCGCACATTCATGGTTTCCCCCGGGACTTTCAAAGATCGTATAGCAACGCAAAGTTAAATCATAGTATGACATATGTTACCAAAATAAGTTTAGCGCATGTTTTCTCCCCCAAAAGTTAAAGCAGTAAAAGTGGGGCCGTGAACTCACCTTAAGTTGTGCTCTTTGATAATATAAGAAAAGCCAAGCTCGTGATAATCCCAACTACCGGAGATCTATCAAAATGTTCACATAAGTGTTCCGACTAATAACCATAAGGTTATCTAGTCCCCGATTGTCCAGATCGTGACCAAGTATGTTTAAAAACATGTTTGACTGTTAAACCGACACACTAGACTGACCCGACATCCCGTTGGTGACCCATTACTCAAACTAATCAAGTATACATAGATTACACACAAGGTTCAAGCATAAAACACTTAGTTTGTATCAAAAATCTCATTTTGGATTACATAGGGTCGAAACAGAGTTTTTCAAGTTCCACCTTCGCCCCCTATTGCCACGTTCGACCCATTTTGAGCCACGTTCGACCCATTTTAGACAGATTCGACCAATCAGATGTCCAGGTTCGACCCTTGAGTCCTCCTTCGACCCCACGACCGGTCGAAGGTGCCCAGGTTCGACCCTGGCAGAAAGCTTTTCCACAAAACGCTTCAAAAACATCCGTAAACATCACGAAACATCATGAATCACAACAGTCAAGTATGAATAACACATCCCTACAAAACCCCACCAATTTTGCCCCAAAACCTGTTCATTTTAACCCTTTCCCAAAATGGCAAAATTATGGAAATGTCACATCATGCATGAAATCTGTACCCAATTTGGAAACTTTTTGAAATCCTTTCATAATTGTCTTAAAATGCTTAGTTTAATGTGTATATGAAAACCCCCAATAGTTTTATCGATAATACTAGCATGCAACAAGCCCTAGATTTATCAAAATCTCCAATTTCGACATAATATCATCATCCATCTAATTGTAACCTTAAACAATCATAAACCTACAATAATAGCAGCCCTAGATCATGTTTCTATCATTAGTACAGCAACAAATCATTAAACAACACATAATTAACATATGTTTATTGGTATGAAAACCTATGTTTAATGATAAGGTTTAGGTTTAGGAAGATGTTTAAAAGGTTTTTAATCATAAAAACATCCTTAGAACAGATCTGGACATTTAGGGCTAGATGAAAACGAATCAAAATGCTTTAATAAGGGTTTAGGATTAAGAACACACCTTGGATTCTTGATTAGATGTTGTTTGTAGGTTAGATTATGAAAAACAAGAGAAAAAACTCCTTCCCAGTGATTAAAATCGTTTGAGAGTGTTTAGAGGCGTCTAGGGTTTGTGAAATGGTGAAAAATGACAAAGTGTGATATTTATACTAAGCCCACATTCACCCCTTGCATAGGGTCGAAGGTACCACCTTCGCCCCTTCCACAGGGTCGAATGAACTCTAGTTGTTCTCTTGTCCAGGTTCGCCCCTATACTATGGGTCGAACCAAGACCCATCCCAGGTTCGCCACCACGCTTCGTTTCGGAAAAAGATGAGGATACTTAGATTTCATCTGATCCTCCCGTTCCCACGTGAACTCCGGTCCACGATTCGAGTTCCAACGAACCTTAACGATGCGGATTTTACTCCGGCGAAGGCTACTAATTTTATAATCGAGAATCTCAACAGGTTCCTCCACGATGCGAAGACGATCATCAACCTTGATCTCTTCCAGTGGTACAATAAGAGATTCATCAGCCAAACACTTCTTCAAGTTAGACACATGGAAGACGTTGTGAACACTATCGAGCTCCGCCGGTAAGTCAAGTCTGTATGCCACCGGTCCAATCCGTTCCAGGATTGCAAACGGTCCGACATAACGAAGGTTAAGCTTGCCACGCTTTCCAAAGCGTATGACGCCCTTCCATGGTGAAACTTTCAGAAGTACCATGTCCCCAACCTGGAACTCCAAAGGTTTGCGACGACGATATGCATAGCTCTTCTGACGATCCCGTGCGGCTGCCAAACAGTTACGAATTTGTACGATTTTCTCCGAAGTTTCGTACACCAGTTCCGAACCAGTGAGCTGGCTCTCACCCACTTTGGCCCAACAAAGAGGAGATCGACATTTCCGTCCATAAAGAGCTTCGAACGAAGCTGCCTTGATACTCGAGTGATAGCTGTTGTTGTAAGAGAACTCCACCAACGGTAGGTGAATCTCCCAACTTTTGCCAAAGTCGATAACACATGCCCGAAGCATGTCTTCCAAGGTTTGAATCGTCTGCTCACTCTGTCCGTCAGTTTGCGGATGATAAGCCGTACTCATATCCAATTGAGTACCCAAAGCCTTGTGCAGAGCCTTCCAGAAATGCGAAGCAAAACGAGAATCACGATCAGAGATAATAGAGACAGGCACCCCGTGCCGAGAAACCACCTCCTTAAGGTAAAGTCGAGCTAACCGCTCGAGCCCATCAGTTTCTTTAATAGATATGAAACGCGCCGATTTTGTCAACCTGTCGACAATCACCCAAATCATATCGCAACCACTTGGTGACTTCGGTAGTTTGGTGACAAAATCCATCGTGATTCGTTCTCACTTCCATTCTGGAATCTCCGGTTTTTGCAGGAGACCAGACGGCTTCTGATACTCCACCTTGACTTTAGCACAAGTCAAGCATTTGCTCACGTATGAAGCTATGTCAGCCTTCATGTTTGGCCACCAATAAAGTATCTTCAAGTCCTGATACATCTTATCGGAGCCAGGGTGAATAGAATACCGGGATTTGTGAGCTTCATCCAAGACAAGCTCCCGTAATCCCCCGTACCAGGGAACCCAAACACGTTCTGCAAAGTAATGTAGGCCATCGGACCTAAGTTCAAGGTGCTTGTCTGAACGTGAACTAATTGCTATATCTATGATCATACTTGCTTACTTGTACGACAGTTAGTTGACTACCAAACAACCTACTTAACGATTGGTAGAGGTCATCATGTCTTTCCAACAGTCGGGAGAGGCCCTACCACCTGCTCAACGACTGGTGGAGACTAACAGACCTGCTCAACAATCAATAGAGTCATAAAAGGGCGCAAAACCCTAATGTAAGGTAAATTGGTAATTACGGTCCGGAACGTAATCATGAATTTACAGGTACGTTAAGGTAGTGTGAAATTTTATCAAGGTTTCCGGTGGTTGACCAATTGTAAACCTAGTGTTTCTCTTAACTTCGGGACGAAGTTCCTAAAAGTAGGGGAGACTGTAACATCGCAAAATTTTCACGGAATTTTTATACGAAAAGCCCTTATTATCCTTAATTCTATACTAATGCATTTTTTAATAATAATAATAATAATAATAATAATAATAATAATAATAATAATATTATTATTATTAATAATAGCCTAGTCCAAACCCAACACCTCTAAACCAAACCCAACCCAACCATAACCCAATCAACACCTTTTGTTTTCCTGAAGCCCAACAAGGCCGGCCCACCAGCAGGCCCAATTCCAATCCCCTTAATCTGTTTAAAAAAAAAAAATATATAAACACTTTTCCGCGGGACTCGAACCCGGGTCTGTGTCCAAACACATCACACCCACAACCAACTGAGCTAAAGCTCATGTTTAATTAAACTCCATTTCGTTATATATAAGAGGCCTTCTAGAATCAGAAATTTGATCTTCTCTTGCTGCTGTTCGAACGTGTCTAACCACAGCAAGGTCAACTTTCCTAATTTCACTAATTGATGTACCATCAAGCTATTACTGAAAATAATTTTGACCACCACATGATTGCCGGCCTATTACACATCATACACACGTGAGATTTCAATTAATTCGATCCAATTATCAACAATTAAACGCGTGTGTATTCAAACCAAGGTCAACATACCAATTCGAGGATCCAGACAAAACCACTATAAATTGGACATCACATCACCTCTTAAACTTGCCGATTACCCTCTCTCAAACCTCATTTTCTGTTAATTATCCAACAATTGACGCATACGTTCTCATTTTGACCTTTCTGCATTGACCAATCGTTTGCATTCAAATCGTGTTTGTAAGTTATATTTTTCGTATGGGTTTTGATCTTTGGCATACACACAACATTAACCCTAAGGTTAATTGGGTTAATGTTGTGTGAATTGCCCAATTGGAAAACCTAAGGTTCGTAAACATGATTTGGGGAAGAAACTGTTTGAGTATATTGTATTTATTTTTTTTAAACTGAAATGAATCACAACCACAGGCCTAGGCCAAGTGGTTGTGACCATTGCTTGCAACCCAGGGCACCCGGGTTCGAGTCCCGGCTGTGGCCACCTTTTTGTTCTTTTTCTTTTTATAAACAACAAACTAAATAAAATATATATTATACATTTTAATCTTATAAATTCGTTTTTAAATATTAAAACTATTTTATAAATTCTAAAAAAATTATATTTATTAAATCTGAGATAAAAGTTTTATTTACAATTTTTATTTTTCTGAAATTCATTTATTTAATATTTATAATAATTAAATCAATTTTATACTATTTTATTTATAAAAATCCATTAAAATATCAAAACAATTTTATTAATTTCTACAAAAATTATCCTATGTTTGTACAATATTAAACTTTACTGAAATAATTTTTAATTCAGAAAAATCATTTATTTTATATTTTTAATCAATTTTTGTTAGTTTTAACCGTAATTAAATCATAATAAATTCAATTTTCATTATTTTTGCACCAAAATTTTATACAATTTATTTTTAAATATTTAGAACAGAAATATGATTTTTAAAATAGAAATTCTTTAATTTTAGTATTTTTGAATATTAAAGTTAAATATTGGCAATTTGTAATAAATAGATTTAAAAATCTATTTTAAAGGAAATAATTTTATAAAAATTATTTTTATACTTCAAACACATTATTGTGACCATCCTAAATTTAAATTTCATAAAAAGATTTTTGGTTACCTATTTACTAAATTTCTCTCAATTGGCGAACATTTTTAATATTAATCAAACGAGCAATTATCCCCAATTCGAAGCCCTAGAAACTTATACATTTGTAGACTTGATAGACTTAGACATATTTATTACCTCATTATAGGGTGATACTTGATACATTTGGGCAACACAGTTATCCAAATTTCTCAAAAGATACAACATTTTACCAAGGTGAGTTTTACATAGCCCCTTTTTATTTATCACCATTTTTGGGGTGAAACATGTTACAACATCATTTATGCAATTCAATCAACAATGTGTCTATGTGTTTTCTATGTTGCATTATGTCTTGAGCATGATTAGAGTAAGCACCATTCTAGCATAATCATTAACTCCGTACAAGCCGACGGTATACATTGATAGATCTATTGGACTGACAATCCCACCCGGATACGTGCCTCCTACAAAGGTAGCGTGGGTGTTTGTTATCGTATAACATATTCAAGTGAACCATGAGCGTATGGGATGTATCATATTATAACAGTCACCAGGGTTGGTTATGCACTCGATTTATTTCTAGTATGTTCTCACATATGGACTAGATTGACATGACACATGAATTGCACAACATTTTTTATTCAATTATCAAAAACCTATGTAATTCTCACCAACTTTTGTTGACCCAAAACCTTTTCAACTTAACATGTTTCAGGTTCTATTTGCTTGAAGATTTGAATTGATGCTTGAAGATATGTGTATAGTTTTATTCAATTTGATGTACAAATTCTAGAACAATTGTATGTAATTCATTTAAATCATTTAATGGAATTTATTATTCACCATGAGCTACTGAACAATCATCAATACGTGACATCCCGTTGTTTCCGCCATCGGTTGGGGTGTTACAGTTTCAGCTTTAAGGTTTTCCTCCTTCAAAGCTTCCAGTTGTGCAGAACGGATTTGTTCAGGCAAAGAGGAATGAATGGTGAGCTGTAAGGCTCGAACACGACGATGTTTCGCAGATTCCTTCCTGCTCAAGGCGTCTGCCACAACGTTCGCCTTGCCAGGATGATACTTAATAGCATAGTCATAATCGTTCAGGAGTTCAACCCAGCGACGCTGCCGCATGTTTAGCTCCTTCTGGTCGAAAATATGCTAAAGACTTTTGTGATCTGTGTATATGGTGCATTTGGAACCGTACAAGTAATGTCTCCAGATTTTCAACACAAACACCACCGCACCTAATTCCAAATCATGGGTAGTATACTTCTTCTCATGAACCTTAAGTTGAAGAGAAGCATAAGCAATGACCTTCTCGCGTTGCATCAACACACAACCGAGACCACGAATAGAAGCGTCACAGTACACAACAAAATCATCTGTACCCTCAGGTAAAGACAGGATAGGTGCAGAACAAAGTTTAAGCTTCAGCATCTGGAATGCTGATTCCTGCAGTTCTCCCCAATCAAACTTTCGGTCCTTCTGGGTGAGGGAGGTGAGGGGTTGAGCGATCTTAGAAAATCCCTCAATGAAACGACGATAGTAACCCGCAAGACCTAGGAATTGCCGCACCTCAGATGGCGTCTTTGGTGCTTCCCAGTCTTTGATGGCTTCGATCTTAGCCGGATCGACATGAATTCCTAGTTCATTATCCACATGTCCTAGGAATTGAACTTCACGTAACCAAAAGTCACACTTTGAGAACTTAGCATACAACTGCTCTCGTCTCAAAAGTTCCAAGACCAACCGCAAGTGTTCCTCATGATCCGTCTTATTCTTAGAATAAACCAGAATGTCATCAATAAACACAATGGCGAATTTATCAAGGTAAGGCTTGCAAACGCGGTTCATCAAATCCATGAACACCGCTGGTGCATTAGTGAGACCAAAAGGCATGACCAAGAACTCAAAATGGCCATAACGAGTACGAAAAGCAGTCTTCGGAATGTCGGCTTCCTGAATGCGCAACTGGTGATAACCAGATCGCAAATCAATCTTCGAATAGTAACTAGAGCCCTGGAGCTGGTCAAAGAGATCATCAATACGAGGGAGAGGGTAACGATTCTTGATGGTCACTTTGTTCAACTCACGATAATCGATACACATGCGAAGACTTCCGTCCTTCTTCTTCACAAACAAGATAGGAGCTCCCCACGGGGAAGAATTCGGTCGGATGAAACCCTTTTCCAAGAGTTCCTGTAACTGGCTGGACAACTCTTGCATCTCGGGAGGTGCAAGATGATACGGAGCCCGGGCAATCGGAGCTGCACCCGGAGCAAGATCAATGCCAGACTCAACCTGACGATAGGGAGGGAAACCAGGTAAATCATCGGGAAACACATCGGGAAAATCACGAACTACCGGGATATCCTCGATCTTCTTCTCATTGTCAGTCAAAACAGAAACAAGTGCCAGAATGGCCGAATAACCCTTTCAAAGATACTTAAGGGCTTTCATACTCGAAATGATACTCAGCGGAGCACCGCTCTTTGATACGCGGGGGAAAATCTTAGTCGTTTCGTGTTTAAGATTGTATTTTTATTCAATTTTATGGTTTTGGACACACTACTTTGATAAAGTTTGCGTTTTGCAGGTTTAACAAAGTTTAAGGTGTATTTCGGAGCTAAACGAAGCTTTGGATTGGAGCTAGGATGATTCAGGAAAGAAAACGAAGAAGAAAGATGGAGAAACTGGTGAAGGCCTGTCGCTGACGGACGCTGTTAGTCAAAGTCAAAGAAATCAATATTTTTAGGAAAATTAATGGGACTTTGACCAGAGACTTTGACCCGATACTTTGACCAAAGACCTTGACCAAAGACTTTGACCAAGACTATTGACCAAGACTTTGACTAAACTAAATGGTCATTAAGAGGAGTTTGACAATGGAGACTATATAATGAAGTCTTGAGAGTAATCTCTCATCATCCCTCATACTTCATCTCTACACTAAAAATCCAAATCCATCCAAATCATCATTTTGAGAAGAGATTCAAGCTCCTACAACCATGTTTGGTTAAGTTCCCCTTCACTTCCGGGTGAAGGATTGTAAGTTTCTAGATTTGTAATGTTGTTTTGATTGTGTATTTGTAAGGAACAAGTGTTGTACTCAATGAAGCATTGATATTGGGTTGAACTTTGTGTATGTTTATGTTGTGCTTGAGCCATGGGGATGAATTCCATCAATTAGCTTTTGATGTTGGGTTGGACCTTGTGTATGTTTCTTGTATGCTTAAACCATAGAGATGAATCTTGTCAATTAAGTTTTGCCTCAACATTATCTTTAGACTTGTGAGATAAATCCTATCACTTAAGTTGGGATATTGGGTTAGACTCATTATATGACTAAATGTTTTTGTATCCTTGCAAATCTATTTGTAATCGTGACATCATTTGTATGAATTAATTGTTGTGCTTAATTGTCTTGGTATTGGGTTGGACTTTTTGCATGTTTAGAGACCATTGTGTTTTTTAAGCTCATAAGATAAATTCTGCCTATTATGCCTTAACTCGACATATAGGATTTGGTGAACTAGATAATGAAGCATACTTAGGGCCTAGTAGCTATTTGTTGATGCCTAAGTCTTGATTCTCTGTCCTAGCGATTCTTACAAGTGAAATTGCAAATCTATCATAATAACTCTTGAATCCTAGTTACTTGCATATCCTAGCCCGGGAGTGAATGTTAGTTAGAAATTATTGTTACCTTAGTTATTAGTTAATTCCAATTTCTTCTTTAAAACAAACAATTAGTGTGACGCTAACCACACGCTCCTTGGATTCGATACCCTATTTACCCTAGCTACCTAGGTTATTTAGGTTTTGTATGACCCGTGACGACCGAGGTCATCAAATGGCGCCGTTGCCGGGGAGCTAGTGCGCTTAGTGCTGCATTGCTTGTTTGTTTGTGTGTATATTTAGTTGTTTTAAAATTCAAAAAAAAAAAAAATTCTTTGTTTTTATTTTTAGTTTTTTTAATTTTATTAAATTTCACTATGGGTTTTCTAGTTGTCTGTGCAAGATCTTTCTTTCGTAGGTAAAAGAAGCTCAAGTTTTGATCATGTATGCATATCGCGATACATGTGCGGTTTGTGGGGATCCGCGCCAAACTTTTGAATATTGTCCAAAGCTTGCATTGAAAAAGGAGGCAGCAAGAAGGTATTTAATTGCTTATGAAATATGGGAGAACACTCCGGTCTTGTACTATGAAGAGCTTGCCCCTCCTCCGACCCTTCAACACTACCAAACACTAGTGAACGCCGAACATAAGCGGCAACTTCAGGCAGATCAAAGCAGACTTGACAAGATTACGTTTAAAGTGCAACTTTCTAAAGTCGAAAAAGAATTAGCAAAACCTCATCAATCACGAGAATGTCGGCTAAAATGGCTCAGTTATAAGTACGACATTGTAAGCTATGAAAGAAGAAAGGATAAGGCTTATATCGCCTTATCACCTCATCAAAAGCAAAACAAGAGTGGATTTTGTCACAAGTCGAGGAGGAGGTTGTGGAGATGAATACCGCACCAATCCCTCATGTGGTTGAAGATTTAAAGATTGAATCCACCATGGCTAAAGAAGAGGTTCCAAGTCTTCCTACACAAGAAAATGAATGTTTAAACCTTGCTGAAGACACGGTTTCTCAAGAAGAGCTAGTGAGTTTGGTGCCTAAGGTTAGGAAGGTTGGCTTGCACGATTTTGGGCAAGTTATTTTGAAGCGGACTCGCAAAACATATGATCTTTACATGCCGATACTAGTCAAGCATCTTTGGACACGACATGTAAACTACCGAGCTTATCTTGGTAACTCGGTAGGAAAATGTTCACTTCGACCACCGTGAGTAAGAGATACTTGTTAGTTTTTGTATATTTTTGTATTTTTTTTCTTTTAGTTTGTTTTTTTATTTTGTTTGGTAGGTAAATAAACGTTATGGGTGTGTTTCCTATATAACCCTCACGAGACCTCACTCGTCCTCATAACCGGGCTACCGGGAGGTTTAAAGGATCTATCTTAGTTAGTGTATATTTTGTCCACTGATCAAAATTAACTAAAAGATTACTTGGTAATGCTTTTCAACAAAAAGTAAAACTGATAACTCTTAATGATTTTGTGAGAAGCTTGCTTCTACACACTTGCGAGTTGCAGGTTTATTTATGATGGAAGTGAAACTATTTTGTTGAAGAACACATGGAATTGAAGAATGAAGAACAACCAGGTGCATCTATTTCCATCTCTTTAATTTTGATCGTTTACTTAGATTTAATAAGTGGATTGTAAACTGTATATTGTTGATTGGGGTGACTTCTTTGGTTGGCTTTATCACATTCCCGCAAAACAATTTTAAACTTTCCCTACACATTGAGAACAATGTGGACTTTAAGTGTGGGGAGAGGAGAAAAATTTAAACATTTTAAAATCCACCATTTAAACACTACACATTGAGGACAATGTTGGACTCTAAGTGTGGGGATGGGGGAGAAAATTTGAAAATTTTTCAAAAATGTCCTTGTCCTTGTTTAAACATTTTAAAAACGCAAGTAATTAAGTCAACACGGGATGGTATGAACCATTTTGGTCTTTTGTCATGGTCAGGTTCTGAAAAATTCGCATGATAACTCTCAACTAGTTTTGGTAAAAAGAATTACGGGTGGTTATCTGGGAGTAGTTTGCTTGAAAGGTCGATTTATTACACACATGTCATATACCTACCCATCTTTCCATGTGAGATTTTGAGCCACCACAACATGTTACACTTTATAAAATTCTATTTATTTTGCATGTTGTGTTCCTTTGAATTGAGTGTGCCATTATAATTGCATACGGTAGAACTTGCACCTTTAATACGTTTACCGCCCTAGACCGATTGTGAACACAAGAATGATTAAGGCATTAGGTTAAACCTTTTATTTTTAAACCATTTTTATCATCCCTGACCCATTCCAATATCCCTTAGTTAACCAATCTTGAGCCTTAAGCATTTTTCAATTGACCACCCATATAAACCCAGTTGACCCATAAGCCTTTTTCACTTTAAACCCGAGTGATGAAAATTCGATTGTAGGTTGTTCCTTTGTGTTGTAAATAGTTTAAAGTTATTATTGTTAGTTGTTTGTTGAAAAAAAAAAAAACTACAAAAGCATTGAAAAAGAGCAAAGTCTCTTAAAAAAACATTGTAGAAAAAAATATATGCTCTAGTTAGTCGTTGAATAAAAAGGCATATCCTTGCTTTATAGTTGAGTTAGTTTGTTTGTTTGTTTCTATTAGTTTGTTTGATGTAATAAAAGTCGAATTTTCATCACCTTAGTCACTTTAAATATCCCATTCCACACCCTTCGCACAGCCACGTTACAACCCTTTTAAAGACCTTTTGACTTGTGTTCACTTTTATGTAATTTGGTGAAGTGCGATTAAGTTGCAAGCATATACCAATATGCATTATAATCGGTTTTGAGAGTACCATATATATATACTAGTACATCAATACTAGTCAATTGAACCGAGTGGAGAGAACATTGCGAGGGATATGTGTGTGGTTTATTGGCTTTAGAAGGTAGGCTAATCTTGGGTAACCACTTGAGTTTTGAAAAGAAATATTAATTGAAAGTTGGGTAGTCTTGATTGTAAAAGCCATAGGAACTGGGTATGACATTAGACCTTAACTCTTTGAGAATGGGGAATGCATTTTGTGTTTGGAATTGTAAAAGCGTAATAAATTTGCTTGAGGACAAGCAAAAAGATAAGTGTGGGGATGTGATACGCGGGGGAAAATCTTAGTCGTTTCGTGTTTAAGATTGTATTTTTATGCAATTTTATGGTTTTGGACACACTACTTTGATAAAGTTTGCGTTTTGCAGGTTTAACAAAGTTTAAGGTGTATTTCGGAGCTAAACGAAGCTTTAGATTGGAGCTAGGATGATTCAGGAAAGAAAACGAAGAAGAAAGATGGAGAAACTGGTGAAGGCCTGTCGCTGACGGACGCTGTTAGTCAAAGTCAAAGAAATCAATATTTTTAGGAAAATTAATGGGACTTTGACCAGAGACTTTGACCAGAGACTTTGACCAAAGACCTTGACCAAAGACTTTGATCAAGACTATTGACCAAGACTTTGACTAAACTAAATGGTCATTAAGAGGAGTTTGACAATGGAGACTATATAATGAAGTCTTGAGAGTAATCTCTCATCATCCCTCATACTTCATCTCTACACTAAAAATCCAAATCCATCCAAATCATCATTTTGAGAAGAGATTCAAGCTCCTACAACCATGTTTGGTTAAGTTCCCCTTCACTTCCGGGTGAAGGATTGTAAGTTTCTAGATTTGTAATGTTGTTTTGATTGTGTATTTGTAAGGAACAAGTGTTGTACTCAATGAAGCATTGATATTGGGTTGAACTTTGTGTATGTTTATGTTGTGCTTGAGCCATGGGGATGAATTCCATCAATTAGCTTTTGATGTTGGGTTGGACCTTGTGTATGTTTCTTGTATGCTTAAACCATAGAGATGAATCTTGTCAATTAAGTTTTGCCTCAACATTATCTTTAGACTTGTGAGATAAATCCTATCACTTAAGTTGGGATATTGGGTTAGACTCATTATATGACTAAAGGTTTTTGTATCCTTGCAAATCTATTTGTAATCGTGACATCATTTGTATGAATTAATTGTTGTGCTTAATTGTCTTGGTATTGGGTTGGACTTTTTGCATGTTTAGAGACCATTGTGTTTTTTAAGCTCATAAGATGAATTCTGCCTATTATGCCTTAACTCGACATATAGGATTTGGTGAACTAGATAATGAAGCATACTTAGGGCCTAGTAGCTATTTGTTGATGCCTAAGTCTTGATTCTCTGTCCTAGCGATTCTTACAAGTGAAATTGCAAATCTATCATAATAACTCTTGAATCCTAGTTACTTGCATATCCTAGCCCGGGAGTGAATGTTAGTTAGAAATTATTGTTACCTTAGTTATTAGTTAATTCCAATTTCTTCTTTAAAACAAACAATTAGTGTGACGCTAACCACACGCTCCTTGGATTCGATACCCTATTTACCCTAGCTACCTAGGTTATTTAGGTTTTGTATGACCCGTGACGACCGAGGTCATCTCTCTTCTCGCCATGAACCGAAAGAGTCTCTCCATCGGGGAGAGGGATCCGAATGACCTTATCGAAACAAACGATCTCCGCACGATACAACGACAACCAATCCATGCCCACAACAACATCGAAGCTACCCAGGGATACCGGCATAAGGTCAATGGGGAACGACAAACCCGAAAGTTCCAAGCGACATTCCCTAAGAATATGTGTCGCTTCGATTTCCTTACCATCAGCCAATTCTATCAAGTACTTAGCCTCTAAAGGTGTGGGTACTATATTTAGCAATCGACTAACGTCCACAGATATGAAACTCTTATCGGCACCAGAATCAAACAAGACTGAAATATAGCGATCATTAAGAAGGAACGTACCAGTAATTGTGTCTGGATCCTGCCTAGCCTCTGCAGAACCAATGACGAAAGCACGCACATTCCTGCCGCCACCTCCGTTGTTTCCGTTACCATTCCCACCCTTCGCATTCTCGCCTTGTCTCAGCTTGGGACAATAACGCTTAAAATGCCCCGTGTCACCACAGTTGTAGCATCCCTGCTTTCCTGGAGTCCCCTGAGCAGTAGGAGCAAGAGCAGCAGCAGGAGCCTGAGTCGAGGGAAGTGACACCCTGCAGTCCTTAGCAAGATGCCCCAACTGATGGCACCGATGACAACGATCCCGTTCACAACTCCTAGAGTGATGATAACCACACTTGTTACACTTGGGATGCTTCCCAACATACCCACCCGACTTCTGCCCCGAAGAAGATCCAGATGAATCAAACATCTTCACCGGCTGAGATGGTGCTGGCACGACACTCTTTCCCACGTTATCCCACTTTCTCTTGTTCCCCTCAGAACCCTTCACAGTAGTACCCTTAGGAGGCAAAACACCTTCTGCCACCTTCAAGTTAGTCATCCGATGAGCCGATCGGATAACTTCAGCAAGTGTGGGAAGATTCCCGGCAGCCACCAACCCTGCTATCTCCGGCACCAACCCAGAAATGTAATGCTTGATCCTCCTATACTTGGGTGTGTGCAAGTCAAGGCACAACACCGCTAACTCGTTCCGCCTCACAGTGTACTCCTCTATCTTACACCCAACCATCTTGTAGTTCCAGACCTCATGTTCCAACTTCTGTACTTCCTCCCTAGGACAGTACTCACTCTTCAGCAGATGCACAAAATCCGCCCAAGGCACGGCAATAGCCTCCCCCACACCCATGTTCTGAGCAGTAGCATTCCACCATGACAATACTGGCCCCTCAAATGTCGTAGTAGCATACTTAACCCGGTCCCCAGCGGGACAATTACACATCACAAACACGGACTCAACCTTCTCCAACCATCGGAGCAGTCCCACTGCTCCCTCAATCCCAACAAAGTTATGGGGCTGACAGTCCCGAAACTTCTTATAAGAACACTGAGGTGGAGGTGGATTGACAGCAATACCTGGGACATGACACGGGAATAAAACACAAAAGAAAAGATATGACACCCAAGAATGAGGCAGAATCGATAGAATTCAACTCACCACCCATGGCGTTAAGTCCGGCCTGGAAAGTAGCCATGGCCATATTCACTTGTTGTTGCAACAAGTTGTTCAGTTCTTCCTGGGTCATGTTGATGTTACCACGACCACCACCGCCACCACGGCCGCCGCTGCCACCACGACGTCCACTACCACGAGCGCCAGACATGATCTGACAATCAAAAATCAAGGGATTCAGATTCACCTCTAGTGCCAACCACTAGAAATTACAAGAGTTAATCCTAGGTACAAATCCGGGACTATACCTCCAAACTCAAAATCCACTAGGATTTTCATGCATTTCAGAATATGATTTCGTGTGCACCCGAAATGATAAACTGCTCTACATAGTCCTCCAAGTGTCCCCCCAATTCGAACTCAAATCACCGAATACTGGCACCTAGCAACATGCTACTATAAGCATATGTGTACGAGAACATGTGTGAGCAAGTGCGTCTATTGGAGCATAGAGGGAAGATGTCCAAATCCTGGACAGATCTCAAGAATACGCAAAAACCACTCCAATACACGACACTACTGTGCAAGACTCAACTAGTTAGTTCCTTCTTCTCCAAATCTCGAAGAAGAATATAAAAGTAGGTAAGAACCCAAGTAAGAGTGGATGATGTAACACAGAAGTATGATGATATAAAGACACCCCGACAAGGTTAGTACGTATCCCACTAAGCGACTCATAGTATGTGACCGTCTAGTGTGTGTGACTCGGCTATAGACTAGACTCTACATGCAGTCCTAGTTCACTATAACCATTGGCTCTGATACCAATCTGTCACACCCTCAAATTTCCTCTTGCGGAGTTTTACCGCGAGGCGCATGACAAACTAGGATCCAAGTCAACGGCCACAATAAACAACACTATATGAAATACGTAAACTCAAAACATAGTTCTCATAATATATAGAACCGTAGCGGAAGCATTTAATCAGTACAAAACCATATACCAACGTGTTCAAAACATTTATTTCAAAATATGATACTATGCCTAGACGCCAATGCAGATTCGTGCGCCTAGTCCGATTGTGCTACCTTAGCGACCTGAGAAAAACATGCCCAAACGACGTCAACATATAATGCTGGTGAGTTCACAGGTTTGTTCAAAATGTTACCAAAGTGTTACAAAATGTTACCAAGTTCCAACCTGTCCATACTATATCAATGTTACCAAAGTACGCTAACTAGGCGTATGTTTTGTTACTACTACGATTGGAAAACCATTACTAGACTGTCACCAGTGTTCAGCAATGTTTAGTAAGTTCGAGACAATATGCACCCGCTCGGCCCTCCAAGCCGTCGAGTGGGGCCTGTCAAACCCAATAGATGTAACACCCTGAAAATTCGCCAATATATTTTTAGACAAAAACTGATACCCGGTTCTTTTCAAGTAGTTTAGTTAAAGGATATTGATGTGTCTGATGCTACTTATGAACCAATAAACGAGTTTCACATATAGAATGGCTTAAAAATACTCGAGGGACCCGAGTGTCATTATTGAAAAATGTTTTAATATTACTTTGGGAAAAAAGATAATGCACGGGTGAACTTGAAGGGCCCAAATTGTAATTTGGTGTCTAATAACAATTATAAATGAATAACCCTAGGTCATGTATCGACCTAGGGTACGGCCGAGAAACAGAACGAGAAAGGAGACCGAGTTGGAGGAGTCGACACGGTGCTTCGAGGTCGTTTTTGATCACGCAACTTCCATTCGTTGTAAGGTAAATCCATTCGTTCTTTGGGTTGTTTCATTTTGCTTGGAACTATCGCTAGGTTTTGTTCGGGTGATGGTTAAAGGCCGAGGTTATGTTTCTGGTGAGTGATGAGCGGAAAGACGAGGAAGTTGACACGGTAGTGCTCGTGGTGGTTCTTGGTGCATCGGGTCTTCCAAATCAGGACTCGGGTAATCACTTTTATCTATGAACTTCATGATTTTGAGTTTGGATCTCGGTATCGTAATCGCCCCACAAGAGTTCAAGGTAGCTTTCTTGTCTCTTATGTGTTTCGGCTAAGAAAAATAGGAAGCTAGAGACGAGCGGGAAAACGAGGAATGAAAACGGTGGTGATGGGTTGGACGAAGTGGTGCGATGGTCGCGGGGGACTACAAAGGTGACCGGCAACGACTATGATGGCCGTTTGCTGTTGTGGAGGAAGCGGCGTACGACGGTGGTGATCTAGGGAGAAGAAGACGAGGATGGCCATGTTAATGGTCGCATGAAGGTGTAGGTGTGAGTTTGTGTTTTTTTTCATGTGACGTCAATAGTGAAGAGGATGTTCTAGATATTGATGGTGTGGGAATTTAGTGGTGAGATCATTAGACTATTGACGTGAAGATGTAGATTGGTGGTTGCCTTTGTATTTTTGTTCCATGGGAATGTTAATGCATGAATTTTCTGTGTTATACATGCATTCATACTATATTTTCATGGGATATCGAAATATTGACGGTGTTGACTTTGGGAACGTTTTCGGTAACATAAAGTTTGAGATTTTTGTACGCGATTGAACGAGTTGGTTATGCGATTTGGACGGTTTAAGCTAAGCTTGTGGATCATTGATCTAGAGTAAATGGACTGTTGATTTAGACATGTATGGATTGATGGGGATAATTTGTATGACGACATGTTTTGGTTTGTGGATACAGTTCAAGACGCTTAGCTTGCGGATTTGGAAGCTTTGCAACTGGTGAGTTCTTGATAAAGAACCTAAACAAAAAACATTGTAGTTCTTAAAGCTACCAAACATACATATAGTGTTGATGAAAACTATAAGTGATTAGGGATAAATTAGGGTTGTGAGTATCTTACCAAGATTAATTTCCTGAAAAGCATTATCAAGTAAATATGTCGTTTCTCAAATCCGCGACAGTCGATGATAATGATGGAATAAAAAAAGAAAAACATAATTCATAGATTATTAAATTCACTAAGGGGTTTCAACATGCATGGATTAAGATACATACCAGATTCTTGTTTCATTGTTGTCACAACACTTTGGGTATTGCTTCCCAGACGATCAGATGTCCAAGAGCATGAAAAAGCCATTAGGATTTTCGCAAGAAATCATGAAGAGTGATTTGTGTTCCTTAAGCTTGAAGAAGTCTATTGTTTGATCATTACAGAAAGAGAGAGATAAAGATATGACTGTTAGCGTGTGTTGCATGAAATAAATGAAAGGTGGACTTTGGGATATAAAAGGTCTAGTGGTTATTCCACTTCATGTGTATTAATGAGTTGCAAAGTAACTCTTGAACGATCGTGCAACTCATAAGTCCTTTAGTTTGGGTTTTAATTGGTGGGGTTATGTATTAATTTGAATAATCAATTATCCACTTAGTTTTAGAGGATTGTAAAATATGCATTACCACTTGTAATTAATTAAAAACTCTTAATTTTTGTAACATGACTTCATTTAGTATTTGCCAAAAAGACAATTGTACCTCCTAAATAACTTCATTTAGTGTTGTACCATAAGCATAAAAAATTGTATCTACTTAAATTTTTCCGTCATCTGTAACATCCCGAAAATCCGTTTCACTTAATTACGCTATTGGGCATAAATAAGAAAAATGACAAAACGAATTAAATAGTAGAATGAGCCTTTTATGGATAATAAAACGGGATGATAAGAATGTGGGTTATGTTTTAATATGAAAAATTCCTAGTGAAAGTTATTATCTTTATAATGGGGAAATAACACTAGAAAGAAACTTGCAAAGTTAAGTTTTATAAAAAATGACATTTGGGGAAATATTCGGGGACCATTAGTGTAAATGTGGGTCAAATAATATGGTCAAGAAACACCCATTTGGGTGAAAAACGTGGGCAGCCCCAAAGGGGTTTTTATGAGCCAAAACAAACCCAATCTCACCAAATTGAAGAAAATTGTTGCAAGAGGTTGAAGTAATGGATGAAGGGTGTGTTCTAGAGGGTTACACTTCAAGGAATAAGCTTTGGTAAGAACCCTAAACCCCAAATTCGTGTAGGTTTCGAAACCCATATGTGGGTTTTGAGCAAATGATGTTAAATTCGTATTATTGCATGATTGTAAGTGATATTGATCATCTCTAATGGTTTAGAGATGAGCTAATTACTAGAAGTTGCTTGGTTGCAAAAGATGATGATTTTAGGTTTTCATTAGTAGCTTTAATGTTGCTAAATTAGTTGTAAATCCATGTAATTGTAGGAATAATGTGTAATTGATGATATGCATGTGGAAAATTGGTCATGATTGAAGGTGATTATGCGTTGTGGTGGAATACGTGTATTAGGAGCTTGTACATTGATCTTAGAATGTTGTACGCACACCATGTGTTTGATGGAATGTCTAGATGAGTACGATGTATGAGTTTGTATGCAAGACTTGACACATATGAAAGTAATGTGATAATAGATACAATTGATAGTATGTTAACATGAGGATTGTATTAGAGAGTATTCATGTGGGAATTGGTTAGATTATATGATTTGGTAAGAAGTGTGCGTTAGGATGTTGCATTCTATGTTTGGATAGTATGATGCACACCAAGTGTTGGATTTATTTCTTATTTTTAATTAAGAAATGAATGTGTACTAATTGTGAAGTGTGTAAACTTATTAAGAAAAGACAATGTTGGTATTGTATGATGTTAGCTAACCTTGGATTTGTAATTGCCAATTGTAGAATCATGAAAGCGCTAGTATGTGTCGAATGAATTCTATGTGCACCAAAGTAGTCATATCATGATGTGTGTCCTATAACATGCTAATGTAATGTTTAGGGTAAAATTTGATATGGAGTAGTATATCAATATGGATGTATGTATCTAAATATTGAAAGTTGCATACTTAATAGTTGACTTTCTAAAAAGTCAACAATGTATGACTAACAAGGTTAGGCTACCCAACATGATTGTGATTATTAAGGAGATCATGTGATATATGTTAGATTATCTCGGTGTCATACATGATGGTATGTTGGATCGCTTGATTGATAAACAATGTGGTAGTTAATTATGTGATGTGCATGTTAGAAATTGACCTATGCAGGTCAATGTGATATATGAGTTGGATATGATTGGTTTATGAATGAACATGTATGCTAACAATGATGTGAACATGATGATATGAAAGGATAGGAATGATGGACTCAAGCCTGGGAAGCAAATGGGTCAAGATGAGGCAAGTAAACAAGCACAAACTTGAAGAATTTAAGGTAAGTGATTCATATTTTGTTTAGAATAACGAATCTATACATGTATATGTGTGTGTAAGTAGAATGGGAATCATGAAATAATAGAACGTTAATAAAAATGCAAAGGCATGTTTTGGAGCTTATAATGGGTAAAACGCAGCTTCGGATGGACCGGCGTGGGATGGGTCAAGGAAGGATGGAAAGGAGAAACAAAAGGTGGATTTCAGGGTTCCACCGTACCATAGTGGAGATCCACCGTAGCATCCTGATGTCCACCGTAACTTACGGTTCCCACCGTAAGTTACGGTGGAGCCTGAGGTAAATTGTCAGTTTTTATCGTATTTGGATGTTTCGCTTATGTGCGCAACCCGTATTCGCGTTTAACGCATCGAATAACACCGTTGGACCTTGGGAATTTTGGGTATGGGTGTAATAAGTAATAGGAATGTCGGATTTGCAAATATGACTCAAGTACGGAATGATGCATGTGTATGTAATTTAATTGATACGTTTGTATAATGGTATCAAATACGGTAAGTAGATTGTTATGCCATTGTAGATTGAAATGATGATGTATATATGGGTACTCATACTCGGGTTGAGTAAGAGTTTTATGTATGTAAAGGTTGGTCATTACGTGTAGATTGAGTATAGGATTGAAAACGTCATATTTGTCTTAGAGAATTCTTGAAGGAAGAGTAACATGACGGGTCAAGGTAAGTTGTATGTGGGAATTGTACGCTTGTATGTATTGTAGGGATATTAACCTTTTGTTATGAGAATGGTAATGAAGAAGCAGGTATGTAAGTACGAATGTATGAGACTTGGAGGTTCGGATCGGGGTATCACACCCGAACTTGCAAAAAGGCGCTTGAACAGGACTATGGAGTATTGTTGGATGTTATTTTCGCGTCGTGAGTAATTTGCATGAATTTACCTAATGAACTAACGAAACGGTTATGTGGTGATTGCAGGTTGTCTTGTCTATCTAATGAAGTAAGGAAAGATTGGAGATCGAGGGAGAAAGCGGATTGTACATGGTCACGGTCACATAATCTAATAAATATGCGTCATGTTGAATGTAATAAGAAACAATAAAAGATGTAACACCAAAATATCTCTTAGATATGGTTTCCAAACGTTTGAGAATGTTTTGTAAAGTAAGAAATTTTCTAGTCCGTTTTTCCGCTGCATATTTTCTGTAAAACGAGTTTAAGGGTGTTACATCATCCTTCCCAAATACTTTATAATATAGTATAGATATATATATATATATATATATATATATATATATATATATTATTAAAAAATGCAAGACTAGATCATGCCAACGTCAATAAGGCGTAAATTTGGTACCATCATAAAGATCTTGTCTGGAGGAAATCTATATGTCACCAAACCAAACAAAATGTCAAAAGATATTATAAAAAGAATTAGATCATGATTTAAAAAAGCCATATCTTTTGAAACTTTGCTTACTTATAGGTACTTTATGCGGCCTTGAGACTTGACAGTATCACTACTACGTAGACCACTCGAGTCGAATCAAGCTAAGCAAAATTTAAGATTGACTAAACTTGAGCTATGTTCGTTAAGTTTAACGTAAATAGATCGAGCTTGAACTCGGTCTATTTCAATCTCTATATCTAGAGCCTAAGTTTAGCTCTTGCTTAATTTTTACAAGCTTGAGATTGGTATGGTCACAACTAGTTTATTATTCATCAACTAATTTATATGTATATATGTTATAGATTTTATTTAGTTTTTTTCTATTAATACTATATATAATGATAGTTTAGGGTAAAGATCAAATAAAAATTGTTCTCAACAAATAAAACGTGAGAAGTGAATGGAGATTTTTTTTATTTTTCTTCTATATTAAGCATGTTTTTTAGATGAATAAAAAAACATTTTACATAATTAATCTATTGAAGTAATTATATAACTTTTTTCTTTCGATTTTAGGACACAAAAAGTGCTTAACTTGATGATAAAAAATATTCTAAGAAGAAAAATGTTAAAAGCCATTATATTTATTTGTTATATTACTTGTTCCATCAAAGTTTATTCTTTAAGTAAAAAATATAAATTAACTGATTACCTTATATTTATTCATTATGTTATCTGTTCCATCAAAGTTTATTCTTTAAACACATATCTTAACGGCCTTTTGTGTTAATCGATTACATTATATTAATTCAATCTTTGTAAGACACGAACTTATTTAACTCATACAATACATTATTTTTTAAGATATCTATTTAATATATAAAATTATATATATTCAACACGTGTAACACGCAGGTTGCAACATAGTATAACAAGTTTTTTTTAAGTTTCACAAGTGTAACCAAATTCGGTGTTCGGATCAAAGTTCTTTATCAAAAGGCCTTCAATTTAGTCACGATGTCATTTAAGTTATGCTCTATTTAAGCTTTGATAATGCCATCATAGAAAAACTCATGATCGACTAGACTAATTAACATCCGAGCGATATAAACAAAAATTTTATACATCTTTTCTGACTTTTACTCATAAAAAACACAAACAAATAATATGCATCCATCCTTGTCAACGATCAGTCAAAATCCACTTTCTTTTCATTATTTTTTCACCCTTATTGTACTGGTCTCGAAAATTTCAATGTAGTAATTATTAAGGCAAAACTACAATTTGTTAGCTAGATGCTTCTAATTCATTCCCACCATGCCATTGTCATCAAATATTCTATTAACTAATCATCAAATATAAGTTTCAACAAGAAATATTGGGCTTACACCATAAAAGTTGATATAGGTTTAAGTGCATATGAGATTACACAAATTATATGAAATATATGGTCCAAAGTAAAATTACCAATATTTTGGTCCTTGCAAATCTTTCACATCAAGTGCCTTCAATAATGATATTAGCACCATGTCTTGCAAATTTGGTGGTCGGTCTAGACTATAGAGCAGACGTAGATGAGATTAGGAGTGCTAAACGGGTCGTGTTCGCGGGGTGTTGGGTCTAACCCGATCCGAACCCGAAAAATGTGTCATACATATGAACCCGAACCCGAATATTTATGGGTTGACCCGAACCTGACCTGTTCAACCCGAGTTTTTTTTTATTTTATTTTTTTCGCAAACTCATATATTAAAGTTAAAATTTTACTACAAAATACACGAGCGTATTTAAAACATTTACATTTTAATTATAGAATCTTATACGAATATCTATTTTATACTATAAGTATAGCATAAAACACCTAAACAAATTAATTTATAACACAAACCATATTGTAAAAAACTAAAATATAGTATAAATGGGTTAAACGGGTCAACCCGCCAACCCGCTTGGGTTCGTTTAGCTAAACGGGTTTGCGGGTTCAACCTGAAATTGACCTGAACCCGTTTATGCTAAACTCAAACCCGCTAATTTCGTGTTAGATTCGGGTCGTGTAAGAAACCAATTTAGCCATCCCGCTTACAAATAAAAGATTTTTAAGATATGTTATCTAAATCTCTATCTCTATTACCTTATTAAGGACAAAAAATGTCCAATAAGGTAATTTCAAACATCTTTTAAGATGGGAGTTAGGGTCCCTTCACAAGTCTCCAATTTTTTTTATCATTTTCTTCCATTTATGCCCCTTATGTACAACCTATGATGCGCACTGTATAATTGTCTAATGCACACTTTATATAGCTTTCAATATACGTAGCCATCACTCATAAACACCCAATTCAATACATGAGTTACAAATTCTTTCCCCTACCTTCAATCCTTCATGTACTTACAATACTCGTTCAAATACCAATTCAATGTTATATCAAGTTATATCAGTTACAGATCTCTTCTATCTTCCCCCTACCTTCATTCATGAAACATAATAGTGAATGCGGGCGAATGCCCTAATCTATTGCAATCAGTGAATGCGAATGAATGCTACAATTGAAGCGTTGGTGATGGAGATAAAACCCTCATTTCTGAATAAAAACTCCATCTCTCTATATCTATATCTCTATCTCTCTCTCTCTCTCTCTCTTTCTCCCTTGCTGGTGTATGAATAGTTTTTTGTTTTGTAAGTGAGTTTAATTACCGTCTAAAGGATGGTTGAAGCCCTGTTCGAAGACATATTTAGGGTTGATCAGCTTGATCTAGATGGCCAAAAGTTTGACAAAGGTAATTCTTTGTTTCTACTTCAAGTTATTTATCTTTATGTTTTTTTTTTCCAATTCGAATATTCAGTAGTTAAGATAGTGATTCGTTTGGGAGGCAAAGTGCTGAATAAGGCTACAAACAAGTTTTAAGTTTATATGTTTGGAATGAGTCTCAAAATCAAGAAAACACTCAATTGATAAGAAGAGGAGGGGATAGGAGGGTTTTGTTGCTTTTTCTATATAGAGGTAGTCATGCAGTTGGCTATGTGAAAAAGACCCAGATAAAGAAAATTCTTATAATCGAGAGTTTGAAACGATCAAAAGGAATTGTGCATATTATATAACTCCCATTAAAATCTTTTTTATGTTGTTCTTTATGTATTTTTTACATAACATTGGTGATTTAGGATCAAATTTGAGGATCTTGGCTCCCAACCGGGGTTATTAAAGTTCTCATCATGGGTTATGTTTGTTGTTGCTTGCATTATGATTGTGAAGATGGGTTATTGTTAATTGCAAGGCAAAGTGTGGAACGATGAGATATGTAGGGATGAGTGGAACTGGGTCGGTAAGAACCCATACGGTTATCTAACCAAATAGTGTGACACCCGTCGAAATCACAGGTCATGACCGTACACTCACTTACACGTATACATTGTGCATGGCATTACATTTCATCTATTGCATCACAATTGGGCCATGTAGGGTTCCAATAAGTCAATCCCGAGACATGACAGTCTAACAGTAGACACACTAGTTAGTACAAGGTCTCAGCTAGTCAAATAATTCATGCAAGATTGTAGGAAATCCATGCAAAACCCTAGTTGTGGGAATCCATGCAATTGAACACAAGGTTCCAAATTCGTTGCCCTGACAAGAACAAAAACAAACAATTTTCTAGAACAATTGATCACCCGACGTAATATTCATTAAAAGCTAGTGAACGACTAGTAAACACACGAACCACGAACAATTATATTAATCAAGATTCCAAAACACAACTTTGTGTGCATATATTTACAAATTTCCAATCCATATAGACTTGCGTGTGTATTATTAAAACAACACATTATCATACACACACTCACACATTCGACCATGCCCACACCCATACATAACATCACAATGTTAAACTATTTTTCCCACATATACACATACATATATCGAACCCCAAGCACACACACACCTTTAATAACCTCACCAAGTCCAAGAGTGTTACCTTTTCTAGCACATGAGCCACCCTACACCCTCAAAATAATTCTAGTTGACTTTCCAAAGAAGCTATGCTCTTTCCCTAGGCAAATCGGCTCATGCATTCCCATGTAATGGAATGTGTGTTAATTTGGATACTACTCACCTTGTACAAGATACACAATATATATATATATATATATACACACACACACACATACATACGAGCACACACACACACACACCCACACATGATGGAATATTGACACATAAACCACTTATACACACACACACACACACACACACACACACACTACCTCATGCATGCATACATACACTCACAACATACTCACCATTCCTATCCAAACCTCACACACATCTAGACACTTATACCAACAAGGAAACAACATAAAACATTTGCTATTCCTAAGTGTGTTGACTTACCACCACCATCTTGCCCCTTCCCCATACATTTAGGCCAAACACCCCCGACACAACCCAACAAAGATCCAAAGTCAACCTATGTCACCTAGAGGGACATTAGTTCTTTGCACTCCATGAAAGTGAGGTATTGACTTGCCACAAATGTTAACCAATCATCCATGGTCACCTCCCATTCCTCTCGGTTATATATAGAGAACAAGAGATCAAGAAGAACACACCATAACATATCACAAACTCACTAACACTTGGAAAACCATCATTTCCCCTTGGATACCCATCGGCCAAGAACCAAACATCCCCAAAGGACCGTTAGCCGATCGATTTCATCATCATTTGAGAGCCACAAGTCACCAACAAGCACCTAGGAGTTACATTGTGTGGAGAACTATCTCATTTTTGTTTGTTTCTCTCGGCTATACACAAGGTACACAAATCGAAACATTTTCCTCTTTTTACAATATTTCGATCACATGTATGGTTCACCCGCACCACACACACGAATACAACACCCTACATCATGTAAGTTAGATAAAACCAACTAAAACACTCGATTTTGTGTGTTAAAAGTTCAATGTATAATCATATGTATACACATACATACGTACATGAATACATACACCCTAGTACAAATATACGGACATACACGTACACACACACCTACACAAGAGTGTATGCGTGTATGTATGGGGTCAAGACCCGGCCCAAGCTAAGGAATTTATACCCAATTTTATAACATACACCATTGGTAGTTTTATAAACATGTGTTAATGTCACCCAAAAACATGTGTTAATAAGCTTAACACAAGAGTTCTTTTGGAAACTATGTTAAACACTAAAAATATGTATGTTAACAAGGAAAAATACATAAATGTGACGTTTCTATAACAAAACTGCCGAATGTATGTCCATGTCTCACTTTTAAATACAAATAACCGGGACTTAAGTGTCGCATGATAACATTAAGTAAGTCAAGACGTTGCTTTTACCATAAAAGATTAATCATAGCCACAATAACGACAAAAAACAAACCTTTCCCAACACACGCAGTGTGTGACATATATGGATAGTGGTACAGAAACACACAGTCCAAATGTGTTCAAGTCGGGTGAACAAATGCATGGTGGTAAGGACAAAACATAGACCTAAGTGGCCTTTAAATTGAATTTAGGGCATCCCAGACCAGACATTTCTCCGTCAGATTCAGTCCAGTCTAGCATTCAAACATCATGTGAGTTTTACACAGCCCCTTTTTACAGTTTTTACATTTTCTGGGGGAAAAATAGGCGTGCAATTTTTAGTTACAAATATGACTATTATGTGCACATGAGACATTAAGGTTCAGGATCCATTATGCGCTCGTGTCATACATCACACCGTAACCATTAGCTATGGACTTAGCCATGAAACGCCAGAATAGATCTATTGGGTTGACACCCCCACTATGGGTCAGTCGCCCTGACCGGATGACAGATATCAAAAGAGTGCTAGTATTTCACATTATTTCATTGTCTTTAGTGTACAATGGGCAATGTACAATATGTCAAGGTTTGGTTATGGGCTCATGTCAGATCACATATTAATTATTTCCCTAGCTAGGCAGTAATTTAGTCGGTTTTGGATTACATGTCCATTATATATAGAAACCCATGAACTCACCAACTTTATGTTGACCTATACTTTTTACATGCATGTTTTTCAGGAAATTGGCATGAAGCATGGAACTTGGGAGGTCATGTGCGAGCATTATGGGATACCACCTTTTGAACCGTTGTTGTGTCATTTTAATCCAAACATTTTAATACAATGGTTTTTATCTTAAGACAATTAACGTTATGTTTGTGAAATTTGGCTGTCTAATGGAAGTTCCTATTTAATTTTAATTAATGCTCATCTGACCTTTGTGCTTGGAAATCATTTGAAGTCGCATCCTTTGTTTCCGCATTGGCGGGGTGTGACAAATAGGAAGCCTAGCAAAGATAAAAAAGGAAATTGACTGGGTTTTCATTCATGTTGTATGCGGTATTTATTTGGTTGCTATGAATCATGCATCATCAGCACACTTGAGAAAGTTGTTAGTTTTAAGTCCTTTGAGATAGTATTAGAAACGAGTACGTACCACGTTGCAAATGGTCGTCCCCATAATATCGCGCGGAATATCCTACTAGTACCTTATTAAAGAAACTCAATGTATAGAATTGTAAATTTGCCACCATTTTAAGATGGCATTCGAAGAGGCACAAGTATAAATCCCAATATTTTACTCACTTTCTTCCCTTTATGCCCATACTACACGACCTCTAATGCTAATTGTACAATCCATTAATGCGACTCATCATCATGAAGTGGTATTTGATCAGTCAAGTGTTCATCTTCGGATGTAACTCCATCATCACTCCAAATTGAGTTGCATCAGTTTTCCTCATTGAATTTCATGATTATGACATTTAATTCAATGGTACATTTAACCATCAAAATTAAGGTTGTCTTATCTTCTTCTCTAAACCCGTTTTCCTCATTGAATTTCATGATTATGACATTTAATTCAATCATACATTTAACCATCAAAATTAAGATTGGCTTATCTTCTTCACTAAACTCGTTTTCCTCATTGAATTTCATGCTTATGACATTTAATTCAATGGTACATTTAACTATCAAAATTAAGGTTGACTTATCTTCTTCTCTAAACCCCATAATTCCATATAAAGACTTAAGACCCACTCTATCACAAGCCTTAAACAGGAATTGACAGGTTTGGTATTACAATTTTATCGATTTATTTTTCTATATCACTTTAAGGATATTCATATTTATTTAATATACAATGCAGTCTGTTCCTGATCATTTCAAGAATGATGAGAATTCTAAGGCTTTGTTGATGATGGTGAAGGTATCGATGTGACACCCATCGAAATCACATGTCATATCTGTAGACTTAGCTACATATATATAGTGTGCATATCACTACATGTCATCATAGTTGGACTATATAGGGTTCCAACGGGTTAATCCCAAAGCATACAGTCTAACATTAGATACACTAGTCCTATTTAGTTGAATAACTCATAATAGATTATAGGAAATCCATGCACTTGAACAAGAATTCCAACTTGTTACCCCGACAAGAACAAAAACAAAAACAAACAATGTTCATCTACATAGACTATCCACATGCATTGTCCAACAAGGGTGATTAAACTCCAATTAACTTGTGTACAAGGGCATTAGTTGTAATGCATATACATGTGTACATCCATAGGCAAGTTAATAATTAGCAAGATCCAAATTATATACATATGTATGCATGTACACGATCACATATACATGTATACACACACACGACTACCTATATACATACACGAATACATATACACATGCACACTCACTTACTAGTCACCATTCTTATCCTCACATAAGATCTTACACAAGAATGGCAAGCACAAGAATTGCACAATCTCCAACCCATGTTGACTTGCCACGAGAACTATGTTTTCTTTCCCCATGAATCGGCTAGGAGCCACCCTACACAACTAAACACACCACCACAACCCAACAACCTCAAAAACCTAAGAGTTTCACTAAATAAGGACCTTGTTACCTCACACCATGGATCTAGACAACTTTGACTTCCTATTTTGTTCACCTAATCTCATACAAATCGGCCCATGTGTTCCCAAAGCAAGAACAAGTGTGACTAAGAACCTACAACTAGCTTGCACCATCCACCTTACACATGTATACATATACACACATACATACATCCACACACAAAGCCATCTCCCAAGTTCCAAGGCATATACACTAATCTAGTAACAACATAATTCCTATGGTCATCCACACTTTGTCACCTTACCAAGATGAGAATACTCCTTCCCTATGCAATACATCGGCCGCCCCCTCTACATGTCCAAACAAGAGCCAAGTCAACTCATTATACTAACAAGGAAGTTACCTTTATGCACCACATGAAATAAGAGTGTTGACTTACCATGTTTGTGGACCAATCATCCAAGTCCCTCCCTTCCTTCCTCTCGCCTATATATAGTAGCCACATGAACAATGAAATCACACCACAACACTCACCAAACTAACTAACACTTAAACATTCATCTTTTTCCTCTTGAACCCCTCGGCCGAAGGATAAACACCCCAAGAAGCTTGTTTCGGCCAACTATCACTACCATTTAGGAGTTCCAAGTCTCTAGTAAGTATCTAGGAGTTGCATTGTGAGGAGTTAGCTTGTTTTCTTGTATATTTTCGACCATGTACACACAAGGTATAACATCCGAACCCTTTTATTCTTCATATGTTACTTCGACTACATGTAGTGTCCACCCGAACCCACGCACACTCGAACACGACCATATGAACATAATGCGTCGGATAAAAACAACTTAAAAACTCAAGTTTTGTGTTAAGAGTTAAATGTTTTAAGTTTCGGATACACACGTACGTACATTGATACATACACCTTGGAGCATATGTATATGGGCATATACGAGCACACACACACATACATATAAATGTATGCGTGCATGTATGAGGCCAAGACTCGGCTCAAGTATAGTGAATTTCACTTAATTTCACAACTTACATCATAGTTAGATTTATAAACATGTGTTAAGAACAATAAAAACATGTGTTAACAAGATTAACACAATAATTTTCTTGGAAATGTATGATAAGCGAGTATCTAAAAAGGCAAAACACCTAAATATGTTGTTTTTATGCAAAATTGCCAAAAGAGGTGTCCATATGCCACCCTAGACTTACGTAACTGAGACATGAGTGACACTCGGTAACATTTAGTAGGTCAAGACACTCGTTTTACCAGAAATAGACTAAACATAGTCAGTTTAACGACAAAACATACATTTATGACACATATAGTGTGTGACACACGTGGATACTGGTACAGAAGCCTCTAGTCCATAGGTGTCCCAGTCAGGTGAACAGTTGCATGGTAGTTAGAACAAAACATAGACTTAAGTTTGCCTTTAAATGAACTTAGGGCATCCCAGACCAGACACATCATACCAGATTCAGTTCAGTCTAAGCATCCAGATACCAAGTGAGTTTACACGGCCCCTTTTTACAGTTTTTACATTTTTTTGGGGGAAAAACATTCGTACAGTTTTTAGTTACAATTTATGACTATTATGTGAACATGAGACATTACGGTTCAGGATCCATTAAGCCCTCGTGTCACACATCATACCATAACCATTAGCTATGGACTTAGCCATGAAACACCGTGATAGATCTATTGGGTTGACACCCCCACTCCTGGTCAGTCGCTCTGACCGGATGACATATATCAAAATAGTGCTTGTATTTCATATTATTTCATTGTCTTTAGTGTACAATGGGTGAGGCACAACATGTCAAGGTTTGGTTATGGGCTCATGTCTGATCACATATTGATTATTGCCCTAGCTAGGCAATGATTTAGTCGGTTTTAGATTACATGTCCACTATATAGAAAACCCGTGAACTCACCAACTTTATGTTGACCTATATTTCCTTAATGCATGTTTTTCAGAAAATTAGCATGGATAGTGGAATTTGCGGGGGTCGCCTGCGAGCATTTGAGGGATACCTTCTTTTAGACCGTTGTGTTGTTGTTTTGATACTAGACATTTACATACAATGGTTTTATTTCTAAACAATTAACACTATGATGAACAAATTTGGTTGTTTAATGAAAGTTCCCGCTTTATTTTAATTAATGCTCGTGTGACCTTTCTGCTTGGAAATCTTTCGAAGTCGCACCTCGCGTTTCCGCCTTGGCGGGGTGTGACAGATTGGTATCAGAGCACGAGGTTATAGAGAACTGAAATTCTTTTGAGTAAAACTATAATCTAAACAAAAATTTGATTTCGAAATGTTTTCCAAAGAAAGAAACACAACACCTATCCCTACGCGCTACACAAGTTCCATGCTAGTTACATATCTCACACATTAGTAGATATACTAAGTACACGACATGATTACTGACACGCATGTGTGTTCATTGATTTCCAGGATCATGGCACACCAAGACGACCCTGTCGTTCTTTCAGATTCTGAGGAGGAGATCGTACCGAATAGCTCTCTAGCCGACGTTCTTCAGCAGGGCTATGAGCTCGATTCTAGTGACTCAGATGTTGAGGATGTCGTGCCTGTTGGTGAGGCACAGGAGGAGGAGGATGCACCCCCAAAGCAGCCAAAGCCCCGGGTTTCGTCCTTTCGACCATATCGCCCATGTCCGGGCGGGGCGCGTATGATGTACACCCCTCGGAAGCGAGTACTCCCTCCACCGGCTCCTATCGCTCCAGCTGAGGCTCCTGCCCCGATTGACCCCGAGCCTCTGGCACCAGCCGATCCCCAGAGGACCCAGAGCCACTTAGAAGGAAGCTTCTCCGGAGGTCCCAGGCTCGTCGGAGGACCTATTTGCCGACTGTTGATGGATTCCTAGCTTACTCTGACGAGGACACTGGCGGCGAGGCTCCCTCTACCTTTGAGACTGGAGGTCCATCTCAGCCACCCTCAGATGCCCCATTACCTACCGGCTTCGAGCCAGCTCCTGTACGCCATACTCACTACTCCGTCCATGACATGATTGAGTGTCATGACACGGAGATAGCAGTGTTGCGTGAGAGGGTCTAGGGGATTGGGGACGACTTGTATCTGGCTGGCAGTACCAGGGATCCTATTCTCTACCGACTGTCTGAGTTGGGTACGCGTGTGCACGAGGCTGAGCAGGGACGCGTCGCGGCAGAGGAGCGTGTTGCCGAGTTAGAGGCTAGACTGGATGACATTGACGCGAGGACGGTCGGTACCGTCGCAGTCTTATCTGCTGCATTCCCACCCCCGTCTCCATAGGATGTTTTATGTTATGTTTTGATTTATTAGTTATAACTTGTAAGGCGGTACACCAGTATTATTATTGTAAAACACAAAACTTATTTGGTATGCTTAATTCTTAATTAAAAATTCGGTATTTTGGTTTCATATATTGTTATTATGGTTGTTCCATGCATTTGTGATCTGGTGTTGCCATTTGTGTTGATTGTATAGTTGTTTGCTTGGTGCATATGTTGACAATATTATTGAGTGATATGTGTCTCATTCTTTTAATCCATATGTATTAGAAGAACATGCCTCCCAAAAGAACTAATCGATCGACTTCTGAGGAAGAAGCTTTTCCAACCACCTCAATGGACCTAGCCAGGGTAATCGCAGAGGCTATCACGTAACGTGAAGCGAATCGCGTCGATTTCAGTGGCGGTTCGGGCGCTGCAGGCCGACGTAGAACCCAGGAACCTGAGACTGGTAAAGCTTCTGCCTATCCCTTCCTAGTCTTGATCGTATTTTATGCCGATCTTTCGTTGACGATTCAATCTTTCTAGCTCTGCAGAAGTAGAGAATCCCATACGTGGGTGTTCTTACAAGATTTTCATGGCCTGCAAGCCCTCGAACTTTCGTGGGTCAGAAGGAGCGATTGGTACTGTCCGATGGATTCAAAAAACGGAGTCTGTGCTCGATATCAGTGGTTTCTCGAAAGACCAGAAGATCAAGTGGGTCACCTGTACCTTCCAGGACGAGGCGCTGACATGGTGGAACCTACAAGTGCAGACCTTGGGTCGTGAAGTTGCCTATAATCATTCTTGGGTCAAGCTAAAGTCGAAACCGATGGACAAGTATTGCCTACGTAGTGAGCTACAGAAGTTGGAGACCGAATTCTAGAATCTGTCCATGAGTGGTGCGGACATCACGGCCTATACCACTCGATTTCATGAGCTCTCTCGTCTAGTTCCACACATGGTTACTGTTTTGGTCAAAAATTATCCAATAAAAATAACTTTGTATTCCAAATTAGTTAATGTGAGGTAGAGTGCTAAATGTGTGAAAATGTGTTTCTAAATCAATAATATTCTTGAGATGGTGTATCAGGATGTTTAACAAGTAAAAATATGGCAACTATGACCCTGATGGCTTAGGTAAGTTCCGGGATGGGCAGTTGTATCTTCAGGATGGACAGTTATATCCTCAGGATGGAACTGCTAGAAATGAACAAATAAAGCAATAAACAAGAAGAACAACACACGATCTACGAGGAAAGCCCTTGATCAATTGTAGATCGCCGGCATAAAACCTCGGGAGGAGTCTAGGCCCCTGCCTTGTTTGTTAATATTAATATGGTAAAAAGATACAACTTTGGATGAGTGTGTGGACGAGTATGCTATGATTACATTGATTGTGCAAGTGTTTGTGATTAGCTAAGTGTATCTGGGTAGTCTATAGTGTAAGCAGTGTGTAAGTAGGTGTCCTATACTCATCCAATACCCCCTTTATATAGTACATGATGTTTACAAAACAACCCAACAAAATATGCTAAGTAGTTAAGGTCTTCAATGTTGCGTAACAGCCTCTTCAGGTGAACGTTGGAGTTCTTCAACAGAAAGTGGCCGTTGTTTAACAGTATTTTCCTTAGTTAATAAATGATCCAGCTGTTTCCTTTTTATCGCCGATAATAAATGTATATCGGTTACATCCTTGACTTTGCTCAGACCTTGGCTCGTAACCTCCTCCATATTTAGCTCCTTTGACCAACTGATATAGATATTGGAGGTCAGTTTCAGGTCCATATTATAATGTAGTCGTACCTGCAATTATATCATATAAAGATAATTCGTTAGTCCATCCTCAGGATGAACAGATGTCAGAACACTGTTACATCCTGAACCCTGCTTAGACCTCTAGCATCCTGAGGATGTTACTCGGAGAGTATGAGGAAAAATCATCCTGCATTCATATAACAATAAGATAGTTCGTTAGTATATCTTCAGGATATGCACATGCTGAAATACAGTTATATCCCGAAGTCAGTTAAGCCCTGCGACATCTTGGGGATGGTACGTTAGGGATGTGAGGTAAAATCATCCTGAGGATTTTCACCCACAACAATTGTCCCCAAAAATATGTTACCGTTATTTTTATTGGTAAAAATATTTTTCTCGATCGATGGGCTTATCTCTCCAAGTTTCGAGATCTAACGGCTATTTTTCAGGCTATCTTTTCGTGATGACCGTTATGCCTCATCATATCCTGCTACCTATATCTAGGCTTTCCCTTCCTCCTTTATAATCAATATGGATTATTTGAAAAGGTAACTGCCTTTGCTTCTTTTTCATTTTCTTTTCCTTATTCCTGAAAAAATAAGTCTTTTAATTTAGTTTTTTTAGAATGAGTAAGAAATTAACAGGGCTCTTGGAAGCGTTGGGATTCCTAAGGATTTCACAGTCCAAAACTTGATCAAAGATCCTGATCAAGAAATCTGTACTTTTATGATAAAGATATTCAAGCCCTTAAGGAATCAGGGGCTTTTCTTGATTCTGCCGTTTTTAGGCCCTTTGACCTAAATGCAAAGTCTGACTTTGCTTCTTCCATCTGGGTTTGCTTTTTCTTTTTACCATTCCAGCTTGGTCTCAAATATCCATTCCCAGATTTCATCAAAGAATTCTTTGATGCGACAGGAATGGCTTTTGCCCAGGCCATGCCTGAGATCTGGAGGAGCTTAATGCTTTGTGATAAGATCATTCAGACTCACGACATTAATCTTCAAGTTGGTGATCTGCCATACATATATAAGTTAAGAACACATGGGTCAAACCGTTATGTTCTTCAACTTATAGATAAAGAACCTCCTCTGCTACATAACGTTGTGAGATCCGATAGGCCCTGGAAATCAAAATTCTTTTTTGTAAGAAGGGATTCCATTCCTTATGGGGATGAAATCCCTATGTCCTGGTTAAGAAGCGGTAAATATGTTAGATACAAATAAGATAGTCACATCCTGAGGATGTTGATAATATTCTAAATCATCTTCATTTTGCAGGTGCTTGCTTCGCAAAACTTGTTCCTACTTTGGACAACGCTTTCATCAGACGTAAGGCAATACTAGAGCTACCTGTTTCAGCAAGGACTTTTGGGATAGAATAAAGTTTTTCTACAAGTCGTGCCACTGAGATGTCTGGTAAGTCATATCCTGAGAATATGTTTATCCTTGGTTTTTGTATTGACCTATATATGTTTTCATTGATTTTATCAAAGAAGCCTGACTACTTTGATCTTGATGAGATTGACAGTCAAGATATCAAGTCTTTAAAGATAACTTCTCCATCCAGCTCCAGGATGACAAGTCCTCCCCCTGCCCCTAAGGCCAGAGCTGCTCCTTCTTCTAAGAAAAGGAAGGCTGCCAGCACTTCGACTCAAGAAACTTCTCCCTTTGACGGTCTCAGTTGTGATGCCATTTTGGGCAAAGTCTCTTCGTTTGTTCTTCAGGTACGTTACTTATCCTGAGGATAGTTATGGTTACTATTAACATGTAGTAGGGTTCGAGTACTTACCTGACTTCTTTCCTACAGGGGCATGAATACGTGATGAAGTCCCTGGATGATATGAACAAAGAGTTTGCTGATACTAAGACCGAGCTTGAAGGCGTGAAGAAATCTGCTCTTGACAAGACCAAGCAGCTTGAGAAGAAACTAGGCAAGGTGGAGACCGAGCTGAAGGTTGTGAAGTCTGCTCATGCCAAAAGCATGAGGGATCATGAAAAGGAGATGGAAGAATATAAACAGGGCTTGATGAAGTCTACCACCATTTCTGTCTTTCAAACTAGGGTGAGAATGGCACTGCAGGCTAGGGATCCTAACTTCAAGATGGAAGATTGGGATGTGGAGGCTTGGCAGGAGAAGATTCTCAGTCTGGGCGGAAAGGAGGTGGCATCTAAGTCTGCCCTTGTTGCTGATCCTCAGGATGCTGGTAAAGAGACTAAGGTGACAGAGGCTGAGGTGGCAGAGGCTGAGGTGGCCAAGGAGTTTCAGGTCGAGGTTCCGGTGGGCAATGGAGGATGAGATGACTAGGCCAGAGCCCACTTTTTGTGAATATTTGTGGTAGTTTGTGGTTGAACGAAAACAATTTACTTTTTTATGCTTGTATAGATAATGAAAGAGTTGGGGTGGAGGGATCTTGGTTTCAAGACGAAACCTCAAATCTTTTATTTGACCCGGACCATAGATGTTGACCCCTGGTGGATGGGTACTGTTTTAGGATGAAGCCAGGGGTTGACATCAAATTTTGGCTATAATAAATAATATGGTAACTGCTTTTGACGCTACATCCTTGTGTTCCTTTTTGATTCTTTTGATATCCTGCAAACATCAACAAATGTCAAGTATAAAGGAATAATACAAATATTACCTTTGTCCAATTTGATAAATGGTCTTCGAAGTATTCTGATGACATCCTGAAGATGTCCCCAGTCTTGGTTACATCCTTAGGATAATCTTCATCATTCTGAGGATGTCCCCAGTGTAATATCTTCAATATAGACCTTATAATCTTTCATAAGAAAGACTTATGTTTTGATAATATCCTGCAAAGGAAGATTTTGTTATTATCCTGGCGACAAGGCCTTTGGTTTAATTGGGATCAAAACCCTTTTTGAAATAATCCTGGTGACAAGACCGATATGTAACATCTTGAGAATAACTGGCGACAAGGCCTTTAGTAATAACTGGCGACAAGGCGCTTAGGAATAACTGGCGACAAGGCGCGAAGAGACGTTGAAAAACGTCTAACCATTTGAGTCATTGAAAAATGTCTAAACCTTAAGAGCTCCATCGTATACCTCAAAGATAATAAAATTGTCAGCCACTTTTACATGGACTGGTCCCACCATCTCGAGAATATACATGGGCATCGTTCGCTCCAGGCGAGGGTTGCTAACCCAATGTGAAAGGTGAAAACCTTTAAACCTTAGGAAGGTGTCGGACACCTTAACGGAGGAGAGGGTGGCCAGCCCCTAGTCTTCTAAGCATTCCATCTTCAGGATGGTACTGCAAAATTCTCATGATGGACTATTTCTAGACCATGTTTAGTAAAAATATAAATAATTGAAATAGGTTAAAAATAAGTACTTACATATGGAGATGATTCATCTCTGTCAGCATTCACCTTCATCTTACCAGTAATCCGAACCACGGATTCTCTTCCAGAGAGACCAGTCTCATGAGTGTTCATATATGATAGCATTTTAAGTGAATTGTATTCCAGGATCTTGGTAGAATTTCGTCTTCCATAGTCATAATCGATCAAGTAGGGTCCTTCCTACTTTTTAGGAGCTAACTTCCCATTACTTGGCTTGGTGGTATTTTGGAAGGATTTTCTTAAGACCAAATCTCCCACCTGGAATCTTCTTATCCTTATATTCTTGTTGTAGTTTTTAGTTATCCTTTGTTGATAAGGTTCCATCCTCAATCTGGCTGTATCCCTAACTTCATCCACTGTTTCAAGATCTTGAAGCAATACTTCTGAATTGGTAGTTGCATCCTGAAGATATCTTCTTGCTGCAGGCATTACCATCTTGGTTAGGAGCATGGCTTCTATTCTAAAAACCAAGGAGAAAGGTGTTTGGCCAGTTGCATTCTTGAAAGTGGTTTTCTTCTGCCCATTTTCCTTTCTTTTCTCCAAGCCTCTTCTTCAAGTTGTTGATGATGATCTTATTAGAGGATTCTGCTTGTCCATTAGCTTGAGGATGGACAGGTTTTGATGTTATCATTTTGATTCTGAGCAGTTAGAGCAGTGTTATCCTTAGGATGTATAGTGCTATCTTCAGGATGCACAGTGTTATCCTCAGGATGCAGTTCTACAATCGGTGACTTCAGGATGCAGTTCTAAATTTTCCAAGGCATCAACTTCAACATTTTCTTCCCTAGGTACCTGTGTTAGTGTAAATTCTGCAAAACAGGATGCTAATTTCATGACTATTTCAAGATATTCAACTAATTTTTTACCTTTGACTGCATAAGATCCGTTAAAATGGTTAGTAATTAACAAGGAATCAACAAACACTTCTAAATTTGAAACATGCATATCCTTAGCAAGTTGTAAGCCAGCAATGAGAGCTTCATATTCAGCTTCATTATTGGTTGTTTGAAATGCACATCTAATCGCATGGGGTATTTTGTCTCCTTGTTGCGATTTTAGTAGTAATCCTAACCCTGTGCCTCTCATATTTGAAGCAGCATCATTATATAAAATCCATTTTCCCAAGTTTTCATTTACTTTTTATGCTTCTTTTTCAATTTCACTTAGGATGTCACTACTGAAATCAGCCACAAAATCAGCTAGAGCCTGAGATTTGATAGCATTTCTAGGCTCGTATACTAAGTCAAAGGCACTTAATTTTACTGACCATTTAGCCATTCTACCTGACATTTCTGGTTTTCTAAGTATATTTTTTATGGGATAGTTAGTTTGTACGTGTATCCTATGTGTTTCAGAGTAATGCCTTAACTTAGTGGATGCCATTATCAAAGCTAAAACAAGTTTTTCGAGATGAGAATACTTGGTCTCAGCATCTAGTAGAGTTTTACTTACATAGTAGACAGGATGCTGTTGTCCTTCAAAGTTTTCTTACCAAGACTGCACTTATTGCATTTTTGGAAACTGCAAGATATAATTTGAGAGGTTCACCATCTTTAGGTTTCATCAGGAGTGGAGCTGCTACAAGATATTCCTTCAATTTCTTCAATGTGACCTCACGTTTTTGTCCCCAGTCAAATTTGTTGTTCTTTTCCAGGATGTCGTAGAACTCTTTGCATTTTTCTGAGGACTTCGAAATGAACCTGTTTAGTGCTGCTATCCTGCCAGTCAATCTTCGTACATCTTTGACATTTGTTGGAGCATCCAGGATGTCAAAGGCTCCTTTGAGATCCTGAAGATGGTCTTTAGCTTTCTTGGACTTCACTACCATGTCATCGATGTATACTTCCATTGTGTCCCCAGTATTTTCTTTGAACATCATGTTGACCAACCTTTGCTGTGTTGCTCCTGCATAAAAAATGAAATTAGAGATTGTTCAATATAGTTAGGAATATTCTTACCGATCTGCGCAGTGATATCCTTCGTTTTCATCGAGGCAGACTGATTTGACATCTTGGTCAGAATGTGCTTCAACATCCTAAGGATGGCACTATGCATCTTGCTTTAACTGCTATGCTTGTTTCGACTGGGATGAAGCCTTCATTAATGTTGTGTAGCAATCCTTTGCTTCTTGCTGGTCACTGTTGACTTTGATGACTCCCCATAGAGTTGGTAGCTTTACACATTGGTGATATGTCGACGGTACTGCTTTCATGTCATGTATCCAAGGTCTCCCTAGGATAACGTTGTAACTGGATAACGAATCTATCACACAGAATCTTTGGATAGAGTTCATTCCCTCGACATACACAGGTAGTTTAATATAACCAACTGTGCTCTTGGTCTCTCTACTGAAGCCAACCAAGACAGATGATCTAGCCACTATCTCGGTCTCAGGGATGTTCATCCTTTTTGAGGGCTTCCAGCTGTATTATGTTAACTGAACTCCCTCCATCTATTAATATCCTGCGAACAAAATGGTTAGCAATATATAAAGTAATGACCAAACCATCATGGTGAGGCTCTAGAACGTTTTCTCGATCTTCTTCTTCAAAGCTAATCACTTTTGCATTCGTCAGGATGGTAGTCTTTGTGGGTCTTTCTCCTTTTTCTGATTTCATTTCTCTTGCATGCCTTTTGGCTGCTGAGTAGGATGTCCCACAAATATCTGATCCTCCTGAAATAAAATTAATAATGCCAGCATCCTTGGGTGGAGATGCTGCCCTTTCTAGGATGCCAGTGCTTTCCTGAATCTTTAAGTACTTCTTTCTGTCCAGCAGATCCTTAAGATGGCCCTTGCTTAGGAGATATGCTATTTCTTTTCTCAAAGCAATGCAATCTTTAGTAACGTGTCCAAAATTTTCGTGGAAAGCACACCATTTGGATTTATCCTTCCATCCTGACTTATTATCTTTCCTTGGCCATCTTGCTTTGTCTTCAAGATTATTCATAGCGTACATTAAACCTTCTTATCATCTTCAAGACGGATGAATCTTAGAGCTCTATTCTGAACTTCATCGAGATTCCTACAAGGGTTTATCACCAATTCTTTATAGAAAGGCGAATCCTTCCGTAGTCCCATCTTGAAGGCTTGCATTGCTGTTGTGACATCTAGGTTTGGGATGTCAAGTGCTTCCTTCCCAAACCTAGTGATATATTCCCTTAATGATTCTCCATGTGGCTGTGTCACCCTGTACAAATCACTTGTCAAACGTTCAAATGTTCGACTGCAAGAAAACTGATTATTAAACATGTTAATCAAATGCGCAAAAGAAGTAATTGAATAGGGAGGAACACTTAGTAGCAATTTTAAGGCTGGACCAGTGGGGGTAGAACCAAATCCTTTGCATAAGCATGCTTCTTTCAAGTTTGCTGGAACGGGGTTTATTTGCATCCTTTCCCTGTATTATGCTACATGCTCTTCAGGATCAGTAGATCCATCATAAAGCTTCATGCTTGGAGTCTGGAATCTCTTTGGAATCTCAGCATCACATATTGGAGGTGCAAAGCGAGACACCCGGTGACATGCTGAAGATACCTCATGGATGGGCTGCATTATCCTTGGCACACTAGATACCATATCCTTGATTTTCTAAAGCTCTCTTGCCAACTGTGGACTTATACATGTATCCTGCAAAGAAGCAACATCGTTAGTAGCAAAAGTACTGGAACTTAAATTGTTACCATTGTTGTATCCTCGGGATGGTTCGGTAGTATATCCTCGAGATGGCTCCACAGCATATCCTCGAGATGGCTCGGCAGTGTATCCCACATCTCTGGTTGTTGTCATCCTAGGTGCTGAAACAGTTTCTGGTGCAGAGAATCCAGTGCTCATGGGGATGAAATCTCCTTGATGAATGCCCCCAGAGATGCCAGAATTGAAATCCAACACTCTAGGCTGCGATGGTGTCCCCATGTCTTCAGCCGGTCTCTTTGAGGATGTTTGGAGAGATTGAATTTCTCTCATTAGCATCTGGTTGGTATCCTGTTGTTGCTTTATTTGATCCTTCACCATTGCAAACATGGAAAGGAGCTCATCATTTGACACGGAAACAGGAGGAGTGGATCCAGATGTTGCCATCCCAGATCTAGCAGTATTAGGAGCAATAATCCTGGTAATTTGTGCAGAACTCTTGGGAAAGGGAGGAGGAGGTGGTAGAGTCACATTTTTGGCAGAGGTTGTGGACGGTGTGGAAGACGTCACAGATTTTTCTGAGGAAGACATAGTTATCAAGATTTGTAAAATGAGTTAATTGAGAAAAAGTTTTAACAAAGTTTTTTTGTTAAAATAGCACCACTTGCCCCACGGTGGGCGCCAAATTGTTTTGGTAAAAAATTATCCAATAAAAATAACTTTGTATTCCAAATTTGTTAATGTGAGGTAGAGTGCTAAATGTGTGGAAATGTGTTTCTAAATCAATAATATTCTTGAGATGGTGTATCAAGATGTTTAACAACTAAAAATATGGCAACTATGACCAGGATGGCTTAGGTTAGTTCCAGGATGGGCAGTTGTATCCTCGGGATGGACAGTTATATCCTCAGGATGGAACTGCTAGAAATGAACAAATAAAGCAATAAACAAGAAGAACAACACACGATCTACGAGGAAAGCCCTTGATCAATTGTAGATCGCCGGCATAAAACCTCGGGAGGAGTCTAGGCCCCTGCCTTGTTTGTTAATATTAATATGGTAAAAAGATACAACTTTGGATGAGTATGTGGACGAGTATGCTATGATTACATTGATTGTGCAAGTGTTTGTGATTAGCTAAGTGTATCTGAGTAGTCTATAGTGTAAGCAGTGTGTAAGTAGGTATCCTATACTCATCCAATACCCCCTTTATATAGTACATGAAGTTTACAAAACAACCCAACAAAATATGCTAAGTAGTTAAGGTCTTCAATGTTGCGTAACAACCTCTTCAGGTGAACGTTGGAGTTCTTCAACAGAAAGTGGCCGTTGCTTAACAGTTTTTTCCTTAGTTAATAAATGATCCAGCTGTTTCCTTTTTATCGCCGATAATAAATGTATATCGGTTACATCCTTGACTTTGCTCAGACCTTGGCTCGTAACCTCCTCCATATTTAGCTCCTTTGACCAACTGATATAGATATTGGAGGTCAGTTTCAGGTCCATATTATAATGTAGTCGTACCTGCAATTATATCATATAAAGATAATTCGTTAGTCAATCCTCAGGATGAACAGATGTCAGAACACTGTTACATCCTGAACCCTGCTTAGACCTCTAGCATCCTGAGGATGTTATTCGGAGAGTATGAGGAAAAATCATCCTGCATTCATATAACAATAAGATAGTTCGTTAGTATATCTTCAGGATGTGCACATGCTGAAATACAGTTATATCCCAAAGTCAGTTGAGCCCTTTGGCATCTTGGGGATGGTACGTTAGGGATGTGAGGTAAAATCATCCTGAGGATTTTCACCCACAACAGTTACCCCTGAGTACAAGCGGGTAGAACGATACATCTGGGGACTTTCTCCTAAGATTCGTAGCGTGGTTACCACTGCTGCTTCAGCGTCCATTCAGTATGATGTCACCCTTGTTCACGGCCTTATCGACGATACGGTACGCATGGGATCCCTGACCCAAAAGGAATCCGTAAGTGGTCCCACTTCAAGAAGGGGAAAGGTACAGAGGGTGATTCTCGCAAGAAGCCCAAAACCGTCAAAGCTTTTGTTGCCACCGCTACTGACACTCGCAAGCCATGCAACGGGCCCCACCCACTTTGCAACAAATGCAAGTACCATCATATGGGGACGTGCGACAGTATTAAGTGCAAGAAGTGCAGGTGGATGGGACATCCCACAGTGCAGTGTCGAGCCAAGGCAGTTGTGAGTTCTGACGGTAAACCAGGATGTTTCGAGTGTGGTGCTACCGACCATTTCAAGAAGGACTTCCCCAAGCTGAGAGGTCAGGCTTGAGGCAGGGCTTTTGTCATGGGAGCTGATGACGCACGCAAGGATCCCAACGTCATCACGGCTACGTTTCTCGTAAACAATCGTACTACTTCTGTACTATTTGATACCGGTGCCAATCCAAGCTTTGTGTCAACTGAATTTAAATGAACCCTTAGATTAGAGTCGCATAAGTTGCATGAACATAACTTCATAGAATTGGCCAATGGTAAGCCTATTAGGTCCGAAGAAGTAGTTAAGAATTGTGCGTTGAGGTTATGAGATCATGAGTTTAGTATCGATCTTCTGCCGATCGATTTGGGAAGTTTCTATGTTGCAGTTGGTATGGACTGGTTGTCGAAGAATCGCGCAGAGGTCATCTATTTCGCGAAAGTGGTTCGAGTTCCATTGCCCAATGGAGAGGTTTTATCCATACAGGGAGAGCACAGGAAGACCCCATTGCGATTGGTGTCTTTCATGAAGGCTTAGAAGTGCTTGCGAAAAGGTCATTTTGCTTTCCTAGCGCTTGTGTATGAGAAGAAGCCAGAGGTGAACAGGATAGAAAACATCCCTGTCGCAAGGGATTTTCCAGAAGTTTTTCCCAAAGATCTGCCAGGATTGCCACCCGCGAGGCAAGTCGAGTTTCGTATTGATCTCATTCCCGGAGCTACTCCCGTAGCCCGTTCACCTTACTGCATGGCTCCATCAGAGATGCAAGAGCTGTCCACTCAGTTGCAGGAGTTGCTTGACAAGGGATTCATCCGACCAAGCTCGTCACCTTGGGGAGCTCCAGTTCTGTTCGTCAAGAAGAAGGATGGATCGTTTCGCATGTGCATCGACTACAGAGAGTTGAACAAGCATACGGTGAAGAACCGTTACCCTCTTCCCAGAATAGATGATCTGTTTGATCAATTGCAGGGCTCCAGTTTCTACTCGAGGATTGAACTAAGGTCAGGCTATCACCAGTTACGTATTCACGAAGAGGACATACCCAAGACTGCTTTCAGGACGCGGTATGGCCATTTCGAGTTTCTGGTTATGCCATTCGGTTTGACAAACGCACCAGCAGTGTTCATGGATCTGATGAACATGGTGTGTAAACCTTACCTCGACAAGTTCGTGAAAGTGTTCATTGACGACATTCTGATTTACTCAAGGAGGAAAAGCTGTATGCCAAGTTTTCCAAATGCAAATTATGGATTCGTGAAGTTCATTTCCTCGGTCACGTAGTGAACGAGAAAGGCATACACGTTGGTCCAGCCAAGGTAGAGTCGATCAAAGACTGGCCTAGACCCAGTACCCCAACAGAAGTTCGACAATTTCTAGGGTTAGTTGGCTACTATCGGCGATTCATCAAGAATTTTTCAAAGATAGCCCAGTCCCTAACAATCTTGACTCAGAAAGACAAGAAATTCGAATGGGAGATCTACAAGAATCCGCTTTTCACCTGTTGAAGCTCAAGCTATGCAGCGCACCCATTCTCTCACTGCTAGAGGGAACGGAAGATTTTGTGGTCTATTGCGATGCATCTCACCAAGGTCTCGGTTATGTCTTGATGCAGAGAAACAAGGTCATAGCCTATGCCTCTCGTCAACTCAAAATGCACGAATGAAACTACACAACCCACGATCTGGAGTTGGGTGCAGTAGTGTTCGCGCTCAAGATATGGAGACACTACCTCTATGGGACTAAGTGTACTATCTTTACTGACCATAAGAGCCTACAACATATCTTTGACCAGAAGGATTTGAACATGCGTTAGAGACGATGGGTTGAGCTACTCAATGACTATGACTGTGAGATTAAGTACCATCCAGGGAAGGCAAATGTTGTAGCAGACGCATTAAGCCGAAAGGAACGTGCCAAAACACTGCGTGTTCGTGCGTTAGGCATGACCATTCATACCGATCTCACTTCTCGTATTCGTCAGGCTCAACAGGAAGCTCTTATGGATAGTAATACTGGACATTAAGCTCTATACAGTCAGGCTAGTCAGCTGGAGACGAGGCTTGACGGGACAAAGTATTTCTTGAATAGAATCTGGGTTCCTTTGTATGGAGGTTTGTGTGATTTGGTTCTTGATGAAGCACACAAGTCCAAGTACTCGATACACCCTGGTGCAGACAAGATGTATAAGGACCTCAAGCAGTTCTATTGGTGGCCTAACATCAAGGGTTGTATTGCGGCATATGTCAGACGCTCCCTAACGTGTTCGAAGGTCAAGGCAGAGTACCAGAAGCCGTCAGGTATGCTTCACCAACCAGAGATTCCTGTTTGGAAATGGGAACAAATCTCTATGGATTTCATCACCAAGCTACCAAGAATATCTCGTGGTCATGATGCGATCTGGGTAATTGTCGATAGTTTGACAAAGTCTGAACATTTCTTGCCAATCAAAGAAACGGACAAACGGAGAAATTATCCCTATTATACATCAAAGAGATTATATCAAGGCATGGCGTGCCTACTTCCATAATCTTTGACCGAGATAGTCGCTTCACTTCGAGGTTTTGGCAGTCATTGCAAGAAGCTCTTGGTTCTCGGTTAGACATGAGCACCGCTTACCATCCTCAGACAGATGAGCAAAGCGAAAGGACCATCCAGATGCTGGAGGACATGCGTGCAGTTTTCAGTTACAATTCATGACTATTATGTGAACATGAGACATTACAGTTCACGATCTATTAAGCCCTCGTGTCACACATCATACCATAACCATTAGCTATGGACTTAGCCATGAAACACCGGGATAGATCTATTGGGTTGACACCCCCACTCTTGGTCAGTCGCTCTTACCGGATGACATATATCAAAAGAGTGCTTGTATTTCACATTATTTCATTGTCTTTAGTGTACAATGGGCGACGCACAACATGTCAAGGTTTGGTTATGGGCTCATATCTTATCACATATTGATTATTACCCTAGCTAGGCAATGATTTAGTCAATTTTGGATTACATGTCCACCATATAGAAAACCCGTGAACTCACCAACTTTATGTTGGCCTATATTTCCTTAATGCATGTTTTTCAGGAAATTAGCATGTATAATGGAACTTGTGGGGGTCGCGTGCAAGCATTTGTGGGATACCTTCTTTTGGACCGTTGTGTTGTTGTTTTGATACTAGACATTTACATACAATGGTTTTATTTTTAAACAATTAACACTATGATGATCGAATTAGATTGTTTAATGAAAGTTCCCACTTTATTTTAATCAATGCTCGTGTGACCTTTGTGCTTGGAAATCTTTCGAAGTCGCACCTCGCGTTTCCGCCTTGGCGGGGGTGTGACGATAGAAGTTTTCAATTTTGTAGTTTTTTGCCACCTCGTTTCGTACCTTTCAAGTATATCTTCTTTTTGTAGGGTTTTAGAACCAAAAAAATTGGATCCGTATGTGATTGAACAATATGCACCGTCAGAATCATCGAACGACCATTTTGTTTTTGAAATACTACGCCTCTTGATATGTCATCTTAAACTTGATGTAAAATTACTTATCTATCCATCAAGTTTCTTTAATAAGGTACATAGAAGGTTTGGAATTACAATTTTATCAGCGTATTTTCTCTATATCACTTCAAGATATTCATATTTATTTAATATAAAATGCAATATGTTCGTGATCATTTCAAGAATGATGAGAATGCTAAGGAAAATTTTTATTTTTTTGCAACCTCGTTTTGTACCTTTCAAGTATACCTTCATTTTGCAGGGTTTTACAGCAAAAAAATTGGATCCGTATGTGATTGAATAATATGCATCATCAGAATCATCGAACGACGATTCTGTTGCCATGAATGTCGATGACTCGGTTAACAATCTTGCTGTTGAATATTATTGATTAGAGGTATATCTCGATAGCTAAATGAAATATTGTTTATATATTAACAGAAAACCAAACTATTCAACCTTTTAATTAAGTTCAGCAAACTGCTAAAGCTATTTTATAGGTCTTACTACATGTATATGTTCAGTTTATCTTATATTAATTATGAGGAAAAGAGCATGCCACACGACGTAGATAACACTAAAGTCTTTTAATAAAACAGAAAAACAATGTTAGATAGTCATTAGCTAAATGTCAACCAAAAGTTTGTAGCTTGTACAATTTGTAACACTCATTATTATTTACATACTTCCATCCATACCTTTTTGTATATGTTAAATGAAGTAATGAAAAAAATGCATACTCATTTTTTTTTCACTTTTGTTCATTCATAGCTATTCAAATATATGTAACATATTTTATAATTGTTACTATGTCAGTCACTTGTTCTATGTTTCATGTTAATTTAAGAGCAACACTTATCCTAGCTTGCCTGAAGTAAGGTGTTCAAAGACCCGTTTCTGTTGAAGATATTTGTTGCGAACTAATTTCTGTCGCTATAGATGGTCTCAAGATAACTGTAGTTTTATCGTAAAAGGGCAGTACCGATGTGCGACCATTTTATGAAGTAGGTGCACTTTCTTCATTTCTTTTAAAACTTGAGAAATTGTTAAATCTCAACTTGAATGATTTGAACCATCTGACGAGTTGAAATTGGTGCAAGTCTATGCTATAACAGTTCATTATTGAGCAATTTAAATAAAATCTACTTGAATTTTAAGTTTAAAATTTAAAAGTTGTTTTTAGTTAGAGTCTCACTATTGATTTCTAACATTTTCTTCTATTTTTTGTTACTTAAAACAGTCAAAACCAAACGATTTTTTTTTGTTATTTACTTATTTAATACAACATTGTGTTGTGTTTTGATTTGTTAATTATGTCATTTGGCAAAAGAAATTTGATATTTGTTGTCATCTGTTCTATACAGCTAATTATTGATGTTTTCAAGAATTTACTATATTTGATCTACTGTAACACCCTAACCGATGGTGGAATCATCGAAGTGCCACGTAGTGACGATTGTTTAATAGCTCATAGACTAAAAGTGTAAATATTGGTGTATTGATTAAGTAGGTTATTACACTGAAAGAAAAATACAAGATACAATAATTCTAAAGTGACAACTAAAACTGAAATACAATGAATTCAAAATCTAAGTAAAAATTCCAAAAGCTTAAAAGTCATCTCATAAATAACCTGAAACATGTACGAAAATAGTATATGCCAATACAAATGTATTGGTGAGCATACCCTGTTGTGAATACATATAGTAGAAAAAGTGTTTAGCTATTCATGTGCGGTACATTTTGCAATTGTGTAATAAGCAGTATCTGGGTCAAAACCAACCCTAAGATAGTGTGACATGAAATTTATATATAGTATGTGCTATTGATAGTAATAATGACATACATAACAATGACCAAGGTCTTTCAACAGAGTCAACAAGGGGTATATACCATAGTACTATTCATTGATATGAGAGGCCCAAACGGTTAATGATTTTGACAAGTCATAGATACACACAACTAAAATAAAGCAAACACACATGAGAATTGCATTTAGTGAAAGAATTTCATTTAGACATAGTGTACATGAGTAGCCCCAAAAGAATAAAACATGAAAAAGGGGAAAGATAGACTCACAGTTTTGCTAAGCGCGATAAATACAAACAAAACTCGTCACAAGATAAACTTGGGAATTCCGAAGATCAACACGATCGTTTTACGACGAAACGAACGAAACAATGTCGAGACTTGGATCGCAAATTTGCAGACTTTATGGACGTGATTAAGAAGCTTTTATTGTGGGATTTAGTCGAGCAAAGGTGCAGTAACGATATGGAATCAAAAATTTATACGCTCGACGATTAAACTATGCGTTTTAATGAGTTTTAATATTCTGGCCGTTACACTTATAATTGTCCGATTAAAGCATATTTAAACACAATAATAAATAGAATTAGATGCTAGGGATGGTTGATAATCAAAGGAGAAACGTATTAGAATGATTAAATCCAAGTAAAAGCGATTTAAAATCATGTTTTATTGTTGCCGGAGTAGCGCTGGTGACAATTCCAGTCAAACTCCTCGCCGGAAAAACGAAGGTGGAAGGAAGTAGAGAAATCTGATTTAAAAGTTTGGATACATGGTAGAAATGGTCCCTCTATTGATAACTATGTTAGTTTTTAAGGTTTTTCAGTTAGTTTTTCCTTTATAAAAACTAACCAAGTTAACTAACTTAACTTAAAATATTTTTAAAACTTTATAAAACTCAAACTTTTAAAACTTCTATCAAACTACAAAATAAATTTATGTTGTTTTACAAACTTTAACCTTAAAATTTTGACATTTCCCAAAATTATCAATAAACTTTAAACGTTTAACTTTTTACTAAAAATCTGACGAACTTTAAAAATTGAAATTGTTATAAAATCCATTCCGAACATGATCCATAATAATTGCAAATCATAAACATTGAGTTCTATATTTTATTAAATTTGAAAACGACGAAACTTACATGGACTAAAATAGAAACATTTGAATATAAGAAGGACTATAAATGAAAACTTTAATGAAAGACAAGGGTGACAGATGTCACATCTACTCTTATCATCTTTTTATTGTTTGTGTATATTTCCTTATATATGACCTTCCTTGATTGTTATTACAACTATCAAGTAACCTTAATTTTCTAAAAATATGTGAATATGAATGTATAGATTTTGAGAAATATATAACAATGAATGCATGTGCAGGAGAACAATAAAATTGAGATTTAGAGATTGGACAAAGAAAGACATGATGGCTTTTGGCATGTTGAAAGAATTCGTCGTATACATCTAAATCTTAAATATTTTGTTACATAATTTTAGAATTACATCTATCTATATATCAGTGTCAATGAAAAGAAGCATATTCATATGGTCACATTTAAATTGTTTTAACAGAACTTTTACCAGATGCGGTAACTATGGTTTTAAAAGGGGATAGGTCTGGTCGAACAACCCAAAAACAATTTATTTACAGTTTATATAATTGTATGCGGTAACTATGGTTTCAAAATAATGAGGTTTTTAGGGAAAGACTAGGGGTGGTTAGTATAGCGGGTAAAATGAAGGAGGGGAGATTGAGATGGTTTGGTCATGTGAAGAGAAGGTGGACGTCGTAGCCAGTTAGAGCAGTGGAGACCCTCATTGTGAAGGGGAAAAGAGGTAGGGGAAGACCAACTTTGACCTGGGATGAGCGAATTAGGCAGGATTTGTTAGATTTGCACCTTTCTAAGGACATGGTCCATGATAGGAGTTCGTGGAGACGTAGGATTAAGGTTAAAGACTTTTAAGGAGGACATAATTGGGTCTTTGTTTTGTGTTAAGTGTAGTTTACTACACCCTAGGGGGTCTTTGCTTAGGAATACCCTATAACAGCTAGATAAATGTCTATGATGGCATACTTGTGTATATATTACTATGTCTCACGATGTATATTTATCTATATTTTACTATGCTTTCCTGCCACCACTTGTTATGTTACTATGCAGTTGTATTTCTAGTCTAGTTTGCTTCTTATTGTTTGTTTTGAGCCGAGGGTCTATCTGGAAGCAGTCTCTCTGCCCTTTCGGGTAGAGGTAAGGTTTGCATACATCCCACCCTCCCCAGACCCTACGAATAGCTATTGCCATTTGTGGGATCTACTGGGTATGGTTGTTGTTGTTGTATAATTATAAATTCTTGATGCTACATTCTTATTATAATTCATATGTATTGAATTTGTAGAATATCGGCTTGACTCTTTGAAGTTGTCCACATAAGACATTTGTACCTACTTCACATATTACTTGTACTATATCGTATCATAAACATCTTTTTTACTTGACATTTTATCTTTTATTTAAATTGATGTTGTACACGAGCCTTTAACCTAGAGGATTGATAAACTAACAGAAGCAAGTATAGATTTGCAAATTATCAGTGCCGCAACATCATGAGTTTATTTGATTTTCTATTTTTTAGCCTCCATATTTTATTCAGTTAACTATGTAAAAGCCACCACATCCTCCTCTCGGGTTCATGATAAATGAGCACCGTCATCCCAAGTATGTTATTTCTAAAGGAACTAGGAATAACACATTTACCTGATATAAAAACTCAACATCTTTTAGCCATCCCGCCTACAAATCACATGGTCGTTTACCCTTCTTTACAATTACATAAGTTTACTTTTTATAAAACCAATTTAACATATAAAATAGGCATGCTGGTTTCAACATTGTCGTCAAGGTATCCTTGCTTTATCTTGCTGAAACATCTCTCTTGTCCACATTAACGACACATCAGATTCCACAAGTTTTTTTACCTAGCTTACCAAATGACAGGAAATGTATTTGTTTCTCTTGCCACAACCAACTTTTAAATAAACCTTGAAAAAACTAATACATATAAATCAAACAAATCGAAATGATACTAAAAGTTACATGACCATTCCCAACGCTCCGTCACCTCCCTATTTTGCTCAAGCCTTAGATACAAACTACTACCGACCAAGGGATCACGTGGTGCAAGGAAACACTTTAAATCATCCTTCTTTTATTTTCTCTCCTTCATATGAGAGTAGAGAAGATAGATAAATTTTAGTGAAAAAAATGAAATATGTATGGTTTAAATAGTAAGACCCCACCTCCACCCCACATAGTTCGCTCTCAAGTTCTCAATGGCCACAAAGCCAACGACATGATCAAAACCCTTTCAAACCTCCTTGCTGCCTGCATCAATTGGCGATTCGCACAGAGTCTGTTTGCTTCTCTTGCTTCCAGTCACCGAAGGCACTTGGTGCATGAATACCATTAAGCCTTAAGAGTTTTCACTACTTGTGAGTAATTGGTCCACTGTTACTCAACACTAATGGGTGCATCTATTGTTGATTATATTTTGAGAACATGGGTAAAACATAAACCGTAACTTTGTAGTTTCAATCACAAAGACTAAATTAGAGATCAAGGTAATGGAACTTCTTTTTGTGGCAATCAAGACCTTAGAGAAAGACGGTGATGATGCCATTGACCAATTATGAATAGGTTCTCATTAGGATGTCACTGATTATGGAGATCTTAGAGACAAAAGTTATTGGTATGATCTTTCTTTGTATATAAGATGTTTATTTATAGTGCCATTAAGGGGAAACTCTAAAATGATATATGTGTACGCCCATTAAATAGCCCATATATCTTATGAGCCTAGTTAAGTCATTTGAGTAATTAAATAAATAGTTTGAGGCAAAGTACGGGCTCATTAAGAAAAAGAAACCCTTGATCTTTGCCTAACATCTATGTCATGGCTCTCATGAACCACCGTGATGGTGATATTTATTAGGACTCTTACCCTATATCGAAATGTGGCTCGTGACTTCTTCTTATCCTAGTTAGCTATATGTCTTAGGGTTTCTCCTCCACTAAAATCAAAGAGGACCAGATGACATTCGGGCTATTGGAAAAAAAAGGAGCCCCAAATTGAAACATTTAAAAAAGGAAAATTTGAAGATATGAATTATGAGCTAATTAAGTGAAGGACTTGGAGGATGATGGTCACGAGTTGAAAGCACGATTTGGACGGGTTTGGGTACCAAACACTTATGATGTCGATAAATTACTTCTCATAAATTAAGCACACAAGTTTAGGTGTTATTCTCATTGACATTTAACTAAAATGCGCTAGGGTATGAAAGGAGATTAATGGACCCAATTTATGAAGAGATGTTGCTATATATAAATATGTTTAAAGGTGCATCATGTACTTGTAAGTAAAAATATAGAGCACCAAAAATCATATGGGAAAAATATAACATATAAAAATCCCATTTACTAGTGGACAAGGGATAGTATATCATGATATACTTGTTAAAAATACCAAATAAACCTAGGATGTTTGATGAAATGATGTTACATGGGTGATTATGGATAAATTGATTAAAAGTGCTATTTTTGCCATGTTCAGAATCTTATTATTCGGAGACTATATAAGGCGAAACTATACTTGAAATAAAAGGTGGCAAGAAAGTATGTCGTCTTCTATAGTCTCGAAAATAGATTCAAGATTTAGCTCATGTGCTTGAAGAAAATTGGTTCAATTCACGAGTGACACTAATGGTAAGAGTCCAAGGTCCATCCAAACTTTACTTTAGATCAATGTTTTAAATACCGGTTCATACCGGCCCCGGTTACCGGCTACACACCCGGTACGAAACATGCCGGTAAAATGGGAAAACGGCATACGAATTAAACCGCCGGTTTTTTTGTTTTTACCGGTACGAACCGGGATACCGTACCGGCCCAATGTAATTTTGGGTTTAAATTTTTACAACTTAAATGGCCCATTCGTATACTGACTTACTCTCAACTTAACCTAAAACTTTTAGTCTTCCATAGGATATATGTATGCCGATCATTATTAATTAATCACTTCAAAGTGCAATTGAAATTCGAAAACATTGTCAGCTCCTATTATTAATTGGTATGTAATATAAAGTGATTATGTATCTTTTTCACTTTGAGTATATGAAGACTATGAATACATGTTACTTTGATTATGTTTTATTTTAGTTTTTGTTGAACTCTCTTCTTTGTTATATTAATATCAGTAAGCATTTAAGCATGAAGTGACTCCAAGATCATTTATATTTTTTTATCTAAATCTTCATCAAGGATTATTTTCATATTAAAGTTCATGTTTGCTTGAATATTTTATGTGTTATTTGCAATATGATAGTCAATTATTTATGTTGTAGTAAATTATTCATATATCTGCTGAAAAAAAAATCTTGTTTTGTAGAATATGGAAGATAACCAAACTGAGCAACCTATTCAAGCAAGTTCTAGATCAAAATCTGATAAAGCATGGAACTATGTAACTTGTCAAACAGACGAAAAAGGTAAGACTATATATATGTGTGACTTTTGTCAAAAAATGGTGCGTGGTGGTGGTATAACAAGAATGAAGAGACACCTTGCGGGGATTAAAGGTGATATAGAACCTTGTAAAAAGGTAACAGCAGACGTTCGTTTTACTATGCAAGGATTGCTGAAAGAAAATGAAGTGAAAACAAAAGGTAAGTCTACTAACATTGGATCTAGTGTTGACATCTTAGACGAAGATGAAGAAGTTGAGGAAATAAATGACCAAACCCGAAAGGGAAAGAGGAAAGCTAAATCTAATTTGCATCCTTTCTTTACAAAAACTACAAATGATCCTTCTCAACCTACTATTAAAAAAGCTATGCAGAGTAAAGAAAAGGTACATGATGTCAACTTGGCTATTGCTATGTGGTTCTATGATGCATGTATACCTATAAATGCTTGTAATTCTCCTTATTTTCAACCTGCGGTAGATAAAATAGCATCAATAGGTTATGGTTACAAAGCACCTAACTATCATGCTTTAAGGGTCAATTTGTTGAAAGATGCAAAAACATCAGTTGGACTACTAATAGATTCATATAGAAGAGTTTGGATTGAAAATGGTTGCACAATTATGAGTGATGGGTGGAGGGATATTAGGCATCGTCATTTGATTAATTTCTTAGTTTATTGTGAGAAAGGGATTTCATTTCTTAAATCTGTAGACGCATCTGATATAGAGAGCAATTCTGTGAATTTGTGTAATTTGTTTGCTGAAATTGCTGAAATGGTTGGGGTTAAGAATGTAGTTCAAATAGTTACTGACAATGCTGCTAATTACAAGCTTGCTGGTAAAATGTTATGTGAAAGATATCCTTCAGTTACTTGGACACCTTGTGCAGCTCACTGTCCTAATCTTGCATTAAAGGATGTTTCGGAGTTGGAAAATGTTGCAAAGGTGGTAAAACTTGCATCTAGGGTTACTGTTTTCATTTATAATCACAAGAAGCCTTTGAATTGGTTAAGAAAAAGAGAAGGTTGGACTGAAATCATTCGTCCAGGTCCTACTCGTTTTGGTACAACTTTCATTGCATTAAAAAGTTTGGTCGATCATAAAAATGACTTGCAAGCTCTTGTCATATCTAATGAATTTAAAAAGATGTTGAAATTGGGGAATGCAATTGAATGTAAAGAAATTGTGATGAATGAAATTTTTTGGAACAATTGTTTGATTACTGTGACAGTGATGGCTCCATTGTTGAGAGTATTGCGTTTGTGTGATATGGAAGAAAAACCTTCTTTGCCATATGTTTTCGAGGGGATGAATCGGGCATATAAAGGAGTTAAGGCAATATTTCAAGGGAAGGAAAATTTGTATAAACCATATACGGATATAATTGATGCTCGATGGAAAAAGATGTTGTGTTCTAGTATTCATTGTGCGGCTTATTGGTTAAATCCAGCTTTTCAGTATGATAAAGAAAATCTTTGTAAAAGTCCAGAAGTTTTTAAGGGTGTTCTTGAAATGGTTGAGAAGAACTTTTCGAGTGATGATCTTATAGATGTTACAATGGCTTTAGGCAAGTTTCGTGATGGTGACGAGTGTTTTGGTACCAGTAGTGCTGTTGCTTCTCGTATCAAACTTCAACCCGGTAAGATATATTTTTTCATGTTATTATTAACTATACTAGTTGTTAATTTTATTATTTTGATAAGCATTCACTTTTGTAGCTGAATGGTGGAGATTATTTGGTGGAGATTTTCCAGTAATGCAAAAGTTTGCCGTTCGAATATTAAGTCAAACCGCATCTTCCTCGGGATGTGAACGTAATTGGAGTGTCTTTGAAAGGATTCACACCAAAAAAAGAAATAGGCTGGAACATGAAAGACTAAGTGACCTTGTGTTTGTTCATTACAACTTGCGTTTACAAAACAGGTACGTCATCTTAAATTCTTTAAAAAAAGTTATACGATCGTAATTTACTTTATATACTGTTAACATTTGAATAAATGTTTTCCTAGACTTAAATATTCTAAGAGATCTTATGATCCGGTTGATTATGAATGTATTAATCATACGGAATTTTGGGTGGTTGAAGAAGAAAAAGAAGGAGAACTCCATAATGATGATATAGATAACATGTTTGGTGAGGAAGAGCATGAATCGGTTCCACAAACACAAGGTTACTTTTTATATATGTTACATATCTTACATGAATTTAGTATATTATTATTATTTGTAACTAAAACATCTTATTCAAAATGTAGGAAACGAATATAGTGATGCTCTAGGTGTTGTGGATGGCGATGATAGCGAATTTCACCTCTTAAGCGATCGGGAACTTGATGCATTCAACACTCCAATGGATTAAACATATCGTACCGTTTCATTGAATAGAATTTCGTTGGAAAATTGAATACTTGTGACTTATCATTTGGAATTTTTTTTTTTATTTTGGATTATCTTTGGATATATAATCATATGCTTTTGGATTACTTTGTGAGATAATGTTGTAAGTTATGGAATTATAAAGTTAACTACTACACCCGGTTGAACCACCCGGTATAACCCGGTTCAACCGGTTGAACCATTTTGAAGGCAAATCCGGTATGACTTAAATACCGGTTTTTAAAACATTGCTTTAGAGGATATGTTACAGGCATGTGTTACTTATGTTGGTGGTTATTGTCTTATTGATTTACTAATTCACTTTTTCTTTGTTTTGGAATTTGAAAAAAGAAAGTGGCTAACAAGGCGATTATATGTTTCTCTAGATTGTATCAAGTTTGATGGAAAGGTAAAACTACATCAAATAATAGCGATAGCAATTATCGATTGAAAGATGAAAAACACAAAAAAAAAAAACAAAGAAATTGGTTTTGAGAAATGTTAGGATTTGATAAGTCGGGCACCTTTATGTCTTTTTGTTTATTGGTTTTCTTTTGATGCAAGTAACTTTTAGATCTTGTTAATATAAATCTAAACACTATTTAAAACAAAAGAAAGATAAAAACATACTAAAACCAAACGGTGTGGTCTCGGGGAGTTCACTCGGTGAGCTGATGTGTTCATTTCCCCGATCGGGAACACCATCCCCCACCCCTCTTATTTTTTCGGTGAATTCGGTGGCAAAGCACTGATTGTGCCGAGCCTTGTCATAGGTTCATTTTTTTAAAATCAAACATTATATAATAAAAAAAAGGAAAGGGGAATAGGAGAATTGGGGGAAACAATTTCCAAACTTTGGGGGAGAAAAAGGGGGAAATGAGGTGGCGCTGAGGTGGCATTTGGGGGAGATGGGGGAGTTTTCTCCCACACCATATAGCCTAAGATTTTAAGTTCTTTTATGTTACACCCTCAAATTCCACATGCGGGGTTTTACCGCGAGGCACGTGACAAACCAGGATCCAAGTCAACGCTCACAATAAACGACAACTATATGATATGAAAACGACGTAAGCCATTCATTAAGTTCTCAAAATGTAACCACAACAGCGGAAGCATAAAACGTCTTTACAACTCGAAAAGTAAAAGTTATGAGATGGTAATGTTCAAAACCATGCAAGTAAAATCCTAGATGTCGTGCGATCCCGTGCGCCTATCAATGATTGCTACCTTAGCGACCTGAGAAAATGTGCTAAAAACGTCAGCACAAAATGCTGGTTAGTTCACATGTTTTTAAGTAAAACATTTCCAAAAGTTTCCAAAGTTACCGTTATGCTAAAAGGATGCCAACCTAGGCATATGAAACCATCATGTTACTGCTATGCTATAAGTATGCCAAACCCGGCACATGAAAACGCTAATATGATACCAGGTGTAAAACACCCGTGTGTAACCGAACTGCCGACCCAGGCATAACTGAACTACCGATCCACGGCGAACTGAATGGCCAAGCCCAGCCAACCAAACTACCGAACCCCAGCTAACTGAACTGTCGTGCAACGGCAAAACTGTAGAACGCAAAGTAACACTAGCATAACATGATCAGTATGAAAGTAAGTACGTAGCATGTTTCTCCCCCGAAAATGTAAACACAGAAAGAGGGGCCGTGAAACTCACCTTAGGTTGCTTTCTTCTAAAGCAAGTAAATCAGCTCAAATAGATAGTTCCAACTACCGGTGACCTATCATGACTAGTGTATAAGATGTTAGACTAATAACCCGTAGGTTAATTAGTCCCCAATAGTCCAGACCATAACTGTGTATGTTTGAAAATATGTTTGAACATTAAACCGACCACACCGGACAAGCCCCGGCATCCTATTGGTGACCCGACATTCCACGTGTTAGCCAATTACAAGATATCATGCATTCACATGCAATTATACACTCAACATGCGCAAAAGTTCCCTAAGTCTAGCATACAGTTCATTTAACGCATAAACGGGTCCGAACACGCGTTACCAGGTTATTAGACATGTCACGGGGTTCCTAACATGTTCCTAGGTCTCCAACCATGTTTCGGGATGTCAAAACACACATACAACAGCAAAACACGTGATTAGGAATCAAACAGGCACTTAGGAAAGTCAACAGGCAATTAGGAAAGTCAACCAGGAAATTAGGAATTGTAATCACCTGTTATACACGTGAGTAGGGGGATACTCGCCTATAAAGGCATGCAAGTAGGGCTAATCACCCCCTTTATAGGCGATTAGAACCTCCTACTCGCCCCTTGCAGCATCAAGTCACATTTCGCGCATTTAATCCTCCAAATAAGATCCAAAACATGTAAAAAAAATCAACATCAAACCCAAATCATTATATAGCCCATCCCAAGTAAAAACCCCCAATTTATCATCGTTCTAACAACCCTAATTGCGAGCATTTCCCAAAATAGCATATTATCATGTAAACATCACATCAAACATGCAAAACTTACCCTAAATGACAATTATCCAGATTTCATCACATAACAACGTTGCACAACCACATCCTACTGTTCCTACATCATCATAGAGAAAACCCTAACCTCATTGTAAGGACAGAAAGGATTGAAGAAACCACTTTTTGCCAACCTTAGTCTAATTCATACTTCTGCCAAAATATCCTAAGTATAGAACTACTGAAGAAAGAAGACACAAGTACTGAAGAAGGATTCAACAATTACTGAAGAAGAAAGATCAGAAGTTCTGAAGTCAAACCAGACAAGTCTACTGAAGAACTACTGAAGATAAACTACTCATCAGTAGTTTGTCATTCATCAGCACTTGTAATAGAATCTTTCCACCGCCCTTATGTTTCAGTAGTTTAATTGTTTATTATTACTTTATCATTTTGTACAAGTTCCAAGACTGCAACTTGTTGCAGACTTGCTTTTGTAACAAGGTTCATGCATTTGTAAGTCTATAAATGGATGGTTTCATCCCTCTGTTTTAGACATTGATTTTAATAGAAAACTGAAATCCTTCAAAGCTTATACTTGTTATTCCATTTCATTAACTGAGAATCTATTTGCTTATTTATTGTCATATACATTCAATACTTAGATTCTCATTAACTTGTCTTTAGTTTGCAAACATCCAGGGGGAGTAATAACTCTTGTTGATAGTGAAACTTTACAACTCATTCCGCTGTGCAAAACTGATTAAACTTGCAAAACACATAAGTGTTCAAATGCAAGTAAACTGTAAAAGAGCATACTGATCCAACAATAACTTTACAAGAGGCTCCATTGACAAAATTCTTTTCATAAAACATGTTGGAAATCATGTCTTACTTGTTCAAATTTAAGTTGATGATATCATATTTGGTTCAACAAACACAAAGCTGTGTGATGAATTCAAGAAACTCATGCAATCAAAATTTGAGATGAGTACAATGGGAGAGCTGCAGTACTTTTTAGGACTGCAGATTAAACAACAAACAAATGGAACTTTTTTACATCAATCTAAATATGTTAAAGAATAATTGAACAAATTTTCTTTACAAGACTGTAAATCATGTTCCACTCCCATGACACCAACCACACAAGTTGAACCAGATGATCAAGGAAAACAGGTTAATCAAACCATGTATAGATGTATGATAGGTTCCCTTTTATATCTAACTGCTTCTATACCAGATATTGTGTTTTCAACATGTGTCTGTGCTAGATATCAATCAGCTCCTAGGGAATCACCTCATTGCAGTCAAAAGAATCTTCAGATATCTGAAAGGAACTCCTACACTTGGAATTTGGTATCCTACTTCTAGCAATACCAAGTTAACAGCTTTTTCAGATAGTGACTATGCAGGGTGCAAAATGTCAAGAAAATCAACATCTGGTGGTTGTCAATTCTTAGGAAACTATCTAGTGTCCTGGTAATCAAAGAAGCAAACATCTGTTGCAACTGCAACTGCTGAAGCTGAATACATTGCAACTACAAGTTGTACATCACAGACAATGGCTCCAATATCAATTTCTTGATTATGGAATCAAAGAGTCCAAGACACCATTGCTTGTAGACAGTAAATCTGCCATTAGCATCATTCAAAATCCTGTTCAGTTCTCAAAGACTAAACATATTGAAATCAGGTATCATTTCATAAGGGATTGCTATGGAAAAGGCAAGATTGAAGTGAAGCATGTGACAACAGCTAATCAAATAGCTGACATATTCACAAAACCCCTTGACACATCAACATTTCGGAAGTTAGTATCCATCGATGCTAAATTTGTAAGTGTTTCTTTATTTTTCTGCACATATTTTTATTTTCACTTACATTTTTCTGTCACAAAACTTCTGAAAAACCAAAAAGAGAGAAACTACTGATGTACAAAATATCAGTATAGTGATATTTTCTGAAAAATGATTAACTTCTGATAAAATAAACTTCAGAAGTTGTGAATAAAGTGCTTATAAACATTCTCATCAGTTGTTAACAAACTACTAAAGAGAAAATGGGAACTACTGATGATAGTTGTTCTTCATCAGCAGTTTTGTCATTAAGGGTAAATCAGACATTTCCCATTTCAAAAGTTTGACCTAGGGCGGTTATAAACTTCTGATAAACACCTTTTCCATCACTTATCCTATCAAAAAGCAAAATTCCCTCCTTCTCTCTCAAAAACACTCTCTAAACCTAACCTGCAAACAAAAACACTGTTTGATCCACACACACACAAACCACATGGTTCTTATACTGAAACAGGGACACAATCAAAGAGGCTACTTTGAGAAACATGAAGCCTGGTCCCAATACGACGAAATCATTGATTTAGTCGTCAAATCCCAATACTTCACTACCCTCACCATTGATCCTCCCATCCATACTGAAACTCTTAATGAGTTCTGGGCAAACTGCGAGACGGTGACAGTGAATGATCAAGTTATTTCCCTCAAATCAACTATAAAACGGAAAGTAATGGAAATCACACCGGCTACTCTCGGAATTAGACTGGGTCTGGATGATGCAGATGCACCAGATAATTTTCCCAACTCTGAAATTCATTTGACCATGACAGAGTGTGGTTACCAAGGTACTCTCTTACATGCAACAATTTTTAAGAAATATTTTGAACCAAAATATAAACTTTTGTTTCATTACATCATCATGTGTTTGAGTCCAAAAACTGGATCTTATGATCAGATGCCCTCTACTTTTCAACCAATTTTTCATTCCATTGTGAATGAAACAAAATTCAGGGCATCAGCACTTTTCTTTAATGAGTTGGTGTTACATCACCTAAATTCTAAAAAGAAGTTTTTGTTGTATCCAAAGTTCATCATGCACTGCATAATTAAAGAACTTGGAGATGAGGTGCTTGTGGGAAAAACAATTGTTTTAAACCCATTAACCTCACAAGCATACTCAAGGCATAACAAACCGGCTGCCTTGCCAGAAGATGACCAAGGGGAACCAGAAACAGTCCCCATGGAACCATCATCTTCCAAACCCTCACCCAAAAAGGCCAAGAAACCCAAACAACAAAAACCAAAACCCACCAACCTTAAAAGAAAGGCCGTTCAGGAAGTTGAGATGCCTGAAACTGCTGATGTGCAATCTGCACTTGTTAAAGATGTGACTGAAACATCCTCCCAGTCTCATCCATCTCAAACCCCCAAAAGAGCACCAATTACCATTCTTTTCAAAAGAAAGAAATTTAAGAAAACCATAACTACTGACTCTTCTTTTGAAACTGCTGAACCTTTACCCCAAACTACTGAACCAGAACCATCAACCATAGAAATTGCCAAACTTCTCTCTGGGCTAAAAGAGACTATCCCATTAGAACATGTCAGTCCCCAACAACCACATCAAACAGGGGACATACCTTCAGACTTTGACATGAATGTGGATGTCTTTAGCCCTAACCCAAGAGATGAGGATGAACCAGGGTTTCTAAGCCCAAACTTAGAGACTTTAGGTATATTTGAGGCTGTTACTACTCATTTACCACCCAGTGGTGGAACTGAGGACAGAAGTAACATAGCTAAGACCTCACTTGTGGCAACTATTGATGAAGGCTTAATGCCTAAGGTAGGAAATCCTCAGAACCAAGAAACAGAGGTTCATGAGACAACTGGGTTGGGCCCAGCTCATGGTACAACTGATAATGTCCTTATTGAGGATGTCATCAGGGATTTAGATGATTCCATTAATTTGGATGATGATTCACACTTCACAAAACATGAATTGACGGCTGCTAGTGAAGGTCCTGAATCTGGTGTCTCTAAGCTCAAAGAGCTGGTCACACCAGATCAGGTTAAAGTCCACTTAATCTCTGATTCCCCTAAAGTGGCATCTTCAGTACATCCTGAAGATCACCTAAAAACACCCCCTCACTAAAAATGCCTACACAATTCCTTGGGTTATCAAGCATAGACCTGAACCACATATGCAGTCCAGATGGTCCCCTATACCAGATGATGAACACCCTAATAACCAATCACCTCAAATCTTTCACAACTTCTTGGGAGTTGAAAACCAAAACTCAATTTGAGGTGATAAACAAGAAACTAGGTGAGTTGTCCAACAAAATTGACAACAATTCAAGACAGCTTGCTAAGTTATCTGGTAGAACTTCCAAACCTAGCAGGCTTCCAGAAGTGGATGAAGCCAAAAAGGGGGAGAAGATTAAGGAACCAAGGGAGTCACTGGAAGCCAGGATAAAGGCAAGAGTGGCTCTACAACAACAACAACTGATAGAAAACGAAGATCAAGATAGGCTTATTTCTACAACTACAGTTGAAGCTGAACCTTCCCAAGGCCATAATGAAGAAACTTCTGAAGACTCAGAAAGTACTGAAGACAATCCTTCAGTAGTTGATACTTCTATCAACACTTCAGCAGTTAACACTTCCAACATACAAACTGATGAGCCTTCCAAGCCAACTGAACAACAACCAACTCCTATTCCAAGGCCTACAACAACTCAAATGACTGTACTGAACCCTTCTCCCATTTCAATGTCCAAAGAACTACTAGAGAAGAGTTTACTTGCAGCCCAAAGAAAGGCTAAGGAAGATGAGACTGGAACAGTCTGGAAGCAAGGGAAGATATGAGCCACACTGAAAAGCTTCAAGCTTATGAAGAAGAGTTGAATAAACAAGCTGCAGTTGAAAGAGTTGCTGATGAAGACAAAAGACAACAACTGATGTCTTTTATTACAAAGAACAGCAAGACAAAAGCTTATTCATTCAAAGGGCTCTCCATGGATGAGCTAACAAGAAGAGCTCAAATTGTTGCTGACAAGATTGCCACAGAGAAAGATAGAAAGGCAAAGAGAGCTGAGATAATAGAAGAATTGGTAGCCAATGACTATGGTTCAAAAGCCTCAGTGTCAAAGTGGAGAGAAGACAAACTACTTGACACATATAAAAGATTCAAGGATGACAAGGCTGCAAATCTAGAGAAGCACAAAACTTCTGAAGTGTCAACTTTAGTAGTAAGAACTAGTGGTGTTAAACATTCAAGACCTGCTACCAAAAGAAAGCCAGAGGACAATACAAAGACTGACTTCAAGATGGTATTGTTGGAGGGCAATACAGTTGTACAAGGAGACTTTGATATTGAAGAAAAGCCTCTACTAACACAGTTCAGGGATCCTTCAACATTTGCTTACCAAATCCAGAAGACTATAACTGAGAGATTGCACACAAAGGTAATTACTGAACATCACTTACCTACATTTGAAATACCTAATGTGATGCAAACAGAAGACAGAAGAGAATCCCAACCTGAGGGTCACTGAAATAGAGAACATCCAACACTCAGGAACATCCCAGGGATCCAGCATGGTCCCTTATACTTTAGATTTTGACAAATCTAAAGTTCTGATTATAAAGTGGTCCTTTACTGATTCCAACTCAGTATTGGTGACAAGGAGAGATCGTTCAAGCAAGGCCTTCAAATCCATGAATGAACTGAAGAATCTATCTACACAAGACTTGCTTACAATTCAACATCTTGAACCTGAACAAGGATCTCTCACAAATGAATAGCTGAATCAACTTAAGAATTCCATGTTCAAAGAAATGTGGAAGATAGTTGAAGAAAGAAGAAGACAATAAGGAATTAGATAAGGTTTTGGCTTCATCAATCTAGGGGGAGATTGTAAGGACAGAAAGGATTGAAGGAACCACTTTTTGCCAACCTTAGTCTAATTCATAATTCTGTCAAAATATCCTAAGTATAGAACTACTGAAGAAAGAAGACACAAGTACTGAAGAAGGATTCAACAAGTACTGAAGAAGAAAGATCAAAAGTTCTGAAGTCAAACCAGACAAGTCTACTGAAGAACTACTGAAGACAAACTACTCATCAGTAGTTTGTCATTCATCAGCACTTGTAATAGAATCTTTCCACCGCCCTTATGTTTCAGTAGTTTAATTGTTTATTATTACTTTATCATTTTGTACAAGTTTCAAGACTGCAACTTGTTGCAGACTTGCTTTTGTAACAAGGTTCATGCATTTGTAAGTCTATAAATAGATGGGTTCATCCCTCTGTTTTAGACATTGATTTTAATAGAAAACTGAAATCCTTCAAAGCTTATACTTGTTATTCCATTTCATTAACTGAGAATCTATTTGCTTATTTATTGTCATATACATTCAATACTTAGATTCTCATTAACTTGTCTTTAGTTTGCAAACTTCCAGGGGGAGTAATAACTCCTGTTGATAGTGAAACTTTACAACTCATTCTGCTGTGCAAAACTGATTAAACTTGCAAAACACATAAGTGTTCATATGCAAGTAAACTGTAAAAGAGCATACTGATCCAACACTCATACAATCAACAAAACACATCATAACATCCTTAATCTTTCTAATTCACTCAAACAGGTCAAAATGCCTATTATCATCAATACTCAACTATGAACTTCCAAACTCATAAACAAACAAGCTAAAAACTTATTTATATCAGAAATACATTAAACACACATGAATCCCCATGTTTTAACCATAAAATACCATCTTGCATGATTACACCAAATAAAACACATAATGAAAGATTAGACTTGTTTAACTACTGATTTCAAAGGTTTTCAAAGACACAAACATCACAAAACCAGGTCTGGACCTTTAGGGATCAATATAATAACAAAACAAAGGTTTAGGATGGATAACACACCTTAGGTTTTGCTAAAGAATGATGCGTAAGGCTTGAAAGGATGGATTTTAGGGCATATACGGGTTCCAGATGTTGATTATGGTGTGGGATAGCTTTGGGGCGAGTTAGGGTTTCACAAATGATGTTTTAAAATATAAGGGTGGTATTTATAGGCGTTGCTAGTCGTCCAGTGTAACATCGCTAAAATTTTCAAATTTTAATACGTATATTATTTTCTTCTATCATTCACAATGTGTCTAAGTTTAATTTTTCCGACCAAACAACTTATATATACATATATATAAGATTAATAATAATAATAATAATAATAATAATAATAATAATATTGTTTAAATGTTATTATGACTAAACCCAACCCAACATGCCCAAACCTTTAAAACCACCCTGAGCCCACGAACACAAGCCCAAGTAACATCAGAGCCCAAACCCCAAGGCCCTAAAGCCCTCTTTGTATAAAATAAAAAAAGAAACGCTGGGGCCGGGACTCGAACCCGAGCCCTCAGCCGGCCAGCAAGATCCCCACAACATGAAACAACCACCCGCTCCACACTTCTTTGTTGGTTTAAACCCAACTTAAAAAGTATATAGCATCACTCAACTCGGTTTCTTCTTCTTCTTCCTGGTACAGACGCGAGACAGTAGCTTTTACCCAAACAAATCAAACATAATTGACGCGTAATCAATCCAGTTTAGGAAGGTTTACTTGATTGCCGGTCCATTACGACTAGAATACGCGTTGATTAACAGCTAATTGATGCCAAAATTACTATTTCACGCGTATACATTCATGTCGAGGTCAACATTGCCAAATCGAGCATCCAAATCATTCCACTATAAATTGATCGTTCCAGAGCAGTCCCAACTCGCTCATACACTCTTCTTAACCCCCAATTTTCTTCCAATCACTCTGATTATCATTATTACGATCGCAGTTTGACTTTATCCTTGACCGGGCAATCGAACACGAGAAAACATTGTAAGCTTAATCTTTTCTGTGGGTTTTGATCACCGGCGTTCACACATCAAAAGCCCTAACATCAATTGAGCCAATGATGTGTGAATCATGTTATTGCAGAAACTAGGGTTTCGAAATATTAATTTGGGGAAGAAACTGTTTGTGTATACTGTATTTATTTTTTTATAAACTGAAATGAATCACAACCACAGGCCTAGGCCAAGTGGTTGTGACTGTTGCTTGTAACCCAGGGCACCTGGGTTCGAATCCCGGCTTGGGCGCCCCTTTTCCACCTTTTCTTCATTTTTTAAAAAAACCAACTATTTATAATTATATATATCAAATCTTATAAATTCATTTTTAAATATTAAAACCTTTTTATAAATTCAAAAAAAATTATATTTATCAAATCTGAGGTAAAAGTGTTATTTACAATTTTTAGTTTTCTGAAATTTACTGATTTAATATTTATAATAATTAAATCAATTTTATACTATTATATTTATAAAAAACCATTAAAATATCAAAACAATTTTATTAATTTCTACAAAAATTATCCTATGTTTGTACAATGTTAAACTTTACTGAAATGATTTTTAATTTAGAAAAATCATTTATTTTATATTTTTAATCAATTTTTGTTAGATTTAATCATAATTAAATCATAATAAATTCAATTTTTATTATTTTTGTACCAAAATTTTATACAATTTATTTTTAAATATTTAGAACAGAAATATGATTTTTAAAATAATAATTCTTTAATTTTAGTATTTTTGAATATTAAAGTTAAATTTTGGCAATTTGAAATAAATAGATTTAAAAATCTATTTTAAAGGAAATAATTTTATAAAAATTATTTTTATACTTCAAATACATTATTGTGAGCATACTAAATTCAAATTTTATAAAAAGACTTTCTTTTATTTAATTATCAAATTTCCCTTTATTTAATTAACATTTTACTTTAAATTCAACAATTGGATATCCCCAAATCGAAACCCTAGGATATACTTATAAACTAGTTAGACTTAGACATATTTATTACCTCATTATAGGGTGATACTTGATACAATTGGGCAACACAATTATCCAAATTTCCCTTTATTTAATTATCAAATTTCCCTTTATTTAATTAACATTTTACTTTAAATTCAACAATTGGATATCCCCAAATCGAAACCCTAGGATATACTTATAAACTAGTTAGACTTAGACATATTTATTACCTCATTATAGGGTGATACTTGATACAATTGGGCAACACAATTATCCAAATTTCTCAACAGATATAACATTTTACCAAGGTGAGTTTTACATAGCCCCTTTTATTTATCATCATTTTTGGGGTGAAACATGTTATAACATCATTTATGCAATTCAATCATCAATGTGTCTATGTGTTTTCTATGTTGCATTATGTCTTGAGCATGATTAGAGTAAGCACCATTCTAGCATAATCATTAACTCCGTACAAGCCGACGGTATACATTGATAGATCTATTGGACTGACAATCCCACCCGGATACGTGCCTCCTACAAAGGTAGCATGGGTGTTTGTTATCGTATAACATATTCAAGTGAACCATGAGCGTATGGGTTGTATCATATCATAACAGTCATCAGGGTTGGTTATGCACTCGATTTATTTCTAGTATGTTCTCACATATGGACTAGATTGACATGACACATGAATTGCACAACATTTTTATTCAATTATCAAAAACCTATGTAACTCTCACCAACTTTTGTTGACCCAAAACGTTTTCAACTTAACATGTTTCAGGTTCTATTTGCTTGAAGATTTGAATTGATGCTTGAAGATATTTGCATAGTTTTATTTAATTTGATGTACAAATTTTTAGAACAATTGTATGTAACTTACTTAATTTATTTAATGAAATTTATTATTCACCATGAGCTACTGAACAATCATCAATACGTGACATCCCGATGTTTCCGCCATCGGTTGGGGTGTTACATCCAGCATGTTATAGGCGAGTAGGGATATGTTATAGGCGATTATGGCACGTAATTGCCTATAACAACTAGCGAGTAGGGCCTAATCACTACCTGTAATCGCCTATAAGTATCCTAAACGCCTATAAGCATTGTAATCGCCTATAAGGCCACGTGATTACACGTCATCACCCTCAGCATGCTTATTCAGGTTTTTGGCACGTTAACCACTATTTTAACACATATAAGCACGTATTCACATACTGACAAGTCACATAATGATTATAAACACATAATGCATGATAACTAGCACGTTCACATTCGTTCACCAATCCCCGTGACCCGAGACTTGCGTGTTTGCATTAACCCGGTGATTCTACCAATCGCCGACCCTTGTACACGCAATTATGGACCGACTCCCAATGACGTCTCAGATCATTGTAATGTTTCCCGATGATTCCCAAAAACATCCAAATGTCCTGACTGACCCAGTTAAGTATAATGCTAAGTAAATGTTTTCGCTAAGGAAGACTTGTATGTATGTAAAAGTATTAACCTGAATTTGCCGGGTGTAACGCCATCCTCCCGTTGAAAGAATTTTCGTCCTAAAATTTGTCCGAAAACGAAAAGAAACCGATGAAAAGAAAGAAAAGTTTTCCGGCTGTCACATCATCCCCCAGTTGAAAGGAATCTCGTCCCGAGATTCACCTCGCTTCAACCATAACCAGAGACCCAAGTACACGCTTCAACCATCTAGTCCCCTCGTCCCCACAAGAACTTTGGTTCACAACATGAACCATAATAAATTCAAACGATGCGCAAGGCGATCCGCACACGATCCAACCGAGCACCCAATACTCAAAGCAACGCTTCCCAAGGAAATGAAATGAAAAGAGAATCACAAACAGAGGTGATAGAAACAGGTACTCCAAGTCGGGGAACCACTTCCTCAAGATGAATATAAGGTATCCGCGACAAAAGTTAACGAGCAACCCAACCCGATCGAAAATGCGCCGAAGACTCCTTGGGATCGGTATAAATGACACATCATGTACCGTACAAGAAATGTCTTCAGACATCAGAACAACACCGAACCACCCCCGGTTCCATGACGCGGACAATGTAGTCCTCTACGCGGACTCTAAGCTGATGCTAATGCAAACGATAACCTCCTCGAACAGTGTCAAGACACAACCGAGGCCCTGAATAGGAACGCCACAATAATCAACGAAACTACTTGTTCCCATAAGCAAAATAGGGTAAGGTTAGAAAATGTGGTTCATCGGACCCATGAACCCATGAAGATACGTTAACGCGATCAAAAGGTGTGACCAAAAACTCAAAATAGTCATAACAAGTTCGAAAGGAAACCGTCAATCACGACACTTGATAACCTAAGTACCAGGTGTAGTCCATAAACATAACGCAACAAACACGCAAACCCAACGGCGCAAGAATCAAACCAAAATCCAAACGTAACGCTCATGAAAAAAAAAGTACCAGTATCGTCATCCAGATCCTGTCGGGCCTCGCCCGCATCAATCATGAAAACACGCGCATTCCGGTCGCCACAACTGTTGCCTCCACCATCTGCGTTCACATCCTGAATCAACTGTGGACAGTTCCGCCTGAAATGTCCTGCCTCGCTACACTTGTAACATTCCTGATTTCTCCGAGTATCAGCCCGCACCTGCCCTGGCTGAAGAGTGACCCTATAATCCTTTGCAACATGACCCCACCAACTTGCATCTGTTACAACGAAACCCATCACAACGACCGCGATGATGAAATCCATACTGGTTACACATCGGAAGCTTCCTAGTATACCCTACTTGCTTCTGCTCAGATGACGAACCCTCTGCCTTGAATTTCCTCTTGTTATTCCCCGGAGTCTTCACAGTAACACCCTTGGGAGGCAAAACACCCTCCTGAACCTTCTGATGAGTTAGCTTATGAGCCAACCTGACCGTCCCCTGCAGGGAAGCATAATCATTTGCGGTCACCAACCCGCGAATCTCGGGCACAAGCACAGCAACAAAGAATTCGATCCTCTTAAACTCAGGAGTAGAAGCATCAAAACACATAAGAGTCAACTCATGATATCTAGCAGTGTATCCCTCAATGTCCGATCCCACCGTCTGATGATTCCACAACTCATGTTCCCACCCCTTTAATCTCGTCCCTAGGACAGTACTCCTTCTTCAACCGAGACACAAACTCAGACCAAAGCATACCATGAGCTTCCACCAAGCCCATAACCTGAACAGTAGAGTTCCACCATGTCAAGGCTCTTCCCTCAGAAGTACCAGAAGCAAACTTCACACAATCCACCACAAGACACCCACACAAAGCAAACGAAGACTCGACCTTCTCCAACCACCGGAGTAATCCCACTGCTCCCTCAGAAGCAGAGAAATTGTGCGGCTTGCAATCCATAAACATCTTATAGGTGCAAGCAGGAGCAGGTGGGTTAACAGCATTACCACCGAAGCCTTGCTGAGCAGCCTGAAAGGCAGCAAGGGCAGTAGACACATGTTGCTGGATCAGATGGTTCAGCTCATCCTAGGTCATAGTGATGTCTCCACCGCCTCAACCCCCAGCACGACCACCGCTGCCACCACGGCGTCCCCCCCCCCCCCTAGTAGGACCACCACCACGAGCAGCAGACATCCTCTGGAGTACAAAAGAACAAGATGTTCAGCTTCGTCACTAGTGCCAACCACTAGCAACAATGATAAGGAATCATCCTAATCCGACCAATCCGTATTAACCACGAATCATCCAATCAGGATATGAAGCGCATAAGAATCCCCGAATGAATAATCATCCCGAACTGTACTAAACCAAGTATAAGTGCAAGATAGTTTGCATAAGCAAGTGTGCCCATATGAACATAAGAGGAGGATGTCCGAACAATGGAAAGATCTCGAAGGTACACCGAAGCCACCTCAATACACAATACCATCGTGCCATGAATCAACAAGTCGGTCCCTTCGTTTCCAAATCCCAAAGAAGGAGGTAAGATAAAGAATAGATAACCCAAAGAAAGAATAAATGATGAACACATAAGTATGATGATAACATAGTCACCCCGACAACGTTAGCAAGTTCCCCCACTATGACGACTCATAAACATGTGATCGTCCAGTTACTAGTATAAACCGCTAGCACCCACACGATTTCAGATCCCAAATCCAGCCCGAGACCATCAGTCCAAACGCAGAGTCCACCAAGATTTTCATGCATCCCAGTTTATTATTTCGTGTGCACCCGAAATGATAAACTGTTCTACATGGTCCTTCATATGTACTCCAAGTCTGAAGTTCAAGTCACCGAACAAAAATACTTAAGAATGTATCACTACAAGTACAAAAGTAAGATGGTGCGTGTAGGCGAGTGTGTCCATTGGAGTATAGAAGGGAGATGTCCGAATCCTGGACCAATCTCAAGGATGTGCCAAAGCCACTCCAATGTACACCACTCCCGCGTCCACAAGTCAACCTCTTCGTTTCCAAAACCCGGAGACGAAGATAAGGTAAGAGTAGAAGATAGAATTAAACAAGAATCAGATTTTATGATGTAACACATAGATGACATCGATGATACCGGCACCCCCAAAACTAGTAAGTGTACCATGTAATAAGACTCGTAAGTATGTGGCCGTCTAGTGTGTGAAACTCAGCTATAGACTAGACTCTACATGAAATCCTAGTTCACTATAACCATTGTCTCTAATACCAATCTGTCACACCCTCAAATTCCACATGCGGGGTTTTACCACGAGGCGCGTGACAAACCAGGATCCAAGTCAACGGTCACAATAAACGACAACTATATGATATGAAAACGACGTAAGCCATTCACTAAGTTCTCAAAATGTAAGCACGGCAACGGAAGAATAAAACGTCTTTACAACTTAAAAAGTAAAAGTTATGAGTCTGGTAATGTTCAAAACCATGCAAGTGAAATCCTAGACGTCGTGCGACCCCGTGCGCCTATCAATGACTGCTACCTTAACGACCTGAGAAAACATGCTAAAAACGTCAGCACAAAATGCTGGTGAGTTCACATGTTTATAAGTAAAACGTTTCCAAAAGTTTCCAAAGTTACCGTTATGCTAAAAGGATGCCAACCTAGGCATATGAAACCATGATGTTACTGCTATGCTATAAGTATGCCGAACCCGGCACATGAAAACGCTAATACGATACTAGGTGTAAAACACCCGTGTGTAACCGTACTGCCAACCCAGGCATAACAGAACTACCGATCCACGACGAACTGAACAGTCGAGCCCAGCCAACCGAACTATAAAAACCCGGCTAACTGAACTGCCATCCAACGGAAAAACTAAACTATCGTATAGTAAGAACGCAAAGTAACACTAGCATAACATGATCAGTATGAAAGTAAGTACGTAGCATGTTTCTCCCCCGAAAATGTAAACACAGAAAGAGGGGCCGTGAAACTCACCTTAGGTTTCTTTCTTCTAAAGCAAGTAAATCAGCTAAAATAGATAGTCCCAACTACCAGTGACCTATCATGACGAGTGTATAAGATGTTAGACTAATAACCCGTAGGCTAATTAGTCCCCAATAGTCCAGACCATAACTTTGTATGTTTGAAAATATGTTTGAAAGTAAAATCGACCACACCGGACAAGACCCGACATCCCATTGGTGACCTGACATTCCACTTGTTAGCCAATTACAAGATATCATGTATTCATATGCAATTATACACTCAACATGCGCAAAAGTTCTCTAAGTCTAGCATACAGTTCAGGTAACGCATAAACGGATCCGAACACGCGTTACCAGGTTATTAGACATGTCACGGGGTTCCTAACATGTTCCTAGGTGTCCAATCATGTTTCGGGATGTCAAAATACACTTACAACAGCAAAACACGTGATTAGGAATCAAGCAGGCAATTAGAAAAATCAACAGGCAATTAGGAAAGTCAACCAGGCAATTAGGAATTGTAATCACCTGTTATACACATGAGTAGGGGGCTACTCGCCTATAAAGGCATGCGAGTAGGGCTAATCACCCCCATTATAGGCGATTAGAACCTCCTACTCGCCCCTTGCAGCATCAAGTCACATTTCGCGCGTTTAATCCTCTAAATTAGATCCGAAACATGTAAAAACACCCAACATCAAACCCAAATCATTAAATAACCCATCCCAAGTAAAAACCCCCAATTTATCATCGTTATAACAACCCTAATTGCGAGCATTTCCCAGAATAGCATATTATCATGTAAACATCACATCAAACATGCAAAACTTACCCTAAATGACAATTATCCAGATTTCATCACATAACAACGTTGCACAACCACATCCTACTGTTCCTAAATCATCATAGAGCAAACCCTAACCTCATACAATCAGCAAAACACATCATAATATCCTTAATCTTTCTAATTCACTCAAACAGGTCAAAACGCCTATTATCATCAATACTCAACCATGAACCTCCAAACTCATGAACAAAAATGCTAACAACTTATTTATATCATAAATACATTAAACACACAAGAATCCCCATGTTTTAACCATAAAAATCCTATCTTGCATGATTACACCACATAGAACACATAATGAAAGATTAGACTTGTTTAACAACTGATTTCAAAGGTTTTCAAAGACACAAACATCACAAAACCGGGTCTGGACCTTTAGGGATCAATATAATAACATAACAAAGGTTTAGGATGGATAACACACATTAGGTTTTGCTAAAGAATGATGCATAAGGCTTGAAAGGATGGATTTTAGGGCATATACAGGTTCCAGAGGTTGATTATGGTGTGGGATAGCTTTGGGGCGAGTCAGGGTTTCACAAATGATGTTTTAAAACATAAGGGTGGTATTTATAGGCGTTTCTAGTCGTCCAGCATGTTATAGGCGAGTAGGGATCTGTTATAGGAGATTATGGCACGTAATCGCCTATAAGCATCCTCATCGCCTATAAACATCCAAATCGCCTATAAGCATTGTAATCGCCTATAAGGCCACGTGATTACACGTAATCACCCATAAGGCCACGTTATTACACGTACTCACCCATAAGGTCACGTGATTACACGTAATCACCCATAAGGCCACGCGATTACACGTAATCACCCATAAGGCCATGTGATTACACGTAATCACCCATAAGGCCACGTGATTACACGTAATCAACCTCATCACGCTTATTCTGGTTTTTGGCGCATTAACCACTATTTTAACACATATAAGCACGTATTCACATACCGACAAGTCACATATTGATTATAAACACATAATGCATGATAACTAGCACGTTCACATTCGTTCACCAATCCCCGGGACCCGAGACTTGCGTGTGTGCATTAACCCGGTGATTCTACCAATCGCCGACCTTTGTACACGCAGTTAAGTATAATGCTAAGTAAATGTTTTCGCTAAGATAGACTTGTATGTATGTAAAAATATTAACCTGAATTTGCTGGGTGTCACATTTTACATCTCCTACCAAGATCCAAATACATTTTTCTTAACAGATTATCTATAAGAGTAAAAATATAGGGTGTTAAAAGATAGAAACTTAAACCTTGACTACGTACTTTAAGTTAGCGTTCGTTTCATGGATTGTAATGGAATTAAAGTTGAAATTCGCGCGAGAACTATAATCCGATTTGTATTATAAACGGGTTTGTTTTAATAGAATAAATGGAAATCTCGGTGGAATTGGAATGTAGATTCCCTTCCGTATGTTGTTGATCAATTACAGTTCCTTCTTTTGTCAAAACGAACAACATAAAAAGTGAAATATACAGTCCATTTCCATTCGAATTCTATTTCATTCTGTGAAAGAACGCTGCCTAAGAAACTAAGGAATATCAAGGAAGCCTAAAGAAAAAAGTACTCTCTCTATCGATATCTACCACAAACAAGTTATAACTCTAATGTCTCGTATGGATTTGCACACAACGCTTATATGTAATAATTATTTAATTGAGCTAAGAATATTATGTCTTGATAACTCTTTACGTATAAAACTTATGGCTCACGTTAATTATTCTAGACGAATAATGGAACCCTTGACCAAGTCACATGTATAACCAAAACAAAGAATCAATATATGACCATAACCATTCTTGATGAATTTAGATATTCTTGGACTTTTTTGTCGTAAAAACATCAAAACAAAACAAAACCAAGCCATACATACACCAAATGGACATGGGAGGTGATACAAATAACTAAATTGGCTGGGTATAATAAGTCCAACGAAAAAAATCAACCACCATGGCAAAGGAAAAAAAAAACAATCGCATCCCCTTTCATGTACAGATGAATATGCTATTACACACAGTGTCGGCCAACGTTTATCGGGTCCTAAAGCGAACATGAAATGGGGGCCTTCTTGCTATTTGTTTCTTTTCTTTTTTTTTTTTCTTTTGGAGTTTAGAGTTTTTTTTTTTCTTTTATAGTTACACTTCTCTAAATAACATATCAACACAAAATTAGAGTTATTTTCTAATTGAAAATTTTAAAAATCTAATTATTATAAGACCAGGTGTAATGGTTCGCTAATTGGGTGCTAAAGGCAAATATTGGCGCCCCATTCACCTGAGCACAACCCCCCCCCCCCCCCGTTAAAGGGGCACCAAACATTCCCAGGCAAAATATTTCTCGTAGGATCCCCTCTTGCTCAACCAATGATATCCTTCCACTTCATTTTTATTTTTTTCTTTTTTAATTAAAATTTAATATTTATTATATACACACACTCACACCATACCTAATACCACACCACTATACCCCTTGCCCATTTCACACACCAAGGTGGCCCCACGTGCCAAGTGTTAAAAAATGCTCCTTTCACCCACCATTACATATGGTCTAAGCGGGAAACTTAAGAAAAATAATCAGAAAAGGCTCATCGGGAAAATAAAAAGGTGAAAAATAAAATAATGATTTAATTTTCAGTTACATTATTTTCTTTTTCTCTATACTTTTTCTTCTTCTTCGCTATCAACCACCACACTTTTTGCAGAAAAAAAATCATATCTAAACATTGTTCACTTATCTCCCTTTATTTTATTTTGTTTATTGATAATTAAAGGGCAAAACACCAATAAAACATAAGAACCAGTCAAACATTGGATCTCCGATGGAAAAAAGATAGCCGGTTGGAGCATCGGACCTTCCCGCTCAAACGATGAATGGAGGCCCTTAAAATTTTGGGGCCTAAAGCCCTTGCTTCATTTGACTTATGCTAGAGCCGGCCATATACACACATATATCTATAATCTATAATCTATAACTTATAATAAAAGAATTGAAGTATGATAAGTTGTCATTCAATTAAGGCTTAAGAAAACCATTTTAATGACATGGCATTCAAGGAGGCATTCTCCTCCTTGAGTGTGCCATGTGTCATGCCATGTGGCAAATAAAAAAAATAATAATATAAAACATAATCTACTAAATTTAAATTGAGTTATTTTAGGAAAAAAAAAGAATTTAAAAACAAATTTAAATTTTTCTTTCTTATGTTTTCCTCCCATAATTTTTAAACGTTAATATCTTTTATATACGAGATTTTTTAAAGAAAAAATTACACCAAATTAACGAGCGTTTTATTATCTTTCCAACGAGTACCATAGTGCTATATAAAAAACGGAGAAAAAAACGACTATTTTTTTGGGGTTTCGTTCATACAGGAAAAAAAACACAAAGTGTTCAGGTTATTCATTAATAATGTTTTTTTCTTTTAAACCATGTTCTTATCTACGATGTTGAAATTCAGCCCAATCGCCATGCTTTCATTGGAATTTTACTCTTTTAAAGATGCATAGGTATACTTTATCAAGAGAAGCTAGGAGAAAGAATCGCGCAACACTGCAACACATGGTGTCACCTTATAGCAAGGTTGTTTTTTTATTTATTTAATTACAAGAGTAATAATTATTACTATTAGTATTAGTATTATTAGAATTGTTATATTTTTCAACTCCGGGACGCTCCCGGGGTAAAAGCTAGTATTATTATACATCTATACTATATTATAATAAACTAGATTATATCCTGGAAGCTTTCCGAGATAAATAAATCTAATAAAAAGTGGTAAAATATGTGATATGATGTAACATAGAAATTAATGTACTATAATATAAGAAAACAACAATTTTGATAGTGTGAATAAGAATGAAAATGTATATTAAAAAGAAGATGTATGTTTGAATAAAGAGCAGAGCTAGAAACAACCATTGCAGGGCATGATTGAGGCGGTGGTATTGAAAGTGTGACTTTTTTTTTTTTTTTTTTTTTTTTGAAATGAGTGGTTTTAACCTATTCTACTCTTGATGGAGATAGAATTCCTAGTTTGAACATGATGCGTGACTTGCCTAGACATGATTAATGAATTACCTTAACACATTGTGTTTTTTTCCTGTATGACCAAAAACCCACAAAAAAAATCGTTCTTTTTTTCGTTTTTTTTGTATAGCACTAATACTCGTTTGAAAGATAATAAAACGTTCGTTAATTTGGTGTAATTGTTTTTTAAAAATATCGTACATAAAAGTTATTAACGTTTTAAAATTGTGGGGGAAACTTGAGAGAGTAAAAGACTTTTGGATGGAAATAAAGAGGAGTATGCCACGTGGCACACCCAAGGAGGGAGGATAACATCTTTGAGTGCCATGTAGGATTTAATGTTTTGAAATATTAATATAATAGATTATTATCCGTGTGGACACACGGTTCAATAAATTAATACTATACTTTGAATTTTAAACTTTATTGAATAAAATTGAATCTAAAGATGCATTAACAAAAGGTTGAATATTCGTATAAGAAAAATAAAATATGAATGTAATCAATAGTTAAAATAAAATTCATAAGTTAGAAAAAAAAAAAAACATGTAATTCAAATACCATTTAAAATGTTAGATAATGGTGTTCGTTCCAGGTAATCTAAAAAAAATTCAATATAAGTTGAATTATTAAATTAAAAAATGTGGGTTAAAGTTTAAATTACTTTTTTTTACATTGATTAATTAAAATTGTAACAACTTACCAATTAAAGTATCACTTTTTGATGGATACTTAGATCACTTATACGTATCTTGTTTATATTTGAGGCAAAAAAAAGTAAACAATCTATCTGGAAAACAAAAAAGGTATTAGTGATTAATATATTAAAAAAATCTAATTCAAGACAATAATCTAATCCGAGTCAAAGTCAACCACCACAAACAACTAGCCGAAAAAACTAAAATGACATTTTGAGTTATTAAACAAAATGCAAGTGAGCTCATTTTATCATATATGACGTTGGAACGAATGTTTATTGTAGGAAGAAATGAGTGTAATCTCGACTTTATATATGCAAGTTTTATGCTAATATGTTATGCATTATTTTGAAGTTGTACAAAGATAATGTCACACCCTCAAATTACCACTTGCGGAGTTTTACCGCGAGGCGCGTGACAAACCAGGATCCAAGTTAACGGTCACAATAAACAACACTATATGAAATACGTAAACTCAAAACATAGTTTTCATAACATAAAACCGTAGCTGAAGCATTTAACCAATTACAAAACCAAGTACCAACGTGTTCAAAATGTTTATTTCAAAAGCATGAAACTAAGCCTAGACGCCATGCAGACTCGTGCGCCTAGTCCAATTGTTGCTACCTAAGCGACCTGAGAAAAACATGCCAAAACGACGTCAACATATAATGTTGGTGAGTTCACAGGTTTGTATAAAAATGTTACCAAGTGTTACCAAATGTTACGAGATGTTACCAAATCCAAAACCTGTCAATACTATATCAATGATACCAAAGTACGCTAGCTAGACGTATGTTTTGTTACTACTACAATTGGAAAACCATTACTGGACATGTTTAGCAAATGTTCAGCCCGAATAATGTTCAGCATGTTTAGCAAAGTTCGAGACAACATGCACCTGTCCGACTTCAAGTCGACGAGTGGGGCAGGTCACGCCCAATAGATCTATTCACATTTCCCCCGTTGTGCATCCCCGCACATTCATGGTTTCCCCGGGGACTTTCAAAGATCGTATAGCAACGCAAAAGTAGATCATAGTATGACATATGTTACAAAATATAAGTTTAGCGCGTGTTTTCTCCCCCAATAGTAAAACCAGTAAAAGTGGGGCCGTGAAACTCACCTTAGGTTATGTTCTTCAATATAATAAGAAAAGCCAAACCCTTGATAATCCCAACTACCGGAGATCTATCAAAATGTTCACATAAGTGTTCCAACTAATAACCATAAGGTTATCTAGTCCCCGATTGTCCAGATCATGACCAAGTATGTTTTTAAATGTGTTTGACTGTTCAACCGACACACTAGACCGGCCCAACATCCCGTTGGTGACCCGTTACACAAACTAATCAAGCATACATAGATTACACATAAGGTTCAAGCATAAAACACTTAGTTTGCATCAAAAATCACACATACGGAATGGTAAGGTCGAATCAGCACTTCACAAGCCCAGGTTCGACCCTTTTGACTCTGGTTCGACCCCTTTGGGGTACCTTCGACCCCTACACATGTTCATGCAACCTAATACAAGTTCATTCGACCTTAACACATGTTCCTTCGACCTTAACATGTGTTAATTCGACCTAAATCAAGTTCGTTCGACCAAAATGAGTGACAGACTGCAGGTTCGACCCCCTGGTCCCCACCTTCGACCCCAAGTGGGTTCGAATGTGGCCAGGTTCTACCCCTGCAACACTATTCTTCCTAAAACGCATCAAAACTATCCGAAAACACCACGAAACATCATGAAACACTGCAGTCAAACATGAATAACATATCCCTACGAAACCCTACCAATTTTGCCCCAAAACCAGTTCGTTTTAACACTTACCCAAAATGGTAAAATTATGGAAACGTCACATCATACATGAAAACTTTACCCAATTTGGAATCTTTTCGAAATCCTTTCATAATTATCTCAAAATGCTCAGTTCAATGTGTGTATGAAAACCCCCCAATAGTTTTATCCATAATACTAACATGCAACACCCCCTAGATTTATCAAAATCCCCAAATTAGACATGATATCATCATCCATCTAATTGTAACCTTAAACAATCATAAACCAACACCAATAGCAGCCCTAGATCATGTTTCTATCATTAGTATAGCAGCAAATCATTAAACAACACATAATATCACATAACACATCATTAACATATGTTTATTGATATGAAAACCCATGTTTAATGATAAGGTTTTGTTTAGAAAGATGTTTGAAAGGTTTTTAATCATAAGAACACCCTTAGAACAGACCTGGACATTTGGGGTTAGATGAAAACGAATCAAAATACTTTAAAAAAGGTTTAGGATTAAGAACACACCTTATATTTTTTTATTAGATGTTGTTTGTAGGTTAGATTATAAAAAACGAGAGCAAAAACTCCTTCGTCGGTTATTAAAATCGATAGAGAGTGTTTAGAGGCGACTATGGTTTGTAAAATGATTAAAATGACAAAGTGTGGTATTTAAGTAGCATATATAATCATGTTTACACCTTTGAAGCACGTATTTGCACATTGTATCACACGTATGTATCAATCTATGTATCCTACTTAATTTAATTCATGTAATTTCACCAACAACGGGACCCGGTACGAGTATATTCCCAAAACAACTCTCAATGATCCTCCAGATCATTGAACCCTGGACAATCCTAACATGACCCGACTCAACTAACCTAGTTAAGTCCGTTTATAATTGTTTTTCGCTAAGGTAGACTCAACTAACCTAGTTAAGTCCGTTTAGAATTTTACCCGACTCAACTAACCCATAACCTCTCCCTTAAGTGTTCTTAAGTTTAATTGTTACAATTAATATTTAAAATTCAAAAATTAGAATTTTTATATTGTTAACAAAAATTTAAAAATTAAAATTATAGATATTAGAATATGAAATTATAAACTTAGATAGAACATTTAATATTCGAGTATTTATAAAATTTAACCAAAACTTATTATTTAAAATTCTAGTATTCAAAATTTGAATTTTAACTTGTAACTAATTTGCGAAATTCATAACCAAAATTATTATTTGTTAAATTTTAAAAATATTAGGAAATCTCTATTTTAAATGTAATAAGTGGGCGTAATTGTCACCAATATTAACTTAAATTAACAAATTTGATATTGTTTAAAAGATTCAAATCCTTTAAAATTTAAATTAAGTGTCTTAAATGTATAAATAACTCTATACGTTACCAGTATTATCTTAAATTCCAAATTTTATTTTTTTTAATATTAACCAAAATTTAAAAATCAAAATGATAGGTATTAAAATTTGACATTAGATACTTAAATAGAAAATTCAGTATTTGGCATATTTTTAAAGATTAATCAAAATCTATAATTTCAAGTTATAGTATTTAAAATTTTAATTTTAACTTGTAACTAATTTGAGTAATTTTTAACCAAAGTTATTAACTGTTATAAATCAAATATATTAGGAAATCTATAACTTAAAGATAATAAGTAAGTATAATTGTTACCATTATTAACTTAAATTCAAAATTTTATTTTTTTAAAAGATTCAGATCATTCAAAATTTTGAATTAAATGTTTTAGTTAAGTATAATTTTACCATTATTATTTTAAATTCAAATTTTTATATTTTTATAATATTAACCGAAATTCAAAAATCAAAATTATATATGTTGAAATTTAAAATTAAATTGTTAGATAGAATATTTAGTCTTTGAGTATTTTTAAAGTATAACCAGAATCCATCATTTCGAATTATAGTATTTAAAATTTGAATATTAACTTGTAACTAATTTGCGAAATTTGTAACTGAAATTATTACTTGTTCAATTTTAAATATAAAATCTATGATTTAAAAGTAATGGTTAGGTGTATTTGTTTACCAATATTAACTTAAATTCAAAATTTTGATTTTTTTAAAATTCAGGTATTCAAAACTTTAAGTTAAATGTATAAATGTATTAATTAATTGTAATTGTTACCATTATTATCTTAAATTTAAAATTTTGATTCTTTATAATATTAACAGAAAATTAAAAATTAAAATTATAGATATTAAAATTTGAAACTAAATACGTATATAGAACGTATAGTATTCGAATATTTTTAAGTTTAACCGAAATCTACAATCTTTAAATCCTTCAAGACATTGAATATGATTTCACAGTCAATTTTATTCTACATAACATCAAATAATGCCTAAGAATTAACATCTTCATAACACATAGATCCAACCATCATAAAACAAACTATAACAGGTAAATCCAACAATTCGAAAGTTATGAATCATGTACTTGCAGATTTCGCATATGTAATGTTGTATAAATAGTTTCAACATTATCTAAGATGTTCTTGACACAGGTAAATCACAATATCTTATAGTTGTAAACATTGTCAAAATGTTACAAACATATTAAAACATCTGTTATATTATAAAGATACTATACCATTATTCAAGAGTTTAAAACATTATAAAGATTTAAGATTTAATAAGATATTTTCATGATGTTTTAAAGATGTTTAAACTCTGTAATTGGAATACTACGATTACGTAATCCATAATCCATAATCGGAATATGACGATTACCTAAAACACTGTCAAAATTTGAATGTTTATAAGCAAACTATCAAAATTTTATCAAAATTAATTTGATTGATATTAGAAATTAAAACTGTCAACACATTTCGAATATGAATATCAAAATTTTATCAAAATCATCGTTTACCAGTTAACGGCTAATTTCTAATATTACACACGCGTCCACCAAGTTGACCCATCAAAGCTGCGTTTGTTTCAATAAGGCAATTAATCGAAAACTTGGTAGGCGTTTACTCATTTCCTAAGCCATAGCCTAATCAAGAGCTGATATGCCATCATTTACACATATTAAACATGCATAATTAGTCTCATAATAGGACAAAATTAGGGTAAAATTGATAATTAAAGCTACTTAATCGTTCCTATTTGTGTTTTTCAGGAAATTGGAGATCCAACCCGAAAAGAGATGATTTTAGGATAAAAACAGCTAAAACTAGAGATTCCTAAAGATATGAGACCCGAAGCATGTTTCTAGGAAGTGTAATGACCTTCTCGGGGCTTAAACGATGACAAAAATTGGCCTGGGGTTGACCTAGCACATCCATGTTCAGTGGTATAAGGGCCCCGCACACTAGAAGACAAAGCAACCAACTTGGGGGACAAGAAAACAACTTTTGTCAACCTGCACGTCCGTGCATAGTTCTTGTGGGAGACCTTAGGGCCGACCTAACACCTCTCCAAGGTTAGGAGCTTTCCTACCTTGCATACTCGATCAAGAAATGGCACCGTAGGAGTAGTTTACATGAAATAAAGATCGAGGGTTGAGGGAATCAAATTAGATGCATGGGATCAAGGATGTTTGAAGCTTGTCTATGAGTGGAAGACCTTCATGTTCATGTGTTGATTATCTTTAGATTGTTGTATCCATCTAATATTCTCCAAACATATTCAATTTGTTAGACTTTTTATATTATTAGTAGTTTAGTTTTAGTTATTTGGTGTATTCATCTTCTTAACTAATTCTTGTTTACTTATCTTTTGTGACAGGCTTAATTACTGGTTAACTTGACAATCCTAAAATCAACCTAAACTTAACTAATATAAAAACTATCATGGGGTTCGTTCGGCTTCTGGTAGTCCTAAGCTAGATCCAAGAAGAGGAAACCAGTAGTGAAACAGATCCTTCGGGTTGCTGGTGTCCAAACCGGATTCTAAGCAATGACTTCTGAAGTTGACCAGTTCTGGGTGACAAGTTTCTGGTATCACACCAGCTGGGTGAATGGTTTTCTTGGCCAAAGGAGGATTCCTTATGAGTGCACTACTGATATTCAGATAACACACCTTTAGGATTATGTTCCACCTTTGTTAAGGTTATCATTCACAAGTCTTGGGGTTAAGGGTTGAAGTTGTCACTTTTACTTTCCTTTATCTTTATTTTTCCTTTATTTTTGATAAATACAGTTGTTTTAGTTTTTCTTGCAGGTTTACTTCTGGATTGGCCACCTTGGAGAATTCTCCTAAAGAACACCGAAACCACTAATTTTATCAACTTTCATTTTGGAGGGTTTTTATTTCTGCTTTATTTTCGTTTGAGAGAGGTTTTCATACCATGAAGATCGGTAGGTAAGTGTAGGAAAGAGTGGAAAATGAGCCGGGGTAATTTTTTCCAAAATTTTAAACTTAAATTGTTTTCGGAACTTAAAATTGGGTTTTAAAATCAATTTGGAAAGATCCACCTAAAATTTTAAAACTATATCTTTAAAAACAGTTTAAAAATTGAAAAATTGAACGATGTGATGATAAGCACGCCTATGCTCATCCTTGAGCACGGTCGTGCTCGACGTGCATATCAGTGGGAGTATTTAAAGGGTTTTTAAATAGTCAAACCCTCATTCACCTCTTTCCCCACTCGCACACCTGTTGCCTACCCCCCCCCCCCCCCCCCCCCCCCGTAAACCACCATTTTCCACCGTTTTTCTTCATTTCGGGCTCTAATTTTCAACATAAGGTATGTATAATAACTCTTAAACAACTTTTATGTGTTTTAGGTCCAGATTTGTCCAGGTTCTTGAGTTTTTGAGTATCACCATTTTTTGAATAAAAACCAAGATTCCTAGCCTTTTAAGCCCAAATCTAAGCATGAAACTTTAGGGAAATGATTAAGGGAGTTTTAGGAACGCAATGGGGTAAACAATTTTGAGAATTTTTTAGAAAAAATTCCCAAGAATTCTAACAGGTTTGAAACCCATCACTTCAGACAGGTGCACGACCATGCTCCCTTAAGTACGGGCGTGCTCATCTAGAAGACACTATTTGAATTCTCTGTTGACAGTCAAATAGTCAAAGTCAATAGCACGGACGTGCCTAATGTAATGCACGGTCGTGCTTCACCTGAAAACTCACCATAACTTTTTAAGTTTCAATTTTAAACCAGTAATGTAGTTTAAAAACAGTTTCAAGGTGTTTTAGATAAAAACCATTTTAAACAGTTAAAACTGTAGTTAATCAGACTCAGTAACTGAGCCGCATGGCCGTGCACACTATTGTGTACGGGCGTGCAGCCACTGGTTTGAATTTTTCTGCATTTTGCATTTTGAGAGACTGAACTGATTCTGCTTTATTTTGCAGGATAAATGGCACCACGAAGAAAGATAAGAGCCTAACGATCACCATCCGTTTCTTCAGGGTCACATCATTATCACCAGTCAGGCGGCTCACCGCCCCTTAACATTCCTCCTCACCACATTGTAGAGGCCGCGGGACCTATCCCCGATGGGGTCCACTTGTGGATGTACTTTAACGAGCAGGGTGATGAGAGCAACGCTCATAGATGTTTGTTGGGGATCATGCCATGCCAGATTGGTGACTACATGCCCGTAGACTTTGATTCAGTGGCCTCTGTCGGACTGTCCTCACGGTTCGACAATATCCTGTCTCATCAGTGGATTAGGTTTTTACAGACACCTGAGCATACATATAGGGAGCTCACTCTGAAGTTCATGGCCTCGTTTACTTACTCACTACCTTCGGGGCTAGATGACAGGATCACTGAGCTGTGCATGAGATTCGGGATGGGCAGGATATGGTACATGCTTACTCTTGTAGATTTTAGGGTTAGACTAGGGTAATACAAATACTGGGAAATTCACTCACCGATCTTTACCGAGAGCCTCTTCGACTAGCCAGCCAGTTTTCAGCCCGCTGACTTTTAGGCCCAGGTCTCATATGTTCCTTACGACACTAGGAAGCATAAACGGTCTAGTTTACAGGATCAACTACAGAGGTTCTTGCCCATGATCATAGCCAGCACGATTGGGGCGCGTAAGGATAGTACTGAGGAGTAAACGAGACGGAGGTTTTCTATCTTTACAGTATCATTGAGGGTGATCATTGCAAATTAATCTACGTGAACAATCAATCATGCAGCAGGCTTCATACTAGAGACGCATAAGACATCAACAATTATTTAAGAAAATGGATTTCATCGCAGTCTATGGAACCCATCACCACCCTTCAACACAATTTCAATAATTGTCCCAATTCAAGTTTATAACTGTTTTTTACTTGACTATGTCATCCCTAAACACTAGGGTAACATCACTAGACTCATTAATTGAAATATTAGCAAAACCCTCATCAAGTTCATCATTCACAAGTTTACCTAAATCATTATAGCAAAGCAATAAAAGGTTACCTTAGTGTTTATTGAGCTCTAGGTGGCGATTTTCACCTATTGCATGTGATCAAAACCCTTCCAATCCCTAGATTGAGCAGGTTAGGAAGAAAACTTTGTGTGTATGTGTGTGTGTTTTGGATGTGGAAGTCGACATCCAGGAGATGGAGTTCTTCTCCTCTCCTTTTTTTTGACAATTACCACACCCACTATGACCTATTGCCCATTTTAGTCCCCCTAGTTTTGATTCATGTTTATTAATGTCTAGCTAACTACTAGATCACCCAAAATTTATGGATTATTAACATATCTAGTTTAAGTAGATTGTCGGGTTTTATTTCATACAGTTAGGTTTTTAATTGTATTAGCCATAACACTAGTTTATTGTTCATAATTACAAGTTGACTATTATTAGAAAATTCAGGATGTTACAATAACTGAAACGAAAAAAAACTGAAATCAACCAACGTGTCTATCTTTTATATCTCCATTTCATGTAATTTTATGAAAAATGATCTAACCCAAGTTTGGTTTTGGTTATTAATAGATTCGAACCGATAATCGACAATCTAACTGATAATCCAAACTAATTAACCGAAAACTAACCGATTAATAAAACAGATTAACAGGTGACTTTAGTTTCGGCTAAGGCAAATACCCGATGGAACCGAAACTTGCACACCCTAGCAGTGTCTATGCTCCCCACCGTATAGATTTAAAAAAAGCTCTGCGTTTTTTTTTCTTGAAATGCTTGAAAACATGTATATTACATAATTAAGAGTTTTGGATGGAATTTTAAAATTCTTAGACTACACAATGTGGGGGTGGGAAGCCCCTCCACGATAGCCACGCCACCCACGGTCCGGCATGGAGACCGACGTGGGGTAACCCCTATGGGATTTTCCACCGACATGGAGCAACTGAGCTTGGTGACATGGCAGCTCGCTGTTGGATATGAAAAACGAACCGTTGGTCCCCACAACGACTTCTTTAAAAAACCCTTATATATAAACTCATCCTATCATTTTTACCCCACCGTCCACGCCACCAGCACCACTTGGCCGTTTTTGTCCGTTCTTATTCCATGCCCCCACGTTGAGGTGGATGTCACATGTCATTCCATGCCCCCCTTAAGGCCATGACCACATCGTGTAGTAATAAAATAATATAACTTCCTATTCCCCAGTTTCACCCTAATGTTTTGCTAACCGTATCTCACAAATTATTATTATTATTATTATTATTATTATTATTATTATTATTATTATTATTATTATTATTATTATTATTATTTATATATTTATGTATTTACACATGTAACTTCTCACTTCCTCATGATCACCATAATTTTTGCTTAGCGTATCTCACAATTATTGCTATGTATATATTCATGTGCTTGCACTTTCTCTAGCACATAGGATTCGAATGTTTCGATTGTGGTTAATGCAGTTCAAGCTCTACTAATGATTATGTCACACGACAAGGCAAATATTTTGGTTAATTGATTATGGCTTAACCAAACTGATATAAATGTTGCTTGCCGCCCTAATACGCAGGCACCCCACTAGTATTTATATAGCGTAGAGTTTAAATGAGAACTAAAAAAATATTGTAAGAAGAAAAAGAACAAATTTAAACCAATAGAAACCCTCCATTAAATAGTTGTATTTAACGTTAAATAAATGTTTATTTTTTTATAACCACATAAATTAGTTAAATTAATGAAACTTATAATTCATCTTCAAAATATATTTTTTCAAATCAAACCTAATTTACAGTGAAGGATAATTTCGATATGTGTAGGATAAATGTAGAATGTATTTCCATACATGTAGGATAAGCATATGATAATTTTGACATATGAATAATAAATATATGATCATTTTGATATATGTAGGATGGATTTTAATATGTGTATGAGAAATTTTGTTATATGTGTGATAAAGTGTTAATAACTAATAAATTAGAGCATATTTGGCTATCCATTTTTTGACCTCCTTGTAACATCTCCAAGAAGTTAATAAGTTGAAACAACGTGTTTGACTTTTTGGCAAACCAAAAGTCATTTGGTCTTTAATAATTTGTTTTGGAAAAGTAAGGATTTGTGACTTATCAAACTCCTTATGACTTATTGGTGAATATTTACCTAACATGCCCTCATTTACCAAATAAGCTATGCCAAACACCTTTTATAAAGTAACTTATTGACTTATTGGTTTTCCCCACCGCATAAGATAATCCAAACACTTTTTTTAAAAACTCATTTTTAAAAAAGGCATAAGTTAATAAGTTATTTTAACCAAAATTCCTTTTAGACTTAAATAAGTTTATCCAAACATGCCCCTTAGAGTCTGCTACACCGGACCATAACAAGCCAACTCATCACCTCCACCGCGAACCTCCTCCGGTTTTGAAGTCCTGAAATTCGAGACGCGTAGCACCGCCGTGGAGGTGCTCTAAGAACCACATGTTAGAACCAATGTTGTTACATGCTTTGTGCACACTACTCCAACATGTAAATTTAAAATAATATTTATGTTCTCTTTAAAGAGACCAAACAAAAAAGCTACATGCAAAGTGTGTGTTTTTTGAGATGGTAAAAGAGAAGAGAAGAAGAATTATTCCATACAAACTAGTTTTCTGAAAGAGGTTTGGATCCTAGCACTTCATTGTAAAGGGTGTGGATTAAGCTTTAGATGGATTTTACTTTGGTTTCATGCTATCTAGTTGATCAATTTACTTCGAGTTCCAACTTTAGACATCGTTTTCTTTAAACTTCTTATAATGTCTGATCTTATATATTTTTATTACTTTTACAAATTTGTTTATAGAATAAGCAAAACATAATAAAGCTTTAACAAAAGTTAACTATGTCATTTGTCAATCCTCACTTTTGGCATAGTGTTAGCAAGGCTTGAGTTCTTCGGTGAAGACCCAAGTTCGATCATCACTTGTGTCACTTTAGGTGGATTATGGCAATGAAGGATTTGAGCTACGCGCTGTGAGGTTGTTAGTTCGAATCCCGAGCCCACCCTGTTTTTAAGTCCCACCGTGTGTTACACCAGAGAGTTCTGCTCTTGTGGCGGCACAAATAGCAGGCGGAATGGTTTTCCGGGGAACGCCCAAGCCAAACTTTGAAGCCAACGTGATCCCGATTAAGACAATATAGTCAGCTGGCCAAAGTGGCGCAACATGTCCCTAATTTGGGGAGTGCAGTGGCTAAATACAAAAGAAAGTCGTTGTTAAAAAAAAAACACTATGCCATTTGTCATTATTTTTATATATCCATCTATATATAAAAGAAAACGTATATGCTGAAGTGACGTGCAATGGAGACCTCAACCTTCCCTTGAAAGTACCACGTGACATCATAATGGATAGTTTTTGGTGTTTTTGAATTGTTTCCCTTTTTAATTAAATTGAGTTATTTTAGGAAAAAAGAATTAAAAAATAAATTTAAAATTTTCTCACTCATATTTCCTCCCATAATTTTTAAACGTTTATATCTTTTATATACGGGATTTTTTTAAAGAAAAAAATTACACCAAATTAACGAGCGTTTTATTATCTTTCCAACGAGTACCATAGTACTATATAAAAAACGGAGAAAAATAGATTATTTTTTGTGAGATTTCGTTCATACAGGAAAAAAACACACAAAGTGTTCATGTTATCATGTAAAATTAGATTTTGTGGGGAATATGAGTTATTACTGATTAGAATAATATGAACATGCAATGATTGAGAGATTTTGTGGTTAGTTAACTTGAGCCATTTGCAATAGGTTATCACGTAAAATTAGATTTTTCAACCTCGGGACCCTCCCGGGGTAATCAGCTAGTTTAATATATTAACGTAATCAAGAAATCAATTATGATTATAATTGCAATCTTCTTAGAATAATCTCTAATCGAAGGTGTTACGTTATTAATATTATGTGAATGTGAATTAGGAAATCAATTTAAAAGTAACTATTCAGATCTTTCGTTTTTACCAGAAGGAGCTAAATGTCATAAAAATGTGGTCGAGTGTCAAAAAAAAAGTGAAGTGGGTTCATCTGTCCTTTTCTTAAATCTATTAATTATTTCTAAAGATCGTAATACAAACAATTTGTTTTTTTTTAAAGGCCGTAATACAAACAATTGACAAGACTTTTAACTTAGCGTATTGATCACATTTTGAAAAATCACCATTCAGGAAAGATCGTCCGTTAGATTATGTAGTTTGTGACAAAATGTTATCCTGGAATTAGGGTCCGCAGTGAATGTGTGGATCAGTGGCATCTTAGAAGATTTGCGGGTCTTATCCGAACCGTTAAAAACAATGTCTCTTAGACTTTAACAAATTAAATAATGTAAACTAAATTTTATGTAATAAGATCAAAATTATAGCAATAAAAATAACAATTTGCAAAATCATAATATTAGAATGAGTGAAATAACATAGTAATCAAAGTTGGGTCCAATTCTAAGTGTTAAACGAGATTTCTATAAAAAAAAATAATACATACTTATAGGAAATTTATACTAAAAAAAATTGTCCCCTAATATTACGGGCTCTAGCCCGTCCGGTGGCCTACTTGGCCACACCATAAGGGCTAGATAGCCTTTTGTCTATCAGTGAACCTGGATGACTAAACTTTGTTGTTCCAAATAAGATAAAAATTGATACTTTCAGCCATAAGTTAAATAGTTTTTATTTTATCTTTTGAACGGCTAATTTTCACCCAATTTACATCTTACCTATAATTTGATCTTGAGTATTTCCTTAAAGTGACTTTGCCTCCCAAATGACAAGTTTAATAGTTTTATTTGAGGAATTTGATATCCACGCAAACTGAATTTTAAATATTGAAATATTTCTTGGTAATTAATTTTTACTACAATAATTTTTAAAGAAAATTTTATTACATCCTAACTGCTAACCTCCTTAATTTTATATCTCTACTACCTTATTAAGGAGGAGAGATAGGTAAGAAGGTAATTTTACACAATTTTTAAGATGAGAGTTGAAGAGTCCCTTCACAAATTTTCAATATTTGGTCATTTTGTTCCCTTTATGCCCTTGTGTACAACCTATAATGCTTATTGTATATATGTGTAATGCATACTTCATATCCATTTCAACATGTAACCCCTTCATAACACCTAATTAAACCCCAATTCAATTTCAATAAAACCCAAGCTTTTCATTGAATCCTTCTACACATCTATCTATTTAATAATAACAAGCAATGTTTGTGATGATTCTATTAGGCTTTGTTGGAGCTTATAAACATTGTAGTAATTGGACATTTTTGTCTTTTTTTTTTTGTTTGTTGAATTGTATAACTCTTTAAAGCATGATGTCTAACCTCATATAATATATGTATTTGTTGCCAATAATTCTATCTCCTTCTCTCTGTGTATTACAACTAACTAAAAGAAAACTTAATATCCTGATTTATGTATCAAATACTTTTAATTTAAAATTACCATTTTGGTAAAAAAAAATATTTTTTAACTTGGGTTACCTTTACGTACTTAGTCACGTTTAAAAACCGCCGCAACGCGCGGGGTAATTTACTAGTATACCTTAAATGTCAAGTATATATGATATTTTGGTGCATTGGTATTCCTCTTCTGATGTGAAGGTTGTAAGTTAGAGTCTCACTTAAACCAAAATTAATTTAAGCAGAGTTAGGAGTTTTATCACATTAGGGTTTTAAGCAGTGGGCTTCCTTTGGAGTGGTAGCGGGCCAGAACACCAGCGTTATTAGTGTTAACGGGCGTGAATGACCTTTGCCATCAGGTTTACTCGAGTGACCAGCTTTTGTGTATTTAATTATTAAAATAACTGAATTACCCATTTTAGTATGTTCCATTAAAAACAATAATAGTTTTTGCGTTATTAGCTTAAAACTTTAAGATTTTTCCTTCTTCTTTTTTTTTTTTTTTTTTATCTATATCTGTATTTCACTTTAATTTTTTACTTCTTTTTATAACCATGCTTACTGATTTTATTGCGGTTTCCAATTGTTTTTTACTGCAAATTCCAGCCTACAACTACAAACAATTACGTGACACATTTTTTTATACCTATAAATGGTTTGTCAAAAAAATTGTGTTCATATGTCATTTTCTTAAATTCATAAATGTTTTCTGGATCGAAATCATACTCCAAACATATGACAATTTGAAAAGACTTTTAACCTAGCATTATTAATTCCATAAAATAAATAAATTAGCCCGATTAGATAAAATCATCAAATTTATTATAGTAGCAAATACATTAACCACTTTTGAGAAATCTTTGACACTAAATCATTTAAAATACTAAGCAAATAAGTGATATACTTGTTGGCAAGGCCCATGTGGCAAATTTCCGACACTAAATTATGGTGGTTCTTTTTTTTTTTTTTTTTTTTTTTTTTATGGTTGTTGTTTGCCTGTTTGGGCTGGTTATGTACTTGTATTCCAGCTTCTGGCTGGGCCTTGCCGTGTTGTCTCCTTTTGTTTTGAGTTTATAAAAAGCCCAGCCCTTCAATAATAATAGGAAGAAAACTTGTTGGCAACATAAATTAGTGTGTTAGAGGTTTTTTTTTCTTTCTTTTTTTTTTTATAGCAAGAAAATTTCTTTTTCTTTCACATCCATGATTGCGTCTTGAATTTCAATGGAAATGATTGATGACGAATACAATACATAATTGGAATTTTGTGTGTATATGTTTCAAACCACCTTGTTACTAGGGTTGGCAAACATGACATGTTAAAACATGGTGACTTAAGGTGCTAGATACGAACACGAACCTGTTTGAAAAAAGGTTAACATGATGCAGCCTGTTTAGGGACAAGATAAATATCACATTGTTGGCCCAATTAAGACATTCAACAACAATGTTGCCGAGGTATAATCTAAGGCTTACACCAAGAACAACAACTAAGTAATGATTATTTAAGAGTTAAACTATAACACAAAGTGCGCGCTATGGTGATGATTATTAGAGAATAATCAAGTTGCGTTATTTAATGTTATAGGATGTGGGTGTTGATTGTTAACTTGTAACAATTGATGGGATTTAAACGATTGATATTAAATAAGAGTTATTCAATTGTTTCGTTTAATATTAACATGCTTGATTATTTTTTATTTTTTTAAAGGAAAATTTCATTCAAACAAAAACGCCACAAATGGTCCTCAAAACGGGGACCTATAGGCCAAACGAGGTTACATCAAGTTTAACGGATAATGACACCGTAAATTCTAACCAACCCCTTTCAGTCTAGATCTATTCCGAAACCTAAAAAACGACACAGACTTAATTGTTTGCATAACTTCGACAACTCTCTAGGACTTACCGTTGAAAATTCTCGCGTTCCGTTCGGTCCAAATCACCCACATGGTAGTAAAAATAATGCCTCTTAAAATATAACTCTCGTGCTTCGACTTTGTTTGTGTCTCCGCCAAAGACATTAAGTCTTTTACATCGAAGGCGTAAATCGGACTGACTTTGCACCACGACCCGACTCTCAACCACAACTCCGATGAAAACAAGCAGCTCGTGAACAAATGCGCCGTTGTTTCCGAGTCCTCATTAGTAGCAGGGGTCGATCTCCATTCCCATAATAAAGTCTTTATGCCATTAATATGCTGCACCCTAGAGGCTACTGAAGCCCATTTGTTTTTTTTCTAAACTAAACAAAAGAGGATAAATAAAGTGCAGAGGCTTTTCACGGACTCAAGTGTCTCCTCAAAAATTAATTTTTGACCCGTCTCTAACAATACCAACGAAATAGCTATTAATATCTCTCCCATTAGGAAGCGTTTTTTGCCCAACTTTCACTATCTGTTTCCAACATCCGCTAGCCAAAGAGCTACAAGGTAACATGGTCGAAGTTCGGCTCTTGCCATGACACCCCATAATTAAGTAATTAATTAAATTAATCGAAAGGAAAAATAAAGGATTTGTTATTTATTTATCAGGATTAAATAAACTATAGTTGTCAATGATCTCCAGCTTAGCTGGTTTGAGGTGGGAAGGTTTACCTCCTTGGAGAGTTCCTGCCCGGGTTTGGTCTCAGGTTCGAATCTCACGCTCCACCGAAAAAATAACCGCTTGGGTTTGAAAGAAGAAACCCATGTGGTGCTATGGGATTCGATCCTGGGCAGTGATCGCTTTGCAACACATGATTTACCGCCGAAACACTACTCTAAAAAAATTATAGTTAATTTATTAAAGTTAAATAACTTAATCAAAAAAATCCTAGCCCATTAGAGATAGATGCGGGGGCCGTTAGAGGTAAAGCTTGATAAGGTTTAAGGGGTTATAAATAGGGATAAAGCTTTTATTATTCAGCTGAACAAGTAAGATCAATGAAACCACAAACCCTAGCCTCCTCACCCTCACCCTCTCCCTCTCCCTCTCTCTCTCTCTCTCTCTCTCTCCCTACGGCACACACGCTGGCCACTGCCACCCTGTCTCACGTTGTCGTCATTGCCACTTTGTTGTTCGAGCCATGTTCGATTGTTCAATTGTTTTAGTTCGATTAGATCGTTTTTGTTTTGTGTGAGGTGTAACGAGTATAAACCGAAGTGTAAGGTACAATACCTGACACCCTACAGCTAGACATCATTGCATTGTATTAACTCAAAAGACTCATTGAATATACGCGGTATGGAGTTTTAAAGTAAAAAGTGGTAAATTAAATTAGAATACACTTATTATTAATCACTTTATACTTGTTAGCAAAATTGTTACACGAATGGCTTGTCACAACCCTAAGAAGCATCACACGTGTACCAAAAGCTTCACGTACCACGAACACTGATTTGTAATCAATCTAACATGCACGCAAAAGTTAGCTACGATGAGTGAGTTCTAACAATAAAGTAAACATTAAATACTTTGTTTTAACACTTGAACTTTGGTTGATAAGAACTCACAAACTGTCTTTTAATACATTAAAAACCCATCCAAAACTTGTCATATCTCAACCAAACCATTAACTTAAGACTTGACGCCTAAGTGAACCCTCATCTCTAACTGCGCACGTACTCCAAGAATCCACCAGATTGACCTATTTTCAAATTACTCAACGTCAAACATAGGGCGCACCTTTGAAACTTCATACATAAACTTACCCTTGCACCTCACTTCATGGCTACGACCGAGAAATCACACCTCTAGTCAAGGCACATTGTCGCCTCAGCACGCCTATTGCCTATACGCTCAAGCTCATGTCCCATTAATGCCACATTCGCCCACATAATTCAACACCGTTAGGATGGTCCATCACACGCATAGGAAATATCTAGACACATCATAGCCAACAACTCATTCACCTCACATTATTGTAAAGCATACACGAAACTCCCCAACTCAACTAGTAACCGATCCCCTCACAAGAGAAGGACGTACTGTGACATCCGTCACTTTTCTTTTTATTTTTTTTATATAATAATAATAATAATAATAATAATAATAATAATAAAATTCAGATTTTATATATACATTTTTTTTACCATCTCTAAACCAAACCATACCCAAACCATAACCTTGAGCCCAAACCAACAAACCCAACCATAACCCAACCATTTTCCTTTGTTTTCCTGAAGCCCAAGAAAGTCAGCCCACAAGACAGACCAGCCCAACACCACCTCTTATCTGTTTACAAAAAAAAAAAAAAAAGAGAGAAAAAGTTGTGCTCGAGCCGGGAATCGAACCCGAGCCGGCCAGCAAACACCACACCACACTTAACCAATTGAGCTATGCCTCACATGTGATTTAAACCCAACCCAAATAATATTTAAGCCCTGTTCGCGTCCTTTTCTTCTTCCCTTCCTTCCTTTTTGCTCCTGTGCGCAGCCTTGACCCAAAGGATTGCCGTTATTTTCGAACAATCATCATCAATTGTTGCCATATATTGAACGGCTAACCTATACCAGTCAAACCAATGCCCGATTATCGCGTAATTCTTCCATAATTAGGCTCCATTAACGCGGTTGACTAGACCTTGGTCAAAGGAATTGAAACCTTATAAATACGCGTTGTCAGCTCGATTAAATTCACACACAGACACAATAAGGGGTGATTAAGATAACCCTTTCTTCAAAATCACGTTACAATCTCTAAAACTTACGGATTGAAGCACTTGTTTCGCGACTAGGGTTCTTGATCTTCACAGTTAATCGGTACACTTTAACTTCGAATTATTTATGCTTTTGGGTCGTTTTTGGTATAGGATTAAAAGCCCTAAGCTTTTAACCATAATCGTATGTGTATGTTGGGTCAATTGGATTGATGTTCATTCTAGGGTTTATAATTTTCAAATTGGGGATTTCTATAATTAACCTTTATATAAATTGATTTGTTAAAAAAATTACAACATCAGACGTATAGAGCAGTTGGTTGCAGGTGCCTGGGTTAAGACTTGGGGCGGGTCAGGTCACGGGTTCGATTCCTAGCTTAAACAAAAACGTTTTTTTTTTACCATTTAAGCTTTATATTTCATTTATATCTTTAAAATTCGTTTTAAAATACTAAAACTATTTTATAAATTCTACAAAATTTATTTTATGTTATTTCAATGATAAACTTTGCTGTTCAATTTTTAGTTTTTCAAAAATCATTTATTTAATATATATAATAAATATTACAAGTTTATTCATTTATAATTGTAAAATTCAATAAAAATATCTAAATGACTTTGTAAAATTCCACAAAAATTATTCTAAGTTTATAAATCAGTAAGCATTTCTGAAATGATGTTTATTTCAGAAAAATCGTTTATTTAATATTTTTAATCAATTTTTGTTAGTTTTAATCATAATTAAATCATAATAAATTCAATTTTCAATATTTTTGCACCAAAATTCTACATAAATTATTTCTATTCATTTGGAACAGAAATACAATTTTTAATTTAAAAAATTCTTTAATTTTAATATTTTTAGATATTAAAGTTACATTTTGACAATTTGAAATAAATAGATTAAATATTCTATTTTAAAGAAAATATTTTTATAAAAATTATTTTCACACTAAAACTTTATATTGTGACCATATTTGACTTAAAATTTACAAAAAGACTTTTATTCATTTAATTATTAAATTTCTTATATTTAATAAACAATTTGTTTATTAATCAAATAAACGTTTATCCTCAATTCGAAGCCCTAGAAAATACTTATAGACTAGATAGACTTAGACTTATTTGTTACATTATACATAGGGTGACACTTGGTAACATTGGATTACACTCATTCAATTATACAAGACTTACCACCTCGCTAAGGTGAGTATTACTTATCCCCCTTTTTCCGTTTTTACACTTTTGGGGTGATTCATGCACAAGTATTCAAAGCTTTCATATTCGTTTACACATACATTTTTATTCATTTACAATTCATATACGTGTCTTGTTTATCTTTGTGCTTATGTTTGACATGAACGTAGCTTACATACAAACATCATACATCTAGACATAACTTATGTTATGGTGCTCTTTACATACAGACATAACTTATGTTATGGTGCTCTTTACATACAGACGTAACTTATGTTACGGTGCTCATTTAGACATAACTTTGTGTTATGGTGCTCTTTTAGACTCACACGTGTTGAGGTGCTCATTATCAATTTCATTGTACAACTTTACATGTGATCTTTGTCTTGTTTGGTTACTTGCGTGTTTACATAATGCCTTGGTGATGCTAGACACATGAATTGTAATACCTTTTCAAACTTATACTATATGTACAAAACTAAGTAGCACTCACCAACATCATATGTTGACAAAATTATTTTCGTGCATGTTTCAGGATAAGCTGCTTGACGCTTCACATAGGACTTTGGACTTAGATTAAAACAATCAATTATCTTTATTTTGTTGTCTTGTATTTAATTCCACATGTTGTAAAACAATATTCAATAATCATATATTTACGTTTTAGTACCATGAGCTTTTGAACAATCGTCACTACGTGGCACCTCGATGATTCTGCCATCGGTTGGGGTGTTACACGTACCAGGTCTTAAAATGCATAATCACATGTCAAGGTACTAATATACTCGACCCAACCCCATGAACCATATCTAGAATCTAGTAGACATATACAACTACGCCTAACCCACAAGGCATCAACATCCACACACTTCACAACTCTTGGACTTTTTGCCTCCCCTCTGTCGCCGCCTCCCCCCCCCCTCTGCCGCCTTCTCCTCCCTCCGGCACTCCCCCTCCTCGTTGCCTCCTCCACCCTCCCCAACTTCTCTGCCGCCTCTCTTTCTCTCTCTCTCTCATACATCGATGTGGGCTATGGTTGTTGCTGGTTTGTGGTGGGTTATGGTTGTGGTGGGTTATTGTTGTTGATGGTCACAACAGTCTCGGTTATGGTTCACGAGCTGAGTTGTGGTGGGTTATGGTTTTGGGTTATGTTGCAGAAGTTAACAAACAAACAGTCTTCTTCTTGCAATTTACAGACGTTTAGTCCACCTTTTCTTTTGTAGATGTCGTCCACAGACTACAAACATTTTACCTCTGAAAAACAAACAACACCTTAGTATAGAGGTATGGTATGGTTTGTTTCCATGTCATCCACTTTCCAGACTATGCGGAGAATTTTATCATGGGTGAGATTTTATTGTGATATATATGGTTGCTGTTTGAAAATTTCTCACAAGTTATGCTATATTGATAGAAGAAATGTCACTACTAGAAAACTTGTTGTCTAATGTGATTCAGTCACAAATTAATATCGTTAAATTTGTAACCGCCTTATTCGATCTAAAATGTTAAATTGTCTAATCTACATCTACATCTACATCCCTAATAAAAGAGTAGCTCGGGCGACACATGTCCCTTATCTAGGGCCTCCACATAGGCTCCACGTAAGATTCCAAATGGCAGCACTACAATTAACTTCAAAATCCACGCGGTGATCCGACCCGCCAATATTTTCTAATCTAACCCAACTTATATAAACCCTTTCGTTTTATGTTTTGATCCTTCATTCATCTGCACCATGTTTCCTCTACATTCGCAAAACATCTTCTAAAATTTCTAAGGTACAAGATTCAATCCAAACCCTAATTGTTTGTTTATGATTTTCTTTGTCTTTGGTTTTCTTATCTTTATTGCATCACGATGTATATTCGTCATGACCGATATCAATCAAAACCACAATCTGTTCTATGCAACGCTATATATGTTCGTCCATGAAAGTTGATTTTTAGTGTTTTATTGATAAACATACGATTTTGATATTTGTTTAAATGTATTTGAATTAAAATCCTAACAGATATCTGCCATGTCTTTTCTGATTCATTGTTGATTTGTCTTGTTTTATGTATTTCGTCGTATTTTAATGTTTCTTTAAGTGTATTTAAATTAGAACCCTAACTTTTATCTACCATGTCTTTTCTGTATTGAAATAGGGCTTTTCCGATTATTTATTTCAATGAAGTTGGATCGAACCCTAACTTATAAGCCCCTTCTTTTTATTTTTCAATTCTGTAACATACATTTTGTTTAGAATTGGACCTTATGCTTGTGCAGAATGAAATCTTGGGTAATGTTCTGTGTTTTTTATTTATTTATTTTAGGTAGGGTTTTAAGGGATCACAAGAGTTTGAAAACAGGAAAATGTAATTTTGACTTTTGGAAGTCATTTGAGTTAGTCTTTTTGATGTAAAAACTCATAGAAGCTATTTGAATATAACGGCAAACACAACATACCGTTTATTTTTTTTTTGTTGATGGTAATAGAACTGAATGGGAGAAATTCGTAAAGAACTCTCCTGATATCCATGCCATGTCATTCATTCCCATACTTCTCTTCTAGAATGATTGCCCGAAAGGAGCCTTTGACCCAGGCTATAAATCTTTACCTTGAATGTAAGATATAAATAATACAGATACAAACTTTTCTCAATGTGTTTTTTCTATTGGATATATGAAACATGATATGTATTGTCTTCATGCTTTGAATCTACAATCTAAACCATAAAGGTTTATATTTTCATTGGAGATGATGGTGAAATCAACAACGTTCAAGGATACTTTTTCTTTTAGTTAGTTAGTTTCTTCTCTACTTCCTTCAAATCAGCAAACCGGTCGCTTAATTGGTTCGTAATTTACAAATCGCATAGCTAAAATTTTGACGGTTATGACGGCGACAGTGTGGCCCAATTTGTACATTTTGTTATCATTCAATTTATTGTTAGTTTCTGGTGCGATTTAGGTTGTACAATATATGAGCTTGGTTTTTACGAGATTGCTCTTTACACTTTTCCAAAACAAAGAAACTAGGATCTTTGTTCTCGGTATTCATAATGCTGGCAAAACCACAATTTTTTGTATACCGTGTTAATCTTTGGTAGAAGTTAACTTATGTACACTGATTGTTGATTGATGTGCAGATTGGCTTCGATGGGGGAAGTTGTCTCCATTACTTCAATGTTTACATATATTATTTACACACGTTCTTTCCCCGAGAAATATGAACTTCCACCTGATGGTTTTTACATTGAAGTTAATGATGATTCCACAATTGTCAAGGTAACCTACTAAATAAGATTTAAGGTTTATGAATGTTTATGGAGACATTCAACATAATTGTGGATTAGTGTCTCTTATAGTGAAGGATGGCATCGACCTGTTTGATTACAATGTTGAAGAACCGAGTGAATGGTTTCGTGGTTGCTACCTTATCACAGGTAAGCTACACATATATGTTTTTAACTTTTATTGGTTACCTGTCTACCTCTTCTTAAAAGGGCTCAAGAGGTTAACTTTTAAAGCAAGAAAAATTTTAATCATTTTGTAACTTTCCTTTTTTTTTTATATAAATTTATGGCTTATGATGGTTCTTATGATTGTGGCTAATTAGTTCACTTTACGTGTTAATTGTTGCTAATTGAACAGGAAAGAGAAAGCCAAGAAAGAATCAACATGGAGGATATTCTCATTGAACGAGTTATTTGCTTCTACAAACAATTTTGATTATGACAACAAGATTGGCGAAGGTGGGTTTGGCAGTGTTTATTGGGGTTAGCTATGGGATTGGTCTCAAGTAATTAAAACATCATTTATTTCCTGTTTGTCTATGTTGTTTTTTTTTTTTTTTTGATATCTATAGAAATTACATTAAACCAAAGACAACCAATTACAAGTGATACGTAGGTAAAGGGCTCGGGCTTTTACTTCACTTTGGGTATTTAAAATGCTTGACTCACCCTTGCGCCTACAGCCAATCGTCTCATGCAGGTATGCTCGATTTACTCATATTTTCAAATGAAACCAATGTCCATTTGAATATGTGTTTTACTTAATCAAGATTAACCCTATTTGGTATTGCTTTGGAAAACAACAGTTGAATCTTGTACTGTTAGGATCTGAGTTTGTTTGTTTTGATTGTTTAACTAAATGATGATAATAATGAAATGAAAATAGAATGAAAGTGCAGCGGAATAATAAACTGTAAATCAAAACAAGAGAGTAATTGTTTTAGATCGAATGCTTTCATTAATTCAAAGATTACAATCGTACAAGTTGCTCCCCCTCAGCCTGATCACACAGTTGTTTGTCAGAGAGAATGTTTTGTGTGTGATGCAATAGAACAGTACATGCACTGTTCTATTTATAGACTGACTCAAACCACTGATGACCTAGGCTGACGTCACCTAAGACAGTGACCTCTAACAGAATAACAAACTTAAACATCTGCTATACAAACTACTGTTACATTGAAAGCACTGATAATAAACAGCTGTTAAAGATAAACTCTGATGGTCTTGTATCCACTGCTGGAGCCTAAGTGCTGTTGGTTCCAGCAGTGCTTTGGTCTTCAGTACTTGTATCACCTGTTGCTCTTCATCAGACCTTTGGTCAGCAGTTGTTCTTTATCAGTTGTTTCCTCAGCAGTTCTTTATATCAGCAGTTGTTGAGCAGTTGTTTGGATAGAACAGTAGTTAGGGTCAGCAGTCTTTTGGGAGAAGCAAGTTGTAAAGACTGTTTATACGAGGATCAAATAGATAGCATATTTTGGCTTTCCAATCATCTGTTCTTCTCCAGGTCAGCAGACCCAACAATCTCCCCCTAGAACAGATGATGCCAAAACTCAGCTTTATTCATTGATCTTTATTTCTCATCAGACTTTCTCTGATTTGACCTTTGAATTGTAGTTCAAAGTTCAAAGCAAATAGGTCTTCTTCATCTCTTTCCAGATCCAGATTCAGCAGTGCTTGGTGATCTTCTGCACAAAGGCTGTAAGCATCATCCATGCTGATCTTCTGAACCTTTCCATCTGACCTGAGCAATGTCAATTCGTGGTTGTCTTTGTTGACCTTCCACTTTAGAATTTTTGAGTCAGTGGATTTGCTGAGATGAACCTTTATTCTTGATGAGTTGGGTGAAGGTGGTCTTCCAATGAGTTCTCTGAGTTTCTCTGTTGTAGGATCAGAGAAATAATGGATTTGATTGAAGAGCCCTTCCTTGATAAATGTGTCAGCAAACTTTCTTTGATCTTCCTCTGACATCTCCTTCTGCTTTTTGAACTGTCTACTTGCAGCAGCTGTGAGATCAGAGGTTTCAAGTAAGCTGTCTAGATTAAAAGTCTGTTGGGGTCTCTTCATCATTGGCTCATCATTGTAGATTGGTTTTCTTGGAAGGCTGGGATCCTTCTTTCTATTCTCTTCCATACTTTTATAGGTTTCAACCAATCTTAGCTTTGACCATCTGGAAACAGACCTCATCTCCCCATAATTGGCAGCTACAATCTCCTGCCTCATTCTTTTGAACTTCAAGGCTCTGACTGGGTCTCTGCCTTTGCCAAAATTGGGAGTGGAGACTTTAGCTTTGGGATCTTTGGCCATTTCTTCAATTCTGATCAGTTCTTCCCTCAAAGCATGAGTAGTCCAGCCATTGAACTGCTTTTTGTTTGCTTTGTAAGGCTTGGTTGCCATTATCTGTTCAAGAAGGGATTCCCTTACCTCCTTCTCCAAATCTACACTGAGAGGCATGGTGGACATGGAATTGCTCAGGGTCTTAGCAAAGTCTTCAATCCTTCTGAGTTTGCTAAGCTCTGCTGAATGGATGCCCTGAGCAGTCCTGTCATCCTTCCCTTTGCATTTCTCCCTGATGATGGCATCCACCTGTTCACCCTTGTATTTTAGATAGGTATCAATGTTGAGGGGAACAGGGAAGTTTGGGAGAGATGGGAAGGATCTTTCAGATGGCTGTTCAGTATTGTAGAAGGATTGTAATTCCCCCTTGAGTAGATCAAGTTCAAGGGGATACTGAACAACCAATGGTGTAATGGTTGGTGGTGGTCTATGGGATTTGAATTTGGATGTATGTGGTGAGAATGATGTGAGTGGAATGGCTGTGATGGGAGGAGTGGATTGGGAAGTTGAAATGGTGGTTGGTGAAGTGTGTATGTTTTCATCATGCACAACAAAGGTTGATTTTCTCTTCCTTGTGTACATGATTTTTGGTGAAGGTGATTTGGTAGCAGTGGTTGGATTAACATCTGTTGGCCTTTTGGAAGAACCAGCAGATGTTGGGGTTTTGGCTGGTGATGTAGGTTTGGTGGTTGTTTGTTCAGGAGTGTGTGTTGGTTTGGGTATAGTGGTTTCAGTGGTTTGGGTAGCAGTGGTTTCAGTGTTTTGGGTGGCAGTGGTTTCAGTAGCAGTGGTTTTATCAACAGAGGTTTTCAACTTAGATGGTGGTTTTCTAACATGCTTGGCAGGTCTTTTCATCCTTTTAGAGGATCCCACATCTTCAGTTTCCCTTTGTTGTTTCTTCTTGAGTTCAATTAATGACTCTGCTTTTACTTCCAAGGTGTCAGCCCTCTGTTGTTTGGCCTGAGCAGCCTTTTCAGCTTCTATGTTTGCAGAGTCATCTACTGCCTTATTCTTTTCAGTGGTTTGTGGTGGTGGTGCTGTTGGTGTTGCTTGTTGTTGTTGTTGTGGAGCTGATTTGGTAGACTCTGGTTTCTTGGCAGACTTGGCTTGACCTTTTTGAGAAGGAGGACAACCAAAAGGATCTAATTTTGGTAGCCTATCTCTGCCACTCTCCCCCTTTTTGGCATCATCAGCCGTGAAAACATCATCAGTTTCATCCCTGAGGATGGTGGTAGGGGCAGAGCCAGTAGTCTTCAGCAGGTGGTCCTTGATGGCTTTGATGTCAGCATGGGTATCTTTGTACCTTGCATCTACCATATTCCTGATCTCAGCCATGTAGGTTTCATGTGTCTGATCAGCCAATTTTCTGTGAGCTATGATGATGGGGGAAACTGATTTCCATAACTCATTGGCTATATCAGCAGTGGATGGTTGACTCTTGGAGAGATCTGCAATTGAGCTCAGGAGAAGCTTGACATCAGATTTGATATCAGCAACAGAGGTTTCAATAACAGAAACTCTGGCCGTCAATTCTTGGTATTTTGACTCATCTCCTAAATGAATAGGATCATTTGAGTCCCTACCAGTGGTAGTTTTACCTGATTCAGGCCTAATAGGTGAATCAGATGCCCCTTTGTCTTGGTACTGGGGACTTCCAACTGTGTTTGGAGACACTATAGTGGCTTCAACAGTTGTTGCCTTCAAGGGAGTCTTAGCTATGAAATCACTGTCCTGATGTGAGACAGTGGTCTCTACATCAGTAGTGGCTGCTCCACTTGAAAACTCACCTAGAGTTTCATTGAACCTAGGTGGTGTAACCTCCTCTTCTGTTTGTGGGATAGCAGATTGAATATTCTCAGGGCCAGTCACTTGTTGGAGTAGACTCTCAGTGACAGGTGGAAGAGAGGAACTGGGATCTTCTTGAGATTTTTCAATTGCTTCAAACAGAGGTTGCATTGTTTGTGGGACATGTGATGGTGAGAGTGGTGGAGTAAGAAGAGAATTAGCCCTGGGAGAGGGGCTTGTGAACATATGGTCAAGTGACTCATATGCATCATGATGTGTGTCCCCTTGGCTTACAACATGATCCTTTTGAGAGGATTCATGAGGAGTTTGGTCAGGTGGAGGTATGTCCAACTGTTGTGAGGAAGTAACAACAGTGGTTTCAGGTTGCTTTTGTTGTGAAACAGAGGTTTCTTCTGGTACCTCAACATCCAGAAGCCTCATTTGTGGTTGAGTGGTGGTTTTTGTGGATGGATGTTTCTTTTTGGAAGTGGCTGGTGTGGGTTTCACAGCACTGGATGTAGTGCCATGATCACCAGGAGCAGTGGGCTCAACAACAGAGGTTTTGACAACAGTTGTTGCCTTTGTCCTCTTTGTTTGTGTTTTAGAAACTTTTGACACTTTAGACACTTTTTCTTGGGTGCTTCCACCCAGCATTCTTGTGAAAGTTTCATCAGTTAAGCTTTTCATTTGCATAGCAGCACCCTTTTTGAAAACTTTTTCTGGTAATAATTTTTGTAAAATTACACTAAGAATTCGTGGGTAAATAAGAAAAGCATTGTTTGACCCAGACTTGACTGCTTTCACATTTGATACCAAGTCCATGAACAATCCCTGGGAAAGATTGAAGTCAGAGTTTGACAACATAGCATATCCCAGATATTGCATCCTCAATGGAATTTCATTAAAGGATGTGGACTTAGCAGAGACACAAAGAAGAAGAGTATGGAAGAAAAATTTCATGACTGGAGGGAAAAACTTTTTGAAAAGAGTTGATCCAGTCATCTGACCATCGTACCCTCTTTCTTGGAACTCAGTGTGAAGCTCTGTTTTAGTGAAGGAATCCTTACCTGCCAGGTCATTCAGTGTGAAGGTTGTGGATATGATATCAGGGGTAATGACGATACTGGTTTCTCCAATTTTGGAAATGATGGATGTAGGCTTTTTGTCTTGTAGTAGAAACTCAGCATTCAACCAAAATTCTTGGAGTGTATCCAGATAAATGGGGGCGTTGGCGGTTAGGATGGGTAAGTATTTGGAATTAAGGAAAATGTCGATGGTGGAATGAAATGGAGTGTTGTCATCTGTTTTAATCAGATAGGGGAGACAATTGTGTGTAGCTTTGGCTTGAAGATCCATTGTAATGGATTTCGAAGGTGAAAATGAGTGAAGATTGATGAAGGGTTTGAGAGTGAAGAAGGCGGTTTACAGTATTTTGAATACAATGAGACAGTGTAACATCTGTTGTGGTAAAACAGGGTTTTTATAGGCTCAATGAAACCGCTGATGTGGCCAAACATCTGCTTATATGAGCAGACGTGGCAATCATCTGATGGATGTAACATCTGGTGGAGAACAACTGTTTTGGTAAACAACTGATACAAACAGCTGATGGATCCAACCGTTGGATTTTTTTTTTTTTTTTTTTTTTTTTAGATATAGTATATATATATATATAGGTGGACAGTTGTTTTATCTGAACAGATGTTCTGAAACAGATTTTTCAACTAACAGTTGTTTTATCTGATCAGATGTTTGGAAACAGACTTTTCAACCAACAGTGGAAATGAATGAAACAGTGGTTGTTTTATCTGATCAGATGTTATAAACAGATTTTTCAACCAAACAGCAATTTTAAGAAAATATTTAATTTCTGAACAATTTTATTTGAAAAAATTTATTTGTTTAATCCATGTTTAACATGCCAATTCTGGAAATCAGATTTGTAAAGGTAGATGTGTCTAAAGCTTTTGTTAACACATCTGCCAACTGATCCTCTGTTGGAACATGGTGTAAAGAAATCAAACCTTTTTCATAGCTGTCTCTGACAAAATGATGTCTTATGTCAATGTGCTTGGTAGTGGAATGAGAGACTGGATTCTTGATGATATTTTCAGCAGCTTGGCTGTCCAACATGAGTGGAGTCCTAAGTGCAGTTATCCCAAAATCCAGTAGTTGATTTTGAAGCCACATGAGTTGGGCTGTACAGCTTGCAGCAGCAATGTATTCAGCTTCAGCTGTTGAAGTTGAAACAGCTGCCTGCTTTTTGCTTTGCCATGAAACTAAGGCATTCCCTAGAAATTGGCACCCTCCTGAAGTGGATTTTCTTGTGGTGTGACAGCCAGCAAAGTCACTATCTGAATAACCTGAAAGCTCAATGTTTCCATTAGCAGGATACCAGATACCAAGTGTGGGAGCACCTTTGAGGTATCTGAATATCCTTTTCACAGCAATAAGGTTTGACTTTCTGGGTGAAGCCTGGGATCTGGCACAGACACAGGTAGCAAACATAATGTCTGGCCTAGATGCAGTTAGGTACAATAAAGACCCAATCATACATCTATAATGTGTTTGATCAACCAGTTCATCCTTGTCATCAATAGTGAGCAGCTTGACTGTACTCATGGGTGTGCTACATGGCTTACAATCATTCATCTCAAATCTGGTTAATAAGTTCTTTACATATTTGTTTTGGTGAATGAATGTGCCATTTTGCAGTTGTTTCACTTGAAGACCAAGGAAACACTGAAGCTCACCCATGGCACTCATCTCAAACTCTGCTGTCATGAGTTTTCTGAACTCTTCACACATTTGGTTACATGTGGATCCAAAAATGATGTCATCCACATATATTTGAACAATCATTAAGTGTTTCCCTTTCCATTTAAGAAATAAGGTTTTGTCAATTTTACCCCTTGTGAAGCCAATGGATAAGAGAAATGTGGAAAGAGTTTCATACCAGGCCCTTGGTGCTTGTTTGAGTCCATACAAAGCTTTGTTGAGCTTGTAGACATAGTCAGGATGGAATGTGTCTTCAAAACCAGGTGGCTGACATACATAGACCTCCTCCTGAATTTTGCCATAAAGGAAAGCACATTTGATGTCCATCTGATACACCTTTATATTGTGGTTGACAGCAAAGGCTAAAAAGAGTCTGATGGCCTCTAGTCTAGCTACAGGAGCAAAGGTCTCATCATAATCTATTCCTTCTTCTTGTCTGAAGCCTTGAACCACAAGCCTGGCTTTATTCTTGACAACAATACCCCTTTCATCAGTCTTGTTTTTGAAGACCCACTTTGTTCCTATAGGACAAACATCCTTAGGAAGTGGTACAAGCTCCCATACTTGTTGTCTTTTGAACTGAAGGAGTTCTTCTTGCATGGCTTCTACCCAACTGTTGTCTTTCAATGCCTCTTGGTACTTGACAGGTTGTGTGAGGGATAAGAAACCTGCAAAAAGACAGATATTTGAGGATTGGCTTCTTGTGAGCACACCCTCTCTGATGTTGCCAATGATCTGGTCTGGTGGATGAGCTCTTAAGTAAATAAGATCTCCTTGATATGGAACAATGGCATTTTGAGGTGATGGACAGAGGTTTGGTGACTCTGTTGGTGTAACATCTGTTGGTACTTCTGTAGTGCCATCAGATGTTTGAAATGGTAATGGAGGAATGGGGCCAAGTGGTGTGAAACTTGACTGACTTTTGTCAACAGATGATTGACTTTTGTCAACAGATGATAGGTCAGTGGTTGTGAGGGGTGAAGCAGAGGTTTGAGGATAGGACTGGCCAACAGTGGTTGACACAGCTGTGGCAGAGTTTTGACAATTGTTTTGAACAGCTGCTTCCTCTGATGCAGAATAGACTTTGTAGTGACTGGGAATCACAACATCTGTTCTGTAATCTTGCTGTGGAGACTGTGGAATACCTGCATTGTTAGTTTTAACAGTGATATCTTCAAATTTGAATTTATCTAAATCAAATAATTCAGCAGGGTTTGCAGGGATTTTCAGAGATGAAAGTTCATTGAACTTAACATTCAAGGTTTCTTCTATTGTCTTAGTCCTTGTGTTAAACACTTTGTAGGCCTTAGCAGTAGAAGAATATCCCAGAAAATAACCACAGTCTACTTTGGCTGCAAATTTTGAAATGGAATCTTTAAGATTTAAAATGAAACATGGGCAGCCAAAGATTTTGAAGAATGAGATTAATGGTTTGATTTTGAACAAAATTTCATAAGCAGTTTTTTGATGTCTGGGGTTGATCAAAACTCTGTTTTGAACATAGCAAGCAGTGTTTACAGCTTCTGCCCAAAAGGACAGTGGCAAACCAGAATCTGCTAGCATGGTTCTTGCAGCTTCTATAAGAGTTCTATTTTTCCTCTCAACTACCCCATTTTGTTCTGGTGTTCTTGGGATGCTGAACTGCCTCACAATCCCTTTTGACACACAGAAGTCATCCAACTCCTTATTTTTAAACTCTGTTCCATTGTCACTCCTGAAGACTTTTACTGGTAAGTCATACTGCTTTTCAACCTTGGTGACAAAGTCCTTCAATATACCTGCAGTCTCATCTTTAGAGTGTAAAAAGTAAGTCCATGTAAACCTAGAAAAATCATCAACTATGACAAGACAAAATCTTTTTCTTCTTAGACTCATGATTTTAACAGGGCCAAACAAGTCCATATGCAACAGTTGTAAGCACTGACTAGTTTTGGACTCATCAATGGATTTGTAAGAGCTTTTATGTTGTTTCCCTTTTAAGCAAGAAACACAATGCTCATCACATTTAAATTCTTTTGATGGTAAACCTCTGACAAGGCTTTGTTTTGAGAGTGTGTTAATAGTATTAAGGTTGGTATGACCCAGTCTCCTATGCCACAATTCTGTCTCCTTAGTGGAGGCAGCAGAAAACAGACAGACATTTGCCATAGGATTGTCCTTTAACATATCAACAACATACACATTGCCACTTCTATGAGCAACAAGCTGTGCTTTGCTCTCAGCAATAATGGTATCAATCTTTTTCACCACTTCTGGCCCAATAATCTTACAAGTTTTCTTTGTGAAAAATGAGCCATAACCTTTGTCACTCATTTGTGAAACACTCAGAAGATTAAACTTGAGATTATCAATAAGATTGACATTTTCAAACTTGAGTTTTCCTGCCTGTACAGTCCCTGAACCCAACACCTTACCTTTAGAATCATTACCAAAGGATATATCACCCCCTCCATGAGCCAAGAAGTCCAGAAGTAGGGCTCTACATCCTGTCATGTGCCTGGAGCCTCCACTATCTACATACCAAAGACTATCTAAACAAGCAGAAGCTCCCTGCACATCAGTAAATGATTAGTTTTGGTGAGTGTCCAAAGCCAAATTGGCTTTGGATGGGTCCTCAGACCTTTCAGACTCAAGTTTTGGAAGGTGATCAGTGGTTTGGACCAATTTTTGAATTAAGGTCAACAACTGCTGCTGACCATTTGCCAGTGCTTGTATGTCAACACTTGGGGCAGCAGTTGTTTGATCACTTCCTGACAGATGATAATACCCATATGGATTTCTGTTCACTCTTGGTTTAGAGGGTCTTTTTGGCTCCTCATAAACATGTGGCAGACTGTGACATGGAGGTTGACCATAACCTCTTGGGTATTTGCTTGTGGGTGGAGCATCTGTTACTTGGACATCTCTAGAAGCAGATGTTTCAAGCCCTTTTGTAACAGATGTTTGGGCAGGTGTGAAAGTCTGTTTGGGCTTTCCTTTTGGAGTACTAACCACAAGGTTTGCAAGAGTTTTTGCTTTGTATTCTTGTATTTTTACATCAAAATTTTTGAGATACAAGCACTCTTTAGTCTTATGATTCTTTTTCCCACATATTGAGCATGTGGCTTTTGAATCACATTCACTTGTTCCTTTGTTGATGTCATATGCTTTTAGAAGAAAACAGTTTTTGGTGACATGATTCTTCTTTTCACAGAAATCACAAAACAAGTTAACAGTCTTTTCTTTCTTCTTCCCCTTTTCAGTCTTCTTTTCAGCAGATGTTTGAGCATCTGCTGGAGAATCTTTCAGGGGAATGACTTTTGCCAAGGGAATGACCCTTGCCTGAGGAGCTGTCTTTCCCTCAGGAGTTTTGAAATCAACAGGTTTATAATTCTCAAGAGTATCACACTCATCAGACCAAGTAGGTTTAAATTCATACTTTTCAAGTTCAGCAAAAGATGAGGAACCTTCTGGTTTTTCAAGAACAATTTTCTTACCATTTGGTTCAGTGATTTTAATCTCTTGACCCTGCAGGTTTGTTGGTACTATCTCAACAGTCTTTTGACTCTTTGTGTCAGTGTTTTCAAAAGCTGGAGCAGTGGTTGCAAAACCAAAACCAAACTTCACATGACTTTTGGTTTGTTTGTTGAGTAGCATCTCAAAACCTCTACATGATTCCACCCATTTTTTACATTCAACTTGGGTGGACTCAAGCTCACTTTTACAACTTTGATATTTTGTTATCATAGTTTGGAGCTGGTCTTTGGTTATAGTTGCCTCATGTTTTAGACTGCTAATTTCAGATTCTTTTGCAGTTAAACTTGTTTTCAAATCTTTTGTGAGTTTTTCAAATTTAACTTCATCATCCAAAATTTTCTTTCTAAGGTTTTCATTCACCTCTTTGATGTTAGCAAATGCTATTACACATTTATCAGAACACAATTCTTTAAGAATTTGAGGAGATACCTTAGCAGCAGCCATCAAAGCACAATCACACTTGCACTCACATTCATCAGATGCACCCCAGGGATCTGAGAGATTCACAACCTCTTCTTCAGGTTTTTCACCTGCAACAACTTCACTAACAATATCATCAGTCACAACATCAGATTCAGTTACCACTTCCTCAGATTCAATCTCATCAACCATAGCCATGAAACAAAAATTTTCTGGTTCATTTTCAGCTTTGGCAACTAGTGCAAAGTTCTCATCTGTTAGCTCATCAAGTAGACTGCTCCAATCAACAAAGCCTTGTGTAAAGAAGCTCTGTTGACTAGTCTCTGCAGGAGCAGAAGATGGAGCAACAGTCGTTTGTACAGGTGGTTGAGCAACAGGTGTTTGCACATAATGAATCTGAGGAACAGTGGTTTGGACATACTGGACAGGAACAGTGTTTGAGGACTGTGCAAAATGAGCAGTGTTTTGCACATTTGGTCCAGGGGTATTATAGGAATTCTGATAAGTGTTGGTCTGTGGTCTTTGATTTGGATAGGTTATCATAGGTGTACCATGTTGACCCCTACATTCCCTAGCAAAATGACCAAACCTATGACATTTATAACACTTGATCTTTGATTTATCCAACCCAACCTTAGATCTGCCAGTCAACCCTGGAAACCTTCTCCCAGTTTTCTTGTAAAAATTATTAGTTCTTACACTGAGAAGGGCCAATTGGTGCATAATGTCCATTTCTTCCAAATCATCAGGGTCAAAGTATTTCAGGTCATCATACTCAAAGGATATGTTGTCAGATGCCTGTATATCACCACCACTTGCTGTGAAAGCATAGTTTGGTGAATAAGAATCAGAGTTAAAACCTGAGTTAAAACCTGAAGTTATGTCAATAAAATGATCATAACTCTGATCCTTTGTGTTTCCAGGCACCTCATCATGACCCAAAAGTGCTGTATTCCCAAACACATAGTCATCAGACACTTTTCCAGAGTCCTGGAGCTTCTTTTTCTGGTTAAGCTCTCTCTCATAGGTCAAGAGCTTACCATGAAGCTGGGTCAGTGATAGGTCTTTAAATCCTATTGAGTTTCTCATAACAATAGCAATAGTGTCCCATTTATCTGGTAATGATCTTAAAAACCTATGGTTCAAAGTTGAATGAGGGTAAGTAAGACCAACCAATTTTAGTTCACTAATTAAGCAGTTAAATCTCTCAAACTGTTGAGTTAATGACTCTCCTTTGACATGACTGAATGTTTCATATTGTTGGTTAAGTATTTCACGGTTGTTTTCAATAACCTCCTCAGTCCCACCAAACTGCTCTTTCAGTGCATCCCACAACTCCTTTGCACTGTTACAGTGTAACAACCCAGCATATATATCATTGGGTAGAGCCATGGCCACAATACTGAAGGCCTTAGCATCTAGCTCAATTTTCTGAAAATCCTGGTCGGAGTAGTTTTTGAGTTTCTTTGGCTCAAACACTTTGGGATCTTTAGTACTCGGCACAGTCGGAACATGTGGTCCGAAGATAACCGACTTCCAACACCCAGTGTTTTGTTGAGCTAGAACATGGCTCATCCGACGTTGCCAGATATTGTATTCAGATCTGACAAGCATCGGTGGCTTGTTGTTCGTGCCAGTGTTATGTGGATCGTGATTGATAGAAGCCATTCTCTGATTTTTCAAAAAACAAAGTCTGTTTAACAACGGTTGAAACGAAATTAAACTATTACTCTGTTTTCAATCAAACTGACAAACGATATCAATAATTGTGAGCTGATTATTAAATTGATTTGTTAGATCGAATTTAATTGACCAAGCTCTGATACCAATTGTTAGGATCTGAGTTTGTTTGTTTTGATTGTTTAACTAAATGATGATAATAATGAAATGAAAATAGAATGAAAGTGCAGCGGAATAATAAACTGTAAATCAAAACAAGAGAGTAATTGTTTTAGATCGAATGCTTTCATTAATTCAAAGATTACAATCGTACAAGTTACTCCCCCTCAGCCTGATCACACAGTTGTTTGTCAGAGAGAATGTTTTGTGTGTGATGCAATAGAACAGTACATGCACTGTTCTATTTATAGACTGACTCAAACCACTGATGACCTAGGCTGACGTCACCTAAGACAGTGACCTCTAACAGAATAACAAACTTAAACATCTGCTATACAAACTACTGTTACATTGAAAGCACTGATAATAAACAGCTGTTAAAGATAAACTCTGATGGTCTTGTATCCACTGCTGGAGCCTAAGTGCTGTTGGTTCCAGCAGTGCTTTGGTCTTCAGTACTTGTATCACCTGTTGCTCTTCATCAGACCTTTGGTCAGCAGTTGTTCTTTATCAGTTGTTTCCTCAGCAGTTCTTTATATCAGCAGTTGTTGAGCAGTTGTTTGGATAGAACAGTAGTTAGGGTCAGCAGTCTTTTGGGAGAAGCAAGTTGTAAAGACTGTTTATACGAGGATCAAATAGATAGCATATTTTGGCTTTCCAATCATCTGTTCTTCTCCAGGTCAGCAGACCCAACATGTACTTTTTGGCTATTAAGTGTTATGTGTAAGCTCACTTAGTGAATATATATCCATTCAATACGCTACATGTGTAAAACTGCACAAAGCGAAGCCGTGGCAATTTTTGTTCAAGAGGTTTAGTGTTTTTCTGCAACACTTTTGAACTTGGAATATGATTGGCAATTGGTTTAGGTTATTTTTGAGTTTAGAAACTGACATCTTTATGGTTAATGATGCCAATTATTTGGATTGTAATGTGGGTTTGACATATAGAGAAAGTATACAATATAAAGTCTAATTTAACTTTTTGGTTTGAAGGCTAATAACTTTTAAATAATAGTTTTTGTTGGTTTCGTATATTGTATTTGGTAATAATTTTGTAATGTTGTGGTAAATTTGACATCAATTATATGTATTTAATGATGAATGAATTATGTGTTTTACTTTTCACTCGTAATTATCGTTTACTTCGTGCACAAACAAGAGTTAGATATTATGCCATATGTTGCTTTATGTTTTGTTTTCATGTTTTAACTAAATCCGATATAGGTATTTCTTGTAAAATACACCTTTAATTAGTTTTTCATCTTATTTTTTGTTTAACCGTGAAGTTTACGGGTCTCTAATCTAGTTGTATATATATATATATATATATATATAGGGTTGGGCTAAAATAAAAACTCCCTTGAGTTGAAAAAACTCTAGAAACCCTATATGAACCATTGATCTACTCTCATCAATGGTCAAGATTCATCCAAATTAATTAATTGATAAAAAGTACGTGTCCTTTTTAATTGATAGTCTCAAAAGGGTATTATTAGTATTTGGTTATGACATAATCTCTCTCTCTCTCCTGGTACATCACATATTACACATTTTTTATACAAAACAAGAAAAAAGTATCTAATATCCTGACACACTTTGTATATTTTTTTTCAAAAAAAATTAATTTGTATTAAATAGTCAAAAGGTTCATAAAGATTAATTAAGCATCTTACTTCCAAAAATCACTCTCTCTCCCTTTTTCCCCTCTAATTTATTTTTTTCATATGAAAATCACAACATAATATTTATATATTTAAAAATCCTAAAAAAACTATGTGACATGTGTTGTTACAACTTTTGGTGGTATGTTACAACTTTTGATATTGTGTTACATTTTACACTGCTAATATGTTATAGCTTTTGTTATTGTGTTACAACTATGTGACATGTGTTGTTACAACTTTTACTAGTATGTTATAGCTTTAACATTGTAACAAGACAAACATGTTACAAAAACATGATAAATAAAATAGGTTACATCGTAACACAGGCGTGTTTTTACATATCTTCCCATATTACAAGACATGTTACATACGAAAATCACATATACAAAACACCCACAAATACAGAAACACCCAACAATAAATCCATAAATAGGAAATAAAAAATATAATATCTTATCAAAATCAAAATAAACAAAAAACAAAAATTACTTCACGAAAGTTAAAAAAACTTAATAAAAAAATCCCCTTTTTGGGTACTAAAAGTCAAAATTTAGATATTGAACACAAAATAAATTCTTCTTTTGGGTACTGGACTCACCACGAACCACCGCCACTATGTTCACACTGGATCTTGAATTGATCTTCCAAAGACTTCTCTTTTTCGAGAAAAGTGAAAATGGAGTTATCTTGTGCAACATCCGACACCACCGTCGCCCACAAACCTGTTACAAATTTGAGAATAAAATCAACTGAACAAAAATAACATGAAACTACATCTACATTTGTGATAATGATCCAGATTTGAAAACAATTTACACACATATTAATCCTTTTCCATCTTTAGATCTGAAAACAATTTACGCAAACATATTTAAATTTTTTGTGTATATAGATCTAGATTTCCATAAAACAAAATCATTGAAGCCCTTGAAAATAAGATCTGACGAGGGAATCAAGTACGAATGTTTGCGTCATTGTTGAAATAAAAATAACCCCCTTCATCTCTGTTTTCAAACCAAAAAATAAATTAAATCAACCATATTCCTTCACCAGTCTCTATTTTCAAACACAGGTTTCATTAAAAATCCATCCAAAAAATAAACATTAAAAAACCACCAGTAGCCAAAATTTAAAGAAACAATTGTAAAACTAGTGACACACCTTCTCATAAGAGACATTCAAATTCTAGGGAACAGTAATAAACTGTTTTTGTTCGTAGAGTCATGGCCAAGGGTCGCCGCATTCACGATCATTGTCAAACCCTTTTGTGTTTTATGGTTTCTTAACAGCTCGTCGGCGCGATGTGACCGGATCTTGAAGCTAGAGTGATACAGTGCGATGTGGCCACCACATCCTCCGACCTTCTCCGCCTCTGTCCAACCACTAACGTGTCTGACGTCGAAAAAATCATAAACAAAAAAAATGAGGTTTTTGTATAAATATTTTTTAGTGTTATGTGATATGATGAATTGATGATCAACCAAAAGAACCCAACTTCTAATGGCCAAGATATGTTTTTCAAATGAAAGAGAAGGTAGGGGATAAATAGGTGCCGGAATGTATTGTGTCAGGAGGAGAGAGAACCAACAAAAGGTAAAATTGACGAATATGCCCATTATCAAGAATTGCAAGTTTAGTACGTGGCAAGACGTGGATCTTTGGATGGGTTTCTAGAGTTTTCTCATCTTAAATGAGTTTTCTTTAGATACATACCCTATATATATATATATATATATATATATATATATATATATATATATATATATATATATAGGGTCAAGATCGTGTACAAAGTGGTTTTTTTGTGAGAAGTGTGAGAAGGACTAAAAATTGATACTTAGACATCATTTTTTGAACTTAGTCGTGATGTTTTGGATTGTTTTGCCTATAAAAACACCAAACATAACAATTAAAAACCGAAACCAAATGTATTTTAGGCTTAAAACTTAAAACACCATGCTAAGAACATTAGCAGTGTGTTTTAAGCGTTAAGTAGTGTGTTTTACCTGTTTTTTAAATTTAATGACTATAATACATTGTATTGTGTTTTAGATTATTGTGTTTGGTGTTTTTCAAGTTAAAACAACCTAAAACATCATCTATTAATATATATAAAAGAATTGAACATTGCTGACGTGGCGTGCAATGGTGCCTTCAACTTTTCTATGAAACTGCCACGTGGCATTATAATTGAAAGATGTTAATATTTTTGAATTATTTTCTTTTTTAATTAAATTGAGTTATTTTAGGAAAAAAAGAATTTAAAAATAAATTTAAAATTTTATCTCTCATGTTTTCTCCTATAATTTTTAAACGTTTATATCTTTTATATACGTGATTTTTTAAAGAAAAAAATTACACCAAATTAACGAGCGTTTTATTATCTTTCCAACGAGTACCATAGTGATATATAAAAAATAGAGAAAAAATCGACTATTTTTTGTGGGGTTTCGTTCATACAGGAAAAAAACACACAAAGTATTCATGTTATTCATTAATCATGTTTTTTCTTTTAAACTAGGTTCTTATCTACGATGTTGAAAATCAGCCCAATCGCTATGTTATCATTGGAATTTTACTAGGTATACTTCATCAAGAGAAGCTAGGAGAAAAAATCGCGCAACACTGCAACACATGGTGTCACCTTATAGCAAGGTTATTTTTTTATTTATTTAATTACAAGAGTAATAATTATTACTATTAGTATTAGTATTATTAGAATGGTTATATTTTTCAACTCTGGGACGCTCCCGGGAAGAATTGATAGTTGCTGACGTGGTGTTCAATGGTGGTCTCAACCATCTCTTGATTATGCAACGTGGCATAATGAAATGCAATGGTTACAACTTCCAACTTAAGTGTTTGTTTAGTTGATTAGGTTAGGAATTATAAGAGTCATTAGAATGTGAGAAATTAGAGAGATGTGATAAGTTTTTGAATAGTTGCAGCTTACATAAGTGATTCTTTACATGATTACTGATTAGGTTTTAGCTTAGGGAATATGAGTTATTACTGATTAGAATACTATGGACATGCAATGATTGAGAGATTTTGTGGTTAGTTAACTTGAGCCATTTGCAATAGGTTATCACGTAAAATTAGATTTTTCAACCCCGGAACCCTTCCGGGGTAATCAGCTAGTTCCTAAATATAAAACATGATGTCTACATGTCAATTCTTAGTCCTTCTCACACTTCTCACGAAAAATGTACTTTGTACAGGATCCTAAACCTATATATATATATATATATGGGTTACAATTATAAGAATCATAAGGAAACGTAATCAAAATATATCATATACAATCCTTCTGATTTATTGTAGAGTAAACATAACAAACTAGATACAATTTAAATGAGAATTATATTTGTTTCTAAAGGTTATTCTAATAACAAAACATGGTTGAGTGTATCTGAATATTGTTTTAGTAGAAATCTAACTTTCCAATAGATTCATGTGATAACACGGAAGCGTATATAAGTGATTTCTCGTACACGTATGTTCTTCTCCATTTTAAGATATGACGTCACTAGATTATACTCGGGAGCGTTCCCCAGGGTTTAGAAATCTAATTTGACATATCAATTTTACATATGAAATAGACTGATAATTTTTACAGTTACATGCAGGAAAGCTTCGGGTAGCACCTACTCTAAAACAATTAACAATGTATCTCCAATGTTAACGCCTAACCTTAAACCAGGGGCGGAGGTAATTAATAGGCAGGTGGTGCACCCGTTACCCCTCGATTTTGCGCGCGTAGTGGAAAAAAAAATTTTTTTTTACGTTTTTTAAAAAATGTTACCCCTAAAATAATTTTTTTATTACCCCTTAAAAAATTTTATGTAACCACATAAATAATAATTTTGTTACCCCTTAAATAAATTATATGTTAACTTATATTCGAAACGAAATTTTAATAAACGTTCTTTAAACCGAAACGCTTATAAATAAACATTTTATTTTGTATTTATAAATAGGTCAACACAATCCATTAACCCAATTGTTTAACTAATAATAGCCCAACTATCCAAGCCCAAGTGCCCAATCCCCAACCCTTCCCTAATTCCTTCCTATTTCTTGTTTGTTGTTCATCTCCCAGAAGAAAAAAAAAAAAAAAAAGAAAGAAAGAAAAAGAAAAGAAAAAAAAAAGAAAGAAAGGCCATCGCCATCAGCCAACTCTCCATGATTAAAACACTTCAAGAATTAATATGTCCACTTTAACTTTGCTGGTCAAGGTGTTTCGTTAGCCCCTGTAAGTTGTTTTTTTAAATAGTTACAAAATTAATTTTCTTGATATTGTACTTTGATTCTTTAAAGAGGGTTTTTGTTGTGTGCTTGTGTAGTTAGTTGTGTTAATTGAAAATTTGAAAGACGAATTAGCATTGATAACTATAAATTTATAATATGTTATTGTTATGATTAGGTTTGTAGCTTTGTGTGATTGTGAATATGAAACCAAGCTCTATCAAAACATCTTCAAAAAAAGAGTCAAGACTTATTAGAAGCGGCTCATTTAATAAATGGAACAAAATGAGCATTGAATCATCAAACCGGGTTTAATCAAATGTTGGCTAGGTGTCATCTTTTTGTGAAAAAAACAAAATTGAGATGGTAGAAATGACGGATACTTTTGGTAATCAAAGAAACCGAAAGAATGTTGTTACTAATCGACATCATTTTGAAGTTGAAGTTTTTAATACAGTTTTGGATTTGCAATTCAAGAACTTGAAAATCGATTCAATAAGGTATCAACTAATTTGATAGAAAATATGTCGGGTTTAAATCCTTGTGATTCGTTTTCTAAGTGAAGAAACAACGAGTATATATTTAGTGAGAGGATAGAAGGGAGTGGTAAGTGATATGACAACTCGTGTTCGCAGCAGGGTATAATCCTTGGCTCACAACGATAGTGAATCTAGGGTTATGCACACAAACGATAAGCAAGTAAAATATGTAGAACAAGAATGTAAGTGGTTCGATCTCGTGAGATCTACGTCCACTGGAAAAGGTGAGCTTTATTAATAAATAACGTGAATGATGATACAAGTGGAGATACAAGTGTATTCGTTCCTATTGGCTGGATTTTCTGTCCAGAGAAAGGAGGTTGAGCCCTCCTTTTATAGGAGATGCATGGGCCTCAGCCTTTGGAGCCCATCTCTCCTTTACTGGGCCGGGCCGGGGGACCGGGCCGGTTAGTTTGGCAGGTCCACCTAGTTGGATCCTAACTCTTGGTTAGATAAAGTGATCCAAGTTGGGGAGGGCCCCTTCTGATTGGACCACGTGTCATCCCGTGGTTGGCCGGTTGGGAGGTTCATTGTCCTCCATACACGTGGCGAGTTGCGAGCGGTGTGCAGGGGTGTCAGCTGTCAGACGACTGACCACTCGTCAGCTGACACCTGACGGGGAGAGGCAAGTTGGTGTCCAAGGGGGATGCCTTTAGGTGTTGTCAACTGGTGGCCCTGCGCCTTCGGCGCTGCAGTAGTCCTGGAAGTGATTATTCCCGCGGGTGTTAGATCTTTCAGCGGAGGTATTTTTGACTGGCGGGTAGGGTGCGCCTGAAAGTGGTACCCTACCCCTTCAAGTCCCCCAAGTCCAGGGTGTCTCCTGTCCTTGCTTAGAGGGCTGGTGGGGCGCTGGACTAAAATGTGTCCTTTGTGCTCGCTTTTGTTCGTTGTAGCAGTGTGGGAACTGTTTTTGTTTAGAGCAAATGAGTGCGCGTTGCGACTCTTGTGTCATGTGAGAAGATATTGGCGTCCCATTATCTTTGCACATGGCTCTTTTATAAAACGGTTCTTTTTAGGGTGTTAAGTAGAATTCGGCGGAGAACGTCTTTTGAATTTTACGTAAACCCATCGCCAAGTGATGACGTGGCAGTCAGGGTGTTAAAAAGTAAAATCCGGCGGAGAACGTCTTTTGAATTTTACGTAAACCCATCGCCAAGTAATGACGTGGCAGTCAGGGTGTTAAAAAGTAAAATCCGGCGGAGAACGTCATTTGGATTTTACGTCAACCCATCGCCAAGTGATGACGTGGCAGTCAGGGTGTTAAAAAGTAAAATCCGGCGGAGAACGTCTTTTGAATTTTACGTAAACCCATCGCCAAGTAATGACGTGGCAGTCAGGGTGTTAAAAAGTAAAATCCGGCGGAGAACGTCTTTTGGATTTTACGTCAACCCATCGCCAAGTGATGACGTGGCATTAAGCCAGCGCCAGATGATGACGTGGCAGTAAGCCAGCGCCAGATGATGACGTGGCAGTAAGCCAGCGCCAGATGATGACGTGGCAGTAAACCAGCGCCAGATGATGACGTGGCAGTAAGCCAGCGCCAGATGATGACGTGGCAGTAAACCAGCGCCAGATGATGACGTGGCAGTAAGCCAGCGCCAGATGATGACGTGGCAGTAAACCAGCGCCAGATGATGACGTGGCAGTAAACCAGCGCCAGATGATGACGTGGCAGTAATAATTATCTGGTGTTAATTGGTGTGCTAAATACGTTACCCTTGAATTTAAAGTTTTGAATTTTGAAGGGTCTCCTTGTATTTAGGAAACGTGCATGGGAAGATGAGACGTTTTGGTGGACGTGTCAGAGTGCAGAAAGGATGTCTGCATAGTTGTCTGTCACGTCAGCACGTGGGTAGGAAGTTTATCCATCGTGTGTCAGGCGAGTGGCCGTAGACGCGCGCGAGTGGTGCAGCCTGTCAGTCAGACTGCTGATATTGGGCAGTTGAGGAGTCCTTTTGGGCAGACGCGTGTCCTCTGGTGCTGACGAGTAACTGCTCATCCAGCTGTGATGCCACGTGTAGCGTCCAGATGTGCCCTTCTCTGGCAAGATGAAGGGTCGTCTGCCAGCTGTTTCAGGTCGCATTAAATGCGATGGGTATAAATACCCGAGGAGGTTTTTTCCAATTCCTTCTCATCTTTCTTTTTTCACATATTTGTCTTCTCTGTTTCCTTCATCTCCTCCGGTGAACCTTCAAGTTTTCCGGTGATCCTAAAAAAAAAGTTGTCTTTCTTTTTCTTTCTTCATCACCGTCATGTCTGAGAGTTCTGACGTGGGTGGTAACCCTGCCAAGGCCACCGAGAAGGCCAAGAAACTCATCCACAACACCACCTGTAAGTGGGGTGAAAGAAGTTTTGCCAAGTTTGTCCAGGCTATGGAGTTCGATCCCTCGTGGGAGGTGGAGTTGCCATCGAACAAAGGTACTGCTTTGGCTCCTCCCCCTGGGAAGATGAGTTTGTACGGAGCTCATCTTGCCCTGTGTGGGTTTCGTTTGCCTGCCACCAAGTTCCAGGTGGATACATTAGTGAAGTATGGAGTCCATGTTACCCAGGTGAGCGGGTTTGGAATGCTTCGTTTGGTGCACTTTGAGGCCTGCTGCCGAGCGTTAGATATTGAACCGTTGTTTGAACGGTTCAATGTCTTCTATGTGTTGAATTTAGAGGGTTCGTGGTTCAACTTTGTTCCCCGTTCTCAGGTGTCTCCCTGTGGGACGACAGCTCCTAAGTCCCTTCATGACTGGAAGGAGAAGTTCTTCTATGTCAAGAGGGGAGTGATTCCGGTGGACATGCCATGGAAAGTGATTGCTGAGCGGCAGAAGGTGGGAGACCATCCTGTGATGGAGGGTTTCAAGGACCAGCAGTGGTTCCAAGAACTTGTGGCCCGTGCTTCCCCGTTTGATACGGGTATGTGCTCTGAAGCCATGTTGGCTCTGTTGGGCATGAGTAGGCTTCAGATTGTCGAAGGGAAGGAGCCCGTGATTACCGTCCCTGGTAAGGCTCTTTCATTTTCATTTTGCTGAAGTCCCTCTTCTGTTATTATTTTTTGTATCTGATGAAGTGTTGTTTGTTTTCAGGAATGTCGAAGTTCCAGGCGTTCTTGCTGAGGGATAAGGCCCCGCTGGAGTGGAGAGATCCTCCGGAGGGTAGGTTGTCCGTGATTGACGAGATGGTGAACAGGTTCTACTTTCCTTACCTGGAGTTCAAGCCTACTGTCCTCCTTTTTTCACGTGAGCATCCTGTAAACCCTGATCCTTTAACTTCTATTCCGCATACTGGGATAGACCCTTGTTTTGTTGTTTCCTCTGATGAGGAATCGACAGGGTCTTCTGTGGAGACGGTGGCCCCCCCACCTCCGCGCGGGCGTAAGAAGAGTGTGCCGCGCTTTCATGGGCATAAGGTGTTATCCAAACCTAAGTCTGCGCCTTTGAGTGCAGGTGGTGAAGGGCCTTTGTTTGGGCAGCGTGAGCGGCGCGCTGAGTCTTCTTCCTCCGCTCCTGAAGATACTGGTGATGTTAGTCCGCTGAAGAAGAAGCGGAAGATTGGAAAGGTTGGCGCGAAGTCTGGGACTTCGAAGTCCGGCGGGGCTGGGCCCGCGCCGTTTTCTTTGGAGATAAGTCCTCCGCCTGAGCGTCGACCGTTGATTCAGAAGACAGTGAAGAAGGTTACTAGTAAGTGTTCCGCCTTTGGTTTTCTCTTATTGATTGTGTTGATTTATTTTTACCAAGTGTCCTCTGTTTTCTTGTAGTTGTCTCTCCGCGGGCTTCTGGTTCTGCCCCTGAGCCAAGTGAAACACAGGCTGTTAAGGAGAGGCGAGAGGAGGAAGCAGCGAAGGTTCGCGCGGAGAGGGAGGCAGCGGAGGCCGAGCAACGGGCCAAGGAAGCTGCCGCCAAGAAGGAGGAGGAGAGGGTAGTGGCGGAGAAACTGCGTCTGGAGGCGATTGCTAGAAAAGCTGAGGAAGAGAGGTTGGCAGCTGAAAAGCTGCGTGTGGAGAAGGAAAAAACTGAAGCTGAAGTAAGGGCGAAGGAGGCGGCCGCCAAGGCTAGGGCGGAGGAGGAGGCCGCCAAGCTTGCCAGTGTTCAAGCTTTTTCTGGTGGTTCCCCTGGTGGGGTTGGGGGTGGAACTGTTGGGGGGAGGTCCAGTGTGGACCGGACGGACCCGGGTTACTTCGCGGGCGACGTGATCTGGCGTCCGCACTGGAGTATCCGGGAGAACTCCCGTTTTGCCAACCCTCTAACGGCTGAGGAGTTTATTTCTGAAGTTGTGCCTCCCAAGGAAAGGGAGTATCAAGATAGCCTGCCCCGGTCGCAGTTGATTACCGATATCTGTGTCGGTCAGGCGCTCCAAGTCGCTGCTATTGAATCTTTAAAGCGGCGTGATCAGGAGTATGCCCGGGATGTGGCGGAGTTCAATGCTCGGCGGGCTAGCCAGGCGCAGAGGGAGGAGAAAATGAGATCAGAAGTAGATAGGTACCGTGATAGGGCCTATAAAGCTGAGGACCGCGTGAAGGAGCTGGAGAAGGAGCATGCGTTGGCGCATCAGCGGTGGGTCGATGCATGCCAGGTGACCAACCAGGAGACTATGAAGTTGAAAGATCAGATCCAGACCTTAAAGAATGAGAATGCGAAACTTCGGGACACCGCGGAGAGCCATGCCAAGGTCTTGGCAGATAAGGACTCCGTGGTGGCGGGTCTTAGGTCTGATCTTCGTAATAAAGATGATGAGCTTGTTGGTGCCTCTTCTCAGCTTTCTGAGTTGGCGGGTGAGAAGACAGCGTGGGTGAAGGAGAAAGTGGCCTTGATGGAGGAGCGGGCCTCGTTGGAAGAGTCCTTGACCGTGTCGCAGACGGAGGCCGAAAATGCCAAGTCTCTCTTGGATGAGGCCTCCGTTGCGCAGGAGAAGGCTCAGGAGTCCATCCGCTGGGTGATGACCGAGGGTATCGCTGGTGTAAGTATTTTTCGCTGCTTTCTACTGTCCTTAAGTGTGTTTCCTTTCTAACACTTGTTTTTATGCAGATTTTCAAGAGGTTCTGGAACGAGCCCAATCTTGGTGATCAGGTCGCTGCTATCGCTGCTGCTGCGCGCGTTGCTGGAGAGGCGGAGGGATTCGACAGCGGGTTTTACCATGCGTTGAACGGTGGTCGTATTACTGATGGTGCGCATGATGGTAAACCCCGCGAGAAGGAGTATGAAGCCGAACTTCTCAAGTTCGAGCAGATCGAGTTCCCTATCTTGAAGACGGTTGCAGAGTGCAACCAATATGCCGACCCAGCTGGCGCCCTCCGTTACTTTATAGAAGAATCCGACCGTTTGGGTGCGGAGGCGCAGCAGAAGGGAAAGCAACCAGCAGGCGGTGGTGAGGGTACGTCCGGCGGTGGTCCAGAGGGTGAAGATGAACAGCTGGTGGACTTTGAAGTGTCCGCGGAGGAGTAGGCTGTTTAGTATGTTTCTGTTTTAAACTTTTTTGTAAAGCTTGAGGCAGCTTGAACGCCTCCTTTTGTGATGGAAATATATGTACTTTTTTTGTTTTAACTGTGGATTTTGGATTGATTGTTTAGTCCGGCGATAGTTATGTGTGGTATCTATGCCTTGAAGACCCAATTCCAGTAGTATACAATGTGAGTTAAAAGATAGAAATTTCTTAGGATTCCCAAAAAGGGGGGCTTAGGCATGTGTAGCCCAAATGTTTACAAGGATTACATATAACAGAAACGTAATTGTGCCGCATTCCAGGAGCGCGGGACGGGCGTGCCATCAAGTTTTTCTAGCGCGTAGGCGCCTTTGCCCAAAATTTCTTGTATTTTGTAGGGGCCTTCCCATGTTGGGGCGAGTTTTCCTTGCTTTTCTGCGTTCGAGGCGCTATTGTTTCGGAGGACGTAGTCTCCGATGTTGAAATTATGTAGTTTAACTTTGTGATTGTAATAGCGTTCTAATTGATTTTTGTATCGGGCTTCTTTGATGGCGGCCAGCTCCCGACGATCTTCGAGTAAATCCAGGTTTAATCGTAGTTCTTCGTCATTTTTACCTTTTTCCGCCATGAGTACTCTTGCGGAGGGGCATCCTATTTCTGCGGGAATGACGGCTTCGGAGCCATAGGTTAGGCTGTATGGGGTTTCGCCATTGCTAGTTTTGGCTAGTATGCGATTTGCCCATAAGACATGTGGGAGTTCGTCCACCCATCCTGTTCGCTTGGTGCCCAGGCGCTTTTTGATGCCTTCGATGATGCTTCGGTTTGCTCTTTCGACTTGGCCGTTTCCCTGGGGATGCGCTACTGAGGTGAAGATTTGTTGGACTCCCATTTGCGCCAACCATTGTTGTAAATGTTGGTCAGTGAATTGGGTTCCATTATCGCTTTTGATTTGGTATGGCAGGCCGAATCTGCAGATGATAAATTCCCATATGAATTTCTTGGTGTGTGCGCCGTCTATTTTTGCTAGTGGCTTTGCCTCGATCCATTTTGTGAAATAGTCGATTGCCACTATTAAGAATTTTACGTTTCCTGGCGCTGTGGGGAATGGGCCAACGAGGTCGATTGCCCATTTCTGAAATGGCCATGCTGCTGTGACGGGGATTAGGTCATTTTTTGGACGCAGCGTGTTAGGCGCGTGGCGTTGACAGGAATCGCATTTGCGCAGTTCTGCTACTGCGTCTGGGTGCATACCCGGCCAATAATAGCCTGCGTTCATTAGCTTAGCCACTACCATTCTGGGTCCTGCGTGTAGTCCGCAGGTACCTTCGTGGATGTCCTTGATGAGGAATGAGGCGTCCTCTTTGTCGACACATCGTAGTAGTGGACCTAAGTATGATCGTCGGTAAAGGATTCCATCCGTTAATTGATAGTGCAGGGCTTTGTGCTGAAGTTTCCGTGCTTCCGCCTTGTTGTCGGGTATTGTTCCGGATGTGAAGTACGCTTTTAGTGGCGCCATCCAAGAGGTGTTACCTGTTTGGATGACGTTAACCTGCTTTGTTGGGACGGATGGACTTTCTTGTAGTTCAACCCGAACGTTTTTGGCCATGTGGTCAAAGACTGTGGAGGCCATTTTGCTTAGTGCGTCGGCGGGTTTGTTGTCGCTTCGGTTGATGTGAAGGACTGCGCAGGAAATAAATTTGCGCATGAGTGTCTTGGCGTGTTGTAGATATAGGGCCATTGTGGCGTCTTTTGCGTCATACGTGCCATTGATGTGGCCTGCTACTAGTAGTGAGTCGACATGCGCTTCTACGTGAGAAGCTCCCATTTGATGTGCGATGCGTAGTCCTGCTAGTAGCGCTTCGTATTCTGCCTCATTGTTTGTTGCGGCAAAATCTAGTCTGATGGCGTATGTGTATTCTTTTTTGTTTGGGCTGATCAGCCGCAATCCTGCACCTGCGCCGTCTGAGTTGGATGCTCCGTCGGTATAGAGTTTCCATCTTTCATTCTCCGGCGTTGGTTGCGCGGGGTCCTGCTCGGCTAAGCATTCGGCGATTTTGTCTGTTGGTATTTCGGTTGCGAAGTCAGCGAGGACCTGTCCTTTTACTGCGGGTCTGGGCTTGTAGTTGATGGTGTGTTCACCTAGTTCGATTGCCCATTTTGCTAGACGTCCTGAGGTTTCCGGCTTGCGTAGGACGTCGCTGATTCTGTAGTCAGTTAGGACGTTTATTGGGTGGCCATGGAAATACCGGCGCAGTCTGCGCGAAGCGTGAATGAGAGCTAGTACTAATTTTTCCATGGTGGAGTACCTGGTCTCTGCGTCTAACAAGGTTCTACTAATGTAGTAGATGGGTGTTTGTACAGTTTTTCGATCTACCAAAAGTACCGCGCCGATTGCCCGCTCTGTTACAGAGAGGTATAAGGTTAGCGGTTCTTTGGGTAGTGGTGCTGTGAGAGTAGGTAAATTCATAAGACATTCTTTCATTTCTTTAAAAGCTTTTTCCGCCTCAGGGGTCCAGCGGAAATTACTTTTCTTAAGACAATTTTTGAGAGTGTCTACAAATGGAAAAGACTTAGAAGCGTAATTTGAAAGGAAGCGGTTGAGGGCGACTAGGCGTCCCATTAGCGTTTGTACTTCCTTGATGCTTGTTGGTGAAGGCATTCTTTCAATGGCTAGGACTTTGTCTGGATTCGCGCGGAAACCGTCGCGCGTGACAACAACGCCTAGGAATTTTCCTTCTTCCATCCCGAAGGAACATTTGCTGGGGTTGAGCTTCATGCGCACCTTTCGCAGTTGGTTGAATGTCTTCTGGATGTCTTCCAGCATTTTATCTTCGTCTTTGCTTTTGATGACGAGGTCATCAACGTATACTTCCAAGCGTACTCCTATCTCATGGACGAAAGCGCTGTCCATGAGGCGTTGGTATGTGGCTCCCGCGTTTTTCAGACCGAAAGGCATTTTGGTGTAGCAGAAGATGCCCGTGTCTGTGCGGAAGGCCGTTTTATCTTCATCTTCCTTCGCCATTTGGATCTGGTGGTAGCCTTTGTAGGCGTCGAGGAAGCATTTGAAGCGGAATGGTGCTAGGGAGTCCACTTTTAAGTCGATTTCTGGAAGAGGGTAGCAATCCTTTGGGCAAGCTTTGTTTAGGTCTTTGTAATCGACGCACATGCGCCATCCGCCTGTAGCTTTACCTACCATGACCGGGTTGGCGACTCATGTTTGGTAGCGTATTGGGCGGATGATGCCGGCGTTCAGTAGTTCGTTGACCTGTTCGTTCATCGCCTTTGTTTTCTCCGGTCCCATTTTGCGCATCTTTTGGGCCACTGGTTCCACTGATCTGTACGTGTTGAGTTTGTGTTCCGCGATGTTTCTTGGAACGCCGATCATGTCAGATGGTTGCCAGGCAAATACGTCTATGTTCTTTACTAGCAGTTGCTTAAGGTGCGCCCGTATGGTGTTGGAGATTTCATGGCCGATGATGACCGTTTGGTCCGGGAATTTAGGGTTAAGAACCCAGTTTTCCGGTTCCGATCGGGTTTGTGTTTTTTGTGGTTTTGCCACGTCGATCGCGTGGCACTGTTTGTTGCCACGGATTACTGCTACGCCGGTTCGGGTTGGGAAACCCACCATTTGGTGCGGGGTGGAGGCATTGGCGTTGAACTTTGCCAAGCCTTCCCTCCCTAGTAGGACATCATGGCGAGAGGTCGCTGGTAGTACCATGAAGTCACAGATTTCTGTGCGTTCGTGGGTACCATCTGTTAAGGTAACCGGGAAGGTGATAATGCCACGTGGCATGATGACTTCATCAATGAAGCCTGAGATTGGTGCGTTGACTGGAACGAGGCGGGCTTTGTCGTCCTCGTCCAATTGTTGAAAACACTGATCATATATGATGTCAGTGCTGCTTCCGCCGTCTAGGAACATTGATTGTGTTCGATAATGTCCTACGACGCCGGTGACGATTAATGGCGCGGTGGCGGAGGGTCCTCCTCGTACTTTGGGGAGGAGGACGTCCACCTCTTTCCAAGAGTCGTCAGTCTCTCGCGGGCGCTTTCCTTTGTTCTGGCGCTTGCCCGTGGCGGAGATCATGTTACAGTGATGGTGCGGGGTATGTCTGATGTAGCTTGTTTGCAGATTCCGGATTTGTTTCTTTCCGGGCTCTTCGTGTCTGTCGTCGTGGTTGTTGCGCCCGCCCTTGTTGACGTTTTTGACGAGGTGACCGAGCTGGCCTGTTTTTAGTGCCGCCTCTATTTCTAGCTTTAAGCTGTAGCAGTTGTCCGTTAGGTGGCCATAATCGTTATGGTATTCGCAGTATTTGGTATGGTCAACATTCTTTCTTTTGCCCAATATCTTTGGTTCTTTGAAAGTGACCTGCTCTGTTTTGAGCACCTGCGACGGAGTTTTTGTGAGCGACGTCCAGTCGGTGTTCTTTTTGGCTGGGGCCTTGTGGTCCCTTGATTGTTTGTTTGTGATCGTTTGACGGGCGTCATTGGCGGATGAGTATTTGCCTTCGTCCGTTGGTCCTGAAATGCGCGACCAAACGGATTGCTTGCCTTTGTTTCTGTTGGAGCTGTTGGTTTGATTGTATCCGCGCTGTTGTTTGATGGAGCGCTCTGAGGATGCGTATATTTTTGAAGCTTTAATGACTTCTTCCCAGGAATCAGGGACCCCTGTTTTCCCGGATAGGGTTTTCATCAGATCCTCGCTGCGCACACCATGAATAAAGCCTGCGCGGGTCAGTTCTTCTCCGCAGCCGATTTGAAGTGCTTCCTTGTTGTAGCGCACGATATAGTCATCGATGGATTCGTTGTCCGTGCGCTGGCATAGGAGGATGTGGGCCTTGTCTTTTTTGTGCCGCATGAGGTGGGAGAAGTGATCTTTGAACTTCTGGATGAGGTCATCGAAGTCTAAAATGCCTCCTATGGGGAGGTTATCAAACCAAACTCTGGCTGCGCCTGTTAGGGTTTGTGCAAATAGGTGACACCAGACCTGTACAGGCCAAAGGACTGTGGTTCCGGCGCACTCGAAATCATGTAGATGATCGGTGGGGTCTCGCAGGCCATCGTATCTACCGATGCTGCTTGGGAGTTTTGCTTGTTTTTCTATTGGTGCGGTGGCTATTCGTTGACAAAATTTAGAGCTTAAAGCGAACGACTTAGGCCTGTATGGTCTGTTTAAGTCGTCGTCTTCTTTCTGGTGTGATGTCGCCGAGTGGGTTTTTGTCAGCTTCCGCTTTTTGGCTCTTGAGGCTGTGGCGTCTGAATCGCTGGTGGGTTGGTATCCGTCGGATTCTGACGCGGAGTCTACTAGGTCTAGGTCGCGTGTGTTCTTGCTGCGACCTGCGACGTGAGACTTTGGTCTTGTAGCCTGCTTTTCCTTCCCCTTTCGGCTGTGTTTTGCGGAAGGGGAAGCCTTACTCTTGGACTTGCTGGTTTGGATTTTAGCCAGCATGTTTTGATAGATCTTGGTGTTTTTGAGTTGCTTTCGGAAGAGCCACTCGTCAGGGTCCATTGGTGTGTTGGGTAAGTCAGAATCAGATGATTCTGAAGCCGTGACTGCGCGGGGCGGGGTTTGTTCCCTGACGGTTGCTGCTTGTGTGCCCTTGTCCGGAGTTTGGAGTGGTGCCGCTCTGTCGGTCTGGATGACCACAGAGGGGGTTGCTCCCTTGGTTCCGGTAGAGGGTAGATCAGCCATTGTGTGAGTAAAGGATGTGGTTTTGAAAGCTTTGTTGGTCTTTCAGCCGGTACGGATGGCGCCAATGAAGAAACAACGAGTATATATTTAGTGAGAGGATAGAAGGGAGTGGTAAGTGATATGACAACTCGTGTTCGCAGCAGGGTATAATCCTTGGCTCACAACGATAGTGAATCTAGGGTTATGCACACAAACGATAAGCAAGTAAAATATGTAGAACAAGAATGTAAGTGGTTCGATCTCGTGAGATCTACGTCCACTGGAAAAGGTGAGCTTTATTAATAAATAACGTGAATGATGATACAAGTGGAGATACAAGTGTATTCGTTCCTATTGGCTGGATTTTCTGTCCAGAGAAAGGAGGTTGAGCCCTCCTTTTATAGGAGATGCATGGGCCTCAGCCTTTGGAGCCCATCTCTCCTTTACTGGGCCGGGCCGGGGGACCGGGCCGGTTAGTTTGGCAGGTCCACCTAGTTGGATCCTAACTCTTGGTTAGATAAAGTGATCCAAGTTGGGGAGGGCCCCTTCTGATTGGACCACGTGTCATCCCGTGGTTGGCCGGTTGGGAGGTTCATTGTCCTCCATACACGTGGCGAGTTGCGAGCGGTGTGCAGGGGTGTCAGCTGTCAGACGACTGACCACTCGTCAGCTGACACCTGACGAGGAGAGGCAAGTTGGTGTCCAAGGGGGATGCCTTTAGGTGTTGTCAACTGGTGGCCCTGCGCCTTCGGCGCTGCAGTAGTCCTGGAAGTGATTATTCCCGCGGGTGTTAGATCTTTCAGCGGAGGTATTTTTGACTGGCGGGTAGGGTGCGCCTGAAAGTGGTACCCTACCCCTTCACTAAGCTTGACATATCTAAGATAGTGGCCTTTGCTAAGATGTATCCGAATGATTTTAGTAAAGAGGAAATAAGGTGTCTTTCGGGTGATCTTACGGTTTTTTATCACACATTAAGGGAAGATAGTAAATTTGCAAAATTAAATGGTATGTGTGACCTTGCTCGTGTGATGGAGGAAAACGGAAAACATGAAACTTTTCCTTTGGTTTATCGGGTGTTGAAGTTAGCGTTGGTTTTACCGGTTGCAACTGCAACCGTTGAAAGGTGCTTTTCTAAAATGAAGCTAATCAAGACGGATCTACGCAATAAAATGGGTGAAGAGTATTTGAACAATGCTCTATTTTGTGCGGTCGAAAGGAATACTTTTGATAAGGTGAAAGAAGAGGATGTTATGGCTCGATTTCAAGCGTTCAAAAACCGAAGAGGAGAAATCTATTAGGTATGTAGTTAACTTTATTTATTATTGTGTTGTTATCTTTGTTTCGTTTACGTTATATGAAACTACGGGAAAAAAAAATTGAATGTTACCTCTAGATTTTATTTCTAGATCCGCCACTGCCTTAAACAATGTATAACTCTAATGTTAACATCTAACCCAAAACAATGTATAACTCTAATATTAATATCTAACCTAAAACAATGTACAACTCCAATGCAAACACCTGTTGAAAATAAAATTCATATTTACCGGTTTGGATATAATTAGTGACCTGTAGGGATGATGAGCATACAAGACCGAATACCGATCTCGTCCCGATCCCGATACCGTACCAAACCGATACCGAGGGGTTTCGGGATCGGTATCGGTACCCATATTTATGGATTTTCGGTTTCGGTATTATCGGTATCGGTACGGGATCGGTATGCTATCGGTATTTTAAGGTAAAATACCGATACCATACCGGTACCGAACCGATACTGTACCGTACCGTATGTGTTCGGTATTGGTTTTTTGGACTTTTTGGTATCGGTATTGTCGGGACCGGTATCGGTTCGGTACCGAACCGATACTGTACCGTACCTATACATGATTAATGAATTACCTGAAGAATTTGTGTTTTTTTCCTGTATGAACAAAACCCCACAAAAAATAATCGTTTTTTTCTCCGTTTTTATATAGCACTATGGTACTCGTTGAAAAGATAATAAAACACTCGTTAATTTGGTGTAATTTTTTCTTTAAAAAATCTCGTATATAAAAGATATTAACTTTTAAAAATTATGGAGGAAACATGAGAGAGAAAAATCCAATTTTGTTTTTAACTTTTTTTCCCTAAAATCACTTAATCCCACATGAGATGGCGCTTTTAGATTTAATTTTATATCATTAATGACATGTAATTGTCACATGGCACACTCAAGCAGGAGAATGCCCTCTTTGAGTGTCATATGAGATTTATTGCTTTCAATTATTATAACTAGGTGTTAACACCCGGGCTACGCAGCGGGGCATGTTGATGTTGAACAAAACGTCAAGGACATATAGGCATAAAGTTAAAAATAACCTTAAACTGCCCACGTAATTCTGCGATATTAGTTGACAATGACATTAGAAGTAACGTTATACCGATAGTAAACTTCAGTTAAAATAATTTATTTAAGGATAGTTATATTTAGCAGATCGTTAAAATTGATCAAGTAAGCTTCATATGCAGAGTAGCTACCCATATTATTCAAGAACCCCTTGTTTGACACCATATAAAAACTACTTTAAACAATTGCAGTTGAAGGCTTAATGTCTTCATAAAATCAACGGTCGTTCATTTGTTGTACTCGTCAGTGTGCAAAAAACATAGAATCAAAGGCTGCAGATTGAAACTTTGCCCATACTATTATTCTAACCGCAAACATAGACATTTTTAATCTACAGAGAGGGGGGATGTCTGTGAGAGTGAGTGAGATTACAATTCTGGTGGCCACCAATGGCGGGTCAGGCGAAAGTGGCTCCGGCGGCGCAACCACCAAGCAGTGGTGGTAGTAGTTCTTGAGTCATACGGCAACGGCGTTTCAAGTTGTGAAGCTCCTAATCAAAGACCTGAGCGGTGTTTTCTGGAAATGTGAGTAAACGGTGGTTTTCTTGGTAGTTCGACACATCGTTGGTGACTTTTCGGAAGGTAACACCACACCTCCGACAACGGAGCTAGTGTTCCACAATCATCTCAGATGGCATCGGCGGTAACAAAGGGTGTTCAAATGTACGAATATGAAGGTTGGATGCAATGATGTTGGTCTTCTCTGTACATCACCCACCGGACACTGGCTAGATGTCACTAGCCATCTTGCTGTCGATTCGACCACGAAGACTGGCAGGGGGAAGAGGATGCAGGCTATAAGGTCGTTGTCGTCTTGACAATTCAATTTTTCAATTAAGAAAACCAGAAATTTCCATAACAAAATCATCTACATTGATGTATTGACAGGTGAGTCTAAAAAGCAAAAAGAAAGAAAAAAAAATTAATGTGTTCAAACCAAAAAGACAAAAACTACCCCGGTGTAAAAGGGTGTTGTAAAAAGATATATATAATAATACTAGCTGATTACCCCAGAAAGGTCCCGGGGTTGAAAAATTTAATATGATTTAATAAAAAATGATAAAAGAAGAAAACTCAAATCACGAAAAGAGTAAATAACTTAAACATAATCAATCTTAGTTAAAAAACATTTATTTAAAAAGTTAAAAAAATAAAAAGCATAAACCATATTAAACATAATACATTATTAAAAGGATAACCTTCAATATATAATCATCTTCACGTAATTTAAAATATGTTACAATTTGACTTTGACTTATATAGATGTAGAATTCATGAAGGGGGTTGAAAATATAACCATTCTAATAATACTAATACTAATAGTAATAATTATTACTCTTGTAATTAAATAAATAAAAAAAATAACCTTGCTATAAGGTGGCACCATGTGTTGCAGTGTTGCGCAATTCTTTCTCTACCTTCTCTTGATGAAGTATACATATCCATCTTTAGAAGAGTAAAATTCCAATGATAGTATGACGATTGGGCTGAATTTCAACATCGTAGATAAGAACCTGGTTTAAAAAAAAATCATGATTAATGAATAACCTGAACACTTTGTGTTTTTTTTTTCTGTACGAACATAACCCCACAAAAAATAGTTTTTTTTTCTCCGTTTTTTATATAGCACTATGGTACTCGTTGGAAAGATAATAAAACGCTCGTTAATTTGGTGTAATTTTTTTATTTAAAAAATCTCGAATATAAAAGATATTAACGTTTAAAAATTATGGGAGAAACATCAGAGAGAAAAATCTAAATTTATTTTTAAATTCTTTTTTCCTAAAATAACTCAATTTAATTTTAGTAATTGAGAATTGAGAATTGAGAGATAGAGAGATAAATTTAGGGTTTTATGTTTATCTTTTTTTTTTATTAAAAAAGGAAATAATTTAAAAACACTAAAATCTTTCAATTATGATGCCACGTGGCAGTTTCATGGAGAGGTTGAAGGCACCATTGCACGCCACGTCAGCAATGTTCAATTCTTTTATATATATTAATAGATAATAGATAATAGATATAGATTTTATAACGCTATTATTAATAAATATTTTAAGAGAGAGAGGAGCATATGAAATCAACCGAACAAGAAAAACTATAAATACATAACTTGTTGACCTTTAGAAATATAAATTTGTTGGTTGTAGAAGATAACTAGATGGTTGTGTTGAGAAACGACTCGTGTTCGGGTCAAACAACATGATTTGGATCCGTTTTGTTAGATTCAATATAAAATCTCTATATTATATACTAGGTTAGAGTCCCGTGGGGACCCACGGTTCACCCGAAAGTAAAATGAAAAAAGTAGGAAAATAAGAATTGTATTATGCAAGTTGTTTTGGTTACTAAATATTTGATAATGCAATATGTATGAATTTTGATGTTAAATGCAAAATGTCATCTAACAGTTTAAAGCAAGAACGATACGAACGGGACTAAACGTACCAATTCATTTGTAAAAGTGCATCCAAAACCACGTAAACCATCGTAGTTAGATACTTGAAATTGTTGCATATTCAAACTCATTGGTTGTTGTAAAACATTGTTAGCTTCTTCTAAAACATTGCCAGTAAGGACTTTGAATAATTTCATTTGACGACCATTTTTGTTAAAAGTAATAACATGAAAACGGTTGAATTCCTTTTTTTCAAAATAAATTAAATCACCAATATGGAGACGAAGATCATTTAGGAATTTCACCCAACCATTACAAAAACAATAGTTACGACCAATCTTTTTAATTGACATGTTCTAATGATGTTCGTCATCTACATACATACTAATTGGCAAGTTAGGGAGTCCATCGGGGTACTGATTAGCAACAAAGGAATAAGGTAGAACCTGAAAGAAAAATTATTGTACACGTGGACAATTAAAATCCGATATAATCTTATATAAAAACGTGTAATATAAAAAAAATTGAAATTAATAATCTTTACCATGGGTATTGTTAACTCATGTTCAATCATTTTACAGAATGAGACATCCAATTGCATAGATGGAGAATGATTTTAATACTTTATTAGGAACATATTTGGACTAACATAGTTGAAATGATATAGAATATTAAAAAACACAAATCATTAACAAATTTAGACCAACCATTTGTAAAACAAAAAACATCATCTATCAATTCTAATTGGACCAACCAAGATTGTCCTTCATATGTGGCAACTGTAATGTTACTGTTGTGTATGTTTTTTGACAATAGAAATTTGTTCATGCCTTTCGACACAGTCTGGATTGACACGTTAAAAACAACATTAAAAAATAAAGAATCATTTTTTTAAAATTAAATAGGCATATTAACATGAAAATAAGAAACATACCAAAACTGTTAACGAAGGGTCATGCAAAACCTTGAAGAATTGAGAACCATTGTCATAAGAAATATATAATAGTGTTTGTGTCTTCGGATCAAATCCTGGTTCTCAAATATATATATATATATATATATATATATATATATATATATATATATATATATATATATATATATATATATATATATATATGACGATTGAAATTTGTTAAGGGACAATATGTTCAAATACATATTTATTGACCGAATTTATGTTTACCATTAAACATAATTTTGTAAAAATAGATTAAACATAATTTCGTATTTAACATAAATTTGGTCAATAAATTATGGTAAACCTAAATTCCGGGTTAAATTGATTCATAATTAATCAGTTATACAAAAAATAAATGAGAGCTATTATGGTAAACCGAATTTCATATTAATAGTAATATAAATTAATGAGATTAAAAATCGTAATAAAAAACATTAAATTCGGTCAATTATTATTAATGACAATAAATAATACATATACATAATTTCATAAAAATAGATTAAACATAATTTCGTATTAAACATAAACTCGATCAATAAATAATGGTAAGCCTAAATTACGGGTTAAATTGTTTCATAATCAATCATTGTTACAAAAATATAAATGAGAGCTATTATGGTAAACCGAATTTCTTATTAATAGTAATATAAATTAACGAGATTAAAAAATCTCAATAAATATTATAAAATTCGGTCAATTATTATTAATGACGATATATAATACATATACATAATTTTGTACTAAACATAAATTCGGTCAATAAATTATGGTAAGCCTACATTACGGATTAAATTGATTCTTAATCAAACATTCATACAAAAAAATAAATGAAAGCTATTATGGTAAACCGAATTTCGTATTAATAGTAATATAAATTAATGAAATTAAAAAATTGTAATAAATAACAGTAAATTCGGTCAATTATTATTAATGACAATAAATAACACATATACATAATTTTGTAAAAATATATTAAACATAATTTCGTATTAAACATAAATTCGATCAATGAATTATGGTAAGCCTAAATTACGGGTTAAATTGATTCATAATCAATCATTCATACAACAAAATAAATGAGAGTTATTATGGTAAACCGAATTTTGTATTAAAAGTAATATAAATTAATGAGATTAAAAAATCATAATAAATAACATTAAATTCGGTCAATTATTATTAATGACAATAAATATAAATGGATTAAACATAATTTCGTAAAAATGGATTAAACATAAACTCGGTCAATAAATTATGGTAAGCCTAAATTATGGGTTAAATTGATTCATAATCAATCAATCATACAAAAAAAAATAAATGAAAGTTATTGTGGTAAACAGAATTTCGTATTAATAGTAATATAAATTAATGAGATTAAAAAATCGTAATAAATATCATGAAATTCGGTTAATTATTATTAATGACAACTAATACATATACATAATTTCGTACTAAACAAAAGTTCGGTCAATAAATTATGGTAAGCCTAAATTACGGATTAAATTTATTCATAATCAAACATTCATACAAAAAAAATAAATGAGATCTATTATTGTAAACCTAATTTCGTATTAATAGTAATAAAAATTAATGAGATTAAAAAATTGTAATAAATAGCATTAAATTCGGTCAATTATTATTAATGACAATAAATATTACATATACATAATTTCGTAAAAATAGATTAAACATAATTTCATATTTAATATAAATTCGGTCAATAAATGTAGATACACGGAATGCGACTAATGCTATTGAATTATGAATTCTATTATGTTTTGATGATTACGGACGGTCGAAGGTGGAATACGTTTGGTCGAATGTAGATAAGTTTGGTCGAAGGGAGAAGCTCAAGATGTCGAAGAAGATTTTATGTATATATGTGTTGATTCGCCCGCATTGAATGGTCGAACCTGCACATTCACCCAATTGAATGGTCGAATGTGCAGGTTTATATAAAGGTTGAATCATTTTGTAACTTTAACTTTTGGTCATTTTTGTTTCCCTCTCTAAGTGTGTTCTCTCCCTAGGGTTTTGATAAGTCTGTGTTGAGTCTTAATCATTATAAACAAGGTTTTGTAAAGATTATCAATGATGTTTATGAATGAAATAAAAATGTTTGAGATGATTTGCGTGTGTTGCTGATTATATTATCATTTCGTAATCAATTCAGGGATTCCGCACCTGAATTGAACTTGTTTGATCATAGTCTTTGTTTGACGATCCGATCCTTGACACATACAATAAATTATGGTAAACCTAAATTAGGGGTTAAAATGATTCACAATCAATCATTCATGCAAAAAAATAAAATAAATGAGAGCTATTATGGTAAACCGAATTTCGTATTAATAGTAATATAAATTAATGAGATTAAAAAAATCGTAATAAATAAGATTAAATTCAGTCAATTATTATTTATGACAATAAATAATACATATACATAATTTCGTAAAAATAGATTAAACATAATTTCGTATTAAACATAAATTCGGTCAAAAAAATTATGGTAAGCCAAAATTACATATTAAATTGATTCATAATCAATCATTCATACAAAAAAATAAATGAGAGCTATTATGGTAAATCTAATTTCGTATTAATAGTAATATAAATAAGTAAGATTAAAAATTCGTTATAAATAACATTAAATTCAGTCAATTATTATTAATGACAATAAATAATACATTTACATAATTTCGTTAAAATAGATTAAACATAATTTCGTATTAAACATAATTTCGTATTAAACATAAATTTGGTCAATAAATTATGGTAAGCCTAAATTACGGATTAAATTGATTCATAATCAATCATTCATACAAAAAAATAAATGAGAGCAATTATGGTAAACCGAATTTCGTATTGATAGTAATATATGTAACACCCCAAAAAATATGACGTCATTATAATCGAGATTAGAATTATAAATAATAATTAAAAAATAGATAATTAGAATTACGATTGGGCCACCTAAGGTGTAGCCCAATAACCTTACCCGGATTATAAACCAAGGCCCAATGAGATAACGGACCCGGCCCGATAGTTAATATAAGTAGGCCGAATAATTTTAAGAACCCGAATAAGTTTTGGACTCATAAGTTAAACCCGATAAGAACCCAACACATATGGGCCAGTCTTATGACTAAGGCCCAACATCTTTTAAGTATTATTTGGAATTGAAGATGTATTAGTGAGCCCAGTGTGAAAAATTATAAATCAAACCCAATCCCTTAAACAAGTAATCGGCCCATTCTTCTTGGATGATGGTGTCGCCACTTTTGCAAGAATATTCTATCAAATCTTGCTAATATATACACTCCAACACTCCATGTGATAGCAATGCAACACCTCATCACCTATGAGCTAGTATAGCATAGCAATGCATGAACTTGAGTCTATATAATCAAAACCATCGGCCACTATCTCCACTTCTTATAACTCACTTTCAAAAACCACCATCTCACTTTATCCAACAACATGCAAGAATCCTTTCACTAAACCTTCAAATCAATCGGCCCTACCCTTCCCTCATTCTAATTCATCTTTGTAACCATGCAACACCATCTATATTAGCTTGTTAAACCATACCTAGCAAAGAAAATCCCATCTATTTAACATATAAACTAATCGGCTCAAAGTGTTTAGCCGAGTAGTAGTTGAATCAAGACCATCATCCGGGTAAGTATGAGTCTAGAGTTCATAAGGTCGTGTGCCAAGCTGTAATGGCCAGCTTTAGTTTAGATTCTTATGCCTAAGCTGTAATGGCGAGCTATACGTTTATATATTCTTGTGATAACTTGATTTGTGGTGTAACAGTAACGAGTGGAAAATAGAAACCAAGCAAGTAGCGATATCAGAGACTCGGAAATAACTCAAAGTGAGTGCATGTACCCCATATGTTTTAATGATTTCGGGGTGAATGCATGTTAGTTTTTACGTGTGTTTTGATGAAATATTGGTTCATGATCATGAAAGAGTTAATAGAATCGGTCGAATTGAAATCACGTAGAATGGATCCATTCGGTATCATCGGGATATATTTTTCTAAACCAATTAGAGGTTTGGAACCACAATAAAGCATTTGTAAAGTGCTCCATCGATAAATATATTCCACCTTAGAAAGACCGAACCATATGAAAAATTGTTGTTATTGTTTATTTAAACGAGTCTAAATGAATCTGGCATCACTCACTAGCTTTGTGGCTAACGTATTTTTAACATGCATTTCAGGTTGAATATGTTAAGGGGAACCCAAGCTCGTACGTGTCTTAAAAATGTGGAATCAAGTCTAGTGTGTTAAAATAAAAACCGGCCCTTGGGCCGGCCGAGTATAATGGGCTACGGCTCTTTTTCAAGTTCAAGAAGTTTTAGAGTGTAAAACAATGTTTTGTGTTAATGGGCCTCGGCCCAAAGTGGTTTCAAGAACAAGTTGATGTAGTTTTAAACGGGCTACGGCCCGAGTACGAAACGGGTTAGACCCGGTGTGTTTGTAACTTAAATGGGTTTGGCTCATACTCGAACAAGTTGTAATGGGCTTCGGCCCAATGTTAAATAAATAAATATTGTGTTTTAAGTAAAAGAAATTATGTTTAAACTAGAATTAATTAAATTGGTAATTAGTGGTGTGTCGTGATTACCAATCCGTAATGACTCGTTAATTTTCGGGTCGTTACAAGTTGGTATCAGAGCTCGGGTTCGTGTGTAGCAGGGAATTATAGAACTAACTTAACCATATTTGTTTTGATGCTTATTTGTAATAGAATGACTCATGGGGAAGAATGGGCTTTAGAAGGACAAAGTGAACGGGGCGAGGCCCCAATGGAATTGGAAGATGTAACACCCCAACCGATGGCGGAAACATCGAGGTGTCACGTAGTGACGATTGCTCAATAGCTCATGGACTAAAGTGTAAATTTGAATACATTGATTAAATAATTTACTACATTGAAATGAAATACAACGATTCTAACTGCCAACTAAATTGTAATACAATGAATCAAAATCTAAATATAAATCCGAAAGCTTAAAGGATGCATCTCAAAACAACCTGAAACATGTACGAAAACGATTTGGTCAATACAAAATGTATTGGTGAGCATACCCTGTTTGAATAAAAGTAGTAGGAAAAGTGTTTAGCAATTCATGTGCGGTACCATTTGCAATTATGTAATAAGTAATATCCGTTCAAAATCAACCCTATGTAAAGAAAAGCAGATATATATAGTATGCGCTAGTAGTAATGTAATACATAGCAATGACAAGGACTCTCAACAGAGTCACAAGGGTATATACCATAGTACTATTCATTGAAATGACAGGCCCTCAAAGGTTAATGATTTTGACAAGTCATAGACACACAAATTAACATAAAGCAAACACACATGAGAATTGCATTTAGTAAGAATAAGATTTAGTCATAGTGTACATGAACAGCCCCAAAAGAGTAAAACAGTAAAAAGGGGAAAGATATACTCACAGTTTGCGAAAGCGATCAAAATCCACTTAAGCGGTCGTGAGCTAAGTAATGGGAATTCCGAGGAATTCAACCTATAATGTGTAAGAATACTAATAAGGAAATGTCTAAAAAGTCTAAGGTATCTAGGGTCTAAGGCATTAGGGTTTGCTAAGTCGATTTGGGGAATTAGAGTTTTTATGATAAGTCGCGTTAATGTAAAAGTTGTATATCACAAATAATATATGAAAGGTTGTAAATGTGGTTTAAATAATATAATTTTTACCTATTGAATATTTAGATAAAAATATGTTTGAATAATTAAAACAAAATAATTTAGTTAATTACTTTAACTAAATTAAAATAAATACCATAATCATAAATGTATAAATAAATAATTATGTATTTCACAATGATCTAATAAATGGTAGTTAAGATTTTCAAACATAAACCATTTCTATTTTATAAGAAAAATATTTATAAAATAGATATTTAAATAGTGTGAATAAATAAATGTTCAATTATGTCTAAATAAACATAAATAATATTAGAAATACAAGACATGGTCCAAAAATGTTATTTTTATAGAAAATGGATTCTTAAAGATGTAAATAAATGAAAATAATTTTCTCATAATTTTTATAAACCTATTTATATTTAAAACTGATTTAATAGAATTAAATCATGTTTAAATGATTAAAAATAGGAAAATTCATAAAAATAAGTGTTTTCTGAACCAATAATTTTTATATAAGTTCATGATAATGAGAAATAATTACCCAAAAAGTTTGAGATTAAAATCATTAAAAATGAATTTTTTATCAAATAAATACGATTAAAACAAATTAAATCAATAAATATATAAAAATATGACATTTTCCAGAAAATAAAAGTGTAGTAATTTTCTTTATGGTGTCAAGATGCTACACCTAAATTTTCATAATTTTTGGAGCAAAAATGAATTTAATACGAATATTTTAAGTTTTAAGACATATATATGAATATAAATAAAGCAAAAAGAAAAAGAAAAAAAATAACAAAACATAAAAAGGCCAGCTCGCTTGGAAAAGGAATCGAACCTAGACACTTTTGTTCTCCATAAACACACACATCCACTAGACTAAACCTCATTTTGTTGATTTATCTCAAAAAGAATGTTATTTATATTTTAACCCCTTATTCATCTTCTTCCCCAAACTAACCTACACATAAACCCTAACCCTAGTCATTCAATAATATGATTTAGGCAAGATAAGAACTCTGTAATAGAGGGCTTTCGTAAAGGATCGACATAGGAGTAAAACGGCATGAAATAATCAGACTTACAAGAACGAAAAAGGCTTGATATTGAAGCTTCATAAACCGAACAAGAACCCACGATTTGGAGAGCTTCCAGAGGCGATTTGCGATGTATAATGGTTCGATTATAAGGTGTGAAAGTGCAGAAAAACAATGACACGTTTGGTTTATATAGTGGACGTTTATATGACGAGTTTAAATTCGATTATAAATGCCCGGCCGTTATACCTTATACCCGATTCAAAGCTTATTAAAACGACGTTTATTGATGCGATTAATCATAAGAATACGTTGGTACCGGGTGGAGAAACGTTTTACAACGTTAAAGATCCATTAAAGTTGACGTTAATGCGTCGCCGGAGTGAATTCCGGTGGCCGGAATTCCGACCGGAAAAGAAACAAAAAGAAAAAAAAAACGTGCAGAGCAGGAGCATTCACAATTCAAATTTTTTGAAGTTTCATTGATTGGCAGAACAGGCCCTTGTAGTTAGTATAGTTAGTTAAATTCAAGTTTGATTAAGTTTCTCTTATAAAATTTTAACTAAGTTAACTTAACTTAACTTAAAAGTTTTTAAAACTTTATTAAACTTATTTTTTTTATAAAATCTTTTACGAATACATTTCAGATACGCATTTGATTAAAACTTATACCCGAGCCATAATAATTATAAATGGTAAAATTTTAGTTCGCTCTAAAATTAAATTTGAAAACGACGAAACTTATAGGGACTATAATAGAAATATTTGAAGGACTATTATTGTCAATTAGATAAAAGACGAGGGTGACGGATGTCACAGAAGAGGGAGAAATAAGGAACGACGAAGTGGTAGAAGATAACGAGAATCTAGGCTTCCCCGATATTCAAGCACTAGCGAATGAAATCCCGGGTTTGACTTGGGGTAATAATGGGGTGGAGCTTAACTTGGGGGAGGTAGGCCTAATCGGCCCTCTCCCCGAGCCTATCTTCTCCTACTCCGAACCCATTCCGTCCGTTCCCGAGATGCCATTCTTCGGATCATCTCCCTACTATTACCCGAGCCCGCCATTGCAAGACTTCATGAGTGCGTCAAGTAATTTGTCTATAGAGGGATCGAGCAACATAAACCCATATCCATCGCCATTTTTGGGCCCATATCCCATGGCCCAACAACCGCAAACCGCGGCCCAAGTCCCAATGGGTCCTTACCCCGCGACCCATTACCCAATGGCCCATTCCACACCCGCAATAGACCCCTACTACGAAGCCGTTATGTTTAATCATAACAATGTTCCATTTCAAGCCCACGACTTCGTACCAAGAAAGGAGTACCTTGAGCTTGTAGAGAATTATTACCGCATGAAGACACAAAGGAATCAAGCATTGAATACGGCGGAAGAATTGAGAAAGTTGATCAAAAGGTTTGGGTTTCAATCCAAACAAGTGATTGACGAGTCTAAGTACCCTTTTGTTTGAAGGTGGTCGAAGGGTGAAGGGGTAGGGAATGGGGCGAAGGAAGTGGTGGAAGACAAATAAATGGGTTTATGTGTTTGTGTTGTGGTAGTAGTATGTAATGTGGTAAACTAGGACTTTGTGGTAGTTTAATGTGATCATGTGATGGTAGTATGTTGTGGTATGTTGTGATAACAATATGTTGTGATGGTAGTATGTGATGATGTAGTATGGTAGCATGGAATGTAATGTAGGCATCTAAAAATTTTTGATATAAAATAGTTTATATTTAGATGCTATAAAAGTGTTATAAAGTAGATGTTTAAACTTCAAGTACTATCAAAAATAAAGACTACAAATGGTACGATATTATAAGTTCAATTTATAATTTGACAAAACTATTCGGACACGTTAATATGTGAGGATATGTACGCTAAATCTCTAGAAGTTGAGAACGTTAGAAATTATGATTATTATTTAGATTTGTAATAATATGGTTAGACGATTATACAATATATGGAACGGCATAGTATTTGAATAATAGTAATACTAATCCAAGCGAAATTTATTATTATAGAAAATGCCGAGAAGATTAGAGAAAAATAAAGAAAAAGAACCGGTGACTCCAAAAAGAAATAATGCTTCTTCGTCAAAACAACCAACGGTAGAAGAACCTCTAACCGAAGAAACCCCGGTAACCCCTGAAACGAGCGAGTTGGAGGAGAAAATGAGAAAATTAGTCTTAGAAAGTTTACAAGACTCAATCCCAACTATCCTAACCATGTTAGAAAAATGACCCGGTTCTAAGCCAGTAGAGAAAAACTAAGAAGAAGTCATAGTAAATTTAGAAGATGATACTATAAGACCCCGATTCTGTGATTATAAGACCTTCATGTAAGCCCGAGTTGTTTGACGGCAGCACCGGAGCTGCCGGAGCCACTCGCTGGTTGGAAGAAATGGAAGCCATATTAGAAATAAGTAATTGTGCTCCTAGAGACCAGGTAAAGTTTGCCACTCACTCCCTACGAGCCGAGGCATTAAATTGGTGGAACATGATTAGACAGGTGAAGGGTAGAGAATTTGTAGCCACCATGACTTGGATAGAATTTCGAACCCTTATTACTGAAAAATATTGTCCTATGAATGAAATAGAAAAGATTAAAATGGAATTTTTAGGACTTGAAATGAAGGGTTTAGATTGTGTGGGTTATATAAATTGCTTTAATCAACTTGCCCGGCTAGTACCCCATCAGGTTACCCCTGAACCGAAGAGAATTAGAAGATTTATTTGGGGATTAATTCCTCAAATCCAGGGAATAGTTAGGGGAGCAAAGCCAATTGAGTTTGATACCGCTTGTGAGTTAGCCTTAAGTTTGACTGACGATATAGTAAGGCATAAGGAAAAGGACAAAGTACCAGTAGGGAGCAAGAGAAGTTGGAATGAAACCTTTAGATCAACCAATTATAATACCTCAGGAAAAAGTCAAGAAAACCCTATGGAACAAGGAAACCCTGAGAAAAGGCCCTACCGTGGAAACAATCCTTTTTGTTCCAAATGCAGATATTATCACACAGGTGAGTGCAAGAAGCGATGTAACACTTGTGGCCGATTCCATTTCGGCGATTGTAGGGGACCTCACTGTCAGAAATGCAAGAAAGTCGGACATGTTACAGCAAAGTGTAGGTATAACCCTGACCGCCCCCGAATTTGCTACGAGTGTAAAGAGCCCGACCACTACAAGAACGAATGCCCAAAGCTTAAAAACCAACCCAAGGGGGATCAAGCCAGAGGTAGAGCTTTCGTAATCAACGCAGCCGAAGCACGAGACGAACCTGACCTAGTCACGGGTATGTTTTATGTCAATCAATTACCTGTGTATGTTCTTTTTGACACCAGAGCAAATCTTAGCTTCATTTCTAAAAATCTTGTAGAAAAGATAAATGTTCTCCCCGAACCCATGACCCAAACATATGAAATAGAAATAGCAGACGGAAAAATTCTAAAAGCTAGCGAAGTTTTTAAGAATTTGGTCTTAACAATAGAAAATCAGGAATTCAAAATAAACCTGATACCGATGAGTTTAGGAGAGTTTGATGTTATCATAGGGATGGACTGGTTAGCTGCGAACCAAGTAGAAATTGTTTGTAAAGAAAAACTAGTGAAAATTCCCTTACCCAGTCAAGAAATTTTAGTGGTTCATGGAGAAAAACCAAAAGGTACGTTAAGTCTAATTTCTAGTGCGAAAATGATGAAATACTTAAGAAAAAGACACCAACTCTTTTTGATTCATGTGAACTTAGGAAACAAGGGGAAAGAATCAGAAATAGACAAAATTAAAATAGTGTCAGAATTCAAAGACGTATTTCCAAATGAACTCCCCGGTTTACCCCCATCCCGACAGGTGGAATTCCAAATTAACCTAATTCCTGGAGCCGCACCAGTTGCCAGAGCCCCATATAGGTTAGCCACCACGGAAATGAAAGAACTCACAAACCAATTAGAAGAGCTAATAGAAAGAGGTTTCATAAGACCAAGTACTTCCCCTTGGGGAGCACCAGTGTTGTTTGTTAAAAAGAAAGACGGATCCATGAGAATGTGTATCGATTATAGAGAACTGAATAAGTTGACCATTAAAAATAGATACCCATTACCCAGGATAGATGACCTTTTCGATCAGTTGAATGGAGCCAAATATTTCTCAAAAATTGATCTTAGGTCTGGATATCATCAACTGAAAATAAGAGATGAGGATGTTTCAAAAACTGCTTTTAGAACTAGGTACAGACACTATGAATTCCTAGTTATGCCTTTCGGTTTAACAAATGCTCCTGCTGTTTTTATGGATTTAATGAATAGGATTTGTCGACCCTATTTAGACAAATGTGTAATAGTGTTTTTAGACGATATCCTAATTTATTCAAAAACCGAAGGCGAGCATGAGCAGCATTTAAGGGAAATCTTAGAAACTTTAAGAAATGAAAAGTTGTACGCTAAGTTTTCCAAATGTGAATTTTGGGTAAAAGAAATTAAGTTTTTAGGACATGTGATTAACGACCAAGGAATCCAAGTAGACCCAACCAAAATAGAAGCAATTCAGAAATGGGAAACTCCGAGAAACCCAACCGAGATCCGACAATTCTTAGGGCTAGCAGGGTATTATAGACGCTTTATTGAAAATTTTGCTAGATTGGCCCTACCACTCACCACATTGACTAGGAAAAATTCCAAGTACGAGTGGAAAGAAAAACAAGAAAAAGCCTTCCAGGAATTAAAAGAAAAATTATGTAAGGCCCCAGTATTAACCTTGCCAGTAGAAGGAAAAGATTTTACTGTGTATTGTGATGAATCCCAGCAGGGATTAGGATGTGTGTTGATGCAGGAAGATCAGGTTGTAGCATATGCTTCCAGGCAGTTGAAGAAGCATGAACAGAATTATGTTACGCATGATTTAGAATTAGGAGCTATAGTTTTTGCTTTGAAAATCTGGAGACACTATCTTTACGAGACCAAGTGTACCATTTACACTGACCATAAAGGTCTCCAGCATATTTTTGATCAAAAACTTCTGAATATGCGTCAACGAAGGTGGATAGAAATTTTAAGTGATTATGATTGTAATATCAAATATCACCCGGGAAAAGCAAACATTGTAGCAGATGCTTTAAGCCGAAAAGAGAGACCTTTAAGAGAAAAAGCATTTAAAGTGACCCTGATCAATGAATTTCTAAACCAACTTCGTAAATGTCAAAGAAAAGCTTTAGAACCTGCTCACTTAGGTGAAGAACTCTTGAACAGAGAGGAAGAAAGATTAGTTGAAGGGACTGATGGAATTTTTAGGTATAACCGAAGAATATGGATACCGAGATACGGGGAACAAAGAGAGTTAGTTCTAAGAGAAACGCATAGCTCTAAATATTCCATTCATCCAGGAAACCATAAAATGTACAAAGATTTAAGAAAGAACTTTTGGTGGCCTGGTATGAAAAAGAGTGTTGGAGAATTTGTAGCCCGATGTGTTACCTGTTCCAAGGTAAAAGCGGAACACCAAAGACCCAGTGGGTTGTTAATCCAACCCGAAATCCCAGTCTGGAAATGGGATCAAATTACCATGGACTTTGTAACTAAGTTACCAAGGACACAAAGTGGTAATGACACTATCTGGGTCATAGTAGATAGATTAACCAAATCCGCTCATTTCTTACCTATACAAGAAACCTTCGGAACTGAGAGATTGGCAAAAATCTATATAAAAGAAATTGTGTCCCGACACGGGATACCCCTTTCGATTATATCAGATAGAGATAGCCATTTTATGTCCAGATTTTGGAAAACGTTTCAAGATGCTCTAGGTTCCCAAATCAAACTTAGTACCGCATATCACCCCCAAACCGATGGACAAAGTGAAAGAACTATACAAACACTAGAAGATATGCTGAGAGCATGTGTCCTGGAATTCAGTGGAAGTTGGGATACACATTTACCGTTGATAGAATTTTCATATAACAATAGTTACCACGCTTCCATTCAAGCTGCACCCTTTGAAGCACTATACGGTAGAAAGTGTAGATCTCCGATATGTTGGAATGAAATCGGAGAAAACCAACTCACGGGCCCAGAGATCATTCAAGAAACGACTGACAAGATTGTGCAAATTAAGAAAAAGTTGGAAGAAGCAAGAAGTAGGCAGAAAAGTTATGCTGACAATCGAAGACGACCGTTAGAGTTTCGGGTAGGAGATTATGTCCTACTAAAGGTGTCACCCTGGAAAGGAGTGATAAGATTTCAGAGAAGAGGTAAACTAAATCCACGCTTTATAGGACCTTACCGAGTTAAGGATAAAGTGGGACCAGTAGCTTATCGCTTAGAATTACCACTTGAACTAAGTGAAATACACGATGTCTTTCATGTTTCTAATTTGAGAAAATGTATAATAGAAACCCAAACTATCATTCCATTAGATAATGTCAAGGTCAATCCTCAACTTCATTTTACTGAGGAACCAATCGAAATAATGGCTCGACAAGAGAGAAAGATGAGAAGAGGAAAAATTCCGATCGTACAAGTTAAGTGGAATGCTAGACAGGGTCCAGAGATTACCTTTGAGAGAGAGGACATGATGAGAGCAAACTATCCCCACCTATTCGAAAATCAGATACTATAGATAAAAATTTCGGGGACGAAATTTCCTAAGGGGGGAGAGTGTAACACCCCAAAAATTATGACGTCATTATAATCGAGATTAGAATTATAAATAATAATTAAAAAATAGATAATTAGAATTACGATTGGGCCACCTAAGGTGTAGCCCAATAACCTTACCCGGATTATAAACCAAGGCTCAATGAGATAACGGACCCGGCCCGATAGTTAATATAAGTAGGCCGAATAATTTTAAAAACCCGAATAAGTTTTGGACTCATAAGTTAAACCCGATAAGAACCCAACACATATGGGCCAGTCTTATGACTAAGGCCCAACATCTTTTAAGTATTATTTGGAATTGAAGATGTATTAGTGAGCCCAGTGTGAAAAATTATAAATCAAACCCAATCCCTTAAACAAGTAATCGGCCCATTCTTCTTGGATGATGGTGTCGCCACTTTTGCAAGAATATTCTATCAAATCTTGCTAATATATACACTCCAACACTCCATGTGATAGCAATGCAACACCTCATCACCTATGAGCTAGTATAGCATAGCAATGCATGAACTTGAGTCTATATAATCAAAACCATCGGCCACTATCTCCACTTCTTATAACTCACTTTCAAAAACCACCATCTCACTTTATCCAACAACATGCAAGAATCCTTTCACTAAACCTTCAAATCAATCGGCCCTACCCTTCCCTCATTCTAATTCATCTTTGTAACCATGCAACACCATCTATATTAGCTTGTTAAACCATACCTAGCAAAGAAAATCCCATCTATTTAACATATAAACTAATCGGCTCAAAGTGTTTAGCCGAGTAGTAGTTGAATCAAGACCATCATCCGGGTAAGTATGAGTCTAGAGTTCATAAGGTCGTGTGCCAAGCTGTAATGGCCAGCTTTAGTTTAGATTCTTATGCCTAAGCTGTAATGGCGAGCTATACGTTTATATATTCTTGTGATAACTTGATTTGTGGTGTAACAGTAACGAGTGGAAAATAGAAACCAAGCAAGTAGCGATATCAGAGACTCGGAAATAACTCAAAGTGAGTGCATGTACCCCATATGTTTTAATGATTTCGGGGTGAATGCATGTTAGTTTTTACGTGTGTTTTGATGAAATATTGGTTCATGATCATGAAAGAGTTAATACAATCGGTCAAATAGAAATCACGTAGAATGGATCTATTCGGTATCATCGGGATATATTTTTCTAAACCAATTAGAGGTTTGGAACCACAATAAAGCATTTGTAAAGTGCTCCATCGATAAATATATTCCACCTTAGAAAGACCGAACCATATGAAAAATTGTTGCTATTGTTTATTTAAACGAGTCTAAACGAATCTGGCATCACTCACTAGCTTTGTGGCTAACGTATTTTTAACATGCATTTCAGGTTGAATATGTTAAGGGGAACCCGAGCTCGTACGTGTCTTAAAAATGTGGAATCAAGTCTAGTGTGTTAAAATAAAAACCGGCCCTTGGGCCGACCGAGTATAATGGGCTACGGCTCTTTTTCAAGTTCAAGAAGTTTTAGAGTGTAATACAATGTTTTGTGTTAATGGGCCTCGGCTCAAAGTGGTTTCAAGAACAAGTTGATGTAGTTTTAAACGGGCTACGGCCCGAGTACGAAACGGGTTAGACCCGGTGTGTTTGTAACTTAAATGGGTTTGGCCCATACTCGAACAAGTTGTAATGGGCTTCGGCCCAATGTTAAATAAATAAATATTGTGTTTTAAGTAAAAGAAATTATGTTTAAACTAGAATTAATTAAATTGGTAATTAGTGGTGTGTCGTGATTACCAATCCGTAATGACTCGTTAATTTTCGGGTCGTTACAATATAAATTAGTAAGATTAAAAAATCGTAATAAATAACATTAAATTCAGTCAATTATTATTAATGACAATAAATAATATATATACGTAATTTCGTATTAAACATAAACTCGGTCAATAAAACGGTAAGCCTAAATTAAAGATTAAACTGATTCATAATCAATCATTCATACAAAAAATAAATGAAAGTTATTATGGTAAACCGAATTTCGTATTAATAGTAATATAAATTAATGACAATAAAAAATCGTAATAAATAACATTAAATTCAGTCAATTATTATTTATGACAATAAATAATACATATACATAATTTCGTAAAAATAGATTAAACATAATTTCGTATTAAACATAAATTCGGTCACAAAAATTATGGTAAGCCTAAATTACGTATTAAATTGATTCATAATCAATCACTCATAGAAAAAAAAATAAATGAGGGTTATTATGAAAAACCGAATTTCGTATTAATTGTAATATAAATTAGTAAGATTAAAAAATCGTTAAAAATAACATTAAATTCAGTCAATTATTATTAATGACAATAAATAATACATATACATAATTTCGTTAAAATAGATTAAACATAATTTCGTATTAAACATAAATTCGGTCAATAATTTATGATAAGCCAAAATTACGGATTAAATTGATTCATAATCAATCATTCATACAAAAAAATAAATGAGAGCTATTATGGTAAACCGAATTTCGTAATAATAGTAATATAATTTAGTAAGATTAGAAAATCGTAATAAATAACATTAAATTTAGTCAATTATTATTAATGACAATAAATAATAAATATATACATAATTTTGTAAAAACAAATTAAACATAACTTCGTATTAAACATAAGTTCGGTCAATAAATTATGATAAGCCTAAATTACGGGTTAAATTGATTCATAATAAATCATTCATAGAAAAACATAAATGAGAGCTATTATTGTAAACCAAATTTCGTAATAATAGTAATATAAATTAATTAGATTAAAAATCGTAATGAATAACATTAAATTCAGTCAATTATTATTAATGACAATAAATAATACATATACACAGTTTCGTAAAAATAGATTAAACATAATTTCGTATTAAACATAAATTCGGTCAAAAAATTATGGTAAGCCTAAATTACGTATTAAATTGATTCATAATCAATCATTGATACAAAAAAAAAAATGAGAGTTATTGTGGTAAACTGAATTTCGTATTAATAGTAATATAAATTAGTAAGATTAAAAAATCATAATAAAAAACATTTAATTCGGTCAATTATTATTAATGTCAATAAATAATACATATACATAATTTCTTAAAAATAGATTAAACACAATGCGTGTTAAATATAAATTTGGTCAATAAATTATGGTAAGCACAAATTACGGATTAAATTGATTCATAATCAATCATTATACACAAAAATAAATGAGAGTTATTATGGTAAACCGAATTTCATATTAATAGTAATATAAATTAATGAGATTGAAAAATCGTAATAAATAATATTAAATTCGGTCAAATATTATTAAAAAATAAATAATACATATACATAATTTAATAAAAAAGGATTAAACATACTCGTCTACGAAATACGAAATTGAATCATCATATATATTCAATCGTCATATATTTTGAATCGAATTTATGTTAAATACGAAATTATGATAAAACCGATTCGTACATTTGTAAACATATTGTACCTTAACAAATTTCAATCGTCGACATTGACTATTAGCTTTATATATTTTTCTAATGACACAAAATTCAACAATTACTATGTATACAAGCATAAGGACATAATACGTTTTCTCCTTAAAATGCGACAGTGGCTGTGTTGAACCAACCTTAAACTCTAGGTAGCCACTGAGATTACATTAACGTTATAAGACAATGAGTCTCAAAATAACTATAAGACACCAAGATTACCTTAAACTGTAGGTGCAGTTAGGGCTCTATTCTGGAAATGGGATATCAGCAACATCCTCTCTGTTAGGAGCATTTGTCATAGCATGAATGAACATAATCGATAGAATCATGAAAATACAACCCGATTTAGACAAAATGAATGAATAACAAATGTGCAAAACATTCAAATGAAAAAAAAAAAACCTCAATAGATCTGTTTCATTTAAATGAATAATAGTGATCAAAATAAATCCGATTGATTTCTTCTTAATAATGTTAAGAAAAAAATGAGTCAAAATAATATTAGGAATCAACATTAGAAGAGTAGGATCGATGATTATCTTGAATCGATTGTGGAGAATCAACAAATGATGCAAGGTGAAGAAGGAAGATTGAAAGATTGAAAGATTTGTTGATTCTTATTAATAATGTTAACTATAGAAAATGAGTCAAAATGATGCAAGATTACCTCGAGTTGGTTGTGGAGAATCAACAAATGATGCAAGAAGAAGAAGGAAGATTGAAAGATTTGTTAGAAAGAAAATGATGAATGTTGGTTGGAAGAATTGTTACGGAAGATTGGAGAATGATGGAAGAATGGAGCAAATAAAAAAAATACAAAAGGTTATTTATAGGAAAAAAAAAAGTTGGAGCTCCATATACAAATGTGGATACCTCAGGCTCTCTCTAAGAGCTTCATTCGACCCGAGATGTATTCAATTATTATATAGATAGATTATGTTAAATATTAATAACACTTTATTAATACGTATTTAGGTGGAAGTGTGTGCCGTTAAAAAAGGTGGAAGTGTGTAAACAATAATACCAGATCTATTCTCATTTCGGTGATCCAAATAAAAATCAAATCAAACAATATCAATAACCACAACCATAGGGGGTTTAGAATCGCTACCTTAACGAAAACCAAAAACCCGCACGATGGATCAACGAACGGCTTCTCTAGATAGCCCAATTAAGGAATACACCAACTTCAAGATCCGATCCTTAATCATTTGAACACATGAAAATCCGATCTAGATCCAATCTAGAAACGAACACGAGAGGCACGCAAAATGAGGCACCCGAACATGAAGGCGGGTGGGGTGGGGTCAAAGGGGGCGTGTGGATGGTAATGGTGACAAATGGCAAAATTAAGGTAATTCCGTACTAATTATGTAACACCCCAACCGATGGCGGAATCATCGAGGTGTCACGTAGTGACGATTGTTCAAAAAGCACATGGTACTAAAATGTAAATATATTATTGAATAATTTAAATTGTCTTACATAGATTAAATGGGAAAAATACAAAAGTCTGAACGAAACATGAAAATTGAAATAACTTATTAAAAGCAAGCACTAAAATCCAATGCCATGGAACTAAGATCAAACTGCACTTGAAACATGTACAAAATAGGTTTTGTCAACATAAGAAATTTTGGTGAGCATTCCTAGTTTTAATACATATAGTAAGTTGGAAAATGGTAAACAATTCAAGTGCAAAGCTACAGTGCAATTATGTAAACTATGTATCATACAAATGAGCGAAATCAATCCTGTGACTGTATAAATGTACTAAATGAACGGCGGTGTACTTATCCAATAAATGGATAATAACTTAACAATGACCACGGATTCTCCGATGAAAAAGGGGGAGAATCAACCTAGGCGGGTTGTCAATCCAATAGCGCTATCCAATGTTAAGGTCGGCTTGTACATGGCTAATGATTTCACTAAGTACAAATGTATTCTACATGTAATGTCTAAGCATAAAGCACGTTTGTAAGCAAATGCACATAGTACTAGAATTGTATTGTAAAAATGTGAACTTGTATTTGTAATTTGTATAAGTGTACATGTAACACCCCAAAAATGAATAAAAGCAAAAAGGGGATAGGAAATACTCACTTTCGCCAAATGACTAGATGACTAAGCGAGCGTGAAAATGCGAGCAATCCAAACATTCAACAACGAAACTAGTCCAATTTAGAAGAAAAGAAACCGAATAGGAAAAATATCAAGCTTCCAATTCGCCAATTACAAGAGCTTATAATAATCAAAGCTTCAAATGTAGAAGTAATATACTCTAGAAGAAAGGTATGAAGGAAAGTTTAATCGAATTGAAACAATTGAATTAGAGGTGCAAAGTGTAATGGGTCATAGGTGGGTTTTTATACTAGTTTTGGATTCAATTAGGCTTTAAAATTGGTCAACACCATAAAGTAAGGTTTTATGATGCATTGAATATTTGACTAGGACTTTGACTGTTTGACTAAGACTTTGACTAGGACTTTGACTAGGATTTTGACTGAGACTTTGACTATTTGATTGTCTCAGCGGACCGCGAGGGCTAAAAAAATAATTTTTCTAATTTAATCAATTTTAAGTTTTGGACTTGTTTCCTTCTGTTTCTAAGTTGTTTTAGAACCGAAAATTAAGGGCTTTGAGTATCAATGTTTGAAACATACGTGCTCAGGTGTAGATGTGAGTATAAAACGTGCATACTTTTACTTAAAAAAATTATAAGTTTTATTAAATTGTGAATTTTGGTCCTATTAAAATACGAGGGTTAAAAATAAAAATTTTGAAATAGTTGAGGAACCAATTATGCACATTTATGAAAAGTGAAGGGTGCAGGTTGTCACAGTCTCCCCTACTTTAGAAAATTTCGTCCCGAAATTACTTTCAAGTAAAGGTTTCCATGAAACAAAAGACATTTGTAAAAAGGCAAGTAGATTTTAAAAAATGCATCAGCCATGATTTGACAAAGTTTGAAGTAGTTGTTTAATATCCAAAATAAGAGTTTGAAAATCCTTAAAGTTTGACCTAAGGTTAGAGAATTAAGAGTTTATAATGAGCAAGGTTTGGGAAAAGTATGTAACTGGTTAGGGCAGGGCGGTGTTATAGTAGTTTCCCTTACTTTAGAGAAGTTTCTGACCAAACTTTATTAAGGACACGCAACAGGATTTCGACTAACAGAGAGTGTAAGAGTATACAAAGTTTGTGTTTTCTGTGTGGATGGTCTAGAGAAAGACTGTAGGAAGTCGAATTGAAGCTCGTGTAAGAACATTCTTATCGAAAATGCTAGCTATTAGTAAACGATCTAATAAAGAGATAGTAATGGGTAGGTTCTTGGTCAGACTCCTAGTCCGCTCCCGCAGTATTGCTCGTGCTTATATATAGGGTGTACCGCAGCTAACCCACCACACTACTGATACTTTGGAGTCGTACTGATTGTCTACCAATATCCTAAGTAGAATCACACACCACCCCCATGTACCTGTAAATCTATGATTGCGTTCCGGACCGTAATCATCGATTTACCTTACACTAGGGTGTTATGCTTTTCCATAACACTAACATAAGTAATACAAGAAACAATGCGTGCAACCAAAATGTGTTAAGTAGTAGATACTGCTCAAGTATAAGATGCGGTTAGAGGTTCTTCCCCTTTCAGGTTCACCTTTTAACCGTAATGAGATTAATGTGTAAGTATAAGACATGATTAGGGGTTCTTCACCTTTCGGGTTCACCCTTAACCGGTAAATTTTTGTTCACATCATTGGGCTCTAAACAACCATATTGATAAACTCTGAGGATTACACCGTTCCCCTTGGGTTAGAGGAATACTCTGAACCGAGTCGTACATGGGAACTGGCTTAGATCTCATACGAGCTATCAATTAGTATGTTTGTTGGTGATGATGAACAAAATAATGTAAAGTATAACAGGGTTTTGCTCACAACAAAAAAAAATGTGCATACCAAATATGCGTTCATGTAAGTATATAAGTATAGCATAAAATTTCGATTGAAAGAATAGCATAACGTAAATCGAGTAAATCGCACAATTTGCACAAAATGAAAGTAAACGAGTTAAATTAATGCTCAAAACTAGTGTTGTAAGAATAACTACTAATAACTAGTGCGAGAATAGTTGCGAATAACGCGTGAAAATAACTACCAACAAAAGAATAATACAAAAATAATAAGATAATGTACGAATGTAACTATAAATAGAATGGTGTAAAAAAATAATGAAATTTAATGTAAATGAAAGTGCGCAGAACAGACGTATAGTCTACTGGTATGAGGATAACTTTTTGGAAACCGAAGAATGTTTTAAGTTCAAAACAGGTTCACTTGAATAGATTTCGTAGGTACACATTTTCATGTGTTTACGAGAAGTCGAGTTTGAAAAGTGTTATAAGGTATATTATTAGTTGCAAATTCCTCCCGAAAACATATATTGGATACGTTATATGAAAACATGCAGATTTACATTTGATTTGTAAAATATGCAATGCAGGTTTATAAAATGCAAGATGAAACCATTTCATGAAGTGTGTGTAAATCTAATGTGTTTCGAAAGACCAAGATTTAAAATGATGTAAAGGTTGTGAATGATCCCAGATGCCTTGACGAATTTTGGAAAATAAAATTTTCTGTATTTAAACATTTCTTTAACTTGTGGGTTGAAAAGTCGGAAATTTTTAATTGTTATGAAATGTTGAGAAAATCGAAGCGTTACCTGTTAAGATTGGGTAAACTTGAAACCTTTTAAATTTTCAAACTTTTACGAAATTTATACATTGAAAGGTCATTTATTTGCAGGATCGTTAAGGCATCTCTTTGGGCTCATAGCGGGCTATTTGTTTCAAGGCACAAGGTGTATGAAAAGTGTGTTCTAATTTGGCGAATAGGCTTTATGAAAAGACTTATAGAATAAGTTGTCAAATTAATCGTTTTAGAGAGTAGTGTGCTAGTGCGTATCGTGTAGGTAGGCATTTATGTATGAGTTTAGTCTGATTAAGAAGTTCTAACTAATGGTAGTTGGCTATGGCTTAGGAGACTGGGTGCAGCAATATTAGTATTAGGTATATGAGGATATACTGTGACTTCGATCAAGTAAGTTTGTAAAAATTAAGGTATAAAACAGGTTGAAAAAATAAGTTTGGAAAAACCATGTTCATTTTTAACTGTATGATGACGCAACATTCATAAAATCAGGATGTGATCAAAGTTAAACACAGAGTTTAAAACTTAAGTCGTGGGAAAAAATGTTTTAACGCAAAACGAGTAATACCTTATAGTGTAAGAATTATGAGCGTAAGTGAAATAGTGTAAGCTTTAATGCGATAATATATCGAACAAAAGTTTTAGTAATGATGATAAGGAATTCAAAAGCGAATGATCAATGAATAATGGCATATGAAACATCAAGTGATTAAATGGAATCTTCAATGATAAATAAACATAAATATCAATGATATAAAACATTGGAATTGTTTCTATAGGAAACTTTGAACGACTCAAGTATTTGAAATTTCCTAGTGACTTGTGGGGGCGTACTTTAGCCTATAAGTGAATGCTCATCCCAAGAGTTCTCAGGTAGGTATACGGGTCCCTCGTCTGATTGGGATTTATACGAAATACCAGGCCTAGACAGAAAACTCAGGATACAGGCGCTCACCCTTCCAGATTGCACGTGCCCCATCAATAGTGAATTCCAAAACTTTAGCGAGATTAAAAACGAGATGCAAAAATAGATCCTCGAGATTTGGATTCACTCCTAACTCAAAGATGTATTTCAAAATTGAAAACGATTGTGGAATGAAACCAATCACTAAGTTAAGGATATCACTCCCAGCTGAGTGGTTAAGTTCCTTTTTGAAAGAAATACTCTTTAAGGTGTGAATGTCACTCCTATCTCAAAGATATATTCCTAAGATAAATGACATATAGAGGAGTGAAACTAATCACCAAGGTATGGATGTCACTCCTAACTTGGTGATATCGTTTCGTTTGTGAAATACGAGTATCTTCTTCTTTAAACAAAACTGTCACACCACGACAACGGCGGAAACACGTGGCGCGACGGTTCAAGAGCATAAAGTCAAGGCTAACGCAAATCACAAGTAATTTAAGAAAATGGGTCATTTATTTAGGCGTCAAATCTTGTTCGAAACATTACATAACAAGTAAATTGTTTATAACACACATGTAGAGGTTTCTCAAATATATCCCATAGCCTTGGGAAATAAAGGTGAAACCCCGCAAAATATTTAACGTCGCATCGGAGGATTCCATGACCCAGCTTGCCCTGATTGCCTTCATCTAATTACCTGAAAGATATGTTTAAAATTTCGTCAATATAAATATATTGGTGAGTTCACAGGTTTTTAATTTCCAAAACTTGAATCCTTGGGAAATACCATGTTATGACAATATATAGGAGTTGCAAATTCCTATAATTCTACTTGAGACTATAATCAAACCAAGACGTATAATAAATATGCCCCGCTCCAAGTCGTTACTCGGTATCCCACGACTTAAGTTCAGAATATATGCACCCCAGGCATACACTAATGCATAATCGACGCTATCGATTAGGGGTGGGCCTTGTCAGGCACCAATAGTACTATCCAATATTCCACCGGTTTCATTTCCCTGAATAAATGATTATAGAGGCGAGGACTCAACCCCGAGTGGCGGTCACACCCCAAGTAATAAATCCGTCAAACATTTTCCCTAACATATCTTTCCCCCGAAAACGTAAAAATAGTTTAAAATGGGGCCGTGAAACTCACCTGAATCAACGTCCGGCTCACTAAGCAGATAGCAAAAAGGGTCTCGCACCTACAAACGTCCTAGACGTATAAGTCACTATCCCTATAGTGCATGTGCCTTGGCAAGTTGTACACCCAACTCCCGACCACAAGTTATTCCAAATCCCGTTTAATTAAGCACGTATCCTAGGTTTCGTTGGCGTTAGATTACCCTTTGTGTGACGACCCGGAAAATTTTCCTTCTTATTTGTTTTCTCTCCTCGACTTCGGGAAATTTTCGGGACGAAAATTCTTTCAACAGGGGGATGATGTGACACCCGGCAACTTCCGGTAACTAACTTTTGAAAAACTTAGAAAGTCTACCTTAGCGAGTCGCGCATACGTTACACATAACAAGTTCGGTAGAGTCGAGTCGCACATCATTAGGGTTTTAACATACGCAAGTCTCGGGTCCCGGGAATTGGTGATCGGGTGGGAACGTGTTATTTATCATGCATTATATGTTGGTAATCATTATGTGACTTATCGGTATGTGGAAACATGATTACATATGTTAAAATAGGGTTTAACGCGCCAAAAACACAAATGTTTGGACTAGGGGCGATTAGGCTTGTGTGGGATAGCCTAATCGCCACATGTAAGGGCGAGTAGGGGATATTAAGGGCGATTAGGGGGCTACTCGCCTGAAATGCATTGAACGATCAAAAACGCCTATAAATACCACCCTTGACCTCTAAAACATCATTTATACAACCCTAGCCGTCCCATAACCTATCTCAACCCACAAACACCCTCTGGAACCTATTTTCACATAAAAACAACCATTTCCAAGCTTATTCCATCATTTCCTCTTGAATACAAGGTGTGTTCTTCAAACCCAAACCTTTAAATGATTATGTTTTACTCCCTAAAAGTCCAGACCTGACTTATAAATGTTTTTGTCTTTGAAAATCCATTTAAAACCGTTTTTAAACAAACCCACACCTTTACATGTGTTATATGTGTTATATGTGGTTAAAGATAGAATTTTTAGGATTGAATCATGGTTGTTTTGTGTTATTATGATGTTTATGGCTATTACAAGTTAGTGTGATGATGTCCTAGGAGTTTGAATGGTTTTGGTGGTGTATTGTTGATACTTGATGTTTTGACCCATTTGAAGGATTTTGGATGATTAAGGATGATATGAGGTGTGTTGTTGATTGTATGATGTTAGGGTTTGCTCTAGGATGATGCTAGAACAGTAGGATGCTATCGGATAACGTGGTTATGTGATTTAATCTGAATAATTGCTATTTAGGGCAAGTTCTTGCATGTTGATGTGATGTTTACATGCTAAGTTGCTATTTTGGGAAAACGCTCGCATTCGGAACTGTTAGAACGATGAAAACTTAGGGGTTTTGCTTGAAATATGTTTGTTAATGTGTTAGGATGATTATTGGATGTTCCTACATGTTTCGGATCTGATTTGGAGTGTTCGGCGCGCGAAATTGCACTACAGAACAGTATAGGCGAGTAGGAACCTACTCGCATGAGGCTTTAGGCGAGTAGGCTCCTAAATGCCTGATGTTCAGGCGAGTACAAGCTCTATTCGCCTATATATAGGCGAGTAGAGGCCTATTCCCCTCAACTACTAGCAATTACAATCCTAAATGCCTATACAACTAGCAATTACAATCCTAAATGCCTATACAACTAGCAATTACAATCCTAAATGCCTATACAACTAGCAATTACAATCCTAAATGCCTATACTTAAGCAATTACAATCCTAAATGCTAGTTTGATTCCTAATCGCGTATAATGCTGCTGTATGTATATTTTAACATCCCGGAACATGATTTGATGCCTAGGAACATGATAGGAACCCCGGGATACACCCAATGACTTAGTAACACGTGTTCGGACCTGTTTACGCGTTAATCGGATATTATGCTAGACTAGGTGAACTGTTGTGCGTATTAAGTGTTTAATTGCATATGTGGCATGATGTCTTGTATTTATCTAACACGTGGAATGTCGGGTCACCAATGGGATGTCGAGTCTTGTCGTACGTAGTCTTGTTGTCGGTCAAACACGCTTTTCGGACACATAATGGTCATGGACTGGACTTAGGGACTAATGAACCTGATGGGTTATTAGTCTAACTTGACACATATCTTATGATAGGTCGCCAATAGTTGGGGCTATCATATCTTACAGACGGTTTACTCATATCACGCATACGGTTTACTCTTAAACGGAATACGCAACCTAAGGTGACTTCACGGCCCCACATTTTACGGTTTATGTTTTCGGGGGAGAAACATGCTTAAAACTCTTTTATGATTTATGACTTGTTAAACTCTTATGGCTCATGACTCTTTATCACATTATACTATGGCTTACTTATCGTACTATACGGTTCATCAAAAAGTCCCTTAGAAACCACTAACATGGGTATATGGCGGGGAAATATGGATAGCGCTATTGGGAACTGACAAACCCCACTCGACGGTTGGACCGGGCGGGTGCATATTGTCTCTAACAAAACAAGGTCTACCGGTGATGACGGTAGCCCATAGGAAACTAAGGGTCACTACACGGCTTAGTCAGCAATGGTTTCACCCGTATGAGTATCTCATTCTGCGCCTAGCTAGCGTTCTCACAAGCATAGTAGTAATTGTGATGGTAACGGTTTTCGAAGGATCACTTTAAACGTTTAAATAAAACCTGTGAACTCACCAGCATCATATGTTGACTCTTTTAGCATGTTTTCTCAGGTCGCTAAGGTAGCAGCTGTCGGATAGGCGCACGAGGTCGCACTGGAGTCGTCTCGCGTCTAGGGTCTCATTTGCACGTTTTGGAATTATGAACTTTTGAACTTATGTTTTATTTATGCATGACTTTTGTAAACTTTAAATGCTTCCGCACTGTTGAATGATGGTTTTAAACTTATGCATGATTTCTGTTTACGTATGTTTTACATTTAGACGTCGTTTATTGTGACCGTTGACTTAGATCCTGGTGTGTCACACGCCTCGCGGTAGAACTCCGCAGGTGGAAATTTGGGGGTGTGACACTTTGTGTTACAAGTTATATATTACTCTTGTTAATATTTCCTTAACTTGTACCTTATTATTATCGACTCGACTTCACTTAACGTATAATTATTTTCCCATTTAAATAATTATACTTGAGATCGCATCGCTCGATATAATATATATTTCAACACTCGACCCGACTCACGTTGCCGCACATTTGTCTTCCCATTTAAACAAATATGCTAAGATCTTGTCGTTCGATTGTATATACTCAACACCCGATTCAACTCACCATACCGTATATCTATTTTCCCATTCAAATAAATATACTAGGATCTTGTCGGCACGGCATACACATATATATCTTTGTCTACTCGTCTCGTTTTCCTTCCCACATATCTACTTTCCCATTAAGTAGATATACTAGAATTTTGCCGAGACGAGCGTACATATATATAAATGTGTAATTTTTCTTGTTAAGTATATACGTTTGTTTAACGTCTTACGTTATGTTTTTCTCCCACGAATAATTCCTTCAACACTTAGGAAAGTGTTTATTAGTTTTCACCCATGATGTATATATATATTTTACTTCCTAAAAATATATATTTTGTTATCTTGCCGCAATGGCATTTTTCTCATGTTTTGTCCGTGTACGGTTCGTTAACGCGTCTTAGTTCGATATTTTAGCTCGAATAGTCAATTTTTCCAAATTTTTCCCAATATGTGTTTTATAGAAATATTATTCATATTTCTTCCTCCTAACACATGTTACTTGGAAGGTTTAAAATACTTATGTATTTTTTAACCCAACTTGTTAACTTAACCACAAAAATGTTTCCAATACTTTTATATTCCCATTTATATAAAAGTATTCATTTTTGTATAAGTTTCTCAAGTTTGTTTAACATTTTTATAAAATCTCTATTTTATAAAATCCTCATGTTAATACCATCCATATTTTTATAACTTTCACTTTTATAAAAATATACTTTTTATACAAAAATACCCAAGTATATCTACTAGTATTTACCAAATCAACCTTGGGAACTTATTACTTATACTTTTGACACCCAACTTTCCATTATTGCATCTTTGGACTAATAGTTTCTAAAATGTTCATTTTAGTCCTCTAACTTTCAAAGTTACAATATTAGTCCCTTAACTTTCAAATGTTGCATTTTTCCACTCTAACTTCCAAAGTTAGCATTTTTCACTCAAAATAGTGGACTTTGAAGATCTATCTTTTTATTGGTAAGTTATTTTTGTATCAAAACACTTTTATTAGTCTTATATTTCATATATAAGGCTACTTGTATGTGTGTTTTATGTATTTGTCCATTATATCAAAATATCATTCTTCTAAGTAAGTAAACTTTAATTTTTCAACTTCTTTATTCATGACCTTCTAACATGTTCCATCATTTATTATGTCTTAGATGATCATATTAAGATGATTAAAGTTACTTTTTAACACATTCAAGTTTGTTCTACAAATCTTAATCAAATCATCATCCTACTTAGTGTATGTGTAGATTTTATACATTTTCAAGAACACTACTTTATCATCATCAAATCCATGATTCATTTACATATCTTTAATCATTTATTTTTCTCATGTAAAACCTATTAAAGATTATGTTTCAAACCACATTTTTAAACCCTTCATGTACAACTTGCTTCTAAGAACACATACATGAATATTAATAATCAAAACAAGGTTAAGAAGCTTACTACTAGCACAAGGCTAGGGAAGACAAAACCTTGGATTTTGAGAGGGGTTTAGTGTGTTCTTCCTTAATGGTTAAGCTCCAAGCTTGAAACACACAATAGGGGTTTGGATGATGGATTGTTTTGAGTGATTTGGAGATGCAAAAACTTGAAAGAAATATGTATATGGGAGGGGTGAAGTTCACGGCTCAAGAGAAGAAAAGGAAGAAGGTTTTTGCTTTGTTATCTTCAAAGGACTAACACATGTTTATATACTACCATCAAATCTTCCATGGATTGCATGTGATCTTGCTAATGATTTAAGAGATTTTAAGAAGTACAAAATGATCTTGGATGGATGTGTGAGGGTGTGTGTGTGTGTGCCGTGAGTTAGAGAGAGAGTAGGAGAGGTTACTTGTAAATCTTTGATAAATATTTGCAATCATCCATGATCTTATACTAGATATTTATCCAAGCATGTGTATACTAGTGTATGATTACTTGATGGTGTCTTGGATTATTAAGGCCATAGGGCCGATTTTTCTTACACCAAGGGAGGCTACATTGTGCATGCTTTGTACTTCAAGTCTTACACCATTTGTCTTTTGTTATGCATGCTTAATACCTAGAGTTATAGGTTATTATAAAAACACATTGCATGGACATAACAAGGCCATTTAGGCCGGCCACTTTTGTGGTTTGGGTGGGGTCCACAACTCCAAATATTTACCCAATACTTGTTAAGTTTAATTCCTCGTCGTTCGGGTGTCGTTCGGGTATTTTTCGGGATTTAATCGCGCGTTATTCGGACATTAAAAATACCTTTAATAACTCTTAAATATAGTCTAATTTAAGCGTTGATTGGTTATTTAGGCTTTTGCCGGGTGACATTATGAGTTATACGCGTATCGGGTGCGGTACGCGCACTTTATTCGTTACCGGGAGATTTGTGCAAGACGTTTCCACTTATGGTTTTGGAGTTCCAAAACTCATTATATTTTGTGAAAATACCCTTTATTTTATATCCTGGGTGTCCGGGATCCTTTTCGTTTATTTAATTATTACCGGGTAATTGCCAACGTCCATACCGGATAGTTTATTCGCACATGATCCAATCATGTTTTACCATTAAACGTATGCATTCCTATGCATTATTTGGAAATTGCTATCTCCTAAGGCCTTGATAATTAAATCACACATAATTGTATTTAATTACTTTAATCATATATTAATTAATTTGTACGGAATTACCTTATTTTTGCCGGTTGTTACAAAAACACCGAAAGAATAACGAGAAAGAATCATAGCGAAAATATCTTGAAAGAAAATAATAGGATAAAGAGAAATAAACACGAGACGACTTGTGAATGTAAGCTTGGTTATAGACTAGGCTAAAAGTCATTCTAATATCTAATTCCCTATAACCATGGCTCTGATACCAATCTGTAACACCCCAACCGATGGCAGAATCATCGAGGTGTCACGTAATGGCGATTGTTCAAAACGCACATGGTACTAAAATTTAAATATATTATTGAATAATTTAAATTGTCTTACATAGATTAAATGGGAAAAATACAAAAGTCTGAACGAAACATGAAAATTGAAATAACTTATTAAAAGCAAGCACTAAAATCCAATGCTATGGAACTAAGATCAAACTGCACCTGAAACATGTACAAAATAGGTTTTGTCAACATAAGAAATGTTGGTGAGCATTTCTAGTTTTAATACATATAGTAAGTTGGAAAATGGTAAAAAATTTAAGTGCAAAGCTACAGTGCAATTATGTAAACTATGTATCATACAAATGAGCGAAATCAATCCTGTGACTGTATAAATGTACTAAATGAACGGCGGTGTACTTATCCAATAAATGGATAATAACTTAACAATGACCACGGATTCTCCGATGAAAAAGGGGGAGAATCAACCTAGGCGGGTTGTCAATCCAATAGCGCTATCCAATGTTAAGGTCGGCTTTTACATGGCTAATGATTTCACTAAGTACAAATGTATTCTACATGTAATGTCTAAGCATAAAGCACGTTTGTAAGCAAATGCACATAGTACTAGAATTGTATTGTAAAAATGTGAACTTGTATTTGTAATTTGTATAAGTGTACATGTAACACCCCAAAAATGAATAAAAGCAAAAAGGGGATAGGAAATACTCACTTTCGCCAAATGACTAGATGACTAAGCGAGCGTGAAAATGCGAGCAATCCAACCATTCAACAACGAAACTAGTCCAATTTAGAAGAAAAGAAACCGAATAGGAAAAATATCAAGCTTCCAATTCGCCAATTACAAGAGCTTATAATAATCAAAGCTTCAAATGTAGAAGTAATATACTCTAGAAGAAAGGTATGAAGGAAAGTTTAATCGAATTGAAACAATTGAATTAGAGGTGCAAAGTGTAATGGGTCATAGGTGGGTTTTTATACTAGTTTTGGATTCAATTAGGCTTTAAAATTGGTCAACACCATAAAGTAAGGTTTTATGATGCATTGAATATTTGACTAGGACTTTGACTGTTTGACTAAGACTTTGACTAGGACTTTGACTAGGATTTTGACTGAGACTTTGACTATTTGATTGTCTCAGCGGACCGCGAGGGCTAAAAAAATAATTTTTCTAATTTAATCAATTTTAAGTTCTGGACTTGTTTCCTTCTGTTTCTAAGTTGTTTTAGAACCGAAAATTAAGGGCTTTGAGTATCAATGTTTGAAACATACGTGCTCAGGTGTAGATGTGAGTATAAAACGTGCATACTTTTACTTAAAAAAAATTATAAGTTTTATTAAATTGTGAATTTTGGTCCTATTAAAATACGAGGGTTAAAAATAAAAATTTTGAAATAGTTGAGGAACCAATTATGCACATTTATGAAAAGTGAAGGGTGCAGGTTGTCACAAATTAATTATGTGTAATTAACGTAATTAAGTGAAATTTCGTGTTAATTGTTTTAACTAAGCCTTAGAGAATAGCAAATTCCCCATAAGATGCATAGGAATGCACATGTTTAATGTTGAAGCACGACGAAATCACGTGCAATTAAACTTGTCCGGAATGGACGTTGGTGATTACCTGATAACGATTAATTAACCGAAAATGACCCCGAACACTCGGGATAAGAAATAGAGGGAATTTCCATGAAATATTATGTGTTTTGGAACTCCAAAACCATATGTAGAAACTCCAAACACAAATCTCCCGGTAATGAATAAAGTTCACGTATCGCACTCGATACGCGCAAAACTTATAAATTCACCCAATAAAAGCATAAATAACTTACCAATGCCTAAAATAAAGTATGTTTAAGGGTATTTGGGAGTCAATTATATGTCCAGAATAGCACATAATAAACACACGATAAAACCCCAAAAACCCTAATCGAAACAATTAGAAACTAACCAATATGTTAACAAAGAAAAGTGAGTCCCACAAGCCCCATGGGCCGGCCACCCAAAGACCACCAAAGCCACCCTATGTTTGCCTCCTTTACTTGCCAAAATCATTATGCTTAATGCATGCTTATGTACATGTCTAATCCTAAGAACAAGAGTGTTTTATAAGACCATAAGGAGTGGTGGGTGGGTGGGGGGGGAGAAGAGGGGGATGAAGCGCCATGTGGCACTTTTGGGTTCCACATAGAGGGGAAGAAAGTTGTGGGGAGTGGAAGGGGGTAAGAGGGGGTGAAAGGAATAAATTATTATTATTATTTTTATGAGGTAGGTTAATAAAAAAATTAAAAAAAATGGACCAATCAGATTACAAGAAAAAATGCCCCACGCCGGTGGAGCTTTCCGCGCCAAGGCAAGGCGGTGTCCCCCCCCCCCTTCCACACCCACTCCTGATGGTCTAAAATACTAGATATCTTCATAATCTTATCACACTTGAACAAACAAAACCCATCCATATCCGTCTCCAAACCTACGGCCAACTCCATCAACACCATAATCTCTTTTGTTTTTCATCAAAACACTCACAAAAATCAATCCTTTCCATACCCTAATCAAGTGTGTACAAGAAGTTTGGAGTTCAACCATAGGAAGACACACACATAACCTTACACGTGTTAAATATTCTAGCATAATATATAACTAGGGTTTTGATATAGAACAGTGGCGGATCCAGGAATTTTTTTCACTGGGTTCCTTTTTTTTAGGTGTTTCAACTTCATATGATCAAACATAAAAATTTCGAGTCGGTTTGTTGGTTCCGGTCGGATAAGGTTCGTCACATAATAAAAATACGATATAACAATGAAAAAACATTGGCATAAGAAATTTAAAGCACATAATATAAATACGATTGTCTTTTAAGGATAAAAAAAAGGCCAAAATGTGCGCACAAACTAGTGACTAACTAGGCAAAACCATGATGTTACCATACATACCGGAAGGGCACGGCTAAGGAAACCATCACACTAGTCATTCATGGATTTTTGAAGGTAAGAAAATCTACCCAGATATCATGTTACCATGCTTTGTTACCTGATCATAATCATCCAAGTGATAACCCATTAAACATAACTCAAAAGTAGAAATAAAATCCATATAAGAATCAACAAACGTAAGGCTATAAAATCCGATTATTGTACACATTTAGGGCCATATTTTTAGTGTATTAAATGTGCCTACATACCATTAAAAAAATGTACCTACATATCGCTTAATGTATAATGTTGAATAAACTATGAATATAACACAAATTGAATGTGCCTACGTATCCCTCGTTTCCTTTTAAGCTGGTACTTTTTACTATACCAAACTGGTTAGAGATAAAGCCCTAATAATCAGAACTTAATATTACCACAAATTGAATCCCAAATCTCAGAAATACCAACTCAAGTTCATAGAATAAATAATATACAACCCATAATCATTATCTTTAACATTAGTCATTAAAATTAACTAAATTAAACAAAAATAATAACCAGTTGTACTAAAATAAAAATCATGAAAAGGGGTTTAAAAAAATGCAGAAAACTGACCTCATAATATTATCTTAAGTGTATGTGTAGTGGTGGGGGGTTATGGGGTTATGGGTATTAAAATATTAAAAAAGTAATAGATGGGGGTTATGGAAAAAGATAGTGTAGTGGGAAGGGGGTTATGGGGGGTTATAAATGATTGGGTAATCATTGGTTAATTATTTATTTTCTTATTTAAATAATAATATTGATAAAAGAAAAAATAATAATAATAAAAATAATAATAAATAGATAAAATAATAAAACGTTTGGTGATTTGTTTGTGTGTTGAATTTGTTTGAGAGTTGAAGGTTGTATGTGTGTAGTGTATGTGTGTGAATTGTATGTGTGAAGGTATATGTCTGTAGTGTATGATTATATATAGGTTAATTTTTTTTTTAAATAATCCGACCGTTACCAACGGTCATATCACACAAACCAATACATAACGCGCGTTATATGCAAAATGTCTAGGTATTAAAACGCCCTATAGCGCCCAGAGGGTGGTGTTTCCGGGCGCTATAGGCTATATAACGCCCCATAACTAAACCACTACACACAACCTAAGTGTTCAAAGACCAAGATTGATGAGAAAAGGCCCACAAAAACAATAAGGGAAATATTAAACTACAAATTAGCCTTGTGATCCAATCCAAATCAGACAACTAGCAAAATATACATGTGGGGAGGTGGGGTTTTATAAATATTTAATCTCTTGTGAAAAAAATTAAAAAACGGAGAGATCTTTGAAGGGTTTAGGGAATCTTGGAATCTCATATGCTATTTATAAAAGTCAAACCCGGGCATTGAAGGAAATGGGTGAGGAAATAATAAGAAAAAGGTAGGTCAAAGAAAGCATGAAATGGACAAAGATTGAAGCTTTATGTAGTATTGGTTGGGGGAAGGGGCAAACTTTTCAGCTTAGCGCAGACGCGGAGTAGGAGGAGGGCAGGAGTCGGACGGAAACGGCGGAGGAGGAGGGCAGGAGGCGGAGAGCAGAGGACAGGGGGGAAGAGGGTTGGGGGTCTGCTGTTGGCTGCTCACTGCTGTGTTGTATGTTTTTGTTTTTGTTTGGAAGGGGTGAGAGGTGGGTTTGGGTTTTATCCTAGGTTTGAAATAAAAAAAACGTTTAGAAACCAAAATTTTAAACGCGTGAAGGAAGAATCAAACCTGGAACCTTGTGAATGTGAGGGCGGGTTTCAGCCACTACACCACCTCCAACTTTTAATAATGGGTTCCTAAATCATTTTTCTTATGGGTTCATTTCTATTTTTCTATATATGTTAACATTAAAATTACAAACCGACTGGGTTCCCGGGAACCCACACGAAGACACCTAGATCCGCCCCTGATCTAGAAATAATATGTGTTTTCACAAGTTTAACATGGATTTATAAAAATGAGGTTATGGCCGTGAGTTTACATTAGGAATATTAGTGTTTTTATAGTTTTTACAAGTTCACATACACATGTATTTCAAATTGTTTTGGATGATTTTCATAAAAATAACTTAAATATGTTTAAATGTGGTTTTAATAATCATAATATAACCATCTAAAATATAATAACATGATGGAACTTAAAAATATTACAAGATCTATAAATTACATCTTTAAAGACACTAACTTTGAAACACAAAAAATGGACATATTGGACATTATGGACTTAACACACCAAATATACATATTATTAACTTTAACAAGACTATATTGGACTATAATTAGTGTTGGAACATAATAATAATTCATATTGACAAAGTTGATAAAAACAAGTGTACTAGTTCTGTGTAAAATTGTCATTTTTAAAAGATCTAGGTAGAAAACGTAACTTTTTGAAAGTTAAAGGAATTATTTTGTAACTTTAAAAGTTAAGGGGTATAAAATGACATTTTAGAAACTTAGATCTAAAAATGTGACTTTGAAAAGTTGGGTGTTAAAAATGGAAGATGTTAACTTTCCAAGGCTGTTTTGTAAAAAGTTAGTAAACTTACAAAAATGTATTTTTGTATAAAAATGTATTTTTATAAAATAAGGTTTTATAAAAATATAGATTACCAAACATGTTAAAAAAATATAAAAACAAAGGTTTTTATAAAAATATGGTAACTTAAAGACTTGGTAAAATTTTGTGTAAAATGGACACTTTTGTATATATGGGAATACAAAAGTGTTGGAGTATTTTGTTATAAATAATCAAGTCTTGTTTTGGAAAATAAAAGTGTTATTTATAAAGTTCCAAGTAAATATGTAGAAATTAAAGGTCGATAAATTTCAAGAAAACATATTGTTGGAAACTTAGGAAAAATAACAAAAGTATATATTTTGAAAGTAGGAAAAATAATATTTCGACGACAAGTATTTATTCCTATAAAAATATATATAAACAACTTGTGTATTTCGGGACATGAAAATATATAAATACAAGTGATAAATGTAATGTAATGTATTTATACCACGACGTGTTAACAGACTAAAATGTAAAAACGGACGAATAAGTATATATTGTATAACTTCCTACAAGATACGTATATATGTTATTGCGTCTAAATGTGGAAACGAAAACATATATTTTATGAACAAAAATATATAACTTGGGTGAAAATACATAACACTTTCTTAAGTGTTGAAAACCTATTCATGGGAGAATTAACGTAATAATCTACAAGATTTCACGTTTAAAACAAGTCTACGAACTTGACAATATAAAATATGTTATCGAGTCGACGAAATCCTAGTATATTTATTTGATGGGAAAGTAAACATATGGTAAAGTGACTCGAGTCGAGTGTTGAAAATGTAACATCGATCGACAAGATCCTAGTGTAACTATTTAATGGGAAATAATTATACGGTGAGATGAGTCGAGTCGATGGTAATGTAAACGAGTTAATTAATACAAGAATATAAGTGTAACTTATACTAAGGGTGATCCATCACCAACGGACCTAGGATACATGATTAATTAAACGGGGAATTGAACTAAATAGCGGTGTTGGGAGTAGGGCGTACAACTTGCCGAAACACACGCGCTATAGACTTAGTGATTTATACGTCTAGGACATTTGTAGGTGTTTGACCCCGGATGAGCTATTCTCTTTATTGGATTCGCTTACTTTGCTTGAGGTGAGTTTCACGGCCCCATTTTACTGTTTTTATATTTGGGGGAAAGATATGTTATGTTAGGGAAATATGGGTCGACTTGTGGACTACAACGATAGAGGGTGCTTCGACGACCGCCGCGTTTCGTCCCTGCAATAGAAAATAGTTTATTTTATATCTTGTATTTATATTATTTTTTGAACTAGAAAGTTGTATAAACAATTAATATAGTCGTTGGTTGCTTCCATTGTGCAATTTTGGTATCAACTGCATCTTAACTGTAAGACCCTTACCCCAAATCAAATCTTAAACATGATTTAGTGGGTAATAAGGTAATTACATTTCTAAACGTCGCTTAAAGGTCATACATTCCCAATAAGATGATGCATGTTTCAAAAATATACAGACAGGATCTAAGTTCAAACAGACTTCAGACCTAGTTACAGAGTTTAAACATAGCGAAAAACACAGTTAGTTGGACACAACATGCTTAAAACGACCCTACACAAAGACTTCCAAAAATAACATATTTAGTTCGGTTTGCTTGCTTGATCCTCCATCTGGGTGCCCCATCATACCTACAACCTGTCAAACACATAATATACGAGATTAGTTAGCTTGGAATGCAAATTAGAGCGACTACGGAAGTCTGTAAGCAACAACGTCTAGGTGAACGGTCGTTCACCTTGAGTGAACGATCGTTCGTCCTAATTGTCAGGGTGAACGGTCGTTCACCAAGGTGAACGGGCCGTTTGGTCATCACCGAAACATTTATAGATTTCGTTCCCTTTGGAACGGTCGTTCGTCATGCTGAACGGCCGTTCAGATCGACTACTATGTTCCTGGTAGGGCTGTAAACGAACCAAACGAACACGAACAAGGCCTTATTCGTGTTCGTTTGTTAAGAAAATAACGTGTTCACGAACTATTCATGAGCACTTACCGAACGAGAATTTTTGTTCGTGTTTGTTTGTTAAGGACATAACGTGTTCACGAACTGTTCATGAACAATTACCTAACGAGGTTTTTTATTCGTGTTCGCTTGATAAGGAAATGAGTGTGCTCACGTTCATATGTCTTTATTTGTTAATTTTAGGTATCGGACAAAAGCGAACACAAAAAAACACCAATGAACGTAAATGAACACAAACATGCGTTAATGAACAAAACCGAGCACAAACTAACACATATTAAATTCTGAAAGTTTCGTCACGAACATTGTCCACCCAAAATATACTATTCTAATTACCCAATATACTTGACATAATCTTGATCACATAATGTCTCATAGAAACACAAAATTATCATATTAAAATTGAAATCCTCATTTGATCCACCTAAAATAACAGTTAATTAAAATAGTTAAAGTAATATTAATATGTGATATACTAATATATATTAAATATTCTACCACTGGTAAATTTGAAGCACTTACATTAAAAATAAAAAGTTAAAAACCTTAATGAACTATCAAACACAAACAAACATAAATGAACGAACACAACCTTTGTTCATGTTTGTTCATTTATTTAACAAACGAACACAAACGAACTTCTCGTCGAACATTTCACGAACTGTTCGTTGAACGTTTGGTTTGTTTACAGGCCTAGTTCCTGGATCAGTTTGAACCATTTTTTCTTAACTCGTTTGAGTGACTCGATCCTCGTAACTCGTTCTAAGGAAATTTTATGATGATCTATGCCTTGGGCTCTACAATCCACTTTGGGGATTGTCTATACCTTGGTCTTACACACCGAATGCTCGGTATTCATGAATTCGTCCATTTTGACCCATATCAAGATCAAGATGATGACCTCTATACACATGGTCATATTTTGTCTAGATTACCATAGCTTATTCGCTAAAGTATCATGTCTGGGACATTGTATATGCCTCAATAGTTTCTAAGCTACAACAACAATCATTCCCATCATGTCTAACTATATCAAATTGTCACAAATCCTTAAGTCTAATTCTCTTACATGGTCAACCGCATGATTTGTCATCATCAATTCTTTGTCAATAATAAAGCATCAACAACTTAGAGAATTATGTAATGCAATTCATAATAACGACGTACATATAACGTACCTCAAAGCTTCCCCTTTTGGCGAGTGTCCGCCTCGCTCTTAACTTCCTTGATTCCACTTGATTCGCATATCCAAGCAAAAAAAACCTATCGTTAGAACCTATTATCAATGTCCTACGATATACATAACTCATACAAGTATTTAAATTATCGGATGTGATTTTCACCCAATAACTTATTAATTTACGTTTTTCATTCAAGCGTTTTAACAAACACTTGGCGGGTACATTTTGACTAGTAAATTTATAAGTCAATTCCTAGTTTGCAATATACCTTATTTCAAGCATTTCAACCCAACATCAAGTTGTTGTCATAATTTAGCAACATAGGTCCATAATCAAGCATTTTAAGACAGATTTTAGTCAAGGTCTTTGGGGCTTTGCACTAAGGGGTCGAACCCCACCCTTCTCACTATAAATAATTCGAATTCACCCCTAATATTAACAATTGGAACTTATGGTTAGGTACTTGATATCCCTATACTCATACAAGCTAATCTACTTCATAATTTAAGGATTTCACCACTAATTAGAGCTCACATCAAGAACCCTACCTTTGGAGATCATCACCAAATCAAAAGTTTTAACATGCCTCTTGTTCAGATTTTGATGGTGATTCGTTTTATGCTAACATGCAGTAGATTCACCTTGATTTCCCTCTTGGATTTGAAGAAATCAGTGTTTAGAATGAGAGTGTTTGTGTTTATGGTGTTTTGGTCGAACACCATGTCTGACCATCCACACCTTCATGTTTTTGATAATATTCACACCCTAGTTTGCATATATGACACCTTTAGTCCTTAAGTCTTTTAAAATGTATAATTGGCCACCATTTTACTCTAGAGAGTTTTGTGTGTTTAGTATATGTGGATTTATGTAAAATACTTTTTAACCCATGTTTTTAATGAATCGATATTATTAAAATAAGATTTTTGAAGTTTCGGGTGTTACATCAACCGACGCCTCTGGGGTCGGGTTGTTACAGTTGTGACGGTGGCTTGGCTTTGATACCAAGTAAAATCTCATTAAGTGTGGTAATTGTGAATTATATTGTGTTGAGCAAATGAGCAGGTTACAATAGAGATATTTATGGTATCTATAATTACATAATATACTATCTAGTTTTGCACAATTAACCTTTAACTAATCATAATTACTTTATTGTCTAATAGCTAATGTTTTATGGGGATTTCTATGCCACTCGGTGAGTAAGACATGCATATCGTTTAATACACGACGCAATAAGACTCAACAAACACAATACACGAATCCTTATACACGAATGCGAGCCGATAATTTATCGTGTCAATTTTTTCAAACACGAACACGATTTGTTTTATAGCAAGTATGCACGAAAAATACCTATCAAGACTTGTTTAGGAACACGGAAGTTGATGGCGATGCATCTGAGCAATTTAGGGATGGCTGAGATGATGGTCGGTTGTGATGCGATGCGTCTGAGTTGGTGGCTGAGAGATTTAGGGATGGCCGATGAAGAGAGTCTTTGACGGTGGATAGCTAAGACAAGCAGACTGTGGATGGTGGATGCGATGCATCTTGTGAATGAGGTGTATGAGGGATTTAGGGTTTTTTAAATAAGGAGGCCTTGTATTCTAATTATCATGACCTAAATGATCGTCTAATTTCCACTCCCACAATTGACAATCACATATCCTATTTTTAATTTAATAAAAAAATCTTATCATGCACTTAACAGGTAAACAAGTATTTAACTAGTAATTTAGACACTCTGGCAATTTGTAAGTGGTTAAAGCTTTTCTTGACAATGTGACAATTTGTATGTGCCTATGTGGTTAAAGCTTTCTCGGTATAAGTTTGCTTTTGTTTTTTTCCCTATGTTTGAAGTCAGTTTGCTGTATAAATGCTTTTTTGTTTTACAATTTTCTTAGTTTTAGTCGTTGTTTGCTTACTACTTAGCACAGTTTTACGACCAACACTCCTGCAACGTAGGGGTTAACAGTAGTGGTTGTATCATTATTATTTACCACGTTAAGTTGTTTCATCCATTTTATCTTGTGTAAGTTTATTTTTTTCAACAGTTACTCTGACTTAGGGGCTATTTGGTAGCCTCTTAATCAGCTTCTTAATCATTCAGGTTTGAATCATTCAGCATTCAGACTGTTTGTTTCAGCATCTGAATGGAATGATTAAGTGCTGAACCATTAAGCTAATAAGGGATGCTGAATGATTCAGCTCTTAACCATTCAGAGTATCTTAACCATTCAGACCATCTTAATAATTCAGCACTTAATCAACCAAACAGCCCCTTAAATAAGTTCAAGTAAAATCAATATGATCATATTTATAACTTAAATAACTTCAAGAAGGGATTCGATGGAGTCCAAAAATGTCCAAAGTAGTTTTTGTTTACTAATATTTGTAAATAATGAAATAGTTAAAGGACGTTCTTGTAATTTAACTCAACAAAAATTTCATTATAAATAGGTTATTGTAGGCGTGTGTTAGCCACACTCCATCACATTACTTCACTTGTATCAAATGGCAGCAATTCCTATCGATGACCCAGTTCACCACCAAACAACCCTCGAGCTAGAACCTAAGGACTTGTTTGACTACTCGAAACGGTCCCAATGGCTACGAGCCGCAGTTCTAGGAGCCAACGATGGGCTAGTCTCAACAGCTTCTCTAATGATGGGTGTTGGAGCCGTTAAACAAGACATGAAAGCCATGATCTTAACCGGCTTTGCTGGCTTAGTAGCCGGGGCATGTAGTATGGCTATTGGAGAATTCGTCTCCGTTTATTCACAACTCGATATAGAAGTTGCGCAAATGAAAAGAGACTTCAACCGAAGAGATCATGTTGAAGCCGAGGTTGACAACTTGCCTAACCCATGGCAAGCCGCGGCTGCATCAGCTCTAGCTTTTTCTTTGGGGGCTATAGTGCCTTTGTTAGCCGTTTCGTTTATAAGGCCTTACAATGTAAGGATTTTAGTAGTGGTGGTGGCAGTGACAATCGCTTTAGCGCTTTTTGGGTGGTTGGGGGCGGCGTTGGGTCATGCCCCAGTGGTCAAGTCCACCATTAGGGTGGTGGTTGGAGGTTGGGTGGCTATGGGCATTACATATGGCTTAACAAGTTTAATTGGTATAGAGGGGATCAATTGAAGTCTTATGACCATTTCATCTTATACCATGATTTCAATATTTTTCCTTCTTATTATAAATACTATACAATATTTACATCCTTGGACTACAAATGCTTAGTAATCACAACTAGAATATGAGTGTTTTGTTTTCTTTGGTTCTTATAACTAGCTTTATGTGAGGAAAACATTTTTCCTATTTTTTTTAAATATTTATAATATAAATGTATTGAGTAATAAATACAATTCATCTTCTTACCAAATTCAGTAAATGAATGGAAACGCATTTGATAAGCATTGTGTATTTATAGGGAGAGATGGTGCCATGGTGGATGAGGATAAACTAAGACCAAAAGTTTAGTAAACTCATGTGAGAAATTTTGAAATAACATCTAACTTATTCGGAAAATCATGCAGAAAAAGAGAAAATTATACGGAAAAAAATAATGAGAATAAAATTAGAGGAGATTTCCTCTTCTTTTATCCTACCCACTTATCCTTTCTTTCCTTTTCTTCTTATGACTTTTCCCTTTTTTTTTTTTTTTCTCTTTTCTAAAGCATAAATTCTTTCGTAAGTTTCTTTTCAAACAATTACCCAAACATTTTTGTTTTAACTTTTGACTTATTGGATAAATCACAAGTTAAAATGAGGGGGAAATAGACAGCGAAACATCCTCTAAATATGTGTGTATGTTTTCAATAATAGGGTTGCATGTTGAGTTATTCAATAATAAACCACATCTTTTGCATGAACCACAATCCTTAGACTGTTCGTTGTGGGCTGTGAGCGAGCTATAGCGTGAGGGAAGTTTCATCCCGGTGCTCACCCCAGCCACAACAGCCTCACGTGAACAGCCACGGCGGGAGCACGGGCGACGGTGGTCGCGTGCGTTGCTCACCCCCAGCCACAACGGGGTCAAGTGACCGGGTTACTTGAGATTGAAGTTTGTGGCTCGCGACTGCTTGCTCGCGGCCGACAACGGATAGTCTTATGCTATAGGATGTGGAGAAGGCTCATCATGCATGATGGTCCTCCGCCTCATTTGTTACATCAGCGTGGGGTAGGTCCATTCTCCCCATGATAATCTAAGAGTGTGGATGATGATCCTTTGCTTTTCTTTGTTTTTTAATTAATTAATATTCTAGTTTTAAAAATAGTAAAATTAATATTAATAAATCTAAAATAAAATAAAACACTTAAATTCACAGTAATATTAATACTCCACGTGTACAATTGAAAAAAAATAATAATAATAATCTAGTGATTAACATTTAAATGTTCCCTAAAATTAATATTAATATTTATTTATGCTTTTTTTATATTTCTCTTGCTTTAATTCACAGTGATACACCTGCAAATTTGCTTTTACAAATTTGAGGTTCTCTTCTGTATCTGTATCTGTACACAACACAACAGGATGAAAATAAAGATTAACATTTAAATGTTCCTTTATTTCATATAAATAATAATAATAATAATAATAATAATAATACATGTGGAGGAACGGCACAAGCGGCAAGCTATGGCAAGCTATTGCCGATGATGATGATGATGATGTGCCTGGGGGCGGTGTTGATGGGCCTCCCGTGCACTCGCCGCCCCAATATCGTCCCCCACACCGCCTAGCCTTAGATTAATTTATAATGGCTCACAATTAATAATGAAACATTGTAGCAAAATTTGAGAAACTAAATATATAAGAAATAGTTCTTTTGGACACATTTAGGGTTTTTCACAAGCGAGCGTACCTTTGCTCATTATTAACTCAAACAATTAATGTTATGTTTTGTAAGACTTGAATGTTTTAAATGGTAATTCTTGTTTTATTAAATAATGCCCGTGTGACTTTTGTGCTTGGAAATCATTTCAGTTGCATCCCGTGTTTCCGTCTTAGGCGGGGTGTGACATTAACTGCTTGAATCCAAATTCAAAATGTTTAACTATTTGAGCACTTGATTTTTCTGATTATAACTATCTGAGTCCATTTACTCATCCATATAGTCTGTTAAGTTTTATGTGAAAAGACAAAAATACCCCTCCTTTATTAAATAATAATAGTTAAATGAAGAAAATCTAATACTTTTACTACTCTCTCTCAACAAACAATGTCACGTTTTGCCTCCCCTAAATCGTCCCTTCCACTGCACAACCCCTCCCCTTCCAGCCACATCAAGTCCATCCAAACAACACCTAAATCACAAATTAAACGTGTTTTCGGATTTCTCTACTTCAAAGGAACTTTAGACCAGAGTTTAGGTATAAAAAAAATAAAAACCTAAAAACTAAGATCGTAGAGTTTGATGAGACTGTTCCAATGTCACTTCAATAAGTTTAATCGGAGTCCATTTGATACCCTTTCTATTGCTTCATATTTTTTTTAGTGTGTAATTGATCATAACCCTAACTTACATTACATCAAATATTGCCCCCCACCCTTATGGTGGAGTGACATTGGATATGAGGGTTAGAGCTTGAGACTGAAAGGTCTCAAGTTTGAATCTGATATCACCCGTATTTTATCGTAGAGGGTCTTCTGGTGGGCAGATTTTCCCCGGTCCGGAAACTTGCGAGCTTAGATTACCAGCGTTATTGGTAAACCGGAGCTTATGAAAAGCTTTCACTAAAAAAGCGGGCTTACCCGAAAAGTCCGGCGTTAGTTTCCTTGTCAGTTAAAAAAAATTACAGTATTACACATCAAATGTTGATATTCACTTCTCATCCATGAACTAATCACAAGATTCCATCTTTAAACACCAAACCAAACTTTGTTTCTGGGACCTAATAAATCCGGACCCCACTATCCACCCAAATCCATTGAACCTGCACTAAACCCTAATAATAATAATATTATCATATCATACATTACAGATCTCTCCCTCTCTCTGTATCTCCTTCCCTGTGTTCATCATCACTGTAAGTCTTTTTTTCATAAATTTCACCCTCAGTTACTCAGATTATTAATCAGTTACTTCAGTTAGGGTTTAATTCCTTTTTATCTCATTTATTTCATAAGCTAAATTTAGGTCACTAATTAGGTTAAAGCCATGAAATTTATGTTCTTTGAGCTGATAATTGTTTGAATTTAGGGTCTTTAAGTGTGAATTTTAATGGGTATTTGAAGAGGAAAATTAGTTTTTTTTTTTTTTTTTTTTAAATGGAAGGTAATATATCTTCTGGGCATATAATGCCTGGTTCTGGGTCTGGAGGAAGTTTTGATTTACAAAATGCTATGAGGGTTTATCATCAACAACAACAACAACAACAAAACAACCCTTTCAATATTAATCATCAAGGGTCTATGATTAATCCTTTGGTTCACGAGGGTTTCCCTCTTCGAATGGGAACGGTCCAAGATTGCGATCGGCATAACCGAACGATATCGTTAGCCGAGTTTACGAAAGGGGATAGGGGGAAAAGTTGTATAAGTGATGAAGACGAGCCGAGTTTTATGGAAGACGGTCATGATGCGCGTAATGAGGAGACGCGAGGGAAAAGCGCGTCACCGTGGCATAGAGTGAAGTGGAATGATTCTATGGTGAGGCTTTTGATAACGGCTGTTTCGTATATTGGTGAAGATGCTTCTGTGGAGTATGGAGGTGGGTCGCGAAGGAAGTTTTCGAATTTGCAGAAGAAAGGGAAGTGGAAGTCGGTTTCTAAAGTTATGGCGGGAAGGGGTCATGTTGTTTCGCCTCAGCAGTGTGAGGATAAGTTTAATGATCTAAACAAACGGTATAAAAGGCTTAATGAGATTCTTGGAAGAGGTACGACTTGTGAGGTTGTGGAAAACCCTTCCCTTCTTGATTTAATGGATCATGTTTCTGATAAGGCGAAAGAAGAAGTTAGAAAGATTTTAAGCTCTAAACATTTGTATTATGAAGAAATGTGTTCGTATCATAACGGTAATCGTTTGCATCTTCCTGCCGACCCTGAACTACAACGGTCACTGAGATTGGCTCTCAGAGCTAGCGATCATGAGAGTGATGGAACCCGAGGGTCGCATGAGGATGTTGATGACGATGATCAAGATCATTACATGGATGATCATGATAAACATGATGACAGCCATCATCACCATCAGCATCAAGGTCTGAGTTTGGATCAAACTGCAGCATATGGTCTCGGTGAAGGATCTTCAAAGAGGGTAAAGCAAAATGAGGGGTCTCAAATGAAAACTGTGCAGGCAGATACGGATCAAGAAGGGGTGAAAGCGAATGTTTTGCAGGATCAATGGATGAAACATCGCTTAATACAATTAGAAGAACAGAAGATACATATTCAAACACAAATGCTGGAGCTGGAGAAAGAACGGTTTAAATGGCAAAGGTTTCGCCGGAAAAAAGACATGGAACTTGAGACGATGAGATTGGAAAACGAGAGGATGAAAATGGAAAACGAGCAAATGTTGTTGGAACTGAAGCGTAAGGAGATGTCTACAGATCTTGATTGATTCACCATGATTTCAATATAAGGTTTGCCAAAATTTCCATTTATGGTTAGCGGCTTTTATCTTATATGAAATATTAAAATTTTGTCCTGTTAACATGCTTTAAAGCCATGAATGTGCATGATGTTTGTTGTTGAACTCGAGCCAGAATGTTAGCTTTGTAGACTTGTAGTGATCATGGCAGATTAATGACTGCAATTTTTGCCCTTCACAAAGTTTGGTTGTGTTTAATATTATCACTTCTGCACTTTACATGTTTTACAGATCAGCATGCTGGGTCGGGTTGACTCATACATACTTTTGATAATATAGATATAACCACCATAGTATCGAAACACCTTGAAATGTTGTTGCTTCTTTGAAGAAATATGTTCTTTTGCATAATGTTGTTTAGGAGATTGTGTGCAAAACACACACTGTTGTTTTTGATTCGTTTGATCTACTTGACCCGTTAAAAGTTTAGCTAAAACTTTTGATTTAAATTGGGTGTCAAGCTGTGACGAAACAAATCAGTCGTGTACTTGACAATGTGCAGGTTCAAAGGTTTGTTCAGACGGGCTAGGTACTCAAAATGGGCCAGATGGTAGAGATAGTGAGGCGAGAATGCGAGATGTAAATCATTGTTTGGATCCATATGTTTATACTTGGCAGTGTTGGTTTATTTAGTGTTTAAAACTTTCATTTATTATTTGTAAAAAGTTGATTTTTAACTAAATTTAGATGACCATATTGATCCGCTTTACTGGACTTTCCAATTACAGAGCTGAACATGTCGTACAGCGGTCTTGAATGCCGGATGTAAAAGTGAATTAGGTTTAAAATCAGCAGAAGGAATGCGGTCGGATGGCCATGCAAGGTTACAGGAACTGAAGCAAATTGTAAGCCAACCGTCACTTTCATGGTCCAAGTGTCGACTCGGGCTTGACTTGAGTTGTTGACACTCCTAAAAACAATTGTACATTTTTGTAAGTGGTGTTCACTACTAAGTTACTTAAGAGGAGTAAAGATAATTACCCAGGCTAGTGAAAAACTATGATGATTCCTTCCACATTATGAAAAGGGAGAAATCCGGTGATCTACATTGAGTGACAAAACTCTTGGTTAAGGACATAAAAGAGTTTATACTTGAGCCTCCTCATCATCACAATTCCTAGTGAAATTAGGTTCTCATGTATTGAGAAAACCCGACAAGCCTGAACCGACCCAATGAATCACATCTCAAAAAATTTGTCATTTCTTTGGCTGGTTTGCTGGGATAAAGGAAGAGACGAAGCACTAGAGATGAAGAAAGAGAAGCAGCCTGCATATCAGTTTTCTTATGTTATTGGTAAGGTAAAATAAAAATTAAAAACTTTTTATTGATATAAATAAATTTATTTGAATACTTATAAGTTATAAATGCATATTTGTTTATGTATTGTCTTTATATAATATATAAATAAGTATCGAAGAAACACGGATCCTAGATTACCGTGTTAGGGATGATCTTGGTAGTGAATCTACGGGGGTGAAAGATTTGTAAAGTGTGTATTTAGAAAAATATAGGTCTAGAGATAAGACCAAGGAAGTAGAGAGACAACCAGTTAGAAGAGTCGAGCCTCTAAACATTGGAAATAAAACAAGGGTTGGAAAAATATGATGTGCTTGTAGTCTTTTCGATGAAAGTTCTAGTGAATTTCGGATGCCAATAAAAGGAGAAGTGATTCCTCCTTTTGTAGTACCTGGACGTTCAACTTTCTCAGCCCGACCTCTACTCTTGATGGGGCCCGGCCAAGGTAGAGGTGTCTCTCAGCTTCCGGCCTAAATCCTTAAGCCCAACTTTATGCAAGTGGGTGGTTTAAAAAAAGGGGAAAGGGGAGATGTTACCGTCCTATAAAAAATCCACGTGGCGTCCATTGAGTGGACGCAGAAGGTCGGCGGACACGTGGCGTCCGCAGGATGGCTGGTTGGGCGGTGAATAATCATCACTTCTTCTAGAACCGGAGACAAGTGGGGGTTGATAAAGTCTTTTGTCAGAGATATCTTGGTTGGGGAGCTGCCACGTCGTCGTCATTTCTGGTAGTCGGACCAGGCACATCCTTTGATTGGTTGCCACTCTGACGGACAGCATGTTGCGTCAGGAACAGTTGCCCAGGGCATGTCTGCCCTGAGGTGTGTGTCTCGAGGCTGCCCTGAAAGGTATCTTTCAGTCGTGTCGACGAAGCTTCTATGTCTCGTGTTGGGGAAGCTTCGTTTTGTGTCAGCCTTGGTGCTGACGTAGAACGGGCGGGTTGGCAAGCGTCACGGTTGTAGACGCAGGTTTACCCGTTGACGTAAAACGGGCGGAAGGACCAGCGTCAGGGCGTCTGACGTGGTCCTTGTCCGTTGACATAGAACGGGCGGGAGAACAAGCGTCACACTTTTATGGACGCAACCTCTTGTTGATGTATTATGTTTTGGCTTTTTATAGTAGGGAAGAATGGGTTGACACCATATCTTTTCAAGTCCCCCCCCCCCCCCCCCCCCCCCAGTCCAGTGCTTCATGTTGCTTTGCAAGAAATGAGTGAGGGAGTGTTGGATTTTGTTAATTTGAGAAGGATGGCATTTTGCATGTGTACCTTGAATCACATCCAATCGTCACTGGGTTTTTATGTGTTTAACAGGGTGTACGTGTAATTTGGAAGACATCGTCAACTGGTGCGCGTACAATGATCAATCTGTGTAGTGTATGACGGAATTATTCATCGTTATTGCGCGTGCCGAAAACCTGAGAAGGTCTGGCACGTTTTGCGCATGATAATGATGTGTGTGCTGGAAGTAGGGGAAGCCCTTTTTCCATAGGTTTTTTTAGTTTCAGGAAGAAGGAAAAAACCAGTTTTCCGTAGGTTCCTTTAGCTTCAGGAAGAAGGAAGAACTAGTTTTTGTAGGTTCATTTGCCTGTGGTATACCTGAAAAGGTGTCTTACAGGTTGTTTCATCCATGCGTATGTAGGAGGCCTAAGAAGGCGTCTGTTGCTTTTGCATCGAAGTTGTGTTTACATACTAATCATAATGTTCTTTGTATCAGACATGCGATTACATCGAAGTTGTGGTTACATACATATACTATTAACATTCTAATCAATTAACATAAAAAAAACCATTACATCAAGGCTTAATTTTATGGTAGAGGGGCACAATTAATTAGGCTCAATCAATAGAATCACTATATTCTTTTATGTTCTATATACGTACACAAATAAAAAAACTAGAGCATTTTCACGCGAATAACTATACGTACCAAGAAGGCTCAATCAAAAGGTGTGGTATATTTTTCAAAGTTGAATTATAAGTTCCTTATAACAACCTATAGATGCAAAAAAATTGTTTACGGAATTTGATGGTATGTATGGGAAGTGAATAAACCCCTAGAATAATTAGGAATGTTTATTAATGTAATTTTTAATAACCTAGAAAATGTAAGGTTACACTGTATTTATTTAAAAACTTCAAGGGCGAGTGTAACGGAATAACTCTAGAATGTAAACTATGTATGGTCGGTACTTGTAGTTTTTCGACTATTAGTGGGCAGCTACACACCAGGCCGCAGCTGGGCCCAATCTTTCTGAAAACAAAGCTCAATTTATTTTTGTGTTTAATCAAATCAACCCATCAAGGAAATCTTTTTAATACACACTCTAATTTTAGACTCTTTAGGTAAAAATTAATTTTATATTCTACTATCAGAGGCGATTTTGCCTTTGATTTGTTCTTGACATCATATAGTTTTATTGTGCCACATTGTTTAGCCATTTTATACGTTATAACTCAATGTCTCAATATTCAACTTTTTGTTTTTATGAATAAAACATTATAATATCAAGAAGGTTCTGCTTCATTCTCGATCAATTCATCCATCTACGTTGACAAACTTATTGTATTTTACGAATAAACTTTGCTAAATGAAACTTGTTTAAAGTGACCAGATAGTTAACACTTTACAAGACTTTCTTCCCTATATGTGGAAAACCTAACCCATTTTTAACCTAAACCACTTAATCATAAAAAAGTCTAAAGACCAATTATAGGTTTGATTTTAACCCATAACCACCTCAACACAAGCTACTTCTACGTAGGGCCGTTCACAAACTGAGCTAGGGAAAGTTTGGTCTTGGCTTGATTATAAACCGTGCCAGCTCGGCTCGAATTTGAAACCGTGCTTGAAATCTAAGCTCGAGCTAGGCTTGGCTTTAAACCAAGCTAGCTCGGCTCAACTTGGTTAGGCTCGAATTTAAAAGGAAAAATTAATACATAGCTTTCAAAATTCAGTAGTCTTCAATATTTATTATTTAATAGTTAAAAAACCACGTCCAAAAAAAGTTCAGCTGAATACACTATAGGCCAATATCAAGTTCAACCAAACACAAAATAAGTTCAATCAACGAAATACATATTTTTTCGTTAGCATCCTAATCAACACCCAAATATGCCATAGGCATCCAGTTGCACTATCAATAGCTGCTAATAATAATCATTTTATATAATATATTACTAGGATTTCTACCCGCGCACGTTGCGGCGCGGCGGGTGATTCCTGCTTCATCTTGAAGTGTTTGTTTTACTCGGTTAAGCTGCGCAGAACTGATTAAGAGTTATATCATGTACATCCGACGTTTATAATTGAAAATTTTAACAACAAAAGGCAATATGTTTTATCAAGATTTTCGATATAATGGTTTATGTCTCATGAGTTGCAGTACATGTAGGCAATATCTTTTATCAAGTTTATAATTTTTAGGTTAATCTTGAAAATGACAGTGCTGGCAACAAAAAAAAAAGTTGGAAAAACAATTGCAAAAACCATGTCTAGAACTTGTGAACTCGGCCGAGGAAAATGCACCTAAAACAACTACACCACCAACCCAATTTGTCTTTTATTCCCAACTCAATTATTATATATAACAATTTTGGGAGCTTCGCTACAGTAAAAGGTCGCTTTCAACCGATGGCACTTCGGTAAATATCACACACAACAGAGGCAAAGCTGCCATTATCCGAGGGTACTTTCGTAATAATTTCGGCACCTTCATTTGTTTGCTACGGCACCTTCATTTGTGTCACACAAACACACACACTCAACTTAGACAAAGAAGAGAGAGAGAGAGAAAAGGTCAGATGAGAAAGGGAAGACGAACCCGAAGGCTTTCGGAACGGTCAACGACGGAGCTGCTCTCAACGACGCACAGGCACACACATCCATATGGAGAGAGAGAGAGAGAGAGAGAGAGAGAGAGAGAGAGAACGGGACCAGGGGGAATAGAGGAAGACACCGACGGGTCTCCGGTCGTCCATGGCGGAGCGCCACCAGGCGGGACGCCCTCTTCTTCTGGCGCCTGACTTGTGTAAACTACAAGATCTATAATACATCGAAAACACGAGGTCTTAAAGTATAATATTGCATGTTTTCTTTATGCTTTTGATGTCTGCAATCGAGCTGTTGCAACAAACTCAAATATCATTCTAGCGATATGACGACATTATTTTTTTCAGATTCATCTTTTGCTTGCTATTGTGCAGCCAGTGCAGGAACAAATTGAACCGTTGTGATACCGATCAATTTCGGTCGTCTGCGAAAATTCGATTGGTTGTATGTTTCTTCGCCTTCGCCGCGCATAGCGCGGCGGGTAATATACTAGTTATATATAAATATGAAATAAAGCTGTGTAAATGAAAAAAAAAACTCCAACAGTCCAACTAGACTTGAACCCATGACCTAGAATACACATAAAATCACTCCACCACAAAAACAACTTTGTTTTTGAAATGAAATCAGTTATATATATATATATATATATATATATTATTAAGGAAAGAAGAAAAAACAAAAAAAAAATGTTCCAAGTGGTTTCAAACCTATGATGTCATGTAAGAGGATCACATATCAAACTTGAAACCACTCCAACACCTATGCAAGTTTTGTTTTGTATTGGAAGTTATTGTCTTTATTCGAAAGCAAATATGGGAAAAAACAAAAAAAAAATGTATTTTCCAGGAGGTATCGAACCTTGGACCTTATCTATAAGCATCACAAATCAAACTTGAAACCACTCCACCACCTATGCAAGTTTGATTTTCTAATGGTAGCTATTAATTTTTATTCTAAAAAACGCTGTGGGAATAAAAAAAAATAATAAACCACCACCCCTCCCGACCAATGGGAGAGGGGCTGTTACTGTTCAAGTTAATTCCAAACTAATACAAAGTATAATATGTATATAAAAAAATAAAATATATTATAAGTACAATAATTCGAGCTAACGAGCGAGCCAAACCTTGCCAATCTAGCTCGTTACGAACCGAGCTGAGCTAGGCTCGCTTTCGAACCTAGCCGAGCCAACTCAACTCAATTTTAAACAAAGGCATATCAAACAAACTTTTCTCAAGCTAAATCCAAGTCACGAGCTTTTTAAACAACCATACTTCAACGAAGTCATTTTTATAGAAACGAATCGTCTCACTTTGACACACATCTCTAAACAAAGGGACTAATAATCTAAACTCCAACATACTCCAAGGGCATTTTCGTAATTTCCTCTAACTTAACATCAGAAAGACCCTCAACCGTATTTAACTGGTCTGGCTGCTTGACCCTTCTAGAGAGAGAAACTCACAAATAAAACTTTCTAGAGAGAGAAACCGCGTGAGAAAGTCAAGGATCAATCACTATTCTGCTATATTCATCCTTTCACTACAAAAATTTCACATAATAATAATAATCATAATAATAATTAAAGGTTTGCTTCTTAATTCAGGTATTCCATTGTTTAATATCCCTCAATTACAACCCATTCACTTGTATTACTTTTTTAGTTTTTCCCCAATTTTTTTTCCTTAAATTATCAGTCAATTCCTATATAGAACAAGTGGGTATCTAACTATATAATATCCAATCATTCTTGCAAAAAAAAGTTTAGATTTTTATGAGGTATGTGTTGTATGATTCTTGATTTGTTGCTATCTTGAAGGGAATTAATGAATCTTTGTAGAATTTATATTTGTAAATCTTTAGGTTTGCTATTAAAAAGTTGAATTGTTATTTTTTATTATTGTTATGTCAATTTAATTTGTGATTCTGGTTAAACAAGAACCTCTGATTTCTATGATTTTGTTGCTTCTATTAAAGGTTGGATTTTTTTATTATGAAGTTCATAAATTTGCATCAATTAGTGTTTTTTTGTGCCACGAGCTGAGCTGAACAGAACCGATCGGACCTTTGATCGTGTTTGGCTTGTTTACTCACCGAACCGATTGGCTTGTTAATTTGGGATGTTTCCGTTGTCGGGTGACGTCTGAGGTTGACACAAAGCCTGAGGTCTGACTGTCTGAGGATGAGGCCGGTGAGGCGATGAGCATACCACAAGCCGAACCGAACGAGCAATTTCCGATGAACACTGAGCCATTTGAACAGCCATAGTTACGGTTCTTGTTTTGATCAGTGGGTTGGGGGGGGGGGGGGGGGGGGGGGGGGGGGGGTTAAAGTAAGGATTTTAATGATTTGATGAATCTTTATTAACATTTGAGAGGTTCTTTTGGTGTGGGAATCTTCTTTCTATCTTGCTTTTTCTCCTTCCACCTTTAATCTTTATACTACTTTAATGATTTTTTCTTTGTTATTAAGCTATGAGCATAAAAGTTTCTTTCTTTTATTGCCCATTAACAGATTGTGAAGCTAAAGTATAATCTTGCATCTCATACAGATTGGAATAAATGTCGTTTCGTAGCATAGTTCGTGATCTAAGAGATGGAATTGGGAGCTTATCTAGACGCGGTTTTGAAGTGAGACTTTCGAGTCTTAACAAAAGTAAATCACAAAGTGCTGCTCATGATATTGATGACCATTCGGATTTTTTTATTAATAGCCCGTGGGCTGGTCTTCCTCCGGAACTATTAAGCGATGTGATTAAGAGGTTAGAGGCTAGTGAGAGTAGTTGGCCTGCTAGAAAGCATGTTGTTGCGTGTGCGTCGGTTTGTAGGTCGTGGAGGAATATGTGCAAAGAAATTGTTAGCTCACTTGAATCATCCGGGAAGATAACATTTCCAATCTCTTTGAAACAGGTAGACCGGTTATCAAGTGTGCGTGCGTGTGTGTTTGGATTTTTCTTTTTTTGGTGTTTTGAGTTATTATTGATGTTCTGTAACACAAGTTTATACTTCATTGCAGCCGGGGCCTCGGGATCCCACCATTCAGTGCTTCATTAAGAGAGATAAATCTAATTCGACGTATTATTTATATCTTTGCCTTAGCAGTGGTAAGTCTTCACTCTTCTTATTATAAGAAAATATTTATCAATATGTTAGTATTTATTTGAACTTTGAACTCGCGATAAGCCGATAATTAGTTTTTTAGTGTTCGAACTAAATTGAGGGACTTTTAACTCCCGTTAAACAAACGTTAAACGTTTCCCACGCACTGTTGGTTCCCTTTTTTTATTTCATTCAATAAACACAAAATTCAGGTGACCTTGGGAACCTGATTGAATATTATCAATATTTCTTATAAACTTGTGGGCTTTTGCAGCATTGACGGTGGAGAACGGTAAATTTCTTCTTTCAGCCAAACGGAATAGGAGAAGTACATGTACAGAGTATATAATTTCAATGGATGCAGATAACATATCCAGGTCAAATAACAGTTACATTGGAAAAGTCAGGTACTAATTTACATATGTGTTACATATTTTGATATTCATCATTCTGACAAGAGTCAATTCATATATTATACCTCCGAAAACTTGCATAATGTCATATTGTAGGAGATATGTATACATTTTTTAAACTTTGGATATGCTTCTTACATATAACTAAATTCTGCATATTTTCAGATCGAATTTTCTTGGCACAAAGTTCATAATTTATGACTCCCAACCGCCACAAAGCACTGTAGCTCCGCCGGTTCGGTTAGGCTCAAGCCGCCGCTTTTCTAGGAAAGTTTCACCAAAAGTTCCATTGGGAAGCTATAACATAGCCCAAATTGCATACGAGCTAAATGTTTTGGGCACTCGGGGTCCACGCAGGATGCAGTGTGTGATGAACTCCATCCCCATGTCGGCCCTAGAACCTGGCGGCGTGATCATCCCCGACCACCCTAACCTCCTCGCGCCTTCCTTTGAAGACTCATTTAGAAGCATCTCTTTTTCCAAAGCCATTGACAGCTCAAGTGAGTTCGGTAGCTCCCGTTTTCCTGACATGACGGATCAGCCTGCAAGCACAACCAATCTACAAAATGGACAGAAAAGCATGCCTTTAATCTTAAAAAACAAACAGCCACGCTGGCACGAACAGTTGCAATGCTGGTGCCTTAATTTCAAAGGAAGGGTAACAGTTGCATCCGTGAAGAATTTCCAGCTGATTGCCGCCATCCCCCTTCAGGTGGCAGTGAATCCCCCACTGCCGCCACAAACTTCACAAGCGCAGCCGCAACAAACTGCACAAGCCCAGCCGCCACAAGCTGCACAAGCCCAGCCGCCATCGTCTCATGATAAGGTGATTTTGCAGTTTGGTAAGGTCGGAAAAGACATATTTACAATGGATTATCGGTACCCTTTATCTGCGTTTCAAGCGTTTGCCATATGCTTGAGCAGCTTCGACACAAAACTGGCTTGTGAATAATCAAAAGATTCGACCTTTCGTGTTAGCAGTTGTTTCACATTCTAAATCTGTAATTCTATTATAGTGTTGGATTTTTACGCAACATTATCCAGAAGTGATCTCGGTGCATCAATATCGCATGGTTTTGACAATTAGTCATTCTGGCGATCCTGGTGCACCGAGATTCTCATGGTTTGTTAGGTTGTAACGGGCCTTTTCAGTATGTATCATTTTTCTTAATAACATTCTATAATTTCTGTTGTTTAAAAACACATGTTAAGAGGTGATAAATTGGACTGCTTTAACTGTCAATACTTTATGTTCCATTATTGTTTTTATATGCATCATTGGTTGTTTTGTTTTTAAACCTATGATATTTTTTTTAAATAACTTTATTCCCTTTAATTTGATAATAGTGTGTATGTATTAAAAAAACTGACTTTAATAATTAAAAAAATGTGAACATATATACAAGATTGTGCGGTTATGTCTATGCTTGTTATTAACGTGAGTTGTGAGATTATTACCCCTTTTTTAATAAAAAGGCAGGCTTGTAGCATAGTGATATCAAGCTATGATGGAAATGCGCCTTTCCTTACGAAGTTGAGTTCATATGGTACACAAAAATGTGTGTACTCAAGGGCGGGATTACTCCCTGCACACAAAATAGCATCATGAATAAAAGAGTAAACTAAATTACCCATCTCATATTTACACAACTCTGCTTTCTATACTCTCGTTATACGCAGTGTATGGAGGATATGGCAATAAAAATGTTGTGGCTCATACACTACGTATAGGTCTTGACATGACTCTGACTGATGTGCTTTAATGACGTGTGGGAGTTTATGCAACCCTCTATATGTGGATATACAATCGATCACCTGGGTGACACTGAATAAAACAATCAATTGCTAAGCAGTGAAAATCCATTTTGAAGATAAAAAAAATGATAAAACTGTTATCGACTTAAAAGATCGTAGGACATGTCTTCCAGACTATTTTCTCTCCTCATACATAATTTAAGTATCTATTTTAAAATACATACATTAACAATGATTTAAGAGGCATGCATAATGAGGTGGACAATTATCACTTATCAGGTTAAGATTGACCTAGTGTGAATTAGAATTAGCAACCTTTTAATGTAACACACCCAACGGGTATTATGCCGGCTATGTAATGTAACACCATTTTACAAGTTTAAGAGGGTGTTTGGGATTGAGTTTGAAAATGCAAAAGTGTGTTTGTTCAAAAGTGCTTATTGGCTTATGACTTTTTAAAAATGAGTTTTAAAAAAAATGTTTGGATTAGTTTTTAGGATGAGAAACGCCAAAAAGTCAATAGATTGTTTTTTTTTTCAGTTTTTCGCTTAACTTATTGTGAATATTAGTTGTATGGGTGGTAGATTTGTATTTTTTTTTCTTTCCAAAAGTCAAAAGTCAAAAGGCAAAAGTCAGGAGCCATGATTTTTAATCTCTCAAAAACAATTTTCCACACTTAAACCCCTCTTTTAACTTTGAACTTAAATATTGGGGTTGGTGGCCCAATGGTAAAAGCATCTGGGACCACCTAAGGGGGAGGTCATGGGTTCGAATCTCACCAGAGTAGAAATTTGCTGTTAAAAAAAAAAAAAAAAAAAAAAACTTTGAACTTATATAACATCCTCCTCCTTCAAACCGAACAGAAGAGTGTGAGATTGAAGAGATAAAAATAATGTTGGGTGCTCGAAGTCTGAAGAAAGCAACGGTTCCATCAACACTTATACAGCATCCATCTCCCGCCAATCTCCACTCCAACCGTCTCTCTCTCCACGTAATCTTTTTTCTTTTATAATTTCACCGTCTAATCATTTCCTGCAAATTATTATTATTATTATTATTATTATTATTATTATTATAAAACCTAAATTACATTATAATTTTGCTACGCGCAGGTTAGCGAAGATGGAACCTCTTGCTGGCTTTATGTCGCTTCCGGTTGCAATGTTTATAGAATCCTGGTACTCTCTACTTACTTGAATTTATTATTATTATTATTATTATTATTATTATTATGTGACTGTGTGTGTGCAACAGTGTAAGTTAGGGCTGGTTATTAAGCAACAAAGAGTGAATGTTATACCTCTATTTTTATTTATTATGACGTAAACCTTAAACCCTAGCAAAATTAGGTTTTATTTATTATGCTATAGATTTATCATGTCTTAAGATTGAAGTGACTATGGTTTTAGGCTTGTAAAAGAAGTAGAACTGAATGAAGAGGAACTAATACGGACGCTTAAACAAGCGGTTTTTTGTTGTTGGTGTTTGTTTGCTGAGAAAATGAATGTGTTGGTGTTTGTTTACGTTCGTTTGTTGATATTCTGTACGAATAGTTCAGGAACATAAATGGATACTAACTAAAGGTAAGTGTGAGTATCCAGATTAAAGTTTAAAATACCACCATCTTTATATCCAAATTTTGAAAGAAAACAGTGATATTAATTTTAATTTAAATTGGGATTAGTGTTTTAAAATATGAAAATTGAACCAATTTTATAATTCAAATTAATGTTAACACTAAATAACTTTGAATAATTATTTAAGTGAATGTAAATGAATGAACATAATCGGACGTCTGCGAATGTAAATTAACGAATGAGACATGTGTTCATGTTCATTCGTTTAATTAAATGAACAAAAACTTGTGTTCATGTTCGTTTGTTTATTTAATGAGCGGACATAAACGGATTTCAATCTTCATATAACAAAAAATTGTGTTCATGTTCGTTTGTCTATACATTTTGGTTGTTAGTTTTTTTTTACCATGCCATAACAGCATAAATACCGCATGTATATCTAAAAGTCCCAAACACTATCATGACAACTGTTAAACCATTAGGAAGTTAAATGAGGCAGAAACAGAGGAGTTACAATCTTCATAGAACAAAAATCATTCTTTCTTCACTTTTCTGCCCTACAGAAAGCTGGAACTAAATCATGTAAAAATAGTTAACGGAATAACAATTTTCTGTGAACTAAGAAACTGAATAATAGCAAACATCAGTTTAAACCGCTGGATGATCTTATGACATTGACAGCTACTTGAACAGTTGAAATCCTATAAGTAACTTATCATATTATTCTAGAATTCCACCACATTTGTTGTTGTGCATGTGCTACTTTATATTTTAGGCCAATTTACTATCTACCTGTTTCCAATTTTTCTCTTTTATTTCATAGGTCTCTTTGAAAGATTCTTTAGTCAATGAAGGAAAAGATAGCCTTCTTATACCTGAACAAACTCAGGTAAGCTTTGATATGAACTGAATGGTACACAATTATTTCAATTATGATCCACTTCACTTCCACACCAGTCTCAAGTTGGTGTTATTTTGATGGATGTGCATGGACATATTATATGAATTTTAATATTTGAAGGTTGTGGACTCTGCTATAGTGAATCGCTGCCCTCATCGATCTGAAATTCAGACAATATTATTGAATGAAACTGAGAGTACGTACCATACAATTCTTAGTCAATATATATTTATTATGGGCGTAATCAACTTTTTTCTGCAATTGTATATGACCATATTTTGTATTCTTCTTATTTATTTTGTGTTAATTAGTTATTTCTTTCCACTTCCAAGTGTCATACTTGTATTTATTAATTGACCCCCCCCCCCCCACACACACACACACACAAAATAAAATAATAAATAATAAAATTATAAACAAATTAAAAAAATAAAAGTCTATACAAACATATTAGTTCAGAAAATCGAAGTAGTATTGACCTTAAAATCAAAAGTAACATTGACTACTGATCGGGAATGGATGTAGTGTAATTCTGTGTTTTCGCCTTTTCAAACTATGTGATTCAATTTATGCAGGCAGCGATTGCTTAATATTGGGAAGTGTTGACTCCTATGGACACCTTATTGTTTCCAAAATGGATGGTGATGGTAAAGGTACCAACTTGGACCTTATTTTCAACAAAAATGATTTAATTCTTTTGCAACATTCTTTCCATTGTTGATGTCATTTATATATATCTTCTCAGTAATTTTTCAGATGTTGAAAGGCTTACGTTTTCTGTATCACCTTGTGATTTTGGAGTTGGAGAAGCTGGGTGGGCCGGGCTTTGCTTCAGTCCAACTCAATGGTCTACGGTACAAATTTGATTACTTGAGGCATTTTTATCATTCATGAAATTGTCATGAAACATTTTTTTTCTTTTATTAATCTAAATTTATCTTTTTTTTTTCTCAGTGGTTTAATTTGATTAAATATCACTTCTAAGTTCTAGGCTAGGCTAAGTTCTCTAAATAATAAATGACCGACCGCTATAATTCATTGTATATAACCTCTCATAATTTTGACAAAATGTTTCAGACTGCCGTGGCGCATAGCTTTGGCAAAAGTATTGATGTATATGACCAAGATCTTCATCTTCGCACTTTCCGTACGTAAGTTTTCTATGATTATCTTGTGTTTCTCTATGTTTAAAGGGAATTTGTGTTATTCATGTTCTTGTCATACCTTTTTCTCTTTACTGCATCTTCTTACATGTTCAATATATATTTATCAATTGTAAAAGATCAAACCTTAATAAAATTCAGTGAGCAAGTTAATATAAAGCATTGAAGTTATTCTGTTCCTACAATAATGGAAGTAAATAAAAGCAACATTTGACTTTACATAGTTTAATACAAGTGTCTATTGATGAAACATCTTAAATACTCTTTTATCAAACACACAAAAATATCAAGTCCGGTTACCAACCGGCAAAAACGATAATATAGACTTAGGACCTATCTGGAATGAAATGTCACATTTTTTTGGGACAATCTAGGAATGCAAATATGTTTTTCCAGCAAGGAGGGAGTAGTGTTTTTATATGAATGAATGTTATCTAAAATTACATCCTTATTGCAGATTGTGGTACCCTACTGCAGTAAACTTTGTACAGGACTTATACAGTGGAAATGAAAGCTCAATATTAGCTGTTACAGAAGGCTGCCAGGTACTTGTGTGTGATATAACTTACGGTGGTTCTTCTTACCTGTTCCATTAAATAGATAGAAGGAATTCGAAATACGAATCCTGTTTAACTTTTGCCATTAAAGGATGTGTGAGGAGCTTGCGTTGACAATTCTATGGTAAAATCCTTAGTTTAAAAAATAGCGCTTCGGGAGCACCTGAGGCATGAGGCACTCGAGGCGATCAGGAAAACGCCTCAGGGCTTTGAGGCGGCGCTTTAGGACTTCTGGGTCAAAATTGGTCAAGACTGGGTTCGTAGAAGGGTAATACACAGACACAACCAAAGGGAGGAAGAGATAATTAATGTTTTACATGATAAAAAAAGGCCGAAACGTAAAAGGAGTAAGACATATTTTGCTTTTGACTATACTCGAGGGTTTTTTTGGTCGTACATAGAGCAACAACTCACATATGTGAGGCTCTCGCCTCATGCCTCACGCCTTGGATTTTGAGACCTAAACGCCTCGGAGCACTTCACAGTTTTTTAAACCAAGGTAACATCCAACTTACCAAAATAGGTAGGAAAAAAATATTTTCAGGTCATCCCAATTTTGACCCTCCTATAAAAGTGACATGTTTTGACATGAAATCATTTGACTCATTACCCATCCCGCCTTTTTGTCCAGTTATACCCGTATTTAGAACAAAGTTTACATCATTTATCACAGGCAGCTTAAGTTAGCATGCTTACAGCATACATAGGTTTCCATTTTATGTGCTGATTATGTCACACAAAGTCAAAGGATAACACCACATAAGGAGCTTTTTTACCCTACATAAAGATGCCTTTACTGCCTGTTGTTCAGATGTTTGCGTGTAGAATATTATGTATGGTTATTAATTTCTTGTAAACCTTGTTCTTTATATTCCTGTTTCCTCAAACCCCTGACAGCTGTCAATATGGGACCTGAGAGTAAAAGAAAAAGGTGGTTGTGTGCATCGAATTTGTGGTTCGGTTGGAGATATACTGTATGCAGTTTGCAACTCATCAAGTGGTAACATTGCAGTTGGTGGAGCAGATCGTACTATGACCGTCTATGATCCCCGCAGGTTGTATATGACTTTATTGGTAGTAACTTTTATCAAAAAGGGAAAACCTAACAAATTGGGAATGTGTATATTATCTTAAATCTAATGGATTTAATGCCTGATATTATTATTGAATCGTTATTGTAGATGGGCATCTGTAGCACGGTGGGTCAACTGCTCGAAATACGAGGTCAGTATATTAATTGCTACATAACTACTTTCAAAATTTCTGAGTATCCTGAATATTGTCGTTACCTGTATGTTTGATGCTAGTCTCATGAGTCATGAAAGCCTTGATTTATTATTATGTATAAACAGTCACTTAAGTTGTGTAATTGGATATGAGAAACTATATAATTTATTACGATGAAAATTTGATTTTGGAATAAAGTGCTATAGGAGGCTATGGATTGAAATTTGTAACAACCCAGACTAATGTTGACCCGTTTCCTTTTGTCTTTAACTTTTACACTACCTATTTCACCCGCTAAAACGAAAGATGACCCATATCGATCGCCTTATAACTTATAAGTAAATGGGTTTGTTTATCCATGAAAAGTGAAACAGCCTCCATTTTCAGATAACTGGGCTATCTTTCTCTTCAGTTGACCCTGATTACGCCTACATCCAAGGAGTTGATTATGAGGTGATAATCTGAACTCGCAATCTAATTGTTTTGTGATCCTTAGTATTTGCTTTGATCGAACTGAAAGCTTATTTTAACGATTTTGCAGGTATTTTGCGGACAATGGAAAGAAAACAAGAAAACATTTTCATTTAGAGGAGATTCAAATTGGCTTGGGTTTAGTAAGGTAATTTGATGTCTTCTTCTGCAACACTTTAGTTCCGTTAACCATTACATGTCTAATATAGTGGGAGAGAGAAAGTGAGACGGTTGCATAACTACCTTAATTGCCTATTTGTTGCACTACTGCGGTTAAAACAATAGATACACGTGTTTACGCGATTCTTACAGTTCTATACTTAAAATTGGTTATGCATTAAACGCTCCGATGTATACTGCAGTGTCGGAAGAGGGATGTGTTGGGAGGATGGTGTGATTCAGGCAACATTTTTGTAGCCGATGTCGTCCAAAGATGAAGCCGGGCTCAGGTTAGTTCTTTCAGATGTATTTTTGTTACTTTTGGCTAGCACTAGCAGTGGGGAGCCCGGATTAAAGTAATGTTTGTTGATGGATTCAGTGTGTAATATATTTTTTTTGAAAGAATTAGATGTTATAATTTTTTTTTTTATCTATAAAGGTACAACACAACCAAAGAACTGGGTGATTAGTAAAGTTATTTGTAAATAATCATTTATTTTTAGACCAAACAACACGCGTTCAAACCAGCATCCGTGCACCGCCCACCACTATTGCCATTGATCCACCTTGATGTGTTCATATCGCATGAGAATGAACTATTTGACTAGTTAATGGAGGCTCACAATACCGGATGTTTCTAACATGCTATAAATACTTCGCTACATATATAAGGGTGCAGGGTATCCTTCAAGTCGGAAAACATGTCGTCAGCCCTGATTTGGACAGAATGGTATTCTTGGGTGGCCCAGAATCAACCTTCTCGAATCCCATTTGGTGTTCTTGGTGTGCTTCCCGATTTTGAAGGCAGGGCAGTTTGCCGGATGGCCTACTAAGGGTATGTTTGGCAAGGAGCTTAATAAAAAGTTTTGTTTGGTTAAAGGGGCTGGAAGCTTTTAGGTTAGAGAAAAAGCTCTACAGTGAAAAGCTATTAGTAGCTTTTAAGAAAAAGCTCTACTAGCTACAAGCTTTTAATTAGTAAATGACACAAATACCCATTCTATTTTAAAAATAAAATAAAAATCTTCTTTACAAGCTTTTAATTATGCCCATTTTAGTCATTTTATACATTTTATTAAAAGCTCCAGCTACTCTGTCAAACACCAAAATATATTTAAAAAGCTTCCAGCTACCAGCTTGCAGCTTCCAGCTAACAGTTTCCAGCTACCAGCCTCCAGCTAGTTTTGCCAAACATACCCTAAGTGAAAACAAGCGATTTTTAGCATTAAATCGATCCACTCGTGCTTCCTAATTTTTAAAACTTTGTGATAGCAACTCATAGCACAAAAGCTATTCACCGGGTCTGAGAAGGGTAGGATAGGGCAAAACCTTTATCTATTCAAGAAGATAAAGATGTTGCATTCACTATTTCACTATTGGGTTTAATTGTTTAATGGGCTTAAACTAAATCAAAAGGTTAATGGGTTTAATAAACATATTGGGTTTTTAAATTTAATTAATATATTGGGAAGGTTTAATTGAGAACTCATAGTTAGGGAGAGAACTCGAGAACTCCTACTTAAATTAAGAAAAAAATAAAAAAAAATCATAACTCAAAATTTAAGTCAAAAACCAAAAATCTGGTTCGGAGCTTCTCTTTCCACGTCATCCCGGTTCAGAAAAAAAATAAAAATAAATAAAAAAAATAAAAAATAGGCGACTTCTAATGCACCTGTGTAGTAAATGTCCGGTTAGCTTTAGGGTTTAGTTTTTGGGTTTAGTTTAACTTTTATGGTTAGTTTTTTTAGTTTAGTTTGTAAGGTTTAGGTTTTTGGGGGTGGGGTGGGGGTGGGTAGGGTGGGTTTAGGTTTTTGGGTAGGGGGTTAGGTTTTTTTGGTGGGGGTTAGGTTTTTGGTTGTGACGGGTGGGGCTTAGGTTTTTGGTAGGCGATGGGTGGGGTGGGTTTAGGTTTTTGGGTGGGTGGCGGATGGGTGGTTTAGGTTTTTGGGTAAGTGATTTAGGTTTTTTAGTGAGGGTGGGGGTGGGTAGGGTGGAATTAGTTTTTTGGGTGGGGGTAAGTTGGGGGTAGGTGGTTTAGGCTTTTGGGTTATACTACACATGTGCAGTAGCGTTTTTTAGGTGTGTTTTTTTTTATTTTTTTTTTCCGAACGGGTATGACATGGGAAAGAGAAGCTCCGAACTAGTTTTCTATTTTTTTACTTAAAGTTTGAGTTATGATTTTTTTATTATATTTTTTTGTATTTAATTAGGAGTTCTCGAGTTCTCTCAATAAAATGAGTTCTCTATTGAACCATCCCCTATATATATTATAGGGTAAGGATCCTAAGAGAACCAACCCCTATTTGAGAACTGAGAGAACCATTTTGGGCCACATATTTCATATAAAGGCAAAAAAAAAAAACTTTTTTTTTTTGCTTTAATCGTACATTTTTATGCAAGGATTTTTTTTTTAATTTTTTTAATTTTTTTTTTCATTTATACATATGTGTATATAGCATTTTTCAGCTATACATATATGTCTATTTCATTTATACATATGTGTATATTGCATTATACATATGTGTATAATGCAATTATACACATGTGTATACTGAAAAAAAATAAAAATAAAAATTTCCGTACATATAAAGCAGCAATTTTTGCAAAAAAAAAAAAAAAAAAAAAAAAAAAAAAAAAAAAAAAAAGCCTTAGAGAAATGTGTGACCCAGAATGGTTTTCTCAGTTCTTAATTTGGGAAAGGTTCTTATTTGAACCAAATCCTATATAGAATTTGGATCATTTGAGAACCACTATTTAGGGAGAGAACCAAGTGTGAACACAAAAACCCCTCCACCAAAAAATAAAAAAAAAATTATATAACCTAAAAAAATAAAAAAAGTAAAAACACAAAAATGTTTTTTTAGTGTAAATCTTTCTAAAAAAAAATACAAAAAAATGGCCTTTTTTACATCATAATTACGTCATATACCGTATGCACATGTGCATTTCACTATTAGAGCACACTTTTGAATAAATTATCAATTGCCATAATGAAATGATCATTTAAATGGACGTGATATGATATATAAGGTGGAAAAAAATTTATTCAATGATCTTTAAATGAACGCGAAATGCATTTCACTATTATAGTTAGGTTTTTTTTCATGGGTTTAGCTTTAGGGTTTAGTTTTTAGGTATGATGGGATTGGGGTTAGGTTTTTTGGGGTTGTTGGTGAATAAACTTAAAAAAACCCCTATATAAAACTATAAAATAAGATAATTGGACTACATGCACATGTGCATTTCACTATTATAGTTAAATTTTTTAATGGGTTTCGCTTTAGGGTTTAGTTTTTTGGTATGGTGGAAGAGTTGGTATCTTTTTGGGGGGGGATGGGATGGAGCGTTTTGGTTTTTGGGGGGTGTGGGGTTAGCTGCACATGTGCATTTCACAATTGGGGGGGGGGGGGGGGGGTTGGGGCGGTGTGGGGATGGGGGGTTTAGGTTTTTAGGGAGTGAGGTTGGTGGGTTTAGGTTTTTAGGGGGTGAAGGTGGGGTTTTTTGGTTTTTTTTGTTTGTGTTGACAATGGTTCTCTGGTTCTCTCCCTAAAGTTGGTTCTCGTATGATCCCTACCCATCCTATATATATATATATATATATATAGGATTGAGATCAATTAAGAACCACCACCATAGTTAGGAACTTAGGAACCAATCTTAACCCTTCATCTTTGATTTTGATCTAAAGGGTAAGAGTGTAATTAAACATTTAAATAATTATCATTTTCTTTTAATTATATTTCATAATCTAATCAGTTATTTTTGGTTTCGTTAAAAAGCTCACCAAATTCAATCTCCAAATCAATTCACAGAATCAAATACCATTCATCATATATCTTGGTCTCCAAAGCCTTAGAAATAATTTCACAGAATCAAATAATCTAAACCCTAATTCATCTTCTCCATTTAAAGATTCATCATCACTTCTTCTCCTATTTTTGGGGTGTTCTTATATATTTATACAATTTTTTTAACAGTGTTTGATAATTTTAAAGGGTATACAGTAGACGCCGATTGAAGCGATATCCAAGGTACATTATATCTTTTACCTTGACCAAGTTTTCGTTCTTTTGTTTTTTTTTTTTGTTTTGTTTTTTTTTTTTTTTTGTATTTTCGCTTAATATTTTATGTATTAAAGCAATGCTTAATAAAGTTATCACTACAATGTTTTAATAATACTTGAAAATTGTTTCTTTCATTGATGAGAATGAGATTTGTTATGCTCGTTAATTTACAATCACTTTTAACTACACCCAATTCCCATGTCTTATTCTCTACATGCGACTGGGATATTATTTTTTCTTGTCTTATTAGGAGGTTTAGTTTGATGGGTTGTTTTGTTTTTTATTTTTAATTTGATTGTGATATAGATGTTTCTTGGGTTTGTTTTAAATAATTAGGGATTTCTTATTCATAGATGGCAGCGAAGCTTAACTTTGGATGACGGGGCCAAAAGTCACGAGAAACAATTTTTTTACAAGTCGGTGGGGACTGGATTAAAAATGCAATTTTTTTTATAAAACCGGATAAATTTACGCTACTTAGCAGAAAATCGGAGGGGGCCGAGATGCATTGCCCCCTGATGTACATGTTATATATACACACATGTACATATAAAGCAATACCTAGTTTAATACATTTATGTATGTGAACGTATGTTGTATTTTTTTTAGTTCAATACATTTATGTATGTTATAAATCTATACAATGATGTACATAGTTGTATTTATTTTTATACTGTTAAATGCATTAACTAATGTTGATTAATAATACTTATTTGTTGTATACACAGGTGTATTCAGTTTCATATAGGTTCCAGCCCAGATATACACCAATGTATATTTCATTCATACACAAAAAGAATGAAACCTCAACATCTATTATGGTATACACTGATGTATTTAACTTACATTTCAACAAAGATATACACCAATGTATATGTGTGTTCAAATTATAGCCATGTAAGTTGAAAAAAAAAAAACCGAATATACACCAATGTGTATCTATGTTGATGATGTCGAAGGAAATAAAAAAACTGATATACACCAATATATATATCTGTTTCAACGATGATGATGATAAATGAAAAAACAAAAAAGAAACTGATGTACACCATTGTATCTATGTGTTGATGATGATGATGATGATGATGATGAATGAACAAAATAAACTGATATACACCAATGTATATTTGTGTTGGTGATGATGATGAATGAAAAAACGAATATACATAATGTATATCTGTGTTGATGATGTTGAATGAAAGAAAAAAACTGATATACATCAATGTATACCTGTGTCAACGATGATGATGATAAATGAAAAAAAAAAAAGCACTGATGTACACCATTGTATATATGTGTTGTTGATGATGATGAATGAATAAAAAAAAACTGATATACACCAATGTACACTTTAACTTACAACAGTTATATAGCTAAATAAAAATTTACCATTATATACACTTGTGTATAGGCATTTGGCTTTGTTTATCCTTATAGCGGTTATGTCTCTCATTCTATTTACGTAATATACACCAACATATAATATACACTAGTGTATAGGCATTTGATAATAATAAAGTGTCTCGTTTTTTTTGACGTGATAATTACGTTTTGTAGGATCCAATTTTTTTTTTAATATTATCCCTAAATCAGTAAATGGAGAAGGAGATGGTTTTTAGGAGGTATTTATCGTGTAATCAATTTAAATTATGTGTTATGATAACCTACCTAATTTTGTGGAAGACCAAAAGTCCTTAATACCCTTACATTAAAATAAACAATTAATTAATCTTCTAATTATTTACAATCACGCCATTAAAGATCAATGGCTATAAAGTGGTTCCTATGGTTCCTACTTAAGGTGTGGTTCCTATTTGAACCCTACCCTATATATATATATATATATATATGATTTGGATAATTTGAGAACCACCATTTAGGGAGAGAACCAAAGAACCAGTGTGAACAGGTGACATTTTTGTAAATATGAATGGTGTCTACAAAAACCCCTCCTAAAAAAATAAAAAAAAAATTATATAACCTAAATAAATAAAAAAACTAAAAAAACCAAAATGATTATTTTTCATTATTAATTCAAAAAAAAAATTAAAAAAATGGCTTGTGACGTCGTATAACGTCATCCTGATGCACATGTGCATTTCGCTGTTATATATACAGAAATACACCGTATGCACATGTGCATTTCACTATTAAATCACACTTTTGAATGAATTGTCAATTACCATACTTAAATGATTATTAAATGGACGCGATACAGATATATAAGGGGTCACAAATTTTATTCAATGATCATTAAATGGACACAAAGTGAGATATAAAATACACTTGAACTCGTCAAGTATTTAGTCATGCATATTATAACATAAATTGAAAATAAAACACGTGTATGACAACAAATAAAACACGTGTATGACAACAAACATGAATAAACTTGAAACACCTCTATATAAGACCTATAAAATAGGAAACGTGTACTGCATGCACATGTGCATTTCACTAATATTGTTAGAATTTTTTTAGTGGTTTAACTTTCAAACATACATACATGCATGCCTCATCCTTCAAATAACAAAGTTTTTATACTAATTTGTTTTTATCATACAACTTCATGTAGTCTCTACAAACGTATTAACTCAATAAAACAAACAATAACAAAAAGATAACAATATTACAAACCAACTATGTTAACCACCTACATACAACATTCTAATTATCTCACAATCTCACGTTCACCAACATAGCAAAAATGTTAATCCAAACATACATTACACAAAATGTTATGCAAACTTCTTTGTTTATTTGACAATTTCCTTATCCCCAACCAAAGTTTATATGGTGTAACACGTGTTTGTTTCGAACGCCAATTTGCTTTATTGATAACCTTCTTTTGAGTTGACTTCATTACCACCATTTTAACACTCTTTGCTGTTTTTTTTCTTTCTTGTAATTGTATCTGCACACACATTTGTCAAAAAACACATTATATCATGTTCATCCACAATTATGCACATGTGCATACTCAACTATCTATGTTAAATATTATGCAAAACAACATACCATCATTATTCACCATCACAATATGTTTTCGATTATTTGACCTCGTTTAAACCTTTCTTCTTAAATCTATATCTGCATACAGGATAATTTGTGTGTTTAAACAATCAACATTTAATATTTCACAAGCAAAACTGCACATATGCACATGTGCATTTCTATATAAATTTACTAAGTAAATAATAACAACCTGATTCAACTTCTTGATAAACATCTGTTACATTATCAACTTCTGCTTCGGGAGATCCCACGGAGCTCGATTATACAATAAATAAACAACGTAACTAATACATGGAACAAGTGAATACCAAGTACATCTGGACTAAATAAATAATAATGCCAACCTGATTCAACTTTCTGATCAACAATCGTGTCATTATCTTCACTTGCATCCGGTAACCTTTTTGTTCCTTTTCCCTCAATTGTAATACAAATATTACTTTCTTTGTTTTTTTCTCCATATATTATCTATAATTAAAAAAAAACGCATAAGAAAACCAATATTTCAACCTGAATGCACATGTGCAACAACATTTCTTTGTTAATTACAACAAAACAAATGCACACGTGCATTATTGTTAATGGCCTAATTATAACAGTATGTGCTTTAACATTACTTTTAACATTAGAAACTACGTTTTGCACATGTGCATTAACAATATTAATGCACAAATCTTTTAAACGAAGTAGAAAGCTGTATGCATTCCACCCGTTTTAACCCGGTCATTCCCTTTTGTAGCTTAAATTTTACTTGATTTGTTTGAGATAAACAAGGCCCAAATGAACGCTATCTAAAACTAGTCATGTTTTAACAAAACTAAATGCGAAAATTCATATTAACATCAAGTATTCACACTTCACAGCTTCACAACAAAATTTTAGTAATTGATCATTAGTCCTATATGCAATTCTATAGCACCACTCATTACTCTAAACTAAATTTAAATTTGTTATTTTAAGATTAAAAAAAATATTTTATATCTAATCCTAATCGTGACTGCAATTCTATAGCACCACTCATTACTCTAAACTAAATTTGTTCAAAGCTAAGCAAAAATTGAATTACATCTGTACGAAAGTTTTAACATAAATGAACTCATATCTTATTTTTGTATTAAGACAACTGCTGAATCATGTTTCACCTGATTTGTGAATCAATGAACCACTCATACATAAAACGATAAAGCTATATAATATACGAACTTTACCTGTTTACGAGATATCTGATGGCTACCCTGTTGCTTACGTCTTCTCTTTCAGCGGTGAGGTTTGCACCTTCCTTCTGCGTTTACACTGATTTGGTGGTGGTTGTGCGGTGACAAATTGGTGGTTAGATAGCGGTGAGGTTTGCACCTTCCTTCTGCGTTTACACTGATTTGGTGGTGGTTGTGCGGGTGATGAATTGGTGGTTAGATGCGATGGTCTCATGGTTGATTGATGATGGAGATGAGAGAGTTAGGGTTTGGATGATAAAAAGGGGAAGAAGATGAACCTAATGTATGTTCCTGTATGTTTCACGTTTTTATTTAATTATAGATAATATATGGAGAAAAAAACAAAGAAAGTAATATTTGTATTACAATTGAGGGAAAAGGAACAAAAAGGTTACCGGATGCAAGTGAAGATAATGACACATGTGCAACAACATTTCTTTGTTAATTACAACAAAACAAATGCACACGTGCATTATTGTTAATGGCCTAATTATAACAGTATGTGCTTTAACATTACTTTTAACATTAGAAACTACGTTTTGCACATGTGCATTAACAATATTAATGCACAAATCTTTTAAACGAAGTAGAAAGCTGTATGCATTCCACCCGTTTTAACCCGGTCATTCCCTTTTGTAGCTTAAATTTTACTTGATTTGTTTGAGATAAACAAGGCCCAAATGAACGCTATCTAAAACTAGTCATGTTTTAACAAAACTAAATGCGAAAATTCATATTAACATCAAGTATTCACACTTCACAGCTTCACAACAAAATTTTAGTAATTGATCATTAGTCCTATATGCAATTCTATAGCACCACTCATTACTCTAAACTAAATTTAAATTTGTTATTTTAAGATTAAAAAAAATATTTTATATCTAATCCTAATCGTGACTGCAATTCTATAGCACCACTCATTACTCTAAACTAAATTTGTTCAAAGCTAAGCAAAAATTGAATTACATCTGTACGAAAGTTTTAACATAAATGAATTCATATCTTATTTTTGTATTAAGACAACTGCTGAATCATGTTTCACCTGATTTGTGAATCAATGAACCACTCATACATAAAACGATAAAGCTATATAATATACGAACTTTACCTGTTTACGAGATATCTGATGGCTACCCTGTTGCTTACGTCTTCTCTTTCAGCGGTGAGGTTTGCACCTTCCTTCTGCGTTTACACTGATTTGGTGGTGGTTGTGCGGTGACAAATTGGTGGTTAGATAGCGGTGAGGTTTGCACCTTCCTTCTGCGTTTACACTGATTTGGTGGTGGTTGTGCGGGTGATGAATTGGTGGTTAGATGCGATGGTCTCATGGTTGATTGATGATGGAGATGAGAGAGTTAGGGTTTGGATGATAAAAAGGGGAAGAAGATGAACCTAATGTATGTTCCTGTATGTTTCACGTTTTTATTTATTTAGTTATTTTTTGTTTTTATCATATTTACAATAATGCCCTCTGTTCACATTGGTTTCTTGGTTTTCTCCCTAAAGTTGGTTCTCGTATGATCCCTACCCTATATATATATATATATATATATATATATATATATATAGGGTCAAGATCGTGTACAAAGTGTTTTTTTATTTTGTGAGAAGTGTGAGAAGTATTAAAAATTGATACTTAGGCATCATTTTTTGAACTTAGTCGTGATGTTTTGGATTGTTTTTCCTATAAAAACACCAAACATAACAATTAAAAACCGAAAACAATGTATTTTAGGCTTAAAACTTAAAACACCATGCTAAGAACATTAGCAGTGTGTTTTAAGCGTTAAGTAGTGTGTTTTAGCTGTTTTTTTAAATTTAATAACTATAATACATTGTATTGTGTTTTAGATTGTTGTGTTTGGTGTTTTTCAAGTTAAAACAACCTAAAACATCATTCCTAAATTCAAAACATGATGTCTACATGTCAATTCTTAGTCCTTCTCACACTTCTCACGAAAAATGTACTTTGTACTGGATCCATATATGTATATATATATATATATATATATATATATATATATATATATATAAAGTTTAAAAATTCTGTAGCCTCGAGGAAAGCGGGTCTTTGACGGTCACTCACTCACTATTTTGCCTAGCCCATTGGCTGGCCCTAGCTCTTGTTGAGAGACTACTAAATATAAAAAAATGTGGTATCTTATTGTTAAGATGTCTTTTAACAAAAATCAAATCGTTGAACGACTGAAGCTAGAGACATGGTTTTATTCTCTAGACTCATTTGACTTTCAAAACAGATAAAATGATAACAGTCGTTGTCTCAGTGCTTATAGAACCTCATGATAATGTAACATATAAATACTTTTATTTTAATTTAACTATTACACAACTTTAAATAAAATCATAAAATAATTTAGTTAAGTAAAGAGATAACTTATACTATGTCACTATTACTATGATATATAATTATATATTATTGATTTTGTTATATTAAGTGATATGATGATTAAGTTTTTTTTTTAATAAGTAAATCTGAATTACATAACCAAGAAATAAAATACGAAAGTTACATCACAATAGAAGATAGACGGGCAACAAGCTGCGCCGCCACCCCTTTCTGAATTGCGAACCATAGTCTACCAAAGACAAATCCTTGCCCCTCTGGAGATGAACTATTGCTGTGGACGACCCGTTGGACCCTGGTCAAGAAACGAATAGCTTCTGACGCTAGGGAGCCAAAGGTATCAAAGGCCAAAGGGATAAAGACATGTTGGTTCTCTGCACAAGCTTTAGCATGCTTATCTACTTTCTTCGATTCCGCCTTTCTCAATGCTTGCCCAGCCACAAACCCTGTTTCCCTTAACCCAACCAAAGGAGATACCCCTGTGAGGTCCACGAAAGCATGTTTCCCCCTCTCCCAACCAAAGACAAGCAGATCCGCTGGTCGTAGAGTGGATCTCCCTTTCGCAAAGTCTGTGAGAAAATTTACAGGGCCCTCCTTCTTGGCAGAAATCCCAACTCTTCTCAGAATGTCCCACAAAACGTCCCTCACCCAGTCATGCCGGTATTTGAACCCAGGGAGCCCTTTGCAATGAATTGCGTGCTCCCCATATTTATCCATGCAAGCTTTACGGCAGATGGGGCATGTTTCATCTTCCGGATACATAGGGATCATCAACTGGTTCTTGAGTATAGCCCTGTACTCCACTGCGAACATGCATGGACCCAAACCCTCAATCGGGATAACGGTCAAAAAGTCCTGAGCATGAGGACCCTTTAGGCATTCAATCACCGCCTTCTGGCTTTGAGGGGGCGATGTCCACATTAGAAAAACCGCCAATATCAAAGTCTGGGAGATAGACATTTAAGCGTTCGAGCGCCTGTTGATAGTCCGGGTCTAGCCCGATGACCCCACTGTTTCGAAGGATATGATCCTGAAGTTTCCAAGACTGAGCTCTAGACGCCACAAAGGCATAAACCCCAATATCTCGAGCTGAATGGAGGCCCAAACCACCTAAACGCATCGGCAAGGATGCCAAGCGCCACTAGAGGTCCCCGAAGAAGGGGCCACCACACACAACTATATCTTCAATAGCCTCCCAGAGGCCATCATCGAAAAGGGATACCTCATCCACCATCAAGTGAGGTTGACAAGTTCGTAACCCAAAAAGTAACTTAGCAACCCCCATGCATGAACTGAGCAGCAGGAGTTCACTTTGGGGATCCCTAAGACGGGGTAGAAGTTTCATAAGGTCAACCGCAACTGTAGCCCGCCGCCCTGCCAACTCCCCAATAAAGACAGGATCTCGGCTAACAGCCCCACCAAGGAGCTTAACCCCCCTCTCTGGTCTACCAATCTCTCTCGGGAAAAGCCCATCCTGAACTTTGAGCCCGTCACATGTTGGCCAAAACACATCTGTTTTCTTAATATTGAGATGAAGCCCCAGAGATGGCCCATACACGTTGATAATGTCTAACGCCTTAGCAACCTCAGCTGCGTTGCCTATAATCGTCCCATCATCCAAATACCAAGAATGAAACATGAGGTTGCAGTGTTCCTGAACCCGCATGATAAAGGGGTGTAAGGCAAGAGCAAAGAGAAGGGGCCCCAAAGGATCTCCTTGCTGTACTCCGGTGATAGCCCCAATACAATCATTAAGTTTGGTTTGACAACGGGGTTTTAATACTGATGTGCTAAAAGTAGTTTAATAAAAATAACTAAATTAAACCTAAAACTAGACACCTAGTAATACTCTAGACTCTCTAAAACTAAACTACTGACAGGCAAGTGAACCTATCGACTCCAGTATAGCTAAAGTAAGTCCGGATATCGAACCCACGAGACTCTAATGGAAAACGAAAACTAGACTCGATTACTTATCTACAAACTGACTAAATAATGTTTTATTGCTTAAAGGGGGGGTTTATAAAAGACTAATGCAAATAAATAAAATAATAAAACTAAAATAACTAAATACACAAACTGGAGATTGTAACTGAGGTCAGATGGATGGGAAGGCACTACCTAGGCTAGAATCCTACACATGAATGATAAGCTTCTAATGGCTATGGAACTGGTGTGGAACCGGGATCTTAAAATACTAAACATCAAGAATAAACTAGACACCCTCGACCCTTCTCAAGGGGAAACCCTAGAATACTGTTGTGCCGTTAAACCACCGATTGAGAGGTTACCCTCACAGGCTTACCTACTCGAATCTTAAAGTACCCGCTAGACAGTCTACCTCACAGCGCAAAAGTCACAATACACCCTAAAGTGCAAGGGGTAACTACAATATTTCTGATAAGACTTGGCCTACAAGGAATGCTAGGGAAACTAGGAAGATCTTCTCACAAAGCCTCTAAATCTAGCAATTTAACACCCTAGACAGGTCAACAATCTCGCACCTCACAGCTATTGAGAATTGGTAGAATACTTAGAATTATCTAACTAACAATTACAACTCCTATGGATAATCCTAGGCAATTAACCATAAACTAGTTGCTAACACCAAGTCCGCAACCTAACCCGCATTCATACATGAAAGACATTCACAAAAACGCAAGTGGAGTTTATAAAAGTTATTTAAATAAAACTAAATACGCATACACATCAAACCAGAAAATAAAAAATTCTTTACTTTAAAATTCAACCCACAACCAAAAGTTCCAAGACTAAAAGAAAATAAATCAAACATGTGCAATCATCTTTAACCTAGGTAGCATCAAGGTTTAGCCAATAAAAGTCATGAAAGAATCAAAACAAATAAAACTAAACATATTCATGGTGTTCATAACGGGTTAGAATAAATAAATAATAAATATTGAATTAGAACCGACCCGTGCTCGCACCTAGGCTTCAACCCTTGACCTTCACCCAATCGATCCACCTCCTTAATAATCTTTCTGTTATGCTCTGTCGATGATCTTCCCAATATATTTTTATGATGCGGCTCCTGTACTTCTAATAATATTAATTCCCCTTGAATCCTCTTTGGCTCTAGTTGGAGTCACGAAAAAAATATAACTGTGCGCCTCCTTTTGTTTTATTCTTGTCTCTAACCTCCTCCTCCATGTAGGTTTTTTTTTTTTTTTTAATTATATTTTTTTATTTGGGCTCGAGCCCTTTGTGACAAAACACATTCAATTCTATTTTTTTTCTTTTTAATATTATTCTTATTATTATTATATGTAGCATTCTAGCTCCGTGCTCTTGACTCGGGTGTTCTTGACTTGACCAAGTTACTCGTTCACGCTCCAACGTCCACACGAACACCTACCAAATAAAAATAAAATAGATAAAAACTAAAAAAAAACCTAAAACTAATAAAAATCTATAAAAACCTATACTAAATAAAAGTAGACAGGTACAAGCCTAAAACTAATAAAAGTACATTTAAACGACTCGAAAACTATACAAATTTTACACTGGAAATAGATGTATTTTACAATACATCAAATATCCCCACACTTATCTTTTTTTTCGTCCCTGAAAAAGAATTATGCTATGGAATCACAGTTAGGTTTACATCCAGTTTCAAAACATAGGTTACTTAATTAATAATCTACTAACGTGTTGATTACGATTGCAGGTATATTGATCCTCTTAAACCCAGACCGGTTTCCAAGCTCCTTTTTATTTATGTTAAGTTCATGTTGATTAGTCTATCTAGGGTCTCACTCGAAGGAAGCCACAGTTCCTCCTAATCCCGCCTCAAGCTTATGAAACTAAAGGAACGACCAATTGACCATTTCCCAACCGTCTTATGTAGAAAACCAAGAGAATTTAAAATCACTTTTTTTTACATACTTAACTCAGAGGGTGTGACCAATCCAAGTCGCTATCCCAGTGGCCAGGCACCTTAAGCTTCAGCATTTTTTTTTTTTTTTTTTTAATCTCAGCATACTTAACTCAGAGGGTGTGACCAATCCAAGTCGCTATCCCAGTGGCCAGGCACCTTAAGCTTCAGCATTTTTGCTTTGATTTATAATTTTTTTTAGTGATTAGAAATATAACGGTTTTCTACTTATAACGGTGTTTCTTATACTATTTTTGGCGATTTCGGTCTCCCCGTTTCTCCTAGATGAGAACCCACAAAATAGCCTAACATAATTAATTTATTACTTTTCAAAGGAAACCTTTCTACCGGCCGAGCCTACCCACATATCCCAAATCAGACACGTTTTCAATCAATTTTAATCTCTTATTATACATACTATTTGAAAACCGGACACCTAACTTTACCTATCATTTTCCATATTTTATATAATGCAAACTTCAAAATCAGGGACTTTTTTTTTTTTTTTTCATTTTTTTTGACTCAAAACGACTCTATATACAAACTAAACGACAGTTTCCCATCCCACACTGAAACTCTACATTGCCCTCAATGTAGGAATAGGAAACGACTCAAAAAAAAATAAATTCCGAATACAAAAATAAAAAGAAATGGGCAAATTAGAAAGGACTTAGCTGGTTTATTAACGCGTAAGCTCCAAAAACTCTAGTCCAATCCAGCTCGATCGTATAGCATTTCATTCGCGATCGGCTCTGACATAATGGTAAACTCTGGGCTTGCCTTGACAAATAATAAACAGCTCTGGAATCACCCGAATGGAGATTGAGTACGGGCGGTGCAATCCAAACCTGCGCAAAACGAAATAAACAAAACCCGGGCATAATACCGACTCATACATAAATAAAAGAATCATAATATAACAACAAACAAGAAGACGTACCTGCTTGGCAAAATGGCGGTGAAAGGTGGTAAAACCAAATGGGTAGAAGAAAAAAAATCTGGTTCTCGCTCAACGTGAAGGACACTGGTGATCACAACACGCATTGCGAACGAAAAAAAATGTAACTTTCCGGGGTAATTGCTGGTCGCATAAGGCGAACAGGTCAGCCCAGACTCCTCACATTACGTGAAAAGTCTTTTTTCACAGAAAGTTAATTATTTTATTTTTATTTTTTTTATTTTTTGAAAAATTCTACTTTTTTTACCCAAACCTTTACCAAAACTCCCACTCATAAAATATATATAAAGATAATTACATGGGATCCGCTCATGGTGAAATTTCTTCTGCCTAAGCAAACACGTAAACCTGCAAACAGACTCAAAGACACAAAAACAAAGATAAAATAGAAAGAAAAAAAAAAAAACTATGAACCACGACCGAAGGACGGACCTCAAATAATAAAAAAAATGAAAAGCTAGAAAAAAAAAAAGTATAAATATAAATTTACAAATCTACATAGCATCCCCACACTTAAACTTAATCAGGGGGCTTCTCTTTTATCTGGACCCTATCTAACCCGTTTAATTCCACTCGACTCTTATTAACAATTAAATATTTACTTGTGGAATTGAAAAATAATTTAAGCATTCTTAACGGGTCAGACCACCAAAATTTAAACTTACCTGGATTGAACCGGATGCGTGGCATGTAGCAAGAAGACTGATCGTGCTTGACTTTCACTGGCTTCTTCTTCTCCAACTCGTGCCAGCCGTTGATCCTCTTCCGATTCCGATCCTTTCTTTTTCTCTTCCTTGCCCTCTCCCGTGGTGTTGTTGATTTTGAAGTTCCATCTATTACTAATACCACGGGCCAGCTTTGGTGCGCTTCTTCTTCCACCATTTCCACGGGATGATCCCCACACTTATTTCTTTCATCTGGTGCAGGTTCAGTCATGTCTGTCGGTTCACCTTCGAGTAGGGCATCTAGGTATGCTATATCTCCATTAGGATCAGACTCCCCTAAATCTTCATAAACAGGCAAACCATCTAACTCCAGATCTAAAAACTCATCCTCTTTAGACAATGAATTCTCACCCATCTCATTGTCTTCCTCTGCACCAAACATCATATCAACGGAATCTCCCAATTCCACTTCTTCTTCAATCACTTCCCTTTTTACTAACGACCTCTGATACGCCGCCCATTCTTCTTCGTCATCCTCTTCATCAGAGTCACTCCCAAAATCACATATAGTAACCTGTGGCACCGGAGGTGGGACTTCAACGTCCATTTTCGTCTCCGTGATTGGGATGATCTCTTCATCTGACTCATCAGCGTATTGCATGATCGGCTCTTTCCCTTCTTCTGGAAATGTCGGGAACAACTCCCCCAGAGCATTCATGTAACCGAGGTAGTTGCCCTCCTCATCATATGTATAACCAACTTTAGGCAGCTGCTCTTGCTGAAACTTTTCTTTTTCTTCTTCTAATTTCCTAGATATATCTTTTAGTGTTCTTTGAAGATCTAAAATAGCAGCCTGTCGGTTTTTAAGGATGGCATCGTGGTTTTTTATGAGGATGTCCTGCTCTGCTAACATTTTCTGGGTATTGGCATCTTTCGCAACTAATAATGTCAACAGACTCTCTATTTTACTCCAATCATTACCACTATTCTCACAAGAATTGCTTCCAGGAATTTGATCAGGATACTGATTAAAATGTGGCTGCTGATACGAGTCATCATAATGATATGTAGGACAACCCTGTGAATAACATGGTGGCGGCTGCACAAAGGAATTAGCATAACAATATGCAGAGGACCCCGCATTTTGTGGAAATCTAACGGTAAAATAGGGTCCTCCACAAATTTCAAACATATTTACAGACTCGATAGAAATAAAATACACAAACAATTAGACTCCTACGACTCACTATACAAAAAGGCAAACTCAACACAAAACACAAGTAGCACAGATATAGCAGATAAGTGTAATCGAAGCTAATAAACGCAATCGCCAAGAGTCCCCGGCAACGGCGCCAAAAACTTGATGTGCTCAAAGTGGTTTAGTAAAAACTAACTAAATTAACCTAAACTAGACACTCTAAGTTTTAAATTTATAACCTAAGACTCTCTAAACCTAAACCACTCAACCGGTACACTTGCCGGTTGTGTGGTTTAGGTTTAGAGAGTCTTAGGTTATAAATTTAAAACTTAGAGTGTCTAGTTTAGGTTAATTTAGTTAGTTTTTACTAAACCACTTTGAGCACATCAAGTTTTTGTGGCTATGTAGATTTGTAAATTTATATTTATACTTATTTTTTTTTCTAGCTTTTCATTTTTTTTTATTATTTGAGGTCCGTCCTTCGGTCGTGGTTCATAGTTTTTTTTTTTTTTTTCTTTCTATTTTATCTTTGTTTTTGTGTCTTTGAGTCTGTTTGCAGGTTTACGTGTTTGCTTAGGCAGAAGAAATTTCACCATGAGCGGATCCCATGTAATTATCTTTATATATATTTTATGAGTGGGAGTTTTGGTAAAGGTTTGGGTAAAAAAAGTAGAATTTTTCAAAAAATAAAAAAAATAAAAATAAAATAATTAACTTTCTGTGAAAAAAGACTTTTCACGTAATGTGAGGAGTCTGGGCTGACCTGTTCGCCTTATGCGACCAGCAATTACCCCGGAAAGTTACATTTTTTTTCGTTCGCAATGCGTGTTGTGATCACCAGTGTCCTTCACGTTGAGCGAGAACCAGATTTTTTTTCTTCTACCCATTTGGTTTTACCACCTTTCACCGCCATTTTGCCAAGCAGGTACGTCTTCTTGTTTGTTGTTATATTATGATTCTTTTATTTATGTATGAGTCGGTATTATGCCCGGGTTTTGTTTATTTCGTTTTGCGCAGGTTTGGATTGCACCGCCCGTACTCAATCTCCATTCGGGTGATTCCAGAGCTGTTTATTATTTGTCAAGGCAAGCCCAGAGTTTACCATTATGTCAGAGCCGATCGCGAATGAAATGCTATACGATCGAGCTGGATTGGACTAGAGTTTTTGGAGCTTACGCGTTAATAAACCAGCTAAGTCCTTTCTAATTTGCCCATTTCTTTTTATTTTTGTATTCGGAATTTATTTTTTTTTGAGTCGTTTCCTATTCCTACATTGAGCCAAAAACTTGATGTGCTCAAAGTGGTTTAGTAAAAACTAACTAAATTAACCTAAACTAGACACTCTAAGTTTTAAATTTATAACCTAAGACTCTCTAAACCTAAACCACACAACCGGCAAGTGTACCGGTCAGTGCAGTACAGCTAAAGTAAGTCCGAGTATCGAACCCACGAGACTCTAATGGAAAACGTAAACTAGACTCGACCACTTATCTACAAATTGACTTAATAATGTTTTGTTGCTTAAAAGGGGGGGTTTTCTAATAAACTAATAAAAATAAATAAAATAAAACTTAAATAATTGAGGACACAAGCTGGGAACTAGAACTAAAATCAGGTGATGGGAAGGCACTACCTAGGCTAGAATCCTACACATGAATGATAAATTTCTAGTGGCTATGGAACTGGCGTGGAACCGGGATCTTAAAATACTAAACATCAAGAATAAACTAGACACCCTCGACCCTTCTCAAGGGGAAACCCTAGAATATTGTTGTGCTGTTAAACCACCGGTTGAGAGGTTACCCTCACAGGCTTACCTACTCGAATCTTAAAGTACCCGCTAGACAGTCTACCTCACAGCGCGAAAGTCACAATACACCCTAAAGTGCAAGGGGTAACTACAATATTTCTGATAAGACTTGGCCTACAAGGAATGCTAGGGAAACTAGGAAGATCTTCTCACAAAGCCTCTAGAACTAGCAATTTAACACCCTAGACAGACCAACAATCTCGCACCTCACAGCTATTGAGAATTGGTAGAACACTTAGAATCATCTAACTAACAATTACAACTCCTATGGATAACCTGCAGAAATTAACCATAAACTAGTTGCTAACACCCAGTCCGCAACCTAACCCGCATTCATACATGAAAGACATTCACAAAAACGCAAGTGGAGTTTATAAAAATTAATTAAACAAAACTAAATATGCATATAATCAAACCAGAAAATAAAGAGTTCTTTACTTTAAAATTCAACCCACAACCAAAAAGTTCCAAGACCAAAAGAAAATAAATCAAACATGTGCAATCATCTTTAACCTAGGTAGCGAAAAGGTCTAGCCAATAAAAGGCATGATAAAATCAAAACAAATAAAACTAAACATATTCATGGTGTTCACTACGGGTTTGAATAAAATAAATAAATAAGATAGAACCAACCCGTGCTGGCACCTATACCTCAACCCTTGACCTTCACCTCCAATTATTCTTTTCCTTCTTCTGTCTCGTCGATGCTATGTCCTCTTCCAAAAATTCCCTCGTGTGCGCAGCCAAAACTCCTCCAAGAATTATTCTCTCCCAAAAATTCCTTCGATGTCCCACCTACCAAACCAATTAGCGGCTCCCCTCTTTTGAATTAATATATTCTTCCCCTTGTATATTTTTTTTTTTGTGCGCCGCCTCCTTTTCTTTGATAATTCTCGCTATCCTTATCTTTCCATCCAAGATTGTTGTTTGGGCCTTTGGGCCAGTGACTTTCATAGTCACTTTTCATTATATTATTACTAGCTTATACCCCGGGAGCGTCCCGGGTTGAGAAATCTAAGTAAAGTGAATAAAATTAGAAGTATCTAAATTATAAAAATGACATCTATGTATCAACTTACATTAGATACTTTAAAAAAAATACCAAAAGATCCATTTCACCTTACAACATCAACACCTAAAACAGAATATTAAGATCCCAAGCACTTCAAGGGGACATAGATTGTTTAGCACCAATACATCCAGTCAAAGGTCTTTAACTGTATACAATAAGATTTGAGCTATTTCAGAATATGGTAGAAAAAGAAAACATAGCAATTACCTGTTGGAAAGCGTCCCGAGTTGAAATATCTAATATGACAACATAATTAATGACTTGCCAATATATGATTAATGATTATTATTATTATTATTATTATTATTATTATTTTAAACAAATCTCTGCCATAAGTTATCATATTCTAATATAAAAAAAAAGGTAATTGGGTCGGATATCACCTAATCCCAGGCCCGACCTAAACCCACAATTTTTTTAACCTAATTCCAAACCTGACACAATACATGTCGGGTTACAAAAAATAGTCGTTTTTTTTCTCCGTTTTTTATATAGCACTATGGTACTCGTTGGAAAGATAATAAAACGCTCGTTAATTTGGTGTAATTTTTTTCTTTAAAAAATCTCGTGTATAAAAGATATTAACGTTTAAAAGTTATGGGAGGAAACATTAGAGATAAAAATCTAATTTTGTTTTTAAATTTTAAATTATTATTTTCCCAAAATAAAGGTCTTGCCACATAGGATGACACATGGCACACTCAATAAAGAGAATACCCTCTTTGAATGTCATGTCATTAAAATGGCTTTGGTTTATTATATGTATAGATTATTATTATTATTATTATATAGTATACTATTAATATATATAGTATTATGACATCGTGCTCTAGACTCGGGTGTTCTTGACTTGGTCAAAGTTGCTTGTTTACACTCCAACGTCCATGAACACCTAAAAAATATAAAATAAAATAGATAAATACTAAAAATGACACAAAACTAAAATCTATAAAAACTTATACTAAATAAAATATACCGGTACAAGCCTAAAACTAATAAAAACACTATCTAAACGACTCGAAAATTGTACAAACTTTACAATGGAAATAGATGTATTTTGCAATACATCAAATACCCACATGTAAACCAAGAAACTGATTTAAACGAGACTATTTTCTATATAAGGGCGATGAATAGTATCAACACAATTTGTTAGCTGCCAAGCGTCCTTGGTTATCACTAAAAAGAAGATTTTTTTTTCCTTTTTTCCCAGAAATAAGGTGCAACAATGCAATCATATGGACATTACGTATAGCATAACTAGGTTAGAGCCCCGCGTATACACGCGGTACATATCCATGTCAAATGAAAAAAATTCTATAAAGATTGTAGTATGCAAATTTATTTATTGAAAATTACGTAATACAATTCGTGTGAATTTTGGTTGATTGTATATTATCATAAAAAAGTTTAATGTTACCCAATAACATATATATGAATCAACAAATGTTTGAGTTGACGTGATTTAAAAACAAATAATGAAATGAATAAACATATATTTATTGTACCGACATACAAATGAAGGTTAAATTCAAAGTAAATAAATGTAGTTTAACAAATCATACAACCCAAAAATTATAAAAAAAAATAATAAACAATTTACGCCAAATATGATCGCATACTTATTCACAAACTTCAAAATATTTTTTTTTATAGACAACATTTGCTATTTATTATTAACGCTGTCATCTTTGCCCAATATTAGTATCTTCAGGCCATCTCTACTTTTGTCACTTGGCAGCGACATAAAACTGCCCATGTGTAAAAACAGGATCTTTCAAATACAGACCTACCCTAAATAGGGTTTGTCCTTGACTCTTATTTATTGTCATTGCGAAACATAAAGTAAGAGGGAATTGTCTTCTGTTAAATTTGAAAGGAATCTTCTTATCAGATGGGGACAGCCTAATTCTTTGGAAAAAAGTTCGCATTCCAATGTTACTCCCTGAATTATTTTAGCTTCTATAACACGATTTGACATGGCAAGACGATTTGAAACTTGTGGCTTTGAAAAGAATTTATGTCCACTTATAGGATCCCTGAACCATTTGAATAACAAAACAGTGAAATTGGTCAAAAACAACTCTGGTGAGGAAAAGAAAGACATTTGGCATTATAATTGTATTATCATCAAGAATTTAAGGTAAATATATCCAGAAGACCCTAAACTGTTTTGACGGTTTGACTCATAACCAATGACCTAAAAATTAAGCTAAAACCACGGCGAAAATCAATACAAAATGAGATTAAAAATGTTAATAAGTAACCTCAAAGAATGTAATCAATAATTCAAATCAATTAAATTGGGTCAATAATATTAAAAATAATAGAAAAATTAAATTGGGTCAGTAATATTAAAAATAAATTTGTAAAAATAGTAATATAAATAAATGTGATTAAAAATGTTAATAAGTAACCTCAAAATTGTAATCAATAATTCAAAACAATTACATTAAAAGCATCCGCATTTGAAATTAACTTACCAATTATCGACAAATTATTATTGACATCTTAAAATTAGCATATTACTATTAAAATGATTTTGATGATTATGTTTTAATGAAAACTGATTACAGAAAGTCATAATATAAAAAATTAATTTCGGTCAATAATATTAAACATAAATTCATAAAATTAATAATATATAAATGAGATTAAATTTTTTTACTAAATAACATTAAATTCTTGCAATTATTATTAATGTCAATAAATAACATTAAAACTCTTAATAAATAACATTAAAAATGAAGAAATCTTTTTAATTGCAATCAAGACCATAAAAATAGTAATATAAATAAATGAGTTTAAAAATCTTAATAAATAACTTTAAAATCGTAATCAATAATTCAAATCAGTTACATAAAAACATCCGCGTTTCAAATTGACTTACCAAGTATCGACAAATTATTATAGACATCTTAAAATTAGCATATTACTATTGAAATGATTTTGATGATTATCTTTTAATAAGAATTGATTAAACGAAAGTCATAATATAAAAAATTAAATTTGGTCAATAATTTTAAACATAAATTCGTAAAATTAGAAATATACATAAAGGAGATTAATTTTTTTTTACTAAATAACATTAAATTCGGTCAACTATTATTAATGTCAATAAATAACATTAAAACTCTTAATAAATAACATTAAAAATGAATAAATATTATTAGTTGCAATGGAGACCAATCAGAATTCGTAAAAATAGTAATATAAATAACTGAGATTAAAAATCTTAATAAATAACCTTAAAATCGTAATCAGTAATTCAAATCAATTATATTAAAAACATTCGCATTTCAAATTGAATAAATCTTATTAATTGCAATGAACACCAATCAGAATTCGTAAAAATATGAGATTAAATAACTATTGAAGTTAATGGTTGCGAAAATTTGGGTAAAGATTGGTTTATCAATCAATCAGTCAATCAATCTTCGCTACATTTAGAAATCTAATTTACTCTATAAATTGATGACCAATTATGCCATAATTGTGTAAAATTCATTCAATTTTAGAAATCTAATTTCAAAACACAAAACCTTCTTTCGCAAGTTACACTCTATACTTAGTTAAGTATCAATTCATAACAATTAGATAACTACACATTCATAACATACTTTTTTAGAATAAAAGATTTGTATAATAAGTGTTAAAATTAAATAAAAAAAAACTTTAGTTGTTAATCGATTCTTAAAATTTGTATACATTGATATATGTTTAAAATGGTTGTCTAGAATATTCATTGAGTTGATATTTCTACTCCTAATCGATTCTATATTTTGAATAATATACAACTAAATGCTTTATTGTATTTAAATTATGGATTAAATTGATTCATAACGAATCATTAATACAAAAAAAATGGTAAAATTGATTCATAATCAATCATATATAAATTCGATAAATAAATTATGGTAAGTCGAAATTACAGATTTAATTGATTTATAATCAATCATACATAATAAAAAATGATTAAAATTATATATAATTATGGATTAAATTGATGTTCCATCTTACGGATTAAATTGATTACTAATTACCAAAAATAATTTCGTATTAAAATTAAATTCGTTTCATTAAGTTATGGTAAATCTAACTTATTGATTATAAATTGATTTATAATCAATCATACATAATAAAAGATTGATTAAATTGATTCATAAATAGGAATTAAATTGATTCATAATTACGAATTAAATTGATTCATAATTACCAACAATAATTTCGTATTAAACTTAATTTCATCTCATTAAATTATGGTAAGCTGAAATTAGAGTTAAATTTAATAAATTTAATGAGACATAATTTCGTAAAATAATTTAATGAGACAAAAAAATGGTAATAAATTTAATGAGAGTTATTATAGTAAAGCAAATATAGTAAACCTAAATTTATTACCATTTTTTTGTCTCATTAAATTATTTATATTTCAAATTGACTTAGCAATTCAAATTCAATTTCATTAATTTCATTAGTATTAGTAATTATTAGTAATTAGTAATATATTTGTAAAATAGTAATAGAAAAATTCAATTCGGTCAATAAGATATAAATGGGTTTAAAAACCGTAATATTAGTTTTAGTATTAGTTGGAATGCTGTTGCACAATCAAGTAATTCTGTGTAGAGCAACTGAGATGGATTTGATAAAACTATCTATATAGATGAAGTGCAAAAATGGAAGGCATGTATTAAGACGTCAATCAATGAAAATTGATTGAAATTAGCGAAGTTATTGTCATTATATTTTAAATAGCATTTATGACTAATTAGAACAGTATAATATACAAAATTAACTGATAAATTAGTATTGATTAATTATTAAAGTCGTATAAGTAAAATTGGTAAGTTTCCATTATGTGTTTAGTATTTTGGTGTAAAAGATTTATAAGTTTTGAAATTCAAAAATAAGATATACTAAATGTGGTTTTTTTGTTTAAACATTTTTACAAGTAATAATTATGAGTTACGAAATTCAAACGTATTATAAAAATGATTGGTTTGTTAGTTGTTTACATATTATAAATACGTCTTTTACATCTAAATATATATGGATTGATGTTATATATCAAACATGGTAGTTTATAAAATGTAAACTAAATATATAAATTAACATACTTTTCTGTAACAAAATCTATTTAATTTAGTATACAATTATAATATAAATGATTTTTTTCCTTATATATTTGTATTATGGAAAGTTTAAAGTTTAGTATGAATATAGAAAGCGTAAATTATGATAAAGCATTAATTATGTAGTGCAAATTAGTATTTGAAATTTAAATATTGTCCTAAATTACTCCACCTATTATGGTTAACCTAAATTACATTAATTATTTTAATTGATTGACAGTCAATATAATTAATACAAAAGAATAAATGTGAATTAATATTCAAATCTTAACAAATCACATTAAACGCTTAATATAGTTTTCAGGATCAAATCTTGATTGATTATTAAAGTCGTATAAGTAAAATTGGTAAGTTTCCATTATGTGTTTAGTATTTTTGTGTAAAAGATTTATAAGTTTTAAAATTCAAAAATAAAATATACCAAATGTGGATTTTTTTTGTTTATTCATTTCTACGAGTAATAATTATGCCTTACGAAATTCAAACGTAATATAAAAATGATTGGTTTGTTAGTTGTTTACATATTATAAATACGTCTTTTACATCTAAATATATATGTATTGATGTTATATATCAAACATGGTAGTTTATAAAATGTAAACTAAATATATAAATTAACATATTTTTCTGTAACAAAATCTATTTAATTTAGTATACACTTATAATATAAGTGTTTTTTTCCTTATTTATTTGTATTATGGAAAGTTTAAATTTTAGTATGAATATAGAAAGCGTAAATTATGATAAAGCATTAATTATGTAGTGCAAATTAGTATTTGAAATTTAAATTTTGTCCTAAAATTACTCCACCTATTATGGTTAACCTAAATCACATTAATTATTTTAATTGATTGACAGTGAATATAATTAATACAAAAGAATAAACTCTTGGGTACATATCATTACCCCCATATTATTGACGACATAGCTTCAACAACTTTTTTATTAAAATTCCGCCCTGCTCCTGATGATCCAAAATTCGGTTTATAAATCGAAACCCTAACACACGAATGCATATAATCAGTCAATAAGCTGGTAAACAAAAACACGAATAAACAATTTACAAAATCAATTTAAAGATAAAGAAAACACTGAATTATAAAAATTTAAAGATTTAAAAAACATGTACCTAAACAATTACAACATTACATTTGACATTGGTGTGCCACAAAACATTAGCATTTGTCTCATTTGCATTTTCATATTCAAAGAGTATATACAATGCAGTAGAAAAGCTTATCGAGTAGTCTTAAAAAACGTAAATATTAAATACGCTAACTTAAAAATAAATATGACAAAAAGAAGTAATAAAAGAAACATAAATTATTAGAAACCCGACCCCTTTATAATTTTTGAAAAAATTATGCTTGGCGCCTAAGTTTCTTGGTCAACCAATAATTAATACATTCAAGGATATTTACTACCTTTCCAAATATGTGGCACAAACTTAGGAAACTAATAATCCAAAATTAAATGCTCCATAATTATTTCAGATCCATATCCAGAATCCGAACTGAGATTTGGCTCCTTACTCGATCAAATCATATTAACATAACAATCCACTCTTTAACACCAAACCATATGAGATCTTTAAGAACAATTATGAACAATATATGAACATCATATCTCGACCTTAAAAGTCATGCATCCCATCCAACATAATAGTTAACATCACTAATCACAAACACATAATAATAAAAGATATAAACAATGACATTCTGCTTTTAGAAAAATAGCTACTTCGCATTAATAAACACACACACACAAAAAAAAAAAGATCTACCATATACCTTTTAGTTGCAGCGGTGGATGGTATTCTAGTATTAAAATGAAAAAACATCTAAACATTCAATATATTTCTTCACAACGGTTTGAAGATCGTTTGCACTTTCAGAAGTGATTCCATATTATAACTAACCGATTCCTTTACAAAAAAGAGTGGTTCCATATTAATCAAATGAAAAAACATCAAAAAAGAGTCAATATATACCACCCGATTACTTTACAAAACGATGACATAAAGAAAACGAATCTGGAACCTTTATAAACCACGATTTCTTCATAAAGGTTTGAATATTGTTTCCACATTCTGAAGTGATTCCACATTATTACTAACCTTTATAAAACACGATTTCTTCTTTGAATATTAAACCGGTTTATGTCAAAGTAATTGATTGATGTTACGATAACATAAAAGTTTTCCAGGTTTGAGGATCATATGATATGCCTATTTTTAACGTTTATGAATCGGAACACGTTACAATGGATGAACTTCCTTCAATCTACGTGAAAAAGAGACATACCTAGAAGGAACAATGAATAAAAAGAAGAGTGATGAATGTGGTTTGGAAGATTTGTTAGTGAGGATTTGAGAGTGTAATGGAAGAATGTTAGAAATTAAAATGTAGAAAAGACTATTTATAGGGAGCAAGTTGAAGCTCCATATTCAATATGGATACCTTAAACTCTCTCCTAAGCCTTCATTCAACCCAAGTGACCTCAATTATTATATAGATAGAATAGATGATATGAAATATTCTCAAACAAATATGTAGCCTATTATTTTATATATAACATTTATGGTTGCCTTATGGAAAGTGATTTTTTTTCTTTTAGTGTAATTTTCATTAACATTACATAGTTTTCAATAATTAACTTTTTTACTCTCAAGTTTAATAAAGTTATATTTTTTCCTTTTTTTTAACCTTTTCACTTTAGTTTATATTTGCTCACACGCCTTACAATTTAGTTGATTTATTATAGAGTTAATTACCAAAACAGTCTATGTGGTTTGATGGTTTTTGTTAGTCCAGCCTAAAATCAAAATAATTGTTTGAACAGTCCCTTAAGTTTCATGAAATAGGCCAACATAGTGCAATTAGTTAACGGGGTTAACTCAACCTCGTTAAGTCAGAGGAAAAATCACCAAGTCACAATCTGACTTAAGTTATATATATAAAAAAAACCTTTGTCTTCTTTCCCCCTATTTCTCACATCTCTCTTCAATACAAGGGATAAACTTGTTTCTCCCATCACTCCACTCACATAAACAACCACATTTCACTTGGCACCATCATCATTTTATATGATGCACACACACACACATACATCACATACATATATAGATATATGGTCTATAAATAGACAAAGAGAAGAGACACAATACTGCACCAATCATAATCAAGAAGAAAGAGAAAGTGTGTGTGTGTGATATAGAGAGAGAGGAAGGAAAAGAGAGAGAAAGAGTCACCGGAACCGGTCACTGTCTCTGACCGGTAACCACTCTCCGGCCAAAACTCCGGTAACCCAACAACCATCTTCGACCAACTCACCACCTCCCTCTGACCTCCTTCTTCTCTATCACCAAACCCAAAAAATCCGATGACCTTACCTCTCCGTCTCTAACCCGTCACTTTCCTCTCACCATCTCCGATCACCTCCAATAACCCATAACCATCATCACTTTCATCGAAACTCCGATCAATCTCCAACCAACTGAAACAGAAGCAAACCACAACCATTTGACAACCCTACCGCCCCTTTGTCCGATCGTAACAAACCAGTCTCCGATCACCTCTGACCCTTTTCCCGGCAAACCGTTGTTATCCTATCACCTTTGACCCTTTTCCCGACAAACCGATCACACTGTACCAATTCCATTATGGTATTCATTTCTTCATCTGCACATAGCTTTTGTTTTTGTTCTTTTTTTTAATTCTCAATCCATTGAATCACTGAGCCAACAGCAACAGTAAAGGGGCTAGGGTTCCAATCTGCTTCCACTTCGTAGGCTGACCACCACCTTAGCCGGTTTTGAGCATAGACGAAGGAGGGAGAGAGAGAGAGAGAGCGAGAGAGAGAGAGAGAGAGAGAGAGAGAGAGAGAGAGAGATGGGATGGGTGGGCGTGGGGTTTCTTGGTCGATGGAGTTGGGCGGTGGTGCTACACCCGAGAAGAAGATTGTGGGTGGCCATGGTAGGTGTTCCTTTTGCTGCGGTGGAGATTCACAGAGAGAGCGAGAGATAGAGGGGGATGGAGGGAGAGAGAGGGGGGAAGGAGGGAGAGGGAAGGAGGGAGAGGGAGAGAGAGAGGGGGAGAGAGAGAGAGTGAGGGAGAGATGGAGGGAGAGAGAGAGTGTGTGTGTGTTCAACCAATGCTTGAATACATTATGACTATCTTCGTGCATTCAACCAAATTTGAGGTAAAAAAAAGTGTAATTCAACATTTCAAAAAAGTAATTATAATTGATGTGATATTCCTTTTACTATGGGTTCTTGTTATAATACACCACCTCATGTCAGCATGACGTCAGGCTAGAATCCATACACTATTTGACTTGTAAAGTAAACGATAGTTTAAACACCAAAATAAACAAACTGCAATTTACCTTTATTGGGAACAAAAAATTGTAAAGTCTAGCATTTGATTCCTCTCTGTAAAAGCATTCAACCACCATCATAATAACAACTCCTCTCTGTAAACGTCTTCCCTCTTTAAGTCAACAACCACTATCATAAACCATCGGCTCAACCATCACCACTGCTCCGTTTGTAAACCACCGATATGTGTTTTTTTTATGTATTAGTGTTATTATGTATATGATCTGTTTAATCTGTTCTGTGTAATGGATCACATAGGCTCTGTTTTATGGTGTATAATGGTTGTCGAAAAAAAAAAGTAAAAAACAGAGTACGTGGGTTTAGCAGTACAGGCTTTGTTTTATGCTGTATATTAATTCCCTCATTCCCAAACATCCATAGTAGAAATATTAGGTCTTCTGACCCACCAAGAACCCACTTATGATTACTCCAATTGGTTTGTTAATGTAAATCCAGTGCGATAAAAAAATATGTGCTCAACTACAATCCTTATTACAATACAATCCTTATACACAAAAATGAAACACCTAAATGTATGTGTTCAGCTCATACTCTTACCATTAGTCAATAGTTTTTCAGCGTTTTATGTACGTTTATGTATATATGCTCTGTTTAAAAAAAAAACGAGTTTAGAGGTTAAGATTTAGCAAAGCGAAATAACTTGGTAGACAAGTTCGGTGACCGAAAATCACGCTGTTACTTTAATATTCCTCGCTATAAACACACCTATTATTCTCCGGCACTGTCTCCTGACCCGTCGCTGGAGCTGCGTTTTCTTTACCAGCGACGGGTGATGATTGGGTCATCTTTGGTTCTCTCGTTTGTGGCCCTGTTCAGGAATTGAGTTATTATACGTTGCTGTTATATTATTAGTGTGGTTATTGGTTTGGCTATGTATTGAATTTATTCTTTATTTGTCTGGATATTAGGTGGTGATGATGGGTTTCAAGTTTATTTATAATATATTATAACAATTATATGATTTAAGTTTTTCATACTAATATCTGATAGGAGTAAAAGTTTAATATTTGTTTTTTTTTTACATATTCCAGCTAGGAAAAACTGCAAAAAGCTGTTTACTATGCAAAAGTTTATGTAACATGCAGTTTACAAATTATAAAGTAGTGGTGTATGAAACCTAAAATAAATGGTGTACTAATCCGGATTGGCTTTACTATGCATACAAAAGCTAAACCTAGTTGGTATAATAAAAAAATGCTAGTAACTCAAATTGGTTAAGACAAGACTTTGGGTGGGTTTGGATTCCTTTGGAAAGTCGTTGTTATGTCATTTTCATGATGTAAACGTTTTGATTAACCATTAAATAATTATTTTTAGTTCTTCTATCATATTTTAACGAATTTTTTTAGTTCTTTCTTTATTTTATGAATTCTGATAGTTCCGTCAATTTATCCATTCCATAATAAAAACTGAAAATATTATTTAATTTAAATAATACTAAATAGCAATACATTTGTATTATGCATTGTTTGGTTGTACTTAGTACTTTAAAAATATCTATATCTATACATATAATAAACCAAAGCTATTTTGATGACATGTCATAATATTATGCAATCTCTCTTTTGAGAGATGTCACATAGGATGTGATGTGGCAACTCTAGACCAATTTAAAAAAAGAAATAAATATGGTTTAAATATTATTTAACATAATCTATTAAATACCTAATCTACTAAATTTAAATATTAAAAATTTTATTATTTTCTCTCTCATGTTTTCTCGTATAACTTTAAACTTTAATATCTTTCATATACGAGATTTTTTAAAAAAAAAAATTACACCAAATTAACGAGCGTTTTATTATCTTTCCAACGAGTACCATAGTGCTATATAAAAAACGGAGAAAAAAAAACGACTATTTTTTGTAACCCGACAGGTATTGCGTCAGGTTTGGAATTAGTTTTAAAAAAATTGTGGGTTTGGGTCGGGCCTGGGATTAGGTGATACCCGACCCAATTACCTTTTTTTTTATATTAAAATATGATAACTTATGGCAGAGATTTGTTTAAAATAATAATAATAATAATAATAATAATAATAATCTATACATATAATAAACCAAAGCCATTTTAATGACATGACACTCAAAGAGGGTATTCTCTTCATTGAGTGTGCCATGTGTCATCCCATTTGGCAAGGGCTTTATTTTAGGAAAATAATAATTTAAAATTTAAAAACAAAATTAGATTTTTATCTCTAATGTTTTCTCCCATAACTTTTAAACGCTAATATCTTTTATATACGAAATTTTTTAATGAAAAAAATTACACCAAATTAACGAGCGTTTTATTATCTTTCCAACGGGTACCATAGTGCTATATAAAAAACAGAGAAAAAAACGACTATTTTTTTGTGTGGTTTTGTTTATACAGAAAAAAAAACACAAAGTGTTCAGGTTATTCATTATTAATCATGTATAGGCAAGTCATTAGTTATGTTCAAACCAGTAAATATGATTTTTATTTACAAAATGTGTTAGCATTGGAGTTGTACATTGTTTTAGGTTAGGTTTTAATATTAGAGTTATACAGTGTTTAAGGTTATGCACTAACGTTGAAGATACATTGTTAATTGTTTTAGGTTAAGTGCTACCCAAAGCTTTCCTGCATGTAACTGTAAAACGCATCAGTTTATTTCAGGTGTAAAATTGATATTTCAAATTAGATTTCTCAACCCGGGACGCTCCCGGGATATATTAGTTTAAAAAAAATTGTGAGTTTGGGTCAGGCCTGGGATTAGGTGATACCCGACCAAATTACCCTTTTTTATATTAGAATATAATAACTTATGGCAGAGATTTGTTTAAAATAATAATAATAATAATAATAATAATAATAATAATAATAATAATAATAATAATAATATATTGGCAAGTCGTTAATTATGTTGTCATATTAGATATTTTATTATGTCATATTATATATTTCAACCCGGGACGCTCTCTAACAGGTAATTGCTATGTTTTCTTTTTATATCATATTCTGAAATAGCTCAAATCTTATTGTATACAGTTAAAGACCTTTGACTGAATGTATTGGTGCTAAACAATCTTTGTCCCCTTGAAGTGCTTGGGATCTTAATATTCAGTTTTAGGTGTTGATGTTGTAAGGTGAAATGGATCTTTTGGTATATTTTTTTTTAAATAGATGTCATTTTTATAGTTTAGATACTTCTAATTTTATTCACTTTACTTAGATTTCTCAACCCGGGACGCTCCCGGGGTATAAGCTAGTTTTATGTATAAGATGGTTGTTCTCAGTGATGCTTTAATGATATTTTATGCATAAGTTGGTTCTACTCGTAGGTTTGTAAGTTGTACCAACTAATTTGTAACTTATGCAAGTATATAGGGTTGTACAATGGGTTTTATGGGTTGTATCCATCTTTTCTTTTTTCTTTTTTTTTTATCTTTTTTTATTTACTTTTAGCTAAAACTTTACATACTTTATAATTTAACTGCAAAACCTTTTCATTTTTAACTTTAGTTCTCAATAATTTTTATCTCTTACATTTTTTGTTTTACGTTTCGATATAAACTTTTTGCAAGTTAACACGCGATAACGTGTGTGTGGTTCAACGCTTTTACGCTATTTTTTCCATTTAATGGCCATTCATAACGAGTTATTGTTCTATGTGTTTTACGTTTCTCTTGTGTGGTTCAACGTTTTTATGTCTACTTTTTGTTTGGTTTTATTTTTTCATTTTTTTTTTCTTTTTTAGCACTAGATTTTTCGGTGTGGATGATCGTTAGCGATGTTGTGTCAATAATACTACTTGACACGCCCCCAACGCAACACACAGGGCAAATAGTAGTTCATAATTATTTAGGGAACCATCTAAACACACTTGTGAATTATATATGACTTCATGTGCCACTATCATGGAATCCATACAAGCCAAATTTATATGTTATAATAGAATACTAGATAGGACCCCCACTGTTTTTTCACCAGAATTAAAAGTAAAGTTTTCATATAACTTTTAAGATCATAATGTGTTAAAAAAAACTAGTTCACTGGGATATCACACGCAATAAGTTATGTTCATTATTGTTATTTGAAGGGACTACCAATTTAGCAATATAATTAATATTATGTGTAAGTTTAAGATGGATGTTTTGTGATTGAATTGTTTAATATACACAAAATTATTAATTCACAATACCATTCATTTAAATAGCCGACACCAAATTGATTTAAATTTATAAGGCCATACGGTGTGGTCATGTTCTTAAGGAGGCATGAAACGACATGTGACATTCACCTCACTTTTGGTATAATTGACCTCCAAGCCAAAAAAAAAAAAAAAAATGCACAGAATGGTGGTGACGTGGACGGTGGCTGAGTGACCTTCACGTCACCGTGGTTTTTTTTTTCCATTAGATTTAAAATTAAAGATTGCATTTAAAATAAAATAAAAACATTACATCTAAAAAAACATAATTTAAAACAATAAATTTAAAACACATAAACAAAAACTTAAATAAAATTTGGTCGTAGCATTTGTCACGATGACATGTACTCGAACTCCCTTCGGTAATCAATAGTGTAATCCACGTGACTCAACTGTATGGCAACTTCTCCAGAGCCCATTCGATCTTGAAGCATGTTGGTTATAAACATCGCCTCAAACCTTATGCTCTTTGTTTTTGATGTCCCTGAACTTGTAACTAAGCTCATCGATATTGCGGTTTGTTTGACCGTCCACGAGAATCCGGAATTCTAAAAGGACTGGACCCCAAAAAGGGATGGAAGAAATCGTACCGTGACTCTAGTGTGTGTGACTACGTTTAGCCACCCTAACGTTAGGGCTAGCTCTTCTACTTCGGTCTACACGTTAGGTCTCTTATGGTTTACCATTTTGCTTGATTGTGGTTTGGGTATAGAATAAAATTGTGGGGTAAAATGGTGTGGAAAGGTTGGGTTATATATAGTGTAAAAAATAAATGTGATTTTGTGTAATTTAAAAAACAACTGTTGGGGGGCCACCGATAATAAAATAATTACCGTAGCCGTTGACGAATCATGAAAGACCACCTCATACTCTCTATTTACCCTACACCGGTGAAAATTCCCCTTTGATGTGTCACACCCTACTCCATGCTTGTAACGGTATGGTGAGCTGGTGTGAAATGGCTCCACGGCCTATTTTCACGCCACTACACTGTGTAGCTTAATAATAATCATCATAGGAACTAAAACGATGAAGGTTGAGGTTATTGTAAAAAATAGGGAAAATGGCCAAAATAGCCCGTTGACCGTGTGTTTTGCAAGAATAACCCTCTCCCCCCTCTTTGGAGAGACGGGACACGGCTCCCAACGAGCCTGAACCGTCTCCGAGAGCCTTTGGTCTTAGATCCAATGGCCAACCAACACGTGGCGTCTCTCATCCCGAGGCTGTACCGTCTCTCTCCAGACGGGTCAGAATTCAACCGTCTCTCTCCCAGACGGGGCACATTTCCCCATGCCGGCTGGCCTTCGGTTCAACCGTCTCTCAAGACGGGTCACATTTCCCCATGATGACTCGCCGTCTCCCGAGACGTCTCGGGTATCGTCGTCTCCGGTGAGTCCCGATGATTAGTCCGACGCTTCGGTTGTCCAGCTCAGCCCTATAAATACCGTTCTCAGTCACAAACTCCGTCCCATTCCCGTCAGACTATCACCCCACCACCGTCTAACACTATCACCACCACCACACCACCACCACCGTCCACCACCACAGTCTAATTCATCCAAATGGCACCGCAACGATGGACCGAAGAACAAGAAATTGCATTGATTGCAGCATGGCGCCATGTCGAAGAAAGCACCCACCAAACCAACAAATGGTTCCGTATATTGCACGAGTACAATCGGCTGGTTGGAGGGTCAGACCGAACAACCGAGTCTCTTAGCCGGAAGTTGACTGATTTGACCACGAAGTGTCAAATCTTCAACGGGTACCACAACCGGACACTTCAGGTGGTACCCTCTGACATGCCCGAAGACGCGACAATTAGATACACAAAAAGACAGTATCAAACCAGGGAGCGCAAAGAATTTAAACATGTGTCTGCCTGGCAAATGATGAGGGATCGTCTTAACTTGTAGTTTATAAAACCTTTGTAATCGAAGTAATTTTATTAATGCAATGAATGTTTATTTATGTTTTTTTTATATAAAAGTAAATATTTCATTAAACAAACTATACTATTACAACAACAATAAACAAACTATACTATTACAACAACAAGAAACAAACTATACTATTACTACAAACTTCCTAAATTTACTTGCTAAGAACTTTGTTTGAATGGAGTATGTGCGTTACATAGACAAAGAACTCTTCTTGCAAATAAAATAGACTACCACATTGTAGATGCGAATTACACGGGTTAACCCACGCGCAGATGCAACAACAATCTAAGTAGGCGTACGCAGATGAAACAACCATCCAAGTAATCGAACAATATTTTCGTAAGCCGGTAGGCTTCGGTTGGGAAAGCAAAAAACGTCATTGGTTTGGAAGATGAAAGGTTTGGGGAGGGCGGTGGGTGCAAATTTTGTTAAGAGAATTGGGGTATTTATATACACTCGTGAGACGGTTCAGACGATAGCCCAAAACGGCTTGAGACGACTTGGGGGTTCTGACCCGTCTGGGAGAGAGACGGTTGAATTCTGACCCGTCTGGAGAGAGACGGTACAACCTCGGGATGAGAGACGCCACGTGTTGGTTGGCCATTGGATCTAAAACCAAAGGATCTCGGAGACGGTTCAGGCTCGTTGGGAGCCGTGTCCCGTCTCTCCAAAGAGGGGGGAGAGGGTTATTCTTGCAAAACACACGGTCAACGGGCTATTTTGGCCATTTTCCCTAAAAAATACCTTAATGTAAAAAGTGTAAGAAAGAATAAGAGGTTGACACGTGTCACCGGCCAAAAGGGTATTATTATCTATCACTATAATTGTTGACTTTTTCATGTTTCACCCAATTTTTAAAACAACTATAACTTTTTCATACAACATCATTTTTTTTAAATACACTATAAAAACAAGTTTTTTATCCTCTTTAATTTGCATACCCCATTGCCATATATTTTTTTTTTAAATCACTGGTTGATAGCTTGCATTTTGTTGAGGATATACTTGCGTTTTATGATAAAATGAAGTTATACATGATAAAACGCAAGTTATACCTGATAAAAAGATGCAGGTTATACATGATAAAACGCAAGTTATACATGATATAACACAAGTTATACCTGATAAAAATGCAAGTTATACCTATAAAACGCAAGTTATCAACCCAACATTTTTTAAGATTGTCACAATTGTTGTTGTATCGAGTCGCATAGTCCACATACGTGAACTCGATAGCCAACTCAGGATCGATGCCCGGGTTTTCCCTCAACGTCCGGGGGTGGAGGGTGGTCCACCGATCACACTTATTGTTGAGATCGGTCCACTTCCGCTGCAGGCTCTCGATGGTCCGATCGTTGATGTCGACTTGCTGATTAAAGTCGGCCAACACGCAGTCCCAGAACCCCTCCGAGCGCGACCCCTCCCCCTGGAGCGTGAGCGTTGTTGTATAGCCGGGTCGCTTTGAGCGTCTTTGTAGCACACCACCAACGCGATCTCCTCTTCCTTGTTCCAGCGAGTCATCTTTGTATAGAGTGTGTGGTGGTGTTTGTTTGTTTAAACCGTGGGTTGTGGGTGTGAGTTTTAAACCCTAAGGTTTGGTGTGTTTATATACAAATTTAGGGGACGGTTTGGCATGTTTAAAATTTTTTTTTTTTGCACGGTTCAATGTTAAATTTAAATTTAAATTTACAGACCGTTTAGGTGGACGATTTCAATACTAAATTTATTTTTTTGAACGGTTGCATGAATTCAATTCAATTTTACTGACCGTTTAGATGGACAGTGTCAATGCAATTGACTTTTTTTTGACCGTATAATATTATTAAACCGTGGGAAATTAAAAAAAAAGTTTAGATATGTATTTAAATGAAAATAAATAAAAGAATCAGTGAAGTGATTCCTTCAAAAAACTGTTTCAGTGAAATAATATGGCAATACAGGATTGGTTAAAATCAATAGAGTGAAAAAAAACAAAGGTTGCACCCCTTCCGCTCTAAGTAATCATAAGTATATATACATGTGTATGCCTTGATTCATATGAAAAAAAAACTTATGTTAAAATATTTATGAATGTATAAGATATTCAGATGTGAAATTTTATCATAGCTTTTTATTTTTTTCTATGGTTTAGGATAGGGCAGTTCAAATCGCTCATCGCTCGTGGATCGCTCGTCGCTCGTTTGAAAAATGCTCGCTCAATCTTCTGCTCGGTTGTATATGAGCCAATCGACTCGGTTCGGTTTATAAATGAGCCAAGCACGAGCAAAGGTACGCTCGGCTCGGTTCGGCTCGAATAGATTTTTATTTATTTAATAATAAATATACACACAATTTACAGATAAATTTATAGCTTTATATATAAGATTAAATTGGATTTGGCACAGTACATGCAAACAAAATATAATCAGCCCACTTAACTTAATAAAAAAAATTAACACTAGAGTTAATAGTAAAACAATAAGTCATGACATAACAGTCTTGACTTCTTTATCTTATTAGTCGTTCATCGCTAATTGTCGCTTGATATCACACCTACGTCACAATGCAATAACTGTTCTCTGACGTATGCTAATCACCTTAGCAACCTCAATCTAAGCCTCATCATTAGACATTGGGATCTCAATATTAGTGTTATCATCGGACATTGACCTTAGTTGTTACCCGACAATGAAAACATCGCAGGAAACATCCCAATTTTATGATCATCCATATTATTCTCCGCTCGTTTCTCGCTCGGAAAATTTACGCTCGAAGAATGCTGGTTCGGTTTTCGGCTCGATTGTAAACAAGCCGCTCCGCTCAATTCGGTTTGTAAACGAGCCAAGCTCGAGTAAAGCTCCGCTCGAATCCGCTCGGCTCGTGAACAGCCGTAGTTTAGGATGTTCATTCTCATCATTCTTTTGCCGCATCACCATTTTTTCATCCTCAAACCAGAGAATCCATTATCCATCTACACAATTCTCAAACCATTTTTTAAATAACAAATGAAATAAATAAAATAAGATAGAGAACAGTGTACCCGATTGCCACGGCTAACCTAAAGATCATGTATATTATTATTATTATTATTCATATTATAACAAGAAAAGTTATTTAAGTTGATGTAAACAAAATTAAACCTAACATAAGTTGACGGAAATAAAATTAAACCCAAGCATGATAATTGGGTGATGGTCAATGTTTTCAGAGAACGTAAAACCGGACGCCCCACCGGGTTACTGGTATGACCGATCTGGCCCGGCCAACAAAAAGCAAGAAAAAAATCTATAAAGATCCGGTTCAAACGCTATTTTTCCGGTCCGACCGGCCGGTTCACTACTCCAACACCAGTTCGCTTGCATAGCGGTCCAACCCTTCGATCCGGACCAACACAGGTCATGGAACCTGGTCTGACCAGCCCGTCTAGTCCGATTTTAAAAACACTGGTGATGGTTGTTAAGTGAGACTATGTCATCTATTCTAGTCATATAATAATTTAATTGTATTTTGTCGTCTACCTATTTGTAGGGTTCGATGTATCCATATGTAATAACTCACATGTGACGTATTCTTGAGACTAATTCATAATAAAATATAGTATATGCAAATGCATATGATATATACTATAGTCGTCGTGAAAAACAAAAAGAAAATATTGTCACTAATAATTATGTATTTATTATAAACAATATATATACACACTGACACACAGAGGGGCCAAATTAAATACGAAGTAGAGCAGGTGTGCGAAACGTACGAAATAGCACAGTGCAATTTCATTGACGTATTCTTTTATTAATGAGGTGCAAGGGTAGATTAGTAACTTATCTGTTTTATATTCTAACAAAGTTTTCTTATATTTGCATGATTTATCGAATAAATACAAGCTGTGATTATATTGTATAACTTGGGTGATTATTATACATGGAATATACCAATTTTTGTGCCTTTTTTTTTTTTGGTATAGTTTGCTCTTAATTAGGGGATCACACACATGACATTAGCTTAATCTTACAAAGATCTTTTTATGTTTGCATGACTGATATATCGAAATAAATATGTGTGATTATTATTTTTGTAATATAAACAACAACAACAACCTTACCTAGTAAGTCCCACAATTAGCAATGCTAGGAGTAGGGTTTAGGGAGGGTGAGATGTAGGCAAACCTTGCCCCTATCCTTGCGGATAGAGAGGCTGTTTCCAGAGAGACCCCCGACTCCAAATCCTTAACAACGACAATCAGGGAACACTAAAAAAATAATAAAGGGATACTGAATTTAGAGAAACATTAAAAGCATCATGTAGTAAAATAGGGGTATACATGCCAACAAAAAAATAAAAATAAAAAAATAAAATAATACCACCCACAAACACCCAAAAACAAGACACCTTTACAAGCATCCTACCAGTGTAAGAAGAATCTTAAGCTCCTAAAACCCCATTGCGATACAATCAAACCCTTCCTAATAATCCTTAACCTTAATCTTGTGCCTCCACGAACTCCTATCATCGATCATGTCCTCAGAGAGGTGCATCCCTGCTAAATCATGCCTAATCTGCTTATCCCAAGTCAATTTGGGTCTTCCTTTACACCTCTTTCCCTCTACAATAAGGGTTTCCACTACTCTAACTGGAGCTGTCATTTGCCTCCTCTTCACATGCCCATACCATCTTAATCTCCCCTCTTTTATCTTGTCTGATATACTAGCTACCCCTAACCTATCCATAATAACCTCATTTCTTATTCGGTCTACCCTAGTGTACCCGCACATCCACCTTAGCATCCTAATTTCGGCTACATCCATCTTGCGAGCTTGTGTCTTTTTGATGGCCCAACAATCTATCCCATATAACATTGAAGGTCTCACTGCAACCATATAGAATTTTCCTTTTAATTTAGTCGGGAACCTTTTGTCACATAAAACTCCACTGGCGGCCCTCCACCTACACCAACCAGCTTGTATGCGATAGGTGACATCACTATCTAGCTCCCCATCCCTCTGAATAAATTATCCTAAGTACTTGAACTTAGTTGCCTGGGGGACAACTTGACCTTCAATCAAAAGTTGAGTTTTTTCATCGTTGTTTGCACCAATAAAACCACAATACATGTACTCAGTCTTAGAACGGCTAATCCTTAAACCGTTGCTCTCTAAAGCTGCACGCCAACCCTCTAGTTTCTCATTCAGACTATGCTTGGACTCTGCTACTAACACAATATCATCTGCAAAAAGCATGCACCACGGCACTGACTCCTGAATCGACTTGGATAACTCATCCAAGACAACGGCAAAAAGGAACTGACTCAACGCAAATCCTTGGTGGAGTCCTACCCCACAGGGAAGGAATCGGTATCACTTACTGGCGCGCAAACACTAGTTTTGGTCCTACTGTACATATCCTTAATTAAGTCTATATACCTCTCAGGGATCCCTCTACTCTCAAGACTGTCCCAAATCAGTTTACGTGACACACTGTCATATGCCTTTTCAAGATCTATAAAGGCCATATGGAGATCCCGCTTTTTCTCCATATACTTTTCTATCAGCCTCCTTAGAATGTGTATTGCTTCCGTAGTTGACCGCCCTGGCATGAAACCAAATTGGTTTACTGTAGCCCGGGTTTCTCTTCTAATTCTAGCCTCAATAATCCTTTCCCATAGTTTCATAGTATGACTTAACAACTTAATACCTCTGTAATTCCCACAACACTGAGCATCGCCTTTGTTCTTATACAAAGGCACTATGACATTACTCCTCCACTGTCTAGGCATTTGTTTAGGTTTGAAAATACAATTGAACAAAGAAGTTAACCATTGGACTACTTCCTCTCCAAGACACTTCCATACCTCAATTGGTATGTTGTCTGGACCAACTGCCTTAGCCCTTCCCATCTTTCTGAGTGCAGACCTCACTTCTCCCCGTGTAATATTACGACAGTAGCAGTTATTCGATTGCCGCCTATGGTTGATGGGGTTTTCATGGTCCTGTTGGAAAGCTCTCCCGTCGTTGAAAAGATTGAAAAAATATGTTTGCCATCTTAGCTTAATGTCGTGTTGCTTTACTAGAATACGCCCATCTTCTCCCTTAATAAACTTCACCACCCTTAGATCTTGCCTCTTATGTTCCCTAGCTCTGGCAATCTTGAACATATCATGTTCCCCCCCCCCCTTTAGTTTCTAGTCGTTCATACATCTTCTTATAGGCCATGTTCTTTGCCTCTGCCACTGCCTTCTTTCCCTCCCTCTTGGCTTCTTTGTATCTTTCCTTAAGCGTGACACGCTCCCGATCGTCTGCACACCTCAAAAGCTTTCTAAACCTATCATGCTTACCCCTAATTTTGATCTGCACCTCCTCAGTCCACCACCAAGACTCCTTATGCTCACTTGACTTTCCCTTTGTGACACCTAAAGTCTCAGTCGCCACCTCATTAAGGATACTCGCCATATCCTCCCACATCCTGTTCGCGACTCCACTCAGATCAGTCGTTGTCTTAGATAAGACCTTATCTTTGAATTCCGAATATTTTTCGCCCTTCAAGTTTCCCCATCGAATCCTAAGTCTAATATTTCTCTCTCCTACTACCAACTTCTCTCTTAGACCTATATCTGCCACCAACAAATGATGCCGAGTCACCGTTGTCTCCCCTGGTATAACCTTACAGTCCTTCCACCAATGTCGATCTTCTCGTCTCATCAGGAGATAGTTGATTTGCGTACTCCGCCCCCCACTACTAAACGTAACCAAATGAGATTCCCTCTTCCTAAAGAACGAGTTTATAATGCCCAACTTGTGAGCCACCGCAAACTCTAAAAGATCCATACTAGGTTCGTTCCTAACACCAAAACCAAAGCCCCCATGAACCAAGTGAAATCCATCACTATCCTTGCCAATGTGACCATTAAAATCACCTCCTATATGTAACATTACGCATTTAAGACTTGTACGTTACACGATCGTTATAAATAAAAACGTCAAGTTTTATCTTATACATTCGCATTTATTATTTTTGTCGCATTATTGAAAATCTAATACTATATATATATATTATATATGTGGTTATATGTTTATTAAAAAAAAATGTTTTGCTCTGGCCGGGGTTCGAACCCGCGCCAAAGCCCAAGCCACACAACACATAAACCAACTGGGCCAAGCCTTCAACCTGATTAAAACCCGGCACAAAATAATTATATACGCGTTTTAAAAACCTTCACAGTTGACAAAGAAAGTCAACTGTGGGTCGCGTGTGATTCAATCTAGTGTATTAACTGATAATTGATCTATATATGGCAAACTCATTTGATTACCGGCCTCAATCAACCTTGATTACACGTCAATTAACATCAATCGTTGACCAAATTTGAATTCCATACGCGTATGACTTTAAACGAGGGTCAACTTTCCAATTAACCAATCCTTTGATCCTCAGTATAAATAGATGTGCTACGATCCTTCACAACTCGCTCACACTCTCTTCTCCACCTCCAATTACTTCTGAAACACTCTGATAATTATCTCTCTGTTCATCGTTTGACTTCTGGTTTGACCGGGCAATCATACGCGATACAACACTGTGAGTCCAATTATTTTTGTGGGTTTTGTTAGTCGGCAATCAAACAACAAAAGCCCTAACATTAATCGGGTTCAAAGTGTGTGGTTTGTTTGATTGTAATATCTAGGGTTCGTTCGTTGTAATTTGGGGATAAACTCAGAATCTCATAACGTATTTATTTAATGTTAACCGGGGATTATCACAACCACTGGCCTAGGCCAAGTGGTTGTGACCAGGGCTTACAACCCTGAGCACCCGGGTTCGAGTCCGGCTACGGCCACTTCTTTTTCTTTTCTTTTCTTTTTAAAACAATAAACTAATAATTTATATATTAAACATTTTAATCTTATAAATTCATTTTTAAATATTATAACTATTTTATAAATTCTAAAAAAATTATATTTATTAAATCTGAGATAAAAGTTTTATTTACAATTTTTATTTTTCAAAAATTAATTTATTTAATATTTATAATAATTAAATCAATTTTATACTATTATATTTATAAAAATCCATTAAAATATCAAAACAATTTTATTAAATTCTCCAAAAATTATCCTGACTTTGTATAAAGTTAAACTTTACTGAAATAATTTTTAATTCAGAAAAATCAGTTATTTTATATTTTTAATCAATTTTTGTTAGATTTAATCATAATTAAATCATAATAAATTCAATTTTCATTACTTTTGCACCAAAATTTTATACAAATTATTTTTAAATATTTAGAACAGAAATATGATTTTTAAAATAGAAATTCTTTAATTTTAGTATTTTTGAATATTAAAGTTAAATATTGGCTATTTGTAATAAATAGATTTAAAAATCTATTTTAAATGAAATAATTTTATAAAAATTATTTTTATACTTCAAACACTTTATTGTGTACATTCTAAATTCAATTTTTATAAAAAGACTTTCTTTTATTTAATTATCAAATTTCCCTTTATTTAATTAACATTTTATTTTTAAATTCAACAATTGGATATCCCCAAATCGAAACCCTAGGATACACTTATAAACTAATTAGACTTAGACTTATTATATGTTACCTTATTATAGGGTGATATTTGGAATCATTTTGGGCAACACTATTATTTCATCTTTTCAAGAAGTTTAACATTTGCTAAGGTGAGTTTTACATAGCCCCTTTTATTTATCACCATTTTTGGGGTGAAACATGTTATAACATTATCATTGCAATTCAATCATCAATGTGTCTATGTGTTTTCTATGTTGCATTATGTCTTGAGCATGATTAGAGTAAGCACCATTCTAGCATAATCATTAACTCCGTACAAGCCGACGGTATACATTGATAGATCTATTGGACTGACAATCCCACCCGGATACGTGCCTCCTACAAAGGTTGCGTGGGTGTTTGTTATCGCATAACATATTCAATTGGACCATGAGCGTATGATATGTATCATATTATAACAGTCATCAGGGTTGATTATGCACTCGATTTATTTCTAGTATGTTCTCACATATGGGCTAGATTGACATGACACATGAATTGCACAACATTTTTATTCATTTTATTATCAAAAACCTATGTAATTCTCACCAACTTTTGTTGACCCAAAATACTTTCAAAATTAACATGTTTCAGGTAACAATGAAGCTGAGGCTTGAGTTAGCATGTGGATTTAACATGAAGTTTTATTTGAAGTTATTGAAGTTTGTTATTTGATATCATGTATTGAATTCCTAGACATCATTTTATGTTTGGATATTATGTTTGAATAAATTATTAAAATTTATATTATACCATGTGCTACTGAAACAATCAACAATACGTGGCACCCCGATGTTTCCGCCATCGGTTGGGGTGTTACACTATAACTATTCTCTCGTGTCTAGGTATGGCCCTCACTACTACATCCAAGCACTCCAAAACTCTCTCTACTCCTAATCTCCTAGACCCACTTGTGGTGCATAAACACACACCACCGCCACTACATCTTCGCCTACTACTAATCTTAACACCATAATTCTATCGTTATGTCTTGTCACCTCAACCACTTCTTGTGTAATTCTGTGGCCACTAGAAAACCTACCCCATTCTTTGTCCCATTCGACCCTGAATATAACAATTTGTACCCATTGTATTCTCCCCCTCTATTTCCCTTCCACCTAGTCTCCTGCAGACACGCTAACTGGACCCTACGTCTCTTAAGTACATCTACTACCTCCAATAATTTACCATTTAGAGTTCCTACATTCCAAGAGGCCACACATAAATTATACCCCTATCCCTTCCCCTACAAGCACCCCTCGTCCTTAAACATGAACTCAAGGCAAAATCATGACAACTATTGGCTATGATTGAGACTATAATACACGTAAAGTTGAAGAGCACAAAAGTTGACGATTATTTTATAAGTACGAAGATGATACACAAATACTCCTGGCAAATAGGTACATAGGAGTACAGAATTAATTTGTCTTGTTTCTTTTGTATCCCAGCAATAAACAAACAAAGAAAACCAACTTTTGTTTTGTGAAAACAAAACTTTTATTTTTGTTAATAGTTTTTAAGTCAAAAAAAATCCTATTTGGATTTGTTTTTAAACTGATTATTGTTTTCCCTTTGAACATGTTTCGAAAAGGAATTCATAAACTTTATTATAGGCTGCATTATTATATATAGTGTTTTGATTATATTCACCATCTAAACTATCATCTTATACCACATTCAAAGTGAAAACTCAAAGTAGGAAGTAACTTGCGAAAACCAACCATTGTATTAGTGTGTAGTGGTAGCGTTATAGTGGCGTTTTGGCCTCCATAGCGTTGGGGAACACCGCCCTCCCGAACGCTATGGGGGCATTATGATTGTGAGGGTTATGGTCATGGCGAGCGTTATACACGAAGTAACGTTAGAAAGTTGAAAAATTCGAACGTTGGAGCATTTATTGGGGGGGGGGGGGACTGTTAAATTTTAATTTCCACAATTTTTACACAAACACACACACACACACACACACATATACACATACACATATTAACACAAACGCATATACTTTTAACACAAACACAAACCTAAACCCAAACACAAACACAAACACAAACCGAAAGTATGGCACGGTGGAATAATCAGGATCAAATCCAGTTGGTGACTGTAACACCCCAACCGATGGCGGAAACATCGGGATGTCACGTTGTGATGATTGTTCAGTAGCTCATGGTGAATAATAATTTCATTAAATGATTTAAATAATTTACATACAATGATTCTAGAATTTGTACATCAAATTGAATAAAACTATGCACATATCTTCAAGCATCAATTCAAATCTTTAAGCAAATAGAACCTGAAACATGTTAAGTTGAAAATGTTTTGGGTCAACAAAAGTTGGTGAGAATTACATAGGTTTTTGATAATTGAGTAAAAATGATGTGCAATTCATGTGTCATGTCAATCTAGTCCATATGTGAGAACATACTAGAAATAAATCAAGTGCATAATCAACCCTGATGACTGTTATAAAATGATACATACCATACGCTCATGGTCCAATTGAATATGTTATACGATAACAAACACCCACGCTACCTTTGTAGGAGGCACGTATCCGGGTGGGATTGTCAGTCCAATAGATCTATCAATGTTTACCGCCGGCTTGTACGGAGTTAATGATTATGCTAGAATGGTGCTTACTCTAATCATGCTCAAGACATAATGCAACATAGAAAACACATAGACACATTGATGATTGAATTGCATAAGTGATGTGGTAACATGTTTCACCCCAAAAACGGTGATAAATAGAAAAGGGGCTATGTAAAACTCACCTTGGTAAAATGTTATAACTGTTGAATAATGGTGTTGCCCAAATGTATCAAGTATCACCCTATAATAAGGTAATAAATATGTCTAAGTCTATCAAGTCTACATATGTATAAGTTTCTAGGGCTTCGAATTGGGGATAAATGCTCGTTTGATTATTATTAAAAATATTCGCCAATTGAGAGAAATTTAGTAAATAAATAACTACAAATCCTTTTTATAAATGTTAAATCTAGGATGGTCATAAGAATGTGTTTAAAGTACAAAAATAATTTTTATAAAATTATTTCCTTTAAAATAGATTTTTAAATCTATTTATCACAAATTGTCCAAATTTAACTTTAATATTTAAAAATACTAAAATTAAAGAATTATTATCTTAAAAATCATATTTCTGTTCTAAATATTTAAAAATAAATTGTATAAAATTTTGGTGCAAAAATAATGAAAATTGAATTTATTATGATTTATTTATGATTAAAACTAACAAAAATTGAATAAAAATACTAAATAAATGATTTTTCAGAAATAAAAATCATTTCTGAAAAGTTTAATGTTATAAAAACTTAGGATATTTTTTGTGGGAATTTAAAAGATCGTTTTGATATTTTAATGGATTTTTATAAATAAAATGGAATAAACTTGATTTATTTATTATATATATTAAATAAATAAATTTTTGAAAACTAAAAATTGTAAGTTAAACTTTTTCATTAGTTTAACTTAAAATAATTTTTGTAGAATTTTTAAAAATGTTTTAGTATTTTTGAATGAATTTATAAGATATAAATAACATATATATATATAATTGATAAACAAAGGAAAATAAAGGAGCAAAAAGAGTGGCAGCCGGGTTTCGAACCCGCGTCTGCTGGGAATCCAAGCATCAACACAACCACTTGGTCTAGACCCGTGGTTGTGTTAAGATTCAGTTTGTTTAATGTATAACACATATGGAAAATCAATGTTCTTCCCCAAATCAAATACAAGCCCTAGCATTCTCAATTGATCAATACACACGACATTAACCCAATCAATCATGGGGTTAATGTCGTGCACATTCCGAATAATAAATCCCACAGAAAAATAACAACTTACAACGTTCAATCGATCCTCGAATGCTCAGTCAACTCTAAAAGTCAAACTGTGATCGTGAAGAGTAATCAGAGTAGAATTAAGAAGATTGGAGGTTAAGAGAGATGTATTGGCGAGTTGTGAAGGTGCAGAAGGTATCAATTTATAGGGAATGGGTCTGAATCGTTAATTTGGAAATGGTTGACCACGCTTAAATGTTTGACGCGCATATGATCAAACTTGGTATGATTAAGCTTGTAATTGGACGGGTATTGATGATTGATAGGCCGGTAATCACGAAAAGATGGTCAACCATGGTTAATTACACAATAATTTTGCTAATTGATTGGTCAAAAGAAGAAAAAAAAGAAAAAAATAAAAAAAAAAAAACGTCTGCTACTGCTGCTGCGCGCTAACAGTGGAGAAAAAGGAGAAGCGAATGTGTGGTTAAATAAATTAATTGCTGGGTTTAAAACAAAGGAAGGTTGTGGAGCAGTGGTTTGGGCGCGTGTGTGTTGTGGGGTGTGACTCGGGTTCGAGTCTCAGTGGGGACAATATTTTTTGTTGTGTTTTATCAGTGAGGGATGGAGGACAGACAGATGGGCCGGTTCATCTTTGGGCCAGTTAAGTGGGCCTTTGTACTGGGCTTCAGGAAACAAAAGGTATGGCTGGTTTGGGTTGGGTTTAATAGTTCTAAATTAATAAAATCTGTTTTTTTTTACATAAAAAATCTGAGATTTATTTTTAATATTATTATTATTATTATTATTATATATATGTATGTATATATATATATATATAAGTTGTGTAGTCGTGAAATAAAACTTAGGCACGTTATGTAAATAATATACGTTTTATAATTTGAAATTTTTGGCGATGTTACAGTGACGGCGTGGATCAACACTAAGGAGAACCCGCCAAACAATAGGGAAGATTTTTGGCACAATGTGTTGGCGGAGTACAACCGAATTAGCGAAACGAACAACCGTAACATTGATGAGATCGCCAGTTAGTGGTCCATCATACAAAATAACTGTACAAGATGGCACACCGTTTATGAAGCGGCGATAGAGGCGCACCCTGGCTTTAGCGAACAAATGGGAATTCAACTCACACACGACGCTTATCGGCAACGCTACGGAAGCGACTTCCACATCACCAATCTTCTGTCGTGGCAATTGATGCGTTTTTATTTTGTTTAATGTTTAATGTTTAGTGTTTTAATGTGTATTGTTTAATATAATGTTTTAATGTTTAATGTTTAATTATTAGTTTTAATGTTTTATTTTTTTTATTTTTAATGTTAGTTTAGATAAACACATTATATAAAATTTAAATTAAAACCATTACATAAACACATTACATAAACACATTATATAATCCTAAATTACTTATTACAAACACATTACATAATCCTAAACTACTTATTAAAACATTACATAATTAAACCTAAACCCCCCACTACGGAGAATAATTATCCCAGTCCTCCAGTGTATACTTTGGAGGTGACACAGAACGGTCGCTATTGCGACCATCGGACCTCCCATCCCAGCGGATGCGGCCATAGTCAGGAGTTGATAAATAGTATGGTTCGTCATCCATACTCCTAGCTGCTTCATACTCCTCCTCAGTTGGCTCCCGAGCAGGAGGGCTTGGGGTGGGGATGGGGTTGGGTTGGGGATGGGGTTTGGTTGGGTCTTCACCAACCGTAGACCCAGATGCACTCCTCATCAGTGCGAGGAGCATTTGGTGTTGGTGGAGTGTACCTTGGTAGAGGAGGAATGGGGGTGTACCCTGGTAGAGACGGAGTAGGAGGAGGAGAGAATATTAATTGAGTAGAAGGAGGATTATTTTAGTGTGATTATAAAGCATGATTATTAAGATATTCTTGTAATAAATAGTGTGATTATTTTATTGTTTACAATATGAATTATATGCATACGAAACAATTTAACAATGTTGTGTGATTGCAATGTGTGGGTTTTTAATTGTCTCATGCTTTAGAAAGTGATAAATATATATCCTGCAGTCGTCATTGGGGTTGGTGGTCCAGTTGTAAATCAAAGCCTTTTAATACACTATAAGTATGAGGTCTTGAGTTCAAGTCTCACAAGGAGTAAGAAATTCGCCTTTCAAAAAAAATATATCCTGGAGTCACAAAACTGATCTATTTTATTTTCTGCTGTTTACAAATGTACCGCCACGTATTTACCTTCATAGTTAAATAGAGTCATAGGGTTGTAAACGAGTTAAATCGAGTCGGGATGGGCTCGAGCACAAGCCCGAAGCTAAACGAGCCTAAGAACAAGCCAACGAGCCGAGACAAGAGTCGAGTCGAGCCGAGCTAGGCTCAAGCTCGACTCAGTTACAAAATGAATTGACTCGGCTCATGTCGTTTCAATTGAGTTTTTTCAACTAGTTTTTTTTCGAGTGAGCCCGGGTTGCAAGTCACAAGCTTTTTGAAAGCTACTACACTTCACATACAACTTTTTAAACTTCTTCCGAACCGGCCTACATATAAATAAGATACCAATATTAATAATAATAATTTAGTGATTTATTTTATTTTTATTAAAAGTCTTGTATATAGATTATATGTTGTCGTATTGAGTTCGAGTAGGCCAACGTGTTGCGAGTGACCGGAGTGAAAACTCACCAATGATCCACCTTACACACAACTGGCATAGGACCCCACGTGCTTAATTATTATACTATATATTTTGTGGTGCCAATTTAGTTTTTCTTCCATAAACACAATTTATAAATTATGTGGATATAAATAAATTCACATTGAGCTATATGTCTCCAAATTCTAGTACATGATATTAATTTGATCAATTGTTATTCTAACAACATGAACATGGGGGAGGACATGGCTGGGTTGTGGGTTCAAACCCACGCGGCTACATCGTTGCCACTTCTTGTGGGCAGGTCGTGTGAGTACTTTCCATGGGTTTCTAAACCGGTAGGAGGTAGTTGTGTTGGTTAGAGAAATATTATTTTGTGAACAAATATGATTGATGAGTGTGGTGTGAGGGTACTTGTGAGTAGCGTTACCAATGATTTTGTGGTTTGTATGTACTTGAGGGTAAAAATGATGTGACTGTGCAGGATTAATGGGTGTTAGGGTACATGTGGCTAGTGCTCATTCCACCTTAAACAATGAATGGTGAAAATACATAGGCGATATTAACAATAATGGTTATCTTGTGCATAAAAAAGAACAAATCTGCCAACAATTCTTTTATTGTGAGGTAATATATAATTGAAAAAGTGTTGATGACCAAAAGGTTGCTCATATTTTCTCTAATGAATATGGGATAATAGACGGTTTTGATATTCGTAAGCACCTAGTTACAAGGCGCAATGGGAAAAATGAAATTTACAATGGCAACATTTCTGTGCGAAGAAAAAATTGCTAGTTGATAGTTATAGAGCCCCACTACTTGTGGTGTAGTGATACTAACTTTAGTATCTAACACTCTAAACTTTCTAATTTGAAGATGATGGGTTCAATAACTATTTAGAGCAATACTTGGTGGATAAAAAGAAACTTGGTAATTACAAAATTGAAGCTTATAAACAACTCACACACACTTGTATTTTAAAAACAATACACGGTCAACATTCAAGGTTTGCAATTTTATAACCATCTCATTCCATTCATAAAAAATGTATTGTCAAATTTGGGTTTGATTACATATTTACAGATTTCAATCATGTTTTATAGCAATTAAAAATGTTACACTTGCTAACTTATAGCAATATTTAAATGTGACACTTGTAAATAAGTTGATTTGAATTTATCTTATTGACATGATAGTATTTTATTGGTATCCATATGCATATATTTATACCTATTTATTTGACTTGTAATTATCTTGCTTTTTATTACATGCACATGTGCATATATATATATGTGTGTTTTTCAAATGCTATGGATATAATTATTCTCTTCGAATTTAATGTCATATTAATGTGTTTGGATTGTATTTTTTATTAAAGTTATTATATCTCTGCAAATAACATTGCACCACAGTGGCAGAGGCATTGACGAACAATAATAGAAGAGCCAGAGAATTTTGGGTTTGATTCTTGAGTCAGACGGGTTTTACGGGTAATTTCACCGTTAGGCCTATGAACGGGTGGGTTACCGGGTTTTCCTCAGATTTGGTGTTTGACAACTTGGGTTACTATCGAAGGGCTCGATTTGTGGAAATGGTGTCTCGAAAGTGCCCAAGTTTGATTTATTGACATTTAAAAAAAGCTATTATATTTATATTTTTTTTACACGCAAATGTCTATATCATCTCGATTATGACTGCATTTGAATTTATTTATAGAAAATGCGGTAGTTGGCAATCTATCTACTTATTTATAGAAAGGGTCTAATTCTCCAACTTGAAAATTAAATTTAAATTAAAAAAAAAACCGATATCCACCCTGTAGTTGATCAAATTGGCTAACACAATTCCTTACTATATTTCCAAAAAAAAAAAAAAAGAGTTATATTTACAGTATACATAACACACACACGCTTATATACATTCCTAGCAAGTTTTATAAATTCCAATTGGCGTTTCAAAAAAAGCAAGTTTTATAAATACAATCCTTTATACAATTTCTTAAAACCTATTCAAAGAGTTATACCGTTTTATTATTTATATAATAAAACCGAATGTGAAATTAAATGTTGTATTTCTTGGAACGAAAATAATACAAATACGTATTTCAATCCCAAATAAAAAACTCATAAACAATGATGTTGATATTTATTTAGACTGAATCATTCAAATCACTATTATGCAATACATTGTACTTAGAAAAACCCTTAAAGTATCTACATATGTGAAACTTATGGTCGTGTTTTTCAAATGTTTCTAGTAATAATAACAATAAAAAGATTTTTAAACCAAATAAAATAATTAAAAAATAGTCAATGTTCTAGAATCTAGATGTATACTCGGCCTATTATTATAACAACAACCATTAAATAATAACAAAGAAATATTCATAATCAAAAGATTAAAAAGCCCAAAAGAGTATATAGAAAACTAGAAAAGGTCTCATTCCTCCAACTTGATAATCAAATTTAAATTAAAAAAAAAAAACTTTTTATAAAAAAAAATATTACAATTTCAACACACCACAATATACGCGGTCCATAATCAATAACCACTCACCATATAAAACCCCTCTTTAGGGTTCCAAAACATTCATCAAACCATTTTCTTATTTCCATAATATCTTCACTCTGATTACACAATTTCCATCTTTGTTTTGCTTCAAATTCAATATCATCAATTGGGTCTCTTCAATTTGTTATAAAAACCATTCTTGAATCAAAAAGCCCCAAAATTTCTTCACTTTCAGACCTCAATTTGGTTGAAATCTTTATCCATAAAGCTTCAATCTTTGAGTGTTTTTTCTTGAATTTATTATTGAATTTTTGTGGGTTTTTTCTTTACTTTATTATCTCAATTGGGTCGAAATCTTTATCCAAAAAGCTTCAATCTTTAAGCTTTTTTTCATAATTTATTATTAATATTTTGTGGGGGTTTTTAGTTGATGTGATAAGAAGATGAGAACAGATTATCAAGGCTCATCATCTCCAAATTTTACTAATTTTGGGCGGTCAATATTAAGTATGAAGCGTGATCAAGTGGTCCATTCAGTAGATCATGACACTAATCAAGATTCTGAAGTAGAAGCTTTTCAAAGACAGGTAACACAAAGGTTTCATGAGTTATCTTTAGTTGATTCACATGAGCTTTTGTCTGTTTCTTGGATTTCAAAGCTTCTAGATGTGTTTTTATGTTGTCAAGAGGAGTTTAAAGCAATATTGTTTAATAACCAATCTGTGTTGAGTAAACATCCTATGGATAAGTTAGTGTTTGATTATTTTGAAAGGAGTGTTAAGGGGTTGGATGTTTGTAATGCCATTAGAGATGGAATTGAGCAGGTTAGACAGTGGCAAAAGCAGTTAGAGATTGTGTTATGTGCTTTGGATAATCAGAAAAGTGTTGGAGAAGGTCAGGTTCGACGCGCTAAAAAGGCGTTGGTTGATTTGGCGATTGGTATGCTTGATGAGAAGGAGTCTAGTTCGAATATTGGACATAGGAACCGGTCGTTTGGACGGTATCAGAAGGATTCGCATTCGCAGAAACATAACTTGAAGCATTTTAGATCATTGTCTTGGAGTGTTTCGAGATCTTGGTCAGCTTCGAAACAACTTCAAGCAATCGGGAGCAATATTGCGGTTCCAAAAGGTAGTGATATTATTGCCACTAATGGGCTTGCAGTGGCTGTTTATACCATGAGTTGTGTGTTCTTGTTTGTGATGTGGGCTTTAGTGGCTGCAATCCCCTGTCAAGACCGCGGGTTACAATCCCATTTCAACATTCCTAAATCTTTCATTTGGGGCGCGCCAATTCTGTCGTTGCACGACAGGATTATGGATGAGGCTAAGAAAAGGGAAAGGAGGAACACTTGTGGACTTTTGAAAGAGATTCATGGGATTGAGAAAGCAGCGCGGTTTATGAACGAATTGACTGATTCGATTCAGTTTCCGATAGATGAACACAAGGAAGAAGAGATTAGAAAACAAGTTGAGGAATTGAGGATTGTTTATGGAGGTTTAAAGAATGGGTTAGATCCATTGGAGAAGCAAGTGAGGGAAGTATTTCATCGAATCGTTAAGAGTAGAACCGCAGGGCTCGATTCTTTGACCAAAGGAGGTGAATGATCCATGGTTTGAGCTCTTCAATCCATTCCTATTATCTTGTTGCAAATAGATCTTTTTCCTTTTTAATAATTTTGTTGTGTTTTAATCAAGAATGTATGATCTTGAATGAGTCTTGGAGGTGTAAATGATACAAGCCAGCATATATTAGGCACTTTTTTTTTTTTTTGGCTTTTTAATAGGAAGGATGATATGTTTTTGGTGAAAAGCAATGTTTGATGGTTTGAAAAGCTTATGGCAATGTTTAGAACGATTATTTTGTATATAGTGTTAGGTTAAAACGAGAACACGATCGATACATTGAATTTAACAATAGAAACGACATGCAAATCTGTCGGAATCAAAATATATCAAATATAAACGCCGTGTAGAATTAGAAGAGTACGTTGAAATAACACATGAATCATCATTAACTTGGTAAGAACGTAGTGTAATGACTGATCTAGACACTGATTTATACTGATGTAGACACTGATATAGTATGAGTGTATTGTATACAATAATTCATACACAAACATTTCATTAGTATTATAAGATGTAGTACATACGTATCTTCTTTAAAATTAAGGGTACTTGTGTACGTGCACATTCAATAAACTTTTGAATAAAAAAATGGTTTTGTTTTTTTAAACGGCCACATATATGTATATAGCCTCAGCAAGGAACCGGAAAACTAAACACAAACACCGATTGCAAACTCCAAACTCAAAAAAAAAAAAAAAAAAAAAAAAAAAAAAAAAGGTTTTGTATGTTAGATATTGGATATGGAAGTTCTTGGTTGGGTTGGAGGGGACAAAATGAAAGTTATTTGTTTATTGTTTATCTTCAAGTCTTCAACTTTGACTAGAACTCTTCTCTACTCAACCATATTGACCAATTCAGAGAGGCTTATAGTTATATGAATTCAATCTAGTAGAAAGTTGACTTTGACCTTTTCTTTTCATAAATTCAAGGATAATATCAATTATCTAAACAAATTTCATCTCTAGATTATTTTAAAAAAAAGTTGGTAATCAAGTTCTTAAATGGTATAAATCTCCCCTAAAGAAGTTTAAGGTTAAAAAATATAAAATTTACCGTTAAAAAGTGATGTCATCTCTAGATTATTTTTAAAAATCTTTGATAATCAAGTTCTTAAATGGTATAAATCTCCCCTAAAGAAGTTTAAGGTTGAAAAATATAAAATTTACCGTTAAGTGATGTCATATTGTCTTATGAGATGCATGTGATGGGTAATTTGGACTTTTCAGTCATTTTGACTTTAAGCACTCATTTTGACTTTTCAGTCATTTTGACTCTTTTTTTTGCTTGTTAAAAAAAAAAAAAAAAGCAAGAAGCGTGGTCCTTAAGTTATTATATAATAACTAGATTAGGGTCATGTTATTTACACCGGGTTTTTTAGGGTTTTACAGTTTTTTATGGTTTGTAGAAGCCTTTACGGGCCGTAGAGGTGTCAGAGCATTGAAAACCACATCTCTCTACGGCTCGTAGAGGCCTCTACGGGCCGTAGAGATGGGTGCCCATTGCAATGATTGACACAGGCCTTTACAACTCGTAGAGGCCTCTACGAGCCGTAGAGGCCGGTGCAAATAAGCAGGGTCGGTCCTAAAAATTCAGGTGCCCGGGCCGAGCCGTGAAATATGTGCCCCTTAGTCTTAGGTCTTTTATCAATGTTTCCATAACCGAAGCGGACGTTGAACCGGTGTCCTTACCGGTTCCCTAGTCGAACCGGTTGAACCAGATTTAGAACTGAAAGTGTCGTAATAATTATAAAAATTAATATGTTTGGCTAATTGGTTCATAAAAAAAAAAACCACCATTTCTTAAAATTCTATAATAATTTGAAGGGCCATTATTTTATGTCTAGATCGACTTCAAAAGTTTTTTAATAAAATGAATTCGACTTGCATCATGTGCAAAAGCGTGAGACAATTATTGTTTTGTAGTACTGCTATATATTAAAATTTACTGCAAATGCTGCACAATTACTATACCACAACACAAATCTCAAGTAACACACTTCAACTTTTTTTAAATTCTGTCGTATCGTTCCAATCTAGTTTTGTAGTACTACTTCCGTTTGTCCGTTCGTTTGATGATGATATGCACTTGAATGTAGCAATTGAGTACCATCATATTAAACAATTCTTTCCAAAAGCCGCTTATAAAAACCCGGTCACGGTCAAAGACGATGGTTTTGGGTAGACTGTGTAGACGATAAATTTCGCGCATAAAGATGGCAGCTAGAAATACGGCTGTGTATCCAGTTGGAAGCGATATAAAATGCGCGAATTTTGAAAGTCTATCAACAATAACCCAAATGGTCGTTTTACATTTAGACGGTGGAAGATTTCTTATAAAATCCATTGAAATGTAATGCCACGGGTGGGTCGAAGTTGGAAGTGGTTGAATTATTCCATACGGCTTGTGGTTCAGATTTTTAATGGCTTGGCAGATTTCGCATTTAGTAACAAATTCAGACGCATATTTTTTTAAACCGAGCGAAGTGAATGTACCAGAGAGTCGCTTGAGCATGGAATTAACTCCCAAATAACCACCTGTGAAGGACAAGTGGAATTCTTACAGAAGACGATTCCAATGGTTTGAAATTGGTGGAATCAGAAGTTTATCATTCACATACATTAGGCCATCATGGAATTTGTGGCGAGGAAAAGCTGAAGCATCAGCTTGGATGTCTTGAGCCACTTGTCGACCTGTGGTGTTCGTCGAATAATACGAACAGAGTTCATTTAACCAAGTCGCAGTTGGGTGCGAAAGGGCCAACATGGAAGGTATCTCGACACGGCTTAATGCATCGGTGACTTGATTTTCACGGCCAGGTTTAAAACGGATTTCAAAGTCGTAACCCATTAATTTGGTGACTGATGTGCCGATAAATTGATATGTTTTCACATATAATTGTCACCTGTTTTAAACTCTAAATCGTGCTTTTATCTTTGTTTTATCAGGATTTATCTACCTTTGTTGATAATCGTAGGTTTGGAGGTCCGGTGATGAAAAGAAGTGAAAACCAGCGCAAAACGGCACAAAAAGGACGAAGATTTGAAGACTTTGAAGATCTTCCAGACATGGCACGACCGTGCAATCCTCCCGGGTCAACAAGTCAACATTTCCAAGTCAACGGAGGCCAATTTCAGAGTTTCAGAAGGTGCACGGGCGTGCTCAGGAGTGTAGCACGGCCGTGCTTTATGTATGAGCACGGGCGTGCTCAGCAACTAACCAACAACTTCTGCATAAAGGACTCTACAACAGTACCTGTTGTCGAGCATGGGCATTCCAGAACATTGTCGAAGGCGTGCAAGATCTTAAATGCCTATAAATAGAGGCCTTCACCCCACATTTTGAAGCATCCCTTCCCACTCGAAAATCAACACTTCTCCACGAAGTTTCTGCCCCCTTAGAGGTTTAGAGGTGTCCCTTGGAGCCTGGGATCACTCCACAAACACCTTGAGTGTAACATCCTAAAATTTGGGTATGTTGATATGTTGTTGTATAATAGTAAGGAAGCGAAACCTTGGGGACTAAATAGCAACAACTTGGAGAACAAGTTGTCGCAAGGAAGGAAAGGAGGGACCTTGATGCAAAAGTTGCATGGGATCATTCCCTATATAAACACATCAACCCTCAAACCCTAAACCTATCTACTGCCGTCACACGTCGAGCAAGAGAAGCAAGAGAGGGAAGAAATCCGGTCATCTCCGATTAAGGTAACCGTCTGACTCTCTTATCTTTCATGTGCATCGATCGAAGTCTCGGCAATCTCGATTAAGGGTTTGTGTTGTCGATAGGTTTGAAGTGTATCCTGGTTACCTGCAAGTCGAGTCGTCCCCATCGGTGTTCGAAGTATGTACTGATTTTGATGCAGTCGAATGATTCGTTCTTTTTGTAATTGATCGAATGATGGAAAACCTGTGTTGGTTATGGAATGGATTCAGGTTTGATAGAGGCACTGAGAATCAAGGAATTGTCGTCGATCCGGAATTCTTGGAGAGGAAGTTAAGGTAAGAAAACCCTATCTGATCTGCTAGGGTTAAGGGAATAAGACGAGCTGCAGCTGCGAAGAAGGGCTGTGCTATGCGCGGAAGCGGGTTGAGCCTTGGCTTGCACAACCGCCTGTCTTCGCAACTGTGACGCAATACATAAGGGTCCACAGGTGCGGACCAGTGACGTAAAACGTAACGTCATGCGCACCATTGGCTGCACAGATGCGGGAGGATGCTCCTGGCGGAGCATTCGGCCTAGTCGAATGAATGAGTAACGTAGTGTTATGTGATTATGCGTTTGAGTTCACGCGGGATAGAAGACCTAGGAAGTAACGGCCAAGAACGCAAAGCAAAGGTGAGTTTCTATCGCCCATGTTTTAATATTTTAAATGTTTCCGGGCTGATTGCATGCTTAACTGTTTTATATAAAAGGGGTAGCGCTTGGTTTAATTTATGGTTTTAAATAGGTCGCACATATGTAATGTATATGTAGTATGAATGATGTTGGTTTCCTTCAGGAAGGCAACAATACGACGTGGAGGGTTACGTTGATAATCCGAAGCGGGCGAGTATGACTCTAAGGACTGAAGTGGTTGTCTAAGGTGGGTGAGAACGACGTCAAGAGTGCGGAAGTACTCTTAAGTGGGCGAGTACGACGCTGATGGCTGCGTAGCAACCTTAGGCGGGCGAGACGACGTCAAGGGCTGTGGTAGCGACCTGAGACGGGAGAGTAAAGATGTGAGAAAGTGAAAGTGTTTGAGAAAGTATTTTTGAAAGAGAATGCTGCGAATGTTTTTATAAAAGCCTTACTATAGAACTCACTCAGCGTAGCTGACTTTTAGCATGTATTTCAGGTAAAGGAAAGAAAGTGGTAGATGGCGGCTCGTAGGCGGATGGCGATGGTTACTTGGCGTAGCCCGCATGATGGCTTAGTTTGTTAAGTAGTATTTAAGAGTTTTATTTGCGTTGTAAACGCTTGAATGATGGATATGTTTGACGTTTATTTTCCGCTGCGTATGTTTAATAAGAGTGTTTTGTTCTTGTTGAACGATGTGTTATGGTAATGTGCTGATTAGTGAGGTGCTCGGTTTTGGGGCCTTACATTGAGTAGAGAGAAACACCCCAAAATCATCCAAACCCCTTAGAAATCTTCATACATCCTTCCACCATGTCTTGTACACAAACCCAACCTTGTGAGCTTGTTGTATTAACCATGCTAGGCTAGATTTCTATTGGTGTTGCTAGGGTAAGGATGGAAACTTGGTATGAATTATTATAGTAGATCTTTTTTTATAGTGGTGTTTTGTATTCTTAACAATACTTACTATTCTAAACTTTGTTTAATGGTCTAATTAACAAATCACATAGTCTTCGGTCTTGTGAATGTCTTGATAGGAAATGGGAAGGACTCATGAGTGTACCCATGGAGTGTAAAAACCCATGCACTTGTGAACTTAAACCTATGAGTAGTGATTAGTCCATTGTGGGTAGAAATAAACTCACTTTGAGACTTAATCCTCTACTATCAAGATCTCATTTAGGGTCGGTATGGTCTTTATACTCGGTCCTAATGATAAGTTAATCCTTAATCTTACATCTTGGTTTCATGGTCTATGTGAAGCTTTGAGGTAGATTAAGGATTGATGAACTCGTGTTGAAATAAAACGGTCTTTATTTTATTTCATCATTATACTGCCGCACAGTTAATGATAGACCAGTCACTTTTTGATAAGTTAATTACACCAAGTAGGGGATGCACACGTGCTAGTACGTCACGACTCCTCTGTGATATTAAGTGGTAACTTGCTCGGTCATGCTCCGGCCACCGACAAGTTATTCATAAAAATCTAGAGTAGTTTGATGTCTATATCGCAACACCGGGAGGCGGGTAATTCGGGGTTGAGTCGACACAGTCTCGAGTCACTTTATTTCCAGTGTTGAGAGGTGAGCTCACCAGGTCGGGAGACCCTCCTAATAAGATTAAGAACATAGTCGTTTGTACAGCTTTGCGAAAACAGACACCTCTAGAAAAATCAGTTGCAATTCTAAGTTAAGCATAAGTGCGCGCTCAAACACACCCCTATAAAATAACGATAACTATTTTCATACCAGGTTCCATCTGATCCTGAAGCAACACCATTGTTTTGTTATGGTAATGTGTTGATTAGTGAGGTGCCTGGTTTTGGGGCCTTACAAGTTGGTATCAGAGCCATCTTTCAAGAGATCTGAGCACTTCCCAATGCTTATTCTTGGACAAAGAAATGGACTGCGAGTAGCCAAGCCAGCGCGAGTAACCATCAAGCCGCGAGCGCTAGAGTCTAGTGTCTTAGTATGTGTTTGAAAATGTAATGTGTAGAATGAAATACGACAAGGTATGAGGGGTAGGATTTAAAACCCGAACAGCAGGGCGAGCAGGGGATAATGACTGGCCACCGTCATTAGCTAATTGTTTTGCTAGTAGTGTTTTAAATGGTACCCTAACTGTTTTGTTGGTATTTCATCATAAGAATGGCAAGAGGAAAGAAAGCTGTTCCTAAGAGTGCGGCTGTAAGAGATGAGGAAGAGTCGACTCATGTTGCGAGTACGGAACCCTCGATTCGATCAGGGCCTTCGTAGCATACTGAGGGGTTTATGTTTGAACCTGCGAGAAGCGATAAGGAAAGAATTAAATGACCTCATTCAAGAGGTTCTCCCCGATGTTGTGAAGGGAGCGTTAGAGGCGTTGAAAGATGAGGTTCTGAAGGACACCGTAAATAAGAATGAGAAGCCTGCGGGTGACGACCGCAGAGAGAAAGAGAAGGAAAAGGACGGAGAGAACGCCTATGATGGGTGTAACTATGCGCACTTCAAACGATGCGATCCACCTCGTTTTGATGGTCGCAAGGATCCGGTGGTGGCTTGCCACTGGATAACTGAGATGGAGGCAGTAATCTCCATCAGTGAGTGTCGTTCTGATTAGGCGGTGAAGTTTGTTGCTCACTCCTTCATTGCTGAGGCGCTGAACTGGTGGAACACTGTGAAAGATAGAAGAAGTCAGGCGGAGGTTGACCGCATGACTTGGGATGATATGAGGTCGCTGGTGAAGAAGAAATTCTGCGCAACAAGTGAGTTAGAGAAAGTGGAAAGAGAGTTTTTGGGTTTTAAGATGGGGAACCTGTCCCATTGAGAATTTACCTCAAAATTTATTGAGATGGCGCGCCTGGTGCCGCATATCTCTAGGGACGACGAAAGGTGGAAGAAAATGTATGTTGAAGCGCTTCCCGATCAGGTTAGGTATCTGGTCAAGGCGCATGTTCCAAAAAGCTTTGATGAAGCGGTGGAATTGAGCGCAACACTATATGAGGATGTGATGAGAAAAGAGGTGAAAGTGGAGAAAATTGAGCAAACGAAGTGGACCGAGTCCAGCAAGAGGTTCCGCAGTGATCAATGTAACACCCCAACCGATGGCGGAAACATCGAGGTGTCATGTAATAATGAGTATACAGTAGCACATGGTATTCAAATTTTAATTTGAAATTTATTTAAAGTAAAAAAAAATATCCAAAATTGAAAATACATAACAAGTCTTGAATGAAATTCTAATACATCAAAAAGCCAAACAAAGCATAAACTTCAAATTGTCTCCTCATGCTAACTCTCTAGACTTCAAGCATCATTATTTCCTGTTGAGTTGTAAAAATGGGGGGGGGGGGTCAACTAGAAGTTGGTGAGAATACATAAGCCATGTCAAGCAAATAAGTTTAAGTATAAAAGTTTAGCAATTCATATGTCTATCGTAAGTTTAAGTCTACATGAATAAACATGGAATGATGAATCGACATAATCAAACCTCCGACTAGTTTAGGTCCATCCCGTCATCCACGGTTCACCTTAATAATATGTTGGAACGATAACAATCACCCACGCTACCTATGTAGGAGGTACACGTATCCGGGTGGGATTGTCAATCCAATAGATCTATTATTGAGTATCGCCGGCTTGACCATAGCTAATGATTATGTAATGTTGAAACTCGTTGAAACTGTTGTTGTTGTCTAAATCATGAGGCATTAAAGTTTACAACTAGACATGTATGTAGAATTGCTTAAGTATAATGTTGCAAGTATAAAGAATTGCAATAACATGGTTACGTAAACTCACCTTAGCAAAGTATTAAGTCTCGAGAAATAGAATATGTGTAGCCCCAAAGTTGCCAATTACAAGAGCTTATAATCAAAGCTTCAATTGTAGAAGTAATAGACTATAGAAGAAAGGTATGAGGGAAAGTTTAATCGGATTGAAACAATCGATTTAGAGGTGCAAAGTATAATGGGTCATAGGTGAGTTTTTATATTAGTTTTGGAGTCAATTAGCCATTAAAATTGGTCAACACCATAAAGTAAGGTTTTATGATGAATTGACTATTTGACTAAGACTTTGACTGTTTGACTAAGACTTTGACTAATCAATTTAAGGAATGTGTTAAGTTTATTTTCTTCTGAAATACTACACAAGATGATAGTTGGCTCAGTTGGTTGTCACTGTGTGTTGGTTGGTTATGGACATGGGTTCGAGTCCCGGTCCACACAAAATTTTTTGTTTTTTTGGCAATTATTTCCCAAAAACTATATTATTCTAAATTCATAATATGATTATATAAGCCCGAAAGTGACTCGAAATATTTTTAAAACGTACAAAAGTGTCGAGATACAAATAATTATTAGTTTAAGGTATTTAAAACATATATTGTTTAAAACAATACATTCTTTTTATCAAAAAAAAAAAATTAGGGGAAATTCGCGATGTTACAATCTCCCCTACTTTTAGGAACTTCGTCCCGAAGTTTATTTAAAAACACAGGTCTGAGGTTGATTAGGTAGAAATTAAGGCAGCTGTGGTTTGGGTTAAGGCACGACATGAATTTATAGGTAATAGAATAATTTGTTTCGAATAATTTGGATAAGAGGTTTGAGATGTGAGTTTTAAGGATTGGATTAGGTTCGTCTGAAGTAGCAAGAAGCATAAGAATCTAGCAAAATACTAGACTTATGTTTTAGGAATCTTATAAGAAATGCATGAATTGATTGGCTATATGAAAACCAAATGAACTACTAAAACCTTATTAGAATTTCACACTACCTTAACGTACCTGTAAATTCATGATTACGTTCCGGACCGCAATCACCAATTTACCTTACATTAGGGTTTTGTGTCCTTCTATGACTCTAAACACACATGTAAGTAATGCAAAATAACCTTGTGATTGAATCGTTTACAATGTATCCAAAAATGAGTCTAACTGTTGAGTAGGAAAAAGACTTCTACCAGTCAGTGAGTAAGAACCTCTACCGATTGTTGAGCAGGTGCGATAGCCTCTACCAGTCGTTGAGCAGGTTGTAGGGCCTCTACCGACTGTTGAGCAGGCATGATGACCTCTACCAATCGTTGAGTAGGTTATTTGGTACTCAACTAACTGTTGAGCAAGTACTTCATCCTCTACCAGTTGTTTGATTAAGTATACCAATTATTTCACACATAAATTGCAAATGGATAATATGTACATATAAACAATCAAGTATCAAGCATAGCATGCGAGTTGTAATAGTGTTGTCCTAGACAAGGTTAATGACTCTAGGTGTGTCTATAGCAAATAGTTTATATTCCATGATTTCTAGTATCAAATGTTTAAATATGGTAGATAATCGAATCCTCGTGTATAACTAAGGATTAAGTTTGATGCAACACACAACCAAGTTTCAATAGTTTGGTTATCATGGGTAACTAGTTCATGTTTGAGAAGGTGAAGGATATGAATTTAGTTCTTGAGAGGATGATGAAAAATCTTGAAGCAGAATCAAGGTTGTGAGAGATAGTGAATGTGAAGATAGTTGATAAAGAGTTTATTTTATAGTAAGGAGATTATGTAGCGGTGTAAATTTTGGGGTTTGGATCAAAGGTTATAATCAAGTGTATAAGAAAACATGATTGTGGTATATGCCAAATATTGTAAAAATTTGAACAAGTTGAAAATGAGTGAGTGTCGATGGAGAATCTAGAGACTAGATATTATTCCTACGGAAAAAAAAATTTATTTTCAAAATTGGTTTTGTACATAAAGCAAAAATTTGTTAAATAGTACAAACTAAGTAGGCTTTGATTAAAATATTCCCGTTAGTTGGAGATTTCAAACATGACATTAGGTTTTGAAGATCAAGGTTCTATTAGTGATTTTTAATAGTTTAAAGCATTAGATAGAAAATCGTTTGTTACGTCAATAAATAAACAATTGAATTTAAGTTCAAGGACATCTTTTAACAAAAAAATGTACTTTGTAAAGTTACTAGGTAATGAAAATACAACAAGATTTAGAAATCTTTAGTTTGTGCTAAGGTATGAGGTTATAGTTTTTTTTTTTTTTTTTTAAAATAAGTAACATGTGGAGAAATGAAATAATATGATTTGGGTAGGGTGTTGAATATTTAAAAAGTGGCTAAGATGGTAAGGTGAAGTGTGATTGTGAAATCCATAGATGGTTATGAAATGAGATTGATTTAAGCTGTAAAATTTTGAGATTTTAGAGCTTAGTTTAAGGAAAGTGAGTGTAATCATTTATTCATTAATTAAAACGAATAAACGAAAACGTTGACTTATCAAAACTTCTAGATTCTAATAACATAGTGAAGACATGCTTTAGCCTATAAGTGAACACTCATCCCGAGAATTCCCAGGTAGGCATCCGGCTCCCTCGTCTGATTGGGATATATGCGCAATGCCAGTCCTAGACAGAAAACTCAGAATACAGGTGTTCACCTTCTAGATTGCACGTGTTCGTTATTAAAATCTAGAACTTCGACGAGATCTCAAGGTGGTTCAGGCTAAACCTGAGGATTTTGTCCTATTAGTCTAAGAGTAGATCCAGTGATGGAGAGCAATCTTCTTGTAGGGATTGAAATAGGGATAAGAAGTAGGAGGGAGATAGAGAATAGAAACAAGTAGGGTTGCAAGTAAAAGTAGCAAGTACTGGTTAAAATCCTATGGTTATAGACTAGATTATTTTTTTCTAATAACCTAATTCCCTATAACCATGACTCTGATACCAATCTGTAACACCCCAACCGATGGCGGAAACATCGAGGTGTCACGTAAGAATGAGCATACAGTAGCACATGGTATTCAAGTTTTAATTTGAAATTTATTTAAAGTAAAAAAAATAATATCCAAAATTGAAAACACATAACAAGTCTTGAATGAAATTCTAATACATCAAAAAGCCAAACAAAGCATAAACTTCAAATTGTCTCCTCATGCTAACTCTCTAGACTTCAAGCATCATTATTTCATGTTGAGTTGTAAAAATGGGGGGGGGGGGGGGGAGGGGGTCAACTAGAAGTTGGTGAGAATACATAAGCCATGTCAAGCAAATAAGTTTAAGTATAAAAGTTTAGCAATTCATATGTCTATCGTAAGTTTAAGTTTACATGAATAAACATGGAATGTTGAATCGACATAATCAAACCTCCGACTAGTTTAGGTCCATCCCGTCATCCACAGTTCACCTTAATAATATGTTGGAACGATAACAATCACCCACGCTACCTATGTAGGAGGTACACGTATCCGGGTGGGATTGTCAATCCAATAGATCTATTATTGAGTATCGCCGGCTTGACCATAGCTAATGATTATGTAATGTTGAAACTCGTTGAAACTGTTATTGTTGTCTAAATCATGAGGCATTAAAGTTTACAACTAGACATGTATGTAGAATTGCTTAAGTATAATGTTGCAAGTATAAAGAATTGCAATAACATGGTTACGTAAACTCACCTTAGCAAAGTATTAAGTCTCGAGAAATAGAATATGTGTAGCCCTAAAGTTGCCAATTACAAGAGCTTATAATCAAAGCTTCAATTGTAGAAGTAATAGACTATAGAAGAAAGGTATGAGGGAAAGTTTAATCGGATTGAAACAATCGATTTAGAGGTGCAAAGTATAATGGGTCATAGGTGGGTTTTTATACTAGTTTTGGAGTCAATTAGCCATTAAAATTGGTCAACACCATAAAGTAAGGTTTTATGATGAATTGACTATTTGACTAAGACTTTGACTGTTTGACTAAGACTTTGACTAATCAATTTAAGGAATGTGTTAAGTTTATTTTCTTCTGAAATACTACACAAGATGATAGTTGGCTCAGTTGGTTGTCACTGTGTGTTGGTTGGCTGTGGACACGGGTTCGAGTCCCGGTCCACACAAAATTTTTTGTTTTTTTTGGCAATTATTTCCCTAAAACTATATTATTCTAAATTCATAATATGATTATATAAGCCCGAAAGTGACTCGAAATATTTTTAAAACGTACAAAAGTGTCGAGATACAAATAATTATTAGTTTAAGGTATTTAAAACATATATTATTTAAAACAATACACTCTTTTTATCAAAAAAAAAAATATAGGAAATTCGCGATGTTACAATCAAGGCGGAACCAGTGGGAAGAAAACCAAAACTGGAGGTCCACCGCAATGCAGCAAGTATGGGAAATATTGTCGCGGTGAATGCAAAGCGGGGACGTTTCTGTGTTTCAAGTGTGGGATGACGGGACATCTCTCCAGTGAATGCAAGTTTGGACCGAAGTGCTATAATTGCGGTGAACTTGGTCATCTAGCGAGAGATTGTAAGAACGAGAAGGTTGTGGGGAAGGAGGTGTAGAACCGAAAAAGGAGAATGCGAGGACTAAGGCAAAAGCACGAGCTGATGTAGTCTCAGGTACATTCCTCATTAATGATGTTCCTTCTTCGGTATTGTTTGACTCAGGGGCTAGTAAGAGTTTTGTTGCCCCTTTGTTTTGTGATAAGTTGTGTAGAGTAGCTAGAAGAATCTAGGAACCATTTAATGTTGAAACCGCAGTGGGTAGACCTTCTAGGGTTGTTGATGCTTTGGATGATTGTTATATTGATTTGGAAGGTCATAGGTTTCCAGCTAGATTGTTCATCATTGCCTTGGGAGGTTTTGATGTAGTTTTGGGTATGGACTGGTTGTCCGCGTTCGACGCGAAAATAGTATGTCGGAGGAAGATGATCAGGTTGACTGCCCTTGACGGGAGTCAGATCACTGTTTTCGGTGATAAGGAGTGCAGTGAACCTAGAATTATCTCTATGATGAAGGCAGAGAGGTCTCTGCGGCGGGGCTGCGAAGCATACCTGGCGTACATCACGAATAGAAAGCTTGCACTAGGGGAATTGATAGATCTTCCTGTGGTGCGCGACTTTCCAGACGTATTTCTGGAAGATTTGTCAGGTTTGCCGCCTGCGCGAGAGATCGAGTTTCGGATTGATTTGCACCCATGAGCTCAGCCTGTTGCGAAGGCACCATATCGTTTGGCCCCAACTGAGATGCAGGAGTTGCTGGAGCAGCTTCAGGATCTTCTCGACAAAGGGTTCATTCGACCAAGCAATTCTCCCTGGAGTGCACCAGTGCTATTTATGAAGAAGAAGGATGGTAGCATGCGTATGTGCATCGACTATCATGAGTTGAATAAGCTCACCGTGAAGAATAGATACCCACTATCGCGGATAGACGATCTGTTTGATCAGCTTTAAGGCGCGAAATGGTTCTCACGCATTGATCTTCGATCGGGCTATCATCAGTTACGGGTTATAGAAGAAGATATTCCCAAGACGGCGTTTCGGACGCGTTATGGGCATTATGAATTTCTAGTGATGTCATTCGGTTTGGCGAACGCTCCGGCAGCGTTTATGGATATGAGGAATCGGGTATGTCGACCGATGTTGGATCGGACGGTAATTGTGTTCATCGATGACATCTTGGTTTACTCCAAGGAAGAAGAGGATCATGTGGAGAACTTGCGCGAGGTGCTAGAAACGTTGCGACGAGAGAAGTTGTATGCTAAGTTTTCCAAGTGTGCATTTTGGTTGCGCGAAGTATAGTTCTTGGGGCATATTATTAACTCGGAGGGGATCATAGTGGATCCTGCTAAGATAGAAGCAGTAGTAAAATGGAGGAATCCTAAGAACCCATATGAGATCCGGAGCTTTATAGGGCTCGCGGGGTATTATCGACGGTTCATACAGGACTTCTCATCGATTGCGTCACTGTAAGACCCCAACCGATGGCGGAAACATCGAGGTGTCACGTAGTGACGATTATTCAATAGCTCATGGACTAGAAATGTAAATTTTGATACATTGAATTGAATAATTTATTACATTGGAAGGAACAACAATTAAAACTAGCAATCTAAAACTAAAATACAGTAAATCTCAATCTAAGTCTAGGTTCCAAAAGCTTAGAAGTGATCTCATAAGAACCGGAAACATGTACGAAAATAATTTGGTCAATACAAAAATGTATTGGTGAGCATACCCGTTTGATACATATAATAAGGAAAATTTAGCAATTCATGTGTTATTTTGCAAAATGTAATAAGTGGTATCCGGGTCAAAATCAACCCTATGAAATGAAAGGAAATATATATAGTATGCGCTAGTAGTAATGAAATACATAGCAATGACAAAGACTCTCAACAGAGTCACAAGGGTATATACCATAGATCTATTCATTGAAATGCTAGGCCGCAATGGTTAATGATTTGACAAGTCATAGATACACAATATGGTACAAGCAAGCACACATAAGAATTGCCATTTTAGTAAAAGGAAATAGAAACTTGGTAATAGGTACATGAGTCACCCCAAAATAGTAAAACCGTAAAAAGGGGAAAGATATACTCACATTGATCGTGATGATAAACATGTGAGAAAACAACGACAAATAACGAAGGCCATATAATTGCCAAGGCTTGAATCACGTGTCACGAATTCCTAAAACATATGCACACCTAAATCTCTTGTTTTCTAGATCAGTTATATAATTATTCAATCACCTTCAATGATTTATATAGCTTAGGAGATTTCTTGTAATTAGTAAGGGAGTAAATGAAAAAAAATGAAACAATTGAAGTTACTTAAATAATACCTTAAGTTTCATCTCCATTCATTAGAATTTATGTCCATTTTGAAACCCACTCACAATTACTACACTAAATAGTACCTTAAGTTTCATCTCCATTCATTAGAATTTATGTCCATTTTGAAACCCACTCACAATTACTACACTTCAATATTGTATGTTATAACTAAATGTTAAATTCTAGTAAACATTGGTTTGTTAATTAATATATAATAAGCATATGCACATCATATTCGACAATTTAAATGCCACTAGCCATACATTTTAGTGTTGTTAATATTATTCAAATTAATTGCATATTTAAAATGTTAGTCTAACCATAATAACTTGGAAAAAAAACGGATGTCTTTATTTTCTTATGAACAAAAAAAAAATAATTTGTTAATTAACACTATAATAAACACTTAAACTTTTATATCTTGCAGACTTTAAATATTTAATGTGTCCAAATCGTAAGTCTTCTTGAAGATCCATTAATTCTAGGTAAACAACAGTTTATAAATGCTTAAATACGAGGGTTTAAAATGAAGATCTTGAAATAGTTGAGGGACCAGGTGATTCATTTATGAAAAACGAAAGGTGTAGGTTGTCACAGTCACCACTGACTCGACTAATCCAGAAGGGCATGAAGTTCCAATGGGGCGCCGAGCAGGAGGATGCCTTTAAAAAGTTGAAAGACTGATTAACCAAAGCACCTGTGTTGGTATTACCAGAAGGGGTAGAGGATTTGGTAGTTTATTCTAATGCCTCTGGGCAAGGGTTAGGTTGCGTTCTGATGCAGCGCGGAAGGGTGATCGGATACGCGTCACGCCAACTAAAAGTGCATGAAAAGAAGTACCCAACGCATGATTTGGAGCTAGCCGCTGTGATCTTTGTCTTAAGATATGTAGGCATTATCTGTATGGCGTTAGGTGTACGATTTACACAGACAACAAAAGTTTGAAGTATTTCTTCAAACAAAAGGAGTTGAATATGAGGCAGAGAAGATGGCTAGAGTTAATTAAGGATTATGATTGTGATATTCTTTACCACCCTGGAAAGGCCAATGTGGTCGTGGATGCGTTGAGTCGAAAGGGGAAAACTGCGCCGATTCGAGTAAAGTCGTGTCAGTTGATAGTAACATCCGATTTCTTAACTCAGTTGCGCGGGGCGCAGACTGAGGCTTTGAGCAAAGAAAGAATAAAGAAGGAAAGGATTTTCAGACAGCAGAAGCTGCTGATCGTGAGTGACAAAGGTATCCACTTCTGGGGAACCCGCATTTGGATTCCAATATATGGAGGATTGAGGGAAAAGGTCCTTGATGAAGCGCATAAGTCAAGGTATTCTATTCATCCGGGCGCCACGAAGATGTATCAAGATTTGAAGAAAGATTATTGGTGGCCAAGTATGAAACATGAAGTAACCAAGTATGTTGGGAAATGCTTGACGTGCCTTCATGTGAAGGCGGAGCATCAAAAGCCCTATGGAAGGATTCAGCCATTGGAAATTTCCGAGTGGAAATGGGAACATATAACAATGGACTTTATTACCAAGTTGCCTAAGACAACTAAGGGATATGATACTATCTGGGTCATTGTGGACCGATTGACAAAGAGCGCTCACTTCTTGCGGATTCGTGAGACGTTCTCGTCCGAATGGTTGGCGGAGGTGTTTGTTAAAGAAATAATAGCGCGTCATGGAGTACCGGTGTCTATTGTGTCGGATAGGGACACGTGGTTTACATCCAGATTTTGGAAGAAGTTTCACGAAGCTATGGGAACACAGCTGCACATTATTACAGCATATCACTAGCAGACGGATGGCCAATCGGAGTGGACCATCCAGACGCTAGAAGACATGCTGCGCGCATGCATTATAGATTTCGGCGGGAGTTGCGATAGTCATCTGCCATTGGTAGAGTTATCATATAGTAATAGCTATCATGCGACAATAGTGATGCCTCCCTATGAAATGTTGTATGGTCGTCGATGTAGAACTCCCGTTTGTTGGGGAGAGATTGGTCAGAAAGAATTAGGAAGTCTGGAAGTGGTTAAGACCACATCAGAGAAATTTGACCAAGTAAAAGCGCACATGAAAGCTGCGCAAGATAGGCAAAAGTCGTACGTGGATAAGCAACGACGACCTATAGAATTTGTAGTTGGAGACAGAGTTATGCTTAAAGTATCTCCATGGAAAGGCATAATCAGATTTCAGAAGAGGGGCAAATTGAGTCCACGGTATATCAGACCATTTAAAATTTTAGCGCTAGTGGGTGAAGTTGCCTATTGTAACCTCACGAATTTTCCCATTTATTTTGCATTAAAGTATTTCCCAATCCATGATATAAAGTCTAATTTATTTCTAAGTATTCTTATCTTTATCCGTGCACTCTATTTTTCTAAGTTCCTTTTATCATTGTACTTAAAAAAAAAATATTCAATCATGACATATGTCCTATCCTAATTCTATTTATAAAATCGTCATTTTATAAGACGGTGTTTTTATTTTCTAATTCAAACTAATGATTTTTTTATCTCTTATTTAAAGCTAATCATTTTTCCAATTACATTTATAATCCCAAACAAGGAAGATATAAATTCATTTCAAAATATATATATATATATATATATCAAAGTCCTAGTCAAAGTCCTGGTCAAAGTCCTAGTCAAAGTCTTAGTCAAACAGTCAAAGTCTTAGTCAAATAGTCAATTCATCATAAAACCTTACTTTATGGTGTTGACCAATTTTAATGGCTAATTGAATCCAAAACTAGTATAAAAACCCACCTATGACCCATTATACTTTGCACCTCTAAATCGATTGTTTCAATCCGATTAAACTTTCCCTCATACCTTTCTTCTATAGTCTATTACTTCTACAATTGAAGCTTTGATTATAAGCTCTTGTAATTGGCAACTTTGGGGCTACACATATTCTATTTCTCGAGACTTAATACTTTGCTAAGGTGAGTTTACGTAACCATGTTTATGCGATTCTTTATACTTGCAACATTTTAAGCAATTCAACATGCATGTCTAGTAGTAAACTTTATTGTCTCATGAATTAGTCAACAGTTTCAACAAGTTTCAACATTACATAATCATTAGCTATGGCCAAGCCGGCGATACTCAATAATAGATCTATTGGATTGACAATCCCACCCGGATACGTGTACCTCCTACATAGGTAGCGTGGGTGATTGTTATCGTTCCAACATATTACTAAGGTGAACCGTAGATGACGGGATGGACCTAAACTAGTCGGAGGTTTGATTATGTCAACATATTATACTATTCTTGTAGACTTAAATTTACGATAGACATACGAATTGCTAGACTTTTATACTTAAACTATTTGCTTAACATGGATTATGTATTCTCACCAACTTCTAGTTGACCCCCCCATTTTTACAACTCAACAGGGAATAATGATGCATGAAGATTAGAGTGTTTATGAAGACAATAAGGAGTCTATGCTTGCTTGATTCTTGTGTGATGTATTAGATTTCCACATTTAAAACTCTTATGTAATTCTATTTTTGGATATTTGCAATTTAAATTTATTTCAATTAAAATTTGGATTACCATGTGCTACTGTATACTCATTCTTACGTGACACCTCGATGTTTCCGCCATCGGTTGGGGTGTTACAGATTGGTATCAGAGCCTTGGTTATAGGGAATTAGGTTATTAGAAAAAAAAATAATCTAGTCTATAACCATAGGAATATAACCAGTATTTGCTCCTTTTACTTGCTATTCTCTATCTCACTCCTACTTCTTATCCCTACTTTAGTCCCTACAAGAAGATTGTTCTCCATCACAAGATCTACTCTTAGACTAATAGGACAAATCCCCAGGTTTAGCCTGAACCACCTTGAAGATCTCGTCGAAGTTCTAGATTTTAATAACGAACACGTGCAATCTGGAAGGGTGAACGCCTGTATTCTGAGTTTTCTGTCTAGGACTGGCATTGCGCATAAATCCCAATCAGACGAGGGACCCGGATGCCTACCTGGGAATTCTTGGGATGAGTGTTCACTTATAGGCTAAAGCATGTCTTCACTATGTTATTAGAATCTAGAAGCTTTGATAAGTCAATGTTTTCGTTTATTCGTTTTAATTAATGAATAAATGATTACACTCACTTTCCTTAAAACTAAGCTCTAAAATCTCAAAATTTTACAGCTTAAATCAATCCCATTTCCTAATCATATATGGATTTCACAATCACATTTCATCTTACCATCTTAGCCACATGTTTGATTATTTTCAACACCCTCCCCAAATCATATTATTTCATTTTTCAACATGTTACATATTTCTAAACTATAACCTCATAACCTGGGTAGACCCTAGCCCAACACTAAAGATTTCTTAATATTGTCAAAATTTTCATCACCTATAAACCATGGAAAATACATATTTTTGTTATAAGATATCCTCAAACTTAATTTCTAAATCCAAATGTTTATTCATTAGCATAACAAAGGATTTTTGATATAATGTCACCTTGATCTATAAAACCTAACGTTGTGTTTAAAATCTTCGACTAAACTAAAATATTCTGATCTAAAGCCACTTAGTGTGTACTATTTAGCAACTTTTGTTTTATATAAGAAACCAGTTTTAAAAAGAAAAATGATAAGATCTTTCCATCCTCATGAACAAAATTTAATCTCCATTGCCACCTAATTATTTTCAACTTGTTCAAATTTTTACAATATTTGGCATAACCAAAATCATGTTTTCTTATACACTTGATTATAACCTTTTATCCAAACCCCAAAATTTACACTGCTACATAATCTCCTTACTATAAAATAAACTCTTTATCAACTATCTTCACATTCACTATCTCTCACAACCTTGATTATGCTTCAAGATTTTTCATCATCCTCTCAAGAACTAAATTCATATCCTTCACCTTCTTACACATGAGCTAGTTACCCATGATAACCAAACTATTGAAACTTGATTGTGTGTTGCATCAAACATAATCCTTAGTTATACATAAGGATTTGACTATCTACCATATTTGAATATTTGAAACTAGAATTCATGGAATATAAACTATTTGCTATAGACACACCTAGAGTCATTAACCTTGTCTAGGGCAACTCTATTACAACTCGTATGCTTTACTTGATACTTGATTGCTTACATGTACATATTATCAATTTGCAATTCATGTGTGTAATAATTGGTACACTTAATCAAACAACTGATAGAGGATGAAGTACTTGCTCAACAGTTAGTAGAGTACCAAATAACCTACTCAACGATTGGTAGAGGTCATCATGCCTGCTCAACAGTCGGTAGAGGCCCTACAACCTGCTCAACGACTGGTAGAGGCTATCGCACCTGCTCAACAATCGGTAGAGGTTCTTACTCACTGACTGGTAGAAGTCTTTTTCCTGCTCAACAGTTGGACTCATTTTTTGATACATTGTATACGATTCAATCACAAGGTTATTTTGCATTACTTACATGTGTGTTTAGAGTCATAGAAGGACACAAAACCCTAATGTAAGGTAAATTGGTGATTACGGTCCGGAACGTAATCATGAATTTACAGGTACGTTAAGGTAGTGTGAAATTCTATCAAGGTTTTTGGTAGATAACCAATTATAAACTCTAGTTACCTGTTTAGTATTTCTATAGTCAATTAACTCATGCATTTCTTTTTAAGATTCCTAAAACTTAAAGTTTATTTGCTAGATTCTTATTCTCCTTGCTATTTTAGACAAACCTAATCCAACCCTTAAAACCCACACCTATCAAACCTCTTACCAAATTATTCGAAACAGTTTATTTTGTTACCTATAAATTCATGTCATGCCTTAACACAAATTTTCCAAACCACAGTTGCCCTAATTTCTACCCAATCACCGTCAACCCGGTGTTTTTTTTATAACTTCGGGACGAAGTTTCTAAAAGTAGGGGAGACTGTAACCTCACGAATTTTCCCATTTATTTTGCATTAAAGTATTTCCCAATCCATGATATAAAGTCTAATTTATTTCTAAGTATTCTTATCTTTATCCGTGCACTCTATTTTTCTAAGTTCCTTTTATCATTGTACTTAAAAAAAAATATTCAATCATGACATATGTCCTATCCTAATTCTATTTATAAAATCGTCATTTTATAAGACGGTGTTTTTATTTTCTAATTCAAACTAATGATTTTTTTATCTCTTATTTAAAGCTAATCATTTTTCCAATTACATTTATAATCCCAAACAAGGAAGATATAAATTCATTTCAAAAAATATATATATATATATATATATATATATATATATATATATATATATCAAAGTCCTAGTCAAAGTCCTGGTCAAAGTCCTAGTCAAAGTCTTAGTCAAACAGTCAAAGTCTTAGTCAAATAGTCAATTCATCATAAAACCTTACTTTACGGTGTTGACCAATTTTAATGGCTAATTGAATCCAAAACTAGTATAAAAACCCACCTATGACCCATTATACTTTGCACCTCTAAATCGATTGTTTCAATCCGATTAAACTTTCCCTCATACCTTTCTTCTATAGTCTATTACTTCTACAATTGAAGCTTTGATTATAAGCTCTTGTAATTGGCAACTTTGGGGCTACACATATTCTATTTCTCGAGACTTAATACTTTGCTAAGGTGAGTTTACGTAACCATGTTTATGCGATTCTTTATACTTGCAACATTTTAAGCAATTCAACATGCATGTCTAGTAGTAAACTTTATTGTCTCATGAATTAGCCAACAGTTTCAACAAGTTTCAACGAGTTTCAACATTACATAATCATTAGTTATGGCCAAGCCGGCGATACTCAATAATAGATCTATTGGATTGACAATCCCACCCGGATACGTGTACCTCCTACATAGGTAGCGTGGGTGATTGTTATCGTTCCAACATATTACTTAGGTGAACCGTAGATGACGGGATGGACCTAAACTAGTCGGAGGTTTGATTATGTCAACATATTATACTATTCTTGTAGACTTAAATTTACGATAGACATACGAATTGCTAGACTTTTATACTTAAACTATTTGCTTAACATGGATTATGTATTCTCACCAACTTCTAGTTGACCCCCCCCCCATTTTTACAACTCAACAGGGAATAATGATGCATGAAGATTAGAGTGTTTATGAAGACAATAAGGAGTCTATGCTTGCTTGATTCTTGTGTGATGTATTAGATTTCCACATTTAAAACTCTTATGTAATTCTATTTTTGGATATTTGCAATTTAAATTTATTTCAATTAAAATTTGGATTACCATGTGCTACTGTATACTCATTCTTACGTGACACCTCGATGTTTCCGCCATCGGTTGGGGTGTTACACCTATCGGTTGGAATTACCGGAGGAACTTGCAGGGATTTACACGATGTTTCATGTGCCCCACTTGCCCAAATGTTTGGCGGATGAATCTGCGCATGTGCCATTGAATGACATTGTAGTTGACGAGAAGTTGAACTACATAGAACAACCAGTAGTGATACTGGAACGCGGGGAAAAGAAGTTAACAAATAAGACCGTGCCTTTGGTTAAGGTACAATGGAAGCACCGCAAGGGTGCGGAGGCTACTTGGGAGCCAGAAGATGAGATGAAGGAGCACTACCCGTATTTGTTTCCTGACCAGCAGGTTTCGGGGACGAAACCTCCTATAAGGGGGGGGGGGGTAGGTTTGTAACATCCCAAAATTTGGGTATGTTGATATGTTGTTGTATAATAGTAAGGAAGCGAAACCTTGGGGACTAAATAGCAACAACTTGGAGAACGAGTTGTCGCAAGGAAGGAAAGGAGGGACCTTGATGCAAAAGTTGCATGGGATAATTCCCTATATAAAGACATCAACCTTCAAACCCTAAACCTATCTACTGCCGTCACACGTCGAGCAAGAGAAGCAAGAGAGGGAAGAAATCCGGTCATCTCCGATTAAGGTAACCGTATGACTCTCTTATCCTTCATGTGCATCGATCGAAGTCTCGGCAATCTCGATTAAGGGTTTGTGTTGTCGATAGGTTTGAAGTGGTAACTTGCTCGGTCATGCTCTGGCCATCGACAAGTTATTCATAAAAGTCTAGAGTAGTTTGATGTCTATATCGCAACACCGGGAGGCGGGTAATTCGGGGTTGAGTCGACATAGTCTTGAGTCACTTGATTTCCAGTGTTGAGAGGTGAGCTCACCAGGTCGGGAGACCCTCATAATAACATTAACAACACAGTCGTTTGTACAACTTTGCGAAAACAGTCACCTCTAGAAAATGCAGTTGCAATTCTAAGTTAAGCATAAGTGCGCGCTCAAATACACCCCTATAAAATAAAGATACCTATTTTCATACCAGGTTCCATTTGATCCCGAAGCAACACCATTGTTTTGCTATTAATTTTTCATAAAAAGATTTCATCTCTCTTTTTACTTTTCCTTGCATTTTAAAAAGTATTTTAAGTAATTTTAGGAAGCTGAGTAGTAAAATCGTGTCCACGGATTGGATACTCGGTACTTGCACATTTCTATACTATATACGGTACGTGCGCTTGCCTATTGTGTCGGGTTTAGAACGTCGAGCAACTATCATTTTAAATTATAAATTTAAAACTTGTAAGTGTCTTTCTGTTTTCCAACTTGCTCGTCTTTTCAATCAAAGCTTTTGGCATCTCCCTCGCGACTTTGCCCTTTTTGAAAAGAAGTCTTGTTTTCTTAAAACACCCACACGACATCAAGTTTTTGGCGCCGTTGCTGGGGACACGAATGGTTTAGAGAAAGGTTTTCTTAAAATTACTCATTTTTTTACTTAGTGTTTTTGTTAAAAAAATTCATCTTAACAGGTTCATAACTAGTGTATGCACTTGCGCCCCTTGCCAATTCTTACACCACCTCTTGAAGAACCCGAAAGATATTTTAGAGGTAGAAGAAAAGAACGAAATTAAAAATGGCATAAGTTGATAGAACCATCTCTGATTTTGCTAGACCTTCCATCAATGCTTTGGGCCCTAGCATCGCTAGACCCAACGTTGATGCCGACCATTTTGAAACTAAGTCCCATGTCATCCACATGATACAACAAAACTGCACTTTTCATGGTCTTCTCAATGAAGATCCCCATGCTCATATCGCAAATTTCCTCGAAATTTGTGATACTTTTAAGTTGCAAAACGTTTCTCCAGACGCTATTCGACTTCGCATGTTTCGTTTTTCACTAAAGGATCGTGCCAAAGCATGTTTGAACTCACAACCCGCAGGTTCCATTACCACCTGGGCTGACCTTGCCCAAAAGTTTCTCTCAAAATATTTTCCCCCAGCCAAAACCGCAAAGTTAAGAAATGACATCACCACCTTTTGTCAAGAAGAGGGAGAGTCACTTTATGAAGCTTGGGAAGGATTTAATGATATGCTGAGAAAATGCCCACATTATGGTCTTGAAGTTTAGTTACAAGTTTCATCTTTCTACAATGGGCTGACAAATCAAGCAAGGCAGACACTCGATTCAACCGTAGGAGGTATTTTGTGGACCAAAAGACCACAAGAAGCCGATGATCTCATCGAAGAAATTGCAGTCAACAGTTATCAGTGGTACAACCCTCGATGCCGGTCATCCAAGACCGGCCTCTATTGGATCGATTCCACCACTTCATTGCAAGCACAATTTGAGGCACTATCAACTCGCCTCAACCGGCTGAGCAAAGCACAAGTCAATGCCATCACCGCAGCAGAGTTGCAGCCGCAAGAAGGAAGTCTTCCTCAGGCCACCGTGGAACAAGTTGACTTCATTGGTACAAACTGCCCGCCAAACCATCCTTACAACAACACTTATAATCCTGGTTGGCTCGATCATCCAAATTTCGGGTGGTAAAACAACAACAACAACAACACCATGCAGCCCCCCGGATTCAGTCAACAAAACAACCAGCAACGCCCACCAAACAACGGTTACCCGTTCGTAGATGAAAGACTCACAAAGCTCGAAGCCCGATCAGCAGCAAGGATGGATGAAAAGTTCAACAACACCGATAAGTGGCTTCAAGGACTCGAGTCCACCATCAGAAATTTGGAGGTACAGCTGGGCGTAATGGCCAAGTCTCTCGCAGAAAGACCCATCGGAAGCCTTCCAAGCAACACTGAAACCAACCCAAAAGCCAATGTTAGTGCCATAACTCTTCGAAGCAGCCGCGTTTATCTTGAGCCAGCGGTACCTGCCGATGAATAAGTTATACCAACCAACCCACTCACAAATGAACCCACTCCAAACATAACCATTCCCAATATCACCGCACCAGAAAACTCAACCGCCAGTTCACCGATGCCGGTTAATGATGGGCCCGTAATTAACCAAATTCCTTCAATTGCTCCACCACCAGAACCACCAGCAAAGACAGTACGGAGGGAATACCGACCTCACATACCTTATCCCGACCGATTGATGAAACAAAAAACGGATTAGCAGTACCAGAAATTCACCGAACTCCTAAGTCAAATCCATGTCAACTTGACTTTTATAGAAGTCATTCAGCAAATGCCCAAGTACTCCAAATTCCTGAAGAACTTCTTGATCAACAAGAAAAATCTTGAGGCAGCGGTCAAAGGAAGCGCACTAGAGTGCGCGCCACTACTCCAGCAAAATCTTCCTCCAAAGCTGACCGACCTAGGGAAATTTTCTTTACCATGCTCCATAGGCAATTTGCCTACAAATTATGCCTTAGCAGATCTGGGTGCGAGTGTGAATGTTATGCCCACTTATATCTACAAGCAACTCAATTTGGGCAACCCACGACCGTTGATAGCTACGATCGAGTTGGCGGATGGTACCATAAAAAAACCCGAAGGGATTGTCAAAAATCTGCTCATCAAAATAGGGAAATTTGTTTTCCCCATCGAATTTGTCATCCTCAACATGGGCGAGAGTAATGTTCATATTATTCTCGGTCGACTATTTTTAGCTACCGCTAGAGCCACAATAGATATGAGTGAGGGGATTCTGACACTTCGGGTTGGGAATAACAAGTTGCACTATTCGGCCGGTGGAAGAGAATACGAGGCCGAAGACCCTGATAGGATCTGAGTTTGATTGTTTAAATAATATGAGTAATGAATGAAATAAACTATAAATGGAAAGTGCAGCGGAATGATAAACTGTAAATCAAAACAAGAGAATAATTGTTTTTCAATCGAATGCTTTCATATATCAAATGATTACAACGATTATACAATTAATCCCCCTCAGCCTGATCACTCTGTGATTGTTTGTCTAAGAGAATGTTTTGAGTGATGAATAGAACAGTACATGCGCCGTTCTGTTTATAGACAATCTAAACCTCTGATGACCTAGGCTGACGTCACCTAAGACAGTGACCTCTAACAGAATAACAACATAAAACATCTGATGATACAAATAACTGTTACATTGAAAACTCTGAAAGGCAAACAGCTGATAGGAAACCTCTGATGGTCTTGAATCATCTGTTGGAGCCTAAGTGCTGTTGGCTCCAATAGACCCTTAGTCTTCAGTACTTTGATCAGCAGTTGTTCTTCATCACACCTTTGATCAGCAGTTGTTCTCTAGCAGTTGTTATCTATCAGACCTTTGTAACAGCAGTTGTTCCAGCAGTTGTTAGGGTACAGCAGAATGTTAGGGTCAACAGTCTTTTGGGAGAAGCAACATGTAAATGCTGTTATTATTAAGGATCAATTGTGTAGTATATTTTGATCTTTATTCCTCATCAGACTTTCTCTGATTTGCCCTTTGAACTGTAATTCAAAGCTTAAAGAGAAGATGTCTTCTGCATCTCTTTCAAGCTCTAAGTTTAGCAATATTTGGAGATCATCTGCACATAGGCCATGTGCATCATCCATACTCAACTTTTGGGCTTATCCATCTGATCTGAGCAGAGTCAATTCATGGTTGTCTTTGTTGACCTTCCATTTTAGAATTTTTGAACCAGAGGATCTGTTGAGCTGCAAATTTATTTTTGATGAGTTTGGTGATGGAGGTCTCCTAATGAGTTTCCTGAGTTCTTCAGTTGTGGGATCAGAGAAATAATGTACTTGGTTGAAGAGACCCTCTTTTACAAATGTATCAGCAAACTTCTTCTGGTCTTCTTCAGACATTTCCTTCTGTTTCTTGAACTATCTCTTGGTAGCAACAGATAGGTCAGAAGTTCAAGCAAGCTGACAAGTGTAAAGGCCTGTTGAGGTCTCTTAACCATGGGAGCATCCGAGTAAATTGGTTTTCTGGGCAGTGTAGGATCTTTCTTTCTATTCTCTTCCAACTTCTTGTATGTTTCAACCAGCCTTAGCTCAGCCCATCTTGCAACTGACTTCATCTCCCCATATTTGGCAGCCACAATTTCTTCTCTCATTCTTTTGAACTTCAAAGCTCTGACTGGATCTCTGCCTTTCCTAAAATCAGGGGCAGAGATTTTCACTAGGGGATTCTTAGCCATTTCTTCAGTGGTCTTCAGCAGATGGTCTTTGATGGCTTTAATATCTTCTTGAGTATCTGTGTACCTAGCATCTACCATAGTTCTGATCTAAGCCATGTAGGTTTCATGTGTTTGATCTGCTAGTTTTCTATGAGCTATGATGATGGGGAAACTGATTTCCATAGCTCACTCGCAATCTCTTCTTTGGATGGTTGACTTTTGGTTAGAGCAGCCAAAGATCCCATGATTGTCTTGAGATCTGTCTTGATGTCAGCAACAGAGGTTTCAATGGATTGAACTCTAGCCGTCAATTCTTGGTATTTTAACCCATCACCTAAATTAATAGGATCATCTGGATTCCTACCAGTGGTAGATGTATCTGGTTCAGTCCTAGGAGGTGAGTCCATAGACAGAGAACCAGATGCCCCTTTGTCTTGGTTCCGGGGACTTCCAACTGATTTTGGGGTCACTATAGTGGTCTCGTCAGTTGTTGCCTTCATGGAAGTCTTAGCTATGTAGCCACTGTCCTGTTGTGAGACAATGGTCTCTACATCAATAGTGGCTGCTTCACTTGAAAACTCACCTAGAGTTAGATTGAACTCTAGGGGTGTAACCTCCTATGTTCGTGGGTTAGCCAGTTGATTTTCCTCAGTCCCAGTCACTTGTTGGTGTGTACTCTCATTTATGGGTGAAGGAGAGGAACTGGGAATGTCCTGAGTTTTATCAATAGCTTCGAACAATGGTTTCATTGTTGGAAGGACATGTGATGGTGAGGGTGGGGGAGTGAAAAGAGAAGTAGCCTTGGGAGAAGGGCTTATGATCATATGGTCAAGTGACTCATATGCCTCTTGATGTGTTTCCCTTTGGCTTACAACATGATCCTTTTGTGAGGATTCATGAGGAGTTTGTTCAGGTTGAGATATATCCAACTGTTGTGAGGAAGTAACAATAGTGGTTTCTTGTTGCTTTTGTGCTGCAACAGGGTTTTCCTCTGGTATCTCATCTTACAGAGGCCCCTTTGTGGATTTCTTGGTGGTTTTTGTGGATGGACGTTTTCTGTTAGAGGTGGCTGGTGTGGGTTTCATAGCACTGGATGTAGTGCCATGATCACCAGAAGCAGTGGGTTCAACAACAGAGCTTTGGACAACAGTTGTTGTCTTAATCCTCTTTGTTTGTGTTTTTGAAACTTTAACTTTTGACACTTTTTCTTGGGTGTTTGACCCCAGCATTCTTGTGAAAGTTTCATCAGTTATACTCTTCATTTGAAAGATTTACCCTTTTTAAAATCTTTTTCAGGTAAAACCTTTTGTAAGATTACACTTAAGAGTCTTGGGTATATCAGAAAAGCATTGTTTGACCCAGACTTTATTCCCTTCACATTTGATACCAAATCCAAGAACAGGCCCTGGGATAGATTGTAGTCAGATTTTGACAAAATAGCATATCCCAAGTACTGAATTCTCAATGGGATTTCATTAAAAGAAGTGGATTTAGCAGAGACACAGAGAAGGAGTGTATGAAAGAAAAATTTCATGACTGGTGGGAAAAACCTTTTGAAAAGAGTTGACCCAGTCATTTATGAATCATAACCCCTTTCCTGGAACTCAGTGTGAAGTTCAGCCTTAGGGAAAGAGTCGTTACATGAAAAGTCATCCAATGAGAAGGTTGTGGATATCAGTTGGGGGTAATGGCGATATTTGTCTCTCCAATTTTTGCGATAATGGTTGTGGGCTTTATATATATATATATATATATATATAGAATGGAAACAGTTGTTTTATCTGATCAGACGTTTGAAAATAGATTTTCAACCAAACAGTGGTTGTTTTATCTGATCAGATGTTTGAAACAGATTTTTCAACTAACAGTGGATAGAATGGATGAAACAGTGGTTGTTTTATCCTTAGCAGATTTTTCAACCAAAATGTTATTTCTAAGGATGAATTTTGATTTTTCTGAAACATTTTAATGTTTTTATTTAAAACATTTTTGTTGTTTAGTCCATGTTTAGCATACCAATCCTAGAAATCAGATTTTCAAAGGTAGATGTGTCTAAAGGTTTTGTCAACACATCTGCCAACTGATCCTCTGTTGGAACATGGTGCAAAGAAATCAAACCTTTTTCATAGCTATCTCTGACAAAGTGATGTCTGATGTCAATGTGCTTTGTGGTTGAATGAGAGACTGGATTTTTGATGATATTTTCAGCAACTTGACTGTCCAGCATGAGTGGAGTCTTTAGTGTAGTTATACCAAAATCCAGCAGTTGATTTTGAAGCCACATGAGTTGGGCTGTACAACTTGCAACAACTATGTATTCAGCCTCTGCTGTTGAAGTTGAAACAGCTGCTTGCTTTTTACTTTGCCACAAGACTAAGGCATTCCCTAGAAACTGGAACCCTCCTGATATAGACTTCCTTGTGGTGTGGCAGCCAGTAAAATCACTATCTGAATAACCTGAAAGCTCAATGTTTCCATTAGCAGGATACCAGATACCAAGTGTGGGAGCACCTTTTAGGTATCTGAATATCCTTTCCACAACAATAAGGTTTGACTTTCTAGGTGAAGCCTGGGATCTTGCACAAACACAAGTGGCAAACATAATGTCTGGCCTAGATGCAGTTAAGTACAATAAAGACCCAATCATGCATCTGTAATGTGTCTGGTCAACCAGTACATCCTTGTCATCAATAGTGAGTAGCTTAGCTGTGCTCATGGGTGTACTACATGGCATACAATCATTCATCTCAAATCTGGTTAACATATTTTTCACATATTTGTTTTGATGAATGAATGTGCCATTTTGCAGCTGCTTCACTTGGAGAACAAGGAAGCACTGAAGTTCACCCATAGCACTCATCTCAAACTCTGCTGTCATGAGTTCCCTAAACTCTTCACACATTTTGTTACATGTGGACTGAAAAATGATGTCATCCACATATATTTGAACAATCATTAAATCTTTCCATCTCTATTTTAAAAATAAAGTTTTATCAATTTTACCTCTTGTGAAACTAATGGATAAGAGAAAGGTGGAAAGAGTTTCATACCAGGCCCTAGGTGCTTGTTTGAGTCCATACAAAGCTTTGTTGAGCTTGTATACATAATCAGGATGGAATGTGTCTTCAAAGCCAGGTGGTTGACATACATAGACCTCCTCCTGAATTTTGCCATAAAGGAATGCACATTTAATGTCCATCTGATACACCTTGATGTTGTGGTTGACAGCAAAGGCTAGGAAGAGTCTGATAGCTTCTAGCCTAGCTACAAGAGCAAAGGTTTCATCATAGTCTATCCCCTCTTCTTGTCTGAAGCCTTGAACTACAAGCCTAGCTTTATTCTTGACAACTATACCCTTTTCATCAGTTTTGTTTTTGAAGACCCACTTTGTGCCAATTGGACAAACATCCTCTGGCAGTGGTACAAGTTCCCATACTTGTTGTCTTTTAAACTGAAGGAGCTCTTCCTGCATGGCTTCTACCCAACTGTTGTCTTTTAGTGCCTCTTGGTACTTGACAGGTTGTGTGAGAGATAGAAAGCCTGCAAAAAGACAGATGTTTGAGGATTGGCTTCCTGTGAGCATACCTTCTCTGATGTTGCCAATGATTTGGTCTGGTGGATGAGCTCTTAGGTAGATTAAATCTCCCTGATATGATATGATGGCATTTTGAGCTCTGATACCAATTGTTAGGATCTGAGTTTGATTGTTTTGATTGTTTAAGTAATATGAGTAATGAATGAAATAAACTATAAATGGAAAGTGCAGCAGAATGATAAACTGTAAATCAAAACAAGAGAATAATTGTTTTTCAATCGAATGATTTCATATATCAAATGATTACAACGATTATACAAGTACTCCCCCTCAGCCTGATCACTCTGTGATTGTTTGTCTAAGAGAATGTTTTGAGTGATGAATAGAACAGTACATGCACCGTTCTATTTATAGACAATCTAAACCTCTGATGACCTAGGCTGACGTCACCTAAGACAGTGACCTCTAACAGAATAACAACATAAAACATCTGATGATACAAATAACTGTTACATTGAAAACTCTGAAAGGCAAACAGCTGATAGGAAACCTCTGATGGTCTTGAATCATCTGTTGGAGCCTAAGTGCTGTTGGCTCCAACTGACCGATCAGCAGTTGTTCTTCATCAGACCTTTGATCAGCAGGTTTTTCTCTAGCAGTTGTTATCTATCAGACCTTTGTAACAGCAGTTGTTCCAGCAGTTGTTAGGGTACATCAGATGTTAGAGTCAACAGTCTTTTAGGAGAAGCAACTTGTAAATGCTGTTATTTTTAAGGATCATATGTGTAGTATATTTTGACTTTCTAATCATCTGTTCTTTTCCAGGTCAGCAGACCCAAGAGACCCATTGATAAGCAATTAGATTATCAACTAAAGAACACCAAAGGTACAGTAGTAGCACCATCGGAAGAATCAACATTGTGGCTTGACAACACCAAGTGGATAGATGAATACTAGGACAGTCATCAGAGGACTGGGTGGAAAAAGAAGAACCCGCGAAAGAGAAACACCACCAGAGTCCAAGAGGTCGGAAAGGAAGAAGTCTGAGCATCACGCATTTTATCCCGCCAAAGACGTGAAACGTGGCGCTACCGTGGAGGCAGCCCAGATTAGTAGCTTAGGATGAATAAGTTGAGAGGTTGGTGCATACGGTAGAAGACCCCGTCAAGAACCATCAAGTATGGTCGTTCACTCTTGATACTTTCTATCACCCAGGTATGCCCTCTCGGCATTAGTACCAATAACTTGTTTTTATTTTATTTATATTCTCGTAAGAATAAACTATTGAAGTTCATGCCAAGTGGTTTCTCTCAAGAAAGCAGATAAGGCAGCTGCGGGGATCGACCGCACGCAGACCGTTGGAAGACAAAAAAGGGAGGATTCTTGTTCCTTTTGACTTGTCCACTTTTCTTTGCACATGCATATATCACCATTATTACTTTAAAATTGTGTAAAAGAATTATGTGTGAGGTATTTGAAATTTTTGTGAAATTTAAAATACCTCAAAGCAGTTTAGCAAATCGTAACTAAAAGGCAATGTTTTTAAAAGAAGTTTTTGGCAACAAAACATTTTCAAACCCTTTGAGTCGGCCCAACGATTTTGTGGGAGATTAGGGAGGTTTTTGGTAGCCCAAAGAACAGCTTAAGGTGTTCCCGGTTCCTTAAATGACCCTACCCTTTTTCAAGTGAGCATTATTGAGCCTTATCGAGCACACCATTTCATATATATATATATATATATATATATATACACACACATACATACTACACATGCTCATTCATTTGTTTTGAGATATATTCCCCGATTGGCATGACCCGATTAGAACTTGTGTGACTTATGCGCTGCGAGACCGCATCAGAGGAGAGTGTGTGAAAGTGATCTAGGCACCTAGGACTTACCTATTCCGTTACTACTAGCCTTTCATATATTTTCCTCACCCCTAGCCACCCATTTTTTAGCCTTAGCCTTTTCATTTCTTTACGTTCATTTAGCCCCTGCCATGGCGAAATTAGGGAGGTGTTTAGGTGTTGAGAAAGCTCTTTGGCAATTTTGGGACTTTGAAGCAAAAGCCGCAGATCAAGAATCAAGAAGCAAGAATCAAGAATCGAGATCATGAAGAGGCTACAAAAGAAAGCCATTAGAAGAGCATACCATGTGTTAGCCATCACCCAGCAAGCAACATGATAAATTGGTATTTAAAAAAAAACAGAGAGAAAGTGTGTGTGAATAAAGAGAATCGAGGGAACTTCAAAAAGAAAAGTTTTGCAATATTGTCTGAAGAGACCAAGTAATCGACCCAACCTAGTGGAGGCTATTAGGCGGCCCTTGCGCCGAACGATTCACGAGAGAAGGCCACAGTCGAGCTGGGAAGTCCAAGGAGAAGATTAGCAAAGCCAACTTAAGAAGATCACCGAAATTCCAACAAACACGTCAAGCACCGAACCCGAAATCAGTCATGGTGGTAGACTCCATTCCTACCCTATTTTTCACCATCCCACTAAATAACCCTAAAAAAGTCCTATTGATTCACACACTTCACCTCAATAAAAGTTGTGGAGTTACGATTTGCACCCAAGCCTATGATTCGAGTCGTCCATCGGGTAGAATTTTAGTGATCACCCCAAAATGAAACCCGAGTGAATGAGAGAAGTGAGGAAAGAGGAAAAAGGGGCCACCTTAGGAATTGTTGTAATAAAGTCCCACCAAAAGCCATGCCCGAAATCCTGAAAGTTTATTAAGTTAGACTCTTAGGAGGTAAGTTAAGCTCGGCACATTGAGTTAAATTTACAATTTTTATCCCACAAAAAAATTGCCTAACGTTCGGTTTGCTTGAGGACAAGCAAACGCTTAAGTGTGAGGTATTATGATGTGCCAAGAAATTGATATGTTTTCACATATAATTATCACCTGTTTACACTCTAAATCATGCTTTTATCTTTGTTTTATTAGGATTTATCTTTCTTTGTTGATAATCGTAGGTTTGGAGGTCCGGTGATGAAAAGAAGTGAAAACCCGCACAAAACGGCACAAAAAGGACGAAGATTTGAAGACTTTGAAGACCTGCCAGACATGGCACGGCCGTGCAACCTTCCCGGGTCAACAAGTCAACATTTCCAAGTCAAAGGAGGCCAATTTCAGAGTTTCCGAAGGTGCATGGGCGTGCTCAGGAGTGTAGCATGGCCGTACTTTACTATAGCGTGTTCTCCAAGGCAAAAACCAACCAAGACTGACAAGACGGTTTGTTTTCCACGTTGGCACGGGCGTGCTCGGCAACTAACCAACAGCTTCTTCATAAAGGACTCTGCAACAGTACCCGTTGTCGAGCATGGGCGTGCAAGAACTGAAATGCCTATAGATAGAGGCCTTCACCCCACATTTTGAAGTATCCCTTCCCACTCGCAAACCAACACTTCTCCACGAAGTTTCTGCCCCCTAAGAGGTTTAGAGGTGTCCCTTGGAGCCTGGGATTACTCCATAAACACCTTGAGTGAGAGAGAAACACCCCAAAGTCATCCAAAACCCTTAGAAATCTTCATACAACCTTCCACCATGTCTTGTACACAAACCTAACCTTGTGAGCTTGTTGTATCAACCATGCTAGGCTAGATTTCTATTGGTGTTGTTAGGGTAAGGATGGAAACTTGGTATGAATTAACATAGTTTATCTTTTATTTTAAAGTGGTGTTTTGTGTTCTTAACAATTCTTACTATTCTAAACTTTGTTTAATGGTCTAATTAACAAATCACTTAGTCTTTGGTCTTGTGAGTGTCTTGATAGGAAATGGGAAGGACTCATGAGTGTACCCATGGAGTGTTAAAACCCATGCAGTCGTGAACTTAAACTAGGGCTGGCAATTTCAGACACGAACACGAATACCTGACACGAACCTACACGATTTTAACAGGTACAGGTATGACCTTAACAGGTTTCGTGTCCTAAACAGGTAGACACAAATATACCTGTTAATTTTCGTTCTAAGCAGGTTAATAACCTGTTTATCTGTTTTGTACATGTTAATACATGTTAAGAAATTATACTTTTTTTTTAAATATAAGTTGGGGACTTGGCCCTTGGGGGCTGAATCACTGATGGACTCCAACCATTCTAAAAACCCTAACAACTCACAAAGTCACATAATAGTACTCTCTTGAAGTCTCGCCGCCACACCATCCCTCCCTCTCGACGTCCCTCCTTCCTATCCGTCTCCTCCGGTCACCAATCTCGTCGTTCCTCCTTCCTCTCTGTCCTTCAGGTCACCAATAACCACCACCGTCGTTAACCGGTTCACAATTGGTTCAACGGTAGGAACCCGAAAACAAACCTGTAAATATCAGCAATTATTTAATTTATTTATGTTTTTAAATTGATAAAGAAGTTATTTAGTTATGTCATCAGGAATTGTGCTGTAGAGATGATTTTAGAGAAAGAAGTGCATGAAGTTGTTGAGGAAATATGGTTGTGGTCCTGTGGATGAAGAAACAAAGAAAGAAGAGGATATGGTTGTTCATGGTGATTAACTGATTGTGTGTGGTTGTGTATAGGATGAAAATTTGGTAAATTTAAGGATGGAAAGGAAATGAAGGTTTTGATGGTTGCTTTTTAGGAGTGGTGGTTGGATTCCGATGATGTTTAATGATGATGGTGGTTCATTTGTTTTTATGTGTTTGAGTGGAATGACTTTGGTGATTGAATCATGAAGATATTGTTGTTGATCTTGTTCTAAATCTCAGATCTGTTAACGAATAAATTAGTGTTTTTTTTACTCTAATCAGGTAGTATCGTGTCTTATCGTGTAAACCAGGTATAAACAGGTTCGTGTTCGGGTTTAAAAAAAAGGACACGATAAGTTTTCGTGTCGTGTACAGGTATACATGTTTCGTGTTCGTGTCTTATCGTGTTCGTGTCTTAACAGGTCGGGTATACCCGATTTGCCAGCCCTAACTTAAACCCATGAGTAGTGATTAGTCCATTTGTGGGTAGAAATACACACACTTTGAGACTTAATCCTCTACTATCAAGATATCATTTAGGGTCGGTACGGTCTTTATACTCGGTCCTAATGATAAGTTAATCCTTAATCTTACATCTTGGTTTCATGGTCTATGTGAAGCTCTTAGGTAGGTTAAGGATCGATGAACTCGTGTTGAAATAAGACGGTCTTTATTTTATTTCATCACTATACTGCCACACAGTTAATGATAGACCAATCACTTTTTGATAAGTTAATTAAATCAAGTAGGGAATGCACGTGTGCTGGTGAGTCACGAATCCTCTATGATATTAAGTGGTAACTTGCTCGGTCATGCTCTGGCCACCGACAAGTTATTCATAAAAGTCTAGAGTAGTTTTATGTCTATATCGCAACACCGGGAGGCGGGTAATTCGGGGTTGATTCGACACAATCCCGAGTCACTTTATTTCTAGTGTTGAGAGGTGAGCTCACCAGGTTTGGAGACCCTCATAATAACATTAAGAATACAATCATTTGTACAGCTTTGCGAAAACAGTCACCTCTAGAAAATGCAGTTGTAATTCTAAGTTAAGCATAAGTTCGCGCTCAAACACACGACTAAAAAATAAAGATAACTATTTTCATACCAGGTTGCATATGATCCCGAAGCAACACCATTGTTTTGCTCTTGATTTTTCATAAAAAGTTTTCATTTCTCTTTTTACTTTTCCTTTCATTTTAAAAAGTCTTTTAAGTAATTTTAGGAAGCTGAGTAGTAAAAATCGTGTCCACGGATTCGATACTCGGTACTTGCACATTTCTATACTATATACGATAGGTGCGCTTGCCTATCGTGTCGGGTTTAGAATGTCGAGCAACTATCGTTTTAAATTATAAATTTAAAACGTGTAAGTGTCATTCTGTTTTCTAACTTGCTCGTCTTTTCAATCAAAGCTTTTGGCATCTCGCTCGCGACTTTGTCCTATTTGAAAAGAAGTCTAGTTTTCTTAAAACACCCACACGACATCAGTTACCCATTTTTGTTGTTCCGGGGTTTGGATGGTTTGGGTGATGATGTGTTTCAAACTATGGTGATCGGTAAAAATGCGAAACTTGCGACCCAAAAGATATAGGCGCCACTTTTTAACGGATTCGGTGATCGCATAAAGCTCTTTGGTATAAGTGGATTGGGCTTGCATTGAGGGACACAGTTTCTTACCGAAGAAAGAAATCGGTTTGGTGTTTTGTGAAAGAACGGCTCCAATGGCGGTACCGGAAGCATCGGTTGTTACATCAAATGGTTCGGAAAAATTCGGGAGGGCTAAAGTGACTAAGGATTTCATGTGGTTTTTGAGAGTGTTGAATGCGTGATGAGCTTCAAGGCTCCACACGAATTCTTTGGCTTTGAGGATATCGGTGAGAGATGAGGCTATTCGTGAATAAGAGGGAACAAATCATCGATAATAACCGGTGATGCCCAAAAATGCTCGAAGGGTGGCGAAGGATGATGGTTGAGGCCACTATTGTATAGCATGGATTTTATCGGGTTTGGGAGCGAGACCATTTACGGATATCTTATGACCCCAAAAAAGAGAGTTCAGGGACACCGAAAATGCATTTGGATGCTTTGTCGTGGTATTGGTTGGTTGGTTGATAGGGTATGGAGTGCGAATTGTAGGTGATTGTAGTGGTAGGCTTGATTGTGGCTATAAACATAAATGTCGTAAAAAAAACAAGGACAAATTGACGAAGTACCTTACGAAAGAGGTCGTTCATGGCCACATGAAAAGTGGATCGTGCGTTTGTGAGATCGAACGACATGACAAGAAACTCGTAGTGGCCATCCATTGTGCGAAACGCCATTTTGTGAACGTCCTGTTGAGCGACCTGGATTTGGGGGTATCCCGAGCGTAAATCAATTTTGGAAAAGATTGTTGCCCCATGAAGTTCATCGAGAAGTTCATCGATTGTAGGAATCGAAAAACGGTCTCGGACAGTTGCTGCGTTCAAAGCTCGATAGTCGATTCAAAATCGCCATGAACCATCTTTCTTTTTTTTCCAAAAGTACCGGCAAGGAAAAAGGACTTTGACTCGGTTGGATTATGCCATTGTGGAGCAGGAAATAAGTTGTGGCATAACTTTTTTTTGGTAGTGTGGGTAGCGGTAAGGTTTGACATTTACGGTTGTGGCTTCATTTGTTAATGGTATGTGATGGTCGTGAAATCGATTTGGTGGGAGGTGTTGTGGTTCTTGGAATAAAGTATGGAATTGTCGAAGAATATTGGTTATGGTAGGATCATTGTTTTCAGCAGGTTGTAATGGCTCATGCGGTGATGAAGGTTTGGTTTCGACTGTTAGGGTGTGCAAGGAAGCAATGGAGTTATGGCGTAAAAGGGTGGGCAATAAACTTGGTGTGCAAATGCGGTTGATGGACTCTCCACGAATGGTATGATCGATCCCATCCTTTTTTAAAGCGATTTCTGGGATCGAAAAGTCGGCCGAGAGGCGACCGAGAGATGCTAACCATGTTACACCCAACACAATATCCGTTCCTTCCGCCGGTAAGATATAAAACGGAACTTGAAAGGAAGCTTTTTGAACCTGAAAATTGACCGATGGACAAAATCCGTCACATTGAATGAATTCGTCGTTGCCAACCGTGACATTGAATTAGGGAATAGGTGTGATGGTGACTTGCAAAATTTTTGCGAGCCGTGGTTTGATGATGTTGTGAGTGTTGCCACAATCGATGAGAACGGTAACCGAATGTCCATTAATGTAACTAGTGGCACGGAGTGTTTATGGCAACGTGAAACCGAAGTATGCAGCGTCCGAAAGGGATAACATTTGTGGAGGGTTTGGAGTTATGATTGGTGTCGGTTCGATTGGGTTAGTTTCTGGTTCAATGGGTTCGTGCCTGTCATCGTTGTCGATGATTAGTAGGAATTGGGGTGGGGAACATTTGTGACATGGGAAATACTTTTCTGGACACTTAAAACATAAACCTTCTTTGCGCCTTTGTTGAACAGCCGCAGTAGAAAGCTTCGTAAAGGGAAGGGTGGTTATTTGTTTAGTGGGTGTAGGCAAAAGAGGAGGCAAGGAATTAGGAGTATTAGTTGTGGTTTGTTGAGAAGTGGGTGGAGTTGTGTTTGAGGCTACTGGAGTAGTTTTGGGGTGGTAGGAAAATTTCGATGTGGTTGTTTTGAGGTATGTTAGACTTTGTCCTCAACTGCTTTAGTCAAACCTATGTCTTCATAAAGAGTATTTGGATGGATAACGACCAACTCATTTCGAATTCTCGGCTTCAAACCCGAAATGAAACAACTACCGAGGGCTTGTTGATTGAGACCAGAAACGTGGTTACTTATGCGTTCAAAGCTGGTGAGGTTGGCGGCAACTGTAGTGGTTTGAGAGAGTTTGAAAAGGGCTGCCTCATGATCCTCATAAGCCGAAGGACCAAAAAGCCTTTCCACTTCTCATTTGAAGTTCATCCACGATGGAAGTAGGCCATTGTTGGCAAGGTTTTGGTACTACACTAAGGCGTCACCAATAAAGTAAAAAATGGATAGTGAAACACGTTCGGTGATTGGTGTTTGGTAATATGAGAAGAAGTTCTCGGCTTGAAAAATCCATCCAAGTGGGTTGGATCCGTCGAAAAGCGGTAGGGTGATTTTTGGTGTATGAGCATGGTTTTGATTGGTGTCGGTTAGTAATGGTGAACCGGACGAGGACGATGGTGTTTTAAGTTTGAAGCCGGAGGAGGGTTCGGATGTTAATTTGTCGGACATAGTGGTCAGGACGTTGGCTTGGTGGTCGAGTTTAGTGTGTAGTGTGTAGTGTGCGAGTCTCGTCGATTAAGTTTTGGAGTTGGGCGGCTAGTTGGGTTGATACGGCCGTGGAATTGGTTATGAGTTGTTGTAGTAATTCGGCTAAGGATGTTTGTTGGTTGTCGGAGGTGTCCTCTTTGCGAGGGGCCATGGAAGGTGAGTTGGTGAATGAAAGCACCAATGATAGGATAATCCTTAGAAGATATTAGGCTCTAGAAATTTAGATGAAGAAGGGACAACTTTGTTGGACAATTTTATGATTTTTTTCATTAACACAAACATAACTTAAATAACTAGCAGGAGCCCGCGCGTTGCGACGGTGCTGTACAATGTTTGGATGTTGCGTTTAGTCAAATTTATGATTTTCGATCCGATTCGACCTGAAAATTCAAATTGATTTATATATAACGTGAATTTCTTTTATAAAAAGTACATATATATAATTTTGTTTATTTAGCTCGATGCGAATTCAAACATAAATCAAATTGTAATTTAAATTACCTGAATAACCCGAAAACAGTCGCACTAAACATCCATATACCACTCTTTTCTTTTACCTCTTATATTATAGAGATTCAAACCCACTTATAACTGGATCAAATTTATCCTCTATTATTGATTAAAAAAAGATCATTACGATGTTACCCGAAAGCATGATGGGTAAAGTGCATTCTTGCTAGTTGTTTGTTAATCTCCATAGACTAATTCCAAAAATTATATAACGAACATGTGAGTTTGTTTGCAGTTAATTTCTTGTTTTTTTCATTAATTAATAGAAATTAATAGTTGTATTAAATTTGTCTTGTCATTATAATGAAATTACAATTTTACCCATATGCATAAACATGAAATGACAAGTTTACCCGTCCAACACCCACTATATAGTAGTATAAATAAATGAGGTTACATGTCCACCATCCCACTAAGGCACGTTCACCATGTCATACTTATTATTAGGCCATGATCTCCATTAAAAGAGTCATGCACAACTACTACTAAACGAAGTCAACAACTAGATAAACAAAACAATAAATACTGAAGGAAATAATTTTTAAAACAATTAAACAGTAAATCGAGCTGGTCTCTTGACTTCTCGTTTGGGCTTCCTTCCTGGGCCAAGTCATCAGTTGGTTGGGCTTCTGATTGGGCCTGGGCTGTATCGTTAAACACTAGCTTGAAAATAATGCAAGTAAAGAGTTTATAGAAGTAATGATAAAAACATTTATAGAGTATGTAACGGACATGTATATCATTGTTCATATCTTTCACATTCACAAATTAATAGATAAGGTAAATTAAAAATTAAAAGAACCATAAACATACTATGGCCAATATATAAGGCTGTAAACGAATCAAACAAACCCGAACAATGTTTTGTTCAGGTTTGTTTGTTAAGGATTTTTGGACAAATGAACCTTTCATGAACACCCTAACAAACGGAATTCTTTGTCTGTGTTTGTTTGTTATGGAAATTCAATTGTTTGTGAATTGTTCGTGAACACAGGTTTTGAACACAAACACAGACAAGACACACATTTAATATGCAACTAACTAAAAACATTGTTAGCATTAACCATTAAACAAAACATATCCCCTGAATGATAAGTAGACCACTGGTGCCAATCGAAAGACATGTCCGGGATGAGTATCAAGCGTTTATGCTTGAATATGACAAAAGAAAACAGTCACATTTAAGGTAAAAGTCTCACATCAAATGGGCTTTGGATGGAGATGAAAATTCATCTTTCTTCCACCACATTATTAATTCTAACACCTCAAATAGTAGGATCAATGGAACCATCATTAATGGGGAATGGGTGGATAATCTGATAGCCATTAAAGACGCTGCTTATCATTTTCTCTCTGAAAAGTTTGTGGAACCATGTGAACATAGGCCGATTCTGATCTGTCCGAATCTGACTCAAGTGTCTTCGGATGAGACGGAGCTGTTAATTCAGCCTTTTTCTATCATGGAAATAAAGGACGCTGTGTGGTCTTGGTATGGTGATAGGGCGTCGGGCCCGGACTGGTTCAACTTCAAGTTTTTGAAGCGGTTCCGGGGTATGTTGGAGGTTGATTTTGTGGCAGTTTTTAATGATTTTCATCAGCATGGTTCATTGAACCCGGTATGTTTGTCGTCGTTTATTGCTTTGATTCCAAAAATAAAGGACTCGATGGGTTTCAGTGATTTCAGACCTATTAGTCTTGTTGGTTGCATTAATAAGGTGCTATCTAAAGTGTTAGCTCTCAGACTAAAAAGGGCGATCGATAGGATTGTTGGCCCTAAGCAGTCCGCATTAATCTTTGGTAGAAGTATATTGGATGGACCTCTCATCATGAATGAATTGGTGGCGTGGATGAAGAAAATGAATCGATTGGGTATGTTTTTTAAAGTCGATATTAATAAGGCCTATGATTTCGTGTGTTGGAAGTTCCTTGACTCAATATTAGAACAAATGGGTTTATCGGTTATTTGGAGAAAGCGAGTTTCAGCAGCAGTGACTAACGCTCGGGCCTCGGTGCTGGTTAATGGGTCGCCTATGGTCAAATTTCAATGCAATAGTGGATTGAGGCAAGGCGATCCTATTTCACCGTTCCTTTTTGTGATTGCCATGCAAGCCTTGTCTTGTGTCATGAAGAAGGCGTGTGAGGTTGGTTTGTTTCATGGCCTTCAGTGCAAGGGTTTGGGGCCGGTTTTTTCACATCTTATGTATGCAGACGATGTGGTTTTCATGGGGGAATGGTCCGAGTTGAATGCGAAAAATCTTAGAAGACTGTTACGGTGTTTTCATTTGGTGGGGGTTCAGGCTTAATATGGCATAGTGTTGCCTTTATGGCGTGGGCATAGAGGATTCAGAATTGCAAACTATGTCTGCTATGTTATGTTGTAATGCCGGTTCTTTCCCATTTAAATACCTTGGTTTGCAAGTTAGGCGAACATGAACTTGTGTAAGAATTGGGAACCAATCTTGTAGATTTTCAGGAATAGACTGTCGATTTGGAAAGCTAAGCACCTATGTTTTGGGGGTAGGATGACATTAATCAAGTCGGTTTTAAACTCCTTACCGACGTATTATTTTTTCTTATATAGGGCCCCGACTAAAATTATTGATATGTCGGATCGTATGCGAAAAGTATTCTTTTGGGGCGGGCCGGGCGAAAAGGGGAAAATGAACTGGGTAGCATGGGAAAAAGTGATTGCGCCTGCCGAGTATGGGGGTTTAGGTTTCGGGTGTCTTCGGGACGCCAATTTGGCCATGTTATCAAAGTGGTGGTGGTGATTCAAAGGGGAGCCGGGTAGTTTATGGTGAAGGGTAATTTGGGACATTCATAGCAATTCTAGGGGGTGGTGTTATGTACTGACGAAGCTTTCATTACCTGGCCCATGGAAACACATTGCTAGATCGATTGATGAATTGAAAAGGGTGGGGATTGATGTGTCCAGGCTGATTCGTGGAAGGGTGACCAATGAGGCGGTTATACGGTTCTGGTTAGACGTTTGGGTAGGCGAATCTTCTATGGCGTCTCGGTTTCAGAATCTGTTCAGCCTGGAAAGTAATAAATTTTGTGTCATTGCTGATAGGTTCGCGCCTAATGGGTCGGCCTGGATCTGGTAGTGGAGTAGGTCAGTTTTGGAAGTGTCCAAAGCTGCAGAACTGCAGCTGTTGGTTGATATGATTGTGCCCTTAGTTCTGTCAGGCGGTAGAGATCAATGGGCCAGGGCTTTGAATGGGTTGGGCGAATTTTCGGTTAGAAGTATTAAAGAAGGCCTATATGATATGCAGCTGTCGAGGCCTACGTATGTGTGTAGGAGGAACTCGTGGGTGCCAAAAAAGTTTGAGATAATGCCTTGGAGGGCGGAGTTGAATCGGCTTCCTGCTCGTTGGGCATTACATAGGCGGAATGTAAATGTTGAGTCGCTTTCTTGTCCATTATGCAGTGATTGTGTCGAAACTTCGGAGCATTTATTTGTCGAATGTGGTTTCGTGCAAAATGTTTGGCAAGTGGTGTCACAATGGTGTAAGTTACAATTGATTTTTGCATTCAACATAAGGGATATTCCGGATTTGTCTCTGTTTGTTGACGGGTCGGAAAAAAGGAGAAAGGCGGTTCATGCCGTGTGTTTAATTACTCTTTGGTGTGTGTGGAAGACGAGGAATGAAGCGGTTTTTAACAATCTGCAATGCTCGGTTCAACGTATAACTGGGGACATAAAAGTGCTTAGTTTGTTGTGGGTCAAGGTGTTGTTGCACGTTTTGCGACTAGTGCTATTGGATTGTACATTCTATTATGTTTTGGTGAAATCGTGGGGTCGAAGGTGGCTTTTGGAGGGTCGAAAGTGGCTTATAGAGGTTGAAGGTGGAGTTTACAGGTCGAACATGGAAGTATGAAGAGCAATGTGCTGATTCGACCATTTGATGGGTCGAACCTGCACATTCGACCCTTACGGGGGGCGAATGTGCAGGCTTATATATATTCTGATTTTCATTTTTCATGTAACTTTTTGTCATTTGTCTTTCCCGTTCGACCTGTTATTCTCTCTAGTGTTTTAGTATCTTTTGAAAGTTGATTATTTCATTGTAAACATCATTGTAAAGGTTTTATCAAACTTGTTTATTAATGAAATGGAAGTTAAAAGGTGATTTGCGTGTTTTGTTCATATTATTATCTTTTCGTAATTGATTTAGGGATTCCGCACCTAAATTGGTAAACATGTTTGATTAAACAACTTGTTTTTATGAAAACGATCCTCCACACAAGTTTCGTGCGATGCAACCTGAACTGGATTGGAAGGTTTGGAGTGACTTTAATTTTCATAGAATAGGGTGGTAATGTTATTTTGCTGTATTTGTTGTTAGTTTTCTTGTGTATGCATATGTGTACTAGGTGCAGCTAGTATCCTGCTAACCATTTTGGAATGAAAATTTTATTGGCCACTCAAAAAAAAAAAGTACTAACTTTGACATAATTATTCAAAATCAATTAGATATGAACACATGATAATCCTAAATCATAAGTTCATAATCATCCCAAAAAATGTCTAGATTCTTGAATACCCAACTTCCCTAAATTCTTCATACAAACATCTTCAAATGTCTAGTAAGAAAGCAAAACCAAAGATTCAGGTTTTCCATTAGTGTAGTACCACCAACAATAAAAGATTGATGTCTTAGGAATAAAAGAATGATCAAAACATTTACTTAAATAATTAATGTATAAGGCCGAAAAATTTTAAGAAGGAAAAAGTTTAGGAAGGAAATTGAAAGACTAAAAACTTTTAAAGTTTTAACTAATGAACATAAACAAACACCAACGGATATAAACGAACGAACGTAAACAAATACATTGCCGAACGTTCACGAAAGTAATCAAACGAAACCTTTGTTCATGTTTGTTTGTTTAGTTAATCGAACAAAATTTCTTGTTCGTGATTGTTCATTTATTAGGCAAACAAATATAAACGAACTTCTAGCTAAACGGTTTACGAACTATTCACCGAACGTTTGGTTTGTTTAGAACACTACCTACATATCTTGTTTTAACATCTGTATAATATAAAAAATATATAAATTCACTCACCCACTTTCCAGTTTAAATTAACTGAAACGATATCAACCGAATTATCGTTGCATCGCATAGGAACTGAAAAATCGCTGCGGCCGGGAAATGCGAACTTACTACTACTGAAAACTAATTCAAACTAGTCGTTGCATGGTGGTTGTTCTTCTACGTAAAAGGTGGCTAGTCTCCTCGAATAAGCCTAAGTTTGTTTAATAAGGTTGTTACCATTAACTGTTGAGATTTCCTTCTTTTCAGTATTTAGCCGTTTGCTTCTTTTAGTATAGAGGTGCTTTGTTATTTGATTATGTACACCCTTCAATTTTAGTGAATAAAGTTCTAAGTAGGGATGAGCATACAAGGCTGAATACCGATCCCGTCCCGTCCCGATCTCGATACCGTACCGAACCGATACTGAACCGAGGGGTTTCGGGATCGGTATCGGTACCCATATTTATGGATTTTTGGTTTCAGTATTATCGGTATCGGTACGGGATCGGTATGGTATCGATATTGGTTTCTTGGAGTTTTCGGTATCGGTATTGTCGGGATCGGTATCGGTTCGGTACCGATACCGTCCCGAGCTCATCCCTAGTTCTAAGCATTCAAAGAAATTCTTGTTATTAGTTGTGATATTGCTCTAAAAATAAGAACAGATTTGGTATCAAAGCCAGTAGAGTGAGTGCTTCACGTCTGAAATCTGAGTGTGTGAGATCCATTATCTTCTTCCATGGCAGAACAAACAACTACACTTCCAATGGCTCCTACCCCAATCCCTATGTTCAAGGGAGAAAGTTATGAGTATTGGATTATACGATCGAAGACAATATTGAGATCAAGAGATCTATGGGAGATGGTTGAGAATGGTGTGAATGAGGCTGAGACAGATCAAGGAAGATTGAAGAATAGTCGAAAGTAGGATGCTCATGCCATGGCCGTTATTCAACAGGCTGTCCATGATCAATTGTTCTCTCGAATTGCTGTTGCTTCCTCAGCCAAAGAAACATGGGAAATCCTGAAGATGGAGTTTCAGGGAGATACACAAGTGAAATCTGTGAAATTGCAAGGCCTACGAAGAGACTTTGAGAACCTCTGCATGAAAGTGACTGAGTCTGTTGGTGACTATTTCTCAAGAGTGATGGAAATAATTAGCCAACAATGATTCTATGGTGAACAGATTGTAGATCAAACCATTGTTTAGAAGATCCTAAGGAGCTTGACTCCTAAGTTTGACTATGTTGTCCCATCCACTGAAGTGTCATTTGATTTAACTACTCTGACACCAATCAAACTTATTGGGTCTTTGCAGTCCCAGGAAGAGAGAATGAACAGCAGAGGTGGTGAGAAGATAGAAAGAAATGATGAACATGCTTTACAGTTTTTTCAAGAGAATGTTAGAAGTCCACAAGGGAATACAAGAGGATGAGGCCATGGCTATTCAAGAGGAAGAGGTAGAGGGAGAACTCCTGAAAAAGGTAGAGGGCCTCAATGTTATCTCTGCAACAGGTTTGGACATGTGAAGAGGGACTGCTGGTACAATGATGAAGGACATGTCAACATGGAAGGGAATGATGGTCAAGATGATTCAAATGTGACAGAAGAACCTCACTTGTTTATGATGTATGTACCAGACGAGCAGTGTGCATTTATGGCTGATGATGATCACAATGGCAGATCTAATTGTCTTTGGTTTCTGGACTCAGGGTGTTCAAACCATATGACAGGTAATAGGGCTATCTTTACTCATTTGGATACTGATTTTAGCCTAATAGTGAGGTTGGGAGACAAGAAAATATTATAGGTTCAAGGAAAAGGGACATTTAAAATTGATCTCAAGCATGGTGGTTATAGACTTCTAGATGATGTCTATTTTGCCCCACGCTTGGAGTATAACCTATTGAGTGTAGGCCAACTCATGAGAAATGGGTACTAGTTGTTCTTTGATGATGGCAAGTGTGTAATCAAGAACAGGAACTCAGATGTTACTCTCATGACAATCATAATTGCAAACAATAATATGTTCTTATTGGATGCATCTAACTCAGAACCTGCTCCAACATCAAAAGTCCCTAATTTTGATGATGTGTCAATTCTTTGGCATCAAAGGTATGGCCACTATAACACTCACACCTTAAAAACTCTTTATGATTAGAAAATGGTGTTTGGATTGCCAAAAATAAAAGCATTTGATAATTGTGATGGGTGTGTTTTTGACAAACAAAGTATGTCACCTTCTAATTCAAAACTTTGGAGGACTAAAAAGAAGCTTGAACTTGTCTATGCTGATGTATGTGGGCCTATTCAAGTTTCAAGCTTAGGTGCTAGCCTGTACTATCTTTTGTTTGTTGATGACTATACAAGAATGTGTTGGGCCTATGCAAGTTTAAAGTGTTTAAAGCTATGGTTGAAAAAGAGGCTGAAGTCCCAATCAAAACACTTAAAACAGATAGGGGAGGTGAGTTTTGTTCAAGAGAGTTCAATTATTTTTGTGAATCAAATGGTATAAAACATGAACCCATGCCTCCCTACACACCTCAACACAATGTTGTAGTAGAGAGAAAGAATAGAACAGTGACGGGACTAGCAAGAAGTATTATTAAGCAAAAGCAATTGCCAAACTATTTTTGGGTAGAGGTAGTTGCCACTACCATTTACTTGATCAACATGGTCACTACTAAAGCACTGAAGAATCAGACACCTTATCAGGCTTGGTTTAAGTACAAGGCAAAGGTTGATCATCTCAAAGTTTTTGGAAGTTTGTCATATCATGTGACACCAGCTCAGGGAAGAAGAAAGTTGGATGATAGAGTTGAATCATCTATCTTCATTGGTTACATTAAAGAGACAGATGGTTACAGACTCTACAATCCAACCACTAAGAAATTCTTTACTAGAAGAGATGTTCAAGTTAGAGAGACTCAGAAGTGGGAATGGGAGAAGACTGTTGATAAACAAAGCTATGAAGCAACCTACATAGATCCATTTCTTGCCATGGAAACTGATGATGTGGCAGAAGAAGGCCCTACCACCTGATTAGCCTGCTCATACTGAATCAAACAGTGGTCATTTATCCACTTCTGTTTCAGAAAGTGATCGGGAAAGCTCAAGTCAATCTCAATATGTGTCACCAAAGTTGAAAGCCTTAAGTGATGCTTACCATAATGCAAAGAGGTCAGAGCTAATTATGACACTCATACTATTGAAGATGATCTTACAGTGTGTCAATTTGCTCTGAGTGTTGCTAATCCTATAAGTTATGATGAGGCTGCTGTTAAGAAGGAATGGAGACAGGTAATGCAAGATGAGATTCATGCAATTGAAAAGAATGGTACTTGGGAGCTGGTCAATCTTCATGCCCATAAGAATTCGGTGGGACTAAATTGGTTGTTCAAGACAAAGTTGGGGCTAAAAGGAGAGATCATGAAGCACAAGCAAGATTGGTGGCAAAAGGTTATTCAGAGTAGCATGGTTTAGACTATCAAGAAACATTTGCACCCGTGGCCAGGTTTGAAACTATCTGGATTATTATTTCTATTGCAGCTCAGTTAGGATAGAGATTGCATCAGCTGGATGTTAAATCAGCTTTTCTCAATGGTGATTTAACTGAAGAAATCTATGTCCAGCAACTAGAGGGTTTTGTAGTTGTTGGAAAGGAGGATAAAGTGTATAGATTGAAGAAAGCTTTGTATGGCTTTAAACAGGATCCTAGAGCCTGTTTCTCAAGGATTGATACTCACTTTCTCAATCATGGGTTCAAGAGAAGCAATAATGAACCAACTTTGTATGTCAAGAAGGTTGAGAACAAGCACATTATTTATGTGTGTTTGTATGTGGATGATATAATATGCACTAGTTCCTGTCCAGCTTTAATTGCATATTTTAAGAAAGTTATGAAAAATGAATTTGAAATGTCTGATATGGGGCTACTTAAGTACTTCTTGGGCTTGGAAGTAAGGCAAACTGGAAATGGTATTTTTCTGTCACTAGGAAAATATGCCAAAGGGTTGCTAAAGAAGTTTGGAATGGATGGTTGTAATTCACTTAATGTTCCAATGATTGTTAATGAAAAGTTGATGATTGATGATCAAGCTGACAAGGCCAATGAAACAGCATATAGAAGCCTGGTAGGAGGGTTGATTTATCTTACACACTCAAGGCCAAACCTGGCCTATTCAGTAGGGATTGTTTCTAGGTTCATGCAAGCACCATCCGAGATACATTGGGGAGCAGTTAGACAGATATTGAGGTATGTGGCTGCGACAAGTGAGTTTGGTATTTGGTATAATAAGGGTGCAAAAGTGGAACTTGTAGGCTACACTAATAGTGATGGGGCAAGCTGTGTAGATGATAGGAAGTGTATATCTGCTAATATGTTCTCATTGGGAAGTGGTTCAATAACATGGAGCTTTAAGAAGTAGTGTGCGGTTTCATTGTCTAGCACTGAAGCAGAATATATAACTGCTACAACAACAATGTGTCAAGCTGTGTGGATTAGGAGGATATTGGAAGAGTTAGACTGTGAGCAGGTCAAGGCTACTGTGTTGTATTGTGACAACAAATCTACAAGCAACCTAAGTAAGAACCCTGTGTTAAATAGTAAGACCAAGCACATAGAGCTGAAGTATCATTTTGTACGAGAAATGGCGAATCAAGAGAAGGTTGTATTGGAGTTCTGTTGTACTAATGTGCAGCTGGTAGACTTGCTTACAAAGGCATTGAGCAGGGAAAAGTTTACTTGGCTTCGTCATCATTTGGGTGTCATGGAGTTTGAATTAAGGGGAGGTATTGAAAACTAATTCAAACTAGCCGTTGCATGGTGGTTGTTCTTCTACGTAAAAGGTGGGTAGTCTCCTGGAATAAGTCTAAGTTTGTTTAATAAGGTTGTTACCGTTAGGGGTGTTCAACGAATCGAATAACGAATTTTCGAATTATTCGAATCGAATTTCTCGAATTTTAATTATTTTTACCTGAATTCGTATTCGATTCGTATTCGCTTAAAAATCAATTTATTCGATTCGTATTCGATTCGAATAAGAAACTCGAATTCGAATCGAATTCGAATAAATTCGATTTAGTTCAAATTCACCATAAAAAATAAATTGTTTTACTTTTTGTTTTAAAACTAATACAAACTCATTACTTTTAACATATAAAATACAAATCTACAAAATTAATAAACAACAATATGTCAAATACGGGAATAGTAAAAATAGTAGAGAATATAGTTTGTTAGAGTTTGTGATGTATAAGGTAAATATGTAAAATATGGTTATGGTAAAAGTTGTAGAGACTATGGGTTCTTAGAGTTTAACCAAAATTTAGAAATTCTTTTTTTCAATGTGTATATTTATGTATATAATAATGTGTATGTGTATATATATTTAAAAAATATATACACTTACAGTTTTTATTCGAATTTCGAATCGAATCGAATTTAAAATCATAAATTCGTATTCGATTTACTGGACTCGAATTCGAATTGAATCGAATTCGAATTCTTAATAATCGAATCGAATTTTTGGTAATCGAATCGAACTAAGTCGAATTTTGAATTTTTCGAATCCGAATCGAATTCTGAACACCCCTAGTTACCGTTAGTTGTTGAGATTTCCTTGTTTTCAGTGTTTTTCCTTTTGCTTCTTTTAGTATAAATAGGTGCTTTGTTATTTGATTATGTACATCCTTCAATTTCAGTTAATAAAGTACTTAGCATTTAAAGTAATTCTTGTTATTAATTGTGATATTGCTCAAAAAATACAAACAACTGTGTCCCTAATTTTATTAATTATTAAAAAGACACCTAGTTGGTAAATAATTTTCTCATACACACCATTAAGAAAATGCTTTTCTTTAAATTTTGGAAAAATCTTGTTCAAGCAACCAAAAAAAACTGTCTTTTTATTAAAAAAAAAAAAAAAGAAGCAAAAATATAAATGGTTTTTGCCAACGGTTCTGTTTTCTATTGGACAAAGGTCACAGGAGTGTGACAACAAATTTATTTGAGAATATGATTAACACTTGTCTAGTGATTAGAGTTCGGTATGATTTTTTTAACGGCAAGGAACGATGTGCTAACCAGTGTAACACCGGATACTATGGTCAATGTTGACTACTCGACTGTCGTCAGCCCCTTGGCTGCCTTAGATGCGTGTAAACCCGACCTCCACGTGCCTGAAGGCACAACAGTGGAATAATCGGTAAAACCCGGCTCCCATCCGAGTCGAACCGGTGCATCCGTATTCACTCTTCACCTAGATGCCGCAGAAAATAATGAGGAGAGTGGAAATTAGACATGGGTCACAAGAAACACCAAGTCTTTCCCTAACCATTACTTTATTCGCTAGAGTTTGGTATGTTAATCAAGGGTTTTAATCCTTATGGGTTTAACAAATGCTTAATTTTTTATTTGTTCATTGGTTATAAAAAAAGTTCTTTGCGTCTTGTTTATAAAACGTGCAAATGTCACTTTGTTAATGATAATTATGTAATGATAATTACGTAATGCTTTCATGAACATACAAGAACATTATGTAATTATCATTACGTAATTATTATTACGTAATTATCATGTACAAAGTGCATGATAATTATGTAATGATTATTACGTAATGCTTTCATGAACAACAAAAACATTACGTAATTGTCATTTTACGTAATTATCATGTACAAAGTGCATGATAATTATGTAATGCTTTCATGAACATACAAAAACATTACGTAATTATCGTGTACAAAGTGACACTTCGCACGTTTCGCACGTTTTTATCACTTTTCACAATAACCTCTCCCTATATATATATATATATATCCCATAACAAGGATTATATTGAAAAAAAATTAAACAAGGAATCAAAGTGATGGTTTAGTTTGTGCCATATAACCAGAGTTGGTCTTTGGTTCGGTACTTGTTGTGATCTTACCCACTATTCAAATGTAATTTATCTGCATGAGTAAAAACTATTGGTTATAATAAAAAAAAGAAAAAAAAAAACAGTTGTTTGTTGAGAGTGATTAATCGACGGTCCGATGGATTCAATGGATAAAAATATTCTTATTCTTCTTGATTGGTTAATTTGATAGAAAGCAATGTATAAACATAGACTAATCAATTGATAAGTTAACATAAGGTTTTAACAAATAAGTGTATCCATGTATTTACAACACAAGTTCGGTAATTAACTAACACAACTGCCTACAATAAGGTTAAAACAATAAGAAAACAAGTTACATAAAAAAACTCAGGTTAAAACATAGTTATGCTAATACTTCCAACAACAAAATGATTGGTGATGATCCGTTGGTGATTTATTTACCCACACAATGTTCGCTATGGTGCCTTCCCCTATAGTGGGGGATCCCCGTTATCTATGTCACTCGATGAAAGCCCTCTGTATTTTAGTAGGAGGTATTGCAGAGGTTTCTCGACGATGGAGTCATGTTTATCGTGTTTGTCAAAAATGGTAGCTCCATATGTGCGAACGATCATTTCAAATAGGAGAGGAAACTCAAGTTTGGAGAAGAGAACAATGGGAACACTAGATAGAAGGAGAAAAGGCATGCATATTGACGATAGCGTGATATGGACCATAAGAAACATTGCAGCAGCAAAAGAAATCATCATGGTAACTATAGAGAAGAAAAGGCATGCAATTCCAATGATCAATTTGGTGGGCAAGGAAACTAGAAAATCTTCCTCCGCGTATCGTGCAGTCAGAATTCCTAAGAACATCAAGATAGAAGTTGATGATGTGAAGAGCGCGAGTCCATTTGATATGATAAATATTATGAACGCCTTTTCTTCAATTTTGTTGGTGCTTAACATTACGGGATGCCCATTTTCCTCATCATTCCCACCGGGTACAGTGAAGGCAGTTGCGAACATGACCGCAGCAATAAGAGTTCCTACAACCATACATGATGCTGCAGTGTTCTTCATCCATTTTTTACCTTCTTTTACTAGATCTTTGTGTTCTTCACTAAATAATGTGCGAGGCTTTCTATGGCTTTCATTCAGTTGATCTTTGTAGTCCGGTTGAACTAACCTTTCCACCTCCTAAAATGTTAGTTAAATAAAGTTAATTTAACATTTACATTTACATTTCCAAAAGATAACAAAATGAGCCAAGAGACAAATTTTGTTTTACCTTATACCACTGTAGTTCCCTCTGCATTTGTAACGCGGCTCCTGAAATATGGTCAAGGTGATCTGGAGGAGAGAGCTTAGCCGCAAGATGTAGAAAATTATTCTGAAATATATCGTGTCGACTAGCCACTATGCTTTTCTTTGTTCCCAATCTATAAAAAAGACTGAATATGTTTTCTTGGCGTAGAATAATTGCATGTGAAAAGATTGATCTTCCTCTTTTGTCTTCCCTCCATATGATGTCTGGATTGTATTTTAGTAGTTCCTCGACGAACTCAACTATTCCATACTTAATTGCAGTGTGCACTGCTTTGTCTATTTCCATTTCGTCAAGCTTTGAGTTACTCACGCCTTTTATTTCCTTGCAAATGCGGACGAGGAGGTTACTTGCTTTATCATTTACTAACCTCATGTCATGCAAATTCTTGATATCGGGTACTGCAAGTAAAATTAAAAACACATATTTACATAGAATCACTTTCTTTAATACACAATTTTACGAAGAGAAGTGCACATGTGTCAGAACTATTGCCTACATACCTAAAAACTGTATCAAGATCTGACCTAGCCGACATAGTAAGCTAGGAGAGCTGGCGAATCCTTCGTCATCATCAGAGATATCAATTTCGTGTTGAGAGTCATCTGTTCCTTTGGTGTCAACATCCCGTGAAGGATATCTACACACACCTGTTTGGAATGTACAAAGGCATCAATGTAAATAATCCACACAACATCCAAAAGAATTAAGTTCAAGGTATAGATAGTAATCACCAAGATCCTTTACCAGTGTGACCGAGGTTATCATGCCACAAAACCATAGAGACGGTCAAGTAGTTTTTTTCCTTTATTTTTTTTATACATATAACAATGGTAGGCGAGTCTATAACAATAAAAGTTGCAACTTACTGCTCGGTTAATTTGAAGGTGTAAACTAAAACTATTGGACTTATTAATTAATATAGTGAATTCTAGTGTTAAAGAGGAATTAACAAAAATAAAAGTAAAACAAGTGTGTGGAAGTAGTAATAAAAAAATTGATACTTGCAAACGTGTGTAAATAATGAATAATGATAGAATGAACTTAAAAATTTCCAAACACATATATCCTACATATCTCTATATGTACTTGTGTAGTGTAGAGGTCATCCGATGTGATATGTTCTTGTTTATTGTGATAAAATAATCATCACCAAAGATCATTGGCATTTGTGGCAGCCTTCACAAAATGCAATACCGACTCATTAAGGGCCCAAACATATTAATTAAGTATTAATATTTAGATCGAATACAGTGGTGGAGTGGTGGAGAGGCCTTATGTTCACTTAGGTGATCATGGGTTCAATTCCCACTTCCAACATTATGATTTGGTATCCGGGTGAAGATCGAATACGGGTGGCGCCGGTTCGAATCTGACGGGCGGCTAGGTTTTACCGAGTTCTATAACACTGTCGTGCCTTCGGGCGGGCGGGGCTCGGGTTTCCGCTCATCGGGAGAAGGCGGGGGCTGCTGGAGGTCGAGTAGTCGATTCTTGGGCACGGCGCCCCGCAAGGGTGGTTGCCACACAGTTGTTCGCCGATCAAAAAAAAAAAAGTATTAATATTTAGATAAATGAAGGATGATATTAGTAAACTAGCTGATTACTCCGGGAGTGTCCCGGGGTTGAAAAATTTAATATGACTTAATAAAAAAGGATAAAAGAAGTAAAGAGTCTCAACCACTTTTAATGCTAAAGAAAGTTTTTCTAATTTTTATACTACGAAAAGGGGCTATCATCCAGCGTTCCTAGCAGATTAAAAAAATCTCAACCTCTTTTAATGCTAAGAATATCGTTATAGCACATGAACATGGGCAATTCATATATGTAATAGTAGGTTTAAAAACATATATACTATCATAACACGATTAGTACTTGCCTATATATGATTAATAAATCACCTAAACACATGTGTTTTTTTCTGCATGAACAAAAAACTCACTAAAAAACATTTTTTTTCGTTTTTTGTATAGCACTATGGTGCTCGTTGGAAAGATAATAAAGCGATCGTTAATTTGGTGTAATTTTTTTTTTCAAAAAAAAAATATCATACATAAAAGTTACTAACGTTTAAAAATTGTGAGTGGAAAATAAGGAAAAAATAAAGATAAAAATATTAATTAAAATATTTGAAATTTTAAAATAATAATTAACATTTAAAAATATGAAAGGAAAATAAGGAAAAAATATTAATTAACATATTTGAAATTTTAAGATAATATAGATATAGATTAAGTTTTCGAGTAACACATGGTAATGTGTTACCCGAAAACTTATTTTTTTTAAAAAAAAATGCTCGGCGCTTTTTTGATGATTATTTTTTTTTGCTCAAAATGCTTAAAATCATGTATATTACATACCCTAAATTTTTCATATAAAAAAAGCTCGCGAAGTTAGAGTTTCCATAGTTTTCACTATAACAAGGGTTTCCAATTAATATAACCTTATATATATATATATATATATATATATATATATATGGGAAAGGATAAAATGAAAACCCTCTTGAGTTGAGAAAACTTTTGAAAGCCCATGTAAAAAACCTTTATTTTTTTGAAAAAAATAACCAATGTAAAATACATGTTTTTAAGTATTTTGGGTAAAAAAATAACAAAAGCGCCGATGAGATTTTTAAAAAAAAAATAAAGTCGCTAAAAAACATATGTTTTCAGCTATTTGCCTATGTTTTTAGCAACTTTTTTTATTTTTTTTTAAAAAATCTCATCGGCGCTTTTTTTTTTTGCCCAAAACGCTTACAAACATGTATTTTAATTTGTTATTTTTTCAAAGAAAAAAAATGTTTTTTTACATGGGTTTTCGAAGATTTTCTCAACTCAAGCGGGTTTTCATTTTATACTTGACCTGACCTATATATATATATATATATATATATATGGTAGGGTTCAAATAGGAACCAACCCTTAAGTAGGAACTATAGGAACCAATCTGAGCCATCCATCTTCAAAGGCATGATTGTAAATAAGTAAAACTTTAATTAATTTTTATTTTAATAAAGGGGTATTAATGTCTTTTGTTCAATATCATTTATTAGGTAATTAATAAGAAACTCATGTATATTTGGAAACAGCAAATTAGTGTTTATGGTATACCCAAACGTATTTATTGTATATACTATTAAAATTATATCTCGGTATATATACAACAATGTACATTGGTGTATATTCGTTTTTTCATTTATCATCATCACCAACACAAGATATACATTGGTGTATATTCGTTTTTTCATTCACCATCATTCAACATCATCAACACAGATATACATTGGTGTATATTGGTTTTTTCATTCATCACCATCAACACAGATATACATTGATGTATATTTGTTTTTTCATTCATCATCAACACATACATACATTGATGTACACAGATATACATTGGTGTATATTCGTTTTTGAAGTGTACATTGGTGTATATCAGTTTTTTTTTTGTTCATTCATCATCATCATCAAACACATATATACAACGGTTATATGATCTTCTATCACATGAGATTGTGATTCAATGTTTTCATGTATAGAATTATTATCCATAACTTGGAAATCTGAATCGTTGGCCGATTTTAGATTCTTTTAAATCGAAAGTTTTTTCAATTCAATCAATTTAAATCTTCTGAATTCGACTGGAAGTTATTTCGATTCAATGGAATTCAATCGAACGTGATTTTTTTTTTAATTTGGGATTAGAGATGATAATAGGTTGAGAGATTTAAGGAAAGTCAAAAAAACTTGCATATTAATTGCAGGAAGATAATTAACTGCCATATATAAAACTTTTAATTAAATTAAAATATAATATTTAGTTGTCTAATTACATAACTACCCCCTATATCAAGATCAAAGATGAATGGCTCAGATTGGTTCCTAAGTTCCTAACTAGGCTCTTGGTTCCTATTTGATCTTTTTCCTATATATATAGGGTGAGGTTCCTGTACAAAGGCTATATTTTGTGAGAAGTGTGAGAAGGATTAAAAATTGATACTTAGGCATCATTTTTTGAACTTAGTCGTGATGTTTTGGATTATTTTGCCTAGAAAAACACCAAACATAACAATTAAAAACCGAAAACAATGTATTTTAGGCTTAAAACTTAAAACACCATGCTAAGAACATTAAGCGGTGTGTTTTAAGCGTTCAGTAGTGTGTTTTAGTTGTTTTTTAAATTTAATGACTATAATACTTTGTATTGTGTTTTAGATTGTTGTGTTTGGTATTTTTCAAGTTAAAACAACCTAAAATATCAATCCTAAATCCAAAACATGATGCCTACATGTCAATTCTTAGTCCTTCTCACACTTCTCACGAAATATGTCTTTTGTACAGGAACTTAAACATATATATATATATATATATATATATATATATATATATATATATAGGGGAATTCTAAAATGCAAACCATCTCCACTTGTGCAAACCAAGAAAACCCCTTTGTGGGGTAATGCTTCTTCCACGTCCAACCTTTTGATTTTTTAGAAAGGGGTATTATGGACATTACATCCCAAACAACCCTCTTACACAACACTCAACACTGACAAAGTACTCATGTTGATCTATACCTCTCTCCTCCTTTTTTTTATTTCCATCCCACCAACATATACACCAAATCCAAAACCCACTTCAAAACTCTCTCTTTAACATACTGATATCTATTTCTTTCATCTCTTACAACATCAAAGACAACAGCATAACCTGCAACCATGTTCTCTCTCTCTCTCTCTCTCTCTCTGTTTACTATATAAACACAAGAATAAGGGTGGTGAAAGTCGTCGGTTTTTGGGGCGTAGGCGGCAAGGGGTGGTCCGGTGGTTGAACAGGGTGAGCTCCGGTTGTTGAACAGAGGATGCTTCGGTGATTTCAAGATCTAGATCTGGGTTTCATCTTTGGGACAAAAAGTTCAGGCGAGTTAGCGGATTTGTTGAAGCGCTTGCAAATCGTTTGAAGTTGGAAAATTAGTAATAGGATTTTAAGATGTATTGAAGTTTAATAGGTGAGTTATTCATGGGTTTTGCCTATATTAAAGACATGAAATTTCAAATAAATAAATAAATAAATAAAATAACACACATAGCTAAAACATAATAATTTTGAGTAAATTATTACGCTTACAAATTAAAAAGAAATAATAAGTAAAAACGTTATAACTATTACTAAAATGATAAGAAATGGGACATTGATTATATCACTTAACATAGTACCATTTTTTTTGTCAGGTGTATATCGGTGGACACCCTTTAACTTAAAACCCATTTCTTCCCAAGTTTGAATCCCTCTTACGATTTATTGGATATGGCTAATTACAAAAATGCCTATAGCTTACTTGTATTTACCTTGTTACCCATCATCTTCCTCACATCACTTTTGCCTCTGCAACTCCGACAAAGTTATAAAACAAATTTTGATGAACTCCTTTCAACTTTTGTTGCAATCCCTCTTAGACCAATAATCTTATGGGTAAAAGTATGCAGATCATATGAAAAACAGATCTACTTGTTACGACTTGGCTAAACCTACGATGGGCACATGCCCACCCTTCTAAAAGGGTATATCCGCCCATGTTGTCTATTAACCCAATAGTAAGGCCTAGCGCAATGTAGCTTATGTTACACTTACAGGGCAGGGGTTTGTGGAGGTAACCCCCTAACTGGGTAAACCCATTAGGTTAGGGGTCTTTGATTGTGGGCCATAAGTTCCCTATATAAGAGGCCTTCATCTCTAATCTAGGTGAAGATGTTGGAGCCCTACCACACTTTATGTAGCTATAAATAGGATGAGACTCTTGAAAGTCACCTCCAACCCCCCATGCTTCCTTTTCCCTTGATTTATGACAAATCCAAACCAAGGAGAACAACAACGTGTGGCTTCGAATCTTCTATTGAAGATGACCCTACCTAATCATCTGGGTAAGATCCTTGCTTTGAATAAGTTTATTATTAATACATACATCTTGGAAGGTGGTGGTTGACGACCAAATAGACACAACCTTTGAATCAATAGACACATCCCTTTGACACTATATATAGGATCCGGAGAAAATCAGAACTCACTTGAGTTGTGAGAACCACGAGAACTCCGGCCTCCTATGAGATTTTTTAAACAATTTTTTTTACCCAAGCATATAAAAATGACTAACTAAGAAATATGTAAAAATGAAAATAAAACAATTGGCCAGGACCTTACACCAGTTTAAAAAGCTGACGTAAATTAAAATTTCTTCACTTTGCATTCTATTGTAGGTGACTCGCTTCATGGACCCATCTATAACTTTAATCTATATTTTCTCAATACAGAATTTCGGTGTAGCCTAGAAAGAATCATGTCTATTAGATTTTAGGAAAGTCGGAATCGATGGTTGTTTGCTTTACTGGACAATCTACTTTGTCATCCATCCAAGCCTTGATTGCCTTTTGAAATGACAGTCAGGTTGTTTCTTAACTGTTGGAACCTTCATATTATCCTGATCTTTGTGTAGTTTCCATAAAGTAATTTCATGGCGTCATGCCTGCTAAATAATTTTTGCTCTAATTCTGCTTTCTTCTCTTCTTGAATGATCTAAGCAGTATATGTTTCATTTGCATCTTCTAGCATTTTACACGTCCTCTAGGTAATTTCTATCAATTTGAGATTTCCCATCTCATTCAAACGAGACTCTTCCTTGTCAACCATCCAAATTTGAAGGCTTGGATATCCCACTTTGGGCAACCTAGAAGTCTATTCAGGCTGAGATGGTTGCTAATCGAGTAGCGAGTGCAACCTTACTCTAATTCATTAGTGAGCGCCACCCTACCCTCATGACTGCTCTAGGGTTGCATCATTATTGCTTCAATTTCCAATAATGGAACCAAATTATAGATGTTGGAAATCATAAGCTTGAGGTTAAGATAAACAAATTCTTATTTGTTGAATTAACTTAGATTAACAAAATCAAGAAAACACTAACTAAACATAAACAAAGACATTTAAAATGTAAACTAAAGATCAATTTTTTCCCATTTATCAAGCCCTACTCACCCACTATATCCATTCCTAATTTCCATCCTTATTTTCTCTCCTAAATGAGTTTGGGTTCATATCAGATACACCAATGCTGCTTCATTTCATCCATAATACACTGCCTCTTCTAATGCGACAATCCCGGTTGATCATCGGTCATCGCTGCTCGTCTTCTTTCTTATCTTAGATAGCGATCTCAATCTTTCTTTTCTTTCTTATCGGAGATAGCGATCTCAATATTTCTTCACATTACGGGTCTGTCAGCTTTTGCTGCTACTTCTCAAGACCCTTAGCATCATCGCCTAGAACATTTAGGCCTTGTGTTTACATTCTTTATCTAAATGCTTACCTTTTCATTATGATAATGTTTAGTTTTCAGAGAATATGAAGTTTGTGTTTTGGAAAACATATTAAATCTCCAATGAAATATTAGAATTCCTTTACACATTCCCCATTTCATATTGTGCATAGTGAATTTTGGATCTCACATATGCTTACCTTTGGGGTCACCATTATTTTATTTTGTTTCTTGTTGACAAGATAAACTTTCATTGGACTTGCCCTTTGACTGATAAATCACATGTCTTCTCAATTTTTCTTCATGCCCACATAAAAAATAGTTTAACCATACCATTCAATGTATTTAATGCGACAATCATACATACTAGATAAACAGTCGGTTCATATATATTTTTAATCAAAACAAAAATGGTTCCAAATAATCCGCACAATCTAAACATCATTCTTCGGTTCTACATAAAATTTGTCCACATGCCTTTCATATGGCCACACACATTTTAAACATCATTCCCAGCAAACTTCTAAATTTTACAGACCCATCTAAGCTTTTTTATCATTTAACCCTGTCTTATGGAAACCTCCACATGTTTGGTTATCCATATTGCCCACTTATTCCATATACAACCATTAACAAACTCGAAAATGGTCCACAATTCGTGTGTTGCTCATCTGACACTACAACCATCTGGGGTACATATGTTGTAAGCTACAAACTCTTCAAATAATCCTATCTTGTTATGTGGCTTTTGACAATATCACCTTTCGTTTCTCTATACTACACCAACCTTCTACTTCCTATGATTTCCACATTAATACCACTGTACACTCCTACATATGGATGTCACCAGTTACCACCTCCCTTCCATCTGCACTACTTGTCCTACCTCCTTTCACCACACATAAAATCGAGCCGCCCTCCCACACTCAAGCCCATCCCTCCTACGCCAAACTAACTAGTACCAACCAACCTGCTACTTGTGTGAGTCCATAGACCGAACCTATGATAGACCAATTCTTAGTGTGTAAACGACGGGGAATGATGTACAAATCAAACTGGTCAAATAAACATGATAAACGCACACAATAACAGATTTTTTTAAACCAAAAGAGTTTACATCAACACTAGACACCGGGGAGATCATACAAACGTGATCTCCCCTCACACATATGCACACCCGCTCAACCAGAACCTGATTTCTCTCAACTCTACAAAGGGTTTGACAAGTTCTAGGGTTTGTGTAAGAAGAGGATGACCAAGGCTAGTGGATGAGGAGAGTGGCTCACCTATTTGTAAGTGTTGGCCCATTCGCCCGTTCTCCACGCACATTCACGTGCTCCCGATTCTTCCTTAACTTTTACCTTATAAACTGGGTTGATTGGGCATTTCTATGTATGGACCACATCACTAAGACTCTTAGTGATTGTCATGTAATATTTACATTAATGATACACGATACCCGATAACCAAATCCCCATATTACAAGACAATCACTATAATCTATACACATTAACGCTCAATATATTTGCATAACAACGAACATATACATAATGTTCACTAACAATTTGTCCTCCTATACCTCACCACTTGACGATTCTAACCCAAAACATGTTTCCCCCAATGCTTCGGTGCATAACTGTTTATATGAATCAATCCTTGGGTTTTCGTGATCCTGATATCCAGACCACATTTCTTAATGAAGAGGTAATTATATTGATTGAAATTGGCATAGCTAGTGTGACCACTAATGGTGTGTCTATAGGATAGTAATGATAGAACTTATCTCTAACAATATGTTTATGATATTGTTCTTAATACTTTGAATGCTATTCATCATTGAATATGATTCTTTTGACGACATAATTTGCCATGAAAGATCTTCATCCCCTTATCTACATTCATAGAATTGCAGTGACATTTAATGGTAATTACTTGTTCTTATTTCAGCACAAGTATGCCATAAAAATACTTGACACAACCGGGATATATTTTTGTAACTCAACGGTGACTCCAGTTGAAACAAACACTAAACTTAGTGTTGATGGTGGATCCTTTTAGCCGACTCTACTTGTGGGGTTCCTTCAAAAGTCTACTTTCACCCACACAAACATAACGTATGTTCTTCAACAGGTATACATACACACATGCTCCTCGTAACTCTCACAATAATGCACTTAAACATGATCCCTGGTATTTTAAGGGTACTATTCATTTGGTGTGTCCATCACAAAATTTCCGCTTACCAACATTGTCTCCAACACTAATGTTGACTTAGGTGGTTGTCCTGATACTCGATATTCTACATCAGCTAATGTGTTTATTTTGAGGATAACCTGATTTCTTGGTCCTCTAAAAGCTAACCCATACTTTTTTTCGCTCTACTTTAACCCCATGGATTGCACATCCTAGAACTCACAGTATTTTCTCCCGTAGAGTTCTTCCTAGGCAAAACATATGCTTGTAAAAAAGATTTACACCCTTTATAAGGTAGAATTTGTTTTACCCCCTCAACTGATTTGGGACATACATCGACTTTGGGGACATAGGGCATAATTATGGCATTAGTGGTTTGCCCCATCCATTGTGGTGTGTAAGGTCCATGTCGTCTCTATTGTTATTCTTGACTGAGAGTAGCACTAATTAGTTATTAATTATCGATAGGTGTATGGATGGAAAACCTTTTCGCGGACGATAATTCCATAAGGGGGTGATTGTATCAATTTTGGCAAATCCCATACCGGGAGTGGGTAGGATTGATTCCTGGCTCATAAATAATGTCCTGTCGATATATCACCAAAGTGTATTGTGCGCATTGGTTGTGGAGACGATTAAAACTCCACCATAATCGTGCTCAGGTGGGAGTAGTACTAGTATGTGTGACGTCTCACGAAGTCTCCACCAGGGCAACCAATAACAAATCCCTAAGTTTCTGGATGGGTAACACATTAAGGGCAAATCGAACAATATTGGTGGTACGAGTGGTCATTTGTTACATTGAGTTTCTGGATGAGTAACTCATCGGGGGTAAAGCAGGCAATATTTTGGCAGAATTTACTTAGGCAGTCACAAATGGTATTAATTAGAGCCAGTCACAAATGGTATTAGGGCCAGAATTTACTTGGGTTGTTACACTTTTGATGAGTGGAAATAAAAAATAAATGTTTACTAAAGCATATGTTGCAAGCTATGAATGTTTGTTTTGATAAAGTTAAAGTAGTTTTGACAGTGTTACTGTAGACACACTAGTGAAAGAAAAACACATTTTAGTGCGTATTTTAGGGTGAATAGTAGTAAAAAGTGAATACGGTATCTCTGGGGTATCTTACAAAGCGGAAGTGAGGCATCCTAGGTTATAGTTTTTAATAGATTATATATTTAGAAGTGATTTAATTTGTAATTATTGTATTTATCTCTTACCATACTTAGGAGATAATATTTGTATCATATATACCATTGAAATCAATGAGATAATCACGGTTTGAATTCCTGCCGCCTCACCTCTGATCGGAATTCTTCTTCTTCTTCGATCGGTTCTTTTCTTCTTCTGTTACCACCTTCATTCGATCCCACCACCTTAATCCCTCACATAATGACTAACACTACCCCACTGATGTGTTGGTGAAACACACCTTGTTAATATGTTAGTTTTGTATATATTTTATTGTTTGATCGGTGTATTTTTAGGTGTTTTGAACATAATATAAATCAATTATTTTTATTATTTGTTATGTAGTTTGTTTTTATTTTAATTTTGTCAGGTCATATTTAATAAGTTCATTAGTATGTGATTAATGTATCTAAAATAAAATGAAAATCTCGTATGGTAACAAGTGAAAACAGAATGGCATTAAATGAGTTTTATGAGTTAAATTTAAATCAAATTGAATTTATTAATTGAATTAATTGTGAATTACATTTGATTGTAAAAGAATGATTAAATAAGAATTCAAAAAAAAATGACTACAGTTGTATTTCGTTGGATAGCAGGAACAAACTAATAATGGATTGCATGGATGGGCTTGGCTTTAGTGGGTTTTAAAGAGAAACAAGATGATCATTGGGCTTGGGTCTACGCATCATTCAAACAAACACAAGGAAGTTGGTGCAAGGCATTTTATTATTGGATGGCAATTTATTTAGGGGGATTATCTTTTGACGGCTGTGGGAATTCGACACAATTTTAGGAGAGGAGCTTTGAAGGATCACATAACAGGAATAAAGGGGTATGTACGCGTCCAAGATGCAAGGCTAATCCTTTCGCGGTTCTCTCCGGGTGAATGATTCATTTATTTTATTAGTTTACTCTGTTTTATACCTAGTATTTGGATTGAATTTTGTGAACATCTTAAAGTTCTTTTGGATTCAATTGTATGTTTGACTGATCTAGACAATTTGGTTTCTTTGCATTGATACAATATATCATCGTTTCTTGGTTTTCTTGCACTAGGAATAATTTGATTTTGTATTTAGTGTTAAGATAATTGAATTGGGTTGAACAACTTAAACAGGATCATGTCTATGTGATTCCCTAGCTAGGTTAATTACGGAGTAGCTTTAAAATTACCGAATCAGAAACCCGGAGTGACCATTTTTCATTATATTATTCTTTTTAATTACTTTTCAATCAATCACTTTGTTTTTGCAAGCAAGCAGCAACTCAACTTCATAAAATTAGTTTAGTTTAATCAATAAATTGCTATTAACACTAACCACATACTTCTCGTGGTTCGACAACCCTACTCCCTATACTGCAGTCCTTGTAGCTAAGGAGTTGTTTTTAAAATATATTTTTGATTAGCACTCGACACGCGATCAAAATGGCGCCGTTGCCGGGGAGTTCGTGCGCTTAGTGTTTTTAGTTTTATTTTTTTTTCAAAAAAAAAAAAAACTATTTTTTTCTCTTGTCTTGTATTTTTCTCTATTTTGTTCAATATTACGCTGTGTATGTTGGTTTTGCAGGCAAATTGAATTCAAGATGAACTGGGTGGATTATGATGCATGTGGGTGTTGCGAGAGTCCATATCATGTGATGCAAGATTGTCCAATTGCCCGTCAGAGAGTTGCAGCATATAATGCACGAAAAGATCGTATTATCTTTGGGCTAGAAAAAGATGAAGACTCATACTTATCATCCTCTTATTATTGGCCACAATATCAGAACTGTCAGCAAAGATACTACAAGCCAAACATCTATCACTCTAGGGAACAAACTGCAAATTACTACATGAATACTGATCTGATTGTTCATGGAGGCCAGAGTGTTGATTACGGTTATCAGCAGCAACAAAACAATGAAGAGGGAAGCAATGATCAGCTGAGTGAGATCTTAGAGGCCATAAAGGCTATCCAAGAAGATGTTAAGGTGATCCGAAAGGACAATGAGGTTAGGGACAAAATTGTGGAGGAACTATTTAAGCAGGTTGGTCAGATGGAAGCAGAATTAGCCCTTGAAGATGTGACAGTTGAAACGGATATGGTTAACGTTGATGTGACTAAAAAAGTTGAAGAGGCACATGTGGACCAGGTTGTGATGGAGGAAGCCTTAGAAGAGGAAGCTACAAGCTTTAAAGTAGACGTGACTTCGTGCGTACAACCACTTGTAGACACACCTGCTGAAGAACCTGTGAACCGGGTAACCTTGGTGTATCCTAACCTTCCTCCCATATTTATGAGGAAAATAGACAAAGTTGAAGATGATGGCTTGAGTGGGCAAAAGAGGAAGGTGAGCATTAAAGACCTTGGACAAAGTATAGTGAAGTGGCCCAGCAATGATCCTGCAGACATGTCAAAGATAAGAAAGAGGATAAAGATTCGACATGTCAACTACCGAACATACATTGGGAATTCGGTAGGCAAATGTTCTTTGAGACCACCATGAACAAACATCAGGTATGATTGTTGTATATTTTGTATATTTAGTTGTTTTATTTATTTTTATTTTTATTTTTATTTTTATTTTGAGTGTGTTTGAGTCAGTTTTATTTTTGTTGGAGTCATGGGATTGCTTGATATGATTTAAATTGCAAGAATAGATTGCCCTGCTCGTACTCAATCTCCATTCGAGCGGGGACGATCTGAAAACCACTAATGGTTGCAGGTATCCCGATTTGTTTGTGTTTTTTTTTTTCTCTTGTTTCTTTGTTTCAGGTTTGTTTATCGGTCGCGAATGAAATGCTATACGACCAGATTTGGAGGAACCAAACAAGACTCATATGCGAGTATTGCTTATCCAGGGGAGTCTGTTCCTTTATCTTTGTTGTACATTAGTTTTATTTCTATTTTATTTTATTCCCTAGTTCACATTGAGGACAATGTGTCGTTCAAGTGTGGGGGTGGGGAAATTTCTTTTTTTTTTATTTAGTTTTGAGTCAAAAAAAATAAAAAATAAAAAATGTCTTAAAAGCGGTCTGATCGGGCATGAAAGCGACTGTTTCAATGCTTTCTTTCTGTTTCTGCTTGTGGTGTGTGGGTCCTTAATCATGGTCCAATTCTTTAGAACAGACATATGAACCGTTTTCAGCAGGTGTTTTAGAGAAAATGTTTAGAATTTGCCCGATTAGGTGTAATGAGCTGTCGGTAATAAATGCATGCACACATCGGTAACCCATTTCCACACTTTGGTGAGATCTTGAGCCTACTAGATGATAGATTGATACATATATATTTTCATTTGTTGAGTGTAGGCCAGATGTTTCTCTGTTGCAGAACTTGTGTGATTTGATACATGCCGAGGTTGTAGACTAGATATGCACATAGATGATAAAGGCAATTTAGGTTTTCCCTTTTTCTTTTGATACCCATTTATTTGTTTTGTGTTGACCCGTTTACCTAAAATCACCCTTAGTAGCCATGTTGAGCCTATACCCTTTCGTTTGTTAAACCTATAAAGTTACCCAAATTGACCTGTTTACCTTTGTGTAATAAATTGATGACATCCATTGTGTTTATGTTTTGTTCAAGTGATTGAGATATGCTTAAGTTGTGAAAGAAAAAAAAGAAAAAAAAAAAAGAAAAAAAATATATATGGAAAAAAAAAGTGAAAAAAAAGAAGAAAAGAAAAAGAAAATAGAAGTATGTGTATGGGTCAAATATGCCCAAAGTTGTGTGATTATTGTATTATGGTGCTTAGTGAATAAGGATGATCATTCAAGCATGTTGAAACCTTTGTTTTTAAACCAATTGTTAGCCAAATCTATCCTACCTTTACCCGAAGCCCAAAACCCGTAAGTCCTTTAGATATGTGCATAGTCTATAGTTGAGGTGTGATTGTTATACAAGCCTATGATAACAGAGTTGGATGTTTGGTTTTGAGTGAATAATACTAGCGCATTACATGCTAGTCCAGATATTAAACCGAGTGGAGTGAAGAATTGTGAGGGGTGTGTTGCATGAGAATAAAAACCGAAAGCATGTTAGACTTAGTTGGGTGAGTTCTATTTTCAAAATTATGCATCATGGTTGCCTGTTGAATTAACACATCTAATGATGATCTATGAATGGGGTATGACTTTGGACCCTAACTAGTGCATGGCGGGGGCGTTTGAGGTATTTGTTACTTGTTCGTGACAATGTCTTGAGCAGAGTGTAGATAATTTTTTCGAGACGAAAAAAGATAAGTGTGAGGGTGTGATGTGTTGGTGAAACACACCTTGTTAATATGTTAGTTTTGTATATATTTTATTGTTTGATCGGTGTATTTTTAGGTGTTTTGAACATAATATAAATCCATTATTTTTATTATTTGTTATGTAGTTTGTTTTTATTTTAATTTTGTCAGGTCATATTTAATAAGTTCATTAGTATGTGATTAATGTATCTAAAATAAAATGAAAATCTCGTATGGTAACAAGTGAAAACAGAATGGCATTAAATGAGTTTTATGAGTTAAATTTAAATCAAATTGAATTTATTAATTGAATTAATTGTGAATTACATTTGATTGTAAAAGAATGATTAAATAAGAATTCAAAAAAAAAAATGACTACAGTTGTATTTCATTGGATAGCAGGAACAAACTAATAATGGATTGAATGGATGGGCTTGGCTTTAGTGGGTTTTAAAGAGAAACAAGATGATCATTGGGCTTGGGTCTACGCATCATTCAAACAAACACAAGGAAGTCGGTGCAAGGCATTTTATTATTGGATGGCAATTTATTTAGGGGGATTATCTTTTGACGGCTGTGGGAATTCGACACAATTTTAGGAGAGGAGCTTTGAAGGATCGCATAACAGGAATAAAGGGGTATGTACGCGTCCAAGATGCAAGGCTAATCCTTTCGCGGTTCTCTCCGGGTGAATGATTCATTTATTTTATTAGTTTACTCTGTTTTATACCTAGTATTTGGATTGAATTTTGTGAACATCTTAAAGTTCTTTTGGATTCAATTGTATGTTTGACTGATCTAGACAATTTGGTTTCTTTGCATTGATACAATATATCATCGTTTCTTGGTTTTCTTGCACTAGGAATAATTTGATTTTGTATTTAGTGTTAAGATAATTGAATTGGGTTGAACAATTTAAACAGGATCATGTCTATGTGATTCCCTAGCTAGGTTAATTACGGAGTAGCTTTAAAATTACCGAATCAGAAACCCGGAGTGACCATTTTTCATTAATATTATTCTTTTTAATTACTTTTCAATCAATCACTTTGTTTTTGCAAGCAAGCAGCAACTCAACTTCATAAAATTAGTTTAGTTTAATCAATAAATTGCTATTAACACTAACCACATACTCCTCGTGGTTCGACAACCCTACTCCCTATACTGCAGTCCTTGTAGCTAAGGAGTTGTTTTTAAAATGTATTTTTGATTAGCACTCGACACGCGATCACCCACCTCCCCAACCCATAACCGTGGAGTCTAAACTCCATCCCGCCACCACTGTCTCAAATATAAAAAATTACATTCCCATCATCCTAGAAATCGATTCATCACAGTATGGTTCCTGGTCCACCCTATTCACTATCCACTGTAAGGCCTTTATGGTCTATGATCACCTATCCCCTCGCCCACCACCGAATCATCCTCCTCTTCTGACGATTGGGAACGGCTTGTCTCGTAATATTATTGTAGGTAATGGTGACACTATTCCGGTACTTGGACAAGGCACAAAATACCTTCCCAAGCCTTTCCCACCCTCAATCCTTAAAAATGTCCTCTATTCACCTAGACTTGTTAAAACTTAATATATGTCCGTCGTTTTACCACAGATAATTCTGTTTCTATTGAATTTGACCTGGTTGGTTTTCTTGTGAAGGATTACAAGACCAAGGCACCGCTCCTACGATGCAACAACAGCGGTGATCTCTATCCCTTGCTATTCGGGTCCTCTACATCTCACCCCACCGCCCTAGCTGCTATTTCTTCACAAGTCTGGCATCACCGTCTTGGCCACCTAGGACGTGATTCTTTGAATAAATTAAAAACTTCTAATGTATTAGACTTTAATTTTCATTCTAATAAAGTTTGCTAGTCTTGTATTTTTGGTAAAAGTGTGCGTTTGCCTTTCTTTCCATCTAATAATGTTACTTTACAACCATTTGACATAATTCATAGTGACATGTGGACATCACCAATAATTAGTTCTTCAGGCCATAAATATTATGTTTTATTCCTAGATGACTATTCAAATTTTTTATGGACCTACCCCATTGCCCAAAAATCACAAGTTTTCCCGTCCTTTACACATTTTACCTCTACCATTAAAACCTAATTTGAACGAACCATTAAAACGTTTCAATGTGACAATGGCCGAGAATATGTAAACCATTCCTTTCAAACCTTTTTTTACCACTAACGGTATCCTATACTGTAACATCCGTCCCCTCTCACCACCAATATTGTCCGCTTTGCCCCGATGGGTTGCCCATCCAGAGCTCACGGATTTGTTTTTAGTCGCCCCGGTGAAGACTTCCCAGGAGGTCACCCATCCTGATACTACTCCCACCTGAGCACGCTTAACTGTGGAGTTATCCTCTCATCCACTAGCATTAAGCACAAAACGCGTTGGTGATTTAAGAGGGTTTGGATTACTTATGAACCAAGGATCTCTCCTGGCCATGGCCGATGTGGGATTTTCCTAGGGTGTCATACAAAGGTCCATGTTAATCTTCTCAGAAATCAGTACTCCTACATATACCGTCTATCATGCCCCTACACATTTTGCCAAAACGTAAGGTTGAGCGTAAAATCCGAACCATCAATAACATGGTACGCACCTTAATGGCTCACGCTTCCTTACCAACCTACCTTTGGCACTTTGCACTTGAAATCGCCACATACTTACTCAATATCCTTCCCTCAAAAACAACCCACAACAAAACCCCAACTGAACTTTTATATATGTCCACACCCACTTATGATCACTTACGTGCCTTTGGTTGTCTATGCTACCCACTACAACCCTCTACCAACATCCACAAACTAGAAAATCGTTCTCAACCTTGTGTCTTCCTTGGGTATCCACCCACTTGTCCTAGATATCGATGCCTCCACCTCTCCACAAAACAATTTTTCATCTCTCGTCATGTTGCATTCGACGCGACCATCTTTCCCTTTGCACAAACCATCGGCCCTACACCCACCTATGATTTCCTAGGCGACCCTTTCCCGCATCATCTGTGCCCACACTTGCAAACCACACCTACACCTACACAGCCCACTTTCGGCCCACATAACATACCTACGACCCAACCCACTAACCCACCACCTGCCCCTCAACAGTCCGTCCCCACAGCCCAATCAACAACCCAGCCGGTCCAATCCACAAACCAGCCCATCCCTCCTCCACCGTCGCACACCAGCCCACATCCAAGCCCACGAGCCGCTTCCGCCAACCAACCCCCTGCACCCACCACCCGGACCATACACACTCGCTCTATGAGCGGTGTATTTAAACCAAAAATTCCCTTCAACCTCTCCGCTTCCACTAAGCTTGACATCCTACCCATTCCCAAAAACCCCACCGATGCCTTGGCCAGTCTGGAATGGTTGGCTGCCATGTCTACCGAGTACAATACATTAATTAGAAATGGGACATGGGAGTTAGTACCTCGTACCCCTAACATGAATATTATCAGGTCCATGTGATTGTTTAAACACAAGTTCAGGTCAGATGGTACATTGGAGCGATACAAAGCACGTCTTGTGTGCGATGGTCGCTCACAACAGGTGGGCATAGACTATGGTGAGACCTTTAGCCCGGTTGTTAAACCGGATACCATCCGGACTGTTCTTTCTCTAGCCCTATCCAAAGGTTGGGCAGTTCACCAGCTTGATGTCACAAATGCATTCCTTCATGGAAACTTACAAGAAAGTGTTTACATGCACCAACCAATGGGGTTTAGAGACGGAAATTTTCCGGATCATGTTTGCTTATTGCGCAGGTCATTATATGGGTTGAAACAGGCTCCTCGGGCGTGGTATCAAAGGTTTACTGATTATGTTCTTGAACTTGGTTTCTTGCATAGCCGATGTGATGCGTCGTTGTTTACATATTAGCAGGGTTCTGACACGGCCTATTTACTTCTTTATGTTGATGATATTTTACTGGTCACATCTTCTAACAGTCTCCGTACCCGTCTTCTGGCAAACCTTGCTAACAAATTTGCCATGAAGGATTTGGGTCCATTGAGTTATTTTTTGGGCGTTTCGGTCACACGGCAGAACAACACCATGTTTCTTTCTCAGCACACTTATGCTTCTGATATCATTGCTCGTGCAGGTATGCAGTCCTGCAACTCAGTTGCGACCCAAGTTGACTCCAACTCCAAACTGGGCGCATCCCCGGACGAACAGTTTCATGACCCAACTTTATACAGGAGTCTCGCAGGTGCCCTACAGTACCTTACTTTTACACGCTAGACATCACATATGTCGTCCAGCAGTTTGCATGCATATGCATGCCTCTTGTGTGGCTCACTGGAATGCTCTAAAGCGTATCATAAGGTACATTAAAGGCACTCTTAATTTTGGTTTGTACTTGACTTTGTCCGTTGCAGCATCCCTGCTAGGCAACCGACTGGGCAGGTTGTCTAGACACCCGTCGGTCCACTAGTGGTTATTGCATCTATTTCGGGGACAACCTGATTTCTTGGTCTTCTAAGCGACAACCCACAGTCTCTAGATCTAGTGCTGAAGCCGAATATCGGGGTGTCGCTAACGTTGTTGTTGAAATCTGCTGGTTACGTAACTTATTGCTCGAACTTTCTGTTCCCGTCACACGTGCAACCATGGTCTATTGTGATAATGTTAGTGCAATTTATCTATCAGGAAATCCCGTACAACATCAACGTACGAAACACATCGAGTTGGACATTCATTTTGTACGGGAACAGGTTCAACGAGGACATGTTCGCATCCTACATGTTCCTTCCAGATATCAGAGAGCTGACATCTTCACTAAAGGTCTACCGCGTGTTTTATTTGAAGACTTCAGATCTAGTCTCAGCATCCGGTTTCCTCCCGCTTTGACTGCGGGGGTGTAATAGATTATATATTTAGAAGTGATTTAATTTGTAATTATTGTATTTATCTCTTACCATACTTAGAGATAATATTTGTATTAATTATACCATTGAAATCAATGAGATAATCACGGTTTGAATTCTATCCGTTTTCATTACTATAGAGAATTAAACTGTAAGAAAATGTGTGGTAATATTTCTTTAGTCTTATATGTGATGTGTAAAACTAATATGAGTTGTGCGCTCGGACTTTGGGTGTGACAATGATGATTGTGGATTTTAATAAAACTTCGATGGATATAATTCCTTGTTGAGCTATTGTATGAGAACATAAAGGTATTTAAAATGTGACTACTTACGAGTATATATCCATTTTTTCCAAAATGGAAATTTGTTTCCACTTGCAAATGCCGAAGGCTTGTGTGCCAATTTGTGAAGAGCATAATCACCATGGGGATCCGCAGTGATGCCTAGATTTGGGAACCATTTGAGTAGTTTAGAAGCGATATCTACAACGTTTAGAGTAAAACTTTGTTAGTACAAGTTAGTGAAATGACCGAAATCAGATGCCTTTTTTGGTTTATTTATGAATAATAACTCTAAACAAAACAAGCCCAACTCACTAACCAAAGAATCCTGCAGTGATCAAATGATTCAGAAGCAACACACCATCCTGTTTTTCTAGCAGGTGTTTAGGAGTCTTAGAGTAGAGATAGCGAACCATTTGCTTTCTACCATACATTGATGCCACAATCACAGGAAAGGAACTATGGCCAGTCTTTCCTCCTTTTATTGAAACCAAATTGTGATTCTTTTCCAGCATGGCTTTAGCCAAGTCTATATTGTCTGTTATCGCGGCAGTTAAGGAGAGAGGAGTGTCATTAAACGTATTACGAATTTCTAATCCTTCTGGGGGCATCTTCTTTACTAAGTCTAGTGCAATATCTGTTTTTCCACAGAGGATTGCGATATGTAGAGCTGTATCTCCATGTAAAGATACACTTGCACTTGTTGCGTCGGGACGCTGCTCAAGGATGTTACTTACTTTCCGAGTCTCACCATTTTCAATAGCGTTGTATAGGTCTTCATTTGGTAGAGGCTTTTTATCCCCTGTGCACATTTTAATACTCTTTTAAAAGATAGCACAAATTAAGTTGAATCTTTATACTATCACACAAAAATCTAATAGAAAAACCGACCAACTAATTCACTGAAAACTGAATAATTTTGACTCGTGAACTTTGTGACCACAAAGTTGGCCACTGCTTTGCGACTTATTAAATAATAACAGTCGCAAAATTAACAAGTGGCCAATAGGTCACAAATTTTGCGACCACCCAATTCACGATGCAAAGCCCTTACAAAATTCTTAAAAAAAAAAAAAAACAAATTGTATTATTAATACTTGTTGCAAATACATGACCAAAAATAACCATTTCAAATTTGTATAAAATCTTTAGAACAATATGGGTGAGGCTAAAGATACCATCATTACATAAAATAAAACCTTATTATATGACTTATTTAGTAGGCGGGAATGGGGTAAATTAAGTAAAAACCATATGGGGTGGGTATGTTTAGCATAATTTGAAAAATAATTAGTAGGAAAATGGTACGTTAATACAACTCAATAATAATGAGAAATCAATACTCCTACCATCTTGTTGATCATGTATAACACCAGAATGTTGTGATGAGCCAGGACACATTTCCACCAAATGAGCCCATGCGATTTTAGCGGTCACATTTGCGTTTTTCTTGTACCTGGCATAAGCTTTTGATCCACAGGCGAGTTGAATAGCATGTAAAGCCTTAGCGTTATTCCTTTTCCATTCTTCTGATTTGTCTTTCTCATCAGGTGTAGCTACTTCTGGAGAGACAACATCCCACAAGCCTTCACCGACTAGATAACTTTGTAAACATGTTTTCCAATAGTCATAGTTTTCTTCTTTGAATTCTTCTGTTACAATTCCCATCGTAGCCATATTTTTTCCCCACAGTTCTGTAATAAATTAAAGTGTTTCTCAAAAGAACTAAGGACGTGTAATTGTATCAAAAGGAAAATTGGATTTTAATAATCTAAACAATGACCTATTGGCCGATGGGAATCCACACTTTCAGTTTGAACAATGGTGCTAACAAATTTCAGTATTACAAAAAATAGCATAACGGTCATATATAGATTTATGCTTGATTTCCACTCGATTTTTCTTACAGTAATGATTATGAACGAAATAAAGAAACGTACAAGCGAAATCAAGTAATCAAATGTATTGAGTGTGAATCTATAATGATATTTACACTTGAAATGGACATGTAATAACAATAAACTTTCACATGTGTCCATTTCACAAGCAATATATCTATATATCCTCCAAGTAGTCAGACTATTAATTAGCATCATTACTAGAAAACCGGGCAATTGCAAAATTTCATTGGTAATAGCCTTTTTACGCCAATATCATGATAATTATTTCCATGGATAATCCCATTTCGCAACCTATTTGTGACGGGGGGTTATTTTCCAATAGTCACAATTAAGTTGTTCACAAAAATTATATATCTAACAAACATCAAAGTCGGCGACTCTGGCCGATAACTTTTTTAATGCGTACGGACGTACGGTGATTTGTTGGGGTTTTTTTTTTAACGATCAACTAAAGTATTGCCGGGTACTCTGTACGCGGCCCCCAATGGCCGAAAGGGGCCCCAGACGGCCTCTAGTCCGTACGGACAGAGCCCTTCGGCCCACCCGTCTCCTGTTCCAGGGAAAACCCGGCCCACAAACCCGCCCGAAGGCACGACGGTAGTGAACCGGTAAAACCTAGAGGGATCAGGAGTCGAACCCATGACCACAAGGGTCAAGAGTCTCTCCATTACTTCCCAACCACCTACCCCACCACAAGGGTGGGGGTATCCATCACATGCCTCCCGTGGGAATCGAACCCGGCTCCCCCAAAGAGAGAACCGACCCTTTTACCACTAGGCCACATGATTTGTTGGGTTTTACCTGAAGTTATTAATGTTATCAACGGCCTCCAACGTTCACTTGTTCTATATTGACGGTTCTACATTATTTATTTCCATGGTTTTATATTATTTCCTTCTGTTGTTATATCGACTGCTGGTGCTGTAGTAAAGTGAACCAATACCGGCCAACTAAATTTTTGCCGCAATGTGTGTGGTAAAAATACTAGTTGGTAATTATGAAAGTTCACTACCTTACGTTATATATATAAACAAAAAAGTATTTTAAATCATCACAACTCGTTACAACCAAATAGAATATAACTGAACATTTAAATCATCTCATGTCATGTGTATATATTAAAGAAAATAATATCATAAATGGGCTTAACACAGTAATAGGAAAAATAAACTTACATTAATGTATTTCTTTTTTGTTAACGTCCACTTTGATGATAGTCCTAACAATACATGCACTAATTTATATACATGAGTAGAAAAACATTCATGAAGACAAAAGAAGGTTTCTTTAACCTCGTCCCAAGTGATTCTTCCTTATGAGATTCTCTTTTTCTGTTTTGTTTACTTGCTCTTCGAGACATGGATAAAACATGAGAAACACAGTAGTAGTACTAGAAGGGTAAGAAGCAAGCAAAGATATACAAAACTTACACAGCTGCGGTCAAGGTCTTGTGTTCATCAGACTAGTACAAAACTATTTTGAAGATGCGGTGCATATTATTTAGAGGTGCGGTATATGGACTGCACCAATACATATGGCATTAACAAATTGTTTGTTTGGTGATGCGGCTCTATGAAACCACCTCAATAAATTCCTAGAACTGCACCAACAAAGAATTCCCACGCACAACAACAACAACTTGCATCTTGACACCTGGATCCTGTCCACCGCATCACCAAAGAATCTCAACTAAAATTTATATATATTTTTTAGTTCCAGAAAATTAATTTATATTCCTTTCTTTCAAGTTTACACCAGCATGACAAAAATTGGAAATAACATACCAAAAATTAAAATAACATTAAACACATTTTCCAAAAACATACGTGTTTGCCGAATGAAATACAAGCGTATACAATACATGTTTTCCAAATGAAACACAAACAATTGAAAATTGCTGACCAGTCCACTTCATACACTTTGCAATCCAAACCGAACTCTTCAAACCTTGTGACCAAATCCGTAGGAACGGCCTAACAAAAAATAACGTGACGTTAACAAAATGAAGCTTAAAAGATACTACACGCCGCTAAAAGGATCACATTCACATGTAACTTCATAATTATTTATGCCTACACATGATACTAATCTACATATATACCATCAACAGAACACACACGATGTAAAATTCTGCCAACATTTGATATCTACTACACCAATATAACATAAACCTACACATAGTAATATTAACCTTAACTACTCATTAAATATAAACTAGTATTTTTACCTGCTCATTTCTGCAGATGACGTTTTCCGCACGACTAAGTATGCCGCAGATGACGTTTTCCGCACGACTAAGTATGCCGCAGATGACGTTTTCCACACGACTAAGTATGCCGCAGATGATGTTTTCCGCACGACAAAGTAATAAGGTGACTGTAAAACATCAATTCAAGAGTGTTACTCATAGGGCCGGCTTAACCTATTTGGAGGCCTAAAGCGAGTTCTAAAATCGAGGCCCTTATTACAATTTTTTTAATTAAGCTCCTAATACTGAGTAATCAAGATTAATAGATTGATGCGTTAATAATGAATCAAATTATTTAAATGGTTAAGGAAATACCAACAATTATTTAAGTGATCCCTCGAGAAATATCAATGTCATATGGTTCAACTTTTATCAAGCCTGTTCAATACAAAATAGAAAGCCTTCGAAGTAGAAGTATATAATGAATAACACAAACATTTTGAAAGAATGAAAATGCCATAAAAAAATAAATAAATTAAAGACCTCACTACCTCATGTGCAATAGTGAATAACTTTAGTAATATAGCTAGATTCCAGTGCAGGCTTGTAGACTTCCACAAGTATTTTTCCATATTCATCAGTATATATCATCTGGAAAGCCTTGCATAATACCAGAAAGAACATATATTATTAATGAAAGTAGGAATAATAAAATCGATCAAAAGTAAACAGATTTACTTGTTATCGAACTGAACAAGCACAATACTGTTAGGTATATGCACGCGGAAGCAACACACACACAAACTATTAATCTGCAGAAAATAAACGAACACGAGAACACAAGGATTTACGTGGTTCGGTCGGCTGACCTACGTCCACGGGTTGCAACCAGGATATTTTTATTATTGCTCTCTGCCTCACTCGTGATGAGGATTACAAGTACAACATGCCTATATTTATAATACAAGATTAGGGTTTAACCCTTGGGGAACAAAAAAACTAATTATGGGCTAAATAAAACAAATGGGCCGGACCCTTGTCTTTAATTAATCTGCCAATTAATTGTCTTCTTCTAACCCAAGCCCAAATCAAGGCTCCACAAAACCCAATAATCTCCCACTTGGAGGCTTGATAATCTTCAAACTGGCGTCCGCTGTGAACTTGTACCTCTTGTAATCTTTCTCATTTTCCTGGTTGCAACGGCCTTCTCATTAGTTAACCTGAAGGCCCGTTGAAGCTCCCCCGAGCTCCAACACATCAGTCATGGCTATGTCTGCCGCTGACCCATTCTTTGTCTCTACCGGCTCCCATTGACACGAACTGCCGAATCCTGAAACACCCTGAGAATAAACACTCTCCGAATAAAGCAGATAATCACCTGGAGAGACTTTGACAGCTGGAATACTGGTTCTCTTAACCCATTGTCGTCTAGTAACTCTGACTGAAGCACAACCCATGCTCCCACTGCCAGAAAACCCCTGACTGGTAGTTCTGAACCTTTCCTAGCACGCTCTACCTGAATCTTACCTGTGGCTCTGGGTTTATCATCTGCAAAACAAACCTTCTTCTGCCCACAAGACTCTGTGAACCCGACTTTGTTTCTCTTATGAACCGGGACGGTCACTCCCTCAGACGGTAAACTGACCATGTAAAGCGAACCCCTCTTTCTTCCTCGAGCTATGACAAGATTTCCCTTAATAACTTTCCACTGCCCGTTCCCGAATTTAACCTCATGTCCTTGTTCATCCAACTGCCCCACTGAAATCAATTGTTTCTTTAAGCTTGGAATCACCCTGACATCCTTCAAAGTCCATGAACCGGCTGAAGTTACTATATCCATATCACCCATGCCCGTAACATCAAGAACATCATTGTTCGCCAGTCTTACCTTACCAAAGTCACCTTTCTTCAAATTCCGTAATGCTTCAGTGCTGTGGGTAGCGTGAAATGAAGCACCAGAATCCATGACCCAGGAATCCACATAACTTTCTACACTACAAATTAATGCGTCATCATCTGAGCAGTCTGATGCAGTGTTAACTTCTTTCTTCTCGTTTCGACATTGATTCCTAAAATGTCCAACCTCTTTGCAGTTCCAACAGATAACATCACTTCGAGCCCTACACTGACTCCTCATCCTGTTCTTGCTCCCACTACCTCTGTTATTCTTCCTTCCTCTGCCAACATTCAGTAATTCACTTGATGATCCACCTGAATTTCTTCGTCTGACATCTTCGCCTAGAATAAGATCCCGAATCCCATCAAAAGTGAACTCGCTAGTAGAACTAGTAATCGCTGTAACAGTCCCTGACCAGCTATCTGGCAATGATGATAACAGTAGTAAAGCCTGAACTTCATCTTCGAATTTAATGTCCACTGACACAAGTCTGGCTAAAATCGAATTCAACTTGTTGATGTGCTCTATAACTGAACTGCCTTCTCTCATCCTTGTATTTACCAGCTCTCGAATCAAAAAAACCTTGTTAGCTGCCGAAGGCTTTTCGTACATGTTAGATAGGGCTAACATCATACCTCATGCTGTGGTTTCCTTCATGATGTTAAATGCCACATTCTTTGACAATGCCAACGTAATAGCCGCCCTGGCTTTCCTGTCTTTAGATTCCCAAACTGCTGGTTCCATCTTCTCTGGTCTATCCCCTGATAACACAATATCTAGATCTTTTTGAACCAATAATGCCTCAATCTGCATTTTCCACCAACTAAAATCCGTACCATTGAACTTTTCAATTTGCACCTTTCCGTCTTCTTCCATGATAACACAAACACGACTACACGAAACTCAAAGAGAAAATAAATAGAAAAACAAATATCACCTTATCACTAGTCTAATATTTTGTTTCTCTAATCTTCAAAACAAGTGATACTAAAAAAAAAGATGGAAAACCTTGGTCAAGTGAACTGATCGTAGATAATAAAAAATTGTATTCCTTGGACTAACTTTTATTACCTCTGTCCGTAGAAAACAAGATATCTCAATAATAAAAATCACAGTCAAACCTTGAGCCTTCGGTCAAACAAACTAGAAGATCCAAAACAAATAACTCTGTCTTTTTCTTTCTATCCCAACGCAAACAGCAACATATCTCTTGCTTCGATTTGCGATTTTTGCAAAAACCGTCAACTGCTCAATGATTTTTTTTCAGTAACGTCGGCTACAACTGCCGATCACACCACGAAATTCCAACCGCGATCTTTAAACGGGTAAACGGACCTCCTCTCTACGAATAGTTTCGTGTCTGACGAGCCAAAGCTCTGATACCAGTTGTTAGGTATATGCACACGGAAGCAACACACACACACACAAACTATTAATCTGCAGAAAATAAACAAACACGAGAACACAAGGATTTACGTGGTTCGGTCGGCTGACCTACGTCCACGGGCTGCAACCAGGATATTTTTATTATTTCTCTCTGCCTCACTCGTGATGAGGATTATAAGTACAAGATGCCTATATTTATAATACAAGATTAGGGTTTAACCCTTGGGGAACAAAAAAACTAATTATAGATTAATTAAAGACAAGGGTCCGGCCCATTATTTTTATTTAGCCCATAATTTGTTTTTTTGTTCCCCAAGGGTTAAACCCTAATCTTGTATTATAAATAAGCATCTTGTACTTGTAATCCTCATCACGAGTGAGGCAGAGAGCAATAATAAAAATATCCTGGTTGCAGCCCGTGAACGTAGGTCAGCCGACCGAACCACGTAAATCCTTGTGTTCCCGTGGTTCTGCAGATTAATAGTTTGTGTGTGTGTTGCTTCCGCGTGCATATACCTAACAAATACAATATAACTGATTGAATGCTGAAGCAGAATGGCGATTGAAGGTTGAAGGAGGTTCGATCAGGTAATCGATAAAAGCGATTGAAACAGAATTGAAGCAATTGATTATAGAGGATTCCAATATCAGGACTTATAATTAATTGAAACAGAGACTCTTAGCCATTTAATTAATTTCAGGAAGCCCCATAACACTGGTTAATTGATTTTTGCCGATTGATTTCCCAAAAAAATAACATTAATTTCGTTCTCATAAGCGTATTTTCCGCCACTCAATTAATGCGATTAAGATCTCTCCCGGTTATGGGTTTGTTCTACATTCCAGCCGGTCCTGGTACTTACTCACATAATTATCAAATACATAAGCAAAGTTTTGTTACTATTACAATCCATAAAAAGATGTACCACTGATCGAGATTAGTTCATCATCATCTTGATTATGATACATTGTAGCAGTTTGCATAAGATTCATTATTATAGTACCTGTAGAAACCAAGTTGAAATTCAATACCATAAATTCAAAATTCTAATCGAAATACCGGAGTTAGGGTGGTATCAAGTGGTTACTCTCACCCTCATAAAATGGCCAAGACTAGAATTCTTAGGGCTGGTATCAAGTGATGGCTAGTCATCAGGCCCAGGTTTAGAGTTGAGATAGGTTGAGTTCATATTGTTCGTCTAGAAACTAGCACCAAAGCTACACAAGTTAGGCAAGCTGGGCGCTCTAGGCATTGCTTTAACTTTACGAAACCGCCAATTTCTGGGCTCATAAAATCAGCAGCCACTGTGAGAATGCCACAATCACTAAAAACCTTACATTATATTTATACTTCATACACATATATAAATGAGGTTTTATTTGACTAATTAGAGATAAAATAGCTATTAGAGGGTAAAATTTGGGCTAACCTTGATACGGTTTTGACGTTTTCATTTTGGATCATTAAATGCCTTGTGAATCAATTCCGGCATCATTCTTAAGAGTAATTCTTCATTTTTTTATTATTATTATTATTATTTTTTTGTGAATGTTTCCCATCTTCTTTTCATAACTATAAACAAACAAATAAAAAGGTGAGACTGCATATATATCTTAGAACAAAGACTTTCTAAGTCCTCAAAAGAAATGCATATACATTATATCCCTAACAACCTACTGTGTAAAGGAATAAAAAATAATGTACATATGCAAATCGACTATGACAATCCAACATACATATAGGACAACTTGCAAGTATTATATCAAACAAACTCACCAAATAGTTACTCATAAACATATAGATAAATGAACTTTAAACAAATTAAAGGTAAAGCAACTACAACATCACCTCTACTTGTTGATCGGTTCAAGATCAAGTGTAATGGTGGAACAACAACAACGGTCGCCGTCAGTGAGTTAGGATTTGTAGCCGTGGGGTAGATTTTGCCGCCAATTAGTTAGGGTTCGAGAGGAAAGGAGATAATTTCTTGACGTAAGTGGGCTAGGGTAGGTGCGTAACGATGGTGAGTAGTGGCGGTGTTGGGTGGTGGTGACGGGTGGTGGTTAGTGGCAGTGATGGTGGCTAGTGATGTGTGGCAGAGGCAGCAACGGTGGCATGTGGCAGTGGGTTGAGGTGGATGGTGGTGATGGTGGGGGTGACGATGGTGAGCAGTAGCGATGGTGGGTGGTGGTTAGTAATGGTGATGGTGGGTGGTGATGTGTGGCGGTGGCGTGATGGTGGGTGGCGGAGGTGGCAGTGAAGGGTGGCGATGACGGTGATTGGTAATGGTTGTGGGGTGGAGTTGGATGACGATGATGGTGGGTGGGTAATGATGGTGAGTGGTGGCAGTGGTGAGTGGCGACGCGGGCGGTGGTGGGTGGTGGTTAGTGGGGTGGTGGGAGGTGGTGAGATGTTGCGGCGATTGTGGTGGTGGGTGGCGACGGTAGTGGTAGTTAAAGAATAGCATCATACCTTACAAGAGCAACTTTGATACTTCTCAAACTAAAATCATCAAATGGTTCTTTACCCATAAGTCAAATGCCATATGCCTGGAAAGTGAAGATACTTCATGCAAAATTCTGAAACACAAGAATGAACTGAACAAACTTTAACAGAAGTTTTACTTACAGTTCAATATCTAGAACCAGAGCTTGGACCATTTCTTACTGCAACACAAGTCAGGGAAGTCAAGATGGCAATAGTAAAAGAAAGTTGGAGGATCCTTGACAGTAGAAAAAAAGGATCTAATAAAGATTAGATAAGGTTGACTTCATAAATCCAGGGGGTATCCGGACAAACATCTGAAGAACAACTTTGATGATTTACTCATCAGAAGTTGTTTACTATTCAGCAGTTCCAATAGAAGCTTCCCACCGCCCTAACTTTCAGCAGTTTGTCATTATGTTAGTTTTTATCTACTTTTATAGTGCAAGTGCCAATACTAAAACCTGTTGTATTATTATGCTTCCTATGTACGTTTACTTTTGTGTATAAATAGATGGGTTCCCACCATCTATCTATTACGGATTTCCACTCTTAATATAAAAGAATCATTTAAACACTCTCGACTGTTATTCTCTTACTGTATTGATTCTCATTTATACTTAAACTAGCCAAATGTCACGGGGTTATCTTTTCATCCCCGTGTGGCGTCCCTAATCCCCGAGATCAAGCCAAACTTTCCCACTTCTTTGATCTGGGTCACTTGCTTCGTCCTGCCTTGGGCTCATCAGGGGTAGGGCTGTACACGAGCCGAGTTTCTAATGAGCGAATTAGAAGCGGTTAATCATGAAGACCATATACTTTAACAAGTGAATTTGAAATGGTTTAAAATAATGAAACTATATTAGAGTTTATAGTTTTGATTTGTAATCAAAACATAAATATGTATAGTTTATGGAAAATACTTGTAAAAGTAGAAATGTTTTGTATGAATAAAACATGTCTTTTGCAAATTATATATGGTTTGATACTTGTATGAGAAGTATGATGACTTGAACAATATAATAGTCTAGAAAGACTATTTAGTGTAAGCCAACTTGATGTTGTTTTGGACATATTTACTTATTCGACTACTTGTGAGTAGTTAAGTATAAACAAGTATCATGAAGACCATATACTTTAACAAGTGAATTTGAAATGGTTTAAAATAATGAAACTATATTAGAGTTTATAGTTTTGATTTGTAATCAAAACATAAATATGTATAGTTTATGGAAAATACTTGTAAAAGTAGAAATGTTTTGTATGAATAAAACATGTCTTTTGCAAATTATATATGGTTTGATACTTGTATGAGAAGTATGATGACTTGAACAATATAATAGTCTAGAAAGACTATTTAGTGTAAGCCAACTTGATGTTGTTTTGGACATATTTACTTATTCGACTACTTGTGAGTAGTTAAGTATAAACAACTTTGTTGTTTTGAATAGTGTAATGAGGGAGTACCTCGAAACATGCCACGAGACGATATAATTGCTATTATTTCGTCGAACGATAAAGTGTTGAAGAGAATAACACTTTGAGATTTGATGTTTATATATCCTTATATGAATCCATTTAAATATATATATGTAATATGTTATATATATTTTGGATTATATTGAAATTATAATTTGGTAAATTATAATTATTAATTGGAATCTTAATGTGGTGAATAAAGAGTAAACTCTTGGGTAGAGTTTCATGTTTTCTAATTAAAGTTTTTATGTCACTTTATTAGAGATTTTTATGTTAATTTATTGGAGCCTTTATTTATAAAATTAAGTCTTTAATTAAGTGACTAAGAAGAAAAACTCTTCATCCACCCCCATTGACATAATCATGATCAACGTGGCAAGTGTATTGAAGTTAAATGCACGAAAACGAGATATGTCATCTAATGTTGAGAGCATTTACGTAGAAATGCACAAATGTAGTTTTGATGACTATAACATATGATAGAAATATATGTTATTATTCATAAGTCTTTGATAAATATTGCGAGATTTATTATAAAGACTTAGAATAGTGATGGACATGTAGAGTCTCTACAAACCATCAATGTTGGTCGAATTGTATGGAGGATTCGTGATATATTTTGGAAGAGTCACCCAATAAATAGTGTGACACCCGGCAAACTCAGGTTAGTAACGCTGACTAAACTAGTAAGTCTACCTTAGCGAGTCATGCATATTACGTACTTAACGGGGTCAGTCGAGTCGGTATGATGAATCTGGGAATCATCGGGAGTCGTTACGATGATCCACGGGATCATCGGGAGTCGGTCCATGACCATGTGTACAAGGATTGGTGATTCGTGGAATCGCCGGGTTTAACGCACACACGAGTCTCGAGTCCCGGGAATTGGTGAACGGATGTAAACGTGTTAGTTATCGTGCATTATATGTTTGGAATCATTATGTGACTTATCGGTATGTGAATACGTGTTTATATATGTTAAAATAGTGTTTAACGCGCCAAAAACCCGTTCCAGCATCACAGAGGCGATTAGGAGCCTGGGAAGCCCCTAATCGCCAATACAAGGGGCGAGTAGCAGGTGATTGGGGCGAGTAGAGGCCCTACTCGCCTGAATAGAGGCGAGTAGGAGCCCTACTCGCCTGAAACTGTCTGCTAATCGCCTATACTGCTGAACACGGGTCAAAACACCTATAAATAGAACCCTTAACTCCCCAAACACCATTTGTGCAACCCTAACTGACCCTAAGCCTCCCACACACCTTGAAACACCTCTGGAGCTTGCTTTGCTTCAAAACACACCATCACCAAGCTTATACACCCTTCTTTGATAAAATCCAAGGTGTGTTCTTCATCCTACACCTTTGTAAAGTTGTTGTTTTGATTCCCCAAAAGTGCAGACCTTGTTTTGCTAAGTTTGTGTCTTAAAAACCCTTTGAAAAGAGTTCTAAAACAAGTCTACACCATAATACTTGCTATATGTGAAGTATTTGTGCATATGATGATTGTTGGTGATTATAACATGAATGTTTCCATGAATTTGTTGTACTTCTGATGTGTAGGTGTTGTTAGGATGATTATCTATGAGTTTAAGCCCTTGTTATGATGTTTAGGTGCAAGTATGCATTTTGACCCATTTGAGTAATTCTTGAAGAATAGGATGTATGATGTGATTCATTGCTTGTTTATGGTTAGAAATCATGTTAGGATGATGATATAACATGGAGATGATGAATTACAACTTGTGGGAGATGAAATCTGATTGTTTCCATATAGGGAAAGATAAGGTTAGTTAATGAAACCTAGTATTTGCCATTTTTGGAAATAATCGCACCGAGCCTGTTAGAGCAGAGATAAATTGGGGGTTTTTGCTTGAAAAGGGTTGGTTAATAGTTTAGTTTTGATATTGGGTGTTTTTACATGTTTCGGATCTGATTTGGAGGGTTTAACGCGTGAAAACGCGTAACAGCAGTGCATCAGGCGAATAGGGCCCTACTCGCCTGAAGCTTCATGCGAGTAGGAGCCTACTCGCCTATAGCTTCATGCGAATAGGCCCTACTCGCCTATATCCTCCCTCCTACTCGCTAGTTGACTTTTCCTAATTGCATGAAGGTTTCCTAATCGCGTGTACTACTGTCGTAAACGCGTTTTGACATCCCGGAACATGATTTGACACCTAGGAACATGATAGGAACCCCGGGATACACCCAATGACTTAGTAAGACGTGTTCGGACCTGATTATGCGTTAATCGGACATTATGGTTAGACTAGGTGAACCATTGCGCGTATCAAGTGTTTAATTGCATATGTTGCATGATGTCTTGTATTTACCTAACACGTGGGATGTCGGGTCACCAATGGGATGTCGGGTCTTGTCTGGCACGGTCGGTTTAACAGTTAAAGATGTTTTCAAACGTTTATTGTCACGGTCTGGACATTCGGGGACTAGTTAACCTGCGGGTTGTTAGTCCGGATACTTATACACATCTTATGATAGGTCGCCGCTATTTGGGGCTATCATAGATTAATTTCTTAACTGTTTTCAAGTAACGCAAACCGAGGTGAGTTTCACAGCCCCACTTTTACTGTCTTGCTTTCGGGGGAGAAACATGCTTTGTACAAACTATTTAAAGGTCATGTTATACTATGGGCACTTTATGTTACTATACGGCTTTTATGGAAAGTCCCAGGGGGAAACCATGAATGTGCTGGAACGCACAACCGGGGAAATATGGATAGATCTGTTGGGCCTCACAAGCCCCACTCGACGGCGGGGCCGGGCGGGTGCATATTGTCTCTACCTATCGGGTTACCGAGGCATCGGTAGCCCAGTCATCTGGGCTGGTATCATCTTTTGGTTCATGTTTAGTAATGGGTTCCCAACCGTAGTAGTAAAAACACTTAACGTCTAGCTAACGTTCTTATGACATAGTATTAACGGGAATGATCTTTGTGAACTTGTGACAACACTTTTATAAAAGAAAACCTGTGAACTCACCAGCATTATATGTTGACATTTTTGGCATGTTTTCTCAGGTCGCTAAGGTAGCAGTCAATGGGCTAGGCGCACGAAGTCATGCACAGCGTCTAATATTTTGAAGCATATTAAAACAATGTTTTGTAAACAATGATATGTCTTTTGGTTGTAAACAAGAATGCTTCCGCTGCTGGTTTACGGCTCAAAGCATGATATTTTGGTTTTAAATATATTTATGAATGCATGTTTGTTGTATGTTTATTGTGATCGTTGACTGAGATCCTGGTGTGTCACGCGCCTCGTGGTAAAACCCCGCACGTGGAATTTGAGGGTGTGACAGATTGGTATCAGAGCCAACGGTTATAGTGAACTAGGACTGCATGTAGAGTCTAGTCTATAACTGAGTCGCACACACTAGACGGTTACAATTAGTCGAGTCTTAACAAGTGGGTAACAACACGACTTGTCGGGGGTGTCGGTGTCATCATCTTCTACGCTACATCATCTGTTTACTCTTTATCATCCTATTTCTTGACTCATCCTTACTATGATTCGATGGCGCACGATATACTATTGAACTTTCTTGGCGGCGGTGTACATTGGGGTAGCTTCGGCGTACTCTTAGGATCTGTCCAGGGATTTGGACATCTCCCTTCTATGCCCTAATGAACACGCTCGTTCTTATGCATACTATCTTGTACTTATACTTATGATAATACCATGATTGGGCGCTAGTGTTCGGTGACTTGAACTTCAAACTTAAAGCACGCCTGGAGGACCATGTAGAACAGTTTATCATGTTGGGTGCACACGAGATTATAAACTGTGATGCATGGGATCTCTGGCGGACTTTGGGCTTGAACGGATGGACCCGAACTGGGCTCGGTCTAGTTTCTTGAAATTCCTAATGGGTTATACCACGGGCAAGCCTAAATCTTTTGTTTCATGTTGTGACAGAAGATGTCGGGAGCTCGTGGAGGTCGCAGAGGCGGCCGTGCTAGCGGTCGTGCTGGCGGCCGTGGTGGCGGCGGTGGCCGTGGGAACGTTAATATGACCCAAGCGGAGTTGGATAACCTCATGCAGCAACATGTGAATATTGCTTTGGCTGCATTCCAAGCCGATCATAATGCTATGGGTGGTACGTTGATTCTCACCTATTCTATCTTGTTCTTGGGTACTGTACCTTTTCTTGATTCTCACCTGTGTGTCTGTTCTAGGTGGTGCTGTCAATCCCCCTCCACCCCAGTGCTCTTACAAAAAGTTTATGGATTGCAAGCCCCACAACTTTAGTGGCACTGAAGGGGCAGTGGGACTGCTCCGCTGGTTGGAGAAAATTGAATCGGTTTTCTCGATGTGCAGTTGCCCGGAAGGCGATTGGGTGAAATATGCTTCTGCGACCCTGGAGGGTCAAGCTCTGACTTGGTGGAACTCCACCACCCAGACTATGGGTATTGGGGAAGCCCACGCTATGCCCTGGACAGAGTTCATTCAGTTGCTGAAAAACGAGTACTGCCCGAGGGATGAGATCCAGAAACTTGAGCACGAAGTCTGGAATCATAAGATGGTGGGGTCCGAGATTGAAGCTTACACTGCTAGGCACAATGAGTTGGCGGTGTTGTGCCCTGATCTGCACGCACCCGAATACCGGAGGATTGAACACTATGTTGCTGGGTTGGTACCAGAGATTGCGGGGTTGGTAGCTGCGGGTAATCTCACTGTTTATTCTGAGGTGGTTCGGTCGGCTCACAGGCTGACCAACATGAAGGTGGCTGAAGGGGTCTTGCCTCCTCGAGGCGCTACTGTGAAGGCTCCTGATAGTAACAAGCGGAAGTGGGAAGCTGTGGGGAAAGGCTCGAGTTCGGCTCAGCCTCAGCAGGTGAGGAAGTCTGATACTGGGGGATCGTCGTCTGAACAAAAACCGGGGGGTTATACTGGTAAACTGCCGAAATGTGACCGGTGTGGATTTCACCACAACGGTCGTTGCGAGGACCGGAACCGTTGCCACAGGTGCCATAAGCTTGGGCACCAGGCAAAGGATTGCAGGGTTAATCTTCAGGGTAACCGAAACCCACCTGCTACACCTACTCCAGCTCCTCCTGTTGCTGCTCCCCAGGGAAACCAGGGTAAACAGGGGTGCTACAATTGTGGTGAACTTGGTCACTACAAGCGTGAATGCCCCAAGTTGAAACAGGGTGAAGCCGGGAAGAACGGATCGGGTAATGGAAGCAATGGGGTCGGAGGCAGGAATGCTCGCGCCTTCGTGATTGGTTCGAGCGGGGCTTGACAGGATCCTGACACTGTTACTGGTACGTTTCTTCTCGATAATCGCTATGCTACAGTTTTATTCGATTCCGGTGCCGATAAGAGTTTTATATCTCTTGGGTTTAGTCAATTGCTTGATAGGGTACCTACACCTTTAGAGGCTAAGTACTTGATAGAATTGACTGATGGTAAGAAAGTCGAGGAGACGCACGTCCTTAGGGAGTGTCACCTTGAGTTGTCGGGTTATTCCTTTCCTATTGATCTTATGCCGGTGTCCTTGGGTAGTTTCGATGTTGTCATGGGTATGGATTGGTTGTCTTTGTATCATGCTGAGATCGTTTGTTTTGATAAAGTCATTCGACTTCCTCTCCCTGATGGAGAAATTCTGTTGGTGCACGGTGAGAAGAGCGGGGTCCCGTTGAGTATCATTTCGTGTATGAAAGCCTATAAGTATCTTCGGAAGGGGTATTCTGCCATTCTGGCACTTGTTTCGGTTTCGTCTGAGGAAGAGAAGAAGATTGAAGATATTCCTGTTGTCCGTGATTTTCCCGATGTATTTCCTGAAGACTTACCTGGTCTTCCGCCTTATCGTCAGGTCGAATTCAGTATTGAGCTTTCTCCAGGTGCGGCCCCTATTGCCCGAGCCCCATATCGTCTTGCACCTCCCGAGATGCAGGAGTTGTCTAACCAGTTGCAGGAGCTGTTAGAGAAGGGTTTCATCCGACCTAGTTCGTCCCCGTGGGGAGCCCCTATTCTGTTTGTCAAGAAGAAGGACGGAAGCCTACGAATGTGTATCGACTACCGGGAATTTGACAAGGTTACCATCAAGAATCGTTATCCTCTTCCTCGCATCGATGACTTATTTGACCAGCTTCAGGGTTCTAGTTTCTATTCGAAGATCGATTTGAGGTCGGGGTACCATCAGTTGAGGGTTCAAGAAGCTGACATTCCGAAGACTGCCTTTCGAACTCGCTATGGCCATTTTGAATTCTTGGTCATGCCTTTTGGTCTCACCAATGCACCGGCCATTTTTATGGATCTGATGAACCGTGTTTGTAAGCCTTATCTTGATAAGTTCGTGATTGTCTTCATTGATGATATTCTAGTCTATTCCAAGAACGAGGTGGACCACCAGGAACACTTGCGTCTTGTTTTGGAACTCCTGAGGCGGGAACAGTTGTACGCCAAGTTTTCTAAGTGTAGCTTCTGGTTGCGTGAAGTCCAGTTCCTTGGTCATGTAGTTAATGAGAAAGGAATTCACGTTGACCCAGCTAAGATTGAAGCCATTAAAGACTGGGAAGCACCAAAGACGCCATCTGAGGTGCGGAAATTCCTGGGCCTTGCAGGTTATTATCGTCGTTTTATCGAGGGATTTTCGAAGATCGCTCAACCCCTCACCTCACTTACCCAGAAGGACAAGAAGCTCGACTGGGGTGATTCACAGGAGTCGGCCTTCCAGATGTTAAAGGCTAAACTCTGTTCTGCTCCTATCTTGTCCTTGCCTGAGGGCACGGACGATTTTGTGGTTTATTGTGACGCTTCTATCCGGGGTCTCGGTTATGTACTGATGCAGCGCGAGAAGGTCATCGCCTATGCTTCTCGTCAGCTCAAAGTTCATGAGAAAAACTACCCCACCCATGATCTGGAATTGGGTGCTGTAGTCTTTGCTTTAAAGATTTGGAGGCATTACTTGTACGGTACCAAGTGCACTATCTACACCGATCACAAGAGCCTCCAGCATATCTTTGATCAGAAGGTGTTGAATATAAGATAGCGTCGCTGGGTCGAGCTTCTTAATGATTACGAGTGCGCTATTAAATACCATCCTGGCAAGGCGAATGTGGTCGCAGACGCCTTGAGCAGGAAGGAAACGGCTAAACCTCGTCGTGTTCGAGCTCTTCAGCTCACCATCCATTCCGGCTTACCTGATCGAATCCGTTCGGCGCAGCAAGAAGCTTTGAAGGAGGAAAACCTTAAAGCTGAAACCATGCATGGTGCTGATAGCCACCTTGAGCTCAGGACCGATGGCCTACACTATTTCGCTGAACGTATTTGGGTTCCTTTATTTGGGGGCTTGCGGGAGCTCGTTCTTGATGAAGCTCACAAGTCCCGGTACTCTATTCACCCTGGCTCCGATAAGATGTATCAAGACCTAAAGATACTTTATTGGTGGCCGAACATGAAGGCGGACGTGGCTTCGTACGTGAGCAAGTGCTTGACCTGTGCCAAGGTCAAGGTCGAATACCAAAAGCCATCCGGCCTTCTGCAACAGCCTGAAATTCCTGAGTGGAAGTGGGAGCGGATTACGATGGACTTTGTGACCAAACTCCCGAAATCGCCCAGTGGTTGTGACATGATCTGGGTGATTGTTGATAGGTTGACAAAGTCTGCACACTTCCTCGCTATCAAAGAAACCGATGGCCTCGAGCTTCTGGCACGGTTATATCTCAAGGAAGTGGTCTCTCGGCACGGGGTGCCTGTCTCTATTATTTCTGATCGTAATTCTCGATTCGCCTCTAACTTCGGGAAATCCTTGCACAAAGCTCTGGGCACTCAGTTAGACATGAGCACAGCGTATCATCCGCAAACTGACGGTCAAAGTGAGCGGACAATCCAAACGCTAGAAGACATGCTCCGGGCATGTGTGATCGATTTTGGCAAGGGGTGGGAGAGTCATCTACCATTGGTGGAATTCTCCTACAACAATAGTTACCATTCTAGCATCAAGGCAGCTCCGTTCGAGGCTCTTTACGGGCGGAAATGCCGGTCTCCTCTTTGTTGGGCCGAGGTGGGTGAAAGTCAACTCACCGGCCCGGAACTTGTGTACGAGACTTCCGAGAAGATTGTACAAATCCGTAACCGCATGGCAGCAGCTCGAGATCGTCAAAAGAGCTATGCCGATCGTCGTCGCAAGCCTTTGGAGTTTGAGGTTGGCGATAGGGTTTTGTTGAAGGTATCTCCGTGGAAGGGCGTTATACGTTTTGGGAAGCGGGGCAAATTGAATCCTCGGTATGTGGGACCGTTCGCAATTCTGGAACGGATTGGACCGGTAGCATACAGGCTTGATCTGCCAGCTGAACTCAGTAATGTTCATAATGCCTTCCATGTCTCTAATATGAAGAAGTGTTTGGCGGATGAATCTTTGGTTGTTCCTCTCGAAGAGATCAAGGTGGATGATCGTCAGCGTATTGTGGAGGAACCGGATGAAATTTTTTGACTATAAAATCCGTAGCCTTCGCCGGAGTAAAATCCGCATTGTTAAAGTCCGTTGGAACTCAAATCGTGGACCGGAGTTCACGTGGGAACGGGAAGATCAAATGAAGGCTAAGTATCCCCATTTATTTCCTAAACGCGCGTTCGAATCAAGGCATGTCTCTGCTGAAGCTGAATGAATCTCGGGTTGAGATTCCTTTCAACAGGGGGATGATGATTTTTCTTCTCTTTCGTCTCTTCCTTTTCGGCCTTGGGCAATTTTCGGGACGAAAATTCTTTCAACAGGGGGATGATGTGACACCCGGCAAACACAGGTTAGTAACGCTGACTAAACTAGTAAGTCTACCTTAGCGAGTCATGCATATTACGTACTTAACGGGGTCAGACGAGTCGGTATGATGATTCTGGGAATCATCGGGAGTCGTTACGATGATCCACGGGATCATCGGGAGTCGGTCCATGACCATGTGTACAAGGATTGGTGATTCGTTGAATCGCCGGGTTTAACGCACACACGAGTCTCGAGTCCCGGGAATTGGTGAACAGATGTAAACGTGTTAGTTATCATGCATTATATGTTTGGAATCATTATGTGACTTATCGGTATGTGAATACGTGTTTATATATGTTAAAATAGTGTTTAACGCGCCAAAAACCCGTTCCAGCATCACAGAGGCGATTAGGAGCCTGGGAAGCCCCTAATCGCCAATACAAGGGGCGAGTAGCAGGTGATTGGGGCGAGTAGAGGCCCTACTCGCCTGAAACTGTCTGCTAATCGCCTATACTGCTGAACACGGGTCAAAACACCTATAAATAGAACCCTTAACTCCCCAAACACCATTTGTGCAACCCTAACTGACCCTAAGCCTCCCACACACCTTGAAACACCTCTGGAGCTGCTTTGCTTCAAAACACACCATCACCAAGCTTATACACCCTTCTTTGATAAAATCCAAGGTGTGTTCTTCATCCTACATCTTTGTAAAGTTGTTGTTTTGATTCCCCAAAAGTCCAGGCCTTGTTTTGCTAAGTTTGTGTCTTAAAAACCCTTTGAAAAGAGTTCTAAAACAAGTCTACACCATAATACTTGCTATATGTGAAGTATTTGTGCATATGATGATTGTTGGTGATTATAACATGAATGTTTCCATGAATTTGTTGTACTTCTGATGTGTAGGTGTTGTTAGGATGATTATCTATGAGTTTAAGCCCTTGTTATGATGTTTAGGTGCAAGTATGCATTTTGACCCATTTGAGTAATTCTTGAAGAATAGGATTTATGATGTGATTCATTGCTTGTTTATGGTTAGAAATCATGTTAGGATGATGATATAACATGGAGATGATGAATTACAACTTGTAGGAGATGAAATCTGATTGTTTCCATATAGGGAAAGATAAGGTTAGTTAATGAAACCTAGTATTTGCCATTTTTGGAAATAATCGCACCGAGCCCGTTAGAGCAGAGATAAATTGGGGGTTTTTCCTTGAAAAGGGTTGGTTAATAGTTTAGTTTTGATATTGGGTGTTTTTACATGTTTCGGATCTGATTTGGAGGGTTTAACGCGCGAAAACGCGCAACAGCAGTGCATCAGGCGAATAGGGCCCTACTCGCCTGAAGCTTCATGCGAGTAGGAGCCTACTCGCCTATAGCTTCATGCGAATAGGCCCTACTCGCCTATATCCTCCCTCCTACTCACTAGTTGACTTTTCCTAATTGCATGAAGGTTTCCTAATCGCGTGTACTGCTGTCGTAAACGTGTTTTACATCCCGGAACATGATTTGACACCTAGGAACATGATAGGAACCCCGGGATACACCCAATGACTTAGTAAGACGTGTTCGGACCTGATTATGCGTTAATCGGACATTATGCTAGACTAGGTGAACCATTGCGCGTATCAAGTGTTTAATTGCATATGTTGCATGATGTCTTGTATTTACCTAACACGTGGGATGTCGGGTCACCAATGGGATGTCGGGTCTTGTCTGGCACGGTCGGTTTAACAGTTAAAGATGTTTTCAAACGTTTATGGTCACGGTCTGGATATTCGGGGACTAGTTAACCTGCGGGTTGTTAGTCCGGATACTTATACACATCTTATGATAGGTCGCCGCTATTTGGGGCTATCATAGCTTAATTTCTTAACTGTTTTCAAGTAACGCAAACCGAGGTGAGTTTCACAGCCCCACTTTTACTGTCTTGCTTTCGGGGGAGAAACATGCTTTGTACAAACTATTTAAAGGTCATGTTATACTATGGGCACTTTATGTTACTATACGGATTTTATGGAAAGTCCCAGAGGGAAACCATGAATGTGCTGGAACGCACAACGGGGGAAATGTGGATAGATCTTGTCACACCACGTCTAAGGCGGAAACACGTGGCGCGACGGTTCAAAAGTATTAAGCCAAGATTAATGCAAAGCACAATATTAATTAGAAAACGGGCATTTATTCAATGCTAATAATCATGTCAAATTGTCAATACATAATCATAAATTGTTTTCGAAAATGATAAAGAGGCTTCTCCCTTTATCCCTAAATCCATGGAATAAAGAGATAAGACCCCATCACGACTTTCCCAACGCCCGGTTTGGAGACATCCCCGACCCTGCTCGCCATGCTAACTTCCATCAATCAATTACCTGAAAGATATGTTTGAAAATCGTCAATATATAAATATTGGTGAGTTCACAGGTTTTAATTTAATAAGTCTTTATAAAGTGGGAATATCCTTGTTATGACACTTATAGGAGTTGCAAAGTCCTACAATTTACTTGAGCCTATAACCAAACCAAGACAATTAATAATGCCCCCGCCCAAAGTCGTTACTCGGTATTTCCACGACTTTATTTCAGAATAAGTGCACCCCAGGCATACGCCGATGCATAATCGACGCTATCGATTAGGGGTGGGCCTTGTCAGGCACCAATAGTACTATCCAAATATCCCTTTGGTTTCTCATTCCTGAATAAATGATTATAGTGGGGAGGTCTCAACCCCGAGTGGCGATCTTTACTCAAGTATCCAACCCGTCATACAATCCCAACATATCTTTCCCCCGTAAAAACGTTAAATAGTTTAGAAATGGGGCCGTGAGACTCACCTGTAACTGTGCTCGGCTCAAAGAAAATAGTAAAGTCTGTGATCCCGTACCTACAATGGTTCTAGGCGTATAAGTCACTTACACCTATGGTGTATGTGCCTTGGCAAGTTGTACACCCAACTTCCCGACCACGTCTTTATCCCAATTCCCGTTTAATAGTTTCGTATCCTAGGTTCAATGGCGATGGATTACCCCTTCCTTACAAGTCATATATTATTCTTATAATTATTCTTTATGACTTGTACAACTTTATATTTGACACGACTCCACCCAACGTATAATTATTTTCCCATTCAAATAATTATACTTAGGATCTTTTCGCTCAATATAAAGTGTTTTCTTATCAACCGACCCGACTTACTTTGCCACATATTTATTTTCCCATTTAAATAAATATGCTAAGTCCTTGTCGTTTGGTAACATAATCTTAACGCCCGACTAGACTTATCATACCGTACATTTATTTTCCCATTTAAATAAATGTACTAGGATCTTGTCGGTATTCACGCGTTCGTAGATATATCTCATCTACTCGTTTCGGTTTTCCTTCTCGCACATCTATTTTTCCCATTTAAATAGATGTACTAGAATTCCGTCGGAAACGAGTATATGTACATATACCATCGCGTGGATACTACTTGTTAAGTTCATGTGTCGTTTAGCGTTTTTAGTTTGTTATGTTCCTCTTTTCCCACGAATATTGTTACTACACTTAGGAAAGTGTTACGCACGTTTCACCCTTGCTATATATATTTTATTTCCGTAAAATATATATGTATATTTTTATCTCGACGTAATACGTCCGTTTACGTTGGTTCGTGCAACTAAGTTTGTTAGTTAGCGTTTTTCATATTTATTCCCGTTGCGTGTTCTTATGGAAGTATTGTTCCAACTCCCGATTTCCGAACGTTTATTTCTCGGTAAATATATCATGTACGTTTAGTCCGACTCGTCCAACTTGTTACCAAAAATGTTTCCGATACTTTTATATTCCCATTTATATAAAAGTACCTTATTTTTGTACAAGTCTTTCCAAGTATTTATTTTATAAAATCTTACTTTATAAAATACTCGCGTTACTCCATTTATTTTTATAAAACGTCCATTTTATAAAAATATACTTTTTACTTAAAATGCCCAAGTAGGCTATTATTATTTACCAATTCAACCTTGTAAAACGTTACTTACACTTTTTGACACTAGTATTTTCATCATGGTGTTCTTGGTCCAATAACTTCTAAAATATTCATTTTAGTCCATTGGCTTCCAAGGTTGTCATTTTAAATCTTTTAATTTACACTTGTAGCATTTTTCACTAAATCATTCATGGTTATTATTTTTCTTCCACTTTAGTGGACTTTGAAGAACCATTTTCATCATGTTTAGTTGTTTTCACTTCTTTTTACTTTTAATGATCTTCTAATCCATCCTAGATGTCAATAATAAGCTTATTCCATATTTTAATCCAAAACATCAAATTTTTACTCATCTAAGTGAGTGGACTTTGAAGATGAAACTTTTTCATCTATGGCTCTCTAACTCATTTTAATATTTTTATGACAATATTATATCATCCTATGATGATTAAAGTCATCTTCATCTCATTCAAGTCTTTTTCATTTAATATGCCCAAATCATCATCTTCTCAAGTGTTAGTGTATTTTATTATTATTTCTACCAACATTTTATTTATTAATATGAATCCAAGACTCATCATCATTATTATTAATCTTCCATTTTCATTTTTAACAAAACCCATTACTTTTATAAAACTCATCTTTATTACCCAACAATGTACAACTTTCTTTCATAGCACAAAATATGAACATTTCAAGTAATAAAACAATGCAAGACTTACTACTAGCTCAAGGCTAGGGAAGACAAAATCTTGGATTTGGGTGAGGTTTAATGTGTTCTTCCAAGTGGGTTATGCTCCAAGCTCTTGAACACACAAGAGAGGGTTTGAATGATGATGAACTAGAGATGATTTGAAGTTGTAAAAATTGAAAGAGAGATGTTGGTGGGGTGGTGCAATGTTACGGCCAAGAAGAAGAAAAGGGGAAGAATTTTTGTGATTTCTTCAAGTGTTCTTCAAGTGGTTATATTATCTTACCCAAATCTTCCAAGGATCATAAGTATCTTGCAAGGATTGGATGATAATCTTTGTGTAAGATTATGGAAGATATTGGAAGATATTTAAAAATCTTGGGGATATTATTGGGGTGTTTGGGCCGAAAATTAGAGAGAGAGAGGGAAGGATTATGTTGGTTAATATTCTACCCAATACCTTTAGGTGCATTCTAATCATTATTAATAATATCATCATGGAAGGATTAAGAAGCAACTTTACACAATCTTCCACTCAAGTGGGCCCATGGCCGCCCCCCCTATAGGGTGGTTGGTGGGGTCCACTTTGCTAATTAACATTCCATAATATGTTCAAGTTAATTCCTTCCGGGTACCGCCCGGGTATTCCTTAAATTTTCGTCGCGTTTTCCCTTGATTTTAAAATACCGTTAATATTTATAAAATTACGTCCTGTTAAATTACTGATAATTTATTTCGGTTTCTGTCGGGTGAATTTTCGTGTTACGCGCGTATCGGGTGCGGTACGCGCACTTTATTCGTTACCGAGAGATTTGTGCCATAAGCTTTTTCGTATGGCTTTGGGTTTCCAAAACTCATAATATTTTGTGAAAATATTATTTATTTTATATTCCGGGTGTCCGGTGTTCGTTTCGCTTATTTCAGTTTTACCGGGTAATCGCCAGTGTCCATACCGGATAGTTTTGTCTGCGCACGATCCTATCATGCTTTGCTATTAAACTCATGCATTCCTATGCATTATTTGGGAATTCCTATCTTTCTAAGGCCTCAATTAAATATTCAGCACAATATTACGGTTAATTACGTTAATCGCGTTTAATTAATTAGTACGGAATTACCTTAATTTTGCCGGTTGTTACATTCTCCCCCCGTTAAGAGAATTCCGTCCCGGAATTCACTTTGAGCTCTCCGGTATAGGGGTCTTCTTAAATAGGGCGGGATACTTTTGCTTCATCTGGTCCAGCCTTTCCCACGTGAACTCCGGTCCACGCTTGGCATTCCAACGCACTTTGACCAATCTGATCTTACTGCGTCTTAGTTTTTGGACCTTCCAATCGGTTACTTCGACTGGCTCTTCGACGAAGTGTAACTGGTCGTCAATGTGGATTTCGTCTGCGGGGATGATGAGGGTTTCGTCGGATAAGCACTTTTTCAAGTTTGACACGTGGAACGTGTCGTGTACACCGTTAAGTTCTTGTGGTAACTTGAGCTTGTATGCTACGGGGCCTACTCTGGACAGGATTTCAAATGGTCCAACATATCGTGGGTTTAGCTTTCCGCGCTTCCCGAAACGCGCGACACCTTTCCAAGGTGACACCTTTAGTAGGACCCTGTCTCCGACTTGAAATTCCAAAGGCTTCCTCCTCATGTCTGCGTAGCTCTTCTGTCGGTCGCGTGCCGCTTTGAGACGTTCTCTAATCAGAAAGACCTTATCCGTCGTTTCTTGAACAATTTCGGGCCCGGTAAGTTGCTTTTCGCTAACTTCGGCCCAACATAGAGGCGATCTGCACTTGCGTCCATATAGAGCTTCAAAAGGTGCAGCTTGAATGCTCGTGTGGTAGCTGTTGTTATACGAAAACTCTACCAGTGGCAAGTGAGTATCCCAATCTCCGCTGAAATCGATTGCGCATGCCCGTAGCATATCCTCCAGGGTCTGGATGGTTCGTTCACTCTGACCATCGGTTTGTGGATGATATGCGGTACTCATATCAAGGCGAGTACCTAGGGCTTTATTCAGACTTTCCCAAAATCTTGAGGTGAAACGACTATCTCGATCGGAGATGATAGAAATAGGTACACCGTGCTTTGACACAACTTCCTTAATGTACAAACGGGTCAGTTTCTCCAACTTATCCGTTTCGCGAATGGGGAGGAAGTGTGCAGATTTTGTCAATCGATCAACGATTACCCAGATCATGTCATGGCCGCTTGTTGTCCTGGGCAATTTGGTAATGAAGTCCATAGTGATCCTTTCCCATTTCCATTCTGGTATTTCCGGTTGCTGGAGCAATCCGGACGGTCTCTGGTGCTCGGCCTTGACCTTTGCGCAAGTCAAACATCGCGCAACATAAGCCGCTATGTCTCTCTTGAAATTCGGCCACCAGTAAAATTCCTTCAAATCATGGAACATCTTGTCTGCTCCAGGGTGAACCGAATATCGCGAACTGTGGGCTTCGGCTAATACCAGTTCACGCAATCCACCGTACACTGGTACCCAAATTCTATTCATGAAATACAGAGCTTGATCCGCTTTTGACTCTAATGACTCAACCATCTTCCGCAATCTTTCACCTTTGACATTCTCGGGTCTAAGAGCGCTAATTTGAGCTTCACGAATCCGGTCAGTCAGGTTCGTGTGGATGGTTAGACCCAAAGCTCGGACACGCAGTGGCTTAACCCGTTCCTTGCGACTCAAGGCATCAGCTACGACGTTTGCCTTCCCGGGATGGTACTTTATCTCACAATCGTAATCGTTCAATAGTTCGACCCATCGCCGTTGTCGCATGTTCAATTCCTTCTGGTCAAAGATGTGCTGCAAGCTTTTATGATCAGTGAAGATCGTACACTTGGTTCCGTACAGATAGTGTCTCCATATCTTGAGTGCGAATACCACGGCTCCTAGTTCCAGATCATGTGTGGTGTAATTCTTCTCGTGAAGTTTTAGCTGTCTGGAAGCATAGGCTATGACCTTCTCTCGCTGCATCAATACACAACCCAATCCCTGATGAGAGGCGTCACAGTAAACTACGAAGTCTTCTGTACCATCGGGGAGTGATAGTATTGGTGCGCCACATAACTTATCCTTCAGCAACTGAAATGCTGCTTCCTGCTTTTCCGTCAATTCAAACTTCTTATCCTTTTGGGTTAGCATGGTTAAGGACTGTGCTATTTTGGAAAAGTTCTCGATGAACCTTCTGTAGTAACCCGCAAGGCCAAGAAATTGTCGTACTTCAGTAGGCGTTCTAGGGGCGTCCCAATTCTTGATTGCTTCGATCTTGGCGGGATCGACATGTATACCCCTTTCATTCACCACGTGGCCTAAGAAGTGAACCTCTCGAATCCAAAAATCACATTTTGAAAACTTAGCATAGAGTTTCTCTTTGCGAAGTACTTCGAGGATTAATCGGAGATGTTCCTCGTGTTCCTCCTTAGTGCGTGAGTAGATCAAAATGTCATCAATGAAGACAATAACAAATTTGTCCAAGTATGGTTTGCACACTCGGTTCATCAAGTCCATGAAAACAGCTGGTGCGTTAGTTAAACCGAAAGGCATAACCAGAAACTCATAGTGTCCATAACGAGTCCTGAATGCTGTTTTTGGCACGTCTTCTTCTTGAATACGTAACTGATGATAACCGGATCTTAGGTCGATTTTGGAGTAGAAACTGGATCCTTGAAGTTGATCAAACAAATCGTCGATCCTGGGAAGAGGATAGCGATTTTTAATAGTTAGCTTGTTCAGTTCCCGATAGTCAATGCACATTCGGAAAGTGCCATCCTTCTTCTTCACGAATAAGACGGGAGCTCCCCAAGGTGAGAAGCTTGGTCTTATGAAACCTTTGTCCAACAACTCTTGCAGTTGTTCGGACAGTTCCTGCATTTCCGAAGGAGCTAGGCGATATGGCGATCGCGCTACCGGTGCTGCTCCTGGAACAAGGTCGATACGAAACTCGACTTGTCGGGGTGGTGGCAATCCTGGCAAGTCTTCTGGGAACACATCTGGAAAGTCTCTGGCTATCGGAATGTCTTCTAGCTTTCGCTCGTCGGCCTTCTTGTCTACCACGTGCGCCAAGAATGCGACGAGACCTTTCCTTAGGCACTTCCTGGCTTTCATGCTGGTAATAATTCTCAATGGCGTTCCACGCCTTTCCCCTTGGATCGATAAGGTTTCACCGCTCGCGAGGGGAACTTGAATTACTTTGTCATTGCACACAACGATGGCGCGGTGTGCGGATAGCCAATCCATGCCAACGACTATGTCAAAGCTACCCAGTACGACTGGTAATAGATCAATGTCAAACTCATGACCACAGAGATCCAACTTACAACCCTTTGCTACCTCTCGAGTTTCTATAGTCTTACCGTTAGCTAGTTCAATGGAATATGGTGTGTCTAGCTTACTAGTCTTTAAACCGAGTAATCTTTTAAATTCGACAGATACGAAGCTAAAATCAGCGCCAGTATCAAACAATACTGAAGCATAATGACCATTTAGAGGGAACGTACCAGTGACCACATTAGGGTCTTGTCGTGCGTCACCGGCACCAATCACGAACGCTCGCCCACGGGCTTGGTTGTTAAGTTTGGGGCAGTCCCTCTTCCAATGATCGAGCGATCCACATGAGAAACAGGGCCTCGCTCCACTGTTCTTTGGCGCTCCTGATCTGCAGTCTTCAGTCTTGTGCCCCGAACGACGGCACTTACCGCAGATTACTTCGTTCTTGCCCTGATAACCTTGCTTCCCATTATTTCCACGTCCAGTGGCTACATACCCTTTTCCCTTCTTCCCTGAACCTGATGATCCATCCTTCTTCCTTTCATCGCGCTTACGCTTCCCAAACCTTGGCCTATTTCCCTGTTCACTTGACCCAACGGCTGAACTTGTACCCAGATTCTTACCCTCAACACTGCTGGACTCAGTAAGTTTCAATCCTGACACTTTCCGGATTAGAGTGCCCATTCGGATGGCGTCTTCAGTGAGGCTCAAAGCGAGGTCGATAGCTTCGCGCATGGTTGTAGGCTTGGAAGCAGTAACCATGCCGCGTATCTGTGGTGCCAGTCCGAAGAGGTATCTTTCCACCTTTTTGCTTTCCGGGGTGACCAGGCGAGGCACTAACCGGGAGAGGTCATGGAATCTGGACGTGTATCCAGCTACGTCCGGTCCAACCATGGTGAGGTTCCAGAACTCAGTCTCTAGCTTCTGCACTTCACTTGCCGGACAGTACTCGGCGATCATTAGTTCTTTCAACTCCAACCATGATAAGGAGTAAGCAGCATCATCTCCCAGTGTCTGCACTTGGTTGTTCCACCAGGTCAGAACTTGATCCAGAAACAGGTTGGTGGCATACATGACAGCCTGTCGCGGGGTACAGCTGCTAATACGAATCACAGCTTCGGTTTTCTCGAACCATTTGACTAGTCCGACAGAACCTTCAGTGCCGCTGAAATTCAGTGGTTTGCAGTCCAGGAAAGCTTTAAACGTGCAGCCACGTTCTCGTGAGGCCGTTTCTGCAATAATAAAGCAATGTTAAATATAAGGTAGGAGTTTCACGAAGACTCCTGTCGCATATACCCGACGTCTTCTTACCAGTAGGGGAGGTTTCGCGTCTGTCGCTCCCGGTTCGGTCTCGCGACCTTTCGGTGCGCGTGGCATTGTGTTCTGCGAGAGCTTGGGCGATACGTCCCGAAACTAGGGTTTCAAGCTCCTCGGGTGTCGTGGGTAGTCTTTCATTCCCACTGTTGCTTCTTGTGGCTGGTGCCATGTTTCTTCAATAACCAATATCAAAGGTTAATTTCCAACAATCATTCATACAATATCATCACATATATAGTATAAACAACCACACAACATATGAACACAATAATCACCATAACAACAACACGCAATCACAACATAAACAGAATAAGTAATAATAATCGTAGATAATCACAACACATATTTTACCATAACAAAACTTCCATTAATTTCAATACCAAGTACAATGATTTGTTCATAATAACAAAAACCGAGGATACCTTCCTCTTACATTGCTCTTTGAAATACACTAGAAATATAATGTCATATGCCGGCACAATCCCGCTCGGCTAGGCAAAAAATGCAGATGGGTGCTATAACCCATGCTGTGCTATCATACTACTACTACTACTGCTATGTCCGTGAGTGATCTCCCAAAACGTCCCTGATGCTACTGTGGCGGTGGCGGCGGCGGGTGCTGGTACTGGTACTGAGGTGCGCACATGCTGATGGTCATACTGATCGCCATAATGCGATCGTACAAGAATTGGCGATGCGCAAAGTGTGCGTCGCCCGTAAGGCCACAATGAGCATCCATGCTCAATAGCTCCTCAGCGTAATGTGCCAGTGCATCCCTGGCATCAATGACCCTGGCCCACATGAGCTGGGCCTGCTGCTCCATCTGACTCACGGTGCGCTGCACCGTGTCGGTGAGGGTCTGGAAATCTCTCTCCAGCGAGATCACCGTAGACCATGCGGGTCCTGTCAGTGGGGCCATCCCGTGGGGCTGCGACGGCCCGGGGATGTCAGTGTACGTCGGCTGAGACGGGCCGACGATATCGGGTATGGGTAGCGGTGTGAAGGGTGGGGCAAAGCCCGGTAGTCCAGTGAAGCAGTAGGGTGGTACCTGGTATGGGTCTCCCGCACCTAGAGTATACGGTGCAAATGGGGGTGTCACAAATGGGGCTCCTGCATCCATAGTGAATGGTGCAGGTGGTGGGGTAGGGAGCATCTCGGGTAGGGGTGGTAGTGTGGGAAAAGTGGTGATGGGTAGTGTCATGGATAAGGGTGAGGGGACTATAAGCTCGGCGAGTGGAACCATGAGTGGCTGGGTGACAGTGACCCACTCTATAGTAGACATCACAGTGGTAGGGGTAGGAGGGCTAGCAGTGGCATGAGCTGCCAGTCCTGCTCGGTGCAACTCAGAGCTGCGGGCTGAGCTGCCCTCAAGGATGTGCCCAGTAGAAGCTGGCCCATCCTGTGGTGTGGGCTCGGGCATGGTAGGTAAGGTGGCTGGGGTAGTGGTAGCATGCCCTGTCATCGGAGCGACGTGCTCCTCCTGGCCTGCTGGTGGGATCGGCACAGCAATGTGCTCCACCGACGCAGTTGACTCATCGTCAGAGTCATCGGAGATCCACCCGTTGTGTCCCCGGCAGACAGGCACAAGCCTCATGCCAGAGGGAACGGGGATAGGTGGGGTAGGTAAAGGCTCACGGTCGACTGGTGCGTGTCGGTCGTACGGAGACTCGACAGTCTCCGACTGTGTAGGGATAGGTCTCGAAGGACCTGCGCAACCTACAGGGAAGTCCCTGACGGCGCGGATAGGTAGTGCTGGCAGTGGTGCTGCCTGGAATGGCACTAGAGGCAAGTCGGCCTCGGCCATCGGTAGGTCGGCCACGGCGGCCATATCGTCTCCAGCGGGGGCCCACGCTGGGTCCTCGCTCGGGTCCGTCTCGTCGGAGCTATCTCCGTCATCGCCCTCCATGGCGGCATCAACGTCCATCTCATCATCCTCGGGATCGAGTATCACCACCTCGATCGGCTCCGCTGGTGGTGCTGGGATGATCTGGAGGCTACTGTCGTAGCTCGGTGCTACGCTCCCTGCGTTCGACATCCTGGCAAAAGAAACCGTACTAATATTTAAGTATTATTCGTTAGGTAGTTAAGGCACATATCTACGGTTCTCTTCCTAACCTTCTAACAAAATAATACGTATACTTACCATGGCTAGCTTGGTCGGAATCTCCATATACCCAAATGGTCGTTGGAAAAATTTACTTTATTGCGTTTCGCATTTACTTTGAAAGATTTTGAACCATGTCCGGTTATAGTTTAGATTTTTAAAATGCTAATTCGCTATAACCTTGGCTCTGATACCACTTTCTGTCACACCACGTCTAAGGCGGAAACACGTGGCGCGACGGTTCAAAAGTATTAAGCCAAGATTAATGCAAAGCACAATATTAATTAGAAAACGGGCATTTATTCAATGCTAATAATCATGTCAAATTGTCAATACATAATCATAAATTGTTTTCGAAAATGATAAAGAGGCTTCTCCCTTTATCCCTAAATCCATGGAATAAAGAGATAAGACCCCATCACGACTTTCCCAACGCCCGGTTTGGAGACATCCCCGACCCTGCTCGCCATGCTAACTTCCATCAATCAATTACCTGAAAGATATGTTTGAAAATCGTCAATATATAAATATTGGTGAGTTCACAGGTTTTAATTTAATAAGTCTTTATAAAGTGGGAATATCCTTGTTATGACACTTATAGGAGTTGCAAAGTCCTACAATTTACTTGAGCCTATAACCAAACCAAGACAATTAATAATGCCCCCGCCCAAAGTCGTTACTCGGTATTTCCACGACTTTATTTCAGAATAAGTGCACCCCAGGCATACGCCGATGCATAATCGACGCTATCGATTAGGGGTGGGCCTTGTCAGGCACCAATAGTACTATCCAAATATCCCTTTGGTTTCTCATTCCTGAATAAATGATTATAGTGGGGAGGTCTCAACCCCGAGTGGCGATCTTTACTCAAGTATCCAACCCGTCATACAATCCCAACATATCTTTCCCCCGTAAAAACGTTAAATAGTTTAGAAATGGGGCCGTGAGACTCACCTGTAACTGTGCTCGGCTCAAAGAAAATAGTAAAGTCTGTGATCCCGTACCTACAATGGTTCTAGGCGTATAAGTCACTTACACCTATGGTGTATGTGCCTTGGCAAGTTGTACACCCAACTTCCCGACCACGTCTTTATCCCAATTCCCGTTTAATAGTTTCGTATCCTAGGTTCAATGGCGATGGATTACCCCTTCCTTACAAGTCATATATTATTCTTATAATTATTCTTTATGACTTGTACAACTTTATACTTGACACGACTCCACCCAACGTATAATTATTTTCCCATTCAAATAATTATACTTAGGATCTTTTCGCTCAATATAAAGTGTTTTCTTATCAACCGACCCGACTTACTTTGCCACATATTTATTTTCCCATTTAAATAAATATGCTAAGTCCTTGTCGTTTGGTAACATAATCTTAACGCCCGACTAGACTTATCATACCGTACATTTATTTTCCCATTTAAATAAATGTACTAGGATCTTGTCGGTATTCACGCGTTCGTAGATATATCTCATCTACTCGTTTCGGTTTTCCTTCTCGCACATCTATTTTTCCCATTTAAATAGATGTACTAGAATTCCGTCGGAAACGAGTATATGTACATATACCATCGCGTGGATACTACTTGTTAAGTTCATGTGTCGTTTAGCGTTTTTAGTTTGTTATGTTCCTCTTTTCCCACGAATATTGTTACTACACTTAGGAAAGTGTTACGCACGTTTCACCCTTGCTATATATATTTTATTTCCGTAAAATATATATGTATATTTTTATCTCGACGTAATACGTCCGTTTACGTTGGTTCGTGCAACTAAGTTTGTTAGTTAGCGTTTTTCATATTTATTCCCGTTGCGTGTTCTTATGGAAGTATTGTTCCAACTCCCGATTTCCGAACGTTTATTTCTCGGTAAATATATCATGTACGTTTAGTCCGACTCGTCCAACTTGTTACCAAAAATGTTTCCGATACTTTTATATTCCCATTTATATAAAAGTACCTTATTTTTGTACAAGTCTTTCCAAGTATTTATTTTATAAAATCTTACTTTATAAAATACTCGCGTTACTCCATTTATTTTTATAAAACGTCCATTTTATAAAAATATACTTTTTACTTAAAATGCCCAAGTAGGCTATTATTATTTACCAATTCAACCTTGTAAAACGTTACTTACACTTTTTGACACTAGTATTTTCATCATGGTGTTCTTGGTCCAATAACTTCTAAAATATTCATTTTAGTCCATTGGCTTCCAAGGTTGTCATTTTAAATCTTTTAATTTACACTTGTAGCATTTTTCACTAAATCATTCATGGTTATTATTTTTCTTCCACTTTAGTGGACTTTGAAGAACCATTTTCATCATGTTTAGTTGTTTTCACTTCTTTTTACTTTTAATGATCTTCTAATCCATCCTAGATGTCAATAATAAGCTTATTCCATATTTTAATCCAAAACATCAAATTTTTACTCATCTAAGTGAGTGGACTTTGAAGATGAAACTTTTTCATCTATGGCTCTCTAACTCATTTTAATATTTTTATGACAATATTATATCATCCTATGATGATTAAAGTCATCTTCATCTCATTCAAGTCTTTTTCATTTAATATGCCCAAATCATCATCTTCTCAAGTGTTAGTGTATTTTATTATTATTTCTACCAACATTTTATTTATTAATATGAATCCAAGACTCATCATCATTATTATTAATCTTCCATTTTCATTTTTAACAAAACCCATTACTTTTATAAAACTCATCTTTATTACCCAACAATGTACAACTTGCTTTCATAGCACAAAATATGAACATTTCAAGTAATAAAACAATGCAAGACTTACTACTAGCTCAAGGCTAGGGAAGACAAAATCTTGGATTTGGGTGAGGTTTAATGTGTTCTTCCAAGTGGGTTATGCTCCAAGCTCTTGAACACACAAGAGAGGGTTTGAATGATGATGAACTAGAGATGATTTGAAGTTGTAAAAATTGAAAGAGAGATGTTGGTGGGGTGGTGCAATGTTACGGCCAAGAAGAAGAAAAGGGGAAGAATTTTTGTGATTTCTTCAAGTGTTCTTCAAGTGGTTATATTATCTTACCCAAATCTTCCAAGGATCATAAGTATCTTGCAAGGATTGGATGATAATCTTTGTGTAAGATTATGGAAGATATTGGAAGATATTTAAAAATCTTGGGGATATTATTGGGGTGTTTGGGCCGAAAATTAGAGAGAGAGAGGGAAGGATTATGTTGGTTAATATTCTACCCAATACCTTTAGGTGCATTCTAATCATTATTAATAATATCATCATGGAAGGATTAAGAAGCAACTTTACACAATCTTCCACTCAAGTGGGCCCATGGCCGCCCCCCCTATAGGGTGGTTGGTGGGGTCCACTTTGCTAATTAACATTCCATAATATGTTCAAGTTAATTCCTTCCGGGTACCGCCCGGGTATTCCTTAAATTTTCGTCGCGTTTTCCCTTGATTTTAAAATACCGTTAATATTTATAAAATTACGTCCTGTTAAATTACTGATAATTTATTTCGGTTTCTGTCGGGTGAATTTTCGTGTTACGCGCGTATCGGGTGCGGTACGCGCACTTTATTCGTTACCGAGAGATTTGTGCCATAAGCTTTTTCGTATGGCTTTGGGTTTCCAAAACTCATAATATTTTGTGAAAATATTATTTATTTTATATTCCGGGTGTCCGGTGTTCGTTTCGCTTATTTCAGTTTTACCGGGTAATCGCCAGTGTCCATACCGGATAGTTTTGTCTGCGCACGATCCTATCATGCTTTGCTATTAAACTCATGCATTCCTATGCATTATTTGGGAATTCCTATCTTTCTAAGGCCTCAATTAAATATTCAGCACAATATTACGGTTAATTATGTTAATCGCGTTTAATTAATTAGTACGGAATTACCTTAATTTTGCCGGTTGTTACAGATCTATTGGGCCTCACAAGCCCCACTCGACGGCGGGGCCGGGCGGGTGCATATTGTCTCTACCTATCGGGTTACCGAGGCATCGGTAGCCCAGTCATCTGGGCTGGTATCATCTTTTGGTTCATGTTTAGTAATGGGTTCCCAACCGTAGTAGTAAAAACACTTAACGTCTAGCTAACGTTCTTATGACATAGTATTAACGGGAATGACCTTTGTGAACTTGTGACAACACTTTTATAAAAGAAAACCTGTGAACTCACCAGCATTATATGTTGACATTTTTGGCATGTTTTCTCAGGTCGCTAAGGTAGCAGTCAATGGGCTAGGCGCACGGAGTCATGCACAGCGTCTAATATTTTGAAGCATATTAAAACAATGTTTTGTAAACAATGATATGTCTTTTGGTTGTAAACAAGAATGCTTCCGCTGCTGGTTTACGGCTCAAAGCATGATATTTTGGTTTTAAATATATTTATGAATGGTAAACAAAATCTCATTTTGTGTCTAAACTAAGACGTGAATGTTCGGAAGAGATATAGAGTTATCTCTTAAGGCTGTGAAGAATCAGAATGAGGCATGTTCTGTTCACATGCTAAGTATTTGTAGTCTAAAGCATGCTAGACTAATACTTGTTAATTTAGATGCTCCACGGAGAATAAATTAACTTTGAACATTCAAACATATGTGACGACATAAGAATGAATTTTGTAAAAGCAAATATATAATTCATTAAAAAGGATGACTCGAAAGGACCGAATAAATAGTTCATTGGTTATGATACTATTTAGCTTAATATGAACAGAACTCATATAGCTCAGAAAACGGTTCGTGTGAGAAATATGGGTTGAGTAATATAATGGATGACCTCAATAACACAAAGATATAAATAGTCACCATCTTATCACGGGTGTCTAATGTCATCATGAGTGATATTACTCTAACTTAATCAAAGTGCAAGTAATGTGGGGGAAAAGCCATTGAAGAAACAATTCGTAGGGATGTAAAATAGTACTTGAGAAGTTTTCAAGGACATATGAAAGGAAGAAACTTTCATCACCCCCATTTGGTAGTCATCCAATAACAAGTGTGGAGGTGACTTGCATTTGAAAATAGAAGGTTTGATATGAACGAATGTGATTTTGGGAAGTACAAATCACACGAACCTAGAACAGACTTGTCATTAGTGAGTCCTATCATGTGAAAAAAATTCTTGAGAAGTTCAATGGAAATGACTCTAATGTGGCTAGAACTTTCATTGACACGAGTCAATGTCTAGCTAAGAATCGAGGTAAGCCTATTATCCAATTAGAGTACTCAAGAATTATTGACAGCCTGATGTATCTGATGAGTTGTATCAAACCAGACTTAGCAAGCAAGCTAAGTAGATACACGAGCAACCTAAATTTATGGCTGATTGATGTTCCTCAGTCCCAGTCACTTGTGGAGGTATACTCTCATTGATGGGTGAATGGGAGGAACTGGGATTGTCCTGAGTTTTATCAATAGCCTCAAATAGAGATTGCATGGTTGGGGGAACATGATTTGGTGGAGGTGGAGGAGTGAAAAGAGAATTAGCCCTGGGAGAGGGGCTTGTGAACATATGGTCAAGTGACTCATATGTATCATGATGTGTTTCCCTTTGGCTTACAACATGATCCTTTTGTGAGGATTCATGAGGAGTTTGTTCAGGTTGAGATATGTCCATCTGTTGTGAGGAAGTAACAACAGTGGTTTCTTGTTGCCTTTGTGTTGCAACAGGGTTTTCCTCTGGTATCTCATCTTCCAGAGGTCCCCTTTTGGTTTTAGTGGTGGTTTTTATGGAAGGACGTTTTCTTTTGGAGGTGGCTGGTGTGGGTTTCACAGCACTGGATGTAGTGCCATGATCACCAGGAGCAGTGGGCTCAACAACAGAGGTTTGGACAACAGTTGTTGTCTTGGTCCTCTTTGTTTGTGTTTTAGAAACTTTTGACACTTTTGATACTTTATCTTGGGTGGTTGAACCCAGCATTCCTGTGAAAGTTTCATCAGTTAGACTTTTCATATTAATAGACTCACCCTTTTTAAAATCTTTTTTTGGTAAAACCTTTTGAAGGATTACACTCAAAATTCTTGGGTAAAGTAGAAAAGCATTATTTGACCCAGACTTTATGGCCTTCACATTTGATACTAAGTCCATAAATAGCCCCGGGGATAAATTGAAGTCAGAGTCTGATAGCATAGCATATCCCAAGTACTGAATCCTCAATGGGGTTTCATTAAAGGAAGTGGATTTAGCATAGACGCAAAGAAGGAGGGTATGAAAGAAAAATTTCATGACTGGTGGGAAAATCTTTTTAAACAAAGTTGACCCAGTCATTTGTGCATCATATCCTCTTTCCTGAAACTCTGTGTGAAGCTCAGCCTTAGGAAAAGAGTCGTTACCTGACAAGTCATTGAGTGAGAAGGTAGTGGATATCAGTTCAGGGGTAATGGCGACATTTGTTTCTCCAATTTTTGAGATTATGGTTGTAGGCTTTTTGTCTTTAAGAAGAAACTCAGCGTTTAGCCAGAATTCTTGGAGTGTGTCGAGATATATGGGAGCATCAACGGTTAGGATTGTCAGGTTTTTTGAATTAAGGATGATGTCAATGGTAGAATGGAATGGAACGTTTTCATCTGTTTTCACCAGATATAGGAGATAATTGTGGGTGGCTTTTTCTTGAAGATCCATTGTAATGGATTTCAAGTGTGAGAGTGAGATGAATTTGAGTAAGGGTTTGAGGTTGAAGAAGGCGGTTTCAGTATTTTGAATACAATGAGACAGTGTAACGACTGTTGTGGTAAAACAGGGTTTTTATTGGCTCTGGTGAAACCGCTGATGTGGCCAAAACTCTGCTTTTGGGAGCAGACGTGGCATACATCTGATGGCCGAACATCTGGTGGCGTACAGCTGTTGCTAAAGGTCTGATGCAAACAGCTGTTGTCTTACCAAAGTGCTGATGCTAACAGCACTTGTTTTTTTATTATATATATATATGTATATAATGAAACAGTTGTTTTATCTGATCAGAGGTTTGAAACAGATTTTTCAACCAAACAGTGGTTGTTTTATCTGATCAGATGTTTGAAACAGATTTTTCAACTAATAGTGGATAGAATGGATGAAACAGTGGTTGTTTTATCCTTTAACAAATTTTTCAACCAAAATGCTATTTTTAAGGATGAATTTTGATTTTTCTGAAACATTTTAATGTTTTTAGGTAAAACATCTTTGTTGTTTATTCCATGTTTAGCATATCAATTCTAGAAATCAGATTTCTGAAGGTAGATGTGTCTAAAGCTTTTGTCAATACATCTACCAACTGATCCTCTTTTGGAACATGGTGCAGAGAAATCAAACCTTTTTCATAGCTATCTCTGACAAAATGATGTCTGATGTCTATGTGCTTTGTTGTTGAGTGAGATACTGGATTTTTGATGATATTTTCAGCAGCTTGACTATCCAACATGAGTGGAGTTCTTAGTGCGCTTATCCCAAAATCTAGCAGTTGATTTTGAAGCCACATGAGTTGGGCTGTACAGCTTGCAGCAGCAATGTATTCAGCCTCAACTATTGAAGTTGAAACAGCTGCTTGCATTTTGCTTTGCCATGAGACTAAGGCATTCCCTAGAAACTGGCACCCTCCTAGTGTAGACTTCCTTGTGGTGTGGCAGCCGGCAAAATCACTATCTGAATAACCTGGAAGCTCAATGTTTCCATTAGCAGGATATTAGATACCAAGTGTGGGAGCACCTTTTAGGTATCTAAATATCCTATTCACAGCAATAAGGTTTGACTTTCTGGGTGAAGCCTGGGATCTAGCACAAACACAAGTGGCAAACATAATGTCTGGCCTAGATGCAGTTAAGTACAATAAAGATCCAATCATGCATCTGTAATGTGTCTGGTCAACCAGTTCATCCTTGTCATCAATAGTGAGTAGCTTGACGGTACTCATGGGTGTACTACATGGCTTATAGTCATTCATCTCAAATCTAGTTAACAAATTTTTTACATATTTGTTTTGATGAATGAATGTGCCATTTTGCAGCTGTTTCACTTGGAGACCAAGGAAGCACTGAAGTTCACCCATAGCACTCATTTCAAACTCTGCTGTCATGAGTTTCCTAAACTCTTCACACATTTTGTTACATGTGGATCCAAAAATGATGTCATCCACATATATTTGAACAATCATTAAGTCTTTCCCTCTCCATTTTAAAAATAAGGTTTTATCAATTTTACCTCTTGTGAAACCAATGGATAAGAGAAAGGTGGAAAGAGTTTCATACCAGGCCCTAGGTGCTTGCTTGAGTCCATACAAGGCTTTGTTAAGCTTGTAGACATAATCAGGATGGAATGTGTCTTCAAAACCAGGTGGTTGACATACATAGACCTCCTCTTGAATTTTGGCATATAGGAATGCACATTTGATGTCTATCTGATACACCTTGATGTTGTGGTTGACAGCAAAGGCTAGAAAGAGTCTGATAGCTTCTAGCCTAGCTACAGGAGCAAAGGTTTCATCATAGTCTATTCCTTCTTCTTGTCAGAAGCCTTGAACCACAAGCCTGGCTTTATTCTTGACAACTATACCCCTTTCATCAGTTTTGTTTTTGAAGACCCACTTTGTGCCAATTGGACAAACATCCTTAGACAGTGGTACAAGTTCCCATACTTGTTATCTTTAAACTGAAGGAGCTCTTCCTGCATGGCTTCTACCCAACTGTTGTCTTTTAGTGCCTTTTGGTACTTGACAGGTTGTGTGAGAGATAGAAACCCTGCAAAAAGACAGATATTTGAGGATTGGCTTCTTGTGAGCACACCCTCTCTGATGTTGCCAATGATTTGATCTGGTGGATGAGCTCTTAGGTAGATTAGATCTCCCTGATATGGTATGATGGCATTTTGTGGTGAAGGACAGAGGTTTGGTGACTCTGTTGATGTAACATCTGTTTGCACTTCTGTAGTGCCAACAGATGTTGAAATGGAGGTAGGGGAATGGGTCCAAGTGGTGTGAAACTAGACTGACTTTTGTCAACAGATGTTTGACTTTTGTCAACAGATGATTGAGTAGTGGATGTAATTAGTGAAACAGTGGTTTGAGGGTAAGACTGGCCAACAGTGGCTTGGAATCACAACATCTGTTCTGTAATCTTGTTGTGGAGATTTTGAAATACCTAGTTTTGACAGTAATATCTTCAAATTTGAATTTATCTAAATCAAACAACTCAGCAGGATTTGCTGGGATTTTTAGGGATGAAAGTTCATTGAACTTTACATTCAGAGTTTCTTCTATTGTCTTGGTCCTTGTGTTAAACACTTTATAGGCCTTGGCAGTAGAAGAGTATCCCAGAAAATACCCACAATCTACTTTGGCTGCAAATTTTGAAATGGAATCTTTAAGATTTAAAATGAAACATGGGCAGCCAAAGATTTTGAAAAATGAGATTAGTGGTTTGATTTTGAACAAAATTTCATAAGCAGTCTTTTGATGTCTTGGGTTGATAAAAACTCTGTTTTGAACATAGCAAGCAGTGTTTACAGCTTCTGCCCAGAAGGACAGTGGCAAACCAGAATCTGCTAGCATGGTTCTTGTAGTTTCAATGAGAGTTCTATTTTTCCTCTCAACCACCCCATTTTGCTCTGGTGTGTTCTTGGGATGCTGTACTGCCTCACAATCACTTTTGACACACAGAAATCATCCAACTCCTTATTTTTAAACTCTGTTCCATTGTCACTTCTAAAGACTTTTACTGGCAAGTCATATTGTTTTTTAACTTTGGTGACAAAGTCCTTCAAGATACCTGCAGTCTCATCCTTAGAGTGTAAAAAGTATGTCCAAGTAAACCTAGAAAAATCATCAACTATGACAAGACAGAATCTCTTTCTTCTTAGACTCATGATTTTAACTGGGCCAAACAAGTCCATGTGCAACAATTGTAGACATTGACTTGTTTTGGACTCATCAATGGATTTGTAAGAGCTTTTATGTTGTTTTCCTTTTAAGCAGGAAACACAATGCTCATCACATTTGAATTCTTTTGATGGTAAACCTCTGACAAGGCTTTGTTTGGAAAGTGAGTTGATAGTTTGAAGGTTGGTGTGACCCAGTCTCCTATGCCACAATTCTGTCTCTTTTGTGGAGGCAGCAGAAAACAGACAGACATTTGCCATAGGATTGTCCTTCAACATATCAACCACATACATATTGCCACTCCTATGAGCAACAAGTTGTGCTTTGCTCTCAGCAATGATGGTATCAATCTTTTTCACCACTTCTGGCCCAATAATCTTACAAGTTTTCTTAGTGAAGAATGAGCCATACCCTTTGTCACTCATTTGTGATACACTAAGAAGATTAAATTTAAGATTATCAATAAGATTGACATTTTCAAACTTGAGTTTCCCAGCCTGAACAGTCCCTGAACCCAACACCTTACCTTTTGAATCATTACCAAAGGATATATCACCCCCTCCATGAGCTAAGAAGTCCAGAAGAAGGGCTCTACATCCTGTCATGTGCCTGGAGCCTCCACTATCTACATACCATAAGCTATCTAAGCAAGCAGAAGCTCCCTGCACATCAGTAATGGATCATTTTTGGTGAGTGTCCAAAGCCAAGTTGGCTTTGGATGGGTCCACAGACTTTTCAGCCTCAAGCTTAGGAAGATGATCAGTTGTTTGAACTAGTTTTTTAATCAAGTTCAACAACTGTTGCTGACCATTTGCCAGTGCTTGGATGTCAACACTTGGTGCAACAGATGTTTGATCACTTCCTGACAAATGATAGTAACCATAGGGATTTCTGTTCACTCTTGGTTTAGAAGGCCTTTTGGGTTCTTCATAAACATGTGACAGATTATGACAAGGTGGTTGTCCATATCCCCTTGGGTACTTGGTGGTGGGTGGAGCATCTGTTACTTGAACATCCCTGGAAGCAGAAGTTTCCAAACTTTTGGTAACAGATGTTTGAACTGGAGTAAAAGTCGGTTTGGGTTTTCCTTTTGAAGTACTCACCACTTGGTTTGCAAGAGTTTTAGCCTTGTACTCTTGTATTTTGACATCAAAATTTTTGAGATACAGGCACTCTTTGGTTTTGTGATTCTTCTTACCACATATTGAGCATGTGGTCTTAGAATCACACACACTTGTTCCTTTGTTGATATCATATGCTTTTAGAAGAAAACAATTTTTAGTAACATGATTCTTCTTTTCACAGAATTCACAGAACAAGTGAACAGACTTTTCTTTCTTTTTCCCCTTTTCAGTCTTCTTTTCAACAATTGTTTGATCATCTGCTGGAAGATCTATCAAGGGAATGACCTTTGCCTGTGGTGCTGTCTTACCATCAAGGGTTCTGAATTCAACTGGTTTGAAGTTCTCAAGAGTACCACACTCATCAGACCAAGTAGGTTTAAATTCATATTTTTCAAGTTCAGTGAATGATGAGGAACCTTCTGGTTTTTCAAGAACAATTTTCTTGCTATTAGATTCAGTGATTTTAATCTCTTGACCCTTCAAATTAGTTGGTACTACCTCAACAAACTTTTGATCCCTTTTGTCAGTGTTTTCAAAAGCTGGAGCAGTGGTTCAAAACCAAAACCAAACTTCACATGACTTTTGGTTTGTTTGTTGAGGAGTATCTCAAAACCTTTACATGATTCCACCCATTTCTGACATTCAACTTGGGTGGTCTCTAGCTCACTTTTGCAACTATGATATTTAGTTATCATAGTTTGGAGCTGGTCTTTGGTTATAGTTGCTTCATGTTTTAAGCTGCCTATTTCAGATTCTTTTTCAGCCAATTTTGATTTTAACTCTTTTGAAAGTTTCTCAAATTGAACTTCATCATCTAAAATTTTCTTTCTAAGGTTTTCATTCACCTCTTTGATGTTAGCAAATGCTATTACACATTTGTCAGAACACAAATCTTTAAGGATTTGAGGAGATACCTTAGCAGCAACCATCAATGCACAATCACACTTGCACTCACAATCATCAGATGCACCCTAGGGATCTGAGAGACTCACAACCTCTTCTTCAGATTTTTCACCTGCAACTACCTCATCAACAATATCATCAGTCACAACTACAGATTCAGTTACCACCTCCTCATATTCAACTTCTTCTACCATAGCCATGAAACAAAAATTTTCTGGTTCATTTTCAGCTTTGGCAACTAGTGCAACATTTTCATCTGTCAACTCATCTGGTAGACTGCTCCAATCAACAAAGCCTCTTGTGAAGAAACTCTGTTGACTGGTCTCTGTAGGGGCAGAGGGTGGAGCAGTAGTCATTAGCACTTATGCCTGAGCAACAAGTGTTTGCACATAGTGGATCTGATGAACAGTGGTTTGGACATACTGGACAGGAACAGTGTTTGAGGATTGTGCAAAATGAGCAGTGTTTTGCACATTTGGTCCAGGGGTATTATGGGAAACTTGATAAGTGTTGGTCTGTGGCCTCTGATTTGGATAGGTAATCATAGGTGTACCATGTTGACTCCTACATTCCCTAGAAAAATAATTAAGTCTGTGACATTTATAACACTTAATCTTTGATTTATCCAACCCCACTTTTGACCTGCCAGTTAACTCTGGAAACATTCTCCCAGTTTTCTTGTAAAAATTGTTAGTTCTTACACTAAGAAGAGCCAGTTGGTGCATAATGTCCATTTCTTCCAAATCATCAGGGTCAAAGTATTTTAAGGCATCATACTCAAAGGATATGTTATCAGATGCCTGGATATCACCACCACTTGTTGTAAAAGCATAGTTTGGTGAATAAGAATCAGAGTTAAAACCTGAAGTTATGTCTATGAAATGATCATAACTGTGATCCTTACTATTACCAGGCACCTCATCATGACCCAGAAGTGCTGTATTACCAAATACATAGTCATCAGACACTTTTCCAGAGTCCTGGAGCTTATTTTTCTGGTTAAGCTCTCTATCATAGGTCAAGAGCTTACCATGAAGCTGGGTTAGTGATAGGTCCTTGAATCCAATTGAGTTTCTCATAACTATAGCAATAGTGTCCCATTTATCTGGTAGTGATCTTAAAAACCTATGGTTCAAAGTAGAATGAGGGTAAGTTAGACCAACCAGTTTTAGTTCACTAATGAGACAGTTAAACCTCTCAAATTGTTGAGTTAATGACTCTTCCTTAACATGACTGAATGTTTCATATTGTTGGTTAAGTATTTCACGGTTGTTTTCAATAACCTCTTCAGTCCCACCAAATTGTCCTTTCAGTGCATCCCACAACTCCTTTGCACTGTTACAGTGTAATAGCCCAACATATATATCATTGGGTAGAGCCATGGCCACAATACTGAAGGCCTTGGCATCTAACTCAATTTTCTGAAAATCCTGGTCGGAGTAGTTTTCAAGTTTCTTAGGCTCCTGAGCCTTGGGATCTTCAGTACTCGGCGCTATCGGAACATGTGGTCCGAAGATAACCGACTTCCAGCACCCAGTGTTCTGTTCAGCTAGAACATGGCTCATCCGACGTTGCCAGATATTGTATTCAGATCTGACAAGCATCAGTGGCTTATTGTTCGTTCCAGTGTTGTGTGGATCGTGATTGATTGAAGCCATTCTCTGATTTTTCCAAAAACAAAGTCTGTTTACAAACGGTTGAATCGAAAACAAACTATTACTTTGTTTTCAATTCGACAAACAAACGATATAAATAATTGTGAGCTGATCTGTTTATATTAAATTGATTTGTTAGATCGAATTTAATTGACCAAGCTCTGATACCAATTGTTAGGATCTGAGTTTGATTGTTTTGATTTGTTTAAGTAAAGATGAGAAGAATGAAGTGAACTATAAATGGAAAGTGCAGCGGAATGATAAACTATAAATCAAAACAAGAGAATAATTGTTTTCAATCGAATGCTTTCATTAATTGAAAGATTACAATATTACAAGTACTCCCCTCAGCCTGATCACTCTGTGATTGTTTGTCTGAGAGAATGTTTTGAGTGATGAATAGAACAGTACAGGCACTGTTCTATTTATAGACAAATCTAAACCATTGATGATCTAAGCTGACGTCACCTAAGACAGCGACCTCTAACAGAATAACAACATAAAACATCTGTTAAATACAAACTACTGTTACATTGTAAAACACTGAAAGGTAAACTGCTGTTGGGGAAAACTCTGATGGTCTTGTATCATCTGTTGGAGCCTAAGTGTTGTTTGCTCTAACAGACCTTTAGTCTTCAGCACTTTAGTTAGCAGTTGTTCTTCATCAAACCTTTAGTCAGCAGTTGTTCTCTAGCAGTTGTTTATCCAGCAGTCCTTTGCAGCAACAGTTGTTTCCAACAGTTGTTGAGTACAGCAGATGTTAGGGTCAACAATCTTTTGGAAGAAGTGTCTTGTAAATGCTGTTTATTTCTAAGGATCAACTGAGTAGTATATTTTGGCTTTTCAATCATCTGTTCTTCTCCAGGTCAGCAGACCCAACATAAATTTTGTTACACCTTTGGTTGATCTTGGTAGTTTGTGGCTTTTAGATATTGGAATCAGTGGCGAAGCTTGACCCGAAGGTTCGGGGGGCCGGAAGTCACCGGGGGGTCGAAAGTCACTAGTTTCGGGGGGTCGAAACCCTATATTTCCAAAATTTTCTATACGAATACCATATAATCGGAACTTCTGCGCAAAAATTCGGGGGGGTCTTAAAGTCGGTGATGGCAACTTGGTAATTTAACCAAATTTGAGGTTTTAATGTTAACTTCCTTCCTGTTCAAAGAACTTAAATTCTAACCGGACAACCTTTTTTCTTCTTTTGATATGCTCCAAAAAAAACATCATAAAAGTCCATTACAACTTACCGAGCTTCTTCACTAAATTGAACTTCTGTATGAAATTATCCAAAAGAATATCGACATGGAGTTAAGCATCAACATGAAATTACCAAAAATAATTTAGGGGCTTACCTTTAAGATGAGCATTGCAAACCGGCTGGGAAACCCAACCACTATCCACCAACACAACCATGAAAGATGTTCGTCGCCGTTATAAGACCGCCAGTTATGATTGTTGTCGGGTACAATACTCGGAACCCTAGAGTCGTGACCGCCCTTCATCACAAACTACGACCACCGTTCGTCACCATCATTTGGACAGTCTCTTAATATCGACGTTGGTGATGGAAACAACCAGAGGGGTAGGCTGACCCTTTCTCTCTCGAAAGCCTTCTCTTTCTGATCTTTGCATGTAGTCTTAAATAAAAAGTGACGTTGTGATTAGATAAAAAAGGGGGGAGCGGTGGAACTTTTGAGATGATAGCACGTGTCATTTGCAGCTAAGAGAGATACACACGTCCAAATAGGGAAGAGAGATTTTGGGATTTGAAAGATAAAAAAGGGTACAAACATGATTCGAACGTGAGCAACCACATCCAATAAAAGCAAACCAAACCACTACACCACCATCCTATCTCATTAATCTACCCGGACAAAGAAATATATAAATTGTCGATAAACTCAAAAATTACTGTTCATCTTACTTTCAAATTAATACAAAGTATAATGATAAGGATGGCCAATAATAAATGTAATAAACATAATTTATATTTATTCTAACATTCTACCACTTGGCCGAGTAATCATTTATTATGAGTATTACATTAGTTTGTCGATTAATACTCATTTCAGTTCTAAATCAAACTGTAGCAGACAAATACAGTTGTTGAATGAATATTCAACTTAGTTTGTAGATTATTATACTACTATCCAAATGTAAAACCCGTTAGGATCAAACTTTAGTAATGCCCTTAATTGTTGATTTGTATCGCATTATTGTCTATATATCATTATACTAGCTTAACATATTAAGAGACAAACAAATCAAATAAGGAAACTTTATTAATAAAGGTAAGAAAGTACACATGCAGTTAAACAAGGTCTTTAGTAAGTCCTATCTTCAAAACATGTTCTTCGAATACTTTAAGTGGGAGACCTTTACTAATCGGATCCACGAGCATATCATTAGTACTTATATAAGTGATACAAAGATTATTTTCCTCAACTCGCACACGTACGAACAAGTACTTTGTATATAAGAAATGGCTAGCGCTAATCGAACTAGTATTGTTCGAGAAACTAATGGCAGCTGAGTTATCACAAAACTTTCAATGGTCTAAAAATGGAATTAACAACTTTGAGTCCACCGATAAGGTTCTTAATCAACATTCCATGACAGGTTACATTATAAACAACAATGTATTATGCCATCATTGTGAAAGTTGCAGTTAAATGTTATTTATGACTCTTCCATGAAATAGGTCCGCCGGCTAACATAAAGATATATCGCGAATTAAATTTGTTATCATCTTTGCCTTTAGCAAAGTCAAGAATAAGATTATCCTACCACTTCCAAACTATCACTCATTCTATAAGTCACCAAACTATCACTCATTCTATCATCTTTGCCTGTAGTCTTTAGTCCCTTGTAGATTTCATAACACTTTCTTAATTGATTTCTAATGATCACGGGCAACATTAATTAAGTAACGGCTAGCATTCCCGTGATATAAGTGATATCTATACATTTTATGTGTTCTTTTATTTTGTTATATTAGTATATGCCTTTTAACACATGTTAGTGATGCCTCATACGAAGTCAGGTTTTGTATCATTATACTAAGGGGCTGTTTGGCAAGTGCTGAACCAGTAAGAGGTCTGAATGAGTAAGAGGTTCTGAACCAGTAAGTGCTGAAACAGTAATGGTCGTTTGGTTGTATGTCTGAATAAGTTTGTAAAATGACTATTTTACCCCTTCCCCATTCCTTTTATTATTATTATTATTTCTACATTAAAAACATCGCCACTCTCCATTTTCCGTAATATTCTAGATCTACCTACCTTCAATATTACCTACCTACCTTCTTTAATATCATCTTCATCATCTCCATTCAATTCAAGAGTCAAAACCCAGGTTCATAAACCCCAAAAACTATCATATTTTTTCATTTTACAATCCAAAACATACAATGCACATACTGCAGAGAGAGAGGGAGAGAGAGAGGGGGGGGGGGGGAGAGAGAGAGAGAGAGAGAGAGAGAGAGGAGGGAGCGACAGTGACCAGGACGGGAGGAGCATGACGGAGTCGCGGTGGAGCTACCATATGGAGTTCGGGTCAATGGCGGAGCTCGACAAAAAAGAGAAATGGTGTTGGTTTCGTCAATCGTCGGAGAACAAAGAAGGGAAGCAGGAGAGGGTATATCCGTCTTGTTTTTCATTCAGCATATTATCAATGCTGAACCATTAAGTCTTAATGGTTCAGTTCAGAGGGCAAGCATTTTGCAACCAAACATCACAAACCTCTGACCGATTCAGAGGTTACCTCTGAATAAAGCCATTCAAAGGTAAACAAACAGCCCTTAACACATGTTAGTTTTTCATGGAAAAGAGTGCAATAAAGTAAGAGAGAGATGACTTGACAAGTATCAAATCAGCTTTTTTAAATATTATTTTCAGAAAAACAAGATTACTATAATACCCTTATTTTTGTACTTTAGTGAATTACATTGTATCAATTAAATAAAAAAACAACAATTATTGTGGACCAATGATCAAAGATGATCAATGGCCACTAAAGAGTTTCCAGGGTTTTTTTAAAATAAAGGGTTTCCATTTTATCCTCTCCATATCTATATAAACTGTTTTTAGTAATGTTTCATCTAAATAGATTCATTATTTTAAAAAATAAACTTTTCTTTTAAAATATATATTTTAATGACATTGTTATTTATATTTATATGCTATGAAATACAAAAATATTTTTTGAAATTCATATTGTAATATATAGTTACATTTTCAATATTTCAAAGATTATTATAGTGATCATGATATGTATCGTATTTTATTATAATTTAACATATTGTAGATTTTTAGAACATAAAACTATAAAAGAAAGTAAAAATATAGACATACAAATCCCAACGTGTATACTCGATACACGTGAGTATGCTTTATACTTGACGGGTAATACTCGACAAATACCCGACGAGTAATGGGAGGAGTATATTGGATGAGGTTTTGTAACTAGGTATTGGTATAGGATTAGCCATACCCGACCCATTGCCATCCCTAGTTTTGGTATGAGTATAGAAGAAACCTTATGATTTATTTTTCAAACGGAGAAAATGAAGGTGAAGGAGAGATGTAAAGAGGATACTTGAGAATTTGTTTGCCAATTAGTTCTATTAAATTAAGAGATTAACGTTCTTAAAATCTTTCAATATCACCAATATTATTCTTTTTTTTACAAATATATCCAGAACACATTAACCCAATGTAAGCTTAGGCCCATATCTAGCAGCACATATTGCTTCGATTGTAGTACCATAAGAGACAAGCGTGTCCCTTTAAGAGGAGACATAAAATCTATTTTAAGGGATTCGTATCTGTTGGATCAGTAATGCTCTTGATGTGTTGCTTGCTAGTGAACACTTATGTATTTAGCAAGTTCAATCAGATTTGCACAGTGGAATGATAAGTAAAGTTACACTATCAACAGGAGTTATTACTCCCCCTGGATGTTTGAAAAGCTAAAGACAAGTATTTAATGAGAATCTAAGAATAGAATGAGAATGAATACATAAACAGATTCTCAGTAAATGAAATAGAAAGAACAATAAGAACAATAATAAGCTTTGAAGGATTTTTGTATTAATCAAAATCAATGTCTAAAACAGAGGGGATAAACCCATCTATTTATAGACTTTACATATACATGCACCTTGCTAAAAGTAAGTCAGTAACAAGTTGCAACAAGTTGCATTCTTGGAACTTGTACAAAAAGATAAAGTAATAATAAACTAATAAACTACTGAAACATAAGTCGGTTAAAAAGATTCTTGAACAAGAGCTGATGAATGACAAACTACTGATGAGTAGTTTGTCTTCAGTAGTTCTTCAGTGAACTGTCTGGTTAGACTTCAGAACTTCTGATACTTCTTCTTCAGTACTTGTTGAATCTTTCTTCAGTACTTTAGTCTTCTTTCTTCAGTAGTTCTATACTTAGGATATTTTGCAGAACTGAATTAGACTAAGGTTTACAAAAGTGGTTTCACCAATCCTTTTTGTCCTAACAGTATCAAATACAAATCTTTTATCACAACTGTTCAACAATTTTATTTGTTACATGTTGCAATCAAGAACAAAGTTGACTAGTTGAAGACATTGGTTTGAATCTTTTCAAGTATGCAACGTGTACTCTATGTAATTAGTAATTCCTTTGTATATGGTATTTTACTAAACTTTAATCATAAAAAAGTGAGTATTATTATTATTATTATTATTATTATTATTATTATTATTATTATTATTATTATTATTATTATTATTATTATTATTATTATTGTAATATCGAAAAAAGGCCTTACGTTGTGTCCCGAGTTCATTTATCGAAAGAAGGAACCTTTCTTTTATTTCATTCAATTTCCTTTCAAATTAGAAAGATGAAATTTGGCCTAAAATTAATTCTATTTTCTTTCATTTCCTTTTAAAAAATAAATCTGAAACACAAACAAGATTTTCTTTCGTTCTATTTCCTTTTCTTTTCTTTGGTTAAGTGAACTTGGGAACACAACAAAATGATTGTGCAATGGAGAGTCACATGTCCTAGTATTACCAAAATTACAAAAAAAAAAAAAAAATAGATTTTAACATCATTCAAAACAACTAATATAAATGATATAATAACATCTTAGTTAATTTGATATAAATATTTATATGAAAGGACTAGTACGAAACCCGCGCGATGCGGCGGTGACGACAATTTACAAGGCGTTACTCGTCTTCCGTCAGTTTATCAATCGTTTAGTAGTTTCCCCCACCCTTTGAGGTGAGATGACATATTTTAGTAAAATCTAAATTTAAAGGTAAATGAAACGACACTTACAACTAAAATACTTAAAAGGTTTCATAGAAGTGAAATATTATACATGGTTGACGAAGACAAAGTATTAATATGAGGATTTAAATAGAAGCATAAACTCGTTGGTTATTAGGCTGGATGGTGTGAAACGTAGCCCCTAGGGGCTCAATTCCGCCACCCCCCCTCCCCAATGGTGCCCAGGAAATAGGGGAGGGCTCCATTGTTGGTGAAAAGCTGAAATTTCAGACAATAACGTCCTTGCACCACCCGGCCTAAAAGTTGTATGCATAAATAAAATAGAGTAAAGAAATCTATATACATACATACACACACACATATATATAGGATTTGGTTCAAATGAGAACCTTTCCCCAAATTGAGAACTAGAGAACCATTCTGGGCCACACATTTCTCTAAGGCAAAAAAAAAAAAAAATTTTTTTTTTTTTTTTTTTTTTTTTTTTTTTGCAAAAATCGCTGCTTTATATGTAAGGAATTTTTTTTTATTTTTTTTTCAGTATACACATGTGTATAATTGCATTATACACATATGTATAGTTGAAAATGCTATATACACATATGTATAATTGCTATATACACATATGTATAATTGACATATACACATATGTATAAATGAAAAAAAATCAAAAAAAATAAAAAAAAAATTTCCTTGCATAAAAATGTGTGATTAAAAAAAAAAAAAATTTGTCTTTATATGAAATGTGTGGCTCAGAATGGTTCTCTCAGTTCTCAAATAGGGGTTGGTTCTCTTAGGATCCCTACCCTATATATATATATATATATATATATATATATATATATATAGGGTCGAGTTCCTGTACAAATAGTGTTTTTTGTGAGAAGTGTAAGAAGTGTTTTGTGCCATTGGATCATCTTAATCAATGGTTGATATGTAATAAGTGGCAATTTTGTAAATAGTGTCTAATTATCACTAACCAAAAATAATTCATAAGGGTAGTATAGTAACTTTGTATTGTCATTTAATGAGCTGGTTGGATTGTTTTTAGAAACCGCTCAACATTCCTAAATTCTCGCTCCTTCTTTCCAAAAACAAACCCTCGAATTTTATGCAAAAAATCTCTCATTTATGGAGAATCAACGACGATTTGGGATAATCTACAAACGTGAGTGTGTTTTTTTTTCTTTATCTCATATGTTCGACTATTATTTTAAAGTGTTTTATGGTGGGTTGTATATGAAACATTTTGAGGTTATGGTGTTTTTTATAAATCTCTTGGTTGAAGTGTTTTTTGGTGTTTTGTTTATGAAACAGACTGTGGCTATAGTGTTTTTAGTATACTATTGTTTTACAGTGTTTTATGGTGTCTTGTAGATGGAACATTTTGAGGGTATTGTGTTTTTAATAAATATCTTGGTTGATGTGTTTTGTGGTGTTTTGTATATGAAACAGACTGTTTTGTGGTGTTTTGTATATGAAACAGACTGTTTTTGTGGTGTTTTGTAGATGAAACATACTGTTGGTATGGTGTTTTTTATAAACTCATGTTTATAGTGTTTTTTTGTGCTTTTTTGCTGTTTAAAAAACACTATATTGGTTTTTAGTGTTTTTTTTTGCGGATAAAACCATTTTGCTTCTATTATTTCGAATAAAACACTACACTATGATCGCTGTTTTTATTTGATTCGATTTCAGTGAATGAAATAATGATATGCTGAATGTTTATAAATAATGAAGATAATATCGTTCAAAACACAACCAAAAATCCCTATGAATCCTCCTAGTTAATTACGATATTAATTAGCATTATCTTCTAAAAATAACATAAGCAATACAATTTACATTGATGCCCTTTAAGATATAAAAATAGAATGCCATGTGTCACCCTATTATTGGTTCTTACATTTCTCACAAAAATTAGGTTTTGTACAGGAACCTAACACTATATATATATATATATATATATATATATATATATATATATATATATATATAAAAATCTTTGGTCTTCTAAAACTCATCTATGGATAAACAAGTTGCTTTGAGTTAATGGGTCCATTTATTGTATAAAAAATTGACAAAAATGAAAACATGCTGAATCGGCAAACTAAGAAAAATTACGCCGCGTTCACTATTTATAAAAAAATATTGAAAATACTTTTGTTTTAACATTTAAGTTTCTAGATGGTCGACTATGATGTGGTAATTACAAAGTTCAACAAACAAGTTAAAGCTTTCCAATTATTAGTGTAAATTCATATTAATATTTAATTTGTTTTGTTTTGATTAAAATAAGTATAAGTATAATATATATAGTTGTGATATTTTGATTAATAGAAAGCATTTGGCAATGATAACAAATGCTGTTAGGTTACATATTTGACCTTGGATCTCATGGTATGTTCCTATAAGGTGTATATTAAAAACAAAACAAAAAACACAAGTTTCAGATACTAACGCCCCCAAAAAAAACACCCATTGTGTCGGTTGTAGGGATGAGCTTTGTACCAAACCGTACTGAACCGACACCGATTTTTGCCAAAGCTTTGTACCGATACCAATATTGATAATATACGGTACAGTACACTACTGTATCGTATTAGTATTTTAAGGTAAAATACCGGTACCGTACTGGTACCAAACTGATACCGAACCAAATATACCGATATTGATTTTCGCTGAAACTTGGTACCAAATTGGTATTGAAAAAGAACTTGTATTGGTATTTTCGGTATTTGATACCAAAATACTAATCCGTAGTCGGTTCATTGCATACAAAGTGTCTAAGTCCATTCTAAGTATGTCCTTACCTCTATGTGAATTTACCCTTAACTCCTCAAGGTATGAACACATTTATAGATCTCTGTTGTTGCATTTATAAAAATAACACAAACATGCTTTAGTTTTAGCAGATTATAATGCCAAGCTTTGACATCAACTCAAAAGTAAATTATAATGTCAATCATCATAAGAAGACATAACACATATTATTAAAACACACTTGGTAATATTGAAGTCTCAGCAAACGTTAAAAGCCAACTTGGTAGCAATTAGCATTAGTGCACTTCAGATACACGTCAGACCAAATTTTATAGAACTAATGGATACAAGGTGACCACAATTCCAAGGTGTATAGGCGAGTTGGATTTGACCCGTCCTTAACATATCACATTGTTTCCTTTAAATTACATACCTTGATACTAGAATACATATTTTTAAATAGAATTAATATAGAGGGCACGATAGTTTGAGTTTTCTTTACATAGCTCACATAATCGACATACGACATTGTAATTGTGCTCTGGTAACGGGTTAGTTGGATACGCTTGCTAACTGATTCAGTTATGGTACTATTGTAACCAGCTTTCGTCATCATAAAGTCAATGGCTTCTAATTTTTTCCAACATGTAAACTCAAAACACTGAATTTGCTAATCATGAATTAGAAAAATAAGGCACGCAATTCCTGTATCATAGCAAATGATCTCTTGGCATAGCAGACATGTATCAAGCCATACAACATCTCTGATGTTGATTCAACATGTTCAATCTACTTTTTGGTGAACTTATCTCCTGTTCATTAGTAGCGAAAAAGAAATTAAGACAGGTTCAAGAAATCACAGTAAGAACAAAATTCCATTATTACTCTTATTAAGTAATACCTATTACTAAAAAGTTCATAAAATTTTGTTCAACTGTGATTGTCGACCTTTTTACTTCATTAGCGAATACATATTATGGATGTTGAAATCTAGCTATGGATTAACAGTAGCAAGGTTCATGGAAAGGAACTGTTGGATTCCATTTTACATAAATGCACACTATTTGTTGTTAAAAAATAATTGCACACTATTTAACTTGTAGGGTCACTCAGGTTGTGTGTAGTGGGGCCCCTTGGGGGCGTTTTAAACCCCTATAGCACCCCGAACACCGCCCCCTTGGGGGTTATGGGGCGTTTTCGGTGGCTGGCGCTATATACATAACGGGCGTTTTGTTTGTTGAAAGCATTTTTTTATTATTTTTTTAATTAATTTACACACCCTCTTTCCACTACACCCTTCCCACTACAATAATTACTCAATCATTTATAACCCCTCATAACCCTCATTCCCACTACACCTTTTTTTTTTTCATAACCCCCTTCTATTACTTTTTAATATTTTAATACCCATAACCCCCCCCCCCCCCACACTACACATACACTCATAAAATAGTTATGTCAGGAAAAATAAAATAAAACGATACCTAATAGTAAGAAGGATTAAAACGAGGCATGCTTAAAACTATTAATTTAATAACTATCAGAATCCAAATTACACAAATGCACACTATTTAACTTGCAGGGTCACTCATAAAATAGCTATATTTGGAAAAATAAAACCATGTTTTTATAGTAAGAAGGATTAACTCGTAAAATAGTTGTATAATAAATTCAGGTCAACTCTTATTGTCAACTAAAGGTAAGAGTTATGGACATCCAACTAAACTTAAATCACAACAGTTGGCTTTGAACTTAATTTTAAATTTAGGAAGCTGCTTGATTTTGACCCATTTGACCTTTTAATTACTCATATAACACAATAAGCTCTCACGGTTCATATCAAACCCATGGTATAGATATACACACATAAAAACGTGTTCTAATAGTCATGTTTGACACAACATTTGAAATATTTTTTAATCAAACCAGCCCAACCAACCCATACCAAAAAACTACCAGTTTTCACGCAACCCATATCAACTTGTCTTGCTATCCCTACCTACCAAATATAGCACACACACACACAAAAAAAAGAGCATACCGTAATCAGTTCAATACATTTGCACCCTCAAACACTCATTTCATGTTTAATAAAGTATTTATAAGAAAAAAAAGTTTAGAATGCATATACCTTTAATTCTAGGGTTGGAAAATCAACATCAACCAAATATATCTATCCAATTTAAGTCAATATCATCATCAGCACTCATGAAGTCAAGCCCCGGTTTCTGCCAGTCGTTTGCGAATCGCTTCTCATGATTGCCATTTTGAAGTAGAACATAAATACTCTTGACATTGACGTTTTTAGAATAGTCAACAAGATAAACGAAGTCTGCCTCTTAGGAATAAAATACCTCTTAGTGGCAAACTTAGCCGGCTACCCAGCTGTTTTACCGACAGCCGGTTGCTACACAACAAACCACAAGACTATGAATATCGCATTTCTTTCAACAACACATAAACGAATATAAATAAAAAATGGAAACTTCAGAACTTACCAGCCTGAGCAGGAAAAGGCTTTGATGGAAGCTAAACGACATGCATAGCCAGCTACGCCGCTGTTTTACCAGCATCCGGCTACCTACACATGTTTCACCATCCATTTACCTTTCAATACGCACACATTTGCATGTGCACTGCTAAATACTACATGGCTTTCAACTATTATTGATGGTTTTTAGTTGGGGTTCACCATACACTTAATTCTTGAAATCTAATAGTGTAAGGTCTAGTAGCATCACTTCATTAAGCATGACCATGAACAAGACTAAAAACCATGAGAGTTTATAGATAAAAATGCCCAAAAGGTGGTCAATGACTCACACCGCCATATTATATATACAATTATGTACAATGAGAGCACCGAAAACACAATGCCAATAGGTTGTTTTGAACAGCCCAACATCCAAAAGAGACATGAAAGGCATCCAACTTCTTTATTTTTGCTTTAACATGAGACCTAATTCCATTCATATAAGAAGATTCATTAAAAGCTAATAACCATAATATGTCATTCGACAAAGTTGGAAAATAGTATATATGTGTGAAACAAACCTCTCACAAATAAAATCTTCACAAAAGTAGTGTTTGTTCCAAGATGACTAATATCCAAAAATATTGGGTAGAATTCTTATGACCACCTGTGACGTTGGACAGCAACATAGTCTGAAGCCGAGAATGAGTTGAGAAGTGCAAATTTAATGCGCGAGTCCAAAATGAGTCTCACACTCTTTCCAAGATTAGTAAAAATATAAATAAACAAATGGAAGTACATTTATTATCTAAACTATAATCCTTAAAATTTACAAATAAAATAGGCATACCCATCCTGCATATTAAGACTTGATGAAATTGCTGCCTAAGAACCAACATATAAAATATGAGTTGTTCACATCTCGTCAGGCTCAGGTATCACTATATCTAATACCTGACCCACTTCAAAAAAAAAAAAAAAAAAATACAAGTTCAAAAGATGTACAAATTAGACAAATTTCATTGACTCTGGGTGGGCCTGCCCAAAAAAGACGATGACATTGAACACTATGTGTACCTAATTGATGGTAGCATTTTAACATGATTTGTGGTCAATTACATCTCATAGTAGGTTCATTTGCCGGATAAACTTTTTATGCTTATCTTCCATGTGTCAGGAGTAGCTTCTAATTGTGGTTTCTATACAAATACATACAAAACCACAGAAATATGAGACATAACATCAATAGAATCAATTTACTATCTCTAATCAACATTTTCAAAAAATAGCAGAAAACACTAATGATACAAAAATATAGCAAAAAAAACCCTTTGGAAAATTGATCATATAAGCAAATTAATCAAAGATGTAAGTATTTGATGAATATCAACTACGTAATCAACACTAAAAACACAATATCATTTCATAACTCCAAATTAATCAACCGTAAATATGGCCTCTTTAATTTAAGCAAAATAGTGAAATCACTAATTTAATCATCATCCGTTCAAATAAACATGAGTAACAAAGTTATACCCTAAATATGTCCTTTTCAAGTCAAGCAAAAACATGAAATAATCTGAACATTATCATTTCAATTGAATATAACTAATAATTAAAGTTATACCCAAGATCTGGCCTCTTTCATTCAAGCAAAAAAATATATAATGACTAACTGACGATACAATCATCCAAAAATAGGCGCACAAGTCTGAATAAAAAAAAACAACTAATATACTTCATCCAACCCCTAACTCAGACATTTTCGATCTAATTAGTACAATACAAAGAAATAATCTGTATTCAAGCAAACTAAAGCACAAATCATAAAGAAACTATATACTCATTTAATCCCTGAAAAAAGTTATTCGAATCAACACGAAAAGCGAAGGAAGAAAGTAGCAGTGGAGGTGGCGAAGAAGGTTGTATGATGGAGATGAGGGAGACGATAGCAATGACGATTGCGTGGTTATGGTTTCTTCAGAGTCCAGACCAAAGATGAACCGAATGAAAGCGGGGTTCGGATTTCTTAAGATAAGATGTTTGGGGTGGAGAGGGTGATGGAGACGAATGAAATCCTAACCCTTTTGGTTCTCTCAATGAAAATAGATATTATTTGGCCGCCCAAATGGGTTGAGCGGGAGTTTAAAATTTGGATGAATGTATTAGCCCGCCCAAATGAATCCTGGATATAGAAGTTGTACCTGATGCATGAAGACTTGCAAACCCTAAAAGAATAAGCGTTTTGTGCATTGTATCATTGTACATAAAGCCTTCAAGTGTTGTACCTATGTAAAATGACCAAAATTGCCCTTCCTATATGCATATTGATATAGTATAGATAAGTCATCATGGAATTACAATAAATAAAAACTAAATAAAGAATAAAACTCAGAATAAACCTTCATGAAACCATTATCTCTAGGAAAATGTTAGCGGTGAATTATTTTTCCATGCGATATGTTTGCCGACAAACATTCACCGATTAATCTCCAATGACTTCCACCTTCACTGACTCATCATCATCAAATTTGCCTTGTAGTGAATGGGGCAACAAAGGCTTCTTGTCGAAAATTGTAGATCCATATGTACGGAAAACCATTTCAATAACCAGTTGTGAAATTTTCTTGTTGTACTGAATTCCTTTTCTATATCTACAAAATTCTGTCTTGTGGTTAAACGGACCACAGATTTCACATTCTTTTGCCTTTTCTTTTTCATTTAAAGGCAAGTTTCTGACTGTCTTGATTGGTTTTAGGTCATCAGTAGTTTTCAGGTTCTCAACTCCTGATGTAGATGAAACTACTGATGGCTTAAAGTCAGATTTTATCAGTACTTCTGAAGAACTTTCTTTGTGAGTTTTTAGAAAGTTTTCATGGAAAGATGTGCATTCTTTCTCTCCAGAAGTTTCACCTGAAACAATTTTTCTCCCATCTTCAGTAGTTTTGGGGGAAAATCTGTTGGTGTTTCAGTGTGATTGTACCCTATGCCAAACCTAACATTTGAAGCACTTTGTTTGTTTAGCAGCAGTTGGTACCCCTTACAAGATTCTACCCATTTTTCACAAGTGACCTTGGTGTCAGCAAGCTCTTTTCTGACATTTCCTAGGTCATCTATCATAATTTTAAGTTGTGCTTGGGTTTCAATAGCATTGTTAGTTAATTTAGAATTTTCTTTTGCTTTTGCAGCAAGTTTTCTTTCCAAATCACATTTCATCTGAGTGAATTTTCTCTCAGAGTCATTTGCTTTGCCTTGTAAGTGCACATTGGTCTCTCTTATGAGAGCAAAAGATTCTTTACATGAAGTTGAACAAAGTTTTGTTAAAGATTCTTTTGATACCTGAGACAGGGCAGATTTTGAGGTGCAACCCTTAAATGCCATTAAGGCAAAATTCTTCCTGCCATTGTCAGGTTCTCCCCAGTTGATGTCAAACATTTTGTTGTCTGCATCAAGATTACACTATGTGGTGTCAAAAGGAAGACTGATCCAGTCAACATACCCTGAGGTGAACAAGCTTTGTTGTGAGGGTTGCTGAGTCTGTGGAGGTTGTTGAGCAGCTGGAATGGGAGGGATTGATTGTTGGCTCTGCATCTGTTGAGCAGGCATTTGTACATATTGTACTTGTGGCACATATTGGACTTGTGGAGCTTGTGCCTGTACAAAATGTGCACTCCCCTGTGTTCCATTATTCCTATTATAACTAGGGTTATACAGATTTCCAGATTGAGATTGGTTGTAGCTAGAGCTTCTACACTCTCTAGCAAAGTGTCCCAACTTCTGACACTTGTGACATCTAAGTTTAGATTTGTCAAAACCAATTTTTTCTAGAACTGTTAAGTCCTGGAAATTTCCTTCCTGACCTTTTGTAAAATTTGTTTGTTTTGATACATAACATGGCCAGTTGGTGTAAAATGTCCATTTCTTCTAAGTCATCATTGCTGAAATTTTTTAAATCATCCATGATGAAACACATGTTATCAGCATTTTGACTGTTTTCTTCATTGTCATAACCTGGGAATGATCTTTCAGATGAGATCCCAGCAGTTATGTCAATGTGGTCAAAAGATCCAAAACTATTTGAACAAGTAAGTGAATCTTGTCCCAATAGTGTTGTACTACCTGGTAGATAGTCATCAGCAGTTTTACCAGAACTTTGTAATTTCTTCTTTTGATCGATTTCTCTTTCAAAAGTTAATAATCTCCCATGTAATTTTGTAAGAGTGAGGGAGCTAAGGTCTGGTGAAGATCTTAAGACTATAGAATATGTTTCCTATTTTTCAGGTAAAGACCTTAAAAATCTATGAAGCATAGATACATTTGTATAGGTCTGACCATTTAATTTTAGCTCAGATATTAATGAGGAGAATCTTTCAAATTGTTGAGTTAAAGTTTCCCCATTTATGTGAGAAAAAGTTTCATATTGTTGAGCCAGGATTTCTCTGGTGTTGGCAATCACCTCTTCAGTTCCTCCAAACTGTTCTTTGAGGCAGTCCTAAAGCTCTTTGGCACTATCACAATGTAATAGGCCAGAGTAGATTTCATTTGGGAGTGCCATAGCCAACATAGAGAAAGCTTTAGCATCAAGCTCAAGTTTTAGGAAATCATCATCTGTATAGTCTTTTGGGTCTTTTGGTATTTCTTCTTTAGTTTCAAGATTGATATTTACTGGTTTGTGAGGACCATATATCACAGATTTCTAGCAACCAGTGTTGGTCTGTGATAATGTGTGTGCCATTCTCCTTTGCCATATATTGTATTCATTTCTTACTAGCATAGCAGGTTTATTGGCAGAACCAGTATTATGAGGATCCATTTAAAAGAGTATTGATTTGTCAAAAATCTCTTAAAGTGATGGATGTTGATAAAAGTGAACTTTTAATCCTTTATTGAATATCAATAAGAGCCTATGTCTGATTCTCAATGTGTTAGATTGACATGTGATCAGATAAACCAGTGCTCTGATACCAATTGTTGGATCAGTAATGCTCTTGATGTGTTGCTTGCTAGTGAACACTTATGTGTTTAGCAAGTTCAATCAGATTTGCACAGCCGAATGATAAGTAAAGTTACACTATCAAAAGGAGTTATTACTCCCCCTGGATGTTTGAAAAGCTAAAGACAAGTATTTAATGAGAATATAAGTATAGAATGAGAATGAATACTTAAACAGATTCTCAGTAAATGAAATAGAAAGAACAATAAGAACAATAATAAGCTTTGAAGGATTTCTGTATTAATCAAAATCAATGTCTAAAACAGAGGGGATGAACCCATCTATTTATAGACTTTACATATACATGCACCTTGCTAAAAGTAAGTCAATAACAAGTTGCAACAAGTTGCATTCTTGGAACTTGTACAAAAAGATAAAGTAATAATAAACTAATAAACTAATAAACTACTGAAACATAAGTCGGTTAAAAAGATTCTTGAACAAGAGCTGATAATGACAAACTACTGATGAGTAGTTTGTCTTCAGTAGTTCTTCAGTGAACTGTCTGGTTAGACTTCAGAACTTCTGATACTTCTTCTTCAGTACTTGTTGAATCCTTCTTAAGTACTTTAGTCTTCTTTCTTCAGTAGTTCTATACTTAGGATATTTTGCAGAAGTGAATTAGACTAAGGTTTACAAAAGTGGTTTCACCAATCCTTTTTGTCCTAACAGTATCAAATACAAATCTTTTATCACAACTGTTCAACAATTTTATTTGTTACATGTTGCAATCAAGAACAAAGTTGACTAGTTGAAGACATTGGTTTGAATCTTTTCAAGTGTGCAACGTGTACTCTATGTAATTAGTAATTCCTTTGTATATGGTATTTTACTAAACTTTAATCATAAAAAAGAGGGTATTATTATTATTATTATTATTATTATTATTATTATTATTATTATTATTATTGTAATATCGAAAAAAGGCCTTACGTTGTGTCCCGAGTTCATTTATCGAAAGAAGGAACCTTTCTTTTATTTCATTCAATTTCCTTTCAAATTAGAAAGATGAATTTTGGCCTAAAATTAATTCTATTTTCTTTCATTTCCTTTTAAAAAAAATAAATCCGGAACACAAACAAGATTTTCTTTCTTTCTTTCTATTTCCTTTTCTTTTCTTTGGTTAAGTGAACTTGGGAACACAACAAAAAGATTGTGCAATGGAGAGTCACATGTCCTAGTATTACCAAAATTACAAAAAAAATAGATTTTAACATCATTCAAAACAACTAATATAAATGATATAATAACATCTTAGTTAATTTGATATAAATATTTATATGAAAGGATAAGTCATCATGGAATTACAATGAATAAAAACTAAATAAAGAATAAAAGTCAGAATAAACCCTCATGAAACCATTATCTCTTGGAAAATGTTAGCGGTGAATTATTTTTCCATGCGATATGTTTGCCGACAAACATTCACCGATTAATCTCCAATGACTTCCACCTTCACTGACTCATCATCATGAAATTTGCCTTGTAGTGAGTGGGGCAACAAAGGCTTCCTGTTGCATCACATCTGGTAGTTTGAAAGTGGTTAAATGATGTTCAGTAACTACCTTAGTGTGCAGTTTGTCTGTGATAGTCTTCTGGATTTGGTAAGCAAATGTTGAAGGATCCCTAAATTGAGTTATCAGAGGCTTCTCTTCAATATCAAAGTCTCCTTGAACAACTGTGTTGCCTTCCAGCAACACCATCTTGAAGTCAGTCTTTGTATTGTCCTCTGGTTTCTTCTTGGTAGCTGGTCTTTTAACACCAGAAGTTCTAACTACTGAAGTTGATACTTCAGAAGTTTTGAACTTCTCTGGATTAGCAACCTTGGCAGCCTTGTACTTTTTGTATGTGTCTAGTAGTCTTTCTTCTTTCCATCTTGACACAAAGGCTTTTGAACCATAGTGATTTGCTACCAGTTCTTCAATCATCTCAGCTCTCTTGGCTTTTCCATCTTTATTTGTTGCAAGTTTGTCAGCAACAAGTTGAGCTCTTTTAGTCAGCTCATCCATTGAGAGCCCTTTGAGTGAATAGGCTTTTGTTTTGCTGTTCTTTGTTATAAAAGACATCAGTTGTTGTCTTTTGTCTTCTTCAACAACTCTCTCTGTTTCAGCTTGCCTATGCAACTCTGCTTCATAAGCTTGTAACTTTTCATTGAGGCTTAAGTCTTCCCTTGCTTCCAAAGCATTCCAGATCTCATCTTCATTAGCCTTTCTTTGGGCTGCATTTAAACTCTTCTCAAGTAGTTCTTTGGACATTGATAGTAGAGAAGGGTTCAGCACAGTTATTGTTGTAGTTGTTGTAGGCCTTGGAATAGGAGTTGGTTGTTGTTGTTCAGTTGGTTGTATGTTGGAAGTGTTAACTTCTGATGTGTTGACAGGAGTGTCAACTACTGAAGGAGTGTCTTCAGTATATTCTGAATCATCAGAAGTTTCATCAGAAGTTTCTTCAATATGGCCTTGGGAAGTTTCAGCTTCAACTTCAGTTCCAGAGATAAGCCTTTGTTTATCTTCTCTTTGTTTTCTGGCTTTCTCTTGGAGTTCTCTTTCTTGTAGAGCCACTCTTGCCTTTATTCTGGCTTCCAGTGACTCCTTTGGTTCCTTAATCTTCTCCCCCTTTTTGGCTTCATCCACTTCTGGAAGCTTAGAAGGTTGAGAAGTTCTACCAGTGAGCTTGGCAATCTGTCTTGAGTTGTGGTCAATTTTGTTGGACAGATCATTCATTTTGGATTTGATCACCTCAAATTGGTTTTTGGTTGACAACTCCAAAGCAGCTGTGAAAGTTTTGAGGTGATTGACAATAAGGTTGTTCATCATCTGGTATAGGGGACCATCTGGGCTGCATAGTTGGTTCAGATCTATGTTTGTTGACCCACGGAATTGTGTAGGCGTATTTAGTGAGGGGTGTGTTTTTGGGGGATCTTCATGTTTTACAGAAGATGCCACTTTAGGAGAATCAGGGATCAAGTGGTCTTTAACCTGATCTGGTGTGACCAGCTCTTTGAGCTTAGATACACTAGGTGCAGGACCTTCACTAGCAGCCGTCAATTCATGTTTAGTGGAGTGTGAATCATCATCCAAATTAATGGAATCATCTGAATCCCTGCTTACTTCCTCAATGAGGACAGTATCAGTTACATCATGAGCTGAGCCCAACTCAGTTGTCTCATGTACCTCTTTTTCTTGGTTCAGAGGATTTTCTACCTCAGGCATTAAGCCTTCATCAGTAGTTGCCACAAATGAGGTCTTAGCTATGTTAATTCTATCCTCAGATCCACCACTGGGTGGTATTTGAGTAGTAGCAGCCTCAAATGTACCTATAGTTTCTAAGTTTGGGCTTAGAGACCCTGGTTCATCCTCATCTCTTGGGTTAGGGCTATGGATATCCACATCCATGTCAAGTGCTGAAGGTATGTCCCCTGTTTGATGTGGTTGTTGGGGACTGACATGTTCTGATGGGATGTTTTCTTTTAGCCCAGAGAGAAGTTTGGCAATTTCAAGGGCTTCAGGTTCAGAAAGTTGTGGTGCTGGTTCAGTAGTTTGGTCTATGGGTTCAGCAGTTTCAAAAGAAGAGTCTATGGGGATTGTTTTCTTAAATTTCTTTCTTTTGAATAAAATGGTTATTGGTGCTCTTGTGGGGGGTTTGAGATGGATGAGACTGAGAGGATGTTTCAGTCACATTTTTATCAAGTGCAGATTGCACATTAGCAGGTGCATGCATCTCAACCTCTTGAACTGCCTTTCTTTTCAGGCTGGTGGGTTTTTGTTTTTGTTGTTTGGTTTTCTTGGCCTTTTTGGGTGAAGGTTTGGAAGACGAGGGTTCCTTAGGGACTGTTGTGTGTTCCCATTGGTCATCTTCTGGCCAGGTGGCCGGTTTATTGTGCCTAGAGTATGCTTGTGAGGTTAAAGGGTTTAAAACAGTTGTTTGACCCACAAGCACCTCTTTTCCAAGTTCCTTTATTATGCATTGCATAATAAATCTTGGATACAGCAAAAACTTCATTTTAGAATTGAGATGATGTAACACCAACTCATTGAAGAAAAATGTTGATGCCCTGAATTTTGTTTCATTTACAATGGAATGAAAAATTGGTTGAAAAGTAGAGGGCATCTGATCATATGATCCAGTTTTTGGACTCAAACACATAATTATATAGTGAAACAAAAGTTTGTACTTAGGTTCAAAATATTTCTTAAAAATAGTAGCATGTGAGAGAGTACCTTGGTAACCACACTCTGCCATGGTTAAATGAATTTCAGAGTTTGGAAATTGATCTGGGGCACCCACATCATCCAGACCCAGTCTAATCCCAAAAGTTTCGGGTGTGATTGCCATTCTTCTCCCTTGGATGGTTGAATTGAGGGAGATCACCTTATCATTTACTGTCACCGTCTCCGCATTTGCACAGAACTCATTAAGAGTCTCAGTGTGGATTAAAGGATCAATGGTGAGGGCAGTAAAGTATTGGGATTTAAGGACTAAATCAATGATTTCATCATATTGGGACCAGGCTTCATGTTTTTCAAAGTAGCCTCTTTGATTATGTCCCTGTTTGTGACAACCTGCACCCTTCACTCTTCATAAATGTGCATAATTGGTTCCTCAACTATTTCAAAATTTTCATTTTTTACCCTCGTATTTTAATAGGACCAAAATTCACAATTTAATAAAACTTATAATTTTTATAAGTAAAAGTATGCACGTTTTATACTCACATCTACATCCGAGCACGTATGTTTCAGACCTTGATATTCAAAGCTCTTAATTTTCGGTCCTAAAACAACTTAAAAACAGAAGGAAACAAGTCTATAACCTAAAATTGATTAAATTAGAAAAATTATTTTTTTATCCCTCGCGGTCCGCTAAGACAGTCCCAGTCAAAGTCCTAGTCAAAGTCCTAGTCAAATAGTCAATTCATCTTAAAACCTTACTTTATTGTGTTGACCAATTTTAAAGCCTAATTGAATCCAAAACTAGTATAAAAACCCACCTATGACCCATTACAATTTGCACCTCTAAATCGATTGTTTCAATTCGATTAAACTCTCCCTCATACCTTTCTTCTATAGTATATTACTTCTACATTTGAAGCTTTGATTATAAGCTCTCGTAATTGGCGAATTGGAAGCTTGATATTTTTTCCTATTCGGTTTCTTTTCTTCTAAATTGGACTAGTTTTGTTGTTGAACCTTTGGATTGCTCGCATTTTCACGCTCGCTTAGTCATCTAGTCATTTGGCGAAAGTGAGTATTTCCTATCCCCTTTTTGCTTTTATTCATTTTGGGGTGTTACATGTACACTATTACAATTTCAAATACAAGTTTACATTTTCACAATACAATTCTAGTACTATGTGCATTGCTTACAACGTGCTTTATGCTTAGACAATACATGTAAAATACATTTGTACTTAGTGAAATCATTAACATGGTACAAGTCGACCTTAACATTGGATAGCGCTATTGGATTGACAACCTGCCTAGGTTGATTCTCCCCCTTTTCATCGGAGAATCCATGGTCATTGTTAAGTTATTATCCAATTATTTGGATAAGTACACTGCCGTTCATTTAGTACATTATACAGTCACAGGATTGATTTCGCTCATTTGTATGATACATAGTTTACATATTTGCACTGTAGCCTTGCACTTGAATTGTATACCTTTTTCAACTTACTATATGTATTAAAACTAGGAATGCTCACCAACATTTCATATGTTGACAAAACTTATTTTGTACATGTTTCAGGTGCAGTTTGATCTTAGTTCTATAGCATTGGATTTTAGTACTTGCTTTTAATAATTTATTTCAAATTCCATACTTTGTTCAGACTTTTGTATTTTTCCCATTTCATCCATGTAAGACAATTTAAATTATTCAATAATATATTTACATTTTAGTACCATGTGTTTTTGAACAATCGTCACTACATGACACCTCGATGATTCCGCCATCGGTTGGGGTGTTACAGATTGGTATCAGATCCATGGTTATAGGGAATTAGGTTATTAGAATGCCTTTTAGCCTAGTCTATAACCAAGCTTACATTCACGAGTCCTCTCGTGTTTATTTCTCTTTATCCTATTATTTTCTTTCAAGATATTTTCGCTATGATTCTTTCTCGTTATTCTTTCGGTGTGTTGCTTAAAGAAGAAGATACTCATATTTCACAAACGTAACGATATCACCAAGTTAGGAGTGACATCCATACCTTGGTGATTAAGTTTCACTCATCTATATGTTATTTATCTTAGGAATATATCTTTGAGATAGGAGTGACATCCACACCTCAAAGAGTATTTCTTTCAAAAAGGAACTTAACCACTAAGCTGGGAGTGATATCCTTAACTTAGTGATTGGTTTCATTCCACAATCTTTTTCAATTTTGAAATATATCTTTGAGTTAGGAGTGAAATCCACATCTCAAGGATCTATTTTTGCATCTCGTTTTTAATCTCGCTAAAGTTTTGGAATTCACTATTGATGGGGCACGTGCAATCTGGAAGGGTGAGCGCCTGTATCCTAAGTTTTCTGTCTAGGCCTGGTATTTCGTATAAATCCCAATCAGACGAGGGACCCGTATACCTACCTGGGACCTCTTGGGATAAGCATTCACTTATAGGCTAAAGTACGCCCCCACAAGTCACTAGGAAATTTCAAATACTTGAGTTGGTCAAAGTTTCCTATAGAAACAATTCCAGTGTTTTATATCATTGATATTTATGTTTGTTTATCATTTGAAGATTCCATTTAATCACTTGATGTTTCATATGCCATTATTCATTAATCATTTGCTTTTGAATCCCTTATCATCATTACTAAAACTTTTGTTCGATATATTATCGCATTAAAGCTTACACTATTTCACTTATGCTCGTGATTTTTACACTATAAGGTATTACTCGTTTTGCGTTAAAACATTTTTACACACGACTTAAGTTTTAAACTTTGTGTTTAACTTTGATCACATCCTAATTTTAGGAATGTTGCGTCATCATACAGTTAAAAATGAACATGGTTTTTCCAAACTTATTATTTCAACTTGTTTTATACCTTCATGTTTACAAACATACTTGATCGAGGTCACAGTATATCCTCATATACCTAATACTAATATTGTTGCACCTAGTCTCCTAAGCCATAGCCAACTACCATTAGTTAGAACTTCTTAGTTAGACTAAACTCATACATATATGCCTAACTACACGATACGCACTAGTACACTACTCTCTAAAACGATTAATTTGACAACTTATTCTATTAGTCTTTTCACAAAGCCTATTCGCCAAAATAGAACACACTTTTCATACACCTTGTGCCTTGAAACAAATAGCCCACTATGAGCCCAAAGAGATGCCTTAACGATCTTGCAAATAAATGATCTTTCAATGTATAAATTTCGTAAAAGTTTGAAAATTTAAAAGGTTTCAAGTTTACCCAGTCTTAACGGGTAACACTTCGATTTTCTCAACATTTCATAACAATTAAAAATTTCCGACTTTTCAACCCACAAGTTAAAGAAATGTTTAAATACAACAAATTTTATTTTCCAAAATTCGTCAAGGCATCTGGGATCATTCACAACCTTCACATCATTTTAAATCTTGGTCTTTCGAAACACATTAGATTTACACACACTTCATGAAATGGTTTCATCTTGCATTTTATAAACTTGCATTGCATATTTTACAAATCAAATGTAAATCTGCATGTTTTCATATAACGTATCCAATATATGTTTGCGGGAGGAATTTGCAACTAATAATATATACCTTATAACACTTTTCAAACTCGACTTCTCGTAAACACATGAAAATGTGTACCTACGAAATCTTTTCAAGTAAACCTGTTTTGAACTTAAAACATTCTTCGGTTTCCAAAAAGTTATCCTCATACCAGTAGACTATACGTCTGTTCTGCGCACTTTCATTTACAGTAAATTTCATTATTTTTTTACACCATTCTATTTATAGTTACGTTTGTACATTATCTTATTATTTTTGTATTATTCTTTTGTTGGTAGTTATTTTCACGCGTTATTTGCAACTATTCTCGCACTAGTTATTAGTAATTATTCTTACAACACTAGTTTTGAGCATTAATTTAACTCGTTTACTTTCATTTTGTGCAAATTGTGCGATTTACTCGATTTAAGTTATGTTATTCTTTCAATCGAAATTTTATGTTATACTTATATACTTACATGAACGCATATTTGGTATGCATATATGTTTTTTTTTGTGAGCAAAACCCTGTTATACTTTACATTATTTTGTTCATCATCATGACCAACGAACATACTAATTGATAGCTCGTATGAGATCTAAGCCAGTTCCCATGTACGACTCGGTTCAGAGTATTCCTCTAACCCAAGGGGAACGGTGTAATCCTCAGAGTTTATCAATATGGTTGTTTAAAGCCCAATGATGTGAACAAAAATTTACCGGTTAAGGGTGAACCCGAAAGGTGAAGAACCTTACACATTAATCTCATTAAGGTTAAAAGGTAAACCTGAAAGGGGAAGAACCTCTAACTGCATCTTATACTTGAGCAGTATCTACTACTTAACACATTTTGGTTGCACGCATTGTTTCTTGTATTACTTATGTTAGTGTTATGGAAAAGCATAGCACCCTAGTGTAAGGTAAATCGATGATTACGGTCCGGAACGCAATTATGGATTTACAGGTACATGGGGGTGGTGTGTGATTCTACTTAGGCTATTGGTAGACAATCAGTACGAGTCCAAAGTATCAGAAGTGTGGTGGGTTAGCTGCGGTACACCCTATATATAAGCACGAGCGATACTGCGGGAGCGGACTAGGAGTCTGACCAAGAACCTACCCATTCCTATCTCTTTATTAGATCGTTGACTAATAGCTAGCATTTTCGATAAGAATGTTCTTACACGAGCTTCAATTCGACTTCCTAGAGTCTTTCTCTGGACCATCCACACAGAAAACACAAACTTTCTATACTCTTACACTCTCTGTTAGTCGAAATCCTGTTGCATGTCCTTAATAAAGTTCGGTCAGAAACTTCTCTAAAGTAAGAGAAGCTACTATAACACTGCCCTGCCCTAACCAATTACATACTTTTCCCAAACCTTGCTCATTATAAACTCTTAATTCTCTAACCTTGGGTCAAACTTTAAGGATTTTCAAACACTTATTTTGGGTATTAAACAACTACTTCAAACTTTGTCAAATCATGGCTGATGCATTTTTTAAAATCTACTTGCCTTTTTACAAAAATATTTTGTTTCATGGAAACCTTCACTTGAAAGTAATTTCGGGACGAAATTTTCAAAAGTAGGGGAGACTGTGACAACCTGCACCCTTCACTCTTCATAAATGTGCATAATTGGTTCCTTAACTATTTTTAAAATTTTCATTTTTAACCCTCGTATTTTAATAGGACCAAAATTCACAATTTAATAAAACTTATAATTTTTATAAGTAAAAGTATGCACGTTTTATACTCACATCTACACCCGAGCACGTATGTTTCAGACCTTGATATTCAAAGCTCTTAATTTTCGGTCCTAAAACAACTTAGAAACAGAAGAAAACAAGTCTATAACCTAAAATTGATTAAATTAGAAAAATTATTTTTTTTATCCCTCGCGGTCCGCTAAGACACTCCCAGTCAAAGTCTCAGTCAAAGTCCTAGTCAAATAGTCAATTCATCTTAAAACCTTACTTTATTGTGTTGACCAATTTTAAAGCCTAATTGAATCCAAAACTAGTATAAAAACCCACCTATGACCCATTACAATTTGCACCTCTAAATCGATTGTTTCAATTCGATTAAACTCTACCTCATACCTTTCTTCTATAGTATATTACTTCTACATTTGAAGCTTTGATTATAAGCTCTCGTAATTGGCGAATTGGAAGCTTGATATTTTTTCCTATTCGGTTTCTTTTCTTCTAAATTGGACTAGTTTCGTTGTTGAACCTTTGGATTGCTCGCATTTTCACGCTCGCTTAGTCATCTAGTCATTTGGCGAAAGTGAGTATTTCCTATCCCCTTTTTGCTTTTATTCATTTTGGGGTGTTACATGTACACTATTACAATTTCAAATACAAGTTTACATTTTCACAATACAATTCTAGTACTATGTGCATTGCTTACAACGTGCTTTATGCTTAGACAATACATGTAAAATACATTTGTACTTAGTGAAATCATTAACATGGTACAAGCCGACCTTAACATTGGATAGCGCTATTGGATTGACAACCCGCCTAGGTTGATTCTCCCCTTTTTTCATCGGAGAATCCATGGTCATTGTTAAGTTATTATCCAATTATTTGGATAAGTACACCGCCGTTCATTTAGTACATTATACAGTCACAGGATTGATTTCGCTCATTTGTATGATACATAGTTTACATATTTGCACTGTAGCCTTGCACTTGAATTGTATACCTTTTTCAACTTACTATATGTATTAAAACTAGGAATGCTCACCAACATTTCATATGTTGACAAAACTTATTTTGTACATGTTTCAGGTGCAGTTTGATCTTAGTTCTATAGCATTGGATTTTGTACATGCTTTGTTCAGACTTTTGTATTTTTCCCATTTCATCCATGTAAGACAATTTAAATTATTCAATAATATATTTACATTTTAGTACCATGTGTTTTTGAACAATCGTCACTACGTGACACCTCGATGATTCCGCCATCGGTTTGGGTGTTACACTGTTTCAGAGTTAGAGCCATGTGGTTTGTGTGTGTGTGGATCGAACAATGTTTTTGCAGGTTCAAGGTTTGAGAGCTTTTTGAGAGAGAAGGAGGAAATTTTTGCTTTTTGAATGGATAAGTGTTGGAAAAGGTGTTTATCAGAAGTTTGTAACCGCCTTAGGTCAAACTTCTGAAGTGGGAAATGTCTGATTTGCCCTTAATGACAAAACTGCTGATGAAGAACAATTGTCATCAGTAGTTCCCATTTTCTCTTCAGTAGTTTGTTAACAACTGATGAGAACACTTTATTCATAACTTCTGAAGTTTATTTTATCAGAAGTTAATCATTTTTCAGAAAATATTCCCATACTGATGGTTTGTTTATCAGTAGTTTCTCTCCTTTTGTTTTTCAGAAGTTGTTAAATTAAAAACAGATGTAAGTGAAAAATAAAATATGTGCATGAAAAGTAAAAGAACACTTACAAATTTAGCATCCCAAGCATGGATACTAACTTCTGAAATGTTGATGTGTCAAGGGGTTTTGTGAATATGTCAGCTATTTGATTAGCTGTTGTGACATGCTTCACTTCAATCTTGCCTTTTTCATAGCAATCCCTTAAGAAATGATACCTGATTTCAATGTGTTTAGTTTTTGAGAACTGAACAGGATTTTGAATGATGCTAATGGCAGATTTGCTGTCTACAAGCAATGGTGTCTTGGCCTCTTTGATTCCATAATTAAGAAGTTGATATTGGAGCCATTGTATCTGTAATGTACAACTTGCAGCTGCAATGTATTCAGCTTCAGCAGTTGAAGTTGCAACAGATGTTTGCTTCTTTGATTGCCAGGACACTAGACAGTTTCCCAAGAATTGACAACCACCAGATGTTGATTTCCTTGACATTTTGCACCCTGCATAGTCACTATCTGAAAAAGTTGATAACTTGGTATTGCTAGAAGCAGGATACCAAATTCCAAGTGTAGGAGTTCCTTTTAGATATCTGAAGATTCTTTTGACTGCAATGAGGTGTGATTCCCTAGGAGCTGATTGATATCTAGCACAGACACATGTTGAAAACATAATATCTGGTCTAGAAGCAGTTAGATACAAAAGGGAACCTATCATACATCTATACATGGTTTGATCAACATGTTTTCCTTGATCATCTGGTTCAACTTGTGTGGTAGGTGTCATGGGAGTGGAACATGATTTACAGTCTTGTGAAGAAAATTTGTTCAATAATTCTTTAACATATTTTGATTGATGTATAAAAGTTCCATTAGTTTGTTGCTTAATCTGCAGTCCTAAAAAGTACTGCAGTTCTCCCATTGTACTCATCTCAAATTTTGATTGCATGAGTTTCTTAAATTCATCACACAATTTTATGTTTGTTGAACCAAATATGATATCATCAACATAAATTTGAACAAGTAAGACATGATTTCCAACATTTTTAATGAAAATAGTTTTATCAATGGAGCCTCTTGTGAAGTTATTTTTGAGTAAAAAGTTGGAAAGTGTTTCATACCAGGCTCTTGGAGCCTGTTTGAGCCCATAAAGAGCTTTATCAAGTTTGTACACCCACTCAGGATGAGAAGGATCCTCAAACCCAGGTGGCTGACAAACATACACTTCCTCTTTGATTTTTCCATACAAAAATGCACTTTTAACGTCCATTTGAAAAAACTTTAATTTTGTTGGAAATGGCATAGGCCAGAAATAACCTGATGGCTTCAAGACTTGCAACTGGAGCAAAGGTCTCATCATAATCAATTCTTTCTTCTTGAGAGTAACCTTGTACTACCAGTCTTGCCTTGTTCTTTATAATCATACCAGCTTCATCTTGTTTGTTCCTAAAAACCCATCTTGTGCCAATTGGTAGCTTGTTTGGTGGTAAGGGACAGATTTCCCAAACCTGTTGCTTCTTGAACTGAAGAAACTCATCTTGCATAGCTTCTACCCAATTGTTGTCTTTGAGGGCTTCTTGGTACTTCTTAGGTTCCAATTGAGAAATAAATGCTGAGAAGAAGCAAAAGTTGGAAAGCTGGTTTCTTGTGAGAACACCTCATGCAATATCACCCATGATTTGTTCAAGTGGATGATCTTTGTGTTCAATCAGTTGTTGTAAACCACTGACAGGTGTAGGTGGCTCTTGTACTTCATCAAACAAACCACTGAGGTTAATAATATCTGGTTCAGCTGTTTGAACATCTTCAGTAGTTGTAGGAGCTGAAGCAGATGTTTGAGTTTGTACATCAGCAGTTATTGAATCAGAAGTTTGTGAAACTTCTGATGGTTTGAAAGTTGACTTAATGACTGTATTAGGAGTTTATGGTGCTGGATCCTCATCATCACACCTTTGATCACCATAATAAGTAGGTTTAGATGAAGTAACAGTCTTTTCAGGTCTGAAGTGGAAGCTGTCAAGGTGTAAGAGTTCAGCAGGATGTGCTGGAATAAGAGTGTGTTTCGACTCATTGAACTTGACATTCAGTGTTTCTTCTACAATCTTGGTTCTTGAGTTAAAAACCTTGTAGGCTTATCTAGTGGAAGAGTAACCAAGAAAATAACCTGAATCAACTTTAGTAGCAAACTTTGAAATAGAGTCTTTAATGTTTAGAATGAAACATTGACATCCAAAAGCCCTGAAAAAGGAGATAAGGGCCTTTATGCCATGAAGAACTTCATAGGCAGTCTTGGAGTGTCTCTTGTTGACAAGGACTCTATTTTGAACATAACATGCAGTGTTAACTGCTTCAGCCCAGAAATACAATGGTAGGCCTGAATCAGCTAACATTGTTCTTGCTGCTTCAATCAGTGTTCTGTTCTTCCTTTCTACCACACCATTTTGTTCAGGAGTTCTGGGAACACTGAATTGTCTAATAATCCCTTTAGACAAACAGAATTCATCCAGAGTTTTGTTCCTGAACTCTGTCCCATTATCACTTCTAATGGCTTTGACAGATAGAGAATATTGTTTCTCTATTTGTAGAATGAAGAACTTGATGATTTCAGCTGCCTCGTCCTTTGAAAATATGAAGAATACCCATGTGAATCTTGAATAGTCATCAATGATGACCAAGCAGTGCTTCTTCTTACCAAGGCTCATGATTTTTACAGGCCCAAACAAGTCCATATGGAGTAGTTGAAGACATGTAGTAGTTTTTGATTCTTCAATAGACTTATAGGAGGACTTATGCTGCTTTCCCTTCAAACAGGATACACAGTGTTCTTGACACTGGTATACTTTCAAAGGTAGACCTATGACCACGCCCATTTTTGTGACTTTATTTATGGTTTTAAAGTTCACATGGCCAAGTCTCCTGTGCCAGAGATCAGTCTCTGAAGTTGATGCCTTTGAGAAGAAACAGGCAGTGTTGTTCAGTACTTTGTCCTTTTCAATGTCCACTGCATAGACATTGCCACATCTTTTGGCTATCAACAAAGTATGATCTTCAATAATCTTCTCTATCAACTTCTGGCCTTCTGGTGATATGATCTTGCATGTTGTCTTTGTGAAAAAGGAAGAATATCCTTTATCACACATTTGAGACACACTTAGCAAGTTGTACTCAAGGTTTTCAACCAGATTGACCTTGTCAAACTGTATTTTTCCAGAGGAGACATTGCCATGTCCTAGCACATATCCCTTAGCATTGTTCCTAAGGGATACAGATCCTTCTCTTTGACTGACAAAGTTGTTTATCAGGTATCTGCATCCTATCATGTGCATTCAGCCTCCACTGTCCACATACCAAATGCTATTTAAGCCTCTGGAGATCCTCTGCACAAAGTAGCAAATTAGTTAGATTTAGTAACCTAAGCCAATTTGGCTTTGGGTTTGCTCTTGAGAACATTAACAGATTGTTCTTGACCAGGTTGAGGAATCCATGTCTTTTTGGCAATGGATTTTTCATTAAGAGCAATGGTGGTATCCTTTTGAGGACCACCATCAACCCTGGTCATCAGTAGTTGTACCATGTTCTTGAGATCTTTTATCTCAGCAGTTTGTAAAACTGCTGATGATGTAGGTCTAACTACTAAATGAGAATTTTGAGAAAAAGACTTTTGTTGAGATTTTATCTTTTTCTGAGAAAAGGTGTTTACTGGTTGTTGTTTCCTGGGAGAAAAAGTTTCTTTAAAATCATTTTTGATTTTTTTTCCCACAACCAGTTGTGAAATTTTCTTGTTGTACTGAATTCCTTTTCTATATCTACAAAATTCTGTCTTGTGGTTGAATAGACCACAGATTTCACATTCTATTGCTTTTTCTTTTTCATTTAAAGGAAAGTTTCTGACTGTCTTGATTGGTTTTAGGTCATCAGTAGTTTTCAGGTTCTCAACTCCTGATGTAGATGAAACTACTGATGTCTTAAAGTCATATTTTATCAGTACTTCTGAAGAACTTTCTTTGTGAGTTTTTAGAAAGTTTTTATGGAAAGATGTGCATTCTTTCTCTTCAGAAGTTTCACCTGAAACAATTTTTCTCTCATCTTCAGTAGTTTTGGGGGAAAAATCTGTTGGTGTTTCAGTGTGATTGTACCCTATGCCAAACCTAACATTTGAAGCACTTTGTTTGTTTAGCAACAGTTGGTACCCCTTACAAGATTCTACCCATTTTTCACAAGTGACCTTGGTGTCAGCAAGCTCTTTTCTGACATTTCCTAGGTCATCTATCATAATTTTAAGTTGTGCTTGGGTTTCAATAGCATTGTTAGTTAATTTAGAATTTTCTTTTGCTTTTGCAGCAAGTTTTCTTTCCAAATCACATTTCATCTGAGTGAATTTTCTCTCAGAGTCATTTGCTTTGCCTTGTAAGTGCACATTGGTCTCTCTTATGAGAGCAAAAGATTCTTTACATGAAGTTGAACAAAGTTTTGTTAAAGATTCTTTTGATACCTGAGACAGGGCAGATTTTGAGGTGCAGCCCTTAAATGCCATTAAGGCAAAATTCTTCCTGCCATTGTCAGGTTCTCCCCAGTTGATGTCAAATATTTTGTTGTCTGCATCAAGATTACACTATGTGGTGTCAAAAGGAAGACTGATCCAGTCAACATACCCTGAGGTGAACAAGCATTGTTGTGAGGGTTGCTGAGTCTGTGGAGGTTGTTGAGCAGCTGGAATGGGAGGGATTGATTGTTGGCTCTGCATCTGTTGCGCAGGCATTTGTACATATTGTACTTGTGGCACATATTGGATTTGTGGTGCTTGTGCCTGTACAAAATGTGTACTCCCATGTGTTCCATTATTCCTATTATAACTAGGGTTATACAGATTTCCAGATTGAGATTGGTTGTAGCTAGAGCTTCTACACTCTCTAGCAAAGTGTCCCAACTTCTGACACTTGTGACATCTAAGTTTAGATTTGTCAAAACCAATTTTTGTAGAACTGTTAAGTCCTGGAAATTTCCTTCCTGACCTTTTGTAAAATTTGTTTGTTTTGATACTTAACATGGCCAGTTGGTGTAAAATGTCCATTTCTTCTAAGTCATCATTGCTGAAATTTTTTAAATCATCCATGATGAAACACATGTTATCAGCATTTTGACTGTTTTCTTCATTGTCATAACCTGGGAATGATCTTTCAGATGAGATCCCAGCAGTTATGTCAATGTGGTCAAAAGATCCAAAACTATTTGAACAAGTAGGTGAATCTTGTCCCAATAGTGTTGTACTACCTGGTAGATAGTCATCAGCAGTTTTACCAGAACTTTGTAATTTCTTCTTTTGATCGATTTCTCTTTCAAAAGTTAATAATCTCCCATGTAATTTTGTAAGAGTGAGGGAGCTAAGGTCTGGTGAAGATCTTAAGACTATAGAATATGTTTCCTATTTTTCAGGTAAAGACCTTAAAAATCTATGAAGCATAGATGCATTTGTATAGGTCTGACCATTTAATTTTAGCTCAGATATTAATGAGGAGAATCTTTCAAATTGTTGAGTTAAAGTTTCCCCATTTATGTGAGAAAAAGTTTCATATTGTTGAGCCAGGATTTCTCTGGTGTTGGCAATCACCTCTTCATTTCCTCCAAACTGTTCTTTGAGGCAGTCCCAAAGCTCTTTGGCACTATCACAATGTAATAGGCCAGAGTAGATTTCATTTGGGAGTGCCATAGCCAACATAGAGAAAGCTTTAGCATCAAGCTCAAGTTTTAGGAAATCATCATCTGTATAGTCTTTTGGGTCTTTTGGTATTTCTTCTTTAGTTTCAAGATTGATATTTACTGGTTTGTGAGGACCATATATCACAGATTTCTAGCAACCAGTGTTGGTCTGTGATAATGTATGTGTCATTCTCCTTTGCCATATATTGTATTCATTTCTTACTAGCATAGCAGGTTTATTGGCAGAACCAGTATTATGAGGATCCATTTTAAAGAGTATTGATTTGTCAAAAATCTCTTAAAGTGATGGATGTTGATAAAAGTGAACTTTTAATCCTTTATTGAATATCAATAAGAGCCTATGGCTGATTCTCAATGTGTTAGATTGATATGTGATCAGATAAACCAGTGCTCTGATACCAATTGTTGGATCAGTAATGCTCTTGATGTGTTGCTTGCTAGTGAACACTTATGTGTTTAGCAAGTTCAATCAGATTTGCACAGCAAAATGATAAGTAAAGTTACACTATCAACAGGAGTTATTACTCCCCCTGGATGTTTGAAAAGCTAAAGACAAGTATTTAATGAGAATATAAGTATAGAATGAGAATGAATACTTAAACAGATTCTCAGTAAATGAAATAGAAAGAACAATAAAAACAATAATAAGCTTTGAAGGATTTCTGTATTAATCAAAATCAATGTCTAAAACAGAGGGGATGAACCCATCTATTTATAGACTTTACATATACATGCACCTTGCTAAAAGTAAGTCAATAACAAGTTGCAACAAGTTGCATTCTTGGAACTTGTACAAAAAGATAAAGTAATAATAAACTAATAAACTACTAAAACATAAGTCGGTTAAAAAGATTCTTGAACAAGAGCTGATAATGACAAACTACTGATGAGTAGTTTGTCTTCAGTAGTTCTTCAGTGAACTGTCTGGTTAGACTTCAGAACTTCTGATACTTCTTCTTCAGTACTTGTTGAATCCTTCTTAAGTACTTTAGTCTTCTTTCTTCAGTAGTTCTATACTTAGGATATTTTGCAGAAGTGAATTAGACTAAGGTTTACAAAAGTGGTTTCACCAATCCTTTTTGTCCTAACAGTATCAAATACAAATCTTTTATCACAACTGTTCAACAATTTTATTTGTTACATGTTGCAATCAAGAACAAAGTTGACTAGTTGAAGACATTGGTTTGAATCTTTTCAAGTATGCAACGTGTACTCTATGTAATTAGTAATTCAATTGTATATGGCATTTTACTAAACTTTAATCATAAAAAAGAGAGTATAATTATTATTATTATTATTATTATTATTATTATTATTATTGTAATATCGAAAAAAGGCCTTACTTTGTGTCCCGAGTTCATTTATCGAAAGAAGGAACTTTTCTTTTATTTCATTCAATTTCCTTTCAAATTAGAAAGATGAAATTTGGCCTAAAATTAATTCTATTTTCTTTCATTTCCTTTTAAAAAAATAAATCTGGAACACAAACAAGATTTTCTTTCTTTCTATTTCCTTTTCTTTTCTTTGGTTAAGTGAACTTGGGAACACAACAAAAAGATTGTGCAATGGAGAGTCACATGTCCTAGTATTACCAAAATTACAAAAAATAGATTTTAACATCATTCAAAACAACTAATATAAATGATATAATAACATCTTAGTTAATTTGATATAAATATTTATATGAAAGGATAAGTCATCATGGAATTACAATGAATAAAAACTAAATAAAGAATAAAACTCAGAATAAACCCTCATGAAACCATTATCTCTAGAAAAATGTTAGCGGTGAATTATTTTTCCATGCGATATGTTTGCCAACAAACATTCACCGATTAATCTCCAATGACTTCCACCTTCACTGACTCATCATCATCAAATTTTCCTTGTAGTGAGTGGGGCAACAAAGGCTTCTTGTCGAAAATTGTAGATCCATATGTACGGAAAACCATTTCAACTAGGAGAGGAAACTGTAGTGCAGAGAATAGAACTACAGGGAAAGTAGATAAAACAATAAGAGGTATGGAAACCCATGATAACGTCTTATGGAGCTCAAGATACATTGCAGTGGCAAATGATATCATCATGGTAACTATTGAGAAGAAAAGACATGCAATTCCAAAGATCAATTTGGTGGGCAAGGAAACAAGAAAATCATCCTCCGCATATCGTGCGGTGAGAATTCCTAAGAACATCAAAACAGAAGTTGTTGATGTGAAAAGAGAAAGTCCATTTGATACCATAAATATCATGAACGCGTTGCTGTCCGTGTCTAACATTATGGGTAGGCCAGATTCATCATCATTCCCACCGGGTACAGTAAAGGCAGTGGTGAACATGACAGCAGCGATTAGAGTTCCAACAATCATACTTGATCCTGCAGTGTTCTTCATCCATTTTTCGCCGTCTTTTGCAAGATCCTTATGTTCTTGGGTGAATAAAGTGGCAGGCTTTTTATGGCTTTCATTAATTTGATCTTTGTATTTGGGTTGCACTAAGCTTTCCACCTCCTAAAATATTTGGGTAAATGAATAAAGATTATATAAACAATATCACCTAAAAGATCTCGCACTTTTTGGATTTGTAGCTGGTTTAGAGATGTGGTAAGTACTTTTAGACATGTTTTAGAAGTTGTACAAAACCATAGTATGCTACGATTAGTAATGCAAACTCAGACAAAGGATTATAAGAATCTACTAAGTTGTCAAGCAAACTTAGCTTGAGTTTTCTGGTCAAACGATAGAACTCCACGTTTTGTACTTATCCTTGCTTGTTTTCCATACCAGAGAACTCAAAAGATAGAACATAAATTTTCCATGGGAATATTTGTATAATAACTTTCTAAAATTCCTAGAAGTGTATCCTACAAGTCTAAACCATATGAAAATTATGAAAAAAAAAAAAAACAAAATCAAAACATTTTCTAAAAATACCAAGAGAGAATTTTGTTCTACCTTATACCACTGTAGTTCCCTTTGCATTTGTAAGGCAGCTCCTGAAACACGGTCAAGTTGACCCGGGGGAGAGAGCTTTGCTGCAAGATGTAGAAAATTATTTTGAAATATATCGTGTCGACTTGCCACTATACTTTTCTTTGTTCCCAGTCTATAAAACAGATTAAATATTTTTTCTTGGCGATATATAATTGCATGTGAAAAGATTGTTCTTCCTCTTTTGTCTTTCCTCCATATGATGTCCGGCTTGTATTTCAATAGTTCCTCAACGAACTCAACTATTCCATGCTTAATTGCGTTATGCACTGCCTTATCAATGTCCATTGTATCAAGCTGTGAGGTAGTCTTGCTTCTTATTTCCTTAAAAATGCAGCCGAGGAGGTTACTTGCTTCATCATTTACTAACTTTCTATCATGCAAATTCTTGATATCGGGTACTGCAAATAAAATAGAAACTAATCACTTCATTTCATATATTTTTTCACGAAGAGAAGTGCATTTGTGTAAAAAATACTACAACCATACCCAAAAACCTTAGCAAGACCCAACCTAGCTGATGTAATAAGCTAGAGTGGCAATGCGTCCTCCTTTTGGTATCAACATCCCATGGAGAATGGATACGCACACCTATTTAGAACATAAAAGCATGAATGCAGTTAATTTGTAGAATATCCAAAAGAAGGTCAAGACACACTTTGGTAACTAAGTAGGACCATTATTCACAAGGTTTTCATGCCAAAAAAACTTGGAGATGGACAATTAGTTTGTGTGAAATAATGATAGTAGAGAGCTTTAGATTTCCAAACATATACACTTATGCATGTGTATTTGTATTTTGTATATTGTTTGTGATCTAATACGTCGTTGCTTATGTTGATGATATCGGCGTTTGGGGATGATTTTATTAGGTAGTGTTTGGTACGAAGGAATGGAAGGAGGAATAGAATGGACCATTACGAGGTAATAAAAAATAGTGTGTTTGGTTGGTTGAAGGAATGGAATCACCCATTCCACAAGGCATTCCATTCCTTCAAAACCATTCCATCCACCCCTCATGTTTTTTTTCATTCCATCTCTCATTCACCCTTTACTAACAATACCATAACCCACCAACCACCACCACCATCGTCACCACCCATCACCGTTGCCCACCACCTACCACCGTCTCCCACCACCGTCGCCCACCACCGCTTCCACCACCACCCACCACCGCTGTCGCCGCCACTAACCACCACCACCCACTACCTTCACCCACCCACCACTGCCGCCACCCACCCACCACCGTCACCATCCAACACCACCCAACACCGCCCACCACCGTCGCTCACCACCTACCACCATCACCCACCACCACCTTCACCCACCCACAGCCGTCGTTGCCACCTACCCACTGTCACCGCCATCCACCTTCACTCATCGCCATCATCGCCACCACCCACCACCGTCGTCGCCCCCACCACCACGCTACCGCCACACACCACCACATACCATCACCGCCGCCACTACTCACCATCGTCGCCCACCCACCATCACGACCATCCGCCTCCACCTTCCACCGTCGCCACCAGTGCTGCCGCCACCCACCACCACCGCTACCGCCACATATCACTACTGACCACCACCCACCACAACAACTCACCACCGATTTTTTCCTTCGTCTTTTCCTGTCTATTCAACAACACAAAGTAATGTTTTTTTTTTTCATTCCTACATGGCAACCAAACAAGACATGGAATGGTAATGATCGATGTCATTACCTTGTCCATTCCATTACCTCGTCCATTCCATTCCCTCATCCATTCCATTACGCCATACCAAACAGACCCTTAGGGACTAGGGAGTTTCATTCCCAGTTTGCATCAAAAGAATTGGGTGCCTTAACTGTAAGAGGTAGTCCTATGTTGCTCATGAGTATTTCATAATAGCATTATGATGATTCCGGATCTTAATAAAACTCTGAGGATCTTAATAATTGCTTACAGTTATAGATCCATTGTTTCCAAAATGGAAATTCGCTTCCACTTGCAAATGCAGAAGGCTTGTGTGCCAATTTATGAAGGGCATATTCATCATGGTGATCCGCCATGATGCCAAGCTTTGGGAATGACTTGAGTAGCTCGGAAGCAATATCTACAACGTTTAGAGTAGAACATTGTTACAAGCTATTAGCAATATATATTAAAGGGGGGTTATCTTGAGAACACTAAATATTTTGAGAACCGTGAGAACAAGTAAAAAAATTAATCAAAATCAAAATTTTTTAATACAAACCTCATTATAATCAAAATACAACATTAATAAATGAATTTTCTTTCCAAATAATTCATCTTTTCTTACTAAAACATTTTCAAATTAACTTTTTACACATGTGTAAATGAAACAGTTTACACATGTATAAACAGTAAATTTACACATATGTAAAAACAAATTATTTTCGTATACGTTTGAATTTTTACGCATAAATTGTGTTTTTGAGATTGTATTTTAGTAATAAAGACAAGTGTAAAAAGAAATTTTGAATTTGAATGGTTTTAGATGTTGTTCTCACGGTTCGCACGAAATATAGGTGTTCTCAAATTAACCTTCCCCTATATATTAAATAGAATATATTAGCAGCGTCTATTGTAATTATCTCTACCATATTTAAAACATATAATTAAATTATGTTTCGTTGTTATTATTCTCCTTGCATCCCTATATGGTTTAATAGGGAAAGGGTAAAACGAGAATATGGTTGAGTAGCTACAACTAAGGAACTCACTTTATAACTACACACTGAATTAAATAAAAAAAATGTGTGGTTGTAAATTAAAGGATAATAAGATATTGAATGGAATATTACTTTTTTTATAAAAGTCAATATTAGTGTGATGTACCTTTAACACCAGTGTAAACCATCGTAAAAAATAAAAAAAAATCATTTTTTTACGGTGGAGTTACCCCTTTTTATATCAGTGTGTAAAAAAAATTTAATTCATATTTTACATCAGAGTTCTCACGGTTCTTCCAACTCGAGTTGGTTTTCATTTGAACCTAATCCTTGATTAATATATACCTTACATACTTTTCATTATTCTATCAGTACCAATCAGTGAGATTCTTGAAACAATTTGATACCCTTTTTCTGGTGGTATGAATGAAAAATGTGGACAAGAAAAAAAACCTCAATGCACTAACCATAGAATTCGGCAGTGATCAAATTGTTCAGAAGCAACACACCATCCCGGCCATTATTCAGGTCAGGGCTATTCGGGTCCAGCAGATTTTTTGGTGTCTTGGAGTAGAGATAGCGAACCATTCGCTTTCTACCATACATTGACGCCACAATGACAGGAAGCGAGTTTTGGTCACTAGTACCGCTTCTTATGGTAACCAATTTGGCATTCCTTTCCACCATGGCTTCAGCCAATTCTATGCTTTCAGTAATAGCAGCAAGAGAAAGCGGTGTAGCACCAAAGCCATTGCGGATTTCTAACCCTTCTCGGGGCATCTTCTTCACTAATTCTAGTGCAATCTTTATGTTTCCAGAGAGGATTGCAACATGGAGAGCTGTATCTTCATGTGAAGACACACATGCTGTTATAGCTTTGGGGTCATCCTTTAGGATGTCATTCACTTTTTTTATGTTATCTTCTTCAATAGCGTTATATAGATTTTCATACTGAACATGCTCTAATTTAACCCCTGTGAACATTCTAATAATCTTTTACTCTCTTTAGAATAATACACACAACTACATAAAGAAGTACCACCAACAGACAACCCTCCGAGATTACCTACTTAATCCAGACGGACATGGGTGTCTTTGGGGAGGTCCGAGGAGGCCAACCGACCAGTGTCCATAAATCTTGGGGACACATTTTAAAAAAAAAAATTCCTATATATATATATATATATATATATATATATATATGTACATATTTGTTTTATTTAACTCATTTAACACTTAAACTATGGCCTATTTTTTAACCGCTCGGATAGAGTACGTAAATTTTTAAGGACGGCTCTACAGCCAGACACTGACCAAAACCAAAGAAAAATGTACAAGGTAAATGAAATAAAATCGTCTATTATAGCAATGTAGTAGAATAGGAGGAAAGACCTTGTTTTGTCATTTTTGGGGAGTTTTTTTTTTTTTTTTAAAGTTAGCAGATTGGCTGGGTCATGGCATTTTGCTACGCCTTACCTAAGTTTGAGTCCCATGTGGGTGTGTGAATACCATGTGTATAGGCGGGGTTGGGTCAAGACGGATTATCATGTCTATAAATAGCAACAAAAACCAACTAAAAAAGGCAACACGTCAACCAAAATTAATTTTATTACTTATAGAAATTATTTTTATTACCAACGAACTTTCTATATGAAATTTTTTTGAACGGCCAACGAAACGTTTCTGCCCGACTACCCATGGGACCCTTAAACTGGCGAACCCAAGAACCCCCCCAGGACTATGCAAAGGGTTGGTCAGGGTAGCCAGGCTTGCCCACTAGGTTTCCGAACCGGGGAAAACCCGATCCTCCACCCGTTCGAAGACCCGCTGTGGAGAACCGGTAAAACCCGGGCGAGATCAGGATTCGAACTCCTGACCATAGGTAAGGAGTCTTCCCTCATTTCTCTTAATGTCCTCCAAATGTAGCTAGTGGGAATTGAACCCAAGTCTACCATAGGAAACTTAGGCTCTCAACCAACTGGGCTACAAGTGTTGGACAACTTTCTATATGTAATTCGTTGGAAAATGTTACTTTGGAAGGTTTTACAAAGGTTGTCGTTAAAATAGTTTCTCTCGGTAATATCTGTCTGTAATCTATCTCAAATAAGATTACCAACAAACATATTCCCGAAGGCCATTTGTGGCAGATTAGACTGTTGATGATACTCCTTTATTTTGTAGCGACAAGTATGAATCATCTCAATGCAAATTAAAATAAAAACTTTAATATTTAAAACAAAGACAAGTTAGTAATTCACCAGATAGATCTTGTTGATCATGTGTATCCTCAGAATGTTGAGATGGGATATGATCCAATTCAGCCAAATGTTCCCAAGCAATTTTAGCGGAGACATGTGTTTTCTTCTTGTACTTGGCATACGCTTGTGATCCACAGGCGAGTTGAATAGCATGCAAAGCCTTAGCGTTCTTCCTTTGCCATTCTTGTGATTGTTCTTCTTCCTCAGATGTAGCTTCTCTAGTGACCACATCCCATAAGCCTTGACCGACTAGATAACTTTTCAAACATATTTTCCAAAACTCATAGTTTTCTTCTTTGAATACTTCTGGTACTATCCCAATCATAGCCATAGTTTGCTTGCCTTGTGTTCGGTGAAAAAAATTAAGTATTGATTAGAAAAAGAAATAATGACATGCAATATATTTATATATCCTTAACCGATAGAAAATTGACTTCCAAATTAAAAAAAAAAAAAAAGTTACATAATCGACTAATCCTTATTAAATAAATAGTAGCAAGTTAAGGAGTCGGATAATGTTTAATGGAGTTAAGATAGATTAAAAAGAGTTTGTTAGATAAAGGTTAGGAGAGCCGATTGAAAAGAAAAGTAGAAGGTAATTCTTAGCGAATTGTGTATGAGTATCTAGTTGTTTAAAGCAGTGGAGGACCCATAAGGGTGAGGTCGGGATTTTTGCCTACAAGTTACACTAACTTTTTTTTCTTTTAAGGGGGGCGCTCGCCCCTTACACCACACATAGGTCTGTCATTGGGTTAAAGTTGGCTAATAGTAGGAGTAATTAAAGGTAAGTATGATACAAGGTTTGTTTAGTATAAATAGGGGCTTTGAGTTTGAGTTTTATTGAGGTTTTTGCTTTTCCGGATTTAATAATAGATAGTGTTGAGCAGAGTTTGTTAACATTGATAAATATATACGAGCAGTCAACATTAGGGCGAGATCAAAGTACAGGCCTGGTGTAGTTAAAAAGGTTTATATGTGCAACGCTGTCGCTAGTAAAGTAGTAGTGGATCGAGTAATGTCTTTTTGTATGACTTAAGAGTTGTTTGAAGTCAAGTAATAATAGGAGTTAAGAAGTAGAGTAGGGTTCATGTTTTGTTTACTATAAATAAGGGCTTTGTGCCCAAGAGTAAAAAGTGTGTTCCACTCTTTGGAAATTCAAAAAATTTGAGATTACTTGGATAATAGTTACCAGAATCTATCTATATATAAATGAAAATGTATATGCTGACATGGCATGTAATGGAGGCCTCAACCTTCTCTTAAGAGTGCAGTTGGCATCATAATGGAGAGTTTTTTATGTTTTTGAATTGTTTCCTTTTTTAATTAAATTGAGTTATTTTAGTAAAAAAGAATTTAAAAATAAATTTAAAATTTTCTTTCTCATATTTCCTCCCATAATTTTTAAACGTTTATATCTTTTATATACGAGATTTTTTAAAGAAAAAAATTACACCAAATTAACGAGCGTTATATTATCTTTCCAACGAGTACCATAGTGCTATATAAAAAACGGGAAAAAAAATTGACTATTTTTTGTGGGGTTTCGTTTATACAGAAAAACACCACACAAAGTGTTCATGTTATCACGTAAAATTAAATTTTGTGAGGAATATGAGTTATTACTGATTAGAATACTATGAATATGCAATGATTGAGAGATTTTGTGGTTAGTTAACTTGAGCCATTTGCAATAGGTTATCACGTAAAATTAGATTTTTCAACCCCAAGACCCTCCCGGAATAATCAGCTAGTGGAACATATTTACAAAGTGCTTCACATAAATTGATAGAATTATGAAAATTCATAAAGCATAAATCATGTGAAAATACATTGCTATTGATGCCATTATTAAGTTAGGGGTCGTTTGATTTCATCTGTCTGATTGTGTTCTCGAGTTTCATTTAACAAAGGAAAAAAAAGGACTTGGAATGATGCTTGGAAAAAATCGTGTTCCGTAGATTTTTTAAGGAGAGAAAGGGAGGGAAATGGAAAGAAACATTTGCTTCTTTTTCTTTTCCTCCGTATCTCATCTTTTCAAATTTGAGAAATTTAGAAAGAAATGATTTTTTAAACATAAAATCATTTCTTTTCTTTTCTTTTCATTTTCTTCAAACTTGGGGACACGATAGGTAATTAAATTTTTTATTTCTACTCTCTTTCTTTTCTCTCCTTAATTCTCTTTCTTTTCTTTTCCTTCGTTTGTTTAACTCGGGAACATAGCTAAGTGTTAAATCATTAAGAGAGTATGAATGATTCAACATCCCTTATTAGTTGAATGATAAGTACCTAATAGAACCATTCAGATGTAGTTTTAGTTGAAACAAGCACTGTTAATGCTGAATGATAAAAAGTTGATTGATTAAAACTTTATTAAGAGGCTAATAAACATCCCTTTAATCTTCTTAAAAATAAATTACAATTACAATAGAATGACAAATAGACGGTCAACAAGCTGCACTGTCATCAATTTCCGTTTTGGAGGGTCTTTGGGGTTGAGTTTTGAAATGGATTTTTAGATTATTGCATTTTGAAAAACGTAAATAATCAGGTTTTAGTGTTTGGGGTGGAGTTTTAAAATGGATTTTTAGGTTACCAAAACGCAATAATATAAAAGCAGTTCCACTATTACTATAGCAAAACATATAATCAGTTTTCAAAAAGTAATCCCAAACACCCTCTTAGTAAGACTTTAATAATTAGAATAAAGACTACAACGAAGAATGAAGTGGAAAGAATATTATCACATATCTAGCACATCACAATTTGTTACAAGAAAATATGATTGAATTGAACAATTAATATCACTTATTGTATATTAAAACAAATAAGATCTTATAGAATAAACTTACAGTGTTTGTTGTACTCTTAGCGTCCACTTTGATGATATACAGTCCCAGGAATACACAAATTTATATACCTCACTAAAAAGCATTCATGAAGACAAAAGCAGGCTTCTTTAACCTTGTCCCAAGTGATTCTTATTATATTACAATATTACAGGCGTTTAATTCCTTTAAGTACAAGCCTAAATATTCTCTTTTGTTTTAATTTGCTTTTTCTTTATGTCATAAGTCATAACACATGAAAAACACATCAGTAGTAAGGGCAAGAAGCAAGCAACATGCAATGTTTTATAAATAGTGTACTAATATTTTATCAATACCTATAAATAGTTGTCCTTGTCCTTAGTATTAGGAATATATAAAACACGTAATCTTACGTATAACTATGGTTGTAGAAGTCGCTAAGGGCTCTCGATCAAGTTGGTAAACTGGATAGTTGTTAGTACTCAGCTTAGGAGAAGAGTACTCATACTTAAACAAGGAAAAAATCGTGGTCCATAGTTTTTTTAAAGTCAACATCGTGAATAATATAAAGAAATTAGTTTTCAAGTAATTATCATAAGTTAACTAATATTTATAACAAAATGTGTGAATATTAATATAAATAAATTAAAAATCATATTCAAATATTAAAGTATTTCAAAAATTGATATATATTCCTTAAAAATAATATTTATTCATAATATTATAGACATAGGAAATAAGTTTAATATTTTTTTAAAGTCAAAATCGGTCCAAGTTGACCGACTAAATCCAATTCTTGCAGAGGTTGACCACGTTTGCCATTCTATACATGTGTCTTAGCTTATTTTAAAAACTTTTGCCATTCTATACATGTGCAGCCCTTGAGTGTGTGTTTTTGTGTGTGTTCTCCATATTATTATCCTTTTCACTAACACTTACCTATAACAACTAACCGGATTATGGATTCCGCCATTAATCCCATATGCGCGTGATACTCGTTTCTTGTTCAAATCCGATCTTACAAGTGGTATCAAAGCTACGACTCATACACGCGTGTTGTTAAAGGGGTTTTTTCCTCAGATTTGAAAGTTTTAGGCAATTGTTCATAGTAATCCGATTTTGACTTGTTTATTGCATAAAACATGGTTTTCATTGATTTTGGGGTGTGTTTGTTTTTTTTTTTTTATCAGTGATTTGATTGTGGATTCACTTTTAGAATCTGATTTTATACATAACCAAATCAAATTTTCAATCAAAACAAAACAGATCTATGGTTTTTAGGAAAAATTTCATGTTTATGAATATTATGGTTTTTGGACTTGAATCATGAACATGGAATGTTTTTGAAAATCTGATTATTAAATGATCATACAAAGGTGTTTTAGAAACTAATTGAATCAAATTCACGTGATAAACAATGTTTAATTCATCTAGATCTGAGTTTTTTTTATTAAAACCCATAAGTTTGGTGTTCATCATGGTTTTTGTGAAGTTTTTATTATAATTGTTGTTTTTAGATTGATTTAAGTTGTTACAGTTAAAAAACTCGTAGTTGGACTTTGGGTTGGGTCGGTCGGTCCGCCTTCTCGTGTGCACCGGTTTACTCGTCCCTTATGTTGGCGATGTGCTCCTTCCCTTAAGTGGGTGGGTCGTGCCTTCGGCATTGTTACTTTGAAGAAATTAGAGTGCATCACTGAGCCAACCAGACACCTACTCTTTAATAGTTGTTGGATCAGTATTGCTCTTTTGTATGAACTTGCTAGTGAATACTTAGGTGTTTAGCAAGTTCTTGATCAGTGATAGCACAGCGGAATGTTATGAGTTTAAAGCTACACTTATCAACAGGAGGTATAACTCCCCCTTGATTGAAAAACGAATAAATGATAAGTATTTATTGAGAATCTAAGTATTGAATGAGAATGAAACACTTAGACAGATTCTCAATAAATATGAAATGGAAATAACAATAATATGTGTTGAAGGATTTCTGTATTAAAATCAATGTCTAAAACAGAGGGATGAACCCTTCTATTTATAGACTTTACAAATACATGAACCTTGCCAAAAAGCAAGTTCAGAAACAAGTTGCAACAAGTTGCAGCATTGGAACTTGTACATAAAGCAAAAGTAATACTAAAGTAATAAACTACTGATGCAAAAAGGCGGTGGAAAAGATCTTCACATAAGTGCTGATGAATGACAAACTACTGATGAGTAGTTTGTCTTCAGTAGTTCTTCAGTGAACTGTCTGGTTAGACTTCAGAACTTCTGATGACTTTTCTTCTTCAGCACTTGTGGAATCTCTTCTTCAGCAGTTTGATCTTCCTTCTTCAACAGTTCTATACATAGAATATTTTGACATAAGTGAATTAGACTAAGGTTTGCAAAAGTGGTTTCACCAATCCTTTTTATCCTAACAATCTCCCCCTGGATTGATGAAGCCAAAGCCTTACTAATTCCTTATTGTTCTCTTCTGTCCTTCACAATTTTCCATATTCCTTTGAACATGGAATTCTTCAGCTGGTTCAGCTGTTCATCAGTGAGAGACCCTTTCTGTGGTTCTAGATGTTGGATTGTAAGCAGGTCTTTAGTTAATAGCTTCTTCAGATCATTCATCGATCTATAGGCTCTGCTTATCTAATCTCTTCTTATCAGTTGTTATCAGTAAAGGACCATCTGATGATTGGTACTTTAGACTTGTCAAAGTCTAAAGTGTAGGGAACCATGGTGGTACCCTGGGATTCTCCTGAGTGTTGGATGTTTTCAACTTCAGTGACTCTCAGGTGGGATTCACTTCCTTGTTGTTGTTGCATCACATTAGGTATCTGAAATGTTGGCAAATGATGCTCAGTTACTACCTTAGTGTGCAGTTTGTCTTTGATGGTCTTCTGGATTTGATATGCAAAGGTGGAAGGATCCCTGAATTGTGTGATCAGAGGTTTTTCTTCTATGTCAAAGTCAGAATGGACTACTGTACCATCTTCTAGTAGTACCATTCTGAAATCAGTCTTCACATTCTCCTCTGATTTCTTTTTCTGAGTAGCTGGTCTTCTTTGAACACCAGAAGTTCTAACTACTGAAGTTGGTACTTCAGCATTTTGAAACTTCTCTGGATTTGCAGCCCTTGCAGCCTTATATTTTTTATAAGTGTCCACTAATCTTTCTTCTTTCCATTTGGACACAGAGGCTTTTGAACCATAACCATTTGCTACTAACTCTTCTATCATCTGAGCTCTCTTGGCTTTTGTATCTTTACTTGTTGCAAGTTTGTCTACAATAAGTTGAGCTCTTCTTGTTAGCTCTTCCATGGAGAGTCTCTTTAATGTGTGGGCTTTAATCTTGCTGTTCTTAGTAATGAAAGACATCAGTTGATGTCTTTTATCTTCCTCAGCAATCTTGTCTAGGCTAGCCTGCCTTTGAAGTTCAGCTTCATAAGCATGTAGCTTTTCATCCATGCTTAAGTCTAAGTCATCCCTTTCTTCCAGTGTTTTCCAAATCTGATCTTCTCTGGCTTTCTTTTGGGCTGCCACTAAACTCTTCTCAAGAAGTTCTGCTAATTGAGAGATTGGAGAAGGGTTTAGTACAGTCATTGTGGTAATAGGCCTAGGAGGAACAGGAGTTGGTTGAGTAGGTTCAGTTGATCTGGAAGGCTCTTGTTCAGCAGTTTGAGTTTTGAAAGTGTTAACTTCTGATGGGTTGACAACAACTGAAGGTTTGTCAACTACTGAAGGATTGTCTTCAGTACTTTCTGATTCTTCATCAGAAGTTTGTCCATCAGAGGTTTCTTCATTGTGCCCTTGGGATTCATCAGTCTTTTCAACATCTTCTATTTCTTGAATAGAGACACCAAATTGTTGGGCCAGTTTTTCTTTTCTGGCTTGATCTTTTTGATCTCTTTCTAGGATATCCACTCTTGCCTTTCTCCTGGCTTCAAGTGTATCCATAGGTTCCTTAATTTTCTCCCCCTTTTTGGCTTCATCAGTTTTTGATGTTGAAGCTTGGGAGAACTGACCTGTAAGATTTGCAATCTGTTTGCTGTTGAAGTCAATCTTGTTGGACAGATAATTCATCTTTTTCTGTATCACCCCAAATTGGTTCTTCATGGATAGCTCCAAGTTAGCTGTGTATGTTTGGAAGTGATTTTTGATGAGGGTGTTCATCATGTGGTATAAGGGACCATCTGGGCTGCATAGCTGGTTCATGTCTATGCTTGTTTGCCCAGGGAATTGGGTAGGCATTTGTAGTGAGGGGTGTGTTTTTGGTTGATCTTCTTGTTGTACAGAAGATGCCACTCTAGGGGAATCATGGATTAAGTGGACTTTAACCTGATCTGGTGTGACTAGCTTCTTGAGCATAGATACACCAGGTGCAGGACCTTCACTTGTAGCAGTCAATTCAGTAGTTTGGTGTTTTGAAACATCATCCAAGTCAATGGAATCATCTGAATCCCTGATTACATCCTCAATGAGGACTGTATCAGTTACATCATGAGCTAAGCCCAACTCAGTTGTCTCATGTACCTCTTTTTCTTGGTTTAGAGGATTTCCTACCCTAGGCATTAAGCCTTCATCAGTAGTTGCCACAGTTGAGGTCTTAGCTATGTTGCTTCTTTCCTCAGATCCACCACTGGGTGGTAAATGAGTAGTAGCAGCCTCAAAAGTACCAAGAGTTTCTAAGTTTGGGCTTAAAGACACTGGTTCATCCTCATCTCTTTGGTTAGGGCTTTGAGTGTCCACATCCATGTCAAATTCTGAGGTTATGTCCCCTGTTTGATGTGGTTGTTGGGGACTGACATGTGTGGATGGGACTTTCTCTTTTAGCCCAGAGAGAAGTTTGGCTATTTCAATATCTGGTTCAGAAAGTTGGGGTGCTGGTTCAGTAGTTTGGCCAATGGGTTCAGCAGTTTCAAAAGAGGAATCAATAGGAATAGTTTTCTTAAGTCTTTTTCTTTTGAAAAGAATTGTGATTGGTGCTCTTGGTGGGGTTTGAGATGGATGAGACTGAGAGGATGTTTCAGTCACATCTTTAAGAAGTGCAGATTGCACAATAGGTTGTTCAGGCATCTCAACCTCCTGAATAGCTTTTCTTTTAGGTTTGGTGGGTTTTTGTTTTTGTACCTTGGGTTTCTTGGCCTTTGGGGGTGTAGGTTTGGAAGATGAGGGTTCCATGGGGACTGGTTCTGGTTCCCCTTGGTCATCTTCTGGCCAGGCAGCCTGTTTGTTGTGCCTAGAGTATGCTTGTGAGGTTAAGGGTTTCCAAATTTCAGTTTTACCCACAAGCACCTCATCACCCAGTTCTTTTATTATGCATTGCATAATGAACCTTGGATATAACAAAAACTTCTTTTTAGTGTTATTATGATGTAACACCAACTCATTAAAGAAAAGTTTTGATGCCCTGAAATTTGTTTCATTTACAATGGAATGAAAAATTGGTTGAAAGGTTGAGGGCATCTGGTCATAAGACCCTGTTTTGGGACTCAAACACATAATTATATAATGAAACAAAAGTTTGTATTTTGGTTCAAAATATTTTTTAAAGATGGTAGCTTGTGAGAGAGTACCTTGATAACCACATTCAGTCATGGTTAGGTGGATTGCAGAGTTTTCAAACTTTTCAGGGGCATTCACATCATTCAACCCAGTCTGTTTGCAAGGGTGGCCGGTGTGATGGCCATTTGTCTCCCTTTAATTGTTGAGTTGAGAGAGATTACCTCATCGTCCACCATCACTGTCTCAGCATTAGCCCAGAACTCATTGAGAGTTTCAGGATGTATTGGTGGGTCTATTGTGAGAGCGGTGAAATATTGGGATTTGACGACGAGATCAATAATCTCATCGTATTGGGACCAGCCTTCTTGTTTTTCTTAGTAGGCTCTGAGATTGTGTCCCTGTTTTAGAACTAAAGCCATGTGGTTTGTGTGTGTATGAATCGAACAGTGTTTTTGCAGGTTCAGGGTTTGAGAGCTTTCTTGAGAGAGAAGGAGGGAATTTTTGTTTTGAATGGATAAGTGTTGAAAAAAGATATTTATCAGAAGTTTTAAACCGCCTAGGTCAAAAACCTCTTTATCAGAAGTTTTAAACCGCCTAGGTCAAACTTTTGATGTGGGAAAAGTTTGATTTGCCCTTTTTGACTAAACTGCTGATGAAGAATTATTTTCATCAGTAGTTCCCACTATCTCTTCAGTAGTTTTGAACAGCTGATGAGAAATATTTTATAAATACTTTATTCATAACTTCAGTAGTTTTTATAAATACTTTATTCACTTTTCAGAAAATATCCCCATACTGATGTTTTTTTCATCAGTAGTTTCTCTCTTGTTTGTTTTTCAGAAGTTTTTCAATTTTTGAAAACAGATGTAAGTGAAAAATAAAAATTTGTGCAGAAAAGTAAAGAGAAACACTTACAAATTTAGCATCCCTAGCATGGATACTAACTTCTAAAATGTTGATGTGTCAAGGGGTTTAGTGAATATGTCAGCTATTTGATTAGCTGTTGCTACATGTTTCACTTCAATCTTGCCTTTTTCATAGCAATCTCTTATGAAATGATACTTGATTTCAATGTGTTTATTCTTTGAAAACTGAACAGGATTTTGAATGATGCTAATGGCAGATTTGCTGTCTACAAGCAATGGTGTCTTGGTCTCTTTGATTCCATAATCAAGAAGTTGATATTGGAGCCATTGTATCTGTGATGTACAACTTGCAGCTGCAATGTATTCAGCTTCAGCAGTTGAAGTTGCAACAGATGTTTGTTTCTTTGATAGCCAGGACACTAGACAGTTTCCCAAGAATTGACAACCACCAGATGTTGATTTTCTTGACATTTTACACCCTGCATAGTCACTATCTGAAAAAGCTGATAACTTGGTATTGCTTGAAGCAGGATACCAAATTCCAAGAGTTGGAGTTCCTTTCAGATATCTGAAGATTCTTTTGACTGCAATGAGGTGTGATTCCCTAGGAGCTGATTGATATCTAGCACAGACACATGTTGAAAACATAATATCTGGTCTAGAAGCAGTTAGATATAAAAGGGAACCTATCATACATCTATACATGGTTTGATCAACCTGTTTTCCTTGATCATCTGGTTCAACTTGTGTGGTTGGTGTCATGGGAGTGGAACATGATTTACAGTCTTGTAAAGAAAATTTGTTTAATAATTCTTTAACATATTTTGATTGATGTATAAAAGTTCCATCTGATTGTTGGTTAATCTGCAGTCCCAGAAAGTACTGCAGTTTTCCCATTGTACTCATCTCAAATTTTGATTGCATGAGTTTCTTAAATTCATCACACAATTTTGTGTTTGTTGAACTAAAAATGATATCATCAACATATATTTGAACAAGTAAGACATGATTTCCAACATGTTTTATGAAAAGAGTTTTATCAATGGCACCTCTTGTGAAGTTATTTTTGAGTAAAAAGGTTGAAAGTGTATCATACCAGGCTCTTGGAGCCTGTTTGAGCCCATAAAGAGCTTTGTCTAATTTGTACACCCACTCAGGATAAGAAGGATCCTCAAACCCAGGTGGCTGACAAACATACACTTCCTCATTTATCTTTCCATACAAAAATGCACTCTTAACATCCATTTGATAAACTTTTATTTTGTTGGAAATGGCATAGGCCAGAAATAACCTGATGGCTTCAAGCCTTGCAACTGGAGCAAAGGTTTCATCATATTCAATTCCTTCTTCTTGAGAGTAACCTTGTACTACCAGTCTTACCTTGTTCTTTATTATAATACCAGCTTCATCTTGTTTGTTCCTGAAAACCCATCTTGTACCAATTGGTTGCTTGTTTGGTGGTAAGGGACAGATTTCCCAAACTTGTTGCTTGTTGAATTGAAGCAATTCATCTTGCATTGCCTGCACCCAATTGTTGTCTTTGAGGGCTTCCTGGTACTTCTTTGGTTCCAACTGTGAAATAAATGCAGAGAAGAGACAAAAGTTGGAAAGCTGGTTTCTTTTAAGAACACTTGATGCAATATCACCCATGATTTGATCAAGTGGATAGTCTTTGTGTTCGATCAGTTTTTGTAAACCACTGACAAGTGTTGGTGGCTCATGTTCTTCAAACAAACTACTAAGGTCTATTATATCTGGTTCAGCAGTTTCAGTGTCTTCAGTAGTTGCAGGTGCTGAAGCAGATGTTTGAGTTTGTTCCTCAGTATTTGTTGAATCAGAAGTTTGTGAAACTCCTGATGGTTTTGAAGTTGACTTAATGACTGTTTGAGGAGTCCATGGTGCTGGATCCTCATCATCAAACCTTTGATCACCATAATAAGTAGGTTTGGATGAAGTGACAGTCTTTTCAGGTCCAAAATGGAAGTTGTCAAGGTCAAAGAGTTCAGCAGGATGTGCTGGAATGAGAGTGTGTTTAGGCTCATTAACTTGACATTCAGTGTTTCTTCTACTATCCTGGTTCTTGAGTTAAAAACCTTGTAGGCTTTTCTAGTTGAAGAATAACTATGAAAGTAACCTGAGTCAACTTTGGCAGCAAACTTTGAAATAGATTCCTTAATGTTCAAGATGAAACATTGACACCCAAAAGCCCTGAAAAAGGAGATAAGGGGCTTCATGCCATGAAGAACTTGATAGGCAGTCTTTGATTGTCTCTTGACAATAAGAACTCTATTTTGAACATAGCATGATGTGTTAACTGCTTCTGCCCAAAAGTATAATGGTAGGCCAGAATCAGCTAACATTGTTCTTGCTCCTTTTATTAAAGTTCTGTTCTTCCTTTCTACCACACCATTTTGTTCAGGAGTTCTGGGAACACTGAATTATCTAATAATCCCTTTAGACAAACAGAATTCATCCAGAGTTTTGTTCCTGAACTCTGTCCCATTATCACTTCTAATGGTTTTGACAGGTAGAGAGTATTGTTTCTCTACTTGTAGAATGAAGAACTTGATGATTTCAGCAGCCTCGTCCTTGGAAAATAAGAAGAATACCCATGTAAATCTTGAGTAGTCATCAATGATGACTAAGCAGTACTTCTTTTTACCAAGGCTCGTGATTTTTACAGGCCCAAATAAGTCCATATGGAGTAGTTGAAGACATGCAGTTGTTTTTGATTCTTCAATAGACTTATAGGAGGACTTATGCTGTTTTCCCTTTAAACAGGATACACAGTGTTCTTGACACTGGTATACTTTTAAGGGTAGACCTCTGACCAAGCCCATTTTTGTGACTTTATTTATGGTTTTAAAGTTCACATGGCCAAGTCTCCTGTGCCAGAGATCAGTTTCTGAAGTTGATGCCCTTGAGAAGAAACAGGCAGTGTTGTTCAGTACTTTGTCTTTTTCAATGTCCACTGCATAGACATTGCCACATCTTTTGGCAATTAACAAAGTATGATCTTCAATGATCTTCTCTATCAACTTCTGGCCTTCTGGTGATATGATCTTGCATGCTGTCATTGTGAAAAAGGAAGAATATCCTTTATCACACATTTGTGACACACTTAGCAAGTTGTGCTCAAGGTTTTCAACCAGATTGACCTTGTCAAACTGTATTTTGCCAGAGGAGACATTGCCATGTCCCAGCACATATCCCTTAGCATTGTTCCCAAAGGACACAGATCCATCTCTTTGACTGATAAAATTGTTTATCAGGTATCTGCATCCTGTCATGTGCATTGAGCCTCCACTGTCTACATACCAAATGCTATTTAAGCCTCTGGAAACTCTCTGCACAAAATAGCAAATCAGTTAGATTTAGGAACCCAAGCCAGTTTGGCTTTGGGTTTGCTCTTAAGAACATTTACAGTTTGTTCTTGACCAAGTTGAGAAATCCATGTCTTTTTGGCAATGGATTTTTCATTAAGAACAATGGTGGTATCCTTTTGAGGACCACCATCAACTTTGGTCATCAGTAGTTGTACCAAGTTTATAAGATCTTTAATCTCAGCAATTTGTGAAACTGCTGATGATTCAGGTCTAACTACTGAAAGAGAATTTTGAGAAAAAGATCTTTGTTGAGATTTTGTCTTTTTCTGAGAAAAGGTGTTTACTGGTTGTTTCTTGGGAGAAAAAGTTTTTACAAAATCATTTTTGGTTTGTTTTCCCACAACCAGTTGTTGATTTTTCTTGTTGAACTGAATACCTTTTCTATATCTGCAAAATTCTGTCTTGTGGTTGAACAGACCACAGATTTCACATTCTTTTGTCTTTTCTTTCAAAGACAAGTTTCTGACTGTGTTGATTGGTTTTAGGTCATCAGTAGTTTTCAGGTTCTCAACTCCTGATGTAGTTGAAACTACTGATGGCTTAAAGTCAGAATTACTCAGTACTTCTGAAGAATTTTCTTTGTGTGTTTTTAGAAAGTTCTCATGGAAAGATGTGCATTCTTACACTTCAGAAGTTTCACTTGAAACAATTTTTCTCCCATCTTCAGTAGTTTTGGGGGGAAAATCTGTTGGTGTTTCAGTGTGATTGTACCCTATGCCAAACCTAACATTTGAAGCACTTTGTTTGTTTAGCAATAATTGGTACCCCTTACAAGATTCAACCCATTTTTCACATGTGACCTTGGTGTCAGCAAGCTCTTGTCTGACATTTCCTAGGTCATATATCATGATTTTAATTTGTGCTTGGGTTTCAATAGCAGTGTTAGTTAATTTAGAAACTTCTTTTGTTTTTGCAGAAAGTTTTCTTTCTAAATCACATTTCATCTGAGTGAATTTTCACTCAGAGTCATTTGCTTTTCCTTGTAAGTGCACATTAGTCTCTCTTATGAGAGCAAAAGATTCTTTGCAAGAATTTGAACACAGTTTTGTCAAAGATTCTTTTGATACCTGTGACAAGGCAGATTTTGAGGTGCATCCCTCAAATGCCATTAAGGCAAAGTTCTTTCTGCCGTTGTCAGGCTCTCCCCAGTTGATGTCAAACATTTTGTTGTCTGCAATAGGATTGCACTCTGTGGTGTCAAAAGGAAGACTGCTCCAGTCAACATACCCTGAGGTAAATAAACTTTGTTGAGAGGGTTGCTGAGGCTGTGGAGGTTATTGAGCAGCTGGAAAGGGAGGGATTGATTGTTGGCTCTGCATCTGTTGAGCAGGCATCTGTACATATTGTACTTGTGGCACATATTGGTGTTGTGGAGCTTGTGCCTGTACAAAATGTGCACTCCCTTGTGTTCCATTATTCCTATTATAATTGGGGTTAAAATTGTTTCCAGACTGAGATTGGTTAAAGCCAGAGCTTCTACACTCTCTAGCAAAGTGTCCCAACTTTTGACACTTGTGACATCTAAGTTTAGATTTGTCAAAACCAATTTTTGTTGAACTGTTAAGTCCTGGAAACTTCCTTCCTGACCTTTTGTAAAATTTATTTGTTTTTAAACTTAACATGGCCAGTTGGTGCAAAATATCCATTTCTTCTAGGTCATCACTGCTGAAATTATTTAAATCATCCATGATAAAACACATGTTATCAGCAGTTTGACCAAAACTATTTGAACAAGTTGGTGAGTCTTGTCCCAATAGTGCTGTACTACCTGGTAGATAGTCATCAGCAGTTTTGCCAGAACTTTGTAACTTTTTCTTTTGATCAATTTCTCTTTCAAAAGTAAGTAATCTCCCATGATGTTTTGTAAGAGTGAGGGAGCTAAAGTCTGGTGAAGATCTTAAGACTATAGAGTTTGTTTCCCATTTTTCAGGTAAAGACCTTAAAAATCTATGAAGCATAGATACAGTTATGTAGGTCAGACCATTTAGTTTTAGCTCAGATATTAATGAGGAAAATCTTTCAAATTGCTGTGTTAAAGTTTCCCCATTAATGTGAGCAAAAGTTTCATATTGTTGAGCCAAGATTTCTCTGGTGTTGGCAATCACCTCTTCAGTTCCTCCAAACTGTTCTTTGAGGCAGTCCCAAAGCTCTTTGGCACTATCACAATGTAATAGGCTAGAGTAGATTTCATTTGGGAGTGCCATTGCCAACATAGAGAAAGCTTTTGCATCAAGCTCAAGTTTTAGGAAATCATCATCAGTATAGTCTTTTGGGTCTTTTGGAATCTCTTCTTTAGTTTCAAAATTTATATTTACTGGTTTATGAGGACCATATATCACAGATTTCCAGCAACCTGTGTTGGTCTGTGATAAGGTATGTGCCATTCTCCTTTGCCAGATGTTATATTCATTTCTTACTAGCATAGCAGGTTTATTGGCAGAACCAGTATTATGAGGATCCATTTTAAAGAGTATTGATTTGTCAAATATCTCTTAAAGTGATGGATGTTGATAAAAGTGAGCTTATAATCCTTTATTGAATATCAATAAGAGCCTGTGTCTGATTCTCAATGTGTTAGATTGATATGTGATCAGATAAACCAGTGCTCTGATACCAATTGTTGGATCAATATTGCTCTTTTGTATGAACTTGCTAGTGAACACTTAGGTGTTTAGCAAGTTCTTGATCAGTGATAGCACAGCGGAATGTTATGAGTTTAAAGCTACACTTATCAACAGGAGTTATAACTCCCCCTTGATTGAAAAACTAATAAATGATAAGTATTTGTTGAGAATCTAAGTATTGAATGAGAATGAAACACTTAGACAGATTCTCAATAAATATGAAATGGAAATAACAATAATATGTGTTGAAGGATTTCTGTATTAAAATCAATGTCTAAAACAGAGGGATGAACCCTTCTATTTATAGACTTTACAAATACATGAACCTTGCCAAAAAGCAAGTTCAGAAACAAGTTGCAACAAGTTGCAGCATTGGAACTTGTACATAAAGCAAAAGTAATACTAAAGTAATAAACTACTGATGCAAAAAGGCGGTGGAAAAGATCTTCACATAAGTGCTGATGAATGACAAACTACTGATGAGTAGTTTGTCTTCAGTAGTTCTTCAGTAAAGTGTCTGGTTTGAACTTCAGAACTTCTGATGACTTTTCTTCTTCAGCACTTGTGGAATCTCTTCTTCAGCAGTTTGATCTTCCTTCTTCAGCAGTTCTATACTTAGAATATTTTGACAGAAGTGAATTAGACTAAGGTTTGCAAAAGTGGTTTCACCAATCCTTTTTGTCCTAACAATAGTGACATTTACAATGTTGTTGAAGGCGTTAGGCGCTAGGCGGGCGGTGAGGTCCAGCCTAGGGACTAGTCGGGACTAGGCGGAATTTGGTGTTTTCGTATTTTTATACGTATTTTATATATATATATATATATATATATATATATATATACACATACACATACACAAATTTAGCTGTTTTTTTAAATATGTTTAGATATATACTTAGAAATACTTGCATATATACACATAATACTAAGAAATACTTAAAAAATTTAAAAAAAAATTAAAAAACCACCGTCTAGGCCCGCCTAATGGCCAAAACACCTAGTTCACCGACTAGGTCCTTATTCCTATATTCAGCCCGGCCTAGGCGCCGCCTAAACCGACTTTTACAACACTGGTCATATCACATAGAAATATATTCCTTTCAGCATTATTAATTATAAACTAATTCAATGTTTGTCATCCAGCCTATCTAGGACAAGTCCACAAGTCTCATATTTTTGAAGTATAGATTTCTCATTCATTTTCATTTTTTTTGCTCTCATTGTTTTCTTTGTGCAAATTGAATTCATATGCACAATAATTCCAACATTAAGGTTTATAGTTTCTTCGCTTACCACCTAAGATGAATCTTAAACTTCGGAAGTTTACTACTGGAAATCGGGAAGGGTTGTAAGTAGGCCGTTTGCTATTGCTATAAGGGTAGGTCGCCTTTATACGGCTTGGCTTTGTTATCGCTTTTATGTAGTTTAGCATTCTTTCTCTTCACCCAATCTTCTTATTTTAATTGCATCTTCTACAGCCTTTGGTATATTATTAAAAACAAACTCACACCTCAATACAATTTTTGCCACTTTCATTCCTATTAAATCATTGCGTTCAGGAGTTCCAGTTCCATTAAATAATGTAGCACTCACTACTGACCCGTCAATAGATGTGAATGTTAATCTCAAAACTCTATAAGGAGTTCCATCGTTGAATAGCACGCTGTTAATGTCTTCGCAATAATAATGGATCCTTACTGTTGAGTCCAGCCACATGTCGATTAATACATTCACGCGATCATCAGCTCCTGCATTTACAATAAAGAATCTCCAGTATTTTCGGTCTACAACACCGTACAAAAAAGACATACTTTTCTGGGTTGTTACGATCACTTTGGAGGGAAGAGAGTCAAATGAAGGGTTATACAGAATTAGGGTTTGGAATATCTGTATCTATATCTATCTATACTTTTCATAATAGGAGAAGCGTGAGTGACGTTAGAAAGCTGATGTGTCAACCGGAGAGAGTGGCCACCAATGCGCGTATGATGCAAAAACTGACGTCATTAATCCCATTAAAAAATTCAAAAAGAGGAGTGGGCCACGTGAAACCACCGCTGTTGCCCCCAACAGCGGTTCTCAATCCATGCGCCTGCCAACCAATAGCAGACCTTTACTAATATATCCTCTCAGCTGTTATCTATAAGCAGTTTTTATGAACAGCTGTTTATTACATATTCAGCCCGTAACTTTTTGAAAATTCAAGAGGGAAATTTTGAATTAACATTGGGAAGTGTAATTTCTGCAGCTATATAATCATCATTTTCGCAGATGCTTTCCTCATACACAACCATTTTCTCTCAAAAATTAATTTATAAAATCTCCTTTTGAATTTTTTGTTGAAATCTTTCTCAATTGATCTTCATAACAGAATTGATAGTTTTGTTTGTGATCTCAACCCATCCAAAGATATCTGGTTTCTCAAGGTTCGTATCATACGAAAGTGGAAAGAAAGTTTTAAGATAGAAATGATATTTATTGATGAGCAGGTAATGTAATTTTTCCTTGAGGTTATTTTTTAGAAGTTATTATTCATGTTATTAATTTAAAATATTGTTTCTGTCATGTTTTTCGTTTAATTTATCTTATGTTATTTAAGTTCTTTCGCTGATGTTTAGTGGAAAGAAAGTTTTAAGATCGAAATGGTATTGTTTGATGACCAGATAATGTAATTTTTCTCTAAGGTTATTTTATGTTGTTATTGATGACGTCAGAAATATAAATTTTGTTTGTCTGACGTTTTTGCTTTACGTTCTATTGTTTAAGCTGCTGTTTTTTATGTTTATGTTTTCTTTTATATTTGTTTTAAGGGTGATAAGATTCAGGCCTTCATAAAGAGTTCTTTGATCCATCTTTTTGACCATCAACTTGACGAGGATGATGTCGTTATTCTATCGAAGTTTGGTGTTGGTGAAAACAAGGATCCATTCAAAGTTGTAGCACATGATTATAAGATCAACTTTTATCATTGTACTACTATTAGGCGTACTGTTGGTTGGCAAGGTGTAGAGTATGGATTTAATTTAATTGCTTTTAAAAATATTCTTAAAGGCGAAGCCAAAGAAGTTTTATCTATTGGTTTGTGTCTTAATTTAAATTTAATATTTAGTATATTAAAAGTTTTGGTTTCATATTTTGAATTATATTCACGTTTTATAGATGTTGCCGGTGGTCTCATCTGGCATGGAGGTCTGGATGTGTTTGGACGACCTCCAAACGAAACTAAGAGGATGAATTTTGATATTCAAGACTTGGAGTAAGCGTTTCCCTTTTTATTGTTGTTTACTTTTACTAATTTAGTTCTATATTTTTATATAATATATTTATCTATATTTGTGTATTGATTTTATGTAGTGATACGATATTGCAATGTACTATGTGGAATTTTTATGCAAAACAGTTTAATAAATTCATCTCTGAAGACGCTGGTAATAACCATCTAATGGTTGTTATACAGCATGGCAAGGTTAAGGAGCCTAAAGGTAATTTATTGCTAACTGCTGTTATTAATACTTTGTCACTAAATTGTGGTTTAATATATGTATATACGTATATGTATGTATTTAGATCAATTTACAGTTGAAAGTGACAACTTTGGAACTCGGATGTTTCTGAATGTAGATTTAACTGAGGTGAAGGAGTTAAGGAGGAGGTACAACGTTGTTTTTTTATTTATTAACTCGAGCTATTTTTTTAGTCTTGTATTGAAGCATGGACAACATGCTGCTTCTACTTCTCAAAAATTACCTTCCGAAGACTCTGTTTACCCGTTGCTTCAGGAATTTATTGTTGGTTGTGAGTATAAACATGTTGACGAGCTTATGGAGATTGATATGGTTATTATTTTTTAGTTATGATTAATATTTGTTCTTCTTATTACAACTTTTTTTTCTTAATTAATAACTTATATATTTTAATTTTTTTTTTTCAGCCAGTGTCTTGTGTTGTGGTTGCCACAATAAAAATTGTGCAAGAAGGCTATGGTTGGTTTTATGAAGCGTGTGGCAGATGTTTAGGTGATGTGATTAGTAAATCAGAATTGTTACAGCTTCATGAAAGTGTTACTGAAGAAACTCTCAACCTGCTTGCTTCTACGTTGTTTTGTTCGAAGTGTGAATATCTTTGTACGTCTACTGCTAAAATGTAATTAGATCTAATTAATTACATTTTTTTTACATAAGATGATTGCTTTTGATTATTAGTATGTATGTTTTAGATAACTTTTTCGTGTATCTGTTTTAGGTTCAAGGTGCATGTCAGGGTTTAGGATGAGACTGGTAGTGTATCGTTTGTGATGTTTGACCAAGATGTTATGAGAGTTGTCGGATCTTCTGCAAGTCGTATACGAGAAAGGAAGTTGAAACTTGGCGATAGGGAAAGTTTGCCTCAAGAATTGTTTCGCTTGCTTGATAAGATGCTGCTTTTTAAAATTGATGTTTCTGAATACAATCTTATAAACGACTCCCATGTTTACACAGTATTGAAAATATGTGATAATTCAGTCGTAATTTCTGAGTTAATTGCCGTTAATACTAATGCATATTGTAATGTGGACAAGGTATTAAGTTAAACCATATTCAAGAATTGGTTATTATCTTTTAGCTTTGAATGCTGTCTCAGCAGTTAAATTTTCTATTTTTGTTTTCTATGTACAATCTTTAGGTCAGTTAAGCAGATTTGGAATTCAAGTCTTTTAACTAATCAGAATTTGAGCAAGGTGGTAGTCAACTAATGTTAAAGGTGAGGGTTTTTGTGTAAATTTATATTATATTGTTTGTCAAGCTTTTGTTTCTATTTAACAGATAATTATATGTTTTTGTCAATTGTTTGAAGGATGTTGTATCTGTTACTGGTGACTCGTCTGCTGTCGATGTTGTAATGGATTGTTCTATAACTCCCAATGGAAAAAGAGGTTTTGAAGAGCTTGATAAACTAAACGTTGGTGAGCTATCTTCTACATGCAAAGGACCCCGGAAGAAGCGATGTAAACCTAAGAGCTGTCAGTTGTTTGAGTAAATGTGTATTTTTGTACATAAGAATTTGTTTTTTTTTTATAATATTTTTGTATTAAACTTTTTTGTATATCAGTTGGAAACCTTACTTTTCAGTATAGATAGTCTGTTAAGTAATATCTGTTTTGATCAATTTCCTATTAATCAAAGGCTGTTGTGCCCTAATGTGAAATTATCAAATATATAAGTGATATTTAGTATCATCAGAAATATAACATATTGTATTTAAACAGATCTTATAATCATTGTCAGTCAATATTAGAAGAAATGTAATAGATGCTATTTAAACAGATGTTATCTAATCTGTCATTGTTTACCATCTGTAGGCCTATCAACTGTTAGCTATTCAACAAACTGTTGGTCTTCATTATCATAATTTGGCTTTGGTGGTAGAGTTGGATCAACTTTCCTTTGTTCCTCATGCTTTTATGTAAATCTACATCACTGTTGATTCCTTCCAGTGACAAACTTGCTGCTTCAATCCATAACCAGCATCCACCAACTCCTGTCTTTTTCTTTTTAAATTTAAAAGTCTTTTAGGGTCACTTTGTTTTCCCTTCTTCCAATTTGGTGGAGTTTGTTTCTGGTTTGGGTTTTTAGCCATCTCTTTGATTCTATTAAGTTCATTCTTCAATGAATCAGAATCCCAACCCGCAAATTGAATTTTAGTGGCTTTGTATGTTTTGGTTTTCATTATTTCCTCAAGATATCCTTCTCTAAAAATCTTTTCCGTATCAGAATCAGGTTCCTTGTTAGACATTTTCTTCGACAGGTTGTTTGAGTATTCTTCTAAAATTGCTAATTTACTTTCTAAATCCTGCAATATTAGTTGGATTTCCCTGTCATCTTTTCCTACACTTTTCTTCTTTAAAAGGATGTCGCTCTGTTTGTCTTTCAACTCCATAAACTTCTTAACATTCAATGGCTTTTCAAAACCTTCAAGAGACGGGAAAGACCATGACAATGGATCATTTGTTGAGTAAAAAGAGTCTATCTCAGGTTTGACCGATTCAAAGTCAAGTACACGTTCTGAAAGCCCTTCTGGTACTCTGAAGATACATGCTTCATCTGTTGTCGGCACATTACTTTGGACATTTTCAATTGGAACAGATGTTGTTTCGATTGTTGTTTGGGATGGTAATTTTGTTGTTTCTTGGTGATCAGTGTTTACACGGAATGTTAGGTTTTCTTTGTCATGTTTTCCATGTACTTTTCTTTTTTTTTGAGCAGCCTATATCATCCTCTTTCATTTGCAGCTCTTTTCTTTTTTTTAATCAATGCAGCAGCTTTGGCTTCTCGCTCCTTTTTCGCTTTCAACTTATTTAACAGCTCTGTTTCTGCCTTTTGGTTTGCAGTTTCATCAACTCTCTTCTCTAAAGCCATTGTAGTTCGATGCTCAGCAGCGCTTATGACTGCAACAAATCCTTGATTATCAGCTGTTTGCACACTAGAAGGATTTGATCTCTTTGTTTGTGCTCTCTTGTCAGGTGGCAGGTTTATTAATTTCTCCTGACCATTCTTCTTATTTTCGGCATCATTGTTATTTTCTGAATCTTTTTCAAAAATTGTTGTTGGGGCAAAACCAGTGGTTTGGAGAAGATGGTTTTTGATAGCCTTGATGTCAGCTTGAGTATCTTTGTATCTAGCATCCACCATATTTCTTATCAATGCCATGTGAGAATTATGATTATGGTCTGCCATTTCTCTATGAGTTTGGATGATTGGGACAACGGATTCCCATATCTTACTGGCAATAGATGTTGGTGTGCCACTGTAGAAGTCAATCATTTCTTGCATTGAAGATTCAAGTTTGTTGACTCTTTCCGTCAATTCTTGATCTTCGAAGTCATCAGATTCATTAATAGTATTATCAGAAATCCTAGCAGATGTGTTTGTGGTATTTTTTTCAATGACCACAGTTGAGTCAGTGTCGAAAGATGTGGATGTTCATTTTTGTTGCTTCTTTGGACTTTCAATCGGTACAGAGTCCTCAGGTATAGGTTTAACAGTTGTTACCTTCTCAGTTTCAGAAGGATTTGATTGCGCCTTCTCAGTTGTAGGAGGTATAGAGGTAATGGTTTCTTCCTCAGTTTGTGTTTTCATTCTTTTGGTCTTTTTGGATTTAGCATTATTTCTTGCCTTTCCTCTTGTGTTTTCTATGGCAGTTTTTGTAATATCTTGGACAGCAGTAGTAGCAGTTGTTTCAGAAACAGGTGTTGCAACGACAGATGTTGAAAGTGCACTTTCTTTGCTTTTGAATTGTAACATTTTTGTGAATGTTTTTTTGTGACAAGCTTTTAATTGTAGTAGGTTCACCTTTTCTAAAATTCTCTTTAGTCAAAAGGTTTTTCAAGTAGAAGCTTATCAGTCGTGGATACAGTAGGAATGACTTACTTTTAGTAGACTTCATGACTTTCAAATTCCAAATTAAATTTGAGAATATAGCCTTCGATAAATTGTAATCATTTTTTGTTAAAATTGCATACGCAAGATGCTGAATGCCCAAAGGTATTTCATTAAAAGAAGTTGTCTTTGCGGATAAACAAATAAGAAGAGTATGGAAGAAAAACTTCATTGGTGGGGGAAAATCAGGTTTACTTATTGTTGCCCCAGTCGTTGTTCATGCATACCCTTTTTTAGTAAACTCTGCATTGAGTTCATCTTTCAAGAAAGAGACTTTACCTTGCAAGTCGTTTATTGAAAATGCTGTTGAGATGGATTCTTCGGTGATTTGAATATTTGTATCTCCAATTTTCGAAACAATCTGTTTATCATCATTTAACAGTTTTGCCTTCACCCAGAATTCTTTAAGAGTTTCCACATATATTGGTGCGTCAGCGTTGAGAATTGTTAGGTATTGCGAATTTGCCAAAATATCTATTATTGGATGAAATTGTTGGTTATCCTCTGTTTTAACCAAGTATGGTAGTTTGTTATGAGGGCTTTTTAATTGAAGTTCCATGCTAAAGATTGAACAAGATGATCTGAAATCTATTTAGGTTGTGGACGAGAGAAAACCGTCTTTGTGCATTTAAAACTGAATATGACAGTGTTACTTTTCTTTTTTAGGAAGAAAAGAATGAAAAAGGGTTGCTGATATGGCAAAAAATCTGTTTTTGTGAAATGACGTGGCATATATCTGACGAAAATTTTTTAAAGTCAACATCTGTATCATATACTAACTCTATTTTTTATTGTACTGTTGAACAGTCAACAGATCTTTTTGAAACAGTTTCATACAGTTACAGATGATACGTTTCAACAGTGGTTGACTTTTGTTGAAGCAGATGGTTATTTATATAAAACGTATAATATTAAGTTTAATTAGGAATATTAACTTATTTGTACAAGTTTGTTAAATTAATCGAGCATTATACTGTTGAACAGTCAACATATGTTTTTGAAACAGTCTAATACAATAAATAGAAGATATGAATCAACAGTGGTTTACTTTTGTTTAAGTAGATGATTATTTGTATAAAAACGTATAATATAAAGTTTAGTTAGTGATATTAAGTTATTTATAGAATTTGTAAAGTTAATTGAAAAAAATATTTATCATATTATATTACATTCTAAATATTTCTATTGTTATTATTAATTCTAAAGTCTAAGGTAATTGATCTTAGTATTGAAATTAGGTAATACTTATAAAAATATAAAAATTTATAATAATAATATATCAAAATATCTTTTGACTCAAAAATATGTAATTGACCCTTTTTTATTCAAAAATAAAAAACAATAATAATAATATTTGTAACAAGTGTTCAATATTTTCCCGCCAAAATTTAAATCTTTAAGGCAATGTTTAAAGTCAATATAGGAAATTGTTTTTCTTTAATTATTCTTTAGGTGTAATCATAACTTATAGCTTCTCTTATAAGCTATATCTAAAAGAAAATTAAATATTATTTTATTATAGTCCTTTTTTAAAAAAAAATAAGAAGTTTACAGTATAGGTTTCCCTTCAAGCGTTCATTATAAGCTTCCTTTTATTTATTTATATTGAACTGTATAATGTACTATTTGTTTAATGAACATTTGTAAGTAATTTCATTGGAGTTCCTACTTTCAATAGTTATCAAGGTTTATTGAAAAAAATATTTATCATGTGATATTGCATTCTAAATATTTCTATTGTTTTAATTATTAATTATAAAGTCTAAGGTATTTGATCTTAGTGTTGAAATTAGGTAATACTTATAAAAATATAAAAATTTATATAATAATATATCAAAATATCTTTTGACTCAAAAGTATGTAATTCACCCTTTTTTTTATTCAAAAATAAAAAATAATAATAATATTTGTAACAAGTGTTCAATATTTTCTGTTGGATCAGTAAGCTGCTCTTTTAGTTGAACTTGCTAGTTGACACTTAAGTGTTTAGCAAGTTCTTGGTGAGTGATAGCACAGCGGAATGTTTATAAGTTTATAGCTACACTTATCAACAGGAGTTATTACTCCCCCTGGAATCAAGAACTAATAAATGACAAGTGTTTATTGAGAATCTAAGTATTGAATGAGAATGAAACACTTTGACAGATTCTCAGTAAACACGAAATGGAAATAACAATAATAAGTGTTGAAGGATTTCTTGTATTAAAATCAATGTCTAAAACAGAGGGATGAACCCTTCTATTTATAGACTTTACAAATACATGAACCTTGCCAAAAAGCAAGTTCAGAAACAAGTTGCAACAAGTTGCAGTCTTGGAACTTGTACATAAAGCAAAAAGAAATACTAAACTATTAAACTACTGATATACAAAGGCGGTGGAAAAGATCTTCTTTAAGTACTGATGAATGACAAACTACTGATGAGTAGTTTGTCTTCAGTAGTTCTTCAGTAGAAGTGTCTGGTTTGAACTTCAGAACTTCTGATGACTTTTCTTCTTCAGCACTTCTGAATCTCTTCTTCAGCAGTTTGATTCTTTGTCTTCAGCAGTTCCATACTTAGAGTATTTTGACAGAAGTGAATTAGACTAAGGTTTGCAAAAGTGGTTTCACCAATCCTTTTTGTCCTAACAATCTCCCCCTGGATTGATGAAGCCAAAACCTTACTAATTCCTTATTGTTCTTTTCTGTCCTTCACAATTTTCCATATTCCTTTGAACATGGAATTCTTGAGCTGGTTCAGTTGATCATCAGTAAGAGACCCTTTCTTTGGTTCCAAGTGTTGGATTGTAAGCAGGTCTTTGGTTGATAGTTTCTTCAGTTCATTCATCGACCTATATTCCCTGCTTGTTTGATCTCTTCTTGTCACAAGTACTGAGTTGTTATCAGTAAAGGACCATCTGATGACTGGTACTTTAGACTTGTCAAAGTCTGCAGTGTAGGGAACCATGGTGGTACCCTGGGTTTCTCCTGAGTGTTGAATGTTTTCAACTTCAGTGACTCTCAGGTGGGATTCACTTCCCTGCTGTTGTTCCATCATATTAGGTATCCGAAATGTTGGCAAATGATGTTCAGTTACTACCTTGGTGTGCAGTTTGTCTGTGATGGTCTTCTGGATTTGATATGCAAAGGTGGAAGGATCCCTGAATTGTGTGAGCAGAGGCTTCTCTTCTATGTCAAAATCAGAATGTACTACTGTACTACCTTCTAGTAGTACCATTCTGAAATCAGTCTTCACTTTCTCCTCTGACTTCTTTCTTTGGGTAGCTGGTCTTCTTTGAACACCAGAAGTTCTAACTACTGAAGTTGAAGCTTCAGCAGTTTGAAACTTCTCTGGATTAGCAGCCCTTGCAGCCTTGTATTTTCTATATGTGTCCACCAATCTTTCTTCTTTCCACTTGGACACTGAGGGTTTTGAACCATAACCATTGGCTACTAGTTCTTCTATCATCTGAGCTCTCTTGGCCTTTGTGTCTTTACTTGTTGCAAATTTATCTGCAATAAGTTGAGCTCTTCTTGTCAGCTCTTCCACAGAGAGTCTCTTCAATGTGTGGGCTTTGACTTTGCTGTTTTTCATAATGTAAGACATCAGTTGATGTCTTTTGTCTTGTTCAGCAATTTCATCTAGGCTAGCCTGCCTTTGGAGTTCAGCTTCATAAGCCTGAAGTTTTTCTTCATGGCTTAGATCTAAGTCATCCCTTTCTTCCAGAGTTTTCCAAATCTGATCTTCTCTGGCCTTCTTTTGGGCTGCAACTAAACTCTTCTCAAGTAATTCTGCTGATTGAGAGATTGGAGAAGGGTTTAGCACAGTCATTGTGGTAACTATTGTAGTAGGCCTGATAGGAGCAGAGGTTGGTTGAATAGGAGCAGTTGATCTGGAAGGGTCAGTAGTTTTGGTTTTGGAAGTGTTGACCTTTGATGGGTTGACAAATACTGAAGGTTTATCAACTACTGAAGGATTGTCTTCAGTACTTTCTGGCTCTTCATCAGATGTTTGACCATCAGAGGTTTCTTCATTGTGCCCTTGGGATTCATCAGTCTTTTCAGCATCTTCTACTTCTTCAATAGAGATACCAAATTGTTGTGCCAGTTTCTCCTTTCTGGCTTGATCTTTTTGATCTCTTGCTAGGATAGCCACTCTTGCCTTTCTTCTGGCTTCAAGTGTATCCATAGGTACCTTGATTTTCTCCCCCTTTTTGGCTTCATCAGCCTTTGAAGTTGAAGCTTGGGAGAAATGACCTTGAAGATGAGCAATCTGTTTGCTGTTGTGATCAATCTTGTTGGACAGATCATTCATCTTCGTCTGTATCACTCCAAATTGGTTCTTCATGGACAGCTCCAAGTCAGCTGTGTATGTTTGGATGTGATTCTTGATGAGGGTGTTCATCATGTGATACAAGGGACCATCTGGGCTGCATAGCTGGTTCAGGTCTATGCTTGTTTGCCCAGGGAATTGGGTAGGCATTTGTAGTGAGGGGTGTGTTTTTGGTTGATCTTCTTGTTGTACAGAAGATGCCACTCTAGGGGAATCATGGATTGAGTGGGCTTTAACCTGAGATGGTGTGACTAGCTTCTTGAGCTTAGAGACACCAGGTGCAGGACCTTCACTTATAGCCGTCAATTCAGTAGTTTTGTGTTTTGAAACATCATCCAAATCAATGAAATCATCTAAATCCCTGATTACATCCTCAATGAGGACTGTATCGGTTACATCATGAGCTGAGCCCAACTCAGTTGTCTCATGTACCTCTTGTTCTTGGTTCAGAGGATTTCCTACCTCAGGCATTAAGCCTTCATCAGTAGTTGCCACAGTTGAGGTCGTAGCTATGATACTTCTATCCTCAGGTCCACCACTGGGTTGTAAATGAGTAGTAGCAGCCTCAAAAGTACCAAAAGTTTCTAAGTTAGGGCTTAGAGACCCTGGTTCATCCTCATCTCTTTGGTTAGGGCTATGAGTGTCCACATCCATGTCACTGTCTGAGTCTATGTCCCCTGTTTGATGTGGTTGATGGGGACTGACATGTGTAGATGGGACTTTCTCTTTTAGCCCAGAGAGAAGTTTGGCTATTTCAATGTCTGGTTCAGAAATTTGGGGTGCTGGTTCATTAGTTTGGGCAATGGGTTCAGCAGTTTCAAAAGAGGAATCTATTGGAATATTTTTCTTAAGTCTTTTTCTTTTGAAAAGGATTGTTATTGGTGCTCTTGGTGGGGTTTGAGATGGATGAGACTGAGAGGATGTTTCAGTCACATCTTTAAGAAGTGCAGATTGCACAGTAGTTTGTTCAGGCATCTCAACCTCCTGAACAGCTTTTCTTTTGGGTTTGGTGGGTTTTTGTTTTGTTATTTTGGGTTTCTTGGCCTTTGGTGGAGTAGGTTTGGAAGATGAGGGTTCCATGGGGACTGGTGCTTGTTCCCCTTGGTCATCTTCTGGCCAGGCAGCCTGTTTGTTGTGCCTTGAGTATGCTTGTGAGGTTAAGGGTTTTAAATTTCAGTTTTACCCACAAGCACCTCATTACCCAGTTCAGATATTATGCATTGCATAATGAACCTTGGATATAACAAAAACTTTTTCTTAGTGTTATTGTGATGTAACACCAACTCATTAAAGAAAAGTTTTGATGCCCTGAAATTTGTTTCATTCACAATAGAATGAAAGATTGGTTGAAAGGTTGAGGGCATCTGGTCATAAGACCCAGTTTTAGGACTCAAGCACATAATAATATAATGAAACAAAAGTTTATATTTTGGTTCAAAATACTTTTTAAAGATTGTAGCTTGTGAGAGAGTACCTTGATAACCACACTCAGTCATGGTTAGGTGGATAGCAGAGTTGTCAAACTTCTCAGGGGCATTCACATCATTCAACCCCAGTCTGTTTGAGAGTATGGCATGTGTTATGGCCATTTGTCTCCCTTTAATTGTTGAGTTGAGGGAGATAACTTCATCATCCACCATCACTGTCTCAGCATTAGCCCAGAACTCATTGAGAGTTTCAGGATGTATTGGTGGGTCTATGGTGAGAGCGGTGAAATATTGGGATTTGACAACAAGTCTATGATCTCATCGTATTGGGACCAGCCTTCTTGTTTTTCTAAGTACGCTCTGAGATTGTGTCCCTGTTTGAGAACTAAAGCCATGTGGTTTTTGTGTGTTGATGAATCGAACAGTGTTTTTGTGTTGCAGGTTCAGGGGTTTGAGAGCTATCTTGAGAGAGAAGGAGGGAATTTTTGTGTTTGAAAGGATAAGTGTTTGAAAGGATATTTATCAGAAGTTTTTAACCGCTTGGATCTTCTTTATTAGAAGTTTTAAACCGCCTAGGTTAAAAATCTCTTTATCAGAAGTTTTAAACCGACTAGGTCAAACTTCTGATGATGGGAAAAGTCAGATTTGCCCTTTTTGACCAAACTGCTGATGAAGGATTATCTTCATCAGTAGTTCCCATTTTCTCTTCAGTAGTTTTGAACAGCTGATGAGAAATACTTTATAAATACTTTTTATTTATAACTTCTGAAGGTTATTTTATCAGAAGTTAATCACTTTTCAGAAATTATCCCCATACTGATGTTTTGTTCATCAGTAGTTTCTCTCTTTTCAGAAGTTTTTCAAGTTTTTGAAAACAGATGTAAGTGAAAAATAAAAAAGTTGTGCAGAAAAATAAAGAGAAACACTTACAAATTTAGCATCCCTAGCATGGATACTAACTTCTGAAATGTTGATGTGTCAAGGGGTTTAGTGAAAATGTCATCTATTTGTCAAGGGGTTTAGTCAATGTGTTTAGTCTTTGAAAACTGAACAGGATTTTGAATGATGCTAATGGCAGATTTGCTATCTACAAGCAATGGTGTCATGGTCTCTTTGATTCCATAATCAAGAAGTTGATATTGGAGCCATTGTATCTGTGATGTACAACTTGCAGCTGCAATGTATTCAGCTTCAGCAGTTGAAGTTGCAACAGATATTTGTTTCTTTGATTGCCAGGACACTAGATAGGTTCCCAAGAATTGACAACCACCAGATGTTGATTTTCTTGACATTTTACACCCTGCATAGTCACTATCTGAAAAAGCTGATAACTTGGTATTGCTTGAAGTAGGATACCAAATTCCAAGAGTTGGAGTTCCTTTCAGATATCTGAAGATTCTTTTGACTGCAATGAGGTGTGATTCCCTAGGAGCTGATTGATATCTAGCACAGACACATGTTGAAAACATAATATCTGGTCTAGAAGCAGTTAGATATAAAAGGGAACCTATCATACATCTATACATGGTTTGATCAACCTGAATTCCTTGATCATCTGGTTCAACTTGTGTGGTTGGTGTCATGGGAGTGGAACATGATTTACAGTCTTGTAAAGAAAATTTGTTTAATAATTCTTTAACATATTTTGATTGATGTATAAAAGTTCCATCTGATTGTTGTTTAATCTGCAGTCCCAGAAAGTACTGCAGTTTTCCCATTGTACTCATCTCAAATTTTGATTGCATGAGTTTCTTAAATTCATCACACAATTTTGTGTTTGTTGAACTAAAAATGATTTCATCAACATATATTTGAACAAGTAAGACATGATTTCCAACATGTTTTATGAAAAGAGTTTTATCAATGGCACCTCTTGTGAAGTTATTTTTGAGTAAAAAGGTTGAAAGTGTATCATACAAGGCTCTTGGAGCCTGTTTGAGCCCATAAAGAGCTTTGTCTAGTTTGTACACCCACTCAGGATGAGAAGGATCCTCAAACCCAGGTGGCTGACAGACATACACTTCCTCTTTTATCTTTCCATACAAAAATGCACTCTTGACATCCATTTGATAAACTTTTATTTTGTTGGAAATGGCATAGGCCAGAAATAACCTGATGGCTTCAAGCCTTGCAACTGGAGAAAAGGTTTCATCATAGTCAATGCCTTCTTCTTGAGAGTAACCTTGTTCTACCAGTCTTGCCTTGTTCTTTATTATAATACCAGCTTCATCTTGTTTGTTCCTGAAAACCCATCTAGTGACAATTGGTTGCTTGTTTGGTGGTAAGGGACAGATTTCCCAAACCTGTTGCTTGTTGAATTGAAGCAATTCATCTTGCATTGCCTACACCCAATTGTTGTCTTTGAGAGCTTCCTAGTACTTCTTTGGTTCCAACTGTGAAATAAATGCTGAGAATAGACAAAAGTTGGAAAGCTGGTTTCTTGTAAGAACACCTGATGCAATATCACCCATGATTTGATCAAGTGGATGATCTTTGTGTTCGATCAGTTGTTGTAAACCACTGACAGGTGTTGGTGGCTCATGTTCTTCAAACAAACTACTGAGGTCTATTATATCTGGTTCAGCAGTTTCAGTGTCTTCAGTAGTTGTAGGTGCTGAAGCAGATGTTTGAGTTTGGCCTTCAGTATTTGTTGAATCAGAAGTTTGTGAAACTTCTGATGGTTTTGAAGTTGACTTAATGACTGTTTGAGGAGTCCATGGTGTTGGATCCTCATCATCAAACCTTTGATCACCATAATAAGTAGGTTTGGATGAAGTGACAGTCTTTTTAGGTTCAAAATGAAAGTTGTCAAGGTCAAAGAGTTCAGCAGGATGTGCTGGAATGAGAGTGTGTTTAGACTCATTAACTTGACATTCAGTGTTTCTTCTACTATCCTGGTTTTTGAGTTAAAAATCTTGTAGGCTTTTCTAGTTGATGAATAACCAAGAAAGTAACCTGAGTCAACTTTGGCAGCAAACTTTGAAATAGATTCCTTGATGTTCAAGATGAAACATTGACATCCAAAAGCCCTGAAAAAGGAGATAAGGGGCTTCATGCCATGAAGAACTTCATAGGCAGTCTTTGAATGTCTCTTGACAACAAGAACTCTATTTTGAACATAACATGATGTGTTAACTGCTTCTGCCCAGAAGTATAAAGGTAGGCCAGAATCAGCTAACATTGTTCTTGCTCCTTCTATTAAAGTTCTGTTCTTCCTTTCTACCACACCATTTTGTTCAGGAGTTCTGGCAACACTGAATTGTCTAATAATCCCTTTAGACAAACAGAATTCATTCAGAGTTTTGTTCCTGAACTCTGTCCCATTATCACTTCTAATGGTTTTGACAGGTAGAGAGTATTGTTTCTCTACTTGTAGAATGAAGAATTTGATGATTTCAGCAGCCTCATCCTTGGAAAATAAGAAGAATACCCATGTAAATCTTGAGTAGTCATTAATGATGACTAAGCAGTACTTCTTTTTACCAAGGCTCATGATCTTTACAGGCCCAAATAAGTCCATATGGAGTAGTTGAAGACATGCAGTTGTTTTTGATTCTTCAATAGACTTATAGGAGGACTTATGTTGTTTACCCTTTAAACAGGATACACAGTGTTCTTGACACTGGTATACTTTTAAGGGTAGACCTCTGACCAAGCCCATTTTTGTGACTTTATTTATGGCTTTAAAGTTCACATGGCCAAGTCTCCTGTGCCAGAGATCAGTTTCTGAAGTTGATGCCCTTGAGAAGAAACAGGCAGTGTTGTTCAGTACTTTGTCTTTTTCAATGTCCACTGCATAGACATTGCCACATCTTTTGGCAATTAACAAAGTATGATCTTCAATGATCTTGTCTATCAACTTCTGGCCTTCTGGTGATATGATCTTGCATGCTGTCTTTGTGAAAAAGGAACAATATCCTTTATCACACATTTGTGACACACTTAGCAAGTTGTACTCAAGGTTTTCAACCAGATTGACCTTGTCAAACTGTATTTTGCCAGAGGAGACATTGCCATGTCCCAGCACATATCCCTTAGCATTGTTCCCAAAGGACACAGATCCATCTCTTTGACTGATAAAATTGTTTATCAGGTATCTGCATCCTGTCATGTGCATTGAGCCTCCACTGTCTACATACCAAATGCTATTTAAGCCTCTGGAAACTCTCTGCACAAAATAGCAAATCAGTTAGATTTAGGAACCCAAGCCAGTTTGGCTTTGGGTTTGCTCTTAAGAACATTTACAGTTTGTTCTTGACCAAGTTTAGAAATCCATGTCTTTTTGGCAATGGATTTTGCATTAAGTACAGTGGTGGTATCCTTTTGAGGACCACCATCAACTTTGGTCATCAGTAGTTGTACCATGTTCATAAGATCTTTAATCTCAGCAGTTTGTGAAACTGCTGATGATTTAGGTCTAACTACTGACAGAGAATTTTGAGAAAAAGACTTTTGTTGAGATTTTGTCTTTTTCTGAGAAAGGGTTTTTGCTGGTTGTTGTTTCTTGGGAGAAAAGGTTTTTACATAATCATTTTTGATTTGTTCTCCCACAACCAGTTGTTGATTTTTCTTATTGAACTGAATACCCTTTCTATATCTGCAAAATTCTGTTTTGTGGTTGAACAGACCACAAATTTCACATTCTTTTGTCTTTTCTTTCAAAGACAAATCTCTGACTGTTTTGTTTGGTTTTAGGTCATCAGCAGTTTTCAGGTTCTCAACTCCTGATGTAGTTGAAACTACTGATGACTTAAAGTCAGATTTAATCAATACTTCTGAAGAACTTTCTTTATGTGATTTTAGAAAGTTTTCATGGAAAGATGTGCATTCTTCCTCTTCAGAAGTTTCACCTGAAACAATTTTTCTCCCATCTTCAGTAGTTTTGGAAGAGAAATCTGTTGGTGTTTCAGTGTGATTGTACCCTATGCCAAACCTAACATTTGAAGCACTTTGTTTGTTTAGCAATAGTTGGTACCCCTTACAAGATTCCACCCATTTTTCACATGTGACCTTGGTGTCAGCAAGATCTTGTCTGACATTTCCTAGGTCATTAATCATTATTTTGATTTGTGCTTGGGTTTCAATAGCAGAGTTAGTCAATTTAGAAACTTCTTTTGTTTTTGCAGAAAGTTTTCTTTCTAAATCACATTTTATCTGAGTGAGTTTTCTCTCAGAATCATTAGCCTTTCCTTGTAAGTGCACATTTGTCTCTCTTATGAGAGCAAAAGATTCTTTGCATGAATTTGAACATAGTTTTATCAAAGATTCTTTTGATACCTGTGACAAGGCAGATTTTGAGGAGCATCCCTCAAATGCCATTAAGGCAAAGTTCTTTCTGCCATTGTCAGGCTCTCCCCAGTTGATGTCAAACATTTTGTTGTCTGCATCAGGATTGCACTCTGTGGTGTCAAAAGGAAGACTGCTCCAGTCAACATACCCTGAGGTAAATAGACTTTGTTGAGAGGGTTGTTGTTGCTGTGGAGGTTGTTGAGCAGCTGGAAAGGGAGGGATTGATTGTTGGCTCTGCATCTGTTGAGCAGGCATCTGTACATATTGTACTTGTGGCACATATTGGTGTTGTGGAGCTTGTGCCTGTACAAAATGTGCACTCCCTTGTGTTCCATTATTCCTATTATAATTGGGGTTAAAATTGTTTCCAGACTGAGATTGGTTAAAGCCAGAGCTTCTACATTCTCTAGCAAAGTGTCCCAACTTTTGACACTTGTGACATCTAAGTTTAAATTTGTCAAAACCAATTTTTGTAGAACTGTTAAGTCCTGGAAACTTCCTTCCTGACCTTTTGTAAAATTTATTTGTTTTTAAACTTAACATGGCCAGTTGGTGCAAATATCCATTTCTTCAAGGTCATCACTGCTGAAACTATTTAAGTCATCCATGATAAAACACATGTTATCAGCAGTTTGACCAAAGTCATTATTGTCATAACCTGGGAATGATCTTTCAGATGAGATCCCAGCAGTTATGTCAATGTGGTCAAAAGATCCAAAACTATTTGAACAAGTTGGTGAGTCTTGTCCCAATAGTGCTGTACTACCAGGTAGATAGTCATCAGCAGTTTTACCAGAATTTTGTAACTTTTTCTTTTGATCAATTTCTCTCTCAAAAGTATGTAATCTCCCATGAAGTTTTGTAAGAGTGAGGGAGCTAAAATCTGGTGAAGATCTTAAGACTATTGAGTATGTTTCCCATTTATCAGGTAAAGACCTTAAAAATCTATGAAGCATAGATACAGTTGTATAGGTCTGACCATTTAGTTTTAGCTCAGATATTAATGAGGAAAATCTTTCAAATTGTTGAGTTAAAGTTTCCCCATTAATGTGAGCAAAAGTTTCATACTGTTGAGCCAAGATTTCTCTGGTGTTGGCAATCACCTCTTCAGTTCCTCCAAACTGTTCATTTAGGCAGTCCCAAAGCTCTTTGGCACTATCACAATGTAATAGGCCAGAATAGATTTCATTTGGGAGTGCCATTGCCAACATAGAAAAAGCTTTTGCATCAAGCTCAAGTTTTAGGAAATCATCATCAGTATAGTCTTTTGGTTCTTTTGGAATCTCTTCCTTAGTTTCAAGATTTATATTTACTGGTTTATGAGGACCATATATCACAGATCTCCAACAACCTGTGTTGGTCTGTGACAAGGTATGTGCCATTCTCTTTTGCCATATGTTATATTCATTTCTTACAAGCATGGCAGGTTTAGTGGTAGAACAAGTATTATGAGGATCCATTTTAAAGAGTATTGATTTGTCAAATATCTCTTAAAGTGATGGATGTTGATAAAAGTGAGCTTATAATCCTTTATTGAATATCAATAAGAGCCTGTGTCTGATTCTCAATTTGTTAGATTGATATGTGATCAGATAAACCAGAGCTCTGATACCAATTGTTGGATCAGTAAGCTGCTCTTTTAGTTGAACTTGCTAGTTGACACTTAAGTGTTTAGCAAGTTCTTGGTGAGTGATAGCACAGCGGAATGTTTATAAGTTTATAGCTACACTTATCAACAGGAGTTATTACTCCCCCTGGAATCAAGAACTAATAAATGACAAGTGTTTATTGAGAATCTAAGTATTGAATGAGAATGAAACACTTTGACAGATTCTCAGTAAACACGAAATGGAAATAACAATAATAAGTGTTGAAGGATTTCTTGTATTAAAATCAATGTCTAAAACAGAGGGATGAACCCTTCTATTTATAGACTTTACAAATACATGAACCTTGCCAAAAAGCAAGTTCAGAAACAAGTTGCAACAAGTTGCAGTCTTGGAACTTGTACATAAAGCAAAAAGAAATACTAAAGTATTAAACTACTGATATACAAAGGCGGTGGAAAAGATCTTCTTTAAGTACTGATGAATGACAAACTACTGATGAGTAGTTTGTCTTCAGTAGTTCTTCAGTAGAAGTGTCTGGTTTGAACTTCAGAACTTCTGATGACTTTTCTTCTTCAGCACTTCTGAATCTCTTCTTCAGCAGTTTGATTCTTTGTCTTCAGCAGTTCCATACTTAAAGTATTTTGACAGAAGTGAATTAGACTAAGGTTTGCAAGAGTGGTTTCACCAATCCTTTTTGTCCTAACATTTTCCCGTTCAAATTTAAATCTTTGAGACAATGTTTAAAGTTGATATAGAAAATTGTTTTTCTTTAATTATTCTTTAGGTGTAATCATAACTTATAGCTTCTTTTATAAGCTATATCTAAAAGTAAATTAAATATTATTTTACTATAGTCCTTTTAAAAAAATAAAAAAAATAAGAAGTTTACACTATAGGTTTCCCTTCAAGCATTCATTATTGCCACACCCTCAAATTCCACATGCGGGGTTTTACCGCGAGGCGCGCGACAAACCAGGATCTAAGTCAACAGTCACAATAAACGACACTATATGATACGTAAAAACGACATAAGCAAACCATTAAGTTTTCATAAATAATCCATCGCTGCGGAAGCATGAAACTTTATTACAACTCATAAGCAAATGGATCCTAGACGCCGTGAGACTCTGTGCGCCTATACAATGCTGCTACCTCAACGACTGAGACAAACATGCTAAAAACGTCAGCAAATAATGTCGGTGAGTTCACAGGTTTTTAAGTAAAACGACTCCAAAAGTTTCAAAGAATACCCTTGGCCAAACCAGGCCACATGTATACCAACCAGATGAATACCTGTCACTACTACGATTGGAAAACCATTACTAGACACGAATGCAAGAATTCATGAATACACCTGCCCGAACATATGAATGTAAGAATACAAGAATACCTAAAGAGACAACATGCACCCGTCCGACCTCCAGTCGACGAGTGGGGCCGGTCACACCCAAATAGATCTATCCATATTTCCCCCGTTGTGCAACCACCGCACATTCATGGTTTTCCCCGGGACTTTAACAAATCGTATAGCAACCCAAAAGAATACCGCAATACATAAAGAGTTCAAGAATACCAATACGTAATACCATATAGTAACCCACGACTACCTTGTAAGCTTTACTAATATGAATACTTAGCAAATCATAGGTTTTATGAATACCAAAACGTAGTTTGACACATCTTTTATGAAAACGTAAGTTGACGCACGTTTAAAGAATATAAGTACACAGCATCTTTTATCCCCCGAAAGCAAAACCAGTAAAAAGTAGGGTCGTGAAACTCACCTTAGAGTGCGTCCTCAGTAATATAGAAATCCGATACGTGTGTGATAGTCCCTACCAGTGGCGACCTATCAATGAGTTTACATAAGTGTGATGACTACTAACCCGAAGGCTAATCAGCCCCCAAATTGTCCAGACCGTGACTGTGTATATTGAAAACATGTTTAAACGTTAAACTGACCAAACCAGACAAAACCCGACATCCCATTGGTGACCCGACATCCCACGTGTTAGCCACATACAAGATATCATGCACATATGCAATTAAACACTTAGCATGCGCAAACATTCACCATATCTAGCATAACGCCCAACTAACGCATAAACAAGTCCGGACACGTATTACCAAGTTAGTAGACATGTCACGGGGTTCCTAACATGTTCCTAGGTGTCAAACCGTGTTTCGGGATGTTAAAATGCACATATGACAGCAGTACACGCGATTAGGATTCAAACATGCAATTAGGAAAAGTCAACTGGTGATTAGAAGGAGTCAACAGGCGATTAGGATTGTAATCACATGACCTTCATGCGATTAGGCCCCCAATCGCCCCATGTAACACGCGATTGGGGCCAATCGCCCCTATTATAGGCGATTAGGGATCCCCTAATCGCCACTACTGCACCATTCCGCCTTTTTGCGCGTTTAACCCTCCAAATCGGATCCGAAACATGTGGAAACACCCAATATCAAACCCAAAACATTAATCAAACTATTTTAAGCAAAAACCCCTAATTTATTATCATCCTAACCATCCCGAATGCAAGCGTTTTCCCAAAATAGCATAACTAGCATGTAAACATCATATCAACATGCAAAACTTACCCTAAATAGCAAATATCCAGATTTCATCACATAACGACGTTGTCCGACATTATCCTACTTTTCTAGCATCATCCTAGAGTAAACCCTAACCTTAAACAATCAACAAAACACAACATATCATCATCAATCCTTCATAATCATTCAAACGGGTCAAAACGCCTATTATCAATAATACACATCTATGAACCTTCAAACTCCTAGATTAACATCATAATAACTCATTTAGATCAGAAACATATCAATAACACAAGGATAATCATGTTTAAGCAATAAAAATCCTATCTTTGCATGAATACACCACATATAGTAAGCATGAAGGTTTGGGTTTGTTTAGAAACTGATTTTAATGAGTTTTCAAAGACACAAATGTTTAGAATGCAGGTCTGGACCTTTAGGCAGCAAAACAATATCATTACAAAGGTTTGGGATGAAGAACACACCTTGAAATTGTAAGATTATGAGATGTAAAGCTTGGAAATGTGATTTCTTGATCAAAAACATGTTGCAGAGGTTGAATAAGGTGTGGGTGGCTTTGGGGTGTATTAGGGTTTCACAAATGATGTTTTAAAACATAAGGGGGGTATTTATAGGCGTTTCTAGTCGTTTAGTACGCGTCAGGCGATTACAGTGCAGTATAGGCGATTAGAATTTGTAATCACCTATACCTACTAGCGATTAGGCTCTAATCACCTATAATGTCATGCAATTACGCGTAATCACCTATAATGTCATGCAATTACGCGTAATCACTATTTTAACACATATAAACACGTATTCACATACCGACACGTCATATAATGATTGTAAGCACATAATGCATGATAACTAACACGTTCCCATCCGTTCACCAATTCCTGGGGCTCGAGATTTACGTGTGTGCGTTAAACCCGACGATTCTACAAATCACTAATCCGTGTTCACATGGTTATGGACCGACTCCCAATGATCCCGTGGATCATTGTAACAACTCCCGATGATTCCCGGAACCATCATAACGACTCAACTGACCTAGTTAAGTATGTTTGAAAACGTTTTTCGCTAAGGTAGACTTACATGTTTTTATAAAATGTTAACCTAAACGTGCTGGGTGTCACATCATCCCCCTGTTGAAAGAATTTTCGTCCCGAAAATTTCCCGAAGTAAAAGAGAACGAAGCGATAAAAAGAAAAATTTTCCCGGAATTTTCCCGGTCGTCACAATTATAAGCCTTCTTTTATTTCTTTATATTGAATTGTATAATGTACTATTTGTTTAATGAACATATGTAAGTAACTTCATTGGAGCTCCTACTTTCAATAGTTATCAAGGTTTATTTATTTCTTGAACAATACTGTGTTTTGATTTATAATTTATAGTTTATAGTTTCTAATTATCTAAATCTGTATTGAAAGTATGAGCTTCAGTGATGTTTCTTATAAACTTGTATTGATAGTTAATATTTTGGTCGTATTTTTTTTAATGGACATATATACTTTTTTATCCATCCAAGAAATACAAAATTAAATCAAAATGTTGAACTAGGGATGAGCTTACGGTCCCAAAAACCGATCCCGAACCGAAAAAATACTGATCCTGTACCGAACCGATACCAAACCGAGGGTGTTCGGTATCGGTATCGGTATCCACATTTAGAGGTTTTCGGTTTCGGTATTATCGGTATCGGTACGAGATCGGTATGGTATCGGTATTTTAATGTAAAATACCGATACCACACTGGTACCGTATCGATGCCGAACCGATACCGATACCGTACCGGTATAATCGGTATCGGTATCGGTATCGGTATTGGTTTTAAGGACTTTTCGGTATCGGTATTGTCGGGATCGGAATCGGTTCGGTACCGATACCATCCCGAGCTCATCCCTATGTTGAACAGACGGGTAACAAATTGAAAACAAAATTAAATTTGTAGTGATGTTTCTTTGGTGACACAAAAGATGTTACTAAAAAGTATTTTTTTTACATCTAAAATGTGTCTGTAATTTAAGTTTATAGTGATACTTTAATTATAAATTTAATCGTGTAATAAAATTATAGTGAACGTTTTGAAAATTTTCTTCTTTTTACAGGTTATAGAATCTATTTATAAATAGTGTTCAGTGTTGTTTGACAACATCTGTTGAAAACTCAACAGCTGTTATAAACAGCCAAGAAAGTAATGATTACGATTTTGAATTTAGTTTATTAACTATATTATTTTATTATTATTTTTCTGTTGCATTTGTTTTTCTTTTTATAATAAAGAAATAAATAAATAATTATTAAATGAAAAGGCTCAAATTAATGATTACGTTTTTGAATTTACTTAGGAAGTTTAAGAATTCAATATTTTTCAATTATAGTCAAATTCATAACGGATATACATAAATAATACAATTATATTTATTATTTTTAGTTCTATATATAAGAAAATAAAAACAAGTGTTTCTTTACGGTTTTTTGTTTCTACAAACTTTTTTGTATCAACAATTGTTTTTACTGTCAACTGATTTTATAAACACGCAAAATAATGATTACGATTTTGAAGTTTCTTTATTCACATAACTATTTTATTATTATTTTTTTATGATAAAATATAGTTTCGTTTTTTTAAGTTGTAACATATGTAAAGGAGTTCACATTATTTATAATCAAATGAATATAAATAAAATACTTTTTGTTGTTTAATAAAAATAACAAAAAATAATGATAATATGTAAATTTGTGGTAATATTTTTTAGTTCTTTAACAATAGTAAAATAAAGTGTATCTATCATTAATGAGTGTCGTATTTTGCAAGTTTCTATCTATTTGCTTTATTTGAATATAGATGTTCTGATAAAGGTATAAATTCTTGAGCTTTTGTTATTATGAATTTGAAAAGACTTATATTGTTTAAAACATTATTTTATTATTTTGTTTTTTGTGATTCAAAAGACTAACTGATAAAGTTGAAAACCAACTTTATGAATATTTACTATATTCACCCTATAAATGTAGAGGAGTTCGCAATATTCATTTACCATCTTTAAATGTAGATGATTTCGCAATATTCGTTTTAACTATTCTCACATACATGTTTGATGTTTCCATCCCATATTCTTCAGATTTCTTTCCACAAATTTTCAAAAGATTCTTACAATCAAAGGAAAATAGATTACCTATCAAACTGAAACAGCAATCCATTATTGTTATATATATTATTCTTCAGCATCATATCCCTATTTTCAATATTTAGGGCTTGAGAGTTGGATGACATTTAAATACGAGTTGTCTTCATCGACTGGTTTTCATTGTTTTGTTTGTAGTTTTGTTTCGATTATACTGGCAAGAAAGTTCATTTTCTACCAATTGGTTATTTGAAGACTTTTTTTTTATGTTTTCTTGTATTTTTATGTAGTTTGTAAACTCAAATTATCGAAGTGTATTAAATATAGTTGAATTGTATGACAGCTGTTTGACATAAACATTGTTAAAGAGAAGAAAGAAATATTGAACAAACGGTTGAAAACCAAAAATTAATTATTGAAATATATTTTGTATTATTATTTGCTCTAAATACAAATTTGATTATAATAAAACTGAATACTTATATCAATATACAGTGTTAAAATAAGTAGATGATTTATATTTAAACAAACATTAGAAATGTAAATTTATATTTTTAAGTCATTGAAAGTTATGATAGTTTTCTTCTACAAACAGGTTATAGAATCTGTTTGTAAATAGTGTTGTAGTTTTGTTTGACAACATCTGTGAAATTTCAACAGACGTTATAAACTCCAATAAAAGTAATAATTTCATTTATTTTACTTTTTATAATAAATATAATAAAAACTAATTAAAAAATAAAATGCCCAATATAATGGTTAGGATTTTGAATTTACTTAATGAAGTATAAGAATTAAACTTTTTTCAGTAAAAGTAAAATTCAGAATGCATATACGTAAATAATTTAATTATTTATATTATTCTTAGTCGTATATATAAAAAAGGAAAAAACGTTTCATGTTATATTTACATAAAACACAAGTTAATTACTAATGATAAGATTAAAAATGGGATTAAAATTTACATGTTATGTATGTACAAATGTTGGTAAATAGTATTAATGGTTTTTTTAAGTTGTAAATGAATTCACATCACACGTTTCGTTTTTTTAAGTTGTAACATAATTAAAACAGTTCACATTATTTATAATCAAACGAGTTAATACCGTGTGTATCCAAGATTAATAAAACTTAATTGTAATTAATAAATCATGATAGTTAATTCATTGCAGTTAATAGATTCATTATAGTTAATGTAAATTTTTTACTATAAAACTGGATTTTCATTTCTTTGTATAGCACACTATTCAAACGTATTTTATACATCTTCATAGGTTTATCAATCTTCTAAAAATACCAGCAACATGGATTCCAGCAGCAGCAGCCAGTGGTCTAAAATGTCAGATGTTCAAAAAATTGTTTTAAACTGTTTTAAAGAAGATGAAGAATTTGAGATTCTTCAAGTTATTGAAGGTGCTACACGGCTGTTGGAACAGCACATATGGAAGACCAATCTGAAATTGAATCAAGTCATTGCTACGGATGTATCAAAGGAAAGATGGAATGCCTCTTCATTTCTGTTAGAAAACATAAGGTCGAACGAAAAGTTCGGTGAGGACATACAAAAAATATGTGTGTCCTAAAGAAACTTTGTTAAAGAGAAGAACAAGAGATTGAATGAAGTGTTGAGTACCACAGAATAGTTATTTAAATGTATTTTATATTTTTTCGTCTACACTTATAAAGAAAATTTTATTTTATATATTATGTCTTTTATATTTAATTTTTTATTCTTATATGATGAAAATATCGATTAGAATAATTGTTAAAAATGTATGTGAAGGCATTGTTAGTAAGACCTGTTTGATGGAACAACTGTTTTGAAAGAAACCGTTAAACTAACAGTTGTTTGAATCAGACGTTCAATTACAAACAGTTGAATTACAGACGATCTGTTGCCTCAGTGTTATTATTATTAAGTAACGCTTTGGTCTGTTGATGTGTCAATATAAACCGATGTCTCGAAACAGAGGCTTGGTCTGCCGACGCGTCATTGGTTAAAGTGCAGGCAGTCTATTGGTTGGGCCTAAAGCAGGGTTTAATACTCCCGTGTGTTTCCACACGGGATCTCACCTAGTATCTATAACTATTAATAAAAGAATTGACTTATGATAATGTGTCATTCAATGAAGGTCTCAACCCCCCCCCCCATTGAATGTGCCACGTGGCACGTTGAGGTGAGAGGTTTAATAGAATATTAATTTAAAAATAAATAAAAGAAGATATGCATATCTTCTAATTGAAAATATTTAAAATTTAAATATTATTTTCGATATATACGATATATAAATATTGTTTTCGAATTATGTATAAGGATTAATATAAAATTTTAAATATTTAATTGTTTACAGTAAGTTTAATAAAATATTTATTTAAAAATAAATAAAAGAAGATATGTAAATCTTCTAATTTAAAATAGAAGAAGATATGTATATCTTCTAATTTAAAATAGAAGATTTTATTTACAAATTAATTTAATATAAAATTATTGAGTAGCCATTATAAATATATGATTACATTAACATCAAACCATTCATTCTTAAAAAGTTTCTAAATTCTCCTTCTGTTCATCAAGAAGTAAATGTTAAAAATTTTTAAAAGACTTTGAAGTTTTTTCTTCTTCGTTGATTATAGAAAATGATTTATGTTTAGATTAATGAACATTTATTAATCTAAATTCATGTATTCAAAGAAAATTCGTATATGTTTTTCTTTACAAAGTCACTGTAATGAAATAAGTGTTTTTGTTTTCAATGTGATCATGAATTCTATATCTATATAAGTCAAAGTCAAATTGTAACATATTTTAAATTACGTAAAGATGATTATATGTTAAAGGTTATCCTTTTAATACTGTATTATGTTTAATATGATTTATGCTTTTTATTTTTTTAACGTTTTAAATAAACGTTTTTTAACTAATATTGATTATGTTTAAGTTATTTACTCTTTTTGTGATTTGAGTTTTCTTCTTTTATCATTTTTTATTAAATCCTATTAATTTTTTCAACCCCGGGACTTCCCGGGGTAATCAGCTAGTATATAATAAACCAAAGCATTTTTGATGACATGTCATAATATTATGCAATCTCTCTTTTGAGAGATGTCACATAGGATGTGATGTGGCAACTTTATTATTTTCTCTCTCATGTTTCCTCTCATAACTTTTAAACGTTAATATCTTTTATATACGAGATTTTTTAAAGAAAAAATTACACCAAATTAACGAGCGTTTTATTATCTTTCCAACGAGTACCATAGTGCTATATAAAAAACGGAGAAAAAAACGACTATTTTTTGTAACCCGATAGGTATTGTGTCAGGTTTGGAATTAGTTTAAAAAAATTGTGGGTTTGGGTTGGGCCTGAGATTAGGTGATACCCGACCAAATTACCCTTTTTTTTAATAACTTATGGCAGAGATTTGTTTAAATAAAAATAATAATAATAATAATAATAATAATAATAATAATAATAATAATAATAATAATAATAATAATAATAATAATAATAATAATAACAATAATATTCACTTTACTTAGATTTTTCATCCCGGGACACTCCCGAGGTATAAGCTAGTTATTTTATAAGTAGAAGCGGGAAGCCCGTGGCGGTTTGTCATCTCAAGGTTTTATCATTTAAATTGTTTTATACTAATCCACCATTTACGTACGGACATTTTTATAATTTAATTGTTCTTCCAATTTTTTTTTTTTTTACAACTGATCTACCACATTGTGGAGACGTAGAAAGATGGTGTGACACCTATCCACGCCATCACACCACCTCGTATTCAGCGCGAAGACCGACGTGAGGCGAGTTTAGAAGCATATGTGACGGGCATTGATTGGTGGTCAAAACTAGCCGTTTTTCAAAGGCTAGTTCATTTTTTTTATAAATCTACTATATGTGTGCGTGTATACTAGCACTAGAGGTGTACAAAAAAACCGGTTTTAGAACCGAAAACGGTAAAACCGACCCGAACCGAAACTGGTCAAAACCGGTACTAAAAAAATCTCAAACCTAACCAAAAACCAGGTTAAAACCGACAATAAAACCGGTCAAAAGAAACCGATAATGGTTTAAACCGGTAAAAAACCAAAACCAGTTTAAGAAAAATACATTTTTGGCCATAAACACAAATAAAACTTTGTTTTTTAATTAAAATTCAATTTTTTTCTATAAAAACCTTAAAAAGGTATTAAAAGTTAAATTTAATGTAATTTATACAATTTTAAAATGTGCATAAATAAACCGGAATAGAACCGAAACCGAACCGGAATCAAAATCGAAACCGAGTAAAAAACCGATTTTGTGGCTGACCAAACCGGTTTCAAACCGAAACTGGTTCAGAAAGGAACCGGTACTGTAGCGAGCCGGTTTGAAACCGAAACCAGTTTGGCCAAAATAACCGATTTGTACGCCTCTACCTAATACTACAAGGAACTAAGTTATTTGTGGCGACACATGTCGCCGCTAATACTCAACCTTTAGCGGTGATTAGCGGCGATGAGGGCATTAGCCGCGACTGTCGCTGCTAATGCCAACGTCGCTAATATGTCGTCCCAATTGACACGTATCGCTGCTATAGACATCGCCGCTAAAGCTAAAGTCCATGTGACATTTATTTTGAATTTGTTTTCCATGTCTCATGCCACATGTCAGTTTCCTGTGCAATCTGGGTTGTTACCTTTACCGGCGAGGTTTTTTTTTTCCTTTGGTTTTCATATTCAGTTTTAACGCCGTTGAAATACAAGAATCGCACAATCAAGCAAAAAAACAAGAAAACTAAGCACGCATACCAAGATTTACACACATACACACACACACACACACACATATATATATATATATATATATATAGAATTTGAATCATTTGAGAACCACCATTTACGAAGAGAACCAAGGAACCAGTGTAAACAGGTGACATTTTTGTAAATATGAAGGGTGTCTACAAAATCCCCTCTATCAAAAAATAAAAAAATTATATAACTTAAATAAATAAAAAAAATAAAAATAAATAAAAACACCAAAATGATTATTTTGCATTAATAATTCGAAAAAAAATAAAAAAAATAAAAAAAATGGCTGATATGACGTCATCCCTAATGCACATGTGCAATTTGCTGTTATATATACAGAAATATACCGTATGCACATGTGCATTTCACTATTAAATCACACTTTTGAATGAATTGACAATTACCATAATTAAATGATTATTAAATTCACGCGATATGATATATAAGGAGTCACAAATTTTATTCAATGATCATGAAATGGACGCAAAGTGAGATATAAAATACACTTGAACTCGTCAATTATTTAGTCATGCATATTATAACATAAATTGAAAATAAAACACATGTATGACAACAAACATGAGTAAACTTAAACACCTCTATATAAGAACTATAAAATAAGAAACATGTACTACATGCACATGTGGATTTCACTAATATAGTTAGATTTTTTTAGTGGTTTAACTTTCGGGCATACATATGTGCATGCATCATCCTTCAAATAACAAAGTTTTTATACCAATTTATTTGTATCATACAACTACATGTAGTTTCTACCAAACGTATTAACTTAATAAAACAAACAATAACAAAAAAAACTATCCATATTACAAACCAACTATGTTAACTACCTACATACAAACTTCTAATTATCTCACAACCTCACGTTCACCAATATACAAATGTTAAACCAAACATACATTACACAAAATGTTATACCAAACTTCTTTGTTTGTTTGACAATTTCCTCATACCCAACCAAAGTTGATGTGGTGTAACGCGTGTTCGTTTCGAATGCCAAATTGTTTTTTTCATAACCTTCTTTTGAGTTGACTTCATTACCACCATTTAAACACTCTTTGATGGTTTTTTCTTTCTTGTAATGCATCTAGACACACATTTGTCAAAAACACATTATGTCATGTTCATCCATAATTATGCACATGTGCATGCTCAACTATATATATATTTAATATTATGCAAAACAACATATCATCATTATTCACTGTCACAATATATTTCCGCTTATTTGACCTCATTTGAACCTTTCTTGTTAAATCTATATCTGCATATAGGATAATTTGTGTGTTTAAACAATCAACATTTAATATTTCACAAGAAAAACTACACATATGCACATGTGCATTTCTATATAAATGTACTAAATAAATAATAACAACCTTAATTCAACTTCCTGATAAGCATCCGTGACATTATCAGCTTCCGCTTCTAGGATATCAAATGGATCTCGATTATAAAATAAATAAAGAACATAACTAATAGAGGGAACAAGGAAATACCAAGTACATTCGGACTAAATAAATAATACCAACCTGATTCAGCTTTCTGATTAACAATCGTGTCATTATCTTCACTTGCATCTGGTAAACTTTTTGTTCCTTTACCCCTCGATTGTAATACAAATGTTACTTTCTTTGATGTTTTTCCCCATCTCTTATCTACAATCAATAAAAACACATAAGAAAATCGATATTTCAACCTGATTGCACATGTGCAACAACATTACTTTGTTAATTACAACAAAACAAATGCACACGTGCATTATTGTTAATGGCCTAATTATAACAGTATGTGCTTTAACATTACTTTTAACATTATAAACTATGTTTCGCCCATGTGCATTAACAATCTTAATGCACATGTGCATATCAGAAAATGGCACCTCGTCCAAAACACAAATTATCCTCTTAACCGAGTGCGTGCAGGACCATTTACTTCATTTAATAAACAACCTGAACATAACTTCCTAAACTATCTCAATGACAAACAACCCTACCTAAAAACACCTTCTGAAAGCATCATTCAACTTTTGCTCAATTATTTGAAGAAAGTTCTAATTTTCAATTCATAATACATTCTACTTTTTTCATTCAAGTGTGCTTTGTTCACTTTCTAAACAGCGCCTATCACCCTAAGTGCGCCTAATGCATTTAATAACTACAATTTCAATCAAACATTTTTCAAAAAACACAAACCTTACCAAACTAACAATCTCGCCATATCCCTACTCTTCGGCCAACGAACCGGCACTTTATATCCATCAGGCAACGGAATCAAACACCTAGCCCTTTTACTTATCTTCTCACAACACTCTTCACACCTCATTTATGCATCACCTAACATCTCCTTTGTTTCTTCATCCTCCAACCTGAACATTGTATAATTCTCAAATTTATCACATTGTTCGTGTGTTTAAACAACTAACAACTAACATTTATTAGGTAACATGAAAAATATACATATATGCACATGTGCATATATATCTAAATTGCTTAAATAAATATTAACGACCCTTTTTAACTTCCTTAACAACGATTATGTCATCATCCTCAATTGCATTTGACATCTTTTGTTTACCCTTTCTCCCTCAATTCTAATATAAAAGTTATCTTCTTCGATTTTTTCCATTATTTACCTAAAAAAAATAAACAACATATAAGAAAACCAAAATTTCAATCCCAATGCATATGTGCATTAACGTTACTTTTTACATTACCACATAACATATGCACATGTGGGTTATAATGAATGACCTTAATGATAACAATAATTAAATCTTAATGCACATGTGCATTAACATAAATTTTATCATTACCATATAAATTAACGCTCAATAAAGCTCAACGGAAAAAAATAAACGAGCTTTGTTTTATGCTAAAACTCGACTCGGATTTGATAAGGCTCAACTCGTTTCAAGCTTTTTATAGAGCCAATCTCCGGTAGTTCACAAGCGGCTCGTTTGCACAAATAACCAATATTGTTTCCTCAAAAGCCTACTTATCACAAAATCAACAATATGCATGCATCTATAAGTCTATAACAAATTCAATACAATCAATCGATAATAAGTATACCTTAACGCTCTAAACCTAACCGTCATGGAAATACTATCTCCTCCACTTCCTGACTCACTAATAATCTCGTCTGATGATGAAAACGTACCGTACAGGAGACCGTCCTCCGTAATCGTGTTTGGATTATATTGAATGAGACCTAGCAGTAGTTGAAGTAATGGATCTGTAACCGTAACCGTTACCGGATGAAGAGGATCAAGGAATGAGTTGCTTACAAAAAAATGATGAAGAAGAAGAAGAAGACTATGAAGAGAAAGGAGTTGAAGGCTTGGTTCTTGCTCTTGATGAAGAAGAAACCATCATGGAAATACTATCTCATCCACCTCCTGACTCAATAATAAGCTCGTCTGATGACGGAAAACGTACCGGAGATTGCCCTCCATAACCTTCTTTGGAGTACATTTAAGGAGACTTAGAAGTAGTTGAAGTAATGGTTCTGTAACCATAACCGTTACTGGATGAAGATGATTGAAGAATAAGTTGCTTACAAAATAATGATGAAGAAGAAGATGAAGATAAAGGAGTTGAATGTTTGGTTCTTGCTCTTGATGAAGAAGAAGCTGGCATTAAATGAATGCAGAAAAAGGTGCGGGAGTGTAGGATGAGTAGGGTTGGTGAAGAAGATGAAGCTTATGGAGGGATGATTTAGATTTTTTTTTAGGTTTTAAGTGATATTTACAAAATTGCCCCATGTTCACATTGGTTCTCATGGTTCTCACAATAAAGTTGGTTCACATTGGTTCTCATGGGATCATATGAGAACCAACTTTAGGGAGAGAACCAAGGAACCAATGTGAACATGGGGCATTATTGTAAATATGTTAAAGACATAAAAAAAAGGGGGGAAAGAAACAAATCCTACACATTCATCTTCTTCACCCTGTATATCCTTCTGTGTTATCATCCTTTCTTCAACAAACAAAATCAAATAACTTTCTCCTTTATCATTGAACAATAGAACCCTAATAATCTTCAATAAACAATATTCAAGTGCACGTTAACAAAGACATACAGATCTGTAAGTTTCAAAAAACGGTCTATTTAGATCTTAGATCAAACAATCGAGAAAATCCAACAGGAAGACGAACAATTCATGATGTTTTAGGTCTAACAATCGTTAGGTTTACTTAAAGAATACGCTAATCGGTCAATAGAACGTTGTTTTCTTCTTCAATAGGTGATTGATTAAGATAAAGACGAAGGAATCTTTCGGAGACTTCTGGATAGTAATAATAATTATTCTCCTACAACACTGTTCGATCTCGTCTTTTGTAGTTGTTTTAGTTTGCCAGAAACCTGACTAGAACAATTTCTTAAATCAAAACAGCCACCTCTCTCTCTCTCTCTCCCTCTCTCTCTCTCTCTATGTTTGTGCTTTGGTGACGCATATCTTAAGTTAGTGAATTAATAACACTACATGTTTTTGGTTTGTATGTGTAATCTTGAGAGTGAAAAAGTTGTAAGTGTAGAGTGTTTCAACATTCATTCAGACAAATGGTCAAAGTTTGAAGTATTTTTTGCACACTCAGATCTGAGAACACCGATCAGCATCCAGGGTCTGTGCCTACACTGTCCCATAAACATTTTATCTTAGAAAAAAGTAACGTTAATGCACATGTGCATTAAGATTGAAATTTTGGTTTTCTTATGTGTTTATTTTTTGTGGTTAAAGAATGGGAAAAAAGATCGAAGAAGGTAACTTTTGTCTTAGAACCAAGGGAGAAAGGGTCAAAAAAGCTGCCAGATGCGATTGAGGATGATGATATAATCGTTGATCATGAAGTTAAAAAATGTCATTATTATTTATTTAAGCAATTTAGATATATATGTACATGTACATATATGTATAGTTTTCATGTTACCTAATAAATAATAATTCTTAGTTATTTTAGCTCATGAACAATGTGATAAATTTAAGAAGTATACGTTGTTCAGGTTAACGGATGAAAAAACAAGGGAGATGTTAGATAAGGCATCAATGAGGTGTGAAGACTGTTGTGAGAAGATAAGTAAAAGGATTAGGTGTTTGATTCCATTGCCTGATGGATATAAAGTGCCGGTTCGTTGGCCGAAGAGTAGGGGTATGGTGATATTGTTAGTTTGGTAAGGTTTGTTACAGTTTGTGTTTCTTGAAAAATTTTTGATTGAAATTGTAGTTATTAAATGTGTTAGGCGCACTTAGGGCGCTAGGCGCTGTTTAGAAAGTGAACAAAGCACACTTGAATGATAAAAGTAGAATGTATTATGAATTGAAAATTAGAACTTTCTTCAGATACTTGAGCAAAAGTTGAATGATGCTTTTAAAAGGTGTTTTCAGGAAGGGATGTTTGTTGTTGAGATAGGATAGGAAGTTATGTTCAAGTTGTTTATTAAATAAATTAAATGGTCCTGCACGCACTCGGTTAGGAGGATAATTTGTGTTTTGGACGAGGTGCCATTTTCTGATATGCACATGTGCATTAAGATTGTTAATGCACATGCGCAAAACGTAGTTTATAATGTTAAAAGTAATGTTAAAGCACATACTGTTATAATTAGGCCATTAACAATAATGCACGTGTTCATTTGTTTTGTTGTAATTAACAAAGTAATGTTGTTGCACATGTGCAATCAGGTTGAAATATTGGTTTTCTTATGCGTTTTTATTGATTATAGCTAAGAGATGGGGAAAACATCGAAGAAAGTAACATTTGTATTACAATCGAGGGATAAAGGAACAAAAAGGTTACCGGATGCAAGTGAAGATAATGACACGATTGTTGATTAGAAAGTTGAATCAGGTTGGCATTATTTATTTAGTCCGAATGTACTTGGTATTCCCTTGTTCCTTGTATTAGTTATGTTCTTTATTTATTTTATAATCAAGATCCATTTGATATCCCAGAAGTGGAAGCTGATAATGTCACGGATGTTTATCAGGAAGTTGAATCAGGTTGTTATTATTTATTTAGTACATTTATATAGAAATGCACATGTGCATATGTGTAGTTTTTCTTGTGAAATATTAAATGTTGATTGTTTAAACACACAAATTATCCTATATGCAGATATAGATTTAAGAAGAAAGGTTCAAACGAGGTCAAATAAGCTGAAACATATTGTGATGGTGAATAATGATGGTATGTTGTTTTGCATAATATTTAATATATATAGTTGAGCATGCACATGTGCATAATTATGGATGAACATGATATAATGTGTTTTTGACAAATGTTTGTACAGATGCAATTACAAGAAAGAAAAAAAAACATCAAAGAGGGTTAAAACGGTGGTAATGAAGTCAACTCAAAAGAAGGTTAAGAAAAAAAACAATTTGGCGTTCGAAACGAACACGCGTTACACCACATCAACTTTGGTTGGGTATGAGGAAATTGTCAAACAAACAAAGAAGCTTGGTATAACATTTTGTGTAATGTATGTTTGGTTTGACATTTTGTTATATTGGTGAACGTGAGGGTGTGAAATAATTAGAAGTTTGTATGTAGGTAGTTAACATAGTTGGTTTGTAATATGGATATACTTTTTTGTTATTGTTTGTTTTATTGAGTTAATACGTTTGGTAGAAACTACATGTAGTTGTATGATACAAACAAATTGGTATAAAAACTTTGTTATTTGAAGGATGATGCATGCACAAATGTATGCCCGAAAGTTAAACCACTAAAAACATCTAACAATATTAGTGAAATCCACATGTGCATTTAGTACATGTTTCTTATTTTATAGTTCTTATATAGAGGTGTTTTAAGTTTACTCATGTTTGTTGTCACACGCGTGTTTTATTTTCAATTTATGGTATAATATGCATGACTAAACAATTGACGAGTTCAAGTGTAGTTTATATCTCATTTTGCGTCCATTTCATGATAATTGAATAAAATTTGTGACTTCATATATCTCATATCGCGTCCATTTAATAATCATTTAATTATGGTAATTGACAATTCATTCAAAAGTGTGATTTAATAGTGAAATGCACATGTGCATACGGTATATTTATGTATATATAACAACAAATTGTACATGTGCATTAGGGATGACGTCATATGCCGTCATATCAGCCATTTTTTTATTTTTTTTATTTTTTTTCGAATTATTAATGCAAAATAATCATTTTGGTGTTTTTACTTTTTTATTTTTTATTTATTTAGGTTATATAATTTTTTTATTATTTTTTTTATTTTTTGATGGAAGGGTATTTGTAGACACCCTTCATATTTACAAAAATGCCACCTGTTCACACTGATTCCTTGGTTCTCTCCCTAAATGGTGGTTCTCAGATGATCCAAATCCTATATATATACAAATATCGGCATAATTAACGCACAATAGTCACAAACATAACGTTATCACATCGCAGAAACATGATACATTGTTATTGTATTAACCGTTCTTACAAATATGCCTAAACATCTTCGTCTTCATCATCATCGCCACCATTGCCGCTACCACCTTGATTTCCAAAGTTGGCAAGATTTTGTGACTAGTGAAATTGACTAAACATTTGGAACATTTGCGATTAGGTTTGAGGATTGGTCATCATCGCATTAAATTGTTCCTATATATATATATATATATATATATATATTAAATGGGTCAAATGTCAACGTTTATGAAACATATATACACCAAATGGGTCAAACTACAATATATATCAAATGGGTCAATTATCAACATTCAAATTATAAATATATATCAAATGAGTCAAATATTAAAATTTAAACTATAAAGATATACCAAATGAGTCAAATATCGTATTTACTAAAGATATTTATACCAAATGGTTTACATATCAACATTTATCAAACATATATACACCAAATGGGTCAATCTACAAACATATATCAAATGGTCAACTATCAACATTTAAACTACACACACACACACACACACACACACACATATATATATATATATATATATATATCAAACAGGTCAAATATTAACATTTAAACTACAAAGATATACCAAATGGGTCAACTATCAACAAATAAACTTCAAGCATATACCCAATGGGTCAAATATCGTATTTACTAAACATATTTATATCAAATTGGTCAAATATCAACATTTAGCAAACATATATACACCAAGTGGGTCAAATATCAAATTTACCTGTGTCAATCGTGGTTGCGTTGGTGGTGTAAAATGTGGAAGGCTTTTTCTCGGACAAGGTATAGGCCCAATCCCACGAATATGTCCACGACATCTTCCCAACACATCTTCAAATATACCAACCTTCAAAAACCCCAAATAATATTAATTTTAACCTACTTTAAACCCAACAAACAATCGCACGACCACGAAAACTAAACACGCACATAGACAAATACATACCAACCTTATCCAACCATTGGGAGCAGCTTCATCCTACTTCTTCTTCTTCGGCGATCTGTTAAGTTTGAGACTCAAACTGTGCCTTTAACCTATATTGTATTATGCAAACGTGATTTAATAGAATTACATATATATATATATATATATATGTGTGTGTGTGTGTGTGTGTGTGGGTGTGTGTAAATTAGATTATAAATAAATGCTTACACGGTTCTCTTCATTCTGGGGGCTATCAAACGTCCCCTGCCTTCCTGTATGTCCCGAACGGTATGCTTCATACAAGCGTCGTAGTCTGGGGGGGTCAAACGAAAGTATCGTAACACCTTGTGAGGTACCTTCTTGCCATTTATGTCTTTATTTACCCAGCGACTCTCATTACAAACAGTACAATTCTGCAACGATTAATGTTCTTTCCAGAAGAGGGCACAATACCATTTACACACATCTATCATCTCTTATCCCAAATCAGTCTTCTTTAATGTCTTTTTAGCTTTGTAATACGAATGGGGGGACTTTGCTACCTGCTGGAAGTACAGATTGCATAAACTTGAGAAGCTCATCAAATGAACTATTAGTCCATTTGTTTCTTACTTCATATTCATAAGCTTTTATATAAAGTCATGGGAAGAAAAATTAGTACACCCAGGATATAATTCTGATTCGACTTCATCTATCAGGGCTTCAAACTCATCACGAATATCACTACTCTCTGTATCTGAGTTCCCTTCGTTAAGGTCTGTATCATCTTCCATACGCTCCCCTATAAGTTCCTGGATAAAGTCATTCATATCACTTCTTTCTCTAACATCATCTACAACTACAGGAGACGGCCTAATTGAATTTTCACCGTGATAGGTCCACATATGTAATCCTCATCGAAACGATTTATACGTAGATGAAATGTCATTGTTCTGAAGGGTACGAAGTCAAAATTATTACATTTTCTACGCGGACATCTAATCGATCCAGCTGTGTTGACGAATTGTTGGGCATACTCAATGAAATTGTCAATTTCTTTTTGGTACTCAGTGCACAAATAGGTCGGTAATTTAATCCAGCTTTTATCGATCGACATGATAATGTGACTGAAACATAATTTAGGGTTTAAGGCACGATAATTTAAATGAAACATATTATTGAAACCTAAAGGATAGGCTGCTGAACCCACTTTTTGAATACCTTATCTCATATATGAATGTGTATTACATGACTGTTTGATTAAGAAAAATTCGGCAGCATTTCCCCTTAGCCCCCACATATATAATATAAATATATACCCGAGGAGCAAAGAGGAAACGACAATCGAATCTTTCAAAAACAAACAATCATGTAGTACATATTCACATCCTAAATGAGATAACATATTCAAAAAGCAGTCCAAAATAGAGACTACCCGAAATTAATTACTAAATCAATTTTTGGCGGGTATTTCTAAGCTCGCTATATTTTAAATGAGGATTCAATTTCGGGCATGTCTTTCTAGTCTCGATATGTATTAACATATAAATATAAATAAGAATACACGCATACATACATACATACATACATACATACATACATACATACATACATACATACACGCATACATACACGCATACATAGTTACATACACACATATACATACTTACAAACATGCACACATACATACTTACAAACATACATGCATATATATTTACAATTTTACACACGCATACATATACTTACATACCTAAATACATACACATATACATAGACTATATTTTTAAATCAACTTACTTACATATACTCATATATATACACTTACCCACATACATACTTACATACATAGACTCATATATACACACATAATCTATTTTTTTTAAATATACATAAATAATATATTTTGTAAAAAATATACATACATAATATATTTTGTAAAAAAATCACACATGCATATATTTTAAAAAAAACTACATACATAATATATTTTTTTTAAAAAGTATAAATGCATACTTACTTACATATATTTTTTTTAAATATTTATACATTATACATTTTTTGAAAAATATACATATTTACTTACATATATCTTTTTTTAAAATATATATACATAATATATTGGTTTTAAAATATAAATACACACTTTAATATAAATATACATACCTAAATACACACATACATACATACCTATATACACACATACAAACCTAAATACTAACAATATAAAGCACAAATATTAAAAAAAAAAAAAAAACAATTAGCGGCGACTAACTGGTAAAAATGACGAATCTTCGGCAACGAGAGGTTGTAGATCGGCCCTTAAAATTAACAATATATTAGAAAAAAAGTTCACAATTTATATATAAAAACAAACCATACAAATATTTAACAAAAAAAACATACGGTTGAGGGAAAGATCAAGAGTTGTGGAGTTGTGGTGGTTCCCGGTGGTAGTGGAGTTGTGGTTATGGTGGTGGTTCCCTGTGGTACACGGTGAGTGAGGGAGAGTGGGAGCGAGAGCGAGAGAGAGAGAGAGAGAGAGAGAGCGAGGAGAGACCGGGAGATAGAGTGAGAGTAAGAAAGAGACGAGAGATTTGGAGAGACAACTGTGAGAGGGAAAAATGAGCAGAGCAAGGGAAAGAAGAGACCTTGGCGCCGGGTTATAATTTTTTTCGACTTGACGGCGTCACCGTTATTGCTAAAAAAGGTATGATCGATTTGGGGCCAGTGGATCTACATCTTGATCAAGGGTGGGGGTTGGATTTGACCTTTAGCGGTGACCCGCCTACCCGTCGCCGCCAAAGGTGTCGCCACTAAAGGTCCGGTTTGTTGTAGTGTAGTAAGAAATCTGCGCGACGCGGTGATGGCTATGACAAACTACAACACGGTACTTGTTTTCAATAAATTTATCAATCGTCCCGTCATATATTGTATAGTACTTAAGTTAGTTTACATCCTTACAAGCTACATTCGACATCTGTATTTAATCATATGTAAATTTGAAGTAAACAAATAAATAAATAAACGTGAAGCATACTATTGACTCTGCGAGACATTAGTGAATCACTTTGAAAGACATTACCAATACCAATTTTTGATACTTAGTTATTCTCTTTGCATGAAGCATAATATATTCTATGATACGCTTTACATTTTTCAGATGGCGCGATTATGCAACTTACTTAAAAAGGTTACTTCTAAAAAAGTTGTATTAGGCCTATTTTTAGTAGTGCGAATCACATAAGCAAAAAAATTTGGAAAACATAAATAAAATAATATTGTATGTGATTCATCATATCAGTCTGGATCAACCGACAGCTACGATGGAATATAGATACGAGATACACCAAGTTTCATTCTTAACAGTTTAACAACGAAATATCTATCAGCAATTTAGCAGAATTATGAGAATATGATTTTTGATAAGGTTTATGTCCACGTTTTTAGTTGCATTTAGTTGCATATTGGAGCAGGTCATTAGTGACAGATTATGTGTGGCCTAGTGGATGAAAGGCTTGGGTTCTATAGTGGAGACCCAAGTTTGATTCTCACTTGTGTCACTTTTACAGATTATGGCAGTGATTTATTTGAGCTACGACTTGCGCAATACAAGAAATTCGGGCTTTAGGGGCGACACTTTTAGGGGCGACCCGCTCTTTGGTCGCCCCTAAAGGTCAATCCAATCCCCAGCCGTCGGATCAACGAGCCACGTTTAATCGTACTTTTAGGCTTTAGGGGCGACACCTTTAGGGGCCGGTCGCCCCTAAAAGTCAAAAAAAAAATATAAATTACCCGCCTCTTTCCTTATTTTCCTCTTTTCCTTTTTCACCTCACAAAACCTTCTGCAGCTCTCTTGCTCGCTCTCTCTCTCTTTCTCACTCACTCACTCGATCTCCTCTCTCTCAATACCCTCATCTCTCTCACTCGATCTCCTCTCTCAATCTCTCAATCTCCTCTTTCTTCTTCATCTTCTTTCCCCACCACCGGACCTCGCACCCCACCACCAGCCACCCACCACCGATGTTACCACCACCGCCTCTGCCCTCCACTCCCTCTACTCTCCTCTCCCTGCTCTCCTCTACGGTAAGTTTTTTTTTATTGAGGTACGTTTAATTTTTTTTTTTAATAATAATAATATGAGTTGTAGGAAGCTCCAATCTACCAAACCCGCTTAAGATTCACCCCTAATACCGGTTAGTAGTCGCCCCTAATTATTATTTTTTATTATTTATGCCTTAAATTTTATATATAGGTTAATATATAGGTTTGTATGTGTGTTAATTTTTTTCGGTTTTTTTTAATATTTTTTTGTTTTTCTGTTTTTTTTTTATTTTCTTCTTTTTTATATTTTCTATGTTTTTTTTTTCTGTTTTTTTTTTCGTTTTTTCTGTTTATTTTTTTCTGTTTTTATATTTTTTCTGTTTTTATTTTTTATTTTTATGTATGTATGTATGTATGCGTGTATGCTTGCGTTTATGTATGCGTGTATGTATGTATGTATGGGTGTATGTATGAGTGTATGTATGTATGTATGTATGTATGTATGTATGTACGTATGTATGTATGTATGTATGTATGTATGTATGTATGTATGTATGTATGTATGTATGTATGTATGTATGTATGTATGTATGTATGTATGTATGTATGTATGTATGAGTATAGGTATGTATGTGTGTATTTAGGTATGTATTATGTTTTTTTTTTTGTTTTTTCTGTTTTTTATATTATGTATGTATGCGTGTATGTATGTATGTATGTATGTATGTATGTATGTATGTATGTATGTATGTATGTATGTATGTATGTATGTATGTATGTATGTATGTATGTATGTATGTATGTATGTATGTATGTATGTATGTATGTATGTATGTATGTATGTATGTATGTATGTATGAGTGTATGTATGTGAGTGTATTTATGTATGTATGCGTGTATATGTGTATTATGAGTGTATATATGCGTGTATGTATGTATGTATAGGTGTATGTATGTATGCGTGTATGTATGTGTTAGGATCTGAGTTTGTTTTGATTGTTTAACTAAATGATGGTAATGATGAAATGAAAATAGAATGAAAGTGCAGCGGAATAATAAACTGTAAATCAAAACAAGAGAGTAAATGTTTTTCGATCGAATGCTTTCATTAATTCAAAGATTACAATCGTACAAGTTACTCCCCCTCAGCCTGATCACACAGTGTTTGTCAGAGAGAATGTTTTGTGTGTGATGCAGTAGAACAGTACATGCACTGTTCTATTTATAGACTGACTCAAACCACTGATGACCTAGGCTGACGTCACCTAAGACAGTGACCTCTAACAGAATAACAAACTTAAACATCTGCTATACAAACTACTGTTACATTGAAAGCACTGATAATAAACAGCTGTTAAAGATAAACTCTGATGGTCTTGTATCCACTGCTGGAGCCTAAGTGCTGTTGGTTCCAGCAGTGCTTTGGTCTTCAGTACTTGTATCACCTGTTGCTCTTCATCAGACCTTTGGTCAGCAGTTGTTCTTCATCAGTTGTTTCCTCAGCAGTTCTTTATATCAGCAGTTGTTAAGCAGTTGTTTGGATAGAACAGTAGTTAGGGTCAGCAGTCTTTTGGGAGAAGCAAGTTGTAAAGACTGTTTATTCAAGGATCAAATATATAGCATATTTTGGCTTTCCAATCATCTGTTCTTCTCCAGGTCAGCAGACCCAACAATCTCCCCCTAGAACAGATGATGCCAAAACTCAGCTTTATTCATTGATCTTTATTTCTCATCAGACTTTCTCTGATTTGACCTTTGAATTGTAGTTCAAAGTTCAAAGCAAATAGGTCTTCTTCATCTCTTTCTAGATCCAGATTTAGCAGTGCTTGGTGATCTTTAGCACATAGGCTGTAAGCATCATCCATGCTGATCTTCTGAACCTTTCCATCTGACCTGAGCAATGTCAATTCGTGGTTGTCTTTGTTGACCTTCCACTTTAGAATTTTTGAGTCAGTGGATTTGCTGAGATGAACCTTTATTCTTGATGAGTTGGGTGAAGGTGGTCTTCCAATGAGTTCTCTGAGTTTCTCTGTTGTAGGATCAGAGAAATAATGTATTTGATTGAAGAGCCCTTCCTTGATAAATGTGTCAGCAAACTTTCTTTGATCTTCCTCTGACATCTCCTTCTGCTTTTTGAACTGTCTACTTGCAGCAGCTGTGAGATCAGAGGTTTCAAGTAAGCTGTCCAGATTAAAAGTCTGTTGGGGTCTCTTCATCATTGGCTCATCATTGTAGATTGGTTTTCTTGGAAGGCTGGGATCCTTCTTTCTATTCTCTTCCAGACTTTTGTAGGTTTCAACCAACCTTAGCTCTGACCATCTGGAAACAGACCTCATTTCCCCATAATTTGCAGCTACAATCTCCTGTCTCATCCTTTTGAATTTCAAGGCTCTGACTAGGTCTCTGCCTTTGCCAAAATTAGGAGTGGAAACTTTAGCTTTGGGGTCTTTGGCCATTTCTTCAATTCTGATCAGTTCTTCTCTCAAAGCATGAGTAGTCCAGCCATTGAACTGCTTTTTGTTTGCTTTGTAAGGCTTGGTTGCCATTATCTGTTCAAGAAGGGATTCCCTTACCTCCTTTTCCAAATCTACACTGAGAGGCATGGTGGACATGGAATTGCTCAGGGTCTTAGCAAAGTCTTCAATCCTTCTGAGTTTGCTAAGCTCTGCTGAATGGATGCCCTGAGCAGTCCTGTCATCCTTCCCTTTGCATTTCTCCCTGATGATGGCATCCACTTGCTCACCCTTGTATTTCAGATAAGTATCAATGTTGAGGGGAACAGGGAAGTTTGGGAGAGATGGGAAGGATCTTTCAGATGGTTGTTCAGTATTGTAGAAGGATTGTAATTCCCCCTTGAGTAGATCAAGTTCAAGGGGATACTGAACAACCAATGGTGTAATGGTTGGTGGTGGTCTATGGGATTTGAATTTGGATGTATGTGGTGAGAATGATGTGAGTGGAATGGCTGTGATGGGAGGAGTGGATTGGGCAGTTGAAATGGTGGTTGGTGATGTGTGTATATTTTCATCATGCACAACAAAGGTTGATTTTCTCTTCCTTGTGTACATGATTTTTGGTGAAGGTGATTTGGTAGCAGTGGTTGGATTAACATCTGTTGGCCTTTTAGAAGAACCAGCAGATGTTGGGGTTTTGGCTGGTGATGTAGGTTTGGTGGTTGTTTGTTCAGGTGTGTGTGTTGGTTTGGTGGTTTCAGTGGTTTTGGGTAGTTTCAGTGTTTTGGGTGGCAGTGGTTTCAGTAGCAGTGGTTTTAACAACAGAGGTTTTCAACTTAGATGGTGGTTTTCTAACATGCTTGGCAGGTCTTTTCATCCTTTTAGAGGATCCCACATCTTCAGTTTCCCTTTGTTGTTTCTTTTTGAGTTCAACTAATGACTCTGCTTTTACTTCCAAGGTGTCAGCCCTCTGTTGTTTGGCCTGAGCAGCCTTTTCAGCTTCTATGTTTGCAGAGTCATCTACTGCCTTATTCTTTTCAGTGGTTTGTGGTGGTGGTGCTGTTGGTGTTGCTTGTTGTTGTTGTTGTGGAGCTGATTTGGTAGACTCTGGTTTCTTGGCAGACTTGGCTTGACCTTTTTGAGAAGGAGGACAACCAAAAGGATCTAATTTTGGTAGCCTATCTCTGCCACTCTCCCCCTTTTTGGCATCATCAGCCGTGAAAACATCATCAGTTTCATCCCTGAGGATGGTGGTAGGGGCAGAGCCAGTAGTCTTCAGCAGGTGGTCCTTGATGGATTTGATGTCAGCATGGGTATCTTTGTACCTTGCATCTACCATATTCCTGATCTCAGCCATGTAGGTTTCATGTGTCTGATCAGCCAATTTTCTGTGAGCTATGATGATGGGGGAAACGGATTTCCATAACTCATTGGCTATATCAGCTGTGGATGGTTGACTCTTGGAGAGATCTGCAATTGAGCTCAGTAGAAGCTTGACATCAGATTTGATGTCAGCAACAGAGGTTTCAATAACAGAAACTCTGTCCGTCAATTCTTGGTATTTTGACCCATCTCCTAAATGAATAGGATCATCTGAGTCCCTACCAGTGGTAGTTCTACCTGATTCAGGCCTAATAGGTGAATCAGATGCCCCTTTGTCTTGGTACTGGGGACTTCCAACTGTTTTTGGAGACACTATAGTGGCTTTAACAGTTGTTGCCTTCAAGGGAGTCTTAGCTATGAAATCACTGTCCTGATGTGAGACAGTGGTCTCTACATCAGTAGTGGCTGCTCCACTTGAAAACTCACCTAGAGTTTCATTGAACCCAGGTGGTGTAACCTCCTCTTCTGTTTGTGGGATAGCAGATTGAATATTCTCAGGGCCAGTCACTTGTTGGAGTATACTCTCAGTGACAGGTGGAAGAGAGGAACTGGGATCTTCCTGAGATTTTTCAATTGCTTCAAACAGAGGTTGCATTGTTTGTGGGACATGTGATGGTGAGAGTGGTGGAGTAAGAAGAGAATTAGCCCTGGGAGAGGGGCTTGTGAACATATGGTCAAGTGACTCATATGCATCATGATGTGTGTCCCCTTGGCTTACAACATGATCCTTTTGAGAGGATTCATGAGGAGTTTGGTCAGGTGGAGGTATGTCCAACTGTTGTGAGGAAGTAACAACAGTGGTTTCAGGTTGCTTTTGTTGTGCAACAGAGGTTTCTTCTGGTACCTCAACATCCAGAAGCCTCATTTGTGGTTGAGTGGTGGTTTTTGTGGATGGATGTTTCTTTTTGGAAGTGGCTGGTGTGGGTTTCACAGCACTGGATGTAGTGCCATGATCACCAGGAGCAGTGGGCTCAACAACAGAGGTTTTGACAACAGTTGTTGCCTTTGTCCTCTTTGTTTGTGTTTTAGAAACTTTTGACACTTTAGACACTTTTTCTTGGGTGCTTCCACCCAGCATTCTTGTGAAAGTTTCATCAGTTAAGCTTTTCATTTGCATAGCAGCACCCTTTTTGAAAACTTTTTCTGGTAATAATTTTTGTAAAATTACACTAAGAATTCTTGGGTAAATAAGAAAAGCATTGTTTGACCCAGACTTGACTGCTTTCACATTTGATACCAAGTCCATGAACAATCCCTGGGAAAGATTGAAGTCAGAGTTTGACAACATAGCATAACCCAGATATTGCATCCTCAATGGAATTTCATTAAAGGATGTGGACTTAGCAGAGACACAAAGAAGAAGAGTATGGAAGAAAAATTTCATGACTGGAGGGAAAAACTTTTTGAAAAGAGTTGATCCAGTCATCTGACCATAATACCCTCTTTCTTGGAACTCAGTGTGAAGCTCTGTTTTAGTAAAGGAATCCTTACCTGCCAGGTCATTCAGTGTGAAGGTTGTGGATATGATATCAGGGGTAATGACGATACTGGTTTCTCCAATTTTGGAAATAATGGATGTAGGCTTTTTGTCTTGTAGTAGAAACTCAGCATTCAACCAAAATTCTTGGAGTGTATCAAGATAAATGGGGGCGTTGGCGGTTAGGATGGGTAAGTATTTGGAGTTAAGGAAAATGTCGATGATGGAATGAAATGGAGTGTTATCATCTGTTTTAATCAGATAGGGGAGACAATTGTGTGTAGCTTTGGCTTGAAGATCCATTGTAATGGATTTCGAAGATGAAGATGATTGAAATTTGATGAAGGGTTTGAGAGTGAAGAAGGCGGTTTACAGTATTTTTGAATACGATGAGACAGTGTAACCTCTGTTGTGATAAAACAGGGTTTTTATAGGCTCAATGAAACCGCTGATGTGGCAAAACCTCTGCTTATATGAGCAGACGTGGCAATCATCTGATGGATGTAACATCTGGTGGAGAACAGCTGTTTTGGTAAACAACTGATACAAACAGCTGATGGATCCAACCGTTGGGGTTTTTTTTTTTTTTTTAATATAGTATATATATATATAGGCGGACAGTTGTTTTATCTGAACAGATGTTCTGAAACAGATTTTTCAACTAACAGTTGTTTTATCTGATCAGATGTTTTAAACAGATTTTTCAACCAACAGTTGTTTTATCTGATCAGATGTTTTGAAACAGACTTTTCAACCAACAGTGGATATGAATGAAACAGTGGTTGTTTTATCTGATCAGATGTTATAAACAGATTTTTCAACCAAACAGCTATTAAAAAAAAATTGAATTTCTGAACCATTTTATTAAAAAAAAAATTATTTGTTTAATCCATGTTTAACATACCAATTCTGGAAATCAGATTTGTAAAGGTAAATGTGTCTAAAGCTTTTGTTAACACATCTGCCAACTGATCCTCTGTTGGAACATGGTGTAAAGAAATCAGACCTTTTTCATAGCTGTCTCTGACAAAATGATGTCTTATGTCAATGTGCTTGGTAGTGGAATGGGAGACTGGATTCTTGATGATATTTTCAGCAGCTTGGCTGTCCAACATGAGTGGAGTCCTAAGTGCAGTTATCCCAAAATCCAGTAGTTGATTTTGAAGCCACATGAGTTGGGCTGTACAGCTTGCAGCAGCAATGTATTCTGCTTCAGCTGTTGAAGTTGAAACAGCTGCCTGCTTTTTGCTTTGCCATGAAACTAAGGCATTCCCTAGAAATTGGCACCCTCCTGAAGTGGATTTTCTTGTGGTGTGACAGCAAAGTCACTATCTGAATAACCTGAAAGCTCAATGTTTCCATTAGCAGGATACCAGATACCAAGTGTGGGAGCACCTTTGAGGTATCTGAATATCCTTTTCACAGCAATAAGGTTTGACTTTCTGGGTGAAGCCTGGGATCTGGCACAGACACAGGTAGCAAACATAATGTCTGGCCTAGATGCAGTTAGGTACAATAAAGACCCAATCATACATCTATAATGTGTTTGATCAACCAGTTCATCCTTGTCATCAATAGTGAGCAGCTTGACTGTACTCATGGGTGTGCTACATGGCTTACAATCATTCATCTCAAATCTGGTTAATAAGTTCTTTACATATTTGTTTTGGTGAATGAATGTGCCATTTTGCAGTTGTTTCACTTGAAGACCAAGGAAACACTGAAGCTCACCCATGGCACTCATCTCAAACTCTGCTGTCATGAGTTTTCTGAACTCTTCACACATTTGGTTACATGTGGATCCAAAAATGATGTCATCCACATATATTTGAACAATCATTAAGTGTTTCCCTTTCCATTTAAGAAATAAAGTTTTGTCAATTTTACCTCTTGTGAAGCCAATGGATAAGAGAAATGTGGAAAGAGTTTCATACCAGGCCCTTGGTGCTTGTTTGAGTCCATACAAAGCTTTGTTGAGCTTGTAGACATAGTCAGGATGGAATGTGTCTTCAAAACCAGGTGGCTGACATACATAGACCTCCTCCTGAATTTTCCATAAAGGAAAGCACATTTGATGTCCATCTGATACACCTTTATATTGTGGTTGACAGCAAAGGCTAAAAAGAGTCTGATGGCCTCTAGTCTAGCTACAGGAGCAAAGGTCTCATCATAATCTATTCCTTCTTCTTGTCTGAAGCCTTGAACCACAAGCCTGGCTTTATTCTTGACAACAATACCCCTTTCATCAGTCTTGTTTTTGAAGACCCACTTTGTTCCTATAGGATAAACATCCTTAGGAAGTGGTACAAGCTCCCATACTTGTTGTCTTTTGAACTGAAGGAGTTCTTCTTGCATGGCTTCTACCCAACTGTTGTCTTTCAGTGCCTCTTGGTACTTGACAGGTTGTGTGAGGGATAAGAAACCTGCAAAAAGACAGATATTTGAGGATTGGCTTCTTGTGAGCACACCCTCTCTGATGTTGCCAATGATCTGGTCTGGTGGATGAGCTCTTAAGTAAATAAGATCTCCTTGATATGGAACAATGGCATTTTGAGGTGATGGACAGAGGTTTGGTGACTCTGTTGGTGTAACATCTGTTGGTACTTCTGTAGTGCCATCAGATGTTTGAAATGGTAATGGAGGAATGGGTCCAAGTGGTGTGAAACTTGACTGACTTTTGTCAACAGATGATTGACTTTTGTCAACAGATGATAGGTCAGTGGTTGTGAGGGGTGAGGCAGAGGTTTGAGGATAGGACTGGCCAACAGTGGTTGACACAGCTGTGGCAGAGTTTTGACAATTGTTTTGAACAGCTGCTTCCTCTGATGCAGAATAGACTTTGTAGTGACTGGGGATCACAACATCTGTTCTGTAATCTTGCTGTGGAGACTGTGGAATACCTGCATTGTTAGTTTTAACAGTGATATCTTCAAATTTGAATTTATCTAAATCAAATAATTCAGCAGGGTTTGCAGGGATTTTCAGAGATGAAAGTTCATTGAACTTAACATTCAAAGTTTCTTCTATTGTCTTAGTCCTTGTGTTAAACACTTTGTAGGCCTTAGCAGTAGAAGAATATCCCAGAAAATAACCACAGTCTACTTTGGCTGCAAATTTTGAAATGGAATCTTTAAGATTTAAAATGAAACATGGGCAGCCAAAGATTTTGAAAAATGAGATTAATGGTTTGATTTTGAACAAAATTTCATAAGCAGTTTTTTGATGTCTGGGGTTGATCAAAACTCTGTTTTGAACATAACAAGCAGTGTTTACAGCTTCTGCCCAAAAGGACAGTGGCAAACCAGAATCTGCTAGCATGGTTCTTGCAGCTTCTATAAGAGTTCTATTTTTCCTCTCAACTACCCCATTTTGTTCTGGTGTTCTTGGGATGCTGAACTGCCTCACAATCCCTTTTGACACACAGAAGTCATCCAACTCCTTATTTTTAAACTCTGTTCCATTGTCACTCCTGAAGACTTTTACTGGCAAGTCATATTGCTTTTCAACCTTGGTGACAAAGTCCTTCAATATACCTGCAGTCTCATCCTTAGAGTGTAAAAAGTAAGTCCATGTAAACCTAGAAAAATCATCAACTATGACAAGACAAAATCTCTTTCTTCTTAGACTCATGATTTTAACAGGGCCAAACAAGTCCATGTGCAACAGTTGTAAGCACTGACTAGTTTTGGACTCATCAATGGATTTGTAAGAGCTTTTATGTTGTTTCCCTTTTAAGCAAGAAACACAATGCTCATCACATTTAAATTCTTTTGATGGTAAACCTCTGACAAGGCTTTGTTTTGAGAGTGTGTTGATAGTATTAAGGTTGGTATGACCCAATCTCCTATGCCACAATTCTGTCTCCTTAGTGGAGGCAGCAGAAAACAGACAGACATTTGCCATAGGATTGTCCTTTAACATATCAACAACATACACATTGCCACTTCTATGAGCAACAAGCTGTGCTTTGCTCTCAGCAATAATGGTATCAATCTTTTTCACCACTTCTGGCCCAATAATCTTACAAGTTTTCTTTGTGAAAAATGAGCCATAACCTTTGTCACTCATTTGTGAAACACTCAGAAGATTAAACTTGAGATTATCAATAAGATTGACATTTTCAAACTTGAGTTTTCCTGCCTGTACAGTCCCTGAACCCAACACCTTACCTTTAGAATCATTACCAAAGGATATATCACCCCCTCCATGAGCCAAGAAGTCCAGAAGTAGGGCTCTACATCCTGTCATGTGCCTGGAACCTCCACTATCTACATACCAAAGACTATCTAAACAAGCAGAAGCTCCCTGCACATCAGTAAATGATTAGTTTTGGTGAGTGTCCAAAGCCAAATTGGCTTTGGATGGGTCCTCAGACCTTTCAGACTCAAGCTTTGGAAGGTGATTAGTGGTTTGGACCAATTTTTGAATTAAGGTCAACAACTGCTGCTGACCATTTGCCAGTGCTTGTATGTCAACACTTGGGGCAGCAGTTGTTTGATCACTTCCTGACAGATGATAATACCCATATGGATTTCTGTTCACTCTTGGTTTAGAGGGTCTTTTTGGCTCCTCATAAACATGTGGCAGACTGTGACATGGAGGTTGACCATAACCTCTTGGGTATTTGCTTGTGGGTGGAGCATCTGTTACTTGGACATCTCTAGAAGCAGATGTTTCAAGCCTTTTTGTAACAGATGTTTGGGCAGGTGTGAAGGTCTGTTTGGGCTTTCCTTTTGGAGTACTAACCACAGGGTTTGCAAGAGTTTTTGCTTTGTATTCTTGTATTTTTACATCAAAATTTTTGAGATACAAGCACTCTTTGGTCTTGTGATTCTTTTTCCCACATATTGAGCATGTGGCTTTGGAATCACATACACTTGTTCCTTTGTTGATGTCATATGCTTTTAGAAGAAAACAGTTTTTGGTGACATGATTCTTCTTTTCACAGAAATCACAAAACAAGTTAACAGTCTTTTCTTTCTTCTTCCCCTTTTCAGTTTTCTTTTCAGCAGATGTTTGAGCATCTGCTGGAGAATCTTTCAGGGGAATGACTTTTGCCAAGGGAATGACCCTTGCCTGAGGAGCTGTCTTTCCCTCAGGAGTTTTAAAATCAACAGGTTTATAATTCTCAAGAGTATCACACTCATCAGACCAAGTAGGTTTAAATTCATACTTTTCAAGTTCAGCAAAAGATGAGGAACCTTCTGGTTTTTCAAGAACAATTTTCTTACCATTTGGTTCAGTGATTTTAATCTCTTGACCCTGCAGGTTTGTTGGTACTATCTCAACAGACTTTTGACTCTTTGTGTCAGTGTTTTCAAAAGCTGGAGCAGTGGTTGCAAAACCAAAGCCAAACTTCACATGACTTTTGGTTTGTTTGTTGAGTAGCATCTCAAAACCTCTACATGATTCCACCCATTTTTTACATTCAACTTGGGTGGACTCAAGCTCACTTTTACAACTTTGATATTTTGTTATCATAGTTTGGAGCTGGTCTTTGGTTATAGTTGCTTCATGTTTTAAACTGCTAATTTCAGATTCTTTTGCAGTTAAACTTGTTTTCAAATCTTTTGTGAGTTTTTCAAATTTAACTTCATCATCCAAAATTTTCTTTCTAAGGTTTTCATTCACCTCTTTGATGTTAGCAAATGCTATTACACATTTGTCAGAACACAATTCTTTAAGAATTTGAGGAGATACCTTAGCAGCAGCCATCAAAGCACAATCACACTTGCACTCACATTCATCAGATGCACCCCAGGGATCTGAGAGATTCACAACCTCTTCCTCAGGTTTTTCACCTGCAACAGCTTCACTAACAATATCATCAGTCACAACATCAGATTCAGTTACCACTTCCTCAGATTCAATCTCATCTACCATAGCCATGAAACAAAAATTTTCTGGTTCATTTTCAGCTTTGGCAACTAGTGCAAAATTCTCATCTGTTAGCTCATCAGGTAGACTGCTCCAATCAACAAAGCCTTGTGTAAAGAAGCTCTGTTGACTGGTCTCTGCAGGAGCAGAGGATGGAGCAGCAGTCGTTTGTACAGGTGGTTGAGCAACAGGTGTTTGCACATAATGAATCTGAGGAACAGTGGTTTGGACATACTGGACAGGAACAGTGTTTGAGGACTGTGCAAAATGAGCAGTGTTTTGCACATTTGGTCCAGGGGTATTATAGGAATTCTGATAAGTGTTGGTCTGTGGTCTTTGATTTGGATAGGTTATCATAGGTGTACCATGTTGACCCCTACATTCCCTAGCAAAATGACCAAACCTATGACATTTATAACACTTGATCTTTGATTTATCCAACCCAACCTTAGATCTGCCAGTCAACCCTGGAAACCTTCTCCCAGTTTTCTTGTAAAAATTATTAGTTCTTACACTGAGAAGGGCCAATTGGTGCATAATGTCCATTTCTTCCAAATCATCAGGGTCAAAGTATTTCAGGTCATCATACTCAAAGGACATATTGTCAGATGCCTGTATATCACCACCACTTGCTGTGAAAGCATAGTTTGGTGAATAAGAATCAGAGTTAAAACCAGAGTTAAAACCTGAAGTTATGTCAATAAAATGATCATAACTCTGATCCTTTGTGTTTCCAGGCACCTCATCATGACCCAAAAGTGCTGTATTCCCAAACACATAGTCATCAGACACTTTTCCAGAGTCCTGGAGCTTCTTTTTCTGGTTAAGCTCTCTTTCATAGGTCAAGAGCTTACCATGAAGCTGGGTCAGTGATAGGTCTTTAAATCCTATTGAGTTTCTCATTACAATAGCAATAGTGTCCCATTTGTCTGGTAATGATCTTAAAAACCTATGGTTCAAAGTTGAATGAGGGTAAGTAAGACCAACCAATTTTAGTTCACTAATTAAGCAATTAAATCTCTCAAACTGTTGAGTTAATGACTCTCCTTTGACATGACTGAATGTTTCATATTGTTGGTTAAGTATTTCACGGTTGTTTTCAATAACCTCCTCAGTCCCACCAAACTGCTCTTTCAGTGCATCCCACAACTCCTTTGCACTGTTACAGTGTAACAACCCAGCATATATATCATTGGGTAGAGCCATGGCCACAATACTGAAGGCCTTAGCATCTAGCTCAATTTTCTGAAAATCCTGGTCGGAGTAGTTTTCAAGTTTCTTTGGCTCAAACACTTTGGGATCTTCAGTACTCGGCACAGTCGGAACATGTGGTCCGAAGATAACCGACTTCCAACACCCAGTGTTTTGTTGAGCTAGAACATGGCTCATCCGACGTTGCCAGATATTGTATTCAGATCTGACAAGCATCGGTGGCTTGTTGTTCGTGCCAGTGTTATGTGGATCGTGATTGATAGAAGCCATTCTCTGATTTTTCAAAAAACAAAGTCTGTTTAACAACGGTTGAAGCGAAATTAAACTATTACTCTGTTTTCAATCAAACTGACAAACGATATCAATAATTGTGAGCTGATTATTAAATTGATTTGTTAGATCGAATTTAATTGACCAAGCTCTGATACCAATTGTTAGGATCTGAGTTTGTTTGTTTTGATTGTTTAACTAAATGATGGTAATGATGAAATGAAAATAGAATGAAAGTGCAGCGGAATAATAAACTGTAAATCAAAACAAGAGAGTAAATGTTTTTCGATCGAATGCTTTCATTAATTCAAAGATTACAATCATACAAGTTACTCCCCCTCAGCCTGATCACACAGTGTTTGTCAGAGAGAATGTTTTGTGTGTGATGCAATAGAACAGTACATGCACTGTTCTATTTATAGACTGACTCAAACCACTGATGACCTAGGCTGACGTCACCTAAGACAGTGACCTCTAACAGAATAACAAACTTAAACATCTGCTATACAAACTACTGTTACATTGAAAGCACTGATAATAAACAGCTGTTAAAGATAAACTCTGATGGTCTTGTATCCACTGCTGGAGCCTAAGTGCTGTTGGTTCCAGCAGTGCTTTGGTCTTCAGTACTTGTATCACCTGTTGCTCTTCATCAGACCTTTGGTCAGCAGTTGTTCTTCATCAGTTGTTTCCTCAGCAGTTCTTTATATCAGCAGTTGTTGAGCAGTTGTTTGGATAGAACAGTAGTTAGGGTCAGCAGTCTTTTGGGAGAAGCAAGTTGTAAAGACTGTTTATACGAGGATCAAATAGATAGCATATTTTGGCTTTCCAATCATCTGTTCTTCTCCAGGTCAGCAGACCCAACAGTATGTATGTATGAGTGTATGCGTGTATGCGTGTATGTATGTATGTATGTATGTATGTATGTATGTATGTATGTATGTATGTATGTATGTATGTATGTATGTATGTATGTATGTATGTATGTATGTGTGTGTATGTATGTATGTATGTATGTATGTATGTATGAGTGTATGTATGTGAGTATATTTATGTATGTATGCGTGTATGTGTGTATTATGAGTGTATATATGCGTGTATGTATGTATGTATGGGTGTATGTATGTATGCGTGTATGTATGTATGTATGAGTGTATGCGTGTATGCGTGTATGCGTGTATGTATGTATGTATGTATGTATGTATGTATGTATGTATGTATGTATGTATGTATGTATGTATGTATGTATGTATGTATGTGTGTGCGTATATATATGTATGTATGTATGTATGTATGTATGTATGTATGTGTGTGTGTGTGTATTTAGGTATGTATTATGTTTTTTTCTGTTCTTTTTATTTTTTTTCTGTGTTTTATATTATGTATGTATGCGTGTATGTATGTATGTATGTATGTATGTATGTATGTATGTATGTATGTATGTATGTATGTATGTATGTATGAGTGTACATATGTATGTATGAGTGTATGTATGTATAAGTGTATGTATAAGTGTATTTATGTGTATGTATGTATGTATGTATGTATGTATGTATGTATGTATGTATGTATGTATGTATGTATGTATGTATGTACGTATGTATGTATGTATGTATGTATGAGTGTACATATGTATGTATGTATGAGTGTATGTATGTATATGTGTATTTATGTGTATGTATGTATGTATGTATGTATGTATGTATGTATGTATGTATGTATGTATATATGTATGAGTATGTGTATGTATGTATGAGTATGTGTATGTATGTATGTATGTATGTATGTATGTATGTATGTATGTATGTATGTATGTATGTATGTATGTATGTATGTATGTATGTATGTATGTATGAGTGTATGTATGAGTGTATGTTTATTTATATTTATATGTTAATACATATTGAGACTAGTAAGCCATGCCCGAAAATGAATCCCCATTTAAAACATAGTGATCTTAGAAATACCCGCCCGAAATTGATTTAGTAATTAATTTCGAGTAGTCCCCATTTTGGGACTGTTTTTTAATACTTTATCTCATTTAGGATGTGAATGTGTGCTACATGATTGTTTGTTTTTGAAAGATTCGGTTGGTGTTTTTTCTTTGCTCATCGGGTATATATTTATATTATATACTTGGGGGATAAGGGGAATGTAACCTCACGAATTTTCCCATTTATTTTGCATTAAAGTATTTCCCGATCCATGATATAAAGTCTAATTTATTTCTAAGTATTCTTATCTTTATCCGTGCACTCTATTTTTCTAAGTTCCTTTTATCACTATACTTAAAAAAAAAAAAAAAAAAATCTTCAATCATGACATATGTCCTATCCTAATTCTATTTATAAAATCGTCATTTTATAAGATGGTGTTTTTTTTTTTTTTTCTAATTCAAACTAATGATTTTTTTTTCTTAAATAAAGTCTTAGTCAAACAGTCAAAGTCTTAGTCAAACGGTCAAAGTCTTAGTCAAATAGTCAATTCATCATAAAACCTTACTTTATGGTGTTGACCAATATTAATGGCTAATTGACTCCAAAACTAGTATAAAAACCCACCTATGACCCATTATACTTTGCACCTCTAAATCGATTGTTTCAATCCGATTAAACTTTCCCTCATACCATTCTTCTATAGTCTATTACTTCTACAATTGAAGGTTTGATTATAAGCTCTTGTAATTGGCAACTTTGGGGCTACGCATATTTTTTTCTCGAGACTTAATACTTTGCTAAGGTGAGTTTACGTAACCATGTTTATGCAATTCTTCATACTTGCAACATTATACTTAAGCAATTCTACATGCATGTCTAGTTGTAAACATTAATGCCTCATGAATTAGACAACAACAACAGTTTCAACGAGTTTCAACGAGTTTCAACATTACATAATCATTAGCTATGGCCAAGCCGGCGATACTCAATAATAGATCTATTGGATTGACAATCCCACCCGGGTACGTGTACCTCCTACATAGGTAGCGTGGGTGATTGTTATCGTTCCAACATATTATTAAGGTGAACCGTGGATGACGGGATGGACCTAAACTAGTCGGAGGTTTGATTATGTCGATTCAACATATTATGTTTATTCATGTAGACTTAAACTTACGATAGACATATGAATTGCTAAACTATTATTTTTAAACTTAATTGCTTGACATGGCTTATGTATTCTCACCAACTTCTAGTTGACCCCCCCCCCCATTTTTCCAAACTCAACAGGAAATATTGATGCTTGAAGTCTAAAGCTAGCATGAGGAGTTATTTGAAGTTTTAAGTTTCATTTGTTTGTTTGATGTATTAAACCTTAATGTAATTCAATATTGTAATGTAATAAAGGATTTTTTTAAACATATGTATTACCATGAGCTATTGAACAATCATTCATACGTGACACCTCGATGTTTCCGCCATCGATTGGGGTGTTACAGATTGGTATCAAAGCCATGGTTATAGGGAATTAGGTTATTAGAAAAAAAAAAATCTAGACTATAACCATAGGATTTTAACCAGTACTTGCTCCTTTTACTTGCAACCTTACTTGTTTCTATTCTTTATCCTACTTCTTATCCCTACTTTAGTCCCTACAAGAAGATTGTTCTCCATCACAAGATCTACTCTTAGACTAATAGGACAAATCCTCAGGTTTAGCCTGAACCACCTTGAGATCTCGTCGAAGTTCTAGAATTTTAATAACGAACACGTGCAATCTGGAAGGGTGAACGCCTGTATTCTGAGTCTTCTGTCTAGGCTGGCATTGCGCATATATCCCAATCAGACGAGGTACCCGGATGCCTACCTGGGAATTCTTGGGATGAGTGTTCACTTATAGGCTAAAGCATGTCTTCACTATGTTATTAGAATCTAGAAGTTTTGATAAGTCAACGTTTTCGTTTATTCGTTTTAATTAATGAATAAATGATTACACTCACTTTCCTTAAACTAAGCTCTAAAATCTCAAAATTTTACAGCTTAAATCAATTTCATTTCATAACCATCTATGGATTTCACAATCACACTTCACCTTACCATCTTAGCCACTTTTAAAATATTCAACACCCTACCCAAATCATATTATTTCATTTCTCCACATGTTACTTATTTTTTTTAAAAAAAACTATAACCTCATACCTTAGCACAAACTAAAGATTTCTAAATCTTGTTGTATTTTCATTACCTAGTAACTTTACAAAGTACATATTTTTTTGTCAAAAGATGTCCTCGAACTTAAATTCAATTTTTTTTATTTATTGACGTAACAAACGATTTTCTATATAATGCTTTAAACTATTAAAAATCACTAATAGAACCTTGATCTTCAAAACCTAATGTCATGTTTGAAATCTCCAACTAACGGTAATATTTTAATCAAAGCCTACTTAGCTTGTACTATTTAACAACTTTTGCTTTATGTACAAAACCAATTTTGAAAATAAGATATTTTTTTTATCCATAGGAATAATATCTAGTCTCTAAATTCTCCATCGACACTCACTCATTTTCAACTTGTTCAAATTTTTACAATATTTGGCATATATCACAATCATGTTTTCTTATACACATGATTATAACCTTTGATCCAAACCCCAAAATTTACACTGCTACATAATCTCCTTACTATAAAATAAACTCTTTATCAACTATCTTCACATTCACTATCTCTCACAACCTTGATTCTGCTTCAAGATTTTTCATCATCCTCTCAAGAACTAAATTCATATCCTTCACCTTCTCAAACATGAACTAGTTACCCATGATAACCAAACTATTGAAACTTGGTTGTGTGTTGCATCAAACTTAATCCTTAGTTATACATGAGGATTCGACTATCTACCCTATTTGAACATTTGAAACTAGAATTCATGGAATATAAACTATTTACTATAGACACACCTAGAGTCATTAACCTTGTCTAGGGCAACTCTATTACAACTCACATGCTATACTTGATATTTGATTGCTTACATGTACATATTATCAATTTGCAATTTATGTGTGTGTGTAAATTGGTACACTTAATCAAACAACTGATAGAGGATGAAGTACTTGCTCAACAGTTAGTAGAGTACCAAATAACCTACTCAACGATTGGTAGAGGTCATCATGCCTGCTCAACAGTCGGTAGAGGCCCTACAACCTGCTCAACGACTGGTAGAGGCTATCGTACCTGCTCAACAATCGGTAGAGGTTCTTACTCACTGACTGGTAGAAGTCTTTTTCCTGCTCAACAGTTGGACTTATTTTTGGATACATTGTATACAATTTAATCACAAGGTTATTTTGCATTACTTACATGTGTGTTTAGAGTCATAGAAGGACACAAAACCCTAATGTAAGGTAAATTGGTGATTGCGGTCCGAAACGTAATCATGAATTTACAGGTACGTTAAGGTGGTGTGAAATTCTATCAAGGTTTTCGGTAGAGAAACTAATTATAAACTCTAGTTACCTGGTAGTTCATTTAGCCTTTCTATAGTCCATCAACTCATGCATTTCTTTTAGGATTTCTAAAACTTAAGATTCTTATTCACCTTGCGATTCCAAGACACACCTAATCCCACCCTTAAAACTCACAGATAACAAACCTCTTATCCAAATTATTCGAAAGCAGATTATTCTATAAATTCATGTCGTGCCTTAACCCAAAATTTTCAAAACCACGGCTGCCTTAGTTTCTACCCAACCATCCTCAAACCTGTGTTTTTAAATAACTTCGGGACGAAGTTTCCAAAAGTAGGGGAGACTGTAACCTCACGAATTTTCCCATTTATTTTGCATTAAAGTATTTCCCGATCCATGATATAAAGTCTAATTTATTTCTAAGTATTCTTATCTTTATCCGTGCACTCTATTTTTCTAAGTTCCTTTTATCACTGTACTTAAAAAAAAAAAAAAAAAAAAATCTTCAATCATGACATATGTCCTATCCTAATTCTATTTATAAAATCGTCATTTTATAAGATGGTGTTTTTTTTTATTTTCTAATTCAAACTAATGATTTTTTTTTTCTTAAATAAAGTCTTAGTCAAACAGTCAAAGTCTTAGTCAAACGGTCAAAGTCTTAGTCAAATAGTCAATTCATCATAAAACCTTACTTTATGGTGTTGACCAATATTAATGGCTAATTGACTCCAAAACTAGTATAAAAACCCACCTATGACCCATTATACTTTGCACCTCTAAATCGATTGTTTCAATCCGATTAAACTTTCCCACATACCTTTCTTCTATAGTCTATTACTTCTACAATTGAAGGTTTGATTATAAGCTCTTGTAATTGGCAACTTTGGGGCTACGCATATTTTTTTCTCGAGACTTAATACTTTGCTAAGGTGAGTTTACGTAACCATGTTTATGCAATTCTTCATACTTGCAACATTATACTTAAGCAATTCTACATGCATGTCTAGTTGTAAACTTTAATGCCTCATGAATTAGACAACAACAACAGTTTCAACGAGTTTCAACGAGTTTCAACATTACATAATCATTAGCTATGGCCAAGTCGGCGATACTCAATAATAGATCTATTGGATTGACAATCCCACCCGGATACGTGTACATCCTACATAGGTAGCGTGGGTGATTGTTATCGTTCCAACATATTATTAAGGTGAACCGTGGATGACGGGATGGACCTAAACTAGTCGGAGGTTTGATTATGTCGATTCAACATATTATGTTTATTCATGTAGACTTAAACTTACGATAGACATATGAATTGCTAAACTATTATTTTTAAACTTAATTGCTTGACATGGCTTATGTATTCTCACCAACTTCTAGTTGACCCCCCCCCCCCCCCATTTTTCCAAACTCAACAGGAAATATTGATGCTTGAAGTCTAAAGCTAGCATGAGGAGTTATTTGAAGTTTTAAGTTTCATTTGTTTGTTTGATGTATTAGACCTTAATGTAATTCAATATTGTAATGTAATAAAGGATTTTTTTAAACATATGTATTACCATGAGCTATTGAACAATCATTCATACGTGACACCTCGATGTTTCGGCCATCGGTTGGGGTGTTACAGGGAAATGCTGCTGAATTTTTCTTAAACAAACAATCATGTAATACACATTCATATATGAGATAAGATATTCAAAATGTGGGTTTAGCAGCCTACCCTTTAGGTGTCAATAATATGTTTCATTTAAATTATCGTGCCTTAAACCCAAATTATGTTTCAGTCACATCATCATGTCGATTGATAAAAGCTGGATTAAACTAAAGAACCTTTTGGACGTTGAGTACGAAAAAGGAATTGACAATTTCATTAAGTATGCCAAACCATTCGTCAACTCATATGGAACGATTAGATTGTGACACCCCGCATTTTCAGGTTAATACTTTTACTGAACTCTAGTTAACTTACATGTTCATACATGGCTAGATACTTAACTAGGGTTAGTTAAGTAGGTTTAACATATGTTAGAAGATGTTAACATATGTTATTAGTAGGAAAATCCTTGTTAAACACACACATGAGTCCGGTATCCCAAACGTTGGTGAATTATGTGACATACATAGCAATAATATATACAATTGAATTATGGTGAACATGAAGTACGTGCTGATGTGAATTACATGTTTTTGTGAATGATCGCCTAACTGAAAGGTAATGCGTAGATTATGCAAATTACGTGCACAACATGAGTAATATGCTATGTAATAATAAAAACAATGGTTTTTATACAATTTAGAATGGTTAATAATATTGGGTCCGATATTGGGCTAGAACATGGTTAACGAGTCAAGTTAATGGACTAGAAGGGCCCTAATACCAATTGTTTGGGGAACAAGCAAAGCCCTCTTATAATTAGGAGGCAAGAAAAAGATAAAACCCTACTTCTTCTTCTTGTTTGTGCCGTGCGAAACCCCCACCCCCCTTCTCTCTTGGCTTTCAAGCAATCAAGTAATCTTTCACCTAATCAAGCTAGTTCGGGTTTGATTTCAAGGCTCTAGGGAGTTTAATCCTTCGCAAGGTATACGTTCTTATGATTTTTGATGAATTATAATGATTGAAAAACTTTAAAAACCCTAAAAATAATGGATATAGAATCGCATGCATGTATGTATAGGGATTCTTGAACATTCTTGATGATTTGATGATGATGTGATGATGATTGTTATTAGTAACCATGATTAGGGTTTTCACATGATAACATAGGTGTTTTGCTATGATTAATATGGTGTTTAATCAGTACTATAGGTGTTATACATGTATTAGGGATGTTCATGAAAAATTAGGGTTTGTAGATTACTTGGGATGCAAGTTTAAGATTCTGGCAGATTCGTTTGAACGTGTTGTAGGGGCTATAACGGGTTGGTAAATCGATTGTTTTGATGATTTCTTTGCATGATTGTAATTTACAAGGTCTTAGCTTTTCATAATGGGCAAAACCATCGGATTTGGACATCGTTTGAGTCGTTTTTGGAATTTTAATTGATTAGGGGTCATATCAGATTTTCGGATTTGTAAATTCGGTTAACTTTAAATGGTCATAACTTGAGATTTACAAGGAGTTAGGTTATGAAAATTTTACAGTAGGTCAATACTGGAAAAGTAGAGCTTTTCCAAGTGGATTCATCTCGTTTGGATGAATACACAATTTTTGAGAATTTTTCTACTAAACTGACCTGTTGAGGAAATTTTCTGGACATAGCTGTGTTGTATGAATTTTCATAATTTTTGTGTTTGGAATTAAGACAAAACAAAAATAGGTATTGTCAAGTGAATCCCAAATAAAATTCAGTAAACATTTGGGACTCTAATTCATTCATTAAGTATTTTAAATAAATTGTTTTTCACAGCGCACAATCTGTCCTAAAAACGCAGATTGTGTACGGGGTCTTTATGTGACTATTTAGGGTTCTATATGGTATTTAATTGACATGTACTTGTGTGGAAACTTGTATGAGATGTATTTGATGTATTAAACTGATAATAATTGCTATGATCACCAACGGGATACGTAGGACATACTTGAGCATGTAGAGTCATTAGGTGTCACTACACGGTTTTGAACTTTTAAAAGTCTCGGATAAACGAGTTACATGGTGTGTTGGTTAAACACGTATACTCACCTAGTGACATTTGTAATAGGGAGTCAGTAGCACGTTACTATTCGTGGAATTTGGATTTTCACTTGCGACCTAAGGTGAGTTTCACTACTCTTTTTCTCAAAAGCATGCGTCTTAGGTATGAGACACTTTACTTAACATTTTCTAGTCCGGTTTAGGACTACTTACACAACCCGGGTTGGGATGCCATGGATCCTTATGAGGTCGGTTACTTTGCTAGTTCGCAATTGTGTCCTTGATAAACTAAACCATTTCTATCATCTGTAAGTCCTCACGTACCGAATGAGTTGCCAGGGTTGGCAAGCGGGTTATTAGTTGATAGCGCTATTAGGTCTTACAAACCTCACACCGGCTCGGGGAGCGCGGGGGTGAACTATAACTTAACGAAACTTTATCATTGTGGATAGACAATGATGTCAGGCATGCGGCACACTTATGTGGCTACAAGTACATAGCAGTTCGGTATATTCGGTTAGTTATCATGAATGGGTTAGCTACCCTTGACATGCGATGAACTAGTGGTTACACGGTGCGGGGCACCAACACAACTTACTTACTTACGTGGTTTTGGAAACCAGCGCATTTGCATATTAAATTACTTTACTTTGTGAACTCACCAGCTTTATGTTGACACACGATTTACATGCTTTTGCAGGTAGTTAGCTTCCGGTGCCAGGATTAGAAAGCACTGTACACTTCACTGCATTTGGGCTCTCGGGCATACACATAAATTATATATTATGCTTTCGTATGGTTTTAATTTGGGCGCATTGTTTTGCGCATAGTTTTTAAAAAGGTTTAAATTTGGTTTACGCTTCCGCAGCTTAACAAAACTTGGTTTTTGAAAACGAACTAAATGGTTTGGGCATTTAGAGTTCGTTCCTGTGACTTATGGCTATGGGATCCTGGTTTGTCATGCGCCTCGCGGTATAAACCCCGCGGTGGAAATTTGAGGGTGTGACATAGATGTCCATGTATAAAGTGTAATAGTTCTAACTTCATAGACTTCAGAACAATGACATATCATATTCGTATAAATGGTTTCGATGAGGATTACACGTTGTGGATCTATCACGGTGAAAATCCAATTACGCCGTCTCCTGTAGTTGTAGATGAGGTTAGGGGAAGAAGCAATATGAATGACGTTATCACATACCATATAGCGAAGCGTATGGAAGAGGATACAGACCTTAACGAAGGGGGCTCGGATACAGAGATTAGTGATGTTCTTGATGAGTTTGAAGCCTTGATAGATGAAGTCGAATCAGAAATATATCCTGGGTGTACTAATTATTCCTCCCTTGACTTTATATCAAAGCTTATGAATATGAAGGTAAGGCACAAATGGACTAATAAGTCGTTTGATGAGCTTTTCGGGTTTTTCCAGTCTGTACTTCCAGCAGGTAACAAGGTCCCCCCCTTCGTATTAGAAAGCCAAAAAGATATTAAAGATAACTGGTTTGGGATATGAGATGATAGACGTGTGTAAATGGGACTGTGCTCTCTTCTGGAAAGAACATCAGTCGTTGCAGAACTGTCCTGTTTGTAATGAGAGTCGATGGGTAAGTAAAGACACAAGTGGCAAGAAGGTACCTCACATGATGTTACGATACTTTCCTTTGACCCCAGACTACGACGCTTGTATGGCTCAAGGCACACAGCAACAGATATGATATGGCACAGTACTGGACGATCAGAAGATGGTATTATGCGTCATCCAGTTGATGGATCTTCATGGAAGGACTTTAATCTAAGGTACCCTAACTTCTCGAGTGAACCTCGAAATGTTCGCCTAGGGCTTGCAGCTGACGGTTTTAATCCTTATGGCTTCAAAAGCTCGACTCATAGCACTTGGCCAGTTATACTCACCACATACAATCTGCCTCCATGGCTATGCATGAAAGAGTCCACATTTATGTTGACCTTGTTGATTCCTGGCGCTAAATCCTCTGGGAAGAACATGGACGTTTTCCTTAGGCCGTTGGTGGATGAGCTTAAGGATTTGTGGCAGACAGACGTACGTGCTAAAGATGTTGCGACAAACACGCACTTCACAATGAAGGCGACGTTTTTATGGACTATAAGTGACTTTCCAGCTCGTAGCAGTCTATCAGGTTGGAGCGGGCAGGGATACAAAGCATGCCCGACTTGAAACGAAGACACCCCTTCAGTGCGTGTAATAGGTAAATGCGTGTATGTAGGCCATCGGCGGTTCTTAGATGCCAACCATCATTGGAGACAAAGTTCTGAGTTTAACGGGGCACACGAGACAAGACCCCCCCCCCCCCCCGAGACAATTTAGTCCCGTGGACATAGATGCTCAACATGCTCTTCTACTCAATCGCCTACCAGGTAAGCATCCACAATTTGGAGGTTATGCATATCGAGAAAAATGTGTGTGACAGCTTGCTTGGTAATCTTTTAATGAATGACAAGACGAAAGACAACTCAAATGCATGAAAAGACTTAGATAAGCTGAAAATTCAAAAGACGCAATGGTTGAAAAAAAAGGGAACCAAGTGGACCTGCCAACACCCAAAATACTCATTCACCCGGCGTGACCGAAAGAGTTTCTGTCCGTTTATAAAAAAATGCTAAACTACCAGATGGGTTCGGATCTAACATTAATAAGAGGGTGACAGATAACAATACTAACATTAATGGTTTGAAATCACATGACTGTCATATTCTCATGCAAAAATTGATACCAATTGGGGTTAGAGCATTTTTGGGCAAAGATGTTTATACACCAATGGTAGACCTTTGTGCGTTCTTTAAACAGCTCTGCTCCAGAACACTTGTAGTGGAAGATATGAAGAAAGCGAGGAATGCCATTCTTATGATCTTGTGCAGGTTAGAGTTGATCTATCCGCCGGATTTTTTGACATAATGGTTCATTTAGTTATGCATTTACCCGATGACGCGATTCTTGGTGGTCCAGTCTATATGAGATGGATGTATCCCTTTGAACGGTATATGAAAAAACTGAAAAACTATGTTAAAAACCCGATAAGGCCATAAGGTTGTATAGTTGAAGGTTATGTAACTGAAGAAGCTCTAACATTCTGCTCAATGTACCTGAAAAATGGTAAGACTAAGTTCAATCAGCCTGAGAGAAATGAGGACGCCGTTGTAGAAAAAAGAAAGTTATGGGTGTTTGAGTCCCAATGCAACCTGACCAGTGCAACGAATGACACGCTACTTTCAGTTGAGGACAAACTCAAGATAGAATGGTTTGTCCTCGATAATTGCGAAGAAGTCTGGGGCTACATGAAGTAAGTGTTCCTATCCTTTATATATTTACCGAACATCCCAAATATATAATTAAGACTAATTTTTCTTGCTTTTATACATTTTTTCTTCAATGTAGTGAATTCAAATATACACATCCCCAAGATGATATTAAAACTAAATTTCCGAATTGGTTTCAACAAAAGGTAAAACACATATAACACTCGTTACTATATATTTGTTAGGTAATGCATATATAACAAACAGTATTATTTTAAATTTGTTAGGTCTATAAGATGAAGAAAGAAAGTTCTTCAGAATTCCACCCAGATTTATATGCTCTTTCATTGGGTTCCCAATTAATGGCCCAGACTTACACCGGTTGCATAGTCAACGATGTTAGGTTTATGGTGGCTTCACGTGATACAAAACGTGCAACGCAAAACTCAGGGGTTATGGTGGAGGGAGAAAATGGTGAGAAATATTATGGCGTATTAGAAGAGATTATTGAGATCGGCTATCCTCATGGGTATACAACTATTCTATTTCGGTGCAAGTGGTACGATACTCGAGTGGGTGTTACATATGAAAACAATATCACAAGTATCAGCACAGAACACGAATGGGACAAAGAAGATCAGCTCATATTTTCCCGACAAGCCAAACAAGTGTTCTACATCCAAGAACCATCTCGAGGAAACCAAAATAATAAACATAGGTGGGTCGTCAAAAATGTTAATCATCGGCGAATTTGGGATCGACCACCACAACTCGAGAATGTTCAAAACGTAGACACTAGTTAGGCGAGGATGTTGACGTCATTCACAATAACTCTTCATCTAATATCGGCCTAATTATTGATTTCCGCTAATACTTTCAAAACATATCTTCTCATGCTACTGAGGGTGAGAGTGTAATGGAAGTTTATGCCCCGAGCAATGACGACAGTGAAGTTGCTGATGATGGGACATATTATGACGAGGACGATCCCGATTATGACGACATGGAGTCCGATTAAAAAACAGTAATAGTTGATGATTTCATTTATTTATTAGGGATATTGGATGTAAGGACAGAAAGGATTGAAGAAACCACTTTTGCAAACCTTAGTCTAATTCATACTTCTGCCAAATTATTCTAAGTATAGAACTACTAAAGAAAGAAGACACAAGTAATGAAGAAGGATTCAACAAGTACTGAAGAAAAAAGATCAGAAGTTCTGAAGTCAAACCAGACAAGTCTACTGAACAACTACTGAAGACAAACTACTCATTAGTAGTTTGTCATTCATCAGCACTTGTAATAGAATCTTTCCACCGCCCTTATGTTTCAGTAGTTTAATAGTTTACTATTACTTTATCATTTTGTACAAGTTCCAAGACTACAGCCTGTTGTAGTATTGCTTTTGTGTAAAGTTATGAACAAGTTGTGTCACACCCTCAAATTCCACGTGCGGGGTTTTACCGCGAGGCGCGTGACACACCAGGATCTCAGTCAACGATCACAATAAACATACAACAAACATGCATTCATAATTATATTTAAAACCAAAATATCATGCTTTGAGCTGTAAACCAGCAGCGTAAGCATTCTTGTTTACAACCAAAAGACATATCATTGTTTACAAAGACATTGTTTAATATGTTCCAAAATAATAGACGCCGTGCATGACTCCGTGCGCCTAATCCCTTGACCGCTACCTTAGCGACCTGAGAAAACATGCCAAAAATGTCAACATATAATGCTGGTGAGTTCACAGGTTTTCTTTCATAAAAGTGTTGTTATAAGTTCGGTAAGATCATTTCCCGTTACTACTATGTTATGAGAACGTTAGCTAGACGTTAAGTGTTGCTACTACTGCGGTTGGGAATCCATTACTAAACCGGTATAAGTGTTGAAGCCAGCCCAGACGGACGGGATTACCGATGCCTCGGTAACCCCCAAAGTATTAGAGACAATATGCACCCGCCCGGCTCCCAGCCGTCGGGTGGGGTTTGTAAGGCCCAATAGATCTATCCACATTTCCCCCGTTGTGCACCCCCGCACATTCATGGTTCCCCCTGGGACTTTCTGTAAAAGCCGCATAGTACGTAAAGTAACCATAGTATAACATGATCTATGATGAGTAATCAAATAAGTAGCATGTTTCTCCCCCGAAAGTAAAACGGTAAAAGTGGGGCTGTGACACTCACCTTGGTTTGCGTTACTTGAAAACAGTTAAGTAGTTATGTTATGATAGTCCCAAATAGCGGCGACCTATCATAAGATGTGTATAAGTATTGGACTAATAACCCGCAGGCTAACTAGTCCCCGTATGTCCAGACCGTGACCATAAACGTTTGAAAACACCTTTAACTGTTAGACCGACCGTGCCAGACAAGACCCGACATCCCATTGGTGACCCGACATTCCACGTGTTAGATAAATGCAAGACATCATGCAACATATGCAATTAAACACTTAGCACGCGCAACAATTCACCTAGTCTAGCATAATGTCCAATTAACGCATAAACAGGTCCGAACACGTCTTACTAAGTCATTGGGTGTATCCCGGGGTTCCTAACATGTTCCTAGGTGTCAAATCGTGTTCCGGGATGTCAAAACGCGTTCACGACAGCAGTACATGCGATTAGTAAGGTTACACGCGAGTAGGCATCAGCCTATAGGCGATTAGGGGCCTAATCGCCTGATGTATCAGGCGAGTAGGGTCCCAATCGCCCCTAATGCTGCATAATCGCCCCCAACTCAGGCGATTAGGATTCCTAATCGCCTGCAGCTGCTGTGTAACGGGTTTTTGCGCGTTTAACCCTCCAAATCAAATCCGAAACATGCAACGACACCCAATATCAAACCTAAATCATTTACCAACCCATTTCAAGCAAAAACCCCCGACATATCACTGATCTAGCATGTTCTATGCAATTGTTTCCTAAAATGGCAAAGTACTAGGTTTCACCTACCAACCTTATCTTTCCTTAAATGGAAAGAATCAGATTTCAACCTCTACCAACATGTAAATCATCAAACCTCTGTTCCAACATCTTCCTAGCATCAATTCTAACAACTTTACATCAACAATCATAGCATAACCATCCTAAATCTTCAAGAACATACAAATGGGTCAAAATATGCATTTTCTTCAAAACACCATAATAATGGCTAAGATTCTAAGACAACCTTCCTAATAACCTCTACATAACAGAAGTACAATCATATCTTGAAAACATTCATGTTAAAATCACCAAGGAGACCAACATATGCATGTAAGCTTCACATATAACAAGCATTAAGGTGTAGACTTAGTTTAGGACTCTTTTGAAAGGTTTTTAAAGACACATTTTGGTAAAACAAGGTCTGGAACTTTGGGGAACTCAAAATAACAACTTTACAAAGGTTAGGGATGAAGAACACACCTTGGATTTTGCTAAAGAAAGGTGTGTAAGCTTGGGGATGGTGATTTTTGTAGCAAAAAGAGTTCCAGAGGTGTTTCAAGGTGTGTGGGTGGTTTGGGAGCAGCTAGGGTTGTTCTAGAGGTGTTTGGGGAGTTAAGGGTTCTATTTATAGGTGTTTTGACCCGAGCCCTGCAGTTCACGCGATTAGAAGCACCCTTCATGCGATTGGGGGCCTAATCGCATATAACCTCAAGCGATTAGGTCCCAATCGCCTCTAAACTCTCCTACTAGCATGAAGACATAGGCGATTAGGGGTTCTCCCAGCTCCTAATCGCCCCTGTGGTGCTGGAACGGGTTTTTGGCGCGTTAAACACTATTTTAACATATTTAAACACGTATTCACATACCGATAAGTCACATAATGATTTCAAACATATAATGCATGATAACTAACACGTATACATCCGTTCACCAATTCCTGGGACTCGAGACTCGTGTGTGCATTAAACCCGGCGATTCCACGAATCGCCGATCCTTGTACCCATAGTTATGGACCGACTCCCGATGATTCCTAGAATCATCATACCGACTCGACTGACCCCGTTAAGGACGTAATATGCATGACTCGCTAAGGTAGACTTACTAGTTTAGTCAACGTTACTAACCTGAGTTTGCCGGGTGTCACATCATCCCCCTGTTGAAAGAATTTTCGTCCCGAAAATTGCCCAAGGCCAAAAAGGAAGAGACGGAAGAGAAGAAAAATTTTCCGGTTGCCACATCATCCCCCTGTTGAAAGGAATCTCGACCCGAGATTCATTCAGCTTCAGCAGAGACATGTCTTGATTCAAACGCGCGCTTAGGAAATAAATGGGGATACTTAGCCTTCATTTGATCTTCCCGTTCCCACGTGAACTCCGGTCCACGATTAGAGTTCCAACGGACTTTAACAATGCGGATTTTACTCCGGCGAAGGCTACGGATTTTATAGTCAAGAATTTCAACCGGTTCCTCCACGATACGTAGACGATCATCCACCTTGATCTCTTCGAGAGGAACAACCAAAGATTCATCCGCCAAACACTTCTTCAAATTAGAGACATGGAAGACGTTATGAACATTACTGAGCTCAGCCGGCAGATCAAGCCTGTATGCTACCGGTCCAATCCGTTCCAGGATCGCGAACGGTCCCACATACCGAGGATTCAATTTGCCCCGCTTCCCAAAACGTATAACGCCCTTCCACGGAGATACCTTCAACAAAACCCTGTCGCCAACCTCAAACTCCAAATGCTTGCGACGACGATCGGCATAGCTCTTTTGACGATCCCGAGCTGCTGCCATGCGGTTACGGATTTGTACGATCTTTTCGGAAGTCTCGTACACAAGTTCCGGGCCGGTGAGTTGACTCTCGCCCACCTCGGCCCAACAAAGAGGTGACCGGCATTTCCGCCCGTAAAGAGCCTCGAACGGAGCTGCCTTGATGCTAGAATGGTAACTGTTGTTGTAGGAGAATTCCACCAACGGTAAATGACTCTCCCACCCCTTGCCAAAATCGATCACACATGCCCGAAGCATGTCTTCTAGCGTTTGGATCGTCCGCTCACTTTGACCGTCAGTTTGCGGATGATAGGCTGTGCTCATGTCTAACTGAGTACCCAGAGCCTTATGCAAGGACTTCCAAAAGTTAGAGGCGAACCGAGGATCACGATCAGAAATAATAGAGACAGGCACCCCGTGCCGAGAGACCACTTCCTTGAGATATAACCGTGCCAGACGCTCGAGACCATCGGTCTCCTTGATAGCGAGGAAATGCGCAGACTTTGTCAACCTATCGACAATTACCCAGATCATGTCGCAACCACTGGGCGATTTCGGGAGTTTGGTCACAAAGTCCATCGTAATCCGATCCCACTTCCACTCGGGGATTTCAGGCTGTTGCAGAAGGCCGGACGGCTTTTGATATTCGACCTTGACCTTGGCACAGGTCAAGCACTTGCTCACGTACGAAGCCACATCCGCCTTCATGTTCGGCCACCAATAAAGTATCTTCAGGTCTTGATACATCTTATCGGAGCCAGGGTGAATAGAGTACCGGGACTTGTGAGCTTCATCGAGAACAAGCTCCCGCAAGCCCCCAAATAAAGGAACCCAAATACGTTCAGCGAAATAGTGTAACCCATCGGATCTGAGTTCAAGGTGGCTATCAGCACCATGCATGGTTTCAGCCTTAAGGTTTTCCTCCTTCAAAGCTTCTTGCTGCGCTGAACGGATTCGATCAGGTAAGCCGGAATGGATAGTGAGCTGAAGAGCTCGAACACGACGAGGTTTAGCCGTTTCCTTCCTGCTCAAGGCGTCTGCGACCACATTCGCCTTGCCAGGATGGTATTTGACGGCGCACTCGTAATCATTAAGAAGCTCGACCCAACGTCGCTGTCTTATATTCAACACCTTCTGATCAAAGATATGCTGGAGGCTCTTGTGATCGGTGTAAATAGTGCATTTGGTACCGTACAAGTAATGCCTCCAAATCTTTAAAGCAAAGACCACCGCACCCAACTCCAGATCATGGGTGGGGTAGTTTTTCTCATGAACTTTAAGCTGACGAGAAGCATAGGCGATGACCTTCTCGCGCTGCATCAGTACACAACCAAGACCCCGGATAGAAGCGTCACAATAAACCACAAAATCGTCCGTACCCTCAGGCAAGGACAAGATAGGAGCAGAACAGAATTTAGCCTTTAACAACTGGAAGGCCGACTCCTGCGAATCACCCCAGTCGAACTTTCTGTCCTTCTGGGTAAGCGAGGTGAGGGGTTGAGCGATCTTCGAAAATCCCTCAATAAAACGACGGTAATAACCTGCAAGGCCTAGGAATTGCCGCACCTCAGATGGCGTCTTTGGTGCTTCCCAGTCTTTAATGGCTTCAATCTTAGCTGGGTCGACGTGAATTCCTTTCTCATTAACAACATGACCAAGGAATTGGACTTCACGCAACTAGAAGCTACACTTAGAAAACTTAGCGTACAGCTGTTCCCGCCTCAGAAGTTCCAAAACAAGACGTAGGTGTTCCTGGTGGTCCACCTCGTTCTTGGAATAGACTAGAATATCATCAATGAAGACAATCACGAACTTATCAAGATAAGGCTTGCAAACACGGTTCATCAGATCCAAAAAGATGGCAGGTGCATTGGTGAGACCAAAAGGCATGACCAAGAATTCGAAATGGCCATAGCGAGTTCGAAAGGCAGTCTTCGGAATGTCAGCTTCTTGAACCCTCAACTGGTGGTACCCCGACCTCAGATCGATCTTCGAATAGAAACTAGAACCCTGAAGCTGGTCAAATAAGTCATCGATGCGAGGAAGAGGATAGCGATTCTTGATGGTAACCTTATTCAACTCCCGGTAGTCGATACACATCCGTAAGCTTCCGTCCTTCTTCTTGACGAACAAAATAGGGGCTCCCCATGGGGACGAACTAGGTCGAATGAAACCCTTCTCTAACAGCTCCTGCAACTGGTTCGATAATTCCTGCATCTCGGGAGGTGCAAGACGATAAGGGGGCACGGGCAATAGGGGCCGCACCCGGAGCAAGTTCAATACCAAATTCGACCTGGCGATAAGGCGGAAGGCCAGGTAAGTCTTCAGGAAATACATCGGGAAAGTCACGGACAACAGGAATATCTTCAATCTTCTTCTCTTCTTCAGACGAAACCGAAACAAGTGCCAGAATGGCAGAATACCCCTTCCGAAGATACTTATAGGCTTTCATACACGAAATGATACTCAATGGGACCCCGCTCTTCTCACCGTGCACCAACAGAATTTCTCCATCAGGGAGGGGAAGTCGAATGTCTTTATCAAAACAAACGATCTCAGCATGATACAGGGACAACCAATCCATACCCACGACAACGTCGAAACTACCCAAGGACACTGGCATAAGATCAATAGGGAAGGAATAACCCGACAACTCAAGGTGACACTCCCTAAGGACGTGCGTCGCCTCGACTTTCTTACCATCAGCCAATTCTATCAAGTACTTAGCCTCTAAAGGTGTAGGTACCCTATCAAGCAATTGACTAAACCCAAGAGATATAAAACTCTTATCGGCACCAGAATCAAATAAAACCGTAGCATAGCGATTATCGAGGAGAAACGTACCAGTAACAGTGTCGGGATCCTGTCGAGCACCACTTGAACCGATCACGAAGGCGCGAGCATTCCTGCTTCCGCCCCCATTGTTTCCATTACCCGACCCATTCTTCCCGGCTTCACCCTGTTTCAACTTGGGGCAGTTACGCTTGTAGTGACCAAGCTCACCACAGTTATAGCACCCTTGTTTCCCCTGATTTCCCTGAGGAGCAGCGACTTGAGGGGCTGGGGCTGGTGTGACCGACGGGTTTCGGTTCCCCAAAGGGTTGGACCTACAATCTTTAGCTTGGTGCCCAACCTTATAGCACCGACGGCAACGGTCCTTATCATCGCAAGAACCGGTGTGATGATAGTTGCATCGATCACACCTTGGCAACTTCCCAGCATAAACCCCCGGTTGTCGTTCAGACGACGATCCCCCAGTATCAGTCTTCTTCACCTGCTGAGGCTGAGCCGAGCTCGAGCCTTTCCCCATAGTTTCCCACTTCCGTTTGCTACTATCGGAAGTCTTCACAGCAGCGCCTCGGGGAGGCAAGACCCCTTCAGTCACCTTCATGTTGGTCAGCCTGTGGGCCGACCGAACCACCTCAGAATAAACAGTGAGGTTACCCGCAGCAACTAACCCGGCAATCTCCGGTACCAACCCAGCAACATAATGCTCAATCCTTCGGTATTCGGGTGCGTGCAGATCGGGGCACAAGACCGCCAACTCATTGTGCCTAGCAGTATAAGCTTCAATCTCAGAACCCACCATCTTATGATTCCAGACTTCATGCTCAAGCTTCTGGATTTCATCCCTCGGGCAATACTCATTTTTCAGCAACTGAATGAATTCTGCCCAGGGCATAGCGTGGGCTTCCCCAATGCCCATAGTCTGGGTGGTGGAGTTCCACCAAGTCAAAGCTTGAACCTCCAGGGTCGCAGAAGCATATTTCACCCGGTCGCCTTCCGGGCAGCTGCACATTGAGGAAACAGATTCGATTTTCTCCAACCAACGGAGCAGTCCCACTGCCTCTTCAGTGCCACTAAAGTTGTGGGGCTTACAATCCATGAACTTTTTATAGGAACACTGGGATGGAGGAGGATTGACAGCACCACCTGGAACAGACACGTAGGTAAGAATCGAGAAAAGGTAAAGTACCCCAAAACAAGGTAGGATAGGTGAGAACCGACGTACCACCCATAGCATTATGAGCGGCTTGGAATGCAGCCAGAGCAATATTCACATGTTGCTGCATTAAGTTATCCAATTCAGCTTGGGTCATATTAATATTCCCGCGGCCACCGCCGCCACCACGGCCGCCAGCACGACCGCCAGCACGGCCACCTCTGCGACCTCCACGAGCTCCCGACATCTTCTGTCACAACATGAAACAAAAGATTTAGGCTCGCCCGTGGTATAACCCATTAGGAATTTCAAGAAACTAGACAGAGCCCCGCTCGGGTCCATCCGTTCAAGCCCAAAGTCCGCCAGGGATCCCATGCGTCACAGTTTATGATCTCGTGTGCACCCGACATGATAAACTGTTCCACATGGTCCCCCAGGCGCGCTTTAAGTTTGAAGTTCAAGTCACTGAACACTAGCGCCCAACCATGGTATTATCATAAATATAAGTACAAGATAGTATGCATAAGAACGGGCGTGTTCATTAGGGCATAGAGGGGAGATGTCCAAATCCCTGGACAGATCTCAAGAGTACGCCGAAGCTACCCCAATGTACACCGCCGTCAAGAAAGTTCAATAGTATATCGTTCGCCGCCGAATCATAGTAAGGACGAGTCAAGAAATAGGATGATAAGGAGTAAATAGATGATGTAGCGTAGTAGATGATGACACCGACACCCCGACAAGTCATATTGTTACCCACTTGCTAAGACTCAACTAATTGTGACCGTCTAGTGTGTGCGACTCAGTTATAGACTAGACTCTACATGCAGTCTTAGTTCACTATAACCGTTGGCTCTGATACCAATCTGTCACACCCTCAAATTCCACGTGCGGGGTTTTACCGCGAGGCGCGTGACACACCAGGATCTCAGTCAACGATCACAATAAACATACAACAAACATGCATTCATAATTATATTTAAAACCAAAATATCATGCTTTGAGCTGTAAACCAGCAGCGGAAGCATTCTTGTTTACAACCAAAAGACATATCATTGTTTACAAAGACATTGTTTAATATGTTCCAAAATAATAGACGCCGTGCATGACTCCGTGCGCCTAATCCCTTGACCGCTACCTTAGCGACCTGAGAAAACATGCCAAAAATGTCAACATATAATGCTGGTGAGTTCACAGGTTTTCTTTCATAAAAGTGTTGTTATAAGTTCGGTAAGATCATTTCCCGTTACTACTATGTTATGAGAACGTTAGCTAGACGTTAAGTGTTGCTACTACTGCGGTTGGGAATCCATTACTAAACCGGTATAAGTGTTGAAGCCAGCCCAGACGGACGGGATTACCGATGCCTCGGTAACCCCCAAAGTATTAGAGACAATATGCACCCGCCCGGCTCCCAGCCGTCGGGTGGGGTTTGTAAGGCCCAATAGATCTATCCACATTTCCCCCGTTGTGCACCCCCGCACATTCATGGTTCCCCCTGGGACTTTCTGTAAAAGCCGCATAGTACGTAAAGTAACCATAGTATAACATGATCTATGATGAGTAATCAAATAAGTAGCATGTTTCTCCCCCGAAAGTAAAACGGTAAAAGTGGGGCTGTGACACTCACCTTGGTTTGCGTTACTTGAAAACAGTTAAGTAGTTATGTTATGATAGTCCCAAATAGCGGCGACCTATCATAAGATGTGTATAAGTATTGGACTAATAACCCGCAGGCTAACTAGTCCCCGTATGTCCAGACCGTGACCATAAACGTTTGAAAACACCTTTAACTGTTAGACCGACCGTGCCAGACAAGACCCGACATCCCATTGGTGACCCGACATTCCACGTGTTAGATAAATGCAAGACATCATGCAACATATGCAATTAAACACTTAGCACGCGCAACAATTCACCTAGTCTAGCATAATGTCCAATTAACGCATAAACAGGTCCGAACACGTCTTACTAAGTCATTGGGTGTATCCCGGGGTTCCTAACATGTTCCTAGGTGTCAAATCGTGTTCCGGGATGTCAAAACGCGTTCACGACAGCAGTACATGCGATTAGTAAGGTTACACGCGAGTAGGCATCAGCCTATAGGCGATTAGGGGCCTAATCGCCTGATGTATCAGGCGAGTAGGGTCCCAATCGCCCCTAATGCTGCATAATCGCCCCCAGCTCAGGCGATTAGGATTCCTAATCGCCTGCAGCTGCTGTGTAACGGGTTTTTGCGCGTTTAACCCTCCAAATCAAATCCGAAACATGCAACGACACCCAATATCAAACCTAAATCATTTACCAACCCATTTCAAGCAAAAACCCCCGACATATCACTGATCTAGCATGTTCTATGCAATTGTTTCCTAAAATGGCAAAGTACTAGGTTTCACCTACCAACCTTATCTTTCCTTAAATGGAAAGAATCAGATTTCAACCTCTACCAACATGTAAATCATCAAACCTCTGTTCCAACATCTTCCTAGCATCAATTCTAACAACTTTACATCAACAATCATAGCATAACCATCCTAAATCTTCAAGAACATACAAATGGGTCAAAATATGCATTTTCTTCAAAACACCATAATAATGGCTAAGATTCTAAGACAACCTTCCTAATAACCTCTACATAACAGAAGTACAATCATATCTTGAAAACATTCATGTTAAAATCACCAAGGAGACCAACATATGCATGTAAGCTTCACATATAACAAGCATTAAGGTGTAGACTTAGTTTAGGACTCTTTTGAAAGGTTTTTAAAGACACATTTTGGTAAAACAAGGTCTGGAACTTTGGGGAACTCAAAATAACAACTTTACAAAGGTTAGGGATGAAGAACACACCTTGGATTTTGCTAAAGAAAGGTGTGTAAGCTTGGGGATGGTGATTTTTGTAGCAAAAAGAGTTCCAGAGGTGTTTCAAGGTGTGTGGGTGGTTTGGGAGCAGCTAGGGTTGTTCTAGAGGTGTTTGGGGAGTTAAGGGTTCTATTTATAGGTGTTTTGACCCGAGCCCTGCAGTTCACGCGATTAGAAGCACCCTTCATGCGATTGGGGGCCTAATCGCATATAACCTCAAGCGATTAGGTCCCAATCGCCTCTAAACTCTCCTACTCGCATGAAGACATAGGCGATTAGGGGTTCTCCCAGCTCCTAATCGCCCCTGTGGTGCTGGAACGGGTTTTTGGCGCGTTAAACACTATTTTAACATATTTAATCACGTATTCACATACCGATAAGTCACATAATGATTTCAAACATATAATGCATGATAACTAACACGTTTACATCCGTTCACTAATTCCCGGGACTCGAGACTCGTGTGTGCATTAAACCCGGCGATTCCACGAATCGCCGATCCTTGTACCCATAGTTATGGACCGACTCCCGATGATTCCCAGAATCATCATACCGACTCGACTGACCCCGTTAAGGACGTAATATGCATGACTCGCTAAGGTAGACTTACTAGTTTAGTCAACGTTACTAACCTGAGTTTGCCGGGTGTCACATCATCCCCCTGTTGAAAGAATTTTCGTCCCGAAAATTGCCCAAGGCCAACAATTGGTATAAGAGAACTGGTTTATCTGATCACATATCAATCTAACACATTGAGAATCAGACACAGGCTCTAATTGATATTCAATAAGGGATTAAAAGTTCACTTTTTCAACATCCATCACTTTGAGAGATATTTGACAAATCAATGCTCTTTAAAATGGATCCACATAATACTGGTTCTGCCAATAAACCTGCTATGCTTGTTCGTTCTGAATACAACATATGGCAGAAAAGGATGGCACATACTTTGTCTCAGACCAACACCGGTTGTTGGAAATCTGTGATATATGGTGCTCACAAACCAGTAAATATTAATCTTGAAACTAAAGTTGAAATACCAAAGGACCCAAAAGACTACACAGAAGAGGATTTCCTAAAACTTGAGCTTGATGCTAAAGCTTTCTCTATGTTGGCAATGGCACTCCCAAATGAAATCTACTCTGGACTTCTACACTGTGAAAGTACCAAAGAGCTTTGGGACTGCTTAAAAGAACAGTTTGGAGGAACTGAAGAGGTGATTGCCAACACTAGAGAAATCCTGGCTCAACAATATGAAACATTTACTCACATAAATGGGGAAACTTTAACACAACAATTTGAAAGATTTTCCTCATTAATATCTGAGTTGAAATTAAATGGTCAGACCTATACAAATGTATCTATGCTTCATAGATTTTTAACGTCTTTACCAGAAAAATGGGAAACTTACTCTATAGTTCTCAGATCTTCACCAGACTTTAACTCCCTCACTCTTACAAAATTACATGGGAGATTTCTAACTTTTGAAACAGAAATTGATCAAAAGAAAAAGTTGCAAAGTTCTGGTGAAACAGCTGATGACTATGTACCTGGTAGTACAGCACTGTTAGGACACGACTCACCTACTTGTTCAAATAGTTTTGGATCTTTTGACCACATTGACATAACTGCTGGATCTCATCAGAAAGATCATTCCCAGGTTATGAAAATGATGAATATAGTCAAACTGCTGATAACATGTGTTTTATCATGGATGATTTGAAAAACTTCAGCAGTGATGACTTAGAAGAAATGGACATTTTACACCAACTGGCCATGTTAATTATAAAAACAAACAAATTTTATAAAAGGTCAGGAAGGAAATTTCCAGGACTAAACAGTTCTACAAAAATTGGTTTTGACAAATCTAAGCTTAGATGTCATAAGTGTCAGAAGTTGGGACACTTTGCTAGAGAGTGTAGAAGCTCTAGCTATAACCAACTCAGTCTGGAAATCAGTTTAACCCTAGTTATAATAGGAATAATGGAACACATGGAAGTGCACATTTTGAACAGGCACAAGCTCCACAAATCCAATATGTGCCATAAATACAATATGTACAGATGCCTGCTCAACAAATGCAGAGCCAACAATCAATCCCTTCCATTCCAGCTACTCAACAACCTCCACTAACTCAGCAACCCTCACAACAAAGTCTGTTCACTTCAGGGTATGTTGACTAGAGCAGTCTTCCTTTTGACACAACTGAGTGCAATCCTGATGCAGACAACAAAATGTTTGACATCAACTGGGGAGAACCTGACAACGGCGGAAAGAATTTTACCTTAATGGCATTTGAGGGCTGCACCTCAAAATCTGCCATGTCTCAAGTATCAAAAGAATCTTTAACTAAACTTTGTTAAACTCATGTAAAGAATCTTTTGCTCTCATAAGAGAGACTAATGTGCATTTACAAGGCAAAGCCAATGACTCTGAAAGAAAATTTACTCAAATGAAATGTGATTTAGAAAGAAAGCTTGCTGCTAAATCAAAAGAAAATTCTAAATTAACTAACAATGCTATTGAAACCCAAGCACAACTTAAAATCATGATAGAAGACCTAGGAAATGTCAGAAAAGAGCTTGCTGACACCAAGGTTAACTGTGAAAAATGGGTTGAGTCGTGTAAAGGGTACCAACTGCTGCTTAACAAACAAAGTGCATCAAATGTTAGGTTTGGCATAGGGTACAATCACACTGAAACACCAACTGATTTTTCTCCCAAAACTACTGAAGATGGGAGAAAAATTGTTCAAAATGAAACTTCTGAAGAGAAAGAATGCACATCTTTTCATGAAAACTTTCTAAAAATTCATAAAGAAAGTTCTTCAGAAGTAGTGATAAAATCTGACTTTAAGCCATCAGTAGTTTCATCTACATCAGGAGTTGAGAACCTGAAAACTACTGATGACCTAAAACAAATCAAGACAGACAGAAATCTGCCTTTAAATGAAAAAGAGAAGGCAAAAGAATGTGAAATCTGTGGTTGGTTTAACCACAAAACAGAATTTTGTAGATATAGAAAAGGAATTCAGTATAACAAGAAAAATTTACAACTGGTTGTGGGAAAACAACTCAAAAATGATTTTGAAGAAACTTTTCTTCCCAATAAACAACAACGAGGCAACACCTTTTCTCAGAAAAAGATAAAATCTCAACAACAGTCTTTTTCTCAAAATTCTCTTTCAGTAGTTAGACCTAAATCATCAGCAGTTTCACAAACTGCTGAGATTAAGGACCTCAGGAATATGGTACAACTACTGATGACCAAGGTTGATGGTGGTCCTCAAAAGGATACCACCATTGCTCTTAATGAAAAATCCATTGCCAAAAAGACATGGATTCCTCAACCTGGTCAAGAACAAACTATTTATGTTCTCAAGAGCAAACCCAAAGCCAAACTGGCTTGGGTTCCCAAATCTAATTAATTTGCTACTTTGTGCAGAGGGTCTCCAGAGGCTTAAATAGCATTTGGTATGTTGACAGTGGAGGCTCAATGCACATGACAGGATGCAGATACCCGATAAACAATTTTATCAGTCAAAGAGAAGGATTTGTATCCTTTGAGAACAATGCCAAGGGATATGTGCTAGGACATGGCAATGTCTCTTCTGGCAAAATACAGTTTGACAAGGTCAATTTGGTTGAAAACCTTGAGTACAACTTGCTGAGTGTGTCACAAATGTGTGATAAAGGATATTCTTCCTTTTTCACAAAGACAGCATGCAAGATCATATCACCAGAAGGCCAGAAGTTAATAGAGAAGATCATTGAAGATCATACTTTGTTGATAGCCAAAAGATGTGGCAATGTCTATGCAGTGGATATTGAAAAGGACAAAGTACTGAACAACACTGCCTGTTTCTTCTCAAGGGCATCAACTTCAAAGATTGATCTCTGGCACAGGAGACTTGGCCATGTGAACTTTAAAACCATAAATAAAGTCACAAAAATGGGCTTGGTCAGAGGTCTACCCTTGAAAGTATACCAGTGTCAAGAACACTGTGTATCCAGTTTAAAGGGAAAGCAGCATAAGTCCTCCTATAAGTCTATTGAAGAATCTAAAACAACTGCATGTCTTCAACTACTCCATATGGAATTTGGGCCAGTAAAAATCATGAGCCTTGGTAAGAAGAAATACTACTTAGTCATCATTAATGAATATTCAAGATTCACATGGGTATTCTTCTTATTTTCCAAGGATGAGGCAGCTGAAATCATCAAGTTCTTCATTCTACAAGTAGAGAAACAATACTCTTTATCTGTCAAAGCCATTAGAAGTGATAATGGGACAGAGTTCAGGAACAAAACTCTGGATGAATTCTGTTTGTCTAAAGGGATTATTAGACAATTCAGTGTTCTCAGAACTCCTGAACTAAATGGTGTGGTAGAAAGGAAGAACATAACATTAATTGAAGCAGCAAGAACCATGTTAGCTGATTCAGGCCTACCATTGTATTTCTGGGTTGAAGCAGTCAACACTGCATGTTATGTTCAGAATAGAGTCCTTGTCAACAAGAGACACTCCAAAACTGCCTACGAAGTTCTTCATGGCATGAAGCCCCTTATCTCCTTTTTCAGGGCTTTTGGATGTCAATGTTTCATTCTAAACATTAAAGACTCTATTTCAAAGTTTGCTGCTAAAGTTGATTCAGGTTATTTTCTTGGTTACTCTTCCACTAGAAAAGCCTACAACGTTTTTAACACAAGAACCAAGATTGTAAAAGAAACACTGAATGTCAAGTTCAATGAGTTAAAACACACTCTCATTCCAGCACATCCTGCTGAACTCTTTGACCTTGACAGCTTCCATTTCGGACCTAAAAAGACTATCACTTCATCTAAACCTACTTATTATGGTGATCAAAGGTTTGATGATGAGGATCCAGCACCATGGACTCCTAATACAGTCATTAAATCAACTTTCAAACCATCAGAAGTTTCACAAACCTCTGATTAAACAACTGCTGATGTACAAACTCCAACATCTGTTTCAGCTCCTACAACTACTGAAGATGTTCAAACAGCTGAACCAGATATTATAAACCGTAGTGGTTTGTTTGAAGAAGTACAAGAGCCACCTACACCTGTCAATGGTTTACAACAACTGATTGAACACAAGGATCATCCATTGGATCAAATCATGGGTGATATTGCATCAGGTGTTCTCACAAGAAACCAGCTTTCCAACTTTTGCTTCTTCTCAGCATTTATTTCTCAGTTGGAACCTAAGAAGTACCAAGAAGCCCTCAAAGACAACAATTTGGTGCAAGCTATGCAAGATGAGTTGCTCCAATTCAAGAAGCAACAGGTATGGGAAATCTGTCTCTTACCACCAAACAAGCTACCAATTGGCACAAGATGGGTTTTTAGGAACAAACAAGATGAGGCTGGTATGATTATTAAGAACAAGGCAAGACTGGTGGTAAAAGGTTATTCTCAAGAAGAAGGAATTGATTATGATGAAACCTTTGCTCCAGTTGCAAGACTTGAAGCCATCAGGTTATTTCTGGCTTATGCTATTTCCAACAAAATTAAAGTTTTTCAAATGGATGTTAAAAGTGCATTTTTGTATGGAAAAATCAAAGAGGAAGTGTATGTCTGTCAGCCACCTGGGTTTGAGGATCCTTCTCATCCTGAGTGGGTGTACAGACTTGACAAAGCTCTTTATGGGCTAAAACAGGCTCCTAGAGCCTGGTATGAAACACTTTCCAACTTTTTGCTCAAAAATAACTTTACAAGTGGCTCCATTGATAAAACTCTTTTCATTAAACATGTTGGAAATCATGTATTACTTGTTCAAATTAATGTTGATGATATCATATTTGGTTCAACAAACACAAAACTGTGTGATGAATTCAAGAAACTCATGCAATCAAAATTTGAGATGAGTACAATGGGAGAGCTGCAGTACTTTTTAGGACTGCAGATCAAGCAACAAACAAATCGAACTTTTATACATCAATCTAAGTATGTTAAAGAATTATTAAACAAATTTTCTTTACAAGACTGTAAATCATGTTCTACTCCCATGACACCAACCACACAAGTTGAACCAGATGATCAAGGAAAACAGGTTGATCAAACCATGTATACATGTATGATAGGTTCCCTTTTATATCTAACTGCTTCTAGACCAGATATTATGTTTTCAACATGTGTCTGTGCTAGATATCAATCAGCTCCTAGGGAATCACACCTAATTGCAGTCAAAAGAATATTCAGATATCTGAAAGGAACTCATACACTTGGAATGGTATCCTGTTTCTAGCAATACCAAGTTATCAGGTTTTTCAGATAGTGACTATGCAGGGTGCAAAATCCAGTTCAGTTCTCAAAGACTAAACATAATGAAATCAGGTATCATTTCATAAGGGATTGCTATGAAAAAGGCAAGATTGAAGTGAAGCATGTGACAACAGCTAATCAAATAGCTGACATATTCACTAAACCCCTTGACACATCAACATTTCAGAAGTTAGTATCCATGCTTGGGATGCTAAATTTGTAAGTGTTTCTTTTACTTTTCTGCACATATTTTATTTTTCACTTACATCTGTTTTGTTTTAAAACTTCTGAAAAACAAAAAGAGAGAAACTACTGATGTACAAAACATCAGTATGAGAATATTTTCTGAAAAATGATTAACTTCTGATAAAATAAACTTCAGAAGTTATGAATAAAGTGTTTATAAACATGCTCATCAGTTGTTAACAAACTACTGAAGAGAAAATGGGAACTACTGATGATAGTTATTCTTCATCAGCAGTTTTGTCATTAAGGGTAAATCAGACATTTTCCACTTCAGAAGTTTGACCTATGGAGGTTATAAACTTCTGATAAACACCTTTTCCAACACTTATCCTTTCAAAAAAGCAAAATTCCCTCCTTCTCTCTCAAAAACACTCTCAAACCCTTAACCTGCAAAAAAAAACACTGTTCGATCTACCCACACACAAACCACATGGCTTTTACACTGAAACAGGGACACAATCAAAGAGGCTACTTTGAGAAACATGAAGCCTGGTCCCAATACGACGAAATCATTGATTTAGTCGTCAAATCCCAATACTTCACTACCCTCACCGTTGATCCTCCAATCCATACTGAAACTCTTAATGAGTTATGGGCGAACGCAGAGACGGTGATAGTGAATGATCAAGTGATTTCCCTAAAATCAACTATCCAAGGGAAAGTAATGGCAATCACAACAGCAACTTTGGGAATTAGACTGGGTCTGGATGATGTGGATGCACCAGATCAATTTCCAAACTCTGAAATTCATTTGACCATGACAGAGTGTGGTTACCAAGGTACTCTCTCACATGCAACTATTTTTAAGAAATATTTTGAACCAAAATACAAACTTTTGTTTCATTATATAACCATGTGCCTGAGTCCAAAAACTGGATCTTATGATCAGATGCCCTCTACTTTTCAACCAATTTTTCATTCCATTGTGAATGAAACAAAATTCAGGGCATCAGCAGTTTTCTTTAATGAGTTGGTGTTACATCACCTAAATTCTAAAAAGAAGTTTTTGTTGTATCCAAGATTCATAATGCATTGCATAATTAAAGAACTTGGAGATGGGGTGCTTGTGGGTAAAACACCTGTTTTAAACCCATTAACCTCACAAGCATACTCAAGGCATAACAAACCGGCTACCTGGCTAGAAGATGACCAAGGGGAACAAGAAACAGTCCCCATGGAACCCTCATCTTCCAAACCCTCACCCAAAAAGGCCAAGAAAACCAAACAACAAAAACCAAAACCCTCCAACCTTAAAAGAAAGGCCGTTCAGGAAGTTGAGATGCATGACACTGCTAATGTGCAATCTGCACTTGTAAAAGATGTGACTGAAACATCCTCTCAGTCTCATCCATCTCAAACCCCCCACAAGAGCCCCTATTACCATTCTTTTCAAAAGAAAGAAATTCAAGCAACCCATAACTACTCACCCTTCTTTTGAAACTACTGAAACACTACCACAAACTACTGAACTAGAACCATCAACCATTGAAATAGCCAAACTTCTCTCTAGGCTAAAAGAGACCATCCCTTTAGAACATGTCAGTCCCCAACAACCACATCAAACAGGGGACATACCATCAGACCTTGACATGAATGTGGATGTCCTTAGCCCTAACCCAAGAGATGAGGATGAACCAGGGTTTCTAAGCCCAAACTTAGAGACCTCAGGTACATTTGAAACTGCTACTACTCATTTACCACCGAGTGGTGGACCTGAGGACAGAAGTAACATAGCTAAGACCTCACTTGTGGCAACTACTGATGAAGGCTTTATGCTGAGGTAGGAAATCCTCATAACCAAGAAAAAGGTGTTTGTGAGACAACTGGGTTGGGCCCAGCTCATGATACAACTGATAATGTCCTCATTGAGGATATCATTAGTGTAACACCCTAACGATGGTGGAAACATCGGGATGTCACGTATTGATGATTGTTCAGTAGCTCATGGTAAATAATAAATTTCAATAATTGATTTAATTACATTATATACAATTGCTCTACAAGAATTCGTACATCAAAATGAATAATACTAAGTACACGTCTTCAAGCATTAACTCAAATCTTCAAGCAAGCTATAACCTGAAACATGTTAAGTTTGAAAATATTTTAGGTCAACAAAAGTTGGTGAGAATACATAGGTTACCGAATATAATAGATAACAATAGTTTGTACAACAATCACAGTTGTATAATGATAGAGTATGAGTCCGACATGTAACAATGCGTCTTTTGTACAATCAAACCTTATGTCGACTAAGACCTAACTCGCAAGTTAGTAAAAGTGTAACTGTTATCGATCATCCCTGAATTTATTGAGGGGGATCGGTTTGTCAGACCTATAGCGCTATAATCTAAACAGGTGGCTTGATCAATGTTAATGATTGTACCGTGTCTTTTTGTTACAGTCAAATGATAGAATGAGTAAATGATAGTGTATAAAATGTTTATAATTGAATCACAAGTTTCACAATGTAAGAATGAGTAAATGATAGTATATAAAATGTTTAAACATGTTTCACCCCAAAATGTAAAACATAAAAAGGGGCTATGTAAACTCACCTTAGCAAAATGTTAAGTCTCGTGAAAATAGAATAAGTGTAACCCAACGATGCCAAGTATTACCCTATATTTAAGGTAATAAATAAGTCTAAGTCTTTCTAGTCCTACAAATATTTCCTAGGGTTTCGATTTGGGGATAGGTATTCGTTTGATTATTAATTAAATTGTTTAATAAAATAAAAGAAATTCGATAAATAAATAAACAAAAGTCTTTTTTGTAGATTTTTGATTAAGGGTGATCACGTTAATAGGTTTTAAGTACGAAAATAATTTTTATAAAATTATTTTCTTAAAAATAGAATATTTAGTCTAATTATTTCTATTTTGCCAAAATATAACTTTAATATCTAAAAATATTAAAATTAAAGAATTTTTAAATTAAAATTTGTATTTCTGTTCTAAATGGACAGAAATAATTTATATAAAATTTTGGTGCAAAAATATTCAAAAATGAATTTATTATAATTTATTTATGATTGAAAAAACAAAAATCGATTAAAAATATTAAATAAATGATTTTTCAGAAATAAAAACCATTTCTGGAATGTTTATTGTTTTATAAACTTAGAATAATTTTTGTAGAATTTTATGAAATCGTTTTGATATTTTTATAGAATTTTATAATTATAATAGAATAAATTTGAAATATTTATTATATATAATAAATAAAAGATTTTTGAAAAACTAAAAATTGGACAACAAAGTTTATCACTTGAATAACATAAAATAAATTTTGTAGAATTTATAAAGCATTTTTAGTATTTTAAAATTGTTTTTATAAATAATAATGAATATATAAGTAATAAAGGTTTTAAAAAAAAAAGTTTGCATATGGTGAGGCTCGAACCCGCGTCAAACCCGGGTCAGAGTTTTTAAATCACAAGCCTAGACCATCTGGTCTAGACCCTGAGAACGATTAAACCATGGTTGAAATTAATTATATAGTCTAACTGATTTGTTTTTAATATGCATAAACCAAAAGATTCAAACCACGGGACTCGAACCCTGGCCTTAAGGCCGGTTCATGTTTTAGTGAAAGGGGCCACACCAACTGATCTGTTGATCAGTTGGTGATGAATGTGGTTCAGTTTAATATAAATATTAATGTCTGCAGATCAATTATCCCCAAATCAAAAGTGTCGAGCCCTAGGTTTTACAATAATCAGAATTAATGATTAATAACCCGATTTTTCATAGGGTTATTGTTGTTATAATGCCGATAAACAAAACCAACAAAAAAATTGAGACTTACAATACGTTATTGTGCGATTAGAAACATTCAACGAAAAAGTCAACTGACTTGATTCTTCACGAATTAGAGAGATAATCAGAGAGTTTTGTGGGTAGAGAAAGTGTATGCGGTACATTTAGGCTCTAGTGCAGGCCTCAATTTATAGTGTAACGAGCATAAGATTGATTTGGAAGGTTTGACTAGAGTTAAAAGCATAAACACGTGAATTGGCTTGATTTAGGTAAGAATTGATGGTGATTAGCGTGTATAAAACGCGTACTAGTCAATCAATTACGAAGTTTACCATATCAGGGATTAAAAACGCGGTATGAAGTTCGAATTTGAGAGATAAACATCGCAGTTGACTTCTCATAAGTCAATTGCACTATTAAACGCGTTACAAATATCTTATAAATCAGGGTTAGAACAAGTTAAAGCTGTAGACCAGTTGGTTAAGTCATGTGTGTGTGTGATTGAACCGGCCTAGGGCACGGGTTCGAACCCCGGCCCAGGCATTTATTTTTTTTACAATTATTAAACCAATATTTAGATAATATAAGCTTATAGTATGGTACTAGGGTTCCAAAAGTGTTACGAAACATTTTTTAAAGGGTACGAAAATGATAAAAATTTTGACGTTTTATTAAGAAATGTCGTAACGTACATAGTATTTAATGCGAAATGTTACAGTCTCCCCTACTTTTGGAAACTTCGTCCCGAAGTTTATTGAAAACACAGGATTGAAGGTGATTGGGTAGAAATGAAAATAATTGTGATTTGGAAAATTTAGGTTATATCATGACATGAATAGAATAAACTGTCTCGAATAGTTTGGATAAGAGGCGTGTTATGTGTGAGTTGAATGACTAAATGAACTATCAGATAACTAGAGTTTACATTTGGTTATCTCCCGAAACCTTGATAGAATTTCACACTACCTTAACGTACCTGTAAATTCATGATTACGTTCCGGACCGCAATCACCAATTTACCTTACATTAGGGTTTTGTGTCCTTCTATTACTCTAACACACATGTAAGTAAGGCATAAATAATCATGTGGTTGAACCTTTGTATTTAATGAGTCCAACTGTTGAGCAGGAAAAAGACTCCTGCCAGTTAGTGAGTAGGAACCTCTACCGATTGTTGAGCAGGTTCGATAGCCTCCACCAGTCGTGGAGCAGGTTGTAGGGCCTCTCCCACTGTTGAAAAGGCATGATGACCTCTACCAATCGTTGAGTAGGTTATTTGGTACTCAACTAACTGTTGAGCAAGTACTTTATCCTCTATTAAGTGTAGCAATTATTATACACATAAATTGCAAATTGATAATATGTTTATGTAAGCAAGTTTATAAGTATAACGAGTATAGTATATGAGTTGTAGTTGTATAGATTTAGATATTGATATAGCAATTAGTTCACATTCAAACAAGCATGCATCCAAGTGTTATGATTATACCATATAAACAACTCTCAGACAAAAATTTCAATACTAGAATTTATTACTTGAATCAAATAGCGTCAATACATAGAATAAAAAGCAAACAACATTCGAATGGTGGGACTTGCTGTTAAGTAGCTGGAGGGTCTTGATCTCGGTTTAGTTTAGGGCATTGGTTACGGAAGTGATTTGGGTCTCCACATTCATAGCACTGACCATAGTTGTATCTACCAGGACGATTAGGATTAGCAGCCTGAGCAGGGTTGGTTGGTTGGTTTCAGGGTTTGGGGTCTCACGACATGTGTTGACCAGGTGGCCATACTTACCACAATTGGTGCACAAGCGACACGCTGAAGCAGTGGGATGATGTCGTTTGCATGTGTTACACAATGGAAAGTTTCCTGTATAAGGTTTCTTGTTAGAAGCTTGTGTAGTGAGGTTTACATCAGGATCCCTGGTCTTACGCTTCTAGTTCTCAGTAGTTACCGCGGCTACAATACTTGCTTTCTCGCCTTTCCGAACTAAGGTCCCGTTCTTTACGTGATTGTCAGTTAAGGTAGCTGCTAGACGCTTGGCCTCTTCGAGGGTAGCAGGGTTCCTTCCCCACACCGTGTCCTGAATCTGCATGGGTAAACCACCGATATATTTCTCAATGGCTACAGGTAGGGGAGTGACCTTATGGGGCAACAACAGACTGAGCTCATGGAAGCGGGGTATTATAAGCAAGGTTTTCCCCACTATCCTGAGCAAGGGTGTAGAACTCATCCTCTAATTTCTTGACCTCGTTACGTGGGCAAAAACTCGGCTTTCATTATCTCCTTGACTTGATCCCAGGTCATAGCAAGTGCAACTTCAGCTCCACGGGTGCGCTTTTCCTCATTCCACCAAGTGAGTGCTCGTTTGTGAAGAACACTCATAGCATAACGGACCTTAAAGTTATCGGGACACTCACTATTAATGAAGGTATTCTCAATACCCTCGAACCATTGTAGGAGACCAGTAGCTCCTTCATCTCCACTGAACTTAGGAGGATTACAGGTATTAAAGTGTTTGAGAATGCAGGCTGGGAGACCATTCCCGTTTCCATTCCCGTTCCCATTGTGGTTTCCATTGTCGTTTCCGTTTCCGTTTCCATTGCCGCTTCCATTTCCATTGCCGTTCTCATTCATTTGGATGACTTGAGCCAGTAAGTTAGGAATCAGAGTTGCGATCTGTTGCGCCATTTATTGGGAAATGATCGCAGCCAGTTGGGCATCACTTCCATTGTTGTGGTTAGTGTCGTGGTTATGTTTGTGGTTGCTGCTCCCTTCCTCATGATTTCCACCACTGTTATTGCGAGTGCTGCGACGTGGAGGCATGATCTGTAAGAGACACATTGAAGATTCAATGAGGCATGAAATGAATGAGGTAATATAAAGGAATGTAATCATTTATCCATTAGTTATAACGAATAAACAAAAACGTTGACTTATCAAAGATTTTAGATTCTAATAACATAGTGAAGACATGCTTTAGCCTATAAATGAACACTCATCCCGAGAATTCCCAGGTAGGCATCTGGGTCCCTCGTCTGATTAGGATATATGCGCAATGCCAGCCTAGACAGAAGACTCAGAAAACAGGCGTTCACCCTTCCAGATTGCACGTGTTCGTTATTAAAATCTAGAACTTCGACGAGATCTCAAGGTGGTTCAGGCTAAACCTGAGGATTTTGTCCTATTAGTCTAAGAGTAGATCCAGTGATGGAGAAGCAATCTTCTTGTAGGGACTAAGATAGAGATAAGAAGTGGGAGGAAGATAGAGATTAGAAACAAGTAGGGTTGCAAGTAAAAGGAGCAAGTACTGATTATAATCCTATGGTTATAGACTAGATTATTTTTCTAATAACCTAATTCCCTATAACCATGGCTCTAATACCAATCTGTAACACCCCAATCGATGGCAGAAACATCGGAATGTCACGTATTGATGATTGTTCAGTAGCTCATGGTAAATAATATATTTCAATAATTGATTTATTTACATTATATACAATTACTCTACAAGAATTCGTACATCAAAATGAATAATACTAAGTACACATCTTCAAGCATTAACTCAAATCTTCAAGCAAGCTATAACCTGAAACATGTTAAGTTTGAAAATATTTTGGGTCAACAAAAGTTGGTGAGAATACATAGGTTTTCGAATATAATAGATAACAATAGTTTGTACAACAATCACAGTTGTATAATGATAGAGTATGAGTCTGACATGTAACAATGCGTCTTTTGTACAATCAAACCTTGTGTCGACTGAGACCTAACTCGCAAGTTAGTAAAAGTGTAACTGTTATCGATCATCCCTGAATTTATGCGGGGGGATGGGTTTGTCAGGCCTATAGCGCTATAATCTAAACAGGCGGCTTGATCAATGTTAATGATTGTACCGTGTCTTTTTGTTACAGTCAAATGATAGAATGAGTAAATGATAGTGTATAAAATGTTTATAAATGAATCACAAGTTTCACAATGTAAGAATGAGTAAATGATAGTATATAAAATGTTTAAACATGTTTCACCCCAAAATGTAAAACATAAAAAGGGGCTATGTAAACTCACCTTAGCAAAATGTTAAGCCTCGTGAAAATAGAATAAGTGTAACCCAACGATGCCAAGTATTACCCTATATTTAAGGTAATAAATAAGTCTAAGTCTTTCTAGTCTACAAATATTTCCTAGGGTTTCGATTTGGGGATAGGTATTCGTTTGATTATTAAATAAATTGTTTAATAAAATAAAAGAAATTCGATAAATAAATAAACAAAAGTCTTTTTGTAGATTTTTGATTAAGGGTGATCACGTTAATAGGTTTTAAGTACGAAAATAATTTTTATAAAATTATTTTCTTAAAAATAGAATATTTAGTCTATTTATTTCTATTTTGCCAAAATATAACTTTAATATCTAAAATTATTAAAATTAAAGAATTTATAAATTAAAATTTGTATTTCTGTTCTAAATGGACAGAAATAATTTATATAAAGTTTTGGTGCAAAAATAGTGAAAAATGAATTTATTATAATTTATTTATGATTAAAATAACAAAAATCAATTAAAAATATTAAATAAATGATTTTTCAGAAATAAAAACCATTTCTGGAATGTTTATTGTTTTATAAACTTAGAATAATTTTTGTAGAATTTTATGAAATCTTTTTGATATTTTTATAAAATTTTATAATTATAATAGAATAAATTTGAAATATTTATTATATATAATAAATAAAAGATTTTTGGAAAACTAAAAATTGGACAACAAAGTTTATCACTTGAATAACATAAAATAAATTTTGTAGAATTTATAAAGCATTTTTAGTATTTTAAAACTATTTTTATAAATAATAATGAATATATAAGTAATAAAGGTTTTAAAAAAAAAAGTTTGCATATGGTGAGGCTCGAACCCGCGTCAAACCCGGGTCAGAGTTTTTAAATCACAAGCCTAGACCATCTGGTCTAGACCCTGAGAACGATTAAACCATGGTTGAAATTAATTATATAGTCTAACTGATTTGTTTTTAATATGCATAAACCAAAAGATTCAAACCACGGGACTCGAACCCTGGCCTTAAGGCCGGTTCATGTTTTAGTGAAAGGGGCCACGCCAACTGATCTGTTGATCAGTTGGTGATGAATGTGGTTCAGTTTAATATAAATATTAATGTCTGCAGATCAATTATCCCCAAATCAAAAGTGTCGAGCCCTAGGTTTTACAATAATCAGAATTAATGATTAATAACCCGATTTTTCATAGGGTTATTGTTGTTATAATGCCGATAAACAAAACCAACAAAAAAATTGAGACTTACAATACGTTATTGTGCGATTAGAAACATTCAACGAAAAAGTCAACTGACTTGATTCTTCACGAATTAGATAGATAATCAGAGAGTTTTGAGGGTAGGGAAAGTGTATGCGGTACATTTAGGCTCTAGTGCAGGCCTCAATTTATAGTGTAACGAGCATAAGATTGATTTGGAAGGTTTGACTCGAGTTAAAAGCATAAACGCGTGAATTGGCTTGATTTAGGTAAGAATTGATGGTGATTAGCGTGTATAAAACGCGTATTAGTCAATCAATTACGAAGTTTACCATATCATGGATTAAAAACGCGGTATGAAGTTCGAATTTGAGAGATAAACATCGCAGTTGACTTCTCATAAATCAACTGCACTATTAAACGCGTTATAAATATCTTATAAATCAGGGTTAGAACAAGTTAAAGCTGTAGACCAGTTGGTTAAGTCATGTGTGTGTGTGTGATTGAACCGGCCTAGGGCACGGGTTCGAACCCCGGCCCACGCATTTATTTTTTTTACAATTATTAAACCAATATTTAGATAATATAAGCTTATAGTATGGTACTAGGGGTCCAAAAGTGTTACGAAACATTTTTTAAAGGGTACGAAAATGATAAAAATTTCGACGTTTTATTAAGAAATGTCGTAATGTACATAGTATTTAATGCGAAATGTTACAATTAGGGATTCAGATGATTCCATTAATTTGGATGATGATTCACACTCCACTAAACATAAATTGACGGCTGCTAGTGAAGGTCCTGCACCTGGTGTTTCTAAGCTCAAAGAGCTGGTCATGCCAGATCAGGTTAAAGTCCACTTGATCCCTGATTCCTCTAAAGTGGCATCTTCAGTACATCCTGAAGATCACTCAAAAACACACCCCTCACTAAAAATGTCTACCCAATTCCTTGGGTCATCAAGCATAGACCTGAACCACCTATGCAGCCCAGATGGTGCCCTATACCAGATGATGAACACCCTAATAGCCAATCACCTCAAATCATTCACAACTTCTTAGGAGTTGAAAACCACAACTCAATTTGAGGTGATTAACAAGAAACTTGGTGAGCTGTCCAACAAAATTGACAACAATTCAAGACAGCTTGTTGAATTATCTAGTAAAACTTCTCAACCTGGCAGGCTTCCAGAAGTGGATGAAGCCAAAAAGGGGGAGAAGATTAAGGAACCAAAGCAGTCACTGGAAGCCAGAATAAAGGCAAGAGTGGCTCTACAACAACAACAACTGCTAGAAAAAGCCCAGAAACAAAAAGAAGATCAAGAAAGGCTTGTTTCTAGAACTGAAGTTGAAGCTGAACCTTCCCAAGGGCATAATGAAGAAACTTCTGAAGACTCTGAAAATACTGAAGACAATCCTTCAGTAGTTGTACTACTCCTATCAACACTTCAGTAGTTAACACTTCCAACTTACAAACAACAGAAGAGCCTTCCAAACCAACTGAACAACAACCAACTCCTATTACAAGGCCTACAACAACTCAAATGACTGTACTAAGCCCTTCTCCAATTTCAATGTCCAAAGAACTACTAGAGAAGAGCTTACTTGCAGCCCAAAGAAAGGCTAAGGAAGATGAGATCTAGAACAACCTAGAAGCAAGGGAAGACATGAGCTTAAATGAAAAGCTTCAAGCTTATGAAGCAGAGTTGAATAGACAAGCTGAAATAGAAAGAGTTGCTGAAGAAGACAAAAGACAACAACTGGTGTCTTTTATTACAAAGAACAGCAAGACAAAAGCCTAGTCACTCAAAGGGCTCTCAATGGATGAGCTAACAAGAAGAGCTCAACTTGTTGCTGACAAGACTGCAACTAAGAAGGATAGAAAAGCAAAGAGAGCAGAGATAATTGAAGAACTGGTAGCCAATGACTATGGTTCAAAAGCCTCAGTGTCAAAGTGGAGAGAAGATAAACTGCTGGACACATATAAAAGATTCAAGGCTGACAAGGCTGCAAATCTAGAGAAGTACAAAACTTCTAAAGTATCAACTTCAGTAGTTAGAACTTCTGGTGTTAAACATTCAAGACCTGCTACCAAGAGAAAGCCAGAGGACAATACAAAGACAGACTTCAAGATGGTGTTGCTAGAAGGCAACACAGTTGTACAAGGAGACTTTGATATTGAAGAAAAGCCTCTGATAACACGGTTCAGGGATCCTTAAACATTTGCTTACCAAATCCAAAAGACTGTAACTGACAAACTGCACACAAAGGTAATTACTGAACATCACTTACCTACATTTAAAATACCTGATGTGGTGCAAACAGAAGACAGGAGTGAATCCCACCTGAGAGTCATTGAAGTAGAGAACATCCAACACTCAGGAACATCCCAGGGATCCAGCATGGTTCCCTATACTTCAGATTTTGACAGATCTAAAGTATTGATCATAAAATGGTCCTTTACTGATTCCAACTCAGTATTGGTGACAAGAAGAGATCGTTCAAGCAAGGCCTTCAAATCCATAAATGAACTGAAGAATCTATCAACACAAGACTTGCTTACAATTCAACATTGTGACACCCCAGGAAAATCCCACAACGGGCGTGGCTAAGAGAGATCCTTGGTTCATAAGTAATGTCTTGCCTCTTAAATCACCAACGCGTTTTGGGGCTTAATGTTAGTGGATGAGAGGAGAACTCCACAGTTAAGCGTGCTCAGGTGGGAGAAATTTCAGGATGGGTGACCTCCTGGGAAGTCTTCACTGGGCAACCAAAAACAAATCCGTGAGCTCTGGATGGGCGACCCATCAGGGCAAAGCGAACAATATTGGTGGTGAGAGGGGTCGGGTGTTACAGATGGTATTAGAGCCACTCCTGTGCCATTCGGGATGGTGGGTGCATACTTCATCAGGGACGATGAGACTCTAACGGGGGGTGAATGTGACACCCTAGGAAAATCCCACATCGGCCGTGGCCAGGAGAGATCCTTGGTTCATAAGTAATGTCTTGCCTCTTAAATCACCAACGCGTTTTGGGGCTTAATGTTAGTGGATGAGAGAAGAACTCCACAGTTAAGCGTGCTCAGGTGGGAAAAATTTCAGGATGGGTGACCTCCTGGGAAGTCTCCACTTGGCAACCAAAAACAAATCCGTGAGCTCTGGATGGGCGACCCATCGGGGCAAAGCGGACAATATTGGTGGTGACAAGGGTCTGGTGTTACAAACATCTTGAACCTGAACAAGGATCTCTCACAGATGAACAACTGAATCAACTAAAGAATTCCATGTTCAAAGAAATATGGAAGATAGTTGAAGACAGAAGAAGAAAGCAATAAGGAATTAGATAAGGTTTTGGCTTCATCAATCTAGGGGAGATTGTAAGGACAGAAAGGATTGAAGAAACAACTTTTGCAAACCATGGTCTAATTCTTACTTCTGCCAAATTATTCTTAAGTATAGAACTACTGAAGAAAGAAGACACAAGTACTGAAGAAGGATTCAACAAGTACTGAAGAAGAAAGATCAGAAGTTCTGAAGACAAACTACTCATCAGTAGTTTGTCATTCATCAGCACTTGTAATAGAATCTTTCCACCGCCCTTATGTTTCAGTAGTTTAATAGTTTACTATTACTTTATCATTTTGTACAAGTTCCAAGACTACAGTCTGTTGTAGTATTACTTTTGTGTAAAGTTATGAACAAGTTGTATGTATCTGATGGTCTATAAATAGATGGGTTCATCCCACTATTTTAGACATTGATTTTAATTGAAAAACTGAAATCCTTTAAAAACTCTTACTTATTATTTCCATTTCATTAACTGAGAATCTATCTGTTTACTTATTGTCATTTACATTCAATACTTAGATTCTCATTAAACTTGTCTTTAGTTTGCAAACATCCAGGGGGAGTAATAACTCCTGTAGATAGTGAAACTTTATTAAACTTATTCCGCTGTGCAAAACTGATCAAACTTGCAAAACACATAAGTGTTCATATGCAAGTAAACTGTTAAAGAGCATACTGATCCAACATTGGATTTTAATAATCCAAAGTTTGGGTCATTGGCTGATAATAATCCGAACTTTAATGTTGGCCCAGAATAATCCCAAGTGGACATGTGGGTGTCAAAAATGAACCTCCGTTAACTCTGAACTAACTAGGTTAGTGTATGCTGGCGTGGCAAATGACGTGGCATGCTGACGTGTACAACAATGATGACGTGGCAGAGGACGTGGAAATTATTTTCTTTTAATGCCACGTTAGAAAAAAAAAGTTTATTATTGGCCAAACGTTAAAGTTCGGATTATTATTGGCCAATGAGAAATTTTGGATTATTTAATACCCCTTTTTATTATTATAAATCTTTAAAACATTATTAAAAATCCTTAAAACAAAACACTCAACTTCGTTCACCACCACTCCGCACCACCATCATTTTTGGCAAAAGGATTGCGCTCATTTTTTTTATGAAAGGATTGCGATGTTGGATTGAAGATAATTGATGGCAGAGGAATTTGACAAAAATGATGGTGGTGGTGGTCGTCGAGGAGGTGGTTGGTGGTGGTGGAAGGTGGTGGTTTGATACTGGTAGTGAACGAAGTTTTGTGTTTTGTTTTAAAGATTTATAATAATATTTTAAGGATTTATAATAATAAAAAGGGGTATTAAATAATCCAAAGTTTTTCCCATTGGCCAATAATAATCCGAACTTTAACGTTTGGCCAATAATAAACCTTTTTTCTGACGTGGCATTAAAAAAATAATTTCCACGTCATCCACCACGTCATCATTTTGTACACGTCAGCATGCCACGTCATCTGCCACGTCAGCATACAGTAACCCAGTTAGTTCAATGTTAACGGAGGTCCGTTTTTTATACCCACATGTCCACTTGGGATTATTTTGGGCCAACGTTAGAGTTCGACTTATTATCGGCCAATGACCTAAACTTTGGATTATTAAAATCCAACACCTCTATTTATTATAATAAATCAATGTTTACTATTTATACTTCATTTATTATATATAATAACGTAACTAATAATGTGACTAATAATTTTTATTTCTAATTGCTAGACTTACATTTAATAACGTAACTAATAATTTTTATTTCTAATTGTAGGGCATTATGACTTCGTTTTAGTTTTTGGTTGTTTATTTGATGGCTGTTGTTATGGTCCATGGCAGAGACGGTGCAGGGTCGCCGCCACCAGGTGGTTATGATTGGTGGCACAACCACTAGGAAGATGGTGATAAGTTTTATAGTTCTTTACTGTTTACTATTTTTTTTACTTCATTTTCAATTCTAATAATGTGACTAATTATTTTTAACTCTAATTGCAGAGCCTTAAAAAATAACTAATAACAAAGATCAGTCAGACATATCATTTGATGAGGCCACCACCTGCATGCTTGTAGGCCGGCTCAGTGGCTTGTTCACCCGGGAGGCGTCTATGTATATATGGTGTGAGATCCCATTGGATGTGGAAGGCTGGGATAATGTTTCTGGGGTTGATAGAAACAAGTTATTTGAGGTCTTGCTGGTCAGTGATTTGTAAATATATATTCTATATGTTATTTGTTGATTTTTTTTTTCTATCTGACTACCTTGTTTTATTTAATTATTAGAGCAAGTTCAAGATGAATTTTGATGTTGTTAATGATGACCTCATTGCCAAAAAAACAAGGAGGCATTATGGCGGCTATCAGAAAGCGGTACAAGAACCGCAAAGCCAACGCAAAGGAACATTTTAATAATGTGTCGAGCAGTGGTGTGGATGTGGAGACAGCAAGGCAACATCCCCCGCGGGTATGAAACCTGAAAACTGGCTTCGAGCTGTTGATCACTTCTATAGTCCAGAACATAAGAGGAGGTCTGAAATTAACAAAGCTGCCCGCCAAACAAACGAACACATACCGAGGTGGAACGAGCTCTTTTGCCAGTCACTGTCACAAAAAGGTATACACACACATATAGACGATATTGTTTATTTAACTTATAATTTAACTTTTAATGTTAAACAGAACATAGAACGGTATGAAGCATACCGTATTGGACATACTGGAAAGAAGGGGACATTTGATACCCCTCAGAATGAAGAGAATTATGTTAGCATTTATTTATAATCTACTATATATATATATATTTATATATATATATATATATATATATATATATATATATATAGGGTAGAGATCCTAAGAGAACCAACCCTTATTTGAGAACTGAGAGAATAATTCTGGGCCACACATTTCATATAAAGGCATCGCACATTTTTTTTTTTTTTTTTGCATTAATCGCACATTTTTATGCAATAAAAAAATTGCATTAATCGCACATTTTTATGCAAGAAAAAAAAACTTTTTATTTTTTTGATTTTTTTTTCATTTATACATATGTGTATATAGCATTTTTCAGCTATACATGTGTGTATATTTCAGTTATACATATGTGTATATTGCATTATACATATGTGTATAATGCAATTATACACGTGTATATTGAAAAAAAATACAAAAAAAAAAATTCCTGCATATAAAGCAGCGATTAAAAAAAAATTTTTTTTTTTGCCTTAGAGAAATTTGTGGTCCAGAATGGTTCTCACAGTTCTCATTTTGGGAAAAGGTTCTCATTTGAACCAAATCCAATATATATATGTGTGTGTGTGTGTGTGTGTGTGTGTAATTCTATTAAATCACTTTTGTGAAATACAGCATAGGTTAAGGTCACGTGTTGAGTTTGAACGTCAACGGCTCGCCGCAGAAGAAGGAGAAGGAGGAGGAAGCAGCTCCCAACGGTTGGATGAGGTTGGTATATATTTGTGTATAAGTTTAGTTTTCATGTTTTTTCGATTGTTTGTTGGGTTTAAAATAGGTTACAAATAATATTATTTGGGGTGTTTGAAGGTTGGTATTTTTGAAAAAGTTCTGGGCAAACGCCGCGGACGTGTTCGCGGGATTGGGACTATGTCCTGTTCGAGAGAAAGACTTCCGCATCCTACGCCAACGCAAGCGCAATTTTCACGGGTATGTCTTTGTAGTTTAAATGTAAAGTAAATACGATATTTGACCCATTTGGTATATATTTGAAGTTCATATGTTGATAGTTGACTCATTTGGTATAAATATGTTTTGTAAATAGGACATTTGACCAATTTAGTGTATGTATGTTTGCTAAATGTTAATATTTGACCTGTTTGGTATAAATATGTGTAGTAAATAGGATATTTGACCCATTTGGTATATATTTGTAGTTATTTGTTGATAGTTGACCCATTTGGTATAAATATGTTTAGTAAATAGGATATTTGACCCATTAGGTATATATTTGTAGTTCATTTGTTGATAGTTGACCCATTTGGTATAAATATGTTTAGTAAATAGGACATTTGACCCATTTGGTGTATGTATGTTTGCTAAATGTTAATATTTGACCCGTTTGGTATAAATATGTGTAGTAAATAGGATATTTGACCCATTTGGTATTATTTGTAGTTTTTTGTTGATAGTTGACCCATTTGGTATAAATATGTTTAATAAATAGGATATTTGACCCATTTGGTATTTGCAGTTCATTTGTTGATAGTTGACCCATTTGGTATAAATATGTTTAGTAAATAGAATATTTGACCAATTTGGTATATATTTGTAGTTCATATGTTGTTAGTCGACCCATTTAGTATAAATATGTTTAGTAAATTGGACATTTGACTCATTTGGTGTATATATGTTTGCTAAATGTTAATATTTGACCTGTTTGGTATAAATATGTATAGTAATGGGATATTTGACCCATTTGGTATATATTTGTAGTTATTTGTTGATAGTTGACCCATTTGGTATAAATATATTTGTAGGAGAAACTTAATACCATGATGACGATTCCTGAATTCCAAGCACAAATGCTCCAATTTTGTAATCAATTTTACCAATCTCAATTCCAATCTCAAAACTTTGGAAATCAAGGTAGAAGCGGCAATAGTGGCGATCACGCGCGACGAAGACGAAGACGTTTAGGTGTTTTGGTATGTTTATTTAGTTTTGTTGGTATACTTGACGAATGTTGTTGGTATGTTTAGACGAATGTTGGTATGTTTATATATATATATATATATATATATATATATATATATATATATATATATATATATATATATATATATGTAATATTGGTATGTTTGGTTAATTTGTAGTGTTATTATTTCGTTTGATTGTGTGTGTGTGTGTGTGTGGACAAAAAAAATAAGACCTTTAGGGGCGACCCGTCGCCCCTAATGGTCCTACCCCAGATTGCACAGAATTTTGCCACGTGGCATGACACGTGGCAAAAAAATAAATGGAAAAAGAAATGCCAAGTGGAAAAAGGCATTAGTGGCGACAACTTTAAGGGCAACAAAGAGTTTTAGGGACCAAGCAAATGTAACAAGACCTTTAGGGGCGACCGTCACCCCTAAAGGTCTTGTCGCCCCTAATGCCATATTATTAGGGGCGACAGGCATAGCCCCCAAAGCTCCAGTTTATTGTAGTGTTGTGAGGTTGTCAGTTAGAATCCTGAGCCCCCCCCCCCCCTCCTTCGGGGTTTTCGTCCCACCGTGTGTTACACTAGAGAGTAATGCTCTTGTGTCGGCACAATGACTGTCAAGTGGCAACCTACGCTATGGCGTCCCAAGGGAACGCCCAAGCCAAACTTTAAAGCCAACGTGAGCCCGGTTAAAACAACATAAAAATAGGGCAACGGGGCTCTCCAATTTGAAAGTACAGTCATCAAACACAAAGAAAATCGTTGTTCAAAAATATAAATAAATAAAAAAATAAAAAGTTATTATTTAAATAAATAGCAATGAAAACCAATTAGAAACCGCAAGCCAAAATCAGCCAAATTAAATATCTTTTTAACTATATTATATTTGTATAACTTGATTATAACAAAATTTCCACTTGTAAACTTATAGGAGATCATTGGTAACCGTGCTAATACCGCTTTAAATAACCTTAAAAAACTTGTAGTTATCGGTAGTCAATCAATGAGCAGGGCTGGCTCAATTATTTTGGTGGTTGGTTGTTGCACACTTGTACTCCCAGTCCCACAACGGTAACATGAAGAATTTGGTGGCAGTATCTATTTATATATGTGGAAATCTGGTTTCCTAGAATCAACCTACAGTCTCTCGCTCTATTTATTTAGGTGGAAATTTGTATTATTCGGTTTTCTATAATTGGTTGATTGTAAATTATATATTGTAAACATATTTGTCAATAATAATTTGAGCAATTGAGTTTTACAAGAGTATAACCGGTTCCAAGTATTTTTTTGGTATAAATCAGATACTGTTTCATTTACGGGTATTAAGCCCAAAATGTATATATTATGGTGCAAAAAGGAATAACAAGTTGACTGCTACATAAATACAGAAATAGATTATTGATTGTTTCGTTTACATTATATGTCGCCTGACTACACACCTAACCAAATGATATAACATGTTTATCAAAATTACATGGATTGACATCAAATTACACCTGGGGGAGGGGTCATTGGTGATACTCTTTTTAAGCCTTAACGGTTGAGATCGGAATAATTTTGCTAGGTAAATGGACTCGGGCACTTCCTCCCGTATCACGCCTGGCCCCGTTAATTTAAATTTACTTCTCCCTTACCATTATCTCATGTTAGTACTATTTTCTTGGGTGATGTTCAAGGTTTACCAATTCTTTGATCCGGAGATGGTTTTCAGTTTTAACCAAATACCTAACAAAACCTATCTAGCTTGTAAAAATTATCCATTATTCTCCAAACATAGTCAATTTACTCGAAATAATCAAGTGTACATGGATTGACCCTTTTGGTTTTACTTTGAAGGACCTCAAGACCTTGACAATTTCTTTTGCTCCATAATAGCTCCAAGGATTCTTTATGCATTCACCACTCCGCAACAAGCCCTCTCTATTTTGTTTTCTGCATCAACTGAACCTAGATAGCATAACCGTCTAGGTCATTCTAGAGCTTCCTTCAATTTGTCATCCTAGCCAATTATCAACTTCCTTCTTGTGATTCAAGATCTATTTCATTTGCATCGTTTAACATTATATACTGTGATTTGTGGATCTCCCTTGTGATAAGTATTAAAGGTTATAAATACTACAATTTCACATAATTTTTATTGGTTTACCCATTAAAATTCAAATGTGACTTCCCTATGTTTGCTAAGTTTCATCGCATATTTCAAACACAACTTAATTGCAACATATATAACAACGTTTCAATATGATCTATTAGAGTATTAGGGAATTTCACAACAAAGAATTCCAACACCTTGTAAAATACCCATGGATATGTATTTTGTTTTTTTGTACCCTCACACTTCATCGCAAAATGGTAAGGCAAAGCGCTTCATTCGACGTCTAAATGACATCAATGTGCTCCTATTTTCCCATCACCGTTCAAAATTGATCCTTAGAATCGACCTAAGAAACTACATAAGTGAAGTGCCTGTCGAAGCTAAATTCCTACCGATGGGTTCGATGATTGATACTAATTAAGAGTTGACGTTGATAAACGGATGACATCAAAATAAAAATTTCAATAAATATTATAGTTATTGGAATAGGGGAAGGTTCAATTGAGAACTCATAGTTAGGGAGAGAACTTGAGAACTCCTATTTAAATTAAAAAAAAAATCATAACTCAAAATTTAAGTCAAAAACCAAAAATCTGGTTCGGAGCTTCTCTTTCCCACGTCATCCCGGTTTAGAAAAAAAAAATAAAAAAAATAAAAAATAGGCGACTTCTAATGCACCTGTGTAGTAAATGTCCGGTTAGCTTTAGGGTTTAGTTTTTGGTTTAGTTTAGCTTTTAGGGTTAGTTTTTTTTAGTTTAGTTTGTAAGGTTTAGGTTTTTGGGGGTGGGGTGGGGGTGGGTAGGGTGGGTTTAGGTTTTTGGGTAGGGGGTTAGGTTTTTTGGTGGGGGTTAGGTTTTTGGTTGTGACGGGTGGGGCTTAGGTTTTTGGTAGGCGGTGGGTGGGGTGGGTTTAGGTTTTTGGGTGGGGGTGGATGGGTGGTTTAGGTTTTTGGATAAGCGATTTAGGTTTTTTAGTGAGGGTGGTGGTGGGTGGGGTGGAATTAGGTTTTTGGGTGGGGGTAAGTTGGGGTAGGTGGTTTAGGCTTTTGGGTTATACTACACATGTGCAGTAACGTTTTTTAGGTGTGTTTTTTTTATTGTTTTTTATTTTTTTTTCCGAACGGGTATGACGTGGGAAAGAGAAGCTCCGAACTAGTTTTCTATTTTTTTACTTAAATTTTGAGTTATGATTTTTTTATTATATTTTTTTGTATTTAATTAGGAGTTCTCGAGTTCTCTCAATAAAATGAGTTCTCTATTGAACCATCCCCTATTGGAATACATCTCTTTTGTAATTTTGTTTTGATTTGTAAAGATTCTTTCTGATCACTTAAAGATTTGTTAGTTAGGAATCATACATAAACCAATGTAAAAGCAAACAATAGTGTGTGTGATATCGTTGCTAAGTGAAGTATTTTTAACCAAAATGTTCTTCGTGATTGTGTTAACAACCACTTATCAGATCAATTAATTAATCAAAACTTTAACAGTTCAAGAGGGTAATCATATTGTTATTATTATTATTATTATTATAAGTTCAACTTAATATTTTACAAAACTAGCGATGAATGATATGATTCCTTATTACTATGAAACTAGGCATATGCAACCTTGCAAATCGGTTGCAAAAAGCATGGCTTTTTGCAACCGATTTGATTTGTTACTAAGAAGGCATGAATCTTGCGACCATCGTGGGTTAGTACTTGTCTACTAATTTTAGCGCGATTGCAATATTTGCGACCTTCTGTGTTAGCTACCTGGTTTGGACCACACTTTTGCATATTTAAAAGTAAAAGAAAACAACATGGTAATAACAAAATACAAATAGGAAGATTCGGGTTAACAAAACCAGAAATTTACTTGATATATATTTCACGATTAAAGTTGCCTGAATTTCTTTATTACGTATTAAACTAATATTGTTTTTACTCATCCAGGCAATTTACATCATGTCAAACATTAGGGTCCTCAATCATGACCGGTTGTGGCAGAGGTGCACCACCACAATAACCTTTAAGTATATCACCTTCTTCAGAAGTAATACCAAGAGAAGTAAGCATCGAAGGCCAGCACTCGTAAGTTATGATACGAATGGCGCGACAACAATCCATTGTCAAGTAACTATCTCCATTAAGAAAGAATAGTACAATTTCATTCGTGCATGATTTTAACTCGAGTAATGCATTCCAACAGTCCGTTAGCCCGCCACTATCCTTTTCGCCTTGAAGCCTGACGACAAGGCCTTCGTCACGATATATTTTCCGAGCCATTGAACAGACTTGGAGGTTAACAAGGCATGATAGTAGAAGAAGTGTGGTGAGAAGAGCCCTAATTGCAGCCATGATTCTAATACTTAGGGTCTTGTTATGAGGTTGGTATGGTGCGCTACATGTATCATTATCATTATCTGAATGGTGTATATATAGAGGTGCTACAATGAATAATGCTTATTTGTTTCGGTAATATTAATGGATGAATTTAGTGAAAGAACACCAAAAGATTGTTAAACAATTGTAACTACTATATTGATTATTAATACAGCTAACGAAAGAACCACCAAAGTAAATGACAGAAATTTATTAATACCGAAAAATTAACGGTTGATTTAATGAAAGAAATCCAAAAGAATATTTTTTAAAAAAAAAGTACAACATTTTTAGGCTAATTAGCTTATTCTGATATTATTTAGTTAACGAGAGTGCTGATCAAGGTGCCCGAGAATGTGATGTGCACTAGCAGCTGCACTGGCAGTGCAGCCTTCTGTGTCCGAGCCAAATGAGCCCGCACAGCCGTGCGCCTGAGGTGCACGACCGTGCACATCTTCCAGATTTGACTGATTATGCAGCAACTTGCCGTTTGGTCCAGATTTCGCCCGGTTTCTTCGACTTTGTCTGTGGGACGTCGTTTAAGACCCACAATAAACATATGAAGCGGTTAAGTACCGAATTCGTGCAATTATGATCGAAAACGCATAATTTAGGAGTTTAATCGGGGATTTATATATGTATATTTTAACGTATATCATATTTATAGATTCATTTTCTATATTAAAATTTTTTAATTGTTTAGTAAAAATAAAAACAATAGTATGTAAAATTATGGTAACATTTTTTAGTTGTTTAATAATAAAAAAAATAAGTACATATATACTATTAAAAAACGTCGTATTTTGTAAGTTTCCATATAGATCCTTTATTTGTATTGTCACCATCATAAACTTTTATGGGTCTTTACTGTTTGTAATTATGAAGTTGAAAAGACTGATATAATTTAAATTTATTTAAATTATTAGCACAACTAATAACAGTTGTTAGTATTGAAGTTTAATTGCTTATGCTCTTTTGTTAACTATATTATAATAATGGATGACAGTTGTTTTTATAAACTCTGCTGAAAAGTCAATAGATATTGTATATATTTCAACTTAGTTTCTTTCAAATCAACAGAGGGTCGAATACCAAAGTTAATCATTAGAATATTGAAAATTAGTTTATTCAATTTTATATTGCTTTAATGAAATTTTTATTATAAATATAATTATTATTACATTACAATAGTATTAAATACTATTAATATTATTTTATTATTTGTGTTTATAAATGCTTTAAATTTATATAAGGGATCAAAAACACTATTATAGAACGTATCGTTATAGTTATTTTTTCAATCTATTTTGTATTTTTTGTAAATATTTTTTGTAAGTAGTTTTTTAAATGTCTGTTCACAACTCAACACATGTTTGAAGAAACTATTGAAGAATATCTGTTTGAATCAACAACTGTTTGTAGTAACAGTTGTTCTAGAAAGATTTTCTTAACAGAGCGTCTACAGTTGAACACACGTTTCCAACTACAATTTGTCTTGGAACAGATTAGTGACTTTTTAATTTCGTTTTTAATAAAAAGACCATAACAGTTAGTCTGTTAATATTTTTTATATTTTGAATGAGTATAATTGTGTTAAAAAAATTTCCGTGTCATCAGAAGTTTGTTTCATCATCTATTGCTTGCTTCATCATCGTATAATTATCAACTGTTTCTTTAATAATCAGTGATTACGCGTAAGAGAAGCATAACCATCAATTAAATAATTTGCAACAGATGTTGCTAAACAGATTTTCCTTACAACAGAGGATTGGGTTCTTGATTTTGTGTTTAGTAAACATGCCTTAAAATATGATATAGTATTCCCGTATTTTCACACGGGATTTCATCTAGTATTATCTTTATTTATTAATTATTTGTTGAAGAAGAGTCTGAGGTGTAGACGCGTGGAGGACCGTCTGCGTTCATCACTCATGACACATAACTATTCAATCTAACTATAGTTAACACACAAACCCTGGTTAATAACTGTTCAACTTAAGTTTGAATTAATATATAGTATAATTACTTCCGTATTTTGATGCGATAAACAAAAAGTATACATATTTATTTTATTAGCAACTAGAAGTTGGAAATCATGGAATCATGATATATTAAACTGGCTGTAAAAGACTTGAACAGATTGATCTTAACAAGCTTAATACTTGGACGAATTAATATTGATATACAAAGCTTTTGGACTTCCATTAATAATTTGTAAACAGCCGATTACAACAAGTGGCAAGCAGACAGATAATAAGTTGCGTTGCAACCCCATTTTGAATGATAAAACCATTTCTACTAAAGATATTGCCATGAGCCTAAAGGGTCAAGAAATTACTATGCACAACACGTTGAACTCTGTTCAGGAGTTCCATGGCCTTTGGGGCAAGCAGACAGATAATAACAAGTGGCAAGCAGACAGATAATAAGTTGCGTTGCAACCCCATTTTGAATGATAAAACCATTTCTACTAAAGATATTGCCATGAGCCTAAAGGGTCAAGAAATTACTATGCACAACACGTTGAACTCTGTTCAGGAGTTCCATGGCCTTTGGGGCTAGGGAACCAAATATGTTAAAGGCAAATGGGATAAACACGTGTTGATTCTCTAAACTAGTTTTCTCGTATTAGTGACTTTGCATGATTCCGACTTCAACGTTGTCTGGCCAACAACAAACCCATTATCTTTGAGCCCAACAAAAGGGGACACTCTTGTAAGGTCCAGACAAGTGCGTTTTTTCCCCTGCACATCCAAACACAAGAATATTAGTTGGTAGAAGAGTAGGCCTCTCATAGGGTGGATCCGTCAGGAAGTTCCTTCCTCTCCGAAATCTCTGTCCTCTTTAGAACATCACAATGGATATCCATGACCAGATCATGCATGTATTTAAATCCAAATCACATTTAAATATATTTTTAATTTTGAATATTTTGAAAAAATATCTTTTCAATTTCATTTACCATATAAAATCAAAACGGCATAGCAACAAAACTAAAAGAAGCTTGCTATTAGAGCATCCACAACGCTCATCAAACTCCAAAATCCAAACCAACCACATCAGTATGACAGTACGTCACATTCCAAACCAGAACCATTTCAATCCCACTTTTTCCTCTCATACTAAACCATTACAAACCTCAACATCACACCCCACTTTGTAAAAAAAAATAAAGAATTACGTGTATGGGTGGTCCCACCGGACTGGTTTAGCGCAGAGCAAACCGGACAACAAAAGTCCACCATCTCCAACGTTGTGCAGTCCGATTTGTGTCATCCCCGCATTTTGTGGATTTACTGGTATTGTAAGTACAAAGAAACTGAATAAACTTTTGTTTAGAAACCTGCATCCCGTTTGTTAAAAAAAAATAATACCAGCTCAATTAATGCTTATATTTGACGTCTTGTGTACTATTTATTACTCCCTCCATCCCTATTTGAATGTCGTGGGCCCAAAAACATGCATTTTAATAAATCTTTTGTTTGTATGTAGTAAAATGACAATAATATCATCAAAAGTGGTGATTGTGTTTTGTCTTTTACGGACAAAACTGGAAATTGCATTTCTAGTTTTGAAAATAGACATTTAACTTGGGACAACCAAAAATGAAAAGATGGACATTTAAATAGAGACAGGGGGAGTATATTATTGTTAAATAATATCAATTCAGTTATATACTTATACTAGTTTTTATCCCGGGAGCGTCCCGGGGTTGAAAAATATAACAATTTTAATAATACTAATACTAATAGTAATAATTATTACTCTTGTAATTAAATAAATAAATAAATAACATTGCTATAAGGTGACACCATGTGTTACAGTGTTGCGATTCTTTCTCCTAGCTTCTCATAATGAAGTATACCTATGCATCTTTAAAAGAGTAAAATTCCAATGAAAGCATGGCGATTGGGCTGAATTTCAACATCGTAGATAAGAACCTGGTTTAGAAGTAAAAACATTATTAATGAATAACCTAAACACTTTGTGTTTTTTTTTTTCCTGTATGAACGAAACCCCACAAAAATAGTCGTTTTTTTCTCCGTTTTTTATATAGCACTATGGTACTCGTTGGAAAGATAATAAAACGCTCGTTAATTTGGTGTAATTTTTTCCTTTAAAAAATCTCGTATATAAAGATATTAACGTTTAAAAATTATGGGAGGAAACATAAGAGAGAAAAATTTTAATTTGTTTTTAAATTTTTTTTTTTCCTAAAATAACTCAATTTAAATTTAGTAGATTAGTTTTTATATTATTATTTATTTTTTTTATTTGCCACATGGCATGACACATGGCACACTCAAGAAGGAGAATGTCTCCTTGAATGTCATGTCATTAAAATGGTTTTCTTAGGCCTTCGTTGAAAAACAACTCATCAATCTTCAATTCTTTATTATAAATTATAGATGAGTAATTGTTTGTAATGTTTATGTGTTTGGTTTGTTAGGTATTGTTGATGTTTTTATTCTTGGTGGGTTATTCATGAAATATTGAAAGCTAAAGGGGCGGATGTGCTTAATGAAAAGCTAAGTTAGATTTTTTTTTTTTTATTATGATTGTTTTCATTGTACACAGAAGAGTATATATTAACAAGCTTAAGATGAATAGTAAGTAATGGCATGTTTGTAATTAAATGAACAATCATAGTATTCTAATGACATTTGGGTTTTAAATTCATGAACAGTAGCACAAGTACCTGTGTGGCAGGTAACTAGTATTTTCTCCGCCGCGCGTTGCAGAAACGCACGGCAGGTATCGAACTTAGGTTGGTTCGTTTTAAAGGGTTCGACCTTATACCGACACCTATAAAAATAAGCACTTGAGAAAGCCGTATTTTAAGTAAAAGTATGAAAATACGGTGGTGAACTTGAAAAGTTAGAAATTAAGGGGGTGAAAACTGTAACAACCGGCAAAAATGAGGTAATTTCGTACTAATTAATTAATATGTAATTAACGTAATTAAGTGCAGATACGTGTTAATTATTTAACTGAGGCCTTAGAGAATAGTAAATTCCCATATGATGCATAGGAATGCACACGTTTAATGGTAAAACATGATAGGATCATGTGCGAATAAACTTATCCGGTATGGACGTTGGTGATTACCCGATAAAAATTAAATAAGCGAAAAGGATCCCAGACACCCAGGATATAAAATAAAGGGTATTTTCACAACATATAATGAGTTTTGGAACTTCAAAACCATAAGTGAAAACTTTCCACACAAATCTCCCGGTAACGAATAAAGTGCGCGTACCGTACCCGGTACGCGTATAACTCATAAATTCACCCGACAAGAGCCTAAATAACCAATCAACACTTAAACTAGGCTATGTTTAAGGGTTATTAGAAGAACTTTTAATGTCCGAATAACACGCGATTAAGGTCCGAAAAATACCCGAACGACAAAGGATTAAACTTAACAAAACATTGGTAAATATTTTGTGTTGTGGACCCCACCTAAACCCCCCAAGAACCTGCCACCTTCTCACCATCCCTTAATCCCACTTTTGTACCTAAGAAATCTAAGTTAGATCAGGCAAGTATAGGGTGATCTTGAGTGGATATGGTGTGATATTATCATGTCCTTAAAAATTACAAAAATCCTCCCATTCCTCTTGTAAACTCACGGCACCCAACACACCCCCAAGATCACCAAAGATCTCTTAGTACACTAAAGATCCATGTTTTAAGGAGATGAATCCAAGTGGGATCACACATGATATTATAAAGGAGATTGTATGTCCTTCTTAGATCACCACAATCCTTCCATTCCTCTTAGATAACTCACGGCCAAACCTCCCTCTAAACCTCCCAAGATTTCATTTGGTACAAGAGCATCCATGATTTAAGGGATTTAAATCCATGGTAGATACATATGATCTTTGGAGATATTGAAGTATTATAAAAGAAAGCAATGTGTGTATACTTGAAACAACAAAGAAAAAACTCCTTCTCTTCTTCTTTCTTTTGGCCGTGAGGTTGCAAGGGTCCACACACACACTTCTTACAAGTTTTAACACCTCCAAATCACTCCTAAACATCCATCCTTCAAACCCCCATTGTGTATTTCAAGCTTGGAGGTTAACCACTAAGGAAGAACACACTAAACCCCATCATAATCAAGCATTGAAAGCTTCCCTAGCCTTGTGCTAGTTGTAAGTATTCTTGATCATGTTTTGTCTTTAAAAAGTTTATGTTATTAGCTTGAAGCAAGTTGTACAAGGGGTGAACTTGAATAAGCTTTTCATATGATTTTTAAAGACTAAAATGGTGTTTAGCTAGTGTGAAATAAAAGAAAATTTAGTGATGGATGTTAAGTATTCTTGTAGTTTTTACTAAGATCATGAATACTTGAAGAAAAATGGTGATTTGAGTAATACTTGTTAGTGGAACTTGGATGAACTTAAAAGTGATTTTAATCATCTTAACTTAAAAATATAAGACTTGTTAAAGTGATATTTTTGTTAGAAAACTAGTATTGTAAAAATTACATCATCAAAGTCTACTAACTTGAAAAATGTAGTTTGGACTTGTTGGACAAAATACACAAATGACACATATTAGTAGCCTTATTAAGAATATATGAGACTATTAAAAGTGTTAAAATGTGAAAATAAACTAATATTGCAAAAATGATCCATTAAAGTCTACTAGTTTAGTAGGAAAATGCTAATCTTGAAAGTTAGTATGGAAAAATGCAACTTTTATAAGTTAAGGGACTAATGTTGTAACTATAAAAGTTGAGAGACTAAAATGGATATTTTAGAAACTTAAGTCTAAAAATACAACCATGGAAAGTTTGGTGTCAAAAGTATAAATAATAATTTTCCAAGGTAGATTTGGTAAATACTAGTAAAAATACTCATGTATTTTGTATAAAAGTGTGTTTTTATAAAATAGAGTTTTATAAAAATATGGACTTTTTCTAACATATGGATTTATATAAAAACAAAGGTTTTTATAAAAATGTTAGACAAATTAAAACTTGGGAGAACTGATATAAAAATAAACACTTTTATATAAATGGGTATATAAAAGTGTTGGAACATTTTTGTATATAAGTTGTCAAGTTTTGTATTAAAAATACAAAAGTATTTTAAAACCTCCAAGTAATATGTGTAGGAAGTTAGAAAGTTGAATAATATTTCTAGAAAACACATATTGGAAAACTTGGAAAAAATTAACTATATATATATATATATATATAAGTTAAGAAATCGGACTTGGACGTGTTAACGAACTAAGACGTAAAAGCGGACAAACAAGAAAAATATCATTACGTCAAGATAAGTAAAAATATATTTTAAGGAGTTAAAATATATATAACTTGGGTGAAAAATTACATAACACTTTCCTAAGAGTTGGAAAATATTCGTGGGAAAAATATAACGTAAATGATCTAACGATTGAACATTAAACGAACGTATGGACTTAACGAGGAAAATACATACATATATATATATATATATATTGAAGAAACACGGATCCTGGTTCACCGAACAGGCGCTAATCCAGTAAGTTGTTCTACTGTATTTTGCAAAGAGAGTGTGTTTGGAAAATACGTGAGGGTCTAAGGACAAGACCAGGGAATTTAGGAGACTACTGAGTAGAAGAGCCGAGCCTCTAGCAGTTAGTATAATAAACAAGGGGTTGAAGAAGGCACGAAAGAGTTCGTATTCTTCTTGAGTGAAAGTGTGAGTGATTAGATGCCAATAAAAGGAGAAGGAGCTCCTCCTTTTATAGTACCTAGGTCCTCTACTTTCTCAGCCCATCCTCTACCTTTGATGGGGCCCGGCCCAGGTAGAGGCGTCTCCATAATCCGGCCCAATTCCTCAAGCCCACTTGGTGCAAGTGGGTTTTGATAAAAAGGAGAAAGTAAAATGCTAAAGGGGGATGTTACCGTCCTGACGGTTGGTACACGTGGGGCCCATTGAGTGGACGCTGATGGTCGGCGGACACGTGGCGCCCGCCCATTGGTAGACCGAGGGCGGTGAGTAATCATACCTTTCTTGGACTTCGAGACGAGTTGAGAAAGTCTGCTTTGTCAGGAAGATATCTTGGCTGGGAGGCCGCCACGTCATCGTCCTTTCTATTCGTCAGACTGAGAGCAGTCTCTGATTGGAGAGGAACTCTGACGGGCCGCCTGCTGTGTCAGAGATATTTCGTTTGGGGCAGGGGTGAGTCCCAAGGCTGCCCCAAAAGGTATCTTCCACTTGTGTTGGTGAAGCTTGCTGAGGAAGCTTTGAAGTATATTGGGCCCGCCGATGTAAAATGGGCGGGCGTGCTTACGCCTGGAGAGTGGACGCTAAACGATCCGCTGACGTAAAACGGGCAGATGGACGCCAGACGTTCCGCTGACGTAGAACGAGAGGGTAACACTCGCGTCCGACGGCAGATGTATCGCTGACGTAGAACGGGCTAGTGGACGCCAGACGTTCCGCTGACGTAAAACGGGCGGATGGACGCTAAACGATCCGCTGACGTAAAACGGGCAGATGGACGCCTGGCGAAGCCGGTTCTAGTTGGGCGATGGTATGGTATTTGTAATGCTTTGATACCATATCCCTTCAAGTCCCCCCAGTCCAGTGCTTTCATGCACCTTTGGTAGGGGAGTGCTGGACTTGTTTTCACAAGTGTACTTTGAGTTACATCCAGTCGTCACTGGGTTTTCATGTAACAAAGTGGACGTGTGTATGACCTTCGTCAACTGGTGCGCGCACAGTGATCAAGTTGCGGGCGTATGACGGAATGAGCGTTTATTGCGGGGCCTATGAGTGGGATAGGCGTTGGGTGCGCAGGCGTGGAGCCTAGAAAGGCGTTGGGCCTGATTGCGCGACCAGAGGTTGTGAGAGAATTTTTTCAATTTTTTCGTTCTGGCGCACGGCCGTGGAGCCTAAAAAGGCGTTGGGCCTGGTTGCGCAACTAGAAGTTGTGAGAAAGAATTTTTTCAAGTTTTTCGTTCTAGCGGGCAGACGTGGAGCCTAAAAAGGCGTTGGGCCTGGTTGCGCGACCCGAGGTTGTGAAAAAGAAGTTTTTCAAATTTTTCGTTCTGGCGCGCAGGCGTGGTACCTAGAGAGGCGTTGGGCCTGATTGCGCGACCAAAAGTTGTGAAAAGTGGTTTTTTGTTGCTATATGCGCCTGCATTTACTCCGCATTGAATTTGTCTCTTTGGAATTTGTGTGAATTAAAGGCGGGAATGTTTGGAGTTGAAAAGACGTGGCTGACGGTTGGTACACCTGCCTTGGAGATCGTGTCTGACAGTTACTGTGACTGTTGAGTTGCTAGGCCGCCACGTGTCATGCATCTAATGCATGGGGACGGCTGTTTGATGATGGATTCAAACGTGGGCGTACACGTGTCGAGCATCGGCATCGTTTTCCAGCCGGGGTAGAATAACCGTCAGGCGAGCGAGCCACGCGCGGCGCGTGAGCCGTTTGGTCACGTGGGCTGTCTGACGTGTCTGTCGGCTATTGGGCCCTTGCGCGAAAAGCCTGCTTGTGATGATTCCTCTTTCTGCCACTGCATTTAAGGCGATGAGTATAAATACCTGCATTTGATCCTTCATTCATTTCATTCTCTTCTTTCACACGAATTTTTCAAGTTTTCCTCCGGCGAGTTCGTAGCTTTTCCGATCAGCCGTTGAAGAAAAAGTTTTTTATTTTCTTTCTTTCCTTTTTCTTCTTGAAGAAGGAGGTGATACCGGTGGAGATGGAGAAGCTGGAGCTAGGTGCGGGCCAGAAAGCGCCATCTTTTGAAGTGATGAAGGATTTCCAGGAAGAAGCCTGGTTTCAGGATTTGTGCGAACATCCCACCCGCCTGGATGATCTGGACAAGCTGGATGAGGGTATACTCCACTTGTTGGGGCTGAGCCGTCTTGGCGTTAGGGAGGGTTATGATGTGGCCCTATGGGTGATTCTGGGCCGTTGTCTGTTGAAGGTGAGTATTTGTACTTTGTTGGAATTTTGTTTTTGTTTTGTTGATTGACGCTTGTTGTGGTTGGTGACAGGCGTATTGTTGTTTGAGATTTTTGCCGCCCGTGGTGTGAAGACCACTTACCTGGCCGTACCCGAGGGAGGTGTTTCGGCGCTGAAGCTGATGGTAGAGAACTTTTTGTTCCCCGGTCCGATGGAAGGTGCGCCCTCTAATCTTGAAGTGGGTTTCTTAATCAATCCTGAGCCGTTGTCCATGAAAACGGCGGCTGGGGTGGATTATGTATTTTTGTCAGACGATGAGTCGAGTGGGTTGTCGTGTGGCTACTGAAAATAAGTCTTTTTGCTGCCCTTGTGCTTCTGTTTTTTGTTGTGTTTGCTTAAGTGTTCTTTACCTTGTTTGTAGGTCACAAGTGTAAACAGCCGGAGACGGTTGAAGAGGACGTGGCTGGTGGTCCATCTCCCAAGCGGGCGCCGTCAGGTGTTGGTGGTGATCAGCCGCAGGGCTTGGAGTTGGAGTCGTCGCCCGTGCGTGAGCCTTTTTACAAGAAGGCTTTGAAGAAGCTGAGCAGTAAGTTTTTTGTAATCCATCCTTTTGCTTTGTTGAATTTGTCAAGTTTTTAATACGCCTTTGTTGTTTGTTCGTAGGCTCTATTCCTCCTTCTGTGAAGCAGTATCAGGAGGAGCGCAAGAAGAAGTTGGAAGAGGAGCGGGCCCAAGCCGAGGCTGCGCGTCTAGCTGAAGTGGCGCGTAAGGAAGAGGAGGAGAAGCGTGCTGCGGAGGCCGCTTTGAAAAAGGAGGAAGAGGCGCGGGCCCTCCAGGTTGAGGTGGAGCGCAAGCGGGCCGAGGATGCTCGGTTGGCCAGTTTGGCTGAGAAGGAGGCTGAAGAGCGCCGATTGTTGTTGTTGAAACAACACGAAGATTTGGTGAAGGTCAAGCGGGAGCAGCCCAAGGGATGGGTGTTCATAGTGGCGAGGGCTCGCGGACGGAGCCCTCCTATGTTGACTTGAGCGAGAGGGACGTACTGGAAGCGTCGCCTCAGAAGGTTGGGATTGATGATCCCAAGTTGAAGAAACCTGAAGGCGTTATGGCATCTTCGAGTGGTCCCGCCTTTAGGTTGGACGCTCCGGTTTATACGCCCGGGTGGCGTATAACCGAAAGTTGTTGATTCCTCAACCCCTCCGTGGCTGAGGAATTTGTATGCTATGCGCTGCCGCCAGCAGAGCATGCGCATCACCGGTCTCAGGACCGAAGTACTCTTTTCTCGGAGATGTGTATGAATCTAACACAGACTCTGGGAAATTTGTACGCCCTTCATAGGGGGAAGGGGAGTTTCTGGACAAGCAGGCAACGGTTGCGGGTGAGACCGAGCGTCTGGCAAAGGAGAAGGAGGTTTACGAGTCGGCGCGTAAACGTCTTTTGGAGCAAGTTCGGAAGTTAGAGTCCGATATGCGCAAAAGGATGTTGATGCCGCAGAGAAGCAGAAGACCTGGGCCAAGTCGACGGCGATCGTTAATACGGAGTTGGAACGTCGCCGTCAGCTTGTTGAGAAGGCTGAGTCTGTGCTGGCTGAGGAGAAGAAGTTGGTGGCGGCGAAGGCCAAGGAGGTGGAGCAGCTATCCTCCAAGTATGCCAGTGTGGTGGGCGAGCTTAAGGCGAAGGATGCCGATGTGGTGAGGATGACCACTCGGGTGTCCGAGCTAGAAGGTCAAGTTAGTGAGTTGTCGAATGAGACGGAGACTTGGGAGCTTGAGAGGACCCTGTTGCTGGATGCTCAGAAGGCCTATTGTGAGAGGTCCCTGTGGATTATGTATGATGGCATTTCTGCGGTAAGTTTGTTTTTTCTTTATTTTGCTGTCTCTTTGTTTCGTCCTTCGTTTTTACTTACGTAGTTGGTTTTTGTTGATATGTAGGTTTTTGACTGGTGCTGGAACGAGCCGAAAATGGGTGAGCAGGTCGCGGAGGTGGTTGATGCAGCGCGCACCACGGGCGTTCATAGTGGGTGGGTGGAAGGTTACCTGGCCGCCAAAGATGGGGCGCCAGTTGAGGAGCAGCCCTTTCAAGACGTGAACACTGATCAGCTGATGATGGAGGAGCTCGAGAAACTTGAAAGGATGGAGTTTCCGGTGCTAAAGATTGTGAGGGAGTGTCTGTCGGACCCTGACCCTATTGCTAAATTTAAGCGTTGGGTCGAGAACTCTGCGCGTGCTAGGCGTGAGCGTGCTGAGAAGGGAAAAGAGAAGGCTGGGGGCGCTGGTAGTTCGGGGACGGCCCATGAGCCTCCTCAGTAGTTTTTGTTTATGTGTTCTTTTTTCGTCTTGTAAATTTGACTTGTAATGAAATATGATGACTTGATTTTGCTTGTGCCCATCTTGCGTATTTTTGTGCGATAGATTGCTTTGATGTTAAACCTTATGAAGAGTCAATTGACTTCATAGGTTACAAGTAACCTTGGCGTCCATTGCGTAGGGTAAATTAACTACGCAACTTTTGGGCGAAAGGTTTGTTTTTTCTAAGTTTATGAAGGGTAAATTAACTTCATAAGTTGGGAATGTGACAAACCTTTGATCTTAAGCCTTATGAAGAGTCAATTAGCTTCATAAGTTATAGGTAAAGTAATTGGTGTCTGCGCTAATAGACAGAGGGTAGGGTGGTGTAGTTAAAAAACTGAAATGTTTATAAGTAGCATGGGCGCAGCTGCGCTACATTCCATGATCTAGGTATGGGTGTGTCGTCGAGTCTTTCTAGCGCGTATGCTCCTTTGCCTAGTACTTGTTGGATTTTGTATGGCCCTTCCCAGTTGGGTGCGAGCTTTCCTGGGCGCTCGGAGTGTGATGTGTAGTTATCTCTTAGGACGTAATCGCGGATGTCGAATGCGCAGGCTTTGACTTTGGAGTTGTAATAGCGCTCCAATTGTTTTTTTGTAGTTTGCCTCACGTATAGCGACGGTGTCGCACCTTTCGTCTAAGAGATCCAAGTTGAGGCGCGGTTCTCTGTCATTGTTAGTGTTCGCGGTGTTGAGGACCCTTGGTTATGGGAATGTTACTTCTGCGGGTATTACGGCCTCGGAACCATAGGTTAGGCTAAAAGGGGTTTCGCCGGTGCTAGTCTTGGTGAGGGTGCGATGTGCCCATAGCACGTGTGGGAGTTCATCCACCCAACCTGTGCGTTTTGACCCGAGTCGGGTCTTGATGCCTTCAACTAGTGACCTGTTGATGCGTTCTACTTGGCCGTTGCCTTGGGGGTGGGCGACGGATGTGAATATCTGGCTGACGCCTAGTTGTGTTAGCCAGGTTTGAAGCTTTTTGTCGGTGAACTGTGTTCCGTTATCCGTGACAATTTCCATGGGTAGGCCGAAGCGACAGATGATGAATTCCCAGATGAATTTTTTAGTCTGTTCAGTGCTGATCGAGGAAAGTGGCTTGGCCTCTACCCATTTTGTGAAGTAGTCGACGGTGACGATGAGGATTGTATCTTTCCAGGGGCCATTGGGAATGGGCCGACTAGGTCGATAGCCCATTTCTGGAATGGCCAGGCGGCAGTGACTGGGACCAAGTCGTTCTTTGGGCGCAGGGTGTTTGGTGCGTGTTGCTGCCAGTTGAAACAAGTGCGCAGGATTTTGACGGCGTCTTGATGCATCCCCGGCCAGTAGTAGGCGGCGTTCATGATTTTGGCGACGACCATTCTTGGGCCCGCGTGGATTCCGCATATGCCTTCGTGGATCTCCTTTATAAGGGAGGTGGCTGTCGCGGTATCCACACACTTCAGGAGTGGGCCGAGATAGGAGCGTCGGTATATGACTCCATTCATGAGCTGGTAATGCTGGGATTTGTATTGGAGTTTTCGGGCTTCTGCTTTTTGAAGTGGTAGGGTACCCGTTGCCAGGTATGCTTGAATCGGGGTCATCCATGACCCGGCGCCCGTCTGTGTGATATTAACCTGTCTAAGCGGTACTGAAGGTTGAGCTAGAGTTTCAATGCGTACCTCTTTGGCCATGTGCGGCCAAGCCGTGGAGGCCATCTTTGTGAGTGCGTCAGCTTCTTTATTGCCACTTCGGTTGATGTGGAGGATTGTGCAGGTTGTGAATTTTTTGGTAAGGATCTTGGCCTGGTCGACGTATTGAGCCATGACTAGGTCCTTGGCGTCGTAGACGCCGTTCATGTGACCTACTATGAGCATAGAGTCGACATGGGCGTTGAGGTGTCTTGCGCCCATTTTGTCGGCAAGGCGTAGTCCTGCCAAAAATGCCTCGTACTCTGCTTCGTTGTTTGTGCTTGGGAACTCAAGACGGACGGCGTATGTGAATTCTGTTTTGTCAGGGCTGACGAGGCGAAGGCCCGCGCCTGCGCCCTGGTCGTTGGAGGCTCCGTCCGTGTATAGCGACCATGTTACTCGGTCGTCTGGGATGGGTTTGGGGTCTTGCTCATCTTTGCAGTCTTGGATTTTAACTATTGGAATTTCTGCGATGAAGTCTGCAAGGACCTGTCCTTTGATTGCGGGTCTTGGTTTGTAGATGATGGTGTGTGCGCCTAGCTCGATTGCCCATTTCGCCAGGCGGCCTAAGAGTTCTGGTTTGGAGAGTACGGTGTTGATCCTATAATCTGTTAGGACGTTAATTGGATGTCCTTGGAAGTATCGCCTTAGTCGTCGTGACGCATGTACGAGTGCGAGAACGAGTTTTTCGATGGTTGAGTATCTGATTTCTGCGTCTGCCAGGGTGCGGCTGATGTAGTAGATCGGTGTTTGTACTTTGTTGCGTTCTACTAGTAGCACTGCGCCTATTGCTGTTTCTGATGCAGATAGGTACAGTGTAAGTGGTTCCTCTGGCAGGGGTGCTGTTAGAGTTGGTAAGTAAGTTAAACATTGCTTCATTTCACGAAAGGCTGCTTCTGCTTCTGGTGTCCAGCGGAACTGTGTTTTCTTTAGTACATTTCGTAGGGTGTGAACAAAAGGAAAAGACTTGGAGGCGTAGTTTGATAGGAATCGGTTGAGAGCAACTAGGCGTCCCATCAGTGTCTGTACGTCCTTTATTGAGTTTGGTGATGGCATGCGTTGGATGGCTTGGATTTTTTCCGGGTTTGGCTTGAAGCCGCCATTGGTGACAATGACGCCTAGGAATTTTCCTTCTTCAGCTCCGAAAGAGCATTTCCCCGGGTTGAGTTTCATCTTGATGTCGCGCAACTGTTCGAAGGTGCGCTGGATGTCCAATAGCATGGTGTCTTCTTGAGTGCTTTTGATTACCAAGTCATCGACGTAGACTTCAAGGTTGACGCCGATCTGGTTGATGAAGGCATGGTCCATGAGGCGTTGGTAAGTTGCGCCAGCGTTCTTGAGTCCAAAGGGCATTTTGGTGTAGCAGTATACCCCTCGGTCTGTTCAGAAGGCCGTTCGGTCTTCATCTTCGTGGGCCATTTGTATTTGATGATATCCTCGATATGCATCGAGGAAGCATTTTTATTTGAATGGCGCTAGGGAGTCTACCTTCAAGTCAATCTCTGGAAGGGGGTAGTGATCTTTAGGGCATGCTTTGTTGAGGTCCTTGTAGTCGACGCATATGCGCCAAGATCCATTTTTCTTGAGGACCATGACAGGGTTAGCTACCCAGGTTTGGTGGTTGCATTTTCTTGAGGACCTTCGTTAGTGGAACCGAAGATGCGGTTCCAGACGGATGCTCGGTTGTTGTCGCGGCTGTGGCTGTTGCTGGAGCTCCCTCGTTGGTTTTGGCGCATCGTTTTTTGGTTGCCTGCATATAGCTTGGAAATGCGGACGACCTCTTCCCAGGAATCTGGGACGCCATCTTTCCGTTGAAGGGTGTGTTGGAGGCCGTCGTCGTTGACGTTGGCCAGGAAGGAGGTCCGGTTTGCCTCGTCCCCCGTTCCTAACTGGAGTGCTTCTTTGTTGAACCGTACGATGAAGTCTTCGAGCGGTTCAGTGTCTCTGCGTTTGCACAGAGAGATCTGGCTTTTGTCGCGCTTGTGACGACGTTGTTGGCTAAAGTGGAGTGATAATTTATCGACCAGCTGCTCGTAGCTGTCGATGCTTCTGATGGGGAGGTTGTCAAACCAGACCCTGGCGGCTCCGGTAAGTGTTGGGCAAAAATGTGACACCAGACGGGTAGGGTCCATCCGATGACGGCCCTGGCTTGGTTGAAGATGCCAAGGTGGTCGTCCGGATCGGTGAGACCGTCATATATTCTGACGTTGGTTGGCAGGCGTTGGCGTGGCGAGATTGGTGCTTGGTATATACGCCTGGTAAATTTGGACTTGTCCGCGAAGGCCGTTCGCCTGTAGGGGAGTGACAAGTTTGTGGTGGCGTCGTCGTTGTATCTGTTTAGTCGTTCCCGCCTATAGTATGGGCTATGGCGATAGTCCCTGGAGGCGTCGTCCTCCTATGAACTTTCATTATAGTCTTCGTCGTCGAACCGGTTGCGCTCTGCACGGGGTCCTCAGGGGTTTGCCCTGGACCTACGCCGTGACGGGCGGCAGCCGACGTTCGTGCGGGTGGTTTGGAGGAGGAACCCGCGATTGCTTTGCCGGTGCGTCGGCGACGTTCCAGCTGTGCGTCTAGAATACGCCTCTGGCTCTCATACCAGTCATTATTCAGGGCGTCGATCTCCTCCTCGGTTGGAGGTGCCGGGTCAGTGAGTTGAAATTCTAGGTTTCTGGGGGTGACAATGGGGTGTTGTTGGTTATTGTCGTGATCCCAAGATGTTGGGTGGGATGCTGGAGTGGCGTCGGTGATGTCTTCGACGGCTCCAGATGGGGTGAACACTCTTGGATGTGAAGTGGTCATTTTTTTCAGTATGGGTTAATGGATATATTTGTTAAAGCTGTTTTGTTTAGAGTATTTGTGGTAAGTCCACGGATGGCGCCAATGAAGAAACACGGATCCTGGTTCACCGAACAGACGCTAATCCAGTAAGTGGTTCTACTGTATTCTGCAAAGAGAGTGTGTTTGGAAAATACGTGAGGGTCTAAGGACAAGACCAGGGAATTTAGGAGACTACTGATTAGAAGAGCCGAGCCTCTAGCAGTTAGTATAATAAACAAGGGGTTGAAGAAGGCACGAAAGAGTTCGTATTCTTCTTGAGTGAAAGTGTGAGTGATTAGATGCCAATAAAAGGAGAAGCGGCTCCTCCTTTTATAGTACCTAGGTCCTCTACTTTCTCAGCTCATCCTCTACCTTTGATGGGGCCCGGCCCAGGTAGAGGCGTCTCCATAATCCGGCCGACGTCCTCAAGCCCACTTGGTGCAAGTGGGTTTTGATAAAAAGGAGAAAGTAAAATGCTAAGGGAGGATGTTACCGTCCTGACGGTTGGTACACGTGGCGCCCATTGAGTGGACGCTGATGGTCGGCGGACACGTGGCGCCCACCCATTGGTAGACCGAGGGCGGTGAGTAATCATACCTTTCTTGGACTTCGAGACGAGTTGAGAAAGTCTGCTTTGTCAGGAAGATATCTTGGCTGAGAGGCCGCCACGTCATCGTCCTTTCTGTTCGTCAGACTGGGAGCAGTCTCTGATTGGAGAGGAACTCTGACGGGCCGCCTGCTGTGTCAGAGATATTTCGTTTGGGGCAAGGGTGAGTCCCAAGGCTGCCCCAAAAGGTATCTTCCACTTGTGTTGGTGAAGCTTGCTGAGGAAGCTTTGAAGTATATTTGGTCCGCTGATGTAAAATGGGCGGGCGTTCTTACGCCTGGCGAGTGGACGCTAAACGATCCGCTGACGTAAAACGGGCGGATGGATGCAAGACGTTCCGCCGACGTAGGACGAGAGGGTAACGCTCGCGTCCGACGGCAGACGTATCGCTGACGTAGAACGGGCTAGTGGACGCCAGACATTCCGCTGACGTAAAATGGGCGGATGGACGCCGGGCGAAGCCGGTTCTAGTTGGGCGATGGTATGGTATTTGTAATGCTTTGATACCATATCCCTTCAAGTCCCCCAGTCCAGTGCTTTTATGCACCTTTGGTAGGGGAGTGCTGGACTTGATTTCACAAGTGTACTTTGAGTTACATCAAGTCGTCACTCGGTTTTAATGTAACAAAGTGGACGTGTGTATGACCTTCGCTAACTGGTGCGCGCACAGTGATCAAGCTACGGGCGTATGACGGAATGAGCGTTTATTGCGGGGCCTATGAGTGGGATAGGCGTTTGGTGCGCAGACGTGGAGCCTAGAAAGGCGTTGGGCCTGATTGCGCGAGCAGAAGTTGTGAGAAAGAATTTTTCAAATTTTTCTTTCTGGCGCGCAGGCGTGGTACCTTGAGAGGCGTTGGGCCTGATTGCGCGGTCAGAAGTTGTGAAAAAAGAAGTTTTTCAATTTTTTCGTTCTGGCACGCAGGCGTGGTACCTAGAGAGGCGTTGGGCCTGATTGCGCGACCAGAAGTTGTGAAAAGTGGTTTTTTGTTGCTATCTGCGCCTGCATTTACTCCGTGTTGATTTTGTCTCTTTGGAATTTCTGTGAATTAAAGGCGGGAATGTTTGGATTTGAAAAGACGTGGCTGACGGTTTGTACACCTGCCTTGGAGATCGTGTCTAACAGTTACTGTGACTGTTGAGTTGCTAGGCCTCCACGTGTCGTGCATCCGATGCATGGGGACAGCTGTTTGATGACGGATTCGAACGTGGGCGTACACGTGTCGAGCATCGGCATCGTTTGCCAGCTGGGGTAGAGTAACCGTCAGGCGAGTGAGCCACACGCGGCGTGTGAGCCGTTTGTTCACGTGGGCTGTCTGAGGTGTCTGTCTGCTATTGGGCCCTTGTGCGAAAAGCCTGCTTGTGATGATTCCTCTTTCTGCCACTGCATTTAATGCGATGAGTATAAATACCTTCCTTTGATCCTTCATTCGTTTCATTCTCTTCTTTTACACAAGTTCTTCAAGTTTTCCTCCGGCGAGTTCGCAGCCTTTCCGATCAGTCGTTTGAAGAAAAAAGTTTCTCTTTCTTTCTTGTGTTCGAAGATGTCTTCTGAAGATAAGAAAGCTGAGTTGGCGATGAGGGATGCCCAAATTTCTTGGTCCAAAGACAAGTTTCGGTCTTTGGTCAAGAAATTCAATATTTTGCGTCAATGGGAGTCGGGGTTGCCGGAGAAGGGGCAGACTCCGATTGATTGTCCGGGGGGGAAGATATGCCTGTACGAGGCATATTTTTTGAAAGGACTGTTTCGACTGCCCGTGTCGAAGTTCTTCATATCCGTGTTGCAGAAATACGGAGTGCATATTTCTCAGATGAGCCCCTTCGGGGTGATGAGGATTATGCACTTTGAGACCACCTACCGGTCTCTAAGGAGGGAGCCTGAGTTTGAACACTTTAACGTGTTCTATAAAATTGAAGTGAAGGAGTCCGGTTGGGTGTCCTTTGTTGAAAGGTCGAAGACGGTGACGTTGATTGTGCCGAAGAGTTCTCCCAAGACTCTTCGAGAGTGGAAGAAATGTTTTTTCTTCGTGAAGAAGGAAGTCATTCCGGTTGAGATGGAGAAGTTGGAGTTGCGTGCAGGCCAGAAGTCGCCGTCGTTTGAAGTGATGAAGGATTTCCAGGAGGAAGCTTGGTTTCAGGAGTTGTGTGCGCATCCCACCCGCCTGGATGATCTGGACAGGTTGGACGAGGGTATACTGCGTCTTTTGGGATTGAGTCGTCTGGGTGTCAGGGAAGGATATGATGTGGCGCCTGTGGGTGATGTTGGGCCGCTGTCTGTTGAAGGTAAGCACAACTTTGTTTAATTTTTTGCTTTTGTTATGTCTTCTGACGCCTTTGCGTTTTGTGACAGGCAAACTGTTGTTTGAAGCTTTTGCCACGCGTGGTACAAAGACTACGTTTGTGGCGGTGCCCGAGGGAGGAGTGTCTTAGGTAGAGCTGAAGGTGGAGAACTTTTTATTCCCCGGCCCGATGGAAGGTGCGCCCTCTAATCTTGAAGTGGGTTTCTTGATCAATCTTGAGCCGTTGTCCGTGAAAACGGCGGCTGCGGTGGATTATGTTTTTTTGTCAGACGATGAGTCGAGTGGGTCGTCGTTTGGTCTAATTCATCGTCCGCGTCGCTCTACAGGTGGCGTTGGAGGGAGTGCGTCAGCGGCCGGGGCGCAAGGTGGTGAGATGACTGGTGAAGCCAGTGTTGCTGAGGGCGTGGCTACTGAGAGTAAGTCTTTCTGCTGCCTTTATGCTTCTGTTTGTTGTTGTGTTTGCTTAAGGGTTCTTTACCTTGTTTGTAGGTCACAAGCGTAAACAGCCGGAGACGGTTGAAGAGGACGGGGCCGGTGGTCCGTCTCCCAAGCGGGCGGCGTCAGGTGTTGGTGGTGATCAGCCGCAGGGCTTGGAGCTGGAGCCGCCGCCGGTGCGTGAACCATTTTACAAGAAGGCTTTGAAGAAGCTAAGCAGTAAGTCTTGTGTACTGCATCCTTTACTTTGTTGCGTTTTGTCAAGTTATTAATACACCTTTCTTGTTTGTTCGTAGGCTCTATTCCTCCTTCTGTGAAGCAGTATCAGGAGGAGCGCAAGAAGAAGTTGGAAGAGGAGCGGGCCCAAGCCGATGCTGCGCGTCAGGCTGAAGTGGCGCGTAAGGAAGAGGAGGAGAAGCGTGCTGCGGAGGCCGCTTTGAAGAAGGAGGAAGAGGCACGGGCCCTCCAGGTTGAGTTGGAGCGCAAGCGGGCCGAGGATGCTCGGTTGGCCGGTTTGGCTGAGAAGGAGGCTGAAGAGCGCCGGTTGTTGTTGTTGAAGCAACACGAAGATTTGGTGAAGGTCAAGCGGGAGCAGGCCCAAGGGATGGGCGTTCATGGTGGCGAGGGCTCGCGGACGGAGCCCTCCTATATTGACTTGAGCGAGAGGGACGTACTGGAAGCGTCGCCTCAGAAGGTTGGGATTGATGATCCCAAGTTGAAAAAACCTGAAGGCGTTATGGCGTCTTCGAGTGGTCCCGCCTTTAGGTTGGACGCTCCGGTTTATACGCCCGGGTGGCGTATAACCGAAAGTTGTCGATTCCTCAACCCCTTCGTGGCTGAGGAATTTGTAAGTTATGCGTTGCCGCCAGCAGAGCGTGCGCATCACCGGTCTCAGGACCGGGGTACTCTTTTCTCAGAGATGTGTATAAATCTAACACAGACTCTGGAAATTTGTACGCCCTTCATAAGGGGGAAGGGGAGTTTCTGGACGAGCAGGTGGCGGTTACGGGTGAGACCGAGCGTCTAGCAAGGGAGAAGGAGGTTTTCAAGTCGGCGCGTAAACGTCTTTTGGAGCAAGTTCGGAAGTTAGAGTCCGATCTGCGCCAAAAGGATGTTGATGCGGCAAAGAAGCAGAAGACCTGGGCCAAGTCGACGGCGACCGTTAATACTGAGTTGGAGCGTCGCCGTCAGCTTGTTCAGAAGACTGAGTATACGTTGGCTGAGGAGAAGAAGTTGGTGGCGGTGAAGGCCAAGGAGGTGGAGGAGCTATCCTCCAAGTATGCTAGTGTGTTGGGCGAGCTTAAGGCAAAGGATGCCGATGTGGTGAGGATGACCACTCGGGTGTCCGAGCTAAAAGGTCAAGTTAGTGAGTTTGCGAAGGAGAGGGAGACTTGGGAGCTTGAGAGTACCCTGCTGCTGGATGCTCAGAAGGCCTATTGTGAGAGGTCCCTGTGGATTATGACTGATGGCATTTCTGCGGTAAGTTTGTTTTTTCTTTATTTTGCTGTCTCTTTGTTTCGTCCTTCGTTTTTACCTACGTAGTTGCTTTTTGTTGATATGTAGGTTTTTGACCGGTGCTGGAACGAGCTGAAAATGGGTGAGCAGGTCGCGGAGGTGATCGATGCAGCGCGCACCACGGGTGTTCACAGTGGGTGGCTGGAAGGTTACCTGGCCGCCAAGGATGGGGCGCCAGTTGAGGAGCAGCCTTTTCAAGATGTGAACACTGATCAGCTGCTGATGGAGGAGCTCAAGAAATTTGAAAGGATGGAGTTTCCGGTGCTTCAGATTGTGAGGGAGTGTTTGTCGGACCCTCACCCTATTGCTAAATTTAAGCGTTGGGTCAAGGAATCTGCGCGTGTCGGGCGTGAGCGTGCTGAGAAGGGAAAAGAGAAGGCTGGGGGCGCTGGTAGTTCGGGGACGGCCCATGAGCCTCCTCAGTAGTTATGTGTTCTTTTTCTGTCTTGTAAATCTTGACTTGTAATGAAATTTGATGACTTGATTTTGCTTGTGCCCATCTTGCGTATTTTTGTGCGATGGATTGCTTTGATGTTAAGCCTTATGAAGAGTCAATTTGCTTCATAGGTTACAAGTAACCTTGGCGTCCATTGCGTAGGGTAAATTAACTACGCAACTTTTGGGCGAAAGGTTTGTTTTTTTTTTCTAAGTTTATGAAGGGTAAATTAACTTCATAAGTTAGGAATGTAACAAACCTTTGATGTTAAGCCTTATGAAGAGTCAATTAGCTTCATAAGTTATAGGTAAAGTAATTGGTGTCTGCGCTAGTAGACAGAGTATAGGGTGGTGTAGTTAAAAAACTGAAATGTTTATAAGTAGCATGGGCGCAGCTGCGCTACATTCAATGATCTAGGTATGGGTGTGCCGTCGAGTCTTTCTAGCGCGTATGCTCCTTTGCCTAGTACTTGTTGGATTTTGTATGGCCCTTCCCAGTTGGGTGCGAGCTTTCCTGGGAGCTCGGAGTGAGATGTGTAGTTGTCTCTTAGGACGTAATCGCCGATGTCGAATGCGCAGGCTTTGACTTTGGAGTTGTAATAGCGCTCCAATTGTTTTTTGTAGTTTGCCTCGCGTATAGCGACCATGTCGCGCCTTTCGTCTAAGAGATCCAAGTTGAGGCGCAGTTCTCTGTCATTGTCAGTGTTCGCGGTGTTGAGGACCCTTGGTGATGGGAATGTTATTTCTGCGGGTATTACGGCCTCGGAACCATAGGTTAGGCTAAAAGGGGTTTCGCCGGTGCTGGTCTTGGTGAGGGTGCGATGTGCCCATAGCACGTGTGGGAGTTCATCCACCCAACCTGTGCGTTTTGACCCGAGGCGGGTCTTGATGCCTTCATCTAGTGACCTGTTGATGCATTCTACTTGGCCGTTGCCTTGGGGGTGGGCGACGGATGTGAATATCTGGTTGACGCCTAGTTGTGTTAGCCAGGTTTGAAGCTTTTTGTCTGTGAACTGTGTTCCGTTATCCGTGACAATTTCCATGGATAGGCCGAAGCGACAGATGATGAATTCCCAGATGAATTTTTTGGTCTGTTCAGTGCTGATCGAGGCAAGTGGCTTGGCCTCTACCCATTTTGTGAAGTAGTCGACGGCGACGATGAGGTATTGTATCATTCCAGGGGCCATTGGGAATGGGCCGACTAGATCGATAGCCCATTTCTGGAATGGCCAGGCGGCAATGACTGGGATCAAGTTGTTCTTTGGGCGCAAGGTGTTTGGTGCGTGTTGCTGGCAGTTGAAACAAGTGCGCAGGATTTTGACGGCGTCTTGATGCATCCCCGGCCAGTAGTAGCCGGCGTTCATGATTTTGGCGACGACCATTCTTGGGCCCGCGTAGATTCCGCATATGCCTTCGTGGATCTCCTTTATAAGGGACGTGGTTGTCGCGGTATCCACACACTTCAGGAGTGGGCCGAGATAGGAGCGTCGGTATAAGACTCCATTCATGAGCTGGTAATGCTGTGATTTGTATTGGAGTTTTCGGGTTTCTTCTTTTTGAAGTGGTAGGGTGCCCGTTGCCAGGTATGCTTGAATTGGGGTCATCCATGACCCGGCGCCCGTCTGTGTGATATTAACCTGTCTAAGCGGTACTGAAGGTTGAGCTTGAGTTTTAATGCGTACCTCTTTGGCCATGTGCGGCCAAGCCGTGGAGGCCATCTTGCTGAGGGCGTCAACTTCTTTGTTGCCACTTCGGTTGATGTGGAGGATTGTGCAGGTTGTGAATTGTTTGGTAAGGATCTTGGCCTGGTCGAGGTATTGAGCCATGACTGGGTCCTTGCCGTCGTAGACGCCGTTCATGTGACCTGCTATGAGCATAGAGTCGACATGGGCGTTGATGTGTCTTGCGCCCATTTTGTCGGCGAGGCGTAGTCCTGCCAAAAATGCCACGTACTCTGCCTCGTTGTTTGTGCTTGGGAACTCAAGACGGACGGCGTATGTGAATTCTGTTTTGTCAGGGCTGACGAGGCGAAGGCCCGCGCCTGCGCCCTGGTCATTGGAGGCTCCGTCCGTGTATAGCGACCATGTTACTCGGTCGTCTGGGATGGGTTTGGGGTCTTGCTCATCTTTGCAGTCTTGGATTTTATCTATTGGAATTTCTACGATGAAGTCTGCAAGGACCTGTCCTTTGATTGCGGGTCTTGGTTTGTAGATGATGGTGTGTGCGCCTAGCTCGATTGCCCATTTCGCCAGGCGGCCTAAGAGCTCTGGTTTGGAGAGTACGGTGTTGATCCTATAATCTGTTAGGACGTTTATTGGATGTCCCTGGAAGTATCGCCTTAGTCGTCGTGACGCATGTACGAGTGCGAGAACGAGTTTTTCCATGGTTGAGTATCTGGTTTCTGTGTCTGCCAGGGTGCGGCTGATGTAGTAGATCGGTGTTTGTACTTTGTTGCGTTCTACTAGTAGCACTGCGCCTATTGCTGTTTCTGATGCAGATAGGTACAGTGTAAGTTCTCTAAAAAAAGGTTGACAGAAAAGCCAAATAGACAGATTAGACACTGTTTATCCGAACATTAAAATCCGACTATCTGAGTAACAGAACACAAATCCTAACTTTTCTACTTTATAATAATTTGAACTTTCAAACTGAAGGATGATGAGAGTCATGCTATGATCATCCCACCATTTATGGAATGTGCAAAACGAGTCCGTCCAATTTGGACATCTTTTGTCCACAAAACCTGGCGGCTGATGTATGAAAACTGTTTCCTGTAAATGCCCGTGTAAAAAAAGCGTTCTTGACATCCAACTGATGGATGGGCCAAGATCGTGAAACAACTAATGATAAAACAGTACGTATCGTAGCTGGCTTAACTACTGGACTGAAGGTTTCCTCACAATCAATACCCACAGTCTGAGACTTACCATTAACCACCAAACGTGCCTTGTATCGTTCCAGTGTCCCATCCGACTTAAATTTATAAACGAATAACTGGACTGTCAGTCGGACGGGGAACCAAATCCCACGTTTCATTTTCCTGCAATGCATCAAACTCAGCATGCATGGCATGTGTCCAATTCGGGTCCGAGAAGGCTTTGGCATAGGTGTTAGGGATGGGTGAGATAGTGGTCGTGTGAAGGTTTAAAGGTGGTTTAAGAGAGCCTGTTTAGGACCGAGAGGACATCGGGTGGGTGTTAGTTGGGGCAGGCTGCTGAGTGTGGAATGGGTGTGAAACGTGGGCCGGCTGAGGGGGAACCATGGGCTGATGTGTGGGCTGGACAGGAAACCCAGGTGGGCTGGTGACAGACGCGGGCCGAGAGGAGGCAGCAGCTTGTGAGGGGGGCTGCCGGTAGTGCGGGCCTGTGGAGTGGGACGAGCCCGACGTGAGTAGGTGATAGGTGTTTTGGGCAGATTTATGTTGGGCAGAGGTGGGCTAGTAGGTGATGAGGGTTGGGATGGCTGGGCTGGTTGTGGGTTACGGGAAAACATGAATGGAGCGGGTGTGTCATTTTCTAGGAACTTATATGAGGTAGTCGGGGTAGGAATGGTATATGGGAAAGTAGATTCGTCAAATGTGACATGACGAGATATGTGGACTTTACCCGTTGTGGGATCGAAGCACCGGTACCCACGAAAGTCCAGTGGGTAACCTAGGAAAATGCAACGAATAGCCCGTGTGTGAAGTTTATGGGGTTGTGTGGCCGAAGTATTGGGGTAGCACGCACATCCGAACACTCATAAGTGATCGTATGTGGGGTGGCGGAGGTAAAGGGCAAAGGTAGGGGTAAAAAAGTTTAGGCGTTTTGTAGGCAGGATGTTATGGAGGTAAGTAGCGGTATGAAGGGCTTCCACCCAAAAGGAAGGGGGAAGATGGGCATGAATGAGGAGAGCACGTATGATGTCATTAAGCCGACGAATCATGCGCTCTGCACGTCCGTTTTGGGAGGACGTTTGAGGGCAGGCGAAGCGTAATAGAAGGCCGCTTTGGTGGGCGAAGGTTTTAAAGGCATTGTTGTCAAATTCACTGCCCAAATCACACTGAAAAGTTTGAATAAGATGGTTAAATTGTGTGTGTATAAGGCGATGAAATTTGACAAAGGTAGGGAAGGTTTCAGATTTATATTTTAACGGGTAAACCCAAACATAGTGGGGAAAATTGTCAATAAGGACCATGTAGTATTTATACCCGGATTTGCTACGGACCGGGGAGGTCCACAAGTCACAATGAATTATGTCAAAAGGTGCAAACGTATAAGTATTAGAAGCATGAAATGGCAAACGTTTACTACTAGAATGTTGACAAGAGTTGCAAAAAGTAGACATATGGTCTTTATTACAAGAAACATTAAAATGACGATGTAAAATATCTAAAACTTGGATGCCAGGATGGCCTAGATGGTCATGCCATGGTTCAGAAGTGGTGGTGAGGAAGCAGGCTTGTGGTGGCAGTTCTGGTGCGGTAAATGGATATAAGTCCCCAGTGCTATTGTGGCGAGAAAGAATTCTTCCATTGCGCAGGTCCTTCAAAGAAAAACCAAATGGATCAAATTCTATGAAAACCCAATTATCACGTGAAAAACGTCTAACGGAAATAAGGTTTTTAATAATTTAGGGACTATACAGGATATTGGGTAAAACATAGGTTCGGTTTGGTAAGGTATAAAAGTCGGTCCCGAATTTTAGAATTGGAACACATGCGCCGTTACCGACTAAAAGTTTATTGCAAGCAGTATATGAAGATGGGATTTTGATCATACCTTGGTCCTAAGTAACATGTGCCTCGGCTCTGGTGTCCATGAAGGATGTTGGGTCTTGAGCTTATATGTTCATAGCAGAGAAGGCGGCGCTCAAGTCAAATGGACAAAGGGTGTTGTAACCGTAACCGGGGGGCGGGGCCGAGGGCTGCGGGCCGTAGCTTGTGAACTGGGCCGAAGGGGCTGAATCAGCAGAGTTGGACTGGGCTGATGGGCCATAACCTGTAAAAAAGAAAGGGCCCGAAGGTTGTTTGGGCTGCTATGGGCCGGTCTGCCATGACTGGGTCGGGTAGGGACAGGGTGGGGGTGACCACCATGCCCAGTTTGGGTATTGCTGCTGCTGCGGGAACCAAAAATAAGGGTTGTTCGTGCGTCCCCTGCCTCTACCGCCTCTGTTCTAGCGTCCCCGGCCCCTCTCCCTTCCCCGTGATGAAGCGTACGGGTACGGGTTCGGGTTGGGGTGCGTTTGCTGCTGAGTAGGCGGTTGTTGGTTATGATTCGGCTGCTGAGTTGGTGCCGAGTGTGAAGATTGTTGCTGTTGGGTGACCAAAACTGATGTAGTGGACGATTGTCGAGCAGCCATACGAATAACTTCATCCCTTAGCATAGTGCAAGCAGCATCCCAGTCGGCTTCTTGTTGATGAATAAGGGAGGCAGTGGTGTCATACTCTGGTGGAAGGCCCCGAACGAGTTGAAGAACAAGCCTAGATTCCGTAACAGGGCTGTCCACATCCTCCAATTGATTAGCGAGGTCGCTGAGTTTTTGACAATAATCTTCCATGGACGAACAGCTTCCGAGAGTCAGGTTACAGAACTGGGTCTCCAAGGCAGCATCCCGAGCTTTCTTGTTACTGAGGAAGGTCTTTTCGAGTTTTAGCCAGGCGGCACGAGCCGTGGAGACTTGGCCCAGCAGTTTAGGTAGATTGGAGTCGGACACGGTGTTCAAGATCCATTGAAGGACCAAGGCATCGAGTTCGACGCAGTGTGCGGACTTTGCTCTGTATATTTGTGACAGAGTAAGCCGGGTGAAGAGGCAAAGGTTTAACGGTCGTACCAGACGAGTCCGGCTGATCGTCTTCTTTAGCCATGTTGTACGAAAAAAGAAATCGGAGAAGAAGGGTAAAGGACCGGACGACGATTAGGTTATTAGGTTTAAAAGAGTCGTAGCTCTGATACCATAAAAGTGGTCTATGGTATATTATTATTGATGATCTGAGAATACAATACAATCCCCTTTATATAGGGAGAATAGAACAAGATAAATTAGGAAACAATACAATCTCTATATCTATACAAATCATTCAAATAATTCAAATATATTCTATATCTCTATATCCGATAATGTTATGCTAAGATGTTTATGTATATATATATATATATAGTCATTTTTATTATGTAATATATATTTATTATATTAAACAAAATCATGGGCTCGTTTAAGCTCATGCGTAGCTGAGCTTGCCAGCTCGGTATTTGAAGCTCTGGCTCGGAGTCGTTTATGTATAAGCTTATTTTTCAACCCGAGCTTGTTTAAGCTTCGCTCAATTCGAGCTTTTAGCAAGCCAATCTCAAATAGCTGACGAACAGCTCAACTCGTTTACATTCTTATTTTTTTTATGGGGGGTTGAAGTTTGGATCTTTTCAATTATTTGTTGCAGGAATAGATAGTGAAAGAACATCACTCATGCCTCAGATAAAATATGAAAAGAAATTTGGGCAATCTCTTGTGTTTATTGCTTCAACACTTTTAGAAGAAGGTGGTGTTTTTCCAAGAGCATCATCTGCATCACTCTTAAAAGAAGCCATTCATGTCATAAGTTGCGGTTATGAAGATAAAACCGAATGGGGAAAAGAGGTTTGTGAAGCCAAAATAAAACTAACTTAAGTAGTTGAGTTCGTTTCATTTTTTCGCTTGCATTAAAGATCTAACATGTCTAAATAGTCGGGATCAGAGAGGGCTTGGTTGATCCAAGTCTAAATACACTACATGCCACTTTTAGCCTGTTACAGTTTTAGCACAGTTTTTCTTTTCTAGTTTTTCTTGTTCAATCCATTGGAGATGACATTTAACCCAAACTGACCCATATATAGGTGTACGGGTCAAAAGTTGCTACCTTTTTAGATAATAATAATGTTGTATACTTTAACAGGTTGGATGGATTTATGGTTCGGTTACTGAAGATATCTTGACAGGGTTCAAGATGCATTGTCATGGGTGGCGGTCGATGTATTGCATGCCAGAGAGGCCTGCATTTAAGGGTTTGGCTCCAATTAATCTTTCAGATCGTCTTCACCAAGTTCTTAGGTGGGCTCTTGGGTCAGTTGAAATCTTATTGAGCAGACATTGTCCCATTTGGTATGGCTATATGTGTGGTTTGAAGCCTTTAGAGAGGCTTTCATATATAAACTATGTTGTCTATCCGTTGATCTCCCTTCCATTGATCGCTTATTGCACACTTCCTGGCATCTGTCTCCTTAACGGGAAGTTCATTGTTCCGGAGGTAAAGAAAGATTTAACTATGATCTAAGTTCTGTATTAGCTGTTGGGCTCGAGCTCAAATAGTTTCGAGCTCTGTATCTATCGCTTAAGCTTGACTCATTTATTATTATTTACGCATATTTATAATTTTTCTCTGTGTATTTACACTATATGTGTGTGTTTGTGTGTGTGTGTGAGTGAGAGAGAGAGAGAGAGAGAGAGGGGCATAATATATATTATTTACTTATTTTAATACTAATTAGAAGTTGTTATATTTTTCTAAACAATAGGCTAATGAGCCCAGCAAAGCTCGATAAAAGAAGCTCTAGCTCGCTTACTAAACAAACTTCTTAAGTTGCTCATGAGCTTCTTGGCTTATTCATACCAAGACATTTTATAATTAATTTTGTGATTTTGTTTGATTTGTATCTTGTTGCAGATTAGCAATTATGCTAGCATTATCTATATGCTCATGTTTTTGTCGATTGCGATGACAAGTGTCTTAGAAATACAATGGGGTGGTGTTGGTATAGATGAGTTTTGGAGGAACGAGCAGTTTTGGGTCATCGGTGGTGTCTCGTCATACCTCTTTGCTCTATTTCAAGGTCTGCTAAAAGTTTTGGCCGGTGTCAACACAAACTTCACCGTCACCTTAATAAGAGGTGACGATAAGGAGTCTTCCAACTCCTAGCTCTATATTTTTAAATGGATCACACTTTTGATACCACCGTTGACGTTTTTGGTCTTCAACATCATTGGTGTAGTTGTCGGGATCTCGGATGCAATTATCAATGGATACGAGTCGTGGGGTCCACTTTTCGGGAAACTATTCTTCGCTATATGGGTGATTCTTCATCTCAATCCTTTCCTCAAGGGTATGATGGGTAAACAAAAGAATGTTCCGTCTATAATAACCGTGTGGTCAATCCTTTTAGCTTCGGTCCTCACGCTTGTGTGGGTTCGAATGGACCCGTTTATTAGTAAAGATGGGATCGTGTTGGAAGTTTGTGGGTTGGATTGTGACTAAATATGATACTATGTATGATTGATTGTTATGAAGTATCTATGAGTAGTATAGCATTCAAGGAATAGGCTTGTTAGTGTATGTAGGCATGAACTTTGTGATAGATTGAGGTTTTGACTTTCACAAGTCAAAATTTGACTTTATATTTTTGAGTGAAGTGATTTATTTAAAACTTATCTATGTTCAATTTAGAACACCAGAAAACTTTCATATAAATAAAAGTATATTAATTAAACGACTTCCATTAATATCAATCCTAACTAGTATTAAGCCCCCCGCATTGTTGAGAATGGCTTGAAATCGTATTAAGTATCATTAATGTCACACTGTCGCCAGCGACCAAAAACACCGGAAAAGTTCATAAAACACAAGAAATAAAGAAACGAAAAAAATAAAATCGAGCAAAATGTAGACGTAAAACAGGTGAACCATGCACACCCGTTGCGGCGCATTAATGGGCAAAAATTAAACTGAAACTTAAAACACAACGCGACCTTTAGACGGAAAAAATAGAGGTAAAACGTTGAACTACATATGCATGTTGTGACGTGTCAACTCAAAAACTTTGGATTGAAACGTAAAACTAAAAATCTGTTTAACATACTGCATACATGGGATAAAGTTTTAAATGAAAAAAAGAGTAGGAGTTTAATGTAAAAGATGAAAACTATTAGAGTAAAAAGGTAAAAAAAAAAAAAAAAAAAAACAAAGTTGTATAACAGTCATTATCAACAGTCTTTTATGTTGTATAACTATTTGGTAGAAGCAAAGCTTCTAGAAACACCCAAGGGGGAAGTCATGGGTTCAAGTCTCATAAGGAACAGAAATTTGCCGTTAAAAAAAAAAAATTGTTGTATAACAACTAAAAATCATTCAATTGTTGTGAATTTATGATTGTTAGAGGTCGATTTCTAGGTGATACATCTGATGTCATCAATTGTTACTCCATGTGTTTAAATAGGTCTTGACTCTTTCGTTATTTATTAACTAGTTTTTATCCCGGGAGCGTCCCGGGTTGAAATATCTAATATGACATAATAAAATTTATTATTATTATTATTATTATTATTATTATTTTAAACAAATCTTTGCTATAAGTTATCATATTCAAATATAAAAAAACAAATCTCTGCGTCGGGGTGTAAATCTAGTGCCATTACAAATGAATTTGGAAGTTTGTAATCGATCATTCTAAAAAGAACTAACATGAAATAAGAAAAAAAAGTTAATTATTGAAATATCGAACGCATTAGTCTAAGGGTTATGTGATGCGTTAAAAAATTCATGGGTATATGATCGGGTATATAGTTCGGGTATTTGGGTATGTTGTTTCGGGCAATCGGGTCGGGTATCACCAATCCCAAACCCGACCCAAACCCACAATTTTTTTTAAACTAATCCCAAACCCGACACAATACCTGTCGGGTTACAAAAAATAGTCATTTTTTTTCTCCGTTTTTTATATAGCACTATGGTACTCGTTGGAAAGGTAATAAAACGCTCGTTAATGTGGTGTAAATTTTTTCTTTAAAAAATCTCGTATATAAAAGATATTAACGTTTAAAAGTTATGGGAGGAAACATGAGAGAAAAAATAATAAAGTTTTAATATTTATATTTAGTAGATTAGGTATTTAATAGATTAGCTTAAAGATTATAATAGATTAGGTTAAATCATATTTATTTCTTTTTTTTAATTGGTTTACACTTGCCACATCACATCCTATGTGGCATCTCTCAAAAAAAAGATTGCATAAGAGTATGACATGTAGGATTAATCCCTTTGCAATATATATATATATATATATATATAGATATAGATATAGATTAATCTATCTATACATCTAATATTTTAAATCCAATTTGTACACATGGCATTATCTCATCCCCCTAGCAATCCTCTCTCCTCCTCTCATTAAGCCACATGGCACATTGTGGTTTTTTATAAAAAAAAATCGTTTTTTTTAAATCAAAAATCAGAAAATATAAAAGCCTAAAAAAACACGTTTTTAACCTAATTCTTCATTCTTGTCGCCGCGAAGTTGAAACCCTAAGCAGACAATTCCACGATCAACATTCAGAAACATCTCTTCTTCAAGGTTTCATCTCTTCCATTGTATACTAATCAATCGTTCTTCATGTGTTTATTTTTTTTAGATTGATGATTTAGGTTTTATATTTTAGGTTAAGATTTAGGGGTTTTTATGTTCGATTGATAAGACTAAGGTTTCAGTGATTCTTCTTTATTGATCATTTGAGTATTATTAAGATTGATGATTTAGGGATTATATTTTAGGTTAAGATTTAGGGGTTTTTTATGTTCGATTGATAAGACTAAGGTTTCAGGGATTCTTCTTTATTGATCGTTTGAGTATTATTAAGATTGATGATTTAGGGTTTATGTATTAGGTTAAGATTTAGGGGTTTTTTTTTGTTCGATTGATAAGACTAAGGTTTCAGTTATTCTTCTATATTGATCGTTTTAGTATTATTAAGATTGATGATTTAGGGTTTATGTTTTAGATTAAGATTTAGGGGTTTTTTTTGTTCGATTAATAAGACTAAGGTTTGATTGATTCTTCTTTATTGATCGTTGGATTATTATTAAGATTGATGATTTATGGTTTATGTTTTAGGTTTAGATTTAGGGGTTTTTATTCTTCGATTGATAAGACTAAGGTTTGAGTGATTGGTCTTTATTCATAGTTGGATTATTATTAGGATTGATGATTTATGGTTTATGTTTTAGGTTTAGATTTAGGGGTTTTTATTCTTCGATTGATAAGACTAAGGTTTGAGTGATTGTTCTTTATTCATAGTTGGATTATTATTAAGACTGATTAGTTGTTTGAGTGATTGTTCTTTAATGATCGATTTAGGTATTTTTTTGTTCAACTGAGTTTCTGATGTTAATTTTATTTTTTTTATTTAATTTAAGTTTGTGTTCTTATGAAAACAATACTAGCAAGTTTGTGTTTCAAATGTTGTAACTAGACTTGATTTTTTTTATTTGAGGTTGAAAGGTTTTCAAATTTGGGGCTTTGATTGTAGCTAATTTCTTTCATTAGAAGAAATTGATTAACGTTTTTTATTCGTGATTCTGCTTTGTTTTGATATGCAAAAAACTTGTCTGTATTATGAGTATTTTTCTGATACAAATATTCTATTGAAACCGTAAGTATTTTTTTGATTTAAACATTAATATATGTATTATTAATTATTTTTTGTTGATTGGTACAGGTGCATACACATCCGTGTTATAGTGGTTTACGGATTTTGGGTTAAGTCAGAAAATAACAGCCGTGTTTGTTTGGTAAGATATGAATCATGGTTTTAATGTATATACTACACTCATTTTATAATATCCTTGTAATTTTAATCTTTGTACTCAGGGGTTACCAAGTGACTATGATGGTTGGATCGACAAGTATGGTTATCCTTCCGGGAATACCAAGATCCGAACCTTGGATGATAAAGTCTATGACATTAAAGTTTTAAACATTGCAGGCAAATGGTTCTTCTACAATGGTTGAAGAACTATGATTACTGAATTAAAGTACCCATCTGGGTGTAACTTTATTTTTCAGTATGATGACAACCTCAAGTGTTTCAGAATGATTACTTTCCATCAGGATGCTGTGTGTGCACCTGGTACCTTCTTCTACTGCAGATTGGGCCATCCACTTACAACTGATAAACGTTTGGTATGTTTTTTATAACAAGTCCATTAAATCTTACATTATAAAAATATTTTTGTACACAAACAGCATCGTATATATGTTAACATTGTTTGTCTTTTTTCCAGCATATCAGTTGTTTCGTTCTTCATGGATTATTCAACCGAACAGTTCCATTGGATCCAATTGATGTTACTGCTCATTCAATTGCACACTTTCAGATACAGCTAGCAGTTGATGATGGTACTATTTATGTCACTGAAGGATTGCCAAGCTGTAGGGAAGCTTTTTCAATTACTACTGATCATCTAATTGTGTTCGAAATCATTAATGAGGTTTTCTCTCTTTATATTTATTGATTTTTGAGATCTTTATATAATTTTTTGTTGTTGTTTGCTTTTTATAACTTTCTATACTGTACTAATAATACTTTTTATCCATTTTATAGACCAACTACAATATGTCGCTTTTTTTGAAAAACAAGCTTACTATTGGTCACGGTCATGTTTCGAAAGCTGAAGTTAATGAGGAGGATGATAATGACAGTGAAGAGGATGATGATAATTATTATAATGAGGAAGACGTCGTTGTTCTTTCTGATGACGACAGTGATGAGGATCCAATGGATGATGATGAGTCCGAAGATGTCCATGATGTAGGTGTGCCGGTAGTTTTCAAAGTTGATAAGCACTTTGTAAGTACAATTATTTCTGCAAATAATCTTCAAAATGTTTATAATTCAGTTTATCTGTATTAGTTGCGAGGATGTAGGCGTGCCGAAGATGTTTAGACTTTATTTTAGAATTTATTTTTTACACGATACTTTATCCATATTAGTTGCACATAGTTATACGAAATTAGATGGAAAGTAACTTATGTGCACAGTAGTGGCTGTTGACAATATTATAACTGAATTCCAGCCTATCTAATTTAGATATCATGTTCGACAATATTATAACCATGTTATACAATAGAATGTTATAAATTGAATGATTTCATTAGGCATCATTCTCTAAGTTTAGATTTTACTTTATACTTTAGACTTTACTTCACTTTTATTTGCTATGCTATGAATGAGCAGAAAGTGAAGTAAAGTCATATATTACAATCACAACATTGAGTTTATGACGTTCCATTCTTTATTATTTGTGTAGCGTATGAACAGGGAATGGGCAAAGGAGAACCGTTTGAACAGGAAGAGGGCTTTGACAATTCGTGATGAGGAGGGATTTACTTGGGGAGTTTCGGTTGGGATTGAAGATGAGTCAAGATATCCCCGTTACTACATAAGAGGTATGTCGGCTTTTGCCCATGACAAGGAACCCAGCCTTGTGATGAAATGCATTTCCTGTTTTTCCAGAATCAAGGTGTGTTCAAGCTTACTCATGTTGTTAAGGGTGATGGGAATTAGTTGGGTTTTTTGGTGGTTTTTTGTTGGTATACTGATAATATTTTTGGTGGGTAACTTTTGAACATAATTGATGGTTGGTGATGGTAACACGGTTGATTTAGTTGTAGACGTTGTTTAGGTTTGATAAAAACTTTAGCTGGGTAACTTTTGGACATGTTTAATCGTTTGTAAACCCGAATCTTTAGTTGTTTTGTGTTAACAATTACTATTATTTTGGGTTATCTTTATTAGTAAAAAAATACTATATTTTGCATTTTATGTTACAAACTAGGTTATATCTTTGAATGTTATATGTTGGGGTTTTTATCAATAAATAATGTTTAATAAAATATATTACCAACCAAAATATATTCAATTTTTGGTAAATTGAAAAACTTTAATAATATGAAATTAAAATGTCGGTTTGACTTTTTTTTAAATAATATTTTGGTTGAATTTGACTCAATTTTTGGTAAATTGAAATCATTCAATAAGATTAAACGGTTTTCAATCTTAAAATTCAAAACATATTCTTTTTTTTTTTTTTTACTTTAGGCAACGGTTTGACTTTTTTTAAATAATAAAGGTTTGAATTTGATTAAATTTTTGGTAAATTGAAATCATTCAATAAGATTAAACGGTTTTCAATCTTAAAATTCAAACCATATTCTTTTTTTTTTACTTTAGGCAACGGTTTGACTTTTTTAAAATATTAAATGTTTGAATTTACCAAAATTTGGTAAATTGAAATCATTCAATAAGATTAAACGGTTTTGAATCTTAAAATTCAAAACATATTCGTTTTTTTTTTTACTTTAGGCAACCGTTTGACTTTTTTTAAATAATAAAGGTTTGAATTTACCAAAAATTGGTAAATTCAAATCATTCAATAAGATTAAACAGTTTTCAATCTAAAAAGTCAAAACTTATTCGTTTTTTTTTTACTTTAGGCAATGTTTGACTTTGTATTGAATGTAATTGTAGTAGATTGGTTTTTCATTTTACTCAAAATTCCATTATTAGTTAAAATCATCTAAATTTAACAATTATATTATAGGTAAATTTCGTATACTTAAAGAATTATTTTTTTATAAAAGCATCCAAATTTAAAAAACAAACACTTAACAATCTATACATCTAATTAAAACACAATAAGATCAAACGGTTTTCAATTAAAAAATTCAAAACATATTCCTTTTTTTTTGGCAACCTTATGGACTTCTTATTAAATGTAAATTTTGTAGATTGTTTTTCGTTTAAAACAAAAATTCCATTATTAGTAAAAATGAAACAAATTTAACTATTATATTTAAGGTAAATTAGGTATACTTAAATAATTCGTTTTATACCCAAGCATCCAATTTTTAAAAACAAACACATAACAATTCTTTCAACTAAATTTAAATAAAGATGAAACTTAAATTTGGTAGATTAAAGTTTAAAAAATAACCAATTAAACAATTCTTTGTTAAATTTGAAACCTTTAAATTTGGTAGATTACGTTTATTTTAGGTATTTGAAACTCTTTATATTAGATAGGTTTAGAATTTAATGTGGTATATAGATTTAAATAAAAAAATCGAATTTTTAATTTTAGCAACATTTAAATCTAAATTAATTCTGGTTTCCATTTTATAATTTCCTTTTTAATATTATTAATTCCTTAACATAAATAAATCTGGCAATTTAGAACTTTATATACAGATTTTGTTTCGTAAACTATAGTATAACTATTTCCTTCAACTCTGTCAGGTATGTCTATCAAATTTTACATAATCATTTAGTTATTTTTTTATTCATATAATGTTTTATTACTTACATTCTATTAACTTGCAGCTTTATGGATCCGAACAACATTACGTTTTTGAATGACATCCATTGGAGGATGTCTCAATATACAATCAAAGTTAAGGTGCTTAGGATCTGGAAGCGACTAAACCGCAAGAATCTTGTAGAAATTCTTTGTCTAGATATGTTTCTGATGGATGAACAGGTTAGTGTTTAAGGTATTGATTTTTTCATTTATGTTATTAACATGTTATTGTTACTAATAATTCTGATTAACTTTATTTTGTGTCGCTTTAATAGATAGTTTTATTTTAACCAATATTATGTTTATATGCAGAGGTATCAATAAACTTATTGTTAATAATACTAACAATTGTTAGTACACATAAAGTACACGTATTTTTAATAACAATAACCAATAACTTTTTTAGTTTATAATTAATATTTGAAATATTAAATTCAGAAATTAACAACCCCCACTTTTTAAGCTTGTTGCAGAAACCAGTCTTTTCATCTAATCATACAATTAATAGGGTATCAAATATTAATTATTATCAGTGTTGAAAATCTATGTTGTCCCTTCAGTTCTTTACACGCGTTTTATTATATGTATATAATCATAATCACTAAACATAAATCACAATTCTACTTTCTTCAAAATAAACACACATAAGTTCTAAAAAAAAGATATTAAGCAATGGAAAAGGTTGTGCGTTTGAGGTTCTGCAGTATCAAGCGTAGATATTTGGTAAACATGAGTGACAATTCATGTTTAGTTTTTGGTTCAAGAAAGGCGGTTATGCAGATGGGAGAAGAGTTTCAAAGACAAATGTATGACTTTGGAAGAACCATCAGGTTGCCAAGCATTGAAGAAAGCAGACTGATTGGGAAGTTGGAAGACATCTTTGAAGTGGATGAGTTTGATGAAGTTATGGAGGTATTTCCTGTAAACAGTTGGTTTTTTGTTGAAAATTGTCACACCCTCAAATTTCCACGTGCGGAGTTTTACCGCGAGGCGCGTGACACACCAGGATCCAAGTCAACGGTCACAATAAACGACATCTATATGATAAGAAAACAACGTAAACTACCATTGAGTTTCAAAACCGTTCTAACACAGCGGAAGCAAAATGTATTATTACAACTTAAAAGTAAAACTCAAAGTCTGAAATGTTTAACAAAAGATGCATATGATCCCTAGACGCCGTGAGACTCCGTGCGCCTATACTCAATGCTACTACCTTAGCGACCTGAGAAAACATGCCAAAAAGACGTCAACATATAATGCTGGTGAGTTCACAGGTTTTAAGTTCGTAAACGTTTTCATGTGTAAAGCAATTCCTCATAAAGTGCCAAATGTGCAAAAGTTCCAAGTAAATAACAAATGTTCCCTTACTACTACGACTGTGTTGCTAAAACCATTACTGACAAACGTTGCTCGAGTTGTTGCCCATGTGCCAAGTGTCAAGTAGAGACAATATGCACCCCCCCGGCTCCCAGCCGTCGGGTGGGGTTCGTCACGCCCAATAGATCTATCCACATTTCCCCCGTTGTGCCCCGCACATTCATGGTTTCAATAGGGACTTAGGTTTCGTCGTATAGTTAATAAGTGCCAAGCGCTAAGTGCCAAATGCCAAGTGTCAATGTTTAAAAGTATCAAGTGCCAATGTTTAAATATGCCAAATGCCAATGTTTAAAAGTGTCACGTGCCAATGTTAAATATGCCAAATGCCAATGTTTAAAAGTGTCAAGTGCCAATGTTAAATATGCCAAGTGCCAAACGTGTCACGTTTCTTAAAAGAGTTACATTCCCAAAAGGCGTCATGTTTCTAAAAGTGTTATGTTTCCAAAAGTGGTAAGTTTCATAAGAGTTGCGTTTTCAAATCATAAACGTTGCATTGTTAAAACGTGTGGCATGCTTCTCCCCCGAGAGAAAAGAGTATAAAAGAGGGGCCGTGAAACTCACCTTAGAGTGCGTCTTCCGATAACTAGAATTCCAACGCGTGTATGATAATCCCAACTAATGACAACCTATCAATGAGTTTACATAAGTGTGATGACTATTAACCCGAAGGCTAACTAGTCCCCGATTGTCCAGATCTTGACTACGTATGTTAAAAAGTGTGTTTAAACGTTAACTGGACATCCCAGACCGACCCGACATCCCGTTGGTGACCCATTACATCAATTAGTCATGCACATAAGTTTCAAGCATAAAACACTTAGTTTGCATCAAAAATCTCATTCCGGACATCAGATGGTCGAATGTGGTTTTCCCATTTCCACGTTCGCCCGTTTGAGCCACGTTTGCCCGTTTTTCCCACATTTTGTTCCCCGTTCGTCCGTTTGAGCCACGTTCGCCCGTTTTTCCCACGTTCGCCCGTTTTCCCACGTTCGCCCGTTTTTCCCACGTTCGCCCGTTTTTCCACGTTCGCCCGTTTTTCCCACGTTCGCCCGTTTTTCCCATGTTTTGTTCCACGTTCGCCCATTCGAACCAATTTTATTCCACGTTCGCCCGTTTTCATCAGCATTTTATAAAACGCACCAAAACGCATCTAAACGGTCCGAAAACATCACGAAACATTACCAATCACAGCAGTCAACTATCATTAACATATTCCTACATAACCCTACCAATTTTATCCCGAAATCCGTCCGTTTTACAAGTTACCCGAAATAGCAAATTATTGAGATGTCACATCAAACGCATGCAATCTTTACCCAATTAGGAAACTTTTTGAAATCAATCAATAATCAACTTAATATACTCAGATTATTATGAACAATAAACCCCCAATCATATCCTTATCACTATCATCATGAACAAGCCCTAGATCTAACCCAAAATCCCCAAAATGGACAAAACATCATCAATAATCAATTGTAACCTATCTCAATCATAAAACATCATCAATAACAGTCCTAGATCATTGTTATAACATCTATACAGCAATCAATCATCAATAAATACATAACATCACATAAAACACCATTAACACATGTTAATTTGTATGAAAACTCATTGTTTATGAATAGGTTTTGTTTAGAAAGACATTAGGAAGGTTTTTATCTATGAAAACATGTTTGTATCTGTTGGGTCTGCTGACCTGGAGAAGAACAGATGATTGGAAAGCCAAAATATGCTATCTATTTGATCCTCGTATAAACAGTCTTTACAACTTGCTTCTCCCAAAAGACTGCTGACCCTAACTACTGTTCTATCCAAACAACTGCTCAACAACTGCTGATATAAAGAACTGCTGAGGAAACAACTGATGAAGAACAACTGCTGACCAAAGGTCTGATGAAGAGCAACAGGTGATACAAGTACTGAAGACCAAAGCACTGCTGGAACCAACAGCACTTAGGCTCCAGCAGTGGATACAAGACCATCAGAGTTTATCTTTAACAGCTGTTTATTATCAGTGCTTTCAATGTAACAGTAGTTTGTATAGCAGATGTTTAAGTTTGTTATTCTGTTAGAGGTCACTGTCTTAGGTGACGTCAGCCTAGGTCATCAGTGGTTTGAGTCAGTCTATAAATAGAACAGTGCATGTACTGTTCTATTGCATCACACACAAAACATTCTCTCTGACAAACAACTGTGTGATCAGGCTGAGGGGGAGTAACTTGTACGATTGTAATCTTTGAATTAATGAAAGCATTCGATCTGAAAACAATTACTCTCTTGTTTTGATTTACAGTTTATTATTCCGCTGCACTTTCATTCTATTTTCATTTCATTATTATCATCATTTTGTTAAACAATCAAAACAAACAAACTCAGATCCTAACAATTGGTATCAGAGCTTGGTCAATTAAATTCGATCTAACAAATCAATTTAATAATCAGCTCACAATTATTGATATCGTTTGTCAGTTTGATTGAAAACAGAGTAATAGTTTAATTTCGTTTCAACCATTGTTAAACAGACTTTGTTTTTTGAAAAATCAGAGAATGGCTTCTATCAATCACGATCCACATAACACTGGCACGAACAACAAGCCACCGATGCTTGTCAGATCTAAATACAATATCTGGCAACGTCGGATGAGCCATGTTCTAGCTCAACAAAACACTGGGTGTTGGAAGTCGGTTATCTTCGGACCACATGTTCCGACTGTGCCGAGTACTGAAGATCCCAAAGTGTTTGAGCCAAAGAAACTTGAAAACTACTCCGACCAGGATTTTCAGAAAATTGAGCTAGATGATAAGGCCTTCAATATTGTGGCCATGGCTCTACCCAATGATATATATGCTGGGTTGTTACACTGTAACAGTGCAAAGGAGTTGTGGGATGCACTGAAAGAGCAGTTTGGTGGGACTGAGGAGGTTATTGAAAACAACCGTGAAATACTTAACCAACAATATGAAACATTCAGTCATGTCAAAGGAGAGTCATTAACTCAACAGTTTGAGAGATTTAACTGCTTAATTAGTGAACTAAAATTGGTTGGTCTTACTTACCCTCATTCAACTTTGAACCATAGGTTTTTAAGATCATTACCAGACAAATGGGACACTATTGCTATTGTTATGAGAAACTCAATAGGATTTAAAGACCTATCACTGACCCAGCTTCATGGTAAGCTCTTGACCTATGAGAGAGAGCTTAACCAGAAAAAGAAGCTCCAGGACTCTGGAAAAGTGTCTGATGACTATGTGTTTGGGAATACAGCACTTTTGGGTCATGATGAGGTGCCTGGAAACACAAAGGATCAGAGTTATGATCATTTTATTGACATAACTTCAGGTTTTAACTCAGGTTTTAACTCTGATTCTTATTCACCAAACTATGCTTTCACAGCAAGTGGTGGTGATATACAGGCATCTGACAACATATCCTTTGAGTATGATGACCTGAAATACTTTGACCCTGATGATTTGGAAGAAATGGACATTATGCACCAATTGGCCCTTCTCAGTGTAAGAACTAATAATTTTTACAAGAAAACTGGGAGAAGGTTTCCAGGGTTGACTGGCAGATCTAAGGTTGGGTTGGATAAATCAAAGATCAAGTGTTATAAATGTCATAGGTTTGGTCATTTTGCTAGGGAATGTAGGGGTCAACATGGTACACCTATGATAACCTATCCAAATCAAAGACCACAGACCAACACTTATCAGAATTCCTATAATACCCCTGGACCAAATGTGCAAAACACTGCTCATTTTGCACAGTCCTCAAACACTGTTCCTGTCCAGTATGTCCAAACCACTGTTCCTCAGATTCATTATGTGCAAACACCTGTTGCTCAACCACCTGTACAAACGACTGCTGCTTCATCTTCTGCTCCTGCAGAGACTAGTCAACAGAGCTTCTTTACACAAGGCTTTGTTGATTGGAGCAGTCTACCTGATGAGCTAACAGATGAGAATTTTGCACTGGTTGCCAAAGCTGAAAATGAACCAGAAAATTTTTGTTTCATGGCTATGGTTGATGAGATTGAATCTGAGGAAGTGGTAACTGAATCTGATGTTGTGACTGATGATATTGTTAGTGAAGTTGTTGCAGGTGAAAAACCTGAAGAAGAGGTTGTGAATCTCTCAGATCCCTGGGGTGCATCTGATGAATGTGAGTGCAAGTGTGATTGTGCTTTGATGGCTGCTGCTAAGGTATCTCCTCAAATTCTTAAAGAATTGTGTTCTGACAAATGTGTAATAGCATTTGCTAACATCAAAGAGGTGAATGAAAACCTTAGAAAGAAAATTTTGGATGATGAAGTTAAATTTGAAAAACTCACAAAAGACTTGAAAACAAGTTTAACTGCAAAAGAATCTGAAATTAGCAGTCTAAAACATGAAGCTACTATAACCAAAGACCAGCTCCAAACTATGATAACAAAATATCAAAGTTGTAAAAGTGAGCTTGAGTCCACCCAAGTTGAATGTAAAAAATGGGTGGAATCATGTAGAGGTTTTGAGATGCTACTCAACAAACAAACCAAAAGTCATGTGAAGTTTGGCTTTGGTTTTGCAACCACTGCTCCAGCTTTTGAAAACACTGACACAAAGAGTCAAAAGTCTGTTGAGATAGTACCAACAAACCTGCAGGGTCAAGAGATTAAAATCACTGAACCAAATGGTAAGAAAATTGTTCTTGAAAAACCAGAAGGTTCCTCATCTTTTGCTGAACTTGAAAAGTATGAATTTAAACCTACTTGGTCTGATGAGTGTGATACTCTTGAGAATTATAAACCTGTTGATTTTAAAACTCCTGAGGGAAAGACAGCTCCTCAGGCAAGGGTCATTCCCTTGGCAAAAGTCATTCCCCTGAAAGATTCTCCAGCAGATGCTCAAACATCTGCTGAAAAGAAGACTGAAAAGGGGAAGAAGAAAGAAAAGACTGTTAACTTGTTTTGTGATTTCTGTGAAAAGAAGAATCATGTCACCAAAAACTGTTTTCTTCTAAAAGCATATGACATCAACAAAGGAACAAGTGAATGTGATTCAAAAGCCACATGCTCAATATGTGGGAAAAAGAATCATAAGACTAAAGAGTGCTTGTATCTCAAAAATTTTGATGTAAAAATACAAGAATACAAAGCAAAAACTCTTGCAAACCCTGTGGTTAGTACTCCAAAAGGAAAGCCCAAACAGACCTTCACACCTTCCCAAACATCTGTTACAAAAGGGCTTGAAACATCTGCTTCTAGAGATGTCCAAGTAACAGATGCTCCACCCACAAGCAAATACCCAAGAGGTTATGGTCAACCTCCATGTCACAGTCTGCCACATGTTTATGAGGAGCCAAAAAGACCCTCTAAACCAAGAGTGAACAGAAATCCATATGGGTATTATCATCTGTCAGGAAGTGATCAAACAACTGCTGCCCCAAGTGTTGACATACAAGCACTGGCAAATGGTCAGCAGCAGTTGTTGACCTTAATTCAAAAATTGGTCCAAACCACTGATCACCTTCCAAAACTTGAGTCTGAAAGGTCTGAGGACCCATCCAAAGCCAATTTGGCTTTGGACACTCACCAAAACTAATCATTTACTGATGTGCAGGGAGCTTCTGCTTGTTTAGATAGTCTTTGGTATGTAGATAGTGGAGGTTCCAGGCACATGACAGGATGTAGAGCCCTACTTCTGGACTTCTTGGCTCATGGAGGGGGTGATATATCCTTTGGTAATGATTCTAAAGGTAAGGTGTTGGGTTCAGGGACTGTACAGGCAGGAAAACTCAAGTTTGAAAATGTCAATCTTATTGATAATCTCAAGTTTAATCTTCTAAGTGTTTCACAAATGAGTGACAAAGGTTATGGCTCATTTTTCACAAAGAAAACTTGTAAGATTATTGGGCCAGAAGTGGTGAAAAAGATTGATACCATTATTGCTGAGAGCAAAGCACAGCTTGTTGCTCATAGAAGTGGCAATGTGTATGTTGTTGATATGTTAAAGGACAATCCTATGGCAAATGTCTGTTTGTTTTCTGCTGCCTCCACTAAGGAGACAGAATTGTGGCATAGGAGACTGGGTCATACCAACCTTAATACTATTAACACACTCTCAAAACAAAGCCTTGTCAGAGGTTTACCATCAAAAGAATTTAAATGTGATGAGCATTGTGTTTCTTGCTTAAAAGGGAAACAACATAAAAGCTCTTACAAATCCATTGATGAGTCCAAAACTAGTCAGTGCTTACAACTGTTGCATATGGACTTGTTTGGCCCTGTTAAAATCATGAGTCTAAGAAGAAAAAGATTTTGTCTTGTCATAGTTGATGATTTTTCTAGGTTTACATGGACTTACTTTTTACACTCTAAAGATGAGACTGCAGGTATATTGAAGGACTTTGTCACCAAGGTTGAAAAGCAGTATGACTTGCCAGTAAAAGTCTTCAGGAGTGACAATGGAACAGAGTTTAAAAATAAGGAGTTGGATGACTTCTGTGTGTCAAAAGGGATTGTGAGGCAGTTCAGCATCCCAAGAACACCAGAACAAAATGGGGTAGTTGAGAGGAAAAATAGAACTCTTATAGAAGCTGCAAGAACCATGCTAGCAGATTCTGGTTTGCCACTGTCCTTTTGGGCAGAAGCTGTAAACACTGCTTGCTATGTTCAAAACAGAGTTTTGATCAACCCCAGACATCAAAAAACTGCTTATGAAATTTTGTTCAAAATCAAACCATTAATCTCATTCTTCAAAATCTTTGGCTGCCCATGTTTCATTTTAAATCTTAAAGATTCCATTTCAAAATTTGCAGCCAAAGTAGACTGTGGTTATTTTCTGGGATATTCTTCTACTGCTAAGGCCTACAAAGTGTTTAACACAAGGACTAAGACAATAGAAGAAACCTTGAATGTTAAGTTCAATGAACTTTCATCTCTGAAAATCCCTGCAAACCCTGCTGAATTATTTGATTTAGATAGATTCAAATTTGAAGATATCACTGTTAAAACTAACAATGCAGGTATTCCACAGTCTCCACAGCAAGATTACAGAACAGATGTTGTGATTCCCAGTCACTACAAAGTCTATTCTGCATCAGAGGAAGCAGTTGTTCAAAACAATTGTCAAAACTCTGCCACAGCTGTGTCAACCACTGTTGGCCAGTCCTATCCTCAAACCTCTGCTTCACCCCTCACAACCACTGACCTATCATCTGTTGACAAAAGTCAATCATCTGTTGACAAAAGTCAGTCAAGTTTCACACCACTTGGCCCCATTCCTCCATTACCATTTCAAACATCTGATGGCACTACAGAAGTACCAACAGATGTTACACCAACAGAGTCACCAAACCTCTGTCCATCACCTCAAAATGCCATTGTTCCATATCAAGGAGATCTTATTTACTTAAGAGCTCATCCACCAGACCAGATCATTGGCAACATCAGAGAGGGTGTGCTCACAAGAAGCCAATCCTCAAATATCTGTCTTTTTGCAGGTTTCTTATCCCTCACACAACCTGTCAAGTACCAAGAGGCACTGAAAGACAACAGTTGGGTAGAAGCCATGCAAGAAGAACTCCTTCAGTTCAGAAGACAACAAGTATGGGAGCTTGTACCACTTCCTAAGGATGTTTGTCCTATAGGAACAAAGTGGGTCTTCAAAAACAAGACTGATGAAAGAGGTATTGTTGTCAAGAATAAAGCCAGGCTTGTGGTTCAAGGCTTCAGACAAGAAGAAGGAATAGATTATGATGAGACCTTTGCTCCTGTAGCTAGACTAGAGGCCATCAGACTCTTTTTAGCCTTTGCTGTCAACCACAATATAAAGGTGTATCAAATGGACATCAAATGTGCTTTCCTTTATGGCAAAATTCAGGAGGAGGTCTACGTATGTCAGCCACCTGGTTTTGAAGACACATTCCATCCTGACTATGTCTACAAGCTCAACAAAGCTTTGTATGGACTCAAACAAGCACCAAGGGCCTGGTATGAAACTCTTTCCACATTTCTCTTATCCATTGGCTTCACAAGGGGTAAAATTGACAAAACCTTATTTCTTAAATGGAAAGGGAAACACTTAATGATTGTTCAAATATATGTGGATGACATCATTTTTGGATCCACATGTAACCAAATGTGTGAAGAGTTTAGAAAACTCATGACAGCAGAGTTTGAGATGAGTGCCATGGGTGAGCTTCAGTGTTTCCTTAGTCTTCAAGTGAAACAACTGCAAAATGGCACATTCATTCACCAAAACAAATATGTAAAGAACTTATTAACCAGATTTGAGATGAATGATTGTAAGCCATGTAGCACACCCATGAGTACAGTCAAGCTGCTCACTATTGATGACAAGGATGAACTGGTTGATCAAACACATTATAGATGTATGATTGGGTCTTTATTGTACCTAACTGCATCTAGGCCAGACATTATGTTTGCTACCTGTGTCTGTGCCAGATCCCAGGCTTCACCCAGAAAGTCAAACCTTATTGCTGTGAAAAGGATATTCAGATACCTCAAAGGTGCTCCCACACTTGGTATCTGGTATCCTGCTAATGGAAACATTGAGCTTTCAGGTTATTCAGATAGTGACTTTGCTGGCTGTCACACCACAAGAAAATCCACTTCAGGAGGGTGCCAATTTCTAGGGAATGCCTTAGTTTCATGGCAAAGCAAAAAGCAGGCAGCTGTTTCAACTTCAACAGCTGAAGCTGAATACATTGCTGCTGCAAGCTGTACAGCCCAACTCATGTGGCTTCAAAATCAACTACTGGATTTTGGGATAACTGCACTTAGGACTCCACTCATGTTGGACAGCCAAGCTGCTGAAAATATCATCAAGAATCCAGTCTCTCATTCCACTACCAAGCACATTGACATAAGACATCATTTTGTTAGAGACAGCTATGAAAAAGGTTTGATTTCTTTACACCATGTTCCAACAGAGGATCAGTTGGCAGATGTGTTAACAAAAGCTTTAGACACATCTACCTTTACAAATCTGATTTCCAGAATTGGCATGTTAAACATGGATTAAATATTTTCAAATAAAATTGTTCAGAAATTAAATATTTTCTTAAAATTGCTGTTTGGTTGAAAAATCTGTTTATAACATCTGATCAGATAAAACAACCACTGTTTCATTCATTTCCACTGTTGGTTGAAAAGTCTGTTTCCAAACATCTGATCAGATAAAACAACTGTTAGTTGAAAAATCTGTTTCAGAACATCTGTTCAGATAAAACAACTGTCCACCTATATATATATATATATACTATATCCAAAAAAAAAAAAAAATCCAACGGTTTACCACATCATCAGATGTTACATCCATCAGATGATTGCCACGTCTGCTCATATAAGCAGATGTTTGGCCACATCAGCGGTTTCATTGAGCCTATAAAAACCCTGTTTTACCACAACAGATGTTACACTGTCTCATTGTATTCAAAATACTGTAAACCGCCTTCTTCACTCTCAAACCCTTCATCAATCTTCACTCATTTTCACCTTCGAAATCCATTACAATGGATCTTCAAGCCAAAGCTACACACAATTGTCTCCCCTATCTGATTAAAACAGATGACAACACTCCATTTCATTCCACCATCGACATTTTCCTTAATTCCAAATACTTACCCATCCTAATCGCCACCCCATTTATCTGGATACACTCCAAGAATTTTGGTTGAATGCTGAGTTTCTACTACAAGACAAAAAGCCTACATCCATTATTTCCAAAATTGGAGAAACCAGTATCGTCATTACCCCTGATATCATATCCACAACCTTCACACTGAATGACCTGGCAGGTAAGGATTCCTTCACTAAAACAGAGCTTCACACTGAGTTCCAAGAAAGAGGGTACGATGGTCAGATGACTGGATCAACTCTTTTCAAAAAGTTTTTCCCTCCAGTCATGAAATTTTTCTTCCATACTCTTCTTCTTTGTGTCTCTGCTAAGTCCACATCCTTTAATGAAATTCCATTGAGGATGCAATATCTGGGATATGCTATGTTGTCAAACTCTGACTTCAATCTTTCCCAGGGATTGTTCATGGACTTGGTATCAAATGTGAAAGCAGTCAAGTCTGGGTCAAACAATGCTTTTCTTATTTACCCACGAATTCTTAGTGTAATTTTACAAAAATTATTACCAGAAAAAGTTTTCAAAAAGGGTGCTGCTATGCAAATGAAAAGCTTAACTGATGAAACTTTCACAAGAATGCTGGGTGGAAGCACCCAAGAAAAAGTGTCTAAAGTGTCAAAAGTTTCTAAAACACAAACAAAGAGGACAAAGGCAACAACTGTTGTCAAAACCTCTGTTGTTGAGCCCACTGCTCCTGGTGATCATGGCACTACATCCAGTGCTGTGAAACCCACACCAGCCACTTCCAAAAAGAAACATCCATCCACAAAAACCACCACTCAACCACAAATGAGGCTTCTGGATGTTGAGGTACCAGAAGAAACCTCTGTTGCACAACAAAAGCAACCTGAAACCACTGTTGTTACTTCCTCACAACAGTTGGACATACCTCCACCTGACCAAACTCCTCATGAATCCTCTCAAAAGGATCATGTTGTAAGCCAAGGGGACACACATCATGATGCATATGAGTCACTTGACCATATGTTCACAAGCCCCTCTCCCAGGGCTAATTCTCTTCTTACTCCACCACTCTCACCATCACATGTCCCACAAACAATGCAACCTCTGTTTGAAGCAATTGAAAAATCTCAGGAAGATCCCAGTTCTTCTCTTCCACCTGTCACTGAGAGTCTACTCCAACAAGTGACTGGCCCTGAGAATATTCAATCTGCTATCCCACAAACAGAAGAGGAGGTTACACCACCTAGGTTCAATGAAACTCTAGGTGAGTTTTCAAGTGGAGCAGCCACTACTGATGTAGAGACCACTGTCTCACATCAGGACAGTGATTTCATAGCTAAGACTCCCTTGAAGGCAACAACTGTTGAAGCCACTATAGTGTCTCCAAACACAGTTGGAAGTCCCCAGTACCAAGACAAGGGGGCATCTGATTCACCTATTAGGCCTGAATCAGGTAAAACTACCACTGGTAGGGACTCAGATGATCCTATTCATTTAGGAGATGAGTCAAAATACCAAGAATTGACGGCCAGAGTTTCTGTTATTGAAACCTCTGTTGCTGACATCAAATCTGATGTCAAGCTTCTCCTGAGCTCAATTGCAGATCTCTCCAAGAGTCAACCATCCACTGCTGATATAGCCAATGAGTTATGGAAATCAGTTTCCCCCATCATCATAGCTCACAGAAAATTGGCTGATCAGACACATGAAACCTACATGGCTGAGATCAGGAATATGGTAGATGCAAGGTACAAAGATACCCATGCTGACATCAAAGCCATCAAGGACCACCTGCTGAAGACTACTGGCTCTGCCCCTACCACCATCCTCAGGGATGAAACTGATGATGTTTTCACGGCTGATGATGCCAAAAAGGGGGAGAGTGGCAGAGATAGGCTACCAAAATTAGATCCTTTTGGTTGTCCTCCTTCTCAAAAAGGTCAAGCCAAGTCTGCCAAGAAACCAGAGTCTACCAAATCAGCTCCACAACAACAACAACAAGCAACACCAACAGCACCACCACCACAAACCACTGAAAAGAATAAGGCAGTAGATGACTCTGCAAACATAGAAGCTGAAAAGGCTGCTCAGGCCAAACAACAGAGGGCTGACACCTTGGAAGTAAAAGCAGAGTCATTAATTGAACTCAAGAAGAAACAACAAAGGGAAACTAAAGATGTGGGATCCTCTAAAAGGATGAAAAGACCTGCCAAGCATGTTAGAAAACCACCATCTAAGTTAAAAACCTCTGTTGATAAAACCACTGCTACTGAAACCACTGCCACCCAAAACACTGAAACCACTGCTACCCAAACCACTGAAACCACTATACCCAAACCAACACACACTCCTGAACAAACAACCACCAAACCTACATCACCAGCCAAAACCCCAACATCTGCTGGTTCTTCCAAAAGGCCAACAGATGTTAATCCAACCACTGCTACCAAATCACCTTCACCAAAAATCATGTACACAAGGAAGAGAAAATCAACCTTTGTTGTGCATGATGAAAACATACACACATCACCAACCACCATTTCAACTGCCCAATCCACTCCTCCCATCACAGCCATTCCACTCACATCATTCTCACCACATACATCCAAATTCAAATCCCATAGACCACCACCAACCATTACACCATTGGTTGTTCAGTATCCCCTTGAACTTGATCTACTCAAGGGGGAATTACAATCCTTCTACAATACTGAACAGCCATCTGAAAGATCCTTCCCATCTCTCCCAAACTTCCCTGTTCCCCTCAACATTGATACCTATCTAAAATACAAGGGTGAACAGGTGGATGCCATCATCAGGGAGAAATGCAAAGGGAAGGATGACAGGACTGCTCAGGGCATCCATTCAGCAGAGCTTAGCAAACTCAGAAGGATTGAAGACTTTGCTAAGACCCTGAGCAATTCCATGTCCACCATGCCTCTCAGTGTAGATTTGGAGAAGGAGCTAAGGGAATCCCTTCTTGAACAGATAATGGCAACCAAGCCTTACAAAGCAAACAAAAAGCAGTTCAATGGCTGGACTACTCATGCTTTGAGGGAAGAACTGATCAGAATTGAAGAAATGGCCAAAGATCCCAAAGCTAAAGTCTCCACTACCAATTTTGGCAAAGGCAGAGACCCAGTCAGAGCCTTGAAGTTCAAAAGGATGAGGCAGGAGATTGTAGCTGCCAATTATGGGGAGATGAGGTCTGTTTCCAGATGGTCAGAGCTAAGATTGGTTGAAACCTATAAAAGTCTGGAAGAGAATAGAAAGAAGGATCCCAGCCTTCCAAGAAAACCAATCTACAATGATGAGCCAATGATGAAGAGACCCCAACAGACTTTTAATCTAGACAGCTTACTTGAAACCTCTGATCTCACAGCTGCTGCAAGTAGACAATTCAAAAAGCAGAAGGAGATGTCAGAGGAAGATCAAAGAAAGTTTGCTGACACATTTATCAAGGAAGGGCTCTTCAATCAAATCCATTATTTCTCTGATCCTACAACAGAGAAACTCAGAGAACTCATTGGAAGACCACCTTCACCCAACTCATCAAGAATAAAGGTTCATCTCAGCAAATCCACTGACTCAAAAATTCTAAAGTGGAAGGTCAACAAAGACAACCACGAATTGACATTGCTCAGGTCAGATGGAAAGGTTCAGAAGATCAGCATGGATGATGCTTACAGCCTTTGTGCAGAAGATCACCAAGCACTGCTAAATCTGGATCTGGAAAGAGATGAAGAAGACCTATTTGCTTTGAACTTTGAACTACAATTCAAAGGTCAAATCAGAGAAAGTCTGATGAGAAATAAAGATCAATGAATAAAGCTGAGTTTTGGCATCATCTGTTCTAGGGGGAGATTGTTGGGTCTGCTGACCTGGAGAAGAACAGATGATTGGAAAGCCAAAATATGCTATCTATTTGATCCTCGTATAAACAGTCTTTACAACTTGCTTCTCCCAAAAGACTGCTGACCCTAACTACTGTTCTATCCAAACAACTGCTCAACAATTGCTGATATAAAGAACTGCTGAGGAAACAACTGATGAAGAACAACTGCTGACCAAAGGTCTGATGAAGAGCAACAGGTGATACAAGTACTGAAGACCAAAGCACTGCTGGAACCAACAGCACTTAGGCTCCAGCAGTGGATACAAGACCATCAGAGTTTATCTTTAACAGCTGTTTATTATCAGTGCTTTCAATGTAACAGTAGTTTGTATAGCAGATGTTTAAGTTTGTTATTCTGTTAGAGGTCACTGTCTTAGGTGACGTCAGCCTAGGTCATCAGTGGTTTGAGTCAGTCTATAAATAGAACAGTGCATGTACTGTTCTATTGCATCACACACAAAACATTCTCTCTGACAAACAACTGTGTGATCAGGCTGAGGGGGAGTAACTTGTACGATTGTAATCTTTGAATTAATGAAAGCATTCGATCTGAAAACAATTACTCTCTTGTTTTGATTTACAGTTTATTATTCCGCTGCACTTTCATTCTATTTTCATTTCATTATTATCATCATTTTGTTAAACAATCAAAACAAACAAACTCAGATCCTAACAATTGGTATCAGATCTGGACTCTTGGGGTTTAATAAAAACGAATTGAAATGCTTTAAAAATGATTTAGAATGAAGAACACACCTTAGATCTTTGTGTAGAAGATGTTTGTAGGTTAGATTATAGAAAACAATGGCAAAAACTCCTTCCCCAATGTCTAAAGTTGCTAGAGAGTGTTTTGAGACGGTTAGGGTTTGTGAAATGGTGAAAAATGACAAAGTGTGGTATTTATACTGCGTCCACATTCGCCCTTTTTACCTGGGCGAATGTGCTCTCCTTCGACCCTTTCACAGGGTCGAACGTACCCTGACTTGGTCGAATGAAATTCTTTCAATTCCATATCCCAGGTTCGCCCCTTTTACAAGGGTCGAACCAGGAGTATTGTCCAGGTTCGCCCATTCGATTGGTCGAACCAGGACTCACGTTTTTCTAGTTTTTCCAATTTGTCGTGTTTAAAGCATTTTAACGCACCATACCATACGAGCATGCAACCTTAGTCTATGTTTAACATATTTAAGCACGAATGACTATCTACACATCATTTAAACACATCTAAGCATATAATCCACCATACGACAATTAGTCTACACATACACTTAAATAGTTTATGTAATTCACCAACAACGGGACTCGTATCGTGTGTGTGTGTGTGTGTGTGTGTGACTAACCCAATGATCTCCCGAATCATTGAACCCTGGACAATACGGACTGTGTTCCGACTCTACTGACCCCGTCAAGTATGTTTAATAAACGTTTTTCGCTAAGGTAGACTTATGTGTTTATAAAATGTTGACCCAAACATGCCGGGTGTCACAAAAATCTAAATATTGCAAGTGTGTAGTTTACCGATGGGTCATATCGGTTGATGTCAAGAGATGCAATTGAAAACTGCAATGACTATGACTTGCTGGTGGAACTCGATAAGGTACGTATGTCTAACAGCAGTAAAAGCTTAGAGATGGTGAACCTGGAACAAATGATTCGCCTAAAAATCATGAATCTGAAGGAGGAAGCGGCAATGGTGGAAGCAGAGGAGTCATCCGATTCTGAAATGGATGATGATGAAGAAGCTGATTAAGTATAGTATGTTTTATATGAACTTAAAATACTTTTTGTTGATATGTATTGAATATGTTATGATGCAGTTTATTAACAACTTTAGTAAAAGTTGAAATTTTGATGTATAATTAAAATAACAACCTTAATCAGTTATGGTTAGTAATCTATTGGTTTTGTTATTAGATTGATATTTTTCATTACTTTTATTTGAACTTGGCTTTAGGTTGTAAATAGAGTGTTCCAATAATTCTTGATTATAGTAGTAAATATGCGTTGATTAAAGTGTTAAGAATAGAATTTACAAAACTTATGAATAGATTTAAAGTTCATAGTGAAAGTTGTGAATAGAGGATATGATATGTACAATACATAAGTAAAATATCAATATTTATTTGATTAATTGTTATTAGATTATTACATTTTAAAAGTTTATAAAAAGCTAGGTTATAGTCACGCGTGTACACACGGTGTATACCCAAGTCAAATGACAAAATGGCAATTATATGTTCGTGATAAAAAAATTCATTTATTTAGAATCTTTCACTCGATTAAACATCTTCACACATTCAAGGTTTGTACCCGCGTTAACACGCGGCAAATACCCGAGTAAAATGAAAATAAATATAAGATGATATTAAGTGAGAATTTATAAAATACATACATGCTTGTGTTGTATAATGGTTTGTGTAACGGTACGAGATTACGAATCACCAAACTTGCAAAGCGTGTTATTGAAGCCGAAATCATATTAGATGGAAACATTGGTATCAAAACTCTTATTCCTAGAATAAATATGATACCATCTCATATCAAGATTCCAGTAAAGTTCCAAAGGCGTCAATTTCCAATAAGCGTATGTTTTCCAGTTACTGTCAATAAAAGCCAAGGACAGTCTTTATCTAAGGTTGCATTGTATTTAAGACAACCTGTATTCTCACATGGACAACTTTATGTCGCATTGTCAAGAGTTAAAAGCAGGGCATAAGTGAAATTACTTATACTTGATCGTGATGGGAATGTGAAAACTAAAACCAGAAATGTGGTGTATAAAGAAATATTTAGTAATATTTGAATAAAATTTGTATTCGTTGTTTTATACTTTAATACACTATTTATACTGTATTTTTCTTATACGTTATAATTCCCTAAATAGATGTACGTTGGTGAACCGCGTGTAAACGCGGGCAAAAATCTAGTTATTCTTATATAGATAGTACAACTGGGAGATATTAATTTAAGACTACTCGGAGTGGTGGGGGAAAGAGGGGGATGAAGCACCATGTGGCACTTGTGGGACCCTTGTGAGGGGAATTGTGGGGAGTGGAATCGGGAAAGTGACATGTGGCATTTCTTTTTTATTTTTTTTTAAGTAATTAAAATAACATTTTTAATTAATAATAACCTAGAAAAATACAAAAATTAAAAACCTAGAAAATTAAAAAACATAAAAAAATAAAAAAACCGAAATAAAAAAAAACTAAAAACTAACAAATTAGTTAATATTATATTTTTCATAAGGTCACGCTTCATTTGTAGCGTCATCTCTAACTCTGGCCCGTGAAGATGATCGGTGTTCATGGCGATAAATTTCATGTCTTCGCGTTTTTCGCGCTGTTCTTTGATACTCAACTTTCTCTTTTTCATACTCAACTTTTTTTCAAACGCTTCGCGAATGTTTTTTTTCTCCTCGATCATTTTTTCTTGAATCGTATTGAACTGAATCATGGTGGAATTTAAATCTTGCTAGTCAGCGCTGTAGGCGCCGGTTGATCCAGAACCCGAACCCGAAGCAGGAGATTTTTGCGACCTCTTTTTTGACTTATCTCGACCGGGTGGGCGACTAAATTCCTCTTCGAACTCGTCTTCATGGCGATAAATTTCATATCTTCGCGTTTTTCGCGCTGTTCTTTGATACTCAACTTTCTCTCTTTCATACTCAACTTTTTTTCAAACGCTTTGCGAATGTTTTTTTTCTCCTCGATCATTTTTTCTTGAATCGTACTGAACTGAATCATGGTGGAATTTAAATCTTGCAAGTCAACGCTGTAGGCGCCGGTTGATCCAGAACCCGAACCCGAAGCAGGAGATTTTTGCGACCACTTTTTTGACTTATCTCGACCGGGTGGGTGACTAAATTCCTCTTCGAACTCGTCTTCATCCAAATTAACGGCTTCTACGTTTTCAGGATCAATTGAACGGTTTCTTGACGAATTTGTTTTCGACCTTTTTGTGGAGTTGGTTGCAATGGGGACGTACGCCCATTTTGAATGGTGCTTCGCGACTTCCCAACAATGAAGAAACTTGAATTCGACACCGGTTTGCTAGCGACCGGCTGAGGCTGTCGGTGTCTGTTTCACCTCTTTTGGGATTGTTTCTTGCGTAATAATAATGCGGGTGAAACACATTCATTGCTCGGTTTATCTCTGTCCACATGGACGAGAGACTATCGTTTGCTCGATAGAACTCTCTTTCCATCAACCCATGGAACGCAGTGTTTATGTCGACCCAAAATTCGTTTTTGTAGCGACTAGTTCCTACAAAAAATTAAATATTAGCAATATTTGAAAAAAAAATCATGTTAAAAAATTTATTAGAAATACCTTGCTCTTTTTCCGACTCGCTTATCCACGCTTTCGTTAACGCAAGCTCTTCTTCGGGTGTCCACTTAAGGAATTGGTGGTTAGTGGCGGCTAATGCTTTCTCCTCCGGCGTCTTCCTCCTGTGACTTCTTTTTGCAGGGGGGGTTTTACCCGAAGATGATCCCGCAACATTTTGGGGTTGTGTTTCGGGTACGGTTTGCGTTAAAGGAATTTGTGAAGGAACGAGAGAATCATTGAATGGAAAATTAGGATAAATTTGTCCACTAATGAAACCCGCATAACCCGCGTAGTCGGGACAAGGTGAAGGAATGGGTGTACGGTTTGGGATCGGGCGAACCGGTGGTGTATTCGGGTTTGGGACGTACGCGTATAGGTTGTTCGGGTCAAAGCTTCGGTTGTATGTGTTCATTTTTTGTTGAAGAATGATGAGTAGTATGAAAAATATATGAAGAATTGTATAAAAATGGTTGAAGAAGTGTATAAAAATTGTGAATAAATAAGTTAAAGTGGGTGTTTTGTAGTGAAATTGGGGTAATTTGTAAAAAAAATTTTTTGACCGTTTGATTATAACGGTTATATTTAATTTTTTTTTTCAACGGTAAAATCCTCCTCCCCACCAATCAGAAGATGCCACATGTCCCCACCAAATGCCCCACGCCAGGCCAAATGCCCCCGCCCCCAGCTTCCTGCCCCTTCCACGCCATCGATGGCGGCGGTGTCCCCCCCTTCCTGCCCCATTCCCGCGTCCACTCCGGATACTCTAAGGGGAGCTTAAGTCTCTAAACACTTGATTTGACGAAATGAGAGTCTATGATGACTTCATTTCTATTGATTGATTGATCATGGACGGTGGACCCTCCCAAAAGCTCATGGCTCATGCCTGAAAGTTCTATCAAAACGAGTCAGATTGGGCCTAGTTATAAACACATAATATTTGTTTTATTGAGTGTTAAAAGTTAAAACTAATTTAATCTTTTAGATATGATTATAATAAGTATATTAATACAATAGCAATCAAACTTTATTTAACAAAATGGCTTATGAGGTTTTAGACATATAATGCTTCACATCGCTTCCAACAAGCTTAACCCGTTTTATTTTTTATTAACTTTTTTAGCTTGACCCATTTGACCCGTAATAATGAAATATAACCCAAATTGACTAAATGGATCAAAACCTGTTGTTAGCTGCAAAATTGCAAATCTTACTACCAGAAGCCTACCACTACCAGGAAAACTACTTGTGAGGGAGGGAGGGGCACCTTAGGCTTCAAGCCTAAGGTGCACCAATCTCATCGCGTCAGTGTTTCGCGTAATTCCAACCCCAAACTAGCCTAAAGTAACCTAAACACCAGAAACGTCAAGCCTAAAGTAGCCTAGAACCAATGACTCCACCACTTTACCCACCAATCACACACACCTCATGAGACGGATCCCACCCACCAACCCACATTCACCTTCGGCGAGGGAAAGCCGAGACTTCTAGCTTAGATCCAAAGCCTAAGGACACGGGGCGGTGTAGCCGAATCGGCTTCGTAGCCGATGGAGTCAAACCGAAGGTGCCGACCTCCCTTAGTGAAAGATCCTCACTTGGTGGAAGTAAACCGTACTTTCCAACCCATGGGCGGGAAATATCCACTATTATTTCTTAAATTCCCCTTAAACATTTTGCACTTAAACAACTAACCTGTGTGTTACATTTAGAAATGATCTCTCTTAATAGATTGGATGAAATTGTGAAACCATTAGTTGGCATTCTACATTATAGTTTGTTTATAACTAGCAACTAGACCCCGTGCGTTGCCGCGTGGGTACATCACAAACATAGAACGAATTAGGCAAAGCTACCCACTGTCTAATTTTCAGTCAAGCATCTTCAAACCGGGAAAGCATCTTCGTACCTTTCGTGGCGCGCTTGTTTTGATGGGTATAAGATAAAGCCTTAGAAAGCAAACCTCAATGGATTCAAGCCAATTTGTGGAAGAGGGAGGTCACCGACAGTTCATCAACTTTCATATCTTCTTTCATGTATATGCAAGCTAGTGCTAGTTGTACCCTACACGAAACAACCAAATCAACAACATATAATTAATCTAGACAAAGTATTGAGTACAAAGTCCCTTAACCTACAAAGTGTAGGAAGCCACAAAAATATGCCACGTGTAAGATGTCTGTTAAAACAAAAAAAACTGATTTTCAATTATGAGAGGGGTATTATAGACATTTGCATCCATCAATTAATCACGTTCATAATTATGATTTTCACAATCTCTGTTTTATCGTTCAATCATGATTCAAATTTTTATAACTGATTTCACGATCTTCATCGTCAATTCTTACCTTATTCAAAAACTCTATTCACATTGCATCACTCGATCAAAATTTTCACCAAAATCATACTCAATTGCAGAGTTGATCATCATGTTTGGTACGTTACTCTGTTTTTTTAATTTCACATAATCGTAATCTTATTTTGATTTTTAATTGTTTATCAGGCCTAAACAACGAACCTGAAATCATAATCGGAGAAGAAAATGATGTCGTTGATGCTCATAATCTACATTTTGAAGGTTAGTTTTTACTGTTTTGGTGTATTTTTGCAGATCACAAAAGTCAGAGAAGAACAAAGGTTGATCGATAATTGTTTAATTTTGAATGTAGATATTATACAGGAAGATGTTTAATAACACTGATGAACATGGTGGCGAGAGGTTTGATTTCATGGTTGAACACAGAATGATGCAAAGTAATTTTGTTGTTTTTTGTATGTGATAATAAGTAAATGCGTTTTATGATGTGTAACATGCTTTTTGAGGTAACTGGTGGTTTTTAGGTAATTAATAATGGTCAAATGCGTTTTATGATATGTAACATGCGTTTTGAGGTAACTAGTGGTTTTTAGGTAATTTATAATGGTCAAATGCGTTTTATGATATTTTAAAGTGCGTTTTTGATATTTTGTTAAATAAATTTTTAACAAAATATTTAAATGCGTGTTATGTATTGGTTTTATATCACCAGTTAAATAGATGTCCATATATTAAATGCGTTTTAGTTTTTATTTGAATGTGTTTTAATATTCTTCATACAAAACATCAAATGAAACATTCAGTTATAAATCAGAGGTTTAATCATCAGAGTTTTCAATGTAATAAAGGTCTGTTGGAGTCAACAGCACTTAGGCTCTAACAGAAGATTCAAGCAATCAGAGTTTATTCCATCAGCTGTTACACATCAGTAGTTTACAAATCAGAGGTTTAGTAAACAGAGTTTTCAATGTAACAGTGTTTGTAATGGGGCAAATGTATTATGTTGTTATTTCTGTTAGATGCCACTGTCAATGTGTTTTGACGGAGTCAAACATTATTAAGAGGATTGAGGAACAAATCATCATGGATCATTCTTCGAAGAGCGTTTTGATGAATGATTTGAACAATGTCCATGAAGGCATTTTTAGAAAAGATGAAGTTTGTAACATTCTCAAGACGATGTCAGATTCTAGTCTTCATGAATTGGCATTGATGTTCATGATTGATTCAAAACAAAGAGATATGAATCTTGTTGAAGAACTTACTAAATCCATAGCTCTTTTAAGGTGCTCAATGGAAATGAAGATTAAGTTTCTCAAATCACTTTAAACCTTCAGCCTTCATAATGTCTTTAGTGTCTATGTTCTATGCTACTTTATTATCATTTTGTTTTAAGTAGTGTTTGTGTTGTTTGTTTTTCATGATGTAAAAATGTGGCATGAATAATAATGTACGTGCATTTTAAGTGATATTAAATGCGTTTTATGTATTGGTTTTATATCACTAGTTAAATAGATTTTCGTATATCAAATGCGTTTTAGTATTTATTGAATGTGTTTTAATATGTTTCATACAAAACAACAAATGAAACATGCATTTTTAATACCAAAAGAGACATTCAGGTCTAACACTGTAACATTCAACAATGTAAAGATGCAAAATTAACAAACTTATCATTCTTAAAACTTTCAGATCATATTATCTACTCGCTTTAGCACCTTCGTGTAAGCATTTTCCATCATCTTTGACAACCTTGATGTATCTCCTGCAACTTTCTCGTCAACCCTATTTGATGTATTGTCTCCAACAATTTCATCAATAAAATTGTCCCTTGCAACATTCTCATCAAGTATGTTTGATGTAGCATCTTAGACATTTACACACTGTCAAAAAATAAATACATGCGTTTAAGTATTAACAAATGCGTTTTATGGATAAACAAATGCGTTTTAAGTATAACAAATGCGTTTTATCTGATTAATGAAACTACTGATTACTGTTGATTGATAACTTCTGATGAAGTGTTTGTAACTACTGAAGAAGTTATTAACTACTGCTGAATCAAACCACTGATGGCCTAACTTCTGATGAGCAAACTACTGATGAACATTGATACACATGCGTTTTATGGGTTTACAAATGCATTTTACTTTTTTTGAATATTGATACACATGCGTTTTACTTTTTCCTGATGAGCAAACCACTGATGGCCTAACTTCTGATGAGCAAACCATTTCATCCATTTCCTCCTGTATGTGTAGATACTTCTTAATGTTTTTGTCCATTTTTTTCAATCAAACCTGCAAAAAACATAACATGCATTTTATTCATTATGCATGCGCTTTACTATATTTTACACTGATTTTTATAAACAAATTTTACTAATAAGGTCAGATTTATAGTTTTGGGTCATATTAATTTTATGCCAAGTTCAGAAGGAGATCTTGTTTACGATAATTACTGAAAAACAACATAATACATGTTTTTTTCATATGACTGCAGTTTGTAAAACATACATACCTTTTTCATATGATTGTATGAGATCAGTATATGATAACCTTTACTAATGATTAACATCAGTAAAACGCATCTACTAATTTTTCAAAACGCATTCATCACAATCTTACAATTTTTAAACACAACAAATCACCAAATCATCTCATTCATCATTAAAATCAATAAAACGCCTTCAGTAATTACATAAAACGCATTTATAATCACATTCGCCCAATTTTTAAACACAACAAATTATCTCATTCATCATTAAAATCAATAAACGCCTTTATTATTTACCACAAACGCACTTACAAATTCTTATTAATCATTAGAATCGTTAAAACGCCTTTACAACTTTCATCAAAACATCTAAAACGCCTTTACTAATTTCATCAAAAAAAATCATTAAATCTTGATGTTCATCATTCAAAACATCAAAAACGCCTTTACTAATTTCATAAAACAGATCTAAAGCATACCTGTATTAGTTCCCTTCGAAGGCCTGTCATGATTCAGTTCGCTTCTTCGTTCTCTTCCTTCACCTGGTTCATTTTTTTAGGGTTTTAGAATTAACTGACACAGTTGTTTAATTTATTTTCTCATACGATCAAAATGAAAATAACAATATGAACATTTACATACTTGATTTGCGTTTTGGAGCCATAATCCTGCTTTGATCGATTGTTATTTCTTCGTTGACAGAATGCTCTGGTTTTTTTTTTTTTTTTTTTTTTTTTTTTTTTTTTGTTACAGAGAGATTGATTTTGTGTGTGTTTTATGTGTGTGAATTCCACGATTATAGTGTTTGATTATGTAACCGTCCATAAATGAGATGATTTGGGTGCTATTATTAAAAAATTTAAATTATTGTAGTGGCAATTTGTCTAATTTGCCCTCCTCTTGTTAACTGCCATTAAAAACACGCGATTGTAATTAATGTACGATGATCTTGATTAAAACGCAGATGAATGGTCAGGATGGCTTCTTACACTTTATATTTTAAGGAGGCTTTGTACAATAGCCTCTCTCATTAATCTAAACTTCCAAAGCTTGCAAAAAAAAGGCTACCATCACCGCCAGCTATTGCTACCATCATCGCCTGCTACAGGGCTCGTCTACCACTTGCTTCACACCCCAAGCCGCCGCCGCCGTCAAACCACCGTACCACCTCTATGGCCAGACCATCGATGAATAAGCCGGCTGGCATCACCGCCGGCTACAGGGCTCGTCGACCACTTGCTTCACACCCCAAGCCGTCGCTGTCGCCGCCAAACCACCGTACCACCTCCTGGGCCAGACTATCGTTGGATAAACACAGAGATCGAAGTGTTAAACTGCATGTACAGGAGGGTCAATGGTGTTACGACACGTGTCATAATCTGATTGTGACAGAGGGATGTCACCGACATTAGTTTTTAGTATGTATAAAACATAAATAGCAATATAAATAATTTGTTTATAACTATTTAATGAATTTATTTAGATTTATAAAGACTATTTTAGATGCTTCTTTTAGCTACAAATAATACATTTCAAGCCATCAAACTCGCATCTACTTAATCCAACACCATAAATTTATCTCGTAATTGGTATGTATCCTTGGACCTGAGATTCAACTGCATTTCATTTCAAGTCATCTTACGTTTTTTATTTCTTATATGACACGTGATCTTGTTCATAATTAATCAAAGTTATGACCTTTGGAATCCAATTATTAACATCCGTTAAAAACCAATAGATTGGTCCAAAAAATCCTACAAACATTCGTTTATAAATTTCCCATCTCATATTGTATATATAATTAATCAACAACTAACGGTGCAAAAGTGTGTGAACGCATGGCATAGTCGTAATTTAAAGTGTGAACACAAGGCAAAATGGTAGTTTTGTCTGTGCTTTACTAGTTGTTAATAAATAAGAACAAATTAAAGCAGAACTCGCTTGCCCAACCTGTTTTGACCCAAACCAACTCAACAGGCTTTGAAACCCTGTAGTTTTGCCCCCGGCTCGTTACACTTGCACAACCCAACCCAAACCAGACCAACTCATTTTATCACACTCATAACAAGACTACTGAAAATGTTTCAACAGTTAGCTAAACGCAAAATATAGAAAATACAGTGTTAGTTTATGCTACTTGTAGTCAAATATACAAATAAAACAGCATCCGACTACACACACACGTTCCCTATCTACTTCTCCTGGTCAACATAATATATGCGCTCCATCACTTGTTAGAGTATTGACTGTTGCCTCTGTAATCATGCATATGCCCTACAGTTTAATGGATAAGAAAGAAAAAAAAATAACATATATCAGCTTCTTAATAATTATTAATATATTTTAAAAGAAAAACATATATAGTAAGAAATATTATCATTTCCAAACCGTAAGAAGAATAAACCTGAACCCATTAGAAACAAATGGTTGGGCTTATAGTTATAGTTGTACGCGTATATAACTAAAGTAACAGAACTAGCATGTCATATTTAAAACCAGAACCAACGGTTAACTGACTATAACAAAAAGTAAAGGGTTGTATATTTTCATTTACCTGTACCAAAGCCTAAATCATCATTAACTTCTGACCCCTTCATTAGATTATCTTCTTTCTTTTCAAACTCGCTACTACAGGTTGAGTTATCTTCCAAACCGGAAGGATTGTGATGACTTGCTCCTGCTGCTTCATTTAAGAAATCAAATTGTTTGAACTCAAATTGGGTGTTACTCCCTGAGTTGTCAATTGAACCACTGACTTCATTTTCAAATAATTTTTGAGGATAATCTTCAAAGCTTGAAACTCCATGAACATCATTTTGTGGACCACGTACAGCATTGCCTTGTGTTTCACCTATAAACGGGTTATAATTAACCTCTTAGCGGACCGAATGGGTAAACTTTAAAAATTGGGTAAGGATCAAAAGAGAACATCACACCACCAATCAACTCTTATAGTTGAATTATTAGAAGAAATTAAAAAAACATCACGCCGCCAATCAACTCTTATAGTTGAATTATTAGAAGAAACTAAAAAGCAAATGATCAATCGGCAAAGATGAAGAACTCACCATTTAAATCTTTTGACTGGTCATTCCCCCACTGATGATTGAACTCATGTGATGCAGTTCTGCTTGACCCAGTATTCTCGTTACACCTACCGTCAGAGTGTGTGAAATTGACTGCATCGGTTTTACGGTCAGTAACGTGACTTATTATAGAAGTGGCTGGTGTTGCAAACAATGATTTCAGAGACGAGTCTGCATTTGGCACAAAAGAATTAACCGTCGATCATGATCTTTATAACCAAGTGTTGTACATAAAGATGGCAATTTCATCCTACGGTTTAAATTGACGAGTCTATGTAAAGTTAAAGGAAGCTTATTAATGTAAAAATGTAGAGTATTTGTAATATATTTAACGTAATGTAATTTGTAAAAAGTTAAAATGGTTTAAGCGTGTGGGAATTGAACCTGACTTGTTTCAATATGTTATGAAAACTAAACGTTTCGACCAAAACCCATTTGGATTCAGTTACCCAACCCGGCTAGGACTGCCAATTTTAGGGACTCAAAATAGATTTTTGCAGATAGACATACAATGATCTTTGTTAGCAAAATTGGTTGCTTCACCCTGAGCGTCCTTCACATGACTGATTTGAGTAGCGACTGGTGTTGTAAACAATGGCTTCAGAGATGAATCTGCACTTGCACGAAAACAAAAACAACAATCAGCTTCCAAGAAAAAAAACAGTTCACTTTGCCAACTTTATAAGATATGAAAAGATGCGCATACATGGATCATGGTTGGCATAGCGGACTGCATCATCCTGGACACCTTTTACATGACTGGTTTGAGTAACGGCAGGGGTTTTAAATAATGGTTTGAGAGATGAATCTGCACTCACTCAAAAAAAAACATCAGCTCTCAACATACCATGATCTTAAAAGGTAAGAAATTAAAGATGTTGCAAGTGGCAATTTCAACCCATTGATAATAAATGGGTTGACATGGCCAATAACAGGTCAAACAAGTAAAACAAAAAAAAAAAAAAAAAGATATGGGAAAAAAAAAGATGTGAAAAGGGAACATATCAAATCATTCATACAACTTAAAAATTGCCAAAAATAAACCTTCAGTGCATACAAGCCCTCTGAAAAATATTATATACTTGTAAAAACACAGTTTTTGTAACCATGTCTCATCATCATCATACTCAGTTAATCCCACCTATAGCAAAGCTAAGGTAGGGTCTAAGGAGGGTAAGATGTAGACAGCCTTACCTCTACCCCTAAGAATAGAGAGGCTACTTCCAGTGAGACCCCCGGCTCGATGTGGTTTGGTATCAAGCCTTGGACATAAGGTACAGAACACTTAGCAATCGAGACAAACCTGATCAGTGCATGTACCCCTTTGCCTTTTGGCTATCCACGCCACCACATGATGCATGATTAACCGTCCGTCGTTTTTAACGTTATTTTCACAAAATTAGTAAAATAACGTTAAAACTAGTGCAGCTTTACTTTTGTAACCATGTCTAATGTCTTTAAACAAATAAAAAAAAGATAAGTGGACTTGTTTCAACATGCATTAGAAATCCCACATACTAACCCATAACCTGTTTTGACCGATTATCCTAATAGCCCATTCGGCCAACTTTTAAAGAGATTTAGAGATGGTCATACAATGATCTTGGTTGGCAAAGTCGACAGCATCCTCATGCCCACCTTTCACATGACTGGTTTGAGTAACGACTGGTGTTTTGAATAATGGTTTCAGAGATGAATCTGCACTCGCTCAAAATATAAACATCAGCTCTCATTTGTAGAACATACCATGTTCTTGAAATGCAAAAAATGTAACAGATGTAAAGGGATGGCCATACAATGATCTTGGTTGCCAAAATCCGCAGCGTCCTCCTGAGTGGTTTTCACATCCCGACCATCTTGTAAATGACTTATTTGAGTGCTTGGTGTTTTAAATAATGGTTTCAGTGATGAATCTGCACTCAATTAAAAAAATAACCATCAACTCTCATTTGTAAAACAGGCTATGATCTTGAAAGCAAAATACATTGATATCAAAAATGGCAATTTTAACTCATTTACTAATAAACAGGTTGATGTGGGGTCTATAACGCGCGTCAAACAGGGAAAATAAAAAAAAATGATCTTAGAACATACAATGATCTTGGTTGGGAAAATTAACAGCATCCTCCTGACCAGTTTTTACATCCCGAACATCTTGTACATGACTGATTTGAGTGGCTGGTGTTTTAAATAATGGTTTCAGTGATGAATCTGCACTCATTAAAAAACAACCATTAACTCTCATTTGTAGAAGACTATGATCTTGAAAGCAAGATATATATAGATATCAAAAATGGCAATTTTAACTCGTTTGTAACAAACAGGTTGCTGTAGTCTATAACGGGTCAAACAGGGCAAAACCAACAAAAAAGATCTTGGAACACATTTAGAGATGAAACATACAATGATCTTGGTTGCCAAAAATAGCAGCATCCTCCTGACCAGTTTTTACATCCCGGCCATCTTGTACATGACTGATTTGAGCGGCTGGTGTTTTAAATAATGGTTTCAGTGATGAATCTGCACTCAATTAAAAAATAACCATCAACTCTCATTTGTAAAACAGACTATGATCTTAAAAGAAAGATATATAGCTATCAAAAATGGCAATTATAACTCATTTACTAATAAACGGGTTGACGTGGCCTATAACGGGTCAAACAGAGAAAACCAAAGAAAATGATCTTGGAACATACAATGATCTTGGTTGCCAAAATTTACAGCATCCTCCTGACCGATTTTTACATCCCGACCATCTTGCGCATGACTGATTTGAGTGGTTGGTGTTTTAAAAAATGGTTTCAGTGAAGAATCTGCACTCGTTTAAAAAAAAAATAACCATCAACCTTCATCTCTAGAAGACACTGTGATCTTGGAAAGCAAAACAGAGAGATCAAAAATGGAAATTTTAACTCGTTTACTAATAAATGGGTTGATGTAGATTATAACGGGTCAAACGGGTAAAATCAAAGAAAAATGATCATGCTAATGCTATCTTAACATTTAAAAATCAAGAGGGCCTAAAAGTGTTTTGGGCCGGCCCAAGCCGGCCTGTTTTGACATGTATCAAAATTCCCACATTCTAACCCGAATCTATGTTACCAATTATCCATCTAGCTCATTTTGCCAACTCTTTTAACAGATTTAAAAATAACCGTACAATGATCTTGGTTGGGAAGATCAACAGCCTCCTCCTGACCGGTTTTTACATTGCTGATTTGAGTAGTTGCTGGCGTAACAAATAACGATTTCAGAGACGAATCTGCACATGCGATAAAAAATGGTCAACTTTCATTTGCCAAACGCACCATGATATTGGTAAGCAATTATTATAGATAACTTATGCGTTGGCAGTTTCAACCCATTTGAAACGAATGGATTAATCAGGGTTATGTTTTACCGGTTAAAAGGGCGTAAAACTAAAAATTACATATCTATATTCTTATATTTTTAGAAAGATTGCCTTTTCATTCTAAATACATATACCTAATGTATAAAAACATTTTTGTGGGGCAGACTTACGCAACCTGCTTCACCATGTTTTTTAAAAATACTTGGTTTAGACTTTACATAGTTTGACTTGTTACCCATCACTTGATCCATCCTTGTTTGCCAACTTAGATAAATTTTAAAATAGACATACAAGTATCTTGGTTGGCGAATTTAACTTCCTCCTCCAGACTCTCTCTTACATGACCGATCCGAGTAGTGGCTGGCGTTGCAGATACTGATTTCAGAGACGAATCTGCACTTGCACAACAAACAACAATCAGCTTTCATTTGTAGAATTTAATATAATATTGGTAGCTAGAAGTGGCAGTTTCGATCTGTCTAATTATGAATTAAGTCAATTTTGATTGTGTTTCAACACAAACAAGTCAAACAAGGTCTCTTCGCTTCAGCCTGCACTAAGCGCGAGTAGTACAAATTGGCATTGCTCAGACGAGGCGTGTTTTTTGGGAAAATGTGACCCTGAGGCTCGTGTCTCATGTATATCCATTTTTTGTGCAGCAGATTGTTGTACAGCATGTTTAATGTTTTTGAGGTTGTACATGTATGTAATTAATTTCAATATTGGAACATATATAAACATCATTTATGTCTAAATATTGGATAAATAATGCTAGAAACCTACAGGATTATATAATTATTTACAACTCAGGTACAAAAAGCAAGTGCTTTTGCCCCTCCGTTTTAGACCGTGTCAATTTTGTGCGCTTCTCTCTTTTAAAACCAAGAATGAGGTTACCTCTATATTCCATTGGTCCTATTTTATTAAGCATGCCATAGATACTTGGCCCAAATTTATAAAAAATGAATATTGTACAGAAAACAAGGAATGACTCATGACCCATTTCAATTTGGGTCACTTTTAACCCATTACCATACCCACCCATACTGCTAAAGGTGGGCAAGCAATGATCTTGGTTGGCAGAGTAAGTTACTGAACTAACCAGACCAGTTGAAAACTTCTTCACTCGTATCTGTTGCAGTTGCGCTATCTTTCAGCATATCATCTTCTAGGTTAGATTTTACATCAGCAGCATTTCCAGAATCCTTATCAAATTTCCTTGCTGAGTTGGCCAAGCCAGCTGCAAGACCAGAACTTTCTTCTCTAGTATAACTTGTTCTTTCAGAAGTTTGGAGATTTGAATCCTGATCATCTGTTGATAAACAATCATACAACAATTATGAATGATTGTTTAACGTGTGTACGCATAATGATGCAAAAATATCAGTACATTAACCTTTTTTGTCTTCACCCTCCATATCAGAACTTCCATTTGCTGAAACTGGTTTTTCGAATTCATCCATTCCGAAATCATAATCACCCCAATCCACAAATGTACTTGCATTTCGAGTTTCTTCTGGAGGAAGTTTCACTTCATTGCTTAGAAGTCATTCAAGCATTCTAAATGCACCATATACAAAAAATGATATGTAAACAAAAATTACCTTGCTTATTTCGATCGTCTTCCTTAATAGTCAGTACTGAATCAGTGTCATCAACAGGAGCTTATGACAAGAAAAAAAAAACAATTTAATGAACAATAACATTAAAACAAAAGGTTGACAAAATCATAGAAAATACGCAAGTCTCACATTCTATATTCTTATATGTGATTGGAGAACTTTCTTTTGTAATTAGACTTTCACAAGCACCAATATCTCCCATAACTTGACTAGAATCTATGCCATCAACGGTAGCTGAGGATAAAACATAATATTTCAGGTAACCAGATACATATGCATAACTGATAACACCCCTTTAAAATCTTAAATAGTCTTACGTTCTCCATCTGTATTTAAAATCGGTGAGGCTTCTTCTGTGGCCAGATCCTCAGGAACATTTATATTTCCCAAAAGTTCAGGCTCTGCCTCCTTTACACCAATATGTGAACTACCTTCCATGATTTTGCCATTGTCCGGATCATCATGAGTTGGTGCTGCCTGTTCTGGATCATCTAATGTGTGGCCATACCCTCTATGCGTCCCAGCCTCTTCTTTTGTCTGTTCATTGCTCGTATCATAAGAAACAATTCCGCTTTCATTTGGCTGAAAACGGTCATCACCTTCAGTCAACTTCTGCTCATTTCCACTGTCACCCTCAGCATCCATGTCATCTGCAAAATAAATCATATACACTCGTTCAAAAATTGCTTCTAAAAGGGGATTATTATGAACGATATCCAAATTTACACATACATGTATCACCCAAAATACTAGAGACAGCATCCTTATTGATGTCTACTACCAACACCTCCGGAGCATCAACTCTTACAACCACGTCATCAATTCCACCGCTAGAAAGAGTTTTTGGCGTGTCCTTGCTCGTTACTGAATCAGATTCACCAACTGTATCTCGTGGAACATCATCAACAGCAACATTCAACGACTGTTCTAGTTCTTCGTCATGAGATCTAACTAAAACTTCAGCTGCCCCAGGAATTTCTTCATTCTTAGCTAGCTCTGAGTCATCACCTCGAACATACTCTTTGTCTGTGGCATGATTGACAATGCTTGTTAATTGATCATGTTCGGATTCTCCATTATGGACATCACTATTGTCCTCTATGACACGCTCAATGGTGAAATCAATGCCTGAGACAGGAACATCAAGTATGTTCTTGGCATTTGACAGTTCTGAACCAGTTTCAAGCTCTTCAGCCAAGCTACTACCATCATCTTGAACACCACCCTTGCCCATCAAAGGAGTGCCAAACATATCCAGGTGGAACTTCCTGTCAGAAATAGCATCATCACGTTCGACATAAACATCATCGCCTGAGGAAGGATTCTCCTGGGCATTGAATATTCCAGTTTCCACATGAACCACACGAGATATATCTGAAACTGCATCAGGCAGAGTCTCCGCATCATCAGCCGTTGTGACAGATGTCATTTTAATATGAGAAAGATTTTTCACTAATGGAGTTCCAGCATCAAAATTTTGCAATTCTGGAGGGTTTTGATCCTTTCCGCTTAGCAAATTTTCAGTCACACATTGTGTTGCATTTGCCTCATGTGTTGATTTTTCAATACAAGCACCTGCATCTTCCATAGCTTCCACAGATGCATTCTCCCCCGATACAAGGCTGGTGCTTTCCAAGTCTATGGCAGTTTCACTCACAGAAACTCTATTCTCCTCCACGGTTTTGGTTGGCAACCTAGCAGATCCTGAAGCTGATACATCTCCCAATATTTGACCTGTTACTTCTATAGAACTTTCAGATCCAACCCCTGCAGTATCACCATCTGGATTGGGTTGGACTTCTGCAGCTTCAGGTGAGCACATCTGAACATTTTTATCATATGGTTGTTTGTTTTCAGATTGAACACCCAAGGTGTCAACACCTAGATGGGGCCGGCCTTCTGCATCTTCAGGTGAAGACTTCTGAACCTCATCAAGAGATTGTTTAACTTCAGCCTGAACTATAGTTCCAACATCTAGACTGGGCCCGGCTTCTGCAACTTCAGGTGAAGGCAGCATCTGAGCATCATCATGAGGTTTTTTTAGAGCCGATTGACGTGTCTGCTTCTTCTTACCAACCTTCTCTGAAAAACTGCCTGCTGCATTTCCATCGTGTTTAATTCCCCTGCGAGTAATTCGTCCAGGAGCTGTATTGACAGCCGGATCAGATCTGAGCTTTGCAACTTTTGGTGAGAACAATTGAACTGCAGTAGGTTGTTCTTTAATGGCTGACTGGCTTGGCTCCTTTCTCTCACTTTTGATGGTGCTACGTGTAAACCTGGCTGACTGACCTGGCTCCTTTATCTCACTTTTAATGGTGCTACGTGAAATCTGCCTATCAGATTTATCAATGGCAGGAGAGACTTCAGGGTCGGTAACTTCCTCATCAAGTTTCAAATTCCTCAATTTTGCAACTGGGGTCCACTCTTTACTGGAATTCACAGCATGGTCCTCTGAATCACTTTGTTTAGTTCTACTCAACTTTGCTCTCTTTTTAGAACTACTCTCTTTAATTATTGCACCACTTCTTGCAGAGCTCTTTCCTTCAAGAGATGTTTTTTCTATAGATGACTGAATATTCATTCTTGACTTTGGTTTCTTTAAACTACTATCCACCTCTTTTTTTGCAACAGATTTTCTTTCACTTTTAATAGCGCTGCGTGTGGAACCTTTTGGAGATTTATCAACAGGAGAACCATACTCGGTTTCCATAACCTGATCTTCAATAATGGGGGTTCCTCTGCGTTTCCTAGATTTAGGAGTCCCGGTAGTTACTTCTTTGAAATCATTTACAGAAGCATCTTTTCCTGATGTAGTATCATTCTCTTTGTCTTTTCCTGATTTAGGAGTCCCTGTAGATGACTCGATCTTCATAGTTGCTTTTTGCACGACAGATTTCCTCCTGGTGTTCCTTCTAGTTGGCTGGTTCACAGCCTCTTCAAGATGGGGATCGTCTTCTGTTTTATCAGGCTGCAAAACAGATTTTCTTCGAGTTACATTTTTCTTACTTGGATGCTTAAATGGTTCCTCAAGCTCTTGAACCTCAACTTTGATAGCTTTATTTTTACTATTTCTTGTAGCTCTGCTAGCATTAACCACTTCCATTTTGTCACCTTCATCTTTAACCACACCTCTGGTCCTCAACGATTTCCTGTTCGGAGGTTCTTGTTTATCTACTGCAGCAACATGACTCGAGTTGCTATCCAGATCAGTAGATTTCATTTCCCTTCTAGTTCTTTTCTTATTGTCTTGAGGATTAGTAACAGTGTTTCCAATATCTTCCTTTAGTGTTTGTCTTGCAGACCTTGTAGCTCTCACTGGAACGTCTATAATTTCTTCCTTGGGGGGCTCAACATTGTGTCCATCTGTTTTCACTTGTTTAACTGTCTTTTTCTTAACATGAGCATTTGCACCACAGCCTGTGCCACCCTCCATCGAGGTTTGTGCCTTAGACCTTGTAGCTCTAACACGACCAACCACAGTTTCCTCAACTGTATCAGTTGCTTCTTCAACCTCTTTAATTAGCTTTTTGCTTTTCTTGGTATCTTCACGTTGAACACCACCACCTTTTGCTTCCCTTCTACCTTTCTTCTTTTCATTATTTGGAACGTCCTTTACTGATGATTGCACTTTGGACCTAGTAACCCTAACAGGAATTTGTGCAGTATCCTCAACTAACTCAATAGTAATATTATTATCAACAACTGGTTCATCGACCTTCTTTGCCACTGATTTCCTCCTAGTTTTCACCTGTGTAACCATATCCTTCTGTTTTTCGCCAGATCGCAGCTCATACTCAAGCAAATCATTATTTGGACTAAACCTAACTTTCTTTGATTGCCTTTTTGATTCTGCAGGTTCACCCTCGTCTCTAGTTTCAACTGAGCTCTTCATACAAGTCCGTCCTTTTGGTTTCTGCTTTTCCTGGATTTTAAAATTGCATGTAAAACGAAAATGATTAAATGTTAAAGAAAAAGTCCCCTAATCTATAGAACATGACTCTGTGGTTGTAAATCACAGCATTCACTTAACAAGTCACATTGATTATTTGTATACAACCTTACAAGCTTACATATAGATATATCAAAATACTCATCTATGTCAACAAGCTGCTAAAAAAATCATACAAAAATATGGCATGCTAAATGAATTCTAAATGTTACATAACGTTATGAATCTTATCCATCTCTTGTCATATCTAAACACATTATCTTTACATACTTCTCTCTCAATACACCAATTACCAGCCACAATATTACACTTCTAATGCTTGTATCATTTACTCCACAATAAGTTATTTTCACCAAAGACAAGTAATTCTACACATTTGTGTTAAAATTTCACCATTTGAGTCCTCAAACGCTAGTGCAAATCATCATATTAGTGTGTAAAAGTTATAGCATATGAAAATTACGTTGAGAAGTGCGGAAAGCTTATCAGCCAACACAGAATTGGCAGAATTCGCAGGAATACCATGCTCCTTGCATAGTGCTTGGAGCTCTTTCCTTTTCAAGCTATGATAATCCATCTCTGCAACACAACACACCAAAATCTCCAATAAGTACACAACAAAAACAACCATAAACTACAATTCGTACATAATGTCATCAGATTAACCTAAAAACAACATAAATTGTTGACCTACATAATAAACAAACTTAAATTCACAGCGAACAAATCAGTAGACAGCAAAACAACTACAAACTACAAATTTGTACAGAACATCAAATCACCCCGTAAACAACATAAACAGTTAACCTACACAATAAACAAACTTAAATCACAACAAATCAGCAGTCAGCACACAACAAAAACAATTATAAACCAAAAGCATGTACAGCATTTGGCCAAGTCAACCAAAAACAAGCATAATAAGTCAACCTAAACGATAAATAAAGTTAAAATCACAACAAACGAATCAGTACAGCTACAAACTAAAAACTTGTACAGCATTTCATCAAGTCAACCTAAAAAACAACATAACAAGCTAACCAGAACGATAAATAGACATAAAATCACAACGAACGAATCAGTACCCAACAAAAACAACTATATTGCATGCAATTATGTCAAATCAACAAAAGACAACATAAACAAGTTAAGCTAAACGGATACACGATAAACAAACTTAAATAACAACAAACAAATCAGTACACATCAAAAACAACTATAAGCTACAAATTTGCACCAAAAAAACCCTCAAATTAACCCGAAAACAACATAAAAAATTAAGCTACACGATAAACAAACTTAAAATCACAACGAACGTATCAGTATACAACATAAGCAACTATAAACTACAAATTTATAAACAATTTCATCAAATCAACCGGAAAACAACACAATAAAATTACAACGAACAATCAGTACACTACAAAAACACCTACAAACTATAAATTCGTACAGAATTGCATCGAATCAAACGGAAAATACCATAAACACGCTTAAAATCACAACGAACGAATCCATACACGACAAAAACAACTATAAACTACAAATTAATCAGTACAATACAAAAAAAAACTATAAACTACAACAAACAAACAGTGCCTGAGTTAGAGATGATCTGATGAACTAATCAACCGTTGTTTCAATTACTTCAACAATAAACCTGAAACAAAACATATAAAATATAAAATAATCGTTCATATATCATCATGCATCAATTAAAAGAAAACGGTTACAGTCAAGTAATAATTACCATGCAGGACGCGCTTAACATATATAAAATTTGATGGATAGATTAATATTATTATTATTATTATGGATAAGGAAATGAAGCTCGTTGTTTATAGATCTGTGATTTAAAATTTGAAAATGTGAAATTAGGGTTCCCGCTCTTTGATGATGTAAAAACAGAAGGGGGATTTTTTTAGATCTGTTGGTTGGATTGTTGTGTGTGGGTATTTAAGTAGGTGGGGAGCGTGGGTGTACGACGTCGTTTGGTGGACACGTGGTGGTCATCAACGGTCAAGATTTGTTTGGGTGTCGCTTTTTTGCTTTTTGGATTGTTGGTTTCTTTGAGAAGCTTATCCGTGGTACCAGTAACCGACTCAGAAAGTGAAGGATATGCATATTTAAAAAAAAAAAAAAAAATTGACACTAAATTTAGTGTTTTTTTTTTTTATTTTGAAATGGTTTGCGTGTTCTGACAGGTGTTACTTTTTTAATGTTCGATACCAAGTGTTGATATAAATAGTCGAATACTAGCCTTTTGTAGAGAAAAAAAAAATTACTCGAAGAATTCATTGTTATTCGATGAAGGTGGAAATTAGACCAACATAGAGGGTGTTTGGGTTATTTAACTCCAAAGATTTTTTAAAGAGTGATTAGTTTAATCTATTAGTGTATACGTAGTGGGCGTTTTCATCTCTTGTTATTAGGCGTTTTGGTTTTCCATAGCGCCAGGCACAACCCCCCCCCCCCCCCCCCCCATTTTTACATATACATGCTAAGTATTGGGAAAAAGCCCAAAAATTTGAAGAAACCCAATTAGTAGCCTAGATTAATCCATATCATCCTATATTATTTTAATTAATAAGGGTAAAATAGTATTTTTACAGTTCCCCCTATTTTCTAATTTGAATATTTTCTTTTTACTCCTGTATAAACAAGTCTCTCTCTCTTTTCATCTCCCCTCCACCATCTCCACCTTCATCAAGAGTAATCCCACCACCACCACCAATATTCTCTCTATTAAAACATACCTGACCAGCACCAGCACCACCTCCATTGTCGCCTTCGACGAACGTGTCATCCTTACTGCTGCAGCTCTTCAATGTCGACAGGTAACAAAAGTATTATTACGAGTACTGAATTATTTTTTTTGGTTTGTAAAGTTGGCACTACTAAATTATTTGGGATTACTTTAAACCGATCTTTGAGAAAAGTTTTTTGTTTGCTTCTGCTTCAACTTATTATATTCTTAAGTTTCTGATAATGATAATGATAATACAAAATACTCAATGAAGGATTGTTGTTTTCAACGAAACAGGTCAGACGCGAGCTGGATGCTGTGGTCTTCGGCAATCAGGTGGATCCGGTTTTCTTCTGGAATTCTTGGGCGCCCCTTAAGACAAATTTTCTGCTTTGGAGAGTTATCGCTAAAAGGATGGCTACGAAGGTTGAGTTAGCCCATCGCGGGGTTGTCGGGTCCCAAGTTGTGTGCTCTAGATGTGGTATGTATGATGAAGATTCAGAGCATGCGTTTATAAGTTGTTTATGGTCCCTAGCTGTTTGGTGGAGCGTCTTATCTTGGCTGCGTATTCCTTGGCCGGATGGATTGCTCTCTGTGTCCGATTGGTATGAATATCTCTTCTCCCGCCATGGATCGAAAGTGTGGAAGAGACTTGTCCATACTATAGCTCTGGCAACCGCTTGGAGAATATGGACGGCGAGGAACTCGAAGACTTTTGAAAATAACTTTATTCCGGTCCAAAAATTGGTCGATCTTATCAAGGAGGACTCCTTCCTATGGGTCAATCATAGAACGAAACTCTCAAAGGCAAATTGGGATGATTGGATGTCTTTTAATGTAGCAAATTTGGTGTAATTGTTTCGTTCTCTTTGGTGTTTGTATTTTCCAGCTTCTTGCTGGCTCTTTATATGCAGTTATAAAGTGTTTTGCCGTTAAAAAAAAAAACCTTTAATATAATACTTTAATGTAAAGTGATTTAATTTACCTGATTTACAGATGGAACTATTCACTAAGTTCCTAATTAATATATAGTTAATTAATTTGTAACACTAAATTTGTGTTTTTGACTTATGTTTTAACCCTTTGTTATATAATAATGAAATGATGATATAATAACGCTTTGTTATATAATAATGCGAGATAATAATGAAATGATAATAAAACAGAGGTGGTAGTATGAACAGGGATGTTATTTATATGTGTTTTTTACTTTTGTTTTAACACTTTGTCATGACTTTAGCTTCTGAATCATCACAGTATTGAGTACTGAATTATTATTATGAGTTTTTTTTAATATAAAAATACTGAATTTTAAAAAGTAAATTCATATGGAGTGTGTGCAATGGTACACATTTTGTTAAGACGTGGATCATGTCTTAACATATGTTATCCACCTGAAAAAGTGTGATATTATTGGTGTTGGATTACACGTAAGTAGCATACGTTAACACATAGTTTTACATATTAATTAACCTTTTATATATATTAATTAAACAAAAGTCACTAACCATAGGATGAAATCTATATTGCGTCTGTTTCGTATGTAACAGCAGAAATAAGTTGGTATAAATTAGTTTCTGATTTTTTTTACCAGATACAAAGGTTTGATTTTTTTACTTTCATGAGTTACACATGGGATCAAATCTGTGTTGTGTCTGTTTCGTATGTAACAACAGAACTAAGTTGGTATAAATTAGTTTCTGATTTTTTTTACCAGATACAAAGGTTTGATTTTTTTTACTTTTCATGAGTTATACATGTTTTAGAACTAAGTTGGTATAAATTAGTTTCTGATTTTTTTTACCAGATACAAAGGTTTGATTTTTTGACTTTCATGAGTTACACATGGGATCAAATCTATGTTGCGTCTGTTTCGTATGTAACAATAGAACTAAGTTGCGTATGTTACACATCTATGCAGTTTTATAACATTCCTCCTAAGTTAAGTTTGATAATTTTTTATAACTAAATGGATAAAACAATGTTTACATTCAACACTAGTTGCATATGTTAATCAATACAAAAGTCACTTATCACGAATGTAATGCATATTATGGAGGGAGTATTTGGGATGTATGTTTGTATCTGTTTCGTATGTTTTTTTTTTTAATCCAGGTGGTTAACATACGTTAAGACGGTGGGGGGGTTACATGTAAATTGATGATTTTGTTTTCTTTTTGTAGGTGAACATATTTTTTGCATTAAAGATGGAGATGGTTATCAAGAATGAAGTGTAGACAATTTTTTTATGATAGTTTTTTTAGCATTTGTTGATTGTAATGACCGTTTTGATTGGTTTTAGCATTTGTAAGAAACATTCTTGTGTACATTTGAATGTTTTTGTTCTGAAAAGTTTTTAAGTGATTTTATACATTCTATTTGTTTTAACGTATGCAACAAGATATCACATATGAGACCAGAGTCTGTGCAATTTTAACGTATGCAACACTACATATGTTACATATGTAACACGACGTCCTGACAAATTTAGGACAATGGTCACAAAAGTATGAGAGAGATGATGTAACATGTGTCAGGTCAACTTGTCATATATGCTTTTTCATAAAAATGTCATTTGACCCTTTTGCCTTTTTTTTTGTCATCTAGTCTATTAAAAGGTATTTGTTAGGATCTGAGTTTGATTGTTTTGATTTGTTTAAGTAAAGATGAGAAGAATGAAGTGAACTATAAATGGAAAGTGCAGCGGAATGATAAACTATAAATCAAAACAAGGGAATAATTGTTTTTAATCGAATGCTTTCATTAATTGAAAGATTACAATATTACAAGTACTCCCCCCCCCCCCAGCCTAATCACTCTGTGATTGTTTGTCTGAGAGAATGTTTCGAGTGATGAATAGAATAGTACAAGCACTGTTCTATTTATAGACAAATCTAAACCACTGATGATCTAAGGTGACGTCACCTAAGACAGTGACCTCTAACAGAATAACAACATAAAACATCGGTTAAATACAAACTACTGTTACATTGTAAAACACTGTAAGGTAAACTGCTGTTGGGGAAAACTCTGATGGTCTTGTATCATCTGTTGGAGCCTAAGTGTTGTTGGCTCCAACAGACCTTTAGTCTTCAGCACTTTAGTCAACAGTTGTTCTCTAGCAGTTGTTTATCCAGCAGTCCTTTGCAGCAGCAGTTGTTTCCAACAGTTGTTGAGTACAACAGATGTTAGGGTCAACAGTCTTTTGGGAGAAGTATCTTGTAAACTGCTATTTATTTCTAAGGATCAACTGAGTAGTATATTTTGGCTTTCCAATCATCTGTTCTTCTCCAGGTCAGCAGACCCAACAATCTCCCCCTAGAACAGATGATGCCAAAACTAAACTTTATTCTTGATCTTTATTTCCTTATCAGACTTTCTCTGATTTGACCTTTGAATTGTAACTCAAAGTTTAATGAGTAGAGGTCTTCTGCATCTCTTTCAAGCTCAAGGTTCAGTAGTGTTTGGAGGTCATCTGCACACAGGCCATATGCATCATCCATGCTTAGCTTTTGAGCTTTTCCATCTGATCTGAGCAGAGTCAATTCATGTGTGTCTTTGTTGACCTTCCATTTTAGAATTTTTGAATCAAAGGATTTGCTGAGATGCACTTTTATTCTAGATGAGTTTGGTGATGGAGGTCTCCCAATGAGTTCTCTGAGTTTTTCATAAGTGGGATCAGAGAAATAGTGTACTTGATTGTAGAGGCCCTCCTTTATAAAAGTATCAGCAAACTTCTTCTGATCTTCTTCAGACATTTCTTTCTTCCTTTTGAATTGTCTTCTTGCAGCAGCAGACAGATTAGAAGTATCAAGTAGGTTGTCTAATGTAAAAGCCTGTTGAGGTCTCTTCATCAAGGGTTCATCAGAGTAGACAGGTTTTCTGGGCAAGGTAGGGTCTTTCTTCCTGTTTTCTTCCAACTTCTTGTATGTTTCAACCAGCCTCAGTTCTGACCATTTAGCAACAGACCTCATTTCCCCATACTTTGCAGCCACAATTTCTTGTCTCATTCTCTTGAACTTCAAGGCTCTGGCTGGATCTCTGCCTTTCCTAAAGTCGGGGGCAGAGACCTTTGTTGGAGGATTCTTGGCCATGTCTTCAATTCTTATGAGTTCTTCTCTGAGAGCATGAGTGGTCCAGCCTGCAAACTGTTTCTTGTTTGCTTTGTAGGGCATGGTTGACAAGATTTGTTCAATAAGTGATTCCCTAACCTCCCTTTCCATGTCACTGCTGAGGGTCTTAGCAAAATCTTAAATCCTTCTCAGTTTGCTAAGCTCTGCTGAATGGATGCCGTGAACACTCCTGTCATCTTTTCCTTTGCATTTCTTTTTGATGATTGCATCTGCCTGTTCAGCCTTGTATTTAAGATATATGTATATGTTTAGGGGAACAGGAAAATTTGGAAGAGATGGGAAAGATCTTTCAGATGGTTGTTCAGTATTGTAGAAGGATTGCATTTCCCCCTTGAGTAGATCAAGTTCAAGAGGATACTGAACAGCCAATGGTGTAATGGTTGGTGGTGGTCTATGCGATGTAAATTGTGAGGTGTGTGGTGAGAATGATGAAAGTGGAATGGCAGATATGGGTGTAGATTGTGTGGTTGAAGTAGTAGGTGGTGATGTGTGAATGTTTTCATCCTGTACCACAAAGGTAGATTTTCTCTTCCTTTTGTACAAGATTTTTGGTGATGGTGGTGTTGAAGCAATGGTTGTGTTAACATCTGTTGGCACTTTTGTAGAACCAGCAGATGTTTGGGATTTGGGTGGTAGAGTGGTTGTAGGTGGTGTATTGGTGGTTGTGGTAGTAGGTTCAGTGGTTGGTTTGGTAGTTGTAGTGATAGGTTCAGATGTTGTGGTGGTATCAGTGGTTTTGGTGGCAGCAGTGGTTTTGGTAGCAGTGGTTTTAGTAGCAAGTTTGGATGGTTGTTGTCTGACATGTCTGGCAGGCATTTTCTTCCTTTTAGTGGAACCCACATCTTCAACTTCTTGCTGTTGTTCTTTCTTCAGTTGCACCAAAAACTCTGCTTTAACTTCCAAAGTGTCAGCCCTCTTTTGCTTTTCCTCAGCAGCCTTTTCAGTTTTTTCATTAGCAGAGGTATCAACTTCCTTTGCTTTGCTGGTTTTGGCAGTTTCAGTAGCAGCAGAGGTTTTAACATTTGGTTGTTGTTGTTGTTGTGGGGTGCTGTATGGGTAGACCCTGGTTTGTTGGCAGACTTTGATTTTCCTTTTTGTGAGGGCGGACAACCAAAGGGATCTAGCTTTGGCAATCTATCTCTGCCACTCTCCCCCTTTTTGGCATCATCATCTTCATCTCTGAGAATTGTGGTAGGGGCAGAGCCAGTGGTCTTTAGCAAATAATCTTTGATGGCTTTAATGTCAGCTTGGGTATCTTTGTACCTAGCATCCACCATAGTTCTAATTTCAGCCATGTATGTTTCACGTGTCTAATCTGCTAGTTTTCTGTGAGCTATGATGATGGGGGAAACAGATTTCCATAGCTCACTAGCAATATCAGATGTGGATGGTTGACTCTTGGTAAGAGTGGCCAAGGATCCCAATATTGTCTTGATATTTGATTTGATATCAGCAACAGAGGTTTTTATGGACTGTACTCTGGCCGTCAATTCTTGGTATTTTAACCCATCACCTAAGTTAATAGGATCATCCGGATTCCTACCAGTGGTAGTTGTAACTGGTTCAGTCCTAGGAGGTGAGTCCAAAGGATGAGAACCAGATGCCCCTTTTTCTTGGTTCTGGGGACTTCCAACTGATTTTGGGGACACTATGGTGGCCTCATCAGTTGTTGCCTTCAAGGAAGTCTTAGCTATGTAACCATTGTCCTGTTGTGAGACAATGGTCTCTACATCAGTAGTGGTTGATTCACTTGAAAACTCACCTAGAGTTTCATTGAACTCTAGGGGTGTAACTCACTTGAAAACTCACCTAGAGCTTGTGGGATGGCTGATTGATTTTCCTCAGTCCCAGTCACTTGTGGAGGTATACTCTCATTAATGGGTGAAGGGGAGGAACTGGGATTGTCCTGAGTTTTATCAATAGCCTCAAACAGAGGTTGCATGGTTGGAGGGACATGTTTTGGTGAAGGTGGGGGAGTGAAAAGAGAATTAGCCCTAGGAGAGGGGCTTGTGAACATATGATCAAGTGACTCATATGTATCATGATGTGTTTCCCTTTGGCTTACAACATGATCCTTTTGTGAGGATTCATGAGGAGTTTGTTCAGGTTGAGATATATCCATCTGTTGTGAGGAAGTAACAACAGTGGTTTTTTGTTGCCTTTCTGTTGCAACAGGGTTTTCCTCTGGTATCTAATCTTCCAGAGGCCCCTTTTTGGTTTTAGTGGTGGTTTTTGTGGATGGACGTTTTCTTTTGGAGGTGGCTGGTGTGGATTTCACAGCACTGGATGTAGTGCCATGATCACCAGGAGCAGTGGACTCAACAACAAAGGTTTGGATAACAGTTGTTGTCTTACTCCTCTTTGTTTGTGTTTTTGAAACTTTTGACACTTTTGACACTTTTTCTTGGGTAGTTGAACCCAACATTCTTGTGAAAGTTTCATCAGTTAGACTCTTCATTTGAACAAACTCACCCTTTTTAAAATCTTTTTTCTGGTAAAACCTTTTGTAGGATTACACTCAAAATTATTGGGTAAAGTAGAAAAGCATTATTTGACCCAGACTTTATGGCCTTCACATTTGATACTAAGTCCATAAACAGGCCCTGGGATAAATTGAAGTCAGAGTCTGACAGCATAGCATATCCCAAGTACTGAATCCTCAATGGGATTTCATTGAAGGAAGTAGACTTAGCAGAGACACGGAGAAGGAGAGTATGACAGAAAAATTTCATGACTGGTGGGAAAAACTTTTTAAACAGAGTTGATCCAGTCATTTGTGCATCATAACCTCTTTCCTGAAACTCTGTGTGAAGCTTAGCCTTAGGGAAAGAGTCGTTACCTGACAAGTCATTAAGTGAGAAGGTTGTGGATATCAGTTCAGGGGTAATGGCGACATTTGTGTCTCCAATTTTTGAGATTATGGTTGTAGGCTTTTTGTCTTGAAGAAGAAACTCAGCGTTTAACCAAAATTCTTGGAGTGTGTCGAGATATATGGGAGCATCAGCGGTTAGGATTGTCAAGTATTTGGAGTTTAAGATGATGTCGATGGTGGAATGGAATGGAACGTTTTCATATGTTTTCACCAGATAAAAAAGATAATTGTGGGTGGCTTTTGCTTGAAGATCCATTGTAATGGATTCCGAGTGTGAGAGTGAGAGGAATTTGAGTAAGGGTTTGAGGTTGAAGAAGGCGATTTCAGTATTTTGAATACAATGAGACAGTGTAACGACTGTTGTGGTAAAACAGGGTTTTTATAGGCTCTGGTGAAATCGCTGAAGTGGCCAAAACTCTGCTTTTGGGAGCAGACGTGGCAAACATCTGATGGCCAAACATCTGGTGGCATACAGCTGTTGCCAAAGGTCTAATGCAAACAGCTGTTGTCTTACCAAAGTGCTGATGCTAACAGCACTTGGATTTTTTATTATAGATAGATATATGTATATATATATATAATGAAATGGTTGTTTTATCTGATCGAAGGTTTGAATCAGATTTTTCAACCAAACAGTGGATGTTTTATCTGATCAGATGTTTGAAACAGATTTTTCAACTGACAGTGGATAGAGTGGATGAAACAGTGGTTGTTTTATCCTTAACAGATTTTTCAACCAAAATGCTATTTTTAAGGATGAATTTTGATTTTTCTGAAACATTTTAATGTTTTTATTTAAAACATCTTTGTTGTTTAGTCCATGTTTAACATACCAATTCTAGAAATCAGATTTGTGAAGGTAAATGTGTCTAAAGCTTTTGTCAACACAACTGCCAACTAATCCTCTGTTGGAACATGGTGCAGAGAAATCAAACCTTTTTCATAACTATCTCTGACAAAATGATGTCTAATGTATGTGTTTTGTTGTTGAGTGAGATACTGGATTTTTGATGATATTTTCAGCAACTTGACTGTCCAACATGAGTGGAGTTCTTAGTGCAGTTATCCCAAAATCCAGCAGTTGATTTTGAAGCCAAATGAGTTGGGTTGTACAGCTTGCAGCAGCAATGTATTCAGCCTCAGCTGTTGAAGTTGAAACAGCTGCTTGCTTTTTGCTTTGCCATGAGACTAAGGCATTCCTTAGAAATTGGCACCCTCCTGATGTAGACTTCCTTGTGGTGTGGCAGCCAGCAAAATCACTATCTAAATAACCTGAAAGCTCAATGTTTCCATTAGCAGGATACCAGATACCAAGTGTGGGAGCACCTTTTAAGTATCTAAATATCCTTTTCACAGCCGTAAGGTTTGACTTTCTAGGTAAAGCCTTGGATCTAGCACAAACACAAGTGGCAAACATAATGTCTGGCCTAGATGCAGTTAAGTACAATAAAGACCCAATCATGCATCTGTAATATGTCTGGTCAACCAGTTCATCCTTGTCATCAATAGTGAGTAGCTTGACTGTACTCATGGGTGTACTACATGGCTTACAGTCATTCATCTCAAATCTAGTTAACAAATTTTTCACATATTTGTTTTGATGAATGAATGTGCCATTTTGCAGCTGCTTCACTTGGAGACCAAGGAAGCACTGAAGTTCACCCATAGCACTCATTTCAAACTCTGTTGTCATGAGTTCCCTAAACTCTTCACACATTTTGTTACATGTGGATCCAAAAATGATGTCATCCACATATATTTGAACAATCATTAAGTCTTTCCCTCTCCATTTTAAAAATAAGGTTTTATCAATTTTACCTCTTATGAAACCAATGGATAAGAGAAAGGCGGAAAGAGTTTCATACCAGGCCCTAGGTGCTTGCTTTAGTCCATACAAGGCTTTGTTAAGTTTGTAGACATAATCAGGATGGAATGTGTCTTCAAAACCAGGTGGTTGACATACATAGACCTCCTCCTGAATTTTTGTTAGGCCCATGAATTGAGTAGGTTTATGCTTGTCTTTATTAAGCCTGTTTGTGTTAATTAGGCTTAGTTTAGTTAATGGGCTTGGGTTAGGCCATGTGGGCCAAGGGGTTAGTGGACCCTATATAATGTTTTGTTTAAGTTCATTTTAGGGTGAGACATTCCAAGACATTCATTAGACTTTCATAATCATCACATTTGTAACACAAGAGCACATCTTGTATCAGACAATCCTAGAGATTGTGTGCAAGGTGAAGCAACAATAATATATTGTTCATCGATTTAATCTTTTGTTCTTCTCATTCAATCTTTTTTCCGCACTTGATTGTTTGTTTGATACCCGGTAGAGAAGATTCTGGACTAACAATTGGTATCAGAGCCTAAGAAGTCTTTCGAAGGCTCGGTTCGGTATCATTCGAAGATCAAAAGAAGGATTCATTGCTACGTTTTGTCGGTTCAACAGGCTTAACTCGCATCTATTTTAATTTTATTTATTTTTAATCGTTTTGGTGTTTAGAATTTTTGCAGATCTGTTTTTTGTTCAAGAACACGAAGAACAGTGGAAGAAAAGGTTGTTTGATCTTGTTTTGGAGGTCATTAATTGTGTTTGAAAAAGATTCGGTGGTTAGTTTGTAAATGAGAATATTATTAACATTGATGGTCAACACATCCCTAAAATAAAGAAAAAGTAGCTGTCACTGTTACACTTGAAAACCTCCACCTATCAATCTCATTTCTATCATCTTTATTATTATTATTATTTGGTGCTGTAATCATCCGAGTAATTTTATAAGGTGGCCCATCATCTGTCCACTCCATTGCAACACCTTCATACCAGTCATAGACCTCCACTGCTTGCCTCCTGCGTTCACGGGACCACTTGATGTCAATGATCACATCCACGTGATCTCCCTTAAATTGATCACCTCGGACACCTTCAAGGAGCTCGGACACACACCATCTCCTCGGACACACCTCCCAGCTCGGACACAGGCCTGTCACTCGGACACCCCGTTCACCTCGGACACTCCATCTTGGTCGGACACTCCTTCACATCAGAAACAGCTCATCGGTCGGACACTCCTTCACATCGGACACAGCTTATCGGTCGGACACTCCAGCTCGGACACACTACCTCTGCTTGGACACATACAGACTCACTCGGACACAGACCACCTCCTTGTCGGACACCCACCTCTACCTCGGACACTTGAACCCGAACACCCACCACCACCCGAGTCACCACCTGCAACCATCATCACCCGGAAACACCACGCCACAACACCAATCTTCAAACCAGACAATCCCACATCGGATAACTCACCACCTGCAACCAAACCCGGCGATCTCCACTCGATCCACCACCTTCAACCCATACCCACCTATTTTTCATCACAAACCCGACCCTCATCTACCGAATATCCAACACAAATTCACCCGGAAACCCACCTGGAAACTCATCAGTTAACTGGAAACACACCATCCTTCATCCATTTTCGTTTCTGCCTCAACCCGCCACCTCAACCCGGAAACCAAACACCTTGACCCGGAAACGAACATCCGAAAACCATCTTGGAAAACCCACCCTCCGACCAGAACCCATTACACCGGAAATCGAACCCACCAACCACCCTAACCCCTCCCTTCTTCCTCATCTGCCTGTGTAGGTGCAGCATCCGCCGCTGCAGCTGCATCTGGTTTAGCCACAACAGAACTCAAATCAGCTGATTGTGGGAAGAAGAAGATTTGCTAGAGAGAGAGTCAACCAAAAAGAAACCAGATCTGAAAAGTTGTTGTTTGGTCTGTGTGAGAGAAAGTGTCGTGAGGTTTAAGAAGAGAGAGGGAGAGAGAGAGAGAGAGAGAGAGAGAAACATTGTGTGTAGAGAGAGAAAGTGAGAGAGAGTTAAAGGGAAGTTGTTGTTTTGAGAGGGAGAGAGAACAGACTTATAAGAGAGAGAGCAGATCGAGACGTAAAAAAAGAAGTAGAAGATGTGTTGTGAATGTAAGGTATAAGGGTAAAGTTAAAGAAGAAATTAAATTGCAGGGAAAAGGAAAGTGTGGAATGTGTTTTAAGAAAGAGAGAGAGACGTGATTTGGGATTGAGTTTGGATTTTTGAGAGTTGCTTAAAGAGACTTTGGACAATCACATGGTCTTGAAGGTTAAAATAATTAAATGAATAGCCATAAATAATAATAATAAGATTTTTAATACCATCAAAGTGGTTGAAAAAGTGTGTCTTGGGAGAAGTAATCTGACATTGTCACGTGGGACTTTACATCATGGGAAAAGCTTAATAATAATAATAATAATAATAATAATAATAATAATAATAATAATAATAATAATAATAATAAGGGTATTATTTTGTGTGCATAAGCCCAACTTAGGGGATTGACCTTATTGAGTACGGCTTGACCTGTTGACTACAGTTGGAATTTCTGCGCTCGGTCTAAAATTTTTTGGGGAACGTCTTCATTTTTGGGAGATCACAATTTCAAGGACAAATTCAAGATGTCTTGGGGAATCACAGTTAAGAAATCAAAAATGCCCTCTCAAAGTTGTATCTATAACACAACATGCTCATCTGTTCCTGCTGCTCCTGTTATATCTTCCGCTCCAACTGCTCCTGCCGTTTCTGCTGCTCCTACCGCTCAAACTTTCATGGCACAACTGACTGACCATGTGTCATCCGCATCTGAGGTACACGCTGACATTTTAGCTGAATCATGTTGTACTGAACGATGCAGGTTAAAAATTAAAGGTTTTAGAGAAGAAACTCTCTCCGCATTCAAGCAACTTAAATACGAGAAAATGGCCACTTGGGACATTAAAAAGAAATTTAATTCTTATAAAGAAATGGTCGAACAACAAAAACTCGATATCAAGCACTTGCATCAGGAGGTGAGTGATCACAAGTGTCGATATTTACACTTCAAACGTCTGTCTGATACTCTAACCGCGGAATTGATTGACTTAAAATCTAAATTTGAAAATGCCGATTTTCATTTTAAAATGTTCGATTGTTCTAGTCCCAAAGTTGAAAAAATGATCAATACTCAGTTAAAGTTCAGACCAAAGGAAGTGAGGAATAAAGGTCCGGGGTTTGTGGAAATTCCACCACCCTTTAATGAAAAATTATTCCTCAATCCCCATGTCGGATGAAGAATTGTTGGCTCTGCCTGTTAAAGGATACGGTCCTCCAACAGAAGAGCCAACCAGTCGACCATCGAGGGATCAAATTGAAATCTCCAAACCTAAATCGGTTTCCATTAGAATCTCTAAACCCAAGAACAAACAATCTAAGCAGGAGCAGGCTTCATCAAAAACTTTTGTCAAGTCTCAAGATGCTTCAAAGCAGAATGAGACGTTGAATTTTGAGAAAAATAAAGAAGTTGACAGAGTTTTTGATGTGAAAAGAGATGAAGTCCCAGTTCCCAATGACACAGCTGAATCAAATCAAATGTTGAGGGAAACTATTTTTAAACCTGAACCGACTAGTCAATCAGACTCAAATGTGCCCTTTGAGTTTGATTTCATGAAAACATTCAAAAAGATCTATGAAGAGCGCATGGCACAACATACCGTTGAACCAGCTGCCCCACAAACTTCTGAGAGTGACTCCAAATATGAATCACCTGAAACAACCGAATTTGAGAAATCAGTATCAGTTGAATCGAGTGAATCCAGCTGTAAGTCCTCTAAAGCAGCCGAGTCAACGGGGGATTCAGTGGAGCCACCACAAGTGGCTCGTCTGAATTAAATGACACACCCTCGACTGAGCCAGAATCTGTGTGCTCAAGGCTAGTCGAGACTAAACAAGAATGTAAGGATCCCTCATCCAAGACTATTGGCACAAGTGTGGTAAAGCCAATAGTCCCTGAATTTAAATGTGTGAACGTTACTGATGCTTCTACTTCATGTGCAGACTTAGTAAAAGTAGAGGTTAAGGTTGAGGGGGATGATGTTGTTTGCACTCAAACTGCTGATGTTTGTTCTAAAACATCAAAATTATCTATTAATGCTGTACCATACGTACAAAAGGCTGTCTCTAAGCTATCTGTTAATGGCACGACCGATAAATACGTGCCACCACATAGAAAAACTACATGTGCTAACTCTCATGTACAGGTTCCTAAAGTTAAACAGAAAGTTCAAGGACAGTCATCATCACAAGCACAATCTTGTTCACACTGGTGTTCAAGATATTCTAAGCAGAGCAGAAACTTTAAGAAGCCTGCAAACAAATCAACCAACAGATCCCATCACTCACATTCATCAGTGGGATCTAACAGACCGGGATATGCTCCTGTTGCAAAGAAGCAGACATGCTACACTTGTGGAAGACCCGGTCACATTGCAAGAAATTGCGCACATCGTCCTTATGTGCCCTACTATCGACAATATCAGAGGGTTATGCCTAGGAATAACTACTACTCCAAGCCAATGAAGGTTGATAAATCTAAGGCAAGGAAGAACGTGAATCCCAAAGTTAAACCTTCTGATGGAGACTGGAATGCTGCCAAGAGCAAGTGGAAGGTTGTTCAATCACAGAAATTAAAACAACCTAAGAAACCGAAAGGTGCTACTCCGAAAGTAGCAAAACCGCTTGTTAAGCCTAAACAAGTCTGGAAAGCAAAGGCGGCAACACCACCAGTCCTAAATGAGAAGAAGGACATGTGCTTGAGAGAAGTGTCTTTCATAGACGCTTCAGGAGTGCCCAGGACCGCGATGGCCTGGGTACCAATGTGTAACAACCCGACTTGGAGGGGGCTGGACGTTACGACAGTTTGGTAACAGACTTGCACAACGGAAGCAACGATAACAAATATTTATTTGTTTATACAATTTCTAATTCAAAAATATAAATACATAACTTAAATAAATAGTCTAATAGCTATGCAGGGACGAATTGCGGCGGTCGTCGAAGCAGTTAATGATGTGTAGTCCACTAGCCGATCCGATATCTATCCCGCTTATCTCTAGATGCTCTAACCGCAACACGTGTAGCCGAATCTTCTAACAAGATAACCTCTAATCCGCTACTAGCAAGCATATACCTCGTGGTTGCCATCCATCCATTTGCAGTACCTGAACACATTCTTAAAAGAGTTTTGGGTCAGCAATTACGCTGGTGAGTCCGTGTAAGTAGTTAACTGGTTCCAAAACATATTATCAGTTCAAAACAAGTTTACACAGTTCAACACAGTTTAACACACGTGATGTACAAGCGACCCCTCAACCCTAACACTAGATCTATCTACTGCCATTATAGATCTACAAGGCATAATATATGCCGCAACGGTCTGCAGGCCTCAGTGGAGGGTTTCCCGGGCCCCTAGTCCCGGGTCCACTGTACGTGGGGGTTTCCCCAAGTAGTACTACCCATATATTAAGCGGCTCACCTCTGAGTTAATGAGTGTCAGTGTTATCCGGCAGCTAGTATCTTGTCACATCACTACAGTTATAAAAAGGAAGCATGCATTCACCCCAAAATAGTAAAACAGAAAAAGGGGAGTGGTACACGGAACTCACCTGTCATGCTACACAAAATACGATATTCCAATGCCTCGAGCCTGTTCATGTATTACATGCCAAGTCCTATCATGATCACAAGTATTAGCGCGTGTAACCCATATCGCGGTTACACGTGTGGATGACTAGGACCTTCCGTTGTTTATGTGAGTTTATTCTAATTGTCGGATTATGGTTCCACTTATCCATTGTCATAAAATATAGTTCTTATTCCGTAGTCTCACATGTCAAGCTAAATGTCTTGTGTCCTATACATACATTGTTTATGTTTATGCCTTATGCTCATGGTCACACCTCTAATATCAATGTCTCAATGTCATTTGTACCATTACTATATCTCAAAGCTATATCTCAAAGCTAAGTGTCATATAACCAAGTTCAAGCGTTATATATACATGTATGTAATTTAGTTTAGCACCTATCATATTATGTTTATCTATGTCAACCGACTAGTCCGAATCCTTTACAACTTGGATATCATGATGGTTATGTCACTCGTCTAAGTGTCCAAATACACGTTCATCCATCCGTCTTTAATCATACGTCTACCATTAGCTATGTGTCTAAGTTCCAATGTCTTGGTTATTAAAGCTAGTTAGCGTCTCACATACAAGCAAGCGTCCTATGTCCAAGACTTCATATGTTCTATCCATGTTCCTATGTCGTCACTTTTATTATATCCATCATATTAACCAAATGTTCATTATATTCATCAAGTACCCAACTATATTTACATATATATATATATATACTTCAAACATATTAGTTAGTTATAGTTGTCGATTCGTCCGGTTCTCGATTCTTTTATGTCCCACACGTGTCACGCGAAGCGAGTATAATAACATAACTTAGATGACTCGGGTTCTTGTGTATACCTTTCGGGTCCCTTCTTCAGTTGACTGGTCTGTTGACCCGTGTTGACTTCCGTTGACCGAGTCAACTGGGTGACTCGGGTATATTCCCGTCGTCTCCTTCACAATAATCACCACTTCCATTTCCCTATCTCCAGTTAACATCAATCGTCACCTACCTTCTTGTCATAAACCATAACTACCTAACCTTCGCTAACAATCGTCACCACAGTATCACAAAACTAGTCGGAACCCCTAATCTGAACCCCTAGATCTGTCGCCGCCACTGTCGCCTTCTCCTCTGTCGCTGCTCCACCCGGAGCTCCGCCTGAAGTAGTTGTCGGGAATCACCCGGTCCCCTTTTCTTTCCTTCTCTCAGCTGTCTCTTTCTCCTCTAATCTTCTCTCTCTCTTCCTGCTTTATTTCCCTCTCTCTTCTCCTCTCTTTCTAGATCTGATGAGGGTGTGTGGGTTGGATGGTGCACATACCGAGGGACCAAGGGCCGGCCACCGGAGCTCCACCGATTACAGTGGCTGGAGACCCATCTCTTCCTTCTCTCTCTTAGTTGCTCTCTCTCTAGATCAGTATGGTGGTGTACGGTCTGGGTGTGTGTGTGGGTTTCAGTGTGATCAGGTGTGTGTGTGTGTGATTTGGGGGTGGGTGTGAGGTGGTTGTTGGAACTACTTCGCCGGAGCTCCGCCGTGCTCCGCCGTACGCGGCCAAGGGCCACCGCCCATCTCCTCTTTTCCCCTGACCTATCTCTCTCTCTCTCTCACAATGTATCTGATATGTGTGTGTGTTGTATAAGACAAAATGGTGGGTTTGGGTATTAATATGGGTGAGTGGATAGATGGTTTCAACAAACCATCTATTGTTTAATGGTTTTGATGGTGTTGTGTCACCACAAGGGGAGGACAAGTGTCCCCCCTTGGTGACTCACCTCCTTGGGTTCGGGTTCGGGTCCGAGTTCGTTATCGGGTGTCAGTTCGGTCGCGTAACAGGTATTTTCTGGATAATAATATTCTTTAAATAATTATTCGAGTTCAAATTCGTAACTAGTATTCGCGTGTAATAATTATTCTTATCCTTTAACATTAGCATTTATTATTTCTTCGTCATTCTAATTATTAGTCGCGAAAAATTTTGGGCCCTAGGTCCGGGTTGTTACACAATGTTTAACTAATCTCCTTTCTTAGTGCAGGGACATCCAAGGAGGATAATGGTTTTTCCACGCACATGACAGGTGACATCTCTCTGTTATACATTTATTTTAAATTTTTAAACAGTGAGTATGTTTCCTTTAAGGAGACAATGGAGGTAAAATCAGCAAGTAAGGTACGCGCAAAACCTGTTGCATTAAAATTCTGAACGTAATTGGTCCTTGAATCAAGAATGGTTTTTAGAAAAACACAAAAATATTTTTCTTAGTTTTAGTCTTGTAAATTTGTTCTTTAAATTTTCAATTTTAAGCACAAAGTTAGGGGGATACATTCAGAAAAATACAAAAACAATAGAAATTCAGAAAATGAGATTTCATGGTGCGAAAAAGAAGAAATGATAGCACATCAGCTGTTGAACTGTCACACGTTAAAATCAAAAAGAAAATTAAGTCAGGTGTGATTACAGCTCCATTATATGATGTACTGGCAGGCAAATTGCACAACGAACTCAGTCCAAAAATGCATACTAAAGATAAAGGGCTGTGTAGCTTGTGGGTAACACATCATTGGTGTATGATCTTATGGTCTTAAATCTTGCGTTGATAGATTGCCAAAATCTAAGATTTCAGGTCTTTAAATTGTTGATACATCTGGGGATGTCCTGGCTGCCCTTCTGCTGCATCCAGATATATGCTGACCTAGGCACAATCAGGACGTCTTAAAAGAGCAATAAGAAAATGCCAAAACCTAAAATTCTCAAAGAGAATTCAAGCTAAAGGCACAAATCAAAAGCCTAAAGCAATGATCATACCGGAATATTTGGTATTTGTTCTAACCCTGGTCGAGAATCTATCGGTCTCTTTGTTGCATCTAGATATATGCAGACCTGATCACCGATGATCTTGCCTTGTAAAACATACAGATGTCAACAATATACTCACCTGTTATGACGAATCTATGTGCATACCTTGATCGCGGGGGTATGTCATGATGTGGGACACACAATTATTTCGGTCTAACACACGTTAAGAAAATAAGAAAACATCGGACTTGAAGACGTGTGTGTATGTTTGTTTAAGTGGATAAATGATGCTGGTAATGGTCTTGGATTGCTTTCTGGCACTTTAATAAGTATACCAAAACAAATATACTAATGGTGTGTTGCATTTTGACAAAGCTGATATGATCTTCTTGCACATGATTCTCACCAAAAAGATGCATTGTAATTAGTTTGAATTTTTTATCTTAATTTGTTTATCTGTTATGAAAAATTGACCATTCTTGAAGTTTTGACTGATTCTCAAAGGAAATTCAGGTTTTGAAAATTTAAAATGGAAGTACACTGATGTACTTGGTGTTCATGTATATACTGGACCCTCTGTTGCATAAATTGTTTGCTCACAAAATTCTAAGAATTTGCATAACTTATTCAAATCAAGAAACAGGGGTTGATGAAGAATGAAAGAGTTCCAGTTGCTGACAAGCATGAATCACCACACTGAGAAGATGTACCTGAGTTAGAAGAACCTGAAGTGAATCATCTTTTGACAATGAAAGTACAAGTGAAAAAGTACCTGAAAGTTGTTTGAAAGAGAAAATTGACAAAGAAAAGAGCTTATGAGAATCCTCCTCTCACGTTCTCTTTTAGCAATATGCTCAAGCAAAAGCTGATGATGATTAAAGTTATGAAGCTACCTCCAAGAGAACAAGAAAGAACACAAGATTGGAAGATCAAGATCTGAAGATTCTTCCTACTAAGCCATGATAAAGACAGCATAAACCTAGGGGGATATTGTTAGGACCATGAATTGAGTAGGTTTACGCTTGTCTTTATTAAGCCTGTTTGTGTTAATTGGGCTTAGTTTAGTTAATGGGCTTAGGTTAGGCCATGTGGGCCAAGGGGTTAGTGGACCCTATATAATGTTTTGTTAAAGTTCATTTTAGGGTGAGACATTCCAAGACATTCATTAGACTTTCATAATCATCACATTTGTAACACAAGAGCCACCACCTTGTCCAGACAATCCTAGAGATTGTGTGCAAGGTGAAGCAGCAATAATATATTGTTCATCGATTGAATCTTTTGTTCTTCACATTCAATCTTGTTTTCCGCACTCGATTGTTTGTTTGATACCCAGTAGAGAAGATTCTGGACTAACATTTTTGCCATATAGGAATGCACATTTGATGTCCATCTGATACACCTTGATGTTGTGGTTGACAGCAAAGGCTAGGAAGAGTCTGATAGCTTCTAACCTAGCTACAGGAGCAAAGGTTTCATCATAGTCTATCCCTTCTTCTTGTCTGAAGCCTTGAACCACAAGCCTGGCTTTATTCTTGACAACTATACCCCTTTCATCAGTTTTGTTTTTGAAGACCCACTTTGTGCCAATTGGACAAACATCCTTAGGCAGTGGTACAAGTTCCCATACTTGTTGTCTTTGAAACTGAAGGAGCTCTTCCTGCATGGCTTCTACCCAACTATTGTCTTTTAGTGCCTCTTGGTACTTGACAGGTTGTGTGAGAGATAGAAAGCCTGCAAAAAGATAGATATTTGAGGACTGGCTTCTTGTTAGCACACCCTCTCTAATGTTGCCAATGATTTGATCTTGTGGATGAGCTCTTAGGTAGATTAGATCTCCCTGATATGGTATGATGGCATTTTGAGGTGAAGGACAGAGGTATGGTGACTCTGTTGATGTAACATTTGTTTGCACTTCTGTAGTGCCAACAGATGTTTGAAATGGAAGTGGGGGAATGGGTCCAAGTGGTGTAAAACTGGACTGACTTTTGTCAACAGAGGTTTGACTTTTGTCAACAGATGATTGAGCAGTGGATGTAATTGGTGAAGCAGTGGTTTGAGGGTAAGACTGGCCAACAGTGGCTGACTCAGCTATGACAGAGTTTTGACAGGTGTTTTGAACAACTGTTTCCTCTGATGCATAATAGACTTTATAGTGACTTGGGATCACAACATCTGTTCTGTAATCTTGTTGTGGAGATTGTGAAATACCTGCACTGTTAGTTTTGACAGTAATATCTTCAAATTTGAATTTATCTAAATCAAACAACTCAGCAGGATTTGCTGGGATTTTTAGGGATGAAAGTTCATTGAACTTTACATTCAGAGTTTCTTCTATTGTCTTGGTCCTTGTGTTAAACACTTTATAGGCCTTGGCAGTAGAAGAATATCCCATAAAATATCCACAATCTACTTTGGCTACAAATTTTGAAATGGAATCTTTAAGATTTAAAATGAAACATGGGCAGCCAAAGATTTTGAAAAATGAGATTAATGGTTTGATTTTGAACAAAATTTCATAAGCAGTCTTTTGATGTCTTGGGTTGATTTAAACTCTGTTTTGAACATAGCAAGCAGTGTTTACAGCTTCTGCCCAGATGGACAGTAGCAAACCAGAATCTGCTAGCATGGTTCTTGCAGCTTCAATGAGAGTTCTATTTTTCCTCTCAACCGCCCCATTTTTCTCTGGTGTTTTTGGGATGTTGTACTGCCTCACAATCCCTTTTGACACACAAAAATCATCCAACTCCTTATTTTTAAACTCTGTTCCATTGTCACTTCTAAAGACTTTTACTGGCAAGTCATATTATTTTTCAACTTTGGTGACAAAGTCCTTCAAGATATCTGTAGTCTCATCCTTAGAGTGTAAAAAGTAAGTCCATGTAAACCTAGAAAAATCATCAACTATGACAAGACAGAATCTCTTTCTTCTTAGGCTCATGATTTTAACTGGGCCAAACAAATCCATGTGCAACAGTTGGAGACATTGACTTGTTTTGGACTCCTCAATGGATTTGTAAGAGCTTTTATGTTGTTTTCCTTTTAAGCAGGAAACACAATGCTCATCACATTTGAATTCTTTTGATGGTAAACCTCTGACAAGGCTTTATTTGGAGAGTGAGTTGATAGTTTGAAGGTTGGTGTGACCCAGTCTCCTATGCCACAATTCTGTCTCTTTTGTGGAGGCAGCAGAAAACAGACAGACATTTTCCATAGGATTGTCCTTCAACATATCAACGACATACACATTACCACTCCTGTGAGCAACAAGTTGTGCTTTGCTCTCAGCAATGATGGTATCAATCTTTTTCACCACTTCTGGCCCAATAATCTTACAAGTTTTCTTAGTGAAGAATGAGCCATACCCTTTGTCACTCATTTGTGATACACTAAGAAAATTAAATTTAAGATTATCAATAAGATTGACATTTTCAAACTTGAGTTTCCCAGCCTGAACAGTCCTTGAACCCAACACCTTACCTTTTGAATCATTACCAAAGGATATATCACCCCCTCCATGAGCTAAGAAGTCCAGAAGAAGGGCTCTACATCCTGTTTGCCTGGAGCCTCCACTATCTACATACTAAAGGCTATCTAAGCATGCAGAAGCTCCCTGCACATGAGTATTGGATTAATTTTGGTGAGTGTCCAAAGCCAAGTTGGCTTTGGATGGGTCCACTGACTTTTCAGCCTCAAGCTTAGGAAGGTGATCAGTGGTTTGAACTAGTTCTTGAATCAAGTTCAACAACTGTTGCTGACCATTTGCTAGTGCTTGGATGTCAACACTTGGTACAACAGATGTTTGATTACTTCCTGACAGATGATAGTATCCATAGGGATTTCTGTTCACTCTTGGTTTAGAAGGCCTTTTGGATTTTTCATAAACATGTGACAGATTATGACAAGATGGTTGTCCATATCCCCTTGGGTACTTGTTGGTGGGTGGAGCATCTGTTACTTGAACATCCCTAGAAGCAGATGTTTCCAAGTTTTTGGTAACAGATGTTTGAACTGGAGTAAAAGTCTTTTTGGGTTTTCCTTTTGAAGTACTCACCACTTGGTTTGCAAGAGTTTTAGCCTTGTACTCTTGTATTTTGACATCAAAATTTTTGAGATACAGGCACTCTTTGGTTTTGTGATTCTTCTTACCACATATTGAGCATGTGGTCTTAGAATCACACACACTTGTTCCTTTGTTGATATCATATGCTTTTAGAAGAAAACAGTTTTTAGTAACATGATTCTTCTTTTCACAGAAATCACAGAACAAGTGAACAGACTTTTCTTTCTTTTTCCCTTTTTCAGTCTTCTTTTCAACAGATGTTTGATCATCTGCTGGAAGATCTATTAAGGGAATGACCTTTGCCTGCGGTGCTTTCTTACCATCAGGGGTTCTGAATTCAATTGGTTTGAAGTTCTCAAGAGTACCACACTCATCAGACCAAGTAGGTTTAAATTCATATTTTTTAAGTTCAGTAAATGATGAGGAACCTTCTGGTTTTTCAAGAACAATTTTCTTGCCATTAGGTTCAGTGATTTTAATATCTTGACCCTTCAAATTAGTTGGTACTACCTCAATAAACTTTTGATCCCTTTTGTCAGTGTTTTCAAAAGTTGGAACAGTGGTTTCAAAACCAAACCCAAACTTTACATGACTTTTGGTTTGTTTGTTGAGGAGCATCTCAAAACCTTTACATGATTCCACCCATTTCTGACATTCAACTTGGGTGGACTCAAGCTCACTTTTGCAACTATGATATTTAGTTATCATAGTTTGGAGCTGGTCTTTGGTTATAGTTGCTTCATGTTTTAAACTGCATATTTCAAATTCTTTTTCAGTCAAATTTGATTTTAACTCTTTTGAAAGTTTTTCAAATTTAACTTAATCATCTAAAATTTTCTTCCTAAGGTTTTCATTCACCTCTTTGATGTTAGCAAATGCTATTACAGATTTGTCAGAACACAAATCTTTAAGGATTTGAGGAGATACCTTAGCAACAGCCATCAATGCACAATCACACTTGCACTCATAATCATCAGATGCACCCCAAGGATCTAAGAGACTCACAACCTCTTCTACAGATATTTCACCTGCAACTACCTCATCAACAATATCATCAGTCATAACTACAGATTCAGTTACCACCTCCTCAGATTCAACTTCTTCTACCATAGCCATGAAACAAAAATTTTCTGTTTCATTTTCAGTTTTGGCAACTAGTGCAAAATTTTCATCTGTCAACTCATCTGGTAGACTGCTCCAATAAACAAAGCCTTGTGTGAAGAAACTCTGTTGACTGGTATCTGCAGGGGCAGAGGGTGGAACAGCAGTCATTGGCACTTGTGCCTGAGCAACAGGTGTTTGCACATAGTGGATCTGAGGAACAATGGTTAGGACATACTGGACAGGAACAGTGTTAGAGGACTGTGCAAAATGAGCAGTGTTTTGCACATTTGGTCCAGGGTTATTATGGGAAACTTGATAAGTGTTGGTCTGTGGCCTCTGATTTGGATAGGTAATCATAGGTGTACCATGTTGACTCCTACATTCCCTAGCAAAATGACCAAGTCTATGACATTTATAACACTTAATCTTTGATTTCTCCAACCCCACTTTTGACCTGCCAGTTAACCCTGGAAACCTTCTCCCAGTTTTCTTGTAAAAATTGTTAGTTCTTACACTGAGAAGGGCCAATTGGTGCATAATGTCCATTTCTTCCAAATCATCAGGGTCAAAGTATTTTAAGTCATCATACTCAAAGGATATGTTAACAGATGCCAGGATATCACCACCACTTGCTCTAAAAGCATAGTTTGGTGAATAAGAATCAGAGTTAAAACCTGAGTTAAAACCTGAAGTTATGTCAATGAAATGATCATAACTCTGATCCTTATTATTACCAGGCACCTCATCATGACCCAGAAGTGCTGTATTACCAAATACATAGTCATCAGACACTTTTCCAAAGTCTTGGAGCTTCTTTTTCTGGTTAAGCTCTCTCTCATAGGTCAAGAGCTTACCATGAAGCTGGGTCAATGATAGGTCCTTGAATCCAATTGAGTTTCTCATAACTATAGCAATAGTGTCCCATTTATCTGGTAGTGATCTTAAAAACCTATGGTTTAAAGTTGAATGAGGGTAAGTTAGACCAACCAGTTTTAGTTCACTAATGAGACAGTTAAACCTCTCAAATTGTTGAGTTAATGACTCTCCCTTAACATGACTGAATGTTTCATATTGTTGGTTAAGTATTTCACGGTTGTTTTCAATAACCTCTTCAGTCCCACCAAATTGTTCTTTCAGTGCATCCCACAACTCCTTTGCACTGTTACAGTGTAACAGCCTGTTTTTATTATATAAATAAAATGTCTTGATTCATATTTATTAGTGAATAAAATGAGTCATTGATAGTTAAACGAACCAATAACATGTGAGATGGATACAGTGTAACAGCCTGTTTTTATTATATAAATAAAATGTCTTGATTCATATTTATTAGTGAATAAAATGAGTCATTGATAGTTAAACGAACCAATAACATGTGAGATGGATATTTGTGTATTTAAAATTAGTTAACGAGTAAGTGACGGAGAACATGATTATTTGAGATATGAGATCTAGGCGAGTGGTTATGATTATAGGAGACCGTTTAGTAATAACATAATATATTATGTTATATTTGAATCCTACTCCGTTTTTAATAAAACCTAGGTTGACGAGTAGATAAAAATTAGCTCGTCTTAATAGTATATTCGAAGTTCGTAAAACGTTATAGTTTAAAGGTTATACATGAAAAACGAGTAAAGCGGATATATAAATTGTAATATAATAATGTAGACAATATAAGTGACTTATAAATCTATGATAATGATAATAAAATTATACATTGATGAACCTCATGAAAATACCTTCGTCAGGAAGATTGTCGATAAAATGGTTTTAAACAAATATCAAGAATACTTAAATATATGAGGTACACGTGTGTATGTAGGTGACTCGTATCATCTAAGATATCCATTCTTCATAGCTAAGAATATTTTTCTTAGCATACTAGGTTACCTCATCAACCAATATAAATAGGCAAGCTAGTGTTATCTACAAATCATAATTTCCTCCCAACCTTTCAATAAAAGAAACTAAGGAACCCTCGGTATCCTACGGGTTTTGTAGTTATTTTTGGAGAGCTGGTAAGGGACGCTACAGTTGTAGTAGACACTTTCAGGTATGTTCTGCTTTAAGTGTATGCCTAGTTGGTCTAATTATTATAATCATTAACTATAGTATTAATATTATTTTTTTAGGTATTAGGATTATTATTAGTGGTGAGTATTGGGTAGTCTAGCCTTAGTTAGGCATGGACTGATCACCCATGCTTAAACAAGGTAACGCTAACCAATATCCAACTGTAATAATAATTAGTTAGATGTACCCGCTACCTAACCTAGGGTGGTATAATTGTATCAGGACCCTGAGATATTACCTAGTTGTATTAGCGTTGCCAATCACAAAGGACTAATAAAGAGGTGAGTTACTTAAACTATTTTCAAAATGTGATACTTGCTCATAAAATTGTTTTGGTGGTGATTGATCATGTATATGCATCGAACCATAGGTGTGGCAGCCAGGGTGTTATATATATATATATATATATATTATAATGATCATTATATTTTCCATGCGTGGACATACACTTACAACCTCATGGGGTGTATCTAGGCTGTAGGTGTGAATATATAATGCTTAGTCCGGGTTATGATTATGGTGACGTGCAAGGAGCTCATACTTGATCAATAAAATTGTTTATGGGGTGTTTAACTGATGAGTCAGTTTATGTGGCTCACCAGCTGTGTGCTCACGTATTTTTATTACTCGAGCATGTATCACAGGTTGATGGTGTAAGGGCTGGGAGTTTATAGCTGAGAGTGGGATGACTGTAGATGTTTTATCATATTATAGTTGAGCTTCATTTAGCTGGATGTACTTGGATCGCTCAGGCTTGTAATAAATACTTAAGATATGTAATGAGATTACGTTTCCGCTTTAAGTTTGCGCCAACTGGTCACTGTAAGTGCCCCGGCCTGGGCCGGGTGTGACAAGTTGGTATCAGAGCTTTAGTTTAAGAGATTTAGGTACTCATTGAAGCATCTAGACTTAAACTAGGAGTAGTAAGCCAAGTTGAAGTGCCAGTCTTGGTAGGCAGAGTCTAGTATAATAGAGGATCTATAAGATTGGTATGCCGAACTTTATGATGGAAGGACCATATGGTAGTTGGGAGTATCATGGTGTGTATCATATATTGCTTTCATGCCTGGCCAACAAGAAGGTTAATGAATGATACCGCTATGAATTTGCAAATATCATATTGTACTGAAATCAGGAAATAGTAGGCAGAGTTTTAAGAATGTGGTTGAGCTATAGTACATTGCTACTAAAACTTGTATAGGTGTATCTGTGGGAGCATATCGTGCTTACCTTATTCCAATCTGTTCGCTTGTGTGAAAGTGATTAATAAGTAAATTGATAGTTGATTGTATGTTTCTATGTTAACTAGTGGAATTTGTATACGTCGTCTAGCGTATGTACTTAAGTATGCCAACGGTTTATGTGTAGCATAGGTGAGTATGCATATTTGTGGGTGTTAAATGAAACCATAGAATACATAAAGTGGATAGAGCAATATAAGTCCTGAATAAAATACCCTAGACATGTTAGTTGTGTAATAAAGTAAGGAACATGACCAAACTTGGTATCTCCACTTTCCTATAATAGTTAATTAGAACCAGGCTCGGAAGTGACCCAAAGACGGCTTGTAGTGGAGTAAGGAAGGCATTTGAAGCCGATGTTTATTTTTTCTACTCGGTGATATATAAAACTCTCTTAGGAGTTTAGTCAGGAATATCAAAGGTGCATTAGTTCAGAAACCTCCAGTAAAGGTCAATGTGTCAATGTTTGATATTTAATCAACCAGGCGCACGTACAAGGTCGGTAGGCCTTGTAAGCTAAGGCATTAGAAACCAAAGCAATAATCACTTTTGGGGTACGTTAGAAATGAATCCTAGACGTTATTACTAAGAGTAAATGGGATAATAATCAGAATCAGGGGAGATCCAATTTTAGGGGCTATAAAGGGAGACCTGGACCCACACTTCAATGTCTGACATGTAGAAAAAGACATTCTTGTCCATGTCACAAGTTTGTCTATAGAAATCGTAAGAAACCCATGCACACCTGGTATCAATGTAGAGAGCCTCGTTATTGTTTTTAAGATTTGAAGGATTGATAGCCTAGGAAATAAAAGGATGCAGAGCCCGATAGAGCAAGGTGTAGAGTTTTTGATATAAAATGGAGAGCCGTTGGAACCTTGACGTACTAGTAGGTACGATACTGGTAAACAACTTCTAAGATAGGATACGGATTGATGCTGGTGTTGATATAAGTTTGATATCTGAACCTTTTAGAGCTTTGTAAACTAGATTCTTTGTAACTAGATAAACCATTTATAATAATAATTGAGAATTGAAGGAAATAAGAAATTGGGAGCTATATCAAGGGTTGTACCATCTAAATTAGTAAATACCTCGATACTTATAGACCTACTATCAATGAAACTTGGATTGGTGGATATAGTACTAGGGATGGATTGGTTAGTTTGCCAAACTCGTATATTGGGTGATAAGAAGCAAATTTAAATCAAGGACTCGAAGGGGAAACCTTTGATAACTCGAGGGAAAGAACCTAGTAAACTATAAGTTTCAGTATGATGATGAATGCAATGAAGTGTACCCGAAGGGTCAATTAGATTAACTAGTAAATGCACCAGAGACTAAGGAAGATAAGAATTTAATGGATATGCCGGTAGTAGTCAAACTTCATGAGGCATTCCCTAAAGGTCATTCTAAACTATCAGCCGATAGAAAAATTGAATTTAGAATCCACTTGATCCTGGGGGCAACCCGTATTACTAGAGCCATTTACTGTCTAACCTTGGCTTTCAATGTAGGAATTAAGAAACCAAATGTTGGAGTTACTGGATAAGGTTTTATATATTCTAGCACGTCAACATGGGTCGTTGTCAAGACACAATACGGTATGTAGTGGTTGATACCCATAGCCAGGAGGTTAGGACATGATACGATACAATCATTGTGAGTTGTAAGTAATGCCATAAGACCAACATATCTATAGTATTTGTAGATCTCATTAATTTAATTGTAAGACAAACACGTCATTGATACACTCACTAAAAAAGAAAAAGCCTAACCGATAATAAACTTCATGCATCTAGATGTGGTGTTAGGTAAACCTCTTACACTAAATTAAGAATGCAATGATAGGCTTTAACGAAAAACCGTACCAAGAAGGAAGCAATGGTTGGTAGCCTATATTATTGAGATCTATTGTATGGATTCACAAATACTTTATTGAGAGTTCGTTAATTGAATATGAGATTCTTAGTTTTGGTGGGTTATGGGACATAATACCAGAGGAGGTTCATAAGTCAAAATACACAGTATACCCTAGTAGAAATAAAATGTAGGGTTTAAAAAAATGATTATTGTTGGCTGAGAATAAAAAGCTATATCACAAGATAAGTAGAGAAATATCTTACCTACCTAAAGTCAAGGCAAAGCAACAGATAAAACCATCTGGCTATCTATAGGAACTTGAAATCCCATGAATGAAACAAGAGATGATAATAATTGACTTTGTTTCTAAGGATCCAAGATCGAGTCATAGGTACAAATTAGGTAATAACTGATAGGTTCGCCAAATCTACACACTTTGCCTATCCTTGAGGACAAATGAATTGTAAGTCGAGCCTTATATGAAATTGATTGTCTTATGACATGATGTGTCTACATGAGCTATATTCAAGACAGAGATTTGTTCTCCTTAAGATTTGGGGCAAGGTTTCTAGAGAAAGCAGAGAACTCAAACATATCTGAGTAGTGGGCAAAATGAATGCACCAATCAAGCTTTAGAAGGTATACTATGTGCGTACATACTAAATTTTAGTAGTATTAAGGATGATCATGTAGCATTAATCAAACTTTCGTACAATAATAGCTACCACGTCAGTATTATGGCAACCCCATATGAATCATTATATGGGAAGAAATGTAGAATGCCCATCTTTTGGACTAAAGAATGCGACGGCCTATCTAGACATGGGGTCTTATATGAAACAACTGATAAAGCAGTTGTATCATAAAATGATAAAATATTATACAGGAAGTGACGACGAGACGAAGAGGTCTTCACCTCATTTGTTCGAAGTTAATAGGTTTCGAGGACGAAACCTAATTTAAGGGGGTATATTTGTAACATCCCATTTTTATTATATAAATAAAATGTCTTGATTCATATTTATTAGTGAATAAAACGAGTCATTGATAGTTAAACGAACCAATAACATGTGAGATGGATATTTGTGTATTTAAAATTAGTTAACGAGTAAGTGACGGAGAACATGATTATTTGAGATATGAGATCTAGGCGAGTGGTTATGATTATAGGAGACCGTTTAGTAATAATATAATATATTATGTTATATTTGAATCCTACTCCGTTTTTAATAAAACCTAGGTTGACGAGTAGATAAAAATTAGCTCGTCTTAATAGTATATTCGAAAGTTCGTAAAACGTTATAGTTTAAAGGTTATACATGAAAAACGAGTAAAGCGGATATATAAATTGTAATATTATAATGTAGACAATAGAAGTGACTTATAAATCTATGATAATGATAATAAAAATATACATTGATGAACCTCATGAAAATACCTTCATCAGGAAGATTGTCGATAAAATGGTTTTAAACAAATATCAAGAATACTTAAATATATGAGGTACACGTGCGTATGTAGGTGACTCGTATCATCTAAGATATCCATTCTTCATAGCTAAGAATATTTTTCTTAGCATACTAGGTTACCTCATCAACCAATATAAATAGGCAAGCTAGTGTTATCTACAAATCATAATTTCCTCCCAACCTTTCAATAAAAGAAACTAAGGAACCCTCGGTATCCTACAGGTTTTGTAGTTATTTTCGGAGAGCTGGTAAGGGACGCTACAGTTGTAGTAGACACTTTCAGGTATGTTCTGCTTTAAGTGTATGCCTAGTTGGTCTAATTATTTTAATCATTAGCTATAGTATTAATATTATTTTTTTAGGTATTAGGATTATTATTAGTGGTGAGTATTAGGTAGTCTTAGTTAGGCATGGACTGATCACCCATGCTTAAACAAGGTAACGCTAACCAATATCCAACTGTAATAATAATTAGTTAGATGTACCCGCTTCCTAACCTAGGGTGGTATAATTGTATCAGGACCCTGAGATATTACCTGGTTGTATTAGCGTTGCCAATCGCAAAGGACTCATAAAGAGGTGAGTTACTTAAACTATTTTCAAAACGTGATACTTGCTCATAAAATTGTTTTGGTGGTGAGTGATCATGTATATGCATCGAACCATAGGTGTGGCATCCAGGGTGTTATATATATTATAATGATCATTATATTGACATACACTTACAGCCTCATGGGGTGTATCTAGGATGTAGGTGTGAATATATAATGCTTAGTCCGGATTATGATTATGGTGACGTGCAAGGAGCTCATACTTGATCAATAAAATTGTTTATGGGGTGTTTAACTGATGAGTCAGTTTATGTGGCTCACCAGCTGTGTGCTGACGTATTTTTATTACTCGAGCATGTATCACAGGTTGATGATGTAAGGACTGGGAGTTTATAGCTGAGCGTGGGATGACTGTAGATATTTTATCATATTATAGTTGAGCTTCGTTTAGCTGGATGTACTTGGATCGCTCAGGCTTGTAATAAATACTTAAGATATGTAATGAGATTACGTTTCCGCTTTAAGTTTGCGCCAACTGGTCACTGTAAGTGCCCCGGCCTGGGCGGGGTGTGACACAGTCGAGCATATATATCATTGGGTAGAGCCATGGCCACAATACTGAAGGCCTTAGCATCTAACTCAATTTTCTGGAAATCCTGGTCGGAGTAGTTTTCAAGTTTCTTAGGCTCCTGAACCTTGGGATCTTCAGTGCTCGGCACCATCGGAACATGTGGTCCGAAGATAACCGACTTCCAATACCCAGTGTTCTGTTGAACTAGAACATGGCTCATCCGACGTTGCCAGATATTGTATTCAGATCTGACAAGCATCGGTGGCTTGTTGTTCATGCCAGTGTTGTGTGGATCGTGATTGATTGAAGCCATTCTCTGATTTTTCAAAAACAAAGTCTGTTTATAAACGGTTGAATCGAAAATAAACAATTACTCTGTTTTCAATCCGACAAACAAATGATATCAATAATTGTGAGCTGATCTGTTTATATTAAATTGATTGGTTAGATCGAATTTAATTAACCAAGCTCTGATACCAATTGTTAGGATCTGAGTCTGATTGTTTTGATTTGTTTAAGTAAAGATGAGAAGAATGAAGTGAACTATAAATGGAAAGTGCAGCGGAATGATAAACTATAAATCAAAACAAGGGAATAATTGTTTTCAATCGAATGCTTTCATTAATTGAAAGATTACAATATTACAAGTACTCCCCCTCAGCCTGATCACTCTGTGATTGTTTGTCTGAGAGAATGTTTCGAGTGATGAATAGAATAGTACAAGCACTGTTCTATTTATAGACAAATCTAAACCACTGATGATCTAAGCTGACGTCACCTAAGACAGTGACCTCTAACAGAATAACAACATAAGACATCTGTTAAATATAAACTACTGTTACATTGTAAAACACTGTAAGGTAAACTGCTGTTGGGGAAAACTCTGATGGTCTTGTATCATCTGTTGGAGCCTAAGTGCTGTTGGCTCCAACAGACCTTTAGTATTCAGCACTTTAGTCAACAGTTGTTCTCTAGCAGTTGTTTATCCAGCAGTCCTTTGCAGCAGCAGTTGTTTCCAACAGTTGTTGAGTACAACAGATGTTAGGGTCAACAGTCTTTTGGGAGAAGTATCTTGTAAACTGCTGTTTATTTCTAAGGATCAACTGAGTAGTATATTTTGGCTTTCCAATCATCTGTTCTTCTCCATGTCAGCAAACCCAATAGTATTAAATTTAAATAAAAAAACATGAATAAAATGTGGACCATTGATCTAGTTTGATCAATGGTTCTAAGAGAGTTAAGTGGGTTTCTTCAAATTGAGTGGATTTTTATTCTAACCATTCCCTATACATATACTTTAACACATATACTTTAACACAAACCGAAATACAAACACAAAAAAGAACACTAAAAAATCAATGGCACCGTGGACTAATAACGAGCATATCCAGGGTGACGGCTTGGATCAACGTTAGAGGGAATTCGCCAAGCAATAGGCTGAATTTTGGCGCAAGGTGTCGCAGGAATACAATCGAATAAGCCAAACTAACAACCACAACATTGATGAGATCGCTTCTAAGTGGCATCTCGTACGCTCAACGATTACGAGATGGAACATCCTCTTTTAAGCGACGATGGAGGCGCACCCTCGCATTAGCACACAAATGGCAATCCAACTCACACACGACGTCTATCGACAGCAGTACAGAGTCGAGTTTGCCATCACCCATCTTCTATCATGGCAATTGATCCGTTATTTTAATGTTTAATGTTTAATTATTAATGTTTAGTCTTTTTTTAGTATTTAATGTTTAATGTTAGTTTAGACAATGATAATTAAAAAGATTACATAAAATTTAATTAAAACCATTACATAAACTTAAAATAAAACATTACATAATCCTAAATTAAAACATTACATAATCCTAAATTAAAACTAGCCGGTGAAATAGTAACCGTTTGAAAACTAGCCGTTTGAATATTGTTTTTTATTTAATATTAAATATTTTTTTTAATATTAAATATTATTTTTTAATTAATATTAAATATTTCATATTAATTTTTTATTTAATAAAATTTATTTTAATATTTCTATTATTATTATGATTATTACTATTATTATTAATATTATTATTTAAATAAAAAATAATAATTAAGCAATGATTACCCAATCATTTATAAAGCCACATGGAGCCCTTTCCCACTACACCCATATTTTACCATAAAGCCCCGTAGAGCCCCTTCTATTACTTTATAATATTTTATTCCTCATAAAGCCCTATGGAACCCCCCTCCCCCACTATACATGCCCTTAGTGTAAAATAACCAAAAGCCAGGATTTCTGACTTCTTGAAAATAACTTTTCAACTCTTATTGAAAAACCAAAACTAAAAGTGCTTTTGGTTTGCACAAACAGCTTATTGACTTATTGGCTTTTGGAAGAAGCCAATAAACCAATAAGTTATTTTGTAACTCAATCCCAAACACCCTCATAGTAAGTAGGCGGGAAATAAGTTATGCCGTCACCTCTTTATGTGTAACGAACGTACTCTACTGAAAACAAAGCCTTGCCCTCCTTAAATCGAGAAAATGCAATGAATAACCCATTGGGCCCTGGTTAAGAAACGGGTGACTTCCGGTGTCAGGGAGCCAAAGGTATCAAAAGCCAGGGGGATGAAAACGTGTTGGTTCTTCTCACATGCTTTGGCATGCCTTTTCACTTTCTTCGTCTCTGCTCTTCTCACCTTTTGCCCTGCTACAAACCCATTATCCCTCAAACCAGTTAGAGGATATACTCCTACAAAGTCAACACAAGTGTGTTTCCCCCAGTCCACCCAAAGACAAGTAGATATGTTGGTCTCATAGTGGATCTCCCTTCTCTGGGGTTCAAAAGGAAGCTCACATAGGCCTCCTTCTTGGCTGAGATCCCAGCTTGTCTTAAGATGTCTCATAGAATGTCCCGAACCAAGTCTTGTCGATACTTGAACCCGGACAACTCCTTTAAGTGAACTGCATGCTCCACGTATTTATCCATGCATGCCTTACAAAAAATCGGACAGACTTCATCTTCCGGGTACATGGGGATCATCAAACGGTATTAAGAACGGCCTTGTATTTAATCGCAGATATGGTTTGGCCCAATGTCACACCACACCAACAGCGGAAACACGTGGCGCAACGCTCGAAAGTATACCAAAGTCAAGATTAACACAAACCATATTTAATTAGAAAATATTATTTTATTAAGATGTCGAAAATGAGTACCTTGTTACAGCATTTCGCAAAACAATAAACAACAAGTTCATTCATGGGGTTTTTCCATCCAAGTCCCAACCCATTGGAAAATTTTGATGAAACCTCAACAAGTATCCGACATCCCATATTCCACCGCACTAGCCTCATATTTAATAAGCACTTAGTTACCTGAAAGATATGTTTAAAAAGACGTCAATATATAAAATATTGGTGAGTTCACAAGTTTTAGTCCCATAACAACATCATTTTAACAACATGTGCGGAACAAACACAATTAGTGGCCTTTGTGAGGAGTAGCTAGCTCTTACAAAACTACGATGACGAGCAATCCCTTAAGCCTATAACCAAACCAAGTCTAATAATAATGCCTCGCGAGCAGAAGTTGTTTCTCGGAAAATAACAACTTAGTTCAGAATACATGCACCACTGGCATACACAGTTGCATAATCAACACTATCGATTAGGGGTGGCCTTGTGAGGCACCAATAGTACTATCCAAATATTCCTTCGGTTCTCGATTTCAATGCACACACACACAACATACGTGTAAATGGTTACAGTAGCGAGGACTTACCCCGAGTGGTGTACAAACAACAAACCCAAGTACTCATCATGCCACTTATCACATTTTAACAGTTAAAAAAACATTTTGCATGTAACAACATTTGACAAACATATCTTTCCCCCAAAACAAAACAGTTTAAGAGGGCTGTGAAACTCACCTATAGTACAGCGTACAATCACCTAGCAAAGAATAGCAAGTCCGAGGTCAAGCACCTACGAACGTCCTAGTGCGTATAAGTCACTAAGCGAAGAAACAATAAGTATCTCGGAGATTATCACTAATCACCGAGTGGTGTACACTTATCTTACTACAAGTACGTTCCTTTACCCAAACCTTTGGTTCAACTCGAGAGTGTGACTATGAGTGAGTGTGTGTGGTAAAAGTAAGAACACAAAGATGTAAGTGGTTCAGTCAAGCACGACCTACATCCACTGTGAAGAGTCAGTGATATTATTACTTTGGAGAGTACAAAGTATTACAAATGAACCTAGCTCTATGTTACAAATGAGTATCTTTGAATCCTTTAGAAAGGAGTTAATGTCTTCTATTTATAGTGGAGGTCGTGGGCCTGATGAGAAGCCCATGAAGAGTCTTGTATCCCTTGGGCCTAGCCTCGGCCCATCTGTCCTTGGTCCCAGGAAATGGCGGGAAAACAGACGTTTACTGTAGCTAACGTCAGCGGTGGCTGATGATGACTCACCAGGCGGACGACTCACCAGGCGGACACGTGGAAGCTTGTGAGTGGCCGCCAGAGGTATGTTGCTCCGAACCAGCATGGTTGACTTACCTGCTGGTGTCTGACGTGACCCCTGACAGCAGGTAAGCATGCCTGGTCAGCACAGTAGGGGCAGTATGGTGGAAGCATGGAACCAGTCACGTCGCTGTTGAACGTCAGTGATGGTTGGGCTACTGCGGACACGCGTCGCTACCCGGTTGGTGGTGTCAGTGATCTCCTGCAGATGGATCTCCTTGACCTTTGATCTTCCGTACCTCGTACCTAGGAATGTTATGAAGTGAAATGGTCCGCGCGTTGGTAGACGCGCGTCTTCTTTTCCTTAGTGAAGTCTGGAAGGCTGCTGTGGCTCATCTCTTCTCCGCGGAGCTCATCCTGCGGGGATGTTTCCGCGGAACTTCGTGTGGCGGGGATAGGGATGCCGCGTCCGCGTGGATTAGGCTCCCTATCCCTTCACTAAGTATATAGCGCGTGTTATTCGGCAAGTTGTACGCCCAACCCCCAACACCACTATTAGACACAATTCCCCGTTTAATTAAACATATGTCCTAGGATGGTTGGTGATGGATTACCCTTGTTATAAGTTACACTTAAATTTCCATATTATTTAACTCACAGTACGTTATCCTCGACTCAACTCACTTTACCGTATAATTAGTTTCCCATTAAATAATTATACTAGGATCTTGTCGATTGATATTTCATCTACAACACTCGACTCGACTCACTTTACCGTATATTTATTTTCCCATTAAATAAATATTCTAAGATCTTTCCAATTCGACAACATACTTTACTTTGTTAAGTTTGCATACTTAACCTAGTTTTAAATGTGTAATCGTTATAGATTATTTAACGTTAATTCTTCCACGAATATTTTCCAACACTTAGGAAAGTGTTACACATTTTTACTCACAAGTAATCTTATATATTTTAGTTCCAAAATATATGCATTTTCATGTCCACGTTTGACGCGATAACATATATACGTATCTTGTAGGAAGTTATACAATATATACTTATCCGTCCATTTCACATTTTGTCCGTTAACATGTCGTAATATAAATGCGTCAACATCCAATTATTGGTATTTATATATTCTCGCGTCCCGAATTACACAAGTTATTCATATATGTATTTTGTAGGAATAATTACTTGTCGTCGTAATATTATTTCCCACATCCAAATATATTTTTAGTTATGTTTCCTAAATTCCCAACAACATGTTTTACTTGGAATTTATAAAATAGCTTTTGTATTTTCATACACTAAGACTTGGTTTTTTTCAACACCAAAAATGCTCCAACACTTTTATATTTTCATAGATATAAAAGTGTTCATTTTTATACAATTTTTAATAAGTTTTTTAAATTACCAACTTATGATAAAAAAACCTTCGTTTTTATATTTCTCAACATATTTGGTAATTTATAATCTTATAAAATCTTATTTTGTAAAAATAACATTTTGTATGAAATTACAATTCTTGAAACCCTTTTCATTAACAACTTTGGAAGGTTACAACTTTCCATTTTCAACACTTAACTTTACAAAAATCACATTTTTCGCCACAAGTTTTCAAAATAACATTTTGCACCCTCTTACTTTTAAAAGTTACAATTTTATCCTTATTCTTTCAAGAACGACAAATTCTTACTAAACTAGTAACTTAGTTTTGTCATCTTTTTCATCATGATTTGTTTTAGTGTTTCAACACTTTTAATAGTCCACAATGATATTATCATGGATAATAATAAGTGTATTTGGTAGTTTTAGTCCAAAATGTCCACTTTTGATGTTTCAAGCTTCGAACTTTGAACATGGAACTTTTATATCTTTCAACATTTTATAGATCCATCATAGTATTGTGTTTTTATTGTCATTTTAAGAAGATTAAAGTCACTTTTAAGTGTGTTCAAGTTATTTGCATAAAATCCGTTCAAAACATCTTCAAACATAAGTTTATGTGAACTTTTTAAACTACAAGAACGCTAACATTTTTCTATAAAAACTCACGGCCATAGCATCATTTTTATAGATCCATGATGAACTTGTAAAACATATGACATTTCATGTTTAAAACACGTTACATATTATGTTTAGATCTTTAACACATGTAAGATTATGCTTACTTTTTAAACTTTACAAAAACAATATCAACATCTTATAAACTCACGGCCCATTTCATAGTTTGAACATTTCAATTTTAGTCTTGATTAACATAGATTTCATTATGTGAAGATTCATTATTTTAACCCATGTACAACTTGCTTCTAACACACGTTAAATAAAAACATACATAAACAAGAAGCAAGAATAAGAAACTTACAACTAGCACAAGGCTAGGGTAGACTCAAAACTCAAGCGGAAATGAGGTTTAAGTGTGTCTTCCAATGATTAAGCTCCAAGTTTCTTGTACACACTTGATTAGGGTATGGAATGGAAGTAATTTGTGAGTGTTTTGATGAAAAACAAAATGAAGAGATTTTTGTTATTGTTGTGTGAAGACATTTGATGGTTTTTATCTTTACTAATTAACATGTGTTTATAATATATAATATAATACTTTAGGCATGCAAGACATCATCATTAATCATGGAAAGAAAAGTAATATAGGGTGGTTAAAGCCACCACAAAGTGGCCGGCCTATATGGCCTTGTGGGGCCCACTTTCATGACAAAAATATCTCTTAACTGTTTAGTTAGAAGTCAAACGTTTCGGTTAGGGTTTTCGGGGTTTTATCGTGTGTTTATTACTAGCTATTCCAGACATATAATTGGCTCCCAATTACCCTTAAACATGAATTATTTTAGGCATTGGTAAGTTATTTAGGCTTTAATTGGGTGAATTCATAAGTTTCGCGCGTATCAGGTGCGATACGCTAACTTTATTCGTTACCGGGAGATTTTTGTTTGGAGTTTCCATTTATGGTTTTGGAGTTCCAAAACACATAATTTTTCATGAAAATACCCTTTATTTTATATCATGGGTGTTCGGGATCTTTTTGGTTTATTAATTGTTAACAGGTAATCACCAACGTTCGTTATGGACAAGTTTATTCGCACACGATTTCGGTGTGCTTTTAATTAAACAAATGCATTCCTATGCATCCTATGGGGAATTTTCTATTCTCTAAAGGCTAAATTAATACAATTAATTTAGAATTGCACTTAATTTTTGTTAACTACGTATACTAATTACGTACGGAAACGCATCAATTTTTGTATTCAACTTCTATTTACCAACAATACTTAGATTATCTTTTTAAACAAGCTTATGTGAACTTTTATTAACTTCAAACAACAACAATATACACCAACAACCCACGACCTACAACACATTTTTTTGGATCTATTTTAGACTTGTAAGAGCATACATCTTATGTTCAAAACCTTGTTAAAACTTTATGCACAACTTGCTTTCAAAACCTCAAAACATAAACTTTTAAGAACAAAAACAAGATCAAGAATACTTACAACTAGTGACATCCGTCACTTTTCTTTGTATTTTTCTTATAATTATATGTACGTTATACCGCAATTAATAAGACGTGACATTTTCATCATTTTCGAACATTTAAAAAATATTATGTGATACATTTGGGTTCGTTTAATCATAATATAAGTTAATTATAATAAAACAATAGTTAGAACTTGTCAAAAAATAAATAAATGAGGATTTCGTGGTTTACTGTGATGCCTCTAACCAAGGTCTTGGTTGTGTTCTCATGCAACGAGGCAAGGTTATAGCATATGCATCACGACAACTGAAAAACCATGAGAAAAATTATACTACCCATGATCTCGAGCTCGGAGCAGTCGTTTTCGCACTTAAGATTTGGCGGCACTATTTATACGGTACAAAATGTGTAATCTTCACTGATCACAAGAGTCTTCAACACATTTTCAACCAGAAAGATCTGAATATACGACAACGACGATGGGTCGAGTTGTTAAACGACTACGACTGTGAAATTCGCTACCATCCTGGCAAGGCGAATGTTGTAGCCGATGCCCTTAGTCGTAAAGGTCATGCCCAGCTTTATTGTGCTCAGGTCCAGTCTGATATCAAACTCCGCATCATTGAAGCCCAACATGTCTCTGTTACTGAGGGCAACATGTACGAAGAAATGTCGTGTGGAGCCGAAAATCAGTTGGAAACCAAAAATGGTTTACTCTATTTCATGAACCGTCTTTGGATCCCTGATCGTGACAACCTGCGTACCTTCCTCATGGACGAGTCCCATAAGTCTCATTACTCCATTCACCCTGGTGCAGATAAGATGTATCAGGATCTGCGTACTTTGTATTGGTGGCCCGGTATGAAGAAGGACATAGCTCTTTATGTGGCTAAATGCCTTACTTGTTCCAAGGTCAAAGCTGAGCACCAACGTCCATCTGGTTTACTTGTGCAACCAGAAATTCCAGTGTGAAAGTGGGAGAACATTGCTATGGACTTCATCACGAAGCTTCCACGCACCACTCGTGGGCATGACAGTATCTGGGTTATCGTCGATCGTTTGACCAAATCTGCTCACTTCCTACCCATTCGTGAGACCTACACAGCTGAGAAATTGGCTAAGATCTACATCAGTGAGATTGTCAGCCGTCATGGTATTCCTCTAGACATTATTTCCGATCGTGATAGCTGGTTTACTTCTCGCTTCTGGCAGACATTTCAGTCCGCGCTTGGTACACAACTGAATCTTAGCACGACTTATCACCCACAGACGGATGGTCAAACTGAAGGAACCATCCAAACATTGGAGGATATGCTTCGAGCGTGCATCATCGACTTTGGTGGTAATTGGGACACGCACTTACCTTTGGTTGAGTTCTCGTATAATAACAGCTACCATTCCAGTATTAACATGGCACCGTTTGAGGCACTTTATGGTCGCAAATGTCGTTCCCCTGTGTGTTGGAGCGAGGTTGGTGAAACACAAATCACCGGTCCCGAACTAATACAGGAAACGACAGACAAGATTCTTTGCATTCGTGAGAACTTGCAAATTGCTCGAAGCAGACGGAAGAGCTATGCCGATCAAAGGCGCAAGCCTCTAGAATTTCAAGTCGGAGACATGGTACTTCTCAAGGTTTCACCTTGGAAGGGTGTATTTCGGTTTGGAAAGAAAGGGAAACTTGCACCACGGTTTGTAGGCCCTTTTAAGATCCTCGAGCGAGTTGGGAAGGTAGCTTACAAGCTTGATTTACCACCAGAGCTCAATAATGTTCATCCAACGTTTCATGTTTCTAATCTTAAGAAGTGTTTGGCTAAAGATAACCTCCATGTTCCTTTAGAGGATATCCAGATTGACGAATCGATGCGCTTCATAGAGAAACTTGTGGAGATTATGGATCGAGATGTCAAGACGCTTAAGCGAAGCCGAATTCCAATTGTCAAAGTTCGTTTGGAATCCAAACGAGGCCCAGAGTTTACTTGGGAGCGTGAGGACCAAATGATGTCAAAGTATCCTCATCTTTTTCTAGAGACTACCACTTGAAGGAATTTCGGGACGAAATTTCTAAAAGTAGGGGATGCTGTGACATCCGTCACTTTTCTTTGTATTTTTCTTATAATTATATGTACGTTATACCGCAATTAATAAGACGTGACATTTTCATCATTCTCGAACATTTAAAAAATATTCTGTGATACATTTGGGTTCGTTTAATCATAATATAAGTTAATTATAATAAAATAATAGTTAGAACTTGTCAAAAAAAATAAATGCTTGGGATGGGGTTCGAACCTGTGTCCCAAGCCGGTTCAACACATATACAAACCAATTGAGCTACACCATGTTATCTGTTAGAAACCCATCTTAATTATTATTATACAGACTTGAAAATAGAACAGTTGACTACAAAAGTCAACTGACGTGTTCTTCATCATCAATCAACCTTCTAAAACGCGTTAATCGATCCAATTAAGGAATGGAATTGATGAGGTTGACTGAGTCGCACCTCTTATTACCCATAATTCAGTCAAAACCTTCCAATTATCGACCTATAGCCGCGTCATCTTCAACCCTTAGTTAATAACTTACCATTCTTTCACCCAAGCATCAATACTATAAATTGAACGTGCCTATACCATCCCAAATCGCCGAATACCATCTCTTCACTCTCACTTTCCGTTTAAACAACCTGCAACGAAGCAATCCTAGTCGCGTTTGACTTCTCCTTTGACCGAGCCTCGTACCCGATTACGGTCAGTTAGTTTTTTTCTTTTTTTGTGGGTTTCAATGTTCGGCCTCTTGTGAACAATAGCCCCAATGATTCAGGGGCTATTGAACACGAATTGTTTGATTTTGGAAGTTAGGGCTCGAATGATATGGATTGGGGAAGAACACTTGAATCAGATTACGTATATAATTAATTTGAAAGGAAGAAAACACAACCAACTGAGATAGCTCAGTTGGTTTACACGCTGAGGTTAAGGGATTGAACCGGCCTCTTGGCCAGGTTCGAATCCCACACAACACCTTTATTTTTCTTTTCATTTAACCATTAACCTAATAGACCTATATAATCAAACCCAATCCAATATAAATTCGTTCTCAGGGTGTGGCTCAGTTGGTGGCCACACTTGTGATAAAACCCGAACCGACCAGAGGCCCGGGTTCGATTCCCATAACCAACAAGTATTTTTTTTGCCATCTTTATATATATAATTAATATATTAAACTTTTTAAAATAGTTTTTAAATACTAAAAGTGGTTTATAAGTTCCACAAAAATTATTATATGATCTCCAAATGGAAAAGTTCATTTTACAATTTTTAGTTTTTCAAAAATAATTTATTTAATATATATTATTAATAATACAAGTTTATTCATTTATATTTATTAAATTCAATAAAAATATCTAAACAATTTTATTAAATCTCACAAAAATTATCCTAAACTTGTATAACATTTCAGAAAATATTTTTATTTTAGAAAAACCGTTTATTTTATATTTTTAATTAATTTTTGTTAGTTTTAATCATAAATAAATCATAATAAATTCATTTTTCAATATTTTTGCACCAAAATTTTATATAAATTATTTTTATCTATCTAGAACTGAAAAACAATTTTTAATTCAGAAATTCTTTAATTTTTATATTTTTTAGATATTAAAGTCATATTTTGACAATTTAAAATAATTAGATTAAATAGTCTATTTTCAAGAAAATAATTTTATAAAAATTATTTTCATACTCAAAACCTTATGTTGTGACTATATTCAACTTAAAATTTTACAAAGAGACTTTTATTTATTTATTTATTAAATTTCTTATATTTAATAAACAATTTGTTTATTAATCAAATAAACGTTTATTCCCCAATTCGAAACCCTAGAATTCCATGTATCCTAGAGTTATTCCCTTACACATTTTCAAATTCTTTAGGTTGATCATTTTTGGGGTAATCTCAATTCAAATCTCGTTGTCCAGTTAAATTCCAAGCTATTACGTGAACAGTGAGTATTCATATCCCCTTTTTGCTTTTATACATTTTTGGGGTGTTACATGTACACTATTACAATTTCAAATACAAGTTTACATTTTTTTTACAATACAATTCTAGTACTATGTGCATTGCTTACAACGTGCTTTATGCTTAGACAATACATGTGGATTACATTTGTACTTAGTGAAATCATTAACATGGTACAAGCCGACCTTATCATTGGATAGCGCTATTTGGATTGACAACCCGCCTAGATTGATTCTCCCCCTTTTTCATCGGAGAATCCGTGGCCATTGTTAAGTTATCACCCATTTATTGGATGAGTACACCACCGTTCATACAGTACATTATACAGTGACAGGGTTGATTTCGCTCATTTGTATGATACATAGTTTACATATTTGCACTATAGCTTGCACTTGAATTGTATATCTTTTTAACTTACTATATATATCAAAACTAGGAATGCTCACCAACATTTCTTATGTTGACCAAACCTATTTTTGTACATGTTTCAGGTGCAGTTTGATCTAGTGCTTTAGCAAGAGACATTTAGTGCTTTATTTAAATTCAGTTATTTCAATATTTACATTTCATTTAGACAATGTATTTTCCATTTCCATGTAAGGCAATTTTGGTTTATTCAATAATATTTACATTTTAGTACCATGTGCTTTTGAACAATCGTCACTACGTGACACCTCGATGATTCCGCCATCGGTTTGGGGTGTTACAGATTGGTATCAGAGCCATGGTTATGGGGAATTAGGTTATTAGAATGCCTTTTAGCCTAGACTATAACCGAATTTCAACTTTCAGGTACAACATTTCCTAATTTATCATTCCCCTCATTTCCCTCCACTTTCCTTCCTCAATCCTTCCCCTTCTTCTCCATTTCTCCTTATCTTTCATCATGGTGTATAGAGATGGTGTCCTAAAAGGAGTGGAAAGACTACTACATCATGGAGCGGGAGCAGTAACTTTCATGAAGACACTCTTAGGCATAATGCCTACTCTTATTTTTTTGCTCCTTCAAAGTTATTGAACTTTAATGAGTGTGAAAAAGGACACGTGCAATCTGGAAGGGTGGATGCCTGCACACTGGGTTTTCTGGCATAGGCAAGCATAGCGCATAAATCCATCTACGGACCTGTTATGCTTACCTGGGGATTCCTGGAGTGAGTGTCCACTTATAGGCTAAAGCATGTCTTCTTTGATCACCATTGGGCTCAACTTCCTTGAAAAGTCAACGTTCTTGTTGGGCTTTATAGCTAGACAAGGGCAATCCAAGCATGTTATGCAAATATTTCAAATGATATACTCCTATTTCACATACAATATCTTGTATTCATAATCATTTATGCAATTATACACTTACATTTATTTATCTCATAATTTTTCATTGACTGCCTTGTAGATGTCTGCTCGCCGTATGCTCCGTGATGCTAGCCAATGCACTGTTCGTGCTTCTGAACAACGTTCTGATCGTCGCCTTGCTTCTCTTGTTGGTGAGCAAATTGCTGCAGTGATTCCAAATCTTGTTAGTGAGTTAACCCAAAACAGCAACAGTGCCAACACAGAGGGTGCAACTCAATTCCGGTGCACATTCAAACACTTCAACTCATGCAACCCCACGAAGTTTACTTGTGAGGAGGGTGCTACTGGCCTCCTCCAATGGTTTGAAAGTATGGAAAGTACCTTCGTGAACAGCGAGTGTCCTGATGACCTCCGCGTTCGCTATGCTATCAGTGTCCTTCAAAAGGGGGCATTGACCTGGTGGAATGGTGAAAAGCGTAATCAGGGCGCTGATGTTGCTCTATCCTTGTCTTGGGCTGAGGTCAAGGAACTCATGATCGCCAAATTCTACCCTAGGAATGAAATGAGGAAACTAGAGGAAGAGTTCCATGGGTTGAAACAAGACAGTGGTGAAAATCTTGCGTACAACACTCGATATCATGAGCTCAGCATTTTGGTTCCACACATGGTTACCCCGGTCTCTCGAGCAATCGAGAAATATATTGAGGGATTGCCTGATCTAATTCAAGATGTAGTCATTGGAAGCAGACCCACTACGGTGGAAGAAGCCATCCAGGTTGCAGCCTCCTTGACTGACAAGCACGTCAAAAAGGGAAATTTGGTTAGGAAAGGAACCAAGAAACCAGCTGAGAAGACCCCCACCCCTACTGCTGAATCATCAAGAGTTGCTGTAGACAATACCGGTTCCAACACAAGGAAGCGGAAGTCCAGGGGTAGAAACTATGCTGTTGTAGCCCCAGTAACTCAGGCTCCAATAGCCCAGGCTCCAATGGCTCAGGCTCCTCCTGTTAAGAAGGTTTATAGTGGAAACTTACCCAAGTGTGCCACCTGTCAGTACCATCACCCCGCAAATTTCCCTTGTCGCCACTGTACCACCTGTGGTAGGTACGGTCATGTAGCTGCCACATGTCGATCTGTGTTTCGACCTCAACCAATCAATGCTCAACCTGTTAACCCTCAACCAGCCAACCCTCAACCAGCTCGCCAAAACCCACAACCTATAGCATATGGTCGAGCTTGCTTCAATTGTGGTGATCCAAACCACCTTAGAAATCAATGTCCAGCACTTGTCCCAGCAAACCGTGCAGCAAACCCAGTGGCTCGTGGTAGGGCTTTCAACATCAATGCAGCAGAAGCCCAGGAAGCAAACGATGTGGTGAATGGTACGTTTTTACTTGATGGTCGTTATGCTTTGATTTTATTTGATACTGGTGCGGATAAAAGTTTTGTGTCGTTAGCATTCGAACCTTTATTATCTCACACTCGCTCTAGATTAGGAGCACCTTTCACTGTCGAGGTCACGGATGGTAAACCCATCTTAATCGATTCTATCATCCAGGGTTGTACTCTTAGCCTTAACGAACATGACTTCACCATTGATCTTATACCCATGAAATTGGGAAGCTTTGATGTTATCGTGGGTATGGATTGGCTTTCTAAACATCATGCCGAAGTTGTCTGCTTTGAGAAATTTATTCGGTTTCCTCTCGCATCGGGTGACTTTTTACGGGTTTATGGTGAGAAACAATCCAGTGGTCTTAAACTCATGTCCTGCACTCAAGCACAAAAAATATCTACGCAAGAAATACGTAGCTTTCTTGGCCCATATTGTGGAAAAGAAGGGTAAAGACAAGAGTATTCAAGATGTTCCTGTTGTTCGTGAGTTTCCTGAAGTTTTTCCTGATGACTTACCTGGACTACCACCGGTGCGTCCTGTTGAATTTCGTATTGATCTTGTACCTGGTGCTACGCCCGTTGCAAAATCTCCATACCGCCTTGCACCTTCCGAGATGCAAGAACTTGCGAGTCAACTTCAAGAGTTGGCAGACAAGGGTTTCATTCGTCCCAGTTCATCACCTTGGGGAGCTCCAGTCTTATTTGTAAAGAAGAAGGATGGATCTTTCCGTATGTGTATTGATTATCGGGAGCTGAATAAACTCACCATTAAAAACTGGTACCCTTTACCCCGCATTGATGACCTTTTTGATCAACTTCAAGGTTCGACTTGCTTCTCAAAGATCGATCTCCGTTCGGGATATCACCAACTTCGAGTTCATTAAGACGATATTCCAAAGACAGCTTTTCGTACACGCTATGGTCATTACGAGTTCATGGTTATGCCTTTTGGACTAACGAATGCACCCGCTGTCTTCATGGATCTCATGAATCGCGTGTGCAGACCTTTCTTGGATAAGTTCGTAATCGTTTTCATCGATGACATTCTCATTTACTCTAAAACCAAATCAGCCCACGAACAACACCTTAGACAAATTTTGAGTCTTTTGAAGAATGAACAACTGTATGCCAAATTCTCCAAGTGTGAATTTTGGCTTAAGGAAGTTCAATTTTTGGGACACATTATCAGTGATAAGGGTATACACGTGGATCCAGCTAAGATTGAGGCTGTTAAGAATTGGATTACACCCAAGTCCCCCACGGAAATTCGCTCTTTTCTTGGCTTAGCGGGTTACTATCGTCGATTTATTCTCAACTTCTCCAAGATTGCCTTACCTCTCACTTCCATGACCCATAAGGATAAACCATATGTATGGGGACCCAGTCAGGAAGAAGCATTCCAGACATTGAAGCAGAAACTGTGTGATGCTCCAATCCTCACTTTACCTGACGGCAATGAGGATTTCGTGGTTTACTGTGATGCCTCTAACCAAGGTCTTGGTTGTGTTCTCATGCAACGAGGCAAGGTTATAGCATATGCATCACGACAACTGAAAAACCATGAGAAAAATTATTCTACCCATGATCTCGAGCTCGGAGCAGCCGTTTTCGCACTTAAGATTTGGCGGCACTATTTATACGGTACAAAATGTGTAATCTTCACTGATCACAAGAGTCTTCAACACATTTTCAACCAGAAAGATCTGAATATACGACAACGAAGATGGGTCGAGTTGTTAAACGACTACGACTGCGAAATTCGCTACCATCCTGGCAAGGCGAATGTTGTAGCCGATGCCATTAGTCGTAAAGGTCATGCCCAGCTTTATTGTGCTCAGGTCCAGTCTGATATCAAACTCCGCATCATTGAAGCCCAACATGTCTCTGTTACTGAGGGCAACATGTACGAAGAAATGTCGTGTGGAGCCGAAAATCAGTTGGAAACCAAAAATGGTTTACTCTATTTCATGAACCGTCTTTGGATCCCTGATCGTGACAACCTGCGTACCTTCCTCATGGACGAGTCCCATAAGTCTCATTACTCCATTCACCCTGGTGCAGATAAGATGTATCAGGATCTGCGTACTTTGTATTGGTGGCCCGGTATGAAGTAGGGGTGTTCAAAATCGGATAATCCGAATTTCGGATAATCCGAAATTTCGGATAGTCAATATTGAGATCCGAATCCGAATCCGAAATTTCGGATATCCGAATTTCGGATATCCGAAATTTCGGATTCGGATTCGGATCATCCAACGGATAATCCGAAACTTAAAAAAAATTAAAAAAATAATAAAAAATAATAAAAAAACTATAAAAAACGTTCTCCTTTATGCCTAAAACGTGAACCTATTAAAAAAATAAAAATCGAAGTTAGATAAACGAAATTTGAACAACAAATATATAAAAAAAAACTTATTATTTTGATGGAAGGGGGCTGTGGAGGTCGGATACGAGGTGGACGGGGGCTGTTATAGAGGAGAGAAGAGAGAGCAACAGCTATGGATTAGAGGAGTATGGACTTAGAGTTAGAAGGATTAAGGATTTAGGATTGTGTATTGTGTTATGTAGTGTATATAATATTATATATTCATATATATATATTTTTAATATTCGGATTCGGATAATCCGATTATCCGAAAATTTTCAAAATCAGGATCCGAATCCGAATCCGAAATTTCGGATAATCCGATTTTCGGATATCCGAAAATCGGATTATCCAAAATATCGGATAATTCGGATTCGGATTTTCGGATTTTTCGGATTCGAATTTTGGATTATCCGATTTTGAACAGCCCTAGTATGAAGAAGGACATAGCTCTTTATGTGGCTAAATGCCTTACTTGTTCCAAGGTCAAAGCTGAGCACCAAGTCCATCTGGTTTACTTGTGCAACCATAAATTCCAGTGTGGAAGTGGGAGAACATTGCTATGGACTTCATCACGAAGCTTCCACGCACCACTCGTGGGCATGACAGTATCTGGGTTATCGTCGATCGTTTGACCAAATCTGCTCACTTCCTACCCATTCGTGAGACCTACACAGCTGAGAAATTGGCTAAGATCTACATCAGTGAGATTGTCAGCCGTCATGGTATTCCTCTAGACATTATTTCCGATCGTGATAGCTGGTTTACTTCTCGCTTCTGGCAGACATTTCAGTCCGCGCTTGGTACACAACTGAATCTTAGCACGGCTTATCACCCACAGACGGATGGTCAAACTGAAGGAACCATCCAAACATTGGAGGATATGCTTCGAGCGTGCATCATCGACTTTGGTGGTAATTGGGACACGCACTTACCTTTGGTTGAGTTCTCGTATAATAACAGCTACCATTCCAGTATTAACATGGCACCGTTTGAGGCACTTTATGGTCGCAAATGTCGTTCCCCTGTGTGTTGGAGCGAGGTTGGTGAAACACAAATCACCGGTCCCGAACTAATACAGGAAACGACAGACAAGATTCTTTGCATTCGTGAGAACTTGCAAGTTGCTCGAAGCAGACAGAAGAGCTATGCCGATCAAAGGCGCAAGCCTCTAGAATTTCAAGTCGGAGACATGGTACTTCTCACGGTTTCACCTTGGAAGGGTGTATTTCGGTTTGGAAAGAAAGGGAAACTTGCACCACGGTTTGTAGGCCCTTTTAAGATCCTCGAGCGAGTTGGGAAGGTGGCTTACAAGCTTGATTTACCACCAGAGCTCAATAATGTTCATCCAACGTTTCATGTTTCTAATCTTAAGAAGTGTTTGGCTAAAGATAACCTCCATGTTCCTTTAGAGGATATCCAGATTGACGAATCGATGCGCTTCATAGAGAAACCTGTGGAGATTATGGATCGAGATGTCAAGACGCTTAAGCGAAGCCGAATTCCAATTGTCAAAGTTCGTTTGGAATCCAAACGAGGCCCAGAGTTTACTTGGGAGCGTGAGGACCAAATGATGTCAAAGTATCCTCATCTTTTTCTAGAGACTACCACTTGAAGGAATTTCGGGACGAAATTTCTAAAAGTAGGGGATGCTGTGACATCCGTCACTTTTCTTTGTATTTTTCTTATAATTATATGTACGTTATACCGCAATTAATAAGACGTGACATTTTCATCATTCTCGAACATTTAAAAAATATTCTGTGATACATTTGGGTTCGTTTAATCATAATATAAGTTAATTATAATAAAATAATAGTTAGAACTTGTCAAAAAAAATAAATGCTTGGGACGGGGTTCGAACCCGTGTCCCAAGCCGGTTCAACACATATACAAACCAATTGAGCTACACCATGTTATCTGTTAGAAACCCATCTTAATTATTATTATACAGACTTGAAAATAGAACAGTTGACTACAAAAGTCAACTGACGTGTTCTTCATCATCAATCAACCTTCTAAAACGCGTTAATCGATCTAATTAAGGAATGGAATTGATGAGGTTGACTGAGTCGCACCTCTTATTACCCATAATTCAGTCAAAACCTTCAAATTATGGACCTATAGCCGCGTCATCTTCAACCCTTAGTTAATGACTTACCATTCTTTCACCCAAGCATCAATACTATAAATTGAACGTGCCTATACCATCCCAAATCGCCGAACACCATCTCTTCACTCTCAATTTCCGTTTAAACAACCTGCAACGAAGCAATCCTAGTCGCGTTTGACTTCTCCTTTGACCGAGCCTCGTACCCGATTACGGTCAGTTAGTTTTTTTCTTTTTTTGTGGGTTTCAATGTTTGGCCTCTTGTAAACAATAGCCCCAATGATTCAGGGGCTATTGAACACGAATTGTTTGATTTTGGAAGTTAGGGCTCGAATGATATGGATTGGGGAAGAACACTTGAATCAGATTACGTATATAATTAATTTGAAAGGAAGAAAACACAACCAACTGAGATAGCTCAGTTGGTTTACACGCTGAGGTTAAGGGATTGAACCGGCCTCTTGGCCAGGATCGAATCCCACACAACACCTTTATTTTTCTTTTCATTTAACCATTAACCTAATAGACCTATATAATCAAACCCAATCCAATATAAATTCATTCTCAGGGTGTGGCTCAGTTGGTGGCCACACTTGTGATAAAACCCGAACCGGCCAGAGGCCCGGGTTCGATTCCCATAACCAACAAGTATTTTTTTTTGCCATCTTTATATATATAATTAATATATTAAACTTTTTAAAATAGTTTTTAAATACTAAAAGTGGTTTATAAGTTCCACAAAAATTATTATATGATCTCCAAATGGAAAAGTTCATTTTACAATTTTTAGTTTTTCAAAAATAATTTATTTAATATATATTATTAATAATACAAGTTTATTCATTTATATTTATTAAATTAAATAAAAATATCTAAACAATTTTATTAAATCTCACAAAAATTATCCTAAACTTGTATAACATTTCAGAAAATATTTTTATTTCAGAAAAACCGTTTATTTTATATTTTTAATTAATTTTTGTTAGTTTTAATCATAAATAAATCATAATAAATTCATTTTTCAATATTTTTGCACCAAAATTTTATATAAATTATTTTTATCTATCTAGAACTGAAAAACAATTTTTAATTCAGAAATTCTTTAATTTTTATATTTTTTAGATATTAAAGTCATATTTTGAAAATTTAAAATAATTAGATTAAATAGTCTATTTTCAAGAAAATAATTTTATAAAAATTATTTTCATACTCAAAACCTTATGTTGTGACTATATTCAACTTAAAATTTTACAAAGAGACTTTTATTTATTTATTTATTAAATTTCTTATATTTAATAAACAATTTGTTTATTAATCAAATAAACGTTTATTCCCCAATTCGAAACCCTAGAATTACATGTATCCTAGAGTTATTCCCTTACACATTTTCAAATTCTTTAGGTTGATCATTTTTGGGGTAATCTCAATTCAAATCTTGTTGTCCAGTTAAATTCCAAGCTATTACGTGAACAGTGAGTATTCATATCCCCTTTTTGCTTTTATACATTTTTGGGGTGTTACATGTACACTATTACAATTTCAAATACAAGTTTACATTTTTTTTACAATACAATTCTAGTACTATGTCCATTGCTTACAACGTGCTTTATGCTTAGACAATACATGTGGATTACATTTGTACTTAGTGAAATCATTAACATGGTACAAGCCGACCTTAACATTGGATAGCGCTATTTGGATTGACAACCCGCCTAGATTGATTCTCCCCCTTTTTCATCAGAGAATCCGTGGCCATTGTTAAGTTATCACCCATTTATTGGATGAGTACACCACCGTTCATACAGTACATTATACAGTCACAGGGTTGATTTTGCTCATTTGTATGATACATAGTTTACATATTTGCACTGTAGCTTGCACTTGAATTGTATATCTTTTTAACTTACTATATATATCAAAACTAGGAATGCTCACCAACATTTCTTATGTTGACCAAACCTATTTTTGTACATGTTTCAGGTGCAGTTTGATCTAGTGCTTTATCAAGAGACATTTAGTGCTTTATTTAAATTCAGTTATTTCAATATTTACATTTCATTTGGACAATGTATTTTCCATTTCCATGTAAGGCAATTTTGGTTTATTCAATAATATTTACATTTTAGTACCATGTGCTTTTGAACAATCGTCACTACGTGACACCTCGATGATTCCGCCATCGGTTGGGGTGTGACACAACTAGCACAAGCTAGGGAAGTCAAAACAAGTGATCTTGATGGGGCTTGAGAGTGGTCTTCCAAGAAAAGTTAAGCTCCAAGCTAACACTCTTGATTTGGGACTTGAAAGAAGGTTTGATTATGCAAGAATGTAAAGTTTGAGAGTTGAAAATGACGGTCTTGTGGGAGCTCAAAACTTGCGGCCTCAAGGTGGGGAAAAAGAAAGCATTTTTTGTGATGAAGATAAAATGGAAAGTTTTGATTTTATAAAGATCTTGTTACAAACTAACATATAAAATTCACAAGACCATACTCAAATCTTTTTTCACTTGACCAATATATCAAGAAAAAGGGATTGTGGGCATGGTAGGTGGGTTGGGGCCGATTATAGAGGACAAAGGAGGGGGGAACATGTTTGTAAATGTAACATTACGCAATTATACTTGTACGTTACATCGTTATTAATAAAAAACGTCAAGTTCTATCATTAATATTCGCATTTAATTATTCTTGTTGCATTTTGTAAACCCTAATACCATATTAATTAATTATATAAATGTTTTTATCATGGATAACATTTTAAAAAAATAGGTGCTTGGGCCGGGAATCGAACCCGCGCCCAAGCCGGTTCAAACAACACAACACACGCCAACCACCTAGTCTAGCATTCATGTTTGTTCAAACCCGGGCTATTATTATTATATCACTTGTTTCAAAAATCCTCACAGTTGACTTGGAAAGTCAACTGTGATACGCGATTGCCATAAACATCAACATTAACTCGTGATTTACCTATTCTTGGTATCACTACACAATTATCGGCCTTCTATGACTCAACAACACGATGATTGACAGTCAATTATTACCAATTTTACCTATTACGCGTCCCACAATCAATTCGAGGTCAATGGTTTCCAATTCGAACACCCAACCCACTATACTATAAATTGAACCCCTCCGAACAAACACAACTCGCCAATACATCTTTCTCCACCTCCAAATCTTCTTAATTATACTCTGTTCGTACATCACGATCACATTTTGACTTTTTGGCTTGACCGTCCAATCGTACTTGAAACAGCTTTGTAAGTATAATTTTTTGTGGGATTTGATCATCGGCATCCACACATCAATAGCCCTAAGGTTAATTGGGCTATTGATGTGTGAATCAAACGATTTGAAAAACTAGGGCTCGTGGGTTTGAAATTGGGGATAAACATGATTCAGCTTGTAATATTTATGTTTAATCGAACGGAAATAATCACAACCACTGGTCAAGACCAAGTGGTTGTGTCTGGTGCCATTCATCCTAGCCACCCGGGTTCGAGTCCCGGCAATGGCATACCCCCTTTTTCCTTTTTCGTTTTTAAACAAACAAACCCAATTAATTATATATAATACATATAATTTTATAAATTCGTTTTTAAATATTAAAACTCTTTTAAAAATTCTAAAAAAATTATTTTTAGATTATCTAATGTAAAAGTTTCACCCACAATTTTTAGTTTTCAAAAATTAATTTATTAAATATATATAATAATTAAATCAACTTTATTCTATTATAATTATAAAATTCCATTAAAATAACAAAACAATTTTATAAATTTCCACAAAAATTATCCTGAGTTTATATTGATAAACTTTTCTGAAATGATTTTTAATTCTGAAAAATCATTTATTTAATATTTTTAATCAATTTTTGTTAGTTTTAATCATAATTAAATCATAATAAATCCAATTTTTAATAATTTTTGCACCAAAATTTTATACAATTTATTTCTGAATATTTAGAACAAAAATATAAATTTTAAACTAATAATTCTTTAATTTTAGTATTTTTAAATATTAAAGTTAAATTTTGACAATTTGTAATAAATAGATTTAATATTCTATTTTAAAGAAAATAATTTTATAAAAATTATTTTTATACTTCAAACACATTATTGTGAACATCCTAAATTCAAACTTTATAAAAAGACTTTCATTTATTTAATTATCAAATTTCCCTTTATTTATTAAAACATTTTATTATAAATTCAACAAATGGATATCCCCAAATCGAAACCCTAGAATATACTTGTAGACTAGATAGACTTAGACTTATTTGTTGCCTTATACATAGGGTAATACTTGACAATCTATTGGGCTACACTCATACTATTCCTCAAGACCTAATACTATACTAAGGTGAGTTTACGTAACCATGTTTATGCGATTCTTTATACTTGCAACATTTTATTTAAGCAATTCAACATGCATGTCTAGTTGTAAATTTTATTGCCTCATGAATTAGTCAACAACAGTTTCAACGAGTTTAAACGAGTTTCAACATTACATAATCATTAGCTATGGCCAAGCCGGCGATACTCAATAATAGATCTATTGGATTGACAACCCCACCCGGATACGTGTACCTCCTACATAGGTAGCGTGGGTGATTGTTATCGTTCCAACATATTACTAAGGTGAACCGTAGATGACGGGATGGACCTAAACTAGTCGGAGGTTTGATTATGTCGATTCAACATATTATGCTTATTCATGTAGACTTAAACTTACGATAGACATATGAATTGCTAAACTTTTATACTTAAACTATTTGCTTAACATGGATTATGTATTCTCACCAACTTCTAGTTGACCCCCCCCCCCCATTTTTACAACTCAACAGGAAATAATGATGCATGAAGGCTAGAGTATTTTCATGAGAAGACAATTTGAAGTCTATGCTTGCTTGATCTTTGTGATGTATTAGATTTCCACATTAAAACTCATTATGTATTTCTATTTTTGGATATTTGCACTTTAAATTTATTTCAAATAAAATTTGGTTACCATGTGCTACTGTATACTCATTCTTACGTGACACCTCGATGTTTCCGCCATCGGTTGGGGTGTTACAGATTGGTATCAGAGCCAGGTTATAGGGAATTAGGTTATTAGAAAATAATCTAGACTATAACCTTAGGGACTTAAACAGTACTTGCTTCTCTTACTTGTAACCCTAATTGCTTCCCTTATCCTATCCTTATCCTATACCTTATAAAACCCTAAGCCTACATGTGACTACTCTTATTCGTCTGCTGCAATCCTGATCCACCATTAGATTAATAGGACAAAATCCTCAGGTTTAACCTGAACCCCCTTGAGATCTCGTCGAAGTTCTAGATTTTAATAACGAACACGTGCAATCTGGAAGGGTGAACGCCTGCATTATGAGTCTTCTGTCTAGGCTGGCATTGCGCATATATCCCAATCAGACGAGGGACCCGGATGCCTACCTGGGAATTCTCGGGATGAGTGTTCACTTATAGGCTAAAGCATGTCTTCATATGTTATTAGAATTTAGAATCTTTGATAAGTCAACGTTTTCGTTTATTCGTTTTAATTAATGAATAAATGATTACATTCCTTATATAATCTCATTCATTTCATTGTGTCTATTACAGATCATGCCTCCACGTCGCAGCACTCGCAACAGCAATGGTGAGAACCACGATGAAGGTGGTGACAACCATAACCATAACCACGGTCCTAACCACAACAACAATGGTGTCGATGCCCAACTGGCTGCGATCATTTCTCAACAAATGGCGCAGCAAATCGCAACTCTGGTTCCCAATTTGCTAGCACAAGTCATCCAAATGAACGGCAACGGGAACGGTAACGGCAACGGGAACGGCAACGGGAACGGCAATGGTAATGGAAATGGAAACCACAACGGAAATGGAAATGGTCTCCCAGCCTGTACCCTTAAGCACTTCAATTCTTGTAACCCTCCAAAGTTTAGTGGTGAAGAAGGAGCTACAGGACTCCTCCAATGGTTTGAGGGTATTGAGAATACCTTCATCAACAGTGAATGCCCCGACAACTTCAAGGTTCGTTACGCCATGAGTGTTCTCCACAAACGAGCACTCACTTGGTGGAATGAAGAAAAGCGCACACGTGGGGCCGAAGTTGCTCTTGCTATGACATGGGACCAAGTCAAGGAGGTTATGAAGGAAGAGTTTTGTCCTCGCAATGAGGTTAAGAAGCTTGAAGATGAGTTCCACACCCTAGCTCAAGATAGTGGGGAAAACCTTGCCTACAACACCCGCTTTCACGAGCTTAGCTTATTGTTGCCTCACAAGGACATTCCCCTACCGGTAGCCATCGAGAAGTACATCGGTGGTCTGCCTATGCAAATCCAGGACACCGTTTGGGGAAGGAATCCTGCAACTTTGGAAGAAGCCAAACGTCTAGCGGCCACTCTTACTGATAATCACGTGAAGAACGGTACTCTCTTCCACAAGGGCATTAAGAAGACGGTTGCCAAAGACACTCCCCAGCCTGCGATTGAAGTCAAGCCTGAGACCTCAAGCAACAAAAAGCGCAAGGCTAGGAACTACATGGTTGCTACCACTCCACCTGCTGCCCAAAACCCAGCCAAGAAGCCATATGGCGGTAGTCACCCTCTCTGCAACACTTGTCAATACCATCATCTTCCTGGTAGACTGTGCCGCCAGTGTAATAACTGTAAGCAGTATGGACACTACACCAACGCCTGTCAAGCCCCTGCTACCCAAAACAACCAAAACAACCCAGCCAGAAATGCCCCAGCTCCCAACCAACAAAACAACAGGCCTGCTCGCGGTCAATGCTACGAGTGTGGCAGCCCTGATCACTATATCAACAATTGCCCCAATCGTAACCAAAACCGCAACCAAAACCAAAACCAGAACCGCAACCAGAACCAAGGTGCTCGAGGTCGCGCCTACAATCTCAATGCTAACCAGGCTCGGGACAACAACGAAGTGGTGAATGGTACGTTCCTCATTAATAACCACTATGCATCCATATTGTTTGATTCGGGAGCTGATAAGTCATTTGTATCACTGAAGTTTGAACCTTTACTTAACTTACCCCAAACTAATCTAGAGGAACATTTAGTGGTAGAGGTAGCTAATGGGAAGTCTATTTCGATCGACTCTATTATTCGTAACTGTGTGTTGAACCTCGACGATCACACTTTCTCTATCGATCTCATCCCTATGCATCTTGGAAGTTTTGATGTTATAGTAGGCATGGACTGGTTGTCAACCCATCGTGCCGAAATTCTATGCTTTGAGAAAGTCATACGCATTCCTCTCGAATCTGGTGAGATTTTGAAGATCTATGGTGAGAAACCCTGTGGCGAGCTTAAGCTTATGTCTTGCACTACTGCCCAAAAGTACTTACGAAAGGGGTATACAGCCTTCTTAGCTAACGTGAAAGAGAAGAAGGACAAAGGCAAAAGTATCCAAGACATTCCAATTATTCGAGACTATCCTGAAGTCTTCCCAGAGGATTTACCTGGTTTGCCTCCTGCTCGACAAGTGGAATTTAGAATTGATCTTGTTCCTGGTGCTAATCCTGTCGCTAAAGCTCCTTATCGTCTTGCACCCTCTGAGATGCAAGAACTTGCCAGTCAATTACAGGAACTTTCTGATAAAGGGTTCATTCGCCCTAGTTCTTCTCCATGGGGAGACCATGTCTTGTTCGTTAAAAAGAAGGATGGTTCTCTTAGAATGTGTATAGACTACCGTGAACTCAACAAACTCACCATCAAGAATCGTTATCCACTACCTAGGATTGACGATCTCTTCGATCAACTTCAAGGAGAAACCCACTTCTCGAAGATTGATCTTCGTTCTGGTTATCATCAGCTTAGAGTCCACGATGAAGATATTCCCAAGACAGCTTTTCGCACACGTTATGGTCACTATGAATTCATGGTTATGCCTTTTGGATTGACCAATGCTCCCGCAGTGTTTATGGATTTAATGAATCGGGTTTGTAGACCCTACCTCGACAAATTCGTGATCGTTTTCATCGATGATATTTTGATTTACTCTAAATCAAAATCCGATCACGAGCAACATCTTCACTCCATCTTGGGTCTCCTAAAGAAAGAACAACTGTATGCCAAGTTCTCAAAATGTGAATTTTGGCTTAAGGAAGTTCAATTTTTGGGACATGTCATTGATATGAACGGGATTCATGTTGATCCCGCAAAGATCGAAGCTGTGAAAAATTGGAGTGTTCCTAAAACTCCAACCGAAGTCCGTTCTTTCCTTGGTTTGGCTGGTTATTATCGTCGATTCATCGCCAATTTCTCCAAGATCGCTGTTCCTCTCACTACCTTAACTCACAAGGGTAAACCCTATGAGTGGGGACCAAAGCAAGAGGAAGCATTTGAAACTCTTAAGCTGAAACTCTGTGAAGCTCCTATCTTGTCTCTACCTGATGGTAATGATGATTTCGTGGTCTATTGTGATGCATCAAACCAAGGTCTTGGTTGTGTTCTCATGCAACGAGGAAAGGTTATTGCTTATGCGTCTCGACAACTCAAGACTCACGAAAAGAATTATACCACCCATGATCTTGAATTGGCCGCTGTTGTCTTTGATCTCAAGATTTGGAGACATTATCTTTATGGGACCAAATGTGTGGTGTTCACGGACCACAAAAGTCTCCAACATGTCTTCGACCAGAAAAATCTTAACATGAGGCAACGACGTTTGGTTGAGTTACTTAACGACTATGATTATGAAATTCGCTACCATCCTGGCAAGGCGAATGTTGTGGCTGACGCACTTAGTCGTAAAGAGCGTATCAAACTTCAATGTGCGAGAGTTCGTACTGACCTTCAAGATTGCATTCTTCAGGCTCAACATACATCAGTCACCCAAGGTAACATGTACGATGAAATGTCTTGTGGTGCTGAAACTCAACTTGAAACCAAACCTGATGGTCTACTCTATTTTCTCAATCGACTGTGGATTCCCGACCGTGATGATCTTCGTACTTTTCTCATGAACGAGGCTCATAAGTCTCGTTATTCTATTCATCCTGGAGCTGACAAGATGTACCAAGATCTCCGTTATTCTTATTGGTGGCCTGGTATGAAGAAAGACATTGCCCTTTTCGTTGCAAAATGCCTCACTTGTTCAAAGGTCAAGGCTGAACATCAACGACCATCTGGTATGCTTGAACAACCAGAAATTCCTGTATGGAAATGGGAGAGCATAGCTATGGACTTTATCACCAAACTCCCTCGTACACCCAAAGGTTTTGACAGTATTTGGGTAATAGTCGATCGTTTGACCAAGTCAGCCCACTTCTTACCCATTCGTGAGAAATATTCTGTGGAAAGGTTGGCAAGGATGTACGTAAGTGAAATCGTATGTGTCACACTCTCAAAATCCACTTGCGGAGTTTTACCGCGAGGCGCATGACAAACCAGGATCCAAGTCAACGATCACAATAAACAAATCTAAATGAACATATGCAATTTCAAAAACATAGTTTAAAATCCCCAAATACAGCGGAAGCTTATTCTCAAAACATAATCCAAAAGTAAACCAAAGTATTCAATGTTCGAAAACCATGCAACCCTAATTAGACACCGTGCAGACGCGTGCGCCCTAGTTCCGTAGTGCTACCTTAGCGACCTGAGAAAACATGTAAGAGTTACGTCAGCACAAAAATGCTGGTGAGGTTACAGGTTTGTAATTAAAGTACCAAGTTCAACCTGTCCATACTATATCAATTTGCAAACCAGAGTACGCTAGCTAGGCGTATGTTTTGTTACATCTATGATTGGAAAACCATTACTAACTCGTAAACCAGATGTCGTGCCCGAATAGTAAACCTGTTCCTGTTTGAGACAATATGCACTCGCCAACCCTCCAAGCCGACGAGCGGGGTTGGTCACTCCCAATAGATCTATTCACATTTCCCCGTTGTGCTAACCCGCACATTCATGGTTTCCCCCGGGACTTCCAAAGATCGTATAGTAAACCATAGAAACCCATAGTATGACAGTTGTTACCAAAACATAAGTTTAACACATGTTTTCTCCCCCAAAAAGTGAAACCAGTTAAAAGAGGGGCCGTAAACTCACCTTAACGTGCAAGCAAGGAATCCGAACTGCAAGTAATATATGCTACCGACACCCTAATAACAGTGTCATTAAGTGAGTATAGGCGTAATATCATTACACCATATAACTCGTTTGTCCAAGGTGTTTTAAATGTTCAAAAGCGTGTAAGTGACACCTAGTGATTCTACATGCATAAGTAAATCCTACGGACCCGTTGGTGAATACGTTGGTTACAATTAGTTTCTACATTCCGTATGTGTCTCAGACAAGTGTACTTCAGTTACATGTCAAGTCCATACCACCTAAGACCTCAATTAATCACATAAGCACATAATACACAATCTGTGTTTTCAGGACAGATTGTCCGCCATCAAAACGAATTTATTTAAAATAGCAAATCAGTGAGTTGACCTCCCAAATTTTTACTGAATTTTCTTTGGGATTTACTTAACAATACTTATTTTTTTTTTGTCTTAAATCCAAACACAAAAATAATTAAAATTCGTCTAATACATCTATGTTCAGAAAACCTTCCTAACAGGTCAGTTTGGTAGATAAATTCCCAAACATTGTGTATTCATCCAAACGGGATGAATCCACTTGGAAAACTCATATTACTCCAATATTAACCTTCTGTAAAAATTTCACAACCCAACTCTTTATAAAACTTGATTTATGATGTTTCAAAGTTGACTCAGTTTGATACCCGAAATTCTGACCTGACCTATTTTAAATGAAAATTTCAAAAACATATCAAACGACATCCAAATCAGATGATTTTGCCCATTCTAAAAATCTAAGACTATGTACAATCTATTCATGCAAAGAATCGATCAAACAAATTATTTTCAAGCCACGAAACAGGCCCTACAAGTCGACATTCAGAATCTGTCCAGATTCTAATCATGCAATATTATCAATTATATCAAACCCTAGTTGCATATTATCAATAAATAACACCTAATAATCATCATACAACATTAGTAAGAACCACATCTGATCAAAACCCTAATTATACATCACAAACATCATTATTCACAAACCCTAGAAGTCTAAAACATCAAGAACATGCATAATCATGCAAAACATATAACATTCATTATATAACAATGTGCTTGACCCTTTTAATCTTCGTAATCATCATGTTTTAACTTTTATAAAATACTTTCAGACCTGGACAAACAAGGTTTTGATGTTTTAAAACAATTTAAAGAAGCTTAAAACATAAGGGAATGAAGATTATACCACAAACACTCCAAAACAACCAACCGAACGCTCTTCAAGCTTCCCGATTGATGTTCTTGAGCTTTAGCAGGTGGTTTAGGGTTAATAATTCGTGTGGGGCAGAAAGGGGGCGATTAGGGTTGAGTTTAGGGGTTGCATGGGGGTTAAGGATGCTTAAATAAGAGTTTAAGGCGGTTTAAACCCGTCAGACATGAGCGAGCGGCCGCTCGGGCCCTGTGAGCGGCCGCTCACAGGCCCAAGGCCCTCGTTCGTGTCTCGTTTCATCACCCGACGCGTTATCCTTTGACGTTTTCGTTATTTCGGACCGTAACAAGTGTAACCCCATGCGTTAAGACCCTAATCAACCTCATGCTCCACTTTTAATGATTTTTATTAACGTGTTCGGTTTAGGTTCACATAATCACGTATGGTTTTCACATAAGTTTGTCAGATATCACCGAGACACATAAGTTTATTATTCACCAACGTCCGAGGTTCACTAATCATGTAATCACATATTAACTCACAACAATGCACGTATGTCCTATCTAGCTATCTAGCTAACCCTAGTTAAGTATAATATACGCGTGACTCGCTAAGGTAGACTTTAATCTAGACAACGTTGTTAACCAGAATTTGCCGGGTGTCACATCATCCCCACGTTAAAAGAATTTTCGTCCCGAAAATTGCACAAGTACCAAAAGGAATAACAAAAGAAACAGACAAAAGATAGAAACCAAGAGAGAGATTTACCCGAGTTGTCACATCATCCCCACGTTAAAAAGGAATCTCGCCCCGAGATTCATTCAGCTGCAGTGGTAACATATCTCGATTCGAACGCTTCCTTAGGAAAGAGATGAGGATACTTAGACTTCATCTGATCCTCCCGTTCCCAAGTGTACTCTAGTCCCTGGTTCGAGTTCCAGCGAACCTTAACAATGCGAATCTTACTATGACGTAGGCTACGAATCTTGTAATCAAGAATCTCAACAGGTTCCTCCACAATCCGAAGACGATCATCAACCTTGATCTCTTCCAGTGGAACAATAAGAGACTCGTCAGCCAGACACTTCTTTAAGTTGGACACATAGAAGACGTTATGTACGTTGCCGAGCTTCGTCGGTAAATCAAGACGATATGCCACCGGTCCAATCCGTTCCAGGATTGTAAATGGACCGACATACCGAGGGTTGAGTTTGCCACGCTTCCCAAAGCGTATAACGCCCTTCCACGGTGAAACTTTTAGAAGTACTTTGTCATCAACTTGGAATTCCAATGGCTTGCGACGCTGATCGGCATAACTCTTTTGCCGATCCCGTGCCGCTGCCAACCGGTTACGAATCTGTACGATCTTTTCTGAAGTTTCGTACACTAGCTCAGGCCCAGTGAGTTTACTCTCACCCACCTCAGCCCAACAAAGAGGAGACCGGCATTTCCGTCCGTACAGTGCCTCGAACGGAGCTGCCTTGATGCTCGTGTGGTAACTGTTGTTGTAAGAGAATTCTACTAACGGTAGGTGAGCTTCCCAACCCTTGCCAAAATCGATCGCACATGCTCGCAGCATGTCTTCAAAGGTTTGAATCGTGCGTTCACTCTGACCGTCAGTCTGTGGGTGATAAGCTGTACTCATGTCCAGCTGAGTACCCAAAGCCTTGTGCAAAGACTTCCAGAAGTGAGAAGTAAAGTGAGAGTCACGATCTGAAAAAATAGAAACCGGCACCCCGTGCTTAGAAACAACTTCCTTCAGATAAAGACGAGCCAAACGATCCATGGTGTCGGTCTCCTTAATAGCGAGAAAATGGGCTGATTTCGTCAACTGATCAACAATCACCCATATCTTATCATTCCCGCTCGGTGACTTAGGTAGTTGCGTGACAAAATCCATTGTAATCCGTTCCCATTTCCACTGCGGAATTTCAGGTTGTTGCAAGAGACCCGACGGTTTCTGGTATTCCACCTTGACTTTAGCACAGGTCAAGCATTTGCTCACGTATGAGGCTACATCCGACCTCATGTTTGGCCACCAGTAAAGCACCTTCAGATCTTGGTACATCTTATCCGAACCAGGATGAATAGAATACCGGGACTTGTGAGCCTCATCTAAGACAAGCTCCCGAAGTCCCCCGAATAAAGGAACCCATATGCGTTCTTCGAAGTAGTGCAGGCCATCAGGCCTTCGCTCGAGGTGCTTGTCGGCACCGTGCATAGTCTCAGCTTTAAGGTTTTCCTCCTTCAAAGCTTCTAACTGAGCAGAACAGAGTTGGTCAGGTAGAGAGGAATGAATGTTGAGCTGCAACGCCCGAACGCGACGAGGATTAATTGATTCCTTCCTGCTCAAGGCGTCTGCTACTACATTCGCCTTGCTAGGATGGTACTTAATGGCGCAATCATAGTCGTTCAGGAGTTCAATCCAACGACGCTGTCGTATGTTCAAATGTTGTTGGTCGAAAATATTTTGAAGACTCTTGTGATCGGTGTAGATGGTGCATTTGGTACCGTACAAGTAATGTCTCCAAATTTTCAACGCGAAAACCACTGCACCCAACTCCAAGTCCTGGGTGGTGTAGTTCTTCTCGTGCACCTTGAGTAGACGAGAAGTATACGCAATCACTTTCTCGCGTTGCATCAACACGCAACCGAGACCATGAATAGAAGCATCACAGTTTCAACGAGTTTCAACATTACATAATCATTAGCTATGGCCAAGCCGGCGATACTCAATAATAGATCTATTGGATTGACAACCCCACCCGGATACGTGTACCTCCTACATAGGTAGCGTGGGTGATTGTTATCGTTCCAACATATTACTAAGGTGAACCGTAGATGACGGGATGGACCTAAACTAGTCGGAGGTTTGATTATGTCGATTCAACATATTATGCTTATTCATGTAGACTTAAACTTACGATAGACATATGAATTGCTAAACTTTTATACTTAAACTATTTGCTTAACATGGATTATGTATTCTCACCAACTTCTAGTTGACCCCCCCCCCCCCCCATTTTTACAACTCAACAGGAAATAATGATGCATGAAGGCTAGAGTATTTTCATGAGAAGACAATTTGAAGTCTATGCTTGCTTGATCTTTGTGATGTATTAGATTTCCACATTAAAACTCATTATGTATTTCTATTTTTGGATATTTGCACTTTAAATTTATTTCAAATAAAATTTGTTTACCATGTGCTACTGTATACTCATTCTTACGTGACACCTCGATGTTTCCGCCATCGGTTGGGGTGTTACAGTAAATATCTAATACAAATCTAGTTGCATTTCAATTCCATAGTCAGGGCTTTGTTCGAGTTTTAATCGGACTTTAACTACGAGTTATCCGGATATTGTAATAGCCTCCAATAACCCTTAAATATAGCATAGTTTATGTGTTGGTAAGTTATTTATGCTTTGATTTGGTGAAATTATAAGTTATACGCGTATCAGGTGGGATACGCGAACTTTATTCGTTACCGGGAGATTTAGGTTTTGTGTAACCATTTAGTGTTTTGAAGCTCCAAAACACTTTATACATTTCAATTATGCCATTTATTTTACTTCCCGGACATTCGGGATCGTTTATGGTCTTTTAATTGTTACCAGGTAATCACCAACGTCCATACGAGATAAGTTTATTCGCACGCGATTGCGTCGTGCTTCTAATTAAACAAATGCACCCCTATGCATCATATGAGGAATTTATTATTCTCTAAAGGCCAAACTAATATAATTAATATGTAAGTGCACTTAATTAAATTAATCACACATAATAAATTCGTACGGAATTACCTTATTTTTGCCGTTTATCACACCTGATTTGTGTTTGAAGACTCGCGCAAAGAAAGACGACCAAAAGCTTAATACGAATATGCTCTATGCGTATCTGGTTCATAACCGTCAATGCGTGTGCATGCTGGTGTTGAGGCACGTCGTCTGTTGCAACATTATTTAATAAAAAATATTTTATTTAATTTTTATAAATGATATATATATTACCTTAAAAACTTTTATTAATTAAACATTTATTTTGTAATTCAATATTTATTTACCTAATTAACATTGAATAAATCATATTATACTATGTATTAATGGAAACTTAAGATAAACAGTAGATGAGGGTATGTTTGTAATTAAAGGTTAAACCAAAGGTATTTTTATGGCTTTTCACCCCTTTCACACCACCTGTCAACCTCTCGACCACTACCACAAATATTTACAACATATCATCACTACGTGTCCACCACTACCACCTCCACCTCTTCCCTTTTATAAGCACTACCACACCAAGGGTTACGGTTTGAAACCCTCATCGCCGCTAGTATCTCTTTTTTTTCCAGGGATAATGACCTGAACACATCATCGCCGGATTTGGGGATCTTGAAAGGTATTTGACCAAGTTCTAATTGGAGTTTTTTTCTTTTGGAATTAACACAAAATAGTAGAACTAATATATAATATTATGTTTGTTCTTTCTATCTTTACTTTTTGACTTAAATTGTCACCAAGTCTTACATAAACTAGGAGGTCTAAATTGTTTAGTTAGCTCAATGACTTATTAACTAATTATTTTTCATTATTAGCGGTGTATAATTCTAAATTTATTTATATAGATAAGTAAGATACTTAGAAAACATAATAGTTCAATTCCCACTAGCTATATTTGGAGGCCATTGATGGAGGGGAAATGAGGGATAACCCGATCATTGGCTTGGGTTTGAGTCCTGATCCCGACCGGTTTTACCGACTATTTCACCGTCGTGCCTTCGGGCGGATGAGTGGTCGGGTTTTCCCGGGAATTGGTGGCCCGGGTACTCTCGAGTACCTGATTCGCCAAAAGGGTGCCCGAGAGTGCTCGAAATTGATTCGTTGGCCGTTCAAAAAAAAAAAAAAAAAAAAAAAAAACAAAACAAAACTCTAGTTTTCCCAATTTCAATATACCAAGCCTTAATTTCCTTAAATCCTAGAAACAGTAGACAGTTAGAGCATTCACAATAGAATTCCCATCCTTCATTCACTCACAACCACATATTACACTAAACCCCAATAAAGTTTCTCTCTCCTCCACTCACAACCATTTTCAACAAATATTAAAAAATAAATACAGTTTTCCCGTTTTCCCTAAAAGATTCCCAAAGAACCCAATATATACCAACACACTGTAGATTCTCCATTTTCTTCACTCACAACCACTTCCAACCCCCAAAAAAATTATAGGGTTTGTCACCCAAAAAAGAGGGTCTTTATTGTGAATGCTCTTAGACACTTAAGCTTATTCATTCATAGATTTTACATATACAATTTAAGTTAAATTCCCCAGGATTCTCCTTGTATTTATCTCACCAACGTTTGGGTATTTGTTTTTTAGAAAACAATGAGTACACATCCCCCTTTTATTTTATACACTTTTGGGATTATTCATGTACACATATATAAATAAACATTCAATACAAAATACACATTTCCAATTACAATTCATACATGTGCCTTGTTACCTTCATTGCGCTATTCCTATACATTAAACATAGTTTATATTTGTTCTTAGCAAAATCATTAACTCTGAACAAGCCGACTTTAAGAATGGATAATGTTATCGGGTTAATCACCGCTTTGTTTGATTTCGTGTTTACATAATTGCATGGTATACCTAGCACTTGAATTGTACCCATTTTAATTCAGTATTTAATAATTATTGTACGTAGCATCTCGATATTTTCACCATCAGTTAGGGTGTTTAGTTTAGATCCTAATGTACAAATGTACTCCTTTCACAATCCACATATAGTCATATGTATCACTAGATCATAGCACTAACGACTTCCAAATAGTGATATCAAATAATTCTGATTTTTATAAACTCCGTCTTTAAACACACTAATGTGCACTCTTCATGTACATGTTTTACATTCTTGTTTGCTTACATCCGCATACGATCCTGACAATCAAACAACAATCATAGACAATCTCAAAAAACCCACACACTTAAATGCTCATTTGTCCATTTAAACCTCAACGAATGAACACTCACATTCCTTTTAGGGATGGCAACGGGTCGGGTATGAGCCGGGTTTGATTAATGCCATACACATACCCGGATATAAAATCTCATCCTATACTCATCCCATTACCCGTTACAATTAGCATGTATACTTTTTTTTTCTTTCATTTATAGTTTAAGTTTAAGAAATCTAAAATATTAAATTGTAATAAATAACATACGTATCATCATCACCATAATAATCTTTGAAATATTTAAAATGTAAATATATATCATAATATGTAAATGAATCTACTAAACCGAAGCATTACTAAAAAATAGTTAAGAAACAATATATATATAACTTAAAAATTTGCAGGTATATGTTTCGGGTAAACGGGTATAGTTTCGGGTAATCGGGTCGGGTATCGCCTAATACCATGCCCGTCCCATACCCGCAATTTGTTTTCCAATCTCAAACCCATCCGATACCCGTCGGGTATCGGGTATACTCGTTCCAAATGCTTCGGGTTTCGGGTATACACATCAGGCTTGAGTTTTTTTGCCATCCCTAATTCCTTTCGTACATCAACAACTTTTGAGTTATACCTAAAACCCCTTCATCCGAATAATAACATTTACAAACTATATAAACTCAACGGTTTTGATCGAATACAAATGATATTTTTAATAGGAAGAATGAGAAAGATTATAGCCCATGAATCTTAGATTTAAAGTGTTGAGATTAGTTTGAGAGAAAAAAAAAATATATTAAATCAGGGAAAGAACATAAAAAGAAAAAGAAAAGTCACATTAGTTGACTTTCCATCTCCACATTTAACGCACATGTCAATTTCTTCCATTATTTTAAAACGTCTATAATTTTTTATACGATTTTTTTTTAAAAAAAATCACCATATTAACGAACGTTTTTTTATCTTTAATATGAGTATGATAATACTATATTAATTAAAATTAAAAAAAATACGTGTTAACTGGGTTTTTTTTACTTCATTATGTCTTCTGTTTGCCCGTTATGGTAATGCAAATGTGTGTTATAAATATGTTCCATTGTGTTTTTTACCCTACACATGATTTAACTTTGTCCATTATGTTTTTAGTATGATTTCCATTATGTTTTACGTTATTCATTGTGTTTTACGTGATTGAGTTTTGTGTTTATGGTGTACATTGTGTTTTAGTTTATTGTCCGTTGTGTTTTAGTATATTGTTTATTGTGTTTTAATATGTTTTTTATTGTGCTTTACACCCTATTGTCTATTGCATTTTTAGTTCAATACTTATTGCATTTTCGATATTTTTTCAAAAGTATAAAAATAGAGCACTCATATTAAAGATAAAATTTACAGTCAATCTTATAATAATTTTTTTATATAAAGATGACGTATAAAAATAGTTACAAACATTTAAAAAATGAAACTTCCTTATACTCTATTTTTTTAATAGGGTTGTAATATAACGCAAGGGTTATGATTAATTATACAGTGAAAGAAAAATATGAAGTCGTAGGAAGGGTATTAAACGGACCCCGATTGAGCTAAATTAAACGACATTGGAACCATCTCATCGAACCCCACGATCTTAGTTTTTAGGTTTTCACTTTTTTTGATTTTTAGGTTGTACTTTTTAGAATTTAGTTATATCATTGTGTCTTTTTCTTATTTTTATCATCGTGTCATTTTTGTGATTCATTGTGTCTTTTTTCTTGAGCATTGTGTTATATTTTTCGTCATTGTGTTATATACTCATTATGTGCCCTTCGCTTTTTACACATTTGGATGTCTTGCCCCTGAAGCAATCCGGTTCTTAGAGAGAGTACAAAAGGTGGTTCAGGGTAACTCCCCGGCGAACAGGGACCAAAGTTTTATTTTTAATAGAGTAAGGTTTTTTATTCAAAAGAGGGTAGCGACGCAATTTGTAGCCTTTTTACCCACCGCCCACTTGTAAAACTTGATGGTTTTAATGAATTTCCATCTTAATTAAAAAACAAATTATGTCATATTTCAAATATATTGTGTTTTTTTATCATTCTCAACATTCTCATTTTCATTACACGTTAGGCCATGGGGTATATTTTAACCATCTTTAACTCCACCTAGATGCCACATCATTCACTTTGTTTTTTTTTTTTTTTTTCACACTAGCTCACTTTAAGGAAATGGTGTAATGCCTTTAACTCTATCTCATTCCCTTAACTTTCTCTCTTTTAATTAATGTTAACATGTTAAATTAGTGCCACTTTAATGCCCCTTGACGTAAGAAGGGAGTAGTGTACAATGAAAATTAAAATGTCGCGTCACAGTTAACACCATTAATGTGAATGAACACCCCCATGACCTTATATTATAGGGACCTGGAATTCCTATACCTCCTGACATCAGCTCATGATCCATACACCCATTAAAATCCCGTCCCACCATTATTATTTAAAAGTTTTTTTATGTGTTTCCACTCCTTTGTATCCCCCGATAAATGACAAATTATTTGTCTGTGGGTCAGTCGATGTATTAATTCTTAAATTGACTCAAATAATTATAAGCTTTTTTTGGTAGCTACGGTAAAGGCTATTTATTTATTTATTTTATTTTTTTAACCTAACCACTAAACTAGCTATAACCATCAACTTTTTTATGAACTTCGCAAATTATCGTTTTAATCCTCGAGTTTTTACATTTTTATTTCTTATGTACGTGTCGGTATAAATTCAAATTAGTTTAGTAAATTTTTTTGTATGTGCACTTTTGGTCAAAGTTGCAGGCCAAATATCAAGGTATTTTTCTTATATATTCAAATCAATTGTTATGTTTATTTTAATATATTTCTACTCAAAGTAACATGTTTCATTTAACTTATCAGGTGCATATAACTATGTATATCAACAATGGTTATTGAATTATAAAGAGATGTTTGTGTCTGCGTGGATTGATCAACATTTAAATTTCGGAGAACGAACAACAAACAGGGTAGAAAGCCAACATGCTTTGTTTAAAAAGCATTTGACTTCCGATAAGTCACCGCTAGATAAAAGTGTAAAAATCATCGATCACATGGTTCGTTTACAACACATCCAAATAAAGACAAGTTTCAAGGAAAGTCGGAATAAGATAAAACATTGACATAAATATAGATTAAAACTTAGTATGTATTTGTTTTTATTTTTAATACTAGTTTTTTTTTTGTATTTATATACTAGTTTTTTTTTTTTTTTTTTTTTTTTTTTTTTGTAAATAAAAGTTAAAACCCGTAATTTTTTTTACGTAAAACTTCACAAAACCGAAGAAAAACTTTATTTTTTATTTCTACATTCTTTTTAAAAATCACTTTTTTAAAGCACGTTCATATTAATAAGTTTTATTTTTTTGTTTAATATTTATTACTGTTGGTGTATGTAATATACACACTAAGTCACTAATAAACAATAGATAAAAACAATTACAAGTACGTAATTAAGTTTGTATACACAAAATAATTTCATATACAAAAATGCAAATTAAAAAATTAAAAGACCAAATAATATTAAACAAGTAAAAAAAGTTTTAAAGAAGAAGAAAAAGAAAAAATATTATTAAAAGTAGAATAAAATATGAATCCTGCCATCTAGGGTTCTAGGATTCATACACCCTGTGATATCACATTCTGAGTATGTGGCAGCTTTCTGTTGATCTGTGATGTGGGCCAGGGTGTATAAATCCTAATTGTAGGGTGTATGGTTCCTAAATACCATCTAATTAAAGAAGAAGGAAAAGAAAAAAATATTATTTAATCTTTTTGAATTAATATTGTGGGTGTATATTTCCATAAGGTATTTAGGAATCATACACTATCTAATTAGGATTCATACACCATGATCCACATCGCCCATCAATAGGAGGCTGCCACATACCCAGAGTGTGATATCATACACCTTAGATTAGAATATGATGGCATGGGTGTATCAAACCTAGAACTAGGGTTGTAAACGAACCAAACGAACACAAACAATGCCTTGTTCGTGTTCGTTTGTTAAGGAATTAACGTGTTTGCGAACTGTTCATGAACACTTACCGAACGAGATTTTTTGTTCGTGTTCGTTTGTTAAGGAAATAACGTGTTCACAAACTGTTCACGAACACTTACCGAACGAGATTTTTGTTCGTGTTTGTTTGTATTCATTTGCTAAATTTAGGTGTTGGACAAAAACGAACACAAACAAACATAAATGAACGTAAACGAACACAAATTGTAACACCCCAACCGATGGCGGAAACATCGGGATGTCACGTATTGATGATTGTTCAATAGCTCATGGTAAATAATAAATTTCATTATATGATTTAGATAAATTACATACAATTGTTCTACAAGAATTCGTACATCAAATTGAATAAAACTATGCACACATCTTCAAGCATTAATTCAAATCCTCAAGCAAGTAGAACCTGAAACATGTTAAATTGAAAATATTTTGGGTCAACAAAAGTTGGTGAGAATTACATAGGTTTTGATAATCGAATAAAATTGTTGTGCAATTCATGTGTCATGGCAATCTAGTCCATATGTGAAAACATACTAGAAGTAAATCGAGTGCATAATCAACCATTGTGACTGTTGTATTGTGGTACATCCCATACGCTCATGGTTCACTCGTTTATATTGCAGTAACAAACACCCACGCTACCTTTGTAGGAGGCACGTATCCGGGTGAGATTGTCAGTCCAATAGATCTATCAATGTATACCGTCGGTTGATCAATGTTTATGATAGAATTGTGCTTACCCTAGTCATGTTGAAGACATAATGCAACATAGAAAAACACATAGACACATTGATGATTGAATTGCATAAATGATGTTGTAACATGTTTCACCCCAAAAATGGTGATAAAATAGAAAAGGGGCTATGTAAAACTCAACTTAGCAAAATGTTATATCTGTTGAAAAATTGAATAATGGTGTTGCCCAAATGTGTCAAGTATCACCCTATAATAAGGTAATAAATATGTCTAAGTCTATCAAGTCTACAAATGTATAAGTTTCTAGGGCTTCGAATTTGGAGATAAATGCTCGTTTGATTAATATCAAAAATGTTTGATAATTGAGAGAATATTAGTAAACAAATAACCAAAAATCTTTTTATGAGATTTAAATTTAAGATGGTCACAATAATGTGTTTAAAGTGTAAAAATAATTTTATAAAATTATTTTCTTTAAAATAGATTTTTAAATCTATTTATTACAAATTGTCAAATTTTAACTTTAATATTTCAAAAATACTAAAATTAAAGAATTATTAGCTTAAAATTTATATTTCTGTTCTAAATAATTAGAAATAATTTGTATAAAATTTTGGTGCAAAAATATTAAAAATTGGATTTATTATGATTTAATTATGATTAAAACTAACAAAAATTGATTAAAAATATTAAATAAATGATTTTTCAGCATTAAAAATCATTTCAGAAAAGTTTATTGTTATAAGAACTCAGAATAATTTTTGTGGAATTTTATAAGATCGTTTTGATATTTTTATAGAATTCTATAAATAAAATAGAATAAACTTGATTTATTTATTAAATATATAAAATAAATAAATTTTTGAAAACTAAAAATTGTAAGTTAAACTTTTTCATTATATTAACTTAAAATAATTTTTGTAGATTTATTAAAAGAGTTTTAATAATTTAAAATGAATTTATAAAATTATAAGTAATATAAGATTAATTTTGATTGTTCTTGAAAAAAATAAAACAAAACCAAGAAAAAGGATGCCACAACCGGGACTCGAACCCGCGTGGCTCAGAAGATGAGCACCAGACACAACCACCTGGTCTAGACCAGTGGTTGTGTTTGGTAGCTGTTTATTTAAAATAAATACCAAGAAGCACAAACGTGTTCTTCCCCAAAAATCAATTACGAGCCCTAGAATTTGCAATCAGTACAATCACACAACATTAACCCAATTAATCATGGGGTTAATGTTGTGTAAGTTCCGATAATTGAAACCCATAACAAACATCACACTTACAAACACGTTTAAGGTACGATTTGGTCTGTGAAGCCCGAAGTCAAAGAACACGATCAAAAACACCAGAAAAACAGATTTAATGTAGAAATTGGAGGTTGGAAGAGGATGTTCGGCGACTTGTGATGGTCCACTGGTGCCCAATTTATAATGTTAATGTCCAGATCATAGAATTGGAAAGTTTGACTCGTTTTTAAAGTTGACGCGTTAATAATAAAAATTAGAATCAATTGATTGACAATTGACGAGAGTATGAGTCAGAATAGGTCGGTTATCATGATGCATTACCAATTATAAATCAATTACGAGTTAGTGATGTTGATTATGGAAGGTCGTGGATCTCAGTTGACATTTCCAAGTCAACTGAGATATTTTAAAGCCGTGTTATAATCATATTAAATCCAGATTAAAACAAAGATCTTGGCTAGGGCAACTGGTTGTGTGTGGTGTGCATGGTTGAACCGGTTAGGGACCCGGGTTCGATTCCCGTCCCTAACATTAATTTTTTTTTTAGTTGAAAAGGGAAAGAGAGGGTAGTGGGCTTAGTTCCTTGGGTTGGGTCACTGTTGGGCCTGTTGTTGGGTTGGGCCAGACCTGGATTGGGCTCAGGCGGGTAAAAAGAAGGGATGTTGGGTTTGGAGTTTGTTTTAAAAGAAAATGTTGGTATTATTATTATTAACTTTTAAATATACATACATATTATGAATAATTAGGGTTTAAATTGCGACAAAATAATTAAATGTAAATAATAATAATAAAACTTGTCGTTTTTATCCCGATTTTACGTAACGTAAAATTTTTAAACGCGAAATGTTACACAAATAGGCATTACTGAACAAAATCAAGCACAAACTAACACATTAAATTCTGAAAATTAGCATTTTTCATTGCTAACATTGTCCGCCCAGAATATACTAATCCAATTACCCAAATATACATAACATAATCTTTATCACATAATGTCTTATAAAAACACAGAGGTGTCATATTAAACTTGAAATTCTCGTTTAATCCACAAAAAAATAACAGTTAATCGAAACAGTTAATATTAACATGTGATACACTAATATATGTTAAATAATCTACCACTTTAAAATTGAAATACTTAAATTAAATATAAAAAATTAAAAACCCTAATGAACTATCGAACACAAACAAACATAATTAACGAACACGTTACCGAACGTTCACGAACATAAACGAACGAACACGGCCTCTGTTCATGTTCATTTGTTTAGCTAAACGAATGGAATTTTTTGTTTGTGTTCGTTCATTTTTTAAACGAACGAGCACAAACGAACTTCCCGCCGAACAGTTCACAAACTATTCACCAAACGTTTGGTTTGTTTAGAGCCCTACCTAGAACCCTTTCCATAATCCCATATTATAAGACTATCTCCAATGCATCCTTAACCTACATGCCCTTACAAGCCCTTACCATTGGAGCAATGGTGCCCTTTGAAGCCCTTAGCATGGAAATCCTTACACAAGGGCATGGCTTGCCTAGGTTCTTGCAATAAGGTGGGCTCAATGTAAAAAAAGAAATGTTTTATTTAAATATTGTGTGTAATGAATATGTGATGAGGTGGAAATTAAGAAGGGTAAGGATATTTGTAGGGTTGGAGATAAAATTAAGATTTTTAAGGATTTATAAAGATATTATGTGGCAGATGACGTGGTAGCTAAGGGCGCCTAAAGACTTACTTAGGCTGAGGGGTATGGGGTCGGGGAAGGGGATCGGTGGGTGAGGTGGATGCTTTTGCCGAAGGGGAACACCGCCCCCCCCCCCCGACTTGTCTTCGGCAAAAACGGGAGAATTGTACTGATCCCACCGACGCGAATTCCAAGGTGTGGTGTGGTGTGTGTGGCTGAGGATGGAGGTTGCCTGACAAACACATTTTGGTTTTTTTTTTTTTTTTTCACTTAAAATAATGGAAGGGGAAAGGGGGAACCATTTCCCCTACAAGGGGGAAATGACGTGGCGCTGATGTGGACAAGGGGGAAAGAAGGGGGAAGGGTGACCACACCCCATAGCCTTAGCATTAAAGATAGTTGACTCTTTAACAAAAACCCATAAACACAAAGAGGCAAATTAATATAGACATTTACTTCAACTCAACTCAAAGTCTCACAAAAAGCAGACAAACTTTATTCCTTCCTTCCTTCCAACTGTTTTCCACCGGAAAACAAAACCCTCCGATCATTAATCTCCGGTGACTGAACCAATCATTCGAATGGCAGAAGGTTCAAAGGAATCAACCTCAACTACTGCTAATCAGCATCATCTGATCGTTGAAGATACCGAAGACACCGTTAAATCTCCCCCAAATTCGCCCAATTCTTCCACTCGAAAGGTTTAATTTCATTTCTAATCCTTCATATTCAGTTTTGTTTTAATTTTTCATGAATTGGTAGTTGTTAGCTTGTTATGTAGTTGTAGGATCTGAATTTGTTACGTAGGCAAAGGATAAGTTAGGTTTTATTAAATGTGATGTGAATATAAGTCAAATCATTTTTCATGATATGATTTTAGGTGGTTTATGTGTGGTTGAGTTTTTTTTTAAGGCTTATTAGTACCACATTTTCAAATAGATGCACATTGATAGAAGTGATAGAATCACAATAACGCGTGCATATAGGTCTAAATGATATTCGGTATGGCAGTGAGGAGTATGTTCAATACAAAACCGGTTTTAAGTAGAGAACTTCATAACTGCAAAGTTTAAAAGAACGGAAATGAGCCTCGAGGCGTTTTCCCTTCGCCTCATGAGGCGTAAGCCTCGAGGCGCAGTCAAAAAATAAATATGAAAATTATGTGTTTATAAAATGACCTAGAAAAGTCTAAAACATCAAAAACACACATAAAAAATAATATACTTGACCCAAAAAGTCTAAAACACCAAAAAAAAAAAAAAAACCAACAACAAAAACACCCTAAACCACTCGAGATGCACCTGAGGTGCACATTTTCTTAGCGTCTCAGCCCTTAGAGGCGTATGTACAATCTGAACCCCATGAGGCGCGCCTCAGACTCGTTTTCTTAAGAGTTTCGCCTCGAGGCGTATGCGTCACCCGTTTTTTTAAACAATGCATAACTGCATAAGCGATTGTATGTAGTGCATGGAAGATAATTACATGGAGTGAGAGAAAGAGAGGCGGTTAAAATACGGTATTAGGTATCGCGTTTAAAGCAATGTGTATAAGAGCTTATGCGGGTTTGGCAGTTCTCTACTTAAAAATTAGCTATGTATTGAACACCCTCTCCATAGAATCATTCGTTTATTTGAACTCTTATGCATTTTTTATATGAAGTATTTTATGTACGGTTGAGTTTTTGAAGGCTTGCTAGTACCACATTTTCAAATAGGGCACATATCTGGCTGAAGTTACACTTGCATATAGGACTGGAATGACAAATTCGGTATGGCATGGAGGAGCGCGTCTAATAGAAAACCAGTTTTAAGTAGAGAGCTGTATGCTTACTAGTATATAGTGCATGAAAGGTGATTATCTGGAGTAAGAGAGGGACAGGGTGTTAAAATACTGTATGCGGTTCTTACAATTTTCGACTTAAAATTGGTTATGTATTGAACATTTGTATATTTTATCATTAGTTTACGTGCATCGTTATACATGTGTTATATTAAGTGATTTTGTGTGTTTATGACATGTTATTGACTTTATAATTGACCAGGCTTGTTATGCTGTTCTTCAGAGTTGGGTTTCAAAGAAATTTATGACTGGATGGTAATATGATAACTCCTTTATGTATTTATTATTCTTATTATTGATATTGTTGTTGTTACTATTATGTATATTGTTTCCTCAACTTGTGTGTTTTGGAATATTTCAGTGTTGTTCTCTTTCCTGTGGCTGTTACATTCTTTGTGACATGGTGGATCGTACAATTTTTTGATGGCTTTTTCAGTCCTATCTATGAAAGGCTTGGTGTTGAAATATTTGGTCAGTCATCTACCGCATGCACTCAGTTTATTGTTTTTCTAAGCACCATGTGAAGTTTGGTTAATATTGGTAAATTTAAACTAACCTATTTATCCCTTAAACCTGGTTTTAGGAGACACTGACTTCTGCTTCATAAAATATCTCTTTTATTTAGACAAAAGAATGTCTTTTTGGTCATTTAATCTGTTAATTTTTTAAATCATCAGGGTCTGTCAATCTGTCAAATATTTTGACTATTACAACTTTGAACCATAAAAGCACATCCACACACTATTTTCTACCGTCCATTTTATCTCAACTTGATTATCATGTTTATGATTATTCAATATCTCACAATCACTTCCGAGAAGCAAATCCAAGCATCCCTTACATGTAATAAGAGCTTCTGTTCGTAAAATTTGTGAAAAATGTCGACTAATCCGTCATCGGGTCTAGTCCTATTCTTTGTTTACTTGGATAAAATTTGAATTTAGTAATTGTTTGACTTCGTTATTACCTTGGTTTAGAAGGCACGCATGAGGCGCGGGGCAAGCTTGAAAATGCCTTGGGGGCTTGAGGCAGCATCATGTACTTTTGGGTCAAATTAGTGTCTGTAGGATGCTTATGAGTAAAAACTGTCAAAGGGATGAACTATGAAAGGTTTCCTTGATAAAAAAAGGTTGATATGTAAAACAGAGGAGAGTGGCACAACTATTGTTTTGTAAATAAAGCTTTTTTGGTTGTACATAGAGCAACACGTTGTGTACATGAAGCTCTCGCCTCGCCTTTTAGGACCTAAACGCCTCGGAGCGCCTCATGCTTTTTTAAACGGAGGGTATTACTTATATCCATGCATGCAATAATGTATTTTTTTCATTTCACTTCAACTTTCATACAATCACGCAGGTCTTGGATTCCTCACGTCATTGATCTTTATATTCTTTGTGGGGATCTTTGCTTCATCATGGATGGGTGCTACTGTCTTCTGGGTAGGAGAGTGGTTTATAGAGAAGATGCCTTTTGTAAAACACTTATACTCGGCATCCAAGCAGATTAGTGCTGCTATTTCTCCAGGTATTTCGCGTCACAGTATCTTTCTTTTTTTACAGTGAGGATTGATAGAGGGGATATGAATAATTAAGATCAGAAATGTTCTCTTGTTGTTTTTCACCAACATGATCATTAATATAGAGTGAATTAGTGAAATATTAAATCCTTGGCCTGTTTTTGCTTATTGATTAAACTTTATTGAGTTATTTTCTTTATATATCACATTTACGTAAACACCAAGAACGTGGTTAGACCGTTAGATAAACGGTGGAGTATGCTCTAGAGGTGGCAATTATGACTTTTTTTACTAATACCTGAGTCGATTTGGGTTATGTTTTACTTTTAATAGCTAAAGTGGGAATAGTTTAGAAAAACCTAAAAAAACAAGCAGGTCGAACAGGAGGAATCCCGCCAAAAGGTTTTTTTTCTTTTAATATATGAAAGTATGAAACCTTTTAATTAACTTTGTTCAACATATTGAATCATTACTGAAACAATTTCGTTTAAATCATATCTGAGAGAATCCCACTCATAGCGAGGTTATTGGTGGGGTTTGGGGACAGTAGGATGTAGGCAAGCCTTACCTCTATCCCAATGGATAGAGAGGCAGCTTCCAGCTTGCCCATCTTGTCACCTTCCATATTGCAGTACACTATGCTGACACTAGAAACCTGACTATACTTGGTTAACAAGCATTATTACACCTGTCTTATGCATGGGATGTCTGCATTTAATGGTATTATCCGATGTTTTCATAGCCGGAAGTCGGACCAATTTCAAAAATCGGATGGTTTAATACATTACATACTTATTTTTAAAGAAAATATATAACTAGTTTAAAACATATGGAACTACTTTATCCTTTGGTATGCATTTGCAATATTAACAAAACATGAAGCATTGAAACCTTAAACAAACAAAATATGGAACCCGTTCCAGTTTGCTGGTTCTATCGCTAACTAACTGGGTCAAATGGAGGCAACCTGACCGGTTATGTAGCCGGTTCTGGTCTGTTTGGCTCTTGAAACAGTGCCACTTTTATAGTTTCTCATTCTCTTAGTTCTTTATTTTTGTGACAGACCAGAACACCACTGCATTTAAGGAGGTTGCCATCATCCGTCATCCTCGTCTGGGAGAATATGCTATCGGTTTCATTACATCATCGGTTGTTCTTCAGGTACTTTGATAATCATTAGTGATTAGCAGTTATATTGAAATTGCAGCTTCTTTTTTCCATATGAACTTTCAACATTCATGTTTGACACTTTCTCGGTTTTAAGACTGGACACATTTTAGTTTCGAGAATGAATCTTTGAATACGTGTTGCACGTGCAGAGGGAAAACGGAGATGAAGAATTATGTAGTGTTTTTGTCCCTACAAACCATCTCTACATAGGTGATGTATTTTTGGTCAACTCTGACGAGATCATAAGACCAAATTTGTCTATTAGAGAAGGCATCGGTACGCCCACTTTCTTTACTTAAACTTGACTTGTTTACGTCTGAAAATGGGCAAAAGAAGTGTATGGGTCAACTCAACTTGACTTGACTCTTCTCTGTTTTGACAACCCGTACTAAAAAGTAAAAACCTGGCCCATTCAACCCAAACTTGTTTTGACCCGTTACCCAACCCACAACCCATGCATCTTGCAACCTCTGAATCATATTATATTTTTAGTGAAAATAAATTCTTGGTCATCTTTTTATTCATTCACTTTTCTAATCTTTATTTCAGAGATTATTGTTTCCGTGGGTATGTCGATGCCACAGTCGATATCTCCCATAGAGAGGGTCCCACCTGCAAACGATAGGATTCCGCTAAATAGACTGCTGTAGAAGCTTCTGTGTTGTCTGCAGGATTTTTTCAAAGAATCAAATGAGAGATCTGTATTGTTGTATTCATAATACGTGTTACAGTCGCAACATATATAGTAGCGCACGACGCATTGCTTTTGCTGTGTAAAAATTTGAAATCTGTATTCTTATGTTATCTGCATGTAGTCGGAAATCGGAATCATGTCGGCGTGGTTTATGTATGTATAATGGTAAGTGTATGCAGTACAAGAATTGACTGTTCATAACGAATGGACAAAATGAACTTATAGTTGTTTGACGCCTTAGCCAAGTTCTAAATCGTTTCGCTTACTAAATCATAAGAAATGTCTCACCCTTGATACCACTAACGCGCTTTGGGTGTGAGGATATCTCCATAGTTAAGCGGGCTTCAGTAACCCGGGTCGGTTTTCTCATAAGACGAAAGAAAACTATCGCTTTTGTCGTCTTTGAGCCGTTGGAGGCAATTTCTCAGAAGGTCCAGTGGGAAGCTTCTGTCCGGTTTCTTGTTCAATCATGGCCTTTAGCTGTCTAAGGATCTTGATCTGACCCAACTTTTCAGGTGATAATTTATCCCAGTAAATACCTAAAAAACCAATTGACCGCTCATATCATCGCATTCCTGAAGAATGCATGAAAATACATTGCGAAAGGATGGGGAACCCATGTTCCCAAGGGTGTTCATAAACAGTTGAAACCGTCCGAACCACTTAAACATAAGCAAATCAGTAAGTTCAAGATTTATACAGTTTGGTTCACGGTCTGAAAAAATATTATTTCTTTGTTTTTAAAATATGTAGTTAAGGCACATTCGTTTCAAAACCAATAATATATTGAGAACAGGATAATGAATCGTACAAAGTGCATAATAGATAACCAAAACTGCAGTAGTGGGATAGAGAATAGAGGCGGTTGCATAATTGCCTTGTGTTGTAAAATGCATTATACGATTTTTACCGTATCAAAACATATTATTAGTTATGAAATTAATTTACATGAACCATCTTTATCATTTTAAAATATAATGTAACAAAGGAATTTGAAATAGAAAATTAGAAAATCGGCTTTGTTTGCTGTTCTTTTAAAAACATAATTAGCGGTTCAACCCATAACTTCAAAACCGGAGGAACCGGACACTGAACACCGCTAACTTTGCATACGAGTCTTTAAAAAAGGAGCAACTAACCTTGAGGTTTGGGGATAGATGTGTTGGTGAAAATAACTTGGGTGGGAGTGCATATGATGTCAACAGGGACATCATGGATCAGCAGCTTCTCAACAGGAATATCATCTACCAATTGTTCATCATGCACTGAAACACAAAAAATAAATATTTTTTTTCCTGAAATTTATACTATAGCAGCCAGCAGGTAGCGAATGAATGATTACCGCTATATTACTATATTGTACACGCAAAAAAAAAAAAAGGATTTTGGAGTAGGGGTCTCATAGGGAGCCAACTCTTTATCCTCTAGGACAGAGGAAAGGTTTTTCCCAAACCTACCAATAGCTTCGCTATGCACAAGATTTTACTGTGTATGTTTGTTTTGCAACTATTACCAGAAGTAACGACTGGAGTTGAGTCATCAATCGCTCCCATATAGCGCAGCATTCCATATTCAAGTTCTGCAAATCCCTGCATCATTGGTAATAGTTCTCAAGTATCCAGATAATTAACTACAACAACTAAGTGTCAAGACACGGCGACCCGCCAAGTTTATACGACAACGAGCCTATACGAGCCACTAATACTAGTCTCTTGGGGCTTGATGTGATTCTTTACAAAGGATTTATTTGTAATTTCACTTTGAAGAGTGGGCACCGAGTTAGCTTGGGCTCATTAACGGTCAAATGGGTCGGGCTGGCCCCGCAGAACATGTTTTCACAATTTTTTTTAACTTCACTTACATTAAACATGTTAAATGTTAGACATAATATTTGATTTAACCTAAGTTTAGTATGTTATTTGTATTATTGTTATATAACCTAAAGTAGTGGCAGTTACGGTGGTTATTATTGAACCAACATGTCGGTTCACTAAAGGGTATCATACCCCTTCACCACCTATAAATAGGCCCATACCATACCCCTTCATTTGTATTTGGATGATTCAATTATAATATAGCATGTTTCTGTAAACTCTCTCTCTGTTAAATCTCAACATTAAACATACATACAAAATTTAATTCCTTCATAATAATACAGCTTTTTTTGGAAAGAAAAAAAAAAAACATTAATTTAGATGTTTCGGTGCATTTGTACACACTTAGAATAAAACTTTAGGCTAGTGTGATCCATTTCTTAGTCAAATCTTTTAACTTAACCCATCTAGGTAAAACGGGTTGAAACTACCACCTCTAGGACGGAAGGATAATGCAACTAACAGTCAAATACTTGTGTTAAGCTAAGCATATCACAATTATGATGCACAATGGGAGTAAGTTATATACCTCACCCTTGCCAAGACGAGCTCCGGTTTTTGGATCAACAGCAACCGAGCCAATGACGATAACATCCACCTTAATCTTCTCATCTAATCCAATGGGCCGTCCGTATTTTGCTACCCCAACAGAGGTGCATGCCTCGTTCATGGTACTAGGATTTAATGTATCCGATTCAAGTACAGAGAAAAATCCTGTCCTTAAACGCGGTTGTGGGGTAAGTAGCTTCTTTCCACCTTCACGGAAACAAGTATTCTTATAAACATAATGAAACTCCATAACCAATAAGATATATAGTCGTATAAAATAACCAAAAGTTATGAATCACATGCCAAAATTTGCTTTTACAACCATGAGAACCCGTCTCTGGAAAACTCACGGGCCCACCAATACCCCGCTAATATATGGAATGAGATAAAACGTAGTTTGTGCCGCACATGTGCCCTTTAACGGGACAACAGGTTAAAACTTAAAGAGATAAATCAGTAGAAGCTGAATTCAAACCCAAGACCTCTAATAAGACGTATACAACCGCACTGCCCCTTTACGCGCAAGATACAAATTTAGTCCCCATGAGACAATGTCAAATTCAGGGGTTATTTTTTTCAAAAAGTGTTCAAGAATAACAATTCCTTGTAGTTTACAACTTTTTTCATAAAGCTATTTCTGTGACAAAACAGCCCTGACCTACAATTAACCTTAACTTATCTAGGGTGTCCAAAAAACCTTAAACCGAAGTAAGTCAGCCGGTATGAGATCTAAACGGTTCAGTTCTCATGGTTTGGTAATTTAACGGTCTGGTGCGGTTTGAAACTTGGAATCGGCCATGTAAACAGAACAGGCCTTCACCTTTATTATATTTTTATATATTTTTTTTATTCTTAGAATATGAATATGTGGTTATGGATATGGACAGGAATTAGCACAAACAAAACTGAAGCAATACAAGTACTGAAACTAATAAAAACTGACCATTAAGTGTCAAGAATCTGACTTGCTTTTGAGGTGTATCAGGATTAACCTTCACACAATTAGCCTTCAGAAACACCTCCAGCCTACTCAACTGGCATACAACAACATTTCACCCCAAAATACACAAACAATCAACCCACTTTCTTCCCCAAAATAACCAAAATAATGGCAAAAGAACACAATTCCACAGAACAATTTATCTGAGCAAAACAAAATCATTAGTGTAAACGAGCCAAGCCCGAGCTCGTCTAAGCTCAACTTTTGAATAGTTTTCCAAACCAGAACACATCTCGACTCGGTCGTTTATTATTTATTAATTAACTTATATACTTCTTTAACTGTTTTATATATTTTTATAATTATAATCTTTATGTAACATAATATATAGTATATATTCATTTTTATCAAATTTTATATATAATAATTTATTTTATTTATTAAATAAATTTTTATTAATGATAGGCTTGGTGAGGCTCGCGAGCTTACTCATGATTAGGATAGTAAACGACCCAAGTTGAGAGTTGAGACTGAGCTCGGCTCGTTTCAAACTCTATAATTAAAGGTGGAGCTTGCCTTGGGGTTGGCTCGTTTATAATTTACTAATGAATTTATATACATTTATAATTGTTTTTTTTTATCTATTTTTTAGTTATTTTTATCATAATTTTATATGATTCTTTTTTTTTTTTTCCAAAATCAGTGTTGGTGGAAAAAATATTAACCGAAATGCTATTGTTGGAGAAATATTTACCAAAATTACATTTTTTTCCTATCTTATCCGGTATGTTTTCTAGATTATTATTTTTTTTAAATTATCATTATTATTATTTTTGCATAGTTAATCTAGTAGAGTAAGAGTAATTATATAAAAAAGTTAGTTTTTTTTTTATTATTTATTTTGAGACTAAAAAAACAAGATTCATTTGATGGAAAAAAAGCTCCCTTCACTTCTTACATTTAGTATATTAAGACAATTTGTAGAGTAACCTTACCCGCTATATGTTTAATATTTTTTATTTAAATAATAAGTTCGTGAGCCAGCTCGAGCTCCATAAATGAAGCCCGAGCTTGAGCTCGTTTATTATACAAGTTTATTTTTAGGCTCGAGCTCAGCTTCACTCGTGCTTTTAACAAACCAATCTCTAGTAATTCATGGGCTGTTTGGCTCATTTACAATCCTACTAGTAAGAATCAAGATCATAAGTGAAGCGGGCTTGTCACACTAATTAAACAAGGTTACTACAGGCTTGAGTTGAGCTAAGCTAATTTTTATCCATCTGATTTCGAGTAGCTAAGATAAAGAGTAGGAAATTGTGACCTTATCAGCAGCAGCAGGAGCACCAACAAAATTAGGTATCCGGTGATGAACAGGTCTAGGAAACTGAGCAATGTTACGAGCCTCCATCATATCCCATATCCTCTTACGTATCCTCCATTTCCATCCCTTCGGATCATCATCATTTTCTTCTACTTCAGCTGCTTCAATCGCCATGGATTCTCTTGCTTTTGTGTCCAGACGGAGCCTCTCCGCCTCGTACGCTGATTCATCGAATGAAAGTTGAGGATTATTATTATTATTATTAATGTTGTTATTGCTGTTGCTCATTTTAAATGGATTGTAGGTGGAGTATTCGACTATGGAGAGTGAATTGGAGTATTGTGGTTTGATTGAAGGGATGAAGTGTTTGAAAGACGGAGGTCGGAATGCATAGGTGGTGTTCATGGCGGTTTGGTTCGGTGGTTATTTTTGTGTACACGACAGGATGATGATGATGCATATCGTAACTACTATTAAAAGTTTAAAAAAAATAAACAATTTCAAAAAATTCATAAAACCAGTTAACTACTATTTAAAAGTTTTAAAAAATAAACAATTTCAAATAATTCATAAAACCAGTGGGATTTCCTCGCGCTAGGCTTCTAGTCGGTATCTGTTTATGAAAATACCAGTATGATACTGACACTCGGCATAATAATTGGGTAATTGACATGTGTTTTACATTGAGTGAAAACCATACAAACAAATACATGTACCGGTACCAGTGTTATCCGATTGATATTGGTTTGGTTCATTAATATAACAAAAAATATTTATAGCTTACGATAGCAAAATAATTTTATCCCGCACATCGAGAAAACCATAAAAAAGAATGCGGTGCCGATACCGAAGTTGACCCCCACGTTGTCAAGGACACGAGGGTTGTAAAAGTGTAAAACCATGCTAAGTAGTATGCAAACGACGACCACCAAGTAAATAAGCAGAATACTCGACCATTCCAGAAAACTCCATCTTTCTAATTACCCTTACAAAACAATACAAAAAAACTTAACACTTACTAAAACACACACACAAAACTATTGTGGCTAAGAGCTTCAATAATTGTTATTTATAATAATAAATTTAAAAGGCCAATGAATTTTGAAAAGGTAAAAAATAATTATAATTTTGATTTATAAATATGATATTGGTTTGCGGCTTATTCTGTTAGGAACCGAATAGTGGACATCTTTACGAAAAGACAAGGTTGTTCATCATGTTACAACCATTTTTGGTCGTTTTCTAACCATTTTTAGCACCGTATCTTTTCTCACCCATTGGAAGGTGTGAATCTGAGAGGCCAACGAAGCAAGAGTGAAGATTGAGGGAATATTAAAGGTTGTTGATTGCGTTGGAGGTTGAGCAACGAAACAAGGGTTTACCGGTTTCAACCAGGTTTCGTTCAGACCGGCTAACACAAAACTATGTGGTCCATGAGTAGATGCAGTCTCGAGCTGATTAGCAGTTCAGTCCAGTTATGTAACAACAATACTTTTATAACTATGTAGTTTTCTTTCCTTACGTTACTATAACAATTTTCAAGCATAGGATGTTAGGATTCCACACATTTTTGTGGAGATTTTTTCTTTTGTTATTTTTATAATTTGTTTTTATCAAAATTAATTTTAAACCTATCTGGTTTTGTATAAAATATTTGTTTCTAGGTTTGCAATTCCGTAAAGTTAAAAGTTATTGAAAGGTCAAACAGTAAGTGACATCAGGGTATGTTGGTAACTTTTTCTTGTTACTTAGTTAGCTTTGTCATAACATAACATCATTCTAACTCAAAATGGTGAAATTATAAAAGGTTTATCAAGACCGTTGACCAGTTACGTAAATCCAAAAGCGAAACATCCATTACGCGTTTGATTTTAAACCATAACCAAAGCGACCCTAGAACATGTTGAACAATGCCAAAACATCAAGTGGCTCTCGGAGTATTTAAGTAAAACAACTTTACATATATGATGAAAACATCCACACAAGTCCCATGCTGGAGTATCGTTAAGGAGGGCCCAGGATGAGGTCGTTTAATGAGTCGTCGAATCATGATCCGCATGCATGTCCATTGATGAATCAGAGTGATGTTCATTGTTTCTTGGTCCATGAGATATGTGATAGCTCTGAAGGCTGCGACGAACTGGGCTTGATAACGCGTTGGAGAATATATAATTTCTGGGTGCGGGTTGATCGCTAGCAGCCATGCTAGTATTAGTTGAGTCGGACTGTAAACTTCTTGGAGCCATTGCCTGAAGAGAATATATGGTAATAGGCCGAACCAACACAATAAAGGTCGGACCGAACCCCAGGAACGAAGGGACTAGGCTTCGGTGAAAAGGCCCATGGGCCCTGAGCCACCGAAGCCCACTACAAAAAGTATAAATACTCACCAAATTTCCTCATTTGGTAACTCAACTTTTTCTCAATAAACTCATCTTCTTCAAAACTCCTTAAACTTCTTAAAACCATACTTATTCTCACGCCGGAGGGTGGTCACAGAGAGACATCTCCTCTCCCCTGTGGCGAGCCTAACGGTGTCTAGTTTTGCAGGTTATTGAAGACCCAGTTCACTTCTCTCACCGTCTAGCATCAACCCTCAGATCTAGTTCTCTAAACCATAAAGAGGTAACTTTTTTCCTCTTCAATTGGCGCCATCCGTGCATTTGCTGTGTTTCTTTTCTTTGAAACAGAGTAATCTCCACCCATGACGGCACGATCTGAGGGATTCACGATCGAAGACGTGACAGCAACAGAGACAGGCAATGATCAAATGGTCATCATTTCGTCAGCACCAGCTGCTGCCTCCACCGGAACACAAGGAAGCATCCAACAGTCATCTCTCTCTGTTGGTGCTTCGGCTATAAAAGCAAGTGCTCCACTGGTAGAGTTTGATGACACTTTCCTCCAGAAAAATCGAGAGTTATTGCTCCGACTAAAGGAACAACAGAGTAGGGAGGCCGTAATGCAAAGCGTAAAAGCTAACTTATTCGCCACTGAAGGGCTTACTGCTTCGGCAGAAACAAGCACCGACCTAGGTTCTCTCGCTACTTACTCCACAGTAGTCACCACCATGCAGACTCAAACTCCACAAAGGCAACTAGCATCTTTGGGTCATACCGGACCGATGCAAATTGACAAACCCACCTCGGAAAAAACATTAACTACACCACCGGAGGATGAGGAACTCACGGCACCGTACCGCCCAGCCCATATGACATCATTCTCCAAATTTTCTCAAAGGATTGCAACAGCACGCCTCCCGGCCAAGCTGAAAATGCCAGCCACCATCAAAACATATGCGGGGACGTCAGATCCAGACGATCACATCTTCGCATTTGAAGGCGCAGCTGAAATCGAACTATGGCCCATGCCAGCGTGGTGCCACATGTTTGCTCAAACCCTCACCGGAGCAGCAAGGATATGGTTCGACGGCCTATCCGCTGGAGAAATCACCAATTGGATAGAATTCCGAAGGTTGTTTAAACTAAATTTTGCAAATCAAAGACGATGCTCCAAGGATATCACGGAGGTACACAACATCCGAAGAAAGGATGGTGAATCCTTGGAGGTTTTTATTGATCGCTTCAGCAAAGAGAGCATGCAGATTCATGGAGCAGTGGATCAGCTCCGGGTATCGGGCTTCTGTCACGGAGTTCGAAACAACCAGTTAGTGGAAAAACTGCATGAAGATCTACCAAAGACAATGGAAGTGCTTATCGAGAGGGCCAGAGCCTTCGCCAGAGGAAAGAGTGCTTGTGGGCAATCTACCGAAGGAGACTACAAAAGCTCCGGAGGTCGTAACACGTGGAAGAAGGGTTCCCATAATGCAGAGCGTAACAACCATTGGAACAAGAACAGGCAACAACCGTACGAACGAACAGACCGGGGGCACCCTTCTAAGTCTCAAGGTTCCGGAAGGACCGGCAGTACAACCGATCTAACCAAAACCCCTCGAGACATTCTGTTAACAAAAAATTTGCAATTGCCCGCACCAGCTAAACAACGACCATCTGCTGATCGAAACTCCAAAAAGTATTGCGAGTATCACCGAGCCAAAGGGCATAACACCGATGATTGCTGGTCCCTCCGGCAAGAAATAGAAAAAGCTGTTCGTTCCGGAAAACTTTCTCACCTTATCAAAGAGGTAAAAGAAGGCAAACCCGCAGCAATCACTAACACCAACAACCAAGCAGGGATCAACATGATTCAAGCCATCGCACCACATGGCATTAAACGCTCCGGTTTTCACCTTGCTCCATTCATGAGTCAGGTTGCTAAGTAAAATTATACATTTTAATAATTGATGTTTTCAGCAAAGAGTCTCCAAGATCAGAAGTATATGATCACTTTTATCTCTAAAAACACTTGTTTACATGACAGGCAATCTCGTTCCCCGAGATAACACCAGACCAGTTTCTGGAAGGACCAATAATCGTCTCGGCTGTCATCGCCGGGCATAAAGTCCAACGAGTTTACGTTGACAACGGTAGTGCTTCGGAAATAATGTATTACCATTGTTTCCAACGACTGGCACCCGAAACTCAAAGAAGGATGGTACAGGTACTTACCAAAAACCAACTCCAAGTTACATAAACATCTTAACTGAAAAAGCATCTTTCACCTTTCGACATAACAACAATTTCAAATGACAACAGGTCTCCATGCCGTTGGTCAGCTTTTCAGGGGAAGTAATTCAGCCCATGGGACGAATCACTCTCCCGGTAACATTGGGCACCGAAAAGCAAAGTCGAACGGAGATGCTAACCTTTCTGGTGGTCGGAGCACATTCCGTACACAACGTCATACTTGGGCGACCCAGTATGTGTGCTTTTGGAATGGTTGCTTCTTCCATCCATGGAGCCATCAAATTCCCAACAGAAGATGGAATAGCAACGGTGCATACCGAACCAGCACACCATGTAGCCGAAATCCGACAAGCTTCGAGCTCTCAAATCGCACCAGTCACCCAAGAATTATCAGAGAAATGGTCGATCAACCCATGTTTTCCGGAACAAAAGGTAGTCGATCAATTATAGGGTTTTGAATAACCTTATGAAGTTCCTTGACTAAAATCTCTAAAAATAGATTGACAGGTAACCATCGGGGCACAGCTCCCACCCGATTGCAAAATCGCTTTATGGAACCTTTTAGCCGAATCCCTAGATTCTTTTGCATGGCAACATTCGGACATGACAGGGGTACCCAGGCATTTGGCCGAACACAAGTTGAACGTGTACCCAACGGTCCGACCAGTGCAACAAAAGAAAAGAAGCATGGGGTTGGATCGAAACAAAGCTATTACCGAAGACGTTCGCAAGCTCTTGGACGCAGATATCATTCGAGAAGTACAGTACCAAACTTGGGTATCGAACCCAGTTATGGTAAAAAAGCAAGACGGAGGCTGGCGAATGTGCGTTGATTTCAAGGATCTAAATAACGCGTGCCCCAAAGATTGTTACCCGTTACCTGAAATGGATGTCAAGGTTGATTCATTAGCTGACTTCCGGCTAAAGTGTTTTCTTGATGCATATAAAGGCTACCATCAGATTCAAATGGCAGTCGAAGATGAAGACAAAACCGCTTTCATCACTACCGAAGGGTTATATTGTTACACGAAAATGCCCTTCGGCCTGAAGAATGCCGGAGCTACGTATCAGCGATTAATGGATAAGGCGTTCAAAAGGCAGATCGGTAGGAATATGGAAGTGTACGTAGATGATGTGGTAATAAAAAGTAAAGATGAAGCAGACATGATGACCGACATCCGAGAGACATTCAACTGTCTCCGAAGTATTAACATGAAGCTAAACCCAGCAAAATGTTCCTTTGGAATGGAATCTGGGAAGTTTCTGGGTGTTATGGTCGCACGAGACGGGATCCAAGCAAATCCCGAAAAGGTCAAGGCAGTGATGGAACTGAAGTCTCCAAAGACGGTTAAAGAAATCCAATCGCTGAACGGAAGATTAGTAGCATTACATCGTTTTCTCTCTAAGGCAGCCGAACGGACCTTGCCTTTCATGACCGTGCTAAAAAGTAGCTTCGGCAAGAATGATTTTAAGTGGACCACCGAAGCTGAACAAGCATTCGGCGAATTGAAGCAATGCCTCAGCCTGCTGCCAACGCTCACCGCGCCGAAACCTGGTGAGGTACTTACTGTCTATTTAGCAGCATCCCAGGGTGCCATTAGTGCAGTCCTCATGGTACAAAGGCACCTAGCCCAAGTGCCAATTTATTATGTCAGCAGAGCCCTTCGGGACTACGAAACCAGATACCCCATGTTGGAGAAATTGGCTTTAGCCCTGGTTCATGCTTCGAGAAGACTAAGAAGATACTTTCAAGCACACGAGATAGAAGTCCAAACCGATAAAAGCATCCAACATGTGCTCCAAAAACCGGAGGTCTCGGGTCGATTGGCCAAATGGGCCATCGAACTAGGGGCCTTCGACCTCACTTTCAAAACAAGAGGTGCCATGAAGGGACAGGCCGTAGCAGACTTCATAGCTGAACTGCCAAGCGAAGAAGACCAATCAGAAGAGAAGGATATAGAAGATAAAGAGCAAACAGAAGCATGGTCTCTATACACAGACGGGGCATCTTGCGCCGAAGGTTCCGGAGCAGGCCTTATATTAATCAGCCCGGACGACACCAAATTTGCTTACGCCCTCCGACTCGAGTTTCCGAGCTCGAACAATGAAGCCGAGTACGAAGCACTATTGGCTGGCCTACGAATAGCACAAAAGTTTGGGGTACGAAATCTCAAAATCCATACCGACTCGTTACTCGTGGCTAACCAGCTTCGAGGCGAGTATGAAGCAAGAGAGACGAAAATGATAAAGTATCTTCAAAAAGCACAAGAGCTTGTAACATCTTTCCAAACATACAAAATCTTCCATGTCCCAAGAGAAGAAAACACACAAGTCGATGCTCTTAGCAAAATGGCATCGGCCAGCATCGACACTTCAACTCAAGGCATAAAGATCGAAACAATAGCGAGACCCTCAATAGAAGAAAACGAAGTCTCGCAAATTGAAGTCCAAGAGGACACATGGATGACTCCCATCGTCAGACACATCACCGAAGGTTGGGTTCCGGATGACAGGGCTGAAGCTCGAAAGCTCAAAGTTAAATCCCTACAATACCAAGTCCAACATGGTCAGCTGTACCGAAGAACGTTCCTGGGCCCGCTCCTACGATGCCTTTCCCCAAGCGAAGCAGCATACGTCATTAAAGAAATCCATTTCGGCATATGCGGCATTCACGCCGGGCCGAAGATGGTTGTTACTAAGGCAATGAATGCCGGGTACTATTGGCCCAATATGCACCAAAGTGCTATCCAAGAACTTCGAAGCTGCCAAGAATGTCAGAGGAACGCCCCGGTCAGCCTCCGAGCAAAAAACGATCTAATCCCCGTAACAGCGGCCTGGCCATTCCAGAAATGGGGGATCGACATCGTAGGGCCATTCCCTAAGTCCACAGGGGGAGTCAAGTACTTGCTGGTAGCCATCGACTATTTTACGAAATGGGTCGAAGCTAAACCAATGGGAGACATTACAGGTCACCAAGTGAAAAGGTTCGTATGGGAGAACATCGTTTGCCGATTTGGGTTACCACTTTATATCATCAGCGACAACGGGAAGCAGTTTGCTGAAAATCCCTTCAAAAAGTGGTGTTCGGATTTACATATTACGCAGCTATTTTCATCAGTTGCCCATCCTCAGGCCAACGGTCAGGTGGAGAGGGCCAACCGAAGCATTGTGGAAGGGATTCAACGACGGTTGGGAGGCAAAAAGGCCGGTTGGGCAGACGAGCTACCCAACGTCTTATGGGCTCACCGAACAATGCCAAAAACTAGCACCGGAGAGTCGCCTTTCAGCTTGACCTACGGCACCGAGGCAATGATCCCAGTAGAGATCGGCATCGTCAGTTCCCGAAGGATGGATACATCTGATAATGATCAATCCCTCCGCTTAAACCTAGATCTCCTGGAAGAGAGAAGGGAGATGGCTTCCATCAAAGAGTCACGATACAAAAAAGAGCTGGAAAAGTATTACAATGCCAAGGTGAAAAAGCAAACATTCAAAGTCGGAGACTATGTTTTCCGCAGCAATGAAGCAAGCCGAGCCGAACCTTCAGGCAAATTATCATCAAGGTGGGAAGGACCATACCAGGTTACCTCCGTTGGAGAAAAAGGTTCGTACACTCTGGCAAAGATAGATGGCACTCCCGTTCCCAGAACATGGAACGGAGTCCACCTAAAGAAATGCTACATGTGAAGCACCCAAGCTCGAAAGCCGCTGCTCAAGTTTTTGTTTCTTTTTCAATAATTTCAAATTGTTAATCGGGATGTGTCATACCCCGAACCCCTTTTTCCTTATTTTTTACTTGTACTTCGGGAAGATGATTACCCCGGCCCCACCCCCCCTCTAGTCAAAAGTGGGATGTGTTTACCCCACCTACAATAAATTTCTTTCTTCCTATTACAATTTGTTCACGACATTGATACTTCACGCTCAAAACTAAAAAGGCACCGAAGTTAGGGAAAACAATCACCGATCCATCAAGATAAATAAGAAACGTCATGGAACGGTCAAGACAAGATTATTCTCTAAGCATTTCAAAAAATACATATCGGAACCCATAGTGACGGGCATAATCGGTCAATATGAAACCCGTGTGCCAACGAGATACGACACGAAAAAGATCAAAATTGCCTCATAAAAAAAAAAGGAAGGAACTATAAAATTTTGTCTATCTCATATACATTAAGAATGTACCGAAAACATATAGCATGCAAACAAACAAACAAACATCACATCGACGTCGAAAAATTATAAGTTCCCCTTCCACTTATAAAACGCTAAAGACATGGTCTCGGTGAACGGGTATGACAAACACCGATGCCTTAACCAAGCGTGTCAAGGATCAACAAATGATCTTACAAAAAAAAAAAAAAAACTTGCAAGTATATTCATACCGAACCGAAGCATATGGACGCATATCGCGGTTCGACCCTCAAAAAAAAAAAAAAAAGAGGGGATTAAGAACCTTTAAGACTACGAAATAACATCCATTCTAGCCGAAGAACGAATTTCTTTTGAGGCACAATTCATACGGCTATAAGATACTTTAATCTGGGGCCAACACAAACCCCCATGACAAAAAATAAATAACGATAAGAACAAAACCAAAGGTATTTCCCATTCATTAAAAAGTTCGTCAACCCGAACATAACAACAAAACAAGATATATCCGAAAGGGGCCGTTGCGGCCTATGGATCCTAAAATACTAAGATTGGCTAGGAGGCTTGAAAAGATCACCGGAAAGACCAGCAGCTCGAATGACTTCATACGGTTGGTCGATGTAGCGCCCTGTATGTTGAAGAAACGGAAAGTCTAGATTATCAAAATGTTCAAGAGCAGAGTTCAACGTTTCTTCAGCCTTCGGTTTAAGCTTCGGCACTTGGTCCATCGGCACACCCTTCGAGGAATAGTGGTAGCCAGCTTTAACACCCACGTTCACACCACATGCATTCATGGCGTTATTAATAGCAGCTACCACCGAACGAAGTTCTTCCCCGGTATGAATCCTTCGAGCCATAAGGAGCATACCTTCAGTCAAGAGCCACTTCTTAGTCTCTGACAGCTCCTTCACATGGTCAGACAGTTTCGAGTTTGACTCGTTCAAAGCCTTAACCTGCCCATCCATCTTGACCTCCATCTCATTCAGCTGCGTCCTGAATTGAGAAGCTTCCTTCTCAAAAAGCATTTTCTCTAAAAAAAAAAAAGAGACAAGGTTAGGATAAACACAAGGAAAACAAGTAAAGCCGAAACCAACGGTACGATCCGATCAACAAAAGAAACGACTAAGACTACTACCTTGCAGTACCAGGTCCCTATCAATCTTCAAAGCAGCAACCTCCTTCAAAGCCTTATCCCTCTCCTCCGTCGCAGAAGCTGTAGCCGCACCGGTAGATTTCAGTTGAAGCAAAGCTTGCTCTAATCGCTTCTCAACCTCCTGCTTCTCCGAAGCCATGCTTTCGAGCTTCTTACCCATCTCCGATAAACTGCCCCCGCCCATTAGAAGACTGATCTTTTCCTTCTCCATCTCTAACTCAACCCACCTTCGATAAACTTCAACTACTATCCCATTCGATTGAGCCTGGTTGAGCATTAAGGCATCGGCCAGGGCCATAGGAGATGCATGACGATACCGATGTTCTTCAGCAGGGGTGTTGAGGTTTAAAAGCATAGTCCGGGCCGTTAAAACATCAATTACCTTATCACCATTCTTCAAATCCCAGTTCGGGATAAACTTAGCTTCGGCCACGGCAGGATCAAGGTTTAGGGAATCTACAAATACACCGAAAGAACCCATTTTAGTCTCCGATCCATACCACAAACGATCAAGATATCCTTTCGGATCTTCATCATCTGAGGCAGAAAGCAGAGAACACCAGGTTATATCATCACACTTACCAGGAGGGCTTGCCACGGACATATCATGAAAGGTATGAACAGGTGAAGGGTTAATAGGACCAGTTTCGGGGTGTGAAACATGAACTTCATCCCTAGCAGACTTTCCCCCCTCAATATGATCAGAAAGTGCCTCCAATACACTGGACGAAGCAGCCAACCCGGTACCATCATTCTCCGGAACAGCGATTAACGGAGTCTTCGACCTCTTAGGAGTCTTACCACCTTCAATCGCCGAGCTATCCTCCTCCGAACTTTTCCTCTTCCTCGACTTCTTCTTCCTATGCTTCGACAAACCACCCTCCTCCGCATCAGAAGGATGCAACATATCTTCAGGGAGTTTACCCACATCCTTGCCAGAACTGGGAACGGCCGCCGCAGAAGACGAACCACCCGGGTTCGCCGAGGCCGAACCCTCCGGACTCCTCACCTTAAAAGAAGTAGCCTTCGTGCAATCTAGAAAGGGCTTATCACCCGGCGCCATCGGCAATGTGGTAAACTCCAACTCCGGGTCCTCGAAGGACTCCAAGTGCAGACAATCTTTCAAAGACATATCTGCAACAACAAAAAAAAAAAAAAAAAAGAAGCAACAAGTTACAACAGACGGAGAGGGTAAAAATAGACCGAAGCTATCATAAAGCAAAAAACTACTAACCATCCTTTCTAAGCTCTACAACGGGCCAATGGTCCGACCACTCCCAGTTCCGGCTAATACACCCCATCACCAATATATGTTCCGGAAGCTTACGAACCGGAAACTTGTTTCCCACCAAAGCCTTATACATCTCCGCATCATACTGAAAGTCTCTAGGAAGATCACCGTCCAGAGGATCCTCCCTTTTTCTCCACACCAAATCCTTCGACAAGCAAAGATCATCTAACCAAAACCACCGGTCCTTCCAGTCCTTTAGACTAGAAACTTCCCAGCCTACACACTCTCGATCTTCCTTTGGAATATCAATCTTTTTCCCCTTACTATCCCTCGGCTGCCTTTTCTCGAAAGTATACCAATCCCCCGAGCGATTAAGACGATAAAAAGCCCTAAAAACACTCAGGTCCGGCACAAAGTCGAGCGACCGGCACGACAGCTCGTACTGATTCACTCTACTTAAGCCGAAGGGGTTCAGTTGGGACAAATGAACCCGGAAATGTACCAATACCTTCATTAGGAATCTCGTAAATGGTACACGATAGTTTGCATAATTACACACACGGGTGTAAAATGCAAACTTACCGGGAGGAAAAGGATGAATGGGAACGGTGGGATCTGGGAGGGTCGGATGTAGGGACATAGGGATACTAAACTCCTCTATAAACTCATCAAGTTTCTGTTGAGTTAAAACACTATACGATACAGACAAGTTATCTTTAGGCATGATAAAAAGGGGGAAAAGAGGACACACCTTGTAGAAGACGGGCAACGACCGTTCTAAAACAAAACTCTTGAAAAACTTGCAGGTCGGAAGAACCAAACGCAGATCTGGAAAGAGAGGAGAGGGAGATGTAAAAAATTAAAGATGTGAAAAGTAAACAATGAAAGGGTAAAAGTAGCTATTTATAAGAAGGATATGTGGACACGAAAAGGCGGTGCACGGCTGGCCAATCAAATGTCTCTAAAAGTTACCTCGAGCCAAGCACAGAAGGGTCATGTCAAGGGACTCATGTTAAACTCACCTGTGGGTGACGCAACAAACATACGTAAATGACAAACAGCTGTCGACCACTCACAAAAGACAGCTGTCACTAAGCGATATAAAGCTCGAAGGAACACAACGGACCAACCCCTCAGAAAGATTGTAAGTCTTTCCAAAAAACTCCGAAGGATTTTTAAAAAGACTTCGGGGGACTTGAAGAGAATATATGGTAATAGGCCGAACCAACACAATAAAGGTCGGACCGAACCCCAGGAACGAAGGGACTAGGCTTCGGTGAAAAGGCCCATGGGCCCTGAGCCACCGAAGCCCACTACAAAAAGTATAAATACTCACCAAATTTCCTCATTTGGTAACTCAACTTTTTCTCAATAAACTCATCTTCTTCAAAACTCCTTAAACTTCTTAAAACCATACTTATTCTCACGCCGGAGGGTGGTCACAGAGAGACATCTCCTCTCCCCTGTGGCGAGCCTAACGGTGTCTAGTTTTGCAGGTTATTGAAGACCCAGTTCACTTCTCTCACCGTCTAGCATCAACCCTCAGATCTAGTTCTCTAAACCATAAAGAGGTAACTTTTTTCCTCTTCATTGCCATTGATGGTTCCTCCCCAGACGATTCCAGCTTAGCCTGGAAACCATTGTAGTATTCATGCGGTCCAAGAAATATTGTTTATATTCATATAATAAATATTATACTATATAAAAATACAATAAAAATAACTAAATAATATGTATTATATAGAAAAGTAACTATATGTGTATATGAATAAAACACCTTAATGATTAATGAATAATAAACGAGTCGAGCTCAGGCTTGGGGCGTTTACACCCCTAGATTCATCTAGTGAGTGGTTTCAGATCAAGAATTTATCTCTAATCATGGAAAAAAGTGCTCAAAGAAAACAACAGATCTAGACATGCCCACATTGTATTTTAGTGCATAATAAAGACCTTAATAATTGTATTAAAAAAACTATATTATAAATTGTTATTCGAAATCAACAATTCTTGTAAAGTTGTAAGCAAACATCTAATACATTTGACTATTTAAATTTTCCCGTTCTATTTTTGCGTCTAAAATGAAATCAACCAGGAGGGATTCTATGAGATCTCAGAGTATGGTATATCAGAAAGAAAAACAAAAGATGATTGGGGTCAACTCGATCTGTTTTGACCCGCACAAACAAAACTTGTTTGATTCTCTGCAATTGGTTCAGTGTCAATGGAGTTAAAAGGCCTTAAATGGTAATAACTCGAAAGTCCTAGATTTGAAATCCACTCTTGTGTACGGTGTACCTAATATGGCTTACCCCCATTAAAGTGTAAAACACATGCATCAATCATACATACAATGTACCCATACCACTAAGCAATGTTACTTAAATTAGATAACTCAAAACTTCTAGTCATTACAGTCTCAGTTAATTTATTAGGCAATATAAACTCATCGTCCCATCAGGCGAGAACTTTCATCGTTCATGCAGTCATGCAGATAGTTAAAACAAATAAAGAAATTAGGGTTCATGATCACAAGCCGAATCATTTTACAATGGATGGTAAGAATAGTGGTTGATCAGTAGGACTGGGAAGACGCGGACCATATTAATATTTATTACACAAATGGATGGGAAACATATAAAAATGTTGTTAGTCCTGTATATGACGAACAAACCTGGATGTAGGCTAGTATGTCATCTGATGTGACTCTCAGCCCTTCCGCATGTTGCTTGGAAATCCACTGATAGAGCATTTCCTGCAAAGTTCAAATTTTAGCCAACATAAGAAATTTCAGCCGACAGCTATAACCAAAATTACATACTATGTCATAAACAGATTATATAAGAGGAAATAATACGAATGATAGTATGATACTAGCTATTGATTAGCAAGGTCATAGAAAAAATATGAATGATATTCTTAATAGCAATACGAGAAATACTAAGACCATTCCCTTTACACTCGATATCTTAAAATATTCTGCATTTACAGTGTTGACACTAATAATAAAGATATCAAACTAAATCGGACCATGGATCGATTAACTAAGGTTGTGTACTAAATGGAATTTTACAATATTTTTGGTATCCCCATAATGGCTACCATTGGTCACTTCAAAAACATCTATGACATTACCATAAATGGAATAGAAACCGGAAAATATAAATACATGGTTGTATTATCTAAGTGGCTTGAAAAGGCAATTTGGAAAAAATGGCCCTCCAGATTTATTGCTCAACATATTCATGCTACATGCATGCAACTTGGGAAGCGTTTACCAAATTAGAGATGCAATTCGGTTGCAAACATCTGCGTTAATCATAGAAACTTTTAACAAAGTACATGTGATGGACTGATGGCACTATCAATATAATGTTAGAAGACATATTAATCTAAGTATCTAAATAGTAGCAGGTTATCATATTAGAAATTGGTAATTACAAATATTAGGTTATTACATTAGCAATTGGTAACACAAAATAGAAGGATATTATATCACCAATAGGTAAAAAATTAATGATTATTGCGTTTTCTTAGAACAGTTGATACTTTTCTACTTTTGTATTAGCATCTTTGTTAAATATTGACATTTTTAACTATTTTGGACATCAATTGTTTGATGTTTTGTGTGAAATAATGATAAGTGTACCCCACCTTGATGGTAATCAACAGTTTTAGTCATCCCTAATCAATGTAATTTCAAAGTAAATTAAATACATTTGCAAATTGATCAAATAGGCTAGGCTAGGCTAGGCTAGGCCAAAGGTTTGTAAGGCTTCCTAGAGGTTCAGTTCATAACAAACATAGACCATACACAAGGGATCAAAAGGGGTAGTAGCATAACACCTTGATTAAGACTTCGTATTCAAACAAGGTGCACACAATTTTTAAGGGATTACAATGTTTTTAATTCGTTTACGACTTTGTATTCTTCGCAATTTATTTATGGTTTTTGTGTTTTGTTTCTTCATATTATACTCTTGTGCTATGTCTCTATGTCAAATCATGATTCATGTCCGGTGAACTTCTACAGGTTATTTCCCTTCCCTTTTGTGCTTCTAGCCTAAGGTAAGATGCAGGCAGGGCTAGTCGCACTTTACCTTTTACTCCACTGACCCCGTATAACTTGCACAACACAACATAGACCCAAAGCAATTTTAACTCTAAACTGTTATTAGGCACATGATTCTCTCCCAACAACGACAAGCTCAATTTGGAAAAATGTAAATAAGAATCACGCATACATCAATCAACATATACAACAACCATACCCAGTAGAATCCAACTCATAACCAGGCTATTAGGGATGGTAAGATGTAGCCAAGCCTTACCTCTATCCAAGGGATAGAGGGGCTGCTTCCAATGAGACCCTCGACTCTAAAGCAATATCTAACCATAATAATAAAAAAAACATAGCTAATAAAAGATCCACACTAAAGAGGACATGGAGTCTAAAAACGCATAATATGGACAAATAACACACCATGATGAAAGACAGAGCAACGATACCATGCAAAGGCCACCTAAATAAACTGCAAAGTTAGGCTCATAGGGAACGATCCTAAACTAAAGCCACACCAACCTTCTATAAATCCTTAACCTTAATCCTAAACGTCTCCACGAGATGCAAGTCTAGCAAATACAGCCTAATCCGCTCATCCCATGCTAATTCTTCTTAACACAACTCATATAATCAAAGACAATTACATAAAAATGTTAACACTCTATTCATTCATCACAAGAGAAGTTAGTCCAAACTACAATCCAATTTAATAAAGCACCAAACAAACACATCCAATGATTTCAACTAAAAGCACATCAAGTTAATCACTCAACAATCCATACCTAAGCTAAAGCCAATATTATAATCACATCCAAATTCCATCATCATCAAAACAAAACAAAACAAAACACAAAAAATCTATAGCATAAGTTAGGGTTTTATGAAATCAACAACACAAGGAGTCAAATAAAACATCATAATACCAAACCATGACGTTCACCAGACAGAAAACATAGTTTCTGTTGGCTCATAGCTTGAGAATAAAGCTGTGACAAAGAATTAGCAGCGCTGCTAAAATTGGCGTACATCGTACGATCGACTTCGTCTAGACTCGTAGCCACCGATTTCCTTTTTTTAGCCATTTTTTTATAAACAAATTGATCGTTTTCACACCTTTATGATAATAATAATAAGGTTGAAGGGGTTAGTGTGTTTCCGGTTAATCGGAATGGGACGATGAGGATACTGACATCCAGAGGTGTGTGAATGGTATTTATATATAAAGACGTTATACATTCAGTGATATTTTGATATATACGCATATGGACGGTATGGGAATAGGTGAAGCTTTGGTCTTTCTTCTTTTTTTTTCATTATTTTTTTTAATTATCGTGTTAGTCCATGTGTAGTTAGAAATGGAAAAAGATAAGGTTCTATTTCTGATTGTTTCATTTGGTAACTGAGTCAGCATGGGGCTTGAAATGAAAATGAGGTTAGTGGTAGTGGGTAAAAGATAAGGCCGGTTGTTTATTTTATTATTTTTTAATTAATTAAGTCAAAATAATTTAAATAAAACACAAATATTATAAAAAAATACAAATAATATTAAAAACACACAAATAATATAAAAAAATTACAAATAATATTAAAAACACACAAATAATATAAAAAATTACAAATAATATTAAAAACACACAAATAATATTAAAAAAATACAAATAATATGAATTTTCATTTTCGCTTTCGTCGTACTCGTCTTCATCTTTGTCTTGAAGAATAACCGATGGTCCTTTTTGGTCAAAAACATTTAAGTCGTTGTATGAACCCGTAACACCAAAATAGGCCGACCAAACCCAAAGATCGACTGAAGCCACTGCTTGAGGAATAAGATAGTCCTTTTTGGTCACCACGTGTGTGTTGACCTCGCCAAGCGGTTGGGCAATTATACCACGGCCAGTGACGACAATCCATGCTGCCCATCATGTAACACCCCAACCGATGGCGGAAACATCGGGATGTCACGTATTGATGATTGTTCAGTAGCTCATGGTAAACAATAAATTTCATTATAAGATTTAGATAAATTACATACAATTGTTCTACAAGAATTCGTACATCAAATTGAATAAAAACTATGCACACATCTTCAAGCAAATCTTCAAGCAAGTAGAACCTGAAACATGTTAAGTTGAAAATATTTTGGGTCAACAAAAGTTGGTGAGAATTACATAGGTTTTGATAATCGAATAAAATTGTTGTGCAATTCATGTGTCATGGCAATCTAGTCCATATGTGAAAACATACTAGAAGTAAATCGAGTGCATAATCAACCCTTGTGACTGTTATATTGTGGTACATCCCATACGCTCATGGTTCACTCGTTTATATTGCAGTAACAAACACCCACGCTACCTTTGTAGGAGGCACGTATCCGGGTGGGATTGTCAGTCCAATAGATCTATCAATGTATATCGTCGGTTGATCAATGTTTATGCTAGAATTGTGCTTACCCTAGTCATGTTCAAAACATAATGCAACATAGAAAAACACATAGACACATTGATGATTGAATTGCATAAATGATGTTGTAACATGTTTCACCCCAAAAATGGTGATAAATAGAAAAGGGGCTGTGTAAAACTCACCTTAGCAAAATGTTATATCTGTTGAAAAATTGAATAGTGATGTTGCCCAAATGTGTCAAGTATCACCCTATAATAAGGTAATAAATATGTCTAAGTCTATCTAGTCTACAAATGTATAAGTTCTAGGGCTTCGAATTTGGAGATAAATGCTCGTTTGGTTAATATTAAAAATGTTTGATAATTGAGAGAATATTAGTAAATAAATAAACAAAATCTTTTTATAAAATTTAAATTTAAGATGATCACAAAAATATGTTTAAAGTATAAAAATAATTTTTACAAAATTATTTTCTTTAAAATAGAATATTAATTCTATTTATAACAAATTATCAAGATTTAACTTTAATATTTAAAAATACTAAAATTAAAGAATTATTAGTTAAAAATTTATATTTCTGTTCTAAATATTCAGAAATAATTTGTATAAAATTTTGGTGCAAAAATATTAAAAATTGAATTTATTATGATTTAATTATGATTAAAACTAACAAAAATTGATTAAAATATTAAATAAATGATTTTTCAGAATTAAAAATTATTTTAGAAAAGTTTATCATTATATAAACTTAGAATAATTTTTGTGGAAATTTATAAAATTGTTTTGATATTTTAATAGAATTTTATAAATATAATGGAATAAACTTGATTTATTTATTAAATATATTAAATAAATAAATTTTTTGAAAACCAAAAATTGTAAGTTAAACTTTTTCAGTAGATTAACTTAAAATAATTTTTGTAGAATTATTAAAAGAGTTTTAATAATTTAAAATAAATTTATAACATATAAGTATTATATATATATAATTAATTTGAATTAAGAACAAAAAGAAATAAAAAGGGGGTGCCACTGCCGGGTATCGAACCCGCGTGGTTAGGATGAATGGTACCAGACACAACCACTTGGTCCAGACCAGTGGTTGTGTTTGGTTTCTGTTTAATTAAAATAAATAATCATATAAGAATCGTGTTCTTCCCCAAATTTTAAACATTCGAGCCCTAATTTTGCAATTGATTAAATCACACAATGTTAACCCAATTAATCATGGGGTAAACATTGTGTGTAGGCCGATCAATGAAACCCACGATTAAAATTAGACTTACAATGCAGAATTGAAGACTAACGAGTGGTCAAACCCCGAAGTCAATAACTCGATCAAATACCAGGAACAGAGGATTTTTTTATGAAGAATTGGGGATTGGGAAAGGTTGTTCGGCGAGGTGAGGAGGTCCACTGATGTCCAATTTATAGTATAAATGTCTAGGTCATTGATTTGGAAATGGTTGACTTTGGCTTTGAACGTTGACGCGTCAAGAGCTAAAATTGGTATGAATGGAAGGGTAATTGAACGTGTAATTAGTTGTGATAGGCCGGTAATCATGTTCTTCAATCAATCCTCGACAAATTATGAGTTAATGATGGTTGATTTGGTAAGTTCGTGATGCACAGTTGACTTTCTAAGTCAACTGTGAGAGTTGTACGTTAGTGTTATAACAATTATGTTCCAGGTTTAGAATAAGAACGATGGCTTGCCCAGATGGTTTGTGTGGGTGTGTAGTTGAACCGGTTAGGGACCCGGGTTCGATTCCCATCCCTAACATTATTTTTCAAACATTTATTTTTTATGGGCCGGGTATTGGGCTAGTATCTGGGCCTGGTCTGATGGGCCTTGGGCTCTGATACAAGAAGGAATTGAGGGGTTTTGGGCTTTGGGTTTGGTTTAAAGGTGTAGTTTAAAAATGTGGGTATTATTATTATTATTATTATTATTATAATTATTACATATATATACATATATATATATATAAGTTGTGTGTTTAATGCTAATGGTGTATAAAGCAAAGTTTTTACGTATAAAAATTTGGGGGAAAATTTTGCGATGTTACACATCATTCCTGGTAACCCATGTTCGTATGCACCTCGTAAATTTTTTGTAAGTCGTACCAAGTGGGCCTTCTAAGATAACGGGCTCTATACAACTGTATTATTCCTAAAAAAATAAATACAAATATATATATATATATATATATATATATATATATATATATATATATGTTTAGGTTCCTGTACAAAGTGAAATTTTTGTGAGAAATGTAAGAAGCAATAGAAAGTTGACATGTGGCAATCTTATTTATTTTGAAATAAGGGTAGCTTAGTCAATTTACCATTAATCATAATTAATCAATTTAATTATTTGAGGAAAGTATCATGCATTTAATTACATTTCCATTTCCATTTTTTAATGGTAGAGTCTATGTTTTCTGCACTTTTTCCTTCTTCAACGTAACATCACAACATCAGCACAACACAACAATGTTGTTTTTTTTCAATCCGTGGTGTTTTATTATATAGTAACGTTGTTTCTATTATTCAATCCGTAGTGTCTTATTTCATAGTAACGTTGTAGGGTGTTTTTTTTTCAATCCGTGGTGTTATGTGTATGAATCATGTTCAATATTCATAGAACACCAAGAAATCTAAACACACCGTCATACAAACTATGAGTATAAAACACTGCAAGATGATCATGATAAAACACAACATCCTAACCAATAAAAAATCAAAGAACTTTTAATTAATCCCAATTGTGTTTATTCCGTATGGTGTTTTATAACACAGCAATTGTTTTGTTATTCAATACGTAGTGTTTTATTACACAGTAACGATGTAACACACCTTCATACAAATTATGAGTATAAAATACAACAAGATGATCATGATAAAACACAACATCCCAAATAATCGAAAATCAAAAAACTTTTAATCAATCCCAATTACCACAAACAAAAAACATTTAAAAAAAAATAAAACAAACAAAACATCATGGTTGAAACCCGACTAAATACACAAGAACCTAAATATATCATCTTACAATTTATGAGCATAAAACACAACAAGATGCAAAATAGTGTTTCTAGATGTTTAAAAACAACATGGCTTGTCATTTTCTACAAACAACGCATTGCATCTGCATTTGATTTTCTACAAACAAGAATTAAAAAAAAGTTAAAATAATGAACTTAGAATATAAGATAATGGAAGAGAAAAAAAATGCTAATAGCATGAATTGAAAAGTGTCGCTTTCATGTATAAAAGCCTGGATGCATATTTTGATTTATGGGGTTGTATATTGATTTGTGGGGTTGCATCTGGCGAATATCTTGGAGAGAGAGAGAGAGAGAGAGAGAGAGAGAGAGAGAGAATGAAGGATTGTTTCCATTTTTTTAGAGGTATCAATTAAATGTGGGTGCCTAATTTACTTTAATACCCCTCAGCCATTTAATTTAATATTAAAAATATAACACTAATTACGAAAATGCCACTCATTTAATCTACACCATAGATTAAGATGATCCAATGGCTGAAACACCTTCTCACACTTCTCACAAAAATAACACTTTGTACAGGATCTTGACCCTATATATATATATATATATATATATATATATATGGATATATATATATATATATATATATGGATAATTTGAAAACCCTCCCCACTTAAGAAAACCACCTTTATAACCATTGATCATCATGATCCAATGGTTGTGATTGATTTATTATTTTATTAAAAAGTTGTAGATGTCAAAGTACATATATTGAATAAAAAATAATAAGAAAGGGCATTTTAGTAAAAAAAACAAACACTATCTCTTTTACTTTTTAATATTCTCTCCCCTCTCTCCTAACCATCCATTCACTTTTTCTGTAAAAACCTATGTTTTTTCTTTTAAATACAATCATTCATTCAAGTTTCCAATGAAAACCTATGTTTTTTTTTGTAACAATTACATATGTTTTCGCAACTTACTTCAAAACATATAAATAAAATAAAACCCCAGCAAACAAAAACATATGTTTTCACAAACTTATCTCCAAAAAAAAGTCAAATTATCAATCCAAAACAACAAAAACATATGTTTTTAGATGGAAAACAAGCTTTGATATACAAAATAAATAAACACACGGTTTCTTCTTCGACACCCGTTGTTCCGACTGAGCACTAACTTCATCAAAACCCAGATCCAGATCTTGAACATCAAAACACCAAAATCATCTCCGCCTTTAACTTCATAATCTTTAACATCTAAATAAAAATTTAGAAAATAAAAGGTATACCTTATTAAGGTATCTCGTGACCTTATTATCTAAAAAAAATTAAAACTTGCATTATAGGAACATTAAAAACAAATAAAGCTGGATATGGATAATAAACGGAAATCAGAAAATATGATGCTAAACAATAAAGCAAAGAAACATAAATTACAATAAACCTAACAGGATATGGCCTTCACGTTGGTAAATAGATGCAAAGTAATCTGAATACACAAGGTTTTGTGCCGATTTTCTGTGGTTTATTGCTTCAAAGAACTGAATACGATCACAAAAAATACAAGACTGAAAATTAAAACTTTCAGCTGCAAATAAAAACCAAACGAAAACAGATCTAGAATAAAATAACCCATGTAATTTTAGTTTTTACTTTCTTTTCATATGTAATTTTAGTGTTTTGTAAAATTTTAAGTAACCTACCATATTTAATGTTATGTTTTCTTTCATCTTCTTTCTGTAACAATCAAGATCTGAATGTTCAAAGAGGTTAAATGGGTATTTGTATGTGACAGAGGATTAAATGGGTTTTTTATTTTTTTCAAGATATGAAGCTTCATAAAGGGAAGTAAACATACAAATAAGAAGGTCAATAGAGATATGAGAGGAGAGAGAACTTGTCATCATAAAGTATAGAAGAGAGATAGAGTGCATAATGTGTAAGGTATATAGAAAAGATTGTTGGACAAAAAGATTTGACCAAGTGTATATTACCTAAACTACCCTTCAATATTTAATTGATAAGATGGACGTGGACAAATGTGAGTCTTTCAATTGGTTTAGTTGGTTTTCTCAACTAGTGATGGTTTTCATATTAGAATTGGCCTATATATATATATATATATATATATATATATATATATATATATATGTTAGATTAAATATAAAAAAAGGTAAATGAATTTACTCTAAAAAAATGATGTACCTTGGCAAAAATACTCCAAAGAATCGCGTGTTATTTTCTCGACCACTTTTAAATAATCGTCGTTGATATCTGTCGTGTTAACGTATGCGAGTATACACAGTGCCGAGGTACACTTTTAAATAGCGGTAAAATCCATCATCCCCCTAACATCCGAATTTTGTTGAAAGTAAGGAAAAGCGTTTTCCAAGTCTCCGGTAATACGTAGAAATAAACGTTTGCTCATCCGGAAACGACGCCTAAACATCTTTGGGTTGGGGTAAGTCGGGTTTTCATCAAAGTAATCCTTCATAAATCAAGCATTTGCCGATTCACGATCTCGTTCGTAATACTGTCTAGACAGTTTTGGACGTGTAGGTGCATGCGTTTGTTCCATATATCTCGACGCAAGCGAAAGCGCACTCGTAACCGCATCTTGCTCCAACTCTTTGTCTGTCGACGCACCCTCATCGTCTAGAAACTCTTTGTAATATTCTCTGGCAACGGATGATGATGCGGGGGCACCCATTTTCTTAAAATATTGGTGTGTTTTGATTGAATGTATAGTGTTTTATATATATGGTTTGTGTTGTGTTGTGTTATATGTTTTGTGTTGTGGTATATATATATAGGGTAGGGTTCAAATAGGAACCAACCTTTAAGTAGGAACTATAGGAACCAATCTGAGCCATCCATCTTCAATAGCATGATTGTAAATAAGTAAAACTTTAATTAATTGTTATTTTAATAAAGGGGTATTAATGTCTTTTGTTCAATATCATTGTTATTAGGTAATTAATAAGAAACTCCTGTATATTTGGAAACTGCAAATTAATGTTTATGGTATACCCAAACGTATTTATTGAATATATAATATTAAAATTATATCTCGGTATATATACAACATTGTACATTGGTGTATATTCGTTTTTTCATTCATCATCATCACCAACACAAGATATACATTGGTGTATATTCGTTTTTTATTCATCATCATTCAACATTATCAACACAGATATACAATGGTGTATATTCGTTTTTTTCATTCATCATCAACACAGATATACATTGGTGTATATTCGTTTTTGAAGTATACATTGGTGTATATCAGTTTTTTTTGTTCATTCATCATCATCATCATCATCAACACATATATACAACGGTATACATTAGTTATACATTGATGTATATCACTTTTTTTCTTTTCATTCAACATCATCAACACAGATATACATTGGTGTATATTCGTTTTTTCATTCATCATCATCACCAACACAAAAATATACATTGGTGTATATCAATTTTTTTATATATGAACGAAATATACATTGGTGTATATACGAAGAAATAGTGTGAGCAGTTTTCTAAGTCAAAAATATACATTGGTGTATATCAATTTTTTTTATATATGAACGAAATATACATTGGGTATTGGTTCCTATATATATATATATTTAAATATTTAAAATTTGACTGTTGGTTTAAAAAACAAAATTTTCGACCGTTTGAAATTATGAACGTTGGAATGGATGAGGTGGCAAGCGTTCATTGGATGGAACAATTGTTGCACAGCGTTATAAATATAACGCCACCCCAAATTTTTTGATAATCACGCCCCCTGTAGCGGTGTGGGGGCGCTATGTTGCTCCAAAACGCCCAAATCACGCCCCATTACACCCGGTCTTAGTATAATATATCCCAGAAGTTTCCCGGGATAGATAAATCTAATATGATGTGATAAAATATGTGTTATAATGTAACATAAAAATTAATGTATTATAATATGAAAAAATAACAATTTTAATCATGTGAATAAGAATTCAGACGTATATTAAAAAGAAGATGTATATTTGGATGAGGAGTAGAGCTAAAAACAATCATTGTAGGGCGTGATTGAGGCGGTAGTTTTGAATGTGTGACTTTTTTTTTTAAATGAGTGGTTTTAACCTATTCTGCTCTGGATGAAAATAGAATTCCTAGTTTGAACATGATTAGTGACTTGCTTAGACATGATCAATGAATTACCTGAACACATTGCATTTTTTTTTTGTATGAACAAAAACCGACAAAAGATTCAATTTATTTTTGTTTTTTATATAGCACTATAGTACTTGTTGGGAAGATAATAAAATGTTCGTTAATTTTTTGTAATTTTTTTAAAAAAAAATCTCGTATATAAAAGTTATTAACGTTTTAAAATTGTGGGGGAAACATGAGAGAGAAAGGGACTTTTGGATGTAAATAAGGAGGATGCCACATGACACACTCAAGGGGAGAGGATCACCTCTTTGACTGTCATGTATGATTTCATGCTTTAGAATATTAATATATATATATATATATATATATATATATATAGGGGAGAGATAACGTACAAAGCATAAGAAGCATTATGAGCCATTAGATTTAAGCGGTGACAAGATGGTAATTAACAACCCTAATCATATTTGGGTTAGTCTAACCAGGGGTAAATTAGGAAAAAGGCGTTTAAATTTTTCAGAGATCGTAACAACAGACATTCAAAACATTCGATTAAACGTATAATCAAACAAATTTTTTCAACGATTGAACCTGATTTTTCATCGTTTCAAAACGATTAAACATTCAGAATCATTACACAATAAAAAACATTCGATTAAAACAAATAAAAAACGTATTCTATACGAAGAAGCAAAACATAGTATAATAATTCAATTGATAAAATCAATCGAATCATAATAAAAAAAATCACTATCAACGCATGTATTTTTCACAGAAACAGACGATTTTGATAATAGAAGAAGAATTAAAGGAAAAAATTGGCTTTGAGAAAAGTTTCAGATGATGAACATCAGAGACTGTAAAATCTGATATGTTTAAACGCACCTTATGTGTGGGTTACATTATAGGGTGCGTTTAAAAAAGTTAACTGGTTAACCAAAACAAACAAACAAACGCATGTTTAATATATTTAAACGCACGCATACAAATTTAGACGCACTTATTGTATTTATTGGACGCACTTGATTGACAAAATACAGATTATGTTTTTTTATATTATTTGTACATGTAATGATTAAAAATGCAAGTGGCCTCTCTTATTAATTGTAAAAGATCATCTGTCAAAGATACATGATTATTTTGATGGTAAAAACTCAAAAATCTTACTATCTACTAAATATGATTTGATTGGTAATAAATTTAGTTAATTCTTGAAATTAAATATTCAACTACCACCTAATTAACTTATTTTTTTTGGTGTATAAAAACACTATCAAAAAACATAGTGATTCAGTTTCAAAAAAAAAAAAAAAAAAAAAAAAGAAACTAAAACTAATGGCAGAAAACAACATTGATGCAATCAACAACCTACAAGTGAAGACTGTGATAATGGTAGATTGCATCTCTGAAGTAAGAGATGACATCAACACTTCCTGTGTAGTTCTTGGAGTGCAAAATGAGGTACAAAGACAATGTATGAAGAACTTGGATCTCATTGAGAAGCTACTGAATGAAGAAAAAACACCATTCAGAGATGCAACAATTGAGCAACTCCACACCCAAGTAGCTTTTGACAATCTCATCTTCCAGACACTAAGCAACACAGAAGAATGCATTGAGAGGAACATGGTAATGAAGCAAAAGGAAAGGGATGCAATCTTAGGTGACAAATAGATCATAGGCAACCATTTTTTTTTCCAAACACACTCGCGACTCCCTCGACACAATCCCCATTCGTGTTTCCCACGACACCCGGTACTCCCTCGATACAATAAATGTCGTTTGGTGCGTTTAGTCAACTTCAAAATACATGGCAAATGCAAATGCAACATATGTCACAATTCCCACCACAGCCTCAATCCCAACCCGAGCACGATTACGTATCTTTAGGCGCACATGATGACGTTATACCCAAAATCCAACTAACAGAACAGCCACTAAAGGAAAAAATGGGTAGAAGAAGAAGGCCCTAGTACGAAGGCGGAAAGCATTCCTTGGACTCCCGTCGAGTTGGAGGCTCTTACACGAGCTTGGGTGAACGCTTCTACCGATCCGATACTAGGTGAAAATGTAAATAATTATTAATTATCTACGTTTTTTAAATAATTATTACTTATGTGTTTCTAAAAAAATATTAATTATGTGTAGTTACAAATCGGAAAAATGATGGTTTTTGGAACCAAGTTTGCGTTTATTTTTTCCAAATTAATGCAACGCGAGTCATATCGAAGAGTTCACTCCCTTAGTACCAAGTGTAAGGAGATGATGGAAAAATTCCAAGTATTTAGGGGTTTTATCAAAATGCTTGGAACAATCGTACGTCGGGTCAAAGTGATAAAATTGTTTTGACGACGACTCTTGAAAAATACACCAAGAAGCATGGGGCATGGGGATACATGAAACCGTACAAAATTTTTAGCAAGTGTGAAAAGTTGAAAGTGGTACCTAATGAGGTATCACAAGCCAAAAGGTCTAAAACGAGCGCTTCGGGAAGTTATAGTGCGGGTGGGTTGGTGCGCGTTGTACTATCAACATAAACGATGACCCAGAGTTCGAAAACGAAGCTCCAACTCCCGAATCGGACAAGCCAATTGGAAGGTACCGCGCAAAAAAAACGGCGTCGAGCTCAAAGGTAAAGGTCTTCGCTTCCAAGGAAAAGGACGTGGTGAAAATAGACCTTTTGCTACAAAACTTTAACGAGTATAAGGAAGTGCAAACGGAGAGGTAAAAGAAAAGAGAGAAAGAGAAGGAAGAAGTTGCGGTAAGGGATATGAAAAGGCTGCAGTTGGATATAAAACAACTCGAATTGGATATTTTGAAACAGGAGTCGAAAGAGTTCAACCTTATGTCAAAAAGTGTCGAGGGCATTCCAGAACGAGACCGTATGGATTGCGGCGAAGTGGATTGGAGGAAATATGCCTTCCAGAACGAGACCGTGTGTGTTTTTTTTTTCGATTTTTTTTTAATTTCTATGTATTTTGTTTTTAATTTTAATGAAAAACACATTAATGGAATATAAAATATCTAAATAAATAAAAGAGAAAAAGAAAAAAAAAAGGAGGAACCACATTCCTTAGCCTTAGTACATGTGATTGTAGAATTGATTACATGGTTAGTACTTGTGAGATATTAATGGTGAAATCATTTTGTGTAACAACCCGACCAGGAGGGGCTGGACGTTACGACAGTTTGGTAACAGACTTGCACAACGGAAGCAACGATAACTAATATTTATTTGTTTATACAATTTCTAATCCAAAAATATAATTACACAACTTAAATAAATAAACTAATAACTATGCAGGGACGAATCGCAGCGGTCGTCGAAGCAGTTAATGAGGTGCAGTCCACTAGCCGATCCGATCTCTATCCCGATTATCTCTAGATGCTCTAACCGCAACACATATAGCCGAATCTTCTAACCAGATAACCTCTAATCCGCTACTAGCAAGCATATACCTCGCGGTTGCCATCCATCCATTTGCAGTACCTGAACACATGCTTAAAAGAGTTTGGGTCAACAATTACGCTGGTGAGTCCGTGTAATAGTTAAGTGGATCCAAAATAGTTTTATCATTTCATTAACAAGTTTAACACAGTTTAACACGCGTGATGTACAAGCGACACCTCAAACCTATACGCTAACTCCATCTTCTGCCATTATGGATTTCCCTAGAAAAATACATGTCACAACGGTCCCGTGGACCTTAGTGGAGGGTTTTCCGGGCTTCTGGATCCACTGTGTGTGGAGGTTTCCCTAAGTAGTACTACCCACATATTAAGTGACCCAACCCTTGGGTTAATGAGTGTCAGTATGGTTATCTGGCAGCAAGTATCTTGTCACATCAAAACAGTTCAGTTACACACACAAGCATATGTTCACCCCAAAACGTTTATAAAAGTAAAAGAGGGGAGTGGTACACAGAACTCACCTCGATAGCGTTTCACACGGTCACATAATATCCCACGTCAAGTTTCCATCTATCAATCATTTGGCAATATCCTATTCAATGTTCATAAACATTAGCGCGTGTAACCAATATCACGGTTACACGTGAGGGGAAGCTAGGACCTTTCCGACTTTCAATATATTTATTTATTCATGATTTTTTATAGGTTTTAGTCTAATTCTCTTCATAGCGACTTGTTATCTTGGTTCCACATGTATATGTATCTGAGTCATAAGTGGTAACTAACTTACCAATGTCTTAGGTTATGTCGCTTATACCATTCTATGGGTTTCCAAGTGCAAATATACGTATAGTTATCTAGAGTCTCAAAGGTCTCAAGTCCATGTGATTTGTATAATGTCCAAACATCCCATATATGTTTTACTACAATAATCTAATGTCCCAAAGTGTCCATATGTCCATAACATGTCCAATTGTATCCGGATTAAAACCATAGTCTACTCTCTATACATCAAGTCCGAGGAAGTATAACATAATTTAGTTGATGTATTTTATATCTCTTATCATATTTATGTTCCTTTTGTCAAATCAACGCAATCATGCTATCTGATACAAATACTATCTAGTATATCCTAATACTCATTTATTTATATTGTTGGTTTGTACATAAGTCTTATGAATCCAAGTTGGTTCATATGTTATCCGAATTCCCACACGTGTCTCACACGATAACTATGGATATATAGTAATAGTCGAAGTAATTCTCGTTAGCGTTGTACGTCCTGTCAAGCTTCTCGCGTTGACCTGTTCTTGACTGGTTTGACCTGTTGACTGTTGGCTGCTCCGTTGACCGTCATTGACCCGACCTCTTGACCTGTTCCCAACTCGATAGGTTAACACTCAGAGGGTGTTTGGGATTGAGTTTCAAAACAACTTATTGACTTATTGCTTTTCCAAAAAGCCAATAAGTCAATAAGTTGTTTGTGTAACCCAAAAGCACTTTCTGTTTTGACTTTTGGCTTTTGGCTTTTAAAGGTGGAAAAGTTGTTTTTGAAAAGTTAGAAATCCTGGCTTTTGGCTTTTGGAAAAAAATTACAAATATACCACCCATACAATCAATATTCACAATAAGTTAAGCGAAACACTTAAAAAAACAATTTATTGACTTTATGACGTTTCTCATCCGAAAAGCTAATCCAAACACTTTTTTTAAAACTCCTTTTCAAAAAGTCATAAGCCAATAAGCACTTTTGCATCTCCAAACTCAATCCCAAACACCCTCTCAATCCTCTCAAGCTTTACTGAAACCCTCTGCCATCTACACCCACCGTTGACCATGGTTGACCACTGTCGTCGTCCTACTGCTCGAGTGAACCACCACCATCCTATAATCTTTATCATCACCAGCTAGTTCAATTGTCCAGAATTAAGAATGAAAACTAGAAAGGTTAACAGACTTACATAACTTGTCGGAACCTTAATCGAGCCATACGCTGGAACCTTGACAGAAATCCTAATCGGAGCCCTAACCACCGTCGCTACCCCACCGTCTCTTCCTCTCTCTTCTGCTTCTACTTTCTTCTTCTCCTGAATTGGATGTGCAGGGTGATTGAAGACCTCAACCGACTCCTCTGGTCCTTTATTTCCTTTTCTCTCTCTTTCGATCTCCAACTCTCTTTCGCTCTATCTCTTTCTCTCTCGGTTTCACTCTCTCTCTCCTCGATTCCTCTCTCTATCTCTCTCTCTCTCTCTCTCTCTGTCTGTCTACCTCTCTCTTGCGCCCCTTCCTCTTTCTACGCTTCTCTTCTCTTCCACAATTTCTCTCTTTTCGTTTTTTTCTACAGATCTGTATCTCTCTTTCTAGCTTTGCCTTAATCTCCGTCTCTCTCTCTCTCCTTGTGTCCGTGTGTAGGTTACTGGGTGTGGGTTTGTGCAAAAAATAAAGCAGGAATCATATTGCATTTTGGTACCGGGAAGTGAGGGAGAGACACTTGATCCTTGTGGTTATGGGTTCGACTCCTGATCCCTCCAGGTTTTACCGGTTCGCTGCCGTCGTGCCTTCGGGCGGGTATGCGGGCCGGGTTTTCCTTGAAACAGGAGACGGGTGGGCTAGAGGGCTCCGTGTGTGCGGATTGGGACGCTACAAGATACGTCTTGTGAGCTACCTTTCGCCAATGGGGGCCGCGTACGAAGTACCCGGCAATACTTTAGTTGGACGTGAAAAAAAATATAAGTGTGTGTGTGTTGTGTTTGGTGGACCGATAAACTGGGAAGGGGTGGGAGGTTTGGGGTTTTTATATAAATGGTTGGTGTTGATGGGTTTAGATAAAACCATTTATCAAATGGTTTTTAATTTGTGTGTTGTTAACATATGGGGAGGACATGTGTCCTCCCTAATGAATCACCAATGAGCCATCGGACGGGTTCGTCATTGGGTATCGGTTCAGTTGCGTAACGCCGTAACGGGTATTTTTCGGATAGTAATATATTTTATAATTATTCGGGTTTCGAATTCGTATATATATATATATATATATATATATATATAGGGTGAGGTTCCTGTATAAAGTGAATTTTTCGTACAAATTGTGAGAAGTCTATATAGGCATTGTATTTTAAATTTTAGGCATGATGTTTTATGTTCCTTTGGCATAATATTATATAGAAAAACACAAAAAGTAACAATTTAAAACACTAATTAATGTATTCTAGACATGCAATCTAAAACACCGTACGAAGAAAGTAATGAGTGTGTTTTAAATTTAATGTCTAGAATACATTTGATTGTGTTTTAAATTGTAACGTTTGGTGTTTTTCTATATAAATCAATGCAAAAGGAATAAAAAACATTATAGCCAAACTTTATAACACAATGACTATATAGACTTCTCACACTTTGTACGAAAAATGTACTTTGTACAGGAACCTATACCTATATATATATATATATATATATATATTCTTTATATTTATTGTTATCTAGATCCTCGTTGTTTCACATATAGACGCGAAAAATTTCAGGGCCCTATGATCGGGTTGTTACATTTTGTAACTGTTGGTGCCAATAATATAATTTCTAAATTAAATAGGTATAAAAATGATAAAATGGGAAAACCATGAGGCACTAAGCATGTGATATAATCTATTTAATTTGAATTATTGGAGTAAAATGTAATTTATGTCTATGTAGCAGCAAGTAAAATAAATGTTTAGACTAATCTCTACTTATCTCTACTTATATCTCTATCTCTACTACCTTATTAAGGAGGAGAGATGGGTAAGAAGGTAATTTCACCATCATTTTAAGATGGCATACAAAAGGTCTCATGCATAAATTTCTAACTTTTACCATTTTCTTCCATCTATGCCCTTATGTACAAGTCACTAATACAAATCAATTGCACCATTCAATACATTTAATTCATGTATTAACTTTTTGTTACCTAGAACCATTACCAAGTAATAGATTAATTCATGTAACTTTTTTTTAATGGATTAACTTTTTGTTACCAATGGAATTTGAATTATCACCACAAGAAAAGGCTAAGCCTTATTTAACACTTTGTAACCAGTAGGCTAAAGGATCTTTGGGTCATGTGTGTAACTAAATGTTGCAAATAAAAATCAAGCACGGATCGGATTGGATAAATGACAGTATGGTGTATAAAGTTTTGGCAATTTAAAATGTGAATAAAAATACATACCCGCGGCAACGCGCGAGCATTCCACTAGTCTATCTATATAATAATTGAGGTCACTTGGGTTGAATGAAGGCTTAGGAGAGAGTTTAAGGTATCCATATTGAATATGGAGCTCCAACTTGCTCCCTATAAATAGTCTTTTCTACATTTTAATTTCCTACATTCTTCCATTACACTCTCAAATCCTCACTAACAAATCTTCCAAACCACATTCATCACTCTTCTTTTTATTCATTGTTCCTTCTAGGTATGTCTCTTTTTCATGTAGATTGAAGGAAGTTCATCCATTGTAACGTGTTCCGATTCATAAACGTTAAAAATAGGCATATCATATGATCCTCAAACCTGGAAAACTTTTATGTTATCGTAACATCAATCAATTACTTTGACATAAACCGGTTTAATATTCAAAGAGGAAATCGTGTTTTATAAAGGTTAGTAATAATGTGGAATCACTTCAGAATGTGGAAGCAATATTCAAACCTTTATGAAGAAATCGTGGTTTATAAAGGTTCCAAATTCGTTTTCTTTATGTCATCGTTTTGTAAAGTAATCGGATGGTATATATTGACTCTTTTTTGATGTTTTTTCATTTGATTAATATGGAACCACTCTTTTTTGTAAAGGAATCGGTTAGTTATAATATGGAATCACTTCTGAAAGTGCAAACGATCTTCAAACCGTTGTGAAGAAATATATTGAATGTTTAGATGTTTTTTCATTTTAATACTAGAATACCATCCACCGCTGCAACTAAAAGGTATGTGGTAGATCTTTTTTTTTTTTTTTTTGTGTGTGTTTATTAATGCGAAGTAGCTATTTTTCTAAAAGCAGAATGTCATTGTTTATATCTTTTATTATTATGTGTTTGTGATTAGTGATGTTAACTATTATGTTGGATGGGATGCATGACTTTTAAGGTCGAGATATGATGTTCATATATTGTTCATAATTGTTCTTAAAGATCTCATATGGTTTGGTGTTAAAGAGTGGATTGTTATGTTAATATGATTTGATCGAGTAAGGAGCCAAATCTCAGTTCGGATTCTGGATATGGATCTGAAATAAAATAATTATGGAGCATTTAATTTTGGATTATTAGTTTCCTAACTTTGTGCCACATATTTGGAAAGGTAGTAATTATCCTTGAATGCATTAATTATTGGTTGACCAAGAAACATAGGCGACAAGCATAATTTTTTCAAAAATTATAAAGGAGTCGGGTTTATAATAATTCATTTTTCTTTTATTACTTCTTTTTGTCATATTTATTTTTAAGTTAGCGTATTTAATATTTACGTTTTTTAAGACTACTCGATAAGCTTTTTCTACTGCATTGTATATACTCTTTGAATATGAAAATGCAAATGAGACAAATGCTATTGTTTTGGGGCACACCAATGTCAAATGTAATGTTGTAATTGCTTAGGTACATGTTTTTTAAATCTTTAAATTTTTATAATTCAGTGTTTTCTTTATCTTTAAATTGATTTTGTAAATTGTTTATTCGTGTTTTTGTTTACCAGCTTATTGACTGATTATATGCATTCGTGTGTTAGGGTTTCGATTTATAAACCGAATTTTGGATCATCAGGAGCAGGGCGGACTTTTAATAAAAAAGTTGTTGAAGCTATGTCGTCAATAATATGGGGTAATGATATGTACCCAAGAGTTTATTCTTTTGTATTAATTATATTGACTGTCAATCAATTAAAATAATTAATGTGATTTTGGTTAACCATAATAGGTGGAGTAATTTTAGGACAAAATATAAATTTCAAATACTAATTTACACTACATAATTAATACTTTATCATAATTTACGCTTTCTATATTCATACTAAAATTTAAACTTTCCATAATACAAATATATAAGGAAAAAAACACTTATATTATAAGTGTATACTAAATTATATAGATTTTGTTACAGAAAAATATGTTAATTTATATATTTAGTTTACATTTTATAAACTACCATGTTTGATATATAACATCAATACATATATATTTAGATGTAAAAGACGTATTTATAATATGTAAACAACTAACAAACCAATCATTTTTATAATACGTTTGAATTTCGTAAGGCATAATTATTACTCGTAGAAATGAATAAACAAAAAAAAAGCCACATTTGGTATATTTTATTTTTGAATTTCAAAACTTATAAATCTTTTACAAAAAAATACTAAACACATAATGGAAACTTACCAATTTTACTTATACGACTTTAATAATCAATCAAGATTTGATCCTGAAAACTATATTAAGCCTTTAATGTGATTTGTTAAGATTTGAATATTAATTCACATTTATTCTTTTGTATTAATTATATTGACTGTCAATCAATTAAAATAATTAATGTAATTTAGGTTAACCATAATAGGTGGAGTAATTTAGGACAATATTTAAATTTCAAATACTAATTTGCACTACATAATTAATGTTTTATCATAATTTACGTTTTCTATATTCATACTAAACTTTAAACTTTCCATAATACAAATATATAAGGAAAAAAATCACTTATATTATAATTGTATACTAAATTAAATAGATTTTGTTACAGAAAAGTATGTTAATTTATATATTTAGTTTACATTTTATAAACTACCATGTTTGATATATAACATCAATCCATATATATTTAGATGTAAAAGACGTATTTATAATATGTAAACAACTAACAAACCAATCATTTTTATAATACGTTTGAATTTCGTAAGTCATAATTATTACTTGTAAAAATGTTTAAACAAAAAAACCACATTTAGTATATCTTATTTTTGAATTTCAAAATTTATAAATCTTTTACACCAAAATACTAAACACATAATGGAAACTTACCAATTTTACTTATACGATTTTAAAAATTAATCAATACTAATTTATCAGTTAATTTTGTATATTATATTGTTCTAATTAGTCATAAATGCTATTTAAAATATGATGACAATAACTTCGCTAATTTCAATCAATTTTCATTGATTGACGTCTTAATACATGCCTTCCATTTTTGCACTTCATCTATATAGATAGTTTTATCAAATCCATCTCAGTTGCTCTACACAGAATTACTTGATTGTGCAACAGCATTCTAACTAATACTAAAACTAATATTACGGTTTTTAAACCCATTTATATCTTATTGACCGAATTGAATTTTTCTATTACTATTTTACGAATATATTACTAATTACTAATAATTACTAATACTAATGAAATTAATGAAATTGAATTTGAATTAGTAAGTCAATTTGAAATATAAATAATTTAATGAGACAAAAAAATGGTAATAAATTTAGGTTTACTATGGTGGTGTTTGTTTTTCTCCCAGAAGCACTTCTGACCTCTTTTGTCTGCGTCGTGCAGACGCGGACAGACGTTTGGGGCGGGCAGACTGTTTGTTTTTCGGAAGACATTTCACTCCAAAAGCTCTTCCTGACCTCTTCTTGGTGCAGACTTGGACCAAAGTCTTCTAAGGTCTTCAAAGGTCTTCTCCTCTTCTCTTCTCCTCACCCACCACCACCACCACCCACTACCACCACCACCACCACCACCGTCACTGTCACACCCTCAAATTCCACGTGCGGGGTTTTACCGCGAGGCGCGTGACAAACCAGGATCTAAGTCAACGGTCACAATAAACGACACTATATGATACGTAAAAATGACATAAACAAACCATCTAGTTTCCATAAATCCATCGCTGCGGAAGCGTAACTTTATTACAACCCAAAATGTAAAAGTACTTAAGTTTGAAAAAGATAAGAAAATGCAAATGAATCCTAGACGCCGTGTGACTCCGTGCGCCTATGATAAGCTGCTACCTCAACGACCTGAGACAAACATGCTAAAAACGTCAGCAAATAATGCCGGTGAGTTCACAGGTTTTATATTAAATGTTTAAGTAATGAAAGCCATCATGTTATCACTATGTCAGAAATGATAGCGTTAGCTAGACGCATGAGTAATACCACTACGACCGGAAACCATTACAGACAACGATATATGATTTTTGCCCGAAACGATTATGCACTACCTCCAGTAGCGTTATGACCGAGACAATATGCACCCGCCCGGCTCCTAGCCGACGGGTGGGGTCTGTCAGTCCCAATAGATCTATCCACATTTCCCCCGTTATGCTATCCAGCATATTCATGGTTTCCCCGGGGCTTTACGTATCGTATAGTATGTAAATGAATTAACACTAGTATAACATGATAATTTATGAAATTAGTATGAGCATGTGTCTCCCCCGAAATGTAAAACGTGAAGTGGGGCCGTGAAACTCACCTGATGTTGCTCCTCGCACTAAGACAAGTAAACCTGCTCAATAGACGGCACCAAATACCGGTGACCTATCATGACGAGCGTATAAGGTGTTAGACTAACAACCCGTAGGTTGATTAGTCCCTAGTAGTCCAGACCATAACCGTGTACATATGAAATGATGTTTAAACGTTTAACCGACCACACCAGACAAGGTCCGACATCCCATTGGTGACCCGACATTCCACGTATTAGATAAATACAAGACATCATGCCACATATGCAATTAGACACTTAATACGCGCAACAGTTCACCTAGTCTAGCATAATGTCCGATTAACGCATAAACAGGTCCGAACACGTGTCACTAAGTCATTGGGTGTATCCCGGGGTTCCTATCATGTTCCTAGGCGTCAAATCATGTTCCGGGATGTTAAAGTATACATACAGCAGCATTATACGCGATTAGGAATCAAACTAGCATTTAGGATTGTAATTGCTTAAGTATAGGGGAATAGGATTGTAATCACTAGTAGTATAGGGGAATAGGATTGTAATCACTAGTAGTATAGGGGAATAGGCCTCTACTCGCCTATATATAGGCGAATAGGGCTTGTACTCGCCTATACATCAGGCATTTAGGGGCCTACTCGCCTAAAGCCTCATGCGAGTAGGTTCCTACTCGCCTATACTGTTCTGTAGTGCAATTTCGCGCGCCGAACACTCCAAATCAGATCTGAAACATGTAGGAACATCCAATAATCATCCTAACACATTAACAAACATATTTCAAGCAAAACCCCTAAGTTTTCATCGTTCTAACAGTCCCGAATGCGAGCGTTTTCCCAAAATAGCAACTTAGCATGTAAACATCACATCAACATGCAAGAACTTGCCCTAAATAGCAAATATTCAGATTAAATCACATAACCACGTTGTCCGATGGCATCCTACTGTTCTAGCATCATCCTAGAGCAAACCCTAACATCATTCAATCAACAACATACCTCATATCATCCTTAATCATTCAAAATCCTTCAAATGGGTCAAAATATCAAATATCAACAATACACAACCAAAACCATTCAAACTCCTAGGACATCATCATACCAACTTGTAATAGCCATAAACATCATAATAACATAAGAACAACCATGATTAAATCCTAAAAATCCTATCTTTAAACACATATAACACATATAACACATGTAAAGGTGTGGGTTTGTTTAAAAACGGTTTTAAATGGATTTTCAAAGATAAAAACATTTATAAGTCAGGTCTGGACGTTTAGGGAGTAAAACATAATCATTTAAAGGTTTGGGTTTGAAGAACACACCTTGTAATCAAGAGGTGATGATGGAATAAGCTTGAAAATGGTGGTTTTGATGCAAAAACGAGTTCCAGAGGGTGTTTGTGTGTTGGGTTATGTTATGGGACGGCTAGGGTTGCACAAATAATGTTTTGGAGGTCAAGGGTGGTATTTATAGGCGTTTCTAGTCGTTTGGGGCAATTCAGGCGAGTATGCAGACCTATACGCGAGTAGGGCTTCTAATCGCATGAACCTTCATGCGAGTAGCCTCCTACTCGCCCAAAACTCCCCTCCAATCGCCCCATTATAGGCGATTAGGCTATTCCCCTGAAGCCTAATCGCCTGAAGCCTCCTTGTGTGTGTGTTTTGCGCGTTAAACCCCGTTTTAACACATGTTAGCACATATTCACATACCGACAAGTCACATAATGATTGTAAACATATAATGCATGATAAATAACACGTTCCCGCCCGATCACCAATTCCCGGGACCCGAGACTTGCGTGTGTGCGTTAAACCCGGCGATTCCACGAATCACCGATCCTTGTACACATAGTTATGGACCGACACCCAATGGCCCCGCGAACCATTGTAACGACTCCCGATGATTCCCGAATCATCAGTACGACTTAACTGACCCCAGTTAAGTATGATATTAAGTAGTTGTTTAAAATGTTTTCGTTGAGATAGTCTTGTATGCATGCAAAGTATGATACGCATGTATGTAAAGTACGAAACGTATGTATGTAAAATATGAAAAGTATTAACCTAAATATGCCGGGTGTCACAGTCACCCACCCACCACCACCACCTAGCATCGTCCACCACCACCGTCCACCACCACCACCGTCCATCACCACCACGGTCCACCACCACCACGGTCCACCACCACCCACTACCACCACCCACCACCAACCACCAACCACCACCGTCTACCACCACTACCACCACCACCCACCACCACCACCCACCACCACCACCTACCACCGTCCACCCACCACCACCACCTACCACCGTCCACCCACCACCACTACCACCACCCACCATCGTTCACCACCACCCACCACCACCATCACCCACCACCACCACGGTCCACCACCACCACCACCCACCACCACCACGGTCCACCACCACCACCCACCACGGGTCCACCACCACTACCACCACCACCCACCACCGTCCACCACCACTACCACCACCCACCACCACCACCACGGTCCACCACCACCACCACCGTCCACCACCACCCACCACCGTCCACCACCACTATCACCACCACTACCACCACCACCCACCACCCACCACCACCCACCACCGTCCACCACCGTCCACCACCACTACCACCACCACCCACCACCGTCCACCACCACTACCACCACCACCCACCACCATTCACCACCACCACCACCACCGTCCACCACCCACCACCACCACCACCGTCCACCACCACCCACCACCGTCCACCACCACCCACCACCACCACCACCGTCCACCACCACCACCCACCACCGTCCACCACCACTATCACCACCACCCACCACCACCACCCACCACCACCACGGTCCACCACCACCACCACCTACCATCGTCCACCCACCACCACCACTACCACCGTCCACCACCGTCCACCACCACCCACCACCACCACCATGGTCCACACCACCACGGTCCACCCACCACCACCACCATCTACCACCAGACTGCTGTAAAAACTCAGTTTGTTTAAATTTAAGTTTATTTCAGCAGCCTGCAGACGTTAACAAACAAACAGTCTTCTTCTTGCAGACTGCAGACCTTTGGTCCACCTCTTCTCCTGCAGATGTCTGCAGATGTGGTCCGCAGACTATAGACCTTTTCCTACAGAAAAAACAAACAGCACCTATATTTGCTTTACTATAATAACTCTCATTAAATTTATTACCATTTTTTTGTCTCATTAAATTATTTTACGAAATTATGTCTCATTAAATTTATTAAATTTAACTCTAATTTCAGCTTACCATAATTTAATGAGACGAAATTAAGTTTAATATGAAATTATTGTTGGTAATTATGAATCAATTTAATTTCTATTTATGAATCAATTTAATCAATCTTTTATTATGTATGATTGATTATAAATCAATTTATAATCAATAAGTTAGACTTACCATAACTTAATGAAACGAATTTAATTTTAATACGAAATTATTTTTGGTAATTAGTAATCAATTTAATCCGTAAGATGGAACATCAATTTAATCCATAATTATATATAAATTTAATTGATTTTTTATTATGTATGATTGATTATAAATCAATTTATGTATGATTGATTATGAATCAATTTTACCATTTTTTTTTTGTATTAATGATTCATTATGATTCAATTTAATCCATAATTTAAATACAATAAAACATTCAGTTGTATATTATTCAAAATATAGAATCGATTAGGAGTAGAAATATTAACTCAATGAATATTCTAGATAACCATTTTAAACATATATCTATGTATACAAATTTTAAGAATCGATTAACAACTAAAGTTTTTTTTTTAATTTTAACACTTATTATAAAAATCTTTTATTCTAAAAAAGTATGTTATGAATGTGTAGTTATCTAATTGTTATGAATTGATACTTAACTAAGTATAGAGTGTAACTTGCGAAAGAAGGTTTTGTGTTTTGAAATTAGATTTCTAAAATTGAATGAATTTTACACAATTATGGCATAATTGGTCATCAATTTATAGAGTAAATTAGATTTCTAAATGTAGCGAAGATTGATTGACTGATTGATTGATAAACCAATCTTTACCCAAATTTTCGCAACCATTAACTTCAATAGTTATTTAATCTCATATTTTTACGAATTCTGATTGGTGTTCATTGCAATTAATAAGATTTATTCAATTTGAAATTCGAATGTTTTTAATATAATTGATTTGAATTACTGATTACGATTTTAAGGTTATTTATTAAGATTTTTAATCTCATTTATTTATATTACTATTTTTACGAATTCTGATTGGTCTCCATTGCAATTAATAATATTTATTCATTTTTAATGTTATTTATTAAGAGTTTTAATGTTGTTTATTGACATTAATAATAGTTGACCGAATTTAATGTTATTTAGTAAAAAAAATTAATCTCATTTATGTATATTTCTAATTTTACGAATTTATGTTTAAAATTATTGACCAAATTTAATTTTTTATATTATGACTTTCGTTTAATCAATTCTTATTAAAAGATAATCATCAAAATCATTTCAATAGTAATATGCTAATTTTAAGATGTCTATAATAATTTGTCGATAATTGGTAAGTCAATTTGAAACGCGGATGTTTTTATGTAACTGATTTGAATTATTGATTACGATTTTAAAGTTATTTATTAAGATTTTTAAACTCATTTATTTATATTACTATTTTTACGAATTCTGATTGGTCTTGATTGCAATTAAAAAGATTTATTCATTTTTAATGTTATTTATTAAGAGTTTTAATGTTATTTATTGACATTAATAATAATTGCAAGAATTTAATGTTATTTAGTAAAAAATTTAATCTCATTTATATATTATTAATTTTATGAATTTATGTTTAATATTATTGACCGAAATTAATTTTTTATATTATGACTTTCTGTAATCAGTTTTCATTAAAACATAATCATCAAAATCATTTTAATAGTAATATGCTAATTTTAAGATGTCAATAATAATTTGTCGATAATTGGTAAGTTAATTTCAAATGCGGATGTTTTTAATGTAATTGTTTTGAATTATTGATTACAATTTTGAGGTTACTTATTAACATTTTTAATCTCATTTATTTATATTACTATTTTTACAAATTTATTTTTAATATTACTGACCCAATTTAATTTTTCTATTATTTTTAATATTATTGACCCAATTTAATTGATTTAAATTATTGATTACATTTTTTGAGGTTACTTATTAACATTTTTAATCTCATTTAGTATTGATTTTCACCCTGGTTTTAGCTTGATTTTTAGGTCATTGGTTATGAGTCAAACCGTCAAAACAGTTTAGGGTCTTCTGGATATATTTACCTTAAATTCTTGATGATAATACAATTATAATGCCAAATGTCTTTCTTTTCCTCACCAGAGTTGTTTTTGACAAATTTCACTGTTTTGTTATTCAAATGGTTCAGGGATCCTATAAGTGGACATAAATTCTTTTCAAAGCCACAAGTTTCAAATCGTCTTGCCATGTCAAATCGTGTTATAGAAGCTAAAATAATTCAGGGAGTAACATTGGAATGCGAACTTTTTTCCAAAGAATTAGGCTGTCCCCATCTGATAAGAAGATTCCTTTCAAATTTAACAGAAGACAATTCCCTCTTACTTTATGTTTCGCAATGACAATAAATAAGAGTCAAGGACAAACCCTATTTAGGGTAGGTCTGTATTTGAAAGATCCTGTTTTTACACATGGGCAGTTTTATGTCGCTGCCAAGTGACAAAAGTAGAGATGGCCTGAAGATACTAATATTGGGCAAAGATGACAGCGTTAATAATAAATAGCAAATGTTGTCTATAAAAAAATATTTTGAAGTTTGTGAATAAGTATGCGATCATATTTTGCATAAATTGTTTAATTTTTTTTTATAATTTTTGGGTTGTATGATTTGTTAAACTACATTTATTTACTTTGAATTTAATCTTCATTTGTATGTCGGTACAATAAATATATGTTTATTCATTTCATTATTTGTTTTTAAATCACGTCAACTCAAACATTTGTTGATTCATATATATGTTATTGGGTAACATTAAACTTTTTTATGATAATATACAATCAACCAAAATTCACACGAATTGTATTACGTAATTTTCAATAAATAAATTTGCATACTACAATCTTTATAGAATTTTTTTCATTTGACATGGATATGTACCGCGTGTACACGCGGGGCTCTAACCTAGTACATTATAAAGGAGGAGAGATGGTCAAAATAGTCACTTCATGTCAATTTTAAGATGACATACAAAAGGTCACAAGGTAAACAACTATTTTTTTTGCCAAATCCTTCCCTTTATGCCCCTATGTGTAACATTTGATTACAATTGTACAAATAACTAATGCAAGTCATCTCTATTATTATTTTATCATTATTATTACATTATCAATAGCCAAATATACTTTTTCTAATTCACGGCTTTATTCAAATTTCAAGAACTACTTAATTTACTACTTTACTTTACCTTCGTTGTTTTAAAGGTTTAACAATGTATGCATGAATTTGATTTTTTTAATTATTTAATTACTTTTTACATACTTTTATTCATTTTGTCATTTACTTTTATTAGAATAAAATTGAGCATACAAAAACAAAAGTAACATTAATTTATCTGCATGAATTTGATTTTTTTTAATTATTTAATTACTCTTTACATACTTTTATCCATTTTGTCATTTACTTTTCATGAATTTTAAGATGACATAGAAAATGTCATGTAATTTTTTTTCCTTTCTACACTTCATGCAAAACCTACTTGTACATATTCTTTTATCATAAACTTCAATTACCATTAATCTATATATATAATATCCTCGGTTGTAGTATAGACAGACTTGTGCCATATGACCACACATCATGTTTTAAGAAAAAATGTTTTTAAAGTGGAATTATTGTATATGGTGTATGAAAAAATATTACATACTTGCGACAAAAAACCTAAGTATCATAATGTTGTATTGCAACCCATTTGTAGATCCCGCTGCAACGCGCGGGTAAACCCACTAGTCTTTATAAATGACCCAATAAGCCATTAAGGTTTTATTATGTTGCAATGTGCGTCTTTGTGTGCAATGGAACTCAACTTTTTGTTAGCCTACATAATACTTATATTCACTTTCCTTTCTGTAACCAGGCTTCAAACATTCTTCTATAGCTTTTTAGAGCGGATAATGTTATATCGAAGATCAAGTCAAGCACCGAGCATAAAAGATCATACTCTACATACTGAAGGACGAGTAATAGTTTAGGGGGAGCATCAAGACACTACACACTCTTTTTCACCTTGTCACATTCGTTGATCTTGAACCCAGAATCAAGCATGACATGATCAAACTTTTGATGCCATTGTTTTGGAGCTTGTTTCAAACCATACAAGGATTTTACAAGCTTGCATACTTTATTTTCTTGTCCCTTGGCTATGAAACCCTCGGGTTGTTCCATGTAAATCTCTTTCTCTAGATTTCCATTCAAGAAAGCCGTTTTCACATCCATTTGGTGAACTTCCAAATTTTTAATGGCTGCAATGGCAAGTACTATCCTGATGGATGTTATTCGCGTTACAGGCGAATATGTATCAAAATAATCCAAGCCTTCTCACTGTTTATATCCTTTGATCACCAACCTTTCCTTGTATTTATCAATGGTTCCATCTGGTTTCATCTTTTTCTTGAAGATCCATCGATATCTTAGTGGGTTGCATCCCGCCGGAAGATCCACTAGCTCCCAAGTGTGGTTTTGTAAAATAGAATCTATTTCACATTTTATGGCCTCCTTCCGCTAAGGTCCATCCGAGGAATTTACCGCTTGTTGGTAAGTTTGCAGTTCCTCCTCAACCATATAGGTGAGGAAATCTGGGCCAAAAGATTTTTCAGTCCTTTGCCTTTTACTCCTTCAGATGTCACCTCCATCAATCTCAGATTGTCTTTGAGGTTCATCATTTTCAACTTATTCTCTTATAAAACTTTCCCCAGTTGGGTTTGATGGGCTCGGTTCATCATCTAGAACACTTTCATCAAATGAGTTTGGTGAACCCAGTCTAGGCCTTTCCAAGCATGGGAATATGTGCTCAAACCAAGAAGCATCCTTATACTCCAATATAGTGCCGTTAGACACTCCAGGATTTTTCGAGTCATGCACAAGAAATCAAAGTGGACTACCCAGACGAGTGTATCCAATGAGCACACAATCTATAGTTTTGGGTCGCATAACAAGACGTTTTGGTGGTGTTACAACCACCTTAGCTAGGCACCCCACACTCGCAAGTGTTTGTATGATGGTTTGACTCCCATCCATAATTCATACGGGGTTACGTCTTTCTTCTTACGGGGAACTAAATTTAGAATGAAATTTACTGATAACAGAGCATCCCTCCATGTCCTCACTCACCCCGGAGCTTATCAACATGGCATTCATTATTTCTTTTAAGGTTCGGTTTTTTCGTTCCGCCGTGCCATTTGATTGTGGTGAGTAAGGAGGTGTGAATTCATGTATAATTCCACTTTTTGCACAAAGATCAGAAAAAGGTGAAACATACTCACCACTAGTATCACTTCTTACCTTTTTGATTTTTCTGTTAAGTTGATTTTCAACTTCGGCTTTGAAAATGACAAATTTGTCAATAGCCTCGTCCTTACTCTTAAGTAAGTATACATAGCAAAACCGTGTGATATCATCAATAAACGTTATAAAATACTTGTTCTCACTTCTAGTAGGAATCACTTTCAAATCACATACATCGGTGTGGATCCAATCAAGGGGACCAGTGATTTGTTCAACATTTTTGAATGACGTTCGTGTTTGTTTTGCTTCGACACAAGTTTCACATTTATGGTTTGAGTCAATTTCAATTTTTGGTATGCTGTTCAATTTAATTAAATGACAAATAGAATTAAAGTTCACATGACCTAGTCTACAATGCCAAACATTAGAAGACTCACACAAGTAAGCAGAACTATTGTTATCCATTCCATTCATAACAGTTGCATTTAACTTGAACATACCATTTAGAGCATAGCCCTTACCTGTATGAGTATGTATGGATCGTATAACAACAAAGAATGATCAAACAAGTTAGTTTTAGGTGCGGAATCCCTAAAACAATCACAAAATAATAGTCAAACAGATCAAAACAAGTGAATCATCATTTCAAAAGCTTTTCATTAATTATAAACTCGATTACACGTTTAGAGATTGATACAAACAGGGTAAGAACATGAAAAGAGCTAAATAAACTTCTAGAGAGACTTTCAGAAAGTGGAGGGAATGATATGACAAAAAGTTACATTCAAAAATCAAGCTTGACTATTTATAGACTGCACATTCGCCCACTTTGTTCGTGCGAATGTGCAGGTTCGACCAAACCAACTGGTCGAACCAAGCTATACATAAACATTAATCTCATTCGACCAAAACTTCCTCCTTCGCACCTTCTGATCTTCCTTCGCACCAATTAGAATCTTCCTTCGTACCTTATAAAACTCCTTCGCACCATCGACATTCATCAAAACATGTTTATTGAACAATCCGAAGCACTAGTCGCACAATTGCATCTACAAACTCCCCCTCGACTATTGCTTGGATTGCTGTCGACGTTGTTCATCCATTCTGATGTTCATTAGTTTGATATGTCGCAGAATCTTCTGTTCTTTAGTCAAAACCGGTTCCTGAAATTGCTTTAGCTTCGTCTTTTTCAATTCAGGCACCTTTTGCTTCTCAACAAACTTCCCGAGCTTCTCGTAGGGCTGGCAAATCGTGTCCCTAACAGGTTAACAGGTCTCTGACGCGCGCGAACAATCAAGTTCTAAACATGAACACGACTCGTTTAACTCATTTATATCTCATGTTTATAACACAGTTTTATGTTTTATGTACCAAAAAAGGGAAATGAAAGATTTTTGCCTCTTAATTCTAAGTATTAAAAAAAGTCAAAAAATCAAATAGTGTACTTTTCAGTCAAACAGGTCTTATCGTGTCTTAACAGGTTACCCATTGCCAGCCCTAGCTTCTCGTCATAGTCACAACCAGCATTAATATCATATGCAAAGCACAGAAATACCACACGTTGGTATTTTCCTGCTTGCTCAGCATCCTTCACTTCAGAATAGATCGGATTGTAAAACAACATTATTATATCCTCATGTGAACAGTTGATTAACCACATGGGATCAAAAATGTGTATTTTCTTGTAGTTCTTCTCTCCGTCTTTCAGTACAATCACAGCCTCTGCTATCTTCCAATCGTAATACCACCAAATGAAATCTTTAGCGAAGTGTTGTGGGATCGGCAACAAAGGAATCTTTTTCAACACTTGCGGTGGTTTATACTTTAACGTCACCTTGGGCATTCCTGTAATCTGATCAATATCCTTTTTATGAACAATTTGTTTAGGATATTGTGGTTCAAACAAATCCCACTTGGTTCGGCTTTCTCTCGTCAACTTTTCAGCAAAGTAGGTAATCTGACTATTTGACGCTCCCGTTAAACGGTGACGGCAAATATCACGAATTGCCCAATAAGAAAGAGTCTTCAAATGATGAAACTTATCAAAATATAAGATCCCCTTCTCCCACTTCACTGCTATGCATCTCAGTTCCTTAACAAACTTCCAGGCCAATGCACGACCTTTGAAAATACCACTATAAAGTTTGTAAAAGCTACCTTGTATTTCAGCTTTCGGACGATTATTTTCTTTCTCTTTCAATTTCCTCAAAAACTCCTTCAAACTCTCAGATTGCTCAAACCGTGGTTTATCATGCCCTTTGAAAATTTCATCTTCAAACACTTTGCTCTTCTCTTTAGCCAGTTTCTCGGCTTGGTTTAGCACTTCATCTGAGAATCCAGGAAATCCACAATCTTGATTATTCTTGAAGTATTGTGGATATTCCTCACTCGTTATATCCTCCATTTCAACATCTTCAAAAGCAGGAACATCACGGTCATCAGAATGATTACCGGCTTCCTTTTCAGGTATCTTTGGAATGTAATTGTCAGCGAGCAACTCTTCCAAAGTCTTTCCCACCTGTTTGGCTAAACCCTCAAGTATCTCTTTAGAAATCACCGCAGAAACCTCTCCATCTTCAAGATCAGGGTCATCAAACTCCAACTCAAATAGTTTATTGCTCGACTCGAATATTTCTGGAAATCTGCTTGTCATGTCAATCGTCCAGACTCTATCTGTGAGCATCTGGCGATACATGTTCTTGTCTTCTTCAGATAATGATTGCAGTTTTTCATTCCAGAATATATCGTCATCCACATTTTCACCTGGAGTCTTAGAGCTCGACTCTCCACCCTTACTCGAATCACGCTTTTCATATGTATACTTTTCAGCGTTATCATCATCATCATCACTACTATCAAAAGCAGAGCTGTTTCCATCACTCGATCCACCATCTGAACCTCCATCATCTCCATCATCTTTCTTCTTCTTCTTTTTAGAATCGTTTCCAGCATCTTCATCAAGATCTTCATCTTCTTCTTCGTCAAATGGTTCAAAATCTACTTGCTCTTCTTCTATTTCTTTATCTTCTTCACCAGCTTGAAGTTGAGGAGCTCGAGAGTACAAGTCTTTGATCAAATCATCCATATGCTTGTTACTCTTCTTTAGCTATTTATTCTCCTCTTTCAAGACAATAATCCTTCTGGTGTTTCGTTGCTCGTGCCTCAGCAACTTCTTATTCTCTCTTTTCAACCTCTTGATCGTTTTCTTCAAAACTTCATTATCATCATGGGATGTGACTACGACTTCTAACATCTTTTGATCATTTGTCTTCAATTGCTCAATCTCAGTTTGCTGTTTGTTGATAATACTCATCATCTCCGATAATCTTTGATTCACAGCACTCATGATATCACTATCTACTGAAACCTTCTTCTTCACAGGCGGTTCAGCAGCTTCAGGCAGTTTGCCTTTCCTAATCTTCTTGAGCACATTATCTAATGCTTCGTTAAACTGATCAACAGGTAGATCTTCACTCTGTTGTGTGCTCGAAGTAGTCGCAGTCTTTTGCTTCTTTGAAACTGGTGCAGTAACCGGTGACTTAGAACTAGAAGCGGGTTATAAGCGATTCAATCTCCTTCTTTCTCTTTAGACTTGGTTTCTCTGGTTTCTTCTTCTTTGACTTATCAGCTTGTACTGGAGAACCAGGAAAATCTTCATCTATGTTCAAAATCACTTCATCTTCATCAACTGGGATTGGACTCTTATTCTCTTGTTCTTCAACATTCTGACTAGCAGACTCACCAGCCTCAGTGGCCTTGGGCATGGTGGTCTTAAACGTTTCGGTCTCCGAGTCCCAATGTTCATCTTCTAGCGTCTCTTCTGAATCAATCGACGCTTCGTCCACAATGTGTAAACCCTTCTTTGCCATCTCTTGTTTCGTCTTGGTGTGCTTTTCTTCTTCTCAGGTTCAGTCACAACCTCTAACCTTATCTCTTTTTTCTTAACCTTTCCACTCTTGGCACCGACATTAACAACCTGTCTTTTGCGCTTCGCATCAGGATCAACAGGATGTAATGGGTTATCAGGATCAGAATCACTGTTCGCATGTCTCACAAGCCCTTCCCCTGGATCTGTATAATCAATTCTTGCTAGATGTCCAAATAAACGCCTTACTGGTGGACGTTCATTGACTGACAATCCTTTATACGCCTTCATCCTAGCAAGTGTATTAAGCGACATATGTTCCTGAACAACTATGTGCTTAGGATCCCTTTTCAAGTCTTTATACTTGTTGTCAAACACCTCTGGAGGAAACGAGGATATAGTAGAAACTTCAGATTCCTCGTGCCGTTCACAGGCTCTAGCAAATGTTCCATCAGCATGCCTGAAACATTGAACGGTTTGTTCAATACCAGGGCAACCATCATAGAGCTGATACTTTTGCGCATTAAGTCATATCCTCCAGCTGCAGATCCGAAGACATGTATCAAAACGTGTGCCAAATATTTGAATTGAGGGCACAGTTTTCCCTTATGCAATGAACCGTCAGTGATTGGTCCATTGTATTTCATTCTCAGAAAACACTTTCGCTGATCCATAAAACTAAACTCCTTAGGATCTGTCTTCTCATCTTGTAAGTTCAACGCTTCTCTTAGATCCTGCTCACAAACAATAACTCTCTGACCTTGGATCTTGCTAGTCAAGCACGACTCGCAATTCCAGAAATCTAGCTTCGCTCCTGACCAGAATTCTTGCATCATGTCTCGGTAATAATCGTAGGTGTAGCAATTTCATCTATCACCCTGCATCTCTTCAAGAATTCAATGATTCCGATAAATTCCGTGTGCTTTTTAACCTCTCCGAGATACGCACAACAATTATGCGCATTCTCGAAGGCTAAAGGCTCTTCAGGAACTGTCTTGGCAGGTTGTGAGGATGATCCAGCTTGCTCAGTCGTCTTCTCCTGCTCAGACATGGTTAAATCTGCAAAACAAAACAAAGACACATGTTAAAAATCGACAAAAATTCAAATTTTGAAAATTTTGGTAATTAACATTCTCATTCGCCCAAACGGGGATGCGAATGAGGAACAACAAGGTGCGAATGAGAAATTTTGATGGTACGAATGTATGAATTTTGATAAGAAGTTTCATTCGCCCATAAGTTTTTCATTCGACCAGTTTGTTATCTCCTTCGCCCATTCGAAAGGGTCAAAGGAGTGTGTTCTTATTTTGAATTTTCAATTTTGAAATTAATGGATTCTGATCATGTTCTTTTGATTTGAACAACAACTAACAATGCCGATTAACCAATTAAAACCAACAGATTCATCAATTTCTCATTATTTCTGTGTTTTCATATCAAACCTAGGTTTCGAACTAAAGAATTAATCAATTGAACAATCTATTGTTTTAGAAACCTTGGTTTATGATTTTTCTCCCCCTAAAACACAGAAACAATGAATCCAAATCATCCATTATAACAATGAACTAGATTAATATCAGTTTTAAGACTTAGGGCTCGAAACATAAAAACAGGGATTAAACCATGAATCCTTGATGTTAACCTGTAAGAAATAGTGGAAAAGGATCAGTAGAATGTAACGATCACAATGATATGACTGAAAATAACAGGGCAACAAGGTGAGGTTAGAGTGAAATTTTTGAAAATTTTTTGAATAGGTTCGAATGAGCCTGAAATGGTTTATATAGGCATCCTCCTTCGCCCGTTTTATTCGTACGAAAGAGAAACTTTTGTCTCCTTCGACCCTAGCTAAAGGTTCGAATGAGCCAAAAGGGTTCGAATGAAACATATGATCAAGAACACTCTCCTTCGCCCGTTTAAAACATACGAAGAACATGAAAAATCCCACATTCGACCAACCGAATGGGCGAATGAGAAATGGGATTTTTGATAAATTTTCCAAATCTCAAAAACGAGTCTCGGTCCAATTATTTTCCAACTTTTAAGCATCCAACATTCATATTCTCAAATTTAAAAAGTTACAAAGCTCAAATGGTGTAACAAGGTTTAGAAAATCGACATCAACCACCATCAGTTATCAAAAATAAGATGGAAATGAAAAATCTTTTTGGATTTTCTAAAGTTTATGCTAAAACACACCTAAAATCTTTTTGAGTTTTGTAATTTTTGACGAGAAAATAAAATGCACAAATGTAAACGAAAAACAGTAAATGTTTTGGGATTTCCGGTAAAGGGATCATATCAGTTATTGAGAAATCTGATCACACCGTTGATCTTTTGAATTATTATCATTAAAGACAATATGTGATCTGGTAACTGCTGATATTATGATCCACATAAACTCACATGCAGACTTTTGTGCAGTGCTTTTGTAACACCCCAACCGATGGCGGAAACATCGAGGTGCCACGTATGAATGATTGTTTAGTAGCTCATGGTAGTACACAAGTTTAAATAATCCTTTAATACATTACAATATTGAATTACATTAAAGTCTACATCAAGTAATCAACAAAGCTTCAAATATCTCCTCATGTTAGCTCTAGACTTCAAGCATCAGTATTTCCTGTTGAGTTTGGAAAAATGGGGGGGTCAACTAGAAGTTGGTGAGAATACATAAGCCATGTCAAGCAAGTAGTTTAAGTATAAAAGTTTAGCAATTCGTATGTCTATCGTAAATTTAAGTCTACATGAATAGTATAATATGTTGAATCGACATAATCAAACCTCCGACTAGTTTAGGTCCATCCCGTCATCTACGGTTCACCTTAGTAATATGTTGGAACGATAACAATCACCCACGCTACCTATGTAGGAGGTACACGTATCCGGGTGGGATTGTCAATCCAATAGATCTATTATTGAGTATCGCCGGCTTGGCCATAGCTAATGATTATGTAAATGTTGAAACTCGTTGAAACTCGTTGAAACTGTTGACTAATTCATGAGGCAATAAAGTTTACTACTAGACATGCATGTTGAATTGCTTAAAATTGTTGCAAGTATAAAGAATCGCATAAACATGGTTACGTAAACTCACATTGGTATAGTATTAGGTATTGAGGAATAGTATAAGTGTAGCCCAATAGTTTGCCAAGTGTTACCCTATGTATAAGGCAACAAATAAGTCTAAGTCTAACTAGTTTATAAGTATATCCTAGGGTTTCGATTTGGGGATATCCAATTGTTGAATTTAAAATAAAATGTTAATTAAATAAAGGGAAATTTGATAATTAAATAAAAGAAAGTCTTTTTATACAATTTGAATTTAGAATGTTCACAATAATGTGTTTGAAGTATAAAAATAATTTTTATAAAATTATTTCTTTAAAAATAGATTTTTAAATCTATTTATTTCAAATTGCCAAAATTTAACTTTAATATCTAAAAATACTAAAATTAAAGAATTATTATTTTAAAAATTATATTTCTGTTCTAAATATTTTAAAATAATTTGTATAAAATTTTGGTGCAAAAATAATAAAGATTGAATTTATTATGATTTAATTATGATTAAATCTAACAAAAATTGATTAAAAATATAAAATAAATGATTTTTCTGAATTAAAAATCATTTCAGTAAAGTTTAACTTTATACAAACTCAGGATAATTTTTGTAGAAATTAATAAAATTGTTTGGATATTTTAATGGATTTTTATAAATATAATAGTATAAAATTGATTTAATTATTATAAATATTAAATAAATGAATTTCAGAAAAATAAAAATTGTAAATAAAACTTTTATCTCAGATTTAATAAATATAATTTTTTTTAGAATTTATAAAATAGTTTTAATAATTAAAAATGAATTTACAAGATTAAAGGTATAATATATATATAATTGATTTGTTTGTTAAAAACCAAAAAAAAATAAAATAAGGAAAAGGGGTGCCATGGCCGGGACTCGAACCCGGATGGCTTGGATAAATACCATCAGTCACAACCACTTGGCCTAGGCCAGTGGTTGTGATTAACTCTGTTTAATTATAAATAAATATGCGATGCAAAATTAGTTTATCCCCAATTCAATATGCCACGAACCCTAGTTTCTGAAATTGATTGATTCACTCATCAATAGCCCAATTAATCATGGGGCTATTGATGAGTGAACGCCGATGAACAAAACCCACAGGATTAATTAAACTTACAACGATGATTCGAGCTTGATTGAATGGTCAATCCCGTAGGTCAAAGACACAATCAAGGTGAACGAGCAGTGTATAATTAAGAATATTGGTGATTGAGAAAGGAGTATTGGCGAGTTGTGAAGACTCGCTGATGACCAATTTATAGTGTGGATCAAAGGATCGAAGAAATGGTAAGGTTGACCAAGGATTGAAGTTTATACGCGTATTGGTTAAAATTGGTAAGATTGGAGAGCTAATTGATCGTGTATTTACTTGTGATAGACCGGTAATCAAGTTCCTTAATCAACCCTTAACAATTAACGAGTAATTGATGTTGATTATGGAATGTCGTGGATCTCAGTTGACTTTCTAAGTCAACTGAGGTGTTTTAAATGTCGTTATATAATTATATTCTGACCGGATTGAAACAAACAGGATGGCTAGCCCAGATGGTTGTGAGGGAGTGTTGTGTGTTGGTTGACTCGTGTTCGATACCCGGCTCGAGCGTTTTTTTATATCCATTTTAAAACAGGTAGGATAGGCTAGTGGGCCTGATCCAAGGGTGTTGGGCCGGGTTCTGTTTGGGCCTGGGGTTGTGTAGGCTAGTCTGGTGGGCTACAGAAATCAGTTTTTTTTTTAACTATCTATTTATTATAATTATTATTATTAGTATAACCCTATATATATATATGTATATGCATGAATAATTATCATTGTATTAGGGTTCAAAGTATCACCAAAAATAAAACTTGTCATTTTAATCCGTAACGTATAAATATTTAACGTGAAATGTTACAGTCTCCCCTACTTTTAGGAACTTCGTCCCGAAGTTAAAGGAAGACACCAGGTTTACAATTGGTCAACTACCGGAAACCTTGATAAAATTTCACACTACCTTAATGTACCTGTAAATTCATGATTACGTTCCGGACCGTAATTACCAATTTACCTTACATTAGGGTTTTGCGTCCTTTTATGACTCTACCGATTGTTGAGCAGGTCTGATAGTCTCCACCAGTCGTTGAGCAGGTTGTAGGGCCTCTCCCGACTGTTGGAAAGACATGATGACCTCTACCAATCGTTGAGTAGATTGTTTGGTAGTCAACTAATTGTCGTACAAGTAAGCAAGTATGATTATAGACATAGCAATTAGTTCACATTCAAACAAGTATGCACACAGATATTATGATAATACTCGAATTTATTATTTGAATCAAAAGTGGCAATACATGGAATTAAAGAGAAAGTAGTCATTATTCAAATGGTAGGGTTTAAGTAGCTGGAGGGTCTCAAGCGGGGTTATTTGGAGCATCAAGAGCGTTTGTAGCAGGGATTCGACAAGCATCTGCAAGATGCCCATACCTTTGACAATTTGTGCACTGTCGGCAGGGTACTTGAGTTGGATGGTGATACTGGCAGGTGTCACACTTAGGTAGGTTCCCATTGTATTGTTTCTTGGTGGTTGGGGCAGTGGTGTCTATTGCAAAATTCCTGACCTTGTTCTTCCCGTTGGTTGAGGCCTCAGTTTTGATATCAACGGCAGGTTGGGGGGTATCCTTTTTCTTTTCCCCTTTACGAGTCAGGGTTCCTGCCTTCACATGGTTATCTGTTAGGGTGGCAGCCAAACGCTTTGCTTCCTCCAAAGTAGCAGGGTTCCTTCCCCACACTGTGTCTTGAATCTGCATCGGTAAACCACCAATGTATTTTTCGATAGCAATGGGCAAAGGGGTGACTTTGTGGGGTAGCAGTAAGCTAAGTTCGTGAAAACGTGTGTTGTAAGCAAGGTTTTCCCCACTGTCTTGAGCAAGATCATGAAATTCATCTTCCAGCTTCTTAATTTCATTACGAGGACAGAACTCTGCCTTCATAATGTCTTTAGCTTGATCCCAAGTTAAGGTTAGTGCAGCTTCAGCTCCTCGAGTGCGTTTTTCTTCATTCCACCAAGTGAGTGCTTGTTTATGAAGAACACTCATGGCATAACGAACTTTAAAGTTGTCGGGGCATTCACTGTTAATGAAGGTATTTTCAATACCCTCAAACCATTGTAGGAGTCCTGTAGCTCCTTCTTCTCCACTGAATTTCGGGGGATTGCAAGAATTAAAGTGCTTAAGGGTACAGGCTGGAAGACCATTCCTGTTGTGGTGTCCATTTCCATTCCCGTTGCCGTTGCTGTTCCCGTTGCCGTTCAATTGGATGACTTGAGCTAGTAAGTTGGGAACCAGAGTTGCTATTTGCTGCGCCACTTGTTGAGAAATGATTGCAGCCAGTTGGGCATCGACACCATTGTTGTTGTTGTTGTTGTTGTGGTTAGTATCGTGGTTGTGGTTGTGATTGCTACTTCCTTCATCATGATTTTCACCACTATTAAGACGAGTACTGCGACGTGGAGGCATGATCTGTAAGAGACACAGTGAAATGAATGAGATTATATAAGGAGTGTAATCATTTATTCATTAAAACGAATAAACGAAAACGTTGACTTATCAAAGATTCTAAATTCTAATAACATATGAAGACATGCTTTAGCCTATAAGTGAACACTCATCCCGAGAATTCCCAGGTAGGCATTCGGGTCCCTCGTCTGATTGGGATATATGCGCAGTGCCAGCCTAGACAGAAGACTCAGAATACAGGCGTTCACCCTTCCAGATTGCACGTGTTTGTTATTAAAATCTAGAACTTCGACGAGATTTCATGGTGTTTCAGGTTAAACCTGAGGATTTTGCCTTATTAGTCTAAGAGTGAATCCAGTGATGGAGAGCAACCTTCTTGTAAGAATGAAAGTAGGGATAAGAAGTAGGAGGGAGATAGAGTGTAGCAAGTAAAAGGAGCAAGTACTGATTAAATCCTATGGTTATAGACTAGATTATTTTTCTAATAACCTAATTCCCTATAACCATGGCTCTGATACCAATCTGTAACACCCCAACCGATGGCGGAAACATCGAGGTGCCACGTATGAATGATTGTTCAGTAGCTCATGGTAGTACACAAGTTTAAATAATCCTTTAATACATTACAATATTGAATTACATTAAAGTCTACATCAAGTAATCAACAAAGCTTCAAATATCTCCTCATGTTAGCTCTAGACTTCAAGCATCAGTATTTCCTGTTGAGTTTGGAAAAATGGGGGGGTCAACTAGAAGTTGGTGAGAATACATAAGCCATGTCAAGCAAGTAGTTTAAGTATAAAAGTTTAGCAATTCGTATGTCTATCGTAAATTTAAGTCTACATGAATAGTATAATATGTTGAATCGACATAATCAAACCTCCGACTAGTTTAGGTCCATCCCGTCATCTACGGTTCACCTTAGTAATATGTTGGAACGATAACAATCACCCACGCTACCTATGTAGGAGGTACACGTATCTGGGTGGGATTGTCAATCCAATAGATCTATTATTGAGTATCGCCGGCTTGGCCATAGCTAATGATTATGTAAATGTTGAAACTCGTTGAAACTCGTTGAAACTGTTGACTAATTCATGAGGCAATAAAGTTTACTACTAGACATGCATGTTGAATTGCTTAAAATTGTTGCAAGTATAAAGAATCGCATAAACATGGTTACGTAAACTCACATTGGTATAGTATTAGGTATTGAGGAATAGTATAAATGTAACCCAATAGTTTGCCAAGTGTTACCCTATGTATAAGGCAACAAATAAGTCTAAGTCTAACTAGTTTATAAGTATATCCTAGGGTTTCGATTTGGGGATATCCAATTGTTGAATTTAAAATAAAATGTTAATTAAATAAAGGGAAATTTGATAATTAAATAAAAGAAAGTCTTTTTATACAATTTGAATTTAGAATGTTCACAATAATGTGTTTGAAGTATAAAAATAATTTTTATAAAATTATTTCTTTAAAAATAGATTTTTAAATCTATTTATTTCAAATTGCCAAAATTTAACTTTAATATCTAAAAATACTAAAATTAAAGAATTATTATTTTAAAAATCATATTTCTGTTCTAAATATTTTAAAATAAATTGTATAAAATTTTGGTGCAAAAATAATAAAGATTGAATTTATTATGATTTAATTATGATTAAATCTAACAAAAATTGATTAAAAATATAAAATAAATGATTTTTCTGAATTAAAAATCATTTCAGTAAAGTTTAACTTTATACAAACTCAGGATAATTTTTGTAGAAATTAATAAAATTGTTTTGATATTTTAATGGATTTTTATAAATATAATAGTATAAAATTGATTTAATTATTATAAATATTAAATAAATGAATTTCAGAAAAATAAAAATTGTAAATAAAACTTTTATCTCAGATTTAATAAATATAATTTTTTTTAGAATTTATAAAATAGTTTTAATAATTAAAAATGAATTTACAAGATTAAAGGTATAATATATATATAATTGATTTGTTTGTTAAAAACCAAAAAAAAAAAAATAAGGAAAAGGGGTGCCATGGCCGGGACTCGAACCCGGATGGCTTGGATAAATACCATCAGTCACAACCACTTGGATAAACGAGCAGTGTATAATTAAGAATATTGGTGATTGAGAAAGGAGTATTGGCGAGTTGTGAAGACTCGCTGATGACCAATTTATAGTGTGGATCAAAGGATCGAAGAAATGGTAAGGTTGACCAAGGATTGAAGTTTATACGCGTATTGGTTAAAATTGGTAAGATTGGAGAGCTAATTGATCGTGTATTTACTTGTGATAGACCGGTAATCAAGTTCCTTAATCAACCCTTAACAATTAACGAGTAATTGATGTTGATTATGGAATGTCGTGGATCTCAGTTGACTTTCTAAGTCAACTGAGGTGTTTTAAATATCGTTATATAATTATATTCTGACCGGATTGAAACAAACAGGATGGCTAGCCCAGATGGTTGTGAGGGAGTGTTGTGTGTTGGTTGACTCGTGTTCGATACCCGGCTCGAGCGTTTTTTTATATCCATTTTAAAACAGGTAGGATAGGCTAGTGGGCCTGATCCAAGGGTGTTGGGCCGGGTTCTGTTTGGGCCTGGGGTTGTGTAGGCTAGTCTGGTGGGCTACAGAAATCAGTTTTTTTTTTTTAACTATCTATTTATTATAATTATTATTATTAGTATAACCCTATATATATATATATATATATATATATGTATATGCATGAATAATTATCATTGTATTAGGGTTCAAAGTATCACCAAAAATAAAACTTGTCGTTTTAATCCGTAACGTACAAATATTTAACGTGAAATGTTACAGCTTTAAACTGATACTGATATTTATAGTTTAAACGTAATTGTCTGTGGTTCCCACGCACACGACATACTCCCGTATCAAGAAGTAAATATACACAGATTCATTGTAAAGCGTGATTATGCTTTCGTCGTCTGTAATTGTACAAGATATAATGCACAGAGGTATACAGGTCAGCAAATTAATGCAGCAAAGTAACATATGCACTATACCAGGTTTGAGGACTGATATTAATCATGATTTGCATCATTGATTAATACGATGTAATAGATAATCTTTGATCATCATATAACATGGAAAGTTCCTCAATTCGGTAACTTTAGGATTTGGCATAAAGCTCTTTTATAAAGACACCCTGTCTGATCTAGGTCCGTAATGACTTACAGCAGAAGATCAGAGAGGCTATCCCCAGACAACTAATAACATAACGACCCTAAACCTCCGAGTTTTGTACAAATACCCTATCAAACGAAATTACGGTACTAAGACCATATGCCCATGAGGAGTTCATCCACACATCAATTCGTTTGATATGTATGTATCAGGCACGCAGTAATAGGTCTACGAAGCCTATCAACACATCGCACAGACTCAGACACACGCCCTATATAGCAGTACATTACTTAGAATGTGTCAGATCCCCACTGATGTACTATCATTTCCCTTTATACTCCAGGAAATCATTTTTGATTTTTCTGATTTTTATAAGTTTTCGAAATTACTGTTCCCAAGGATAAGCTGGAGCATTTCAAATATGTGACTGCCCAGATATCGTTTGTTCACAGAAATCTGACGGCATTAATCTAAGGGAAGAAGATATAGCAGTCAGCAAAGAAATTTTCTAATTTTTATGAATTTTGAAAGTTTTCAATGTTTTTGGATTTTTGAAATTTTTCTGAAAAGCAGTAAAAATTTAAACTAAAAAGTGATAGACTGAGGTGGTGATCAGTCCTGTTTTTCTTTAATACCATTAGCTTTCAAAAGATAATCAAATCTGGATTTGTCAAAAGCTTTGGTAAAAAGATCTGCGCGTTGGTAATCAGTGTGGATTTTGACCATATCGATCAACTCTTTAGCATAACGATCACGGATAAAATGATATTTAATCCGGATATGTTTAGCCTTTGAGTGATTTACTAAGTCTTTTGTTAATGCGATTGCGGCTTCATTATCACAGTAAATAGGGGTTTTAAAAAATTGCAACCCGTAATCCACCATCTGTTGTTGGATCCAAAGAACCTGTGAGCAGCAGCTCGATGCTGAAACGTATTCTGCTTCACATGTGGATAGTGCAACTGCGGTTTGTTTCATGCATTGCCAGGTCACGAGCCTGCTCCCCATAAACTGACAGCCAGCCGTTGTGGATTTGCTGTCTTTGTCACAGCCGCCCCAATCTGCATCACTAAAAGCGATTAGGTCAAAATTATCATCATGAGGGTACCAAAGTCCTTTCGATGGACAACCCTTCAGATATCTAAGGATACGCTTGACAGCTGCAAGATGACCCTGTTTCGGCTTCGATTGATATCGTGCACAAAGACATGTCGCAAACATTATATCCGGTCTAGACGCGGTGAGATACATCAGAGATCCGACGATTGCTCTGTATGTAAATGGATCAGTCAGCTCCCCCTTAACGTCAACACCAATCCCGTGATTAGGTTGTATCGGGGTATCCATCGGCTTCGAATCATCCATCTGGAATCGGCTCAAGACTTCAGAAACGTATTTTGTCTGGTGAATAAAGATCCCCGTTGGTCTCTGCTCCACCTGCAAGCCTAGGAAAAACTGCATTTCACCCATTGCGCTCATTTCAAACTTTTCTTGCATAACTTTTTCAAATTCCCTGCACAGAAGTTCGTTAGTTGACCCGAAAATAATATCATCAACATAAATTTGTACAAGAAGCAAATCATCTCCTGCTCGTTTTGTGAACAGGGTGCAGTCTACCAATCCGCGTTTGAATCCTTTCGAGAGAAGATACGTGCTCAGCTCCTCATACCATTGTCTCGGAGCCTGGTGCAACCCGTAGAGAGCTTTGTTTAAAACATAAACCTTATCCCGGTAAATAGGGTCCTCAAAGCCTGGCGGTTGACCTACGTAAACTTCCTCTTTGACCACACCATAAAGAAATGCATAGATTTCATTGTAGTCGATTCCTTCAACCTGATGAAAACCTTGAACGACCAAACGAGCTTTGTTTCTCACTATGACTCCTCTATCATCCTTCTTACACTTAAACACCCATTTGGTTCCAATTTTCTTTCTTCCCGGGGGCAAATCTGTCAGCGTCCATACACCGAGTTTCTAAAATTGTAACAATTCTTCTTGAATTGCTTCCACCCAGGCATCATCCAAAAGAGCTTCCTTGTACGTCCGCGGTTCGACCTGCGAAACATAAAAAGCGAAAGACCAGTCATTTTGAAAACCAGATTTTTGTATTTTGGCATATAAAGCAAGATTGCCAATATTTTCTGGTGCTTGAGCATTTCTCAATTGCCCTCTTATCATAACGCTGCTACCAGGATCACCAATAACCTGTTCAAGCGGGTGTATCCGATGTATCCGAGATTCCGGATAATCAGGTACTTGTACTCCCGTTTGAGTTGTCAAATTCTCTGTAGAAACCAGATCATTACCCACGTTCGATGTTGAAGCATCAGTTGTAATTGGGTTCACTGGTGGTGTCACTGTAGCATTATCCAGAATAGCTTCACTTGTAGCATCATCGTCTTCATCTTCTGAATCTGATGAATTAAGCGTTGTAGAAGCTTCTTGGAACACCTCTTCTTCCATCACAGGAGCAGTGGTATCATCAGAAACTGCTTGAGGATTTACAGTGATCGGACGCACTAACGGTAAAGTTACGGCGTTTTCGACCTCGTAATATAAGCGAAGTACAGCTTCTTCAACCATGCTATCTAGATTGAATGATTCAAAGAAGTCTTTGTAATCAAACATCCAATCTGGACCTCCACCCTGTACATTTTGTGTGTATCTTTGTACTTCGACATTAGCCCACTCCTCGACTTTTCTAGTTCTTTTGTTGAATACCCGTTTTAATGGGGTTGCATATCCAACAAAATAACCTTCTTCAGCCTTTGGTGCGAACTTCTCCGAAGGATTAAGCATTGTACACGGGGCACCAAATGGTTCTAGATACTCCAGATTCGGCTTGCGTCGGTTCAACAGCTCATAAGAAGTTTTGCCAAACTTCTTCACTGTTAAAACACGGTTTAGAGTGTAACATGCTGCGTAAATAGCTTCGTTCCAGAACATGACTGGAAGATTTGAATCCGCAAGCATAGTTCTCGCCGTCTCGATTAGAGTCCTGTTCTTTCTTTCTGCGACACCGTTCTGCTGGGGTGTATACGGAGCGCTATATTCATGATGAATTCCCTTGTTTGCACAAAGATCCTCCATCTGAGTGTTTTTGAACTCCGTCCTATTATCACTCCGGATTCGTTTGATCTTCAGACCATAGATATTCTCCAGACGTGTAAACGGAACTTTCAGGTTGTCAAAAGTGTCGCTTTTCTGATGTAAGCACATGACCCATGAAAATCTTGAATAATCGTCAGTCACCACAAGACAGTACAACTCCCCGGCATGACTTTTACGTCTGACTGGACCGAATAAGTCCATCTGTAAACGCTCAAGCGGTAGTTCAACGGAATTGACTTTCTTTGGTCTATGGGCTTGTTTGTGCTGCTTTCCCTTTTTACAACTAACACACTTGTCATTCAAATGGAAATGTTTCACATTAACTCCCGTGACAAGTTCATTCTTCACTAACTGGTTCATCTTTCTCAAATGAATGTGTCCCATTCTCCTGTGCCACATAATAGATTCTTTTTCTGTAGCCTTAGAGAGGAAACACGTGACTTGGCCATGGGTGGTCATAGCTTTAGACATATCGAGAATATACAAATTGTTTACTCTCGGTGCCTTTAGCATCACCCACTCTTTCGGAAGTTCAAACCCCGGTTTCAAGATATAGCAAGATTTGTCGTCAAAATAAACAGAAAATTGCTTATCACAGATTTGGCTAACACTGAGCAAATTGTAATCTATCTGTTTCACGTACGATATCCGCTCAAATGTCACGACCCCATTGCTTGCACTACCCTCCATCGTAATGTAGCCTCCTTTATTTCCTGCAAACGCTACGTAACCTCCGTTTATGTTTTTGATATCAAAGAGTAGCGTGAGTTCCCCTGTCATGTGACCAGAAGCTCCACTGTCAACAATCCATAGGCTGCTAACAGGGCCAGCTGGAGCTCCCTGCACATATCAAGTAAAGCAGTTAGATCTTTCGGGGGACCCAAGCCTGTTTGGTCTTGGGTCTTTGAACTGGTTGTTTCAAAGATTCTTTCGATTCACAAACATCTTGGGTTCTCTCAACCCCTTTCTTCTCACTCTCAACTTTCTTTTTCTCAATTTTCACATTCTTTGAAGTTGAGGCACCCTCAGACTCCTTAGATGCCCAAGATTGTTCAGACCTTTTCAAGATCCGGATCTGAGATTTTGAGGTCTCAGCCGGTTTCTTTACTTCGTCTTTAAATGCAACCTTCTTGGTTACCTTCTCTAATTTAACAGAGACAGGTCCAACTGCTGGTTTTACATTTGGTTTATGAGCTACCTTTTTGTTATCAGCAGTTGAGTTCATCACAGGTTTCTTTACAGGTTTCTCAGTGACTATCCGGTTGCGTTTATCATAAGTCATCGGACGGTTTTCCCTTTTGTTGTAAAAATTGTTTTGATTATAATAAGGTGCTTGCTGAGGGAAATACCGTCTTTGTGGATAACTGTAGTTGTCAATCGGATAATCATGATGTTGCCTCATCTCCACCTCGTGCCTCTTGTGTCGTACGTACGGGCAGGCGGCAAGTAAATGTCCCCTTTCCCCGCACTTATAACACGCACGGTATTCTTCATAGTTTTCTTTGGTAGGCGACTTGGAAAAACTTGCAATGGGATATCGATCAACCATGCACTGTTTCCTTAAACTCTCAGGAGCTGGTTCCTTCGAGTAAGTCGGCTCAATGAAACTATTTGCTTTATCAACTGGCAAAACGAATTGTGTGACATTGACCTTAGCATCTTTATCCGAATAAATTTTCTCTAAAATTTCTGGAGGAATGTCATTGGTTCGTTCAAATTTTGGAAACCAAATTTTACTTTCCTGCCAGATCTTTTCGATTTTGGAATAATTCACAAATTTAATCGGATATTCGTCATCAGACAAAATCTTATCGGAGCCTTGCATCCGATAGAAGATTTTCACAGGTTTGTCACATGATTCGTTGCTCATATCATTAGGTTTCTCAATTTTAATTTCATTTTTCTTTTCAACCGGTTTAACTACATTTTTCTCAGATTTAATTTCAGTTTTCTTTTCAACCGGTTTAACCACATTTTTCTCAATTTTCTTTACCTCTTTCTTTTCAACACTCTTACCAACAGACTTTTCAGCTTTCTTAACAACATTCTTACGATGAGCATTTGCCATGGGATGAATGATCTGAGATAGTGAGACTGGCTCAGTAGTGATTATATGATTTTCATCAGGGATATCACTTTCATTTTCAACCGTCTCAGATTGTTCATCTTCTTCATCAGAATCATCTGCAGCGACCACACCCTCATTGTTTCCCAATACAGGTCTCACATCAGAATACGGGTCTCCGACACTGGAAGTGTTGGGCTCGTTATCTGATGTGGAGTCAGAATTGACTAAAGTCTCCGGTGGTATTGCATGTAAATTATGGTTTTCGAACAACACCGGAGATGGGACCGCCTTATAGTTTGCACTATTCGACTGGGAGGGTTCTTCTATGATATGGTCAACTACATATGCAATGTGCTTATAACTCTCTAACTTCTTATTCACTTTTTCAGCGAAGCACTTGATGGTTGCCATTTCTAACTTGGTGTTTTCCATTTCATTAATATAGTTATTAATGGCAAGTTGTTTTATTGACAAAGTCTTTTTGAGTTCAGACACATCCTTTTTATAACCATCAAGAACTTTGTTGAAATCTTTTAAATCTTTTTGATAAATCTGACAGTTTATTTTGGCACTCTCAAGTTGTACCTTGAGAAGCTTATTTTCTTCTATCAGTTTTTCAAAATCAGCACATTTAACACACACTTTAGATTGAGATTCTAAACTTACCGGTTTAGGAGGTTCTGTTATTGCCATTAACGCGAAGTGAGCTTCCTTCCCTGCAAAGAATTTGGAGTAGTCAATCTTGGTGCACGCATCATCCACCATGCAAGACTTGCGGGTCATAAGGAAATCAGCTTCAGCTAGCAACTGATCAATGTCATCGTCTAGTGAATTCACACTAGCTTCTGAGTCAGAATCACTCTCCAGATCCGAATAAGCTGAATCATAGTGCTCTCCAACATCCGTGACAGAATCAAGAATCATTCCAGATTTCTTGTCTTCACCCTCAACAGTCACCTCCTCATTCAACTCCTCTATTTTCAACTCCGACACTTTCTCTATCACAACCTCCTCTTCAATCTCCTCATGCTCATCCAAACTCATCTTCTGTGCCACACAAGCCACGTTTCCAGCAGTAATCTCCTCCACCCCCAATTGCATACCCGTCCAATCAAAACCTTCATCCTTTTGAATCACAAGTGCTTGGTTTTGATTGTCAGTTTGGTTTTGGTTTTGAGTGTTAGGTGTAGAGATAGGAACAATGGTTCGGTTTGGATTTTGTTGAGGTTGGTTTTGAGTTGTGGGTTGTCTAGTGTTAGTATTTTGTTGTGTGTATTGACGGTTCTGGTAATTGTTTTGGGGTTGAAAGCTTGAAATGTTGGGACTATTGTATGAAACCTGATTCTAATTTTGGTTTTGTCTGTTTTGGTAGGTTGAATTGAACGGGTTTCGATTACCTTGCTGTGCCGGCTGTGTACACTCTCTCTTGAAATGACCCTTCTCACCACAATTGAAGCATGTAACCTTGGCTTTGTTGAAGCCGTATGTGGTGTTGGGAGAAGTTGAAAGGTCAGTTCTTCCAGTCTTCTGGATAAAGTCAGTGGCTCTCCTCATTATGCTCGCAAATGCCCACTGTATGTCCATAAGCTCCATCTCCTCTTTATCGATTTGTGCATAGTCCTCATTGGTGAGATTGTTGTTTCCAATCTGACTCGCAACCAAACCGTTGTATGATGCAACCATAGCAGATACTAAAGCAACATGCTGTTGAGCAATTTCAACAGTCACATTGTTAAGATTAGAGGTCTCTAACACAATCAGACTTTGATTTGATTGTGCTTGAGTAATCTGCATCTGATTCATGTGAGGAGTATATTGTTGTTGTTGTTGAGGTTGACTTGCTGTGTAGCAGGCAGCTTGTTGTAAAGGTGAAAAAGGTGGAATAAAGTTTGGTGTTGGATAAGATTGTGGTGTGTATGATGGTGTATACGATGAAGTTTGGGCAAGGTAGTTGATTGGTGCTTTTGTGGGTTCAACAACATTGGATACACATGCAATGTGCGGAGCAACATTTGAAGTAGTGCTTGAAGAAGAAAGAGAGTTAGATGTACCACTCACATACATATCTGGATTCTGTGGAATCTGCGCTCTCTTGGCTTTCCTCTTCCCGTCCATTTCTTTGTTTTCCAGCTTTTGAATGAACTCGTTGATAGTCCAATACTGGTATGCATCCTTTTCCTTCAACACTTCAATGTGTTGGTTCCAGTATGGTGGTAAAGCATCAGCAAATTTATCCACCAATTCTGACATCGGTATGCTGATCTCATAGCTCGAAAGTTCTGTGAGCAAATGGCAATACCGTGGAACCAATTCTTTTAGAGTCTCATTGCCCATGTAACTAAAGTTCTCAAATTCCTTCCGAAGCTCTTCCATTCTCAACTTCCTTGTCTTCTCATTACCATCATGTCGGTTTCTCAGCATATCCCACAATTGTTTAGATGTTGTACACGATCCAAACTGATGCAGCAAGTCAGTATTGATCGCTTAAGATAACTGAGAAAACGCTTTCTTCTCGGTCGCAAACCTCTTTTTCTCATCATCAGCCAAATTCTCCAACGGTATCGGTTCTCCAGTGTTCTCCAGAATAGGAGCAACATAACTCTTTACTATCATTTGCCATGCCTCGTCTCCCTCAAGTCCTTGTCCCTCCACATGTATCTTGAACTTTGTCTTCCATGTGTTGTACTCCTTCATGTCTATGAGCTTTGGTGGACGATTGCCGCTTCCTGATGATAGATCATGAATAAGTGTGGATATGGCATTGGTCGTCTGCGAATGAACGGCAGCTGTTGCTACTCCCCAATAGTTGTCAATTGGTTGTTGTAGTGGTTGCACAACTTGTTGAGGAGCCGAACTAGTCATAGCCATGTAATTGATTGGCTGAGATGGTGGACTAGTCTTCTGGGCTGCAACTGACCATGGATCTTGTGTTGTCTGCTGTTGTGGTGCTTGAGTAGGTCTTGGCGTTGTTGGGAAGTTCCACATCTTAACCTGTAAACGTTTAAACACGAAAAGATTAGAAGTGTTTTAAAACAGGAAACTCTTTCGTACTATCGAACGTGCGAATGAGAAATATTCTTCTCCTTCGACCGTTTTGATTGATACGAATGTGGACTGATATCACAAAATCTCTTTCGACCGCTTTCTTCTCTCGTTCGACCGTTTTCCTTCTCCTTCGACCGTTCGATCAGTCGAATGTAACACCAACGGGTGAATGAACAAAATAAGCAATGAAAGTCTACGTTCGACCACTAAAACACCTCCTTCGACCACAAAATCTCTCTTTCGACCAAATGAACTCACACTTTCGACCACTTTCTCTACGTTCAACCCCTGATAATTCAAAAACGGTTATTCTTTGAAAATCCGTTAATTTTGATCATGTTTATCAAATGTTGATGGATTTTGATGATCTAAATCAGGTTTTGAATCGGAATTGATTTGGAGCAACTTTAATGAAGAGAATTATCCAATTTAACCTTGAAATCAAGTTGTAATCAATCAAAATCTTATCAAATCAGTTTGTTCAATGAAAACAGAAACTTTTTGATCAAAATTGGGTCCAAATCAACTGAGAAACTATTAATTTGTGGTTGTTTGATCCAGAATGGCTCTGATACCACTTTGTATGAGTATGTATGGATCGTATAACAACAAAGAATGATCAAACAAGTTAGTTTTAGGTGCGGAATCCCTAAAACAATCACAAAATAATAGTCAAACAGATCAAAACAAGTAAATCATCATTTTAAAAGCTTTTCATTAATTATAAACTCGATTACACGTTTAGAGATTGATACAAACAGGGTAAGAACGTGAAAAGAGCTAAATAAACTTCTAGAGAGACTTTCAGAAAGTGGAGGGAATGATATGACAAAAAGTTACATTCAAAAATCAAGCTTGACTATTTATAGACTGGACATTCGCCCACTTTGTTCGTGCGAATGTGCAGGTTCGACCAAACCAACTGGTCGAACCAAGCTATACATAAACATTAATCTCATTCGACCAAAACTTCCTCCTTCGCACCTTCTGATCTTCCTTCGCACCAATTAGAATCTTCAATCTTACCTTATAAAACTCCTTTGCACCATCGACATTCATCAAAACATGTTTATTGAACAATCCGAAGCACTAGTCGCACAATTGCATCTACATTACCAACATACATACCATTTTTGGTCAACACGACCTTATCAGACTCAAACACAATTTTGAAACCAAACTTAATTAACTGCCAACCAGACACAAGATTCTTACGAATCTTGGGATCATACAACACATTTGACAAAGTAAGTTCCTTTCCTGAAGTCATCCTCAAAATCACATTGCCTTCCCCTTTGATATCCGCAGTGGAAGAATTTCCCATAGAAAGCTTTTCACCAGTAATTTCCTCGAAGATGCTGAAAAAGCTCTTGTCAAAGCACACATGACGGGTCGCCCCGGTATCAATCCACCAATCCTTGGCATCCGTACCAACCATGTTAGCTTGTTGGGCAGTTTCTTTCTTGGGAAGCTTGCACTTATTTGCCCGATGCCCTGGTTTGTCACAATTATAGCAATTGCCCTTAAACTTTTTCTTCCGAACACCACCTTTAGCTCCAAGGTGAGAGACTTTCCCGTTGGTTTTCTTGAACCCAACCCGTTTGTTGCCATTGTTACCCTTAGATGACTGACCATGTTCAACAACATTAGCCTTAGCGACTTCAGGAATGACATTCCTCTTTTGAGCAACTCTATTGTCTTCTTCAATACGAACCTTTCGTTTATGCTTCAGTTTTATACTTGCGTTCCAAAGATTCCCATAACTCTTTGGCAGTTGCGGCTTTGCAATACACACCATTCCATTAAGGACTAGTTTCGGCATAGAAAATCCGAATGATTCCGAGCTGCATTCGTGTCTGCAGGTTGTGCGGGCGCCGGGTTAGTTCAAGAATTTTTCCCGAACCAGAACTCATTTTTGCACCCCCTTACGCACGCGATAGGTGCCAAAATATAATATAACACAAAGAATTTAATATCTTCCCTTTAGTTTCACTTTATAAACCTATCTCCATTTCACATCTATCTATATAATAAATCAATACACTCGGGTTGAATCATAGCCTTAGAGAGGGTCTACTTGGATCCAAGTTAGAAATGGGGCTCCATTAGTTGTAGTATAAAAAACTCTTTTTCTTTTTGTTTTCTCCATTTACCATCCACTCCAATATACCTTAACCATTCTTTCTCCTACCTTCCTCATTGTTCTTTTCCATAATTTTTCCAATGTATCTTCTCCATCTCATCTTTGATTTATCATATTACATCAATTCATCTACATAATACATTCAGATATGTACTGTTAAAAACGTTTTTTTATTAACAAACGTTTTTTGTATTTATCAATCAAACTGGAAAGGTTTCTAATAATTATTTGATGAATAAATGATTACAATCAATTGTAATCATTGTATTTGCCCAATATGTTGAAAACGTAAGAGTTTCTGATTTGGACAAGTGGTATAGACAATTGGTTTTCGGGAAAAATGTAAAAATTTTGTGTTGAGTTTATGGGTTAATTTAACATATATTCGTTTTTCATTTGAAAGACAGGATTCCATTAGAAGAAAGAAACTCGACTATGTCTTATCACAAGGGTGACAAATTCTTCAAGGTGATTCGTGACCCTTCCGCATGAGTTTTGATATGAATCTTTCTATTTTTTTTAAATAAAAATAATTATTTCTTTTTTTAATGTTGTTTTTTACGTGTTCATCCAGACATTGCCGAAATCCATGAACATGTTTTTGTTATCTAAACACATACACAACAACATTAAAGTTTCCACATACCATGGTCAATCTTGGTTTGTTCTGTTAGAATTTATAGATGATGATTTCTGTTTAACAAATGGATGGTCAAAAGTTGTAAATGATTTATGCTTCTCGATGTTTTACGTCATTTTCAACTTTATTGCTCCAAATACTTTCATGATGAAGCATTACAATCATTCTCCATCCATGCAATTGGATTTGTCATTCTGCAAAATGATTGAACATGAATTGACGACACCTATGGTAAACATGATTAACTTCAATAATTTATATTACATGTTTTTATATCTTAATTGTCCATATTTTTTATCGCTAATTTTGCTTTCAGGTTATACCTTATTCCTTTATTAATAATCAGTATCCCGATGGAATCCCTAATGTGCCAATCACTATGTATGTAGATGATGAACATCAATGGAACGTGGCAATAGAAAAGATTGGTCATAATTATTGTTTCTCTAATGGTTGGCTCAAATTCATAAGTGATCTTCGTCTCCAGCTTGGTGATCTAATTTGTTTAGAAAAAAAACAATTTGATGTTTTTAATGTTATTACTTTCAACAAGAATGGTCGCCAAATGAAATTATTCAAAGTTTTGACTAACAATTTGTTAGAAGATGATAACAATGTTTTGCAACAACCAGTTTGTCTGAATACGCAAGAAATTAAAGTTTGCAACTACGATGGTTTACCTGGTTTTGCATGCCCTGTTAGAAATGAGTTGGTACATTTATTTTTGTTTATATGGTTATTGCCAAATATTCTTTTTTTCTCATCCACCTACAATTTTGTCAACCTTATTTAATTGTTTTGACTATGTAGATAATTCCTAACACGATTGCTGAAATGGCGAATTTAAATCAATTATCGAAGATCAAGATTAAATGTCACACCCTCAAATTTCCAACTGCGGAATTCTACCGCGAGGCGTGTGACATACCAGGATCTAAGTCAACGGTCACAATAAGCGACGTCTAAATGTAAAAACATACGTAAACAAAACCATGCATAAGTTTAAAACCAACATTCAACAGTGCGGAGGCATTTTAAAGTTTACAAAAGTCATGCATAAATAAACATAAGTTCAAAAGTTCATAATCCCAAAACGTGCAGATGAGACCCTAGACACGAGACGACTCCAGTGCGACCACGTGCGCCTATTCATATGCTGCTACCTTAGCGACCTGAGAAAACATGCTAAAAGAGTCAACATATAATGCTGGTGAGTTCACAGGTTTTAATTAAACGTTTACAGTGATCCATCAAAAATGTTACCATCACAATTACTACTATGCTTATGAGAACGCCAAACCAGGCGCAGAATGAGAACGCCAACCACCGGCGCAGAATGAGATACTCATACGGGTGAAACCATTACTGACTAAGCCGAGTGTTACCCTGTTTTGTTAGAGACAATATGCACCCGCCCGGCCTCCAGCCGTCGAGTGGGGTTTGTCAGTCCCCAATAGCGCTATCCATATTTCCCCGCCATATACCCATGCTAGTGGTTTCTAGGGATTTTCAATGATCCGTATAGTACGATAAGTGAGCCATAGTATAATGTGATAAGGAGTCATAAGTCATAAAAGAGGTTGTAAGCATGTTTCTCACCCCGAAAGTAAAAACTGTAAAATGTGGGGCCGTGAACTCACCTTAAGTTGCGTAATCCGTATGCGTGGTATGAGTAAACCGTTTATGAGATATGATAGCCCCAACTACTGGCGACCTATCATAAGATATGTGTTAAGTTAGACTAACAACCCATCGGGTTCATTAGTCCCTAAGTCCAGTCCATGACCATTATGTGTACGAAAAGCATGTTTAACCGACAACCAGACCACGTAAGACAAGACTCGACATCCCGTTGGTGACCCGACATTCCACGTGTTAGATAAATACAAGACAACATGCCACATATGCAATTAAACACTTAATACGCGCAACAGTTCACCTAGTCTAGCATAATATCCGTTTAACGCATGAACAGGTCCGAATACGTGTTACTAAGTCCTTGGGTGAATCCCGGGGTTCCTATCATGTTCCTAGGCGTCAAATCATGTTCCGGGATGTTAAAATATACATACAGCAGCATTACACGCGATTAGGAATCAAACTAGCAATTAGGAAAAGTCAACATGTGAGTAGGGCTGGTCAACAGGCGATTATAGGGTCTAATCGCCTGTATTATACACGAGTAGGCTTCCTTATAGGCGAGTAGGCCTCCAATCGCCTATAACATAGGCGATTAGGATCCCTAATCGCCTATAGTGCAGCTGTTGTGGTTTTTCGCGCGCCGAACACTCCAAATCAGATCCGAAACATGTAAAAACACCCAATAATCATTCTAAAATATAACCAAACATATTCCAAGCAAAACCCCTAAGTTTTCATCATTCTAACAGTCCCGAATGCGAGCGTTTTCCCAAAATGGCAACTTAGCATGTAAACATCACATCAACATGCAAAAACTTGCCCTAAATAGCAAATATTCAGATTTATCCACATAATCACGTTGTCCGATAGCATCCTACTGTTCTAGCATCATCCTAGAGCAAACCCTAACATCATTCAATCAACAACACACCTCATAACATCCTTAATCATCTAAAATCCTTCAAATGGGTCAAAATATCAAATATCAACAATACACCACCAAAACCATCCAAACTCCTAGAACATCATCATACTAACTTATCTCAGCAATAAACATCAAAATAACATAAGAACAACCATGATTCAATCCTAAAAATCCTACCTTTAAACATATATAACACATATAACGCATGTAAAGGTGTGGGTTTGTTTAAAAACGGTTTTAAATGGATTTTCAAAGATAAAAACATTTATAAGTCAGGTCTGGACGTTTAGGGAGCAAAACATAATCATTTAAAGGTTTGGGTTTGAAGAACACACCTTGTAATCAAGAGGTAATGATGGAATAAGCTTGAAAATGGTGATTTTGATGCAAAAACGAGTTCCAGAGGGTGTGTGGGTGTTGGGTTATGTTATGGGACGGCTAGGGTTGCACAAATGATGTTTTGGAGGTCAAGGGTGGTATTTATAAGCGTTTTTGGTCGTCCAGCACGTATTCATGCGAGTGTGCAGACCTATACGCGAGTAGGGTGCCTAATCGCATGACTGTATAGGCGATTAGCCCTACTCGCCTATAAGTATCCCCCTACTCGCCCCATTATCATGCGATTAGGCTATCCACCAAGCCTAATCGCCTATAGCCCCTATGTTGGTGTGTTTTGCGCGTTAAACCCCGTTTTAACACATGTTAGCACATATTCACATACCGACAAGTCACATAATGATTGTAAACATATAATACATGATAAATGACACGTTCCCGCCCGATCACCAATTCCCGGGACCCGAGACTTGCGTATGTTAAAAACCCTAATGATGTGCGACTCGACTCGACCATGTGTAACGTATGCGCGACTCGCTAAGGTAGACTTACTAAGTTTTCAAAGGTTAGTTACCGGAAGTTGCCGGGTGTCACATCATCCCCCTGTTGAAAGAATTTTCGTCCCGAAAATTTCCCGAAGTCGAGGAGAGAAAGCAAATAAGAAGAAAAATTTTCCGGGTCGTCACATCATCCCCCTGTTGAAAGGAATCTCGTCCCGAGATTCTTTCGGTTTCAACAGTAATGTGTGTCGACCTCTGTGCCCAAGTAACGTATCCCCAAAAGACAACAAGTGAAGGTCATGAATCAAACGTGCCAGTAATAACCGGGAAACCACTTTCCCAAATATGAGTATGAGATAAGAGACCCCCGATGAAAGCCTACTGGAGCCTACTATGATCGGTATAACTGATCCACTGGTACCGTCCAAGTAGCATCCCCAAAGGACCCTCATCGACCCAAAGAATGAGAAACAGCGACCAAACCACAAAGAAAACACCCGAAACACGAACGCACAACAATGCGGATAAAAGTATGACCAAAGCGTAACAAGAGATAAGAGAGAATACGTACGGGTAACAGTGTCTGGGTCCGCCTGGTTCTCCCTAGCACCAATCACATAAGCATGAGCACGAGTCCACCGGCCACCGCCTTCCTTGTCCCCATCCTTCCCTGCAGTCTCTGTGCCCCCTTGAGTCAACTTGGGACAGCTTCGCTTGAAGTGCCCCGCTTCCCCACAATGATAGCAACCCTGATTCCCCTGTGGAGCAGGGGTAGTAATAGCAGCAGTCTGAGTCGTCCTGGAAAGGTTGACCCTGCAATCCTTGGCCTGATGCCCCGGCTTCTGACAACGCTCACAACGAAAGCTCTCACAAGTACCAAAGTGATGAAACCCACAACGTGTACACTTAGGGCTTTTCCCAGCATAGCCCCCCTGTTTCTGATCCGACGCTGACCCAGAAGCTTCAGTCTTCTTCGCTGCCGGTTGTCGCTGAGTCCCCGATGAACCTTTATCCACGCTCTCCCACTTCCTCTTGTTCTCAACCGGCGCCTTCACAGATGAGCCCCTAGGAGGCAAGACACCCTCAGAAATCTTCAAGTTGGTCATCTTAGTAGCTGACCGCACAGCCTCTGACATAGTGGTAGGATCCCTAGCAGACACCAATCCCGCAATCTCCGGCACCAAACCCGCAAGATACTGCTCTATCCTCCTATACTCCGGTGTAGACAAACCTGGACACATCACAGCTAGCTCGTTGTGCCTGATCGTGTACTCCTCCACCTCAGAACCAACCATCTTAAGATTCCCATATTCCTGTTCCAACCTCTTAATCTCCTCACGCGGGCAATACTCCTCCTTCAACCTACGCACAAAATCCGCCCAAGGCATGGCGTTGGCCTCCCCAAGACCAAGTGTCTGTGTGACGCAGTTCCACCACGTCAAGGCGGCTCCTACAAAAGTCCCCGAAGCAAACTTCACCCAATCCACCGCTGGAGTCTCACATAAAGCAAATACCGACTCCGTCTTCTCCAACCACCTGAGTAACTCCACAGCTCCCTCCGTACCCTGGAAGCTGAGAGGCTGACAATCCTTGAACCGCTTATAGGCAACACCTGCCTGAACTGGAGGAGCAGCAGCACCCATGAAAGTCTGCTGGGCTGCCTGAAAAGCAGCTAGTGCAACGCCCAACTGTTGCTGCATCATCTCATTGAGCTCATCATACGTCATAGTAATGTTACCACCACCTCTACCCCCACCACGGCGTCCACCTCCGCCACCACGGCGTCCACCTGTACGTCCACCAGCGCGACCAGACATGTTCTGCCAAAACATGAGACGAGACACTCAGTACCAAAACAAACCAAACTACAAGTGACCAAACGAACCCGGAATACGGTTACAGCATGACCGTTAGTCCGAACACAAAGTCCACCAAGATTTTCATGCATTTCGATTTGTGATTTCGTGTGCACCCGAAATAACAAATCGCTCTACATGGTCCCCAAGGCGTGCTCCGAGCTAGAACTTCAAGTCACCCGATAACCACATCCCAGAATGATATAACTAACTCAAAAGATCGATAAGTAAGTCCCCTCGGCTGTAACCCAGAGATGAAAATAAAATGAAGCTAAAAATAGCCAAGAATGAGATAAGTAATGTGACACTGTATGGTAAGGAGACCGACACCCCGACAAGGTTAGTATGTTTGCCCAAAAGACACGACTCAAATGTATGTGACCGTCTAGTGTGTGTGACTCGGCTATAGTCTAGACTCTACATGCAGTCCTAGTTCACTATAACCATTGTCTCTGATACCAATCTGTCACACCCTCAAATTTCCAACTGCGGAATTCTACCGCGAGGCGTGTGACATACCAGGATCTAAGTCAACGGTCACAATAAGCGACGTCTAAATGTAAAAACATACGTAAACAAAACCATGCATAAGTTTAAAACCAACATTCAACAGTGCGGAAGCATTTTAAAGTTTACAAAAGTCATGCATAAATAAACATAAGTTCAAAAGTTCATAATCCCAAAACGTGCAGATGAGACCCTAGACACGAGACGACTCCAGTGCGACCACGTGCGCCTATCCATATGCTGCTACCTTAGCGACCTGAGAAAACATGCTAAAAGAGTCAACATATAATGCTGGTGAGTTCACAGGTTTTAATTAAACGTTTACAGTGATCCATCAAAAATGTTACCATCACAATTACTACTATGCTTATGAGAACGCCAAACCAGGCGCAGAATGAGAACGCCAACCACCGGCGCAGAATGAGATACTCATACGGGTGAAACCATTACTGACTAAGCCGAGTGTTACCCTGTTTTGTTAGAGACAATATGCACCCGCCCGGCCTCCAGCCGTCGAGTGGGGTTTGTCAGTCCCCAATAGCGCTATCCATATTTCCCCGCCATATACCCATGCTAGTGGTTTCTAGGGATTTTCAATGATCCGTATAGTACGATAAGTGAGCCATAGTATAATGTGATAAGGAGTCATAAGTCATAAAAGAGGTTGTAAGCATGTTTCTCACCCCGAAAGTAAAAACTGTAAAATGTGGGGCCGTGAACTCACCTTAAGTTGCGTAATCCGTATGCGTGGTATGAGTAAACCGTTTATGAGATATGATAGCCCCAACTACTGGCGACCTATCATAAGATATGTGTTAAGTTAGACTAACAACCCATCGGGTTCATTAGTCCCTAAGTCCAGTCCATGACCATTATGTGTACGAAAAGCATGTTTAACCGACAACCAGACCACGTAAGACAAGACTCGACATCCCGTTGGTGACCCGACATTCCACGTGTTAGATAAATACAAGACAACATGCCACATATGCAATTAAACACTTAATACGCGCAACAGTTCACCTAGTCTAGCATAATATCCGTTTAACGCATGAACAGGTCCGAATACGTGTTACTAAGTCCTTGGGTGAATCCCGGGGTTCCTATCATGTTCCTAGGCGTCAAATCATGTTCCGGGATGTTAAAATATACATACAGCAGCATTACACGCGATTAGGAATCAAACTAGCAATTAGGAAAAGTCAACATGTGAGTAGGGCTGGTCAACAGGCGATTATAGGGTCTAATCGCCTGTATTATACACGAGTAGGCTTCCTTATAGGCGAGTAGGCCTCCAATCGCCTATAACATAGGCGATTAGGATCCCTAATCGCCTATAGTGCAGCTGTTGTGGTTTTTCGCGCGCCGAACACTCCAAATCAGATCCGAAACATGTAAAAACACCCAATAATCATTCTAACATATAACCAAACATATTCCAAGCAAAACCCCTAAGTTTTCATCATTCTAACAGTCCCGAATGCGAGCGTTTTCCCAAAATGGCAACTTAGCATGTAAACATCACATCAACATGCAAAAACTTGCCCTAAATAGCAAATATTCAGATTTATCCACATAATCACGTTGTCCGATAGCATCCTACTGTTCTAGCATCATCCTAGAGCAAACCCTAACATCATTCAATCAACAACACACCTCATAACATCCTTAATCATCTAAAATCCTTCAAATGGGTCAAAATATCAAATATCAACAATACACCACCAAAACCATCCAAACTCCTAGAACATCATCATACTAACTTATCTCAGCAATAAACATCAAAATAACATAAGAACAACCATGATTCAATCCTAAAAATCCTACCTTTAAACATATATAACACATATAACGCATGTAAAGGTGTGGGTTTGTTTAAAAACGGTTTTAAATGGATTTTCAAAGATAAAAACATTTATAAGTCAGGTTTGGACGTTTAGGGAGCAAAACATAATCATTTAAAGGTTTGGGTTTGAAGAACACACCTTGTAATCAAGAGGTAATGATGGAATAAGCTTGAAAATGGTGATTTTGATGCAAAAACGAGTTCCAGAGGGTGTGTGGGTGTTGGGTTATGTTATGGGACGGCTAGGGTTGCACAAATGATGTTTTGGAGGTCAAGGGTGGTATTTATAAGCGTTTTTGGTCGTCCAGCACGTATTCATGCGAGTGTGCAGACCTATACGCGAGTAGGGTGCCTAATCGCATGACTGTATAGGCGATTAGCCCTACTCGCCTATAAGTATCCCCCTACTCGCCCCATTATCATGCGATTAGGCTATCCACCAAGCCTAATCGCCTATAGCCCCTATGTTGGTGTGTTTTGCGCGTTAAACCCCGTTTTAACACATGTTAGCACATATTCACATACCGACAAGTCACATAATGATTGTAAACATATAATACATGATAAATGACACGTTCCCGCCCGATCACCAATTCCCGGGACCCGAGACTTGCGTATGTTAAAAACCCTAATGATGTGCGACTCGACTCGACCATGTGTAACGTATGCGCGACTCGCTAAGGTAGACTTACTAAGTTTTCAAAGGTTAGTTACCGGAAGTTGCCGGGTGTCACATTAAATTTACCAATGGGTACTTGTGGTCTCCTATGGTGCATGTAGAGGTTCATTCTCAAGTCGCTAGGTTTGTTTTTTGCATTTCCAACATCTACGTTTTCAATTTTCTTAATTCATATTATTTTACCCCTTATATCTATTTAGTATGCGTAATTGTTTTCTTAAGGTTTACTGTCATTGGATGGGATGATTTGCTTCAATCAGAAGATATTTCTGTTGGTGACTATTGCGTGTTCAAATGGTGTTCAGACCAACATAGGTTGTTTGTTACCAATATTGACACACAAGAAGTTATTGATTTATGAATTTAAATTTGTAACATTTAATGTATTTATTCGCCATTTCATTATAAACATTTTCAATAAATTCGTGAATTATACATTGATTGTGACAGTTGACTTCCTTATATAACTAACTTGACTTCCTTGTATACACTTGATTGTAAATTGATTAAATTTAATTTTAATTTTCCTGCCTTATTAATTTCAAATTTTACTTTGACTTGGTTATAAAATTCGAATTTGGACATTAATGTGAATTGAATTTGACTTCCTTATAAACATTTTGACTTCCTTATAAATATGTATCTAAATTTATATGGAATATATATAATTATATGACATTAACTTTAAATTGATTCAATTTATTTTGAAGTTTACTGCCTTATTAATTTCAGGTTTGACTTTGAATTGGTTATAATTTTCGATTTTGGACATTAATGTACATTGAATTTTACTTCCTTATAAATGTTACAAGTCAAAGTAATTGAATACGAGTTGAATGTCAAAAATCAAATGGTATCCATATTTATGTTTCACCAATTGCATAAGGAAAATCAATATGTACATTGAATTTGACTTCCTTATAAATGTTTATTCTTTCCTTATAAATATTTAACTAACTTTATATGGAATACATCTAATTATACAATTGATTGTAAATTGATTCAAATTACTTTTTAATTTGACTGCCTTATTTATTTCAAATTTGACTTTGAATTGGTTATAAGTTTCGATTTTTAACATTAAAAAGTACATTGAATTTTACTTCCTTATATGAATACGAATTGAATATGTATCTACATATTCGATTTTTGACATTAATGTATATTTTGACTTCTTTATAAATATGAGCCGACATTTATAAAGAATATATTACGAATTGAATGTATAAAACAATTTAAATTAATTGACTACGAGTTAAATGTCAAAAATCAAATGGTATCCATATTTATGTTTCACCAATTGCATAAGGAAAATCAATATGTGCATTGAATTTCACTTCCTTATAAACGTTTAGTCTTCCTTATAGATATGTAACTAAATTTATATGGAGTACATGTAATTATACCATTTGATTATAAATTGATTCAAATTACTTTTTAATTTGACTGCCTTATTTATTTCAAATTTGACTTTTTAATTTGACTGCCTTATTTATTACAAGAAAGAAAATGGGAGCCTAGGCAAAGAATAAAGTCAATTGGTCGGATTCATTCAGTTCCTGCTTCTGTTGGTGAAGCTTATTTTTTGAGAATTCTTTTGAATAAGGTTAAAGGACCAACATCATTTGAAGATATTCTTAAAGTTGATGGGAAAGTACAATCCTCTTTTAGGGATGCATGCTACGTTATGGGACTCTTGGATGATGATACAGAATATGTTGAAGTAATAAAGGAAGCGGCTTTTGCAGGTTCTGGCCTTTATCTAAGGAACTTATTTGCAACTCTGTTAGCGTCCAACAGTTTGTCAAGACCTGACATTGTGTGGGAGGAAACATGGAATTATTTGTCTGATGACATTTTACACAACAGAAGAATAGATTCAAATTGTCCAGGTTTTTAACTTTTTTTAATATATTATTACTTTAAGATATATTTTCTACAATTTTTTGTACATATACTACATAGTAATGATTAATAATTATTAGGAATCTAAATTATACTATTTTAATGGTTCGACATATTCAATTGTTCATTTTATATGTTAATTATATTATATATTTCATTCTAACACATTTTTTTATATTTTTTTTCCAGATTTGATCCTTTCAGATGACGAAATTAAGAATTTAGCTTTACTTGATATCGAGAAGTTCTTATTGCGTAATAGTTGCAGTCTACGACATTTCGTAGGTATGCCATATCCTGAGAATGAGTTTCTATCATTATTAGACAATCGTCTTATTTGTGAGGAGTTGGGATATGACACAAACAGTTTGGTTGAAGAATTTGATGCTCAGTTCGCTTCTTTAACAGATGAACAAAAAAATATTTATAACTATGTAATGAAATCTGTTGAGGAGAATAAAGGAGGAGTTTTTTTTTGTTTATGGTTACGGTGGTACGGGTAAAACGTTCCTATGGAAGACTCTATCTTCATCCATAAGATGTAAAAGAAAGATTGTTTTGAATGTTGCTTCGAGTGGTATCGCATCTTTGCTATTGGCAGGTGGTAGGACAGCACATTCCAGGTTTCGTATTCCTATAAACCTAACTGAAGATTCTATGTGCTACATACCACCTAATAGTGATGTTGCACAACTGCTTAAACAAACCGACTTGATTATATGGGATGAAGCACCCATGACTCATAAATATGCTTTTGAAGCACTAGATCGAAGTTTAAAAGATGTATTTGGTGTACATGCTGATGAGTCGTCTGATTTGTTATTTGGTGGAAAGGTTGTTGTGTTCGGGGGTGACTTTAGACAAATTATACCAGTTGTACCAAATGCAACTAGGCATGACATTGTTAATGCCTATTTAAGTTCATCATACATTTGGCACAAATGCACTGTTTTAGAATTAACAAAAAAATATGAGGTTGCTTTCAGGAAGCTGCAATTCTGATATTGAGGAAACTATAAAGTCTGCATCTTGGCTTCTGGATATAGGAGAAGGAAAGGTCGATACAATAAGTGATGATCAGGATGTTATTTTGATACCTGATGACTTACTTATTTCTCAATCTTCGGATCCTGTTTCTGATTTGATAGACTTTGTTTATCCGTCACTTTTGGATAACATCCACATTCCGACTTATTTTCAAGATCGAGCTATATTGGCACTGAAGAATGAAGTTGTTCATGAAATTAATGATATATTACTTTCAATGTTTCCCGGTGACGAAGTTGAGTATCTAAATTCGGATAGTGTTTGCCAGTCAGAAGATGTTAACAAACAGGTTGATGAAAGATTAGTTTCTCCTGAAGTGTTGAATGGTCTTAAGTTTTCTGGAATACCAAACCATCGTTTGGTTTTGAAAGTTGGTGTCCCCGTAATGTTACTTAGAAACATTGATCAGAAAAGCGGTTTGTGTAATGGGACAAGGTTACAAGTTGTTAAAATGAGAAAACGTGTAATTGAAGCCAAAATCATTTCAGGAAGTAACATTGGAATGCGAACCTTTATTCCAAGAATTACTTTATCCCCCTCGGATAAAAAAATTCCTTTTAATTTTAACAGAAGGCAATTCCCACTTGCTGTTTCTTTCGCAATGACAATAAACAAAAGTTAAGGACAATCCTTATCCAGAGTTGGGTTGTATTTGAAGGATCCAGTTTTTTCACACGGGCAGTTGTATGTTGCGCTATCAAGAGTCAGAAGTCGAGATGGACTGAAGATAGTTATAGTAGATGAAAATGGTGAACTGACGAACAAAACATCAAATGTTGTGTACAAAGAAGTCTTTCAAGATTTATGAATAATGTGAGTAATTTTGATGCAATTTTTTACTTATCTTCATTGACGTTATGTACAAACAACTTCAATAATACAAGTATTATTTAAATTTTTTTTTGTTTTTTGTTTGGTTTGAACCGTGCATGACCATTAATCTGTAAAACAAGTTATTTCCTAATTACAATTACATTAAAAATAAAAATATAATAAAGGTAATTTACAAAAAATAAAATGTATTTATACCTTTGTGGTTTTTTGTTAAATGTTATACTTTGGTTGAGTACTGATCATAATAGGTAATCGGTTTTCGTTGTTATCGTTATTTATAAGTTACCTAAATTATCCACTTTGACATGAAAACCAAAGTTATATATTAGTTTTAATATTCAGATCATATCAACGCAACATTGAAACATGACGTTTATATAAGAAAAAAATATCAGGCTAACCATTATTCTTAAGACTTTACATTGTGGACACTAAACTTGAATAATACAAGTCTTAGTTTAATATTTTTTTTAATTACTTTGGTTTGCACCGTGGGTACCCACGAGTCTCAAACCGTATACATATAAACTCCAACAAGATATCCATTTTAAAATTTAAATAAGAAACCTTAACGTCGTTATTTCATTTTATAGTTTTGTATCTACATGTCTGTCTGGCAGGGATGAGGAAGGAGCATATTAGCAGCGCATGTTAGCAAAATAGCAACTCTTAAGACCTTTTAGTTTCGCTTTAACCCCATGGCTTCTTTAGAATTTGCATTTCCATATTACATGTTAGCAGCGCATATGAGTCATTACCAACATGAGCTTCTTTTTAGTTTAATTATATATCCTTCACCAAACCATATATATACAAAGTCCATGGGATCTTCAAGTGAAAGAAGGGATGTGGTAGTGATAGGATGCGCAGTGGGCATATGCGCTATCCTGTCATCAGGGTGCATGTTAGCTAAGTCAATATTATCAAGTTTATATAGTTGTCTTCGCGGTGGCGGTGGTCGTGGTGGCAGGCACGAGGCGAGAGGAACCGGAGGTGCGGAGAGCGGACGGCAAGTGTACTTCAGATGAAGAACATGGCCAACCGCCGTCCGTTGGTGGCGATCTCGTGGAACGCCACCATGGAAGCTTCAATAGGCGGTTGTTTGGTGTTACTTTCATTTAGGTATTGTGTATATTAAATTTAGCATTTTAGGTTTATGATTTGATTATATAAAAGAGAATAAACGTCATTTTAGTTTTGGTTGGGTGGTATAGGCTTGTGTCTTTTAGGAAAAAAAAAATCAGGTTAAATTTTTGACGAGGGTAAATTAATTAGTTTAAGGGTAAACTGCTAAAATTGCTCATGTGGATTGGTGAAAGTTGCTACTTGCGGATAAAATTTGAGATTTTTTGTCATAATCGTACACTGGTTTTAATTGTTTGTCATAATCGTACCCTGGTTTTAAATTGTTTGTCTAAATCGTCCCTTGACTTAACTGGATAGAGTTAGTGCCAGAGACGATTTAGAGAAACAATTAAAACCAGGGTACGATTATATTAAAAAAATCTCAAGTTTATACGTAAGTGGCAACTTTCACCAAACCACAAGGACGATTTTAGCATTTTACCCTTAGTTTAATTTGGTGTGTTTTAGACTATCCGGAGTGGGAGGGGGGAAAGAGGGGGATGAAGCGCCATGTGGCGCTTGTGGGACCCATGTGGGGAGGGAAAATTGTAGGGAGTGGAAAGGGGGAAGAAAATAATATTATATTGTGTTAAAAAAAAAAAAAAAAAAAAAAAAACCTGGCCAATCCCCTCCTGCCACGTGTCCCACTCTTCTCCCCCACGCCAGTGAACTCCCCCCCGCCCCACCTCTCCCGCCCTCCTCCACGCCGGTATGGCTGTGGTGTTCCCCCCCTTCCCGCCCCTCTTCCGCCCCCACTCCGGACAGCCTTAGAAGTAGGAGCTATGTTGTATTCACGTTTAAAATAAAGAGAATAAAGAAGTGAATACGTTTTGGACAGAAAAACAAAAAGAATATGCGAAAAACGGTTATTGTGGATACGTTTTGGACAGAAAAACAAAAAGATTCATAGAACATTAACAACCTTTAATGACGAACTATCCCTAAAGACAAGGTTAATTTTTAGTTACCCACAAGTTGCCTGTGTTTGGAAGGAACCATCATTAGAGTTTCTACTGATGGAAATCTTTGATGACGGGTCCTTTGAGTACTTTATGGAGGTATGTGGGTAGCTGTAGCCAACAAATCTGTTGAATTGTATGTTGGTGAAACCTTAGATGGGTTTTTTTGAGTGAAAACTTAAATGAGTCAGTACTTCATGTTTGGTTGTGTCAAATATGCAAACTGGATTTGGATTATGTTGTTTCACTCAATTGGGTCAGTTTGAGTACCAGAATGCAAATATGTCTGCTTAGTTTTCTTTAAAGGGCAACATTTTTTGTTGCTGACTTGAAGTTTCGACTAACAAACAGATCCGTTTCGGGTGTTGTTGTTTGTTGTTATGCTTGTATTGTTTTTCTATTCATGTCTGAAACCCTTAACTTGCACGTCCGGGAAAAAAAACTTGGTGTGATGAAATGTGAATACCACCACATGGGTTTAGTGATGAAATGTGATAAAATGAGGTGGCACAAGATGATTGGGTGTGATAGTGTGATGGGTGTGATGAGGTGATGACCACCCCATCCACCCTAATAAAACCCATATTCACCTACTTGCTATTAGTTCTCTCCACCGTTACCTTCCTTGTTTTGTTCTCTCTGCTCGTAGAATCCTAGATTCATAAGCTAAGAACTTACGTCTGGCCGCCGGTAAAACTCGAAATTACATCATCTTCAGTCTTCTCTTTTAACTTTTGGTACAGATTCGACGAGTTCAAGGAGGGCAGTCGGAACGTTTAACCAAACTTTTATGAGGGGCGATCAGGATTTTTGCTTACAATTTATACTAATTTTTTTCAAGAGGGGCGCCACCCCCTTGGGCAGTACTTAGGTCCGCACATGCCCTAACCTGCTACTAGTGGCGAAGCTTGACCCGAAATTTCGGGGGGTCGAAAGTCACCGGGGGTCGGAAATCACTAGTTTCAGGGGTCGAAACCGTATATACCATACAAAATACTATATAATCGGAACTTCTGAACGAAAATTCGGGAGGGTCGGCCGCCCCTCCCTGACCCCTAAAAGCTACGCCACTGCCTGCTACACCAGTTAATGAAGTACACCGTCTCCGCTGTTGCTGAACCACTAATCCTCGGTTTTCTTGCCTGAAAAAAAATCAATAAAAAAGTTCATAAAATCCAGTAATACTTGCCATCCTGTATTAGCATAAGCCTCCGCTGCCAAATGATGAAATGTCATTAGCAAATAAAATCTCTATAAACATTTCATATCGATCAGTGTTAAGTTAAAAGGTCAATGAACTTTCTGAAATGTTATTTATCTGCTTAGATAAATTATTATAACTTATTAACTTTTAATAAACTTTTACACACGCATAAACAAATTTGAGCCGTCTATAAAGCACACATAATGTAAGTATATGAGTTTTGAAAAGCCTAAACTCATTAAAAAAAAGTTTTAAGAGAAGTTCTATGTATAAGATAAAAGTGAACTCTACAAATCAACATAATTCCAAAACTTGGTGGCACATGAATTTAAATTTAAAGGTACCCCATACCGGTTAGAATATAGCCTATAAAACCATGTGTAGTGGAAGGGGAAAAAATTGAAGGCCCCCTTTCTGATTGGTCCACGTGGTAGCTGAGTCAGCATGGGGCCTTAAAATGAAATAGGGTGTAGTGGGGGTGAAAAAATTTAGCGCCCCCTTTTTAACCGTTGAAAACAATATTCAAACAAATGGGTGATGTGGCAAAATACTATTGGTGGAAGAAGTTGCATTCCAGCGCTATAAATAAAACGCCCCAACCATTTTTTAACAATTCACGCCCCTACGTAATGGTGTATGGGGCGTGAAAAGGGAGATAACGCCTAAGATGGCGCTTGACTACATAGGGTCTAATATCATAAAAACAATGCGATTCGCCCACTTGTTTTAATTTACTTATATAAAATGATTTTCTTTCCGGATAAATTAAACGGTACAATTAGTTCGAGTGTTCGTGTCTATACCTCTGCAAGTCCTCCAGCTTGCCTAAGTGTTGACTCGTATACGACTCCCAGAGTTTGGTCATCACTCGTTTATCATCCAAACCACCACCACTGACAACATCTCACTAACCACCATGTAAACCATTTTTTCCGGAACACCATCGCCACAGCGGATAACCTTGACAACATCACTAGTACCGTTGAATTTACTCTATTGTTACTCTAAACATTCCAGCTCAAATTGTTTGCAATTGAGTGGACGTAGGCAAATCTAATTATTTTAGAATGATATGGTATGAATATAAAGGAGTGATACTGGAGGCAAATCTATATAAATTGTTACAGACCAAAACCATTGCAAGGTATGGGGACTTGTCCCACATTGGTTGTATAGGCAACCAATATTGTTACAACCCAAATAAGAGAACTCATCCTAAAAGACTAGCCTGATTAGAGAGAGGAGAGAGAGCTCATTTGGGTTATATACCCATCCATTCATAGTGGTGGAGTGGTGGAGAGGCCTTATGTTCACTTAGGTGATCATGGGTTCAATTCCTACTTTCAACATTATGGTTTGGTATCCGGGTGAAGATCGAATACGGGTGGCGCCGGTTCGAATCTGACGGGCGGCGAGGTTTTACCGAGTTCTATAACACTGTCGTGCCTTCGGGCGGGTGGGGCTCGGGTTTCCGCGCATCGGGAGAAGGCGGGGGCTGCTGGAGGTCGAGTAGTCGATTCTTGGGCACGGCGCCCCGCAAGGGTGGTTGCCACACAGTTGTTCGCCGATCAAAAAAAAAAATTGGGTTATATACCCAAAAATTTGTTTCCCATAAAACCAATAAGAGACAAGCCGCATACCTTGTAGTAGTTCTAGTCCGTAACATAAATATATCTAAAATTGCAGATGCAAATGAAAAAAAATACACAGATACAACATCGTATAATACACGAGTGTTTAACCTAACAATAAATAAAAAAACAAAGTAAAGCGTTTTAATTAATCTATCTATATAATAATTGAATACATCTCGGGTCGAATGAAGCCTTTAGAGAGAGCCTGAGGTATTCACATTTGTATATGGAGCTCCAACTTTTTTCCTATAAATAACCTTTTGTATTTTTTTTATTTGCTCCATTCTTCCTTAACAATTCTTCCAACCAACATTCATCATTCTTCTTTTGCATTCTTTCTTTGAGGTCTCTATCATCTTTTCTGATTTATAAACTGGATCTAAAATATGTAATCAAGTATATAAACTGTTTTCTATTTTTTTCATTCTCCAGAACATAATTCTCCATTTCTTCATAACAAACCTTTCTATCCTTTGTTTTCATCTTTCATACTTTGTTGATTCTCCACAAACGATTCAAGGTAATCCTATCATACTCTTCTAATGTTAGTTCCTATTATTATTTTCGCTTCATTATTTGTTCTTAACATTATTATTATAAAAGAAATCATCCGTATTTAGGCACGTGTTCTTCATTCAGAAATTGATTTCTTTGAATCTGATTTTTTTTTTTTCAAAACAAATAAATCAATCTGATTTATTCATTCATATTTTTAAGAAATTGATCAAACCTATTTATTCTGTTTGATTATTCTTTTCTTAATACCGATTTTTTTTAATAAGAAGAGTATTTAGATATATACTTGATCGGTGATACTCATTTACAAAGAATATTTAATCTTTTTTTTTAAATACGCTGCAGGTGATAATAAGCATTTGTGTGATACCCCGCATTTTCAGGTTAACACTTTTACTGAACTCTAGTTGACTTACATATTCATATGTGGTTAAATACTTAACTAGAGTTAGTTAAGGAGGCCTAACATATGTTAGATGATATTAACATATGTTATAAGTAGGAAAATCCTTGTTTTGACACACACACGAGTTTTGTATCCCGAACATTGGTCATTTGTATGGCATATATAATAATGTGTACAATTGAATTATGATGAACGTGAAGTTACATGTTTATGTGGATTACATGTTTATGTGAATTACCGCTTGACTGAAAGTTAATATGTAAACCATGCAAATTACGTGCACCTTATGATTAATATGTTATGAGATGATAAAAATAATGGTTTTTATGCAAGTTGGGGTGGTTAATATTATTGGGTCCGGTATTGGGCTAAACCATGATTAACGGGTCCGGTTAGTGGACTAAAAGGGCCCTAATACCCAATTACTTGGGCAACAAGCCTAGCTTTCTTATAATTATAGATAAAAAAAAACCCTAACCCCTACCCTATTTGCGCCGTGAACTATTCGCCCACCCCCTTTCTCTCAATTTTCAACAAACAATCAATCTTATTCATCTCTTCAAGCTAGTTTGGGTGTAATCTCTAGGCTTGAGGACTCTTGCGTTGAAAGGTATAATCTTTACATGTTTTATGATGACTAATAATGCTTTAAAAGTTTAAAAATCATAAAGCATGCATATATATATATATATATATATATATATATACAAATCGCATAACATGTGTTAATAAGAGTTCTTGAATGTTCATTGTGATTTGATGATGATAGTTGTTGTTAGTAATCATAATTAGGGTTTTTGTATGATAATATATGTGTTTGATCATGATAATATGGGTTATGCATGTGCTAGAGATTTTTATGCATGATTAGGGTTTAGTTGATAGCGCTATTAGGTTGTGCAGCAACCTCATGTTTGCGATGCTGGGAGCATGGACATGAACTTCTGACCACATTTGTTGGCTAGTGTTGATAGACACTAGTTTCTGAGGCAAATTATTATTCTACTGAAGGTGTCCCAATAATACTGTTTAGTTACAATGAGCGGGTTAGCTACCCCTGACATGATTAAACTGATAACACTTGAACATTTTGGTCTGGAGGACCTACGCTTTTACTTGGTTACGTGGTTTTGGAAACCAGTGCATTTACTTACTCATCTTCTATACCTAGTAAACTCACCAACATTGTTTGTTGACCCACGACATACATGCTTTTGCAGGTAGTTAGCTTCCGGTGCCACGATTAGAAAGCACTGCACACTTCACTGCATTTGGGTCTTGAGCATACACCTAAATTACATATTATGCTTTTATGTTTTCTTTCATATGGTTTTATCTTGGGCACGTTGTTTTGCGCATGATTTTAAAAAGATTTAAGTTTGGTTTACGCTTCCGCAGCTTAACTAAACTTGGTTTTTGAAAACGAACTAAATGGTTTGGGCATTTAGAGTTCGTTCATATGACTTATGGCTATGGGATCATGGTATGTCATGCGTCTCGCGGTATAAACCCCGCAGTGGAAATTTGAGGGTGTAACAATTTGAATCCGATTTTTTATCAAAACAAATAAATCAATCTGATTTAAACATTAGTATTTTCAATAAGTTTATTAAACCGATTTATTCGATTTTGATTATTCTTTTCTTAATACCGATTTTGTTTAAATAGAAGAGTATTTATATATACTTGATCGGATTTAATATTCATGCGGATTTAAATACCTGATTTCATCCGAACACACCAACTAAATCATGTCTTATCACAACGGTTCTCTATTTTTCAAGGTTTTGCATGACCCTTCGGCAACCGTTTTGGTATGTTTCTGGTTCTCTATTCTTCAATATTTTTACGAATTTTGTTTTTTTGTTGTTGACCGAATTTAATTATTATATTATGGTATTAAATGTCATTAAAATCATTTAATCATTAAAATCATTTCAATTTTCTATTTTTATAATTCAAATATATAAAAAAATATTCTTACTAAGAATGGTAAATTATTAATTTAGAAATTTAAATTTCGTTTTTTATGTTTTTTTATGTAATTTATTTGAATGCTTTAGTAGAATTTGACGTAATTTAATAACATTTGTAACCTCATTTATTTATATTAATAAATAATAAATTATAAATTTTGTTCATTAATTATGATTCGTATTGATTACCATAATAGTTTGCATTTCTTTTGTTGTATTAATGATTGATTATCAATCAATTAAATCATTAATTTATTGTTTATATTCAATTTTATAAGTCATCATTTGAAATTCCATATTTTATGCTAAACCATAATAAGTCTCCTAATTTAACGGCAATATTATTATAAAAAAATCCATCAGCTTTAAATTTTGATTCTATTTAAATTTGTAAGGTTTTCAAATTTCAAATATTAATCTCTTACCCATCTCCAAATATATGCAAATTTAGACTTACCATAATACTTTGCGTTTTTTCTTTGGTATTGATTACTGATTACCAATCAATTAAACCAGTAATTTAGGATAGCAATTGAAGTAAACAATTAGCCTTACAATTGTATTTTCACTAATTAAACGCCAATATTCAAATTTCAAATACAAAATCTGTTAATTTAACGTCACCATTATACGAATTTAACGATTTACCATATTAAACAATTACTCTTCACCCCATAATTTAGTCTAGACAGTAATAAATCTCCTAAATTAATGCCACTATTAATACAAATACATAATGTAAAGTTATCATTTGTATTATACTCTTTTAATAAATTCAGTAATAATATAGTATTATTTGCTATACATTACTTTGCTAATTTTAAGCAATCATCATTGATTTAAATTAGTCTACTTAAATATAAAATTTCCTATATTAACGCCATCATTATACGAATGGAAACGCCTAATAATGTCAATCATTACATTCAAACATTAATGGTAAAACAACGTCATCTCCTACTAATATATCAGTTAATTTAGGACATTACTTTGCTAATTTTGATGTTGATCGAATTTAATTATTATATTATTACTTTCGTAATATAATAAATTGTCATTAAAATCATATCAATTTTCCATTTTAATAATTCAAATGCTTGCAATTAGTTTGCTAATTTTAAGCATTATTCATTGATTTCTGCAATATAATTAGTTTGCTAATTAAATTATTATACTATGACTTTCGTAATATAATTAATTGTCATTAAACTCATTTCAATTTTCCATTTTTATAATTCAAATGATTGTAATTAGTTTACTAATTTTAAGCATTATTCATTGATTTCCATAATGTAATTAGTTTGTTAATTTAAATATTATGTTATGACTTTCGTAATATCATTAATTGTCATTAAAATCATTTCAATTTTCCATTTTTATAATTCAAATGATTGTAATTAGTTTGCTAATTTTAAGTATTATTAATTGATTTCCGTAATATAATTAGTTTGCTAATTTTATTATTATATTACTAGGTTAGAGCCCCGCGTGTACACGCGGTATATGTCCATGTCAAATGAGAAAAAATCTATAAAGATAGTAGTATGCAAATTTTATTTATTGTTACGTAATACAATTCGTATTAATTTTGGATGATTGTAAATTGTCATAAAAAAAGTTTAATGTTACCCAATAACAGATATATGAATCAACAAATGTTTGATTAGACGTGATTTAAAAACAAATAATGAAATGAATAAACATATATTTATTGTAACGGCATGCAAATGAAGATTAAATTCAAAGTAAATAAATGTAGTTTAACAAATCATACAACCAAAAAAACTATAAAAAAAAACGATTTATTCAAAATATGATCGCATACCTATTCACAAACTTCAAAATATTTTTTTATAGACAACATTTGTTATTTATTATTAATGTTGTCATCTTTATCCAATATTAGTATGTTCAGGCTATCTCTACTCTTGTCACTTGGCAGGGACATACAACTGCCCATGTGTAAAAACAGGATCTTTCAAATACAGAACTATCATAAATAGGGTTTGTCCTTGACTCTTATTTATTGTCAAAGTGGACATAAGTAAGAGGGAATTGTCTTCTGTTAAATCTAAAAAGAATCTTCTTATCAGATGGGGACAACCTAATTCTTTGTATAAAAGTTCGCATTCCAATGTTATTCCCTGAAATTATTTTAGCTTCTATAACACGTTTTGATATGGAAAGGCGATTTTGAACTTGTGGCTTTGAAAAGAATTTATGTCCACTTATAGGATCCCTGAACCATTAGAATAACAAAACAGTAAAATTTGTCAAAAAAAACTCTGGTAAGGAAAAGAAAGGCATTTGGCAATGTAACTGTATTATCATCAAGAATTTGAGGTAAATACATCCAGAAGACCCTGAACTGTTTTGACGGTTAGACTCATAACCAATGACCTAAAAATCAAGCTAAAACCACGGTGAAAAATCAATACTAAACCCACATGAGAAACTCGTTAGGAGTAAAGATAGCAACGTGGATGGGTTGAATAATATGTCAATATAAAATGACTAAAAATGATGCAAGATTACCTCGAGTTGGTTGTGGAGATTCAACAAATGATGTTAGATAAAGAAGGAAGATTGAAAGATTGGTTAGAAAGAAAATGAAGAACGAGTATTGAAAGATTGTTTAGGAAGATTGTTTAAAAGAATATCGTTCATGACAATTGATTAAAGGAAAGTCGTAATATCAAAATTAAAGTCGGTCAACAATATTAAAATGAATTCCGTAATATTAGTAATATCAATAAATAAGATTAAAAAATCTTTATAAATAACAACCAAATCATAATCAATCAGTCAAATCAATGACATTAAAATCATCATAAATAACATTAAAACTCTTCATAAATAACATCAAAATCATAATTTAAATTTCAAAATCAATGACAATTGATTAAAGGAAAGTCGTAATATCAAAATTAAAGTCGGTCAACAATATTAAAATGAATTTCGTAATATTAGTAATATCAATATATAAGATTAAAAATCTTAATAAATAACAACCAAATCATAATCAATTATTCAAATCAATGACATTAAAATCATCATAAATAACATTTAAACTCTTCATAAAAGTGTAGGAAAATAAATGTACATTGTTATATTAAGATTATATTTAAATTATAAACTATTAAATAGATTTAACATTGTTAAATAGATTTAAATAAATGTTTGAAAGAAAGTCGTATATGTTTAAAAGAATATCGTTTCATGACAATTGGTTAAAGGAAAGTCGTAATATCAAAATTAAAATCGGTCAACAATATTAAAATGAATTTCATAATATTAGTAATATCAATAAATAAGATTAAAAATCTTAATAAATAACAACCAAATCATAATCAATTATTCAAATCAATGACATTAAAATCATCATAAATAACATTAAAACTCTTCATAAATAACATCAAATATTATTAATATAAATAAATTAGATTAAAAAATCATAATAAATAACATTCAATTCGGTCAATTATTATTAATGTCAATAAATAACATTAATTCTAACATACTAAAAATACATTAAAAATCATCAAATCTTAGTAAACATAAATTCAAAAAAAGTAAAATAAATAAATGAGATTAAAAATATTAATAAATAACATTAAATTTGGTCAATTATTATTAATGTCAATAAATAATATTAAACATCTTAAAAAATAACATTAAAAATTAATGAATCTTATTAATTGCAATCATAGTTCGTAAACATAGTAGTATAAATAAATGAGATTATAAATCTTAATAAATAACCTCAAAATCGTAATCAATAATTCAAATAAATTACATTACAGGCATAAAAATTCGTAATTTAAATTTGAAAACAATGACTCCTTGTGGTGGAACCTCAGTAACAAACAGCCTGTGCTGGATTGATCACCATTTAAACATCTTAAAAAATAACATTAAAAATTAATAAATCTTATTAATTGCAATCATAATTCGTAAACATAGTAGTATAAATAAATGAGATTATAAATCTTAATAAATAACCTTAAAATCGTAATCAATAATTCAAATAAATTACATTACAGGCATAAAAATTCGTAATTTAAATTTGAAAACAATGATTTCTTGTGGTGGAACCTCAGTAACAAACAGCCTGTGCTGGATTGAACACCATTTAAAGAAACAATATTCGCTAATGGAAATATCTTCTGATTGAAACAAACTAAAATCATAATATTAGTATTAGTATTAGTATTAGTGATCATTAGTAATTAGTAATATATTCGTAAAAATAGTAATAGAAAATTTTAATTCGATCAATAAGATATAAATGGGATTAAAATTAAAAATCGTAATATTAGTTTTAGTATTAGTAATATATTCGTAATTTAATTCAGCCAATAATAAATAAATGAGCTTAAAAATTGTAATATATAACATTAAACTCGGTCAATTAAAATCGTATTAATATTATTCTATTACGGAATAAATTGATATAAATTAATGAGATTAAAAAAGCGTAATAAATAACATTAAACTAAATTTCGTATTAATATTATTTAAATTTAAATTCAGAATTAATTGATGGAATTGAAATTATTACATGAAACAACCTTTTAATATATTGAATAAGGAAATCAAACAAAAAAAAGGCATATTATCATTATGATATTAAAATCATAATCAATTATTCAGATTGAATGACATTAAATTCGGTCATTATTATTAATGGCAATAAATAATATTAGTTATGATTTATTGTAAATTATAAAAAATCAACCTATAAATTAGTTATGATTTATTGTAAATTATAAAAAATCAACCAATACATTAGATGTTAATATATGTAGGTTTTTAGTTTAAATTATAAAAAAAAAACCTATACATTAGTTATGATTTTGTTTTTTTAAAAGATGAGTATGTTAAATATATGTTTATGTATTATTACTCAAGAGTGATTTATACAAATTAACATACGTGTATGTGACATCTATAAAATTTAAATACACTGATAATATAAATCGGAAGGCTTTGTGTATGTATATGTAGATTGATGTCGTATACTTAATAATATACGAGTATATAAAATATTTTTGCATATAACATATAGTTTTATTTTTGAAATTTGAATTCATATAACTTGGGTCGGTGATTTTCTAAATCAGCATAAATTATTATGGTAAACTGAAATTCGTATTAATATTAATATAAATTAATGAGATTAAAATTTAAAAAATAGTAATAAATAACATTAAATTGGGTCAATTATTATTATTGTAAATAAATAACAATCATTCAGATTCAGTAACATTAAAGTCGGTCAATTATTATTAATGTAAATAAATAACAATCATTCAGATTTAATGACATTAAATTCGGTCAATTATTACAATAATATTAAACATAATTTCGAAATAAATGAGAGTTATTATGGTAAACTGAAATTCGTATTATTATTAATAATCAATCATTCATAATAAAAAATAAATGAGAGTTATTATGGTAAATAAATGAGACTTAATAATTAATGATATCAAAAATTAAAAATAAATGAGAGTTATTTCGGAATTTTGAATTGATTATCGACTTAAATTCCAATTGATTAGCACAATGTAATATAGGAAATAGTATTCTCCATTATTACTGAATTGATTGCACACTTTTAAATTCGAGTTGTAACTTTCAATTAAAAATGATAATAGCTTTAAATCAGTCATTAATTTCATAAAGTAAACGACAGATTTTTAGGAGTTGATTAAGGAATTAACATTAGGGTTTGAATGGATCTTTGTAAAGTAAACAAAGATCCATATCAAGATGAAAATAAGATTCATACCAAAACTCTTGCCGAAGGGTCATGCATGACCTTGAAGAATTGCTCACCCTTGTGATAAGCCATAATTGAATCTTTGTCTTCGGATGGTATTCTAGTATTCAAATGAAAAAACATCCAAACATTCAATAAATACGATCCATATTTGTAAAGCAAGGAAATAAATAGTAAATCTGTCCGACATATCAATGGTGTAACATGCATTTTTTCATATAAATATGATGACCGGTTATTTGAAAAACCATTGTTCAACATGTGTTGCAAATGAACAAAAGGATGACACTGAAGATTGGTTCCAGTATATGAAATGGTTCAAGTTTATAAAAAAAACTATTATAAAACACGATTTATAAACTGAAGATTGGATCCAGTTTATGATATGGATCTATTTTATTGAATCGAATACATAAAAGTTTTCAAATCGGAACATATGATATGGATCCAGCGATTGAATACATAAAGCATATAATAAAAGTTTATGAATCGGAACATATGATAATGGATCGAGTTTATTAAATCAGTGGAGAAGATACATACCTAGAAGTAAGAATGCATAAAAAAGAAGATTGATGAATGTTGGTTGGAAGATTTGTTAGTGAGGAATTGAGAGTGTGATGGAAGAATGGACACAATTAAAATATACAAAAGAGTATTTATAGGGAATAACTTGGAGCTCCATATTCAATATGGATACCTCAAACTCTCTCTAAGGCATTGATTCAACCCAAGTGACCTCAATTATTATATAGATAGATGACTTTCGTAATATAATTAATTGTCATTAAAATCATTTCAGTTTTCCATTTTTATAATTCAAATGATTGCAATTAGTTTGCTAATTTTAATTATTATTCATTGATTTCCGTAATATAATTAGTTTGCTAATTTAATTATTATATTACGACTTTCGTAATATAATAAATTATCATTAAAATCATTTCAATTTTCCATTTTTATAATTCAAATGATTGCAATTAGTTTGCTAATTTAAGTATTATTCATTGATTTCCGTAATATAATTAGTTTGTTAATTTAATTATTATATTATGACTTTCGTAATATAATTAATTGTGATTAAACTCATTTCAATTTTCCATTTTTATAATTCAAATGATTCCAATTAGTTTTCTCTTTTTAAGCATTATACATTAATTTCCATAATATTTAGTTTGCAAATTTAATTATTATATTATGACTTTCGTAATATATTTAATTGTCATTAAAATCATTGCATTTCAATTTTCCAAGTTCATATGCCTATTTGTTTTTAAAAAACTATTTTTTTAAAATCATTTCAATTTTCCATTTTTATAACTCAAATGATTGCAATTAGGGGTTGTTTGGTTGATTAAGTGTTGAATCATTAAGATGGTCTGAATGGTTAAGATGCTTTGAATGGTTAAGAGCTGAATCATTCAGTATCCCTTATTAGCTTAATGGTTCAACACTTAATCATTCCATTCAGATGCTGAAACAAACAGTCTGAATGCTGAATGATTCAGACCTGAATGGTTAAGAGGCTAATTAAGAGGCTACCAAACGGCCCCGTAGTTTTCTAATTTTAAGTATTATACATTGATTTCTGAAATATAATTAGTTTGCTAATTTAATTGTTATATTATGACTTTCGTAATATAATTAATTGTCATTAAAATCATTTCAATTTTCTATTTTTATAATTTAAATGATTGCAATTAGTTTGATAATTTTAAACATTATTCATTATTTTTCGTAATATAATTAGTTTGCTAATTTAATTATTATATTATGTGTTTCGTAATATAATTAATTGTCATTAAACTCACTTCAATTTTCCATTTAATAATTCAAATGATTGTAATTAGTTTGCTAATTTTAAGTATTAATCATTGATTTTCGTAATATAGTTAGTTTGTTAATTTAATTATTATATTATGACTTTCGTAATATAATTAATTATCATTAAAAGCCTTTCAATTTTCCATTTTTATAATTCAAATGATTGCAATTAGTTTGCTAATTTAATTATTATATTATGACTTTCGTAATATAATTAATTATCATTAAAATCATTTCAATTTTTCATTTTTATAATTCAAATGATTGCAATTAGTTTTGCTAATTTTAAGCATTATTCATTGATTTCCGTAATACAATTAGTTTGCTAATTTAATTATTATATTATGGCTTTCGTAATTAATTAATTATCGTTAAAATCATTTCATTTCAATTTTCCATGTTCATATGCCTTTCCTAATATATTGTTTAAGACTTTTAGCCCATTTTGTTTTCCACGTTTGGATTTTTTGTAAAAACTATAAACTTCAATATATTGTTTTTTTAACGTATAACACAATCTTTATAGAAATGTTTTCATTTGACTCGGGCATTTACCGTGTGTACACACGGGACTCTAACCTAGTAAACAATATATCAAAATTTATTTTTTAAAGACATATGTTAACGGCTGTATATATTAATCGATTATATCAATTTAACCCATGTAAAATACAAGTTTATTCAACCCATTATAACAGCTTTTTTATTTTAATATAACTTTTATATTATTCAACTTATAAATTTTGAATTTATTTTGTAATACGATATACCTACTAATTTATAGTGATTACATGTATTTAAGCATGTTTGGGTCTCCTTATTTCCACCTCCTTATAACTTATAACTTATTACTTTTCTAAAAAGTTAATAAGTTAAAAATAATGTTTAGCAAATGAAAAGGAAGTTAATGTTTTAACTTTTTATTTGCATATAATAAGTTGTTTTGGAAAAGTAAGAAATGTGTGACTTTTTAAACCTCCTTATAACTTATTAATGGATATTTACCTACATGCCCTCCTTATATCCTTATACATACCCTCCTTAGACTATGTGGTATGGTGGAGGCAAGGCTTGGGAAGCCTTGCCGCCACATCATCAAATAATGGGTCCCACAAGAGCTTAGTCCTAAGGACTACCCAAGGATGTGGGGGTAGTCCTCCACTCCCATTAGTCATTAATTAATTATTATTTTCTAATTTTAAAATAACTAAATAATTAAAATAAATAACATAATATTTAAAATAAGGTTACAAATAAAAAAGATACAAATAAAAAGGAAATTACGCCTAAACAAACGTTACAAATAAAAATAACAAAATAATTAAAATTTAACATGTCTATTTTTCCCCGTTCGCCCAAATATATTCCACCAAATCCGATTGTAGATGTAGGTGTCTGTCCTCGTTGCGTAATGAGAATTCGTTAAGTTCTTGTTGAGCCGGGCTAACGGGAACATTATTCTCCTCAAGCTCGTTTTCATGAAAATCACAAATGGCCCTTCCTACGTCTTCGATATGCATGTTATGCAAAATAATACAAGCATACATACAATACCGTAACTTTTTTGGTGTCCACATTCTTGCCGGGTTGTGAATGATATGCCACTTTGCTTGTTGAACACCGAAACAACGTCCGATGTCCTTTCTCGTTGCTTCTTGATACTTTGCAAATTTCTTTCTTTTGTCGTCGTCCGGGTGTGAAATGGTTTTAACTATTATGGAGTATTTCGGGTAGATTCCATCATCAAGATAATACCCGCGTTGGTATTGCACTCCTGATAGTGTGAAGCTAGTGTCTGGACCGGTCCCTTGCACAACATCTTAAAAAATGAGAGACTGGTTGATGACGTTAATGTCATTGTTTAAACCGAGAACTCCAAAAAATGCATGCCAAATCCACAAATCCTGGGAACAAGCGGCCTCTAAGATTATTGTAGGATGTTCGTGTTGACCACTAGTAAACATTCCCCGCCATGCTGTTGGACAATGCCTTTCGGTGTGGTGTTGAAATACTTTTTTGGAAGTCGCTTCTCATTGGTTTTCGCAAATATACTTTGCTATAGATCTTCACAACACGCTTGCAAAACTTTTACAAACAATCGCGTGCAGTTCAATCAGACATTTGCAAATATTCGTCCCAACTATCGGCTGTCGTCCCGTAAGCTAGTTGGCGTAATGCAGCTGTGCACTTTTGAATAGTTGTGAACCCCCTCTTACCTCTAGTATCGTACCACAATGTAAAAAATGGGTCACAACTAGATAAGTCGTATGCTATACATAAAAATAGTCGTCGACTTATTCTAAACCGGCGTTGAAAAGTAACATCCGAGTATAACGGTTCATCGCCAAAGTAATCCTGCATTAGTCTTTCGTGGGCACCTACACGTGTAATTTATAAAATATAACTAAATGTATGTAAAATAACTAAACTTATTTAAATGTATTACATAACTAAATTTATTTAAAAAATAAACAACTAAAACATAAATATATAATACAAATGTATATAATAAGTAAACATAAAAATGAAAGTTTCAATAATTTAAAAAAATGTTACCTTCCCGGTCTCTGTTTATTGCCGCTTGCTTAGTTCGCGGCTCATTTGAGACCTCCTCTTCTTCTTCTTGAACGATTTGCGCCGCCAACGCCACAATATTCATAAAAATTTGATTTTCATTGGTGGACGATGAAGATGTCGAAGCAAAAGAAGGAGCATTCGACATTGTGTGGTAAATTATATATATAACAATTAAGGGAAGTACTTTTACTGTAGCGAATGTCTTTTTCAACATACAGTGTTTAATTTTTTTTTCCTTTTGCTTGACAATTGTTTCGATCTCATCTGCTCTCTCAAGATTTTTTTTTCACTTTTGTTTCTCTCTACATTTTTGCTGTTCCGGGCTCGAGTATCATAAATGAGGTTTTTTCAGCGAAGAGTTTCGAAGCGTATTTATTCGGTATATCTTTTCGCTTGCTTAAATGGGGGTTCGCGGGGCAACGCTCGCGGGTCAAAAACTAGTTTTATAAAAACCTTATAATTTTTTTAGAAGAGTTTGTAGGTAAGATTTGAACATTTGAGAGAATGTGGTGTGTGTTTTATTTGAAGAATTAAGTTGATTAAAGGTAAAATGGTTTTTTTTTAAAATAGTAACGGTCACATGACCGTTGAAACATGGAAAGCCACAACAAACCAATCACCATGGCCCGTCCACTATGTCCAATCTTGGACGGTTTGGCCGCTTGAGCCCCAGCCGGGGCGGTGTTCGCCGGGCTAAGCAGGCGTTGCCGGGCCTAAGACGAGCTCCACACCACATAGTCTTATACGCTTTTTGGTCATGTTACCTATATAAGTTAAACCAGACACTTTTTTTACCAAATAACTTATCAACTTATTGTTTTCCACACCACATAAGTTAATCTAAACACTTTTCTAAAAGGGAAAATGGATTTTAATACTCCCAACTATCGTCTGTTGGCGGATAATACTCCCAACTATCACTATGGCCATTAGCACTCCAAACTTTCAACTTGTTTGCTTTTATCACTCCCAAACTAACTGAGGTCTAACCTGGTTAGTTTTCGTGGCCAAAATGTAAAAATCAAAACTTCTGTATGGCCAAAATATAAAAACTAAAACTTAAGGGGCATTTTTGAAACATATAATTATTATTATTTAAAGTTTATAACCCCCTCCTTCCTCCTGCTAACAAACCCATCCCCCACCATTTTCTCTCTCTAAACCACCACCACTACCACCACCCTTCACCTTCATCCACTACCACCACCCTTCACCGTCATCAACCACCACCACCCTTCACCGTCATCAACCACCACCCTTCACCTTCACCGTCTAAACCCCACCCTTTTCTTCTTCGAGTAACACCCGGATCTGTCATCAACCCATTTAAAAAGAAACACCAAAATTCCAAACACTCGTAAAATTGAATGGCAAAGTCATAAAACACAATTGAGGCTGGCTTACCACAAGGTTGGTAACATTATTTGGGGGCTTAAGAAATGGCAATCTTGCAACAAAATCCAGCGGAGAATAATGCTTCAACATAAGCATCCTAACAACAAAACTGAAAAAAAAAAAATCAGAGTATGAGAAAAGCTCTCAGAGGCAAAACGTCGAACAGTTGGTGTGCATAACTAATGAACACATAAAAAACTTTGAAATTCATTAATTTGTCAGTCAAGGCACCAACTAAAGTCTCAAAATGCTTGAATCTTGAAATAACTGAAGGGAAGTGGGAAATTACAAAAATAGTCGGTGGGTGTTGTGGATGGTCACGATTGTATAGGGCTTGTTTGACGCTTGTTGATGACGGTGAAGGGTGGTGGTGGTGGTGGATGAAGGTGATGTAAAATCGCCAAATTTTCAAATTACAAAACGTATATTAATTCCATAATGTGCCTAAGTTTTATTTCCCGACCACATAACTTATATATATATATATATACATAATAATAATAATAATAATAATAATAATAATAACTATAATAATAAATCTAGTTTGTTAAAACTTAACCCAACAAACCAACAAACTCAAACCCAATATCCATTTCAGCCCAAACCCCTTGTTCTTTTACATTTCTGAAGCCCAACAGCCAGCCCACCAAGAACCCAGCCCAACTCCCTCCTTCCCCCTGTGCCCGTTTAAAAACAAAAAAAAAAAAGATTGTCCCGCCGTGGTTCGAACCGGGGACCTTCCAGACACAACCCACACACACAAACCATCTATGCTACACACGTATATTGTTAGGATCCAGATCATTTTATTTATATACGCAATTAAAACTGCTTCTGTTTGTTTTCCTTGATCGCGAAACAGTAGCAGCAGCTGAATATAACATTTTTTTTAACAAACCTTTGATTCAACTATTAATTATACAAACATGGTATGATTACATGATTTTCGGCCATCAGTAACTATGATACGCGAATAACAGCCATCAATTGTTACCCAATTTGAATAATTACGCGTTTAGACTTAAATGGTTAGTCAAACCTTCCAATTCGAATGTCCAGAGCTATACCCTATAAATTGATGCCTTCTGAACCTTCACAACTCTTTTCTCAACCTCCAATATTCTTAATTATAAGCTGTTCGTTCGTCACAGTTGCAATTTTGACCTTTTGGTTTGACTGACCATTCGAACTCGTAACGATCTTGTAAGTGAAATCTTTTTTGTGGGATTTGTTCATCGGCATCCACACATCAATAGCCCTAAGATTAATTGGGCTATTGATGTGTGAATCAGTCAATTGATAATCTAGGGTTTCGAATGTTTGAAATTAGGGATAATCTTAATCCAGGTTACTATATTTATTTTTAAACGAACAAGGATAATCACAACCACTGGTCTGGACCAAGTGGTTGTGACTCAGGCTTGTAACCCCAGCCACCCGGGTTCGAGTCCCGGCTGTGGCACTTCTTTTCATTCTTTTATTTTTTTTAACCAACCAATTATATATATATATATATATATATATATATATATATATATTATACCTTTAATTTTGTAAATTCATTTTTAATTATTAAAACCTTTTTATAAATTCTAAAAAAAATTATTTTTAACAAATCTGATGTTAAAGTTTTATCTACAATTTTTATTTTTCTGAAATTCATTTATTTAATATTTATAATAATTAAATCAATTTTATACTATTATATTTATAAAAATCTATAAAAATATCAAAACGATCTTATTAATTCCCACAAAAATTATTCTAAGTTTATATAACAATAAACTTTTCTGAAAAGATTTTTATTTCAGAAAAATCATTTATTTAATATTTTTAATCAATTTTTGTTAGTTTTAATCATAATTAAATCATAATAAATCCAATTTTTAATATTTTTGCACCAAAAATTTATACAAATTATTTCTGATCATTTAGAACAGAAATATAAATTTTAAACTTATAATTCTTTAATTTTAATATTTTTAAATATTAAAGTTAGATTTTGACAATTTGTTATAAATAGAATTAATATTCTATTTTAAAAGAAAATAATTTTATAAAAATTATTTTTACACTTTAAACACAATATTGTGACCATTTTAAATTTAAATTCCATAAAAAGATTTTTGGTTATTTATTTACTAAATTTCTCTCAATTGGCGAATATTTTTAATATTAATCAAACGAGCAATTATCCCCAATTCGAAGCCCTAGAAACTTATAGATTTGTAGACTTGATAGACTTAGACATATTTATTACCTCATTATAGGGTGATACTTGATACATTTGGGCAACACACTATTTTCAACGGATATAACATTTTACCAAGGTGAGTTTTACATAGCCCCTTTTCTATTTATCACCGTTTTTGGGGTGAAACATGTTACAACATCATTTATGCAATTCAATCATCAATGTGTCCATGTGTTTTCTATGTTGCATTATGTCTTGAGCATGATTAGAGTAAGCACCATTCTAGCATAATCATTAACTCCGTACAAGCCGGCGGTAAACATTGATAGATCTATTGGACTGACAATCCCACCCGGATACGTGCCTCCTACAAAGGTAGCGTGGGTGTTTGTTATCGTATAACATATTCAAGTGGACCATGAGCGTATGGTATGTATCATATTATAACAGTCATCAGGGTTGATTATGCACTCGATTTATTTCTAGTATGTTCTCACATATGGACTAGATTGACATGACACATGAATTGCACAACATTTTTATTCAATTATCAAAAACCTATGTAATTCTCACCAACTTTTGTTGACCCAAAACCTTTTCAACTTAACATGTTTCAGGTTCTATTTGCTTGAAGATTTGAATTGATGCTTGAAGATATGTGTATAGTTTTATTCAATTTGATGTACAAATTCTAGAACAATTGCATGTAATTCAATTAAATCATCTAATGAAATTTATTATTTCACCATGAGCTACTGAACAATCATCACTACGTGACATCCCGATGTTTCCGCCATCGGTTGGGGTGTTACAGATTGGTATCAGAGCCATGGTTATAGGGAATTAGGTTATTAGAAAAATAATCTAGTCTATAACCATAGGATTTAACTAGTACTTGCTTCTTTTACTTGCTATTCTCTATCTCCCTCCTACTTCTTATCCCTACATTAATCCCTACGAGAAGGTTGCTCTACATCACTGGATCTACTCTTAGACTAATAGGACAAAATCCTCAGGTTTAACCTGAACCCCCTTGAGATCTCGTCGAAGTTCTAGATCTTAATAACGAACACGTGCAATCTGGAAGGGTGAACGCCTGTATTCTGAGTCTTCTGTCTAGGCTGGCATTGCGCATATATCCCAATCAGACGAGGGACCCGGATGCCTACCTGGGAATTCTCGGGATGAGTGTTCACTTATAGGCTAAAGCATGTCTTCATATGTTATTAGAATCTGGAATCTTTGATAAGTCAACGTTTTCGTTTATTCGTTTTAATTAATGAATAAATGATTACATTCCTTATATTACCTCATTCATTTCATGCCTCATTGAGACTTCATTGTGTCCCTTACAGATCATGTCTCCACGCCACAACAATCGCATTAACAGTAGTGACAATCATGAAGAAGAGAGCAGCAACCACAACCACGACCACAACCCTAACCACAACAATGGAGGTGACGCCCAACTAGCTACGATTATCTCTCAACAATTGGCACAACAAATCACAACTCTGGTTTCTAACTTGTTGGCTCAAGTCATCCCAATGAATGGGAACGGCAATGGAAATGGAAATGGCAATGGAAATCACATAAAGAACAGAACCTTAGTTCGGAAAAGTGAGAAAACAAGTATTGTGGCCGCAGTAACTACCAAGAACCAGAAGCGTAAGACCAGGAATCCTAATGTAAACCTCACTACACAAGCCTCTAACAAGAAGCCTTATACAAGAAACTTTCCATTGTGTAACACATGCAATCGACATCATCCCACTGTTTCAGCATGTCGCGTGTGCACCAATTGTGGTAGGTATGGCCATCTGGTCAACACATGTCGCGAGACCCCAAACCCTAATCAACCCACCAACCCTGCTCAGGCTGATAATCCTAATCGATACAACTATGGTCAATGCTATGAATGTGGGGACCCAAATCACTACCGTAACCGATGCCCTAAACTAAACCGAGATCAAGACCCTCCAGCTACTTAACAGCAAGTCCCACTATTTAAATGTTGTTTGCTTTTAATTCTATGTAATGACGCTTTTGATTCAAGTAATAAATTCTAGTATTATCATAACATCTGTGTGCATGCTTGTTTTAATGTGAACTAATTGCTATATCTATAATCATACTTGCTTATTTGTACAACAATTAGTTGACTACCAAACAACCTACTTAACGATTGGTAGAGGTCATCATGTCTTTCCAACAGTCGGGAGAGGCCCTACCACCTGCTCAACGACTGGTAGGGGACTATCAGACCTGCTCAACAATCGGTAAAGTCATAAAAGGACGCAAAACCCTAATGTAAGGTAAATTAATAATTACGGTCCGGAACGTAATCATGAGTTTACAGGTAGGTTAAGGTAGTGCGAAATTTTAGCAAGGGTGTCGGTAGTCGACCAATTGCTAATCTAGTGTCTTCCTTTAACTTCGGGACGAAGTTCCTAAAAGTAGGGGAGACTGTAACATCGCCAAATTTTCAAATTACAAAACGTATATTAATTCCATAATGTGCCTAAGTTTTATTTCCCGACCACATAACTTATATATATATATATATACATAATAATAATAATAATAATAATAATAATAATAATAATAATAATAATAATAATAACTATAATAATAAATCTAGTTTGTTAAAACTTAACCCAACAAACCAACAAACTCAAACCCAATATCCATTTCAGCCCAAACCCCTTGTTCTTTTACATTTCTGAAGCCCAACAGCCAGCCCACCAAGAACCCAGCCCAACTCCCTCCTTCCCCCTGTGCCCGTTTAAAAACAAAAAAAAAAAAAGATTGTCCCGCCGTGGTTCGAACCGGGGACCTTCCAGACACAACCCACACACACAAACCATCTATGCTACACACGTATATTGTTAGGATCCAGATCATTTTATTTATATACGCAATTAAAACTGCTTCTGTTTGTTTTCCTTGATCGCGAAACAGTAGCAGCAGCTGAATATAACATTTTTTTTAACAAACCTTTGATTCAACTATTAATTATACAAACATGGTATGATTACATGATTTTCGGCCATCAGTAACTATGATACGCGAATAACAGCCATCAATTGTTACCCAATTTGAATAATCACGCGTTTAGACTTAAATGGTTAGTCAAACCTTCCAATTCGAATGTCCAGAGCTATACCCTATAAATTGATGCCTTCTGAACCTTCACAACTCTTTTCTCAACCTCCAATATTCTTAATTATAAGCTGTTCGTTCGTCACAGTTGCAATTTTGACCTTTTGGTTTGACTGACCATTCGAACTCGTAACGATCTTGTAAGTGAAATCTTTTTTGTGGGATTTGTTCATCGGCATCCACACATCAATAGCCCTAAGATTAATTGGGCTATTGATGTGTGAATCAGTCAATTGATAATCTAGGGTTTCGAATGTTTGAAATTAGGGATAATCTTAATCCAGGTTACTATATTTATTTTTAAACGAACAAGGATAATCACAACCACTGGTCTGGACCAAGTGGTTGTGACTCAGGCTTGTAACCCCAGCCACCCGGGTTCGAGTCCCGGCTGTGGCACTTCTTTTCATTCTTTTATTTTTTTTAACCAACCAATTATATATATATATATATATATATATATTATACCTTTAATTTTGTAAATTCATTTTTAATTATTAAAACCTTTTTATAAATTCTAAAAAAAATTATTTTTAACAAATCTGATGTTAAAGTTTTATCTACAATTTTTATTTTTCCGAAATTCATTTATTTAATATTTATAATAATTAAATCAATTTTATACTATTATATTTATAAAAATCTATAAAAATATCAAAACGATCTTATTAATTCCCACAAAAATTATTCTAAGTTTATATAACAATAAACTTTTCTGAAAAGATTTTTATTTCAGAAAAATCATTTATTTAATATTTTTAATCAATTTTTGTTAGTTTTAATCATAATTAAATCATAATAAATCCAATTTTTAATATTTTTGCACCAAAAATTTATACAAATTATTTCTGATCATTTAGAACAGAAATATAAATTTTAAACTTATAATTCTTTAATTTTAATATTTTTAAATATTAAAGTTAGATTTTGACAATTTGTTATAAATAGAATTAATATTCTATTTTAAAAGAAAATAATTTTATAAAAATTATTTTTACACTTTAAACACAATATTGTGACCATTTTAAATTTAAATTCCATAAAAAGATTTTTGGTTATTTATTTACTAAATTTCTCTCAATTGGCGAATATTTTTAATATTAATCAAACGAGCAATTATCCCCAATTCGAAGCCCTAGAAACTTATAGATTTGTAGACTTGATAGACTTAGACATATTTATTACCTCATTATAGGGTGATACTTGATACATTTGGGCAACACACTATTTTCAACGGATATAACATTTTACCAAGGTGAGTTTTACATAGCCCCTTTTCTATTTATCACCGTTTTTGGGGTGAAACATGTTACAACATCATTTATGCAATTCAATCATCAATGTGTCCATGTGTTTTCTATGTTGCATTATGTCTTGAGCATGATTAGAGTAAGCACCATTCTAGCATAATCATTAACTCCGTACAAGCCGGCGGTAAACATTGATAGATCTATTGGACTGACAATCCCACCCGGATACGTGCCTCCTACAAAGGTAGCGTGGGTGTTTGTTATCGTATAACATATTCAAGTGGACCATGAGCGTATGGTATGTATCATATTATAACAGTCATCAGGGTTGATTATGCACTCGATTTATTTCTAGTATGTTCTCACATATGGACTAGATTGACATGACACATGAATTGCACAACATTTTTATTCAATTATCAAAAACCTATGTAATTCTCACCAACTTTTGTTGACCCAAAACCTTTTCAACTTAACATGTTTCAGGTTCTATTTGCTTGAAGATTTGAATTGATGCTTGAAGATATGTGTATAGTTTTATTCAATTTGATGTACAAATTCTAGAACAATTGCATGTAATTCAATTAAATCATCTAATGAAATTTATTATTTCACCATGAGCTACTGAACAATCATCACTACGTGACATCCCGATGTTTCCGCCATCGGTTGGGGTGTTACAGGTGAAGGGTGGTGGTAGTGGTGGTGGTTTAAAGAGAGAAAAGGGTGGGGGTGGGTTTGTTATAGGGGTGAGCAAAATTGGTCCGGACCGAAAAAAACCCGAGGACCGAACTGGAAAACAATAAAAACCGACCCGGACCCGTATTATAGGTTCTGTTTTCGGTCCTGTATTTTGGCTCCCGTCGGGTTTCGGGTCGGGTCGGTCCAGGACCCGAAGTAAACATCACAAAACCGAGAACCGAAATTAGAGAAATCTTCAGCTAGAACGATGACTTCAGAGAAATCTGTTAGTTTAAGCATTGAAATTAGCAACTCAACATTTGATCTTGGAACATTTTGTAACAGCAGCCCGTTTAAAGCCAAGATCTTCTACCCATTTGCATACATTGTTTAAGCCGCTTATAGGTTCCAATTGTTCAGCCGCCAATCTGTTTACTTATAAATAGGAATTAAATGTCAGTTTTATAATGACTTGAAAGACTTCTAATCTTAAAGAAAACAGTATTACGTTTTACCTTAGAACTCATATGCCAAAGAACATATCTTTTTAGTTTTCACAAGTTTGCCTATTAAGGTAAAACTTACTAGCTTTTGCTTAAATATTGACATGAGTTTTGATCTTTGAAAGACAAATTCCATAATTAGATAATCAGTACATACTGTAGCAACTCAACATTTGAGTTCCATCAATATGAAAAAAGGATTGCTTCAAGAGGAGCAATAGAAGATAATGAACCATTGCTGCATTAATAAATCACATTTTCTAGTAAGGAACAAAAAGTTAATTTAAAGGTCAAATGAATTGTTGTCAAAACATTGAATTATGACTTATCTACATTTGATTAATAACCGACCACCAAATAAACGTCTATAACAAAGAGTATACGCGTACATTTGCAAGGTGGACTATAGCCACATTAGGTTTGACTTTTTATCTGTACTGATATAGATCCTAGAAAGGGGAAACAAACAAACTGAGACACAGTTAAACTCAGTGAGAAGTCATCGTTCTAACAGGTTCTATTTTGTAGGGTTCGGGTAGGGTCGGGTTTTAGGATAAAGACCCGAAGACCCGAGTTATGATGGACCGAGGACCGAACCGTTGATTAGGGTCTGAGATCGGTTCTGATTTTATGTAGGTCTCGGGTTCGGGTCGGGTCGGGTTTGGACCATTGCTCACCCCTAGTTTGTTAGCAGGAGGAAGAGGGAGGGAGGGGGGGTTATAAACTTTAAATAATAATAATAATAATAATAATAATAATAATAATAATAATAATAATAATAATAATAATAATAATATAAAGTTTCACAAATGCCTCTTAAGTTTTAGTTTTTATATTTTGGCCACACAGAAGTTTTGATTTTTACATTTTGGCCACGAAAACTAGCCAGGTTAGACCTCAGTTAGTTTGGGAGCGATAAAATGAAACAAGTTGAAAGTTTGGAGTGCTAATGGCCAAAGTGATAGTTGGGAGTATTATCCGCCAACAGGCAATAGTTGGGAGTATTAAATTCCATTTTCTCTTTCTAAGGTTGTGTGTAGTGGGCGTTTTAGGGGGGGCGTTTTGAATTTTTTATACCTTATAGCGCCCCGAACACCGCCCCTGGGGGTTATGGGGCGTTTTCGGTGGGGGCGCTATACACATAACGGGCGTTTTCTGGTTTGAAAGTATTTTTATATTATTTTTTTAATTAATTTCCACACCCTCTTCCCACTACACCCTTCTCCCTACAATAATTATCCAATCATTTAGGGTGTGTGTAGTGGGCAACGTTATCCGGCGTTTTAGCCCCTATAGCGCCGGGGAACACCGCCCCGAGGGGCGCTATGGGGCGTTTTCAGCTGATTCCGTCTTCTCCATAACCGGCGTTGTGCATTAGGGTTTTTTAAGGGTTTATTATTATTATTATTATTATTATTATTATTATTATTATTATTATTATTATTATTATTATTGTGTTTGTGTGTGTGTGAAGAGGAAGAGGAAGAGAAAGAAGTGAAGAGGAGGAGGAAGAAGAAGAAGTGAAGAAATGAAGAAGAAGAAGTGGTGAAGAAATGAAGAAGAAGAAATGAAGAAGAAGATGATGGAGAAGAAGAAGTAGGTAGGGAAGGGGTAAGTGGGGTGAGTTATTATTTTTTATTTTAATTAATATTATTTTTAATAGTAAATCTTATTTTTTTATTATTGTTTTTTAACTTAATAAATTTCTTTTATTATTATTATTATTTATTATTAGGTATTTAATATATATTCTTATTTAAATAAAAAACAACAATTAAACAATCATTTATAACCCCTCATAACCCCCTTCCCACTACACCCTCTTTTTCCATAACCCCCTTCTATTACTTTTTAATATTTTAATACACATAACCCCCCACCACTACACACACTCTTATAACCCCCATAACCCCCCTTCCCACTACACCCTCTTTTTCCATAACCCCCTTCTATTACTTTTTAATATTTTAATACACATAACCCTCATAACCCCTACCACTACACATACACTAAAAACTCGTTTCTTAACAAGTGACTAGTAAATTACCCCGCGCGTTGCGGCGGTTTTTAAACGTGACTAAGTACGCAAAGGTAACCCAAGTTAAAAAATAATGTTTTTTTTACCAAAATGGTAATTTTAAATTAAAAGTATTTGATACATAAATCAGGATATTAAGTTTTCTTTTAGTTAGTTGTAATATAATGAGAGAAGGAGATAGAATTATTGGCAACAAATACATATATTATATGAGGTTAGACATCATGCTTTAAAGAGTTATACAATTCAACAAACAAACAAAAAGACAAAAATGTCCAATTACTACAATGTTTATAAGCTCCAACAAAGCCTAATAGAACCATCACAAACATTGCTTGTTATTATTAAATAGATGTGTAAAAGGATTCAATGAAAAGCTTGGGTTTTATTGAAATTGAATTGGGGTTTAATTAGGTGTTATGAATAGGGGTTACATGTTGAAATGGATATGAAGTATGCATTACACATATATACAATGAGCATTATAGGTTGTACACAAGGGCATAAAAGAAACAAAATGAGCAAATATTAAAAATTTATGAAGGAACTCTTCAACTCCCATCTTAAAAATTGTATAAAATTACCTTCTTACCTCTAATAAGGTAGTAGAGATAAGTTAATAACTCCTCCTAACCTAACCAAAAGTACTTTAAGGACTCGAATAAGTTTTTCAAGTATTCAACACTCTTTATCAAAATCGAAACCTGAAGGATCAAGCAGAATAATGAGGTACTTACTACTTTTCTCCTTCATATGTATCTGTTTAATTTTTGCAGCTATTTGATTTCATCAAACTTATTATTCGAACCATAAATAATTAGAATATCATGGGAAATTAGGTTAGTCAAAACACTAGAAACTGATTACTGTTGTAGTAGTTGGATAATTGATTATTTTTAGTTGTTTTTGTTTTGGATGTGATTTTAGGGTTTTTAGGGTTTGGGTTTTTTTTTTTTTTTTTTTTTTTTTTTTTTTTTTTTTTTTTAATAGTGTTCCATTGTTAGTTTTTTTTTTTTTTTTTTAAATGAACAATCAATTATTATTCTCAGACAAAGAAAATTACATCAAGATAACGGGCAGACGGGCAACAAGTTGCGCCGCCACCCCTTTCTAAATAGCAAATCCTAATCTACTAAAAACGTAACCCTGCCCACCTGAAGACGAGACACTACTATGAATAACCCGCTGGACCCTGGTCAGGAAACGGGTAGCCTCTGGTGCCAATGAGCCAAAGGTATCAAAAGCCAAGGGTACAAAAACGTGTTGGTTCTCTTCGCAAGCTTTAGCATGTTTTTCTACCTTCTTTGCCTCTGCTTTCCGCACCGCTTGCCCTGCTACGAAGCCACTATCCCTCAACCCAACTAGGGGAGATACACCCGTCGGGTCAACACAAGCATGCTTCCCCCCGGCCCACCCAAAGACAACGAGGGTATTTTTAGTAAATAAAGAATGAAAGAATACAAAAATGTAAGCATTATCCATCCTGGGACATTTCCACAACGGTATACTAACCTCCAAAAGGAAATTTATCTTTCGGCCTAACCATAGTTGTCAAAGCGCCTAGGCGCATAAAAAACGAGGGGTTTTTTTTATAATTAAGCGCATAGTATAAATACATTTTTTAGGGACTTTAGAGATGTTTTAGGCTTGTTTAGGGCTACTTTAGGATGTTTTAGGGTTGTTTTGGACTTGTTCATAGCTCATTTAGGATGTTTTAGAGGTTTAGGCAACTTTTAGCCTGAATTTGGCCGGAAATTGGCCTGAAATAGTGCACCTCGGTGCCTAGGCGCGCACCTCACAGGGCGCAACCCACTTGGTGCGCCTCGTGCCTAGGCACGCTTTTGACAACATAGGGCCTAACGAGTGGGCATTAATGCCCCGGCCCAAAGAATGTTAACTTGGGCCCTATACAAAAAGGAATTAAATCCGGGCCCAAGTTATTCTAAATCTTAGTTAAACCATATCGGGCCCAATTGGTTCTGTAATTGAGCCAATCGAACAATATCGTTTGTGGTTTAGGGTTTAAGGTTTGGTTAGTTAGGGTTTAGTGTTAAACACAGTTGTTAAAAGCGAGCGCCTAGGGCGCCTAGGCAATGAATTTCCTAGAAGCGACCCTAGGTCGCTTTTCTCTCCTAGATAAATAAAGCAATGATTTTTTTTTTTAAAGTTTTATCCCTTTACCATTTTATAGCAGATTTTTTAAAACTAGTAATATCTAATCATATCTTTTATTTTTTAAACAAGTTATGCATTCTAATCTATATAAACAACCTCTAACCCTATGCCCTTTTGGATTTGAAGTTTTATTATTTTTTACATTTTGAACTATTTTTTGGTTTTCAAGCATAAACAACTTGCTATTTGGATATTTTGGTGGTTTTTAATCATGGTGCTGCTGATAGTTGTTATTTTTTAGTGATTTTGGTGATTTTTCCCCATTTTTTTTATTTGCGCTTTTATTTTCTCAGGCCCACGCTTTTTTTGCGCTTCTCGCCTAGGCCACAGGCGGTACCAAAGCGCCTTGAGTGCGCTTTACGCCTTTGACAACTATGGTGTTAAAAGTACTCATTTTTTCCTGCTAGATTCTTTTTGCAAATTTTAGCTACATTCACTCTATAGTCTATATATAACTTGGTTTTAAAAAGCGAGAGACGCACAATAGCGAAAGGCGCTAAGCGCAAAAGTGTACTCATTTTTTCTTCAGTGTGTTTTTTAAAACCTAGAGATTATATAAGCATTAATTACTTTTGGCTTGGATATAATTTTGTGAAATGTTATATTGTTATGGTCATAAAGTAGTTTAAGTTACACTCAAAGCTCAAATGTAGGCTTGGTTTAAAAAAACGCGCTTGAGAATTGATTAACAAGTAGAATATGTAGTATTGGCTTGTATAAATATTTTTTACTCTTTTTTACCTTGGGCGCCTCACATACGTGAAGCTCTCGCGGCTCGCCTTGCGCCTCGGATTTTGGAACCAAAACTCCTCGGAGCGCCTCGCGCTTTTTTAAACCAAGAATGTGGGTGGACTTTGGGTTGGAGAGTATTAGTTTTTATCATCTGGTTCTGGAAAACAAACTGCAGCCTCAATACAAAGGATCTGTTGACAATGTTATAAAAGTGCGAGCCATGTTGCATGATACATGTTTAACGTATGACATGAAAGTAATTATTATTTTTTACCGATTAAAGTCAATATATGTTCTACTTGATAGTTCCTTCTTTTGATTGTTTTGATTCTAGGCTTCTGGATTTTATATTCACTTTGCATTCCCTGTTTGTAACTTTGTATTTATCGAACCAAATATCCACTTACGGTATGTCGGCACTTGTATTTCTTTGCCATTATATTATATATGCAACATGAATTTGCACATTGTCATCCTTAAATACCATTGATGTTTTTTTTTTTGGATATTCATGGGGTTAGAGACGTTTGCTTAACAGTTAGAATCGATATTAAACTATGTGTATTTTTTTTTATTTATTTATTTATTTTGATGAGACAAGTAAGCCATGAGTGCAATGTCAGTAACTCTGGCACAGATACATCTGCCATTGTAATGTACTTTATTCTGAGATGCCCGTTTTTCCATTTTAAATGTAGTCGACATCCTATTTTGAAATGGGCCCAGAGAGATGATTTGGTTTATATTACAATTGAGCTACCGGATGCTAAGGATGTGAAGCTCAAACTGGAGCCTGAGGGAAAGTTTCACTTCTCGGCGACAAGTGGAGCTGATAATATACCTTATGAAATAGATATCAACCTTAACGACAAGGTGGACGTGAATGTAAGTACCATATGAGAAGGCATTATTGTACAAAATAGCAACTTACTTTCATTTTTTAGCAAGTATACCAACCATAAGGTAGCCGTTGTTGCTATTATTAGTATAGCAAATAAGTATATATTTATGAGCGGTAAAATAAAATGAAAGCTTGTTGGCATGTTGCTAACTTGTTATTATTGGTAAAAGAATGAAAGTATGTTGCTATGAATTATAATTTTGAAATTTACAGGAGAGCAAGGCTAGTGTCGGGTCGAGAAATATTCTATACCTTGTAAAGAAGGAAGAGAGTAAATGGTGGAGCCGACTTGTAAAGGAAGAGGGAAGAACACCGGCGTTCATCAAAGTTGACTGGAATAAGTGGGTGGATGAAGATGAACAGGATGAAAAAGGTGGATAGCATTTTATTCATTTATATTGTTCTTGGTTTTAAAAAGCGAGACGCATTTAGGTCCCAAAAGCTGTGGCTCAAGTGCTCAACGTGTGAGGCGAGAGCTTCATGTACGTGAAGCATTGCTCTATGTACAACCGAATAAGCCTTATGAATAACAAAAGCTGCATCTGTCTCTTATCTCTTTTACATAGATGCATCTTTATCAAGTAAACCATTCATTATCTCTTTTTTTTTTCCTACGGTTATTTATACATATCAAACCTCCTCAAGGCCTCAAGGCGTTTTCCCTACTGCCTCAAGCACAATTTTTAAACTAAGATACCTTAACCTCTATTCTTCATCTAATACCTATATGACAGAGTTAAACTGTTAAATTTTGAAAATGAGATTGAAAATCTAGATTTTTTCAGAGCATGTGTGTTGAATAATTGCTTTTGGTTTTCACAGCTGGACCTGACATGGAATATGATGACGTTAATTTCTCGGTTAGTAGTGAACTGTGTCTATTTATTTTTTCTTAACAAACGTCATTAGAATTAACGTGAGGCTCTTCGTTTTAATAATTAATACAGAGTCTTAATATCGGTGGTGGAGGAGAAGAAGAAGATTATGAAGGTAAGGAGCTCTCAAACCCATCAAACATTTTATCCTTTTTAGTCCTTTTATAGATCAGTATATGCATCATCCCCTTTAGTTGTTTACACACTGTACTACTGTAGGTGGTGTACTTTTGACTTGTGCTCCCAAGTGATGAAAAAAGAGTGGGTTGGGTAACGGGTCAAAACAGTTTCGGGTCAAAGTGGGTAAGATTGGCATGTGATCATGTTGTATTGGGTTGACCAGTCACCAGAAACACATAGCCCTTTTTTTCTTTTTTGTATAAATTAGCCACCAAGATGATTACAAGAAATTATGTCATTTCGACAATAATCAAATTTCTAATAATAAAATGATTTAAGAGGTTTTATTCATTAAAAATACACTTTGAGCGGTTCTCACTCCGTTAAATCTTTTTTGCTTATTAGAGACATTTTTGATCAATTAGAGAGAAAACATAATTATAAGAAACGCGGTCAAATATTTTGCAAAAAGAAAGTTAATTCTTGTCCTGTTATGCAGATGAAGAGGAGAGTGATACCGAAGAAGAAACAGAAGGTATCACGGAGCAGCAAACTGTTAGCGGTGACCCAGGTTCCAGCAACGGTCAAGTCGAGGTAAAATGTTAAACTTTAGATGTGTGACTTGGCTAGCATTTTTGGCTTGTGTTTGATGCCTGACCTATTTTTTGGGGTCAAATAAGAAGAGAATCCATTGGTTTGTATGATTATCTGACCCTTTGATTTTTGTGGACCGGTATATTTGTAGAAGTGATGAGACTGTTTTACAAATCCAGTTCAGTTTTTGGGTTGGGTATTGGGTCTAATTGAAGATTTTGTCGAGTCCCGGTTGGCTTTGTTTTTGATAATTGTTGTAAAAAATAATAAAAAGGGGACGGAGTCATGCGTAAGTTTATCGATCTAACTCGCCGGGTCAACGTTTTTTGTTAATGGAAGATGTCTGTTAATTTAGGCGCGTTATACGTGATTGTGGTGGAATAAGCATCTAGAGTAATGTGGTAAAAAACACTTGTTAGATGGTACATTTCGATTTTGCTAGTCAATGTTTTTCATTAAGCGGATCTGCAAGTGGTCAACTGTGTTTTATCATCAACATGAATGCTAATTCGGTTGGATTGGTTCTATTCTATGCAACCTCGGGTTGGTTATTGGGCGGTTTCTAAATTTTTTAAAAAAATAAAAAAAAATTAACAGAGTAAACCTATTTAACTAAAACCTGGACTGTTTGAACACCGCCAGATCCAAGCACCTAAATTATATGCCAAATGAGGTGCAGGGTCCATGTTGATATAAGGGTGAGAGGGGTCAAGCCCCTTGGTTTGAGTAGGTTGGCCGAGTAGTTGGATCGAGGTGGGAACTCGGAGTGGGTTGAGAGGTGTGGGGTAGTTTTGTTAACTTTTGTGGTGTCCCATGATGATCAAACATCTCTCAAACAATCACATTTCATCATTTTAATTGAGGTTTGAAAAAATAAAATTAGCGTGACCCCCACCCAAATTCTGTTGGGTCAGTATGATGTGTCACCTCCTCACTGGTGGCTTGATTGACTACTTTAGGTACTTATGGTGACCACCACCCTTGGTTTAGACGGTTTTAGGTCAAATTGCGAACCACCCGTTCGTGACGGTAATTACACTGTAAAACCAAAGCTTTACCGTTAGAAAATTAAAATGGAACCGGATTACCGGACTAAGCCGAACCAAACCAAATAGTTACTAACAGTTTTATTTTGGTTTGGTTCACGTGTTTTTTTTTTTTTTTTTTTTTTTTTTTTTGAAAGGTAAACTTCATTCAACCAACACCACCACAAGCGTCCCCAAAGCAATGACCCAAGGAGGAAACCGAATTACATCAAATCCAATGGATAATTACATCACTTATTCCAATCTACACTTTTATGTCTAGATCTATTTCGAATCCAAAAAAACGACAAAATTTTAATATTTTCGACTACCTCCATCGCTCTCCTAGCCTTGTTATTGAAGATTCTAGCGTTCCTCTTGTTCCATAACACCCACATAGCCGTATACATAATACCTTGGATAATTAGACCCTTTTTTGACTTCGACTGGTCAACCGGCATACGAACCAAATCAGCAACTTCAAGCAGCATCGTAGGAGCCAATCTACACCATGCTTCAATTCTGGCCCAAACTTCTGTTGAAAACATACAGCCCGTAAATAGATGCAGCGTAGATTCTTGACCCACGTCACACATCGGACAATCCAAACTATCAAGCGACATCCCTCGTTTAACCAAATTCACCTTTGTAGGAATTCTATCAAGGCCAATTCTCCAAGCCAATATTTTGCATTTAAGAGGCGTCTAGCCTCTCCATTCTATGGTTTGAATGTTACCTGCCAGCATGCCTTCGGACATCAGCTTTTTTTGCGCTTTTAACAATAAAGATACCATCTTTGCCTGGATCCCATTTCCATTTGTCGTGACCTTCCTCCCATTTGTAGTCATGTACATCAAATAATAACTCAAACAGTTCAATAACTTCTTCATGAGAGCTTGGAACCGAACGCCATTCCCAATTCATAAACCGTAAACCTTGTTGAATCTGAATTCTTTCAGCTACAGTGACCCACTTCTTTCTTTCAAGCCGAAACAAATGAGGGAACCGGAGTCGTAATGGCTCATCACCAAGCCATTTGTCACCCCAAAAAAGAAATAGCATTCCCGTCCCCAACATAAGCCGAAAAGAAGCAATTGAACATAATACCATTAGGGGCCTTTTTTTCTCCTATCTTTACTATCTTTTTCCAACATCCCTTTGCCGCTTGATTACATGGTAACATCAACCACATTCTACTCGAACCATGACAACCAATGACAGTATTTTTCCAAAGGCAATTCCTTTCTCTTTTAAACCTCCAAGCCCATTTGAGAAGAAGAGCGTCATTAATACTTTGTAACTTTGAAACGCCTAGACCTCCTTCTTTCTTGCTTTTTGTAATTACATCCCAAGCTACCCATGCTATTTTTTTCTCATCGGAAGCACCTGCCCATAAGAATCTTCTCATTATCGCTTCAATATTTTCTATCACTTTTTTCGGGGCTTTATACAAAGAAAAATAATAAATCGGTAAATTTTCAAGAACCGATTTAATAAGAACTAACCTTCCCCCAATCGATAAGTTTTTCGCCTTCCATGAAACAAGTCTAGACTTCACAACATCTATCACCATAGACCAACTCGCAATCCGATTCATATTAGCTCCGACTTTAATTCCAAGGTACTCAAAAGGAAAAGAACCTTTTTGCACCCCCAAAATTTGTGCCATCTCCTCAACATGAGTTTCTTCCGTTCCCACCCCCAATGAGGTTAGATTTATGCATATTAATGCGAAAACCGGAACATAAATAAAAAACACGAAGCAAACGCGACGTGCTTTCCAAATTCTCTCGAGACCACTCCCCTAGAATAAATGCATCATCGGCATAAAAAAGGTGAGTAACTTCGGCTTCATGGTCTGTAAAATTAATCCCAGAAAACTCTCCAATATCTTTAACCTTATTCACCACCCAAGATAAAGCCTCCATAATAATTAAGAATAAAAATAGGGAAAGCGGGTCACCCTGACGAAGACCTTTTTGACAATTAAATTCAAAAGTTGGAGACTCGTTGACATATATGACAAAAAAATGTCTAAAATGCGATCAAAATAAGTCCCACCAAACGATTGATATTTAATAAATATATTACTTGTAATATTAAAGTATCTACAAAATCTATCTATATATATAAAAGAAAACGTATATGCTGACGTGACGTGCAATGAAGGCCTCAACATCCCTTTGAAAGTGACATGTGGCATAATAATTGAAAGATTTTAGTGTTTTTAAAGTATTTCCTTTTTTTAATTAAAAAAAGATAAACATAAAACCCTAAATTAAATTGAGTTATTTTAGGAAAAAAAGAATTTAAAAATAAATTTAAAATTTTCTCTCATGTTTCCTCTCATAATTTTTAAACGTTTATATCTTTTATATACAGGATTTTTTAAAGAAAAAAATTACACCAAATTAACGAGCGTTTTATTATCTTTCCAACGAGTACCATAGTCCTATATAAAAAACGGAGAAAAATCGACTATTTTTGTGGGGTTTCGTTCATACAGGAAAAAAACACACAAAGTGTTCATGTTATTCATTAATCATATTTTTTCTTTTAAACCAAGTTCTTATCTACGATGTTCAAAATCAGCCCAATCGCCATGTTATCATTGGAATTTTACTAGGTATACTTCATCAAGAGAAGTTACGAGAAAGAATCGCGCAACACTGCAACACATGGTGTCACCTTATAGCAAGGTTATTATTTTATTTATTTAATTACAAGAGTAATAATTATTACTATTAGTATTAGTATTATTAGAATGGTTATATTTTTCAACACCGGGACGCTCCCGGAAAGAATTAATAGTTGCTGACGTGGCGTTCAATGGTGGCCTCAACCATCTCTTGATTATGCAATGTGGCATAATGAGATGCAATGATTACAACTTCCAACTTAAGTGTTTGTTTAGTTGATTAGGTTAGGAATTATAAGAGTCATTAGAATGTGAGAAATTAGAGAGATGTGATGAGTTTTTTAATAGTTGCAGCTTACAAAAGTGATTCTTTAGATGATTACTGATCAGGTTTTAGATTAGGGAATATGAGTTATTACTGATTAGAATACTATGAACATGCAATGATTGAGAGATTTTGTGGTTAGTTAATTTGAGTCATTTGCAATAGGGTATCACGTAAAAATAGATTTTTCAACCTCGTGACCCTCCCGGGGTAATCAGCTAGTATATTATATTGCAAAGGGATTAATCCTACATGTTATACTCTTACGCTATCTCTCATTTGAAAGATGTCACATAGGATGTGATGTGTCAACTTTAAATCAATTAAAAAAAAGAAACAAATATGATTTAACCTAATCTATTATAATCTTTAACCTAATCTATTAAATACCTAATCTACTAAATCTAAATATTAAACCTTTATTATTTTATCTCTCGTGTTTCCTCCCATAACTTTTAAACGTTAATATCTTTTATATACGAGATTTTTTTAAAGAAAAAAATTACACCAAATTAACGAGCATTTTATTATCTTTCCAACGAGTACCATAGTGCTATATAAAAATCGGAGAAAAAAATGACTATTTTTTGTAACCCGACAGGTATTGTGTCGGGTTTGGGATTAGTTTAAAAAAAATTGTGGGTTTGGGTCGGGTCTGGGATTAGGTGATACCCGACCCGATTACCCGAAACAACATACCCAAATACCCGAACTACATACCCGATCATATACCCATGAATTTTTTAACGCATCACATAACCCTTAGACTAACGTGTTCGATATTTCAATAATTAACTTTTTTTTTTCTTATTTCATGTTAGTTCTTTTTAGAATGATCGATTACAAACTTCCGAATTCATTTGTAAAGGCACTAGATTTATACCCCGGCGCAAAGATTTGTTTTTTTTTTATATTTGAATATGATAACTTATGGCAAAAATTTGTTTAAAATAATAATAATAATAATAATAATAATAATATATTTTATTATGTTATATTAGATATTTCAACCCGGGACGCTCCCGGGATAAAAACTAGTACTTTATAATAATAACGTTATGTAACAGATCACCGAAACCACAACATACTAAATCAATGAATTTTGATGACGTGTCTCTCCCTGGTATCGTGATGTGTTAAGTGGTGCCTTTACCCTAAAGACAGAGTTCAAGTCCCGTTATCAACCGTCTAGTAAAATTATGAGTAGATGAGATTCGTTTGAGTTTATCATCATCATACTCAGTAAATTTCATCAATTGCAAAGCTTATGTAGGTTTTAAAGAGGGTAAGATGTAGACATTCTTACTTCTACTCCATTGAAATAGAGAGGTTGCTTCTAGTGAGACCATTGATGTATTGTAATATACATCTAATTCCAGTGTAAAGTTTGTATAGTTTTCGAGTCGTTTAGATAGTGTTTTTATTAGTTTTAGGCTTGTACCGGTCTATTTTATTTATTTAGCGTTTTGTAGATTTTTATTAGTTTTGGGTCTTTTTTAGTATTTATCTATTTTATTTTATATTTTGCTAGGTGTTCATGGACGTTGGAGCGTAAACGAGCAACTTTGGTCAAGTCAAGAACAACCGAGTCGAGAGCACGATGCCATAATACTATATATATCAATAGTATATTAATAATAATAATAATAATAAATAAAAGTCAAACGTGACTCACGAGCCCAAGGCCCAATTTGGTAGGGTTTGAAACAAATAAAAATTAGAGATATAAAAAAGGATTGAAGAGGTGCGCACATTATTGTAAGTCGGGAGGAGGCACAATATTAATTTTGGGGGGTACAGCACTATTATTATTCTAAAACATCGAAGAGAGGATCGATTTTTGGGTGATATATTTGATTGAAGAAAAGCGGCGCACATTAAAAAGAGAACTTGGAAGAGAACATTGGCCGCATCATATTATTCTTAGGGAAGAGCACATCAAGTTTTTGGCGCCGTTGCCGGGGACTCTTGGCGATTGCGTTTATTAGCTTCGATTACACTTATCTGCTATATCTGTGCTACTTGTGTTTTGTGTTGAGTTTGCCTTTTTGTATAGTGAGTCGTAGGAGTCTAATTGTTTGTGTATTTTATTTCTATCGAGTCTGTAAATATGTTTGAAATTTGTGGAGGACCCTATTTTACCGTTAGATTTCCACAAAATGTGGGGTCCTCTGCATATTGTTATGCTAATTCCTTTGTGCAGCCGCCACCATGTTATTCACAGGGTTGTCCTACATATCATTATGATGACTCGTATCAGCAGCCACATTTTAATCAGTATCCTGATCAAATTCCTGGAAGCAATTCTTGTGAGAATAGTGGTAATGATTGGAGTAAAATAGAGAGTCTGTTGACATTATTAGTTGCGAAAGATGCCAATACCCAGAAAATGTTAGCAGAGCAGGACATCCTCATAAAAAACCACGATGCCACCCTTAAAAACCGACAGGCTGCTATTTTAGATCTTCAAAGAACACTAAAAGATATATCTAGAAGATTAGAAGAAGAAAAAGAAAAGTTTCAGCAAGAGCAGGTGCCGAAAGTTGGTTATACATATGATGAGGAGGGCAACTACCTCGGGTACATGAACGCTCGAGGGGAGTTGTTCCCAACGTTTCCAGAAGAAGGGAAAGAGCCGATCACGGAATACGAAGACGAGTCAGATGAAGAGATCACCCCAATCACGGAGACGAAAATGGACGTTGAAGTCCCACCTCCGGTGCCACAGGTTACTATATATGATTTTGGGAGTGACTCTGATGAAGAGGACGACGAAGAAGAATGGGCGGCATATCAGAGGTCGTTAGTGAAGAAAGAAGTGATAGAAGAAGAAGTGGAATTGGGGGACTCCATAGGTATGATGTTTGGTGCAGATGAAGACAATGAGGATAGTGAGGAGTCATTATCTGAGGAGGATGAATTCTTAGATTTGGATATAGATGGTTTACCTACTTATGAAGAAGTAGGGGAGTTTGATCCCGATGGGGATATAGCATACCTAGATGCCCTACTTGAAGGTGAACCGACCGACATGACTGAACCTGCACCAGTTGAAAGAAATAAGTGTGGGGATCATCCTATGGAAATGGTGGTAGAAGAAGCACACCATAGCTGGCCCGTGGTATTAGTGATAAATGGAATTTCAAAATCAACAGCACCACGGGAGAGGGCAAAGAAGAGAAAAAGAAAAGATCGGAACCGGAAGAGGATCAAAGACTGGTATGAGTTGGAGAAGAAGAAGCCAGTGAAAGTCAAACATGACCAGTCTTCTTGCTATATGCCACGTATCCGGTTCATTCCAGGTAAGTTTAAATTCTGGTGGTTTGACCCGTTAAAAATGCTTAAATTATTTTTCCCTTCCACTAATATAACTTTGTTAATTAATAAGGACCGGGTGGAATTAAACGGGTTGGATCGGGTCCAGATAAAAGAGAAGCCCCCTGATTAAGTTTAAGTGTGGGGAGGCTCTGTAGAGTTTGTAAATTTATTTTTATACTTATTTATTTATTTTTTTTCTAGTTGTTCATTTTTTTTTATTTGTGGTCCGTCTTTCGATAGTTGTTCATAGGTTTTTATCTTTCTATTTTTTTTTTTTTATGTCTTTGAGTCTGTTTGCAAGTTTTCGTGTTTGCTTAGGTAGAGGAAATTTCACATGAGCGGGTCCCATGTATTTATCTTTATATATATTTTATGAGTGGGAGTTTTGGTAAAGGTTTGGGTAATATAAAAGAGTATTTTTCTAAAAAAAAAAAAAAAAATTTAAATAAATAAATTAACTTTCTGTGAAAAAAGTCTTTTCACGTAATGTGAAGAGTCTGGGCTGACCTGTTCGCCTTATGCGACCAGCTATTACCCCGGAAAGTTATTTTTTTTTCCTCTTGCAACGCGTGTTGTGATCACCAGTGTCCTTCACGTTGAGCGAGAACCAGATTTTTTTTTTCTTATACCCATTTGGTTCTATTACCATTCACCGCCATTTTGCTAAGCAGGTACGTCTTCTTGTTTGTTGTTATATTATGAGTCTAAGTTAGTAGTTGTGTCTTTTTATTTTTGTTTTTGTGTGGTTCGGTATTATGCTCGGGTTTTGTCTGTTTCGTTTTGCGCAGGTTTGGATTGCACCACCCGTACCCAATCTCCATTCGGGTGATTCCGAAGCTGTTTATCATTTATCAAGGCAAGACCAGAGTTTACCATTGTGTTAGAGCCGGTCGCGAATGAAATGCTATACGATCGAGCCTGACTGGACTAGAGTTTTGGAGCTTAAAAAAAAAAATTAACCAGCTAAGTTTTTCCCGATTTGCCCTCGTCTTTTTATTTTTGTATTCGGAATTTATTTTTGTTTTGAGTCGTTTTCTATTCCTACATTGAGGGCAATGTAGAGTTTAAGTGTGGGGATGAGAAACTGTCGTTTGGTTTGTATATAGAGTCATTTTGAGTCAAAAAAAAAAAAAAAAAAAAGTCCCTGTTTTGAAGTTTGCATTATATAAAATATGGAAAATGATAGGTAAAGTTAGGTGTCTGGTTTTCAAATAGTATATATAATAAGAGATTAAAATTGATTGAAAGCGTGTCTGATTTGGGATATGTGGGTAGGCTCAACCGGTAGAAAGGTTTCCTTTAAAAAGTAATAAATTAATTATTTTAGGCTATTTTGTGGGTTCTCATCTAGGAGAAACGGGGAGACCGAAACCGCCAAAAATAGTATAAGAAGCACCGTTATAAGTAGAAAACCGTTAGAATTTCTAATCACTAAAAAAAAAAATAGAAATCAAAGCAAAAATGCTGAAGCTTAAGGTGCCTGGCCACTGGGATAGCGACTTGGATTGGTCACACCCTCTGAGTTAAGTATGCTGAGATGAAAAAAAAAAAAATGCTGAAGCTTAAGGTGCCTGACCACTGGGATAGCGACTTGGATTGGTCACACCCTCTGAGTTAAGTATGCAAAAAAAAAAAAAAAAGTGATTTTAAATTCTCTTGGTTTTCTACATAAGACGGTTGGGAAATGGTCAATTGGTCGTTCCTTTAGCTTCATAAGCTTGAGGCGGGATTAGGAGGAACTGTGGCTTCCTTCGAGTGAGACCCTAGATAGACTAATCAACATGAACTTAACATAAATAAAAAGGGGCTTGGAAACCAGTGTGGGTTTAAGAGGATCAATATACCTGCAATCGCAATCAACACGTTAGTAGATTATTAATTAAGTAACCTATGTTTTGAAACCGGATGTAAACCTAACTGTGATTCCATAACATAATTCTTTTTCAGGGACGAAAAAAAGATAAGTGTGGGGATATTTGATGTATTGTAATATACATCTAATTCCAGTGTAAAGTTTGTATAGTTTTCGAATCGTTTAGATAGTGTTTTTATTAGTTTTAGGCTTGTACCGGTCTATTTTATTTATTTAGCGTTTTGTAGATTTTTATTAGTTTTGGGTCTTTTTTAGTATTTATCTATTTTATTTTATATTTTGCTAGGTGTTCATGGACGTTGGAGCGTAAACGAGCAACTTTGGTCAAGTCAAGAACAACCGAGTCGAGAGCACGATGCCATAATCTATTAATATATATAAAAGAATTGAACATTGCTGACGTGGCGTGCAATGGTGCCTTCAACCTCTCCATGAAACTGCCACGTGGCATCATAATTGAAACATTTTAGTGTTTTTGAATTATTTCCTTTTTTAATTAAAAAAAAAAAGATAAACATAAAACTCTAAATTTATCTCTCTATCTCTCAATTCTCAATTACTAAAATTAAATTGAGTTATTTTAAGAAAAAAGAATTTAAAAACAAATTTAAATTTTTCTCTCTTATGTTCCTCCCATAATTTTTAAACGTTAATATCTTTTATATTCGAGATTTTTTAAATAAAAAAATTACACCAAATTAACGAGCGTTTTATTATCTTTCCAACGAGTACCATAGTGCTATATAAAAAACGGAGAAAAAAACGACTATTTTTTGTGGGGTTATGTTCATACAGAAAAAAAACACAAAATGTTCAGGTTATTCATTAAACATGTTTTTTTTTAAACAGGTTCTTATATACGATGTTGAAATTCAGCCAATCGCCATGCTATCATTGGAATTTTACTCTTCTAAAGATGGATAGGTATACTTCATCAAGAGAAACTAGGAGAAAGAATCGCGCAACACTGCAACACATGATGTCACCTTATAGCAAAGTTATTTTTTTATTTATTTAATTACAAGAGTAATAATTATTACTATTAGTATTAGTATTATTAGAATGGTTATATTTTTCAACACTTATCATGAATTCTACATCTATATAAGTCAAAGTCAAATTGTAACATATTTTAAATTACGTGAAGATGATTATATATTGAAGGTTATCCTTTTAATACTGTATTATGTTTAATATGGTTTATGCTTTTTATTTTTTAAATTTTTAAATAAATGTTTTTTTTAACTAAGATTGATTATGTTTAAGTTATTTACTTTTTTCGTGATTTGGGTTTTCTTCTTTTATCATTTTTTATTAAATCATATTAAATTTTTCAACCCCGGGACCTTCCCGGGGTAATCAGCTAGTACTATATATATCAATAGTATATTAGTAATAATAATAATAATAAATAAAAGTCAAACGTGACTCACGAGCCCAAGGCCCAATTTGGTAGGGTTTGAAACAAATAAAAATTAGAGATATAGAAAAGGATTGAAGAGGTGCGCACATTATTGTAAGTCGGGAGGAGGCACAATATTAATTTTGGGGGGTACAGCACTATTATTATTCTAAAACATCGAAGAGAGGATCGATTTTTGGGTGATATATTTGATTGAAGAAAAGCGGCGCACATTAAAAAGAGAACTTGGAAGAGAACATTGGCCGCATCATATTATTCTTAGGGAAGAGCACATCGAGGATAGGAGCAGAAAAAGAATTATCAAGGGAGGCAAGCCAAGGATCAAGGGTTGAGGCATAGGTGCCAGCACGGGTAGGTTCTAATTCAATATTTATTATTTATTTATTCTAACCCGTTGTGAACGCCATGAATATGTTTAGTTTTATTTGTAACTAACTAACCAATACCAACAGAAGTGCAACAATGTGATTGTCGAAGATCAAATACCCTATTATAATTATTTAACTAGGGTCTTAGTTACTATGGGCAACGATTTTCCGCATTCCTTTATTGCATGGTGCGACAGTACTTCTGTTGGTATTGGTTAGTTAGTTACAGTACCAGTACATGATAGCGAACATAGCAAATTCGATGAATATCATTTTGGTATTACCGTTGACTTGGCACTTGGTACAACACCAATAATAATAAAACAAGGTAAAAATTTAACGTACATGGATATATGTGTGTGCGCGCGCGTGCGATGAAAATTGGAGGATTTTATCAACGAAGATGATACAAATCGAAAAACAAGTCTGTCCTTATCCATCTTCATATCATCCAACACAATTTAGGACTCACTCTTACAATGGAAATGGAGGCGTATGTTAGATAATAATCATTATTAAAGTGTCATACAATTAATATACAGTTGTCAATAATACATTATAACATGAATATAGTCGTCATATTTAAAAAAAAAATAACCAAATTTTCATGAACATTCATGAAAGCGTATTTTAGTAAAGTATCTATATAACACTATAGTAAAAACATAATCCCATTTCATGGTTGACAACGTAAAAAAATTAGAATACAACGTATCTCTATAAGTTCCTATTTCAATGATTGTCATCTACATCTACTTGAAGTTTTAATCTTAGCTCATTATAGTCTCAACTAAAAGGAAAGTGGTATCATTTCGGATCAGTCTGGGCATTGCAAAACACCACACGAGTCAGAATGGGCGTATGCGTTCCTCACAGTCGAGACAATGCAATCGCTTCTGTTTTCACCCTAGACGGTAGACTCCAGATCACTTTTTTATTTTATCGAATAGGTGGTTTTCGTTTTTGCTTCAAAATTGTCTCTGTGTTTGGGTTTGTGTTCATGTTTGTATTCATCAGGTCTGCATAAACCAGTAGTGTGTGCTCTTCGTCATGATCTGGGTACTTTGTGCATTAAACCGCTAACAATGCCTCGTCTTCAAAGTATACATGGATAAATGATTAGGAAAATAGCTAAACGAGACTCATTGACTGACTGAAAGACGAACACAGTTTTAGTTTTATAACTACCTCAGACATGATTAATAGATCTTGGCACAGGCTTAACATGATTACATACATCTGTAATGTTTCTTAGGGTTCCACTTATTTTCGGGGCATATTTTAAGCTTGGGATGACGAGCAACAGCCCAACGCGATAGTCAGGGACCCGCCAAATTAAAGCAAGTATGCATGTAGACCAACACCGGATCACAAATGGATGAGAAACTGTGCCGACAGAAATACACTACCATGCTTACCAATAGTACAAGACTACACATGATGCATTCACCCCCAACAACTTCATGATGTTTGGATTCTATAACTTATAAGAATGTTTAGTCGAATGCTGCCTAGGCAGAAGGTATGCTTTCACAATGTGGTAAATGTATTTAAGTCTAAATAAATCGCTAACTTGGTAAAAATGAAGCTACAAGCATCACAATCCAGAAAAAATAAATGGTACATGGAAACACAAAACCGTTTAATAAAGAAGATGATGTTTTACCTTCACAAGCATCTCATATTTTAATTGGCTACAACAGCTTCGTGTTGTGCTGCTACTGAAAAAGTTAACTTCGCGCGCCTTTCATCATAAGATGCTGTAATAGTTAGACTATTAGTAAAATAACATATGGGCATATGGCAAGGATGCAGTAGTTCTTAAAATAATGAGCATCATTTTGAAAAACACGGGTCAAAAGGGTCAAACTTAAAAATTAGTTAAACAGGATACAGGGCTTAACGAGTCAGACGAGTCAAAAATTGCCTCAAGTGTAAGTGAATTGCATAAAGTCTCCTAATTTTTTACTTCAAAAGTTAGACTATCATGGAATAATCATATGATGAAGCAAAAGACAAGTGTCAATTGAGTTGGCTAAAAAACTCATACCCTAAGGTTACCGGACGAATGTCTATGGGTCGACTGGATTCATACTATAAAGTTACCATTTCTTACCCTAACCCATTTTGACATGTGACACAACCCTCCCGCCAATTGTGCCACCTCTTAAAAAAGTAAACAAATTGGCCAAAGACGAGACTTACGTTCAGTAGGACGTGACATAAGAGGAACATGAGAAGAAACTTTCTTTTTGGTCTTATTACTCGTTAAACTGCCATCTGCATGCATTTAATACTCTATTAGCAATTATAGGAAGGTTCCACAAATTTTAATCCAACCAACCGGAACTTAAAATACCATCTTCAGTGCTTGAAAGACTCAGTAGGGCCTCTTGGAAAATGGCAGATTGAAGTTTGTATGCTCGACATTCCTTTTCTAAATGCAACTGCAAAGCTCGCCTAGCATCTACGTGATTCAATGTACACAAACACAGTAGAAAACAATTATAGGAAAAAAAAATATAACTTTCATATTTAGCAGGATTAGTTAAGGGGTTATAAAACCGATCAAGTACCTGAGGAGCACTTAAAATTGAGACCTTCGAATTCACAAGATTGAAGAACTAGTGGAACCTCTGGAGCCATTTTATACTGAGGTTTCCTAGGCGTCTTGTCAACATCAAGCAAAACATCTATAACCTACACAATGAAAGAACAGTCAGCCAGGTGTCATTTTACATTTTTTGTATACAATTAAATAAAAGTTAAAAGAGGGATGAAATCAATAAATGAGGAAATCAATTACACACATCGGGTGACTCAAGACCTTGGCCGACCAAGAACAACACGGCAACCATGCACCTAACCTGGTGCCACAAGAAGGCACTGCCTTTGATTTTCATTAACATGAGTTGGTCACTATTAAACATACAAAAAAGTATATCCACTGGTTAGTGTGCAAAGAACTATGTTTAGACTATGAATACAGAATTAATATCATAATGTAAAGATATTGTTACATTATGTGTTGTATACTTTGTCATTCTTCTTGATATAGCACAGAATGACACAAAGCTAAATTGTGTAAGCTAAAGAATAATACATATACTTAAGATTAATAATAATGAAGACAAATAACATATAACATAATATCAATACAGATACAGATTGCGTGTGTGTTTCAAACCTTCCATTGCAAGGACAAATATCAAATGATGTTATGCGTCGTCTGTAATTATGCACATTCGCAGCATCCATCTTACAAAAATTTCTGAAATCATGTTCTCCAATGAGCCGCTTACATGAACTCTCCATTGCCTAGAGAGATCATATATTATAGATGAATCAATTTAATTAAAAGAGATATTCCATAACTACAAACATAAGAAGGCATGGAAATAAGGGTACTCGGCTACCATATTACCAATATGTTTAAATTTTCTCTCCAGAAGAAGTATATGTATTCCCTACTCAGACAGCTAAACCTGCAAACAACACATAAATCAACCATTTACTTTTACATATAATCTCTACGCTAGACTATAGCTTTTCCTGTCCTTTAATTAAGAATTGAATTGTTATTAATAGATAAAACAATAGATTAGAACTTACTTGCAGACCATAAAAGGAGCAACAAAGAAAGATTACGAGCAAAAAGATAAGAAAGGCAAAACAACTAACCTTGCACTAAAACCGACTGGAGCTGGACACCAGCCTATTACTCGAATATCATCAGGGAGAACTCCATTCAGTATTTTAACATAATCCAGCTCTTCCTCTGAAAAACAGATCCAAAACAAAAATTTCAAGGAATCACTGACCAAGTATGGATATGGATTTACTATGTTAGGGCGCAAACACGGCATTACAGCAACAGTACAGAAAAGTGATAGAATTCAATGCATATGTGGTTCAAACATAGTTTAAGCAAATCAAACTCCACAGTCCACACCTAACAAGAAAAACACAAGATCTAAACGATTTAAAGAAATAAAGGCCAAGCCAAGAGCTTCGGTTAATTGCTAAAACAATATGCTCTCAATATAATGTATTTACAACTCCTGGTGATTCATATTTGGTTTAACATATGGAATTGCATGAAGCTTGGTGACAACAGAGTAACGTGTACTCAAGGCACCACCACCGGCCCTTTTTAGAAGATGCTCTAAATATAAAAAAAATAATAATTACTTTTCTTTGATGAATAAATACCTAAAGTTTGCAAAAAAGAAAAGTTCCAATTAGTAAGGGTAATCCATAGAGAAAAAGTTCTGATTTTCATGGGCCAGAGAGAGCAGATTAAATAGCCATACGAGTGGCAAAAGAAAACAGAGCATGTAAAACTCAAAGGAGTACTACAATCTGAGTCAATAGATGAAATTAATTTTTACGGAATTAAAAAGTTTAATCAACACTGGATCAAAACTTAACAAAAAATTTAATACAAGAGTGTAAAGTACCATCCGGTCCTTCATGTACAAGTTCCTCAGAGGTATCGCCTCTAGGTTCCTTCTGTTTTGACCTCAATAACAAAGCAACAACCTACATCAAACAATTATCATGATTAGAATTGTAAGAAGAAAGAGGATGCTCCCTAAGTGTGACAATCTCAACAAATTTTAAAAGACAGCAATGTTAGATATAAATTATACATGTGATCTTGGCCTATATATATGCTCAGGAAAGAATATAAATGCTCATGTACCCAATGTGGGACAAAACAAATAAACTACATAACTGGATGAGCTACCGGTTATTTCAGTACCTATCACTAGCATTACTGTATTTTTGTATAATATAATAATCTAAGAATATGAAACTTACTTCTTTTCTGAACTTACTTGGCCCACCGAGGAAACACCCTTATCGGTTCTACCACATCTTGAATACTGCAAATCCTTCCTGTCACCAAGTACAAGTCTTGTCTTTTGAAGGGCTTTGAAAAGTTCTGACTGCAACAAAGACGGAAATTAGTGTTCCAAACTGTTAAAAGCCTTTATAATAAACACACAGTGCCAAATATTTAGACTTCCAAGTTAGGTTGTATAGTATTATGAGAAGGCTTAGCACATGATGTCGCTTAAACATTTTCCTAAACTTCATTTAAGTGGCGGCATATTAGATAATGAACAGCAAAATAGCAAACTTCATTACTTATTGTGTAATTACATTACTAGCAAGTGCATTAAGCCAACAGACCTCAACAGTTGGATCCATCTGAGCTTCTGATGCAAAACCATAAAACCTGTCACGTTGTACTGCACACTGTAAGTAAACTACTAAAAGAGGAGAATATGAGAAAGCATCATTTGTGTACCTTGGCCCAAAATACATAATTTTCAGAGCCACCAATCTCTGTGAGTGATGATTCATTGAGTTCAAGTCATAACCTGTAGGAAAACGTGCATATCATAAAAAAGACAGTAGGAGGTTACATATCACTAAAGCTTTAATAAGAAAATATCTTCACAACAGGCAGTCATCAAGATAACTTAATGAATAACTAGGCATTAATTTATCATATATTACTTTGGTTTGCTGTTGGATAACTAGATATCTAATTAGCCTAAACTTAGTAAAATCAAAAGCCAAGTTTTCAAGATTGCTTTAACTGTGAAGCTTTACAATTTATTGATTTAACACCCATAATAACTGTGCATGAAGTTTTTATGACTGAGATACAAGTTACTAAAACCACCAACAGAAGAAGAAAAGTACAAGTAACACATATGCAGTGAAAATATGAACAGTATCCACTCTCTTATCAAGAAGCGGTGACCCAAGCTTCTCTTCAATTTCTACCAATACCACCATTAGTAAGACTATTCCATCAAACAAATATACAAGATACAGCATCAAAAGATTTCGATGTATATGATGTTTTTGTGTCCTCTTCAATCTTGCAAATGACCATCACATGCATTGTACTGCATGTGATTCACAATAATTTTACCAGAGTGGGTTAAAAATGGGGGTTAAGTGAATCTTGGGGCTCGAAATGGGTACAGAGAAATCATAAATATATGTTGGGTATTGGCATTTTGGTGTTGTTTTGAGTTTTGACTATGTATGTTGTAATATGGTGTATTGCAGCTCGGCTTAGTGTCTTGCTATGGTCGGGTCCGTTGTGGGAATAAAAGCTTCGTTTGGATGTCAAAAAAATTAAAAATAAGAGTTTCCCAGAAAAGAAAGTTAGAAACATTATCGAATTCGGTAACTAGTATAAAAAAAACATAGACCTGCCAGTTTTTTCCTCGGCTTCTTTTTTCCATTCCCAACACACTTTCCTAACTTCAACTTTGCCAAATTTATAGCAGATGGATTTTTTTGAGAAATATCAATATCAAGATTTTCTTCCACCTGCACAAGGGGTGAAAACCAACTTTCATAACGCAGACGTAGTTTTCACAAAATCACTTTGATTAAAAAAACACAACAACCATATGCAGTAAATCCCACATATAACAAAGCTATCGATAGGGTCTTGGGAGGGTGGGATGTAACTTGTAAGCAAACCTTACCCCTATCCCCACGGATAAGGGATAGAGAGGCTGCTTTCAGAGAGACCCCCGGCTCCAAAACAAAACATAGAGAAATAGGGAGTTACCAATAACAACACAAATAGTGAGAGAGTAACAATGTAAAAATAGAAACGGAACATCAAATAAGCATTATTACAGGAAGATAAACAACTAGAAGGTTTTATGTTCATATAATGGCATGCTTGACCTACATGCAACACAATTATCAGGATATATATTACTTGTAGTCTTTACCAGCATAATCACTTATCAATATAATATAAGTGAAGATCAACAGTGAGTGAAATTAATACAACAATTTTGCTCCCCTTAGAAAAAAAAAAAAAAAAAAAAAAACTAAATTCCAAACAATGATCCAAAAGACAAAAACTGTATACATACAGATTAAACAAGAACACAAAATAAAAGAAATTGTGAGAAAAGCATAAACAACGAACCTCGTGGCGGCAAGTGCAGCTTGAAACAATAGATGTTAATTTGGCATTCTCTGCTTCCAATTCCTGCGAATTAAACGGATACTGAAAACAGAATAACAGGTAGAAAAACGATAGTGATTTGTCAAAAAGATGAAATTAATATACCTTTATTCTGTTTTCGAATGAAGATAACTTAGATCGCAGCTCCATGATGAGCATATTCTGGTCATCCATGGTAATAATAATCTTACACAAATTATTGTCACTCTGTTTTTTGCAGGTCAGGTGTTCGACGAAATGCGAGGGCTCAACTGCGGTTCTTTGAGTTTCACAAGCGGGTTGAGTTAACTATGCGTTCCGAGTTTCATTTAACGAAAGAAAAGAAGGGATTTGGAAGGATGTCAAGAAAAAGTTACGGAAAAAATAAAGAGCCAAACATGCCCTTAGTTACCGCGCCACGTGCCATGTTATATTTCTTTTACGCTGTGTTCCTGAGTTTAATAAACGAAGGAAAAGAAGAGAAAGGGAATTAAGGAGAGAAAAGAGAGGGAGTGGAAAAGAAATATTTAATTAACTAGCATGTTCCCGAGTTGAAAGGAAAGGAAAAGAAATATTTAATTAACTAGCATGTTCCCGAGTTGAAAGGAAAGGAAAAGAAAAGTGAGGGTTTTATGTTTAAAAAATCATTTCCTTCCAAATCTCTCCAATTTGGAAGGATGAGATATGAAGGAAATTAACCAAAATTTTCCTTCCACTTCCTTCATCCTTCCAAATTGGAGAGATTTGAAAGGAAATGATTTTTTAAACATAAAACCCTCACTTTTCTTTTCCTTTCCTTTCAACTCGGGAACATGCTAGTTAATTAAATATTTCTTTTCCTTTCCTTTCAACTCGGGAACATGCTAGTTAATTAAATATTTCTTTTCCACTCCCTCTCTTTTCTCTCCTTAATTCCCTTTCTCTTCTTTTCCTTCGTTTATTAAACTCAGGAACACAGCGTAAAAGAAATATAACATGGCACGTGGCGCGGTAACTAAGGGCATGTTTGGCTCTTTATTTTTTCCGTAACTTTTAACTTATAACTTACTGATGAAGAAGTCAAAAGTTAAAAAAAAAATACTTGAGTAATTGTTTGGAAAACGAGCTTTTGAAAGATAAGTGAATGGATAAGTCATCAGTCACAATTTGTGACTTATGGAGAAAAGGACCTTTTGATGGAGAATAAGTCATAAGGAGAAAAGGAAATGGAGAGCCAAACATGCTCTAAATATATTGATAATATTACCGTTTATCCTTTGATTACTTCTACGTTATAAGATCTCGGCAAAAAATTATATCGAGACCTTGATTTAAAAAAGTTTGAGGCGCTCCGAGGTGATTGGGCCCTGAAAGCCAATGCGCAAAGCACTAGGCGCCAAGTGAGATCTTCACGTAGGGGAGACGTTTGGTGCTAAAAACAATCATATAAATGATTTTAGAGAGTTAAGATCATGTACAAAAAGTATTTAACATAAAAACTGTGAGAACAAATCTATAACATATATATTTTTAATCAATGGCTAGGATTTATTACATGTCAACCTTTTATAATTAGTAACCACTATTAGTTTTAATTGACATTTTAGTCCTTGTGCTCCTTGAAATTAGGATAACTTTCAAAATATGGGCCCTTTCAAAAACCTTCCACCCCATAATCTTCTTCAAACTCCGATCGTCTATATCATCGCAAGATGATTTTTTTTAAATTAGTTTTCCATTAGTCATCAAAAATGTGTTATAGCAGTATGAATTCGATTTTAATTTGCTCTCTTTGTGTTTTTTTACTGCATTAAGTTGTTCAAGCAAAAAAGCTTAACGATTAAAGAAGGGGTGAAAAAATCTTTTCTAATAAGGATACTAGCGTCGCAGAGATGGTAGCGGATATAAGCATAGATTAAAACAAGGAGTGGTAGATTGGGATACATGGGTTAAGTTTAATCTGATGTAATTAGATGCTTTATTGTGGTTTTCGGTTTGCTTTCTCCGTCTTGGTGATTACTTGCCTTGTGTTGGTGGTTTAATAAAAGTTAATTTTCAAAAAAAAAAAAAAAGATTAAAAAAGGGGCGGAAGGATCACGAAAGAGAATAATGAGCCTGATAAAAATTTAATTGCATTAATTGAAGCTTAATATTCTTTAGAATTTTCAATTCTAGTGTTTGCTTAAGGTTAAGGATGTTCTGTTGATTTTTTTTACTACGGGTATGAAGGGTGAACTTTCAGATTGTGTTTTTTAACCAAAACTTCATAATAGTATATTGGTGTGTTATTTTAGTAATTTTTGTTTGTTGATGTGTTATAAGTTCATTTTATTCAACTAGGTGTGCTAATTTGTTAAATGTGCTATTTTAAAATAGAAAGTTTAGTACTGGTTGTTGACGTATTGTGCTATCATTAGGTACTAAATGCTTGGATAAGAGGATTATATTTTGTGTATGTTTCCCATTTAATGGAGGATTTTGAGGTACTACTTGTTTGGAAGATGTTTTTGCTGATTTGTTCAATCTACTGTTTTATAAACTTTGTTACTAGTGTTGTGCTATCATTGTGTTCTACTTAAGTGTATATAAAGTTTAGTGCTATTTTATAGGAACTTAATAATTTAGTTTATTGTTGTATTATTTAACTATGCAGGAACTAAATAATGGTGTGTGTAGAATTTTCATATTATTGATGTGTCATATGTATATTTTATTTAACCAAATGTCTTTTGCTAGTTTGTTCAATGTGTTATATAACAATTATGTGTGTTTTTCTTAGGTTTTAAGGACTGGTATTATCCTTGTGATCTTAGGTGTGTTTGTTAATCTTTTGTTTATCTTATGTGTAATTTGAGTTATGAGTTTATGATTCATTGGGATTATAGGTTTTGATTATATAGGATTCTTGTATGAGGTTGCAATGTGCTAGCATCAGATATTATGTGAAGTTGGGATGCTTCCTTTACCTCATAGTTTAAGTATTGGGATGCAGTGATTCGAGCTAAACGTGCTAGTGTATGCCTATCAAAATTTATTTAGAACTATACATTGCACATTTACTTTAGTATAGTCTTTTACTTGTTACCGTTGTTTATTAATTGTAGGGTGATAATATTAAATTACCAAAAAGAAGAAGGTGTGAAAGAATTGCTATGAACACATACTTCTGCAAATTCACTAATAATAAAACCAATCCCATAGAGTTTGATAATGGTGAGAACAACTCAACACATCATATATAACAGGTTATTATGTGTTATGTGTGTGGAGAAACCCAACCACATATGAAGAGATTCAGGAGTAATAGAATTATAATATTGGTTCTTGTATTTCATCATCATAATAAGATACAAAAGCTTGTACAATAATATATAGAATACAAAATATCTTGATAAGGAAATGATATGGGTCAAACGGCTATATGCTTGATTGGCTCCTTGTTGTCAACATCTTTTAAGTAAGGAAATTCTGATTCTAAATTGATTCTTTCTAACACTCCCCCTCAAGTTGAGTGGTGGGATCTCCGATGCTCAACTTGTATAGACAGTTATTATAGAGTCTTCCATTGACAGATTTTGTTAATATGTCAGCTAGTTGGTCTTCTGATCGAACGAACTGAAGTTCTATTGTCCCATTTTCTAGTTTCTCTTTGATAAAGTGTCTGTCTACTTCCACGTGTTTTGTTCGGTCATGTTGGACAGGGTTCTCGGAAATTTGTATAGCTGCTTTATTGTCGCATAAGATCTTGCTTGACTCGGTCTGAACAAACCCAATTTCTGTTAGAAGTTTGCGTATCCATAGGACCTCTGCCAGCCCCCTTGCAATACCTCGGAATTCTGCTTCAGCGCTTGATAGAGCAACCACCTTTTGTTTCTTGCTTCTCCAAGTAACTAGGTTCCCTCCAACTAGGGTGAAGTATCCTGATGTAGATCTTCGGTCCTGTTTATCTCCTGCCCAGTCGGCGTCTGTATAGGCGTGGATCCTCAAATGTTTGTTTGCTTGGAAGAGAATTCCATGGCTAGCAGTTCCTTTAAGATACCTTATAATTCTCCATACAGCCTCCATGTGGTTAGTTTGGGGTTGATGCATGAACTGACTAACCACTCCCACTGCATATGCAATGTCAGGACGTGTATGAGAGAGATATATGAGTTTGCCCACAAGACGTTGATACTTTTCTTTATCTGCTAATTTTGCTCCTTCTTCCATGTAGAGTTTTTGATTAGTCATCATTGGTGTATCTGCTGGCTTGCAATCAATCATCCCAATTTCAGCAAGAAGATCAAGGGTGTACTTTTTTTGACATATGAAAATTCCTTGCTTGGATCTCAGAACCTCAATTCCGAGGAAGTACTTTAGTCTTCCTAAATCTTTCATCTCAAACTCGGTGAATAGATTTGCCTTTAATTTCTCCATTTCTTCTTTATCATTTCCTGTAATAATCATATCATCAACATATAGAATTAAACAAGTTACAAGTTTACCTTTTCGTTTAAGAAACAAGGTATGATCAGAGTTGCTTTGTTTGAAACCATATCCCTTCATAGCCAGAGTAAATCTGCCAAACCAGGCTCGGGGAGATTGCTTGAGCCCATAGAGAGTCTTTTTCAACCGGCATACTTCTTGGTTTTTGAAGTTACTTGTGAACCCGGGAGGGGCCTCCATATATACTTCTTCTTGCAACTCTCCATGAAGGAAGGCATTCTTTACATCAAACTGATGGAGAGGCCATCCTTCATTTGCAGCAATAGATAAAAGAACACGGATTGTATCAATCTTGGCAACTGGAGAGAATGTTTCGGAATAGTCAATCCCATATGTCTGTGTATACCCCTTGGCTACTAGCCGAGCTTTATATCTTTCTATTGTTCCATCTGGTTTGTGTTTAATAGTGAAGACCCATCGACATCCAACCGGTCTCTTTCCTGAGGGAAGGGTACATTTTTCCCAAGTCTCATTTTTCATAAGCGCATCCATTTCTGTTTCCATAGCACTTTTCCATTCCTTGGACTTCAAGGCTTGTTCTACAGAGTTTGGAAGTTGTTCATTAAGGAGAGCAGCAGTGAATGCTTTAGCTTCTTTAGACAAATTTCCATTGGCCATATTTGCCATTGGATATCTAGTTGATCTTGTCTCCTTTTCTGGAGAATATCGTTTTGGAGGTACTCCTCTATTGGCTCTTGGAGGTAGTACGTATTTCTCGGTTGTTTCATTTTGTTCTTCCTGTATTGATTCCTCTTGATCTTCCTGCACAACTTGTTCACTTGCTATTTCATTGTTAGACGTATCATTTGGAAATTCATTATTAGTCATACTAAGAGGACTTTGCGGTTCCTCGTTTTGAGTGGTTTGAGAGTTTTGAGGTTCACCATTTTGAGGTGCAAGAGAGTTTTGAGGTTCACCATTTTGAGGTGCAGGTATAGGACAAGGAGATTCTTGGTCAGTAGCACCAACGGGATGTGGGGAAACAGGTGAGTCTCGTTGGGTACTGTGATGATCTCTGCTCATTGACGAGGGAGCCCATGTTAGCCAATCCAGTGGGTCAATCTGCTTCTTCTCCCCCTGACCACTGTATTGGCTGGTATAGAAAAATTCGGTTTCAAGGAAATCACAGTCAAGAGTAGTATACACATGTCGACGTTTTGGACTGTAACACCTATATCCCTTTTGATCGATTCCATAACCTATAAAGATGCATTTTTCTGCGCATGGTCCTAGTTTACCTCGATCATGTTTAGGGATATGAGGATAAACAGTACATCCAAAGACTCGTGGTTGTAAAGTGAGAGGAGGAGGAATGTTGGTAAAATCAGAAAGTGCTTGAATAGGGGTTTTAAGATTAAGGGCTTTGGTAGGAAGACGATTAATTAAATATGTGGCAGTCGCAGCTGCTTCTGGCCAAAAGATGTGGGAACTTGAGATTCAATTAAGAAGGCCCGTGTGATTTCTAAAAGAATACGGTTTTTTCGTTCGACGGTGCCATTTTGTTCGGGAGTATAAGGGCACGTTTTTTGATGAATTATTCCTTTGTTTTGACAGAATTGTTTCATGGATTCGTTGACGTATTCTCCGCCATTGTCAGATCTAAGAATTTGAATATTAGTTTTAAATTGAGTTTGTATCATAGTGTAAAAAATAGTAAATTTTTCAAAGACCTCGGATTTATGTTTCAAAAAATAGATCCATGTCATACGGGTGCAATCATCAATAAATAACACAAAGAAACGAAAGTTTTGTCCCCCATTAATCTCTGCGGGACCCCACACATCAGAATGTATTAAAGAAAACGGAGTCTCAACCCTAGTATTATTTAATCGATACGTATGTCTGTGACTTTTAGCTAAGACACACGTCTCACAATTTAGAGTTTTATTGGAAGGAAAAAGTTTTGGAAATAAAATATGTAGATAGCTGCTAGACGGGTGTCCTAATCTCCTATGCCAAAGCCAGGCTTCTCTATTTGTAGTCCCATGAGCAAGCATCACATTTCCCCGTTGAGTAACTTCGTCCACATAATATAATCCTGATCGTTCAGTGCCACGCCCAATAATCATTCCCGTCCTGATATCTTGAAGAATACAAAAGGTTGGATGCATCAAAACGATACAATTTAACTCTTTTGTAATGTGGCTAATGGATAACAGTTTATGTGACAGGGATGGAACATAGAGGCAATTTTTTAGTTTTAAGGTTGGAGATATTTCAATAGTTCCTCCTCCTTTAACAGGAACATCCCTCCCATTAGCAGTTTTGATGTTTTTGATCCTTGGTTTGGTTTTAGAAATAATATCATATTTATCATAAGTCATGGTGTCAGTGGCACCACAGTCAAAGATCCATGATTCATTTGTTTTAGTGCAATATTGAGCTATATTAGCCTGTCGAGCACTTAAATTTTTATTTTTTAAGAAAAAACTGTTTTTATTTTTTTCTTTAAAAAAGGACGGTTTTTTAATTTTATGCACCAAGGGTTTTTTATGTCTACGGGTATGCTGAGTCCCAACCCCAATTTTTAATTTAAAAAATCTCTTTTGTTTATTAAATGAAAAATGTGTACTTTGAAATTTAGAAAATTGTTTTTCATTAAACGACACATCTGTGCCTCGAGCTTTGTAATATTGCTTTTCTTTATAAAATGGTGATGATTTCAAGTCATTGTTATGACTCATATCATCCATACGTTTATTATTAAAAGCCGAGCTATGTATATTATGATCCACAGTTTGCTTACAAAACTGGTTATGAGTTTTGTTCTCAGTCATACCATTCCCTTTCAAGTCATTGTCTTCATCTTTATTCAATAAATCAACAAATATTGGAGGAAAAAATTTAGGGTTACAAATAGGATTTGAGGTTAAACCCTCAATCCAGTTACCTCCATCCATAGCGTCTTCTTTCTCTGAGAATGCAATTCCACCGAAGCCGAGTTGTTTCTGATCGCCGCCGCCGCCGCTGGTTTCAACGGGGTTGCTGGTGGCGACGGAAGCTTTAGTATGTCTACTCATACAGGAGGGTTCCGAGCGGCGCTCTTGATTCCTGGCCGCAAGCCCAGGGGCTTTGCCACTGTTGTACGTGGTTACAAGAGCATCCCACAAAGCTTTAGCCGTGGGAAAGTCGGTCAGGTTACTTGCCAAGGTAGGTTCGATATTTTGTATCAACCATGAGAACACGACCAAATCATCTTGTTCCCATTGGTCATAATTTTCGTCGTTTGGTTTCGGTGGAGCCGGGTTTTCAGTTAAGTGGCTCAAGAGGTTTTTGGATTTCCCCCCTATGGCTACTCGAATCATTCGAGCCCATAGGGCATAGTTTTGGCTATTTAGCTTGAGATTGATTTTCAAGCTATCGGATAGGTTTTGTTTATGGGTTTGATTTTGGGTGTTAAGACAATTTTTTAGAAGAGAAATGATCTGTAGGACAAGATCATTGTTGTTGTCGGCTGAATCACTCATAGTGGCTGGACAAAAAATTGAGGGCTGAAGCGATTGGTAAATGATGAGCCGGAATTTCGAGCGGGTTGATTTTAAGATCGTGTACACCGCTCTGATACCATAATAGAATTATAATATTGGTTCTTGTATTTCATCATCATAATAAGATACAAAAGCTTGTACAATAATATATAGAATACAAAATATCTTGATAAGGAAATGATATGGGTCAAACGGCTATATGCTTGATTGGCTCCTTGTTGTCAACATCTTTTAAGTAAGGAAATTCTGATTCTAAATTGATTCTTTCTAACAAGGAGTTGTTTGGTCTTCTGTCTGATTTACACGAGGTCACTCTTACCCAAGAGGATGATAGCTGGCGATGGGAAGCGGATAAAGATGGCAGGTTTTCAGTCTCTAATGCGAGAAAACTGATAGCACAAAGACATGTGCAAATTCTCTGGTGAATTGGAAGGTTTGGACTCCGTTAAAGTGTAAAATTATGGTATAGCGTGCGAATCTAAATAGACTCCCGACAAAGGATGAATTAGTCAAGCGAGGTGTCCATCTAGATCACCTTGGCTGCGTATTCTGTGATTATAATTCTGAAAATGCCCTGCGTCTCTTAACCGGCTGCCCCTTCTCAGATGAGGTGTGGTTCCGTATCAATTCTTGGTGCAAGACGCCTCCAGTCTTTGCTTTGGAAGTGAAGGATCTCCTATTATTTCCATCTTATCAGGCGATGTCCAAACAATCAAAGCAGATTTTGAGAAGTATTATTTACACGGCGATGTGGTCCATATGGATTGAAAGGAATGCGAGGATATTCAATAATAAAGCTCGTAGACCGATTGAGGTGGTGGAGGTTACTAAATCTCTTTCGTTTTTTTGGATTAGATATAGATCTAGATTGAAAGGTTTCAATTGGTACGATTGGTGTAATGATCCTTTGAATTGTTTGTAATTCGTTTGTGGTTTGCCCCTCGTCGGTCCTTGCTTTGAGGACCGTGCGTTTGGTGGCGTTTTTAAATGAAATTTTCCTTTCAAAAAAAAAAAAAAGAAGTTTGCACTACAATGACGTTTATTCATGTTTGGATAAACAAAAAAACCTCAATCAAGCCCTTAATTGAAGTTGAAGAAGAAGTCGGATGTTAACTCCTACAGGTTGAAGAAGACAAATATCGTAGTTCTAAATCTATGAGAACTATAAAAATTTAATTTTCATGAAAGTAGGGATATCACAAAAACTTGCTAAGTGTTTCAAATCAATTATATGTATCTATTAAGTATGCAACGGTTCTACAATAACAATATTGAATTCGCTGATTTTGGCGGCAAAATCGTAACCACGCGTCTCTATGTTAATTTAAAACTTTACCTCTTAAAAGTTCAAAAGTTAGGGGCAACTCTCATCCAATAAAATATTCCAATTACAAATTACCATTTGGAACGGAAATAAACTAAGTTTCAAAATCGTAATTATTAAATTTGGACTTTTGGGCCTCTATTTAACCAACACTATAGTATTTATCGTACATACAAACTCTTAGAAATTTAAAAAGTGATTTTATAGAGGGTTGTATTATTTATTAATCACAACATCTGTTTTACAACACCGTTTGACTTGTCAACAGATCTTCTCAAAACAACTGTCATCCAATACAACTTCAGTTTATTCTATAGACTATTTACAAACATGTGTTGACTGTCAGCAGACGTTACAAAAAACTAATAAGAGAGTGAATAGGATTTTGCTACTTATAAAAGACATCTATTTTACAACATTTGTTGACAAGTCAACAGATGTAATGAAACAACTGTCATCCACTACAATTTTCAAATTACCATCTCGAACGAAAATAAAGTAAGTTTCAAAATCGTAATTATTAAATTTGGACGTCAAGCCTCTATTTAACCAAGACTACAGTATTGATGGTACGGATAAACTCTATAGAAATTTAAAAACTGATTTTATAGCGGGTTGTATTATTTTTTAACCACAACATCTTTTTTACAACATCAGTTGACTTGTCAACAGATGTTCTCAAAACAACCGTGATCCAATACAACTTCAGTTTACTCTATAGACTATTTACAAACATGTGTTGACTATTAGCAGACGTTACAACAAACCACTAAGAATGAAACTAATTATTGAATTTTCATAAAGGTGAACAACTGTGATATCGCTACAAAGGTGAACTAATACCAACTAAACTTGTAGAAAACTTGCAACTAATCTTGCTAATACATACAAATCAACTTTGATTGTAACATGGATATAATCTTGCTTACCACTCTTGAATAGACAGAGACATATTTGTTTCTTTATACACCTATCAGTTTTCAAGAAATAGTCTTGCAAAAAACCGCCACTCTTGAACCGTTGCTAATGATACAAATAATATTTTTCTTTGACTGTAAGAATCTTCCAAAGATCAACATACTCAAGGTGCTTCCTCACATACTCTGCTTGCTAATGAAACAGACAAAAACTTCCACGATTATGCTTCAACTACAAATCTTGAAAATAAACTCAAGAAATAACAAATTCAACAAACATACCTGTTGACAAATACAACAGTGGGAACAAAAAAACACAGCAGTAAACGGAGACGGTTTTCTCAAAAGATAAGCGTAGTGATGTAAAAGCATAATCGCAATCAATGTCTTGCCTGACCCCATCTGGAAAAAGCATTGTAGTGTTCTCCTTGATTGCTTTAGCTAACACCTTTATCTGGTAACGGTAAAATATTCACAAAAATACTACATCAAGCATCACTCAAATTAATCAAGCACACAAATTGCACAGACAAAAACTTCGACGATTATTGCACATTTTTTTATTATTATGATCAATTATAATTTGCATACCTGATCCTTGAATCCTTCGATCTGAATGTAAGTTTGTCAGACGCATTAAATAAACGCATAAATGCCTTTAAAAAAACAAAGGCATGCATATCTTGAGTTTGATGCTGCCATTGTTGAACCGTTGGTAATGGTACAACTAATGTTTTTCTTGGATTGTAAGAATCTTCCCAAAATCAACACCTTTTTCAACCCAAATACTCTGATTGCTAATGGAACAAACAAAAGATTCCACGGTTATTGAATTGCATAGAGATAAATTTTATTCTTATTGTTATGATCGATTAAAATTTGGGTACCTGATGCTTGAATCCTTCGATCTAAACGTGTGTGTGAGAGAAACATTTGTTATGATTTAGAAATTTGAGAGAGAGGAGTATATTATTTGAGAGAGAGAGAGAAACAGATGATATCTTTATATAGTTGTGTAATGGAGCTTTGAGTTTGAAATTTAAATTTGGAGCTCAAATTTGAAGCAACAATTATATAAACATCTGTTAAAGTAAATGATATTATTTAATTAATTTATAAAGCACTATTTAGGCAAGTGTCATTATTTAATTATAACTTTAAGCTAACTAATGACATCACTTTCTACGCCACCAAAACATTGTTGGACTATCTCAATAGTTACACGTCACGACTCTCCTATTATAGTTAGAACATTCATAATAGCTCCCCCATTTTTATGTGAGGGTAGCCCCCAAATATATGGGGTGGTTTTGAGGGTTTGTGAGTGAAGAAAAATGGGGAATCTACTGTTGATCGGTATATTTGGGGTTATTTGGGAATCTTTTGGGGAAAACTGGAAACTGTATTTATTTTTTAATATTTGTTGAAAGTGGTTGTGAGTGGAGGAGGGAGAAACTGTAATGATTTTTAATCTATCTATCTATTAATCTATCTATATCTATATCTATATATATAAAAGAAAACGTATATGCTGACGTGGCGTGTAATAGAGGCCTCAACCTTTCCTTGAGAGTGCCACGTGGCATCATAATGGAGAGTTTTTTGTGTTTTTTAATTGTTTCATTTTTTAATTAAATTGAGTTATTTTAGGAAAAAAAGAATTTAAAAATAAATTTAAAATGTTCTCTCTCATATTTCTTCCCATAATTTTTAAATGTTTATATCTTTTATATACGGGATTTTTTAAAGAAAAAATTACACCAAATTAACGAGTGTTTTATTATCTTTCCAACGAGTACCATAGTGCTATATAAAAAACGGAGAAAAAATCGACTATTTTTTGTGAGGTTTCGTTCATACAGGAAAAAAACACACAAAGTGTTCATGTTATCACGTAAAATTAGATTTTGTGGGGAATATGAGTTATTACTGATTAGAATACTATGAACATGCAATGATTGAGAGATTTTGTGGTTAGTTAACTTGAACCATTTGCAATAGGTTATCATGTAAAATTAGATTTTTCAACCCCGGGACCCTCCCGGGGTAATCAGCTAGTCTATTAATATATATAAAAGAGTTGGACTTTGCTGACGTGGCGTGCAATGGTAACTTCAACCTCCCCTTGAAATTGCCACGTGGCATCCTAGGTTTTAATGTTTTTCAATTATTTTGTTTTTTAATTTTAATTAAAAAGAAACCAAAAAACTCTAACCCTAAAATATCATCCGCCTCTTCTCATTCTCCTCTTCTCATTCTCTCACGTCTCTCTCTCACATCTCAATTAATCTTCAGTTTTCCTCCATTATTCTGATCGTCTCTCTCACATCTTCTCTGCATCTTCAGTTTTTACTCTCAATCAATAATAATCTAGAATCGCATCCTTCTAATACTTATTGAATCTTGAATCTTGAATCTTGTGTAAGTTGTCCTTAACATGAATAATTTGTTCCATATTTGTTCTTCTTATTTTATTAGCATTTAACTTTTTCCTGGTTATGTTTTGGTTTTGATTTGTTAAAATATTTACATGCAACCGGAAGTAGCTTCATCAATTCTTGAATCGGTATATCTTCAGGCTTTTTTAATACTTTTTAAGTATTATTGATTGTTTAATTTTGTTTTCTATTTCAGATCTATAATAATTTAGATGATAATTAAGCCAGATTTATATCTGTTATTTATATGTATTCTCTTTCTTTTCCACATCGCATTCTTATCGCCGCCTTCATCAATACAATCTTTCGTTTTGTATGTATGTAAATGTTAATTTCAATTGAGTCGTTATTTATTTTTCAATAATTTGTTCGTATATATATGGTGTATCGTTTTAATTGAATCCTGATTTCTATGGTTATCATTCACAACAGTTAGGGTTTCTATGTCAGCAGCCATGATGAAGATGGTGATTGGTTCAAGGTGAATAATGGCGGTGATCGTTGCTGAAGTAGGGTTCCGACTGAACCTTCGATATTCCGACCAGAGGCGATTCAGTGGAAGACCTGCAACATGGAGACACTCAGAGCTGGTGGTGGTGCCGATGCTCAACAACTCGGTTCTCCTACCCCAAACCCTAAAAAGTTTTTTATAGCCACAATTCAGTTGTCTTTTCGTTGTTTCTATTGAATTCACAAACCTATTCCAATTGAGCACCTGTTGTTGTCAGCAATACGTTTTGTTAATATTGGTAAGATTTTTAATTGGATTATATCATGTAGACTTATTAATTGGCTATGTGGTTAACCCCATAACAGAGTACCGCCATTAATAAGTGGCACATTCAAGTTCTTTCGTCCTTTAAAAAACCCATGATTATTATTACTATTATAATTGTTGTTGGGTTTGGGTTTGTGGTGTGATAACACGGTTATTAGACATAATCACATAAACAATGTCCATGATTTACAATAATAATGATTATTATTATTATTGTTGGTAATGGAATTGAACCCAAAACTACCAAACGTCTACATCACTGTCGTCTTTACTATTGTTGGTCGTGAATCTGCATTTAACTCCCTAGATAATAACAGAGGAGCAGAGGAGGCCACTTAAGACTATTTTTTTAACCCATTCAAATTTTTTTGACACAAATTATATAAAATCAATGTTATATTACAATGTTTTATTAAGATTCTCGCATTTACAAAGCTACAAATCTACAATGTCTATCTTATGTGGACTTCCTTTGATTGAATGTGTGTATTGTAGTGGATGTGCTCGATGGGCGTGGAAACGCTGCCTTTATACCGCGGGCCACGACAATGAGATGTGCGGTGTGGCAACGGTAGAAGAGTTCAAGCCAGTTCCTAGACTTTGTAGTCTTTGAGGAAATTGTTGGAGGAGTGCCCGAATTACACTATGACTTTTACTGGTCATTCACTTGGGTCAGGCGTGGCGGCGTTGTTGGCAATGGTGGTGGTGCAGAATCAGCATAAGTTGGGTAATATTGATAGAAAAAGGTTCCGTTGCTATGCTATTACGCGATCAAGGTGCATGTCGTTGAATTTGGCCGTGAGATGCAGATATTATTGATTTTGTGGTTCTTCAGGCAAGTTATTTTGAATTGTTTGATTCAAGAAAGTTGTAATTTTGGTCGATCAGGTTTTAATGCTCATGTTTGCTAAAGTAGGATGATGTAACATTTCGCGTTTAATAATTGTACGTTACGTATAATATGGATAAAAACGACAAGTTTTATTATTATTGTTTACATTTAATTATTTTGTAGCATTTTAAACCCTAATACTATAATAATTATTCATAATATAATATATATATATATATATTAAATATATGTTAAAAATAAATGTTAAAAATTATATGCTGAGGCCGGGGTTCGAACCCGAGTCCTCAGCCGGTTCACTTTACACACACAACACAAACCAACTGCTCTAGCTAAGATCCTTGTTATAATCCGGACGCGTTTTAATTATATCATGATTCAGAATTCATCTCATTTGACTTGGAAAGTCAACTGAGATCAATGACCTTCCAAAAACACAACCAATACTCGTAATTGATCGATAATTGGCAATTGTAACGTGATTACCGGCCTGGAACGAGTCACACACACATCAATTATCCATCAATTCATGCCCAATTATACGATTATACGCGTGGACCATTCAAGTCGTGGTCAATTATACCAATTCAAGGATTCAGACGATACCACTATAAATTGAATCCCTCTGGACCTTCACAACTCGCCTTTCGTTCTTTCTAAACCTCTAATTTCTCTTAAAAACCTCTGTTCGTGCGTTTTCTGTTCGAATTTGACTTCGAAGCTTTGACCATTCAATCGTATACAATTACGCATTGTAAGTTTGTTTTCTGTTATGGGTTTTGATCTTCGGCATCTACACATCAATAGCCCTAAGGTTAATTGGGTTATTGATGTGTGAATTGATCGATTGGAAAATTAGGGCTCGTATGCTTAATATTGGGGAAGAACACGAATTGCATATAATATTTATTTTAATTAAACAGAAACTAACACAACCACTGGTCTGGACCAAGTGGTTGTGTCTGGTGCCACCTACCTGAGCCACGCGGGTTCGAGTCCCAGCTGTGGCACATCTTTTTCCTTTATTTTGTTTTTAATCAAACAAACAAATTAATTATATATAATACTTATAATTTTATAAATTTGTTTTAAAATATTAAAACTCTTTTATTAATTCTACAAAAATTATTTTAAGTTAATCTGATGAAAAAGTTTCACTCATAATTTTTAGTTTTCAAAAATTTATTTATTTAATATATATAATAATTAAATCAATTTTATTCTATTATATTTATAAAATTTCATTAAAATATCAAAACAATTTTATAAATTTCCACAAAAATTATTCTGAGTTTATATAATGATAAACTTTTCTGAAATGATTTTTAATTCCGAAAAATCATTTATTTAATATTTTTAATCAATTTTTGTTAGTTTTAATCATAATTAAATCATAATAAATCCAATTTTTAATATTTTTGCACCAAAATTTTATACAAATTATTTCTGATTATTTAGAACAGAAATATAAATTTTAAACTAATAATCCTTTAATTTTAGTATTTTTAAATATTAAAGTTAAATTTTGATAAATTATTATAAATAGAATTAATATTCTATTTTAAAGAAAATAATTTTGTAAAAATTATTTTTATACTTTAAACACATTTTTGTGACCATCTTAAATTTAAATTTTATAAAAAGATTTTTGGCTATTTAATTACTAAATTTCTCTCAATTATCAAACATTTTTAATATTAATCAAACAAGCATTTATCCCCAATTCGAAGCCCTAGAACATATACATTTGTAGACTAGATAGACTTAGACATATTTATTACCTTATTATAGGGTGATATTTGGCATTGTTTGGGCAACACACTATTCAATTTTCAAAGAAGTATAACATTTTGCTAAGGTGAGTTTTACATAGCCCCTTTTCTATTTATCACCATTTTTGGGGTGAAACATGTTACAACATCATTTATACAATTCAATCATCAATGTGTCTATGTGTTTTTCTATGTTGCATTATGTCTTGAACATGACTAGGGTAAGCACAATTCTAGCATAATCATTAACATTGATCAGCCGACGGTATACATTGATAGATCTATTGGACTGACAATCCCACCCGGATACGTGCCTCCTACAAAGGTAGCGTGGGTGTTTGTTACTGCAATATAAACGAGTGAACCATGAGCGTATGGGATGTACCAAAATACAACAGTCACAAGGGTTGATTATGCACTCGATTTACTTCTAGTATGTTTTCACATATGGACTAGATTTGCCATGACACATGAATTGCACAACAATTTTATTCGATTATCAAAACCTATGTAATTCTCACCAACTTTTGTTGACCCAAAACATTTTCAACTTAACATGTTTCAGGTTCTACTTGCTTGAAGATTTGAATTAATGCTTGAAGATGTGTGCATAGTTTGATTCAATTTGATGTACGAATTCTCGTAGAACAATTGTATGTAATTTATTTAAATCATATAATGAAATTTATTATTTACCATGAGCTACTGAACAATCATCAATACGTGACATCCCGATGTTTCTGCCATCGGTTGGCGTGTTACAGATGATTTCTTGCCTTGGACTACCACACCTTTGGAAGACATTTTCAAATTACTTTTCTGGTAATATCAGATTTCATATAGTTCATGGTCTTTGAAGTATTCATCATCCGTTTATGATAGTAATTTACTAATTATTATATTTTCTTTTGAACAATTTGCCATGCTTGCTATGCTTAAGATGCATAAAAGACACATTCACATCCGAGGAGAGAAAGATCAAAGATCCAAGTAGGCTTTATGCACCAGGTCGCCTTTATCAAATCGTAGAGAGAAAACATGTCAGGTATAAAATTGCTACTTATACCATTATTTCAACTTAAAGTTTGAGATGATTTTGAGAAGAAATGAGAGGACTAACTACCCAACGTTTTTCATGTTTTGAAAATATTTGTGTTAATTGTGGTTGCAGATGTGGTAGGTTTCCACCAGTTGTTAGGATAGCAGTGCCTGTAGATGGAAGATTTCAGCACATTTTTTCTGGAAGTTGCAAGTTGCCAAAGGGCATTCTGCATTACCAGCACCTAGGGAACAATCTTTCAAAAAGAGTACATCCCATTCAGAATTGAACCATGTGTCTAAGTCCCCTACGCAACATTCTGCTACAGCAGTAACGGAGGTTGTGGAGGACCCATCTGTTGTCGATGATGAAGGTACCTTTTTTTATAACTGTTGTCTGCTCTTTAATGAGGCGGTGAATGTTTTTTAAAGTCGATTATCTTATTATTTAGGGGTTAAATAATCAGTTTTGAATAATCAATTTCATTTCACCCGTAGTAATACTGATTATTACGTTAGGGATATGTTTGGCATGCCTAATTCGTAACGCCAATTATATGCCAAACCCATTCACTGGTTTGCGCATGGCTTAGGTGTTTCCCTCCAAAGTATACATTTGATTTTGCGACGTTTTAAGTTTTTTGTCCGACATATAATAGCACATGTGTAAAAATTCTTATATTATAAACTGTTCCATTCCTTATTTACCTACTTTGAGAGATTGTTGCCCCCGTTTCACCCAACTTATTTTTTGATAAAAGAATGTTATTTTGGTCATGTTGTATTAGCTTTATAGATAGATCACTAGAGTTTGCTAAGCACGTAAGTAACTCATTATCTAATAACTACAAATTCAAACCTTGGTTTGACCATGCTGTCTTGTAAATTGCTAATATACACTTTTCTGGTATATGTTTGGAAAGAACTCAAGAGAGGAAAAGATAGCAATAACAACTCCAGTTTTCACTCAAGCATTTGATCCGGAGATGTCAATAATGTCTATCCTTCATTACTCATCAACTCTTGTGTTTACTTTGTTAAAGACTTGAAGTTGAACATGATAATGTAGATGTCCTCCTTCGTTACTCATCAGCTCTTGTGCAAGGTGCCACAAACGTCTTCTGGTATGGACTTCGCATCAAATCCTATTTGGTTTACTTATTCAAGAAAAAAAAGAACATAGGGATCAGATCATGTATGTTTAGTTTTGATACATTTTAAATGTCTATTATAAGATTGATATTCATACGAACACAACACACTTCCAGAGTCTTTTCTTGGTGCAAGGAAAACAGACTGATGTTGGTGTCGGGAAAGGCGATGTAGGTGTTCACACTGGAAAACCAGGGAAGCGGACTAATGTTGGTGTCTGGAAAGGCGGTGTCGGTGTGCATACCGGGAAACCAGGGAAGCGGATGGATGTGGGCGTAGGGAAAAGTGGTGTAAATGTGAGAACCGGTCCCAAAGGGAAGCACGAGCAATTTTGAATGTTGGTCTAGGTTTTTAAATGTTGTTTATAATAAGTTACATTATTCAGCAAAGCTTCACAACTTCTTAATTAGTATAGTTTATGTATAGTACCTATGCTGCTTACAATCTATTTTTTTTATTTTATAGTTTTATTATTGTTTTACAATTTTCATGAAGATGAAGTTTTGGATCTACCACTGCACTTTTAGGAAATGAGTTAAACAACTATGATAGTTGATAAGCAATTTCAGTTCTCTCTTAATTGAGTTTAAGCTATTGGTAACAAAGATACAATTCAGAAGTTGTATAGTGCATTTATTTTCCTATATCGTGATTGTTAGGTTGATTGTGTTAGCTATGGTATGGGAGCTTTTAGTTTGTGCCTGCACATAATATTAAGTTGACGAGCTATTATCTAATAGGTTATGATAAGAGAATGGTTCCTAACTTTCCCCAACTATTTTTTTTCTTTTTTTCCTAAGATGCATAGACCATTGAATGCATGCCCAAGATTCTATAGGAATACAAGACAAATATATGAAATTTTGTGGGATTGTAATACATGTCCACTAAACATAAAATTTAAAGTATGTACAAGCAAACTTAAAATGTTATAAATGTATTCAATCATTGTAAAGTCTGTTAAATGATTGTTTAGTAGGGTCTGTTTAATAAGGTATCTTTTAGAGCAGTGGGTCTGTTATAATTGGCAACCATGGTAAAAGAGGATTAATGTTACAATTGGCAACTGGATCTGTTACAATTGGCAACCATGAGTTTGTTAAAGAGACCTGTCTAAAACAACTGTTACTAAGACCTGTCTGGAACAGACCTTAGTAACAGCTGTTTGAAGCAACAACTGTTTCAGCCATATGTGGGTCATTCAAGTACATCAAAGCTTAAAATATTAATATATCATCTGTTAGTATATATGTGAGCTATTCAAGTACATCAAAGCTTAAAATATTAATATATCTTAGAACTGTTAGTACATCTGTACCAAAAGATGTTGGATTCAATAAACTTAAATCTAATACATTAAACATGTGTACTAACTTCCTTATTAAACATTAGCTAATTGGTATTGACCCATCCCCTGAACGTTTGGTTTTATGGAATATTAGTATTTAAATCAACTGTACATACACTCTTCACTTTTCGGCTGTGAAGTCAGGTTTAATTCTTTGTTGTGACATCACTTTAAATAAACAGCCAACATTTTCAATGTATACTACAATCTTTCCTATTATCTCTCTAAAACAATAACTTTACCAAAACAACTTTCTCTTTCCTTCAACCGATCAAAACCTCTTTATATACTTCTATTACTCATTGAAATCATCAACACAAATATAAAGTTCAACAACATTATCCATATCCGAATTCACTAAATCAGGTACACTTCTTGAATGGTTTTCGAGTTTTTATGAAAATCGAATATCTTAATGTCGCTTAATAACATATAACTGATTATTTTAGGTTCTGATTAAAGATTTATTAAACACAATTGAATGAATAATGTTTTATGCAGTTTACATGATTTTTAAGTTTCTTTCATTATATATTTAGTGATTAGATGCGTTTTTTTTACTTTCTTTGATTAAAAATTGAGTGATTATATAAAAGACTGAATTACAAGTTTTGTCCTTTAGGTTTGCACCAGATTGCAAGGCATGTACTTTAACTTTAAAATTGATTGGTTTTGTCCTTTATCTTTTAAAATCTTGCACGTTATGTCCTTTCGACCTAACCCTGTTAATTTTCTTCATTAAGTTTGGTCACATGACTTGCACACGAGGGTATATCAGTAAATTGACCCACATTCATTGCATGTCCTCCTTCCACCTCCTACACCATGACATTCCAGAACCACCCTCCACCACCACCTCCACCACCACATTCCAGAACCACCCTCCACCCAAAACCCTGCTAAATACTCGCCGCCGACGACAACCACCACCACCCCTTCCCTTCCATCAAAACTCTAACCCAATATATAGCTTTAGACTCGTCGTCAGTCACCAATACCCACAACCCTAAAACCTAACAAAAACACAGATCTGGAAATCTAGCTAAAAGTAATCGATTTTGTCAGACCCGTCTTAGACACTGTTTTCGATCAATTAGGGTTTGATTTTGGGGGTAATTAGGGTAGCAGCAGAAAACGATGGTGATAGAGGCTCATAGTAGGCGGTGGTAGGTGGAGCAGGTGGAGCGATGGTGGTGACGGTAGACGATGGTGATGGGTGGTGGTAATGGAGAGGCTTATAGTGGTTATTTAGAGGTTGTTGGGTGGGGATTTTGATGTTAGGGATGGTGGTTGTGGTGGCAAGTGGTGGTGGAGGGTGATAGCAGACGATGGCTGTGGTAACAAGTGGTGGTGGAGGGTGGTAACAGGTGGGGCGGTTACCAGAGAGAGAGAGAGAGAGAGAGAGAGAGAGAGAGAGAGAGAGAGAGAGAGAGAGAGAGAGAGAGAGAGAGAGAGAGAGAGTTTCAGGATTTTTATATGTTTTTTTGTTTTTTTTATTTTTGATGTAAATTAATAATAAAAGGCATGAAAGGACTAAAATGCCCTCATGTGCCTTACACATGACCCAACTTAACGAAGAAAATTAACAGAGTTAGGTCGAAAGGACATAACGTGCAAGATTTTAAAAGATAAATGACAAAACCAATCAATTTTAAAGTTAAAGGACATGCCTTGCAATTTGGTACAAACTTAAAGGACAAAACTTGTAATTCAGTCTATATAAAATTTGAAACTTTCACTTATGAAAGTTTAATTTACCAAAAAAGTTTACTCATAGTTGTTTAGCAAAATTATTTGGTTATTATTGTTTGCATGTTCTTGGCATTAATTATGTACAAACTTTCACTGATCAAAATTTAATTTACAAAAAATCTTTACTAATAATCATGATCACTATGCTTACATCTTTGGACAGGATTTCAAACCATAACAGGTTGTCTGCAGTCTTTGTGTCTTGACGCCTTTGTGTCGCAGGGCTCGAAAAATTGTCATATACATGTTACTTTCAACATTCATTAATATTTTAAACTTTACCCCCGGGACGCTCCCGGGTAGTTAGCTAGTGTAATATGTGGTTGTGATTGGTAGGGAGTAAATGGGGATGGGGAAGCTACCGTGAATGCTCTTAAATTTTTTATTGTATACGACGTAGGGCTGGATTACGACGTCGTTACTTTCATCAATCACTTCGCTCATCTTCCTAAATCATCATAAGATCGAAGCCCCGAGCCCTAAATAGCAACCAAACGGAAGCAGCCGCTCAGCATTTTCCAAACCATCGCTCATATGGCTCGAGCTTTATCCAGATCCGCTCGTCAGGTACCTAACCTATCTCTCACCCTCTTCATCATATTCTTTACGTATCAAATGTTTTCTTTGACCTTTTTATTAATCGTCCTAACCGAATCGGTCAACATGACGTTTTTAAGTGAACCGAACACACCTGACCGATTCAGAGGTAGCGTCTTAAAGGAATTATTAAGACTAAGAGGCTACTGAACAGCGCCTAAGGATGTAGAAATTGTTAAAATAAGTTTAGTTGTTTGGTGAAGTTTGTATTCGACTCGACATATGTTTGCTTGCGTGTGATTTAGATTTGACGGTACGGTCACATGTTTTCGGAAAATAAGCAGTTAGAAGTGTTGTTTATAATTGGTCTGAAATGTGTATGATGGATTAAAGTAAATAGCTATGTAGTGTAGTATGTACATTTACGCTATACTCGGAATAATATGTTTATAGAACGTTAGGAAAAATGCTTTCTTCAGCCCTAGTGATAGTGTGATACTTTTACTAACATGATCAATCAGCTCATCCAAATCTAATCTGATGTGGAAACACATTCTTTCAGTTGTGTGAAGAAACCTCTTTCTGGTTGAAGCCACAGTAGGTGTGAGGCGCACTTAAGGTGCTTTCCGCCTAGGGCCTAGGCGAAAGGCGGAAAAAAAGCGTGGGCATGAGGAAAAAGCGCACTTAAATAAAAAATATTAAGATATATTATATATAATGGATATAACACTTTCTGCAAATATCCAAATACTCCAAAATCAATAGAGAAAATGAGAAATACTAAGTTGGATCAGAAATACTAAACTTTATATGCAGAATAATATCAGAGAACAAAAAGCATTGCACTCTGTATGCAGAAGCATAACTAAATCTTTTCATAATAAGTTGGTTAAGAATTCAAATTGATATCTAAAATTCTGGATTATTAGCATAGTTATCGATAGCGAATAGCGGTAAATAGCGATGGGCTACCGATATGCTACGTAGCGATAGCGACGCTCGTAGCGCCCGCTATTTCGTAAATAGCGGTAAGGTATTAAAATATTTAAAAATATTTTTATGTAAAAATTTATAAGTATAAGGACCAAATGTTTATATACACAAACTAATTTTATACTTTATATGTAAAATTTAAAAGTTTTAGACAATATATGTAAACAAATGAAAGATAGAGGGGTTATATGTGAAAATAGTTAAAGTTTTAACCCTAAAAGCTTTTAAAAGAATACACAGCCGTCATTATCTTTCAGTCATCTTCCTTCATCTTCTTCCTTCATCTTCCTCCTTGGTGCTGGTCGCCGGAATCTTCGCCGGAAGTCTCCCCGTCGCCGGAATCCTCGCCGGAAGTCGCTATATTCACGTTATCGGGCCGCTAAACACCACATAGCGACGGTAAGCCGATACGCGACGCTATTCGCGATCGCGGGCGCTACCGTCGCTATTAACAACTATGATTATTAGTGATATAATCGGTTGGTAATATGCCTATAAATACTGCAGAATATGAGGAATTTGCGAATAAAAAAAGATTAATTAGTATTAATTGCGCATGGGCTGCGCTATAATTACATGGGAAGTAGGGGCGCATTGAATACGCATCATCGCCTAGGCGCCAAAAATGTGTGCTTTTGATAACTATGGTTGAAGTAAGAGATTTTAGTTTTGAATCAAGCTGAAACTTAATGTGTGTAACAGTAATGCATATGAACTTTTTACCCTAAAGTAAATTCCGAGTTGCAATGTAGAAACCTAACTAACATAGCTACTTTTTGGGCGGCTAGATCACCCGGTTAGGCCTTTTGCCTTTGATCACCCAAGTCCTCAGTAGGAATCCCGTGGTTGGACTTGGCATATTACTGCTAGGTTGAACCGGCGCCATAGTTCGCCCCCCTCAGGATTCGACCTTGAGACCTCCCGGGCATGAACCCCACCTAAATGGTAAACCTTCCCACCTCTCCAAAACCAATTGGTCTAGAGATCATTTGGCACCCAACTTACATAGCTACTTGATGCACAACATGACCTATGTTCACGATGGTCCCATTTTAGATTCATCATCCCTCAATATAGTTTTGTTGTGCTCCTTGCCTCCTTGCTCTCCCTTTTGTTGCTCTGATCATTGAATCAACTCCATTGTACCTCTCTTTCGTGCAATATAGCAGTTAAAGTAACTTATTCGTCACGATTCGTGTTCTTGTTGGTCACAGGTGAGCCGTTCTTTGACATACTTGTTTAACAAGCCTTTGAAAGAATTTATTTTATGGTCATGATGGGTATTGTTTTAATCTTAAGTTCTTTACAACTGTACTTGTGTTAGTTATGTAATCTTCATGCTGTACATCTTATTTGGTTCTTTGGGAGTTTTAGTTTGGTTAGAGCTTGTAGAAGTCTATGCTCATTCTTCTTTTTTGAGTTTTTTTTTTTATGGAAGGGAGCGATTAAAATTTGGATAGCTTTAAAATTATTACTAGGCTATTTTTCTTTCTTGAAGTCTGCGGATATAGAGTGTTCTAATCATCCTTGTCACCTTTTGAACTCAACCTGAACCTACAACCAAACATGAAATAGTTCTCTTGTGGTTTATATGTTCCATAAACAGAATACCAAACTTAAACCGAGTATGGCAATTGGCATGGTTTATTACGTTATTTATTAAGAAACTATATTATGCAGGGTTGAAACTTGAAATATATATAATGTATGTATTCTTGTGGCTTACAGTTTTATATGAGCACTAAACTATTAATGCATTCAAACGAGGTTAAAATCTAAAAAATGTACCACTGGCATCACTCTGACTACTGTGTGCATTTGTCGAATGGGTTCATGAGTACATTTAGAAGTTACTGCCTCCCTACAAGTCATTTGTTTTTTTTATAACTATGAAGTTTGTCTATTCACAAGGCCATAGCCCATCAATTTCCATGATGCCACAACCAGCCACCCGACTTTTCCAAACAGCTGTGGGCGAACTGTGGAATTTTTGAATCCTATGTTGAGAATGGACAGAAATAACAACAAACAAACTAACTGATATGCGAATAGAATTTTGAGAGAGAATGAGAAACAAAGTGTTGAAACCGAATGAATATTATTACAGACTGAGGGCCTTTAAATACAAACTAACCGGTGCCTATAAGCAGTTAATCCGGTGATGAATAGACACAACTATAACCCAAACGGTTCCTTATCATAACTGCTAGTTAACTGCTTAATACTTAGGACACATTATTATAATTAACTTGTCTTATAGTCGATGTGACTTATTATTGTATATACACTGTCACATCTCACATAATAACCGGCTGCACTTATGAATTGATATTAGAGATTATTCTTCTAACAATTTCCCCCTTAATCTCTTAATATCAACTCATTCTTTCTTCAGTCCTTTCGGGTGCTGCCGTACTTTGTTTTTTTCTTTGGTGAGGCTATGGGCACTTGCTTCTTTTGTTTGATTATGAGGCCACATTGTTCTTCATTTGTCTCCACTTTGATTTCCCTTTCCTTGAACCCTAAATGGTACCAATTCAGCATGTCTAGATGAGTACTGTAAATGATCCTCATACACTTCACAATATCATTGTCCTTCTTCATTCTCATTAAGCCTAATCCATAGCCCATTCTTACAGCCACTTGTGTCAACAAATCATACTTGTTCACTGCTTCAAACCTTCTAAATCTTTCAACAGTCATATATAAGTCCATCAAATCCACTTTCCTTCCCAAATGATCAACAGGTGGGATAGGCATACGACCATTGAAATTCAAAAATCCGTTTAGGAACCATGAGATCATTCTTTCAAATTCTTTCTTGACTTTGATCCAGTGTAGTTTGACTTGAGTGGATTGATAAATCATATCCATAAGTGCCAAACAATTTTCCATAGGATCATCTCCCTTTGGATAGATCAAATTCTCTTCCTCTTCATAGTATGGATCGGCTGGATTCTCATGATCTTGTTCCTTTGATGCTTCTTCTTCTTCTTCTTCTTCTGTGAGGATTGTGTGACAAACTCACTTTGCCCCTTTAAACTTGCAGCCTTCTTTCTCTTTAAATTCTCCACTTCCACTTTCTTCTTTGTTGGATCTTCCTTAACCCTCTTATCATCACCACTACTATTACTATAAGGACAATTGTACCCCGGGTGATGATCATTACATATCCAACAGTGGATGATCGGTTCACAAATGGGATCATATTCAACTTGTTTCTCTTTTCCTTTCCATAAAGGATTCTTCTTTATATAACAAATTTCTCCCTCAAATGTTATCTTGTATCCTTGGCCTTCCAACTTTCCCACACTAAGTACATTCCTTTTTAACGTGGGAATGTAATAAGCATTGTTTATCGTGTGAAACTCTCCTGAACTATAGATTTGAACTATAGATTTCTACGGCCCCTTTTCCGTTATATATATATATATATATCCCTTTTGAACCCTTCTACATTCCCTTCAATTCCAAAAGTTCTTTCTAACTTCTGGAACATGGTTTTATAACCAATAGCATGTTGAGTCCTATTATGACTAACATACCATATGTTGTTCCATGTACCACCGTCTGTCCTCTTTACCATATACTTGATTTTTCCAATTCTTTCGGGACAATTACGTCTGTAATGGAAAGGTTCCTTACAATATGAACAACACATACCTTTTGGGAAATCTGCATCGGTTCTTTCGCACTCTGGATGTTGTTAATAGCCTTGTTTATATCGCTTTGCCTTTGATACAAACTGCCCTTGTAACTTTCTTTAGAAGACATGCCTTGGTTGCGGTCCTTGTTCTTAAAATTCCACTGATAACCACCATAACCGTTATCATTATACTGCATCAATTCCTTCCCTTTCCTTTGGGTGATGCCTTGGAATAAGGGTGACTTCACACACCCATAGGACTTCCTGGAACCGCTGACATCTTTGTCTTCTTCTTCTTTAACCGCTGGATAAAGTCATAAAACGGTTTTCCTAGCCAAATCACTCGGCCCTTTCTTTCTTCACAGGTCTTCGGATCTTCATGCTCTGATGCCATGTTGAGAATGGACAGAAATAACAACAAACAAACTAACTGATATGCGAATAGAATTTTGAGAGAGAATGAGAAACAAAGTGTTGAAACCGAATGAATATTACTACAGACTGACGGCCTTTAAATACAAACTAACCGGTGCCTATAAGCAGTTAATCCGGTGATGAATAGACACAACTATAACCCAAACGGTTCCTTATCATAACTGCTAATTAGCTGCCTAATACTTGGGAAACATTATTATAATTAACTTGTCTTATAGATGTGACTTATTATTGTATATACACTGTCACATATCACATGATAACCGGCTGCACTTATGAATTGATATTAGAGATTATTCTTCTAACATCCTATTATGGATATCAGATGGATTTAGCAGTTATATTCTTCCCCTTTAGACCTGTTCAATCTAATATTATTATGCACTTATGGATGAGGGAACTAGAAAGGAATAGTTCTGTGAAATATAACCTTTAAACTTTTTTTGCATTGTTGTATTATCAGGAACGTGCATATTTAATTATCTATGTACAACATATGCTTTTCTTCATTATGTGTATGACATATGGATCTGTCGTTATGCAGTTATATGGCAGTCAATCTGTTCTGCAACCACAGCAGCAAGCAGTCGCAGTTCGCTTCTACGCCAAAGAGGCCGCTCCTAAAGCTCTCAAGGGCGATGGTGAGTTGACATGGAATTGTACATTTCTTTCAGCAGCTTTCAAATATGCTACTTTAGAATCTTTAGTAATCAGATACTGTAATGTAATTAGATCACATGAAAGTTATAACTTATGCTTTTTATGAAATTATTGATGGTTATCTTTATACGCATGTCATGTGTAGAAATGTTGAAAGGCATATTTCTTGAAGTGAAGAAGAAATTTGAGACAGCTATTGGGGTTCTCCGCAAAGAGAAAATTACTATTGATCCTGATGATCCTGCAGCAGTTGAACAGTATGCCAAAGTCATGAAGACTGTAAGGGAAAAGTAAGTTCTCGAGAGTTATGATATTTCGATTTTCATATTATCTGTTCACACAATGACTGAATTAAGAAAAAAAAATGCTCAATATGTACTTGAAATGTGAGTGCTTGTAGAACATGGTTGTGTATTTTTTTATTAAGTTTGACAGCGTTTTCTTTTCATTTTTCTTTCTCATTAGATGCATTTTGCTTTTCATGCATATGCCATTGTCGATAATATAAGATACTGTTGAATAATTTTGTAACAAATTTTTGTTTTGCTGTTAATTTTGTCCTCATTGTCTACAGGGCTGATCTATTTTCAGAGTCTCAAAGGATCCAATTTACCATTCAGCAACGAACCGCTGGAATCCAGGATGCTCGATCTTATCTTTTGTCCTTGAAGGACATTCGACTCAAGTATGTCTCTTTTTTTTTAAATTACTGATCCCATTCCTTATACTTAAAACGATGCAGTCTTGGTATACTTGGCTGTTATTTGAAAAATGAGTCCTATTAGTTATGATAGTTGATGTATTCGTGGAAAGATTTTGCATGGTTTTGATGTATCGTTTGAAATAATTTTGCTTTTTTAGCGGCAAATATGTATAGTTGTTTGAAATATAAATCTTATTTGCAGGAGAGGGCTTACAGATGAGCTAGGTGCTGAGGCTATGATGTTCGATGCACTAGAGAAAGTTGAGAAGGAAATTAAGAAGCCACTTATGAGGAATGACAAGAAGGGGATGGCTCTCCTCACAGAAGAATTCAACAAGATCAACCAAAAGTAAGCTTTTACAGTTCAGAAAATAAGTTTTTCATTTATCGAGTTCAGTCGTTGGGTTTTGCAGGTTGTGTAATTTATAATTTTTGTTAATGAAAAATATGAGTGTTAAGTTAAGTGTGATGACGAAAACTATATTAGTACAACAGTCAACAGTATTATACTTTTTTTTAAAAGCAATTCCATAAGTAAATTAGTTGAAACAGCCACCACTATTTTGTGAAAAAGCAACGAAAAAATAAATTCTCCCAACCCCTGCATGAAGTCAACTTGACTTTCCAAAAGACCTTACGTTCCTATTATGACCAGTGAACAGTAAAGTCAGTCAACCAGTCTTAAATTTAAAATAAGTTAAATTCATGGTGTTTATCTGTGATGTCTTAGGCTCGGCATACGCAAGGAAGACTTGCCTAAATATGAAGAAGATTTGGAGAAAAAGATTGCCAAGGCACAACTTGAAGAGCTGAAGAAGGATGCTCTTGAAGCTATGGAAACACAAAAGAAAAGGTATGTTTTCCACTCCCATGAAAATGGCAATAAATAACCACACATTGTTAGATTACATTTTTACAGTCTGTTAAATGTCTTGAAACATCATCAAGTACAGAAAAAAAGAAATTTTCGAACCCACATGACTAATTTTCAACTTTTAAGAATGGCATTTTCGATTTGAGTCGAAGTCCGGGCTAGACAGGCTTGAAGCCTTTCTCTTGACATGATTGGCCAGACCGGGGATCACCTTCTTGAGCTCAAAATCTTCAGGCTGAACATTGGGCCATTGGCTGGGCTCATATACTTTTAACCTCGTTTTAAAAGATGGGCCTAGGCACGATGCACCCTTAGGCGAGACGGTCATCACTACTGACTGCATGAGGGGGCGGGTTTACGTGAATAGAGCGATTTCGGAGCGCCTCTTGAACATGGGCAGATTTTGTGATTCTTTAGGTTGTACATATAGATAGGTTGTGTACCACTGTACCTACTACTTGTATCAGGTTATTTATATAGTAAATCGTATATGCTATATGGAGATTTTGCTATCTAAATATTGAGTAGGTCATGATAGAAACATTATATATAAATGCCTTGCGCCAAGCAGTTTGACGGTTTCACAAGACTTTTTTTTTTTTTTTTTTTTTTTTTTCACAAAAAATTTGCTCTCTTTTAAAGGTGTATTTTTACAACTTCAAACAACAGAGGCTTCAAAACACAAGCTTTTTACAACCTTATTCGCACAATCCAACGTTACCTATCCAATCAGCCTTAGAAAAATTACACGGTATCCATATAAGTTGGCTCAGCTCATATGTATAGGCTTGTAAAGTTGCAAACAATAAAGTGCCCTGACTGTTAACTTTTTGCTGAAATAGAAGAGTAGCAGGCCTCATAAGATGGTGGATTAGGTTTTCTATCTTTTTTTTACATTAAAATTTACATATTTTAAAAACATTTGCAGGGAGGAATTCAATGATGAGGAAATGCCGGACGTGAAATCTCTGGACATCAGAAACATGCTCTGAATCTGAAGCATAATCGAGAGGAGGGCTTCAATAATTAATCTGCTCATTTTGAGGGTTTTATCATTTTCTTGTGAAGTTTGATAAAAATGATGATGACGACGATTATGATGTGCTGTTGTTTATGTATCAAATCAAAAGAGTTGTTGGATCCATGAATAAATGTTTGGTTTTTGAAGCTCAAAATTCTCATTTGCTGTTTTTTTTTTTAAATAACAAACAAATTACCATTTATATTCTCAGTGTATGCATTTGCATAACTCGCGGCATCTTTGCAAACATGACTAGTGACGCCTAGTGCTGATTGATTCAAAGGTAGTGTCTTACTGGATCGTTAAGAAGCTACCAAACAACCCCTTAAACAAGCAACGTCTTTGCAAACATGACTAAGTGACACCTGAGTCAAACCACCATACCCATCATTTTATTTAACAAATGCATTTTAGTGGGTGTAGATAAAACAACCAATGTCTGGAAATTAGTTGAGCCTAAGTACTTCAAAACTTGCACAAAAGCTGACTTAGTTATAAATAGCTTACCAACATATGAATGACCAGTTTTGTCAACTTTATTGTTAACCCTGGAATTATATGAACGTAATTTGATTGTCATGTGTCCCTTACCTTTCACACTCACGTGCGCGTGAGTATGCGTCAATGGCACGGTATTTCTCTCTGGAAGGCTGAAGTCGGCCAGGACACGGTCCCAGAACCCTGTTTCCCTCCCCAAGCCCGAGCCCCTCCCCTCGAGCCCTGGCGGTGTTGAAGAGTGTGGATTTGTGTATGGGTGTGGGTTTTAACTGTGGGTGTGGGTTTTAATCGTGGGTGTGTATGTGAGTTTTAACCACGGTGATATGACAGGGCATGATTGATTGAAATTAGTAAAGTTAAAAATGTTTAAGGGTAGTACCCCTTCCCCCTAATATTCTAATTAATAGTAATATTTATGAGTAAGATGTAATAATTGATTTTAGTCTTCTAAAAAAAAGTTCTTGAGTGGCTTTTCTTAATATCTTAAGAAGATTAAGTGGCAAATATATTTTGACAAAAATAAATAAAATAATTTAAAAGGACGAAATGAGCTTGACAAGTACTGCTGACAAGCTCTTTTCACTTTTTGTAAGCTTTTTCATGGGTGTATATTTCCTAGATCAGACGGTATATGTTTCCATATTCCCTTTAAACATCTTCAAACTTCGTATCTGACATTCCATTAAAAACAATCACGTCAAAATCATTTCACCCCTTTTCATGTCAATGATCCTAGTGTGATCAAGTCATTTTAGTTTTATTGGATTTATCTATGACAAAGTGGAATTATAATAGATAGCAATACAAGTTACGAGGTGGGGAGTAGAAGTTCGTTCAAATTTATTATGATTCGTGCCACCTAGGAATATTAGAGGTTCAAGGGTTGGCGCCTTGGCGGGGTCCAAGAGGTTGTGCCATTGAGGAATTAGAAGTTGATTCAAATTTGCATGATTGATGGAAAGTTATATGAAAACTGTTCATCAGTAGTAAATGATTATCATTTACAAGTTACAATTGATCAACAACTACTTATTCTATCAGTTACAACTATGATGGTCTAAAACCCAACCAGGTTTTTTTATTCAACATCCGCCACTGGGTAGAGGCCAACGTGGAATCATCACAGGCAAAAATGAATAGTAACGGTTGATTTTGTTGATATTAGTGACGCATACAACTTCAGTTCCGAAGATAAAAACTAAACATGATGGTCTAAAACTCAACCAAACATGATGGTCTAAAACTCAACCATCGCTCTTGAACGGAATAATCCGAACCAAACATGTACGATCTTCATGTGTGTGCGTGCGCGCGCGCGTGTATAAACTTAAACACTTAACTTTTTTAATGTTCCCATGTAAGCTGGTAGATCATACACCTATCTTTATCATTATTTTTGAAAAAATCATATGAAAGAATTAAGGGTATTGTAGATGGAGTCTATAGCAGCATGAGAACTTTTGGTTGCACCGAATGGTAAATGTTTTGGGGCTTCGGCTCTGTCGAAGTAAAAGCCACCGGAAACTAGCTTTTCTTTCGGTTGCAGAGCTAACCAAATAACAGTATCGGCACCTTGCTCGCTCGTCCTTAGTTTCCCTTCGAATCTGAAATTACATTCACACCAATATGAGAAAACCATATGGTGATTTGGAGGTTTTGTGCTGACGAGGCATTACTTAAAGGGAGTTACTGACATGGCATTTTTTAGTAATACGATTGATGACCTCGCGCGTTTAGGATTGATTAACAAGTAGAATATGTAGTATTGGCTTGTATAAATATTTTTTACTCTTTTTTACCTTGGGCGCCTCACATACGTGAAGCTCTCGCCTTGGCTTTTTAAACCAAAACGCCTCGGAGCGCCTCACGCTTTTTTAAACCAAGTATCTTATAGTTGATGAAATTTAAAACATGGAAATGTTGGAATAATATGTGGATATAAAAAGTGGAAAGCAAGACGTACGATTTTGAAAAACTAGGCAGACTCGTGGCGACTCCAGGCGTTTCAGCCCATCCAGGGTGCATTGCGTAGAACCCGATTCCTTTGTCACCATACTTTTCAGCCCATTTTTCTGTCAACGCTACCTAAAACAAGGACATGTTCAACATGAAAATGACCTTTATAAACCATGAACCATCGGAACAGTCAAATTAAAGTCACTCTATTCAAGAGTTTGATTTACTATTGCAGCCAGTGAATACATGGGTCAACCCGAACAGTTTTGACCAGTTTTTTCTTCCTTATATTTGTCATGGTAAGAAGAATATTAATATCATCGAGACCAGACATGAAGATAAGAAGATACCTGTACCCGTTTGTTGCGAGCATACTGCTCAACTCCACTAAATTCGCCACTGGCAAACTGCATTACAACGAATTCATCAGACTGTAGAAGCGGACATCATTTTTCGTTCGTAGGTATGCCGTATGTGAGCCTACAATTGAAAAAAAAAAAAAAAAAAAAAAATATTCTATGAACCTGCAAGTCTGTGGTCAAGGAAGATGTATACATTCCACCCGAAGACACTGTAATAACACGGGCATCAGGTTGAGATTTTTCAAGCAATGGAAGCATTAGCTCCGTCATGCCATAAGTCCCTAGTGCGTTCACAGCAAAATTCATTTCGTATCTGTTTTTTTTTTTTCAAAAAAAAGGAAATAGTAATGTCAATTAAGTGGCTATAAAACGCGCAGTGTTCGTGAAAGGGAAAAAGAATGGATACCCTTCCGATGTCGTTACTCTCGTGTTCTCAAGTATGCCAGCATTGTTAACCTACAAAATAATAAGGCTCTGAATTAAAAAAAAATGCTTTAAAGCATTGTCAAATGGCTTGCATCATTATTATGTGTGCAAAATTAACTGCATAAACAGACTCAAATCGGGTTATTTGGAAAATGAAAATTTGTTACAAGTAACATGTTTAGCCTGCCAACTTTTCGCTTTTTTTACGATTTTGTTCTAAAAGGGAGATCTGTTAACATTTTATGTCACTCCATCTATATGTCACTTTATCTGAACTATTTTTTAAGAGAATAACAAAGTTTGTAGTTTAAAGCTAATCCATTTGACTCTTAAAAAGTCAAACGTTGACTCCTAAATAGTCAAATGTCAGACTTCAATTACCTTATTGTCTTGTATGCAACAGTAAAGATATGCATAATAAATACAGTAACTAGATTTTATCATTTGTGGGAGTAAAGGCGGTTACCAGCACATGAACCGGAATATCCTTTTCCTTAAATCTGGAAGTAAAAGACTTGACATCGTGGACAGAAGAAAGATCGCAGACCTACAGGTCATATAGAAGACGGTTTTTAATTTTAAATGGTAAATACAATGCATGGAAATAGCGGCGCAGCTTGTTGCCCGCTTACGCACTATCCAAATCCAAATGAGTTGATTTGGGTTGTGTTTTATCTAAAACAGGTTGTATAAAATAATTAGCTAAGACGAGTTTTCGTCAAATGAGCCGAAGGGGTAGGAGTCGCCAAGAGCCACGTTCAAGTCATACAACCTGCTAAATCATATTATTCAAAGATATATATTTTTAATTTATTAATACTATTTTTGTAATAATAGTTTAACGCCTTCATCACACGACCTACCCATCTAGCCACATCCAATATCTTGTCATTATAAATAGATTAGGTAACAACAATGGTTACATCTAATAATCCATTCGACACTTAAATCCAAAAGTAGACTCCTCATGATGCGTGGGTACCATAAAGATAAAGAAAAAGCCGAAAACCCTACCTCCAAGTGAACATTTTGGTTATTGGTGCTCGACTGAATTTTAGAGACTGCATCTTCTCCCCTTCCCCTATTTCGACACACCATATACACCGTTGCTCCTCTGGTATCGGAGTCAAAACAATACAAACGAAACGTTTGAGACTATGCAAAATACTTTGTCTATCCAAAAAGAAAAATGCAACTCTGGACTCTCAAGATTCAAACATAATACTTTCTTGTCAAAGTAATCAAACAAAATATCGTTTTGTCAGTTTTCAGCATAAAGTATATAAAAAAACGGACAGCTTTTAGATAAGAAGAAAACCTTGATGCAAGACCAAGGGCAGTGGCATAACCGATTCCAGAATTAGCTCCGGTTACTATGCAATTCTTTCCATCTATTCGTCTAGCCATATCTTCTGGATTGAAATTCTTGGAGTGTTCCCTAGAAACATATGTGTCAAGACACTAATTTTAGTTTTGAACCACTATATTAACCTATGATAAAGACATAATCTAAGTCATAGACCCTAGCAAAACTCATGATCAAGATGCATTTACATTAACATGTCGTTTTGTAACACTAAAATACAGCTTGACTTAAACAAATATAAAACCATGATGAAGATACAAACTGAATCACATCCATTTTACTCTAAATGTATCATTTTGCCTGCAACAGCGTAACGAGTCTAAGGGCGCTTGAAAGGAATGGACGGACGAAGGAAAATGAAGGCAAATTGAACTTTATAAATCCAAATTATGACCCATCACCAATAACAACAACAACAACCACCATACCCAGTAAATCCCACAAATGGCAATAGCTATTCGTAGGGTCTGGGGAGGGTGGGATGTAGGCAAACCTTACCTCTACCCGAGAGGGCAGAGAGGCTGCTTCCTGAGAGACCCTCAGCTCAAAACAAACAATAAGAAGCAAACTAGACTAGAAATACAACGGCATAGTAACATAACAGGTGGTGGCAGGAAAGCATAGTAAAATATAGATAAATATGCATTGTGAGACATTGTAATATATACACAAGTATGCCATCATAGACATTTACCTAGCTGTTAAAGGGTTTTCCTAAGAAAAGACCCCCTAGGGTGTAGTAAACTACACTTAACACAAAGCAAAGACCCAATCTTGTCCTCCTTAGAGGTCTTTAACCTTAATCTTACGTCTCCACGAACTCCTATCATGGACCATGTCCTCAGAAAGGTGCAAATCTAGCAAATCCTGCCTAATGCGCTCATCCCAGGTCAAATTGGTCTTCCCTTACCTCTCTTCCCCTCCACAATGAAGGTCTCCACTGCTCTAACTGGCTCCGACGTCCCCCTCCTCTTCACATGACCAAACCATCTCAATCTCCCCTCCTTCATTTTACCCGCTATACTAACCACCCCTAGTCTTTCCCTAAAAACCTCATTTCTTATACGATCTAACCTTGTGTGCCCACACATCCACCTCAGTATCCTCATCTCTGCCACCTCCATCTTTCGTGCTTGCATCTTCTTGATAGCCCAGCAATCCGAACCATATAGCATCGCAGGTCTATGACCCATCACCAATAATAATCCAAATGACACTCTTAGCTTTCGCTATTGTTACAAAGGACAATCTCACTCTAACGAAAAAGTAAATACGTCTGCCCGTCATGAACAAGTCATTGATGTTTATCACAATCAAAATGCTGTAAATCATTTTGAAACGACACACAAGCAAACGACTATAAACATCTACATAGCTGTTTTTAACACTAAAAAACAGCCAAATGTGTGTCCGGATTCAGAATTTTTTTTAACGTGGGCACAAATTGGTTCGGTTAAAACAACATGGGTCACAATGGTTCGGTTAACATAATACTATTATGTTTTTTTATAATTTTCACACTTAAAAACAGCCAAATGTGTGCCCTGTTTATTAAACTAGTTAAGTGCCCGTGCATTGCGGCGGGAAACAACATTTAGTTAACATGTGCATTGTGTGTTGTACTTTAAACAATTATACTGTAAAACTTAAATTTAAGAGGTCAATAAGAAATGTATTATAATATAGTATAGATTATTTCAGTTCATTTTCGTTTGTTTTCGTTTCGGATATTACTTAACCATAACATATCATTTTTAAATTAAAAAAAAAAAAACTATAGCAATACGATACTCAAATTAAAGAGAAAAAAATGTTCGTTTATACGGTGCAATAATATTATGAAAATATTAACAAATAAAAAAATTACGGACGTTTAAAAATCGTGAGGGTAGTTGGTTAAAATAAGGATGAAAAGTGTAATTGTTAATTAAATAAATAAGTTGACTAAAGTTAAGGGAAAAAATAAGTAAATATTGTATAAAAGACATATTTGCCCTCAAAAAGTAGTTGACACATGCATTGTATGTTGTACTCTAAGATATTATGCGTGTAAAACTTAGGGTGCGTTTGGTTCGCATGAATTGAATGGAATTCAATGTAATTGGAATTTGAATTCCAACTCTTTAGGTGTTTGGTTCATTGAATTTGTTGGAATTGGAATTTCAATTCCAATCTTGTGTGTTTGGTTGACAAAGGAATTGGAATTGAAATTTGGTATGAATTCCTTCAAATTCCTTTACCTAAGGGAATTCAAAATCCTTCCAATATTAGAAGGAATTCAATTCAATTTATTGTAATCTTCGAACGGTAGACATCATTTTGACCCGAACCGATTCGAACCATGCCATTTCAACGCGAACCGCTTAGATCCGAACCAATTCGGACCGTACCAGTTTCGACTGGTACCGTTTCGTATTAAACCAGTTTTGACCGGTACCGTTTAGACCCGAACCGTTTCGTACTGTACCAGTTTTGACCGGTACCGTTTCGGACCATACCGGTTTCGACTGATACCATTTCAGACCAAACCAATTTCGACCAGTACCGTTTTGGACCGAACCGTTTCGGACCAGTTTCGACCGATATCGTTTCGACCTATACCGTTTCACCCGTAACGTTTCGGACCGTACCGGTTTCGACCTGTACCGTTTCGGACCAGTTTCGACCGACACCGTTTTGATCGGTATCGTTTCGACCTGTACGGTTTCGCCCGTAACGTTTCGGACCATACCGGTTTCGACTGATACCATTTCAGACCAAACCAATTTTGACCAGTACCGTTTTGGACCGAACCGTTTCGGACCAGTTTCGACCGATACCGTTTCACCCGTAACGTTTCGGACCGAACTGTTTCGGACCGTACCGGTTTCAACCTGTACCGTTTCGGACCAGTTTCGACCGACACCGTTTTGACCGGTATCGTTTCGACCTGTACGGTTTCGCCCGTAACGTTTCGGACCGTACCAGTTTTGACCGGTACTGTTTTGGACCGTACTAGTTTTGACCGGTATCGTTTCGACCTGTACCATTTCGCCCGTAACGTTTCGGACCGAACCATTTCGGACCGTACCAGTTTCGACCGGTACCGTTTCGGACCGGTATCGTTTCGCCCGTAACGTTTCGGACCGTACCAATTTTGACCGGTACCGTTTCGGACCAATTTCGACCGATACCGTTTCGACCGGTATCGTTACGACCTGTACCGTTTCGGACCGCACTGTTTCGGACCGTACCAGTTTTGACCGGTACCGTTTTTACCGGTACCGTTTCGCCCCGTACCGTTTTCGACCCGAACCGGTACGGGTAGAGGTATCAACAGTTCGAGTCAAAACGGTACTGGTCGAAATGGTACGGGCCGGTACCGGTCGAAACGGTACGGGCCGGTACGAGGCGAAACGGTTCGGGCCGATACGGGTCACAACGATGCGGGTCGTGGGGGCAAAGGTGATAGATTCCATTTTATTAACCAACCAAACACAATAATATAGGATTTGAGAATCCAATTCCAACAATTTCCAATTACTTTTGGAATGTTTGAATTACAAATCCAATTCATTCCAATTCCAATTCCTTCACAAATTCCAATTCCAAACAATTCCGTGAACCAAACTCACCCTTAAATTTGAAGAGATCCTGAAATGTATTATAAGATAGTATAAATTTAATTTCAGTAACAATAACCCTAAAGAAACATGTAAACATCAGTATTCAGTAGTACTCAGATAACAATAAATTAGGCAAAAATCAAAACACAATATACTCACAAGAACCCAGATTTAGTGAAATTAAGGTAACCATAAACCCCAAAAGCGGTTGATCTCCATGCCTGCATCAAACAATAAAATAAAAAAAAAAAATCAAGAAAATAATAAACCCATCAACACAATTTCATCTAAAATGCAAAACTAATGAAAAAATAACAATAAAGACGAATCTTTGGGGTTAAAAATCTTACCTTTAGAAGAAACATTGCAAGTGACTGAACTGAAATTCGAATGTGAATTTGTAATGTAGCTTTTGATTGCATTAGATTTTATTGTTGGGTGTGAGAAGATTGATGAATATTATTATTATAAGAAGAAGAATTTATGTTAGTTTGAAAAAGTGTTTGTATTTTTTTTTTTTTTTTTTTTTTTTTTTTTGAATTTTGCTTTTGGTTATTGCCACGAACACCTTCGTTTTACCACACATTTATCAGTTGAATATTCTTCTAAGCCATACCGGTATTAATGGTTATGTTTTGGATTAGACTTCTTTTTTTAATTATTATTTTATAACGACTTGAGTGTCATTTTAATTATTTAACTCATATAAAACTTGGATATATACCTCTGGCCTAGTGGCAAAGGTTTATACCTAGTGTTGGGTTCGAGCCTCGTTTAAGATGTGGAGTGGACTTAGATCAACTTTTCGAAAGGAAAAGCTAAGGGTATGTGTAGTGGTGGATAGTTATGTTGGGGTTATAGGATTAAAATATTAAAAAGTAATAGAAAAGGTGTTATGTTGGGGTTATGGAAAAAGAGGGTGTAGTGGGAAGGAGGGTTATGTTGGGGTTATAAATGATTGGTAATGATTGGTTAATTATTGTTTTTTATTTAAATAAGAATATTTAATACTTAATAATATTTCATTAAAAATAAAAATAATAATAAAAATAAAAATTTAGACTGAAAGTTTATTAAATTAATAAAATAATAAAAAAATTATTTAGTATTAAAAAATAAAATTAAAAAAAAAAATTTTGAATTTCAAACGGTTACTGTTCCAAACCGTTTGAATTTCAAACAGTTTCCCTCCTACTTCAAAGTTTGAATTTCAAACTTTGCCCCCCCAAACGTTTAAATTTCAAAGTTTGAATTTCAAAGTTTCCCCCCCTCCACCAAATCTCAGTCACACCTATAAATACCCCCCTCCTCCCAAATCTCAGTCACACCTCTTCCCTCTTCCTCATCCTTTCCTCATCCTGAACACAATGAATAATATGGGCAGTTTTCAAGCAGGAGCTGCCGGACCTTCTAATGTCCGGCAGTATGCTCGCCGGGTCCGGGGACGGGGCCGGCCCCGGAGACTACCATTCACCTCCTCTCCTCCTCCTCCACAACCTCCTCTTCCTCCTCCTCCTCCTCCTCCTCCTCCTCCTCCTCCTCCACAACATTGGATTTATCACCCTCCTCCTCCTGCTGCGGCACCACCAACCTTTCCTCATCCTGAAGTCGATGATGACTTCACGGATGAAGAATGGGCCTGGGCCATGGATTATACCATGGCTATTAATGAAATGGACCGACTGAGAGTGTCGGCCCCCACCCCCCGAATTGCTGCTGCTATCCCCTCCCCCCACCACCAACCTATCCCCTCCCCCCACCACCAACCTATCCCCACCCCCCAGAATACCCCCACCCACCACCACCAACCTATCCCCACCCCCCATAATACTTGCCCACTCCACCACCAACAACCTATCCCCACCCCACCCCGTGAATATGGGGACCCAACTCCTGAGGACTTGGAAGCCCTTAGGGAACTTGAGGAGGAGGAGCGCCTTTGGAGCATGCCTTCCCCTCGTGGGGAGAACTACTACTTCCCCTCGGATGCAAGGTCCGATGGGAGGGACAGCTCACGTTCCCTATCCCCCGAGTACTACACACTCGAGTGGGACAACTACTCTCCGTAGTGGGAGGTTTAGGTTTTAATAAGTAATTTAGGTTTATATTATGTCTTTATGTAATGTGTTTATGTAACGTTTTAATAAGTAGTTTAGGATTAGGAACTCTGTTTGTAATAAGTAATTTAGGATTGTAATTTTATGTGTTTATGTGGTTTAAATTTAAAATATTATGTAATCTTTTAAAATAAACTAACATTAAACACAAAAGATTGGTGAAAACGCATTAAACATAAAGCCTAAAACATTAAACATTACAAATAGAACACAAAACATAAAACGTAACATTAAACATAAAGCCTAAACATTAAAAATTAAACATAGTGAAAACGCATCAGAGACCACGACAAAAGATTGGTGATTGAGAAGTCTGTTTGGTATTGTTGACGATAGGCGTCGTGTGTCAACTGAATTGCCATCTGTTCACTAACCCCTGGGTGCGCCTGCATCGCCGCTGAATAGACTCCATGCCACCTATCAACGTTAGTTCGTATAGAATGCCACTTACTGTAGATCTGGTCAACGTTACGGTGGTTCGTTCCCGTGATTTGGTTGAACTCAGCCAACACATCCTGCCAAAAAGCCCGCCTATTGGTTGACGGAAGCTCCTTAACGTTTATCCACGCCCGCACTAACTCGAGTTGCTCTGTATTCGTCCAGGCTGCCATAGGTTTGGTTTTTGGTTTTTGGTTTGTAAAGAGTGTGTGTATGTATGAATTGTTTGTGTGTGTGAATTGTATATGTGTGTGTTTATGTTGTAGAAGATGAAATATATATATATAGATAATAATTAAATAAATCAGATTTTTTTTTTTAATTTTCGACCGTTCAACAACGGTCAAAACACATTCTCCCAAGTAAAACGCTCGCTATGCTCATGCCTGGACACCACCATAACGCCACCATAGCGCCTGGGGGGGCGGTGTTCCCGGCGCTATGGTGGCCCAAAACGCCTCATAACGAGGCCACTACAGGTGCTCTAAAGTGTGAAACTAAAGCTAAATTGGACTATCTTTATTAAAATGACAGGCCCATTTTCTGATGGGAATAGAGTAGAATAACGTATTAAGCGTGTGAGATGGAAAAATAGAAGAAAACGCTTGATGGCATAATTGTAAGAGGATACGGAGTGGAGGGGGGGGGGGGATGAAGCGTTATGTGGCACTTGTAGGTCTCATGTGCGAATGGTGAAAATTGTGAGGAGTGAAGGGGGGAGGGGAGGGGGGGGGGGGGGATGAAGCGCCATGTGGCACTTGTAGGTCCCATGTGTGAATGATGAAAATTGTGAGAATATAGGGACTGGAGGGGGGAAAGAGGGGGGGGGGGGGGGTTGAAGCGCCATGTAGCACTTGTGAGACCCATGTGAGGGGGGGGGGGGGGAGTGACACGTGACATTTTATTTATTTATTTATTTTAATTTTAGATCACTTAATTAAAAAAAACAAAATTAAAATTCATAATTATTAATAATATAATTAAATAAAAACCTAGAAAATAAATAAAACATAAAAAATAAACATAAAAAAACCGAAAAATAAAGTAAAAACCTTGAAAAAAAAAAACTACATATTATATTTTTCCATAAGCTCGCGCTTCAGTTTTAGGGTCATCTCTAATTCTTGACCGCTAAGATGATCGGTGTTCATTGCGATGAATTTCATATTTTCGCGCTTTTCGCGCTGTTCTTTCATACTCAACTTTTTTTCAAAGGTTTCGCGAATGGTTTTTTTCTCCTCGAGCTTTTGTTGTTGAATCGTATTGAAATGAACGATGTTGGCATTTAAATCGGCCAAGTCAGTGCTGTAAGCACCTTTACTTGATCCCGAGCCCGAACCCGAAGCAGGGGACCTTTGCGCCCTTTTTTAGACTTGTCTCGGCTAGGTGGACGACTCAATTCCTCGTCGAAGTCGTCATCATCCAAGTTAACTGCATCCAACTCTTCACGTTCACCCGCACGGTTATAAGATGAATTTGTTTTTGTCCTTTTTGATGAATTGGAAGCAGAGGGCACATCCGCCCATTTTGAATGGTTTTTCGCGATCTCCCAACAATGCAAAAACTTGAAGTCAATGCCCTTTTCTTCGCGATAAGCTTTTAGCGCATTAGCTAGGTGGTCGCCGTCCGTTTCACCGCTTCTTGGATAATTTCTAGCGTGATAATAATAGCCCTTGAAGGCATTCATCGCCCTTTGTATCTCTGTCCACTTGGACGAGAGACTATCGTTATATCGATAGACCTCTCGATCCATCAACTTATGGAACGCGTTGTTTATGTCGTCGCAATAGTCGGCTTTGTGGCGATTATTTCCTACACAAAAAGAAAACAAAAAATACGTTAGTCATATATAATGTTTAAAAAATATATAATGTCTTAAAAAATATATAATGTGTAAAAAAATATATAATGTTCAAAAAAATATTACAAATACCTTGAAGCGAGTTTTCCGATGTGACACCCGGCATGTTCGGCTTAAACATATTAGTAACATCTAAGTCTACCTTAGCGAGAAACGTTTATAAACAAACTTAACTGGGTTAGTTGAGTCGGGTCAAGTTAGGATTGTCCAGGGTACAATGATCTGGAGGATCATTGGGAGTCGTTTTGGTAATACACTAGTACCGGGTTCTGTTGTTGGTGACATTACATGAACTAATTAAGTATAGGTGTAGATTATGAGTCGTGTGGTGGATTATATACATAGATGTGTTTAAATGATGAGTAAATGATTATCTGTGCTTAAATATGTTAAATATAGACTAAGGATGCATGCTTATGTGTTAAGATGTGTTAGAATGCGTTAAACACGACAAACTGGAAAACTAGTTTAAAAGAGGTCTTGGTTCGACCACTTCGAGTGGTCGAAGGAGAAGAAGTTGCCTGGTTTGATCCTTGTAAAATGGGCGAACCAGGGAAGTGGAAATTGAGAAATTTCCTTCGACCAAACAGGGCTCATTCGACCCTGTGAAAGGGGCGAAGGAGACTACATTCGACCAATGAGTTGGTGCGAAGGAAGACTAGTATAAATACCAACCTTTGTCATTTTTCATCATTTCACAAACCCTAACCGTCCCAAAACGCTCTCAAACGATCTTAAACACTAAGGAAGGAGTTTTTGCTCTTCTTTTTCATAATCTAACCTATCTACAACATCTAAACAAGAATCCAAGGTGTGTTCATAATCCTAAATCTTTTAAAAGCATTTTAATTCGTTTTCATCTAACCCTAATTGTCCGGATCTGTTCTAAGGGTGTTTTTATGATTAAAAACCTTTTAAACATCTTTCTAAATCAAAACATGATCATTTAACATAGGTTTTCATAATGAATAACATGTGTAAATTGTGTGTTATGTGGTGTTATGTGTTGTTCACTGATTTGCTGCTATATCTATGATAGAAACATGATATAGGATTGTTGTTAATGAGGGAATATTGTTGTCTAGGGTTAGGATTGGATATATTGATATTTAGGGGTTTTATTGGATTAATACTTGATGTATGAATATTTATGATCAATAGAATGAATAAGAAAGATCGGATAATCGACAAACTGAGTATTTTAAGCTAAACATGAATCGATTTCAAAAGTTTCCAAATTGGGTAAATAATTCATGCATGAAAGTGATGTTTCCATAATCTTTACCATTTTGGGAAAGGGCTGAAACAAACGTATTATCGGGGGAAATCGATGGGGTTTTGTAGGGATAAGTTATTCATGCTTGACTGCTGTGTTTGATGATGTTTCGGGTTGCTTTGAATGTGTTTGAAGCGTTTTTAGGAAAAATTATACAACAGGGGCGAACCTGGCCTCCTTCGACCAGTCGATGGTGCGAAGGAGGGATCCAGGGTCGAACCTGGCTTTTATTGGACGAATGTGATAAAACGGGCGAAGGAAGCATCAAACGGTCGAACGAGATGTAAAAGGGTGCGAAGGAGACAAAAAGGTGCGAAGGAGACTTAAAACTGACTGGTTCGACCGTTCTGATGCAGAAATGAGATTTTTGATACAAACTAAGTGTTTTATGCATAAACCTTGTGTGTAATCTATGTGTACTTGATTAGTTAGGGTAATGGGTCACCAACGGGATGTCGGGTCGGTCTAGTGTGTCGGTTAAACATTTAAACACGTTTTAAAAATACTTGGTTACGATCTGGACAATCAGGGACTAGATAACCTTATGGTTATTAGTCGGAACACTTATGTGAACATATTGATAGATCTCCGGTAGAGGGATTATCAAGGGCTAAACATCTTTACTTATATTTGAAGAACGCAACTTAAGGTGAGTTCACGGCCCCACTTTTTCTGCTTTAACTTTTGGGGGAGAAAACATGCGCTAAACGGTTTTGGTAACATATGTCATACTATGGTTTTAACTTTATATTGCTATACGATCTTTTGGAAAGTCCCGGGGGAAACCATGAATGTGCGGGGTTGCACAACGGGGGAAATGTGGATAGATCTATTGGGCGTGACCTGCCCCACTCGTCGGCTTGGAGGGCCGGGCGGGTGCATATTGTCTCGAACAGGTACATTGGTATCATGCTGAACATACGGGCTGCTTAAACATGCTGAACATTGCTAAACGTGTCTAGTAATGGTTTCCAATCGTAGTAGTAATAAAACTTACGCCTAGCTAGCGTACTTGGTAACATCGAAATAGTATGGACATGGTAACACTTTAGTTACATTTTGAACAAACCTGTGAACTCACCAGCATTATATGTTGACATCTATTTGGCATGTTTTTCTCAGGTCGCTAAGGTAGCAATGAACGGAACTAGGCGCACGGGTCTGCATTGGCGTCTAGATTTAGTGCACGTTTGGTAATAAAAGTATTTTGAACAACTTTTGAGATGATAGCATAGTTGATTAAATGCTACTGAAATGCTTCCGCTGGTTAAATTAATGGTTATGTCTGTTTACGTTTTTCATATAGAGTTGTTTATTGTGATCGTTGACTTGGATCCTGGTTTGTCATGCGCCTCGCGGTAAAACCCCGCAAGTGGTAATTTGAGGGTGTGACATCCGACTCGGTTATCCAAGCTCGCGTAATGGCAACCTCTTCGGCGGTTGTTCACTTTTGAGGTTGGCGGTTGGCGGCGTTCAATACTTTCTCCGCCGGCGTCTTCTTTTTGTGAGTTCTTTTACCGGGTTGTTTGTTATCGGACGATGAAACCACAATATTTTTTTCTTGTGTTTCCGGTATGGTATCCGATGGCGTTGAAGGAGTGAGTTGTTGTGAAGAAAAATTAGGAACGAGGGAATCGTTAAATGGAAAATTTGGAAAAATCTGTCCACTAAGATAACCCGCATAACCCGTGTAGTCGGGACAAGGTGATGGAATGGGTGGACGGGTTGGTAGTCGACGAACTAGTGGCGTATTCGGGTTTGAGACGTAGTTGTATGGGTTGTTCAGGTCAAAGCCTCTATTGTATGTGTTCATTTTTTAAAAATGTATGAAGAAATGTATAAAATTTGGTGAAAAAGTGTATAAAATTTGAGAAAATGAGAGGTTTTTGTAAAGTGTAGTGGGTGTTTTTTTAAAAAGAGAGGGGTTATATATAAAAAAATATTTTTTTGACGTTTATCAATGGTAATATTCTTTTTTTTTTATTTTTTTTATTCAACGGTTATAAAAAAGAGAGGGCCAATCAATGCGTGCCACGTGGCTTCCCCCATCCCCCACGCCATTCCTCTTCCGCCCGCTCCTCCATGCCCTCGAGGGCCGGTGTTCCCGCCGGTGAAAGCTTGTCCCGCCCTCCTCTCCCGTTCCACTCCCCCCACTATGAGGAGTGGAAGGGGGGGGGGGGGGGGATGCCACGTGGATATTCTTATATATTTTTAATAAACTAATTAAAAAACACATTTTACTAAAAAAAACATAATTAAAAACCATAATAATTAATAATAAAATAAAAAAACATAGAAAATAAAAAAAAAATACACCTAAAAAAAATTTACATGTTATATTTTGCCATGATCTCGCGCTTCATGGCTAGCATCATCTCTAACTCTTGACCGCTTAGGTGATCAACGGGCATGACGAGAAATTTCATATCTTCGCGCTTTTCGCGTTGTTCCTTCATAGTCAATTTTTTTTCAAAGGCTTTGCGAATGGTTTTTTTCTCCTCGAGCCTTTGTTGTTGAATCGTGTTGAATTGGACGATGTTGGCATTTAAATCGGCCAAGTCGCCGATGTAAGCACCTTTGCCCGAACTTGAACCCGAACCCGAAGCAGACGATTTTTGCGCCCTCTTTTTGGACTTATCTCGACCGGGTGGGCGACTCAATTCCTCATCAAACTCGTCATCATCCAAGTTAATTTCCTCCAAGTTTTCACGTGTACCCGAACGGTTATGAGATGAATTTGTTTTCGTCCTTTTTGACGAGTTGGTTGATGTGGGAACCCTCGCCCATTTTGAATGGTTTTAGGCAACTCCCCAACAATGCAAAAACTTGAATTCTAAAACCTTTTCTTCACGATAAGCTTTTAGGGGTTGACGAGGTAGTCATCGTCTGTTTCACCGCTTCTTGGATTGTTTCTTGCGTGATAATAATGCGGGTGAAACATATTCATTGCCCTGCTTATCTCGGTCCACTTGGATGAGAGACTATCATTTTCTCGATAGAAGTCTCGTTCCATCAACTTATGGAACGAGTTGTTTATCTCGATCCAAAAGTCGTTTTTGTGGCGACTATTTCCTATAAAAAACTTAAAAACTAGTCATTAGTCACACGTAAAAAAAAATATTTTTAACAACATTTTTGATGTTTAGAAAAGTATTACAAATACCTTGCTCTTTTTAACTAGTCATTAACACAACCTTTACGGCGGTTGTCCACTTAATCGGCCGGCGGTTGGCGTTGGCCAACGCTTTCTCCTCCGCCGTCTTCTTCTTGTGAGTTCTTCTTGTAGTGGGTTTTTTACCCGACGACGATCCCACAATATTTTCTTGTTGTGTTTCGGGTTGCGTTAAAGGAGTTGGCGGTTGTGAAGGAACGAGGGAATCGTTAAATGGAAATTTTGGATAAATTTGCTCACTAATGTAACTCGCGAAAGCCGCGTATTCGGGACAAGGTGATTGAATGGGTTCACGGTTTGGTATCGGACGAATCAGGTTCGGTGGTGTATTCGGGTTTGGGATGAAGTTGTATGGGTTGTTCGAGTCAAAGCCTCGGTTGAATGGGTTCATTTTTTTTTAAAAAACTATGAAGAAAAGTATAAAAATATATGAAGAAGTGTATAAAATAGGTGAAGAAATGTATGTGAAGTGGGTGTTGTGTGAAATAATGGGGTTATATATAAATTTTAATTTTTTTTATTACCGTTGATTAATGGTTGGTTTTTAATTTTTTAATCAACAGTCAAATAAGAAGGCCCAATCACCCGTCGCCACGTGTCCCCTTTGCCCCCACGCCAGTGAAAAGCTTCCCCCAAGGGGCTTCCCCCTTCCACGCACTTATGGGGTGGTGTATGTAACACCCCAACCGATGACGGAAACGTCGGGATGTCACGTATTGATGATTGTTCAGTAGCACATGGTAATCAATTTTTAAATAAGCATTTATTCCAATACCAAAAATATCCAAATTGAAATACATAACAAATGTCTTGAATGAAAACTAGTACATTAATCAAATAAACGAAACTTAAAACTTCAAATAACTCCTCTTGATAGCTTTAGACTTCAAGCATTAGTATTTCCTGTTGAGTTTGGAAAAGATGTGGGGGGGGGGGGGGGTCAACTCAAAATTGGTGAGAATACATAAACCAAGTTTAGCAATAAGTTTTAAGAGTTTCAAAGTTTAGCAATTCATATGTCTAATGTATATCCAAGTCTATGTGACACCCCGCATTTTCAGGTTAAATACTTTTACTGAACTCTAGTTAACTTACATGTTCATACATGGCTAGATACTTAACTAGGGTTAGTTAAGTAGGTTTAACATATGTTAGAAGATGTTAACATATGTTATAAGTAGGAAAATCCTTGTTAAACACACACATGAGTCCTGTATCCCAAACGTTGGTGAATTATGTGACATACATAGCAATAATATATACAATTGAATTATGGTGAACATGAAGTACGTGCTTATGTGAATTACATGTTTTTGTGAATGATCGCCTAACTGAAAGATAATACGTAAATTATGTAATTTACGTGCACAACATGATTAATATGTTATGTAATAATGAAAACAATGGTTTTTATGCAATTTAGTGTGATTAATAATATTGGGTCCGATATTGGGCTAGAACATGATTAACGGGTCAAGTTAATGGACTAGAAGGGCCCTAATACCCAATTGCTTGGGGAACAAGCAAAGCCCTCTTATAATTAGGAGACAAAAAAATAAAAAAATAAAACCCTACTTCTTCTTCCCCTTGTGCGCCGTGCGAAACCCCCCCACCCCCTCTCTCTTTGTTTTCAAGCAATCAAGTAATCCTTCACTAATCAAGCTAGTTCGGGTTTGATTTCAAGGCTCTAGGGAGTTTAATCTTTCGCAAGGTATACGTTCTTATGATTTTTGATGAATTATAATGATTGAAAAACTTTAAAAACCCTAAAAATAATATATGTAGAATCGCATGTATGTATGTGTAGGAGTTCTTGGATGTTCTTGATGATTTGATGATGATTGTTATTAGTAGCCATGATTAGGGTTTTCACATGATAACATATGTGTTTTGCTATGATTAATATGGTGTTTAATCAGTACTATAGATGTTATACATGTATTAGGGATGTTCATGAAAAATTAGGGTTTGTAGATTACTTGGGATGCAAGTTTAAGATTCTGGCAGATTCGTTTGAACGTGTTGTAGGGGCTGTAACGGGTTGGTAAATCGATTGTTTTGATGATTTCTTTGCATGATTGTAATGTACAAGGTCTTAGATTTTCATAATGGTCAAAACCATCGAATTTGGACATCGTTTGAGTCGTTTTTGGAATTTTAATTGATTAGGGGTCATATCAGATTTTCGGATTTGTAAATTGGGCTAACTTTAAATGGTCATAACTTGAGATTTACAAGGAGTTAGGTTATGAAATTTTTACAGTAGGTCAATACTGGAAAAATAGAGCTTTTCCAAGTGGATTCATCTCGTTTGGATGAATACACAATTTTTAAGAATTTTCCTACTAAACTGACCTGTTGAGGAAATTTTCTGGACATAGCTGTGTTGTACGAATTTTTATAATTTTTTTGTTTGGAATTAAGACAAAAAAAAATAGGTATTGTCGAGTGAATCCCAAATAAAATTCAGTAAAAATTTGGGACTTAAATTCATTCGTTAAGTATTTTAAATAAATTGTTTTTCACAGCGCACAATCTGTCCTAAAAACGCAGATTGTGTACGGGGTCTTTAAGTGACTATTTGGAGTTCTATGTGGTATGTAATTGACATGTACTTGTGTGGAAACTTGTATGAGATGTATTTGATGCATTAAACTGATAATAATTTCTATGATCACCAACGGGATACGTAGGACATACTTGAGCATGTAGAGTCATTAGGTGTCACTACACGGTTTGAACTTTTAAAAGTCTTGGATAAACGAGTTAAATGGTGTGTTGGTTACGCACGTATGCTCACCTAGTGACATTTGTAATAGGGAGTCGGTAGCACGTTACTATTCGTGGAATTTGGATTTTCACTTGCGACCTAAGGTGAGTTTCACTACTCTTTTTCTCAAAAGCATGCGTCTCAGGTATGAGGCACTTTACTTAACATTTTCTAGTCCGGTTTGGGACTACTCACACATCCCGGGTTGGGATGCCATGGATCCTTATGAGGGTCGGTTATTTACTAGTTCGCAATTGTGTCCTTGATAAACTAAACCATTTCTATCATTTGTAAGTCCTCACGTACCGAATGAGTTGCCAGGGTTGGCAAGCGGGTTATTAGTTGATAGCGCTATTAGGTCTTACAAACCTCACACCGACTCGGGGAGCGCGGGCGTGAACTATAACTTAACGAAACATTATCATTGTGGATAGACAATGATGTCAGGCATACGACACACTTATGTGGCTACACGTACATAGCAGTTCGGTATATTCGGTTAGTTATCATGAATGGGTTAGCTACCCTTGGCATGCGATGAATTAGTGGTTACACGATGCGGGGCACCAACATAACTTACTTACTTACGTGGTTTTGAAAACCCGCGCTTTTACATATCAAATTACTTTACTTTGTGAACTCACCAACTTTATGTTGACACACGATAGCATGCTTTTGCAGGTCTCTAGGTTCGGAGCACAATAGGACATGCATCATTGTGTCATGGGATTTGAACATTATTTAACTTATACTTTACTTTGCATTCAACGGTTTTATTTTGGGCGCGTTGTTTTGCGCATGAACTTAAATGGTTATGTTTGAATTACGCTTCCGCAACTTAACTGAACTTTTTGGTAAACTCTAAACGTAAATTTTCATTAACGAACTAAAAGGTTTGGGCATTTAGAGTCGTTCTTATGACTTATGGCTATGGGATCCTGGTATGTCATGCGCCTCGCGGTATAAACCCCGCGGTGGAAATTTGAGGGTGTGACAGATTGGTATCAGAGCCATTAGTTATAGTGAACTAGGATTTGCATCTAGACTATAACCATCATAGCATAAGTATTGGTACACTCACTATTCGCAGCACACTACTAACTATTTCTTGGATACGTATGCTGATCTAACGTATTGCAGGAAAACATGACTAACCCCGCTCACCGTAATTACTCTTCTTATCACCCTCTTGGAAGTTCACAGAACACGTCTTTGAACCCGTACGAACAGCCAGCTCAGACGGGGAACTCGGAGGAGAATACAAATCGCTGGGTGTGGTTTGCAAATATGTTACATTCGTGGGTTGTAGGGTACGGAGTGCCAGATCAGTCCCTCCCATTATTGACTCATTGGAGAGGTCTCTGGCAGGGATGGTTAGACACGTACACACCGAGCTAGAGAATGCCTATAATGCAGTAAGGCAATTTCAGTCTTGGAGGCAGAACGCCGATGGATCAATTAAGCGCATGGAAAGAGAGATCGACCATCTGTTTGGGGAACTGGAAAAGACTAACAGTAAATTGGCGAAGGTTAGTAGTAAGTTGGAAAGGGTTGAAAGGGAAGCTACAGAAGATAGGCATGAGAGATCGATTGCTATTCAGGAGACAGCACTATTAAGGGAAGAGTTGACCCTGGTCAGTAACAAGCTTGAGGAAGCTCTAGCTCAGAATGGTGCGGATCCAGAGGAGGATCCGGAAGAAGATCCTGATGAAGAGCCTGTAGTTGGGGGATTTGATGACCCCGAGGCGGCATTGGATGAGGGCTCATGCATCTCCATGGATCACGAAGACGACTGATTCCTGATAATTTTTTTAGTATTCATATATTAGTATTATGACTTTTGTTCATTCCTAACGTTGTGGGACTTGAGGATTCTTTGTTTTGTGGTCGGATTCTTATTTACTACTATCACTTAAAAATTCCTTATTCTATTCTCGCGCATGTTTTATATATTCTAGTTTACTTGTACTGTGTGAACAATTGTATGTGGGACATATTATTGTTTTCTCATGGGTATAGTGTAAATGTAGAATTACTATGGCGGGAAGAAGACACGGGAGAGGCAACATTAACATGACTCAAGCAGAGCTGAATGCCCTTATCAATGACAGGATAGTAGAGGCTATCGCAGCTTTTCAAGCTGGTAACTTTACCTTGCTCTAAACTTTCCTCTATGCTCCAACGTTACGCTCTTTTATTCATCCGTGATTCCTTCGCTTTTACTCTTAGGTCAACCTGGACATCACCCTCCAGCCTGCACCTACAAGTCCTTCATGGACTGCAAGCCTCATAACTTTGGTGGATCTGAAGGGGCTGTCGGACTACTGCGATGGTTTGAGAAACTGGAATCTTGCTTTGCAATGTGTAACTGTCCATCAGCTGACAGGGTGAAGTATGCCACTGCTACTCTCGATAACTTGGCATTAACCTGGTGGAACTCTCAAGTGCAGATGCTAGGTGTGGAAGTGGCTAACGCAACACCTTGGGCAGATTTTAAGGAACTGATGATGGAGGAATACTGTCCTCGAGACGAAATCCAGAAGCTAGAAACTGAGTATCTCAATCTAAAGATGGTGGGATCGGAGATTGAGAAGTACACCACCAGATCGCATGAACTGGCAGCTATGTGCCCAAACTACTCCAACCCGCCCTACAAGAGGATTGAGCTGTATGTCAAGGGCTTGGTGCCCCAGATTAAGAGCATGGTTACTGCTGCTAATCTCAATACCATCCAGCAGGTTATTAGGATGGCTCATCAACTGACTGATCAGAAGGTGGAAGAGGGAGTGTTACCTCCTCGTGGCACTTCATCTTCTGGCACTACTGATAACAAGAGGAAGTGGGAGAATGCATCTGGCAAACCCCCAGGAAATGGAAGTCAACAGCAGCAACAGAATAAGAAACATGACAGCCATGGTAGTAATAACAATCGCAACACCAACCAGGGAGGTTATCATGGGACCCTACCAAAGTGCAATAAGTGCTACAGGCATCACACTGGGGCATGTAACTACAGCAAATGTGATCGCTGTGGTCGGATGGGACATCTGGCTAGGGAATGTAGGAGTAACCCTCGTGGGAACCAGCCAACAGCTCAGCAAGGGCAGCAGCAGGGCAATGGTAAGGGTTGTTTTCAGTGTGGAAGTGAGAATCATTTCAAGAAGGACTGTCCACAGCTGAATGGTCAGGGGAATGGTAATGGAAATGGCAACAACAGGGGTAACAACAACAATGGTGGTGGTAACAGGGCAGGAAACAACAACGCCACCAATGCTTGGAACAACAATAACAACAACGGGAACAACAATGGGGCTCGTGGTAGAGCATTCGTGATTGGCTCTGGGGAGGCTAGGACCGATAACAACGTCGTGACGGATACGTGTTCCTTGAACGACACTCTTGCTTCTATTTTATATGATACTGGTGCGGACTATAGTTTTGTTTTATCAAAACTTAGTAAAAAATTAGGGATGGTTCCTACTCTTCTAGATATCCCATACTCTATTGAACTGGCTGATGGGAAGCCTGTCGAGGTAACCCATATACATCGTGACTGTAAGCTCGAGTTGAACGACCAATTGTTTGCCATCAACCTCTTACCTATCACCCTAGGTAGCTTTGATCTCGTGGTTGGCATGGACTGGTTGTCCAAGCAACACGCGGAAATTCTCTGTCAGGAGAAATCGCATTCCTCTCCCAAGTGGAGAACTATTATCCATACAGGGTGATCGAGGTGGTGCCATGGTGGGCATCATCTCCTATATGAAGGCCCAGAAGTGTATTCGCAAGGGCTGTCCGGCCATTTTGGCCAACATATCTGATACTCGAGCCGAAACCGAAACTAGAATTGAGGACATCCCAGTGGTCCGAGACTTCCAAGATGTCTTTCCAGAGGAACTACCTGGACTCCCACCCGTTCGTCAAGTGGAGTTTCAGATTGACCTTGCACCTGGAGCAGCGCCAGTTGCACGCGCACCGTACCGTTTGGCACCAGGGGAGCTTCAAGAACTGTCTACTCAACTCCAAGAGCTATTGGATAGGGGTTTCATTAGACCCAGTTCTTCGCCATGGGGAGCTCCAGTTCTGTTTGTTAAGAAGAAAGATGGGAGCTTTCGTATGTGCATAGATTATCGGGAGTTGAACAAGGTAACGATTAAGAACCGATATCCTTTGCCTCGTATTGATGATTTGTTCGACCAACTGCAAGGGTCGAGCTTCTACTCTAAGATTGATTTGAGGTCGGGGTACCATCAGCTGAGAGTCCGAGAAGAGGATGTGGCGAAAACGGCGTTTCGAACCCGTTATGGAAATTATGAGTTTTTGTGTGACACCCTGCAAATTCTGGTTAACAACATTGTCTAGATGAAAGTCTACCTTAGCGAGTCACGCGTATATTGTACTTAACTGGGTTAGTTAAGTCGTGTTATGGTTCGGGAACTATCAGTTTAGTATAAAGGATCATCGGATGTTAGTCTAGAGGTTCATTAGATGTCAGTCCTTAACCAAGTGTACAAATGGTGACGATTCGTAGAATCGTCAGGTCATATGGAACATACAAGTCTCGAGTCCCGGGAATTGGTGAACGAGTGTGAATATGTTTGTTTGCAAGTGTTATGTGTTTACAATCATTATGTGACTTGTCGGTATGTGAAAATGTGTTAACATATGTTAAAACGGGGTTTAACGCGCAAAATACACGGAACCAACCCCTATAGGCGATTAGGGTTGGATAATCGCCTATAAGGGGGGCGATTGGGCCTCATGGGAGGCGAGTAGCATGCTAATCGCATGCTACAGGGGGCGATTGGCCCCTAAATGCATGAATGTCATGCGATTAGCAATGCTAATCGCGTATAGCTGCTGCACAATCGCGTGTTACATGATGGACGACTAAAAACGACTATAAATACAATGCTTGACCTCCTAAACTTCATAATATCAACCCTAGTCGTCCCATAACCCGCCCCAACACACACACAACCTCTGGAACGTGATTTTGGATCAAATCACAAGGTTTCAAGCTTATTTCATCAATCTAACACAATCTAAGGTGTGATTTTCATCCATGCAATCTTTATTAACGTTTTTATTAAATCCCTAACGGTCCAGACCTGTTCTAAAACGAATAAGCTTTCTGAAAATCGTTAATAAGTGTTGTTAATCGGATTTTAACTATCATACATGTGTTATGTGTGTTTATGATTAAAAGCTAGGGTTTTTATGATTCAAGATGGATGATTAACATGTTATTAGGTTAGTTTCAGATTAATAATGATATCATGCTAATGAAATCTGAGTAATTGTTCATTAGGGTTATAGTTATGCATGTTAATGTGATGTTTCATGCTATGTGTATTGTGTTTGGATTACATGGTTGCATGCAGGGCTGATAATACGAGGCTAAACGAAGGATTTTGGTTTAAACATGTTTGGTATAGTTGTTGGATTGATATTGGATGATTACACGCGTTCTGGATCTGATTTGGAGTGTTAAACGCGCGAAAAACCGGAACAGCTGGGCTACTGGCGATTAGCAACCCTAATCGCCTATGTTATAGGCGATTAGGAGACCAATCGCCAGTAGGGATGCCCTAATCGCCTATATTACATGCGATTGGGGGCTAAATGCCTCTATTACATGCAATTGTGATCCTAAATGCTAGTTAAGTCCTGAAATACATGTCTTATAGCCCTAATCGCCTATAAACTCATAAAATTACATATGGGATAGCCCTAATCGCCTATATTATAGGCGATTAGCCTTCCTAAATGCCTGTTGACCAACCTAAATGCTAGTTGACTTTTCCTAATCACGTGTACTGCTGCTGTAAGTGTAAATTAGCATTCCGAGACCCGATTTGACATCTAGGAACATGCTAGGAACCCCGTAACATATCTAATGACTTGGTAACATATGTTTGGACTTAATTATGTGATACGTGAACTACGTGCTATAACTTGTTGGACGTTAACGTATGTTAAGTGTGATTGCATGATTGTATGTTTGAGAGCGTAAACATAACACGGGGAGTCTCGGGTCACCAATGGGATGTCGAGTCTTGTACATTGGGTCAGTTAAACAGTCACGGTGTTTTCAAACGAACTTGGTTATGGTCTGGACATCTAGGGACTAACTAACCTGCGGGTTATTAGTCTAAGTACTTGTAACTGTCATATGTTAGGTCGCCGCTTTACGGGACTAGCATAGCTGCTGAGTTTATTCGTATTACGAAGTAACGCAACTTAAGGTGAGTTTACGGCCCCTCTTTTAACTGGTTTCACTTTTCGGGGGAGAAAACATGTGTTAAAACTTATGTTTGGTAACTACTGTCATACTATGGGTTTTCTATGGTTTACTATACGATCTTTGGAAGTCCCGGGGGGAACCATGAATGTGCGGGTTTGCACAACGGGGAAATGTGAATAGCGCTATTGGGAGTGACCAACCCCGCTCGTCGACTTGGAGGGTCGGCGGGTGCATATTCTCTCAAACAGGAACAACAGGTTTACTACATCGGGCACAACATCTGGTTTGCGAGTTAGTAATGGTTTTCCAATCGTAGTAGTAACAAAACATACGCCTAGCTAGCGTACTTTGGTTTTCGATTTGTTATAGTATGGACAGGTTGAACTTGGTACTTGGATTACAAACCTGTAAACTCACCAGCATTTTTGTGCTGACGTATTCTCTTACATGTTTTCTCAGGTCGCTAAGGTAGCACAATGGAACTAGGGCGCACGCGTCTGCATGACGTCTAGTTAAGGTTGCATGGTTTTTCAAACGTTGAACACTTGGTTTATTTTGGATTATGTTTTGAATAAGCTTCCGCTGTAATTGGGGATTTTAAACTATGTTTTCTTAAATTGCATATGTTCATTTAGACTTGTTTATTGTGATCGTTGGTTTGGATCCTGGTTTGTCATGCGCCTCGCGGTAAAACTCCGCAAGTGGATTTTTGAGGGTGTGACAGACTGGTATCAGAGCCAATGGTTATAGTGAACTAGGACTGCATGTAGAGTCTAGACTATAGCCGAGTCGCACACACTAGACGATCACACAGTACTAAAAACATTATGGTGGTTTACGTATGGCCTTGTCGGGGTGTCTCTAAATCATCTGACTTTCCTATGTTACATCATCCGTTCTATCTTAGATCGGGTTACTTGCTCTCTAGGCAGTGTAGTATATTGGGGTAACTCGTGTACTCTTGAGATTTGTCCAAGGCTCGGGCATCTCCCTTTCATACTCCAATAGAAACACTTGCTATAAACTACCGTAGCATTACGGTGTATAGCTAAGAGTCTATGTCTGGTGATTTGAACTTTGAACTAGGAGAACACTCGGAGGACCATGTAGAGCGGTTTATCATTTTGGGTGCACACAAAATCATAAACCGAAATGCATGAAAGCCCTGGTGAGCTCTGGGTTCGAATGGATAGTCCTGGATTGGATCTGGCTTTGATCTTGTAAACGTTAGTGGTTATCATTAGCTGCGAAACTAAATTTTCTCGTTCTTTCTGCCAGAATCATGTCTGGAGTACGAGGAGGACGTGGAGGTGGTCGCAATGGTGGACGTGGTGGTGGTCGCGGTGGTGCTGGTGGTCGTGGAGGTGTTAACCTATCACAGGATGATCTGAACAACTTGCTACAAGCTGCCTTTCAGTTAGGGCACAATGGTGGTGGTAAGTTGATTTATCCATTTTTGCCTCATTAGTGAACCTTGTTTACATTCGTCGTGTTTCCTCACGCGTTTCATTTCAGGTGGTCCTGTTAACCCACCCCCACCCATGTGTACCTACAAGATGTTTCAGGACTGTAAGCCCCAGGAATTCTCTGGCACTGAGGGTGCGGTGAGTTTACTTAGGTGGTTGGAAAAGGTGGAGTCAGTGTTTCTGATGTGTAACTGTCTCCCAGAGGACCGAGTCAAGTATGCTGCTGCATTGTTCCAGGATGTTGCTTTGACATGGTGGAACAATATCACCCAGAATATGGGTATTGGGGAGGCCTATGCTATGCCTTGGGAGAATTTTGTGCAACTGCTGAAACGAGAATACTGTCCAAGGGAAGAAGTGCAAAAGTTGGAGCACGAGGTGTGGAACCTCAAGATGACTGGATCCGAGATTGAGAAGTATACGGTGAGGCGTAATGAGTTGGCAGTGCTGTGCCCTGATCTGCATGTGCCAGAGTACAGGAGGATCGAACACTATATTTCGGGGCTAGTACCAGAGATCGCAGGGTTGGTGGCTGCGGGAAATCATCCTACATACTCAGAGGTGGTCCGATCAGCTCACAGGATGACAAACTTGAAGGTGAACGAGGGTGTCTTGCCTGCTAAGGGTTCGACTGTCAAAGCCCCGGAGAATAACAAGCGCAAGTGGGATAATGAAGGGAAATGATCTGCACCAGCACAGCAGGGAAAGAGATTTGATAGCGGGGGTTCTTCTTCTGGTAACAAACAGGGTGTTTATGCAGGGAAATTGCCTAAATGCAACAAGTGTGGACGTCATCATCAAGGGAACTACGACAGTAATCGTTGCCATCGCTGCCAGCGATTTGGGCATTTTGCTAAAGATTGTCGGGCTACACTTCCATCGACCCAGGCCCCAAGCAATACCCCGGCTCCTACTGCTCAAGGAACTGCGGGAAAACAGGGTTGTTACAACTGCGGGGAGACTGGGCATTACAAGAAGGATTGCCCGAAACTGAAGCAGGGCGGGAACAACGGTAACGGGAACAACGGGGGCGGCGGCAGGAACGCACGTGCCTTCATCATTGGAGCCGCGGAGGCTAGACAGGATCCTGACACAGTTACCGGTACGTTCCTTCTCAATAATCGCTCTGTTAGTGTTTTATTTGATTCCGGTGCCGATAAGAGTTTTATATCCATGGAAGTTAGTCGACTGCTAGATGTAGTACCCGTACCATTAGAGGCTAAGTATGTTATTGAGTTGGCTGACGGTAAAAAGATTGAAGCTACTTGTATCCTTCGGGAGTGTCAACTAGAGTTGTCGGGTTTGTCTTTTCCCATCGATCTTATGCCAGTGCCCTTGGGTAGTTTTGACGTTGTGGTAGGCATGGACTGGTTGTCTTTGTATCGCGCTGAGATCATCTGTTATGACAAGATTATTCGGATTCCCCTTCCTGATGGAGAATTCCTTTCTGTGTACGGTATCAAGGGAGGTGTTCCGCTAAATATCATCTCTAGCATGAAAGCCCTTAAGTGTCTTCGAAAGGGTTATTCGGCCGTTTTGGCACTTTTATCTGTTTCCTCTAGCGATGAGAAGAAGATCGACGATATTCCTGTTGTACGTGAGTTTCCTGATGTATTTCCTGATGATTTATCTGGTCTTCCTCCCCATCGTCAGGTCGAGTTCGGTATTGATCTTGTACCAGGGGCTACTCCTATTGCTCGGGCCCCCTACCGTCTTGCACCTCCTGAGATGCAGGAATTGTCTAGTCAGTTTCAGGAACTCTTGGACAAGGGTTTCATCAGACCAAGTTCTTCCCCTTGGGGAGCCCCGATTCTATTCGTCAAGAAGAAGGATGGAAGTTTTCGACTGTGTGTGGATTACAGTGAATTGAACAAGGTGACCATCAAGAACCGTTATCCTCTTCCACGTATTGATGATCTATTCGACCAGCTCCAGGGTTCTAGTTATTACTCCAAAATTGATTTGAGGTCCGGTTATCACCAGTTGCGCGTAAGGGAAGCTGACGTTGCAAAGACTGCCTTTCGTACACGTTATGGCCATTATGAGTTCTTGGTCATGCCTTTCGGTCTCACTAACGCACCGGCGGTTTTCATGGATTTGATGAACCGCGTTTGCAAACCATATCTTGACAAGTTCGTCATTGTGTTTATTGATGATATTCTGATTTACTCCAAGAACAAGACCGAACACGAGGAACACCTGCGTTTGGTTTTGGAACTCTTGCGACGGGAACAACTTTACGCCAAGTTCTCAAAGTGTGACTTTTGGTTACGCGAAGTTCAGTTCCTAGGACATGTGGTTAATGAACTAGGAATTCATGTCGATCCAGCTAAGATCGAAGCGATCAAGGACTGGGGAGCACCAAAGACGCCAACTGAGGTGCGGCAATTTCTAGGCCTTGCGGGCTATTATCGTCGTTTCATCATGGGGTTCTCGAAGATCGCTCAACCCCTGACCACTCTTACTCAGAAGGATAGAAAATTCAACTGGGGTGAACCACAAGAGTCGGCATTTCAAGAGCTGAAGTCTAAACTTTGTTCTGCTCCTATTTTGTCTTTACCTGAAGGCCCTGATGATTTCGTTGTTTACTGTGATGCTTCTATTCATGGTCTAGGTTGCGTGTTGATGCAACGCGAGAAAGTGATTGCGTATGCTTCTCGTCAACTCAAGGTGCACGAGAAGAACTACACCACCCATGACTTGGAGTTGGGTGCAGTGGTTTTCGCGTTGAAAATTTGGAGACATTACTTGTACGGTACCAAATGCACCATCTACACCGATCACAAGAGTCTTCAACATATTTTCGACCAACAACATTTGAACATACGACAACGCCGTTGGATTGAACTCCTGAACGACTATGATTGCGCCATTAAGTACCATCCTGGCAAGGCGAATGTTGTAGCAGACGCCTTGAGCAGGAAGGAGTCGATTAAACCTCGTCGCGTTCGGGCGTTGCAACTCACCATTCACTCCTCGCTACCTGACCAACTCCGTTCTGCCCAGTTAGAAGCTTTGAAGGAGGAAAACCTTAAAGCTGAGACTATGCACGGTGCTGACAAGCACCTCGAGCGAAGGCCGGATGGCCTGCACTACTTCGCAGAACGCACATGGGTTCCTTTATTCGGGGGACTTCGGGAGCTTGTCTTAGATGAGGCTCATAAGTCCCGGTATTCTATTCATCCTGGTTCGGATAAGATGTACCAAGATCTGAAGGCGCTTTACTGGTGGCCAAACATGAGGTCGGATATAGCCTCATACGTGAGCAAATTCTTGACCTGTGCTAAGGTCAAGGTAGAATACCAGAAACCGTCGGGTCTCTTGCAACAACCTGAAATTCCGGAGTGGAAATGGGAACGGATTACAATGGATTTTGTCACGCAACTGCCTAAGTCACCGAGCGGGAATGACAAGATATGGGTGATTGTTGATCGGTTGACGAAATCAGCCCATTTTCTCGCTATTAAAGAGACCGACACCATGGATCGTTTGGCTCGTCTTTATCTGAAGGAAGTTGTTTCTAAGCACGGGGTGCCGGTTTCTATTATTTCGGATCGTGATTCCCATTTTACTTCTCACTTCTGGAAGTCTTTACACAAAGCTTTGGGTACCCAGCTGGACATGAGTACAGCTTATCACCCACAGACTGACGGTCAGAGTGAACGTACGATTCAAACCTTGGAAGACATGCTGCGGGCATGTGTGATCGATTTTGGCAAAGGTTGGGAAGCTCATCTACCGTTAGTAGAATTTTCTTACAACAACAGTTATCACACGAGCATCAAGGCGGCTCCGTTCGAGGCACTGTACGGGCGGAAATGCCGTTCTCCTCTTTGTTGGGCTGAGGTGGGTGAGAGTCAACTCACTGGGCCTGAGCTAGTGTACGAAACTTCGGAAAAGATCGTATAGATTCGTAACCGGTTGGCAGCGGCTCGGGATCGGCAAAAGAGTTATGCTGATCAGCGTCGCAAACCATTGGAATTCCAAGTTGATGACAAAGTACTTCTGAAAGTTTCACCATGGAAGGGCGTCATACGCATTGGGAAGCGTGGCAAACTCAACCCTCGGTATGTCGGTCCATTTACGATCCTGGAACGGATTGGACCGGTGGCGTATCGTCTTGATTTACCGACGGAGCTTGGTAACGTACATAACGTCTTCCATGTGTCAAACTTAAAGAAGTGTCTGGCTGACGAGTCTCTCATTGTTCCACTGGAAGAGATCAAGGTTGACGATCGTCTTCGGATTATGGAGGAACCTGTTGAGATTCTCGATTACAAGATTCGTAGCCTACGTCATAGCAAGATTCGCATTGTGAAGGTTCGCTGGAACTCGAACCGGGGACCAGAGTACACTTGGGAACGGGAGGATCAGATGAAGTCTAAGTATCCTCATCTCTTTCCTAAGGAAGCGTTCGAATCGAGATATGTCTCCACTGCTGCTGAATGAATCTCGGGGCGAGATTCCTTTTTAACGTGGGGATGATGTGACAGCTCGGGTAAATCTCTCTTTTGGTTTCTATCTTTTGTTTGCTTCCTTCGTTATTCCTTTTGGTACTTGTGCAATTTTCGGGACGACAATTCTTTTAACGTGGGGATGATATGACACCCGGCAAATTCTGGTTAACAACGTTGTCTAGATGAAAGTCTACCTTAGCGAGTCACGCGTATATTGTACTTAACTGGGTTAGTTAAGTCGTGTTATGGTTCGGGAACTATCAGTTTAGTATAAAGGATCATCGGATGTTAGTCTAGAGGTTCATTAGATGTCAGTCCTTAACCAAGTGTACAAATGGTGACGATTCGTAGAATCGTCAGGTCATACGGAACATACAAGTCTCGAGTCCCGGGAATTGGTGAACGAGTGTGAATATGTTTGTTTGCAAGTGTTATGTGTTTACAATCATTATGTGACTTGTCGGTATGTGAAAATGTGTTAACATATGTTAAAACGGGGTTTAACGCGCAAAATACACGGAACCAACCCCTATAGGCGATTAGGGTTGGCTAATCGCCTATAAGGGGGGCGATTGGGCCTCATGGGAGGCGAGTAGCATGCTAATCGCATGCTACAGGGGGCGATTAGCCCCTAAATGCATGAATGTCATGCGATTAGCAATGCTAATCGCGTATAGCTGCTGCACAATCGCGTGTTACGTGATGGACGACTAAAAACGACTATAAATACAATGCTTGACCTCCTAAACTTCATAATATCAACCCTAGTCGTCCCATAACCCGCCCCAACACACACACAACCTCTGGAACGTGATTTTGGATCAAAACACAAGGTTTCAAGCTTATTTCATCAATCTAACACAATCTAAGGTGTGATTTTCATCCATGCAATCTTTATTAACGTTTTTATTAAATCCCTAACGGTCCAGACCTGTTCTAAAACGAATAAGCTTTCTGAAAATCGTTAATAAGTGTTGTTAATCGGATTTTAACTATCATACATGTGTTATGTGTGTTTATGATTAAAAGCTAGGGTTTTTATGATTCAAGATGGATGATTAACATGTTATTAGGTTAGTTTCAGATTAATAATGATATCATGCTAATGAAATCTGAGTAATTGTTCATTAGGGTTATAGTTATGCATGTTAATGTGATGTTTCATGCTATGTGTATTGTGTTTGGATTACATGGTTGCATGCAGGGCTGATAATACGAGGCTAAACGAAGGATTTTCGTTTAAACATGTTTGGTATAGTTGTTGGATTGATATTGGATGATTACACGCGTTCTAGATCTGATTTGGAGTGTTAAACGCGCGAAAAACCGGAACAGCTGGGTTACTGGTGATTAGCAACCCTAATCGCCTATGTTATAGGCGATTAGGAGACCAATCGCCAGTAGGGATGCCCTAATCGCCTATATTACATGCGATTGGGGGCTAAATGCCTCTATTACATGCAATTGTGATCCTAAATGCTAGTTAAGTCCTGAAATACATGTCTTATAGCCCTAATCGCCTATAAACTCATAAAATTACATATGGGATAGCCCTAATCGCCTATATTATAGGCGATTAGCCTTCCTAAATGCCTGTTGACCAACCTAAATGCTAGTTGACTTTTCCTAATCGCGTGTACTGCTGCTGTAAGTGTAAATTAGCATTCCGAGACCCGATTTGACATCTAGGAACATGCTAGGAACCCCGTAACATATCTAATGACTTGGTAACATATGTTTGGACTTAATTATGTGATACGTGAACTACGTGCTATAACTTGTTGGACGTTAATGTATGTTAAGTGTGATTGCATGATTGTATGTTTGAGAGCGTAAACATAACACGGGGAGTCTCGGGTCACCAATGGGATGTCGAGTCTTGTACATTGGGTCAGTTAAACAGTCACGGTGTTTTCAAACGAACTTGGTTATGGTCTGGACATCTAGGGACTAACTAACCTGCGGGTTATTAGTCTAAGTACTTGTAACTGTCATATGTTAGGTCGCCGCTTTACGGGACTAGCATAGCTGCTGAGTTTATTCGTATTACGAAGTAACGCAACTTAAGGTGAGTTTACGGCCCCTCTTTTAACTGGTTTCACTTTTCGGGGGAGAAAACATGTGTTAAAACTTATGTTTGGTAACTACTGTCATACTATGGGTTTTCTATGGTTTACTATACGATCTTTGGAAGTCCCGGGGGGAACCATGAATGTGCGGGTTTGCACAACGGGGAAATGTGAATAGCGCTATTGGGAGTGACCAACCCCGCTCGTCGACTTGGAGGGTCGGCGGGTGCATATTCTCTCAAACAGGAACAACAGGTTTACTACATCGGGCACAACATCTGGTTTGCGAGTTAGTAATGGTTTTCCAATCGTAGTAGTAACAAAACATACGCCTAGCTAGCGTACTTTGGTTTTCGATTTGTTATAGTATGGACAGGTTGAACTTGGTACTTGGATTACAAACCTGTAAACTCACCAGCATTTTTGTGCTGACGTATTCTCTTACATGTTTTCTCAGGTCGCTAAGGTAGCACAATGGAACTAGGGCGCACGCGTCTGCATGACGTCTAGTTAAGGTTGCATGGTTTTTCAAACGTTGAACACTTGGTTTATTTTGGATTATGTTTTGAATAAGCTTCCGCTGTAATTGGGGATTTTAAACTATGTTTTCTTAAATTGCATATGTTCATTTAGACTTGTTTATTGTGATCGTTGGTTTGGATCCTGGTTTGTCATGCGCCTCGCGGTAAAACTCCGCAGAGAGGAGCACGAGCAGCACCTGCAGTTAATCTTGGAACTACTGAGGAATGAGCAGCTGTATGCAAAGTTTTCTAAATGTGATTTTTGGATTCGGGAGGTCCAATTCCTTGGGCATGTGGTCAATGAGGCAGGAATACATGTGGACCCAGCCAAGATTGACGCTATCAAAAAGTGGGAGGCTCCTAGGACCCGTACTGAAGTGCGCCAATTTCTTGGTCTCGCGGGATATTATCGCTGGTTTATTGAGGGATTTTCTAAGATCGCTCAACCTCTCACCACCCTAACGCAGAAAGGTATTACGTATAAGTGGGGAGATGCCCAAGAATTTGCCTTTCAGCTACTAAAGTCCAAACTTTGCAGTGCACCGATATTATCGTTGCCTGAGGGTACAGAGGACTTTGTAGTATATTGTGATGCGTCTATCCAAGGCTTAGGGTGCGTACTGATGCAACGTGATAAGGTAATTGCATATGCATCACGACAACTGAAGGTCCATGAGAAGAACTACCCCACTCATGATTTGGAACTGTGAGCGGTAGTTTTCGCTCTCAAAATCTGGAGGCACTACCTCTATGGAACCAAGTGCACAATTTTCACTGACCACAAGAGCCTTCAACATATATTTGACCAGAAGGTACTAAACATACGGCAATGTCGTTGGGTTGAACTTTTGAACGATTATGACTGTGCCATCAAGTATCATCCAGGGAAAGCTAACGTAGTAGCTGATGCCCTCAGTCGAAAGGAAACGAAACCCAAAAGAGTGCGAGCCTTACAACTCACCATTCACTCTAACCTTCCTGATAAGATACGTGAAGCCCAGGGTGAGTCATTGAAGGAAGAAAACATCGGGCTTGAGACCCTACATGGTGCGGATAAGCACTTAGAACTGAGAACAGACGGTCTGCAGTACTTCATGAATCGAGTCTGGATACCACGATTTGGGGATCTCAGACAACTGGTGCTCGATGAAGCACTTACCTCTCGCTATTCGGTACATCCTGGTTCGGACAAGATGTATCAAGATCTTAAGACTCTGTACTGGTGGCCAAACATGAAAGCCGAGATAGCCACTTATGTTAGTAAGTGCTTGACTTGTGCGAAGGTTAAGATTGAATACCAAAAACCTTCAGGCCTACTCCAACAACCAGAGATTCCAATGTGGAAATGGGATGGAATTTCCATGGACTTCATTACAAAGCTTCCTAGAACGCCAACGGGCCATAACATGATTTGGGTTATCGTGGACCGTTTAACCAAATCGGCCCACTTCCTGGCAATAAAAGAAACGGATTCGTTAGAAAAGCTGGCGAACCTATACATCAAGGAGATAGTCTCTAGGCATGGGGTGCCTACTTCCATTATATCTGATCGCGATGGGCGATTCACTTCTCGTTTCTGGACTACTCTCCAAGATGCTTTAGGAACTCGTCTTGATATGAGCACAACCTATCACCCACAGACAGATGGACAAAGTGAACGCACCATTCAAACATTAGAGGATCTGCTACGAGCATGTGTAGTGGACTTTGGTAATAACTGGGATAAGCACTTGCCCTTAATCGAATTCTCTTACAACAACAGTTACCACACTTCGATACAGTGTGCACCTTTCGAGGCACTCTACGGGCGCAAGTGTAGGTCTCCTATCTGTTGGACTGAGGTTGAGATAGCCAACTAACAGGTCCCGAACTCGTGCACGAAACTTCTGAGAAGATAGTGCAAATTAGAAACCGGATGGCTGCTGCTCGGGACCGACAGAAAAGTTATGCTGATAAACGTCGAAAACCTTTGGAGTTCCAGGTTGGGGACAAGGTTTTGTTAAAGGTGTCACCGTGGAAAGGAGTGATACGCTTTGGGAAGCGAGGGAAGTTAAATCCCAGATACGTCGGACCTTTCGAGATCGTTAAAAGGATTGGTCCAGTAGCTTACCAGCTAAATCTACCAGATGAACTCAGTGGAGTACATAATGTATTCCACATCTCAAACTTGAAGAAATGCTTATCTGATACGACACTGGTAGTACCACTGGAGGAGATCCAGGTGGACGATCAGCTGCGGTTCGTGGAAGAACCAGTGGAGATTCTTGAGCAGGGCGTCAAGAAACTCAGACAAAGTACTATACCTATTGTTAAGGTATGGTGGAATTCCCGTCTAGGACCGGAATACACGTGGGAGCGCAAAGATCAGATGCGGCTCAAATACCCACACCTCTTTACTGAACCTGAAATCGTACATAGATCAAATGCGGAACATAAAGCAGCTCTTTCAAAGTAAATTTCGGGGCAAAATTCCTTTTAACTTGGGGATTATGTGACATCCGGGAACCAAGCACACATTTCTATAGCTGGCTTTACTGTTTACTTGCTGAATTTCGGGACGAAATTCTTTTCAACTTGGGGATGATATGACACCCCGCATTTTCAGGTTAAATACTTTTACTGAACTCTAGTTAACTTACATGTTCATACATGGCTAGATACTTAACTAGGGTTAGTTAAGTAGGTTTAACATATGTTAGAAGATGTTAACATATGTTATAAGTAGGAAAATCCTTGTTAAACACACACATGAGTCCTGTATCCCAAACGTTGGTGAATTATGTGACATACATAGCAATAATATATACAATTGAATTATGGTGAACATGAAGTACGTGCTTATGTGAATTACATGTTTTTGTGAATGATCGCCTAACTGAAAGATAATACGTAAATTATGTAAGTTACGTGCACAACATGATTAATATGTTATGTAATAATGAAAACAATGGTTTTTATGCAATTTAGGGTGATTAATAATATTGGGTCCGGTATTGGGCTAGAACATGATTAACGGGTCAAGTTAATGGACTAGAAGGGCCCTAATACCCAATTGCTTGGGGAACAAGCAAAGCCCTCTTATAATTAGGAGACAAAAAAAAAAAAATAAAACCCTACTTCTTCTTCCCCTTGTGCGCCGTGCGAAACCCCCCACCCCCTCTCTCTTTGTTTTCAAGCAATCAAGTAATCCTTCACTAATCAAGCTAGTTCGGGTTTGATTTCAAGGCTCTAGGGAGTTTAATCTTTCGCAAGGTATACGTTCTTATGATTTTTGATGAATTATAATGATTGAAAAACTTTAAAAACCCTAAAAATAATATATGTAGAATCGCATGTATGTATGTGTAGGAGTTCTTGGATGTTCTTGATGATTTGATGATGATTGTTATTAGTAGCCATGATTAGGGTTTTCACATGATAACATATGTGTTTTGCTATGATTAATATGGTGTTTAATCAGTACTATAGATGTTATACATGTATTAGGGATGTTCATGAAAAATTAGGGTTTGTAGATTACTTGGGATGCAAGTTTAAGATTCTGGCAGATTCGTTTGAACGTGTTGTAGGGGCTGTAACGGGTTGGTAAATCGATTGTTTTGATGATTTCTTTGCATGATTGTAATGTACAAGGTCTTAGATTTTCATAATGGGCAAAACCATCGAATTTGGACATCGTTTGAGTCGTTTTTGGAATTTTAATTGATTAGGGGTCATATCAGATTTTCGGATTTGTAAATTGGGCTAACTTTAAATGGTCATAACTTGAGATTTACAAGGAGTTAGGTTATGAAATTTTTACAGTAGGTCAATACTGGAAAAATAGAGCTTTTCCAAGTGGATTCATCTCGTTTGGATGAATACACAATTTTTAAGAATTTTCCTACTAAACTGACCTGTTGAGGAAATTTTCTGGACATAGCTGTGTTGTACGAATTTTTATAATTTTTGTGTTGGAATTAAGACAAAACAAAAATAGGTATTGTCGAGTGAATCCCAAATAAAATTCAGTAAAAATTTGGGACTCAAATTCATTCGTTAAGTATTTTAAATAAATTGTTTTTCACAGCGCACAATCTGTCCTAAAAACGCAGATTGTGTACGGGGTCTTTAAGTGACTATTTGGAGTTCTATGTGGTATGTAATTGACATGTACTTGTGTGGAAACTTGTATGAGATGTATTTGATGCATTAAACTGATAATAATTGCTATGATCACCAACGGGATACGTAGGACATACTTGAGCATGTAGAGTCATTAGGTGTCACTACACGGTTTGAACTTTTAAAAGTCTTGGATAAACGAGTTAAATGGTGTGTTGGTTACGCACGTATGCTCACCTAGTGACATTTGTAATAGGGAGTCGGTAGCACGTTACTATTCGTGGAATTTGGATTTTCACTTGCGACCTAAGGTGAGTTTCACTACTCTTTTTCTCAAAAGCATGCGTCTCAGGTATGAGGCACTTTACTTAACATTTTCTAGTCCGGTTTGGGACTACTCACACATCCCGGGTTGGGATGACATGGATCCTTATGAGGGTCGGTTATTTACTAGTTCGCAATTGTGTCCTTGATAAACTAAACCATTTCTATCATTTGTAAGTCCTCACGTACCGAATGAGTTGCCAGGGTTGGCAAGCGGGTTATTAGTTGATAGCGCTATTAGGTCTTACAAACCTCACACCGGCTCGGGGAGCGCGGGCGTGAACTATAACTTAACGAAACATTATCATTGTGGATAGACAATGATGTCAGGCATACGGCACACTTATGTGGCTACACGTACATAGCAGTTCGGTATATTCGGTTAGTTATCATGAATGGGTTAGCTACCCTTGGCATGCGATGAATTAGTGGTTACACGGTGCGGGGCACCAACATAACTTACTTACTTACGTGGTTTTGAAAACCCGCGCTTTTACATATCAAATTACTTTACTTTGTGAACTCACCAACTTTATGTTGACACACGATAGCATGCTTTTGCAGGTCTCTAGGTTCGGAGCACAATAGGACATGCATCATTGTGTCATGGGATTTGAACATTATTTAACTTATACTTTACTTTGCATTCAACGGTTTTATTTTGGGCGCGTTGTTTTGCGCATGAACTTAAATGGTTATGTTTGAATTACGCTTCCGCAACTTAACTGAACTTTTTGGTAAACTCTAAACGTAAATTTTCATTAACGAACTAAAAGGTTTGGGCATTTAGAGTCGTTCTTATGACTTATGGCTATGGGATCCTGGTATGTTATGCGCCTCGCGGTATAAACCCCGCGGTGGAAATTTGAGGGTGTGACAGTCTACATGTGAAAACAAAAACACAAAGTATAGTATGCACATAATCAATCCTCCGACAAAGTTTAGGTCCATCCCGCATTCATGGTTCTCCTTAATATAAAGTTTGGAATGATAACAATCACCCGCGCTCCCCATAGAAATGGTCAATGAATCTGGGTGGGGTTGTCAATCCAATAGATCTATCATTGTATATCGCCGGCTTGATCAAGGTTACTGATTATGTAAGTTTATGTTTAAGTCTAACAGCTTTTGTCTAAGACATGTGGCATCAAAGATTTACAACTAGACATATATAAAGAATTGCTCAAGTATAAAAGCATAAAGTTTCAAACATAAAAGTTGTATAAACGAGGTTATATAAACTCACCTTATAAAAGTAAGTATTGAATCCCATTGAAATAGTCTAAATGTAGCCCAAACGTTTCCAAGTATTATCCTATGTTCAAGGCAATAAAATAAATGTTGGGAAATCTTAAAAGTCTAAGTTTCCTAGTTTAAAAGTATTCTAGGGTTCCTAATTTGGGGATTGACGAACGTTGAATAGTTAATTTAAAATAATAGTTAGACAAATAATAAATAAAGAAATTAAGAAAATAAATAAATAAAAAGAATTTTTGTAAGATCTTGATCAAGGGTGGTTGTACTAAAATATTATAGTGTGAAAATAATTTTTATAAAATTATTTTCATAATTAAAGTGTATATAATACATTATAATTTATTAATCAAAACATGGTAATAATATTTAAAAAATATTAAATTTCATAAATTTCAGGCTATAAAATTATATTTCTGATTTAGTTTAATAAAAATAATTTATGTGAAATTTTGGTGCAAAAATGATGAAAAATGAATTTATTATGATTAAAATAGAATAAATTAAATAAAATTACTTAATAAATGTTTTTCCAAAAATAAAATTTAGTTTTGAAAAGTTTATTAGTTTATAAGTTTAAAATAATTTTTTTGGAATTTTATAAAATTTTTTAGTTATATTTCTTGAATTTTTAATTTATTTATGAATAAACTTGTAATATATATTATATATATTAAATAAATGATTTTTGTGAAAATAAATTTTTTATAATAAAGTTTATTATTTATATAACATAAAATAAATTTTGTAGAGTGTATTAAGTAGATTTGGTATTTTAAAATCATTTTAAAAGATAATACAAAAAGTATAAAAGAAAAGTTAAAAAAAAAAAAAGATTGGGGGTGCCGGGAATCGAACCTAGGTCTGAGACCGGGTGGGGTTTTATCACAAGCCCAGCCACCAACTTGGCTGGATTCTGAGAACAGAAATATTTGTCTTCAGAAGATTATAAAGTGCGTTTGATATTCAAAAGGATTACATGTATTTAAATGGAAAAAAAAACGTTGGGGCTATGAATCGAACTCAAGACCCGACGTTCAACATCAGTGTGCACCACCATCTGATCTATATTAGAAGTTTGTTTTAAATTGTTTCAGAAATATTTTTAGACTGACGCGAACTGTGTCATCTTCCCCAAATAATAATATGAAGAACCTAGATTTTTAATCAAACGATTTAACAACTAATAACCACAAAATTTATAGGGTTATTGTTCATACAATTACAAGGAACAAAAACAATGGATCAATCGATACTTACAAAGAGTTTTAGAGCTCGATTAAAATGGTCAACATAAAAGTCAAACAACGAACAAATCTGATTATGAACGAGGGAATAACAAAAATTGAAGGTGAGGAATTGTTTGTCGGCATCTTTAGGTTGTGGAAGAGGGTCCAATTTATGATATAACATACGGGTTTAATGAATTGGAAAGTTGACCAAACCCTTAATACTAAACACGTATAATAGATCGTTTTTTAGAATGATTTGGTGTAATTGGACGTGTAAGGCACGACAATGATCTATCAATCACGTTTGTTTCCATTTCCAGATCGATGACGCGTCCAAATGATTGTTTATCGGTTGTTGAATTTATGTTTGATTTCAGAATGGTTGACCACGAGTTTTAAAAAAAGGTTATGTCTAATTCGTTTCCAAAATAATTACGAACACCAAGCTTGGTCGAGTGGTTTGTTCTTGTGTTGTTGTGTCTAACCCGGGTCGGGGCGCGGGTTCGAGTCCCGGCCCAACCATATATTTTTTTAAATCGTTTTCCAACTTATTTAAGTATATTATTGTTTATTAAAACAAAGTTTAACATAATTTTATTCACCAATACTTAACGTAACATAGGAAAACCATGAGTAAATTAAAGGGGGATTTTATTATATATCAAAGGTATTGAATCAAAGAAATACGAACGGTTACATTCTCCCCTACTTTTAGGAACTTCGTCTCGAAGTTGGAGTTGGAGAGTCTACTGGGAAGAGGTGTGGGTATTTTGCTCTCATCTGGTCTTTACGTTCCCAAGTGAATTATGGACCCCGTTTAGATTCCCAAAGAACTTTGACAATCGGCATGTGACTGCGCTTAAGTTTCTTGATTCCAGTGTCCATGATTTCAACAGGTTTTTCTATGATGTGCATAGTCTCATCGATTTGCACGCCATCGAGAGGGACATGAAGGTTCTCATCTGCTAAGCATTTATTTAAATTCGAGACATGAAAATTTGGGTGGACGTTGCTTAGCTCGGGAGGGAGATCGAGTTTGTAGGCCACTTTCCCAATCCTTTCAAGAACTTTGAATGGACCCACATATCGAGGAGCTAGTTTTCCCTTTCTCCCGAAGCTAATCACTCCCTTCCAAGGGGATACCTTAAGAAGTACAAAGTCCTCGACTTGAAATTCCAAGGGCCTTCGACGTTTATCAACATAGCTCTTCTGTCGACTTATAGCCTTAAGAAGATTATCTTGGATATGTTGGATTTTGTTTGTAGTTTCCTGGATCAGTTCGGGACCAGTGACCTGGGCTTCACCGATCTCAGTCCAACAGACTGGAGAGCGACACTTGCGTCCATAAAGTGCCTCGAAGGGAGTCATGTCAATACTGTCATGGTAACTGTTGTTGTATGAGAACTCGACCAAAGGGAGATGAGAATCCCATGTGCCACCAAAATCGATGACACAAGCCCTGAGCATATCTTCAAGAGTTTGGATAGTCCTCTCAGACTGACCATCTATCTGAGGGTGATAAGTTGTGCTCAGGTTTAATTTAGTACCCAAGGCGTCTTGTAAAGAATCCTAAAAACGAGAGGTGAAGCGGCCATCGCGATCAGAAATAATGTCCAAAGGTATACCATGGCGACATATAATTTCGCTCATGTAGATCCTTGCTAACTTATCAACAGAATATTTCACACGAATCGGCAAGAAATGAGTTGACTTGGTCAAACGATCAATGATTACCCAAATACTATCATAACCTTTGGGAGTGCGAGGGATTTTAGTGATAAAGTTCATTGCTATGCTATCCTATTTCCATACAGGAATTTCTGGTTGTTCAAGCATACCGGAAGGTCGTTGATGTTCAGCTTTGACCTTGGAACAAGTGAGACATTTTGCTACAAAAAGAGCAATATCTTTCTTCATACCAGGCCACCAATACAAATACCGAAGATCTTGGTACATTTTATCTGCACTAGGATGGATAGAATAACGAGACTTATGAGCCTTGTTAATAAGGAAGGCACGAAGATCATCACGGTCAGGAATCCAAAGGCGATTGAGGAAGTAAAGAAGACCATCAGACTTGGTTTTAAGTTGTTTCTCAACACCACAAGACATTTCCTCATACATGTTACCTTGGGTGACTGAGGTATGTTGAGCCTGGAGAATACGATCCTGGAAATCAGTACGTACTCTTGCACAATGAAGTTTGACGCGTTCCTTACGACTGAGTGCATCTGCCACTACGTTCGCTTTACCAGGATGGTAACGAATCTCCCAATCATAGTCGTTAAGTAATTCCACCCAGCGTCGTTGCCTCATGTTAAGGTCCTTCTGGTTGAAGATATGTTGGAGACTTTTGTGGTCTGTGAAAACGACACATTTGGTACCATAAAGGTAATGTCTCCAAATCTTGAGAGCAAAAACGACTACACCCAATCTGAGATCATGAGTGGTATAATTCTTTTCGTGGATCTTGAGTTGTCTAGACGCATAAGCAATAACCTTGCCTCATTGCATAAGGACACAACCAAGACCTTGATTTGATGCATCACAGTAGACCACGAAATCATCATTACCATCAGGTAGGGTTAAGATAGGGGCTTCACAAAGTTTCTGCTTAAGAGTCTCGATTGCTTCCTATTGTTTTGGTCCCCGCTCATAGGGTTTACCCTTATGAGTCAAGGCAGTGAGAGGAACAACGATCTTGGAGAAATTAGCAATGAATCAATGATAATATCCAGCTAGCCAAAGAAAGGAACAAACTTCTGTTGGGGTTTTAGGAACACTCCAGTTTTTGACAACCTCGATCTTTGCGGGATCAACATGAATTCCTTTCTCGTTGATGATGTGACCCAAAAATTGAACTTCCCTAAGCCAAAATTCGCATTTTGAGAACTTGGCATATAGTTGTTCCTTCTTTAGGAGACCCAAGATTAAACGAAGATGTTGTTCGTGATCAGATTTGGATTTGGAGTAAATCAAAATGTCGTCAATAAAGACAATCACGAACTTATCGAGGTAGGGTTTACAAACCCGATTCATTAGATCCATAAACACCGCGGGAGCGTTGGTCAAACCAAAAGGCATAACCATGAATTCGAAGTGACCGTAAAGCATACGAAAGGCCGTTTTGGGAATGTCTTCTTCATGAACCTTAAGTTGATGATCGCCAGAATGAAGATCAATCTTCGAGAAATGAGTTACTCCTTGAAGCTGGTCAAATAGGTCGTCAATTCTAGGTAAGGGGTAACGATTCTTGATGGTGAGCTTATTAAGCTCACGATAGTCGATGCACATCCTGAGGGATCCATCCTTCTTCTTGACGAATAAGACGGGGGCTCCCTAGGGAGAAACACTGGGGCGGATGAAACCCTTATCCGAGAGTTTCTGGAGTTGACTGGCAAGCTCTTGCATCTCAGAGGGTGTAAGACGATAAGGCGATTTTGAAATTGGGTTAGCACCAAGTACAAGATCGATTCTAAATTCAACTTGACGAGGAGGAGGGAGGCCAGGTAGATCTTCTGGAAAAACTTTAGGATAATCCCGAATGATTGGAATATCTTGTATACTCTTGTTTCTTTTCTACTATGTTAGCCAAGAAAGCCATATACCACTTTCGTAAGTATTTTTGAGCAGTCGTGCAAGACATGAGTTTAAGTTCTGTGACATCCGTCACCTCCATCTTTAATCAGTTGTCAAATTTAGTCCCTAAACTTTTCAACGTTGTCGAATTTATTAAAACGTGAGTTATTTTTAAATCGTAAATTTAAACGCTTATGGAATGTGTGAATTTTAGTCGAAACTTATGAAATACAAAGTTAATTAGCTATTTGATTAGTTAAGATAAAAAGTTTAAGTTCTAAAAAGTTTGGTATTGGTTAAAGTTAAAACTTAGTTAATATTGTTAAGTTTTATAAAGGAAAACTTAACCAAAAAAACATAATATATCTAACCAAGTTAAAAGAGGGACTAAATGTGTCAAGGTTTTAAAGTTTTAAAAACAAACTTTCCCACTTCTGTTCTCTGGCCCATTTTTCCAGCAACAGTCGCCGGCGGCGACTCAATGTCCGGCCAAAAAAACATAACACCCAATTTCTTTGAGTTTAACGTATTTGTAATAATTGGGGAGCGTTTCTCCATTAATACACATGTCATTACAAGATTTTAATAGGCGTTTAAAGTGTTTAATTCGAGCTTTAATTCGATGTTAATATGGGTAACCGCCGGATAAAAACGAATCTTAGAATCGTTTCTGAACAATCTAGGCATAAATTGATTTTGCAAATCACTTCTGCACATTCACACTACATAAACCCACCAAATAAACAGCAAAAATCGAGTTCTTATTAGTTCTAATCGGCTCTTATAAGTTCGGACCTGTACCCTCGTTTTCGAGCATCAAATCATTGTTGTAAGTCTGATTTCATCATGCCGTTTTGTTATTCTTATCATTCCGATCAAAAGCCCTATCAATTCGTGGGTTAATCTTGTTGAAATCGGGTTTATTGATTTTGAATTAGGGTTCAGGTTCTTAGCTTTAAAATGGGGAATAAGATGAGTTGAAACTTAACATTTTTAAAACTTTGTTTTCTAAATATAAACACAAAACATATTCTGGTGCAGTGGTGGGGATGTGTTATGTTGGAGTAGGGACTAGGGACCCTGGGTTCGACCCTAAATTTCCCCGCTTCATTTTCGTTTTTTTATTGTTTTATTTATTCATTTTATATAATTATTATGGGTATGAAATTTAGAATATTCATAATAAATTTATTTTTGATCCAAAATTTATGAAAATTTAGGTGTAACATCTTGACAACATAAAGAAAATCACCACACTTTTATTTTCTGGAAAAAGTCTTATTTTTATATTTTTATTGATTTAATTTGTTTTAATCAGATTTAATTGATTAAAAATTCATTTCTAATGATTTTAATCTCAAACTTTTTGAGAAATTATTTCTAATCATCATGAACTGAAATAAAAATTATTGGTTCTGGAAAACATTTTTTATTTTTTTATTTTTCTATTTTTAATCATTTAAACATGATTTAAATAAGTTTTAAATGCAAATAAACGAAGAAAATTTATGAGAAAATTATTTCCATCGATTTACATCAGAAAGCATTAATTTTCTACAAAAATGATATTTTTGGATCATGTCTTGTATTTTTAGTCTTACTTACGTTTAATTAGACATAATTAAACATTTATTTATTTATACTATTTAACATCTATTTTATAAATACTTTTCTTATAAAATAGAAATATTCTTATGTTTGAATGTCTTAATTCTCATTTGTTGGATCATTGTATATCTCATAATTATTTGTTCAAATATTTATGATTATTGTATTTATTTACTATAATTTAGTTAAACTAATTTACTAAATTATTTTGTCTTAATTATTCAAACATATTTTTATCTAAATATTCAATTGGTAATAGTTATATTACCTAAACCATATTTACAAACTTTGGTATATAATTTTTGATATACAACTTCTATATTAATTCGATTTATCATAAAAACTCCAATTCCCCAAATCGACATAGCAAACCCTAATGCCTTAGAACCCTAGATACCTTCGACTTTAAGACATTTCATTTATTAGTATTCTTATACATTGTGACACCCGGCATATTCAGGTTAATACTTTTCATACTTTACATACATACGTTTCGTACTCTACATACATACGTTTCATACTTTGCATACATACGAGTCTACCTCAACGAAAACATTGAAAACAACTACTTAATATCATACTCGACCGGGTCGGTTGAGTCGTGTCGATGATTCGGGAATCATCGGGAGTCGTTACAATGATCCACGGGATCATTGGGAGTCGGTCCATAACTATGAGAACACGGATGGGTGATTTGTAGAATCACCGGGTTTAACGCACACACGTAAATCTCGAGTCCTGGGAATTGGTGAACGGATGGGAACGTGTTAGTTATCATGCATTATGTGCTTACAATCATTATGTGACTTGCCGGTGTGTGAATACGTGTTTATATGTGTTAAAATAGTGATTTCGCGTAATTGCATGACATTATAGGTGATTACGCGTAATCACCAATAGTATAGGCAATTAGCATCCTAATCACGTGTAGCAACATGTCTTATAGCATCCTAATCACGTGTAGCAACATGTCTTATAGCATCCTAATCACATGTAGCAACATGTCTTATAACATCCTAATCGGCAGTATAAATGGCGAGTAGAAGAACCTTTGGGGCGATTAGGGGCTAATCACTAGTAGTTACTAGCGATTAGAATCTCTAATCGCCAGTAACAGCCCGTACTCGCCTGAACTGCAAATGACGACTAAAAATGCCTATAAATACAACCCTTATGTTTCAAAACATCATTTGTGAAACCCTAATACACCCCAAAGTCACCCCACACCTTATCCAACCTCTGAAACACGTTTTTGAGCAAGAAACCACATTTCCAAGCCTTACACCTCATAATCTCACCATTTCAAGGTGTGTTCTTCATCCCAAACCTTTATAATGATATTGTTTCGATCCCTAAAGGTCCAGACCTGATTTATAAACACTTGTGTCTTTGAAACCTCATTAAAATCAGTTTCAAAACAAACCCAAACATCTATACTTGTTATACGTGATGTATTCATGTAAGATACGATTTTTATCGTTTAAACATGATTGTTCTTGTGTTATTATTATGTTTCTGATCTAAATAAGTTAATAGGATGATAACCTAGGAGTTTGAAGGTTCATATATGTGTAATATTGATATTAGGCGTTTTGACCCGTTTGAGTAATTTTGGTGGATTAATGATGATATGTTATGTTTCGTTGATTGATTGAGGTTAGGGTTTACTCTAGGATGATGCTAGAATAGTAGGACATTGTTGGACAACGTCATTATGTGATGAAATCTGAATATATGCTATTTAGGGTAAGTTTTGCATGAGGATGTGATGTTTACATGATAATATGACTATTTTGGGAAAACGCATGCATTCGCGACGACTAGGGTGATGATAAATTAGGGGTTTTTGCTTGAAATAGTTGGGTTAATGTTTTAGGTTGGATATTGGGTGTTTACACATGTTTCAGATTTGATTTGGAGGGTTAAACGCGCAAAAAGGACGGAACAGATCATAACTAGCGAATAGGAGTTCTAATCGCCCTTATTATAGGCGATTAGGAGCCCTAATCGCCAATACTACTGGTGAATACAACCCTACTCGCCATTTTGACCCTCCTAATCACTAGTTGACTTTTCCTAATCACATGTTTGCTTCCTAATCGCGTGTACAGCTGCTATATGTATATTTTAACATCCCGAAACACGGATTAACGCTTGGGGACATGTTAGGAACCCCATGACATGTCCAATGACTTGGTAACACGTGTTCGGACTTAGTTATACGTTAATTGACCGATATGTTAGACTAGGTGAACTCTTGCGCGTATTACGTGTTTAATTGCATATGTTGCATGATATTTTTCTTTCGGCTAACACGTGGGATGTCGGGTCACCAATGGGATGTCAGGTCTTGTCTGATGTGGTCGGTTAAATGTTTAAACATCATTTCATATGTACACGGTTATGGTCTGGACTGCTACGGACTAATCAACCTACGGGTTGTTAGTCTAACACCTTATACGCTCGTCATGATAGGTCACCGGTATTTGGTGCCGTCTATTGAGCAGGTTTACTTGTCTTAGTGTGGGGAGCAGCATTAGGTGAGTTTCACGGCCCCACTTTACGTTTTTACATTTCAGGGGAGACACATGCCTTATACATATTTCGTAAATTATCATGTTATACTAGTGTTAAATTCATTTGTGCTATACGATACGTAAAGTCCCGGGGAAACCATGAATGTGCGGGGCACAACGGGGGAAATGTGGATAGATCTATTGGGACTGACAGACCCCGCCCGTCGGCTGGGAGCCGGGCGGGTGCATATTGTCTCGGTCATAAGCTTAATCGTTTCAGGAAAAATCATATATCGTTGTCTGTAATGGTTTCCGGTCGTAGCAGTATTATTCATGCGTCTAGCTAACGCTATCATTTCTAACATAGTGATAACATGATGGCTTTTATTACTTAAACGTTTAATATAAAACCTGTGAACTCACCGGCATTATTGCTGACGTTTTTTCATGTTTGTCTCAGGTCGTTGAGGTAGCAACTTATCATAGGCGCACGGAGTCCCACGGCGTCTAGGATTCATATGCATTTTACTTAGCCTTTTCAGACTTACGTACTTTTGCATTTTGGGTTTGTAATAAAGTTTTACGCTTCCGCAGCGATGGATTTATGAAAACTTGATGGTTTGTTTATGTCATTTTTACGTATCATATAGTGTCGTTTATTGTGACCGTTGACTTAGATCCTGGTTTGTCACGCGCCTCGCGGTAAAACCCCGCACGTGGAATTTGAGGGTGTGACAGATTGGTATCAGAGCCAATCGTTATAGTGAACTAGGACTGCATGTTGAGTCAAGTCTATAGCCGAGTCGCACACACTAGACGGTCACATTCATATAAGTCATGTCATATGGGGATTTGCCGGGGTGTTAGTATTACATTCGTTATTATCATTTATGATTACATCATCTATCTATTACTCTTATTTCCTATCCTATTCTTCATCTTCGTGCTGAAGACGAGGAGGCTTACTATCCTTGCACGGCAGTGGCGTACATTGGAGTGACTTCGGCATCGTTCGGAGATTTGTCCAAGATTCGGACATCCTCCCTTTCTATACTCCAATGGACACACTTGCTCGCACACATTATCACACACTTGTACTTGCTGTTTTATATCTTGGGTGTTTTATCACGTAGAAGTTCTTATCTATTCTTGAACGTGGGTGCCTTGTGGTTTAGAAGTCAAGCTAGGAGCACGCCTCGGGGACCATGTAGAGCGACTTATCATTTCGGGTGCACACGAAATAATAAGTTGAAATGCATGGAAATCCTGGTGGACTCTGTGTTTGATCTGATAACCATGATGGAATCCAGTTCTCTGGTTGACCTTATTACTTATGATTTCTTGTTATCTGTTCTGGAATCTGATGTCTTGTCTTTGACCTTGACTGAAAGATGGCAGGACGTCGTGGTGGTCGCGTTGGTGGCCGGAATGGCGGTGGACGTAATGGGGGTCGTGGTAACATCAGCATGACCCAGGCGGAGCTGAATAATCTGATCCAGGAGCACGTGGCAACTGCTATTGCTGCGCAGCAGGCCGCCCAGCAGGGCCATGGTGGTGATTTAATTTCCCCTACCTTCATTCCTTATCTTTTGTCGTGTGATGTTCATTTTCTGACCCGTGTTGCCTGTTGTAACAGGGAATGCTTTTCATCCTCCACCACCTCCACCTCCTCCAGTCCACTGTACTTACAAGATGTTCCATGACTGCAAGCCCCATAACTTCAGTGGGACTGCTTCGTTGGTTGGAGAAGGTCGAGTCTGCTTTCTCCATGTGTTACTTCCCAGAGGAGTTTCGTGTGAAGTATGCTTCAGGGACATTTGAGGGACGTGCCTTGACTTGGTGGAATTCGACTGTGCAGACTATTGGTTTACTGGAGGCCCATGCGTTGCCATGGACCGAGTTTGTGTTTCGTTTGAAGATGGAGTATTGTCCCAGGGATGAGACTAAGAGTTTGGAGCACGAGCTATGGAATCATCAGATGGTGGGATCTGAGATCGAGGAGTATACCACTCGCTACCATGAGTTGGCACTTTTGTGCCCGGATTCTGTGACGCCTGAATATAAGGCTATTGAGTTCTACATTAGTGGGCTGGTGCCTGAGGTTCGCGGGTTGGTGACCGCGAATGATGCTACTACACTTCGGGATACCATTCGGTTGGCTCATAGGCTGACTAAGCAGAAGGTTCAGGAGGGTGTTTTGCCTCCTAAGGGTACTGTGGCGAAGACTTCTGATGGCAACAAGAGGAAATGGGAGAGCACGGGTAAGGATACAGTTCAACCTCAGAACCAGCAGAGGAAGTTTGAGACTACGGGTTCGTCTTCTGGACAGAGGCAGGGTGGGTATACTGGTAGGTTGCCTAAGTGTGATCTTTGTGGGTATCATCATGTGGGGAATTGTAGTTATTGTACCCGTTGTAAGAAGAACGGGCATCAGGCCCAGACATGCAGGGTGAATCTTCAGACTCAGCAACAGGTGGTTGCCCCTACTACTACTACTACTACTACTACTACTACTACTACTACTACTACTACTACTACTACTACTACTACTACTACTACTACTACTACGCTGCTGCTGCTGCTACTGCTACTGCTACTGCTACTGCTACTGCTACTGCTACTGCTACTGCTACTGCTACTGCTACTGCTACTGCTACTGCTACTACCACTGCTGCACCTAGGGCTAATCAGGGATGCTTCAACTGTGGGGAGACAGGGCACTTTAAGAAGGACTGCCCCAAACTAAAGCAGGGGAATGCTGGGAGGAATGACAGGGGTAACGGGGGTGGCGGCAGGAACGCGCGCACCTTCGTCATTGGGTCGGGCGAGGCCCGTCAGGATCCGGATACTGTTAGTGGTACGTTTCTTCTTTGTGATCGTTATGCCTTTGTTTTATTTGATTCGGGTGCCGACAAGAGTTTTATATCTGTTGAGTTTAGCCGACTGTTAGACATAGTACCGACGCCTTTAGAGGTTAGGTACTTAATTGAATTGGCTGATGGTAAGAATATTGAGGCAACTCATATTCTTAAGGGATGCCAGTTGTAACTTTCTGGGTTATCTTTTCCTATTGATCTCATGCCGGTGCCATTGGGTAGTTTCGACGTTGTTGTGGGTATGGATTGGTTGTCTTTGTATCATGCGGAAATCGTTTTCTTTGATAAAATCATTCGCCTTCCTCTCCCGGATGGAGAGATTCTTTTGGTTCATGGCGAGAAAAGTGGGGTTCCTTTAAGCATCATTTCGTGTATGAAAGCGTATAAGTATTTACATAAAGGGTATTCTGCTATCTTAGCTCTTGTTTCGGTTTCATCTGACAATGAGAAGAGGATCGAGGACCTTCCTGTTGTTCGTGATTTTCCTGACATATTTCCCGATGAATTGCCTGGTCTTCCACCTCACCGTAAGGTTGAATTTAACATTGATCTTGCGCCCGGTGCTTCACCTATTGCCCGAGCTCCTTACCGCCTTGCACCTCCCGAGATGCAGGAATTATCTAACCAACTGCAGGAGTTGTTGGAAAAAGGATTCATTCGACCTAGTTCATCCCCTTAGGGAGCTCCTATCCTATTCGTCAAAAAGAAAGATGGGAGCCTTCGTATGTGCATTGACTACCGGGAACTGAACAAGGTAACCATCAAGAATCGTTACCCACTTCCTCGTATTGATGATTTATTTGATCAGCTCCAAGGCTCCAGTTTTTATTCCAAGATAGATCTGAGGTCTGGATATCATCAATTGTGGGTGCAAGAAGCTGACATTCCAAAGACCGCCTTTCGTACACGTTATGGCCACTTCGAGTTCCTGGTCATGCCCTTCGGTCTCACGAATGCACATGCAGTTTTCATGGACTTGATGAACCGCGTTTGCAAACCCTATCTTGATAAATTCGTCATCGTGTTTATTGACGATATTTTGGTTTATTCTAAGAACGAGACGGATCATGAGGAACACTTACGGTTAGTCTTGGAACTTTTGAGACGGGAGCAGTTGTATGCTAAGTTCTCAAAGTGTTATTTCTGGTTACGTGAAGTACAATTCCTAGGACATGTGGTTAATGAACTGGGAATTCATGTCGATCCGGCTAAGATCGAAGCTGTTAAAGACTGGGAAGCACCAAAGACACCATCTGAGGTGCGGCAATTCCTAGGTCTTGCGGGTTACTATCGTCGTTTCATTGAGGGATTTTCGAAGATCGCCAACCCCTCACCACTCTTACCCAGAAGGACCGAAAGTTTGACTTGGGAGAACCGCAGGAATCAGCATTTCAGATGCTGAATCTTAAACTTTGTTCTGCACCTATCTTATCCTTACCTCAGGGTACGGATGACTTCGTTGTATACTGTGACGCTTCTATTCGTGGTCTAGGTTGTGTGTTAATGCAACACGGGAAGGTTATTGCCTATGCTTCTCGTCAACTTAAGGTCCATGAGAAGAACTACACTACTCATGATTTGGAGTTGGGTGCAGTGATCTTTGCGTTGAAAATCTGGAGACATTACTTGTACGGTACCAAGTGCGAAGTATACACCGATCAAAAGAGTCTCCAGCATATTTTCGACCAGAAGGTGTTGAACATGCGGCAGCGACGCTGGGTTGAACTCCTGAATGATTAGGACTGTGCTATCAAGTATCATCCTGGCAAGGCGAACGTTGTGGCGGACAACTTGAGCAGGAAGGAGTCTGTGAAACCTCGTCGTGTTCGAGCCTTACAGCTCACCATTCATTCTTCGTTGCCTGACCAAATCCGTTCTGCAAAATTGGAAGCTTTGAAGGAGGAAAACCTTAAAGCTGAAACCATGCACGGTGCCGATAAGCACCTCGAGCTCGGGTCTGGTGGCCTGCATTATTTTGCCGAACGAATTTGGGTTCCGTTATTTGGGGGTTTGCGAGAGCTTGTCATGGACGAAGCTCACAAATCCCGGTATTCTATTCATCCGGGTTCCGATAGGATATATCAGGACCTAAAGATACTCTATTGGTGGCCCAGCATGAAGGCTGACATAGCTTCGTATGTCAGCAAATGTCTGACCTGTGCTAAGGTCAAGGTGGAGTACCAGAAGCCGTCTGGTCTTCTACAGCAACCAGAAATTCCGGAATGGAAATGGGAACGGATTACAATGGATTTTGTGACCAAAATTCCGAAGTCGCCCAGTGGTTGTGACATGATCTGGGTGATTGTCGACCGGTTGACAAAGTCCACACACTTCCTCGCTATTAAGGAAACCGACAGTCTGGAACGGTTGTCTCGTATCTATATTAAGGAAGTGGTTTCCAAGCACGGGGTACCCGTCTCCATCATCTCCGATCGTGATTCCCGTTTCGCTTCCCGTTTCTGGAAGCAATTGCATAAAGCGTTAGGTACTCAACTGGACATGAGCACCGCATATCATCCGCAAACTGATGGTCAGAGTAAGCGGACGATTCAGACGCTTGAAGACATGCTTCGAGCATGTGTCATCGATTTTGGTAAGAGTTGGGAGGTTCACCTGCCGCTGGTGGAGTTTTCTTACAACAATAGTTACCATTCTAGCATTAAGGCGGCACCGTTCGAAGCTCTGTATGGACGGAAGTGCTGATCTCCTCTTTGTTGGGCCGAGGTGGGCGAGAGCCAACTCACTAGTCCAGAAATGGTGTACGAAACTTCTGAAAAGATCGTACAAATTCGTAATCGTATGGCGGCAACTCGTGATCGCCAAAAGAGCTACGCCGATCATCGTCGCAAACCTTTGGAGTTTCAGGTTGGCGATAGGGTCTTATTGAAGGTATCTCCATGGAAGGGCGTTATACGCGTCGGGAAGCGCGGCAAACTTAACCCTCGTTATGTCGAACCGTTCCCAATTCTGGAACGTATTGGGCCAGTGGCATACAGACTTGACTTACCAGCCAAGCTTAGTAGCGTGCATAATGTCTTCCATGTCTCGAATCTTAAGAAGTGCTTGGCTGACGAATCTCTCGTAGTTCCTCTCGAAGAGATCAAAGTTGATGATCGTTTACGTATTGTGGAGGAACCGGTTGAAATCCTTGATTATAAGATTCGTAGCCTTCGTCGGAGTAAAATCCACATCGTTAAGGTTCGTTGGAATTCAAATCGTGGACCGGAGTTCACGTGGGAACGGGAAGATCAGATGAAGGCCAAGTACCCTCATCTATTTCCTAAGCGTGCTTTTGAATCGAACTATGTTGATTCCAAAACTAAATGAATCTCGGGTCGAGATTCCTTTCAACTGAGGGATGATGTAACAATGGGAAAAAATTTCTTTTCTTTCTTCCTTTCATCTCTTCATCTTCAGACTTCATTAATTTTCAGGACGAAAATTCTTTCAACTGGGGGATGATGTGACACCCGGCATATTCAGGTTAATACTTTCATACTTTACATACATACGTTTCGTACTCTACATACATACGTTTCATACTTTGCATACATACGAGTCTACCTCAATGAAAACATTGAAAACAACTACTTAATATCATACTCGACCGGTTCGGTTGAGTCGTGTCGATGATTCGGGAATCATCAGGAGTCGTTACAATGATCCACGGGATCATTGGGAGTCGGTCCATAACCATGGGAACACGGATGGGTGATTTGTAGAATCGCCGGGTTTAACACACACACGTAAATCTCGAGTCCCGGGAATTGGTGAACGGATGGGAACGTGTTAGTTATCATGCATTATGTGCTTACAATCATTATGTTACTTGTCGGTGTGTGAATACGTGTTTATATGTGTTAAAATAGTGATTTCGCGTAATTGCATGACATTATAGGTGATTACGCGTAATCACCAATAGTATAGGCAATTAGCATCCTAATCACGTGTAGCAACATGTCTTATAGGATCCTAATCACGTATAGCAACATGTCTTATAGCATCCTAATCACGTGTAGCAACATGCCTTATAGCATCCTAATCACATGTAGCAACATGTCTTATAGCATCCTAATCGCCAGTATAAATGGCGAGTAGAAGAACCTTTGCGGCGATTAGGGGCTAATCACTAGTAGTTACTAGCGATTTGAATCCCTAAGCGCCAGTAACAGCCCGTACTCGCCTGAACTGCAAATGACGACTAAAAATGCCTATAAATACCACCCTTATGTTTCAAAACATCATTTGTGAAACCCTAATACACCCCAAAGCCACCCCACACCTTATCCAACCTCTGCAACACGTTTTTGAGCAAGAAACCACATTTCCAAGCCTTACATGTGACACCCCAACCGATGGCGGAAACATCGGGATGTCACGTATTGATGATTTTTTCAGTAGCACATGGTATAAATTGAATTTTAAATAATTTATTCAAAACACAAATATCCAAAATAAAGTGATGTCTAGAAATTCAAATACATGATATCAAATAAGCAACAACTTCAAATAACTTCAAACAAAAACTTTATGATAAGTCCTCATGCATACTTAAGCCTCAGCTTCATTGTTACCTGAAACATGTTAATTTTGAAAGTATTTTTGGGTCAACAAAAGTTGGTGAGAATTACATAGGTTTTGTTAATCGAATAAAACTTGTACAATTCAAGTGTCATGGCAAGTCTAGTCCATATGTGAAAACATACTAGAAGTAAATCGAGTGCATAATCAACCCTTGTGACTGTTATATTGTGGTACATCCCATACGCTCATGGTTCACTCGATTATGTTACGCGATAACAATCACCCACGCTACCTTTGTAGGAGGCACGTATCCGGGTGGGATTGTCAGTCCAATAAATCTATCATTGTATACCGTCGGCTGATCAATGTTAATGATTATGCTAGAATTGTGCTTACCCTAGTCATGTTCAAGACATAATGCAACATAGAAAAACACATAGACACTTTATGATTGAATTGCATATGGAATGTTGTAACATGTTTCACCCCAAAAATGGTGATAAATAGAAAAGGGGCTATGTAAAACTCACCTTAGCAAAATGTTATGTCTTGTGAAAAATTAGAATATTGTGTTGCCCAACAATGCCAAGTATTACCCTATAATTAAGGTAATAAATATGTCTAAGTCTTTCTAGTCTACAAATATAATCTAGGGCTTCGAATTGGGGATAAGTACTCGTTTGATTAATAAATAAAATGTTTGATAAATAAGAGAAATTTGATAAATAAATAAACAAAAGTCTTTTTGTAAATTTTAAATTAAAGATGGTCACAATAATAAGTTTTAAGTATGAAAATCATTTTTATAAGATTATTTTCTTAAAAATAGAATATTAAATCTATTTATTTCAAATTGTCAAAATATAACTTTAATATTTAAAAATACTAAAATTAAAGAATTATTAATTTAAAAATTGTATTTCTGTTCCAAATAATCAGAAATAATTTATATAAAATTTTTGTGCAAAAATATTGAAAAATGAATTTATTATGATTTATTTATGATTAAAACTAACAAAAATTGATTAAAAATATTAAATAAATGATTTTTCAGAAATAAAAATCATTTCAATAAAGTTTATTGTTATAAAAACTCAGAATAATTTTTGTGGAAATTTATAAAATTGTTTTGATATTTTTATAGAATTTTATAAATAAAATAGAATAAACATGAATTATTTATTATATATATTAAATAAATAAATTTTTGAAAACTAAAAATTGTATGTTAAACTTTTTCACTAGATTAACATAATATAATTTTTGTAGAATTTATAAAAGAGTTTTAGTATTTTAAAATGAATTTTAAAAAAAATGTAAAGGAATATATATATATAAGTTTAAATAAAAAGAATATTTTGTTGATGCCATGGTTCGAACCCGGGCCCTTGGCCGGTTCATTGGCTTTAACTCACAAGCCCAGACCAACTGGTCTGGACCTTAAGAACGTTTAATTTCAGATTATATTAATTATATACATTAAGGAAAACCAGATTTATATTCATTTAAAATGAAAAGAATAAAACGTTTTACACGGGACTCGAACCCGCGTGGTGTCACTTAACAACATCAGACACAACCACCTGATCTAGATCAGGGGTTGTGTTTGATTCCAGTTTAATTAAAATATAACACATATACTGAAACAGTGTTCTTCCCCAAATCAAACGATTCGAGCCCTAGGTATTTCAATTGATTGATTCACACAACAATAACCCAATTAATCATAGGGTTATTGTTGTGTGATTTCCGAATAACAAAACCCACAAGAAAAACGTCACTTACAAATACGATTTGAATACGAATTGATCAGTCAACGCAGAAAGTCAAACACGAACAAAAACACTCGAACAACAGATTTAAATAAGAAATTGGAGATTGAGAAAGAGTATTCGGCGATTGTAGAAGGTTTTGTGATGTCCAATTTATAGTGATAGGGCCTGGGTTGTTAAATTGGAAGGTTTGACCCTCATAAAGATGATGACGCGGTTAATTGGCTATAATTGGATCGAATTGATGATGATGGCTCGTGGGTTTTACGCGTACAGGTCAAACAATCACGAACTCATACCCAAATTAGAATCAAAACGCGTTTAAATTGGCTAATTTCGGTAGATTGACATCACATTTGACTTTCCTAGTCAACTGTGAAGAATTAGAATCGTTATTTAATAATTATGAGTTGGGATAATTAACAAGTGTGAGTATAGACCAGGTGGTGATGTTGTTGTTGTTGTGACCCGGCTTGGGGCGCGGGTTCGATTCCCGGCCCAAGCATAATACTTTTTTGACATTTAAAACTATATATATGTATATTATTTATAATTAATATTTTATTAGGGTTCCAAAAACGCCACAATAATAATTAAATGCGAAAAATAATAATGGAACTTGGCGTATTTATTCATGATAATAGTAACGTACAAGTGTAAATGCGTTATGTTACAGTCTCCCCTACTTTTAGGAACTTCGTCCCGAAGTTGGAGTTGGAGAGTCTGGTGGGAAGAGATGTGGGTACTTAGACTTCATCTGGTCTTTACGTTCCCAAGTGAACTCTGGACCTCGTTTAGATTCCCAACGAACTTTAACGATCGGAATGCGACTGCGCTTGAGTTTCTTGACTCCAGTATCAACGATCCTGACGGGTTTCTCGATAATGTGCATAGTTTCATCGATTTGCACATCTTCAAGAGGGACATGGAGGTTCTCATCTACTAAGCATTTCTTGAGATTCGAAACATGAAAAGTTGGGTGAACATTGCTTAGCTCCGGTGGAAGATCAAGTTTGTAAGCCACTTTTCCAATCCTGTCAAGAATTTTGAATGGGCCTACATATCGAGGAGCTAGTTTTCCCTTTCTACCGAAGCGAATCACTCCTTTCCAAGGAGATACCTTAAGAAGTACAAGGTCCCCAACTTGAAATTCCAAGGGTTTACGACGTTTATCAGCATAACTCTTTTGACGACTTCTAGCCTTGAGAAGATTATCCTGAATGAGTTGGATTTTGTCTGTGGTTTCCTGGATTAGTTCGGGTCCAGTGATCCAGGCTTCACCAACCTCAGTCCAACAGACAGGTGAACGACATTTACGACCATAGAGTGCCTCGAAAGGAGCCATGTTAATGCTGGCGTGATAACTGTTGTTGTATGAAAACTCGACCAAAGGGTAAAATATATGCCGCAACGACCCGTTGGTCTCAGTGGGGGTTTTCGGGTTAGGCCGGACCACTGTGCGTGGGGGATTCCCCAAGTAGTACTACCCATATATTAAATCGGCTCACTTACAGTTAATGAGTGCTTGGTTCAGTATGCATCACAAGCAAGCAGGTAATCACGTTCTGTATAACTAACACCCATAATTAACAAAACAACTGGAAGCATGCATTCACCCCAAAACAGGTTAAAAGTAAAAAGAGGGGAGTACACAAAACTCACCTGGTTGCATTGCTAAAAAACATAAAGACCGGATGCTCAGTATCGTATATTGATACTTTCCTAGTTGGGCCCTATGTCGACACACATTATTATTAGTCTTGGTTTTACTTGTAATGGTTACGTGTGGGGACGAGTTCGAGTGTATGGTTTATATTATTTATGTTTCCTCTCATCTTGTAAATCCAATGTCTATATCCGAATCTTAGTCGTCGAGTCCATATTCTAAGTGTCACATGTTCAAGTCAATGTCCAAAAGTCCGAGGTATTAATAACAATGTTTGTAAGGTTCTAAGTGTTCTATATCTAGAGGTCGAGTCTAAAGCTTTGGTATTATAGTTCAAGGTTTCGTATGTTCCATATGCCGCATCTTAGTTCTATCGTCCAAGGCGTTAGGTCTAAGAGTTCCAATGTCCAAATCTTAAGTCGCGACGTTTACTATCATTCTTAATTAATCCCATTTATGTGTCTAGGCGTTAATGTACTATCAGCTTTACATTTTTGCACTTAGTAATGTGTCGTGTGTTTATTTTAGTCAAGTCCAAATCATAGTTCTATTGTCTAAACGTCAAGTCCGAAGCTTGGGTATACTCGTCAATGTCTCATTGTTCAAGTGTACGAGTTTATGTCACAACCCTATTATTATCATGTCCGTTTCTAGATATCAAGTACAAGGTGTCCGAGTCTTAAGTCCAATTATTATGTTCAAGGCGAGTTTCCAAGTTATCCAATCCTAATGCCCAAGTTATATAATTCTCATATGACTAGTCTGCAAGTTAACTAGTGTCCATACGACTAGTCCGAGAGTCCAAGTTATTAAGGTTATTCTAACACTTATATATCACCATTATGTTTGGTTCATTTATAAAACTCGTCAAGTCCCACACGCGATATAAAATATACTAATATAAATAGGTTTGTAGTCTGGGTTATACCTCGCTTTCGAGTTACAGCTTGGGTTGACTCGAGTTGACTGTTGACTGAAGGTTGACTGTTGTTGACCATTCTTGAACCCATTTGACCTTGGTTGACCCGTCTTCTTGACCTAATCGGACCCTTACCTTAACAACCAACATTCACCCCCTTCAACTCACTAAGAACAACCGCCACCACCACCTGTGACCCCTGTAACCACCATCTAGACCTGTCCCGAACCCTTGACCATCCTAACACCACCACAGCCTCCCACCATAACCCCTGTAGTCCTCCACCACCATCGACACCCCACAACCTCATCATCGAGCATCAGAACTAAGAGAATAGATGTGGTTTGGGGGTTTTTACCTCGTTTTCATTTGGAGACAAAGGACCACTTCCGCCATCTGGAACCACCAATGTGAGCCGCTGTCATCGCAGATGTAGCTAGAACCACCATCACCTCCTCTTCTTCCTTCTCCCTCATCCGAGCCCTCTCTCTCTCTCTTCTGCTTCTCTCTCTTCCTCTCGGCTCTGCGTCTCGCTCTCTATAATAATAATAATTAGTGAAGGGGTGAAGGTGAGGATGGGTGGTTGGGATGTAGATGGCCGAAGATCCGCCACCCCTCCGTCGTGGACGACCGGAGGTGGACCGACCTCCTCCCCTTGATTCTTTCTCTCAATCTCTCTCTCTCTCTCTATATATATATATATAATAATAATAATAATAATAATAATAATAATAATAATAATAATATTCTGTAAAGTTTGTGTGTGAAATGTGTGTTATGTGAGTTTGTTTATAAAGAGTGAATGTGTGTATGTGTTTATCAAATAAATGGGGCACATGGCACCTTCAAATGGTGCCATGTGTATCGTTTGTTGGTGGTGAAAATCCTCAGGATGATTTTACCCTACATCCCTAATGTACCATCCTCAGGATGCTGAAGGACTCAACTAACTTCAGGATATAACAGTATTTCAGCATGTGCACATCCTGAGAATGAACTAACGAATTAGCTTTCTTGTGTATGATTGCAGGTACAACTAAGTTATAATATGGATTTATATACTCAGCAACGTCTATATTATAATACTCAATTGAAGAAGTCAAAGATAGAAGTATAACTCATGGTCCAATATTGAAGATGGAGTCAAAGTTGTAACTGATATACATTTAATATCGGCGACAAATAAGGAAACAGCTGGAACAATGACTAGCCGAGAAGAAACCATTATCCAACGACTACATTCTGTTGAAGACCTCCAACATTCTCCAGAAACAACTCTTAAATAACATTGAAGGAGCTTAACTACTTAGCGGATCTCACGAGATTCTTTATTTATTCTTATGTACTATATAAATGGGAGTATTGGACGAGTATAGGACACATTGCATTCACTATAGCTGCACACATATACTTAGCTGATTAGAAACACTCACACAATCATTGTAATCTTAGTACACTCGTCCATTTGCTCATCCAAAGTTGTACCTTTTTACCAAATTAATATTAACAAACAAGGCAGGGGCCTAGTCTCCTCCCGAGGTTTTATGCCGACGATCTACAACTGATCAAGGGCTTTTCTCGTAGATCGAGTGTTGTTCTTTGTGTTTTACTACTTTATTTGTTCATTATAAACAGTTCCATCCCGAGGATATAACTGTCCATCCCAAAGCAAACCTAAACCATCCCGAGCATAGTTGTCACTTATTACTTCTTTTTGCATCTTGACTAAGTATTTTCAGAATATAACTAGTTCTAACATACGAATTACATTTTTAGCACTCTACCTCACAATTTCTAATTTGGAATACAAAATTATTTCTACTAGGTAATTTTTGACCAAAACATCGTTGATTAGTAATCACAAGGCACGGTTCGGGTTCGTTAATGCGTAAAAGCCCGGTCTCGTATCACGTACTAATAATATTATTATACTAATAATATTTTATACATTATAAGCCCGGTCTCGTATCAAAAATCTTATTATATTACGTAAGATATTTTTTCCCTCTATAAAAGGCAAGCAAATGATCATTTCAGTTTGCAACTTTAAAGCCGTTGTACCATTTGAAAAATATTTGCAGCATAATCTTATTTCCTTCAAATTTTCTATCATCACTTTTCTTGAAAATTGTTACAATGAAAGAAATCTATTACCAATAAACCTTTCCTAATGAAGTTTGAATTGGTGTTCTTGAAAGATTCTTACAATAAAAAAAATATTATTTGTGTCATTACCACAACTAGAGCCTGTCTAAACAGAGATGTGTGTATAGGGAAATAATATGTCTTCGGCTCTTCCAGGCGTTAGAGACATATTATCGTCTGGGTTTTGTTTTGTTTTGTTTTGTTTTGAGTTTTGTCTTATTTTGTTTTGTTTTCTGTGTTTTGGTTGTATTTTCTATGTAATTTGTTGTTTGATAAAGGAAAGGTGTTTGTTGGTATTAGTTCACTTTTGTACCGATATTGGAGTTTTTTTTATTAGAATAGATCTATCATGTATATTTCGTAAACAATTTTGTTTTGTGATGTTTTGGGGATTTTTGAATCTTATATGTTTGCGTAACTTGGACATTTTGAGTATAATTATGGAATTCCAATAATAAGTTTGATTTCTATAGAAGTTTTTTTTTTCAATATCTTTTGACACCTCAACACATGTTTGTAAGCACGTTATACAATTAATTGAAGGTACCTTTGTTCAATCAAAACTTTACTGAAATAGATGGTTATTTTATCTTAAAAAACTGTTAAACATTGTCATAAAATATTGAATAAAAAATATGATCAAAAGCTCAATTGAACATTAAGAGTGTTCAATGATATTTTTTTAGAAGTTTTATTGTTAGAAAATATATTTTAATTTTTTTAAATTATAGGATCAATAATAGAGTTCAAATTATTTACAGATCGATTTTATATAAATTAAATAGTTTTAATTGCTTAATAAAAATAAAAATTATAATATGTAAATTTATGGTAACATTTTTTAGTTGTTTAATAATAGTAAAATAAAGTACATCTATCATTAATGGCTGCCCTATTTTGCAACTTTCCATTTACATCCCTTATCTGTACAGTTATCATCGTAGAGTTTTAAGGCTCTTGACCCTTTGTAATTATGAACTTGAAAAGACTAATATTGTTTAAATTTATATTGTTAGCACAACCAATATCAATTGTGTTTTAAGTATTAACGAGTTTGTATAAGCATCTGCTTATATCATTCTTTAATGTTTCTACATGTTTTGTTCCTACAACATCTATATATTCAAGTGTCTGATTTCAAAATTGTAATGAATGACAGTTGTTTGAGAATAACTGTTGGCAAATTCACAGATATTGTATACCTTTCAAATCAACGAAGTCTCGGATACCAAACATAATCATTACGATATTGAAATTTAGTTTATTCAAATTGAAATTTCTTGAATGTTAATTATTATAATAGTGACACTACTACTAAATTATTAATAAGTTTTTTTATTTTTTTTATTATTTGAGTTTGTAACTGTTTTTCCCTTTGAAAATTTTGGAAATTTATCAGATATGTGGCGGTATACATTTAACATCTGATTGTAAAACTATTATAATTGTAATTGATGACAGTTGTTTGAGAACATTTGTTGACAAGTTAACAGATATTGTATACCCTTCAACTCAACAGAGGTTGGGAATACAAATTTAATCATTAGGATATTCAAAATTAGTTCATTTAGATTTATACTTCTTGAATATTAATTATTAAAGCAATATAGTGGGACACCCGGCATGTTCGGCTTAAACATTTTAGTAAAACATAAGTCTACCTTAGTGAGAAACATTTATAAATGGACTTAACTAGGTTAGTTGAGTCGGGTCATGAGAGGATTGTCTAGGGTTCAATGATCTGGAGGATCATTAGGAGTCATTTTGGGAATACACTAGTACCGGGTTTCGTTGTTGGTGAAATTACATGAACTGAATCAAGTAGGACATATAGATTATTAACACACGTGTAACTTAACAAGATAATATGTGCTACAAGTTGTGAACATGATTATGCGTGCCTATATGTGCTTAACATGTGTTAGAACTGCATGATCATATGTTAGAATGTGTTTACATACGTTAAACGACAAAACTGGAAAACATGGAAAACACAAGTCCTGGTTCGACCCATGGAGTGGGGGTGAACCTGGATATGAACCTTGGTTTGACCCTTGGATAAGGGGCGAACCAGGAACAACCCACAGAACATATTCATTCGACCTTGCAAAGGGGCGAAGGTGGCACCTTCGACCCCATGCAAGGGGTGAATGTGGAGTTGTATAAATACCACACTTTGTCATTTTCACCATTTCACAAACCCTAGCCGTCTCTAAACACTCTCAAACGATTTTAATCACTAAGGAAGGAGTTTTTGCTCTTGTTTTTCATAATCTAACCTACAAACAACATCTAATCAAGAATCCAAGGTGTGTTCTTAATCGTAAACCTTATCAAAGCATTTTAATTCGTTTTCATCTAACCCTAAATGTCCAGATCTGTTCTAAGGATGTTTTTATCAATAAAAACCTTTTAAACATCTTTCTAAACCTAAACCTTATCATTAAACATAGGTTTTCATATCAATAAACATATGTTAATTATGTGTTATGTGATATTATGTGTTGTTTAATGATTTGCTGCGGTACTAATGTTAGAAACATGATCTAGGACTGCTATTGATGTTAGTTTAGGATTGTTTATGGTTACAAATTAGATGATTGATGATATCATGTCTAATTTGGGGATTTTAATAAAGCTAGGGCTCGTTGCATGCTTGTATGATCAATAGAACTTTTTTGGGTTTTCATATACATGACAAACTGAGCATTTTTAAGATGATTATGGATTGGTTTCAGAAAGTTTCCAAATTGGGTAAAGATTTCATGCATGATGTGATACTTTCATAATTTTTGCCATTTTGGGAAAGGGCTAAAATGAGCAGGTTTTGGGGAAAAATTGGTGGGGTTTTGTGGGGATATGTTATTCATACTTGACTACTGTGAATGATGATGTTTCGTAATGTTTTCGGATGTTTTTGAAGCGTTTTGGGGAAAAGCGTGCTGCTAGGGTCGAACCTGGGCACCTTCGACCAGTCGTGGGGTCGAAGGTGGAATCCCAGGGTTGAACCTGGACAATATAGGTCGAAACTATTTCAATGGGTTGAATGTGGCATCCAAAGGGTCGAACGAGGTTAAAAAGGGGCGAAGGTGGAACAAACATTCCTGGTTTGACCCTATGGAATCAAAAATGAGATTTTTGATGCAAACTACGTGTTTTATGCTTGAACCTAGTGTGTAATCTATGCATACTTGATTAGTTAGGGTAATGAGTCACCAACGGGATGTCGGGTCGGTCTAGTGTGTCGGTTGAACATTTAAAACACGTTTTTAAAACATACTTGGTCACGATCTGGACAATCGGGGACTAGATAACCTTATGGTTATTAGTCGGGACACTTATGTGAACATTTTGATATAGTAATGGTTTTCCAATCGTAGTAGTAACAAAACATACGCTTAGCTAGCGTACTTGGTAACATTGATATAGTATGGACATGGTAACGTTTTGGTAACACGTGGTAACAATTGGTAGCATATTAAACAAACCTGTGAACTCATCAGCATTATATATGTTGACGTCGTTTTGGCATGTTTTTCTCATGTCGCTATGATAGCAACTGTTGGACTAGGCGCACGGGTCTGCATTGGCGTCTAGGCTTAGTTTCATGTTTTGAAATAAATAATTTGAACACATTGCTACATGGTTTTGTAACTGGTTAAATGCTTTCGCTACGGTTTTATTATTATGAGAACTATGTTTTTGAGTTTACGTATTTCATATAGCGTTGTTTATTGTGACCGTTGACTTGGATCCTGGTTTGTCATACGCCTCGCGGTAAAACTTCGTAAGTGGAAATTTGAGGGTGTGACATATTGGTATCAGAGCCAATGGTTATAGTGAACTAGGACTGCATATAGAGCCTGGTCTATAGTCGAGTCACACACACTAGACGGTCATATACTTGAGTCGGTTTTGGGTTATGTACTAGCTTTGTCGGGGTGTCTTTACATCATCATCACACTTCTGTGTTACATCATCCGTTCTTACTTGGACTTTGCTTACTCTTGCCTTCTACTTCTTCGTGATTTGAAGAATAAGGAGTTGACTAGTTGAATCTTGCACTGTAGTGTCGTGTATTGGAGTGGTTTTTGCGTACTCTTGAGATCTGTCCAGGATTTGGACTTCTCCTCTCTATGCTCCAATAGACGCACTTCCTTACACATGTTCTTGCACGCGTATGCTTGAAGTAGCACGTTACTAGGTGCCGGTATTCGGCGATTTGAGTTCAAACTAGGGGAACACTTGGAGGACCATGTAGAGCAGTTTATCATTTTGGGTGCACACGAGATCATAAACTGAAATGCATGAAAATCCCAGAGGACTCTGAGTTTGGATGGATAGTCCTGGATTAGGCCTAGGTTGACTTTTGAAACTACTAGTGGTTGACACTAGCGGTGAATCTGAATCTCTCGATTTCTGATTTGTTAGATCATGTTTGGCGCTCGTGGTGGTGGACGTCGTGGTGGTGGCCGTGGCGGTGGAGGTGGCCGTGGCGGCGAGGGTGGTCGTGGTAACATCAACATGACCCAAGCTGAACCGAACAACTTGTTGCAACAACAAGTGAACATGGCCATGGCTACTTTCCAGGCTGGGCTTAATGCCATGGGTGGTGAGTCGACTCCTATCGACTCTGCTTCATTCTTGGGTATCATATCTTTTCTTTTGTTTCTTATTCGTGTATCGCGTCTCAGGTGTTGCTGTCAATCCACCCCCACCTCAGTGCTCTTATAAGAAGTTTAGGGACTGTCGGCCCCATAACTTTGCTGGAACTGAGGGAGCGGTAGGACTGCTCCGATGGTTGGAGAAGGTTGAGTCTGTGTTTTTGATGTGTAACTGTCCTGCTGAGGACCGGGTTAAGTATGCTACTGCGACATTCGAGGGTCATGCGTTGTCGTGGTGGAATGCTACAGCTCAGAACATGGGTTTGGGGGAAGCTCATGCTATGCTCTGGGCGGATTTCATGCATCATTTGAAGAATGAGTACTGTCCTAGGGAGGAAGTGCAGAAGTTGGAACACGAGGTCTGGAACTACAAGATAGTTGGGTCTGAGATAGAGGAGTACACTGTGAGGCATAACGAGTTGGCGGTGTTGTGTCCTGATTTGCACACACCTGAGTACAAGAGGATCGAGCACTACATTTCTGGGTTGGTTCCGGAGATAGCAGGATTGGTGGCTGCTGGGAATCTTCCCACACTTGCTGAAGTTGTTCGATCGACTCATCAGATGACTAACCTTAAGGTGGCAGAAGGTGTTTTGCCTCCTAAGGGTACTACTGTGAAGGGCTCTGAGGGGAACAAGAGGAAATGGGATAATGTAGGGAAGAGTTCCGTGCCAGCACCGTCTCAGCCGATAAAGAAGTTTGATTCATCCGGGTCGTCTTCAGGGCAGAAGTCGGGTGGGTATGTTGGGAAGCATCCCAAGTGTAATAAGTGTGGTTATCATTACTCTGGGAGTTGTGAACGGGCTCGTTGTCATCAGTGCAATCAGTTGGGGCATCTTGCTAAGGATTGCAGGGTGTCACTTCCATCGGCCCAGGCTCGTACTGCTGCTCCTGCTCCTGCTGCTCAGGGAACACCAGGGAAGCAGGGGTATTATAACTGTGGTGACACGGGACATTTTAAGCGCGATTGTCCCAAACTGAAGCAGGGCGATAATGGGAGGGGCGGAAACGGTAACGGGAACAACGGGGGCGGCGGCAGGAATGCGCGTGCTTTCGTCATCGGCTCTGCAGAGGCCAAGCAGGATCCTGACACAGTTAACGGTACGTTCCTTCTCAATGATCGCTATGTTTCTGTTTTGTTTGATTTTGGTGCCGATAAGAGTTTCATATCTGTGGACATTAGTCGATTGCTAGATATAGTACCCACACCTTTAGAGGCTAAGTACTTGATAGAATTGGCTGATGGTAAGAAAATTGAAGCGACGCATATTCTTAGGGAATGTCGCTTGGAACTGTCGGGTTTGTCATTCCCCGTTGACCTTATGCCGGTACCTCTGGGTAGTTTTGATGTCGTTGTGGGCATGGATTGGTTATCGCTGTATCGTGCGGAGATCGTTTGTTTTGATAAGGTCATTCGGATCCCTCTCCCTGATGGAGAAACGCTTTCGGTTTATGGTGAGAAGATCGGTGCTCCGCTGAGTACCATCTCAAGTATGAAAGCCCTTAAGTATCTTCGGAAGGGTTATTCGACCATTCTGGCACTTGTTTCCATTTCGTCTGATGATGAGAAGAAGATCGAGGATATCCTTGTGGTTCGCGACTTTCCTGATGTTTTTCCCGATGATTTACCTGGTCTCCCTCCTCATCGTCAGGTTGAGTTTGGTATTGATCTTGCACCTGGTGCAGCCCCTATTGCCCGAGCTCTGTACCATCTTGCACCTCCCGAGATGCAAGAGTTGTCCAGCCAGTTGCAGGAACTCTTGGAAAAGGGTTTCATCCGACAGAGTTCTTCCCCGTGGGGAGCTCCTATCTTGTTCGTGAAGAAGAAGGACGGAAGTCTTCGCACGTGTATGGATTATCGTGAGCTGAACAAAGTGACCATCAAGAATTGTTATCCTCCCCCTCGCATTAATGATCTCTTTGACCAGCTCCAGGGTTCTAGTTATTATTCAAAGATTGATTTGCGGTCTGGTTATCACCAGTTGCGCGTTCAGGAAACTGACATTCCGAAGACTGCTTTTCGTACTCGTTATGGCCATTTTGAGTTCTTAGTCATGCCTTTTGGTCTCACTAACGCACCGGCGGTGTTCATGGATTTGATGAACCGCATTTGCAAGCCTTACCTTGATAAATTCATCATCATGTTTGTTGACGACATTCTGGTTAATTCTAAGAATAAGACGGACCATGAGGAACACTTGTGGATGGTCTTGGAAGTTTTGAGACGAGAGCAGTTGTATGCTAAGTTCTCAAAGTGTGATTTCTGGCTACGTGAAGTTAAATTCCTAGGGCATGTGGTAAATGAACTAGGGATTCATGTCAATTCGGCTAAGATCGAAGCTATCAAGGTCTGGGAAGCACCAAAGACGCTAACTGAGGTGCGGCAATTCCTAGGTCTTGCGGATTACTATCGTCGTTTTATTGAGGAATTTTCGAAGATCGCTCAACCCCTCACCTCTCTTACCCAGAAAGACCGAAAGTTTGACTGGGGTGAACTACAGGAATCAGCATTTCAGATGCTGAAGCTTAAACTTTGTTCTACACCTATCCTATCCCTACCTAAGGGTACAGATGATTTTGTTGTGTACTGTGACGCTTCTATTCGTGGTCTTGGTTGCGTGTTAATGCAACGTGAGAAGGTCATTGCTTATGCTTCTCGTCAACTTAAGGTTCACGAGAAGAACTATACTACCCATGATTTGGAATTGGGTGTGGTGATTTTTTGCCTTGAAAATCTGGAGACATTACTTGTACGGTACCAAATGCACCATATACACCGATCACAAGAGTCTCCGGCATATTTTCGACCAGAAGGAATTAAACATGCAGCAGCATCGCTGGGTTAAACTCCTGAACGATTATGACTGTGCTGTTAAGTATCATCCTGGCAAGGCGAACGTTGTGGCGGACGCCTTGAGCAGGAAGGAATCTGCGAAACCTCGTCGTGTTCGAGCTTTACAGCTCACCATACATTCCTCTTTGCCTGACCAAATTCGTTCTGCACAACTGGAAGCTTTGAAGGAGGAAAACCTAAATGCTGAAACAATGCACAGTGCTGACAAGCATCTTGAGCTTAGGTCTGATGGCCTACACTACTCCGCAGAGCGTGTTTGGGTTCCTTTATTCGGGGGATTACAGGAGCTTGTCTTGGATGAAGCTCATAAATCCCGGTATTCTGTTCACCCAGGCTCCGACAAGATGTATCAGAATTTGAAGATACTCTATTGGTGGCCGAACATGAAGGCTGATATAGCTTCATACCTGAGCAAGTGTTTGACTTGTGCTAAAGTCAAGGTGGAGTATCAGAAGCCGTCTGGTCTCCTACAACAACCTGAGATTCCAGAGTGGAAGTGGGAACGAATCACGATGGATTTTGTCACTAAACTACCGAAGTCACCAAGTGGTTGCGATATGATTTGGGTGATTGTCGACAGGTTGACAAAATCGGCGCATTTCCTACCTATTAAGGAAACGGATGGACTCGAGCGGTTGGCTCGACTTTACCTTAAGGAGGTAGTCTCTCAGCACGAGGTGCCTGTTTCTATTATCTCTGATCGTGATCCTCGTTTTGCTTCGCGTTTCTGGAAGGCTCTGTACAAGGCTTTGGGCACTCAGTTGGATATGAGTACGACTTATCATCCGCAAACTGACGGTCAGAGTGAGCGGACGATTCAAACCTTGGAAGACATGCTTCGGGCATGTGTTATCGATTTTGGCAAAAGTTGGGAGATTCACCTACCGTTGGTGGAGTTCTCTTACAACAACAGTTACCATTCTAGTATCAAGGCAGCTCCGTTAGAAGCTCTTTACGGACGGAAATGTCTGTCTCCTCTTTGTTGGGCCGAGGTGGGCGAGAGCCAGCTCACTGGTCTGGAACTGGTGTACGAAACTTCAGAGAAAATCGTGCAAATTCGTAACCGTTTGGCAGCCGCACGGGATCGTCAAAAGGGTTACGCCGATCGCCGTCGCAAACCTTTGGAGTTCCAGGTTGGGGACAGAGTACTTCTAAAAGTTTCACCATGGAAGGGCGTCATACTCTTTGGAAAGCGTGGCAAGCTTAACCCTCGTTATGTTGGACCGTTTGCAATCCTGGAACGGATTGGACCGGTGGCATACAGACTTGACTTACTGGCGGAGCTTGGTAGTGTTCACAATGTCTTCCGTGTGTCTAACTTGAAGAAGTGTTTGGCTGATGAATCACTTATTGTACCACTGGAAGAGATCAAGGTTGATGATCGTCTTCGCATCGTGGAGGAACCTGTTGAGATTCTCGACTATAAGATTCGTAGCCTTCGTCGGAGTAAAATCCGCATCGTTAAGGTTCGTTGGAACTCGGATCATGGACCGGAGTTCACGTAGGAATGGGAGGATCAGATGAAATCTAAGTATCCTCATCTTTTTCCTAAGCGTGCGTTCGAGTCTAGGCATGTTACTGCTGAAGCTGAATGAATCTCGGGGCGAGATTTCTTTCAACGTGGGGATAATGTGACAACCAGTAAATTTTCTTTTCGTTTTCCTCCTATCGTCTCTTTCATTTTTAGGCTTCGTGCAATTTTCGGGACGAAAATTCTTTCAACGTGGGGATGATGTGACACCCAGCATGTTCGGCTTAATCATTTTAGTAAACCATAAGTCTACCTTAGCTAGAAACATTTATAAATGGACTTAACTAGGTTAGTTGAGCCGGGTCATGATAGGATTGTCTAGGGTTCAATGATCTGGAGGATCATTGGGAGTCATTTTGGGAATACACTAGTACCGGGTCCCGTTGTTGGTGAAATTACATGAATTAAATCAAGTAGGACAGATAGATTATTAACACACGTGTAACTTAACATGATAATATGTGCTACAAGGTGTGAACATGATTATACGTGCCTATATGTGCTTAACATGTGTTAGAACTGCATGATCATACGTTAGAATGTGTTTAAATGCGTTAAACGACAAAACTGGAAAACATGGAAAACACAAGTCCTGGTTCGACCCATGGAGTGGGGGCGAACCTGGACATGAACCTTGGTTCGACCCTTGGATAAGGGGCGAACCAGGAACAACTCACAGAACATATTCATTCGACCTTGCAAAGGGGCGAAGGTGGCACCTTCGACCCCATGCAAGGGGCGAATGTGGAGTTGTATAAATACCACACTTTGTCATTTTTCACCATTTCACAAACCCTAGCCGTCTCTAAATAGTCTCAAACGATTTTAATCACTAAGGAAGGAGTTTTTGCTCTTGTTTTTCATAATCTAACATACAAACAACATTTAATCAAGAATCCAAGGTGTGTTCTTAATCCTAAACTTTTTCAAAGCATTTTAATTCGTTTTCATCTAACCCTAAATGTCCAGATCTGTTCTAAGGATGTTTTTATCAATAAAAACCTTATAAACATCTTTCTAAACCTAAACCATATCATTAAACATAGGTTTTCATATCAATAAACATATGTTAATTATATGTTATGTGATATTATGTGTTGTTTAATGATTTGCTGCAGTACTAATGTTATAAACATGATCTAGGACAGCTATTGATGTTAGTTTAGGATTGTTTATGGTTACAAATTAGATGATTGATGATATCATGTCTAATTTGGGGATTTTAATAAAGCTAGGGCTCGTTGCATGCATGTATGATCAATAGAAATTTTTGGGGTTTTCATATACACGACAAACTGAGCATTTTTAAGATGATTATGGATTGATTTAAGAAAGTTTCCCAATTGGGTAATGATTTCATGCATGATGTGAGACTTTCATAATTTTTGCCATTTTGGGAAAGGGCTAAAATGAGCAGGTTTTGGGGCAAAATTGGTGGGGTTTTGTGTGGATATGTTATTCATACTTGACTGCTGTGAATGATGATGTTTCGTAATGTTTTCAGATGTTTTTGAAGCGTTTTGGGGAAAAGCGTGCTGCAAGGGTCGAACCTGGGCACCTTTGACCAGTCGTGGGGTCGAAGGTGGAATCCAAGGGTCGAACCTGGACAATACAGGTCAAAAATGTTTCAATGGGTCCAATGTGGCTTCCAAAGGGTCGAACGTGGTTAAAAAGGGGCGAAGGTGGAACAAAAATTCCTGGTTCGACCCTATGGAATCAAAAATGAGATTTTTGATGCAAACTAAGTGTTTAATGCTTGAACCTTGTGTGTAATCTATGCATACTTGATTAGTTAGGGTAATGAGTCACCAACGGGATGTCGGGTCGGTCTAGTGTGTCGGTTGAACATTTAAAACACGTTTTTAAAACATACTTGGTCACGATCTGGACAATCGGGGACTAGATAACCTTATGGTTATTAGTCGGGACATTTATGTGTACATTTCGATAGATCTCCGGTAGTTGGGATTATCAAAGGCTTGGCTTTCTTATATTACTGAAGAACACAACCTAAGGTGAGTTCATGGCCCCACTTTTACTGTTTTTACTTTTGGGGGAGAAAACATGCGCTAAAATTATTTTGGTAACATATGTCATACTACGATTTAACTTTGCGTTGCTATACGATCTTGAAAGTCCCGGGGGAAACCATGAATGTGCGGGGTTGCAAAACGGGGGAAATGTGGATAGATCTATTGGGTTTGACAGGCCCCACTCGATGGCTTGGAGGGCCGGGCGGGTGCATATTGTCTCTAACTTGCTAAACATTTGCTGAACACTCAGGCTGAGCACTGATAACAGTCTAGTAATGGTTTTCCAATCGTAGTAGTAACAAAACATACGCCTAGTTCGCGTACTTGGTAACATTGATATAATATGGACATGGTAACGTTTTGGTAACACATGGTAACAATTGGTAGCATATTGAACAAACTTGTGAACTCACCAGCATTATATATGTTGACGTCGTTTTCGCATGTTTTTCTCCGGTCGCTAAGGTAGCAACTGTTGGACTAGGCGCACGAGTCTGCATTGGCGTCTAGGCTTAGTTTCATGTTTTGAAATAAATAATTTGAACACATTGGTACATGGTTTTGTAACTGGTTAAATGCTTCCGCTACAGTTTTATTATTATGAGAACTATGTTTTTGAGTTTACGTTTTTCATATAGCGTTGTTTATTGTGACCGTTGACTTAGATCCTGGTTTGTCATACGTCTCGCGTAGAAACTCCGCAAGTGGAAATTTGAGGGTGTAACATATAGTTATATTTATAATATAGTAGTGACAATAATAGTAAATTATTTATTTTATTATTTTATTATTTGTGTTTGTAATTGTTTTACACTTGACATAAGGGGTCAAAAATCTTATTATAATACGTAAGATATTTTTTTCCTCTATAAAAGGCAAGCAAATTATCATTTCAGTTTGCAACTTTATTTCTCTTCATTTATATGATAAATAAAGCAACCGTCGATTACTGCAGTATTATGTTATTTCCTTTAAATTTCCTTCTAACACTCTTTTCAAAAATTCTGCCTATGAAAGAAAAATGTATTACCAATAAAGGCTTGGTAATGAAGTTGGAATTGGTATTCTTGGAAGAGTCTTACAATCAAAGAAAAATATTATTTGTATCACGACCACTTCTAGAGTCTGTCTAACTAGAAATGGGCGTATAGAGAAATTATATGTCTCTGGTTCTTGAGGAGTTAGAGCCATTATCGTGTAGTGTTTTTTCTTTTTGTTTTTGTCTTCTTTAGTTTTTTTGGTCATATTTTGCTTGTATTTTGTTTGTATTTTTTAGTCTGATGGAAGAAATGTCATAATTAGCATTACTTCACTTTTGTATGGATATTGGAGTTTTTTTATTAGAAGACTTCCTTCATTTATGTTTTTTATATTTTGGTGAGTAATTGTTTAAAATAAAGATATACTCTTTCCGTGTTTTCACATGGGGTTATACCTAGATGTTCATGTATTTATATATATTTTTAGATGTTTAAAGTGTTGTTTAGTTGTGAATGTATTGAAGTTACCGAAATTTTTCTCTGCAAATTAAATAGATGGGTTGATATTTAGGGGATCATTTGTTTGTTTTTAATATCTGATATCTCAACAGAGGTCTAATCCGTCTGTTTATTTATCTTTCCATGGTTGTAATACCTTTCAGTATTAAACATTTGATTAATAGTATTAACTGGTATCGTGAAAGGAACAAATGTTAGTAACATCTTTCAGTACTAAACATCTGATTAATACTATTAACTGGTATCGTGAAAGGAACGAATGTTAGTAAACATGTTTTCCTTACAATAGACGATTGGCTTCTTATTATTGTTTTTACTAAACAGACATTAAAATATAATTTAGTCTTCCCGTGTTTTCACACGGGATTTCACCTAGTGTGTGTGTGTGTGTATATATATATATATATATATATATATATATATGGTAGTGTTAGAATACAAAGGGTGTGTTTTGTGGGAAGGGTGAGAAGGCTTGTGAGGGTGACATGTGGCAATGTTTTATTTAAGTCTAAAAGGCATTAGAGTAATTATATAGCTATTCATGATTATGGAAATGTCAATCTATAATCAATTTGAGATATTTTCAGGATTTTGTAATCTCATATTTTATGTGTTTTAAACTCATGTTAAATACACATAAGAACTTATTGTGTTTTATCAAAAACGTCGTGTGTTTTAAACGTGTTTTAAACTAATATTAAACTACCAGATGAACTTATTGTGTTATATCAAAACCATCTGTTTATAACACCTGTTTAAACCTATTGTGTTTTAAACTCATGTTAACTAGACATCTAAACTCATTGTGTTTTAAACTCACGTTAACCAAATGTGATACACATAAAACACAATACGGTAAACAGTTATTAAATACCATAGCACATGATAAACAATGTTTTAAAAAAAGGAAGCACAAGTCACCAAATTAAACCAAAATAAATACAAATCCATGTGTGATAAAACTTTCGAAAATGCCCTCTCATATCTATTGGCTAACTAAAAACTGTTTCCTTGTTAAAAATAAACTAAGGCAAACGTTCCAAGATGAAAAATTCAACATCATTCTTCACTTGTACATGATGCATCTAAAATAATACACTTATTTAATTTAACCATTTTAGGCCTGGAACAAAAGGCTTTTCACTATATTCTATTGCCATTCCCAATTCATATAAAAACATTAATTCTCACTCCAGTAGTGGCCGACTTTTGCTATGGAGGATGAAAAAGAACCTTGGGAGAGAGAGAGAGAGAGAGTAGAGAAAGATCTGGTAAGAGAAAGAGGGAGGATCCTAAAAAAGAGGATTTTAATTAATGAGTTTTTAATATAAATAAAGTGTTTTTACATATATACCCCCATACCATATATTAATTTAATTAGATTATTACATAATTTACAAGTTTGCCACTAATTTAATCTCATCCATCCATCAATGTAATCTAATGGACACGTTTATTTCTCATCCTTCTCACAAAAACACTCTTTTGTATCCGAACCCCCCCTCTCTCTCTCTCTATATATATATATATATATATATATATATATATATAGTGTTAGGTTATTTTCAGAAGTGTGTTTTATTGTGAGAAGTGCGAGAAGAAACCTAAATCTTACTTTTTAATAGTAATGCTTCATATATATATATATATATATATATATATATATATATATATATATATATATCTATATATATGGGGAGGATAAATTGAAAATCCTTTCTAGTTAAGAAAACTTAGAAAACTTAATCTTAGCCATTCAAACGCCTTGATCAATGGCCTATGTTTATTCTGCTTTTCTAATTTATAATAAAAATAAAAAAAAGGACTATAAGCGTAAAAGTGGCAATTGATATTTCCTCTTTCTTGACAACTTTTAACTTTCCAATATCTTATGATTCCCTCTCATTCTTTTTCTTTTATAAATATACTTTCTCTCTCTCTCTCTCTTATAAGATATTTAGTACTGATTTTAATTACCCCCATTACAAGAAATACATATTTTACAATTGTAGAAAAAATGTGTAATAAACGTAATGTAATAAATATGGTGCAATTGTAACTTTCCATGTTACAAATTATGTTACAAAGGAACTTTTACACTAAAACATAGTGTTACAATGTTTTTAATGTTACAAAAAACAATAAACAAAAGTGAACAAACTTAGTCTACTTCTTATAATATGTTACAACTTTTACACTAGAACATAGTTACAAACTATGTTATAAAAACATAACAAATAAAACAGGTTACTTATATTGTAAAGAACAATGTTAAATTTTTACATTGTAACAAGACATGTTTCACATATCTTCCCCTATGTTACAGGATATATTACATACGAAAACCATATATACATCCCCTATGTTCCAGGTACACTTGTTTGAGTAACACATGTTGCATACATTTTATATATTTTTACATATCTCTTCTCTACAAAAACGTGTCAACCCAACGAACCTGTTTTAGTAAAAAATTATTGAGTAAAAATAACTTTGTATTCCAAATTAGTAAATGTGAGTTAGAGTGCTAAAAGTGTTTATATAGTATGAAATTTAGTTTACCTTTAAGACGACAGTTTAAGGATATCAAAGAAACTATTGTTGACAACTATGTTCAGGATGACAAAGGAAAAAATGAGGATGGACAGTTGTATCCTGAGGATGTAACTGCCTGGTGTCGAAGATGTAGATTCTCACACCCTCAAATTCCACTTGCGGGGTTTTACCGTGAGGCGCGTGACATACCAAGATCCAAGTAAACGGTCACAATAAACGACAACTATATGTTATTAAAATAATGTAAACTAACCAACCACGCAGTTTACAAGTTTCAAAACCAAAGCAGACAGCGGAAGCATATAAGTTTACAAAATCAAAGTTTCAAATGTATGTAGTTAAACCAAACAAGGTTCACTTTATGAATGCAAGACCAGACGCAGTGCGACTCCATTGCGCCTAAGACTCTCTGCTACCTTAGCGACCTGAGAAAACATGCAAAGTTAGTCAACACATACAATGCCGGTGAGTCATAGAGATGAGTTTGCAAAAGTTTATAAGTTTGTAATCCAGACCCAACAATCCTTACATCTATACCTGATGCTAGCTAGACATCGTTACATGATATTATAGTGTCGTGAACCACTGCTGAACGTTAGAATGCCTCTATTACCGTCACGGATTCATCACCCGGTGCCATAAGTTTGTAGGAAAAATATGCACCCGTCACCGACCTCCAATCAGCCTGAGTGGGGCTTGCCAGGCCCAATAGATCTATTCACAGTTTCCCCGCTATGTATCCACATATTAATGGTTCACTAAAGTTTGAGAGGTATTTACTGATGAATAAAAGTCACTAAGTATCCATGTGATATAATGTAATATGTTGGTCTAAAAGTTTGTAAGTTCGTACCGCATGTTTCTCCCCCAAAAGTATGAAAACAGTAAAGAATGGGGCTGTGATACTCACCTTAGTTTGCTTTCTTTAAATAAAAAGACAATCCTGATAGTCCCAAATACCGGCGATCAATCATAAAAGTTTGCATAAGTGTTTTGACTAATAACCCTTAGGTTAACTAGTCCCCGATTGTCCAGATCATGACTAAGTATGTTTAAAAACGTGTTTGACTATCGAACCGACACACCAGACTGTAACATCGTGAATTTCCCCTAATTTTTTTTGATAAAAAGAATGTATTGTTTTAAACAATATATGTTTTAAATACCTTAAACTAATAATTATTTGTATCTCGACCCTTTTGTACGTTTTAAAAATATTTCGAGTCACTTTCGGGCTTATATAATCATATTATGAATTTAGAATAATATACTTTTAAGGAAATAATTGCCAAAAAAAGATTTGTGTGGACCGGGACTCGAACCCGTGTCCACAGCCAACCAACACACAGTGACAACCAACTGAGCCAACTATCATCTTGTGTAGTATTTCAGAAGAAAATAAACTTAACACATTCCTTAAATTGATTAGTCAAAGTCTTAGTCAAACAGTCAAAGTCTTAGTGAAATAGTCAATTCATCATAAAACCTTACTTTATGGTGTTGACCAATTTTAATGGCTAATTGACTCCAAAACTAGTATAAAAACCCACCTATGACCCATTATACTTTGCACCTCTAAATCGATTGTTTCAATCCGATTAAACTTTCCCTCATACCTTTCTTCTATAGTCTATTACTTCAACAATTGAAGCTTTGATTATAAGCTCTTGTAATTGGCGAATTGGAAGCTTGATATTCTTTCTTTTTCGTTTTCTTCAATTTGGACTAGCTACGTTGTTGAGTCTTTGGGATTCGCCTCGCATACGTTCACAACACATTATTCTATTTTTTTTCACGAGACATAACATTTTGCTAAGGTGAGTTTTACATAGCCCCTTTTCTATTTATCACCGTTTTTGGGGTGAAACATGTTACTACATTCTATATGCAATTCAATCATCAAAGTGTCTATGTGTTTTTCTATGTTGCATTATGTCTTGAACATGACTTGGGTAAGCACAATTCTAGCATAATCATTAACATTGATTAGCCGACGGTATACATTGATAGATCTATTGGACTGACAATCCCACCCGGATACGTGCCTCCTACAATGGTAGCGTGGGTGTTTGTTATCGCATAACATATTCGAGTGAACCATGAGCGTATGGGATGTACCACATTATAACAGTCACAAGGGTTGATTATGCACTCGATTTACTTCTAGTATGTTTTCACATATGGACTAGACTTGCCATGACACTTGAATTGTACAAGTTTTATTCGATTATCAAAACCTATGTAATTCTCACCAACTTTTGTTGACCCAAAATATTTTCAAACTTAACATGTTTCAGGTTATAGCTTGCTTGAAGATTAGAGTTATTGCTTGAAGATGCGTAGCTAGTATTTTTCATTTTGATGTACAAAATTCTTAGAACAATTGTATGTAATTTATTTAAATCATTTATTGAAATTTATTATTTACCATGAGCTACTGAACAATCATCAATACGTGACATCCCGATGTTTCCGCCATCGGTTGGGCTGTTACAGATTGGTATCAGAGCCATGGTTATAGGGAATTAGGTTATTAGAAAAATAATCTAGTCTATAATTATAGGATTATAACCAGTATTTGCATCTTTTACTTGTTGTTCTCTATCTCCCTCCTACCTCTTATCCCTGCTTCAACCCCTACAAGAAGATTGCTCTCCATCACCAGATCTACTCTTAGACTAATAGGACAAAATCCTCAGGTTTAGCCTGAACCACCTTGAGATCTCGTCAAAGTTCTAGATTTTAATAACGAACACGTGCAATCTAGAAGGGTGAACGCCTGTATTCTGAGTCTTCTGTCTAGGCTGGCATTGCGCATATATCCCAATCAGACGAGGGACCCGGATGCCTACCTGGAAATTCTCAGGATGAGTGTTCACTTATAGGCTAAAGCATGTCTTCACTATGTTATTAGAATCTAGAAGTTTTGATAAGTCAACGTTTTCGTTTATTCGTTTTAATTAATGAATAAATGATTACACTCACTTTCCTTAAACTAAGCTCTAAAATCTCAAAATTTTACAGCTTAAATCAATCTCATTTCATAACCATCTATGGATTTCACAATCACACTTCACCTTCCCATCTTAGACACTTTTTAAATATTCAACACCCTACCCAAATCATATTATTTCATTTCTCCACATGTTACTTATTTTAAAAACTATAACCTCATACCTTAGCACAAACTAAAGATTTCTAAATCCTGTTGTATTTTCATTACCTAGTAACTTTACAAAGTACATATTTTTGTCAAAAGATGTCCTCGAACTTAAATTCAATTGTTTATTTATTGACGTAACAAACAATTTTCTATATAATGCTTTAAACTATTAAAAATCACTTAATAGAACTTTGATCTTCAAAACCTAATGTCATGTTTGAAATCTCCAACTAACGGGAATATTTTAATCAAAAGCCCACTTAGCTTGTACTATTTAACAACTTTTGCTTTATGTATAAAACCAATTTTGAAAATAAGATTTTTTTTTATCCATCGGAATAATATCTAGTCTCTAAATTCTCCATCGACACTCACTCATTTCCAACTTGTTCAAATTTTTACAATATTTGGCATATATCACAATCATGTTTTCTTATACACTTGATTATAACCTTTGATCCATACCCCAAAATTTACACTGCTACATAATCTCCTTACTATAAAATAAACTCTTTATAAACTATCTTCACATTCACTATCTCTCACAACCTTGATTCTGCTTCAAAATTTTTCATCATCGTCTCAAGAACTAAATTCATATCCTTCACCTTCTCACACATGAGCTAGTTACCCATGATAACCAAACTATTGAAACTTGATTGTGTGTTGCATCAAACATAATCCTTAGTTATACATGAGGATTCGATTATGTACCATGTTTAAACATTTGATACTAGAAATCATGGAATATAAACTATTTGCTATAGACACACCTAGAGTCATTAACCTTGTCTAGGACAACACTATTACAACTCGCATGCTAGGCTTGATACTTGATTGTTTATATGCACATATTATCAATTTGCAATTTATGTGTGAAATAATTGGTACACTTAATCAAACAATTGGTAGAGGATGAAGTACTTGCTCAACAGTTAGTTGAGTACCAAATAACCTACTCAACGATTGGTAGAGGTCATCATGCCTGCTCAACAGTCGGTAGAGGCCCTACAACCTGCTCAACGACTGGTAGAGGCTATCGCACCTGCTCAACAATCGGTAGAGGTTCTTACTCACTGACTGGTAGAAGTCTTTTTCCTACTCAACAGTTGGACTCATTTTTGGATACATTGTAAACAATTCAATCACAAGGTTATTTTGCATTACTTACATGTGTGTTTAGAGTCATAGAAGGACACAAAACCCTGATGTAAGGTAAATTGGTGATTGCGGTCCGGAACGTAATCATGAATTTACAGGTACGTTAAGGTAGTGTGAAATTCTAATAAGGTTTTAGTAGTTCATTTGGTTTTCATATAGCCAATCAATTCATGCATTTCTATAAGATTCCTAAAACATAAGTTTAGTATTTTGCTAGATTCTTATGCTTCTTGCTACTTCAGACGAACCTAATCCAATCCTTAAAACTCACATCTCAAACCTCTTATCCAAATTATTCGAAACAAATTATTCTATTACCTATAAATTCATGTCGTGCCTTAACCCACACCATAGCTGCCTTAATTTCTACCTAATCAACCTCAAACCTGTGTTTTTAATAACTTCGGGACGAAGTTTCAAAAAGTAGGGGAGACTGTAACATCGTGAATTTCCCCTAATTTTTTTTGATAAAAAGAATGTATTGTTTTAAACAATATATGTTTTAAATACCTTAAACTAATAATTATTTGTATCTCGACACTTTTGTACGTTTTAAAAATATTTCGAGTCACTTTCGGGCTTATATAATCATATTATGAATTTAGAATAATATATAGTTTTAGGGAAATAATTGCCAAAAAAAGATTTGTGTGGACCGGGACTCGAACCCGTGTCCACAGCCAACCAACACACAGTGACAACCAACTGAGCCAACTATCATCTTGTGTAGTATTTCAAAAGAAAATAAAGTTAACACATTCCTTAAATTGATTAGTCAAAGTCTTAGTCAAACAGTCAAAGTCTTAGTCAAACAGTCAAAGTCTTAGTCAAATAGTCAATTCATCATAAAACCTTACTTTATGGTGTTGACCAATTTTAATGGCTAATTGACTCCAAAACTAGTATAAAAACCCACCTATGACCCATTATACTTTGCACCTCTAAATCGATTGTTTCAATCCGATTAAACTTTCCCTCATACCTTTCTTCTATAGTCTATTACTTCTACAATTGAAGCTTTGATTATAAGCTCTTGTAATTTGTGAATTGGAAGCTTGATATTCTTTCTTTTTCGTTTTCTTCAATTTGGACTAGCTACGTTGTTGAGTCTTTGGGATTCGCCTCGCATACATTCACAACACATTATTCTATTTTTTTTCACGAGACATAACATTTTGCTAAGGTGAGTTTTACATAGCCCCTTTTCTATTTATCACCGTTTTTGGGGTGAAACATGTTACAACATTCTATATGCAATTCAATCATCAAAGTGTCTATGTGTTTTTCTATGTTGCATTATGTCTTGAACATGACTAGGGTAAGCACAATTCTAGCATAATCATTAACATTGATCAGCCGACGGTATACATTGATAGATCTATTGGACTGACAATCCCACCCGGATACGTGCCTCCTACAATGGTAGCGTGGGTGTTTGTTATCGCATAACATATTCGAGTGAACCATGAGCGTATGGGATGTACCACATTATAACAGTCACAAGGGTTGATTATGCACTCGATTTACTTCTAGTATGTTTTCACATATGGACTAGACTTGCCATGACACTTGAATTGTACAAGTTTTATTCGATTATCAAAACCTATGTAATTCTCACCAACTTTTGTTGACCCAAAATATTTTCAAACTTAACATGCTTCAGGTTATAGCTTGCTTGAAGATTAGAGTTATTGCTTGAAGATGCGTAGCTAGTATTTTTCATTTTGATGTACAAAATTCTTAGAACAATTGTATGTAATTTATTTAAATCATTTATTGAAATTTATTATTTACCATGAGCTACTGAACAATCATCAATACGTGACATCCCGATGTTTCCGCCATCGGTTGGGGTGTTACATACAGACCCGACACCCCGTTGGTGACCCATTACATAAACTAATCAAGTACATATAGATTACACATAAGCTTCATGAATTAAACACTTAGTTTTCATCAAAAATCACACATAGCAAGGTGTAAGGTCGAATCAGGATTTCTGGAAGTTCATTCGACCCATATGGGTCCTCATTCAACCCATATGATGTTGATTCGACCCATACACAAGTTCATTTGACCTAACATATGTTAATTCGACCTAAACACATGTTCATTCGACCTAACACATGTTCATTCGACCTTAACACGTGTTAATTCAACCAAAATAAGGTTCATTCGACTGAAATGAAGTTGGTTTGACCCATTTGAACTCCATTTGAACCCACGAAGGGTCAAATGAGTTTGCTTGGTTTGACCTAATGCAGCACAATTTCATAAAACACACCGAATCGCATCTAAATAGTCCGAAAACATCACGAAATGCCACAATTCACAACAGTCAAGCATCATTAACCTATCCCCACAAAACCCTACTAATTTTATTTCAAAATTAGTCCGTTTTGTAACTTACCCAAAATGACAAATTATGGAAATGTCACATCAATGCCTGTAAACTTTACCCAAAATGGAAACTTTCCGAAATCACTTAACAATTAGTTCAATATGCTTAGTTTATCATGTATATGAAAACCCCTAATCATTTCGTTAACGACAACATCATGAAAAAACCTAGACCTAACACAAAATCCCCAAAATGGGTAAACATCATCATCCAATGTAACACCCCAACCGATGGCGGAAACATCGGGGTGCCACGTAATGACGATTGTTTGGTAGCTTATGGCAATTCAAATATTTAAATAATCAATTATTCCATTTAAATGAATTTCAAACTAAATACATCCAAATTTCATGAAGCAAGATTATTACATGTAATGATAAGACACAAATTAACAACTTCAAATATTCTTCTCTTGGGATAGCAATAGACTTCAAGCACCATTGTTCCCTGAAACTGTTAAGTTTGGAAAAGATGGGGGGTTAACTAAAAGTTGGTGAGAATACATAGACCTAGTCTAGCAATAAGTTTGTAAGTTTTAAAAGTTTAGCAATTCATATGTCTATTGTATATCAAAGTCTACATGTGGAAACAAAAACAAAAATGATAGTATGAACATAATCAATCCTCCGACAAAGTTTAGATCCATCCCGCATCCATGGTTCTCCTTATAAAGATTAGGTCCATCCCGCATTCATGGTTCTCCTTATAAAGTGTAGGTCCATCCCGCATTCACGGTTCTCCTTATAAAGTTTAGGTCTATCCCGCATTCACGGTTCTCCTTATAAAGTTTAGGTCCATCCTGCGTTCATGGTTCTCCTTATAAAGTTTGGAATGATAACAATCACCCGCGCTCCCCATAGATATGGTCAACGAATCTAGGTGGGGTTGTCAATCCGATAAATCTAGCATTGTATATCGCCGGCTTAGCCAAAGCTAATGCTTATGTAAGTTTAAGTTTAAGTCTAACAAGTTTTTGTCTATGACATGTGGCATCAAAGATTTACAACTAGACACGTATGAAGAATTGCTCAAGTATAAAAGCATAAAGTTTCAAGCATAAAAGTTGCATAAATGAGGCTATGTAAACTCACCTTGATTGTGATGGACTTGCTAAAATTCAACATGTATCAACAAGTTAACTTGTACAAATGGAAGATTTCAAAAATACTATATATGTCAAGATTTTATGTACGTATATACATAATCTAAAACTTTTGAATGGATATTAGTATAATTTTTTTTATCAACAGAAAATAGAAATAAGAATATGTATGTGTACATTCAATTTAAGAAAATATGCTTTTTTTAATTTTTTTTAATTTAAATAAATGTACCATGATGTTGACTCGAACTATTTAAATTATGTTTGCATATTTTCAGTGTACATGATAGTCTACAAAAAAAATAATAATTTGATTGCCCAAAGCCAAAAAGGAAAGAGACGAAAAAGAAAGAAAAATTTACCGGTTGCTATATCATCACCCCGTTGAAAGGAATCTTACCCCGAGATTCACCCAGCTTTAGCAGAAACATGTCTAGGCTCAAACGCACACTTAGGAAAAAGATGAGGATATTTAGATTTCATCTGATCCTCCCATTCCCACGTGAAATCCAGTTCACGATTTGAATTCCAACGAACTTTAACGATGCAGATTTTACTCCGACAAAGGCTACGAATCTTGTAATCAAGAATTTTAACCGGTTCCTCTATAATACGCAGACGATCAACAACCCTGATATCTTCGAGAGGAACAATAAGAGATTCATCAGCCAAACACTTCTTCAAGTTAGACCCATGGAAAACGTTGTGAACACTACCGAGCTTCGCTGACAAGTCAAGTCTGTATGCCACCGGTCCAATCTGTTTCAGGATTGCAAATGGTCTGACATAACGAGGGTTAAGTTTGACACGCTTTCCAAAGCGTATGACGCCCTTCCAAGGAGAAACTTTCAGAAGAACCTTGTCCCCAACCTGGAACTCCAAAGGTTTGCGACGGCGATCGGCATAGCTCTTCTGATGATCCTGAGTTGCTTCCAAATGATTATGAATTTGTATGATTTTCTCTGAAGTTTCGTACACAAGTTTTGGACTAGTGAGTTGACTCTCACCCTCCTCGGCCCAACAAAGAGGAGACCGACATTTCCGTCAGTAAAGAGCCTCGAACGGAGCTGCCTTAATGCTAGAATGGTAGCTGTTGTTATAAGAAAACTCCACCAATGGTAGGTGACTATCCCAACTCTTACCAAAATCGATAACGCATGCTCGAAGCATATCCTCCAAAGTTTGAATCGTCCACTAACTCTGACCGTCAGTTTGCGGATGATATGCCGTACTCATATCCAACTTAGTACCCAAAGCTTTGTGTAGAGCTTTCCAAAAATGCATAGTGAAACGAGAATCACAATCAGAAATGATAGAAACAAGCACCCCGTGCCGAGAAACCACTTCCTTAAGATAAATGCGAGCTAACCGCTCAAGTCCATCAATTTCCTTAATAGGTAGGAAGTGTGCTGATTTCGTCAACTTGTCGACAATCACCCAAATCATATCACAACCACTTGGTGAATTCGGTAATTTGGTGACAAAATCCATCGTTATCCGTTCCCACTTCCATTCAGGTTTCTCAGGTTGTTGCAGGAGACCAGACGGCTTCTGATACTCCAACTTGACTTTAGCACAAGTCAAACATTTGCTCATGTAGGAGACTATATCAGCCTTCATGTTTTGCCACCAATAGAGTATCTTCAGATCCTAATACATCTTGTCGGAGCCAAGGTGAAAAGAATACCTGGATTTGTGAGCTTCATCCAGGATAAACTCCCATAATCCCCCAAACAAAGGAACCCAAACGCGTTCTGCAAAGTAGTGTAGGCCGTCCGACCTAAGCTCGAGATGCTTATCGGCACTATGCATGGTTTCAGCTTTAAGGTTTTCCTCCTTCAAAGTTTCATGTTGTGCAGAACGAATTCGTTCAGGTAAAGAAGAACGGATGGCGAGCTCTATAGCTCGAACACGACGAGGCTTCGCAGATTCCTTCCTGCTCAAGGCGTCCACCACAACGTTCGCCTTGCCAGGATGGTACTTAATAGCACAGTCATAATCGTTAAGGAGATCGACCCAGCGGCACTGCCGCATGCTCACTTCCTTCTAGTAAAAAAATATGATGAAGACTCTTGTGATCGATATAAATAGTGCACTTGGTATCGTACAAGTAGTGTCTCCGGATTTTCAAAGCGAAAACCACCGCACCCAATTCCAAATCATGGGTAGTATAGTTCTTCTCATTAATCTTAAGCTGACGAGAAGCGTAAGCAATAACCTTCTCGCGTTGCATCAATACGCAATCGAGGCCATGGATAGAAGCATCACAGTACACGACGAAATCATTCGTATCATCAAGTAAGGATTAGATAGGTGCAGAACATAGTGTAAGTTTCAGCATCTGAAATGATGATTCCTGTGAATCACCCCAGTCAAACTTTCGGTCTTTTTGGGTAAGAAAGGTGTGGGATTGAGCAATCTTCGAAAATCCCTCGATGAAATGACAATAATAACCCGCGAGACCTAGGAATTGCCGCACCTCAGATGGTGTCTTCGGTGCTTCCTAGTCTTTAATAGCTTCGATCTTAGCCGGATCGACATGGATTCCCAGTTCATTAAACACATGACCCAGGAACTAGACTTCGTGCAACCAAAAGTCACACTTTGAGAACTTAGCATACAGCTGCTCTCGCCTTAAGAGTTCTAAGACAAGTCGCAAGTGTTCCTCATGGTTCGCCTTGCTCATGTAATAGACCAGAATATCAGTAATAAAAACAATGACGAATTTATCGAGATAAGGCTTACAAACACGGTTCATCAAATCCATGAACACTGCTGGTGCGTTGGGAGACCAAAGGGCATGACCAAGAACTCAAAGTGGCCATAACGAGTATGAAAAGTAGTCTTCGGAATATCGGCTTCCTGCACATGTAACTAGTAATAACCGGATCTCAAATCAATCTTCGAGTAATAGCTAGAACCCTGGAGCTGGTCAAAGAGATCATTAATACGAGGAAGAGGATAACGATTCTTGATGGTCACCTTGTTCAGCTCACGATAATCGATACGCATGTGAAGGCTTCCATCCTTCTTCACAAACAGAATAGGGGCTCCCCACGGGGAAGAACTCGGTGGAATGAAACGCATTTCCAAGAGTTCCTGTAACTGGTTAGACAAGTCCTGCATCTCGGGAGGTGCATGACAATATGGGGATCAAGCCAATAGGGGTTGCACCAGGTGCAAGATCAATACCAAACTCAACCTAACGATGAGGAGGAAGACCAGGCAAGTCATCACGAAACACGTCAGGAAAATCAGAAACCACAGGAATATCCTCGATCTTCTTCTCATCATCAGACGAAACAAAAACAAGAGCCAGAATGGCGGAATAACCCTTTCGAAGATACTTATGGGATTTCATACAAGAAATGATACTCAAAGGAGCACAACTATTCTCACCATGCACCGAAAGAATCTCTCCATCAGGGAGAGGGACCTGAATAACCTTATCAAAACAAAGATCTCCGCATGATACAACGATAACCAATCCATTCCCACAACGACGTCAAAACTACACAAGGATACCGGCATAAGGTCAATAGGAAAAGATAAACGCAAAAGTTCCAAACGACATTCCCGAAGAATATGTGTCGCTTCCATTTTCTTACCATCTGCCAATTCTATCAACTACTTAGCCTCTAAAGGTGTAGGTACTATATCTAGCAACTGACTAAACCTTACCAATACAAAACTCCATCGACACCAGAATCAAACAAAACAGAAGCATAACGATCGTTAAGAAGGAACGTACGGGTAACTGTGTCTGGGTCCTGTCGGGCTTCCCCCGATCCAATGACGAAAGCATGTGCATTTCTGCCGCCGCCTCTGTTGTTCCCGTTACCACCACTGTTCTTTCCACCATCACCCTGCTTCAGCTTGGAACAATCCCGCTTAAAGTGTCCGGTCTGACCACAATTGTAACAACCCTAGTTAGGCTGGTTAGTAGCTGGAGGAGTAGTCTTGTCACGTAAACGAACCCGATAAGTCTGCACCTCATGCCCTGGTTTCCCACACTGCTGACAAGTCTGAAGCTTGCGGCACTGCCCATTGTGATGATAGTTACACTTGTTGCACTTCGGGTAACTACCATGGTAAGAACCAGACTTCTGCCCAGACTGGGCTCCAGATAAAGGGGTAAAAGAATCAGACTTCTTCTGTTGCTGCTGCGGCAGAGATGGAGCAGTATTCTTCACAGAACTCTTTCACTTATGCTTGTTGTTGTCAGAAACCTTCACAACTGTACCTTTTGGTGGCAAAGCACCTTCTTGAACCTTCTAATTGGTTAGCTTGTGAGCCAACCGGATCATCCCCTAAAGAGTAGCAGCATCACTTGCGGTCACCAACCTGCGAATCTCTGGCACAAGCCCAACAACATAAAACTCAATCCTCTTATAGCCAGGAGTAGAAGCATCCAAACACATAAGAGCCAACTCATGATATCTCGTAGTATAAGCCTCAATCTCAGATCCAATGATTTCCTGGTTCCAAAGCTCATGTTCCAACCTCTTAATCTCGTCCCGAGGACAGTACTCAGTCTTCAGAAGAGTAACAAACTCAGCCCAAGGCATACCATTAGCCTTTGCTAAACCCATAGGCTGAACAACAGAGTTCCACCATGTCAATGCAAGACCCTCAAATGTACCCGAAGCATACATCACATGGTTCTCAGCAGGACAACCACACATAGAAAAAGACGACTCAACCTTCTCCAACCAACGGAGCAACCCCACCACTCCCTCAGACCCGGAGAAATAGTGCGGCTTGCAGTCCATAAACATCTTATAAGTGCAAGCAGGAGGAGGTGGGTTAACAACATTACCTGTATCAACACACCAAATAAACAAAATGAATACACCTCACAAGGTATAAGAAAACAAGAGTAGTAGTAATCAAATTACCACCACCAAAACCATGCTGAGCAGCCTAGAATGCAGCAAGGGCAACATACACCTGTTGCTGAATCAAGTTGTTCAGTTTGGCTTGAGTCATAATGACATTCTCATCACCACGACCATCACCACAAACACCGCTACCACCACGGCGTCCACCACCAAGGCGTCACTAGTATCAACCACTAGCAACAATGATAAAGAATCATCCTAATCAGACCAATCCGTATCAACCACGAATCATCCGATCAGAAGACCAAGCGTATAAGAATTCTCAAAGAATAATCATTCCAAGGTGTACTAAACCAAGTACAAGTGTAAGATAGTGTGTGTAAGCAGGTGTGTCCATTGGATAATAAGCAGGAAGAAGTCCGAATACTAGGCAGATCTCGAAGCTATGCCGAAGCCACTCCAATGTACAACACCGCCGTGCCAAGAATCAACAAGTCAGTCCCTTCATCTCCAAATCCCGAAGAAGAAGATAAGATAAGGAATAGATAAACCAAAAAAAAAAAAATAGATGATGTAACACATAAGTAAGATGATGATATAGACACCTCGACAAAGTTAGTAAGTTTCCCACTACAACGACTCATAAATATGTCATCGTCTAGTGTGTGTTACTCGTCTATAGAACAGACTCTACATGCAGTCCTAGTTCACTATAACCATTGGCTCTGATACCAATCTGTCACACCCTCAAATTCCACATGCGGGGTTTTACCGCGAGGCACGTGACATACCATGATCCAAGTCAACAGTCACAATAAACGACAACTATATGTTATGAAAATAATGTAAAATAACCAACCACGTATTTTAAAAGTTTCAAAACCAAAGCAGACAGCGGAAGCATATAAGTTTACAAAATCAAAGTTTCAAATGTATGTAGTTAAACCAAACAAGGTTCACTTTATGAATGCAAGACCAGACGCAGTGCGACTCCATTGCGCCTAAGACTCCCTGCTACCTTAGCGACCTGAGAAAACATGCAAAGTTAGTCAACACATACAGTGCCGGTGAGTCATAGAGATGAGTTTGCAAAAGTTTATAAGTTTGTAATCCAGACCCAACAATCCTTACATCTATACCTTATGCTAGCTAGACATCGTTACATGATACTTTAGTATCGTGAACCACTGCTGAATGTTAGAATGCCTATATTCCCGTCACCGGTTAATCACCTGGTGCCGTAAGTTTGCAGGACAAATATGCACCCCCCACCGACCTCCAATCGGCCAGAGTGGGGCTTGCCTGGCCTAATAGATCTATTCACACATTCCCCGCTATGTGTCCATATTTAGTGGTTCACTAAAGTTTGAGAGGTCTTTACCGATGAATAAAATTCACTAAGTATCCATGTGGTATAATGTAATATGTTGATCTTAAAGTTTGTAAGTTCATACCGTATGTTTCTCCCCCAAAATTATGAAAACAGTAAAGAATGTGGTTGTGAAACTCACCTTAGTTTGCTTCCTTTAAATAAAGACACAATCCTGATAGTCCCAAGTACCGGCAATCTATCATAAAAGTTTGCATAATTGTTTTGACTAATAACCCTTAGGTTAACTAGTCCCCGATTATCCAGATCATGTCTAAGTATGTTTGAAAATGTGTTTGACTGTTGAACCGACACACCAGACAGACCCGATATCCCATTGTTGACCCATTACATAAACTAATCAAGTATATATAGATTACACATAAGGTTCATGCATAAAACACTTAGTTTGCATCAAAAATCGCACATAGCAAGGTGTAAGGTCGAATCAGGACTTCTGGAAGTTCATTCGACCCATATGGGTCCTCATTTAACTCATATGATTTTGATTCGACCCATACACAAGTTCATTTGACCTAACATATGTTAATTCGACCTAAACACATGATCATTCGACCTAACACATGTTCATTCGACCTTAACACATGTTAATTCGACCAACATAAGGTTCATTCGAGTGAAATGAAGTTGGTTTGACCCATTTGAACTCCATTCGAACCCACGAAGGGTCGAATGAGTTTGCTTGGTTCGACCTAATGCAGCACAATCTCATAAAACACACCAAACCGCATCTAATAAGTCTGAAAACATCACAAAACGCCACAAATCACAGCAGTCAAGCATCATTAACCTATCCCCACAAAACCTTGCTAATTTTACTTCAAAATCAGTCCGTTTTATAACTTACCCAAAATAGCAAATTATGGAAATGTCACATCAATGCATGTAAACTTTACCCAAAATGTAAACTTGCCGAAATCACTTAACAATTAGCTCAATATGCTCAGCTTATCATGTATATGAAAACCCCTAATCATTTCGTTAACAATAACATCATGAACAAACCCTAGACGTAACACAAAATCCCCCAAATAGGTAAAACATCATCATCCAACAACTTGTAACCTAAGATAATCATAAACCACCATCTATAACAGCCCTAGATCACTATTATAACATCTAAGCAACATTCAATCATCAAACAATACAATACACATCATTAAACACCATTAACACATGTTAATTTGTATGAAAACTCATGTTTAATGATGAGGTTTTGTTTAGAAAGGTGTTAGAGAGGTTTTTAATCATGAAAACCATCTTAGAACAGATCTGGACCTTTAGGGTTTAATAAAAACGAATGAAAATGCTTGAAAAGAGTTTTAGATCAAGAACACACCTTAGATCTTCTCTTGTTTATGATATAGATTATGAAAAACAAGGTCAAAAACTCCTCCCCAAGTGTTTATGGTTGAGAGAGAGAGCACTTGGAGGCGTTTAGGGTTTTTGAAATGATTAAAAATTGCAAAGTATGGTATTTATACCCCATCTTCATTCGCACCATACAGGGGTCGAATGAAGATGATTAACGGTCGAATGAAGACATCAGATACTGGTTCGAACCCCCTACAGGTCAAACCAGTTTCTATGTTATCCTAAATTTCCAGTTTTGTCATTTTTAACGCATTTTAACACATCCTAACACATGAACATGGAATCCTAACATATGTTAAGTATACATAATCATGTATAATCATATAAACACCGTTAAAACATGTATTTGCACATAATATATCATATATGGATCAATCAATGTATGTCACTTAATTCAATCATGTAATTCACCAATAACGGGACTCAAGACTTGTGTGTACATAAAATAACCCCAATGATCCTCCGAATCATTGAACCCTGGACAATACGTAATGTTACCCGACTCAACTGACCCAGTTAAGTACGTTAGTAAATGTTTTTCTCTAAGGTAGACTTATATGTTCGTAAAATGTTAACTTGAATATGCCGGGTGTCACATAGATAATCAATGTATGTAAAATTCACCAAAATAACAAGACTCGATATACGTGGAAAGCCCTTGTTAGGATCTGAGTTTGATTGTTTTGATTGTTTAAGTAATATGAGTAATGAAAGAAGTAAACTATAAATGGAAAGTGCAGCGGAATGATAAACTATAAATCAAAACAAGAGAATAATTGTTTTTGAATCGAAAGCTTTCATATAACTAAATGATTACAAACGATTACAATTACTCCCCCTCGGCCTGATCACTCGTGTAAGTTTGTCTAAGAGAATGTTTTGAGTGATGAATAGAACAGTACATGCACTGATCTATTTATAGACAATCTAAACTACTGATGACCTAGGATGACGTCACCTAAGAAAGTGACCTCTAACAGAATAACAACATAAAACATCTGATGACACAAATACTGTTATATTAGAAAACTCTGATAGACAAACAGCTGATAGGAAACCTCTAATGGTCTTGTAACGTCTGTTGGAGCCTAAGTGCTGTTGGCTCCAATGACCTTTAGTCTTCAGTACTTAGATCAACAGTTGTTCTTCATCAGACCTTTGATCAACAGTTGTTCTCTAGCAGTTGTTCTTTATCAGACCTTTGCAAGCAGCAATTGTTCCAACAGTTTTTAGGGTACAGCAGATGTTAGGGTCAACAGTCTTTTGGGAGAAGTAACTTGTAAATGCTGTTCTTATTAAGTATCAATTGTGTAGTATGTTTTGTCTTTCCAATCATCTGTTCTTCTCCATGTCAGCAGACCCAACAATCTCCCCCTAGAACAGATGATGCCAAAACTAAGCTTTATTTTTTATCTTTATTCCTCATCGGACTTTCTCTGATTTGACCTTTGAATTGTAATTCAAAGCTCATTGAGAAGAGGTCTTCTACATCTCTTTCAAGCTCTAAGTTTAGCAATGTTTGGAGATCATCTGCACATAGGCCATGTGCATCATCCATACTTAACTTTTGGGCTTCTCCATCTGATCTGAGCAGAGTCAATTCATGGTTGTCTTTGTTGACCTTCCATTTTAGAATTTTTGAATCAGAGGATTTGTTGAGCTGCAAATTTATTCTAGATGAGTTTGGTGATGGAGGTCTCCCAATGAGTTCCTGAGTTTTTCAGTTGTGGGATTAGAAAAATAATGTATTTGGTTGAAGAGACCCTCTTTTACAAATGTATCAGAAAACTTCTTCTGGTCTTCTTCAGATATTTCCTTCTATCTTTTGAACTGTCTCTTGGCAGCAGCAGATAGGTCAGAAGTGACTAGTAAACTGTCAAGTGTAAAGGCCTATAGAGGTCTCTTAACCATGGGAGAATTAGAGTAAATTGGTTTTCTGCGCAGTGTAGGATCTTTCTTTCTATTATCTTCCAACTTCTTGTATGTTTCCACCAGCCTTAGCTCAGCCCATCTTGCAACTGACTTCATCTCCCCATATTTAGCAGCCACAATTTCTTCTCTCATCCTTTTGAACTTCAAAGCTCTGATTGGATCTCTGCCTTTCCTAAAATCAGGGGCAAAGATTTTTACTGGGGGATTCTTAGCCATTTCTTCAATTCTCATAAGTTCTTCTTGAAGAGCATGAGTGGTCCAGCCTGCAAATTGTTTCTTTGTTGCTTTGTAGGGCATGGTTGCTAAGATTTGTTCAAGAATAGATTCCCTAACCACCTTTTCCAAATCACTGCTGAGAGGCATGGTGGACATGGAGTTTCTCTGGGTCTTAGCAAAATCTTTAATCCTTCTAAGTTTGCTAAGCTCTGCTGAATGGATGCCCTGAGCAGTCCTGTCATCTTTCCCTTTGCATCTCTCCTTGATGATTAAATCAGCCTGTTCAGTCTTCAATTTAAGATATTGATCTATGTTTCTAGGAGCAGGAAAATTTGGAAGAGATGGGAAAGATCTTTCTGATGGATGCTTAGTATTGTAGAAGGATTGCATTTCCCCTTGAGTAGATCAAGCTCAAGAGGATACTGAGCAACCAATGGTGTGATGGATGGTGGTGGTCTGTGAGATGTGAATTGAGAGGCGTGTGGTGAGTATGATGTAAGTGGGATGGCTGATATAAGTGTAGGTTTGGTGATTGAAGTGGAAGGTGGTGATGTTTGCATGTTCTCATCTTGTACCACAAAGGTTGAGATCACGGACCAATGGAGTCTCTGGTGCTACTTCGGGAACGTGTGGTACTTGCGGTATTTCCTTCTCGGTGCTAGATAAACAAGTGCTCGACGAAGCCATAATCTGTGAAAAGTAGTGTTCGTGCCTAATAAGTATATAGTCGTAGAGATAAGAGAAGCACATAATTCCTAATTCATACTAGCAAATAAGGGCATAACAACATAAACTTTGTTTCTTAAGGTACTCTAAGTAATGTATACTAAGTCCTAAAATACTTAATCATTTATTTTTGAGAGCGTTCATGGTTATAGTATAGACCTAGTAATTCCTGTATGTGATGTATGGATCGTGTAAACAACAAAGAATGATCAAACAAGTTAGTTTTAGGTGCGGAATCCCTAAAACAATCACAAAATAATAGTCAAACAGATCAAAACAAGTAAATCATCATTTAAAAAGCTTTTTCATTAATTAGAAACTCAATTACACGTTTAGAGATTGATACAAACAGGGTAAGAACGTGAAAAGAGCTAAATAAACTTCTAGAGAGAGAATCAGAAAGTGGAGGGAATAATATGACACCTTGTTGCATTCAAAAAATCAAGCTTGACTATTTATAGACTACACATTCGCCCAAATGATTCGTGCGAATGTGCAGGTTCGACCAAACCAACTGGTCGAACCAAGCCATACATAAACAATATTCACATTCGACCAAAACTGTTCCTTCGCACCAACTGATTCTCCTTCGACCAAAAACACAGCTTCCTTCGCACCTTTCATTACTCCTTCGCACCATCGATAATTCACAAAACATGTTTATTGAACAATCCGAATCACTAGTCGCACAATTGCATCTACAAACTCCCCCGCAACTATTGCTTGGATTGCTGTCGACGTTGTTCGTCCATTCTGATGTTCATCAATCTGATATGTCGTTGAATCTTCTGTTCTTTAGTCAAAACCGGTTCCTGAAATTGCTTTGGCTTTGTCTTTTTCACTTCAGGCACCTTCTGCTTCTCTACAAACTTCTCGAGCTTCTCATCATAGTCACAACCAGCGTTAATATGATATGCAAAGCACAGAAATACCACACGTTGGTATTTTCCTGCTTGTTCAGCATCCTTCACTTCAGAATAGATCGGATTGTAAAACAACATTATTATATCCTCATGTGAACAGTTGATTAACCACATGGGATCAAAAATGTGTATTTTCTTGAAGTTCTTCTCTCCATCTTTCAACACAATCACAGCCTCTGCTATCTTCCAATCATAATACCACCAAATGAAATCTTTGGCGAAGTGTTGTGGAATCGGCAACAAAGGAATCTTTTTCAACACTCGCAGTGGTTTATACTTTAACGTCACCTTGGGCATACCTGTAATCATATCAATATCCTTTTTATGAACAATTCGTTTTGGATATTGTGGTTCAAACAAATCCCACTTGGTTCGGATTTCAATCGTCATCTTCTCAGCAAAGTAAGTAATCTAACTATTTGACGCTCCCGTTAAACGGTGATGACAAATATCACGAATAGCCCAATAGGGAAGAGTCTTCAAATGATGAAACTTATCAAAACATAAGATCCCCTTCTCCCACTTTACTGCTATGCATCTCAGTTGCTGAATAAACTTCCAGGCCAATGCACGACCTTTGAAAATCCCACTATGAAGTTTATAAAAGCTACCTTGTATCTCAGCTTTCGGACGGTTATTCTCTTTCTCTTTCAATTTCCTCAAAAACTCCTTCAAACTATCTGATTGCTCGAACCGTGGTTTATCATGCCCTTTGAAAATCTCATCTTCAAATACTTTGCTCTTCTCCTTAGCTAGTTTCTCGGCCTGGTTTAGCACATCATCAGAAAAACCTGGAAATTCACAATCTTGATTATTCTTGAAATATTGTGGATATTCCTCACTCGTTATATCCTCCATTTCAACCTCTTCAAAAGCAGGAACGTCACGGTCATCAGAATGATTCCCGGCTTCCTTTTCAGGTATCTTTGGAATGTAATTATCAGCGAGCAACTCTTCCAAAGTCTTTCCCACCTGTTTGGCTAAACCCTTAAGTATTTCTTTAGAAACCGCCGCAGAAACCTCTCCATCTTCAAGATCTGGGTCATCAAACTCTAATTCAAATAGCTTATTAATCGACTCGAATATTTCTGGAAATCTGCTTGTCATGTCAATCGTCCAGACTCGATCTGTGAGCATCTGGCGATACATGTTCTTGTCTTCTTCCGATAACGACTGTAGTTTTTCATTCCAGAAGATATCGTCATCAACATTTTCACCTGGAGTCTTAGAGCTCGACTCTCCACCCTTACTTGAATCACGCTTTTCATAAATATACTTCTCAGCGTTGTCATCATCATCATCATCACTACTATCAAAAGCAGAGCTGTTTCCATCACTCGATCCACCATCTGAACCTCCATCATCTCCATCATCTTTCTTCTTCTTCTTTTTAGAATCATTTCCAGCATCTTCATCAAGATCTTCATCCTCTTCTTCATCAGATGGTTCAAAGTCTACCTGCTCTTCTTCTCTTTCTTTATCTTCTTCACCAGCTTGAAGTAGAGGAGCTCGAGAGTACAAGTCTTTTATCAAATCATCCATATGCTTGTTACTCTTCTTTAGCTGTTTGTTCTCCTCTTTCAAGACAATAATCCTTCTGGTGTTTCGTTGCTCGTGCTTCAGCAACTTCTTGCTCTCTCTTTTCAACTTCTTGATTGTTTTCTTCAAAACTTCATTATCATCATGGGATGTGACTACGACTTCCAACATCTTTCGATCATTCGATTTCAATTGCTCGATCTCTGTTTGCTGTTTGTTAATAATACTCATCATCTCAGATAACCTTTGATTCACAGCATTCATGATATCACTATCCACTGAGACCTTCTTCTTAACGGGTGCTTCAGCAACTTCAGGCAGTTTGCCTTTCCTCATCTTCTTAAGCACATTATCTAAAGCTTCATTAAACTGATCAACAGGTATATCATCACTCTGTTGTGTGCTCGAAGTAGTCGCAGTCTTTTGTTTCTTTGATACTGGTGCAGTAACCGGTGACTTAGAACTAGAAGCTGGTGGAAGTTTCTTACCAGCTATGAGCGATTCAATCTCTATCTTTCTCTTCTGACTTGGTTTCTCCTGTTTCTTCTTCTTTGATTTTTCAGCATGTACAGGTGAACCGGTAAAAACTTCATCTAAATTCAGAATCACTTCATCATCACCAACAGGAATTGGACTCTTAGCACCTTGATCTTCAACAGTCTGACTAACAGACTCACTAGCCACAGTGGCCTTGGGCGTGGTGGTCTTTAACGTTTCAGTCTCTGAGTCCCAATGTTCGTCTTCTTGCGTCTCCTCTGAATCAATTGACGCTTCATCCACAATATGCAAACCCTTCTTTGCCATCGTCTTGTTACGTCTTGGTGTGCTCTTTGTCTTCTCAGGTTCACATACAACTTCTAACCTTATCCCTTTCTCCTTAACCTTTCCACTCTTGGCACCGACATTAACAACCTGTCTTTTGCGCTTAGCATCTGGATCAACAAGATGTAATGGGTTATCTGGATCTGAATCACTGTTTGCGTGTCTTACAAGCCCTTCACCTGGATCTGTATAATCAATCCTTGCTAGATGTCCAAATAAACGCCTTACTGGTGGACGTTCATTGACCGACAATCCTTTGTACACCTTCATCCTAGCAAGTGTATTAAGTGACATATGTTCCTGAACAACAATATGCTTAGGATTCCTCTTCAAGTCTTTATACTTGTTATCAAATACCATCTGGAGGAAACGAGGATATAGTAGAAACTTCAGATTCCTCGTGCCGTTTACAGGCTCTAACAAGTGTTCAATCAGTATGCCTGAAACATTGAACGGTTTGTTCAATACCAGGGCTACCATCAACGAGCTAATACTCTTGCGCATTAAGTCATATCCTCCAGCGGCTGATCCGAAGACATGTATCAAAACGTGTGCCAAATATTTGAATTGAGGTCACAGTTTTCCCTTGTGCAATGAACCGTCAGTGATTGGTCCATTGTATTTCATTCTCAGGAAACACTTTCGCTGATCCATGAAACTCAACTCCTTAGGATCTGTCTTCTCATCTTGTAAGTTCAAAGCTTCTCTTAAATCCTGCTCACATACGATAACCCTCTGCCCTTGGATCTTGCTAATCAAACATGACTCGCAATTCTAGAAGTCCAGCTTCGCTCCCGACCAGAATTCTTGCATCATGTCTCGGTAAATGATAGTAGGTGTAGCAATCTCGTCAATCACCCTACATCTCCTTAAGAATTCAATGATCTCGACAAACTCCATGTGCTTTTTAACTTCTCCGAGATATGCACAGCAATTATGCGCATTTTTGAAGGTTAAAGGCTCTTCAGGAACTTTCTTAGCAGGTTGTGAGGATGATCCAGCTTGCTCAGTAGTCTTCTCCTGCTCGGACATGATTTAATCTGCAAAACAAAACAAAGAAGCATGCTAAAAATCGACAAAAATTCAAACCTTGAAAATTTGGTATTTAACATTCTCATTCGCCCAAACGGGGGTGCGAATGAGAAAAACAAGGTGCGAATGAGAAAATTGAATGGTACGAATGTATAAATTTTGGTAAAAAGTTTCATTCGCCCACAAGATCTACATTCGACCAGTTTGTCATCTCCTTCGCCCATTCGAAAGGGTCGAAGGAGTCTGTTCATATTTTTGAATTTTCAATTTTGAGATTTATTGTTTCTGATCATGTTCTATTGATTTGTATTGCAACTAACAATGCCGATAAACCATTTTAAACTCACAGTTTCATCAATTATTCATTATGTCTGTGTTTTCAACTAAAACTAGGGTTCGAAACACAACTGATGATCAATTGATCAATCTGTTGGTTTTGAATCCATGATTTATGGTTTTTTTCCCCCTAAAACACATATATAATGAAGCTTTAATATCAATTGCAACAATTAAGTTGTTAAAATCAGTTTTTAAGAATTAGGGCTTGAAACACAAAAACAGGGATTAATCCTTGGATTCTGGATGTTAACCTGTAAAAGATAGTGGAAAAGAATCAGTGAACGTAGCCGATCACAATGGTATATCACAAAATAACAGGGCAACAAGGTGAGGTTAGAGTGAAAATTTTGAAAAAATTTTGTATAGGGTCGAATGAGACTGATATGGTATATATAGGCACACTCCTTCGCCCGTTCTACTCGTACGAATGAGAAGCTTTTGTCTCCTTCGACCCTAGTTAAAGGTTCGAATGAGCCAAAAGGGTTCGAATGAAACATATGTTCAAGAACACTCTCCTTCGCCCGTTTAAAACATACGAAGGAACATGAAAAATCCCACATTCGACCAACCGAATGGGCGAATGAGAATTGGGATTTTTGATAAATTTTCCAAATCTCAAAAACGAGTCTCGTTCCAATTATTTTCCAACTTTTAAGCATCCAACATTCAAATTTTCACATTTAAAAAGTTACAAAGCTCAAATGGTGTAACAAGGTTTAGGAAATCGACATCAACCACCATCAGTTATCAAAAATAAAATGGAAATGAAAAATCGTTTTGGATTTTCTAAAGTTTATGCTAAAACACACCTAAAATCTTTTTGAGTTTTGTAATTTTTGACGAAAAATAAAATGCAGAAATGTAAATGAAAAATTGTAAATGTTTTTGGGATTTCCGGTAAAGGGATCATATCAGTTATTGAGAAATCTGATCACACCGTTGATCTTTTGATTTATTATCATTAAAGACAATATGTGATCTGGCAACTGTTGATATTGTGATCCACATAAACTCACATGCAGACTTTTGTGCAGTGCTTTAAACTGATACTGATATTTATAGTATAAACGTAATCGTCTGTGGTTCCCACGCACACGACATACTCCCGTATCAAGAAGTAAATGTACAAAGACTCATTGAAAAGCGTGATTATGCTTTTGTCTTCTGTAGATTTTACAAGGTATAATGCACAGAGGTATACAGGTCAGCAAATTAATGCAGCAAAGTAACATATGCACTGTACCAGGTTGAGGACTGATATTAATCATGATTTGCATCAGTGATTAATACGATGTAATAGATATTCTTTGATCTTCATATAACATGGAAAGTTCCTCAATTCGGTAACTTTAGGATTTGGCATAAAGCTCTTTTATAAAGACACCCTATCTGATCTAGGTCCATAACGACTTACAGCAGAAGATCAGAGAGGCTATCCCCAGACAACTAATAACATAACGACCCTAAACCTCCGAGTTTTGTACAAATACCCTATCAAATGAAATTACAGTACTAAGACCATATGCCCATGAGGAGTTCATCCACACAACAATTCATTTGATATGTATGTATCAGGCACGCAGTAATAAGTCTACGAAGCCTATCAGCACATCGCACAAACTCAGACACACGACCTATATAGCAGTACATTACTTAGAATGTGTCAGATCCCCACTGATGTACTATCATTTCCCTTTATACTCCAGGAAATCATTTTTGATTTTTCTGATTTTTATAAATTTTCGAATTTACTGTTCCCAAGGATAAGCTGGAGCATTTCAAATATGTGACTGCCCAGATATCGTTTGTTCACATAAATCTGACGGCATTAATCTAAGGGAAGAAGATATAGCAGTCAGCAAAGAAATTTTCTAATTTTTATGGATTTTGAAATTTTTCAATGTTTTTGGATTTTCGAAATTTTTCTGAAAAACAGTAAAAATTTAAACTAAAAAGTGATAGACTGAGGTGGTGATCAGTCCTGTTTTTCTTTAATACCATTAGCTTTTAAAAGATAATCAAATCTGGATTTGTCAAAAGCTTTGGTAAAAAGATCTGCGCGTTGGTAATCAGTGTGGATTTTGACCATATCGATCAACTCTTTAGCATAACAATCACGGATAAAATGATATTTAATCCGGATATGTTTAGCCTTTGAGTGATTTACTAAGTCTTTTGTTAATGCGATTGCAGCTTCATTATCACAGTAAATAGGGGTTTTAAGAAATTGCAAACCGTAATCCACCATCTCTTGTTGGATCCAAAGAACCTGTGAGCAGCAGCTCGATGCTGAAACGTATTCTGCTTTACATGTGGATAGTGCAACTGCGGTTTGTTTCTTGCATTGCCAGGTCATGAGCTTGCTCCCCATAAACTGGCATCCAGCCGTTGTGGATTTGCTGTCTTTGTCACAGCCGCCCCAATCTGCATCACTAAAAGCGATTAGGTCAAAATTATCATCATGAGGGTACCAAAGTCCTTTCGATGGACAACCCTTCAGATATCTAAGGATACGCTTGACAGCTGCAAGATGACTCTGTTTCGGCTTCGATTGATATCGTGCACAAAGGCATGTCGCAAACATTATATCCGGTCTAGACGCGGTGAGATACATCAGAGATCCGACGATTGCTCTGTATGTAAATGGATCAGTCAGCTCCCCCTTAACGTCAACTCCAATCCCGAAATAGGTTGTATCGGGGTATCCATCGGCTTCGAATCATCCATCTGGAATCGGCTCAAGACTTCAGAAACGTATTTCGTCTGGTGAATAAAGATCCCCGTTGGTCTTTGTTCCACCTGCAAGCCTAGGAAAAACTGCATTTCTCCCATTGCGCTCATTTCGAACTTTTCCTGCATAACTTTTTCAAATTCCCTGCACAGAAGTTCGTTAGTTGACCCGAAAATAATATCATCAACATAAATTTGTACAAGAAGCAAATCATCTCCTGCTCGTTTCGTGAACAGTGTGCAGTCTACCAATCCGCGTTTGAATCCTTTCGAGAGAAGATACGTGCTCAGCTCCTCATACCATTGTCTCGGAGCTTGGTGCAACCCGTAGAGAGCTTTGTTTAAAACATAAACCTTATCCCGGTGAATAGGGTCCTCAAAGCCTGGCGGTTGACCTACGTAAACTTCCTATTTGACCACACCGTAAAGAAATGCGCTCTTTACATCCATCTGATACACCTTGAATTTCTTCCAGGATGCAAACGCTAGGAACATTCGGATAGCTTCCAAGCGTGCAACAGGTGCATAGATTTCATTGTAGTCGATTCCCTCAACCTGATGAAAACCTTGAACGACCAAACGAGCTTTGTTTCTCACTATGACTCCTCTATCATCCTTCTTACACTTAAACACCCATTTGGTTCATATTTTCTTTCTTCCCGGGGGCAAATCTGTCAGCGTCCATACTCCGAGTTTCTGAAATTGTAACAACTCTTCTTGCATTGCTTCCACCCAGGCATCATCCAAAAGTGCTTCCTTGTACGTCCGCGGTTCGACCTGCGAAACATAACAAGCGAAAGACCAGTCATTTTGAAAACCAGATTTTTGTATTTTGGCATATAAAGCAAGATTGCCAATATATTCTGGTGCTTGAGCATTTCTCAATTGCCCTCTTGTCATAACGCTGCTACCAGGATCACCTATAACCTGTTCAAGCGGGTGTATCCGATGTATCCGAGATTCCGGATAATCAGGTACTTGTACTCCCGTTTTAGTCGTCAAATTCTCTGTAGAAACCAGATCATTACCCACATTCGATGTTGAAGCATCAGTTGTAGTTGGGTTCACTGGTGGTGTCACTGTAGCATTGTCCAGAATAGCTTCACTTGTAGCATCATCGTCTTCATCTTCTGAATCTGATGAATTAAGCATTGTAGAAGCTTCTTGGAGCACCTCTTCTTCCATCACAGGAGCAGTGGTATCATTAGAAGCTGCTTGAGGATTTACAGTGATCGGACGCACTAACGGTGAAGTCACGGCATTTTCGACCTCGTAATAAGCGAAGTACAACTTCTTCAACCATGCTATCTAGATTGAATTGTAACATCACATAATTTCTCAAATTTATTTTTAATAAAAATTCAACTTATTCATTTTAAATTTCATTATCATTACTATTATTATACTTACTACAATTGTCATTTTCATTATTATAAAACTATACAAAACAATTCGTAATTGATATGTGCCACTCAACTCATGATTTCATTTTGAACATGGATGGCTTAATTAGTGCTTTGCATCATTTATCTTTTACTTAGAGTCAAATCTTTTATTTTTATTTAGAGTCAAAGTTAATTTATTTAGAGTCAAACTCAATTAAGGTAGTGAGTGTTATGTTCCAATAATTTAGCCTCTAGCTTTCATTGTAGTTGTTACTTGTAGACCTATAAATACTCTTTGCTTTGAGAAGAAATATATGCAAAAAAAAAAAAAAAAAAATTAGTCTAATACTCTCTCTAAATTTCTATTCTAGTTTCTTTTCACTATCTTGTCACTATTGACCCGACACCGTCCGATCCAAATTTCCGGTTAGAATTCATGTTTCCGGGGAACCCGAAACGAACCCAAAACACCAAAATAATACCATTACTACTTATCATCAACTTACTAGCAACCTTTGACTACGTCTTTACGTTTGGAAACCTTTCATAGAGCTCAAGACAGTTCCGGAGCCAACGTGCTTGTTTTTCTGTAGACGCATTTTTTTTGGGTTTCATTTTTCTTCAGAGAGGTATTAAAATATTTACTAATGTTTTCCTACATGTTTAATTATATACAAATACTAGAAATCAATTTTCTAGAATTTCTATGAAATGGTGACTTGATAAATAATTTATTATTATTTTTTAAATCTAGCCTATAAAGTTTTACTATTGACTTTAATCATATTCAATCAATTGTTACCAAAATAAGTAAAATTAATATATTTCTTGTATTAGCACGTATACTTTACCTAGTATACAAGACATTATTTGATTAAATTTAATAGTATTTATGGATCATGAATTTTAAGAAATCAACCAATTATATACTTCTAAATGAAATCCTATATCATGTATTTTTCAAATTAGATACTGTTGATATTTTAAAAGTAATTATTTACAATAGTTACAATAAGAAAATGAACAAAACAGTCATTTTAATAATAAAACGAGAAGGTATGATTTAGTATGGATTATTATATTCTAGATATTACATTAATTTTAATGTAATGGGTACATGCGCATTTTATGAACCCTTATGTACTAACAAGATAAATTATTTACTTTTACAAACTTCTTTATAACATGACAATAAAGATAAATGTTTGGGTATTTCGAAAATTGGAATCTTACTTGTTTTCGCTAAAGGTCACTAGTTGGAATCGATTAATATGCTAATAAACTCCATAACTTACATCCTAAAATATTACTTTTAATTAGGTGCAAGCTTAACTCCTTGATTATTGTTAAATACTTCCAAGTCCAATCAAGGTGAGTTTTACATAGCCCCTTTTCTATTTATCACCGTTTTTGGGGTGAAACATGTTACAACATTCTATATGCAATTCAATCATCAAAGTGTCTATGTGTTTTTCTATGTTGCATTATGTCTTGAACATGACTAGGGTAAGCACAATTCTAGCATAATCATTAACATTGATCAGCCGACGGTATACAATGATAGATCTATTGGACTGACAATCCCACCCGGATACGTGCCTCCTACAAACGTAGCGTGGGTGATTGTTATCGCATAACATATTCGAGTGAACCATGAGCGTATGGGATGTACCACATTATAACAGTCACAAGGGTTGATTATGCACTCGATTTACTTCTAGTATGTTTTCACATATGGACTAGACTTGCCATGACACTTGAATTGTACAAGCTTTATTCAATTATCAAAACCTATGTAATTCTCACCAACTTTTGTTGACCCAAAATATTTTCAAACTTAACATGTTTCAGGTTATAGCTTGCTTGGAGTTTAGAGTTAATGCTTGAAGATGCATATTTAGTATTTCTCATTTAATGTACAAATTCTTGTAGAACAATTGTATGTAATGTATTTAAATCAATTATTGAAATTTATTATTTACCATGAGCTACTGAACAATCATCAATACGTGACATCCCAGTGTTTCCGCCATCGGTTGGGGTGTTACAGATTGGTATCAGAGCCATGGTTATAGGGAACTAGGTTATTAGAAAAAAATAATAATAATCTAGTCTATAACCATAGGATTTTAACCAGTACTTGCTCCTTTTACTTGCAACCTTACTTGTTTCTATTCTCTATCCTACTTCTTATCCTTACTTTAGTCCCTACAAGAAGAGTGCTCTCCATCACTGGATCTACTCTTATACTAATAGGACAAATCCTCATATTTAGCCTGAACCACCTTGAAGATTCCGTCGAAGTTCTAGATTTTAATAACGAACACGTGCAATCTGGAAGGGTGAACGCCTGTATTCTGAGTTTTCTATCTAGGACTGGCATTGCGCATAAATCCCAATCAGACGAGGGACCACCCGGATGCCTACCTGGGAATTCTCGGGATGAGTGTTCACTTATAGGCTAAAGCATGTCTTCACTATGTTATTAGAATCTAGAAGTTTTGATAAGTCAACGTTTTCGTTTATTCGTTTTAATTAATGAATAAATGATTACACTCACTTTCCTTAAACTAAGCACTAAAATCTCAAAATTGTACCACTTAAATCAATCTCATTTCATAACCATCTATGGATTTCACAATCACACTTCACCTTACCATCTTAGCCACTTTTTAAATATTCAACTCCCCATTGACACCTACTTATTTTCAACAAGTTCGAAACTTTTACAATTTTTGGTATTGCCACAATCATGTTATCTCATACACTTGATTCTAACCTTTGATCCAAACCCCACAATTTACATTGCTACATAATCCCCTTACTATAAAATAAGCTCTTTATCAACTATCTTCACATTCACTATCTCTCACAACCTTGGTCCTGCTTCAAGATTTTTCCTCTCAAGAATTAGATTCATATCCTTCACCTTCTCAAACATGAACTAGATACCCATGACAACCAAACTATCATACATGAGGATTTGTTTATCTACTTGAACATTTGATTATTCATGATACTTGAGCATGGAATATAAACTATTTGCTACAAACACACCTAGAGTCATTAACCTTGTCTAGGGCAACTCTATGCTATACTTGATACTTGATGCATTTACAAACTTGCTTACATGTATGTATTATCAATTTGCAATTCATGTGTGTAATAATTGGTACACTTAATCAAACAACTTATAGAGGATGAAGTACTTGCTCAACAGTTAGTAGAGTACCAAATAACCTACTCAACGATTGGTAGAGGTCATCATGCCTGCTCAACAGTCGGTAGAGGCCCTACAACCTGCTCAACAATCGGTAGAGGTTCTTACTCACTGACTGGTAGAGGTCTTTTTCCTGCTCAACAGTTGGACTTATTTTTGGATACATTGTATATTATTCAATCACAAGGCTATTTTGCATTACTTACATGTGTGTTTAGAGTCATAGAAGGACACAAAACCCTAATGTAAGGTAAATTGGTGATTGCGGTCCGGAACGTAATCATGAATTTACAGGTACGTTAAGGTAGTGTGAAATTCTATCAAGGTTTTTCGGTAGCTAACCAATTATAAACTTTAGTTACTTGGTAGTTCATTTGGTTTTTCTATAGTTAATCAACTCATGCATTTCTTTTAAGACTCCTAAAACTTAAGTTTGATGTTTTGTTAGATTCTTATTCTCCTTGCTATTTTAGACGAACCTAATCCAACTCTTAAAACTCACACATATCAACCCTCTTGTCCAAATTATTCGAAACATGTTATTCTATTACCTATACATTCATGTCATGCCTTAACCCAAATTTTTCAAACCACAGTTGCCCTAATTTCTATCCAATCATCGTCAACATGGTGTTTTTAATAACTTCGGGACGAAGTTTCCTAAAGTAGGGGAGACTGTAACATCACATAATTTCTCAAATTTATTTTTAATAAAAATTCAACTTATTCATTTTAAATTTCATTATCATTACTATTATTATACTTACTACAATTGTCATTTTCATTATTATAAAACTATACAAAACAATTCGTAATTGATATGTGCCACTCAACTCATGATTTCATTTTGAACATGGATGGCTTAATTAGTGCTTTGCATCATTTATCTTTTACTTAGAGTCAAATCTTTTATTTTTATTTAGAGTCAAAGTTAATTTATTTAGAGTCAAACTCAATTAAGGTAGTGAGTGTTATGTTCCAATAATTTAGCCTCTAGCTTTCATTGTAGTTGTTACTTGTAGACCTATAAATACTCTTTGCTTTGAGAAGAAATATATGCAAAAAAAAAAAAAAAAAAAAAAAATTAGTCTAATACTCTCTCTAAATTTCTATTCTAGTTTCTTTTCACTATCTTGTCACTATTGACCCGACACCGTCCGATCCAAATTTCCGGTTAGAATTCATGTTTCCGGGGAACCCGAAACGAACCCAAAACACCAAAATAATACCATTACTACTTATCTTCAACTTACTAGCAACCTTTGACTACGTCTTTACGTTTGGAAACCTTTCATAGAGCTCAAGACAGTTCCGGAGCCAACGTGCTTGTTTTTCTGTAGACGCATTTTTTTTGGGTTTCATTTTTCTTCAGAGAGGTATTAAAATATTTACTAATGTTTTCCTACATGTTTAATTATATACAAATACTAGAAATCAATTTTCTAGAATTTCTATGAAATGGTGACTTGAGAAATAATTTATTATTATTTTTTAAATCTAGCCTATAAAGTTTTACTATTGACTTTAATTAATAAGTAAAATTAATATATTTCTTGTATTAGCACGTATACTTTACCTAGTATACAAGACATTATTTGATTAAATTTAATAGTATTTATGGATCATGAATTTTAAGAAATCAACCAATTATATACTTCTAAATGAAATCCTATATCATGTATTTTTCAAATTAGATACTGTTGATATTTTAAAAGTAATTATTTACAATAGTTACAATAAGAAAATGAACAAAACAGTCATTTTAATAATAAAACGAGAAGGTATGATTTAGTATGGATTATTATATTCTAGATATTACATTAATTCTAATGTAATGGGTACATGCGCATTTTATGAACCCTTATGAACTAACAAGATAAATTATTTACTTTTACAAACTTCTTTATAACATGACAATAAAGATAAATGTTTGGGTATTTCGAAAATTGGAATCTTACTTGTTTTCGCTAAAGGTCACTAGTTGGAATCGATTAATATGCTAATAAACTCCATAACTTACATCCTAAAATATTACTTTTAATTAGGTGCAAGCTTAACTCCTTGATTATTGTTAAATACTTCCAAGTCCAATCAAGGTGAGTTTTACATAGCCCCTTTTCTATTTATCACCGTTTTTGGGGTGAAACATGTTACAACATTCTATATGCAATTCAATCATCAAAGTGTCTATGTGTTTTTCTATGTTGCATTATGTCTTGAACATGACTAGGGTAAGCACAATTCTAGCATAATCATTAACATTGATCAGCTGACGGTATACAATGATAGATCTATTGGACTGACAATCCCACCCGGATACGTGCCTCCTACAAAGGTAGCGTGGGTGATTGTTATCGCATAACATATTCGAGTGAACCATGAGCGTATGGAATGTACCACATTATAACAGTCACAAGGGTTGATTATGCACTCGATTTACTTCTAGTATGTTTTCACATATGGACTAGACTTGCCATGACACTTGAATTGTACAAGCTTTATTCAATTATCAAAACCTATGTAATTCTCACCAACTTTTGTTGACCCAAAATATTTTCAAACATAACATGTTTCAGGTTATAGCTTGCTTGGAGTTTAGAGTTAATGCTTGAAGATGCATATTTAGTATTTCTCATTTAATGTACAAATTCTTGTAGAACAATTGTATGTAATGTATTTAAATCAATTATTGAAATTTATTATTTACCATGAGCTACTGAACAATCATCAATACGTGACATCCCAGTGTTTCCGCCATCGGTTGGGGTGTTACATGAATGATTCAAAGAAGTCTTTGTAATCAAACATCCAATCTGGACCTCCACCCTGTACATTTTGTGTGTATCTTTGTACTTCGACATTAGCCCACTCCTTGACTTTTCTAGTACTTTTGTTGAATACCCTTTTTAGTGGGGTTGCATATCCAACAAAATAACCTTCTTCAGCCTTTGGTGCGAACTTCTCCGAAGGATTAAGCATTGTACACGGGGCACCAAATGGTTCTAGATACTCCAGATTCGGCTTGCGTCGGTTCAACAGCTCATAAGAAGTTTTGCCAAACTTCTTCACTGTTAAAACACGGTTTAAAGTGTAACATGCTGCGTAAATAGCTTCGTTCCAGAACATGACTGGAAGATTTGAGTCCGCAAGCATTGTTCTCGCCGTCTCAATTAGAGTCCTGTTCTTTCTTTCTGCGACACCGTTCTGCTGGGTTGTATAAGGAGCGCTATATTCATGATGAATTCCCTTGTTTGCACAAAGATCCTCCATCTGAGCGTTTTTGAACTCCGTCCCATTATCACTCCGGATTCGTTTGATCTTCAGACCATAGATAGTCTCCAGACGTGTAAACAGAACTTTCAGGTTGTCAAAAGTGTCGCTTTTCTGGTGTAAGCACATAACCCATGAAAATCTTGAATAATCGTCAGTCACCACAAGACAGTACAATTCCCCGGCATGACTTTTACGTCTGACTGGACCGAATAAGTCCATGTGCAAACGCTCAAGCGGTAGTTCAACGGAATTGACTTTCTTTGGTCTATGGGCCTGTTTGTGCTGCTTTCCCTTTTTACAACTAACACACTTGTCATTCAAATGAAAATGTTTCACATTAACTCCCGTGACAAGTTCATTCTTCACTAACTGGTTCATCTTTCTCAAATGAATGTGTCCCATTCTCATGTGCCACATTATAGATTCTTTTTCTGTAGCCTTAGAGAGGAAACACGTGACTTGGCCATGGGTGGTCATAGCTGTGACATCCGGGAACCAAGCACACATTTTTATAGCTGGCTTTATGGTTTACTTGCTGAATTTCGGGATGAAATTCTTTTTAACTTGGGGATGATGTGACACCCCGCATTTTCAGGTTAAATACTTTTACTGAACTCTAGTAAACTTACATGTTCATACATGGCTAGATACTTAACTAGGGTTAGTTAAGTAGGTTTACATGTGTTAGAAGATGCTAACATATGTTATAAGTAGGAAAATCCTTGTTAAACACACACATGAGTCCTGTATCCCAAACGTTGGTGAATTATGTGTCATACATAGCAGTTCGGTATATTCGGTTAGTTATCATGAATGGGTTAGCTACCCTTGACATGCGATGAACTAGTGGTTACACGGTGCGGGGCACCAACACAACTTACTTACTTACGTGGTTTTGGAAACCAGCGCAGTTACATACTCATTTACTTTACCTAGTGAACTCACCAACATTGTTTGTTGACCCACGATTTACATGCTTTTGCAGGTAGTTAGCTTCCGGTGCCAGGATTAGAAAGCACTGCACACTTCATTGCATTTGGGGTCTTGGGCATACACCTAAATTACATGTTATGCTTTTACATTTTCTTTCATATGGTTTTAATTTGGGCGCGTTGTTTTGTGCATGGTTTTAAAAGGATTAAATTTTGTTTACGCTTCCGCAACTTAACTAAACTTGGTTTTTGAAACGAACTAAATGGTTTGGGCATTTAGAGTTCGTTCATATGACTTATGGCTATGGGATCCTGGTATGTCATGCGCCTCGCGGTATGAACCCCGCAATAGAAATTTGAGGGTGTGACAGATTGGTATCAGAGCCATTGGTTATAGTGAATTAGGACTGCATGTTGAGTCTAGTCTATAATCATCATAGCATAAGTACACTCACAACTTATGTGCACAACTAGCTATTAGCTACATATATCTACAACATATGATTTTAGGAGATATGTTATCTTCTAGTTCTAGACTTAATTCTTAACACATCAATGGTGGGAACCTAGGGTTACACCAGGTGGCGCATTACTGGGAGTAATATCCTAACTAACCTCATGGACGAGGAGACAACTATAGTACAAGGGAGGGAGCCCTTGCGAGCGTTGTGGCGCACGTACACAGGAAGCTGCACGATGCGCATGACGTGGTACCATTAAATCAACTATGAAGGAATTCGAATACTGAGACTTATCCAGTTTCACTGAGCAAGGAGACAATTAGTTTTCGTTCCTTGTTACTTGGTCTTTCTTACTCCCATTCGAAACTCAGACGGGACTAGGTTACGCATATAGAACTTATTTCTTACTTTAGTACCTTACGCCTAGTATGAGCGGGCGAACGTATGACTGCACATCCTTGTTTTCTCATGAGCATATGGTAGGTTCAGGGGAACACATAGATCGGGGCTTGTTACACACACTCTAGGGGAGTTATGTAAAGCCTGCGACGTAGTGCAACATCACAAGGGAAGGTGAAACCTACTAATGGCTGATAGCCACGATTGGGGGAACGAGTGGTACAGCTTACCACTAAACTGGTTCACATAGGACTAGAGAAGGAGATTGTACGTGATGAGAACCACATAACATTGACATTAAGAAAGAGGATGAAGAAGGGGAAACTGAGCAGGATGACCATATGGAAGTGAAGATGAAGACTCTACTATCTAGTCGGAGCGTGGAGACGATTGGCTCTTATCTTTTCTTACCTATATTTTTCTTTTCTTTTTCCCTTGTAAACTTAGATAAGATTGAGTTTTTATGATCAACGATAGGGTGGTTGAGGCCCTCGCATCTTTCCAAGCTAGTAAAGATCTATTTTGCTAAATCGTTCTTTTCCTCTGACTTCCACATTTGAACTTTCTTATACCTTGAACGCACATCGTATTTTCAAGCCTTTTATTGGTTGTAAACCTCGATAACTCCAACGGAACTGAAGGAGACCGTCTGATTGCTTCGATAGTATAAGTCTTTGCCATGTGCATTTGTCCCAGGCAGGATGGAGTAATGTACGCTACATGCACACTCGATGAGTTACAAATACCTGGAAGGAGAACGTAACACCCTGTGGTGAAATCTAGAAATTTTGTTATATAAGGACGGATGGGTCTGAGATCGACGCCTACACTACCAAGCTACAGGAGATAGCCACTATAGGCTCAAATCTATTTAACCTACCTTACAAATACCGAAAGGGTGGGCCCCTCAGATTCGTGGCTTGGCCACTGCAGCTCACCTACAAATCTTTCACTTGACTCGCAAACTCACAGATGAGACTGCCGATCATGGTACTTTTCTGAAGCATGGTGTTTCATTTTCTACTGTTGGTGATAGCAAGAGAACGTGGGATAGTGTGAAGTATAAGTCCTGCAACAACAATAACCGTAACGGTAGCAACAACAACGGGGCTCGGGGAGGAGCATTTGTGATTGGCCTGGGGAAAGCTAGGACTGATAACAATGTCGTGATAGGTACGTGCTCCTTGAACGACACTCTTGCTTCTATCTTATATGATACTGGTGCGGACTATAGTTTTGTTTCATCAAAAAAAAAAAAAAAAAAAAAACAATTAGGGATGGTTCCTACTCTTCGAGATACTCCATACTCTATTGAACTGGCTGATGGGAAGCCTGTCGAGGTAACCCATATACATCGTGACTGTAAGCTCGAGTTGAACGGGCAAGTGTTTGCCATCAACCTTTTACCTATCACCCTAGGTAGCTTCGATCTCGTGGTTGGCATGGACCGGTTGTCCAAGCAACACGCTGACATTCTCTGTCAGGAGAAGATTGTTCGTATTCCCCCTCCCAAGTGGAGAACTTTTATCTATACAGGGTGATCGTGGTGGTGCCATGGTAGGCATCATCTCCTATCTGAAGGCCCAGAAGTGTATTCGTAAGGGCTGTCCGGCCATTTTGGCTAACATATCAGGTACTCGAGCTGAAACTGAAATCAAGATTGAGGACATCCCAGTGGTCCGAGATTTCCCAGATGTCTTCCCAGAGGAATTACCTAGACTTCCACCCGTTTGTGAAGTGGAGTTCCAGATTGACCTTGCACCTGGAGCAGCGCCAGTTGCACGCACACTGTATCGTTTAGCACCAGGGGAGCTTCAAGAACTATCTACCCAACTCCAAGAGCTATTGGATAGGGGTTTCATTAGACCTAATTCTTCGCCATGGGGAGCTCCAGTCCTGTTTGTTAAGAAGAAAGATGGGAGCTTTCGCATGTGCATAGATTATCGGGAGTTGAACAAGGTGACGATTAAGAACCGTTATCCTCTGCCTCGTAACAATGACTTGTTTGACCAACTACAAGGGTTGAGCTTCTACTCTAAGATTGACTTGAGGTCAGGGTACCATCAATTGAGAGTCCGAGAAGAGGATGTGGCGAAAACGGCATTTCGGACTCGTTATGGACATTATGAGTTTTTGGTTATGCCATTCGGGCTGACTAACGCACCGACGGTGTTCATGGATCTAATGAACCGTGTGTGCAAGCCTTACTTGGATAAATTCGTCAAAGTATTCATAGATGACATATTAATTTATTCCAAGAGCAGGGAGGAGCATGAGCAGCACCTGTGGCTAATCTTGGAACTGCTGAGGAATGAGCAGCTATACGCAAAGTTTTCTAAATGTGACTTCTGGATTCGAGAAGTCCAATTCCTTGGGCACGTGGTCAACGAGGCAAGAATACATGTGGACCCAGCCAAGATTGACGCCATCAAAAAGTGGGAGGCTCCTAGGACCCCTACTGAAGTGCGCCAATTTCTTGGTCTCGCGGGATACTATCGCAGATTTATAGAGGGATTTTCTAAGATCGCTCAACCTCTCACCACCCTAACGTAGAAAGGTATTACGTATAAGTGGGGAGATGCCCAAGAATCCGCCTTTCAGCTACTAAAGTCCAAACTTTGCAGTGCACTGATATTATCGTTGCCTGAGGGTACAGAGGACTTTGTAGTATATTGTGATGCGTCTATCCAAGGTTTAGGGTGCGTACTGATGCAACGTGATAAGGTAATTGCATATGCATCACGGCAACTGAAGGTCCATGAGAAGAATTACCCTACTCATGATTTGGAACTGGGAGCGATGGTTTTCGCTCTCAAAATCTGGAGACACTACTTCTACGGAACGAAGTGCACAATTTTCACTGATCACAAGAGTCTCCGGCATATATTTGATCAGAAGGTGCTGAACATACGGCAACGTCGCTGGGTTGAACTTTTGAACGATTATGACTGTGCCATCAAGTATCATCCAGGGAAAGCTAACGTAGTAGCTGATGCCCTCAGTCGAAAGGAAACGAAACCTAAAAGAGTGCGAGCCTTGCAACTCACCATTCATTCTAATATTCCTGATAAGATACGTGAAGCTCAGGGTGAGGCATTAAAGGAAGAGAACATCGGGCTTGAGACCCTACATGGTGCTGATAAGCACTTGGAACTGAAAACGGATGGTCTGCAGTACTTCATGGATCGAGTCTGGATACCACGATTTGGGGATCTCAGACAACTGGTGCTCGATGAAGCACATACCTCTCGCTATTCGGTACATCCTGGTCCGGACAAGATGTACCAAGATCTTAAGACTCTATACTGGTGGCCAAACATGAAAGCCGAGATAGCCACTTATGTTATTAAGTGATTGACTTGTGCGAAGGTTAAGATTGAATATCAAAAACCTTCAGGCCTACTCCAACAACCAGGGATTCCGATGTGGAAATGAGATGGAATTTCCATGGACTTCATTACAAATCTTCCTAGAACAACAACGGGCCATAACATGATTTGGGTTATCGTGGACCGTTTAACCAAATCGGCCCACTTCCTGGCAATAAAAGAAACGGATTCGTTAGAGAAGCTGGCGAACCTATACATCAAGGAGATAGTCTCTAGGCATGGGGTGCCTGCTTCCATTATATCTGATCGCGATGGGCGATTCACTTCTCGTTTCTGGACTACTCTCCAAGATGCTTTAGGAACTCGTCTTGATATGAGCACAGCCTATCACCCACAGACGGATGGACAAAGTGAACGTACCATCCAAACATTAGAGGATCTGCTACGAGCGTGCGTGGTGGACTTTGGTAATAACTGGGATAAGCACTTGCCCTTAATCGAATTCTCTTACAACAACAGTTACCACACTTCGATACAGTGTGCGCCTTCTGAGGCACTTTACGGGCGCAAGTGTAGGTCTCCTATCTGTTGGACTGAGGTTGGGGATAGCCAACTAACAGGTCCCGAACTCGTGCACGAAACTTCTGAGAAGATAGTGCAAATTAGAAACCGGATGGCTGCTGCTCGGGACCGACAGAAAAGTTATGCTGACAAACGTAGAAAACCTTTGGAGTTCCAGGTTGGGGACAAGGTTTTGTTAAAGGTGTCACCTTGGAAAGGAGTGATACGCGTTGGGAAACGAGGGAAGTTAAAATCCCCGATACGTCGGACCTTTCGAGATTGTTAAAAGGATTGGTCCAGTAGCTTACCAGCTAAATCTACCGGATGAACTCAGTGGAGTACATAATGTATTCCACGTCTCAAACTTGAAGAAATGCTTATCAGATACGACACTGGTAGTGCCACTGGAGGAGATCCAGGTGGACGATCAGCTACGGTTCGTGGAAGAACCAGTGGATATTCTTGAGCAGGGCGTCAAGAAACTCAGACAAAGCACTATACCTATTGTTAAGGTACGGTGGAATTCCCGTCTAGGACCGGAATTCACGTGGGAGCGCAGAGATCAGATGCGGCTCAAATACCCACACCTCTTTACTGAACCTGAAATCGTACATAGATCAAACGCGGGACATAAAGTAGCTCTTTCAAAGTGAATTTCGGGGCGAAATTCCTTTCAACTTGGGGATGATGTGACATCCGGGAACCAAGCACACCTTTTTATAGCTGGCTTTATGGTTTACTTGCTGAATTTCGGGACGAAATTCTTTTCAACTTGGGGATGATGTGACACCCCGCATTTTTAGGTTAAATACTTTTACTGAACTCTAGTAAACTTACATGTTCATACATGGCTAGATACTTAACTAGGGTTAGTTAAGTAGGTTAACATGTGTTAGAAGATGCTAACATATGTTATAAGTAGGAAAATCCTTGTTAAACACACACATGAGTCCTGTATCCCAAACGTTGGTGAATTATGTGTCATACATAGCAGTTCGGTATATTCGGTTAGTTATCATGAATGGGTTAGCTACCCTTGACATGCGATGAACTAGTGGTTACACGGTGCGGGGCACCAACACAACTTACTTACTTACGTGGTTTTGGAAACCAGCGCAGTTACATACTCATTTACTTTACCTAGTGAACTCACCAACATTGTTTGTTGACCCACGATTTACATGCTCTTGCAGGTAGCTAGCTTCCGGTGCCAGGATTAGAAAGCACTGCACACTTCATTGCATTTGGGGTCTTGGGCATACACCTAAATTACATGTTATGCTTTTACATTTTCTTTCATATGGTTTTAATTTGGGCGCGTTGTTTTGCGCATGGTTTTAAAAGGATTAAATTTGGTTTACGCTTCCGCAACTTAACTAAACTTGGTTTTTGAAACGAACTAAATGGTTTGGGCATTTAGAGTTCGTTCATATGACTTATGGCTATGGGATCCTGGTATGTCATGCGCCTCGCGGTATGAACCCCGCAGTGGAAATTTGAAGGTGTGACAATAGCTTTGGACATATCGAGAATATACAAATTGTTTACTCTCGGTGCCTTTAGCATCACCCACTCTTTTGGAAGTTCAAACCCCGGTTTCAAGATGTAGCAAGATTTGTCATCAAAATAAACAGAAAATTGCTTATCACAAATTTGGCTAACACTGAGCAGATTGTAATCTATTTGTTTCACATACGATATCCGCTCAAATGTCACGATCCCATTGCTAACACTACCCTCCATCGTAATGTAGCCTCCTTTATTTCCTGCAAACGCTACGTAACCTCTGTTTATGTTCTTGATATCAAAGAGTAGCGTGAGATCCCTTGTCATGTGACTAGAAGCTCCACTGTCAACAATCCATAGACTGCTAACAGGGCCAGCTGGAGCTCCCTGCACATATCAAGTAAAGCAGTTAGATCTTTCGGGGGACCCAAGCCTGTTTGGTCTTGGGTCTTTGAACGGGTTGTTTCAAAGATTCTTTCGATTCACAAACATCTTGGGTTTTCTCAACCCCTTTCTTCTTACTCTCAACTTTCTTTTTTCTCAATTTTCACATTCTGTGAAGTTGAGGCACCTTCAGACTCCTTTGATGACCAAGATTGTTCAGACCTTTTCAAGATCCGGATCTGAGATTTTGAGGTCTCAGCCGGTTTCTTTACTTCGTCTTTAAATGCAACCTTCTTGGTTACCTTCTCTGATTTAACAGAGACAGGTCCAACTGCTGGTTTTACATTAGGTTTAGGAGCAACCTTTTTGTTATCAGCAGTTGAGTTCATCACAGGTTTCTTTACAGATTTCTCAGTGGCTATCCGGTTGCTTTTGTCATAAGTCATCGGACGGTTTTCCCTTTTGTTGTAAAAATTGTTTTGATTATAATAAGGTACTTGCTGAGGGAAAAACCGTCTTTGTGGATAACTGTAGTTGTCAACCGGATAATCATGATGTTGCCTCATCTCCACCTCGTGCCTCTTGTGTCGTACGTATGGGCAGGTGGCAAGTAAATGTCCCCTTTCCCCGCACTTAAAACACGCATGGTATTCTTCATAGTTTTCTTTGATAGGCGACTTGGAAAAACTCACAATGGGATATCGATTAACCATGCATTGTTTCCTTAAACTCTCAGGAGCTGGTTCCTTCGAGTAAGTCGGTTCAATGAAACTGTTTGCTTTATCAACTGGTAGAACGAATTGTGTGACATTGACCTTGGCATCTTTATCCGAATAAATTTTCTCTAAAATTTCTGGAGGAATGTCATTGGTTCGTTCATATTTTGGGAACCAAATTGTACTTTCCTGCCAGATCTTTTCAATTTTGGAATAATTCACAAATTTAATCGGATATTCATCATCAGACAAAATCTTATCGGAGCCTTGCATCCGATAGAAAACTTTTACAGGTTTGTCACATGATTCGTTACTCATTTCATTAGGTTTCTCAATTTTAATTTCATTTTTCTTTTCAACCGGTTTAACCACATTTTTCTCAATTTTCTTGACCTCTTTCTTTTCAACACTTTTACCAACAGACTGTTCAGCTTTCTTAACAACATTCTTTCTATGAGCATTTGCCATGGGATGAACGATCTGAGATGGTGAGACTGGTTCAGTAGTGATTATATGATTTTCATCAGGGATATCACTTTCATTTTCAACAACCGTCTCAGACTGTTCATCTTCTTCATCAGAATCATCTGCAGCGACCACACCCTCATTGTTTCCCAATATAGGTCTCACATCAGAATACGGGTCTCCGACACTGGAAGTGTTGGGCTCGTTATCTGATGTGGAGTCAGATTTGACTAAAGTCTCCGGTGGTATTGCATGTAAATTATGGTTTTCGAACAACACCGGAGATGGGACAGCCTTGTAGTTTGCACTACTCGACTGGGAAGGTTCTTCAATGATGTGGTCAACTACATATGCAATGTGCTTATAACTCTCTAACTTCTTATTCACTTTTTCAGCGAAGCACTTGATGGTTGCCATTTCTAACTTGGTGTTTTCCATTTCATTAATATAGTTATTAATGGCAAGTTGTTTTATTGACAAAGTCTTTTTGAGTTCAGACACATCCTTTTTATAACCATCAAGAACTTTGCTGAAATCTTTTAAATCTTTTTGATAAATCTGACAGTTTATTTTGGCACTCTCAAGTTGTACTTTGAGAAGCTTATTTTCTTCTGTCAATTTATCAAAATCAGCACATTTAACACACACTTTAGAATGAGATTCAGAACTTACCGGTTTAGGAGGTTCTGTCATTGCCATCAACGCGAAGTGAGCTTCCTTCCCTGCAAAGAATTTGGAGTAGTCAATCTTGGTGCACGCATCATCTACCATGCACGACTTGCGGGTCATAAGGAAATCAGCTTCAGCTAGCAACTGATCAATGTCATCGTCTAGTGAATTCACACTAGCTTCTGAGTCAGAATCACTCTCCATGTCCGAATAAGCTGAATCATAGTGCTCTCCAACATCTGTGACAGAATAAACAATCATTCCTGATTTCTTGTCTTCACTCTCAGCAATCACATCCTCATTCAACTCCTCTATTTTCAACTCTGACACTTTCTCTATCACAACCTCCTCTTCAATCTCCTCATGCTCATCCAAACTCATCTTCTGTGCCACAAAAGCCACATTTCCAGCAGCAATCTCCTCCACTCCCAATTGCATACCCATCCAATCAAAACCTTCATCCTTTTGAATCACAAGTGCTTGGTTATGATTGTCAGTTTGGTTTTGGTTTTGAGTGTTAGGTGTAGAAATAGGAACAATGGTTCGGTTTGGATTTTGTTGTGATTGGTTTTGAGTTATGGGTTGTCTAGTATTGGTATTTTGTTGTGTGTTTTGACGGTTCTGGTAGTTGTTTTGAGGTTGAAAGCTAGAGATGTTAGGACTGTTGTATGATACTTGATTCTGGTTTTGGTTTTGTCTGTTTTGGTAGGTTGAATTGAACGGGTTTCGATTACCTTGTTGTGCCGGCTGTGTACACTCTCTCTTAAAATGACCCTTCTCACCACAATTGAAGCATGCAACCTTGGCTTTGTTGAAGCCGTAAGTGGTGTTTGGAGAAGTTGAAAGGTCAGTTCTTCCAGTCTTCTGGATAAAATCAGTGGCTCTCCTCATTATGCTCGCAAATGCCCACTGTATGTCCATAAGCTCCATCTCCTCTTTATCGATTTGTGTGTAGTCCTCATTGGTGAGATTGTTGTTTCCAATCTGACTAGCCACTAAACCGTTTTATGATGCAACCATAGCAGATACTAAAGCAACATGCTGTTGAGCAATCTCAACAGTCACATTGTTAAGATTAGAGGTCTCTAACACAATCGGACTTTGATTTGATTGTGTTTGATTAACCTGCATCTGATTCATGTGAGGAGTATATAGTTGTTGTTGTTGAGGTTGACTTGCTGTGTAGCAGACAGCTTGTTGTAAAGGTGAAAAAGGTGGAATAAAGTTTGGTGTTTGATAAGATTGTGGTGTGTATGATGGTGTGTATGATGAAGTTTGGGCAAGATAGTTGATTGGTGCTTTTGTGGGTTCAACAACATTGGATACACATGCAATGTGAGGAGCAACATTTGAAGTAGTGCTTGAAGTAGAAAGAGAAGTAGATGTACCACTCACATACAGATCTGGATTCTGTGGAATCTGCTCTCTTGGCTTTCCTCTTCTCCTCCATTTCTTTGTTTTCCAGCTTTTGTATGAACTCGTTGATAGTCCAATACTGGTATGCATCCTTTCCTTCAACACTTTAATGTGTTGGTTCTAGTATGGTGGTAAAGCATCAGCAAATTTATCCACCAGTTCTGACATCGGTATGCTGATCTCATAGCTCGAAAGTTCTGTGAGCAAATGGCAATACCGTGGAACCAATTCTTTTAGAGTCTCATTGCCCATGTAACTAAAGTTCTCGAATTCTTTTCGAAGCTCTTCCATTCTCAGCTTCCTTGTCTTCTCATTACCATCATGTCTGTTTCTCAGCATATCCCACAGTTGTTTAGATGTTGTACACGATCCAAACTGATGCAGCAAGTCAGTGTTGATCGCTTGAGATAACTGAGAAAATGCCTTCTTCTCGATCGCAAACCTCTTTTTCTCATCATCAGCCAAATTCTCCAACGGTATCGGTTCTCCAGTGTTCTCCAGAATAGGAGCAACATACCCCTTTACTATCATCTGCCATGCCTCGGCTCCCTCTAGTCCTTGTTCCTCCACATGTATCTTGAACTTTGTCTTCCATGTGTTGTACTCCTTCATGTCCATGAGCTTTGGTGAACGATTGCCGCTTCCTGATGATAGATCATGAATGAGTGTAGATATGGCATTGGTCGTCTGCGAATGAACGGCAGCTGCTGCTACTCCCCAATAGTTGTCAATTGGTTGTTGTAATGGTTGCACAACTTGTTGAGGAGCAGAACTAGTCATAGCCATGTAATTGATTGGCTGGGATGGTGGACTAGTCTTCTGGGCTGCAACAGACCATGGATCTCGTGTTGTCTGCTGCTGTGGTGCTTGAGTAGGTCTTGGCGTTGTTGGGAAGTTCCACATCTTAACCTGTAAACGTTTAAACACGAAAAGATTAGAAATGTTTTAAAACAGAAAACTCTTTCGCACTATCGGACGGGCGAATGAGAAATATTCTTCTCCTTCGACCGTTTTGAAGGGTACGAATGTGGCCTGATATCACACAAACTTCTTTCGACTGTTTACTTCTCTCGTTCGACCGTTTCCTCTCTCCTTCGACCGTTCGATCAGTCGAATGTAACACCAACGGGCGAATGAACACAAATAAGCAATGAAAGTCTACGTTCGACCACTAAAACAACACCTTCGACCACAAACTCTCTCTTTCGACCAAATGAAATCACACTTTCGACCGTTCTCTCTACGTTCGACCCCTGGTAATTCAAAAACGGTTATTCTTTGAAAATCCGTTAATTTTGATCATGTTTTTCAAATGTTGATGGATTTTGATGATTTAAAACAGGTTTTGAATCGGAATTGATTTGGAACAAGTTTAATGAAGAGAATTATCCAATTTAACCTTGAAAACAAGTTGTAATCAATCAAAATCTTATCAAATCAGTTTGTTCAATGAAAACAGAAACTTTTTGACCAAAATTGGGTACAAATCAACTGAGAGACTATCAATTTGTGGTTGTTTGATCCAGAAAGGCTCTGATACCACTTTGTATGTGATGTATGGATCGTGTAAACAACAAAGAATGATCAAACAAGTTAGTTTTAGGTGCGGAATCCCTAAAACAATCACAAAATAATAGTCAAACAGATCAAAACAAGTAAATCATCATTTCAAAAGCTTTTTCATTAATTAGAAACTCAATTACACGTTTAGAGATTGATACAAACAGGGTAAGAAAGTGAAAAGAGCTAAATAAACTTCTAGAGAGAGAATCAGAAAGTGGAGGGAATAATATGACTCCTTGTTGCATTAAAAAAATCAAGCTTGACTATTTATAGACTGCACATTCGCCCAAATGATTCGTGCGAATGTGCAGGTTCGACCAAACCAACTGGTCGAACCAAGCCATACATAAACAATATTCACATTCGACCAAAACTGTTCCTTCGCACCAGCTGATTCTCCTTCAACCAAAAACACAGCTTCCTTCGCACCTTTCATTACTCCTTCGCACCATCGATAATTCACAAAACATGTTTATTGAACAATCCAAAGCACTAGTCGCACAATTGCATCTACAATTCCTACTTATTTATAACGAATGCTTTGATACCAACTTCTGTCACACCCCGACAGCGCACAGTGGAAAGCAAGTCATGAGGTAACGGAAGTTGTTACCAATAAGTCTAGCATCGCATGTGAGTAACGTATGGACATCTTGCAACCACCCTCAAGTTTAACACATTTACTTTTCCGGTCTTAAGAAAGTTTAATAAAAACATGTTAATACCAAGGTGAAGTGAGTTTCATAGTTAATGTTTACAATTATTTAGAAATAATATAAAACATTGTTTATTATTTGAAATCATAAGTACATATGCTCATGATTTATAGTTTTATGGTCCCAACATCATGTCCATCGTAATGCCTGCTAAACCCCACTCTCAAATTCCCTAAACATTGATACCTGAAAAACATGCTTAAAAATATCAACAAAAATGTTGGCGAGTTCACAGGTTTTATAGCAAATAAACAAACATAAAGTTTTAATTTAACAAGTATGATAGAGTACAACTCGAAGTGAATCGTGTAGACTAGCTATATCTACATGTATGATGTAACCAAAGGTCTTTAGTCAAGCCACAATAGTTAGCCTCTCAAGCTCCACCTCAATTTAATGAGGAAAAAACTTTTAAAGTTTATGTTCTACCTTATCAATAAAATTAACCGGGCGGTAAGGGTCATCAGCCCCATAGATCTACCAAGATAAACTACGGCTCTAGTCCAAGAGTTAATGATTAATGTCATGCGGAGAAGTGTCCGTCCATAGACGACCTAAGTGTACCAATACAAAGTATCTATACAACGTGCACAACCTAAGGCCATCAAATATTCAGCAATCCTAGTCCTACCCTTCATACAGCATGTTAATCCCCCGATTTAGAAAACGTTCAAAAACATTAAAGAAAAGGGGCCATGAACTCACCTTAATGAAGAAATTCACGTAATCAATCAATCAAAGTCCTTCACTTATTATAACCTATAATATGCATGACTATTTAGTAATTATCCTATGTCTAATCAAATATTTCACCAATCTTTGTTATTATTGTTAAATCAAATTAGTGAAAATTTCCATTAATCCTTACCCTATCAACCCATCGGTGATTTTGGTAAATAGTTTAAAGTAAAACTTTACATATACATACATAGCGTCAAATTTACCCAATCCTTAAATCCATCCTTATGCATTTGCATGTGAAATCATCTTATATCCTAATCATGTAATCTATCTTAATAAACCCTTCAACGTCATAATCGCTTACTCGTATGTAATATCTAGTCTAACCTCGTCTAGACAAACTAAATCCATATATACACGGTCATTCTTATTGAAACTTACTTCCCTAAATATAGATATGAATCGCTCATAGACCATCGTAGCTTAACCAACATCTCCAAATAATCATCTTATGTTCAATGTCATTGCCCGATCTATCTCGTATCTCAAGTTCTAATTAATATGTCACTAAAACACATAATCAAGCTTATCTTAATAATTTCTATCTCGTATATAATGTCGATATTACACATCAACTTAGTGTATAAATATATACCTCAATAATACCCAATTCATCATCTTAAATCATTTGCTTATTCTATCACTAAAACTTCCTCAAAATCCACATTCTTAGTAACTTCTAAGACATAGTTTTGTACCGTAAACATCCTTCAACATGGTAAACATATCTTACATCCTAAATAAAGTTTTTTATACTCATTTTAATGAAAGATAGCTGTTTTACATCAGATTTGAAAATAATCTTTTAGATGCGTCATTTTTGTCGAAAATAAGCATTTTTGCGCATCTTTCGCAAATTTATTCAAGTTTCAACCACAATCTTTTTATAAACCTTTAATTATCCTTTATTTTACATCATTTTAAGTCATAAAAACCTGTTCTAAATAAATTTTAGAATATCTTTACCAAAACTCATATTTTTAAGCATTTTAAGCCGTAAAACGCGTTTGGATCGTACATGCAAGGTATCCCAAGCGTGTAGAACCTATCAAATCATGTTTTACTCCATTATAAACTTATTAAAACCATCTTTTTATTATTATAATCAGACCTGCACATAAGTCTAAACTACCTCAAAAACTCATCAAAATCAATGCCTAAACATAAACACCTTCTTCATCTAAACCTTATCTTAGACCATCTAAATCTCCAAAATACACTTTTACATCAGACCTGAATCCTTTCAGAAAATCTCATTGCATGACCTTAAAATCAAAGGATCTAAGCTTAATCTATCAAATTACCAACTAATCAATATATTTCACATTTATCCCCTTTTGTATACATATGTGCGGCCCATATATATATACTCACGGCACACAAATATACATATGTTTCCATTTTTATTTTCATTAAATCTCATTCTCATTATTTATTTAACAAAAATCCCTTTTTGATTATCTATGATAGATTTGGTGAAAGTTTTGATTAAAGGCTCCAATCCTTGCTTCTATCTCTTGAATCTTTGATCTTTTGGCTTTAAATCTCCAAGAACACTAACTTATCTAAGTTGTAGAGTCCATTTATTTGATTGCATGGACAAAACAAGAAGATTTGTGTGTTGTTGGGGGTAATCGGCCAAGAAGAAAGTAAAAGAAGAAGTTGGATAGTTTTCTTGAAATGTAATGTGTGTGTGTGTGTAAGAAATGAAGTGTGGGGGGGGGGGGTATTTATGGGAAAATGGTGAGTGTTTCACCATTAAAATAATAATAATAATAATAATAATAATAATAATAATAATCACAAAAAAAATCAAAATGTTTAATGGGGGTGTTTGACCGGTTATAGGGTGGGGGTTTGGGTATTATATATATATTTTTTTAAAATCTTAAAACATAATACTCAATCTCTTATCCTATAAAATCCCCTTTCATAATAATAAATTAAGGTTTCTACCTATTCGGTCCATAATAATATTCCCCTAAACTAATATTTATTCTTAGCTAATTTCGATCATATTAGTGGTTTTCTCATCGTTCCGGGTCTCGGGTTTGCGCTAAAAATCTACAACACACAACCTTCCGGCCTTAACAGTTCAAAAGCCACTAACTAAAATCTATACTAGCCTTAACAATATTCTTACTCTAAAATATTATTTCATATCTTACGGATCAATTCCAGGCTCTAAAATACTAACCGGGTCATCATCAATCAATACCGATAACTCGTTATCAAACAATCTGGAAGTTCCTAAAATTCCATCAAATTTCCAATCATTACTTGAAAATTACTATTGAGCTTCTAACAACTCTAATTTTCCCCAATCAAGTATACTACATATAATTAATCATTCTTACTGTCCTCATTATCGCAAACAAATAATATCCGAATTTTGACAGTTGTCACAGTCTCCCCTCGTTTAAGAAATTTCTTCCTCGAATTTTTTCGTCAAATATTACTAATTTCGAAATAGAACTTATCTCTTTGCGAGAATATCCTGCTACAATGTCTGTCTAAATTCGTCCTTATCCTATATTCCTAACTAACTTATGTCCAACTAACTAACGAATAAAGAACTAATCACGGAACTCACAATATTCCTAGCTCGCAAATAATCAAATCTGTAAACCATAACTTCATACAAATTGCTGTCAATATCATCATGTTTTCCAAAGATGAAAAATCTAGCATAATTCAACTCCTTTCCATGGTAAATTTCCAATTCAATCCGATTCATCGATCTCCTAACTTAACTTAATAAAGCGGTGATTATTACCTTCCACGCCACAATGTTCCATACTATGTGGTTTCCTTCCAGTAATACTTCTCAATATTAATCACCTATTTCCTTATCGGATTTATTGCCTTTTCCTTTAGCAACTTAGTCACAAGACATTCGCTTTCCTGGCGTTTTAAACAAACCTTGTATTCGTTCATCATCCATCCAAAAGACAATATCAATACTTTTCCTTGCTCTACGTCTACTGAAGTCAATCTAGCAAACCTTCTCCTTAATTCAAAATCTAATTCTAAAAATCACCAAAATATCATCTCAAAACACGCCTTTCTTTAAAACCTCTAAGTAATTCTACCTTAATGAGATAAATTCTGTAAAATCTCCTTAATATCCCAAAGAAAATCTAATCACAACGTATGTCTGACATATAAATCTTATTTCGTAATCCTTCCTTAACTCAGATTCTTCCTTGAATCATGAATATCATTCAACCTTCTTCCACCTTTCCTTAGGGCGGTAAACTCAATCAACCTTCTATAAACATTACGCGTCTAATAAAATTCCAACCTTCCTTACTAATAACTATCTATATACATCCTTACTAACTAACAATGGATCACCTAATCTTCCAAGTCATTCTAATAGTCTTCTTGGATACTTGCATTTCTTCTATGCTACTCAACACAAAATCCTTCGAAAATTCACTTAATAGTAATTACAAACTTACTTCTAAAATACAACTTAAACAAAATTCCATTTCCAATCGCATCCAATGATATCTCATCATAACCACCAAAAATCTAAATTCCTAACATCCTGAACTATAACTACAAATAACCTAAATTCCTAACATCACGATCTACAACTACGAATAAAATAAAGTAATAACTTATATACGTAAAAGAATAAATCATACCTATCACTCAACGGACTCTTAATGTCTAACGTTCTGATAAAATTCCTCCATGCCTCGCTCCTTTGCGTCATCTCGTCGAAACTCTGGGCATTCTTTCCTAAAATGTCCTGTCCTCTTACAAAAGAAACAACCTTTCTCAATCTTTTCCATATTTGCCTTACTTGCCTTCCTTGCAAGATTTACTCTACAATATGAAGCCATGTGTCCTAAATATGCACATCTCTCACAAACAATTCCTCTTCTAACATTGTCATCAAGAAAATCAAATGGTTGACCTTTGGGAATCATTTCCCTACTATTCTCCATCTTAAAATAACCATTGACCTTTCCTTTCTTTCGTTTCTCGTCTTTGTTCTTACCACCTTTACATTGTTTTCCTGGTTCACTAAATCCTTTTCGCTTAACTCCTACCAACATTGCTGCTGATTTCGGATTCTCCTCATCTACTTCGATGGGATCCTTTCTAGTTCCAATATGCTCAATCAATAATCTAGTTTTAACGGCTCCTTCCGTCAAAGAACTTGCCAAATACATCTCACTCTGCATAGTAGTCGGATTCAACGATATCACCATCTCTCTAATCTGTGGTGTCAATCCCCAAATATACTGCTCAACACAAGCTGCTTCAGAGGAAAATAAACGTGGTACTAACCTAACCAACTCACGGAACCTAGACGTATAAGCCTCTATTCCTATTCCTTGCATGGAAAGTGACCATAACTCAATTTCCGTCTTCCGCATCTCACTAGGAGGACAATATTCCTTCAACAACATCTCCTTCAACTCATTCCATGAAAGATTATACGCTACTCCGGATTAAACGGCCAAACTCGCGTATTCCACCAAGAAATCGCATCATCTCGAAAAAGACAAATCGCGTATCTAACTCTTTGAGTCTCTGAACAATTACTAGTCATCATAACTGACTCTATATCCTTAATCCAACTAATAACCTCTGTCGGACTCTCCATTCCTGAAAACGTTCTAGGGTAATGGGACATAAACGTCTCGTAATCACAACCTCGCTTTGAACTTCCTTCCAAACCTTCAACATCAATCTCTCCTTCAATCATACCTTGCTCGTGAAATCTATCATCTCTTTACGTGTCAATACCTTTGATGCCTCCAACTTTCATCATAACCTCACGCTGATCAAGTACGTAATTGACTTGCTGCGCTATCATCCTGGCTAACTGCTGCGGTGATAATGAAAGTGAAAAGTCTCCGGCCTTCGCATTAGTTTTCACTACGGGTGCCATAATTCCTTTGCTCTCTCTCTATATTCTGAGGGAAAATCTTACATAAGGAATAGCTAATGGTCGTGAAGTCTACCATATATTACATCAAAACCATCCCTAAAATGATATCTATAATACCATCGTATCCTAAAATAATCACATCCTATTACTACCTAAAAATATAACATAAAATAAATAATCATGGCCAGGTGTCTAAATAATAAACCAAGCCATATTGCGTCCATAGATACATAACAACACATTAGAAAACTTTCAAATTCAAACATTCATGCATTCAAATCAAGTCAAGTACACACATAGTCTTGAAAATGCTAAAACCAACAAAAGTAACATAGCAAAAACATCACATCAAGTTTTGTCCAACTGGACCATCAAAACATAAACGTAAAGTCTAACGCGCTCGTGAATCAAAAGAAACGCAAACAACTCATGGAGTCCTGCCTCCACGTAGGATAGTAGCCATAAACATCAACACACGGTGGTCAATGCCGTCGCGGCTCCATACTTCTCTTCTGCATCCTTCAGTCTCTGCTCCATCCCATATCTACAAACTGCAATCTCTTTCAACATAACATCCTGTTCTGCCATCCTCTCCTGAATCTTGGACAACTCTCTCTGTACTTCCATCAAATCTGCCTCAAATCTCTCAACCCTATGACATAACTGAAATCGAACGTCACTCTGAATCATGGAATCCTCCTCAAAAGTCGTAATCCTATCATCCAATAAATCAATGTTATCATCCAACGAACCAATCCGTCCTTTCATTGCTGCCGACCGCTCTTGAAATACTACAAACTTAGAACTCAAATCATCAAGGTTAAACTCCGAACCATCCATCCTATGGTATAGAGTATCAGTCCTCATATCTAATCTCACATACTTCCCTTTGTATGTGCTAAAAGGATCGACAAATCAACAAAGAAATGATCAAACAAGTTTGATTTAGGTGCGAAAACCCTAAACCAATCACAAAATGATAATCAATCAGATCAAAACAAGTAAATCATCATTCAAAGCTTTTTCATTAATAATCAAGACTCAATTACACGTTGATAAAGTAAAACCAACAAGGTATGAACGTGAATTAAGCTAAATAATATCCTAGAGAGAGAATCAGAAAGTGGAGGGAACAAAATGACTCAAAGTTACATTCAAAAAATCAGCTTGACATATATATAGTCTGCACATTCGCCCACTTCGTAAGTGCGAATGTACAGGTTCGACCATTTCATCCGGTCGAACCAAGCCATACATAAGAAACCTATTCTACATTCGACCAAAACCTCTCCTTCGCACCTTCTGAGTCTCCTTCGACCAATTAAGCTGCTTCGACCAAACGGTTATCAACAAAAACAAGTTTATTAGACAATCCGAAGCACTAGTCGCATAAATGCATCTACAAACTCCCCCTCGACTATTGCTTGGATTGTTGTCGACGTTCTTCGTCCATTCTGATTTTTATCAACTTGATATGCCGCTGAATCTTCTATTTCTTAGTCAGCACCGGTTCATGAAATGGCTTCGGCTTCGTCTTTTTCACTTCAGGCACCTTCTGTATCTTCACAAACCTACCGAGCTTCTTGTCATAGTCACATCCAGCATTTATATCATAAGCAAAGCACAGAAATACCACACGTTGGTATTTGCTTGCTTGTTCAGCATCCTTAACCTCAGAATAAATCGGATTATAGAACAACATTATTATATCCTCATGTGAACAATTAATCAACCACATGGGATAAAAAATGTGTATCTTCTTGAAGTTCTTTTCACCATCTTTCAGCACGATCACAGCCTCTGCTATCTTCCAATCATAGTACCACCAAATAAAGTCTTTGGCGAAGTGTTGTGGAATCGGCATCAAAGGAATCTTCTTCAATACTCGCAGTGGCTTATACTTCAGCGTCACTTTGGGCATTCCAGTAATCATGTCAATATCCTTTTTATGAACGATTCGTTTTGGATATTGAGGTACAAATAAATCCCACTTAGTTCGGCTCTCTCTCGTCATCCTCTCAGCAAAGTATGAAATTTGATCATTTGACGCTCCCGTTATACGGTGACGACAAATATCACGAATAGCCCAGTAAGGGAGAGTCTTCAGGTCATGGAATCTATTAAAGTACAGAATTCCCTTCTCCCACTTGACTGCTATGCATTTCAGTTGCTTAACAAACTTCCAGGCCAATGCACGACCTTTGAAAATTCCACTGTGAAGTTTGTAGAAGCTACCTTGTATCTCAGCTTTAGGACGGTTATTCTCCTTCTCTTTCAATTTCCTCAAAAGTTCTTTCAAACTATCAGATTGCTCGAACTGTGGCTTATCATGCCCTTTGAACACTTCATCTTCAAACAATTTGCTCTTTTCCTTAGCAAGTTTCTCGGCCTGGTTTAGCACTTCATCAGAAAATCCAGGAAATCCAGAATCTTGATCATTCTTAAAGTATTGTGGATATTCCTCACTTGTAATGTCTTCCATCTCAACTTCTTCAAATGCAGGAATGTCACGGTCATCTGAATGATTCCCGGCTTCCTTTTCAGGTATCTTTGGAATGAAATTATCAGCAAGTAGCTCTTCCAAAGTCTTTCTAACCTGTCTAGCTAAACCTTCAAGTATTTCCTTAGAAACCGCCGCAAAAACCTCTCCATCTTTTAGATCTGAGTCATCAAACTCCAACTCATACGGCTTATTACTAGACTCGAATATTTCTGGAAACCTGCCTGTCATGTCAATCGTCCAGACTCGATTTGTAAGCATCTGGCGATACATGTGTTTGTCTTCTTCAGATAAAGACTGCAGTTTTTCATTCCAGAAAATGTCATCATCTACATTTTCACCTGGAGTCTTTGAGCTTGACTCTCCACCTTTGCTTGAATCATGCTTCTCATACTTATATTTATTAGCGTTGTCATCATCATCGTCATCATCACTATCAAAAGCAGAGCTGTTTGCATCACTTGATCCACCATCTGAACTACCATCATCTCCATCATCTTTCTTCTTTTTCTTTTGAGAATCGTTACTAGCATCTTCATCAAGATCTTCATCCTCTTCATTGTCAGATGGTTTATAATCAACTTTCTCTTCTTCTTGTTCTTTATCTTCTTCACCAGCTTGAAGTTGAGGAGCTCGAGAGTACAAGTCTTTTATCAGATTGTCCATGTTCTTGTTACTCTCCTTCAGCTTTTTGTTCTCCTCTTTTAGAGCAATATACCTTCTGGTGTTCCTCTGCTCGTGTTTCAGCAACTTTTTGTTCTCTTTCTTCAACTTTTTGATTGTTTCCTTCAACTCTTCACTATTATCATGAGATGTGACTACAACTTCCAACATCTTTTTATCATTCGACTTCAATTGCTCAATCTTGGTTTGCTGTTTGTTGATAATGCTTATCATTTCAGATAGCCTTTGGTTCACAGCAGTCATCACATCACTATCAACTGTGACCTTCTTTTTAACAGGCATCTCAGCAACTTCAGGCAGTTTGCCTTTCTTCAGCTTCTTGAGCACATTGTCTAACGCTTCATTGAACTCATCAACAGGTAATTCATCTCCCTGTTCTGTGCTAGAAGTAGTTGCAGTCTTTTGCTTCTTAGATACAGGTGCAGTAACCGGTGACTTGGGACTAGAAACTGGTGGTAGTTTCTTTCCAGCAATGAGTGATTCAATCTCCCTCATTCTCTTTTGACTCGGTTTCAGTACCTTCTCTTGTTTCTTGTACTGAGGCTTCTTCTTTGATTTCACAGCCTGTATTAGTGAACCAGGAAAATCTTCTTCTACATTAAGACCCTCTTCATCTTCATCAACAGGAATTGGGCTCTTATTACCTTGATCTTCAACAGACTGATTTAAACTAGCAGATTCACCAACCATAGTGGCCTTGGGTTTGGTAACCTTTACAGTTTCATTCTCCGAATCCCAGTGTTCATCTTCTCGCGTCTCTTCAGAATCAATTGACGCCTCATCCACAAGATGCACTCCCTTCTTAGCCATTGTCTTACTTCTTCTCGAAGTACTCTTCTTCTTAGCAGGTTCAGAAACAACCTCTGACCTGATCTCTTTTTCCTTACCCTTTCCACTCTTTGCACCAATATTAACAACCTGTCGCTTACGCTTCGCATCTGGATCAACATGATGTAATGGGTTATCTAGATCTGAATCACTGTTAGCATGTCTTACTAGCCCTTCACCTGGATCCTCATAGTCAATCCTAGCTAAATGTCCAAATAAACGCCTAACAGGTGGACGTTCATTTACTGACAAGCCCTTATAAGCTTTCATCCTAGCCAGTGTATTGATTGACATATGTTCTTGAACGACAATGTGCTTAGGATCCCTCTTCAAATCTTTGTATTTATGATCAAACACCATCTGGAGGAATCGAGGATACAGCAAAAACTTCAGATTCCTCGTGCCGTTCACAGGCTCCAACAAATGTTCCATCAGCATCCTCGATACATTGAACGGTTTGTTCAATACCAGTGCCACAATCATCGAGCTAATACTCTTACGCATCAAATCATATCCTCCAGCAGCTGAACCAAAGACGTGTATCAACACATGTGCCAAGTATTTGAACTGTGGACACAACTTTCCCTTATGCAATGAACCATCAGTAATCGGTCCATTGTACTTCATCCTCAGAAAGCACTTTCGTTGATCCATAAAACTAAGCTCTCTAGGATCAGTCTTCTCATCTTGCAGATTCAAGGCTTCTCTAATATCCTGCTCAGATACAATCACCATCTTTCCTTGGATCTTGCTAATCACAGACGATTCGCAATTCCAGAAATCCAACTTCGCTTCAGTCCAGAATTCTTGTATCATGTCTCTGTAAATAATGGTAGGTGTAGCAATCGCGTCTATCACCCGACTTCTCATCAAGAACTCTATGATCTCAATAAACTCAGTATGCTTTTTAACCTCTCCAAGACACGCACAGCAATTATGCGCATTCTCGAATGTCAAAAGCTCTTCAGTCACTTTCTTTGCAGGCTGTGAGGATGACCCGGCTTGTTCAGTAGGCTTCTCCTGTTCAGACATGGTTCAAACTGCAAAACAAAACAAAGAAACATGTTAAAAATCGACAAGATATTCAAAATTTTAAAAATTTGATATTTTATCTTCTCATTCGCCCAAACGGGGGTGCGAATGTAAAAATATAAAGGTACGAATGTGAGGATTTTGGATAAAATGTTTCATTCGTCCAAAAATTGTTCATTCGCCCAAATAACTAACTCCTTCGCCTGTTTGTTGTTCATTCGACCATTCAAAATGGTCGAAGGAGTCAGTTCATAAAATTCAAATTTTCAGTTTGAAATCTGTTGTTTCCAAACTTGTCATTTCGATTCATTCGGCACCTAAAGACACCTACTAAGATTTCTACACAATCAATTTTAACATTTATTCAATGATTAACTGTTTTCTATCAAAAACTAGGGTTTAAGGATCGATTATGCAAACTGATGATGATTAAACCAATGTTTTTGCACTATCTCCCCCTAAAACAGTTAAGCATTGAATCCTATCCATCAATTGTAACAAACAACATCAATTAGACCAGGTTTAATATTCTAGGGTTCGAAACACAAATCAGTCAATATTTCCGTGATTAATGAGTGTTAACCTGTAAAAATCAATGCAAAATGATCAGTGAAGTAGGACGATCACAATCGTAGGGTTCAAAAGATCAGGGCAACAAGGTGACTTCAGAGAAGAAATTTTGAAAAAAATTTGTAATGGGTCGAATGAGCCTGAAAAAGTATATATAGGCAAGCTCCTTCGACCATTCTCACCGGTCGAATGAGACACTTTTGTCTCCTTCGACCCTAGTTAAAGGTTCGAATGAGGCAAAAGGGTTTGAATGAGACAGATGTTCAAGAACACACTCACTCGCCCGTTTTAAACATACGGAGGAGCATTAAAAATCCCACGTTCGACCAAACGAATGGGCGAACGAGAACTGAGATTTTTGATAAATTTTTCAAAACTCAAAATCGAGTCCCGTTCCAATAATTTTTTAACTTTTAAACATCCAACATTCATATTTTCACATTTAAAAGATTACAAAGCTCAAATGGTTCATCAAGATTTAGAAAATCGACATCAACCACCATCAGCTATCAAAAAGAAGATGGAAATGTAAAATCTTTTTGGATTTTCTAAAATTTATGCTAAAACACACCTAAAATCTTTTTGAGTTTTGTAATTTTTGACGAGAAAATAAAATGCAAAAATGTAAATGAAAAACAATAAATGTTTTGGGATTTCCGGTAAAGGGATCATATCAGTTATTGAGAAATCTAATCACACCGTTGATCTTTTGAATTATTATCATTAAAGACAATGTGTGATCTGGCAACTGCTGATATTGTGTTCCACATAAACTCACATGCAGACTTTTGTGCAGTGCTTTAAACTGATACTGTTAATTATAGTATAAACATAATTGTCTGTGGTTCCCACGCACACAACATACTCCCGTATCAAGAAGTAAATGCAGAAAGACTCATTGTAAAGTGGGATTATGCTTTCGTCGTCTGTAATTTACAAGGTATAATGCACAGAGGTATACAGGTCAGCAAATTAATGCAGCAAAGTAACATGTGCACTTTTACCAGGTTGAGGACTGATATTAATCATGATATGCATCAGTGATTAATACGATGTAATAGATAATCTTTGATCATCATAAAACATGGAAAGTTCCTCAATTCGGTAACTTTAGGATTTGGCATAAAGCTCTTTTATAAAGACACCCTGTCTGATCTAGGTCCGTAATGACTTACAGCAGAAGATCAGAGAGGCTATCCCCAGACAACTAATAACATAACGACCCTAAACCTCTGAGTTTTGTACAAATACCCTATCAAACGAAATTACGGTACTAAGACCATATGCCAATGAGGAGTTCATCCACACAACAATTCGTTTGATATGTATGTATCAGACACGCAGTAATAGGTCTACGAAGCCTATCAACACATCACACAGACTCAGACACACGCCCTATATAGCAGTACATTACTTAGAATGTGTCAGATTCTCACTGATGTACTATCATTTCCCCTTTTACTCCAGGAAATCATTTTTGATTTTTCTGATTTTTATAAATTTTTGAATTTACTGTTCCCAAGGATAAGCTGGAGCATTTCAAATATGTGACTGCCCAGATATCGTTTGTTCACAGAAATCTGACGGCATTAATCTAAGGGAAGAAGATATAGCAGTCAGCAAAGAAATTTTCTAATTTTTATGGATTTTGAATTTTTTTTTATTTATTTTTTTTAATGTTTTTGGATTTTCGAAAGTTTTCTGAAAAACAGTAAAAATTAAACTAAAAAGGGATAGACTGAGGTGGTGATCAGTCTTGTTTTTCTTTAATACCATTAGCTTTTAAAAGATAATCAAATCTGGATTTGTCAAAAGCTTTGGTAAAAAGATCTGCGCGTTGGTAATCAGTGTGGATTTTGACCATATCGATCAACTCTTTAGCATAACAATCATGAATAAAATGATATTTAATCCAGATATGTTTAGCCTTTGAGTGATTTACTAAGTCTTTTGTTAATGCGATTGTGGCTTCATTATCACAGTATATAGGGGTTTTAAGAAATTGCAAACCGTAATCCACCATCTGTTGTTGGATCCAAAGAACCTGTGAGCAGCAGCTCGATGCTGAAACGTATTCTGCTTCACATGTGGATAGTGCAACTGCGGTCTGTTTCTTGCATTGCCAGGTCACGAGCTTGCTCCCCATAAACTGGCATCCAGCCATTGTGGATTTGTTGTCTTTGTCACAGCCGCCCCAATCTGCATCACTAAAAGCGATTATGTCAAAATTATCATCATGAGGGTACTAAAGTCCTTTCGATGGACAACCCTTTAGATATCTAAGGATACGCTTGACAGCTGCAAGATGACTTTGTTTCGGCTTCGACTGATATCGTGCACAAAGACATGTTGCAAACATTATATCCGGTCTAGACGCGGTGAGATACATCAGAGATCTGACGATTGCTCTGTATGTAAATGGATCAGTCAGCTCCCCCTTAGCGTCAACTCCAATCCCGTGATTAGGTTGTATTGGGGTATCCATCGGCTTCGAATCATCCATCTGGAATCGGCTCAAGACTTCAGAAACGTATTTGGTTTGGTGAATAAAGATCCCCGTTGGTCTTTGCTCCATCTGCAAGCCTAGAAAAAACTGCATTTCTCCCATTGCGCTCATTTTGAACTTTTCCTGCATAACTTTTTCAAATTCCCTGCACAGAATTTCGTTAGTAGACCCGAAAATAATATCATCAACATATATTTGCACAAGAAGAAAGTCATCTCCTGCTCGTTTCGTGAACAGTGTGCAGTCTACCAATCCGCGTTTGAATCCTTTCGAGAGAAGATACGTGCTCAGCTCCTCATACCATTGTCTCGGAGCTTGGTGCAACCCGTAGAGAGCTTTGTTTAAGACATAAACCTTATCCCGGTGAATAGGGTCCTCAAAGCCTGGTGGTTGACCTACGTAAACTTCCTCTTTGACCACACCGTAAAGAAATGCGCTCTTTACATCCATCTGATACACCTTGAATTTCTTCCAGGATGCAAACGCCAGAAACATTCGTATAGCTTCCAAGCGTGCAACAGGTGCATAGATTTCATTGTAGTCGATTCCCTCAACTTGATGAAAACCTTGAACAACCAAACGAGCTTTGTTTCTCACTATAACTCCTCTATCATCCTTTTTACACTTAAAAACCCATTTAGTTCCGATCTTCTTTCTTCCCGGGGGCAAATCTGTCAGCGTCCAAACTCCAAGTTTCTGAAATTGTAACAACTCTTCTTGCATCGCTTCCACCCAAGCATCATCCAAAAGAGCTTCCTTGTACGTCCGCGGCTCTACCTGCGAAACATAACAAACGAAAGACCAGTCATTTTGAAAACCAGATTTTTGTATTTTGGCATATAAAGCAAGATTGCCAATATTCTCTGGTGCTTGAGCATTTCTCAATTGCCCTCTTGTCATAACGCTGCTACCAGGATCACCAATAACCTGTTCAAGCGGGTGTATTCGATGTATCCGAGATTCCGAATAATTAGGTACTTGCACTCCCGTTTGAGTCGTCAAATTCTCTGTAGAAACCAGATCATTACCCACATTCAATATTGAAGCATCAGTTGTAAATGGGTTCACTGGTGGTGTCACTGTAGCATTTTCAAGAATAGCTTCACTTGTAGCATCATCGTCTTCATCTTCTGAATCTGTTGAATGAAGCGTTGTTGAAGCTTCTTGGAACACTTCTTCTTCCATCACAGGAGCAGTGGTATCATTAGAAGCTGCTTGAGGATTTACAGTGATCGGACGCACTAACGGTGAAGTCACTGTTTTTTCGACCTCGTAATATAAACGGAGTACAGCTTCTTCAACCATGCTATCTAGATTGAATGATTCAAAGAAGTCATTGTAATCAAACATCCAGTCTGGACCGCCTCCCTGTACATTCTGAGTGTATCTTTGTACTTCGACGTAAGCCCACTCCTCGACTTTTCTTGTTCTTTTGTTGAATACACTTTTTAGTGGGGTTGCATATCCAACAAAATAGCCTTCTTCAGCCTTTGGTGCGAACTTCTCCGAAGCATTAAGCATTGTACACGGGGCTCCAAACGGTTCTAGATACTCTAGATTCGGCTTTCGTCGGTTCAACAACTCATATGAAGTTTTGCTACACTTCTTCACTGTGAAAACACGATTTAGAGTGTAACATGCTGCGTAAATTGCTTCATTCCAGAACATAACTGGAAGATTTGAATCCGCAAGCATTGTTCTCGCCGTTTCGATTAGAGTCCTGTTCTTCCGTTCTGCGACACCGTTCTGCTGGGGTGTATACGTAGCGCTGTATTCGTGAAGAATTCCCTTGTTTTCACAAAGATCATCCATCTGAGCGTTTTTGAACTCCGTCCCATTATCACTCCGAATTCGTTTGATCTTTAGACCATAGATATTCTCCAGACGAGTGAACAAAACTTTCAAGTTGTCAAACGTGTCGCTTTTCTGATGTAAGCACATAACCCATGAGAATCTTGAATATCGTCAGTCACCACAAGACAGTACAATTCCCCAACATGACTTTTACGCTTGACTGGACCAAATAGATCCATGTGCAAACGCTCAAGCGGTAGTTCAACGGAATTGACTTTCTTTGGTCTAAGGGTCTGTTTGTGCTGCTTACCCTTTTTACAACTAATACACTTGTCATTCAAATGGAAATGTTTCACATTAACCCCAGTGACAAGTTCATTCTTCACCAACTGGTTCATCTTTCTCAAATGAATGTGTCCCATTCTCCTATGCCATATGATAGATTCTTTTTCTGTAGCCATAGAGAGGAAACACGTGACTTGGCCATGGGTTGTCACACCATCAAATTTCCACTGCGGGGTTTATACCGCGAGGCGCATGACAAACCAGGATCCCATAGCCATAAGTCACAGGAACGAACTCTAAATGCCCAAACCATTTAGTTCGTTTTCGAAAACCAAGTTTAGTTAAGCTGCGGAAGCGTAAACCAAATTTAAACCTTTTTAAAAACTATGCGCAAAACAATGCGCCCAAATTAAAACCATACGAAAGCATAATATATAATTTATGTGTATGCCCGAGAGCCCAAATGCAGTGAAGTGTACAGTGCTTTCTAATCCTGGCACCAGAAGCTAACTACCTGCAAAAGCATGTAAATCGTGTGTCAACATAAAGTTGGTGAGTTCACAAAGTAAAGTAATTCGATAGGTAAAAGCGCTGGTTTTCAAAACCACGTGAGTAAGTAAGTTATGTTGGTGCCCCGCACCGTGTAACCACTAATTCATCGCATGCCAAGGGTAGCTAACCCATTCATGATAACTAACCGATTATACCGAACTGCTATGTATGTGTAGCCACATAAGTGTGCCGTATGCCTGACATCATTGTCTATCCGCAATGATAATGTTTCGTAGTTATAGTTCACGCCCGCGCTCCCCGAGCCGGTGTGAGGTTTGTAAGACCTAATAGCGCTATCAACTAATAACCCGCTTGCCAACCCTGGCAACTCATTCGGTACGTGAGGACTTACAAAATGATAGAAATGGTTCAGTTTATCAAGGACACAATTGCGAATTAGCAAAGTGACCGACCCTCATAAGGATCCATGGCATCCCAACCCGGGTTGTGTAAGTAGTCGCAAACCGGACTAGAAAATGTTAAGCAAAGTGTCTCATACCTGAGACGCATGCTTTTGAGAAAAAGAGTAGTGAAACTCACCTTAGGTCGCAAGTGAAAATCCAAATTCCACGAATAGTAACGTGCTACCGACTCCCTATTACAAATTTCACTAGGTGAGTATACGTGCGTAACCAACACACCATGTAACTCGTTTATCCAAGACTTTTAAAAGTTCAAAACCGTGTAGTGACACCTAATGACTCTACATGCTCAAGTATGTCCTACGTATCCCGTTGGTGATCATAGCAATTATTATCAGTTTAATGCATCAAATACATCTCATTCAAGTTTCCACACAAGTACATGTCAATTACACACCCCATAGAACTCCAAATAGTCACTTAAAGACCCCGTACACAATCTGTGTTTTTAGGACAGATTGTGCGCTGTGAAAAACAATTTATTTAAAATACTTAACGAATGAATTAGAGTCCCAAATTTTTACTGAATTTTATTTGGGATTCATTCGACAATACCTATTTTTTTTTGTCTTAATTCCGAACACAAAAATTATAAAAATTCGTACAACACAGCAGTGTCCAGAAAATTTCCTCAACAGGTCAGTTTAGTAGAAAAATTCTTAAAAATTGTGTATTCATCCAAACGAGATGAATCCACTTGGAAAAGCTCTATTTTTCCAGTATTGACCTACTGTAAAATTTTATAACCTAAATCCTTGTAAATCTCAAGTTATGACCATTTAAAGTTAGCCCAATTTACAAATCCGAAAATCTGATATGACCCCTAATCAATTAAAATTCCAAAAACGACTCATACGGTGTCCAAAATCGATGGTTTTGCCCATTATGAAAAGCTAAGACCTTGTACATTACAATCATGCAAAGAAATCATCAAAACAATCGATTTACCAACCTGTTACAGCCCCTTCAACACGTTCAAACAAATCTGTCAGAATCTGAAACTTGCATCCCAAGTAATCTACAAACCCTAATTCTTCATAACCATCCCTAATACATGTATAACACCTATAGTACTGATTAAACACCATATTAATCATAGCAAAACACATATATTATCATGTGAAAACCCTAATCATGGCTGCTAATAACAATCATCATCATCAAATCATCAAGAACATTCAAGAACTCCTACACATGCATGTATGCGATTTTGTATATATTATTTTTAGGGTTTTTAAAGTTTTTCAATCATTATAATTCATCAAAAATCGTAAGAATGTATACCTTGTGAAAGATTAAACTCCCTAGAGCCTTGAAATCAAACCCGAACTAGCTTGATTAGTGAAAGATTGCTTGATTGCTTGAAAACAAAGAGAGAGAGAGGTGGGGGGGTTTCGCACGGCACCAAGGGGGGCAAGGGTTAGGGTTTTTATCTTTTTCCTTGCCTCCTAATTGTAAAAGGGCTTTGCTTGTTCCCCAAGCAATTGGTATTAGGGCCCTTCTAGTCCATTAACTTAACCCGTTAACCATGTTCTAGCCCAATTCCGAACCCAATATTATAAACCATGCTAAATTATATAAAAACCATTATTTTATTATCACATAGCATATTATTCATGTTGTGCACGTAATTTGCATAATCTACGCATTACCTTTCAGTTAGGCGATCATTCATAAAAACATGTAATTCACATAAGCACGTACTTCATGTTCACCAAAATTCACTTGTATATATTATTGCTATGTATGTCACATAATTCACCAACGTTTGGGATACAGGACTCATGTGTGTGTTTAACAAGGATTTTCCTACGTATAACATATGTTAGCATCTTCTAACATATGTTAAACCTACTTAACTAACCCTAGTTAAGTATCTAGCCATGTATGAACATGTAAGTTAACTAGAGTTCAGTAAAAGTATTTAACCAGAAAATGCGGGGTGTCACATCATCCCCAAGTTGAAAAGAATTTCGTCCCGAAATTCAGCAAGTAAACAGTAAAGCCAGCTATAGAAATGTGTGCTTGGTTCCCGGATGTCACATCATCCCCAAGTTGAAAGGAATTTCGCCTCGAAATTCACTTTGAAAGAGCTGCTTTATGTTCCGCGTTGGATCTTTGTACGATTTCAGGTTCAGTAAAGAGGTGTGGGTATTTGAGCCACATCTGATCTCTGCGCTCCCACGTGTATTCCGGTCCTAGACGGGAATTCCACCGTACCTTAACAATAGGTATAGTACTTTGTCTGAGTTTCTTGACGCCCTGCTCAAGAATCTCTACTGGTTCTTCCACGAACCGCAGCTAATCATCCACCTGGATCTCCTCCAGTGGTACTACCCGTGCCGTATCAGATAAGCATTTCTTCAAGTTTGAGACGTGGAATACATTGTGTACTCCACTGAGTTCATCTGGTAGGTTTAGCTGGTAAGCTACTGGACCAATCCTTTTATCGATCTCGAAAGGTCCGACGTATCTGGGATTTAACTTCCCTCGTTTCCCTAAGCGTATCACTTCTTTCCATGGTGACACCTTTAACAAAACCTTGTCCCCAACCTGGAACTCTAAAGGTTTTCGACGTTTGTCAGCATAACTTTTCTGTCGGTCCTGAGCAGCAGCCATCCGGTTTCTAATTTGCTATATCTTCTCAGAAGTTTCGTGCACGAGTTCGGGACCTGTTAGTTGGCTATCCCCAACCTCAGTCCAACAAATAGGAGACCTACACTTGCGCCCGTAAAGTGCCTCGAAAGGCGCACACTATATCGAAGTGTGGTAACTGTTGTTGTAAGAGAATTCGATTAAGGGCAAGTGCTTATCCCAGTTATTACCAAAGTCCACCACACATGCTCGTAGCAGATCCTCTAATGTTTGGATGGTGCGTTCACCTTGTCCATCCCTCTATGGGTGATAGGCTGTGCTCATATCAAGACGAGTTCCTAAAGCATCTTGGAGGGTAGTCCAGAAACGAGAAGTGAATCGCCCATCGCGATCAGATATAATGGAAGTAGGCACCCCATGCCTAGAGACTATCTCCTTGATGTATAGGTTTGCCAGCTTTTCTAACGAATCCGTTTCTTTTATTGCCAGGAAGTGGGCCGATTTGGTTAAACGGTCCACGATAACCCAAATCATGTTCTGGCCCGTTGGCGTTCTAGGAAGCTTTGTAATGAAGTCCATGGAAATTCCATCCCATTTCCACATTGGAATCTCTGGTTGTTGGAGTAGGCCTGAAGGTTTTTGGTATTCAATCTTAACCTTCGCACAAGTCAAGCACTTACTAACATAAGTGGCTATCTCGGCTTTCATGTTTGGCCACCAGTACAGAGTCTTAAGATCTTGATACATCTTGTCCGAACCAGGATGTACCGAATAGCGAGAGGTATGTGCTTCATCGAGCACCAGTTGTCTGAGATCCCCAAATCGTGGTATCCAGACTCGATTCATGAAGTACTGCAGACCGTCTGTTCTCAGTTCCAAGTGCTTATCAGCACCATGTAGGGTCTCAAGCCCGATGTTTTCTTCCTTCAATGACTCACCCTGTGCTTCACGTATCTTATCAGGAAGATTAGAATGAATGGTGAGTTGTAAGGCTCGCGCTCTTTTGGGTTTTGTTTCCTTTCGACTGAGGGCATCAGCTACTACGTTAGCTTTCCCTGGATGATACTTGATGGCACAGTCATAATCGTTCAAAAGTTCAACCCAGCGACGTTGTCGTATGTTTAGTACCTTCTGTTCAAATATATGCTGAAGGCTCTTGTGGTCAGTGAAAATTGTGCACTTGGTTCCATAAAGGTAGTGCCTCCAGATTTTGAGAGCGAAAACTACCGCTCCCAGATCCAAATCATGAGTGGGGTAGTTCTTCTCATGGACCTTCAGTTGTCGCGATGCATATGCAATCACCTTTTCACGTTGCATCAGTACACACCCTAAGCCTTGGATAGACGCATCACAATATACTACAAAGTCCTCTGTACCCTCAGGCAACGATAATATCGGTGCACTGCAAAGTTTGGACTTTAGTAGCTGAAAGGCAGATTCTTGGGCATCTCCCCACTTATACGTAATACCTTTCTGTGTTAGGGCGGTGAGAGGTTGAGCGATCTTAGAAAATCCCTCAATAAACCTGCGATAATATCCCGCGAGACCAAGAAATTGGCGCACTTCAGTAGGGGTCTTAGGAGCCTCCCACTTTTTGATAGCGTCAATCTTGGCTGGGTCCACATGTATTCCTGCCTCGTTGACCACATGCCCAAGGAATTGGACTTCCCGAATCCAAAAATCGCATTTAGAAAACTTTGCATACAGCTGCTCATCCCTCAGTAGTTCCAAGATTAACTGCAAGTGCTGCTCGTGCTCCTCCCTGCTCTTGGAATAGATCAATATGTCATCTATGAACACTATGACAAATTTGTCCAAGTAAGGCTTGCACACACGGTTCATTAGATCCATGAACACCGCAGGTGCATTAGTTAGCCCAAATGGCATAACCAAAAACTCATAATGTCCATAACGGGTTCGAAACGCCGTTTTCGCCACATCCTCTTCTCGGACTCTCAGCTGATGGTACCCCGACCTCAAATCAATCTTAGAGTAGAAGCTCGACCCTTGCAGTTGGTCGAACAAATCATCAATACGAGGTAAAGGATATCGGTTCTTAATCGTTACCTTGTTCAACTCCCGATAATCTATGCCCATACGAAAGCTCCCATCTTTCTTCTTAACAAACAGAACTGGAGCTCCCCATGGCGAAGAACTGGGTCTAATGAAACCCCTATCCAATAGCTCTTGGAGTTGGGTAGACAGTTCTTGAAGTTCACCTGGTGCTAAACGGTATGGTGCGCGTGCAACTGGCGCTGCTCCAGGTGCAAGGTCAATCTGGAACTCCACTTGACGAACGGGTGGGAGTCCAGGTAGTTCCTCTGGGAAGACATCTTGGAAGTCTCGGACCACTGGGATGTCCTCAATTCTAGTTTCGGTTTCGGCTCGAGTATCAGATATGTTAGCCAAAATGGCCGGACAGCCCTTGCGAATACACTTCTGGACCTTCATATAGGAGATGATGCCCACCATGGCACCACCTCGATCACCCTGTATGGATAATAGTTCTCCACTTGGGAGAGGAATGCGAACAATTTTCTCCTGACAGAGAATTTCCGCGTGTTGCTTGGACAACCAGTCCATGCCAACCACGAGATCAAAGCTACCTAGGGTGATAGGTAAGAGGTTGATGGAAAACAATTGCCCATCCAACTCGAGCTTACAGTCACGATGAATATGGGTTACCTCAACAGGCTTTCCATCAGCCAGTTCAATAGAGTATGGAGTATCTCGAAGAGTAGGAACCATCCCTAATTGTTTACTAAGTTTTGATGAAACAAAACTATAGTCCGCACCAGTATCATATAAGATAGAAGCAAGAGTGTCGTTCAAGGAGCACGTACCCATCACGTCATTGTTATCAGTCCTAGCCTTCCCCAGGCCAATCACAAATGCTTTTCCCCGAGCCCCGTTGTTGTTGCTACTGTTACGGTTGTTGTTGTTGCAGGACTTATACCTCACACTATCCCACGTTCTCTTGCTATCACCAATAGTAGAAAATGAAGCACCATGCTTCAGAAAAGTACCATGATCGGCAGTCTCATCTGTGAGTTTGCGAGTCAAGTGAAAGATTTGTAGGTGAGCTGCAGTGGCCAAGCCACGAATCTGAGGGGCCCACCCTTTCGGTATAAAGTTCGATCCATTTGTAAGGTGGGTTAAATAGATTTGAGCCTATAGTGGCTATCTCCTATAGCCTGGTAGTGTAGGCGTCGATCTCAGACCCATCCGTCTTTATATAACAAAATTTCTGGATTTCACCACAGGGTGTTACGTTCTCCTTCCAGGTATCTGTAACTCATCGAGTGTGCATGTAGCGTACATTACTCCATCCTGCCTGGGACAAATGCACATGGCAAAGACTTATACTATCGAAGCAATCAGACGGTCTCCTTCAGTTCCGTTGGAGTTATCGAGGTTTACAACCAATAAAAGGCTTGAAAATACGATGTGCGTTCAAGGTATAAGAAAGTTCAAATGTGGAAGTCAGGGGAAAAGAATGATTTAGCAAAATAGATCTTTACTAGCTTGGAAAGATGCGAGGGCCTCAACCACCCTATCGTTGATCATAAGAACTCAGTCTTATCTAAGTTAGCAAAGGGAAATGAAAGAAAAGATAGGTAAGAAAAGGTAAGAGCCAATCGTCGCCATGCTCTGTCTAGATAGTAGAGCCTTCATCCTCACTTCCATGTGCTCGTCCTACTCAGGTTCCCCTTCCATCTCTTATCCTTCCTCTTTTGCGATGTCAGTGTTATATGGTTCTCATCACGTACAATCTCCTTCTCTAGTCCTATGTGAACCAGTTTAGTGGTAAGCTGTACCACTCGTTCCTCCAATCGTGGCTATCAGCCATTAGTAGGTTTCATCCTCCCTTGTGATGTTGCATTACATCGCAGGCTTTACGTAACTCCCCAAGAGTGTGTGTAACAAGTCCCGATCTAATGTGTTCCCATGAATCTACCATATACTTATGAGAAAACAAGGATATGCAGTCATACGTTCACCCGCTCATACTAGGCGTAAGGTACTAAGGTAATAAATAAGTTCTACTTGTGTATTCCAGTCCCGTCTGTGTTACGAATGGAAGTAAGAAGGGTCAAGTAACAAGGAACAAAAACTAATTGTCTCCTTCCTGGGTGACAAAAGATAAGTCTCAGCATTCGAATTCCTTCATAGTTGATTTAATGGTACCACGTCATGCGCATCGTGCAGCTTCCCGTGTACGTGCACCACAACGCTCGCAAGGGCTCCCTCCCTTGTACTTTTGTTGTTTCCTCATCCATGAGGTTTGTTAGAAAACTACTCCCAGTAGTGCGTCACCTGGTGTAACCCTGGGTTCCCACCATTGACGTATTTAGAATTAGGTCTAGAACTAGAGGATAACATACCTCCTGAAATCATATGTTGTAGATATATGTAGCTAATAGCTAGTTGTGCACTTAAGTTGTGAGTGTACTTATGCTATGATGATTATAGACTAGACTCAACATGCAGTCCTAGTTCACTATAACCAATGGCTCTGATACCAATCTGTCACACCCTCAAATTTCCACTGCGGGGTTTATATCGCGAGGCGCATGAAAAACCAGGATCCCATAGCCATAAGTCACAGGAACGAACTCTAAATGCCCAAACCATTTAGTTCGTTTTCGAAAACCAAGTTTAGTTAAGCTGCGGAAGCGTAAACCAAATTTAAACCTTTTTTAAAAACTATGCGCAAAACAATGCGCCCAAATTAAAACCATACGAAAGCATAATATATAATTTATGTGTATGCCCGAGAGCCCAAATGCAGTGAAGTGTACAGTGCTTTCTAATCCTGGCACCGGAAGCTAACTACCTGCAAAAGCATGTAAATCGTGTGTCAACATAAAGTTGGTGAGTTCACAAAGTAAAGTAATTCGATAGGTAAAAGCGCTGGTTTTCAAAACCACGTGAGTAAGTAAGCTATGTTGGTGCCCCGCACCGTGTAACCACTAATTCATCGCATGCCAAGGGTAGCTAACCCATTCATGATAACTAACCGATTATACCGAACTGCTATGTACGTGTAGCCACATAAGTGTGCCGTATGCCTGACATCATTGTCTATCCGCAATGATAATGTTTCGTAGTTATAGTTCACGCCCGCGCTCCCCGAGCCGGTGTGAGGTTTGTAAGACCTAATAGCGCTATCAACTAATAACCCGCTTGCCAACCCTGGCAACTCATTCGGTACGTGAGGACTTACAAAATGATAGAAATGTTTCAGTTTATCAAGGACACAATTGCGAATTAGCAAAGTGACCGACCCTCATAAGGATCCATGGCATCCCAACGCAGGATGTGTAAGTAGTCCCAAACCGGACTAGAAAATGTTAAGTAAAGTGTCTCATACCTGAGACGCATGCTTTTGAGAAAAAGAGTAGTGAAACTCACCTTAGGTCGCAAGTGAAAATCCAAATTCCACGAATAGTAACATGCTACGGACTCCCTATTACAAATGTCACTAGGTGAGTATACGTGCGTAACCAACACACCATGTAACTCTTTTATCCAAGACTTTTAAAAGTTCAAAACCGTGTAGTGACACCTAATGACTCTACATGCTCAAGTATGTCCTACGTATCCCGTTGGTGATCATAGCAATTATTATCAGTTTAATGCATCAAATACATCTCATACAAGTTTCCACACAAGTACATGTCAATTACACACCACATAGAACTCCAAATAGTCACTTAAAGACCCCGTACACAATCTGTGTTTTTAGGACAGATTGTGCGCTGTGAAAAACAATTTATTTAAAATACTTAACGAATGAATTAGAGTCCCAAATTTTTACTGAATTTTATTTGGGATTCATTCGACAATACCTATTTTTTTTTTGTCTTAATTCCAAACAAAAAAATTAAAAAAATTCGTACAACACAGCAGTGTCCAGAAAATTTCCTCAACAGGTCAGTTTAGTAGAAAAATTCTTAAACATTGTGTATTCATCCAAACGAGATGAATCCAATTCGAAAAGCTCTATTTTTCCAGTATTGACCTACTGTAAAAATTTCATAACCTAACTCCTTGTAAATCTCAAGGTATGACCATTTAAAGTTAGCCCAATTTACAAATCCGAAAATCTGATATGACCCCTAATCAATTAAAATTCCAAAAACGACTCATACGGTGTCCAAAATCGATGGTTTTGCCCATTATGAAAAGCTAAGACCTTGTACATTACAATCATGCAAAGAAATCATCAAAACAATCGATTTACCAACCCGTTACAGCCCCTTCAACACGTTCAAACAAATCTGTCAGAATCTGAAACTTGCATCACAAGTAATCTACAAACCCTAATTCTTCATAACCATCCCTAATACATGTATAACACCTATAGTACTGATTAAACACCATATTAATCATAGGAAAACACATATATTATCATGTGAAAACCCTAATCATGGCTGCTAATAACAATCATCATCATCAAATCATCAAGAACATTCAAGAACTCCTACACATGCATGTATGCGATTTTGTATATATTATTTTTAGGGTTTTTAAAGTTTTTCAATCATTATAATTCATCAAAAATCGTAAGAATGTATACCTTGTGAAAGATTAAACTCCCTAGAGCCTTGAAATCAAACCCGAACTAGCTTGATTAGTGAAAGATTGCTTGATTGCTTGAAAACAAAGAGAGAGGGAGGTGGGGGGGTTTCGCACGGCACCAAGGGGGGCAAGGGTTAGGGTTTTTATCTTTTTCCTTGCCTCCTAATTGTAAAAGGGCTTTGCTTGTTCCCCAAGCAATTGGTATTAGGGCCCTTCTAGTCCATTAACTTAACCCGTTAACCATGTTCTAGCCCAATACTGAACCCAATATTATAAACCATGCTAAATTATATAAAAACCATTATTTTATTATTACATAGCATATTATTCATGTTGTGCACGTAATTTGCATAATCTACGCATTACCTTTCAGTTAGGCGATCATTCATAAAAACATGTAATTCACATAAGCACGTACTTCATGTTCACCAAAATTCACTTGTATATATTATTGCTATGTATGTCACATAATTCACCAACGTTTGGGATACAGGACTCATGTGTGTGTTTAACAAGGATTTTCCTACGTATAACATATGTTAGCATCTTCTAACATATGTTAAACCTACTTAACTAACCCTAGTTAAGTATCTAGCCATGTATGAACATGTAAGTTAACTAGAGTTCAGTAAAAGTATTTAACCAGAAAATGCGGGGTGTCACATGGGTGGTCATAGCTTTGGACATATCAAGAATATACAAGTTGTTTACTCTCGGTGCCTTTAGCATCACCCACTCTTTTGGAAGTTCAAAACCCGGTTTCAGGATATAGCAAGATTTGTCGTTAAAATAAACAGAGAATTGCTTATCACAGATTTGGCTGACACTAAGTAGATTGTAATCTATCTGCTTCACATACGATATCCGCTCAAATGTCACTACCCCATTGCTAACACTACCCTCCATCGTAATGTAGCCTCCTTTATTTCCTGCAAACGCTACGTAACCTCCATTTATGTTCTTGATATCAAAAAGTAGCGTGAGATCCCCTGTCATGTGGCCAGAAGCTCCACTGTCAACAATCCAGAGGCTGCTAACAGGGCCAGCTGGAGCTCCCTGCACATATCAAGTAAAGCAATTAGATCTTTCGGGGGACCCAAGCCTGTTTGGTCTTGGGTCTTTGAACTGGTTGTTTCAAAGATTCATTAGATTCACAAACATCTTGGGTTTTAACAACCCCTTTCTTTTCACACTTAACTTTTGTTTTCTCAGATTTCACACTCTGTGAAGTTGAAGCACCCTCAGACTCCTTTGATGACCAAGACTGTTCAGACCTTTTCAAGATCCGGATATGAGATTTTGAGGTCTCAGCCGGTTTCTTTACTTCGTCTTTGAATACTACCTTCTTGGTTACCTTCTCTGATTTAACAGAGACAGGTCCAACTGCTGATTTGGCATTAGGTTTAGCAGGAACCTTTTTGTTTTCAGCAGTTGTGTTCATCAATGGTTTCTTCAATGGTTTCTCAGTGGCTACCCGGTTGCGTTTGTCATAAGTCATCGGACGATTTTCCCTTTTGTTGTAAAAATTGTTTTTGTTATAATAAGGTGCTGGCTGAGGGAAAAACCGTGTTTGTGGATAACTGTAATTATCAACCGGATAATCATGTCTTTTCTTCATCTCCACCTCGTGCCTCTTGTGTCGTACATACGGGCAGGTGGCAAGTAAATGTCCCCTTTCCCCGCACTTAAAACACGCACGGTACTCTTCATAGTTTTCCTTGATGTTCGACTTGGAAAAACTCGCAATGGGATATTGATCAACCATGCACTGTTTTCTTAAACTCTCAGGAGCTGGTTCCTTTGAGTAAGTCGGCTCAATAAAACTATTTGACTTGTCTATTGGCTTAACGAATTGAGTGACATTGACCTTTGCGTTTTTAGAATTATCCGAATAAATTTTCTTTAAAATGGCTGGAGGAATATCATTGGTTCGTTCATGTTTTGGAAACCAAATTGTACTTTCCTGCCAGATCTTTTCAATTTTGGAATAGTTCACAAATTGAATCGGATATTCATCATCAGACATAATCTTATCGGAGCCTTGCATCCGATAGAAAACTTTTACAGGTTTATCACACGATTCATTGTTTTCTCCATTTGATTTCTCAGTTTTAGTTTCAGTTTTCTTTTCAACAGATTTAACAACATTTTTCTCAACTTTCATAACCACTTTCTTTTCAACATTTTTATCAACAGACTGTTCAACTTTCTTAGCAACATTCTTTCTGTGAGCATTAGCCATGGGATGGACAATCTGAGATGGTGAGACTGGTTCAGTAGTGATTATATGATTTTCATCAGGAATATCACTTTCATTCGCAACAACTATCTCAGATTGTTCATCTTCTTCATCAGAATCATCTGCAGCTACCACACCTTCATTGTTTCCCAAAACAGGTCTCAAATCAGAATACGGGTCTCCGACACTGGATGTGTTGGACTCGTTATCTGATGTGGAGTCAGATTTGACTAGAGTCTCCGGTGCTATCACATGTAAATTATGATTTTCAAACAACACCGGAGATGGATAGCTTTGTAGTTTGCACTACTTGACTGTGAAGGTTCTTCGATGATGTGGTCAACTACATAAGCAATGTGCTTATAGCTCTCTAATTTTTTATTCACTTTTTCAGCGAAGCACTTGATGGTTGCCATTTCTAACTTTGTGTTTTCCATTTCATTTATATAGTTGTTAATGGCAAGTTGCTTTAAAGACAAAGTCTTTTTCAGTTCAGAAACATCCTTTTTGTAACCATCAAGTACTTTGTTGAATTCTTTTGATTCTTTTTGATAATTTTGACAGTTTATTTTAGCACTCTCAAGTTGTACCTTGAGTTGCTTATTTTCTTCTGTCAATCTATCAAAATCAGAACATTTAACACAAACTTTAGATTGAGATTCAGTACTTACCGGTTTAGGTGGTTCTGTCATTGCCATCAGTGCGAAATGAGCTTCCTTCCCTGCAAAGAATTTTGAGTAGTCAATCTTTGTGCAGGTATCATCCACCATGCACGACTTGCGGGTCATAAGGAAATCTGCTTCAGCTTGCAACTGATCGATGTCATCGTCTAGTGAGTTCACACTAGCTTCCGAGTCATAATCACTTTCCATGTCCGAATAAGTTGAATCATATTGCTCTCCAACATCTGTGACAGAATCAAGAATTATTCCAGACTTCTTGTCTTCACACTCATCATTTATATCCTCATTCAACTCTTCTATTTTCAACTCCGTCAATTTTTCTGTCACATCTTCTTCAATCTCCACATGTTCATCCAAACTCATCTTTTGTGCTACACAAGCCACATTTCCTGCAATAATCTCTTCCACTCCTAATTGCATACCCGTCCAATCAAAACCTTCATCTTTTTGGATCACAAGTGCTTGGTTTTGATTTTCAGTTTGGGTTTGGGTTTGAGTGTTAGGTGTAGAGATGGGAACAATGGTTCGGTTTGGATTCTGTTGTGGTTGGTTTTGAGATGTGGATTGTCTAGTATTGGTATTTTGTTGTGTGTTTTGACGGTTCTGGTAGTTGTTTTGAGGTTGAAAGCTAGAGATGTTGGGACTGTTGTATGATACCTGATTATGGTTTTGGTTTTGTCTGTTTTGGTAGCTTGAGTTGAACTGGTTTCGAATACCTTGCTGAGCCGGCTGTGTACACTCTCTCTTGAAATGACCCTTCTCACCACAATTAAAACATGTGACCTTGGCTTTATTAAAGCCGTAAGTGGTGTTTGGAGAAGTCGACAGGTCAGTTTTCCCTGTTTTCTAGATAAAATCAGTGGCTCTTCTCATGATGCTAGCAAACGCCCACTGTATATCCATAAGCTCCATTCCCTCTTTATCGATTTGTGCGTAGTCCTCATTGGTTAGATTGTTGTTTCCAATCTGACTAGCAACTAAACCGTTGTATGATGCAACCATAGCAAATACTAATGCCACATGCTGTTGAGCAATCTCAACAGTAACATTGTTAAGATTAGAAGTCTCTAACACAATCGGACTTTGATTTGATTGTGTTTGAGTGATCTGCATTTGATTCATGTGAGGATTATATGGTTGTTGTTGAGGTTGACTGGCTGTGTAACAGGCAGCTTGTTGCATAGGTGAAAAAGGTGGAATGAAATTTGGTGTTTGATAAGATTGTGGTGTGTATGATGAAGTTTGGGCTAGATAGTTTATTGGTGCTTTGGTGGGTTCAACAACATTAGATACGCAAGCAATATGAGGTGCAACACTTGAAGTAGAGCTAGAAGTAGAAAGAGAAGTAGATGTACCACTCACATACAACTCTGGGTTCTGTGGAATCTGTGCTCTCTTTGCTTTCCTCTTCTCCTCCATTTCTTTGTTCTCCAGTTTTTGTATGAACTCATTGATAGTCCAATACTGGTATGCATCTTTTTCTTTCAACACTTCAATGTGTTGGTTCCAATATGGTGGTAAAGCATCAGCAAATTTATCCACCAGTTCCGACATCGGTATGCTAATCTCGTAGCTCGAAAGCTCTGTGAGCAAGTGGCAATACCTTGGAACCAATTCTTTTAAAGTCTCGTTACCCTTGTAACTAAAGTTCTCGAACTCTTTATGAAGCTCTTCCATTCTCAGCTTCCTAGTCTTCTCATTACCATCATGTCTATTTTTCAGCATATCCCACAACTGTTTTGAAGTAGTACACGATCCAAACTGATGCAGCAAGTCAGTGTTGATCGCCTGAGATAATTGAGAAAATGCCTTTTTCTCGATCGCAAACTTTTTCTTCTCATCATCAGCCAAGTTCTCCAACGGTATAGGTTTACCAGTGTTCTCCAGAATAGGAGCAACATAACCTTTCACTATCATCTGCCATGCCTCAGCTCCCTCTAAGCCTTGTCCCTCCACATGTATCTTGAACTTTGTCTTCCATGTGTTATATTCCATCATATCCATGAGCTTTGGTGGACGATTGCCACTGCCTGATGATAGATTATGAATAAGTGTAGATATGGCATTGGTCGTCTGTGAGTGAACGGCAGCTGCTGCTACTCCCCAATAATCGCCAATTGGTTGCTGTAACGGTTGCACAACTTGATGAGGAGTAGAACTAGTCATAGCCATGTAATTGATTGGCTGAGATGGTGGACTAGTCTTCTGAGCTGCAACTGACCATGGATCTCTTGTTGTCTGCTGCTGTGGTGCTTGATTAGGTCTTGGCGTAGTTGGAAAGTTCCACATCTTAACCTGTAAATGTTCAAACACGAAAAGATTAGAAAAATTTTAAAACAGGTTCTACCTTCGCACTTACGGATGGTCGAATGAGAAAAATTCTTCTCCTTCGACCGTTTGGAAAGGTACGAATGTGGACTGTGATAACACACAAACTCTTTCGACCGTTTGTTCTCTCTTTCGACCGTTTTCTCCCTCCTTCGACCGTTCGATCAGTCGAATGTAACTCAAATGGACGAATGTATACAAATAAGCTATGAAACTCTACGTTCGACCACAAAATCAACACCTTCGACCAGAAATTCACTCGTTCGATCAAATTAACTCACACCTTCGACCGTCTCTCTCCGTTCGACCCCTGGTATTTCAAAAACGGTTATTCTTTGAAAATCAGTTAATTTTGATCATGTTTATCAAATGTTGATAGATTTTGATGATTTTAATCAGGTTTTGAATCGGAATTGATTTGGAACAAGTTTAACAAAGAGAATTATCCATTTTAACCATGAAAACAAGTTGTAATCAATCAAAAACTCATCAAATCAGTTTGTTCTATGAAAACAGAAACTTTTTGACCAAAATTGGGTCCAAATCAACTGAGAAACTATCAATTTGTGGTTGTTTGATCTAGAATGGCTCTGATACCACTTTGTATGTGCTAAAAGGATCGACAAATCAACAAAGAAATGATCAAACAAGTTTGATTTAGGTGCGGAAACCCTAAACCAATCACAAAATGATAATCAATCAGTTCAAAACAAGTAAATCATCATTCAAAGCTTTTTCATTAATAATCAAGACTCAATTACACGTTGATAAAGTAAAAACAACAAGGTATGAACGTGAATTAAGCTAAATAATATCCTAGAGAGAGAATCAGAAAGTGGAGGGAACAAAATGACTCAAAGTTACATTAAAAAAATCAGCTTGACATATATATAGTCCGCACATTCGCCCACTTCGTAAGTGCGAATGTACAGGTTCGACCATTTCATCCGGTCGAACCAAGCCATACATAAGAAACCTATTCTACATTCGACCAAAACCTCTCCTTCGCACCTTCTGAGTCTCCTTCGACCAATTAAGCTGCTTCCTTCGACCAGACTTATCCACCTTCGACCAAACGGTTATCAACAAAAACAAGTTTATTGGACAATCCGAAGTACTAGTTGCATAAATGCATCTACACCCTTGAAGTGTGGTAATCCTAGTATCAATACGAGCTCCATGTGCTGCCAACGTAGCCATAGTACGCGCTACTGGTTCATCTGTCAAAACGGGAATACTAACTGCAGATGAAGGGCCACTCTGCTCATACTCATGAGGAATGCCTTCAATCTCTGCCCACTTCGCTAACTTCTGCGGTAACCAATCCCAACGTCTAGCTTCTACTCTTCGCTTCTTTCTCTGAGGAACTGGCGGATCTTTGGTATCTAAAGGTTTCTTGGGTATAGACTCATCAACAGGAGGTGCTATCATAATAGGTTCAGGGTCAACTATCAGAGTAACTAATGGCTCTGCACTAACGGGTGCATCAGTCTCGGGTACTACTACAGCTGGTGTAACTACTACCTCTTCATCTCGCTCAACCAACCAACCTACTCCTGGCTCATCAAGATCACGGACCAATGGAGTCTCTGGTGCTACTTCGGGAACGTGTGGTACTTGCGGTATTTCCTTCTCGGTGCTGGATAAACAAGTGCTCGACGAAGCCATAATCTGTGAAAAGTAGTGTTCGTGCCTAATAAGTATATAGTCGTAGAGATAAGAGAAGCACATAATTCCTAATTCATACTAGCAAATAAGGGCATAACAACATAAACTTTGTTTCTTAAGGTACTCTAAGTAATGTATACTAAGTCCTAAAATACTTAATCATTTATTTTTGAGAGCGTTCATGGTTATAGTATAGACCTAGTAATTCCTACTTATCTATAACCATTGCTCTGATACCAACTTCTGTCACACCCCGACAGCACACAGCGGAAAGCAAGTCATGAGGTAACGGAAGTTGTTACCAATAAGTCTAGCATCGCATGTGAGTAACGTATGGACATCTTGCAACCACCCTCTAATTTAACACATTTACTTTTCCGGTCTTAAGAAAGTTTAATAAAAACATGTTAATACCAAGGTGAAGCGAGTTTCATAGTTAATGTTTACAATTATTTAGAAATAATATAAAACATTGTTTATTATTTGAAATCATAAGTACATAGGCTCATGATTTATAGTTTTATGGTCCCAACATCATGTCCATCGTAATGCCTGCTAAACCCCACTCTCAAATTCCCTAAACATTGGTACCTGAAAAACATGTTTAAAAATATCAACAAAAATGTTGGCGAGTTCACAGGTTTTATAGCAAATAAACAAACATAAAGTTTTAATTTAACAAGTATGATAGAGTACAACTCGAAGTGAATCATGCAGACTAGCTATATCTACATGTATGATGTAACCTAAGGTCTTTAATCAAGCCACAACAATTAGCCTCTCAAGCTCCACGTCAATTTAATGAGGGAAAAACTTTTAAAGTTTATGTTCTACCTTATCAATAAAATTAACCGGGCGGTAAGGGTCATCAGCCCCATAGATCTACCAACATAAACTACGGCTCTAGTCCAAGAGTTAATGATTAATGTCGTGCGGAGAAGTGTCCGTCCGTAGACGACCTACATGTACCAATACAAAGTATCTATACAACGTGCACAACCTAAGGCCATCAAATATTTAGCAATCCTAGTCCTACCCTTCATACAGCATGTTAATCCCCCGATTTAGAAAACATTGAAAAACATTAAAGAAAAGGGGCCATGAACTCACCTTAATGAAGAACTTCACGTAATCAATCAATCAATCAAAGTCCTTCACTTATTATAACCTATAATATGCATGACTATTTAGTAATTATCCTACGTCTAATCAAATATTTCACCAATCTTTGTTATTATTGTTAAATCAAATTAGTGAAATTTTCCATTAATCCTTACCCTATCAACCCATCGGTGATTTTGGTAAATAGTTTAAAGTAAAAATTTACATATACATACATAGCGTCAAATTTACCCAATCCTTAAATCCATCCTTATGCATTTGCATGTGAAATCATCTTATATCCTAATCATGTAATCTATCTTAATAAACCCTTCAACGTCATAATCGCTTACTCGTATGTAATATCTAGTCTAACCTCGTCTAAACAAACTAAATCCATATATACATGGTCATTCTTATTGAAACTTACTTCCCTAAATATATATATGAATCGCTCATAGTGTAACATCACACAAATTTTCTTTATATATATATATATATATATATATATATATATATAGAACTCCATCGTTTATTCATCCGATTCATGTTTACAGTATCTTTACCATCCATTTTATTAATTTTTTTTGTTTAAATAATGACGTATAATCAATATTAAATTGGATTTTATTAAAAATTCTGATTTAAAAATGTTAAAAAAAAATGTTTGCCTGTGCCAGGATTCGAACCCGAGTCCCTGGCGGGCTAAACCTTAACCACACCACACAAACCACTACACCATTTGGTGTTTTGTGATGTTGATTAAAACCAATTAAACTTAAACCCTTTCAAGGTCCCTTAGTCAAACCTGAAAAGTCAAACGTAGTCTCCTAGTCAAGCCAAGTCAAAGTGTTAGTAAATATGGTCTCCTAGTCAAGTCAAAGTGTTAGTAAATATGGTCTTCTAGTCAAGTCAAAGTTGTTCCTAAATTCTAGCCTAGTCAAAGTAGCCCCTAATTACAGCTCCAAATTTTACACTATAAATACACTAGCCTACCATTCAACTCTTTGTACCATTCAAAAAAAAAAAAACATTATTATCCCATCTCCCATATACTAAAGTTTTCATCCGTCATTATCTCCTCTAGCTAGTTTCGAGTTTTCCAAGGCATTATTACTAAGTGTTTGCACGCTCAATAAAACGCACGAACTCATTATACACCTAAGGTGAGTTTACATAGCCCCGTTTTCTGTTTACATTTTTGGGGTGAAACATGTTTAAACATTTTATACACTATCATTTACTCATTCTATCATTTGACTGTAACAAAAGACACAGTACAATCATTAACATTGATGAATCCGCCTGTTTAGATTATAGCGCTATTGTGATACCCCGAAAATTCAGGTTCTCACTTTAACTAAACTCTAGTTACATTCCATTGCATTATACTTAACTAGGGTTAGTTAGATAAGACATACGTGCATGGTTGTGAGTCAATGTGTGATTGCATGATTAGTGAACCTCGGACGTTGGTGAAAAATAAACTTATGTGAAAACCATACGTGATTATGTGAACCTAAACCGAACACGTTAATAGAAATCATTAAAAGTGGAGCATGAGGTTGATTAGGGTCTTAATGCATGGGGTTACACTTGTTACGGTCCGAAATAACGAAAACGTCGAAGGATAACGCGTCGGGAGACGAAACGAGAAAAGAGTGCGCCACCCGGACCTGTGAGCGGCCGCTCACAGGCACCGAGCGGCCGCTCGAAACGAACTGACGGGTCTAAACCGCCTTAAACTTATATTTAAGCAACCTAAACTCCCATGCAACCCCCATACTCAACCCTAATCGCCCCCTTACTGCCCCACACGAATATTTCACTCAAACAACCTCTGCTAAGGCTCAAGATCATCAATTGGGAGGCTCCAAGGCGCGTGATTGATCGATTGAGAGAGCTAAGGGTATATCTTACGATTTCTTATGCTTTTATCTTGTGTTTTCATTAATAAAAATCATATAATAAGTTTGTCCAGGTCTGAATGAATTTATAAAACATTAAAGCATGAATCTTTTTGAAGATTAAATGGATTAAACATACTCATAAACGCTTAGTAACATCGTAGGATACTTGTTGCGCAAGTAATTGGTGTTTTGATTCGTAAAGCTTTGATCTTGACATGTTTAATCATAGAATCTGATAAAATAGGTATTAGGAATGTTTTGTGTTGATGATTGGTGAATGTTAATAGTTTTTGTGCACACGGTAGGCGATTAAAGTATGATTTAGGCGAAACTAAAATCTGGACAGAATGGTTAGTCAAACTTGTAGGAGCTGTAACACGGCTCTAACATAATAATTTTAGGGTTTTCTTGGCATGGTTAGGTCACACCTGGTCTTAGCTTTTCATAATGGGTAAAATCATGTGTTTTGAACGTAGGATGAGTCGTTTTTGGAATTTTAATTGATTAGGGGTCATATCAGATTTTCGGATTTGTAAATTGGGTTAACTTTAAATGGCCATAACTTGAGATTTACAAGGAGTTAGGTTATGAAATTTTTACAGTAGGTCAATACTGGAAAAATAGAGCTTTTCCAAGTGGATTCATCTCGTTTGGATGAATACACAATTTTTAAGAATTTTCCTACTAAACTGACCTGTTGTGGAAATTTTCTGATCACTGCTGTGTTGTACGAATTTTTATAATTTTTGGGTTTGGAATTAAGACAAAACAAAAATAGGTATTGCCAAGTGAATCCCAAAGAAAATTCAGTAAAAATTTGGGAGGATAACTCACTGGTTTACTATTTTAAATAAATTCGTTTTGATGGCGCACAATCTGTCCTGAAAACACAGATTGTGTATTATGTGACTATGTGATTACTTGAGGTCTTAGGTGATCTAAAATTGACATATAACGGAAGTACACATGTTTACGACACATATGGGCTGTAGAAACTAATTATAACCAACTCATTCACCAACGAGTCCGTAGGGTTTACTATTGCATGTAGAATCACTAGGCGTCGCATACACACTTTTGAATATTTAAAACGCCTTGGACAAACGAGTTATATGGTGTAATGATGTTACGCCTATACTCACGTAGTGACACTGTTATTAGGGTGTCGGTAGCATATAATACTTGCTGTTTGGATTCTTTGCTTACGCGATAAGGTGAGTTTCACTACTTTTTCTCAAAGCATGCGTCTCGGGTTGAGACCACATTGGTAACGTTTTCTAGACTATCTTGAGATAACTTTCTTTTACACATCCCGGGTTTGGGGTGCATGGTTCACATGGTGAATCTATTTTTACTAATTCATGTATATGTCCTTGATGAACTAAACCAAACACATCTTTTAAGTCCTTCAAAATACCGAATCAATTGCCGGTTGGGCAAGCGGGTTAATTAGTTGATAGCGCTATTAGGTCTAACAAACCTCACATCGTGCTGGGAGCACGGATGTGAACTATTAGCTTCAAACATAATCATTGTCGATGGACAATGATGCAAGGCATCTTTATCCCGGTTATGGGAACTTGTTCATTAGTAGTTCGGTATTCGCCGGTTTTAGTTATCATGAGTGGGCTAGCTACCCCTGACATTTGAATTAGCTATTGTTTACAGGGTCTGAGGGACCAACGTTGTACACTTGACTTTTGGGGTTTTGAGAACCTACGTTATTATTTACATCGCTTACATTTATAGTGAACTCACCGACTTTATGTTGACACATTTTAGCATGCTTTGCAGGTCCTTAGGTACGGAGCACGTTTTAGGGCATGCATCATTCGTGTCTTGGGTTATGGATATTTATTATCTCGTACTTATTAACTTTGGTTATGGGCGCGTTGTCTTGCGCAGACTTTTGCAAATGTTTTACTTTGTTTACGCTTCCGCATTACTTTAAATTGCTTGGTTAAACTTTGAAACTTTTTCTTAAAAACGAACTAAATGGTTTGGGCATTTAGAGTCGTTCATGATACTTATGGCTATGGGTCCTGGTTTGTCATGCACCTCGCGGTAAAACTCCGCAGTGGAATTTGAGGGTGTGACAGATTGGTATCAGAGCCATTGGTTATAGTGAACTAGGAATTGCATTGCATTCTAGACTATAATCATTATAGCATAAGTATTAGTACACTTATCGTCTTCAGTGCACGCTTATTATTCTCGACATCGAACACTAACCTAACATATTGCAGGTAATTATGGTTAACCCCGCTCACCGAAATTACTCTTACCGTGCTCATGACGGGCAGCGGCGCCCCATGTATGACCCTTATGAGGCCCCATCTTCGTCACTCGAGCCGAGTGAAGCCACTAACCGTTGGCGTTGGTTCACGGACATCTTGCACTCGTGGGTCGTAAGTTATGGGGTGCCAGCTACAGTACCTCCCATTGTGGACTCGTGGGAGAGGACACTTGCAGGAATGGTGAGGCATGTACACACTGAGTTGGATAATGCTTACACTGGTATTAAGGAGTTCCAGTTCTGGAGAAGAAATGCTGACGAGACATTGACACATGTGGCGGGACAGATTGACTACTTACTCAGCGAACTAAGGAAAGTTAAGAAAGAGGCTGAGGAAGCAAAACAGGATGCTACTGCTACCAAACAAGAGTTGGCGCATACTCGAGAGGAGTTAGCCATGGTTCGCAACCAGCTTATGGAAGCTTTGGAACCAATTGGGGAAGAGGACCCCGAGGAGGAACCCATGGAGGATGAGTTTGATGATTTGGGAGCGGCACTTGATGCAGCTCTTATTGAAGAGGAAGAGGAGGAAGAACCTGAGGAGCTACCGGAGGAAAGTGAGGATGAAGGATCAGTCATCTCTACGGACGACGATTGATTTTATTTATTATTATTAATTTAGTTATTTATTTTGTTCCTAGAATATTATGACTTCTATTTAATCTCGTGTGACTGGGTGATCTTTTGGATTGTTTTAGAACGTTGGTATTTTATTATTGATTTAACTTTTATTTTATTATTTATACGTGCGCGATTTATTAGTACACTGTGATGTACAAACGATTGTATTCTCATGGGTATAGTATATGTGTAGAACTACGATGGCGGGAAGAGGTCATGGACGTGGACACATCAACCTAACACAAGCTGAGCTGACTGCACTTGTCAACGACAGGGTGGTTGCAGCCCTCGCAACTATCCAAGCTGGTAACACTAATTCGTCTTATTTTACTCCTTCTACGAACTCCAGCGTTAAACTCTATTACTCATATGACTTCCGTGTTTGCACGTAGGTCAACCTCCACACCACCCTCCAACCTGCACCTACAAAACCTTCATGGACTGCAAGCCCCAAAACTTTGGGGGATCTGAAGGTGCAGTTGGACTACTTAGGTGGTTCGAAAGGGTGGAGTCATGCTTTGCTATGTGCAACTGTCCACCAGCTGACCGGGTTAAATATGCCGCTGGTACACTTGAGAACGCGGCGTTATCTTGGTGGAACTCTCAGAAGCAAATACTGGGTGTGGATGTGGCAAATGCTACGCCTTGGGATGCTTTCAAGGAGATGATGAGGGAGGAGTACTGCCCTCGGGATGAAATCCAGAAGCTGGAAACTGAGTACCTGAATCTGAAAATGGTGGGGTCGGATATTGAAGCCTACACCACTAGGTCACATGAGCTAGCCACTATGTGCCCTAACTACTCAACCCCGCTTTACAAGCGAATTGAACTGTACATCAAGGGTTTGGTGCCGCAGATCAAGGGCATGGTTACTGCTGCCAACTTCAACAATCTTCAGCAGGTGATTCGTATGGCACACCAGCTGACTGACCAGAAAGTAGAGGAGGGACTACTGCCCCCTCGAGGTGCTTCATCCTCTGGCACTAATGATAATAAGAGAAAGTGGGAGAGTGCGTCTGGAAAACCCCCGGGTAATGGTAATCAACAGCAGCAGCACCCGAACAAGAAACACGACAACCACAGCAACAACAACAACCGTACTCAGACTCAAGGTGGTTATCACGGAAATCGGCCCAAGTGCGCTAAGTGCAACTATCACCACTCTGGGCCATGTAACAGGATTAAGTGCGATCGTTGTGGAAAGCTGGGGCATGTGCAGAAAGACTGTAGAGTCAACCTTCAGGGTAACCCACCCCCGCAGGGTCAGCAACAGAAGGGTGGAAAGGCGTGTTACCAGTGTGGTAGCGAGAACCATTTTAAAAAGAATTGTCCCCAGCTGAACGGTAATGGAAACAATGGGGGAAATAACAACACCAACACTGGTAATAACAACAACAACAACGGAAACAACTATGGGGCGCGTGGTAGAGCATTTGTGATTGGCTCTGGGGAAGCGAGGAATGATAACAACGTCGTGACGGGTACGTGTTCCTTGAACGACACTCTCGCTTCTGTTTTATATGATACTGGTGCAGACTATAGTTTTGTGTCATCAAAACTTAGCAGACAACTAGGAATAGTTCCTACATTACTTGAGACCCCGTACTCTATAGAACTAGCTGATGGGAAGCCTGTTGAGGTAACCCACATTCTTCGTGACTGTAGGCTCGAACTAGATGGACATTTGTTTGCCATCGATCTTTTACCTATCACCCTAGGAAGCTTCGATCTTGTGGTTGGCATGGACTGGTTGTCCAAGCACCACGCCGAAATTCTCTGCAAGGAGAAAGTTGTTCGTATCCCCCTCCCCAGTGGGGAACTATTGTCTGTCCAGGGTGATCGCGGTGGTGCCATGGTGGGCATCATCTTTTACTTGAAGGCCCAGAAGTGCATACGGAAGGGCTATCCAGCCATATTGGCTAACATTTCTGACACTCGAGCCGAAGTCGAAACAAAAATCGAGGACATCCCGGTGGTCCGAGATTTTCCAGATGTATTCCCAGAGGAGCTGCCAGGACTTCCACCGGTTCGCCAAGTGGAGTTCCAAATTGACCTTGCACCAGGCGCCGCCCCAGTTGCGCGTGCACCATACCGCCTTGCACCAGGCGAACTTCAAGAACTATCTACCCAACTTCAAGAGCTATTGGATAGGGGTTTCATCCGACCTAGCTCTTCACCATGGGGAGCCCCAGTCTTATTCGTGAAGAAGAAGGATGGGAGTTTCCGTATGTGCATCGATTACCGGGAATTAAATAAGGTGACAATTAAGAATCGCTACCCTTTACCTCGCATAGATGATCTATTCGACCAACTTCAGGGGTCGAGTTTCTATTCCAAGATTGACTTAAGGTCGGGGTATCACCAACTGAGAGTTCGAGAGGAGGATGTGCCAAAGACAGCTTTTCGAACTCGTTATGGCCACTATGAATTTTTGGTAATGCCCTTCGGGCTGACCAATGCACCAGCTGTGTTCATGGACCTCATGAACCGGGTGTGCAAACCCTATCTAGACAAATTTGTCATAGTGTTCATAGACGATATTCTGATCTATTCCAAGAGTAGGGAAGAGCACGAGCAACACCTACGACTGATCCTGGAACTTCTGAAAAGTGAGCAGCTATATGCAAAATTTTCCAAGTGCGACTTCTGGATTCGTGAGGTCCAATTCTTGGGTCATGTGGTGAACGAGGCAGGAATACAGGTCGATCCCGCTAAGATTGAGGCGATTAAAAGATGGGAGGCCCCTAAGACTCCCACAGAGATTCGACAATTCCTTGGCCTTGCAGGTTATTATCGCAGATTCATTCAGGGATTCTCAAAAATCGCTCAACCCCTCACTGCTTTGACACAGAAGGGGATTATCTACAAGTGGGAAGATGCCCAAGAAGCTGCTTTTCAATTACTAAAGACTAAACTTTGCAGTGCTCCAATATTATCACTACCTGAGGGTACGGAGGACTTTGTGGTGTACTGTGATGCATCTATCCAAGGGCTAGGGTGTGTTTTGATGCAACGCGAGAAGGTGATCGCTTATGCTTCACGACAACTAAAAGTTCACGAGAAGAATTATCCCACTCACGACTTGGAACTGGGAGCGGTTGTCTTCGCTCTCAAAATTTGGAGACACTACCTCTACGGAACGAAGTGCACAATCTTCACAGATCATAAGAGTCTTCAGCACATATTTGATCAGAAGGTCCTAAACATACGGCAACGACGATGGGTCGAACTCTTGAATGATTATGACTGTGCTATCAAGTACCATCCAGGGAAAGCTAACGTAGTAGCTGATGCCCTGAGCCGTAAGGAAACGAAACCCAAACGTGTGCGGGCCTTACAACTTACCATACACTCTAATCTGCCTGATAAAATACGTGAAGCCCAAGGCGAGGCCTTGAAAAAGGAAAATATCGGGTTGGAAACATTGCATGGTGCTGACAAACACCTGGAACTGAAGTCGGATGGGCTTCAGTACTTTATGGATTGAGTCTGGATTCCACGTTCAGGGGATCTTAGACAACTGGTGCTCGATGAGGCTCACACATCTCGTTATTCGGTACATCCCGGTTCGGACAAAATGTATCAGGACCTCAAAACTCTCTACTGGTGGCCAAACATGAAAGCAGAGATAGCCACTTATGTTAGTAAGTGCTTGACTTGTGCGAAGGTTAAGATTGAATATCAGAAACCTTCAGGCCTACTTCAGCAACCAGAGATACCGATGTGGAAATGGGATGGGATTTCCATGGATTTCATTACGAAGCTTCCGAAAACAACAGCGGGCCATAACATGATTTGGGTTATCGTGGACCGCTTAACCAAATCGGCCCACTTCCTGGCGATAAAAGAAACGGACTCGTTAGAGAAGCTGGCGAACCTTTATATCAAGGAGATAGTCTCTAGGCATGGAGTGCCTACTTCCATTATATCTGATCGCGATGGGCGATTCACTTCTCGATTCTGGACTACTCTCCAAGATGCTCTAGGTACTCGTCTCGATATGAGCACAGCCTATCACCCCCAGACGGATGGACAAAGTGAACGTACCATCCAAACATTAGAGGATCTGCTACGAGCATGCGTGGTGGACTTTGGTAATAACTGGGACAAGCACTTGCCCTTAATCGAGTTCTCTTACAACAATAGTTACCACACCTCGATTCAGTGTGCGCCTTTTGAGGCACTTTATGGCCGCAAGTGTAGGTCTCCTATCTGTTGGACTGAGGTTGGGGATAGCCAACTAACAGGTCCCGAACTCGTGCACGAAACCTCTGAGAAGATAGTGCAAATCAGAAACAGAATGGCTGCTGCTCGTGATCGACAGAAAAGCTACGCGGACAAACGTAGAAAACCTTTGGAGTTCCAGGTTGGGGAAAAAGTTTTGTTAAAGGTGTCACCTTGGAAAGGAGTGATACGTTTTGGGAAACGAGGGAAGTTGAATCCCCGCTATGTTGGACCCTTCGAGATTGTTAAAAGGATTGGTCCGGTAGCTTATCAGCTGAATTTACCAGACGAACTCAGTGGAGTGCATAATGTATTCCACGTCTCAAACTTGAAGAAATGCTTATCCGATACTACACTGGTAGTACCGCTGGAGGAGATCCAGGTGGACGACCAGTTACGGTTCGTGGAAGAACCAGTGGAGATTCTTGAGCAGGGCGTCAAGAAACTCAGGCAAAGCACTATACCTATCGTGAAGGTACGGTGGAATTCCCGTCTAGGACCGGAATACACGTGGGAGCGCAGAGACCAGATGCGGCTCAAATATCCACACCTCTTTTCTGAACCTGAACCTGTTCATAGATCAAATGCCGAACATAAAGCAGCTCGCTCAAAGTGAATTTCGGGGCGAAATTCCTTTCAACTTGGGGATGATGTGACATCCGGAAACCAAGCATACATTTTTAGCTGGCTTTACTGGTTACTTGCTGAATTTCGGGACGAAATTCTTTTCAACTTGGGGATGATGTGATACCCCGAAAATTCAGGTTCTCACTTTAACTAAACTCTAGTTACATTCCCTTGCATTATACTTAACTAGGGTTAGTTAGATAAGACATACGTGCATGGTTGTGAGTCAATGTGTGATTGCATGATTAGTGAACCTCGGACGTTGGTGAAAAATAAACTTATGTGAAAACCATACGTGATTATGTGAACCTAAACCGAACACGTTAATAGAAATCATTAAAAGTGGAGCATGAGGTTGATTAGGGTCTTAATGCATGGGGTTACACTTGTTACGGTCCGAAATAACGAAAACGTCGAAGGATAACGCGTCGGGAGACGAAACGAGAAAAGAGCGCGCCACCCGGACCTGTGAGCGGCCGCTCACAGGCACCGAGCGGCCGCTCGAAACGAACTGACGGGTCTAAACCGCCTTAAACTTATATTTAAGCAACCTAAACTCCCATGCAACCCCCATACTCAACCCTAATCGCCCCCTTACTGCCCCACACGAATATTTCACTCAAACAACCTCTGCTAAGGCTCAAGATCATCAATTGGGAGGCTCCAAGGCGCGTGATTGATCGATTGAGAGAGCTAAGGGTATATCTTACGATTTCTTATGCTTTTATCTTGTGTTTTCATTAATAAAAATCATATAATAAGTTTGTCCAGGTCTGAATGAATTTATAAAACATTAAAGCATGAATCTTTTTGAAGATTAAATGGATTAAACATACTCATAAACGCTTAGTAACATCGTAGGATACTTGTTGCGCAAGTAATTGGTGTTTTGATTCGTAAAGCTTTGATCTTGACATGTTTAATCATAGAATCTGATAAAATAGGTATTAGGAATGTTTTGTGTTGATGATTGGTGAATGTTAATAGTTTTTGTGCACACGGTAGGCGATTAAAGTATGATTTAGGCGAAACTAAAATCTGGACAGAATGGTTAGTCAAACTTGTAGGAGCTGTAACACGGCTCTAACATAATAATTTTAGGGTTTTCTTGGCATGGTTAGGTCACACCTGGTCTTAGCTTTTCATAATGGGTAAAATCATGTGTTTTGAACGTAGGATGAGTCGTTTTTGGAATTTTAATTGATTAGGGGTCATATCAGATTTTCGGATTTGTAAATTGGGTTAACTTTAAATGGCCATAACTTGAGATTTACAAGGAGTTAGGTTATGAAATTTTTACAGTAGGTCAATACTGGAAAAATAGAGCTTTTCCAAGTGGATTCATCTCGTTTGGATGAATACACAATTTTTAAGAATTTTCCTACTAAACTGACCTGTTGTGGAAATTTTCTGAACACTGCTGTGTTGTACGAATTTTTATAATTTTTGGGTTTGGAATTAAGACAAAACAAAAATAGGTATTGCCAAGTGAATCCCAAAGAAAATTCAGTAAAAATTTGGGAGGATAACTCACTGGTTTACTATTTTAAATAAATTCGTTTTGATGGCGCACAATCTGTCCTGAAAACACAGATTGTGTATTATGTGACTATGTGATTACTTGAGGTCTTAGGTGATCTAAAATTGACATATAACGGAAGTACACATGTTTACGACACATATGGGCTGTAGAAACTAATTATAACCAACTCATTCACCAACGAGTCCGTAGGGTTTACTATTGCATGTAGAATCACTAGGCGTCGCATACACACTTTTGAATATTTAAAACGCCTTGGACAAACGAGTTATATGGTGTAATGATGTTACGCCTATACTCACGTAGTGACACTGTTATTAGGGTGTCGGTAGCATATAATACTTGCTGTTTGGATTCTTTGCTTACGCGATAAGGTGAGTTTCACTACTTTTTCTCAAAGCATGCGTCTCGGGTTGAGACCACATTGGTAACGTTTTCTAGACTATCTTGAGATAACTTTCTTTTACACATCCCGGGTTTGGGGTGCATGGTTCACGTGGTGAATCTATTTTTACTAATTCATGTATATGTCCTTGATGAACTAAACCAAACACATCTTTTAAGTCCTTCAAAATACCGAATCAATTGCCGGTTGGGCAAGCGGGTTAATTAGTTGATAGCGCTATTAGGTCTAACAAACCTCACATCGTGCTGGGAGCACGGATGTGAACTATTAGCTTCAAACATAATCATTGTCGATGGACAATGATGCAAGGCATCTTTATCCCGGTTATGGGAACTTGTTCATTAGTAGTTCGGTATTCGCCGGTTTTAGTTATCATGAGTGGGCTAGCTACCCCTGACATTTGAATTAGCTATTGTTTACAGGGTCTGAGGGACCAACGTTGTACACTTGACTTTTGGGGTTTTGAGAACCTACGTTATTATTTACATCGCTTACATTTATAGTGAACTCACCGACTTTATGTTGACACATTTTAGCATGCTTTGCAGGTCCTTAGGTACGGAGCACGTTTTAGGGCATGCATCATTCGTGTCTTGGGTTATGGATATTTATTATCTCGTACTTATTAACTTTGGTTATGGGCGCGTTGTCCTGCGCAGACTTTTGCAAATGTTTTACTTTGTTTACGCTTCCGCATTACTTTAAATTGCTTGGTTAAACTTTGAAACTTTTTCTTAAAAACGAACTAAATGGTTTGGGCATTTAGAGTCGTTCATGATACTTATGGCTATGGGTCCTGGTTTGTCATGCACCTCGCGGTAAAACTCCGCAGTGGAATTTGAGGGTGTGACAGCTATTGGTCTGACAAACCCATCCCCCCGCATAAATTCAGGGATGATCGAAAACAGTAACAACATTCAACTAACTTGCGAGTTAGGTCTCAGTCGACACAAGGTTTGATTGTACAAAGACGCATTGTTACATGTCGGACTCATACTCTATCATCATACAACTGTGATTGTTGTACAAAATATTATTATCTATCATATTCCAAAAACCTATGTAATTCTCACCAACTTTTGTTGACCCAAAATATTTTCAAACTTAACAGGTTTCAGGTTCTACTTGCTTGAAGATTTGAGTTAATGCTTGAAGATGTGTACATAGTATTATTCATTTTGATGTATGAATTTTTGTAGAACAATTGTATGTAATTTATTTAAATCATTTAATGAAATTTATTATTCACCATGAGCTACTGAACAATCATCAATACGTGACATCCCGATGTTTCCGCCATCGGTTGGGGTGTTACAGATTGGTATCAGAGCCATGGTTATACGGAATTAGGTTATTAGAAAAAAAATAATCTAGTCTATAACAATAGGATTTTAACCAGTACTTGCTCCTTTTACTTGCAACCTTACTTGTTTCTATTCTCTATCCTACTTCTTATCCTTACTTTAGTCCCTACAAGAAGAGTGCTCTCCATCACAAGATCTACTCTTAGACTAATAGGACAAATCCTCAGGTTTAGCCTGAACCACCTTGAAGATCTCGTCAAAGTTCTAGATTTTAATAACGAACACGTGCAATCTGGAAGGGTGAACGCCTGTATTCTGAGTTTTCTGTCTAGGACTGGCATTGCGCATAAATCCCAATCAGACGAGGGACCCGGATGCCTACCTGGGAATTCTCGGGATGAGTGTTCACTTATAGGCTAAAGCATGTCTTCACTATGTTATTAGAATCTAGAAGTTTTGATAAGTCAACGTTTTCGTTTATTTGTTTTAATTAATGAATAAATGATTACACTCACTTTCCTTAAACTAAGCTCTAAAATCTCAAAACTTTACAGCTTAAATCAATCTCATTTCATAACCATCTATTGATTTCACAATCACACTTCACCTTAACATCTTAGTCACTTTTTAAATATTCAACACCCTACCCAAATCATATTATTTCATTTCTCCACATGTTACTTATTTTTAAAAACTATAACCTCATACCTTAGCACAAACTAAAGATTTCTAAATCCTGTTGTATTTTCATTACCTAGTAACTTTACAAAGTACATATTTTTGTCAAAAGATGTCCTCGAACTTAAATTCAATTGTTTATTTATTGACGTAACAAACAATTTTCTATATAATGCTTTAAACTATTAAAAATCACTTAATAGAACATTGATCTTCAAAACCTAATGTCATGTTTGAAATCTCCAACTAACGGGAATATTTTAATCAAAGCCCACTTAGCTTGTACTATTTAACAACTTTTGCTTTATGTATAAAACCAATTTTGAAAATAAGATTTTTTTTATCCATAGGAATAATATCTAGTCTCTAAATTCTCCATCGACACTCACTCATTTTCAACTTGTTCAAATATTTACAAAATTTGGCATATACCACAATCATGTTTTCTTATACACTTGATTATAACCTTTGATCCAAACCGCAAAATTTACACTACTACATAATCTCCTTACTATAAAATAAACTCTTTATCAACTATCTTCACATTCACTATCTCTCACAACCTTGATTCTGCTTCAAGATTTTTCATCATCCTCTCAAGAACTAAATTCATATCCTTCACCTTCTCACACATGAGCTAGTTACCCATGATAACCTAACTATTGAAACTTGATTGTGTGTTGCATCAAACATAATCCTTAGTTATACATGAGGATTCGACTATCTACCATATTTGAACATTTGAAACTAGAATTCATGGAATATAAACTATTTGCTATAGACACACCTAGAGTCATTAACCTTGTCTAGGGCAACTCTATTACAACTCGTATGCTATACTTGATACTTGATTGCTTACATGTACATATTATCAATTTGCAATTCATGTGTGTAATAATTGGTACCCTTAATCAAACAACTGATAGAGGATGAAGTACTTGCTCAACAGTTAGTAGAGTACCAAATAACCTACTCAATGATTGGTAGAGGTCATCATGCCTGCTCAACAGTCGGTAGAGGCCCTACAACCTGCTCAACGACTGGTAGAGGCTATCGCACCTGCTCAACAATCGGTAGAGGTTCTTACTCACTGACTGGTAGAGGTCTTTTTCCTGCTCAACAGTTGGACTTATTTTTTGGATACATTGTATACGATTCAATCACAAGGCTATTTTGCATTACTTACATGTGTGTTTAGAGTCATAGAAGGACACAAAACCCTAATGTAAGGTAAATTGGTGATTACGGTCCGGAACGTAATCATGAATTTACAGGTACATTAAGGTAGTGTGAAATTCTATTAAGGTTTTGGGAGATACCCCGTATGTTTTCGAAGTATCAGAGGTGTGATGGGTTAGCTGCGGTACACCCTATATATAAACACTAATGATACGTGGAAAGGGATACTGTAGGGTCAGACCAATAACAAACCCTAGTTATTTGGTAGTCCATATGGTTATCTTATACATTCCTTAAACTCTTACCCTACTCTGAACCATAGTCACCCTAACTATCCTCAACGCTATTCAAATGTTTCTTCTTAAAATAAACTTCGGGACGAAGTTCCTAAAAGTAGGGGAGACTGTAACATCACACAAATTTTCTTTATATATATATATATATATAGAACTCCATCGTTTATTCATCCGATTCATGTTTACAGTATCTTTACAATCCATTTTGTTAATTTTTTTTTGTATAAATAATGACGTATAATCAATATTAAATTGGATTGTATTAAAAATTCTGATTTAAAAACGTTAAAAAAAAATGTTTGCCTGTGCCAGGATTCAAACCCGAGTCCCTGGCGGGCTAAACCTTAACCACACCACACAAACCACTACACCATTTGGTGTTTTGTGATGTTGATTAAAACCAATTAAACTTAAACCCTTTCAAGGTCCCTTAGTCAAACCTGAAAAGTCAAACGTAGTCTCCTAGTCAAGTCAAGTCAAAGTGTTAGTAAATATGGTCTCCTAGTCAAGTCAAAGTGTTAGTAAATATGGTCTTTTAGTCAAGTCAAAGTTGTTCCTAAATTCTACCCTAGTCAAAGTAGCCTCTAATTACAGCTCCAAATTTTACACTATAAATACACTAGCCTACCATTCAACTCTTTGTACCATTCAAAAAAAACATTATTATCCCATCTCCCATATACTAATGTTTTCATCCGTTATTATCTCCTCTAGCTAGTTTCGAGTTTTCCAAGGCATTATTACTAAGTGTAACACCCCAACCGATGGCGGAAACATCGGGATGTCACGTATTGATGATTGTTCAGTAGCTCATGGTAGTACACAAGTTTAAATAATCCTTTATTTCATCACAATATTGTATTACATTAAAGTCTACATCAAATAATCAAACAAAGCTTCAAATATCTCCTCATGCTAGCTCTAGACTTCAAGCATCAGTATTTCCTGTTGAGTTTGGAAAAATGGGGGGGTCAACTAGAAGTTGGTGAGAATACATAAGCCATGTCAAGCAAATAGTTTAAGTATAAAAGTTTAGCAATTCATATGTCTATCGTAAGTTTAAGTCTACATGAATAAACATAATATGTTGAATCGACATAATCAAACCTCCGACTAGTTTAGGTCCATCCCGTCATCCACGGTTCACCTTAATAATATGTTGGAACGATAACAATCACCCACGCTACCTATGTAGGAGGTACACGTATCCGGGTGGGATTGTCAATCCAATAGATCTATTATTGAGTATCGCCGGCTTGGCCATAGCTAATGATTATGTAATGTTGAAACTCGTTGAAACTCGTTGAAACTGTTGTTGTTGTCTAATTCATGAGGCATTAAAGTTTACAACTAGACATGCATGTTGAATTGCTTAAATAAAATGTTGCAAGTATAAAGAATCGCATAAACATGGTTACGTAAACTCACCTGAAACTCACTGTGTAGGTACTAGCAAAACAAAAGTCTGAACTTGAGTTAATTGAACATCTTGTGCCCTATTACAAATAAAGGGTGCCTTAATTTCTAATGCAAATGAGTTTAGTACATTTCTTGGTTGTAAATATGGCTTATTCAACCACCTAGACTCACATTGAACGAATGCGCGTCTTAAAGTGTGCATGACGTAACGAACCGATATGAACTTGGTTTTATCTTCTTGAAAAATATACGTGTATGTATTGTTATAACAAACATATACTTTAATGAAATAATAATATTTTGTTGGTTCAGAATATATATATATATATATATATATATATATATATATATATATATATATATATATATATATAAACAACTATACGTGTATTCGTTTATAGTTGAGATCCATTGCTAAAATTAAAGACTTCAAACCATATTGGAGTTGCACAAAAATAGTAAAAAAAAAAAGTCAAAGATGCTTTAAAAAAAAAACAAAACAACTGAATCATGATTTATATTAGTTTAAAATCTTATTTCATATTATAATTATTATGAAAGACATAATTGAGTGGGAAATCACTGTTGATGTATGGATAGGCAATTCGATATGCTTATCCTTTTCTGTCTTCGCTTATTACTTTCTAAACTTATCCGTCGGAATTAACTCACCCGAAAACACCATATAAACCAAACTAATCGAGACAACAAGGAAACTCAAAAGGATTTGGTACCTCTATGCGCAACGATGAAACAAACTGAAGAGAGATTGAACCAAAACTGCGACCATTACCGGTCACCGAACCAGACATTCCGGCCGGCCACAGCCACCACATCCGAACCGGTACCCATTAGTCGTTGCACCTGCAACACGTGACACTCCGGACAGCTGTTGCGCTCACTCGTGCTCAGCCACCATCACCCGAAGCCTCTTCAGCCGCTTACCAACCGTCGTCCGGATGATGGTTACGCTTTCAAATTACCGATTCAATATAAAAGTCAACCCACAATGTTTGTATCCCATAGAGAGGGCGAGAGAGATTAGAGAGAGATGAGAACTGATTTTCGGATGTTTATGCTCGAAATGGGGTGGCCAATTTATAATATGTTCGCTAAAATGGAAGGTTAAATCAGTTTGACCGTGTGATTGGTCAAACACGCCAATTAGCTTCGTTTTTTTGCTCTAATTGATCGTGGATTTTGGCTGAAATAAATGAGGGTGATGTATTGGTCATTAAATGTCGTAAATGGTTTCCAACAATAGTCTTTTGGCGTGACTAGTAAGTTTGAATTCGGTGGTCAAATCCGGGTCGGGTCTGCATGATAGCTGGGTAAGGGAGGAGACTTGGTTTAAAGGTTGGGCCGGGTAGTAGGGCTGGTTATGGGCCAGCAGTGAGCTTAGGACTAATAGATTTGGGGTAGGCTTCGGGTAGGATGTTTGATTGTAGTTTAGTTTTGTTTTTTTTTTTTAATATTTTAAAAACTAAACAATTTATTGCTATTATTTACAAAAAAAAATTGTTTTGAAATAATTATATTTGTACAAAAGAAGTTTAATATAGGTAAAGTGGTGATTTTACAAATTCAAAAATTGGGGAAAAATTCGCGATGTTACAGTCTCCCCTACTTTTAGGAACTTCGTCCCGAAGTTATTAAAACATAGGGTTGAGGGTTGTTGGGTAAATGTTTGGACGTCAACCGTTTAGTATGTCAAAATTTTATAGGTGCTACGATAAAGTGTTTCGAATGATGGGATGATATGTATGAGTTATATGGTGGAGTAAATAGGAATAAGATTTGGATTACGTGGGTCCGAACTAACTAGGAGGGTAAGGGTCTGTATAAAAGTACCAATCCTACGCATATGTTGATTGACTATTGAAGGACTAAATGAACTACCAGGTAACTAGGGTTTATAATTGGTTACCTACCGAACTCCTTGATAGAATTTCACACTACCATAACGTACCTGTAAATTCATGATTACGTTCCGGACCGCAATCACCAATTTACCTTACATTAGGGTTTTGTGTCCTTCTATAACTCTACACACACATGTAAAATAATGCAAATAACCTTGTGATTGGACCATATACAATGTATCCAAAAATAAGTCCAACTGTTGAGCAGGAAAAAGACTTCTACCAGTAAGAGAGTAAGAACCTCTACCGATTGTTAAGCAGGTGCAATAGCCTCTACTAGTCGTTGAGCAGGTTGTAGGGCCTCTACCGACTGTTGAGCAGGCATGATGACCTCTACCAATCGTTGAGTAGGTTATTTGGTACTCTACTAACTATTGAGCAAGTACTTCATCCTCTAACAGTTGTTTGATTAAGTGTACCAATTATTACTCACATAAATTGCAAACTGATAATATGTACATGTAAGCAATCAAGTATCAAGTATAGCATGCGAGCTGCAATAGAGTTGCCCTAGACAAGGTTAATGACTTTAGGTGTGTTTATAGCAAATAGTTTATTTTCCATGCTTCCAAATATCATGAATAATCAAATGTTCAGGTAGATAATCAAATCCTCATGGATACCTAATAATCAAGTTTGATGCAACGAATAATCAAGTTTTCAATAGTTTGGTTATCATAGGAATCAAGTTCATGTTCAAGAAGGTAAAGAGTATGAATTTAGTTCTTGAGAGGATGATGAAGAACTCAAAGTATCATCAAAGTTATGAAAGATAATGCGCGTGAAAATAGTTAATAAAGGGTTTGTTTATGGGTTTTCCAAAGAGGCACAAATAGTAAGGAGATTATTTAGCAGTATGAATCGTGGGGTTTGAATCAAATATTAAATCAAGGGTATGAGGAAACATGATTGCGATACTTGCCAAAAATTTGTAATGGTTCGAACAAGTTTAAAGTAAGTAGGTGTCAATGGAAAAATTGTAGAGTAAATTTTGTTCCTGTGGATGGAAAGATTTTATTTTCAAAATTTGGTCTTGTATGTAAAGCAAAAATTATTAAATAGTACAACTAAATTGATCTAGATCAAAATATTTCGATGAGTCATAGGTCTTAAACACGATGTCGGATTTCAAAAATCAAGAATTTGTTCAGACATTTTGTATAATAAGCTTCGAGTAATACATAAAAGAAGTCATTCTTAATAGATTAAAACATTTTTATCGTAAATGATTTGTTACGCCAATAAATTGTTCAATAAAAATTTGAAATTTAGCAAATAAGTTTGTGGAAATAAAAGACTCTTTAAAAAATATATTTATTTGTTATAGTTTGTGAAATTTCCAAGTGATGAAAGTTTAACAAAATTCAGTACTCTTTAGCTTTGGTGCTACAGTATCTCCTATACACAGATTATAAGGTTACAGTTTAAACAAGGATTTTAAAATCTCGAATGTGATGAAATTTTATGGTTGATGGTATCTCCAAAATATACATATATATATATATACACATAAATAAAAATGTAAGGGGGGGGGAGAGTTTAAAATAAAATTGGCCAGAAACATCAAATATGATAAATTTATGTATGATGTAAAGGGAAACATACGATTTGAGTTAGATGTTAAAAAAATAATTAGACTTATGGGTAATATTATAAGTTTGTAAAATGAATTAGGATTGTGAAACCCAGAAATGATTTATGAAGTTTAAGCTAATGAGGGAATTATATACGAAGAAAATATATTTGAATTGTAAAAATTTTGAGATTCAAAACTTAGATTTTATACGAGAGTGAGGGGGTATAAATTAATGGAAATGAAACACAAAGATTGTAAATATCTAACCCCGAATAAACGAAAATGTTGGCTTATCAAAACAGATCAGGTCTAAGCCCAACGAATTTGCCCTAACAATCTAGAAGTACGTTAGGATTGTAGCAAGTGAAAGAGAGTAGGCAAGACCAAATTAGGCTAAGAATAAGGATGAGGATAGGGATAGAGATAAGGATAAGGTAGAGCTACAAGTAATTGAAGCAAGTACTGGTTAAAGTCCTAAGGTTATAGACTAGATTATTTTTCTAATAACCTAATTCCCTATAACTAAGGCTCTGATACCAATCTGTAACACCCCAACCGATGGCGGAAACATCGGGATGTCACGTATTGATGATTGTTCAGTAGCTCATGGTAGTACACAAGTTTAAATAATCCTTTATTTCATCACAATATTGTATTACATTAAAGTCTACATCAAATAATCAAACAAAGCTTCAAATATCTCCTCATGCTAGCTCTAGACTTCAAGCATCAGTATTTCCTGTTGAGTTTGGAAAAATGGGGGGGTCAACTAGAAGTTGGTGAGAATACATAAGCCATGTCAAGCAAATAGTTTAAGTATAAAAGTTTAGCAATTCATATGTCTATCGTAAGTTTAAGTCTACATGAATAAACATAATATGTTGAATCGACATAATCAAACCTCCGACTAGTTTAGGTCCATCCCGTCATCCACGGTTCACCTAAATAATATGTTGGAACGATAACAATCACCCACGCTACCTATGTTGGAGGTACACGTATCCGGGTGGGATTGTCAATCCAATAGATCTATTATTGAGTATCGCCGGCTTGGCCATAGCTAATGATTATGTAATGTTGAAACTCGTTGAAACTGTTGTTGTTGTCTAATTCATGAGGCATTAAAGTTTACAACTAGACATGCATGTTGAATTGCTTAAATAAAATGTTGCAAGTATAAAGAATCGCATAAACATGGTTACGTAAACTCACCTGAAACTCACTGTGTAGGTACTAGCAAAACAAAAGTCTGAACTTGAGTTAATTGAACATCTTGTGCCCTATTACAAATAAAGGGTGCCTTAATTTCTAATGCAAATGAGTTTAGTACATTTCTTGGTTGTAAAGATGGCTTATTCAACCACCTAGACTCACATTGAACGAATGCGCGTCTTAATGTGTGCATGACGTAACGAACCGCTATGAACTTGGTTTTATCTTCTTGAAAAATATACGTGTATGTATTGTTATAACAAACATATACTTTAATGAAATAATAATATTTTGTTGGTTCAATATATATATATATATATATATATATATATATATAAACAACTATACGTGTATTCGTTTATAGTTGAGATCCATTGCTAAAATTAAAGACTTCAAACCATATTGGAGTTGCACAAAAATAGTCAAAAAAAAAAAAAAGTCAAAGATGCTTTTAAAAAAAAAAAAACAAAACAACTGAATCATGATTTATATTAGTTTAAAATCTTATTTCATATTATAATTATTATGAAAGACATAATTGAGTGGGAAATCACTTTTGATGTATGGATAGGCAATTCGATATGCTTATCCTTTTCTGTCTTCGCTAATTACTTTCTAAACTTATCCGTCGGAATTAACTCACCCCAAAACACCATATAAACCAAACTAATTGAGACAACAAGGAAACTCAAAAGGATTTGGTACCTCTATGCGCAACGATGAAACAAATTGAAGAGAGAGTGAACCAAAACTGCGACCATTACCGGTCACCGAACCAGACATTCCGGCCGGCCACAGCCACCACATCCGAACCGGTACCCATTAGTCGTTGCACCTGCAACACGTGACACTCCGGACAGCTGTTGCGCTCACTCGTGCTCAGCCACCATCACCCGAAGCCTCTTCAGCCGCTTACCAACCGTCGTCCGGATGATGGTTATGCTTTCAAATTACCGATTCAATATAAAAGTCAACCCACAATGTTTGTATCCCATAGAGAGGGCGAGAGAGATTAGAGAGAGATGAGAACTGATTTTCGGATGTTTATGCTCGAAATGGGGTGGCCAATTTATAATATGTTCGCTAAAATGGAAGGTTAAATCAGTTTGACCGTGTGATTGGTCAAACACGCCAATTAGCTTCGTTTTTTTTGCTCTAATTGATCGTGGATTTTGGCTGAAATAAATGAGGGTGATGTATTGGTCATTAAATGTCGTAAATGGTTTCCAACAATAGTCTTTTGGCGTGACTAGTAAGTCTGAATTCGGTGGTCAAATCCGGGTCGGGTCTGCATGATAGCTGGGTAAGGGAGGAGACTTGGTTTAAAGGTTGGCCCGGGTAGTAGGGCTGGTTATGGGCCAGCAGTGAGCTTAGGACTAATAGATTTGGGGTGGGCTTTGGGTAGGATGTTTGATTGTAGTTTAGTTTTTTTTTTTTTTAATATTATAAAAACTAAACAATTTATTGCTATTATTTACAAAAAAAAATTGTTTTGAAATAATTATATTTGTACAAAAGAAGTTTAATATAGGTAAAGTGGTGATTTTACAAATTCAAAAATTGGGGAAAAATTCGCGATGTTACACTAAGTGTTTGCACGCTCAATAAAACGCACGAACTCATTATACACCTAAGGTGAGTTTACATAGCCCCTTTTTCTGTTTACATTTTTGGGGTGAAACATGTTTAAACATTTTATACACTATCATTTACTCATACTTACATTGTTGAAACTTGTGATTCAACTATAATCATTTTATACACTATCATTTACTCATTCTATCATTTGACTGTAACAAAAGACACAGTACAATCATTAACATTGATCAAGCCGCCTGTTTAGATTATAGCGCTATAGGTCTGACAAACCCATCCCCCCGCATAAATTCAGGGATGATCGAAAACAGTAACAACATTTAACTAACTTGCGAGTTAGGTCTCAGTCGACACAAGGTTTGATTGTACAAAGACGCATTGTTACATGTCGGACTCATACTCTATCATCATACAACTGTGATTGTTGTACAAACTATTATTATCTATCATATTCCAAAAACCTATGTAATTCTCACCAACTTTTGTTGACCCAAAATATTTTCAAACTTAACATGTTTCAGGTTCTACTTGCTTGAAGATTTGAGTTAATGCTTGAAGATGTGTACATAGTATTATTCATTTTGATGTATGAATTTTTGTAGAACAATTGTATGTAATTTATTTAAATCATTTAATGAAATTTATTATTCACCATGAGCTACTGAACAATCATCAATACGTGACATCCCGATGTTTCCGCCATCGGTTGCGGTGTTACAGATAGACCATCTTAGCTTAACCAACATCTCCAAATAATCATCTTATGTTCAATGTCATTGCCCGATCTATCTTGTATCTCTAGTTCTAATTAATATGTCATTAAAACACATAATCAAGCTTATGTTAATAATTTCTATCTCGTATATAATGTCGATATTACACATCAACTTAGTGTATAAATCTATACCTCAATAATACCCAATTCATCATTTTAAATCATTTGCTTATTCTATCACTAAAACTCCTCAAAATCCACATTCTTAGTAACTTCTAAGACATAGTTTTGTACCGTAAACATCCTTCAACATGGTAAGCATATCTTATATCCTAAATAAAGTCTTTTATACTCATTTTAATGAAAAATAGCTGTTTTACATCAGATTTGAAAATAATCTTTTAGATGTGTCGTTTTTGTCGAAAATAAGCATTTTTGCGCATCTTTCGCAAATTTATTCAAGTTTCAACCAAAATATTTTTATAAACCTTTAATTATCCTCTATTTTACATCATTTTAAGTCATAAAAACCTGTTCTAAATAAATTTTAGAATATCTTTACCAAAACTCATATTTTAAGCATTTTAAGCCGTAAAACGCATTTGGATCGTACATGCAAGGTATCCCAAGCGTGTACAACCTATCAAATCATGTTTTACTCCATTTTAAACTTATTAAAACCATCTTTTTATTATTATAATCAGACCTGCACATAAGTCTAAACTACCTCAAAAACTCATCAAAATCAATGCCTAAACATAAACACCTTCTTCATCTAAACCTTATCTTACTAATCCAATCTTCATACCATATTATTAGACCATCTAAATATCCAAAATACACTTTTACATCAGACCTGAATCCTTTCAGAAAATCTCATTGCATGACCTTAAAATCAAAGGATCTAAGCTTAATCTATCAAATTACCAACTAAACAATTGATTTCACATTTATCCCCTTTTGTATACATATGTGCGGCCCATATATATATATATATATATATATATATATTTATATATATATATATATACTCACGGCACACATATATACATATGTATCCATTTTTATTTTCATTAAATCTCATTCTCATTATTTATTTAACAAAAATACCTTTTTGATTATCTATGATAGATTTGGTGAAAGTTTTGATTAAAACAAAGATTATAATGGGTTTTTATTCAAGAACTTACCTTGGTTAAAGGCTCCAATCCTTGCTTCTATGTCTTGAATCTTTGATCTTTTGGCTTTAAATCTCTAAGAACACTAACTTATCTAAGTTGTAGAGTCCATTTATTTGATTGCATGGACAAAACCAGAAGATTTGTGTGTTGTTGGGGGTAATCGGCCAAGAAGAAAGAAAAAGAAGAAGTTGGATAGTTTTCTTGAAATGTAATGTGTGTGTGTGTAAGAAATGCAGTGTGGGGGGGGGTATTTATGGGGAAATGGTGAGTGTTTCACCATTAAAATAATAATAATAATAATCACAAAAAAAAATCAAAATGTTTAATGTGGGGGTGTTCGACCGGTTATAGGGTGGGGGTTTGGGTATTATATATATATATATATATATTTAAATCTTAAAACATAATACTCAATCTCCTATCCTATAAAATCCCCTTTCATAATTATAAATTAAGGTTTCTACCTATTCGGTCCATAATAACATTCCCCTAAACTAATATTTATTCTTAGCTAATTTCGATCATATTAGTGGTTTTCTCATCGTTCCGGGTCTCGGGTTTGCGCTAAAAATCTACAACACACAACCTTCCGGCCTTAACAGTTCAAAATCTATAATAGCCTTAAGAATATTCTTACTCTAGAATATTATTTCATATCTTACGGATCAATTCCAGGCTCTAAAATATTAACCGGGTCATCATCAATCAATACCGATAACTCGTTATCAAACAATCTGGAAGTTCCTAAAATTCCATCAAATTTCCAATCATTACTTGAAAATTACTATTGAGCTTCTAACAACTCTAATTTTCCCCAATCAAGTATACTACATATAATTAATCATTCTTACTGTCATCATTATTGTAAACAAATAATATCCGAATTTTGATAGTTGTCACATAGCAGTGGTTTTGGTGGCAGATGTTTTAGCAGCAACAGTTTTGGATGGAGGTTGCCTTGTGTGTTTTGCAGGCCGTTTCTATCTTTTAGAGGAGCCAACATCCTCAACTTCTTGTTGCTGCTCTATCTTCCTTTGCACTAGAGCCTCTGCTTTGCATTCCAATGTGTCAAGCCTCTTCTACTTGTCTTCAACAACCTTTTCAGCAAGGACATTAGCAGTTTGATTAATTTCTTTTGCTTTGCCTGCATTAACTGCTTCAGCATCAACATTGGATTGAACATTGGGTTGTTGTGCTGGGTCAAACCCTGGTTTTGTTCCAAATGGCTTTAGCTTTGGTAGTCTATCTCTGCCACTCTCCCCCTTTTTGGCATCATCAGCTGTGAACTCATCATCGTCATCTTCACCTCTTCTGATGGTTGTAGGGGCAGAGCCAGTGGTCTTCAGCAGATGATCTTTGATGGCTTTAATATCTTATTGGGTATCTGTGTACCTAGCATCTGATCTGAGCCATGTAGGTTTCATGTGTTTGATTTGCTAGTTTTCTATGAGCTATGATGATGGGGGAAACTAATTTCCATAGCTCACTAGCAATCTCTTCTTTGGATGGTTGACTTTTGATTAGAACATCCAAAGATCCCATGATTGTCTTGAGATCTATCTTGATGTCAGCAACAGAGGTTTCAATGGAGTGAACTCTAGCCGTCAATTCTTGGTATTTTAACCCATCACCTCAATTAATAGGATCATCTGGATTCCTACCAGTGGTAGTTGTATCTGGTTTAGTCCTAGGAGGTGGGTCCATAGAAAGAGAACCACAAGCCCCTTTGTCTTGGTTCTGGGGACTTCCAACTAATTATGGGGTCACTATAGTGGCCTCATCAGTTGTTGCCTTCAAGGAAGTGTTATTTATGTAACCACTGTCATGTTGTGAGACAATGGTCTCTACATCAGTAGTGGCTGCTTCACTTGAAAACTCACCTGGAATTTCATTGAACTCTAGGGGTGTAACCTCCTCTGTTCGTGGGTTAGCTAATTGATTTTCCTCAGTCATAGTCACTTGTTGGTGTGTACTCTCATTGATGGGTGAAGGAGAGGAACTGAGAATGTCCTGAGTTTTATCAATAGCTTCGAACAATGGTTTCATTGTTAGAAGGACATGTGATGGTGAGGGTAGAGGAGTGAAAAGAGAAGTAGCCCTGGGAGAAGGGCTTATGATCATATGGTCAAGTGACTCATATGCCTCATGATGTGTTTCCCTTTGGTTTACAACATGATCCTTTTGTGAGGATTCATGAGGAGTTTGTTCAGGTTGAGATATATCCAACTGTTGTGAGGAAGTAACAACAGTGGTTTCATGTTGCTTTTGTGCTGCAACAGGGTTTTCCTCTGGTATCTCATCTTCCAGAGGCCCCTTTTTGGTTTTCTTGGTGGGTTTTGTGGATGGACATTTTTTTTTAGAGGTGGTTGGTATGGGTTTCATAGTACTGGATGTAGTGCCATGATCACCAGGAGCAGTGGGCTCAACAACAGAGGTTTGGACAACAATTGTTGTCTTAATCCTCTTTGTTTGTGTTTTTGAAACTTTAACTTTTGACACTTTTTCTTGGGTGTTTGAACCCAACATTCTTGTAAAATTTTCATCAGTTAGACTCTTCATTTGAAATGATTTACCCTCTTTAAAATCTTTTTCAGGCAAAACCTTTTGTAGGATTACTTTAAGATTCTTGGGTATATTAGATAGGCATTATTTGACCCAGACGTTATTGCCTTCACATTTGATACCAAATCTAAGAACATGCCCTGGGATAGATTGTAGTCAGATTCTGACAACATAGCATATCCCAAGTACTAAATTCTCAATGGGATTTCATTAAAAGAAGTGGATTTAGCAGAGACACAGAGCAGGAGTGTATAAAAGAAAAATTTCATGACTGGTGGGAAAAACTTTTTGAAAAGAGTTGAACCAGTCATTTGTGAATCATAACCCCTTTCCTGAAACTCAGTGTGAAGTTCAGCCTTAGGGAAAGAGTCGTTACCTGACAAGTCAATCAATGAGAAGGTTGTGGATATTAGTTGGGGGGTAATGGCAATATTTGTCTCTCCAATTTTTGAGATAATGGTTGTGGGCTTTTTGTCCTGTAGAAGAACCTTAGCATTTAACCAAAATTCTTGCAAAGTATCGATGTAGATGGGGGCATCAACGGTTAGTATTGTCAGGTATTTAGATTTGAGAATGATGTCGATGGTTGTATGGAACGAGACGTTTTCATCTGTTTTGACCAGATAGGGAAGATAATTGTGGGTGGCTTTAGCTTGAAGATCCATTGAAATGGATTTCGAGTGTGAGGATGAGATGAATTAGAGTGAGGGTTTGAGGTTGAAGAAGGCGGTTTCAGTATTTTGAATACAATGAGACAGTGTAACATCTGTTGTGGTAAAACAGGGTTTTTATAGTCTCTGGTGAAACCGCTGATGTGGCCAAAACTCTGCTTTTGAGAGCAGACGTGGCAAACATCTGGTGGCATACAGCTGTAGCCAAAGGACTGATGCAAACAACTATTAGTCTACCAAAGTGCTGATGCTAACATCACTTGGTTTTTTTATTAATATATATATATATATATAGTGGAAACAATTGTTTTATTTGATCAAACGTTTGAAAACAGATTTTTCAACCAAACAGTGGTTGTTTTATCTGATCAGATATTTGAAACAGATTTTTCAACTAATAGTGGATAGAATGGATGAAACAGTGGTTATTTTATCCTTAACAGATTTTTCAACCAAAATGCTATTTTTAAGGATGAATTTTGATTTTCTGAAACATTTTAATGTTTTTTATTTAAAACATTTTTGTTGTTTACTCCATGTTTAGCATACCAATCATAGAGATCAAATTTTTAAAGGTAGATGTGTCTAAAGCTTTTGTCAACACATCTGCCAACTGATCCTCTGTTGGAACATGGTGCAGAGAAATCAAACCTTTTTCATAGCTATCTCTGACAAAGTGTTGTCTGATGTCAATGTGCTTTGTGGTTGAATGAGAGACTGGATTTTTGATGATATTTTCAGCAGCTTGACTGTCCAGCATTAGTGGACTCCTTAGTGCTGTTATACCAAAATCCAGCAGTTGATTTTGAAGCCACATGAGTTGGGCTGTACATCTTGCAGCAGCAATGTATTCAGCCTCTGCTGTTGAAGTTAAAACAGCTACTTGCTTTTTGCTTTGCCACGAGACTAAGGCATTCCCTAGAAATTGGCACCCTCCTGATGTAGACTTCCTTGTGGTGTGGCAGCTAGCAAAATCACTATCTAAATAACCTGAAAGCTTAATGTTTCCATTAGCAGGATACCAGATACCAAGTGTGGGAGCACCTTTTAGGTATCTGAATATCCTTTTCACAGCAATAAGGTTTGACTTTCTAGGTGATGCATGGGATCTTGCACAAACACAAGTGGCAAACATAATGTCTGGCCTAGATGCAGTTAAGTACAATAAAGACCAATCATGCATATGTAATGTGTCTGGTCAACCAGTTCATCATTGTCATCAATAGTGAGTAGCTTGGCTGTGCTCATGGGTGTACTACGTGACTTACAATCATTCATCTCAAATTTGGTTAATAAGTTTTTCACATATTTGTTTTGATGAATGAATGTGCCATTTTGTAGCTGCTTCACTTGGAGACTAAGGAAGCACTGAAGTTCACCCATAACACTCATCTCAAACTCTGATGTCATGAATTCCCTAAACTCTTCACACATTTTGTTACATGTGGATCCAAAAATGATGTCATCCACATATATTTGAAAAATCATTAAATCTTTCCCTCTCCATTTTAGAAAAAAAGTTTTTATCAATTTTCCCTCTTGTGAAACCAATGGATAAGAGAAAGGTGGAAAGAGTTTCTTACCAGGCTCTAGGTGCTTGTTTGAGTCCATACAAAGCTTTGTTGAGCTTGTATACATAATCGGGATGGAATGTGTCTTCAAAACCAGGTGGTTGACATACATAGACCTCCTCCTGAATTTTGCCATAAAGGAATGCACATTTAATGTCAATCTGATACACCTTAATGTTGTGGTTGACAGCAAAGGCTAGGAAGAGTCTGATAGCTTGTAGCCTAGCTACAGGAGCAAAGGTTTCATCATAGTCTATCCCTTCTTCTTGTCTGAAGCCTTGAACCACAAGCCTGGCTTTATTCTTAACAACTATACCCCTTTCATCAGTTTTGTTTTTGAAGACCCACTTTGTGCCAATTGGACAGACATCCTTTGGCAGTCGTACAAGTTCCCATACTTGTTGTCTTTTAAACTGAAGGAGCTCTTCCTGCATGGCTTCTACCCAACTGTTGTCTTTTAGTGCCTCTTGGTACTTGACAGGTTGTGTGAGAGATAGAAAGCCTACAAAAAGATAGATGTTTGAGGATTGGCTTCTTGTGAGCACACCCTCTCTGATGATGCCAATGATTTGGTTTGGTGGATGAGCTTTTAGGTAGATTAAATCTATCTGATATGGTATTATGGCATTTTGAGGTGAAGGACAGAGGTGTGGTGACTCTGTTGATGTAACATCTGTTTGCACTTCTGTAGTACCAACAGATGTTTGAAATGGAGGTGGGGGAATGGGTCCAAGTGATGTGAAATTGGACTGACTTTTGTCAACAGAGGTTGGACTTTTGTCAACAGATGATTGAACAGTGGATGAGGTTGGTGAGGCATTAATTTGAGGGTAAGACTGGCCCAAAGTGGCTGACTCAGCTGTGGTAGAGTTTTGACAGGTGTTTTGAATAGCTGCTTCCCCTGATACAGGATAGACTTTGTATTGACTTGGAATCACAACATCTGTTCTGTAGTCTTGTTGTGGAGACTGTGCAATACCTGCACTGTTAGCTTTGATAGTAATATCTTCAAATTTGAATTTATTTAAATCAAACAATTCAGCAGGATTTGCTGGGATTTTTAAGGATGAAAGTTCATTGAACTTTACATTCAGAGTTTCTTCTATTGTCCTGGTCCTTGTGTTAAACACTTTGTAGGCCTTGGAAGTAGAAGAATATCCCAGAAAATAACCACAATCTACTTTGGCTACAAATTTTGAGATGGAATCTTTAAGATTTAAAATGAAACATGGGCAACCAAAGATTTTAAAAAATGAGATTAATGGATTGATTGATTGTGAACAGAATTTCATAAGCAGTCTTCTGATGTCTTGGGTTGATTAAAACTCTGTTTTGAACATAGCAAGCAGTGTTTACAGCTTTTGCCCAAAAGGACAGTGGCAAACCAGAATCTGCTAGCAAGGTTTTTGCAGCCTCAATGAGAGTTCTATTTTTCCTCTCAACCACCCCATTTTGTTCTGGTGTTTTTGGAATGCTGTACTGCCTCACAATTCCTTTTAACACACGGAAGTCATCCAACTCCTTATTTTTAAACTCTGTTCCATTGTCACTTCTAAAGACTTTTACTGGCAAGTCATATTGTTTTTCAACTTTGGTGACAAAGTCCTTCAAGATACCTGCATTCTCATCCTTAGAGTGTAAAAAGTAAGTCCATGTAAACCTAGAAAAACCATCAACTATGACAAGACAAAATCTTTTTCTTCTTAGACTCATGATTTTAACTGGGCCAAACAAGTCCATCTACAACAATTGAAGACATTGACTTGTTTTGGACTCATCAATGGATTTGTAAGAGCTTTTATGTTGTTTTCTATTTAAGTAGGAAACAAAATGCTCATCACATTTGAATTCTTTTGATGGTAGACCATTTACAAGACTTTGTTTGGAGAGTGAGTTGATAGTTTGAAGGTTGGTGTGACCCAATCTCCTATGCCACAATTTTGTCTCTTTAGTGGAGGCAGCAGAAAACACACAAACATTTTCCATAGGATTGTCCTTCAACATATCAACTACATACACATTGCCACTCCTATGAGCAACAAGTTGTGCTTTGCTCTCAGCAATGATGGTATCAATCTTTTTCACCACTTCTGGCCCAATAATCTTACAAGTTTTCTTAGTGAAAAATGAGCCATACCCTTTGTCACTCATTTGTGATACACTAAGAAGATTAAATTTAAGATTATCAATAAGATTGACATTTTCAAACTTGAGTTTCCCAGCCTGAACAGTTCCTGAACCCAACACATTACCTTTTGAATCATTACCAAAGGATATATCACCCCCTCCATGAGCTAAGAAGTCCAGAAGAAGGTCTCTACATCCTGTCATGTGCCTGGAGCCTCCACTATCTACATACCAAAGACTATCTAAGCAAGTAGAAGCTCCTTCCACATCAATAATGGATTAGTTTTGGTGAGTTTCCGAAGCCAGGTTGGCTTTGGATGGGTCCACAGACTTTTCAGCCTCAAGCTTAGGAAGATGATTAGTGGTTTGAACTAGTTTTTGGACCAAGTTAAACAACTATTGCTGACCATTTGCCAGTGCTTGGATGTCAATACTTGGTGCAATAGATGTTTGATCACTTCCTACCAAATGATAGTAACCATAGGGATTTCTGTTCACTCTTGGTTTACAAGGCCTCTTGGGTTCTTCATAAACATGTGACAGACTATGACAAGGTGGTTGTCCATATCCTCTTGGGTACTTGTTGGTGGGTGGAGCATCTGTTACTTGGACATACTGGAAGAAGATGTTTCAAGACTTTTGGTAACAGATGTTTGGGCTGGAACATGAGTCTGTTTGGGTTTTCCTTTTGAAGTACTCACCACCTGACTTGCAAGAGTTTTAGCCTTGTACTCTTGTATTTTGATAACAAAATTTTTGAGATACAGACACTCTTTGGTTTTGTGATTCTTTTTACCAGATATTGAGCATGTGGTCTTAGAATCACACCCACTTGTTCCTTTGTTGATGTCATATGCTTTTAGAAGAAAACAGTTTTTAGTAACATGATTCTTCTTTTCACAGAAATCACAAAACAAGTGGACAGACTTTTCTTTCTTTTTCCTCTTTTCAGCCTTCTTTTCAACAGATGTTTGAGCATCTGCTAGAAGGTCTTTCAAGGGAATGACCTTTGCCTGTGGTGCTTTCTTACCATCAGGGGTTTTGAAATCAACTGGTTTGAAGTTCTCAAGAGTACCACACTCATTAGACTAAGTAGGTTTAATTTCATATTTTTCAAGTTTAGTGAATGATGAGGAACCTTCTATCTTTTCAAGAAAAATTTTCTTGCCATTAGGTTCAGTGATTTTAATCTCTTGACCCTCCAAATTAGTTGGTACTACCCCAACTAACTTTTGTTTCCTTTTGTCGGTGTTTTCAAAAGCTGGAGCAGTGGTTTCAAAACCAAAACCAAACTTCACATGACTTTTGGTTTGTTTGTTGAGGAGCATCTCAAAACCTTTACATGATTCCACCTATTTTTCACATTCAACTTGGGTGGCCTCAAGCTCCTTTTTACAACTATGATATTTAGTTATATAGTTTGGAGTTGGTCTTTAGTTATAGTTGCTTCATGTTTTAAGCTGCTGATTTCAGATTCTTTTTTAGTCAATTTTGATTTTAGCTCTTTTGAAAGTTTTTCAAATTGAACTTCATCATCTAAAATTTTATTCCTAAGGATTTCATTCACCTCTTTAATGTTAGAAAATGATATTACACATTTGTCTGGACATAAATCTTTTAGGATTTGAGGAGATACCTTAGCAGCAGCCGTCAATGCACAATCACACTTGCACTCACAATCATCAGATGCACCCTAGGGATCTGAGAGATTCACAACCTCTTCTTCAGATTTTTCACCTACAACTACTTCATCAACAATATCATCAGTCACAATATCAGATTCAACCTCTTCAACCATAGCCATGAAACAAAAATTTTCTGGTTGATTATCAGCTTTGGCTACAAGAGCAAAATTTTCATCTGTTAACTCATCTGGTAGACTGCTCCAATTAACAAAGCCTTGTGTGAAGAAACTCTGTTGACTGGTCTCTGCAGGAGCAGAGGGTGGAGCAGCAGTCATTGACACTTGTGCCTGAGCAACATGGGTTTGCACATACTGAATCTGAGGAATAGTGGTTTGGACATACTGGACAGGAACAGTGTTTGAGGATTGTGCAAAATGAGCAGTGTTTTGCACATTTGGTCCAGGGGTATTATGGGAAACCTGATAAGTGTTGGTCTATGGCCTTTGATTTGGATAGGTAATCATAGGTATACCATGTTGACTCCTACATTCACTAGCAAAATGACAAAGTCTATGACATTTATAACACTTAATCTTTGATTTATCCAACCCCACCTTTGACCTGCCAGTCAACCCTGGAAATCTTCTGCCAGTTTTCTTGTAAAAATTGTTAGTTCTTACACTGAGCAGAGCCAATTGGTGCATAATGTCTATTTCTTCCAAATCATCAGGGTCAAAGTACTTTAGGTCATCATACTCAAAGGATATGTTATCAGATGCCTGGATATCACCACCACTTGCTGTAAAAGCAAAGTTTGGTGAATAAGAATCAGAGTTAAAACCTGAGTTAAAACCTGAAGTTATGTCAATGAAATGATCATAACTCTGATCCTTATTGTTACCAGGTACCTCGTCATGACCCAAAAGTGTTGTATTACCAAATACATAATCATCAGACACTTTTCTAGAGTCATGGAGTTTCTTTTTCTGGTTAAGCTCTCTCTCATAGGTCAAGAGCTTACCATGAAGCTGTGTCAGTGATAGGTCCTTAAATCCAATTGAATTTCTCATAACTATAGCAATAGTGTCCCATTTGTCTGGTAATGATCTTAAAAACCTATGGTTCAAAGTTGAATTAGGGTAAGTTAGACCAATCAGTTTTAGTTCACTAAGCTAAACCTCTCAAATTGTTGAGTTAATGACTCTCCCTTTGCATGACTGAATGTTTCATATTGTTGGTTAAGTATTTCACGGTTGTTTTCAATAACCTCTTCAGTCCCACTAAATTGTTCTTTCAATGCATCCCACAAACTCCTTTGCACTGTTACAGTGTAACAACCCAGCATAGATATCATCGGGTAGAGCCATAGCCACAATACTGAAGGCCTTGGCATCTAACTCAATTTTCTAAAAATCCTGGTCGGAGTAGTTTTCAAGTTTCTTAGGCTCTTGAACCTTGGGATCTCCGGTACTCGGCACCATCGGAACATGTGGTCTGAAAATAACCGACTTCCAGCACCCGGTGTTCTGTAGAGCTAGAACATGGCTCATCTGACGTTGCCAGATATTGTATTCAGATCTGACAAGCATCGATGGCTTGTTGTTCGTGCAAGTGTTATGTGGATCGTGATTGATTGAATCCATTCTCTGGTTGTTTCTAAAACAAAGTCTGTTTAAAAACGGTTGAAATGAAAATAAACTATTACTCTGTTTTTATTCCGACAAACAAACGATATCAATAATTGTGAGGTGATCTGTTTATATTAAATCGATTGATTAGATCTAATTTAATTGACGAAGCTCTGATACCAAGTGTTAGGATCTGAGTTTGATTGTTTTGATTGTTTAAGTAATATGAGTAATGAAAGAAGTAAACTATAAATGGAAAGTGCAGCGGAATGATAAACTGTAAATCAAAACAAGAGAATAATTGTTTTTGAATCGAAAGCTTTCATATAACTAAATGATTACAAACGATTACAATTACTCCCCCTCAGCCTGATCACTCTTGTAAGCTTGTCTAAGAGAATGTTTTATGTGATGAATAGAATAGTACATGTACTTCTCTATTTATAGACAATCTAAACTACTGATGACCTAGGCTGACGTCACCTAAGAAAGTGACCTCTAACAGAATAACAACATAAAACATCTGATGACACAAATACTGTTACATTAGAAAACTCTGATAGACAAATAGCTGATAGGAAACCTCTGATGATCTTGTAACGTTTGTTGGAGCCTAAGTGTTGTTGGCTCCAACAGACCTTTAGTCTTCAATACTTAGATCAACAGTTTTTCTTTATCAGACCTTTGATCAGCAGTTGTTCTCTAGCAGTTGTTCTTCATCAGACTTTTGCAAGCAGCAGTTGTTCCAATAGTTGTTAGGGTACAACAGATGTTAGGGTCAACAGTCTTTTGGGAGAAGTAACTTGTAAATGTTGTTCTTATTAAGGATCAATTGTGTAGTATGTTTTGGCTTTCCAATCATCTGTTCTTCTCCAGGCCGGCACAAAAACTCGGGAGGAGTCTAGGCCCTTACCTTGTTTGTTAATATTAAAATGGTAAAAAGATTACAACTTTGGAAGTGGGATGAACGAATTACTAAGATTACAATTTAGTGTAGTGTGTGTGAGTTATGGAATTAGGAGTTCTAGTGTTGCGAAGTGTTTAATGATAAGTAAGCAAGTGTGAAGTGTCCTATTTCGTTCATCACACCCATTTATATAGTATAACTAATAAAATAAAGATCCCATAAAATCCGCTTTGCATGGACTGTTTCAGCTCAACGTTCTTGTGCTTGAATGAGTTCCATCCATTACATAACCTCTTCTCTGAGATACTCGCCTTTAATAATGTTGGTCGGTTATATTTGACTTCTTCTCCATCAAATACTTGCGAAGGATGTTATCTTCATTCCCTTTCACTTAGAATTAGTCAATAGAGCCGTTGGAGCTCTGTTATGTGTCTTGGTATTGTTTAAGTATACCTGCAATCATAATATTAAGAAAATTCGTTAGTCCATCCTTAGGATGCACATAAAATATTATGCAGTTGCATCCTGAATCATGTTCAGCCTTTAGTATCTAGAGGATGTCACATAGAAAATATAAGTTAGTTCCATACTGAAAATTTCACCACCAACAGAACCACCAAAACTACTCCATATCTGTGACACCTGGCATATTCAGGTTAATACTTTTTCAAACATAGAAGTCTACCTTAACGAAAAAAATTTATTTAACATACTTAACTGGGCCAGTTGAGTCAGGTTACATTTCGTATTATGCAGGGTTCAGTGATTCAAAGGATCATTGGGTTTATCATATGCACATACGAGTCTTGAGTCCTGTTGTTGGTGAACTACATGAATTAAATTAAGTGACAAACATGAATTCATCCATATATGATGTAAAATGTGTAAATACGTGTTTATATAGCGTTTATATGATTATACATGCTAAACATATGTTAGGATTGCATGTTCATGTGTTATAATGTGTTAACATGTGTTAAATCACGTTTAAATGACTAAACCATAAAATGTTGAACATCAGTTTTTTGGTTCGGCCCTTGGGGGTTCAAACCAATCACCTGGTTATTCATTCAACCCATAAATTCTCCCATTCGACCTCTACAGGGTGCGAATGAAATGGGACTATAAATACCATACTTTGCAACTTTTTCATCATTTCACAAACCCTAACTGCCCGAAAGTGCTCTCTCTCAACCTTAAACCTGTAGGGAGGAGTTTTTGACCTTGTTTTTCAGATCCTAACATAAAAATACTTTCTACATCATAAACAAGAGAAGATTCAAGGTGTGTTCTTAATCTAAATCCTTTTAAAGCTTTTTTCATTCGTTTTTCTCAAACCCCAAAGGTTCAGATCTGATCTAAGAAAGTTTTCATGGATAAAAATCTTTCTAACACATTTCTAAACAAAACCTAATAATGGGTTTTTATGCAAAAATACATGTGTTAATGATGTTTAAAGAGGTGTTATGTATTGTTTGATGTTTAAATGATGTGTAGATGATATAACAAGGATCTAGGACTATTATAGATGATGGTTTATGATTATTATATGTTATAATTGATGATTGATGATGTTTTACCCATTTTGGGGGGTTTTGTGTTAGATCAAGGGTTTGTTCATGATAATATGGTTGATGATTAGGGGTTTCATATACATGATAATCCGAGCATATTAATATGATTATAAGATGATTTTTGATTAGTTTCCATTTTGGGTAAAAATTGCATGCATTGATGTGACATTTTCATAATTTGCCATTTTGGGAAAGTTGTAAAACAGACTGATTTCGAGATAAAATTTGTAGGGTTTTGTGGGAATAGATTAAACATAGTTGACTGTTGTGATTCATGTTGTTTCGTGATGTTTTTGGACTGTTTAGATGCGATATGGTACGTTTCGGACGTATTTTCAGACCTAGGGTCGAACCAGTTTCTTGTTCGATGTGTCAGGAGGTCGAATGAAATTGTTAAATGGTCGAACGAACATGATTAAGGTTGAATGAATTTGATTTAGGTCGAATGAATATGTGTTAAGGTCGAATTAACATGTGTTAGGTCAAATGAACATGTGTTAAGGTTGAATGAACATGTGTTAAGGTCGAATGAACACGTTTTCTAACCCGTTCGACCCCACGACTTCTTATATGTGATTTTCTATGTAAACTAAGTGTTTTATGCTTGAACCTTATGTGTAAACTATATTTACTTGATTAATTTATGTAATGGGTCACCAACGGGATGTCAGGTCTGTTTGGTGTGTCGGGTTAACGTTTAAACACATTTTCAAATATACTTAGTCATGATCTGGACAATCAGGGACTAGTGAACCTAAGGGTTATTAGTCAAAACACTTATACAAATTTTATGATAGATTTCCGGTATTTGGGAAAATCGGATTGTATCGGTAATACTTTATTTGAAGAACGCAAACTATGGTGAGTGTCACAGCCCCATTCTTTTCTGTTTTCATACTTTTGGGGGAGAAACACGTGGTACAAACTTACAAACTTTTAGACCAACATATTACATTATATCGCATGGATACTTGGTGACATTTATTCATCATCCATGATCTCTCAAACATTTAGTGAACCATTAATATGTGGATACATAGCAAGGGAAATGTGAATAGATCTATTGGGCCTAGCAAGCCCCACTCGGGCCGACTGGAGGTCGGTGGCGGGTGCATATTTGTCCTACCAAACATTACGACACCGGCTGATGACCGGTGATGGGTATAGAGGCATTTTAACATTCAAAAGTGGTTCACGACACTATAGTATCATGTAACGATGTCTAGCTAGCATCAGGTATAGATGTAAGGATTGTTGGGTCTGGTTTACAAACATTACAAACTTTTACAAACTTTATCTCTGTGACTCACTGGCACTGTATGTGTTGACTAACATTGCATGTTTTCTTAGGTCGCTAAGGTAGCAGGAACGTCTAGGCGCATTGGGGTCTCACTGCATCTCACCTCACTTTATCTTGCATGTTTTGAACTATGGTTGGTTTTAACTACTTACTTTTGGTTATAGTCTGTAAAACTTATTTTGCTTCCGCTGTGGTCTTGGTTTATGCAAACTATTAAATTGCATGGTTCGTTTTATTACGTTATTTTCATTTTATATAGTTGTCGTTTATTGTGACCGTTGACATGGATCCTGGTATGTCACGCGCCTCGCGGTAAAACCCTGCAAGTGGAATTTGAGGGTGTGACAATATTCGTCCGACGAGTCCTAAAGATGTAACAAAAAAAATCAAGTGAAAAACAAACAAACAAAATAGTTTCCAAAACAAAATATTTCATATATGAAATTGAAACCGTATGTACAAGTCATTCATTTTTAATCTATAAAAATAGTTGTGCCAAAACAAAATATTTCAGATGCATTCTAACGAGTCCTAAAGATGCAACAAAAAAAAAACAATTTAAAGTGAAAAAAAAATCAAACACTAGCACTATATATTTGCCCAGATCTAAGAAAAATCTAAAAAAGCATGTGAAGAATACTCAAATCCTAATTATTGCATATATAACTAGCTAACAATTTTTATTTTATTTTATAAGTAACATGCTAACTATTCACAAAATCTAAAAAAGCATATGAAGAATACTCAAATCCTAACTATTCACAAAATCTAAAATCTAAAAAAGCATGTGAAAAATACTCAAATCCTAACTATTCACAAAATCTATGTTATCTAAAAAAGAAAACAAAGGAAAAAAAATGTGATAGAAACCATTATTAAAAAAAAAAGAACAAAAATTACATGTATTTCTAAAAAACATAAGCCTTTAAATCTTGTAACCCATAAATCATCATAAAAAAATTTGTGGGTAACCTCCATTAAAAATTTGTAATCTAGAAATTGTTATTGCAACATAAAATCGAGATCTACAATAAAAACCGCCACCATCGTGCGCCTCTTTGTAAGCACCACCGCCGTCGTCGTGCGCTTCTTTGTAAGAACCACCGTCGTACACCTTTTTGTAACCATCACCATCGTACACCTCTTCTTCGTCCACCTTCACACCTACAACCACCCGTCATCACTAGCTCAATCGTCATCTACCGCGTCATTCATCACTGCCGGTTCCTTTGCAATCACTATTCACCACTTTCAAGATCCGGATATAAAAATCTGAATATGGTGAAATATGAGCTTATTTTTTATGTTTACAACACCAAGATTTAGATTTGACACCGAAACCGGAATAATCATCGTCAAACCAACCATCATTTCTTCAACATCCGTCACCGTCTTATCTCTTCGGACCTAAAACCCATTGTCACCTTTATTTTCACCACAACCCACATAACCCATAATGAACACTTAACTCACCTTCTCTCTCCTTTGTGTCTCACTCTCTATTTTCTGTGCAAGATGAAGAAGAACAAGAAAGATATTTTAGTTGGGTTTTGGCCTTGAGAAAGAGAGAGAGAGAGAGAGAGAGAGAGAGAGAGAGTACTGGTTTAATAGAGATAGGGAGAGAAAAAGAATCTTATGTTAGTGTGAATGTGTCAGAAGAGATGAGAGAATAACAAAACTTTCTACCAAGAATGCCCTTCAATTAACTTTCAAAGAAGACTACGTGTATTGATTTAAGCCACGTGATAGGTTTTTGAAGTTTCTTTAAGTCAAGAGGGTTTCCTATTTATATTTCCATATATATATATATATATATATATATATATATATATATATATATATATACTAGTAGGAAACCCGCGCGATACGGCGGGAGTGACACTTTTTATTTCAGTACTTATTTAAAATTTGTATAGTATTTGTTGTAGCATCATTGCGGTGGATATACGTCATAAGCGTTACACATGTCTAACAACTAAGAGGATTTAACATTTAAATTGTTAAGTAATTTTAACAAACATTTGATAAAATAAAGTAACATTCGAAAGGAAAAATATGTATTAATAAACATAAAACTTGAGAAAAATAAAAGCTAGTGAACTACTTGAATCGTGAGATCAATTTAGTCATACACGTTCCACGTCTGCAAGATCTCATCTATATTGTCTGCCCACCATTCGTCATCAAGAACGATCACTGAAATTTCTTGTATATCTCCATGTTTGATTATTACATCTTTTGGTGAGGATGAGTTTCCTTCATTTGCTCCTATCTAAAGTGTCATCAAATATGTCTTCTTTGTCATTTTTATCAGAACTGTCTAGATCAATAACTTGACTCAATTTTCATTAAGAGAGCCTCTTGGATCTCTTCTTATTAATTTCATGCATCTGATCCTTATAATAAATTAAAAATATTTAGTACACAAGTTAATATAAGATGAAATAAATGTTGATATTACATATTCACTAAATTCTTGTTGAAGATCAGATTTGTAGGGACTAAACTGTAACACCCCAACCGATGGCGGAAACATCGGGATGTCACGTATTGATGATTGTTCAGTAGCTCATGGTGAATAATAAATTTCATTAAATGATTTAAATAAATTACATACAATTGTTCTACAAGAATTCGTACATCAAATTGAATAAAACTATGCACACATCTTCAAGCATTAATTCGAATCTTCAAACAAGTAGAACCTGAAACATGTTAAGTTGAAAATATTTTGGGTCAACAAAAGTTGGTGAGAATTACATAGGTTTTGATAATCGAATAAAATTGTTGTGCAATTCATGTGTCATGGCAAGTCTAGTCCATATGTGAAAACATACTAGAAGTAAATCGAGTGCATAATCAACCCTTGTGACTGTTGTATTGTGGTACATCCCATACGCTCATGGTTCACTCGTTTATATTGCAGTAACAAACACCCACGCTACCTTTGTAGGAGGCACGTATCCGGGTGGGATTGTCAGTCCAATAGATCTATCAATGTATACCGTTTGGCTGATGAATGTTTATGCTAGAATTGTGCTTACCCTAGTCATGTTCAAGACATAATGCACATAGAAATACACATAGACACATTGATGATTGAATTGCATAAATATTGTTGTAACATGTTTCACCCCAAAAATGGTGATAAATAGAAAAGGGGCTATGTAAAACTCACCTTAGCAAAATGTTATGTCTCGTAAAAAAAATAGAATAATGTGTTGTGAATGTATGCGAGGCGAATCCCAAAGACTCAACAACGTAGCTAGTCCAAATTGAAGAAAACGAAAAAAGAAAGAATATCAAGCTTCCAATTCGCCAATTACAAGAGCTTATAATCAAAGCTTCAATTGTAGAAGTAATAGTCTATAGAAGAAAGGTATGAGGGAAAGTTTAATCGGATTGAAACAATCGATTTAGAGGTGCAAAGTATAATGGGTCATAGGTGGGTTTTTATACTAGTTTTGGAGTCAATTAGCCATTAAAATTGGTCAACACCATAAAGTAAGGTATTATGATGAATTGACTATTTGATTAAGACTTTGACTAGGACTTTGACTATTTGACTCAAGGCTTTATTTAAAAAAAAAAAAATCTTGTATGTGAAAAAAAAAAAAGAATTTAGAATCATATTATTATTATTATTATTATTATTATTTATATACATTTATGTATGTATATAAGTTGTGAGTTAGGATAAATAAAGACTTAGGCACATTTGTATAATATTAATGATAAAGGTGTAATAAAAAAAAATATATATATATATATAAGGGCTTTTTATGTATTAAAATTTTGGGGAAAATTTTGCGATGTTACAGTCTCCCCTACTTTTAGGAACTTCGTCCCGAAGTTAAAAGAAAAACACCAGGTATACAATTGGTCGACTACCGAAAACCTTGATAAAATTTCTCACTACCTTAACGTACCTGTAAATTCATGATTACGTTCCGGACCGTAATTATCAATTTACCTTACATTAGGGTTTTGCGTCCTTTTATGACTTTACCGATTGTTGAGCAGGTTCGATAGTCTCCACCAGTCGTTGAGCAGGTTGTAGGGCCTCTCCCGACTGTTGGAAAGACATGATGACCTCTACCAATCGTTGAGTAGGTTGTTTGGTAGTCAACTAATTGTTGTACAAGTAAGCAAGTATGATTATAGATATAGCAATTAGTTCACATTCAAACAAGCATGCACTCAGATGTTATGATAATACTTGAATTTATTACGTGAATCAAAAAGTGTCAATACATAGAATTAAAAAGTAGACATCATTCAAATGGTGGGGTTTGCTGTTAAGTAGCTGGAGGGTCTTGATCTCGATTTAATTTAGGGCATCGGTTACAGAAATGATTTGGGTTTCCACATTCATAGCATTGACCATAGTTGTATTTACCAGGACGATTAAGATTAGCAACCTGAGCAGGGTTGGTTGGTGTTAGGGTTTGGGGACTCACGACATGTGTTGACCAGATGGCCATACCTATCACAATTGGTGCACAGGCGACACACTGAAACAGTGGGGTGATGTCGTTTGCATGTGTTACACAATGGAAAGTTTCTTGTATAGGGTTTCTTGTTAGAAGCTTGTGTAGTGAGGTTTACATTACGATCCCTGGTCTTGCGCTTCTGGTTCTCGGTAGTTACCGCGGCCACAATACTTGTTTTCTCGCCTTTCCGAACTAAGGTCCCGTTCTTTATGTGATTTCCATCGCCATTTCCATTTCCATTGCCGTTCCCATTCATTGGGATGACTTGAGCCAACAAGTTAGAAACCAGAGTTGTGATTTGTTGCGCCATTTGTTTGGAAATAATCGCAGCCAGTTGGGCATCAACACCTTTGTTGTTTTTGTTGTTGTTGTGGTTGGTGTTGTGGTTGTTGTTACTTTCCTCTTGGTTTTCACCACTGTTATTGCGAGTGCTGCGACGTGGAGACATGATCTATAAGGGACACAATGAAGGTTCAATGTGGCATGAAATGAATGAGGTGATATAAGGAATGTAATCATTTATTCATTAATTAAAACGAATAAATGAAAACGTTGACGTATCAAAGATTTCAGATTCCAATAACATAGTGAAGACATGCTTTAGCCTATAAGTGAACACTCATCCCGAGAATTCCCAGGTAGGCATCCGGGTCCCTCGTCTGATTGGGATATATGCGCAATGCCAGCCTAGACAGAAGACTCAGAATACAGGCGTTCACCCTTCCAGATTGCACGTGTTCGTTATTAAAATCTAGAACTTCGACGAGATCTCAAGGTGATTCAGGTTAAACTTGAGGATTTTGTCCTATTAGTCTAAGAGTGGATCCAGTGATGGAGAGCAAACTTCTCGTAGGGATTAATGTAGGGATAAGAAGTAGGAGGGAGATAGAGAATAGCAAGTAAAAGAAGCAAGTACTGGTTAAATTCTATGGTTATAGACTAGATTATTTTTTTTCTAATAACCTAATTCCCTATAACCATGGCTCTGATACCAATCTGTAACACCCCAACCGATGGCGGAAACATCGGGATGTCACGTATTGATGATTGTTCAATAGCTCATGGTGAATAATAAATTTCATTAAATGATTTAAATAAATTACATACAATTGTTCTACAAGAATTCGTACATCAAATTGAATAAAACTATGCACACATCTTCAAGCATTAATTCGAATCTTCAAACAAGTAGAACCTGAAACATGTTAAGTTGAAAATATTTTGGGTCAACAAAAGTTGGTGAGAATTACATAGGTTTTGATAATCGAATAAAATTGTTGTGCAATTCATGTGTCATGGCAAGTCTAGTCCATATGTGAAAACATACTAGAAGTAAATCGAGTGCATAATCAACCCTTGTGACTGTTGTATTGTGGTACATCCCATACGCTCATGGTTCACTCGTTTATATTGCAGTAACAAACACCCACGCTACCTTTGTAGGAGGCACGTATCCGGGTGGGATTGTCAGTCCAATAGATCTATCAATGTATACCGTTTGGCTGATGAATGTTTATGCTAGAATTGTGCTTACCCTAGTCATGTTCAAGACATAATGCACATAGAAATACACATAGACACATTGATGATTGAATTGCATAAATATTGTTGTAACATGTTTCACCCCAAAAATGGTGATAAATAGAAAAGGGGCTATGTAAAACTCACCTTAGCAAAATGTTATGTCTCGTAAAAAAAATAGAATAATGTGTTGTGAATGTATGCGAGGCGAATCCCAAAGACTCAACAACGTAGCTAGTCCAAATTGAAGAAAACGAAAAAAGAAAGAATATCAAGCTTCCAATTCGCCAATTACAAGAGCTTATAATCAAAGCTTCAATTGTAGAAGTAATAGTCTATAGAAGAAAGGTATGAGGGAAAGTTTAATCGGATTGAAACAATCGATTTAGAGGTGCAAAGTATAATGGGTCATAGGTGGGTTTTTATACTAGTTTTGGAGTCAATTAGCCATTAAAATTGGTCAACACCATAAAGTAAGGTATTATGATGAATTGACTATTTGATTAAGACTTTGACTAGGACTTTGACTATTTGACTCAAGGCTTTATTTAAAAAAAAAAAAATCTTGTATGTGAAAAAAAAAAAAGAATTTAGAATCATATTATTATTATTATTATTATTATTATTTATATATATACATTTATGTATGTATATAAGTTGTGAGTTAGGATAAATAAAGACTTAGGCACATTTGTATAATATTAATGATAAAGGTGTAATAAAAAAAAAAAATATATATATATATAAGGGCTTTTTATGTATTAAAATTTTGGGGAAAATTTTGCGATGTTACATAAACATTGCACCATAGCAAATAATCTCAACACTATTATCCTGCAATAAAACACATACAATATACCACATAAAATAATAGCCATGTTAATATTAAAAAATTAAACGCTAATAAATACAACCTTAGACGCTACTTTAGACGCTTGTATGACTATTGGTTTGTTCATCTCCGTATGTTTTTCATCTAAATGAATCTGCAAAACCAAGAAGTTAACACTTAAATGATTCAGATATGCATAAAAAGGTATAATTAGTAAAATGAGACGAATGAAAACCATAAACTAACAAATAACCAAAATTAGAAGCTTCAACTTTTGAATTCAGTATCCATGCCTACGTATTTTAGCAAATGAAATAGGTGTGCATTAGTATGTATTTATAGAATAAACTTTAGTAGGTTAGCACATGGTTTAATTTTCAAATTCATGATTTTCCCACCCCTTTAAGTTATGAAATTTTGTTAAACTTTAGTAGGTTAGCACATGATTTAAATTTTGAAATTGATGATTTTCCCACCCCTTTAAATTAGGAAATTTTGTTTATCTTTGACTAAAGTGTAAAAAATTATTTTGTTTTCTATGAATAACGAATTCAGTGCATTCATCTTTTTTTAAAACTTTGTTAAAAAGAACCCCTTCAAATTAGGAAGTTTTGTTGTTATTAACATAGATGTTCATATCACATGGATATATAATATGCATCATGTGTTTTCTACCAAATTGATGCGACTGAGGTTTTTAAAAGCACTTTACCTACAATTAATATCTACAATGCATTTTTATATTTTTTCTAAACTTAATTATTTTAAAGTTTTATATATTTAACTAATTATGTATATTTAAAAGTTTAATGAGATTTCTTTTAGTTAATTATATTTATGTGTGTACCTATTAATATATGCACGCATACCCATATACATATGCACATATTGCTAATGTTGATTATTTAAATAGGGTACTACAATTGAAGCTATCAGTAATAAACGTGATAAAGCATTCTTAGAGCCTAGTCTTGTGTTGCAGTTTTGTTACCGTGTGACAAATTATTTGTTTGTCAGAGCAAGGATGAACCATAATGTTTCACAACAATATCATATTTTAAGAATCACCAAAGTTGATATGTAGATTTCGAGTGCCATGTTTTGATTTTTAAATCGTTGCATTTAATTTATGTGAATTTTTCATTATTGGGCAGAACAGTATTTAACACCAAATTCAATTTTACAATTTTGAGTTTTACTTGATCATGAAATGGTGTTATGATTCAGCATCCATATTATATTTCATCTAGTTAGTATTTAAAACATAAAATGCAATAATCACTTGTACATAAGGCATTCTTTTTTGTACATTTCAATCCACACATCAGTATTGACCACGACAAACACCGACACGTCGACAAAAATGAGCAGGTCGTCATGGTATATTTATAATAGTTTTAAAGTTATGATATAATTAAATAAAATAAATTATAATTTTGTAGGGGAGTGGAGGAAAATATAATTACTCACTAAAATATAAGGAAGTAAAGTGTAAATAAGAAAGGGTATTAAAGTGTAAATAATGTATGAATGACTATTTTATCCTCATTTTAGGGTTGTTAATAAAAAATTAGTTCTTAACTTTTGGGTATCTTAAAATACCCCCTTCTCATGCATTATAATATAGTATAGATATATATATATATACACACACACACACACACACATACACACACAGTTTCCATAATAGGAGAAGTGTGAGTGACGTCAGAAAGCTGATGTGTCAACCGAAGAGACTGGCCACCAATGCCTGTATGATGCAAAAACTGACATCATTAATCCCATTAAAAAAAATCAAAAAAAGGGGTGGGCCACGTGAAACCACCGTTGTTTCCCTCAACAACGGTCTTCAATCCCTGCGTCTGCCAACCAACAACAGACCTTTACTAGTATATCCTCTCAGCTTTTTTAGGCCCTAAGTGACCACTACTTCTCTTTTTTGTTGGATCGCCGGCGCGAACACAGTGGTCTCTGACCAGGACCAGGAACCAATTCGAATTTTGATCTTGACATGTCGGTGGGTCTGGGGGTAGCACCAATTAAAGGACAAATATAATCATGATAAGAAAAAAGACATTATTACATCAGTATCAGGGTTCTTGATTTAAGGGGGAAAATTTAAATCCACGTAGGGAAACGTGCCTCATCAGCTGCCTATATATATATAAGTATATAACCAATGCACCCATTTCTTCTATCAGCTTTGAATTTTCTAAAAAAGATTTTCAAATTTCCCTCTTAAAGCTTAAACCAATGTCCACCTCAATATACGATGAAGAAAGCCGCTGTGATCTGTATCCAGCCAAAGACATGTGGTACACGAAGGCTCGAGTTATAAGAAAGTGGAAGAGGGCTTATCCATTGCGGAGTTTGATGTTGGAACAAGAAGAAGAGTGTGGTTGTAGTTCTCAAACCGTTGGGACACAGAAGAAGCCTGTTGATGAAGTCATTGTACCAGGAATTCAAGAGGTTACAATGTTTTATTCGTATATTTTATATGTCTTCACTTTACTATATTTTTGTATTGTTTAAAAGTGTATGTTTAATATACATTGTGTGTGCAGCCGATGTCTTTTGTTGTTGTTGCCACAATAATAAGTGTTGAAGAAAGCTATGGTTGGTTTTATGATGCCTGCCGCAATTGTAACAATAAAGTTATAAGTAAATTTGAGTTTTTGCAAAATGCTGAAGAAGTGTGTGAAACAGTTCTCATATTGCCTTCTATTGCTTTGGGTTGTGGAAAATGCGATTGGGAATGTACTTCCATTACCACAAAGTATGTAAATCAGTAGATGTATACACTGTTTTTTTTTCCAGAATTTTCATTTCATTTCATTCATGTTTTTTATATATACACTGTTTTTATGGTTTATTTGTTTTAGGTTGAAGTTGCAGATAAGGGTACAAGATGAATCAGGAGATGTATCATTTATGATGTTTGATAAAGATGTGATGATGATCATTGGAGCTGCTGCATGGTATATTAGGGAAAGGGTGTTGAAGCAAAGCAACACAAATGATGATAATGGAATTGCGTTTTCTCCAGTTGTTGAAAACAAACTGACTTTCAATCTTGAAGTTTGTGATTATAGTCTTGTAAATGAGTACCATGTGTACACTGTCGTTAACATTAATTGTCAGCGTATTATAAATCAAGAGTTGGTTGATGGATATGAGAATGTACATGGTACATCTTCCGAGTATTTATTCTAATTTTTTTAATAAACATTTATTTTTAATAAACGTTTAAATCTGTTATGCTTCTTTATATTTGACCACTTTTTAGGTCATTCAGGAAGTTTGTTGAAAAGTGTCTGTTAAGCCTTTAGAATCTTCACAACTTGGGTTTCAAGTTACCGCTAAGGTATTTATACATTTGTGCAAGTATGTCTAGGTTGTTTCTACATCTTGTATTCTTATATAACATTTTACTAGCTGTTTCGTGGTTTGTTTGAAGGATCTTGTATGTGTTGATGCGTTTGTTGATACTGCCACAAGTCCCAATGGAAAAAGAAGTCTTGAAGATTGTTGTAATGTAAATTTTAGTGATCAAACTTCTATGGGCAAAAGATTGAATGTTAGGATCTGAGTTTGATTGTTTTGATTTGTTTAAGTAAAATGAGAAATGAATGAAGTGAATATATATGGAAAGTGCAGCGGAATAATAAACTATAATCAAATCAAAAGGAATAAATGTTTTCTTAATCGAATGCTTTCATTATATTGAAAGATTACAATCAATTACAAGTACACCCCCTCAGCCTGATCACTCTGTGATTGTTTGTCTGAGAAAATGTTGTGAGTGACAAATAGAACAATACAAGCACTGTTCTATTTATAGACAAATCTAAACCACTGGTGACCTGGGCTGACGTCACCTAAGATAGTGAGCTCTAACAGAATAACAACATAAAACATCTACCCTATACAAACTACTGTTACATTACAAAACACTATAAGGTAAACTACTGTTGAGGAAAACTCTGATGGTCTTGTATCATCTGTTGGAGCCTAAGTGTTGTTGGCTCCAACAGACCTTTAGTCTTCAGCACTTGATCAGCAGTTGTTCTCTATCAGTTGTTATCCAGCAGTCCTTTGTAGCAGTAGTTGTCATAGCAGTTGTTTGGATGGAACAGTTGTTAGGGTCAACAGTCTTTTGGGATGAGTATGTTGTAAATGATGTTTATTTATATGGATCAACTTTTAGTATATTTTGGCTTTCAATCATCTGTTCTTCTTCAGGTCAGCAGACCCAACAATCTCCCCCTAGAACAGATGATGCCAAAACTAGGCTTTATTCTTGATCTTTATTCCTCATCAGACTTTCTCTGATTTGACCTTTGAATTGTTACTCAAAGTTCAAAGAGTAGAGATCTTCTGCATCTCTTTCAAGCTCAAGGTTTAGCAGTGTTTGGAAGTCATCTGCACAAAGGCTATATGCATCATCCATGCTTAGCTTTTGAGCTTCTCCATCTGATTTGAGCAAAGTCAATTCATGGGTGTCTTTGTTGACCTTCCATTTTAGAATTTTTGAATTAGAGGATTTGCTGAGATGCACTTTTATTCTGGATGAGTTTGGTGATGGAGATCTCCCAATAAGTTCTCTGAGTTTTTTAGTAATGGGATCTGAGAAAAAGTGTACTTGATTATAGAGGCCCTCCTTTATATAAGTATCAGTAAACTTCTTCTGATCCTCTTCAGACATTTCTTTCTTCTTCTTGAATTGTCTTCTTGCAGCAGCTGAAAGATCAGAAGTATCAAGTAGGCTGTCTAATGTAAAAGCCTGTTGAGGTCTCTTTATCAGTGGTTCATCAGAGTAGACAGGTTTTCTAGGCAAGTTAGGGTCTTTCTTCCTGTTTTCTTCCAGCTTCTTGTAGGTTTCAACCAACCTCAGCTCTGACCATCTTGCAACAGACTTCATCTCCCCATAGTCAGCAGCCACTATTTCTTGTCTCATTCTTTTGAATTTCAAGGCTCTGGCTAGATCTCTGCCTTTACTGAAATCAGGGGCAGAGACCTTAGCTTGGGGATTCTTGGCCATCTCCTCAATTCTTAAGAGTTCTTCTCTGAGAGCATGAGTGGTCCAGCCTGACAACTGTTTCTTGTTTGCTTTATAAGGCATGGTTGCCAAGATCTGTTAAAGAAGAGATTCCTCAACCTCCCTTTTCATGTCACTTCTGAGAGGCATGGTAGACATGGAGTTGCTCAGGGTCTTAGAAAAATCTTTAATCCTTCTTAGTTTGCTAAGCTCTACTGAATGGATGCCCTGAGCAGTCCTGTCATCTTTCCCTTTGCATTTCTCTTTTATGATGGCATCTGCCTGTTCAGCCTTGTATTTTAAATATTTGTCTATGTTTAGGGGAACAGGAAAATGTGGAAGAGATTGGAAAGATCTTTCAGATGGTTGTTCAGCATTGTAGAAGGATTGCATTTCCCCTTTGAGTAGATCAAGTTCAAGGGGATACTGAACAGCCAATGGTGTGATGGTTGGTGGCGGTCTATGGGATGTAAATTGTGATGTGTGTGGTGAGAATGATGAAAGTGGGATGGCAGATATGGGTGTAGATTGTGTGGTTGAAGTAGTAGGTGGTGATGTGTGAATGTTTTCATCTTGTACAACAAAGGTAGATTTTCTCTTCCTTCTGTACAAGATTTTTGGTGATGGTGGTGTAGAAGCAGTGGTTGTGTTAACATCTGTTGGCACTTTTGTAGGACCAGCAGATGTTTGGGATTTAGATGGTGAAGTGGTTGTAGGTTCAGTGATTGGTTTGGTGGCTGTGGTGATAGGTTCAGATGTTGGTTTGGTGGTAGTGGTGATAGGTTCAGATGTTGTGGTGGTATCAGTGGTTTCGGTGGCAGCAGTGGTGTTGATAGCAGTGGTTTTAGCAGCAAGTTTAGATGGTGGTTTTCTGACATGTTTGGCAGGCATTTTCTTCCTTTTAGAGGAACCCACATCTTCAACTTCCTGCTGTTGTTCCCTTTTCTTTTGTACCAAAGCCTCTGCCTTAACTTCCAGAGTATCAACCCTCTTTTGCTTTTCTTCAACAGCTTTTTCAGCTTCTTCATTAGCAGAGGTGTCCACTTCTTTAGCTTTGCTGGTTTGAACATTGGATTGTTGTTGTTGTGGTGCTGTTTGGGTAGACCCTGGTTTGTTGGCATACTTTGATTTTCCCTTTTGTGAGGGTGGACAACCAAAAGGATCTAATTTTGGCAATCTATCTCTGCAACTCTCCCCCTTTTTGGCATCATCAGCTGTAAAGTCATCATCATCATCTTCATCTCTGAGAATTGTGGTAGGGGCAGAGCTAGTGGTCTTCAGTAGATGGTCTTTAATGGCTTGAATGTCAGCATGGGTATCTTTGTATCTAGAATCTACCATATTTCTGATTTCAGCCATGTAGGTTTCATGAGTCTGATCTGCTAGTTTTCTGTGAGCTATGATGATGGGGAAAAAAGACTTCCATAGCCCACTAGCAATATCTTCAGTGGATGGTTGACTCTTGGTAAGAGTAGCCAATGATCCCAATATTGTCTTGATATCTGATTTGATATCAGCAATAGAGGTTTCATTGGACTGTACTCTGGCCATCAATTCTTGGTATTTTAATCCATCACCTAAGTTAATAGGATCATCTGAATTCCTACCAGTGGTAGTTGTAACTGGTTCAGTCCTAGGAGGTGAGTCCAAAGGATGAGAATCAGATGCCCCTTTTTCTTGGTTCTGGGGACTTCCAACTGATTTTGGGGACACTATAGTGGCCTTATCAGTTGTTGCCTTCAAGGGAGTCTTAGTTATGTAACCACTGTCCTGTTGTGAGACAATGGTCTCTACATCAGTAGTGGTTGCTCCACTTGAAAACTCACCTAGAGTTTCATTGAACCCTAGGGGTGTAGCCTCCTCTTCTGTTTGTGGGATGACTGATTGATTTTCCTCAGTCCCATCACCTGTGGAGGTATACTCTCATTGTTAAGTGAAGGAGAGGAACTGGGATTTTCCTGAGTTTTCTCAATAGCCTCAAACAGAGGTTGCATGGTTTGAGGAACATGTGTTGGTGAAGGTGGAGGAGTAAAAAGAGAATTAGCCCTGGGAGAGGGGCTTGTGAACATATGGCCAAGTGACTCAAATGTATCATGATGTGTGTCCCCTTGGCTTACAATATGATCCTTTTGTGAGGATGCATGAGGAGTTTGGTCAGGTTGAGATATATCCAACTGTTGTGAGGAAGTAACAACAGTGGTTTCTAGTTGCTTCTGTGTCGCAACATGGGTTTCTTCTGGTATCTCATCTTCCAGAAGTCCCTTTTGTGGTTTAGTGGTGGTTTTTGTGGATGGACGTTTTCTTTTGGACGTGGCTGGTGTGGGTTTCACAGCATTGGATGTAGTGCCATGATCACCAGGAGTAGTGGGCTCAACAACAGAGGTTTGGACAACAGTTGTTGTCTTAGCCCTCTTTGTTTGTGTTTTGGAAACTTTTGACACTTTTAATACTTTTTCTTGGGTAGTTGAACCCAGAATTCTTGTGAAAGTTTCATCAGTTAGACTCTTTATTTGAATAGACTCACCCTTTTTGAAATCTTTTTCAGGTAAAACCTTTTGAAGGATTACACTCAAAATTCTTGGAGTTAATAGCCATTTTCGTCCCTGAGGTTTGGGCCAGTTTGCCACTCCAGTACAAAAGTTTTTTTTTTTTGCAATTCCTTCCCTGAGGTTTGGATTTTTTTTGCCAAATTCGTCCTTTTCACTAACCTAGTTAAAAAAGGTCGTTAGTGTCAGGGGTATTTTTGTCTTTTTACCTCAGGGACGAATTTGGCATTTAACATATTTTTGTCAGGGGTAATTGATGTAAATAGTTAGAATGTAACATATTTAGTTGTAAATTATTGTTAAAAAAGTTTTGTTAACGATTAGTTATAGGATTGGTAATAATACAAGTCTAACAGAATATGGCATCTGATTACTTCTTACATGCTGTGAACAATTTATTCTTCTGTTGATAAAGATTAATGGTTTAGGTATATTATTATTATTATTGTTGTTGTTGTTGTTGTTGTTGTTGTTGTTGTTGTTGTTGTTGTTGTTGTTATTGACCTAAGAATTCAAACTGTATCCTTGTCGACATGTGGTTTGTTAACTATGAGATTAGGCTGTTTTGTTACAGTTTTTTATTCCAGTTTTTTCTTTTTTTTTTTGTGGAATTTTAGCATTTTTAGTAACAAAAGACTTTTGATTCTCTTTATCTTGTGGCTCATTTTTGTTCAATGTGCATATTTTTTTTTTCAGGAAATGTACGCGTATAGAGATTCATTTGCTTACTCCTCAAGGCTTGCAGGTAGGTTTGCTCTCGTATGATTTGCACATTAAATAGAATATGTTTGATTTGTAGACACACATTAGTCATCATGGTTGTTATGCAAAGGATGTAAGATACCAGTTTACATATATTAATTTGGAATGTTTGAAGTTGTCTCATACATATTGATTAACTTTATTACATCACCCATATTTTTAAAACGTAAGACAAGATCCAATAGGTTAAATTGATGGATAAATGATGCTATATTTAATTGAGAGTTTGCTTTTATGCAACCTATATTGGACGTGCCAATATATGGAAGAATTGCAACCCTGGAACTTTTCTGTCCTCATGTGAGTAAATTAAATGTTTAATGTATAGATTTTATAAAACCTTAGTGTCTAATATTCTTTCCCACATATTTGATCTTTGCAGATAGGCATAATTGACCCCGACTGCAGACTCATTGCACTCCATTTGTATGACGGGTTGTTTAAGGTACTTATTTCCTAGGCAAATTAGCTTTTCAAGTTTCATTTCACCTCCTCAGTTTGCTTATGCCGTTGGTATACCCACACTGCTTTATGTCTTTAGGTTATTCCATTTGATAACAAAGGACAACTCAAAGAAGCATTTAACATCAGGCATGTGTTACTTTCTGCATTCCGCAAATGCTTCCGCAGACTTGGGAAGTGAGAGAGAGAGAGAGAGGGGGGGGGGGGGGATTTGGCAAAAAAAAATCCTTGAATTTTAAATGCCAAATTCGTCCCTGAGGTAAAAAGACAAAAATACCCCTGACACTAACGACCTTTTTTAACTGGGTTAGTGAAAAGGACGAATTTGGCAAAAAAAAATCCAAATCTCAGGGAAGGAATTGCAAAAAAAAAAAAACTTTTGTACTGGAGTGGCAAACTGACCCAAATCTCAAGGACGAAAATGGCTATTAACTCAAATTCTTGGGTAAATCAGAAAAGCATTATTAGACCCAGACTTTATAGCTTTCACATTTGATACTAAGTCCATAAACAGTCCCTGGATAGATTGAAGTCAGAATCTGACAACATAGCATAGCCCAAGTACTGAATCCTCAATGGGATTTTATTAAAGGAAGTGGACTTAGTAGAGACACAGAGAAGGAGGGTATGAAAGAAAAATTTCATGACTGGTGGGAAAAACTTTTTGAAAAGGGTTGACCCAGTCATTTGAGCATCATAACCTCTTTCCTGAAACTCTGTGTGAAGCTCTGCCTTAGGAAAAGAGTCTTTACCTGAGAGGTCATTGAGTGAGAAGGTTGTGGATATCAGTTTAGGGGTAATGAAGATACTTGTTTCTCCAATTTTTGAGATAATGGATGTAGGCTTTTTGTCTTGAAGAAGAAACTCAGCATTCACCCAAAATTCTTGGAGGGTATCAAGATAGATAGGAGCATCAGCGGTTAGGATTGTTAGGTATTTGGATTGTAAGATGACGTCGATGGTGGAATGAAATGGAGTGTTTTCTTCTGTTTTTACCAGATATGGGAGATAATTGTGGGTGGCTTTAGCTTGAAGATCCATTGTAATGGATTCCGAGTGTGAGAGTAATTGGAATTGGAGTAGGGGTTTGAGGATGAAGAAGGGGGTTTCAGTATTTTGAATACAATGAGGCAGTGTAACGACTGTTGTGGTAAAACAGGGTTTTTATAGGCTCTGGTGAAACCGCTGATGTGGCCAAAACTCTGCTTTTAAGAGCAGACGTGGCAAACATTTGATGGCTAAACATCTGGTGGTATACAGCTGTTGCCAAAGATCTGATGCAAACAGTTGTTATTTTACCAAAGTATTGATGCTTATAGCACTTGATTTTTTTTAGTATAGATAGATATATGTATTTATGTGTATATATATATATATAGATAATGAAACAGTTGTTTTATCTGATCAGAGGTTTGAAACAGATTTTTCAACCAAGTAGGGGTTGTTTTATCTGATCAGCTGTTTGAAACAGATTTTTCAACTTAACAGTGGATAGAATGGATGAAACAGTGGTTGTTTTATCCTTAATAGATTTTTCAACCAAAAAGTTATTTTTAAGGATGGATTTTGATTTTCTGAAACATTTTAATGTTTTTATTTAAAACATTTTTGTTGTTTAATCCATGTTTAGCATACTAATTCTAGAAATCAGATTTGTAAAGGTAGATGTGTCTAAAGCTTTTGTCAACACATCTGCCAACTGATCCTCTGTTGGAACATGGTGCAGAGAAATCAAACCTTTTTCATAGCTATCTCTGAAAAAATGATGTCTGATGTCTATGTGCTTTGTGGTTGAGTGAGAAACTGGATTCTTGATGATATTTTCAGCAGCTTGACTGTCCAACATGAGTGGAGTCTTTAGTGCAGTTATCCCAAAATCCAGCAGTTGATTTTGAAGCCACATGAGTTGGGCTGTATAGCTTGCAGCAGCAATGTATTCAGCCTCAACTGTTGAAGTTGAAAAAGCTGCTTGCTTTTTGCTTTGCCAAGAGACTAAGGCATTCCCTAGAAATTGGCACCCTCCTGATGTAGACTTCCTTGTGGTGTGGCAGCCAGCAAAATCACAATCTGGATAACCTGAAAGCCCAATGTTTCCATTAGCAGGATACCAGATACCAAGTGTGGGAGCACCTTTTAGGTATCTGAATATCCTTTTCACAGCAATAAGGTTTGACTTTCTCGGTGAAGCCTGGGATCTTGCACAAACACAAGTGGCAAACATAATGTCTGGCCTAGATTAAGTTAAGTACAATAAAGACCCAATCATGCATCTGTAATGTGTTTGGTCAACCAGTTCATCCATGTCATCAATAGTGAGTAGCTTGACTGTACTCATGGGTGTTCTACATGGCTTACAGTCATTCATCTCAAATCTTGTTAACAAATTTTTCACATATTTGTTTTGATGAATGAATGTGCCATTTTGCAGCTGCTTCACTTGGAGACCAAGGAAACACTGAAGTTCACCCATAGCACTCATTTCAAACACTGCTGTCATGAGTTCCCTAAACTCTTAACACATTTTGTTACATGTGGATCCAAAGATGATGTCATCCACATATATTTGAACAATCATTAAATCTTTCCCTCTCCATTTCAGAAATAAGGTTTTATCAATTTTACCTCTTGTGATGCCTATGGATAAGAGAAAGGTGGAAAGAGTTTCATACCAGGCCCTAGGTGCTCGCTTGAGTCCATACAAAGCTTTGTTAAGCTTGTAGACATGATCAGGATGGAATGTGTCTTCAAAACCAGGTGGTTGACATACATATACCTCCTCCTGAATTTTGCCATATAGGAATGCACATTTGATGTCCATCTGATACACCTTGATGTTGTGGTTGACAGCAAAGGCTAGAAAGAGTCTGATAGCTTCTAACCTTGCTACAGGAGCAAAGGTTTCATCATAATCTATCCCTTTTTCTTGTCTGAAACTTTGAGACACAAGCCTGGCTTTATTCTTGACAACTATACCCCTTTCATCAGTTTTGTTTTCGAAGACCCACTTTGTGCCAATTGGATAAACATCCTTAGGCAGTGGTACAAGTTCCCATACTTGTTGTCTTTTAAACTGAAGGAGTTCTTCCTGCATAGCTTCTACCCAACTGTTGTCTTTTAGTGCCTCTTGGTACTTGACAGGTTGTGTGAGAGATAGAAAACCTGCAAAAAGACAGATATTTGAGGATTGGCTTCTTGTTAGCACACTCTCTCTGATGTTGCCAATGATTTGATCTGGTGGATGAGCTCTTAGGTAGATTAGATCTCCCTGATATGGTATGATGGCATTTTGAGGTTAAGGACAGAGGTTTGGTGACTCTGTTGATATAACATCTGTTTGCACTTCTGTAGTGCCAACAGATGTTTGAAATGGAAGTGGGGGAATGGGTCCAAGTGGTGTAAAACTGGACTGACTTTTGTCAACAGATGTTTGACTTTTGTCAACAGATGATGGAGCAGTGGATGTAAAGGGTGAAGTAGTGGTTTGAGGGTCAGACTGGCCAACAGTGGCTGACTCAGCTGTGATAGAGTTTTGACAGTTGTTTTGAGCAGCTGCTACCTCTGATGCAGAGTAGACTTTATAGTGACTTGGAATCACAACATCTGTTCTGTAATCTTGTTGTGGAGATTGTGGAGTACCTGCATTGTTAGTTTTGACAGTAATATCTTCAAATTTGAATTTATCTAAATCAAACAACTCAGCAGGATTTGCTGGATTTTTAGGGATGAAAGTTCATTGAACATAACATTCAGAGTTTCTTCTATTGTCCTGGTCCTTGTGTTAAACACTTTATAGGCCTTGGCAGTAGAAGAATATCCCAAAAAATAACCACAATCTACTTTGGCTGCAAATTTTGAAATGGAATCTTTAAGATTTAAGATGAAACATGGGCAGCCAAAGATTTTGAAAAATGAGATTAATGGTTTGATTTTGAACATAATTTCATAGGTAGTCTTTTGATGTCTTGGGTTGATCAAAACTCTGCTTTGAACATAGCAAGCAGTGTTTATAGCTTCTGCCCAGAAGGACAGTGGCAAACCAGAATCTGCTAGCTTGGTTCTTGCAGCTTCAATAAGAGTTCTATTTTTCGTCTCAACCACCCCATTTTACTCTTGTGTTCTTGGGATGCTGTACTGCCTCACAATCCCTTTTGATACACAGAAGTCATCCAACTCCTTATTTTTAAACTCTGTTCCATTGTCACTTCTAAAGACTTTTACCGGCAAGTCATATTGTTTTTCAACTTTGGTGACAAAGTCCTTCAAGATACCTGTAGTCTCATCCTTAGAGTGTAAAAAGTAAGTCCATGTAAACCTAGAAAAATCATCAACTATAACAAGACAAAATCTTTTTCTTCTTAGACTCATGATTTTAACTGGGCCAAACAAATCCATGTGCAACAATTGTAGACATTGACTTGTTTTGGACTCATCAATGGATTTGTAAGAGCTTTTATGTTTTTTTCCTTTTAAATAAGAAACACAATGCTCATCACATTTGAATTCTTTTGATGGTAAACCTCTGATAAGGCTTTGTTTGGAGAGTGAGTTAATAGTTTGAAGGTTGGTATGACCCAGTCTCCTATGCCACAATTCTGTCTCCTTTGTGGAGGCAGCAGAAAACAAACAGACATTTGCCATAGGATTCTCCTTTAACATATCAACTACATACACATTGCCACTCGTATGAGCAACAAGTTGTGCTTTGCTCTCATCAATGATGGTATCAATCTTTTTCACCACTTCTGGCCCAATAATCTTACAAGTTTTCTTAGTGAAGAATGAGCCATAACCTTTGTTACTCATTTGTGAAACACTAAGAAAGATTAAATTTAAGATTATCAATAAGATTGACATTTTCAAACTTGAGTTTCCCAGCCTGAACAGTCCCTGAACCCAACAGCTTACCTTTTGAATCATTACCAAAGGATATATCACCCCCTCCATGAGCTAAGAAGTCCAGAAGTAGGGCTCTACATCCTATCATGTGCCTGGAGCCTCCACTATCTACATACCAAAGACTATCTAAACAAGCAGAAGCTCCCTACACAGCAGTAATGAAATAGTTTTAGTGAGTGTCCAAAGCCAAGTTGGCTTTGGATGGGTCCACAGACTTTTCAGTCTCAAGCTTGGCAAGGTGATCAGCGGTTTGAACTAGTTTTTGAATCAAGTTCAACAACTGTTGCTGACCATTTGCCAGTGCTTGAATGTCAACACTTGGGGAAACAGTTGTTTGATCACTTCCTGACAGATGATAATACCCATAGGGATTTCTGTTCACTCTTGGTTTAGAAGGTCTTTTTGGTTCCTCATAAACATGTGACAGACTATGACATGGTGGTTGTCCATATCCTCTTGGGTACTTGCTTGTGGGTGGAGCATCTGTTACTTGGACATCCTTGGGAGCAGATGTTTCAAGACTTTTGGTAACAGGTGTTTGGACTGGTGTAAAAGTTTGTTTGGGCTTTCCTTTTGAAGTACTCACCACCTGACTTGCAAGAGTTTTAGCCTTGTACTCTTGTATTTTGACATCAAAATTTTTGAGATACAGACACTCTTTGGTTTTGTGATTCTTTTTACCACATATTGAGCATGTGGCCTTTGAATCACATACACTTGTTCCTTTGTTGATATCATATGCTTTTAGAAGAAAACAGTTTTTAGTGACATGATTCTTCTTCTCACAAAAATCACAAAACAAGTGGACACACTTTTCTTTCTTTTTCCCTTTTTCAACCTTCTTTTCAACAGATGTTTGAGCATCTGCTGGAAAGTTTTTCAAGGGAATGACCTTTGCCTGTGGTGCTGTCTTCCCCTCAGAAGTTTTGAAATCAACTGGTTTGAAGTTCGCAAGAGTACCACACTCATCAGACCAAGTAGGATTAAATTCATAATTTTCAAGTTCAGCGAATGATAAGGAACCTTCTGGCTTTTCAAGAACAATTTTCTTTCCATTAGGTTCAGTGATTTTAATCTCTTGACCCTTCAAATTAGTTGGTACTACCTCAACTAACTTTTGATCCCTTTTATCAGTGTTTTCAAAAGATGGAGCAGTGGTTTCAAAGCCAAAACCAAACTTCACATGACTTTTTGTTTGTTTGTTGAGTAGCATCTCAAAACCTCTACATGATTCCACCCATTTCTGACATTCAACTTGGATGGACTCAAGCTCACTTTTGCAACTCTGATATTTAGTTATCATAGTTTGGAGCTGGTCTTTGGTTAAAGTTGCTTCATGTTTTAAGCTGCTTATCTCAGATTCTTTTTCAGTTAAATTTGTTTTTAACTCTTTTGAAAGTTTCTCAAATTTAACTTCGTCATCTAAAATTTTCTTTCTAAGGTTTTCATTCACCTCTTTGATGTTAGCAAATGCTAGTACACATTTGTCAGAACACAAATCTTTAACGATTTGAGGAGATACCTTAGCAGCAGCCATCAATGCACAATCACACTTGCACTCACAATCATCAGATGCACCCCAGGGATCTGAGAGATTCGCAACCTCTTCTTCAGACTTTTTACCTACAATTACCTCATCAACAATATCATCAGTCTTAACAACAGATTCAGTTTCCACTTCCTCAGAATCAACCTCTTCTACCATAGCCATGAAAAAAAAAATTTCTGGTTCATTTTCAGCTTTGGCAACAAGTGCAAAATTTTCATCTCCCAACTCATTTGGTAGACTGCTCCAATCACCAAAGCCTTGTGTGAAGAAACTCTGTTGACTGGTCTCTGCAGGAGCAGAAGGTGAACCAGCAGTCATTGGCACAGGTGCCTGAGCAGCAGGGGTAAAATGAGAAATGAATGAAGTGAATATATATGGAAAGTGCAACGGAATAATAAACTATAATCAAAACAAAAGGAATAAATGTTTTCTTAATCGAATGCTTTCATTATATTGAAAGATTACAATCGATTACAAGTATTCCCCCTCAGCCTGATCACTCTGTGATTGTTTGTCTGAGAGAATGTTGTGAGTGACAAATAGAACAATACAAGCACTGTTCTATTTATAGACAAATCTAAACCACTGGTGACCTGGGCTGACATCACCTAAGATAGTGACCTCTAACAGAATAACAACATAAAACATCTGCCCTATACAAACTACTGTTACATTATAAAACACTGTAAGGTAAACTACTGTTGAGGAAAACTCTGATGGTCTTGTATCATCTATTGGAGCCTAAGTGTTGTTGGCTCCAACAGACCTTTAGTCTTCAGCACTTGATCAACAGTTGTTCTCTATCAGTTGTTATCCAGCAGTCCTTTGTAGCAGTAGTTGTCATAGCAGTTGTTTGGATGGAACAGTTGTTAGGGTCAACAGTCTTTTGGGAGGAGTATGTTGTAAATGATGTTTATTTATATGGATCAACTGTTAGTATATTTTGGCTTTTCAATCATCTGTTCTTCTTCAGATCAGCAGACCCAACATTGAAGAAGAACGCAACTAGATTTGAAAGTTAAGAACTTATTATTAACATATTCAGATGTTTGTTAAGTTTTTTGAGTTGCAAGCTTTTGTTAACATCTTTGAAGTTAAAAGATATATATGTTAATTTTGTACACAATGCTTTAACAACTTGGTATGAATATATTTTAGTTAACAGCTGTTGTTTAGCATTAGTTGGCGTGGATGTTATGTTACTTTGTCATCCTCATCTGTTTAACTTCTGTTATGCAATATCTATTCTAACAATAACTTTTCAAAGTCTGTTTTAAAACTCTGGTGATATCATTGTTTACACATATTAAAATATTGGCTACAATTAGGAACAATAAAAGACTTCAATTCATATGTGAGAACAATACTTTTAATTGTTTAATTAATATAAAATAATAATCTTTAAATTTAAGTTATATTTCCATCTAGATCTTTTGTTTGTACAGTGTTCATCAAAGACTTTTTGGGCTCTACAGGCTGTTTGTAATTATGAATTTGAAAAGACTGATCTAATTTAAATTTATAGGTATTTTGTTAGATATTGATTACAAGTTAAGTTTGGAAAGTCTGTTTTTAAACTCTGTTTAAATTATGCTTTAGTTGAAAATTGTAATGTATCATAGTTATTTGCAACATCCGTTGGCAACTCATGAAATATTCTATATCTTGAATTTAGAGTAGATTTCTATACCAAAGTTATTATTAGGACATTGAACATAATAATAATATTTATATTAATAATTTAAAAAGATGTTTATAGTATGTGGCACCCGGCATGTTCGGCATAAACATTTTGGTAAAACATAACTCTACCATAGCGAAAAACATTTATAAACGGATTTAAACTGGGTTTGTTGAGTCGGGTTTTGTTAGGATTGTCCAGGGTTCAATGATCTAGAGGATCATTGGGAGTCATTTTTGGAATACACTAGTACTAGGTCCCGTTGTTGGTGAAATTACATGACTTGAATCAAGTATGAGATGTAGATTATAACATACGTGTAACATAACATGATAATACATGCTACAAAGGTGTGAACATGATTATACGTGCTATATATGCGTAACATGTGTTAGAATTGCATGTTCATATGTTAGGACGTGTTTAAATGCGTTAAAACGACAAAACTGGAAAACCTAGAAAACATGGGTCTTGGTTCGACCCATAGCGTGGGGGCGAACCTGGGATGTGATCTTGATTCGACCCATAGCGTGGGGGTGAACATGGAATGGGAAAACCATGAAGTTCATTCGACCTTGTACAGGGGTGAATGTGGGTACCTTCGACCTTGTACAGGGGGTGAATGTGCACTAGTATAAATAACACACTTTGTCATTTTTCACCATTTCACAAACCCTATATGCCTCTAAACATTCTCAAACGATTTTAATCACTGAGTAAGGAGTTTTTGCTCTCGTTTTTCATAATCTAACCTACAAACAACATCTAAACAAGAATCTACGGTGTGCACTTAATCCTAAACGTTTTTAAAAGTATTTTGATTCGTTTTCATCTAATCTCAAATGTACAGATCTGTTCTAAGGATGTTTTTATGATTAAAAACCTTTCAAATATCTTTCTAAACAATACCTAATCATTAAACATGGGTTTTCATATCCATAAACATATGTTGGTGATGTGTTATGTGATATTATGTGTTGTTTAATGATTTGCTGCTGAACTAATGATAGAAACATGATCTAGGGCTGCTATTGTTGTGGGTTTATGATTGTTTAAGGTTACAATAAGATGGATGATGATATCATGTCGAATTTGGGGATATTGATAAATCTAGGGCTTGTTGCATGCTAGTATTATTAATAAAACTATTGGGGGTTTTCATATACACATTGAACTGAACATGCTAAGATGATTATGAAAGGATTTTGAAAAGTTTCCAAATTGGGTAAAGATTTCATGCATGATGTGACATTTCCATAATTTTGCCAATTTGGGAAAGTGTTAAAACGAACTGGTTTTGGGGCAAATTGGTGGGGTTTTGTGGGGATATGTTATTCATGATTGACTGCTATGTTTGGTTATGTTTCGTGATGTTTTCAGATGGTTTTGATGCGTTTTGGAACACTTGGAGCAGGGCAGGTCGAACCTGGACCACGTTCGACCAGCGGGGTGCGAACGTGGAAACCAGGGGTCGAACCTGGACTAAAAAGGGGGCAAACGTGGAAACCAGTGGTGAACGTGGAAACCAGGGGTGAACGTGGAAACCAGGGGTCAAACCAGGAACAAAAGGGGCGAACCTGGACTTGTAAAACACTGGTTCGACCCTATGCAACATAAAATGAGATTTTTGATGCAAACTAAGTGTTTTATGCTTAAACCCTGTGTGTAATCTATGTATACTTGATTAGTTTGAGTAATGGGTCACCAATGGGATGTCGGGTCAGTCTAGTGTGTCGGTTTAACAGTCAAACGTATTTTTAAACATACTTAGTCATGATCTGGACAATCGGGGACTAGATAACCTTATGGTTATTAGTCGGAATACTTATGTGAACATTTTGATAGATCTCCGGTAGTTGGGATTATCAAGGGCTTGCCTTTTCTTAATATATTTGAAGAACACATACTCAGGTGAGTTCACGGCCCCACTTTTACTTCTTTTACTTTTGGGGGAGAAAACATGCGCTAAACTTATTTTGGTAACATATGTCATACTATGATTTAACTTTGTGTTGCTATACGATCCTTGAAAGTCCTAGGAGAAACCATGAATGTGCGGGGATGCACAACGGGGGAAATGTGGATAGATCTATTGGACTTGACAGGCCCCACTCGACGGCTTGGAGGGCCAGGCGGGTGCATATTATCTCGAACTTGCTAAACATTGCTGAACACTCAGGCCGAACATTGATAACAGTCTAGTAATGGTTTTCCAATCGTGGTAGTAACAAAACATATGCCTAGCTAGCGTACTTTGGTAACATTGATATAGTATGGACAGGTTGGAACTAGGTAACATTTTGTAACACTTTGGTAACATTTTGACAAACCTGTGAACTCACTAGCATTATATATGTTTACGTCATTTTGGCATGTTTTTCTCAGGTCGCTAAGGTAGCAATTGTTGGACTAGGCGCACAGGTCTACATTGGCGTCCAGGCTTAGTTACATGTTTTGAAATAAATGTTTTGAACACATCGGAACATGGTTTTGTATTTGACTAAAATGCTTCCGCTATGGTTTTATGATTATGAGAACTATGTTTTTGAGTTTATGCATGTCATATAGTGTTGTTTATTGTGACCGTTGACTTGGATCTTGGTTTGTCACGCGTCTCGCGGTAAAACTCCGCAAGTTGAAATTTGGGGGTGTGACAAATTGGTATCAGAGACAATCGTTTTAGTGAACTAGGACTGCATGTAGAGTTTGGTCTATAGTCGAGTCACACACACTAGACGGTCACATACCTGAGTCATTTGTGGGATATGTACTAACTTTGTCGGGGTGTCCTTACATCATCATCACACTTCTGTGTTACATCATCCGTTCTTTCTTGGACTTTGCTTACTCTTATCTTCTTCTTCTGGATTTGAAGAAGGAACTGACTAGTTGAATCTTGCACAGCAGTGTCGTGTATTGGAGTGGTTTTTGCATACTCTCAAGATCTGTCCAGGGTTCAGACATCTCCCCTCTATGCTCCAATAGACGCATTTGCTTACACATGTTCTCGTACACATATGCTTGTAGTAGCATGTTACTAGTTGCCAGTATTCGGTGATTTAAGTTCAAACTAGGGGAACACTTGGAGGACCATGTAGAGCAGTTTATCATTTTGGGTGCACACGAAATCATAAACTGAAATGCATGAAAATCCCAGTGGACTCTGGGTTTGGACGGATAGACCTGGAATGGACCTAGGTTTAACTTTTTTAACTTCTAGTGGTTGGCACTAGCGGTGAATCTGAATCTCTCGATTTCTGATTTGTCAGATCATGTCCGGCGCTCGTGGTGGTGGACGTCGTGGCGGCGGTGGTCGTGGTAACATCAACATGACCCAAGAGGAACTGAACAACTTGTTGCAAAAACAAGTGAATATGGCCTTGGCTGCTTTCCAGGCCGGACACAACGTTCTAGGTGCTGCTGCTGTTAATCCACCTCTACCTCAGTGTTCTTATAAGAAGTTTCGGGACTGTCAACCCCATAACTTTGCTGGAACTGAGGGAGCGGTGGGACTGCTCTGATGGTTGGAGAAGGTTGAGTCTGTGTTTCAGATGTGTAACTGTCCCGCTGGGGACCGGGTTAAGTATGCCACTGCAACGTTCAAGGGTCCTGCGTTGTCATGGTGGAATACTACTGCTCAGAACATGGGTTTGGGGGAAGCTCATACTATGCTTTGGGCGGATTTTGTGCATCGTCTGAAGAGCGAGTACTGTCCTAGGGAGGAAGTGCAGAAGTTGGAACATTAGGTCTGGAACTACAAGATGGTTGGGTCTGAGATAGAGGAATACACTGTGAGGCGGAACAAGCTAGCGGTGTTGTGCCCTGATTTGCACACACCCGAGTATAGGAGGATCGATGTAACATCCGGCAAAAATCGATGTGATTCCGTACGTAATTAGTATATGTAATTAACGGTTTAAGTGCATGTTTAAATTAATTGGATTAATTTAATTTATGCCGTAGAGAATAGCAAATTCCCCATAAGATGCATAGGAATGCACACGTTTAATGATGAAGCATGATAGGATCATATGCGAATAAACTTGTCCGGTACGGACGTTGGCGATTACCCGGTAAAAATTAAATAAACGAAAAGGATCCCGGACAACCAGGATATAAAACAAAGGGTATTTTCACAAAATATAATGTGTTTTGGAACTCCAAAACCATAAGTGAAAGCTTCACATACAAATCTCCCGGTAACGAATAAAGTGCGCGTACCGCACCCGGTACACATATAACTTATAATTTCACCCAACGAAAGCCTAACTAACCCATCAACACTTAAACTAGGCTATGTTTAAAGGTTATTTGAGGCTACTATAACGTCCGGATAACGCATAGTTAAAATCCGATTAGGACCCGAACGAAACCCAAAAAGCTAAATGTTTAAACATAGCAAATAAACACTAGATATTTGGCTTGGTGGACCCCAAATCCCATGGAAGATTTTCTACCACCTTCACATATCATGCCACAAATCTTTTTTTGTACAAAATAACACTTGGGAATCTAGGAAAGATTAGGAAATCATGGGTGAGATTTTGTGAAGATCTTTAGTGTCCTTATAAGATCTATGAAAATCTTCCAAGCTTTGCAAGAAATCGGTCCATACAACCTCTAAAAATCCATCAAAGATTATCCTAGTACAACATATTCATATTATAAGAGATTACAAATCAAGTGCTAGATATTATGAATCTTGAAAGATTTACAAAACTCTTTCCTCCTTCATATATTCACGGCAATACACACATATATAAAGATCCATCAAGATTCATTTAGTACAAGAAATCCATGTTTTAAGGGATTTAGAATCCAAGTAAGATCATGTGTGATCTTGGGAAGATCATGAGATATCTTGTGTGATATTATATGGTACTTATAAGATCTATAAAATCCATCAATTTCTTATAAGAATCGGCCAACACCACTTCTCCATATCTCCTAAGATTTCTTTTGCACAATTAAAACTAAGGAAGATCTAAAGCTAGATCTTATATATCTAGGAAGATCTTGGATATATTATAAAAGAGTATGATATACAACACATGATAAAACATCAAAGAAAAACTCTTTTTCTTCTTCTTGTGTGCCGTAAACATACAACCCCCACACACACCCATTTTTAAGTTCTTATCACTCCAAAATCATCCATAAACATCTATTTTCCAAACCCCAATTGTGTGTTTCAAGCTTGGAGCTTAACCACATAGGAAGAACACACTAAACCCCATCAAAATCAAGTGTTTTTATCTTCCCTAGCCTTGTGCTAGTTGTAAGTGTTCTTGATCTCATTCTTGTTCTTTAAAGTTTATGTTTTGTTATCTAGAAAGCAAGTTGTACATGGGTTAACTTGATGGAATTTTACATGATAAAACATATGCTTTTCAAGACTAAAATGGTGATAAAATGTATGATGGGGGCCAAAATTTTGGTGATGGTTATGTATTGTTTTTGTAGTTTTCAAAAGTTCACATAAATTTGAATGAAATGATGATTTAAGTATAGTTTGTGAAGATAATTTGAAAATACTTAAAAGTGGTTTAAATCATCATAAAATGATCCATTAAAGTCTACTAGTTTAGTAGAAAATTGTTATTCTTGGAAGAAAGAATGAAAAGTTTGGTGTCAAATGTGTACATAGTAATTTTCCAATGTAGATTTGGTAAATACTAGTAATTATACACATGTATTTTGTATAAAAGTGTATTTTTATAAAATAGAGTTTTATAAAAATATGAACTTTTCTAACATATGGATATGTATAAAAACAAGGTTTTTTATAAAAATGTTAGATAAAATAAAAGCTTGGTGGAAACTTATATAAAAATGAACACTTTTATATAAATGGGAATATAAAAGTGTTGGAGCACTTTTATTCATAAGTTACCAAGTCTTGTGTTAAAAACACAAAGGTATTTATAAAACTTCAAAGTAATATGTGTAGGAAATTAAAGAGGTGAATAACATTCCTAGAATACACATATTGGAAAACTTGAGAAAAATTAACTATAAAGTTAAGTAATCGGATTTGGACGTGTTAACGAACTAAGACGTAAAAACGGACGGACAAGAAAAGTATCATTACGTCAAGATAAGTATATATATATATATATATATATATATTTTAAGGATTTAAAATATATGATTTGGGTGAAAAATACGTAACACTTTCCTAAGTGTTGGAAAATATTCGTGGGAGAAAAGTAACGTAAATAATCTAACGATTAAACGTTAAACAAGTGTATGGACTTAACAAGGAAAATATATATAAATTCGACTCGACGAAATCTTAGTATATTTATTTAATGGGAAAGTAAATATACGGGGAGGTAAGTCGAGTCGAGTGCAGAAAATAATATATATATATATATATCGAATCGACGAGATCCTAGTGTATTTACTTAATGGGAAAGTAAATATACGGTATGGTGAGTCGAGTCGAGCGTAGAAAACGTATCATCGAACGACAAGACCTTAGTATATTTATTTGAATGGGAAAATAAATATACGGTATAGTGAGTCGTGTCGAGCGTTAAAAATATTATATCGAACGATGCGATCTTAAGTATAATTATTTAATGGGAAAATAATTATACGTTAAGTGAAGTCGAGTCGAGGATAATATTATACAAGTTAAAGAAATATTAACTCGAATATATATAACTTGTAACAAGGGTAATCCATCACCAACGGACCTAGGACATATGTTTAATTAAACGGGGAATTATATGTAAATGGTGGTGTTGGGAGTTGGGTGTACAACTTGCCGGAAAAGCACACGCTATAGACTTAGTGGCTTACATGCACTAGGACGTTCGTAGGTGCTTGACCACGGACTTGCTATTCTCTGCTATTCGAGTGTACGCTGTGCATCAGGTGAGTTTCACGGCCCCTTTTTACTGTTTTCGTTTGGGGGAAAGATATGTTTTGTCAAATGTTTTACATGACAAATGTTTTCAAGAGTTAAAACGTGATAAGTGACATGATGAGTACTTGAGTTTGTGTTCGCCACTTGGGGTTGAGTCCTCGCTACTGTAACCATTAATTCAGGGGCATGAAACCGAAGGAATATTTGGATAGTACTATTGGTGCCTGACGAGGACCACCTCTGGTTGATAGCGTCAACCCGGTAAAGACAAGAGGTGCACATATTCTAAACTAAGTTGTTATTTGCCGAGAAACAACTTGTGATTGCGGGGCATATTTATTAGTCTTGGTTTGGTTATGGGCTCAAGGGATTGCTCGTCATCATTGTTTGTAGGAGCTAGCTACTCCTTACAACGGCCACAAGTTGTGCAGGTTTCGCACATGTTGTAATCACGAAATATCGATCGACCAGATCCTAGTATAATTATTTAAATGGGGAAATAATTATACGGTAAAGTGAGTCGAGTCGATGGTTGTGAAAATGTTGTCATGAAACTAAATATCAATCGACAAGATCCTAGTATAATTATTTAAATGGGGAAATAATTATACGGTAAAGTGAGTCGAGTCGATGGTTGTGAAAATGTTGTCATGAAACTAAATATCGATCGACAAGATCCTAGTATAATTATTTAATGGGAAAATAATTATACGGTAAAGTGAGTCGAGTCGATGGTTGTGAAAATGTTGTTGTTATGAAACTAAAACCTGTGAACTCACCAATATTTTATATATTGACGTCTTTTTAAACATATCTTTCAGGTAACTAAGTGCTGAGTAGATATGGGGCTAGTGCGGTGGGGATTCGGGATGTCGGATGCTGGTCGGGGTTTCATCCATTGTTACCAAAGGGTTGGAACATAAACGGAAATACCCCCACATCGAAACTTAATGTTCATTGTTTTAAGTAATGCTTCGTGCAACATTGTAACGAGATACTCATTTTCGACATCCAAACAAATTAATCTTTTCTAATTAATTATAGTTTGTGTTAATCTTGAGTTTGATATGCCTTCGAGCGTTGCGCCACGTGTTTCCGCCATTGGCGTGGTGTGACAATCGAGCACTACATTTATGGGTTAGTGCCGAAGATAGCAGGGTTGGTGGCTGCCGGGAATCTTCCCACACTTGCTGAGGTAGTCCGATCGGCTCATCGGATGACTAACTTGAAGGTGGCAGAGGGTGTTTTGCCTCCTAAGGGTACTACTGTGAAGGGTTCTGAGGGGAATAAGAGAAAGTGGGATAATGTGGGGAAGAGTGCTGTGCCAGCACCATCTCAACTGATGAAGAAGTTTGATTCGTCTGGGTCTTATTCGGGGCAGAAGTCGGGTGGGTATGTTGGGAAGCATCCCAAGTGTAACAAGTCTGGTTTTCATCACTCTGGGAGTTGTGATCGGGCTCGTTTTCATTGGTGTCATCAGTTGGGACATCTTGCTAAGGACTGTAGGGTGTTACTTCCATCGACTTAGGCTCCTACTACTGCTCCTGCTCCTGCTACTCAGGGGACTCCGGGAAAGCAGGGGTTTACAACTGTGGTGACACGGGGCATTTCAAGCGAGATTGTCCCAAGCTAAGACAGGGCGAGAATGCGAAGGGCGGGAACGGTAACGGGAACAACGGAGGCGGCGGCATGAATGCACGTGCTTTCATCATTGGCTCTGCATAGGCCAAGCAGGATCCTGACACAGTTACCGGTACGCTCCTTCTTAATGATCGCTATGTTTCTATCTTGTTTGATTCTGGTGACGATAAGAGTTTCATATCTGTGGACGTTAGTTAATTGCTAGATTTAGTGCCCACACCTTTAGAGGCTAAGTACTTGATAGAATTGACTAATGGTAAGAACATTTAAGCGACACATATTCTTAGAGAATGTCGCTTGGAACTGTCGGGTTTGTCTTTCCCCATTGACCTTATGTCGGTACCTCTGGGTAGTTTTGATGTCGTTGTGAGCATGGATTGGTTATCGTTGTATCGTGCGGAGATCGTTTGTTTTGATAAGGTCATTCGGATCCCTCTCCCTGATGGAGAGACTCTTTCGGTTCATGGTGAGAAGAGCAGTGCTCCGCTGAGTATCATCTCCAGTATGAAAGCCCTTAAGTATCTTCGGAAGGGTTATTGGGCCATTCTGGCACTTGTTTCTGTTTCGTTTGATGATGAGAAGAAGATCGAGGATATCCTCGTGGTTCGTGATGTCACACCCTCAAATTTCCACTGCGGAGTTTAGACCGCGAGGCGCATAAAATACCAGGATCCCATAGCCATAAGTCATATGAACGAACACTAAATGCCCAAACCATTTAGTTCGTTTTCAAAAAAAAAATCAAGTTTAGTTAAGCTGCGGAAGCGTGAACCAAATTTAAACCTTTTAAAAACCATGCGCAAAACAACGCGCCCAAATTAAAACCATACGGAAGAAAACGTAAAAGCATAATACATAATTTAGGTGTATGCCCAAGACTCAAATGCAGTGAAGTGTGCAGTGCTTTCTAATCGTGGCACCGGAAGCTAACTGCCTGCAAAAGCATGTATATCGTGGGTCAACAAACAATGTTGGTGAGTTCACAAAGTAAAGAAAGTGAGTAAGTAAATGCGCTGGTTTCCCAAACCACGTAACCAAGTAAAAGCATAGGTCTCCCAGACCAAAATGTTCAAGTGTTATCAGTTTAAGCGTGTCAGGGGTAGCTAACCCACTCATTGCAACTAAACAGTATTATTGGGACACCTTCAGTAGTATAATAATTTGCCTCGATAACTAGTGTCTATCAACACTAGTTCTCAATTGTGGTCAGAAGTTCAAGCCCATGCTCCCAGCATCGCAAACATGAGGTTGCTGCACAATCTAATAGCGCTATCAACTAATACGCCGTTCGCTCCCAGCGATTAACCTAATAATGTGCAAGGACATTTCAAGTGATAGAGTGTTTATTTCACAAAGGACCAATAAGTTTTAAACTAACCAAAGCACAATCCTCCCCAAGGATTCATAACGGACTCTCCGAAAGAGTCAATGTTCAAGTAGTCCCAAACCGGACTAGAAAACGTTTATCAAAGTTGTCTCACCCTGAGACGCATGCTTTTTGAGAAAAAGTAGTGAAACTCACCTTAGTATGCAAACAAATAAATCCAAACTCCAAAGTAGGGTGTGCTACCGACTCCCTAGTATATGTGTCACTAAGTAAGTATATGTGTAATATCATTACATCATATAACCCGTTTGTCCAAGACGTTTAAATGTTCAAAATCGTGTGAGTGACACCTAGTGATTCTACATGCATAAGTAAACCCTACGGACCCGTTGGTGAATATGTTGGTTATCATTAGTTTTACACTTCATATGCATCTCATATAAGTGTCCATTCAAGTTCATGTCAACAACACTATTGGGACAAGATTCACCTACTTGTTCAAATAATTTTGGATCTTTTGACCACATTGACATAACTGCTGGGATCTCATCTGGAAGATCATTACCAGGTTATGACAATGAAGAAAACAGTCAAAATGCTGATAACATGTGTTTTATCATGGATGATTTAAAAAATTTCAGCAATGATGACTTAGAAGAAATGGGCATCTTACACCAACTGGCCATGTTAAGTATTAAAACAAACAAATTTTACAAAAGGTCAGGAAGGAAATTTCCAGGACTTAACAGTTCTACAAAAATTGGTTTTGACAAATCTAAATTTAGATGTCACAAGTTTCAGAAGTTGGGACACTTTTCTAGAGAGTGTAGAAGCTCTAGCTACAACCAATCTCGGTCTGGAAATCTGTATAACCCTAGTTATAATAGGAATAATGGAACACAGGGGAGTGCACATTTTGTACAGGCAAAAGCTCCACAAATCCAATATATGCCACAAGTACAATATATACAGATGCCTGCTCAACAGATGCAGAGCCAACAATCAATCCCTCCCATTCCAGCTGCTCAACAACCTCCACAGACTCAGCAACCCTCATAACAAAGCTTGTTCACCGCAGGGTATGTTGACTGGAGCAGTCTTCCTTTTGACACTACAGAGTGTAATCCTGATGCAGACAACAAAATGTTTGACATCAACTGAGGAGAACCTGATAATGGCAGAAAGAATTTTGCCTTAATGACATTTGAGGGCTGCACCTCAAAATCTGCCATGTCTCAGGTATCAAAAGAATCTTTAACAAAACTTTGTTCAACTTCATGTAAAGAATCTTTTGCTCTCATAAGAGAGACCAATGTGCACTTACAAGGCAAAGCAAATAACTCTGAGAGAAAATTCACTCAGATGAAATGTGATTTAGAAAGAAAACTTGCTGCAAAAGCAAAAGAAAATTCTAAATTAACTGACAATGCTATTGAAACCCAAGCAAAACTTAAATTCATGATAGATGACCTAGGAAATGTCAGAAAAGAGCTTGCTGACACCAAGGTCACTTGTGAAAAATGGGTAGAATCTTGTAAGGGGTACCAACTTCTGCTAAACAAACAAAGTGCTTCAAATGTTAGGTTTGGCATAGGGTACAATCACACTGAAACACCAACAGATTTTTCCCCCAAAACTACTGAAGATGGGAGAAAAATTGTTTCAGGTGAAACTTCTGAAGAGAAAGAATGCACATCTTTCCATGAAAACTTTCTAAAAACTCACAAAGAAAGTTCTTCAGAAGTACTGATAAAATCTGACTTTAAGCCATCAGTAGTTTCATCTACATCAGGAATTGAGTACCTGAAAACTACTGATGACCAAAAACCAATCAAAACAGTCAGAAATTTGTCTTTAAATGAAAAAGAAAAGGCAAAAGAATGTGAAATCTGTGGTCTGTTTTACCACAAGACAGAATTTTGCAGATATAGAAAAGGAATTCAGTACAACAAGAAAATTTCACAACTGGTTGTGGGAAAACAAATCAAAAATGATTTTAAAGAAAATTTTTCTCCCAGGAAACAACAACCAACAAACACCTTTTCTCAGAAAAAGATGAAATCTCAACAAAAATCTTTTTCTCAAAATTCTCTTTCAGTAGTTAGACCTACATCATCAGCAGTTTCACAAACTACTAAGATAAAAGATCTCATGAACATGGTACAACTACTGATGACCAGGGTTGATGGTGGTCCTCAAAAGGATACCACCATTGTTCTTAATGAAAAATCCATTGCCAAAAAGACATAGATTCCTCAACCTGGTCAAGAACAAACTGTTAATGTCCTTAAGAGCAAACCCAAAGCCAAACTGGCTTGGGTTCCTAAATCTAACTAATTTGCTACTTTGTGCAGAGGGTCTCCAGAGGCTTAAATAGCATTTGGTATGTGGACAGTGGAGGCTCAATGCACATGACAGGATGCAGATACCTGATAAACAGTTTTATCAGTCAAAGAGAAAGATCTGTATCCTTTGGGAACAATGCCAAGAGATATGTGCTGGGACATGGCAATGTCTCCTCTGGCAAAATACAGTTTGACAAGGTCAATCTGGTTGAAAACCTTGAGTACAACTTGCTAAGTGTGTCTCAAATGTGTGATAAAGGATATTCTTCCTTTTTCACAAAGACAACATGCAAGATCATATCACCAGAAGGCCATAAGTTGATAGAGAAGATCATTGAAGATCATACTTTGTTGATAGCCAAAAGATGTGGTAATGTCTATGCAATGGACATTGAAAAGGACAAAGTACTGAACAACACTGCCTGTTTCTTCTCAAAGGCATCAACTTCAGAGACTGATCTCTGGCACAGGAGACTTGGCCATGTGAACTTTAAAACCATAAATAAAGTCACAAAAATTTGCTTGGTCAGAGGTCTACCTTTGAAAGTATACCAGTGTCAAGAACACTATGTATCTTGTTTAAAGGGAAAGCAGCATAAGTCTATTAAAGAATCAAAAACAACTGCATGTCTTCAACTACTCCATATGGACTTATTTGAGCCTGTAAAAATTATGAGCCTTGGTAAGAAAAAGTACTGCTTTGTCATCATTGATGACTATTCAAGATTCACATGGGTATTCTTCATATTCTCCAAGGATGAGGCAGCTGAAATCATCAAGTTCTTCATTCTACAAGTAGAGAAAAAATATTCTTTGTCTGTCAAAGCCATTAGAAGTGATAATTGGACAGAGTTCAGGAACAAAACTCTGGATGAATTCTGTTTGTCTAAAGGGATTATTAGACAATTCAGTGTTCCCAGAACTCCTGAACAAAATGGTGTGGTACAAAGGAAGAACAAGACATTAATTGAAGCAGCAAGAACTATGTTAGCTGATTCAGGCCTACCATTGTATTTCTGGGCTGAAGCAGTTAACACTGCATGTTATGTTCAAAATAGAGTCCTTGTCAACAAGAGACACTCCAAGACTGCCTATGAAGTTCTTCATGGCATAAAGCCCCTTATCTCCTTTTTCAGGGCTTTTGGATGTCAATGTTTCATTCTAAACATTAAAGACTCTATTTCAAAGTTTGCTGCTAAAGTTGATTCAGGTTACTTTCTTGGTTATTCTTCCACTAGAAAAGCCTACAAGGTTTTTAATTCAAGAACCAAGATAGTAGAAAAAGCACTGAATGTCAAGTTCAATGAGTCAAAACACACTCTTATTCCAGCACATCCTGCTGAACTCTTTGACCTTGACAGCTTCCACTTTGGACCTGAAAAGACTGTTACTTCATCTAAACCTACTTATTATGGTGATCAAAGGTTTGATGATGAGAATCCAGCACCATGGACTCCTCAAACAGTCATTAAGTCAACTTTCAAACCTTTAGAAGTTTCACAAACTTCTGATTCAACAACTGCTGATGTACAAACTCAAACATCTGCTTCAGCACCTACAACTACTAAAGATGTTCAAACAGCTGAACCAGACATTATAAACCTTAATGGTTTGTTTGATGAAGTACAAGAGCCACCTACACCTGTCAGTGGTTTACAACAACTGATTGAACACAAAGATCATCATTTGGAACAAATCATGGGTGATATTGCTTTAGGTGTTCTCACAAGAAACCAGCTTTCCAACTTTTGCTTCTTCTCAGCATTCATTTCTCAGTTGGAACCTAAGAAGTACCAAGAAGCCCTCAAAGACAACAATTGGGTAGAAGCTATGAAAGATGAGTTGCTTCAATTCAAGAAGCAATAGGTTTGGGAAATCTGTCCCTTTCCACCAAACAAGCTACCAATTGGCACAAGATGGGTTTTTAGGAACAAACAAGATGAAGCTGGTATGATCATTAAGAACAAGGCAAGACTGGTGGTACAAGGTTGCTCTCGAGAAGAGGGAATTGATTATGATGAGACCTTTGCTCCAGTTGCAAGGCTTGAGGCCATCAGGTTATTTCTGGCCTGTGCCATTTCCAACAAAATAAAAGTTTTTCAAATGGATGTTATGAGTGCATTTTTGTATGGAAAGATCAAAGAGGAAGTGTATTTTTGTCAGCCACCTGGGTTTGAGGATCCTTCTCATCCTGAGTGGGTGTACAAACTTGACAAAGCTCTTTATGGGCTCAAACAGGCTCCAAGAGCCTGGTATGAAACAATTTCAAATTTTTTACTCAAAAATAACTTTACAAGAGGCTCCATTGATAAAACTCTTTTCATTAAGAATGTTGGAAATCATGTCTTACTTGTTCAAATTTATGTTGATGATATCATATTTGGTTCAACAAACACAAAGTTGTGTGATGAATTTAAGAAACTCATGCAATCAAAATTTGAGATGAGTACAATGGGAGACCTGCAGTACTTTTTAGGACTGCAGATTAAACAACAAAATATTGGAACTTTTATACATCAATCAAAATATGTTAAAGAATTATTGAACAAATTTTCTTTACAAGACTGTAAATCATGTTCCACTCCCATGACCCCTACCACACAAGTTGAGCCAGATAATCAAGGAAAACAGGTTGATCAAACCATGTATAGATGTATGATAGGTTCCCTTTTGTATCTAACTGCTTCAAGACCAGATAATATGTTTTCAACATGTGTCTGTGCTAGATATCAATCAGCTCCTAGGGAATCACACCTCATTGCAGTCAAAAGAATCTTCAGATATCTGAAAGGAAATCCTACACTTCGAATTTGGTATCCTGCTTCAAGCAATACCAAGTTATCAGCTTTTTCAGATAGTCACGATGCAGGGTGCAAAATGTTAAGAAAATCAACATCTGGTGGTTGTCAATTCTTGGGAAACTATCTAGTGTCCTGGCAATCAATGAAGCAAACATCTGTTGCAACTTCAACTGCTGAAGCTGAATACATTGCAGCTGCAAGTTGTACATCACAGATACAATGGCTCCAATATCAACTTCTTGATTATGGAATCAAAGAGACCAAGACACCATTGCTTGTAGACAGCAAATCTGCCATTAGCATCATTCAAAATCCTGTTCAGTTCTCAAAAACTAAACATATTGAAATCAGGTATCATTTCATAAGGGATTGCTATGAAAAAGGTAAGATTGAAGTGAAGCATGTCACAACAGCTAATCAGATAGCTGACATATTCACAAAACCCCTTGACACATCAACATTTCAGAATTTAGTATCCATGCTTGAGATGCTAAATTTGTAAGTGTTCTTTTACATTTCCTGCACATATTTTTTTTTCACTTACATCTGTTTAGATCAAAACTTCTGAAAAACAAAAAGAGAGAAACTACTAATGAACAAAAACATCAGTATAGGAATATTTTCTGAAAAATGATTAACTTATGATAAAATAATCTTCAGAAGTTATGAATAAAGTGTTTATAAACATTCTCATTAGTTGTTAACAAACTACTGAAGAGAAAATGGGAATTACTGATGACAATTGTTCTTCATCAGCAGTTTTGTCATTAAAGGCAAATCAGACATTTCCCACTTCAGAAGTTTGACCTAGGGTGGTTACAAACTTCTGATAAACACCTTTTCCAACACTTATCCATTCAAAAAGCAAAAATTCCCTCCTTCTCTCTCAAAAAGCTCTCAAACCCTAAACCTGCAAAAACACTGTTCGATCCACACACACACAAACCACATGGCTCTAACACTGAAACAGGGACACAATCAAAGAGGCTACTTCGAGAAACGTGAAGCCTGGTCCCAATACGACAAAATCATTGATTTAGTCGTTGAATCCCAATACTTTACTGCCATCACCATTGATCCTCCAATCCACACTGAAACTCTTAATGAGTTCTGGGCAAATGCGGAGACGGTGATAGTAAATAATAAGGTGATCTCCCTCAATTCAACCATCCAAGGGAGAAGAATGGCAATCACACCTGAAACTTTGGGAATTAGACTGGGTCTAGATGATGTTAGTGCCCAAGATCAATTTCCAAACTCTGAAATTCATCTAACCAAGACAGAGTGTGGTTACCAAGGTACTCTCTCACATGCTACTATTTTTAAGATATATTTTGAACCTAAGAACACCAACTCAATAATGTGTTTGAGTCCAAAAACTGGATCTTATGATCAGATGCCCTCTACTTTTCAACCTATTTTTCATTCCATTGTGAATGTAACAAAATTCAGGGCATCAACACTTTTCTTTAATGAGTTGGTGTTACATCATCTCAATTCTAAAAAAGAAGTTTTTGTTCTATCTAAGATTTATTATGCAATGCATAATAAAGGAACTTGGAGAAGAGGTGCTTGTGGGTAAAACAACTGTTTTAAACCCTTTAACCTCACAAGCATACTCTAGGCACAATAAACCGGCCACCTGGCCAGAAGATGACCAAGGGAAACAAACAACAGTCCCCAAGGAACCCTCATCTTCCATACCTTCAACCAAAAAGGCCATGAAACCAAAACAGCAAAAACAAAAACCCACGAGCCAGAAAAGAAAGGCAGTTCAGGAAGTTGAGTTGCCTGAACTTGCTAATGTGCAATCTACACTTGATAAAGATGTGACTGAAACATCCTCTCAGTCTCATCCATCTCAAAACCCTACTAGAGCACCAATCACCATCTTATTCAAAAGAAAGAAATTTAAGAAAACAATCCCTATAGACTCTTCTTTTGAAACTGCTGAACCCCCGTAGACCAAACTACTGAACCAGCACCACAAATTTCTGAACCTAAACCCTTGAAATTGCCAAACTTCTCTTTGGGCTAAAAGAGAACAACCCATCAGAACATGTCAGTTCCCAAGAACCACATCAAACAGGGGACATACCTTCAGAACTTGACATGGATGTGGATGTCCATAGCCCTAACCCAAGAGATGAGGATGAACCAGGGTCTCTTAGCCCAAACTTAGAAACTCTAGGTACATTTGAGGCTGCTACTACTCATATACCACCCAGTGGTGGATCTGAGGATAGAAGTAACATTGCCAAGACCTCATTTGTGGCAACTACTGATGAAGGCTTAATGCCTGAGGTAGGAAATCCTCTGAACCAAGAAAAAGAGGTACATGAGACAACTGGGTTGGGCCCGGCTCATGATGTAACTGATACTGTCTTCATTGAGGAAGTAAGCAGGGATTTAGATGATTCCATTGATTTGGATGATGATTCACACTCCACCAAAAATGAATTGACGGCTGCTAGTGAAGGTCCTGCACTTGGTGTCTCTAAGCTTAAAGAGCTGGTCACACCAGATCAGGTTAAAGTCCACTTGATCCCCGATTCCCCTAAAGTGGCATCTTCTGTACAACATGAAGATCACCCAAAAACACACCCCTCTCTGAAAACGCCTACCCAATTCCCTAGGTCAACCAGCATAGACTTGAACCAACTATGCAGCCCAGATGGTCCCCTATACCAGTTGATAAACACCCTAATTGCCAATCACCTCAAAACTTTCACAACTACTTTGGAGTTGTCAACCAAAGCTCAATTTGAGGTGATCAACAAAAAATTTGGTGAGCTGTCCAACAAAATAGATAACAACTCAAGACAGCTTGCTGAACTCACTGGTAGAACTTCCAAACCTAGCAGGCTTCCAGAAGTGGATGAAGCCAAAAAGGGGGAGAAGATTAAGGAACCTACGGAGTCACTGGAAGCCTGGATAAAGGCAAGAGTGGCTCTACAACAACAACTTCTAGAGAAAGCCCAAAAACAAAAAGAAGATCAACAAAGGCTTGTCTCTGGAACTGAAGTTGAAGCTGAATCTTCCCAAGGCCATAATGAAGAAACTGTTGAAGAAACCTCTAATGATTCAGAAAGTACTGAAGACAATCCTTCAGTAGTTGACACATCTGTCAACACTTCAGCAGTTAACACTTCCAACATACAAACAGCTGAAGAGCCTTCCAAAACAACTGAACAACAACAACCAACTCCTATTCCAAGGCCTACAACAACCACAACAATGACTGTGCTGAGCCCTTCTCCACTATCAATGTCCAAAGAACTACTTGAGAAGAGTTTGATTGCAGCCCAAAGAAAGGCTAAGGAAGAAGAGATCTGGAATAACTTGGAGGCAAGGGAAGATCTAAGCTTAAATGAAAAGCTTCAAGCTTATGAAGCAGAGTTGAATAGGCAAGCTGAAACAGAGTGTATGTGCGTGAAAGGATCGATAACAAACAAAGATTGATCAAACAAGTTAGTTTTAGGTGCGGAAACCCTAAAACTATCACAAAATAATGATCAAACAGATTTAAACACACAGATCATCATTTTCAAACGTTTTCATTAATAAATCACTCGATTACACGTTGAAATATAGGTACAATCAAGGTATGAACGATAAACGAGTTTAACAAAACACTAGAGAGAGTTTCTGAAAGTGGAGGGAATAATAATGATCAAAAGTTACATTCAAAAATCAAACTTGTCTATTTATAGACTGCACATTCGCCCAAACTGTTTGTGCGAATGTGCAGGTTCGCCCAAATCATAAGGTCGAACCAAGTTCTACTATAATCTAAATCTTCATTCGTCCAGATTGTCTTCCTTCGCACCTTTCATGCTTCCTTTGCACCTCTTAAATCTCTCCTTCGCACCTTCGATATTACCAAAACATATTATGTTTTACAATCCAAAGCTTTAGTCACACTTTTGCATCTACAAACTCCCCCTCGACTATTGCTTGGATTGTGTTCGTCGTTGTTCGTCCATCCTTATGTTCATCAGTCTGATGTGTCTTTGAATCCTTTGTTCTCTTGTCAACACCGGTTCATGAAATTGTTTTTGCTTCTTCGTTTTCAGCTCAGGCACCTTTTTCTTTTCCACAAACTTTCCCAACTTCTCATCATAATCACATCCAGGTTTTGTAAAAGCTTCCTTGAATATCAGGTTTTGGACGATTGTTTTCCTTTTCTTTCAACTTCTTCAAAAACACTTTCAAACTTTCTGACTGCTCGAACCGTGGCTTGTTATGCCCTTTAAAGATTTCGTCTTCAAAGACTTTACTCTTTTCTTTCGCTAGTTTCTCGGCATGGTTTAGCAGTTCATCTGAGAAAGAGAATCCACAATCTTGATTTGTCCTGAAATATTGTGGATATTCTTCGCTTGTAATATCTTCCATTTCAACTTCCTCGAATGCATGAACATCATGATCATCCGAATGATTTCCAGTTTCTTTCTCAGGAATCTTTGGAATAAAGTTATCTGCAAGTAACTCTTCCAACGTCTTGCCTACTTGCTTTGCTAAACCTTCAAGTATCTCTTTCGAAATTGCCGCAGAAACTTCCCCATCCTCAAGATCAGGGTCATCAAACTCCAACTCAAATAGTTTATTGTTCGATTCAAATATTTCTGGAAACCTGCTAGTCATGTCGATCGTCCAGACCCGATCAGTGAGCATCTGGCGATACATGTTCTTATCATCTTCAGACAATGACTGCAATTTCTCGTTCCAGAAAATATCATCATCCACATTCTCACCAGGAGCCTTAGAGCTCGATTCACCACCCTTATCTGAGTCACGCTTCTCATAAGTAAATTTATCAGCGTCATCATCATCATAATCACTACTATCATCAAACGCAGAGCCGTTTCCATCACTCGAACCATCATCTGATCCTCCATCATCCTTATCATCCTTCTTCTTCTTCTTTGTATCATTTCCAGCATCTTCATCAAGTTCATCATCTTCTTCTTCATCAGATAGTTCGAAGTCAACTTGCTCTTCTTCTCTTTCTTTGTCTACTTCACCAGCTTGAAGTTGAGGAGCTTGAGAGTACAAGTTCTTGATCAGATCATCCATATGCTTGTTACTTTTCTTTAACTGTTTGTTCTCCTCCTTCAAGACTATGATTCTTCTGGTGTTTCGTTGCTCATGCTTCAGCAACTTCTTATTTTCTCTCTTCAATCTCTTGATTGTCTTCTTCAAAGTTTCATTATCATCTGCTGATGTGACTACGACCTCCAACATCTTCTTATCATTAGACTTTAACTGCTCGATCTCCGTTTGTTGTTTGTTAATCAGATTCATCATTTCAGACAGTCTCTGATTCACAGCAGTCATAATATCACTGTCCACCGAAACTTTTGTCTTCTTTGGTGGTTCAACAGCATCAGGCAGATTACCTTTTCTGATCTTCTTTAGCACATTATCCAATGCCTCATTAACATCATCCATAGGTATTTCTTCAGTTTGTGGTGTGCTTGATGTTGTTGCAGTCTTCTGCTTCTTATGAGTTGGTTCAGTAACTGGTGATTTAGAACTTGTAGCTGGTTTCAGTTTCTTACCAGCTATCAAAGATTCTATCTCTTTCTTTCTCTTAATGCTCGGCTTCTCTTGTTTCTTCTTTTCTTTTCTAGCAGCTTGCACAGGAGAACCAACAAACGTCTCTTCAACATTCAAACCCAGCTCTTCTTCATCAATCGGAATAGGACTTTTGTTCCCTTGATCCTCAATGTTCTGGCTAGCAGACGCACCAGCCTCAGTGGCCTTGGGCATGGTTGTCTCTACCGTTTCAGCATCTGAATTCCATTGTTCAACCTCCAACGTCTCTTCTGAATCAATAGACGCTTCATCAACTAAATTCAATCCCTTTTTCGCCATCCTCTTATTTCTTCTTTGAGTACTTTTCTTCTTCTCAGGTTCAGAAACTTCTATCCTTATCTCCTGTTTCTTTGTCTTCCCACTCTTTGCGCCAACATTCACAACTTGTCTTTTGCGCTTAGCGTCAGGATCAACATGATGTAAAGGATTATCAGGATCAGAATCACTGTTAACATTCCTCACTAGCCCCTCACCCGGATCTGTGTAATCCACTCTAGCTAGGTGTCCAAACAAACGTCTTACAGGAGGACGTTCTTCAACAGACAAACCTTTATACGCTTTCATCCTGGCGAGTGTATTCAGCGACATGTGTTCCTGAACAACAATGTGTTTAGGATCTCTTTTCAGCTCTTTATACTTGTGATCGAATATCATTTGGAGAAAACGAGGATATAAAAAAACTTCAGGTTCCTCGTGCCATTAAAAGGCTCCAGTAAATGAGACATCAGCATGCCAGAGACATTGAACGGTTTGTTCAATACTAAAGCAACCATCATAATACTGATGCTCTTCCTTATTAAATCATAACCTCCTGCTGCAGATCCGAAAACGTGAATCAAAACATGTGCCAGATACTTGAATTGTGGGCACAGTTTTCCTTTATGCAACGAACCGTCAGTGATTGGTCCGTTGTACTTCATCCTAAGAAAGCACTTTCGTTGATCCATGAATGTAAACTCCTTTGGATCTTTCGGATCATCATTCAGATTCAATGCTTCCCTCAAATCCTCTTCGCAAACGATTACTCGTTGTCCTTGAATCTTGCTAGTCAAACAAGATTCGCACTTCTAGAAGTCAAGTTTAGCATTAGACCAGAATTCCTGAATCATATCTCTGTAGATAACTGTCGGCGTAGCAATAGCATCTATCACCCTGCTTCTTTTCAGAAAATCAATGATGCCGACAAACTCTGTGTGCTTCTTTACATCTCCAAGATATGCACAGCAGTTGTGCGCGTTTTCAAAGTCTAGCTGTTTAGCAGGCTGTGATGAGGATCCTACTTGTTCCGTAGTCTTCTGTTGATCAGACATCGTTAAATCTGCAAAAAGAAACAAAAACACACGTTAAAAATCGACAAAATTTCAAATTGAAAATTTTTGGTCATAAACTTCCTCTTTCGCCCAAACGGGGGTACGAAGGAGCTTTTGCATAGGTACGAATGAGAAATAAAAGGTACGAATGTATTGATTTTGATAAAATGTTTCATTCGCCCAATTAATACTCATTCGACCATATGATTTTCTTCCTTCGCCCATTCGATCTGGTCGAAGGAAACAGTTCATATTTTAAAATTTCAATTTTGAAATTTAATGATTCTAAACATGTCCATTTGATTGAAATCAGGCCTAATAATGCCGATAAACATTACTAAACTAACAGTTTCAACAATTATGTATTGTGTATTTGTTTTCACCTAAAACTAGGGTTTAAACAATGATTGATCATTCAGTCAAGTTTTAAACCATGATTTTGGTTATTTCTCCCCCTAAAACACACACACAATAAACCCTGAGCATAAATTGTTATTACTATGATGAATTTAAACGATTTTAGACAGTTAGGGCTTCGAAATGTAAAACAGGGATTAAAGCCTGAATCCTTGAAAATAACCTGTAAAATTGATAGCAAAATGATCAGCAAGATGTGAGAAACACAATGGAATGGTATAGATTGAACGAGCAATAAGGTGAGGTTAAAGTTACAAATCTAGAAAAAATTATGAATGGGTTCGAATGAGGAGATGGGTTTATATAGACATGCCCCTTCGCCCGGTTTAGTCATATGAAGGAGAAACTTTTGTCTCCTTCGACCCTAGTGAAAGGGTACGAATGAGTCAAAAGGGTTCGAATGAGAGAATTTTCATGAACACTCTCCTTCGCCCAACAAAACATACTAATGAACATGTGAAATCCCACATTCGACCAACCGAATGGGCGAATGAGAATTGGGATTTTTGAAAATTTTCCAAATCTCAAAAACGAGTCCCGGTCCAATTATTTTCCAACTTTTAAGCATCCAACATTCATGTTTTCACATTTTAAAAGTTACAAAGCTCAAATGGTGTATCAAGGTTTAGAAAATCGACATCAACCACCATCAGTTATCAAAAATAAGATGAAAATGAAAAAACTTTTTGGATTTTCTAAAGTTTATGCTAAAACACACCTAAAATCTTTTTGAGTTTTGTAATTTTTGACGATAATATAAAATGCAAAAATGTAAATGAAAACTGTAAATGTTTTTGGGATTTCCGGTAAAGGGATCATATCAGTTTTCGAGAAATCTAATCACACCGTTGATCTTATTGAAATTATTATCATTAAAGACAATGTGTGATCTGGCAACTGCTGATATTGTGATCCACATAAACTCACATGCAGACTTTTGTGCAGTGCTTTATACTGATACTGATATTTATAGTATAAACGCAATTGTCTGTGGTTCCCACACACACGACATACTCCCGTATCAAGAAGTAAATGCACAAAGACTCATTGTAAAGCGTGATTATGCTTTCGTCGTCTGTAATTGTACAAGATATAATGCATAGAGGTATACAGGTCAGCAAATTAATGCAGCAAAGTAACATATGCACTATACCAGGTTGAGGACTGATATTAATCACGATTTGCATCAATGATCAATACGATGTAATAGATAATCTTTGATCATCATATAACATGGAAAGTTCCTCAATTCGGTAACTTTAGGATTTGGCATATAGCTCTTTTATAAAGACACCCTGTCTGATCTAGGTCCGTAATGACTTACAGCAGAAGATCAGAGAGGCTATCCCCAGACAACTAATAACATAACGACCCTAAACCTCTGGGTTTTGTACAGGTACCCTATCAAACGAAATTACGGTACTAAGACCATATGCCCATGAGGAGTTCATCCACACATCAATTCGTTTGATATGTATGTATTAGGCACGCAGTAATAGGTCTACGAAGCCTATCAGCACATCGCACAGACTCAGACACACGCCCTATATAGCATTACAATATTTAGAATGTGTCAGATCCCCACTGATGTACTATCATTTCCCTCTATACTCCAGGAAATCATTTTAGAATTTTCTGATTTTTATAGATTTTCGAGTTTACTGTTCCCAAGGATAAGCTGGAGCATTTCAAATATGTGACTGCCCAGATATCGTTTGTTCACAGAAATCTGACGGCATTAATCTAAGGGAAGAAGATATAGCAGTCAGCAAAGAAATTTTCTAATTTTTATGGATTTTGAAATTTTTCAATGTTTTTGGATTTTCGAAATTTTTCTGAAAAGCAGTAAAAATTTAAACTAAAAAGTGATAGACTGAGGTGGTGATCAGTCCTGTTTTTCTTTAATACCATTAGCTTTTAAAAGATAATCAAATCTGGATTTGTCAAAAGCTTTGGTAAAAAGATTTGCGCGTTGATAATCAGTGTGGATTTTGACCATATCGATCAACTCTTTAGCATAACAATCACGGATAAAATGATATTTAATCCGGATATGTTTAGCCTTTGAGTGATTTACTAAGTCTTTTGTTAATGCGATTGCGGCTTCATTATCACAGTAAATAGGGGTTTTAAGAAATTGCAAACCGTAATCCACCATCTGCTGTTGGATCCAAAGAACCTGTGAGCAGCAGCTCGATGCTGAAACGTATTATGCTTCACATGAGGATAGTGCAACTGCGGTTTGTTTCTTGCATTGCCAGGTCACGAGCCTGCTCCCCATAAACTGACATCCAGCCGTTGTGGATTTGCTGTCTTTGTCACAGCCGCCCCAATCTGCATCACTAAAAGCGATTAGGTCAAAATTATCATCATGAGGGTACCAAAGTCCTTTCGATGGACAACCCTTCAGATATCTAAGGATACGCTTGACAGCTGCAAGATGACTCTGTTTCGGCTTCGATTGATATCACGCACAAAGACATGTCGCAAACATTATATCAGGTCTTGACGCTGTGAGATACATCAGAGATCCGACGATTGCTCTGTATGTAAATGGATCAGTCAGCTCCTCCTTAAGGTCAACTCCAATCCCGTGATTGGGCTATATTGGGGTATCCATCGGCTTTGAATCATCCATCTGGAATCGGCTCAAGACTTCAGAAACGTATTTCGTCTGGTGAATAAAGATCCCCGTTGGTCTTTGCTCTACCTGCAAGCCGAGGAAAAACTGCATTTCTCCCATTGCGCTCATTTCGAACTTTTCCTGCATAACTTGTTCAAATTCCCTTCACAGAAGTTCGTTAGTTGACCCGAATATAATATCATCAACATAAATTTGTACAAGAAGCAAATCATCTCCTGTTCGTTTCGTGAACAGTGTGCAGTCTACGAGTCCGCGTTTGAATCCTTTCGAGAGAAGATACGTGCTCAGCTCCTCATACCATTGTCTCGGAGCCTGGTGCAACCCGTAGAGAGCTTTGTTTAACACATAAACCTTATCCCGGTGAATAGGGTCCTCAAAGCCTGGCGGTTGACCTACGTAAACTTCCTCTTTGACCACACCGTAAAGAAAAGCGCTCTTTACATCCATCTGATACACCTTAAATTTCTTCCATGATGCAAACGCTAGGAACATTCTGATAGCTTCCAAGCGTGCAACCGGTGCATAGATTTCATTGTAGTCGATTCCTTCAACCTGATGAAAACCTTGAACGACCAAACGAGCTTTGTTTCGCACTATGACTCCTCTGTCATCCTTCTTGCATTTAAACACCCATTTGGTTCAAATTTTCTTTCTTCCAGGGGCAAATCTGTCAGGGTCCATACACCAAGTTTCTGGAATTGTAATAACTCCTCCTGCATTGCTTCCACCCAGGCGTCATCCAAAAGTGCATCCTTGTATGTCCGCGGCTCGACCTGCGAAACATAACAAGCAAATGACCAGTCATTTTGAAAACCAGATTTCTGTATTTTGGCATATAAAGCAAGGTTGCCAATGTTTTCTGGTGCTTGAGCATTTCTCAGCTGCCCTCTTGTCATCACACTGCTACCAGGATCACCAATAACCTGTTCAAGCGGGTGTATCCGATGTATCCGAGATTCCGGATAATCATTTACTTGTACTCCCGTTTGAGTTGTCAAATTCTCTGTAGAAACCAGATCATAACCCACATTCGATGTGGAAGCATCAGTATTAGATGGGTTCACTGGTGGTGTCACTGTAGCGTTGTCCAGAATAGCTTCACTTGTTGCATCATCATCTTCATATTCTGATTCTGATGAATTAAGCGATGTAGAAGCCTCTTGGAACACCTCTTCTTCCAACACAGGAGCAGTGGTATCATTAGAAGCTGCTTGGGGGTTTACCGTGATCGGACGCACTAACGGTGAAGTCACGGCGTTTTCGACCTCGTAATATAAGTGAAGTACAGCTTCTTCAACCATGCTATCTAGATTGAATGATTCAAAGAAGTCTTTGTAATCAAACATCCAATCTGGTCCTCCACCCTGTACATTTTGTGTATATCTTTGAACTTCGACATTAGTCCACTCCTCGACTTTTCTAGTTCTTTTGTTGAATACCCGTTTTAATGGGGTTGCATATCCAACAAAATAACCTTCTTCAGCCTTTGGTGCAAACTTCTCCGAAGGATTCAGCATTGTACACGGGGCACCAAATGGTTCTAGATACTCCAGATTTGGCTTGCGTCGGTTTAACAACTCATAAGAAGTCTTGCCAAACTTCTTCACTGTCAAAACACGGTTAAGAGTATAACATGCCGCGTAAATAGCTTCGTTCCAGAACATGACTGGAAAATTTGAATCCGCAAGCATAGTTCTTGCCGTCTCTATAAGAGTCCTATTCTTTCTCTCTGCGACACCGTTCTGTTGGGGTGTATACGGAGCGCTATATTCATGATGAATTCCTTTGTTTGCACAAAGATCCTCCATCTGAGCGTTTTTGAACTCCGTCCCATTGTCACTCCGGATTCTTTTGATCTTCAGACCATATATATTTTCCAGACGTGTAAACAGAACCTTCAGGTTATCAAAAGTGTCGCTTTTCTGATGCAAACACATTACCCATGAAAATCTTGAATAATCAGTCACCACAAGACAGTACAACTGCCCTGCATGACTTTTACGTCTGACTGGACCGAATAAATCCATATGCAAACGTTGAAGTGGCAATTCAACGGAATTGACTTTCTTTGGTCTATGGGATTGTTTGTGTTGCTTTCCCTTCTTGCAACTAACGCACTTGTCATTCAGATGGAAGTGTTTCACATTAACTCCCGTGACAAGCTCATTCTTCACTAACTGGTTCATCTTTCGCAAATGGATGAATTCTGTTTGTCTAAAGGGATTTTTAGACAATTCAGTGTTCCCAGAACTCCTGAACAAAATGGTGTGGTACAAAGGATGAACAGGACATTATGTGAAGCAGCAAGAACTATGTTAGCTGATTCAAGCCTACCATTGTATTTCTGGGCTGATGCAGTTAACACTGCATGTTATGTTCAAAATAGAGTCCTTGTCAACAATAGAGACTCCAAGACTGCCTATGAAGTTCTTCATGGCATAAAGCCCCTTATCTCCTTTTTCAGGGCTTTTGGATGTCAATGTTTCATTCTAAACATTAAAGACTCTATTTCAAAGTTTGCTGCTAAAGTTGATTCAGGTTACTTTCATGGTTATTCTTCCACTAGAAAAGCCTACAAGGTTTTTAATTCAAGAACCAAGATAGTAGAAGAAGCACTGAATGTCAAGTTCAATGAGTCAAAACACACTCTTATTCCAGCACATCCTGCTGAACTCTTTGACCTTGACAGCTTCCACTTTGGACCTGAAAAGACTGTTACTTCATCTAAACCTACTTATTATGGTGATCAAAGGTTTGATGATGAGAATCCAGCACCATGGACTCCTCAAACAGTCATTAAGTCAACTTTCAAACCTTTAGAAGTTTCACAAACTCCTGATTCAACAACTGCTGATGTACAAACTCAAACATCTGCTTCAGCACCTACAACTACTGAAGATGTTCAAACAGCTGAACCAGACATTATAAACCTTAATGGTTTGTTTGATGAAGTACAAGAGCCACCTACACCTGTCAGTGGTTTACAACAACTGATTGAACACAAAGATCATCCTTTGGAACAAATCATGGGTGATATTGCTTTAGGTGTTCTCACAAGAAACCAGCTTTCCAACTTTTGCTTCTTCTCAGCATTAATTTCTCAGTTGGAACCTAAGAAGTACCAAGAAGCCCTCAAAGACAACAATTGGGTAGAAGCTATGAAAGATGAGTTGCTTCAATTCAAGAAGCATCAGGTTTGGGAAATCTGTCCCTTACCACCAAACAAGCTACCAATTGGCACAAGATGGGTTTTTAGGAACAAACAAGATGAAGCTGGTATGATCATTAAGAACAAGGCAAGACTGGTGGTACAAGGTTGCTCTCGAGAAGAGGGAATTGATTATGATGAGACCTTTGCTCCAGTTGCAAGGCTTGAGGCCATCAGGTTATTTCTGGCTTATGCCATTTCCAACAAAATAAAAGTTTTTCAAATGGATGTTAAGAGTGCATTTTTGTATGGAATGATCAAAGAGGAAGTGTATTTTTGTCAGCCACCTGGGTTTGAGGATCCTTCTCATCCTGAGTGGGTGTACAAACTTGACAAAGCTCTTTATGGGCTCAAACAGGCTCCAAGAGCCTGGTATGAAACAATTTCAAACTTTTTACTCAAAAATAACTTTACAAGAGGCTCCATTGATAAAACTCTTTTCATTAAGAATGTTGGAAATCATGTCTTACTTGTTCAAATTTATGTTGATGATATCATATTTGGTTCAACAAACACAAAATTGTGTGATGAATTTAAGAAACTCATGCAATCAAAATTTGAGATGAGTACAATGTGAGAACTGCAGTACTTTTTAGGATTGCAGATTAAACAACAAACTAATGGAACTTTTATACATCAATCAAAATATGTTAAAGAATTATTGAACAAATTTTCTTTACAAGACTGTAAATCATGTTCCACTCCCATGACCCCTACCACACAAGTTGAGCCAGATGATCAAGGAAAACAGGTTGATCAAACCATGTATAGATGTATGATAGGTTCCCTTTTGTATCTAACTGCTTCAAGACCAGATAATATGTTTTCAACATGTGTCTGTGCTAGATATCAATCAGCTCCTAGGGAATCACACCTCATTGCAGTCAAAAGAATCATCAGATATCTGAAAGGAACTCCTACACTTCGAATTTGGTATCCTGCTTCAAGCAATACCAAGTTATCAGCTTTTTCAGATAGTCACGATGCAGGGTGCAAAATGTTAAGAAAATCAACATCTGGTGGTTGTCAATTCTTGGGAAACTATCTAGTGTCCTGGCAATCAAAGAAGCAAACATTTGTTGCAACTTCAACTGCTGAAGCTAAATACATTGCAGCTGCAAGTTGTACATCACAGATACAATGGCTCCAATATCAACTTCTTGATTATGGAATCAAAGAGACCAAGACACCATTGCTTGTAGACAGCAAATCTGCCATTAGCATCATTCAAAATCCTGTTCAGTTCTCAAAAACTAAACATATTAAAATCAGGTATCATTTCATAAGGGATTGCTATGAAAAAGGCAAGATTGAAGTGAAGCATGTCACAACAGCTAATCAGATAGCTGACATATTCACAAAACCCCTTGACACATCAACATTTCAGAATTTAGTATCCATGCTTGGGATGCTAAATTTGTAAGTGTTCTTTTACATTTCCTGCACATATTTTTTTTTCACTTACATCTGTTTAGACCAAAACTTCTGAAAAACAAAAAGAGAGAAACTACTAATGAACAAAAACATCAGTATAGGAATATTTTCTGAAAAATGATTAACTTATGATAAAATAATCTTCAGAAGTTATGAATAAAGTGTTTATGAACATTCTCATTAGTTGTTAACAAACTACTGAAGAGAAAATGGGAACTACTGATGACAATTGTTCTTCATCAGCAGTTTTGTCATTAAAGGCAAATCAGACATTTCCCACTTCAGAAGTTTGACCTTGGGTGGTTACAAACTTCCGATAAACACCTTTTCCAACACTTATCCATTCAAAAAGCAAAAATTCCCTCCTTCTCTCTCAAAAAGCTCTCAAACCCTGAACCTGCAAAAACACTGGTCGATCCACACACACACAAACCACATGGCTCTAACACTGAAACAGGGACACAATCAAAGAGGCTAATTCGAGAAACGTGAAGCCTGTTCCCAATACGACAAAATCATTGATTTAGTCGTTGAATCCCAATACTTTACTGCCATCACCATTGATCCTCCAATCCACACTGAAACTCTTAATGAGTTCTGGGCAAATGCGGAGACGGTGATAGTAAATAATAAGGTAATCTCCCTCAATTCAACCATCCAAAGGAGAAGAATGGCAATCACACCTGAAACTTTGGGAATTAGACTGGGTCTAGATGATGTTAGTGCCCCAGATCAATTTCCAAACTCTGAAATTCATCTAACCAAGACAGAGTGTGGTTACCAAGGTACTCTCTCACATGCTACTATTTTTAAGATATATTTTGAACCTAAGAACAAACTTTTGTTTCACTATATAATAATGTGTTTGAGTCCAAAAACTGGATCTTATGATCAGATGCCCTCTACTTTTCAACCTATTTTTATTCCATTGTGAATGAAACAAAATTCAGGGCTTCAGCACTTTTCTTTAATGAGTTGGTGTTACATCATCTCAATTCTAAAAAAGAAGTTTTTGTTCTATCCAAGATTTATTATGCAATGCATAATAAAGGAACTTGGAGAAGAGGCGCTTATGGGTAAAACAACTGTTTTAAACCCTGTAACCTCACAAGCATACTCTAGGCACAATAAACCGGCCACCTGGCCAGAAGATGACCAAGGGAAACAAACAACAGTCCCCAAGGAACCCTCATCTTCCATACCTTCAACCAAAAAGGCCAAGAAACCAAAACAGCAAAAACAAAAACCCACGAGCCAGAAAAGAAAGGCAGTTCAGGAAGTTGAGTTGCCTGAACTTGCTAATGTGCAATCTACACTTGATAAAGATGTGACTGAAACATCCTCTCAGTCTCATCCATCTCAAAACCCCACTAGAGCACCAATCACCATCTTATTCAAAAGAAAGAAATTTAAGAAAACAATCCCTATAGACTCTTCTTTTGAAACTGCTGAACCCCCGTAGACCAAACTACTGAACCAGCACCACAAATTTCTGAACCTGAAGCCCTTGAAATTGCCAAACTTCTCTCTGGGCTAAAAGAGAACAACCCATCAGAACATGTCAGTTCCCAAGAACCACATCAAACAGGGGACATACCTTCAGAACTTGACATAGATGTGGATGTCCATAGCCCTAACCCAAGAGATGAGGATGAACCAGGGTCTCTTAGCCCAAACTTAGAAACTCTAGGTACATTTGAGGCTGCTACTACTCATATACCACCCAGTGGTGGATCTGAGGATAGAAGTAACATTGCCAAGACCTCATTTGTGGCAACTACTGATGAAGGCTTAATGCCTGAGGTAGGAAATCCTCTGAACCAAGAAAAAGAGGTACATGAGACAACTGGGTTGGGCCCGGCTCATGATGTAACTGATACTGTCTTCATTGAGGAAGTAAGCAGGGATTTAGATGATTCCATTGATTTGGATGATGATTCACACTCCACCAAAAATGAATTGACGGCTGCTAGTGAAGGTCCTGCACTTGGTGTCTCTAAGCTTAAAGAGCTGGTCACACCAGATCAGGTTAAAGTCCACTTGATCCCCGATTCCCCTAAAGTGGCATCTTCTGTACAACATGAAGATCACCCAAAAACACACCCCTCTCTGAAAACGCCTACCCAATTCCCTAGGTCAACCAGCATAGACTTGAACCAACTATGCAGCCCAGATGGTCCCCTATACCAGTTGATAAACACCCTAATTACCAATCACCTCAAAACTTTCACAACTACTTTGGAGTTGTCAACCAAAGCTCAATTTGAGGTGATCAACAAAAAATTTGGTGAGCTGTCCAACAAAATAGATAACAACTCAAGACAGCTTGCTGAACTCACTGGTAGAACTTCTAAACCTAGCAGGCTTCCAGAAGTGGATGAAGGCAAAAAGGGGGAGAAGATTATGGAACCTAAGGAGTCACTGGAAGCCTGGATAAAGGCAAGAGTGGCTCTACAACAACAACTTCTAGAGAAAGCCCAAAAACAAAAAGAAGATCAACAAAGGCTTGTCTTTGGAACTGAAGTTGAAGCTGAATCTTCCTAAGGCCATAATGAAGAAACTGCTGAAGAAACCTCTAATGATTCAGAAAGTACTGAAGACAATCCTTCAGTAGTTGACACATCTGTCAACACTTCAGCAGTTAACACTTCCAACATACAAACAGCTGAAGAGCCTTCCAAAACAACTGAACAACAACAACCAACTCCTATTCCAAGGCCTACAACAACCACAACAATGACTGTGCTGAGCCCTTCTCCACTATCAATGTCCAAAGAACTACTTGAGAAGAGTTGATTGCAGCCCAAAGAAAGGCTAAGGAAGAAGAGATCTGGAATAACTTGGAGGCAAGGGAAGATCTAAGCTTAAATGAAAAGCTTCAAGCTTATGAAGCAGAGTTGAATAGGCAAGCTGAAACAGAGTGTAGGTGCGTGAAAGGATCGATAACAAACAAAGATTGATCAAACAAGTTAGTTTTAGGTGCGGAAACACTAAAACTATCACAAAATAATGATCAAACAGATTTAAACACACAGATCATCATTTTCAAACGTTTTCATTAATAAATCACTCGATTACACGTTGAAATGTAGATACAATCAAGGTATGAACGATAAACGAGTTTAACAAAACACTAGAGAGAGTTTCTGAAAGTGGAGGGAATAATAATGATCAAAAGTTACATTCAAAAATCAAACTCGTCTATTTATAGACTGCACATTCGCCCAAACTGTTTGTGCGAATGTGCAGGTTCGCCCAAATCATAAGGTCGAACCAAGTTCTACTATAATCTAAATCTTCATTCGTCCAGATTGTCTTCCTTCGCACCTTTCATGCTTCCTTCGCACCTCTTAAATGTCTCCTTCGCACCTTCGATATTACCAAAACAAATTATGTTTTAAAATCCAAAGCTTTAGTCACACTTTTGCATCTACAAACTCCCCCTCGACTATTGCTTGGATTGTGTTCGTCGTTGTTCGTCCATCCTTATGTTCATCAGTCTGATGTGTCTTTGAATCCTTTGTTCTCTTGTCAACACCGGTTCATGAAATTGTTTTTGCTTCTTCGTTTTCAGCTCAGGCACCTTTTGCTTTTCCACAAACTTTCCCAACATCTCATCATAATCACATCCAGCATTGATATCATACGCAAAGCATAGAAATACCACGCGTTGGTACTTTCCTGCTTGCTCAGCATCTTTTGCATCTGAATAGATCGGATTATAGAACAGCATGATAATATCCTCATGTGAACAGTTTATCAACCACATGGGATCAAAGATATGCACTTTCTTGTAATTCGTCTCTCCGTCTTTCAACACAATCACGGCCTCTGCAATCTTCCAATCATAATACCACCAGATGAAGTCTTTGGCGAAGTGTTGTGGGATAGGCATCAAAGGAATCTTTTTCAACACTCGCGGTGGTTTGTATTTTAACGTCACCCTAGGCATACCAGTTATCAAATCAATATCTTTCTTATGAACAATTCACTTTGGATATTGTGGTGTAAACAAGTCCCACTTGGTTCGGCTTTCCCTAGTCATCTTCTCAGCAAAATAAGTAATCTGACTATTTGACGCTCCCGTTAAACGGTGACGACAAATATCACGGATTGCCCAATAAGGAAGGGTCTTCAAGTGATGAAACTTGTCGAAATACAAGATCCCCTTTTCCCACTTTACTGCGAAGCATCTTAACTCTTTAACAAACTTCCAGGCCAATGCACGACATTTAAAAATACTATTGTGAAGTTTGTAAAAGCTTCCTTGAATATCAGGTTTTGGACGATTGTTTTCCTTTTCTTTCAACTTCTTCAAAAACTCTTTCAAACTTTCTGACTGCTCGAACCGTGGCTTGTTATGCCCTTTAAAGATTTCGTCTTCAAAGACTTTACTCTTTTCTTTCGCTAGTTTCTCGGCATGGTTTAGCAGTTCATCTGAGAAAGAGAATCCACAATCTTGATTTGTCCTGAAATATTGTGGATATTCTTCGCTTGTAATATCTTCCATTTCAACTTCCTAGAATGCATGAACATCATGATCATCCGAATGATTTCCAGCTTCTTTCTCAGGAATCTTAGGAATAAAGTTATCTGCAAGTAACTCTTCCAACGTCTTGCCTACTTGCTTTGCTAAACCTTCAAGTATCTCTTTCGAAATTGCCGCGAAAATTTCCCCATCCTCAAGATCAGGGTCATCAAACTCCAACTCGAATAGTTTATTGTTCGATTCATATATTTCTGGAAACCTGCTAGTCATGTCGATCGTCCAGACCCGATCAGTGAGCATCTGGCGATACATGTTCTTATCATCTTCAGACAATGACTGCAATTTCTCGTTCCAGAAAATATCATCATCCACATTCTCACCAGGAGCCTTAGAGCTCGATTCACCACCCTTATCTGAGTCACGCTTCTCATAAGTAAATTTGTCAGCGTCATCATCATCATCATCATCACTACTATCATCAAAAGTAGAGTCGTTTCCATCACTCAAACCATCATCTGATCCTCCATCATCCTTATCATCCTTCTTCTTCTTTGTATCATTTCCAGCATCTTCATCAAGTTTATCATCTTCTTCTTCATCAGATAGTTCGAAGTCAACTTGCTCTTCTTCTCTTTCTTTGTCTACTTCACCAGCTTGAAGTTGAGGAGCTTGAGAGTACAAGTTCTTGATCAGATCATCCATATGCTTGTTACTTTTCTTTAACTGTTTGTTCTCCTCCTTCAAGACTATGATTCTTCTGGTGTTTCGTTGCTCATGCTTCAGCAACTTCTTATTTTCTCTCTTCAATCTCTTGATTGTCTTCTTCAAAGTTTCATTATCATCTGCTGATGTGACTACGACCTCCAACATCTTCTTATCATTAGACTTTAACTGCTCGATCTCCGTTTGTTGTTTGTTAATCAGATTCATCATTTCAGACAGTCTCTGATTCACAGCAGTCATAATATCACTGTCCACCGAAACTTTTGTCTTCTTTGGTGGTTAAACAACATCAGGCAGTTTACCTTTTCTGATCTTCTTTAGCACATTATCCAATGCCTCATTAACATCATCCATAGGTATTTCTTCAGTTTGTGGTGTGCTTGATGTTGTTGCAGTCTTCTGCTTCTTATGAGCCGGTGCAGTAACCGGTGATTTAGAACTTGTAGCTGGTGGCAATTTCTTACCAGCTATCAAAGATTCTATCTCTTTCTTTCTCTTAATGCTCGGCTTCACTTGTTTCTTCTTTTCTTTTCTAGCAGCTTGCACAGGAGAACCAACAAACGTCTCTTCAACATTCAAACCCAGCTCTTCTTCATCAATCGGAATAGGACTTTTGTTCCCTTGATCCTCAATGTTCTGGCTAGCAGACGCACCAACCTCAATGTTCCCTTGTCTCTACCGTTTCAGCATCTGAATTCCATTGTTCAACCTCTAACGTCTCTTCTGAATCAATAGACGCTTCATCAACTAAATTCAATCCCTTTTTCGCCATCCTCTTATTTCTTCTTTGAGTACTTTTCTTCTTCTCAGGTTCAGAAACTTCTATCCTTATCTCCTATTTCTTTGTCTTCCCACTCTTTGCGCCATCATTCACAACTTGTCTTTTGCGCTTAGCGTCAGGATCAACATGATGTAAAGGATTATCAGGATCAGAATCATTGTTAACATTCCTCACTAGCCCCTCACCCGGATCTGTGTAATCCACTCTAGCTAGGTGTCCAAACAAACGTCTTACAGGAGGACGTTCTTCAATAGACAAACCTTTATACGCTTTCATCCTGGCGAGTGTATTCAGCGACATGTGTTCCTGAACAACAATGTGTTTAGGATCTCTTTTCAGCTCTTTATACTTGTGATCGAATATCATTTGGAGAAAACAAGGATATAAAAAAACTTCAGGTTCCTCGTGCCATTAACAGGCTCCAGTAAATGAGACATCAGCATGCCAGAGACATTGAACGGTTTGTTCAATACTAAAGCAACCATCATAGAACTGATGCTCTTCCTCATTAAATCATAACCTCCTACTGCAGATCCGAAAATGTGAATCAAAACATGTGCCAGATACTTGAATTGTGGTCACAGTTTTCCTTTATGCAACGAACCGTCAGTGATTGGTCCGTTGTACTTCATCTTGAGAAAGCACTTTCGTTGATCCATGAATGTAAACTCCTTTGGATCTTTCGGTTCATCATTCAGATTCAATGCTTCCCTCAAATGATTTTCTCATTCGACCATATGATTTTCTTCCTTCGCCCATTCGATCTGGTCGAAGGAAACAGTTCATATTTTGAAATTTAAATTTTGAAATTTAATGATTCTAAACATGTCCATTTGATTGAAATCAGGCCTAATAATGCCGATAAACATTACTAAACTAACAGTTTCAAAAATTATGTATTGTGTATTTGTTTTCACCTAAAACTAGGGTTTAAACAATGATTGATCATTCAGTCAAGTTTTAAACCATGATTTTGGTTATTTCTCCCCCTAAAACACACACACAATAAACCTTGAGCATCAATTGTTATTATTATGATGAATTTAAACGATTTTAGACAGTTAGGGCTTCGAAATGTAAAACAGGGATTAAAGCCTGAATCCTTGAAAATAACCTGTAAAATTGATAGCAAAATGATCAGCAAGATGTGAGAAACACAATGGAATGGTATAGATTGAACGAGCAATAAGGTGAGGTTAAAGTTAAAAATCTAGAAAAAATTATGAATGGGTTCGAATGAGGAGATGGGTTTATATAGACATGCCCCTTCGCCCGGTTTAGTCATACGAAGGAGAAACTTTTGTCTCCTTCGACCCTAGTGAAAGGGTACGAATGAGTCAAAAGGGTTCGAATGAGAGAATTTTCATGAACACTCTCCTTCGCCCAACAAAACATACGAATGAACATGTGAAATCCCACATTCGACCATCCGAATGGGCGAATGAGAATTGGGATTTTTGAAAATTTTCCAAATCTCAAAAACGAGTCCCGGTCCAATTATTTTCCAACTTTTAAGAATCCAACATTCATGTTTTCACATTTTAAAAGTTACAAAGCTTAAATGGTGTATCAAGGTTTAGAAAATCGACATCAACCACCATCAGTTATCACAAATAAGATGAAAATGAAAAATCTTTTTGGATTTTCTAAAGTTTATGCTAAAACACACCTAAAATCTTTTTGAGTTTTGTAATTTTTGACAATAAAATAAAATGCAAAAATGTAAATGAAAACTGTAAATGTTTTTGGGATTTCCGGTAAAGGGATCATATCAGTTTTCGAGAAATCTAATCACACCGTTGATCTTATTGAAATTATTATCATTAAAGACAATGTGTGATCTGGCAACTGCTGATATTGTGATCCACATAAACTCACATGCAGACTTTTGTGCAGTGCTTTATACTGATACTGATATTTATAGTATAAACGCAATTGTCTGTGGTTCCCACACACACGACATACTCCCGTATCAAGAAGTAAATGCACAAAGACTCATTGTAAAGCGTGATTATGCTTTCGTCGTCTGTAATTGTACAAGATATAATGCATAGAGGTATACAGGTCAGCAAATTAATGCAGCAAAGTAACATATGCACTATACCAGGTTGAGGACTGATATTAATCACGATTTGCATCAATGATCAATACGATGTAATAGATAATCTTTGATCATCATATAACATGGAAAGTTCCTCAATTCGGTAACTTTAGGATTTGGCATATAGCTCTTTTATAAAGACACCTTGTCTGATCTAGGTCCGTAATGACTTACAGCAGAAGATCAGAGAGGCTATCCCCAGACAACTAATAACATAACGACCCTAAACCTCCGAGTTTTGTACAGGTACCCTATCAAACGAAATTACGGTACTAAGACCATATGCCCATGAGGAGTTCATCCACACATCAATTCGTTTGATATGTATGTATCAGGCACGCAGTAATAGGTCTACGAAGCCTATCAGCACATCGCACAGACTCAGACACACGCCCTATATAGCATTACAATATTTAGAATGTGTCAGATCCCCACTGATGTACTATCATTTCCCTCTATACTCTAGGAAATCATTTTAGAATTTTCTGATTTTTATAGATTTTCGAATTTATTGTTCCTAAGGATAAGCTGGAGCATTTCAAATATGTGACTGCCCAGATATCGTTTGTTCACAGAAATCTGATGGCATTAATCTAAGGGGAGAAGATATAGCAGTCAGCAAAGAAATTTTCTAATTTTTATGGATTTTGAAATTTTTCAATGTTTTTGGATTTTCGAAATTTTTCTGAAAAGCAGTAAAAATTTAAACTAAAAAGTGATAGACTGAGGTGGTGATCAGTCCTGTTTTTCTTTAATACCATTAGCTTTTAAAAGATAATCAAATCTGGATTTGTCAAAAGCTTTGGTAAAAAGATCTGCGCGTTGATAATCAGTGTGGATTTTGACCATATCGATCAACTCTTTAGCATAACAATCACGGATAAAATGATATTTAATCCGGATATGTTTAGCCTTTGAGTGATTTACTAAGTCTTTTGTTAATGCGATTGCGGCTTCATTATCACAGTAAATAGGGGTTTTAAGAAATTGCAAACCGTAATCCACCATCTGCTGTTGGATCCAAAGAACCTGTGAGCAGCAGCTCGATGCTGAAACGTATTCTGCTTCACATGTGGATAGTGCAACTGCGGTTTGTTTCTTGCATTGCCAGGTCACGAGCCTGCTCCCCATAAACTGACATCCAGCCGTTGTGGATTTGCTGTCTTTGTCACAGCCGCCCCAATCTGCATCACTAAAAGCGATTAGGTCAAAATTATCATCATGAGGGTACCAAAGTCCTTTCGATGGACAACCCTTCAGATATCTAAGGATACGCTTGACAGCTGCAAGATGACTCTGTTTCGGCTTCGATTGATATCGCGCACAAAGACATGTCGCAAACATTATATCAGGTCTTGACGCTGTGAGATACATCAGAGATCCGACGATTGCTCTGTATGTAAATGGATCAGTCAGCTCCCCCTTAAGGTCAACTCCAATCCCGTGATTGGGCTGTATTGGGGTATCCATCGGCTTCGAATCATCCATCTGGAATCGGCTCAAGACTTCAGAAACGTATTTCGTTTGGTGAATAAAGATCCCCGTTGGTCTTTGCTCTACCTGCAAGCCGAGGAAAAACTGCATTTCTCCCATTGCGCTCATTTCGAACTTTTCCTGCATAACTTGTTCAAATTCCCTGCACAGAAGTTCGTTAGTTGACCCTAATATAATATCATCAACATAAATTTGAACAAGAAGCAAATCATCTCCTGTTCGTTTCGTGAACAGTGTGCAGTCTACGAGTCCGCGTTTGAATCCTTTCGAGAGAAGATACGTGCTCAGCTCCTCATACCATTGTCTCGGAGCCTGGTGCAACCCGTAGAGAGCTTTGTTTAACACATAAACCTTATCCCGGTGAATAGGGTCCTCAAAGCCTGGCGGTTGACCTACGTAAACTTCCTCTTTGACCACACCGTAAAGAAAAGCGCTCTTTACATCCATCTGATACACCTTAAATTTCTTCCATGATGCAAACGCTAGGAACATTCTGATAGCTTCCAAGCGTGCAACCGGTGCATAGATTTCATTGTAGTCGATTCCTTCAACCTGATGAAAACCTTAAACGACCAAACGAGCTTTGTTTCGCACTATGACTCCTCTGTCATCCTTCTTGCATTTAAACACCCATTTGGTTCCAATTTTCTTTCTTCCAGGGGGCAAATCTGTCAGGGTCCATACACCAAGTTTCTGGAATTGTAATAACTCCTCCTGCATTGCTTCCACCCAGGCGTCATCCAAAAGAGCATCCTTGTATGTCCGCGGCTCGACCTGCGAAACATAACAAGCAAATGACCAGTCATTTTGAAAACCAGATTTCTGTATTTTGGCATATAAAGCAAGGTTGCCAATGTTTTCTGGTGCTTGAGCATTTCTCAGCTGCCCTCTTGTCATCACACTGCTACCAGGATCACCAATAACCTGTTCAAGCGGGTGTATCCGATGTATCCGAGATTCCGGATAATCAGGTACTTGTACTCCCGTTTGAGTTGTCAAATTCTCTGTAGAAACCAGATTATTACCCACATTCGATGTGGAAGCATCAGTATTAGATGGGTTCACTGGTGGTGTCACTGTAGCGTTGTCCAGAATAGCTTCACTTGTTGCATCATCATCTTCATATTCTGATTCTGATGAATTAAGCGATGTAGAAGCCTCTTGGAACACCTCTTCTTCCAACACAGGAGCAGTGGTATCATTAGAAGCTGCTTGGGGGTTTACCGTGATCGGACGCACTAACGGTGAAGTCACAGCGTTTTCGACCTCGTAACATAAGCGAAGTACAGCTTCTTCAACCATGCTATCTAGATTGAATGATTCAAAGAAGTCTTTGTAATCAAACATCCAATCTGGTCCTCCACCCTGTACATTTTGTGTATATCTTTGAACTTCGACATTAGTCCACTCCTCGACTTTTCTAGTTCTTTTGTTGAATACCCATTTTAATGGGGTTGCATATCCAACAAAATAACCTTCTTCAGCCTTTGGTGCAAACTTCTCCGAAGGATTCAGCATTGTACACGGGGCACCAAATGGTTCTAGATACTCCAGATTCGGCTTGCGTCGGTTTAACAACTCATAAGAAGTCTTGCCAAACTTCTTCACTGTCAAAACATGGTTAAGAGTATAACATGTCGCGTAAATAGCTTCGTTCCAGAACATGACTGGAAGATTTGAATCCGCAAGCATAGTTCTCGCCGTCTCTATTAGAGTCCTATTCTTTCTCTCTGCGACACCGTTCTGTTGGGGTGTATACGGAGCGCTATATTCATGATGAATTCCTTTGTTTGCACAAAGATCCTCCATCTGAGCGTTTTTGAAAAGTGTCGCTTTTCTGATGCAAACACATTACCCATGAAAATCTTGAATAATCATCAGTCACCATAAGACAGTACAACTGCCCTGCATGACTTTTACGTCTGACTGGACCGAATAAATCCATATGCAAACGTTGAAGTGGCAATTCAACGGAATTGACTTTCTTTGGTCTATGGGATTGTTTGTGCTGCTTTCCCTTCTTGCAACTAACGCACTTGTCATTCAGATGGAAGTGTTTCACATTAACTCCCGTGACAAGCTCATTCTTCACTAACTGGTTCATCTTTCGCAAATGGATGTGTCCCATTCTCCTGTGCCACATAATGGATTCTTTTTCTGTAGCCTTGGAGAGGAAACACGTGACTTGGCCATGGGTGGTCATTGCTTTGGACATATCGAGAATATACAAGTTGTTTACTCTCGGTGCCTTCAGCATCACCCACTCTTTCGGTAGCTCAAACCCAGGTTTCAAGATGTAGCAGGATTTGTCATCAAAATACACAGAAAATTGTTTATCACAAATTTGACTAACACTGAGCAGATTATAGTCTATCTGTTTCACGTATGATATCCGCTCAAATGTCACGACCCCATTGCTTTCACTACCCTCCATCGTAATGTAGCCTCCCTTATTACTAGCAAATGCCACATAACCTCCGTTAATGTTTTTGATGTCAAAGAGTAGCGTGAGGTCCCCTGTCATGTGACCAGAAGCTCCACTGTCAACAATCCATAGGCTGCTAACAGGGCCAGCTAGAGCTCCCTGCACATATAAAGTAGAACAGTTAGATCTTTCGGGGGACCCAAGCCTGTTTGGTCTTGGGTTTTTGAACAGGTTGTTTCAAAGAGTCATTCGAATCACAAACATCTTGGGTTACTTCAACCCCTTTCTTCTCACTCACAATTTTCTTTTTCTCACTCTTCTCATTCTGTGAAGTAGAGGCTCCTTCAGATTCCTTAGATGACCAAGATTGCTCAGATCTTTTCAAGATCCGAATCTGAGATTTTGAAGTCTCAGTCGGTTTCTTTACTTCTTCTTTAAAAACAACCTTCTTGGTTACCTTCTCTGATTTAACAGAGATAGGTCCAACTGCTTGTTTTTCATTAGGTTTAGGAGCAACCTTTTTATTATCAGCAGTTGAGTTCATCATAGGTTTCTTAACAGATTTATCAGTGGTCATCCGGTTGCGTTTATCATACGTCATCGGACGGTTTTCCCTTTTGTTGTAAAAATTGTTTTGATTATGAAAAGATTCTTGCTGAGGGAAATACCGTCTTTGTTGATAACCGTAATTGTCAACCGGATACTCATGATATTGCCTCATCTCCACCTCGTGCCTTTTGTGTCATACGTACGGGCAGGCGGCAAGTAAATGTCCCCGTTCCCCGCACTTATAACACGCACGGTATTCCTCATAGTTTTCCTTGATCGGCGACTTGGAAAAGCTAGCAATGGGATATCGATCGACCATGCATTGTTTCCTTAAACTCTCAGGAGCTGGGTCCTTTGAGTAAGTCGGTTCAATAAAACTGTTTTCTTTATGAACAGGCAAAACAAATTGTGTGACATTGACCTTAGCATCTTTATCCGAATAAATTTTGTCTAAAATTTCTTGAGGAATGTCATTGGTTCTTTCAAATTTTGGAAACCAAATCGTACTTTCCTGCCAGATCTTTTCTATTTTTGAATAATTGACAAACTTAATCGGATATTCATCATCGGATAAAATCTTATCGGAGCCTTGCATCCGATAGAAGATTTTGACAGGTTTGTCAAACGATTCGTTGCTCACATCATTGGTTTTCTCAGATTTAAGCTCATTTTTCTTTTCTACCGATTTAACCACATTTTTCTCAGTTTTAGTTTCAACTTTCTTTTCGACCGGTTTTCTCACATTTTTCTCAACCTTCTTTACCTCTTTCTTTTCAAAACTCTTACCAACAGACTTTTCATTTTTCTTAACCTCATTTTTACGATGAACATTTGCCATTGGATGAATGATCTGAGACGGTGAGACTGGCTCAGTAGTGATTATATGATTTTCATAAGGGATATCACTATCACTTTCAACCATCTCAGATGGTTCATTTTCTTCATCTGAATCATCAGTAGCGACCACACCCTCACTATTTCCCAGTACTGGTCTCACATCAGAATACGGATCCCCGACACTAGAAGTGTTAGGTTCGTTTTCTGATGTGGAATCAGAATTGATTAAAGTCTCCGGTGGTATTGCATGTAAAGTGTGATTCTCAAACAATACCGGAGATGGGACTGACTTATAGTTTGCACTATTTGACTGGGAGGGTTCTTCTATGATATGGTCGACTACATATGCTATGTGCTTGTAACTCTCTAACTTCTTGTTAACTTTTTCCGCAAAGCACTTGATGGTTGCCATTTCCAATTTAGTGTTTTCCATTTCATTGATGTAATTATTAATGGCAAGTTGTTTGATTGACAATGTCTTTTTAAGTTCAGACACATCCTTTTTATAACCATCAAGAACTTTGTTGAAATCTTTTAAGTCCTTTTGATAAATCTGACAGTTGATTTTGGCACTCTCAAGTTGAACCTTGAGAAGCTTATTTTCATCAGTCAGTTTTTCTAAATCAGCAGATTTATCACATTTAACACACGCTTGAGATTGAGTTTCAGAACTTACCGGCTTAGGAGGTTCTGTCATGGCCATCAAAGCGAAGTGAGCTTCTTTCCCTGCGAAGAATTTGGAGTAGTCAATCTTGGTGCACGCATCATCCACCATACATGACTTGCGGGTCATCAGGAAATCAGCTTCAGCTAACAGTTGGTCAATGTCATCATCTAGTGAATTCACACTAGCCTCTGAATCAGATTCACTCTCCATGTCCGAGTAAGCTGAATCGTCTTGGTCTCCAACATCAGTGACAGAATCAAGAATCATCCCCGATCTCTTGTCTTCACTCTCAGCAATCACATCCTCATTCACTTCCTCAATCTTCAACACCGACACTTTTTCAATCACAACCTCCTCTTCAATCTCCTCATTCTCATCCAAATTCATCTGCTGTGCCACACATGCCACATTCCCAGCAGTGATCTCCTCCACCCCCAATTGCATACCAGTCCAATCAAAACCTTCATCCTTTTGGATCACAAGTGCTTGGTTTTGATTGTCAGTTTGGTTTTGGTTTTGTGTGTTAGGTGTAGTGATAGGAACAATAGTTCGGTTTGGATTTTTTTGAGGTTGGTTTTGAGTTGTGGATTGTCTGGTGTTGTTGTTTTGTTGACGATTCTGATAAGTGTTTTGTGGTTGAAAGTTTGAGATGTTTGGACTGTTGTGTGACACTTGATTTTGGTTTTGGTTTTGTATATTTTGGTATGTTGAATTGAAAGGGTTTCGGTTACCTTGCTGTGCTGGCTGTGTGCACTCTCTTTTAAAATGTCCCTTCTCACCACAGTTGAAGCATGTAACTTTTGCTTTGTTGAATCCGTATGTGGTGTTGGGAGAGGTTGAGAGATCAGTTCTGCCAGTCTTCTGAATAAAATCAGTGGCTCTCCTCATAATGCTTGCAAAAGCCCACTGAATGTCCATCAGCTCCATCTCCTCTTTGTCAATTTGAGCGTAGTCCTCATTGGTGAGATTGTTGTTACCAATTTGACTTGCTACCAAACCGTTGTAAGAAGCAACCATAGCAGATACAAGAGCAACATGCTGTTGAGCAATTTCAATAGTCACATTGTTAAGGTTTGAGGTCTCTAACACAATCGGGTTTTGACTTGACTGTGCTTGAGTAATCTGCATCTGATTCATTTGAGGAGGATATTGTTGTTGTTGTTGAGGTTGACTTGATGTGTAGCATGCGGCTTGTTGTAATGGTGAAAAAGGTGGAATAAAGTTTGGTGTTTGATAAGTTTATTGTGTGTATGATGGTGTGTAGGATGAAGATTGGGCAAGGTAATTGATGGGTGCTTTTGTTGGTTCAGCAACGTTGGATACACATGCTATGTGAGGAGCAACATTAGAAGTGGTGCTTGAAGCAGAAAGAGAGTTAGATGTACCACTCACATATAAATCAGGATTTTGTGGAATCTGAGCTCTCTTAGCTTTTCTCTTTTCCTCCATCTCTTTGTTTTCCAGCTTTTGAATGAACTCGTTAATAGTCTAATACTGGTATGCATCCTTCTCCTTCAACACTTCGATGTGTTGGTTCCAGTAGGGTGGTAAAGCATCAGCAAATTTATCTACTAACACCGACATTGGAATGCTGATCTCATAGCTCGACAATTCAGTGAGCAAATGGCAGTACCGTGGAACCAACTCTTTTAGGGTCTCAGTACCCATATAACTGAAGTTTTCAAATTCCTTCCGAAGCTCTTCCATCCTTAGCTTCCTTGTCTTCTCATTTCCATCATGTCGATTTCTCAGCATATCCCATAGTTGTTTGGATGTTGTGCACGATCCAAACTGATGCAATAGATCAGTGTTGATCGCCTGGGATAGCTGAGAGAATGCCTTCTTCTCTATCGCAAACCTCTTCTTTTCATCATCCGCCAAATTCTCCAAAGGTATCGGTTCTCCAGTATTCTCCAGAATAGGAGCAACGTAACCCTTCACAATCATTTGCCATGCCTCGGCTCCCTCAAGTCCTTGTCCCTCAACATGGATCTTGAACTTCGTCTTCCAAGTATTGTACTCCTTCATGTCCATTAGCTTTGGTGGACGATTGCCGCTTCCAGAAGATAGATCATGAATAAGAGTGGATATAGCGTTGGTCGTCTGTGAATGGACTGCTGCTGCTGCAACTCCCCAATAGTTGTCAATCGGTTGTGGTAATGGTTGAACAACTTGTTGTGGAGCCGAACTAGTCATTGCCATATAATTGATTGGCTGTGATGGTTGACTAGTCTTCTGAGCTGCAATGGACCACGGATCTTGGGTTGTCTGCTGTTGTGGTGCTTGAGTAGGTCTAGGCGTTGTTGGAAAGTTCCACATCTTGTCCTGCAAACGATTAAACACGAAAAGATTAAAATTGTTTTAAAACAGGATGCTCCTTCGTATATACGAACGTGCGAATGAGAAATAAATTCCTCCTTCGACCGTTTTTAACTGATACGAATGTGAACTAAACAACAAAATCTCCTTCGACCACTTTAGACTCTCTTTCGACCGTTTTTCTGGCTCCTTCGACCGTTCGATCAGATGAAGGTGAAACAAATGGACGAATGTGAAAAATAAGCAATCAAAGTCTTCTTTCGACCACGATAACACCTCCTTCGTACACAAAATCCCTCTTTCTACCCAAATAATTTCCACTTTCGACCAAACTCTCTCGTTCGACCCCTGTGATTTCAAAAACGGTTATTCTTTGAAAATCAGTTAATTTTGATCATGTTTATCAAATGTTGATGGATTTTGATGATCTAAATCAGGTTTTGAATCGGAATTGATTTGGAACAACTTTAATAAAGAGAATTATCCGATTTAAACTTGAAATCAAGGTGTAATCGATCAAAATCTTATCACATCAGTTTGTTCATTGAAAAACAGAAACTTTTTGACCAAAATTGGGTCCAAATCAACTGAAAGATTATTAATTTGTGGTTGTTTGATCCGAAATGGCCCTGATACCACTTTGTATGTGCGTGAAAGGATCGATAACAAACAAAGATTGATCAAACAAGTTAGTTTTAGGTGCGGAGGCCCTAAAACTATCACAAAATAATAATCAAACAGATTCAAACACACAGATCATCATTTTCAAACATTTTCATTAATAAATCACTCGATTACACGTTGAAATATAGATACAATCAAGGTATGAACGATAAACGAGTTTAACAAAACACTAGAGAGAGTTTCTGAAAGTGGAGGGAATAATAATGATCAAAAGTTACATTCAAAAATCAAACTTGTCTATTTATAGACTGCACATTCGCCCAAACTGTTTGTGCGAATGTGCAGGTTCGCCCAAATCATAAGGTCGAACCAAGTTCTACTATAATCTAAATCTTCATTCGTCCAGATTGTCTTCCTTCGCACCTTTCATGCTTCCTTCGCACCTCTTAAATCTCTCCTTCGCACCTTCGATATTACCAAAACATATTATGTTTTACAATCCAAAGCTTTAGTCGCACTTTTGCATCTACACAGAGAGAGTTGCTGAAGAAGACAAAAGACAACAACTGGTGTCTTTTATAACAAAGAACAGCAAAACAAAAGCCTATTCACTCAAAAGGCTCTCAGTGGATTAGCTGACTAGAAGAGCTCAACTTGTTGATGACAAACTTGGAACAAACAAAGATGGAAAAGCCAAGAGAGCTGAGATGATTGAAGAACTGGTAGAAAATGACTATGGTTCAAAAGCCTCTGTGTCAAGATGGAAAGAAGATAGATTACTCGACACATACAAGAAGTACAAGGCTGCCAAGGCTGGCAATCCAGAGAAGTTCAAAACTTCTGTAGTATCAACTTCAGTAGTTAGAACTTCTGGTGTTAAAAGACCAGCTACCAAGAAGAAACCAGAGGACAATACAAAGAATGACTTCAAGATGGTGTTGCTGGAAGGCAACACAGTTGTGCAAGGAGACTTTGATATTGAAGAGAAGCCTCTGATAACTCAATTTAGGGATCCTTCAACATTTGCTTACCAAATTCAGAAGACTATCACTGACAGACTGCACACAAAGGTAGTTACTAAACATCATTTACCAACCTTTAAATTACCTGATGTAGTGCAACAAGAAGACAGAAGTGAATCCCACCTGAGAGTCACAGAGATAGAAAATATCCAACACTCAGGAACATCCCAGGGATCCAGCATGGTTCCCTATACTTCAGACTTTGACAAGTCTAAAGTGCTGATCATCAGATGGTCCTTTACTGATGACAACTCAGTATTGGTGACAAGAAGAGATCTTACAAGCAAGGCCTACAAGTCAATGAATGAACTGAAGAAACTATCAACTCAGGACTTGCTTACAATTCAACATCTGGAACCTCAAAGGGGATCTCTCACTGATGAACAGCTTAATCAATTAAAGAATTCCATGTTCAAGGAGATATGGAAGATTGTGAATGACAGAAGAAGACAATAAAGAATTAGAAAAGGTTTTGGCTTCATCAATCCAGGGGTAGATTGTTAGGACAAAAAGGATTGGTGAAACCACTTTTGTAAACCTTAGTCTAATTCACTTCTGCAAAATATCCTAAGTATAGAACTACTGAAGAAAGAAGACTAAAGTACTGAAGAAGGATTCAACAAGTACTGAAGAAGAAGTATCAGAAGTTCTGAAGTCAAACCAGATAGTTCACTGAAGAACTACTGAAGACAAACTACTCATCAGTAGTTTGTCATTCATCAGCTCTTGTAAAGAATCTTTTTCACCGACTTATGTTTCAGTAGTTTATTAGTTTAGTATTACTTTATCTTTTTGTACAAGTTCCAAGAATGCAACTTGTTGCAACTTGTTTCTGACTTGCTTTTTAGCAAGGTTCATGCATATGTAAAGTCTATAAATAGATGGGTTCATCCCTCTGTTTTAGACATTGATTTTGATTAATACAGAAATCCTTCAAAGCTTATTATTGTTCTTATTTCCATTTCATTTATTGAGAATCTATTTGAGTATTTATTATCATTCACATTCAATACTTAGATTCTCATTAAAACTTGTCTTTAGATTTCAAACATCCAGGGGGAGTAATAACTCCTATTGATAGTGTAGCTTTACTTAATCATTCCGCTATGCAAATCTGATTGAGCTTGCTAAACACATAAGTGTTCACTAGCAAGCAATACATCAAGAGAATTACTGATCCAACAATACATCATAAACATCATCATTCATAAACCCTAGGAGTCTAAAACATCAAGAACATGCATAATCATGCAACCTATCAATTTCTAATCGCATAGGATTATGTTTAACCCATTCAATCTTTATAAACTTCAAGTTTTACTCTTTATGAAAAGGTTTTAGACCTGGACAAACTTAGTTATAGGTTTTTATAACATATTTGTGATACCCCGCAAATTCAGGTTCTCACGTTAACTAAACTCTAGTTACGTTCCTTGCATTATACTTAACTAGGGTTAGCTAGATAAGACACACGTTGCATTATTGTGAGTTAATAACTGAATACATGATTAGTGAACCTCGGACGTTGGTGAATAATGAAGTATAATAATAATGAGTAAACTAATTGGGATTGATTGCGATAACGTGTCTATGTGATATTCGATGAACTTATGTGAAAACCATACGTGATTGTGTGAACCTAAACCGAATACGTTAATAAAATCATTAAAGGTGGATCATTAGGTTGATTAGGGTCTTAACGCATGGGGTTGCACTTGTTACGGTCTGAAACAACGAAAACGTCGAAGGAAAACGCGTCGGGTGACAAAACGGCCCACCCACGCGGGCCAAGGGCCTGTGAGCGGCCGCTCACAGGGCCCGAGCGGCCGCGCGAAATGGCGTGACGGGTCTAAACCGCCTCAAACCCCTATTTTAACACTCTTAAGCCCCATGCAACCTCTAAACTCAACCCTAATCGCCCCCTTACTGCCCCTTACGAATTATAAACCCCAAACAACCTGCAAAGGCTCAAGATCATCGACTGGGAAGCTCCAAAGGCGTTCGGTTGATTGTATCGAAGAGCTAGGGGTATAATCTTTAATCCTTTACGCTTTAATCTTATTCTTATGTTATAAAAATCATATAACAAGGTTTGTCCAGGTCTGAAAGCTTTTGATAATTATTAAAACTTGAGGTTTTTGAAGATTAAACGAATTAAACATGATGATAGGCGATTAGTAATATCATAGGTTACTTGTTACGCAAGTTGTTGAAGTTTTGATCATTAAAGTTGAAATCTTTGCATGAATAATGATAGAATCTGATCACAATAGGTATTAGGAATGTTTGGTAATGGTTATTGATGATTATTAGGTGTTATTGATTGATCATATGCAACTAGGGTTTGATATAATTGATAATATTGCATTATTAGAATCTGGACAGAATCTGAATGTCGATTTGTAGGGTCTGTTTCGTGGCTTGAAAATAATTCTTTTGATCTATTCTTTGCATGAATAGATTGTACATGGTCTTAGAGTTTTAGAATGGGCAAAATCATCTGATTTGGATGTCGTTTGATATGTTTATGGAATTTTCTTTGATTAAAGGTCATGTCAGATTTTCGGATTAACAAACTGAGTCAACTTTAAACAATCATAACTCGAGTTTTACAAAGAATTAAGTTATGAAATTTGGACAGTAGGTTAACATTGGAATAATTTGGCTTTTACAATTGGATTCATCCCGTTTGGATGAATACACAAGTTTTGGGAATTTTTCTACTAACCTGACCTGCTGTAGAAACTTTCTGGACATATCTGTGATGTACGATTTTTCATGATTTTTGTGTTTGGTCTTGAGACAAAACAAAAATATGGGTTATCAAATGAATCCCAAATAATATTCAGCAAAAATTTGGGAGTTTAAATCACTGATTAACTATTTTAAATAAATTAGTTTTGATGACGCACAACCTGTCCTAAAAACACAGATTGTGTATTATGTGTTTATGTGATTAATTGAGGTCTTAGGTGGTATGTAATTGATGTGTAACTGAACGGACACTTGTATGAGATGCATATGAATGTAAAAAATAATTATAATCAACACATTCACCAAGGGGTCCGTAGGATTTACTTATGCATGTAGAATCACTAGGTGTCACTTACACGCTTTTGAACATTTAAACGTCTTGGACAAACGGATTATATGATGTAATGGTATTACACATATACTCACTTAGTGACACATTTACTAGAGATTCGGTAGCACACCCTACTTTGGAGTTGGATTTATTTGCTTACATACTAAGGTGAGTTTCACTACTCTTTTCTCAAAAGCATGCGTCTCGGGTTGAGACAACTTACTTAACATTTTCTAGTCCGGTTTGGGACTACTATTTTCTAGTCCGGTTTGGGACTACTTACATATCCCTGGTTGGGATGCTATGGATCCTTGTGTGGGTCGTTTACTTTGATGGATCCTTGTGTGGGTCGTTTACTTTGCTAGCTCGCAAACTGTGTCCTTGATGAACTAAACCAACTCTATCATCTGTAAGTCCTCACGTACCGAATGAGTTGTCGGGATTGGCAAGCGGTTTATTAGTTGATAGCGCTATTAGGTCTTACAAACCTCACACCGGCTCGGGGAGCGCGGGCGTGAACTATAACTTAACGAACTTTATCATTGTGGATAGACAATGATGTCAGGCATGCGGCTCACATTTGTGGCTACACGTACATAGCAGTTCGGTATATTCGGTGTTAGTTATCATGAATGGGCTAGCTATCCTTGACATGCGACGAACTAGTGGTTACCCGGTTCTAGGAACCAACTCAATTACTTGTCTATGTGGTTTTGGAAACCAGCGCATTTACATACTCAATTACTTTACCTTGTGAACTCACCCGCTTTATGTTGGCACACGATTTACATGCTTTTGCAGGTAGTTAGCTTCCGGTGCCAGGATTAGAAAGCACTGTACACTTCACTGCATTTGGGGTCTTGGGCATACACATAAATTACATATTATGCTTTTACCTTTTCTCTCATATGGTTTTAATTTGGGCGCGTTGTTTAGCGCATGGTTTTTAAAAAGGTTTAAATTTGGTTTACGCTTCCGCAGCTTAACTAAACTTGGTTTTTGAAAACGAACTAAATGGTTTGGGCATTTAGAGTTCGTTCATGTGACTTATGGCTATGGGATCCTGGTTTGTCATGCGCCTCGCGGTATAAACCCCGCAGTGGAAATTTGAGGGTGTGACAATATTAAGAAGGATTAAAACATAAGAGATTGAAGGTTATACCGTAAGCTCTACAAAACAATCAACCGAATGCTCTTGAAGCTTCCCGATCGATGTTCTTGCGCCTTAGCAGGTGTTTAGGGGTTAATATTTCATAATAGGGCAGTGGGGGCGATTAGGGTTTGAGTTCAGGAGATACAAGAGGCTTAAGGTTGCTTAAATACAAGTTTAAGGCGGTTTGGTGATATCAGAAGCTAGCGCGCGGCCGCTTGAAGGCTGTGAGCGGTCGTCACAGCTCTTCGGCCAGCGCTGGGTTACCTGCTTCATTGTACAACATGTTTTCATCGATGTTTTCGCTATTTTGGACCATAATAAGTGTAACCCCATGTGTTAAGACCCTAAACATCCTACCGATCCACCCATTACAATTTTTATTAACGTATTCGGTTTAAGTTCACGTAATCACATACAGTTTGCACATAGTTTCACAGAGTATCATAGTAGCACGTAATTGCAATCAATCTTAATTAATTCACAATTATTTAACTTCATTGTTCACCAATGTCCGAGGTTCACTAATCATGTATACAATCTGGTAATTCCCCGAATTACCACTTTATGCCGTTATTAACCTATAACTATGCAACGTGTGTCCTATCTAGCTAACCCTAGTTAAGTAGAATGCAAGGAATTTAACTAGAGTTTAGTTAAAGTGAGAACCTGAAATTACGGGGTATCACATCATCCCCAAGTTAAAAAGAATTTCGTCCCGAAATTCAGCAAGTAAACAATAAAGCCAGCTAGAAAAGTGTAAGCTTGGTTCCCGGATGTCACATCATCCCCAAGTTGAAAGGAATTTCGCCAGGAAAATCACTTTGAAAGAGCTTCTTTATGTTTAGCGTTCGATCTATGTTCCGGTTCAGAAAAGAGGTGTGGGTATTTAAGCCGCATTTGATCCCTGCATTCCCACGTGTATTCCGGTCCTAGACGGGAATTTCATCGCACCTTAACAATCGGTATGATGCTCTGTTTGAGTTTCTTGACGCCCCGCTCAAGAATCTCCACCAGTTCTTCCACGAACCGTAGCTGATCGTCCACCTGGATCTCCTCTAGTGGCACCACCAGTGTTGTATCCAATAAGCATTTCTTTATATTCGATACGTGGAGTACATCGTGTACCCCATTAAGTTCATTAGGCAGGTTCAACCTGTAAGTTACCGGACCAATCCTTTCGACAATCTCGAATGGTCCAACGTATCGGGGGTTCAACTTTCCCCGTTTTCCAAAGCGTATCACCCCTTCCAGGGTGATACCTTCAATAGAACCTTGTCCCCAACCTGGAACTCCAAAGGTTTCCTACGCTTATCAGCGTAACTTTTTTGTCGATCTCAAGCAGCAGCCATCCGGTTTCTTATTTCCACTATCTTCGCAGAAGTTTCGTGTATGAGTTCGGGACCTGTTAGCTGGCTATCCCCAACCTCAGTCCAGCAGATATGAGACCTACACTTGCGTCCATGAAGTGCCTCAAAAGGTGCACACTGTATCGAAGTGTGGTAGCTGTTGTTACAAAAGAATTCAATCAAAGGCAAGTGCTTATCCCAACTATTGCAAAAATCCACCACGCACGCTCATAGCAGATCTTCCAATGTTTGGATGGTACGTTCACTCTGTCCATCCGTCTGTGGGTGATAGGCTGTGCTCATATCTAAGCGAGTTCCAAAAGCGTTTTGGAGAGTAGTCCAAAAATGAGAAGTGAATCGCGCATCGCGATCAGATATAATAGAAGTAGGCACCCCATGCCTAGAGACTACTTCTTTGACGTAGATATTTGCTAGTTTCTACAGCGAGTCTGTTTCCTTTATTGCTAGAAAGTGTGCCGATTTGGATAAACGATCCACGATAACCCAAATCATGTTATGGCTCGTTGGCGTTCTAGGAAGCTTTGTGATAAAATCCATAGAAATCCCGTCCCATTTCCACAGAGGGATTTCTGGTTGCTGGAGTAGGACTGAAGGTTTCAGATATTCAATCTTAACCTTTGCGCAAGTCAAGCACTTACTAACATAAGTGGCTATTTCAGCTTTCATGTTTGGCCACCAGTAAAGAGATTTAAGATCTTGGTACATCTTGTCTGAACCATGATGTACCGAATATCGAGAGGTGTGAGCTTCATCGAGCACCAGTTGTCTGAGATCCCAAAACGTGGTATCCAGACTCGGTTCATAAAGTATTAAAGACCATCCATCTTCAGTTCCAAGTGCTTATCCGCATCATGTAAAGTTTCAAGCCTAATGTTTTCTTCTTTCAAGGTCTCGCCCTGTATCTTCTCAGGAAGATTTGAATGAATGGTAAGTTGTAAGGCTCGCACCCATTTAGGTTTCGTTTCCTTATGACTGAGGGCATCAGCTACTATGTTAGCTTTCCCTGGATGATACTTGATGGCACAATCATAATCATTCAGAAGCTCGACCCATCGACGTTGTCGCATGTTCAACTCCTTTTGATCGAATATGTGTTGGAGGCTCTTGTGGTTAGTGAAGATCGTACACTTCGCCTCATAGAGATAATGCCTCCAGATCTTTAGAGCAAAAACCACTGCTCCCAGTTCCAAGTCATGGGTGGTGTAATTCTTCTCATGACTCTATAATTGTTGTGAGGCATACGCGATCACCTTATCATGCTGCATCAACACACATCCTAACCCTTGGATAGGCGCATCACAGTACACCACGAAGTCCTCTGTACCCTCAGGTAATGATAGTATAGGTGCACTGCAAAGTTTCAATTTTAATAATTGAAAAGAAGATTCTTGGGCATCTCCCCACTTGTAAGTAATACCCTTTTGTGTCAAAGCAGTGAGGGGTTGAGCGATCTTAGAGAATCCCTCAATGAATCTGCGATAATATCCCGCAAGACCAAGAAACTGACGCACTTCTATAGGAGTCTTATGAGCCTCCAACTTTTTAATAGCATCAATCTTGGTGGGGTCGACATGTATTCCTGCCTCGTTAACCATATGTTCAAGAAATTGGACTTCTCGAATCCAAAAGTCACATTTAGAGAATTTTGCATACAACTGCTCGTTTCTCAAAAGTTCCATGATCAGCTGCAGGTGTTGCTCGTGCTCTTCCCTGATCTTAGAATAAATCAGTATGTCATCTGTAACACCCCAACCGATGGCGGAAACATCGGGATGTCACGTAGTGATGATTGTTCAGTAGCTCATGGTGAATAATAAATTTCATTAAATGATTTAAATAAATTACATACAATTGTTCTACAAGAATTCGTACATCAAAATGAATAATACTATGCATACATCTTCAAGCATTAACTCAAATCTTCAAGCAAATAGAACCTGAAACATGTTAAGTTGAAAATATTTTGGGTCAACAAAAGTTGGTGAGAATTACATAGGTTTTTGATAATTGAGTAAAAATGTTGTGCAATTCATGTGTCATGTCAATCTAGTCCATATGTGAGAACATACTAGAAGTAAATCGAGTGCATAACCAACCCTGATGACTGTTATAATATGATACATACCATACGCTCATGGTCCACTTGAATATGTTATACGATAACAAACACCCACGCTACCTTTGTAGGAGGCACGTATCCGGGTGGGATTGTCAGTCCAATAGATCTATCAATGTATACCGCCGGCTTGTACGGAGTTAATGATTATGCTAGAATGGTGCTTACTCTAATCATGCTCAAGACATAATGCAACATAGAAAACACATAGACACATTGATGATTGAATTGCATAAATGATGTTGTAACATGTTTCACCCCAAAAATGGTGATAAATAGAAAAGGGGCTATGTAAAACTCACCTTAGCAAAATGTTATGTCTCGTGAAAAAAATAGAATAATGTGTTGTGAATGTATGCGAGGCGAATCCCAAAGACTCAACAACGTAGCTAGTCCAAATTGAAGAAAACGAAAAAGAAAGAATATCAAGCTTCCAATTCGCCAATTACAAGAGCTTATAATCAAAGCTTCAATTGTAGGAGTAATAGACTATAGAAGAAAGGTATGAGGGAAAGTTTAATCGGATTGAAACAATCGATTTAGAGGTGCAAAGTATAATGGGTCATAGGTGGGTTTTTATACTAGTTTTGGAGTCAATTAGCCATTAAAATTGGTCAACACCATAAAGTAAGGTTTTATGATGAATTGACTATTTAACTAAGACTTTGACTGTTTGACTAAGACTTTGACTATGGCTTTATTTAAAAAAAAAATTCTTGACAAGTGTATGTGTAAAAAAAAAAAGAATTTAGATCATATTATTATTATTATTATTATTATTATTATTATATATATATATACATTTATATATATATATATATAAGTTGTGAGTTAGGAAAATAAAGACTTAGGCACATTTGTATAATATTAATGATAAAGATGTAAAAAAAAAAATAAGGGCTTTTATGTATTAAAATTTGGGGAAAAAAAATTTTGCGATGTTACAGTCTCCCCTACTTTTGAAAACTTCGTCCCGAAGTTATTAATAACACAGGGTTGAGGGTGATTGGGTAGAAATTAGGACAAGGGTGGTTTGGGAAGTTTCGAGTTAAAGCATGACATAAATTTATAGGTAACAGAATAAACTGTTTCGAATAATTTGGGTAAGAGTTTTGATATGTGTGAGTTTTAAGGGTTGGATTAGGTTCATCTGAAATAGCAAGGAGTATAAGAATCTTAAGTTTTAGGAGTCCTAAAAGGAATGAGTTGATGGACTATTGAAAGACTAAATGAACTACCAGGTAACTAGAGTTTATAATTGGTTACCTACCGAAAACCTTGATAGAATTTCACACTACCTTAACGTACCTGTAAATTCATGATTACGTTCCGGACCGCAATCACCAATTTACCTTACATTAAAGTTTTGCGTCCTTCTATGACTCCACCGATTGTTGAGCAGGTTCGATAGCCTCCACCAGTCGTGGAGTAGGTTGTAGGGCCTCTCCAGACTGTTGAAAAGGCATAATGACCGCTACCAATCGTTGGGTAGGTTTGATAGCCTCCACCAGTCGTGGAGCAGGTTGTAGGGCCTCTCCCGACTGTTGAAAAGGCATGATGACATTTATTATACACATAGATTGCAAATTGATAGCATGTTTATGCAAGCAAGTATAACAAGCACAGTATATGAGTTGTAGTTGTATAGATTTAGATAATTAGTTCACATTCAAACAAGCATGCATTCAAGTGTATACCAACTCTCAAAATTTTAAATACTAGTATTTATTACTTGAATCAAATAGCGTCAATACATAGAATAAAAGCAACTAGTAGTCAAATGGTGAGGCTTGCGGTTAGGTAGCTGGAGGGTCTTGATCTCTGTTTAGTTTAGGGCATCGGTTACGGAAGTGATTTGGGTAATGAATGTTCAATAAGATATGGGTTGAATGAAGGACAATGAGGTAATATAAGGAATGTAATCATTTATCCATTAATTAAAATGAATAAACGAAAACGTTGACTTATCAAAACTTCTAGATTCTAATAACATAGTGAAGACATGCTTTAGCCTATAAGTGAACACTCATCCCGAGAATTCCCAGGTAGGCATCCGGGTCCCTCGTCTGATTGGGATATATGCGCAATGCCAGTCCTAGACAGAAAACTCAGAATACAGGCGTTCACCCTTCCAGATTGCACGTGTTCGTTATTAAAATCTAGAACTTCGACGAGATCTTCAAGGTGGTTCAGGCTAAACCTGAGGATTTGTCCTATTAGTCTAAGAGTAGATCTTGTGATGGAGAGCACTCTTCTTGTAGGGACTAAAGTAAGGATAAGAAGTAAAATAGAGAATATAAACAAGTAAGGTTGCAAGTAAAAGGAGCAAGTACTGATTAAAATCCTATGGTTATAGACTAGATTATTTTTTTTTTCTAATAACCTAATTCCCTATAACCATGGCTCTGATACCAATCTGTAACACCCCAACCGATGGCGGAAACATCGGGATGTCACGTAGTGATGATTGTTCAGTAGCTCATGGTGAATAATAAATTTCATTAAATGATTTAAATAAATTACATACAATTGTTCTACAAGAATTCGTACATCAAAATGAATAATACTATGCATACATCTTCAAGCATTAACTCAAATCTTCAAGCAAATAGAACCTGAAACATGTTAAGTTGAAAATATTTTGGGTCAACAAAAGTTGGTGAGAATTACATAGGTTTTTGATAATTGAGTAAAAATGTTGTGCAATTCATGTGTCATGTCAATCTAGTCCATATGTGAGAACATACTAGAAGTAAATCGAGTGCATAACCAACCCTGATGACTGTTATAATATGATACATACCATACGCTCATGGTCCACTTGAATATGTTATACGATAACAAACACCCACGCTACCTTTGTAGGAGGCACGTATCCGGGTGGGATTGTCAGTCCAATAGATCTATCAATGTATACCGCCGGCTTGTACGGAGTTAATGATTATGCTAGAATGGTGCTTACTCTAATCATGCTCAAGACATAATGCAACATAGAAAACACATAGACACATTGATGATTGAATTGCATAAATGATGTTGTAACATGTTTCACCCCAAAAATGGTGATAAATAGAAAAGGGGCTATGTAAAACTCACCTTAGCAAAATGTTATGTCTCGTGAAAAAAATAGAATAATGTGTTGTGAATGTATGCGAGGCGAATCCCAAAGACTCAACAACGTAGCTAGTCCAAATTGAAGAAAACGAAAAAGAAAGAATATCAAGCTTCCAATTCGCCAATTACAAGAGCTTATAATCAAAGCTTCAATTGTAGGAGTAATAGACTATAGAAGAAAGGTATGAGGGAAAGTTTAATCGGATTGAAACAATCGATTTAGAGGTGCAAAGTATAATGGGTCATAGGTGGGTTTTTATACTAGTTTTGGAGTCAATTAGCCATTAAAATTGGTCAACACCATAAAGTAAGGTTTTATGATGAATTGACTATTTAACTAAGACTTTGACTGTTTGACTAAGACTTTGACTATGGCTTTATTTAAAAAAAAAATTCTTGACAAGTGTATGTGTAAAAAAAAAAAGAATTTAGATCATATTATTATTATTATTATTATTATTATTATATATATATATATACATTTATATATATATATATATATAAGTTGTGAGTTAGGAAAATAAAGACTTAGGCACATTTGTATAATATTAATGATAAAGATGTAAAAAAAAAAATAAGGGCTTTTATGTATTAAAATTTGGGGAAAAAAAATTTTGCGATGTTACATCATCTATGAACATTGTGACGAATTTGTCCAAATAGGGCTTGCACACACGGTTCATTAGATCCATGAACACCGCCAGTGCATTAGTTAGCCCAAATGGCATCACCAAAAACTCGTAATATCCATAACGAGTTTGAAAGGCTGTCTTCGCTACATCCTCCTCTCAGACTCTCAGCTGATGGTATCCTGACCTCAAGTCAATCTTAGAATAGAAACTCGACCCTTACAGCTGGTCGAACAAGTCATCGATACGAGGCAAAGGTAGCGGTTCTTAACCGTCACTTTGTTCAACTCCCGATAATCAATACACATGCGAAAACTCCCATCTTTCTTCTTAACGAACAGAACTGGAGCTCCCCATGGCGAAGAACTAGGTCTAATAAAACCTCTATCCAATAGTTCTTGGAGTTGGGTAGATAGTTCTTGAAGTTCACCCGGTGCTAGGTGGTATGGTGCGCGTGCAACTGGAGTTGCTCCAGGTACAAGATCAATTTGGAACTCCACTTGACGAACATGAGGAAGTCCAGGTAATTCCTCTAAGAAAACATCTGGGAAATCTCGGACTACTGGGATGTCCTCGATCTTAGTTTCAGTTTCAGCTCGAGTGTCAGACATGTTAGCCAAAATGGCTGGACAACCCTTACGAATACACTTCTGGGCTTTCAAGAAGGAAATGATGCGCACCATGGCACCACCACAATCACCCTATATAGATAAAAGTTCTCCACTTGGGAGGGGGACACGAACAATCTTCTCCTGACAGAGAATTTCTGCGTGTTGCTTGGACAACCAGTCCATGCCAACCACGAGATCAAAACTTCCTAGGGTGATAGGTAGAAGGTCGATGGCAAACAATTGCCCATCTAACTCGATCTTACATTCACAATGTATATGGGTTACCTCAACAGGCTTCCCATCAGCCAATTCTATAGAGTACGGGGTATCAAGAAGAGTAGGAACCATCCCTAATTGTTTGCTAAGTTTCGATGACACAAAATTATAGTCTGCACCAGTATCATATAAAATAGAAGCAAGAGTGTCGTTCAAGGAGCACGTACCCGTCACGACATTGTTATCAGTCCCAGCTTCCCCAGAGCCCATCACAAATGCTCTTCCCCGAGCCCCGTTGTTGTTGTTGTTGAAGGACTTATACCTCACACTATCCCACGTTCTCTTGCTATCACCAAAAGTAGAAGAGGAAGCACCATGCTTCGAAAACGTACCATACTCAACAACCTCATCAGTGAGTTTGCGAGCCAGGTGAAAGATTTGTTAGATTTTGGATAGGTGAGCTGCAGTGGCCAAGCCACGAATCTGAGGGACCCACCCTTTTGGTATGAAATTCGATCCGCTGGTAAAGTTGGTTAATTAAATTCGAGCATATAGCATCTAACTCATGTAGCTTGGTAGTGTAGGCATAGATCTCAGACCCAACTGTCTTTATATAATAAATTTATAGATTTCATCACAGGATATTACGTTCTCCATCCAAGTATCTGTAACTCGTCGAGTGTGCATGTAACCTACATTACCCCATCCTGCTTGGGGCAAATGCACATGGAAAAGACTTATCGAAGCAATCAGATGGTCTCCTTCAGTTCCGTTTGAGTTATCAAGGTTTACAACCAATAAAAAGCCTTGAAAATACGATGGCAGGTTGTTTTTGTGGCATGTGCGTTCAAGGTATAAGAAAGTTCAAATGTGGAAGTCAGGGGAAACGAATGATTTAGCAAAATGGATCTTTACTAGCTTGGGAGGACGCGAGGGCCTCAACCACCCTATCGTTGATCATAAGAACTCAGTCTTATCTAAGTTAACAAAGGGAAACGAAAGAAAAGATATGTAAGAAAATGTAAGAGCCAATCGTTGCCACGCTCTGTCTAGATAGTAGAGCCTTCATCCTTACTTTCCATGTACTCGTCCTGCTCAAGTTCCACTTCCATCCCTTCTTCTTCCTCTTTCATGGTGTTAGTGTTATATGGATCTCATCACGTACAGTTTCCTTCTCCAGTCCTGTGTAAGTCAGTTCAGTGGTCAGCACTACTCGTTCCTCCAATCATGACTGTCAGTCAATGGTAGGTTTCGTCTTCCTTTGAGATATTGCACTGCATCATAGGCCTTACATAACTCCCTAAGAGTGTGTGTAACAAGCCCTGATCTAATGTGTTCCCTTGAATCTACTATATACTCACGAGGAACAGTGACACGAAAGTCATGTATCGCTTGCTCATACATGGCGTAAATGTGTTAGAGTAAGGATAAAATTCTATATGAGTAACCCAGTCTCGTCTGAGTTCCAAATGAGAATAAGAAAGGTCAAATAAGAAGGAACAGAAACTAATTGTCTCCTTGCTCAGTGAAAAAGGATAAGTCTCAGTATTTGACTTTCTTCGAATTTGATTAGGTTTAATGGTACCGCGTCATGCGCATCGTGCAGCTTTCCTGTGTACGCGCGCCACAACACTCGCAAGGGCTTTCTCCCCTGTACAATTGTTGTTTCCTCATCCACAAGGTTTGTTAGGATACTACTCCTAGTAATGCACCACCTGGTGTAACCCTGGGTTCCCACAATTGACGTGTTCAGAATTAGGTCTAGAACTAGAAGATAACATATCTCCCGAAATCATATGTTGTAGATATTTGTAGCTAAAAGCTAGTTGTGCACTTAAGTTGTGAGTGTACTTATGCTATGATGATTATAGACTAGACTCAACATGCAGTCCTAGTTCACTATACCCAATGGCTCTGATACCAATCTGTCACACCCTCAAATTTCTACTGCGGAGTTTAGACCGCGAAGCGCATGACATACCAGGATCCCATAGCCATAAGTCATATGAACGAACTCTAAATGCCCAAACCATTTAGTTCGTTTTCAAAAAAAAAAATCAAGTTTAGTTAAGCTGCGGAAGCGTAAACCAAATTTAAACCTTTTAAAAACCATGCGCAAAACAACGCGCCCAAATTAACACCATACGAAAGAAAACGTAAAAGCATAATACATAATTTAGGTGTATGCCAAAGACTCAAATGTAGTGAAGTGTGCAGTGCTTTCTAATCGTGGCACCGGAAGCTAGCTACCTGCAAAAGCATGTATATCGTGGGTCAACAAACAATGTTGGTGAGTTCACAAAGTAAAGAAAGTGAGTAAGTAAATGCGTTGGTTTCCCAAACCATGTAACCAAGTAAAAGCATAGGTCTCCCAGACCAAAATGTTCAAGTATTATCAGTTTAAGCGTGACAGGGGTAGCTAACGCACTCATTGCAACTAAACAGTATTATTAGGACACCTCAGTAGTATAATAATTTGCCTCGATAACTAGTGTCTATCAACACTAGTTCTCAATTGTGGTCAGAACTTCATTCCCATGCTCCTAGCATCGCAAACATGAGGTTGTTGCACAACCTATTAGCGCTATCAACTAATACCCCGTTCGCTCCCAGCGATTAACCCAATAATGTGCAAGGACTTTTCAAGTGATAGAGTGTTTAGTTCACAAAGGACCAATAAGTTTTAAACTGACCAAAGCGCAATCCTCCCCGGGAATTCGTAACGGACTCTCCGAAAGAGTCAATGTTCAAGTAGTCCCAAACCGGACTAGAAAACGTTTATCAAAGTTGTCTCACCCTGAGACGCATGCTTTTTGAGAAAAAGTAGTGAAACTCACCTTAGTATGCAAGTAAATAAATCCAAACTCCAAAGTAGGGTGTGCTACCGACTCCCTAGTATATGTGTCACTAAGTAAGTATATGTGTAATACCATTACACCATATAACCTATTTGTCCAAGACGTTTAAATGTTCAAAATCATGTGAGTGACACCTAGTGATTCTACATGCATAAGTAAACTCTACGGACCCGTTGGTGAATATGTTGGTTATAATTAGTTTTACACTTCATATGCATCTCATATAAGTGTCCATTCAAGTTTATGTCAATAACATACCACATAGGACTCCAAATAGTCACATAAACACATAATACACAATCTACGTTTTTAGGACAGATTATGTGCCATGAAAACTAATTTGTTTAAAATACTTAACAAACGAATTACACTCTCAAAGTTTTACTGAATATTATTTTGGATTCATTTGATAACCCATATTTTTTTTTGTCTCAAAACCAAACCCAACAATTATGAAAAATCGTACATCACAGATATGTCCAGAAAGTTCCTACAGCAGGTCAGGTTAGTAGAAAAATTCCCAAAACTCGTGTATTCATCCAAACGGGATGAATCCACTTGGAAAAGCCAAGTTATTCTAATTTTAACCTACTGTCCAAATTTCATAACTTAACTCCTTGTAAAAGTCGAGTTATGATTGTTTAAAGTGGACTCAGTTTGTTAATCCGAAAATCTGATATGACCTTTAATCAAAGAAAATTCCAAAAACGTATCAAACGACATCCAAATCAGATGATTTTGCCCATCCTAAAAATCTAAGACCATGTACAATCCATTCATGCTAAGAATCGATCAAAATCGACAATTTAATATGACGTAACATACCCTACAAGTCGATATTCAGATTCTGTCCAGATTCTAATCATGCAATACTATCAATTATATCAAATGCTAGTTGCATATTATCAATCAATAACACCTAATAATCATCACACAACATCAATAAGAGCCACATCTGATCAAAATCCTAATGATACATCATAAACATCATCATTCATAAACCCTAGGAGCCTAAAACATCAAGAACATGCATAATCATGCAACCTATCAATTTCTAATCGCATAGGATTATGTTTAACCTATTCAATCTTTATAAACTTCAAGTTTTAATCTTTATGAAAAGGTTTCAAACCTGGACAAACTTAGTTCTAGGTTTTTATAACATATTAAGAAGGATTAAAACATAAGAGATTGAAGGTTATACCGTAAGCTCTTCAAAACAATCAACCGAATGCTCTTGAAGCATCCCGATCGATGTTCTTGCGCCTTAGTAGGTGTTTAGGGATTAATATTTCGTAATAAGGCAGTGGGGACGATTAGGGTTTAAGTTTAGGAGATACAAGAGGCTTAAGGCTTCTTAAATACAAGTTTACGGCGGTTTGGTGATATCAAAAGCCCGCGCGCGGCCGCTCATAGCTCTTCGGCCCGCGTCGGGTTACCTACTTCATTGTACAACGTGTTTTCATCGATGTTTTCGCTATTTTGGACCATAATAAGTGTAAGCCCGTGTGTTAAGACCCCAACCATCCTACCGGTCCACCCATTACGATTTTTATTAACGTATTCGATTTAAGTTCACGTAATACAGTTTGCACATAGTTTCACAGAGTATCATAGTAGCACGTAATTGCAATTAATCTTAATTAATTCAAAATTATTTAACTTAATTGTTCACCAATGTCCGAGGTTCACTAATCATGTATACAATCTGGTAATTCCCAGAATTACCACTTTATGTCGTTATTAACCTAAACTGTGCAACGTGTGTCCTATCTAGCTAACGCTAGTTAAGTAGAATGCAAGGAGTTTAACTAGAGTTTAGTTAAAGTGAGAACCTGAAATTACGGGGTATCACACGTGATTTCCCTGATGTGTTTCCTGATGATTTACCTGGTCTTCCTCCTCATCGTCAGGTTGAGTTTGGTATTGATCTTGCACCTGGTGCAGGACCTATTTCCCGTGCCCCGTATCGTCTTGCACCCCCGAGATGCAGTGTTGTCTAGCCAGTTGCAGGAACTCTTGGAAAAGGGTTTCATCCAACCGAGTTCTTCCCCGTGGGGAGCTCCTATCTTGTTTGTGAGGAAGAAGGACGGAAGTCTTCGCATGTGTATCGATTATCGTGAGCTGAACAAAGTGACCATCAAGAATCGTTATCCTCTCCCTCGCATTGATGATCTCTTTGACCAGCTCCAGGGCTCTAGTTACTATTCGAAGATTGATTTGCGGTCTGGTTATCACCAGTTGCGCGTTCAGGAAGCCGACATTCCGAAAACTGCTTTTCGTACTCGTTATGGCCATTTTGAGTTCTTGGTCATGCATTTTGGTCTCACTAACGCACCGACGGTGTTTATGGATTTTATGAACCGCGTTTGCAAGCATTACCCTAATAAATTCATCATCGTGTTTATTGACGATATTCTAGTCTATTCCAAGAACAAGACGGATCATGAGGAAAACTTACGGTTGGTCTTGGAACTTTTGAGACGAGAGCAGTTGTATGCTAAGTTCTCAAAGTGTGATTTTTGGTTACGTGAAGTTCAATTCCTAGGGCATGTGGTTAATGAACTAGGAATTCATGTCGATCCAGGTAAGATCGAAGCTATTAAAGACTGGAAAGCACCAAAGACGCCATCTGAGGTGCGGCAATTTCTAGGTCTTGCGGGTTACTATCGTCATTTCATTGAGGGATTTTCGAAGATCGCTCAACCCCTCACCTCTCTTACCCAGAAGGACCGAAAGTTCGACTGGGGTGAACTGCAGGAATTAGCATTTCAGATGCTGAAGCTTAAACTTTGTTCTGCACCTATCCTGTCTTTACCTGAGGGTACAGATGATTTTGTTGTGTACTGTGACGCTTCTATTCATGGTCTTGGTTGGGTGTTGATGCAACACAAGAAGGTCATTGCTTATGCTTCTCGTTAACTTAAGGTTCACGAGAAGAATACACTACCCATGATTTGGAATCAGGTGCGGTGGTTTTTACGTTGAAAATCTGGAGACATTACTTGTACGGTACCAAATGCACCATATACACCGATCACAAGAGTCTTCAGCATATTTTTGACCAGAAGGAGCTCAACATGCGGCAGCGTCACTGGGTTGAACTCCTGAACGATTATGACTGTGCTATTAAGTATCATCCTGGTAAGGCGAACATTGTGGCGGACGCCTTGAGTAGGAAGGAATCTGTGAAACCTCGTCGTGATCGAGCTTTACAGCACACCATTCATTCCTCTTTGCCTGACCAAATTCGTTCTGCACAACTGGAAGCTTTGAAGGAGGAAAACCTTAAAGCTGAAACTATGCATAGTGCTGACAAGCATCTTGAACTTAGGTCTGACGGCCTACACTACTTTGCGGAACGTGTTTGGGTTCCTTTGTTCAGGGGATTACGGGAGCTTTTCTTGGATGAAGCTCACAAATCCCGGTATTCTGTTCACCCAAGCTCCGAGAAGATGTATCAGGATTTGAAGATACTCTATTGGTGGCCGAACATGAAGGCTGATATAGCCTCCTACGTGAGCAAATGCTTGACTTGTGCTAAAGTCAAGGTGGAGTAACAGAAGCCATCTGGTCTCTCGCAACAACCTGAGATTCCAGATTGGAAGTGGGAGCGAATCATGATGGATTTTGTCACCAAACTACCGAAGTCACCAAGTGGTTGCGACATGATTTGGGTGATTGTCGACAGGTTGACAAAATCGGCGCATTTCCTACCTATTAAGGATACTGATGGGCTCAAGCGATTGGCTCTACTTTACCATAAGGAGCTAGTCTCTCAGCATGGGGTGCCTGTTTCTATTATCTCTGATCGTGATTCTCGTTTTGCTTCACGTTTCTGAAAGGCTCTACACAAGGCTTTGGGTACTCAGTTCGATTTGAGTATAGATTTTCATCCGCAAACTGACGGTCAGAGTGAGCGGACAATTCAAACCTTTGAGGACATGCTTCGGGCATGTGTTATCGATTTTGGCAAAGGTTGGGAGTGTCACCTACCGTTGGTGGAGTTCTCTTACAATAACAGCTATCATTCTAGTATCAAGGCAGCTCCGTTCGAGGCTCTTTTGGACGGAAATGTCGATCTCCTCTTTGTTGGGCCAAGGTGGGTGAGAGCCAGCTCACTGGTCCGAAACTGGTGTACGAAACGTCAGAGAAAATCGTACAAATTCGTAACCGTTTGGCAGCCACACGGGGTCGTCAGAAGAGTTATGCCGATCGCCGCCGCAAACCTTTGGAGTTCTAAGTTGGGGACAGGGTACTTCTGAAAGTTTCACCATGGAAGGACGTCATACGCTTTGGAATGCGTGGCAAGCTTAATCCTTGTTATGTCGGACCGTTCGCAATCCTGGAACGGATTGGACCGGTGGTACACAGACTTGACTTACCGGCGGAGCTCGGTAGTGTTCACAACGTCTTCCATGTGTCTAACTAGAAAAAGTGTTTGGCTGACGAATCTTTTATTGTACCACTGGAAGAGATCGAGGTTGATGATCGTCTTCGCATTGTGGAGGAACCTATTGATATCCTTGACTATAAGATTCGTAGCCTTCATCGGAGTAAAATCCGCATCGTTAAGGTTCGTTGGAACACGAATCGTGGACCATGTTAAACCCTCAAATTCCACGTGTGGGGTTTTACTGGGAGGCGCGTGACAAACCAGGATCTAAGTCAACGGTCACAATAAACGACACTATATGATACGTAAAAATCACATAAGTAAACCATTAAGTTTCAATAAATAATCCATCGTTGCGGAAGTGTAAAACTTTATTACAACACGAAAGCAAAAGTACAAAAGTCTGAAAATGCTAAACAAAATGCATGTGGATCGTAGACGCCGTGAGACTCCGTGCGCCTATGATATGCTGCTACCTCAACGACCTGAGACAAACATGCTAAAAACGTTAGCAAATAATGCCGGTGAGTTCACAGGTTTTATGTTAAACGTTTAACTAATAAAAGCCATAATGTTATCACTATGTTAGAAATGATAGCGTTAGCTAGACACATGAATAATACTACTATGACCGGAAACCATTACAGACAACGATATATGATTTTTCCCGAAACGATTATGCACTACCGTTCCATGGTAGCGTTATGACCCAGACAATATGCACCCGCCTGGCCTCCAACCGTCGAGTGGGGTCTGTCAGTCCCAATAGATATGTCCACATTTCCCCCGTTATGCTATCCAGCATATTCATGGTTTCCCCAGGACTTAACGTATCGTATAGCACAAATGAATTTAACACTAGTATGACATGATAATTTATGATATATGTATAAGCATGTGTCTCCCCCAAAATGTAAAAACGTAAAGTGGGGCCATGAAACTCACCTGATGCTGCTTCCCACTCTAAAACAAATAAACCTGCTCAATAGACGGCACCAAATACCGGTGACCTATCATGACGTGCGTATAAGGTGTTAGACTAACAACCCGTAGGTTGATTAGTCCCTAACAGTCCAGACCATAACCGTGTACATATGAAATGTTGTTTAAACGTTTAACCGACCACACCAGACAAGGCCCGACATCCCATTGGTGACCCGACATCCCACGTGTTAGCCGAAAGCAAGATATCATGCAACATATGCAATTAAACACTAAATACGCGCAAGAGTTCATCTAGTCAAACATATTGGTCAATTAACGTATAAATAAGTCCGAACACGTGCTACCAAGTCATTGGACATGTCACGGGGTTCTTAATATGTTCCTAGGCATCAATCCGAGTTTCGGGATGTTAAAATATACATATAGCAGCTGTACATGCGATTAGGAAGCAAACGTGTGATTAGGAAAAGTCAACTGGTGATTAGGAGGGTCAAAATGGCGAGTAGGGGTGTAATCACTAGTAATAATGGTGATTGGGCTCCTAATCTCCTATAGTTCAGGCGATTGGGAGCCAATCGCCTACAATAAGGACGATTAGGACCCCTATTCGCTAGTACTGATCTGTTCCATCCTTTTTGCGCGTTTAACCCTCCAAATCAGATCCGAAACATGTGTAAACACCCAATATCCAACCCAAAACATTAACCCAACTATTTCAAGCAAAAACCCTTAATTTATCATCACCCTAGCCATCACGAATGCATGTGTTTTCCTAAAATAGCAATATTATCATGTAAACATCACATCCTCATGCAAAACTTACCCTAAATAGCATATATTCAGATTTCATCACATAATGACGTTGTCCAACAATATCCTACTGTTCTAGCATCATCCTAGAGTAAACCCTAACCTCAAACAATCAACAAAACACAACATATCATCATCAATCCACCATAATCACTCAAACGGGTCAAAACGCCTAATATCAATATTACACATCTATGAACCTTCAAACTCCTAGGTTATCATCATATTAACTCATTTAGATCAGAAACACAAGAACAATCATGTTTAAACAATAAAAATCCTATCTTGCATGAATACACCACATATAACAAGTATAGAGGTTTGGGTTTGTTTTGAAACTGATTTTAATGAGTTTTCAAAGACGCAAACGTTTATAAATCAGGTCTGGACCTTTAGGGATCAAAACAATATCATTATAAAGGTTTGGGATGAAGAACACACCTTGAAATGGTGAGATTATGAGGTGTAAGGCTTGGAAATGTGATTTCTTGCTCAGAAACGTGTTGCAGAGGTTGAATAAGTTGTGGGGTGGCTTTGGGGTGTATTAGGGTTTCACAAATGATGTTTTAAAACATAAGGGTGCTATTTATAGGCGTTTTTAGTCGTCACATACAGTATAGGCGAGTAGACAGCATCTACAGGCGATTAGGATTCTATAAGACATGTATAACTGGCGATTGGGAGCTATACCACATGTAATTATAGGCGATTAGGCCCTAATCGCGTGAACAGTACACGTGATTAGGATGCTATAAGACATGTTGCTATAAGACATGTTTCTATAGGACATGTTGCTATAAGACATGTTGTTATAGGCGATTAGGATCCTAATTGCCTATACAATTGGTGATTACGCGTAATCACCTATAATGTCATGCAATTACGCGAAATCACTATTTTAACACATATAAACACGTATTACATACCGGCAAGTCACATAATGATTACAAACATATAATGCACGATAACTAACACGTTTGTGTCCGTTCACCAATTCCCGGGACTCGAGACTTGCGTGTGTTCGTTAAAACCGGCGATTCCACGAATCACCGATCCTTGTACACATGGTTATGGACCGACAAGCAATGATCCCTCGGACCATTGTAACGACTCCCGATGACTCCCGATAACTGTAACACCCCAACCTGATTAGGGCTGACGTGTCACACAATACAGTAATCAGAGATGAAATTAATGACTTAATTAAAAACATAACCTCAAGATTAAGATCAAAATCCGTGCAACGGTTTTAGCAGTAAACAAACTATTGTCTTAATTTATTCAAACGCTCAATTTATTTAAAAAGTTATTATCCTCCAAACTCTAGTCCTTTTATAACGCTCTTCACACATTTCCCCGGTTCCCCTGAGTACCTGTATTAAAATAAGAGAAAACAACAAAAAGAAAAACGGTTGAGCCCAAAATTGCTCAGTAACGGAAAAAAACAATAGCAATATCAAATTTAAGGATAGAAATGATAGAATAAGCTGAACGATCACTGGTGAAGCAATACAATAACTATCACAATATAGCAGTATGATTAATAATGTGTGGTGACCAATCAATGATTATGATAATAATCAATATGGAAATACCCATGTGAGCCGATAACAATAACACTAAACAATATGTACATTAGGCTGCAGACTAATGCACCAATATGTAGAGGGGATGTGGGCACTCACACCTATCCCAATACCAATACAATAACAATAATATCCTAGGATCGATCCATACGCCTCTCAATAAATAATATGCAATAAGTGCCACTCTTAGCACACAATAATAATAGAGACGCCGTGAGCCTTTCGCACCGCCACGGATGGTGCACGTCAACTGTGCCAGCGATGACGCCCTATGTCCCCATAGGTGGATGTGCTTGGGTATTGAGGACAATGAAACGGTATATAAATCAATTCAATTAAATTATCACTTTAACGCTCAATAATCGATAATCATTGGAACACACGATAATGAGTAGGAAAAAAAATAAGTTATCGCGTGTGAATCACCAACCTATCTATATTTAAATCAATAAGATCACAAGCCATGAAGGGTTGGTGATTTATATTTCATTTATCGACTTCCAATTACGATAGAAACAATAAAAGAAAAACAATAAGATGCTAAAAGTAGAGACCACAGAATCCGTACCTTAAAAGACCAATCATAATACTCGCGACAGTGTCAAGCTAGAACTAAACGTCGAGGACACCTCGAATGGCGATTCAAGATCGATACAAGATGAGTTGTTGCACTTTGCGATGGCTGGCTGGAGGTAGGAACCGACAGTAGCAATGGATTGGTGGTGGTATGTGGTACCGGTGGAGACCTATACAGTTAGCGGCTGATTGCAATGGGTCGCGATTCCGGCGACCAGGGCTCGTGTTCGAATATCAAAAGGAATGAGGTTGTTAACTAGAGAGAACCAAATGAGTAGTAAAATGATTTGCCAGCTTCTAATTGTTAATGATTTGTGGTTATAAAGAGCATGAATGTGAATTGATGGTAGCTTTGAAGGCGACAGTTACCTTCTTCTCCGGTGCCATAGTCGGTTACGTAGAAAGGAATAAACATAAAAAAAATAAAACGTTTTGACTTCAATTTCAATTTGTAAGACCCCTCTAGAGTTTAATACATTTAACATTTCAACCCTTGTAGTATGAGTTGAATTTTAAAGATAACTTATGATTTCCTAAACCCATTTATTATTTTTATTATTATTATTATTATTATTATTATTATTATATTTTAATAGGTTTTTATAAATTTCGTATATTACAATTATGTCCCCCTAAAAAAAATTTTGTCCTCAAAATTATCGTTACAGTTCACTATACTCTACGATATGGATATTTCAACTCCCTACCACTTAAAATTTTCGTCCACGAAAATAACGATTATACATACAAATACTAACAATATTACGAATCTAAGCTATGAATAACGGTAGCGATGTTGCAATTTACGATGGTAAAGGAAGAGAATAGGCACACATAAGTTTTCATGCACAAACATTAAACAATTAGATATACCAACCTTAGGTTTCGAATAAATTCGGATATTGAGAACGGATAGCATCTTCCGATTCCCACGTGGCCTCACGCTCTGGATGATTTTCCATTGGATTTTAACGAAAGGTACCGTCTTACTACGCATCACACGTTCTTGGCGATCCAAGATAGCCTCAGGTTCTTCTTTGTATGATAAATCTTCATGAATCTCATGTAGAGGATAGTTCACAACATGAAGAGGATGATAATTATACCCACGTAACAAGGAAACATGAAACACATTATGCACGTGTGATAATTGTGGTGGTAGAGCTAACCGATAAGAAACTTCGCCAACACCCTCCAAAATTTCAAAAGGGCCGATAAAGCGAGGACTCAGTTTTCCTTTTATACCAAAACGTTGAACACCTTTGCATGGTGAGACTTTCAAGAACACTTTTTCACCAACATTAAATTCTAAAACTCGTCGATGTCGATCAGCATAACTTTTCTGTCTACTCTGAGCTTCTTTAAGTTTCTCACGAGCAATAGCAACCTTTTCATTCGTGGTTCAGGACTCCAACCTCATCCCAACATGTGGGAGATCGACATTTACGTCCATACAATAATTCGAAAGGTGCCATGTCAATACTAGCTTGCTAACTATTGTTGTAGGCAAACTCTACCAAAAACAAATATTCATCCCAGTTCCCTTTCCACTCTAGTGCACACGCTCTAAGCATGTCCTCCAAAGTCTGGATAGTCCGCTCAGACTATCCATCAGTTTACGGATGAAAAGCAGTGCTAAATCGTATCTTCGTACCCCAAGCATTTTGGAAACCCTTCCAGAAACGTGATGTGAAACGTGGATCTCTATCACACACGATAGAAGATGGAGTACCATGCAATCGAACAATGTCCCGAAGAAAAATCTCTGATAGCTTACTCACCGAGTACCCCTTGCGAATAGGCAAGAAATGAGCAGACTTCGTGAGTCTGTCTACCACCACCCAAATAGCATCGTTCTTCTTAAGGGTCACAGGCAAACCCGTTACAAAGTCCATAGATAGATCATCCCATTTCCAAACTGGTATATCCAATGACTGGAGTAGTCCACTAGCCCGTTGGTGTTCAATCTTTACCTGTTGACATACTAAGCAATGACCCACATGTCTAGCTACATCTTCCTTCATACCATTCCACCAAAAGTGTTGTCTCAAATCTCTATACATTTTTGTAGATCCAGGGTGTATAGAATATGGTGAACTGTGTGCCTCAGTTAGTAACGCTTCACGAATAGATGTGTCATCTGGCACACACAAACGCTTCCCACACCATACTGTTCCATGTTCATCCACTCGAAATTCAGATTGCTTCCCCACTTCCATATTTTGTAAGATTGCCCAAAGCTCACCATCTTGTTTTTGAGCTTCTTTAATACGAGTGATGAGATTCGGTTCAATCTTTAGTCTGGCCAAATAACCATCAGACTCACCAAACTGTATACCAACCTCCATGCGGCTCAGGTCTGATAAAATATGAGGTTGAAGAGTCAAGCATGCCAAAGCCCCAAAATTCTTCCTACTTAGCGCATCCGCCACAACATTTGCTTTACTAGGGTGGTATTGAATGTTGGCATCATAGTCCTTAAGTAACTCTAACCATCTCCTCTGCCTCATGTTAAGCTCCTTCTGAGAGAAAATATACTTGAGGCTCTTATGGTCAGTGAATATGTTGCATGTCTCCCCGTATTGATAATGCCTCCAAATCTTGAGCGCAAAAACAACTGCTGCTAGCTCTAGATCATGGGTTGGATAATTTGCCTCGTAAGGTTTGAGCTGGCGCGAAGCATAAGCAATAACCTTCCCATTTTGCATAAGAACACAACCAAGTCCCTTCTTAGATGCATCACTGTAGATGTCGAATCCACCTGAACCAGAAGGAAGAGTAAGAATAGGTGCAGACACTAGTTTCTGCTTCAATGCTTCAAAACTTCTTTCACGTTCATCGTTCCATGTAAACTTCACCCCCTTCCTCATGAGTTGAGTGAGGGGTAAAGCCAAAGTAGAAAATCCCTCAACAAAACGTCGGCAATACCCTGCTAGACCAAGAAAACTCCGAACTTCGGTAACTGAAGTCGGTCTGGGCCATTTAGTGATAGCTTCCACCTTTGAGGGATCCATTGTGATACCTTCCGCCGATACAACATGGCCTAAAAACCCCACTCTTTCAAGCCAAAACTCGCACTTAGAAAACCTTGCATATAACTTATTTTTTCGTAAGGTTTCCAGAACAGTGCGAAGATGGTCCTCATGCTCTTCTCTGCTTTTAGAAAAGACTAAAATATCATCAATGAATACGATTACAAATCGGTCCAAATACTCATGAAATACCCGGTTCATGAGGTCCATAAAGACAACGGGAGCATTTGTCAAACCAAAAGGCATGACCAAGAACTCATAATGACCATACCGAGTACGAAATGCTGTCTTAGGAACATCCTGATCTCGAACTCTTAACTGGTGGTACCCTGACCTGAGATCAATCTTAGAGAAGAACTTTGCTCCTTGGAGCTGATCGAAAAGGTCATCAATACGAGGTAATGGATAGCGATTACGAATGGTGATTTTATTAAGTTCCCTATAGTCGATGCATAAACGCATGCTACCATCCTTCTTTTTCACGAACAGTACTGGTGCTCCCCATGGTGAAACACTAGGTCTAATAAATCCAAGTTCCAAAAGTTCTTGCGGTTGCTCTTTCAATTCTTTCAACTCCAATGGGGCCATACGGTAGGGTGCCTTAGAAATAGGTTCAGCTCCAGGAATCAAATCAATAGTGAACTCTACCTCATGCTCAGGTGGTATTCCTGGCAATTCTTCTGGAAAGACATCAGAGAAATCCCGAACAATAGGAACATCTTCAACGCGTGGTGTATCTGTTGAGGTATCTTTAATAGCAGCTAAGAAACCTTCGCATCCGTGAGAAATAAGCTTTTGAGCTTTAAGAGCAGAGATGACTTTAATAGGTTTTCGAGGTTGAGATCCCTGATAAATACATTCAGGATTCAAAATATCACCAAAGATAACTCGCTTTGAGTAACAATCAATGGTAGCCCGATGCATGGATAACCAATCCATGCCTAGGATGACATCAAAATCTCCCATCTTCATAGGATAAAGATTCGCTTTTCGAGTAATATCCCCCACCACAAGCGGGCAATCCATATAAATATGAGTAATAACCGAAGGATTTCCCATCGGTGTAGAAATAACTAAAGCATAATCCAAAGGAGAAGTTTAATTTTAAGGTGTCGAGCAATTAGTTGTGAGACTATCGAGTGGGTTGCCCCAGTATCAAATAAAACATACAAGTCACGCTAACCAAGATAAATAATACCCGAAACAGTACCTAATGAATCGATAAACAATAAGGCATAAATGATCGTATGGAGACCATTAATAAAGGAGGAAAATTATAAATATTATCGAGAACAATTATCGAATATGGTACCTGGAGTATTAGCAGCTTCCCCTGCGGTTAGTGCAAATACTCTCCCTCCTGTAGTAGGTGGCACGGTGTTTCCCCTAGCAGAATTCTCAGCTCGATTCCTTGCCTTTGGACACTGACTAACCATGTGTCCCATCTCCCCACAAGTAAGGCAAGATCCAGTAATTCGACGACAAATGCCAGGGTGACGTTTGTTGCAATGGTTACACACGGGATGTTGTGTAGGATTTTGGTTTCCTCTTTGATTTACGGGTTGAGCTTGGGTGATCTGACCCTGATTTTGGTTCCTTCCATGCCATGGTCTAGTGTTTCTCCCCAATGACCTATTTCCCATGTTGTGTTGATTATTTTTATTAGACCCTTGAGATGACTCACTAGTGAACGAACTGCGATGCTCATCCCTATTTCTCTTCCTACTATTATTAGAACCACCCAAAAATTCTTTATTCTCCATATCAACCTTTTTGGCAGCTTTAGCGGCCTCTGCAACAGTAGAGAATGTTGACTGGATGATTGCTCTATGAATCCGATCACAAACTGCCCACTGATATTTCTCTGCTTGTTCCTCTGGTGTTCCAGCAGCTGACCCAAGAAATCCAACTACTCGATAGAATCGATCAGTAAATTCAGAAAGTGGTTCATCATTTCTCTGGCGGATATTATGGTACTCCCGTGTATAAGAACTCTTATCCACATTGTTAAAATATTTCTCAAAGAAAATAGCACGAAATTCTGCCCAAGGTAAGTTTTCTACAAATGGATCTCCTCCTCTTTCCTCTAACACACCTTCCCACCAAGTTTGTGCATCTTCTTCCAGCTTGTACGATGCTAACCTCGACTTGAATTCATCACCAACTCCTAACACTCGAAATATTTTCTCCATATGGGCAATCCAATCCCTCGCTACAGCTGGAGTGGCTGCTTTCGTAAAAGATCTGGGTTTCTGCTTTTGAAACTTTTCAAGCCAAGAATGTATACCTCCATTTGGACCATCTCCTAGTCCATCATTCGGGTTTGGGTTTGGATTTGGATTAGGGTTCGGATTCGGGTTCGGATTCGGGATTGGATTGGGGTTTGGATTGGGGTTAGGATTTGGGTTTGGATTGGGGTTAGGATCCGGGTTTGGATTGGGGATTGGATTTGGGTTTGGATTGGGGTTAGGATTTAGGTTTGGATTGGGGTTAGGATTTGGGTTTGGATTTGGATTTGGATCAGGACCACGTACCGCCTGAACAAAGGCTGGTAACATAGCAGTAAAGGCCTGAGTTATTGCCGCTAAAATAGTTGGATCAGGTTCATTTGATCCAGAAGGGTTACCAGAGGAGCTACGTTTCGAACGGCGGGGATGCATCTAGAAAAAAAAAACATTAAGAGTATAGGGAAAAAAATTTAGAAAATTAGAAAATAATAATAATAAGTAATCATAAAATGAATACCTAACCCAACGTCTACCCAATCCTCACATGTCTTAATTATTTAGTTAAAGTTTCTACAGGATAGAGCCTAGAGCTCTGATACCATAACTGTAACACCCCAACCTGATTAGGGCTGACGTGTCACACAATACAGTAATCAGAGATGAAATTAATGACTTAATTAAAAACTTAACCTCAAGATTAAGATCAAAATCCGTGCAACGGTTTTAGCAGTAAACAAACTATTGTCTTAATTTATTCAAACGCTCAATTTATTTAAAAAGTTATTATCCTCCAAACTCTAGTCCTTTGATAACGCTCTTCACACATTTCCCCGGTTCCCCTGAGTACCTGTATTAAAATAAGAGAAAACAACAAAAAGAAAAACGGCTGAGCCAAAAATTGCTCAGTAACGGAAAAAAACAATAGCAATATCAAATTTAAGGATAGAAATGATAGAATAAGCTGAACGATCACTGGTGAAGCAATACAATAACTATCACAATATAGCAGTATGATTAATAATGTGTGGTGACCAATCAATGATTATGATAATAATCAATATGGAAATACCCATGTGAGCCGATAACAATAACACTAAACAATATGTACATTAGGCTGCAGACTAATGCACCAATATGTAGAGGGGATGTGGGCACTCACACCTATCCCAATACCAATACAATAACAATAATATCCTAGGATCGATCCATATGCCTCTCAATAAATAATATGCAATAAGTGCCACTCTTAGCACACAATAATAATAGAGACGCCGTGAGCCTTTCGCACCGCCACGGATGGTGCACGTCAACTGTGCCAGCGATGACGCCCTATGTCCCCATAGGTGGATGTGCTCGGGTATTGAGGACAATGAAACGGTATATAAATCAATTCAATTAAATTATCACTTTAACGCTCAATAATCGATAATCATTGGAACACACGATAATGAGTAGGAAAAAAAATAAGTTATCGCGTGTGAATCACCAACCTATCTAGATTCAAATCAATAAGATCACAAGCCATGAAGGGTTGGTGATTTATATTTCATTTATCGACTTCCAATTACGATAGAAACAATAAAAGAAAAACAATAAGATGCTAAAAGTAGAGACCACAGAATCCGTACCTTAAAAGACCAATCATAATACTCGCGACAGTGTCAAGCTAGAACTAAACGTCGAGGACACCTCGAATGGCGATTCAAGATCGATACAAGATGAGTTGTTGCACTTTGCGATGGCTGGCTGGAGGTAGGAACCGACAGTAGCAATGGATTGGTGGTGGTATGTGGTACCGGTGGAGACCTATACAGTTAGCGGCTGATTGCAATGGGTCGCGATTCCGGCGACCAGGGCTCGTGTTCGAATATCAAAAGGAATGAGGTTGTTAACTAGAGAGAACCAAATGAGTAGTAAAATGATTTGCCAGCTTCTAATTGTTAATGATTTGTGGTTATAAAGAGCATGAATGTGAATTGATGGTAGCTTTGAAGGCGACAGTTACCTTCTTCTCCGGTGCCATAGTCGGTTACGTAGAAAGGAATAAACATAAAAAAATAAAACGTTTTGACTTCAATTTCAATTTGTAAGACCCCTCTAGAGTTTAATACATTTAACATTTCAACCCTTGTAGTATGAGTTGAATTTTAAAGATAACTTATGATTTCCTAAACCCATTTATTATTATTATTATTATTATTATTATTATTATTATTATTATTATTATTATTATTATTATTATTATTATTACTATTATATTTTAATAGGTTTTTATAAATTTCGTATATTACAACTGGGATCGGTATAAATGATACACCGGTACCGTCTAAGTAGCATCTCTAAAGGACCCATATCAAACCCACGAATGCAAAATGATAACAATGTACAAGACCGAAAACACATTATGAATGCGAATGCTGAATGATGCGAATGAGGATAAAACCAAAGTACAATGAATACTAAGAAAAGAAACTCACCAGTGACAATATCAGGGTCCTCCATGTCCTCCCTCGCACCGATAACATAAGCATGACCAGTTTGACCGCCACCCTCGCCTTGCTTCACCTTGGGACAGTCCCGCCTGAAGTGCCTAGTGTCGCCACAGTGATAACATCCCTGATTTCCCCTAGGTGCAGCAGTGGTAGTAGTAGCAGTAGTAGGGGCAACCACCTGTTGCTGAGCCTGAAGATTCACCCTGCAGCTCTGGGCCTGATGCCCGTTCCTCTTACAACGGGTACAATAACTACAATTCCCAAGATGATGGTACCCAAAACGATCACACCTAGGCAGCCTCCCAGTATACCCACTCCGCCTCTGCTCAGAAGATGCACCCGTAGCCTCAAATTTCCTCAGCTGCTGCTGCTGAGGCTGAACTGTACCCTTACCCGCGCTCTCCCATTTCCTCTTGTTGCCATCAGAGGTCTTCACCATAGTCCCCTTAGGAGGCAAAACACCCTCCTGAACCTTCTATTTAGTTAGCCTATGAGCCCACCGAATGGTATCCCGAAGTGTAGTAGCATCATTCGCGATCACCAACCCGCGAACCTCAGGCACCAACCCACTAATGTAGAACTCAATAGCCTTATACTCAGGCGTCACAGAATCCGGGCACAAAAGCACCAACTCATGGTAACGAGTGGTATACTCCTCGATCTCAGATCCCACCATCTGATGATTCCACAGCTCATGCTCCAAACTCTTAATCTCATCCCTGGGGCAATACTCCCTCCTCAAATGAAACACGAACTCGGTCCATGGCAATGCATGGGCCTCCAGTAAACCAATATTCTGCACAGTCGAATTCCACCAAGTCAATGCACGTCCCTCGAATGTCCCTGAAGCATACTTCACACGAAACTCCTTCGGGTAGTTACACATGGAGAAAGTAGACTCGACCTTCTCCAACTAACGAAGCAGTCCCACAGCTCCCTCAGTCCCACTGAAGTTATGGGGCTTGCAGTCCTGGAACATCTTGTAAGTACAGTGGACTAGAGGAGGTGGAGGTGGTGGAGGATGAAAAGCATTCCCAATCACAACAAGCGGCACGGGTCAGAAAACGAACACCACACGACAAAAGATAAGGAATGAGGGTAGGGGTAATTAAATTACCACCATGGCCCTGCTGGGCGGCCTGCTGCACAGCAATAGCAACTGCCACGTGCTCCTGGATCAGATTATTCAGCTCCGCCTGGGTCATGCTGATGTTACCACGACCCCCATTATGTCCACCGCCATTCTGGCCACCAACGCGACCACCACGACATCCTACCATCTTCTGTCAAGGCCAAAGACAAGACATCAGATTCCAGAACAGATAATAAGAAATCATAAGAAACAAGGTCAACCAGAGAACTGGATTCCATCATGATCATCTGATCAAACACAGAGTCCACCAGAATTTCCATGCATTTCAACTTATTATTTCGTGTGCACCTGAAATGATAAGTCGCTCTACATGGTCCACGAGGCATGCTCCTAGCTTGACTTTCAAACCACAAGGCACCCACGTTCAAGAATAGATAAGAACTTTTACGTGATGAAACATCCAAGATATAAAACGGCAAGTACAAGTGTGCGATAATGTGTGCGAGCAAGTGTGTCCATTGGAGTATAGAAAGAGGAGATGTCCGAATCTTGGACAAATCTCCGGAGGATGCCGAAGGCACTCCAATGTACGCCACTGCCGTGCAAGGATAGTAAGCCTCCTCGTCTTCAGCACGAAGATGAAGAACAGGATAGGAAATAAGAGTAATAGATAGATGATGTAAGCATAAATGATAATAACGAATGTAATACTAATACCCTGGCAAATCCCCCATATGACATGACTTATATGAATGTGACCGTCTAGTGTGTGCGACTCGGCTATAGACTTGACTCAACATGCAGTCCTAGTTCACTATAACCATTGGCTCTGATACCAATCTATCACACCCTCAAATTCCACGTGGAAGGTTTTACCGCGAGGCGCGTGGCAAACCAGGATCTAAGTCAACGGGCACAATAAACAACACTATATTATACGTAAAAATCACATAAGTAAACTATTAAGTTTTCATAAATAATCCATCACTGCGGAAGCGTAAAACTTTATTACAACACGAAAGCAAAAGTACGAAAGTCTGAAAATGCTAAACAAAATGCATGTGGAACCTAGACGCCGTGAGACTTCGTGCACCTATGATATGCTGCTACCTCAGCGACCTGAGACAAACATGCTAACAACGTCAGCAAATAATGCCGGTGAGTTCACAGGTTTTATGTTAAACGTTTAACTAATAAAAGCCATCATGTTATCACTATGTTAGAAATGATAGCGTTAGCTAGACGCATGAATAATACTACTACGACCGGAAACCATTACAGACAACGATATATGATTTTGCCCGAAACGATTATGCACTACCGTTCCACGGTAGCGTTATGACCCAGACAATATGCACCCGCCAGCCCTCCAACCGTCGAGTGGGGTCTGTCAGTCCCAATAGATCTATCCACATTTCCCCCGTTATGCTATCCAGCATATTCATGGTTTCCCCTGGACTTTATGTATCGTATAGCACAAATGAATTTAACACTAGTATAACATGATAATTTATGAAATATGTATAAGCATGTGTCTCCCCCGAAATGTAAAAACGTAAAGTGGGGCTGTGAAACTCACGTGATGCTGCTTCCCACTCTAAAACAAGTAAACCTGCTCAATAGACGGCACCAAATACCGGTGACCTATCATGACGAATGTATAAGGTGTTAGACTAACAACCCGTATGTTGATTAGTCCCTAACAGTCCAGACCATAACCGTGTACATATGAAATGATGTTTAAACATTTAACCGACCACACTAGACAAGGCGCGACATCCCATTGGTGACCCGACATCCCACGTGTTAGCCGAAAGCAAGATATCATGCAACATATGCAATTAAACACTTAATACGCGCAAGAGTTCACCTAGTCTAACATATCGGTCAATTAACGTATAACTAAGTCCAAACACGTGTTACCAAGTCATTGGACATGTCACGGGGTTCCTAACATGTTCCTAGGCGTCAATCCGTGTTTCGGGAAGTTAAAATATACATATAGCAGCTATACATGCGATTAGGAAACAAACATGTGATTAGGAAAATACAACTGGTGATTAGGAGGGTCAAAATGGAGAGTAGGGCTGTAATGACTAGTAATAATGGCGATTGGGCTCCTAATCGCCTATAGCTCAGGCGATTAGGAGCCAATCGCCTATAATAAGGACGATTAGGACCCCTATTCGCTAGTACTGATCTGTTCCATCCTTTTTGCGCGTTTAACCCTCCAAATCAGATCTGAAACATGTGTAACCACCCAATATCCAATCCAAAACGTTAACCCAACTATTTCAAGCAAAAACCCCTAATTTATCATCACCCTAGCCGTCCCGAATGCATGTGTTTTCCCAAAATAGCAATATTATCATGTAAACATCACATCCTCATGCAAAACTTACCCTAAATAGCATATATTCATATTTCATCACATAATGACGTTGTCCAACAATATCCTACTGTTCTAGCATCATCCTAGAGTAAACCCTAACCTCAAACAATCAACAAAACACAACATATCATCATCAATCCACCATAATCACTCAAACGGGTCAAAATGCCTAATATCAATATTACACATCTATGAACCTTCAAACTCCTAGGTTATCATCATATTAACTCATTTAGATCAGAAACACAAAAATAACACAAGAACGTTCATGTTTAAACAATAAAAATCCTATCTTGCATGAATACACAACATATAACAAGTATAGAGGTTTGGGTTTGTTTTGAAACTGATTTTAATGAGTTTTTAAAGACACAAACGTTTATAAATCAGGTCTGGACCTTTAGGGATCAAAACAATATCATTATAAAGGTTTGGGATGAAGAACACACCTTGAAATGGTGAGATTCTGAGGTGTAAGGCTTGGAAATGTGATTTCTTGCTCAAAAACGTGTCGCAGAGGTTGAATAAGGTGTGGGGTGGCTTTGGGGTGTATTAGGGTTTCACAAATGATGTTTTAAAACATAAGGGTGGTATTTATAGGCGTTTTATTCGTCACATGCAGTATATGCGAGTAGACAGCATCTACAGGCGATTAGGATTCTATAAGACATGTATAACTGGCGATTAGGAGCTATACCACATATAATTATAGGCGATTAGGCCCTAATCGCGTGAACAGTACACGTGATTAGGATGCTATAAGACATGTTGCTATAAGACATGTTGCTATAGGACATGTTGCTATAAGACATGTTGCTTTAGGACATGTTGCTATAGGACATGTTGCTATAAGACATGTTGTTATAGGCGATTAGGATCCTAATTGCCTATACTATTGGTGATTACGCGTAATCTCCTATAATGTCATGCAATTACGCGAAATCACTATTTTAACACATATAAACACGTATTCACATACCGGCAAGTCACATAATGGTTACAAATATATAATGCACGATAACTAACACGTTTGCATCCGTTCACCAATACTCGAGACTCAAGACTTGCGTGTGTGCGTTAAACCCGGCGATTCCACGAATCACCGATCCTTCTACACATGGTTATGGACCGACACCCAATGATCCCTCGGACCAATTTTTATTGATGTAAAATATATGTTCAGTTTTTAAATATATAGGAACAATAAAAGAGTTCAAATTATTTGTAAGAACAATAGTTGTTTTATTAATATAAAATAATCAAATTATAATGATATCTTATATTTTCATCTAGATCCTTCATTTGTACAGTGATCATCAAAGACATTAAGGGTTGTGAAGACTGTTTGTAATTATGAATTTGAAAAGATTGATCTAATTTAAATTTATAGTTGTTTTTGTCACACCCTCAAATTTCCACTGCGGGGTTTATACCGCGAGGCGCGTGACATACCAGGATCCCATAGCCATAAGTTATATGAACGACTCTAAATGCCCAAACCATTTAGTTCGTTATTGAAAATCATGTTTAATGTTTACCAAAAAGTTCAGTTAAATTGCGGAAGCGTAATTTAAACATAACCATTTAAGTTCATGCGCAAAACAACGCGCCCAAATAAAACCGTTAAATGCAAAGTAAAGTATAAATTAAATAATGTTCACAGCCCATGACACAATGATGCATGTCCTATCGTGCTCCGTACCTAGAGACCTGCAAAAGCATGCTATCGTGTGTCAACAAAAAGTTGGTGAGTTCACAAAGTAAAGTAGATTAATAAGCAAAAGCGCTGGTTTTCAAAACCACGTAAGTAAGTAAGTTATGTTGGTGCCCCGCACCGTGTAACCACTAATTCATCACATGCCAAGGGTAGCTAACCCATTCATGATAACTAACCGAATATACCGAACTGCTATGTACGTGTAGCCACATAAGTGTGCCGTATGCCTGACATCATTGTCTATCCACAATGATAATGTTTCGTTAAGTTATAGTTCACGCCCGCGCTCCCCGAGCCGGTGTGAGGTTTGTAAGACCTAATAGCGCTATCAACTAATAACCCGCTTGCCAACCCTGGCAACTCATTCGGTACGTGAGGACTTACAAATGATAGAAATGGTTTAGTTTATCAAGGACACAATTGCGAATTAGCAAAGTGACCGACCCTCATAAGGATCCATGGCATCCCAACCCGGGATGTGTAAGTAGTCCCAAACCGGACTAGAAAATGTTAAGTAAAGTGTCTCATACCTGAGACGCATGCTTTTGAGGAAAAGAGTAGTGAAACTCACCTTAGGTCGCAAGTGAAAATCCAAATTCCACGAATAGTAACGTGCTACCGACTCCCTATTACAAATGTCACTAGGTGAGTATACGTGCGTAACCAACACACCAAGTAACTCGTTTATTCAAGACTTTTAAAAGTTCAAAACCGTGTAGTGACACCTAATGACTCTACACGCTCAAGTATGTCCTACGTATCCCGTTGGTGATCATAGCAATTATTATCAGTTTAATACATCAAATACATCTCATACAAGTTTCCACACAAGTACATGTCAATTACATACCACATAGAACTGCAAATAGTCACTTAAAGACCCCGTACACAATCTGCGTTTTTAGGACAGATTGTGCGCTGTGAAAAACAATTTATTTAAAATACTTAACGAATGAATTGGAGTCCCAAATTTTTACTGAATTTTATTTGGGATTCGCTTGACAATACCTATTTTTTTGTTGTCTTAATTCCAAACATAAAAATTATAAAAATTCGTACAACACAGCTATGTCCAGAAAATTTCCTCAACAGGTCAGTTTAGTAGGAAAATTCTAAAAAATTGTGTATTCATCCAAACGAGATGAATCTACTTGGAAAAGCTCTATGTTTCCAGTATTGACCTACTGTAAAAATTTCATAACCTAACTCCTTGTAAATCTCAAGTTATGACCATTTAAAGTTAGCCCAATTTACAAATCCGAAAATCTGATATGACCCCTAATCAATTAAAATTCCAAAAATGACTCAAACGGTGTCCAAATTCGATGGTTTTGCCCATTATGAAAAGCTAAGACCTTGTACATTACAATCATGCAAAGAAATCATCAAAACAATCGATTTACCAACCCATTACAGCCCCTACAAAACGTTCAACCGAATCTGTCAGAATCTTAAACTTGCATCCCAAGTAATCTACAAACCCTAATTCTCCATAAACATCCCTAATACATGTATAACACCTATAGTACTGATTTAACACCATATTAATCATAGCAAAACACATATGTTATCATGTGAAAACCCTAAGCATGGTTACTAATAACAATCATCATCAAATTATCAAGAACATCCAAGAACTCCTACACATACATACATGCGATTCTACATATATTATTTTTAGGGTTTTTAAAGTTTTTCAATCATTATAATTCATCACAAATCATAAGAACGTATACCTTGCGAAGGATTAAACTCCCTAGAGCTTTGAAATCAACCCGAACTAGCTTGATTAGGTGAAGGATTACTTGATTGCTTGAAAACAAAGAGAGAGGGGGGGTGGGGGGTTTCGCACGGCGCAAGGAGGGACAAGGGGGTAGGGTTTTTATCTTTTCCTTGCCTCCTAATTATAAAATGGCTTGGCTTGTTCCCCAAGCAATTGGTATTAGGGCCCTTCTAGTCCATTAACTTGACCCGTTAACCATGTTCTAGCCCAATACCTGACCCAATATTATTAACCATTCTAAATTGTATAAAAACCATTGTTTTTATTATTACATAGCATATTACTCATGTTGTGCACGTAATTTGCATAATCTACGCATTACCTTTCAGTTAGGCGATCATTCACAAAAACATGTAATTCACATAAGCACGTACTTCATGTTCACCATAATTCAATTGTATATATTATTGCTATGTATGTCACATAATTCACCAACGTTTGGGATACAGGACTCATGTGTGTGTTTAACAAGGATTTTCCTACTTATAACATATGTTAACATCTTCTAACATATGTTAAACCTACTTAACTAACCCTAGTTAAGTATCTAGCCATGTATGAACATGTAAGTTAACTAGAGTTCAGTAAAAGTATTTCACCTGAAAATGCGGGGTGTTACATCATCCCCAAGTTGAAAAGAATTTCGTCCCGAAATTCAGCAAGTAAACAGTAAAGCCAGCTATAAAAATGTGTGCTTGGTTCCCGGATGTCACATAATCCCCAAGTTGATAGGAATTTCGCCCCGAAATTCACTTTGAAAGAGCTGCTTTATGTTCCGCGTTGGATCTATGTACGATTTCAGGTTCAGTAAAGAAGTGTGGGTATTTGAGCCGCATCTGATCTTTGCGCTCCCACGTGTATTCCGGTCCTAGACGGGAATTCCACTGTACCTTAACAATAGGTATAGTACTTTGTCTGAGTTTCTTGACGCCCTGGTCAAGAATCTCCACTGGTTCTTCCACGAACCGCAGCTGATCATCCACCTGGATCTCCTCCAGTGGTACTACCAGTGTCGTATCAGATAAGCATTTCTTCAAGTTTGAGACGTGGAATACATTGTGTACTCCACTGAGTTCATCTGGTAGATTTAGCTGGTAAGCTACTGGACCAATCCTTTTAACGATCTCGAAAGGTCCGACGTATCTAGGATTTAATTTCCCTCGTTTCCCAAAGTGTATCACTCCTTTCCACGGTGAGACCTTTAACAAAACCTTGTCCCCAACCTGGAACTCCAAAGGTTTTCGACGTTTGTCAGCATAACTTTTCTGTCGGTCCCGAGCAGCAGCCATCCGGTTTCTAATTTGCACTATCTTCTCAGAAGTTTCGTGCACGAGTTCGGGACCTGTTAGTTGGCTATCCCCAACCTCAGTCCAACAAATAGGAGACCTACACTTGCGCCCGTAAAGTGCCTCGAAAGGCGCACACTGTATCGAAATGTGGTAACTGTTGTTGTAAGAGAATTCGATTAAGGGCAAGTGCTTATCCCAGTTATTACCAAAGTCCACCACACATGCTCGTAGCAGATCCTCTAATGTTTGGATGGTGCGTTCACTTTGTCCATCCGTCTGTGGGTGATAGGTTGTGCTCATATCAAGACGAGTTCCTAAAGCATCTTGGAGAGTAGTCCAGAAACGAGAAGTGAATCGCCCATCGCGATCAGATATAATGGAAGTAGGCACCCCATGCCTAGAGACTATCTCCTTGATGTATAGGTTCGCCAGCTTTTCTAACGAATCTGTTTCTTTTATTGCTAGGAAGTGGGCCGATTTGGTTAAACGGTCCACGATAACCCAAATCATGTTCTGGCCCGTTGGCGTTCTAGGAAGTTTTGTAATGAAGTCCATGGAAATTCCATCCCATTTCCACATTGGAATCTCTGGTTGTTGGAGTAGGCCTGAAGGTTTTTGGTATTCAATCTTAACCTTCGCACAAGTCAAGTAGTTACTAACAGAAGTGGCTATCTCGGCTTTCATGTTTGGCCACCAGTACAGAGTCTTAAGATCTTGATACATCTTGTCCGAACCAGGATGTACCGAATAGCGAGAGGTATGTGATTCATCGAGCACCAGTTGTCTGAGATCCCCAAATCGTGGTATCCAGACTCGATTCATGAAGTACTGCAGACCGTCTGTTCTCAGTTCTAAGTGCTTATCTGCACCATGTAGGGTCTCAAGCCCGATGTTTTCTTCTTTCAATGCCTCGCCCTGGGCTTCACGTATCTTATCAGGAAGGTTGGAGTGGATGGTGAGTTGTAAGGCTCGCACTCTTTTGGGTTTCGTTTCCTTTCGACTGAGGGCATCAGCTACTACGTTGGCTTTCCCTGGATGATACTTGATGGCACAGTCATAATCGTTCAAAAGTTCAACCCAACGACGTTGCCGTATGTTTAGTACCTTTTGGTCAAATATATGTTGAAGGCTCTTGTGGTCAGTGAAAATTGTGCACTTGGTTCCATAGAGGTAGTGCCTCCAGATTTTGAGTGCGAAAACTACCGCTCCCAGTTCCAAATCATGAGTGGGGTAGTTCTTCTCATGGACCTTCAGTTGTCGTGATGCATATGCAATTACCTTATCACGTTGCATCAGTACGCACCCTAAGCCTTGGATAGACGCATCACAATATACTACAAAGTCCTCTGTACCCTCAGGCAACGATAATATCGGTGCACTGCAATGTTTGGACTTTAGTAGCTGAAAGGCAGCTTCTTGGGCATCTCCCCACTTATACGTTATACCTTTCTGCGTTAGGGCAGTGAGAGGTTGAGCGATCTTAGAAAATCCCTCAATAAACCTGCGATAGTATCCCGCGAGACCATGAAATTGGCGCACTTCAGTAGGGGTCCTAGGAGCCTCCCACTTTTTGATAGCGTCAATCTTGGCTGGGTCCACATGTATTCCTGCCTCGTTGACCACATGCCCAAGGAATTGGACCTCCCGAATCCAAAAATCACATTTAGAAAACTTTGCATACAGCTGCTCATCCCTCAGTAGTTCCAAGTTTAACTGCAAGTGCTGCTCGTGCTCCTCTCTGCTCTTGGAATAGATCAATATGTCGTCTATGAACACTATGACGAATTTGTCCAAGTAAGGCTTGCACACACGGTTCATTAGATCCATGAACACCGCAGGTGCATTAGTTAGCCCAAATGGCATAACCAAAATCTCATAATGTCCATAACGGGTTCGAAACGCCATTTTCGCCACATCCTCTTCTCGGACCCTCAGCTGATGGTACCCCGACCTCAAATCAATCTTAGAGTAGAAGCTCGACCCTTGCAGTTGGTCGAACAAATCATCAATACGAGGCAAAGGATATCGGTTGTTAATCGTTACCTTGTTCAACTCCCGATAATCTATGCACATACGAAAGCTCCCATCTTTCTTCTTGAAAAACAGAATTGTAGCTCCCCATGGCGAAGAACTGGGTCTAATGAAACCCCTATCCAATAGCTCTTGGAGTTGGGTAGACAGTTCTTGAAGCTCCCCTGGTGCCAAACGGTATGGTGCGCGTGCAACTGGTGCTGCTCCAGGTGCAAGGTCAATCTGAAACTCCACTTGACGAACGGGTGGGAGTCCAGGTAGTTCCTCTGGGAAGACATCTTGGAAGTCTCGGACCACTGGGATGTCCTCAATTCTAGTTTCGGTTTCGGCTCGAGTATCAGATATGTTAGCCAAAATGGCCGGACAGCCCTTGCGAATACACTTCTGGGCCTTCATATAGGAGATGATGCCCACCATGGCACCACCTCGATCACCCTGTATGGATAATAGTTCTCCACTTAGGAGAGGAATGCGAACAATTTTCTCCTGACAGAGAATTTCCGCGTGTTGCTTGGACAACCAGTCCATGCCAACCACGAGATCAAAGCTACCTAGGGTGATAGGTAAGAGATTGATGGCAAACAATTGCTTGTTCAACTCGAGCTTACAGTCACGATGTATATGGGTTACCTCGACAGGCTTCCCATCGGCCAGTTCAATAGAGTATGGGGTATCTAGAAGAGTAGGAACCATCCCTAATTGTTTACTAAGTTTTGATGAAACAAAACTATAGTCCGCACCAGTATCATATAAAACAGAAGCAAGAGTGTCGTTCAAGGAACACGTACCCGTCACGACGTTGTTATCGGTCCTAGCCTCCCCAGAGCCAATCACGAATGCTCTACCACGAGCCCCATTGTTGTTCCCGTTGTTGTTGTTCCCAGCATTGGTGGCGTTGTTGTTTCCTGCCCTGTTACCACCACCATTGTTGTTGTTGCCCCTGTTGTTTCCATTTCCATTACCATTCCCCTGACCATTCAGCTGTGGACAGTCTTTCTTGAAATGATTCTCACTTCCACACTGAAAACAACCCTAACCATTGCCCTGCTGCTGCCCTTGCTGAGCTGTTGGCTGGTTTCCACGAGGGTTACTCCTACATTCCCTAGCCAGATGTCCCATCCGACCACAGCGATCACATTTGTTGTAGTTACATGCCCCAGTGTGATGCCTGTAACACTTATTGCACTTTGTTAAGTTTCCATGATAACCTCCCTGGTTGTTGTTGCGATTGCTATTACTACCATGGCTGTCATGTTTCTTATTCTGTTGCTGCTGTTGACTTCCATTTCCTGGGGGTTTGCCAGATGCATTCTCCCACTTCCTCTTGTTATCAGTAGTGCCAGAAGATGAGGTGCCACGAGGAGGTAACACTCCCTCTTCCACCTTCTGGTCAGTCAGTTGATGAGCCATCCTAATAACCTGCTGGATGGTATTGAGATTAGCAGCAGTGACCATGCTCTTAATCTGGGGCACCAAGCCCTTGACATATAGCTCAATCCTCTTGTAGGGCGGGTTGGAGTAATTTGGGCACATAGCTGCCAGTTCATGCGATCTGGTGGTGTACTTCTCAATCTCCGATCCCACCATCTTTAGATTGAGATACTCAGTTTCTAGCTTCTGGATTTCGTCTCGAGGACAGTATTCCTCCTTCATCAGTTCCTTAAAATCTGCCCAAGGTGTTGCGTTAGCCACTTCCACACCTAGCATCTGCACTTGAGAGTTCCACCAGGTTAATGCCAAGTTCTCGAGAGTAGCAGTGGCGTACTTCACCCTGTCAGCTGGTGGACAGTTACACATTGCAAAGCAAGATTCCAGTTTCTCAAACCACCGCAGTAGTCCGACAGCCCCTTCAGATCCACCAAAATTATGAGGCTTGCAGTCCATGAAGGACTTGTAGGTGCAGGCTGGAGGGTGATGTCCAGGTTGTCCTGAGAGTAAAAGCAAAGGAATCACGAATGAATAAAAGAGCGTAACGTTGGAGCATAGAGGAAAGTTTAGAGCAAGGTAAAGTTACCAGCTTGAAAAGCTGCGATAGCCTCTACTATCCTGTCATTGATAAGGGCATTCAGCTCTGCTTGTGTCATGTTAATGTTGCCTCTCCCGTGTCCTCTTCCCGCCATAGTGATTCTACATTTACACTATACTCATGAGAAAACAATAATATGTCCCACATACAACCGTTCACACAGTACAAGTAAACTAGAATATATAAAACATGCGCGAGAATAGAATAAGGAATTTTTAAGTGATAGTAGTAATTAAGAATCCAACCACAAAACAAGGAATCCTCAAGTCTCACAACGTTATGAATGAACAAAAGTCATAATACTAATATATGAATACTAAAAAAAAAAATAAGGAATAAGTCGTCGTCGTGATCCATGGAGATGCATGAGCCCTCATCCTCGCTCACATCCTCAATCTCTATCTCCAATGGCTCCTCCTCCTCAGGCTCAAATTCTTCCTCGAGTTCTGCATCCAATGCTGCCTCGGGGTCATCAAATCCCCCAACTGCAGGCTCCTCTTCTGGATCCTCTGCCGGATCCTCCTCTGGATCCTCCTCTGGATCTGCACCATTCTGAGCTAGAGCTTCCTCAAGCTTGTTACTGACCAGGATCAACTCTTCCCTCAATAAGGCTGTCTCCTGAATAGCAATCAATCTCTCGTGCCTATCTTCTGCAGCTTCCCTTTCAACCCTCTCCAATTTACTACTAGCCTTCGCCAATTTACTGTTAGTCTTTTCCAGTTCCCCAAACAGGTGGTCGATCTCTCTTTCCATGTGCTTAATTGATCCATCGGCATTCTGCCTCCAAGACTGAAATTGCCTTACTGCATTATAGGCATTTTCTAGCTCGGTGTGTACGTGTCTAACCATCCCTGCCAGAGACCTATCCAATGAGTCAATGATGGGAGGGACCTGATCTGGCACTCCGTACCCTACTACCCACGAATGTAACATATTCGCAAACCACACCCAGCGATTTGTATTTTCCTCCGAGTTCCCTGTCTGAGCTGGCTGTTCGTACGGGTTCAAAGACGTGTTCTGTGAACTTCCAAGAGGGTGATAAGAAGAATAATTACGGTGAGCGGGGTTAGTCATGTTTTCCTGCAATACGTTAGATCAGCATACGTATCCAAGAAATAACTAGTAGTGTGCTGCGAATAGTGAGTGTACTAATACTTATGCTATGATGGTTATAGTCTAGATGCAAATCCTAGTTCACTATAACCAATGGCTCTGATACCAATCTGTCACACCCTCAAATTTCCACTGCGGGGTTTATACCACGAGGCGCGTGACATACCAGGATCCCATAGCCATAAGTTATAAGAACGACTCTAAATGCCCAAACCATTTAGTTCGTTATTGAAAATCATGTTTAATGTTTACCAAAAAGTTCAGTTAAATTGCGGAAGCGTAATTTAAACATAACCATTTAAGTTCATGCGTAAAACAACGCGCCCAAATAAAACCGTTAAATGCAAAGTAAAGTATAAATTAAATAATGTTCACAGCCCATGACACAATGATGCATGTCCTATCGTGCTCCGTACCTAGAGACCTGCAAAAGCATGCTATCGTGTGTCAACAAAAAGTTGCTGAGTTCACAAAGTAAAGTAGATTAATAAGCAAAAGCGCTGGTTTTCAAAACCACGTAAGTAAGTAAGTTATGTTGGTGCCCCGCACCGTGTAACCACTAATTCATCACATGCCAAGGGTAGCTAACCCATTCATGATAACTAACCGAATATACCGAACTGCTATGTACGTGTAGCCACATAAGTGTGTCGTATGCCTGACATCATTGTCTATCCACAATGATAATGTTTCGTTAAGTTATAGTTCACGCCCGCGCTCCCCGAGCCGGTGTGAGGTTTGTAAGACCCAATAGCGCTATCAACTAATAACCCACTTGCCAACCCTGGCAACTCATTCGGTACGTGAGGACTTACAAATGATAGAAATGGTTTAGTTTATCAAGGACACAATTGCGAATTAGCAAAGTGACCGACCCTCATAAGGATCCATGGCATCCCATCCCGGGATGTGTAAGTAGTCCCAAACCGGACTAGAAAATGTTAAGTAAATTGTCTCATACCTGAGACGCATGCTTTTGAGGAAAAGAGTAGTGAAACTCACCTTAGGTCGCAAGTGAAAACCCAAATTCCACGAATAGTAACGTGCTACCGACTCCCTATTACAAATGTCACTATGTGAGTATACGTGCGTAACCAACACACCATGTAACTCGTTTATTCAAGACTTTTAAAAGTTCAAAACCGTGTAGTGACACCTAATGACTCTACATGCTCAAGTATGTCCTACGTATCCCGTTGGTGATCATAGCAATTATTATCAGTTTAATACATCAAATACATCTCATACAAGTTTCCACACAAGTACATGTCAATTACATACCACATAGAACTCCAAATAGTCACTTAAAGACCCCGTACACAATCTGCATTTTTAGGACAGATTGTGCGCTGTGAAAAACAATTTATTTAAAATACTTAACGAATGAATTAGAGTCCCAAATTTTTACTGAATTTTATTCGGGATTTACTCGACAATACCTATTTTTTTTTGTCTTAATTACAAACATAAAAATTATAAAAATTCGTACAACACAGCTATGTCCAGAAAATTTCCTCAACAGGTCAGTTTAGTAGGAAAATTCTTAAAAATTGTGTATTCATCCAAACGAGATGAATCCCCTTGGAAAAGCTCTATGTTTCCAGTATTGACCTACTGTAAAAATTTCATAACCTAACTCCTTGTAAATCTCAAGTTATGACCATTTAAAGTTAGCCCAATTTACAAATCCGAAAATCTGATATGACCCCTAATCAATTAAAATTCCAAAAACGACTCAAACGGTGTCCAAATTCGATGGTTTTGCCCATTATGAAAAGCTAAGACCTTTTACATTACAATCATGCAAAGAAATCATCAAAATAATCGATTTACCAACCCATTACAGCCCCTACAAAACGTTCAACCGAATCTGTCAGAATCTTAAACTTGCATCCCAAGTAATCTACAAACCCTAATTCTCCATAAACATCCCTAATACATGTATAACACCTATAGTACTGATTAAACACCATATTAATCATAGCAAAACACATATGTTATCATGTGAAAACCCTAAGCATGGTTACTAATAACAATCATCATCAAATTATCAAGAACATCCAAGAACTCCTACACATACATACATGCGATTCTACATATATTATTTTTAGGGTTTTTAAAGTTTTTCAATCATTATAATTCATCACAAATCATAAGAACGTATACCTTGCGAAGGATTAAACTCCCTAGAGCCTTGAAATCAACCCGAACTAGCTTGATTAGGTGAAGGATTACTTGATTGCTTGAAAACAAAGAGAGAGGGGGTGGGGGGTTTCGCACGGCGCAAGGAGGGGCAAGGGGGTAGGGTTTTTATCTTTTCCTTGCCTCCTAATTATAAAAGGGCTTGGCTTGTTCCCCAAGCAATTGGTATTAGGGCCCTTCTAGTCCATTAACTTGACCCGTTAACCATGTTCTAGCCCAATACCCGACCCAATATTATTAACCATTCTAAATTGTATAAAAACCATTGTTTTTATTATTACATAGCATATTACTCATGTTGTGCACGTAATTTGCATAATCTACGCATTACCTTTCAGTTAGGCGATCATTCACAAAAACATGTAATTCACATAAGCACGTACTTCATGTTCACCATAATTCAATTGTATATATTATTGCTATGTATGTCACATAATTCACCAACGTTTGGGATACAGGACTCATGTGTGTGTTTAACAAGGATTTTCCTACTTATAACATATGTTAACATCTTCTAACATATGTTAAACCTACTTAACTAACCCTAGTTAAGTATCTAGCCATGTATGAACATGTAAGTTAACTAGAGTTCAGTAAAAGTATTTAACCTGAAAATGCGGGGTGTCACAGTTTTGTTAGATATTTTATAGATTACAAGTTAACTATTGCAAAGTCTGTTTTAAAATTTTTGTGACATCATTCTTTTGTTGAAAATTGTAATTTTATGACAGTTGTTTGTTAACATCCGTTTGACTACTCATGAAATATTATATAACTTGAACTTAGAATAGGTTTCCATATCAAATTTATTTTTAGGACATTGAACATAATGATAATATTCATTTTAATTTTTCAGACATTGAACATAATGGCACCTCTCTTTTAGGAGAACTCAGAGCACGTAGTCGAAAACTCGAACTGAATTTCGGAACAAAATTCTTTTCAACTTGGGGATGATGTGACACCTAGAAATTTTTTCAGAATTTTCTCTCACTTGACACTCACTTGACGCCAACTTTACTGTTTACTTACTGAATTTCGGAACGAAATTCTTTTCAACTTGGTGATGATGTGATACCCCACAATTTCATTTCTCACTTTAACTGAACTCTAGTTACATTCTATGCATTCTACTTAACTAGGCTTAGCTAGTTAAGTCACACGTCGCACAGGTATAGGTTAATAACTGCATGAAGTGGTAATTCGGGGAATTACTAGACTGTATACATGAGTAGTGAACCTCGGACGGTGGTGAACAATGAAACTAAATAATTGTGAATTAAATGATTGAGATTGATTGCAATTACGTGATACTCTGTGAAACTATGTGCAAACTGTATGTAATTACGTGAACTTAAACTGAATACGTTAATAAAAATCGTAATAGATGGACCGGTAGGATGGTTGGGATCTTAACACATGGGGTTACACGTATTATAGTCGAAAATAGCAAAAACATCGATGAAAACACATTGTACGACGAAGCAGGCAACCCGGCGGGGGCCGAAGAGCTGTGAGCGACCGATCACAGCCTTCGAGCGGCCGCGCGCGGGCATCAGGTTTCACCAAACCGCCTTAAACTACTATTTAAGCAACATTAAGCCTCTTGTATCTCCTAAACTCAAACCCTAATCTCCCCTCCTGCCCTTTTACGAAATATTAACCCTTAAACACCTGCTAAGGCGCAAGAACATCGATCGGGATGCTTTAAGAGCATTCGGTTGATTGTTTTGATAGCACACCCTACTTTGGAAGTTTGGATTAATTGCTTGCATACTAAGGTGAGTTTCACTACTCTTTTTCTCAAAAGCATGCGTCTCGGGGAGACAACTTACTTAACTTTTCTAGTCCAGGTTTGGGACTACTGTTTTATCCCGAGTTTTGGGATGGGTTGATTCTTGGGAGGAATTGGGTTTTGCTAGTTTCACACTCTGTGTCCTTGATGAACTAAACTGCATTCTATCATGGAAGTCCTTCACTATATACCGAATGAGTTTCCGGGTATGGCAAGCGGGTTACTAGTTGATAGCGCTATTAGGTTTGATAAACCTCAAACCATGCTGGGAGCCAGGCGTGAACTACGACCTTAGATTTTATCATTGTTGATAGGCAATGATGGGAGACAAAAACCAGCTCGCGGGGCGAGTGCAACGTTTGAGTAGTAATTCGGTATATCATTGTTTAGTTATCATGAATGGGTTAGCTACCCTTGGCATGTGAATTAGCTGTTACGAGGTCTTGGAGGCCTACACTTTTATTTGTTGTTATGTGTTCTTGGAGACATACGCTTTTACTTTCATGTTTGGGAAACCTACACTTTTACTTACCTTACTTTGTAAACTCACCGACTTTATTTTGACACACGCTAGCATACTTTTGCAGGTCTCAAGGTTCGGTGCACGATAGGTCATGCTTCATTGTGTCATGGGTTGTGAACATTATTTAACTTATACTTTGCTTTACATTTAACGGTTTTATTTTGGGCGCGTTGTTTTGCGCATGAACTTAAACGGTTACGTTTGATTTACGCTTCCGCAACTTAACTAAAATTTTTGGTAAATGCTAAACTTGATTTTCAATAACGAACTAAATGATTTGGGCATTTAGTGTTATTCTTATGACTTATGGCTATGGGATCCTGGTATGTCACGCACCTCGCAGTATAAACCCCGCAGTGAAAATTTGAGGGTGTGACATTATTGATCTAAAGTATATGTTCATTTTTTAAATACATAGAAACAATAAAAGACTTCAATTCATATGTGAGAACAATACATTTAATTGTTTAATTAATATAAAATAATAATCTTTAAATTTAAGTTATATTTCCATCTAGATCCTTCGTTTGTACAATGCTCATTAAAGACTTTTAGGGCTTTGCGGGCTGTTTAAAATTATGAAATTGAAAAGACTGATCTAAATTAAATTTATAGGTATTTTGTTAGATATTGATTACAAGTTAAGTTTGGAAAGTCTGGTTTTAAACATCGTTTAAATCATCCTTTAGTTGAAAATTGTAATGTATCATAGTTGTTTGCAACATCGGTTGACAACTCATGAAATACTCTATAACTTGAATTTAGAGTAGATTTCTATACCAAAGTTATTATTAGGACATTGAACATAATAATAATATTTATATTAATAATTTAAAAAGATGTTTATAATAACATTACTGAGTTATTTATAACTATTCGGTTTACATATATTAAAATATTAGCTACACTTAGTATATTTCATTTCATTTCATAAAGAAGTTTGTTATGGAAATATTATTTATTTAAAACAAAATAAGTAGTCAATAAAAACTATAATTACACCTTTTATAGATGATGATATTTTTGTACAATTTTTATTGATATAAAATATGCGTTCACTTTTTAAAGATATAAGAGCAATAAAAGAGTTCAAATTATTTGTAAGAACAATAGTTTTAATTTTTTATTAATATAAAATATTATTAATATAAAATAATAATATTATAATGATATGGTATCTTTCCATCTAGATCCTTCTTTTGTACAGTGCTCATCAAAGAGTTTTAGGGCTGTGCCGACTGTTTGTAATTATGAATTTGAAAAGACTGATCTAATTTAAATTTATAGGTATTTTGTTAGATATTGATTACAAGTTAAGTTTTAAAAGTCTGTTTTTAAAACTCTAGTTACATCATTCTTTAGTTGAAAATTGTAATTTATCATAGTTATTTTGTCAAATTGTTTGTAAGAACAATACTTTTAATTCTTTAATTAATATAAAAAATAATAATATTTATATTTATAATATCTTTCCATCTATATTCTTTGTTTGTACAGTTGTCATCAAAGTTATTATTAGGACATTGAACATAATGATAATATTCATCTTAATAATTTAAACAGATGGTTATAATAACTTAACTAAGTTATATGTAAATTAGAAGTTTAGATATATGTTTAAATATTAGTTACGGTGAGTATATTTCATGTCATTTGTTAAAAAAGTTTCTTATGGAAATATTATTTATTTAAAAGATAATAAGTTGTCAATAAAAACTATTATTACACTTTTTATAAATGATGACATGTTTGTCGAATTTTTATTGATATAAATATATTTTAATTTTTTAAAGATATAGGAACAATAAAAGAGTTCAATTTTTTTGTAAGAACAATAGTTTTAATTGTTTTATTAATATAAAATAATAATATTATAATGATATGGTATCTTTCCATCTAGATCCGTCGTTTGTACATTGATCATCAAAGACATTTAGGGCTGTGAAGACTCTTTGTAATTATAAATTTGAAAAGACTCATCTAATTTTAATTTATAGTTATTTTGTTAGATATTCATTGCAAAGTCCAATCAAAATAGCGGAGCTTGAAGAGGTGCAGAATGTAATGTTGATGATGCCGCCAATTCATTCTTCCACTGCTGATTCTAAACGTTTCATTGCCAATTTCATCCTCTTCATGGTATTATTATTATGAAGAGATCATCAATTGAAGGGGGCAATAACACAACCCCTTCTCCTTAAAACTGTTAAAGTTCAGATCTTTGTAGTCTTTCGTTTAAAATATGCAAGTATTCATCTGGGTTCACTTGATTCTTTATTATTTTGTGTTCTGTTGTGTTTTTGGAGTCTTGATTGATGAATGATTTGTGGGTTTTCATTGATTAAGTAATCTTAGTGAAGTGGAAAAGGCAATTGATTATTACAAGATTGAACCGGTGGTGATTTCTAAGACTATTAACCTCATTCGACCTTTTTTTTTTGTTTCCTCGTTCGACCTTTTGAACCGGTGGTGATTTCCATTCGTTCCTTCGAACCATTTTTATTATTCCATTCGACCTATTTTATTGTATTTTTAATTTTCCATTCGATTATAATAATAATAATAATAATAATAATAATAATAATAATAATGGCTTAACTCCCCTTCTCAAAGTAGTTTCTGGGGGGCGTGAGCAACTATAGGTTGCTTTTGCTCCTCTTTCATCCTTTTGGGTGAGGTGTGGTGCCTTGTCTCCTTCTTATCTCGAGACGGGGGACACATTTTTCTTGTATGGTCTCTTCTAAGGTCGCTTGTGGGGACACCTCTGGGGAGGGCCTTGCTTCTACCTCGTCTAATGGAGTGCGGCTATGCCCCCTTAGGAATTTCCACGAGTGTAAAGATGGCAAACCTGGGTCTTCTGGGTATGACAGGTTAATCTCACATTTACAGCAGTTCCATTTTAAAGATGATCGAAAGGATTTCTTTAGAAGTGCGCTTTCTAGCGATTTAGAGATGTTTACGAATGTGGGGGAAACCCTACGAGTTTTTAGATATTGGTTGTGTGGGAGGTGCATGAAGACACATGCCCTTAGCAGAGGGTGCCATCACCCGGATGGTGTCTCCACCTTCACTGGAAACACTGGCTCGGACGGGGATTTTATTGTGGGGATCCTAAGGCCTCGGGATCCTGGGGTGAGTTGTGATCTTAGGTCCCAACAAGGAGTGGTGGGGGATGTAACTCTCCTCGATCAGGTTTTCTCCATCCCGGTGCGGACAGTTAAAAGTATTCCCCCAAGTTGTTGTTTAGCATTTGCCCAGGCTTTGACGTGTGCCATTCGTAAAGTAGTGGCTTCCCCTGGGTCTGTTGAAAACTGGGTCAAACTTTTACTCTTACCACGATGTACTCTTAAGGTGGTTGTTCCGTCTTCTAGGCAGGAACGGAGGTCAGGTAACAGGAAGTCCTTGCAATGTGATAGTATTATGCGAGCCTTAGCAACATGGAAGGACGGCTCTGGGTTTGAGGACTTGGTTACATCGCTCCTCCTGACGGGGGAAGAGGTCTCGCATGGTGGGGGAGCGCAACAAACGGGGAAAAAGGATGAGGAAGTTGACCCCAATATCAAGAAATGCCTTAGGAAAGTCAGAGATGGGCACTTCACCGCCGCTGTTAAGGTGTTGTGCTTCAGTGGGGTAGCGCCACCCGGGGAATCTACCATGCAAGCCCTTATCGACAAGCATCCCATTGTTTCGCCGCCAACCCTACCGTCCAGCCCTCTACCCCACCCTGCATTATCGGTGGGTGAAGACTGCGTTTACAGGTGTGTGAAGTCTTTCCCAAAAGGGACATCCTGTGGTCGGGACGGCTTATGGGCTCAACACCTGCTGGATGCCCTCTGCGGGGAGGGGTCAGCGACTGCTTCAGGTCTGCTTTCCGCTATCACCGATGTGGTCAATCTGTGGTTATGGGGGTTATGTCCTGGGGTGCTCGCTGAATTTATTGCTTCAGCCCCCTGACCCCGTTGTTGAAACCTGATAATGGGATTCGCCCCATTGTTGTGGGGGCCATATGGAGAAGGTTAGTCTCTAAAGTAGCCATGAAGAAAGTTGGTAAAGAAATTATTAAGTACCTAGGAGACTACCAATTCGGGGTGGGAATCCCCAATGGGGCAGAGGCCGTGTTGCACAGCGTTAACAGGTTCCTCAGTTCCTTTCATGCAGACGGCTCTTTGGCCATGCTCACGGTTGATTTTTCTAACGCCTTCAACGTAGTTGACCGATCTGTTTTGTTATGGGAAGTCCATCGCCATTGCCCCTCCATTTTTCCGTGGGTCAAATTTTTTATGCCCAGCCAGCTAGGTTATATGTTGGGGATGAACGCATTGGAGCCTATACGGGGGTTCAGCAAGGGGACCCCTTGGGACCTTTGCTTTTTTCCCTTGCCTTACACCCCTAGTACGCCAGGTGCAGGAAAACTGCAACCTCCCCTTCCACGCTTGGTACTTGGATGATGGGACGATCATCGGGGACGCTGTGTAGGTTGCTAAGGCCCTGGAAATCATCAGTTCAGAAGGACCATCATTGGGGCTCAACCTTAATATCAGGAAAACAAAGATTTTTTGGCCAACCTGCGATGGGGTGAAGACTAGGCAAGGGCTATTTCCTAGTGATATTGAACGGCCTGAGTGTGACACCGGCATGTTTGGCTTAAACATATTAGTAACATCTAAGTCTACCTTAGCGAGAAACGTTTATAAACGAACTTAACTGGGTTAGTTGAGTCGGGGCAAGTTAGGATTGTCCAGGGTGCAATGATTTGGAGGATCATTGGGAGTCGTTTTCGTAATACACTAGTACCGGGTTCCGTTGTTGCAAAGTAAAGTATAAATTAAATAATGTTCACAGCCCATGACACAATGATGCATGTCCTATCGTGCTCCGTACCTAGAGACCTGCAAAAGCATGCTATCGTGTGTCATCAAAAAGTTGGTGAGTTCACAAAGTAAAGTAGATTAATAAGCAAAAGCGCTGGTTTTCAAAACCACGTAAGTAAGTAAGTTATGTTGGTGCCCCGCACCGTGTAACCACTAATTCATCGCATGCCAAGGGTAGCTAACCCATTCATGATAACTAACCGAATATACTGAACTGCTATGTACGTGTAGCCACATAAGTGTGACGTATGCCTGACATCATTGTCTATCCACAATGATAATGTTTCGTTAAGTTATAGTTCACGCCCGCGCTCCTCGAGCCGGTGTGAGGTTTGTAAGACCTAATAGCGCTATCAACTAATAACCCGCTTGCCAACCCTGGCAACTCATTCGGTACGTGAGGACTTACAAATGATAGAAATGGTTTAGTTTATCAAGGACACAATTGCGAATTAGCAAAGTGACCGACCCTCATAAGGATCCATGGCATCCCAACCCGGGATGTGTAAGTAGTCCCAAACCGGACTAGAAAATGTTAAGTAAAGTGTCTCATACCTGAGACGCATGCTTTTGAGGAAAAGAGTAGTGAAACTCACCTTAGGTCGCAAGTGAAAATTCAAATTCCACGAATAGTAACGTGCTACCGACTCCCTATTACAAATGTCACTAGGTGAGTATACGTGCATAACCAACACACCATGTAACTCGTTTATTCAAGACTTTTAAAAGTTCAAAACCGTGTAGTGACACCTAATGACTCTACATGCTCAAGTATGTCCTACGTATCCCGTTGGTGATCATAGCAATTATTATCAGTTTAATACATCAAATACATCTCATACAAGTTTCCACACAAGTACATGTCAATTACATACCACATAGAACTCCAAATAGTCACTTAAAGACCCCGTACACAATCTGCGTTTTTAGGACAGATTGTGCGCTGTGAAAAACAATTTATTTAAAATACTTAACGAATGAATTAGAGTCCCAAATTTTTACTGAATTTTATTTGAGATTCACTCGACAATACCTATTTTTTTTTGTCTTAATTCCAAACATAAAAATTATAAAAATTCGTACAACACAGCTATGTCCAGAAAATTTCCTCAACAGGTCAGTTTAGTAGGAAAATTCTTAAAAATTTTGTATTCATCCAAACGAGATGAATCCACTTGGAAAAGCTCTATTTTTCCAGTATTGACCTACTGTAAAAATTTTATAACCTAACTCCTTGTAAATCTCAAGTTATGACCATTTAAAGTTAGCCCAATTTACAAATCCGAAAATCTGATATGACCCCTAATCAATTAAAATTCCAAAAACGACTCAAACGGTGTCCAAATTCGATGGTGTTTCCCATTATGAAAAGCTAAGACCTTGTACATTACAATCATGCAAAGAAATCATCAAAAAAATTGATTTACCAACCCATTACAGCCCCTACAAAACGTTCAACCGAATCTGTCAGAATCTTAAACTTGCATCCCAAGAATCCAAGGTGTGTTCTTAATCCTAAACCTTTTTAAAAGCATTTTAATTCGTTTTCATCTAGCCCTAATTGTCCGGATCTATTCTAAGGGTGTTTTTTTGATTAAAAACCTTCTAAACATCTTTCTAAATCAAAACATTATCATTTGACATAGGTTTTCATGGTGATAAATGTAGATGCAAAAGTGCGACTAATGCTTCGGATTGAACAACAAACTTATTTTGGTAAATATCGTTGGTGCGAAGGAGAAAATCAGAAGGTGCGAATGAAGATTAGAAGGTGCGAAGGAAGATCTTCTAGTCGAATGTGTTTATTGTTTTATGTGTAACTTGGTTCAACCAATCAGTTTGGGCGAACCTGCACATTCGCACGATCAATTTGGGCGAATGTGCAGTCTATAAATAGACAAGTTTGATTTTTGAATGTAACTTTTGGTCATTATTATTCCCTCCACTTTCTGATATTCTCTCTAGTGTTTTGTTTAACTCTTTTAACGTTCATACCTTGTTTGTAATCATATTTCAACGTGTAATCGAGTTGTTAATTAATGAAAAGCTTTTGAAAATGATGATCTGTGAGTTTTAATCTGTTGGACTATTATTTTGTGATAGTTTTAGGGTTTCCGCACCTAAAACTAACTTGTTTGATCATTCTTTGTTGTTATACGATCCTTTCACGCACATACAAAGTGGTATCAGAGCCATTCTGGATCAAACAACCACAAATTAATAGTTTCTCAGTTGATTTGGACCCAATTTTGGTCAAAAAGTTTCTGTTTTCAATGAACAAACTGATGTGATAAGATTTTGATTGATTACAACTTGATTTCGAGGTTAAATTGGATAATTCTCTTCATTAAAGTTGTTCCAAATCAATTCCGGTTCAAAACCTGATTTAGATCATCAAAATCCATCAACATTTAATAAACATGATCAAAATTAACGGATTTTCAAAGAATAACCGTTTTTGAATTCTCTAGGGTCGAAAGAGAGAGAGTGGTCGAAAGTGGAAATTTATTTGGTCGAACGAGGGATTTTGTGGTCGAAGGAAGTGTTATAGTGGTCGAACGTAGACTTTCATTGCTTATTTTGTTCATTCGTCCAGTTGTGTCACCTTCGATTGATCGAACGGTCGAAGGAGCAGGAGAACGGTCGAACGAGAGGAAAAAGCGGTCGAAGGAGTTTTTGTGATTTTAGTCCACATTCGTATCAATCAAAACGGTCGAAGGAGAACATAATTTCTCATTCGCACGTTCGATCATACGAAAGAGAATCCTGTTTTTAAAACATTTCTAATCTTTTCGTGTTTAATCATTTGCAGGACAAGATGTGGAACTTCCCAACAACGCCTAGACCTACTCAAGCACCATAACAGCAGACAACACAAGATCAGTGGTCCGTTGCAGCCCAGAAGACTAGTCAACCATCCCAGCCCATCAACTATATGGCTATGACTAGTTCGGTTCCTCAACAAGTTGTTCAACCATTACAACAACCGATTGACAACTATTGGGGAGTTGCAACAGCTGCAGTTCATTCGCAGACGACCAACGCCATATCCACTCTTATTCATGATTTATCCTCAGGAAGCGGCAATCGTCCACCAAAGCTAATGGACATGAAGGAGTACAACACATGGAAGACGAAGTTTAAGATTCATGTTGAGGGACAAGGACTTGAGGGAGCCGAGGCATGGCAAATGATAGTGAAGGGTTACGTTGCTCCTATTCTGGAGAATACTGGAGAACCGATACCTTTGGAGAATTTGGCGGATGATGAGAAGAAAAGGTTTGCGATAGAGAAGAAGGCATTCTCTCAGCTATCCCAAGCGATCAACACTGATTTATTGCATCAGTTTGGATCGTGTACAACATCCAAACAATTATGGGATATGTTGAGAAACCGACATGATGGTAATGAAAAGACAAGGAAGCTGAGAATGGAAGAGCTTCGGAAGGAATTTGAAAACTTCAGTTACATGGGCAATGAGACCCTAAAAGAGTTGGTTCCACGGTATTGCCATTTGCTCACTGAACTGTCGAGCTATGAGATCAGCATACCAATGTCAGAATTAGTAGATAAATTTGCTGATGCTTTACCACCTTACTGGAACCAACACATTGAAGTGTTGAAGGAAAAGGATGCATACCAGTATTGGACTATTAACGAGTTCATTCAAAAGCTGGAAAATAAAGAGATGGAGGAGAAGAGAAAAGCTAAGAGAGCTCAGATTCCACAGAATCCTGATTTATATGTGAGTGGTACATCTAACTCTCTTTCTACTTCAAGCACCACTTCAAATGTTGCTCCTCACATTGCATGTGTATCCAATGTTGTTGAATCCACAAAAGCACCCATCAACTACCTTGCCCAAACTTCATCTTATACACCATCATACACATCACAATCTTTTTCAACACCAAACTTTATTCCACCTTTTTCACCATTACAACAAGCTGCATGCTACACAGCAAGTCAAACACAACAACAACAACAATACACTCCTCACATGAATCAGATGCAGATTACTCAAGCACAATCAAGTCAAAGCCCGATTGTGTTAGAGACCTCAAATCTTAACAATGTGACTGTTGAAATTGCTCAATAGCATGTTGCTCTAGTATCTGCTATGGTTGCATCTTATAACGGTTTGGTTGCGAGTCAAATTGGAAATAACAATCTCACCAATGAGGACTACGCTCAAATCGACAAAGAGGAGATGGAGCTTATGGACATTCAGTGGGCTTTTGCAAGCATAATGAGGAGGGCCACTGACTTTATTCAGAAGACTGGCAGAACTGACCTTTCAACTTCTCCCAACACCACATACGGATTCAACAAAGCAAAAGTTACATGCTTTAATTGTGGTGAGAAGGGTCACTTTAAAAGAGAGTGCACACAGCCTGCACAGCAAGGTAATCGAAACCCGTTCAATTCAACATACCAAAACAGACAAAATCAAAACCAAAATCAAGTTTCATACAACAGTCCCAACATCTCAAGCTTTCAACCCCAAAACAATTATCAGAACCGTCAACAAAATACCAACACTAGACAATCCACAACTCAAAACCAATCTCAACAAAATCCAAACCGAACCATAGTTCCTATCTCTACACCTAACACTCAAAACCAAAACCAAACTGATAATCAAAACCAAGCACTTGTGATCCAAAAGGATGAAGGTTTTGATTGGACGGGTATGCAATTGGGGGTGGAGGAGAGTACTGCTGGGAACGTGGCTTGTGTGGCACAGCAGATGAGTCTGGATGAGAATGAGGAGATTGAAAAGGAGGTTGTGATTGAGAAAGTGTCGGAGTTGAAAATTGAGGAAGTGAATGAGGATGTGATTGCTGAGAGTGAAGACAAGAAATCGGTGATGATTCTTGATTCTGTCACGGATGTTGGAGACCACTACGATTCAGCTTACTCGGATATGGAGAGCGAATCTGATTCAGAGGCTAGTGTGAATTCACTAGATGATGACATTGACCAACTACTAGCTAAAGCTGATTTCCTGATGACCCGCAAGTCGTGTATGGTGGATGATGCGTGCACCAAGATTGACTACTCCAAATTCTTCGCAGGGAAGGAAGGAAGCTCACTTCGCTTTGATGGCAATGACAGAACCTCCTAAACCGGTAAGTTCTGAATCTCAATCTCAAGTGAGTGTTAAATGTGTTAAATGTGCTGATTTTGAAAAACTGACAGATGAAAATAAGCTTCTCAAGGTCCAACTTGAGAGTGCCAAAATCAACTGTCAGATTTATCAAAAAGATTTAAAAGATTTCAACAAAGTTCTTGATGGTTATAAAAAGGATGTGTCTGAACTTAAAAAGAAATTGTCAATTAAACAACTTGCCATTAATAACTATATCAATGAAATGGAAAACACTAAATTAGAAATGGCAACCATCAAGTGCTTTGCTGAAAAAGTAAACAAGAAGTTAGAGAGTTACAAGCACATAGCATATGTAGTTGTCCATATCATGGAAGAACCCTCCCAGTCGAATAGTGCAAACTATAAGTCGGTCCCATCTCCGGTATTGTTTGAAAACCACAACTTATATGCAATACCACCGGAGACGTTAGTCAATTCTGATTCCACATCAGAAAACGAGCCTAACACTTCTAGTGTCGGGGATCCGTATTCTGATGTGAGACCTGTACTGGGAAACAATGAGGGTGTGGTCGCTGCTGATGATTCAGATGAAGAAGATGAACCATCTGAGACGGTTGAAAATGAAAGTGATATCCCTGATGAAAATCATATAATCACTACTGAGCCAGTCTCACTGTCTCAGATCGTTCATCCCATGGCTAATGCTCATCGTAAGAATGTTGTTAAGAAAAATGAAAAGTCTGTTGGTAAGTGTGTTGAAAAGAAAGAGTTAAAGAAAATTGAGAAAAATGTGAGCAAACCGGTTGAAAAGAAAATTGAAACTAAATCTGAGAAAAATGTGGTTAAACCAGTTGATAAGAAAAATGAGATTAAATCTGACAAATCTAATGACATGAGCAATGAATTGAGTGACAAACCTGTCAAAATCTTCTATCGGATGCAAGGCTCCGATAAGATTTTATCTGATGATGAATATCCGATTAAATTCGTCAATTATTCCAAAATCGAAAAGATCTGGCAGGAAAGTACGATTTGGTTTCCAAAATTTGAAAGAACCAATGACATTCCTCAAGAAATTTTAGATAAAATTTATTCGGATAAAGATGCCAAGGTCAATGTCACACAATTTATTTTGCCAGTTGATAAAGCAAACAGTTTTATTGAACCGACTTACTCAAAGGACCCAGCTCCTGAGAGTTTAAGGAAACAATGCATGATTGATCGATATCCCATTGCTAGCTTTTCCAAGTCGCCGATCAAAGAAAACTATGAGGAATACCGTGCGTGTTATAAGTGCGGGGAACGGGGACATTTACTTGCCGCCTGTCCGTACGTACGACACAAAAGGCACGAGGTGGAGATGAGGCAATATCATGATTATCCGGTTGACAACTACGGTTATCCACAAAGACGGTATTTCCCTCAGCAAGAACCTTATTATAATCAAACCAATTTTTACAACAAGAGGGAAAACCGTCCGATGACGTATGATAAACGCAACCGGATAACCACTGAGAAATCTGCTAAGAAACCGGTGATGAACTCAACTGCTGGCAACAAAAAGGTTGCTTCTAAACCTAATGGAAAACAAGCAGTTGGACCTGTCTCTGTTAAATTAGAGAAGGTAACCAAAAAGGTTGCATTTAAAGATGAAGTAAAGAAACCGGCTGAGACTTCAAAATCTCAGATCCGGATCTTGAAAAGATCTGAGCAATCTTGGTCATCTAAGGAATCTGAAGGAGCCTCAACTTCACAGAATGAGAAGAGTGAGAAAAAAGGTGGGAGTGAGAAGAAAGGGGTTTATTTAACCCAAGATGTTTGTGAATTGAAAGAATCTTTGAAACAACCCGTTCAAAGACCCAAGACCAAACAGGCTTGGGTCCCCCGAAAGATCTAACTGCTTTACTTTATATGTGCAGGGAGCTCCAGCTGGCCCTGTTAGCAGCCTATGGATTGTTGACAGTGGAGCTTCTGGTCCCATGACAGGGGACCTCACGCTACTCTTTGATATCAAAAACATTAACGGAGGTTATGTGGCATTTGCTGGTAATAAGGGAGGCTACATTACGATGGAGGGTAGTGTAAGCAATGGGGTCGTGACATTTGAGCGGATATCATACGTGAAACAGATAGATTACAATCTGCTCTGTGTTAGTCAAATTTGTGATAAACAATTTTCTGTGTATTTTGATGACAAATCCTGCTACATCTTGAAACCTGGGTTTGAACTTTCGAAAGAGTGGGTGATGCTGAAGGCACCGAGAGTAAACAATTTGTATATTCTCGATATGTCAAAGCAATGACCACCCATGGCCAAGTCACGTGTTTCCTCTCTAAGGCTACAGAAAAGGAATCTATTATGTGGCACAGGAGAATGGGACACATTCATTTGCGAAAGATGAACCAGTTAGTGAAGAATGAACTTGTCACGGGAGTTAATGTGAAACACTTCCATTTGAATGACAAGTGTGTTAGTTGCAAAAAGGGAAAGCAGCACAAACAGTCCCATAGACCAAAGAAAGTAAATTTTGTTGAAGTGCCGCTTGAGCGTTTGCATATGGACTTATTCGGTCCAGTCAGACGTAAAAGTCATGCCGAGGAGTTGTACTGTCTTGTGGTGACTGATGATTATTCTAGATTTTCATGGGTCATGTGCTTGCATCAGAAAAGCGACACTTTTGACAACTTGAAGGTTCTGTTTACACGTCTGGAGAATATATATGGTCTGAAGATCAAATGAATCCGGAGTGACAATGGGACGGAGTTCAAAAACGCTCAGATGGAGGATCTTTGTGCATACAAGGGAATTCATCATGAATATAGTGCTCCATATACACCCCAGCAGAACGGTGTCGCAGAGAGAAAGAACAGGACTCTAATAGAGACGGCGAGAACTATGCTTGCGGATTCAAATCTTCGAGTCATGTTCTGGAACGAAGCTATTTACGCAGCATGTTATACTCTTAACCGTGTTTTGACAGTGAAGAAGTTTGGCAAGACTTCTTATGAGCTGTTGAACAGACGCAAGCCGAATCTGGAGTATCTAGAACCATTTGGTGCCCCGTGTACAATGCTGAATCCTTCGGAGAAGTTCGCACCAAAGGCTGAAGAAGGTTATTTTGTTGGATATGCAACCCCATTAAAACGGGTATTCAACAAAAGAACTAGAAAAGTCGAGGAGTGGGCTAACGTCGAAGTACAAAGATACACACAAAATGTACAGGGTGGAGGTCCAGATTGGATGTTTGATTACAAAGACTTCTTTGAATCATTCAATCTAGATAGCATGGTTGAAGAAGCTGTACTTCGCTTATATTACGAGGTCGAAAACGCCATGACTTCACCGTTAGTGCGTCCGATAACGGTAAATCCTCAAGCAGCTTCTAATGATACCACTGCTCCTGTGATGGAAGAAGAGGTGTTCCAAGAAGCTTCCACAACGCTTAATTCATCAGATTCAGAAGATGAAGACGATGATGCAACAAGTGAAGCTATTCTGGACAATGCTACAGTGACACCACCAGTGAACCCAACTAATACTGATGCTTCAACATCGAATGTGGGTAATGATCTGGTTTCTACAGAGAATTTGACAACTCAAACGGGAGTACAAGTACCTGATTATCCGGAATCTCGGATACATCGGATACACCCGCTTGAACAGGTTATTGGTGATCCTGGTAGCAGCGTGATGACAAGAGGGCAGTTGAGAAATGCTCAAGCACCAGAAAATATTGGCAACCTTGCTTTATATGCCAAAATACAGAAATCTGGTTTTCAAAATGACTGGTCTTTCGCTTGTTATGTTTCGCAGGTCGAGCCGCGGACATACAAGGATGCTCTTTTGGATGATGCCTGGGTGGAAGCAATGCAGGAGGAGTTGTTACAATTCCAGAAACTCGGTGTATGGACACTAACAGATTTGCCTCCTGGAAGAAAGAAAATTGGAACCAAATGGGTGTTTAAGTGCAAGAAGGATGATAGAGGAGTCATAGTGCGAAACAAAGCTCGTCTGGTCGTTCAAGGTTTTCATCAGGTTGAGGGAATCGACTACAATGAAATCTATGCACCGGTTGCACGCTTGGAAGCTATCCGAATGTTCCTAGCGTTTGCATCATGGAAGAAATTTAAGGTGTATCAGATGGATGTAAAGAGCGCATTTCTTTACGGTGTGGTCAAAGAGGAAGTTTATGTAGGTCAACCGCCAGGCTTTGAGGACCCTATTCACCGGGATAAGGTTTATGTGTTAAACAAAGCTCTCTACGGGTTGCACCAGGCTCCGAGACAATGGTATGAGGAGCTGAGCACGTATCTTCTCTCGAAAGGATTCAAACGCGGACTGGTAGACTGCACACTGTTCACGAAACGAGCAGGAGATGATTTGCTTCTTGTACAAATTTATGTTGATGATATTATTTTCGGGTCAACTAACGAACTTCTGTGCAGGGAATTTGAAAAAGTTATGCAGGAAAAGTTCGAAATGAGCGCAATGGGAGAAATGCAGTTTTTCCTAGGCTTGCAGGTGGAGCAAAGACCAACGGGGATCTTTATTCACCAGACGAAATACGTTTTTGAAGTCTTGAGCAGATTCCAGATGGATGATTCGAAGCCGATGGATACCCCGATACAACCTAATCACGGGATTGGAGTTGACCTTAAGGGGGAGCTGACTGATCCATTTACATACAGAGCAATCGTCGGATCTCTGATGTATCTCACAGCGTCTAGACCTGATATAATGTTTGCGACATGTCTTTGTGCGCGAAATCAATCGAAGCCGAAACAGAGTCATCTTGCAGCTATCAAGCGTATCCTTAGATATCTGAAGGGTTGTCCATCGAAAGGACTTTGGTACCCTCATGATGATAATTTTGACCTAATCGCTTTTAGTGATGCAGATTGGGGCGGCTGTGACAATGACAGCAAATCCACAACGGCTGGATGTCAGTTTATGGGGAGCAGGCTCGTGACCTGGCAATGCAAGAAACAAACCGCAGTTACACTATCCACATGTGAAGCAGAATACGTTTCAGCATCGAGCTGCTGCTCACAGGTTCTTTGGATACAACAACAGATAGTGGATTACGGTTTGCAATTTCTTAAAACCCCTATTTACTGTGATAATGAGGCCGCAATCGCATTAACGAAAGACTTAGTAAATCACTCAAAGGCTAAACATATCCGGATTAAATATCATTTTATCCGTGATTGTTATGCTAAAGAGTTGATCGATATGGTCAAAATCCACACTGATTACCAACGCGCAGATCTTTTTACCAAAGCTTTTGACAAATCCAGATTTGATTATTTTTTAAAAGCTAATGGTATTAAAGAAAAACAGGACTGATCACCACCTCAGTCTATCACTTTTTAGTTTACATTTTTACTGCTTTTCAGAAAAATTTCAAAAATCCAAAAACATTAAAAAATTTCAAAATCCATAAAAATTAGAAAATTTCTTTGCTGACTGCTATATTTTCTTCCCTTAGATTAATGTCGTCAGATTTCGGTGAACAAACGATATCTGGGCAGTCACATATTTGAAATGCTCCAGCTTATCCTTGGGAACAGTAAATTCGAAAATCTATAAAATCAGAAAATTCTAAAATGATTTCCTGGAGTATAAAGGGAAATGATAGTACATCAGTGGGGATCTGACACATTCTAAGTAATGTACTGCTATATAGGGCGTGTGTCTGAGTCTGTGCGATGTGCTGATAGGCTTCGTAGACCTATTACTGCGTGTCTGATACATACATATCAAACGAATTGTTGTGTGGATGAACTCCTCATGGGCATATGGTCTTAGTACCGTAATTTACTTTGATAGGGTATTTGTACAAAACTCGGAGGTTTAGGGTCGTTATGTTATTAGTTGTCTGGGGATAGCCTCTCTGATCTTCTGCTGTAAGTCATTACGGACCTAGATCAGACAGGGTGTCTTTATAAAAGAGCTATATGCCAAATCCTAAAGTTACCGAATTGAAGAACTTTCCATGTTATATGATGATCAAAGATTATCTATTACATCGTATTGATCATTGATGCAAATCATGATTAATATCAGTCTTCAACCTGGTATATTGCATATGTTACTTTGCTGCATTAATTTGCTGACCTGTATACCTCTATGCATTATATATTGTACAATTACAGATGACGAAAGCATAATCACGCTTTACAATGAGTCTTTGTGCATTTACTTCTTGATACGGGAGTATGTCGTGTGCGTGGGAACCACAGACAATTGCGTTTATACTATAAATATCAGTATCAGTTTAATGCACTGCACAAAAGTCTGCATGTGAGTTTATGTGGATCACAATATCAGCAGTTGCCAGATCACACATTGTCTTTAATGATAATAATTCAAAAGATCAACGGTGTGATCAGATTTCTCAAAAACTGATATGATCCCTTTACCGGAAATCCCAAAAACAATTACAGTTTTTCATTTACATTTCTGCATTTTATTTTATCGTCAAAAATTACAAAACTCAAAAAGATTTTAGGTGTGTTTTAGCATAAACTTTAGAAAATCCAAAAAGATTTTTCATTTCCATCTTATTTTTGATAACTGATGGTGGTTGATGTCGATTTTCTAAACCTTGATACACCATTTGAGCTTTGTAACTTTTAAAATGTGAAAACATGATTGTTGGATGCTTAAAAGTTGGAAAATAATTGGACCGGGACTCGTTTTTGAGATTTGGAAAATTTTCAAAAATCCCATTTCTCATTCGCCCATTCGGTTGGTCGAATGTGGGATTTTACATGTTCCTTCGTATGTTCTTTATGGGCGAAGCAGAGTGTTCATGATCATTTATCTCATTCGAATCCTTTTGGCTCATTCGAACCTTTCACTAGGGTCGAAGGAAACAAAAGTTTCTCCTTCGTATGTATAGAATGGGCGAAGGAGTATGCCTATATATACCCATCTGTCTCATTCGAACCCCATTCAAAAAAAATTTCAGATTTTTCACTCTAACCTCACCTTGTTGCTTGATTCTTTTGAACCATTCCATTGTCTTCGTCACTTCATACTGATCATTTTGCACCTTTTTACACAGGTTAACATCATGGAATGAAGGATTAATTCACTGTTTTATGTTTCGAGCCCTAAAATACTAATACTGTTTAAAATCAATATCATTGTAACAATTGATGATTAGGTTTCATTACATATGTGTTTTAGGGGGAGAATAACCAAAAATCATTGATTTAAAACTAACAGTATTATCAATTGATCAACTGTTCTGGTTCGAACCCTAATTTCAATTGAAAACACATATATAATGAACAATTGATGTATTTGTTAGTTTTGAAAAGTTAATCGGCATCATTAGAATCTGTTTCAATCAAAAGCACACGATCAGAAACACTTAAAATCAAAATTGAAAATTCAAATTTTAGAACAGTCACCTTCGACCATTACGAATGGGCGAAGGAGAAAATCAAACGGTCGAATGAAGAATGTTTGGGCGAATGAAATTTTTATTCGAAATTCATACATTCGTACCATTAATATTTCTCATTCGTACCTTGCTAAATCTCTTTCGTACCCCTGTTTGGGCGAAAGAGAAGGTTTATTACCAAAACTTTTCAAGTTTGAAATTTTGTCGATTTTTAACGTGTGTTTTTGTTTGTTTTGCAGATTTAACGATGTCCGAACAAGAGAAGACGACGGAACAAGATGGATCATCATCACAGCCTGCCAAGCTTTTAGACTTCGAGAATGCGCATAACTGCTGTGCGTATCTTGGAGAGGTGAAGAAGCATACAGAGTTCGTTGGCATTATTGATTTCTTGAAGAGATACAGGGTGATAGATGCTATTGCTACACCGACGATTATTTACAGGGATATGATGCAAGAATTTTGGTCGGAAGCGAAGCTTGATTTCTGGAAGTGCGAATCATGTTTGACGAGCAAGATTCAAGGACAGAGAGTGATTGTTTGTGAAGAGGATCTGAGAGAAGCGTTTAATTTAGATGATGAGCCGACTGATCCTAAGGAGTTCAGTTTTATGGATCAGCGAAAGTGCTTTCTCAGAATGAAATACAATGGACCAATCACTAATGGTTCATTGCATAAGGGAAAACTGTGCCCCCAATTCAAATATCTGGCACACGTTTTGATTCATGTATTCGGATCTGCAGCTAGAGGATATGATTTGATGAGAAAGAGCATCAGTTCTATGATGGTTGCCTTAGTGTTGAACAAACCGTTCAATGTTTCAGGCATGCTGATGTCTCATTTACTAGAGCCTGTGAACAACACGAGGAATCTGAAGTTTCTTTTATATCCTCGTTTCCTCCAGATGGTGTTTGACAATAAGTATAAGGAGCTGAAAAGAGATCCTAAGCACATAGTTGTTCAGGAACATATGTCGCTGAATACACTCGCTAGGATGAAGGCGTATAAGGGATTGTCAGTTGATGAACGTCCTCCAGGAAGACGTTTATTTGGACACCTAGCTAGAGTTGATTATACAGATCCGGGTGAAGGGCTTGTGAGGCATGCAAACAGTGATTCTGATCCTGATAACCCATTACATCCTGTTGATCCTGATGCAAAACGCAAAAGACAGGTTGTGAATGTTGGCGCAAAGAGTAGAAAGACAAAGAAAAAGGAGATAAGGTTAGAGGTTGCTACTGAAACAGAAAAGAAGAAAAGCACACCAAGAAGACATAATAGTATGGCGAAGAAAGGATGACATTTAGTTGATGAAGCGTCAGTTGATTCAGAAGAGACGATAGAAGATGAACAATGGGATTCTGATGCTGAAACGTTAAAGACCACCTCGCCCAAGGCCACTGAGGCTGGTGTGTCTACTAGTCAGGGTGTTGAAGATCAAGGGAATAAGAGTCCTATTCTTGTTGATGAAGATGAGTTGATTATGAATGTAGATGAGACGTTTACTGGTTCTCCTGTGCAAGCTGCTAAGAAGAAGAAGAAACGGGAGAAGCCGAGTATCAAGAGAAAGAAAGACATTGAATAATTGATAGCTGGTAAGAAACTACCACCGGCTACTAGTTCTAAGTCACCGGTTACTGCACCAGCACAGAAGAAGCAAAAGACTACGACAACATCGAGCACACAACAGACTGAAGATATACCTATGGATGAGGTTAATGAGGCATTGGATAACGTGCTCAAGAAGATCAGAAAAGGCAAACTGCCTGATGTTGTTGAACCACCAATGAAGAAGAAAGTTTCGGTGGATAGTGACATTATGAGTGCTGTGAATCAGAGATTGTCTGAGATGATGAATATAATCAACAAACAACAAACTGAGATCGAGCAGTTAAAGTCGAATGATAAGAAGATGTTGGAGGTCATAGTCACATCAGCAGATGATAATGAAGCTTTGAAGAAAACAATTAAGAGATTGAAAAGAGAGAATAAGAAGTTGCTGAAGCACGAGCAACGAAACACCAGGAGAATCATTGTCTTGAAGGAGGAGAACAAACAGTTGAAAAAGAGTAACAAGCATATGGACGATTTGATCAAGAACTTGTACTCTCAAGCTCCTCAACTTCAAGCTGGTGAAGTAGATAAGGAAAGAGAAGAAGAACAAGTTGATTTCAAACCATCTGATGAAGAAGAAGATGAAGAACTTGATGAAGATGCAGGAAACGATACGAAGAAGAAGAAGAAAGATGATAAGGATGATGGAGGTTCAGATGATGGTTCAAGTGATGGAAACGGCTCTTCTTTTGATGATAGTAGTGATGATGATGATGATAACGCTGATATGTTTACATATGAGAAGCGTGACTCAAGTAAGGGTGGAGAGTCGAGCTCTAAGACTCCTGGAGAGAATGTGGATGAAGATATATTCTGGAATGAGAAACTGCAATCGTTATCTGAAGACGATAAAAACATGTATTGCCAGATGCTCACTGATCGAGTCTGGACGATCGACATGACCAGCAGATTTCTAGAGATATTTGAGTCGAGCAATAAACTATTTGAGTTGGAGTTTGATGACTCTGATCTTGAGGATGGGGAAGTTTCTGCGGCAATTTCAAAAGAGATTCTTGAGGGTTTAGCTAAGCAAGTAGGAAAGACTTTGGAAGAATTACTTGCTGATAATTTCATTCCAAAGATACCTAAGAAGGAAGCCGGGAATCATTCTGATGGCCGTGATGTTCCTGCGTTTGAGGATGTTGAAATGGAAGATATTACGAGTGAGGAGTATCCACAATATTTCAAGACTAATCAAGATTGTGGATTTCCTGGATTCTCAGATGAATTGCTAAACCATGCCGAGAAACTGGCGAAAGAGAAGAGCAAAGCGTTTGAAGACGAAATCTTTAAAGGGCATGACAAACCACGGTTCGAGTAGTCGGAGAGTTTGAAGGAATTCTTGAAGAAGTTGAAAGGAAAAGAAAACAATCGTCCGAAAGCTGAAATTCAAGGAAGCTTTTACAAACTTCATAGTGGTATTTTCAAAGGTCGTGCTTTGGCCTTGAAGTTTGTTAAAGAATTGAGATGTATTGCAGTAAAGTGGGAGAAGGAATCTTATACTTCGATAAATTTCATCATTTGAAGACTCTTCCCTATTGGGCAATCCGTGATATTTGTCGTCACCGTTTAACGGGAGCGTCAAATAGTCAGATTACCTACTTTGCTGAGAAAATGATGAGAGAAAGCCGAACCAAGTGGGATTTGTTTAAAGCACAATATCCTAAACGAATCGTTCACAAGAAGGATATTGATCAGATTACATGTATGCCTAAGGTGACGTTAAAGTACAAACCACCGCGAGTGTTGAAAAAGATTCCTTTGTTGCCTATCCCACAACACTTCGCCAAAGATTTCATCTGGTGGTATTACGATTGGAAAATTGCAGAGGCCGTGATTGTATTGAAAGACGGAGAGAAGAACTACAAGAAAGTACACATTTTTGATCCCATGTGGCTAATAAACTGTTCACATGAGGATATAATCATGTTGTTCTACAATCCGATCTATTCTGATGCGAAGGATGCTGAGCAAGCAAGAAAGTACCAACGTGTGGTATTTCTGTGCTTTGCATATGATATTAATGCTGGGTGTGACTATGGCGAGAAGCTGGGAAAGTTTGTTGAAAAGCAAAAGGTGCCTGAACTGAAAACGAAGAAGCAAAAGCAATTTCAGGAACCGGAGTTGACGAGAGAACAGAAGATTCAACGACATATCAGACTGATGAATATTAGATTGGACGAACAACGTCGACAACAATCCAAGCAATAGTCGAGGGGGAGTTTGTAGATGCAAAAGTGCGACTAATGCTTCGGATTGAACAACAAACTTATTTTGGTAAATATCGTTGGTGCGAAGGAGAAAATCAGAAGGTGCGAATGAAGATTAGAAGGTGCGAAGGAAGATCTTCTGGTTGAATGTGTTTATTGTTTTATGTGTAACTTGGTTCGACCAATCAGTTTGGGCGAACCTGCACATTCGCACAATCAATTTGGGCGAATGTGCAGTCTATAAATAGACAAGTTTGATTTTTGAATGTAACTTTTGGTCATTATTATTCCCTCCACTTTCTGATATTCTCTCTAGTGTTTTGTTTAACTCTTTTAACGTTCATACCTTGTTTGTAATCATATTTCAATGTGTAATCGAGTTGTTAATTAATGAAAAGCTTTTGAAAATGATGATCTGTGTGTTTTAATCTGTTTGACTATTATTTTGTGATAGTTTTAGGGTTTCCGCACCTAAAACTAACTTGTTTGATCATTCTTTGTTGTTATACGATCCTTTCACGCATATGCAATAAACATATGTAAATTGTGTATCATGTAGTGTTATGTGTTGTTCAATGATTTGCTGCTGTATCTATGATAGAAACATGATATAGGATTGTTATTGATGCTAGATTATTGTTGTTTAGGGTTAGGATTAGATAAATGATGATATTATGGGTATTTGGGGGGTTTTTAACGAATCTAGACTTGATGCATGATATTTATGATCAATAGAACTAATAAGGAAAGATCGAACACTCGACAAACTGAGCATTTTATGTTGAATATGGATCGATTTCAAAAGTTTCCAAATTGGGTAAATTATTCATGCATGAAAGTGATGTTTCCATAATCTTTACCATTTTAGGAAAGGGCTGAAACGGACATGCTATTGGGGGAAATCGGTGGGGTTTTGTAGGGATAAGTTATTCATGCTTGACTGCTGTGTTTGATGATGTTTCGAGTCGTTTTGAATGTGTTTGAAGCGTTTTTAGGAAAATTTGCACAACAGGGGCGAACCTGGACTCCTTCGACCGATCGAAGGTGCGAAGGAGAGAGTCCAGGGTCGAACCTGGGTTATCTTTGGGCGAACGTGATAAAACGGGCGAAGGAAACATCAAACGGTCGAACGAAATACAAAACGGGCGAAGGAGACTTAAACTGATTGGTTCGACCGTTCTGATGCAGAAATGAGATTTTTGATAAAAACTAAGTGTTTTATGCTTGAACCTTGTGTGTAATCTATGTGTACTTGATTAGTTAGGGTAATGGGTTACCAACGGGATGTCGGGTCGGTCTAGTGTGACGGTTAAACATTTAAACACGTTTTAAAACGTACTTGGTTATGATCTGGACAACCGGGGACTAGATAACCTTATGGTTATTAGTCGGAACACTTATGTGAACATTTTGATAGATCTCCGGTAGAGGGATTATCAAGGGCTTAACATCTTTACTTGTAACCGAAGAACGCTATTTAAGGTGAGTTCACGGCCCCACTTTTATAGCTTTAACTTTTGGGGGAGAAAACATGCGCTAAACTATTTTGGTAACATATGTCATACTATGGTTTTTAACTTTGTATTGCTATACGATCTTTGGAAGTCCAGGGGGAAACCATGAATATGCGGGGATGCACAACGGGGAAAATGTGGATAGATCTATTGGGCGTGACCTGCCCCACTCGCCGGCTTGGAGGACCGGGCGGGTGCATATTGTCTCGAACAGGAACATTGGTATCATGCTGAACATTCGGGCTGCTTAATCATGCTAAACATTGCTAAACGTGTCTAGTAATGGTTTCCAATTGTAGTAGTAATAAAACATAAGCCTAGCTAGCGTGCCTGGTAACATTGATATAGTATGGACATGGTAACGTTTTGGTAACATATTGAACAAACCTGTGAACTCACCAGCATTATATGTTGACATCTTTTTTTGGCATGTTTTTCTCAGGTCGCTAAGGTAGCAACAAATGGAACTAGGCGCACGGGTCTGCATTGGCGTCTAGGCATAGTTGCACGTTTTGTAATAAAAGTGTTTTAAATACTTTGAGATTCTAGCATAGCTGATTAAATGCTTCTTAAATGCTTTGGCTTATAAAATCGTTGGTTATGTTTCCTTACGTTTTTCATATAGAGTTGTTTATTATGATTGTTGACTTGGATCCTGGTTTGTCATGCGCCTCGTGGTAAAACCCCGCAAGTGGAAATTTGAGGGTGTGACACTGAGAGAGGTGTCAAACTGCTAGGAAGGGCAGTCAGCCGCGATGCTAGCTTCATCTGTGATTTTTCTACTAAAAGGGCATCACGGGCTATGGATCTTATGGGTCTCCTCCCTCGTCTGCGGGATCCTCAAAGCGAGCTCCTCCTGCTCAGATCCTGTATGGGGGTAGCAAAGTTGCTTTTCGGCTTACGAACATGACAGCCCCCCTTTGTAGGCAGCGCTGTCTCATGCTTTGATAAAGGACTCCGGGAGGCAATTGAAGATATTGTAGTTTGTGGGGGGCATATTTTGGGGGCCTCTAGTGGCGGGTCGCAACCTTACCGATGCGACATGGTGGGTTGGGCCTTCTCTCGGCCCGGGATGTAGCTACTTATGCCTTTGTGGCGTCCACATCTCAATCCTGGGGGTTGCAAGACCATATTTTACGTAACAGCGGGATTGATAACACGGATCCGGATTATGTTTGCGCTTTTGAACGCCTGCATGAAAATCTCCCTGACTTTGATCTTGGCGTTTTCTCCAATAAAGACACTGCCCCCAAAAAGCTACAGAAAAACCTTGGCGAATGCTCTTTATTGTCGAATCGCACGAAGTCTGGGAAAAGATTTTTGCTTGACCCCACGCCAGAAAGCCGTCATGGAATGCTTACAGAGGCCCCACGCCCAAGACTTCCTAACAGTTATCCCTATCGAAGGACTGGGGCAACGAATGTCAGCGGTGGAATATAGAGCAATACTTAAATATCGTTTGATGATTCCCATTTTTCCCGATGACGAAACATGTCCGATCTGCCGTAAAGCGTGTTTGGATAAATATGGGGAGCATGTCCTCCATTGTAGATGTTGGGATCAGTTTGCTCTTTTTGCTAAGTAAGAACTTGCTATCTTGACACTTAAGTGTTTAGCAAGCCCTTGTAAATCAGATTATAAGCACAGCAGAATGTATAAGTTAAAGCAACACTTTTTATGCTAAGGAAGAGTTATTACTCCCCCTTGATGATTGAAACTAATAAATGACAAGTATTTATTATGAATCTAAGCAGTAAATGAGAATTAGATACTTAGACAGATTCACAATAAATACTGAAATGGAATAGAACAGTTGAGAGTGTGTTGATGTAACAATGTGTCTGATACTTCAACAATAATTGACTGAAGATACTAGGTGTGTTTGGGATTCGCCAGCAACGTCCAAGGGGGAGATTGTTGATGCACTTTCTGTGGACGTCACTGTCGAATAGACTAGGGTTGAGTCTTTGTATTGTATTACATTAGATTGTGGTGATCTATAAGGGCATTATATGGATCTGATGCATTTGTAAATATAGACCAAAAGTTAAGCCAGATTCGACCATTTGTGATGGTGCGAATGTGGAAAAGTTCCACATTCGACCTCATTAAATGGGCGAAGGTGGTTTATTATTTTGGACTATAAATAGCAATCTCATGTGTTGTTTTCATTTGTAGATTTGAGTTTGTACTTTGAATGCTCTCAAGGGGGAGGTCATGCCCGACCTCCCCCGGCCCCGAGATAGATGTTTATCCTACTGATGACAGTGTCTGTAACCGTTTCTGAATTAATACGAATCTGTGATGACGTTGTTATCGTATGTTTCTGTCTCGTCTCGAATCTCCCGTCTGAAACCGAGTTGTTTTCGCGTAATCGATCGTCGAATCTGGCTTAACTTTTGGTCTATATTTACAAATGCATCAGATCCATATAATGCCCTTATAGATCACCACAATCTCATGTAATACAATACAAAGACTCAACCCTAGTCTATTCGACAGTGACGTCCACAGAAAGTGCATCAACAATCTCCCCCTTGGACGTTGCTGGCGAATCCCAAACACACCTAGTATCTTCAGTCAATTATTGTTGAAGTATCAGACACATTGTTACATCAACAATCTCCCCCTTGACTGATGCTTCACCAAGTTTCTCTGAGATCTCGTATGATAAATCAATCATGTTCTTGAGTAACTTCATCTGTTCGACAGAATACAAGCCGTAGACGAATGGATCAAGCAATCAGAAGTTTTCCGCGGGAACTACCAATACTTATTGAGGACTTGAAATGCTTCAAAATCTGAACTTTAACGTCTGAAATCATGAAAACGAGCTGTGATTGATTCAAACGACTGTTAGATCGTTCAAATCGGTACCATAGCTCTGATACCAGTTGAGAATCCGGTTAAAAACCGAATCCTTGGATCGATTACGCGAAAACAACTCGGTTTCAGACGGGAGAATCGAGACGAGACAGAAACATACGATAACAACGTCATCACAGATTCGTATTAATTCAGAAACGGTTACAGACACTGTCATCAGTAGGATAAACATCTATCTCGGGGCCGGGGGAGGTCGGGCATGACCTCCCCCTTGAGAGCATTCAAAGTACAAACTCAAATCTACAAATGAAAACAACACATGAGATTGCTATTTATAGTCCAAAATAATAAACCACCTTCGCCCATTTAATGAGGTCGAATGTGGAACTTTTCCACATTCGCACCATCACAAATGGTCGAATCTGGCTTAACATTTGGTCTATATTTACAAATGCATCAGATCCATATAATGCCCTTATAGATCACCACAATCTCATGTAATACAATACAAAGACTCAACCCTAGTCTATTCGACAGTGACGTCCACAGAAAGTGCATCAACAGAGTGTTTGAAGGATTTTTCTATTAAAATCAATGTCTAAAATAGAAGGTTGAAGCCTCCTATTTATAGACGTTTACATACATGTATCTTGCCAAAAAGCAAGTACAGAAACAACAGAAACAAGTTGCACAAGTTGCAACATTGAAACTAACAAATACAGCTAAAAGTAATAATAAACAATAAACTACTGATGCAAAAGGCGGTGGAAAATATCTGATGCTAAGTGCTGATGAATGACAAACTACTGATGAGTAGTTTGTCATCAGTACTTCTGAAGTGAACTTGTCTGGTTTGGACTTCAGAACTTCTGATGAAGTTTCTTCTTCAGCACTTCTCTTATCTTCTCTTCAGCAGTTCTTTGTTTTCTTTTCAGTACTTCTATACTTAGCCAAAATGACAGAAGTGAATTAGACTAAGGTTTCCAAAAGTGGTTTCACCAATCCTCTTTGTCCTAACAGTAGAGAGTTGCCGGGGTTTAAGTACAGACACGATTTCGTTCGGGACGTTTTAATTGATATTCTTAGACGAGCAGGGATCTCGGCCAAGAAAGAGGCACCGGTTAACTTTCTTACAGACCCGGCAGAAGGGAGGTCCACTTTACGTCCGGCTGACCTGCTAGTGTTTGGCTGGGAAGGTGGGAAACACGCATGCGTTGACCTTACAGGTGTGTCTCCTTTAGCGGGATTCAGGGAGAGTGGGTTCGTGGCGGGGCAAGCGGTACTTAGAGCAGAGTCGAACAAGGTGGCAAAGCATGCTAAAGCGTGTGAGGATAACCAACATGCTTTTGTCCCTTTGGCCTTTGACACTTTTGGCTCATTGGCCCCGGAAGCGATCAGATTTCTAACGAGAGTCCAGCGGGTGGTCCACAGCAACTTCTCGACTCCCCAGGGGCAAGGATTTGTTTCTCTAGATTAGGGTTCTCTATCCAGAAGGGGGTAGCGGCGCAGCTTGTTGCCCGCCTACCTGCTATTCTTATGTAATTTGCCTCTTTTATTGAAATGGAAATCTAATTCTCTTAATCATTCTTTAGTGGAAATTTGTAATTGATCACAGTTGTTTGATAACTTCCGTTTGACTACTCATGAAATAATATATAACTTGAACTTAGAATAGGTTTCATTACCAAAGTTATTGTATACATTTTGCATTAATTATGGTCGTATCTTCTGTAATATTAAATAGAAGTCCATTTTGCATTAATTATGGTCGTATCTTTTGTAAGTATTGATCTATATCTTTCATTTGTGCAGAGGTCATTATAGACCTTTAGGGGTGTGGGTTGTTTTGTAATTATGAATTTAAAAAGATTGATTTATTTTAAATTTACATATATCAAGATTTTAATTAATTATGTAACAAACAATATTATAATAAGTTTTTTGACGTTTAACATCTACAAAGTTTTGTTTTATTACAACTGTTGGGATGTTAACAAATGTTATACAAAGGTCCAAAAGTAATTATTACTATTTTTAAGTTACTTTATTAACAATATTATTTTATTATTATTGTTTTGCAATTTTCTTCCAGTCTATTGAAAGGATCCAAAGTAGTTTCTAACTTCATATTTACTTGAAATGCAACTTATCAAGTTGAAAATTAACTTTCTCTATAGTTACTTTGTTAGTTTCTTATTCATCTTATATTATAAAATAATATGAAAATAATATTATAAACAATTTATTATTAAATTATTATGAATTTGAAAAGGGCGATGTAATTTAAATTTATACTTATTTTTATCAATTTATTATGATAAAAAAGTTATTTTTATTAATTTTCAACTGATGACGACTGTTTGTAATTATTATGAATTTTAAAAGAGTGATGCAATTTAAATTTATAATTATTTCATTAGATATTGATTACAACTTATTTTATTTCTATAAATTATGTCTTAATCTTTTAAGAATTTATATGGTAACTTTTTTTGTTGTTTAATAATAGTAAAAATAAGTACATTTAGCATTAATTGCAGCTGTATTTTCTATCATGTTGCATCTAGATCGTTCAGCTCTAAATTGTCCACCAAAGACTATTAGGTCGGTAGCGACTATTACTAGTTATGAATTTGAAAAGACTGGTGTAATTTAAATTTATAGTTATTTTGTTAGATATTCATTACAAAGTCTGTTTTAAAAATCTGGTTATATTATCCTTCAGTGAATAAATTGTAATTGATTACAGTTGTTTATTAACATCTGTTCATAAGTATTACAAAGTCTGTATAGATAACTGGTTATATTACTGTTAAATCGGTTCAACATCTTGAGTTGCTACAACATCTGTGTCAATTCTATGCTTACAAAATTGTAATTGTTTGTGGTAGGTATATAACTATTTGAACTTCACAATGGCTCGAATACCAAAGGTAATTATTATGGTATTGAAATTTATTTTATTATTTTTTCATTTGTGTTATTAATTGTAGTAGGTATATAGCTATTTTTTCTGTCTATAAAAGGCCAGAGACTCTTAATTTCAGTTTGCAAGCATGTAATACATGAACTCTTCAAAAGCAAAACAACCGTCTATATCTTCAGTATATAATGTTATTTCATTTAAATTTTGTACCGTTAGTCTTCTCAAAAGTTGTGGCTTAAAAGAAAAATGTATTACCAATAAGCCGTTGCTAATGAAGTCAGAATTGGTGTTGTTGGAAGATTCTTACAATCAAAGGAAAATGTTATCTGTTAAAGCCTGTCCAAAATGAGATGGAGACCTATATAAATAATATGTTTCTAATTTTTCGGTTCCTTAGAGGCATATTATTGTATATGTGTTCTTCTTCTTTGGAGCCGGCTTCGTTTGGTTTTGTTTTCTGGTGTTTCAGCTGTATTTTATATTTTGTTTTTTGTCTTATAGATGAGAGGTGTTAGTTTGTATTAGTTCTCTTTTACTGTCATATCTAAGTTTTTTGTTAGAGCATTTCTATTTAGTATTTTTGTAAGAATTTTTCGTTTTGTAGTATTTTGGCTGTATTTTGTATGTTTGTTTATCCTCATATTGTAAGCATAATTAAGCAATTTGAATTACGAGCTTTATTGCTATAGCTTTTTACAGTGTTGTAGTATAGAATATAATCAAGATACGTTTGAACAATTAAGAATTATTCTAAAATATAATTTCAAATCTTTTTCAATCTGAATTGTATATTTATTATAATTTTTAATTGTACAATTGTATTTATTAACAGTTGTTTGATAAAGTTGGATATCATTCAACAGATGTTTTAAAACAGATTATATACAATAAAATGAATATACCTTTATCTAAAAACAAGTTTGAATTTCAAATTTAATCATTGAATGAAGTATAAAAAGTAATTACAAAGAATCGATCTGTAAAGAAATTAGATTTGTTGATCTTACATATTGTTATGGAATATATATATATATATATATATATATATATATATATATATATATATAGGGGAGGGTTATCTTGAGAACGCTAAATATTGTGAGAACCGTGAGAACAAGTAAAACAATCAATCAAAATCAAATTTTTTTAATACAAACCTCATTATAATCAAAATACAACATTAATAAATGAATTTTCTTTCCAAATAATTCATCTTTTCTTGCAAAAACACTTTCAAATTAACTTTTTACACATGTGTAAATGAAACAGTTTACACATGTATAAACAGTAAATTTACACATGTGTAATAACAAATTATTTTCGTATACGTTTGAATTTTTACGCGTAATTTGTGTTTTTGAGATGGAATTTTAGTAATAAATACAAGTGTAAAAAGAAATTTGGAATTTGAATGGTTTTAGATGTCGTTCTCACGGTTCGCACGAAATATAGGTGTTCTCAAATTAACTTTCCCCTATATATATATATATATATATATATATATATATATATATATATATATATATTAAAGTGTATGAACAATAAGTTTATTTGTTTAATTTAAGATAAAAATGTAAATTTATGGTAACCTTTTTTAGTTGTTTTACAACAGTAAAAATATTTTATAAAATTAATTACCGCTGTATTTTATTATTTTTGGTTTGTTGAATTGTCTTTCATTATATCAAAGATAAATTAAAAATATCAAAAGTAACTTCCAAGTTTAGGTGTGCTTGAAATGTAACTGATAAAGTTGAAAACCAACTTTACGAATAATTAGTATATTTATTATTATTCTATAAAAGGGGTGGAACTATCAATATTTCATTTTTATCTTTATACATCTTTCCAATCCAATATTCATAATGATATTTACTCTCAAATGTATTTCCATAAAGTTTTGAAAGATTCTTACAATCAAAGGAAAATGGATTACCAACAATTCGTTGGTAAGAAAGTTGGAATTCATGTTTTTCGTCATTTATACAATCAAAGGAAGCTATCAAAAGATTATTTTCTTGAAATTTGTTGGGTTCAATATTTCCATTGGAACAAAGACATCATAAGTTCGATGTTGGTATCTTGCTGACGAAGAAGAAAAAAGAGATGTCTTTTTAATCTTTTGGGCTTTTAGAACTAGATCATATTTATATAGTAGGTGTTGTCATGTAATTCATTTCAATGTTTTTGTTTCTGTTTTTGTTCCGATGATCCTGGGAAGAAATATCATTCTCTAGGGTTTGTTGGTAGAAGTATTTTTTTATGTTTCGTTGTATTTTTATGTGCTTTTTTGTAAACTCGTATATTGTAATTTTGTTGTCATTAAAGTAGTTTTTTAAATATATTTGAATTTCTTCTTTTATAAATCTTCCATTTTGTGTTTATTTTTTGTAAATTAAATATTTAACTCAAATTATTGAACTGTAATAATATGAATAAATCGTATAACCGCTGTTTTAAAGAAACTTTGTTAAAGAGAAGTAAAACGATTTTAGTAAGTGTTGAAAACCGCAGATTAATTATTGATATGTAGTGTCCCTGTCTTTACAAAGTTTTGTTTAATAACAACTGTTGGGATGTTAACAGATATTATACAAAGGTCCAAAAGTAATGATTACTAATTTTAAGTTACTTTATTAACAATATTATTTTATTATTATTGTGTTGCAATTTTCTTCCACTCTATTGAAAGGACCTAAAGTAGTTTGCAACTTCATATTTACTTGAAATGCAACTTATCAAGTTAAAAATTAACTTTCCGTATAGTTACTTTCTTACTTTTTTTATTCATCTTATTATATGATAAAATAAAATAATATGAAAATAATATTATTAAAAATTTATTATTAAATTATTATGAATTTTAAAAGAGTGATGTAATTTAAATGTATAGTTATTTTTATCAATTAATTATGATAAAAATGTTATTTTCATTAATTTTCAACCGATGAAGACTCTTTGTGATTATTATGAATTTGAAAAGAGTGATGTAAAATTGTATATTTATTGTAATCTTTAATTGTATAATTGTATTGATTGACAGTTGTTTGATAAAGTTGGATATCATTCAACAAATGTTTTAAAACATATTATATACAATAAATTGAGTATAACTTTATATAAAAACAAGTTTTAATTTCAAATTTAATCATTGAATCAAGTATAAAAATTTATTACAAAGAATTGATTAGTAAAGAAATTATATTTGTTGATCTTAGATATTTTATTACAAGTTTTATTGTTATTGACTATATATATATATATATATATAATATTTTAAAGTTTACCAACAATAAGTTTGTTTGTTTAATTTAAGAATAAAATTTAAATTTATGTTAATCTTTTTTAGTTGTTTTATAATAGTAAGAATATTTACATCTACCATTAATTACCGCCGTATTTTGCAAGTTTTCATCTACATTGTTGAACTGTATAGTGATCATTATAGTGCTTTAGGGCAGTTCACTGGCTGTAATAATTATTATCTTGAAACTCGAATTTTGAAGTGACATGATATTTTTTACTTATATTTATTTATCAAAAATGAATATATACATATTTCTATTAATTAAAAACTAATAATAAATTAAGTTAAATATAAAGATTTTAAAAGTTATCGTTTTTTGTTTATAATTTATGTTCTGTAAAATAAATGTTTTTGTCATTTATTGAATTTCATTTTTATTTGATATATGTTTATGTAAAATGCAATATTATTTAAAAAGGATAATATATGTTTATATTTATATATAAGATTTACATTTTTCAAGTTTTTTTAATTCAAAATTACTTTTTTTTTTTTTTTTGCAAATTACAGTTACTATAAAGATGTAATAAACATTAGGAATTGTTAATTTATTCACCACATAAAAATTTGAGAAATTCGCAATATTCATTTTCTATTTTTAGATTTGAAAAGAACTATTTTCAGTTTAGAACTGCCCATGATATATATGGATAATGATATTAACATTATTTTTATTATTTTTGTTATGTTGAATTGTCTTTCATTATATTAAAAATTAATTTAAAATATCAAAGGTAACTTCCAACTTTAGGTTTACTTAAAATCTAACTGATAAAGTTGAAAACCAACTTTACGAATAATTAGTATATTTTTTATTCTATAAAATGGGAGGAACTCCCAATATTTCATTTATCATCTCTATATATGTGTCCATCCAATATGCATAATGATATTTACTGTCAAATGTATTTCTGCAAATTTTCGAATGATTCTTACAATCAAAGGAAAATAGATTACCAACAATCCGTTGGTAAGAATGTTGGAATTCATGTTTTTCGTCATTCATACAATTAAAGGCAGGCATCATGAGGACTTCTCTTGCACTTCCTTGATGCCTAACACATGAGACTTCTCTTGCATTTCCCTGAGTGGCTAACAAAGAGATTGTCTTCTTGTAATGTGTTGGGTTCAATATTTCCATTAGAACAAGGAGATTAGATATTCGAGCTTGGTATCTTGCTGACGAAGAAGAAAAGATAACCCAGCATATTATATGCTTAGTCCCTAATCTATCACTAATAATATTATTGTCTAATAGAAAAAAGAGATGTCTTTTTAATCTTTAGGGCTTTTAGAACTAGATCATATTTAAATAGTAGTTGTTGTCATGTAATTCTTTTCAATGATTTTGTTTCTGTTTTTTGTTCCGATGATCCTGTGAAGAAATATCATTCTCTAGGGTTTGTTTGCTAGAAGGATTTTTTTTATGTTTCGTTGTATTTTTATGTGCTTTTTTGTAAACTCATATATTGTAATTATGGTGTCATTAAAGTAGTTTTCTGAAACAAAATTGTCTACTGTTAAAATCAATAGATGTTTGTTGTTTCGTAAAGAAATATTAAAAATGTAAATGTGTTATAGTTGCCAAAGTGATTGTTAGGACGTTGAACATAATTATAATATTTATATTTATAATTTAAACAGATGGTTATAATAACATAATTGACTTATATGTAAATATTCAGTTTACATATATTAAAATATTTGTTACATTAAGTATATTTCATGTCATTTCTTAAAAAAGTTTGTCATTAAAATGTTATTTATTTTTTTAAAACATAATAAGTCGTCAATAAAAAGTATAATTTCACGTTTTATAGGAACAATAAAAGACTTCAGATCATTTATAAGAACAATAGTTTTAATTGTTTAATTAATATAAAATAATAATGTTTTAACTTATGGTATGTTTCCATCTAGATCCTTCATTTGTACAGTGCTCATCAAAGACTTTTAGGGCTTTGCGCACTGTTTGTAATTATGAATGTGAAAAGACTGATCTAATTTAAATATATAGGTATTTTGTTAGATATTGATTACAAGTTAAGTTTGAAAAGTCTGTTTTTAAACTCTGCTTAAATCATCCTTTAGTTGAAAATTGTAATGTATCATAGTTGTTTGCAAGAGCACTTAAAATAAATTTGTTACTTGGTATTAGTTCGGTTTTGGTTTATCATTTACTACACATATGGTTCTTCGTAGCAGACATTGTCTTTGAAAATTTGTATTAGTGACACTAACAGTAAACTATATATAACATTATTTTATTAGTTGTTTTGCTAATGGTTTTACTATTGATGCAATAAGTAAAAAATCTTATTATAATATGTAAGACATTTTATCTCTTTATAAAAGGCAAGCAATTCGTCATTTCATTTTCCAAGTTTATTTCTCCTTATTTATTATGATAAATAAATAAAGCTACCATCGATTGAAAAAAAAATATGGATAAGAGTAAAGGCTTTGATAATCAAGTTGAAATTGGTATTCTTGGAAGATTCTTACAATCAATGGAAAAAAATTATTTTTATCACGATCTCCTTTACATCCTGTCTAATTAGAGATGGGTGTATAGTGAAATAATATGTCTCTGATTCTTAAATAGTTAGAGCTATTATCTTTAATTATTTTTGTTTTTGTTTTTGTTTTTGTCTTCTTTAGGTTTTTTGTTTATTTTCTCTCTGTATTTTTCATTCTGATGGAAGAAATGTCATAGTTAGCATTACTTCAGTTTTGTATTAAATGTCATATGTAAGGCCCAGCAATTGAGTAGGTTTACGCTTGTCTTTATCAAGCCTGTTTGTGTTAATTGGGCTTAGTTTAGTTAATGGGCTTGGGTTAGGCCATGTGGGCCAAGGCATTAGTGGACCCTATATAATGTTTTGTTCTAGTTTATTTTAGGGTTAATCCTCTCATTTTGTAACTCTAGAGCCACACCTTGTATCAGAAAATCCTAGAGATTGTGTGCAAGGTGAAGCATCAATACAATTGATTGTCCTGTTTATTATCCTTTGTTCTTCACCATTCAATTGATTTTCCGCGTCTCTTGAATGGTTTGAGTGATACCTAGAGAAGATCTGGACTTACAATTGGTATCAGAGCCTAAGAAGTCTTTCGAAGGCTCGGTTTGGTATCATTCTGAAGAACAATCAAAAGAAGACGTTTTGCTGCTGGCCATCGTGATTATAGACAGGTTTCGTTTTTCTTTTTATTGGTTTTATTATTTTTCTAACCGTTTTGGTGTTTAAGAATTTTTGGCAGATTTGTTTTTGTTGAAATTGTTGAAGAACTTTAAGAACAGATTCAAAAGAGGGTGTTTAATCTGTTTTGGCTCATTCACAAAGGTGTTTCTAGTATATTTTTGGGATTGATTTATCATTTAGGATATGAAAAATATTCTAAAAATTCAAAGTGAGCAAATCTTGGCTAGTATTTCGGCGGTACTCAAGCTAAAAAAAACGTGTGGGGTTCATTGGTCGAAATTCCTTTGATAACATCACATCTCATTACTACTGAATTTTAATAAATTGGAAGCATAATTCCATGTAAACTGTGCAAAAGTCATCGAACACAACTTGGTCAGGCAGACACCCATCTTTCAGTCAGACACACCTATCACTGGTCGGACAAACCCTATCGGAAATCCACCTCGGACACTCCTAGTACTCAGACACACTTTCACACCCTCAAATTTCCACTTGCGGAGTTTTACCGCAAGCCGCGTGACAAACCAGGATCCAAGTCAACGGTCACAATAAACGATACTATATGATATGAAAACAACGTAAACTGCCATTGAGTTTCAAAACCGTTCTAACACAGCGGAAGCAAAATGTATTATTACAACTCAAAAGTAAAACTCAAAGTCTGAAATGTTTAACAAAACATGCATATGATTCCTAGACGTCGTGAGACTCCGTGCGCCTATCGACAGCTGGTACCTTAGCGACCTGAGACAAACATGCTAAAAAACGTCAGCAAATAATGCCGGTGAGTTCACAGGTTTTTAATGAATACCGACTCCCAAATGAATACCCATGGTCAATCCAGACCACATGCATGCAAAACATATGAATACCTGTTACTACTGCGATTGGAAAACCATTACTGGACTCGAATACTGTGAATACTGAATACGTGCCCGAATGAATACTGAATACTGCATACTGAATACTGAATACTGAATGCTGAATACTGAATACCTAAGAGACAACATGCACCAGTCCGACCTCCAGTCGATGAGTGGGGCGGGTCAAGCCCAAATAGATCTATCCACATTTCCCCCGTTGTGCATCCCCGCACATTCATGGTTCTCCTCGGGACTTCCAAAGATCGCATAGTAATATAATGAATGCTCCAAAACATAATGAATACTTGAAAACATAATGAACACTCCAAAACCCAATGAGTTCATGAATACCAAAACATAGTTGACACACCTTTCGTGAAAACATAGTTGAAACGCCTTTTATGAAAACATAGTTGACACACGTTTAAAGAATACAACATGTTTTCTCCCTCGAAATGTAAAACCAGTAAAAGAGTGGGGCCGTGAAACTCACCTTAGAGTGCGTCCTCAGTAAACTAGAAACCCGATACGTGTGTAATAGTCCCTACTAGTGGCGACCTATCAATGAGTTTACATAAGTGTGATGACTACTAACCCGAAGGCTAATCAGTCCCCAAACTGTTCAGACCGTGACCGTGTATGTTGAAAACATGTTTAAACGTTAAACCGACCAAACCAAGCAAAACCCGACATCCCATTGGTGACCCGACATCCCACGTGTTAGCCACATACAAGATATCATGCACATATGTAATTAAACACTTAGCATGCGCAAACATTCACTCTATCTAGCATAACGCCTAATTAACGCATAAACAAGTCCGAACACGTGTTACCAAGTTATTAGACATGTCACGGGGTTCCTAACATGTTCCTAGGTGTCAAACTGTGTTTTGGGATGTTAAAATGCACATATGACAGCAGTACACGCGATTAGGAATCAAACATGCAATTAGGATGTGACATCCGGAAACCAAGCATACATTTTTTTAGCTGGCTTTACTGTTTACTTGCTGAATTTCGGGACGAAATTCTTTTCAACTTGGGGATGATGTGATACCCCGAAAATTCAGGTTCTCACTTTAACTAAACTCTAGTTACATTCCTTGCATTATACTTAACTAGGGATTAGTTAGATAAGACATACGTGCATGGTTATGAGTCATTGTGTGATTGCATGATTAGTGAACCTTGGACGTTGGTGAAAAATAAACTTATGTGAAAACCATACGTGATTATGTGAACCTAAACCGAACACGTTAATAGAAATCATTAAAAGTGGAGCATGAGGTTGATTAGGGTCTTAATGCATGGGGTTACACTTGTTACGGTCCGAAATAGCGAAAACGTCAAAGGATAACGCGTCGGGAGACGAAACGAAGCAAGAGCGCGCCACCCGGACCTGTGAGCGGCCGCTCACAGGCACCGAGCGGCCGCTCGAAATGACCTGACGGGTCTTAACCGCCTCAAACTTATATTTAAGCATCCTAAACTCCCATGCAACCCCCATACTCAACCCTAATCGCCCCCTTACTGCCCCACACGAATATTTCACTCAAACAACCTCTGCTAAGGCTCAAGATCATCAATTGGGAGGCTCCAAGGCGCGCGATTGATCGATTGAGAGAGCTAAGGGTATATCTTATGATTTCTTATGCTTCTATCTTGTGTTTTCATTAATAAAAATCATATAATAAGTTTGTCCAGGTCTGAATGAGTTTATAAAACATTAAAGCATGAATCTTTTTGAAGATTAAATGGATTAAACATACTCATAAACGCTTAGTAACATCGTAGGATACTTGTTGCGCAAGTAATTGGTGTTTTGATTCTTAAAGCTTTGATCTTGACATGTTTAATAATAGGATCTGATGGGAATAGGTATTAGGAAGGTTGTATGATGATTATTAGGTGTTATTGATTGATAATATGCAACTAGGGTTTGATATAATTGATAATATTGCATGATCAGAATCTGGACAGATTCTGAATGTCGACTTGTAGGGTCTGTTTCGTGGCTTGAAAATAATTGGTTTGATCGATTCTTTGCATGATTGTAACGTACAAGGTCTTAGCTTTTCATAATGGGCAAAACCATCGAATTTGGACATCGTTTGAGTCGTTTTTGGAATTTTAATTGGTTAGGGGTCATATCAGATTTTCGGATTTGTAAACTGGGCTAACTTTAAATGGTCATAACTTGAGATTTACAAGGAATTAGATTATGAAATTTTTCCAGTAGGTCAATACTGGAAAAATTGAGCTTTTCCAAGTGGATTCATCTCGTTTGGATGAATACACAATTTTTAAGAATTTTCCTACTAAACTGACCTGTTGAGGAAATTTTCTGAACACTGCTGTGTTGTACGAATTTTTATAATTTTTGTGTTTTGAATTAAGACAAAACAAAAATAGGTATTGTCGAGTGAATCCCAAATAAAATTCAGTAAAAATTTGGGACTCTAATTCATTCGTTAAGTATTTTAAATAAATTCGTTTTGATGGCGCACAATCTGTCCTGAAAACACAGATTGTGTATTATGTGCTTATGTGATTACTTGAGGTCTTAGGTGATCTAAAATTGACATATAACGGAAGTACACATGTTTATGACACATACGGGCTGTAGAGACTAATTATAACCAACTCATTCACCAACGAGTCCGTAGGGTTTACTATTGCATGTAGAATCACTAGGCGTCGCATACACACTTTTGAATATTAAAACGCCTTGGACAAACGAGTTATATGGTGTAATGATGTTACGCCTATACTCACGTAGTGACACTGTTATTAGGGTGTCGGTAGCATATAATACTTGCTGTTCGGATTCTTGCTTACGCGATAAGGTGAGTTTCACTACTCTTTTCTCAAAAGCATGCGTCTCGGGTTGAGACAACTTACTTAACGTTTCTAGTCCGGTTTGGGACTACGTTTACACGTCCCGGGTTTGGGGTGCATGGTTCACGTGGTGAATCTATTTTTACTAATTCATATATATGTCCTTGATGAACTAAACCAAACACATCTTTTAAGTCCTTCAAAATACCGAATCAATTGCCGGTTGGGCAAGCGGGTTAATTAGTTGATAGCGCTATTAGGTCTAACAAACCTCACATCGTGCTGGGGGCACGGATGTGAACTATTAGCTTCAAACATAATCATTGTCGATGGACAATGATGCAAGGCATCCTTATCCCTGTTATGGGAACTTGTTCATTAGTAGTTCGGTATTCGCCGGTTTTAGTTATCATGAGTGGGCTAGCTACCCCTGACATTTGAATTAGCTGTTTACTTATGGCCAAGGAGGCCGACGTTCTTACTTATTGTTATGTGGTCTGTGAGACCGACACTTTCATTTGGTTACATGGTTTGGGAAACCTACGCTTTTACTTACTCACCTACTTTACTTAGTGAACTCACCAACATTGTTTGTTGACCCACGATTTACATGCTTTTGCAGGTAGTTAGCTTCCGGTGCCAGGATTAGAAAGCACTGTACACTTCACTGCATTTGGGCTCTCGGGCATACACATAAATTATATATTATGCTTTCGTATGGTTTTAATATGGGTGCGTTGTTTTGCGCATGGTTTTAAAAGGTTTAAATTGGTTTACGCTTCCGCAGCTTAACTAAACTTGGTTTTTGAAAACGAACTAAATGGTTTGGGCATTTAGAGTTCGTTCCTGTGACTTATGGCTATGGGATCCTGGTATGTCACGCGCCTCGCGGTATAAACCCCGCAGTGGAAATTTGAGGGTGTGACAGATTGGTATCAGAGCCATTGGTTATAGTGAACTAGGACTGCATGTTGAGTCTAGTCTATAATCATTATAGCATAAGTACACTCACAACTTAAGTGCACAACTAGCTATTAGCTACATATATCTACAACATATGATTTCGGGAGATATGTTATCTCCTAGTTCTAGACTTAATTCTTAACACGTCAATGGTGGGAACCTAGGGTTACACCAGGTGGCGCATTACTGGGAGTAATATCCTAACTAACCTCATGGACGAGGAGACAACTATAGTACAAGGGAGGGAGCCCTTGCGAGCGTTATGGCGCACGTACACAGGAAGCTGCACGATGCGCATGACGTGGTACCATTAACTCAACTATGAAGGAATTCGAACGCTGAGACTTATCTTTTGTCACTTAGCAAGGAGACAATTAGTTTCTGTTCCTTGTTACTTGATCCTTCTTACTCCCATTCGTAACACAGACGGGACTGGATTACGCATATAGAACTTATTTCTTACCTTAGTACCTTACGCCTAGTGCGAGCGGGTGAACGCATGACTGCGAATCCTTGTTTCTCATGAGCATATGGTAGATTCATGGGAACACATTAGATCGGGACTGGTTACACACACTCTTGGGGAGTTACGTAAAGCCTGCGATGTAATGCAACATCACAAGGGAGGATGAAACCTACTAATGGCTGATAGCCACGATTGGAGGCACGAGTGGTACAGCTTACCACTAAACCGGTTCACATAGGACTAGAGAAGGAGATTGTACGTGATGAGAACCATATAACACTGACATCGCAAAAGAGGAAGGATAAGAGATGGAAGGGGAACCTGAGCAGGACGAGCACATGGAAGTGAGGATGAAGGCTCTACTATCTAGACAGAGCATGGCGACGATTGGCTCTTACCTTTTCTTACCTATCTTTTCTTTCATTTTTCCTTTGTTAACTTAGATAAGACTGAGTTTTTATGATCAACGATAGGGTGGTTGAGGCCCTCGCATCTTTCCAAGCTAGTAGAGATCTATTTTGCTAAATTATTCTTTTCCCCTGACTTCCACATTTGAACTTTCTTATACCTTGAACGCATATCGTATTTTCAAGCCTTTTATTGGTTGTAAACCTCGATAACTCCAACGGAACTGAAGGAGACCGTCTGATTGCTTCGGTAGTATAAGCCTTTGCTCTGTGCATTTGCCCCCAGGCAGGATGAGGTAATGTACGCCACATGCACACTCTATGAGTTACAGATACTTGGGTGGAGAATGTAACCCCCATGACGAAATTTAGAAATTTGTTATCTAAAGACGGATGGGTCTGAAATCGACGCCTACACTACCAAGCTACAGGAGTTAGCTACTACATGCTCACACATATTTAACCCACATTACAAACGGATCGAACTTCATACCAAAGGGGTTATCCCACAGGTTCGTAGCATGGCTACTACGGCTCACCTACCCAGAATATAACCAACCTTTCACCTGGCTCACAAACTCACCGACGAGGCTGTTGAGCATGGTACCTTTCCGAAGCAGGGTGCTTCATCTTCTACTTTTGGTGATAACAAGAGAACGTGAGATAGTATGCGGTATAAGTCCTTCAACAATAACCACAACAGTAACAACAACAATGGGGCTCGTGGAGGAGCAATTGTGATGGGCTCTGGGGAGGCCAGGACTGATAACAACGGCGTGACGGGTACGAGTTCCTTAAACGCCACTCTCGCTTCTGTTTTATATAATGCTGGTGCAGACTATAGTTTTGTGTCATCAAAACTTAGCAAACAACTAGGGATAGTTCCTACACTTCTTGATACCCCGTACTCTATAGAGTTAGCTGATGGGAAGCCTGTTAAGGTAACCCACATCCATCGTGACTGTAAGCTCGAACTAGATGGACAGTTGTTTGCCATCGACCTCTTACCTATCACCCTAGGAAGCTTTGATCTCGTGGTTGGCATGTACTGGTTGTCCAAGCAACACGCTGAAATTCTCTGTCAAGAGAAGATTGTTCGTATCCCTCTCCCTAGTGGAGAATTCTTATCTGTCCAGGGTGATCCTGGTGGTGCCATGATGGGCATCATCTCTTTCCTGAAAGCCTAGAAGTGTATTCGGAAGGGCTACCCAGCCATATTGGCTAACATTTCTGATACTAGAGCTGAAGTTGAAACAAAAATTGAGGACATCCCTGTAGTTCAGGATTTTCCAAATGTCTTCCCAGAGGAATTACCCGGATTTCCACCTGTTCGACAAGTGGAATTTCAAATTGACCGTGCACCAGGAGCCGCCCCAGTTGCGCGTGCACCATACCGCCTTGCACCAGGCGAACTTCAAGAACTATCCACCCAACTCCAAGAGCTATTGGACAGGGGTTTCATTAGACCTCGTTCTTCACCTTGGGGAACTCCAGTCTTATTTGTTAAGAAAAAGGATGGGAGTTTCCGTATGTGTATCGATTACCGGGAATTGAACAAGGTGACAATTAAAAACCACTACCCATTACCTCGTATTGATGATCTATTGGACCAGCTCCAGGGGTCGAGTTTCTATTCCAAGATTGACTTGAGGTCGGGGTACCACCAACTGAGAGTCCGAGAGGAGGATGTGCCAAAGACAGCCTTTCGAACTCGTTATGGGCACTATGAATTTTTGGTAATGCCCTTCGGGCTAACCAATGCACCAGCTGTGTTCATGGACCTCATGAACCGTGTGTGCAAACCCTATCTAGACAAATTTGTCATAGTGTTCATAGACGACATTCTGATCTATTCCAAGAGTAGGGAAGAGCACGAGCAACACCTACGACTGATCTTGGAACTTCTGAAAAGTGAGCAGTTATACGCAAAATTCTCCAAGTGCGACTTCTGGATTCGTGAGGTCCAATTCTTGGGTCATGTGGTGAACAAGGCAGGAATACAGGTCGATCCCGTTAAGATTGATGCGATTAAAAGATGGGAGGCCCCTAAGACTCCCACGGAGGTCCGACAATTCCTTGGCCTTGCAGGTTATTATCGCAGATTCATTCAGGGATTCTCAAAAATGGCTCAACCCCTCACTGCTTTGACACAGAAGGGGATTACCTACAAGTGGGGAGATGCCCAAGAACCTGCTTTTCTGATACTAAAGACTAAACCTTGCAGTGCTCCAATATTATCACTACCTAAGGGTACGGAGGACTTTGTGGTGTACTATGATGCATCTATCCAAGGTCTAGGGTGTGTTTTGATGCAACGCGAAAAGGTGATCACATATGCTTCACGACAACTAAAAGTTCATGAGAAAAATTTCCCCACTCACGACTTGGAACTGGGAGCGGAGATCTTCGCTCTCAAAATTTGGAGGCACTACCTCTACGGGACAGAGTGCACGATTTCACAGATCATAAAAGTCTCCAGCATATATTCGACCAGAGGGTGCTAAGCATACGACAACGCCGATGGGTCAGACTCCTGAATGGTTATGACTGTGCCATCAAGTAACATTCAGGGAAGGCTAATGTAGTAGCAGATGCCCTGAGTCGTAAGGAAACAAAACCCAAACGAGTGCGAGCCTTGCAACTTACCCTACAATCTAATCTTCATGTTAAGATACGTAAAGCCCAGGGCGTGGCTTTGAAAAGGAAAACATCGGGCTTGAAACCTTGCACGGTGCTGATAAGCACCTGGAATGGAGGACATAGGGTCTTCAGCACTTCATGAATCAAGTCTGGATTCCACGTGTTGGAGATCTCAGACAACTAGTGCTCGATGGGGCACACACCCCTCGTTATTCGGTACATCCTAGTTCGGATAAAATGTACCGAGATCTCAAACTCTTTACTGATGACCAAACATGAAAGCTGAGAAAAGTCACTTATGTTAGTAAGTGCTTAACGTGTGCCAAGGTTAGGATTGAATATCAGAAACCTTCGGGCCCACTTCAGCAACCGGAAAATCCCATGTGGAGATGGGATGGTATTTCCATGGACCTTATCACCAAACTTCCTAAAACGCCCAGCGGGCACGATATGATTTAGGTCATTATTGACCGTTTGACCAAATCAGCGCCTTTCATGGCAATTAGAGAGGCGGACATGTTGGAACGTCTAGCCGCTTTTGTATTACGAAAATTGTCTCTAGGCATGGGATGCCTACTTCTATCATATCGGATCACGACGCGCGATCTACTTCCCATTTTTGGGAAACTCTCCAAATTGCTTTGGGAACTCATTTGGACATGAGCGCAGCCTATCACTCCCAGACGGATGGATAGAGTGAACGTACCATCCAAACACTAGAAGATCTACTACGAGCGTGCGTGGTGGACTTTGGAAACAGTTGGGACAAGCACGTGCCTTTGATTGAATTCTCTTATAACAATAGTTATGACACTTCGATCCAGTGTGCACTTTTTGAGGCACTTTATGAACGGGAGTGCAAATCCCCCATATGTTGGACTGAAGTTGGGGATAGCCAACTGACAGGTTCCGAACTTGTGCACCAAACTTCTGAGAAGATAGTGCAATCAGAAAACGGATGGCTGCTACTCTCGAGCGACAGAAAAGCTACGCTGATAAGCGTAGGAAACTTTTAGAGCTTCGGAATGGGAACAAGGTACTATTAAAGGTGTCACCTTGAAAGGGTGTGACACGCTTTGGAAAACGGGGGAAGATGAACCCGTAAAACGTTGGACCATTCGAGATGGTTGATGGGATTGGTCTGGTAGCTTACAGGTTAAACCTGCTTAACAAACTTGGTAGGATACACGATGTATCCCACATATCGTACCGAATCTATAGAAATGCCTGTTGGATACAACACTGATGGTGCCACTGGAGGAGATCCAGGTGGACGATCGGCTACGGTTCATGGAAGAACCAGTGGAGATTCTTGAGCGGGACGTCAAGAAACTCAAACAGAACATTATACCTATTATTAACGTACAATGGAATTCCCGTCTAGGACCGGAATACACGTGGGAGCGCAGAGATCTGATGCGGCTCAAATATCCACACCTCTTTTCTGAACCTGAACCTGTGCATAGATCAAATGCCGAACATAAAGCAGCTCGCTCAAAGTGAATTTCGGGGCGAAATTCCTTTCAACTTGGGGATGATGTGACATCCGGAAACCAAGCATACATTTTTTTAGCTGGCTTTACTGTTTACTTGCTGAATTTCGGGACGAAATTCTTTTCAACTTGGGGATGATGTGATACCCCGAAAATTCAGGTTCTCACTTTAACTAAACTCTAGTTACATTCCTTGCATTATACTTAACTAGGGATTAGTTAGATAAGACATACGTGCATGGTTATGAGTCATTGTGTGATTGCATGATTAGTGAACCTTGGACGTTGGTGAAAAATAAACTTATGTGAAAACCATACGTGATTATGTGAACCTAAACCGAACACGTTAATAGAAATCATTAAAAGTGGAGCATGAGGTTGATTAGGGTCTTAATGCATGGGGTTACACTTGTTACGGTCCGAAATAGCGAAAACGTCAAAGGATAACGCGTCGGGAGACGAAACGAAGCAAGAGCGCGCCACCCGGACCTGTGAGCGGCCGCTCACAGGCACCGAGCGGCCGCTCGAAATGACCTGACGGGTCTTAACCGCCTCAAACTTATATTTAAGCATCCTAAACTCCCATGCAACCCCCATACTCAACCCTAATCGCCCCCTTACTGCCCCACACGAATATTTCACTCAAACAACCTCTGCTAAGGCTCAAGATCATCAATTGGGAGGCTCCAAGGCGCGCGATTGATCGATTGAGAGAGCTAAGGGTATATCTTATGATTTCTTATGCTTCTATCTTGTGTTTTCATTAATAAAAATCATATAATAAGTTTGTCCAGGTCTGAATGAGTTTATAAAACATTAAAGCATGAATCTTTTTGAAGATTAAATGGATTAAACATACTCATAAACGCTTAGTAACATCGTAGGATACTTGTTGCGCAAGTAATTGGTGTTTTGATTCTTAAAGCTTTGATCTTGACATGTTTAATAATAGGATCTGATGGGAATAGGTATTAGGAAGGTTGTATGATGATTATTAGGTGTTATTGATTGATAATATGCAACTAGGGTTTGATATAATTGATAATATTGCATGATCAGAATCTGGACAGATTCTGAATGTCGACTTGTAGGGTCTGTTTCGTGGCTTGAAAATAATTGGTTTGATCGATTCTTTGCATGATTGTAACGTACAAGGTCTTAGCTTTTCATAATGGGCAAAACCATCGAATTTGGACATCGTTTGAGTCGTTTTTGGAATTTTAATTGCTTAGGGGTCATATCAGATTTTCGGATTTGTAAACTGGGCTAACTTTAAATGGTCATAACTTGAGATTTACAAGGAATTAGATTATGAAATTTTTCCAGTAGGTCAATACTGGAAAAATAGAGCTTTTCCAAGTGGATTCATCTCGTTTGGATGAATACACAATTTTTAAGAATTTTCCTACTAAACTGACCTGTTGAGGAAATTTTCTGAACACTGCTGTGTTGTACGAATTTTTATAATTTTTGTGTTTTGAATTAAGACAAAACAAAAATAGGTATTGTCGAGTGAATCCCAAATAAAATTCAGTAAAAATTTGGGACTCTAATTCATTCGTTAAGTATTTTAAATAAATTCGTTTTGATGGCGCACAATCTGTCCTGAAAACACAGATTGTGTATTATGTGCTTATGTGATTACTTGAGGTCTTAGGTGATCTAAAATTGACATATAACGGAAGTACACATGTTTATGACACATACGGGCTGTAGAGACTAATTATAACCAACTCATTCACCAACGAGTCCGTAGGGTTTACTATTGCATGTAGAATCACTAGGCGTCGCATACACACTTTTGAATATTAAAACGCCTTGGACAAACGAGTTATATGGTGTAATGATGTTACGCCTATACTCACGTAGTGACACTGTTATTAGGGTGTCGGTAGCATATAATACTTGCTGTTCGGATTCTTGCTTACGCGATAAGGTGAGTTTCACTACTCTTTTCTCAAAAGCATGCGTCTCGGGTTGAGACAACTTACTTAACGTTTCTAGTCCGGTTTGGGACTACGTTTACACGTCCCGGGTTTGGGGTGCATGGTTCACGTGGTGAATCTATTTTTACTAATTCATATATATGTCCTTGATGAACTAAACCAAACACATCTTTTAAGTCCTTCAAAATACCGAATCAATTGCCGGTTGGGCAAGCGGGTTAATTAGTTGATAGCGCTATTAGGTCTAACAAACCTCACATCGTGCTGGGGGCACGGATGTGAACTATTAGCTTCAAACATAATCATTGTCGATGGACAATGATGCAAGGCATCCTTATCCCTGTTATGGGAACTTGTTCATTAGTAGTTCGGTATTCGCCGGTTTTAGTTATCATGAGTGGGCTAGCTACCCCTGACATTTGAATTAGCTGTTTACTTATGGCCAAGGAGGCCGACGTTCTTACTTATTGTTATGTGGTCTGTGAGACCGACACTTTCATTTGGTTACATGGTTTGGGAAACCTACGCTTTTACTTACTCACCTACTTTACTTAGTGAACTCACCAACATTGTTTGTTGACCCACGATTTACATGCTTTTGCAGGTAGTTAGCTTCCGGTGCCAGGATTAGAAAGCACTGTACACTTCACTGCATTTGGGCTCTCGGGCATACACATAAATTATATATTATGCTTTCGTATGGTTTTAATATGGGTGCGTTGTTTTGCGCATGGTTTTAAAAGGTTTAAATTGGTTTACGCTTCCGCAGCTTAACTAAACTTGGTTTTTGAAAACGAACTAAATGGTTTGGGCATTTAGAGTTCGTTCCTGTGACTTATGGCTATGGGATCCTGGTATGTCACGCGCCTCGCGGTATAAACCCCGCAGTGGAAATTTGAGGGTGTGACATAGGAAAAGTCAACTAGTGATTAGAAGGAAACAACAGGCGAGTAGAAGGCTAATCGCCTGATACATCATGCAATTAGGTGGCTAATCGCCCCTGTAGTAGGCGATTGCAGCTCCTAATCGCCTATTGCAGGTTCATGACGTGTTTTCATGCGTTAAACCCTCCAAATCAGATCCGAAACATGTAAAATCACCCAATATCAAACCTAAACTATTAACCCACCCATTTCAAGCTAAAACCCCCAATTTATCATCATCCTAGCCGTCCCGAATGCAAGTGTTTTCTCAAAATAGCATAACCATCATGTAAACATCACATCATCATACAAAACTTACCCTAAATAGCAAATATCCAGATTTCATCACATAATGACGTTGTCCGATGATATCCTACCGTTCTAGCATCATCCTAGAGTAAACCCATCATTAATCCTTCATAATCATTCAAACGGGTCAAAACGCCTAATATCAATAATACACATCTATGGACCTTCAAACTCCTAGGTTAACATCATATCAACTCATTTAGATCAGAAACATATCAATAATACAAGAACAACCATGTTTAAATGATAAAAATCCTATCTTGCATGAATACATCACATATAACAAGCATAGAGGTTTGGGTTTGTTTAGAAACTGATTTTAATGAGTTTTCAAAGACACAAATGTTTAGAAATCAGGTCTGGACCTTTAGGGATCAAAACAATATCATTACAAAGGGTTGGGATGAAGAACACACCTTGAAATTGTAAGATTATGAGGTGTAAAGCTTGGAAATGTGATTTCTTGATCAAAAACGTGTTGCAGAGGTTGAATAAGGTGTGGGGTGGCTTTGGGGTGTATTAGGGTTTCACAAATGATGTTTTAAAACATAAGGGGGGTATTTATAGGCGTTTCTAGTCGTTTAGTACGCGTCAGGCGATTACAGTGCAGTATAGGCTATTAGAATGTGTAATCGCCTATACCTACTAGCGATTAGGCTCTAATCGCCTATACGTACTAGCAATTAGGCTCTAATCGCCTATACCTATTGGAAATTACGCGTAATCACCTATAATGTCATGCAATTACGCGTAATCACCTATAATGTCATGCAATTACGCGTAATCACTATTTTAACACATATATACACGTATTCACATACCGACACGTCATATAATGATTGTAAGCACATAATGCATGATAACTAACACGTTCCCATCCGTTCACCAATTCACGGGACTTGAGATTTACGTGTTTGCGTTAAACCCGGCGATTCTATAAATTACTAATCCGTGTTCACATGGTTATGGACCGACTCCCAATGATCCCGTGGATCATTGTAGCGACTCCCGATGATTCCCAGAACCATCATAACGACTCAACTAACCTAGTTAAGTATGTTTGAAAACGTTTTTCGCTAAGGTAGACTTATGTGTTTTATAAAATGTTAACCTAAACGTGTCGGGTGTCACACACACCTCACAGGTCAGACACACCCATCTTCATCGGACACAAGCTCACACCTCGGACATTCCATTTTCACTCGGACACACCCTTCCACTTGGACACACCTTGTTGGGTCGGACACTTCACTCGGACACCCAAACATCACCACCCGATCCACCACCCTCAACCCAGACCCAACCCGTCACCATCACCACCCTTTCTTGACCCAACCCAACCACCTACACCAATCTTAAAACAAAGCATTCATCCAGAAACCAGAAACCACAACCGGAAACTTTATCCCTAAAACAATTATCTTCAGTCGGAAATGTAACACCCCAACCGATGGCGGAATCATCGAGGTGCCACGTAGTGACGATTGTTCAAAAGCTCATGGTACTAAAATGTAAATATTATTGAATAATCCAAAATTGTCTTACATGGAAATGGAAATACATTGTCTAAATGAAATGTAAATATTGAAATCACTGAATTAAAATAAAGCACTAAATGTTCCTTGCTAAAGCACTAGATCAAACTGCACCTGAAACATGTAAAAATAGGTTTGGTCAACATACGAAATGTTGGTGAGCATTCCTAGTTTTGATATATATAGTAGGTTAAAAGATATACAATTCAAGTGCAAGCTACAGTGCAATTATGTAAACTATGTATCATACAAATGAGCGAAATCAACCATGTGACTGTATAATGTACTGTATGAACGGTGGTGTACTTATCCAATAAATGGATAAAAAGCTTAACACTGGCCACGGATTCTCCGATGAAAAAGGGGGAAGAGTCAATCTAGGCGGGTTGTCAATCCAAATAGCGATATCCAATGTTAAGGTCGGCTTGTACCATGTTAATGATTTCACTAAGTACAAATGTAATCCACATGTATTGTCTAAGCATAAAGCACGTTGTAAGCAATGCACATAGTACTAGAATTGTATTGTGAAAATGTAAACTTGTATTTGAAATTGTAATAGTGTACATGTAACACCCCAAAAATGAATAAAAGCAAAAAGGGGATAGGAATACTCACTTTCGCCAAATGACTAGATGACTAAGCGAGCGTAAAAATGCGAGCAATCCAAAGATTCAACAACGAAACTAGTCCTATTTAGAAGAAAAGAAACCGAATAGGAAAAATATCAAGCTTCCAATTCGCCAATTACAAGAGCTTATAATCAAAGCTTCAAATGTAGAAGTAATATACTCTAGAAGAAAGGTATGAGGGAGAGTTTAATCGAATTGAAACAATCGATTTAGAGGTGCAAAGTGTAATGGGTCATAGATGGGTTTTTATACTAGTTTTGGATTCAATTAGGCTTTAAAATTGGTCAACACAATAAAGTAAGGTTTTAAGATGAATTGACTATTTGACTAGGACTTTGACTAGGATTTTGACTGAGACTTTGACTAGGACTTTGACTGTTTGACTGTCTTAGCGGACCGCGAGGGCTAAAAAAATAATTTTTATAATTTAATCAATTTTAAGTTATAAACTTGTTTCCTTCTGTTTCTAAGTTGTTTTAGGACCGAAAATTAAGGGTTTTGAGTATCAAGGTCTGAAACATACGTACTCGGGCGTAGATGTGAGTATAAAACGTGCACACTTTTACTTATAAAAATTATAAGTTTTATTAAATTGTGCATTTTGGTCCTATTAAAATACGAGGGTTAAAAATGAAAATTTTGAAATAGTTGAGGAACCAATTATGCACATTTATGAAAAGTGAAGGGTGCAGGTTGTCACAGTCTCCCCTACTTTAGAAAATTTCGTCCCGAAATTACTTTCAAGTGAAGGTTTCCATGAAACAAAAGACATTTGTAAAAAGGCAAGTAGATTTTAAGAAATGCATCTGCCATGATTTGACAAAGTTTGAAGTAGTTGTTTAATACCCAAAATAAGAGTTTGAAAATCCTTAAAGTTTGACCCAAGGTTTGAGAATTAAGAGTTTATAATGAGCAAGGTTTGGGAAAAGTATGTAACTGGTGAGGGCAGGGCAGTGTTATAGTAGCTTCCCTTACTTTAGAGAAGTTTCTGACCGAACTTTAATAAGGACATGCAACAGGATTTCGACTAACAGAGAGTGTAAGAGTATACAAAGTTTGTGTTTTCTGTGTGGATGGTCCAGAGAAAGACTCTAGGAAGTCGAATTGAAGCTCGTGTAAGAACATTCTTATCGAAAATGCTAGCTATTAGTCAACGATCTAATAAAGAGATAGTAATGGGTAGGTTCTTGGTCAGACTCCTAGTCCGCTCCCGCAGTATCGCTCGTGCTTATATATAGGGTGTACCGCAGCTAACCCACCACACTACTGATACTTTGGACTCGTACTGATTGTCTACCAATAGCCTAAGTAGAATCACACACCACCCCCATGTACCTGTAAATCCATGATTACGTTCCGGACCGTAATCATCGATTTACCTTACACTAGGGTGCTATGCTTTTCCATAACACTAACATAAGTAATACAAGAAACAATGTGTGCAACCAAAATGTGTTAATTAGTAGATACTGCTCATGTATAAGATGCGGTTAGAGGTTCTTCCCCTTTCAGGTTCACCCTTTAACCGTAATGAGATTAATATGTAAGTATAAGACATGATTAGGGGTTCTTCACCTTTCGGGTTCACCCTTAACCGGTAAATTTCTATTCACATCATTGGGCTCTAAACAACCATATTGATAAACTCTGAGGATTACACCGTTCCCCTCGGGTTAGAGGAATACTCTGAACCGAGTCGTACATAGGAACTGGCTTAGATCTCATACGAGCTATCAATTAGTATGTTCGTTGGTCATGATGATGAACAAAATAATGTAAAGTATAACAGGGTTTTGCTCACAACAAAAAAAAATATGCATACCAAATATGCGTTCATGTAAGTATATAAGTATAGCATAAAATTTTGATTGAAAGAATAGCATAACGTAAATCGAGTAAATCGCACAATTTGCACAAAATGAAAGTAAACGAGATAAATTAATGCTCAAAACTAGTGTTGTAAGAATAACTACTAATAACTAGTGCGAGAATAGTTGTGACGAACGCGTGAAATTAACTACCAACAAAAGAATAATACAAAAATAATAAGATAATCTACGAACGTAGCTATAAATGGTGTAAAAAATAATGAAATTTAATATAAATGAAAGTGCGCAGAACAGACGTATAGTCTACTGGTATGAGGATAACTTTTTGGAAAACGAAGAATGTTTTAAGTTCAAAACAGGTTCACTTGAAAAGATTTCGTAGATACACATTTTCATGTGTTTACGAGAAGTCGAGTTTGAAAAGTGCTATAAGGTATATTATTAGTTGCAAATTCCTCCCAAAAACATATATTGGATACGTTATATGAAAACATGCAGATTTACATTTGATTTGTAAAATATGCAATGCAAGTTTATAAAATGCAAGACGAAACCATTTCATGAATTGTGTGTAAATATAATGTGTTTCGAAAAAACCAAGAGTTAAAATGATGTGAAGGTTGTGAATGATCCAAGATGCCTTGACGAAATTTGGAAAATAAAATTTTCTGTATTTAAATATTTCTTTAACTTGTGGGTTGGAAAGTCGGAAATTTTTAATTGTTATGAAATGTTGAGAAAATCGAAGTGTTACCCGTTAAGACTGGGTAAACTTGAAACCTTTTTAATTTTCAAACTTTTACGAAATTTATACATTGAAAGATCATTTATTTGCAGGATCGTTAAGGCATCTCTTTGGGCTCATAACGGGCTATTTGTTTCAAGGCACAAGGTGTATGAAAAGTGTGTTCTAATTTGACGAATAGGCTTTGTGAAAAGACTTATAGAATAAGTTGTCAAATTAATCGTTTTAGAGAGTAGTGTACTGGTGCGTATCGTGTAGGTAGGCATTTATGTATGAGTTTAGTCTGACTAAGAAGTTCTAACTAATGGTAGTTGGCTATGGCTTAGGAGACTAGGTGCAGCAATATTAGTATTAGGTATATGAGGATATACTGTGACTTCGATCAAGTAAGTTTGTAAACATGAAGGTATAAAACAGGTTGAAATAATAAGTTTGGAAAAACCATGTTCATTTTTAACTGTATGATGACGCAACATTCCTAAAATCAGGATGTGATCAAAGTTAAACACAAAGTTTAAAATTTAAGTCGTGGGTAAAAATGTTTTAACGCAAAACGAGTAATACCTTATAGTGTAAAAATCATGAGCATAAGTGAAATAGTGTAAACTTTAATGCGATAATATATCGAACAAAAGTTTTAGTAATGATGATAAGGGATTCAAAAGCGAATGATCAATGAATAATGGCATATGAAACATCAAGTGATTAAATGGAATCTTCAAATGATAAACAAACATAAATATCAATGATATAAAACATTTGAATTGTTTCCATAGGAAACTTTGACAAACTCAAGTATTTGAAATTTCCTAGTGACTTATGGGGGCGTACTTTAGCCTATAAGTGAATGCTCATCCCAAGAGTTCCCAGGTAGGTATACGGGTCCTTCGTCTGATTGTGATTTATACGAAATACCAGGCCTAGACAAAAAACTCAGGATACATGCGCTCACCCTTCCAGATTGCACGTGCCCCATCAATAGTGAATTCCAAAACTTTAGCGAAATTAAAAGCGAGATGCAAAAATAGATCCTTGAGATTTGGATTTCACTCCTAACTGAAAGATATATTTCAAAATTGAAAACGATTGTGGAATGAAACCAATCACTAAGTTAAGGATATCACTCCCATCTTAGTGGTTAAGTTCCTTTTTGAAAGAAATACTCTTTGAGGTGTGGATGTCACTCCTATCTCAAAGATATATTTCTAAGATAAATAACATATAGATGAGCGAAACTAATCACCAAGGTATGGATGTCACTCCTAACTTGGTGATATCGTTTCGTTTGTGAAATACGAGTATCTTCTTCTATAAACAACACACCGAAAGAATAACGAGAAAGAATCATAGCAAAAATATCTTGAAAGAAAATAATAGGATAAAGAGAAATAAACACGAGAGGACTCGTGAATGCAAGCTTGGTTATAGACTAGGCTAAAAGGCATTCTAATAACCTAATTCCCTATAACCATGGCTCTGATACCAATCTGTAACACCCCAACCGATGGCGGAATCATCGAGGTGCCACGTAGTGACGATTGTTCAAAAGCTCATGGTACTAAAATGTAAATATTATTGAATAATCCAAAATTGTCTTACATGGAAATGGAAATACATTGTCTAAATGAAATGTAAATATTGAAATCACTGAATTAAAATAAAGCACTAAATGTTCCTTGCTAAAGCACTAGATCAAACTGCACCTGAAACATGTACAAAATAGGTTTGGTCAACATACGAAATGTTGGTGAGCATTCCTAGTTTTGATATATATAGTAGGTTAAAAGATATACAATTCAAGTGCAAGCTACAGTGCAATTATGTAAACTATGTATCATACAAATGAGCGAAATCAACCCTGTGACTGTATAATGTACTGTATGAACGGTGGTGTACTTATCCAATAAATGGATAAAAAGCTTAACACTGCCCACGGATTCTCCGATGAAAAAGGGGGGAGAGTCAATCTAGGCGGGTTGTCAATCCAAATAGCGTTATCCAATGTTAAGGTCGGCTTGTACCATGTTAATGATTTCACTAAGTACAAATGTAATCCACATGTATTGTCTAAGCATAAAGCACGTTGTAAGCAATGCACATAGTACTAGAATTGTATTGTGAAAATGTAAACTTGTATTTGAAATTGTAATAGTGTACATGTAACACCCCAAAAATGAATAAAAGCAAAAAGGGGATAGGAATACTCACTTTCGCCAAATGACTAGATGACTAAGCGAGCGTAAAAATGCGAGCAATCCAAAGATTCAACAACGAAACTAGTCCAATTTAGAAGAAAAGAAACCGAATAGGAAAAATATCAAGCTTCCAATTCGCCAATTACAAGAGCTTATAATCAAAGCTTCAAATGTAGAAGTAATATACTCTAGAAGAAAGGTATGAGGGAGAGTTTAATCGAATTGAAACAATCGATTTAGAGGTGCAAAGTGTAATGGGTCATAGATGGGTTTTTATACTAGTTTTGGATTCAATTAGGCTTTAAAATTGGTCAACACAATAAAGTAAGGTTTTAAGATGAATTGACTATTTGACTAGGACTTTGACTAGGATTTTGACTGAGACTTTGACTAGGACTTTTGACTAGGACTTTGACTGTTTGACTGTCTTAGCGGACCGTGAGGGCTAAAAAAATAATTTTTATAATTTAATCAATTTTAAGTTATAAACTTGTTTCCTTCTGTTTCTAAGTTGTTTTAGGACCGAAAATTAAGGGTTTTGAGTATCAAGGTCTGAAACATACGTACTCGGGCGTAGATGTGAGTATAAAACGTGCACACTTTTACTTATAAAAATTATAAGTTTTATTAAATTGTGCATTTTGGTCCTATTAAAATACGAGGGTTAAAAATGAAAATTTTGAAATAGTTGAGGAACCAATTATGCACATTTATGAAAAGTGAAGGGTGCAGGTTGTCACAGGAAACCACACGTACCACCAGACACTGACGCAATCTGCAACCAAACCCAACTCGACACCCTCCTTTTCCATCACAAACCTGAGCCGACCCAAGAAAAGAAAAACAGAAACATAAATCTGAAAATTTAAGAGAAAAACAATATTATTGCTTTTTGTGTTTTTGATCTTGGACCTCAGTGTGTAAGTCATTGTAGAGAGAGAGGGAGATGAAACAAAGTTAGAAGTTTTGTTTTTCTTGGATTGTTGGAGTGTAGCAAGAATTGAAAAGTTGTGTGAGAAAGAAAGAAATTGGTAAAGGAAAGACAAATACTCATTATTTGGACTCACGTGGCTGTTTTAGAATCACAAGAAAACATGTAGACATTGTGATTTGAGTTTCGTGACAACGTTAATAATAATAATAATAATAATAATAATAATAATAATAATAATAATAATAATAATAATAATAATAATAGTGGTAGTATCATTTAGGGTGTACAAGCTCAATTTGGGGGGATCGATATTTTTAAACTCGGATTGACTTGTTGACTTGCTTTGACGTCCTGTGCTCGGACTAAATTTTGTGTGGAACGTCTAGGTTTTTGGGGGATCAAGTTTCAAGAAAAATTCAAAATGTCTTGGGGAATCACAGTTAAGAAATCCAAAATGCCCTCTCAAAGTTGTATCTATCGCACAACGTGTTCATCTGTTCCTGCTGCTCCTGTCATATCTTCCGCTCCCGCCGCTCCTGCCGCTCAAGTTGACATGACACAAATGAATGATGTTTATGTGCCTCCTGCAACTGCAACTAAGGTATATTCTGATTTGTTATCTGCTTTTTGTTGCACTGAAAAATGTAAATTAAAGGTTAAAGGGTTTAGGGAGGAAACTTTCTCTGCATACAAGCAACTTGAATATGAAAAGATGGCCACGTGGGACATGAAACAAAAATTCATGTCGTACAAAGAAATGGTCGAAGCACAACAAAAGGATATCAAGCGCTTACAACAAGAAGTGAGCGAACATAAATGTTGCTATCTACATTTCAAACGTTTGTTCGATACTTTAACTCCAGAGTTGATTGATTTAAAATCAAAATTTGAAAATGCAGACTTTCATTTTAGAAAATTTGATTGTTCAAGTGAGAAAGTCGAGAAAATAATCAATACGCAGTTAAAGTTTCGACCGAAAAAGGAATTGAGGAATAAGGGACTTGGATTTGTGGAAATTCCTCCACCGTTCAATGAAAATTATACCTCAATTCCAATGTAGATGAGGAGTTGTTGGCTCTACCCATTAAGGGTTACAGTCCTCTAGTGGAAAAGCCAAAGATTAAACCTTCAAGGGATCAGATTAAGATCACCAGACCTGAATCTGTTCCCATCAGAACCTCTAAACCCAAATCACAAAAACGTCAACCACAACCACTTCAACAAAAAGTTTTTGTTAAACCTCAATGTGTTGATAAGCAAACTGAAATTTTAAATTTTGAGAAAAACAAAGAGATTGATAGAGTTTTTGATGTAATGAATGATAATGTACCTGATGGATCTAAAACTAAATCTGAAAATGAATCGGTACAAGATGATAAAGATGAGTGTGAAGAAACTGTTTCAACAAGCTCAAGTGTGCCACGTGATTTCGATTTTTTTTAAAGATTTTAGAGAATTGCTTTTATAGAAAATGGCACAAACTTAAAGTGACTCAGTTGCTTCGGAATCATGTTCAAATAGTTCAGAAATGAATGAAGCTTCATGTGTCTTAGAGACACATTCGGCTGCCACAAGTGAATCCAGCTGTCAGCCTTCTAGAGCAGCTGAGTTAACAGGGGATTCAGTAGAGCCACAACAAGTTTCTGAATCGAGTGGCTTGACTGAATCAAGCGCCACACCCTCGACTGAGCCAAAATATGAAGCATCTGTGTGCTTGAGGCCAGTCGAGACTAAAAAAGAATGTGAGGATCCATCATCCAAGACTGTTGGCACAGCTGTGGTAAAGCCAACAGTCCCTGAATTTAAATGTGTGAACGTTACCGATGCTTCTACTTCATGTGCAGAGTTAGTAAACGTAGAAGCTAAGGTTGAGGGGGATGATATTGTTTGTGTAACCTCACGAATTTTCCCATTTATTTTGCATTAAAGTATTTCCCGATCCATGATATAAAGTCTAATTTATTTCTAAGTATTCTTATCTTTATCCGTGCACTCTATTTTTCTAAGTTCCTTTTATCATTGTACTAAAAAAAAATCTTCAATCATGACATATGTCCTATCCTAATTCTATTTATAAAATCGTCATTTTATAAGACGGTGTTTTTATTTTCTAATTCAAACTAATGATTTTTTTTATTTATTTCTTATTTAAAGCTAATCATTTTTCCAATTATATTTATAATCTCAAACAAGGAAGATATAAATTCATTTCAAAATAAAGCCTTGAGTCAAGAGTCAAAGTCTTGACAAACATAATTCTTGGAGTCAAAGTGTGACACCCGGCATATTCGGGTCAATACTTTTATACCTTACATACATGCGTTACGTACTTTACATGCATACGAGTCTATCTCAACGAAAACATTTCAAATAACTACTTAATATCATACTTAACTAGGGTTAATTAAGTCGTATTGATGATTCGGGAATCATCGGGAGTCGTTACAATGGTTTGAGAAACCATTGGGTGTCGGTCCATAACCACGTGTACAAGAATCGGTGATTCGTGGGATCGCCGGGTTTAACGCAACCACGCAAGTCTCGGGTCCCGGGAATTGGTGATCGGGTAGGAACGTGTCATTTATCATGTATTATATGTTTACAATCATTATGTGACTTGTCGGTATGTGAATATGTGCTAACATGTGTTAAAACGGGGTTTAACGCGCAAAACACACCAACATAGGGGCTATAGGCGATTAGGCTTGGTGGATAGCCTAATCGCATGCTGTTGGGGCGAGTAGGAGGATGCCTACAGGCGAGTAGGGCTACTCGCATGAATAGTCATGCGATTAGGCACCCTACTCGCGTATAAACCTGCATACTCGCGTGTAACGCGCTGGACGACCAAAAACGCCTATAAATACCACCCTTGACCTCCAAAACATCATTTGTGCAACCCTAGCCGTCCCATAACATAACCCAACACCCAAACACCCTCTGGAACTCGTTTTTGCATCAAAACCACCATTTTCAAGCTTATTCCATCATCACCTCTTTATTGCAAGGTGTGTTCTTCAAACCCAAACCTTTAAATGATTATGTTTTACTCCCTAAACGTCCAGACCTGACTTATAAATGTTTTTATCCTTGAAAATCCATTTAAAACCGTTTTTATACAAACCCACACCTTTACATGTGTTATATGTGTTATATATGTCTAAAGATAGGATTTTTAGGATTGAATCATGGTTGTTCTTATGATATTTTGATGATTATTGCTGAGATAAGTTAGTATGATGATGTCCTAGGAGTTTGGATGGTTTTGGTGGTGTATTGTTGATATTTGATATTTTGACCCATTTGAAGGATTTTAGATGATTAAGGATGTTATGAGGTGTGTTGTTGATTGAATGATGTTAGGGTTTGCTCTAGGATGATGCTAGAACAGTAGGATGCTATCGGACAACGTGATTATGTGGTTAAATCTGAATATTTGCTATTTAGGGTAAGTTCTTGCATGTTGATGTGATGTTTACATGCTAAGTTGCCATTTTGGGAAAACGCTCGCATTCGGGACTGTTAGAATGATGAAAACTTAGGGGTTTTGCTTAGAATATGTTTGTTAATATGTTAGAATGATTATTGGGTGTTTTTACATGTTCCGGATCTGATTTGGAGTGTTCGGCGCGCGAAATACCACATCAGCTGCACTATAGGCGATTAGGATCCTAATCGCCTATGTTATAGGCGATTGGAGGCCTACTCGCCTATATAGCAGCCTAATCGTGTATAAAAGTGGCGATTGGGGGTCCAATTGCCTTTACTTCATGCGATTACGATCCTAATCACTAGTTAAGCCCTGAACTGCATACCTTATGACCCTACTCGCCTATAGATCACACGAGTAGCCCTATTCGCCCATCATTAGGGGTGATTGGCCTTGTACTCGCCTGTTGACTGGCCCTAATCACATGTTGACTTTTCCTAATTGCTAGTTTGATCCCTAATCGCGTGTAATGCTGCTGTATGCGTATTTTAACATCCCGGAACATGATTTGACGCCTAGGAACATGATAGGAACCCCGGGATTCACCCAATGGCTTAGTAACACGTACTCGGACCTGTTTATGCGTTAAACGGATATTATGCTAGACTAGGTGAACTGTTGCGCGTATTAAGTGTTTGATTGCATATGTGGCATGATGTCTTGTATTGTTTAAACACATGAGATGTCGGGTCACCAATGGGATGCCGGGCCTTGCCTGGTACGGTCGGTTAAACGTTGGAACATCATTTCATATGTACACGGTTATGGTCTGGACTATTAGGGACTAATCAACCTACGGGTTGTTAGTCTAACACCTTATATGCTCGTCATGATAGGTCACCGGTATTAGGGGCCGTCTATTGAGCGGGTTTACTTATTGTAGTGCGAAGAGCAGCATCAGGTGAGTTTCACGGCCCCGTCTTATGCTTTACATTTTGGGGGAGACACATGCTTATACTTATTACATAAATTATCATGTTATGCTAGTGGTTGGTTCATTTACTTACTATACGATACGTAAAGTCCCGGGGAAACCATGAATATGCTGGATAGCATAACGGGGGAAATGTGGATAGATCTATTGGGATTGACAGACCCCACCCGTCGGCTGGGAGCCGGGCGGGTGCATATTGTCTCGGTCGTACGCTAAATCGTTTCGGGCAAAAATCATATATCGTTGTCTGTAATGGTTTCCGGTCGTAGTAGTATAACTCATGCGTCTAGCTAACGCTATTACTTTTGATATAGTGATAACATGATGGCTTTCATTACTTTAAACATTTAATTAAAAACCTGTGAACTCACCGGCATTATTTGCTGACGTTTTTAGCATGTTTGTCTCAGGTCGTTGAGGTAGCAGCTTACTATAGGCGCACGGAGTCACACGGCGTCTAGGCTTCATATGCATTATCATATCTTTTTCAGACTTATGCACTTTTACTTTTTGGGTTGTAATAAAAGTTACGCTTCCGCAGCGAATGGATTTATGAAACTTGTTGGTTGTTTACTTCATTTTACGTATCATATAGTGTCGTTTATTGTGACCGTTGACTTAGATCCTGGTTTGTCATGCGCCTCGCGGTAAAACCTCGCACGTGGAATTTGAGGGTGTGACAGATTGGTATCAGAGCCAATGGTTATAGTGAACTAGGACTGCATGTTGAGTCGAGTCTATAGCCGAGTCGCACACACACTAGACGGTCACATTCATAAAAGTCATGTCATACGGGAATTTGCCGGGGTGTTCGTATTACATTCGTTATTATCATTTATGCTTACATCATCTATCTATTATTCTTATCTCCTATCTTGTACTTCAACTTCGCGTTGGAAACGAGGATCCTTATTACCTTTGCACAGGCGGTGGCGTGCGTTGGAGTGGCTTCGGCATTCTGCGGAGATTCGTCCAAGATTCGGACGTCTCCCATTTCTATACTCCAACGGACACACCTGCTTGCACACATTATCACACACTTGTACTTGCTGCTTATATTTTGGACATGAGTGCCTAATGGTTTGAAGGTCAGGCTAGGAGCACGCCTCGGGGACCATGTAGAGCGACTTATCATTTCGGGTGCACACGAAATAATAAGTTGAGATGCATGGAAATCCTGGTGGACTCTGCGTTTGATCTAATGACTATGATGGAACCCAATCCCTTGATTCACCTTATTTTACGGTTTCTTCATGATTCTTTGTTATCTGTTCTGGAATCTGATGTCTTGTCTTTGATCTTGACAGAAGATGGCAGGACGTCGTGGTGGTCGCGTTGGTGGTCGAGTTGGAGGCCGGAATGGCGGGGGACGTAATGGGGGTCGTGGCAACATCAGCATGACCCAGGCGGAGCTGAATAATCTGATCCAGGAGCACGTGGCAGCTGCTATTGCTGCGCAGCAGGCCGCCCACCAGGGCCATGGTGGTAATTTAATTACTCCTACCCTCATTCCTTATCTTTTATCGTGTGTTGATCGTGTTCTGACCGTGTTGTTTTGTTGATTTTAGGGGATGCTTTTCCTCCTCCACCACCTCCACCTCCTCCAGTCCACTGTACTTATAAGATGTTTCAGGATTGCAAGCCCCATAACTTCAGTGGGACTGAGGGGGCTGTGGGACTACTCCGTTGGTTGGAGAAGGTTGAGTCTGCTTTCTCCATGTGCAATTGCCCTGTGGAGTTTCGTGTGAAGTATGCTTCGGGGACGTTTGAGGGACGTGCTCTGACTTGGTGGAATTCGACTGTTCAGACTATTGGTTTACTGGAGGCCCATGCGTTGCCATGGACCGAATTTGTGTTTCGTTTGAAGATGGAGTATTGTCCCAGGGATGAGATCAAGAGTTTGGAACATGAGCTGTGGAATCATCAGATGGTGGGATCTGAGATAGAGGAGTATACCACTCGCTACCATGAGCTGGCACTTTTGTGCCCGGATTCTGTGACGCCTGAATATAAGGCTATTGAGTTCTACATCAGTGGGTTGGTGCCTGAGGTTCGCGGGTTGGTGACCGCTAATGATGCTGCTACACTTCGGGATACTATTCGGTTGGCTCACAGGTTGACTAAACAGAAGGTTCAGGAGGGTCTTTTGCCTCCTAAGGGTACTGTGGTGAAGACCTCCGACAGCAACAAGAGGAAATGGGATAACACGAGTAAGGGTACAGCGCAGCCTCAGCAGCAGCAGCAGCATAAGAAGTTTGAGACTACGGGTTCGTCTTCTGGGCAAAAACAGGGTGGTTATACTGGTAGGCTGCCTAGATGTGATCGTTGTGGGTATCATCATGTGGGAAATTGTAGTTTTTGTACCCGTTGCAAGAAGAACGGGCATCTGGCCCAGACATGCAGGGTGAATCTTCAGACTCAGCAACAGGTGGTTGCCCCTACTACTACTACCACTGCTGCACCTAGGGGTAACCAGGGATGTTTTAATTGTGGGGAGACGGGGCACTTTAAGAAGGACTGCCCCAAGCTGAAGCAAGGGAATACTGGGAGAAATGACAGGGGCAACGGGGGTGGCGGCAGGAACGCGCGCGCCTTCGTCATCAGGTCGGGCGAGGCCCGTCAGGATCCGGATACTGTTACTGGTACGTTTCTTCTTTGTGATCGTTATGCCTCCGTTTTATTTGATTCGGGTGCCGACAAGAGTTTTATATCTGTTGAGTTTAGCCGACTGTTAGACATTGTACCGACTCCCTTAGAGGTCAAGTATATTATAGAATTGGCTGATGGTAAGAATATTGAGGCGACTCATATTCTTAAAGGATGCCAGTTGGAACTATCAGGGTTATCTTTTCCTATCGACCTCATGCCGGTGTCATTGGGTAGTTTCGACGTTGTAGTGGGTATGGATTGGTTGTCCTTATATCGCGCAGAGATCGTTTGCTTCGATAAAATCATTCGCCTCCCTCTCCCGGATGGGGAGACTCTTTTGGTTCATGGCGAGAAAAGTGGAGTTCCTTTGAGCATTATTTCATGTATGAAGGCGTATAAGTATTTACGTAAGGGGTATTCCGCGATCTTAGCTCTTGTTTCGGTTTCATCTAACGATGAGAAGAAGATCGAGGATATTCCTGTCGTTCGTGATTTTCCCGACGTGTTTCCCGACGATTTGCCTGGCCTTCCACCTCACCGTCAGGTCGAATTTAACATTGATCTTACGCCCGGCGCGGCGCCTATTGCCCGAGCTCCTTACCGCCTTGCACCTCCTGAGATGCAAGAATTATCTAACCAACTGCAGGAGTTGTTAGAAAAGGGGTTCATTAGACCTAGTTCATCCCCGTGGGGAGCTCCTATCCTATTTGTCAAAAAGAAAGATGGGAGCCTTCGTATGTGTATTGACTATCGGGAACTGAACAAGGTAACCATCAAGAATCGTTACCCGCTTCCTCGAATTGATGACTTATTCGATCAACTCCAAGGCTCCAGTTTTTATTCCAAGATAGATCTGAGGTCTGGGTATCATCAACTGCGGGTACAAGAAGCTGACATTCCAAAGACCGCTTTTCGTACACGTTATGGCCACTTTGAGTTTTTGGTCATGCCCTTCGGTATTACGAATGCACCTGCCGTTTTCATGGACTTGATGAACCGCGTTTGCAAGCCCTATCTCGATAAATTCGTTATCGTGTTTATCGACGACATTTTGGTTTATTCTAAGAACAAGACGGATCATGAGGAGCACTTACGTTTGGTTTTGGAACTTTTGAGACGGGAGCAGTTGTACGCTAAGTTCTCAAAGTGTGATTTCTGGTTACGTGAAGTACAATTCCTAGGGCATGTGGTTAATGAACTGGGAATTCATGTCGATCCGGCAAAGATTGAGGCCATTAAGGAATGGGAAGCACCAAAGACGCCATCTGAGGTGCGGCAATTCCTAGGCCTTGCGGGTTACTATCGCCGTTTCATTGAGGGATTTTCGAAGATCGCTCAACCCCTCACCTCTCTTACCCAGAAAGACCGCAAGTTTGACTGGGGTGAACCGCAGGAATCAGCATTTCAGATGCTGAAACTTAAACTTTGCTCTGCGCCCATCTTATCCTTACCTGAGGGCACAGATGATTTTGTTGTGTACTGTGACGCTTCCATTCGTGGTCTCGGTTGTGTGTTAATGCAACGCGGGAAAGTTATTGCCTACGCCTCTCGCCAACTTAAAGTCCATGAAAGGAACTACACCACTCATGATTTAGAGTTGGGTGCGGTGATCTTTGCGTTGAAGATCTGGAGACATTACTTGTACGGTACCAAGTGCGACGTATACACCGATCACAAGAGTCTCCAGCATATCTTCGACCAGAAAGTTTTGAACATGCGGCAACGACGTTGGGTCGAACTTCTGAACGACTATGACTGCGCCATTAAGTACCATCCTGGTAAGGCGAACGTTGTGGCAGACGCCTTGAGCAGAAAGGAGTCTGTCAAACCTCGTCGTGTTCGAGCCTTACAGCTCACTATTCATTCTTCGTTGCCTGACCAAATTCGTTCGGCACAATTGGAAGCTTTGAAGGAGGAAAACCTTAAAGCTGAAACCATGCACGGTGCTGATAAACACCTCGAGCTTGGGTCTGATGGCCTGCATTACTTCGCCGAGCGCGTTTGGGTTCCTTTATTTGGGGGTTTGCGGGGGCTTGTCTTGGACGAAGCCCACAAATCCCGGTATTCTATTCATCCGGGTTCCGATAAGATGTATCAGGACCTAAAGATACTCTATTGGTGGCCTAACATGAAGGCTGACATAGCTTCGTATGTCAGCAAGTGTCTGACCTGTGCTAAGGTCAAGGTGGAGTACCAGAAGCCGTCTGGTCTTCTACAGCAACCTGAAATTCCTGAATGGAAATGGGAGCGGATTACCATGGATTTTGTAACCAAACTTCCGAAATCGCCCAGTGGTTGTGACATGATCTGGGTGATTGTCGACCGGTTGACAAAGTCCGCACATTTCCTCGCTATTAAGGAAACCGACAGTCTGGAGCGGTTGTCCCGTATCTATCTTAAGGAAGTGGTTTCCAGGCACGGGGTGCCCGTCTCTATCATCTCCGACCGTGACCCTCGTTTCGCCTCCCGTTTCTGGAAACAATTACATAAAGCGTTGGGTACTCAACTTGACATGAGCACCGCATATCACCCGCAAACTGACGGTCAGAGTGAGCGGACGATTCAGACGCTTGAAGACATGCTTCGAGCATGCGTCATCGATTTCGGTAAGAGTTGGGAGATTCACTTACCATTGGTGGAGTTCTCTTACAACAATAGTTACCATTCTAGCATTAAGGCGGCACCGTTCGAGGCTCTATATGGACGGAAGTGCCGGTCCCCTCTTTGTTGGGCCGAAGTGGGCGAAAGCCAACTCACCGGTCCAGAATTAGTGTACGAAACTTCCGAAAAGATCGTACAAATTCGTAATCGTATGGCGGCAGCTCGTGATCGTCAGAAGAGCTACGCTGATCGTCGTCGCAAACCTTTGGAGTTCCAGGTTGGCGACAGGGTTTTATTGAAGGTATCTCCATGGAAGGGCGTTATACGCTTCGGGAAGCGCGGCAAACTTAACCCTCGTTATGTCGGACCGTTCCCCATCTTGGAACGTATTGGGCCGGTGGCATACAAACTTGACCTACCAGCCGAGCTTAGTGGCGTGCATAACGTCTTCCATGTCTCGAATCTTAAGAAGTGTTTGACAGACGAATCTCTCGTAGTTCCTCTTGAAGAAATCAAGGTTGATGATCATTTACGTATTGTAGAGGAACCGGTTGAAATCTTAGATTATAAGATTCGTAGCCTTCGTCGGAGTAAAATCCGTATCGTTAAGGTTCGTTGGAATTCTAATCGTGGACCGGAGTTCACGTGGGAACGAGAAGATCAGATGAAGGCTAAGTACCCTCATCTATTTCCTAAGCGTGCGTTTGAATCGAACTATGTGGCCTCCAAAGAGAAATGAATCTCGGGTCGAGATTCCTTTCAACTGGGGGATGATGTAACAACGGGGAAAATTTTTTTTCTTCTCTTTCTTCCTTTCGTCTCTTCATCTACGGACTTCATTTAATTTTCGGGACGAAAATTCTTTCAACTGGGGGATGATGTGACACCCGGCATATTCAGGTCAATACTTTTATACCTTACATACATGCGTTACGTACTTTACATGCATACGAGTCTATCTCAACGAAAACATTTCAAATAACTACTTAATATCATACTTAACTAGGGTTAATTAAGTCGTATTGATGATTCGGGAATCATCGGGAGTCGTTACAATGGTTTGAGAAACCATTGGGTGTCGGTCCATAACCACGTGTACAAGAATCGGTGATTCGTGGGATCGCCGGGTTTAACGCAACCACGCAAGTCTCGGGTCCCGGGAATTGGTGATCGGGTAGGAACGTGTCATTTATCATGTATTATATGTTTACAATCATTATGTGACTTGTCGGTATGTGAATATGTGCTAACATGTGTTAAAACGGGGTTTAACGCGCAAAACACACCAACATAGGGGCTATAGGCGATTAGGCTTGGTGGATAGCCTAATCGCATGCTGTTGGGGCGAGTAGGAGGATGCCTACAGGCGAGTAGGGCTACTCGCATGAATAGTCATGCGATTAGGCACCCTACTCGCGTATAAACCTGCATACTCGCGTGTAACGCGCTGGACGACCAAAAACGCCTATAAATACCACCCTTGACCTCCAAAACATCATTTGTGCAACCCTAGCCGTCCCATAACATAACCCAACACCCAAACACCCTCTGGAACTCGTTTTTGCATCAAAACCACCATTTTCAAGCTTATTCCATCATCACCTCTTTATTGCAAGGTGTGTTCTTCAAACCCAAACCTTTAAATGATTATGTTTTACTCCCTAAACGTCCAGACCTGACTTATAAATGTTTTTATCCTTGAAAATCCATTTAAAACCGTTTTTATACAAACCCACACCTTTACATGTGTTATATGTGTTATATATGTCTAAAGATAGGATTTTTAGGATTGAATCATGGTTGTTCTTATGATATTTTGATGATTATTGCTGAGATAAGTTAGTATGATGATGTCCTAGGAGTTTGGATGGTTTTGGTGGTGTATTGTTGATATTTGATATTTTGACCCATTTGAAGGATTTTAGATGATTAAGGATGTTATGAGGTGTGTTGTTGATTGAATGATGTTAGGGTTTGCTCTAGGATGATGCTAGAACAGTAGGATGCTATCGGACAACGTGATTATGTGGTTAAATCTGAATATTTGCTATTTAGGGTAAGTTCTTGCATGTTGATGTGATGTTTACATGCTAAGTTGCCATTTTGGGAAAACGCTCGCATTCGGGACTGTTAGAATGATGAAAACTTAGGGGTTTTGCTTAGAATATGTTTGTTAATATGTTAGAATGATTATTGGGTGTTTTTACATGTTCCGGATCTGATTTGGAGTGTTCGGCGCGCGAAATACCACATCAGCTGCACTATAGGCGATTAGGATCCTAATCGCCTATGTTATAGGCGATTGGAGGCCTACTCGCCTATATAGCAGCCTAATCGTGTATAAAAGTGGCGATTGGGGGTCCAATTGCCTTTACTTCATGCGATTACGATCCTAATCACTAGTTAAGCCCTGAACTGCATACCTTATGACCCTACTCGCCTATAGATCACACGAGTAGCCCTATTCGCCCATCATTAGGGGCGATTGGCCTTGTACTCGCCTGTTGACTGGCCCTAATCACATGTTGACTTTTCCTAATTGCTAGTTTGATCCCTAATCGCGTGTAATGCTGCTGTATGCGTATTTTAACATCCCGGAACATGATTTGACGCCTAGGAACATGATAGGAACCCCGGGATTCACCCAATGGCTTAGTAACACGTACTCGGACCTGTTTATGCGTTAAACGGATATTATGCTAGACTAGGTGAACTGTTGCGCGTATTAAGTGTTTGATTGCATATGTGGCATGATGTCTTGTATTGTTTAAACACATGAGATGTCGGGTCACCAATGGGATGCCGGGCCTTGCCTGGTACGGTCGGTTAAACGTTGGAACATCATTTCATATGTACACGGTTATGGTCTGGACTATTAGGGACTAATCAACCTACGGGTTGTTAGTCTAACACCTTATATGCTCGTCATGATAGGTCACCGGTATTAGGGGCCGTCTATTGAGCGGGTTTACTTATTGTAGTGCGAAGAGCAGCATCAGGTGAGTTTCACGGCCCCGTCTTATGCTTTACATTTTGGGGGAGACACATGCTTATACTTATTACATAAATTATCATGTTATGCTAGTGGTTGGTTCATTTACTTACTATACGATACGTAAAGTCCCGGGGAAACCATGAATATGCTGGATAGCATAACGGGGGAAATGTGGATAGATCTATTGGGATTGACAGACCCCACCCGTCGGCTGGGAGCCGGGCGGGTGCATATTGTCTCGGTCGTACGCTAAATCGTTTCGGGCAAAAATCATATATCGTTGTCTGTAATGGTTTCCGGTCGTAGTAGTATAACTCATGCGTCTAGCTAACGCTATTACTTTTGATATAGTGATAACATGATGGCTTTCATTACTTTAAACATTTAATTAAAAACCTGTGAACTCACCGGCATTATTTGCTGACGTTTTTAGCATGTTTGTCTCAGGTCGTTGAGGTAGCAGCTTACTATAGGCGCACGGAGTCACACGGCGTCTAGGCTTCATATGCATTATCATATCTTTTTCAGACTTATGCACTTTTACTTTTTGGGTTGTAATAAAAGTTACGCTTCCGCAGCGAATGGATTTATGAAACTTGTTGGTTGTTTACTTCATTTTACGTATCATATAGTGTCGTTTATTGTGACCGTTGACTTAGATCCTGGTTTGTCATGCGCCTCGCGGTAAAACCCCGCACGTGGAATTTGAGGGTGTGACACAAAGTCTTAGTCATATTCAAAGTCTTAGTCAAACAGTCAAAGTCTTAGTCAAATAGTCAATTCATCATAAAACCTTACTTTATGGTGTTGACCAATTTTAATGGCTAATTGAATCCAAAACTAGTATAAAAACCCACCTATGACCCATTATACTTTGCACCTCTAAATCGATTGTTTAAATCCGATTAAACTTTCCCTCATACCTTTCTTCTATAGTCTATTACTTATACAATTGAAGCTTTGATTATAAGCTCTTGTAATTGGCATCTTTGGGGCTACACTTATACTTTTTTCGAGACTTAATACTATACTAAGGTGAGTTTACGTAACCATGTTTATGCAATTCTTCATACATGCAACATTATACTTAAGCAATTCTACATGCATGTCTAGTTGTAAACTTTAATGCCTCATGAATTAGACAACAACAACAACAGTTTCAACGAGTTTCAACGAGTTTCAACATTACATAATCATTAGCTATGGCCAAGCCGACGATACTCAATAATAGATCTATTGGATTGACAATCCCACCCGGATACGTGTACCTCCTACATAGGTAGCGTGGGTGATTGTTATCGTTCCAACATAATATTAAGGTGAACCGTGGATGACGGGATGGACCTAAACTAGTCGGAGGCTTGATTATGTCGATTCAACATTTCATGATTATTCATGTAGACTTAAACTTACGATAGACATATAAATTGCTAAACTTTTATTCTTAAACTTAATTGCTTGACATGGCTTATTTATTCTCACCAACTTCTAGTTGACCCCCCCATTTTTCCAAACTCAACAGGAAATATTGATGCTTGAAGTCTAGAGCTAGCATGAGGAGTTATTTGAAGTTTCGTTGTTTGTTTGACGTATTAGATTGCATTCAAGACTTTAATGTAACTCAATATTGTAATGGAATAAATGATTATTTAAACATATGTATTACCATGAGCTACTGAAAAATCATTCATACGTGACACCTCGATGTTTCCGCCATCGGTTGGGGTGTTACAGATTGGTATCAGAGCCATGGTTATAGGGAATTAGGTTATTAGAAAAAAAAAATAATCTAGTCTATAACCATAGGATTTTAATCAGTACTTGCTCCTTTTACTTGCAACCTTACTTGTTTATATTCTCTATCCTACTTCTTATCCTTACTTTAGTCCCTACAAGAAGAGTGCTCTCCAACACAAGATCTACTCTTAGACTAATAGGACAAATCCTCAAGTTTAGCCTGAACCACCTTGAAGATCTCGTCGAAGTTCTAGATTTTAATAACGAACACGTGCAATCTGGAAGGGTGAACGCCTGTATTCTGAGTTTTCTGTCTAGGACTGGTATTGCGCATAAATCCCAATCAGACGAGGGACCCGGATGCCTACCTGGGAATTCTCGGGATGAGTGTTCACTTATAGGCTAAAGCATGTCTTCACTATGTTATTAGAATCTAGAAGTTTTGATAAGTCAACGTTTTCGTTTATTCGTTTTAATTAATGAATAAATGATTACACTCACTTTCCTTAAACTAAGCTCTAAAATCTCAAAATTTTACAGCTTAAATCAATCTCATTTCATAACCATCTATGGATTTCACAATCATACTTCACCTTACCATCTTAGCCACTTTTTAAATATTCAACACCCTACCCAAATCATATTATTTCATTTCTCCACATGTTACTTATTTTTTTAAAAACTATAACCTCATACCTTAGCACAAACTAAAGATTTCTAAATCTTGTTGTATTTTCATTACCTAGTAACTTTACAAAGTACATATTTTTGTCAAAAGATGTCCTCGAACTTAAATTCAATTGTTTATTTATTGACGTAACAAACAATTTTCTATATAATGCTTTAAACTATTAAAAATCACTTAATAGAACCTTGATCTTCAAAACCTAATGTCATGTTTGAAATCTCCAACTAGCGGGAATATTTTAATCAAAGCCTACTTAGCTTGTACTATTTAACAACTTTTGCTTTATGTACAAAACCAATTTTGAAAATAAATTTTTTTTTTCCATAGGAATAATATCTAGTCTCTAGATTCTCCATCGACACTCACTCATTTTCAATTTGTTCAAATTTTTACAATATTTGGCATATACCACAATCATGTTTTCTTATACACTTGATTATAACCTTTGATCCAAACCCCAAAATTTACACTGCTACAAAATCTCCTTACTATAAAATAAACTCTTTATAAACTATCTTCACATTCACTATCTCTCACAACCTTGATTCTGCTTCAAGATTTTTCATCATCCTCTCAAGAACTAAATTCATATCCTCACCTTCTCACACATGAGCTAGTTACCTATGATAACCAAACTATTGAAACTTGATTGTGTGTTGCATCAAACATAATCCTTAGTTATACATGAGGATTCGACTATCTACCATATTTGAACATTTGAAACTAGAATTCATGGAATATAAACTATTTGCTATAGACAAACCTAGAGTCATTAACCTTGTCTAGGGCAACTCTATTACAACTCGTATGATATACTTGATACTTGATTGCTTACATGTACAAATTATCAATTTGCAATTCATGTGTGTAATAATTGGTGCACTTAATCAAACAACTGATAGAGGATGAAGTACTTGCTCAACAGTTAGTAGAGTACCAAATAACCTACTCAACGATTGGTAGAGGTCATCATGCCTGCTCAACAGTCGGTAGAGGCCCTACAACCTGCTCAACGACTGGTAGAGGCTATCGCACCTGCTCAACAATCGGTAGAGGTTCTTACTCACTAACTGGTAGAAGTCTTTTTCCTGCTCAACAGTTGGACTCATTTTTGGATACATTGTATACGATTCAATCACAAGGTTATTTTGCATTACTTACATGTGTGTTTAGAGTCATAGAAGGACACAAAACCCTTATGTAAGGTAAATTGGTGATTACGGTCCGAAACGTAATCATGAATTTACAGGTACGTTAAGGTAGTGTGAAATTCTATCAAGGTTTTCGGTAGAGAAACTAATTATAAACTCTAGTTACCTGGTAGTTCATTTAGCCTTTCTATAGTCCATCAAGTCATGCATTTCTTTTAGGATTTCTAAAACTTAAGATTCTTATCCACCTTGCGATTCCAAGACACACCTAATCCTACCCTTAAAACTCACAGATTACAAACCTCTTAGCCAAATTATTCAAAAGCAGATTATTCTATAAATTCATGTCGTGCCTTAACCCAAAATTTTCAAAACCACGGTTGCCTTAATTTCTACCCAACCATCCTCAAACCTGTGTTTTTAAATTACTTCGGGACGAAGTTTCCAAAAGTAGGGGAGACTGTAACTTCACGAATTTTCCCATTTATTTTGCATTAAAGTATTTCCCGATCCATGATATAAAGTCTAATTTATTTCTAAGTATTCTTATCTTTATCCGTGCACTCTATTTTTCTAAGTTCCTTTTATCATTGTACTAAATAAAAAATCTTCAATCATGACCCCTATCCTAATTCTATTTATAAAATCGTCATTTTATAAGACGGTGTTTTTATTTTCTAATTCAAACTAATGATTTTTTTTATTTATTTCTTATTTAAAGCTAATCATTTTTCCAATTATATTTATAATCTCAAACAAGGAAGATATAAATTCATTTCAAAATAAAGCCTTGAGTCAAGAGTCAAAGTCTTGACAAACATAATTCTTGGAGTCAAAGTCTTAGTCATAGTCAAAGTCTTAGTCAAACAGTCAAAGTCTTAGTCAAATAGTCAATTCATCATAAAACCTTACTTTATGGTGTTGACCAATTTTAATAGCTAATTGAATCCAAAACTAGTATAAAAACTCACCTATGACCCATTATACTTTGCACCTCTAAATCGATTGTTTCAATCCGATTAAACTTTCCCTCATACCTTTCTTCTATAGTCTATTACTTATACAATTGAAGCTTTGATTATAAGCTCTTGTAATTGGCATCTTTGGGGCTACACTTATACTTTTTCTCGAGACTTAATACTATACTAAGGTGAGTTTACGTAACCATGTTTATGCAATTCTTCATACTTGCAACATTATACTTAAGCAATTCTACATGCATGTCTAGTTGTAAACTTTAATGCCTCATGAATTAGACAACAACAACAGTTTCAACGAGTTTCAACATTACATAATCATTAGCTATGGCTAAGCCGGTGATACTCAATAATAGATCTATTGGATTGACAATCCCACCCGGATACGTGTACCTCCTACATAGGTAGCGTGGGTGATTGTTATCGTTCCAACATAATATTAAGGTGAACCGTGGATGACGGGATGGACCTAAACTAGTTGGAGGCTTGATTATGTCGATTCAACATTTCATGATTATTCATGTAGACTTAAACTTACGATAGACATATGAATTGATAAACTTTTATTCTTAAACTTAATTGCTTGACATGGCTTATGTATTCTCACCAACTTCTAGTTGACCCCCCCCCCCCCCCCCCATTTTTCCAAACTCAACAGGAAATATTGATGCTTGAAGTCTAGAGCTAGCATGAGGAGTTATTTGAAGTTTCGTTGTTTGTTTAACGTATTAGATTCCATTCAAGACTTTAATGTAACTCAATATTGTAATGGAATAAATGATTATTTAAACATATGTATTACCATGAGCTACTGAAAAATCATTCATACGTGACACCTCGATGTTTCCTCCATCGGTTGGGGTGTTACAGTTTGCACTAATAATGCAGATGCTTGTGTGAAACAGTCTAGTTTATCTACAGATGCTCTTCCATATGTGAAAAAGACTATTTATGAGATGTCTGTTAATGGCACGACTGATAAATACGTGCCACCACATAGAAAAACTACCTGTGCTAACTCTCATGAACAGGTTCCTAAAGCTAAACAGAAAGCTCAAAGACAGGCATCAACACAAGCACAATCTTGTTCAAATGGGTGTTCAAGATGTTCTAAGCAAAGCAGAAACTTTACGAAGCCTGCAAACAAATCATCCAACAGATCTCATCACTCACATTCATCAGTGGGATCAAACAAATCGGGATCTGCTCCTTATGCAAAGAAGCAAACATGCTACACGTGTGGAAGACCCAATCACATTGCTAGGAACTGCACAAATCGTCCTTATGTGCCCTACTACAGACAATATCAGAAGGTTGTGCCTAGGGATAACTACTACTCCAAGCCAATGAAGGTTGAGAAACCTAAGGCAAGGAAGAATGCAAATCCCAAAGTTAAACCGTCTGATAGAGACTGGAATGCTGCCAAGAGCAAGCGGAAGGTTGTTAAACCACAAAAATTAATACAACCTCAGAAACCAAAAGCTGCTACTCCGAAAGTAGCAAAATCGTTTGTTAAGCCTAAGTATGTTTGGAAAGAGAAACCAAAGGCGGCAGCATCACCAGCTCTGAATGAGAAGAAGGACATGTGCTTGAGGGAAGTGTCCTACGTAGACGCTTCAGGAGTGTCCAGGACCACGATGGCCTGGGTACCAATGTTTAACTAATCTCCTTTCTTAGTGTAGGGACATCCAAGGAGGATTGTCGACGACCACTGGTATGTTGATAATGGTTGTTCCAAGCACACGACAGGTGACATCTCTCTATTATACATTTATTTTAAAATCAGCGAAAAAGTTACATTCAAAACCTGATGCATTAATTTCTTAAATTAATTGGTCCTTAATTCGAGAATGGTTTTTGAAAGACGCAAAAAGATTTTTCTTTGTTTTAGGTAAATTTGTTCTTTAAATTGTTTTCATTTATATATTAATTTTCAATTTTAAGCATAAATTTAGGGGGATATATCTTAAAAATCCCCTAAGAAAAATACAAAAACATTAAAAAATCAGAAAAAGAGATCTCATGGTTCGAAAAAGAATAAATGATAGTACATCAGTTGTTAAACTATCACACTTTAAAATTGAAAAGAAAATTAAATCAAGTGTGATTGCAGCTCCATTATATGATGTACTGGCAGGCAAACTACACAACGAACTCTGTCCAAAATTCACGTTAATGATAAAGGATTGTGTAACTTGTGGGGAACACATCATCGGCGTATGATTTTATGGTCTTAAATCTTGCGTTAATAGATTGCCAAAGTCTGAGATTTCAGGTCTTTAAATTGTTGATACACCTGTAGATGTCCTGGCTGCCCTTCTGCTGCATCCAGATATATGCTGACCTAGGCACAGCCAGGGTGTCTTAAAAGATCAATAAGGAAATTCCAAAACTTGAATTCTCAAAGAGAATTCATGCTAAGGCACAAATCAAAAGCCTAAAACGATAATCATACCGAAAATTTGGTATTTGCCCTAACCCTGGTTGGGAATCCATCGGTCTCTTTGTTGTATCTAGATATATGTAGACCTGATCACCGATGATCTTGACCTTGTAAAACATACAGATGTCAGCAATTTACTCACCTGTTATGAAGAAGCTTTGTGCATACCTTGATTGCGGGGGTATGTCATGATGTGGGACACACAGTTATTTCGGTCTAACACATGTTAAGAAAATAAGAAAAATATCAGAGTTGAGGACGTGTGTGCATGTTTGTTTAAGTGGATAAACGATGCTGGTAATCGTCTTGGACTGCTTTCTGGAACTTCAATAAGTTTATCAGAATGAATATACTAACGGTGTGTTATAATTTGACGAAGCTGATATGATCTTCTTGCACATGATTCTCACAAAAAGATGCAGTGTAAATAGTTTGAGGTTTATTTTTGTTTGTTTTCTTTTATAAAAATTAACCATTCTTGAGGATTTGACCGATTCTCGAATAAAATTCAGGTTTTTGAGATTTTAAAATTGAAGTACACTGATGTACTTGGTGTTCATGTATATACTGAACCCTCTGTTGCATAAATTTTGTTTGCTCACAAAATTCTAAGAATTTGCAAAATTTATTCAAATCAAGAAACAGGGGTTGATGAAGAATGAAAGAGTTCCAGTTACTGACAAGCATGAATCACCACACTGAGAAGATGTACTGAGTCAGAAGAACTTGAAGTTAATCATCTTTTGACAATGAAAGTACAACTGAAGAAGTACTTGTGAAGTTGCTTGAAAGAGAAGATTGACAAAGAAAAAAGCTTCTGAGAATCCTCCTCTCACATTCTCTTTTAGCAAGATGTTCAAGCAAAAGCTGATGATGATCAAAATACAAGTATGCCTCCGAGAGCAGAAGAAAGAACCCAAGTCTGGAAGATCAAGATTTGAAGTTTCTTCCTGCTGAGCCATGATAAAGACAGCATAAACCTAGGGGGATATTGTAAGGCCCAGTAATTGAATAGGTTTACGCTTGTCTTTATCAAGCCTGTTTGTGTTAATTGGGCTTAGTTTAGTTAATGGGCTTGGGTTAGGCCATGTGGGCCAAGGCTTTAGTGGACCCTATGTAATGTTTTGTTCTAGTTTATTTTAGGGTTAATCCTCTCATTTTGTAACTCTAGAGCCACCACCTTGTACCAAACAATCCTAGAGATTGTGTGCAAGGTGAAGCATCAATACAATTGATTGTCCTGTTTATTATCCTTTGTTCTTCACCATTCAATTGATTTTTCCGCGTCACTTGAATGGATTTAGTGATACCTAGAGAAGATCTGGACTTACATCATAGTTAACATTACTTCAGTTTTGTATGTATATTGGATTTTTTTCCTTAGAATTCTTACGTTTTTGTATTTTTGGTGACTTTTGTATCGATATGGATATTGTATATACCTTTGTTAGAATTCTTACGTTTTTTTATATTTTGGTGAGTTTTGTATCGATATGGGTTTTTTTTCTTAGAATTCTTATGCGGTTGTAATAATATAAAGTTGAATTCTATAACAGCTTTTTGATTTTTTTATTTGTTGTTCAGTAAACAGATCATAGCCTTTGGTTTGTTTATGTTTTTTATATTTTGTTTATAATAATTGTATTAAAAAAAGATTTATTATTCGTTAAGTTTATTTTTAAGCAACAACTTTTTGTTATAACAGTTGTATCATTAATAATCAGAGATTACTTATAGCAGACGCATAAGCATCAATAACCAGGCATATCAACAGCCCAAAAATAATGATTACGGTTTTGAAGTAACTTTATTAAAAACATTATTTTATTATTATTGTTGTGTTTGTAGTTGTCTTTCATTCTATAAAAAAAAAATTAAAATTTCGATAACTAACTTCCGACTCTATAGTTTCTTGAAATGCAACTAATAAAGTTGAAAACCAACTTTACCATTTTGAACAGTTATTATATTTCAGTCTATAAAAGGGGATGAATTCTCAATATTCATTTTCAGTATTCTCACTTTACATCTCTCCATTCAATATGCATTATGATATTACTTTTAATTCTTCCACAAATTTTTCGAAAGATTCTTTCAATCAAAGGAAAATAGGTTGCCAACAGTTTGTTGGTAAACTACTTCAAATTGTTGTTATCCTGTGATTCTTCCAATCAAAGGAAAACATCAATTTATTATTATATATATACATCCATTTTCTATCTTCAATGGTTAAGCTTTTTGGATCTGGATGATATTTACATACGAGCTGCTGTCGTGTTTTGGTTTGTCATTTGGATCGATGATGCTGTGAAGAAAGGTCAGTGACTAGGGTTTCGTTGTTAGTAGGGTTTTTTTATATTTCCTTGTATTTTTATTTAGTTTGTAAAGTCACATATTCTAATTCTATAATAATTAAAGTAGTTTTTAGAGATATTTTGTATTTGTTCTTTTATAAGTGTTCAGTTTTTTATTTATTTCTGTTAAATTCAATGTTTATTTTCTTGGTTTAATTGTATAGTTTTGATAATTATAAATTTGAAAAGATTAATATTATTTAAATTTGAAAACAACTCATAAAATTGAAAATCAACTTAGGAGTTATTGGTTTATTCATTCATTCTAAAAAAAATGCAGGCATTCACAATATTATTTGAAGTATGAATATTGTTTTAATATTATGTTTATTATATATATGAAAGTTTTAATTAATAATTTCTAATGCTTTGTCACTTTTGCTTCATCATTTATGGTGGGGGTTTTCCTTCCACAGATTACCCTATCTGTTGCAAAAAATACTGAAAAAGTTTGATATGACAACAGCTGTTTTTACTGTCAACAGATGTTATAAAAAGGCCCTAAACTAATGATTATGATTTTCAAGTAACTTTATTAACACTATTTTTTTTATTATTATTGTTGTTAAGTAATTGTCTTTTATTATATAAAAATTAAAAAAAAGTCACAAAAGTAATTTTGAAATTTATATATACTTGAAATACAAATGGTAAACTTGAAAACCAACTTTATGAATAGTTTGAGTATTCACACTATAAAAAAGGACGAATTCCGAATAATCATTTTCCATCTTTATATATTCGTTTAACTATTCTCACATACATCTTTTCAAATGCTTTTCTTTCAACTTTATATTTACCTCTTAATTTGATCATCCTCTTTTTTGTTTTGATATGTTTTATCTCAACAGACCTTTAATTTGTGTGTACATTTAACTGACATTGTAAATGGAACAGACCTTACAAAATACAATTTTTATTTTAAACACTAGATTAACTCTTTAATTTGATTTTTACCAAACAAAGTATAACAATTGCGTTGTTTACTTTTTTTGGTTTTTAGTAAACAGAGCTTAAACTAATTGTTTCCAACATACACACAGATGGTAATAAGCAGATGTTCTCAAAACAATAGACGATGAGATAAATAATGTTGTTTTTAATAAACAGAGGTTAACATTTAAAATTAAAACGTACATAATAATAATAATCATATCTACTATACAAAACTACTTAATTCAAATTTCAAAAATCCTTTGTTTCTTTTTCAGTATCGCCCTTGAAAGATCCTCTTTTAATTCCGTCAAGGATTCTTTGATGTTGTTTTCGATTTGTAGTTGTTGCGTCAAATAGTCTTCTATCTTGTCTCTTAAACAAGTTGCTGGTTCATGCAAGACTATATCTAGTTGGGCAATGTTTTCCTAGGATTGTTCCTTAATTTTTTCTTCAATCCTCTCTACTTCATTGCAAATATTTTCATATTTTCTCTTTTCTGTTAGTGACCAAGCGCTAGATAAAGACTTAGCATCTGATGTGTCAGCAAAATGGTAGTATGATCTATTTGCCATTTTTGTAGATGAATTTTAGAATATGTACTGTGTGGAATTTATAGATAAAATTTTTCGTCTTTTCGTTTTCCAAAGTCTTCGTGCATTTATGTTTCACACGTTAACCCAAGTATAATAAATATTCTATCGTATGACCTTTCATCTTCACACGTTGTCTGTCTATAAAGTACTAAAGACATTCGAAAGTTTATCATAAATGATTTTAATTAATATATTAACATTCACATTTTCAGTGTTCACAAATTGTATTAATGGCAGCCCCAAGTGTTAAGCGTGAAGATGAAATGAAGGAATTTGTTCTTAATCAAATTACACGACAATACTATCAAGATTTGAAGACTACATGGGAGTTGAAGATTTGTTTTGACTGTTTGCACTCGGGCACACTTGAGCGAGACGTTGTTCAATGGATTTTGAAGTCAATGCCTTCAACTGTTGTTCGTGATTTGTCGTTGTTGTGCAATTCATAATCCGGTATTAAGGATGTAGAACTTTTGGCAAGATTCAAAGATCTACACGCACAGCTTGAAGCTTCAATGGAATTGAAGCTTAAGTTTATTAATTCATTTAACTAGCCGTGGATACCATCCATCGCATATCAATGAGTTAATACGCATATTGAGTTTCATATGCCTAAAGTGCTTAAAGTTTAAGAACAAAAGGAATTGTACCTTCAAAGGAATTGAAGATTAAGTTTATTAATTCCTAATGTATATTCATATGTATAAGCAGATGTTATGAAGATGGAATTCATAATGTATATTGATGTTTAAAGTTGATTATATTTGTTTTGTTTAACGTTGATTAGATATGGTTTTTTATATATCGCTACACATTGATTACAGGTTTTTAATCCGTCTATAGAGTTTTTGTTTCTTTGTTGTTACCTTTCAGTTATTCAACATCTGATCAGTGTTATAAGATATAAACAGTCATTGCGAAACAACGGTTCTCTCAGCAGACATTTGCACTGTTGACGTGTCGGTCAGTCGGTGGTTAATGCAACAACTGTTTGAAAGAAACCGTTGAATTGACAACTGTTTCAATCAATAGTTTTTTTTGCAACCAGGTGTTTTAAAAAACTTGCTTAATTGATGTAATGAACAGAGTTTCGAAACGAACAGACGTTGAATTACAAACCGTTTAGTAACAAACGGTCCATTGCCTCAGCATATTATTAACTGATGTTGTGAAATGAACACACGTTACAAAATACAGTTTTTCTTTTACTGATAGATGGAGTGTTTTGCAGGGTTTGGTCTGCTGACGCGCCAGTGGTTAGCGTAGGGCGGATAAGGGTTGGTTAATGTGCAGGCAATCTATTGGTTGGGCTTAAAGTAGGTTTTGATCCTCCCGTGTGTTTTTACACGGGATCTTACCTAGTGTGTGTGTGTGTGTGTGTGTGTGTGTGTGTGTGTGTGTGTGTGTGTGTGTGTGTGTGTGTGTGTGTGTGTGTGTATATATATATATATATATATATATATATATATGATGGAGATCCTGTACAAAGGGGTGTTTTTGTGAGAAGGGTAAGAAGGAGTAGGGTGATGACACATGGCACCAACTAAATTTAAATTGAGGGGTATTATAGTAATTTGGATGGATAATGCTTTAATTTTGGTAAATATTAATTGTTATATTAGACATGAAGATAAAACACACTGTTGAAGATAGATTAGAACACACTGATATTATTTTACACCATGTAATATAATAATCCACCATGAAAAAATAACATGTATAATCTATAATCTATAACTATAATGAAGGTTGTTTACTCTCTCTCTCTCTCTCTCTCTCTCTCTCTCTATATATATATATATATATATATATATATATATATATATATATATATATATATATATATATATATATATCTGTTTGTATTTGTTACTGATTTATTGGATGTGAATAATGTTTGTTTTATTAATTTTGACTTTTTTTGCTTAAATTTAGTTTAGCTTTGAGTTTGTTTTATAAATTATATTGTTTGACTATTTTATCAAAAAGCAAAACAAGATCCTATAGATCAAACCTTTTATTGGCGAACTTTTGTATGAGGATGCTGATATACTGATATTGTCGAATGGAGCCAGGATTTGGGCTAACGCCTCCGATGCATTCAATAACAACCCGTCTCTTCGATCCATTGGGAATTTACAAGATGGGCCCACCTTAATAGAACCAAAAACAATCTAAAAGATCAGAACCAAAAACATCTTTTCTTATCAAATATAATGAAATTTGAGTTCTTACAGTGATAGCAATGGAGTCTCAAGTAGCAAGAGCAATAATATTAGCACAAGAAACAATGCAGGACATTCTAAATTGTTTATTAACATGTTATGAAACGTATCATGATGAAAATATTATATATGTTTTTTTTTATTTCAAATAAATTTATTTTGCTACTATTATAATGCTGAAAAAAGGTTGTTTTTTTTTGTTTGGATTTACTTATTATTATTATTATTATTATTATTATTATTATTATTATTATTATTATTATTATTATTATTATTATTATTATTATTATTATTTTGTTTGTGGTGGATCTGAAGTTGTTAATTAATTGATTGTTGGAATTGATAAAACATTTTAGAAGAGTTGCGGATTAATGATATAAATGGTAATGTTGTATAGGAGATGCTATGGAGCTCCCTGGGTTATGTAAGTTAATCCGATTATGATATTGATTAGGTTTAGTTAACTTATGTTTTTTTCTGCATAGCATATATACTTGTACAACTTCGAGTCCAAGTGGTCAAATTACTAGCATTTGTCTACTTTAACTTTTTAGGGATCCCACAGAGTTCCAACGACGGTTAACAGGGAATCATGTATGCTTAATACATTCACCATGGAGTTCCAATTGGCAGGGGCTGGTGTTATCGCTGAGGACCCGTTGTTTGCAACACTTGATTCAACCACAAGAAGGGTACTGATGTGTTGGTAAAAACACCTTGTTCATATGTTAGTTTTGTATATATTTTAATATTTTATTGTGTGTTTTTAGTTGGTCTTAGTTATTAATTAGTGTACACGTGTCCGATAGGTATTTATGTGTTAAATGAGCTTATAGAAACCATTTATCAAGTTTGAATGTTAAAGAAAAAATAAACTTTTTGATATCTAATGATGATTAAATTTGGAAAAGGAATAAATTTTTTGTTCATTAATTGTTTTTAGTGGCATCGATGTGCAGGAAAGAAAATACAACAAAAGTGTGATGAATTAATATATCTCATTTACAAATACCAACTAGTTGGTAACCCGCGCGTTGCGGCGGGTCTAAAAACTACATCAAATTGTATCAATTCATTAAGACCTAAAATTCATCGAAAACTTTTTATTTAAATGATATATTAAATAACAAATACTTGTAACAACATAAGATAATTATTCTTATCTCAACTAAAGTATAATAACATCCGTACGAATTATTGAAATAAATTGATTTTAGGTGGATTCTAGTAATAATCCATTCAACAACTCGTAAGGTTAGTTCCATAATACATTTATTCTCAAGACTACACTACCTCACACGTAACACTTTGGTCACGCCTACCACTTAACGATATATACTATTAAATGATACAAACAACTTTGCCAAATAACTTTACGTTTTGTTTCATACGTGACATACACACATATGAATTCACCAAAGTTGCTCCATGTAATAAATAATAAGTAGGAGAGGGGATGTACAAGAGGATTTTGCATAGAAGGGCATTATTGGGAAAAATTTCATGACATTTTGGGTGTAAAGCACAAAACTTTTCATATGCCATCTTAAAAAACATAGGAAATTACTAATGTAGTCATCTCTCCTCCTTAATAAGGTAACATAGATAATGAGGTGAGCCATGAAGTTAGCCAAACATGTGGGCCTGTATTAACTAAAACGAAAACGACACATGTTAGTTTTGGGCTGAATTATTATCCTATTGAGTGATGATATATTGCACACATTTGGAGGCCCATGAAGGAATAGGTCGGTTGGTTTGTAAAAAAAAGGGAAAGGAGAATAAAAGGACACGATATATTATTTTGGGGTTGCACATCGGAGGGTTGGAAAAAGAGGCGCACAGCCTTTTGGCTGCTCAGGAGGGACGCACACAAGGAAGAGAAACAAAGAGATGAAGGCTTCTACCATAACCATGAGCGGTTAAGTTATCTGTGATTTCCTCCCGGGTGAATCTTCGCATTGATTTTGTATTCTGAACTCGTTTTGATTATGTATGAACTAGTATTTTTACTACTTGTGTTGGATTGAATAAACGTGTGCTCACATTTGATATCACTTGTTCTGTTGACGTGACTGGTATCACTAGGAGGGTGATTGGTATTTGTATAAGGATAGCTAGGCGTACAGTTTATGTTGAAAACATGTCCTTAGTTATTATTTCAATCTGAATAGTTATTGTGACAGGATAGCTAGTTATTGTGACAAGATGACCAAGGCCATGTCTATGTGGTGTTCTTATAGTTAAATCGAATAAGTTGCAAGATTATACAAATAGGATCCTGGGTGGAAGTTACATTTATCTTTATTATTTATTTAGATTATTTTGTTATCATGTCAACATTTTTATAAAACAAACAAAAGATAAAACTAGCAAACTTCATAATTGTATTTTTATATTTATTTGTTAACTAGATTAGACGAACAAATAATTTATGTGATATTAACCACATGCTCCTCGTGGATTCGATATTCCCTACATACCCTGGCTACCTAGGTTATTTAGGTTTTGTATGACCCTTGACGACAGACGGTCATCAAGTACAGGTTGATAATATCTTTGGTAAAACTTCATACTGCTATATTGATTGTATAGTGGTTAGTAGTCTAAATATCATATCTATTATCTATTAATATATATAAAAGAATTGAACATTGCTGACGTGGCGTACAATGGTGCCTTCAACTTCACCATGAAACTGCCACGTGGCATCATAATTGAAAGATTTTAATGTTTTTGATTTATTTTCTTTTTTAATTAAATTGAGTTATTTTAGGAAAAAAAGAATTTAAAAATAAATTTAAAATTTTATCTTTCATGTTTTCTCCTATAATTTTTAAACGTTTATATCTTTTATATACGAGATTTTTTAAAGAAAAAAATTACACCAAATTAATGAGCGTTTTATTATCTTTCCAACGAGTACCATAGTGCTATATAAAAAATGGAGAAAAAATCGACTTTTTTTGTGGGATTTCGTTCATACAGGAAAAAAACACACAAAGTATTCATGTTATTCATTAATCATGTTTTTTCTTTTAAACTATGTTCTTATCTACGATGTTGAAAATCAGCCCAATCGCCATGTTATCATTGGAATTTTACTAGGTATACTTCATCAAGAGAAGCTAAGAGAAAAAATCGCGCAACACTGCAACACATGGTGTCACCTTATAGCAAGGTTATTTTTTTATTTATTTAATTACAAGAGTAATAATTATTACTATTAGTATTAGTATAAGTATTATTAGAATGGTTATATTTTTCAACTCTAGGACGATCCCGGGAAGAATTGATAGTTGCTGACGTGGTGTTCAATGGTGGTCTCAACCATCTCTTGATTATGCAACGTGGCATAATGAAATGCAATGGTTACAACTTCCAACTTAAGTGTTTGTTTAGTTGATTAGGTTAGGAATTATAAGAGTCATTAGAATGTGCGAAATTAGAGAGATGTGATGAGTTTTTGAATAGTTGCAGCTTACATAAGTGATTCTTAACATGATTACTGATTAGGTTTTAGATTAGGGAATATGAGTTATTACTGATTAGAATACTATGAACATGCAATGATTGAGAGATTTTGTGGTTAGTTAACTTGAGCCATTTGCAATAGGTTATCACGTAAAATTAGATTTTTCAACCCCGGAACCCTTCCGGGGTAATCAGCTAGTATACTGAATATAAGTAATGTTATCAATTTTTTTTTTTTTTAATATTGTCACCAATACATAGAGAAATCAAAAACTAATTGAGTACCTTTCTCTATCGGGTATCCCGAAGGATCTTCCCGGTGGAGCGCCTACCAGATGGTGTTTTTCTAGCATAAACCCTATTGTGTTCGGATGCATCAGCATATACATTATCATTAATAGAGAGCCTATTTTAGTGATGCGAATCATCTTTTCAGTTGTTCTTTCCTCACCCATAAAATATTCAACACTAACATTAAAATTGATAAATGAATCAACTGTAAATAAATTATTACATAAATAATATTTTAATAAACTAAGATTAAAAGAAATGTTTAAAATGTTGATCTCATCTCTTAGTTGTTTCTCTATGTACAACCCAAAAAGTGTAAGGTTTGCTTCCATTTTATTCAGGTTGCCTATAAATTATAAGCACACTTTTCCCACTTAGGTGTGGTTTATGGTCATAATATGTTGGGGTTTGATGCAATTTTTTTGAATAGGTAGATGACAACACCATTTTTCAACTAAGTTGCCGGCAAACAAACATGAATCTGAAAAGAGCACTAGACATGGTCTTTTGGGTAAATTTGGTATCCACGGAAAAGAAGTTCCTCGGGGATCTTGGGTATATTTCCGCTTTCTTTTTTACTTTAATGAGTTTTTGTGCCTTTTTTCTCATACTTAAACAAATATTTGGGCTTTTTATTTAGACGCACTACTAAAAAAATACCCCTATCTTGACACACATTTTATGACACGCGCTCATTTATGACATTCAAAAGCGTGTGTCATAAAAAAAGTGTCATGATTTGAAAATTTTCATTAATTAATGACGTGTTTTTTTGTGTGTCAAGAATGTAGTGTCAAAATATTTAAAACATGACAATATAAGATATGGTGTGTCATGGTTTTCCGTCGTAACATAATTTATTATTTAGAATTTTTATTTCCCTCCCAATCCCGCCCAAACCATCAAACCTCTAAAAAAACCCCACCAAATATCAATCAACTCCAGTTTCAACATTCCCATGGTAACCCTTCAACATTATCCTCTCCGGCATTCACTCAATCGTAACCCTAACCCTAATCGATTAACCAAACCAAAAGCAAAACCAAATTGATCTGTACAGCTAATTTTCATGTCTATATTACACCCACTACTCCGTCGATCGTAACTCAGTGATCCGTATCCTCCCTCCTTTCCCTCTGATTGCCTAACTGTGGTGGTGCTTGCCTCTGATTGGCTTTTGTTGGTGGTAACGGCGCTGCATCTGCGACGCGAAAGAACCCCCTACTTTTGTTGGTGGATGCAGGACTTGTACCGCACCGACAACCGTTGTGGGTGGTGTTTGTGACTGATTGCTTCGAACCCCCTTACTCTGCCGCCATCGACATTTGTACGGCTGGCTGGTGGCCGTCCATGGCCTTCTTGACCGGCGTTTGTGACCGACACAGGTATGTATGTGCCTTTCTTTCAGATTTCTCTTATGAGGTTAGGGTTTTAAATGGTTGTTTTTTGGGGTTGTTAAAAGTAGTAGAGAAATGACAGAGGAGATCTTCAACCAACTTGTAAACATCTTTTTTTTTTTGGGTAAAAGGTATGTATATAGAAGAGGACCAGCAGGTTGTAGGCTTTGTAGGAAGTAAGTTATATTTGTTACTTATGATGCTCTGTTTATAGTTTTATAAAATTTTAAAGTGAAGCCAAATTGTGGAACTGTTCCGAATGATGAAGATGTACCGATATTTGATCAGGAAATGGCAAGGGATGTGGAGACGGAAGATGAAATAATAGGGGATTTAAAGGGTGAAGATTTACTAGAGAGGGTGAAGCTATACAAGAGTATTTGGCTCTTGTGTTGGTGTAAGTATCATTGCACATATGATGTTCTTTTCCATGGGTTTTCCTACTGTTAGTTTAAAGTGATGTTGGATTATATAATTATTCACCTTTTAAGGATGGTTTTCCAAACCTTGGATAATTTGCTGTAGTTGCAGTGATGTAAATGGCTGTAAAAGCATAAGTATATGAGTGCAACTAATTGATGGAAAATATGTTAGTACTATAAATTAGTCCACAAATTTTGATTTTTATGTTTTTGATATATAGTATTTCGTTTCACAGAAGCTCTTTTGAGAAAGTCGATTATTCCGACTCGTGATTGAAGCTCCATGAGCGTTTACACGTTGAGATAGGGCGCTTCAAGACCAACAGTAAAATTAATTTCCTCTTTTGCTTATGAGGCAACATTTATCATTTTTCGGTTTAAAATTCGCCATGGCTTCTATCCTTGACCACCTTCTATGTTTTCCAGGTTGAAGACAAGCTTTAAGAGTTTTCACATTTTCAGTTTGGTATTCATTATGCGACATTACCTAACATGTTTAGGTTTACATGAAACTACATTTCATAGATGATATTTTTATCCAACTAGAGTTCCCAAAAATTGTAAGCAAAGGGATGAGAGATAGAGTGTAGCTGATCTGTAACCCAAATCCATCGTTCCCAAATAACGTGCCCCATCGTTCCCAAATAACCACCTCAACAACCATCTCTCTGGTAAGTGATTTAACTGATAGTCTGATACGAAAAGAAGCTAAGATCTGTAGCAGCGTCGGCAGATCTTTTGCAGCAACCGTCTCTCTGGTAACCACCTCAGAAACCACCTCAGCAGCGGCAGCCGGATCTGTAGCAGCAAGCAAAGGGACGAGAGACAGAGGTGACACATATGGGTTAATGATCAGATGGCAACCTGTGAAAATGGGTCGTTTCGGTTTGAGTTAAAGCAAAACCGGCCCACATATGGGTTAATGATCAGATGGCAACCTGTCCAAATGGGTCGTTCTTAAAAACTGTATTTATTTGTTTTGGCTGAAAGCAAATCTTACCAACATGGGTTCATGCTCACATTGTGATGGTTCGTTTCTATATATAGTAATTTGGTTCGGATTATCACAAGTCATTCATTTTTTAATGTTGGCAGAACTTTGCGTTAGTGCTGAAACTGGCATTGTGTACTCTACTGAAAGTCCCCGACGAAACCATACCCAAACTCAGATTAGTTTGTGAAGTTGGTGACAACATCGCCCATCCGAGGTACATGTAAGGTACTTTAAATTGAGTATATAATAGATATTACTAATGTTTACTTGGATTGATGATGTTATCTCAAATTTAATAACATATCCATAAGCAGAGCCATTGCTTAAAGGTCAAATCTATTTTCCACATAACATTTGAGGTTATTACTGTTGCTGTTACCCTTATTGTCACCTTTTGTGGCAGTGCCTACAAAGCATAATAGAATAATAAAACATGTTTAAATATGTAGCCTATTATAAATTTATAGTATGGATATTATAAATTATACATATTAGAACTGTATATTATAAGTTGTGATTTTGTAACTTATAATAGAAGGTCAAACTATACGAATCGGCTATTTTCCCCCGTTTTGATTTTTTAACAATGTTTCAAGTTGGACCGTGTGAAAACATTCTGAATTACTTTTTAGGCATATCAATTATCACTCTACAATTGTCATCATCAACAATGATAGATATCTCTCTATCTAATCTTCCAATTGTTACGGCTTCGGATAAGACCGGTTGCGCCGGTGTTACCTTATTTTGAGAAAGGCGTGATCCGCAGCAAAGCGCGGGGCCAAATACTAGTTATATAACAATTGTTGCTTTAACAATTTTTAGCATGAGTAAATAAACAATAAGAGTTATTTAAGAAGTATGTTGTGTCAAAACTTTATAGAACTATATTGATGTTTTTCTGCAGCTATGTAATGTTTGTTTATTCATTATCAGGTTTGTTTCTTGGCGATTTTGATTCCTCCTCACTATCGACTCAATCAAGGCATGTTTCTGATTCTTGATTTTTTTATTTTTTTTTTGTATTTTGCATTACGTTGACTGATTAGGGTTATAGTATTTGGGTTTTTGCGTCTTTACAGTTCTATAGTTGGATATCATGTAGTTGGATCTAATGACTTTGTGTTACATTTGCACGTAGTATTTGGGTTTTTGCGCCTGTGATAACTATGTTTATTAATGGTTGTAGCTTTGTTTGTGTTCCTCAGATATCTACACGAAGTATGCTCACCATCTGTTATTCATAAGAATATTAAATCAGCTAATATCTTACTAGACTAAGAGCTCAACCCTCATCTGTCTGAGTGTGGGTTAGCAAGCCTCATCTCAGATGCAGATCAGGTACTTTAAGTTTAGTATGAAGTCATAGACCTAAATACACTTGTTTTTTTTATTAACCTTTGCATTTGGAGAATTCTGGATACAGTGCCCAGAGGTTTCCATGTCTGGTCAGTACAAGATGAAAAGTGATGTATATAGTTTTGGCGTTACTATGTTAGAGCTACTTATAGGAAGAAAACCATTCGACAGGTAAAAGTATTTTGTAAATTGTCATAACTTATTTTAAGGTGGTGTTGTGTTTCCTCAAGTTGTGATGCGATGGTACAGCTCAAGGACGAGGGCAGAACAGTCTTTGGTGAGGTGGGCGACACCTCAGCTTCATGACATGGATGCTCTTGCAAAGATGGTTGATCCAGCACTAAAAGGACTGTATCCAGTCAAATCTCTCTCGCGTTTTGCAGATGTAATTGCTTTGTGTGTACAGGTAATGTTATATTTGTAAGTTTGATTTGTATATACTTGTATGTATGTTTGATACTAATAAAACAAGTTGTCAGCCGGAGCCGGAGTGGAATATTGGACAATGTAAGTTGATCGAGTCAAATTCTAGTCACTTTTGTTTTCTTGAAACTAAAACCATCGTGAACCTTAACCTTTCATCTTATTAATTTAATTGTGTCTCAGGTTGGGGGAGAAGTGGAGGCTTACTCGGATGCGGATATTGATTATGTTCGTGAAGAATGGTCGGGTTATGCCTCGCCCTTCATTTTCAAGTTATGATCCGTATGTTTAGGCTTACTCATCGACTAATGTAATGTATTGATACAATGTTTTTGTAACCCTTTGTGGTAGGATTCGACATGATTGTAATGGGTTTTTTTGGTGGTATAATATATGCAACTTTATTATTAAATTTATTGTTTTTGTAATTATAAATATAAATTATATCCAGGGATATTATTCATTTTACAAAAAAAAAATTAGGTAAAAAAACATGACACGCAAAATGACTGTCATAAAGGTGTGTCATAAATTCATGTGTGTCATAAATGCATGTAAAAAAAATGTCGTAAATAAGTGTCAAGAATGTATGTCATTAAAGAGTGTGTCATAAATGCGTGTCAAAAAAGCATGTCACAAAGGAGTGTCATAAACGCGTGTCATTAAAAGATGACACGCGCCTGCATGTCATAAAATTTTCTTGACATGTTCTTCCTTGACACTTTTTTGTGTGTCATAAACACCCTTTGATGACGCGCAATGCGCGTCAAGAAAGGGGTATTTTTCTAGTAGTGACGGTTTGTCGTGGTAGCAAGAATGATACCAGAGGCTTCAGGTATGTTAAGTTATGTACATTTTACAATTTATCTGCTTCACATTTGATTAACTACATAGTATTAACAAAACTTGTTATTTTGACAGTTGTGGTTTACGGGTTCTGTTACATTCAATCTCGGTGAGAGTGGAAGACGCATAAAGTCAAATGGCATTTACAACTACCTATGATTTTATCCACCAGTTTTTTAACTGTGAGGAGTGCAGTCAACATTTCTACAATATATGCTCAGGGTAAATACCAATTGACGAGGTAGGCCCAATCTAGATGGATCGGCCCAACACCACATGAACGCCCCATTACATTTGGGCCAGCCCAATGGCAGATATACACCGGGCGAACCAACACGGTTGCACCCCGGATAATTGATAAGGCTTAACCTCTTTTCCGAGAATCAGGGAAAGAAGGTTCCAAAGAGAAGATAAAGCCTATCTCCATCTAAACCGGAGAGTCAGCTCCTGGAGATAGGCTCAAAGAGGCGGTTACGAGAAAAGTAAGAAGGGCTATAAATAGAGGTCAGAGGTAAATAATAATACACATTCACAATCATAAAAGCTTTGGCTTCACTCTCACACTTAGAACCAATACTTATTCTCACGCCGGAGGGTGGTCACAGGAAACCCCCCTTTCCTGTGACGAGTCCTAACGGTGTTTTGTTTTGCAGGCACCCGGATTCAGCTTGGGCTAATTATTCAGTGCCGGAACAGCATTCTTGTCTACTAGGAGAGGTATTTACTTCTTCATTGGCGCCATCCGTGGGACACGTACAAGGAGTTAGTTATCGGCTGAATAACCCAAGAAATCAAGATGCCCTCGAATCAGGACACCGCAGTTGTAACACCCCAACCGATGGCGGAAACATCGGGGTGCCACGTATTGATGATTGTTTTCAGTAGCACATGGTATAACATAAATTTTAAATAATTTATTCAAACATAATATTCAAAATGTGAAATAATGTCTAAGAATTCAAATACATAAACTCAAATAACAACTTCAATGACTTCAAATAAACTTCAAGTAAAATCCTCATGCTAACTCAAGCCTCAGCTTCATTGTTACCTGAAACATGTTAATTTTGAAAGTATTTTGGGTCAACATAAGTTGGTGAGAATTACATAGGTTTTTTTGATGATAAAATGAATAAAATGTTGTGCAATTCATGTGTCATGTTAATCTAGCCCATATGTGAGAACATATTAGAAATAAATCGAGTGCATAATCAACCCTGTTGACTGTTATAAAATGATACATACCATACACTTATGGTCCCAATGAATATGTTATGCGATAACAAACACCCACGTAACCTTTGTAGGAGGCACGTATCCGGGTGGGATTGTCAGTCCAATAGATCTATCAATGTATACCGTCGGCTGATCAATGTTAATGATTATGCTAGAATGGTGCTTACTCTAATCATGCTCAAGACATAATGCAACATAGAAAACACATAGACACATTGATGATTGAATTGCAATAATAATGTTATAACATGTTTCACCCCAAAAATGGTGATAAATAAAAGGGGCTATGTAAAACTCACCTTAGCAAATGTTAACTTGTTGAAAAGATGTAATAATTGTGTTGCCCAAAGTGATTCCAAATATCACCCTATAATAAGGTAATATGTAATAAGTCTAAGTCTAATTAACTAATGAGTGTATCCTAGGGTTTCGATTTGGGGATAATCAATTGTTGAAATTTAAATTAAAATGCTTAATTAATAAAGGAAAATTGGATAATTAATGAAAGATAGTCTTTTTATAAAATTTAAATTTTGAGTGAGCACATTAAAGTGTTTGAAGCAATAAAATAATTTTTATAAAATTATTTCATTTAAAATAGATTTTTAAATCTATTTATTTATAATTAGTCGATAATTAACTTTAATATTCAAAAATACTAAAATTAAAGAATTCTTATTTTAAAAATCATATTTCTGTTCTAAATGATTAAAAATAATTTGTATAAAATTTTGGTGCAAAAATGATGAAAATTGGATTTAATATGATTTAATTATGATTAAATCTAACAAAAATTGATTAAAAATATAAAATAAATGATTTTACTGAATTAAAAATTATTTTAGTAAAGTTTATCTTTATAAAAAGTTAGGATAATTTTTGGGGAATTTAATAAAACTGTTTTGATATATAAATGGATTTTTATAAATATAATAGTATAAAAATGATTTAATTATTATAATTATTAAATAAATGAATTTCTGAAAAATAAAAATTACAAATAAAACTTTTATATCAGATTAAACAATTATAATTTTTTTAGAATTTATAAAATAGTTTTGGTATTTTAAAAAGAATTTAAAAGATTAAAAGGATTTAATATATATATAATTGTTTGTTTAAAAAAAAAGAAAAGGAAAGAAAGGAACAAAAACCGGTCAGAGCCGGGACTCGAACCCGGGTGACCTCTGTGGAGGACCAGAGTCACAACCACTTGGCCTAGGCCGGTGGTTGTGATGTTTCTGGTTTCAAATTAAATAAATATACATACGCGAATCAAGTTTATCCCCAAATATAATCACGACGAACCCTAGAATTACAATTGAATGATTCAGGCAACTATAGCCCGATTAATGTTAGGGCTATTGTTGCTTGAATGCCGATGAATAAACCCCACAAACAAACGAGGACTCACAGTGTAGGATTGATGTTAGGAGCCGGGTCAAGGCAAAAGTCAAACCACGAGCAATATAATGATAATCAGGGTGAATCAGAAAGCAATAGAGGTTGAGAGAGAGTTGTGAGCGAGTTGTTAAGCTACGGAATGCATCTATTTATACTGAGGATTAGGGTTAATGTTAATTGGAAGGTTTGACTTCCTATTGAATGCATACGCGTCAATTGATTAAATTGGTCAACTATTGATGTGTTATTGACGTGTAATTGTGTTGTAATAGGCCGGTCCTTACACGAATTTACCAAAAATAGATCATATACGAGTTAATTGGATGGATTGGTCACCAAGAAATCCCACAGTTGACTTTCCTTGTCAACTGTGAGGATTAAACACGCGTATAAGATTAAAAGGTATCCGGGTTATTTCAACAAAGAAGGCTAGCCCAGTTGGTTGTGCTCGTGTGTTTGATCAACCCGGCCTTTGGCGCGGGTTCGAATCCCGGCCAAGGCTTTTATTTTTTGGTATAATTATAGTATCACACACACATATATAATAATATATATAGTATTAGGGTTCCATAATCGCGACAAAAATAATTAAATGCGAATATAATATGAAAACTTGACGTTTTTATTAATGTCGATGCGTAACGTACAAGTATTAATTGCGTAATGTTACAGTCTCCCCTACTTTTAGGAACTTCGTCCCGAAGTTGGAGTTGGAGAGTCTGGTGGAAAAAGATGTGGATACTTCGTCTTCATCTGGTCTTTACGTTCCCAAGTGAACTCTGGGCCTCGTTTAGATTCCCAACGAACCTTAACGATCGGAATACGACTGCGCTTGAGTTTCTTGACTCCAGTGTCAACAATCTCGACGGGTTTCTCGATAATGTGCATGCTTTCATCGATTTGCACATCCTCAAGAGGAACATGAAGGTTCTCATCTGCTAAGCATTTCTTGAGATTCGAAACATGGAAGGTCGGATGAACATTGCTTAGCTCAGGTGGAAGATCAAGCTTGTAAGCCACTTTTCCAACTCTGTCAAGAATTTTGAAGGGGCCTACGTAACGAGGAGCTAGTTTTCCCTTTCTACCGAAACGAATAACTCCTTTCCAAGGGGATACCTTAAGTAGCACAAGGTCTCCAACTTGAAATTCCAAGGGTTTACGACGTTTATCAGCATAACTCTTTTGGCGACTTCTAGCCTTGAGAAGATTATCCTGAATAAGCTGGATTTTGTCTGTGGTTTCCTGGATTAGTTCGGGTCCAGTAATACGAGCTTCACCAACCTCAGTCCAACAGACAGGTGAACGACATTTCCGACCATAGAGTGCCTCAAAAGGAGCCATGTTAATGCTGGCGTGATAACTGTTGTTGTATGAAAACTCAACCAAAGGAAGATGAGAATCCCATGCGCCACCAAAATCGATGACACATGCCCTGAGCATGTCCTCAAGTGTCTGGATGGTTCGTTCAGTCTGACCATCCGTTTGAGGGTGATAAGCAGTGCTCAGGTTCAACTTAGTACCCAAAGCATCTTGTAGAGATCCCCAAAAGTGAGAGGTGAAACGACCATCGCGATCAGAAATAATGTCCAAAGGTATACCGTGACGACATACGATTTCACTTACGTACATCTTTGCCAACCTTTCCACAGAATACTTCTCACGAATAGGTAGAAAGTGAGCGGACTTGGTCAAACGATCGACGATTACCCAAATACTGTCAAAACCTTTGGATGTGCGAGGGAGTTTGGTGATGAAATCCATAGCTATGCTCTCCCATTTCCAGACAGGAATCTCTGGTTGTTCAAGCATACCAGATGGTCGTTGATGTTCAGCCTTAACCTTGGAACAAGTGAGGCATTTGGCAACGAATAGGGCAATGTCTTTCTTCATACCAGGCCACCAATAAGAATAACGAAGATCTTGGTACATCTTGTCAGCTCCAGGATGAACAGAATAACGAGACTTATGAGCCTCGTTCATGAGAAAGGTACGAAGATCATCACGGTCGGGAATCCACAGTCGGTTAAGGAAATAAAGGAGACCATCGGGTTTGGTTTCAAGTTGAGTTTCAGCACCACAAGACATCTCATCGTACATGTTACCTTGGGTGACTGAGGTGTGTTGAGCCTGGAGAATGCGATCTTGAAGATCAGTACGAACTCTAGCACATTGGAGTTTGATACGCTCTTTACGACTAAGTGCGTCGGCCACAACATTCGCTTTGCCAGGATGGTAGCGAATTTCGCAATCATAGTCGTTAAGTAATTCAACCAACGTCGTTGCCTCATGTTAAGATTCTTTTGATCGAAGACATGTTGGAGACTTTTTTGGTCCGTGAACACCACACATTTGGTCCCATAAAGATAATGTCTCCAAATCTTGAGTGCAAAGACAACAGCACCCAATTCAAGATCATGGGTGGTATAATTTTTCTCGTGAGTCTTGAGTTGTCGAGACGCATAAGCAATAACCTTTCCTCGTTGCATGAGAACACAACCAAGACCTTGGTTTGATGCATCACAGTAGACCACGAAATCATCATTACCATCAGGTAGAGATAAGACAGGAGCTTCACAAAGTTTCAGCTTAAGAGTTTCAAATGCTTCCTCTTGCTTAGGTCCCCACTCATAGGGTTTACCCTTGTGAGTTAAGGTAGTGAGAGGAACAGCGATCTTGGAGAAATTGGCGATGAATCGACGATAATAACCAGCCAACCCAAGAAAAGAACGGACTTCTGTTGGAGTGGTAGGAACACTCCAATTCTTCACAGCTTCGATTTTTGCAGGATCAACATGAATTCCGTTCATATCAATGACATGTCCCAAAAATTGAACTTCCTTAAGCCAAAATTCACATTTTGAGAACTTGGCGTATAGTTGTTCTTTCTTTAGGAGACTCAAGATAGAGTGAAGATGTTGCTCGTGATCGGATTTTGATTTAGAGTAAATCAAAATATCATCGATGAAAACGATCACGAATTTATCAAGATAAGGTCTACAAACCCGATTCATCAAATCCATAAATACTGCGGGAGCATTGGTCAACCCGAAAGGCATAACCATGAATTTATAGTGACCGTAGCGAGTGCGAAAAGCTGTCTTGGGAATATCTTCATCGTGGACTCTAAGCTGATGATAACCAGAACGAAGATCAATCTTCGAGAAATGCGTTGCTCCTTGAAGTTGATCGAAGAGATCGTCAATCCTAGGAAGCGGATAACGATTCTTGATGGTGAGTTTGTTGAGTTCACGGTAGTCAATACACATCCGAAGAGAACCATCCTTCTTTTTAACGAATAAGACAGGGGCTCCCCATGGAGAAGAACTAGGGCGTATGAACCCTTTATCAGAAAGTTCCTGTAATTGACTAGCCAGTTCTTGCATCTCAGAGGGTGCAAGACGATAAGGAGCTTTAGCAATAGGATTAGCACCAGGAACAAGATCAATACGAAACTCCACTTGTCGAGCAGGAGGCAAACCAGGTAAATCCTCTGGAAAAACTTCAGGATAGTCTCGAATAATAGGAATGTCTTGGATACTTTTGCCTTTGTCCTTCTTCTCTATCACGTTAGCTAAGAAGGCTGTATACCCCTTTCGTAAGTACTTTTGGGCAGTAGTACAAGACATAAGCTTAAGCTCACCACAGGGTTTCTCACCATAGATCTTCAAAATCTCACCAGATTCGAGAGGAATGCGTATGACTTTCTCGAAGCACAGAATTTCGGCACGATGAGTTGACAACCAGTCCATGCCTACTATAACATCAAAACTACCAAGATGCATGGGGATGAGATCGATAGGGAAGGTATGATCATCGAGGTTCAACAAGCAGTTACGAATAATAGAGCCGATCGAAATAGACTTCCCGTTAGCTACCTCTACCACGAAAGGGTCTTCTAGATTAGTGTGGGGTAAGTTAAGTAAAGGTTCAAACTTCAGTGACACGAATGACTTATCAGCTCCTGAATCAAATAATATGGATGCATAGTGGTTATTAATGAGAAACGTACCATTCACCACTTCGTTGTTGTCACGAGCCTGGTTAGCGTTGAGATTGTAGGCGCGACCTCGAGCACCTTGGTTCTGGTTGCGGTTCTGGTTTTGGTTTTGGTTTTGGTTCTGATTTTGGTTTTGGTTACGGTTACGGTTAGGGCAGTTGTTGATGTAGTGATTAGGGTTACCACACTCGTAGCATTGACCACGAGTAGGCCTGTTGTTTTGTTGGTTGGGAGCTGGGTTGTTGTTGTCTTGGGCAGCAGGAGATCGACAGACGTTCACCAGGTGACCATATCTTTGACACTTAGTACAAAATCGACATGGCACCTGTGTGGGATGGTGATACTTGCAAGTGTTGCACAAAGGGTGAGGTCCGGTGTATGGTTTCTTGGCTGGGTTTTGGGCAGCAGGTGGAGTAGCAGCAACCATATAGTTTCTAGCCTTGCGCTTTTTGTTGCTTGAGGTCTCAGGCTTGACTTCAATTGCAGGCTGTGGAGTATCTTTGGCAGTAGTCTTCTTAGTGCCCTTGCGAACGAGAGTACCGTTCTTCACATGATTATCAGTAAGAGTGGCCGCTAGACGTTTGGCCTCTTCCAGAGTTGCAGGATTTCTACCCCAAACAGTGTCCTGGATTTGCATGGGCAGACCACCGATGTACTTCTCGATGGCTACCGGCAGAGGAGTAACCTTGTGAGGCAACAATAAGCTAAGCTCATGAAAGCGGGTGTTGTAGGCAAGATTTTCCCCACTATCTTGAGCCAAGGTGTGGAACTCATCCTCAAGCTTTTTAACTTCATTGCGAGGACAGAACTCCTCCTTCATGATCTCTTTGACCTGGTCCCATGTCATAGCAAGAGCAACCTCGGCCCCACGAGTACGCTTTTCTTCATTCCACCAAGTGAGTGCTCGTTTATGGAGAACACTCATGACGTAACGAACCTTGAAATTGTTGGGGCACTCACTGTTGATGAAGGTATTCTCAATACCCTCAAACCATTGGAGAAGTCCAGTAGCTCCTTCTTCACCGCTAAACTTTGGAGGGTTACAAGAGTTGAAATGCTTAAGGGTGCAAGCTTGGGGTCCATTACCATTGCCATTGCCATTCCCGTTCCCATTGTTGTGACCATTCCCGTTGCCGTTCAATTGGATGACCTGAGCAAGTAAATTGGGAACCAGAGTTGCAATTTGCTGCGCCATTTGTTGAGAAATGATCGCAGCCAGTTGAGCATCGACCCCATTGTTGTTGTGGTTAGGAGCTTGGTCATGGTTGTGGTTATGGTTATCACCACCTTCTTCGTGGTTCTCACCATTGTTGTTGCGAGTGCTGCGACGAGGAGGCATGATCTGTAATAGACACAATGAAATGAATGAGAGTTTATATAAGGAATGTAATCATTTATCCATTAATTAAAACGAATAAACGAAAACGTTGACTTATCAAAGATTCTAAATTCTAATAACATATGAAGACATGCTTTAGCCTATAAGTGAACACTCATCCCGAGAATTCCCAGGTAGGCATCCGGGTCCCTCGTCTGATTGGGATATATGCGCAATGCCAGCCTAGACAGAAGACTCAGAATACAGGCGTTCACCCTTCCAGATTGCACGTGTTCGTTATTAAAATCTAGAACTTCGACGAGATCTCAAGGGGGTTCAGGTTAAACCTGAGGATTTTGTCCTATTAATCTAATGGTGGATCAGGATTGCAGCAGACAATTAAGAGTAGTCACATGTAGGTTTAGGGTTGTAGGGCATAGGATAAGGATAGGATTAGGGAAGCAATTAGGGTTACAAGTAGGAGAAGCAAGTACTGTTTTAGTCCCTAAGGTTATAGTCTAGATTATTTCTAATAACCTAATTCCCTATAACCAAGGCTCTGATACCAATCTGTAACACCCCAACCGATGGCGGAAACATCGGGGTGCCACGTATTGATGATTGTTTTCAGTAGCACATGGTATAACATAAATTTTAAATAATTTATTCAAACATAATATTCAAAATGTGAAATAATGTCTAAGAATTCAAATACATAAACTCAAATAACAACTTCAATGACTTCAAATAAACTTCAAGTAAAATCCTCATGCTAACTCAAGCCTCAGCTTCATTGTTACCTGAAACATGTTAATTTTGAAAGTATTTTGGGTCAACATAAGTTGGTGAGAATTACATAGGTTTTTTTGATGATAAAATGAATAAAATGTTGTGCAATTCATGTGTCATGTTAATCTAGCCCATATGTGAGAACATATTAGAAATAAATCGAGTGCATAATCAACCCTGTTGACTGTTATAAAATGATACATACCATACACTTATGGTCCCAATGAATATGTTATGCGATAACAAACACCCACGTAACCTTTGTAGGAGGCACGTATCCGGGTGGGATTGTCAGTCCAATAGATCTATCAATGTATACCGTCGGCTGATCAATGTTAATGATTATGCTAGAATGGTGCTTACTCTAATCATGCTCAAGACATAATGCAACATAGAAAACACATAGACACATTGATGATTGAATTGCAATAATAATGTTATAACATGTTTCACCCCAAAAATGGTGATAAATAAAAGGGGCTATGTAAAACTCACCTTAGCAAATGTTAACTTGTTGAAAAGATGTAATAATTGTGTTGCCCAAAGTGATTCCAAATATCACCCTATAATAAGGTAATATGTAATAAGTCTAAGTCTAATTAACTAATGAGTGTATCCTAGGGTTTCGATTTGGGGATAATCAATTGTTGAAATTTAAATTAAAATGCTTAATTAATAAAGGAAAATTGGATAATTAATGAAAGATAGTCTTTTTATAAAATTTAAATTTTGAGTGAACACATTAAAGTGTTTGAAGCAATAAAATAATTTTTATAAAATTATTTCATTTAAAATAGATTTTTAAATCTATTTATTTATAATTAGTCGATAATTAACTTTAATATTCAAAAATACTAAAATTAAAGAATTCTTATTTTAAAAATCATATTTCTGTTCTAAATGATTAAAAATAATTTGTATAAAATTTTGGTGCAAAAATGATGAAAATTGGATTTAATATGATTTAATTATGATTAAATCTAACAAAAATTGATTAAAAATATAAAATAAATGATTTTACTGAATTAAAAATTATTTCAGTAAAGTTTATCTTTATAAAAAGTTAGGATAATTTTTGGGGAATTTAATAAAACTGTTTTGATATATAAATGGATTTTTATAAATATAATAGTATAAAAATGATTTAATTATTATAATTATTAAATAAATGAATTTCTGAAAAATAAAAATTACAAATAAAACTTTTATATCAGATTAAACAATTATAATTTTTTTAGAATTTATAAAATAGTTTTGGTATTTTAAAAAGAATTTAAAAGATTAAAAGGATTTAATATATATATAATTGTTTGTTTAAAAAAAAAGAAAAGGAAAGAAAGGAACAAAAACCGGTCAGAGCCGGGACTCGAACCCGGGTGACCTCTGTGGAGGACCAGAGTCACAACCACTTGGCCTAGGCCGGTGGTTGTGATGTTTCTGGTTTCAAATTAAATAAATATACATACGCGAATCAAGTTTATCCCCAAATATAATCACGACGAACCCTAGAATTACAATTGAATGATTCAGGCAACTATAGCCCGATTAATGTTAGGGCTATTGTTGCTTGAATGCCGATGAATAAACCCCACAAACAAACGAGGACTCACAGTGTAGGATTGATGTTAGGAGCCGGGTCAAGGCAAAAGTCAAACCACGAGCAATATAATGATAATCAGGGTGAATCAGAAAGCAATAGAGGTTGAGAGAGAGTTGTGAGCGAGTTGTTAAGCTACGGAATGCATCTATTTATACTGAGGATTAGGGTTAATGTTAATTGGAAGGTTTGACTTCCTATTGAATGCATACGCGTCAATTGATTAAATTGGTCAACTATTGATGTGTTATTGACGTGTAATTGTGTTGTAATAGGCCGGTCCTTACACGAATTTACCAAAAATAGATCATATACGAGTTAATTGGATGGATTGGTCACCAAGAAATCCCACAGTTGACTTTCCTTGTCAACTGTGAGGATTAAACACGCGTATAAGATTAAAAGGTATCCGGGTTATTTCAACAAAGAAGGCTAGCCCAGTTGGTTGTGCTCGTGTGTTTGATCAACCCGGCCTTTGGCGCGGGTTCGAATCCCGGCCAAGGCTTTTATTTTTTGGTATAATTATAGTATCACACACACATATATAATAATATATATAGTATTAGGGTTCCATAATCGCGACAAAAATAATTAAATGCGAATATAATATGAAAACTTGACGTTTTTATTAATGTCGATGCGTAACGTACAAGTATTAATTGCGTAATGTTACAGCAGTGGCTACCGATCCGGGCGAAGGCAATCAGAACCTGATTCCCACAGTAGAGCAAACAGATGGAGCTGTTGTCACACCCTCAAAATCCACTTGCGGAGTTTTACCGCGAGGCGCATGACAAACCAGGATCCAAACCAACGATCACAATAAACAAGTCTAAATGAATATAAATGCAATTTCAAAACATAGTTTAAAATCCCCGTTTACAGCGGAAGCTTATTCAAAACAATTATTCAATAATAAACCAATGTTCAATGTTTGTAAATCATGCAACTCTAGCTAGACGTCGTGCAGACGCGTGCGCCCTAGTTCCATTCGTGCTACCTTAGCGACCTGAGAAAACATGTAAAAGTTTACGTCAGCACAAAAATGCTGGTGAGTTTACAGGTTTTGTATCCAAGTACCAAGTCCACCTGTCCATACTATAACAAATAGAAAACCAGTATACGCTAGCTAGGCGTACGTTTTGTTACTACCACGATTGGAAAACCATTACTAACTCGAATACCAGATGTTGTGCCCGAAAAGTACCAATTGTTCCTGTTGTTCCTGTTTGAGACAATATGCACTCGCCCGGCCCTCCAAGCCGACGAGCGGGGTTGGTCACTCCCAATAGCGCTATTCACATTTCCCCGTTGTGCAAACCCGCACATTCATGGTTCCCCCCGGGACTTCCAAAGATCGTGTAGTACGCAATAGAAACCCATAGTATGACAGTAATTACCAAACAATCGTTTTAACACATGTTTTCTCCCCCGAAAGTATAAAACCAGTTTAAAAGAGGGGCCGTAAACTCACCTTAAGTTCCGTTACTCCTTAACCCGAGTAAACTCAGCTGCTATGCTAGTCCCGTAAAGCGGCGACCTAACATACGACAGTTACAAGTACTTAGACTAATAACCCGCAGGCTAATTAGTCCCTAGATGTCCAGACCATAACCAAGTTCGTTTGAAAACACCGTGACTGTTTAACCGACCCAAAGTACAAGACTCGACATCCCATTGGTGACCCGAGACTCCCCGTGTTATGTTTACGCTCCAAAACGTACAATAACGCAAGTACACTTAACATACGTTAACGCACAACAAGTTATAGCACATAGTTCACGTATCACCGAAATACATCCAAATATATGTTACCAAGTTATTAGACATGTTACGGGGTTCCTAGCATGTTACTACATGTTAAATCGGGTCTCGGAATGCTAATTTACACTTACAGCAGCAGTACACGCGATTAGGAAAAGTCAACTAGTGATTAGGAAAGTCAACTAGTGATTAGGAGTCCTATTCGCCCCTACTATAGGCGATTAGGGGCTATTCCCCTGAACTTACTAGTGATTAGGGCTATTCCCCTGAACTTACTAGTGATTAGACCTCTACTCGCCTGTGTTATAGGCGATTAGCATCCTACTCGCCTATAACATAGGCGATTAGGAATGCTACTCGCCTGTAACCTTGCTGTTCCGGTTTTTCGCGCGTTTAACGCTCCGAATCAGATCCAGAACGTGTGTAACTACCCAATATCATCCCAAACACTATCCTAAACATGTTTAACCCAAAACCCTTCGTTCAACCTCGTATAATCAGTCCTGCATGCAACCAAGTAATCCAAACACCAATTCACATAGCATGCAACATCATACAAACACGCGTAATCATAACACTAATAACTGATTACTGAGATTTCTAGCATCATAATATCAATATCAGTTCTGACCTAACATAATAACACATCAATCCATCATCATGAATCATAAAAACCCTAGCTTTCTAATCATACACACCCATAACGCATGTATATTAGTTATAATCCGATTAACAACCCTTATTGACGATTTTCAGAAAGCTTTTTCGTTTATGAACAGGTCTGGACCATTAGGGATTGATTAAAAACGTTTACAAAGTGTTATGGATGAGAATCAAACCTTAGGATTATGAAAGAATGATGGTTAGACCTTGAAACCTTGTGTTTTTGATCAAAATCGCCTTCCAGAGGTTGTTTATGTGTTTGGGGCGGTTATGGGACGACTAGGGTTGATATTAGGAAGTTTAGGAGGTTAAGCATTGTATTTATAGGCGTTTCTAGTCGTCCAGCACGTTACTAGCGAGTATGCAGCAGTTCAGGCGATTAGGGCTTGTAATCGCCTGAAAGTTCACGTGATTAGGGCCTACTCGCCCTTAGTTATACACGAGTAGGGCCTACTCGCCCTTAAGGGCTCCCTACTCGCCTCCCCTATAGGGGAGTAGACCTTCTACTCGCCTATAGGGTTTGGTCTTGTGTGTTTTGCGCGTTAAACCCCGTTTTAACATATGTTAATGCATATTCACGTACCGACAAGTCATATAATGATTGTAAACACATAACACAAGTAAATACACATATTTACACTCGTTCACCAATTCCCGGGACTCGAGACTCGTACGTTCCGTATGCCCTGACGATCCTACAAATCGTCACCGTTTGTACACTTGGTTAAGGACCGACATCTAACGAACCTCTAGACCAACATCCAATGATCTTCTAGACTAACCAATAGTTCCCGAACTATAACCCGACTTAACTAACCCAGTTAAGTACAATATACGCGTGACTCGCTAAGGTAGACTTTCATCTAGACAACGTTGTTAACCAGAATTTGCCGGGTGTCACATCATCCCCACGTTAAAAGAATTTTCGTCCCGAAAATTGCACAAGTACCAAAAGAACAAAAGAAATAACGAAGGAAGCAAACAAAAAGATAGAAACCAAGATAGGGATTTACCCGAGTTGTCACATCATCCCCACGTTAAAAGGAATCTCGACCCGAGATTCATTCAGCTGCCGAAGAGACATGTCTCGACTCGAACGCTTCCTTAGGAAAAAGATGAGGATACTTAGACTTCATCTGATCCTCCCGTTCCCATGTATATTCCGGTCCCCGGTCCGAGTTCCACCGAACCTTAACGATACGAATCTTGCTGTGACGCAGGCTGCGAATCTTGTAATCAAGGATCTCTACAGGTTCTTCCACAATCCGAAGACGATCATCAACCTTGATCTCTTCCAGTGGAACGATGAGAGACTCGTCAGCCAGACACTTCTTCAAGTTTGACACGTGAAAGACGTTATGTACGTTACCGAGCTCCGTCGGTAGATCAAGTCGATATGCCACCGGCCCAATCCGTTCCAGGATCGTAAATGGGCCGACATATCGCGGATTGAGTTTGCCACGCTTCCCAAAGCGTATGACGCCCTTCCACGGTGAGACTTTTAGAAGTACCTTGTCATTGACTTGGAATTCCAGTGGTTTGCGACGCTGATCAGCATAACTCTTTTGCCGGTCCCGTGCCGCCGCCAACCGATTACGAATCTGTACGATCTTTTCCGAAGTTTCGTACACTAGTTCAGGCCCAGTGAGTTGACTCTCACCCACTTCAGCCCAACAAAGAGGAGAACGGCATTTCCGTCCGTACAGTGCTTCGAACGGAGCAGCCTTGATGCTCGTGTGATAACTGTTGTTGTACGAGAATTCTACCAACGGCAGATGAGCTTCCCAACCTTTGCCAAAATCGATCACACATGCCCGCAGCATGTCTTCTAAAGTTTGGATCGTACGCTCACTCTGACCGTCAGTCTGTGGATGGTAAGCCGTACTCATGTCTAGTTGGGTACCCAAAGCCTTGTGCAAAGACTTCCAGAAGTGAGAAGTAAAATGGGAGTCACGATCCGAGATAATAGAAACTGGTACCCCGTGCTTAGAAACAACTTCTTTCAAGTAGAGACGAGCCAAACGATCCATGGTGTCGGTCTCCTTAATAGCAAGAAAATGGGCTGATTTCGTCAACCGATCGACAATCACCCATATCTTGTCGTTCCCGCTTGGTGATTTAGGAAGTTGTGTGACAAAATCCATAGTAATCCGTTCCCATTTCCATTCCGGAATTTCAGGTTGTTGCAGGAGACCCGACGGTTTCTGGTATTCCACCTTGACCTTAGCACAGGTCAAGCATTTGCTCACGTATGAGGCTATGTCCGACCTCATGTTTGGCCACCAGTAAAGCACCCTTAGATCTTGGTACATCTTATCCGAACCAGGATGAATAGAATACCGGGACTTATGAGCCTCATCAAGGACAAGCTCCCGTAGTCCCCCGAATAAAGGAACCCATATACGTTCTGCGAAATAGTGCAGGCCATCAGGCCTTCGCTCTAGGTGCTTGTCGGCACCGTGCATAGTTTCAGCTTTAAGGTTTTCCTCCTTCAAAGCTTCCAATTGGGCAGAACGGAGTTGATCAGGTAACGACGAATGAATGGTGAGCTGCAACGCCCGAACACGACGAGGTTTAGTAGATTCCTTCCTGCTCAAGGCGTCTGCTACAACATTCGCCTTGCCAGGATGGTACTTAATAGCACAATCATAGTCGTTCAAAAGTTCGATCCAACGGCGTTGCCGTATGTTCAAGTGTTGTTGGTCGAAAATGTGTTGGAGACTCTTGTGATCGGTGTAGATGGTGCATTTGGTACCGTACAAGTAATGTCTCCAAATTTTCAACGCGAATATCACGGCACCCAACTCTAAGTCATGAGTTGTGTAGTTCTTCTCGTGCACCTTAAGTTGACGAGAAGCATACGCAATCACTTTCTCGCGTTGCATCAACACGCAACCGAGTCCATGAATGGAAGCATCACAGTAGACAACGAAATCATCAGGACCCTCCGGTAAAGACAAAATAGGAGCAGAACACAGTTTAGACTTCAGTTCTTCAAACGCTGACTCTTGTGATTCACCCCAGTCGAACTTCCTATCCTTCTGGGTGAGAGTGGTGAGGGGTTGAGCAATCTTCGAGAACCCCTGAATGAAACGACGATAATAGCCCGCAAGGCCTAGGAATTGCCGCACCTCAGTTGGCGTCTTTGGTGCTCCCCAGTCCTTGATCGCTTCGATTTTAGCTGGATCGACATGAATCCCTAGTTCATTAACCACATGTCCTAGGAATTGAACTTCGCGTAACCAAAAGTCACACTTTGAGAACTTGGCGTAAAGTTGTTCCCGTCGCAAGAGTTCCAAAACTAACCGCAGATGTTCCCCGTGTTCGGTCTCGTTCTTGGAGTAGATCAGAATGTCATCAATAAAAACAATGACGAACTTATCCAGATATGGTTTACAGACGCGGTTCATCAAGTCCATGAAAACCGCCGGTGCGTTCGTGAGACCGAAAGGCATGACCAAGAATTCGAAATGGCCATAACGTGTTCGAAAAGCAGTTTTTGCAACGTCAGCCTCCCTGACGCGCAGCTGGTGATAACCGGACCTCAAGTCGATCTTGGAATAATAACTAGAACCCTGAAGCTGGTCGAATAGATCATCAATACGTGGGAGAGGATAACGGTTCTTGACGGTCAATTTGTTCAGTTCTCTGTAGTCTACGCACAATCGGAAACTCCCATCCTTCTTCTTAACAAATAAAATCGGGGCTCCCCAAGGGGAAGAACTTGGCCGGATGAAACCCTTGTCCAAGAGTTCCTGTAACTGACTAGACAACTCCTGCATCTCGGGAGGTGCAAGACGATAGGGGGCCTGAGCAATAGGAGCAGCCCCTGGTACAAGATCGATACCGAACTCGACTTGACGATGAGGAGGAAGACCAGATAAATCATCGGGAAAAACATCAGGAAACTCGCGTACCACCGGAATGTCGTCGATCTTCTTTTCATCAACAGAGGAAACAGATAAAAGTGCCAAAACAGCTGGATAACCCTTTCGAAGACACTTAAGGGCTTTCATGCTAGAGATGATGTTTAGCAGAACACCACCCTTGATACCGTACACAGAAAGAAATTCTCCATCAGGGAGAGGAATCCGAATAACCTTATCGTAACAGACAATCTCCGCGCGATACAAAGATAACCAATCCATTCCTACCACAACGTCAAAACTACCCAAAGGTACCGGCATAAGGTCGATGGGAAACGATAAACCCGACAACTCTAACTGACACTCCCGAAGAACACTAGTAGCTTCAATCGTTTTACCGTCAGCTAACTCAATAATATACCTGGTCTCTAATGGTACGGGTACTACATCTAGCAGTCGACTAACATCCTTGGATACAAAACTCTTGTCGGCACCAGAATCAAATAACACGCTAACAGAACGATTATTGAGAAGAAACGTACCGGTGACTGTGTCAGGGTCCTGCCTAGCCTCAGCAGCTCCAATGACGAAGGCACGTGCATTTCTGCCGCCGCCCCCGTTGTTACCATTCCCGTTGTTCCCACCCTGTTTCAGTTTTGGGCAATCCTTCTTGTAATGCCCAGTGTCACCACAGTTGTAGCATCCCTGTTTCCCTGTAGTCCCCTGAGTAGTCGGAGCTGAACTGTTAGTCGGAGCCTGAGTCGATGGAAGTGTAGCCCGACAATCTTTAGCATAGTGGCCTGTTCGCTGGCAGCGGTGACAACGGTTACTGTCGCAGTTCCCTTGGTGATGGCGTCCACACTTGTTGCATTTGGGCAATTTTCCCGCATAACCACCCTGCTTATTACCCGAAGAAGATGAACCCCCATTATCAAACCTTCTACCCTGCTGTGCAGACCCAGATCCTTTCCCGTCATTTTCCCACTTGCGCTTGTTGTTCTCTGGAGCCTTAACAGTTGAACCCTTCGCAGGCAAAATCCCCTCATTCACCTTTAAGTTAGTCATCCTATGTGCCGATCGAACTACCTCCGCATAAGTAGGATGATTTCCAGCAGCTACCAACCCTGCAATTTCCGGCACTAACCCTGAGACATAATGTTCAATCTTACGATACTCTGGCACGTGCAGATCGGGACACAGCACTGCCAACTCATTCCTCCTCACAGTATACTTCTCGATTTCCGACCCAGTCATTTTGAGGTTCCACACCTCATGCTCCAGCTTCTGTACCTCTTCCCTCGGGCAATACTCCCGCTTCAGCAACTGCACAAAGTTCTCCCATGGCATAGCATATGCCTCCCCAATACCCATGTTCTGGGTGATACCATTCCACCAAGTCAATGCCACGTCCTGAAATAACGCAGCAGAATACTTCACCCGATCTTCTGGGAGACAGTTACACATCAGAAATACCGACTCCACTTTCTCCAACCACCTAAGCAAACTAACCGCACCCTCAGTGCCAGAGAATTCCTGGGGCTTGCAGTCCCGGAACATCTTGTAGGTGCACATGGGTGGGGGTGGGTCAACAGGACCACCTGAAATGAAACGTATGAGAAACCACGAATAACGTAAACAAAGCTCACCAATGAGACAAAGAAAACGGATAAACAACTTACCACCACCGTTGTGCCCTAACTGAAAGGCAGCCTGGAGCAAGTTGTTCAGGTCAGCCTGTGATAGGTTAATACCTCCACCACGACCACCAGCACCACCGCGACCACCACCACGTCCACCATTGCGACCACCTCCACGTCCTCCACGCACTCCAGACATGATTCTGGCAGAAAGAACGAGAAAATTTAGTTTCGCAGTTAAAGATAACCACTAATGTTCACAAGATCAAAGCCAGAATCCAATCCAGGACTATCCCCTCAAACCCAGAGCTCACTAGGGCTTCCATGCATTTCGTTTTATGATTTTGTGTGCACCCAAAATGATAAAACGCTCTACATGGTCCTCCAAGTGTTCTCCTAGTTCAAAGTTCAAATCACCGAACATAGACTCTTAGCTACACACCGTAATACTACGGTAGTTCATGACAAGTGTTTCTATTGGAGTGCGAAAGGGAGATGTCCGAGCCTTGGACAAATCTCAAGAGCACACGAGTCACCCCAATAGACCACACTGCCTAGGAAACAAGTAACCCAACCTAAGATAGAACGGATGATGTAACGTAGAAAGACCAACGATTTAGAGACACCCCGACAAGACCATACGTAACCCACTATAACGTCTAGTACCATGTGATCGTCTAGTGTGTGCGACTCGGCTATAGACTAGACTCTACATGCAGTCCTAGTTCACTATAACCATTGGCTCTGATACCAATCTGTCACACCCTCAAAATCCACTTGCGGAGTTTTACCGCGAGGCGCATGACAAACCAGGATCCAAACCAACGATCACAATAAACAAGTCTAAATGAATATAAATGCAATTTCAAAACATAGTTTAAAATCCCCGTTTACAGCGGAAGCTTATTCAAAACAATTATTCAATAATAAACCAATGTTCAATGTTTGTAAATCATGCAACTCTAGCTAGACGCCGTGCAGACGCGTGCGCCCTAGTTCCATTCGTGCTACCTTAGCGACCTGAGAAAACATGTAAAAGTTTACGTCAGCACAAAAATGCTGGTGAGTTTACAGGTTTTGTATCCAAGTACCAAGTCCACCTGTCCATACTATAACAAATAGAAAACCAGTATACGCTAGCTAGGCGTACGTTTTGTTACTACCACGATTGGAAAACCATTACTAACTCGAATACCAGATGTTGTGCCCGAAAAGTACCAATTGTTCCTGTTGTTCCTGTTTGAGACAATATGCACTCGCCCGGCCCTCCAAGCCGACGAGCGGGGTTGGTCACTCCCAATAGCGCTATTCACATTTCCCCGTTGTGCAAACCCGCACATTCATGGTTCCCCCCGGGACTTCCAAAGATCGTGTAGTACGCAATAGAAACCCATAGTATGACAGTAATTACCAAACAATCGTTTTAACACATGTTTTCTCCCCCGAAAGTATAAAACCAGTTTAAAAGAGGGGCCGTAAACTCACCTTAAGTTCCGTTACTCCTTAACCCGAGTAAACTCAGCTGCTATGCTAGTCCCGTAAAGCGGCGACCTAACATACGACAGTTACAAGTACTTAGACTAATAACCCGCAGGCTAATTAGTCCCTAGATGTCCAGACCATAACCAAGTTCGTTTGAAAACACCGTGACTGTTTAACCGACCCAAAGTACAAGACTCGACATCCCATTGGTGACCCGAGACTCCCCGTGTTATGTTTACGCTCCAAAACGTACAATAACGCAAGTACACTTAACATACGTTAACGCACAACAAGTTATAGCACATAGTTCACGTATCACCGAAATACATCCAAATATATGTTACCAAGTTATTAGACATGTTACGGGGTTCCTAGCATGTTACTACATGTTAAATCGGGTCTCGGAATGCTAATTTACACTTACAGCAGCAGTACACGCGATTAGGAAAAGTCAACTAGTGATTAGGAAAGTCAACTAGTGATTAGGAGTCCTATTCGCCCCTACTATAGGCGATTAGGGGCTATTCCCCTGAACTTACTAGTGATTAGGGCTATTCCCCTGAACTTACTAGTGATTAGACCTCTACTCGCCTGTGTTATAGGCGATTAGCATCCTACTCGCCTATAACATAGGCGATTAGGAATGCTACTCGCCTGTAACCTTGCTGTTCCGGTTTTTCGCGCGTTTAACGCTCCGAATCAGATCCAGAACGTGTGTAACTACCCAATATCATCCCAAACACTATCCTAAACATGTTTAACCCAAAACCCTTCGTTCAACCTCGTATAATCAGTCCTGCATGCAACCAAGTAATCCAAACACCAATTCACATAGCATGCAACATCATACAAACACGCGTAATCATAACACTAATAACCGATTACTGAGATTTCTAGCATCATAATATCAATATCAGTTCTGACCTAACATAATAACACATCAATCCATCATCATGAATCATAAAAACCCTAGCTTTCTAATCATACACACCCATAACGCATGTATATTAGTTATAATCCGATTAACAACCCTTATTGACGATTTTCAGAAAGCTTTTTCGTTTATGAACAGGTCTGGACCATTAGGGATTGATTAAAAACGTTTACAAAGTGTTATGGATGAGAATCAAACCTTAGGATTATGAAAGAATGATGGTTAGACCTTGAAACCTTGTGTTTTTGATCAAAATCGCCTTCCAGAGGTTTTTATGTGTTTGGGGCGGTTATGGGACGACTAGGGTTGATATTAGGAAGTTTAGGAGGTTAAGCATTGTATTTATAGGCGTTTCTAGTCGTCCAGCACGTTACTAGCGAGTATGCAGCAGTTCAGGCGATTAGGGCTTGTAATCGCCTGAAAGTTCACGTGATTAGGGCCTACTCGCCCTTAGTTATACACGAGTAGGGCCTACTCGCCCTTAAGGGCTCCCTACTCGCCTCCCCTATAGGGGAGTAGACCTTCTACTCGCCTATAGGGTTTGGTCTTGTGTGTTTTGCGCGTTAAACCCCGTTTTAACATATGTTAATGCATATTCACGTACCGACAAGTCATATAATGATTGTAAACACATAACACAAGTAAATACACATATTTACACTCGTTCACCAATTCCCGGAACTCGAGACTCGTACGTTCCGTATGCCCTGACGATCCTACAAATCGTCACCGTTTGTACACTTGGTTAAGGACCGACATCTAACGAACCTCTAGACCAACATCCAATGATCTTCTAGACTAACCAATAGTTCCCGAACTATAACCCGACTTAACTAACCCAGTTAAGTACAATATACGCGTGACTCGCTAAGGTAGACTTTCATCTAGACAACGTTGTTAACCAGAATTTGCCGGGTGTCACAGCTGTTGCGTCTGACTCGGAAGGAGAAAGGGATGGAGCGGCTCCGGGGTTCTCCTCAAGGACATCGACTACCCGGCCGGGCACCACACAGCCTTTAATATCGCCCGGGAGTCACCTGGGACGCTTCCCACTCATAAGAGGACTGGCTTCATCGTCCACTTACTCTCGACCAATTGTTAGCACCAGCTTTTTAGCCCCTCGAGTGCCGGCACCAGCGTCATCCATACCTTGGTTTACCGCAGCACAAAGTCTTCCCCTGTTCTCAGCCGCAATTTCAGCAGCCATAACGTCATCACCACAAGCCACCCTCATGCAACCGAACATGCCACCTTACACGCCGGTTACTCCCGGAAATCAACCGTTCATGCCTTATTATCCTATGTCCCCATATGGGTATATGTGTGCACCATCAACTGGCGGTACGTTCTCATACCCCTACCCTTACATGTATCCTCCGGTGCAGCCACCCCTTCCCGGGTGGAATCCTCAAACTGGGATGCCTTCAAACGAAAGGTTGAATGACGTCCGTACGCGCCTCACCTATGAAACCACTCCCGGGGGTCCCGGAACTTCTGCGGGACTTTCCCAGGGACGATAGCAAAACCCAGTGGTATTACAGGAGAATGAGGACCAAGGTGATGATGAAGACCTTACCCGGCCATACCGTCCTCCGACGATGGCAACTTACTCCAAATTCTCGGAAAGGATAGCCAATGCTCCATTACCCCAAAACCTGAAGCTCCCATCGACAGTGGGTAAGTATGATGGAACTGGGGACCCGGATGATCATTTGAGCATTTTTGAGTCTGTGGAAACATCCAAAGATTGGCCGATGCAAGCCTGGTGCCACATGTTTGTTCAGACCCTCGTGGGAGCAGCACGGGTCTGGTGGGATAGTTTGCCGCCCAGGTCTATTTCAAACTGGAGAGATATCCATAAGGGATTTACCCAGCAGTTCAGTCAGCAGCGCAGACATACCAAGTACAGAGAGGAAGTGATGCATATTCGCCAGAGAGACAATGAGCCGATGGAGAATTTCATAATACGTTTCAACAAGGAACGGCTACAAATCCCGGGCCTTACTGAAGAATTGGCATGTACCGCATTCACCATGGGAGTGAACGACGATGGATTGTTAAGGAAGCTTCATGGTCCTTATGGGTATCCTCAGACCATGGACGAAATGATGACAATAGCTAAGGCATATGTCAAGCAGGAGAAATCAATTGCCATGAATCATGCGGTACGGAAGAAGCATGAGACTGCCAAGGCAAGTGACAACCAAGACTCCCGAAGCTCCAGAAACAGGGGGCGGTCAGGCCAACCTTACTCAAGGGATGACCGTCGTGACGAACGCCGGGATGACCGGCGAGATGACCGTCGGGAGCAAGGACGAAGGTCGGAGAGGTCTCGTGATTCCTACTCCAGCAGAGGGGAAACGGCTTCCAAGCCTATATTGGGTTATCCGGAGCTGATCAAGACACCATCCCAGATATTAGAAACGGAGAACCTAAGGCTGAATACTCCTCGACCGGTCAAGGATTCGCCATCAAAAGACAAGTCAAAATTCTGTGATTACCACAAAGGCAATGGTCACGATACAAATGATTGTTTTCAGCTGAAGAGGCAAATAGAATACTTTGTCAGGACGGGAAAACTAGCACATCTAGTCAAGGATATGAAACCGGGCCCCTCGACTTGGGAGGATAAAGCGGCCAGGAAGAAACCCAGAGAGATCAACGCTATACGGCTAGAAGCAAACGGTGGCACCAAGAGGCGTTTTGAGACGATTGAACCTTGGATGGAAGCAACGATGACAGTACCGCCTTATTACAAGGCCTTGAAGATGGAAGCATTAGTAATATCAGCCGCAGTGGGTGACTACAGCATGAAGAGGATCATGGTTGATACGGGCAGTTCAGAAGACATCATTTATGAACCGTGCTTCAGAAGAATGTCAAGTGAAGATCAGAAAATGCTAGCTCCAGCCCACGGTCCGGTCAAAGGATTTACTGGGGAAAGTGTAGAGCCGCTGGGGCAGTTGACATTCCCAGTAACTCTGGGTGATGGCTATAAGGAGCGCACTATCTTGGTCACTTTCCTGGTGATCCCGGCCATCTCTCAATACAACTTAATCATAGGTCGGTACACGTTGGGACGGATTGACGCCCTGATTTCTACTGCCAGGGGGTTTCTCATGTTCCCAACTCCGCATGGAATTGCCACCGTTTCCGGAGAAAAGGTTTGCGCAGTATCGGAGGGGACTACTTGTCGTCAAGCACCATCTGGGATTCGTGGCCCAGAGAGATGGGTTCTGAGTGCGAAACACCCTGACCAGACGGTCACCATTGGAAACTCCTTGACTCCAACCACACAGGACAAGTTGAAGCGGCTATTGAAGCGTAACATGGACGTCTTTGCTTTCTCGCACTCTGATATGACCGGGATAGCACGGGCAAAGGCAGAGCACAAATTGTCTACTTATCCAAACGTAAAACCGGTTATGCAAAAGAGAAGAAGTATGGCTCCTGATCGAAGAGCAGCTGTAGTACAAGAAGTAAAGAAGTTAGAGGAAGCCGAGATCTTGAGAAAGACTAAGTACCACACGTGGGTTGCTAACCCTGTCATGGTCCGGAAACATGATGGAAGCTGGAGGATGTGTGTGGACTACAAAGATCTGAATAAAGCGTGCCCTAAAGACGCTTAACCGCTCCCGGAGATAGACCTAAAAGTTGATTCCCTGGCCCCATTCCAGTTTAAATGTTTCTTGGATGCATATAAGGGGTATCATCAGATTCAGATGGCAAAGGAAGATGAGGACAAGACGGCTTTTCACACAGACGCCGGCATATTCTGCTACACCAAAATGCCGTTCGGTTTGAAAAATGTCGGGGCTACGTATCAAAGGTTAATGGACCAAGCGTTCGAGCACCAAATTGGCAGGAACTTGGAGGTATACGTGGACGATCTGGTGATAAAGAGCAAGGCAGAAGACATGATGCTGAAAGACATAGAAGAGACATTCGATACTCTCCGGGAATACAACATTAAGCTAAACCCGGGGAAGTGTGCTTTCGGAGTTGAGGAAGGTAAGTTCCTGGGAGTGGTAGTATCAAAAGATGGGTTCCGAGTCAACCCGGAGAAGGTAGCGGCCATTCGAAACATGCCAGCCCCTAAAACGCTGAAAGATGCTCAAACACTAAATGGGAGGCTGGCTGCCATCAGCAGGTTCCTGGCTAGACATGCCGAGCGATCGTTACCGTTCATCTCAACGCTCAAAGACTGTCTGAACAAGAACAAATTCAGATGGACTGCAGAAGCAGACAAAGCATTTGAGCAAATGAAGGCGTTTGTCAGTAACTTGCCCATGTTGACAGCACCACGGCCAGGAGAAGTATTGAAAATGTATCTAGCAGCCGGTCATCTTGCTCAGTTCTGTGCTGTTGGTCGAAAGAAATAAGTGTCAAACACCAATTTATTACATCAGCCGGACACTTTCAGATGCTGAAACTAGGTACCCCACTCTGGAAAAATTAGTGTTGGCACTGGTTCATGCTTCCCGAAGGCTGCGAAGATATTTCCAAGCACATGAAGTGGAAGTCTTAACAAACTTCCAGTTGGGACAAATCTTGAATAGACCGGAAGTATCTGGCCGACTCGCCAAATGGGCAATCGAGCTGGGGGCGCTGGATATAACGTTCAAGAAAAGAGCGGCAGTAAAGGGTCAAGTCCTAGCTGATTTTATGACCGAGATCCCGGAAGGTGAAGAGATTCAAGAATCCCTACCAAGATTGGAGGAAGCATTGGAAGACGAATCTAATCCATGGCAGTTGTATACTGATGGATCTTCAAATAGTAAGGGAGCCGGAGCAGGGTTATTGCTCGTCAGCCCGGAGGGTGCAAGATTCCTCTACGCCCTCCGGTTTGACTTTGAATGTTCTAATAATCAATCTGAGTACGAAGCCCTGCTAGCAGGACTGCGGGTGGCTTTGACCCTGGGCGCCACCCGGGTAGACGCCCATGTGGATTCACTGTTAGTCAACAACCAGGTCAATGAGTCATACGAGGCCAAGGACGAGTCCATGATCAAGTACCTGGAAAAGACGAAGGAGTTGATGACAAAGTTCAAAAAGGTCACATTGCATCATGTGAGAAGGCACAAGAACGACATAGCCGATGCACTTAGCAAGCTGGCTTCTTCAGGCACAGACGCTAACGTTCATATTGAAACCTTAAAGCACCCGTCCACACAGGTAGCAGAAGTCCACGCGGTTCACACGGTCGAGGTCTCCTGGTTGACCCCCATACACAGGTACCTCACAGATGGAAGCTTGCCGGAAGACAAGGCGGAAGTAATGAAGATCCGAACCAAGTCACTACAGTACGAGATCCAAGCAGGGATTCTTTACAGGAAATCATACCTGGGACCAGCTTTAAGATGTGTATCCCCATCTGAGGCTAGGTACTTGATAAAAGACATCCATTCAGGAATATGCGGTATACATGCGGGACCCAGGGCGGTAGTAGCAAAGATAACTAGTGCAGGTTATTATTGGCCCGGAATGCATAACATGGCCGTAGAAGAACTCAAGAAGTGCGTCAGTTGTCAGAAGTACGCACCCGTAACGATTCGGCCAAAAAATAATCTGATCCCGGTAACAGCAGCATGGCCTTTTCAGAAGTGGGGTATTGACTTGGTCGGGCCTTTTCCTTTAGCTCCGGGAAAGCTCAAGTACCTGGTGGTGGCCATTGACTATTTCACCAAATGGGTTGAAGCAAAACCTTTGACTAAGATAGAAGCATGCAACATCAAGAAGTTCTTGTGGGAACATGTGGTTTGCAGGTTTGGGGTCCCCTTGTACCTAGTCAGTGACAACGGGACACAGTTCGTGGACAAGCATATACAAGAATGGTGCAAGAGTCTGAACATACAGCAGATATTCACGTCTGTGGCCCATCCTCAGGGCAACGGCCAGGTTGAGAGAGCCAATAGAAGCATATTGGACGGGCTGAAGAGACGATTGGACCAAGAAGGAGCATTGTGGGTTGATCAACTCCCACATGTCCTTTGGGCTCACCGGACAATGCCTAAGACAAGTAATGGGGAAACCCCCTTTTGCCTAACATATGGGTCCGAGGCGATGATCCCGGCCGAAGTAATGCTGCCGTCCCGCCGACATGCTAATCAGGATGCTGACAACGACCAGCTGCTAAGGCACAACCTCGAGTCGTTGGAAGCCCGGCGTGATGAAGCTCACATTAAAGAAGCCCGGTACAAGAGATTATTGGAAAAATACTACAACAAAAGGGTTAGGAGCTGCTCATTCAAGATCGGAGACCTGGTCATGCGAGATAACGAGGCCAGCAGACAACTGCCCCAGGGGAAGCTAGGCCCAAACTGGGAAGGACCGTATGAGGTCTTTGAAGACCTGGGAAAAGGAGCATACCGCTTGAAGCAGCTGGACGGCACGCCGGTGCCCAGAAGCTGGAATGCTACTCAACTTAGAAAATGTTACATGTAATAAGGGACAAAAAGTCTCAGGCCATAGGCCACTGCAAGTATGCCCGACCGGTAGCCACGATACCCCGGGTAGTCAAACTTTTATTTTTTGTTATGAACATTACAACTATTAATAAGACGCCGATGACGGCATTCATAGTTTTTATATGCTTCATTATAAACATACTGCTTTTGCCAAGCAAAATTACAAAAAAGGTAGGGGCAGGACAAAAATCCAATGCCTTCAAAACACATACTTCCTACCACCTATACATAGCGCTATTTAACCTAGTCTTACTCGACTACAAAACATTAATTACTGCAACCCTCCAACATGGCAAACACCTCTGCAGGGGTGTACAGCAAGTCACCTTCGGGGTTGCAAGCAGGGGGGAGGACCCAAAACTCCTCATACGTCCTCATTTCCCCTGAGTAGAGGTTGGATGGCCATACTTCCGGCTCCTCGCTCACCTTTGATGTTCCAACGGCAACATTCCCAGGAACCATGGGAATGGCATCTTCCAAAGGAACCCAAGGAGAGGGACGGTGTCCAACACCACGCCGGTAAACTAATCCATAGCGGGAAGGAGCGGAGGCAGTGAATGACTGAACCTGGGCATCGTCCTCCATCTCCTGAAGAGTTGTAGAAATCCTTGGTATTGCAGTAGGAACAGCAGGTTCCTCTCCTTCATTCTCTGCAACTTCAGAAGGAAATGGTTGGACGGGTTTTGGTCGCCGATGGTACACCAATCGATAGGACCTTTGTGGAAGAATCTCAACCAGTTCTTGAGCGGGAGCTTCCACAACAGGCATGGCTGTATCCAGCTCCTGGGATTGTCGTTGTAGCTCCTTTAATCTCTCTAGAGCATCGAGCTCTTTCAAGTACTTTTTTAGGGAGACAAACTTACGTGGCATGATGAACAAGTGCAAATGTGCACGTTTGCATGATATGCAACCCCACTTATAAAGGGATTAATTTGACGGTTAAGTTATTCTTGGGAGTTTAAACAACCTGCAATAATGACACTGACGCACGCCGCCTGACACGTGAATGTGACGGTTAGGTTGCATAGCTGACGTTGGCAGTATGATTACAAGTATTAATGACGACAAGACGTTTCATTATGACCCACTGGAAGATCTCGGATTAACAATATTATATCTCGAGTATTAAATAAACACAACATTTATTTAAATAAAACGTTCATACAAAACACCCTACAGGATCAGTACACACATAACAAACTTCAACACGTTACAAAATGTTAAACTACTATTCATCATCTGAAGAACTAGCAGAAGAGCTGGCAAGCACGGGTTCAAGGACGGCCCGGACGTTGGACATGCCTTCGTCACCAGTCTGGACCTGTAGCTGTACAAGCTCGTCCAAAGAATCACTGCTAAGGGCTTCTAGGGCTTTGGAGGTCCGTTGTTCAACTCCCTTTTCATGATCAGTGGCATCCGGCAGCTTTCGCCCGAGAAGCCCGTGACGATGACCATGCCTCAAACCATCCTGGTACCCGGACTCCACGGCGGTCCGGTAAAAGTCGTTCAATCTTTGCTGGTACTGAGCTCCTCCACGAATATGGCTCCACGAAGCCCGGAACCCCCTGGATATTAGCCAATCCCGGTCAGTCTCCAAAATATCCACCCGGGTGTGGGCAGCAGTCAACTGCTCGGTCAGACTGGCAGTGTTCTTGGCAGAAGTTTCAGCCTCGGACTTCAGAGCATTCAGTTGCTTCAGCATGGTGTCCCTCTCTTCTTCGGCCCTCCGAGCACGGGATTCGTAGCCTTCTATATCAGAAGCCAGCCGGTCATACCTTTCCTGCTCAGCTTTTGCCTTCGTAACATTCTCTCGTTCCACCTGCAAGTCTTTCTCTAAGAGCTTTACCCGCTCCTCTAAACCCCGTACCAGTCGGACCTGCCCATCATGGGCACGAAGGATTTCAAGCTTCTCGTCATTATGAGTGTTAATTAGACGAGTCTTGTCCCGCTCATAGGTCTCCCTGATGGATGACATCCCTGAGATCTCCTTCCGGCAATCTCCTAAGGACTGCATCAACGCTTCAGCTTCAACGGACAACTTGCTGTGAGACACATGCATGTCATATAAATCACCTACATCTGAACGCCAACGGCGTAGCACCTCATACATGGAAGATACAGAATTTACGCAAGATCCAAGGGCATTCTCAGCCAGCTGGGCATTGTCCAGACCCTGGAGATAATACCGTTCGGCAGGAGGAATGGCATGGTCAACCCAATGCCTGATAACGTCTGGATCAATGAACCGGGTAGACTGAGCAACCTTCCACTTAGGGGTATACTTTGTGTCCGGCAAAGAGGGATTCCAATTAATACCGGGAGCATAGGCATGCGAAGGCATCTGAGTCGATTCAATGGGGTCCACACTGAACGGCATCTGCCCGGATCTCACACCGCCGGGGAAAGCAATAGGATGGTGTTGTACATCGTGTAGCAGCTCGGTAAAACTGACCCGGGACATATCCCTAAGGGCTTTGACACTAGAGCTACCAAGGTGCAATCTTGTCTGGGCATCAGGAGGCATGGCAGTGTTAATAAGAGCTGACATAGTGCTTGAAAAAGCTGCTGCTGATGACGTGGTCATCATGGCTGTACTGGCAGGGGCTGACACCGTGCTTGAAGAGGCAACCGCCGTATGAGTGGCAATCACGGTAGCTGGTGAAAAGGTGACACCGACTGACAAGGTGTTGTTAGGTTCTTCGGTGACAACTAGGCGAGGAACCGGGATGGTAGTAGCTGTGACGGCAGTTGATGGTACATCATCAGCGAGAAGGGTAGTAGTCGCCGTAGCTGCAAGGGCATCCACGCCCTGTTCCGATAAAGCTGCAGTGACAGGGCTGGAAGCCTTGGTTGGCTGTGTGGAAGTAACCTCGTCCAGAAGGGATGTACCTGGATACGACATTGCCAAATATAAAACAAAAAAAACAAAAAAAAAAAAAACCAAAAACAACAAAAACCGAAGTGCACAAACAGACCCGTACCTAGCCTTTCTTCTTTGCTGGCCAACAACTCACGGCGATTGGCAAGGAATGATGATATATCCGGCGAACCGGCTTTCCGTTTCCGGGTCTTCTTCTTTTTCCCACTAACAGGGATAGCAGGATCAGAAACATTGAGTGGATCTGGATTCAGAGGAGGTGAAGCCGGTGCCTCAGTGTTTACCGGAGCAGTAGTATCTGATGGATCAGGGCGGCTCAGGATCGGAAGAACGGGAATCACAAAGTTCTTCACCGTCTGGGTAAGAACGTCTGCCCCGTCGTCCCCCAGTAGACGGTCATGTTCCTCAATATGGGGGATGACCCGTGGATCTATGGCATCAAAGTAATGCCACTCATCTGAACACAGAAACAACCAGTTAGACTTGACATACTCGGTGAATGGAAAGTTACGCAAGAGGACATACCTTGATCTCGTCGGCGATACTCAGGGTATATAGTATCATCAACCCAGATGCGGCTCATACCGACAACCACAAGGGCCCGTTCAGGTATATGGGTGCACGGGGTTGGGTGGTTCACCAGAGCCACATACAGTGGCAGCTTCTCAAAGATAGACGGAGCAGGGCTCTCGTCAGCAAATTTTGTCTTACCTTCAGGGGTTTGCACCGGAGCAGCGACCGGCAACACACACTCGTCGATAAAAAAGAACTTTCGTTTCCAGTTTTTATCTTGCACATTGGGGGGAAGTTCTCAATACAGGATGGAGCCCCAGGACGACGATCAAACGTGAAATACTCTCCTTTGTACACAAGGACATAAAATACTCGGAAGACATCCAGCTGGGGGGACATACCTAGTCCCCGGGCACAAAATTCGAAATGTTTCACCTTAATTAGTCCTAAGGGATGAAGCTGAGAGATGTTCACCTTATAGTATGACAGCAATTCCACCAAGAATTGAGTCACCGGCAGCCGGAAATGGCAAAACTTGAAGAACTCAGCGTATAGGGTAATCTTCCCAGGCTTTAAGGGAAAAGCAACGTCGGTGGGTCCTGGTAACACGGGATTCCACTCCGGCGATATACGCCACTCAGAAAGGAAGGATTGTAGTGCCGTTACCGACCAATTAGTATGAATCTGGGCAACACTCATGGTGGTTCGTGATGTGCTAGCTTTGGGAGCCATTTCAAAGGAAAATTTATGGTTAGTTATTTGGTACCATATATTTCAGTGGCAACCATCTAATTTATAGGCGGAAGATTGTACGAGTTTTCAAATTTTAAAATCAAACCGCCAACAGTCGGAACCCTTGAGTTGCTCAGACTGTTAAAACGGCTGAGGCGACAACTCAGGATGACGTCACATCACGTGCCTTACCCATGCGGCGCTATACTCTAGGAAGATTTTTTCTTTTTGGCATTTACGTCATCATCACAGTGTCATATAACTTGTCATTTTTAAAAGCCTAGTAATAACCAAGTCTGCTTATCACTAGACTTGGGGGGACATGACGAAGTAGGCCCAATCTAGATGGATCGGCCCAACACCACATGAACGCCCCATTACATTTGGGCCAGCCCAATGGCAGATATACACCGGGCGAACCAACACGGTTGCACCCCGGATAATTGATAAGGCTTAACCTCTTTTCCGAGAATCAGGGAAAGAAGGTTCCAAAGAGAAGATAAAGCCTGTCTCCATCTAAACCGGAGAGTCAGCTCCTGGAGATAGGCTCGAAGAGGCGGTTACGAGAAAAGTAAGAAGGGCTATAAATAGAGGTCAGAGGTAAATAATAATACACATTCACAATCATAAAAGCTTTGGCTTTACTCTCACACCTAGAACCAATACTTATTCTCACGTCGGAGGGTGGTCACAGGAAACCCCCCTTTCCTGTGACGAGTCCTAACGGTGTTTTGTTTTGCAGGCACCCGGATTCAGCTTGGGCTAATTATTCAGTGCCGGAACAGCATTCTTGTCTACTAGGAGAGGTATTTACTTCTTCACCAATCATTTGTTTTCTACAATATTTGCTCAGGGCAAGTTCAAGATGACATGTGTAGTTTGTTAAAATGGTTTCGATATGTTATTATGACATTTTGATATTTTACTAAACATATATGTATACATGTTAACATGTCATTTATTATCTTTAGTTTAGAAGCTTTAATCAAAGAGGAAGAAGAATGATCCTATGTATAGCTGCAACACTGCTGTCTATGTCTCGAGCAGCCCAATCAGGGCCCACTTTAAGAATTTAGATATTGGCTAGGGATGCATCAACATGTGCTGTTGTACCAGGTGTTGATTTTTCTTTCAATGCTTTTGGATACAAAGTCATACTTCCAGAATACACTCCAAGGTAATTCTACACTCACTTAATCTGATATCTTAAAATAATTGAGTATTTGAGTTATGTGTAATGCGAATGAAACAATCTTCCTACTAATAAGTTATGATGATATTCCTTGGAAGCAAGTCATGCATTGTTTTATAATAAAGCTTTTCTTATAATTGTGCTTGTCAGATTCAGACTTTTCATCGTTGATGAGCCTTTGAATATATGGGTGTGCAATTTTATTCCTATATAAAGAGATATATTTAACAAAAAAAATTTAATATATATCTGAAACTAAATCCTGTAGGTTGACATTAAATCATTTTCTAAAAGTGCCCCCACATATATTATACATTGTTGTGTGGGTAATAAGACAATGATATGTAGTTGAAAATTCATGTAGTCTTCAGTTTCTTGTTAAACACTTCTTATTATGAACACTTGTGTATAATCTATCAAAGTAAATTATACAGCGAAATAAATGTAAGCGTTAAAGTTAAAGTTTCAATTTTAAAAGGAGTTATTACTCCTCCTTGATGTATGAACTAAAGCAATAAATGAGAATCAAAACAGTTAATGAATAAAATAGTAAATGCTTCAAATGATTCTCAATATATTGGAAATATTAACTACACAAGGACTGTCTAAAATAGTGGGATGAATCCATCTATTTATAGACGAAAGTATACGTACAAGAGAAGTATTGAAGCAATATAATAATACAAATACTACAACAGGCTGTAGCATTGGTACTTGAACAAAGACTTTAACAAAAGTAATATATAATACTAAACTACTAAAGTATAAGGCGGTGGGAAGCTTCTATCAAAACATCTGATGAGTGACAAACTACTCATGAGTAGTTTGCCTCCAGTAGTTCCTCGGTGACTTTGTCTGGTTCGTCTTCAGAACTTCTGATCATTACTCTTCAGCACTTGATATCTTCTTCTTCAATACTTTCAGTCCTCTTCTTCAGCAGTTTCTATACTTAGTAAAATATTGCAGAATATGAATTAGACTAAGGTATCAAAAGTGGTTTTGTCAATCCTCTTTGTCCTTACAATCTCCCCTGGATTGATGAAGCCAAAACCTTATCTAATCTTTATTCCTTCTTTCTGCATGTAACGCCCCAATTTTTTTTTCCATTTATCTTAATATACCGTTGGTTTACAACTACATTTGTGAAAAGGCTTGAGGTCTTAGCAACTTTGGGAATTCATTTAAACTAGTGGTATTAAATCGGCGCGTTGCGCCGAGAGCGATCGGTATCAATTCGTGGTTTTGTGATGGTAAGTGGAAATCTTGCGCTTTGGGACATTACACACTTGCAAACTCGAAGATATATATCGTACAAATGCTAACGTGTGGATTGAAGGTATAGAACGTACATGATCAAATTGTCTCAACATATTAACTTTACAAATTGACATGGCGGATATCTGATCAGCATCGCTTCTGTTCTTTGGGATCCCTTGAGTATGCATACGCCTTGTCACCTTCATCTCCTTCCTTTCCATATATGAGATCATTTGTTCTTCAAAATAACAGAATATGTCAATTGAAATTTATACCAAACATATACAATCTGTATTAGCAACCAACTACTCTAATCAAGCAATGTAACAATAAAATTTGCAAAATCAAAGATCCAGCTCTTACCAACTATATCATGAATTTTGCATTCTTCGGTGGTCAATTCAACACGTCAAATCGAACATAACACCGGCTCACTTCATGAGGTCAACCCACATCTGTTTTCAGCAGGTTACAACTTACAATACAATTACAAAAATCTGAAAGTGTGTACAAAAAATACAAACTGGGCTTAACGAACAGCCCAACATCCAAAATAAAACCAACAGAAAGTACCTGGAAAAAAGAGGGAACTGTTGAGAAACCCAGGCGCCGCTTTGAACGACCGTTCACCATCCCTATAGACTCTCGCAGCCGCTGCACCATAACTTCACATTTAGGCAAAAAAAAAAAAAATTAACACAAAGTCATACATACTGTGCAAAGCAAGGTTTCCTTCATGTGTTTGTTTTGCCTATCAAAGTTCACATGTCATACGCTGTTGATGGCTTATTTTTTCCTCGCGAAAGACGCTTCATGTTTTAGTTGATTGTGTTCCAATACTACTAAGCAAATGTCCTCGCAATTGGTGCATGGCTAAACTACATTGCTAGGTCCAAGCTGACCCTGCATTTCCTAACCCGCATCAGCAGCCGAATGACAGGAACAACACCCATGAACCACAACATTCAGATTCAATTTAATGTCTGGTCGTGAAGGGGACAGCGCCCCTGAATCGAAGCATTAGATGATGATCCCACAATAACAAAAAAAAAAAAAAAAGAAAGAAAGAAAGCAACTTCGGTAAAAAACAATCAATCCAAAACATTATATACCTTTTTAAACGATGTCGTATAAGCTGTAGCCATTGCATTTTTCAAATGGAATTTTGGCCACCTGCACACAGTGATAAAAATTGATAAGTAATTTAATACTGACCCATTTATCACCGTTACTTCTCACGGTAAAACACAAGCTAAATTGACCCATTTATGTGTCAAAACTGCCACATAAACTTCTAAGTTTGGTTTCTCCCTTCATAGCTCCTACCTTCATGTTTGTAGCTGTAAAATAGAGACAAGATAGTGCGATTTCCAGGCTTCCATATCTTATAATTTGTCGCCGAGAACCCTACAACCTGTTTATGGATTAGTTCTGAAGCCGGTATATTGAATAGCCTTTAGCATAAATCAAACAACTAACAGAAGCAACACAATTTGCACAACTAAAGCTACTTGTTAAAATCACTGGCTAAATATATAAATTTAAAAAAGAAAGTGATGACAAGTGACTTTTTATCAAAATGAACAAATGTTGATCTAAATAGCATCATAAACTGACCCATATCATTGGTAGAATATGCATCTTGGGATGAGGCACCCTCTGTATTTTTCTTGAGCACACTTTTCTCTCAAGAAAATGTGTAGGCCACATCAAAGACACATAATAGACTATAAAGCAAGCAGAATGCTCACCCTTGATAACAAATAGGACGACCAAGATCTGTTAGGCTAACTCATTTGATATAGACTCTTGCCTCTTAATGAGTGATCATAATTCTTCAATAACGTTGATAATTAGGGCTCAGAATTGTCAGCTCTTTGTGGCTGCATACCGGTTGTCATGTAAAGGCATAAATGACTTTACACTGCCATCACGGTTGCCTTGCCAAAATAGCCGAAACCACACATTTATGTGCATCGTCACAGCGACATCCCAAAAAAAAAAATTATATTTGTGAACGACATAACAATTAAATTAGGTACCTGCAAGCGCATAAATTTAATTTTTTTGGTATGGCATCATTACCGCAAGTTTCGTACCTCTAACATCGGTCAAAGTGAAAAGAACGAAACTCATGTTTGCCGAGTTGCGCGTTGCGCAACTGTTGAGCACGGTTGTTACTAAATATTCCAGCAGTTTAACCACCTGCACAGAGAATTCGGCCCCTGTTGTACCTGTTGCTGCACCCGTCCAGACCCATTTATCGTCCATATCAGATAAAAAGAGACCCTGCAGCTATGTATTCAACTGCTGCAGGTCTGCCCACACCTGTGCGTTCCTAATATGCTGCATATTTTGGTTCAAATTCACAGTCGAAACCAACATGTCGTGAAGATATGATCTGTGCTTTCAGCTCCGTTATTACAGAAACAGCAGGCTATATCAGAAATAACCACGTCTCTGCGCGCCAACGCTTCAACTGGCGGAATTCTGTCCATTCCGGTGCAGTAGATTGTGACATTTGTCGCAACAATTTTTTTTCCGACTGCACAGTGAAGAATCCAGTTTTATCATAGACCCATTTCCATCTACCGACCCTTTCAGTCAGCCTGATAGCCACCAGCAGCTTATTTAAACAGTTCCATTCATTCTAGAAATCTTGGCATAGGTAAACATCAGTTCTGTTTTATTGACAAATATGTTCAGTGTTAATCTCTCAAATTCATATCTTCTCTTTCGAAAACATTAAAAATATTATATAATCTGTTCTATAGTATATATAAATAAAAAAAATCAGTTGTTACATCCCATGACAATAAAATTATGAGCTGAGACGATTCATATGTTTTCATATTCAGTTTTTCAGAGAAACAGACTCTTAAAAGTCAACGTTTTAATTTTATATACTATGGAATTGGTCTGTTTAAAAAGGGTATCTAGGATAGTATCAAATTTTGAACGATACATATAAAATATATCCTCTATCCTAATATTTTTATTTGTTGAATCTTAAATTTGTATGTTGACTACCTTACTAATCATCAATGGCAACATATTTGAACACAAAATATTTACAAAAATTCAATATACCCTGCTTATACGATCAATTTTTAGGGCGACTTCGCTATCTAAACGGACAGAATCAGCAAAAAACTTGTAACAGGTCAATTTGGGTGGCCTTTGTATTTTTTTTATCTCAAAGAAGTCAAATAAAACATCAAACTTTCTATAATACCAAACATAAACTAACATGCCAACAACATGCATTGCAAATAAAACGCCTATGCATATAGGTGACTAAACGACTATTCGGCTAGGTGCTTGGCAGGGCCGGCCCTAAGGGTGGGCGATCCGCACCCCCGGCCGAGGCCCGTTTGTCGTAGGGGCCTAAATTTTGATTTTTTGTTTTTTTAAAATTTAATATATAAATATAAAGGATAACAAATAAAAACATAATATGCATTGTCTCAGTGGTTAAGTGCCTTGTGTCTCTGCAAGTCGGTTGTGGGTTCGAGTCTTGTTTGTGACCATTTTAATCTTTTAGTCTTTTTCCAGGCAATTATTTCTAATGTTACCATTAATACAAACTTTGGAATCTGTTTTGCCATTGTTGTTGAAGTACAATCAAACTTTGTAAGATGTAACACGAATTTGGAAAAGTGCACTCCAGAGTTGGAATATATAGCAAAGTTTTGACAAAATTAACTCATTTTGCAGAGCACCATATGTGAGTCAAATGACACTATTAAGAATCATTATTTTGATACTACATAAGGTGAACTTTTAAAAATATATTTATGTATATTTTATTTTATAACACTTTTTACTATTTTTTAGAACAAGAGTGTAAATTGCGAACACGTGATCAACTATCCTATTAAGAATGCTCGGAGAGCTTCACGAATTAATGGCTAACTATTACTGTATATCATTCAAACAATTTGTCCAAGGGCCTTTTTTTTCGGCTCGTACAAGGCACTTGAATTCTCAGGACCGGCTCTGGTGCTTGGTCTCCGTAAGCAAACATAGATAATTGATTTTAAAAGCGGACACATTCTAAACATAGTATTTTTTTAGTAAACAACTAAATTGTCCGTTACATGACTAAATTGTCCACCTTTAGCATAAAACAAAAATTCAACAAAACATATACAAACTGCATATATCAGAAACTATTTTTTCAATAATGTGCTATTCAGGAACACTTGTTTCATTTCATGCCTAACGTCTACCCGTACTATGATTACTTACGCCTTATTTCACCCAAAACAGGGATATCAACAAATTGCACAACCAAATAACCTAATTACCACCAGGTACAACATCAGCACAAAACAGTTCGTAGTCTTTTTCAGGTATGATTTTCTATAGTAGCTCTATTGCTGAATACTATAAAAAATCAGGAACACATTAAGGAGGCTCAGAGAATGCATAAAGCCGGCTGTACAACAGCCATGGCCAGAAGCAACCACCAACGGCCCCTGTAAATGTGTTTCAGAGAATGCATAAAGACAAAGTCACCATGGCTGCAATAGGGGTTGCAGGCAATAACCTGCCATCCTCCATATTTGCCACGCCACAACAACTTACTTAGCTAATAACTCATCATAGCCTCGTGTATACCAGAAACCATTTTAGGGTTTAGTATGGTAAACCCTGAATTAAAATAATAAAACGGATTTATGCCCCAAAACAAAAGATTTAGGAATTACTATCGTAAACACTGGCAGATATATTTATGCCATACTATTCAAACCAAAAGGTTTATTAATATACTATATATATAAACCGGAAATGGTATCCGAAACCAAAAGGAAATCAACCCTAACCGAAAAAAGCATGATGGGTTCTTGGGTTTCCTGATTACATGCATCACCGAGGAGCTTGTAAAGGTAAAGGGAATTAAATGAACAAAAAACCCTTAAATACAAAGCATATATAATTAAGAATCTGCCATGGGTTACTGTTCAAATCCATAGCTCTATTATTATAGTTCGTCGGAAACGGTAGCCGGCCGGAAAAAAAAAGCCAGCAAAAGATTCATGCAAAAGCTTCATGCAAAGTATAATTACGAATCTGCATAATCACTGTTCAAATCCATTGGATTATTAATATAGTCTAACTCATTACAAGTCAGATCTACCAGACAAAGGAGCCGTGGCCATAGACGCCACCAAAGGCGGTCAAGCACGGCCACCGGCGGCGTCATGTAGCTCTATTATTATAGCTCCCCGGCAATGGTAGCCGGCCGGAAAAAAAAACCCAGCAAAAGACTTGCAAACAGAATTAGAAGTCAGATCTACCAGGCAAAAGAGCCGTGGCCATAGACGCCACCAAAGGCGGCCAAAGACGACCACCGGCGGCGTCATATCCACGACGTTGCAAGGCCCCAGGTATATGGCGGTGGGTATGGCGGTGGCAAAGAAGCCAGAGAAAGAGGAGAGACGAAACAAAGAAGCCACAGAGAGAGAAGCCAGACAAAGAAGCCAGATTTATGTAAATCGAATTAAATGACCTGAATACCCTCAAATAAAAAGTATAATTACGAATCTGCCATAATCACTGTTCAAATCCATTGGTTTATTATTATAGTTATAATTAGTTATAATCAACTTAGAGAATGCATGTTGTATAAACTGAAAGTTAGATTACTTTGGAGCAAGATATTACATGCAAAGTCTGGGAGGGTCCTTAGTGTATTATTGGATTTCTTTGAGCATAAGAGGCTAGATGTAAACACTTGAGGGGCCTAAAGGTAAAAATTTTATTATCACCTTCTACAAAATCCTAACACTGTGTTCCAGAGATTCATTAAAGGAAAGAAGAGAAAGGAAAGGAGATTCGGAGGGAAAGGAAAGGAGGGTGTGTGATTTTACTTCGTGTTCCCGAGTTTCATTAAAGGAAAAGAAAATAAACATCTTGTGTGTTCCCGAGTTTCATTAAAGGAAAGAAAAGGAAAAGAAAATAAATAGTTTTACTATTATACCCTTTTGTATTTTGCTTCTCAACTTGCATACACTTTCCTCCCCAACAAAAAAAAACATACAAGGAAATTATCAATAATAAAGTGTGTAAAACTGCATTTTTTTACAACCTTTGGAGTGCAGAAAGCTACACTTTTTTTACTGCATTTAGAGTGCAGAAAGCTGTATTTTTTACTGCATCTAGAGTGCAAAAAGCTACACTTTTTTACTGCATTTAGAGTGCATAAAACTGCACTTTTTTACTGCATTTAGAGTGCAGAAAGCTGCATTTTTTACTGCGTTTGGTATGCAAAAAACTGCACTATTTTTACTGCACTATGTTTTCGACAATATAATGTACAACCTGAATCTGCATGCAAAGATAACTAATTCAACCACCTGTAGTTATATTGGTTATGAACAAACAAGCAAAAGCAAAAAAAAAAAAAAACCACTTTAACTATTAGATTCCTTTTCGGAAAAAGAAATCTTTATACCAACAATTGTTTTCAAGATCGATGAACAAAAAGTCAAATACGCAAGAAAAAAAATAAAAATGTCATAAACGTACTAAGTTGTCAAACAACGAAAACATTACTAGATAAATGCATCCTTAACTCGCTTAATTCTTTAAACCAATCATACCTTTCAGCATAGTCAACCGTATTTGAGGACGCCAAGTAAATAATGATTTTGCTTTTGCTTGATTCTCTGACAAATAATTGAAAGCCAACTGTAGTTCATGAGTTTCCAAACCCATTGGCTCCAATTCATTATAGATTTCGTCACCTGTGTACTCGCGATGATAAACTCTTTCTAGTAGATTATTACTCTCCTGGATAATTTTATTGCCATCTATAATTGCATTAGCCACGCTGCCAACGCTATTCGTAATCACAAAGGCTAAATCTTCATCTTGTTGCTCACCTTTTCTTTTTCTACTCTTACATTTCATAGCACTTGAAGACTGCTCAAGTTGAGAAGACGAGGGATACACCACTTGAATATCATCATCAACAATGTTTGGACTCTCTAACGTTACATCATTGACAACTAAAAAGTCATCCACTTCTGGAACGGTTTCTATTTTAATGCTAGCAGTCTTTTGCAATCGGGCATTTCTTTCCTTTGCAGTTTCAGCCTGTGCACCAGATGCCCTATCCCTTGCAAATAGTTCTAGCATTTCATTATAGTTTGAGATTTTTTTTGTCTTCAACATTGCAGCATCAGGCTTTGACTATTCAACAAAATGAGGATAACTAGTATTATGAACTATAATCTAAATACTCAAGTAAATAATTAAGGCATTTACATCTATTAATTTATCCCAGACATCGTCCTCAGCTTCGATTAATTGAGTGTTTGAATTCCATGAGAACCCACTCAGTGATGTTCCACGAAACATATCATACCATTGTGAAAAACTACCTTTCATCGGTTTTAACCGATTCTTCAAATGGTTTTTGGTGAAATCCATTCCAAGCTTTGTGCTTAGCTCCTCAACCATATTGATGTATGCTTGTGTAGTAAAAGTGCCATTGATCCTATTGCCGTTATCCTGTTGCGTTATCATGGATTGTACGAATGCATTATCCATTTGTTCCGTCCACTTTAGTTGTGAACTTTTTCCGGTGGCCTCGTGTTTGCTCATGATAAATTTCTACATGGTGCATAAATAAAATTCGCTTGTGTAAATATGTAAATGGTTGCTTATAATAAATATAGAACAAGTATATGCACAAGCAAATAAAAAAAATAACCAAATCACCAATTAATTGCAACCATAATAGTCAATACAAATTAAAATGAAATATTATAAAGTACTAATCTAAAACTACTTTGACAAATCTATTTCGTTGTTAGGATACGTCAAATAGTTAGTCCACATTGCATTTGCAATTGAGTTCCTTAGTTGTTCGTGTCTGGTACTTCCCTCACCATTGCCTGTTGTATTTTGACGTTCTTCCTCTTGTGGTCCATTTAACACCTCTTGTAAAACCTCACCTTCAAGATCTTTGTCACGATCTTCCTCTAGTAAAAAGTTGTGTAAAATACAGCATGCCAAGAAGATGTCAGACTGTGTTTCACAAGAGTAAAATGGTTCTGCTGTACTTCTAATAATAGGAAACCTCTTTTTCAGCACACCAAATGCTCGTTCAATTGCGTTACGTAACGATGCATGCCGGAGGTTAAACAACTCCTTTGCATTCTTAGGGGAACGAGTGGAGTATTCTTTCAAATGATACCTAACACCTCTATATGGTGTCATTAGGGTACTCGTATGAGGTAAACCCGCGTCTACTAAACAACATCTACCTATAAACAAGTTGTAATTAGTATTATAATAAATTATTACACAATTAAGTAACTTCATTTTAAGAAACTACCAGTTGGAATTACTAGTTTATCATCTCTAGTAAATGCGTTCTTTATAATTCTTGAGTCTCATGCTGTACCCTCCCATCCAGTTAACACATACGTAAACTTTAAATCAAATGTGCAAGCAGCCAACACATTTATTGTTGGGTATCCCTTACGACCACGATATCTAGGGGCATCCTTATTAGGTACTTTGACGCGAACATGTGTTCCGTCAATTGCCCCGATACAATCCTTAAAGAAAGGATAAAATCTCTTTTTTTCTTGAATTTCTTTCGGGACAATATCACCTTTAGGTTGTTGAATGTACCGACCTTCTAAAGATATGATCGCTCGCAAAACTCTATGTAGGCAGCGACTAGTTGTTGATCCAGAACGACGATATAGCCAAGAGGTAAACCGATTTCTAAAATCATTACCTACAATATGCAAAAAAGTTGCAACATGCTCTTCAACAGACATGCGTTGAGTAGGTCGAAGTCCACCATCATGCTTTAAGATACTACACAATGTCATAAAAGCTTTCTCACTCATGCGGATAAGGTCACGACATTTACCACTGTTTAAAAGGTTGTGTAACATCTCTTCTCGTACATATCGTCGCTGTAAAGTTTCATCTCTAGTAGGTAAATTAGCACGCTTTTTGGTTGACAGCCTACGTAGTGCAATAAAAGCCACCAAAAAGCAAATCAGGTTAACTGCTTGCAATTGTCTGGCTCGTACAAGTTGAATAACCTTGCGTATATGATTATCCATTGTAACTTTACTTGCTGCTAAAAAATGTTAGTTGATTAGGAAATTGTTACTTAACACTTGACATTCTTGTTCTATAAAATTATGGTAGGATCCACAAATTCATATTATTAAAACTTGCTAGCTTATATTAAGTGAGCCCTTGCCAAGATAGTTACTCATAATATTAAGCAACGACTAAGAAACAATTTCATCCTTGATAGTTTACCTTTAACTTTCACTTAACATATGAGGAAAATAACTAAAGAGATAATTATGTTGTTCTAACTGTAAAAAAGGTGATTTAAAATTCATTTAGCCAGTTAGCAATAGGGGTGTTCACGGTTTGGTTTAAAACCGTGAAACCGTCCAAACCGGTGATCGGTTTGGTTTCACGGTTGGTTTTTTTCTTAACTTCCGGTTGGTCTGTTTCAAATATTTGAAACCGTAGGGAACGGTTTGGTTTACGGTTTATACTCAAAACCAACCGTAAAACCCGGACCGGACCGTAGGAATATATTTATTTCCTAAAAAATATTTATATCATATGGGTGTTTATATATATTATTATACTTGATTAAAATTAAGATTTTTCTAAACGTTAATAAACTATATTACTAAAGTAAGGACAACAACCAATCTCATTTTTTTTTAAAATCTCATCAGGTTCTTCTCTTCGGCCCTTTTGTGTTTTAAAAGTTACAATCCTAATCAAAAATGAAAGTTATTTTCTACCTGCAGACTACAGTGTATCAAATGTCAAAGTTTTAGCATATTTTGAATTGTTGTTTACACTGTGATCCAGTTACTTATAAACTTCCTCAAAAACTAAAACAAAAGTTATTTTCTACCTGCAGACTACAGTGTATCAAATGTCAAAGTTTTAGCATATTTTGAATTGTTGTTTACACTGTGATTCAGTTACTTATAAACTTCCTCAAAAACTAAAACAAAAGTTATTTGTCCCAACTAACACTTGCATTTGCCTTCTTCGTCCTCCACTGCTCGATAGCTCCAACTAACACTCGGAATGGGAACGCCTCTGCTCGATAGCTCCAATTTGGTAGCAATTTTACCCAACATCGCCTTCTATAGCAGCAAATTGCATTTAAACGGCGCCCACTGGTTCAAACAACCGGCTGCAATCGCCTTCCATATCAGGCCAAACCCCCCACCGAAACCCCCTGCAGTAGAATCTGCAGCGAAACTGCAGCAGAATCTGAAGCGAAACTTTAGCAGAATCTGCTGCGAATCCAGGCTGCACCGATCAGCAGCCGAAACAGGAGGTTTAACCCAGTCCCAAACCCATTCCCGAACCCCATTAGAAGACTGAACCTTGTCCGCGACCGTGCTTTGTTTGTCTTTCGCTAACCGGTACAGATTCGGAAATAAAGAATCATCCGCCATTCAGCTGAATATCAATGCCATTCAGCTGCAAGACCTTGTCAATATTGCCGATGTCCTTCCACATCCCCGGAATGGAGTTTTTAACCCGCACCATCTTCATATTTGACCCACTAACATGAATAGCCTTCACCACCCTCGCCCACAATTGATTTGGGTCCGATTTATACCTCCACCACCACTTCGTGATCATGGCGATATTATAATCGCTTAGACCTCCCAAACCAAGGACCATTCATGTATTTAATTCTATTCAAACAAGTAGATATGAATGAACATTACAGATAATTAATTGTATTTATTTTAGTAGCTAGGCATCCTAATTCAATCGGTTATAAGGGCAAACACATTAATTGTATTTATTTTACAAGAACTCATCGGCTACACTGGAAGAATTCACTATCACTAATGAACAAATTAATATTAATAATTACAATAATAATACTATCACGAGATTATACAAATAAATGAATCCATAATAAATATACAATAAATATCATATGATCAGTATAATCACCAAGACTATGCTCTGGACCACTATAACACCCATACAATCACCTAAAACCATCTACTAACAATAATAATCATCATAATCATAAAACCTAAAAGTATCATAAGAATATTAGTGTGTTACCTGAAAGATGAGTTGAAGATCGATGATGGAGGAAGGGTTAAGAACAGATTCTGCAAATGGGAGATGATGGAAGGAAGGTTGAATATATGGAGGAATATAGGAGATAAATGGCAGGTTGTTGTGGGAGATATACCCGCCAGTTTTTTTGATGAGGGCAAATTTGGAATCAAATCAATCACGTTGATATTATCCATTCCTTTCTCTCATGATCTTTCCAATTTGAAGAGATTGAGAATTACACTATAAATCCCCTCCCTTCTCTTCTTCCCTCTTCTCTTCTCTCCATAAAAAAAAAACTCCCTTTCTTTCCATTAATTAATCTCTGGAACACAGTGTAAATTTTGATGAAGGCATCAGTTATTTTTTTTCGTAAGTTTTAACGGCAACCTTCAAGTAAGGTTTGAGAGCCGGGTTCATCCCTGAACTCATCTACATCTACCTCTGGGTTTCGGTGGTTACTCACGGTTCTTGCTAAAGTTTAGAGCATCTCCATTACCTTTCTCATAGAGCATGGTTTAGTGTCTAAGACCGACACTCGTCTCAGGTAATATGAATTCATCTTGTGAATTACGATCCTTGTCAACAGATGGAACCAGTCTCGAAGGCCCCTAGCGCACCATCTATATCATTCTTGAAGCTCCTTTATAAGTATATAAGAGGAAGACGATGGAGAATGGAAAGTGGCAGTTCTAAATCACCACCAACAAGTTTCGTCTTAGGAAACTCTCTCGATTCGAGTTCCATTACGACCGTAGCGGTGGAAAACGGTGGCGTACGGGAGTTGTGGTGGCTATGACGTCGACCGGTTATGATGATGATCATGAACTTGATGACGGTGCTTGGTGCGATGATGGTGGTAGACGTGATGGTGATGAGGGTGGTTGTGTAGTCAAGTAAATTGATGTTAACGTCTCGCTATATCAGATTTGGATCGATTTTATGAATGTTTGATGCGGCTTGCACGAAGAGTGTTGCAAAAGCAATGTTTTCGGCGAAGAATCATAAACTTGCAGCGGACTGTTGTGGCCACTTACGGAGGTGAAGACACCAAATGGCGGTGGGAATTGAACTACATGCAAGATCATTCTCTCGCGGTCGCGTGGATATATTATTCGAAGAAAACAGAGTTAGGATTATAAGGTTTCGAGCAGCGCAAATACAGGCATGCAAAACCAAACAAGCTGACGCACAGAAGTGCGTGCTGGCAGCAGTGGCAGTGTCGGCGGTCAACGCAATTAATTTCCAAGTGTCGGGCATGTTGTGACGATTCCGTAGATATGTGGATCGCGCGAAACGATTATCGTATAATCAAGTTATGAGTAAAACATAATTTTACTGCGCATTTTGTTACAAGTGTTCAAAGTAGAATAGACGCGCCAAGGATGACATGTACGCAAAGTTCGAGAAGCTTAGTTGATGGATTTGGAAACTTTGCAACTGGTGAGTTCTTGCGCCCACTCTTTTAGTTATTATTTTTCTAAATATTTTTGTGCTGACGTGCATGCTAAACCAGTATGATTATTTTTATGAAGTCACAAAATATTTTTATAAAGTTTTAAATATTTTTGTGTATGAATGAAATCCATATTAACTCCTCCATATATTGTTTTGGCATGAAACGTAAGTAGGCGGAATGCGTCTAATGTGTTATTATATGGTTTGAGTTATATGTGTTATTATATATATATATATATATATATATATATATATATATATATATATATATATATATATATACTAGTAGGAAACCCGCGCGATGCAGCGGCGACAACAATTTGCAACGCAGTACTCGTTTAATGGCTCGTGGTGGTTCACTCTCGATCTTATCTTTGGGACACACCACGTTTAAGAATTACACAAAGCTCTCAAACTTATCTTCAAGACGTGCCATTTATCAAAATCACACAAAGTAAGAGTTATACAGACGTAGTTCAGTATCGAAGGGTTAACCATAGTGAGTTTCGATTATGAAAGTATACAAGCTATCTGGGCCGTCTCCGAGAACTGTAAATAAATTTTAGGCCTGGATCCACAACAATTAAACTGGGCCCATATAATTTATGATCACGAATCATCATGTATAAAAAACCCACTATAAAACACCCAGGCCGTAGTCAGAAGTCTGGACTTTTAAGCGTCAGTTATGTAAACGGTAAACCCTTCTGACTTATGAACTCTAGTCCGTCCCTCACATTGCCTTCCAAATTCTCCCACCTTCACATAATAGGCACACAATTTTTTTTAAGTGATTTATATTTCATTTTAGGTTGGGTTTGTTTTGATGGGTTTAAAAATTTAGTGATTTTGGGCCTTATTATTATTAGATGGATTAATGTTAGAAAAAATGATCACAATATCACACAACCTATATATCTATATAAAAAAATCGGGTCCTTGGAATTTTCGAGCCTGAGGCTGTAGCCTGCGCCGCCCCTATTAACAGCCGGCCATGCAAGTTATGGTTGGTTAAGTCCATTACCATGTATTATTTTGGTTGTTTCCCGTTGGAAAAACTAAGAAAAGGCTATATGTGGGGGAGTGTGGGAGGTTGCGTATGACTTACATAAAAATAGTCAAAAAGTAACTAAAGCTACTGAGTTAGGCTAAGTTCATTGTTTTAAGGTAATGGGCTCAAAACAATGTTAGAACATGCTTGTTAATGCATCTCATTTGATAAGGAAAATGTTCTCAAGGATTTTAGGTAGCCACCGATGTGAAACTTGATTTATAAGACAGGGAATGTTATGAGACTTTTTCTAAAAAATTATGTGAATGAAATTCAAAATTAAATTATTATTTGTTTCTCCGTGATAGACATTAAAAATTTAATTGTTTGTGCATAGTAGTCGGTAATGTTGGAGACTTAGTTGCTTCTTCCGAGACTAAAATAAGGTTTGTATGGCTGGTTCCCAATATCCATTAATTTGACACATTCAACTTATAGAAGACCACTTGCTCCCTTTGATATGTGTTCAACCTAGATAACATTTCAGATCAAGGAGAACTAAACGGGAGGAAAAACATGTCTACATACTCTGAAACAACTAAAAATGGACTCAGACCAGACCAAAACATGTCTAAAAGAACTATATTGCATGGAATACACGTGTGTTGCTTGTCTTAGGCGTGCGCTATCTAAGCGACTCGTGCAAAGGCAGTAAGCTAAATGAGCAATTAAATAATATATTAGTTATATATACATGGGTTCAAAACACCCCTGCCAATCTAGTTTCCACCCACATGTTCTGACCCATTACGGTACCTACCGGATTGCATTTATGTTGAATGATCTTATCATTGATTTTTTATAAAGAAAAACATGACAAAATATAACACAAGGCCAATCAATCGCTAAAGGTCAAAATTGGTCCTTGTATGGATTGAAATAGGTTGACTTTGACTTTACTCAAGCACCTACAAAAGTTTTAGGCTTCTCAGTGTAATGCAGCAATTCAGTTTTAGCATCAGCTAACAGCTCCAAAATTGGTGTGTTGTATCAAGGGTAAACCTACACAACAAAGCAGAAAAAAAAAACAAAAAATAATCTGCCCAGATCAATTGAAAGTCATCCACGATTTATTAATATAAAGAGATTCATAAATTCATTAAATATGTTCTTGACAAATATTAATACCTTTAAAATTTGAAAGCTCTTTGCCATATGTTTATGAGCTATATCCATGGTAGTTTCCTGCTAATGCCAATTACGTTGACACTAATTGAGGTGAAACTCAGCAACATGCTTACAATCTGAACAGTTCAAAAAACATTTCAAAATTAAAATTTGATTGAAACTTTGTACTCCATGTGCGGAAGCAAAAACAAAGATTGAAATATGAATGAAGCACAAAAGTTTTTCAAATAATCTTCTTTGATTGTTTGCGCAAGGACATATCCAAACCGGCTAGGTCGGGTTGACCCGTTTGCCTTTTAAATACTTTAAATTTAGATGACACTACTTAACTTTACCTTCAGTTCAGCATTTTTTGCCAGCATCTTCTGATCCATCTGACGTACCATGCAAAAAAAAAAAGAAAAGGTTTTTATTACATGATAAAGGCACCTAGGAAATTGGATTATATAGGTTAAACCTTGGTTTTAAAAAGCGCGAAGCGCACTAAAGCGACGAGGTCCAAAACCGAGGCGCAAAAGCGGTAGGATTTTCGTACGCGAAGCGCAAGACGATTATATAATTTTTTTATATATGCTATAGGTTTTTAGCATCATTTACCCAAAATATAGATACAAATAAGGTTTATACATGATTTAACAACCCTTTTAGCTACATATATAACAATTTTAAGCATAAAAACAGCTCCCGTACAAAAAGCGCGCGCCTCAAGGGATTTTTTTGGCAAAAAATCGCGCTTTTCCTGCGCTTCTTGTACAAGGTGCGCCTTGGGTTACATGAGGCGCAAATCCTGGCGCCTCAGTGCGCCTCGCGCTTAAGCGCGCTCGAGGCGCGCTTTTTAAAACACAGGGTTAAACCAAACCAATTTATATCAATAAACAATAGAATAAGAGCATGCAACAGGGCATCTATCACTACCTTGGTTTAAAAAAGCACGAGGCGCTCCGAGGCGTTTTGGGTCCAAAATCCGAAGCGCGAGGCGAGAGCTTCACGTATAGTATTAAAAAGTATAAAAAAAATATTTATATATGTCAATATGACATTTTCTACATGTTAATCAATCATAAGCATAAAAACTTGATTATAAAACACACTTGAACACTTAAAAAGCATATTCAAAACATAAAAACGACGAGGCACTACTGTAGCGGGCCAAATAAAGCAGCTTAAGGGTCCCAAAAGATTAAATTTACAACATTAGATATGGCCATTAGCTTTTTCTAAACCTTGCTCCAATCAAATCAGTAAGAGTTGCTTCAAAATTCATGTGCCGACCTTCTCTGTCAGTCCGCCACCAAAAGGTAAGGATGCTGACTTAAAGATTCATTTTGTATCATCGTAAGCATGAACAAAAAACACCATTTTCTTATTAAAAAATCCAAGTTCTCCAACATATATATACTGAAGTATGGTGTGTACCGTGTCAAGTTGCTTAAGAAACCATTGATCTAAGGCTATGGGGTGTGCTCACCCTTCCCCCTTCCTTCCCCCTTGTCCACGTCAGTGCCACGTCATTTCCCCCTTCTCCTCCCCCTTCTAGGGGAAATGGTTCCCCCTTCCCCCTTCCCTTTTTTTATTGTTTTTTTCTTCCAAAATGTAGCCCCAACATTCAAAAAAAAAAACATTGGGAAATGGGACGGTGAGGTCGGGGAAAAAGCCCCGTTTTTGCCGAAGTTCAATCGGGGGGGGGGGGGTGTTTGCCGTCGGCACCCACGTCCACCTCAGCCACCGAAGAAGCTTACCGAGACCATACCCCCCCAGCCTAACTCTTTCATACACAATGATACAGTAAGCAAGTATGGATGAAAGTCAAAAGTATGCCAAAAGTCAAAAGTGACCCAAATCATTTTTATACGCCACTGTAACTACTTCAACGGATAACCATTTCTTGTCAGGCCTGAACAGACACAAACAACTGGCCCTTTCGCTTGTGGAGGAACCCTAGTCACCGTCACCACCAGATCCGCTAGATCCAGTACCTACATCGGCGGGTCTAGTCACTGTCATCACACAAATAATGAGTATGATCATTGACTGACTAATTTCAACAATAAGTTCACATATACATGACAAAGATTAGCTATTTATTTAAAAAAAAATCTTAACTAACTCATTGTCAGTTTCCCGCACACTATACAATTTTGCTCCAGAAACAATCACTTCATTCAAATGAAAACAGGTAGAATCGCAAATATAACAACGATGAACAATAAGTGGCTAATGTCAACAACAGTTTCACATATGCACTACATAGATTAATCATTTTATCAAAATTGCAGCTAACTCATTTTCAATTTCCCTTAGACTTTACAACTTTACTGCAGAAACAATCACTTACCTATACTTTGTTTGAGTGAAACAAAATAGAATCACATAAATAACAATAATAAACAATATACGTCAAACTTAGACAACCATGACACATATTAATTATTTTATTGAAGCACCAACTAAATGAGTAAATGGGTAACACATTGTCAGTTATTCATACGTCATAAAATGTTACAGATTCAATCACTCAATCACTTAACTATCATATTGGTTTTGATTTTCAACTTTAGAGCTTCGACAACAATTTCAAACAGGCAAGACTGTAAAATAATCGAAATGCAAAACCCAACACAAAACCGAATCTAAAAGCACTAAAACAGAATCAAAACCCCAGATCTAGATTTAAAAAAGAGCTGCAATGCTCACCTTGTTTGGGTTTCTTGACAGTTGATTGAAAGAGGAATCAAAACCCTAGATCTAGATGAACAAAACATTGTTCTTGGCAATCTTCTGATAGCGAAAAGGCAGAGAGAAGAATAGTAATGAGAGATTAGGAAAATGGGTGTATGGGGATTTGGGGATGAGCGGGAATTCAAAATTGAATGAAAAGAAGTGGCCGCCCAAATTTGGTTTTCAATTGAGTTAATAGCCATTTTCGTCCCTGAGGTTTGGGCCAGTTTGCCACTCCAGTACAAAAGTTTATTTTTTTGCAATTCCTTCCCTGAGGTTTGGATTTTGTTGCCAAATTCGTCCTTTTCACTAACCCAGTTAAAAAAGGTCGTTAATGTCAGGGGTATTTTTGTCTTTTTACCTCAGGGACGAATTTGGCATTTAAAAATCTCGTTAATGCACCAAACGCTCCCAAATCTGTTGTTATACCCACTGCCAAACGCATTGTGTACGGTTCTATTCTCGCATCCAAACACCCTATGTCCAGCTACTATCTGTGTAGCCAAACACCCCATTTAGTTTATTAACTTTATAAACCTTGCTTCTCCTTTCATTTGGTTCCTGCACATTAAAAACAACAGACACAATACACACAAGAGAGTCCCCTTCTTCCAACGATCAAGAAGGGTTACAGCAGCATGTTCTATATCTTGCAACATTGTGCAGAGGCCACTTTGTCTCTCCACGGATCCCAACCCACCTCCCCAACCTAAAACTCTTGCCAGGTCATTTCCAGTTCTAGCTGGCAGAATAGCGACGGGTGGTGGAGAAACAAACTTCTATTTTTCAATTGCGTCCAGTACCCATCCAACCGTCCCATCACCACCAGATACAAGAACTCTGAAATTTGGTACTTTTCTAAATAGGTAAAGGCCAACTTCAGGCCCCTCTGTTGAGCTCAACTCAAAAACCTAAAAATTTAAAGCATGTTTTATTCAGATATAGGCAAATACATACTGAAGCTACCTTTTGATGATGAGCAAGTGTAATATTTGGTTTGCAATTCCTTGTACACATCTTCAGATTCTCTTTTCCCATTATAAACTAAAAAGAAGATTATTATTATTATTATTATTATTATTGCTGCAGAGATCTAGAGAGAGAGACAGTGAAAGAGAAAGAGAGAGAGAGAGAGTAGAGAGTGAAAGAGAGAGAGAGAGAGAGAGAGAGAGAGAGAGAGATAGAGAGAGATATAGGGGGTGGGGATGGGGTGGGGTGGGGTAGGGGTGAGGTGGGGTAAAAAATTTTTATTAAAATTTTAAATTGAAAGTAAAAAGACAAAAATACCCCTGACATTAACGACCTTTTTTAACTGGGTTAGTGAAAAGGACGAATTTGGCAACAAAATCCAAACCTCAGGGAAGAAATTGCAAAAAAATAAACTTTTGTACTGGAGTGGCAAACTGACCCAAACCTCAGGGACGAAAATGGCTATTAACTCTTTTCAATTATAGCATTAATGTATTGTACATACATGATGCATCACTATTTGCACCCTTCAAAGTTTAAGAGTTGTATGCATTTATTTCTTGTACATAAAGCTTTCAAGTATTGTACCTTTTGGAAATGTGTAAAAAGACCATTTCTGCCCTTCCTATATAGTGGAAGTATACCCAAGAAACCCTCTTAGATGAAAGAATCCTAGCAAACTCATCCAATGGCTACAATTCAACCACATCATTCACTAATTTTTTAATCTAGAAGGGTATCTATGTCATTTCACCACCCCCCCCTCCCATTTTTTTTTTAAATTTGAATCATTTTTCTCCTACTATATAAACCAATAATAATCCTTCTCTCTCTCTATACCACAACCACACATACGTCACCACCACCTCTGCAACCTTCCACAAAACCCACCTGCCGACCACCAATGCTACCGTCACCGACGCCAGAGAGTTAACCAAAACCTCCAACAGCTGCTATCTGTTCAAATTCCCCAATCCACCATACCTAGCAACATCATTTTTATTTCCAGATCTATTCCTAAACACAGATATGTTTTGTTTGAGAGCAATCTTTAGCTAAAAGTATTGTTTTCACCTGAATATGTTTTCACCGTATGATCTGTTCAGGTACTCACCTTAAGATCCATCTCGTTCAAGAAAACATAGCAACAGGACGATGAACAGACTCGTTCAAAGAAAATAGAGCAACAGGACGATAACCTGGATCCACCTTCGGTACTCTCTCTCTCTCTGGATCTGGAGTTAGAGTTGGGAATCTGGATCTAGATCGAGAACTCGAGTCGTCTCGGGTAGATCTGGTACGAGAAGAACCCTCTTTCTTTTTTTTTTAATCAGATTTTTTTTAAACTGTAGATCGGTTATTATTATTTATTGATTGATGAGAGAACAACGGTTGAAGTGATGATGTTATAGCTGGAACCCCACTGACGAGAAGATCGGAGATTGAGAAATGGGTAGCCTTGAATACAGAACTTCTATTTCAATAACTGATTGACTTTCAACTCATTTTATTTTATTTTATTTTATTTTATTTATACAAAACTACTTACTAATATTAGTGGCGTCTTTCATAGTGATAACAATAAGTGTTTTCAAGTGGTTTGCTTTTTCATGATGATAACCTTTTTTATTCTTTTAATTTAAATAGTTATAAACGTGTAGTTGTATTTAGTTGTTTCAAGTGGTTTATTCTTTTAATTGTTTCAACTATTTGTATTTAGTTAAACTAATAATTATGATGAGATAATGATAAAAACATTTTTTGGGATAGTTTTTGGTTGCATACCAAGTGTTTGATCAAATGCTTGAATGAAAAAAAAAAAAAACTTTTGCTAACCTTTTTTATTTTTTTTATTATTATTTTGTTTATGTTAGATTGTTATTGGATTGGGGACATGAGGTTGATAGATCACATGTAATTGATGAATAAGTGAAACTAATGGTGCACGTCTATTTTTTGTGGTCCGAGTCTTATATGCTCACACACGTTACTGATGTTAACACATGCTAGTATATGCCCAACTAACAGGTGTTAGGGTCCATATGACATACGTTATTTTCAGCAAAATATATGTTTTAGAATATGCTAATACATGCTATTGATGTCTTTTATTATATTATACGTTTTCATGAATATTATATTATATACACATGTTAGTGATGCTAGCACATACTAGTATATGCCCAACTAACAGGTGTTAGGGTCCATATGACATACGTTATTTTCAGCAAAACATATGTTTTAGAATATGCTAACACATGCTACTGATATCTTTTATTATATTATATATTTTCATGAATATTATATTATATACACATGTTAGTGATGCTAACACATACTAGTATATGCCTAACTAGCAGGTGTTAGAGTTCATATGACATACGTTAGTATATGCCCAACTAACATGTGTTAGGGTTCATACGATGTACGTTATTTCAGTAAAACATATGTTTTAGAATACGCTATTTTCAATAAACATGTGTTTTAGAATATGCTAACACATGCTATTGATGTCTTTTATTATATTATATATTTCATGAATATGAGGATAACTTTTTGGTATATGGATTTGGATTGGTTATGATTTGATTTTTAAAATTTATTATTGTTGGATTTCAAACCCTATTAATCGTATTTGAGTAATTGTATTAACATAGTTGTAAAATTGAGTATGATACACTTGGCACTGCAGATTTTTGGTGTTGTTTATACACATGTTAGTGATGCTAACACATGCTAGTATATGCCTAACAGGTGTTAGGGTTCATATGACATATGTTAGTGTGTGCCCAACTAACATGTGTTAGCGTTCACATGACATACGTTATTTCAGTAAAACATATGTTTTTAGAATACACTACACGTGTGAGTGATGTCTCATTATGTGTTTTGGAGAGGCCAACTAACATGTGTTATCTTTTTTGTAGGTGAAGAGATGTTTTTTGTGTTAAAGATGAAGATGGGTATCAAGAACGAAGCATAGCTAAATCTTTTTTATGTTGTTATGATAGTTTTTTTTGAAAATTAATAAATAATTATGTTTATATGAACCGTTTTTTGGTATGTTTTAGTGTTGGTTGTAATGATTATTTGTATCAGTTCTTAAATAAATACACATTTTATGTGTTCTTTTATTATGTTCTTTTAGTATATGCCTGTTAACACATGTTAGCGATGTCTCATACGAGGTCAGAATTTTGTATCACAACACTAACGTACGTTAATATTCATGCTGGAAAAAGTGTCATAAAGTAGGAGAGAGGTGACTTGACAAGTGTCAAATCAATCTTTTTAAACCTAGGATTCAGAAAACACAAGATTACCTTAATACCCTTAATCCAATATTTTATTAAAGTGGCCCACTTGCTTTTGATTATTAAATACAAATTAATTAAGGACCATTGATCAAAGTTGATCAATGGTCAGTGGTCACCATAGGGTTTGCAAGGTTTTTCCAATAGATAGAGTTTCCATATTATCCACACCCTATATATATATATATATAGGGTGTGGATAATGTGGAAACCCATTGTTAGATGGTAAACCTTGGAAACCCTATCCTAGCCATCCATTGTATTTGATCAAGGGTTAGGATTAAATATGGAGACTTTTTGTGTAAGAAAATAATATTATAATGGGGCAAGTACAAATAAGGGTAGTTTGGTAAAGTTACTTTAGGGTCATGTCACAACCTCTCTCCTACTTTTTCAAAGTCATGTCACACCCTCTCTCCTACCTTTTTAAAGTCAACATCACCATCTCTCTCCTCTCTCCTACTTTTTGTTTAAGAAAATATTATTATAATGAGTCATGTCACACAATCTCTCTCCTCTCTCCTACTTTTTGTTTAAAAAATATTATTATAATGGGTCATGTCACACCCTCTCTCCTACTTTTTGTTTAAGAAAATAGTAATATAATGGGGCAAGTACAAATAATGTGTTAATGTTGCATACGAGGGTAACATGTGTTAGTTGGTCATAAAGGGCTAACATGTGTTATCTAATATGATAAAGTTAAACCTGTTGCCCCCATATACCCATCAGAAGATCTAACATTTGTTAGTATGAGTGGTGTGGTAACATATTTTAAACCTGTATCATTTGTCAACCTTTTTGTCTTTTTTACCACTCCTGTTTTCAATTCATAAGTTTACAAAAGAAATAAGTAAACATAGCATACAAACTATTAACACACATTATTAAGACTTGTCATAATAGGTTAACACATGTTATTTGGTAACACGTGTTATTACAAAGTATCATTACAAACTATTGAACAAGAGATAAACCTACCCAAGACATTCATATGAACTGCATGTAAAGGGTAACATGTGTTAATGTTGCATAACATATGTCTTACATAACCTTCAATTAAAAAATTACACAGCATCATGATTAACTATAAAAATTTATATACATCTAAAATTTCTTTACTTAAAATATTACATGTAGCTTTGAAAGTTCCTCACATAAAGTTGAATTCGTCCAATGAATTCAACTAAAACAAAATAGGTGAGATGTTAACATGTGTTAACAAACCTTCATCTAATATACTAATATACTGACTTAAGAAAACTGTGTTAACACTTGTTAATTCGAAAATCTAGTGGTATCAACTGTTACTCAAATCATCATCTATGATACTAAAAGATAACCATACAGGAAATTTAACACATGTTAATTCGAAAAACACAATAATATCATGTAGTAGCTGCAAGTAATAAAACACACCCCAAAAGAATTTACTGAAGCATATGTTTGTTGTTTACTGGGGTGTAAGAAACAAAATTCTAATAAAACATACTAGATTTAGACGTTTATGGTCCATATAAGTCAAACAAAAACATCCCCCAAACAAACTCTTTAATGTAAAAAAAAATCAGTTACAAGAACAGAAAAGATGCGTGTCAAACAAAAAACACTACTCAAACGTAAAGAATACAAAAAAAACTTAACTTCTAACATACTAACAGAAGTAACACATGTTAACCCAGTCAGGCATTTCATCAAACACTTGGAGTGCATATATACAATACACAAAAGACATTATAATTACCTTTTAACAGAAGTAACACATGTTAACCCAGTCAGGCATTTCATCAAACACTTGGAGTGCATATATACAATACACAAAAGACATTATATGATACAACATTCTATATTATTTCTATATCTAAAAACACAAAAACAACAAAATAAACAAGAAAAATTAATGAGCTCACCTTGACAAACGACATTACATGACACATTGTTTCTTCTTTTCTATTTACATTTTATTTGGACTTGAAATAAACATAATATATTTTTATCAAGATAATAAGATAAAGAAAAGAAAATTTCTTTAAAAATCCCTAAGAATGCTTGTTTGTGAGAGATAATATTATACAAACCGGTGGCTAAGCATTGACTATACAAAGTGAAGGTGGAGTTGAATTCCAGTTAAGCAACTCTTCAATCATTTGCATTATTGCTTTATTTACTTCATCTATTTCTTGATCACCTGAACCACCGGCCACCACTGTGGTAACCGTCTCCTCCACCACTACCTCTTTCCTCTTGCCACCAAGCTCCACCTTCATCACCCAACCCGACCCTGACCCTTTTCCGGGTCGAACCTGCTACACTCCAAAGTGAGAGTTATCACCGGCTTGAACCCGGATCTGTTCAGATCTGTGATGATGCTCCCCCTGTTGAACCACCAGCTTGAACCCGGATCTGTTTTCAGATCTATAGGTGTTTGAAGTTTCGTGTGGTTTTAAAGTTTTTTAGAAGTTTTGTAGAGAGAGAGAGAGAAAGAAAAGTGGGTTTGTAGAAGGTGTAGAGAGAGAGTGAGTGATATCTTGAATATGGAGGGGTACAAACCTTCTCTTGTACTTAATGGAGATATCCTAGAGATTGTCAAAAGATGCTAGAGGTAAAATTACTTCACTACCCTTATGTTATTATTAAATTGGTTGTGGATTGTGATGATGTGGCTTGATTCTAGCCACACCTTGGGTTTTCATGGTTTACTACATAACTATGGTTTCCTATAGATACTAACACTATTATATATATATATATATATATATATATATATATATAGGGGAAAGTTAATTTGAGAACACCTATATTTCGTGCGAACCGTGAGAACGGCATCTAAAACCATTCAATTCAAAATTTCTTTTTACATTTATCTTTATTACTAAAATACAATCTCAAAAACACAATTTACGCGTAAAAATTCAAACGTATACGAAAATAAATTGTTTTTACACATGTGTAAATTTACTGTTTATACATGTATAAAGTGTTTCATTTACACATGTGTAAAAAGTTAATTTGAAAGTGTTTTTGCAAGAAAAGATGAATTATTTGGAAAGAAAGTTCATTTATTAATGTTGTATTTTGATTATAATGAGGTTTGTATTAAAAAAATTGCTCTTGATTGATTTTTTTATTTATTCTCACGGTTCTCACAATATTTAGCGTTCTCAAGAAAACCTTCTCCTATATATATAGGGTCAGGATCCTGTATAAAGTGTTATATTTATGAGAAGTGTGAGAATGTGTTATAGCCATTAGATTATCTTAATCAATGGTTTGAATTAACTTAGTGGCATTTTGGTAATTAGTTTTATAATTAAATTAATTAATTAGATGTTTCAAGGGTATAAGAGTAAATTTCCACTTAATTAACATCTCCTCACCATTTACTCCTTTTTTTTTCCACAACCATTCCTTAATTACACACACACTCTCTCTCTCCCTCTCTCTTTCTCTCTCTCTCTCCTCTCACGAATTTTTTTCAACCATTCCTTTATTGCAATGTTAATTAAATTAACTCATTCATTTTGAAAAGAAACAATCTTTATCTTCCACCAGTGAATGAAATCCTACATATGAAGCAACTAGAAAGATATATTGTGATGACATATATTCAGCCTTTTCAACAGATATGAAGTTCTCACGGAAAGGAACCTTTCATGTGTTTTGTCACTGGACGTAATGTGTTTTATCTTCAAGTTATGGTGTTTAATATTCGAATGCATGTTTTACCTGGTGGTGTATTACAGTGTGGTGTTTTATATTCATATTTATGTGTTTTATCTTCATATGATCATATAGGTTAGTTTTATTTTTGTACACAATAAAATTTTGTAAATGATAAAACACCATGTAAGATTAACACCTTTTACATGAACATAATAAAACACCAAACATTGTGTAAAAAATATCAAATCTGCCTTAAATTTAAAACACCACACGTTGATTATTAAAACACCATGCTGATCTGTATGTGTATTTTATACCTGCGAAACTTGAAGCATGTCGACCAACATATTATACATAGAATTATCCATCTCAACTACAAAACACCATGAAACAAACTCATAAAAATAAAAAAATAGAAATCGGAATTTTTTTTTCTTTCGTTTTGAATCTGACAAAGTAAATTGGTAGGTTGCAAAACAATTTGTTTAAAAAGTCATAATAATATCCTAAAAAATCTCCCAATTAATAACAAACATTGTTATCACAATTATTTCTAAAAATAAGATTAGAATGCAAATTACTTTGATACTCTTCTAACTAATACTTTCGCTGTGACACCTGGCAATTTAGCAGATAATTAACTGTACTTATGTAAAGTTAAGTATGTGGTTAAAAATAATATTTGAAGCTAATAAAGCGAATTTTAAGTCCAAAAGCTTATTTTACATGTGAAAATATGACTAGAGGTGTCATGTTTAAAATCTTGTCGCGTAGCGATTTTTCGCGCAAAAGCGATCGTTGGTGATGACCCGACTAATATTTATAGTCCGAAATTTAAAATATATGTTTGAAATAATGTTTCTAACCATATTTAGTTGTAAAATATGGAGAAATAAATTTAGAGTATAAAAAGTGTGATTTTAGTCGTAACGCGCGATACAGTGCAGTCTGCGCGCAAATTATAGGGAAATTCACCATTTTTACACTGGATAGCACCTAATATTTACTTGGCTTTTGTAATATTATGTTTTAAGTTAAAATATTATTTCTGGGTGTGTCGGGGATTTAAAATAGTTAAAGGCCTGTACCACGTTAACTAGTAGTATACCCGCTAATTTACACCTAATACCCACTAAATAATATATTATTAAAATTTTACAAGTAATCTAACATATTTGTGAGGGTGTGTCGTGCATATGGGCTGCCACCTAAAGCCTATATGATGATTCATGGTGTAGAATGATGATTATAAAGCTTAGGCTCTTCATCTTCACCACTACAACACTCAAACCTCTTCCACACCACAATAACCATCCGCCACCCATCCCTCTCTCTCTATAATTATTTTTCAACTCAAAACCATTAAGAATTCAGCCACATTTCATCAAAACATCCAAGAAAAAGCTTAGAAAATGAAGATTTGAGCAAGATTTCTAAAGGGTTTTCAAAACTATTATCCACATTCTTCTTAAAGGTAAAAACCCCAACTTTGTTCATCTCATTTTAACATTTTTTTTTCATCTCTAACTTGGATAATTCACACAACTAAATATATAAACATATGGTTTTTATTAAAAATAAAAGAGAGACTGGATGTCTATATGTGTGTGCGTGAGTTTGTACATATATATGTGTGTGTGTGTGAAACCATACGTATGTATGTATTTATATATATGTTATGTTAAATTTTGACTCTAAATTTATCATTGCATGTATGATCTAACACATGATTAACAAGATTCAAGTTATTAAACATGATTTCTAGATGTTAAAATGATAATGTATGAGTTTAAAAATGGAAAACAAAAACTAATTATACATATATACATGTATGTCCTGTATATATATGTATATAAATTGGGATCTTCTTTATTAATCTTGTTTAAATGGACACTAGACATGATATGAATGATCAAAAAATGGGTTTTGAATACATGAGACTTAATCTTTAACTTTTGGTTTTAAAACAAAAAAATTGGGTATAATATGATAATTAGAAAACCCACTAATAATCTTTGATGATAAAAAGTAAGTTATAAGTTGAATTGTTGGAAATGGATTATGAAATAAATGGAAATTAAGAGGTTTTAATAAAGTTTTTGAAGTCTGATTTAAGTCAGAAAATTTGAGTTATAAACTTGTATAAAAAGTCCCTCATTTGATGGAAATTGATTTGATTTTACCCCATAAGAAAAATTACAAGTTTTAGCCATAAAATCACTTGAAATATGGACTTTATTTCAAGATTTTTGAAAGAAATGTAAATCTGATTTAAATCAGTAAATTAAGGGTATTATTTAACCCAAAATGACCCAAGTTTAGTAGAAAAATAATAAAGTATTAAATTCTTAGGTTATGGGTTAATTAGAAGCCCAAAAATGCTTAAATTGGGCCTTAAAATGGTAATTTAGAAGAAAATATTAAGACCTGGTTATTTGTGATAAAATCACTTAAAAGTTCATAAAATAACAGGTCTTGACTAAAAAGTTTGAGCATTGATAAGAAAATTGGATTTTGGTAATGTCCAGTGCAAAACTATGCGATAAAAAGGCGAAAAAACGGCTTAATTTGTACAAACTTCAAATCTGATTTAGAACAGGTCTCAAAAGTGTATTTTTGAAATAAAAAGGTATAATTAAAGGTATAATTGAGATCCTACATGTTTTCGTAAGTCACACGAATTGGAATTTCGATTGCCAAATTATCGCCTAAATCCGACAAGTTGCGTAACTTGGTATCTCGCATGTTTAAAATAGTTGGACTAGTGTGCGTGGAATCATAAATATTATGTGTGGAATCATAAAATAAGGGTGCTACGTGTTTTAATGTAAAAATAATGGACCAAAAATGAGTCATGATCACCAACGAGTCGTGCTTAAAAACAAGTATTTTTGAAAATAAATACTTTCTAAAGATTACATTTTCTTTAAGAAAATGTTGTGTGAAAAGCCTAAGTTGGGTGAACAACTTAGGGAAAATAAGTAAAATATGGTCATTTACACGATTTTCATGATTAGGGAATCGGACCGATCAGAAACAAGCATTTGGAAAATAACTTGAAAGTATCACGAGGTGAGTTCACAGCCCCATTTTTATAAAGTTTTTATAAATATTTTTGGGGGAAAAACATGTTGTCAAAAAAATAGATTACGGGGAAAAGACAACGGAAATTGTGGAATGTGTACGAGTATATGGGCGGATAACCTTCTTTCGGGACTGAAAGATGAGAAAATGAAACCTTAAGGTAATGTTCCCAGGGCCATTCATAATCATTAGCCTGGTACTGAGGGCAAGCGAAGTATTGGTGGTTCCATCGGGTTGTCGACCCTAGCCGCGACCAGTCGCTCTGGTCTTAGTTTGGAAAACTACTTCAAATTTGGTGTAGTGCAACACCTATTGGGAACCAAATTGTCATGTGTTGATTATGAGCATATATAACGTAAACACATAGTCATATTCCTAGCTAGTTTATGAATCCGCATGATTGTCACAGTAATCTATTTGGATTAAAAGTAGACTTTTTGTGGATAAGACAAAAAGAGTTTAAAGATAAACTTTTCGTAGATAAGGCGAAAAGGGTATGAAAGATAGACTTTTCATGGATAAATTGAAAAGAGTTTTAAAGATAGACTTTTCATGGATAAAATCAAAAGGGTTATTATTGTTTTTGCAAGAATAGCAAAAATGTTTATTAAAAGAACTCTGTGAATTCACCAACCTCGTGTTGACAAAATTATTTTAACGTGTTTTTCAGGTACATAAGATTGGCTTCGGGATTTGGCTAAAACAGTGTTTTAGCAATAATGTGTTTGGACATGTATTTACATAAGATTTTGGGGACCTATGTATCTATAAGATCCATTTTGGGTCTTAACTTAAAACTTTTATGTAATATAAGTTTTATATAAACTTTGTCCAAATGCTTAATATTTGCTATTACACTATTGATTACCAACCTCCGTTCATCACCATGCTAAGTCTTCCGCTGTGGCATTTTGGGGTTTGACAGAAGTTGGTATCAGAGCCAATGGTTGTAGTGAACTAGAAAGGCTTTTATAAAAATTTCTAGACTACAACTAGAAAAGATTTTGAGACAAAGTTTTCGAAATCCGCAAAGCCAACGATATTATAAAAATGGATTTTGTTTATATGTGATGCCAGGATAAAACGGCATATTAATTATTTGAATAAGGATACATATACTTAGTATACATAAGTTAAGTATTGCCAGTATGTTTACGCTTGTATAATTCTTCTTAAAGCACATTATCTTCCTTATCTTGTCCTCGTAATATCATTAGCCAACTTCACCAATGACAAAGGGACGATTACCTGAGTAACAACATGAAGCATTATCTTCATCCATGGAAGAGCACGTGGCTAGAGGACTAATCCATTAGGGCTTCCATGCAATCGTCTGAAGATTTGTAGCTTATGGTGAGAATTTTATGAACCAGTCTCGGCAATTTAAGCGCTTGACGTTTCATCAATGATAAATGTCTATGTCATTCGAAATGTATAGCCATAATAGATCATTTGCATCGGTACATGCAATCTAATGAAACGCTTAAGTTCTTTTGATCTGAAGCTCAAATGTGGAAGAAACTCGAATGATCATGCAGGGCAAATTATAATTACGGGTGCAGACGTAATAATAGCTTGCAGTGCATGAGAATCGTAGTGAATTCTATAGTTTGAGTTGAGTGTTCAAATTCGTGTATATCTTTCGATTCGTTACAAGGGATTAGGCCTCTTAAGAACGAATATTAGTTAGAGTAACCTTGACAACACCATGTGATACATCGACCTTCTGATGTTCATTTAAAAATGTCTTATGGTTCACTCTCTCATCTTAAGTTTGCAAGATTTGATGTCTTTGCTAACTGTCATACTAAGAACGTTTCTTGATCATTTGGTTGATTATTTTCTTTTGTTTGTGCCTTTAAACCACTATTCTTCTTATATCGCCTTAAAATCTATTATTTGGTAATAGCAAAAAGATTAAATGCCACCTAGAATGAGACAAGGATCCATTCGTAAAGGATCGAGTTTCTCAGAAAAGTTAGAGCAACAAATTTCTCAACATGTTAATCTACACTAGAATAGCATAATGTGAATTGAAATTTAAGCAAGGCTGACATCGCGATAGTAGTTTGCAGTGATAGTGGTGGAACTCTTATTGGTGCCTCTAAAGATAGGAAAATGACTGAATATGTTTGACAAAAATTTCCTCATGTTATTAGAATAGTTAATCAATGGCTGAAATTGATTGGGATAACTATATACCTGGAGGAACTTACAAAACATTTTAGGAATGTAATCCTTGGTCATTTTCTGTAACTGAAGGCCCTCTAGACATCGTTAGATGATTAGAGAAAGTGGAGTCAGTTATAACAATTAGTGACTATACTCTTACGCAAAGAGTATAGTGCACTTCTTGTTCCATTCGATATGAAGCCCTAACATGGTGGAATTCGCAAGTCTATAATTTAGGAGAAGATGCTGCCTATAACCTACCCTAGAACGAGCTCCAGAAGGTCAAGACTGAATTCAAGAATTTAACCATGAACGGTGCTAATGTTCAGGGTTATACTTTCCATCTAATGAGTTAACGGGATTGTTTTCTCAAATAGTGACACCCAAGTATGTCAGGATTTAGAGGTACAACTAGGATTTAGCACCTGCAATCCCAAGCATAGTTACCTCTATAAACCCGACAACTATTTTGGACGTGAGAATCCTAGCCGAAATGCTATCCGACGAAGCTCTACGAAAGGGATTTTCTGTCTAAGAAGGGTGATACTGGAAAGAAACCCGTAGAGTCTGAGAAGAAGACTCTTGGCGCTGATTATAATGCGAAAGGAAGATCCGTCAGTCATCACCGGTACGTTCTTAATCAATGACCACTATGCTTTAGTACTTTTAGTGGTGGAGCCAATTTAAGTTTTGTCTCTAGAAGACTTGAATCTCTCCTTGGCTCGAAGTCAAGTAAACTAGATAAAAAGTACTCCATTGAATAAGCTAACGGATAGAAACCAGTGAGGTCTTTTGTGATTGTAATTTTCTCTTGGAGAATCATAAGTTCTGTATTGAACTATTACCTGTCGATCTTGGAAGCTCCGATGTTTCCATTAGTATGGATTGGTTATCGAAAAACCATGCCGAGATCGTATGATCAGAAAAGCTAGTACGTTTACCACTCCCAAATGGTGAAACTTTAGTGATACATGGTGATAGATGTGGTTCGGGATTGAAGATTGTTAGTATGATGGAAGCACGCAAGCTATTGCGTAAAGGTTGCCCGGCGTTTCTAGCTAATGTGGTGGATACAAAGGCTAAGGAATGTAAATTGGAAGAAAATCCTATATTACGAGATTATCTAGAAGTTTTTCCTGAAGATTTGCCTAGATTGTCTCCTTCAAGGTAGCTTGAGTTCAAAATCAATCTCGTTCCCGGCGCAGCAGCGATAGCTCGATCTCCATACAGGTTAGCGCTTTCTGAGATGCAGGAGTTGTTGGAAGAACTTCAAGAAATGTTGGATAAGGGAATTCATTAGGCCAAGTCTCCCACCCTAGGGGAAACATCGGTCATGTTTATGAAGGATGGATATCTCAGAATGTGCATAAATTATCGAGAGTTGAACAAACTAAACATTAAGAATCGGTACCGACTACCGAGGACTGATGATCGGTTCAACCAACTGCATGGGTCAAGTTACTACTCGATGATCGACATATGTTCTGAGTATCATCAGTTGAAGGTAGCTGAAGAAGTTATACCTACAACTTCTTTCAGGACTCGTTATGGTCATTATGAAATCTCAGTGATGTCATACGGTTTGACTAATGCATCTGCCGTGTTCATGGACCTCATGAAATGGGATATGCAAACCATACTTGGATAAATTTGTGATTTTATTCATCAATGATATACTTATCTATTCGCGAACCAAGAAGGATCACGAGCAACATCTGAGGCTGATTTTAGAGATGTTGCGGAATGAGAAGTTATACGCCAAATTCTCTAAGTGTGAATTCTGGATACGGGAAGTCCACTTCCTCGGACATGTCATCAATGAGAAAGGTATACATGTCGCCCCCTCGAAGATTGAAGCGATCAAAGATTGGGAAGCACTGAAGACTCCGACTGAAGTTCGTCAATTTTTGGGTCTAGCTGGGTATTCCCAAAGATTCATCGAGAATTTTTTTTTAAAAAAAAATAGCTCAGCCGTTGATGCTATTAACTTAGAAAGACTGAAAGTTTGATTGGATAGTTTTGCAAGAAGAAGTTATTCAGTAGTTGAAGCTTAAGTTGTGTAGTGCACCTATTCTATCTCGTAGGAGGAGCAGATGGATTTGTAGTTTATTGTGATGCGTCGCGATTAGGTCTTGGTTGCATGCTTATGCAGAAGGACAAAGTCATAGCTTATGCTTCACGACAACTCAAAGTGCACGGGAAGAACTACACGACTCATGATCTGGAGATTAGGAGCTGTTGTTTTCGCTCTCAAAATCTGGAGACATTATCTTTATGGTACGAAGTGTACGATTTACACTGATCATAAAAGTCTTCAGCATATCTTCGATCAGAAAGAGCTCTATATGAGGCAACGACGTTGGGTGGAAATACTCAATGATTACGATTGCGACATTCGTATTCATCTGGGTAAAGCTAATGCTGTAGCTGATGCTTTGAGCAAAAAGGAAAGAGAAAAGCCTTTACGTGTTCGTGCATTGGGTTTAACGATCCACACAAGTCTTTCCGAAAAGATTCGTGATGCACAAAACGAGGCTTCAAAGGAGAAGAACCTCAAGGCGAAAGGATTTCGAGGTTTGGAGTGTGATCTAGTACCCAAGGCTGACAAAGCAATGTACTTTTTGGATCGACTTTGGGTATCTCGTTTTGGGAACTTGTGACAACTGGTGATGGACGAAGCACATGAGTCCATATATTCAGTTCATCCAGGTTCTACCAAGATGTACAAATATCTCCAGGAATTCTATTGGTGGCCTAATATGAAGGGAGATATTGTTAGATATGTCAGCAAATGTCTAACTTGTTCCAAGGTTAAAGCGGAGCATCAGAAGCCATTTGGGTTCCTGCAACAACTAGAAATTCATTAGTGGAAATGGGAGTACATTATTATGGATCTCGTAACCAAATTACCTCGAAAAGCTAATGGCCATGACGCTATGTGGGTAATTATGGATCGATTAACGAAATCCGTTCACTTTCTACCGATCAGGGAAAATATAAGTTGGAAAAGTTAGCATCGATTTACCTGAAGGAAATTGTGTCACGACATGGAAGTTCCAGTATCAATCATCTCAGATAGAGACGGGCATTTTATATCTAGATTTTGGCAATCACTCCAGGAATCATTTAGTACTCGGTTAGACATGAGTACAATATATCACCCTCAGACAGATGGTCAGAACAAGAGAACCATTCAAACTTTGGAGGACATGCTGTGAGCATGCGTGATGGATTTCGGGGGTAATTGGGATACTCACTTGATGTTGGTTGAGTTTTTTTTTTTTTTTTTTTTTTTTTTTTTTTTTTTTTTTTTTATAATAATAACTATCACTCTAGTATTAAAGCAGCACCGTTTGCGGCTTTTATATGGGAGGAAATGTCGATCACCTCTTTGTCGGGCTGAAGTTGGTGAAAAGCATCTGATTGAACCCGAGATTGTTCAAGCTACCTCTGATAAGATTGTTCAGATCAGAGAGAGGTTGATAGCAGCTGCAAATCGACAAAAGAGCTATGCTGATAATAGAAAGAAAACCATTAGAGTTCCAAGTCGGTGACCGTCTTCTGTTGAAAGTCTCACCGTGGAAAGGTGTTGTGAGATTTGGTAACGGAGGTAAATTAAGCCCTCGATACATTGGATTATTTGAAATCCTAGCTCGAGTCGGTCCAGTCGCTTATCGTCTCAAATTACCTCAAGATGTGAGTGGGATTCATGACGTCTTTCATATATCTAACTTGAAGAAATGTCTATCGAATGAGACATTGATTATTCCGCCTGAAGAAGTTTGTGTTGATGACAAGCTTCGGTTTATTGAAAAACCTATTACGGATTGGAGGGTTAAGAAACTCAGGCAAAATCTAATCAAGTTAGTAAAGGTCAACTGGAATTCCAAGCGTGGACACGAGTTCACATGGGAATACCAAGACCAGATGAAGAGTAAATATCCCCATCTTTTCCGTTGAAAGCGTAAACGAACCTTGTAAAGGAATTTCGGGGACGAAATTTCCTAAACGAGGGGCGACTGTGACACCTGGCAATTTAGCAGATAATTAACCGTACTTATGTAAAGTTAAGTATGTGTTTAAAAATAATATTTGAAGCTAATAAAGCGAATTTTAAGTCAAAAGCTTATTTTATATGTGAAAATATGACTAGAGGTGTCATATTTAAATTCTTGTCGCGTAGCGATTTTTCGCGCAAAAGCGATCGTTGGTGATGACCCGACTAATATTTATAGTCCGAAATTTAAAATATATGTTTGAAATAATGTTTCTAACCATATTTTGTTGGAAAATATGGAGAAATAAATTTAGAGTATAAAAAGTGTGATTTTAGTCGTAATGCGCGATACAGTGCAGTTTGCGCGCAAATTATACGGAAATTCACCATTTTTACACTGGATAGCACCTAATATTTACTTGGCTTGTGTAATATTATGTTTTGAGTTAAAATATTATTTTTGGGTGTGTCGGGTATTGAAAATAGTTAAAGGCCTGTACAGCGTTAACTAGTAGTATACCCGCTAATTTACACCTAATACCCACTAAATAATATATTATTAAAATTTTACAATCTCAAAAACACAATTTACGCGTAAAAATTCAAACGTATACGAAAATAAATTGTTTTTACACATGTGTAAATTTACTGTTTATACATGTATAAACTGTTTCATTTACACATGTGTAAAAAGTTAATTTGAAAGTGTTTTTGCAAGAAAAGATGAATTATTTGGAAAGAAAGTTCATTTATTAATGTTGTATTTTGATTATAAGGAGGTTTGTATTAAAAAAATTGCTCTTGATTGATTTTTTTACTTATTCTCACGGTTCTCACAATATTTAGCGTTCTCAAGATAACCCTCTCCTATATATATATATATATATATATATATATATATATATATATATATATATATATATATATATATATATATAGGGTCAGGATCCTGTATAAAGTGTTATATTTATGAGAAGTGTGAGAATGTGTTATAGCCATTAGATCATCTTAATCAATGGTTTGAATTAACTTAGTGGCATTTTGGTAATTAGTTTTATAATTAAATTAATTAATTAGATGTTTCAAGGGTATAAGAGTAAAATTACAACTTAATTAACCTCTCCTCACCATTTACTCTTTTTTTTTTCCACAACCATTCCTTAATTACACACACTCTCTCTCTCTCTCTCTCTCTCTCTCTCTCTCTCTTTCTCTCTCTCTCCTCTCACGAATTTTTTTCAACCATTCCTTTATTGCAATGTTAATTAAATTAACTCATTCATTTTGAAAAGAAACAATCTTTATCTTCCACCAGTGAATGAAATCCTACATATGAAGCAACTAGAAAGATATATTGTGATGACATATATTCAGCCTTTTCAATAGATATGAAGTTCTCACGGAAAGTAACCTTTCATGTGTTTTGTCACTGGACGTAATGTGTTTTATGTTCAAGTTATGGTGTTTAATATTCGAATGCATGTTTTACCTGGTGGTGTATTACAGTGTGGTGTTTTATATTCATATTTATGTGTTTTATCTTCATATGATCATATAGGTTAGTTTTATTTTTGTACACTATAAAATTTTGTAAATGATAAAATACCATGTAAGATTAACACCTTTTACATGAACATAATAAAACACCAAACATTGTGTAAAAAATATCAAATCTGCCTTAAATTTAAAACACCACACGTTGATTATTAAAACACCATGCTGATCTGTATGTGTATTTTATACCTGCGAAATATGAAGCATGTCGACCAACATATTATACATAGAATTATCCATCTCAACTACAAAACACCATGAAACAAACTCGTAAAAATAAAAAAATAGAAATCGGAATTTTTTTTCTTTCGTTTTGAATCTGACAAAGTAAATTGGTAGGTTGCAAAACAATTTGTTTAAAAGGTCATAATAATATCCTAAAAAATCTCCCAATTAATAACAAACATTGTTATCACAATTATCTCTAAAAATAAGATTAGAATGCAAATTACTTTGATACTCTTCTAACTAATACTTTCGCTGTGACACCTGGCAATTTAGCAGATAATTAACCGTACTTATGTAAAGTTACGTATGTGGTTAAAAATAATATTTGAAGCTAATAAAGCGAATTTTAAGTCCAAAAGCTTATTTTATATGTGAAAATATGACTAGAGGTGTCATATTTAAAATCTTGACGCGTAGCGATTTTTCGCGCAAAAGCGATCGTTGGTGATGACCCGACTAATATTTATAGTCCGAAATTTAAAATATATGTTTGAAATAATTTTTCTAACCATATTTAGTTGGAAAATATGGAGAAATAAATTTAGAGTATAAAAAGTGTGATTTTAGTCGTAACGCGCGATACAGTGCAGTCTGCGCCCAAATTATACGGAAATTCACCATTTTTACACTGAATAGCACCTAATATTTACTTGGCTTTTGTAATATTATGTTTTAAGTTAAAATATTATTTCTGGGTGTGTCAGAGATTTAAAATAGTTAAAGGCCTGTACCGCTTTAGCTAGTAGTATACCCGCTAATTTACACCTAATACCCACTAAATAATATATTATTAAAATTTTACAAGTAATCTAACATATTTGTGAGGGTGTGTCGTGCATATGGGCTGCCACCTAAAGCCTATATGATGATTCATGGTGTAGAATGATGATTATAAAGCTTAGGCTCTTCATCTTCACCACTACAACACTCAAACCTCTTCCACACCACAATAACCATCCACCACCCATCCCTCTCTCTCTATAATTATTTTTCAACTCAAAACCATTAAGAATTCAGCCACATTTCATCAAAACATCCAAGAAAAAGCTTAGAAAATGAAGATTTGAGCAAGATTTCTAAAGGGTTTTCAAAACTATTATCCACATTCTTCTTAAAGGTAAAAACCCCAACTTTGTTCATCTCATTTTAACATTTTTTTTTCATCTCTAACTTGGATAATTCACACAACTAAATATATAAACATATGGTTTTTATTAAAAATAAAAGAGAGACTGGATGTCTATATGTGTGTGCGTGAGTTTGTACATATATATGTGTGTGTGTGTGAAACCATACGTATGTATGTATTTATATATATGTTATGTTAAATTTTGACTCTAAATTTATCATTGCATGTATGATCTAACACATGATTAACAAGATTCAAGTTATTAAACATGATTTCTAGATGTTAAAATGATAATGTATGAGTTTAAAAATGGAAAACAAAAACTAATTATACATATATACATGTATGTCCTGTATATATATGTATATAAATTGGGATCTTCTTTATTAATCTTGTTTAAATGGACACTAGACATGATATGAATGATCAAAAAATGGGTTTTGAATACATGAGACTTAATCTTTAACTTTTGGTTTTAAAACAAAAAAATTGGGTATAATATGATAATTAGAAAACCCACTAATAATCTTTGATGATAAAAAGTAAGTTATAAGTTGAATTGTTGGAAATGGATTATGAAATAAATGGAAATTAAGAGGTTTTAATAAAGTTTTTGAAGTCTGATTTAAGTCAGAAAATTTGAGTTATAAACTTGTATAAAAAGTCCCTCATTTGATGGAAATTGATTTGATTTTACCCCATAAGAAAAATTACAAGTTTTAGACATAAAATCACTTGAAATATGGACTTTATTTCAAGATTTTTGAAAGAAATGTAAATCTGATTTAAATCAGTAAATTAAGGGTATTATTTAACCCAAAATGACCCAAGTTTAGTAGAAAAATAATAAAGTATTAAATTCTTAGGTTATGGGTTAATTAGAAGCCTAAAAATGCTTAAATTGGGCCTTAAAATGGTAATTTAGAAGAAAATATTAAGACCTGGTTATTTGTGATAAAATCACTTAAAATTTTATAAAATAACAGGTCTTGACTAAAAAGTTTGAGCATTGATAAGAAAATTGGATTTTGGTAATGTCCAGTGCAAAACTATGCGATAAAAAGGCGAAAAACGGCTTAATTTGTACAAACTTCAAATTTGATTTAGAACAGGTCTCAAAAGTGTATTTTTGAAATAAAAAGGTATAATTAAAGGTATAATTGAGATCCTACATGTTTTCGTAAGTCACACGAATTGGAATTTCGATTGCCAAATTATCGCCTAAATCCGACAAGTTGCGTAACTTGGTATCTCGCATGTTTAAAATAGTTGGACTAGTGTGCTTGGAATCATAAATATTATGTGTGGAATCATAAAATAAGGGTGCTACGTGTTTTAGTGTAAAAATAATGGACCAAAAATGAGTCATGATCACCAACGAGTCGTGCTTAAAAACAAGTATTTTTGAAAATAAATACTTTCTAAAGATTACATTTTCTTTAAGAAAATGTTGTGTGAAAAGCCTAAGTTGGGTGAACAACTTAGGGAAAATAAGTAAAATATGGTCGTTTACACGATTTTCATGATTAGGGAATCGGACCGATCAGAAACAAGCATTTGGAAAATAACTTGAAAGTATCACGAGGTGAGTTCACAGCCCCATTTTTATAAAGTTTTTATAAATATTTTTGGGGGAAAAACACGTTGTCAAAAAAATAGATTACGGGGAAAAGACAACGGAAATTGTGGAATGTGTATGAGTATATGGGCGGATAACCTTCTTTCGGGACTAAAAGATGAGAAAATGAAACCTTAAGGTAATGTTCCCAGGGCCATTCATAATCATTAGCCTGGTACTGAGGGCAAGCGAAGTATTGGTGGATCCATCGGGTTGACGACCCTAGCCGCGACCAGTCGCTCTGGTCTTAGTTCGGAAAACTACTTCAAATTTGGTGTAGTGCAACACCTATTGGGAACCAAATTGTCATGTGTTGATTATGAGCATATATAACGTAAACACATAGTCATATTCCTAGCTAGTTTATGAATCCGCATGATTGTCACAGTAATCTATTTGGATTAAAAGTAGACTTTTTGTGGATAAGACAAAAAGGGTTTAAAGATAAACTTTTCGTAGATAAGGCGAAAAGGGTATAAAAGATAGACTTTTCATGGATAAATTGAAAAGAGTTTTAAAGATAGACTTTTCATGGATAAAATGAAAAGGGTTATTATTGTTTTTGCAAGAATAGCAAAAATGTTTATTAATAGAACTCTATGAATTCACCAACCTCGTGTTGACAAAATTATTTTAACGTGTTTTTCAGGTACATAAGATTGGCTTCGGGATTTGGCGAAAACAGTGTTTTAGCAATAATGTGTTTGGACATGTATTTACATAAGATTTTGGGGACCTATGTATCAATAAGATCCATTTTGGGTCTTAACTTAAAACTTTTATGTAATATGAGTTTTATATAAACTTTGTCCAAATGCTTAATATTTGCTATTACACCATTGATTACCAACCTCCGTTCACCACCATGCTAAGTCTTCCGCTGTGGCATTTTGGGGTGTGACAGAAGCATGCCATGTGTCACCCCCTTATTGCTTCTCACCCTTCTAAAAAATAATAGGTTTTGTATATGATCCTAGACCTATATATATATATATATATATATATATTAATAGACGGTTGTCTTGATTAAAGTGTGGCTTAAGGTTTTATTTAATAAGCGGAATTAAAACCCTACTTTTAGATCGGGTATTGTTTTGACTTGCTACCTGTTTAGGTTATATGGATTATATATTTATATATTTTGGTAAACTATATTTGGCGACTACATGACCTTATAAACTGGGCTATGATGGAAGTGGAATATGCTTGCTCTAATCGATCGTATTGGTTTTGAGTCATGGTTGTTGTTTAGTTCACGTTACACATGTTATTAAATATAATAGACTATGTTTGATGGCTTCCTGATATGTCGAACTGATCTATGACGGAAGTGGGATATGCTTGTTCTGGTCTCTGGTCTTGGTTTTGAGTCAGGGTTGTTACATAGTTTATATTATGCGTATTTTTATAAACTGAGCTATGACGGATGTGGGATATACCTGCTTTGATATCTAGTTTTGGTTGGAATTATTGTATGTGTATTCCTATAAACCGAGCTATGATAGATGTGGGATATGCCTGCTTTGATCTCTAGCTTCGGTTTGAATTATATTATGTCTATTTTTATAAACTTAGCTATGACAAAAGTGGGATGAATGCTTTAATTTCTAGCTTTGGTTTGGCTTAAATAGTCTGGATTATACTTTGTGTTGAAAAGCGAGATGCGCTTATTATTTATATTTGGTAAGTGAAGTCCTGAGGTAATTAGGCAGAGTATGCCTATCCTAGACTTTGATTTTTGTTTTTCTTGGGGAAAAACAAATTAGCGGTTTGCGCTTATCGTTAACTCTAAGGTTGAGGTACTTTGTGAAATCTTATTTTGACAAATTACTTGTTTATATAAATTTATAAAACTTGAACTCACTCAGCGTAGCTGACTTTTGCATACACGTTAGATTGATTTCAGGTTAAAAGGGAAATGGATGGATGACTACTTGGTGATGCAATAAGCTACCCGACAATTGAAGGCATTTCTAGTGGAAGACAACTTTTTTTTACTCGTGATAATATTAAATTCGAGTTACAATTGAAAAAGTATTCTTCACGTGTTTTGCAATTTTTATATGATTTTCCGCTGCGCATACTTGAGGATATTTAATAAATATGTTTATGAAATAAATTAAGACTTCTTTGAGTTATCAATATGGTTTTTATCCTTTGGTTGCCAACTGTTTGACACCGGTTTTGCGGGCCTGACACTGCAATCAAGAATCCTCCATATTTCTCTGACCATGGAGGCCTTAAGTTGGTGAGCTTGTTGTTCAGTAAGAGATCCTTGTTCAGGTTCAAGATGTTGAATGGTAAGCAGGTCTTTTGTCGACAGATTCTTCAGTTCATCTATGGAGGTGAAGACCTTACTTGAACGATCTCTTCTTGTGATCATCACTAAGTTTGAATTAGTGAATGACCATTTCACGATGTTTACTTTAGACTAGTCAAAGTCTAGAGTATAGGGCACCATGCTTGTCTCCAGGATTGTACCTGATTTTGGAGTATCTCCTATTTTAGTGACCATCAGATGGGATCTCCTTCTTTGTTCAATGTTCACAACACCAATTGCATCACTAGAGGTTGGAATGTGTTGTTCAATGATTACCTTGGTTTGTTTCTTGATAGTTATGGTTTGTTGAAGTTGGTAAGCAAAAGTAGAAGGATCCCTGAATTGTGTAAGCAGAGGTTTCTCTTCAATAACAAAATCATCTTGAACAATGGTGTTGCCTTCAAGCAATACAATTTTAAAGTCTGTTTTTATGATTTCCTCTGGCTTCTTCTTGGTAGCAGGCTTTGTTGGTGGTTTTATTTTAACACCAGAAGTTTTAACTACTGAAGTTTGTGAGACTTCAGAAGTTTTGAACTTCTCTGGATTTGCAAGTCTATTAGCCTTAAACCTTTTGTAAGTGTCATATAATACATCTTCTTTCCATCTGGACACTTGATTCTTTGAACCATAGTCATTGTCTACCAATTCTTGTATGATTTGGGCTCTCTTCATCTTCCTATCTTTCTCAGTGGCAAGCCTGTCAGATACAAGCAGTGCTCTATGTGTAAGTTCATCTATTGAGATTCCCTTAAGTGAGTAATTTTTAGTCTTGCTGTTTTTGCTTATAAAGTTCATCAGCTGTTGTCTTTTATCTTCTTCAGCAACTCTTTCTTTTTCTTCTAATTCACCTAGTTTCTTTTCATAAGCTATTAGTTTGTCATCAAAGCTTAAGTCATCCCTTTCTTCTAGGCTATTCCAGATCTCATCTTACATGGCCTTCTTCTTTGCTACCCTTAAACTCTTCTCGATGAGTTATTTTGAAATTGATATGGGAGTAGGGTTTAAAACAGTTTCTGGAGTGGGAACAGGCTTAGGAATATTAGCTGGAGTAGGTTCAGTTGCCTTAGAAGGCTGTTCTGGTTCTTTGCAGGAAGTATCAACAAATGAAGGGTTGATTTAAGTGTCAACTACTAAAGGATTGTCTTCAGTATTTTTGGTTTATCCTTCAGCAGTTTCTTCTATAGAGCCTCGGGATTTCTTTTGAGCTTTCTCTCTAAGGAACCTTTCTTCTTTTTTATACCAGTCATGTCTTTCTTTCAAAGAAATTTCTTGCCTTGTCTTGACTGTTTCTTTTTTAGCATCCTTGAGATGTTGTGCTTCTCTGGCCTTTTTGGAAGCTTCAAGAGACACAACCTGTGGTTCCTTTGACATCTCCCCCTTTTTGGCTTCATCCACTTCTGGAAACCAAGGAGGTGGAGATGTTACACCAGATAAGTGAGCTAGTTGTCTTCTGTTGTGTTCCATTTTTCTTGACAACTCACCAAGCTTGTGATCTATGGCATTGTTTAGCATCCCCATCTGAGTTTTGTTCTTTAACTCCATAGCAATCATGAAGGTTTGGAGATGAGCAGAGATAAGCCGGTGTACCATCTAGTATATGGGACCATCTGGGCTGCATAGGTGGTTCAAGTCTATGCTTGATGACCCAGGGAATTGGTTAAGCTTTTGTTATTGAGGGGGTGTTTTTGGGTGATCCTCAGTATGAACTGGGGATGACACTATAGGGGAATTAGGGCTCAAGTGGTCCTTAACCTGATCCTTTGTGACTGACTCTTTGAGTACAGCTACATTAGATTCAGGACCTTCACAATCAGCCGTCAATTCATGTTGTGGAGAATTTGAAACATCATCCAAATTAATGGAATCATCTGAATCCCTGATAACATCCTCAATGATGATGTCATTAGTTATACCATGAGCTAGGCCCAACCTAGTTGTCTCATGAACCTCTTTTTCTTGGTACTAAGGTTTTTCTACTTCAGGCACAAGGCCTTCATCAGTAGTTGCCACATTTGAGGTCTTAGATATGTTACTATTGTTCTCTAATCCACCACTGGATGGTTTAAGAGTAGTAGCAGCCTCAAATGTACCTAAAGTATCTAAGTTTGGGCTTAGAAACCTTGGTTCATCCTCATCTCTTGGGATAGGACTGATAACATCCACATCCATGTCTGTTTCTGAGGTTGCATCCCCTGTTTTATGCGATTGTTGGGGATTGACATTCTCAGATTGGATGTTTTCTTTTAGCCCAGAGAGAATTTGAGCTATTTCTACTGTTTGGTGTGAGAGTTTAGGTTCAGTAGTTTCAGGTGTAGGTTCAGCAGTTTCAAAGGAAGGGTCAGTAGTTATAGTCTTTTTTAGTTTCTTCCTTGAAAACAAAATGGTTATTGGAGCTCTTTTGGGGGTGTGAGATGGATGAGACTAAGATGAAGTTTCAGTCATACCTTCAGGAAGTGCAGATTGCACATGAGTTGGTTCAGGCATCTCAACCTCCTGAACAACTTTTCTTTTTGGGTTGGTGGGTTTGGGTTTTTGTTGCTTTGGTTGTTTAGGCTTTTTAGGAGTGGGTTTTGAAGTTGTTGGTTCCTTGGGGACTCTGACTTGTTCCCCTTGGTCATCTTTTGGCAAAAGTGCCGGTTTATTGTGCCTAGAAAATACTTAGGAGGTCAAAGGATTTAGCTTTGAAGCCTCACCCACAAGTATGTCCTCGCCAAGTTCTTTTATTATACATTGCATCACAAATCTTGGATACAACAAAAACTTCTTTTTATCATTTTGGTGATGCAACACCAACTCATCAAAGAAAACCGATGATGCCCTAAAAGTAGTCTCATTCACAATTGAATGGAAAATAGGTTGAAAAGTTGAGGGCATCTGAACATAAGATCCAGTTTTTGGACTAAAGCACCTTATTATGTAATGAAACAAAAGTTTATGTTTTGCATCAAAATATTTCTTATAAATTGTAGCATGTGAGAGAGTACCTTGGTAACCACACTCAATCATGGTTAGTTGAATATCAGCATTGGGAATTTGTTTTGGGTCATCAGCATCATCAAGACCAAGTCTTATTCCCATAGTTGTTGGTGTGATCACCATAACCTTCCCTTGGATAGTTGGTTTGAGGGAAATCACTTTGTCATTCACAGTCACTGCCTCAGCGTTTGCCTAGAACTCGTTTAGAGTTTGAATGTGTATCAGAGGATCAACGGTGAAAGCTGTGTAGAACTGGGATTTGACGACTAAATCAATGATTTCGTCGTATTGAGACCAGGCTGAATCTTTCACGAAGTAGCCTCGTTGATTATGTCTAATATTTACTCAAAATTTAGCATCCCAAGCATGGATACTAACCTCTGAAATGTTGATGAGTCAAGAGGTTTGGTGAATATATCAGCTATTTGATTAGCTGTTGTCACATGTTTTACCTCAATCTTGCCTTTTTCATAGCAATCCCTAATGAAATGATACCTAATTTATATGTGTTTTGTCTTTGAAAATTGAACAGGTTTTTAAATGATGCTAATGGTAGATTTACTTTCTACTAACAATCAGGTTTTGGTTTCTTTGATTCCATAATTAAGTAATTGATATTGAAGCCAATTAATATGTGATGTATAGTTTGCAGCTGCAATGTACTCTGCTTCAGCAATTGAAGTTGCCACAGATGTTTGCTTCTTTGATTGCTAGGACACCAGAAAGTTTCCTATGAATTGACAACCACCAGATGTTGATTTTCTTGAAATTTTACCCCCTGCATAGTCACTATCTAAAAAAGTTGTTAGTTTGGTATTTCTAGAAGCAGGATACCGAATTTCATGTGTAGGAGTTCCCTTCAGATATCTGAAAATTCTTTTGACAGCAATTAGGTGTGATTCCCTTGGAGCTGATTGATATCTAGCACAGACACAAGTTGAGAACATAATATCTGGTCTAGAAGCAGTTAAATAGAGTAGGAAACCTATCGTACATCTATACATGGTTTGATCAATGTGTTTTCCTTGATCATCTGGTTCTACTTGTGTGGTTGGACTCATGGGAGTGGAAGCTGATTTACAGTCTTTTAAAGGAAATTTGTTCAATAATTCTTTAACATATTTAGATTGATGTATAAAAGTTCCATTTGTTTGTTGTTTGATCCGCAGTCCCAAAAAGTACTACAATTCTCCCATGGTACTCATCTCAAATCTTGATTGCATGAGTTTCTTAAATTTATCACACAGTTTTGAATTTGTTGAACCAAAAATGATGCCATCAACAAAAATTTGAACAAGTAGGACTTGATTTCCAACATGTTTAATGAAAAGTGTTTTTATTAATGGAGCCTTTTGTGAAGTGATTTTTGAGTAAAAAGGTGGAAAGTGTGTCATACCAAGCTTCGGGAGCTTATTTTAGCCCATAAGGAGCTTTGTCAAGTTTGTACACCAAATCAGAATGAGAAGGATCCTCAAACCCAGGTGGCTAACAAACATACACTTCCTTTTTTATTTTTCCATATAAAAATGCACGTTTTACATCAATTTGAAAAACTTTGATTTTGTTGGAAATTGCATAAGCCAAAAATAACCTGATGGCTTTAAGCCTTGCAACTGGAACAAAGGTTTCATCATAATCAATTCCTTCTTCTTGATAATAACCTTTTACCACTAGTCTTGCCTTGTTCTTAATGATTAAACCAGCTTCATCTTGTTTATTTCTAAAAACCCATCTTGTTTCAATTGGTTGTTTGTTTGGAGGTAAGGGACAGATTTCCCAAACCTATTGTTTCTTGAGTTGTAGTAGTTCATCTTGCATTGCTTCAACCCAACTGTTGTCTTTGAGGGCTTCGTGATATTTCTTTGGTTCCAACTGAGAAATGAATACTGAGAATAAGCATAATTTGGAAAGCTGGTTTCTTGTGAGTACCCCTGAGGCAATATTACCCATGATTTGATCCAATGGATGATCTTTGTGGTCAATCAGTTGTTGTAAACCACTGATAGGAGTAGGCTCTTGAACTTCTTCAAACAAACAACTAAGGTTAATAATATTTGGCTCAGCTGTTTGTACATCTTTAGTAGTTGTAGGAGTTGAATCAGTAGTTTGAGTTTGTCCATCAGTAGTTGTTGAATCAGAAGTTTGATGAACTTCTGATGGGTTGGAAGTTAATTTAATGACTATATTAGGAGTCCATGATGGAGGGCCATCATCATTAAACCCTTGATCACCATAATAAATGGGTTTAGATGAAGTAACAGTCTTTTAGGTCTGAAATTAATACTATCAAGGTCAAAGAGTTAAGCAGGATGTGCTGGAATGAGTGCATGTTTTGACTCATTGGACTTGAGATTCAGTGTTTCTTCAACTATCTTGGTTCTTGAATTGAATACCTTATAGGCTTTTCTTGTGGAAGAATAACCAAGAAAGTAACATGAATCAACTTTAGTAGCAAACTTTGAAATAAAGTCTTTGATGTTGAAGATAAAGCATTGACATCCAAAAGCCCTGAAAAAAGGAGATAAGGGGCTTAATGCCATGAAGAATTTCATATGCAGTTTTGGAATGTCTTTTGGTGATAAGGACTCTATTTTGAACATAACAAGCTGTGTTGACTTCTTATTTTGAACATAAAGAGGTAGTCCTGAATCAGCTAACATAGTTCTTGCTGCTTCAATCAATGTTCTATTCTTCCTTTCTACCACACCATTTTGTTCAGGAGTTCTAGGAATGCTGAATTGCCTAACAATCCCTTTAGACAAACAAAATTCATCCAGATTTTTGTTCCTGAACTCTATCCCATTGTCACTTCTTATGACTTTAACAGAGAGAGAGAGAGTATTGTTTCTCTACTTGTAGAATGAAGAATTTGATAATATCAGCTGCCTTATCCTTGGAAAATAAGATGAAGACCCATGTAAATCTTGAGTAGTCATTAATGATGACCAAACAATACTTCTTCTTACCAAGGCTCATGATTTTAACTGGCCCAAATAAGTCCATATGGAGTAGTTGAAGACATGCAGTTGTTTTTTATTCTTCAATAGACTTATAGGATGACTTATGCTGTTTTCCCTTAAGACAGGATACACAGTGTTCTTTACACTGGTATACCTTCAAAGGTAGACCTCTAACCAAGCCTATTTTTGTGACTTTATTTATGGTATTAAAGTTCACATGGCCAATCCTATGCCAAAGGTCTGTTTCTGAAGTTGATGCTTTTGAGAAGAAGCAGGCAATGTTGTTCAGTACCTTGTCCTATTCAGTGTCCACTGCATAGACATTGCCACATCTTTTAGCAATTAACAAGGTATGATCTTCTATGATCTTCTCTATCAACTTCTGGCCTTCTGGTGATATGATCTTGCATGTTGTTTTGGTGAAAAAGGAAGAATATCCTTTATCACACATTTGTGATACACTTAGCAAGTTGTACTCTAGGTTTTCAACCAAATTGACCTTGTCAAACTGCATTTTACCAGAGGATACATTGACATATCCTAGCACATATCCCTTGGCAATGTTCCCAAAGGACATAGATCCTTTTCTTTGACTTATGAAATTGTTGATCAAGTACCTGCATCCTGTCATGTGCATTGAGCCTCCACTATCATCATACCAAATGCTATTTAGACCTCTAGACACCCTCTGCACAAAAAGTAGATTAGTTATTTTTAGGAACCCAAGCCATTTTAGCTTTGGGTTTACTCTTGAGAACAGGAATAGTAGCAGTTTGTTTTGGACCAATTTTAGAAATCCATGTCTTTTTGGCAATGTATTTATTTTTAAGAACAATGGTGGGACCTTGTTAAGGTTCACCATCAACTGTGGTTATCAGAAGTTTAACCATGTTTATCAAATCTTTTACCACAACAGTTTGTGAAACTGCTGAAGGCTTTGGTCTAACTTCTGAAAAGAATTTTGAGAGAAAGACTATGGTTGAGATTTAGTCTTTATCTGAGAAACGGTGTTACTTGGTTGTTGTTTGATGGGATAGAAAGTGTTTTCAAAATCTTGTTTGATTTGTTTTCCCACAACCAGTTGTAAAAATCTTCTTGTTGTATTGATTTCCTTTTCCATACATACAAAATTCTGTTTTATGGTTAAACAGACCATAAATTTCACAAGGTTTTACCTTTCCTTTCAATTTTTCAGGAGTTTTGGAAGGCAAAGTACTGACAATTGTTAAACTTTGAATTTGGTCATTAGCAATTTTCAGGGTCTCAACTCCTGATGTAGATGAAACTACTAATGATTCAATGTTAGTTGTTTTTACTTCTTCATGACTTTTTTTTTTCATTTTTAGGAAAGTTCTGATGAAAAGATGTGCAGTCTTTCATATCAGAAGTTTGAACTATCTTACTCCCGTCATCAGCAGTTTTGGGAGGAAAATCAGTTGGTGATTCTGTATGATTGTACCTTATGCCAAACTTAACATTTGATGCAGTTTGTTTGTTAAGCAGCATTTGGTAACCTGTACATGACTCCACCCAATTTTCACAATCAACCTTGGTGTCAGCAAGCTCTTTTCTAACATTTCCTAGGTTTTCTATCATGCTTTTTATCTATGCTTGGGTTTCAATAGCATTATTTGTTTATTTAGAAATTTCTTTTGTTTTTGAAGCAAGTTTTCTTTCTAAATCACATTTCATTTGAGTGTATTTTCTTTTAGAGTCATTGGCCTTGCCATGTAGATGCACATTGGTCACTCTTATTATTGCAAATGATTCTTTGCATGATTTGGAGCAATGTTTTAAAAGAGACTCTTTTATGACCTGTGATAAGGCAGCATTGGAGGAGCATCCCTCAAAAGCCATTAAGGCAAAGTTCTTTATGCCATTATCAGGTTCTCCCCAGTTGATGTCAAACATTTTGTTGTCTACATCAGGATTGCATTCTGTGGTGTCAAACGGAAGACTGCTCCAGTCAACCTACCCATTTGTGAAAAAACTTTGCTGAGTGGGTTGTTGAGCTTGTGGAGGTTGTTGAGCAGCAGGAATGGAAGGCATCTGTTGTTGGCTCTGCTGTTGTTTAGCATGCATGTGTACATATTGTATTCGTGGCACATATTAGATTTGTGGAGCTTGTGCCTGTACAAAATGCGCACTTCCCTGTTGTTGGTGGTGAAAATCCTCAGGATGATTTTACCTCACATCCCTGGTATAGCATCCTTAGGATGCTGAAGGGATCAGCTGACTTCAGGATGTAGCAATATTTCAACATGTGTGCATCCTGAGAATGAGCTAATGATTTACCTTTTTTTATATGTAATTGCAGGTACAACTAAGTTATAATATGGATACATAAGTAGTTTCCAACGTCTATACTATAACACTCAGTCAAAGGTGTCAAAGATTGAAGAGTAACTCATATAAACCAAAAGCTAATGTCAAAAATGAAGTCAAAGATGTAACCGTCGTTCGTTAAATACCGGCGTAGAATAAGGAAACAGTTGAAGCAACGACTATATTCAGTTGAAACCGTTACTACAATGTCCACCTGAGCAGAAACAGCCACAAACGGTCACAAAGAAGACTTCAAGGAACTTAACTAACCAGCTGATTACACGGAACTTGTTATTTACACTCATGTATTATAAATAGGGGAATGCTGGATGAGTATAGGACACATTGCTTTCACTAGAGCTATACACACACACTCAGCTACTTAGAACACTCACAAATCATTGTAATATTAGATCACTCCTCCACTCAATCATCCAAAGTTGTAATCTTTTTTACCACATTAATATTAACAAACAAGGTAGGGACCTAGTCTCCTCCTGAGGTTTTATGCCGGCGATCTATCATTGATCAAGGGCTTTCCTCGTACACCGAGTGTTGTTTCTTTATAGCATTTTACTTACAATTGTCTATCTTAGCTTAATCCACATTTATGCCTGACAGTTACATCCTCAGGATATAACTGTCCATCCTCACTTTTCTCATCACCATCCTGAGCATAGTTGTCAATTCATAGCATATTTATATTAACAAGTCACCATCCTGAGAATAACACATAGTTTTTATCAAACTAGCACTCTACCTCACTTTAACTAATTTGGAAAACAAGATTATTTTTAGTAGATAATTTTTGACCAAAACAATTTGGCACCCACCGTGGGGCAAGTGGTACTATTTTAACAAAAAACTTTGTTAAAACTTTTTTCCAAAACAACTTACCTTACAGAATTTTGACAACTATGTCTTCCTCACAAAAATCTGTTTCCTTATCCATGCTATCCACAACCTCTGCCAAAAATGCTACATTGCCACCCCCACCTTCATTTTCAAGAAGTTCTACTTCTCAAATCCCACCTAGACCATCATTGGGGGCATCTGGATCTACTCCACCAGTTTTTGTTTCGAATGATGAACTTCTCTCTATGTTTGCATTAATGAAAGATTGGATACAACAACAACTAGACACAAATCGGATGTTGATAAGAGAGATACAATCTCTCAAGTCATCCTCAAGAACGCCAAGTGAAGACATGGGGACACCATTGCAACCCAGGGTATTAGATTTTAATTCTGGCATCTCTGGGGGCGTGCATCAAGGAGATTTTATTCCCATGAGCACCGGATTCTCTGCTCCTGAAACGACCACTACACCCAAGATGACAACTACTAGGGATCCAGGATATACACCTGTTCCATCCCAAGGATATAACAATAATGGTAACAATTAAGTTCCAGCACTTATACTGCTAATGATGTTGCTTCTTTGCAGGATACAGGTATAAGTCCACAGCTAGCAAGGGAGCTACAGAAAATCAAGGATATGGTATCAAGCGTACCAGGGATAGTACAACCTATCCCCAAAGTATCCTCAGCATGTCATAGGGTGTCTCGATTTGCACCTCCTATATGTGATGCAGAGATCCCGAAACGATTTCAATCTCCTAGCATGAAACTATATGATGAATCAACAGATCCTGAGGAGCATGTAGCTCTGTAAGAGAAAGGATGGAGATAAATCCAATTCCTTCTAACCTCAAGGAAGCATGTCTATTCAAGGGATTTGGTTCAACTCTCACTGGTCCAGCCTTAAAATGGCTCCTAAGTGTTCCTCCATACTCAATCACTTCTTTTGCACACTTGTTTAATATGTTTAATAATCAGTTTTCTTGCAATTGAACATTCGAACGTATGACAAGTGACCTATACAGGGTAACTCAACCACAGGGGAAATCACTAAGGGAATACATTACAAGGTTTGGGAAAGAAGCACTCAACATCCCGAACTTGGATGTCACGACGGCAGTACAAGCATTCAAGATGGTGCTGCAAAGACATTCACCATTCTACCAAAAATTGGTGACGAATCCTTGTAGAAACTTGGATGAAGTTAGAAACAGGGCTCTAAGGTTCATCCGACTTGAGGATGACAATAAAATCCAAGAGAGGATAGAATCATCCTCAAGATATAACCATCCTAATTGAAAATCCACTCTCACATATGAGCCGAACAGAACAGGCATAAACCATATGCTATGCCTGACAATAAAAAGGTCAATGTGGTAGAGGAGGACGATGAGGATTAATGTCCTAAATTATCAGATTACTGTTTTTCTATGGATGTTACAGGATTAATGTATGCCATGAAGGTTCTCGGGGATAAAGCAAGGTGGCCTAAGAAGGATAACAAGGTAGCTTGGAAAGACAAATCAAAGTGGTGTGCCTTCCACGAAGATTTCGGTCACATCACTGAAGATTGTATTGCCTTAAGGAAAGAGATTGCATATCTTCTTAGCAAGGGTTACCTCAAGGATCTTCTAGGCAACCATCCCAGAAAGTGCAACATCCCCACCTAAGGATGCTGGTATAATTAACTTTATTTCAGGAGGCTCAGACATTTGTGGAATCTCATATTCAGCTGCTAAAAGGCATGCAAGAGAAACTAAATCAGAAAAAGGAGAGAGACCCACAAGAACTACTATCCTGACGACCTCTAAAGTGATCAGCTTTGAGGAAGAAGACAGAGAAAATATCCTTGACCCTCATCATGATGGTTTAGTTATAACTTTATATATTACTAATCACTTTGTTCGCAGGATCCTTGTAGATGGTGGAAGCTCAGTGAACATAATCCAACTAGAAGCTTTGAAAAGAATGAATATCCCAGAATCTGAAATAGTTTCCAGATCTTCAGTCTTAGTGGGATTCTGTGGAAAAACTAAGAGTACGGTAGGAGACATCAAGCTACCAGTATATGTAGAAGGAGTGAATTCAATCCAAAGATTCTGTGTGATAGATTCCCTATCCTATTATAATGTCATCTTGGGGAGACCCTGGATACATGACATGAAGGCAGTCCCTTCAACATATCACCAGTGTATAAAGTTACCTACACCTTGGGGAATTGTCAAAGTCAATAGTGATCAACAAGAAGCCAAGGATTGTTATGCAACATCGATGAAGGCTTCATCACGACAAGCGTAGCATTTACAGAAGGATGCATAGTGCCAATTGGTAAAAATATCCTCAAGATGTCAAGGCACATCCTGAGCAGGATGTAAAGGCTATTTGCCTTGATGACAACACCAAGGATATCACTGTGCTAATTGGTAAAAATATTCCTCATGACATTGAACAATCACTAATTTTATTTCTTAAATGCAGGATGTCTACCTTTGCATGGAAGCTTGAAGATATGACTGGCATCTCTAAGGATGTCATTACCCATAACCTTGGGATTGATAAGAGCTTCAAACCCATCCAGCAGAAATGAAGAAAGTTTGCTCCAGAATGAAATATCATCATACAGAAAGAAGTGGATATGATGCTTAAATCTAAGATGATTAGGGAAGTAAAATTCCCAAGATGGCTTGCCAACGTGGTGGTGGTTCAAAAGAAAAATGGGAAATGGAGAGTGTGTGTAGACTATACAGACCTCAATAAGGCCTGTCCTAAGGACCCATTCCCATTACCACATATAGATTCAATGGTGGATGCTAAAGCAGGCCACGAAATGCTGACATTCATGGATGCATCCTCAGGATTTCAACAAATTCAAATGGAACCAGACAACCAAGAGGATACAACATACATGACCCCATCAGGTATATATTGTTATATAGCTATGCCATTTGGACTAAAAAATGTAGGTGCAACCTACCAAAGGCTAATGAATATGATGTTTAAAGAAAAGATTGGGGACACAATGGAAGTGTACATTGATGACATGGTGGTTAAATCCAAGAAGGCGGAGAACCGTCTTCGGGATCTTAAGGAGGCATTTGACATCCTGGATGCCTACAATATGAAGTTGAATCCGTCAAAGTGTAACTTTGGAGTTGGTGCTGGAAAATTTCTTGGATATCTAGTCACCAAAAGAGGGATAGAAGCCAGCCCCGAACAAATGAAAGCCATCCTTGATCTCAAATCTCCAAAAAATATCAAGGATGTAAAAAGGCCGACAGGCAGGATAGCGGCCTTAAACAGATTCATTTCAAAATCCTCAGAGAAGTGTAAAGAATTCTATGATATCCTGAAGAAAAATAGTTAATTCGACTGGGGACAGAGACACGAGGAAGCATTGAAGAAGCTGAAGGAGTATCATGCAGCAGCCCCACTCCTAATGAAACCTGAGGATGGAGAACCTCTAAAACTATACCTTGCAGTTTCTGGGAATGCTATAAGTGTGGTGTTGGTAAGAGACTTCGAAGGGGAACAAAATCCTGTCTACTATGTAAGTAAAACTCTATTAGATGCTGAGACCAGGTATTCTCATCTTGAAAAACTTGTTTTAGCTTTAATAATGGCATCTACTAAGTTAAGGCATTATTTTGAAACACATAGGATACATGTACAAACTAACTATCCCATTAAAATGTACTTAGAAAACGAGAAATGTCAGGAAGAATGGCTAAATGGTCAGTGAAATTAAGTGCCTTTGACTTAGTATACGAGCCTAGAAATGCAATCAAATCTCAGGCTCTAGCAGATTTTGTGGCTGATTTCAGTAGTGACATCCTGAGTGAAGTAGAATCTGAAGTGCAACAATTAAAAGAAAACTTAGGAAAATGGACATTATATACTGATGGTGCTTCAAATGCAAAAGGAACAGGTTTAGGGATACTACTAAAATCGCCACAAGGGGACAAAATACCCCATGCTATTAGATGTGCATTTCAGACAACCAATAATGAGGCAGAATGTTAGGATCTGAGTTTAATTGTTTTGATTTGTTTAAGTAGAGATGAGAAGAATGAAGTGAATATAAATGGAAAGTGCAGCGGAATAATAAACTATAATCAAAACAAGAGAGTAAATGTTTTCTAATCGAATGCTTTCATAACTAGGATCTGAGTAAATGTTTTATAATCAAAGCAGTGGTTTTGGTAGCAGTGGTTATAGCAGCAAGTTTGGATGGTGGTTTTCTGACATGTTTGGCAGGCATTTTCTTCCTTTTAGAGGAGCCCACATCTTCAACTTCCTGCTGTTGTTCCCTTTTCTTTTGTACCAAAGCCTCTGCCTTGACATCCAATGTGTCAGCCCTCTTTTGCTTTTCTTCAGTAGCTTTTTCAACTTCTTCATTAGCAGAGGTATCAACTTCCTTTGCTTTGCTGATTTTGGCAGTTTCAGTAGTAGCAGAGGTTTGAACATTTGGTTGTTGTTGTGGTTGCTTTGCTGTGTTGGTAGACCCTGGTTTGTTGGCAAACTTTGATTTTCTCTTTTGTGAGGGTGGACAACCAAAGGGATCTAGCTTTGGCAATCTATCTCTGCCACTCTCCCCCTTTTTGGCATCATCAGCAGTGAAGTCATCATCATCTTCATCTCTGAGAATTGTGGTAGGGGCAGAGCCAGTGGTCTTCAGCAGATGGTCTTTAATGGCTTGAATGTCAGCATGGGTATCTTTGTACCTAGCATCTACCATATTTCTGATTTCTGCCATGTAAGAATGCAGTAACTTCACCGTTGGTGCGTCCGATCACTGTAACTCCTTCAGCAGCTTCTAATGATACCAATGCTCCTGTGATAGAAGAAGAAATTTATCAAGAAGCATCTACAACGTTGGATTCACCTAAATCAGAAGATGATGATGAAGTTTTCGGTGATGCTATCTTAGATCATGCTACAGTACCTCCTCTAGTGAGCCCAAATCCAAATGTTGCATCTTCATCAAATACGGGTAATGATTTGGATACAGCGGTGATTCTTGTACCTGCACATCCGGAATCTCGGATTCATCAGATTCATCCGCTATGACAAGTCATTGGAGATCCTGGTAGTAGTGTGATGACGCGTGGGCAACTAAGACGTGCATCTTCGTCAGAAAATATTGGAGCCCTTGCCTTATATACACAGATTCATAAGACCGGTGAACAAAATAAATGGTCTTTTGCTTATTATGTTTCGCAGGTAGAGTCGTGGACGTACAAGGATGCTGTATTGGATGAATCTTAGGTGGATGCTATGCAGCAAGAACTTCAACAATTTCAGAAACTCGGAGTCCGGACGTTGACTGATTTACCACCAGACAGGAAGAAGGTAGGTACTCGATGGGTATACAAATGCAAGAAGGATGATAAAGGGGTTATCATCAGAAACAAAGCTCAATTGGTGGTTCAAGGATTCAGTCAATAAGAAGGAATGGACTATAACGAAGTATATACACCGGTTGCGCGTATTGAAGCAATTCGAATGTTTCTTGTGTTTACATCTTATAAGAAATTCAAGGTGTACCAGATGGATGTTAAAAATGCTTTTCTATATGGTGTGGTGAAAGAAAAAGTGTACGTCAGCCAACCACCAGGTTTTGAGGATCCTATCCACCAGGATAAGGTCTATAAACTGAATAAAGAGTTATACGGTTTACACGAAGCCCCGAGGAAGTGGTACGAAGAGCTGGGCAATTATCTTCTTTCAAAAGGATTCAAGAGAGGTTTGGTAGACTGTACCCTATTCACAAAAAGAACAGAGAGTGATTTGCTTCTTGTGCAAATTTATGTGGATGACACTAATTTTGGTTTTACTAATGAACTTTTATGCAAGGAATTTGAGAAAGTTATGCAGGAGAAGTTCGAAATGAGTGCTATGGGAGAAATGCAATTTTTCTTAGGCTTGCAGGTGGATCAATTGCCAATGAGCATCTTTATTCACCAAACGAAATACGTTTCTGAAGCCTTGAGCTGATTTCAGATGGATAATTCGAAGCCTATGGATACTCCTATACAACCCAATCACGGGATTGGAGTTGACGCTAAGGGGAAGCTTACTGATCCCTATACTTATCGTGCCATTGTCGGATCTCTCATGTATTTAACTGCATCCCGACCAGATATAATGTTCGCTACATATCTCTATGCAAGTTTTCAATAGAAGCCGAAACAAAGTCACCTAGTTGCAATCAAACGAATCCTTCGTTAGCTGAAGGGTACTCCGTCACGCAGGTTATGGTATCCTAAGGATGATAACTTTGACTTTATTGCCTTTAGTGATTTTGATTATGCAGGTTGTGATATTGACGCTAAATCCGCAATGGTTGGATGTCAATTTCTTGGGAGCAGGCTCGTGTCCTGGCAGTGTAAGAAGCAGACGTCGGTTGCTCTGTCTACATGTGAAGCATAATATGTGGCAGCCTCAAATTGTTGTTCACAAGTGCTTTGGATACAACAACAGATGCGCGACTACGGTTTACAATTTCTTAGAACCCCCATTCATTGTGATAATGAAGCAGCCATTGCACTCAATAAAGACACCGTCAATCATTCTAAGGCTAAGCATATCCGAGTTAGTTATCATATTATTTGGGATTGCCATGCTAAAGGATTGATTGACATGGTCAAAATCCATACTGATTTTCAAAGAGCCAATTTGTTTACCAAAGCTTTTGATAAATCACGCTTTGAATTTTTATTACAAGCTAATGGTATAACAGAAAAACAAGATTAAACTCCACATCAATTTATCAATTTTTAGTTTTGTTTTTACTTTTTCAAAAATCAAAAATTCAAAAATATGTCTTCAATTTTAGGGGGGTTTTTATTTTAAAAAAAAACCAAAAACATTGAAAAAATTGAAAAATTTATAAAATTAGAAAAATAAAAAATGATTTTTGTGGAGAAAAATAGGAGATGATAGTACATCAGTGAGGATTTGATTCATGATTGAGGTAAGCCTCATCCTGTTAGAGTGCATATGTTACTCTGTAGCATTGATTTGCTGACCTGTACACCTCTGTGCCTCATACCTTGTAATTACAGATAACAATGGCATAATCACGTGTTACAATGGATATTTGTGTAATATTTCTTGATACAGGAGTATGTCATGTGTGTGGGAACCACAGGTGAATGAGTTTATACTATAAATACTAGTATCAGTTTAAAGCATTGCATAACGGTCTGCATGTGAGTTTATATGGATAACAATATCAGCAATTGCCAAATCACAAATTGACTTTTAAGATAAATATATAACAGATCAATGGTGTAATCAAATTTCTCGTAAACTGATATGATCCTCTTACTAGAAATCACAAAATGTTTACTATTTTAATTTTTTAATTTTCTTCATATATACAAAAACTCAAAAAGATTTTTGGTGTATTTTAGCATAAATTTCAGAAAATTCAAAATTTTTACATTTATGTGTTATTTTCGATAACTGATGGTGGATGATAGTCATTTTCTGAAGTTTGACAAACCAATATAAGTTTTGTATCATTGAAATGAGAAATTATGCAAGTTTAAAGGTTTTCAAAGGTTAAAATGATAAAACGGGATTCGAATCGGAGATTTGATAAATTTTCATTTTTCCAAACCTTGATTCGACCTTTCGTTAGGTCGAATGGAAGAGTTCATTTGTTATTCTTTCATTCGAGCCATCAGTTTTTCATTCGAACCATTTAGTAGATCGAATGAAAGCCTGATTTTCTCATTCAAACCCTGTAGGGGTCGAACGTGCCTTCTATATATATATATATATATATATATATCATTCATTCATTCATTCGAATCCCATTCAGAAATTTTTCAAAATTTTAATCTTAAAGTCACCTTGTTGCCCAACCCTTTTACACCTTATTATTTTGTTCCTTGGACTTCACTGTTCATTTCTATACCAATTTTACAGGTATTGATCCATGGAATAAGACATAATCGGCGTTTTAATGTTTAAACCCTAATTTGTTTAATTCATGATTTTAAAGTGTTTCTGAATCAAAATTGATCATGTGTTAATCAATATCGGTGGTTTTAGGGGGAGAATGACACAAAATCATGGTTTAACACATTGGTTTGATCATAGTTGATGTTATAAACCCTAGATTTTGGGGAAAAACCAACAATACTGATTAATTAGTGTAATTGATGATTAGGATAAGTTAGTTGGCCATGTTAGGATTAATGTGAATCAAAACTAGAAGCTAAAATGGTTTAATCAAGGATTTAGTAATTTTGAATATGAACAGGTCCTCATTCGACTTGATCGAAGGGTCGAATGAAGTTTTTTAGGTCGAATGAATTGATTTTTTTATCACATTCGAACTCACGTTGGGTCGAATGAAACAATTTTTTGACCAAATTTTTGTTTTATCCGTTTTAACAAGTTTGAATGTTTTTTATTGTTTGTTTTGCAGATAAAATGACTGAAGAAGCATCTCAGAGTGTTAAAGAGACTGCAGCCCAGGAAAAGAAGGCACATAAGGAGCTAAACTTTGAACCGAAGCACAACTGCTGTGCGTATCTTGGTGCAGTTGGAAAGTATACAGAATTTGATGGAATGATTGCATATTTGAAGAGATGCAGAGTCGTCTATGCTCTTGCACAGTCAAATGACCATATACAGAGACCATCAGGTTCATTTATGGGAGAATGCAGCTATAACTTTCTGGGAGAATGCCTCAGTAATACAAAGCAGAATCCAAGGAAACCTTGTACTAGTTTTAGAGCAGGATATTAGAGAGGCTTTACAGTTAGAATATTCTCCGACAGATCCTATTGAATTGACTTGGATTGAACAGAGAAAGTGCTTTATGAGGATGAAGTACAATGGACCAGTTACATATTGCATGTTACACAAAGCAAAGCTGTGTCCACCTTACAAATATCTGTTACATGTAACTTTGCATGCGTTTTGACCAGTTAGTGGAGGGTACGATATGCTGAGAAAAAGTTTGAGTTCATTGGTGGTGGCATTGATACTGAATAAGTCTTTCAATGTGTCAGGAATGATTTTTCATCTCATGAATGAAGTTTTACAAGGCTTGAAGGGTGATAAATTCTTGATGTACACCAAATTCTTACAGATGGTATTTGATCATGTTGGGTCTACTGACCTGGAGAAGAACAGATGATTGAAAAGCCAAAATATGCTAACAGTTGATTCCACAAATAAACAGTCTTTACAACATATTCTTCCCAAAAGATTGCTGACCCTAACAACTGTTCCATCCAAACAACTGCTGTGACAACTGCTGATACAAAGGACTACTAGAGAACAACTGATAGAGAACAACTGCTGACCAAAGGTCTGATGAAGAAACAACTGCTGATCAAGTACTGAAGACTAAAGGTCTGTTGGAGTCAACAGCACTTAGACTCCAACTGATGTTGCAAGACCATCAGAGTTTTCCCTTAGCAGTAGTTTGCTTTACAGTGCTTTGTAATATAACAGTAGATTGTATAGGGCAGATGTTTTATGTTGTTATTCTGTTAGAGGTCACTATCTTAGGTGACGTCAGCACATGTCACCAGTGGTTTAGGTTTGTCTATAAATAGAACAGTGCTTGTAATGTTCTATTACATCACACACAAACATTCTCTCAGACAAACAATCACTGTGTGATCAGGCTGAGGGGGAGTATTTGTACTGATTGTAATCTTTCAATTAAATAAAAGCATTTGATCATTGAAAACATTTATTCCTGTTGTTTTTATTATAGTTTATCTTTCCGCTGCACTTTCCATATTTACTTACATCATTCATTTCTCATCTTATTCTAAATATATCAAAACAATCAAACTCAGATCCTAACAATTGGTATCAGAGCTTGGTCAATTAAATTCGATCTAACCAATCAATTTAATATAAACAGATCAGCTCACAATTATTGATATCGTTTTTCTGTTGGATTGAAAACAGAGTAATAGTTTAATTTCGATTCAACCGTTTTTAAACAGACTTTGTTTTTTTTTTTTTTGAAAAATCAGAGAATGGCTTCAATCAATCACGATCCACATAACACTGGCACGAACAACAAGCCACCGATGCTTGTCAGATCTATATACAATATCTGGCAACGTCGGATGAGCCATGTTCTAGCTCAATAGAACACTGGGTGTTGGAAGCCGGTTATCTTCGGACCACATGTTCCGATGGTGCCGAGTACTGAAGATCCCAAGGTTCAGGAGCCAAAGAAACTTGAAAACTACTCCGACCAGGATTTTCAGAAAACTGAGTTAGATGCTAAGGCCTTCAGTATTGTGGCCATGGCTCTACCCAATGATATATATGCTGGGCTGTTACACTGTAACAGTGCAAAGGAGTTGTGGGATGCACTGAAAGAACAATTTGGTGGGACTGAAGAGGTTATTGAAAACAATCGTGAAATACTTAACCAACAATATGAAACATTCAGTCATGTCAAGGGAGAGTCATTAACTCAACAATTTGAGAGGTTTAACTGTCTCATTAGTGAACTAAAATTGGTTGGTCTTACTTACCCTCATTCAACCCTGAACCATAGGTTTTTAAGATCATTACCAGATAAATGGGACACTATTGCTATTGTTATGAGAAACTCAATTGGATTTAAGGACCTATCATTGACCCAGCTTCATGGTAAGCTCTTGACCTATGAGAGAGAGCTTAACCAGAAAAAGAAGCTCCAGGACTCTGGAAAAGTGTCGGATGATTATGTATTTGGGAATACAGCACTTTTGGGTCATGATGAGGTGCCTGGAAATACTAAGGATCAGAGTTATGATCATTTCATTGACATAACTTCAGGTTTTAACTCAGGTTTTAACTCTGATTCTTATTCACCAAACTATGCTTTCACAGCAAGTGGTGGTGATATCTAGGCATCTGATAACATATCCTTTGAGTATGATGACCTGAAATACTTTGACCTTGATGATTTGGAGGAAATGTACATTATGCACCAATTGGCCCTTCTCAGTGTAAGAACTAACAATTTTTACAAGAAAACTGGGAGAAGGTTTCCAGGGTTAACTGGCAGATCAAAGGTTAGGTTGGATAAATCAAAGATAAAGTGTTATAAATGTCATAGACTTGGTCATTTTGCTAGGGAATGTAGGAGTCAACATGGTACACCTATAATCACCTATCCAAATCAAAGACCTCAGACCAACACTTATCAAAATTCCTATAATACCCCTGGACCAAATGTGCAAAGCACTGCTCATTTTGCACAGTCCTCAAACACTGTTCCTGTCCAGTATGTCCAAACCACTGTTCCTCAGATCCACTATGTGCAAACACCTGTTGCTCAAGCACCTGTGCAAACGACTGTTGTTCCATCCTCTGCTCTTGCAGAGACCAGTCAACAGAGCTTCTTTACACAAGGCTTTGTTGATTGGAGGAGTCTACCAGATGAGTTAACAGATGAAAATTTTGAATTAGTTGCCAAAGCTGAAAATGAACCAGAAAACTTTTGTTTCATGGCTATGGTAGAAGAGGTTGAATCTGAGGAGGTGGTGACTGAATCTAATGTTGTGACTGATGATGTTGTTGATGAAGTTGTTGCAGGCGAAAAACCTGAAGAAGAGGTTGTGAATCTCTCAGATCCCTGGGGTGTATCTGATGATTGTGAGTCCAAGTGTGATTGTGCATTGATGGCTGCTGCTAAGGTATCTCCTCAAATTCTTAAGGATTTATGTTCTGACAGATGTGTGATAGCATTTGCTAACATAAAAGAGGTGAATGAAAACCTTAGAAAGAAAATTTTAGATGATGAAGTTAAATTTGAGAAACATTCAAAAGAATTAAAAACAAGTTTAACTGAAAAGGAATCTGAAATAAGCAGCTTAAAACATGAAGCAACCATAACCAAAGACCAGCTCCAAACTATGATAACAAAATATCAGACTTGTAAAAGTGAGCTTGAGTCCACCCAAGTTGAATGTTAGAAATGGGTGGAATCATGTAGAGGATTTCAAATGCTACTCAACAAACAAACCAAAAGTCATGTGAAATTTGGTTTTGGTTTTGAAACCACTGCTCCAGCTTTTGAAAACACTGACAAAAGGGATCAAAAGTCTGTTGAGATAGTACCAACAAACTTGCAGGGTCAAGAGATTAAAATCACTGAACCAAATGGTAAGAAAATTGTTCTAGAAAAACCAGAAGGTTCCTCATCATTCACTGAACTTGAAAAGTATGAATTTAAACCTACTTGGTCTGATGAGTGTGGTACTCTTGAGAATTTTAAACCTGTTGATTTTAAAACACCTGAAGGAAAGACAGCTTCTCAGGCAAAAATCATTCCCTTGAAAAACCTTCCAGCAAATTCTCAAACATCTGCTAAAAAGAAGGCTGAAAAAGGGAAGAAAAAAGAAAAGACTGTCCACTTGTTCTGTGATTTCTGTGAAGAGAAGAATCATGTCACTAAAAACTGTTTTCTTCTAAAAGCATATGACATTAACAAAGGAACAAGTGTATGTGATTCCAAAGCCACATGTTCAACATGTGGGAAAAAGAATCACAAAACCAAAGAGTGCTTGTATCTCAAAAATTTTGATGTGAAAATACAAGAGTACAAAGCTAAAACTCTTGCAAATCCTGGGGTAAGTACTTCAAAAGGAAAGCCCAAACAGACCTTCACTCCTGTCCAAACATCTGTCACTAAAAGTCTTGAAACATCTGCTCCTAGGGATGTCCAAGTAACAGATGCTCCACCCACAAGCAAGTACCCAAGAGGACATGGACAACCACCATGTCATAGTCTGTCACATGTTTATGAGGAGCCAAAAAGACCCTCTAAACCAAGAGTGAACAGAAATCCCTATGGGTATTATCATCTGTCTGGAAGTGATAGAACAACTGTTGCCCCAAGTGTTGACATTCAAGCACTGGCAAATGGTCAGCAGCAGTTGTTGAACTTGATTCAAAAATTAGTTCAAACCAATGATCATCTACCAAAGCTTGAGTCTGAAAAGTCTGAGGACCCATCCAAAGCCAACTTGGCTTTGGACACTCACCAAAACTAATCCATTACTGCTGTGCAGGGAGCTTCTGCTTGTTTAGATAGTCTTTGGTATGTAGATAGTGGAGGATCCAGGCACATGACAGGATGTAGAGCCCTTCTTCTGGACTTCTTAGCTCATGGAGGGGGTGATATATCCTTTGGTAATGATTCAAAAGGTAAGGTGTTGGGGTCAGGGACTGTACAAGCTGGGAAACTCAAGTTTGAAAATCTCAATCTTATTGATAATCTCAAGTTTAATCTTCTGAGTGTTTCACAAATGAGTGACAAAGGTTATGGCTCATTCTTCACAAAGAAAACTTGCAAGATTATTGGGCCAGAAGTGGTGAAAAAGATTGATACCATCATTGCTGAGAGCAAAGCACAACTTGTTGCTCATAGAAGTGGCAATGTGTATGTTGTTGATATGTTAAAGGACAATCCTATGGAAAATGTCTGTTTGTTTTCTGCTGCCTCCACAAAGGAGACATAATTGTGCCATAGGAGACTGGGTCATACCAACCTTAACACTATCAACACACTCTCTAAACAAAGTCTTGTCAGAGGCTTACCATCAAAAAAATTCAAATGTGATGAGCATTGTGTTTCATGTTTAAAAGGGAAACAACATAAAAGCTCTTACAAATCCATTGATGAGTCCAAAACCAGTCAATGTCTACAATTGTTGCACATGGACTTGTTTGGCCCTGTTAAAATCATGAGTCTAAGAAGAAAAAGATTTTGTCTCGTCATAGTTGATGATTTTTCTAGGTTTACATGGACTTACTTTTTACATTCTAAGGATGAGACTGCAGGTATATTGAAGGACTTTGTCACCAAAGTTGAAAAACAATATGACTTGCCAGTAAAAGTCTTCAGGAGTGACAATGGAACAGAGTTTAAAAATAAGGAGTTGGATGATTTCTGTGTGTCAAAAGGGATTGTGAGGCAGTACAACATCCCAAGAACACCAGAGCAAAATGGGGTGGTTGAAAGGAAAAATAGAACTCTTATAGAAGCTGCAAGAACCATGCTAGCAGATTCTGGTTTGCCATTGTCCTTCTGGGCAGAAGCTGTAAACACTGCTTGCTATGTTCAAAACAGAGTTTTGATCAACCTTAGACATCAAAAAACTGCTTATGAAATTTTGTTCAAAATCAAACCATTAATTTCATTTTTCAAAATCTTTGGCTGCCCATGTTTCATCTTAAATCTCAAAGATTCCATTTCAAAATTTGCAGCCAAAGTAGATTGTGGTTATTTTCTGGGATATTCTTCTACTGCCAAGGCTTATAAAGTGTTTAACACAAAGACCAAGACAATAGAAGAAACTCTGAATGTAAAGTTCAATGAACTTTCATCCCTAAAAATCCCAGCAAATCCTACTGAACTATTTGATTTAGATAAATTCAAATTTGAAGATATCACAGTTAAAACTAACAATGCAGGTATTCCACAGTCTCCACAACAAGATTACAGAACAGATGTTGTGATCCCCAGTCACTATAAAATCTATTCTGCATCAGAGGAAGCAGCTGTTCAAAACAATTGTCAAAACTCTGTCACAGCTGAGTCAACCACTGTTGGCCAGTCTTACCCTCAAACCACTGCTTCACCTCTCACAACCACTGAACAATCATCTGTTGACAAAAGTAAAACATCTGTTGACAAAAGTCAGTCCAATTTTACACCACTTGGACCCATTCCCCCACCTCCATTCCAAACATCTGATGGCACTACAGAAGTGCAAACAGATGTTACATCTACAGAGTCACCAAACCTCTATCCCTCACCTCAAAATGCCATCATACCATATCCGGGAGATCTTATCTATCTTAGAGCTCATCCACGAGACCAGATCATTGGCAACATCAGAGAGGGTGTGCTCACAAGAAGTCAATCCTCCAATATATGTCTTTTTGCAGGGTTTCTATCTCTCACACAACCTGTCAAGTACCAAGAGGCACTGAAAGACAACAGTTGGGTAGAAGCTATGCAAGAAGAGCTCCTTCAGTTCAAAAGACAACAAGTATGGGAACTTGTACCACTGCCTAAAGATGTTTGTCTAATAGGTACAAAGTGGGTCTTCAAAAACAAAACTGATGAAAGGGGTATTGTTGTCAAGAATAAAGCCAGGATTGTGGTTCAAGGCTTCAGACAAGAAGAAGGAATAGACTATGATGAAACCTTTGCTCCTGTAGCAAGGTTAGAAGCCATCAGACTCTTTCTAGCCTTTGCTGTCAACCACAACATCAAGGTGTATCAGATGGATATCAAATGTGCCTTCCTTTATGGCAAAATTCAGGAGGAAGTCTATGTATGTCAACCACCTGGTTTTGAAGACACATTCCATCCTGATCATGTCTACAAGCTTAATAAAGCCTTGTATGGACTCAAACAAGCACCAAGGGCCTGGTATGAAACTCTTTTCACTTTTCTCTTATCCATTAGCTTCACAAGGGGTAAAATTGATAAAACCTTATTTTTGAAATGTAAAGGGAAAGACTTAATGATTGTTCAAATATATGTGGATGACATCATTTTTGGATCCACGTGTAACAAAATGTGTGAAGAGTTCAGAAAACTCATGACAACAGAGTTTGAAATGAGTGCCATGGGTGAACTTCAGTGTTTCCTTGGTCTCCAAGTGAAACAACTGCAAAATGGCACATTCATCCATCAAAATAAATATGTAAAGAATTTGCTAACTAGATTTGAGATGAATGACTGTAAGCCATGTGGTACACCCATGAGTACAGTCAAGCTACTCACTATTGATGACAAGGATGAACTGGTTGATCAAACACATTATAGATGCATGATTGGGTCTTTATTGTACTTAACTGCATACTGGCCACACATTATGTTTGCCACTTGTGTTTGTGCAAGATCCCAGGCTTCACCTAGAAAGTCAAACCTTATTGCTGTGAAAAGGATATTCAGATACCTAAAAGGTGCTCCCACACTTGGTATCTGGTACCCTGCTAATGGAAACATTGTGCTTTCAGGTTATTCAGATAGTGATTTTGCTGGCTGTCACACCACAAGAAAATCCACATCAGGAGGGTGCCAATTTCTAGGGAATGCCTTAGTCTCTTGGCAAAGCAAAAAGCAGGCAGCTGTTTCCACCTCAACAGCTGAGGCTGAATACATTGCTGCTGCAAGCTCTACAGCCCAACTCATGTGGCTTCAAAATCAATTGCTGAATTTTGGGATAACTGCATTACAGACTCCACTCATGTTGGATAGTCAAGCTGCTGAAAATATCATCAAAAATCCAGTCTCTCACTCCACTACCAAACACATTGACATCAGACATCATTTTGTCAGAGATAGCTATGAAAAAGGTTTGATTTCTCTGCACCATGTTCCAACAGAGGATCAGTTGGCAGATGTGTTGACAAAAGCTTTAGACACATCTACCTTTACAAATCTGATTTCTAGAATTGGTATGCTAAACATGGATTAACAACACAAATGTTTTTAATAAAAGCATTAAAATGTTTCAGAAAATCAAAATCCATCCTTAAAAATAGCTTTTTGGTTGAAAAATCTGCTTCAAACCTCTGATCAGATAAAACAACCACTGTTTCATTCATTTTATCCACTGTTGGTTGAAAAATCTGTTTCAAACCTCTGATCAGATAAAACAACTGTTTTATTATTCATATATATATATATATATATATATATATATATATATATATATATCTATAATAATGATAAAAAAATAAAAAAAAACAAAAAAAAACAACTGCTGTTTGCATCAGTTGTTTGCATCAGCTGTTTGCCAAAACAGCTGTTCCCCACCAGATGTTTTAACCATCAGATGTTTGCCACGTCTGCTCTTACAAGGAGAGTTTTGGCCACATCAGCGGTTTCACCAGAGCCTATAAAAACCCTGTTTTATCACAACAGTCGTGACACTGTCTCATTGTATTCAAAATACTGAAACCGCCTTCCTCATTCTCAAACCCTCAATCAAATTTCATTCATTCTCCACTTCGGAATCCATTACAATGGATCTTCAAGCTAAAGCCCTCCACAATTATCTTCCATATCTGGTTAAAACAGATGAAAATACTCCATTCCATTCCACCATCGACATCATCCTAAAATCCAAATACCTGACAATCCTAACCGCTGACGCCCCCATCTATCTTGATACTCTCCAAGAATTCTGGTTGAATGCTGAGTTCTTGCTTCAAGACAAAAAGCCTACTTCAATTATCTCAAAAATTGGTGAAACATGTATTGTCATTACCACTTAACTGATATCCACAACCTTCTCACTTAATGACCTGTCAGGTAAAGACTCTTTCCCTAAAACAGAGCTTCACACAGAGTTTCAGGAAAGGGGGTATGATGCTCAGATGACTGGGTCAACACTTTTCAAAAAGTTTTTCCCACCAGTCATGAAATTTTTCTTCCATACCCTCCTCCTCTGTGTCTCCGCTAAGTCCACCTCCTTTAATGAAATCCCATTGAGGATTCAGTACTTGGGCTATGCTATGTTGTCAGATTCTGACTTCAATCTATCCCAGGGACTGTTTATGGATTTAGTGTCAAATGTAAAAGCCATAAAGTCTGGGTCAAACAATGCTTTTCTAATTTACCCAAGAATCTTAAGTGTAATTCTACAAAACGTTTTACCAGAAAAACTTTCACAAGAATGCTGGGTGCAAACACCCAAGAAAAAGTATTAAAAGTGTCAAAGGTTTCAAAAACACAAACAAAGAGGACTAAGACAACAACTGTTGTCCAAACCTCTGTTGTTGAGGCCACTGCTCCTGGTGATCATGGCACTACATCCAGTGCTGTGAAACCCCCACCAGCCATTTCCAAAAGAAAACGACCATCCACAAAAACCACCACTCCACCTCAAAAGAGACTTCTGGAAGATGAGATACCAGAAGATAACTCTGTTGCAACACAAAAGCAACTAGAAACCACTGTTGTTACTTCCTCACAACAGTTGGAAATATCTCAACCTGACCAAACTCCTCATGCATCCTCACAAAAGGATCATGTTGTAAGCCAAGGGGAACCACATCATGATACATTTGAGTCACTTGGCCAAATGTTCACAAGCCCCTCTCCCAGGGCTAATTCTCTTTTTACACCTCCACCTTCACCATCACATGTTCAACAGACCATGCAACCTCTGTTTGAGGCTATTGACAAAACTCAGGAAAATCCCAGTTCCTCTCTTTCACCTGTCAATGAGATCTCCACAAGTGACTGGGACTGAGGAAATTCAATCAGCCATCCCACAAACAGATGAGGAGGTTACACCCCTAGAGTTCAATGCAACTCTAGGTGAGTTTTCAAGTGGAGCAGCCACTACTGATGTAGAGACCATTGTCAAACACCAGGACAGTGGTTACAAAACTAAGACTCCCTTGAAGGCAACAACTGATGAGGCCACTATAGTGTCCCCAAAATCAGTTGGAAGTCCTCAGAACCAAGACAAAGGGGCATCTGGTTCTCATCCTTTGGATTCACCTCCTAGGACTGAATCAGTTAAAACTACCACTGGTAGGAATTCAGATGATCCTATTAACTTAGGTGATGGATTAAAATACCAAGAATTGACGGCTAGAGTTCAAACCATTGAAACCTCTGTTGCTGACATCAAATCTGATGTCAAGTTAATATTGGAATCCTTAGCTACTCTTTCCAACAGTCAACCATCCACATCTGATATTGCTAAGTGAGCTATGGAAATCTGTTTCCCCCATCATCATAGCTCACGGAAAACTAGCAGATCAGAATCATGAAACCTACATGGCTGAGATCAGAAACATGGTAGATGCAAGGTACAAAGATACTCATGCAGACATTCAAGCCATCAAAGACCATCTGCTGAAGACCACTGGCTCTGCCCCTACCACCATTCTCAGGGATGAAGATGATGATGCATTCACAGCTGATGATGCCAAAAGGGGGAGAGTGGCAGAGATAGGTTGCCAAAGCTAGATCCCTTTGGTTGTCCACCTTCACAAAAAGGTAAATCAAAGTCTGCCAACATACCAGGGTCTACTCAAACAGCACCACAAAAGCAACAACAAACTCAAATAGCACCACAACAGCAACAACAAACTCAAACTGCACCACAACAACAACAAACCAGCAAAGATAAAGCAGTAGACAACTCTACAAATAAAGAAGCTGAAAAACCTGCTGAAGACAAACAAAAGAGGGCTGACACTTTGGAAGCCAAAGCAGAGTTGTTGGTACAACTAAAAAGGGAACAACAGCAGGAAGTTGAAGATGTGGGATCCTCAAAAAGGAAGAAGATGCCTGCTAAACATGTCAGACAACCACCATCTAAACTGAAAACAACTGCTGCTAAAATCTCTATTGATAAAGCCACTGCTGACAAAACCACTGTTGCCACCCAAACCACTGATAAAACCATAACACCTGAACCTACAACAACACCTGAACCTACAACCACCAAACCTACATCTGAACCTACAATCACATCACTACCCAAATCCCAAACATCTGCTGGTCCTACTAAGGTGCCAACAAATGTTAACACAAACACTGCTTCCACACCACCATCACCAAAAATCTTGTACAAAAGGAAAAGGAAATCAACCTTTGTTGTACAGGATGAAAACATACATACATCACCACACACCACCACCACACAATCAACACCTATATCAGCCATTCCACTCTCATCATTTTCACCACACACATCACAATTCGGATACCATAGACCACCACCAACCATTACACCATTGGCTGTTTAGTATCCCCTTGAACTTGATCTACTCAAGGGGGAAATGCAATCCTTCTATAATACTGAACAACCATCTGATAGATCCTTCCCTTCTCTTCCACATTTCCCTGTTCCCTTAAACATTGACACATATCTTAAATGCAAGGCTGAACAGGCAGATGTTATCATAAAAGATAAATGCAAAGGGAAGGATGACAGGACTGCTCAGAGCATCCATTCAGCAGAACTTAGCAAATTGAGAAGGATTGAAGATTTTGCTAAGACCTTGAGCAATTCCATGTCTGCCATGCCTCTCAGTAGTGACATGGAAAAGGAGGTTAGGGAATCCCTTCTTGAACAGATCTTGGCAACAATGCCTTACAAAGCAAACAAGAAACAGTTTGCATGCTGGACCACTCATGCACTAAGGGAAGAACTCTTAAAAATAGAAGAGTTGGCCAAAAATCCCCAAACTAAAGTCTCTGCCCCTGACTTTGGTAAAGGCAGAGATCCAGCCAGAGCCTTGAAATTTAAGAGGATGAGACAAGAAATAGTGGCTGCTGATTATGGGGAGATGAGGTCTGTTGCAAGATGGTCTGAGCTGAGGCTGGTTGAAACATACAAGAGACTTGAAGAAAACAGGAAGAAAGATCCTAGCCTACCTAGAAAACCTGTCTACACTGATGAACCACTGATGAAGAGACCTCAACAGGCTTTTACTCTTGACAGCTTACTTGACACTTCTGATCTATCAGTTGTTGCTAGAAGACAGTTCAAGAAACAGAAAGAAATGTCTGAAGAAGATCAGAAGAAGTTTGCTGATACCTACATAAAAGAGGGCCTCTTCAATCAAGTGCACATTTTCTCAGATCCCACTACTGACAAGCTCAGAGAACTCATTGGGAGACCTCCATCACCAAACTCATCAAGAATAAAAGTACATCTCAGCAAATCCACTGACTCAAAAATTCTAAAATGGAAAGTCAATAAAGACAACCATGAATTGACTCTGCTCAGGTCAGATGGAAAAGTTCAAAAGCTAAGCATGGATGATGCATATAGCCTATGTGCAAATGATCTCCAAACACTGCTGAACCTTGAGCTTGAAAGAGATGTAGAAGACCTATTTGCCTTGGACTTTGAACTTCAATTCAAAGGACAAATCAGAGAAAGTCTGATGAGAAATAAAGATCAATAATAAAGCTTAGTTTTGGCATCATCTGTTCTAGGGGGAGATTGTTGGGTCTGCTGACCTGGAGAAGAACAGATGATTGAAAAGCCAAAATATGCTAACAGTTGATTCCATAAATAAACAGTCTTTACAACATATTCTTCCCTAAAGACTGCTGACCCTAACAACTGTTCCATCCAAACAACTGTTGTGACAACTGCTGATACAAAGGACTGCTAGAGAACAACTGATAGAGAACAACTGCTGACCATAGGTCTGATGAAGAAACAACTGCTGATCAAGTACTGAAGACTAAAGGTCTGTTGGAGTCAACAACACTTAGACTCCAACAGATGTTGCAAGACCATCAGAGTTTTCCCTTAGCAGTAGTTTGCTTTACAGTGCTTTGTAATATAACAGTAGATTGTATAGGGCAGATGTTTTATGTTGTTATTCTGTTAGAGGTCACTATCTTAGGTGACGTCAGTACATGTCACCAGTGGTTTAGTTTTGTCTATAAATAGAACAGTGCTTGTACTGTTCTATTACATCACACACAAACATTCTCTCAGACAAACAATCACTGTGTGATCAGGCTGAGGGGGAGTATTTTTACTGATTGTAATCTTTCAATTAAATGAAAGCATTTGATCATTGAAAACATTTATTCCTGTTGTTTTGATTATAGTTTATCTTTCCGCTGCACTTTCCATATTTACTTACATCATTCATTTCTCATCTTATTCTAAATATATCAAAACAATCAAACTCAGATCCTAACAGATCACAAATATCCAAACCTAAAGAAAGATCCTCTGTAGGTCATTGATCATGATCACATTAAGTTTGCTACTTTGAGCATGATGATTGTTTACAAAGGTATTCCTGAAGCAGAAAAGCCACCAAATAAAAACTTGTTTGGTCATTTGAGAGATGTGGGTTATACTGATCCAGGTGAAGATAATGCTAGACATGAATAATGCACTTACACATTTAACTTTAACTCAGAAATTAATGAAGAGAATCTTTCAAATTGTTTTGTCAAAGTCTCTCCATTAACACGAGTAAAGGTTTCATATAGTTGAGCAAGAATTTCTCTGGTGTTGGCAATCACCTCATCAGTTCCTCCAAACTATTCTTTTAGGCAATCCCACAGCTCTTTGGCACTTTCACAATGTAAAAGCCCAGCATATATTTCATTTGGGAGGGCCATAGCCAACATAGAGAATGCCTTAGCATCCGGCTCAAGTTTTAGGAAATCTTCTTCAGTGTAGTCTTTTGGTTCTTTTGTTCTTTCTACTTTAGTCTCTGGGTCTATTATTACTGGTGTATGGGGTCCATACATGACAGACTTCCAACATCTAGTATTTTGTTAAGATAAAGTATGTGTCATCCTCCTTTGCCAGATATTGTATTCATTTCTGACTAGCATAGGAGGCTTATTGGCAGATCCAGTATTATGAGGGTCTATTTTTAAGAAATTTGATTGATCAATGGTTTCTTAAAGTGATGGATTTTAAAAAGTGAACTAGAATCCGTTATTGAATATCAATAAGAGCCTGTGTCTGAATCTCAATTTGTTAGATTGTTATTTGATCAGATGAACCAGATGCTCTGATACCAATTGTTGGATCAGTTTCTTGTTTAACAGTTCTTGTTATGAACACTTATGTATAATCTATCAATGTAAATTGCACAGCGGAATAAATGTAAGTGTTCAAGTTAAAGTTTCACTTTTAACAGGAGTTATTACTCCCCCTTGATGAATGAACTAAAGCAGTAAATGAGAGACAAAACAGTTAATGAATAAAACAGTATATGCTTCAAATGATTCTCAATATATTGTAAATATTAACTACACAAGGACTGTCTAAAATAGTGGAATGAACCCATCTATTTATAGACGAACGTATACGTACAAGAGAAGTATTGAAGCAATATAATAATACAGATACTACAACAGGCTGTAGCATTGGTACTTGAACAAAGACTTTAACAAAAGTAATATATAATACTAAACTACTGAAGTATAAGGCGGTGGGAAGCTTCTATCAAAACATCTGATGAGTGATAAACTAGTGATGAGTAGTTTGTCTTCAGTAGTTCCTCAGAGACTTTGTTTGGTTCATCTTCAAAACTTCTTATCATTACTCTTCATCATTTGATATCTTCTTCTTCAGTACTTTCAGTCTTCCTCTTCAGCAATTTCTATACTTAGAATAATATTGCAGAATATGTGTTAAACTAAGGTATCAAAAGTAGTTTCGTCAATCCTCTTTGTCCTTACAGAAGTAACAAGACAATGATCAGGAAGTTAATAAATGTACCAGCTTACTAATACACCTGCAAAATTGTAGCCAAAACAATATTATGTTGGTTCATGTGTGTATGTGGCTATGAGTTATGTTTGTATAGCTAAGCTAACACTTGCAAGTTACAATTATTTTTAATGATTGATAAGATTTAGATAAGTAAAGTGTTTGGTGAGAATGATGATTTACCAGTTAGTTACAATTATTTTAAGAAACGTAATAGACTCAATATATGTTTGGTAGCATAAATATAATAATGTTGATTTGATGTGTCTATGGAATGGTTGATTGCAGGTTACTTATGGTAGGTTATGGATAGGGTTAGCAGTTACTTTCAGGAATGATGTAGATTGTGTTAATGAGGTGCCGTCTTTATATTTTTTGTTAAGTCATATGAGATTTTTCAACCCCGGGACACTCCCGGGGTAATCAGCTAGTACTAACACACTGTTATGAATGCAATACAATCATTCTAGATGAAGATAAAACACCCTAACACAATCAAGCAAAGAAAAAGCGTAGGCGATAAGGAACCATCGAAGAACGAAGCCCTGCTTATTTGTTTGAAAGTCGTTAACGTTTTTTTATGTGGCCAGAGGAGTAGTTGGTAGCTGACGGTCTGAGGTTGGAGTAGGTGGCTTTGAATTGATGGTGTGAATGAACTTATGGTTTTCCAAAAAAAACAAATTGATATTCACGATGGCCATTGACGTATACACGCACAGTGACAACTTTTTGAGATGTCTTTTTCCAATGTGACCCACATTCTTGTTATGCATTTTTTTTATTTCCAAATTCCATTAATCATTAAATTAAAAAAACTAGTTAATGTTAAATTGGTGGTTACCAATTCAACACACACTAAATTGGAACATTTACCCTTAAACAATCAAATTAATCACTTAATTTATAATAGATATTACAAAAGTGCAACTCATTTAATCTCACCCCTTAATGATTCTAGTTAATTACTTTAACTAATTATTACCAATTGAATATTTAGATAAAAATATGTTTTGAATAATTAAGACAAAATAATTTAGTTAATTGCTTTAACTAATTACTGTAAATGAATACAATAATCATAAATATTGAAATAATTAACTAGGAGTTACACAACGATCCAACAAATTATAATAAACACTTTGAACATAAGAATGTTTCTATTTTATAAGCAAAGTATTTATAAAATAGATGTTAAATAATATAAATAAATAAATGATTAATTATGTCTAATTAAACATAAATAAGACTAAAAATACAAGATATGATCCAAAAATTCTATTTTTATAGAAAATGGAGGCTTCCTGATGTAAATCAATGAAAATAATTTTCCCATAATTTTTATAAACTTATTATATTTAAAAGTGATTTAATGAAATTAAATAATGTTTAAATGATTAAAAATAGGAAACTTAATAAAAATAAGTGTTTTCTAAGCCAAAATTTTTTTATTTCAATTCATGATGATTAGAAATAATTTCCAAAAAAATTTGAGATTAAAATCATTAAAAATTATTTTTTAATCAATTAAATATGATTAAAAAAATTTAATTCAATAAAAATATAAAATAAGACATTTTCTAGAAAATAAAAGTGTGGAAATTTTCTTTATGGTGTCAAGATGCTACACATAAATTTTTATAATTTTTGGATCAAAAATAAATTTATTATGAATATTTCAAAGTCTATATATTATATATATTTAAAGAAAATAAGAAAATGAAAATTCAAAAGTAAATAGCAAAAAAAAAGTACAAATTCACGTCCAAGGGAACTCCAAGCTGTGCCTTTTCTGCACACTGATACATGCATTACCACTAGGCCAAAGTTAATTTTGTTATATAGTTTAGAAAGAAAAAAAATATAAGATTATTATTCAACATTCCAACTTATTCCCCAAATCACTAAAGAACCCTAACCCTAGCCCTTAATCTAATAACCAGATTCAAGCAACAATGAAACCCGAATCTATAGGACTTTCGTAAAGGTATAACTAAACAACAAAACGACAAAGAAAAATTTAACTTACAATTTATATATCGATCCAAACCAAGACTTCAAGACTCGAACAAAAATGGCCGATTGGAGCTTTCTTGGACGTGTTTAAGCTTCGTTTTTTAGTGGGATATGATGTTCGGAGGTTGGGAAACGATTTGCCAAGGTCAATTTATTGCATTAACAACTAGAAATGCTCGTTTTAATCGCGTTTATAGTCCGGTCGGTTATATAACAAAAAACCCGATTGAAACTCAATTAACACGATAAAGAAACGCATATTAATGGTTGTAATGGGTCAGTAATGGTGGAGGAATGACTAGCAAGCAATAAAAATGAATTTAAGACTCCAAACCAAAGGATTTAACGCGGCCAGAAACTGAATCCAGTGGCCGGATTTTGTTCGCCGAAAAAACGGAAGGCAACAGGGAAATAAAATTTGTTTGATTTAACTTTCACAACTTGGTAACTTAGGTCCCTCTACTTTGACTAGGTTAGATATATTAGGTTTTTGGTTGAGTTTTTCTTATAAAAAGTTAACTAAGTTAACTTAACTTAAAAGCTTTAAACTTCATAAAACTTGGAATTTTTTTTTATAAAATTCATTCCGAATAATGTTTCAAGATATGCATTTGATTAAAACTTATACCCGATCCACAATAACTATAAGTGATAAAATTTTAGTTCGCTCTAAATTTAATTTGAAAACGACGAAAACTTACAGGGACCATAATGGAAATATTTGAAGGACTATTATTGCCAATTAGATGAAAGACGAGGGTGACGGTTGTCACAGTCTCCCCTACTCTAGATAATTTCGTCTTGAAATTCCTTTCAAGTGGAGGCTACTATGAAGCAAAGGGCGTTGTAAAAGTAAACTATATTTTTAAAAGAAAATTTCATCATTTATGATTCGAAAAAATTTAAAATAGTTGTCTAATACCCAAAGTAAAAGTTTCAAAATCTTTGACAGTTAACCCAAAGTTAGAAAGTTAAGAGTTTAAATGAGAAAAGTTTTGGGAAAGTATAACGGGTGAGGGGCAGAGGTATTAATGAAGCAGTCTCTCCTACTTTAGAAATGTTTAACATCCTTATGTTGTTGATTCTTTTGTAGTTCTTACTTTAACAGCAAATCCCTAAATGGTCCCAACATCTATCTATCTATTTAATAAAAGAATAGACTCGGGTCGAATAGAGACCTTAGAGAGTGTGCATAGGATCCAACTAACAAATGGAGCTCTGAATTTACACTAAACTGTTTTTTTTTCATTCTCCAAAACATAACTCTCCGATTCTTCCTAAGAAAGTTTTCTATCCTCCTTGATTTTGCATAATCTTTTGATTCTCTAAAACCGATTCAACATCTTCAATCGGATTTAATCATTCAATTTTATCAAGGTAACGATCGATCATACTGTTCTAACGTTGATTCATATTATTATGTTTCATTTCATTTTTATTCTTAACGTTATTTTTGTTGTGTCAAAATCCGAATGTTTTCATAATATTTTGTTTTCGGCCGTAGATAAACAAGAATTGTACTAATATTGTTGAATCAGTTAAACCGACTCAAAATTTGAAATCGTATATAATTATACAAATTTAGCAAGGTAATGATCGGTCCTATAATTATAACGTTGATTCATATTATTATGTTTTACTTGATTTTTTATTGTTAATCATAATTTTGTTTTCAATATCCGGATCAAATAATAATGTTTTAATATCCGAGTCAAGAAAAATCAGTGGTATACCAATTTTTTTTATTTCAAGTTTATCAATGTTTACATTATTTGATGTAGATTTCAACTGATTTTGAATCTTTTCTTACCTGATGCAAATTAGGATTCATTTTTCTGCTTCTTATTAGGGTTCAATTTTTGGTTCTTTTCCTTATTAATTTTTGGGTTAGTGTCATCGTGTCAATATACATAGTAATAATCATACTGTGTTTTAACATTAAATAAATAATACATAACTTTATATTGACATTTGAATTGTTTTCTGCTTCTTAATTGAAAATAAAAAAATTAAAAAAATCAGGATTTGATCCGAACACACAAACGTTATTATGTCTTATCACAATGGACCTCAATTCTTTAAGGTTTTGCATGACCCTTTAACAACAGTTTTGGTATGTTTGATATTTTTAAACTTATGATTTTGAAATTAATAAGTTTTAATGAGATTGTAGCAGTTTTAATGTTATTTGTTAAGATTTTATTGAAATTTTGTTATTGATATTAAAATTCTTCCTTTTTTAAATTTATGGTATATAGTAAATTATTGTACTTATTCGCAGAGATGAATGTATTAATTTAAATTGACTCTCATTAAATTGTTAATAAATGCTAACCAAATCAATAATTCAATTGGCAATAAAATAGTAAATGATTGAAAATTTTAATCTAACATTTGTTAACAATTTCTTACAATAAACACGATAATTAAGTTAATAATTAATATAAAGAAAAATCTGATTATCACTTTCATTTAACAAATTTTATGAATTTGGGTTGGAATCCAAATTTATAACAATAATCTCGAATTTAAACTTATATATGCATGTTGAATCTCATTCAATTGTTAATAAATAGTTTGTAGAGAATAATGCATTCATTCACATTAATTCTCATTATATTGTCAATAAATGCATGTTAACAAAATCATTAGACTAAATTACACTTTGTGTCCTTAATGTATGACACAAATTATGAAACAAGCCCTTTTTTATTTTATTTTATTTTTTTGCATTTTATGTCCAAAATTTGCTTTTTTATTGCATTTTATGTCCTTTCTAACTAACTGGGTTAGATTTCTCAGTTAACTTCATTACCATCAGGGGTATTATTGTCTAGTTAGTCTGAAAGGACATAAAGTGTAATTTATCCTTTTTTATTATCTTTATTTTATTTGTGGGACTCACCCACCACCACTTCATCTTCACCCTCCACCCACCACCACTTCATCTTCAACCTACACACCCTTAAGTCAGCTCCTATCCATATATCCAAACACCCTTAAGTCAGCCCCTATCCATATATCCAAACACCCTTTGTGTGACTTGAGCTTTATAAACAACCCCTTCCTTCTTTGTTGTTTGCACAAAATTCACAGCCAAGGTCCCTAACCAGAGCCACCGCCGGCCACCACCTTCGGCCGGCGCCGGCGCCGCCATCGTCTTCCTACTCCGGTGAGCTCCTCCTCTCCCAATAATATAGCCTACAACCACCAAACCCCTCTTCCTTATGTTTGAATGGATCGGGCCTAGCATCGGTAACCCCTTTTCACCTTTTGTTCCAATAACACTACCTGAACCATCTTATGTTTCTGTTGAGTGAACCAAGACAGTCACCAGACTTGGTGACTGTTGTCTGTGACCCTATTCTTCTTATTCAAACATCAACCGAAACCATCCTTGTTCTCCTTTGTTTCTGTTTCTGTTTTGATTAGGAAACCCGGTCGAACCCCTTCATCCTTTCTTGTTTATTGAACCGGTTATGGTACCGGTGAACCCTCCTTTGGTTCCATTATAAATCAGTCGAACCTTTGGGACCTCTTGTGATTTCCGAGCAAGTGGGTGTATCACCGGTCAGTTGTTATTGATCAAACCCTCTGTTGTAAAACAAGGTCTCGAAGGCCGAGTACTCCCCGAGTAATCGCTACAAGGTAGGTTGCCGAGAACCGAGTACCCTACGCCTAGGCCGAGTACTCCCCGAGTACTATCCGACTTGGCCGAGAACTCCCCGAGTACTCCCGACTCCGACTAGGGAGCGCCTAGCGACTTTTGCAACCATGATCAAACCCGAGCTCTATTTCGATAATAATCTACTGTCATCAGTAACCTATAAGTTCCATTATAAATCAGACAAGAAATCTGCAAAGTTAATTGCTCAGAATCTGAAGTGGGTGTCTCTGTTTAGGATGTTTTCGAACGGAAAAGATTTTTAAAATAACCTATCACCACTTCAATTTCTGTAATGTTGATGGTGGTGGTTGAAGATGAAGTGGTGGTGGGTGGAGGTTGAAGATGAAGTGGTGGTGGGTAGAGGTTGAAGATGAAATGGTGGTGGGTGGGTCCCACAAATAAAATAAAGATAATAAAAAAAAGGATAAAATTACACTTTATATCCTTTCTGACTAACTGGACAATAATACCCCTGATGGTAATGAAGTTAACTGAGAAATCTAACCCAGTTAGTTAGAAAGGACATAAAATGCAATAAAAAACAAATTTTGGACATAAACTGCAAAAAAAAAGGGCATGTTTCATAATTTGTGCCATACATTAAGGACACAAAGTGTAATTTAGTCAAATCATTAATTAATTTAGTCAACAAATTAGTAAATGATTGAATTTTTTAATTTAATTTTTATCAACATTTTCATATGATAAAGTCGTATTTTTTGTTAATGATTAATATAACTTAAATTTGATTAACAGATTCCAAAAATTTATACGATGTTCAAATCAATAATAATCATATTAAACTACTAGGTTAGAGTCCCGGGTGTACACCCGATAGATTCACAAGTAAAATGAAAAGGTTCTATAAAGATTGTAGTATAAAAGTTATTTTATATGTTGAAAGTTACATAATACAAAAGAACAAAATATCTTTGATTATGATGACTTGCAGCAAAAGAAGAAAAAAAAAATTTAAGTTCTTGGTTGAGAGATATGTGGATCCAAATGGGGAGAAGGCTTATTTTCTTTGAAGATAAAAAAACTATATAATAATTTAAGTATAGAAATACCTTATTTTCTGAAAGTAAGGTTTCAGCAGACATTGGTATAATTTTTCAAGCTTCTTAATGAAACAAAATGAGTCTTAGCCCTATATTGAAATTTCAAAATTTTTGAAACTTTACAGTTGAAAACTTATATATTGATTTTTATGAATTTTATTTAATTATTACCATTTAAAACACAGTTTATTTTTAGAAGCACAACTTCCACAATTCAATGATTAAATTTATATAATAGTTTTATAGTTTATTTTTTTACTAAAATTTAATAAAAAACGTAATGGTATAAGTACCCTATAATAAAAAATATATTGCATATTTTTTTGTTAAAACATAAATTTTATTAATTAAAAAGTTACTTTGAAGATAAAAAAAAAAACTGTTGGGTCTGCTGACCTGGAGAAGAACAGATGATTGAAAAGCCAAAATATGTTAACTAATGATTCCACAAATAAACAGTCCTTACATCATACTCTTCCCAAAAGACTGCTGACCCTAACAACTGTCCCATCCAAACAACTGCTGATACAAAGGACTGCTAGAGAACAACTGATAGAGAACAACTGCTGACCAAAGGTCTGATGAAGAAACAACTGCTGATCAAGTACTGAAGACTAAAGGTCTGTTGGAGTCAACAGCACTTAGACTCCTACAGATGTTACAAGACCATCAGAGTTTTCCTTAGCAGTAGTTTGCTTTAAGAGTGCTTTGTAATAGAATAGTAGTTTGTATAGGGCAGATGTTTAATGTTGTTATTCTGTTAGAGGTCACTATCTTAGGTGACGTCAGCACAGGTCACCAGTGGTTTAGGTTTGTCTATAAATAGAACAGTGCTTGTACTGTTCTATTGCATCACACACAAACATTCTCTCAGACAAACAATCACTGTGTGATCAGGCTAAGGGGGAGTATTTGTACTGATTGTAATCTTTCAATAAATGAAAGCATTAGATCATTGATAACAATTATTCCCATTGTTTTGATTATAGTTTATTATTCCGCTGCACTTTCCATACATACTTATATCATTCATTTCTCATCTTATTCTAAAACATCAAAACAATCAAACTCAGATCCTAACAATTGGTATCAGAGCTTCGTCAATTAAATTCGATCTAACAAATCAATTTAATATAAACAGATCAACTCACAATTATTGATATCGTTTGTCTATTGGATTGAAAACAGAGTAATAGTTTAATTTCGATTCAACCGTTTTTAAACAGACTTTGTTTTTTGAAAAATCAGAGAATGGCTTCAATCAATCACGATCCACATAACACTGGCACGAATACAATATCTGACAACGTCGGATGAGCCATGTTCTAGCTCAACAGAACACTGGGTGTTGGAAGTCGGTTATCTTCGGACCACATGTTCCGATGGTGCCGAGTACTGAAGATCCCAAGGTTCAGGAGCCAAAGAAACTTGAAAACTACTCCGACCAGGATTTTCAGAAAATTGAGTTAGATGCTAAGGCCTTCAGTATTGTGGCCATGGCTCTACCCAATGATATATATGCTGGGCTGTTACACTGTAACAGTGCAAAGGAGTTGTGGGATGCACTGAAAGAACAATTTGGTGGGACTGAAGAGGTTATTGAAAACAATCGTGAAATACTTAACCAACAATATGAAACATTCAGTCATGTCAAGGGAGAGTCATTAACTCAACAATTTGAGAGGTTTAACTGTCTCATTAGTGAACTAAAATTGGTTGGTCTTACTTACCCTCATTCAACCCTGAACCATAGGTTTTTAAGATCATTACCAGACAAATGGGTCATTATTGCTATTGTTATGAGAAACTCAATTGGATTTAAGGACCTATCACTGACCCAGCTTCATGGTAAGCTCTTGACCTATGAGAGAGAGCTTAACCAGAAAAAGAAGCTCCAGGACTCTGGAAAAGTGTCTGATGATTATGTATTTGGGAATACAACACTTTTGGGTCATGATGAGGTGCCTGGAAATACTAAGGATCAGAGTTATGATCATTTCATTGACATAACTTCAGGTTTTAACTCAGGTTTTAACTCTGATTTTTATTCACCAAACTATGCTTTCACAGCAAGTGGTGGTGATATCAGGCATCTGATAACATATCCTTTGAGTATGATGACCTGAAATACTTTGACCCTGATGATTTGGAAGAAATGGACATTATGCACCAATTGGCCCTTCTCAGTGTAAGAACTAACAATTTTTACAAGAAAACTGGGAGAAGGTTTCCAGGGTTAACTGGCAGATCAATGGTTGGGTTGGATAAATCAAAGATAAAGTGTTATAAATGTCATAGACTTGGTCATTTTGCTAGGGAATGTAGGGGTCAACATGGTACACCTATAATCACCTATCCAAATCAAAGACCTCAGACCAACACTTATCAAAACTCCTACCATACCCCTGGACCAAAGGTGCAAAACACTGCTCATTTTGCACAGTCCTCAAACATTGTTCCTGTCCAGTATGTCCAAACCACTGTTCCTCAGATCCACTATGTGCAAACACCTGTTGCTCAAGCACCTGTGCAAACGACTGTTGCTCCATCCTCTGCTCCTGCAGAGAGCAGTCAACAGAGCTTCTTTACACAAGGCTTTGTTGATTGGAGCAGTCTACCAGATGAGTTAACAAATGAAAATTTTGCATTAGTTGCCAAAGCTGAAAATGAACCAGAAAACTTTTATTTCATGGCTATGGTTGATGAGGTTGAATCTGAGGAGGTGGTGACTGAATCAAATGTTGTGACTGATGATGTTGTTGATGAAGTTGTTACAGGTGAAAAACCTGAAGAAGAGGTTGTGAATCTCTCAGATCCCTGGGGTGCATTTGATGATTGTGAGTGCAAGTGTGATTGTGCATTGGTGGCTGCTGCTAAGGTATCTCCTCAAATTCTTAAGGATTTGTGTTCTGACAGATGTGTAATAGCATTTGCTAACATCAAAGAGGTGAATGAAAACCTTAGAAAGAAAATTTTTGATGATGAAGTTAAATTTGAGAAACTATCAAAAGATTTAAAAACAAGTTTAACTGAAAAGGAATCTGAAATAAGTAGCTTAAAACATGAAGCAACCATAACCAAAGACCAGCTCCAAACTATGATAACAAAATATCAGAGTTGTAAAAGTGAGCTTGAGTCCACCCAAGTTGAATGTGAGAAATGGGTGGAATCATGTAGAGGATTTGAGATGCTACTCATCAAACAAACCAAAAGTCATGTGAAGTTTGGTTTTGGTTTTGAAACCACTGCTCCAGCTTTTGAAAACACTGACAAAAGGGGTCAAGAGTCTGTTGAGATAGTTCCAACAAACTTGCAGGGTCAAGAGATTAAAATCACTGAACCAAATGGTAAGAAAATTGTTCTTGAAAAACCAGAAGGTTCCTCATCATTCACTAAACTTGAAAAGTATGAATTTAAACCTACTTGGTCTGATGAGTGTGATACTCTTGAGAATTTTAAACCTGTTGATTTTAAAACACCTGAAGGAAAGACAGCTCCTCAGGCAAAAGTCATTCCCTTGAAAAACCTTCCAGCAGATGCTCAAACATTTGCTGAAAAGAAGGCTGAAAAAGGGAAGAAGAAAGAAAAGACTGTCCACTTGTTCTGTGATTTCTGTGAAAAGAAGAATCATGTCACTAAAAACTGTTTTCTTCTAAAAGCATATGACATTAACAAAGGAACAAGTGTATGTGATTCCAAAGCCACATGTTCAATATGTGGGAAAAAGAATCACAAAACCAAAGAGTGCTTGTATCTTAAAAATTTTGATGTGAAAATACAAGAGTACAAAGCTAAAACTCTTGCAAATCCTGGGGTAAGTACTTCAAAAGGAAAGCCCAAACAGACCTTCACTCCTGTCCAAACATCTGTTACTAAAAGTCTTGAAACATCTGCTCCTAGGGATGTCCAAGTAACAGATGCTCCACCCACAAGCAAGTACCCAAGAGGATATGGACAACCACCATGTCATAGTCTGTCACATGTTTATGAGGAGCCAAAAAGACCCTTTAAACCAAGAGTGAACAGAAATCCCTATGGGTATTATCATATGTCTGGAAGTGATCAAACAACTGTTACCCCAAGTGTTGACATTCAAGCACTGGCAAATGGTCAGCAGCAGTTGTTGAACTTGATTCAAAAATTAGTTCAAACCACTGATCATCTTCCAAAGCTTGAGTCTGAAAAGTCTGAGGACCCATCCAAAGCCAACTTGGCTTTGGACACTCACCAAAACTAATCCTACTGCTGTGTAGGGAGCTTCTGCTTGTTTAGATAGTCTTTGGTATGTAGATAGTGGAGGCTCCAGGCACATGACAGGATGTAGAGCCCTTCTTCTGGACTTCTTAGCTCATGGAGGGGGTGATATATCCTTTGGTAATGATTCAAAAGGTAAGGTGTTGGGGTCAGGGACTGTACAAGCTGAGAAACTCAAGTTTGAAAATGTCAATCATATTGATAATCTCAAGTTTAATCTTCTGAGTGTTTCACAAATGAGTGACAAAGGTTATGGCTCATTCTTCAAAAAGAAAACTTGCAAGATTATTGGGCCAGAAGTGGTGAAAAAGATTGATACCATCATTGCTGAGAGCAAAGCACAACTTGTTGCTCATAGAAGTGGCAATGTGTATGTTGTTGATATGTTAAAGGACAATCCTATGGCAAATGTCTGTTTGTTTTCTGCTGCCTCCACAAAGGAGACAGAATTGTGGCATAGGAGACTAGGTCATACCAACCTTAACACTATCAATACACTCTCTAAACAAAGTCTTGTCAGAGGCTTACCATCAAAAGAATTCAAATGTGATGAGCATTGTGTTTCATGTTTAAAAGGGAAACAACATAAAAGCTCTTACAAATCCATTGATGTGTCCAAAACCAGTCAATGTCTACAATTTTTGCACATGGACTTGTTTGGCCCTGTTAAAATCATGAGTCTAAGAAGAAAAAGATTTTGTCTTGTCATAGTTGATGATTTTTCTAGGTTTACATGGACTTACTTTTTACATTCTAAGGATGAGACTGCAGGTATATTGAAGGACTTTGTCACCAAAGTTGAAAAACAATATGACTTGCCAGTAAAAGTCTTCAGGAGTGACAATGGAACAGAGTTTAAAAATAAGGAGTTGGATGATTTCTGTGTGTCAAAGGGGATTGTAAGGCAGTACAACATCCCAAGAACACCAGAGCAAAATGGGGTGGTTGAAAGGAAAAATAGAACTCATATAGAAGCTACAAGAACCATGCTAGCAGATTCTGGTTTGCCATTGTCCTTCTGGGCAGAAGCTGTAAACACTGCTTGCTATGTTCAAAACAGAGTTTTGATCAACCCTAGACATCAAAAAACTGCTTATGAAATTTTGTTCAAAATCAAACCATTAATTTCATTTTTCAAAATCTTTGGCTGCCCATGTTTCATTTTAAATCTCAAAGATTCCATTTCAAAGTTTGCAGCCAAAGTAGATTGTGGTTATTTTCTGGGATATTCTTCTACTGCCAAGGCTTATAAAGTGTTTAACACAAAGACCAAGACAATAGAAGAAACTCTGAATGTAAAGTTCAATGAACTTTCATCCCTAAAAATCCCAGCAAATCCTGCTGAACTATTTGATTTAGATAAATTCAAATTTGAAGATATCACTGTTAAGACTAACAATGCAGGTATTCCACAATCTCCACAACAAGATTACAGAACAGATGTTGTGATCCCCAGTCACTATAAAATGTATTCTGCATCAGAGGGAGCAGCTGGTCAAAACAATTGTCAAAACTCTGCCACAGCTGAGTCAACCACTGTTGGCCAGTCTTACCCTCAAACCACTGCTTCACCTCTCACAACCACTGAACAATCATCTGTTGACAAAAGTCAATCATCTGCTGACAAAAGTCAGTCCAGTTTTACACCACTTGGACCCATTCCCCCACTTCCATTCCAAACATCTGATAGCACTACAGAAGTGCAAACAGATGTTACATCAACAGAGTCTCCAAACCTCTGTCCTTCACCTCAAAATGCCATCATACCATATCAGGGAGATCTTATCTACCTAAGAGCTCATCCACCAGACCAAATCATTGGCAACATCAGAGAGGGTGTGCTCACAAGAAGCCAATCCTCCAATATCTGTCTTTTTGCAGGGTTCCTATCTCTCACACAACCTGTCAAGTACCAAGAGGCACTGAAAGACAACAGTTGGGTAGAAGCTATGCAAGAAGAGCTCCTTCAATTCGAAAGACAACAAGTATGGGAACTTGTACCACTGCCTAAGGATGTTTGTCCAATAGGTACAAAGTGGGTCTTCAAAAACAAAACTGATGAAGGGGGTATTGTTGTCAAGAATAAAGCCAAGCTTGTGGTTCAAGGCTTCAGAAAAGAAGAAGGAATAGACTATGATGAAACCTTTGCTACTGTAGCAAGGTTAGAAGCCATCAGACTCTTTCTAGCCTTTGCTGTCAACCACAACATCAAGGTGTATCTGATGGATATCAAATGTGCCTTCCTTTATGGCAAAATTCAGGAGGAAGTCTATGTATGTCAACCACCTGGTTTTGAAGACACATTCCATCCTGATCATGTCTACAAGCTCAATAAAGCCTTGTATGGACTCAAACAAGCACCAAGGGCCTGGTATGAAACTCTCTCCACTTTTCTCTTATCCATTGGCTTCACAAGAGGTAAAATTGATAAAACCTTATTTTTAAATGGAAAGGGAAAGACTTAATGATTGTTCAAATATATGTGGATGATATCATTTTTGGATCCACATGTAACAAAATGTGTGAGGAGTTCAGGAAACTCATGACAGCAGAGTTTGAAATGAGTGCCATGGGTGAACTTCAGTGTTTCCTTGGTCTCCAAGTGAAACAACTGCAAAATGGCACATTCATCCATCAAAATAAATATGTAATGAATTTGCTAACTAGATTTGAGATGAATGACTGTAAGCCATGTAGTACACCCATGAGTACAGTCAAGCTACTCACTATTGATGACAAGGATGAACTGGTTGATCAAACACATTATAGATGCAAGATTGGGTCTTTATTGTACTTAACTGCATCTAGGCCAGACATTATGTTTGCCACTTGTGTTTGTGCAAGATCCCAAGCTTCACCTAGAAAGTCAAACCTTATTGCTGTGAAAAGGATATTCAGATACCTAAAAGGTGCTCCCACACTTGGTATCTGGTACCCTGCTAATGGAAACATTGAGCTTTCAAGTTATTCAGATAGTGATTTTGCTGGCTGTCACACCACAAGAAAATCCACATCAGGAGGGTGCCAATTTCTAGGGAATGCCTTAGTATCTTGGCAAAGCAAAAAGCAGGCAGCTGTTTCCACCTCAACAGCTGAGGCTGAATACATTGCTGCTGCAAGCTGTACAACCCAACTCATGTTGCTTCAAAATCAATTGCTGGATTTTGGGATAACTGCATTACAGACTCCACTCATGTTGGATAGTCAAGCTGCTGAAAATATCATCAAAAATCCAGTCTCTCACTCCACTACCAAACACATTGACATCAGACATCATTTTGTCAGAGATAGCTATGAAAAAGGTTTGATTTCTCTGCACCATGTTCCAACAGAGGATCAGTTGGCAGATGTGTTGACAAAAGCTTTAGACACATCTACCTTTACAAATCTGATTTCTAGAATTGGCATGTTAAACATGGATTAAACAACAAAATGTTTCTAATAAAAGCATTAAAATGTTTTCAGAAAATCAAAACTCATCCTTCAAAATATCTTTTTGGTTGAAAAATCTGTTTCAAACCTTTGATCAGATAAAACAACTGTTTTATTATCCATATCTATATTATATATATATATATGTATCTACAATAATGATAAAAAAAACTGTTGTTTGCATCAGTTGTTTGCCTTAGCTGTTTGCTAAAAACAGTTGTTCCCCACCAGATGTTTTAACCATCAGATGTTTGCCACGTCTGCTCTTACAAGCAGAGTTTTGGCCACATCAGCGGTTTCACCAGAGCCTATAAAAACCCTGTTTTATCACAACAGTCGTTACACTGTCTCATTGTATTCAAAATACTGAAACTGCCTTCTTCATTCACAAACCCTCAATCAAATTTCATTCATTCTCCACTTCGGAATCCATTACAATGGATCTTCAAGCTAAAGCCACCCACAATTACCTTCCATATCTGGTTAAAACAGATGAAAATACTCCATTTCATTCCACCATCGACATCATTCTAAAATCCAAATACCTGACAATCTTAACCGCTGACGCCCCCATCTATCTTGATACTCTCCAAGAATTCTGGTTGAATGCTGAGTTCTTGCTTCAAGACAAAAAGCCTACTTCCATTATATCAAAACATGGTGAAACAAGTATCGTCATTACCCCTCAACTGATATCCACAACCTTCTCACTTAATGACCTGTCAGGTAAAGACTCTTTCCCTATAACAGAGCTTCATACAGAGTTTCAGGAAAGGGGGTATGATGCTCAGATGACTGGGTCAACACTTTTCAAAAAGTTTTTCCCACCAGTCATGAAATTTTTCTTCCATACCCTCCTTCTCTGTGTCTCCGCTAAGTCCACCTCCTTTAATGAAATCCCATTGAGGATTCAGTACTTGGGCTATGCTATGTTGTCAGATTCTGACTTCAATCTATCCCAGGGACTGTTTATGGATTTAGTGTCAAATGTGAAAGCCATAAAGTCTGGGTCAAACAATGCTTTTCTAATTTACCCAAGGATCTTAAGTGTAATCCTTCAAGAGGTTTTACAAGAAAAAGTTTTCAAAAAGGGTGAGTCTATGCAAATGAAGAGTCTAACTGATGAAACTTTTACTAGAATGCTGGGTGCAAACACCCAAGAAAAAGCATCAAAAGTGTCAAAGGTTTCAAAAACACAAACAAAGAGGACTAAGACAACAACTGTTGTCCAAACTTCTGTTGTTGAGCCCACTGCTCCTGGTGATCATGGCACTACATCCAGTGCTGTGAAACCCACACCAGCCATTTCCAAAAGAAAACGTCCATCCACAAAAACCACCACTCCACCTTACAAGAGACTTCTGGAAGCTGAGATACCAGAAGATAATTCTGTTGCAACACAAAAGCAACTAGAAACCACTGTTGTTACTTCCTCACAACAGCTGGAAATATCTCAACCTGACCAAACTCCTCATGCATCCTCCCAAAAGGATCATGTTGTAAGCCAAGGGGAACCACAACATGATACATTTGAGTCACTTGGCCAAATGTTCACAAGCCCCTCTCCCAGGGCTAATTCTCTTTTTACTCCTCCACCCTCACCATCACATGTTCAACAGACCATGCAACCTCTGTTTGAGGCTATTGACAAAACTCAGGAAAATCCCAGTTCCTCTCTTTCACCTGTCAATTAGAGTATACCTCCACAAGTGACTGGGACTGAGGAAATTCAATCAGCCATCCCACAAACAGATGAGGAGGTTACACCCCTAGAGTTCAATGCAACTCTAGGTGAGTTTTCAAGTGGAGCAACCACTACTAATGTAGAGACCATTGTCTCACACCAGGACAATGGTTACATAGCTAAGACTCCCTTGAAGGCAACAACTGATGAGGCCACTATAGTGTCCCCAAAATCAGTTGGAAGTCCCCAGAACCAAGACAAAGGGGCATCTGGTTCTCATCCTTTGGATTCACCTCCTAGGACTGAATCAGTTAAAACTACCACTGGTAGGAATTCAGATGATCCTATTAACTTAGGTGATGGATTAAAATACCAAGAATTGACGGCTAGAGTTCAAACCATTGAAACCTCTGTTGCTGACATTAAATCTGATGTCAAGCTAATATTGGAATCCTTGGCTACTCTTTCCAAGAGTCAACCATCCACATTTGATATTGCTAGTGAGCTATGGAAATCTGTTTCCCCCATCATCATAGCTCACAGAAAACTAGCAGATCAGAATCATGAAACCTACATGGCTGAGATCAGAAACATGGTAGATGCAAGGTACAAAGATACTCATGCAGACATTCAAGCCATCAAAGACCATCTGCTGAAGACCACTGGCTCTGCCCCTACCACCATTCTCAGGGATGCAGATGATGATGCATTCACAGCTGATGATGCCAAAAAGGGAGAGAGTGGCAGAGATAGGTTGCCAAAGCTAGATCCCTTTGGTTGTCCACCTTCTCAAAAAGGTAAATCAAAGTCTGCCAACATACCAGGGTCTACTCAAACAGCAACACAATAGCAACAACCAACTCAAACTGTACCACAACAACCAACTCAAACTGCACCACAACAACAACAAACCAGCAAAGATAAAGCAGTAGACAACTCTGCAAATGAAAAAGCTGAAAAGGCTGCTGAAGACAAACAAAAGAGGGCTGACACCTTGGAAGCCAAAGCAGAGTTGCTGGTACAACTAAAAAAGGAACAACAGCAGGAAGTTGAAGATGTGGGATCCTCAAAAAGGAAGAAGATGCCTGCTAAACATGTCAGACAACCACCATCTAAACTGAAAACAACTACTGCTAAAACCTCTATTGATAAAGCCACTGCTGACAAAACTACTGCTGCCACCCAAACCACTGATAAAACCACAACACCTGAACCTACAATCACATCACCACCCAAATCCCAAACATCTGCTGGTCCTACTAAGGTGCCAACAGATGTTGACACAACCACTGCTTCCACACCACCATCACTAAAAATCTTGTACAAAAGGAAGAGGAAATCAACCTTTGTTGTACAGGATGAAAACATACATACATCACCACACACCACCTCAACCACACAATCCACACCTATATCAGCCATTCCACTCTCATCATTTTCACCACACACATCACAATTCAGATCCCATAGACCACCACCATCCATTACACCATTGGCTGTTCAGTATCCCCTTGAACTTGATCTACTCAATGGGGAAATGCAATCCTTCTATAATAGTGAACAACCATCTGATAGATCCTTCCCTTCTCTTCCACATTTCCCTGTTCCCTTAAACATGGACACATATCTAAAATATAAGGCTGAACAGGCAGATGCAATTATAAAAGAGAAATGCAAAGGGAAGGATGACAGGACTGCTCAGGGCATCCATTCAGCAGAACTTAGCAAATTGAGAAGGATTGAAGATTTTGCTAAGACCCTGAGCAATTCCATGTCTGCCATGCCTCTCAGTAGTGACATGGAAAAGGAGGTTAGGGAATCTCTTCTAGAACAGATCTTGGCAACCATGCCTTACAAAGCAAACAAGAAACAGTTTGCAGGCTGGACCACTCATGCACTAAGGGAAGAACTCTTAAGAATAGAAGAGTTGGCCAAGAATCCCCAAGCTAAAGTCTCTGCCCCTGATTTTGGTAAAGGCAGAGATCCAGCCAGAGCCTTGAAGTTCAAGAGAATGAGACAAGAAATAGTGGCTGCTGACTATGGGGCAATGAGGTCTGTTGCAAGATGGTCTGAGCTGAGGCTGGTTGAAACATACAAGAGACTTGAAGAAAATAGGAAGAAAGATCCCAGCCTACCAAGAAAACCTGTCTACACTGATGAACCACTGATGAAGAGACCTCAACAGGCTTTTACTCTTGACAGCTTACTTGACACTTCTGATCTCTCAGTTGCTGCTAGAAGACAATTCAAGAAACAGAAAGAAATGTCTGAAGAAGATCAGAAGAAGTTTGTTGACACTTTCATTAAAGAGGGCCTCTTCAATCAAGTACACTTTTTCTCAGATCCCACAACTGACAAGCTCAGAGAACTCATTGGGAGACCTCCATCACCAAACTCATCTAGAATAAAGGTGCATCTCAGCAAATCCACTGACTCAAAAATTCTAAAATGGAAAGTCAATAAAGACAACCATGAATTGACTCTGCTCAGGTCAGATAGAAAAGTTCAAAAGATAAGCATGGATGATGCATATAGCCTGTGTGCAAATGATCTCCAAACACTGCTGAATCTTGAGCTTGAAAGAGATGTAGAAGTCCTATTTGGCTTGGACTTTGAACTTCAATTCAAAGGACAAATCAGTGAAAGTCTGATGAGAAATAAAGATCAAGAATAAAGCTTAGTTTTGGCATCATCTGTTCTAGGGGGAGATTGTTGGGTCTGCTGACCTGGAGAAGAACAGATGATTGAAAAGCCAAAATATGTTAACTAATGATTCCACAAATAAATAGTCCTTACATCATACTCTTCCCAAAAGACTGCTGACCCTAACAACTGTTCCATCCAAACAACTGCTGATACAACTGCTGATACAAAGGACTGCTAGAGAACAACTGATAGAGAACAACTGCTGACCAAAGGTCTGATGAAGAAACAACTGCTGATCAAGTACTGAAGACTAAAGGTCTGTTGGAGTCAACAGCACTTAGACTCTAACAGATGTTACAAGACCATCAGAGTTTTCCTTAGCAGTAGTTTGCTTTAACAGTGCTTTGTAATAGAACAGTAGTTTGTATAGGGCAGATGTTTAATGTTGTTATTCTGTTAGAGGTCACTATCTTAGGTGACGTCAGCACAGGTCACCAGTGGTTTAGGTTTGTCTATAAATAGAACTGTGCTTGTACTGTTCTATTGCATCACACACAAACATTCTCTCAGACAAACAATCACTGTGTGATCTGGCTGAGGGGGAGTATTTGTATTGATTGTAATCTTTCAATAAATAAAAGCATTAGATCATTTATAACAATTATTCCCATTGTTTTGATTATAGTTTATTATTCCGCTGCACTTTCCATACATACTTATATCATTCATTTCTCATCTTATTCTAAAACATCAAAACAATCAAACTCAGATCCTAACAAAAACTATGTAATAAAGTAAGTATAGAAATACCTTATTTTTTGAAAGTAAGATTTCAGCAGACATTGGTATAATCTTTGAAGCTTCTTAATGAAACAAAATGAGTCTTACCCCTGTAACGAAAACAAACACCTAATTAATTTTTTCAGCTTTTTCAACAATTAAAAGCATCAAAATTAAAAGATAATCATATACATCATTATATATCAAATGAAAATGTAAAAGAAGATATTAAAAAGATTACGCTTGTAAACAATATGTTGCAAATGTAATTAGCTAAAATAAATACTACTGAATAAAACATAAAACAAATCGTATCAAGTTTTTTTAAAAAGAAGTCATGTAGATTAAAAAGTTGGAGATATAAGTTTTATTAATTCTTAAAATGATTGTATAACTGAGATTAAGATTATTTATATAGTGAGAATTTGAATTAGTTTAAAAAATTGGAAAATAGAAATTTAATAATTTTATTTAATTGATTTTCGGTTAAATATATATTATTAATGATGATTGAATTATTTTAAGGAAGTTATTAATCTACATTGGGAGAATTAATATAAACTCAAATTTAAAAGTTTGAATTCAAAATTTAAATAAACTCAAACTAAAATTTTAAAAATTTCGAAATATCATTTTGTAAATTGTATACATTAATGGTTATGGTTTATATTTTTTAATTTTTTATAACTTATTAACACTTGAGGAAATAAGGGTTATCATATATATATGTTGATTTATAACTAAACATAATTTAAATGAAAATCACATATTCAAGAAATGAAACATATAATGGAAATCACATAATTGAATATAATAAACTTGTAATAATAAATTTAATTAATTTAGTTTTTTTAATTGATATTACAGTTTTCGTCAGAAAATTTAAACATTTATTGAATTGATTTGCGATCTAAGCTATAAATTAATAATGATGATTGGTTTATTTAAAGTAAATTATTAATAATTCATATGATTTAAAATAAAGAAAAAATATAAAATTCATATTCAAAAATTTGAAACTGAAAATTCAAAATTTTTGAAACTTTACAATTGAAAATTATACATTGATTTTAATGAATTTTATTTATTATTACCATTTAAAACACCATTTATTTTTAGAAATACAACTTTCAGAATTCAATGATTAAATTTATATAATAGTTTTATACTTTATTTTTTTTTACTAAAATTCAATAAAAAAACGTAACGGTGTAAGTACCCTGTAATAAAAAATATATTGCATATTTTTTTATTAAAAAAGAATTATATTAATTAAAAAGTTCCTTTGAAGATAAAAAAAAGTATATAATAAAGTATGTATTAAAATACCTTATTTTCTGAAAGTAAGGTTTTAGCAGACATTGGTATAATCTTTGAAGCTTCTTAATGAAACAAAATGAGTCTTACCCCTGTACCGAAAACAAACACGTAATTTATTTTTTCAGCTTTTTCAACAATTAAAAGCATCAAGATTAAAAGATAATCATATACATCATTATATATTAATTGAAAATGTAAAAAAAGATTAAGATTGTAAACAATATATTGCAAATGTAATTATCTAAAATAAATACTACTGAATAAAACATAAAACAAATCGTATCAACTTTTTAAAATTGAAGTCATGTAGATTAAAAGTTGGAGTTATAAGTTTTATAAATTCTCAAAATGATTGTATAACTGAGATTAACATTGTTTGTATAGTGAGAATTTGAATTAGTTTAAAAAATTGGAAAATAGAAATTTAATAATGTTATTTAATTGATTTTTGGTTAAGTATATATTATTAAGGATGATTGAAATTATTTTACGGGAGTTATTAATCTAGATTTTGAGAATTAATATAAATTCGAATTTAAAAGTTGAATTTAAAATTTAAATAAATTCAAACCGAAAATTTAAAAAATTCGAAATATTATATTATAAGTTGTATACATTAATGGTTATGGTTTATATTTTTTAATATTTTATAACTTATAAACAGATGAGGAAATAAGGGTTATCATATATATGTCAATTTATGACTAAACATAATTTAAATGAAGATCACATATTCAAGAAATGGAACATATAATGAAAATCACATATTGAATTAACTAAACATGTATTAAAAAATTTAATTAATTTATTATTTTGAATTGATATTTACACTTTTCATCAGAAAATTTAAACTTTCATTGAATTGATTTAAGGTCTAAGCTATATATTAATACTTTTGATTGGTTTATTTAAAGTAAGTTATTAATAATTAATATGATTTAAAATAAAGAAAAAATATAAAATTCGTATTCTAAATTTTGAAAAACATAAACTGAAAATTCAAAATTTTTGAAACTTTACAGTTGAAAATTTATACATTGACTTTTATGAATTTTATTTAATTACTACCATTTAAAACACAGTCTATTTTTAGAAACACAATTTTCATAATTCAATGATTAAATTTATATAATAGTTTTATACTTTATTTTTTTACTAAAATTTAATAAAAAAACGTAACGGGGTAAGTACCATGTAACAAAAAATATATTGCATATTTTTTTGTATAACATAAATTATATTAATTAAAAAGTTCCTTTGAAGATAAAAAAAACTATATAATAAAGTAAGTATAGAAATACCTTATTTTCTGAAAGTAAGGTTTCAGCAGACATTTGTAACATCGCATATTTTCCCTAACTTGTAGATTAGTAAGTATAGAAATACCTTATTTTCTGAAAGTAATATTTTTACATATTAAAGTTATATTTTGACAAAATAGAAATAAAAAGGCTAAATAGTCAATTTTTAAGAAAATAATTTTATAAAAATTATTTTCATACTTAAAACCTATTAATGTGATCACCCTTAATCAAAAGTCTACAAAAAGACTTTTGTTTATTTATTTTTTGAATTTCTTTTATTTATTAAACAATTTAATTAATAATTAAACGAATACTTATCCCCAAATTAGGAACCCTAGAAAATACTTGTAGACTAGAAAGACTTAGACTTATTTATTACCTTAAATATAGGGTAATACTTGGCATCGTTGGGCTACACTTATTCTATTTCACGAGACTTAACGTTTTGCTAAGGTGAGTTTTACATAGCCCCTTTTCCATTTCACTATTTTGGGGTGAAACATGTTACAACATTCAATTTACAATTCAATCATAAGTGTCTATGTGTTATTCTATGTTGCATTATGTCTTAAACATTACAAGGGTAAGCACATTATTCTAGCATAATCATTAACATTGATCAGCCGACGGTATATAATGATAGATCTATTGGACTGACAATCCCACCCGAATATGTGTACCTCCTACATAGGTAGCGTGGGTGATTGTTATCGAATTTATAACATAATCGAGTGAACCATGAGCGTATGGGATGGACCACAATATTCTAGTCACAAGGTTTGATTATGCACTCGATTTACCCGATTGTTTTGTTTTCACATATGGACTAGACTTGCCATGACACTCGAATTGTACAAGTTTTTATTCAATTATCAAAACCTATGTAATTCTCACCAACTTTTGTTGACCCAAAATATTTTCATACTTAACATGTTTCAGGTTATAGCTTGCTCGAAGATTAGAGTTAATGCTTGAAGATGCGTAGCTAGTATTTGTTATTTTGATGTACAAACTCTTAGAACAATTGTATGTAATTTATTTAAATCATTTATTGGAACTTATTATTGACCATGAGCTACTGAACAATCATCAATACGTGACATCCCGATGTTTCCGCCATCGGTTGGGGTGTTACAGATTGGTATCAGAGCCATGGTTATAGGGAATTAGGTTATTAGAAAAATAATCTAGTCTATAACCATAGGATTTTAACTAGTACTTACTCCTTTTACTTGCAACCTTACTTGTTTCTATTCTCTATCTCCCTCCTACTTCTTATCCCTACCTTAATCCCTATAAGAAGATTGCTCTCCATCACTGGATCTACTCTTAGACTAATAGGACAAAATCCTCAGGTTTAGCCTGAACCACCTTGAGATCTCGTCGAAGTTCTAAATTTTAATAACGAACATGTGCAATCTGGAAGGGTGAACGCCTGTATTCTGAGTTTTCTGTTTAGGCTGGCATTGCGCATATATCCCAATCAGACGAGGGACCCGGATGACTACCTGGGAATTCTCGGGATGAGTGTTCACTTATAGGCTAAAGCATGTCTTCACTATGTTATTAGAATCTAGAATCTTTGATAAGCCAACGTTTTCGTTTATTCGTTTTAATTAATGGATAAATGATTACATTCCTTATATTACCTCATTCATTTCATGTCTCATTGAACCTTCATTATGTCTCTTACAGATCATGCCTCCACATCGCAGCACTCGCCTTAACAGTTGTGACAATCATGATGAAGGGAGCAGCAACCACAATCACAACCATGACACTAACCACAACAATGGAGGTGATGCCTAACTGGCTGCAATCATTTCTCAACAAATGGTGCAACAAATCGCAACTCTGGTTCCTAACTTGCTGGCTCAAGTCATCCAAATGAATGGGAACGGCAATGGAAATGGAAACGGCAATGGAAATCACAATGGGAACGGGAATGGAAACGGGAATGGTCACCCAGTCTGCACCCTCAAACACTTTAATACCTACAATCCTCCTAAGTTTAGTGGGGATGAAGGAGCTACTGGACTCCTACAATGGTTCGAGGGTATCAAGAATACGTTCATAAATAGTGAGTGTCCCGATAACCTCAAGGTTCGTTATGCTATGAGTGTTCTTCACAAACAATCACTCACTTGGTGGAATGAGGAAAAGCGTACCCGTGGAGCTGAAGTCGTGCTGGCATTAACTTGGGAACAAGCCAAAGACGTTATGAAGGCGGAGTTCTGCCCTCGTAATGAAATCAAGAAGTTGGAAGACGAGTTTCATGATCTTGTCCAAGACAGTGGAGAAAACCTTGCCTACAACACTCGTTTCCACGAACTTAGTCTACTGCTACCACATAAGGTCACCCCCTTGCCTATTGCGATCGAAAAATACATTGGTGGCTTACCCATGCAGATTCAGGACACGGTGTGGGGAAGGAACCCTGCTACTCTCGAAGAAGCAAAGCGTTTGGCGGCCACCCTAACAGATAACCATGTGAAGGCAGGAACCCTGACTCGGAAAGGGGAAAAGAAAACTGTTGCGAAGGATACTCCCCAACCTGCTGTTGAAATTAAAACTGAGTCCTCAACCAATGGAAGGCGCAAGGCCAGGAATTTCGCAATAGATACCACTCCTCCACCCAACAAGAAACAGTATATCGGGAACCAACCTAAGTGTGACACCTGTCAGTATCACCACCCAACCCAAGTGCCCTGTCGTCAGTGTACCAATTGCCAAAGGTATGGGCATCTTGCGAATGTTTGTCGAATTCCTGCTGCAAATGCCCTTGCTGCTCCAAATAATCCTGCTAGAGACCCTCCAGCTACTTAAAAGCTAGCCCCACCATTCGGATGTTATTTACTTTCTAAAAATTCTATGTATTGACTCTTATTGATCTAAGTATCAAAATTTTTGTCTTTTACATGAGAGTCATTTATCTAGTATGATCATAACACTTGGATGCATGCTTGTTTGAATGTGAATTAATTGCTATATCAATATCTAAATCTATACGACTACAACTCACATACTATACTTCCTTACATAAGCATACTATCAATATGCAATAAATTCTACATTTAATCAAACAGCCAATAAAGGATGAAGTACTTGCTCAACAGTTAGTTGAGTATCAAATAACCTACTCAACGATTGGTAGAGGTCATCATGCCTTTTCAAACAGTCAGGAGAGGCCCTACAACCTGCTCAACGACTGGTGGAGGCTATCGAACCTGCTCAACAATCGGTAGAGGTTCCTACTCACTAACTGGTAGGAGTCTTTTTCCTGCTCAACAGTTGGACTCATTAATACAAAGGTTCAACCACAGGATTATTTTTGCATTACTTCCATGTGTGTTAGAGTCATAGAAGGACTCAAAACCCTAATGTAAGGTAAATTTGTGATTGCGGTCCGGAACATAATCACGAATTTACAGGTACATTAAGGTAGTGTGAAATTCTATCAAGGTTTACGGTAAATAACCAATCATAAACTCTAGTTACCTGGTAGTTCATTTAGTCTTTCTATAGTCCATCAACTCATGCATTTCTGTTAGGATTCCTAAAACTTAAGTTTAGTGTTTTACTAGATTCTTATTCTCCTTGCGATTTCAAGACACACCTAATCCTACCCTTAAAACTCACAGATAACAAACCTCTTATCCAAATTATTCGAAACAGATCATTCTATTCATGTCGTGGCTTAACACAAATTTTTCCAGACCACACTTGTCCTAATTTCTACCTTCAACCCTGTGTTTTCAATAACTTCGGGATGAAGTTTCCAAAAGTAAGGGAGACTGTAACATCGCATATTTTCCCTAACTTGTAGATTAGTAAAAGAATGTGTTAGTTTTAAACAATATATATATTTTTTTTAACACCTTAAAATAATAGTATGTAATAAAATCGTTGGATTCCCGATGTTTTGAATAATTTAAAAATTATTCGTAACATTTTTATTCTTGTGTAATCATAATACATAAATACATATATATATATATATAGTTTATAAAAATGCTTTAAAAAAATAGGTGTTGGAGCTGGGATTCGAACCCACGCCCAACCCTCTTCAACAACAAGCACAAACCAGCTGAGCTACCCATACATGTTGATTATATCTCAATCCAATTAAAATTTAAACACTCCCTGACTCATCACAGTTGACTTGGGAAAGTCAACTGCGATTCTAAAGCTTCCAATTAAGCTTCAATCAGCGTTGATTAATCCCAATATGGTAAAAGAGCTGGATTGACAGACTATCACGCGTTTAATCACCATTAAAAACAAACCAAAATTGGACCTATACGTGTCTACATTAAAGGCACAGGTCAAAATTTCCTAATCTATGAAACCGTGTGTTGTAGTATAAATTGAGCCCCTCTTGACAAGCTAAAATCACCGAAAACAAAACCCCTACTCTTAATTCTCTCTAAAAACTTCGTATTAATCGGTATTTTGATCAAGTTTGACTTTTCGTTTGACTTGTTCATCGAGCATCATCGTGCACTGTAAGTTCCAATTCCTTCTTTGGTTTTGTTAATTGTCCCCTGATAACCATTAACCCCATGGTTAATCAGCCTTTAAATCCGTTGTTAATCGGATTAGAAAACTAGGGTTCAACCTAAACGATTTGGGGAAGATGATCTAAAATCGTATTCGTTCATATATTTTACCAAACGAAAACAAATACCAACTGATCAGCAGATCAGTTGGTAGACGCGAGCAGGGTTTAAACACGAACCGGCCATAAGGCCTGGGTTCGAGTCCCGTATGGTTGATTCTTTTTTTTATTTATTTATTGAAAACAGATCAGAAACCTATATAATTAATTCCAACCAAGATTAATCGTTCTCAGGGTCTAGACCAGATGGTCTAGGCTTGTGAATTAAACCACGAACTGGCCAGTGGCCCGGGTTCGATCCCTAGCACATACAAACCATTTTTTTAAAAACCCTTTATTTTTATATATTCATTATTATTTTTAAAAATAGTTTTAAAATACTAAAAATGCTATATAAATTCCACAAATATTATTCTAAGTTTATAACTTAATAAACATTTCTAAAATAATTTTTATTTCAGAAAAATCATTTATTTAATATTTTTAATTGATTTTTGTTATTTTAATCATAAATAAATCATAATAAATTCATTTTTCAATATTGTTACACCAAAATTTTATATAAATTATTTCTATCCATTTAGAACAGAAATACAAATTTTAATTTAAAAATTCTTTAATTTAATATTTTTAAATATGAAAGTTATATTTTGACAAAATAGAAATAAATAAGCTAAATAGTCAATTTTTAAGAAAATAATTTTATAAAAAATATTTTCATACTTAAAACCTATTAATGTGATCACCCTTAATCAAAAGTCTACAAAAAGACTTTTGTTTATTTATTTTTCGAATTTCTTTTATTTATTAAAAATTTAATTAATAATTAAACGAATACTTATCCCCAAATTAGGAACCCTAGAAAATACTTGTAGACTAGAAAACTTAGACTTATTTATTACCTTAAATATAGGGTAATACTTGGCATCGTTGGACTACACTTATTCTATTTCACGAGACTTAACATTTTGCTAAGGTGAGTTTTACATAGCCCCTTTTCCATTTCACTATTTTGGGGTGAAACATGTTACAACATTCAATTTACAATTCAATCATAAGTGTGTATGTGTTATTCTATGTTGCATTATGTCTTAAACATTACTAGGGTAAGCACATTATTCTAGCATAATCATTAACATTGATCAACCGACGGTATACAATGATAGATCTATTGGACTGACAATCTCACCTGGATACGTGTACCTCCTACATAGGTAGCGTGGGTGATTGTTATCGAATTTATAACATAATCGAGTGAACCATGAGCGTATGGGATGGACCACAATATTCTAGTCACAAGGTTTGATTATGCACTCGATTTACCCGATTGTTTTGTTTTCACATATGGACTAGACTTGCCATGACACTCGAATTGTACAAGTTTTTATTCAATTATCAAAACCTATGTAATTCTCACCAACTTTTGTTGACCCAAAATATTTTCAAACTTAACATGTTTCAGGTTATAGCTTGCTCGAAGATTAGAGTTAATGCTTGAAGATGCATAGCTAGTATTTGTTATTTTGATGTACAAACACTTAGAACAATTGTATATAATTTATTTACATCATTTATTGGAACTTATTATTTACCATGAGCTACTGAACAATCATCAATACGTGACATCCCGATGTTTCCGCCATCGGTTGGGGTGTCACAACATTGGTATAATTTTTGAAGCTTCTTAATGAAACAAAATGAGTTATACCCATGTACCGAAAACAAACACGTAATTAATATTTTCAGCTTTTTCAACAATTAAAAACATCAAGATTAAAAGATAGTCATATGCATCATTATATATCAAATGAAAATGTAAAAGAAGATATTAAAAAAATTAAGCTTGTAAACAATATATTGCAAATGTAATTTGGTTGGAAACGTAAGTTTTATAAATTCTCAAAATTATTGTATAACTGAGATTAAGATTGTTTATATAATGAGAATTTGAATTAGTTTAAAAAATTAGAAAATAGAAATTCAATAATTTTATTTAATTGATTTTCAGTTAAATATATATATATATATATATATATATATATATATATTATTGATGATTGAATTCTTTTAAGTAAGTTATTAATCTGGATTGGGAGAATTAATATAAATTCGAATTTAAAAGTTTGAATTCAAAATTCAAATAAATTCAAACCAAAAATTTGAAAATTTTGAAATAATAATTAATGTCATTCAATGATATTTACTATCTTTCCAAATATGTGGCACAAACTTAGGAAACCAATTCACCGAAATTAAAAGCTCCATAATTATTTCAGATCCGTATCCAGAATCCGAACTGAGGTTTGGTTCCTTATTCGATCAAATCATATTAACATAACAATAAACTCTTTAATACCAAACCATATGAGATCTTCAAGAACAATTATGAACAATATATGAACTTCATATCTCAACCTTAAAAAACATGCATCCTATCGGACATAACAGACTCGGCCAAAACAAAAAGGATTCTGTTGATTAAACATAAGTTAGCTAAAACAATGATTAATTGTGGAGTTTGATCCATTATCAATATGACAAATGAATCTTCAAACCAACATAAAATATAATTGGACATGAAAAAACAACCCTCAAGCATTCAAAAACATCAAAACCCATACAAAACTCAGTCTCGAATATAAACATTCATGAATAAACAATCACGATTCCCAAATGTTTGTTGATTGAAATTAAATGACTAAAATATATAGTTAACAAATAAACAGTGTATGTTTATTAGGTAAGTAATATAAACATACCAAAAATTATTTGTTTAATATTACAATAAATAGTTACCAAAAACAGGTTTTTTTTTTTAATTTTATTTTGAATCTTTTAAAAAAGTATTTGTTTAATATTACAATAAAATTTACCAAAAATAGTGTGGCGGTTAGAATTCGATTGTTTGTAATAAAAACGAAAAAACGTTACTTTGACTCTGCTAATATGATGAGATCATATAAAATAGATAAAATAAAGCGTGACAAAAGATGTAGATAAAACGAAATAATTAGCATCAAAAAATAGAAGCCGAAGAGAGAGTGCAGCCAAACTAAAAACAAAAATACAATGAGATCATATCCAAACTGATAGGTTAGAAATTTGCATTAATAGAAACGCAAAAGGGTATTCATGTATAATTTGATATGTTCTTTAATGGTTATTTATACAAGTAATATAATAATAAAATAATATATGTAACTTAATCAAATCAAAGTTAAATTGTAATTAATAAATATAATAAAAAATCAAAGAAAAATAGGCTCTTGAGCCCGTGTGGGTTGCATCCAGTTTTCAAGAAAGAAACAAAAATTAAAGAATTAAAAAAAATAGTCTTCATCTTGATATCATCTTCATCAAGGAGGTTTCTGCAAGTTATTTATATTAAAAGCTTCGACAATAACGTTTAACTTTTTTATTCAAAATACTTCATTTTCTCCTCCATATCTCTCTGATAATGAAGTCATCCTCTGGTACTTGTAAATCCGCCGCTGATTGGCCGGCCGGATGTGTATGATTACGAAACCAAATCCTTGCAAATATTATTCAAAACAATTAAAAAACATATACGTCATGATAATAGAGATGTGAAATCGATAACTAATAATAATAGTGAGATGCGCAACGCAAGGAACCATACCTGAATCATGAGCATTAGGACCAGATCCGCATAAGATGTACGGAAGGCAGATAGATAGCGATTGAGCTAGAAGAATCCTTTTGGAGGAGAGAATGGAGGCTGTCAATGAAGATGCAATTGAAAGGCATGGTTAGGTTTTAACAATGGGTTGGAAAGAGTGATTTTATATTCGGGTATTTGGGTTACAATTTAGCGTCATGGGTCGGGTTTTCTAACCCATGGGTAAGTTAAATGTGTGACACCCGGCATGTTTAGGTTAACATTTTATAAAACACATAAGTCTACCTTAGCGAAAAACGTTTTCAAACATACTTAACAATGTCAGTTGAGTAGTTATGATGGTTCCGGGAATCATCGGGAGTCGTTACAGTGATCCACGGGATCATTGGGAGTCGGTTCATAACCATGTGAACACGGATTAGTGATTTGTAGAATCGCCGGGTTTAACGCACACACGCGAGTTTCGAGTCCCGAGAATTGGTTATCGGATGTGAACGTGTTAGTTTTCATGAATTATGTGTTTAAAATCATTATATGACTTGTCGGTATGTGACTACGTGTTTATATGTGTTACAATAGTGTTTAACGCGCCAAAAACTCAAAATGAGGTGCTTTAGGTGATTGGGGAGGATAACAGGCGATTTGGGGATGGGCATTCGGCGCAATTGCTAGTATTATAGGCGATTGGGAGCCAATTGCTAGTATTATAGGCGATTGGGTGCCCCAATCGCCAGTTGCAGCTGCACAATCGCTGGTTCTGTTGTGGACGAGTAAAAACGCCTATAAATACCACCCTTGTGTTGCAAAACATCATTTCTGAAACCCTAACACACCCCAAAGATATCCCACACCTTATCCAACCTCTGGAACACGTTTTTGCCCACAAAATCACCTTTCCAAGCTCTACACCTCATAATCTTGCAAATCCAAGGTGTGTTCTTCATCCCAAACCTTTGTAATGTTATTGTTTTTCTCCCTAAAGGTCCAGACCTGATTTCTAAACGTTTGTGTCTTTGAAAACTTATTAAAATTGATTTCTAAACTAACCTAAACCTTCATACTTGTCCTATGTAATGTAATCATGCAAAGATAGGATTTTTATTGATAAAACATGATGATTCTTGTGTATTTGATATGTTTATGAGATAAATAGGTTGTTAGCATGGTAATTGATGAGTTTGAAAGTTCATAGGCGTTTTGACCCATTTGAATGATTATGAAGGATTGATGATGATATGATGTGTTTTGTTGATTATTTGAGCTTAGGGTTTACTCTAGGATGATGCCAGAACAGTAAGATAATGTCGGACAACGTCGTTATGTGATGAAATCTGGATATTTGCTATTTAGGGTAAGTTTTGCATGTTGATGTGATGTTTACATGCTAAATATGCTATTTTGGGAAACGCTTGCATTCGGGGCTATTACTGATAATAAATTGGGGGGTTTTTTCTTGGAAAAGATTTATAAATGTTTTGGGTTTGTTATAGGGTGTTTCCACATGTTTGGATCTGATTTGGAGGGTTAAACACGTGAAAACAGGAACAAATCTGCAGGGGGCGATTGGGGAGTCCCAATCGCGTGTACAACATGCAATTAAAATCCTAAATGCTAGTTTGACCATCCTAATCACTAGTTGACTTTCCTAAATGCTATTTGACCATCCTAATCACCAGTTGACTTTCCTAATTGCATGTTTGATTCCTAATCGCGTGTACTGCTGTTATATGTGTATTTTGACATCCCGGAACATGGTTTGACACCTAGGAACATTTTAGGAACCACGTGACATGTCTAATAACTTAGTAGCATGTGTTCGGACTCGTTTATGCGTTATTTGAGCTGCATGCTAGACTTGGTGAACTTTTACGCATATTAAGTGTTTAAATTGCATATGATTACATGATATCTTGTATTTAGCTAACATGTGGGATGTCGGGTCACCAATGGGATGTCGGGTCTTGTCCTGTGTGGTTAGGTTATCAGTCAAAAATGTTTTCAAATGTATAATGGTTATGGTTTGGACACTTAGGGACTAGTTGACCTGCGGGTCAATAGTTCAGGTACTCATATGCATTCAATAATAGGTTGCTGATACTAGGACCGTCATTTGCATTGTCTGTGGTTTATTAAGAAGAACGCAACCCAAGGTGAGTTCACGGCCCCACCTTTTACTGGTTTTGCTTTCAGGGGAGAAAACATGCTGGGTACTTGTATTCATTAAGGGTGTGTCAACTTACATTTTCGTATTCATAAAAGGTGTGTCAACTTACGTTTTCGTATTCATAAAAGGTGTGTCAACTTATGTTTTCGTATTCATGAAAGGTGTGTCATCTTACGTATTCGTATTCATAAAACATGTGTCATATCACGTTTTGGCATTCATAAAACCTATGATTTGCTAAGTACTCGTATTGGTAAAGCTTACAAGATAGTCGTTGGTTACTATACGGTATTATGTATTGGTATTCTTGAATTCTTTATTCATTGGGGTATTCTTTTGGGTTGCTATACGATTTGTTAATGTCCCGTAGAAAACCATGAATGTGCGGTGGTTGCACAACCGGGGAAATATGGATAGATCTATTTAGGTGTGACCGGCCCCACTCGTCGACTGGAGGTCGAACGGATGCATGTTGTCTCTTCAGGTATTCTTGTATTCTTGTATTCGTGTATTCGGGCAGGTGTATTCATGTATTCATGTATTCGTGTCCAGTAATGGTTTTCCAATCGTAGTAGTGATAGATATTCATTTGGTTGGTATACATATGGCCTGGTTTGGCCAAGAGTATTCTTTGAAACTTTTGGAGTCGTTTTTCATAAAAACCTGTGAACTCACCGGCATTATTTGCTGACGTTTTTAGCATGTTTGTCTCAGGTCGCTAAGGTAACAGGAGTTGATAGGCGCACAGAGTCTTGCATGGCGTCTAGGATTCGTTTGCATTTTATTTGAGTAGTATCAGACTTTCATGTTTTACATTTGAGTTGTAACAAGGTTTACGCCTCTGCAGCGATGAATTGATTTTGAAAACTTAATGGGCAGTTTACATTGTTTTACGTATCATATAGTTGTCGTTTATTGTGACCGTTGACTTGGATCCTGGTTTGTCACGCGCCTCGCGGTAAAACCCCGCAGGTGGAATTTGAGGGATTGACAGATTGGTATCAGAGCCAATGGTTATAGTAAACTAGGACTGCATACAGAGTCTAGTCTATAACCAAGTCGCACACACTAGACGGTCATATTCATATAAGTCATGTCATGTGGGAAATTGTCGGGGTGTTAGTATCATATTCATTATTATCATTCATGCTTACATTATCTATCTACTATTCTCATTCTACTCTTCATCTTTGAGTTAAAGGCGACGAGACTTGTTATCCTTACCCGGCGGTGGTGTACATTGGGGTGGCTTCGGCACATCCTTGAGATTTGTCCCAGATTCAGCATCTCCCTTCCTATGCTCCAATGGACGCACTTGATCGCACACATTATCGCACACTCGTACTTGTTATTATGCATCTTAGGTGTTTGCCACCGGGGAATTCTTACCTTTTCTAGAACGTGGGTACCTTATGGCTTGAAAGTCAAGCTAGGAGCACGCCTCGGGGACCATGTAGAGTGACTTATTATTTCGGGTGCACACGAAATAATAAGTTGAAATGCATGGAAATCTTGGTGGACTTTGTGTTTGAACCGATAGTCATAATGGAATCCAGTTCTCAGACTTACTCTTGTTGCTAGTGTTTTCATGCTTGTTCATAATCCTGATGTCTTCTCTTTTGTTTTGGCATAAGATGTCCGGATGTCGTGGTGGTCGGGTTGGTGGCCGAAATGGCGGGGGACGTACCGGGGGTCGTGGCAACATTAACATGACCCAAGATGAGCTGAACAATCTGATTCAGGAGCAGATCTCTGCCGCTCTTGCTGCATATCAGGCCGCCCAGCAGGGCCACAGTGGGAATGCTTTTCTCCTCCACCTCCTCCTGTCCAGTGTACTTACAAGATGTTTCAGGACTGTAAGCCCCATAACTTCAGTGGGTCTGAAGGAGCTGTGGGACTACTTCGATGGTTGGAGAAGGTCGAGTAAGCTTTCTCCATGTGTAACTGCCCAGAGGAGTATCGTGTGAAATATGCTTAGGGGACATTCGAGTGTCGTGCTTTGACCTGGTGGAATTCGACTGTGTAGTCTATTGGTTTACTTGAGGCCCATGCGTTGCCATGGACCGAGTTTGTGTTTCGTTTGAAGAGGGAGTATTTTCCCAGGGATGAGATCAAGAGTTTGGAGCATGAACTGTGGAATCATCAGATGGTGGGATCTGAGATCGAGGACTATACCACTCGTTATCATGAGCTGGCATTTTTGTGCTCGGATTCAGTGACTCCTGAGTATAAGGCTGTTGAGTTCTATGTTAGCGGGTTGGTGCCAGAGGTTCGCGGGTTGGTTACCGCAAATGATGCAGCCACACTTCGGGATACCATTCAGTTGGCTCACAAGCTAACCAAATAGAAGGTTCAGGAGGGTGTCTTGACTCCTAACGGCACTGCTGTGAAGGCCCCTGAAGGCAACAAGAGGAAATTTGAAGCTATAGGTTCATCTTCTGATCAGAAACGAGGAAGGTATACTGGGAAGCTGCCTATGTGTAGTCAGTGTGGGTTCCATCATACGGGAGACTATGATAAGTTTCGTTGCCATCGCTGTCAGTGGGTTGGTCATCATGCTAAGGACTGCAGGGTCACTCTACAGCAACAACCAATTCAGACTGTTGCTCCTGCTCCCGCTCCTCAGGGGAGGCAGGGTTGTTACAACTGTGGTAAGGTGGGACACTTTAAGCGGTAGTGCCCGGAGCTGAATCAAGACGGGGCCGGGGAAAATGGAGGTGCTGGAAACAATGAAGGTGGAGGTCGGAATGCTCGTGCTTACATCATCGGTGTGAGAGAGACTCATGAGGATCCTGACACTGTTACCGGTATGTCTTTTTCTTATTGATCGTTGTGTCTTGATCCTATTTTGTTTTATGTATCATTCGGAGTTTCATATTTGTTGGGTTTTATCTGTTACTATACTTTGTGCCTACGCCTTGGTAGAGTAAGTCCTTGGTTATCATGTGTCGTGTTGCATCTCGTTCGGGTCCGGGGTATGTAAACTCCACGTGAGGAGGTAATCTGGAGACGCTTCTTGGATGGCACCTAGTACTTCGTTTATACCAATCACAAGGGTCTCCAATGTATTGCCAGTCAAGAGGGATTGGTTGTGTGGTAGTCTGTGGCAGTTATCCTATAATCATTTTGAGGAATTAGTTCCTCAGCTTGGGGTATTTGTTCTTATCACCTCTGGTCATGATTTTTGTATCTTTTCATGTTTTCGAAAAGTGTTACTTTGGGCATTGGGTGCTTAGTTGCATGCGTGTTTGGGTTATCTTTAGCATTGTCTGGAATCGTTACGGTTCACGTTATGGACTGGGTTTCTTGTGGGATCGAGGGGACTAGATGGAATCTAGGAAACCTCATTTGTTACTTAAGCGTATACTTGGGTCGACATTCGTTACTGTTGGAGCGAAGTGAATCTCGGGACGAGATTACTTTCAACAGGGGGATAATGTGACAACCGGAAAATTTTTCTTTCTTTCATCACTTCCTTACCGATTTCGAGCAAATTTCGGGATGAAAATTCTTTCAACAGGGGGATGATGTGACACCCAGCATGTTTAGGTTAACATTTTATAAAACACATAAGTCTACCTTAGCGAAAAACATTTTCAAACATACTTAACTAGGTCAGTTGAGCCGTTGTGATGGTTCCAGGAATCATCGGGAGTCGTTACAGTGATCCACGGGATCATTGGGAGTCGGTCCATAACCATGTGAACACGGATTGGTGATTTGTAGAATCGTCGGGTTTAACGCACACACGCGAGTCTCGAGTCCCGGAATGTGGTGATCAGATGTGAATGTGTTAGTTTTCATGAATTATGTTGTTTAAAATCATTATATGACTTGTCGGTATGTGAATACGTGTTTATATGTGTTAAAATAGTGTTTAATGCGCCAAAAACCCAAAATGAGGTGCTGCATGCGATTGGGGAGGCTAACGGGCGATTTGGGGATGGGCATTTGGCCTAATTGCTTTTATTATAGGCAATTGGGAGCCAATTGCTAGTATTATAGGCGATTGGAAGCCATTTACTAGTATTATAGGCAATTGGGAGCCAATTGCTAGTATTATAGGAAATTGGGAGCCAATTGCTAGTATTATAGGCGATTTGGAGCCAATGGCTAGTATTATAGGCGATTGGGAGCCCCAATCGCCGATTGCAGCTGCACAATCCCTGGTTCTGTTGTGGACGAGTAAAATCGCCTACAAATACCACCCTTGTGTTGCAAAAACATCATTTCTGAAACCCTAACACACCCCAAAGCTATCCCACACCTTATCCAACCTCTGGAACACGTTTTTGCCCAAAAAATCACCTTTCCAAGCTCTACACCTCATAATCTTGCAAATCTAAGGTGTGTTCTTCATCCCAAACCTTTGTAATGTTATTGTTTAGCTCCCTAAAGGTCTAGACCTGATTTCTAAACATTTGTGTCTTTGAAAACTTATTAAAATCGATTTCTAAACAAACCCAAACCTTCATACTTCTCCTATGTGATGTAATCATGCAAAGATAGGATTTTTATTTAAAAAACATGATTATTCTTGTGTATTTGATATGTTTCTGAGATAAATAGGTTGTTAGCGTGGTTATTGATGAGTTTGAAAGTTCATAGCTGTGTATTATTAATAATAGGCGTTTTAACCCGTTTGAATGATTACGAAGGATTGATGATGATATGATGTGTTTTGTTGATTGTAAGAGGTTAAGGTTTACTCTAGGATGATGCTAGAACAGTAGGATAATGTCGAACAACGTCGTTAGGTGATGAAATCTGGATATTTGCTTTTTAGGGTAAGTTTTGCATGTTGATGTGATGTTTACATGCTAAATATGCTATTTTGGGAAACGCTTGCATTCGGGGCTGTTAGACTGATAATAAATTGGGGGGACTTTGCTTGGAAAAGATTTATAAATGTTTTGGGTTTGTTATTGGGTGTGTCCACATGTTCGGGTTTGATTTGGAGGGTTAAACGCGCGAAAAAGTGGGCCAAATCTGCAGGGGGCGATTTGGGAGTCCCAATAGCCTGTTTGGACAGGTGATTGGCCCAATCGCCTGACTGTATGGGCGATTGGACTCCCAATCGCGTGTACAACATGCAATTACCATCCTAAATTCTAGTTTGACCATCCCAATCACTACACTAGTTGACTTTCCTAAATGCTATTTGACCATCCTAATCACCAGTTGACTTTCCTAATTGCATGTTTGATTCCTAATCGCGTGTACTGCTGTTATATGTGTATTTTGACATCCCGGAACATGGTTTGACATGTAGGAACATGTTAAGAACCCCGCGACATGTCTAATAACGTAGTAACATGTGTTCGGACTCGTTTATGCGTTATTTGAGCTGCATGCTAGACTTAGTGAACTTTTACGCATATTAAGTGTTTAATTGCATATGATTAGATGGTATCTTGTATTTAGCTAACACGTGGGATGTCGGGTCACCAATGGGATGTCGGCTCTTGTCCTATGTGGTTAGGTTATCAGTCAAACATGTTTTCAAACGTATAATGGTTATGGTCTGGACACTTAGGGACTAGTTGACCTGCGGCTCAATAGTTCAGATACTCATATGCATTCAATAATAGGTTGCCGATACTAGGACCGTCATTTGCATTGTCTGTAGTTTATTAAGAAGAACGCAACCCAAGGTGAGTTCACAGCCCTACCTTTTACTGCTTTTGCTTTCGGGAGGAGAAAACATGTTGGGTACTTGTATTCATTAAGGATGTGTCACTTACGTTTTCGTATTCATAAATGGTGTGTCAACTTACGTTTTCGTATTCATAAAAGGTGTGTCAACTTATGTTTTCGTATTCATGATAGGTGTGTCATCTTACGTATTCGTATTCATAAAACATGTGTCATATCACATTTTGGTAATCATAATGTCACACCCCGACTTTTCCCCCGCCGGTTGTGACGTTTGGTAGCTTCGCCGCACAGCTGAAAGTTGCATCTAAGACTCTTAATTCCTGAACGCCAATTTTAACCCTCTAGGATCCCCGATCCTAAGATGTCGCCCACTCCAACCGTGTCGTTACCAAAGTTTAAACCTGAAAGACATGCTTAAAAAGTCAACATAAAGCTTGTGAGTTCATAAGTTTGCGAAACCGAAAGTTAAGTTTAACCCGAAATCATTTCAACCCGAAATCTATGCAGTCCAAATCCAGGAACTAGTTGTGTAACCCCAAACCAGGGAATAAAGTTACGTTATTCCAAACCAGGAATAAAATTATGTTATTCCATACTAGGAATAAAGTTTTATAAAACATTTCCATATGTTTTGAAAGATCCATCATGTTACTACTATGTTAAGATGACAGCGTTAGCTAGACGCATGAATGCTACTACTACGACCTGGAAACCATTACAGACAAGATGAAACAAGAATTGCCTGAAATATGCATTACCGTCCCACGGCAGCGTTTAATGACCGAGACAATATGCACCCGCCGGCCCCTGGCCGACGAGTGGGGTCTGTCAGTCCCAATAGATCTATCCACATTTCCCCCGCTATGCAATCCAGCATATTCATGGTTTCCCCGGGACTTCACGAATCGTATAGTACAAATGAATTTAACACTAGTATAACATGATATTATATGAAACGAGTATAAAGCATGTGTCTCCCCAGAAACGTAAAGACTTTAAGTGGGGCCGAGACACTCACGCAACCCATTTCATTTCCTATTTACGATTTTTCAAAGTGTTTGAAATGATAAACTTTTCCCAAAACTTGATCACTTTAATTTCATCAGATTTTTATAAAAGAAGCATGTCTTCCCCCCGAAAACATTTATAAAAACGATAAAAAGTGGGGTCATGAACTCATCTTAATTTCCATGCTAAGCTAGCAAAAAAGCCTGAAACCTCGACCAACTTCCTGGAGCCCTAATTACCAACAAAGAACACCTTAACAGTCTATCACACATAAGCCTAGCTTATTAACCGCTTACAAGATAGTCTACTCGACTGTCTAGACTCGTGTGTACCAACACGAGTCTAAATACCTTTCAACTCGACGAACCGACAATGACTTATCTTAATTCACATATTACATACAGCATAGCACCCAAGTTGCACACTTGTTACTATTTGTGCATAAACCATGTTGGACTAGTACTCCGAAACGTATAATTATCCTAAATCGAAGTTCGTCTCGCAAATCATGTAAGTGTATTTGTTTTGCGTAATTATATTTTAGAAAATACCCTTTGAGGAAATACAAATTTAGTTATTAAACCGATCAATAACATTTGTTACTTTTTCCCAAATATTGTTTGAAAATCATCCTTATCGTTATGAATAAACAGACCTTGAAAGCATTTCGATTTGTTTGTCCAAACACTTAGGGGAATTTATTTATAGAAATAGTAGTTCGTTACGCTTTGATTTTATAAAAATTTGGGCAGAGTTTCCTCTGTTTTTGTACGAACCAGACAACACACGTTGTCTACAATTTTCCCCAAAATCAACTTTCAAACACAATTCGTCAAGTCCTTTTATCCACATTTCCGATTCACGAGACTATACGTTTCGTCATCTATGTATTCTTATTTATATATATAGTCTGACAATATAGTCCAATGTTATTTAGTCTGATGTTCAATATCATAAGTCACGTTAAGTTAACCATTTACCAAATCGTTCGATATATAATATAGTTACCGTTTATTATTATTATTATTCGGTTCGTTCGCAAGTCAAACGTATTTCATCCATATCAATATATTTATAAATATCTAATATTCATAAATATATAATATTTACAAATACACAAAATTTATAAATATATATAATATCTACAAATAGTAATAAATGCGAATTTAAAGTGTACCGAATCACACGCGTACGTCTCGATCTACGCGTTAACCGGACCAGATCTGACCGAGTTGAAAACCAAACCCGAACACTTGACTCGACCATAAATCAAGGACCCGAACCAACCTCGACTCGTGACCAAAATCCAACAAACCAGACCACCTTCGTACCGCAGTCCACCTTTGTCAGTCACCAAGCCACCATACGGTACGACCACCGTAACCCGACTTGAATATGAGTCCACCCTGACTCTAGACCAACACTCGAGACCCAAACCCCGAGACCCGTGACTGAACTGAGACCAAGCACTATCGAAACAACAACCGCTTACTCGAAACCACAGTAATACCCGAAACCAACATGAGCTCATGCTGAATCTATTCCCAAACATGACACGACACGACCCGGACCGGACCGGACCACGCCAGACCATACAAGACAAGACCAGACCAGATCTGGACCATCATAACTGGCAACCATCACCGTCTCCATCAAAACCCACACCACGGCCGGATCAAAATAACACGTCACCTCTTCTAATCTGTAGTCCGTCACTTACACGGTAGTAACCAGGCCCAACACTGACCCAAATGAGAAGACCACCGGTCGTCTAGGTAATAAACCATCTCCAGCCACCTCTTTGTCGAGCCACATCACGAACCACCACAAAAAACCACTTCTGCCACTGGTGTTGCTTGATTTTCGGGACTACACACCTGCGAAGCCTTGGAACTTTATAAAGTAACCACCACAACCCCCTTAAGGCCTGAAACCCCGCGCCGCTGCCACCAAGATTGGTGGTGGCCGGCTGCAACAGAAAAGGGAGGTGAGAGAGAGACGAGTGGGAGAGGAAGAGGGAAAGATCGTGAGGTGGAGAGGGGTTAGAGAGAGAGAGAGGGGCTAATTTTAGAGAGAGAGACTAGGGTTTGTGTGTGTGTGGCTGCCAAAAATATGGATAAGATGAAAGAATATGATGCTTATATAGGCAGGGTTATGTTAGGTGGAGTGTACCGCGTATTGGACCCGTATTAACGTTGCAAACCTCAGTTTATGTTTAGGCTCGATAATAAATTACAAGATTTTATCGGTGTTGTTCGTAATTATAAAATAGACTAAACCGAGGTCGGACGGATGCATGTTGTCTCTTCAGGTATTCTTGTATTCTTGTATTCGTGTATTCGGGCAGGTGTATTCATGTATTCTTGTATTCATGTATTCGTGTCCAGTAATGGTTTTCCAATCGTAGTAGTGACAGGTATTCATTTGGTTGGTATACATATGGCCTCGTTTGGCCAAGAGTATTCTTTGAAGCTTTTGGAGTTGTTTTTAGCATGTTTGTCTCAGGTCGCTAAGGTAGCAGCAGTCGATAGGCGCACGGAATCTTGCACGACGTCTAGGATTCGTTTGCATTTTATTTGAGTATTATCAGACTTTCATGTTTTACATTTGAGTTGTAACAAGGTTTACGCTTCCGCAGTGATGGATTGATTTTGAAAACTTAATGGGCAGTTTACGTTGTTTTACGTATCATAAAGTTGTCGTTTATTGTGACCGTTGACTTGGATCCTAATTTGTCACGCGCCTCGCGGTAAAACCCCACACGTGGAATTTGAGGGTGTGACAAAATGGATAGAATGGAGGCCATCTAGAGGTGCCACCTTAGCAATAGTTACTCATTTATTAGATTATATAGATTCAATTAAATACCTATGATTGAAAAATCACAATTTGGAGATGGAATTCAATATTCGAACCATATGTGTTATGCAAGACATATTATTATTACCAAGACTATCATTTTATATTAGTGTAATATTTACATATATTTACATTAATAAAAGTGTTTCCCAATATATATATATATATATATATATATATATATATATATATATTAACAATAGTTTTGTTTAATATACTTTTTCTCTGTATTTTAAAATTTTTAGAAAAATCAAATTATATCATATAATTATAATTATTACAAAATTATAAGAAAGTCAATTAATGATAACAAAATTAATCGTGCACTAATTTTGGTAAATGAGAATAAAAAAACATGAATGTATTCATTTAAACTGAATGTCATTCAATTGTTAATAAATGGTAATGAAATTAATCATTCATAAAATGGTAACCTGTAGAGATTAATGTATTCATTCACATTAATTCTTATTCTATTGTCAATAAATGCATGGTAACGAAATCATTAATTCATTTAGTTAACAAATTAGTAAATGATTAAATTTTTTAATTTAAATTTTGTTTACATTTTCATATGATAAAGTCGATATTTTTGTTAATGATTAATATAACTTAAATTTGATTAACAGTTCCCAAAAATTTATATGATGTACAAATTAATAATAATCATATCAAGCTATTCAATTAAATACCTTTAAATGAAAATTCATGATTTGGGGATGGAATTCAATATTTGAACCATATATGTTATGCAAAACTTATTATTATTACCAAGACTATCATTTTATATTGGTGTAATATTTACATATATTTCTTCCATTTAAACGTTTATCATTTACTAATTTATTGAAAATTCAATGATTGATTTCGTTATCATTTATTGATAATTGAATGAGGGTCAATGCTAATAAATACATTAATTGATTTTGTTACTAACTTCATAAATTTTAAAAGATAAACATTTTAATGTCAATAATCATAGGTGTTGTTAATTCGTATTCAATCATTTTGCAGAATGAGGCATCCAGTTGTATAGATGGAAAATGATTGTAATGCTTTATTAAGAAAGTCTTTGGACTAACATAGTTGAAAATAATATAGAAGATTGCAAAACACATATCATTAACAACTTTAGACCATCCATTAGTAACAACAGCAGTGATTATTGACATTAAAATGTTTCTCTTTTAAAATTTATAAAATTAGTAACGAAATCAATTAATGTATTTATTAGAATTGACCCTCATTCAATTGTCAATAAATGATAACAAAATCAATCATTCAATTTTGAATAAATTAGTAAATCATAAACGTTTAAATGGAAGAAATAGACACTCATTCAATTTTCCATAAATGCTTACGAATTCAATAATGCAATAAATGTGGTTAATGATAATTTAAAGATATTAATGTATTCATTTGCATTGACCCTAATTCAATTTTCAATAAATGATAATGATATCAATCATTCAATTCTCAGTAAATTAGTATATGATAAACGTTTTAATGTAAGTTTGGTCAATAATTTACTAAGATAAACACCAATATTTAAATTAATAATAAATATAATTTATTATTGATTAACAGTTTCCTACAATATATACGATATTTAAATAAATAATTAATAATAATGTTACTATTTTCATTTAAATATATTTAATAAACTTTAGGACATTTTCTTTATCCAATCTTTATATAAATAATAAAATAACATTAATGTCACACCCTCAAATTTCCACGTGCGGGGTTTTACCGCGAGGCGCGTGACACACCAGGATCCAAGTCAACGGTCACAATAAACAACACTATATGATACGTAAAAATGACATACTCAAACCATTAAGTTTTCATAAATGATCCAACGCTGCGGAAGCGTAAAACTTTATTACAACGTGAAATCAAAAGTACGAAAATCTGAAAATACTAAATGAGATGCACATGAATCCTAGACGCCGTGAGACTCCGTGCGCCTATCGTCAGCTGCTACCTTAGCGACCTGAGACAAACATGCTAAAAACGTCAGCAAATAATGCCGGTGAGTTCACAGGTTTTTAAGTAAAACGTTTCACGAACTTTTGAAAGACCATCATGATACTACCGACCGATGAAAACACTCGTTAAATGTTTGAACTTCATAACGAACCTCCCAAACGAACTATCGCCCACCGAAGATAACGAACTACCATCCCATGGTCAACGAACTGCTTTACCATAGCTAACGAACTACCATCCCATGGCCAACGAACTACTATGACATAGCTAACGAACTACCACATAGAGGCTAACGAACTACCGCACCACGGCTAACGAACTGCCACAACATAGGCCATATAATACGGAACATAAATGAATACCTTGAACCCAAATGAACATTCCCAAAACGTAGTGAATACATGAGTACCCAAAAACATAGTTGTCACGCCTTTTAGGAAAAACACATTTGACACACGTTTAAAGAACACAGCATGTTTTCTCCCCCGAAATTGTAAAACCAGTAAAAGAGTGGGGCCGTGAAACTCACCTTAGAGTGCGTCTTCTGGTAACTAGAATTCCAACACGTGTATGATAATCCCAACTAATGACAACCTATCAATGAGTTTACATAAGTGTGATGACTATTAACCCGAAGGCTAACTAGTCCCCGATTGTCCAGATCTTGACTACGTATGTTAAAAAGTGTGTTTAAACGTTAACCGGACATTCCAGACCGTCCCGACATCCCGTTGGTGACCCATTACCCTAACTAATCAAGTACACATAGATTATACACAAAGTTCAAGCATAAAACACTTAGTTCGTATCAAAAATCTCATTTTTGTTATCGTAGGGCCGAACGTGGCTTTGAGTGGTCGAAGGTGGCTTTAAACTTCCACCTTCGCCCCCCTTTTTCCACCTTCACCCCTTTTTATGGTTCATTCGCCCCTTGGTTTCCAGGTTCGACCCCTGGGAGTCCACCTTCGACCGTTCGGCTGGTCGAAGGTATTCCAGGTTCGCCCCTGCTGTTAGATTTTCCCAAAAACGCGTCGAAAACATCCGAAAACATCACGAAACATCATGAGTTACAGCAGTCAAGCATCATTAACATATTCCTACGAAACCCTACCGATTTTACCCCAAAATCTATCCGTTTTTACAAGTTTCCTAAAATAGTAAATTATGGAGATGTCACATCATCATGCATGAAATCATTACCCAATTAGGAAACTTTCTAAATTTAATCAATCATCAACTCATCATACTTAAATCAGCATGAACAAGAAACCCCTATCATAACCTTATCATAACCATCCAAAAACAAGCCCTAAATCTAACTAAAACCCCTTTAATCGTCAAAACACCATCAACAATCAAAGGTAACATGTTTCAGTCATAACCCATCATTAATAACAGCCCTAGGTTGTTATCATATCATCTATACAACAAGTAATCATCAAACAATGCATAATATCATATTAACACATGTTTAGTTTGCATAAAAACTCATTGTTTATGAATAGGTTTTATTTAGAAAGATATTAGGAAGGTTTTTACCCATAAAACATGTGGATATCAGATCTGGACCCTTGGGGTTTAGATGAAAACAAGTTAAAATTGTTTAAAAAGGATTTGGAATGAAGAACACACCTTAGATTTTCACTTGTAATGATTTAGAGAGTTAGGTTATGAAAAACAAGCTCAAAAACTCCTTCCCCAATGATAATAGCTGATAGAGAGTGTTTGGAGGCGTTTAGGGTTTGTGAAATGGTGAAAAATGGCTAAGGATGGTATTTATACCCAGTCCAGGTTCGCCCCTTTTATGTGGTCGAATGTGGAACTTTTCCACATTCGCCCATTTGTAATGGTCGAATGTGGAACTTTTCCACATTCGCCCACTTTGTTTCTACGTTCGCCCCATTTTTCAAGTTCCATTTCCACGTTCGCCCACTATTTCCACATTCAGGTCATCAGCACTTTTTAACACATGTCAACAGCACTTTTTAACACATGTTAACCTTTTCCCAGTTTGTCGTGTTTAACGCATTCTAACACATCTTAACACATAAGCATGCACCCATAGTCTATGTTTAGCATATTTAGGCACGAATAATCATTTGTACATCGTTTAAGCAAGTATAAGTATACAATCCACCACACGACCCATAATCTACACATATACTTAATTAGTTCATGTAATGTCACCAACAACGGAACCCGGTACTAGTGTATTCCCCAAAATGACTCCCAATGATCCTCCAGATCTTTGAACCCTGGACAATCCTAATCTGACCCGACTCAACTAACCCAGTTAAGTTTGTTTATAAACGTTTCTCGCTAAGGTAGACTTATGTGTTCATAAAGTGTTGACTCATGTGTTGACTTATGTCCAGTTAAGTTTGTTTATAAACGTTTCTCGCTAAGGTAGACTTATGTGTTCATAAAGTGTTGACTCAAACATGCCGGGTGTCACATCATCCCCCTGTTGAAAGAATTTTCGTCCCGAAAATTTCCCGAAGTCAAAGAGAACGAAGCGATAAAAAGAAAAATTTTTCCCGGTCGTCACATCATCCCCCTGTTGAAAGGAATCTCGCCCCGAGATTCACTCTTCGACAGTAATGAGTGTCGACCTAACCCAAGTAACGTTTCCTAGAACACAAACGAAATCATAACCACGAACGAAAGATGATATCAACGAATACTCTATGCCGGGGAACCGCCCTCCCCAAAGTGAATACAAAACAATGAATCCTCCTGATCGAAGGCCTACTAGAGACTTACTATGATCGGTGTAAATGATACACCGGTACCGTCCAAGTAACATCTCCAAAGGACCCACATCAGACTCATGAATGCAAAATGATGACCAAATACCAAACTGAATGCACACAATGAATACGAATCGCCAAACAATGTGAACGAGAATGAATACGAGCATAACGAGAATCAAGAAAAGAATACTCACCAGTAACAATGTCAGGATCCTCCTGGTTCTCCCTAGCGCCAATGACGTAGACATGACCACTAGTAGTTCGGCCGCCACCTTCGTTCCCTGCACCACCTGCAGTCCCTTGATTCAGCTTAGGACAATCACGTTTGAAGTGCCCAGTCTCCCCACAGTTATAACACCCTTGGTTCCCCTGAGGGACAGGGGCAGGGACAACCGCTTGGCCTGGAACTGTCTGTAGATTGACTCTACAGTTTTTAGCAACATGGCCCACACGCTTACAGCGGTTGCAACGAAACTTCTCACAGCTGCCATAATGATGGAACCCACATTGATTGCACTCCGGCAGTTTCCCCGTGTACCCGTCTTGCCTCTGGCCCGAAGACGATCCCAAAGCCTCAGTCTTCCTCACCTGTTGCTGCGGTTGACCCAAACTTGCACTCTTCCCAGCACCATCCCACTTTCGCTTGTTGTCCGCAGGGGCTTTCACAGCAGCACCCCTTGGAGGTAGAACGCCCTCAGCAACCTTCATGTTGGTCAGCTTGTGAGCTGCCCGAACAGTGGCCAACATAGTAGTGTGATCAGCAGCGGCAACAAGTCCAGCAACCTCCGGCACTAACCCAGCAACGTAGTGCTCAATCCTCCGGTACTCCGGTGTAGCCAAACCGGGGCACATCACAGCCAACTCGTTGTGCCTAGCAGTAAACTCCTCGATCTCCGACCCAACCATCTTCAGATTCCAAAACTCATGCTCCAACTTCATAATCTCGTCTCTTGGGCAATACTCTGCCCTCAACATCTGAACAAACTCGGTCCACGGCATAGCATTGGCCTCACCCAGGCCAAGGTTCGCAGTGGTGGAGTTCCACCAGGTCAACGCATGTCCCTCCAGTGTAGCAGACGCATACTTGACGCGATCAGCGTCGGGACAGTTACACATAGCAAACACCGACTCAATCTTCTCCATCCACCTAAGTAGTCCCACCGCTCCTTCAGTCCCATTGAAGAAATGGGGCTTACAGTCCATAAACTTCTTGTAGGTGCACCCAGACTGTCCCTGATTAGTGTTTCCCAGGGTCTGCTGAGCAGCCTGGAAAGCGGCCAACGCAACGTTCAACTGTTGCTGTAACATGTGCTCCAGCTCTGCCTGAGTCATGGTGATGTTCCCACCACCTCGTCCACCGCCATTGCGACCCCCACCGCCACCACGGCGTCCACCAGCACGTCCACCCGCGCGACCAGACATGTTCTGCCAAACATGAGACAAGACACTCAAAACCACCAACAGATCGAGCTACAAGTGACCCAAACGAATTTAGAACATGGTTCCAGCATGACCATTAGTCCGAACACGAAGTCCACCAAGATTTTCATGCATTTCGATTTATGATTTCGTGTGCACCCGAAATAACAAATCGCTCTACATGGTCCTCTAGGCGTGCTCCTAGCTAGAACTTCAAATCACCCGATACACACATTCCTAAAATAACGCGATACTGTGTGATGAGGACACCGACACCCCGACAAGGCTAGTATGTTTACCAAACGACACGACTCGTAATTATGTGTGACCGTCTAACGTGTGTGATACTCGGCTATAGACTAGACTCTACATGCAGTCCTAGTTCACTATAACCATTGGCTCTGATACCAATCTGTCACACCCTCAAATTTCCACGTGCGGGGTTTTACCGCGAGGCGCGTGACACACCAGGATCCAAGTCAACGGTCACAATAAACAACACTATATGATACGTAAAAATGACATACTCAAACCATTAAGTTTTCATAAATGATCCAACGCTGCGGAAGCGTAAAACTTTATTACAACGTGAAATCAAAAGTACGAAAATCTGAAAATACTAAATGAGATGCACATGAATCCTAGACGCCGTGAGACTCCGTGCGCCTATCGTCAGCTGCTACCTTAGCGACCTGAGACAAACATGCTAAAAACGTCAGCAAATAATGCCGGTGAGTTCACAGGTTTTTAAGTAAAACGTTTCACGAACTTTTGAAAGACCATCATGATACTACCGACCGATGAAAACACTCGTTAAATGTTTGAACTTCATAACGAACCTCCCAAACGAACTATCGCCCACCGAAGATAACGAACTACCATCCCATGGTCAACGAACTGCTTTACCATAGCTAACGAACTACCATCCCATGGCCAACGAACTACTATGACATAGCTAACGAACTACCACATAGAGGCTAACGAACTACCGCACCACGGCTAACGAACTGCCACAACATAGGCCATATAATACGGAACATAAATGAATACCTTGAACCCAAATGAACATTCCCAAAACGTAGTGAATACATGAGTACCCAAAAACATAGTTGTCACGCCTTTTAGGAAAAACACATTTGACACACGTTTAAAGAACACAGCATGTTTTCTCCCCCGAAATTGTAAAACCAGTAAAAGAGTGGGGCCGTGAAACTCACCTTAGAGTGCGTCTTCTGGTAACTAGAATTCCAACACGTGTATGATAATCCCAACTAATGACAACCTATCAATGAGTTTACATAAGTGTGATGACTATTAACCCGAAGGCTAACTAGTCCCCGATTGTCCAGATCTTGACTACGTATGTTAAAAAGTGTGTTTAAACGTTAACCGGACATTCCAGACCGTCCCGACATCCCGTTGGTGACCCATTACCCTAACTAATCAAGTACACATAGATTATACACAAAGTTCAAGCATAAAACACTTAGTTCGTATCAAAAATCTCATTTTTGTTATCGTAGGGCCGAACGTGGCTTTGAGTGGTCGAAGGTGGCTTTAAACTTCCACCTTCGCCCCCCTTTTTCCACCTTCACCCCTTTTTATGGTTCATTCGCCCCTTGGTTTCCAGGTTCGACCCCTGGGAGTCCACCTTCGACCGTTCGGCTGGTCGAAGGTATTCCAGGTTCGCCCCTGCTGTTAGATTTTCCCAAAAACGCGTCGAAAACATCCGAAAACATCACGAAACATCATGAGTTACAGCAGTCAAGCATCATTAACATATTCCTACGAAACCCTACCGATTTTACCCCAAAATCTATCCGTTTTTACAAGTTTCCTAAAATAGTAAATTATGGAGATGTCACATCATCATGCATGAAATCATTACCCAATTAGGAAACTTTCTAAATTTAATCAATCATCAACTCATCATACTTAAATCATCATGAACAAGAAACCCCTATCATAACCTTATCATAACCATCCAAAAACAAGCCCTAAATCTAACTAAAACCCCTTTAATCGTCAAAACACCATCAACAATCAAAGGTAACATGTTTCAATCATAACCCATCATTAATAACAGCCCTAGGTTGTTATCATATCATCTATACAACAAGTAATCATCAAACAATGCATAATATCATATTAACACATGTTTAGTTTGCATAAAAACTCATTGTTTATGAATAGGTTTTATTTAGAAAGATATTAGGAAGGTTTTTACCCATAAAACATGTGGATATCAGATCTGGACCCTTGGGGTTTAGATGAAAACAAGTTAAAATTGTTTAAAAAGGATTTGGAATGAAGAACACACCTTAGATTTTCACTTGTAATGATTTAGAGAGTTAGGTTATGAAAAACAAGCTCAAAAACTCCTTCCCCAATGATAATAGCTGATAGAGAGTGTTTGGAGGCGTTTAGGGTTTGTGAAATGGTGAAAAATGGCTAAGGATGGTATTTATACCCAGTCCAGGTTCGCCCCTTTTATGTGGTCGAATGTGGAACTTTTCCACATTCGCCCATTTGTAATGGTCGAATGTGGAACTTTTCCACATTCGCCCACTTTGTTTCTACGTTCGCCCATTTTTCAAGTTCCATTTCCACGTTCGCCCACTATTTCCACATTCAGGTCATCAGCACTTTTTAACACATGTCAACAGCACTTTTTAACACATGTTAACCTTTTCCCAGTTTGTCGTGTTTAACGCATTCTAACACATCTTAACACATAAGCATGCACCCATAGTCTATGTTTAGCATATTTAGGCACGAATAATCATTTGTACATCGTTTAAGCAAGTATAAGTATACAATCCACCACACGACCCATAATCTACACATATACTTAATTAGTTCATGTAATGTCACCAACAACGGAACCCGGTACTAGTGTATTCCCCAAAATGACTCCCAATGATCCTCCAGATCTTTGAACCCTGGACAATCCTAATCTGACCCGACTCAACTAACCCAGTTAAGTTTGTTTATAAACGTTTCTCGCTAAGGTAGACTTATGTGTTCATAAAGTGTTGACTCATGTGTTGACTTATGTCCAGTTAAGTTTGTTTATAAACGTTTCTCGCTAAGGTAGACTTATGTGTTCATAAAGTGTTGACTCAAACATGCCGGGTGTCACATCATCCCCCTGTTGAAAGAATTTTCGTCCCGAAAATTTCCCGAAGTCAAAGAGAACGAAGCGATAAAAAGAAAAATTTTTCCCGGTCGTCACATCATCCCCCTGTTGAAAGGAATCTCGCCCCGAGATTCACTCTTCGACAGTAATGAGTGTCGACCTAACCCAAGTAACGTTTCCTAGAACACAAACGAAATCATAACCACGAACGAAAGATGATATCAACGAATACTCTATGCCGGGGAACCGCCCTCCCCAAAGTGAATACAAAACAATGAATCCTCCTGATCGAAGGCCTACTAGAGACTTACTATGATCGGTGTAAATGATACACCGGTACCGTCCAAGTAACATCTCCAAAGGACCCACATCAGACTCATGAATGCAAAATGATGACCAAATACCAAACTGAATGCACACAATGAATACGAATCGCCAAACAATGTGAACGAGAATGAATACGAGCATAACGAGAATCAAGAAAAGAATACTCACCAGTAACAATGTCAGGATCCTCCTGGTTCTCCCTAGCGCCAATGACGTAGACATGACCACTAGTAGTTCGGCCGCCACCTTCGTTCCCTGCACCACCTGCAGTCCCTTGATTCAGCTTAGGACAATCACGTTTGAAGTGCCCAGTCTCCCCACAGTTATAACACCCTTGGTTCCCCTGAGGGACAGGGGCAGGGACAACCGCTTGGCCTGGAACTGTCTGTAGATTGACTCTACAGTTTTTAGCAACATGGCCCACACGCTTACAGCGGTTGCAACGAAACTTCTCACAGCTGCCATAATGATGGAACCCACATTGATTGCACTCCGGCAGTTTCCCCGTGTACCCGTCTTGCCTCTGGCCCGAAGACGATCCCAAAGCCTCAGTCTTTCTCACCTGTTGCTGCGGTTGACCCAAACTTGCACTCTTCCCAGCACCATCCCACTTTCGCTTGTTGTCCGCAGGGGCTTTCACAACAGCACCCCTTGGAGGTAGAACGCCCTCAGCAACCTTCATGTTGGTCAGCTTGTGAGCTGCCCGAACAGTGGCCAACATAGTAGTGTGATCAGCAGCGGCAACAAGTCCAGCAACCTCCGGCACTAACCCAGCAACGTAGTGCTCAATCCTCCGGTACTCCGGTGTAGCCAAACCGGGGCACATCACAGCCAACTCGTTGTGCCTAGCAGTAAACTCCTCGATCTCCGACCCAACCATCTTCAGATTCCAAAACTCATGCTCCAACTTCATAATCTCGTCTCTTGGGCAATACTCTGCCCTCAACATCTGAACAAACTCGGTCCACGGCATAGCATTGGCCTCACCCAGGCCAAGGTTCGCAGTGGTGGAGTTCCACCAAGTCAACGCATGTCCCTCCAGTGTAGCAGACGCATACTTGACGCGATCAGCGTCGGGACAGTTACACATAGCAAACACCGACTCAATCTTCTCCATCCACCTAAGTAGTCCCACCGCTCCTTCAGTCCCATTGAAGAAATGGGGCTTACAGTCCATAAACTTCTTGTAGGTGCACCCAGACTGTCCCTGATTAGTGTTTCCCAGGGTCTGCTGAGCAGCCTGGAAAGCGGCCAACGCAACGTTCAACTGTTGCTGTAACATGTGCTCCAGCTCTGCCTGAGTCATGGTGATGTTCCCACCACCTCGTCCACCGCCATTGCGACCCCCACCGCCACCACGGCGTCCACCAGCACGTCCACCCGCGCGACCAGACATGTTCTGCCAAACATGAGACAAGACACTCAAAACCACCAACAGATCGAGCTACAAGTGACCCAAACGAATTTAGAACATGGTTCCAGCATGACCATTAGTCCGAACACGAAGTCCACCAAGATTTTCATGCATTTCGATTTATGATTTCGTGTGCACCCGAAATAACAAATCGCTCTACATGGTCCTCTAGGCGTGCTCCTAGCTAGAACTTCAAATCACCCGATACACACATTCCTAAAATAACGCGATACTGTGTGATGAGGACACCGACACCCCGACAAGGCTAGTATGTTTACCAAACGACACGACTCGTAATTATGTGTGACCGTCTAACGTGTGTGATACTCGGCTATAGACTAGACTCTACATGCAGTCCTAGTTCACTATAACCATTGGCTCTGATACCAATCTGTCACACCCTCAAATTTCCACGTGCGGGGTTTTACCGCGAGGCGCGTGACACACCAGGATCCAAGTCAACGGTCACAATAAACAACACTATATGATACGTAAAAATGACATACTCAAACCATTAAGTTTTCATAAATGATCCAACGCTGCGGAAGCGTAAAACTTTATTACAACGTGAAATCAAAAGTACGAAAATCTGAAAATACTAAATGAGATGCACATGAATCCTAGACGCCGTGAGACTCCGTGCGCCTATCGTCAGCTGCTACCTTAGCGACCTGAGACAAACATGCTAAAAACGTCAGCAAATAATGCCGGTGAGTTCACAGGTTTTTAAGTAAAACGTTTCACGAACTTTTGAAAGACCATCATGATACTACCGACCGATGAAAACACTCGTTAAATGTTTGAACTTCATAACGAACCTCCCAAACGAACTATCGCCCACCGAAGATAACGAACTACCATCCCATGGTCAACGAACTGCTTTACCATAGCTAACGAACTACCATCCCATGGCCAACGAACTACTATGACATAGCTAACGAACTACCACATAGAGGCTAACGAACTACCGCACCACGGCTAACGAACTGCCACAACATAGGCCATATAATACGGAACATAAATGAATACCTTGAACCCAAATGAACATTCCCAAAACGTAGTGAATACATGAGTACCCAAAAACATAGTTGTCACGCCTTTTAGGAAAAACACATTTGACACACGTTTAAAGAACACAGCATGTTTTCTCCCCCGAAATTGTAAAACCAGTAAAAGAGTGGGGCCGTGAAACTCACCTTAGAGTGCGTCTTCTGGTAACTAGAATTCCAACACGTGTATGATAATCCCAACTAATGACAACCTATCAATGAGTTTACATAAGTGTGATGACTATTAACCCGAAGGCTAACTAGTCCCCGATTGTCCAGATCTTGACTACGTATGTTAAAAAGTGTGTTTAAACGTTAACCGGACATTCCAGACCGTCCCGACATCCCGTTGGTGACCCATTACCCTAACTAATCAAGTACACATAGATTATACACAAAGTTCAAGCATAAAACACTTAGTTCGTATCAAAAATCTCATTTTTGTTATCGTAGGGCCGAACGTGGCTTTGAGTGGTCGAAGGTGGCTTTAAACTTCCACCTTCGCCCCCCTTTTTCCACCTTCGCCCCTTTTTATGGTTCATTCGCCCCTTGGTTTCCAGGTTCGACCCCTGGGAGTCCACCTTCGACCGTTCGGCTGGTCGAAGGTATTCCAGGTTCGCCCCTGCTGTTAGATTTTCCCAAAAACGCGTCGAAAACATCCGAAAACATCACGAAACATCATGAGTTACAGCAGTCAAGCATCATTAACATATTCCTACGAAACCCTACCGATTTTACCCCAAAATCTATCCGTTTTTACAAGTTTCCTAAAATAGTAAATTATGGAGATGTCACATCATCATGCATGAAATCATTACCCAATTAGGAAACTTTCTAAATTTAATCAATCATCAACTCATCATACTTAAATCATCATGAACAAGAAACCCCTATCATAACCTTATCATAACCATCCAAAAACAAGCCCTAAATCTAACTAAAACCCCTTTAATCGTCAAAACACCATCAACAATCAAAGGTAACATGTTTCAATCATAACCCATCATTAATAACAGCCCTAGGTTGTTATCATATCATCTATACAACAAGTAATCATCAAACAATGCATAATATCATATTAACACATGTTTAGTTTGCATAAAAACTCATTGTTTATGAATAGGTTTTATTTAGAAAGATATTAGGAAGGTTTTTACCCATAAAACATGTGGATATCAGATCTGGACCCTTGGGGTTTAGATGAAAACAAGTTAAAATTGTTTAAAAAGGATTTGGAATGAAGAACACACCTTAGATTTTCACTTGTAATGATTTAGAGAGTTAGGTTATGAAAAACAAGCTCAAAAACTCCTTCCCCAATGATAATAGCTGATAGAGAGTGTTTGGAGGCGTTTAGGGTTTGTGAAATGGTGAAAAATGGCTAAGGATGGTATTTATACCCAGTCCAGGTTCGCCCCTTTTATGTGGTCGAATGTGGAACTTTTCCACATTCGCCCACTTTGTTTCTACGTTCGCCCATTTTTCAAGTTCCATTTCCACGTTCGCCCACTATTTCCACATTCAGGTCATCAGCACTTTTTAACACATGTCAACAGCACTTTTTAACACATGTTAACCTTTTCCCAGTTTGTCGTGTTTAACGCATTCTAACACATCTTAACACATAAGCATGCACCCATAGTCTATGTTTAGCATATTTAGGCACGAATAATCATTTGTACATCGTTTAAGCAAGTATAAGTATACAATCCACCACACGACCCATAATCTACACATATACTTAATTAGTTCATGTAATGTCACCAACAACGGAACCCGGTACTAGTGTATTCCCCAAAATGACTCCCAATGATCCTCCAGATCTTTGAACCCTGGACAATCCTAATCTGACCCGACTCAACTAACCCAGTTAAGTTTGTTTATAAACGTTTCTCGCTAAGGTAGACTTATGTGTTCATAAAGTGTTGACTCATGTGTTGATTATGTCCAGTTAAGTTTGTTTATAAACGTTTCTCGCTAAGGTAGACTTATGTGTTCATAAAGTGTTGACTCAAACATGCCGGGTGTCACAATTAAAACCATAATACAATCTAACTGATCATTGACCCTAACAGAAAAACCTTATCCGTTTTTAATTTGTGGAACTTTAATGGAGGTAAATTGTTTGACTTTATTTATTTTTCATTGTCTTACACTAGACTTATTAGTAGTGACATATCATTTTATGTGTTTTTATTTATATGTTAATACCTTATTATATTGTAATATATATACTATTACAGTTTATTATAAGTAACAATATGAACTAAAAACCAATTTATTACCATAAATTGTTTTCATTTTAAAATTAAAGTTATCATATTATGTTTACAATAAATAGACCCCCATTCAATTGTCCATAAATGCTTACGAATTCAATAATTCACTAATTAAACATAATGGTAATTTTAAGATATTAATGTATTCATTAGTATTGACCCTCATTCAATTGGCAATAAATGATAACGAAATCAATCATTCAATTGTCAATAAATGAAAAAATTATAAACGTTTTAATGGAAGTTTTGTTAACCATTTAAAAAGATAAATTCCGATATTTAAATTAATAATAAATATAATTTATTATTGATTAACAGTTTCTACAATATATACGATATTTAAATAAATAATTAATAATAAGAATCATAATAATAATGTTGCTATTTTCACTTAAATATATTTAATAAAATTTAAGATATTTTATTTATCCAATCTTTATATAAATTAAAAAATAGCATTATTACCATAATATATACACATGGAATCCAACTCAAAATGGTTTATTTACGAATTCAATCATGTAATAAATGTGGTTAATGGTAATTTGAAGATATTATTGTATTCATTTTCATTGACCCTTATTCAATTGTCAATAAATGATAACGAAATCAATCATTCAATTATCAATAAATTAGTATATGATAAACATTTTAATGCAAGTTTGGTCAACAATTTACTAAGCTAAACACCTATATTTAAATTAATAATAAATATAATTTATTATTGATTAACAGTTTCCTACAATATATACGATATTTAAATAAATAATTAGTAATAATAATGTTATTATTTTCATTTAAATATATTTAATAATCTTTAAGACATTTTCTTTATCCAATCTTTATATAAATAAAAAAAATAACATTAAAACAATAATACAATCTAACCGATCATTAACCCTAACAGAAAAACCTTACGAGTTTTTAATTTGTGGAACTTTATTCTAGGTAAATTGTTTGACTTTATTTATTTTTCATTGTCTTACACTAGACTTATTAGTAATGACATATCATTTTATGTGTTTTTATTTATATGTTAACACCTTATTATATTATAATATATACTATTACAGTTTACTATATGTAACAATATGAACTAAAAAACAATTAATTACCATAAATGGTTTTTATTTCAAAATTAACATTATCATATTAGCTATTGGGGTTGGTGGCCCAATGGTAGAAGCAAAGCTTCTAGGAACACGTAAGGGGGAGGTCATGGGTTCAAGTCCCACAAGGAGTAGAAATTTGCCGTTGAAAAAAACATTATTATATTATGCTTACAATAAATAGACTCTCATTCAATTGTCCATAAATGCTTACGAATTTAATAATGCACTAATTAAGCATAATGGTAATTTTAAGATATTAATGTATTCATTAACATTGACCCGCATTCAATTGACAAATAATGATAACAAAATCAATCATTCGATTGTTAATAAATTAAAAAATTATAAACGTTTTAATGGAAGTTTTGTCAACCATTTAAAAAGTTAAACACCGATATTTAAATTAATAATAAATATAATTTATTAATGATAAACAGTTTCCTACAATATATACGATATTTAAATAATTAATTATTAAAAATAATAATAATAATAATGTTAATATTTTCATTTAAATATATTTAATAAATGTTAAGATATTTTTTTTCCAATCTTTATATAAATAAAAAAATAACATTATTACCATAATACATTCTAACCGATCATTGACCCTAACAGAAAAACCTTATCTATTTTTAATTGTTAAGTACTAAATTTACAAAGCTTAAATAATGACGTTTTTTTGGCGGCATTTTGTAACATGTCAAAAGTTGCCTAAAGTGTGTGTACAATGGGTCATTTTGGCTACATGTTGAAATGGGTCGGGGGTTAATCCTTTTGGTGTCTATTTTTTAATAAAATATAGGAATTTTATATTACAACATGTGGCATTGGACCCATTTTCTTATTAGTTGTTTTTTAGCTATGTAATCGCTTTGAACCACTGGAGAGATAACATGTAAAATTTAAGCGACCCATTCAAGTAAATGGGTTAAGGACTGTTTCTTGATTTACTTATCATCGTACCCATATCTTTACAACAACTATATTTTATGTAGAACACAAATATTGAAAACTATGGTGGTGGTTTTTATAAATTATTGAAAACGAGCCGCACTCCGAGGATCATGATGACAATGATAACAACTTCGAAGGTGAAAAATCATCTATCAATGAGCACGACTTGGAAGATTTTGATTGAAGTAATTAAAATGGACCATTGGTTGAAGTTCATTAAGCCCTAACTAAATGATAAATGTTCTATGCTTAAGCTTAGTTATGATTAGAATATATATATTACCCAAATGATGTAATGTGTGGTATTGTGATAGTATGCTATGTAGTTTGCAGTTGTCTGAATGTTTAAATATAGCGCTTAATCATTCTAAATTAAACTTTTGCCCAAAATCAGGTAAGTTGGCAAAATGTTCTGTTTGGTATTAGATCATAAGCTTTCATTTGAAATTAATTACGATAAAATGAAATTTTAATTTTGGCAATAACTGAGATTTATGTAGTGTGTTTATAGCTTTGTTTGTGATTTATAACTACAAGTTATGTGATATGTTACTTTGTTTCTATTTATTTTATTTAAACGGCTTATGATCAATGTATTGTGTTTATAGCATTGAAAACCTTGAATTATTTCCTTACGTATATATTTTTAGTCTTATTTCCTGAATTATAAATTTAATACAATTATTTTGTTCCAGTAATGTTACTAAAAAACATTGATCAGAAAACGGTTTGTGTAACAAGACAAGATTACAAGTTGTTAACAAGGGAAAACGTACAATAGAAGCTAAAAATCATTTCAAGAAGTAACATTTGAATTCGAATCTTTATCCTAAGAATTAGTCTGTCCCTTTCTGATAAAAAAAAATTCTTTTAAATTTAACAGAAGACAATTCTCACTTGCTTTGTCGACAATCCTTATCCAGAGTTGAGTTGTTGAAGGATCCTGTTTTTTCAAATGGCCAATTGTATGTTGCGCTATCAAAAGTCAAAGGTCGAGACAGACTGAAGATGTTAATATTAGACAAAGATGAAAGCCTTACAACAAAACAACTAATGTTGTATACAAATAAATATTTGGAGCTTTATGAATAACCTTATAAGATTTTAAATTATCTGTTTTTTTATTTAAGGTTTTTAATGTTGCTTCAAAACTATATTTAGTCACATTGAATGTTCATGTTCATTTGGCTTCCATTAGAATAAATTCGGTATTATTCATTTGATTCCAGTCTTGTTTATAATTTTTGTCAAATCAAACTTTACCTCGTTAATATATCCCTCATTGCGTTACATTAAAAGCCTTATATGAAATTTTGCATTTGACAACAAAATCCATACCAATTGAACCACCAAACATTTAGTAAGCAAAACAACTTGCATACTACAATTGATTCCAGTCTTTATTTATAATTTTTGTCAAATTGAACTTTACTTAGTCGATATATCCATCACATGGGCAGTTGTATGTTGTGCCATTAAGGGTCAGAAGTCGAGATGGACTGAAGATACTAATACTAGATTAAGATGGCAACCTTACGAACAAAACATTAAACGTTGTGTATAAAGAAATATTTGAAGCTTTATGAATAACTTTATAAGATTTTGATTTCTCTGTTTTTTATTTTAGGTTTAATGTTGCTTTAAAAGTTCGAATAGTGAATTTTTTTATTATTATTTTCAATGTTATGAAAACTATATTTAGTCACTTCGAATGTTCATGTTGATAATAAATCTGTCACACCCTCAAAATCCACTTGCGGAGTTTTACCGGGAGGCGCATGACAAACCAGGATCCAAACCAACGATCACAATAAACAAGTCTAAATGAATATAATGCAATTTCAAAACATAGTTTAAAATCCCCGTTTACAGCGGAAGCTTATTCAAAACAATTATTCAATAATAAACCAATGTTCAACGTTTGTAAAATCATGCAACTCTAGCTAGACGCCGTGCAGACGCGTGCGCCCTAGATCCACTGTGCTACCTTAGCGACCTGAGAAAACATGTAAAAGTTTACGTCAGCACAAAAATGCTAGTGAGTTTATAGGTTTTGTATCCAAGTACCAAGTCCACCTGTCCATACTATAACAATCGAAAACCAGTATACGCTAGCTAGGCGTACGTTTTGTTACTACCACGATTGGAAAACCATTACTAACTCGAATACCAGATGTTGTGCCCGAAAAGTACCAGTTGTTCATGTTGTTCCTGTTTGAGACAATATGCACTCGCCCGACCCTCCAAGCCGACGAGCGGGGTTGGTCACTCCCAATAGCGCTATTCACATTTCCCCGTTGTGCAAACCCGCACATTCATGGTTCCCCCCGGGACTTCCAAAGATCGTGTAGTACACAAGAGAAACCCATAGTATGACAGTAGTTACCAAATAATCGTTTTAACACATGTTTTCTCCCCCGAAAGTATGAAACCAGTTTAAAAGAGGGGCCGTAATCTCACCTTAAGTTGCGTTACTCCTTAACCCGAGTAAACTCAGCTGCTATGCTAGTCCCGTAAAGCGGCGACCTAACATATGACAGTTACAAGTACTTAGACTAATAACCCGCAGGTTAATTAGTCCCTAGATGTCCAGACCATAACCAAGTTCGTTTGAAAACACCGTGACTGTTTAACTGACCCAAAGTACAAGACTCGACATCCCATTGGTGACCCGAGACTCCCCGTGTTATGTTTACGCTCTTAAACAGACAATCATGCAATCACACTTAACATACGTTAACGCACAACCAGTTATAGCACATAGTTCACGTATCACCGAATTACATCCAAACATATGTTACAAAGTTATTATATATGTTACGAGGTTCCTAGCATGTTACTACATGTCAAATCGGGTCTCGGAATGCTAATTTACACTTACAGCAGCAGTACACGCGATTAGGAAAAGTAAACTAGCATTTAGGACTTATTGCATATAAAAACTAGCAATCAGGGCTGATTACATATAAGTTCATGTGATTAGGGCTGATTGCATATAAGTTCATGTGATTAGGGCTGATTGCATATAAGTTCATGTGATTAGGGCTGATTGCATATAAGTTCATGTGATTAGGGCTGATTGCATATAAGTTCATGCGATTAGGGCTGATCGCATGAAAGTTCATGCGATTGGGCCCTGATTGCATGTAAAACTGGCGATTAGCAATCCTAATCGCCTGTAACCTTGCTGTTCCAGTTTTTCGCGCGTTTAACGCTCCAAATCAGATCCAGAACGTGTGTAACTACCCAATATCATCCCAAACACTATCCTAAACATGTTTCAACCAAAACCCTTCGTTTTGCCTCGTATTATCAGCCCTGCATGCAATCACGTAATCCAAACACCATTCACATAGCATGCAATCATCATACTAACATGCATAACAATAACCCTAATAATCAATTACTCAGATATCATCATCATGACATTAATATTATTCTGATTTAACCTAGTAACATGTTAATCCATCATTATGAATCATAAAAACCCTAGCTTTCTAATCATAAACACCCATAACACATGTATACTAGTTAGAATCCGATTAACAACCCTTATTAACGATTTTCAGAAAGCTTTTTCGTTTTAGAACAGGTCTGGACCATTAGGGATTGATTAAAAACGTTTATAAAGATTCATGGATGGAAACCAAACCTTAGAATTGTGAAAGAATGAAAGATTATGCTTGAATCCTTGTGTTTTGATCAAAAATCGCGTTCCAGAGGTTGTGTGTGTGTTGGGGCGGGTTATGGGACGACTAGGGTTTGTATAATGAAGTTTATGAGGTCAAGTATGGTATTTATAGTCGTTTTTAGTCGTCCAGCATGTAACATGCGATTATGCAGCTTTACACGCGATCAGGAAGCCTAATCGCATGTAAGTTCATGCGATTGGGGCCTAATCGCATGAACAGTCATGCGATCAGTCCCCCTACTCGCCCCATATGAGCCTACTCGCCTCCCTTATGGGCGATTAGGCTTGCCTAATCGCCTATAGGGGCTGGTTTCTTGCGTTTTGTGCGTTAAACCCCGTTTTAACATATGTTAACACATATTCACGTACCGACAAGTCACATAATGATTGTAAACACAAAACACATGTAAATACACATATTCACCCTCGTTCACCAATTCCCGGGACTCGAGACTCGTATGTTCCGTATGCCCTGACGATCCTACAAATCGTCACCGTTTGTACACTTGGTTAAGGACCGACATCTAATGAACCTCTAGACCAATATCCAATGATCCTCTAGACTAAACCGATAGTTCCCGAACCATAACCCGACTTAACTAACCCAGTTAAGTACAATATACGCGTGACTCGCTAAGGTAGACTTTCATCTAGACAACGTTGTTAACCAGAATTTGCCGGGTGTCACATCATCCCCACGTTAAAAGAATTTTCGTCCCGAAAATTGCACAAGTGCCAAAAGAACAAGGAAATAACGAAGGGAACAAACAAAAGATAGAAATCCAAAGAGAGATTTACCCGAGTTGTCACATCATCCCCACGTTAAAAGGAATCTCGCCCCGAGATTCATTCAGCTGCAGAAGAGACATATCTCGACTCGAATGCTTCCTTAGGAAAGAGGTGAGGATATTTAGACTTCATCTGATTCTCCCGTTCCCACGTATACTCTGGTCCCCGGTTCGAGTTCCACCGAACCTTAACAATACGAATCTTGCTGTGACGTAGGCTACGAATCTTGTAATCAAGGATCTCCACAGGTTCTTCCACAATCCGAAGACGATCATCAACCTTGATCTCTTCTAGTGGAACGATGAGAGACTCGTCAGCCAGACACTTCTTCAAGTTTGACACATGGAAGACGTTATGTACGTTACCGAGCTCCGTCGGTAAATCAAGACGATATGCCACCGGCCCAATCCGTTCCAGGATCGTAAATGGGCCGACATACCGCGGATTGAGTTTGCCACGCTTCCCAAAGCGTATGACGCCCTTCCATGGTGAGACTTTTAGAAGTACTTTGTCATTGACTTGGAATTCCAATGGTTTGCGACGCTGATCGGCATAACTCTTTTGCCGGTCCCGTGCCGCTGTCAACCGGTTACGAATCTGTACGATCTTTTCCGAAGTTTCGTACACTAGTTCAGGCCCAGTGAGTTGACTCTCACCCACTTCAGCCCAACAAAGAGGAGAACGGCATTTCCGTCCGTACAGTGCTTCGAACGGAGCCGCCTTGATGCTCGTGTGATAACTGTTGTTGTACGAGAATTCAACAAAGAGGAGAACGGCATTTCCGTCCGTCATGCCTTTTGGTCTCACTAACGCACCTGCGGTGTTCATGGATTTGATGAACCGCGTTTGCAAGCCTTACCTTGATAAGTTCGTCATCATGTTTATTGACGACATTCTGATCTATTCCAAGAACAAGGCGGATCACGAGAAACATCTGCGGTTGGTCTTGGAACTCTTGAGACAAGAGCAGTTGTATGCTAAGTTCTCAAAGTGTGATTTTTGGTTGCGTGAAGTTCAATTCCTAGGACATGTGGTGAATGAACTGGGAATTCATGTCGATCCGGCTAAGATCGAAGCTATTAAAGACTGGGAAGCACCAAAGACGCCATCTGAGGTGCGGCAATTCCTAGGTCTTGCGGGTTACTATCGTCGTTTCATTGAGGGATTTTCGAAGATCGCTAAACCCCTCACTGCCCTTACCCAGAAGGATCGAAAGTTCGACTGGGATGAACCACAAGAATCAGCATTTCAGATGCTGAAGCTTAAACTTTGTTCTGCACCTATCTTATCCCTGCCGGAAGGCACTGATGATTTCGTTGTGTATTGTGATGCTTCCATTCGTGGTCTCGGTTGCGTGTTGATGCAGCGCGGGAAGGTTATTGCTTATGCTTCTCGTCAACTCAAAGTTCATGAGAAGAACTACACTACTCATGACTTGGAACTGGGTGCAGTGGTCTTTGCGTTGAAAATCTGGAGACATTACTTGTACGGTACCAAGTGTGAAGTATATACCGATCACAAGAGTCTTCAGCACATTTTCGACCAGAAGGTGTTGAACATGCGGCAGCGTCGTTGGGATGAACTCCTGAACGATTATGACTGTGCCATCAAGTACCATCCTGGCAAGGCGAACGTTGTGGCGGACGCCTTGAGCAGGAAGGAGTCTGTTAACCCTCGCCGTGTTCGAGCCTTACAGCTCACCATTCATTCATCATTACCTGACCGAATCCGTTCTACACAGTTGGAAGCCTTGAAGGAGGAAAACCTTAAGGCTGAAACGATGCACAGTGCTGACAAACATCTTGAGCTCAGGACTGATGGCTTGCACTATTTTGCGGGACGTGTTTGGGTCCCATTGTTCGGGGGATTGCGCGAGCTTGTTCTGGATGAAGCTCACAAATCCCGGTATTCTATTCACCCTGGCTCCGATAAGATGTATCAGGATTTGAAGATACTTTATTGGTGGCCGAACATGAAAGCTGACATAGCTTCTTACGTCAGCAAATGTTTGACTTGTGCTAAAGTCAAGGTGGAGTATCAGAGGCCGTCTGGTCTCCTGCAACAACCAGAGGTTCCGGAATGGAAGTGGGAACGAATCACGATGGATTTTGTCACCAAGCTGCTGAGGTCACCTAGTGGTTATGATATGATTTGGGTGATGCTCGACCGGCTGACAAAATCGGCACGTTTTATACCTATTAAGGAAACCGATGGACTCGAGCGGTTAGCTCGACTTTACCTTAAGGAGGTGGTTGCTCGGCACGGGGTGCCTGTTTCTATTATCTCTGATCGTGATTCTCGTTTCGCTTCGCGTTTCTGGAAGGCTCTGCACAAGGCTTTGGGTACTCAGTTGGATATGAGTACGGCTTATCATCCGCAAACTGATGGACAGAGTGAGCGGACGATTCAAACCTTGGAAGACATGCTCCGGGCATGTGTTATCGATTTTGGCAAAAGTTGGGAGATCCACCTGCCGTTAGTGGAGTTCTCCTACAACAACAGCTATCACTCTAGCATCAAGGCAGCTCCGTTCGAGGCTCTTTACGGACGGAAATGCCGATCACCACTTTGTTGGGCCGAGGTGGGCGAGAGCCAGCTCACTGGTCCGGAACTCGTGTACGAAACTTCGGAGAAAATCGTACAGATCCGTCAACGTTTGGCTGCTGCACGGGATCGTCAGAAGAGTTATGCCGATCGCCGTCGAAAGCCTTTAGAGTTCCAGGTTGGGGACAAAGTACTTCTGAAAGTTTCACCATGGAAGGGCGTCATACGCTTTGGAAAGCGTGGCAAGCTTAACCCTCGTTATGTCGGACCGTTCGCAATCTTGGATCGGATTGGACCGGTGGCATACAGACTTGACTTATCGGCGGAGCTCGGTAGTGTACACAACGTCTTCCATGTGTCTAACTTGAAGAAGTGTTTGGCTGATGAATCTCTCATTGTACCATTGGAAGAGATCAAGGTTGATGATCGTCTTCGCATTGTGGAGGAACCTGTCGAGATTCTCGACTACAAGATTCGTAGCCTTCGTCGGAGTAAAATCCGCATCGTTAAAGTCCGTTGGAATTCGAACCGTGGACCGGAGTTCACATGGGAACGGGAGGATCAGATGAAATCTAAGTATCCTCATCTCTTTCCGAAGCGCGCATTTGAATCGAGGCATGTTACTACTGAAGCGGAATGAATCTCGGGTCGAGATTCCTTTCAACGTGGGGATGATGTGACATCCGGTAAGTTTCTTTTTGTTCGGTTCTTTTCGTTTCTTTCTTTTTGGGGCTTTGCGCAATTTTCGGGACGAAAATTCTTTCAACGTGGGGATGATGTGACACCCGGCATGTTCGGCTTAAACATATTAGTAACATCTAAGTCTACCTTAGCGAGAAACGTTTATAAACAAACTTAACTGGGTTAGTTGAGTCGGGTCAAGTTAGGATTGTCCAGGGTACAATGATCTGGAGGATCATTGGGAGTCGTTTTGGTAATACACTAGTACCGGGTTCCGTTGTTGGTGACATTACATGAACTAATTAAGTATATGTGTGGATTATGGGTCGTGTGGTGGATTGTATACTTATACTTGCTTAAACGATGTACAAATGATTATACGTGCCTAAATATGCTAAATATAGACTATGGATGCATGCCTATGTGTTAAGATGTGTTAGAATGCGTTAAACACGACAAACTGGAAAACTTGTAAAAGTGGCTTCTGGTTCGACCGTCGAGTGGTCGAAGGAGAAGTTGCAGCTGGTTTGACCCACTATTGGATGGGCGAACCAGGGAAGTGGAGTTGAAGAATTCCCTTCGACCTGGACAAGTCTCATTCGACCCTGGGAAAGGGGCGAAGGAGACCACCTTCGACCAATCAATTGGTGCGAAGGAGGATCAGTATAAATACCAACCTTAGTCATTTTTCATAATTTCACAAACCCTAGCCGTCCCAAAACACTCTCAAACGACCTAAAACGCTAAGGAAGGAGTTTTTGCTCTTCTTTTTCATAATCTAACCTATCTACAACATCTAAACAAGAATCCAAGGTGTGTTCATAATCCTAAACCTTTTAAAAGCATTTTAATTCGTTTTCATCTAACCCTAATTGTCCAGATCTGTTCTAAGGGGTGTCTTTATGATTAAAAACCTTTTAAACATCTTTCTAAATCAAAACATGATCATTTAACATAGGTTTTCGTAATGAATAACATGTGTTAGTTGTGTGTTATGTGGTGTTATGTGTTATTCACTGATTTGCTGCTATATCTATGATAGAAACATGATATAGGATTGTTGTTAATGATTGGATTATGGTTGTCTAGGGTTAAGATTGGGTATATTGATATTTGGGGGTTTTATGGGATTAATACTTGATGCATGAATGTTTATGATCAATAGAATGAATAAGAAAGATCGGATATTCGACAAACTGAGTATTTTAAGCTAAACATGAATCGATTTCAAAAGTTTCCAAATTGGGTAAATAATCCAGGCATGAAAGTGATGTTTCCATAATCTTTACCATTTTGGGAAAGGGCTGAAACGGACGTATTATCGGGGGAAATCGATGGGGTTTTGTAGGGATAAGTTATTCATGCTTGACTGCTGTGTTTGATGATGTTTCGGGTCGTTTTGAATGTGTTTGAAGCGTTTTTAGGAAAAATAATACAACAGGGGCGAACCTGGCCTCCTTCGACCAGTCGATGGTGCGAAGGAGGGATCCAGGGTCGAACCTGGGATTTTTATTGGACGAATGTGCATAAACGGGCGAAGGAAGCATCAAACGGTCGAACGTACTGTAAATGGTGCGAAGGAGACAAAAAGGTGCGAAGGAGACTCAAAACTGACTGGTTCGACCGTTCTGATGCAGAAATGAGATTTTTGATACAAACTAAGTGTTTTATGCTTGAACCTTGTGTGTAATCTATGTGTACTTGATTAGTTAGGGTAATGGGTCACCAACGGGATGTCGGGTCGGTCTAGTGTGTCGGTTAAACATTTAAACACGTTTTGAAACATACCTGGTTACGATCTGGACAATCGGGGACTAGATAACCTTATGGTTATTAGTCGGAACACTTATGTGAACATTTTGATAGATCTCCGGTAGAGGGATTATCAAGGGCTAAACGTCTTTACTTATATTTGAAGAACGCTATCTAAGGTGAGTTCACGGCCCCACTTTTACTGCTTTAACTTTTGGGGGAGAAAACATGCGTTAAACTGTTTTGGTAACATATGTCATACTATGGTTTTAACTTATTATTGCTATACGATCTTTTGGAAAGTCCCGGGGGAAACCATGAATGTGCGGGTTTGCACAACGGGGGAAATGTGGATAGATCTATTGGGCGTGACCTGCCCCACTCGTCGGCTTGGAGGGCCGGGCGGGTGCATATTGTCTCGAACAGGTACATTGGTATCATGCTGAACATACGGGCTGCTTAAACATGCTGAACATTGCTAAACGTGTCTAGTAATGGTTTCCAATCGTAGTAGTAATGAAACATACGCCTAGCTAGCGTACTTGGTAACATTGATATAGTATGGACATGGTAACACTTTAGTAACATTTTGAACAAACCTGTGAACTCACCAGCATTATATGTTGACATCTTTTTGGCATGTTTTTCTCAGGTCGCTAAGGTAGCAATGAACGAAACTAGGCGCACGGGTCTGCATTGGCGTCTAGATTTTAGTGCACGTTTTGTAATAAATGTCTTGAATACTTGGGAACACTGTTTTGTAGAGATTAAATTCTTTAAATGCTTCCGCTTATGAAATTTATGTTTTTGGGTTTACGTACTTCATATAGTGTCGTTTATTGTGATCGTTGACTTGGATCCTGGTTTGTCATGCGCCTCGCGGTAAAACCCTGCAAGTGGAAATTTGAGGGTGTGACAATTAAACTATTAGATGACATTTTGCATTTAACATCAAAATTCATACATATTGCATTATCAAACATTTAGTAACCAAAACAACTTGCATAATACAATTCTTATTTTCCTACCTTTTTCATTTTACTTTCGGGTGAACCGTGGGTCCCCACGGGACTCTAACCTAGTTATCATTATTATAACATAAATGAAAACGTATTTAAAAATCTAAGGTGATTAGGATTCCTATTCGTAACTCACATTAAAAAAGGTAAAAAGTAATGATTAGTTGAGTAAAGTGACAGATCTAGAAAAAAAAATTAAGAGTAACGTTCAAAAGAAAAATTTTAACCGTACTTTCATATAATGTAAAGGAAATAAAAATAAAAACATAATAATAGATAACATTACACACATACCTAATAAATTTCTCCTCTTCGGTTCTTGAAAGCTTGAAATCGAGCCATTACGTCATCTTCTTTTACTCAATCTCACAAAAACAACTTATAATTTATAGCATAAAAAGCAATTATAAACAAAAAAAACTTGAGGTTTTACAATAAATCTCACAATAATAAATGCAAGAACTCAATTTAAAAATATATATATATATATATATATATATATATATATATGTCAACATTCACTTACGGCAGGGGCGGAGGGCGTCAGGGGCAAGGGACAAAGGGCGGCAAGTTTGGGGGTTGGAGGGTTAAGGGTTTCAACTTTTGTTTGGATGTTTGTAGAAGAAGAAGATTAGAACAAAAAGACACGTTTTTTTGTTCTTAGCTCTTAGTGCTTTAGGGGGTTGCGATCGGAAGGCTGGTTTAAGCTTAGGATTGGTTTAATTGGGTTTGGGTTTTGGTAATTGGGGCTAGACGTTAAACTAGTGACGTTTAGTATAAGTTCGATAATACTTTATGAAAGATAAGACGCAAAATTTATTGGAGTAACGTAAAATTTATTTTGTGTAACGTTAAATTTATTTTAGTAATAACATAAAATTTATTTTAGATGTAACGTTTTACAAAAATCGTAAAAAAATCCAATACACGTGGCAACGGGCGCGACCCTTTGCTTAAAGCTAGGTCTGCCCCTAGTTGAGTATGTATATACACCTATTACATACAAATTACATATAAGAATTATTGGACATATAGTATGCCCGATGTAATTAAAGTCGAGATCAACGTAACCCGACCCGGTACGATCTGAAGAGTTACACGTTGGTGCACGAATCAGATAAGTTTACGTTTGGATGGATTATTATTTGTGAAATAATAAATTGTTTGTACTCGAGGGACTTAATAGTAAAGTAATTTATTATTAAGGGAGAATTTTAATTGTTAAATAAAATGTGTTACACTTTGACTAGTCAAATGGCCAAATATAGGATAGGGATGGCAAAAAAACCCGAACCCCATGGGTGTATGCGAAACCCAAAATATTTGGGACGGGTATACCCTGACGGGTACGGATTCGGGTTTGGGTTTAAAATTTTATTTTTTCGGGTTTGGGTCTGGTATATCGCGATACCCGACCCGATTACCCGCAAAAATACCAGATATAATTTATTTATAATATGTATATTATTCACATATTTAGTATATGTTTGTCTCTTTGGATTTCTAAAATATCATTTCCTTATATATTTAATGTTTCCAAACTTCCCCCAATTTCACTTTCTTTATCTGCATTTGGCATTCCTTCATTCATACACCCATACGAACTATTGATTGTGAAACACCACTTTAAGGTACATTCTTATTTGTTGAATGTGTTTTTTTGGTAGCCCTACTTTGGTATCTAGAGAAGTGAACTATAATGATGATGTATTAGCTTTTTTGAGATTCATACACTTTGAAGTTACTATTTTATTTGAGACATTTTATGATGGTTATGATATATGTTACTTATTATATATGTTTTTTTTAAATAACGGGTATGCCCGATATCTGTGGGTATTTTCTACTACAAATCCCAACGGGTATTTTTTTTAACAAAATAATGGGTAAACCTGTGACACCTGGTAAATTTTCTTTTCGTTCCCTTCTTTCTGTCTCTTTCATTTTTGGGCTTTGTGCAATTTTCGGGACGAAAATTCTTTCAACGTGGGGATGATGTGACACCCGGCATGTTTGGCTTAAACATTTTAGTAACACCTAAGTCTACCTTAGCAAGAAACATTTATAAACGGACTTAACCAGGTTAGTTGAGTCGGGTCAGGATAGGATTGTCCAGGGTTCAATTATCTGGAGGATCATTAGGAGTCGTTTTGGGAATAAACTAGTACCGGGTCTCGTTGTTGGTGAAATTACGTAAACTAAATTAAGTATTATATGTAGATTGATTCTTATATGGTGGATTATATGCAAACACGTGTTTAAACGATGTATAGAATGATCATCCATGCTTATTTATGTTAAACATAGATTAAGATTGTATGTTCATGTGTTAGGATGCGTTAAAATGCGTTAAACATGACAAACTGGAAAGATTAGAAAACATAGGTCCAGGTTCGACCATAGCGTGGGGGCGAACCTGGAAAATGATCATGGTTCGACCCTTGATGAAGGGGCGAACCTGGGATGTGAAAACAATAGAATTTCATTCGACCAGTTAAGGTACATTCGACCCTAAGAAAGGGGCGAATGTGGGTAGATTCGACCAGGTGAAAGGGGCGAATGTGGACTAGTATAAATACCAAAATTTGTCATTTTTCACCATTTCACAAACCCTAACCGTCTCTAAACACTCTCAAACGATTTTAATCACTAAGGAACGAGTTTTTGCTCTTGTTTTTCATAATCTAACCTACCAACAACATCTAATCAAGAATCCAAGGTGTGTTCTTAATCTTAAACCTTTTCAAAGCATTTTAATTCGTTTTCATCTAACCCTAAAGGTCCAGATCTGTTCTAAGGATGTTTTTATCAATAAAAACCTTTTAAACATCTTTCTAAACCAAAACCCTATCATTAAACATAGGTTTTCATATCAATAAACATATGTTAATTATGTGTTATGTGATACTATGTGTTGTTTGATGATGTGCTGCTGTACTAATGCTAGAAACATGATCTAGGGTTGATATTGATGTTAATTTAGGATTGTTTATGGTCACAATTAGATAAGTAATAATATCATGCCTAAATTGGGGATTTTAATAAAGCTAGGGCTCGATGCATGCTTGAATGATCAATAGAACTTTTTGAGGTTTTCAAACACATGACAAACTGAGCACTATTAAGATGATTATGGATTGATTTCAAAAAGTTTCCAAATTGGGTAAAGATTTCATGCATGATGTGATGTTTTCATAATTTTGCCATTTTGGGAAAGGGCTAAAATGAACAGGTTTTGGGGCAAAATTGGTGGGGTTTTGTGAGGATATGTTAATCATATTTGACTGCTGTGTTCGGTGATCTTTCGCGATGTTTCGGATGTTTTGAAGCATTTTTGGGAAAAATATTCTGCCAGGGTCGAACCTGGGCACCTTCTACCAATCGGGTGGTCGAAAGTGGAATCCCAGGGTCGAACCTGGACAGTATTGGTCGAATCAGTTCAAAAGGTCGAATGTGACTTCGAATGGGTCGAAGGTGGCTTCCAAAGGGTCGAATGTGGTTTAAAAAGGGGCGAAGGTGGAACATGATTTCCTGGTTAGACCCTATGGATTCAAAAATGAGATTTTTGATACAAACTAAATGTTTTATGCGTGAACCTTGTGTGTAATCTATGTGTACTTGATTAGTTAGGGTAATGGGTCACCAACGGGATGTCGGGTCGGTCTAGTGTGTCGGTTGAACACTTAAACACGTTTTAAAACATACTTGGTCACGATCTGGACAATCGGGGACTAGATAACCTTATGGTTATTAGTCGGAACACTTATGTGAACATTTTGATAGATCTCTGGTAGTGGGATTATCAAGGGCTTGGCTTTCTTATATTACTGAAGAACGCAACCTAAGGTGAGTTTACGGCCCCATTTTTACTGCTTTAACTTTTGGGGGAGAAAACATGCGCTAAACTATTTTGGTAACATATGTCATACTATGGTTTTAACTTTGTATTGTTATACGATCTTTGAAAGTCCCGGGGAAAACCATGAATGTGCGGGGATGCACAACGGGGGAAATGTGGATAGATCTATTGGGTTTGACAGACCCCACTCGATGGCTTGGAGGGCCGGGCGGGTGCATATTGTCTCGAACTGGTAACATTGGTAACATTGCTGAACACACTCGGGCCGAACTTTGGTAACAGTCTAGTAATGGTTTTCCAATCGTAGTAGTAATAAAACATACGCCTAGCTAGCGTACTTTGGTAACATTGATATAGTATGGACATAGTAACACTTTGGTAACTTTTGGTATCATATTGAACAAACCTGTGAACTCACCAGCATTATATATGTTGACGTCTCTTTTGGCATGTTTTCTCAGGTCGCTAAGGTGCATCGGTTGGACTAGGCGCACGGGTCTGCATTGGTGGCTAGGATTAGTAGCATGTTTTGTAATAAGTGTCTTGGATACTTGGGAACACTGTTTTGTAGAGATTAAATTCTTTAAATGCTTCCACTTATGAAATCTATGTGTTTGGGTTTTACGTACTTCATATAGTGTCGTTTATTGTGACCGTTGACTTAAATCCTGGTTTGTCACCTGCCTCGCGGTAAAACCCCGTAGTGGAAATTTGAGGGTATGACAATACCCGATACACATGGGTATACCCAATACCGACAGGTATTAGGTCGGGTTTGGTATAAGTTTTTATAAACGGGTACAGGTTTGGTATTACCAATATCCTACCCGAACCCGACCTATTGTCATCCCTAGTATAGGACTTTGACTAATCAAATGGTCAAATGCTTTGACTAGTCAAATGGTCAAGTGTAGGACTTTGACTAATCAAGTGGTCAAGTGTTTTTATTAGTCAAATGGTCAAGTGTAGGACTTTGACTAATTAAGTGGTCAAGTATAGGTTACACTTTGACCAATCATTTGGTCACACCTTTTGATCGCGCTAACGTATCTTCAGGGGTTCATGGGTCCGATGAACCATATTTGCTAACCTTACCCTATTTTGCTTGTGGGAACAAGCAATGTCATTGATTATCATGGCGTTCCTAATCTGGGCCTCGGTTGTGTGTTGACACTGTTCGAGGAGGTTATCGTTTGCATAAGCGTCAGCTTAGAGTCAACGTAGGGTACTACATTGTCTACGTCATGGAACCGGGAATGGTTCGGTGTTGTTCTGAAGTCTAAAGACAATTCTTGTACGGTACCTGATGTGTCGTTTATACCGATCACAAGGAGTCTTCAGCGTATTTTCAATCGGGTTGGGTTGCTCGTTTAACTTTTGTGGCGGCTACCTTGTATTCATCTTGAGGAAGTGGTTCCTCGGCTTGGAGTACTTGTTTCTGTCGCCTCTGTTTGTGATTTCCATTTCGTTTTGTTTCCTTGGGAAGCGTTGCTTCGAGCATTGGGTTCTCGTTGGATCGTGTGCGGATCGTCTTTCGTATCGATTGGATTTATTGTGGTTCATGTTGTAAACCGGAGTTCTTGTGGGGACCAGGGGAATAGATGGGATCTAGGGAACCTCATTCATTTATTTAAGTGTCTACTTGGGTCTATATGTAACATTTCGCATTAAATTCTTTGTACGTTACGTTGATTATTAATAAAACGTCGAATTTCATCATTTATCGTCCTTTTAAAAATATTTCGTGACGCATTTGGACCCCTTGTACCATACTATATACATATAATATCAATATATTATTGTTAAAATTGTCAAAAAAAAATAATGGCATGGGCCGGGGTTCGAACCCGAGCCCATGGCCGGTTCAATCAAACACACACCACAACATAACCAGCTGGTCTACAGCTTGTAATTGGAATAATCCTGACTTATATTATATATATATATATATATATATATATATATATATATATTAAGTTTAGAGGTGCAGTTGACTTGTGAGAAGTCAACTGCGACGAACACTCTTCAAATTCAAATCACATACCGCGTTTTTGAATCTCTACATGGTAAACTATGAATTTGTTGACTAAAACGCGTCTTATGCACGACCAATTAACATTAAAACATTCCAATTATATACCAATTATCGCGTCATCGTTTTTAAATTGGGTCAACTTACCAATTCGCATCACCCGAACGCTTCATTATAAATTGAACACTCCTGGTGAGACTAAGAATGCCGAACAACAAACCCCCACTCTCAATTTTCTCTTTAAACTGGGAATCAGCGTGCTATTGCTCGCGTGTTGACTTTCTGGTTGACCGCTCAAAAATCACGAAAACGAATTGTAAGTTCTAATGTTTTTACATGGTTTTGTTCATCGGCATTCACACAACAATAACCCTATGTTTAATCGGGTTATTGTTGTTCAAATCTGATTATTGCATAAACTAGGGCTCGACACCTTTGAAATTGGGGATAAATCTTCTGCAGACATGTGTATTTATTTATTTCTGAACCTTAATCATCACCAACTGATCAACAGATCAGTTGGTGTGACCCTTACACTTAAAACGTGAACCGGCCTGAGGGCCAAGGTTCGAGTCCCACAATACACAGTTTTTATTCTTTTCTTTTAAAAAGGGTATAAAACTGATTCAAGTATAATAATATAATTATTTCAAACCTAGAATATTCGTTCTCAGGGTCCAGCCCAGTTGGTGGCTGGGCTTGTGATAAAACCCCACCCGGTCTGAGACCCGGGTTCGAGCCTTGGCATACACAACTTTTTTTTTAAAAAACCTTTACTTTTATATATTCTCTATTATTTTTAAAAATGGTTTTAAAATACTAAAACACCTTTATAAATCCTACAAAAATTATTTTATGTTATACTAATAAGAAAAGTTTAAGATACAATTTTTAGTTTTCCAAAATTATTTATTTATTATATATAATAAATATTACAAGTTTATTCTATTATAATTGTAAAATTCTATAAAAATATCAAAACGATTATATAAATTTCCACAAAAATTATTCTGAATTTATAAAACAGTAAACATTTCTGAAATGATTTTTTTTTCGAAAAATCATTTATTTAGTATTTTTAATCAATTTTTGGTTATTTTAATCATAAATAAATCATAATAAATTCATTTTTCAATATTTTTACACCAAAATTTTATATAAATTATTTCTGTCCATTTAGAACAGAAATACAAATTTTAATTTAAAAATTCTTTAATTTTAATATTTTTAGATATTAAAGTTATATTTTGGCAAATTGAAATAAATAGATTAAATATTCTATTTTTAAGAAAATAATTTTACAAAAAATATTTTCATACATAAAACCTTATAATGTGACCATCTTTAATCTAAAATTTACAAAAAGACTTTTGTTTATTTATATTTCGAATTTCTTTTATTTAATAAACAATTTAGTTATTAATCAAACGAATACTTATCCCCAATTCGAAACCCTAGAAAATACTTATAGACTAGAAAGACTTAGACTTATTTGTTACCTTATACATAGGGTAATACTTGGCAACTTTGGGCTACACATATTCTTTTTCTCGAGACTTAATACTTTGCTAAGGTGAGTTTACGTAACCATGTTTATGCAATTCTTTATACTTGAAACTTTATACTTAAGCAATTCTACATACATGTCTAGTTGTAAACTTTAATGCCTCATGACTTAGACAACTACTGTTAGACTTAAACTTCAACTTACATAATCATTAGCTATGGCCAAGCCGGCGATACTCAATAATAGATCTATTGGATTGACAATCCCACCTAGATTCGTTGACCATCTTTTATGGGGAGCCCGGGTGATTGTTATCGTTCCAACGTGATATTAAGGTGAACCGTGGATGACGGGATGGACCTAAACTTGTCGGAGGTTTGATTATGTGCATACTATACTTCATGTTTATTCATGTAGACTTAAACTTACGATAGACATATGAATTGCTAAACTTTTATTATTCTTAAACTTAATTGCTTGACATGGCTTATGTATTCTCACCAACTTCTAGTTGACCCCCCCCCCCCCCCATTTTTACAAACTCAACAGGAAATAATGATGCTTGAAGTCTAAAACTAGCAGGAAGAGATAATTTGAAGTTTATGTTTTGTTTGGCTATTTGATGTATTAGAATTTCATTCAAGACTTGTTATGTATTTCCAAATTTTGGATATTTTTCCTTTAAATAAATTTCAATTAAAACTTGAATACCATGTGCTACTGTATACTCATTCTTAAGTGACACCTCGATGTTTCCACCATCGGTTGGGTTGTTACAGATTGGTATCAGAGCCAGGTTATAGGGAATTAGGTTATTAGAAAAATAATCTAGACTATAACCTTAGGGATTTAAAACAGTACTTGCTTCTCTTACTTGTAACCCTAATTGCTTCCTGAATCCTATCCCTATCCTACACCATATGCAACCCTAAGCCTTACAAAGTTGACTGCTCTTATTCGTCTGCTGCAATCCTGATCCACCATTAGATTAATAGGACAAAATCCTCAGGTTTAGCCTGAACTACCTTGAGATCTCGTCGAAGTTCTAGATTTTAATAACGAACACGTGCAATCTGGAAGGGTGAACGCCTGTATTCTGAGTCTTCTATCTAGGCTGGCATTGCGCACATATCCCAATCAGACGAGAACCCGGATGCCTACCTGGGAATTCTCGGGATGAGTGTTCACTTATAGGCTAAAGCATGTCTTCACTATGTTATTAGAATCTAGAATCTTTGATAAGTCAACATTTTTGTTTATTCGTTTTAATTAATGAATAAATGATTACATTCCTTATATTACTTCATTCATTTCATTATGTCTCTTACAGATCATGCCTCCACGTCGCAGCACTCGCAATAGCAATGGTGAGAACCATGAGGAAGGTGGCGACAACCATAACCATAACCACGACGCTAACCACAACAACAACAATAACAACAACAACAATGGCGTTGATGCTCAACTGGCTGCGATCATCTCTCAACAAATGGCACAACAGATCGTAGAGGTCATCATGTCTTTCCAACAGTCGGGAGAATGTGAATTAATTGCTATATCTATAATCATACTTGCTTACTTGTACAACAATTAGTTGACTATCAAACAACCCGCTTAACGATTGGTAGAGGTCATCATGTCTTTCCAACAGTCGGGAGAGGCCCTACCACCTGCTCAACGACTGGTGGGGACCATCAGACCTGCTCAACAATCGGTAAAGTCATAAAAGGACGCAACACCCTAATGTAAGGTAAATTGGTAATTACGGTCCCGAACGTAATCATGAATTTACAGGTACGTTAAGGTAGTGTGGAATTTTATCAAAGTTTTCAGTAGTTGACCAATTGTAAACCTAGTGTTTCTCTTAACTTCGGGACGAAGTTCCTAAAAGTAGGGGAGACTGTAACATTTCACGTTAAATAATTGTACGTTACGGATTAAAACGACAAGTTTTATTTTTGGGTGATATTTTGAAGCCTAAGGCAATGATAATTATTCGTACATATACATATATATATATATATAAAAGGTTTATAATAATAATAATAATAATAATAATAATAATAATAATAATAATAATAATAATAATAATAATAAAAAGATAAATAACTTGATTATATTGTTTTGTCAAAGGTCCATAACCCATTCAGCTTTTGGCCCATCCAATCAAACCCAACCCAACAATCCTTCTTCCCCCACTCTGAGCCCACAAACACTGGCCCAAGTACACGGCCCAGTATCGTGATCTCGGCCCACTTGGAACCAGGCCCAACTAACCTATCCCTCCCCTTTACTGTTTAAAAGAAAAGAAAAAAAAGGAAGCTCTAGCCGGGTTTCGAACCCGGGCCACCTACCACACACACACACGTAAACACCACCTGGGCTACACCCTTTAGTTGGTTTAAAACCAACTTAAATTATATAAAAGCCCACCCTCCTCTATCTTGTCTTCTTCTTCACAGACGCAGCAACAGACCAAAGGCATTTTTTTTTTTTTGAAATCGTAAATTGCTATATTAGGCCATGTTTAATTATCTTTGACCATTGATACATGATTACCGGCCTATATTGACTCACCAACACGTTAATTATCAATCAATTGATAATCAATTAACCTTTTACGCGTATATCATTGAATGATGGGTCAACACTTACCAATTCATCGTTCCAGGGCATGGCATTATAAATTGATCATTCACGAGTCTTCACAACTCGCCAATACTCCTTTCTTAACCTCCAATTCTCCACATAAACACTCTGTTCTTGTTCTTTCGATCGCAGTTTGACTATTTGGTTTGGCCAATCAATCGAACTCGAATCTGCATTGTAAGTACAATTTTTTTGGTGGGTTTTGATCATCGGCATCCACACATCAAAAGCCCTAAGATTAATCAGGTTATTGATGTGTGGATTGTTCAATTGGAAAATTAGGGCTCGCACATTTGAAATTTGGGGAAGAACACTTTTTTATTGTTGATATTTATTTTAAATAAACAGCTACCAAACACAACCACTAGGCTAGACCAGGTGGTTGTGTCTGGTGCTCGCCTTCTCAGCCACGCGGGTTCGAGTCCCGGGTGTGGCATCCTTTTTCATGCTTTTGTTTTATTTTTCAAAAACAATCAAAATTAATCTTATATTACTTATAATTTTATAAATTCATTTTAAATTATTAAAACTCTTTTAATAATTCTAAAAAAAATATTTTTAGATAATCTGAGAAAAAACTTTCACTCACAATTTTTAATTTTCAAAAATTTATTTATTTAATATATATAATAAATAAATCAAGTTTATTCCATTTTATTTATAAAATTCTATAAAAATATCAAAACGATCTTATAAATTTCCACAAAAATTATTCTAAGTTTTTATAACAATATATTTTTCTGAAATGATTTTTATTTCAGAAAAATCATTTATTTAATATTTTTAATCAATTTTTGTTAGTTTTAATCATAATTAAATCATAATAAATTCAATTTTTAATATTTTTGCACCAAAATTTTATACAAATTATTTCTGAATATTTAGAACAGAAATATAATTTTTAAACTGATAATTCTTTAATTTTAGTAATTTTTAATTATTAACGTTAAAGTTTGACAATTTGTAATAAATAGATTTAATAATCTATTTTAAAGAAAATAATTTTATAAAAATTATTTTTATACTTTAAACACATTCTTGTGACCATCTTAGATTCAAAATTCATAAAAAGATTTTTGGTTATTTATTTATTAATATTTCTCTCAATTATCAAACAATTTTAATATTAATCAAACGAGCATTTATCCCCAAATTCGAAGCCCTAGAACTTATACATTTGTAGACTAGATAGACTTAGACATATTTATTACCTTATTATAGGGTGATACTTGACACATTTGGGCAACACCATTATTCAATCTTTTCAACAGATATAACATTTTGCTAAGGTGAGTTTTACATAGCCCCTTTTCTATCTATCACCATTTTTGGGGTGAAACATGTTACAACATCATTTATGCAATTCAATCATCAATGTGTCTATGTGTTTTTCTATGTTGCATTATGTCTTGAACATGACTAGGGTAAGCACAATTCTAGCATAAACATTCATCAGCCAAACGGTATACATTGATAGATCTATTGGACTAACAATCCCACCCGGATACGTGCCTCCTACAAAGGTAGCGTGGGTGTTTGTTACTGCAATATAAATGAGTGAACCATGAGCGTATGGGATGTACCACAATACAACAGTCACAATGGTTGATTATGCACTCGATTTACTTCTAGTATGTTTTCGCATATGGACTAGATTGCCATGACACATGAATTGCACAACAATTTTATTCGATTATCAAAACCTATGTAATTCTCACCAACTTTTGTTGACCCAAAATATTTTCAACTTAACATGTTTCAGGTTCTACTTGCTTGAAGATTTGCTTGAAGATATGTGCATAGTTTTATTCAATTTGATATACGAATTCTTGTAGAACAATTGTATGTAATTTATTTAAATCATTTAATGAAATTTATTATTCACCATGAGCTACTGAACAATCATCACTACGTGACATCCCGATGTTTCCGCCATCGGTTGGGGTGTTACACTGTCACACCCTCAAATTTCCACTTGCGGAGTTTTACCGCGAGGCGCATGACAAACCAGGATCCAAGTAAACGGTCACAATAAACAACACTATATGGAATACGTAAACTCAAAACTTAGTTATCAAACCATTAAAATGTAGCGGAAGCATTTAAAGATTTAATCAATTACAAACTGTGTTCCAAAAGGTTCAAGACACTTATTTAAAATATGCTACTAAGCCTAGACGCCAATGCAGACCCGTGCGCCTAGTCCAACCGATGCTACCTTAGCGACCTGAGAAAAACATGCCAAAAACACGTCAACATATATAATGCTGGTGAGTTCACAGGTTTGTTCAATATGTTACCAAGAGTTACCAAAACGTTATCATGTCCATACTATACCAATGTTACCAAGTACGCTAGCCAGGCGTATGTTTTATTACTACTACGATTGGAAAACCATTACTAGACACGTTTAGCAATGTTTAGCAATGTTCAGCCCGAATGTTCAGCATGTTACCAATATTACCAGTTCGAGACAATATGCACCCGCCCCGCCCTCCAAGCTGACAAATGGGGCAGGTCACACCCAATAGATCTATCCACATTTCCCCCGTTGTGCATCCCCGCACATTCATGGTTTTCCCCGGGACTTTAAAAGATCGTATAGCAATGCAAAGTTAAAACCATAGTATGACATATGTTACCAAGATAGTTTAGCGCATGTTTTCTCCCCCAAAAGTTAAAGCTGTAAAAGTGGGGCCGTGAACTCACCTTAGATTGCGTTCTTCAGTAAATAGTAAAGTGCCAAGACGTTGATAGTCCCACTACCGGAGATCTATCAAAATGTTCACATAAGTGTTCCGACTAATTACCATAAGGTTATCTAGTCCCCGATTGTCCAGATCGTAACCAAGTATGTTTTAAAACGTGTTTAAGTGTTCAACCGACACACTAGACCGACCCGACATCCCGTTAGTGACTCATTACCCTAAATAATCAAGTACACATAGATTACACACAAGGTTCAAGCATAAAACACTTAGTTTGTATCAAAAATATCATTTTTGAATCAGAAGAGTCGAACCAGGAAGGTTAATCCACCTTTGCCCGTTTTTAACCCACCTTCGACCCTTTGGAAAGCCACCTTCGACCGTTCTTAACAGATTCGACCAAACTGTCCAGGTTCGACCCTGGGATTCCACATTCGACCACTCGACCGGTCGAATGTACCCAGGTTCGACCCTGACAGATTACTTTTTCCATAAACGCTTCATAAACATCCCAAAACATCATCAAACACTGCAGTCAAGCATGTATAACTTATCCCTACAAAACCCCACCAATTTTGTCCCAAAACCTATCCGTTTCAGCCCTTTCCCAAAATGGCAAAGATTATGGAAGTGTCACATCCTGCATGTAATCTTTACCCAATTTGGAAACTTTTCAATATCAATCCATAATCATCTAAAAATGCTCAGTTTATCATGTAATCGAAAACCCCCAATCGCTTTATTGATAATACTAACATGCACAAGCCCTAGATTCAATAAAATCCCCAATTTAGACTTGATATCATCATCTATCTAATTATAACCTTCAATAATCCTAAACTATCATCAGTAGCAGCCCTATATCATGTTTCTAGCATTAGCACAGCAGCAAATCATTAAACAATACATAACATCACATAACACATAATTAACATTTGTTTATTGATATGAAAACCTATGTTTAATGATAGGGTTTAGGTTTAGAAAGATGTTTAAAAGGTTTTTATTGATAAAAACATCCTTAGAACAGATCTGGACATTTAGGGTTTGATAAAAACGAATTAAAATACTTAAAAAAGGTTTAGAATTAAGAACACACCTTGGATTCTTGATTAGATGTTGTTGATAGGTTAGATTATGAAAAAGAAGAGCAAAAACTCCTTCCTTAGTGATTAAAATTGTTTGAGAGTGTTTTGAGACGGTTAGGGTTTGTGAAATGGTGAAAATGACAAAGTTTGGTATTTATACTAGTCCACATTTGCCCCTTCTACCTGGGCGAATGTACCCACATTCGCCCCTTTCACAGGGTCGAATGTACATGTCCTGGTCGAATGAAACTTTTTCATTTCCACATTCCAGGTTCGCCCCTTTGATAAGGGTCGAACCAAGATTATTTTCCAGGTTCGCCCACTCGATGTGGTCGAACCAAGACTTATGTTTTTTTCTAGTTTTCCAATTTGTCGTGTTTAACGCATTTTAACGCACCTTAACATATGAGCATGCAACCTTAGTCTATGTTTAACATATTTAAGCATGGATGATTATCTACACATCGTTTAAACACATCTATGCATATAATCTACCACACGACAATTAATCTACACATACACTTAATTACTTTATGTAATTTCACCAACAACGGGACCCGGTACTAGTGTATTCCCAAAACGACTCCCAATGATCCTCCGGATCATTGAACCCTGGACAATCCTATCCTGACCCGACTCAAGTAACCTGGTTAAGTCCGTTTATAAATGTTTCCCGCTAAGGTAGACTTAGGTGTTACTAAAATGTTTAAGCTAAATATGCCGGGTGTCACATAAGGTTATATTGAAAACCCTTGTTATATGGTAAACTCTGGAAACTCTAACTTCCCGACTTTTTTTTTTATATGAAAATTTTAGGGTATGTAATATACATGATTTTAAGCATTTTGGGGCAAAAAAATGGAAAAAGCGCCGAGCCATTTTTTTAAAAAAAGAAAAAACCGTCTTCGGGTAACAAATGGTTAACACGTGTTAGTTTCGCTTAACATATGTTAGTCAAACTTTATTTAAAAAAAAAAAAAAAAAAAAAACTACTCGGCGTTTTTTTTTTTTTTTTTTTTTTGGCTCAAAATGCTTAAAATCATTTATATTATATGCTCTATTTTTTTCAAAAAAAAAAAAAAAAAAATGGGAAGTCAGGGTTTCCAGAGTTTACCATATAACAAGGATTTCCACATTATCCTTTCCATATATATATATATATATATGATCGGCTTAATATATATTGTATATATAATTCGGTTTTGTAAATAAATATAACTCGCTTCCGCTTCGTATATGATACCATAATTTTCAACTAGAATTAGTTACTTAAGATAAAACAACAAAAGAAACACCTTCTTCTTCTGTTACAAAAGACAAACGACTTAACGACTAACAACTGTAGCATTGTCCAACTCATATAGAAGAAGACGCTCGTCTTTGTACTAGTTCCCTCTGAACCCGTGTCGAAGGTTATATGGGTACAAGAATTAATTAATTTTACATGTCTTATGTCATTTTGAAATATAAACTTGTATCATTAGAGTGGAGGGAGTGGGGCGGGAGTGGCTTCCACGGGCGGGAACACCGCCCCTTGTGGACGTGGAGGAGTGGGTGGGAGAGGCAAGCGGGGAGAGGAAGCTTGGGGTGGGGGAGGGGGTAGCCACGTGTCGAAGTGCGATTGGCCGATTTTTTTCTTTTTTTTCTTTTAACTTTAACACAATATAATATTATTCCTTTCACCCCCTTTTCCCCCCTTCCACTCCCCATAATTTGTCCCCCCCACATGGGTCCTACAAGTGCCACATGGCGCTTCACCCCCCTCCTTCCCATCCTCCACTCCCTATAGTCTTAGCGTCATTTGTTTACTGTTCTCTTAGAGGGGACGGGGCGCTACCAGAATTGGGCACGGGTACCTCATTACCAGCACGGTAACACCGCCGCCACCCGTGCTGGTAGGGGTCCCGTGGACCGTTTTCTGGTTCTATCTAACGGGCTGGTAACCGTGTATTTTCTGATTTTTTATTTACTTTAATTCCTTTTTTAATTATTTATAACCGTTTGGAAGCAACATTTTTGTTTATTTTTTTTACGTAAACCGTTTAGAGTTAAAATAAATTCAACCAAAATTAAATAAAAAACATAAAACAATATTTATTAATATTAAACATAAATAAAATAAATAAAAACATAGTAGAAAATTAGAGTTCACGCATGAGTTGGCAGGCCTGGAGATGCTCAAAGTTGCCGTTGTAACGAGCCGCATACTTCACATGGGTCAACTCCACAGCCCACTCCGGCACAATGCCTGGGTGCCGGGTCATGGTTTGCTCATAGCAGGTGATCCACCAATCACATTTGTTTTTTAGATTGGTCCATTTCCTCTGTACGCTCTCAATTGTGCGATCGTTCTCGCCTTGGGCTTTGAAGTCACCCAAGACACGGTCCTAGAAGCGTGTGTTCCTACTCCCGGAGTGTTGGCGACGTTGTCGTTGCAAGGATGGGTCATTTTGTGCGTCTCTAACGCACACGACCAGAGCAATTTCTTCATTTTCGGTCCAGCGAGTCATTTTTGTGGGTTTTGTTGATGTTGAATTGTGTTTTCACCACCGTCGTTTATATACAAAAATTCTCAACCGTATTGCATGTAAAATTCAATTTTCCTGACGGTTAGATAAGACCGACTTAAATGGAAATAAATTTTTTTGACCGTGTTGGGTGGAGACGGTTGATTAATAAACACGGACTGACGGTTTGGTGGTGCAATTTATAAACCGTGTGTATTTTAAAAAAAATATTTGTATTTGTATTTAAATGAAAAAAGAAAAACAAGAATCAGTTGAGTGCTGCCTACAAAAAAGTGAATCAGTGAAGTAAATCAGTTAAGTGATGTGGCAGTGCATAATTGGTTATAATTAGTGAAAGGAAAAATGAATTCTAGTAGTACCCCTAACGCCCTTATCTGAACCAGAAGCATACGTGTGCTTGACTTTGGTGTAACTTTACCTAACCCCTCTTAAAGGTAATCGACATCAACGATTACTATTCCACTTGTAGACTAATCAAGGCTTTAGAAAAGCCACCAACTACTATTTTTTGTTTTTCACGTTTTAGAAACATGTATGACATTTTTTTTAATCAGTTATTTGTATTATGGTATACATTTTTAAATACAAAAAGAAAAAAAATAAAATCTATGTGTTTATAATTTTATTACCCATATCATTAGCAAGTATAAAGTTCAATTAATTTGTTTACACTTTGTTTCACCAAACAAGAAAATATAGAAATTGACTGTAACAAAATTTACATCTATATTTTCTTGAAGTATGACGATGTTTATGGTTATCAATGTTTATATGTGTAACTTTTATTTATGGTTTTAATTTATACTAGGATTTAACTCACGTGCGTTATGGCGTGTTAAGCCGAATAATTCTTGGTTTGATAATATGTATGTCTGTGCTTTGATAATATGGAAACTCGACATAGTAACCGAAAGAGGATACATAAATACGGTATCGTTAGCAATCGAAAGAAAAAACTAAAAATATAAAATGGTAGTACAACGAGGATACGTAAATACGGTACCATTAGCAACCGAAAAAGAAAACTAGAAATATAAAATGGTAGTACAACCAAAACGATAAGAAATTTTACGTCAAACATAAACCAATTGAAAATGTACACAAAATAAGAACGAAAACGTATTATATCTTATATGACTTAGAAACTCGCCACGGTAAAAATGACATTTTACAAAGATAAGGGGCTGTAACTGTCAATGCTAAAAGTGGAGTAGTTAGACACAATAAAATAAAATAAAATAAAATAAGTCAAAAAAATATTGTAGCATTGTAACTACTTTATGAAAAATTAACGTAAACCAACTGAAAAGTAGATAAAAATAAGAATTAAACGTATTATGTCTTACATGACTCAATTTTGAATAAATTTATACCGACATATATAAAAAATAAAGGCCTGGTCTATTTCAACCCACCCCCCCCCCCCCCACTTCTATTTTCACCCCCCTGAAAGCGCCTCGCTTAGGCCTAAGCGAGGCGCTTTCTTTACTTTTTAACTACCTCGGTACGAGGTCAGAAAAAGCTGATTTTTGACTCGAAGCGCCTCGCTTAGGCCTAAGCGAGGCCCTTCGGATAAAAAAATATTTTTTTTTTGGGTCTTTTGAGTTAGTTTTTTTTTTTTTTTTGCAGTCAGACGTTTTTCAAAAGAACATTTTTTATGTCAATGGGAGGGTAAACAAAATCGTCAATCCGACTGTTGATTTCTTTCTGCAACAAGGAACAAAATGTCAGCTTTTTCCTGCCACCTTTCAATCTCACTGTCCAACAACTGAATTTTACTTGCTTGCATGAAAAGTTTATTTTAATTGTTCGTTTGACAAACGCCTGGCTAACCTGTCCAGTTATCAATCTCACTGTCCAACAACTGAATTTTACTTGCTTGCATGAAAAGTTTATTTTAATTGTTCGTTTGACAAACGTCTGGTTAACCTCTCCAGTTTATCAATCTCACTTTCCATCAACTGAATTTTACTGTAATGATCAGGAACATTCCAAATAACTGTTCAATTTCAGCTTTTGTTTAACTATTTTAGCAACTTTCATAGAGAAGTTATCAATCTCACTTCTCACTGTCCATGTTTACCTTCAACGTCCAACGGTAATGAGTAACCTACTAACCTTTATAATAGACTTCATTTATTCTTCTTCATCTTTTTCTACTTGAAGTGCAGAGTAGTAACCCTTCATCTTCTCTTGTCGGAGAGATATCTGTCAACGATGAAAGAGGTATATGTACAATGATGTGATTTGTTTTAGATAAGGAGGTATATGTACAATGAACTTTTTACGCTAAATAAAACTTACACACAACTTTTTGCTCTAGTGGTGTGGTCTACCTTTTTGCAAAAAGACTTTTAGTCTTGGTGGACTTCTATTGTTTCGGGTTCCCTTTCATCGTTGACAGATATCTCTCTGAGATGATAAAGGTAGATCATGGAAAGTTCAACTCAAGAAAACAAACATGACACCGATTAATGTTCTTTATATATGAATAGTGACCCTCTGGCAATCATCGTTGGTATTAATGGCAAGATATGTGGCTCTAGTCCTTTACGCAGGTTTGCCAGAGGGTCACTATTCATACACACAACTTTTTGCTCTAGTGGTTTGCTCTACCTTTTTGACAAACACCTGGCTAACATGTCCAGTTATCAATCTCACTGGCAATCATCGTTGATATTAATGGCAAGATATGTGGTTTTAGTCCTTTACGCAGGTTTCTTAGAGGGTCACTATTCATACACACAACTTTTATGTTCTTTATATATGAATAGTGACCCTTTGGCAAACCTGCGTAAAGGACTATATGTGGCTTTAGTCCTTTACGCAGGTTTGCCAGAGGGTCATTATTCATACATAAAGAACATTAATCGGTTTCATCTTTGTTTCTTGAGTTCAACTTTCCATGATCTACCTTTACATTATTATTATTATTATTATTATTATTATTATTATTATTATTATTATTATTATTTACATTATTATCGTATTTGCAACTTAGTTCCTTTCTCTCGAAAAACAAAAACGAAGGTTTGCGCGTTAGCGCCGATCCGATTGTTAAAAGTATCAAGACTATGAAATTAGTAAAACAACTGAATTTTACTTGCTTGCATGAAAAGTTATTTTTAAATGTTTGGTAATATATTTTTAAATGTTTGGTAATATATTTTCTGATCAAAAAAGGCATAACTATGATGATCAGGAACATTCCAAATAACAGTTCAATTTCAGTTCAAACTTTTTAAACACCTGCACATCTCAAGAGTCGAGGTCCTCTGAAAAAGACATCGTACAATGATTTGGACTTGCAATATTTGAAAATTATCATTTCTTGACATGTTTGGTAACACCTTAATCTGCAATATTTGAAAATTATCATTTCTTGACATGCTTGGTAACACCTTGATCTGTAATATCTGAAAATTATCATTTCTCGAAAAGTAATTAAAAACACTTAAAAATGAATTAAAAACAATTGTTGCGAGTTAGGTTTAGTCGGAGGACCACGTACAATGATTCATCAAAGTTGTACAAAGCTGGATGTTTTTACTGGAAAACCAAAACGAGCAATAAACGAAGCGAAACAGAGAGATATAATTTTCTTGGCTTGGAAACAACTTAAAAGAACCAAAAATGAATTAAAATTATTTTTGGGTGATTAACAGATAATTTTAAAGAATTAAAAGAAATTCATTTTTTTTTAAAAAGGCCAAAGCGCCTCGCTTTGGTCAAAGCGAGGTGCTTGTGGTCTAATCAAACCACTCAAGCGCCTAGCTTTGGCCAAAGCGAGGCACTCAAGCACCTCGCTTTGGCCAAAGCTAGGCGCTTTGGCCTTTTTTTTAAAAAAAATTGAATTTCTTTTAATTCTTTAAAATTATTTGTTAATCACCAAAAAATAATTTTAATTAATTTTTGGTTCTTTTAAGTTGTTTCCAAGCCAAGAAAATTATATCTATCCGTTTCGCTTCGTTTATTGCTCGTTTTGGTTTTCCAGTAAAAACATCCAGCTTTGTACAACTTTGATGAATCATTATACGTGGTCCTCCGACTAAATCTAACTCGCAACAATTGTTTTTAATTCATTTTTAAGTGTTTTTAATTACTTTTCGAGAAATGATAATTTTCAGATATTACAGATCAAGGTGTTACCAAGCATGTCAAGAAATGATAATTTTCAAATATTGCAGATCAAGGTGTTACCAAGCATGTCAAGAAATGACAATTTTCAAATATTGCAAGTCCAAATCATTGTACGATGTCTTTTTCAGAGGACCTCGACTCTTGAGATGTTGCAGGTGTTTGAAAAGTTTGAACTGAAATTGAACTGTTATTTGGAATGTTCCTGATAATCATAGTTATGCCTTTTTTGATCAGAAAATATATTACCAAACATTTAAAAATATATTACCAAACATTTAAAAATATATTACCAAACATTTAAAAATAACTTTTCATGCAAGCAAGTAAAATTTAGTTGTTTTACTAATTTCATAGTCTTGATACTTTTAACAATCGGATCGGCGCTAACGCGCAAACCTTCGTTTTTGTTTTTCGAGAGAAAGGAACTAAGTTGCAAATACGATAATAATCAAACTCATATCTCAAGCCGGTGCAAGTTATGTTGTAGCATCTTTGATCATCTTCTTGTAATTACTTTCAAGTTTATTTACAATCATTGAAGACAACTTTTCAGTTGTTATGCGAGAGATAGCGGTTAACGATGAAGACAACCTGATAGTGGATACCATGGATCAGAGAGATTTAAGCTAATCAAACTCATATCTCAAGCCGGTGCAAGTTATGTTGTAGCATCTTTGATCATCTTCATGTAATTACTTTCAAGTTTCTTTACAATCATTGAAGACAACTTTTCAGTTGTTATCCGAGAGATAGCGGTCAACGATGAAGACAACCTGAAAGTGGATACCATGGATCAGAGAGATTTAAGCTAATCAAACTCATATTTCAAGCCGGTGCAAGTTATGTTGTAGCATCTATGATCATCTTCTTGTAATTACTTTCAAGTTTCTTTATAATCATTGAAGACAACTTTTCAGTTGTTATCCGAGAGATAGCGGTCAACGATGAAGACAACCTGAAAGTGGATACCATGGATCAGAGAGATTTAAGCTAATCAAACTCATATCTCAAGCCGGTGCAAGTTATGTTGTAGCATCTTTGATCATCTTCTTGTAATTACTTTCAAGTTTCTTTATAATCATTGAAGACAACTTTTCAGTTGTTATCCGAGAGATAGCGGTCAACGATGAAGACAACCTGATAGTGGATACCATGGGTCAGAGAGATTTAAGCTAATCGTTTTTGTTTTTCTGATCATCTTCTTGTATCAACTTTTTACGACAACCTGAAAGTGGATACCATGGATCAGAGAGATTTAAGCTAATCAAACTCACATCTCAAGCCGGTGCAACACACACCTTCAACCCATTCCTGGTAAACCAGGGAAAAATGGCTATATTAAAAAACTTCAAGATTATTGTTTTGTGGTGTGGATCAGACGAGGACTTGCCTGTGTCTTGGAAACACAAGGATGACACACGAAGCTTTAGACTTCAACCGGATCCCTTGATTGCCGCATTTAATGAAATTTAACGCGCATACCGCATTCGGAGTCTGATTGCACCGAATCCAGTCTTCAAGGTGGACTTAAGCACCTGAACGGGAAGTTGAAATTTTGAATGATGTTCGTCGACTGCACCGAATCTAGTCTTCAAGGTACCATGGATCAGAGAGATTTAAGCTAATTAAAAAAAATTGGAAACACAAAGATGGAAAAACCCACTAAAAAGCCTAAAATTTCGGACCCTAACACACATAAGACGAATGTTGCAACATGAGTTCGACCAAGATGGCACACGAAGCTTTAGACTCCAACCGGATCCCTTGATTGCCGCATTTAATGAAATTTAACGCGCATATCGTATTCGGATTCTGATTGCACCGAATCTAGTCTTCAAGGTGGACTTAAGCACCTGAACGGGAAGTCGAAATTTTGAAGTTGTTTTGTGGTGTGGATCAGACGAGGACTTGCCTGTGTCTTGGAAACACAAGGATGACAGATGACACACGAAGCTTTAGACTCCAACCGGATTCACGTTTTGCCGCATTTAATGAAATTTAACGCGTATACCGCATTCATTGACTATACGTGGTTGATGATGTCAAGTTTAAGTCATTGACAATGATTAGGGTTATTACTTTGTTTTTTAAATTTTTTTAACTTTTTATAATTATTAAATTAAAACAAAATAAAAAAACCAATTCAAAACATCAAAACAACTACCAAAATAAATTACCCCCTCGAAGCGCCTCGCTTAGGCCTAAGCGAGGCGCTTCGAATTTAAAAATCAGCTTTTTTTGCCCCTCGTACTGACCTCCTCGAATTGAGTTCAAAGCGCCTCGCTTAGGCCTAAGCGAGGCGCTTTGAGGAGGTGAAAATAGAAGGTGGGGGGTTTAAATATAACCACCCAAAATAAAACTTGAAACTTTAGAAACTCAAGAGTTAAAAAGAAATTTTATAAAAATTCGAAATTTGATGGGTTGTAAGTCACTACAAGAATTCGAAGCATTAGCGACGACATTTTTCGTCGCTAATAACGTCAAAGACCTATACATACACAAATTAGGAAAAAAAAACATAAAAAGAAACACACAAAAAAAATTAAAGAAAACCTTGAGAGTGTTTTAAAACCGGTTTTAAGGGGGGTGACCGGAGTGGGGTGTAGGTTGCCGAAAATGAAAAGGGTGGCCGGAATTCGGTGGAGGCTGCCGGATTTGGGTGGGAGGCGAGATGATTTATGGTGGGGGTGGTTGTTTTAGTTGGTGGAGGTGATTGAAATGAAGTGGGTGGCGAGAATGAAGGTGAGAAGATCAGAAATAGGTGCAGATCGGCGAGAGAGGAAGAAGAAGTTGTGAAAGTAAAATGAAGCAGGAAAAGAAAGCGAGGGACTTTTAGCGCTATTTTTTGAGATTTTTGAGCAATAGCGACAACATGTCGTCGCTAAAGGGTCACCAATGGTTCGAAATTAAAGAGAAAGCTGTCACCAACTTTTTACCAATAGCGACGACGTCGTCGCTAAAGATGTCGTCGCTAATGCTCAATATTGTTGTAGTGAGTGTCAAAATAAAAGTTGAATGGTTAAAAAAAATATGTAACACTCTAGCTATTGTAACACTCAACTTGTCTTCTAATATATGCAATAAAATATTATTTCATGTATATAAATACAATCAATAGCAAGTTACAACGTTTTGGTATTTTTCTAAGGTTCATACACAAATACGAATATTAACCAACAAGTTACAAAGAGGTCGTCATAGCCCTCGTTGCTATATGTTTAGTAAAATTCAAACACATCACATATTTTTTGTAGTGAACATATATGATGGCAAACGATATAAACATGCAAGATATTTATGTTATTACACCAAACTAGAAGACATTTCTGGAAAGAGAAAGAAAAATAACACTTGACTTGAAGAATCAGAAAACATAGAGCCGACCCCCCCCCCCCCCCCCCCCCCACACACACACACAGTACCCTAACGCAACTATAAGTACAATCATGTCACACACTTCAGCTCCAAGTGAATAAACAACAATCCCTAAGTAATACCTTAGAGATATGAAGTCATATATATATACAAACATGAAGATGACCATGGTTTTGCATGTTGGGTTTCTTCTGGTTCTTGGATTCATCCACTCTCAAGCAGCTTTCGTACCAAAATCTTATGACTATGAGGTCTTCTTAGCTTCCTATTCTTTTATTAATTTCAGAGATAACTTATATGTCCATTTTTCTTTTAATTTTAAAATAACTTCTTAATTATCTACAGACTAGCTAGTTTCTATAACTAAACTCTTTGCTTAGCTTCTGGAAATAGACTAAGATCAAAATAAGCGATATAATATTTTTAAATCAATTTTTTTAGCTAAAACTAAGTGTTAATCAACTATATCATTACGAGGGGTTATATATTAATATACTAGATAGATTACACTCCCATTAAAAGAAGTTATGTTTTGAGAAAACGTATGAATTGCACGGCTGAATGATCCCGTGCATTACACTAATAGAATAAAAAATAATATAGTTTGTTATCACATACAGTCGTTAAAATATTTATTTATTTTTTTTTTTTTTTACATTGTATTTTAGCTTTCTTACCATCCAACCAATACTTCAAAAGTTTAAGAAATCACTTATAAAAACAATTATCATCATTATATTCTTCGATTTTAATATTTTAATCAATAAAATTTTGAATTTAATGAAATGTTAAGTTACAATCTCCTGTATTATGCGGGTTGAATATATGTAATTTCATATACTAAGTACCTATAAAACATATATATTTTTAAAAAACCATATATTGCATAGGCTGAATAAACTCATGTCTTACATGGATATATAAATATAATATAATCGGTTAATACAAAAAGTCATCAATATTTATTTTTTAGTAATAACTTTGAGGTACTTGTACTGATTATAAAATTTTACATTGTTTTTTTTATCTATTATATGTTAAAAACATGTGTAATACCTATAGTTTAATAAATCAAATATCAAACGGTTACTAATAAACGGAAATAATAGAATATCGACCAAACTAATATTAAATAAATAAGAGTTAAATAAAAAATTATGATCTAGCTTTTCTTTTAGTAGAAGAGAAAAAATGATATATTAATATTATTATATAATGGGAGACAAATGGAAAAAATGCCATTTGTTATATAGTAAAAATAAAGATTATATATCAATTATTTAATTATTTAATAGGTGAAAGACGAAAAAAAAACAACTAGGTGTTAGTTGGCCCATGCTTCGTCGCAGGCATCGTTGTTCTGCGTACATGTTACGCACAATGGGCGGCGGTTCGCTATCGGGAGCTCCTGTTACGTTGAGAGTTTGATGGACATAAAAAATAACATTAAGTGACTATTATGCTCGCATGGGCTTCAAAAAAATATTCGCAACCTATTAAGTTCCACACCAGTATTAACACTTGGGTTGCCTATTTAGTAATAAGATAATAACAAAAACTTTCGTCACTTCCCATTTCATAATCCAACAAAACAAATATTGCTCCTAAACCATTTTAAAAGAAAAGCAAAGAGAAAATCAATTTTGGCAAAAGCAAACATTCAATCTTTCAATTTTGACGGGTACGGCGTATTTTAGACGTTAGATACTATTGAAGTGTCGATAAATTAATATAGATAGAATTCTTTGTTACCTTGTAAAGATAAAGATAAAAATCAACAATATTAGATATAAACATTTATAGGGTGAAGTTAGTGTATAAATGATATATTTTATAAGAAGTGTAAGAAAGATTAACAATTTATATGTAGACAACATATTTTTGAGTTAGTCGTAATTTTTGAATTGTTTTGGTTAAAAAAACATTGAATATAACTACTAAAAACACAAAAAATGTACTCTAGGGTTAAAACTTAAAACATTATACCAAGAAAGTTATGTAGCAGAAAGTTATGTAGCGTGTTTAATTGTGTTTTAAATTTAATGGCTATAATATATTGCATTGTATTTTAAATTATTGTGTTTGGTGTTAGTCTAACTATAATCTTTAGATCCAAAACATGATATCTACATGTAAATTTTTAATTGTTCTCACACTTTTCACAAAGTATGATATTTTATACACGAACCTAAACATATACAGAAACATACAAATATAGATAATTTGAAAGACATTTTTATTAGATAAGACCTTTTTATTGTAGAATTATGTGATAATGAATTCAAATGCTATTTTTTTACTCGCATATTTTTGTGATCATCATACTGAAACGTGTGATCCTTCTTACAATAAGTTGATTTAAATATTCGTATGATATTAAAATATTCTACTCGCACTGACTAAAGGAAAGTATGGTTTGAAAGCGATCCATGATAACTAATTTTTTTTGTATGACATGTATAATTATGATAACCGTACTTTAATTTATTGATATATTATTTAATGCTGACGAGTCGCTTTTTTAGGGCCAACAAAACGTATCTATATGACTATATTACACCATTGATCCCACGACACATTAAAATATTGGCCCGATTCCAAATCTGATCTTTCGCTCCTTCTAGCATGGAGAGTCGCTAATTGTTAGCCTTTAACTAAACTAGTCACTGTCGTGATATCCCAGTCGCTAATACCCTAGCGTATAGCCAGTCACTAAATGGTTGCCTTGGTTGATGACTTTGAGACGGAAGTTATGCTCGATAAAGTTGGTCCAAAAAGAAAATTTTGGTTGCAAAAAAAGAATATGACAAGGTTGATAGCGATTACCAAAACCATGGCAAAACAGTCGCTAGATGATGTGTTTGCAGTACGTGTTTGTTTGTTTACTACAAAACACAATTTTAAGAGTTTAAATTTTAATGCCATGGGTCCCGGAGGACATAAAGAAGAATAAAAAAAGCTTCCCATATATTTTAATTTTTAACTAATAACTAATTATAGAATTGGTTTTTTCTAGCCAAATTTGTTAAGAATAATTCGCTAAGACTACTTAATCAGACATTGATAGATCTGTCAAAAGACTACGTAAAATCAAGCAAATAAACAGAAGTATTGACGATGAAAGATTTGAATAATGAGAGTTTTGTGTGGACTTTGCAAATTTAATATCAACCATCCTGTCATTGTCGTCAAAACACGTTTAGCAATTGAATTCCCATATATAATGGCTACTCCATTTTCTTCAAGAAATGATATCTAACTTTGTCCTATATGTTTTTAATTTAGTGTAAATTTTTTATTTAAAAAATCTCGTATATAAAAGATATTAACGTTTAAAAATTATGGGAGAAACATAAAAAAGAAAAATATAATTTTGTTTTTAAATATTTTTTTTCTAAATTCGCTTAATGCCACATGGGCATGCTAAATGACACACTCAATGCGAAGGTTGACTCTTTAAATGTTATGTGAGATTTATTGTTTTGGTTTATTATAGATATAGATATAGATATAGATATAGATATAGATATAGATATAGATATAGATATAGAAATAGATATAGATGTAGTCATATGGATAAACTAGCTGATTACCCTAGGAAGGTCCCGAAGTTGAAAAATTTAATATGATTTAATAAAAAAATCATAAAAAGAAGAAAAACTCAAATCACGAAAAGAGTAAATAACTTAAACATAATCAATTTTAGTTAAAAAAACGTTTATTTAAAAAGTTAAAAAAATAAAAAGCATAAACCATATTAAATACTAGCTTTTATCCCGGGAGCGTCCCGGGGTTGAAAAATATAACAATTCTAATAATACTAATACTAATAGTAATAATTATTACCCTTGTAATTAAATAAATAAAAAAAATAAACTTGCTATAAGGTGACACAAAGTGTTGTAGTGTTGCGCGATTCTTTCTCCTAGCTTCTCTTGATGAAATATACCTATGCATCTTTAAAAGAGTAAATTTCAATGAAAGCATGGCGATTGAGCTGAATTTCAACATCGTAGATAAGAACCTGGTTTAAAAGAAAAAAACATTATTAATGAATAACCTTAACACTTTGTGTTTCATACATGAAACCCCACAAAAAATATTGTTTTTTTCTCCATTTTTTTTTATATAGAACTATGGTACTCGTTTGAAAGATAATAAAATGCTCGTTAATTTGGTGTAATTTTTTTCTTTAAAAAATATCGTATATAAAATATATTAACGTTTAAAAATTATGGGAGGAAAATAAGAGAGAAAAATTTTAATTTGTTTTTAAATTCTTTTTTCCTAAAATAACTCAATTTAAATTTAGTAGATTAGTTTTTATATTATTATTTATTTATTTTTAATTTGTCACATGCATGACACATGACACACTCAAGGAGGAGAATGCCTCCTTGAATAATACTAATACTAATAGTAATAAATATTACCCTTGTAATTAAATAAATAAATAAAATAAACTTGCTATAAGGTGACACAATGTGTTGTAGTGTTGCGCGATTCTTTCTCCTAGCTTCTCTTGATAAAGTATACCTATGCATCTTTAAAAGAGTAAAATTCCAATTAAAGCATAGCGATTGAGCTGAATTTCAACATCGTAGATAAGAACCTGGTTTAAAAGAAAAAAAACATTATTAATGAATAACCTGAACACTTTGTGTTTCATACATGAAACCCCACAAAAAATAGTTGTTTTTTTCTCCGTTTTTATATAGAACTATGGTACTCGTTGGAAAGATAATAAAACGCTCGTTAATTTGGTGTAACTTTTTTCTTTAAAAAATATCGTATATAAAAGATATTAACGTTTAAAAATTATGGGAGGAAAATAAGAGAGAAAAATTTAAATTTGTTTTTAAATTTGTTTTTAAATTCTTTTTTCATAAAATAACTAAATTTAAAGAAAAAATTACACCGTTAGTCCTTATGGTTTCTACCAAATTTCAATGTAAGGTATTAAGGTTTTATTGTTTCACTTTAAGGTGTTAAGCTTTTAATTTGTTTCAATGTCAGGTATTAAGCTTTTAATTTGTTTCAATGTCAGGTATTAGGAACTAACCTAGTTAAAACTTAACTAAGTTTGAGGGGTATTATGGTCCATTCACCTGTGTATTTCTTTTAACCAATTAATACATATATTATAGATTTTGAGGGACTAAACCTGTCATGTTTTCAAAGTTTTAAAACCAAACCTTCCCTCCCTCTTCTTTTGTTATTCCGATCAGATTCCGGTCACCGGAGTAAAATTCCGGTGAGTATAGATTTTGAGTTTTAGTGTGTTTCATCTCGATTAAATGGTTGGGTTTACGTTTCTTCCCCCCAAATGATTATTTCCCATCATAATATCGACTTCATAGCGTTGTTTAATGAAGTTTTAATCGTGGTTCTACTGGTTCTTCCTCCTCTTATAGGATGCTTCTGGGGTGGCGAAAACCTAAAATCAAAATAAAAAAAAGGTAAAGGTAAAAAGAAGAGATTTATTTATTTATAGTATACAGAAAGAGGGAGTGAAAGATAGGGTGAAGGTTACGGTTTTTGGTGTGACAACTGAGAATTTGATTGGAACCATAAAGGATGCACCTCCACCCATTGAAATCCCATGAACAAGAGCAACCTGGGGCTTCTTGAAGCTATGGATGTGATAGCAAAGCCAATAATATCTGTATACCACTTCAACACAATAATCCTCTGTCAAAATCAAATAAAAAACAAACAAGTTGCATCATGCACTGAATCTGAAACAACTAAAGTAGCACTAGCACTAGTATATTACTTAATTAATTAAGTAAGAGTTACTTGAGTTCCTGGCATCATAGAACATTTTTAATGATGAGTAGCTTAGCGTCTTCATCCTTTTCCCAGTTTTCCAGGTTCTGAGCCAACAGATAAACCTAACAACACACAGACAGACAGATGAGGTAGATAAGGATAATTGTGTCGGTCACCAATCAATCATCAATCGATGAAGTGGATCTTATTGATCAAGGTTCGAGGGTTAGGGTTTGGTTTGGGTTGAATTGGGGAAGATGACCTACATCGATTTCATTTATAAAGATTCTGATCGAAATAATAACCATCTGGTAGCTTAGATCAGCTGGTTTGCCTGTTCTTTTAATAAGCCAAGGTCCCAGGTTCGAGTCTTGTACAACTGGGTTTTGGTTTTTATTTTGTTTCTTTATAAACAGGTGAATGGACCATAATACCCTCAAACTCAGTTAAGTTTTAACTATGTTAGTCCCTAATACCTGACATTGAAACAAATTAAAAGCTTAATACCTGACATTGAAACAAATTAAAAGCTTAATAACTTAAAGTGAAACAATAAAACCTTAATACCTTACATTGAAATTTGGTGGAAACCATAAGGACTAACGGTGTAATTTTTTCCAATTTAAATTTAGTAGATTAGGTTTTTTATTATTATTTATTTATTTTTAATTTACCACATGACATGACACATGACACACTCAAGGAGGAGAATGCCTCCTTGAATGCCATGTCATTAAAATGGCTTTCTTAGGCCTCCGACACCTCATCAATATTCAATTCTTTTATTATAAGTTATAGATAATACAGTATTAAAAGGATAACCTTCAACATATAATCATCTTCACGTAATTTAAAATATGTTATAATTTGACTTTGACTTATATAGATGTAGAATTCATGATCACATTGAAACCAAAAACACTTATTTCAATACAGTGACTTTATAAAGAAAAGCATATACGAATTTCTTTGAATACATGAATTTAGATTAATAAATGTTTTATTAATCTAAACATAAATCACTTTCAATAATCAACGAAGAAGAAAAAACTTCAAAGTCTTTTAAAAAAATTTAACTCCTACTTTCAATAATCAACGAAGAAGAATTCAGAAACTTGTTAAGAATGAATGGTTTGATTTTAATGTAATCATATATTTATAATGGCTACTCAATAATTCTATATTAAATTAATTTGTAAATAAAATCTTCTATTTTAAATTAGAAGATATGCATATCATCTTTTATTTATTTTTAAATAAATATTTTATTAAACTTACTGTAAATAAATAAATATTTAAATTTTTATGTTAATCCTTATATATAATTCGAAAACAAAATTTATATATAGTATATATCGAAAATAATATTTACATTTTAAATATTCAATTAGAAGATTCTTTTATTTATTTTTAAATAAATATTCTATTAAACTTATCACCTCAACGTGTCACGTGGCATATTCAATGAAGGGTTGAGGCCTCCATTAAATACCATATCATCATGAGTCAATTCTTATAGTTATAGATATAGATTATAGATAAAATATGTATTGAAGATTGATGTTTACAATTAGAGTCTAACACTTGTTTTAAATATTAATTCAAGGATCCACGATGAAAGTTTCTTGACATGAAAACAAGGTGTATTACGTAATGCTTAATTAAAGATAAACTTGACATGTGGCAGGTTAGAGAAGCCAATTTCACAAGGCTATGCAAGAACAAGACGATCTTAACTGTTAATGGAGAATTTCCTGGTCCGACTATTTATGCTCGTAGAGGAGACACTCTTATAGTTAATGTTAAAAACAGCGGCAACCTTGGTATCACTATCCACTGGTATATAATATATATTTCACTTTTACTTATAATTTTATAGATAGACAATAATATTGTTAGCGAGCTTAAGTTATTTTTATATTATTCTAATTATAGCATATCGTATTTTTAACTTGATATCAGCACACATGCATGCACATTGATCTCAAAAAGTGACATTAAAATTGACATGAGAATATGTTTTCAAAGAGTATAAATCCGAATGGCACACCAAACTTGAAATAATTATGTCAAAAATGAAAATGATTGTTATCTACTGTATTCAAGTTATACATTTCAAACCATTTGTAAAACACATGCATGCATTAGACTCATATATACTTATATTTATATATTTTTTTGGCCTTTCACCTTTATGATAAGAATACGACATATAGGTGATGCGTTGTCTAGAAAATGAAAAGTCTAACTACCACGCGTTCAGTTTTTATTCAGGTTTTTTTAAATAAAAAAATGATTATCATTTCTTTTACTATTTATTTATATTTATATTATATTAGGCATGCGAATATAGTGGGAAAGTATATGTTAAAAAGCTAATATAGTTATTTTTTCTTGTAAAAATACCTTAACAATATTTTTTTCACGTTAAATTCTTTCCACGTGTTAAATCTAAACAAAATTGATTTTTTTTACTTATACATATTACACGAGAAAAAAATAATGTTTTCATGATTTCATCGATCGAATCATGATTAGATTTAACATGATTAGTGACTTTGTTTTTGATAAAAATCAAAAAGTATGCTAGCTTTTATATGTATAGGTTTGTTATGGGACTTTATATATGAGGAAAAATAGAAGGTGTATTGATATTTTATAGAGATAAAGATCTTGTAGAAACCGTTATTAGTATAAAAACCATAGGAATAAATCTGGACCATTAAAAAATTAAATCAATGGTTGGTGTTAATTACATACTAACCCTTTACATTTATGAGATTGTATTACTAGCGTTAGGGCATTTTGGTAAATGTGTTATTTTTAATTAAACTATTATAAAAAAAAACCTAGAGTTTGTCCCAACTTTTTCGACCCCCAGTTTACTAAAAAAACTACCTCCCTCCTTATCTTTCTTTAACTAACAAACCCACCACAAAAAAACAAACTGCACATACTCTAATTTTTTTTGCTTCATCTTCACAAGATTAAACCTTCCTCCAACCCTTTATAAAATCGGTAAGTTTACTTTCTTTTTTTGATAAAAATAGGTGGATAATCGTAGTGTGCTGGTATTAATCGAAATGTGCTAGAAACTATTGATCGTACTATTCATTGGGGTGTTGCTTTTCGAATGCTAACCTTTCATCTTCTTATTGTAACACCCCAACCGATGGCGGAAACATCGAGGTGTCACGTAGTGACGATTGTTCAATAGCTCATGGACTAAAAGTGTAAATTTTTCATATATTGATTAAGTAGTTTATTACATTTGAAAATAAATACAAGATACAATAATTCTAACGTGACAACTAAAACTGAAATACAATGAATCCAAAATCTAAGTAAAAATTCCAAAAGCTTAAAGTCATCTCAAAACAACCTGAAACATGTACAAAATAATTTCGTCAATACAAAAATGTATTGGTGAGCATACCCTGTTTAAATAGATATAGTAGAAAAGTGTTTAGCAATTCATGTGCGGTACCATTTGCAATTATGTAATAAGTAATATCCGTTCAAAACCAAACCTGAGAATAATGACTAACACATGACTAACCAACTGAATAATGAATTAACAAGACAATGACCAAGATTCTCTCAACAGAGTCTCAAGGGGGTATACCATAGTACTATTCATTGAAAAGCTAGGCCGCCCAGCGGTTAATGATTTTGACAAGTCATAAACACACCAATTAACATAAAGCAAACACACATGAGAATTGCATTAAGTATAAGAAATTGAAACTTGATTAATATATAGGTACATGAGTCACCCCAAAGTAGTAAAACATTAAAAAGGGGAAAGATATACTCACAGTTTGCGAAAGCGATCAAAATCCACTTAAGCGGTCGTGAGCTAAGTAATGGGAATTCCGAGGAATTCAACCTATAATGTGTAAGAATACTAATAAGGAAATGTCTAAAAAAAATCTAAGGTGTCTAGGGTTCTAAGGCATTAGGGTTTGCTAAGTCGATTTGAGGAATTAGAGTTTTATGATTATGATAAGTCGAATTAATTAAAAGTTGTATATTAAAAATAATATGTCAAAATTTGTAAATATGGTTTAGGTAATACAAATATTACCAATTTAATATTTAGATACAAGTTATGTTTGAATAATTAAAATAGTATAATTTAGTTAATTACTTTAACTAATTATTGTAAATAAATACAATAACCATAAATGTATAAATAAATGAGTTACACCATGATCCAATAAATGGTAATTAAGATTTTCAAACATATAAATATTTCTATTTTATAAGAAAAGTATTTATAAAATAGATGTCTAAATAAGATAAATAAATAAATGTTCAATTATGTCTAATTAACATCAATAAGTTTAAGAATACAAGACATGATCCAAAAATGTTAGTTTTATAGAAAATGGATTCTTTATGTTGTAAATCAATGAAATATAATTTTCTCATAATTTTTTTTATAAACTTATTTATATTTAAAACTGATTTAATGAGATTAAATCATGTTTAAATGATTAAAAAAATAGGGAAATCAATAAAAATCATTGTTTTCTAGACCAATAATTTTTATTTCAGTTCACAATGATTAGAAATAATTCCACAAAAAATTTGAGATTTAAATAATTAAAATTGAATTTTTAATAAATTAATTATGATTAAAAGCATTTAATTCAATAAAAATATAAAAATAGGACATTTTTCAGAAAATAAAAGTATGATAATTTTCTATGAGGTATCAAGAAGCTACACTTAAATTTTCATAATTTTTGGACAAAAAGTGAATTTATTATGAATATTATAATTTTTATATAATAAATTACTTTAAACAAAGTATAGAATTTTTAAAAAAAAAATAAATGGAGTGGACCCGTGGACAAAGGGATTCGAACCCGGGTCATCTCCAAACAACAACCCTTACTAAACCACTAGACCACAAGTCTGTCATGTTTAACAAATGAGTTAATAGCCATTTTCGTCCTTGAGGTTTGGGCCAGTTTGCCACTCCAGTACAAAAGTTTTTTTTTTTTTGCAATTCCTTCCCTGAGGTTTGGATTTTGTTTCCAAATTCGTCCTTATCACTAACCCAGTTAAAAAAGTTGGTTAGTGTCAGGGGTATTTTTGCCTTTTTACCTGCTTAATGAGGGACAATTTAGACTTTTCATCTTATGAGTATTTTAATTAAAAAAACAAAAAAAAACCTCACTTATCTTCTTCCCCTTTTCCCCCAAAGGTTAAAACCCTAACCACCACCTCCATCATGTCCACCACCCCAATCCCAACTCCCACCACCCCCCCCACTGTATTGTACCCTCTCTATCGCTCCTGTAACCCAACAACCACTGAACAACCATAATCTTCAACCCCTAATCAAAACCCTAGTTGGAACCTGGTCCTTCGCCGCCTGTCACCACCACAGTCACTGTCGTCGTCCTCCTTCTCCTGTTACTCGCCCCCTCTCTCTCCTCTGTATGAATCATCTCTCTTCCTCTGTTTCCTTCTCTCTCTCTCTCTCTCTCTCTCTGTCTCTCTCTGTCTAGATCTCAGATCGATGTGGTGTGGTTGTGTTTGTCTTGGGAGTGGTGTGATTTAAGGAAGAAGACGAAAAGGATTGGAATGGAATTATGGTGCAGCACCATAAAATTAACAATGTCTGTGTGTGAGGGCCATAGAAGACGTTGACATTATTATTATTATTATTATTATTATTATTATTATTATTATTATTATTATTATTATTCGTGATATTATTATTATTATTAATATTATGTATGATGATTATGAATATCTTCTCCTTCGAATACGTATTACACAAATCATCATCATCAGGTTCTGTTTGTTTCTGGCGAAGCACGACATGATGGTGACGCTGGATAATAATAATAATAATAATAATAATAATAATAATAATAATAATAATAATATTATTATTATTATTATTATTATTATTATTAATCATTCTTCTTCGTGTGTTGTGCAATAGAGATATAGGGTGGGGTGGGGATAGGGTGGGGTGGGTGGGGTAGGGATGGGGTGAGGTAAGATTTTAATTAAAATTTTAAATTGTAAGTAAAAAGACAAAAATACCCCTGATCTTAACGAGCTTTTTTAACTGAGTTAGTGAAAAGGACGAATTTGGCAAAAAAATCCAAACCTCGGGGAAGGAATTGCAAAAAAAAAAAAACTTTTGTACTGGAGTGGCAAACTGGCCCAAACCTCAGGGACGAAAATGGCTATTAACTCTTAACAAATCAACTTTATATTCTATTTAAACTATAAGTAAAACTCATCTTCTTCCCCAATTCAACCTAAGAACCCTAACCCTAGATCAAATACAATTATCCAAAATCAACCCAGATAATAACGATAGACATAGGGCTTTTAAAGAGAATGATATAGGGATTAAAACGGCATAATAATAACAGACTTACAACGGTGATTTACAACCGAAAAATAGAGACAAAGGGCCGAACATCCGGACCAAATTACAAGAGCTCGGGTCACGTTTTTGGTTCGTTTTGATGTGGGTTAGACGCGAATAAGGTGCAGGAATGAATTGATGTTAAGTATTTATAGGATTGTGTGATAAATCAGGCGTTGGAACCTACTGTTATAACTCGACGGTTACACTCAATAACCACGAATTAACACTGATTTTAACACATTTAATGATGAATAAAGACTTGGAACGGTTGTATTGTTAAGGAGAAACGTTTAGGATCCATAAAAATCGAGTTAAAAGCATCTCATGGCCAAACATCCACTCACCGGAGACTTGCCGGACAATCGCCGGTTCCGGCCAATGGCCATCGGAAAAATGACGGGAGGGAAAAGGGAGAGCAGCTTTGTTTTCTTTTTTTTTAAACTTTAAGAATTGACAAAACTAACCCCTCAGGTTTAACTAGGTTAGATTATTTAATTTAGTTAGTTTTTTTTCTTTATAAAAGTTAACTAGGTTAACCCAACTTAACCTAAAAATTTCCAATCTTTATAAAACTTGCAAATTTTATAGAATCCTTTTACGAACATGTTTTAACATACGCATTTGATTAAAACTTATACCCGATTCATAATGAATATAAATGATAACATTTTTAATTCGCTTTAAAATTAATTTTTTTTTTTTGAAAACGACAAAACTTTACAGGGACTAAAATGGAAATATTTGAAAGGCTATTATTGTCAAGTAGGTGAAAGTCGAAGGTGACGAATGTCACACTTATTCTTTTTTTTTTTTCCAGATTGACTTGTTCATCAAGTCGTTCAAATGGTGGTGTTTGTCTTTGAATATCAACACAAACAAATTGATATAAACACTTTATGATAATTGTTGGCTTAATTACAAACATAATGAAATCAGCACAAACAGAATGCCATCAGCACATACAAAATGACATTAGCACTTTTTGATTATTGTGAGTTTTAATTACAAACATAATAAACCAGCACAAACAAAATGCTACCAGCACACCCAAAATGCTACCAGCACACCTAAAATGCTAGCACAAACAGTATGATATTATCATATACACCCAGAATGCTATCAGCACTTACATAATGATGATATCAACAAAAAGGAAAAATAAAAGAATAAGATTTTTATAGAAAATTTTTAAATTACATGAAAATAGGGATTTGAAATTGAATTGAACTATAATATGGAGTCAATTGAATTTTTGCGTACCATTAATATAGGAATTTTTATGAATATTAGATATTGCAAAAGACAAATACACCCTTGTTGAGACTAATTAGATTATTTATGTGTGTAACTCTAATTGGTTCCTATAGTTTTTATGTTTAAAGTGGTTTGTATATGATCCTCTCCATATTTTATATGCAAAAAAACGTTAAAGAACTTTTACGAGAAAAACAAATGGTATACTAATGTAAGGTTCATTGTAAAACTAAAAAAAAAGTGAAAATAAGGAGAATCACTACTCTTACATATTGAATATTTTCAAAAAAAAAAAACATTTTTAAATAGAAAAAAAAATTTACATTTGTTTTTTAAAGCTTTTATATATAATTATATGTAGAAGGCATTTAAATAAAAAAAAAATAACATTTTAGTTAATTTTTTTTTACGTTTTTAGGGTTTTTTTATTTATATTTTTAGTAAAACGGCTTTTACATGTATGTATATTCAAAAGTTTCGAAAAAAAATGGTGAAAATGATTTTTGTCTATTTTAAAATGAATTTTTTCTATTTTTGTTTAAAATGTTAAACTAGGGTTCCCTACTTTTTTAAATTTCCTCATTGAACTTACCGGCCCGTATATATCTATACCATATTATAAAGAATTTGACAAAGACTTCTTAAATTTTAAAAGGTACAAATTTAATTGTTTATCTTACAAAACCCAATGCATATAATAACTACCGTTTGGGAGCAATTTTGTCTTTGAAACACCATGTTTAATTAAAATGAAGTCAATAGTTTTTTTTGAACGATCAAATAAAGTATTGCCAGGTACTCTGTACGCAGCCCCCAATGGCCGAAAGGGGCTCTAGACGGCCTCTAGTCCGTACGGACAGAGCCCTTCGGCCCACCCGTCTCCTGTTTCAGGGAAAACCCGGCCCACAAACCCGCCCGAAGGCACGACGGTAGTGAACTGGTAAAACCTGGAGGGATCAGGAGTCGAACCCATGACCACAAGGGTCAAGGGTCTCTCCATCACTTCCCAACCACCTACCCCACCACAAGGGTGGGGGTATCCATCACATGCCTCTCGTGGGAATCGAACCCGACTCCCTCAAAGAGAGAACCGGCCCTTTTACCACTAGGCCACATGATCAGGATAAAAAAGGAAGTCAAGAGTTAAGTGATGTTTATGAGAGCACATGACATTTAATTATATAATTACTTTAACACATTAAATAGAAAACATATAAAAGATAATTCATAATACTACATGTTTTGTTATAATATTTTATATACTTTATAAAATTTAAAGTTTTATAAACTTGATAATACTATAAGAAATCGTTATGTTATATTGATACACCCAAACATGCCTAATCTTACCTTAAACAATACATCACCGGATTCTATGACCGGGGACGGACGTTTTCATTTATAATAAATTTTAAACAAAGGTTTCCAATAATTATGGCCAATTGATCATAATTAAATTAGATGGAAGTGATTTTTCTTTTACAAAAGGTATTTGACATATTATTGTATGTGAAAATTTGATATCAAATTGATGATAATTTTAATATGTTGTAAATTTAGTTGAATGATTATTAATAAAAAGATAACTTTGGAGTTTGATAGATAAGTATTTCTAATACTCTAGGGAGAGGGGATCGAAAATGAAAATTTATGTTATAAAGAAAAGTTGTCTCGTATCCTTAAATCATTTGATATAAAATACATCAAATTTATTGTTTTTGATAATATTATTTTGTGTTTATAAGAAAGAGAAAGGAGTAGTTCCTATATTGGTTCCATGTTTATATACTTTTCAATGTAAGTTTCGTTTAAAACATAATTGTGTGTTGATAATATACAAGTCATCTAAGCATAGCGAACAACTCATGAAGTTTTCTTTTTATTTTTTTTTATTTCTTTTTATGTAGTTATGTTACGGTTTCGACTTACTTAGGTTTTTCTATGATAATTTTTAACTTTATTTTTAGTATGGCGAGTTAACTTGCTGCCACACGTGTGTGATTCAATGTTTTCCGCTTATATCTTGTTTGGTTTAATGATCTCATCGCAACGCGCGGGTTTCCCACTAGTTATATATACAAAGAGTTTGACAAATCATGGGTTACAACTTACAAATAAAAAGGTCTTAACTGTGTTGCAAACGTTAAAGAGAAGTTGATGAAATTATAGGCATGGAGTGAAGCAACCAAGGTATCCATGGTCAGATGGACCAGAATTCATCACACAATGCCCGATTAAACCAGGTGCGAATTTTAGCCAAAAAATCATTCTCTCGGATGAAGAAGGCACCTTATGGTGGCACGCTCATAGTGACTGGTCTCGAGCCACCGTACACGGTCTAATCGTCATATGGCCAAAGATTGGAAGACCATATCCTTTTCCTAAACCCTATGCCGAGTATCCTATCATTCTAGGTTTTTAACTCTTGCCCTTTATATCAATGCTAGCATGTTTATCAAAAACTAATAGATAATGATACTATTGAATGTAACCTTAATTGTAATTGATTGTAGCTGAATGGTGGAGGCAAGATGTTGAGGCTGTGTTACTAGACTTTTTACGAACAGGAGGAGATCCTAATAGTTCTGATGCTTTAACCATTAATGGACAACCTGGTGATCTTTACCCATGTTCTAGTTCAGGTTGGTTTTACTTCTTTTTGTCTTTTATTTATAAAGTCGAACTTATTCGGTACCCATCTCACAAATCCCATACAATATACTATTTTGAGACCCACAAGATCGGACTATAAAAGTTCGCTTACATTGCCAAAAATCCAAAAAAGCTTTCTTATGTTTTTCCAAAAAAAAAATCAAGTACAACCCCGAGGAGCATATGTTTGTCAGGCGACATGTGCATTATGTTTTTTAGGCGATATGTAGTTTTTTTAGCGGCCAAGAAAATTTTGTTAAAAAACCAAGCAAGTTGCTGAACCAAGTGATAATCACACACATACGTTCTAAAATGTTAGCTGTTACTATTTAATTTAATAAAGAAACATATACTTCTAACTTAAAAATATTTTTAATTTCAGAAACAACAAAATTCATTGTGGAACATGGAAAGACTTACATGCTTCGAATGGTCAATGCTGCAATGAACCTTTTCATGTTTTGGGGGATTGGAGGTCATGAAGTAACCATTGTAGGAACGGATGGTGCCTACACCAAGCCACTAAAAAGCAACTATGGTGTTATCTCACCTGGCCAAACCATTGATCTCTTGTTTAAAGCCAACCAACCCATCGGTCGATACTACTTCGCGGCTAAACCATACAACAGCCAGCCCGCAATTAGTTTCGACAATACCACCACGACTGCCATTATCGAATACAAAGGTTACAAAAAATCATCTTCACCTCCGGTTTTCCCACATCTTCCTAAAGTCAATGACACAAGTGCATCGGTTAACTTCACTGGAAGCCTTAGGAGTTTAGCTACTCGTGCTCATCCTATTGATGTTCCAAAGAAGATCACCCGAAACTTTTTGTTCACACTCTCTATAAACACATTACCATGCCCAAATAACGCGTGTTTAGGACCCAATGGATTGAGATTCGCCGCAAGTGTAAACAACATAACATTCGAGACCACAAACATTTCTATTCTTGATGCTTACTATAGAAGAATAAACGGTGTATATGGAGATAATTTCCCAAATTTCCCACCTTTGTTTTTCAACTTCACGTCGAGTAATATTAATAGATCATTCCAGACTCCATTGAATGCTTCCGAGGTGGAAGTGCTTGAATATGGGGACACGGTTGAGTTGGTGTTTCAAGGAACAAATTTGGTTGCAGGGATTGATCATCCTATGCATTTGCATGGGCATAGCTTCTATGTTGTTGGATGGGGATTTGGCAACTTTAATAGAAGTAAGGACCGTTTAAGTTATAATCTTGTGGATCCTCCTCTTCAACAAACCATTGCAGTTCCTAAAAATGGGTGGACAGCTATTAGATTCAAGGCGGATAATCCTGGTGAGATTGTATTTCATTAATAATTATTTTGCATGCATGATGCATTGATAGTTCTTGATTAGTTTTTATATATATCTAGATGGTTAGTCCGTATAATTAACTAATTCTATTTTTGTTATAGGTGTATGGTTGATGCATTGTCACCTCGAACGTCATATAAGTTGGGGAATGGAGATGACGTTCATTACAAAGAATGGTAGTAGAAAAGGGGAATCAATGTTGCCACCTCCCCCGGACATGCCACCATGCACTTAAAATATCATACTAAATTAATGATATGTAGTTTTTTTTTTATTTTTTTTAATTTTATATGATTACATAATGGTCGACATCCCTCTGTCATAAGCATGATGGGTTAGATCCAAGGTAGGACTCACCATGTCTCTTACATACAGGGGAGTATGGTTAGGAATTATTAGGGTTGCTCTCATCTCATCCTAAATAAATGGTGAGTGCCCTTTATTACTAAACATACCCCATGTGAGATGGGTATGATTTGTGTTTGTGAAAGACGAAGGTATATTAGTAGCACCCTTATTTAAACATGTAAGTTTATTGAAAGTAATAAATATGTGTTGTCTTGTCGTTTAACATTGTTCGATATGTATTTTTCTTTTTGGGTGACATTGTTGCTCTTAAGAAGGATTGGTCTATTGAGACACCGCTTAAATATATTTAAACACCCTCATTACCTATACGCTCCATATTGACCAATATAGCGTATTGGTGGTTCCCCTAAGTCAACTCAACCTGCAGTTTTTGCCTTTTGTACCTCTGATATGCTCCATATGGAGAATATGAAGCATATTGATTTGCCTTTTAGCGCAATAGGAATCATATTGGTTTGTCTTTAAGCTCCCTCAATATGCTCTGTATTGGGGGTGTCAAATAAGAATTGGGAAGTGTTCCAACATCATAAAAATATGTATTTTCTTTGTAGTAACTTTTTTTTATATAGTCTTCTTCCTCTTCACAAGAACACGAAAGAGATCGAGTTCTCTCCAACGTCGAAAAACATTGGTGTTATATCTCTGTAGTTTTCTTTCTTCACTTTACCCTTCCATTCATCTTATCTCCTAAGTAAGGGGAGGGGAGCCACCCAAGATGGAGTTGGGTACCCCTCTATTGCACCAATCAAAGTCCGTCACATGGACTACTTGCACACCACCATTAGACAACCCCTTTCCACTAGTGCCATTACCCGACAACCCCTTTCTCCTTTGTATCTATCCCCCATCTGTCTAAACACTTTGGTAAGAACATGGAAATGAACTTGCCACTGGCGACAGTGAACTCGTGGGAGTAGAGGAGTACCCGGGGCCATTTTAGTTAATGCTCCGAAAGAAACCCCCCCTCCCCCACACACACAAACATAACTTTTATGAGTATGAAGTATGGTGATTGATTTTCTAACAAATCAATGATTTTCACACGTCCATCATGGGATAAAGTTTAAATAAATATGAAATAAATACTAAACAAAGTTCACTAATCAACCGATTTTCTTATCTCTATTATATTATTAAGAGTAAAAAATGTTTAAGATGTTCATTGCACAATCATTTTAAGATGGTATCTCAAGAGCCACAAGTGTAATTTCCTAAATTTTACCACTGTAGGACCGTCACAAATGATCCAAATATCACGGGTTTGTTAACGACACGATTACGGAATCCTCGGGTCATGGTTTAAGTAACAAATATATCAAACACACACAAATGAGTTATTGGAATCAGTTAAATGGTTATTCGATTGATAAAACAGAGCTCGAGTGTTTACAATACGAAATCAGACCATAAAACAAACACTAAACCTCCTAAAATGACAACTAGCTATCTAGGGTAATTGCCCTAGGACCTAGGGGCGACTGGCTATGCAGGGGACGACTGGTAGGGTGTATGGACAAACCAAATCGCCCTGCATAATTACCAAAATACCCTTTCGCATCAAAACAAGTTATATTACAAATGAAACAACGTAAAAACACCTATAATAGGCTAAGAAGATCTATACAACATGTTCTAACAGACTACCCCTTGGACATAGCTAGTATGTTTTCAAAAACATGTGTCTTTATATCTGCAACACAACAATAATTGATATTCAACCACTGTTGAGTGACCCGAAGTCTGCCGAGCTTCAACCAATTATATCGTGCATTGATCTTGAAGGCAAAGAAAAACCAGATCACCCATTGAAACTTTAAAGCTTAAACAATATCATCATCTAGAAAATGAATCGGATGATAATACAAACTAGCTACATCTTCCACTAAGCAATTGATTAACCACATAGGATCAAACACACGAAGCTTTCTGCAAATCTTTGGCTCATTGTAACACAATTATTACTTATGTCGTCAGATAGTCATAATACCAGAACAAGAACTTGGAATGAAAATTATGTTCAATCGGTGAAATTGGAATCTTCGACATGCTCCGAGGAGGCTTGATCTTGTGTACCCATATTGGCTTGCTCGTCTTCATATGTAACTCCTTAGACTTGCAAGACATTGGATACTGTGGCTTGAAAGTGTTCCATCCTTCTTGGCTTTCTTTTCTAAGCATGCTTAGATATGTATCAAAACCTAAACACTTATCAGAATATAGAGGATGATGACGTACCAAATCCCGAACATACCAGAATGGTAGACTCTTCAGCATCATGTAATGGTTAAAGTAAAGTGATTATGTGTGAAGTATATATATTTTTATGATGATATTTGTTCACACAATTTCTAGTTTTAAAATAGTTTTTACCCAAAATTAAACTACACACACGAAAGGCAAGTGTACCTATCAAAAAGTAATATAAATTAAATGGTAAGAACCGGACATCAATTCGTGGACGCGATTTCTCAATACTAAACTTTCATTACTATAGAGCCTTTCCGAGAGTTGGGTTGAGTTTTCTAAAATTAAAATTACTAAATATTATATGACACTAAAAATAAACGGATTTAAAAACAATATTAATTAAAGGTCATCTAAACTAAGATTCCACTAATGACATGTAATGTTCCTAGAGTAAGAAATGATGGCAAGACAAAACTCTCTAATTCCATTCAAGGTTTCTTAATTATATAATTCTTTGAAAAATTAAAATGACAAAAACATTTCAATCGCATAGAATCATTCTTTGAAGCTCGTTTTGTAATATTTAAGTTAATCTTTAAACACGATTTATACATTTGTCAAAATTCTAACTCGACAGCTTAAGAAAAATTAAGTTGAACAATAATTTAATCACCTAGAATTGTTTTATGTAGATAAAGCTTTATATTATTCAAGTGACAAATCTAAGGTTTAAAACTTATAAGACAATAATTTTTGGCCTAAACTACTAACTTACACTTTTTATCAACCTTAGAATCTAACACAACACCATTATGATTTTTCCAAATCTAAGTGCAAGATGTCACACATGTTCAAGTTCTTCATCTCAAGTTAGTTAACAATTACCATTCCTAGTTTCATGTTATGAACCTAATTATTACTAACAAGATTCAATAATCAACATCTACACATGGGTTTTCCAACATTCATGAGCAAACATTCATCAAACTAACATGGATTATGAACTTTAAACATATACAAAATTCCAAGAATAATACTAAAAATTCATCATCAAGATTAACATAAACTAAATACCATCATGTCTTACAATTATCACATTACATAATCAAAAGCTTCATCATAGTTTAGATAACTAAAGGTGTTTAGCCTATAAGGCTTACAACAACTACAAACATACTTGTTAAACTACCAAAATTCATGGTTAAGATTAAGGAATTCAAACCATAAGCAAGCAAGGTAAGTACGTTGGTTGATGTTTCTTGGTACTTCAATGGCCTTCAAAGCTCCTTTAGAATGGTGAAAATCGGCTAGAGAAAAGGTTTTTTTGAACCTCCAAGACCCCACACCTAAAAATGAGCAAAATGGGGTGTTTTATAGCAATCTGTCAAAATACTGCGTCCATGCTTTCCAAAAGCATGGCCGTGCTTATGCAGATATAGTACAACGCTTTCTTTTTGCTCAGTTTACGTTATTGCCAATTTTAGCAAATCTTGAAACGGGCTCCAAGGTCAATTCGTACGACCGCGCTTTTCAAATGCACGACAACGCCATGTCTGATGTGAACAAATTTTGATCTTGGTTGGAGAAGCACGACCACGCTTATGAATTTCGTGGCCGCACCATTTTTGACTTCAGCAAATTTTGCTCTTAATTAGAAAAGCGTGACCGCACTTATGAATTGTGTGGCCACGCTTTTTCTCAGACTTCATCAAAATGTTGCTCAAGCTGCAAAACTTCGTTGTTTTCTTTTTGTGCATTGCTATGGGCTGTATTTTCACAAAAAAAAAATAATAATAATTAAGTATTGAAACCAATGAAAACACAATTGAAAATCACCGAATGGGAGATAAATGTGGGTGAAATTCATGTATAATTTTGCATATATCATAGAGTAAAGTAAAGTAAACTCTCTTCCCATTTGATTTTTGATTAAAAAAAACCTACATTAAAAAAAACATCCTAGTTAAAAGTCAACGGGGCAACCCTACTTTGCAAGATTTTTTGTTTGCGTTCTAGTAGAATCAACAACGGTTCTTCAACATTTTCGTGTGACTCCGCGACAAGATTGGTTTAGAAAAGGTTGGGATGGAAACGGCTGGGTTGGAAACAGTTCTTCCTATAAACAAAATCTATTCGGTTTTCCTAGCTTAACACAAACCTTCGGCCTAAAGATTTTTTCTTTGAAGATAACACTTTTTTAATTGCTTGAATCCTTCATTTGTTTTTTTAAGAGTGTTGTAGTGTGGTGGTTTTTCATAATGAGTGTTGCAGTGTGCGTGTGTGAAAAAAATATATAAGATTTGATTGGAAATGTTTCTTTTTTTTTTTATTTCCAACACTCAATTCCTAAGTTGCGGTGTATCACATTCATCACGGTTATCCAAATATCATGTGGTGTGGTAGTAGTTAGTTGTAAAAATAACAGGTAGAAAAACTTTTTTTTTAAGGTTTAGTTCAGTGGAAATCCTTTTAAAACCCTAACCTAACGGTCTCAAGTTCGAATCCCTACCACCGGTGTCCTCCTTACCTAAGCTCAAACCGTCACGGGAAATTTTTTTGTAGTGTGCATGGATCGAACCTGTGACCTACCTAGGGAGCCGTCTTCTTTACACATTATCTCATGCAAATTTCTTAACATTGATTAATGAGATATTGATAGATTATCTAACATTATAGAAATCAAGCAAATCAGCAGCATTATTTATTTTGACAATGAAAGATGCACAAAGTCTTGCATTGATGAGTAGTCTGTATGGATATTAATTATAAGACTAAAAGTAAACAAGATTTCCCTTAATTTCTCCTGGTTGAACATCAACTATCTTGTCCACCAGGTTAGTTTATAAATTGTTATGATGACCACGACACTGCTCTCTTTGGTAGGAGACATTTGCTTTAGTAATACCGAGTACCCAATGTATTCCCTAACAAGACAAAATACAAATCAAAAGAGAATGGTTTTGGATTGGTTAATATAATTCATTTATTTAACTTTTTTAAGTTTATTGGTATTTGAAACATAGATTTTATTGTGTTATTTAAACAATATAGAATTTAAAGCGAGATACTTTGGTTTTTTATTTTCTTTCTTACTATTCATTTACATTTTCCGTTTTCAACAACTTTATCCATTAATTAGGTATATTAAGCGACGCACGTTGCGCGTTTTCATTGTGCTTTTGTAAGTTTTGGAAAAGCATTTGTTTGAAGAGTTGTATGAAAGAAAGTTGGTCATTAAGACCTTAAGACAATTGACAGAACATTGAGATTAGGTTGCATATGTTTTGAGCGTTACAAATGTCAACAAAAGTTCCTACGGCATAATATTACATATGTTTCTAACACTACGGATGTCAACAAAAGGTCCTCCAGCATAATTAGATTACATACGTTCGACCGACTAAAGGCATTAACAAAAGGTCATAATATATAAGCCTTTTTACATAGTTGTTGGGGACAGAAGTTGTCACAGGACGGATGCTAAATCTTTGGGTCCTTTGCAATCTTTTTCTTTGCTGGTGTGTCCTCCAAGGCTGTGAAAGAAAGTATTAATGAGTGTGTCTTTAATAACAGTGGTAAATAAGTTACTGATTGTTATACCTTCAGACCCGACGAGCGAGCGCTTTGCAGAAGTATCAGAATAGCCTTTCAATGCAGTAGTTGTTGGTGCAGGAGTAGTTGATGTTGCGCCTGTGTTGTGGGGATGAGTTATAAGGGACTGTAGACCTTGGGCCTCAATGAGCGAGTGTGTTGTAGAAGTATTAGAATGGGCTTTCAAGGCAGGAGTTGTTGGTGCAGGAGTACTTAATGTTGCGCCTGTGCTATGGTGAGAAGTTAAACGCGACTTTGGGACAATAAAAGCTGCGTTGTTGACTGTACAGCGAGTCACACCAGATTTTTTGTCTTTATTAGCTTGTACTTGCAGCTGCAACTCTTTATCTGTGATAACTTGCAATAACGCTTGTTTGTTTGGCTTAGAAATCATTTCCGTACGTGAGAGTTGCAAGAGCTGTGTTGCTGTCCTGTCAAAGAACGTAGCCTCTATTGTGTCTGATCCGTCGGAAATAGTGGTCCGAGGTCGGTACCTGCAGTAACATTGACGAAACATAGATAGTGAAACAGTCATTCAGATTGTATTTTTAGTATTCCGAAGTCAAAAGTAATGTGTAAAGTACTGCAAAATAATCTTTATATCAATAAAAAAGCTAATTAACCAGCTGATGTCATTCAAAATCAAAGCAAGGTGAAACACCAAATACTGATCCATCTACCACGGGCACTTATCAATCAAATAATTAATCCTAAAAGCTGAATCAAAAAAATAGGAAATACGGCAAATTGCTTTGTATCGGGGGCCATGTTTTGTGAAAATTTGTTAACAGCAATTCTGATCCTTTTTTTTGCAGCCTACTTGTTTAAACATTAGTGATAAAGGCCCTCAGGCGATCAGTCAAAACTGTCAAAAGAAAAAAAAATGCAGCCCCTAAATGTGTTATTAAAACCTGAACAACCTCACCCCGCCGCTTCGAGGTGGGAATTGAAACTGATCAATTATTTCGCGGTTAGGAAATTCAAACTGTTCGCTTCTTTCGCGGTTACTTGTCTAGAAATGAATTTATTCAAATGTATTGACTAATAAACGTACCCAAGGATATTTTAATAAATAAGAAGTTACAATCAGAGATTTCATAAACGTAACTACTTATATTACTGAAGGGATATGGTACCAAAACATCATATCATATCATCACCCAACTGAAACCGGCATCGTCTGGCGTCCATCTGCCCGTTTTACGTCAGCGGATTGTCTAGCGTCCATCTGCCCGTTTTACGTCAGCGGAACGTCCAGCGTCTACCCGTCTGTTTTACGTCAGCGATACACCTGGCGTCCAGCTGACGCCAGACGCAACCTCACCCACCCGTTTTACGTCGGCGATACACCTGGCTTCCAATCAACGCCAGGCACAAGCGTGTCCGCCCGTTTTACGTCGGCGGACCCAATACACTTCAAAGCTTCCCCAGCAAGCCACATGAAGCTTCGTCAACACGACTAGAAGATGCCTTCCTGGGCAGCCTTGGGACTTACACCCCTGCCCCAGGCAACTGTTCCTGACGCGACAGGCTGCCCGTCAGAGTTCCTCTCCAATCAGAGACTGCTCCCAGTCTGACATGCAGAAAGGACGACAACGTGGCAACCTCCCAGCCAATATATCTTCCTGACAGCAAGCTTTCTCAACCAGTCTCGAGTTTCAAGAAAAAGGATGAGTACCCACCGTCCTCAGTCTACCAATAGGCAGACGCCACGTGTCCGCCGCCCACCAGCGTCCACTCAGCGGACGCCACACGTACCATCATCAGGACGGTAACATCCCCCTTACATTTTACTTTCTCCTTTTTTTTTTTTTTTACCAAAACCCACTTGCACCAATTGGGCTTAAGGACTTGGACCGGAATCTTGGAGACACCTCTACCTGGGTCGGGCCCCATCAAGGGTAGAGGATGGGCTGAGAAAGTGTGATGTCAAGGTACTACAAAAGGAGGAGCTCCTTCTCCTTTTGTTGGCATCTGATATCCACATACACTTTCACACAATGAGACCACGAACTCTCTCGTGTCTTTTTTACCCCCTTGTTTATTATACTAACTTTTAGAGGTTCGGCTCTTCTAATTGGTAGTCTCCTAAACTCCTTGGTCTTGTCCTTAGACCCATACATATTTCATAAACACCCCTCTTTACAAAATACAGTAGAACCATCTCCAGAATTAGCGTCTATACGGTAATCCAGGATTCGTGTTTCTTCAATTACTATTTTAAACTAGTGTGCTTAAAGCGCGCGTTGCGCGCCTTACAATATTGTCGTACTAAGAAGTTATAATAGGAAACCTTTATGCTCCTGGTATCCCGGCACGAAACTGCGTAGGCTTCGATCATAGAGGCGCAACTACCGGCAGGAAGGTGCATAGGGCTGCAGCATAGTGTCTCAACGTACCAGCCTGTTTCGTCATCCTTGATGCATACTTTTCTTTGCGTTCATCAATGGAGGTCTGCTGGTAACCTACATTCTTCGCCGCAAAATGCTTTCTCATCTGTGAAAATGAAAAAGATAAGCGAACAATCAGCCACGGACACATGTTCTAAGTATATATTTTCCTATAATGGTTAAAAGAGCGCATAGAGGCGCAACATATTCGCCTATGTAAATATATATCTAAGTACAGATTTATATATATAAAAAACTAATATGCACAACATTTTTATACGAAAACAACATACATAACAATGCATAGAACTAAAATGTAAGACCTCCTATAGGGCTGCAGCATAGTGTTTTAATGTACTCAGGCTGCTTCTTCATCCTTAATCTTGAAACATTACATAAACTACAGCAAACAACAAAGGTTGTGCAATGATGCACCTAGGCTTATTAAAATACAGTAACATATATGATCATGTACCTGATGTTTTACTTCAGTTGTGAAGTAGCCTCACTGTCCAAGAACCATGTGAGATTTTCTTCAGGTGAAACAGAAACCTTCTGCACAGGCAACGGATAACCATGCGAAGTGTCGGGCCGATTGTCGTTGGTGCTCTAGTTGAACCATGTCAACAGCCTCATCCCAAGTTGTTTTTGACTGATTGATAAACGACGCCGTGGTGTCGTATTCCGGGGGCAGCCCGCGAACCATTTGAAGAAGTTGTTATTTCTGTAGGCGTCAAAGCACAGATCCTATTGTACTTGTTAAAAACCTGTTTATAAATGCAAGCACCTTATGTAGTATTTGGACATGACATGCAGACAATTAATACCACAATCAGACATGAACTTTAACAAAACTAACCATAAAGTTATTTCAAGTGTTGACTAACCTGAATGATGTCCTGATCATACTTTCAATCAGTTTACATAAGGCGCATGATGTCAAAAAGGCGACCAAAGCGCACAGAAAATTGACATAAGACGCAGTCCATTCAATTTACTCTGCAACATACATGAGAAGTTTTTGTGCATCAGGATGTTGTTCAGTAGGCATTTTTAGGTTGTACACGTAGGTTATTCAAATATTAAAGTATGAGCTTATGTAGTGCTAGAAAACTCTAAGAACTAAATAAAAAAATCATACAATAAATTACGCCTCACGTACAAAAAGCAATGCACTTAATGAGTTAATTTCACATACAATGCTTGCAATCCGTCTTCGGCATTATCGCCATCTCATTTTACACATGTATATTGGTTACAGAAAATAAAGAAGTTTCAGCATTGCCCATTTAGCTCTAGACATACGAAATCTTCACAATTATCTTTACTAAAACAATAAAAGCAACGTCTTTGTGACCAAATTTGAAACCACAAACGAAAAGTTTGTGTTTAAATAAATAAAAGCAATGGCTTATTATGTAAATTGATAAATCATTTGTATTTCTCGAATGCATCACAGTCTCTTACGCAACATTTACATTCCATTCCCTAATAATGTAGGATTTTACGTGTCAATGAGTAATAATAAGCCGGGTTGATTGCGTTCTTGAAATCAACCTCGGGTCCCTCAGTCGAACACAACATGAATCCAATAACACCACTTCATTCGTTTTTCATTTCATACACAAAATCTTAGTTAAAATATCATTTTCATCCTAGATTAAATAAAAACATAAGGAACACCGGATTTTACCTAGGACACGTAGGAACAGTTGTCCATGCGTAATTGACTGACCCTTTAAACAGCTGGCGACATTTTGCAACAATATCTTCAATAATGTGCATATGAAGCCATATGTTCTCAGCCTGTGTGCAGACAACACCACCTGGTCGAAGCTCTTTTGCAACAGATTCAAAAAAGGCTTCTCGAAAAGCTCTTGTGCAGGACCTGAAGTATAATTGCCATGTCAGCATATCGAATAAATGATATGGAGCCGGTGGGCCTGTGAATATATACCAATGGGATCAGAAGAATCAGCTATAACAGCATCATAACTTCCTTCTGGAGCCACCTTCAAGAATGCAACTCCTACAAGATTTAGAAAACACATTAAAAAATAAAAAGGAAAAAAAAGACTTCGTGTATATAGCGTCACCAATGTGGAGTTTGACACGTGGATCTTCATACCCAACAACTACATGAAGCATAGATACAGACGGGAGGAATGAAAGAACTAATGGTTGGTATCCCACGCCCCTGTAAAGAGCAACGGTACTTCCAGATCGCCAAATCACCAACCTCCGGTTCTCATCTGAATATTACAGATATCAAATTAGTAGAATCATTATGCTAAGAACTAAACTGTAAGCAGCTTAATAGACGTTTTTGAACCATATGAAGTTATTACATAAAACAATCGAATGATTAAAACAGATGTATAACAGATGTTTAATTCTAGAAACAACAGTAAGAAAAGTTGAAGAAACTAACCTCTAAAACCTCATGCATCCGTCTCATATTAAGCGTACCCGCTCCTTCCACTTTCAACTCCACAACTTCTGCCGATCAAAACCAACCAATTTTCAATCTTTACAGCTAAAGAATAAAAAACCCATCAAAAGGATTAAAAAAAACTAACAAAGCTTCAATATTTCCAATCTTTATACAATCAATCAACATATCAAGAATCAAACGAAACAAAATATTTTTAAACAAAAAAAACCCATCTGAAAGATGAAGTTAAACAGCTTCAAGTTCATCCAGACAACAATCAAATTTAGTATAATAATAACCAAGATTTATAAATAAATAAATAAATAAATAAATAAACAAATAAAAGAAATGAAACATAACCTGAAGTGTTGAATCAGCGATCAAAGGTTGGTTGGTTGATGGATGAAGATTGGCTCGCAAACACCACAACATACACGGGCAATGTGGCCGCGAGTGAGCCCACGCTACCATGCTTGCGTGGGTTAGTAGAGGAAAAGTATCCCTTGGAGCGAGCACAGTTTTCTGACCGTCGCCCGCATCTACAATATATGTAAAAACCGAATTTTTAGATCTAACCAAACCCATAGCCACTAAATCATCTCCTTTTCATATCCAATTTCATATCTTGTTACCGGTTTGTGTACACAGAATTAATATATAATAACCCTATAATCCAGAAACGAAAGTAAAAGAGAAAAGGCAATTGTCTTTGCGCCTTGATGGGCCTAAGCGCACTTTTTAGAACCAAGACCACACGATGCCCTTGTGATGTATTGTTCTTTGTTAATTGCTTATCGAATAACTAAACTTGTAATTTAAAGTTAAAGGCTATAAAAATCAATGAAACCAAGAGGCAAAAAACAATACAGAACCAAGTGAGAGCTAACTCAATATTACCTCCTCATTCATAACCCAACCACCTCCAACAGTCTCCAGCTGCCCATTCTGCAACAACCGAATCAAAACATATTACCAAACAAACCAATCAATTCAAATATTCAATAAGACACATCAAAACCCTAGATCTCACCTGCCGCGGTCACTGTCATCTTCTTCCTCCTCCACGTCTCTTCCTCTCTATACAGGTCTCTTCTCAGTTTCTCTCTCTTTCCTCGACTCCTATCTCTCTTCCGCCCCTATTCTGCCGGCGCCCCTCTCTCTCTTCAGAAGTATTCATGTGTGTATGGGTTTTAGAGTTTCAGCAGCAAATAAAAGGGGTTAGTCGTGATACGTGGGTGAGATGTTGTGTGGGTGGTGTTGGATGGTGATGCTACCGGTGGTGGTTGTGATAGTGGCGTCTCTGTCTCTGTCTCTCTCGAAACCATCAAATGGTTTAACATAGATAAGTGGGGTTGAGATGGACAACTCATTACAATGCCATGTGTCAATGAGTAATCATAAGCTGGGTCCAAAAAAAAACACCACCCGTCTAACGTAGAACCTAGGAATCGAACCGCCACCTTTTATGCAGCAGACATTGTGCCGAACCACCAGACCATTAGGACGATATCTGAAATTACTTCACAAACAATAATACTTATTCGATTCCTAAAAACGCAAAAATTAAAATCACTGTTCAAAGTCTAAGGGTTATTATTATAGTATAATTGGTACCAATTCCATATAAAATAGATCATTGTTAAGTCGATAGTAAAAAGGTAAAATATTAAAGGTTATTTCAAAAGGTATGCAAATACCTATTATGAAAGATGGGTTATTTATAAGTAAGGAAGCACCCAGTTAAAAGTTTACACTTTAATAGCTGGCATAAAACAAATAATAGCTGGTATAGCTGCTGTATTTATTTTAGACATCATCATTCAGCTACAAATTCAAGCCTTAGCCAAGCACTAAAAACACCAACAATAGCATTTTGAAAGAAAAAAAAACAATCCCTAAATGTCCTAGTAAAAACCAAATAGCCTTAAATCAGCATAAATCCTCCTTAAACAACCTAAAACCTCAATTCAAATCACCAGACCATGTGAACATTTCTGATAGCAACCACCTATAAATATCACTTGCTGTTATTGGGCACTATGGACTTGTAATTACTTAGAAAGACTATCTTTTCCTATACAAGAGATATTCCTAACAATATAAAAGATTACATATAATAATAATAATAATAATAATAATAATAATAATAATAATAATAGTAATAATAATAATAATCGGGTCAAGCAAAAAAAGAAGGTAAAAAGAGGACCCGGGTAGTTGAACTCGGGTTAACACTGAATAAAACGAAAGCAAATACTAAAAAAAAAGTGGTGCAACAGTGTCTACAAACACTGTTTAAATCAGCATGCCTATTAATAGGTCAAATCAGTCGGTAAAGACTGACCGAATCTGAAAAAGTTTTCTGTTCATAAATGTGCATTCTTATCCGATAACCGTCATCTTGTTGCAATATCCTCAAAACCTGATCAGTGTACAGAGGCATAGACGATGTGTTTACATTAAAAATTAGATCATTTGTTGGCCTCCATATGATGATAGCCACAAAGAAGAAAAAAAAAAGGCACAAAGTATTCGAGCCTGGGTACACCACAAACCAAGACAACCAACAAACCAGCTGACTGCACCTATTTTTCTAGAGAAGTAGATACACATATACTTAAATACAGATACTGCATGAAGAGGAACTATTCATGGAGTTTGATTATTAATATATGGGATAATATATGATGATAGCGAAAGATTTTATCTTAAAAATTGTAAAATATATACCAACCCAATGAAAGGTTAGTGAAGCAAAACTGAAATCAAAAGCGAAACCTAACCTGAATCAATAAATGCTATTGATGTTTACCCCCTACCATGAACATCGGTTGAAAGCATCTGTGGTATCAAAACCTAAAACACCATGGTCATCGACGGACTAAACCCGCCCCCTCATGAATATAAGATTTCTGCAACGACTTACGATTCATAAAGCATAGACTTGTCAATTTATGGTTCAACCGGTTGTAGAAACAATGACGGGCTTGTAAAGGCATTCAAATAATGCTTAATATTATTCCTTAATCTAAACTAACTCAAATATATTACCTCTGAAGTCCCACAAATATCCATGAACAGTTTCAAACTGAACAGCGGAACAGGAAGGCTGCAAAAACAAAACGACGAAGAGTTAAAGCAATATTGCCCCCAAGAAATAGATAAAAACGAATTTGGAATGAAAATTATAAGAAAATAATATATATTCAACAACTGTATACATTTAGACAGTTCTAATTTAGTTTGAAACAAACAACGATGAATATCAAAATATACCTTTAAATGCTACCGTTAATTATTCATATAAGCAAAAGTGTATTAATCATGATTGATAGAGAAAATTGCAATATAATCAACTATGGAGGGTGACTTACTTTATTGCCTCCAATAATCTCAAAATCTACACTAACTGGCCTTAAATTTGTAATCCAAACATAACAAATCTCAAAACCCACATCTATAAAGTAAGAAAATCTATAAATTAGTACACAATACAACAACACAGTCCATTATGATAGAAAGAAGTTAAACGTTACCTAAAATCAAGGAAAAAAGGAACTGATGATGAAGGGGAAATCCAACTGATGATGCAACAATCGAAATAGATCACAGTGGAGTGGCGGTGGTGAACCTCCGGTCACACCCTCTCTATTCTCTCTCTCTCTCTCTCTCTAGTCATCTTCATAAACCACGACAACCATCACGCTGTACGACCTTCGATCACCTCCAACCTGCACCAAAACCCTAGCCACGGTGGATTTAGAGTTGTTGGGTGGATCGCCGCCGGCTGCTTCCTTTTGTCTCAGTGTTTAGAGAGGGAGAGAGAGAGAGAGAGAGAGAGAGAGAGAGATGAGATACAGAAATAGGGGGTGTGAACATATGGGTGGGAGACAATGATAAACGGTGGGGATTCTTAAAAGAAACACGTGTCTCAGCAGGTGTTCTAGCAGATGACACGCATCAATACCAATTACCGAAAATAACCCGCTTCACATACTAAAATTACCAAAGTGCCCTTCTCAATAATACGTATAATTTTGGGAAAAAAATATTGTTTTGATAGGATTCGAACCAGAGCAAGATATCAGTCATAATCCAACCCAAACCAGCTGCACCATACACTCGTTTGTTAAATATTCAAACACATTAAGTATTTAATATAACAAAAAAAATAATTTAATTACTGTTCAAATCCATTGTATTATTAATATATTATAATTCAAACTAGTTAATTATTTTCTAATGAGTAAATTATCAAAATCGTCCCTGAGGTTTGGACCAATATGCCTGTCTAGTCCAATCTTTTACAAATTGCTTGAACACTCCCTGATCTTTTAGAAAATAGGGCAAAACAGTCCAACCACTTAATCCAGTTAAATTTCTCAGTTAAGTCAGGGGCATTTTTGTCAAATCAGGGGCAAAGTTACCTTCTTCCCCAATTGTCTTCTTCCCTAATCAGATCCACCACCCACCACCATCTTCAACCTTTCACCACCATTACCCACCATCCCCTCCACCTTTCACCACCACCACCATCTCCTCCACCTTTCACCACCACCACAACAGTAATCAACACATTCAGATTCAAGTACCAATAATCACTTTAAATAAGTCCATCCTATACATCAAATTTATGTATGACTTTCAAGCTAACTTTAAGTTTTGTCATGAAACATGAATATAAACTATTTGCACCTATCAAACATATCATATAAAAAGAGCCTGCGTTATAGATCCAGTATACTCAACAACATCCAAAACCTTATCATGTATCCAAGCATATCCTCCTCCACTTCTTCAACCTCATCCTTCTTCTCTGATTCCTTAGGGTTTACATTACTCTTGGACACCGCCGCCGCCACCAATAGAGCACGACAAGAGGAGGTTAATAATAATGGAGTGTTGAAGGTAGTTGAATTCAATTGAAGAGATAAGCAACTGGTTTGAGTACCGGTGGTGGTGAATTTACTGGTTAGTGGTGAATAACGATTGGTGGATGAGGCTGTGGAAGTGCAGAAGGGGTGGTATATTGATGAAAAGTCGAAACTCATTCTGCCACTTTGTTTATAACTGATTTTTATGTAGAAAAAAGAAAGAAAGAAAGAAGTAGAACAATTATGCAACTGGTTTTAATGGGTCTAGTGGTTTTGAACAAGCACCGTCTTTGTCTGGTGTGGCTCCACGAAATCTGTCGAACCCAGGTGGATCCACGGCTGCTGATCCGGCGTTTGACCCGCTAGAAAAGAAAATGTTGGGTTCAGTATTGTTGGAAGGAACTTCCCTCGTCAAAATCTGATGGGTCCTTACAATTATTAGGATTGAATAATTGAAGATGTGTATTGCTTTTATTATTATCTGGATTTCTCTAAGTCTAAATGTTGAATTTGTTTGTGTTTAGAGGAGATAAGTTGTTTATGGTGGTGGTGGTGAAAGGTGGAGGAGATGGTGGTGGTGGTGGTGAAAGGTGGAGGGGATGGTGGGTAGTGGTGGTGGTGGTGAAAGGTTGAAGATAGTAGTTGGTGGCAGGTTTGATTAGGGAAGAAGACAATTGGGGAAGAACGTAAGTTTGCCCCTGATTTGACGAAAATGCCCCTAACTTAACTAAGAAATTTTAACTGGGTTAAGTGGTTGGACTGTTTTGCCCTATTTTCTGAAAGATCAGGGAGTGTTCAAGCAATTTTTAAAAGATTGTACTGGACAGGCATGTTGGCCCAAACCTTAGGGACGGTTTTGGTAATTTACTCTTTTAGGTGTTTTGGTATTTTGAGATGGGAGATGGAATGGATTAACTATTATGAGGTAATGAAAAATAAGATGTTTAGTTTGTTATTGGAATGAAATTAGGCCTGTAAACGAATCGAATGTTCATGAACTGTTTGTGAACTGTTCGGCAAGAAGTTCGTTTATGTTCGTTTAATTAAATGAACGAACATGAACACATGTTTTGTTCGTTCATTTATGTTCATGAACGTTCGTTTATGTTCGTTTATTTATGTTCGCTTATGTTCGTTCATTTGTGTTCGTTTGTTTAATTAAACTTTACTTTATTTTTATTATTTATTTCTCTTTTGTTAAGTAACCTTAATTTATATTATACTATATACAATATATATTTGATATGTTCTAAGAACTTAAACCCAACCCAAACATTCTAAATATATCACCCGCTCTCCACATTTCACAGCTACACATCCCTTCTTCTCCACACTCCACAGCCCTACCTTCTTCCACTTCCGGCTGACCACCTCCACAGCCCCGTCTCCACTCTCCGGACTTCTACCTCCACAGTGCCACATGTATGACCCACCTTCTCTTATTGTTTTTTTCTCTATAGCTTTGTGGGTTTTATCATTTACCACGATTAGAAGCTAGGCATATGCCATCCACCATTGATTGTTCTTGAAGGGATATGGTACCAAAACATCCATATCACCAAACTACAACAGCACCTAGCTAAAACGCGTTCCGCCCGTTTTACGTCAGCGGAACAGCTCACGTCCGTCAGACGACAGACGCACGCTGTCCCACCCGTTTTACGTCGGAAGGCCCTATACACTTCAAAGCTTCTCAAGCAAGATAGACGACGCTTCGTCAGCACGACTAGAAGATGCCTTCAAGGGCAGCCTCGAGACACACACTCTTGCCCCAGGCAACTGTTCCTGATGCTACAGGCTGCCCGTCAGAGTTCCCGACCAATCAAAGACTGCTCCCAGACTGATACTCAAAAAGGACAATGACGTGGCGGCCTCCCAGCCAAGATATCTCTCTGATAGAAGACTTTCTCAACTTGTCTCGGGTTTCAAGAAAGAAGTTGATTATCCACCTCCCTGGGTCGACCAGTAGGCGGACGCCACGTATCCGCCGCCCACCAACGTCCACTCAGCGGATGCCACGCGTACTATGGTCGGGACGGTAACATCCCCCCTTTACACTCTCTTTTTACCAAACCCACTTGAACCATTGGGCTTAGGGACTTGGGCCGGAAACTTAGAGACACCTCTACCTGGGCCGGGCCCCATCAAGGGTAGAGGATGCGCTGAGAAAGTGTGACGTCGAGGTACTACAAAATTAGGAGCTCCTTCTCCTTTTGTTGACATCCGATATTCACCAATACTTTCATCAAAAAGACTACAAACTCCTTCGTACCTATTTCAACCCCCTGTTTTTTATACTAACGTTTAGAGGTTCGGCTCTTCTGATCGGTAGTCTCATAAACTCCTTGGTTTTGTCCTTGGACCCACACGTTTTTATAAATACACCTCTTTATAAAACACCGTAGAATCACTACCATGATTAGCGTCTACGCGGTAATCCTGGATTTGTGTTTCTTCATTGGCGCCATCCGTGGCCTTACCACAACATCTCACAAAAATTCTAACCGGCTGTTTTTTCGCAAAGAAGAAACAAAATGACAACTTCACCTCAAAAAGTTTACACTCCCTGAGGGGCCGTCGAAGATATCACCGACATTATCCCGGGATCTCATCCAGCATCCGGGGATCAAAACGATGACCAACTTAACGTCGTCATCATACCAGAAACATAGATTTTCAAACCGGCGAACCAGCACCTCCCACCCAAAAGGAAATCGACGCTCAAAATAACGACTAGTACGAACGCCAGAAAAAAATCTTAGACGCTCAGCTGGAACGTCGCCGGATCACCGGCAAAGCCATCATGGAGTCATCCTCCAAGCGACCCACTTGAACAGCGGTTGCTGTCCGTCACGGAGAAGGTATAGGGCAACCCCCTGCCGACCAGGCCCCTGTAGAGCACAACCGGTTCGACGAAGAAGGCTACGAAGAAAGCTCATGGCAGGATGATGCCTCCAGGGATTATCGTCACAACCCGTACCACCGCCGGGAACGACTAAACACGTACAATAATGATGCAACCACCAACCTGTCACTCCCTTATAGGCCAACAGCCTTCGCCGATAAATCCAAGTTCACAAGACGTGTCTCTCAAGCGCCAATATCACCAAGGCAATGCCTCTCGGCCAACTCAAGATATATGACGGCCTCACATACCCCGATGACCACCTCGGCATTTTCAATCAGGCCGAGGCCATCATCGGATGGACCCTACCTGTCTGGTGCCACATGTTTGCCCAGACATTCTCAGGAGCAGCCAGTGTAAGGTTCGACAACCTTCCCATAGGAAGCATCGACAGCTATGAACAGCTGATCGATAAATTTTCGCTCCATTTCAGCCAACAGCGTCGCCACAAGCGCGACCAAAGTCAAATCTCTCTATGCAAACGCAGAGATACCGAACCGCTCAAAGACTTCATCGTGCGGTTCAACAAAGAAGCACTCCAACTCGGAACGGGGGACGAGGCAACTCGAAACTCTTTCTTGGCCAACGTCAACGATGACGGCCTGCAATACACCCTCCAAGGGAAGGACGACATCCCAGACTCCCGGGAAGAGGTTGTCCGCATCTTCAAACTATACGCTGGCAACCAAAAAAAATGCGCCAAAATCAGCGCGGAAGCTCCAGCAACAACCGCAGCCGCAACAACAACCAATCGTCCGTCTGAAACCGCATTTCAGGTTCCACCGATGAAGGGTGATACTCAACATCTGGCGACACCAGAAATATTATCGGCAACAAACAGACGCGCGATCAGCGCAACAGCGGGCGCCGGAACCAAGACTGGATTCCCCTTACCAAAACGCCATCCCAAGTGCTATCTCAAGTTCTTTCAACCGGAGAGGTAGCGTTTAAACTCCCAAAACCCATGGGAAATAAACGCAAGAATGTAGACACCACTAGATTCTGTGACTTCGACAAAGATGTGGGTCACGACACCGATAATTGCTAGAGCCTCAAAATGGAAATAGAGGCGGCCCTCCGCTCCGGAAAGTTGACCAACTTGGTCAAGAACGTCCGAGCCGGGGCACGCCGGCAGGACGAACCGGTAAAAGCCATAAAGGACATAAAAACACATCATGTCCGTGGCGCATACCACCGCCAATGCAATATGATGCGCAACACGAAGCGGAAGACCAATATCGCCGACCTGGCAACCACGTCGCAGCGACCAAAAGCCACGGCGTCACAAAACTGAAAGGAGGCCCAGGTCATCCTCCCAGTAGTACCAGGAGGCACAAGCACAACGATCCCACTTACCATCACAGCACTGTTCGGGCACTATCGCACATAGAAAATGATGTGCGATGGCGGAAGCAGCTTCAACATCATGTACCAACAGTGCTTGGACCAGCTCGATGACGAAGACAAAGCGCGCCTGCAACCAGACGCGCCCATTGCAGGCTTCTTCAACGAAGTTATTCACCCCATCAGAAAGTTTGACTTTACAGTCAAACTTGAAGATGAGACCCATACGCGCTCCGAGGTTTGCACGTTCCATGTCATTCTAGCAAACTCCTCATACGACATCTTGCTCGGAAGACAAGGCCTTGCAAAATTCAACAGCACCGTGTCAACTCCCCACCAAATCACGGGTTTTCCGACAACCACTGGGATCACATATATCAGAGGCAACCAGGAATGCCTCATGACCACCGAACCAGCGGCTGCCACCCCTTCGATCATGCCTGCCGCTGCAAAAGATGAATAATGGGTCCTCAACCCTGCCTTCCCCTAACAAACCATCACCTTGGGATCAACTCTGTCCCCCCAAGCACGCATACATCTGAAACAACTGCTGGTAACAAATAAAGACATCTTTGCCTGGCAGTCATCTGACATGATCGGTGTCCCAAGACACATAGCCGAGCACCGCCTGAACAGATACAAAGACGCTCGCCCGGTCGCACAGAAAAAATGCCCGTTGGGCCCCGATAGAGTCAAATCCATGAATGAGCAGGTCGACGACCTACTCGATGCAGGCACCATCTGACGATGCAACCACTAAACATGGCTAGCCAACCCCGTCATGGTCCTTAAAAAGAACAGGTCCTGGCGCATGTGCGTCAACTACAAGGACCTCAACAAAGCATGCCTAAAGGACCGCTACCCCTTACCAGAAATAGACCTGAAGGTAGATTCTCTGGCACCATTTAAATTCAAGTGTTTCCTCGACGCCTATCGAGGATACCACTAAATTCAAATGGCCTACGAAGACGAGGACTGAACTGCCTTCAGGACCGACAGAGGGGTTTATTGTTACACCCAAATGCCCTTTGGTTTAAAGAACGTAGGTGCAACCTATCAACGCCTGATGGATCAAGCCTTCATAAACCAGATCGGCGTCAACCTCAAGGTTTACGTCGACGACCTGGTTATAAAAGGCACTCAAGAAGACACCGTGCTACTGGACATACAATGCACCTTCGAACAGTTGCGCGACTTCAAAATGAAACTCAATCCGGCCAAGTGCTCCTTCGGATTTGAAGAAGGGAAATTTATGGGCGTCACTGTCACCAATGGCGGCTTGAAACCAAACCCGGAGAAAGTCCAGGCTATCCAGCGCATGCCGTCACCCAACTCAATAAAGGATGTTCAGACACTCATGGGGCGCATGGTCGCCCTCAACCGTTTCTTATCAAATTACGCATCCAAGTCTTTTCCCTTTGTTCATACACTGCGCAATGTACTGAAAAAGACATAGTTCCGCTGGACTCCAGAAGCGGAAGTGGCTTTCCGTGAAATGAAACAATGTTTGACTTACTTGCCAACTTTAACAGAACCCTAACTAGAAGAACCATTGACACTATACCTATCCGCATCTGAAACGGCGATAGGCGCAGTACTTCTGGTAGAATGCAATAAAGTCCAAACACCGATCTACTACGTCAGTCGTACTTTGGCAGACGCAGAAACCAGATACTCCACAATGGAAAAACTGGTTCTGGCACTCGTACATCCATCAAGACATCTCCGACGTTACTTTCGAGGACACCCAATCAACGTCATAACAAACTATAGAATCAACACCGTGCTCTCAAAGTCGGAACTATCCGGCCGCCTGGCAAAATGGGCGATCGAACTAGGCGCGCACACCTTCATATACAAATCAAGACCGGCAATCAAAGGCCAGGTTCTCGCAGACTTTATCGCTGAAAATCCAACAGAAAAATACAAGAGTGCCAAAGTGAACAAGATCCGAAACCCGTCCCAGATTCCCGCGTCACATGGCCACTATTCACGGACGAAGCTTCTAACGATCAGGGCGCCGACGCAGGTTTACGACTCGTCAGCCCTGACAACACAGAATTCACGTACGCCGTCCGTCTTGAGTTCCCAAGCATGAATAACGAAGCAGAATACGAAGCGTTCCTCGCCGGACTGCGTTTAGCCGACAAAATAGGCGCAAGACATCTCAACGCCCATGTCGATTCGATGCTCATAGCGGGTCACATTAACGGCGTCTACGACACTAAAGACCCGGTTATGGCGCAATATGTCGACCAAGCCAAACTTCTCACCAAAAAATTCACAACTTGCACAATCGTCCACATCAACCGCAGCGGTAACAAGGAAGCAGACGCCCTCAGCAAAACGGCATCCACAGCTTGGCCGCATATGGCCAAAGAGGTACACATCGAAACTCTGGCTCAACCATCAGTACCACTCAGACAGGTCAACGTAACACAAATAGGCGGCGGGTCATGGATGACCCCTATCCAGGCATACCTAGCAACGGGCACCCTATCGCCCCAAAAAGCAGAAGCCCGAAAGATCCAATATAAATCCGAGCATTACCAACTTATGAATGGTGTTTTATACCGACGCTCCTACCTAGGCCCTATTATAAGATACGTGGACTTCGCAAATGCCGCATCCCTCATTAAGGAAATCCATGAAGGCATATGCGGCATACACGCAGGCCTAAGAATGGTCGTCGCAAAAATCATGAATGTCAGATACTACTGGCCAGGAATGCACCGGGATGCCGTCAAAACCTTGCGCACCTGCTTCAACTGCCAGCAGCACGCACCCGACACCATACGTCCAAAAAACGACCTGGTCCCAGTCACGGTGGCCTGGCCATTCCAAAAATGGGCCATCGACCTTGTCGGCCCATTCCCAATGGCCCTCGGCAAAGAACAATACCTAATCGTCGCCGTCCATTATTTCACAAAATGGGTTGAAGCCAAGCCTTTAGCAACAATCAACGCCGAACACATCAAAAAATTCATCTGGGAATTTATCATCTGTCGCTTCGGGCTACCTATGGAAATCGTAGCGGACAACGGCACCCAGTTCGCCGACAACAAAATCAAGGCATGATTAACACAAATGGGCGTCAACCAGATCCTTACGTTCGTAGCGCACCCCCAAGGAAACGGACAAGTAGAACGAATCAACAGATCACTAGTCGAAGGAATCAAAACACGCCTAGGCTCAAAACGAGCGGGCTGGGTCGACGAACTCCCGCACGTCTTATGGGCACTCCGCACCCTAACAAAGACCAGCACGGGTGAAACACCGTTCAGCCTAACTTACGGCTCTAAAGCCGTAATTCCCGCCGAGATAAGCTTTCCATCACCAAGGGCCCTCAACGTGGCGCAAACAGATAACGATACAGAACTGCGCCTTAATATAGATCTCTTAGACGAAAGAAGAGAAACGGTTGCCATACGCGAGGCAAACTACAAGAAACAACTGGAGCGCTACTACAACTCCAAAGTTAAAGCCTGCGCATTCGACATCGGGGACTACGTCCTAAGAGACAATTACGCATCTCATCCGAGCGCCCGGGAAAATTAGCACCCAACTAGGCAGGTCCATACAAGGTTCAACAAGTACTAGGAAAAGGGGCATACGCACTAGAGAGACTCGACGGCACACCCATACCTAGATCATGGAATGTAGCACAACTGCGTCCTTGTTATTTATAAAAACTTCCCACGTTTTCATCTAAACACTTGTTCAAAGCTTGTAAAGCAACATGGCCGCCCAATATGAAGTTATTTAACTCTTCATATCGGACGCCCATTTGCCTTCTAAAGCATGACTTCTTTATGTTAGACGCAACATGGCCGCCCAATATCTTGAGAGATGTTTCAGTCTTTTCGCTCTAGTTTAACCGTCTGCTCCGCACCCGATCAAGCTGCGGGGGGATCTTAGCATTATTTATATCTAGAATGTATTTTGAATTGATTTAAATTGATTGTATAGATTAGGAGATAATATTTGTTTCCATTCTTATCATGTATCATAATCCCTATATAATGGGATCTCATTGTATTCTCTTAATCAATCAATAATAATATACCATAGACCACTTTTATATACATGGTCTTAATTGGTGTTTGTTTATATTCATTTATGTTTGTTTATGTTCATTTGTGTTAATTTATATTGATCATTTGTGTTCCTTTATGTTCATGAACTGTTCGTTTAGGTTTAAATGAACGAACATAAACGAACACGAACATGACAAATTTCTTAATGAATGAACACGAATACAAAAATGTGTTCAATTATGTTTTCGCGTTCGTTTTTGTGTTCGGTTAAAGTTAAATGAACAAACAAGAACACACTTGTGTTCGTGTTCGTTCGGTTCGTTTACAAGCCTAAATGAAATCATTCCATTCACTCCTTGTTTTTTTTCCATTCCATTTCCTCTTACACTTTTCATTAACAACACCAAAACCCATCACCCATCACCCACCACTACAACCCACCACTGCCACCGCCACCGCCACTGTCACCCACCCAACATTTTCGCCACCAATCGTCGCCGCCACAACTAACCACCAACCCCATCATTGTTGCTACCTACCATCGCCGCCGTCGCCCACCACTGCCACACGCTGTTGCCACCCATCACTATCGTTTCTACCTATCACCACCGTCGTCGTTACCTACCATCGATGCCACCAACACCGTCGCCACTACCCACCACCACCATCGGCACCCATCACAACTGCCTCCACCAACCATCCCCATCCACACGCCACCACCCTCCATGGCCTCCACCACTGCTGCCGCCCTGTTGGAAATAGGTGTCTCGTTATCGATTATTTAATTTGACTATCAAAGTACAATCCAAAGAGTTAGGGGCTGTTTGGCAACTTTTGAATGGGTAAGTGCTGAACAAATAAGAGGTCTAAACCATTAAATGTCGAACCAGTATGAGGTCTGAACCATTTAGACTCGGTATAATGTTTACCCATCCAAAGGCAAATGTCTGACCCATTCAGATATCTGCTCGCGAAAAAACAGTCTGAATGAACTACGTCTAACTTATTCAGACATATGTCCTATTAAGAGCTCATCAAGAGCTGAAACAAACAAACCTAACACCGTGGACTGCGAACAAGGAAATAATATCTAATCATTGAATATTATTAATCACAAATAACTTCATTGTGGAAATAAATATTTGGAAAAATATTTAGCGGAGAGATTATTTGGAATTATCAGTGAGAATCGTTTGGAATAACAATTATCCGGGATGTGGATCAATTATTTAGAATATTTAATAAGATCGTTTAAGGCGTTGAACGATAGAATTATTATTATTGGATAATAATAGTAAATGATGTTGAATGATCAAATATTCATTATTTGATATCAACGGTGATAAGATAACTATTGTTGGAAAATATTTATAAACATAGATTTATTATCGGATAATAAATATCGAGGATATGTGGTTTTGTCATTTAATAGTTATTTGATAATAAGGTTTTTTATTGAATAACAAAACATAAAACTTATATAGTTAATAGTTAATTGTATAAAACTAAAGGTGGAGAATAATTAAAGAGTTATTCTCTTTAAAAATTCGATACCTCAAGTGATGGAGATAGTCACTAGTGTGAAGGCTTGTTCCTTTTTTTGGTTGAAATACCGTTCAAGATTTAAGGATGTAGATTGGATTGAATGGGTTAAATACCCTATGTATATGTTGTAATTGGTGTGGCGGGTCTTGATTGGAGGCCTGGCCGTTTGTTAATGAAATTTTCTGTTAAAAAAAAATTAAAGAGTTATTCAAGGTTTACTACTTAAAGGACAAGGTAATAAGATTATCATAAATGATCTTATTCTCTAACCCTAAAACCTAATCCTAAAGTTTAGCCACCATTAGAGATTAAAAGTTTTAATCAAAACAAAACCGCACCACCACCTCCACGGTCGCTAATCACCACCCACACGCCACCCTTGCGCCAACCACCACCTACACGCCACCACCCTCGACTTCCCTCCTCTATGCGACCCTACGTGCCGCTACCATCCCCTCTCTACACGTGAGTAGGCCCACAGCCACATGCCGTCGCTGCCCTCTTTTGTGGTGCTTTGTTTCGTGTGCTTCTCGTGTTGGTTTTAGGGATTGGATCTAGATCTGGCATTCTGGTGCTTGGGTGACAAGAAATATCATATCTTGAAGTTGGAGATTAAGTGATTCGACTAACTACCAAAGTTGTTCGTTGATCTATCGTGCGAGTTTTTTTTGTTTATCAAGCTTGCGCTTCTAAACCCCCTATGGTTGTGGTTGTTAATATTATTTGATTGGATTTGTATTTGGATCACTGGTTTTCAGGAATGAATTCGTTTTTTTGTGTTTATACACGCTTCCGCTTAAATATATATATTAATAAGGGTGTTATTAGTTATTGGTTAAATATATAAAATAGAGATTTTATTAATTAACTTGGAAAAACGGATCCAATTCATGGGGATTGACTGATTCCCAACACACCCATCACCACCACATATCACTACCCACCATCACCGCCACCCACCATTAGTTTTATTACTTTGTCTTTCTTGCCAACCAAACAACACAAAGTAATGATTTATTTCATTCCCGCATGCCAACCAAATAAGACATGAAATAGTAATGATCAATTCCTTTATCTCGTCCATTGTATTACCATTATCTATTCTCCGTAACCCCATACCAAATAGACTTTTAAGTTGGACAGAGCATCATCGGGTACCTCTTCCGGTAATAATCCAACTACGAGAAACACAGTCGCCATCCTCTCGGGTATGCTGATAGGGTACCTAACCCTGGTTTCATTCACCAAAGACATAAATCAAAATTGAGCCATTGGTTTGGTCAAATGTGACCGTTGACAATAAAAGAAATTAAATAAATTTTAACCCCCTTTAAATACATATCTCATATTTTTATTTTCACACACACTCGATAACAGGGCCGGATATGTATAATAACTAGTGGTATTAGTTATGGCGCGTTGCGCCTATGTTAAACTGGTATTATTCCGTTCCAAAATCGCGTATCCAAAATAACGCTTCCAATTTCAAATAAGGCAAAATTTACAATCAACACATTAGACCCCATATCTCTTGTGTAGTTTATGTTTGACCTGAAAAATCAAAAGTAGCATAACCAAAGCAGGCCAATGATGATATTTCGACATACATTGTCAACTAGACCAAAAACAAAATAAAAAAAGATCTGCAGATCATCTAACAAACTCTTGAAAATACATAAAGATTGACACTTTAATATATAAAAATAGAAAGATTGAAAATTTAAATGAACAAACAAAACACACCCAATTGAAGGATTGTGATTATTAATTATTATTATTATTATTATTCACCTGATAACAACACACAAAAGAGGGAGGTAGGGAGACAAACAGTCAAAAGGGTAACCTGTTTCTTTTCTTTTTTTTTTTTTTGTTCTGAGATGAATTGATTGTTGTGTCTCTGATTAACAGCTTCTTTCATTCCATGAAAACAGTGTTTTAAACAGAGAGAAAAACAGGGAAATTTTCCTGTTGATTAGCAACTTTATCTCCATCTTTTTTCCAACCCTATGGGCTCCAGTGCTCTTAAGTCATCTAGAGAACGGTCTGCGCACTGCGACAGGGCTACAATGTATGGGAATCGTGTGTGTTCCAGCTCATGCACGGCCTTCAGAAACTTATCATGGGCCCCCAGATTATATAGAAAGACATCCTCCAAAGCCACGCCAGCTTTGAAACTTTCATAACATTGAACATGTCCGAAGTGAACACCCGAGTCCCACAAGTTTGATTGCACAACTCTGAACTCCCAACAGTCCAAGATATTCCTGACTTCTGTGTAACCTGTTTATGACATACTCTAAGCGTTCCTGGTTTAACCATTGTTGTTGAGACGAAACTTGCTCGAGTGACTTCTCTAGCGACACGCGCTCTTGCCTCCTGCCATCTTTCTCCAGCTCAAGCTCTTGCTTTAGTTTCTCCTGCATACCAGCATCCACTCTTAATATGGAAAAGATAATTATATTTGTTAATTTCTATACAGAAGTTAAAATAGTTTGTAATCACATATGCATGTTCAACACTCTGAGTCTGAGCTCGAACATTCTCCAGTTGCTTTTGTAACACCTCAACCACCTTTGCATGCTCAGTAGCGTTCTTAGCCGGCATCTGAATCACCTCTTGTCTTTTCTCAAGAGCCCGCATCTTCTGCAGATTTTCACCATATTTGCGAGCTTCTCATTCTTTGCAGCTTGATGATTCATTCTCAGGCGAAACCGAGAAAGCTGATCACGCAAACAGGTTTCTCTCTTCGCTTTTCTCTCATACAAGCCAGTGACAAGCTCGGGAAGACACCTGGCCCGGTCTAAGACATGGAGATCAGAGTCATCCGACTCTGAAAAAGAAATCTGTTTTGCGCGTAACTGGTCTCCTCAAGATATATATCCAAAAGGCTAAAATAAGACATGTTTATAATTTATCCAAGTAGCATTGCATGTCAAAATTTAAAAATTAATGCTTTAAAAATTACCAAGAAAAGAGCGAAAAACCGATTGAGTTCGAATAGTAGCCCATTCTTGCCTAACAAATAAGAAATCCTTAGGCGGGGCTCTAACCACATTAGCAACAGCAGCAGAAAATGGAACCTCTTCGGAACACGAGGCATCCAAAGTCGACAACCGTCCCACGCCTATTTTCACCCCCTTTGAAAACGAAGAAACCGGACATCCATAGCTTCCATGTTCCGCTGTTGTTACCCCCAATCTTCTCCTAACAAAACACATTGAATATATCAAACACTAAAAATTAGTATATAGGAGGGTTTGTAGTTAGGTTTAACAATAACCCAATTTAAAACCGAAGCTTAAACTTTATGTTTTCGAATGTCTAACAAAAAGTTCATGGAATGTAACGATATATCCACTAATTTATCCAAAATGAAAACAGAAAAGCATTTGCTACAAAGTAAATCATGATTCCCAATCAAGATATGATCCAATAACCATCAACAAACAATCATAACTCAAATAAACAAAAACAATCCAACAAAACGACATAAATTAACTAAACAAAAAAAGATTCATTAATCATTACCTGATTTGCAAAGTCCCAAAACATAACAGAAACTATTCTGATGGTTGAAGTTGTGAACGGTACACCGGTACAAAAAAAAAACCTCAGTTACTGTTCAAGACACAGATCTGAAAGGTCTCTATTCATCGAAGAAGTGGTGGTGATGATGTCAGAAGAGGGAAACGCGCGGTGGTGATGATGTTATCAAAAGAGTTGGTGTGGCGGTGATGGGGTATAGAGAGAGAGATAGGAGAGAGAGAGGGAGAAAGAAGCGAGTTTGGTTGGGCTGTTATGTTGCCTCTGATGTTATCAGAGGAGGGCAACACGTGTATCAGAAGAATAGAGTGAGACGTGTCACACAAAAAGAAAACAAATAAAAAAAATGTAGATAGGATTCGAACCCGGATAAAACTTACTACAAGTAAACGCAGAAACCACTAAGCCAAGACAAACATATTGTACTTGGAACCCACAACATAGTTTATAAATGTATAAAAAAGGTAAAAGAAACAAAAACACTGTTCAAATAAGGATGCATATTAATATAGTGTAATGAGGGGTGGCGTCCGTTACCTCTCAACTTTTCTTGCGCAGTGTAATTTTTTTAAGTATTTTTATGGTTTTTGTATTACGTTACCCCTGAAAATTATGTAACGTTACCCCTTAAAGTTTTTTTAAAGCCCAACACACTTTTAAAGTTTTAATATAAGCTTAACATAAAAAAAATATAGAAACTTATAGGCCCCATTCCATTTGCGATTTCTTAATTAAAATATACAAGCCCATCAACCATGGTTAAAATATTGAATAGGGGTGCAAACGAGCCAATTAGCTCGCGAGCTACCTGAGATCGGCTCGGTAAAAAGCTCGAAATGAGTCAAGCTTTATCGAACCTGAGCCAAGCTTGAGCCTAAATCAAAGCTTGTTTATTTATCAAGCCCAAGCACAAGCCTGGAATGTGAAGCTCGTTGGGCTTGTCAAGCCTTATCGAGCCTAATATTAGTTTTATTAATATTTTATATTATCTACCCCTCATTTAAAGTTGTTTAGTAAACGAGTCGAGCCGAGCTTTTCATTTATCGAGCTCGCGAGTTTAAACGACTCTATTATTTACATTATTTTTATTTTTAACATATTAACTAATAAATATTAAACGAGCCAAGCTCGAGCTTGAGAAACTACCAATGAGCCGAGTTGGGCTTTTCATTTATCGAGCCTGCGAGCCTAAACGAGTCTATTGTCTATATTATTTTTATTATACATATTAACTACTAAACGAGCCAAGCCCGAGCAGAGACGTTTTGATGTAAAATGGTTTGATAGATCATTGGTTAGAATATAGTACTAAGCAATAAAAAGCATATTGCTTGTGAAAGTATGGTAAAAACATTGAACATTACCGTATTTTTATTTCGTTTACATTGTATAAAAGTACAGTAAAAAAATTAAACGTTACCCCAAAAGTTTTAGTATAGATCCGCCACTGCTCAATAAACATTCCGGTCTCTGTATATTTTTATATTTATTTATTTTACTACAACATGGGTGAGGATGGAAACTTACACATTTTACCTAACACGATAATATATTCTCCACCGGTAGTAGTATCCAATTTTTCATAGATAGATATTGTCACCCGAGCAGAAAATGAAGACACGACATCTAAAAAGAGATATGTGCTACAATGAAGTGACATTTCGAGCCAGGCATGTTATGTCAAAATCTTTGTTTTTAAAAATTATAGGTGATATGAAAGAAAGATATGAATGGTTTCAAGAGGGCATAGATGGGAGGATGAAAAGGAGTTTTACGACATTACAAAAATTCACATCAACCAGTAATCCTTCTGACGAATACGATGAGTATACATGTATGGCAAAAAGGACTTCACATGAATCTCCTACAATATTTCTTTAATGTCATAGTTGAATTATACGACCACAAAGTTCTTACTTAGATTGACAAGTCGTGAGATTGCGCTTTTATATCAAGTACATGAAGATAGACATCACCTTTCTGGGATGATCAATAGCACTAACTATACACATTTTCATTTGGAGAATGTGTCCTACCGAGTTATAAGCCCAATATATGAGATATGATCACCAACACCCGACGGTCATGCTCGAAGTAATAGCTTCAAATGATTAGTGGTTTTGACATGTGTTTTGTGGTCCGTCCTTATCAAATAATGACATTAATGTTCTCCAATAATCTCTAATATTTCTCACTAGGGGTGAGCAAATGTCGGTTCGGTTCGGTTTTTACATATAATCGAAACCGATAACCGAAGTTCGGTTTTAAGAAAAACCATAACCGTAACCGGTCGGTTGCATCGGTTCGGTTAATTCGGTTAATATGTCGGCTATCGGTTCGCTTTTGGTTATGTTCGGTTAATATCCAAATATAAAACTTGTGCAAACTTGTAAACTTAAAATAGTTAGTACAGTGTTTGGATTTTTTTCAAGAATACACATATATATGAAAACGCAAGTAAAATACATGAAATACCAAATAAACAAATAAAAAATGATTCAACTATATGGATATACATAAAAATACATGAGTTATAAAATATATATTTCAAGTACATAGTTGTATATGAAAGATACCGGAAATACATGAAAATATGTTCCAAATACATGGATATATGTATGAAAAATACTTAAGTGTATAACTATCGATTCGGTTTCGGTTATTTCGGTTACGGAAGAAGGGAAAACCAAAACCGTAACCGAATGGTTTGGTTTTGGCCATATGTTAACCGTAACTGATCGATTAATTCGGTTTTGGTTATTTCGGTTCGTTATCGGTTTGGTTTCAGTTATTTTCGGTTATCGGTTTTCGTATACTCACCCCTATTTCTCACCGGATGGAATGGAACGGTGCCTTGGTGTCCATTTTATGTAAATGGACAATAATACAAACGTGGATACTATCTTGTTTTATACGTGCTTTAAATATATAATTTATTTTTAGTTAAAGAAGAAAAATCGGTTTTAGGTACTTTGAAAGGAGTTAGACCACTATTTAGGGTGATTGTGGGTAAAAGAGGTAGGAGAACATGATTTATGGAATTTAAGTTACTAGAGAGTATTTGAAAGGAGTGCCTCCCACAAGTGCCTCCTACACCCTTACATTTACATTTGATTCTTCTAATCTTAAGCTAAATATACAAAATCAAGTTTTTCAATTAGAAATGAGAGATAAGAGATAAGAATACAAAAACAACAAATAAAAAATCTGAGTTAATTGAGTTGCACTTGTTAGTTGTTTAAACTATTTTCAACTTTTAGGTATTATTATTATTAACTTGAGTTAATAGCCAATTTTGTCTTTGAAGTTTGGTCCGGTTTGTCACTTAAGTATAGAAAAGGTTTTTTTTTTTTTTTTTTCAATTCAGCACCTGAGATTAGGGTTTTTTTTTTTTTTTTTTTTTTTTTTTTTTTTTTTTTTTTTTTTTTTGCTTTTTTTGTCATTTTCGCTAACTCAGTTAAAAAATCTCGTTAAGTCAGGGGTAGTTTTGTCTTTTTATCTGCAATTTTTTTTTCTAAAAAATCAACCTTACCCCACCCCAATCCCTCCCCCCTCTCTCTCTCTTTATATAATATATATATATATATATATATATATATATATATATATATATATATAGTATAAGTATCCATAGAAAACTCATGTTATATAGAAAACTATGGAAACCCATTGTGTGGCTAGGAATGTGCCACGTCATTACATGTAAATAAATAAAAAAACAAAGTATAAAGGACATATTTGTAATTTTACACAACCTCCACAATAATGAACTATTAAAATATTAACACTTGTACTTTAAACCCACACTTTCCTATAAAGTACACACTCTCTCTACTTTTCTCTTTCTTCTTTTTTGACTATATCTCCATCAATATCTTTTCAATTTTCAAACTCAAATTCAATTTTGAATTTATCATCTTTATAATTCTTAGATTCATGATAAATAGTAAAAGGAGATCATCGACCAAACAACTATCGACCACCTGCGCATCAAAGAAGAAACTAGGTTTTTGTTATTGTGATCGGAGTTGGGTTGCCGGTCACCGAAGCCAGGGAAGGTGACCGGCGATGCATCCTCAACTTTCTCTTTCTTAAAGTTATCTCTTCTCTTTCGAATCTCTCTCTTAGTTTTTTTAATGTTCTCTTTAAACAACCGAAGTTTGTATACTTCAATTTTATATCCGTCGTTTTTTTATCATGATTTTTTTGGTTGTTAGGATTGGAGTAGGGTTACAGGTCACCAGAGCCGGGGAAGGTGACTGGCGAAGGTATGCTCAGATATCTCTCTCTCTCTCTCTCTCTCTCTCTCTCTCTCTCTCTCTCTCTTCGTCTTTATCTCTCTCTATCTCTCTATCTTGTGTATTGCTTAGATCTGGGTTTTACGACGTGGGAGTTAGCAGTGGTGGTTGTGGTAGCGGTGGGTTTTGTTGACTCAAACCTAAGAAGTGGATCCTTCTCTGGAGTTGAGTTTTTTTTTTCTTTCTTTTTCTAAACAAAGAGTGTTAGGTAGAATCTCATGTAAATATGTTATTGGCTTATGTAATGTTGTTGTGGTTGTGTCCTTGTTTTGTATGTTATTTGTCAGAATATGTAACATGTATTATGTTTTAAGGTTGTTATTGTGTTGTTTGCAAAGAGTAACATGTGTTATCAAATATTTATATAACCCTATAATGGATGGTAGGTGTTAGTTTCCATATATGGTCCACTGTTAAACATGTGTTATTCCTAACACGTGTTATCTCATCGTGTGTTAACATGTGTTACCCCTAACATGTGCTATCATATCTTGCATACCCCTCCCATATTTTTTGGGAATCAAAAAATTATAATAGGACATCGATAAAAGGGTCTGAAAACGGGGACACAGTTGATCAAAACATACAAAAAAGGGTAAGAGCAGACAGACAAAAGGGACAACAAAAAAACTAACATGTGTTAAATGTTTCCATATAATAAGATAAGGTTCAGGCCAATAATATGTACCAACCAATAACCTAGCTCATGCATTACTAATAGGAACTTAAATCAAAAGGGGACACCAAAGTCGGGCCACATAGTTTTTATCCATCATGTGTTAACATGTGTTATTCCTAACATGTGTTATCCTATCTCATATGACCTCTCATGTTTTTTCAGAATTAAAATAAACTGTACCAAGAGTTTAATTTACCATTACAATAGAACATCCATAAAAATAAACTAACATGTGTTAAATGTTGTCACATGATAAGATACGGTTCAGGCCATTAATATGTACCAAGAGTAACATGTGTGTAATATCCTTGCTAGATTTTTTCTTATTTGTTTTTTAAAAATTCCGTCGTTCCATAAAAAAGACTGTAAATATGACTTCTTTTGAAGCGTTCACATTCGGCTCTTTCAGTTTTCCCGTCCTACTAGGCACGCGGATCTGGCCAAATAACACATGTTACCCCTCGCATGCTTACTGTTATTTAAATGTTCTACTTTGGTTGACATTTTGCTTTTAATATGCATCACAAAATAGTTTGTGACCTTTACATGGCCTCATTTGAAAGTTTTTATGATTAATGACATTTGAATCTTCGAGGTAGGTTTGTCCCTTTTTCATTGACTTTGCTATAAGGCACGTTGACTTAGTCAGATAACACATGTTACCCTCTTATGCAAAAGGTAACATGTGTTACACACTTATGACCACTTAGCACATGTTATACTACTTGTTTTGCTGGGATGGCATTCCCTACTAGGCACGTTGACTTAGTCAGATAACACATTTTACCCTCTTATGCAAAAGGTAACATATGTTACACATTTATGACCAGTTAACACATGTTATACTACTTGTTTTGTTGGGATGACATTCCCTATTTAGAACGTATCACAAAAAAAAGCATGGGACCTTTATTGAGTCCCTTTTGAAGTTTTTATATGCCTACTGTTATTTGAATGTTCTGTGTTGGTATATCTTTTTTTCATTTTTACTTTGCTAGTTAGTCAACTTTATCAGATCAGATAACACATGTTACCCGTTTATGCACAACAAACACATGTTACCCTTCTTTTTTTTGCTGGGATGACATTCCCTACTAGGCACGTTGACTTGGTTAGATAACACATGTTATACTACTTGTTTTGGGATGACATTCCCTTTTATGCACAACTAACACATTTATGACCAGTTAACACATGTTATACTACTTGTTTTGCTGGGATGACATTCCCTACTAGGCACGTTGACTTAGTCAGATAACACATGTTACCCTCTCATGCAAAAGGTAACATGTGTTACAAATTTTGCTGGGATGACATTCCCCACTAGGCACGTTGACTTTGTTACTAGGCACATTACTTAGTTAGATGACACATGCTACCCTCTTATGTAAAGGGTAACATATGTTACACATTTATGCCCAGTTAACACCTGTTACACTACTTGTTTTGCTGGGCATATATATTTTAATGTGATCCTTAGGCTGGTTGAATCTGTTTCAAAAAATAACACATGTTATATATGTTTTAACATCTCTTAATAAATAACACATGTTACATATGTTTCTACAAACATATAAACAAGACTAATCATGTGTTAACATGTGTTATTCCTAACATGTGTTATCCCATCTCATATGACCTCTCATGTTTTTGGGAATCAAAATAAACTGTACTAGGAGTTTGACTTACCATTACAATAGAACATCTATAAAAACAAACTAACATGTGTTAAATATTGTCACACGATTACATAAGGTTCTGTCACACCCTCAAAATTCCATTGCGTCATTTATACCGCGAGGCACGTGAAATACCAGGATCCCATAGCCATAAGTCACATGAACGACTCTAAATGCCCAAACCACTTAGTTCGTTATTGAAAACAAGTTTTATAGATAATCAATTGTTCGAATAGTTGTGGAAGCGAATTTAAAGAATATAATTAACCAAATAGTCTGCTCAAAACAACGCGCTCAAATCATAATAGATAATTAAACGTTCGAAACTAGTTAAGTGTTCATATCCCAATGACGCTATATGATGCATGCCCTACACGTGCTCCGAATCTAGTGACCTGCAAAAGCATATATTTCGTGGATGAACATAAAGTTGGTGAGTTCACAAAGTTAAGTAAATGCGTAGGTCATCCAGACCATGTTTTGAGTAATAGCTAATTCACATGCCATGGGTAGCTAGCCCGCACATGATAACTAAAACCGGTAATGCCGAACTGCTAAACAACGAGATCCCACGATAGTGAGCAAAGTGCCTTGCATCATTGTCTATCAACAATGATAATTTGTTAAGTTATAGTTCACACCCTAGCTCTCCAGCATGATGTGAGGTTTGTGAAACCTAATAGCACTATCAACTAGTAACTCGCTTGCCCACTCGGCAATTCATTTGGTATTTAGAAGGACTTCAATGATAGAGTTGGTTTAGTTCATCAAGGACATACAACATGAATTGGTAATAGCATATTCACCCTGTGAATCATAGAACCCCAAACCCGGGATGTGTATGAGTAGTCCCAAACAAGACTATGAAAAAATTTAGAAAGTTGTCTCCTTCCGAGACGCATGCTTTTGAGAAAAAGAGTAGTGAAACTCACCTGATAGAGATGCTTGTGATCTAGTGAAGCCGAATTACGTAGCTACTATCGTCCGGACACTACTTGCCCTATGATTTATTAAAGTATGGTAAATCACAAGTTCTGGTCGTTTATCATTCAATTTATCTACCCGACACTTGTGGACTCGATTATTGAATTGTGTGAACCTTGGTATTTGTACTTGTGATAAGTATAGTTATCTTGACATGTGTTTAGGGCATTAATACACCTAAGTGAAGATTAACACATGCTCTAGCCTTGTTAACACATGTTATTAGTAGATGTTCGATTATAAAGATCCATCTAAGGCCGTAAGCCGATCGTAACATGGATCAAGCTTATACATTTGGACTTAACAAATCCTTGGGAAGTATTATTGGCGTGTTTTTGTGGGAACACGGGTTAGTTTAACACCACATTAGCCTTTAATCTTAAGCTTGGATCAAATGTGTGTCTAATTACAAACCGATGCTATTTATGATGCTATACGTGATCTATCTGGTATACAAGCATAGCTTCGGTCCTCTATAGGTGTAACATGGACCGATGGTTTTGTAATGCTAAGATAATGCACTTGCTAGTGAGCAAAATTAATCAAAATCTAAGCAATGCGTGTGTGTTCCAGTGTTTAAATTAACTAGGGCCGATTAAAGTGGGGTAGACTAGATTGGATCATAGTTTAAAATCATGGTAAGTTTACCTAAAGGTGATCGAAGGTTGGATGGCCTCCAAGACTCCTCCAAAAGCTTGCAAGGCTTCGGCTTCTTGTGTGTGGTATCCGATAACTTAGAGAGTGAAGGAATAGATTGGTGTGGCAAATGAGATGGGAATGTAACCTCTATATATAGTGGATCGGCTAAGGTGTGGACAAAACAAATGAGGAATGGACTAGCTTCTTGAAGTTAGCTATTGTTTAGGTTACTAATCATGTGTTAATGAAAGATAGTGACTTAAGATGGTTGCTATCACCTTGATCTTAGCCAATTATAGATAGATATGGACCAAAAGGATAGGTTGACTCATCAAGGAATGGCTTAGTGTTTTGTTTCTTTCCTAATCTTGTATAAGTTTGACAACTATCATGAGTTGGCACACATGCTAGGCTTTAGCCGGTTATAGGACAAAGAGGGATGACAAAGATTCTAGATGAAAGTGATGGTTCTCTCTTGTCCCTTCTTCCTAGTTTCGGCCTACGGTGACCTCTTCCAAAGGGGTATGTCTTCCATCTTGGGAATGGGGCAATCATTTCTTGTCCTACCTTCATTTCCATGAAATACCTTGTCTTGTACTTCCTTTGTCTTGGCCGTAGGTTTGCAAGAGGCTAGAAGAGATATGGTTAGCTAGCTAGAGGGATTATCGTAGGTGTTTGTCTTATTTCCAATTTGGTGCAATTTGCCAACTTCTAAGGGTGTGTTTCGGCCAAGCAAGAGGACAAGAGGAAAGAGACAAAGTTAATCAATGTGATAGTGATGTGAAGCTTCCTTAATTGTGTATCTTGTGATGTCTTTTCGGCCGCACACCTAGGATAGATTAGGAATATTTGTTTCTCATTTAGGTGTAAGCTAGGAGAACTAGAGGCTTAGTTTGCGGCTACTAGAAACAATAGGAAGCTTCCAAGTATTTTAGTAAAAGTCTTATCATATGTAGGTATACATAGGTAGCCAATTTGTAGGTACGTATGGACGTGTGCGTGCGTTTGTATATGTATATGTATGTATGTGCATTGTCAAGTGTTTACTTAATATAAGTTCATGGGATCGAGTAGATGTCCGTGTAAGATTATTCTTTAATTGTTTTAGACATAGGAACATCTAAGTTGGCGGTCATGTGTCGTGTATTAACTAGGAATTGATGACGACATTAACATGTATTTATTAGGTATCATATGTTCATTAAATGATAATCCGTAGGTACATATACATCTCGTGTGTGTTCGTGTGACTTACCTAGCTGACCTTAGCTAAGTAGACTTCAAGGTATCTAAGTGCAAATAACTAGAGTTTGATTAATTTAAGAACCTGAAATTGCGGGGTATCACATCATCCCCAAGTTGAAAAGAATTTCGTCTCGAAATTCAGCAAGTAAAAGTAAAGCTAGCTAGAAAAATGTATGCTTGGTTCCCTGATGTCTCATCATCCCCAAGTTGAAAGGAATTTCGCCCCGAAATTCACTTTATGAGAGCTGCTTTATGTTTAGCTTTTGATCTATGTATAGGTTCAGGTTCGGTAAAGAGATGTGGGTATTTGAGCCGCATTTGATTTCTGTGTTCCCACGTATATTCCGGTCCTAACCGGGAATTCCATCGTATCTTAACAATAGGTATGGTACTCTGTCTGAGTTTCTTGACGCCCTGCTCAAGAATCTCCACTGGTTCCTCCACGAACCGTAACTGTTTGTCCACCTGGATCTCTTCAAATGGCACCACCATTGTCGTATCAGATAGACATTTCTTTAGATTAGAGATGTGGAATACTTCGTGCACTCCACTGAGTTCATTGGGCAGGTTTAACCTGTAAGCTACTGGACCAATTCTTTTGACGATCTCGAATGGTCTAACGTATCGCGGGTTCAACTTTCCCCGTTTTCCAAAGCGTATCACACCCTTCCAAGGTGATACTTTTAGCAGTACCTTGTCTCCAACCTGGAACTCCAAAGGCTTCCTACGCTTATCAACATAGCTTTTCTGTCGATCACGAGCAGCGGCCATCCGGTTTCTGATTAGCACTATCTTCTCAGAAGTTTCATGCACGAGTTCAGGACGTGTCAGCTGGCTATCCCCAACTTCAGTCCAGCGGATGGGAGACCTTCACTTGCGTCCATATAGTGCCTCAAAAGGCGCACACTGAATAGAAGTGTGGTAACTGTTGTTATACGAGAATTAGATTAAGGGCAAGTGCTTATCCCAACTGTTGCCAAAGTCCACCACGCACGCTCGTAGCAGATTTTCCAACGTTTGGATGGTACGCTCACTTTGTCCATCCATTTGTGGGTGATAGGCTGTGCTCATATCTAAGCGAGTTCCGAAAGCAACTTGGAGAGTAGTCCAAAAACGAGAAGTAAATCGCGAATCGCGATCGGATATAATAGAAGTAGGCACCCCATGCCTAGAGACGACCTCCTTGAGATAGAGGTTGGCCAGTCTCTCCAGCGTGTCAGTTTCCTTTACTGCCAGAAAGTGTGCCGATTTGGTTAAGCGATTGACGATAACCCAAATCATGTTATGCCCACTTGGCGTCTTAGGGAGCTTTGTGATAAAGTCCATAGAAATGTCGTCCCATTTCCACATAGGGATTTCTGGTTGCTGGAGTAAGCCTGAAGGTTTCTGATATTCAATCTTAACCTTTGCACAAGTCAAGAACTTACTAACATAAGTGGCGATCTCAGCTTTCATGTTTGGCCACCAGTAAAGGGTTTTGAGATCTTGGTACATTTTATCCGAACCAGGATGTACCGAGTAACGAGAGGTGTGAGCATCGTTGAGCACAAGTTGTCTGAGATCCCCAAAACGTGCAATCCAGACTCGATTCATGAAGTACTGAAGACCATCTGTCCTCAGTTCCAGATGCTTATCAGCACCATGCAGTGTCTCAAGCCCGACGTTTTCTTCTTTCAAAGCCTCACCCTGGGCTTTACGTATCTTATCGGGAAGATTAGAATGAATAGTGAGTTGTAAAGCTCGCACTCATTTAGGCTTTGTTTCCTTACGACTAAGGGCATCCGCTACTACATTAGCTTTCCCTGGATGATATTTGATGGAACAGTCATAATCATTCAGAAGCTCGACCCATCGACGTTGTCGCATGCTCAGCTCCTTCTGATCGAATATGTGTTGGAGGCTCTTGTGATCAGTGAAGATTGTACACTTTGTTCCATAGAGATAATGCCTCCAAATCTTCAGAGCAAAAACTACTACTCCTAGTTCCAAGTCATGGGTGGTGTAGTTCTTCTCATGAATCTTCAATTGACGTGAAGCATACGCGATCACCTTATCACGCTGCATCAGTACACCCCCTAATCCTTGGATAGACGCATCACAGTACACCACAAAGTCGTCTGTACCCTCAGGTAGTGATAGAATTGGTGCACTGCAAAGCTTTGCCCTTAATAATTGGAAAGCATATTCTTGGGCATCTCCCCACTTGTAAGTAATACCTTTCTGCATCAAAGTAGTGAGGGGTTGAGTGATCTTAGAGAATCCCTCAATGAATCTGCGATAATATCCCGCAAGACCAAGGAATTGGCGCACCTCTGTAGGAGTCTTAGGAGCCTCCCACTGTGTAATAACATCAATCTTGGTGGGATTGGCATGTATTCCCGCCTCGTTAACCACATGTCCTAGAAATTGGACTTCTCGAATCCAGAAGTCACATTTGGAGAGTTTCGCATACAGCTGCTCATTTCTCAAGACTTCCAATATCAGCTGTAGGTGTTGTTCATGCTCTTCCCTACTCTTGGAATATATCAATATATCATCTATGAACACTATGACGAATTTTTCCAAATAAGGCTTACACACACGGTTCATAAGATCCATGAACACAGCTGGTGCATTGGTTAGCCCAAATGGCATAACCAAAAACTCATAATGTCCGTAACGAGTTCGAAAGGTTGTCTTTGCCACATCCTCCTCTCGGACTCTCAGTTGATGATACCCTGACCTCAAGTCAACCTTGGAATAGAAACTTGACCCTTGAAGCTGGTCGAACAAGTCATCAATACGAGGCAAAGGATAGCGGTTCTTAACCGTCACCTTGTTTAACTCTCGATAATCAATACACATACGGAAACTCCCATCCTTTTTCTTAACAAACAGGATTGGGGCTCCCCAAGGTTAAGAAATAGGTCTAATGAAACCCCTATCCAATAGCTCTTGGAGGTGGGTAGACAGTTCTTGAAGTTCGCCTGATGCTAGGCGATATGGTGTGCGTGCACCTGGGGTGCTCCAGGTAAAAGATCTATTTGAAATTCCACTTGATGAACAGGTGGAAGTCCAAGTAGTTCTTCGGGAAATATGTCTGGGAAGTCACGGACTATTGGGATATCCTCAATCCTTGTTTCCACTTCAGCTCGAGTATCATAAATGTTAGCCAAAATGGCTGGATAGCCCTTTCGAATACACTTCTAGGCTTTCAAGAATGAGATGATGCCTACCATGGCACCACCACGATCACCCCGTATAGTTAGTAATTCTCCGTTAGGAAGAGGGATACGAACAATCTTCTCCTGGCAGAGAATTTCAGCGTGTTGCTTGGACAACCAGTCCATGCCAACCACGAGATCAAAGCTTCCGAGGGTGATAGGTAGAAGATCGATGGCAAATAATTGTCCATCTAGCTCGAGCTTACAGTTACGATGGATGTGGGTTACCTCAACAGGTTTCCCATCGCCTAATTCTATAGAATGTGGGGTATCAAGAAGAGTAGGAATCATTCCTATATGTTTGCTAAGTTTTGATGACACAAAACTAAAGTCCGCAACAATATTGTATAAAACAGAAGCAAGGTTGTCGTTTAAGGAACACGTACCCGTCACGACATTGTTGTCATTCCTAGCTTCCCCTGAACTAATCACAAAAGCTCTCCCACGAGCCCCGTTGTTGTTGTTGTTGTTGTTGGTAGTGTTATTGTTGTTCCCATTCTTGTTAACACTACCGTTGTTATTGTTACCCCCGTTATTGTTTTTATCATTTCCATTCAGCTGTGGGCAGTCCTTCTTGAAGTGACCCTTATTCCCACACTGGTAACAACCCTTAATATTCTTCTGTTGTTGACCTTACTGAGGTGCTGGCTGATTTCCTGGGATATTGACTCTATAGTCCTTCTGCACATGACCCATCTTACCACAGCGATCACACATAATCCTGTTACAGGATCCTGAGTGGTGATAGTTGCATTTATTGCACTTGGGACGGTGTCCCTGATAACCACCCTGTGATTGATTGCGGTTGCTACCGTTGTCATGTTTCTTGTTATGCTGCTGCTGGTGGTTACCATTAGTCGAGAGTCTGCCAGCTGCATTCTCCCACTTCCTCTTGTTATCGTTGGTGTTAGAAGATGGAGCACCACGAGGGGGTAGGAGTCCCTCTTCCACCTTTTGATAGGTCAGCTGGTGAGCCAAGCGAATCACCTGCTGAATGTTATTAAAGTTAGCAGCAGTGACCATTCCCTTAATCTGGGGCACCAGACCCTGAATATACAACTCAATCCGTTTGTAGGGCGGTGTAGAGTAATTAGGGCACATTGTCGCCAGTTCATGCGACCTGGTAGTATAACCCTCAATCTCTGACCCCACCATCTTCAGGTTGAAATACTCTGTATCCAACTTCTGAATCTCATCTAGAGGACAATACTCCTCCTTCATGAGTTCCTTGAAATCCGCCCACGAGATATCATTTGCCACATCAACTCCTAGCAGCTGCACTTGAGCATTCCACCACGATAAGGCCGCATTCTCAAGCGTAGCAGTGGTATACTTAACCCTATCAGCTGGCGGGCAATTACACATGGCAAAGCATGATTCCACCTTCTCGAACCACCTAAGTAGTCCGACCGCTCCTTCAGATCCTCCAAAATTATGAGGCTTACAATCCATGAATGACTTGTAGGTACAAGCCGGAGGGTGATGAGCAGGTTGGCTAGCTTAGAAAGCTGCCAAGGCTGCAACAACCTGATCATTGATTAGCGTGTTCAGTTCTTCTTGCGTCATGCTAATGCTGCCTCTACAATTTCCTCTTCCCGTCATAGCAACTCTACATATACATTATACCCATGGGAAAACAATAATATGTCCCACATACCATCGCTCACGCAGTATAAGCAAACTAGAATGTAACATGGATTATAAATGCGAGAATAAGATAAAGTAGTAGATTAAAGATAATAATAATATCATAGGACAAACAGTTCTCAAATCTCATAACGACAAAATAAAAGTTATTATACGAATATATAAGAGACTAGGATAGTATAAATCAATCGTCTGCGCGATCCATGAGGACACACGAGCCTTCATCCTCGCTTTCGTCTTGAATCTCGACCTCGAATAGCTCGTTTTCCTCCTCTGGCTTAAGCTCATCTTCGAGTATCTCCTCGACGGCTACTCCAATAGCATCATCTTCTTCTTCTTCCATGGGCTCTTCTTCGGGATCCTCCTCAAGATCCTCTACATCTATCCCTAAGGCCGCTATAAGTCGATTACAAACATTATTCAGTTCCTGCATGGTAGCTGCTAAACTCTGTCTAGTGGCAGCCAACTCCTTCCTAGTCTCAGCAGCTTCCTGCTTAACAACTGCGATCTCAGTCATCAAGTGGCCTATCTGACCTTCCATACGCTTAAGTGTCTCATCTGCATTCCTCCTCCAAAACCTAAACTGTTGCACAACAGTGAAAGCATTGTCCAACTCGGTATGAACGTGCCTCACCATACCTACAACTCGGTATGAACGTGCCTCACCATACCTGCAAAAGATCTTTCCCAAGAATCTATAATGGGAGGAACTCTAGCTAGCACTCCATAACCTACAACCCAAGAGTGCAACATGTCGGTAAACCAATGCCAATGGTTGGTATCCCATTGTGAATCCTGAAATGAAGTTGGCTGTTGATAAGGATCCAGTGATGGAGCTTGTTGTCCCTAGATATCACGATAAGAATAGTTTCTATGAGTAGGGTTAGTCATGGCCTTTCCTGCAATACGCTAGATCAGTACACGTATTCCTGAAATTAACAAGTTGTGCACTTAGAGTGTAACTATTATAGTACTTATGCTATGATGATTATAGACTAGAATGCAATCCTAGTTCACTATAACCAATGGCTCTGATACCAATCTGTCACACCCTAAAATTTCCATTGCGGGATTTATACCACGAGGCGCGTGACATACCAGGATCCCATAGCCATAAGTCACATGAACGACTCTAAATACCCAAACCATTTAGTTCGTTATTGAAAACAATTTTTATAGATAACCAATAGTTCACATAGTTTCGGAAGCGAACTTAAAGATAATAATTAACCAAATAGTCTGCGCAAAACAACGCGCTCAAAATCATAATAGATAATTAAACGTTCGAAAGTAGTTAAGTGTTCATAGCCCAATGACGCTATATGATGCATGCCCTACACGTGCTCAGAATATAGTGACCTACAAAAGCATGTATTTCGTGGGTCAACATAAAGTTGGTGAGTTCACAAAGTTAAGTAAATGCGTAGGTCATCCAAACCATGTTTTGAGTAATAGCTAATTCACATGCCAGGGGTAGCTAGCCCGCACATAATAACTAAAACCGGTAATACCGAACTGCTAACAACGAGATCCCACGATAGTGAACAAAGTGCCTTGCATCATTGTCTATCAAAAATGGTAATATTTTAAGTTATAGTTCACACCCATGCTCTCCAGCACGATGTGAAGTTTGTGAAACCTAATAGCGCTATCAACTAGTAACCCACTTGCCCACCCGACAATTCATTCGGTATTTAGAAGGACTGCAATGATAGAGTTGGTTTAGTTCATCAAGGACATACAACATGAATTGGTAAAAGCAAATTCACCCTGTGAATCATAGCACCCCAAACCCGGGATGTGTATGAGTAGTCCTAAACCGGACTATGAAAAAGTTTAGAAAGTTGTCACATTCCGAGACGCATGCTTTTGAGAAAAAGAGTAGTGAAACTCAACTGATAGAGATGCTTCTAATATAGTGAAGCCGAATTACATAGTACTATCTGTAACGCCCCAAAAATCGAATTCTAATTTATAAGTATGTTTATTTTGTACTATTGCATGAAATAATTAGATAGAATGATTAACCTAGTTAAAAAATTGAATGTTTAGCTTATTGTGAAGGTTTGACGAATGAATGTTAGAATCCATGTAATGGAAGAAATAAAGTGTAGTTAATGATTCGATGTTGTTAAATGATCTCTAATTAACATGTAGAAATGTATGTTAGATGGAATTCATGTTGAAAGTGGTCATGATTGAAGGTGACGATGTGTTTGGTTGAATGCATGTATTAATTAAGAGCTTGTATAACATGCTTAGAATGTTGTACGCAAACCAAGTTTTTGATGAAATGCTTAGGTGATGATGGTGATGTGTGAAATTACATGCAAGAACTTAACAAATGTGAATGGGATGTGAAACTTGATGTAATTGTTAATAAACTAACATAAGGAATATGTTTTAGACAGAATCCATGTGGGAATGTAGTTTGAAGGTATGATTTGGTAGAATTAAGATTTTACTCTATACTTGATTGGCATGATGCCTACCATGTGTTGGATAAGTTAATTAATTGTGAACTAGAAGCGACTTGTGTACTAAATATGAGCATATAAATTCACTAGTAAGAGCTAATGTGGGAATTATGTTATATTGGCACATTTTGAATAGTAACAAAGTATGTGGACTTGTTTATAATCTTTTAAAAGTTTAAGGGTAGGTTGTGTCAATTGACAAACCTTGTTGTATAAAAGGATGGGGATAAGGGTTTTGGTTCATTCATGCCCCTCCCCCAAGTTTAAGAAAGAGAAAGTGTGTGTGTGTGTGAGAGAGAGGGAGAATGCATCATCCAAGTCCAAAAATCCCGTTTTAGGGTTTTCTAGTTGTCTTAAAGTGACATTTGCCGGAGTTTGGACCGTTGGATCGTTCTCAAATTTTGACAGAAGATTTAACACATGTAGACGATCAAATCCAACGGTGGGTGTTTCAATTGGAGTCCTGAAAAGGGGGTTTTTACTGACTAGAAGACAGCAGCTTGAAAAAGTGTTATCCAGCCACTGTTTTGCTGTTTTGACGACGGCAGTGATGGTTTCAGGTGGCGAATACTAGTAGGGGTTGTAGATCTCTCCTGGACGGTTCCATGGACTCCTAAATCACCTCAATCGGAGTTCGTTTGATATGGTTTTGACCTCTACTCGCATTTGTAAGTGATTCATAAACTTAACTTCCGTTTATGTAACTAAATTCACATGTGTATGAAGAATGATAATCATGCAAGGATAGATAAGTGGGTATAAACTTTGATGAGCTCATTCGTTAGATTAAATTGTTGTGTGTTATCATAATGTCATGAAATAGTTGGTTATGTTAAAAATGGGAGAATCACCAAACGGTCACTTGGGTGAATTGATTAAATGGTTTGGATTATAACTGAAACTTATATATATATATATATATATATATATTGGTTAAATTGGTGAATTAAAAGTAAATGTTATGGATTTATGGTGAAAATGACCCATATGTTTTCATTAGACACAAATGGGTGATTACGGGTCAAACGGGAGGAGTTAACCCAATTACTAGAATGAATGGTAGGATGATTAAGCACACATATAATGAGATGGGTGAGTAATAATTGGGTATTAAAAGAAGTGAATGACCCGTTATGTGTTCTAATAGTTTGCAAGTTTTACTTGTTAAAGTAGGAATGGCATGGATTGGAAGACAACGAGTCATGTGGATGGAATGGATGACAACACTCCTAGGGGCAAAGGTAAGTGGCTTATGAACTAAATTCTTAGATTAGCAATTGTATATTTACGTATAGATGTGGAAATGGGAAACAAGAATGAAATGACAATTTATAGTAAGACAAGTGAATAGATAATGTTAGTGAACAAGTAAAGTTCACCACATAACAAAGAAGTTAGTTAGGATAAATGGGTCAACAGAGATGAAAATGAAAGTGAAGGTAGTTTAAACATGAAACAAACCCGGGATTTGCAAATATGGTACAAATACGGAATGATGCGTGTGCATTTAATTTGATTGATATGTGTGTATATATATGGTAACAAGTACGATAAGTAGATCTATTACGCTTTTGTGATTGAGTAATGTGATGTATGCATAGGTACTTATACCCGGGTATGCGTGAGAGTCTTATGTATGTAAAGGTTGGTCGTTATGTGTAGACTCTGTATAGGATCGAAAACGTCATCTTTGTCCTAGAGAATACATGAATGAAGAATAGTATGATGGGTCAAGATAACTTGTGTATGGGATTTATACGCAGGTATGTGTTGTAGTGTTATTAACCTTTTGTTATGAGAATGATAATAAAGATGCAGATATGTAAGAATGAGTGCATGGAAATTGGAGGTTAAGATCCAGATATCAAACCGAAGTTGCAAAAGGTGTTTGAACATGATCATTGAGTATTGTTGGATGTTATTTCCACTTTATGAGTAACTTCATGAAGTCACCTAACGAACTAACAAAATAGTTATGTAGTTATTGCAGGTGGTCTACCTCACAAAGTCAGGAAAGGTTGGAGATCGAGTGAGGATGCGGATTGTACGGAGTTGCGGTCACGTAATCTAATAAAGATGAGTTGTATAGAATGTGATAAGAAACAATAAATGTGTAAAACCTATAATATCTTGTGGATATGGTTTTTAAAACATTCAAAATGTTTTTATAAAGCAAGAAATTTTCTAGTTCATTTTTCCGCTGCGTATTTTCTGCTAGAATATTTCAGGGTGTTATAAAGTTGGTATCAGAGCCCGGGGTTGAGTGAAATCAAGTACAAGAAGGTAAGTACTTGAACTCAAACCCGTGTGCTCTTGAGATTAGTGACTCGTACAATCCAAGACTCGATCATGACTTGAAGGTAGATTTTATTAATAATTCATGTGGTACGATAGAACTAATTGAGTTGTTTTGTTAAGGTAAGCTATAGTGGATGATGATGAAGAGGCCTCTAGGTCTCGGTCTAAGGTAGACCCGGAACATGTGGAACAGATGGAAAGGTCATCTATCAGATGGTGAAGAGGATAAATTCCTACTTTAGGAATATGAAAGAAGAAGGAAGTCACAAATCAAATGTGGCACGTACATGAAGACATATTATACACGTTGGAAGGAATGCGTGAAAGGTATGATTTATTAGTTTAGTAAGTAGTAAGTAGAATGTAGACGTAATAAAGTTGAGAATATGAATGTGGATAAAAGTATGATAGTAGGGAGGATAGATATCCAAGTGAAAAACAACCCAATAAGTGGGTAAATAAATAAGACATGAGTTAAAATTCATCTTTCTCATATTGTGACGTAGTGATTTATGGGACGCCATGTGTACGGTAGGATTTACTAATACACTGGCCATGTATTAGCCCCTACCATACATATGGATTCTTATATATTGACAAAATCACATATGGGATCAGAAAGAATGGTAAGTGGGTATGGTAGAACCAGTGTAGCATACCTTTATTGATAATTGGACGATAAATGAATCATTAAAAGATGCAAATTCAATTGATAAGAAATTGACTTTGTGGCAAGATGCACGAGTCAAAGTGTGGAAATTGACTTTGTGGCAAGATACACAAGTCAAAATGTGGAAATTGACTTTGCGGCAAGATGCACAAGTCAAGTGTGGAAATTGACTTTGTGGCAAGATGCACGAGTCAAAGTGTGGAAATTGACTTTGTGGCAAGATGCGCAAGTCAAAATGCAAAATGTGGAAATTGACTTTGCGGTAAGATGCACAAGTCAAAGTGTGGAAATTGACCTTGTGGCAAGACGCACAAGTCAAAGTGTGGGAATTGACTTAGTGGCAAGATGCACAAGTCAACGTGTGGAAATTGACTTTGTGGCAAGTTGCACAAGTTAAAAGTGTGGGAAATGACTTCGTGGGATGATGCACGAGTCAAAAAAGGGGTAGATAGTTAACTTTTTAGCAAGAATCATATATACACGGGGGACCGTGAGAATCATCACCGGTATGCCTAGCAGATTGGGAAGGTAGAATAACCCACATGATGGGTCAAATTGGTAGAAAAATTGTAGAAATGTAAAATGACTCACGTAAGGGGTCAAATTAGGTGGAACATTGTAGAAATGTAGAATAATTCTTCAAACAGATTGAGATGTCCATATGTGAGCATGGATCAAACATGTACTGAATGAATGGTTCGAGTTAATAGATAAGTATGGCTCAAATATGTGTTAAATGCATATGCTTGAAAGTATATGTAAGTACGGCTAAAATATGCATGAATGAGAGGTAGAATCCATATTTTATGTAGTGTCAGGCGGGGATGAAGAAGAGAATTGCATTTCCGTCCCTAATAATGAAAATTTTAAAAGTTGTAAGTATGTAGTTAATAATTTCATTGGGATACATGTATTGTGCGACCAACGAAATGAATAAATAGGTATTATACCTATAGTTTTTATGGACGTGGAAAGAAATACACAGTAACTAATGGTAGAAACAAATTGTGGAAAGACAGTTAAGAATGCATTAATGGTTTGACTCAATGACAAGTCAAAAAAAAAAAGTTGATTGGTAAGAGTAACACATGTATTAATAAGATTGCATGAACTGCTTATTGCATGAAATAAAGATAATCAATTATCAACTAGGAGTTGTTGGTGTGACAAGTAAACATAAATATGTGGCTAAGAATCGTATGAATAACTTAATTTGACAAGGAAATAAATATTTTCTTTTGCAAGAAATGTATGAAAACTGTTTTCATAAGCTTTCCTAGATTAAAAAGAAAGTATAAAGCATACTTCCAACTGCCATTAGAAAGATTAGAAAGGATTGATGGTCGAATGTCATAAATTAGTAAGAAGTGACAATTTGAAAGGTCAAACTGATGAAAGGTTTGTGAATGTAACAAATAAAATGTAAGGATTTGTTGTAAGAATGTTAAATGTGTAACATGGTTTTGTATGTAAATGTGAATTTTATGAAAGAATTATAGATGATAGAACATTAATGTGAAAGGAACCTTCCATGGACTGTTGAAAGTCTCCTATATGACTAACTGTTGATTTTGTAGATACGAATAATCTAACTCTTGATATGATGAAACCAATAGAATTGGTGAAATGATGACTACGAGTTGGAACTAGTCACGTGAATGATTTAGACCAAGACAAGTATGGCATCAACATTGGATAGAAGCGGACCTATTCGGCTTACATATTGTTGGCTAACGCCATGAAAGCAAGGTTAGTAAAATGCTTAGCTTATGATTATTAGATAGAAAGAATTGAATTGAATAGTACCTCCGTACGAATAGTGATAGTTCAAGTATGACGTGGTAAGGAATGTTTGACTTTTAAAGGTCAAAAAAGAAATGAATGACTTTTATCCCCTACTTGATATCATTGAGAAATATGCATGTGTGCGAATTGTTAGTAGTGCATGAAACGAACTAAGAAACAAATTGGCATGAATGAAACGACTTGAAATTTCACCCTAACGGGTCTGCATAGTAAATTTAATTGTAGTGGGTATAGAATGAGGTTTAACATTTGAATTAGTAGGAAAGAGATAGTAACTATGCTATGATAAGGATACCATGTCTGAATGTTTGCGAAATACGTATGTATATAGGCTAACTATTTGTGTTTAGAAAGCACCTAGAAGGTATACTAATAGTGGAATGTTGTAGTTATTTCGTGATGGGCACCTTGCGACCAATGCGAGAATGAAAGATTAAGTAGGGTTTATGGGTTAAAAATAGAACTAATCGATTTATTATGATTAATAAATGAAACAGGTTTCGGGGACGAAACCTTCATTAAGGGGGGTAGACTTGTAACGCCCCAAAAATCGAATTCTAATTTATAAGTATGTTTATTTTGTACTATTGCATGAAATAATTAGATAGAATGATTAACCTAGTTAAAAAATTGAATGTTTAGCTTATTGTGAAGGTTTGACGAATGAATGTTAGAATCCATGTAATGGAAGAAATAAAGTGTAGTTAATGATTCGATGTTGTTAAATGATCTCTAATTAACATGTAGAAATGTATGTTAGATGGAATTCATGTTGAAAGTGGTCATGATTGAAGGTGACGATGTGTTTGGTTGAATGCATGTATTAATTAAGAGCTTGTATAACATGCTTAGAATGTTGTACGCAAACCAAGTTTTTGATGAAATGCTTAGGTGATGATGGTGATGTGTGAAATTATATGCAAGAACTTAACAAATGTGAATGGGATGTGAAACTTGATGTAATTGTTAGTAAACTAACATAAGGAATATGTTTTAGACAGAATCCATGTGGGAATGTAGTTTGAAGGTATGATTTGGTAGAATTAAGATTTTACTCTATACTTGATTGGCATGATGCCTACCATGTGTTGGATAAGTTAATTAATTGTGAACTAGAAGCGACTTGTGTACTAAATATGAGCATATAAATTCAGTATTAAGAGCTAATGTGGGAATTATGTTATATTGGCACATTTTGAATAGTAACAAAGTATGTAGACCTGTTTATAATTCTTTAAAAGTTTAAGGGGTAGGTTGTGTCAATTGACAAACCTTGTTGTGTAAAAGGATGGTGATAAGGGATTTGGTTCATTCATGCCCCTCCCCCAAGTTTAAGAAAGAGAAAGTGTGTGTGAGAGGGAGAATGCATCATCCAAGTCCAAAAATCCCGTTTTAGGGTTTTCTAGCTGTCTTAAAGTGACATTTGCCGGCGTTTGGACCGTTGGATCGTTCTCAAATTTTGACAGAAGCTTTAACATATGTAGACGATCAAATCCAACGGTGGGTTTTTCAATTGGAGTCCTGGAAAGGGGGTTTGTACTGACTAGAAGACAGCAGCTCGAAAAAGTGTTTTCCAGCCACTGTTTTGCTGTTTTGACGACGGCAGTGATGGTTTCAGGTGGCGAATACTAGTAGGGGTTGTAGATCTCTCCTGGATGGTTCCATGGACTCCTAAATCACCTCAATCGGAGTTCGTTTGATATGGTTTTGACCTCTACTCGCATTTGTAAGTGATTCTTAAACTTAACTTCCGTTTATGTAACTAAATTCACATGTGTATGAAGAATGATAATCACGCAAGGATAGATAAGTGGGTATAAACTTTGATGAGCTCATTCGTTGGATTAAATTGTTGTGTGCTATCAAAATGTCATGAAATAGTTGGTTATGTTAAAAATGGGAGAATCACCAAACGGTCACTTGGGTGAATTGATTAAATGGGTTGGATTATAACTGAAACTTATATATATATATATATTAGTTAAATTGGTGAATTAAAAGTAAATAATATGGATTTATGGTGAAAATGACCCATATGTTTTCATTAGACACAAATGGGTGATTACGGGTCAAACGGGAGGAGTTAACCCAATTACTAGAATGAATGGTAGGATGATTAAGCACACATATAATGAGATGGGTGAGTAATAATTGGGTATTAAAAGAAGTGAATGACCCGTTATGTGTTCTAATAGTTTGCAAGTTTTACTTGTTAAAGTAGGAATGGCATGGATTGGAAGACAACGAGTCATGTGGATGGAATGGATGACAACACTCCTAGGGGCAAAGGTAAGTGGCTTATGAACTAAATTCTTAGATTAGCAATTGTATATTTACGTATAGATGTGGAAATGGGAAACAAGAATTAAATGACAATTTATAGTAAGACAAGTGAATAGATAATGTTAGTGAACAAGTAAAGTTCACCACATAACAAAGAAGTTAGTTAGGATAAATGGGTCAACTGAGATGAAAATGAAAGTGAAGGTAGTTTAAACATGAAACAAACCCGGGATTTGCAAATATGGTACAAATACGGAATGATGCGTAAGCATTTAATTTGATTGATATGTGTGTATATATATGGTAACAAGTACGATAAGTAGATCTATTACGCTTTTGTGATTGAGTAATGTGATGTATGCATAGGTACTTATACTCGGGTATGCGTGAGAGTCTTATGTATGTAAAGGTTGGTCGTTATGTGTAGACTCTGTATAGGATCGGAAACGTCATCTTTGTCCTAGAGAATACATGAATGAAGAATAGTATGATGGGTCAAGATAACTTGTGTATGGGATTTATACGCAGGTATGTGTTGTAGTGTTATTAACCTTTTGTTATGAGAATGATAATAAAGATGCAGATATGTAAGAATGAGTGCATGGAAATTGGAGGTTAAGATCCAGATATCAAACCGAAGTTGCAAAAGGTGTTTGAACATGATCATTGAGTATTGTTGGATGTTATTTCCACTTTATGAGTAATTTCATGAAGTCACCTAACGAACTAACAAAATAGTTATGTAGTTATTGCAGGTGGTCTACCTCACAAAGTCAGGAAAGGTTAGAGATCGAGCGAGGATGCGGATTGTACGGAGTTGCGGTCACGTAATCTAATAAAGATGAGTTGTATAGAATGTGATAAGAAACAATAAATGTGTAAAACCTATAATATCTTGTGGATATGGTTTTTAAAACATTCAAAATGTTTTTATATAGCAAGAAATTTTCTATTTCATTTTTCCGCTGCGTATTTTCTGCTAGAATATTTCAGGGTGTTATACTATCGTCCGGACAGTACTTGCCCTATGATTTATTAAAGTATAGTAAATCACAAGTTCTAGTCGTTTCTCATTCAATTTGTCTACCCGACACTTGTTGACTCGGCTATTGAATTGAGTGAACCTTGGTTTTTGTATTTGTGATAAGGATAGTTATCTTGACATGTGTTTAGGGCATTAATACACCTAAGTGAAGATTAACACATGCTCTAGCCTTGTTAACACATCTTATTAGTAGATATACGATTATTAAGGTCCATCTAGGGCCTTAAGCCGATCGTAATATGGATCAAGCTTGTACATTTGAACTTAACAAATCCTCGGGAAGTATTATTAGTGTGTTTTTGTGGGAACACGGGTTAGTTTAACACCACATTATCCTTTAATCTTAAGCTTGGATCAAATGTGTGTCTAATTACAAACCGATGTTATTTATGATGCTATACGTGATCTATATGGTATATAAGCATAGCTTCGGCCCTCTATAAGTGAGCAAAATTAATCAAAATCTAAGCAATGCGTGTGTGTTCCAGTGTTTAAATTAACTGGGGCCGATTAAAAAGGGTAGACTAGATTGGATCATAGTTTAAAATCATGCTAACCTTAACTAAAGGTGATCGAAGGTTGGATGGCCTCCAAGACTCCTCCAAAAGCTTGCAAGGCTTCGGCTTCTTGTGTGTGGTATCCGATAACTTAGAGAGTGAAGGAATAGATTGGTGTGGCAAATGAGATGGGAATGTAACCTCTATATATAGTGGATCGACTAAGGTGTGGACAAAACAAAAGAGGAATGGACTAGCTTCTTGAAGTTAGCTATTGTTTAGGTTACTAATTATGTGTGAATGAAAGATAGTGACTTAAGATGGTTGCTATCACCTTGATCTTAGCCGATTGTGGATAGATATGGACCAAAGGGATAGGTTAACTCATCAAGGAATGGCTTAGTGTTTTGTTTCTTTCCAAATATTGTATAAGTTTGACAACTATCATGAGTTTGAACACATGCTAGGCTTCGGCCGGTTATAGGACAAAGAGGGATGACAAAGATTCTAGATGAAAGTGATGGTTCTCTCCTGCCCCTTCTTCCTAGTTTCGGCCGATGGTGACCTCTGCCAAAGGGGTATGTCTTCCATCTTGGGAATGGGGCAATCATTTCTTGTCCTACCTTCATTTCCATGAAATACCTTGTCTTGTACTTTCTTTGTGTTGGCCGTAGGTTTGCAAGAGGCTAGAAGGGATATGGTTAGCTAGCTAGAGGGATTATGGTAGGTTTTTGTCTTATTGCCAATTTAGTGTAATTTGCCAACTTCCAAGGGTGTGTTTCGGCCAAAAAGAGGACAAGAGGAAAGAGACAAAGTTAATCAATGTGATAGTGATGTGAAGCTTCCTTAATTGTGTCTCTTGTGATGTCTTTTCGGCCGCACACCTAGGATAGATTACGAATGTTTGTTTCTCATTTAGGTGTAAGCTAGGAGAACTAGAGGCTTAGTTTGCGGCTACTAGAAACAAAAGGAAGCTTCCAAGAATTTTAGGAAAAGTCTTATCATATGTAGGTATACATAGGTAGCCAATTTGTAGGTATGTATGGACGTGTGCGTGCATTTGTATATGTATATGTATGTATGTGCATTGTCAAGTGTTTACCTACTATAAGTTCATGGGATCGAGTAGATGTTCCTGTAAGATTATTCTTTAATTGTTTTAGACATAGGAACATCTAAGTAGGTGATCATGTGTCGTGTATTAACTAGGAATTGATGACGACATTAACATGTATTTATTAGGTATCATATGTTCATTAAATGATAATCCATAGGTACATATACATCTCGTGTGTGTACGTGTGACTTACCTAGCTGACCTTAGCTAAGTAGAATGCAAGGAATCTAACTGCAAGTAACTAGAGTTTGATTAATTTAAGAACCAGAAATTGCGGGGTATCACAGGTACAGACCAAATAATATGTACCTAGCATGTGTTAACATGTGTTATCCCATCTCATATGACCTCCCATGTTTTTTGGGAATCAAAATAAACTATACCAGGAGTTTGACTTACAATTACAATAAAATATCCATAAAAATAAACTAACATGTGTAAAATATTGTCACACGATTACACGATTACCCTTTTATTATAATTGTGTCCATTTTTGAAGTTTTTTATGTTTAATGATATTTGAGTGTTCTGAGTAGGTTTTTTTTTTTTTTTTTTTTTTTTTTTTTTTGCCGTGCTAATAGTCTTTTTAATTAGATCTGATAACATATGTTACACTTCTTTCTTTCAAGCCAACTTGATAAGCTCATGTTACCTTTGCAAACAACTATAAAACATAACACATGTTACGTATTCTGACAAATAACATACATATTAAGGACACAACTACAAAGAAATCTTTTAAGGACACAACCACATTAAGGACACAACCACAAAGAACACCTTCAACCCCTTCTTCTCTGTTAACATTGGCCATCCTCTCTAGTCGTCTCCGGTCACCTTCTAACACCTCGGATGAATATCTTGACAATCAAAGCAAAACCAACTTCAATTTTTTTATATAAAAATAATAAAAGTGAATAAATGAAAAAAAAAACAAATAAAAAACTGGGTTATCACCCAACAAAAACCCAAATCAAGAACACATACTTACCTGTTAAAATTGAAGATCATCACCAATGTCGTCGGATCTGAACATTAAGGTCGTGGGAGGGAGGGAATGATAAAGGAGAGGGGAGATGGAACCACCATTCACCACCACTATTGCTACCATTCAACAACAAGGATAGAAAAATGCAAAGAAAAAAAAAAGACTTGAGAGAAAAAGTTACGCCAAGAGAGAGAGGGATCGGACCGGTCGTCTTCTCCGGCGGATCTATCTTCTCCGGCTACATCTCCGACCACCGGAAACCAACAACTTTAACACTAGCAAAAAAATCACTAAAAATACACATAACAAAAAAAAGAGACTTGAGAGAGAGAGAGAGAGAGAGAGTTATGGAAAGAGAGAGAAGAAAGAAGACCAAGAAGATGAAGAAAGAGGAGAGAAGAGAGAGATGATTGTTACTAGAACCACCATAACCACTACCCGTCACTTGCTTCCGTTACTCACAAGGACCACCCACTAGATATTAATGGTGTTTAAGAAGAAAGGGTTGTGAGGTGAGAGTTGTCTAGAGAAGAAAGAGGTGAGGGGTGAGTGGGTGAGTGGTGTTTTGAAAAGAAATATGAGAGAGGAGAGAGAATGTTATAATGATAAAGTTGAAAAGAAAGGGGAGAGATGAGAGAGGATAGTCAATATTCTCTACTCATACTACCCTTTATTTTGTCTTTTTGTTTGAAAGAAATCAATTAAATAAAATGAAAAAAAACACATTTAATCACAACCATTGATATAGGTTGATCAAGGGTTAGGAAATGGTTTCCACTCTAAAAGTGGGTTTTCACATTATCCTTACCATATATATATATATATATATATATATATATATATATATATATATATATATATATATATATAATCTCAAGACCCAGATGAAGATCTTGAAAATGAAGAACTTAAAAAATATTTAGAAGAACTACAAGAGGAATTTGGACCTCTACAAAATGAAGATCATAATAATCTTCAGGAAGAATCTTCCAAGAAAACAAAAGACAAGGGAAAAGAAAAAATCATGAAAATTAGACCCCACTCATAAACAAGAGTCTTTGAAGAATATTTCCATGAGGCATAGTCAGGAGCATCTTTGAATATGGCGACATAGAGTCTTGTCATAGAGCCTTATAGACTCCCTGTATGCTATGTTTTATTTTGTTTGGGTGTGTTTTGTTTTCCTATAAAAAGATGTAAAATATGTAGTAGGAGGCACGCCTAACTTTGGCCCCTCTCTTCTTTCTTTTGATTTTGTACTTGTGAAATAACTAAATAAAGCATTGGAGTTTGAAGATCAAAAACTTTGGAGTTCGTCTAAAGTTAGTAAGTAATTAAAATTTTCATTTATTGATTACTAAAAAATCATGATGAGCTAAGCCCATAAGAGTATTGAATCATGGCATCACAATCCCCTTTTAGAAACATGGTCCTAATATTATGAGTGTTGAGAATTTTATAAGTTAAGACATAAACTGGCAAGGTTAAAATCTCTAAACTGGCAATAAGTGACTTAAGGGAACCGTTGGTCCATTTTGTTATCCCAATTTAAAAGGCTAAGGGAGTTGTATTTGAAATCAATAATGGTTTTAATTTACCTTATATGCTAATTAGATGGTTTAGGATTTTGTAAAAATATCCTATTTTATAACAGTCTATGTTTTGTAAAATCACATACCTTTAGTAAAAGCTCATACCTTATGGTATCAGAGCCATGGATTTAACAGGGAGAAGTATATGTCTTATGGTTCAATACTCTTAATTCAACATGATTAACATGTTTAAAAAGAAAAATATTGTTAAAAACAGTAAAACTGAGGAATACGATATACCTCAAAATCTTGATTTACTTAATAAACGGACAATTCCTCATATAAGTCCAAAGGTTATATACCAAATTTGAAGCTTTGACAGTTTATTAAACTAGAGACAAGTTGTAAAAACAACTGAAGAATCAGCTTCAATAAAAGATGAAGAAATGATAATCAAACTATTAAATTTTTCCGATATAAGTAAATATCAACAAGATTATAGTTTTATGCATATTGGATTAGTCCAAGTTGCTTTTAAGCCTTTGACTCTAAAAGGCTTACCAGAAAGTTTTGTAGCTGTTTTACAAGATGCTCGTAATTTAAACTGGAAACAATCTTTAATGGGCATAGTAGAAACTAGTCTGGCTCATGACCCAATATATTTTGATGTCTATCCAGATTTATATTTATCTTTATCAGATTAAAATATTGATGATGTTTTAACCTTATATGTTAAAACACATGGTTACAACTATGCTCGTGGATCTGAAATAATATGTATCTGTTATAGGATTTATTTTAGATTATTAACTACCATGAATGCTAGATGCAAAAGAATCCGTAAACCTAATGATGAGACCATTTTAATTGAAACAAACTATGGAAAATCAAACATTTCCATAAGAAGACCTGTCAAATGGGAAGAAATAATTTTCCCTGAAAATTGGGTCATAAAAAAGGCAGTCAAAATTCAACCTCAAATAAATCATAAAGTTAGTTAGGAGAATTATAGAAACTCCTGAAGGAAACATAGAAATAGAATTTGAAGAGGAAAGAAAAGATAGAACTCTCTTGAGATCTTCTTCAACAAAATCTTATATCTCGCCCATAGATTATAAAGTAGATATCCTAGAATCCTCCAGAGCCTCTACTTCCCAAATAAGAAATAGAGTAGAAAACCTAAATATAAATACTGATAGTCTGGTCACAGGAGCTTACCAACCTGTAGGAGAAGATGATACAATCTCCCAAATGAGTTTTAATTTATGATGATAAGTAAAAAATTAGATTTTAGTCCAGGATCTACTATTAGAAAACAAATGGTAGAAAATATAGACAACCCAAATGGTCGCCTTTTAGAAATTAGTTTAATAATTTTTATCCTAAAGATGAAAAAGATAGATTAGGACAAGAATTTTATAAAGATTTAGAACTTGTCCAGGAAATTATAGAATTTCCAGTATGGTTTATAAATAAGTATTCTTATAAATATATTTCCATGATAGAAAAAGATTATAGACTTAATAATGGTAAAATTATAAAATCTGTTTTCCCTCCTTCAAAAGATTTTAAAATAAATAGAGATCACGAGGAATTACATTTCTCTGCTTTCAGAAAAGCTATAATGGATGAATCTATCCAGGCTACTATAGCTCATGTGAATTAAATTATTTAACAAAATAATTACACTAATTTAGGCATTAGAGTTATTTCTGAAATGCTTCAAGATACCAATAACAAAATTGATAGTTTAATAAAAGAAAGGGAGAAACTAGTAATACGAAGAAGGAAGAAGACTTAGCTATGAGTATAAAATCTTCAATTCAACCTCCTCCCGAAATAAAAGATTATAAATTAAAACCTATGAATGACTTAATGGAAGTTATCAAAGAAAAATTATCTAATATTCAAATTAATACTTTGGAAGAAGAGAATATGGATGATGAAACATTTGAAGCTTATGTTACTGATTCCATCAATAGATTAGATAAGGGTAAAGGAGCTTATAGTTCCCAATATGTTGATAAACCTAGGCAAAGAATGTATTATTATCCTAGGCCAACTCTTCAAAATGTTCTTAATGAAGAACAAGAATATGTAATTAATAATTCTTATAGTGGAAAATCTATTTATAAATGGAATTTAGATGGTTATACTGATAGACAAGTTTTTATGATGACACATCGAAAGATGATGTATGCTACTATAGCAAAAAAACAATTAAAATAGTGATACTACACTTTGTAAAATGATAACTTCAGGATTTACAGGTTAGTTAAAAGGCTGGTGGGATAATTATATTGGTCAAAATCAGGAACAAATTTATCAACATGTTAAAACTGAAAATGGCACTAATGTTTCTGATGCTTTTTACACATTAATTCTTACAATTATAGAACATTTCACTGGTAGAGGTCAGATAACTCTGAAACAATAAGGACCCTTTTAAATGGTCTTAGATGTCATACTTTAACATCTTTTAGATGGTACAAAGACGTCTTTTTAAGCAGAGTTTATGAACTCCCAGAAAATAATAGTTCTTCATTTTTAAGATCTTCATCTGGGTCTTGAGATTCTCCCACTAAACAAGAGAATTGATTCTCCTCTTCATGATCATTTGATGAGATTGACATATTTTTTGCTGAGGATGATTCTAGAGTAAATTGTCTTCTTAATTCTTTTTTCATTTCTTCCATATAAGTCTTTATCAATTCTGACTTTGAAATTTCTTGAGTATTTTTTAGTCTTCTAGAAATTTGCTTAAAAGGACTAGGGAGCTGTCTTTGCTGCCTTTTTTCAATCTGGATTTTATAATGGTCAATTTTTTCCGTTATTAACTTGATGGTGTCAATAGATTCTAGTTCTTTGGTGGAGTTATTAACTCTTGTCATCTTTGCCCAAAACTTGGTATAATAAGTTCTCTTTAGACATGGAAAGTTGTCTCTTAGGGTGTAACCTGTAGTTGGGGCCCATCTCCATAACCATAGAATAGAGAATTCTATAAAGAAATACATTGAAGCTATTCCTTCAAACCATGTTTTATTATATTTTGCCTCTATGATATCTGGAGAAACAGTAACCCATTCATGATATAATCCTTTGAATGGTTCTGGGAGGATTTGAACCGATGGTCCATATAATGTGAACCATTTTTAAAACAACAAGGTATGCCTTGTTTATGAATATCACTACTGACTTTTATGAACCATGAGTGCTTCCTATTAGGATTCTCATAGAATAAACATTTTTCAAAGCTATCAATATAATCCCAATAATTATATCAAAATGTTTGTCTATTATTAGCATCTGGATATATGAATTCCTTTTCATTTAAGGTATTTAATCCCTATTTCTGTGGTGATAAGATCTTTTTTATGAAGATCTTACCAAAGTTATAAGTGTCTTTATCTCTCTCTGCTGGATAAAAATGTTTTATTTCTGCAGAATCTGAAACTTGTATAATATTTTCGTAGTATCTACGAGGTTTATATGATGTTGCAGCATATGCTGCTGGTTCCAGGTATTTTTGCATTAATACCCAAGGATCATCAAAGAATTTTATATCATCATGATCCAAAAGAATTATTTTTCTTTGTTTTTGGAATATGACCCATGAATCATCATCATCCTGTGCTATATTAGCATAAGTGGGAACCTTTAAGGCTTCTTCTTCTTTTTGGGCTTGTATAATAGCCATGACCTTTTCATATGAAGGATCATTTGGACTTATTTGAATACCAGTATTGGTGTTACTATAAGTAACACTTGAGCTGCTACCAGCTATGTTTGCAGCTATAAGCCTTTTATCTCCCATCTGGGCTAAGACCATATTATGATTTTGGCCTCGTCCTCTACCTCTGCCTCTTCCTCTATAAGAGGAGAATAGTTGTTTTCCTCTATCATGAGGTATCATTCCTGAAATATAAATCAAGCAGAAGAGATTATTTTCTCTTTTTCTTTAAGATCTTTTAATTGGCTCTTGAACCATTTTAAAACCGTGTAATGTTATTTTAGTTCTATAAGTTTTTGCATAGGATGCATGCTATAATCATTTATAATATTATGAATTTGCATCATCCTGATTTGTATAACCACTTCAAGATCATCTTTTTTCATATTGATATTATCAAATATACATTTTAACGGACCTTTGATCTTCCACATTCCACCTGTGCAAAAATAAATGAATATTATTCTTTTTCTAAATACTTTCTTGTTAGAAAATCAGGAAGACTATTATCAGTCCCTTTTTATAAACGATTTCAAAATCAAATGGAGCTAATTGTGATTGCCATCTAGCAAACATTTGTTTAGAAACATCATGTTTAAAATCTTTATTGAACATGAATTTAGTTGCTTGACAATAAGTTCTTATAATAAACTTTTGATTATATAAATCATCTTGGAATTTCAAAACACAATTCAGGATTGCATCACACTATCGATAGGGTGGTCATAGCGTGCGTCACTAAACTTTTTTTTTTAAATAAACTATAAATTTTAATAAACATAAACAAACATTTTATAAATTTAAAAAATATATAAATATAACTTGATAGAAAAAAAAACATTTTCCATTCTACAATGAATTTGACTTTTAGTATTTGTATGTAGATAGCATACATAAACGTAAGTATATATCTCTACTACATTATAAAGAGGGAGCAATGGGCAAAGATGTTCAACTTGGCAAAGTTAAAATGGTATGTGAAGAGGCACAAGTATAATCTTTTATTTTTTACCCTTTTTCTTCCTTTAATGCCCTTGTGTACAACTTTTAATACCAATTATACAAATAACTAATGCAAGTTATTCTACACACTTTATATGCCTTTCTAGATGTAACCCCTCTATAAAACCCAAACAAATTTCAATAAAACCCAATAAACACATCCCTGATCTTGAAAGAGTAGTCTATTGATCAAGTAAATACTCACTACCTTCTTGTCTTCAACGAATTTTTTCACCGACATGCATCACATTCGTCTCTTTAATCAATCAAGAGTTTACCCATATGTTCAAGTTTTCGTCCTGTAAGTTCTTTACCCTATTTTTTTTTATAAACCGCATTCACGCATATGATCATCACTCTGTTTTCTTTAACAATTATTAGGTTTAGATCATCTGTTTTGATTATATGATATTTGATCTTTTTATTTTATTTCTTGTTGTGAATAAACTCTATTTGTTATACTTGTTTTATTAAATGACTGTTAATTTTTAACATATTTGTTGGGTTAAAAAAGGAACTATTGGCCAAGATTTTTAATTTAGAGTGGTTTAAATCATGTTTGTTTTGTTGCTTAATGGATGGATATGGTGAAAATTGTGACACCCGGCATGTTCGGCTTAAACATAATAGTAACATCTAAGTCTACATTAGCGAGAAACGTTTATAAACAAACTTAACTGGGTTAGTTGAGTCGGGTCAATTAGGATTGTCCAGGGTCAATGATCTGGAGGATCATTGGGAGTCGTTTTGGGAATACATTAGTACCGGGTTCCGTCGTTGGTGACATTACATGAACTAATTAAGTATATGTGTAGATTACGGGTCGTGTGGTGGATTGTATGCTTATACTTGCTTAAATGATGTACGAATGATTATACGTGCCTAAACATGCTAAGTATAGACTATAGATGCATGTTTATGTGTTAGGATGTGTTAGAATGCGTTAAACACGATAAACTGGAAAAAGGTTAACATGTGTTAAAAGTGCTGTTAACATGTGTTAAAAAAATGCTGATGACCTGAATGTGGAACTTTTGGGCGAATGTGGAAATGGGATCTGAAAAGTGGGCGAACGTAGAAACAAAGTGGGCGAATGTGGAAGAGTTCCACATTCGACCATTAAAAAGGGGCGAATGTGGAAAAATTCCACATTCGACCACATAAACTGGGCGAACGTGCAGATGGTATAAATACCATCCTTAGCCATTTTTCACCATTTCACAAACCCTAAACGCCTCCAAACACTCTCTATCAGCTATTAACATTGGGGAAGGAGTTTTTGAGCTTGTTTTTCATAACCTAACTCTCTAAATCATTACAAGTGAAGATCTAAGGTGTGTTCTTCATTTCAAATCCTTTTTAAACAATTTTGGCTTGTTTTAATCTAAACCCCAATGAGTCCAGATCTGATGACAACCTATTTTATGAATAAAAACCTTTCCTAACCAAAACCTATTCATAAACAATGAGCTTTTATGCAAATAAACATGTGTTAATATGATATTATGCATTGTTTGATGATTTCTTGTCGTATAGATGACATGACAACAACCTAGGGCTGTTATTAATGATGGGTTATGATTGAAACGTGTTACCTTTGATTGTTGATGGTGTTTTGATGATTAAAAGGGGTTTTTAGTTAGATTTAGGTTTGTTTTCGAATGATTATGATAAGGTTATGATAGGGGTTTCTTGTTCATGATGGTTCGAGTATGATAAACTGATTATTGATCGATTTCAGAAAGTTTCCTAATTGGGTAATAATTGCATGCATGATGATGTGACATCTCCATAATTTACTATTTTAGGAAACTTGTAAAACGGATAGATTTTGGGGTAAAATTGGGAGGGTTTCGTAGGAATATGTTAATGATGCTTGACTGCTGTAACTCGTGATGTTTCGTGATGTTTTCGGATGTTTTTCGACGCGTTTTTTGGAAAAATCTGACATCAGGGGCGAACCTGGAATACCTTCGACCAGTCGAACGGTCGAAGGTGGATTCCAGGGGGCGAACCTGGAAGCTGAAGGGGCGAAGGTGCTGCAAATGGGCGAAGGTGGGAAGAAAAGGGGCGAATGTGGAATTTCAAAGACACATTCGACCCAAACAAGGACACCTTCGACCACTTACAGCCACCTTCGACCACCCAGAACTACATTCGACCCTACGTTAACAAAAATGGGATTTTTGATACAAACTAAGTGTTTTATGCTTGAACCTTGCGTGTAATCTATGTGTACTTGATTAGTTAGGGTAATGGGTCACCAACGGGATGTCGGGTCGGTCTAGTGTGTCGGTTAAACATTTAAACACGTTTTAAAAACATACTTGGTTATGATCTGGACAATCGGGGACTAGATAACCTTATGGTTATTAGTCGGAACACTTATGTGAACATTTTGATAGATCTCCGGTAGAGGGATCATCAAGGGCTAAACATCTTTTACTTACATTTGAGGAACGCTATCTAAGGTGAGTTCACGGCCCCACTTTTACTGCTTTAACTTTTGGGGGAGAAAACATGCGCTAAACAGTTTTGGTAACATATGTCATACTATGGTTTTAACTTTATATTGCTATACGATCTTTTGGAAAGTCCCGGGGGAAACCATGAATGTGCGGGTTTGCACAACGGGGGAAATGTGGATAGATCTATTGGGCGTGACCTGCCCCACTCGTCGGCTTGGAGGGCCGGGCGGGTGCATATTGTCTCGAACAGGAACATTATCGTGCTGAACATTACGGGCTGCTAAACATGCTAAACATTGCTAAACGTGTCCAGTAATGGTTTCCAATCGTAGTAGTAATAAAACATACGCCTAGCTAGCGTACTTGGTAGCATTGATATAGTATGGACATGGTAACACTTGGTAACTCTTTTTGAACAAACCTGTGAACTCACCAGCATTATATGTTGACGTCTTTTGGCATGTTTTTCTCAGGTCGCTAAGGTAGCTACAACGGGAACTAGGCGCACAAGTCTGCACGGGCGTCTAGAGTTAGGAGCATGGTCTTGTTAAACATTAAACTATGTCTTTTGGGTTGTAAACATTTAAAGCTTCCGCTACTGTTTATGCTTTTATAATTATATCTTTTGGGTATTGTGTTATGCATATAGTGTTGTTTATTGTGACCGTTGACTTGAATCCTGGTTTGTCATGCGCCTCGCGGTAAAACCCCGCAAGTGGAATTTGAGGGTGTGACAGATTGGTATCAGAGCCAATGGTTATAGTGAACTAGGACTGCATTTAGAGTCTAGTCTATAGCCGAGTCGCACACACTAGACGGTCACATACTTGAGTCGGTTTGGAACATGTACTAACTTTGTCGAGGTGTCTTTACATCATCATCACACTTCTCTGTTACATCATCCATCCTCACTCTTGGCTTTATACACTCTTATGTTCTTCTTCGGGGTTTGAAGGAGAAGGAGTTGACTCGTTGGTTTTGCACGGCAGTGTCGTGTATTGGGGTAGTCTTGCGTACTCTCGAGGTTTGTCCAGGATTCGGACATCTCCCTTTCGTACCCCAATAGACGCACTTGCTCACACATTATCCTGTGCACTTATGCTTGTGATAGCATGATGCTAGATGCCGACATTCGGCGACTTGAGTTCAAGCTGAGGGAAAGCTTGGAGGACCATGTAGAGCAGTTTATCATTTCGGGTGCACACGAAATCATAAACTGAAATGCATGAGAATTCAAGTGGACTCTGAACTTGGATGTATAGTCCTGGATTGGGTCTAGACGTAACTTTTCTAGCTACTAGTGGTTGACACTAGCAGTGAATCTGAATCTCTCGATTTCTGATTTGGCAGATCATGTCGGGCGCACGTGGTGGTGGACGTCGTGGTGGTGGTCGTGGCGGCGGTGGCCGTGGTGGCGGTCGTGGTAACATCAACATGACCCAGGCAGAGCTGAACAACTTGCTTCAACAGCAAGTGAACATAGCCTTGGCTGCTTTCCAGGCCGGGCACAATGCTATGGGTGGTAAGTTGGTTCTTACCTGCCTTGTTTCGTTCTTGGGTGTCATGTTTCCTTTGTGGTTTATCTTTGTGTCGTGTTTTAGGTGCTGCTGTCAACCCGCCTCCACCTCAGTGTTCTTACAAGAAGTTTAGGGACTGTCAGCCCCACAACTTCGCTGGAACTGAAGGGGCAGTGGGACTGCTCCGATGGTTGGAGAAGGTTGAATCTGTTTTCTTGATGTGTAACTGTCCTGTTGAGGACCGGGTCAAGTATGCCACTGCAACATTTGAGGGTCCTGCTTTGACATGGTGGAATGCTACTACACAGAACATGGGCTTGGGGGAAGCTCATGCTATGCTGTGGGCGGATTTTGTTCGGTTATTGAAGAGCGAGTACTGTCCCAGGGAGGAAGTACAGAAGTTGGAACATGAAGTTTGGAACTGCAAGATGGTGGGGTCCGAGATTGAAGAGTACACTGTACGACGCAATGAGCTGGCGGTGTTGTGTCCTGACATGCACACACCTGAGTACCGTAGGATTGAGCACTACATCTCTGGGTTGGTGCCGGAGATTGCTGGGTTAGTAGCTGCTGGGAACCTTCCTACACTGGCTGAGGTCGTCCGTTCTGCACACAAGATGACCAACATGAAGATTTTGGAGGGCGCTTTACCTCCTAAGGGTTCGACTGCGAAGGGGTCTGATGGCAACAAGAGGAAATGGGAGAATGTGGGTAAGAGTGCAGTGCCGGCGCCGTCTCAACCGGCCAAGAAGACTGAAGGATCTGGGTCGTCTTCTTCGCAGAAGACAGGTGGATACATTGGGAAGCATCCCAAGTGTAACAAGTGTGGCTTTCACCATTCTGGGAATTGTGATCGAGCTCGTTGTCATCGGTGCCATCAGTTGGGGCACCATGCTAAGGATTGCAAGGTGGCGCTCACCCCAACTCAGACTCCTGCGGCTACTCCTGCTCCTGCTGCTCAGGGGACTCAGGGGAGGCAGGGGTGTTACAACTGTGGTGACACGGGACACTTCAAGCGTGATTGTCCCAAGCTGAAGCAGGGCGATAATGGGAGGGGCGGAAACGGTAACGGTAACGGGAATGGCGGCGGAGGCAGGACTGCGCGTGCTTTCGTCATTGGGTCTGCGGAGGCTAGGCAGGATCCAGACACAGTTACCGGTACGTTCCTTCTCAACAATCGCTATGTTTCTGTTTTATTTGATTCTGGTGCCGATAAGAGCTTCGTGTCTGTGGATGTTAGTCAGTTGCTAGATATAGTACCCACACCTTTAGAGGCTAAGTACTTGATAGAATTGGCTAACGGTAAGAACATCGAGGCGACTCATGTCCTTAGGGAGTGTCACTTGGAACTGTCGGGTCTGTCATTCCCCATTGACCTTATGCCTGTACCTTTGGGTAGTTTCGATGTCGTTGTGGGCATGGATTGGTTATCGTTGTATCGCGCAGAGATTGTTTGCTTTGACAAGGTTATTCGGATCCCTCTCCCCGATGGAGAGATTCTTTCGGTTCATGGCGAGAAAAGCGGTGCTCCGCTGAGTATCATTTCCAGCATGAAAGCCCGTAAGTATCTTCGAAAGGGCTGTTCGGCCATTCTGGCACTTGTTAACGTTTCTACTGACGATGAGAAGAAGATTGAGGATATTCCGGTGGTTCGTGACTTTTCTGATGTGTTTCCTGATGATTTGCCTGGTCTTCCTCCCCATCGTCAGGTTGAGTTTGGTATTGATCTTGCTCCGGGCGCAGCTCCTATTGCCCGAGCTCCGTATCGTCTTGCACCTCTTGAGATGCAAGAGTTATCCAGCCAGTTACAGGAACTCTTGGAAAAGGGTTTCATTCGACCGAGCTCGTCCCCGTGGGGAGCTCCTATTTTGTTTGTGAAGAAGAAGGATGGGAGCCTTCGTATGTGTATTGATTACCGTGAGCTGAACAAAGTGACCATCAAGAATCGTTATCCTCTCCCTCGCATTGATGATCTCTTTGACCAGCTTCAGGGCTCCAGCTACTACTCGAAGATTGATTTACGGTCCGGTTATCACCAGTTGCGCGTCAGGGAAACTGACATACAGAAGACTGCTTTTCGCACTCGTTATGGCCATTTTGAGTTCTTAGTCATGCCTTTCGGTCTCACTAACGCACCGGCGGTGTTCATGGATTTGATGAACCGCGTTTGTAAGCCGTACCTTGATAAGTTCGTCATCGTGTTCATTGACGACATTCTGATTTATTCCAAGAACAAGGCGGATCATGAGGAACATCTGCGGTTGGTCTTGGAACTTTTGAGACGGGAGCAGTTGTATGCTAAGTTCTCAAAGTGTGATTTTTGGTTACGTGAAGTTCAATTCCTAGGGCATGTGGTGAATGAACTGGGAATTCATGTCGATCCGGCTAAGATCGAAGCTATTAAAGACTGGGAAGCACCAAAGACGCCATCTGAGGTGCGGCAATTCCTAGGTCTTGCAGGTTACTATCGGCGTTTTATCGAGGGATTTTCGAAGATCGCTCAACCCCTCACTGCTCTCACCCAGAAGGACCGAAAGTTCGACTGGGACGAACCACAGGAATCAGCATTTCAGATGCTGAAGCTTAAACTTTGTTCTGCTCCTATCTTATCCTTACCCGAGGGTACGGATGATTTCGTTGTGTACTGTGATGCTTCGATTCGGGGTCTCGGTTGCGTGTTGATGCAACGCGGGAAGGTTATCGCTTACGCTTCTCGTCAACTCAAGGTTCACGAGAAGAACTATACTACTCACGACTTGGAGCTGGGTGCAGTAGTCTTTGCGTTGAAAATCTGGAGACATTACTTGTACGGTACCAAGTGTGAAGTTTACACCGATCACAAGAGTCTCCAGCATATTTTCGACCAGAAGGTGTTGAACATGCGGCAGCGTCGTTGGGTTGAACTTTTGAACGATTACGACTGTGCGATCAAGTACCATCCTGGCAAGGCAAACGTTGTGGCGGATGCCTTGAGCAGGAAGGAGTCGGCGAAGCCTCAGCGTGTCCGAGCCTTGCAGCTTACCATTCATTCCTCCTTACCTGACCGGATCCGTTCGGCTCAGGTAGACGCTTTGAAGGAGGAAAACCTTAAGGCCGAAACGATGCACAGTGCGGACAAACACCTTGAGCTTAGGTCTGATGGCCTACACTACTTCGCTGGGCGTGTTTGGGTTCCTTTACTCGGGGGATTACGGGAGCTTGTCTTGGATGAGGCTCACAAATCCCGGTATTCTATCCATCCAGGCTCCGATAAGATGTATCAGGATATGAAGATACTTTATTGGTGGCCGAACATGAAGGCTGATATAGCCTCCTATGTGAGCAAATGCTTGACCTGTGCTAAGGTCAAGGTGGAGTATCAGAAGCCGTCTGGTCTCCTACAGCAACCTGAGATTCCAGAATGGAAGTGGGAGCGGATCACGATGGATTTCGTCACCAAACTACCGAGATCACCAAGTGGTTGCGACATGATTTGGGTGATCGTCGACCGGTTGACGAAATCGGCACACTTCATACCTATTAAGGAAACGGATGGACTCGAGCGGTTGGCTCGGCTCTATCTTAAGGAGGTGGTCTCTCGGCACGGGGTGCCTGTTTCTATCATTTCTGATCGTGATTCCCGCTTTGCTTCGCGTTTCTGGAAGGCTCTTCATAAGGCCTTGGGTACCCAGCTGGATATGAGTACGGCTTATCATCCGCAAACTGACGGCCAGAGTGAGCGGACGATACAAACACTGGAGGACATGCTGCGGGCATGTGTCATCGATTTTGGCAAGGGTTGGGAGACTCACCTGCCGTTGGTGGAGTTCTCCTACAACAACAGCTACCACTCCAGTATCGGGGCAGCTCCGTTCGAAGCTCTGTATGGACGGAAATGCCGATCTCCCTTGTGTTGGGCTGAGGTGGGCGAGAGTCAGCTCACTGGCCCGGAACTGGTGTACGAAACTTCGGAGAAAATCGTACAGATCCGTAACCGTTTGGCAGATGCGCGGGATCGTCAGAAGAGCTATGCCGATCGCCGTCGCAAACCGCTAGAATTCCAGGTTGGGGACAAGGTGCTTCTGAAAGTTTCACCATGGAAGGGCGTCATACGCTTTGGAAAGCGTGGCAAGCTTAACCCTCGTTACGTCGGACCGTTCGCAATCCTGGAACGGATTGGGCCGGTGGCGTACAGACTTGATTTACCGACGGAGCTCGGTAATGTTCACAACGTCTTCCATGTGTCTAACTTAAGGAAGTGTTTGGCTGATGAATCTCTTGTTGTGCCACTGGAAGAGATCAAGGTTGATGATCGTCTTCGCATTGTGGAAGAACCCGTAGAGATTCTGGATTACAAGATTCGTAGCCTTCGGCGGAGTAAAATCCGCATCGTTAAAGTTCGTTGGAACTCGGATCGTGGACCGGAGTTCACGTGGGAACGAGAGGACCAGATGAAGGCTAAGTACCCTCATCTCTTTCCGAAGCGCGCGTTCGAGTCCAGGCATGTTACTGCTGAAGCAGAGTGAATCTCGGGGCGAGATTCCCTTTCAACGTGGGGATGATGTGACAACCGGTAACCTTTCTTTTCGTTTTCTTCCTTTTCGTCTTTTTCATTTTTGGGCTTCGTGCAATTTTCGGGACGAAAATTCTTTCAACGTGGGGATGATGTGACACCCGGCATGTTCGGCTTAAACATAATAGTAACATCTAAGTCTACCTTAGCGAGAAACGTTTATAAACAAACTTAACTAGGTTAGTTGAGTCGGGTCAATTAGGATTGTCCAGGGTCAATGATCTGGAGGATCATTGGGAGTCGTTTTGGGAATACATTAGTACCGGGTTCCGTCGTTGGTGACATTACATGAACTAATTAAGTATATGTGTAGATTACGGGTCGTGTGGTGGATTGTATGCTTATACTTGCTTAAATGATGTACGAATGATTATACGTGCCTAAACATGCTAAGTATAGACTATAGATGCATGTTTATGTGTTAGGATGTGTTAGAATGCGTTAAACACGATAAACTGGAAAAAGGTTAACATGTGTTAAAAGTGCTGTTAACATGTGTTAAAAAAATGCTGATGACCTGAATGTGGAACTTTTGGGCGAATGTGGAAATGGGATCTGAAAAGTGGGCGAATGTGGAAGAGTTCCACATTCGACCATTAAAAAGGGGCGAATGTGGAAAACTTCCACATTCGACCACATAAACTGGGCGAACGTGCAGATGGTATAAATACCATCCTTAGCCATTTTTCACCATTTCACAAACCCTAAACGCCTCCAAACACTCTCTATCAGCTATTAACATTGGGGAAGGAGTTTTTGAGCTTGTTTTTCATAACCTAACTCTCTAAATCATTACAAGTGAAGATCTAAGGTGTGTTCTTCATTTCAAATCCTTTTTAAACAATTTTGGCTTGTTTTAATCTAAACCCCAATGAGTCCAGATCTGATGACAACCTATTTTATGAATAAAAACCTTTCCTAACCAAAACCTATTCATAAACAATGAGCTTTTATGCAAATAAACATGTGTTAATATGATATTATGCATTGTTTGATGATTTCTTGTCGTATAGATGACATGACAACAACCTAGGGCTGTTATTAATGATGGGTTATGATTGAAACGTGTTACCTTTGATTGTTGATGGTGTTTTGATGATTAAAAGGGGTTTTTAGTTAGATTTAGGTTTGTTTTCGAATGATTATGATAAGGTTATGATAGGGGTTTCTTGTTCATGATGGTTCGAGTAGCATTGTTTGATGAATAGGTTTTGGTTAGGAAAGGTTTTTATTCATAAAATAGGTTGTCATCAGATCTGGACTCATTGGGGTTTAGATTAAAACAAGCCAAAATTGTTTAAAAAGGATTTGAAATGAAGAACACACCTTAGATCTTCACTTGTAATGATTTAGAGAGTTAGGTTATGAAAAACAAGCTCAAAAACTCCTTCCCCAATGTTAATAGCTGATAGAGAGTGTTTGGAGGCGTTTAGGGTTTGTGAAATGGTGAAAAATGGCTAAGGATGGTATTTATACCATCTGCACGTTCGCCCAGTTTATGTGGTCGAATGTGGAATTTTTCCACATTCGCCCCTTTTTAATGGTCGAATGTGGAACTCTTCCACATTCGCCCACTTTGTTTCTACGTTCGCCCACTTTTCAGATCCCATTTCCACATTCGCCCAAAAGTTCCACATTCAGGTCATCAGCATTTTTTTAACACATGTTAACAGCACTTTTAACACATGTTAACCTTTTTCCAGTTTATCGTGTTTAACGCATTCTAACACATCCTAACACATAAACATGCATCTATAGTCTATACTTAGCATGTTTAGGCACGTATAATCATTCGTACATCATTTAAGCAAGTATAAGCATACAATCCACCACACGACCCGTAATCTACACATATACTTAATTAGTTCATGTAATGTCACCAACGACGGAACCCGGTACTAATGTATTCCCAAAACGACTCCCAATGATCCTCCAGATCATTGACCCTGGACAATCCTAATTGACCCGACTCAACTAACCCAGTTAAGTTTGTTTATAAACGTTTCTCGCTAAGGTAGACTTAGATGTTACTATTATGTTTAAGCCGAACATGCCGGGTGTCACATCATCCCCACGTTGAAAGAATTTTCGTCCCGAAAATTGCACGAAGCCCAAAAATGAAAAAGACGAAAAGGAAGAAAACGAAAAGAAAGGTTACCGGTTGTCACAAAAATTCCCTAATTGGCCCGTCTTTTGTGAGAACAATATTTTGGGTTAGCATGTGTAAAGCTCTAAATGAGTCGAGCCCTTATAACCCAAGAGAGCAAGATGAGCGAATATGTTTTAAGCTTGAACTAAACTTGTTAGTATTTTTTGAAGTTTGACTTGTTTTAAGATAATTTCTAAAGTCTAAGCTTGACTTGTGAGTATTTTTTCAAGCTTGAGTTTGTCTCGTTTATTATTTAAGACTTTAATGATATACATATATAGGGGAAAGTTAATTTGAGAACACCTATATTTCGTGCGAACCGTGAGAACGGCATCTAAAACCATTCAAATTAAAAATTTCTTTTTACACTTGTCTTTATTACTAAAATACAATCTAAAAAACACAATTTACGCGTAAAAATTCAAACGTATACGGAAATAATTTGTTTTTACACATGTGTAAATTTGCTATTTATACATGTGTAAACTGTTTCATTTACACATGTGTAAAAAGTTAATTTAAAAGTGTTTTTGCAAGAAAAGTTGAATTATTTGGAAAGAAAATTCATTTATTAATGTTGTATTTTGATTATAATGGGGTTTGTATTAATTTTTTTTTATTTTGATTGATTTTTTTACTTGTTCTCACGGTTCTCACAATATTTAGCGTTCTCAAGATAACCCTCCCCTACATATATAATACTCTTGTATGTATGTATTATATATTATTGACGTGTGCGTATATATAATTAGATAGATAAATACCATGTAATCAAATATTTATTATGTTAAATAAAAATTATTATATTTATATAACTATTTTTTCCACGGTGAATTTGATATTTGAACCTGATACCTCACATTTGAGTCTTTTAAAAGGCTTTGCCTTACCACGGGACCACCAACCTCAATGGTTGACTTTTCATCTATTTTTTGTTCGGTTTAATGGTCCTGCTGCAACGTGCGGGTTTCCTACTAGTTTGAATAAAATCAAACTTGATCGACTCTAAATGACGTTACTTACGGTGGTCTAAAGGAAGTGGGGAGCTGGCTATGGAGTGGGATGGTGAACAACAGGCCGGCTCTAGGGGTGTGCGAGCCGCACCTCCGGCCGAGGGCCCATTTTTCCTTATGCCTAAATTTTGATATTTTCTTTTATACAATATTTATATTTATATATATATATATATATATATATATATATATATATATATATATATATAAAAGCATTAAACAAAATACGAAATGTTGCAGTGTTGCTGTTATGCGTTCCTCCTAGTCTGTCGCGAGTTCGAAAACGGTTCTGTTTCATTTTGGCCATTTTAGTTATTTTCAAAGTTGTCTTGGTTTTCATTCTTTTTGTTTAGTGTTATTGTTTTTTCATATTTAATCATAGAACACTAGATAAGGCTGATATTTAAGAACATTTTCATTATATGCAATTAAAAAAATTATAAGTGTTGGAAAAAAAATACATATGAGTGTAAATTGTGAAGAGGTGATCAAGCAATTTTCTATATATTAAGAATACTAAGAGAGCCTCTCGAATCATCGGTTAGTTATTACGATATATCATTATAATACCATATTGTTAATCGTCGTTTAAAAAAACAGTTTGTATAATTAGTTAGGACCTAAGGGCCTTTTTCTTCGGCTCGTACGAGGCACTTGAATTCTTAAGACTGACTTTGGTGAACAAGTGCATGAGTTTCATGCTTCGGGGTTGATTAAAGTTGTTCAGTAATGGTTTGATATTTGAACAGAGGTGGTGGTTATGGCGTTTGGGTGAAGCAGAGGTAGAAAAAAATTTCAAAATGGAGAATGAGAAACAGAGGTAGAGAATGACCGTGATGGTCGTTACGAAGAATTGATATCGCGCCCGTGATGTTTTGGTAGGGGCGGTGGTCGTGATGGTCACAGCCATCACAGACCACCCCGCCCATCCTTAAAAAAGGCCCTAATTCCCTCAACCACCTCACTTAGAAGACTCTCCACCTCCATCCACCACTGAAGTGAAGACCATCCCTAAATCCGTCAACCACCTCCTCAGATTCATGTCTTCTAAACAGGTTCAGGTTCATGTTCGATATTTATAGTGTTTCTAATCAGGTCTTATCATGTTAACATGGTATAAACATGTTCGTGTTTGGAAAAAATGACACGATAAGTTATTGTGTCATGTTCGTATTTACAAAACTATTTACATGTTTTGTGTTTGTGTCTTACCATGTTTGTGTCTTAACAGATCGTGTTTGACACGATATCTCATATGTGGAGAACTAAAGTTGTGACGAGAACAAAAACTTGAAAAATGAATGAATATTGTTCTTTTGTCTCACCTGCAGCATATATGGAGGTGTATTTCACCCCTTAAGATTGTTATAATCTTTTTTTAGGTTTCAATTTTAGTATTTCACCCCTTAAGATAACCTACATCTTTAACGCATCTAATTTTCATTTAATTTGATTTGTATCTAACAATTCGCATGAGTTAACTTTTTAGAAAAAGACGAATAAGCGTCACGATAGCATTCATCAGATATAAATTTTATTGAAAATGGAGATGTATTCAAATTTGTTATTGTAAACTTTACCGAATGCCGGTACCGCACCTGTGTTGCAACCATCCGAATAGAACCGATACCGAACGAAATCAAATTGCCACCGCATTGTGTGGGGGAATCCCACTTGTATTGTATTAAGTTTAGACTCAAATAGACAGAAGTATAAAACTGTGAGAGTCACATAAAAACATGAATCATTTGCTATAATGGTGATACATAAGGCTTCAATAACTTTCTCTCTCACTGTATTTTCCAACAATGCATATATTTATGTGGTTAATGGTTTTCATATTCATTATTTGATACTGATTTTATACTTGATGCATAAATTAATAAATGTTTGTTCAAGGACCTGCCCCAAAGTGTTTGAAACAGAAGCACAAGACCCTTTTTTGATGCAATGCATTCGCACATGGGCGAATCTAATCACTTGCTATAAACTATGTTGCGAACTAGGGCCCGAATTGATGCGAGGTCATTGAACATTCTTACATTCATGTATTAAAGCAACTGCCTGCATATAATCATGTTGCACGTTTCTTTCCGAAATCTAGGTACAAAGTAACATTGGAGTTCCACTTGGTGTAAAGCCAGCAAAAACAAGGATCAAAGTTTATAGGTGTCAAAGGTGTGAGTTGTGACAAAACCGCAACTTGGGTACCAGACGAGTATCAATAACTTACAAGCATCAGAGATTTGAGTTTTCACATATCAGAAACCGACCACAAATAAGCTTCTCTTTCTGTAGCTTGCTTATCATTTTGCCGGTTAAACATTTGCTTCTCGAATCCTGCATAACCATAGAACAAGAAAACATAATTAAAATAATCATTATCATTGTTTTTAAGCAACTCTCATGGGACTTTCTCAAAAAACACGAACACAAATGAAAAAAAAAAAATACAAATGTCAAGCATCTTAATGATTAAGGTTGGCGTTAGACTTACCGTTACTACGATCAACACCGTCCCAATGGCGTCCTGGTTTGATACCATAGCGGTTTGGTGCAGCGTCTAACCCTCTTTTCAACCAGCTGTGTTTAGGAACTTCTTGAGGAATTATAAATCCGGATTCTTTCATCCTCTCATTATCTCCCATGTCTGGAAGAACCACTTCAGATTGTTTCTTCTGAAAAGTTCGACAAAAAAGCGTCAATGATAAAATAATCCGTAAATGAAGCGATGTTATAAGTACTAGGTTTGGGTCAAAACAGGTAACTTCTGTTTGGGTTGGGACACCTAATGTCCATTTTTTTCATTTTCTAATTAATTTAAATATAATTACAAAAACTATATTAATTCAACAACGATATAACTTTTTGAGCAAAACAATTCAGAAAGTTGTCTGCAAATAAAAAATACACAAGTTTTGATCGATTTGACCTATTATTTTCTTTTACCCGTTTTAAGATGACACATACTACGCAACACGTGACGTTCATCAATAAGTAAACCCGTAAAAATTGCAACTTCGGCAATAGACAATGCGTTTGATTAACATATATACCTTCACTAGATGTGCCATCGGATCACCCCATCTCAATGCATTCTTCTGGATTTCATTGAGATCATCATCATCTCTGAAAAAAAGGTGCATCCACACGTAAGAATGTAAGATTAAAATATTAAAATATTTAGTCCACATTGAATTGAAATATTGAAAATGTTAAATAGTGAACAATTTGAATATTTAAAAGAAGGATTTACCTGGTCCTTGCAAATGGTTTGGCCTTCTCAAGTTCTAATTCCTTTAGTCTTGCCTCTGCTTCCCGCTTTTGAGCCAAACCTTTGCCCCATTCCAACTTTATCTCCTGTTCAAAAACATTGTTAATAATTTAAGTAATCGTTTGCATACGGAGATAATAACAATTATTGCAGTATTTCTAAAGGATCTTAAAAGCAACCATTAAAAGATTGTATGCATTAAAAATGCACTTAGAATGACTTTCCACCCATTCGGCCCTTTCCCTTTAAATCTTAGTTTTTTTTTTCTTCCCATTTGACAAGTTCAAGATAAAACATAACCCAAAACCCATTCATAAGTAATGAGTCACAAATGCCACGTCTACTTTGCCAGCCTTGGCTCACAAGGGAAGCAAGGTTTGTCATAAATGATTTCATAGAAGATAGTGAACCCAGAAAAGGATTCCGATCATATACTAATCATGATGATGAGGGCATTTGAAACATTTCAAAATACATAGATCAAAGCAAGTAGTGCAGTACCTTCGGCTTCTCATCTTTCTTTTGAAGTGATTCGATCTCCTCCTTTGACAAGCGTGCCCCTGTAAAGATCCCAAAGTGGAACCACATTATACTTTACAAGATAGTCGGATTATAGAAAAATAAAGGAAAACTTAGAAATTTCAAACCTACCAGTTTTCTTGTCACGGCGTATGCCTTCGGCATTTCGGCCACTTATAGAAGGATCCATCTTTTGAAACCTATAAGCAATTTAACTGATCAGTAGAGGGTAAATTCGACTTTCTACGAGCTGTTTTACTTATTGGTAAAAGTGATTATATACGTCACGTATAGACATGTGAACTTGGTTTTGAAACAGAGTGAGGCCCTCCAAAGCGTTTAGGTCCTAAAAGTCCAGCTGAGGCGTGAGCTTCACATATGTGAGGCGTTGCACCATGTACAACTGTATAAGCTTTATGTACAACCAAAGGCTGGATTTGTTTCGTCTCTGTTACATATTAGACTTTTTATCAAGTAAACAATTCAAAATCTCTTCATCAATTTGATTGTTTTTACATAATATCACTCTACAAAGTTTAACCAATTTTGGCCCAGATGTGCATGTGGCACTGCCTTAAGAAACGTTGTCCTAATCGCCTTGTGCTCAAGCGAGATTTTTAAAACCAAGGTGCCACATCCATAACTTAATCAATGCATAACACTAATTGAGCAAAATAAAAAATAGACGATTACCTCAACCAGTCTTCCTTCTTTGCTTTGGTAATCTCTTCTTTTATATCTTTACCGCTAACTAAACCAGTTTTAGGCCCATCTGATTCTTTCACGGGTTTTCTTGGTGGAGAAAGGTCAGAAGCTGAAACTGATTGTTGGTGTCTGTCATCTCTCCTTTTTCTTGGTGGAGAAAGATCAGTAGCTGAAACTGATTGTTGACGTCTATCGTCTCTCCTTTTTCTTGGTGGAGAAAGATCTGATTGCACTGCAGATGCGCGTGAGCCTGATCTATGCTGACTTCGCCGACGAGGAGAAAGATCAGGATCTGAGTTAGGTTCAGGGGACGGTGTATCAAAACGAGCCCTTGGCTTACGAGAAGGTGAAATGTCAATATCATCGGGACGTTGTGGTGATCTAGATTTCCTATGGCGGCGGCGTGGTGGTGACATATCATCAGCATTTGGTTCTGGGGAAGGTGTATCACAACGAACCCTTCGTTTACGAGGTGGTGACATGTCAGAATCTACAACACTTGTAGAAGGATCGAGTTCATGTCTTGGTGATGACATCTCACTGTGGGCCTTACGTTTACGTGGTGGTGAGATATCCAAATTCGAGTAATCTTCAGTCAAGTTTTTAGCATTATCAGACACAGAAACCCAACCGCTTCCATCCTCAGAAATGGCACCAAAAGGGCGTTGGGCTTTAATTTGTTCTAATCTCCTCATTCGTTTCACTTCGATATCTTCATCAACTTGTGGCATCTCTTCATCTGAATAACAAAAACATTGTTTATATTATAGAAGAAAAATAAGTGCTAACATAATCTAACTATTAAATATTTTATTTTTATACCTTGTGACTCGTCATCTTCTTCAATCTCAACTGGCTTTTGCCAAACAGGATCCTCATCAACAACAATAACACCATTCATAGCAGGCTTAGATTTACTCTTGTTTTTCTTCTTTTTCTTCTTCTTTTTCTCCTCCTCGTCATTGTTTTGATATCTTTTCAAATACTCCTTGAGTGAGTTTGACCCTGATGATGGAGCTACCATGATCCTTGTTCAACTGCTGTATCCAAAGAAACATTATTTTTAATGGCATGTACACACAATAAGGTTCAATGTATATAAATAAGGCATAAGCCTAGTGGCCGTAATAAGCTGTATCCAAAGAAACATTATTTTTAATGGCATGTACACACAATAAGGTTCAATGTATATAAATAAGGCATAAGCCTAGTGGCCGTAATAAAAGAAACAAATCGCTATCTCAGATTCTCAAATAGCCAAAGATGCTCCATCCAGAAACTAAATTATCAGAACGCAAAAATTATAGCTGAAAACTTGACTAAATCCTAGTTTCAAGGCTCTCTTATCCAAAATAACTAAATGAATAACTTGAGTCTTGAATACAATTACTCGTCAATTCTTAAGTGCCTACACTAACTGAAGATAATGATTTAAACATTGAAAACCAAAGGGTAATTAATACGCATACACGCAGTGGCGGACCCAGGATTTTATTCCAATGGGGTCCCATTTTTTCGGTGTTCAATTTTTTCACAACCAAACATTACAAGTTTCGGGCCAATCGTCGTCCGGTTCGGGTCGGGGCGACCAATTTTGGCTTCATAGCAGGATTTTTTTATTAGCTTCGGTTGGTCGGTTTCAAAGTTTTCAAATCTTAATGAACGGGTTGGGTTGGCTTGAACATTGTGATTTTCTGTCTCTTTTTTTTTTTATGTTTATGCTCAACTTACGTTTCTAGTTGACAAGATTTTTTTGTTTTGTTGTTCCTGCTTCTTTGTCAAATGATTATATATAAAATTGTGAGTGCTAAGTTTTATCTTGTTCTTCATGCTTTATTCATCTCGCAGTTCACATTCAGGACATATAACATAGTCCAATATATTACAAGCAGTATGTTTTGCTCTATTGATAAGCGGGCCTAGTCTAATAGTTTTAGTTCAGCAAAAAATTTGTATATGATTTTGTGGGTTGTGTTTGATGATGGTAGTTAAATGACTAAATCATTATCCAAAAAGTAACAAATTCATTATCCAAAAAATGGCTCAATAACTAAACCATGTGAACCAACTAACTGTTATTAATTAATTTATTGCTAGTAGTTTAACAAAACCAATAATATGAGTCACTCTCTGTTTATCACTATCAGCACAAAATTCAAGATTCTTTTCACAGTTGATGTATTGACTTTTGTTCCAGTTGATGGAAAATAAAAATCCCATATGAATTCTTGAAGAAAATAAAAATCCCATATGAATTCTTGAAGAAAATAAAAATTGTACTTAAATAAGGTTACCTTTTGCAGAGCTAAGGCCGACGGAGGGATAAAGACGGACGGAGGAAGGAGATAGGGCCAGTGGGTTGGGTAAGACTTTGAGAGATAAGAGGTTGGAGGAGCTGTTCAAAAAAGAAAGGAGGATGGAGGCTGATGTTATAATCTCAAGTGTGCCCTACTTTTCATTGAAGGGAGTTAAAAAAAAAAAAAAAGAAACAGAAATTCGTAACATAACAAGATTCGAACCCGAGATCTTTTGACAACAATTGTGGAGGAATTACCACTACACCAGTCTTCGTAATGGTGTCCATCTTATAATATTTATGAGGCCCATAAAAAAATTAATACATCACCTCTAGTAAAAAATTTTAAAACATTGGTGTCCCGATACCCCGACCCACTCTACGTGGGTCCGCCCCTGCACACATATAACCTACACCTTTGACAAGAGTAACAAATAACCATAGTAACAAGAAACACCACATCACCCGTATCCCACGATCCAGATCGCACGTACCAGATCCACGTACAAAATCGTACCGAACGCCCATGTTACGCGATCCAGATCGTTAAAATTAACCGTTTCCGATCCTAAACAATTTCAGACCTAATTCCGATTGTACCTGCAATTCACACCTGATTGATTGGGTCGGTGTTTGATTCAATGTATAAAATTAATGCTGCTGTAACTATCCAGAATGATTTCCAAATAATAATGCGGTACCTCGTCGATGGCGGAAGTTACCAATTTGGTGACAAATTGCCTTTTTATTTTAGGTTTAAATTGGTTTGTGTAATTTTACAATTTAACTCCTCAATCTTTTATCACTTTACAATTATTCCATAAACTTTTAAATTTTTACATAAAAAGTGTAATATTAGTTTTGTATATTTTAACATTTAACCCTCTCTATTTTAACATGCCTGAATAAATGTTAAAAGGAGCTAAAAGCTCGGCTTGAGCTCGACAATTTTAAATAGTAGGAATACTATATATAAAATAATAATAATATAAAATTGGTTTGGGCTCGTTTAGGCTCGCGGGCCTAAACGGTTTTTGTATGAAAAGTTCGAGCTCATGCTCAATAACCAAACGAGTCATGTTTCAAGCTCGGGCTCGTTAAGGCCTCGCTCGTTCGAGCTTTTTACCGATCTGATCCCAAGTAGCTCTCGAGCTGTTGAGCATCATTTACACCCTTACTACTCGTCATTTTATTTTACACGTGTAAATTACAACAAATTTAGCCATTCCGGTTTACAAATGTAGGAACCAGGGTCATAAATTAGGCTTTAAAAACTACAGTACCACTTAAACTATGGCCAAAAAAACAAGAAACAATTCCACTCATCCCACTTAACAAACACTTGGAATAAGAAACAAAAAACACAGGTAAACCAAAAATAACTTTAAGATTTATAAAACATGAAAAAAGTTCAAAACAAAAGCAACAAAAGAGTAACAGACCTAACATCATATTCAGATATTCATAGAATCAAACTACCAGATCTACAAAAACTTAAGTTATACAAGACTAAAACCCTAAACACCACACAATGTTATTCACCTAGAAACTAGTCAACCATAACTAAGGCCACTTATTCAAAATAATCAAACAATCCAACTGACCACTAGCCACTTACACAAAATCAAACAACAAGAGCAACAACAATCATACTCAGCATAATACCACACATAGTCACAGGAAACGCAACCACCCCCACGATCTGCGACAGACATTGCTCGTACCAGAATCGGGAACAAAATCGAACCGAACGCTGATGGTACGCGATCCGGTAAAATTTTCCGTTCCCGATTGTCAGACAATTTGACTTCTTTCCATCTAATGCGCGTTTCTAATTCTCGGGGTCGGTGTTTGAGGTCGTTAAGATACACGTACTTGGCTTGTAGCGATGAGTGACGCCAAATCGCCGAGGAAAATTAGGGTAGGAGATTGGAGTCAATGACGGTGAGGAGAATGGAGATAATGTTAGGACCCTTAAACATAATTTTTTTTTTATATTTATCCCATTTAAAAAGTTTTATTAGGAATTCATCCCATTAAAACTTACTTACAGAGACTTATTGCAATGTAACAATAAAACTGGCACACTATTAAGCAAGTTTATCATGTATTAGGAATTCATCCCATTCAGGAATTTTTTTCACTAGGTTCCCTTTTTTGTTTGACCGAACATAAAAAAAATTCAGGTCGGTATAGGGGTTCGGTCGGTTTGACGGTTCGGTCATTTTTCCTAAAGGCATATTGTTTCATGCGGTAAACAAGTTTTCAATAAATTTTCCCTTCAAATAGTTAGGCAGTTAACATAAGTTGATTTGGTTAAGGTTACAACTAACGACAAAATGATCATTAAGGTTTTTAGACATGCTAAGGGGGGCAGCAACAATTAGACAAATGACCATTAACCTACGCACAAGTCCTTAATAAATCAACAAACTAAGTATCAAGCAATCAGTTTATTACCTAAATGCATAATAAATAGACAAATCAACTTATGGACTTAAGCATTTACATTTACATAATCAAATAAAGCAAATAACTTTGTTAAAAACTGAAGTGTTACTAACCTGGTAAATGAATAATGTCAACCGAATCTATCTGTATTCGATTCTTCAGTATTCGATTTCTTTATCTCAGCCTGCAGAACAAGAAAGCACCAATTTTGATAAGAAAAAAAAAAGTATTTCATTATAAAACAATCTTTAGTAGACGCGATGTAGATAATAAATCAAGAATTCAAGAAAAGGAAACAAACCTTAAAGAAAGCAGACAAAACTGATTTATACAAAAATGAATATACCTGCAAACAAGAATCAACAAAGATTAAAAATTATTAACATCAAGAATCATTAAAATTCTTAAATTCAATTTATACTTGAAAGATAAAATTTACAGCAGGAGGAGGCGGTGGCGTGGAGGAGAGGAGGAGGCAAGGGCGGCCGGTGGCGGTGGCTGTGGCTGTGGCGTGGTCGTGTGGAGGACGGAGGGACGAGGGTGAGATTGGGTTTGGAGAGGTCACGAGGTGGTGTGCTCTGTTTGTTTATTTGTATCAAAGGTGCAACCAAACCCTACCCTAGGTTTTGAATCTAATAAACCGTATAATGTCTTTTATTTCAAACCAACACAAGTTACATTTAAATGGTGGGTAACTGGGCAACAAGCTGTGTCGTTATCCTGGGTATATATGGGTTAAGAGGGAGGGTTTCAACCAGTAGAGCACTTTGTATCTTTATAAATGGGTTCCTTAGTTATTTCTTATGGGTTTCGTTTCATTTTTTTATATATAATCTATACATCTAATAAACTAAAGTCCATGAGGACACTTGGCACTCCCACATTCATCCTCAATTGTGTAGCCAATCATATTGTGCCAAGTGTCTCATTGTGGGAATTTATAAAATTTTTCTTTTTTCTAAAAATCAAAAATCATTTATTGGTTGGTCAAAATCGGTAATTAAGATTAATTTTCCCATTAATAAGTTGGTCAAAATCGGTCATTAATAGTAATTTTCCCATTAATAAGTTTCCTATTTGTTATATAATTTACTAAATCGATGTTTGTATGTATCTTAATATGAAGTATAATACTTCTTCTTAGTGTAGGCATAAGCAAGTGATGTTGGAAGCTTATGATGCACAGTGTGCTTGATTAGATGCAGAATTGTTGAGGTAACATGACGATTTCAGTTTATCTTCATTTACAAGAGGTGTGATATTATGATGTATGCTAAATTTCTAATATTCATCCAGGTACAAGTATGGCGAGGTGTGATACTATAATGTTCTTTGTAATGACAAGGTTGAGTTTATTGTCTTCTCGAGCCGCGATCGCTTCTATGAATATGCCAACAACAGGTATAAAATTGCATCTATTTTATATAATTCTTGAAAACCCACTAAAGATTTAAAAAATGGTTTAAATGGTGTTTGATTCTTGAAAACCCACGAAAGATTCAGTGTTAGTTAATTAATGGAAGATGAATTTGTGTTGATCATTGCATTTTTTTCATTGTTATTTTATTCTGATGTTGTGTTCGGTGGATTGGTGACGACTAATAGAGTAACGTCAAGCGGATAACATGCTCACCTTTGTTCCATACCTTTATGTGTTCCAATATGATCCATACCTTTATGTTTTACCAGTTTTTGTTCGTGTTGTTTCAACTAATGCCAAGTGTTTCTATTGTGAGAATTTATAAAATTTTTCTTTTTCTAAAAATCAAAAATCATTTATTGGTTGGTCAAAATCGGTAATTAATATTAATTTTCCCATTAATAAGTTGGTCAAAATCGGTCATTAATAGTAATTTTCCCATTAATAAGTTTCCTATTTGTTAATTAAAACCAATCTTTCTAATAACTTTCTCTCTCTAAACCCTTTTCTGCAGCAATCTTCTCCATTACTAGGTTAGTTCGTGAACTTCCCCTTCCCGCTGATAAGAATATATAATCTCGCATATTTTACTAATATATATAATTTTTATGTCTCAGACCTTACAAACTTGAAAGAATTACAAATTTCGTGTAGCAAGGTCACGGATCAGGGTGTCACATTCCTGAAAGGTCATAAGCTTTGATTTTGAACCATACATATTTTCTTTTCCATTATATAATTAATAGAATTTTTTTTAATTGTAATAATTAATAGTAATAATTTTGAAACTAAGGTATTGTGTATTCTTTCTGTTTGGAGTTCATCATCTTCTCAATTTCAAACCAATGTTTCACTTCGTTTGGCTGTGACAGGTGACGGTAATAGCAGTGGTGACCATGGTGCGGTGGTTAAGAGCCATGCCTTTATGAGTTTATTCTAATTAATTAAGCTTTGTATTTTATAATATTATATGTTATGGTGCAGTCACAATCAAATAAACTACAAAAGGATGTATAAGTTTGAGTCATTCTACTGGTTCGTTCATCTCCCAATTTATTTTTATTTTTGTAAATTCGAATGTGTATGTATAATTTACAGTATGCTCATTGAGTTCGAGTGTGTATGATTTCGTAATTTCATTTGATTTTCAGGTTAATGTTCTATGGCATGGATAGGTGGCTCGATATTGATAACATATCATACGAGGTAACAATACAAAAATTGTCTCATTTTAATCAAAATTATTTTTATATCACATTAATAACTTTCTTCTTTCATAATATTAGTCAATCTTCGACAAGTATTTAGGCATCCCCTTTCATTCGCAAACCTTAATACTTGGCTCCATTTTGTTTGAGTGGTTACACTTGAACGATCTTCTTCATATACAAAAACCGAAGAGTTAATTTCAATAGGTATGTTCTACTTATACAAATGTGTTCTTGAGTTAGCATGAATTCTCGAGTGCTCTTAAAAAAATATTTTTTTTATAAAAACATTAATGACTATTTTTTGAATTTTAAAAATAGAATAGTCATTAAATGTTTTTTATTTTAAAAAAAATTAAAAATCTGGATTATAGTGTTTAGGAAAGTTATTAAACACTTTGACCGAAACATTAATGAATGATTTTCGATTTTAAAAAATATTTATTTTTATAAAAACATTAATGACTCTTTTTTGACTTTTAAAAATAGAATAGTCATTAAATGTTTTTTATTTTAAAAAAAAGTAAAAATTTGGATTATAGTGTTTAGGAAAGTTATTAAACACGTTGACCGAAACATTAATGAATAATTTTCGATTTTTAAAAAATAAATTCTTTTATAAAAACATGACTCTTTTTTGAATTTTAAAAATAGAGTAGTCATTAAATGTTTTTTATTTTAAAAAAAATTAAAAATCTGGATTATAGTGTTTAGGAAAGTTATTAAACACTTTGACCGAAACATTAATGAATAATTTTCGATTATTAAAAAATAAAAAATTTTATAAAAACATTAATGACTCTTTTTTGAATTTTAAAAATAGAATAGTCATTAAATGTTTTTTATTTTAAGAAAATTAAAAATATGGATTACAGTGTTTAGGAAAGTTATTAAACACGTTGACCCAAACATTAATGAATGATTTCGATTTTTAAAAAATAATTTTTTTTATAAAAACATTAATAACTCTTTTTTGAATTTTAAAAATAGAATAGTTATTAAATGTTTTTTATTTTAAAAAAAACAAAAAATGTGGATTATATTGTTTAGGAAAGTTATTAAACACGTTGACCGAAACATTAATGAATGATTTTCGATTTTTAAAAAATAAATTCTTTTATAAAAACATGACTTTTTTTTGAATTTTAAATATAGAATAGTCATTAAATGTTTTTTATTTAAAAAAAATTAAAAATCTGGATTATAGTGTTTAGGAAAGTTATTAAACACTTTGACCGAAACATTAATGAATAATTTTCGTTGATGTAAAATAAAAAATTTTATAAAAATATTAATGACTCTTTTTTTAATTTTAAAAATAGAATAGTCATTACATTTTTTTATTTTAAGAAAATTAAAGATCTAGATTACAGTGTTTAGGAAAGTTATTAAACACGTTGACCCAAACATTAATGAATGATTTCGATTTTTAAAAAATAAAAAACATTTATAAAAGCATTAATGACTTTTTCTTGAATTTTAAAAATAGAATAGTTATTAAATGTTTTTATTTTAAAATTAAAAATTATGGATTATAGTGTTTAGGAAAGTTATTAAACACCCGGCTGTGGAGTAGTCCGGGAAGCAAAATGTGGAAGAACATTTACACAATGTGGGGTTAGCAACGATTTCGCAAATATGGAGCGTATAATTAGCATTTATCGTGAGTTACTCAATATTGGAAACATCTAATGTTAATAATTATGATTACCATTTAATTAATAACATTTAAACATAAAATTATTAATCATATATAAATACATTTATAAATTTATTTTTAAACATTCAAAATCAAAATTTAAAAAAAAAAATCCAGTTTTTAAAATTAATGACATTTAAACACAAAATAAATGCTGAATTATTTGAATTGTCACATTACTATTTTTAGCGTATAAATAGCATCTATAAGGTAATAGTCGGTTAAAATTATTGAGTAATGCTCCTTTTACTTATACATGGGTCACTTTAGATAATGTTCCTTCCTATTAAACACTTTGACCGAAACATTAATGAATGATTTTCGATTTTAAAAAATATTTATTTTTATAAAAACATTAATGACTCTTTTTTGACTTTTAAAAATAGAATAGTCATTAAATGTTTTTTATTTAAAAAAAAAGTAAAAATTTGGATTATAGTGTTTAGGAAAGTTATTAAACACGTTGACCGAAACATTAATGAATGATTTTCGATTTTTAAAAAATAAATTCTTTTATAAAAACATGACTCTTTTTTGAATTTTAAAAATAGAATAGTCATTAAATGTTTTTTATTTTAAAAAAAATTAAAAGTCTGGATTATAGTGTTTAGGAAAGTTATTAAACATTTTGACCGAAACATTAATGAATAATTTTCGATTATTAAAAAATAAAAAATTTTATAAAAACATTAATGACTCTTTTTTGAATTTTAAAAATAGAATAGTCATTAAATGTTTTTTATTTTAAGAAAATTAAAAATATGGATTACAGTGTTTAGGAAAGTTATTAAACACGCTGACCCAAACATTAATGAATGATTTCGATTTTTAAAAAATAAATTTTTTTATAAAAACATTAATAACTCTTTTTTGAATTTTAAAAATAGAATAATTATTAAATGTTTTTTATTTTAAAAAAACAAAAAAATGTGGATTATATTGTTTAGGAAAGTTATTAAACACGTTGACCGAAACATTAATGAATGATTTTCGATTTTTAAAAAATAAATTCTTTTATAAAAACATAGAATAAAATATGCTCGAAGTTTTTTTAGCGGGTCGATATGGGTAATGCTCATCTTCTCAGACGTGTCAAATTAAATTGTGAAATTTAGGTGGTAGTTAGTTTCTTATTTTCATTTTTATTACTTTCTTATTGTTGAATATGCCATAAGTCTATTTTTAACACATACCATTTAAGTCGCCTTATTCAGGTTTGATTGTATTTAAGAAACCCTGTATTCTCACATGGCCAGCTTTATGTCGCATTGTCAAGAGTTAAAAGCAGGGCAGACGTGAAGTTACTTATACTTGATGCTGGTGGGAAAGTGATGACTAAAACAAAAAATGTGGTTTATAAGGAAATTTTCAGCGATATTTGAATAAATGTGTATTCGTTGATTTTAAATTTTAATAAAATGTTTCTACTTTATTTTTCTTATACGTTATACTACTCCAAATAATCGTACTTTGTTGAACTGCGTGTCAACGCGGGCAAATATCTAGTAACACTATAATTTCTAAACCGAGAACCCACCCAATGTGCCTAAATCTGCCCCTTCTTACCGAGACACTATAGCAAATAAGCCAAACTACGTCGTATGATAGGGCAACCTAACCTTTATAGGGGATCAGGAAATTAGGGCAATGGTTCGTTCTTCTAAGGATAGGATTTTAGATCAATGGTATGGATGGTATGGATGTATATATTTGGTAATAGGTATTTAATAATAATAATAATAATAATAATAATAATAATAATAATAATAATAATAATAACCTAACCTCAACTTTTATACGCACTAGTTGTGATGCTGAGCGGAGGCGACGGCGGCGAACTGAGGAGCGATGGTGGTGAGATATGAGGATCTTCAATGGGAACAACTTTAGCCTTTATGTGTAAGAGCATTCACACTAGTGCCCTCATTTTTTTAGTGAGACAAAACCTATAATTTTTTATAAGGTTGGAAGTGGTTGTGAGTGAAGAAAATGAGGAATCTACTGTTCATCGGTAAATTTTAGGTTCTTTAGGAATCTTTTAGAGAAAACAGGAAAACTGTATTTATTTTTTAATATTTGTTGAAAGTAGTTGCGAGTGGAAGAGAGAGAAACTGTAATGATTTTTAATTAATATGTTGTTATGATTGGTTGTGAGTGAATGGGGGATGGAGAAGCTATTGAGAATGCTCTAAGCTTTTGAATTTTTATTTTTATTTTTTATAAATATTAGATGGTTTTTATTGTGAGTTAATAGATTCTTAAAAATTGACACTAGCTTACATGGTAGAGGCCTTTGTCGTTTAGTGTTTGGCCGGCAAGTGAACGAATATGGTCGCCGTTATGTGATAGTGTTGTGGTGACGATGACAGCTTTATAGCGGTGGTGACTATGTGTTTGGGAGAGAGATTTTGTATAAAAAAAGGAGATTTATGTTTGGGTGCGCACAACAAACGATCACATAATTTTTTAATTCAAGGAATCAAATATAGACCCTATCAATTTAGGGTCAGAAACCAGGCGGGTCAAATATACGTTTTCACTAGGCAGTATAAATCTAAGTTACTTTACGTTTCAATGACGCCTTAATGCGTGGTACCATTCTTTAACTTTAAAACAATATATTCTTACATGCTTATTTTTAAGAATATTTCGGTAAAAATCCCAGTTGGTTTACGTTTTGACACATTTTTTTCATGATATTGAGTGAAGTCAAATATTATGTGTTTTCGTCTTTATCTTTATGTGTGTTTTCAATTGATCTATATTTTTGCGTAAATTTTGTTTGAAAATGAGTCGTATCAAATATTTGACGAAATTCGAGTTACTTTAAATTTTGACGTCGCCGCAACGCTCGGCCAACAGTAAGATCCTAGTTTAGCCCAAAATGCGTGTTCATTCTCGTTAAGGTAAATTCTATAATTTTGTGTATAAAAAATTGTAAATGTTGTGAAATAGTAACACATATACACAATGTTTTCAGAACCGGACTGAAAGGCGAACCGGAGTCGTCACCGGTCCACCGGTCCGGCCAGCCCAATGAACCAGCCCAAAAAGCGAACCAAAACCAAAAAAATAAAAATAAAAAAACCGGTCCAACCGCCCAAAAATCCGGTCCGACCGCTGGTCCGGCGGTCAACGTCCGGTTCAATGCACGAATGGTCCAACATATAGACCCGGACCGGCCGGAGGTCCGTTTCCGGTCCGGGTTTCAAAACCTTGCATATACAAGATCTTCAACTTGTTATTATTAATAGTTTTAGATTCTTTTTCAATTCAGTTGTAGGGGGTGCCTTTTCAATCGGTACGATTTGCAACGTCATCCTTTTCCTTTCAAGATCTTTAACTTGTTATTAATGGTTTTAGATTCTTTTTTAGTCTTTAGGTTTTTTGATCTCTTTATACTCTGACGTTGTGATTCGTCATTGTTGACAAATCACTCGGGTTATTGTGTTATTAGGGATTTGGGTAATAGACCGCTGAAGATAATAAATAATCCCTTAAAGATATCTTCTTTAATTTGTGATCTTGATTTCATTTGTTTACAATCAGAAAATTTGACAAATACTTTTTCATTTTCTTACACGTTTTCCACACAATGTCATCACATCCCGATTCAGGTCGACTCTATTGATGCTTTATGTAATGGTGGGGCTAAGGTTGTAAGACATTGAAATTTAGGCCACATGCATGTTCTTGTCATCAATTGGTTCAACATAAATAGAGAGAACTTTACATACATCAAGCATGCGACATACACATATCCAAAACAGCCAAATCACGTTAGACCTTATTGGAAATTATGGTATCAAATACGAGGCGGAAATGTTTTATATATTTAATAAAAGGTGATTATATACACATATATAATATAGGCCGATTATATATATAAATATTATTATTTGATTTATTAATCCGATTAATAAATATTCCTAATCAGGCTCAATTAAACGCATATAAACAAATAAATAATATAAATAACCATAGGGGGTTCAGTAATCAACCTTTGACGATTACACTGGAATTGTAACACGCAGGTTACAACGAATCCTTGCTAGTTGGAAGTTCACAACCGAGCACGAGACACCCGAAAACAGCAACCCACAAAGAGGAGGCGGCAACGGTGGCTTGATCGGCGGCGGTTAGGAGGGCAGCGGCGGTTTAGGTCCGGCCAAAACTATTACTTGGAGAGGAAGGGAGGTTCTTTTGATAAAAGGTGTGGCTAGAGTTTGCACCTTAACCTTCCTTTTATAAAACATAAACTTACAATAAGCCCCCTTTAATTATCTATCTATCTATCTATATAATAAATGAATACATCTCGGGTCGAATGGAGACCTTAGAGAGGGTCTCTAGGATCCACAAGGCCATATGGAGCTCCGACTTTTCAAACTATAAAAACTGATATGTTGTTTTTGTTTTTTCATTCTTCCTTTGATTCAACAAACTTCCTAAACAATCTTTCAATACTCATTCCTCATTTTCTTTCTAACCAATCTTTCACTCTTCCTTCTTCATCTAACATCATTTGTTAAATATCCACAACCAACTCAAGGTAATCTTGCATCATTTTTAGTCATTTTATATTGTTAACATTATCAAGAAACATCAAAAGTTAAACACTCAATGAGTATAACTCATACGAAAAAGGAAAAGAAATCTGAAAATCATCCTATTTTCTTTATTTGAAACGTATTAATATAGTTAGTGAAAAGCATTTATTTAAATCGTCTGTTTAATCCGTATGAGTTCTGGTATATTAAACTGTTTTTTTAAGTTATAGATTTGAATCTTCGTATGTTTTATTCGTTTGTTGTTTCCCTTTTTTCAGATGGTTTCAATCGTTTGAATGACTCTGACACAAGAAAAAGGAAGTTTATTTTTGTTGAATATGTTGTTTGACATCCAACAATCGACAATTTTCATTTTTTAACATTCAACTGTCAAGAGATTTCGTTATAAAAAAAACCGTTTCTTTATTTGTTGAAGATGTTGTTTACCATTAAATTTTCTTATGTTAATTTTGGTTATTCGTTGAAGAGGTCGTTTGAATGTTTGGATTCTGTAATTGATACATGAAACCAACTCCTTAACCATTCAACCTGATTTACTATTTGCAATACCAGTCTAGAATGTAAAACATCTAAAAAACATACATATGGATTGGATTCTTATATTGTTTTTTATTGTTTGACCAGGATTTTATCATTGTTTAAAGAAGTCTATTTAACATACGATAAGTACCAACCAAAACAGAAGTGTCTTTATCATTGTTATTGTTTCATAGATAGATTAGTATTCAATTGTGTTTGTAACTAGCGAGATTACCCGCGCTTCGCAGCGGACTTTTGGTCGGTATTTGCCCAGTTTGATAGAAAGCGACACTCTATGTAGCAACCGAAAGATACATGCCCGAAAAGAACCGTGAAAAAAATAGGTTTTTCAAAAGTAAAAATATTGTTGTTCATTTGTTGTTAACATACATAATAACGGTATAGTCAGTAAAAAAATTCTTGTAGTATATCTATTAAGACTCCAAATGCCATCCAATAAGCAATTCATAAGTGGTATATTCATATAAAATTGATGAAGCATGTTGTAGCTAAACAAAGAATAGCCGATGATAATATGCCATATGGTAAAACCATTCAAAAGATCCAATAAAAAATAACAACTGTTCACCTTTGGGAAATGTATATAAGATAAACCCGCGCTACACCGCGAGGACTTTGTTGGCATTAGTTGAGAAACAAAAAGTATTTTATATACAAAAAAATGTGTCGGTACGTATTTTGTGTCGATTGAAAAACTATAGACACGATTATCGTTAGTGATTTTGGTAGAGCCGACATTGGTCGCGATGATCTTTCCGATTAACCACTACCACTGATATTTTTAATATCTCAAAATTAAAACATTAATAATTCAAAAAAAAATATTGATAATTCTAATTGTGCTCGAGCCCTAAAGGAATATGGTTGGTGCAGCATGACGTGGCAAACCGCAAAATCAACCAATGATATATTAGTACTGTTCACCCATTTGTAAATGTATAGTATAGGAATAATTTTGTTTTTATCTATGTTTTTTCATTTGAAAACCAAGATTTGATCGGAAGACACAAACCAAGATTTGTTCCTGAAAACTATATTATGATCCACCACAAGCTGTTTGTTACTAACATTGCAGAACAAGAAGTCATTGATTTTGTAATTCAAATTACGTTTTTTTATATTTTTAATGTACTTTTTTTTGAATTATTCATGACGGTTTTCACTAATTATGATTGTTCTTGATTGTTATTAATAAGATTTTTTCATATTGAATGACATTAATTTCAGTCAAATATTATGAATAACATTTGTAATCTTAGACACCTTTTATTTATTAAGAGTTCAATGTTATTTATTAAAATTTTTTATTTTCATTAATTTATATTAATACGAATTCAAACTTTCCATAATAGTTCACATTTATTTTATTTTTGTATTAATGATTGATTGTCAATCAATTAAATTAAACCAGTAATTTAGGATAACCATAATAACTAGAGTAATTTAGGAGAATATAATTAAATTTAAAATACTAATTTGCACCACATAATTTATGCTTTACCATAATAACTCTCCTAATTTAACACCAATATTATTACAAATACACAATTCCATCCACTTTATATTATTAGTTTATTTAAATTTCTAAGAATTCAAATTTGATATATCAAACTCTATCCAACATGCAAATATATAGCAAACAAAATATATTATACTAAGATAAGATTATTAGTTATACGAACTAATAATTAATCAAATATATAACGAAAAAAGCTTTATATTATAAGTGTATACACAAAAACGTATGTTAATTTAGATATTTAGTTTACATTTTCTAAACTACCATGTTTGTACAAAAGAAGTTTTTTAATATGTAAACAACGAGCAAACCAATAATTTTTATAATATCGTTTGAAGTTTTGAAGGCAGAATTATTGTTAACGTTAAAATTGTTTAAACAAAAAAGAGGTCGTGTTTACGAGTACACCCCTAAATTAGTTGTCACCTATTATAACTACACAATAGCTAATATGAACGTTTATAAACTAAGAAATTTAACTTTACGAGTAGTTTTAATTCAAACAAACATAATTAAACATACCATATAATCACACTAATTTTCCGTAATCACATTGTTAACAATGTTGACTTTTTCCTACTAAATAAAGATAACTTTTCCTACTGTATATTTGTATCTTATTTTTGAAAGTCATACTTATGAATCTTTTCCCCCAAGATACGAAATACATAATGGAAAGTTACCATTTATGCTTATACGACTTTAATAATCAATCAATAATAATGTATCAGTTCATTTGGTATATTATACGTTTCTAATTTGTCATAAATGATATTTAAAAGATGATGGGAATTACTTTGCTAATTTTAACCAATTTTCATTGATTTACGTCTAATTACATGCCTTCACTTCATCTAACAGAGCTTTCACTAACAATCTAACATTACAATAAAAAGATTGAATACCTTTCTATCGTTTCGAACTTACGTTATCAAAGCTTATAAATTGGCTCTTATTAGGTAACCATGTTTATAGTGTTAATAGTCCTAGCAATAAACAAACTACTTTCTACCAACCCAACCAAATGAGTATATAACTCTCACCATTAATTTTTTTTAGCTTTCTTTATATAATAACGACTATAAATAATTGAAAATCTAATTCCTAAACAATAACAAAAAAAATTAAACTTAAACATATTATTTCATTTCATAAAGTTTAAAATTCGTATACCTTAGTTTCACAGATAGGAGGGAATTCAGGAGACATGCGGCTGTCTATGACACCGCTTTTTGTTGCGAATTCGACGCTGAAAACTATACAATAAAAAAATATTATAATTGATTAATTGTATATGAAATTAGAGAAAGTGTTTGATGAAGTTTGAGGTTATTGTGTGATTACCGTAAGCTAAGAGAACTGACTTGATGGATTCCAAAAGAGCACAAGCAAGAGCATAGGTATTGATTTGTGAATTTCTCATCGGCTCAAACGACTTAAGAACAATGTGCATGTTGATTCACAGTGTATAATCAACTTTCATCACAAATTCACCACATACTGTTAACATTCTTAAATCAAACTTTGTCAAAACAGTAGCATTTATTCATTATCACACACCCAAAGTTACCTATGTTAGCAAATATTTGATTGTAAATAAAATAACCGTCCAATCCAGGTAACTACTAAACTACAAACATTTGCAGACATGCGAAGCTAATGAGCATAAATAGATTATAAAAAATTCAAAATGTAAAGCATGAATTTGCAACATGTTAGAGGTATCTAGAGTTGGCATGTATTTGAAGAATCCTGCTTTTACACATGGACAGTTGTAAATAGAATAAATATATTATTATATTTACCTATGGGCAGTTTTATGTTTTGTTAAACTATATTTAACTGCTTTGAACGTTAATGTTCATTTTTATTCCGTTAGAATAAATATGTTATTATTCATTTCATTATTTGTTTTTAAATCACGTCAAATCAAACAGTTGTTAATTATCGATATATCCATTGTTGCGTTACATTAAACCTTTTTGATGATATTTTGCATGCAACCAAAATTACGAATTGTATTACGTAAATTTAAATATATAAAATAACTTGCAAACTATAATCTTTATAATTTTTTTTTCCATTTTACTTGTAGATGCACCGTGGGTCCCCACGGGACTCTAACCTAGTACACTTATAATCCTCTTAATAATAATCTAATTAATATTAAGTCCCTCAAGTCCAAAACATTTATTATTTCACAAATAATAACACACTTAAACGTGAACTTATCTAATTCGTGTACCAATGTGTAACTCTTTGGATCGTACTGAGTTAGTTAACGTTGACGTTTAATTAACCATCAGACACAATATCCAACAATCTCCCACTTGGACGATTTTAATTAAATGAGTAAACATGGGCAGTGTTGGACGCCTAGTTGCATCGCATTGCTCCTAATACGGTATGACATTTTACAGTCGTAAACTAGTTCTTTGAGTTCAAGTAACACTTTACTTAACCAAATACTATAGCCCTAATATTCCTATCAATAAGTGTCGTCTGTATAGACATCCGTTGATCATAAGACATGGATAATTCATTCTTATATAGTTATCAACCATCCTCTATTCTCGTCTTTAATTCAAAGTGGTCTAACGAACTACCCTTAATCCGAGCGTGGCCACGCGTTTACACCAGTTTGAGTTAACGAGGGCACCAAAATGTCTAAACTTCTAATCCTATAGAAGTACAGAATTCCATCAGCGTCATACAACTCCCACTTAACCTTGGATTTCTCCCAATGCTACCTGGATTACTACCCATGTTTCAGGACAGTGTTAGATAACATCAAAGATAGTCCTTGATCAATGTAGTTTGATATGTGCCTAAGGAAAAATGGCAGACTGAACATATCAATGTCAAAACATCTCATGACATAGATCTATGGAGATCGTTTTGAAGCGAGTTACATCCAATATCATTCCCTAGTGATATTTGTGAATTATGATTCTCAAACCCTTGAGTTATTCATCTCATGAATACAACCATCTTAATTCACAATAGTCTTACATTCAAATTCATTCCCATGTAATTTGATCAATTACGGATATTTTAGAATACTCTTATTCAAGAATTTAAACATACAAATAACGAATACAATAACAAAATATTTAAATTTGCATTTAACCCAAAAATCAAATAAATATTCAATGTAACTGTTGTAGTTCAAAATAAAACATCAATACTAGCTACAGATCATGCCCACTGCCTAGCAAATCTAAGCCCTATCTTTCCAGCATGCTCATCATGTTTAGCTTGAGGTAAAGGCTTAGTAAACGGGTCAGCTAGATTTAGATCTGTATGAACTTTGTTTATCACGATGTCTCCACGCTTTATTATCTCTCTAATATAGTGGAATTTTCTGAGTATATGCCTTGTGGTTTGATGTGACCTTGATTCCTTTGTAAGAGCAATGGCACCAGTGTTGTCCCATAGTATCTCGATCGGTTTCTTTATGCTAGGCACAACGTCGAGATCAGTAATGAACTTCTTCATCCAGGCAGGCTCCTTTGCAGCATCCGATGCAGCATTGTATTCTGATTCACAGGTGGATTGAGCAACCACACTTTGCTTAGAGATCTTCCGAGTAACAACCCCACCATTCAGAATGAAAACGTATCCTGTCTGTGACCTTGAATCATCATGATCAGTCTGGAAGCTTGCATCAGTATAACACTTAACTGACAGCTCTCCATCCAGTCCTCCATATATTAAGAACATGTCTTTAATCCTTCTTAAGTACTTAAGAATATTCTTCACTGCAGCCTAGTGACTCTCTCCTAGATTCTGTTGATATCTACTCGTCATGCTAAGAGCATACGAGACATCAGGTCTAGTACATAACATGGCATACATGATGGAACCAATAGCAGAAGCATATGGAACTCTTTCCATTTTCTTCTTTTCCTTTTCAATGTTTGCACACTGTTTGCTATTAAGAATGGTTCCATGTGCCATGGACAAGAGCCCCATTTTTTAGTCTTGCATTGAGAAGCGTCGTATGACCTTATCAATATATGTACTTTGACTCAAACCTAGCAACCTCTTTGATATATCTCTGTTGATCTTTATTCCTAGAATATAAGCGGCTTCACCAAGATCTTTCATTGCGAAACATTTACCCAACTAGGCCTTAACATCTTTATAAAACCGAACTCTTTGATTTTCTGATCAAAATGAAGATTTCAGCTGCGAGACGCTTGTTTTAACCCATAGATGGATTTATTCAGCTTGCATACCTTATTAGGATTCTTTGGATTGACAAAACCTTCAGGTTGAACCATATAGACATCTTCAAGTAAGTGTCCATTAAGAAACGTGGTCTTGATATCCATTTGCCATATCTCGTAGTCATAATATGCAGCAATGGCAAGTAGAATTCTAATAGAGTTAAGCATGACTACTGGCGAGAAAGTTTCCTCATAGTCAATTCCTTGAGTCTGATTAAAACCTTTTGCTACAAGCCTTGCTTTATAGGTTTGCACATTTCCATGCATGTCGGTCTTCTTCTTGAAGATCCATTTGTTTCCTACAGGCCGATATTCGGCAGGAAGATCAACCAAATCCCAGACTTGGTTATCATACATGGATTGCATCTCTGCACTCATGGCTTCTTGCCATTTCTTGGATTCTAAATCCAAGATTGTAGCTTTGTAACAAGCAAGTTCAGCTTCATCAATTATGAAGATATCGTCATACCTTTCAAGTGCACGACGATCCCTAATACTTCTTCGAACACTTGGTGTTTCTGTTGTTTCTTGAATCCTCTTAGGCTCAACTTCAACAACTGAATCAGTTACTTCTGGTTCTGTCACTTGTGTTTCTCGAATTTTTTCAAGATCCACATAGATATCTCCAATCCCTTGCGCCAGAAGCTCTTCCTCCAAGAAAGTGCCTCTGCGTTTAGTGAAAATCTTATTTTCAGTGGGGTGGAAGAAAAGGTAACCGATCTTTTTAGCGTACCCGACAAAAACTACTTTTTCGCCTCTAGGATCAAGTTTGTCCGAAGATTCTAGAGTGACATAAGCATTACATCCCCAGACCTTAAGATAGGATACTTTAGGTTTCTTTCCATGCCATACCTCATAAGGCGTTTTATCAACCTTCTTTGTTGGAGCTACATTCACAAGTCTTGCAGCAATTTCAAGAGCATAACTCCAAAAGAAGAGTGGGAGGGTTGTACGACATCATAGATCGAACCATATACAATAGTGTGCGATTTCTCCGCTCAGACACACCATTATGTTGTGGTGTTCTAGGTGGAGTGAGTTGTGAAACTATTCCACAATTCTTTAGATGGTCGATGAATTCCTAACTAAGATATTCACCGCCTCGATCCGATCGAAGCGTCTTTATGGTTCTACTTAGCTAATTCTCTACTTCGTTTTGGTATTCCTTGAACTTCTCAAGAGTTTCATGTTTATGCTTCATAAGATAAACATAACCATACCTACTGAAATCATCGGTAAATGTAATAAAGTACCTTTCTCCATGTCTTGACATTGTTCTAAATGGACCACATATATCTGTATGCACAAGTCCTAACAGATCATTAGCTCTTTCTCCAACATTTGAAAAAAGGTGCTTTTGTTAACTTTCCACTCAAGCATGATTCGCATTTGCCAAACGACTCTGAACTCTTGGAATCTAGGATCCCTGTAGTTTTGAGTTGTTTAACACGATTCTCGCTTATGTGATCAAGTCTACAATGCCACATATACGTATCATTGAAGTCCAACTTATTACGTTTATGGGAGATGTTGCATAATATGTTATTATTTTGGATTTCTATCTCATAGATTCCATTGTTAAGTTTTGCATCAAAGTGAAATATATCGTTAAAATAAGCGGAAATAAATTCACCATTAAAACGATAATTAAAACCTTATCCACGCAAAGCATAAAGCGAAACAATATTTCTAGTAACATTGGGAATAAAATAAACATTGTTCAAAACAAGTTCTGAACCAAAAGGTAATAAAAGAACATATTGTAACACCCCAACCGATGGCGGAATCATTGAGGTGTCACGTAGTGACGATTGTTCAATAGCTCATGGACTTAAAGTGTAAATATTGACACATTGTTTAAGTAGTTTATTACATTGAAAAGAGATACAAGATACAATGATTCAAACTAACAATCTAAACTAAAATACAATAAATCCAAAATCTAAGTATAAATTCCAAAAGCTAAAAAGGCGTCTCAATAATAACCTGAAACATGTACCAAAATAATATAGGTCAATACAAAAATGTATTGGTGAGCATACCCTGTTTTGAATACATATAGTATAAAAACAATGTTTCGCAATTCATGTGCTGTATACTGTTTGCAACTATGTATTTAAGTAGTATCTAGGTCAAAATCAACCCTATGAAAGTGAAATGAAATTTATATATAGTATGCGCTATTAACTGTAGTAATAAAACACATAGCAATGACTACGGTCTCTCAACAGAGTCACAAGGGGTATATACCATGGTATTATTTATTGAAATGCTAGGTCACAACGGTTAATGATTTTGACAAGTCATAGATACACAAATGTAACACAAAGCAAACACACATGAGAATTGCACTTAGTGAAAAGAAATAGTAATTTGACATAAGGTACATGAGTAGCCCCAAACAGTAAAATGAAAAATGGGAAAGATATACTCACTGTTTGTTAAGTAGTAAATCAGAGAAAGTTCGTTGTAAAAGGCTTTTGAATTCCGAAGAACACAACCTATATACATATAAGAATACTAATGAGGAAAGTAACTTAAAACGTCTAAGGTATCTAGGGTTCTAAGGCATTAGGGTTTGCTATACTTATGTAGGGAATATGAAGTTTTAATGATAACTCGAATAATAGTTTTTGAAATAAATATATCACGATTTAAGATTAAATATGTGACTAAGAAAATATAAACACTTATGTTTCCCACACTTAGAAACATTTCTATTTTATAGAAAAATATCCATAAAACAGATTTTATTATTTATATTTAACTAAATAATTTATTATATCTAATTAAATATAAATAAACTAAAAATACAAGATATGATCCCAAAATGATATTTTTATCAAAAATGATTATTTTATAATGTAAAATAGTGAAAATAAATTTCTCATAAATTTTCTCACTTTATTTGCATTTAAAACCGATTTAATGAATTTAAATCACGTTTAAATGATTAAAAATAGGAAAATCAATAAAAATATATGTTTTCTGAGCCAATAATTTTTATTTCAGTTCATGATAATTAGAAATAATTTCCCAAAAAGTTTGAGTTTAAAATCATTAAAATGAAATTTTATTCAATTAATTATGATTAAAAAAATTTAAATGAATAAAAATACGAAAATAATTTATTTTTTAGAAATTAAAAATATGATAATTTTTTATGAGGTTTCAAGAGTCTACACCTAAATTTTGATAATTTTTGGGCCAAAAATGAATTTATTATGAATCTTTAGAGATGCAAAGCATTATATATATATACATATAAATAGGAAAAAAAATAAACGAACGAACCCGGGATTCAGGGGACTCGAACCCAGGTCTAGCCTATGTCACAGTATGCCCAACACCACTCCACCAAAGACTATTTTTGTTTAACAGACATAACATAAAATGTATTTAACATATAACAAAAGTTCATCTTCTTCCCCAAATATTCCTATAAACCCTAACCCTACTCCAATTCCAATTAACCCGATTTAGACAAGATGAACGAGCAGAAATAAAGGGCTTATGATCGGAACTCTATAAAAAACGAAATGGCACAAAAAAATCGGACTTACAAGGTGATATAGGGGTCGAACTCGAGATAATATGCCCGATTATAAAGAAGTCGATTACACAACTTCTGGACTCGATTATACTACGTTTATTGTGGGTTTTTGATGTTCAAACGTTGAGAAACGCAAAAAGATGATTAATTTATTGACTTGTTTAATGAACCAGAGGTTTGAACCCGACATAAAGTCGCCGACGGTTACCACATAATAGCTCGATAACCGCTTGTTTTAAAACATTGAGAAACGATCGAAATGGGTTAATTATGGAGGAGAAACGTTTACCCAATAATAAAATCAATTAGTAACCATTAAAGGTCGGGTTTTTAAGTTCGCTGGATTGTTTTGGTTGCCGGATCCGGCTAAGCAAACTCGCCGGAAACAGGCAAGAGGGAAAGTCCAGCGATTTTTTTAAAGTTTTAAGAATTGGCAAAAATGGTCCCTTTGTTAGTATAGTTAAGTTTATTATTGGTTGGTTAGTTTTTTCCTTAAATAAAACTTAACCAAAGTTAACCTAGTTAACTCAAAATGTCTTTAATGTTATAAAACCTTAACTTTTATAAACTTTTTATCCATTTCACGTAATAATTTATAAAGATCAAAATAGGTTGCGTTTAAATAATGTTACCATTTAAGTGTTTAGTTAAAATGTAGACATTTAAAAAAATAATAAATAAATAAGTAAATACATATATATAATGATCGAATGAAACTCATCTTTTATTAAATTTGAAACAATAGAAACTATAAGGACTATAAATGGCAACTTGCTAAAAGATGAGGGTGACGGTTGTCACAGTCTCCCCTACTTTAGAAAATTTCGTCTCAAAATTTCTTTGAAGTGGAGGTTACTATGAAACAAAAGGCGTTGTAAAAGTCAAGTAGTTTTTTTAAAAAATAAAATAAAATTGCATGAGTCATGTTTTGACAAAATTTAAAGTAGTTGTCTAATATCCAAGGTAAAAGTTTCAAAATCTTTGACAGTTTACCCAAGATTAGGAAGTTGAGAGTTTATAATAAAAAAGGATGGGAAAGTTTGTAACTGGTGAGGGCAGAGGCACTGATGAAGCAATCTCCCCTACTTTAGAAATGTTTCTGACTGAAATTTATTAGGGTATGCAACGTGATTTCGAATAACAGAGTGTGTAAAGGTATACCAGGTTTTAGTTTTCTGTGTGGGTGGTCAAAAGAAAGACTCCAGGAAGACGAATTGAAGCTTGTAACAATGTTCTTATCGAAAATGATAGTCGTTGGTCAACGACCTATTAAAGAGGTCGGCCCAACGCTATTAAATAGCCCAATATGCAATAGAAAATAATGAGGTAGGTTCTTGGTCAGACTCCTAGTCCGCTCCCGCAGTATCGCTCGTGCTTATATATAGGGTGTATCGCAGCTAACCCACCACACTACTAATACTTTGGACTCGTACTGATTGTCTACCAATAGCCTAAGTAGAATCACACACCACCCCCATGTACCTGTAAACCCATGATTGCGTTCTGGACCGTAATCACCATTTTGCCTTACACTAGGGTGTTATACTTTTCCATAACACTAACATAATTTATACTAGAAACAATGCGTGCAACCAATATGTGTTAAATAATAGATACTACAATGAAATAATATTCAATCATGACATGGTTAGAAGTCCTTCCATTTCGGGTTCTCCCTTTAACCGTAATGAGAATAATGTGTAAGTATAAGACATGGTTAGAGGTCCTTAACCTTTCGGTTTCATCCTAAACCAGTAAATTTCTGTTCACATCGTTGGGCTCTAAATAACTATATTGATAACTCTGAGGATTACACCGTTCCCCTCGGGTTAGAGGAATATTCTGAAACGAGTCGTACGAGGGAACTGGCTTGGAACTCATACGAGATATCAATTAGTATGTTCATTGACCATAATGATGAACAAAATAATGAAAAAGTATAACAGGGTTTTGCTTAAAAATAGGAAATATGCGTACAAAATATGCGTTTAAAATATGCATCCAAAATATACGTTCATCTATACTATAATAATATGCATATAGGAGGGGTAACTTTGGTCATTTGCCAAGGTATAAACCTTGAAAGCCTATTGTACAATGTTTCAATGCATAAAAACTCTTAATCTTTTAAAGATGCAAGTTGTGATGCATCATGTACAAACCTCTTATGCCAAAAAAAAAAAAACAAAAAACAAAAAAAACAAAAAACAAAACACGGATACTTCATCAAACTAGGGTTTCTTTCATCTCAGTATCTCACGTTTCATAACCTTATTATCTGCCGCCCCTACTCTCACTCTCACTCTCTCTCTCTCTCTCTCTCTCTCTCTTTGGCGATTTCATCGCCAGATCGATGAATGTTTCCCAAGATCAACCAATATTACTGACCTTAGTCAAGGGTAAGTTTTATAAATATTGTAGATCCATAGTGATGTGCTTGTTATAAATATTGTTCAAAGAATATTAGTGATGCTTGGTCCCCTCACTCTCTCTCTATCTCTCTCCAGATTCAAGAACACCAGCGATTTTTCAATCTAGGGTTTCAACTTTCGAGATCTGCATCATCATCGGTTCATAGTCATAATCATGTGTTCAACTTTCAAGATCCGCATCAACATCTTTGGATCTCCGAATCTGTCTTCTTCATCACGATTAGGGTCATTCTCTGCATAACCCTAACTTTAAATTCTGCGTAAGTTTTTTTCTTTACCAAAACTCGAGACTTTGTGTTTATTAAAATGTTAAATTAATTAAAATTCTGGATTTGCTTGGGTGTAATACTTTCAGGTACATTAGTGAAGTCAATTTCCAAAAACCACATACCTGAATCAAAAAGGTCATTTATGACATGTCTAACGTGTGACAACTCGGGTAAAAATCTCTTTTTGGTTTCTATTTTTAGTTCCTATCTTTTGTTGTTTCCTTCGTTATTCCTTTTGGTACTTGTGCAATTTTCGGGACGAAAATTCTTTTAACGTGGGGATGATGTGACACCCGGCAAATTCTGGTTAACAACGTTGTCTAGATGAAAGTCTACCTTAGTGAGTCACGCGTATATTGTACTTAACTGGGTTAGTTAAGTCGGGTTATGGTTCGGGAACTATCGGTTTTGTCTAGAAGATCATTGGATGTTGGTCTAGAGGTTCATTAAATGTCGGTCCTTAACCAAGAGTACAAACGGTGACGATTTGTAGGATCGTCAGGGCATACGGAACATACAAGTCTCGAGTCCCGGGAATTGGTGAATGAGTGTGAATATGTGTATTTACAAGTGTTATGTGTTTACAATCATTATGTGACTTGTCGGTATGTGAATATGTGTTAACATATGTTAAAACGGGGTTTAACGCGCAAAACACACGAAACCAGCCCCTATAGGCGATTAGGGAGGCCTAATCGCCTATAAGGGAGGCGAGTAGGCACCTTAGGGGCGAGTAGGGGACCAAATGCATGACTGTTCATGCGATTAGGCCCCAATTGCATGAACTTACATGCGATTAGGATCCCTAATCGCGTGTAAAGCTGCATAATCGCTAGTTACGGGATGGACGACTAAAAACGACTATAAATACCATACTTGACCTCATAAAATTCATAATACAAACCCTAGTCGTCCCATAACCCGCCCCAACACACACACAACCTCTGGAACGCGATTTTTGATCAAAACACAAGGTTTCAAGCTTAATCCATCATTCTTTTACAAATCTAAGGTTTGGTTTCCATCCATGCAATCTTTATAAACGTTTTTATTCAATCCCTAATAGTCCAGACCTGTTCTAAAACGGAAAAGCTTTCTGAAAATCATTAATAAGTGTTGTTAAATCGGATCTTAACTAGTATACATGTGTTATGTGTGTTTATGATTAGAAAGCTAGGGTTTTTATGATTCAAGATGAAGGATTAACATGTTATTAGGTTAATTCAGAATACTAATGATATTATGATGATAAAATCTGAGAATTGATTATTAGGGTTATAGTTACGCATGTTAGTATGATGTTGCATGCTATGTGAATGGTGTTTGGATTACGTGATTGCATGCAGGGCTGATAATACGAGGCAAAACGAAGGGTTTTAGTTGAAACATGTTTAGGATAGAGTTTGGGATGATATTGGATGGTTACACACGTTCTGGATCTGATTTGGAGCGTTAAACGCGCGAAAAACCGGAACAGCAAGGTTACAGGCGATTAGCAACCCTAATCGCCTATGTTAGAGGCGATTAGGGGGCCAATCGCCTATAAGGAGTCCATAATCGCCTATGTTCATGCGAGTAGAGGGCTAAATGCTAGTAGTTACATGTGGTATAGCCTAAATGCTAGTAGTTACATGTGGTATAGCCCTAAATGCTAGTAGTTACATGTGGTATAGCCCTAAATGCTAGTAGTTACATGTGGTATAGCCCTAAATGCTAGTAGTTACATGCGATTAGCCTTCCTAAATGCCAGTTGACCAACCTAAATGCTAGTTGACTTTTCCTAATCGCGTGTACTGCTGCTGTAAGTGTAAATTAGCATTCCGAGACCCGATTTGACATATAGGAACATGTTAGGAACCCCGTAACATATCTAATAACTTGGTAACATATGTTTGGATATAATTCGGTGATACGTGAGCTATGTGCTATAACTTGCTGGTCGTTAACGTATGTTAAGTGTGATTGCATGATTTCATGTTTGAGAGCGTAAACATAACACGGGGAGTCTCGGGTCACCAATGGGATGTCGAGTCTTGTACTTTGGGTCAGTTAAACAGTCACGGTGTTTTCAAACGAACTTGGTTATGGTCTGGACATCTAGGGACTAATTAACCTGCGGGTTATTAGTCTAAGTGCTTGTAACTGTCATATGTTAGGTCGCCGCTTTACGGGACTAGCATAGCTGCTGAGTTATTCGTATTACGAAGTAACGCAACTTAAGGTGAGTTTACGGCCCCTCTTTTAAACTGGTTTCACATTTTCGGGGGAGAAAACATGTGTTAAAACGATTATTTGGTAACTACTGTCATACTATGGGTTTCTATTGTGTACTACACGATCTTTGGAAGTCCCGGGGGGAACCATGAATGTGCGGGTTTGCACAACGGGGAAATGTGAATAGCGCTATTGGGAGTGACCAACCCCGCTCGTCGACTTGGAGGGTCGGCGGGTGCATATTGTCTCAAACAGGAACAACAGGAACAACAGGGTTACTACATCGGGCATACATTTGGTTTACGAGTTAGTAATGGTTTTCCAATCGTGGTAGTAACAAAACATACGCCTAGCTAGCGTACACTGGTTTTCGATTTGTTATAGTATGGACAGGTTGACTTGGTACTTGGATTACAAAACCTGTAAACTCACCAGCATTTTTGTGCTGACGTAAACTTTTACATGTTTTCTCAGGTCGCTAAGGTAGCACTACTGGACTAGGGCGCACGCGTCTGCACGGCGTCTAGTTAGAGTCGCATGGTTTCATATGTTAAACATTTGGTTTACTTTTGAGATACTGTTTTGAATAAGCTTCCGCTGTAAACGGGGATTTTAAACTATGTTTTGAAATTGCATTATATTCATTTAGACTTGTTTATTGTGATCGTTGGTTTGGATCCTGGTTTGTCATGCGCCTCGCGGTAAAACTCCGCAAGTGGATTTTGAGGGTGTGACAGATTGGTATCAGAGCCAATGGTTATAGTGAACTAGGACTGCATGTAGAGTCTAGTCTATAGCCGAGTCGCACACACTAGACGATCACATGGTACTAAACATTATGGTGGTTTACGTATGGTCTTGTCGGGGTGCCTCTAAATCATTTGGTCTTTCTACGTTACATCATCCGTTCTATCTTAGGTTGGGTTACTTGCTTTCTAGGCAGTGTAGTATATTGGGGTAACTCGTATACTCTTGAGATTTGTCCACGGCTCGGACATCTCCCTTTCATACTCCAATAGAAACACTTGCCATAAACTACCGTAGTATTACGGTGTATAGCTAAGAGTCTATGTTCGGTGATTCGAACTTTGAAATAGGAGAACACTTGGAGGACCATGTAGAGCGGTTTATCATTTTGGGTGCACACAAAATCATAAACCGAAATGCATGGAAGCCCTGGTGAGCTCTGGGTTTGAAGGGATAGTCCTGGATTGGATCTAGCTTTGATCTTGTGAACATTAGTGGTTATCTTTATCTACGAAACTAAATTTTCTCGTTCTTTCTGCCAGAATCATGTCTAGAGTACGAGGAGGACGTGGAGGTGGTCGCAATGGTGGACGTGGTGGTGGTCGCGGTGGTGCTGGTGGTCGTGGAGGTATTAACCTATCGCAGGCTGATCTGAACAACTTGCTCCAAGCTGCCTTCCAGTTAGGGCACAACGGTGGTGGTGGTTCTGTTAACCCACCCCCACCCATGTGTACCTACAAGATGTTTCGGGACTGTAAGCCCCAGGAATTCTCTGGCACTGAGGGTGCGGTGAGCTTGCTTAGGTGGCTGGAGAAGGTGGAGTCAGTGTTTCTGATGTGTAACTGTCTCCCAGAGGATCGAGTTAAGTATGCTGCTGCGTTATTCCAGGATGTTGCATTGACTTGGTGGAATAACATCACCCAGAATATGGGTATTGGGGAGGCGTATGCTATGCCTTGGGAAAACTTTGTTCAACTGTTGAAGCGAGAGTACTGTCCGAGGGAAGAGGTGCAGAAGTTAGAGCACGAGGTGTGGAACCTCAAGATGTCTGGGTCTGAAATTGAGAAGTATACTGTGAGGCGGAATGAGTTGGCAGTGCTATGTCCTGATCTGCATGTGCCAGAGTACAGGAGGATTGAACACTATGTCTCGGGGTTAGTACCGGAAATCGCAGGGTTAGTGGCTGCGGGAAATCATCCTACATACGCAGAGGTGGTCCGATCGGCTCATAGGATGACCAACTTGAAGGTGAATGAGGGTATTTTGCCTGCGAAGGGTTCGACTGTTAAGGCCCCACAGAACAACAAGCGCAAGTGGGAAAATGACGGGAAGGGATCTGGGCCAGCACAGCAGAGTAAGAGGTTCGATAATGGGGGTTCTTCTTCTTCTTCTTCGGGTAACAAGCAGGGTGGTTATGCGGGGAAACTGCCTAAATGTAACAAGTGTGGACGTCATCATCAAGGGAACTGCGACAGTAATCGTTGTCATCGCTGCCAGCGAATTGGGCATTTTGCTAAAGATTGTCGGGTTACACTTCCATCGACCCAGGCCCCGACTACTAACTCAGCTCCTACTACTCAAGGGACTATGAGAAGACAAGGATGTTACAACTGTGGTGAGACTGGGCATTACAAGAAGGATTGCCCAAAACTGAAGCAGGGTGGCAACAACGGTAATGGGAACAACGGGGGCGGTGGCAGGAATGCACGCGCCTTCGTCATTGGAGCCGCTGAGGCTAGACAGGATCCTGACACAGTTACCGGTACGTTCCTTCTCAATAATCGTTCTGTTAGTGTGTTATTTGATTCTGGTGCCGACAAGAGTTTTGTATCTATGGAGGTTAGTCGACTGCTAGATGTAGTACCCGTACCATTAGAGACTAAGTATATTATTGAGTTGGCTGACGGTAAAAAGATTGAAGCTACTGGTGTCCTTCGGGAGTGTCAATTAGAGTTGTCGGGTTTATCGTACCCCATCGACCTTATGCCGGTACCTTTGGGTAGTTTCGACGTGGTGGTAGGTATGGATTGGTTGTCTTTGTATCGCGCGGAGATTGTCTGTTATGACAAGATTATTCGGATTCCTCTCCCTGATGGAGAATTCCTTTCTGTGTACGGTATCAAGGGTGGTGTTCCGCTGAATATCATCTCTAGCATGAAAGCCCTTAAGTGTCTTCGAAAGGGTTATCCAGCCGTTTTGGCACTTTTATCTGTTTCCTCTGGTGATGAGAAGAAGATCGACGATATTCCAGTTGTACGCGAGTTTCCTGATGATTTTCCCGATGATATATCTGGTCTTCCTCCCCATCGTCAAGTCGAGTTCGGTATTGATCTTGTACCAAGGGCTGCTCCTATTGCTCGGGCCCCCTACCGTCTTGCACCTCCCGAGATGCAGGAATTGTCTAGTCAGTTACAGGAACTCTTGGACAAGGGTTTCATCAGACCAAGTTCTTCCCCTTGGGGAGCCCCGATTCTATTTGTTAAGAAGAAGGATGGAAGTTTTCGATTGTGTGTGGACTACAGGGAACTGAACAAATTGACCGTCAAGAACCGTTATCCTCTTCCACGTATTGATGATCTATTCGACCAGCTCCAGGGTTCTAGTTACTATTCCAAGATTGACTTGAGGTCCGGTTATCACCAGTTGCGCGTACGGGAAGCTGACGTTGCAAAGACTGCCTTTCGTACACGTTATGGCCATTTCGAATTCTTGGTCATGCCTTTCGGCCTTACGAACGCACCGGCAGTTTTCATGGACTTGATGAACCGCGTTTGCAAACCATATCTGGACAAGTTCGTCATCGTGTTTATTGATGACATCCTGATTTACTCTAAGAACGAGACCGAACATGAGAAACATCTGCGGTTAGTTTTGGAACTCTTGCGACGAGAACAACTTTACGCCAAGTTCTCAAAGTGTGACTTTTGGTTACGCGAAGTTCAGTTCCTAGGACATGTGGTTAATGAACTAGGGATTCATGTCGATCCAGCTAAGATCGAAGCGATCAAGGACTGGGGGGCACCTAAGACGCCAACTGAGGTGCGGCAATTCCTAGGCCTTGCGGGCTACTATCGTCGTTTCATTCAAGGGTTCTCGAAGATCGCTCAACCCCTCACCACTCTTACTCAGAAGGATAGAAAATTCGACTGGGGTGAACCACAAGAGTCAGCGTTTGAGGAACTAAAGTCTAAACTTTGTTCCGCTCCTATTTTGTCTTTACCTGAAGGCCCTGATGATTTCGTTGTTTACTGTGATGCTTCTATTCATGGTCTCGGTTGCGTGTTGATGCAACGCGAGAAGGTGATTGCATATGCTTCTCGTCAACTCAAGGTGCACGAGAAGAACTACACCACCCATGACTTGGAGTTGGGTGCAGTGGTTTTCGCGTTGAAAATTTGGAGACATTACTTGTACGGTACCAAATGCACCATCTACACCGATCATAAGAGTCTTCAACATATTTTCGACCAACAACATTTGAACATACGACAGCGTCGTTGGATTGAACTTCTGAACGACTATGATTGTGCCATTAAGTACCATCCTGGCAAGGCGAATGTTGTAGCAGACGCCTTGAGCAGGAAGGAATCGACTAAACCTCGTCGCGTTCGGGCGTTGCAGCTCACCATTCATTCATCTCTACCTGATCAACTCCGCTCTGCCCAGTTAGAAGCTTTGAAGGAGGAAAACCTTAAAGCTGAAACTATGCACGGTGCCGACAAGCACCTCGAGCGAAGGCCTGATGGCCTGCACTGCTTTGCAGAACGTATATGGGTTCCTTTATTCGAGGGACTACGGGAGCTTGTCCTTGATGAGGCTCATAAGTCCCGGTATTCTATTCATCCTGGTTCGGATAAGATGTACCAAGATCTGAAGGTGCTTTACTGGTGGCCAAACATGAGGTCGGATATAGCCTCATACGTGAGCAAATGCTTGACCTGTGCTAAGGTCAAAGTGGAATACCAGAAACCGTCGGGTCTCTTGCAACAACCTAAAATTCCAGAATGGAAATGGGAACGGATTACAATGGATTTTGTCACGCAACTTCCTAAATCACCAAGCGGGAATGACAAGATATGGGTGATTGTCGATCGGTTGACGAAATCAGCCCATTTTCTTGCTATTAAGGAGACCGACACCATGGATCGTTTGGCTCGTCTTTATTTGAAGGAAGTTGTTTCTAAGCACGGGGTGCCAGTTTCTATTATCTCGGATCGTGACTCCCATTTTACTTCTCACTTCTGGAAGTCTTTGCACAAGGCTTTGGGTACCCAACTAGACATGAGTACAGCTTACCATCCACAGACTGACGGTCAGAGTGAGCGCACGATTCAAACTTTGGAAGACATGCTGCGGGCATGTGTAATCGATTTTGGCAAGGGTTGGGAAGCTCATCTACCGTTAGTAGAATTCTCATACAACAACAGTTATCACACGAGCATCAAGGCGGCTCCGTTCGAGGCACTGTACGGACGGAAATGCCGTTCTCCTCTTTGTTGGGCTGAAGTGGGTGAGAGTCAACTCACTGGGCCTGAACTAGTGTACGGAACTTCGGAAAAGATCGTACAGATTCGTAACCGGTTGGCAGCGGCACGGGATCGGCAAAAGAGTTATGCTGATCAGCGTCGCAAACCATTGGAATTCCAAGTTAATGACAAAGTACTTCTAAAAGTCTCACCGTGGAAGGGCGTCATACGCTTTGGGAAGCGTGGCAAACTCAATCCGCGGTATGTCGGTCCATTTACGATCCTGGAACGGATTGGGCCGGTGGCATATCGTCTTGATTTACCGACGGAGCTCGGTAACGTACATAACGTCTTCCATGTGTCCAACTTGAAGAAGTGTCTGGCTGACGAGTCTCTCACTGTTCCACTGGAAGAGATCAAGGTTGATGATCGTCTTCGGATTGTGGAAGAACCTGTGGAGATCCTTGATTACAAGATTCGTAGCCTACGTCACAGCAAGATTCTTATCGTTAAGGTTCGGTGGAACTCGAACCGGGGACCAGAGTACACTTGGGAACGGGAGGATCAGATGAAGTCTAAGTATCCTCATCTCTTTCCTAAGGAAGCGCTCGAGTCGAGATATGTCTCTTCTGCAGCTGAATGAATCTCGGGGCGAGATTCCTTTTAACGTGGGGATGATGTGACAACTCGGGTAAAAATCTCTTTTTGGTTTCTATTTTTAGTTCCTATCTTTTGTTGTTTCCTTCGTTATTCCTTTTGGTACTTGTGCAATTTTCGGGACGAAAATTCTTTTAACGTGGGGATGATGTGACACCCGGCAAATTCTGGTTAACAACGTTGTCTAGATGAAAGTCTACCTTAGTGAGTCACGCGTATATTGTACTTAACTGGGTTAGTTAAGTCGGGTTATGGTTCGGGAACTATCGGTTTAGTCTAGAAGATCATTGGATGTTGGTCTAGAGGTTCATTAAATGTCGGTCCTTAACCAAGAGTACAAACGGTGACGATTTGTAGGATCGTCAGGGCATGCGGAACATACAAGTCTCGAGTCCCGGGAATTGGTGAACGAGTGTGAATATGTGTATTTACAAGTGTTATGTGTTTACAATCATTATGTGACTTGTCGGTATGTGAATATGTGTTAACATATGTTAAAACGGGGTTTAACGCGCAAAACACACGAAACCAGCCCCTATAGGCGATTAGGGAGGCCTAATCGCCTATAATGGAGGCGAGTAGGCACCTTAGGGGCGAGTAGGGGACCAAATGCATGACTGTTCATGCGATTAGGCCCCAATTGCATGAACTCACATGCGATTAGGATCCCTAATCGCGTGTAAAGCTGCATAATCGCTAGTTACGGGCTGGACGACTAAAAACGACTATAAATACCATACTTGACCTCATAAACTTCATAATACAAACCCTAGTCGTCCCATAACCCGCCCCAACACACACACAACCTCTGGAACGCGATTTTTGATCAAAACACAAGGTTTCAAGCTTAATCCATCATTCTTTTACAAATCTAAGGTTTGGTTTCCATCCATGCAATCTTTATAAACGTTTTTATTCAATCCCTAATAGTCCAGACCTGTTCTAAAACGAAAAAGCTTTCTGAAAATCATTAATAAGTGTTGTTAAATCGGATTTTAACTAGTATACATGTGTTATGTGTGTTTATGATTAGAAAGCTAGGGTTTTTATGATTCAAGATGAAGGATAAACATGTTATTAGGTTAATTCAGAATACTAATGATATTTTGATGATAAAATCTGAGAATTGATTATTAGGGTTATAGTTACGCATGTTAGTATGATGTTGCATGCTATGTGAATGGTGTTTGGATTACGTGATTGCATGCAGGGCTGATAATACGAGGCAAAACGAAGGGTTTTAGTTGAAACATGTTTAGGATAGAGTTTGGGATGATATTGGATGGTTACACACGTTCTGGATCTGATTTGGAGCGTTAAACGCGCGAAAAACCGGAACAGCAAGGTTACAGGCGATTAGCAACCCTAATCGCCTATGTTAGAGGCGATTAGGGGGCCAATCGCCTATAAGGAGTCCCTAATCGCCTATGTTCATGCGAGTAGAGGGCTAAATGCTAGTAGTTACATGTGGTATAGCCTAAATGCTAGTAGTTACATGTGGTATAGCCCTAAATGCTAGTAGTTACATGTGGTATAGCCCTAAATGCTAGTAGTTACATGCGATTAGCCTTCCTAAATGCCAGTTGACCAACCTAAATGCTAGTTGACTTTTCCTAATCGCGTGTACTGCTGCTGTAAGTGTAAATTAGCATTCCGAGACCCGATTTGACATATAGGAACATGTTAGGAACCCCGTAACATATCTAATAACTTGGTAACATATGTTTGGATATAATTCGGTGATACGTGAGCTATGTGCTATAACTTGCTGGTCGTTAACGTATGTTAAGTGTGATTGCATGATTTCATGTTTGAGAGCGTAAACATAACACGGGGAGTCTCGGGTCACCAATGGGATGTCGAGTCTTGTACTTTGGGTCAGTTAAACAGTCACGGTGTTTTCAAACGAACTTGGTTATGGTCTGGACATCTAGGGACTAATTAACCTGCGGGTTATTAGTCTAAGTGCTTGTAACTGTCATATGTTAGGTCGCCGCTTTACGGGACTAGCATAGCTGCTGAGTTATTCGTATTACGAAGTAACGCAACTTAAGGTGAGTTTACGGCCCCTCTTTTAAACTGGTTTCACATTTTCGGGGGAGAAAACATGTGTTAAAACGATTATTTGGTAACTACTGTCATACTATGGGTTTCTATTGTGTACTACACGATCTTTGGAAGTCCCGGGGGGAACCATGAATGTGCGGGTTTGCACAACGGGGAAATGTGAATAGCGCTATTGGGAGTGACCAACCCCGCTCGTCGACTTGGAGGGTCGGCGGGTGCATATTGTCTCAAACAGGAACAACAGGAACAACAGGGTTACTACATCGGGCATACATTTGGTTTACGAGTTAGTAATGGTTTTCCAATCGTGGTAGTAACAAAACATACGCCTAGCTAGCGTACACTGGTTTTCGATTTGTTATAGTATGGACAGGTTGACTTGGTACTTGGATTACAAAACCTGTAAACTCACCAGCATTTTTGTGCTGACGTAAACTTTTACATGTTTTCTCAGGTCGCTAAGGTAGCACTACTGGACTAGGGCGCACGCGTCTGCACGGCGTCTAGTTAGAGTCGCATGGTTTCATATGTTAAACATTTGGTTTACTTTTGAGATACTGTTTTGAATAAGCTTCCGCTGTAAACGGGGATTTTAAACTATGTTTTGAAATTGCATTATATTCATTTAGACTTGTTTATTGTGATCGTTGGTTTGGATCCTGGTTTGTCATGCGCCTCGCGGTAAAACTCCGCAAGTGGATTTTGAGGGTGTGACATAACGTGAGTGTATATGTTTAGGTTTGGCTTTTGGAACACTTGAAAAGAGGAGAATTACTTACAAAGAAAAGGTCAATTTCCGTCCCGGGAACAATAAGATATCTACTTAGTATTGCCATGGTGAACCATAAGCCACACTTGGTGGTCTCCTAAAGTAGTTCCGGCGACTTCAGTTTAAGGTCCAGACGAACCCCTTTTCAATTTTTTCTCTTTACACAGAGGTAAGAATTAAGGACTTCTTATTATTGTTTACTTATACTTTATTAGCAAAATGTTAACCTTATTTTGATTTTTTTATTATTCTAGCAATAATCTGGAAAAAAAAGTAACCAAAGGAGTCTGTGATGAAGACACCTACAAGTGACAAAAGGCACAAATGTCTATCCCTTAGAATATCGGTAATATTCTAAAACTTATACAATTAAAATAAAGTATGAATGTAGAATATGATATTAGAATAGTTACATGTGTCATTTATAATATTTGTTACAGATGGCAAGAAAGCCAGAGGATATGTGGTGCAGAATTTCGAAAACCATGAACATGGTTTTAAAAAACGAGAGGCGCACAAAAGCGACCATGTCTAAGCGCGAGGCGCGAATCGCCAGGTGTATAAGCGGTGGGCTTTTGGTACCCGAGTTTATATATATATATCCTATAGTTAATTTGCTTCTTTTACCCAAAGTATTTTTATATCAGTTTAACTACAAGCCTAAAATCCCAATGTACAACACTTTTATGCACAAAAATACCCAGGTACGTGAGGCGAGCCTCAAGCCTGAAAATACAAAAAAAAAAAAAAAAAAAACTGAAAAATGCGCTTTTTTGGCGCTTCTGGGAAGATGTGTAAGCGCTGAGCCTTGAGGTTCTAGAGGTTGCGTCTTTGTTGCGCATGCGCCTCATGCGTGCTTTTCAAAACCAAGACCATGAAACATGTAATTTTATTTTTAGCAAATTTTTATTAATGTTTATACATAACCATATCATTGAAAAGCAAGGGTAACATTTCTTGACATTGCTAAACATATGGGTCGGGGTTGGATTATCCCTTTGTCGTGCCTGCACCTCATGCGTGTTTTTCGGCCTGTATGTTATTGTGACTTCAACTAATTTGGATCTGCTTTGTGTTTTTTTCAAATTACTTACCTTGTTTGACCAAATGGCTCTGCAACATGAATGGAGTTTGAAAATTTCATTGGTATGTTAGATCTCCTGTTAAATTACTATTTAAATCATTAATGTCAAAGGTGGATTAATGTTTTCATTCATTTTCACTTTATCTTGAATGTTTCACAAGCAATGGATTACAAAACTCAGTCAAAATACAAAGACCTTCTTTTCTGGTAAGCCTCCTCAATGGTTTAGTTTAGACGCTAAATTATTCAATGTTATTTTGTTTATAACTGGTCATTTTTTTAAATGTTACTTCCTAGAAATGAAGGTCAAAAGCTTTCATAGTTTTATTGGTCATGCCATCATATCTTTGTGCGCTACTGAATCTAATTTATGATCATTTTACTTGGAACCTAATATTGGAACATGAGCAGGCCATACGAATAGCTGGTGAAAACAAGTAGTTCTGAAAGGGAGTACAACGTTGTTAGTCATCAGGTAAGTTTGACCCGTTTGCTTATATAAAGATATGTACACATTCATCTTTGTGTTTGGATATAGTTGTTCTGAGTATTAGAGTGTATAATTAATTTTTGATAACCAGATTCATATCATCTTTAAAAAACTTATTCTTAAGGAATAATTCCCCGCTGTTTATCTTATTTTCAATACTTTTAATTTGCATTTTTTAATGGTTATAATAGTAGTCTACATTGCCATTCAAAAAAAAAAAAAAAAAAAAAAAAAGAAACAAAAAACAAAAAAGAAGAAGAAAGATACTTGTTGGAAATGGCAACAAAATGACTTTCATTAGAAATCAGGGCCTGCAAACCAACTAACAAGCAGCTAGCTTAGCTAGAGCCTGGCACCCAAAATGACTATTCCTTTGATTTGTTTTGCATGATAGTGACTTCTCACTGCATAAAGCAGATTGCACGATGCGTATGATTTTTGTAGGATAGCAATGTGCAGCTTTTTGAGTTTGACTTTAAAGATGCAACATTTGAATTAAAAAGGAAACCTGCACACCTAGCAAAAGGAAGTACAAAAGCTTAATTGGTGGTACCTTAAGTTTTTTTAGTTGTATATGGAGTTATTAAATTATTATCTGTTGTTTTTATTATCTTAGTCTTTGGAAATTAAATATTAATTTTGTAGTATGTATCATAAAGAAGTTAGTTGAAAACTATAATATAATGCATGGAGCCTTCTATACGTGAAGTTATTGCCTCGCGCCTCAGCTTTAGGGACCTTAATGCCTTGGCCTTGTGCTTTTTAAAACCAAGATCATAATCTTGCTTACATATATTCTTACACAGCGTTACCAGTTAATAAGTTACATTCATGTTGTAGTGTTGTGTTTAATAGCATTTGGAGTATATACAAATAGATAAATTAGTGACCAGTAATATTTTTGTTCGGTAACTTGATGGACCTATATAATCTTTACCTTGGTTGATAACTTGTCTACCATACAACTTTAATTATGTAGTGAATTTAAGTCTAACTTTGTCTATATCTTTGGTTTTTGGTACTTGGTTTACAACCGATGACGAGAGCAATAGATTGTTATTGGCTGCTAAAAGAACTTGAAGGGCATCAAGTATAACGAATCTTGATTTCTTGTATTATATGAATTTATAATCATTTCCTGTAATATATGAAGTCATACTTATTGTTGACTTGATAAGGTTTATTTTTTTTTTGTCATTTATTGATAACATGTGATATTTTTGGTTGTGAGGTCTACAACTTCTGATATTTTAGCTAACTTTTTTATGTATTATTTTATCCTTCTACTACACTCGAGTTTCTAAAACAAATATTAATTTGATAGAACGAATCGTACGCAATGTAGTTTGTTTAACAAAGATTAATGATGTTGATTAATTCAAAACCACAAGTCACTTTGTTACTTTGGATTTTGACCATAGATAGTCAAACGGTGTTAATTTATCTTTAGGGGTCAAACTAATACATATGATTTTTTTATAAACTGTACTTCATTAGAGTTACTATGCTCATTCATTTTTGTACTATATAGTCAAATAATGTTACTTTGACTTCAGGAGTCAAATTAAACACATACAAAAGTTGACACGAACTGCACTTTCAACAATTGATGCAGATAAGTACATATCATAGTCAAGAAGTGGCTATCAAGGTACTAAAAACCGGGCGCTTTCTTCATTATTCTATTTTTTCACGTGGTTTCATGCATCTTAACTTAGAATCTTAAGATGATAGATGCTATAGTTAATATCAATTCGATGAGTACCATAATAGGTCATATAAATTCTTCATTTGGGCGTTGTCTAGATCTCTAAATTATCAATTATGGATGAATATCATTACTAGCGAATATATTTTCTTAAAGCCTAACATTGGGACATGCTTAGCTTAGTGTTTCAAGGATCGAACTAAAAGTTTTGAACCTCAATCTTGTTAATGGTACATGATAAAAAGAGGTCATAATTTTTTGTTTATTTACCAAAAAGATTAACTAATTTAAATTTTGTTTCTTTGAGAACATAATGTAACATTTAACATCAGCAATTTCAGTTAAAAATGTTTAATACAAAAAAATAAAACCATTTGTCAAATGGGCTAAAACATCACTCACTACTATTGAATTTCTTAATACCCTACCGTTTATTCTGTTTTGATATAAAATATAAGTAATTTATGATTTGTTTCATTTTAGAGTTTGTTATAAAACGTGAGAGAAACTAACGTGCAATGGTGTTCTCGGATTACATCACAGACCTATGCTCGGTCAAATAAAAAAGCACAATATCTCCTTATGCGGCGACCGCATTGAGCGAAGGTCTAAACACAAACCGCTAAACAAACCTTGTAGTGGAAGTAATGAAGAACCTAATTTTTAATACAATGGTTACTGATGTGCTATGTTACAAAGACATGGAAACCATAACTGTTCTTCACATGAAATGCATAAGTTCGTAAAAACATACAATAAACAAAAAGTTTATACCGGAATGCTTCTGCCTTCGGCAATCACACTATGGTCTTGAAAATTTGATCAAAAACAGTTTTGAGATACATGTTCATACTCTACCTGGTTGTCTTTTTTCGAGCCCCAATGGTTGAGTAGGTAAATATAAGCGATGGTTTGAGTGTGATGTGCAACATGAGTAGCTCATAGGAGATGACATATGAGTATCTGACGATTCCAATAAGCAAAGTAAGTTCCGATGAGTAGATTGATAAACTAACAAAAACGTGTACTGAGTTGTAAGTTGTCGTCGCCGCCGCATCGCGCGGGTTTCCTGCTAGTGAAAAGTATATAAGTATAGCATGAAATTTCGTTTGAAAGAATAATATTACATAAATCGAGTAAATCGCAATTACGAAAAATAAGAGTAAATGAGTTGAACCAAATTCCAAATCAGTGATGTAAGAATAACTTTTAATAAATAGTGCGAGAGTAACCGCAAATTACGCGTAAGAATAATAACCGCCAATAAAAGGATAATGCGAGAATAACCATAAATAAGATAATGTGCGAACACGACTATAAATAAAATGATGTAAGAATAAAACAATGATTTCTTTTCAAATAAGGGTGCGCAGAATAGGCGTATAGCCTACTGGTATGCTAGTTTTAAATTTGGTAGTTTTGCATATATGCACTGAATGACAGCAGTCGTCTAACCACATCTCTATGGAGCTATATCCAGCTATTTTGTTAAACCAAAAGTTTTGTTGTTGGGAGTACAAGTGTAAAAAGATACATTTTCGTTTATAAAAACATAGTTTACTCGAACTTTGTGATCTAGTTGAAAGAATAATAGTAATGCATGAGAATACCTTTTTAGAAATTGAGGAATGCTTTAGGTTCAAAACATGTTCACATGAAAAGACTTCGTAAGTACACACTTTCATGTGTTTACGAGAAATCGAGTTGAAAATTGTTATAAGGTATATTATCAGTCGCAAGTTTATTTTCCCGAAAACATATATTGGATCCGTTATATGAAAACAAGAAGGTTTACATTTGACTTGTAAATATGCAAAACAAGTTTGTAAAATGCAAGAGGAGACCATATAAATTAAATGTGTTTCAAAAGACCAAGATTTAAAAATGTTGTGAATGATAAAAACAAACGTGTATTGCACGAAAAGCTTATAATTTCATAATGTTTCTGAAAACAAATTTCAAGCTTTGAAAAGAAGATCGAGCCACCGCAAGGAAAATGATAAGGACTGTGAACAACGTGTAAGTTCCTAACCTAACTTAAAAAACCCAAATCAACGTTGAAAGTCCATAGCGCACAAATTTCTTGTGCTGCGTTGATTAAGTGAATCAGCTCGGTATTTTTGATAATATGGTAGAAGTTTATGAGTTGTTTTGAAGACAATGGAGAATCCAGTTTGGCTTGGGTTGATTCTCCTTGATATTGTTTGGAAAGTGTGGGTAGGACGGATGTTGGGTCTAAATTTGGTAGTCTAATGTTATCAACAAGTTAAAGTCAACAAGTCAAAGTTCGGTAAACAAAAGTCAAAGTCGAACGAGTCGCGGTCAACACGTAAGGCGACTCGAGAAATCCAGATAATAGATCGATGAGTGAAGCTCAAGTTATGATCAAGAAAGGTGCTCTGGATAAAAAATATATTTTTTTAGATAAAATATATTTATTACTTTAGACAAATGATTTTCTTGTTTAGTGATTGTATTAGTAAGTTTATTAACCCTAGGGACCTAAATGTAATTAGCCTAAGTGTGTTTGGGCTATAAATAGAATGATAGATTAGGGTTTGAGGCAACACACATGCTAGAGAGATTTGAGGGGCTTTATTGTATTCATCTTATAAAAATCATCGAGTGGGTTTTTATTGATTATTTTATGTGTGTTCATCTTTATATCTTCAACTTAATCAGATTCAAGCTCTAAATCGATCCTACAATTTGGTATCAGAGCTTGGTACTCAAATTTGGGATTTAACCATCTACAAATTCGTCGTTTAATTTGATTTCTGTTGAAGATTTTATAGATTGTTTAAAGTTTTAGGTTTTTCATCAAATTGCGCACTTATTTCATCAATCTGCGCACTTATTTCATCAAACTGCGCACTTATTTCATCAAACTGCGTACTTATTTCATCAAAATGTGTACTTATTTCATCTTGCGCACTTGTTTCTTGTTCTATGTACTTAACTCAAGTCTTGCTGTGTGCACTTAACTCATAAGCTGCATACTTATTTCTTATTGTGTGCACTTAACTCATAAGCTGCATACTTGCTTCTTGTTGTGTGCACTTAACTCATAAGCTGCATACTTATTTCTTGTTGTGTGCACTTAACTCATAAGCTGCATACTTATTTCTTGTTGTGTGCACTTAACTCATAAGCTGCATACTTATTTCTTGTTGTGTGCACTTAACTCATAATCTGCATACTTATTTCTTGCTGTGTGCACTTAACTCATAAGTTGCATACTTATTTCTTGTTTTGTGCACTTAACTCAAGTATTGATGTGCGCACTTAACTCATAAGCTGCGTACTTATTTCTTGTTTCGTGTCTCCGCGCACTTAACTAGGGTTTCTGCGCACTTAATCAGAAATTCCTAGTTCTCTGCGTACTTACTGAAAATTGTGTAGTCCTTGTGTACTAATCTAGGGTTTCTGCGCAATTACCAAGGAAACCCTAGTTATCTGTGTACTTGTCAAAGACTGCGCACTTATCATGAGACAAGGGATTGACCGTGTACTTGCTATTGTTTCAGGTTGCTGCATTCCGATTTGTGTGAGTTTCTGCGCACTTACCAAAGGAAACTTTGGGAGACAGTGATTTTGCCTTCTGTGGCTTTATCATAGTGTACTTATTCGTGTGTTCTAGTCGTTATTCTGCCCGAAGTTTCTTGTGCCATCAGATCAACAAACCGTTAAATTTGCATACTTAAATTCTGCATACTTAAATTCTGCATACTTAAAATCTGCATACTTAAATTCTGCATACTTAAATTCCGCATACTTAAATTCCGCATACTTAAATTCTGCATACTTAAATCTGCGCACTTAAGAACTGCGCACTTAAGGACTGTGGACTTATTATTGGACTTTAAACTTTAAAATCAGAAAATCAAACTTAAAATCAACCTTAATCAATGGCTGGTAACAATAACAACTTAACCATGAATCCTATAACCCAAGCTGAACTGGAAACTGGAATCATAACTCGAATCCCTAAGTTAATGGGTGCACAAGATTATGGAACCTGGAAGAACCGTATGAAAGCCTTCTATTATGTGAATGATTTTACCCAATGGACCTTAGTTCAACTCGGACCACACCTCCCAATGAGGACCACAGAGGCAGGAGAGGTGTTCAAAACTGATGCAACTACTTATACAGACCTTGACAAGCGGTTGATTCAACGTGATCACAAAGCCTACGATGCTCTTACCAAGGCTCTGTCGAATGATGTTTTTAACATGTTCGAAGAGTATACCACTGCTCAGTCTTTGTGGTATGCCTTGTGTGACTACTATGAAGGAAATCAGGACATGATTCTGAAGAAGCAAGACATGGTTCAAAAGGAGTATGACATGTTTGGAAGCATTCGTGGTGAAAGTTTAAGCAGTCACATCGATCGTTTCAAGAATATGCTCACAAAGATGAAGAAAGTCGGGATTCCTGTTAACAACCGCAATTCAATCAAGAAGTTGTTCAATTCACTCCCAAAAGGAATGGAGCTTGAAATTCATGATGGTCAGAGAGGACTTTATGATGTCACTAATCCAATGACTTTGTCAGATGTGATAAATTCCTTAAAGTCATTTGAAAATGATGTCACAAAGGGAGAGATGAATCAAGTTGGTTACGTCCCAATATCAAGTCCACCAACATCAATATCTAGAAACATGGCTTTCACTGCTCCTATAAGCATGAAAAGTTCTAATCCATCCTCTATTTCAGCTGGGACTCTTAATAATCTCTCAGCAAATTCTGGAAATGAGATCAAGCCTACAAAAGGATTAGTAGCAGTAACCGACGAAAATGAGCCTGCTAAAATGCAAGTACCAAAGGCATTGACTGAGGACGACTGTGACTGGGGTGAAGAAGTTGCAACTGCAAAAGTCGACAACAACAAAGATCTTATGGGAAAGATTTGTACCAAGGGCATGGTGAGCCAAGAGCAGTATGTGGATGAAAAAGGTAAAGCTGTGAATGAGGAATCAAACAAAGATCATGCGGAGGAGGATCTGGTAAAAAGCATTCCTCTGGAAATTAAAACAAAACTGTGCACACCAAGGTGTGTCACAACAATTGCTTACTGTTTGTCCCACAATCGAAAAGTTTTAAGAGAAAGAGATGATATTAAAAAAATCAACAAGGAAATGAAAGAAAATGATTTGGCATATCAACGAAAGTTAAATGCAACTCTCGCTGAAATGCAAACTCTTAAAGAATTTTTCCTTAGAAAAGCTTTTTTAATAAATGATTTAATAGAAAAGTTAGAAAAATCAAGAAACGAAACAAATCATCTTCAAATTATTGTGGACAAATGGAATGTAAGCAAGAAGGCTCAAGCTGATCTAGTGGAGTGTTCAAGTTAATCTTTTGTTAAAGATGGAATTGGATATAAGGATAACAATGGGATCGAAAGATCTTTATTTTTACCCCTGAGCAAAAGCGAATATATACCAATTCCAAAACCTCATCCTAAAAACGATTTGTGTGAAAAGGAATGTGTCAAACCTGAGTCTAGTACTAATATGATTAAAAGCAATGCAGAAGTGACACAAAAGGCAGAGGTTGAAGATGATGACAGGTGTGGTGGAAAGACTTTAGGGTTGGGTCACCCAGGAGCCAGTTACTCAACAGTTAATTGGTTTATTTGGAATAATGAAAAGACTAAAACTGTTTTAAATTTGGATGACTGTACTAGACCTAGACCTAATGTTGATTCGAATCAGTGTTGTAGAAGGCGCCCTAGGCGGCCGCCTAGGCGGCGCCTAGGCGCTAGGCTGAAGAAAAACTTGGAATTTTGCCCTAGGCGGATTCCTAGGCGGTTTGGCAGTTAGGCGGAGCCTAGGCGGGCCTAGGCAGTGTTATTTTTTATTTTTTTTTATTTAATTTCTATGTATGTCTAGGTATTTCTTAGTATTATGTGTATATATCTTAACATATTTTCAAAAAACCCCTAAATTTGTGTATATATATATATAATACGTATAAAATACCAAAACGCCTAATTCCGCCTAATTTTCGCCTAGTCCCGACTAGTCCCTAGGCTGGACCTCACCGCCCGCCTAGCGCCTTTTGCAACACTGATTCGAAGTGTGTGGTAAATGTTTGTGATAGACAGAAACCTATCTCATGTTCTGATGTTTGTCATGATGATATTGTGCATGAATGTGCTGATTTAAAATCTGCATTTTGTGATGATAAAATTGTTTGTGCTCCACCTGTTTTTGTGCCCGCTCTCGAGAATAACAGGTTTGGAAAGTTCTTAACTGAAGAGATTCCAGAGTTTACTCCGTCAACATCATGCAAAGATGATTCACAAAGTGATTCGGAGTTTTGTTCATCCAGAGAATGGGAAAGCTCAAATGACTCGGAAACTTCAGTGTCAGAACTTGATGATAGAGTTGGCACTACAAATCAAGTCCATCAAGATTCACTGGAAGAAGATCTGTTTATAGAATATTGCTCAACTTCAGATGATGAATTAGTGATGAATGAAAATCACAAGGGATTAAAGATCACAGAGTCAAAAGGTGATGTAAAACTCAATGCTTCTCAACAAGCCGAATCAAGCTCAAAACAATCTACATCCCCAATTGCATCACACGGGACAATAAAGCATCAAAATCCATTCAAAGCTTTCTTTTGGTGTGGTAAAGAAGGTCATGTGCTTAAGCAATTTCCAGAACGACACAATCCAGACGGTAAAGGCAATGCAGATTGCTTCTCCGGATCAAAGGATAAAATGCATACATCTTTGAATGTTAGGATGATACATATTCCATCAAGATCTCTACATATGAAGCCGGTTTCATATGATTCAAAGATGAAAAGGACCAAAGCATCAAAACCACAATCTATTCCTCCAGATCTTAAACAGAAAATTGTTTCAAAAATTAAATCTTTTACAAACAATTTTTTAAAACCAACACAGGTTTAGCGAATCAAAGCAAAAGTTGAAAAAGAAACTAATAAGGGAAAAGGTATGGTGTTTCAAGAAGTTAGTTATATTGATGAAAAAGGACAAACCAGGACCACGATGGCCTGGGTTCCACTCTCTAATTAATTTACTTATGAGTGCAGGAACTACCATGGAGGACTGTTAGTAACACGGTTAGTAACAGTGGTTGTTCCAAGAATAGGTTTGGAGCGAAAATCTCACAGGTTTGGTTATGGTATCTAACCTGATTGCACAATTGACACCATTGTCACACACTCATTTTCTTGCTGATATATGTTTATGTGTGTCTGATGTGGAAGACTTTATTTTTCGTAAATAATTTTTTTAAGAAAATACAAAAAATTAATTACAAAAAAGGGGGTTGTACAAAAATAAAAGTTTAGGGGGAGTATGAAAATATAGTCTCGGCCATGAGATGTGATTAATGCAAATAATCCTGATCTTATATGGGAAATGATAGGAACTAACTTGTCTATGTCTGCACATGAATAGGATCTGAAGGACGTTACAACTACAAGTTAATGATGTGCAGGTAGGTTCAGCCTTCAAGTTGAGCAAACTGTTATAAGGTGAATAATAATAAATCTACACGAAAAGCTGGATTCCCACTGTGTTTTAGGTCTGCACAAGCTGAGTCCAGTCATACATAGGTTGAGAGATTAAAAGACACAGAAAATTTTGTGCATATATATTCAAAAGACACCTAAAAGTGCAGGCTACCAATGCGGGGCCAACAAATTAAGTGAGCACCAAAAGACACGCAATGTTAGTGACGTGCAAATATATATTAATAGCTCAACAATCAGATGATCAACTTCTCTGCTTATGGAAACATAGACCTGAAGCTCTCATCATCTGATTGAAATAATGATCATCTTCTCTGCTTATGGAAACATAGACCTGAAGCTCTCATCATTATATCTCGATAAACCTTGAGGATTGGTAGGCTTATACCTAGCACAAGTGGGGTCCACAAAATTTTCATCAATATTACCAAAAACATGATAATCTCATCACCAAACGTATGTTGAAAGACGAGAGGCATGGACTTAAGAGGACAAACATACCGACAATCATTCTTGGGTTGTAGCTATCCTCAAGAAAGTTGAAACGTGGCTAGGCTTTTCAAGTTACTGTGATCCCATATCTGATCCCTTCTATATCTCGAAGGTTGATGGTTGTTTAAAAAAAGGATTAAAACAAAAAAAAATATTAATTTGTGTATAGTTGTTTTTAAGTCTTCCATGTCACATTATTTGTGTCTCAAGTCGTTTGTGATACTTACCTAATTACACACCACAGATGTATACGGTTTTGTCTGTATGTTGAATTTGTCTAAAGAAAATTCGGAGTTGTGTTTGTGATTGTGGATATGTTTCTTCGACTACTTGCTGCAATGATGGCCAATCATCAGTTGAGCAAGATACCAAACCAAAGCACCTGTTTCCTCAAGTTTGCAGAAGACACCAAGATAGGAATCCTCCTCCTACGTCTTTTAAACCACTCAAGCTACCGAGAGTTGAAAAAGTGTGTTTTGATTTTCAAAGATGATGCATGCAAAAAGGGGGAGATTGTGAGATATGAGTTCTCAAAGAGCAAAGTGACAAGAACACCTCCAGCAAAGAAAATTTGGAAAGCATCAGTCTAGGGGGAGTATTGTTGGGTACTGGATTTGAGACTGAAGCTTCCTAAATTGAAGATCACGGTATGTAGAAATTGACGATTCTGAAGATGATACAAGATATTGATAACTTTAGACTAAGGGGGAGATTGTTGGGTCTAAATTTGGTAGTCTAATGTTATCAACAAGTTAAAGTCAACAAGTCAAAGTTTGGTAAACAAAAGTCAAAGTCGAACGAGTCGCGGTCAACACGTAAGGCGACTCGAGAAATCCAGATAATAGATCGATGAGTGAAGCTCAAGTTATGATCAAGAAAGGTGCTATGGATAATAAATATATTTTGTTTAGATAAAATATATTTATTACTTTAGAAAAATGGTTTTCTTGTTTAGTGATTGTATTAGTAAGTTTATTAACCCTAGGGACCTAAATGTAATTAGCCTAAGTGTGTTTGTGCTATAAATAGAATGATAGGTTAGGGTTTGAGGCAACACACATGCTAGAGAGATTTGAGGGGCTTTATTGTATTCATCTTATACAAATCATCTAGTGGGTTTTTATTGATTATTTTGTGTGTGTTCATCTTTATATCAACTTAATCAGATTCAAGCTCTAAATCGATCCTACAACAGGTATGAGGTTGTGAATGATCCCGGATGCCTTGACGAATTAGGGTTTTTCTGTATTAAAACATTTCTTTAACTTGTAAGTTAATTTTTTATATATTCTTATGAAATGTTTGAGAAAAGCTAAGTGTTACTTGAAACCTTAAGGGTTTTACAAAATTTATATGTTGATAAACCGTTTGTTTGTAAAGATTGTTAAGGCATCTCTTTGGACTCATAGTGTGCTATTGGTTTCAAGGCACAAGGTGTATGCAAGGTGTGTTTTTTTTTGAACGGCATGAAAGGTGTGTATTAATCTGGTGAATAGGCTTCTCTAAAACTGGGTTTTTGGATTTTGTGCTCTTGTGAGAAGACAACACAAGAAATGGTTTGATACGTCAATTGTTTTAGAGAGTAGTGTACCGGTGTGTATCGTGTAGATAAGCATTTATGTATGAATTTAGTCTGGCCAAAAGGAGCTAACTAATGATAGTTGGCTATGGCTTAGGAGACTAGGCGGTGGTGATGATAGTGAATCAGTATAGGATAAATGACGATATACTGTGTTAGGAGTATGGTAGACACGCAAGAGGGATACAAAAGGTCATAGCTTAGGGATATATTGTGACATCGATCAAATGAGTTTATAAACATGACGATATAAAACAGATTTTGATTAATAAGTTTGGGAAAGCATGTTCATAATGAGCTGGGTGTTAACGCAACATTCACAAAAATCAGGATGTGGTCGAAGTTAAACACAGAGTTTAAAAATTTAAATCGTAGGTAAAAATGTTTTAATGCAAGAGAAATGATGCTTTTTAAAAAAAAATCGCAAAGCATAAGCGTAGGTTTTAATGCGATAATATAGTGGGAAAAAAGTTTTAATAATGATGATAAAGAATCGAAAAGCGAATGATCACTGAATAATAGCATATTAAAACAACAAGTGATGAAATTGAAACTTCAAATGTCAAACAAAACATAAATATCAATGACATGAAATGTTGAGATTGTTTCCATAGGAAACTTTGACTAACTCAAGTATTTGAAATCTCCTAGTGACTTGTGGAGGCGTGCTTTAGCCTATATAAGTGAATGCTCATCCCGAGAGTTCCCAGGTAGGTATATGGGTCCCTCGTCTGATTGGGATTTATACGAAATACAAGGCCTAGACAGAAAACTCAGGATACAGGCGCTCACTCTTCCAGATTGCACGTGCCCCATCACTAGTGAATTCCAAAACTTTAGCGAGATTAAAAACGAGATGCAGAAATAGATCCTTGAGATGTGGATTTCACTCCTAACTCTAAGATGTATTTAAAAATTGAAAACTACAGTGGAATGAAACCACTCACTAAGTTAAGGATATCACTCCCAGCTTAGTGGTTAAGTTTCTTCTTGGAGGAAATACTCTTTGAGGTGTGGATATCACTCCTATCCCAAAGATATATTCCAAAGATGTATAACATATAGGGGGTGAAACTAATCACCAAGGTATGGATACCACTCCTAACTTGGTAATATCGTTTCGTTTATGAAATACGAGTGTCTTCTTCTCTAAACAAAATACCGAAAGAATAACGAGAAAGATTCATAGCGAAAATATCTTGAAAGAAAATATAAGGATAAAGAGAAATATACACGAGAGGACTCGTGAATGAAGCTTAGTTATATACTAGGCTAAAAGGCATTCTAATAACCTAATTCCTTATAACCATGGCTCTGATACCAATCTTGAAACACCCTAAACCCTTTTAACCGAAAATACGCAGCGAAAATACGAACCAGAAAATTTCTTGCTTTATAAAAACATTATCGTATGTTTGGAACCCATAGCTAAAAGATATTATAGGTGTTTCATATTTTATTGTTTCTTATTACATCATATACAACTCATCTATATTAGTTTACATGACCGTGACCCCGTACAATCCGCATCCTCACTCGACCCCCAACCATTTCTTGCTTTGTGAGCTTGACTTGACAACCTGCAACTACCACATAACCACTTCGTTAGTTCATTAAGTGACTTTATGCAAATATTCACAATATGGAATTAACGTCAACAATGCTCAATGGTCATAACAAAACGCCTTTTTGTAAGTTCGGATCCAGTCTCCGGATCCTATCCTCCAATTTCCATGCATTCATACTTACATACCTGCATTTTTATTATCATCCTCATAACAAAAAGATTAATGACATTACAATACACACGCACATACAAATCCCATGTACAAGTTATCTTAACCCGTCATACTACTCTTCCTTCATGTATTCTCAAGGACAAACATAACGTTTCCGAACTTATACTCAACCTACACATAACGAGCAACCTTTACATACATAACACTTTCACACATTACCGGGCATAAGCAACTATGCACACATTTTATTACACTAGCATCCAATGCGAGAAACCTCCATTTACTAAGCGGTTAACCATTTGTGTGACCTTGCATAACTATACAATTCAATCTAAATAGTTACACCCATGATTTAATGTACCCATCTATATATATATATATACACACTCATATCAATCCATACACATTACCATTCATTCTTATGCCATATTTGTTAATCTTGGTTTATTTCATGCTTAATTACCTTCACTTCATTTATCTTTGTTGCTCATTTATCCCAACTATTTTCGTTGTTGTATGGTGAACTATACCTGTTCACCAACAACATCAATTCGCTTACCTTATTATAAATTACCTTTTCATACTTGTTTCCCATTCTCTATTTATACATAAGCATACAATTACTTACCAAGAGTTTGCATCATAAGTCACTTACCTTTGCCCGTAGGAGTGTTTTCGCCTTATACGCGTTTGACTTATAGTCCCAACTTTTCACCTTGCTCGAGATCATATCCACTTGACCCGTTTACTTTTAAGCTTCTTGTACCTAGCTTACTTTCAAGTCAACATGCCGTGTTAGAATACTACTTTGGAACTTACCTATTCAAACATTAGTATTCATTCTACATCATTCAAACATGACATAAATACATTCAACAACTAGTTCTATTCAATACGTCTTTCCATATACTACCCGTTTGACCCGTTAGTGAAAATACTTGCATGAACTAGTTGGTAAGTGTTCTTAGACACTTTTTGAATGCCACAAAATATGCTATTCTTTCCCTACAATCCGTACTCCAAGACTACTACAAGCGTGTACATTCTTACATCTTTTCTTATTAAATATTACAATATAAATGTGCAGCGATTTTCTGCGCAGCTGTTGTTCAAGGTCGTTTTTCCCCTTCTAAACCTCGGAATCAGATCTTGACTATCAAACACAAAATGTGCGTCATTCAAAGACCTTTCCAAGCATATAAAGAACACCTCCTAACGAGTTTTCTATGATTTTATATGAATATTTTAAGATCAGGTCAGAAACATAATTTTGACCAAACAGCTTTGCTGTCAAAACTGAAATGTTAACATTAGATGCTGTTTTGACCCACTACAACTCAGAATCAGCTTCTTATGACTAAATGTGAAATGCAATATGTGCAACAAGCGTTTCAATGATATAAGGCTCGTCTTCTAACTCCTAATAACGAATGAGATACGCCCTTTACAAGATTACTATCTAGGGCTGTCTAAAGTGACGAATTTCATACAATTTTACACCATTTGACCCAATTCAAGTTTCATGTAAGCATTGTATCAAACACTTCATGTGCACCCTTTTTGCAAGTGAAATATAAGGCTTATGGACTTCTCAAACTTTGCCATTTAACTAGCTAATCATCAACAACATCATAATAACTATCATGCTTAGCTATTTCCAATTTCAACTTATAATTTTACCAACACATAAGATTCATGCAATACATATGGAATACAATTCCTCTACAATCCATGCCAAAAACATAGATTTCCTACTATTTTAGTAACATCAAAGCTACTAATCAAAACCAAAATCATCATCTTTGAATACAAGCAAGCTTCCAACAATTTAACTCGTTTATAAACCACTAAGAATGATCAAATTCACTAATAATCAATAATATCACGGATTTAACATGTTTTGTTCAAAACCCATATGTGGGTTTTGAACCCTACAAGAATTTGGAGGTTAGGGCTCTTACCAAAGCTTAATCCTTGAAGATTTAACATCTATTGCTTCAATCTCTTGCATTAATTTTCTTCAATTTTAGGGATTTAGGGGTGTTTAAGGGCTCAAGAAACCCCTTTTGGGGCTGATCACGAAAATGCACCCAATTTGGGTGTTTTGCCATTATAATTTTGACCTAGATTTACTCCTTTGGTCCCTCAACTTTACCCCAATGTTATGTTTTTATAAAAACTAACTACTCAAGTTAGTTTCTAATATTATTTACTCATTTATATAAATAATAACATCAACTAGGTTATTTCCATACTAGAACATAACCCACATTCTTATTTTCTAAGTCCCGTTTTATTATTTTGCTAATCACACATACTGGCGTAATTAAGCAAAAATGGATTTTCGGGATGTTACAAGTCTACCCCCCCTTAAAGAAGGTTTCGTCCCCGAAACCTCCTTCATTACTACCATACCAAGAATTCTTTACTTACTTATTTACTCATTCATTTCATTCAAAGTTTCATGCCATGTCGCAAGCCCACATATAGACTATAAAAATAAGTTTACTCGTGGCAAACATATTTCTATGTTTTGTTCTTACACTCTTATTTTACAAGAGGCCTATTACATTTATTAAACATAATAAATCGATTAGTTACGTATCCTACTTAGCCGTTCATTCCTACATTAGTCACAAGGCGTCCATCACGGGATTACTACAATATTCCACTATTAGCATTCCTTTTAAGTCCCTTCAACCATGTAGTTAGTTAGACTATATACATACATATATCCCAAACCTTAAATCATGGTTATCACTTTCACAACATACCTACTAATTCATTCCCCATTCATTCTCACTTAACTTGAGAGTTAGGCATAATTCCATAGGCACTACTGAATCGGTACGTCTACCATATACACCCACCCCTTTTTGGTAAATTTCAGAGCCATTCTAATCATGCTAATTTTTTTTTGTTACTTCATTTCATGTACTACTTACTGTAGAAACATATATGCATTGCTTAACAACACCGGGTCTAAGCTAAAATTCATTCATCTTTTGACCTTTAAAAGTCAAACTTTCCAGACTACATCATTACTTGAGATACCATTCATTCATACGGGGGTAATATTCAACATATCAATTTCCTACTTAACAATCACAAAATAACCAAATTTGCTAACCTTCCTTTCACAGCATTAACCAACCATCCTGATGTTGGATTGACCTGCTCCTTCACAAGTCCATGCCATACCTAGCTTGGTTTAGTTCATTCACATGACGAGTTCAAACTCGTTAACATCATATCACCTATATTGTAGATTTCATCATATCCAAAATTCGACCATTCATATCTATGAGGTCATTGGTTGGACAAATATTTTGCATTCATAACAAGTGTCTTTCAATAGTCCATGCAAAATTCTTTCCTTTTCATGTCTAACTATCTAAAATGCTTTGATAAAACTCCCGTTACAATACAAAATCGAGTTACACATCTAACATTCTTACATATGATCTTTATATTTTATAGTTTAACTTAGGGGTTTTACTTCTTTACCATTTAGGCATGCATACAAAACCTCATTCTATCTTTTCATGCAAAAAAAATTTCCTTTCTTGTTAAATTGAATCATCCACACGGGTCTTAGTATATAAGTTGTCCCGGTTCTCATAGATTATCTACTACATGCTCAACACGTAATTACGTTTACTTACCACATCAATAACTCGATATTGGTTTCGTTCCATTCATGCAATCTTTTTAGTACTTGCGTTACGCTTGCTAATTTGACTCGTTTGACTTTTGTAAAGTCAAATTGTCCATTCATTCTTAACTAGCTTCTACAATTAGTTAACATTTACACCGACTAATAGCTACATATGAAATATGTATTCATGTATCATGTAGGTCACATGACAAGTGTATCCCCAACTAAGTTATTGCCACTAAGTATGTACAACTTGCCAATCTACCTTAGCTAGAGATGTAACATTCCCCCTCCCTTCATTCCTACCCGAATGACCCGTTCTATGGATTATTCTATATTTCTACATCATTCCACCCAATTTGATCCATTAAGGTTATTTGACATTTTTTTTTTGTTATTAAGGATGATCCAACTAATAAGTAAGCTGATGAACTTACCTATAAATTCAAATCTTTCATTCCTACTTTTCGTTCATATAGGTTTGATCCATACTTATCTATGGATTCAAACTTTTCATTCCTATCTTTCATTCATATAGATTTGATCCATACTTACCTATGGACTCAAACTTTTCATTCTTACCTTTCATTCATATAGGTTTGATCCATACTTACCTATGGACTCAAACTTTTCATTCTTACCTTTCATTCATATAGGTTTGATCCATACTTACCTATGGACTTAAACTTTTCATTCTTACCTTTCATTCATATAGGTTTGATCCATACTTACCTATGGACTCAAACTTTTCATTCTTACCTTTCATTCATATAGGTTTGATCCATACTTACCTATGGACTCAAACTTTTCATTCTTACCTTTCATTCATATAGGTTTGATCCATACTTACCTATGGACTCAAACATTTCATTCATACCTTTCATTCATATAGGTTTGATCCATACTTACCTATGGACTCAAACCTTTCATTCATACATTTCATTCATATAGGTTTGATCCATACTTACCTATGGACTCAAACCTTTCATTCCTACCTTTCATTAACCTTTCATTCATTTACAGACTGCGCTTTATCACTTGAGAGTCTTCTACCTTAACCCACCACTGACGTTTAGTTACTTATCTATTCATTGCCATACTTAGTTTATAGGCATAATTCATATACGTTTTGATTAATACCTTCTGAGGGAACCCCTTCCCATTTTACTTTATAAGAAGGTTTATTCTACGCACCTATTCACACGATCGCTTACTTTCTAATTTAGCAGGCATACCTGTGATGACTTTCATGGTCTCACGTGTATCATATGCTTCTTGCGCACTGGCCAGGCGCGCAGTCCACATACTATCCACGTGTCTTCATGTAATCATCACCTTATGCCTGCGGACTGGGTTTCAGTTTTGTGCTACCCTTTCAATTTCCTTCCCTAAACAACATGGTTGTTTTTCATCTAAATTTTACCATCCCTGGGGATTTTCTCCCTTTGGTACAAATGTATTAATATTGCGTACCTACGAGCATTCTATGCATTCCACAATTTCCGATATCTATCTTGGATCATGTCCTAGAGACCTCTTCATCATCACCACAAAAGCCCACCTTAACATAAACACCACAATTAGTTGTTAACATCTCATGTGAGTTAATATCAAATTCTACCATTGGGCCTTGATCGAGTCTAGGAATGTACGGGTCACTAATTTCAAGAGCACATAGGTTTGAGTTCAAGTACTTACTTCCATGTACAAGATTTCACTCAAACCAGGGCTCTGATACCAACTTGAAACACCCTAAACCCTTTTAACCAAAAATACGCAGCGAAAATACGAACCAGAAAATTTCTTGCTTTATAAAAACATTATCGTATGTTTGGAACCCATAGCTAAAAGATATTATAGGTGTTTCATATTTTATTGTTTCTTATTACATCATCTACAACTCATCTTTATTAGTTTACGTGACCGTGACCCCGTACAATCCGCATCCTCACTCGACCTCCAACCATTTCTTGCTTTGTGAGCTTGACTTGACAACCTGAAACTACCACATAACCATTTCGTTAGTTCATTAAGTGACTTTATGCAAATATTCACAATATGGAAATAACGTCAACAATGCTCAATGGTCATAACCAAACGCCTTTTTGTAAGTTCGGATCCGGTCTCCGGATCCTATCCTCCAATTTCCATGCATTCATACTTACATATCTGCATTTTTATTATCATCCTCATAACAAAAAGATTAATGACATTACAATACAAACGCACATACAAATCCCATGTACAAGTTATCTTAACCCGTCATACTACTCTTCCTTCATGTATTCTCAAGGACAAACATAACGTTTCCGAACTTATACTCAACCTACACATAACGAGCAACCTTTACATACATAACACTTTCACACATTACCGGGCATAAGCAACTATGCACACATTTTATTACACTAGCATCCAATGCGAGAAACCTCCATTTACTAAGCGGTTAACCATTTGTGTGACCTTGCATAACTATACAATTCAATCTAAATAGTTACACCCATGATTTAATGTACCCATCTATATATATATATATACACACTCATATCAATCCATACACATTACCATTCATTCTTATGCCATATTTGTTAATCTTGGTTTATTTCATGCTTAATTACCCCCACTTCATTTATCTTTGTTGCTCATTTATCCCAACTATTTTCGTTGTTGTATGGTGAACTATACCCGTTCACCAACAACATCAATTCGCTTACCTTATTATAAATTACCTTTTCATACTTGTTTCCCATTCTCTATTTATACATAAGCATACAATTACTTACCAAGAGTTTGCATCATAAGTCACTTACCTTTGCCCGTAGGAGTGTTTTCGCCTTATACGCGTTTGACTTATAGTCCCAACTTTTCACCTTGCTCGAGATCATATCCACTTGACCCGTTTACTTTTAAGCTTCTTGTACCTAGCTTACTTTCAAGTCAACATGCCGTGTTAGAATACTAATTTGGAACTTACCTATTCAAACATTAGTATTCATTCTACATCATTCAAACATGACATCAATACATTCAACAACTAGTTCTATTCAATAAGTCTTTCCATATACTACCTGTTTGACCCGTTAGTGAAAATACTTGCATGAACTAGTTGGTAAGTGTTCTTAGACCCTTTTTGAATGCCACATAATATGCTATTCTTTCCCTACAATCCGTACTCAAAGACTACTACAAGCGTGTACATTCTTACATCTTTTCTTATTAAATATTACAATATAAATGTGCAGCGATTTTCTGCGCAGCTGCTGTTCAAGGTCGTTTTTCCCCTTCTAAACCTCGGAATCAGATCTTGACTATCAAACACAAAATGTGCGTCATTCAAAGACCTTTCCAAGCATATAAAGAACACCTCCTAACGATTTTTCTATGATTTTATATGAATATTTTAAGATCAGGTCAGAAACATAATTTTGACCAAACAGCTTTGCTGTCAAAACTGAAATGTTAACTTTAGATGCTGTTTTGACCCACTACAACTCAGAATCAGCTTCTTATGACTAAATATGAAATGTAATATGTGCAACAAGCGTTTCAACGATATAAGGCTCGTCTTCTAACTCCTAATAACGAATGAGATACGCCCTTTACAAGATTACAATCTAGGGCTGTCAAAAGTGACGAATTTCATACAATTTTACACCATTTGACCCAATTCAAGTTTCATGCAAGCATTGTATCAAACACTTCATGTGCACCCTTTTTGCAAGTGAATTCTAAGGCTTATGGACTTCTCAAACTTTGCCATTCAACTAGCTAATCATCAACAACATCATTCTAACTATCATGCTTAGCTATTTCCAATTTCAACTTATAATTTTACCAACACATAAGATTCATGCAATACATATGGAATACAATTCCTCTACAATCCATGCCAAAAACATAGATTTCCTACTATTTTAGTAACATCAAAGCTACTAATCAAAACCAAAATCATCATCTTTGAATACAAGCAAGCTTCTAACAATTTAACTCGTTTATAAACCACTAAGAATGATCAAATACACTAATAATCAACAATATCACGGATTTAACATGTTTTGTTCAAAACCCATATGTGGGTTTTGAACCCTACACTAATTTGGAGGTTAGGGCTCTTACCAAAGCTTAATCCTTGAAGATTAACCCTCAAGAACACACCATTCATCTATTGCTTCAATCTCTTGCATCAATTTCTTCAATTTTAGGGATTTAGGGGTGTTTAAGGGCTCAAGAAACCCCTTTTGGGGCTGATCACGAAAATGCACCCAATTTGGGTGTTTTGCCATTATAATTTTGACCTAGATTTACTCCTTTGGTCCCTCAACTTTACCCCAATGTTATGTTTTTATAAAAACTAACTACTCAAGTTAGTTTCTAATATTATTTACTCATTTATATAAATAATAACATCAACTTGGTTATTTCCATACTAGAACATAACCCACATTCTTATTTTCTAAGTCCCGTTTTATTATTTTGCTAATCACACATACTGGCGTAATTAAGCAAAAATGGATTTTCGGGATGTTACAAATCTGTAACACCCTAACCGATGGCGGAATCATCGAGGCGTCACGTAGTGATGATTGTTCAATAGCTCATGGACTAAAAGTGTAAATATTGATACATTGTTTAAGTAGTTTATTACATTGAAAAGAGATACAAGATACAATGATTCAAACTAACAATCTAAACTGAAATACAATGAATCCGAAATCTAAGTATAAATTCCAAAAGCTAAAAGGGCGTCTCAATAATAACCTGAAACATGTACCAATATAATATAGGTCAATACAAAAATGTATTGGTGAGCATACCCTGTTTTGAATACATATAGTATAAAAAACGTTTAGCAATTCATGTGTTGTATACTGTTTGCAACTATGTATTTAAGTAGTATCTGGATCAAAATCAACCCTATGAAAGTGAAATGAAATTTATATATAGTATCCCCTATTAACTGTAGTAATGAAACACATAGCAATGACCAAGGTCTCTCAACAGAGTCACAAGGGGTATATACCATAGTACTATTCATTGAAATGCTAGGCCGCAACGGTTAATGATTTTGACAAGTCATAAATACACAAATGTAACACAAAGCAAACACACATGAGAATTGCACGTAGTGAAAAGAAATAGTAATTTGACATAAGGTACATGAGTAGCCCCAAACAGTAAAATGAAAAAGGGGAAAGATATACTCATTGTTTGCTAAGTAGTAAATCAGAGAAAGTTCGTCGTAAAAGGCTTAAGAATACTAATGAGGAAAGTGACTTAAAAAGTCTAAGGTATCTAGGGTTGTAAGGCATTAGGGTTTGCTAGACTTATGTAGGGAAGATGAAGTTTTTATGATAACTCGAATAATAGTTTTTGAAATAAATATATCACGATTTAAGATTATATATGTGACTAAGAAAATATAAACACTTATGTTTCCCACACTTAGGAACATTTCTATTTTATAGAAAAATATCCATAAAACAGATTTTATTATTTATATTTAACTAAATAATTTATTATATCTAATTAAATATTATTAAACTAAAAATACAAGATATGATCCAAAAAATGATATTTTTATCAAAAATGATTATTTTATAATGTAAAATAGTGAAAATAAATTTCTCATAAATTTTCTCACTTTATTTGCATTTAAAACCGATTTAATGAATTTAAATCACGTTTAAATGATTAAAAATAGGAAAATCAATAAAAATAAATGTTTTCTGAGCCAATAATTTTTATTTCAGTTTATGATGATTAGAAATAATTCCCCAAAAATTTTGAGTTTAAAATCATTAAAATGAAATTTTAATCAATTAATTATAATTAAAAAAATTTAAATGAATAAAAATACGAAAATAATTTATTTTTCAGAAATTAAAAATATAATAATTTTCTATGAGGTGTCAAGAGTCTACATCTAAATTTTGATAATTTTTGGGGCAAAAATGAATTTATTATGAATTTTTAGAGACACAAAGGATTATATATATACATATAAATAGAAAAAAATAAACGAACGGACCCGGGGTTCAGGGGACTCGAACCCGGGTCTAGCCTATGTCACAGTATACCTAACACATTTTATTACACTAGCATCCAATGCGAGAAACCTCCACTTACTAAGCGGTTTACCATTTGTGTGACCTTGCATAACTATACAATTCAATCTAAATAGTTACACCCATGATTTAATGTACCCATCTATATATATATATACACTCATATCAATCCGTACATTTTACCATTCATTCTTATGCCATATTTGTTAATCTTGGTTTATTTCATGCTTAAATACCCTCACTTCATTTATCTTTGTTGCTCATTTATCCCAACTATTTTCATTGTTGTATGGTGAACTATACCGGTTCACCAACAACATCAATTCGCTTACCTTATTATAAATTACCTTTTCATACTTGTTTCCCATTCTCTATTTATACATAAGCATACAATTACTAAACCAAGAGTTTGCATCATAAGTCACTTACCTTTGCCCGTAGGAGTGTTTTCGCCTTATACGCGTTTGACTTATAGTCCCAAGCTTTTCACCTTGCTCGAGATCATATCCACTTGACCCGTTTACTTTTAAGCTTCTTGTACCTAGCTTACTTTCAAGTCAACATGCCGTGTTAGAATACTAATTTGAACCCGACATAAAGTCACCGACGGTTACCACATAATAGCTCGATAACTGCTTGTTTTAAAACGTTGAGAAACGATCGAAATGGGTTAATTATGGAGGAGAAACGTTTACCCAATAATAAAATCGATTAATAACCATTTAAGGTCAAGTTTTTAAGTTCGCCGGATTGTTTCGGTTGGCGGATTCGGCTAAACAAACTTGCCGGAAACAGGCAATAGGGAAAGTCCAGTGATTTTTTTTAAAAGTTTTAAGAATTGGCAAAAATGGTCCCTTTAGTTAGTATAGTTAAGTTTATTATTGGTTGGTTAGTTCAGCTAAATACTTAGCACAGTTCCTCTTCCAGTGCCTAGTCTCATCACAATGAAAACACTCGGCATCCTTCAGAGGTTTCTTGTTGGCAACAGATTTGCCTTTGCCCTTCCCTTTGCCCTGATTGCCCTTTTTCTTGGTGTTAGGTTTCTTAACTTGACCCTCCATGATCATCAGCACTGGTGCAGTCTTGCTAGGTATGTTTACCTCAGCAGTTTTGAGCATCTGATGCAACTCTGCAAGTGTCTTCTCCATCCCATTCATATTGTAGTTCATAATGAACTGATCATATGACTTGGGCAATGAGTTGAGAATACTATCCCCAGCCAACTCATCACTCAAGGGGGATTCCAGACGAGCCAAGTGATCAACATATGCCTTCATTTTTAGCACATGAGTGCTAACTGATGTACCCTCTTGCATACGAGTGGTTATGCGTAATCGCATCCCATCAAACCTCTCATGACGAGCCTTCTGCTGGAACATTTCCATCAGGTGCTGATTCATCTCGTATGCCATCATCTCATACATTGTCCTTTGAAGTTCAGGGATCATGGATGCCACACCAGACATGAGACTTTTAAAGAGTCATCAAAGTGCTTAGAGTAGTTTCTATAAGCAACAGAGTTCTGATTGATGGGTTCATCAGGGACTGGCGTTTCAAGAACATACAACTTGTTCTCCGCCTTGAGAACAATTTACAAGTTGCAGTGCCAGTCCATGAAGTTGGAGTGGTTCAGTGTGACAACCTGCACCCTTCACTTTTCATAAATGTTCATAATTGGTTCCTCAACTATTTCAAAATTTTCATTTTTAACCCTCGTATTTTAATAGGACCAAAATTCACAATTTAATAAAACTTATAATTTTTATAAGTAAAGGTATGCACGTTTTATACTCACATCTACACCCGAGCACGTATGTTTCAAACCTTGATACTCAAAGCCCTTAATTTTCGGTCCTAAAACAACTTAGAAACAGAAGGAAACAAGTCTATAACTTAAATTGATTAAATTAGAAAAATTATTTTTTTTAGCCCTCGCGGTCCGCTAAGACAGTCTGAGTCAAAGTCCCAGTCAATGTCCTAGTCAAAGTCTTAGTCAAACAGTCAAAGTCCTAGTCAAATAGTCAATTCATCATAAAACCTTACTTTATGGTGTTGACCAATTTTAATGGCTAATTGAATCCAAAACTAGTATAAATACCCACCTATGACCCATTACACTTTGCACCTCTAAATCGATTGTTTCAATTCGATTAAACACTCCCTCATACCTTTCTTCTATAGTATATTACTTCTACATTTGAAGCTTTGATTATAAGCTCTCGTAATTGGCGAATTGGAAGCTTGATATATTTTCCTATTCGGTTTCTTTTCTTCTAAGTTGGACTAGTTTCGTTGTTGAACCTTTGGATTGCTCGCATTTTCACGCTCGCTTAGTCATCTAGTCATTTGGCGAAAGTGAGTATTTCCTATCCCCTTTTTGCTTTTATTCATTTTTGGGGTGTTACATGTACACTTATACAAATTACAAATACAAGTTCACATTTTTTCAATACAATTCTAGTACCATGTGCATTTGCTTACAAACGTGCTTTATGCTTAGACATTACATGTAGAATACATTTGTACTTAGTGAAATCATTAACGTTGTACAAGCCGACCTTAACATTGGATAGCGCTATTTGGATTGACAACCCGCCTAGGTTGATTCTCCCCCTTTTTCATCGGAGAATCCGTGCCCATTGTTAAGTTATTATCCATTTATTGGATGAGTACACCGCCGTTCATTTTGTACATTATACAGTCACAGGATTGATTTCGCTCATTTGTATGATACATAGTTTACATATTTGCACTGTAGCTTGCACTTGAATTGTATACCATTTTTCCAACTTACTATATGTATTAAAACTAGGAATGCTCACCAACATTTCGTATGTTGACAAAACCTATTTTGTACATGTTTCAGGTGCAGTTTGATCTTAGTTCCATAGCATTGGATTTTAGTGCTTGCTTTTAATAAGTTATTTTAAATTTCATGTTTCGTTCAGACTTTTGTATTTTTTTTCCATTTCATCTATGTAAGACAATTTAAATTATTCAATAATATATTTACATTTTAGTACCATGTGCTTTTGAACAATCGTCACTACGTGACACCTCGATGATTCCGCCATTGGTTGGGGTGTTACAGATTGGTATCAGAGCCATGGTTATAGGGAATTAGGTTATTAGAATGCCTTTTAGCCTAGTCTATAACCAAGCTTACATTCACGAGTCCTCTCGTGTTTATTTCTCTTTATCCTATTATTTTCTTTCAAGATATTTTCGCTATGATTCTTTCTCGTTATTCTTTCGGTGTGATGTTTAAAGAAGAAGATACTCGTATTTCACAAACGAAACGATATCACCATGTTAGGAGTGACATCCATACCTTGGAGATTAGTTTCACCCCTCTATATGTTATTTATCTTACGAATATATCTTTGAGATAGGAGTGACATCCACACCTCAAAGAATATTTTTTTCAAATAGGAACTTAACCACTAAGCTGGGAGTGATATCCTTAACTTAGTGATTGGTTTCATTCCACAATCGTTTTCAATTTTGAAATACATCTTTGAGTTAGGAGTGAAATCCAAATCTCAAGGATCTATTTTTTGCATCTCGTTTTTTTTAAACTCGCTAAAGTTTTGGAATTCACTAGTGATGGGGCACGTGCAATCTAGAAGGATGAGCGCCTGTATCCTGAGTTTTCTGTCTTGGCCTGGTATTTCGTATAAATCCCAATCAGACGAGGGACCCGTATACCTACTTGGGAACTCTTGGGATGAGCATTCACTTATAGGCTAAAGTACGCCCCACAAGTTACTAGGAAATTTCAAATACTTGAGTTAGTCAAATTTTCTTATGGAAACAATTCCAATGTTTTATATCATTGATATTTATGTTTGTTTATCATTGAACATTCCATTTAATCACTTGATGTTTCATATGCCATTATTCATTGATCATTCGCTTTTGAATCTCTTATCATCATTACTAAAACTTTTGTTCAATATATTATCGCATTAAAGCTTACACTATTTCAATTATGCTCATGATTCTTACACTATAAGGTATTACTCGTTTTGCGTTAAAACACTTTTACTCACGACTTAAGTTTTAAACTCTGTGTTTAACTTTGATCACATCCTGATTTTTGGAATGTTGTGTCATCATACAGTTAAAAATGAACATGTTTTTTTTCCAAACTTATTATTTCAACCTGTTTTATATCTTCATGTTTACAAACTTACTTGATCGAAGTCACAGTATATCCTCATATACCTAATACTAATATTGTTGCACCCAGTCTCCTATGCCATAACCAACTACCATTAGTTAGAACTTCTTAGTCAGACTAAACTTATACATAATACCTACCTACACGATACGCACTAGTACACTACTCTCTAAAACGATTAATTTGACGACTTATTCTATAAGTCTTTTCACAAAGCCTATTCGCCAAATTAGAACACGCTTTTCATACACCTTGTGCCTTGAAACAAATAGCCCGCTATGAGCCCAAAGAGATGCCTTAACGATCCTGCAAATAAATGATCTTTCAATGTATAAGTTTCGTAAAAGTTTGAAAATTTAAAAGGTTTCAAGTTTACCCAGTCTTAACGGGTAACACTTCGATTTTCTCAACATTTCATAACTATTAAAAATTTCCGACTTTTCAACCCACAAGTTAAAGAAATGTTTAAATACAGAAAATTTTATTTTCCAAAATTCGTCAAGGCATCTGGATCATTTACAACCTTCACGTCATTTTAAATCTTGGACTTTCGAAACACATTAGATTTACACACACTTCATGAAATTGTTTCATCTTGCATTTTATAAACTTGCATTGCATATTTTACAAATCAAATGTAAATCTGCACGTTTTCATATAACGTATCCAATATATGTTTTCGGGAGGAATTTGCAACTAATAATATACCTTATAACACTTTTCAAACTCTACTTCTCGTAAACACATGAAAATGTGTACCTACGAAATCTTTTCAAGTGAACCTGTTTTGAACTTAAAACATTATTCGGTTTCCAAAAAGTTATCCTCATACCAGTAGACTATACGTCTGTTCTGCGCACTTTCATTTACAGTAAATTTCATTTTTTTACACCATTCTATTTATAGTTACGTTCGTACATTATCTTATTATTTTTGTATTATTCTTTTGTTGGTAGTTATTTTCACGCGTTATTCGCAACTTTTCTCGCACTAGTTATTAGTAGTTATTCTTACAACACTAGTTTTAAACATTAATTTAACTCGTTTACTTTCATTTTGTGCAAATTGTGCGATTTACTCGATTTACGTTATGCTATTCTTTCAATCGAAATTTTATGCTATACTTATATACTTACATGAACGCATATTTGGTATGCATATATTTTTTTTTTGTTGTGAGCAAAACCCTGTTATACTTTACATTATTTTGTTCATCATCATGGCCAACGAACATACTAATTGATAGCTCGTATGAGATCTAAGCCAGTTCCCATGTACGACTCGGTTCAGAGTATTTGTAACAAACGGAAAAAATGAGGTAATTCCGTACAAATTAATTATGTGTGATTAACTTAATTACGTGCAATTTCGAATTAATTATATTAATTTGGCATTTAGAGAATAGCAAATTCCCCATAAGATGCATAGGAATGCATGTGTTTAATTTGAAGCACGGCGAAATCACGTGCAAATTAACTTGTGTTGGAACGGACGTTGGTGATTACCCAGTAAAAATTTAATAAACAAAAATTATCCCGGACACCCAGGATATAAAATAAAGGGGTATTTTCACAAAATATAATGGGTTTTGGAACTCCAAAACCATAAGTGAAAACTTTCCATACAAATCTCCCGGTAACGAATAAAGTGCGCGTACCGCACCCGGTACGCGTATAACTTATAATTTCACCCGACAAGAGCCTAAATAACCAATCAACGCTTCAACTAAGCTATGTTTAAGGGTTATTAGAGGCGCTTTTGATGTCCGAATAACACGCGAATAAAGTCCGAAAAATACCCGAACGGCACCCGAACGTAAAAAAATTAAACATAACAAAATTAATTGACAAATATTTTTGCCCAAAGGGACCCCACAAACACCCCTCAAAAACCGGCTACCCTATTTGCCCCATACATAATCTTATTTTTTTTGTACTAGAATATCTAAAATGATATGAGAAAGCATGGTGTGATCTTGTGTTATCATTTTATAAGTAAATTGTTGTCCTTGAAAGATCCATCCAATCCATTCATATCATCAAAACCCACGGCCATATCTCCAAACCATCCATCAAGATTTTCTTTTGATCACTTGTACACACATATGCTCATTTTAAATGAAATAATATCTAGTGAAGCAATCTTATTAAATCTTGGAAAGATATGAATAATCTATAATAGAACACAAGGCTTTCACACTTGAACACAACTCCTCTTTCCTTCTTGAAGTTGGCCGTGAGTTACAAGCATCCATCCATACATTTCTTTCAAGTTAACACCTCCAAATTACCTCTAAACATTCATCCATCCAAACCCCATTGTGTGTTTCAAGAGCTTGGAGCTTAACCCCTTGGAAGAACACACTAAACCTCATCCAAATCAAGTGATTTTGTCTTCCCTAGCCTTGTGCTAGTAGTAAGCTTCTTAATCTTGCTTTGTTTCACTAAATATTTATATTATGTGTTTTTTTTAAAAGCAAGTTGTACACAATTGTTTAACAAGGTTTTTAACATGAGATGTAATATGTTTTATCAAGTTAAAATGGATGTATGAAAGTGTGTGTGTGAGCCGTGGGGTAGGATGGTGATGGATGATAATGTTTTGAGTTTATAAAAGTAACATATTCAAGTTTAAAATGTTGATCAAGGCATAGATTGTTATGGTAACTTGAATACACTTGAAAGAGATGTTGATCACCTTAAAATAACTATCTAAAGCTTAATAACATGTTGATCTTGTGAGAAATGTTGAAATATAAAGTTTACATAACATAAGAAACAAACATAATGTTAACATTTTGGGCAAATTGGACTTAATACACAAAGCACACCTATTATTAGCCTTAAGTAAGTTATTATGGACTTTGGACAAAGTTAGAACATAATAATAACCTTCCATGACAAAGTTGATTTAATCAAGATTACTAGTTTGTAAGAAATTGTCACTTTTGGAAGCTTAAGGATGAAAATGAAACTTTTGAAAGTTTTGGGTGTTATTTGGAAGCTTTAAAAGTTAAAGGGTGAAAAGCGTCATTTTAGAAAGTTAAGTCCAAAAATGTGACATTTAAAAGTTTGGTGTTAAAAATGTAAACTTGGATAGTCAAAGGTGGATTATGGAAAATATTTCCAAGACTTACAAAAATAATGTATTTTTGTATTAAATGTTATTTTTATAAAATTTGGGTTTTATAAAAATACAATTTACCAAAGGTTTGAGGAAATAAAAACTAGGGATTTTATTACAAGAATTTGGTAATTTTAAAGACTTAGGGAAGTTTTATAAAAATGAACAGTTTTATATTTATGGGAATATAAAAATGTTGGGACATTTTGGAGCTAAAACAACTAAGTCTTGGTTTTGGAAAATACAAAAGTTATTTTATAAATTTCCAAATAAAAATATGGTGAAATTAATAGTGGATTAATTTCGAGTAAATCATATTGTCGGAAATTTGATAAGAATTACTAAATACATATATATTTTCGGAAATAGGAAAATAATATTCGACGTGAAGTATTTATTCCTACAAAAATATATATATAACACTTTCCTAAGTGTTGGAACGTATTCGTGGGAGAACCTAATCGTAATGTGATCTCTAAAGATTGCGCACGTAAAATTAAGTTAAGTCTGAGAACTTAACAAGTTAAAAATATAAAATCGAATCGACAAGACCTCAGTATATTTATTTGAATGGGAAAATAAATATATGGAACAGTGAGTCGAGTCGAAAGTTATAAAACGAAAAGTCGAATCGACAAGATCTTAGTATATTTATTTGAATGGGAAAATAAATATATGGAACAGTGAGTCGAGTCGAGGGAATATCAAATCGACAAGATCCTAGTATATTTATTTAATGGGAAAATAAATATACGGTAAAGTGAGTCGAGGCGAGTGTTGGAAAATGAAATCTCGATCGACAAGATCCTAGTATAACTACTTAATGGGAAAGTAATTATGCGGTAAAGTGAGTCGAGTCGGAGATAAGTTTATCCGAGTTAGTAAATATATTGAAAACACATATATTAAACAATAAGATCATGATGTGATACAATCGGGAAATGATCTTAGTTCGCGGCGACGAACCTAACTAACTTCAAGGATAATGTTGATATGTTTATTAAGCATAAGTTAAGTGAAACTTATAACGGGGGTAATCCATCACCAACGGACCTAGACACGTGTTTTAAACGGGGAATTGTATAACAATTGTGTTGTTGGGAGTTGGGTGTACAACTTGCCGGTAAAACACACATGATAGGCTTAGTGACTCATACGTCTAAGAACGCCTGTAGGTATTTGACCTTGGATACCTGCTATTCTCTGGTATTTGTGCACGCTGAGTTTGAGGTGAGTCTCACGGCCCCATTTTAAACTGTTTTTACGTTTTTGGGGGAAAGATATGTTTTGTTAAATTGCTGTAACATGTGGAATATAATATTTAGCACGATGGGTACCTGGGTAACTGGAAACCACTTGGGGTAAGACCTCGCTGTTTACTGTAACCATTAATTCAGGGAATGAAACCAAAGGGATATCTGGATAGTACTATCGGTGCCTGACAAGGCCCACCTCTGGTTGATAGCGTCAACCCGGTAAAGACAAGAGGTGCATGTATTCTGAACTGAGTTGTTGTCCAAGAAGCAACTCGCGGGGCAATCTGTTGTATAGTCTTGGTTTGGTTATGGGCCCGGGAGGGAGTCGCCATCGTCATGTAGGAGCTAGCTACTCCACATATATGACACTACTTATATTATATTTCCGTTACATGCCGGTATTGCAATGTTTGCTTGTGAAATTAAAACCTGTGAACTCACCAATATGTATATATTGACGTGTCTTTTAAACATATCTTTCAGGTAATTAGATTGCTGAAAGGAATGGCTAGTGCGGGGGAAACGGGGACGTCGGTCTTTTGGGGGTTTTACTCTTATTTTCCGTTGGTTCGGAATATAGTCGAAAAACCCTTTTGTTTAAATTGAACTTGTGTAGATGTGTACGTTTGGGACAACGAAAACATCTTACGACGTCTTAATAATATGATCATTTCTAATTAATTATTGTTTGTGTTAATCTTGACTTTGATATACTTTTCGAGCGTTGCGCCACGTGTTTCCGCCGTTGGCGTGGTGTGACAGAAGTGGTATCTGAGTCAAGGTTATAGCGAACTAGCATTTTTGTAAAATCTAGACTATAACCGGTTTTGGCTCGAAAACAAAGTTTTCAAAACTAAAACACAACAAAATATTTTTAGAAAAGAAAGAAATTTGTACATGGGATGTACAAGGGGAAATTCCGACTGACTAGCCATGTCGTCAATATAGGAAGTGTTAGAAGATAAAAGATAGAAATATGTGCTATTTGTAGATCTAATTTGCTAACATTAAGTTAATCAGTGACTCATATATATATAGTACGGTTCTTTGCCAGAATATGTCGCGCGCCAGTCATGCGATACCTGTCCCCAGTTTCGACAGTAGTTTACAGATTGTTGAGGTTATTCCTGATGATGTGGAGATCATAGACCTTGACCCGATTAAGGACGAGGATCATGCGGAGATGTCTGCCGAGTATGCACCTGAGAGCCATGATGATCACGAGGATGGCGGAGAGGACGAGGTAGCCGATGAGGACGATGTTATGGTTGATACTGAGGAGGAGGAGGAGGACCCGTCCATGGACGAGTCCGAGTCAGAGTCTGTTACAGCTCCGGCCGCTGTTGCCAGCGAGCCGCCTGTTATCACACCTCCTGTTGTTTCACCAGTTGTTCCCCCGGTCCCTGCTGTCAGGGATTTTCCTGTTGGTTGTCAGGATCCTGTTGATCCCACCAGGGGCAGGGCTGTCCCTGCTACTTCCGAGTCAGTCGAGTCTCCCTTTGATCCGGATGTACCCGTTGATTACACACCTGTTCCTATTCCACATATCCATGTTCCTCGAGACGCATATTTAGCACCTCTTGTGAGAGGACTACCTGCTGGATTCCTGGAGCCCAGGAACCCTGCGCTCCGTGGTGGCCGATCTGACGGTCAGGAGTCCGTAGCGTCAGTTGTGCCTACAGTTCGTGGTCGTGATTCTCTTTGGTACCGTGGTCCCAGTAGACCTCGGGTTGTTCTTGGCCTAGCAGCTGTTCCTGCTGAGCCTGAGCCTATTGCACCTACTGAGCCTATCGCACCTGTTGTTCCTGAGAGCATTTTTGGCTCGGACGAGCCTGTTGCACCTGTTGATCCCGTGGAGCCTATCGCTCCAGTCTCTGCTGAGGTGCCGGTTACACCTCTACCTCCTGTTACTCCTTTACCACCGGTATCCCCCACGCCTCCTGTTGTGACTGAGCCTGTAGCCGACGGTCACGTTGGTTTTATTCTTGAGGGTAGTTCTGCTCGTAGCTCAGACCTTAGACGAGCGGGTATGAGAGCTTACCCATCTGCTAGTCCGGATGCCCCCACTACTGATACACCTGTTATACCCGAGGTGACAGTCCCACCTCATACCACTGTTTCACCACTTGAGGAGCCCCTGTTACCCTTTCTCACATCCACAGTCCCACCTGCTGATCCTGTTATCACTACATCTACCACTGCTCCTGTTGTGTCTATGACCCCACCTTCTATGCTATATACCTTGGGTGCGGGTGACCCTTATTTGGTTGGTTCACGTATTGCTCATGGGGCGGCAGACCTGCCCCAGCCGTTTGCACCGAGACCTTATCATGTACTAGATATTATTGGCCCTTCGCAGCCTACTGTTCCTGATATGGCTGGGCCTTCACAGCCCTTCGAGGCAGCCCGTTTGCCAGCCGCGGCTATGACCACCCTACTTTCACTTGAGCATGATTTTCAGAGCTTATCGGATATGATCCATGGTACGGTCGTACACATGGATTACCAGGTACGGGTTATGTGGGCCCGCATCATTGATGCGAGCTCAGCTTTGACACACTATGCGGATGAGCTTCTGAGGATGGATGCCTTGCGTGGCATCACAGGTGATGATCACTTTGCTCACATGCAGTACTTGTATGATCGCATTACGGCGATCAATATCGCCATCAGTCTTTATGCCCCACAGTACTCCTACCAGCCCCCACCTCCTCAGTGATCGGTTTATGTAGCAGCACGGCAGTATGGTAGTAGTAGCAGCAGCATGTGATGACAGTCTTAGTTATAGCGCTTGTATTAGATGATGGACTTTTGTATTTTGCCTAGCCTGACGGGATGTGCCAGCTTTTTGGTTATGACATGTTGTTAAGTTTCAAACGATGTATTGGGAAGTTATGACCCACTTTTGTTGTCATATGAACAAATGATGTACTCGTTGTATTGAAAGTTAATGAAAATCATGTTGTAAATTATGGTAAAATATATTGTCGTTATTTTATGCATTCTCTATTTACTTCTTGTGGTTGTGTATTGATGTGATGATTGTATGCCATGGTATTCCGTAACCTTGTGATTATGGAGATAGTTTGTGATGTTGTGGTTTGATGAGTTGTATCTTCTGTTGTGATGCTTACTTATGCGTTGGGTGTGACAATATTTTGATGGAAAATTTGTCTGACTAACATTTAATATTTACTATTAAAGTTTAAGTAATGGCACCAGCAACAAGAAGTACCGGCAATTTGGACGGTCTGCCTACCTCGCAGGCCGAACTCGAGCGAATCATTGCGGATTGTGTCGCGATTGCTGTAGCAGAAATGGAAACTAACCGCACTCGTCACAGCGGCGGGCAGGGCGGATCTGGCGGAAGTGGTGGAAGCGACCGACGTGAACGGTCCCACACTGGTAAGCAGCTTCAATAGGTGGAACGTCGGGATGTTGTCCCGATACATTTTCAACTATTACTATATGCATTTATGTCATTTCAGAAACGATCACTCCAGAACGTGGCTGTACATTCAAGACCTTTTTAGGCTGCAAGCCTATTAACTTTGGTGGAACTGAAGGTTCGGTTGGCCTGATTAAGTGGTTCGAAAAGACTGAAGCTGTGATACGCATCAGTGGCTGTACTGCCACACAAGCTGTTATGTATGCCACCAACTTATTCCTGGATCAGGCACTGACATGGTGGAATAATCAGGTGCAGTCACTGGGTGAAGATTCTGCTTATGCCATGTCTTGGGTGGATCTCAAAGAACTGATGGTTCGTGAATACTGTCCTGCCAGTGAAGTTCAAAAGCTTGAGACAGAATTCTGGAAGCATACCATGATCGGTGCTGACATAGAGGGTTATACCTCTCGTTTTCATGACCTTGCACATTTAGTTCCCCGGCTAGTGACGCCAGAGAACAAACGAATCGAGCGATACCTGTATGGATTGGCCCCACAGATCCGAAGCATGGTTACCTCTTCTAAACCAACAACCATGCGTGAGGCCATTGATCTAGCTCTAAGCTTAACTGAAGATGCAATTCGCATGGGTACACTCGTGTGCAAAGGGTCTGCTTCCAAGAATTTTGAACAGATGGCGTCTGACGGGAAAGTGTCTGGTGTTAGTACTGGTTCAAGCGAGCGTTCAAACCGCTCTGGGTCTTGGAAGAGGAAGAGAAGCGATGGTAAAAAGAATGGTCCTTCTGAAAATCAAGCTTCTCAGGGGAAAAAGGGAAAAGGTTATGTTGCTACGGGACAGTCAGGAGAAAAGAAAACTGGTGCCCAGGAAAGGAAAAATGATCAAACGTGTTGGAAATGTCGCCATACTGGCCACAAAGGCGAAGACTGTAGGTCGGGAGTGCCTAAGGCTGGAGAAAAACGACCGTGCTTTGGCTGTGGATCCTTCGATCATTGGAGGAAGGATTGTCCTAAAGTGAACAACCAAGCACATGGGAGAGCGTTTGTCATTGGTGCTGGTGATGCGCGTCAGGACCCGAACGTGGTCACCGGTACGTTCCTACTCAACAATCATTATGCTTCAGTTTTATTTGATACCGGTGCCGATTTTAGTTTTGTATCTATAGATTTTAAACGATCTCTTGGTTTGGAGACTAGTGAATTAGATACACCTTACTCCATAGAGTTGGCCAATGGTAAAACAATAGAAACGGGTGAAGTAGCGAAAGATTGTAAGTTAAATCTTTGTGGGCATGAGTTTAGCATTGATCTTTTACCGGTTACTTTGGGTAGTTTCGACATAGTCGTGGGCATGGATTGGCTATCTACACAGAGCGCCATTGTTATCTGTAATGATAAAATAATTCAAATCCCTCTTGCGAATGGTGAAATTCTTTCGATTCAAGGGGAGAGGCGTGGGACGCCATTGAGAATTATTACTTGCATGAAGGCCCGGAAGTGCTTGCGGAAGGGTCAGGTTGCGTTCTTGGCACATGTGGTAGATAAAAAGGCTGACGAACAGAAACTCGAGAGTATCCCGATTGTGAAAGATTTTCCTGATGTATTCCCTGAAGATTTGCCGGGGTTGCCACCCCCTCGACAAGTCGAATTTCGTATTGACCTTGTTCCTGGAGCCGCTCCTGTAGCACGATCGCCGTATCGCTTAGCTCCATCAGAGATGCAAGAACTGTCCAATCAATTGCAAGAATTGTTGGATAAAGGTTTTATAAGACCGAGTTTCTCACCTTGGGGAGCTCCAGTCCTGTTCGTGAAAAAGAAGGATGGTACCTTTCGTATGTGCATAGATTATCGTGAGTTGAACAAATTGACCATCAAGAATCGTTATCCCCTTCCCAGGATCGATGACTTGTTTGATCAACTCCAAGGATCTAGTTATTACTCCAAGATTGATTTAAGGTCTGGCTACCATCAACTTCGTATCCAAGAGGAGGATGTACCGAAAACTGCTTTTCGTACTCGCTATGGTCATTATGAGTTCTTGGTGATGCCGTTCGGATTGACCAACGCTCCAGCAGTTTTCATGGATTTGATGAATCGTGTGTGCAAGCACTACTTGGACAAATTCGTAATCGTGTTCATTGATGACATTTTGATCTATTCTCGCACCAAGGAAGAACACGAAGATCACCTTCGGTTGATTTTGGAGTTATTACGTAAGGAGAAGTTGTATGCCAAGTTCTCTAAGTGTGAATTCTGGATTAGAGAAGTTCATTTCTTAGGCCATGTGGTAAGTGAAAAAGGTATACACGTTGATCCTGCCAAGATCGAGGCAATCAAGAATTGGGAAGTGCCTAAAACTCCGACTGAAGTTCGACAATTTCTTGGACTTGCGGGTTACTATAGGAGGTTCATTAAGAATTTTTCCAAGATAGCGTAGTCTTTGACCCTGTTAACCCAAAAGAATAAAAAGTTCGAGTGGACGGAGAAGCAAGAGTCGGCGTTTCAGTTGCTGAAGGATAAGCTGTGTGAAGCGCCTATCTTATCACTTCCTGAGGGCACTGAAGACTTCGTAGTCTATTGTGATGCATCGCATCAAGGGTTGGGTTGCGTGTTGATGCAACGGAACAAAGTGATTGCATATGCTTCCAGACAATTGAAAATTCATGAGAAAAACTACACTACACACGATTTGGAATTGGGTGCAGTGGTGTTCGCTCTCAAAATTTGGAGGCATTATCTCTATGGCACTAAGTGCAAGATCTTCACGGATCATAAGAGTTTGCAACACATTTTCGACCAAAAGGATTTGAATATGCGACAACGAAGATGGGTGGAATTATTGAATGATTATGATTGTGAAATAAAATACCATCCCGGAAAGGCGAACGTCGTAGACGATGCCTTAAGTCGCAAGGAACGGGTTAAGCCGTTGCGAGTTCGATCCTTGGGTCTGACTATTCACACGAATTTGACGGATCAGATTCGTGAGGCCCAAAGTAATGCGCTTAAGCCCGAGAATTTCAGGAAGGAGAGACTACGAGGCATGTTGGACTCATTGGAGTCTAAGACGGATCAGAATTTGTACTTCATGAATAGAGTCTGGGTACCTCTGTATGGTGGTATACGTGAGCTAGTTTTGGCTGAAGCTCACAGTTCTCGATATTCGGTTCATCCCGGGGCAGATAAGATGTTCCATGATTTAAAGGAACATTATTGGTGGCCGAATTTCAAAAGAGATATAGCGGCTTATGTTGCGCGTTGTTTAACGTGTTCAAAGGTTAAAGCCGAGCACCAAAGGCCATCTGGTTTGCTTCAGCAACCAGAAATTCCAGAATGGAAATGGGAACAAATTTCCATGGATTTTATTACTAAATTGCCCAGGACATCGAGTGGCCATGATACAATCTGGGTAATCGTGGATCGTTTGACGAAGTCGGCACACTTCCTTCCAATCCGCGGGACGGATAAAACGGAAAAATTGGCCCAATTGTATATTAAGGAAGTGGTGTCGAAGCATGGTGTGCCTGTCTCTATAATTTCAGACCGTGATAGCCATTTTACCTCTAGGTTTTGGCAAAGCTTGCATGCTGCTCTAGGTACTCGTTTGGATATGAGTACTGCTTATCACCCCCAAACCGATGGTCAAAGTGAACGAACCATCCAAACCCTGGAGGATATGTTGCGAGCATGTGCGGTTGATTTTGGTGGTAATTGGGATACGCACCTGCCACTCGTGGAATTCTCGTACAATAATAGCTACCATACGAGCATCCAGGCTGCACCATTTGAAGCACTATACGGGCGTAAGTGTCGATCTCCGCTATGTTGGGCTGAAGTCGGAGAGAAACAGCTTACGGGACCCGAGATTGTTCAAGAAACTACTGATAAGATTTTTCTGATCAAGGAGCGCTTGAAAGCGGCTCGTGATCGACAGAAAAGTTATGCGGATATGAGGCGTAAGCCTTTGGAATTCCAAGTCGGTGATAAAGTTCTGCTTAAAGTCTCACCTTGGAAAGGTGTTGCACGCTTTGGGAAGCGTGGGAAGTTGAATCCCTGGTATGTTGGTCCTTTCAAAATTTTGGCAAGGGTAGGCCCGGTGGCCTATAAGCTCAAGTTGCCACAGGAGCTTAGCGGAATACACGATACATTTCATGTATCAAACTTGAAAAAGTGTTTATCCGACGAGACCCTGATTATACCTGCGGACGAGATCCACATCGACGATAAGCTTCACTTTGTCGAAGAACCAATCGAGGTGACTGATTGGAAGGTTCAGAAGCTTAGACGTGGTAAGATCAGGTTGGTCAAAGTACGTTGGAATGCCAAACGTGGACCGGAGTTCACGTGGGAAAGATTGGATCAAATGAAGCAGAAATATCCTGACCTGTTCAAGAAGACCCCAGTACCGAGGAACTTGAACTGAATTCCGGGACGGAATTCTCTTAACGGGGGGAGAATGTAACAAACGGAAAAAATGAGGTAATTCCGTACAAATTAATTATGTGTGATTAACTTAATTACGTGCAATTTCGAATTAATTATATTAATTTGGAATTTAGAGAATAGCAAATTCCCCATAAGATGCATAGGAATGCATGTGTTTAATTTGAAGCACGGCGAAATCACGTGCAAATTAACTTGTGTTGGAACGGACGTTGGTGATTACCCAGTAAAAATTTAATAAACAAAAATTATCCCGGACACCCAGGATATAAAATAAAGGGGTATTTTCACAAAATATAATGGGTTTTGGAACTCCAAAACCATAAGTGAAAACTTTCCATACAAATCTCCCGGTAACGAATAAAGTGCGCGTACCGCACCCGGTACGCGTATAACTTATAATTTCACCCGACAAGAGCCTAAATAACCAATCAACGCTTCAACTAGGCTATGTTTAAGGGTTATTAGAGGCGCTTTTGATGTCCGAATAACACGCGAATAAAGTCCGAAAAATACCCGAACGGCACCCGAACGTAAAAAAATTAAACATAACAAAATTAATTGACAAATATTTTTGCCCAAAGGGACCCCACAAACACCCCTCAAAAACCGGCTACCCTATTTGCCCCATACATAATCTTATTTTTTTTGTACTAGAATATCTAAAATGATATGAGAAAGCATGGTGTGATCTTGTGTTATCATTTTATAAGTAAATTGTTGTCCTTGAAAGATCCATCCAATCCATTCATATCATCAAAACCCACGGCCATATCTCCAAACCATCCATCAAGATTTTCTTTTGATCACTTGTACACACATATGCTCATCTTAAATGAAATAATATCTAGTGAGGCAATCTTATTAAATCTTGGAAAGATATGAATAATCTATAATAGAACACAAGGCTTTCACACTTGAACACAACTCCTCTTTCCTTCTTGAAGTTGGCCGTGAGTTACAAGCATCCATCCATACATTTCTTTCAAGTTAACACCTCCAAATTACCTCTAAACATTCATCCATCCAAACCCCATTGTGTGTTTCAAGAGCTTGGAGCTTAACCCCTTGGAAGAACACACTAAACCTCATCCAAATCAAGTGATTTTGTCTTCCCTAGCCTTGTGCTAGTAGTAAGCTTCTTAATCTTGCTTTGTTTCACTAAATATTTATATTATGTGTTTTTTTTAAAAGCAAGTTGTACACAATTGTTTAACAAGGTTTTTAACATGAGATGTAATATGTTTTATCAAGTTAAAATGGATGTATGAAAGTGTGTGTGTGAGCCGTGGGGTAGGATGGTGATGGATGATAATGTTTTGAGTTTATAAAAGTAACATATTCAAGTTTAAAATGTTGATCAAGGCATAGATTGTTATGGTAACTTGAATACACTTGAAAGAGATGTTGATCACCTTAAAATAACTATCTAAAGCTTAATAACATGTTGATCTTGTGAGAAATGTTGAAATATAAAGTTTACATAACATAAGAAACAAACATAATGTTAACATTTTGGGCAAATTGGACTTAATACACAAAGCACACCTATTATTAGCCTTAAGTAAGTTATTATGGACTTTGGACAAAGTTAGAACATAATAATAACCTTCCATGACAAAGTTGATTTAATCAAGATTACTAGTTCGTAAGAAATTGTCACTTTTGGAAGCTTAAGGATGAAAATGAAACTTTTGAAAGTTTTGGGTGTTATTTGGAAGCTTTAAAAGTTAAAGGGTGAAAAGCGTCATTTTAGAAAGTTAAGTCCAAAAATGTGACATTTAAAAGTTTGGTGTTAAAAATGTAAACTTGGATAGTCAAAGGTGGATTATGGAAAATATTTCCAAGACTTACAAAAATAATGTATTTTTGTATTAAATGTTATTTTTATAAAATTTGGGTTTTATAAAAATACAATTTACCAAAGGTTTGAGGAAATAAAAACTAGGGATTTTATTACAAGAATTTGGTAATTTTAAAGACTTAGGGAAGTTTTATAAAAATGAACAGTTTTATATTTATGGGAATATAAAAATGTTGGGACATTTTGTAGTTAAAACAACTAAGTCTTGGTTTTGGAAAATACAAAAGTTATTTTATAAATTTCCAAATAAAAATATGGTGAAATTAATAGTGGATTAATTTCGAGTAAATCATATTGTCGGAAATTTGATAAGAATAACTAAATACATATATATTTTCGGAAATAGGAAAATAATATTCGACGTGAAGTATTTATTCCTACAAAAATATATATATAACACTTTCCTAAGTGTTGGAACGTATTCGTGGGAGAACCTAATCGTAATGTGATCTCTAAAGATTGCGCACGTAAAATTAAGTTAAGTCTGAGAACTTAACAAGTTAAAAATATAAAATCGAATCGACAAGACCTCAGTATATTTATTTGAATGGGAAAATAAATATATGGAACAGTGAGTCGAGTCGAAAGTTATAAAACGAAAAGTCGAATCGACAAGATCTTAGTATATTTATTTGAATGGGAAAATAAATATATGGAACAGTGAGTCGAGTCGAGGGAATATCAAATCGACAAGATCCTAGTATATTTATTTAATGGGAAAATAAATATACGGTAAAGTGAGTCGAGGCGAGTGTTGGAAAATGAAATCTCGATCGACAAGATCCTAGTATAACTACTTAATGGGAAAGTAATTATGCGGTAAAGTGAGTCGAGTCGGAGATAAGTTTATCCGAGTTAGTAAATATATTGAAAACACATATATTAAACAATAAGATCATGATGTGATACAATCGGGAAATGATCTTAGTTCGCGGCGACGAACCTAACTAACTTCAAGGATAATGTTGATATGTTTATTAAGCATAAGTTAAGTGAAACTTATAACGGGGGTAATCCATCACCAACGGACCTAGACACGTGTTTTAAACGGGGAATTGTATAACAATTGTGTTGTTGGGAGTTGGGTGTACAACTTGCCGGTAAAACACACATGATAGGCTTAGTGACTCATACGTCTAAGAACGCCTGTAGGTATTTGACCTTGGATACCTGCTATTCTCTGGTATTTGTGCACGCTGAGTTTGAGGTGAGTCTCACGGCCCCATTTTAAACTGTTTTTACGTTTTTGGGGGAAAGATATGTTTTGTTAAATTGCTGTAACATGTGGAATATAATATTTAGCACGATGGGTACCTGGGTAACTGGAAACCACTTGGGGTAAGACCTCGCTGTTTACTGTAACCATTAATTCAGGGAATGAAACCAAAGGGATATCTGGATAGTACTATCGGTGCCTGACAAGGCCCACCTCTGGTTGATAGCGTCAACCCGGTAAAGACAAGAGGTGCATGTATTCTGAACTGAGTTGTTGTCCAAGAAGCAACTCGCGGGGCAATCTGTTGTATAGTCTTGGTTTGGTTATGGGCCCGGGAGGGAGTCGCCATCGTCATGTAGGAGCTAGCTACTCCACATATATGACACTACTTATATTATATTTCCGTTACATGCCGGTATTGCAATGTTTGCTTGTGAAATTAAAACCTGTGAACTCACCAATATGTATATATTGACGTGTCTTTTAAACATATCTTTCAGGTAATTAGATTGCTGAAAGGAATGGCTAGTGCGGGGGAAACGGGGACGTCGGTCTTTTGGGGGTTTTACTCTTATTTTCCGTTGGTTCGGAATATAGTCGAAAAACCCTTTTGTTTAAATTGAACTTGTGTAGATGTGTACGTTTGGGACAACGAAAACATCTTACGACGTCTTAATAATATGATCTTTTCTAATTAATTATTGTTTGTGTTAATCTTGACTTTGATATACTTTTCGAGCGTTGCGCCACGTGTTTCCGCCGTTGGCGTGGTGTGACAGTATTCCTCTAACCCTAGGGGAACGGTGTAATCCTCAGAGTTTATCAATATGGTTGTTTAGAGCCCAATGATGTGAACAGAAATTTACCGGTTATGGGTGAACCCGAAAGGTGAAGAACCCCTAATCATGTTTTATACTTACACATTAATCTCATTACGGTTAAAGGGTGAACCTGAAAGGGGAAGAACCTCTAACCGCATCTTATACTTAAGCAGTATCTACTACTTAACACATTTTGGTTGTACGCATTATTTCTTGTATTACTTATGTTAGTGTTATGGAAAAGCATAACACCCTAGTGTAAGGTAAATCGATGATTACGGTCCGGAACGCAATCATGGGTTTACAGGTACATGAGGGTGGTGTGTAATTCTATTTAGGCTATTGGTAGACAATCAGTACGAGTCCAAAGTATCGGGAGTGTGGTGGGTTAGCTGCGGTACACCCTATATATAAAGCATAAACGATACTGCGGGAGCGGACTAGGAGTCTGACCAAGAACCTACCCCTTACTACCTCTTCAATAGGTCGCTGACTAATAGCTAGCATTTTTTATAAAAGAACATTTTACATAAGCTCCAATTAGTTTTGTTGGAGCCTTCCTTGTTGACCACCTCTACAGAAAACCTTAAACTTTGTATACTCTTACACTCTCTGTTAGTCAAAATCCTGTTGCACGTTCTTAATAAAGTTCGGTCAGAAACTTCTCTAAAGTAAGGGAAGCTACTATAACACTACCCTGCCCCACCAGTTACATACTTTTCCCAAACCTTGCTCATTATAAACTCTTAATTCTCTAACCTTGGGTCAAACTTTAAGGATTTTCAAACTCTTATTTTGGGTATTAAACAACTACTTCAAACTTTGTCAAATCATGGCTGATGCATTTCTTAAAATCTACTTGTCTTTTTACAAATGTCTTTTGTTTCATGGAAACCTTCACTTGAAAGTAATTTCGGGACGAAATTTTCTAAAGTAGGGGAGACTGTGACAACCTGCACCCTTCACTTTTCATAAATGTTCATAATTGGTTCCTCAACTATTTCAAAATTTTCATTTTTAACCCTCGTATTTTAATAGGACAAAAATTCACAATTTAATAAAACTTATAATTTTTATAAGTAAAGGTATGCACGTTTTATACTCACATCTACACCCGAGCACGTATGTTTCAAACCTTGATACTCAAAGCCCTTAATTTTCGGTCCTAAAACAACTTAGAAACAGAAGGAAACAAGTCTATAACTTAAAATTGATTAAATTAGAAAAATTATTTTTTTTAGCCCTCGCGGTCCGCTAAGACAGTCTGAGTCAAAGTCCCAGTCAATGTCCTAGTCAAAGTCTTAGTCAAACAGTCAAAGTCCTAGTCAAATAGTCAATTCATCATAAAACCTTACTTTATGGTGTTGACCAATTTTAATGGCTAATTGAATCCAAAACTAGTATAAATACCCACCTATGACCCATTACACTTTGCACCTCTAAATCGATTGTTTCAATTCGATTAAACACTCCCTCATACCTTTCTTCTATAGTATATTACTTCTACATTTGAAGCTTTGATTATAAGCTCTCGTAATTGGCGAATTGGAAGCTTGATATATTTTCCTATTCGGTTTCTTTTCTTCTAAGTTGGACTAGTTTCGTTGTTGAACCTTTGGATTGCTCGCATTTTCACGCTCGCTTAGTCATCTAGTCATTTGGCGAAAGTGAGTATTTCCTATCCCCTTTTTGCTTTTATTCATTTTTGGGGTGTTACATGTACACTTATACAAATTACAAATACAAGTTCACATTTTTTCAATACAATTCTAGTACCATGTGCATTTGCTTACAAACGTGCTTTATGCTTAGACATTACATGTAGAATACATTTGTACTTAGTGAAATCATTAACGTTGTACAAGCCGACCTTAACATTGGATAGCGCTATTTGGATTGACAACCCGCCTAGGTTGATTCTCCCCCTTTTTCATCGGAGAATCCGTGGCCATTGTTAAGTTATTATCCATTTATTGGATGAGTACACCGCCGTTCATTTTGTACATTATACAGTCACAGGATTGATTTCGCTCATTTGTATGATACATAGTTTACATATTTGCACTGTAGCTTGCACTTGAATTGCATACCATTTTTCCAACTTACTATATGTATTAAAACTAGGAATGCTCACCAACATTTCGTATGTTGACAAAACCTATTTTGTACATGTTTCAGGTGCAGTTTGATCTTAGTTCCATAGCATTGGATTTTAGTGCTTGCTTTTAATAAGTTATTTTAAATTTCATGTTTCGTTCAGACTTTTGTATTTTTTTTCCATTTCATCTATGTAAGACAATTTAAATTATTCAATAATATATTTACATTTTAGTACCATGTGCTTTTGAACAATCGTCACTACGTGACACCTCGATGATTCCGCCATTGGTTGGGGTGTTACATTCAGTTTGTCCTTCTCTAAGATGGACTTGAGAGAGAATTGGGAAGCGGAATTGTTTTCAGTTGACATCTACAAAGTTCAAAATTTAATATATTAGTACTTTATGTTTTAAATATCCTAATTATTTTATGACCCAAAAGCAAAATTTAATTAGGATGAGACCCCGATTCATGATCAAGACATAGTGAACTGGTATGATTAGGTAGGTAAACAACGATTGTTAATTGTGTCCATTACACAACTCTCCATTTGGGGTTATTGCTAATAAGCGATGTATGTTTAACCCCAACTATGCCCACTTGATGAACAAGCGATGTTTTGTCCTTTCTTGTTAACTGTATCACCGGCCTATGTTACACAGGAAACGCGGTGATTACCTCCTTCTATAATAGACGCCCAGATGTAGGCTTCAACACTAACATTTTGGGTTTGATTTAAATGTAGTGTTAACTCATTAAGGGTAGAATAAACCATCAATTAAAATTGGGATTTATTTTAATATTTACCATAAATATTTTGAATAACTTGTAGCATGATGCGAGCTAAAAATAGTTTATAAAATCCAATTTTATATGATTCATGATAATTGAAACTCCTTTCAACACTCGACACGATATAGCTTTAAATACCCTATTTAAACTATGTTGGTCGTTTTATCGCGAATGATCTTGTTTTAAATTCTAATAACACTCTTTTATTAAATATGTTTTTCAGTTTTATCAAACTTGTTTTAATAAAATCGTTGCCATGATTGTGAAAATTTTTATTTATTTTGGGTTATCTAGATTATTTATAATAAATAAAACACAACCACAAAACATAATAATAAATTTAAACGAATCGAGCGCCTAATAGGTCGCCCGTTTCGTTTTAGCCAGAAACAAAACGAACTTGTCTTAAAGGGTTTCAAAAACTATTTTGATAACTCCCACTTGGCCCGCGATCTCTATATTCATGGAACTTGTTCCCCTTTTTATCTTCATCTTGATCTTGTACTTGTAGGATTATAAAATTAAATTTTAAATACAAAAAAAAACAAATCTATTCTAATCCTATCTATTACACCGGATCCAATATCCGTAATAAAAATACAAATCAATAAAATTAAAACATCACAAACACAACCATGACAAGGGTAAAAAACCTAGGGAATGATTCACATCACAATCCATGAACAACCAAAAGCTTTTGATCTTTTGTCAAAATAAACAATTTTTTTTTGACAAATAAAACATAGATCTAAATTATAACTTTACCATCTATACGCGCGTAACCGTGGCTCTGATATCACTGTTGGGAATCATGGTATCAAATACGAGGCGGAAGCGTTTTATATATTTAACAAAAGGCGATTATATACACATCGAACGTGAAGCCAAATCGTTAGTAAAAGTTTTGTTAGTTGGTTTCAACTATTAACGATGTAATTATAGTTTTTCAAGGATATAAACCATTAATAGTGGTTTAACACATAGAATGAACTAGCTTGATTGTTATACAACGCCTCTATCTTTCTTTCTTTTTTTGAACGGCTAGTGTGTATTTGATGACACATGCTACCTCCTTCAGGGCAAACCGTGGCTCTTAAACCTTGCCCAAGTTCAAATCCTTCCCAGTGGTGCTTACTCCCATTATTTATATATTTTTTTTGCACAAAATAGGGATCGAACTTATGTATGCAGTGCCTCTATCAAGGGTTTATGAAATATGATAAAATAATTGAGATTTTTTTTAAATAACCAGCATCTTTTATATCACAACATTATGTTTGTCAACCAAGCGACCAACTTTATTACATAAGTTTAAACATCAAAATACAACCATGTAAATGACTTCTAGTAAACAACTTCAACAGGCACAAAACCATTCTTTATCGAAGCTAGAACGGCATCAATGACGACTTGAGTTTTTCTACTGATAATCGGCCACTTTTTCTCTGGTTCAATCTCACCACTTCGAATTCCTGTAACCAATCGACCAAATTCATGCACCATCAACACTTCCTGGGGTAGATCAGTTAATACCTTGAACTCACTCGGTTCAGGAGTACACCAACGTGACAATTCTCCCCACCTTGAATTCGCCACTGCATAAAAGGGTCCCACATTTTCATTGAACGGTATAACAAAGTCATGGACCCTGAAGTTGCCTTTAGTTCCTAGCACAATTATGTCCATGCATAAGTTCGCGAGGAAGGAACAGTAAAAAGTTGCGACTTTCCCATCTTTTTTCCAGTTTAAAGACGCACCACATGACAAGATGACTCCTGATTCATTGTACTCGGGGTCACGAAATGCGGTAACTGTGTTTGGAAGCGCGTAATCATAAGCCCATAGAATGGCGCGTATGGTGTACCATCCAGTGTCTCCAAGAGCTCCTAGGGAATCAAGATTAGGGTTTACACGAATATCATTCTTTAGAAAATCTCCTTCTCCTACGTATGATAACGTGCTATGGACCTGCCAAAAACATTAGATAACTATCAAATGTAACATTTGTTAGTGACACTTGATATATATAGACATAAAAGTTTGGAAAATGACCATCTGTACTATAAAATTTAATCAATTGGCCTATTTTTCTTCTTTCTTTTACATAAATATTAAATGACTTTTTTTAATATGAAAAATACTTATAAAGTTGACAAATATGTTTTTCTTACTTTTACGTTGATATCTGTCGTTGTTACTTTTTTATACCTTTAGTTGTTGTATTGCTTTATGATTGGGGTTGGTGGTCCAATAGCAAAGCAAAACCTTTTAATACACTAAAAGTGTGAGGTCTTGAGTTCAAATCTTACAAGAAGCAAGAAATTCACCTTTAAAAAAATAATAATAATTCAACTTAACAACAAAGTAACTTTGTAAAAAAATGTTGGAAAAGAGTTTTTACATACTAATTATTTAAAATGAATTAAAATAAAAAAACATTTAAAAATAAGCCTTGTAGGCCCTTATCGCAACAACACAAATATCATGCACCACGCATGAACACCGTTGCGCTTAAGGCCCACACAAAACGCTCATTGTTTGAAAAATTTTAAAGTAAAAAGTTATCTAATCAAACATATTGAAAAAATTCAATAAAGATATATATATAATACCGATTTAAGTTGTCCAAATCTTTGTTCATCACAAAGAACCTCCTTCATCTTTGTTGTCCTAGGATGATGCATCCACATGGTAGCATCCATGAACTGCACCCCACTTGATTCACATGCCGCCAATATCGTATCTAGTTCACCCACATTAAGTGCCACTGGTTTTTCTAGCAAGATATGCTTCTTCTTCTCGGCGGCCAGAACCGCCCACCGTACATGGAGGCTAGTCGGTAAAGGAACATAAACCGCGTCAACATTAGGGTCGTCCAACACGGCGTCGTAGCTGCCATAAACCTTGACGGACTCTGGGAAATGGTTTTCTGATGCGAACGCGACCGCCTTTTCAAGAGAGCGGCTGCCGATGGCGGAGACGGTAGTATTAGGGGACAGTAACATAGCTCGCGATACCTTGCGGGCTATGTTAGCACACCCCAGAATCCCGAATCTGATTCGGGATTCCGTCATTTTTCTTGTTAGAGAACTGAGTAGATATGAATAAGATGAATTGGTTATGTTTAGATATATAGTAGTAGGTAGACGTAGTGACTCATACTAGAAACCAAAATTAGTGAATTACATGTTTCCTTCTCAAGTTTTGGTCCTTCCTCAATAAAATTTACAAATATGGACGGTCTTGTTTTCCTTTCCTTTTTTTTCTCAACCTAATAGAATATGCAATGGAGGTTTGAAGGAGGCTATGCAACACTCCACATATGTTCTCTTTTCCAAATGTGAAATCATCTCTCTTCGTCACATATGAAGCCTTTCCGACTCTCTCCCACATCGTATGTGGTTTTTGGCTAAAAAAACCATCCAATATAGCAAATGAACACGTTTAATGTCTTTTTATGGATACAAGCGGTAATATTTATATCTAGTTTATTTTAAATTTAATATTAGTTTCTTAATATTTACTTTAAATAATTTTTATTATTAGCTTATTTGAAATATTTATATATTTAATTATGAGTTTACATTTATTACAATATATACTTTTATAAACCTATATGATTGTTTACGTGAAAGTAACACATTAAAATATTACCAAAAAAACATCCAAGCGGATTTCATAACGTGGTTCGCAAAAGGACCACTTAGGAATCAGATGAGTAAAATGTCATGTTGTGGGTACTCTATGTTTTTTTGAACGAATAATTTTTTACACCCCTTTCTTTACACCTTTTATACTTTTTCTGCACATCATTTGAGTTGAACTCATAACCTCATCCAAGAGAGGATTTCTTTTCTACCACTAGGTTATAACCTAAGTAGTGGGTACTTTAAGTAATGTTAGAAAATCCATTAAGTTGATATGAAATGTCTAGTGTATCATTTCACTTAAAAAAATAGTAAATTACTATTTTAACTTTGTAATTTAACTCATTTATTTTTCGGTCTGAAAAGGGATCTTATGACATTTCAACCCTTGACAAGGGAATTCTGTAACTATTTTAGTCTCCGGCAATAATTTTGTTAACATTTATAGTTAAATCTAAGGGTATTTAAGTTATTTTGCATGCATAGACTATTTATATAAATTATTAAGACCATTAATTGTTATTATTATTGTAGTTGGTGGTGGTGTAAATTAACCAAGCTAATATTATAATTTTGGTCACCGAGAGTTGAAAAGGTAAAAAAAGGGGGTATGGGGAGGGGAATCGTTGTAGTTCAAATCCTAAAACCAAGGGATTAAAGAAATTAACCTTAAAAAAAGGAGTACGTTCCTCCATTTGCGACTAGAGTTGAAATGTTTGTGTTTTTTTCATTTTTTTTTATCTTAATATAATTTTAATTTATTAGTTAGTGTAGTGTCACTCACAAATGTTAGGATATTTGTTTAAAACGCATAATTAATGTTTGATTTATTATAGCTATGTTGAAATTTACATCTATACATCTAATAAAACAAAGTCCATTAGGACACTTGGCACTCCCACATTCATCCTCCAATTACATAACCAATCAACTAATGCCAAGTGTCTCATTGTGAGAATTTATAAAATTTTTCATTTAAAAAAAAAAACAAGAAAATATATATAGAAATAAAAAAGACACGGACATAACAAACATCCCTGTATCGTCGCCTCCTTCATGAAACCCTAATCTGAGCGATCAAGGGCGATTCAACTCATCCTTCATCTCCAATCTAAGGTAATGTCTATTTCATTCTTATTTCATTGAATCCATCTTGATCTCTCCTTTTCTCTGTGTTTTTTTTCGTTTTTTTCTCATATCTTTGTCCATTGAAGGTTTTTTTTCCCTGTTTTAACTGTATTTGATTATTTATCTTTCGATTTGTGTGTTATGTTACGACAAAGAAAACCTTGGATCGCCCTTGATTAGGGTTCTTGATTGTTTGATTAGGGTTCTTTATTGTTTGATTACGGTTCTTGATTGTTTGATTAGGGTTCTTTAATGGATATGGATGGACTCGGACACTGTTTTTTGTTGATTTGGCATTGATGATGTTAGGTCAAACTTAGGTTTTCACAAGATTAGATTCATGTTGTTTTGATGCAAGTTTGTATGAACATTGTGAATCTGACTCGATTGTATAAAGATTTCGATTTGGGGTTTTTCAATTTAAGTTTTGATGCAAGTTTGTATGAACATTGTGAATCTGACATTAATCTGTTTTTAAAAATTAAGAGGTTTTAAGATTTTTCAGATTTGTCATTTGTGTATTCATCTAATGATGCAATTTTAGTTATATGAATTCATGTTTTGATTTGTTTTTACTGATAATACAGTTGGTTTAAAGGTCGTCTCAGAATGGTGTCCGGATTTTGGGTCAAATCAGAGGGCAAAGAACGTCTATGTATGGTAAGCGACCTTTGTTATGCGAAAAAAATCCGTTGGTTGTTAATATATGTTCATTGATCAGTGCACAGTCTTTGATATGTATCGTAAATCATTCAACAAATTTATTTGTTGGATTTCAGTTTATCGTCATAAATTTGCTCATCGGATGGAGAACACCAAACTGTAAATCCAATACATTATATTATAATCAACTGTTTTTGGTATTGATTTGTAGGCATTGCCTGGCGAATATAAAGAATGGATTACGAAGTATGGCTTCCCTACTGGCATGACCAGAATTCATACTTTAGATGAGAGATCATTTGAAGTCAAAGTGATGAATATAGCTGGGAAATGGTTTTTTACAACGGCTGGAAGCATATGATAACCACCCTAAATTACCCAAGTGGTTGTAACTTTGTTTTTGAGTTCGAAGAAATGCTCAACTGTTTTAATATGTACACTTTTCATCAGGATGCCATAGCTGCACCAGGTAAGTATTTCTACTGCAAACTTGATGACCCACTCAGTGATGTGAATCGCCTGGTATGTTTTTTAACTGCTGTGTATAACCATGACATAACGCATTAAATAAATTAATATGTAGTAATGCTTCAACATTGTTTTTCAACTTTCCAGCATATAAGTTGCTTCGTTCATCATGGTTTGTACAATCGAAACCCTCCATTGGAACCGATTATGGTTAGCTCATTTCCAGGTAATGTCATGTATATAATTATTTGTTAGATAATTATTTACCAATAAATGAGAGTTTTTTAAATACTTGCCTGGTCATAATGATAACAGTTATTACATATTCATCTCTCTTGCAGGGCATGTTTTCCAGATACAGCTTGAATACGATGGTGATGAGATTTTCATTACCCAGGGATGGCCGTACATGAAACAGAGGTTTAAGATAACAAAAGATCATCTGATGGTCTTTGAAATTTACAACGAGGTTTGTTTGTCGATTCTAAATTTCAATAAATATCATTAATTTTGTTTGAAATTTACATCATTAATTTGTACACTTTTCATGTTTTTCATTGTAAAATTAACAGAAAACATTGGAGTTGTCCATCTTTGAGAAAAACAAGCTGACCCTGCCTCCCGAGTTGTGGGAGGACGTTGAACAGCCCGAGGATGATCACCATAATGATGAGGAAATAGTTGTTGTTTCTGATGATAATGGAGAAGAGGAATCAGATGGAGATGATATGGAAGCTGAGGATGATGAATCTGAATCAGATGAAGATCTATCTGATATAGAAGATTGGGCCGTTCCAGTTGTGTTTGTGGTTGACAAGCATTTTGTAAGTCTTATATGTTAAAGCAATATATTATAATCATATTGATGCTAAATTAACCTTTTTTTAACAAATTTCATGTATGGTTATTGTTTTAGCGGATGAAGACACAATGGGCGAAGGCCAATGGCTTGAACAGGTCGCGGTCATTGACAATTAAGGATGGTGAGCAAAATAGCTGGGGTGTTTCTGTTGGTATTGAAGACAGGGGATCGAGTAAGCGTTACTACATCAAAGGTATGTCTGTGTTTGTTGCTAATATGGATTTGCAGGCTGGTGATCAGGTGCATTTCCGTTGGTTTGAAAAACGAGGTCTGTTCAAGCTCTCTAAAGTAGTTAGGGTTGATGGTAATTAGTTATCTTACTGGTGGTAGTTTTTTGGATCTGAATCACATACTTTTGCTCCTAAGTGGTGATGGTTTTTTGATCAATATAGTGGTTGTGGGTAACTCTTACCACCTTGGTTATGGTGGTTTTTGGGATGATGATTAATGTTAGTGGTCACATACATTGATTTGTTTTTTGTGTTGATATGTCTTTTGAAAAATATATTTGTGATATGGTTTGTGTTTAAGACATATGATCTTCTATGGCTTAATAGTTGTTAGCAATGATTTGGGAAATATGTTTTTTTAGAATTAGGTAAATATGCTTAATATGATGTGATTGCTATAATGAGAATTAAAATTTAGACAAGTTTAGATTTAAACTGTTGACTTTGTTAATATTGTTGATTAAAACTTAAATTTGGTAAATTAAATTACATTAACATTAAACATTCTGATTATTAACAAACTTAAATTTCGTACAAAAAACTTTTTTGAATTTTGAATAGCTTAACAAAATGTAAAAAACGATCCATGTATGAAGTATTATGTCAAATTCTAACATTTATTTGAAAAATTTCCAAATTTTTATATCTACCATTTTAAAAGAAATATATATGTTTTTTAATATTTTAAAGTCAAAACTAATTAATAATTTACAAATTCAAACCGTTTTATGTTGACAAACAAGATTTTTGGAAAGACAATCAATTAACGATGTGTAATTGATTACTTTTTATGGTTACAATCAAGCTATAATTTATCTTTTTCACATCCTAATTTATGTCGTTGACTTTTTTTCCATGAATATAGTGTTGCTGTGTAACTGTTACCACCTTGGTATGGTTGTTTTTTATAAGGTGATTAACTGTTAGTGGTCACATACATTGGTGTGTTTTTTGTGTTGATATGTCGTTTGAGAAATACATTTGTGATATGCTTTGTTTTTAATACATATGAATGCTTATTAACAAAGTCAACCGTTTTATTTGAAAATGTTAAATGTTTTCGAATACCATTTAAAAAAAAATAAAATGTTTTTTAATATTTTAAAGTCAAAAGTAATTAATAATTTACAAATTAAAAACGTTTTAATTTGACAAACAAGATTTTTGGAAAGACAATAAATTAAGGATATCTAATTAATTACTTTTTATACTTATTATATAAAAATCACGCTATAATTTAGCATTTTCATATCCTAATATAAGTCGTTGACTTTTTTACAATAAGGTTTCAGAAACAACAGTTATTTTCATAATTTCGGAAACTTTGACCACTTAAGTTGATTGAAAATGTATTATGGAAACCTTTAAACTTAATCAATTAGATTGTCATTTCATATTTTGTTTCTATTTATATAAACTATACTAAAAATACAACAATTCTTCATTGTTTATGATAGCTATACAAAATTATAAATAGATGTACAATTCAATCCATTATCATTCAATCTTTTTCTTCTACATTTCGCAGGTAGCATATACTACTTTAGCTTCTTACATTGTTTATTTATATATCACAAAAGTACTAACATTTTTTAGTTCGCGGTTATTTGTGATAAATATTACACACGTGCAGGCAGATGGATCCAAATAATGTAACATTTTTTAATGACATAACATGGCGGCTGAGTCAGTACACAATCAAAGTTAAGATACTTAGACTTTGGAAGAGAGCAAATCGAAAGATACCAGGTGAAACTCTTGCCATTGATATGGTTGTTATGGATGAACAGGTTAGATTTGATATCATCATTTTCGATTTGCACATATATGTTACACGACTGCATTTAATATTTTTTCTGGTCAAACTATGTTCTAATTACATATTTTCACGCAAGGTTCTAAAATGCAAGCGATTGTGTGGAATAGATACATGAAGAAGCATGAAAAATTTCTTCGTGAAAATGAAGCATATTATATCTATAGACCACAACTAGCGGATAACAAATCTGTTAAACACTTTTCTAAAAATGACATATTATCGTTTACTTTTGAAACAAATCTTACAAAGTGTAACAGATTTGATGGTAGCCAATATGGTTTTAATTTCTCTTCTTTTGAGTCTATTAAGTCTGGTAACCTTTCTCAGGAACAAAGGATTGGTAGTTTTCGAAACCTCAATCTTTTATATATATTTATTCTTATAATTTGTCTTCTTATATATTAGATGAAATAACATTTTAAATATTTTAGATTTCATTGGGTTTGTTGAAGAATGGAGTCCACCCGAGCCTCTCGAAACAAAAGCTGGGTTGAAAATGAAAATGAACCTTATCTTGATTGATCTAGAGTATGTGTCATTTTTTCGAATCATAATTTATTATCTCATAATCTTTGATGTTATATTCATGTGTCATTTCTACGATCAATACTTAAGAAGACATGTTTGAAATTTATGAATGATCTAATAAAAAATGTATTGTATGTAGTGGGGTAAAAATGTCATGTTCTTTGTGGGATGAATATAGTGAGCAGATGTTTGAGTACATCAAGCAGAATGAAGCTGAAGTCCATGTTGTTCTTATTGTTCAATTTGGTAGCTTTACCAATTATAAAGGTTTGTCATTTCTTACAGTTTGTATTACAATTGACATTTTTATTACTTTTTTTAAAAAAATAACGCTTGCTTTTTTTTTTGTTTAAAGGTAATATAAGTTTGCAAAATGGGTTCAATATAACTCGACTGTTTATCAACGAAGATATTGACGATATTCGTGCTTTTAAGAAAAGGTGATATGTTTAAATTATCCTGTAATTATTTACATATATCTAAATATTTGAGTTATTATATATATATATATATGTTATATTAATTTTTTTAAATTTACAGTTATATTGAAAAGTTTTTTTCTACGGAATCATCTTCTGTACAACGATCTCTTGGATCGTCTGGTAGTATGAATATTAATGATGAATTCTTGAATAAAACCCCTTTCAGCACTATTCGTGATCTTTCTTTGATAATAGAGGTAAGACTCAATTGATTTATCATATCATTATATACAAGTTTTATTTAAAATTCATTTTTTAACCGATTCCTGTTTCTTTTGTAGGTTAACAAACAGGTCATTGTTCTTGGAACCATTAAGGGTGTCGATGATAAAGATGAATGGTATTATTTGGGATGTGAGCACTGTAATCATAAGGTGGAGCCGACCTTAAGTTTACCTGATGATAATGAAGAAACAGATGTTACTTCGTTTAAACAGGTGTTAGTTTGCCCCAATAGAGAATGTCCAAAGCACATCGTCTCTGCTGATCTAGTGTAGGCTTTATCTTAAATATGTACATCTTAAAGTAAAACACTATTAAATTTGTTTAATAATATTTTGTAATTTGTAAATGTAGGTTTAGAATACCTTTAAGGGTTCAGGATTTTACTGGTATTACATCCCTTACTTTGTTTGATCGTGAAGCAAAGAAATTGCTGGGAATGTCAGCAATGCAACTTTTAGAAAAATCTAAGCAGGTAAGTTGTTTATATTCAGTCCAAAACAAGTTACTTATTTTACTTTATATTATGTATGTCATTTGTTATTAAGGTTTCTGGTGAAGAAAAAACAACTCCAACTGAGTTTCATGCTCTTGAAGACAAAAAGTTTGCGTTCAAAATTAAAGTGGGTCAATTCAATATTGACAAGCACCTAGACGGATATAGTATACGCAAGTTTACGAATGAGTCATCGATACTTTGTTCACTAGAACAAAAGTTCTCCGATATTCAGGTTTTTATTCCCGTCCTATATTCCTTTATAAGTTGATTTTATAAATAATTCTTATTGTTTTACTATATAATCTGACACATACAAATCCTTTAATGTTTTTAGGTGGATCAACCTGGATTTGAAAGCTTGGATGGAGTTGAATCGTCTACACAAAATGCAGTCTCTCTTAAGGTTCTTTTCACCTCTAAAATCACTCACGCAATTAAATTTAAATTGCTATTATTATCAAACTTTTTACCTTTCATTTACTTTTGTAGGATTCTGTTGGAGATAACAACACTCCAGAATCATCTTGCAGAGTTAGTTTGGTCCATGACGAGCAGGAAGTGAAGCGTAGCCTTGACAAAATTTACGGTCTAGAAGATGATGCAAGTGAGTCTACTACCAAAGTGCGTAAAGGTGATAAGAAAGTTTGCACGGACAAATCAGTTGAGATCCCCCTGTTGATCCCAAAGCTTGAAAAATAAGAACATTTATCCGTTTGGTTACTATTTTTTTGGGGATATTTTCTGGATGTTTGTTTATGGTGTGAGACAATTTGTTTTTTATTATGGTTTGTTTGATGTTTGCTACTATTTTTCATTTGAATTAATTGTTGGTTTGAACTTTATGTTTTTTTTCTTACCTTTGGCAAATAATTGTTGCGTTGTTGAATAAATTTTAATTATTTATACGTTATCTTGAATTGTCTATAAGAATCATAACATTATTTATAAGTCCACCTATATATAATTCACATTTTTTAGCATATTTGAATTATTTACAAACAATTTATCAAACATAAAGTTCTAATACATTCAATAACATTATTCAACAAAATCTGACTAAAATTTAATTATATTCCGTTTATACATTTATTTTATAAATAAATGTTTTTATATTACTTTAATATAAAACTATAAGTACTATAACGAAAGATTATGTTAAAATTACAAAGTTGCTATAGTACAATTAAATTAAATAAGTGTATTGTAATTACACACTTAATAAAAAAACATAAAAAAAATAAATATAATTAAGTTGAATTTTTCGTTTACTTTAAAATTCAAATAGTATTTCTTTAACAATGGTAAGTATTTAAGCGTATTAATGAACATTTTTAATTAAAAATTCTTTGTAATTACACACTTACTAAAAATAAAAAACGTTAAATCTCCATAAATTCAAATTTTCGAAAAATTTGAATTATAATTACACCAAAAATTCAAATCCTAAAATTTCTTTAATCATGGTAAGTAATTAAGCATATTAAATAAGTTTTTTGACTAGAAATTTAATTTTGAAAACTCTATAAAACCCTACTACTCTAAATCAAAACAACATGTTTCATATAAAGTAATCCATTCAGTCTTACAAACAAATCAGAACACTCAAATATTCAAGAGTTCATCTTTGCTTTTTTCTGTTTTCTCTACTGTTCTATCAAACAAGTTGAAGGTATGTAATTCTTTTATTTAAATATTACATATTTTCGCATAACATGATTATCTACATGTTTTTCTCTACTGTTCTATCAAACAACTTGAAGGTATGTAATTCTTTTATTTCAATATTACATATTTTCGCATAACATGATTATCTACATGTTTTGTTTAGTTCGCATAACTTGATTATTTGTAGTTTATGTTGATTTATAATATATTGTTAGTTAAGTATTATGTATCGTTGAATGTTTACATATATATAAACTTATCATCCATAATTTTAAGTTTGTTTATATTTTGTTAAACTCTTATGATGCATTTTATGTAGAATTTCCTCCTTTTAGTTGAAATGGGACGTAAAAGACTATCTAACAGTTCGAATGGTAATTATTTTGGCATAAATATACAATGTATTTCTATTTGTATTATTTTTGATTTGTCATCTAATTTTTCGATTTTTTATAAGGTGATGACAAACGAACGCCATTATCTAATATCTCAAACGGTACACTTATTTCGTAGTTATATATGTCTTTATTTATATTAGCGTTTAGTTATGTAACTAATACATAATTCTTCACAGTTATCTCCCATGAAGAAAAAGTTAAGCACGCGGCCGAGTGTCGTAAATATAGAAAATTACAACTGGATGCAAAGAGATGCAAGGTGAACAATCATAATAATGGAATTCAAAATGTGCCGCCAACTACAATATTTAACCGTTACTCCGTTGAACATTCCAACCATTATATTCAGCAAAGCTCATCTTTCCAAAGTACATTGAATGTTTCTACACCCGGTAAACCAACGAATAACACTTTTTACTTTTAAGTCTTTCTATACAGTCTGAACTTCCATTCCACATTTATAATTTAAGTCAATTTTATTTGTTCGTCTATTTTTATAGGACAATTGCAACAAAATCCTTTGTTTAATTTATCAAATGGTATTTTTATTTATTTAAACTACATGTTTTACTGTATAAGAATATCCTAATTTCTTATTGATTGCATTATAAAAACTAATACTATTTCATACGTTGTTTCTACGCTTGAAGTCAATAAAAATATTGCAACGGAGTGTCCAAAATCCAGAAAACTACAAATGGATGCTAAGAGACTCAATGCTAATCAATGTCAAAATTCAAACTCATCAACATCCAGAAGTACTTTAGTTTCAATCGATATGTCATCCTTTAGATCAACCTTCAACAACCCATTTAACGCATCCTTTTCTGGTAATAAATTTGTATGACATTTAAATATTCGATAGCTTTACTTTTTAAATTGATGACAAATTTTTTACTCTAACACTGTCTCTTTGTTATTTCATTATGTATTATCAGGTTCCACACAAAGAACTCCTTTGTCCAATATTACAAACGGTATCATAATTCTATGTTATACAAGTTTTTTTTTACATTAGTCCTTTATTTTAACACTAAACGTTCATTGAATATACAAACTGATATTATTTTTATCCATAGTTTCCGTGCCTGAAGTCCAAAGACACAAATCTGCAGAGTTACGAAACGTTAGAAAAGCACAACTTGATTCAAAAAGACGTAAAGTTGGTTCTGTTACTAGACCTCGAAAACAACCCACTGTTGCACATGAGTGTTCAAATGATGACACGCTTAGAACTCCTACTTATCCAACCCCATCTGGTGCATTTTGCTTTGTGTCGATTAATGTAATGAATTTCTGAATCTTATTAATACTAACTTTGAAATGTTATGCTTAATTACAGGTGGACTTACTGATGTTAATACGGTCTCACTTGCATCATCTTCTGCTCAAAGAGAACCGATTAATACATCAAGGAATAATCGACGTTGCATCTCACCTGTCCGAATGGTTAGTTTGTCTGACGAAGAAAATGTGGAACCTCAAACAATTGAAGGCTTGCAATTTAAGGGTGTCTCTAAAGGTAAATATTAAATTAACAAAACATTTAAAAGCTTTTTTTTTCTTTTATAAGTTAATTTTATTTTATTTATTCTGTTTGCAAGATTATCTGGATCATGGTGATCAAACGGTTGTATGTCAAATGTGTAATGCAAAATTGTGGAGGTCAGAAGCTCTTAGAAGCGTAAATGTTGGTGGAAGAACAAGCTATATGCTATGTTGTGGTTATGGAAAGGTACAACTTCCAGATTTCAAAGAGAGAAATTTAGATTATCAGAACCTTTTCAAGAACATAGAATTAAAGAGCAAATATTTCTTAAAGCACATTCGCCGCTTCAATTCTATGTTTTGTTTTACTTCAATGGGAGGGAAGGTTAATTCAAATATCAATAGTGGAAAGGCTCCCTTCATATACAGAATAAGTGGTGAGAATTATCACACCATGGGTGGTCTTCTTCCTTATGATGGTTCGAAACCGAAGTTTTCTCAGTTATATATATATGACACTGAAAATGAAGTTTCAAACCGAAAAACATTTATAGGTAATATTCTAAAAATTTTATTCTACTTTTTTTTAGCCCTGTATATAAATTTTAATTTATTAAAAATTATTTTTACATTCATTTCAGTAAGGAAAAGGAAAAGTGTAAGGATATTTCTGACCTCCTTGACATTGAAATCATTCAGTACCTGAAGTCGATGTTAGACTCAAATAATCAGCTTGTGAAAAGTTATAGGAGTGTACGGGATCGATTTCATGAAAATCCTGAAGTTACCCTTAAGTTGCGTCTTATTGGTAGGAGAACTAAAGATGGCAGAACATACAACCTACCAACTTCGTCAGAAATCGCTGCTCTTATTTTTTCAGACAATGATGAGCAGCTTGACAATAGAGATATTGTCGTGGAATCAAGATCAGAGGGACTTCAGCGTATATCTGAACTTCATCCGTCATATCTAGCCCTGCAGTATCCATTGCTTATTCCGTTTGGAGAAGATTGTTATAGGGTTGATATACCACATAGGGAAGAGAGGAAATCTAAAAAAAAGGTAGATTCAAAGTGTTCAATGAGAGAGTATTTTGCATATCATATTCAGGACAGAGTTGGTAAGTTCTCATTGATTTTGAATGCAAGGCGGCTTCTTCAACAGTTTTTGGTTGACGTTTATACAATGATTGAGAGTGAGCGCTTATTTTATATCCGTTTCCAGCAAAGTAAACTTAGGTGTGAAACTTATACTAATCTTCAAACGTTGAACCAAAATGGACCTACTGACTTGGCAAAAGTAGGGACACCTGTGATTTTACCCTCTTCTTTTACTGGTGGTGCACGCTACATGAGGGAAAATTATCTTGATGCAATGGCTATTTGTAAAAGGCATGGATACCCTGATTTTTTTATTACAATCACATGCAATCCAAAATGGCCTGAAATTAGACGGTTTCTTAAAGACAAGAAGACAAATCCAGAAGACAGGCCAGATATTTTAGCTAGACTATTCAAAGTTAAGCTAGACTCAATCATGAAAGATTTACGTGAAAAAGCACTATTGGGCAAAACTTCAGCAGGTAAAATTCATTACGAAAAAAAAACTTCCAATATATATTCATATATTAGCATCTTTATTCACTTATACTAATACAATTTTTATTTGTTGTTTCTAAATAGTAACGTGTTTTTATTAACTAACTTTCTAACTATATTGTTTTACTTTATGTTTCAGCGGTCTATACTATAGAGTTCCAAAAACGTGGACTGCCCCATGCTCATATCTGTCTGTTTCTTAAAGAAGCCAGTAAGCTACCCACAATTGAACACGTTGATCGTTTTGTTTCGGCTGAAATCCCTGATAAGAATGTTGATCCGGAGTTGTTTAGTCTTGTGAGTGACTTTATGATGCATGGACCATGTGGACGTGAATATCCGAACTGTACGTGCATGCTTGACGGTAAGTGCTCCAAGAAATTTCCAAAGAAGTTTTCTTCTGCTTCAACGTTAGATTCAAATGGATATCCGGTTTATAGAAGAAGAGAGTCAGGGATATTTGTTGAAAAAGGAACTGCTACGTTAGACAACAGACATGTGGTCCCTTATAATGCAAAACTTTTAAGGCGTTACCAAGCTCATATCAATGTTGAATGGTGTAACCAGGCTGCTTCAATTAAGTATTTATTTAAATACATTAATAAAGGACCTGATATGGCTAAAGTTGCTTTTGTAGAAGATAATGGAGAAGGTGAAGAAGTGATGCAAAAAGATGAAATCAAAAAACATTTTGATTGTAGGTTCCTTTCAGCATGTGAAGCTTCGTGGAGAATATTTAAAAATGAAGTGCATTATAGATACCCTCCAGTGATAAGGCTTCCATTTCATCTGCCCGGTGAGCAAAGTGTTGTATATGGTCCAAAAGAAAATATTCAAAATGTGCTCGACAAACCAACGGTGGCTGCAACAATGTTTCTAAAATGGATGGAACTGAACCAAAACGAAGCTGTGGCACGTGAACTAAGTTACATTGAAATCCCAAGTAAATTTGTCTGGAAAGATGAAGAAAAAAAATGGGATTTTCGAAAGATGGGTAAGGCAATTGGTCGTGTTCACATGATCCATCTATGGGCGAGGCGTATTTTTTGAGAGTTCTTCTAAATAAAGTAAAAGGCCCTAGATCATTTGAGGAGATAAGAACGGTCAATGGAGAAATCTTACCAACATTTCGTGATGCATGTTATGCTCTTGGCCTCTTAGACGATGACAAAGAATATGTAGAAGCTATTGAAGAGGCTCATTATACAGGTTCTGGATATTCTCTTCGTAATTTGTTTGCGATGATGTTGCTGTCTAATACCTTATCTAGGCCTGAGCATGTTTGGGAAAAATCATGGAAGTATCTGTCAGATGGTATTATGCGTAGACACGAAGACGTATTCCAAATTGAAGGTAACAAATTTTAATTTCGAAATTTAATGAATTTATTTTTTTTAATGTCCCTTTTCTTTTAAATTGAATGTTCCAAACTTTTTCATTTTTAGGTTTGTCTCTTCCTGATGAACAAATAAAGAACCTTACGTTGCTTGAAATTGAGAAACAGTTGCTTCGGAATAACTCAAGCCTGCGTAGGTTTCCTTCTATGCCTTATCCGGATAATGATTCCATATCATCTGCAAATAACCGTTTGATTCTTGATGAGCTGAATTATCAAGTAAGTACGTTGGCTGAGGAATTTCATACCCATTCACGTTCTTTAACTGATGAGCAACGTTCAATTTTTGATCAAATCATTCATGCGGTTGATGGTAACAAAGGTGGGCTATTCTTTGTTTATGGTTTTGGAGGAACTGGTAAAACCTTTTTATGGAAAACGTTGTCTGCTGCCATAAGATCTAAAGGACAAATTGTTTTGAACGTTGCATCCAGTGGTATTGCTTCTTTGCTGTTATCTGGTGGAAGGACAGCGCATTCTAGGTTTCGTATACCTTTGAATGTTACTGAACAATCATTGTGCGGTATAAAGCCCAATAGTGATATTGCTGATTTATTGAAGCAAACTAAGTTAATTATTTGGGATGAAGCTCCAATGATTCACAAGCATGCTTTTGAGGCACTTGATCGTACAATGAAAGACGTCCTGCAGTCAAATTCTTCACCTAATTCTGATTTGCCTTTTGGTGGTAAGGTTATGGTTTTGGGTGGTGATTTTAGACAGATCCTTCCGGTTGTTCCAAATGGTAGTAGAAGAGATATTTTAAATGCATCAATAACTTCTTCTCCTATTTGGAATAGTTGCAAAGTCCTCACTTTAACAAAAAACATGAGGTTAACGTTGGGTAACAACACGTCTGAATCCGATGAAACAAAGGCATTTGCAAACTGGCTTCTTAAATTAGGTGAGGGTAAAGTTGGTGAGTCAATTCATGATGATGAGTTTGATGTGGACATTCCAGATGATCTTCTTATTAAGGGTACATCAGATCCGATTTCTAGATTAATTGACTTCGTCTACCCTTCACTTATCCAACTTTACAAAGATAAAGATTACTTTGGAGAACGAGCAATACTTGCACCTACAAATGAAGTCGTACATGATATAAATGAAAGGCTTCTTGCATTGTTTCCTGGAGATGAAGTCGAGTATCTGAGCTCTGATAGTATATGTCAGATTGAGAATGGTAATAACCGTTCACAGGAAGACTTATACTCTCCTGATGTCCTTAATGGTTTAAAAATTTCTGGGTTACCTAACATCGTTTAGCACTTAAAGTTGGTGTACCCGTCATGTTGTTGCGAAACATAGATCAACAAAATGGTTTGTGCAATGGAACGAGATTACGAATCACCAGACTTGCAAAGCGTGTTATTGAAGCCGAGATCATATCAGGTGGAAACATTGGTACCAAAACTCTTATTCCAAGAATAAATTTGATACCATCTGATATCAAGATTCCAGTAAAGTTCCAAAGGCGTCAATTCCCAATAAGCGTATGTTTTGCAATGACCATCAATACAAGCCAAGGACAGTCTTTATCAAAGGTTGGATTGTATTTAAGAAACCCTGTATTCTCACACGGCCAGCTTTATGTCGCATTATCAAGAGTTAAAAGCAGCGCAGGCGTGAAGTTACTTATACTGGATGCTGATGGGAAAGTGATGACTAAAACAAAAAATGTTGTTTATAAGGAAATTTTCAGCGATATTTGAATAAATGTGTATTCGTTGCTTTTAAATTTTAATAAAATGTTTCTACTTTATTTTTCTTATACGTTATACTACTCCAAATAATCGTACGTTGGTAAACTGCGTGTCAACGCGAGCAAATATCTAGTAAGCTAATATTTTTCTTTTTAATCATAGCAAATATATACTCAGCCATATAATAAAGAAAATACGTTGAGACCGAACCCTGCACTAGACCTACTAATAACCCGGCCATAGAGGGCAGAAGAAGGGTTGCCTCCTCGACTTTGGGACTACCCAGGACTCGATCTTACGCTTCTGGTTCTGCTTCATAGGTATGATCTAGCATAATATAACAATTTTTTTATAGCCAACAATGTACAAAAAAACTTGTTTTTTTAAGAGTAATAATATGGATTTTCATTTCTTAAATTTGCCAAACTACGTCGAAAGATTAGGTAATTAAGCGGACAACACACTGCGCTGGTGCTAAGGAGTCAAAGATATCAAAGTCCAAGGGGAAAAAGATATATTGGTTCTCTTCACAAGCTTTAGCATGCTTTATTTGAAATTTAAAACTACAACATCATTTTCTTAGGGGAGACGGGGCGCAACCCGTGTTGTCCACGGGTACCCCAGTACCCACACGATAACATCGCCGCCATGGGTACTAATAGGATTTATGTGGACCATTTCCCGGTGCTAACTAACGGGTGTGAAGCTTAAATATTAAATGCAACGGTCAAACATAAAAGGTTAACATATATGTTTTTTAAATGCAACGTTCATTTTTTTACCGTTTAAAAAAGAGGATGTGTATATAAAAAAACACAAACTCTCAACTTTAGATAACTAACTACTTTCATACACAAACCAATGGATGCAAGAAAATTAAAGAGTGAGGCAAAGGGTGGGTGGAGATCCTCTAAATCAAGAGCAGAGGGTTCAAATAGTAGAGGTAGAGGTTCGGGTTCGACCTCGGGGTGCGATGAAAGGTTATAGGGCCGTTATTAATTTTCCACAAAGTCAGCCACTCCAAGCATCACAACCGTTTTATCAACAAACACAACCACTTCAACCACAATACCAACAACCCTAACAACCCCAAAGCCAACCCCACCCAATTATTATGTACATTATTTTACGCCACCTCAATTAACACCACAACAAATAAAGGAGTTTGACATATTTGCAATGTCAGTCCAAACATTCATCAAGAAAATGATGATACAGGGCGAGACCTCCACCTACGTGAGGATGATGATGAGGAAGAGGAAGAATTTGTGCCAGAGACACAATTCAAGGCACATGAAGATGAAGGATGTAATTTAGACGATGATGTGGAAGAGATGCTTGTTGTAGAAGATGAAGTTGCAGAAGTTGACAAGTGGGAGAAAAAAATATTTGGTAAGCGATCAAAAGTTATGAAGTGGTCAACGGCACAAGAGATTGCCTATACGAAACCTGATTATACCTATACTATGTTTTAAGATACCTATATCTATAATACACCAATAGGATTATACAAAGACTATACAAAAATATATTTAAAAAACTGACTCAAATTTGAATAAAACTTTTCTAAAATTAATTATTATTGTGTAAAAATGTTTCTAAAAAATAGTCAACGATGACGATACACCCCAGTGTAGGCCTACGAAAGGCGTATTAGTTCAACTGTCTAACAAAATAAGAAAAATCCGTTTTTCTTTGAAATCCAAAAAGCTATACCCTAATTGGAGAGGAGGCGGCGGCGTACGGCAAATTACGGGAGACAGTGATGATCCGGAAACAAGAACAACGTTTTACGTCACTAACATAACGGACAGGATTACGGGTTTGAGACTCAAGGAGGCGTTTCGTCCTTTTGTTTGTGTGACTGATGCTTGGGTTCCTCGTCGGAAAACTGTAAAAGGAAAGGTCTTTGGATTTGTTCGGTGCCAGAAAATAAAAGACCCTTATTCTGTTTTTGAAAGGCTGAATGAGATCATGATTATGGAGTCTCGTTTTTCTGTGTCCTTGGCCATGTTTGATCGCTCACATAGGAAGATCTCTTATGATACGGAGGAGCCGGCAAAAAAGGTTTGGCTACCTAAGGAGAAGAATGTCATGATGGAGGATTTTCCAGCGTTAAATGCTGCTTCTTCGGGCCCGTCTGGATCAAAGAAAACCTTGGTTGTGGCGGATGTAGGAGCGGCTTATCCACTTCACTGTATGGGGCGTGCAGTGATCGGGTCAGCGGATTCTATTGGCCATCTGCATTCTGTGAAGAAGATGGTATATGAAGCGGAAGCTGAGTTATTCGAATATAATATGGGTGGGCACAGATACACTTATATGTCGAGTAATGGGGAAAAGTTGAGTAAATTAGATAGAGGTCTGGTTTGTAATGAGTTTATATTCAGGTGGCCGAATGCAAGTTTAACGGCGTTGTCCCGACATCTTTATGATCATTGTCCACTACTTATGTCCTTAAAAAATTCCGACTACGGGCACATCCCATTCAGATTTTATAATTCATGGCTGCACATTCCGGGGTTTGTGGATTATGTAAATTCGATAGCCAATAACTTTGTATTCGATGGTCCAGCGGATATTGCATTATCAATGAAGCTTAAGTGGCTCAAGGGTAGGATTAAGCTTTGGGTTGATGTGGAAAGAAAGAAAAGGGTTGAGAAACATGATATGTGCAAGCGATTGGTGGCTGATTTGGAGCAAATTGCTGACCAGAGGCTGTTGACTGAGGTTGAAATGAAGAATAGAGTTGAAGCTCGAAAAACAGTGTTGGAGGAAGAACTATTAAAGGTCCTGGATGCCAGACAAAAATCTAGGACCCGATGGGCATGTGATGGAGATGAAAACTCTAAGTACTTTCATGGTGTTATGAGAATGAATTCTACTAACAATCGAATTCATGGGATTCGTTGTGATGGTGCCTGGTTCTCGGACCCGATGGTGGTAAAGGATAAAATTGCCACTTTTTTCTCTAACAAATTTAGTTTTGTTGCAGGTCCGAAACCGATTTTCTTGTGTCCAGACATAAATCGGCTATCACACGAGGACGTCCAGCTCCTGGATGCTCCGTTCACATTGGATGAAATAACAATAGCAGTTTTTGACTGTGATGGTGAAAAGGCACCGGGGCCTGACGGATTTAATTTTAGTTTTATCCGAAAGTTCTGGACCGTGTTAAAGCAGGATTTTTTGAAGCTTTTTGAAGAATTTTATGCTAAAGGAGCAGTTACTGATGGGTGCTTCTCGGCTTTCATCGCTTTGATTCCTAAGGGGCGTGACCAGCCTACTCTTGGGGATTACAGACCGATTAGCCTGGTTGGTGTTTTAAACAAGGTACTGTCTAAAGTTTTGGTGTTGATATTAAAGAATTTTATGCCATATCTTGTTTCGGAGGAGCAAACCGCATTTATTAGTGGCCGGAATATTTTAGATGGTCCCCTGATTCTGAATGAGACTATTGCGTGGTTGAAGGGGGCGAAGCGTAATGCTTTATTCTTAAAAGCGGATATTGAGAAGGCCTATGATTCATTAAGATGGGATTTCCTAGAAGACATTTTATCCAAATGAATTTTTCATTGAAGTGGAGGGGTTGGATAATGTTGATAGTTCGGAATGCTCGGGCTTCTGTTTTGGTGAACGGGTCTCCAACTGTTGAGTTTTCTTGCCAGCGGGGGCTTCGTCAAGGGGACCTCTGTCACCATTCCTCTTTATTCTAGCCATGGAGGCACTTACTCGGATTATGAGAAGGGCGTGCCATCTTGGTGTGTTTAAAGGTATTCAGCTGGGTGGTTCGGGCCCTTTGTTTTCTCACTTTATCTATGCAGACGACGTGGTGTTCTGTGGGGAGTGGTCCCTTTCAAATGCAAAAAACTTGAGGCGGATTTTGCGGGGCTTCTACTTGATGTCAGGATAGAAAATAAGCTCTAGGAAGAGTAATGTCAATGGGGTTGGGGTAGAAGAGAATGAGGTTAGAGACTTGGCTTTGGCTAATCACTATTCTCATGATCGATTCCCTTTTACTTATCTTGGGGTGCCAATTGCAATGAATATGAATTTGGTGCGGAGTTGGGAGCCGGTTATCGAAAGGGTGAAGAAAAAATTATCGACATGGAAATCTAGAAGTCTTTCCTATGGAGGTAGAATCACTTTACTCAAATCGGTGTTGAGCTCCCTACCTCTTTACTATTTTTCGCTGTTTCGGGCACCTAAACAGGTTATTGATAACCTTGAGCGAATACGCCGGAAGTTCTTTTGGGGTGGCACGGAAGATGTCGATAAGCTAAGTTAGGTGGCTTGGGATAAGACGGTTTCACCGGTTAAATATGGTGGAGTGGGGTTGGGGCGCTTAGAGATGCAAAATTGAGTCTATTATCCAAGTGGTGGTGGCGATTTAAGATAAACCAAACGGATCTCTGGCGAAAGGTGATATGGGCTATACATGGAAGTAGTCGAGGCTGGAATTGTATTCCGGTTAAATTATCTATGGTGGGGGGGGGGGGGGGTTGGAAACACATTGCAAGCGTCCCGCGGTTGTTAGCAGCTTTTAATATGGAGCCACATAAGCTGTTTAAAGCGCATCTCAGAAACGGTACGGGTATTAATTTCTGGCTGAACTAGTGGTTAACTGATGACATATTGTGTAATAAGTTCCCGGAGCTGTTTAATTTGGAAAAGAACAAAGCTTGTCTGGTTGCGGACAGGCTGCATGCTTCGCTGCAGGGGCTGTACGTTCAGTGGGAATGGAGGCGAGCGAGTCTGAATAATGTTGAAGACCAGCAACTTCTGGATCTGTTACAGCTGCTGAATAACGTCACTATCCTCCCTGCGGATGACTTCTGGACTGCAAATGTGGATAGTTCGGTTGATTTTGAAGTGAGAGCAATAAAAAATCGGATAGTTCAAGAAACTTGTACCATACCGGCGGAGGCTTTTGAATGGTGTAATTGGGTTCCAAAGAAGGTGGGGTTGGTGGCATGGAGAGCGTTTCTGGATCGGCTACCGACTGCGGATTCTTTAGCTTGGAGGAATATTCATGTGGCCAATCCGGTTTGTTGTATGTGTGACACAAATGTTGAATCTGTTGAGCATCTGTTCACTGGATGCACAATGGCTATGGAAATATGGCAGGCGGTCTGGGCATGGTGTCGGGTTCCAAACCTTATCGCCTTTCATGTTCGAGACCTCCTTCTTTATTATAAAACGGCTATCTCCAATTCTCGGGCAAAGAAACCGTTATATGGCGTAGTGCTGACAACTTTCTGGAGTTTATGGAAGGCGCGGAATGACCGTATCTTTAACCAAAAGGCGATTGTGGTGCGGAATGTCTTTGAGGAGATAAAGATCATGAGTTACCTGTGGATTACCAATCAAGGCAAAATGTCGGACATGACTTGGGCTTCTTGGTCTAGCTTTGATATAACTAGAATGGGGTAGTTTCGGATATTGTTTATGTTGATTTGATGTACTCGGACTGTTTGTGCTAGTGTCTTGTTAGCGTGTTGAATAAAAGTTTTGTTGGCCGTTCAAAAACAAAAACAAAGAAAATAAGGAGAATCCTGTCTAAATATCAAGAAGATTTGTAAAAACATCAAGTAATATTATACAAAGGGACCACCCACCTTATGGTGGAGTGGTATGAAGGCTCAATGACAAAATACCCTTAGCTGAAAGGTCATGGGTTCGATTCTTGAGAGCCCCGGGTTTTACCGATTATTCCATTGTCGTGCTTTCGAGCGGGTGGATAGTCGGGTTTTCCCCGAAACTGGTGGACTTGGTGAAACTAGGAGCTCCTTTACATGTCTGGCTATGCCGGGTGGAAGGGGTCCTGATTTGACTGAGTAAGGACTCCAAAGGGAGTTCTTGGTGAATTTCGTTGGCCGTTCAAAAAAAAAATATATATTATATAAAGGGAAAATCACCAAAATGGCCTGTTGACCGTGTGATTTACCATAATAGCCCGCTCCCGTCTCTTTGGAGAGATGGGTCACGGCTCCCAACGAGTCTGAACCGTCTCCGGAGAGGTTTTGGTTTCCAACCAATAGAAAAGCTCCACGTGGCGTCTATGATCCCGAAGACTGTCAGGCGTCTCCAGAGACGTGTCAGAGCTGCCAAGCCGTCTCCGGTGGCCCTTGAGACGTCTCACTGATGGCTCGTCTCAAGCCGTCTTCGGCTCAGCTTTAACCGTCTCCAGGCCCTCCTGAACTGTCTCCAGCTGTTTTCGGTGGAATTTTTTTTCACATTTCTTGGGGTATAAATAGATTGGTTTGAGTTGAAAAAAAATAAACACATATTATCTCTCTTTGCACTTTTATCTCCTCTAATTATTCATTGCAAATGTTTTACCAAAACAAATCATATCTTCTCAAATATTCAAAAGAAACATATCTCCTCAAGTATTCAACACGGTTCAAAAGATATGTTTTTAGATTATCCGACATGTTTTTGAGCTTCAGAAAACCGAAATATTTTTTCGGTTAAGATTATGCCACTTTTTAAACCTAAACCTTTGGGACTCATTTAATCCCCTGCAACTCAACATCCCTTTCCCTTCACATTTTCTATTTCCTTCTCACTCCCATCACCCCCACTTGACCAATTGATCAATATACCCTCTAAGTCCCCACCCTTTTCCCCGCTCATTTTGTTTTTCCTTCCCTCGCCACCACCTCTACCAGACCTATTGATAGCTTCTGCTCTTTCCTCCCTTATGAAAATGATTATGGCCATCTTTTTACCTAGTCATTTTCTTTTTTCTTAAGTTGTACCATCATCTCTACCACACTAATCCTTACTAATCCTTATTAATCCTTATTGGCACCTTCAAAATTTTTAGAGTTGCATGTTAAAAGTTGATGAAACTGAAATTTTAAAAATATTTGTTGTGTATGTTGTTTTGTTGTAAATTTTAATATCATTCAATTTGTTATAAATTTAAAAATAATAACTAAAAATAAAAAAAAAACTAGAAAAATCATGAGAACTGTGAACCGGAACAAGCCATCTCGGGAAGTGTAAGACGGCTCAAGTCTTCTCGGGTTCCGTGAGACGGCACAAGCCATCTCGGGAACCGTAAGACGACTCAAGGGTTGAATATAAATGTCCCACTTCACTTCACGAAATTTGTACCCCATTTTCCGCCACGTGTTCTACATTTAAAAACTGATCACCTTTCCAACCCATTATGTTTTTAAATCCTTTACTTTTCCAACCCAAGCCTAACGCCTCATTTAAATATTGTCTGATTATATTTGGATTGTTGTTACGTCTACATAAAACCACTTGGATCGTTTTTACATCTACACGTGAGTTAACCCGTGTAGAATGCATCTACGATTTGGTAGTCTATATTATTGGCAAGTTCGTCGGCTGCCCAAATCTACGTCATGACCTACTGGAACATCCGTCTTGTAAGTGTGAAAGGATGTCAGTTGTGGTATTTGGGAGAACTTGCTATTTCCATTGTACGGACCGTTGGTAAACATCTGTCCGTACATATTTTTGGTAGTCTATATTATTGGCAGGTTCCTCACCTCGCGATAAAATTCGGCTATTTTGCCAGTCGGAGACGTCTCAGAATACGGTTCTCAGTCTGCAAAAGACGCCACCGGAGATGTCTTTTGCAAGGCTGAGACGTTTCCGGAGACGTCTCCGGTGGGTCTGCTGTGTTGACAAGCCGAGCCGAAGACAATAAGGCGAGCCATAGACGAGCCGTCAATGAGACGTCTCAAGGGTCCACCGGAGACGGCTTGGCGGCTTTGACGTGTCTCTGGAGACAGCTCACAATCCTCGGGATCATAGACGCCACGTGGAGCTTTTCTATTGGTTAAAAACCAAAGCGTCTCCGGACGACGGTTCAGACTCGTTGGGAGTCGTGACCCGTCTCTCCAAAATGACGGGAGCAGACTATTATGGTAAATCACACGGTTAACGGACCATTTTAGTGTTTTTCCCTTATCTATACTACATTATAAAGGGGGACACAGGGCAAATATGTCCAAAATGTCAAAGTTAAGATGACATTTGAAAAAACACAAGTATAAATCATTAAATTTTACCCACTTTCTTCCATTTATACCCCTACTCACAAACTCCAAAGCCAAATATTCTCTTTAAATGAACGTTGCAAACAATTGTCTGTCAATGAACGAGGTGAAGTAAAGAACAAATTGAACCACTTGCATAGTTTATGTTGTAATGTCTAATTCTTGGTTTAGTATTCTGAAACCTTTAAATTTACAAATGCATCGTGTTCCCACCGCGAAGCGTGGCACCCTACTAGATGGCAAACAAAAAATAAAGACATTGTTGTGGGTGCGTCATGTGGCATTACATTGTTGGTTCAAAAATGAAATTAAAGAAATACGTGAATAGAGATGATAGGCAAAAGTGTAACTACTCTTTATATAACAAAAAGTTACGTAGATAATGGTGCAAAAACAATAAAAATTTGCCCCAGATCACTAGAACGCCCGTAGTAACGCACGGGTTTCCCACTAGTATAAATGGTTTTAAAAATACCTGATTTTGTACAATCTGCCCAATAAGTCGACGGGGCCAAGGAGTTATAACGCCTGTCCTCGTCGCCTTTATTAAAGGTTATATATGTATACCTAACTATGATTTTTTCCCAACACGTGTTAGGTAGGATGTAGGAAAAACAATTAAGCACGTGGTTTGTTTCAAAACTTTTTAAGTCAAGCTTCGTATAGTATGCCTTTCGCTCTTGATAAATAGCTAGATATTTTATTTTTTTCTTAAATGCAAATTATTATTTATGATAGAATTTGATAGAAATAAATTTTTCTTTTATTTACGACAATTTAATTATTAATTTGTGGTATTTGTTATTTATTTGAAACTAGGTTTAATGCCCGCGCTTCACGGCAGATGGGCAAGGGAATTTAGTTGTCAACTTTTGGTTGGAATGATACCGAAACTTGGTACAGAACTCAAAAGAGATAACCCAAATACTGTACCGTTAGCAATCGAAAGAAAAAACCAATAAGTTAAAGTGACGGTATAACCGAAATGATAACAACATGTGTGGCTTGACCAAAATAATAAAAATGATTGATTGGATTAGGTAAAACCACACCAGCCTACTCATTTTAATTCCCTTAATTATCGTATAACATTTCCTATAACATTATATAAGTGTGTGTATATATATCACACACTTATTTATCATAAAATTATTTATTGAACGGATTTAAGAATGCATGTATAAACCATAATATGTATCAAAGCTACGATTCATCATGTCTATGGTACATTTCTCCCCCTACAAAGTTCAATCAATATGTGCACAACCATTGATAAAAAAGAAAAAGCGACATCCACATGTTACAACATTTTGTGAACAATTTGTACTGCACTACCATTTACAATCTTGTAAAACAAAAGTAGTCGGGTATATTTCTCTTATTTCATTTTTCTACCTACCACCCCACCTATTTTCAAGTCCTCATGTCACACCCTCAAATTTTCATATGCGAGGTTTTACCGTGAGGCACGTGACACACCAGGATCCAAGTCAACGGTCATAATAAACGACAACTATATGAAATGAAAACAACGTAAACTGCCCATTAAGTTTCAAAATCATTCCAACACAGCGGAAGCAAAATGTTATTACAACCCAAAAGTAAAACATAAAGTCTGAAATGTTAAGTAAACATGCATATGAATCCTAGACGCCATGAGACCCCGTGCGCCTATCGATAGCTGTTACCTTAGCGACCTGAGACAAACATGCTAAAAACGTCAGCAAATAATGCCTGTGAGTTCACAGGTTTTTTATGAAGACCGACTCCAAAAGTTTCAATGAATACCCTTGGCCAAACTAGGCCACACGCATGCAAATCATATGAATATCTGTCACTACTGCGATTGGAAAACCATTACTGGACTCGAATACTGTGAATACATGCCCGAATGAATACTGAATACTGAATACCTAAGAGACAACATGCACCCGTCCAACCTCTAATTGAACGAGGGGCCGGTCTAGCCCAAATAGATCTATCCACATTTCCCCCGTTGTGCATCCCCGCACATTCATGGTTCTCCCCGGGACTTCCAAAGATCGCATAGTAACTCAAATGAATACTCCAAGTACATAATGAATACATGAATACCAAAACATAGTTTGACACATCCTTTATGAAAACATATTTGACGCGCATTTAAAGAAGAGTAAACTGCCATTTTCGTCCTTGAGGTTTGGCACTTTTTGCCAGTTTCATCCAAAAGATTTTTTTTTCTCAACTGGCTCCACTAGTTTTCAAATTTTTGCTCGTTTCATCCAACTCGTAAATGACGTTAGTTGAACTCAGTTAAATAAGGGGCAATTTTGTCATTTTATCATTTAACTTAAGGGCATTTATGTCAATTCGTTAGTTTTATCAACTCCATCTATATAAAACCTAAATCAGATCAAAAACCCCAAATCATCATCTTCTTCAAAATCGTCTTCCAAAAACCCTAATAAATCAAAACCCAAAATTGAACAATGGTGTTGTGTTCTTGTGGATCAGAAACTATAATAAGAACATCGTGGACAGCTGAAAACCCTGGACGACGCTTTTACTGTTGTAATCGACAAGGAAGGGGCTGTGGGTTTGTTAGCTGGGTCGAGGCTGGACATTGTGAAAACACAGCTGCAATTGTTGAAAGGCTCGTCAACAGGCACAATCAGGAGATGAAAACAGTGACTGATCAAAACAGGAGATTGAAGCTTTGTTTGTTTCTTAGTTGGGTTTTTTTTTTACTGTACTATGTTGTTGTTAGTGGTGGAGATGGTATGTAATGGTGAAAATGAATGATAATGTGGGTTAATTGTGTCTTAGTGTAGGATGTAATGGTGATAATGTACCGGTGTATGTTTTAGTTGATGAATGAAATGTATGTTGAAGTTGATGAATGAAATGAACATTTTGTGTTTGACCCATACCAAGTGATACATTTTGTTAATTAGAAATGCATTATGTGTTCTACATTGTGTTTATTGACCCATACCAACTGATCCCCTAAACCCATAGCAAGTGATAAATTTTGTTAAGAGTAAAGGCATTATGTGTTCAACATTGTGTTTATTGACCCATACCAACTGATCATACCAAACTGACCCATATTCAACATTCATACCCTATTGACCCATATTGACCCATATTCAACCATACCAAGTGATTATTAATAACCATACCATTAATAACCATAAGACCATACCATTAATAACCATAACAACCATACATTAAAACCATAATGAACCATACAGCCATGCTAATTCATGTTCAACCAGTACATAACAAACCAAGTAATAAACAGACCAAAAGACCAAAAGAAGCATGACTAAAGTTGCATACATAATAAAAGACCAAAAGATCAAACAAACTACTAGACACACAAACACCTAACCCTGTTGACTTCCACCAGCTTGACTTCCAGCAGGTTGACTTCCCGCAGCTTGACTTCCAACATCTTGACTTCCACCAGCCTGTTTTGCAGCCTTCTTCTTTTTCTTGTTCTTGTTCTTGTTCTGTGAGCAGGTTCTCTGGTTATGTCCTTTGGCCTTGCAGATAACACATGTTACTGTCCCACCAGACCTTGGCAATTTTCCAGATTCAGGAATCCTTTTAACTTGACTTTGACTGCCCTCAGCCAATTCCTCAGCAGATTTCTTTCTTTTTTTCTTTGGCCTACCAATTTGCTTGTGATGCTTTAGGGGTGTTAATGTGGTTGGGTAATCTGACTGTGGCCATAAGTCCATGCCATTGATGGGTTCAATTGTACATTCATACACCTTTTTCCAAGTATCCAACCAGTAAGCTGGATCAACCCATTTCTCTGGTATACCATCATCACCTCCATGCATAGCCAAATTCCATATACATGCCACTGCATGCTTGCAGGGCATGCCAGTCAAGTCCCATTTTCAGCAAGTACAGGTCCTTTGGTCAAGAATAACAGCTCTCTGGTCAAAGTTAGGTCCACTCACCTGATACTTTGTTCCACCAGTCCAAATGACAGTGTATTGTGAGGCCTCAGACTTGATTTTATCAAAGATGGTGGTTGCAGCAGGGGTTAAAGGGCCATCACACTTGGAAATCAACTTTTTGACCACCACTATATTTTTCATTAGATACTCTCTAATAAACTCTAGGCAGGTGATGATAGGTTTGTCCCTACCATTCACCAGCTGCCTGTTGAAACACTCACAAATATTATTCAACAAGATGTCACATTTTGCCCTACCTGCATAACAGCCTATTATTAGCTAAAAACTATAAGGACTTAACATACCACTAAACAAGTAATGCAGTTAACATACCACTGAAATGGGATCTTGAAAAATGCTTTGGGGGAATTTGTTTCAACCAGTCATGTAATGCACTATCTTGAGTGAGTACTGCCTTCATAGCCTTTTGAAAACCAATTGGTGTGGTTACACTTGCACAGCTCCATAACAACTCTTTGTACAGTTGTGTATTCCATCTTGGTTTCATATTCTCATGTATATGCCGTAGGCAGTACCTATGCTCAGCATTTGGAAAGAGCCTATGTATAGCTGGTATTATAACCTGGTGAAAAACATCAAGTGTCAGCTTTAACAAAACACAGAGTCAAACACAAAATACAAATAAATGGTGAAAAATACTTACTTTTTGCCTGTCACTTATAAATGTGAAATGTGAGTTACAGTCAAGCCCCAAGTCATCTCCTAAATTCATCAAGAACCACATCCATGAGGATGTAGTTTCAGACTCCACCAAAGCATAAGCAACAGGGTAAATCCCATTGTTTGCATCAACACTAACAGCAGTCAAAATCTGTCCTGGATAAGGTCCCTTCATAAAACATCCATCCAGACCCATAATATCTCTACCACCTAGCTTAAAACCAGCCTTCAAAGCTCCCAAACATATATAAATCCTTTTAAACTGCCTAGTTGGACTATTTGGATTGGGTTCCCTCTCAACATCTATTTTTATTGTTGACCCAGGATTAGACCTGAGTAGCTCTTCACAGTAGTCCCTAAGCATCCCATATTGAGCCCCATAACTTCCTTGGATCCTCTGAGTTGCAATAGATCTAGCCCTAAACATCTGTTGTATTGTGACTTGTACCTGGAACTTCTTCTGGATTGTGTCTTGCAAAGAACTAAGTGTATGGTTAGGATTTATCTGAATCATAGGCTCAAGCTCCTTAGCCAACCAACTGATGTTGCATAACCTAACATCCCTTGTCTGAAGGCATTTGTGCTCTTTGAATAGTGTTGTCACAACCCAAGTACCCTCTTGGTTGCTATTGGCTATGTATAGTTCCCAAGGGCAAGTGGGTTCAGGAATCTCCTTTTTAGGTTTGCTTTGTTTTTTAGTTGATGAATTACCCACTTGTTTAGGCCCACTTGTTTTGTTACTCTTTCTTTTCTTTCTAGTGGATGAACAGCCCACTGCATGAGGCCCACCATCTTTTGTCTTGTCCACATTACTTTCACACCTAACTAGTTTTGGGTTTACACCTTGACACACCACCCTAAACCTTACTTTATCATTCCTTGTTATCATCAACTGCCTTCTACTCTCTACTGCATGAGTCTTCACAAGTGCCTTAATGTTTTCTTTATTCTTAAAAGTCTGAGACAAATAAAATGGACAATCACCACTTTGTTTAGCTTTTTTCTGCTTTCTTCTTGTGGCCCTCATTGCCCTTTGCAACTCAGTGTCATTATCCTCATCACTTAAGCTATCAAAGTTCTCTAAATCAACCTCAACATCCTCATTTTCTTCATCTTCATTACCTTCCTTTTCATTACCTAAATCATCCTCACTAACATCAAAATCCACAGCAGCTCTAAACTCATCCATGTCAACATCATAGTCCTGAATTTCATTATCTAAATCTACAATAAAGTCTGAATCTTCTTCAGTATTTTGACTATCATTTACCTTAGCTTTCCCCTTATGAGAACCCTCATTATCTTCTTCAGTATTTTGACTATCATTTACTTTAGCTTTCCCCTTATGAGAACCCTCATTCTTTTCACTCTCACTTTCCTCAGATTCCTCCACATTCACAGGTTCATAATCAATATCCTCAGAGTCACTACCCTCATGTTCCTCACCACTGTCCTCTAATTCAGTTTTTTTGTCAATGACTCTGTTTTTTAGTTCTTCATAATCAGGTGAAATATGTTCTATGAACACCTCAATAATTTTAACAGTTGCAGTGTATTTTATACAAGCTAAAACATTTGAATCATTCATCAATGGCCTTAACCCTAATTCTAAGTCTTCTTCATCTGGCTTCCTATAATGAAATCTAACTTCATCATCCTCCAAGTACCCCAGTTCCAAGAACATATCATACAAAATTACGACAGAGAAAAGATCAGAGTTAACGTTGTCTATGAAATCAACCTTACCATTAAGATACACCATTGGCTCAGGAGGCTGACTAAACTGTCCACCATGGTGGAATTTGATTGAAAATTTTTCAACTTCATTACCTGCATTAATCATTATCTCTAATTAGGGCTCAAGAAAATAAAACATTAAAACCAAAAATCAAGTAAACGGATTTGTGTAACATACCATACTCGTCATCTGTATTGAAGCTAGAATCAGGATTTCGAAGCTGCCAATCTCCAATCATTATGATAATCAGGTTTATAATTTAGGGTTTGGGTTGAATTGGGGATGATTGTGAGTGAACTGATGTTTTTCTGAGTTTAGGGACGTTTAAATAGGGTTAGGATTTTAAAAGAGATAAAATGACAAAGCTGCCCTTATTTAACTGAGTTCAACTAACGTCGTTTACGAGTTGGATGAAACGAGCAAAAATTTGAAAACTAGTGGAGCCAGTTGAGAAAAAAAAATCTTTTGGATGAAACTGGCAAAAAGTGTCAAACCTCAAGGACGAAAATGGCAGTTTACTCTTTAAAGAATACAGCATGTTTTCTCCCCCGAAAATATAAAACCAGTAAAGAGTGGGGCCGTGAAACTCACCTTAGAGTGCATCTTCAGTTAAATAGAAATCCGACACGTGTGTGATGGTCCCGACTATTGGCGACCTATCAATGAGTTTAAGTAAGCGTATTGACTACTAACCCGAAGGTTAACTAGTCCCCGATTGTCCAGATCTTGACTATGTGTGTTTAGAAATGTGTTTGAGTGTTAACCGGACATACCAGACTGACCTGACATCCCGTTGGTGACCCATTACATCAATTAATCAAGTACATAGGATTAACACATGAGTTTCAAGCATACAACACTTTGTTTGCATCAAAAATCGCACATATGGAGTTGTAAGGTTGAATCAGCATAAAACAGGACCAGGTTCGACCCAATTGGCCTTGGTTCGACCCCTTTGTGGCTCATTCGACCTATACAAAAGTTCATACAACCTAATACAAGTTCATTCGACCTTAACACATGTTTATTCGACGTTAACATGTATTAATTCGACCTAAATCAAGTTCGTTCGACCTAACCGAATCACATTCGACCTACCTGAAACTACATTCGACCCCCTGGCCCTACCTTCGACCCAACGCTGGTCGAAGGAGTGCCAGGTTCGACCCCTGCAGCAACATTCTTCCTAAAACGCATCAAATCGCATCAAAACTATCCGAAAACATCACGAAACACTGCAGTCAAGTATGAATAACATGTCCCTACAAAACCCTACCAATTTTATTCCAAAATCCATCCGTTTTAATACTTACCCAAAATGACAAAATTATGGAAACGTCACATCATGCTTGGAAACTTTACCTAATTAGGAAACTTTCTTGAATCATTCAATAATCAACTTATCATGTTCAGATTATCATGTGAAACAAAACCCCTAATCATATTATCCATAATAACATCATGAATCCAATCCCTAAATCTATCAAAATCCCCAAAACAAGCAAAATATCATCATCCAATAATTGATAGCCTAAAATATCCAAAACCTATCATCCATAGCAGCCCTAGAACCTTTCTATAACATCTATGCAGCACATAATCATCATACAACACATAACACACATAACAACATCATTAACACAACATAACACATGTTAACTTGTATGAAAACTCATGTTTAATGATTAGGTTTTGTTTAGAAAGATATTAGGAAGGTTTTTAATTGTGAAAACCATCTTAATACAAATCTGGACCTTTGGGGTTTAATGAAAACGAATTAAAGTGCTTTAAAAAGGATTTAGGATGAAGAACACACCTTAGATCTTTGCTTAGAAGTTGTTTGTAGGTTAGGTTATGAAAAAAAAAGAGCAAAAACTCCTTCCCCAGTGATTAAAGTTGAGAGAGAGTGTTTAGAGGCGTTTAGGGTTTGTGAAATGATGAAAAATGACAAAGTATGGTATTTATACTGAAGCCTAGTTCGACCCCATGCATGGGTCGAATGAGACTAATGGGGGTCGAATGAAGCTTTTAAGCTTCTGAATGTCTGGTTCGACCCCCCTACAAGTCGAACCAAGACTGGGTATTTTCAAGTTTTCCAGTTTTGTCGTTTTAACGCATTTAACACATCCTAACACATGAACATACAATCCTAACATACATTGAGCATGTACAATCATGGATATTCATCTAAACATCGTTTAAACACATATTTGCATATTATACACCATATACAGATCAATTCATATTTGTTGCTTAATCTAATTCATGTAATTCACCAACAACGGGACTCACGACTTGTGTGTGTGTGTGTGATTAACCCAATGATGCTCCGAATCATTGAACCCTGGACAATACGTAATGAAATCTGACTCGACTGAACTAGTTAAATATGTTTGAATAAACATTTTTCGCTAAGGTAGACTTTTGTGTTTGTGAAAATGTTAACCTGAACATGCCGGGTGTCACTTTTCAACCAATGTCGGAGTCATGGTTGCCATTTTTTCCCTCTCTTCGCGGCCTTACAGTTATTGAACAACCAACTGTAGACATATTTGTAACATTTGTACTTTTCGTATTTTCTGTTCTAGTCATTGTATTCTTGTATCTTTTCATTTTGCACCCTTGTAATCCCGAGCTTATGATCAATGGAAAAGTATTTTATCAATTGCATTTAATCTTAATCTATTTGATTTATCCTATAAATTATACGTGACGCAAACTTTATGTAACGTCGCGTGATTTTTAATTTTCTTGTATTCTAAATTCTATACTTAAACAAATTCCAAGTTCGCCTTATTCGTTTCTTTTTATGTTACTCCTACCAATTCATGACGAGTCGTCATTATAATTTATCTTAATCAATTTAGGCGTCATAACAAGAAACTAATTTAATTAAGATCTTAATATATATATATATATATATATATACATATATATATATATTATAATACTTTAAGGTTAAAAAGAAAAAAATAGAAAACGTAAATTTTAAAAAAATGTGAATGTTTCTTTAGCTCAAAAAAAAAAAAAAATGAATGATAACATCGAACACCATTTAAATGTCACCTTCGTATATTTGTTTTTCGTGGTCAACAGTAGTAGACAACTAATCTGCACCATCACATTTTAATTAAACTTATCCCCATTTAATCTTTTCCTAACCACCCTATTAACTCTATTTAATACCCTACCACTTTAACCCACCTATAAATACTACCCCTCCCCATTCCTTAATCCTTTGTTCATCTCTAAAACTCTCTCTAAAACTCTCTAATCTTCAAGTTTTCAAGCCAAACTTCCTGTTTTGCATCAGTAAGTTTATTGGCTTAAAACTTCAACTTTCATTCTATTTTTCTTCTTCTTTTTCATCTAAAACTCCTTGGAGAAACCTCTAGGATCTTCCCCTTATTTATCCACAGAAGTGTGATAAGGGTAGAGCACCTAAAAGAGGTTCCAAAGGTGGTTGTTTTCTGAATTATACTATATAATAATATAAACATCTACTTTCAAGTTTCTATCTTACTAGTTTATTATTAATCTTTGGAAGGTTTGTGGTTACACCCTACCTTACCAACTCTCTTGACCCTTCTTGTGCTACGGATTTATACACACTAGAAAGGGGAAATCCCGTGTCCAAAACCCACGTTCATTCCATAAGCGAAGTGGTTATGACATGAACCAATCAAACACATTCCTAACTTTATACCATCCGAATCATCTATGATGGTTTTGTGCTTGGTCTAACTTAATCTCATGACCATCCGGATTGCCCTAAAGGCAATTTGTGCTTGGTTTTCCTAAAAGGCTTGCATGACTCTAGTGAATCTATAATCTAAACTCGAATCTAAGACCCTTTATTCTCTAATTCTAGTTAACCAAGGCTAAGGAACTAACCTCCCAAGACTCGTCTTTGGAGCCTTACTAAACGCACCCAAAGGTGAGTTCATACTTGTCCCCTTTTTACTCTTTATCACTTTTGGGGTGCAAACATGTATCATATGCAAAACACACTAATGCTTTCATAAACACACATGCTCAATCTATTAAACATACTTATATGCTACTTGCCATGCTTATGATTCTTAGATACTCAGACATAAATCATTAACTATTATTAGCCCACTTAACATGTATAGTGCTATAGGACTAGCACACCGCCCCTTTTATGGGTCATTGTTAAGATTTAAACGGCCTATCATGAATATGTTAGGTATACGCTGTGGTACTCGCGGGTTTGATTTATGTCTTTTGTATGATAGGTATGTGCAATGCTATAGTATGAGATTTGAGTAAACCATTCTAAAATACTATGTATGTAAACTAAAACTAGTATGCTTACCAATGCTTTATGTGTTGACGGATATTTTATACATGTTGCAGGAAATGTTTAATGCAGGTTTATTCAAGAAATCTACTTAGGATTAGACTAGAAACACACGCTAGTTTAAATTCTATATTTTGATGTTGTAGTTTCCATTTTATGAAACAATTTGTATTCTGTTATCTTTTAGACAATGTTTATGCTATGAATAATTTTTTTCTTTAAATTATATTGTCACGAATTCTAGTGTCATGAAGTCTTTGAACAATCTACCACAAGTCTCGCCTCGATGTATTCCGCCATCAGTTGGGGTGTGACAATATTTAACCATCCAGCTTTCGTCCGTCGCCTAGCACCGAATAACATAGCTAGTTGCTTTCAGTTGCACGAAAGATATGGATTTAGTAGCTATGACCATTTTATGGTTTTCCACTCAAGGGTTTCATCTCGTTCAATACACAAAATTGGAAATGATGGTGAATTTAGAACTTAGATTAGCAGTACATCGACGGTGATGAATATGAAAGAGGGTCGGTAGTGGGTAACCTGGTCTGGACTTTGGAGGGTAGGATAACAATTTTGCCACTTCAATGAAGGACAATTTTGTCATTTGATACCCTATGATTATTTTAATAAAAAAACCCATAGTGTTCCCCTGCCCACCTCACCCCCACCTCTCTCTCTCTCTCTCTCTTTCTCACACACACACACACAAACACATAACACACACACTCTCTCTCTCTTTCTCTCTCTCTTCTCCATTTCTTTGCTCTGTAATACATTCTAACAACAACAACAACAACAACAACAACAACAACAACAACAACAACAACAACATCAACAACAACAACAACAACAACAACAACAACAACAACAACAACAACAACAACAACAACAACAACAACAACAACAACAACAACAACAACAACAACAACAACAACAACAACAACAACAACAACAACAACAACAACAACAACAACAACAACAACAACAACAACAACAACAACAACAACAACAACAACAACAACAACAACAACAACAACAACAACAACAACAACAACAACAACAACAACAACAACAACAACAACAACAACAACAACAACAACAACAACAACAACAACAACAACAACAACAACAACAACAACAACAACAACAACAACAACAACAACAACAACAACAACAACAACAACAACAACAACAACAACAACAACAACAACAACAACAACAACAACAACAACAACAACAACAACAACAACAACAACAACAACAACAACAACAACAACAACAACAACAACAACAACAACAACAACAACAACAACAACAACAACAACAACAACAACAACAACAACAACAACAACAACAACAACAACAACAACAACAACAACAACAACAACAACAACAACAACAACAACAACAACAACAACAACAACAACAACAACAACAACAACAACAACAACAACAACAACAACAACAACAACAACAACAACAACAACAACAACAACAACAACAACAACAACAACAACAACAACAACAACAACAACAACAACAACAACAACAACAACAACAACAACAACAACAACAACAACAACAACAACAACAACAACAACAACAACAACAACAACAACAACAACAACAACAACAACCAAACAAAAAATTCAGATCAGAAGCAAGATTCACATTATATCACCTACCATCACCATTAATCGAAGACCCATTCATCAGGTACTCTCTGGTAGTTTATTGCCCAAAATTTATGAGGGCCCAAAGTTTCACTGTTAGTTGAGATCTTTTACTACATTTACCCTTGATCCTGTAGCTCTCGTGGAGTTGTTAATATAAAGAGAGAAGGATTAAGCATGAAAAGATAAGAATCTCCGGTGGTGGTTGTAACCAATGGTTGTTGGATGGCGGTGGTTATTATTATTATTATTATTATTATTATTATTATTATTATTATTATTATTATTATTAGAGTTAAATGCCATTTTCGTCCCTGAGGTTTGGCCATTTTTGCGAGTTTCATGCAAAAGTTTATTTTTTCTCACCTGAATCCAAAAGTTCTCAAATTATTGCTGGTTTCGTGCAACTCGTTAACTCCATCCATTTTTTCTGTTAACTTTTTGTAAAAGGACCAAAATACCCTTATATTTTATTTTTTTATAATGTTTATAAAGTAGGGAGATGCTAACGTAAAAAGTCACTTATTGTACAAAGTGTAAGAAACAATATGGAACATATGATTAAATTTGATAATCAGGGGCACGATGGTAATTTCTTAGCGTCATTAAAGTTCCACTCCCATTTTTAAAACGACCATAACTTTTTCATACGACATTATTTTTTTTAAAAAAATTACACCATAAAAACAAGCTTTTCATCCTCTTTCATTTCCATACCATATTGCTATACTTTAAAAAAAAAATGTTGGGTTGATAACTTGCATTTTATTGAGGGTATACTTGCGTTTTAGAAATGCAAGTTATACCTGATAAGACGACCTGGTAAAACGACCTGATCAAACACAAGTTATAAATGATAAAATGCAAGTTATACATGCTAAAACGCAAGTAAGTAATATCAAGATTTTACATTTAGACGCAAGTTATTATTGTTTAAACGCAAGTAGGTAATATCAAGTTTTTACATACGTATCAAGTTTATTATTGTTTAGTAGCCTTTTACATACAAAAACAACACTGTAAAGAAAGGTTACTAACTAATAAGAGTAATACTTTATGTAAATGTACATTTTCCTTCATCGATAAATTAATAAATTAACAAAATGTGGTTCTCCCATGTAAAGCTCTTCTAACTATCCCATGATATTAGAAACAAACTAAAAAAAAGTATTATTAGATTCAGAATGTTTAAACGCAAGTAATAAATATCAAGTGTTTACATTTAGACGCAAGTACTATCAACCCAACATTTTTTTTAAAGTATAGCAATATGGTATGCAAATGAAAGAAGATAAAATGTTTGTTTTTATGGTGTGTTTTTTTTTAAAATATTGTCGTTTGAAAAAGTTATTGACGTTAAAAAAATAGGGGTGGAACTCAACCAGTGTGGGTTATGTGATACCCCGCAATTTCAGGTTCCCACTTTAACTAAACTCTAGTTACATTCTTTGCGTTCTACTTAACTAGGGTTAGGTAGATAAGTCACACGTTGCACAGTTATAGGTTAATAACTGCATGAAGTGGTAATTCGGAGAATTACCCGACTATATACATGAGTAGTGAACCTCGGACGTTGGTGAATGGTAAAATTTGATAATTGTGAATTAATTGATTGAGATTGATTGCAATTACGTGCTTCTGTGAAACTATGTGCAAACTGTATATGTGATTACGTGAACTTAAACCAAAAGCGTTAATCGTAATGGGTGGACCGTTAGGATGGTTGGGGTCTTAACACATGGGGTTACACTTACTATGGTCCAAAATAGCGAAGACATCGAAGAAAACACGTGGTACAACGAACCAGGCCACCCGGAGCGAGCCGGGCAGAGTGAGCGGCCGCTCACTCGTGCCGCGCGGCCGCTCGCGGGCACCTGACGCAACCAAACCGCCTTAAATCACTATTTAAACAATATTAAGCCTCATGTATCCCTAAACTCAACCCTAATCACCCCCTTAGCTCAAGAACATCGATCGGGAAGCTTGGAGAGCAATCGATTGGTGGTTTTGAAGTGCTTATGGTATAATCTTCAATCTCTTGTGTTTTAATCTTCTCTAATATGTTTTTAAAACATCATAACCAAGTTTGTCCAGGTCTGAAATGTTTTCATAAAGATTGAAACTTGATGTTTATAAAGATTGAATGGGCTAAACCTAATCTTATGTGATTATTATTTGATAGGTTGCATGATATGCATGTTTATGATGTTTTAGACTTCTAGGATTTATAGTTAATGATGTTTAGCATGTATTTTGTAAGGTTCTGATAATGTTATGTCTTATGAATGTTGTATGATGTTTGTTGATCGATTATAGGCGTATATGAGTAGTTTTAATAGGAGTTTATGCATGATTAAAATCTGGACAAATTGTTTGGGTCGACTTGTAGGGTTTGTTACGTGACTTAAAATATTAGTTTTGATTATTTCTTTACATGGTTGTATTAACATTGTCTTAGCTTTTCATAATGGGCAAAATAATCTGATTTGGACGTCGTTTGATAAGTTTTTGGAATTTTCTTTGATTAAAGGTCATATCAGATTTTCGGATTAGTAGACTCGGTCAACTTTAAACGATCATAACTTGAGTTTTACAAAGAATTAAATTGTGAAATTTGGACAGTAAGTCAATATTGGAATAACTTGGCTTTTCCAAGTAGATTCATCCCGTTTGGATGAATACACAAGTTTTGGTAATTTTTCTACTAACCTGATCAATTGTGAGCATTTTCTGGACATAGCTGTATTGTATGATTTTTCATAATTTTTGTGCATGGTTTTATCACGAACTAAAAATATGGACTTGTCCGGTAGACCCCCTGGAATATTTAGTAAACGTTTGGCAGTCTAATTCACTGGATAAGTATTTTTAATAAATTAGTTTTCACGGCGCATAATCTGTCCTAAAAGCGCAAATTGTGTAATGTACGTTTATAACATTAAAAAAAAATGTACGTTTATGTGACTATTTGGAGTCTTATATGGTACGTATTTAACATTAACTTGAATGGACACTTATATGAGATGTATATGAAGTGTAACATGGATAATAATCAACATGTTCACCAACGGGTTCGTAGGGTTTACTTGTGCATGTAGAATCATTAGGTGTCACTTACATGGTTTTGAACTTTTAAACATCGTGGACAAACGGGTTATATGGTGTAATGATATTACACATATACTCACTTAGTGACACATGTAATAGGGAGTCGGTAGCACATCCTATTTGGGAAGTTTGTATAAATTGCTTGCCTTCTAAGGTGAGTTTCACTACTTTTTTTTCTCGAAAGCATGCGTCTCGGGTTTGAGACAACTTACAAAACGTTTTATAGTCCGGTTTGGGACTACTCTTACATCTCAGGTTTTGACTCCTCGTGTGGGTCAGACATGACTCCTTGTGTGGGTCGGATTTTGACTCCTTGTGTGGGTCGGGTTTTACGATTCCTTGTGTGGATCACGCTTTTATCAGTTTACAACTTTAACTGTCCTTTGTGAACTAAACACACTCTATCACTTAAAGTCCTTACACATTATTGGGTTAATCGCTGGAGGCGAACAAGGTATTAGTTGATAGCGCTATTAGGTTGTGCAGCAACCTCATGCTTGAGGTGCTTGTGTCACGGGCATGAACTTTTGACCACATCTTTTCTACTAGTGTTGATAGACACTAGTACTAAGGCAGATTAACATATGTTAACACATTTATGAAGGTTCCCAATAATCACATGTTTAGTTACAATGAGTGGGCTAGCTACCCCTGACAAGCCTAAACTGATGACACTTTAACATTTGCGTTTTTGACCCCTTTATACATGTTACCCAAACTGTGAACTCACCGACTTTATGTTGACACATGCTAGCATGCTTTTGCAGGTCGCTAGGTATGGAGCACGCGTAGGACATGCATCATATAGTGTCATTGGGATATGAACACTTAAACTATTTTTGAATATTTACTTATTTAAGCTTGGTTTTGGGCGCTGTGTTTTGCGCATACTATTACTTAACTGTTTTCTATTTCGCTTCCGCTATTACTTAATTGGTTTGGTTAACTTTAAAACTTGGTTTTTCAATAACGAACTAAATGGTTTGGGCATTTAGAGTCGTTCATGTGACTTATGGCTATGGGATCTTGGTTTGTCATGCACCTCGCGGTATAAACCCCGCAGTGGAAATTTGAGGGTGTGACAGATTGGTATTAGAGCCATTGGTTATAGTCAACTAGGATTGCATTCTAGTCTATAATCATCATAGCATAAGTATTAGTACACTCACTATTGTAAGTGCACCACTTATTATTTTCTTGAATACGTGTACTGATCTAACGTATTGCAGGAAACCATGACTAACCCTACTAATAGGAACTACTCTTATCGTGCTATCGAGGGGCCACAAGCCCTATCTCTAGATCCTTATGAGCATCCAGCTTCGCCACGGGATCCATATGAGGATACCAATCGATGGCTGTGGTTCACTGACATGCTGCACTCATGGGTTATAGGATACAGAGTGTCAGCTTGGGTACCTCCCATTGTTGACTCGTGGGAGAGGTCGCTTGCAGGAATGGTAAGGCATGTGCATACTGAGTTGGAAAATGCCTACACCACTGTCAAGCAATTTCAGTTTTGGATGAGGAATGCTGATGAAACCCTTAAACACATGGAAGGACAGATTGATCACTTGTTTGGTAAACTAGGAAGGGTTAAGAAGGAAGCTGATGAAGCTAGGCACGAGATGTCAGCTACTAAACAGGATCTAGCAGCTACTAGAAAGGAGTTAACTTTGGTTCGCAACAGACTTATGGAAGCTCTGGGACAAAATGGAGAGGAACCAGAGGAGGATCCTGAGGAAGAACCTATGGAAGGAGGATTCAATGCTCTTGGAGCAGCACTTGATGCAGCACTCGAGGAGGAGCTCGAGCCAGAGGAGGAAGAAGAGCCATTGGAGATCAAGATTTAGGACGAGAGCGGGGATGAAGGCTCGTGCGTCTCCATGGATCACGTGGACGATTGATATTTTTATTATTATCCTAGTGTCTAATATATATATATATATATATATATATATATATATATATATATATATATATATATTCCTTTAATGACTTTTTTATTTTATCGTTGTGAGACTCGAGAACCGTTTGGCTTACGTTTGGATTTTTATTATTATTACTATCAATCGACCACTTTACTTTATTCTCACACATATCATTTATATTATATTCTAGTTTACTTGTACATTGAGAACGATTGTATGTGAGACATATTATCGCTTTCTTATGAGTATAGTGTAAATGTAGAATTGCTATGGCGGGAAGAGGTCACGGAAGAGGAAACATTAACATGACGCAAGAAGAGCTGAACGCACTCATTAATGACAGGGTGGTTGCGGCCCTATCAGCTTTTCAAACTGGTAACCACTCTTCCGACCAAGTCTATTCCTCTCTAAACCCTCTCCATTACCTCCATCTTACTCGAAATCTCTAAATCCTTGTGCAGACCAACCTACTCGCAACGCACTTATGAACTCTGATCAGACAGGCCCGCTCTTCAGACGCTTTGAACTCCACATAGAGGGGTTTACTCCCCAGGTATTGAGCACGGCCACACCAATAAACGTGGGCAACATTCAGCAGACCATTCGCCTAGCTCATGAACTGACAGTTAAAAAAGGCGAAAAGGGGTTGTACCTTCGCATGAGACGCCGTCATCTAGTACTCGTAACAACAAAAGAAGGTGGGAAGAAGTCGCAGAGAAGATCCCAAGTGGTAGAAACATCAAGACTCATTATGACAAAAACCAGCACCAGCACCACTATAAGGGGAAACACCCGAAGTGTAGTCGGTGCAAGCACCATCACTCGAGTATTTGTAAGGTGGAACTATGCGAGCGCTGCGGAAAAGACGGTCATGTGGCTAAAGACTGCCGTGTCAAGCTCCCAAGGATTTATCAACGTCAGCAAGGGCGGCCATAACATAAGGGTACTAAAAAGGGTGCTTCAAGTGTGGAAGTGAGACCCACTACAAGAGGGATTGTCCTCATCTTAACGGAGACAACATCATTAGTGATAACAATGTTATGACGGGTACGTATTCCTTAAACGACATTCTTACTTTAGTTTTATATGATACTGATACAGACTATAGTTTTGTGTCATCGAAACTTAGCAAACAACTAGGAATGATTCCTACTCTTCTTGATACCCCGCAGTCTATAGAACTAGCTGATGGGAAGTCTGTTAAGGTAACCCACATCCATCGTGACTGTAAGCTCGAGCTAGATGTTTAATTATTTGCTATCGATCTTCTGCCTATCACCCTAGGAAGCTTTGATCGCGTGGTTGGCATGGACTGGTTGTCCAAGCAACGCGCTGAAATTCTTTGTCAGGAGAAAATTGTTTGCAACCCTCTCCCTAGTGGAGAACTATTATCTATTCAGGGTGATCGTGGTGGTGCCATGGTGGGCATCATCTCCCTCTTGAAAGCCCAGGAGTGTATTCGAAAGGGCTATCCAGCTATTCTGGCTAACATTTCTGATACTCAAGCTGATGTTGAAACAAAGATTGAGGACATCCTAGTAGTTCGATATTTCCCAGATGTATTCCCATAGGAACTACCCGGACTTCCACCTGTTCGTCATATGGAGTTTCAAATTGATCTTGCACCTGGAGTGTAACACCCCAACCGATGGCGGAAACATCGAGGTGTCACGAGGTAACGATTGTTCAATAGCTCATGGACTAGAAATGTAAATATTGATACATTGACTAAGTAATTTATTACATTGAAATGAAATTACAAGAATACAACGTTTAAGAACTAACAATCTAAAATAAAATTTAGTAAATCTCAAGTCTAAGTATAAGTTCCAAAAGCTTAACAGTGATCTCATAACAACCTGAAACATGTACGAAAATAAGTTTGTCAATACAAAATGTATTGGTGAGCATACCCTGTTTGAATAAATATAGTAGGAAAAGAGTTTTGCAATTCACGTGTTATACTGTCTACAATTTAGTGTTCAAGCTATGTACAAATGTCAGCTAAAATTAAGCCTTAGAGTAGAAATGATATCTAAGAATAATGGGATATCTAGTATATATGTATAGTAGTCGCCCAATAGTATGATTATATATAGTATGCAACAAAGCAAGTAGTTTACACATAACAATAGTCAAGTACTATTTATTGCTATGCTAGGCCCACACCGGGTTAATGATTAAAGTCATAAGTACACACTATCAGCTATCAATAAGTAAAACACATACAAGAATTGCGATTGTGAATATAGACTAAAGCATGATTAAGTGAGTGAAGTAATAAGTGTACATGAGTCACCCCAAAAGTGTAAAACATGAAAAAGGGGATAAGTAATACTCACATTCGCAAAGCTGAATTATCCTCTAAGCGTTGTGAATGTATGCGAGGCGAATCCCAAAGACTCAACAACGTAGCTAGTCCAATATGAAGAAATAAAAACCGAAAAAGAAAGAATATCAAGCTTCCAATTCGCCAATTACAAGAGCTTATAATCAAAGCTTCAATTGTAGAAGTAATAGACTATAGAAGAAAGGTATGAGGGAAAGTTTAATCAGATTGAAACAATTGATTTAGAGGTGCCCAGTGTAATGGGTCATAGGTGGGTTTTTATACTAGTTTTGGATTCAATTAGCCATTAAAATTGGTCAACACCATAAACTAAGGTTTCATGATGAATTGACTATTTGACTAGGACCTTGACTTTTTGACTAAGACTTTGACTAGGACTTTGACCGGGACTTTGACCGGGACTTTGACTGTTTGACTGTCTTCGCGGACCGCGAGAACTAAAAAAATCAAATTTTCTATTTTAATCAATTTTAAGTTCCGGACTTGTTTACTTCGGTTTCTAAGTTGTTTTAGGACCGAAAATTAAGGGTTTTGAGTATCAAGGTCTGAAAATACGTGCTCGGGTATAGATGTGAGTATAAAACGTGCAATACTTTTACTTATAAAAATTATAAGTTTTATTAAATTGTGACTTTTGGTCCTATTAAAATAGGAGGGTTAAATATGAAAATTTTGAAATAGTTGAGGGACCAATTATGCACATTTATGAAAAGGGAAGGGTGCAGGTTGTCACATGGAACGGCCCCAGTTGCACGCGCACCATACCATCTAGCACCAGGCGAACTTCAAGAAACTATCTACCCAACTCCAAGAGCTATTGGATAGGGGCTTTATTAGACCTAGTTCTTCACCTTGGGGAGCCCCAATCCTGTTTGTTAAGAAGAAGGATGGGAGCTTCCGCATGTGCATTGACTATTGGGAGTTGAACAAGGTGACAGTTAAGAACCTCTACCTATTTGCCTCGTATTGATGACTTGTTCGACCAGCTTCAAGGGTCGAGTTTCTATTCTAAGATTGACTTGAGGTCAGGATATCATCAGCTGAGAGTCCGAGAGGAGGATGTGGTGAAGACAACCTTTCGAACACGTTATGGACATCATGAGTTTTTGGTGATGCGATTTGGGCTAACCAATGCACCGGCTGTGTTCATGGATCTTATGAACCGCGTGTGTAAGCCTTATTTGGACAAATTCGTCATAGTGTTCATATATGACATATTGATTTATTCTAAGAGCAGGGAAGAGCACGAGCAACACCTGCAGCTGATCTTAGAACTCTTGAGAAATGAGCAGCTGTATGCAAAATTCTCCAAGTGTGACTTCTGGATTCGAGAGGTCCAATTTCTAGGACATGTGGTTTACGAGGTAGGAATACATGTCGATCCCACCAAGATTGATGCTATTAAAAAGTTGGAGGCTCCTAAGACTCTTACAGAGGTGCGCCAGTTTCTTGGTCTTGCGGGATACTATCGCAGATTCATTGAGGGCTTCTCTAAGATCGCTCAACCCCTCACTGCTTTGACACAGAAGGGTATTACTTACAAGTGGGGAGATGCCCAAGAATCTGCTTTTCAATTATTGAAGACAAAGCTCTGCAGTGCACCTATCCTATCACTGCCTGAGGGTACAGAGGACTTTGTGGTGTACTGTGATGCGTCTATCCAAGGGTTAGGGTGTGTGCTGATGCAGCGTGATAAGGTGATCGCGTATGCTTCACGTCAATTGAAGGTTCATGAGAAAAATTACACCACCCACGACCTGGAACTAGGAGCAGTGGTTTTTGCTCTAAAAAATTGGAGGCATTATCTCTATGGGACGAAGTGTACGATCTTCACTGATCACAAGAGCCTCAAACACATATTCGATCAGAAGGAGCTGAACATGTGACAGCATCGATGGGTCGAGCTTTTGAATGATTATGACTGTGCCATCAAATATCATTCAGGGAAAGCTAATGTAGTAGTAGATGCCCTTAGTCGTAAGGAAACGAAACCCAAACGGGTGCGAGCTTTACAACTTACCATACATTCTAATCTTCCTGATAAGATACGTGAAGCCCAGGGCAAGGCTTTGAAAGTAGAAAACATCGGGCTTGAAACTTTACATGGTGTTAATAAGCACTTGGAACTAAGGACAGATGGTCTTCAATACTTCATGAATCGAGTCTGGATTCCACGTTTTGGGGATATCAGACAACTAGTGCTCGATGAAGCTCACACCTCTCGTTATTCGGTACATCCTGGTTCAGATAAAATGTACCAAGATCTCAAAACTCTTTACTGGTGGCCAAACATGAAAGCTGAGATAGCCACTTATGTTGGTAAGTGCTTGACTTATGCAAAGGTTAAGATTGAATATCAGAAACCTTCAGGCTTACTCCAGCAACCAGAAATCTCTATGTGGAAATGAGACGGAATTTCTATGGACTTTATCACAAAGCTCCCTAGAACGCCAAGTGGGCATAACATGATTTGGGTTATCGTCGATCGTTTAACCAAATCGGCACATTTTCTGGCAATAAAGGAAACTGACACGCTGGAGAAAACTGGCCAACATCTACATCAAAGAGGTCGTCTCTAGGCACGGGGTGCCTACTTCCATCATATCTGATCATGATGCGCGATTTACTTCTCGTTTTTTGACTACTCTCCAAGATGCTTTGGGGTGAACGTACCATCCAAACATTGGAAGATCTGCTACGAGCGTGCGTGGTGGATTTTGGCAACAGTTGGGATAAGCACTTGCCTTTTGATTGAATTCTCGTATAACAACAGTTATCACATTTCCATTCAGTGTGCGCCTTTTGAGGCACTATATGGACGTAAGTGTATGTCTCTCATCTGCTGGACTGAAGTTGGGGATAGCCAGCTGACAGGTCCTGAACTCGTGCATGAAACTTCTGAGAAGATAGTGCAAATCAGAAACCGAATGGCTGCTGCTCGTGATCGACAGAAAAGCTACGCTGATAAGCGTAGGAAACCTTTGGAGTTCCAAATCGGGGACAAGGTACTGTTAAAGGTGTCACCTTGGAATGGGGTGATACGCTTTGGAAAACGGGGGAAGTTGAACCCACGATACGTTGGACCATTCGAGAGTGTCGAAAGGATTGGTCCAGTAGCTTACAGGTTAAACCTGCATGATGAACTCAGTGGAGTGCACAATGTATTGCACGTATCAAACCTAAAGAAATGCATATCGGATACGACTCTGGTAGTGCCACTGGAGGAGATCCAGGTGGACGACCAGCTACGGTTCGTGGAAGAACCAGTGGAGATTCTTGAGCAAGGTGTCAAGAAACTCAGACAGAGCACTATACCTATTGTTAAGGTGCGATGGAATTCCCGTCTAGGACCGGAATATACATGGGAACACAAAGATCAAATGCGGCTCAAATAACCACACCTCTTTACTGAACCTGGACCTATGCATAGATCAAACGCTAAACATAAAGCAGCTCGCTCAAAGTGAATTTCGGGGCGAAATTCCTTTCAACTTGGTGATGATGTGACATCCAAGAACCAAGAAAACATTATTAAGCTGGCCTTACTGTTTACTTACTGAATTTCAGGACGAAATTCTTTTCAACTTGGGGATGATGTGATACCCCGCAATTTCAGGTTCCCACTTTAACTAAACTCTAGTTACATTCTTTACATTCTACTTAACTAGGGTTAGCTAGATAAGTCACACGTTGCACAGTTATAGGTTAATAACTACATGAAGTGGTAATTCGGAGAATTACCAGACTATATACATGAGTAGTGAACCTCGGACGTTGGTGAATGGTAAAATTTGATAATTGTGAATTAATTGATTGAGATTGATTGCAATTACGTGCTTCTGTGAAACTCTGTGAAACTATGTGCAAACTGTATGTGATTACGTGAACTTAAACCGAAAGCGTTAATCGTAATGGGTGGACCGTTAGGATGGTTGGGGTCTTAACACATGGGGTTACACTTATTATGATCCAAAATAGCGAAGACATCGAAGAAAACACACGGTACAACGAACCAGGCCACCCGGAGCGGAAATTTAAGGGTGTGACAGGTTATACCTATTTTGCCCTTCTCCTTCTCTTTTAGAAACTCAACGTATACTTTTCCTCTTTTAATCTATCAATTTATTTATTTTGATCAAAGGCCCAAAATACTTCTTATACTTTTTACGCTAAACTACTTTTTAGACTAAACTTTCTCTATAAAGTAAACTCCATCTTGTCCCTCTGCATTTAGTCTCTCTATCTCTATCTCTCCTACCCCTCTCTCTGCTCTGCCTCGCTTTACTTTCTCTCTCTGTTACCTTCTCCATCCAACCATTCCACCGTCGCCATCAAAACACCACGACACCATCAACCACCGCCTCCTCCATAATCACCATCTTCTTCTTCTTCAACAAACAAGACCCACCGTCACCATCCAAACACCACTCAGAGACCCAACCCAAGCCCGAGACAAGTTCAGTTAATGATAAATGGCCCGAGTATGGTGATGGGTCAACCGAGGCAGTTGCAAAAGACACTGCGGTTAGTTCTAATGATGTTACCAGCATATCCTCTTTTTCTTCTATGACCAAAGCTTCAAACTTAATTTCTTTTGTAGTTCTAACTAGAGTTTGGTGTGATACAAATCCCATGACGGTGGTTGTGGTGTTTGGGGTTATACCGGTGGTGGTGGTGTTTGGAGTGATTGATCGTGAACACATATTTAGGGGGTTTTGTTGTAATTGATCATGAACATAGATTTGTGGGTCTTTCTTGTAATTGATCGTGAAATTTTTTTGGGGGGTTTTGTTGTGATTAATCGTGAATTAAGATTTGTGGGTTGTAATGGAGGCGGTGACAGTAGGGAGATGGTTGTTGGGGGAGTTCGGGTCGGTGATGATGAAGGTGAATGGACGATGATTGGGGTTGTTATTATTATTATTATTATTATTATTATTATATAGACAATATATGAATTGACAACTTTGCCCCTCAGTTAGCTGAGATTGACTAACGGAGTTAGACACTTGGATGGAACCAGCAAGAATTTGAAAACTTTTGAATTCAGATGAGAAAAAAAATAAATTATTGAATGAAACTAGAATAAAAGGCCAAACCCCAAAGACGAAAATAGCATTTAACTCTTATTATTATTATTATTATTATTATTATTATTATTATTATTATTATTATTATTATTATTATTATTATTATTATTATTAATCTTGCCAGAGCACTTACTTATGAAGAAGTTGGGTGATGATGGGGATGCTCACTTGCTTGATATCAGGGCTGCTTCCTAACCTGGATATTAAAGATTATATATATATATATATATATATATATATATATATATATAGGCTAAGTATTGGGAAGAAACCTTCCAAAATAAAGAAACCCCCACAAACCCATCTTGTGGACCACAATACACCACATCACCATTCAAAGTAAATTATTTTTTATTAACCGAAGGCTATTTCAGTCATTTTGCCCTCTTCTCTTTTTTCAAACCTTCATGTGTCAGTATATATATCTTCCTTCTCTCCCATTTTTTCAAAATTTAATTTCCCTCAATTCCCTCTCTCACCTGCTATCTCTCAAAGCCAGATCTCCAAACCTCAGTCAGGCAATCGGACACCTCTTTTCCCCTATTGTCGCCGGCAGCAACCACCTTTCCCCACCGTCTTTTCAACAACCAAATGGCGGCCGCCGCCCTGTTCTTCTTCTCCTTCCTTCTCAGGTATACATATAATATATTATAATATATAACTTCCTCTTAATCTCTTAATTTCTTGACTAACGTTGGTGAACTTCATACCCACCAGGTCAGCTCAGGGTGGTGGATGCGGTGGCGCAAGCAACGCACACCACCACCATAAGGACCGTCGACGTCATCCTCAAACGAGCGGGGTACTTTTCTGATCAGAAACCCAGTGACAATAGCGGTTGCCTGAGGTTAGGCCGGTGGTCGCGCTGCTGTGAATAGAGGGAGTAATGGTTGTGGATGCTTTGCAGAGAAAGAAGGAGATGGCGTAGGTATGGGGTAACCAGATTTTGTGTGTGGAAAAGAGATAGCTGAGATTTATGGATGTCAAATAATCAAATATTATTATAAAACTAATTCTAAATTTCTTTTGATGTCCGAGGTAAATAAATAGGAGTTAAATAAACACAAAAATATTCAACTTAAAATTATCTTTCATATATTTACTTGACCACCATTAAAATATTGTGTGCTACACTAAGAAATTATAGTTTTTCTAAAATTATCGGTAATAGTATTTTTAATATTGTTATTACTTTTTGTTTGTTTTTTTTATATTTTATATATTTGTTTGTGTATTTAGGCTTTTGTTTCCCTAATACTGGTTAAAGATTTTATTTCATGATCATGTAATGTATCACTATATTGGGTATTATATATCTCTTTATAAAAAAATATTTGTTCTCATATATTGGGTATTATATATTTCTTTATAAATAATCATTTTTGTTTATAAAGAATCATTTGTTAAGGTGTTTCTCTGTGTTTAGTTATATGAGTCAGCTATGTTTAGTTAGGGTGTTTACGTGTGTAGCATATCATTTTTTGCAGTCACAGTGTTTTGTATGCAGTCAAAATGTATGATGTTTGCAGACTACAAATCTTTGTCTGTGTTTGCAGACAAAAACGCCTGTTACACACGTAACACTCGTGTTTTTTTGCAGCATGTCTGTGTATTGTTTTGTGTTTTCTCATATATGAGTTTATTTTTTTTTGTTACCAATATGTTTTTAACAGAAAATGTCTGTTTTGTCATGGTGTTTCAAGTTATTAGTTTTTTATATTTTCATGGTTTTTCAAGTTATTATTAGCCATTATTGTCTTGTTAGATCGTTTTTTTTTTTTTCCAAAACATTCATCTCATCATTTTTAGTAAGCATACTAATTGATTTTGCAGGCTACAAAGTTTTGTCTGTGTTTGCAGACAAAAACGCCTGTTACACATGTAACACTCGTGTTTAACAGAAAATGTCTGTTTTGTCATGGCTCCTTATTATATATATGAAATAAGCTGTCTTCCACATGTTACATTAGGTTTTTTTTTCTGTTTCATATTAAAAATGTCAAACATTTACTCTGTTATAACATATGTTACAGGTCCTATTTTAGTCATAGCATGACTTCCAACCCCAGCACTCCCCCCTTGGGAGGTTGGTGAGCCCTGTCACCATCTCATCCCAATCGCACACAAGCTATCATAAAATGTACCGGACATGGTGATTGCACCTGAACTGCCGATTACGAATCAGAACCAGGGGCTGAATATGAAGAACCATATGAACCTGATTTGAAGAAACCAGCGTCCCAGGAAGGTGGGCGTATTAGGGCAGAATGGGAGGGTATAGATTATACGGAGGAACAGTGGGCTTTTTATGCCAAGTATGGTTATTGGATGCCCTCTACTACTGTTGGTTGCAATGGAGGATGTCGGGGTGTACATATTACGTATGAAGAATTGGTTTTTTTTGACAAGCTTGGTTATTGGATGCCAAAGGGCGGTGTATGAATCTTTAACAGTATGATGTCGGCTGATGAATCTTTAACAATATGATGTATGGCTTTTTTTTAGAAGTATGGTTATTGTAAGTTTTTTTATTGTAATGCAATGCACCACTGCTTAACATATGTTACAACCCTACAACAGATTCACTGTAATATATTAATTCGTCTTTGTTAGATGAATCTTAATTTTATATATGAGTACAATAGTTACTAAGATACACTGGTCAAAAAGAAAAATCATTTGGACCTTTTGTTACGTATGCAACAACTCTGTGGCTGGTACAATAAAACAAAAAAAAAACATGGTCTAATAAAAAAATTAATAAGCCTAAACTTTTAAATAATATGAACTGGCGACACGTTTATTTACGTATGTAACATTACTGGTGCTGGTAGGGCTGTTCAAATCGCTCGCCGCTCGTGGCTTGCTCGTCGCTCGTTCGGAAATTGCTCGAAAAATGCTCGCTCGATCTTCCGCTCGGTTGTAAATGAGCCGATCGGATCGATTCGATTCGTAAACGAGCCAAGCACGAGCAAAGGTCCGCTCGGATCTGTTCGACTCGAATAAATTTTTATTTATTTTATATATGTTTAATTATAAATATAGACACAAATTACAGGTATATTTATAGGTTTATACATAACATTCTATTGGATTTCGCTCAAATATACGTAAACAAAATACAACTATCCCACTTAACCCAATAAAAAATTTAACACTAAGTTTAATAGTAAAACCATAAGCTAGGAGGTGACAGTCTTGACTTATTTATGTTGTTAGTCGTCCATCACTAATCATTGCTTGATATCATCCTACGTCACAATACAAAAATCGCTCTCTGCAGTATGTTCATCGTCTCCCCAACCTCAACCTAAGCCTCATTCTCGGACACTCGGATCTTAATATTAGTGTTATTATCGGATAGTTCGACCTTAGTTGTTACCCGACAATGAAAAAATCAAAGGAAACATCCCAATTTTATGGTTATCCAAATTATTCTTTGCTCGATTCTCGCTCGGCGCTCGCTCGGAAAAATTCGCGCTTGAAAAACGCTCGCTCGGTTTTTGGCTCGATTGTAAACGAGCCGCTCCGCTCGGTTCGATTTGTAAGCGAGCCAAGCACGAGCAAAGCTCCGCTCGGATCGGCTCGGCTCGTGACCAGCCCTAGGTGCTGGTAAAATAAAACGAAAAAATAACATGGTCTAATAAAAACTTAACAAATCAACATTTTTTTTAAATTAATATGAAACTGTCGTGACGGTTTTTACGTACGTAACAGCACTGGTGCTGGAACAATAATATGGATCTGATTCTGCTTTATTTTAATAAATAAAATACTTTTTTTCAATCATTAAAAATCTGATTTTTGTAAAGAAAAAAATATGAGAGAGAATGTTGGAGAGAGAAGATTAGTGAGAGAAAGAGATAAAGAGATGATTGATTGGATGGAGAGAGAAAAGGGTGTAAGAGAGAGAAAAGGGTGTAAATTACCCTTCTAACCTTTTTTGTCATCTTGTTTGATTATAATATACACATTTAAGCTTGACCATTGATCAACTACAATGGATGGTGGTGATGAAGTTTACAAGGTTTCTTCAATTTAGGTGGGTTTTTATTTAATCATTGCCCTATATATATATATATATATATATATATATATATAGGGAATGGTTATAGAGAAAACCCTCCTTATTTGGTAAACTCTGGAAACTCTGACTTCCCAATATTTTTTTTTTGAAAAAAATAGGGCAAGTAATATACATGATTTTAAGCATTTTGGGCCAAAAAAATTAAAAAAGCGCCGAGTATTTTTTTTTAAAAAAATAAAATAAAATTTTGACTAACACATGTTAAGCGCTAATAACAGGTGTTAACAATGTGTTAACTATATGTAAACAGTAGATGTTTTTTATTTTTTAAAAAAAAAACCGTTCGGCGCTTTTTCGATTTTTTTGGCTCGAAATGCTTAAAAAAATGTATATTACATACCCTATTTTTTTCAAAAAAAAAAAATGTTGGGAAGTCAGAGTTTCCAGAGTTTACCAAATAAGAAGGGTTTCCTCCATATACTTTACCTATATATATATATATATATATATATATATATATATATATATATATATATATATATATATATATATATATATATATATATATATATATGGGTGGGTTCAATGGGGAACCTAAAAAAAGTAGGAAACTAGGGAACCATGCATTTGACATGTTAATTATATTATAAAAAATCAATTTAACATATAAAAAATCATTTTTATCAAAAAGTTTAATTGGATATTTTGTATATAAATGTATGTAGAAGGTTTTTTGACAAAAAAAATCAAAAAATAAAATAATTAAAAAAATGCTTAAAATTAGTTAAAAAAAAAGGTAAAAAATTTTTTTTTACAAAAATTAATATTTTTATTGGAATAGCTTTTACACATGTTTATATGCAAAAGCTCTGAAGAAATTTTTGAAAAAAAATATTTTTTTTGCATGTTATAGTGAATTTGTAAAATATATTTAACATGTTAAATGCATGGTACCCTAGTTCCTCACTTTTTTGAGGTTCCTCACTTTGAAAACCCATGTGAGTTGTGAGAACCATATGAACTCTTTTGAGCCATTGATCTTGATGATCCAATGGTTGAGATCGAATTATTAGACTTTTTTGTCTTGACATGTTTTTTGAGTATTTTATAATATAATAAAATGAATGAAAGGGTATTTGAGTAAAATGGCATGTGAGAGAAAAAAATATATAATATCATATTTATTTTTTTATTCCATTATTAAAATAACCACATTTTTTTAACTTTAATTTATTTTTTTAATTCATTTATTTTTCTAAAAAAAAATAATACATTCAGTAACCCATTCAACTCAGACGTTTTTACACCAGTGTAAAATTTCAAAATTCTAACAATTTTACATCGTCTAATTTTGTCATCTCTCCCCATGTATGAAAACGTTTTTACACCAGTATAAAAATTGTAAAATCTACCATACACAAAACTATTACAAACAAAAATACATTGTATTACACTAGTGTACATGCCCATGGTAAATGTATTACACCACGGTAAATGCCCACCAAAAAACATCTATACATTGTATTACACCACGGTTAATGCCCACCAGAAAACCAACATCTATACATTGTATTACACTAGTGTAAAAAAAAACCCCTAAAAACAACATATATACCACAAACTTCTAAAGAAAATACACGAGTGTAAAAAACCAAAACTACAAAAGATCTATACCTCAAGCATCTACACATTTCATATTTTACACTGGTGTTTTTACATCATCATCTTCACAGCATCTCCTAACAAAAACCCAAAAAAGTAATATTTATAATTTTACACTGATGCACAAATAATATCAGAAATAATAATAATAATAACATAAATAATAATAATAATAATAATAATAATAGGAAATAATAAAAATATTAATAATAATAACATAAATAATAATATTAATAATAACAGAAAAATAATAATAATACTAATAAATAATAACATAAATAGTAATAATAATAATAATTAAAAAAAATAATAACATACCTTCTCTTCATCTTCGTCACAGATCCACCACCACCACAGATCCACCACCACCGAGCCCCAACCACCGTCATCTTCATCTTCAAGATCCGAAAACCCTGCCACTCCCACCGTCTCCTACCGTCGTCACCCACCACCAACCTTCATCGATCCACCACCAAAAACCACCACAGCCCCTCCACCACCAACCTTCATCTTCATCTTCAAGATCCGTAAACCCCCTCCACCCACAACCCCATCCAAACTTGAAACCCACCCTCGAAAACCCCACCATTCACCATCGCCTCCACCCCGTACAGATCCACCACCAAAAACCACCACCACCCCTCCACCAAAAACCAACTCCCCCCCCCCCCCCCGTCGACCAGCAAACAACAGATCCGTCCACCAGCACCTTCGAACCATTGAAAAACCTAGACCATCGTTATCTTTTTTTAGAGAGAGAGAGAGTGAAGTGTGTGTATGTATGTGAGAGGGAGGGAGAAATCTGATGTATTAATAATATTGTTATTATTATTATTATTATTTAAATAGGGTTAGTTGGGGTGCGGGTAGGGTGGGGTGGGGTGGGGGGTTATTACTAAAATACCCATAATAATAGTGTACAGAAGACATTATTACCCTTAATTAAAAAAATACAAAAAATTATAAAGCAGATTATGTGTCACTAGGTGATTGGTCTAGAGGAGTTCTCAAGTTCTCGTAACTTAGAGGAGTTTTCAAAATATCCGGATCCTATATAGTATGAGTATCTATAAAAAATCAAAGTTATATAGTAAACTATGAAAACCCAACTTGTGGCTAGAATTAAGCCACCTCACCACCTTCCAAAATCAATTTATTATTAACAAAAGGGTATTGAATTAATTTAACACTTGGTCTCTTCTCTTTCCAAATCAAGATCAAGTACAAAAGAAATATTATTTCACGTTTACCCATGTTTGTACTCTGTAAGCTTGTTCTTACCAATCCACTTTTCTTACAACCCACTCATCTTCATCTTCATCCTTTTATCATTTTCTTTTCCCCTCCATGGATTCTAACATTGAAGATCCACCTTTAAACACGTTTCCTCCATTTTCATCTCCTCCACATGGTGTGATTCTGAACAACTTTGCAGCCGATGTGACTGTTGCATGTTCGTAGATGAAACACCTCATCCTAACCCTTTTTTTCGTATTTTTCTCTGTTTTTCATAAGCATGATATGGTTACTGATTTCTTACATGTATTTTGGTATATACAGCTTTTGGCGATGTAGAGCCTTTGTCTGTGGAAGGAAACAGTTCTTCATATGATGAAGTTCAAGGTAACTTTTTGATCTGTGGTTTTTTTAATGTGAATTTTTACTTAAGTGTTTTCTCTGTTTTTTTATTTCTGTGTATAGTATATGGAGCACGATTTTTTCTCCTTTTTTTTCTGTTTTATGTTCTATTCTTTTTTCGGTTTTATGTCCGTATATTGGATTATGTGATATGTTATGGTACGTGCCTATTGCCACCAAATTATGTTTCTTCACACTCCAGATTGTGGTGGTGTTATTATGTTTTTAATCTTTTTGATGTTATGTTAGTTCTTGGTTTTTTTGGAATAAAAATGTGTTTACCTTTTTCCTGTATGTGGTTTTCTGTTTGTAGTACAAGAGATTTATGATTCTTTAGTAAGATTTGATACTTGTAGTTTTTCTGGGTCTAACAAGTGTTAACAACGTTTTTACTTTTTTACACGTGAGTATGTGGATCTATATGTTGGTAACACATGTTAATGGTGTATCCCTACAAACAGAAAACCACATACATGAAAAAGGTAAATACGTATATATGTGGATCTATATGTTCGTAACACATGTTAATGTTGGTAACACATGTTAATGGTGTATCACTTAAACTATGTTGGTCATTTATGTGGTCCAATTAGAAAAGGATCTGACCTTGATTGTTTTTAGTAAGTCGGATCTGACCATGGCAAGTGATAGGAAGGGCGACATTGGTCAAGTGTTTGAGTCATGAAGAAAGTTTACACGATAGGTTTTGATCGTAACAATTGTGTTTGTTAACACAAGTTCACATTTGGGCCCCGACTAACATGTGTTACTCCTTTTTAGTATGTTAGATGATGAGTTGGTCAGACCGGTTAATATCTCATCTATTGTTTGTTGATAACGAAGACCCCCACTGGTTAACATATGTTAACAAACGAAGTCGATGGAAGCCGAGAAAAATATGCAGAAAAACTTTTTAACAACGTTTTCTTTTTTGTACTCAATGTATAGAGTTATTAGATTTATTTTGTTATAGTGTTTAATAGTTTGTAATGATACTGTAACATCAAGCCCCTCTCCCCGCCAATATTGTCCGCTTTGCCCATCCAGAGCTCACAGATTTGTTTTTGGTTGCCCAAGTGGAGACTTCCCAAGAGGTCGCCATTCCTGAAATTTCTCCCACCTGAGCACGCTTAACTGTGGAGTTCTCCTCTCATCCACTAACATTAAGCCTCAAAACGCGTTGGTGATTTAAGAGGCAAGACATCACTTATGAACCAAGGATCTCTCCTGGCCATTGCCGATGTGGGATTTTCCTGTGGTGTCACATTCACCCCCTGTTAGAGTCTCATCGTCCACGATGAGGTGTGTTCCTGGGGTGTCACATTCACCCTCTGTTAGAGCCTCATCGTCCCTGATGAGGTGTGCACCCACCATCCTGAACGGCACAGGAGTGGCTCTGATACCATCTGTAACACCTCAACCGATGGCGGAAACATCGGGATGTCACGTATTGATGATTGTTTCAGTAGCACATGGTATAATTTGAATTTTAAATAATTTATTTAAAACATAAATATCCAAAATAAAGTGATGTCTAGAAATTTAAATACATGATATCAAATAAGCAACAACTTCAAATAACTTCAAACAATAACTTCATGATAAATCCTCATGCAAACTCAAGCCTCAACTTCATTGTTACCTGAAACATGTTAATTTTGAAAATATTTTTGGGTCAACAAAAGTTGGTGAGAATTACATAGGTTTTGATAATCGAATAAAAATGTTGTACAATTTAAGTGTCATGGCAAGTCTAGTCCATATGTGAAAACATACTAGAAGTAAATCGAGTGCATAATCAACCCTTGTGACTGTTATAATGTGGTACATCCCATACGCTCATGGTTCACTCGAATATGTTATGCGATAACAATCACCCACGCTACCTTTGTAGGAGGCACGTATCCAGGTGGGATTGTCAGTCCAATAGATCTATCATTGTATACCGTCGGCTGATCAATGTTAATGATTATGCTAGAATTGTTCTTACCCTAGTCATGTTCAAGACATAATGCAACATAGAAAAACACATAGACACTTTGATGATTGAATTGCATATTGAATGTTGTAACATGTTTCACCCCAAAAACAGTGATAAATAGAAAAGGGGCTATGTAAAACTCACCTTAGCAAAATATTATATCTCTTGAAAAAAATAGAATAGTGTGTTGCCCAACAATGCCAAGTATTACCCTATAAATAAGGTAATAAATATGTCTAAGTCTATCTAGTCTACAAGTATATATATATATATATATATATATATATTCTAGGGCTTCGAATTGGGGATAAGTGCTCGCTTGATTAATAATTAAAATGTTTGATAATTGAGAGAAATTTGATAAATAAATAAACAAAAGTCTTTTTATAAAATTTGAATCAAAGATAGTTACAATAATGAGTTTAAAGTATAAAAAAATTTTTGTAAAATTATTTTCTTAAAAATAGAATATTAAATCTATTTATTTCAAATTGCCAAAATTTAACTTTAATATTTTAAAATACTAAAATTAAAGAATTATTAGATTAAAAATTATATTTCTGTTCCAAATAATCAGAAATAATTTATATAAAATTTTGGTGCAAAAGTATTGAAAAATAAATTTATTATGATTTATTTATGATTAAAACTAACAAAAATTGATTAAAAATATTAAATAAATGATTTTTCAGAAATAAAAATCATTTCAGAAAAGTTTATTGTTGTAAAAACTCAGAATAATTTTTGTGGAAATTTATAAAATTTTTTTGATATTTTTATAGAATTTTATAAATAAAATAGAATAAACTTGAATTATTTATTATAAATATTAAATAAATAAATTTTTGAAAACTAAAAATTGTATGTTAAACTTTTTCACTAGATTAACACAAAATAATTTTTGTAGAATTTTTAAAAGAGTTTAAGTATTTTAAAATGAATTTTTAAAAATATAAAGGAATATATAATATGTATACGTTTAAAAAAAATGTTGTTGATGCCGTGGTTCGAACCCGGGCCCTTGGCCGGTTCATTGGTTTTAAATCACAAGCCCAGACCAACTGGTCTGGACCCTGAGAACGTTTAATCTCTGATTATTATAATTATATACAATAAGGAAAATCAACTTTATTTTCAATTAAAATGAAAAGAATAAAACCGGTTTGGAAGGGACTCGAACCCGTGTGGTGTTACTTAACAACATCAGACACAACCACTTGATCTAGATCAGTGGTTGTGTTTGATTCCAGTTTAATTTAAATATAACACATTGTACTGAACGTGTTCTTCCCCAAATGAATGATCGAGCCCTAAGATTTCCAATCGCTCAAATCACACAACAATAACCCAATTAACCTTAGGGTTATTGTTGTGTGTATGCCTAACATCAAAACCCATAAAAAATATAAGACTTACAGGACCGAATCGTGGGATTTTGCCCAGTCAACTGAAATAGTCAAACACGAGCTCGAATGCTTCAATGATGGTTCAATAACATAAATAGGAGGTTGAGGGAGTGTATTCGGCGAGTTGTGAATGTTTTGGGATGTCCAATTTATAGTGATAGGGCCTGGTTCGTTGAATTGGAAGGTTTGATCATCATGAATACGATGACGCGGTTAATTGGTTATAAATGGAACGAATTGATGATGATTATACGTGGGTTTGACGCGGAATGGACCGGAGATCACGAGAACATACCAATTTTAGATCAAATACGCGTTCAACAAAGCTAATTATGGTAGATTGATACCATAGTTGACTTTCCAAGTCAACTTGTGAATAACAAATCACGTGATATAATAATTATGAGTTAGGTTTAAAACAAGGAACGTGTGTAGATCAGATGGTTAGGTTGGTTGTGCTAGAGACCCGGCTTGGGGCGCGGGTTCGAGTCCCGGCCCAAGCAATGTATTTTTTTGACATTTAATCTATATATATATATGTATATTATGTATAATTATTATAGTATTAGGGTTCCAAAAAATGCCACAATAATAGTTAAATGTGAACAATAATCATGAAACTTGACGTTTTTATTCTTGATAAAAGTAACGTACAAGTATAAATGCGTAATGTTACAGTCTCCCCTACTTTTAGGAACTTCGTCCCGAAGTTGGAGTTGGAGATTCTGGTGGAAAAAAATGTGGGTACTTAGACTTCATCTGATCTTTACGTTCCCAAGTGAACTCTGGACCTCGTTTAGATTCCCAACGAACCTTAACGATTGGAATGCCACTGCTTGAGTTTCTTGACTCTAGTATCAACGATCTCGACGGGTTTCTCGATAATGTGCATAGTTTCATCGATTTGCACATCTTCAAGAGGAACATGGAGATTCTCATCTGCTAAGCATTTCTTGAGATTCGAAACATGAAAGGTCGGGTGAACATTGCTTAGCTTAGGTGGAAGATCAAGTTTGTAAGCCACTTTTCCAATCCTGTCAAGAATTTTGAATGGGCCTACGTATCGAGGAGCTAGTTTTCCCTTTCTACCGAATCGAATCACTCCTTTCCAAGGGGATACCTTAAGAAGTACAAGGTCCCCAACTTGAAATTCCAAGGGTTTACGACGTTTATCAGCATAACTCTTCTGACGACTTCTAGCCTTGAGAAGATTATCCTGAATGAGTTGGATTTTGTCTGTGGTTTCCTGGATTAGTTCGGGTCCAGTGATCCGGGCTTCACCAACCTCAGTCCAACAGACAGGTGAGCGACATTTACGACCATAGAGTGCCTCGAAAGGAGCCATGTTAATGCTGGCGTGATAACTGTTGTTGTATAAAAACTCAACCAAAGGAAGATGAGAATCCCATGCGCCACCAAAATCGATAACACATGCCCTGAGCATATCCTCAAGTGTCTGGATAGTCCGTTCAGTCTGACCATTTGTTTGAGGGTGATAAGCAGTACTCAGGTTCAACTTGGTACCCAAAGCATCTTGTAAAGAATCCCAAAAGTGAGAGGTGAAACGACCATCACGATCAGAAATAATGTCCAAGGGAATACCATGTCGACATACGATTTCACTTACGTACATCCTTGCCAACCTTTCCACAGAATACTTCTCACGAATAGGTAAGAAGTGGGCTGACTTGGTCAAACGATCGACGATTACCCAAATACTGTCAAAACCTTTGGGTGTACGAGGGAGTTTTGTGATGAAGTCCATTGCTATGCTCTCCCATTTCCATACAGAAATTTCTGGTTGTTCGAGCATACCAGATGGTCGTTGATGTTCAGCCTTGACCTTAGAACAAGTGAGGCATTTTGCAACGAAAAGAGCAATGTCTTTCTTCATACCAGGCCACTAATATGAATGGCGAAGATCTTGGTACATCTTGTCAGCTCCAGGATGAATAGAATAACGAGACTTATGAGCCTCGTTCATGAGAAAGGTACGAAGATCATCACGTCAGGAATCCAAAGTCGATTAAGAAAATAGAGAAGACCATCAGGCTTGGTTTCAAGTTGAGTCTCAGCACCACAAGACATTTCGTCGTACATGTTACCTTGGGTGACTGAAGTATGTTGAACCTGGAGGATACGATCCTGAAGATCAGTACGAACTCTCGCATAATGAAGTTTGATATGCTCTTTACGACTAAGTGCGTCAGCCACAACATTCGCTTTGCCAGGATGGTAGCGAATTTCGCAATCATAGTCGTTAAGTAACTCAACCCAACGTCGTTGCCTCATGTTAATATTTTTCTGGTCGAAGACATGTTGGAGACTTTTGTGGTCCGTGAAAACCACACATTTGGTCCCATAAAGATAGTGTCTCCAAATCTTAAGAGCAAAGACGACAGCGCCCAATTCAAGATCATGGGTGGTATAATTCTTTTTGTGAGTCTTGAGTTGTCTAGACGCATAAGCAATAACCTTTCCTCGTTGCATGAGAACACAACCAAGACCTTGGTTGGATGCATCACAATAGACCACGAAGTCATCATTACCATCAGGTAGAGACAAGATAGGAGCTTCACAGAGTTTCAGCTTAAGAGTTTCAAATGCTTCCTCTTGCTTTGGTCCCCACTCATAGGGTTTACCCTTGTGAGTTAAAGCAGTGAGAGGAACAGCGATCTTAGAGAAATTGGCGATGAATCGACGATAATAACCAGCCAAACCAAGGAAGGAACGGACTTCAGTTGGAGTTTTAGGAACACTCCAATTCTTTACAGCTTCGATCTTTGCAGGATCAACATGAATTCCGTTCATATCAATGACATGTCCCAAAAATTGAACTTCCTTAAGACAAAATTCACATTTCGAGAACTTGGCATACAGTTGTTCTTTCTTTAGGAGACCCAAAATGGAGTGAAGATGTTGTTCGTGATCGGATTTTGATTTAGAGTAAATCAAAACATCATCAATGAAGACGATCACGAATTTGTCGAGGTAGGGTCTACAAACTCGATTCATTAGATCCATAAACACTGCGGGAGCGTTGGTCAATCCAAAAGGCATGACCATGAATTCATAGTGACCATAACGTGTACGAAAGGCTATCTTGGGAATATCTTCATCGTGGACTCTAAGCTGATGATAACCAGAACGAAGATCAATCTTCGAGAAGTGGGTTGCTCCTTGAAGTTGATCGAAGAGATCGTCAATCCTAGGCAATGGATAACGATTCTTGATAGTGAGTTTGTTGAGTTCGCGATAGTCGATACACATCCTGAGAGATCCATCTTTCTTCTTAATGAACAAGACAGGGGCTCCCCATGGAGAAGAACTGCGGCGAATGAAACCATTATCAGAGAGTTCCTGTAGTTGACTGGCAAGTTCTTGCATCTCAGAGGGTGCAAGACGATAAGGAGCTTTGGCGACAAGATTTGCTCCAGGAATAAGATCAATTCTAAATTCCACTTGTCGAGCAGGAGGCAAACCAGGTAAATCCTCTGGGAAGACTTCAGGATAGTCCCGAATGATTGGGATGTCTTGGATACTTTTGCCCTTTTCCTTCTTTTCTATCACGTTAGCTAAGAAAGCTGTATACCCCTTTCGTAAGTATTTTTGGGCGGTAGTACAAGACATGAGCTTAAGCTCGCCACAAGGCTTCTCACCATAGATCTTCAAAATCTCACCAGATTCGAGAGGAATACGAATGACTTTCTCAAAACACAGAATTTCGGCACGATGGGTTGACAACCAGTCCATGCCTACTATGACATCAAAACTTCCAAGATGCATAGGGATGAGATCGATAGAGAAAGTATGATCGTCGAGGTTCAGCACACAGTTACGAATGATAGAGTCGATCGAGATAGACTTCCCATTAGCTACCTCTACCACTAAAGGTTCCTCTAGGTTAGTTTGGGGTAAGTTAAGTAAAGGTTCAAACTTCAGTGATACAAATGACTTATCAGCTCCCGAATCAAATAATATGGATGCATGGTGGTTATTAATGAGAAACGTACCATTCACCACCTCGTTGTTGTCACGGGCCTGGTTAGCATTGAGATTGTAGGCGCGACCTCGAGCACCTTGGTTCTGGTTGCGGTTCTGGTTTTGGTTGCGGTTTTGGTTCTGGTTCTGGTTACGATTGGGGCAATTGTTGATATAGTGATCAGGGCTGCCACACTCGTAGCACTGACCACGAGCAGGCCTGTTGTTTTGTTGGTTGGGTGCTGGGGCATTGTTGTTTTGGGTAGCTGGAGGAGCTCGACAGATGTTCACAAGGTGACCATACCTTTGACACTTAGTACAAAAGCGACATGGCACCTGTGCTGGATGATGGTACTTGCAAGTGTTGCACAAGGGGTGAGGTCCGGTGTATGGTTTCTTGGCTGGGTTTTGTGCTGCAGGTGGGGTGGTAGCAACCATGTAGTTCCTAGCCTTGTGCTTCTTGTTGCTTGAGGTCTCGGGCTTAACCTCAATAGCGGGCTGAGGAGTGTCTTTTGCAACAGTCTTCTTAGTGCCCTTGCGGAAGAAAGTACCGTTCTTCACATGATTATCAGTGAGAGTAGCCTCCAGACGTGTGACACCCGGCAACTTCCGATCTACACTGGTGTGATTTTTATGATTTTAAATGAATATTTATTATAAATATTGTTAATTAAAAGATTCGGAAGTTAACTGATCGTTTTAACAATGTAAACTGCGGCCGATTTAATTAACGCAATGTCAACGCGTGCGTCGAACGCACGTGCCAGTCGACGAAAATATTTATTTTATTTTTGCTCGGTTTAATTATATTTTTAATTTTGATTAAAACCAACTAGTTTTTATAAATAATCAACGAGCCTAATTTTAAACCGAGACGTTTTACGTTTATACGGGTTCGATACGCGGTACAACTCACCTACCAACAAACCCTAGCTATATAAAGCAAGCAATCTTCTTCCTCCTTCATTTTAACACCGCAGACAAACACTCCCCCCCCATTACCCTCTGCAACTCTCTCTCTCTCTCTCTCTCTCTCTCTCTCTCTCTCTACGAGCACTCTCTCTCTACTCTTCTTCTCTTTCCACTCGTCTCTCTCTCTCTTCCTCCTTATAGCAGAAGCCGGCCGACCACCTACCTTGGTAGCGGCGGCGGCGAGGTGTTTTGAGGGACCGAAAGGGGCAGAAGCTTGGGTGATGGTGTTAGAGGTACTCGGTGGTGGTTCAAGGGAGCTGGTGGCGGCGGCAGATCTTGGTGGTCAGCTGTGGGTTTGGTCCGATTATGGTTATGGTTGTTGTTCAGCTCGGGTTCGGATCTGTTGGGGTTCGGGCTCGGGTCAGGTGGGTATGGTTTGGTTTTGGTCCGGGTTTGCTTGTGGTCTGTTGGGGTTCGGGCTCGGGTCAAGTGTTGGTTCGAATGTGGTGGGTTTCGGTGGCAGAAGGGGTGCAGCAGGTTGTTTTGGTGGTGTGGTGACCGATCGGTGGTGGTTTGGTTGTGGGTGACGGGTTGGTGGTGTTGGCTTCGGTCACGTGTCGCAGCTCGGGTTCAAGTCTGGTTCAGCTTTGGGTTCATTTTTGGGTTTGGTTTGGCTCGGGTTAGGGTCTGTTTAGGGCTCGGGTTCGGGTCAGGTTTGAAGGTGGTGGGTTCAGGTTGGGTCCGGCCCGAGTCAGGTAGATTGTTGGTGGTTCGGGTCACTCGGGTCAAAGTTTGGTGGTTTTGGTGTTCGGGTCAGATTCGGTACGAGATCGGGTTCGGTACGGATCTTGTTCGGGTCAGATCTGGATGGTCAAGCCTCGGTCAACACGCGGTCAAAGCTGGTCAAACTTTGGTTCCGGCCTACACATAGTTCGAGGTGGCTTCGGGTTACGCGCGTACGAATCAATATACTTTAATTCGTGTTTGTTATTATTATTGTGGATATTATAAATATTTATAAATATATTGATTCGAACAAAATAGTTTTGACTCGCGAACGAACCGAATAATAATAATAACCGGTAACTATATTAAGTCGGACGATTGGTATTGGATATAAAAGGCGTGACTTACAAAATCGATATCGGACTAAATTGGTTGGACTATAATATATATTGTTTTGTGTATTTATATAAATAAGTATAGTTTATATAAAAGTATCGAAACGTATAAGTCTCGTTTGACTAGGAATTGCGGATAAACAAATTGTAGTCTTGTGTTTGAAGTTGATTTTGGGAATTTTTAGACAACTTGTGTTGTCTGGTTCATACAAAAACAGAGGAGACTCTGCCGAAATTTTATAAAATTTATAAGCATAAACGAAGGCAATATTTCTTGTATATTTCATTATAAACCTTCAAGTATTTTGACAAATGTATTTTCTACAAAATCGCAAGGTTTTCGAAAATTGATTTACCGCAACATCTAAAGATAAACGTCGAACAATATTTTCAAAACAAATACATAATATCTACTGAGCGTCAATTGTGTCAATCTTTAAAGATTTTAGTAACTAAAACATTTCTATTTTAACGGTTTTGAATTACAAAAACGCTCGACTTATTTGAGAAAGAATTATACAAAAATTTATGTTTTGAAACCTTTAAAGATTGGAAAAGAAGCGATATTGTTATTAATCGGTTACTTATATTTTCATCAAAGAGTATTTTCCTAAAATATAATTATAAGACGAGCTACGGCTCAAGATAAGTTATACGTTTCGTAGTAATAGTCCAATGTGGTGTACACACGAATAGTGACAAGTGTGCAACTTGGGTACTATGTCGTGTGTTAACGCATAAGTAAGATAAGTCACGATCGGTTCGTCGAGTTAAAGCATATTAGTACTCGAGTTATACACACGAGTCTAGATAGTTGGATAAACTATCTTTTAGCCGGATAATAGGCTAGGTTTATATGTGTTAGACTTTAAGATGTCCTTTGTTGTATTAGGGCACAAGGAAGTCGGTCGAGGATTCAGGCTTTGTTTGCTAGCTTAGCAAGGAAATTAAGGTGAGTTCATGACCCCACTTTTTACTGTTTTATAAATGTTTTCGGGGTGGAAGACATGCTTCATTTATGAAAACCTGAGGAATTCCAAACGAACAAGTTTTTTTTTAAAAATGAAATGGGTGCGTGAGTGTCACGGCCCTGCTGTTACTGGTTTTACATTCGAGGAAGAAACATGCATACTACTTACATCGTTTTAAAGATCATGTTATACTATGGGCACTTTATGTTACTATACGGCTTTTATGGAAAGTCCCGGGGGGAAACCATGAATGTGCTGGCATGCACAACGAGGGAAATGTGGATAGATCTATTGGGCCTCACAAACCCCACTCGACGGCGAGGCCGGGCGGGTGCATATTGTCTCTACTTGTCGGGTTACCGAGGCATCGGTAACCCAGTCATCTGGGCTGGTTTCATCATTTGGTTCATGTTTAGTAATGGGTTCCCAACCGTAGTAGTAAAAACACTTAACGTCTAGCAAAAGTTCTTATGACATAGTATTAACGGGAATGATCTTTTCAGACTTATGGAAACTCTTTTATAAAAACTTGTGGAATTATTTCTGCAAAACTTATGAACTCACCAGCTTTATGTTGACTTTTTAAGTATGTCTTTCAGGTTTAAACTTTGGTAACGGCACGGTTGGAGTAGTCGGCATATTGGGATTGGGGATCCTAGAGGGTTAGCAATGGCGTTCAGGAAATAAGAGTCTTAGATGCAACTTTCCGCTGCGCTGGCAAAGGCACCAAACGTCGCAACCGACGAGGGAAAAGTCGGGGTGTGACAAGACGTTTGGCTTCCTCCAAGGTGGCAGGATTCCTTCCCCACACTGTGTCCTGGATTTGCATGGGCAGACCACCGATATACTTCTCGATGGCTACAGGCAGGGGAGTGACTTTGTGGGGCAACAATAAGCTAAGCTCGTGAAAGCGGGTATTGTAGGCAAGGTATTCCCCACTATCTTGAGCAAGGGTGTGGAACTCATCTTCTAGCTTCTTAACCTCGTTGCGAGGACAAAACTCATCCTTCATAACCTCCTTGACTTGATCCCATGTCATGGCAATTGCAACTTCGGCTCCACGGGTGCGCTTTTCCTCATTCCACCAAGTGAGTGCTCGTTTGTGAAGAACACTCATGGCGTAACAGACCTTAAAGTTGTCGGGGCACTCATGGCGTAACCATTGTAGGAGTCCTGTAGCTCCTTCTTCTCCACTGAACTTTGGGGGATTACAGGAATTAAAGTGCTTAAGAGTACAGGCTGGGAGACCATTTCCGTTCCCGTTGTGGTTTCCATTTCCATTACCGTTGCCGTTACCGTTCCCGTTGCCGTTACCGTTCCCGTTCCCGTTGCCGTTACCGTTCATCTGGATGACTTGAGCTAGTAAGTTGGGAACCAGAGTCGCGATTTGCTGCGCCATTTGTTGAGAAATGATCGCAGCCAGTTGGGCATCGACACCATTGTTGTTGTTGTTATTGTTGTTGTTGTGGTTAGCGTCACGGTTGTTGCTATTCACTTCATCTTGATTGTCACCATTGTTAAGGCGAGTGCTGCGACGTGGAGGCATGATCTGTAAGAGACACAATGAAATGAATGAGGTTATATAAGGAATGTAATCATTTATTCATTAATTAAAACGAATAAACGAAAACGTTGACTTATCAAAGATTCTAAATTCTAATAACATATGAAGACATGCTTTAGCCTATAAGTGAACACTCATCCCGAGAATTCCCAGGTAGGCATCCGGGTCCCTCGTCTGATTGGGATATATGCGCAATGCCAGCCTAGACAGAAGACTCAGAATACAGGCGTTCACCCTTCCAGATTGCATGTGTTCGTTATTAAAATCTAGAACTTCAACGAGATCTCAAGGGGGTTCAGGTTAAACATGAGGATTTTGTCCTATTAATCTAATGTTGTATCAGGATTGCAGCAGACGAATAGGAGTAGTCACTTGTAGGCTTAGGGTTGTATAGGATAGGGATAAGATTAAGGAAGCAATTTAGGATTTCAAGTAAGAGAAGCAAGTACTGTTTAAGTCCATAAGGTTATAGTCTAGATTATTTTCTAATAACCTAATTCCCTATAACCAAGGCTCTGATACCAATCTGTAACATCAAGCCCCTCTCACCACCAATATTGTCCGCTTTGCCCATCCAGAGCTCACGGATTTGTTTTTGGTTGCCCAAGTGGAGACTTCCCAGGAGGTCACCCATCCTAAAATTTCTCCCACCTGAGCACGCTTAACTGTTGAGTTCTCCTCTCATCCACTAACATTAAGCCTCAAAACGCGTTGGTGATTTAAGAGGCAAGACATCACTTATGAACCAAGGATCTCTCCTGGCCACGACCGATGTGGGATTTTCCTGGGGTGTCACAGATACTTTGTAACAACTTGTGTTAATAGTTTGTGTGCTTTATTTCTCAGTAAACTTTATGATTTGAATGTCTTGGGGTAGGTTTATCTCTTGTTCAATAGTTTGTAATGATAGTTTCTAATAACACGTGTTACCAAATAACATGTGTTAACCTAATGTGTGTTAATAGTTGTATGCTATGTTTACTTATTTCTTTTTGTAAACTTATGAAATGTTAATAACATAAATTAAAAAATCAATACCTTAAAACACTAACCTGTAAATCCATAAGAAACATATGTAGACAAAGAATTTCTGCAAGATTCTTGCGGTTTAGTCGCTTCCAAATCCTAAGCACTTTAAGTTTGATTGTATATTGAGACATCCTCCAATTGATGTCATTCAATACGTAATGTTGTTCGGATCCATAAAGCTGCAATTTAATAGAATGTAAGTAATACAACATTACATGAATAAAAAAATATCTAAATGATTATGTAAAATTTGATAAACATACCTGACAGAGTTGAAGGAATTACACTATAGTTTACAAAACAAAATCTGTATATAAAGTTCTAAATTGCAAGATTTATTTATGTTAAGGAATTAATAATATTAAAAAGGAAATTATAAAATGGAAACCAGAATTAATTTAGATTTAAATGTTGCTAAAATTAAAAAAATAAACAATTTATTTTATTTAAATCTATATACCACATTAAAATCTAAACCTATCTAATATAAAGGTTTCAAAATACATAAAATAAACATAATCTAACTTGTTAAAGGTTTAAAATTTAACAAAGAATTGTTTTTGGGTATAAAACGAATTGTTAAGTATACAGAATTTAGCTTTAATATAATTTTTAAATTTGTATCATTTTTAATAATAATGGAATTTTGTGTTAAACGTGTAAAAATCTAAGACATTTACATTTAATAAGAAGTCAAAGGTTGCCAAAAAAAACGAATATGTTTTGAATTTTTTAAATGAAAACCGTTTGATATTATTGTGTTGAAATTTACCAAAATTTGAGTCAAATTAAACTTATAGAAATCAACCAAATTTAATAAAAAGTCAAATCTAAATATAGAAACCACCGCCAATAAACCCACTAACTACCATTAACCTTAACAACATTAGAAAGCTTGGACACACCTTGATTTAGAAAGTTATAAATTTAAAAATTTTTACTTATTTTAAAAGTTGACCAAATTTAATATTTGATTTGACTAAATTAAAATTTGACTAAATTGTACATCAATAAGGAGGCGTATTAATAAAGTAAAAAAATTTATATTTTCATAACTTAAAAAATTGTTTCTATATGAACTTTTATGAGGACTTCATATATAAAACCAAAAATCTAAAACATAATTACTACTTACTAAACATTAATATAGAAAAAATCGTTGTAGTAAAATTTTTCCATTTGACCTAAATAATTGTAACTTACTATAATACTATAAGATTGAAAGATGGTTAACATATTTTACAAATCCTTGCATTAACATTTACAATATTAGACTACTCCTAGGAATATCTCATGATTCATGATCATATCTATACAAACCATAACAGGATATTCGGGTTTAAAGACATAACATCCCAAAAAATACACAGTTTACTACATAAGCATTAAATGGTGAAAAAGTATGTGACATTTGACTTTTTAAATTTTAAAATTTGGCATTAATAAGAAATTAATATGATTTTCAAAAAAGTCAAACCATTTATTAACCTAAAATACGTTTATAAAACAGATTTCCATAATTAAGAAAATGGTATAAATAATAGATTAATATAAAATTTTGAAAAGGTCAAACAATTTAATAAAAACAAACAACATTATCTTTAAATTTTAAAGTTTTTTTTTTTTAAAAAAAAAATATTATACACTATGTTTACTATCTTACTTCCTAAACAACCAATTAACATTAACATAGACAACTATTATCCATAACATACTTATGAAATATTTAGTATTGTTAACTAATCCACATAATCAGTCAGAATATTACTGATACTAAACACAAAAATCCCCAAAATTCACGAATTACCACATAAGTAGTAAACGTGCAAAAGTTAGTCCCTGCAAACCACAACCCCTTTTTTTGTTATGTTACCCACCAAAAGTTGTCATCCTACAAAAAAGTGTCATCAACCTAAAACCACCTAATTACCGTCACCTCTAACCACATTAGAAAGCCTGAACGAAACTTGGTTTTTGAAAAACAGAAAATGCAGTTTATCACCCGTATGAAGTCCCTTATCATCGACAAAAAACTGCATGCCTCTGATGTTGTAACGGGGTTTTCCTCTTGACCCCTCGATTCCCACATACACTCCCCATGACCGACCCTCACCATCAGAAACGCTTAGCTCCCTTTTACGGTTCAAACCGTTCTGCCTTGCCCACTCAAGCTTCATACGCTACATACGAAGAAACATAAATGATAAGGCTTGAAATTGTAATAACAATCACAACTACTCATTACTAGACCTATTAACGAAATTTCACAAAACATATTAGTCACCCATTTAATGCAATATCACATATCTATAACTTGTTTAGTATTATCTATGTTTATACTAAACAAATAATGAATGAAAATAACCTTGATAGGTTAACAACTAAAGTTTTGTGACACCAAGTCTATACACTAAAAATTAATTCAAATCATTTTGCATATTTGTTGAATTTAGAATAAACATAAATCATAAAGCTTATAATAGCAATAACAATCACATACATTCATTATTTTAGTTGATTACCATTTCAAGATTTCATCAATCCATCGTTACGTATTAACTAACTATATATTATAGCTATGTAGAATGAACATCAACTTTGTTGCAACAAACCTATTACTATAGTATAAACACACTTTTTAAAAACTGATTGATTAATGGGCAAATAAATGGAAACTGTAAGAACTAACTTGTAACACTTACAAAGTGATTGTCAACAGTGAACACCACTGGCACACCTTCATCTTCCACAGCTTCAGATCCATCATCATCAACCTCCATTAAACTGTCTGGAACATGTTCGACCGGTTCACCTTCAGCATCATCCTGTCCATCATCATTAGATAGAATAATCACATCTTCATCCAGTTCATTTTCATCTTCGTATTCCACCTTAACCCTTGTTGCCCAAAACTCCTCACATGGAAGAGTAAGCTTGTTCTTCAAAAACAACGACAAATTGTAGATCCTCTTTTTGTATCCAAAACAATGAAAAATTAAAACGCATTAGAATAAAGCCAGTAAAATAATTTTTAAAAATAGAAAAAACATGTATGTAATGAAGAAAATAATACCGGCTTAACGATTTCAAAAACAATTAAATGCTCCTTTGTTATTCCAAGAGCATCCTGCACCCAAGGCCATCCTCTAGTAACATAAAAATGACCATCTTCACGCACAATCTCTAACTCAAAGCATGAACGCCGAACAGATTTGCAATCTACTGGATTTACTGGAAGCTTTTTATTTAGTAATCCATGTGCAACAAAGGGACTAATATGCTAAGAAGCAAAAATAATTATTTATAAAACATTAATAAATGTCTGTTTTAAAAATATTTACATAATTTAATTGAATCACAATTGATTAAACTTACAAGACGTTTTTGCGTTGATTTATGATCCTTCAAACTGCAGTAAAAAAAGTTACCAGGTGCCGATACTGCATCCTGATGGAAACTGATGATCCGGAATGAATGAAGATTTTCTTCATATTGAAATATGAAGTTACATTCAGGTGGGTACCCTAATTCATTGATCATGCTTCTCCAGCCGTCGTAAAAGTACCAGCTTCCATTGATGCTTGTTACCGTAACCTCAAACACCTCAGAGGTTAATGTGCGGACCTTGGTAACACCAGTGGGATAATTATATTTGTTGATCCATTCACCGTAATCAGAAGGTAACGGCTGAATCAAAAAATACACACAATTTAAAATATTGAAAACATATTATACTTTAAAACATATATTATGACAACACAGTAAAACATGTTAGATATCTTACCAAAGCAGCGACGTCGTTATCCTCCATATATAACCAAAACCCATACAACATTGTGTCACTGTTTCATAAACAAAAATTAAAACTGTAAGCATAGATCAAACTAATTTGCAAAAATATTCACACTGTTTAAATAAAAGCTTGAAAAAACATTTCGAAATACATGTTGAAACCTAAAACACAAACACTAAGTTGTAACCTAAAACATAAACCGTTAATCAATATGAATAATAATGAGTAAAAATTAAAGATGAATCACTCAAACCTTAAAAAACCAATTTACCCTAAAAATCCCTAAATCGATAATTATAAAGTAAAAGTATTACATAACAAAGAACTTGACTGTAAATTTAACGGATCTGAATCAAATGACATCTATGATGAACCAAAATCCCCTAAAAACAATGTAAGTTAATAAAACAGATCAACATTACAAAATTGATGCATATTACAGACAAATCAACCAAATCTGAATGATGAACCAAAATAACATAAAACTACCAAAATAATAAAACAGATCAACATTACATATATTTTATCAAACACCTTGTACGCACAAATATGTTAACACTTAATAACCCCACAACCTGTTATATAAATGAATCTTCTTTCAACATTCAAAGGGTAAATCATTGAAACCTAAATCTAAAGATTCACTAAACATAAACAACAAAACCCAATACACCAACATTCAAAGGGTAAATCATTAAACATTAATCGGCCACGAACCATAAAACACGAAGCCTAAAACTAAAAAATTACTAAACCTAAACAATAATACACAAAAAATGAAGTATTCAAATGTAACAGTTGTTGAAACCTAAAAACCCCTAACTTGAAACATAAAACATCAACCCTAAATCATCTGTCAAATACAAAACAATTAATACGAATGAACAATAATAATCGAAAAACTAAAGAACAATCACTCAAACACAAGACAGGGAAAAAGAGGTAACATTAATGGAAACTTTAAATTATATTTATGGAAAATCAGTCAAACAAAATAAAGAATAATCGATATATGAACATCGATTTATTGAGATAACAATCATATAGAGATTACCTTGTATTGGAGATGAATGATTAGGTTGAATCGCCTTTGAATCGCTCGATTAGGTTTTAGGTTTGAAGGAGGCGTCGATTATGAGGTGTTATGTCCGCTTTTTTTTTTAGGTTTATATATTTTGTGTTATTTTTTTAAAGAAAATTTTTATAAAATCTCACAATGAGACACTTGGCACAAATTGATTGGTTATGTAATTGGAGGCTCAATGTGGGATTGACAAGTGTCCACATTGAGTTTCATATATTAGTTGTATAGATTTTTATACAGTTACAATAATTTGATAGGGGATGAACATTAGCTTTTCAATTGTTCATATATGTAACCCAATGTAGCGATTTTTCATAATATACAGGTGGGGTAGGGAGATAATAGATGAGATGTGGTGAGTCTTTAGGCTAGTGGGTGTACAAACATGAAAAAGGTCATGTCTCAATGCCATCTAAGACAACCCCCATGTTATCTTGGTTGGGACATGACAAGGGTGTGGAGACACCAAAAAAGCCATGTCTCTTGCATTTATTAATATTTAATTATTTTTTTAATATTAATTTTTATTATAGCTAAAACTAAAAAATAGACAATATAATGTTAAAATAAATACTAAAATTACAATACTTTTCAAGTTAGAAAAAAAATAAAACACTTCATCACATAAAATACAACATTACATAATGTTTAAAATTAAATACTAGTCGTCGTGTTCATTGTTCCAAATGTATTCAATCAATTCGGCTTGAAGATGATGATGTATGTGTTCGCTACGTAACGAGAATTCGTTTAACTCTTGCTGCTCTGGGCCAACTGGAATAGTATTCTCCTCTACCACGTTTTCATCGTACTCACAAAATAGCTCGGCCTTCGTATTCGATGATCATGTTATGCAGCAAGATACAAGCAAACATATGATAACATAGTTTTTTGGGTGTGAAAGCACGTGTCGGGTTTGCAATGATGTGCCATCTTGCTTGTAGAACCCCAAATACTCGTTCAGTGTCCTTTCACGCCGCTTCTTGATAACTAGCAAATTTCTTTCTTTTTTCGTCGGGATGGGGCTGAACAGTTTTAACGAGTGTAGAGTAGGTTGGGTAGATTTTATCAGCAAGATAATACCCGCACATGTACTCAACCCCCAAAACTGTAAATCTTGTATCTGGACCAGTTCCTTTTACAACATCCTCAAAACCAATGATTGATTAATAACATTAATGTCGTTATTCGATCTGGGAACACCAAAAAAAAGCATGCCAAATCCATAAATCTTGTGACGCAGCAACCTCTAAGATTATTGTTGGATGCCCTTGATCGCCTCGATAAAACTGGCCACGCCATGCATTAGGGCAATTCAACCACGACCAATGCATGCAATCGATGCTTCCGAGCATTCCTAGAAAACCATGCTTTTCGTGGTGGAACTCATACAATTTCTAGACTGCATTGGAGTTTGGTTTTCGCAAATATTTTTTGTTGTACATCTGCACAACACGTTTGCAAAACTTATACAGGCATTCACGTGCCGTTCTTTCGGACATCCGTAAATACTCGTCCCACAAATCGGCTGCTGTCCCGTAAGCTAGTTGGCGCAATGCTGCTATGCATTTTTGTAAAGTTGTGAACCCCCGTTTGCCTCAAGCATCGTATCGTAAAGTAAAAAACGGGTCACAACTGGACAAGTCATCGGCAATACGTACGAACAGTCGACGGCTCATTCCGAACCGGCGCCTAAACATCTCATCTGTGTACACCAGTTGATCGGCAAAGTAATCTACTACTAATCACTCGTGGGCACCTACACGTATGTTGTAAATAAATATAACTATTGTGGCGATATAAATCTAAAAAAAATAGTGACGATGTAAATTATAAACATTAAATATATGCGATATAAATTCTAAAAAAAGTAGTTGCTATATAAATTCTAAAAAAAAATATACACTTACATTCCCGGTCTCCGTTTATTGCCGCTTGCCTATTTTGTGGTTGCGAGCTCACTTATTCGTTTTCCTCCGCCACAATTAATTGTGTCGCTTCCCAAACCACGTTTATAAAAAGTTGGTTTTTCTCGCACGAAAAAGAAGACGAATTAACCAATGGTAGATAAGACATTGTTTGGTTTATTTTTTAAGAGAATATGAATGTTTTTATAAAAAAGTAGAGAGGATTTTAATAAAAAAATGAGATGAGTTGGGTTGTTATATATAAAAACAATAACAATAATAATAATAATAATAATAATAATAATAATAATAATAATATTCTTCCCCCCTCTTCTTGAAAATGAGTGGCAAATTTTGAATGTGTGTGTTAAAGTTAAAAAAAAATTCACCCAATCAAAACAAAAAGCAAGTGCCCCCACGCCGGTGCTCTTCTCCCGTCTCCCCTTCCTGCCCATCTTCCACACCACTAGGGGGCGGTGTTCCCCTTCCCCACTCCGGAGGGCCTTACAGTCTAATGATGGGGAGAGGTTAATGGATAAGATTTGAATTGTGTTATCCTGGGTTGGCTGAGGATACACGCTCTCTCCACTTTAATTCACTTTATATTATATCCATTAATTTCGTTTTCTTTCTATAATTTACTTTTTATTATATCAACAATTTTTTTTTCTCTAGAAAATAACTCATCTTTTATTATATTATATTTGATAACAAAGGTTTGTTAAATTATGTTATTTAGATAGAAGATACCCTCGTCTAACGGGCCAATTGGTCCAACGTCTATTTGAGGTAGGTTGGTTTTATTGGTAACTTCCAAGCTTTTAAAAAGAAAAACATTTACCATCTACATAGACACTACTGCTTTAAAATGATTCTGCATAACCTTTTTTGAACTGATAATTACATGTAACAACTTTAACTAAAATCCACACATAAGTATAACAAGTTAGCTAAGTTTATAAAAAAAAAAAAAAATTAACGGAGGATACAAACTCTCTGTTGATATTTAAATATTGAACTAATATCATAAAAAACTACGAGAATCAAATGGAACAACTCTATTTAATATCTGTTTGATAATTCTTAAATATGTGACTATGTGAAAAACTTTAATTTTTATTTAACTTGCATATATTCTCCAACCTTTTTTTTTTAAAGTTCAACAAAGTCGTTAGGGCTCCCGTGAGAATCCCTTTATGACGAATTCAGGATACCCACCGGGCACCCAGTCCTTCAGGTCCACCGATCTAGGGAAAACCCGATCACCCACTCGCCCGAAAGCACGATAGTGAAAAATCAGTAAAACCTGGTATCTTTCAAGGCTCGAACTTGTGACCATTAGGCCCAAGTCACCTATCATTAAGTCAGCATACCACTTCTAGTGGGTGGTATTAAAGTAATGCTTAAATTCTATACCGAGTTTCAATTCTCTTTAGATAATGGTACAAGTTTTAATTCATTGATTTTCTTTTCGAATGCATATATGTATACTTTCTAATTTTACACCACTCAAAATTTATATGGTGAGGTGATGTGGCATCATAAATATAAATTATAACAACTTTATGTCATTGTGTAGCTTACTAATAATATAAAAACATAGCAACATCAGGTCATGTGTCCCATTTTTATCATGCCAACATCGTGAAACAACATTTTTGTCACCAACATATCACTATTAAACAATCACAAATTTATATTTACATCATAGACTGTCAAAATAAACAACAAATCGATATATACGTGATCCAATTCGATTTGCAATATCCTTGGTACAACTGTAAACTTATGTGAAAAGACAATTTCTAAAGCTGGCTCATAGGTTAACGAAGATCACATGACCAACACCAATTTGGTTGTAACTTGTAGGGCGGCTTACAAAGATAGAATCTCCAATCTGAAGTTCTTTCAAGCCAGTGGGTTCCTAAAAACGAGCTGACCAAAGTGAAGTTAGTGCCCGGAGACGTTGAAAGTACTCATCTAACGCGACCAGCGACCAACCCCCTTGTAGCTTGATGCGCTGGCGAAGCTTTGCTTGGGCCAGGTTAGGCCCCGGCCCGCCCAGCTTTTTCGCCCATAAGTGTTAAATTACCGATATTTTTTCTAAAAAAAAAATATGCTTTGAGCGTGGCCCGCTCAAATTTTTTTGGTCTGACCCAACCTTATTTTTTTTAATCATTTATTAAAGCCCACAATTATATGTATTGAGTCTACTTTTAAGTCCACAAACAATTACATAAGCCTGCAAACATTACTAACAAACAATTACTATTGAGCCAGACATTTACTTTACCTAATAAAGTAACACAACCAACACATTTAGGTAAAGAGTTAGAACTTACAAAAGTTGAAGATTCTGTAATAATCATGACAGTAAAATGTGCTTCCTTTCCACAAAAATATTGTGAATAATCAACTTCTGAACATTTGTTGTCAACCATGAGAAACTTCTTGCTTATTAAGAAATTAGCTTGAGCAAGAAGTTGATCAATATCATTCCCAAACGTTATTTCATTTTCTTCAGATTCTGACTCACTTTCCAAATCAGAAACATAGCTTTCTGAATCTTGTGCATCAAGGCTAGCTTCTACATTCTCATCAAAAACTGTTTCTTGACCAACATCAATAGATTTATCACAAACTTCATCATTCACTACATTCTCAACCATTTCTTCAACAAAGCAAGCAATATTTCCACTAGCAATCTCTTCAACTCAAATCTGAACATCATTCTAATTGAATCCTTTATCGGCTTGAATTACCAAAGCTTGATTTTCACTTTGGTTTTTAGGAGCTGGAGTGTTGTTAACTGGTACTAGATTTTGATATGCCGAGATTTACACATGTTTTACATGTGCACTTGCACCCTTTTTTGCACCAAAACCATGTTTGTATCATAAGTTTATCAAGTCTAATCCCTCTTAATTGATAAATGCAGGTTTTGGGGTCAAGGAGAGAAAAACGGCATAAAAGGCGAAGAATTGAACACTTAGAGAGTTGCAGCAGATGCAACACGGTTATGTAACGGCCGTGCAGGGTCGTGGACCTCCCCTGGTCAACAAGTCAACAATTCCAAGTCTACAAGAAGAGAAAAGTCAATGTATGTGGGCACGCACGGGCATGCATTTATGGTGCACGGCCATGCGCTAGGTCAGCAAGTCTCTAAAGGTTCAGATCCCACCAAGACTGGGAAGACGGTTGGCCACGTGATCGTGCACATAGGAGTGCACGGGCGTGCACCTCAACAAACCCGACAGAATCTACACGCAACGATTTTGCACTGCTCCCAAAGTTTTTCTCGGGCGTTGTAACACATCGACCGATGGCGGAATCATCAGGGTGCACGATAGTGACGATTGTTCAATAGCTCATGGTACTAAAATGTAAATATTTATTTATTAAATTTCACTCTAATTGACTTAAAAGATATAAAAAAAATACAACAACAAAGATAAAAATGTTGATTGATTTAATCTCGGTCTAAAGTCCTATGTGAAGCATTATGCAAGTTTTTCCCAAAACATGCACGAATATTATTTTTGTCAACATAAAATGTTGGTGAGAATTACCTAAGTTTGTACATATAGTATAAGTTTAAAAAGAAGGACAATTCACGTGTCAAGTAGATCAAATCGTTATGTAAACATATAAGTAACAACCAAATAAAATTCAAGTACATTGTTCACGAATGTAATGTTGAGCACCCTAACACGTGTAAAGTCTAATAGAGCACCATAACCGAAGTTATGTCTTGTAGAGCACCATAATCGAAGTTATGTCTGTTTTTAAGTAATAAGTATGTGAGCTAGGCATAAGCATGATGATAAACAAGACATGTATATGAATTGTAATTGATCAAAAGTATGTGTATGTGAATATGAATGTGCGAGTTTAAAACAAAAAATGTAAACACAAAAAATGGGATAAGTAATACACACAGTTTATGTAAAAGCTTGATTCTACCAAATGTGAGAATTAATGAAATCGATCCCAAAGGATTAACTAAATAAGGAATAAATATCTGAAAGGGAACGAACTTAGAGTCTAAGGTATCGAAGATTAGGCACTTAGGGTTTTGTAGACTAGATTCGGGGATTCTAGAGTTTTTGAATTAAACCACAATTGAGTTTAAATAATTTTTAATTTAAAAAAAAAGTATAAACTCAATTATCTTATAATAATCTATAATCTATAATACATTATAAAGGAGGAGTGATGTACAACAAGGTAATTTGCATTTCCGTACAACTTAACAAGCAACATGTACAACATATTTAAGCAAGAAATTTAAGGGTATTATGGGCATAATTGAGACAATTAAGACACTTAAGAGGGTAATATAGGCATTTCATCCACCTCCTCCTTTACAATATCAAAAGACTTTTACAATACTACCCTCCTTCTTCCATCCATACCCTTCAATTGTTTGTCTTCTTCCTTCATAAATATAGATCATTAACCTCTTGTCCCTTTAAGTTCTGTAACCCTAAGGATCAAATTGAATGAGATTGATTGTGAAATTCAAGTCCTCCTCTTATAGCATTCAATTGAAGGCCTACATGAACTATCTTGCCTTCAAAAAATGCTTATGTAAGAACTATTACTTATTTTACTATTTGCATTTTCTTTGTTTATTGCACAAAGTTTGCAATGTTTTATATTGTTTTTTTTATTTATGCACTTAGATTTGGACGAGCACATTGCAACGAACAATTTTGATTGCAAATCAAATTGTTGGATTTCCCAAGGTTAGTTTTACATGTCACATAAATTGCTTCTTTGATCACTTATCATTTGTAAAATTTGTGTACTTTCTTTACGTTATAGATACAATGGCGTGCACTTGATGAGATAAATGTTGGTGTATGTGACGGTATGACGTATGAAAAAATAAAGAAGAACATTCCTGAAGAATACGAGTATATTAAATATGAAATATTCATTTTTTTTATAATTTTATACCTTTCCATTCAATGGTCTTTTTTTTAAAGGTCAAGGAAGAAAGACAAACTCAGGTATCGATATCCTCGTGGAGAGTCGTATCTTGATGTGATACAAAGGTATTGAATTCAAATACAAGGAAAAATCTCTGTTGAAAATATATAAAGTAAATAATTAAATTTTTGGTATTTTAAGCAACGTCAAAAGTTTGCAGTTATGTATATAACAGGTTGGAGCCGGTTATTATTGAGTTAGAACGACAACGCGCGTCGGTTATTATTGAGCCGGTTATTCCATCATTGCCCTTTAACCATACCTATCTCTTTCAATTCTCTCCTTTACTTATTTATTACTTCTCAGACAACTCAAAGGTTCTTGCAATTGCAATTGAAGCATTTGTCAGTTACCCACTCATCATATTCCTGAAGGTGTGCCTCCGTATTAAGAGATCATCCTTCCAATTTCTTACCCTCATAACAAATCAGCCGTATTACAGGTAATTGTATTCTCAAGTTATTGGTAATTTTTCATGCTTTGTGGTTATTTTAGGCTTTGTATTGTTTGTTTTTAGTTTATTTGTGGTTCCAAATTCGTGGTATTTATATGATGATGAAAGAAACCCCACTGACCTACATAGAATTCAACGGCCAGTTTTGAAGTTCTTGTAGGTTAGTTTTTCTTTTAATCAACTATTCGTTTTCCAAATTCGTGTTGATATTGTTTTATTTTTATACTTTTAAAACTATTCATGTATATTTTTATTACTTGTAATTGATTATAAGATTGTTCTGTGATGATGATGTGGTACAGGGTTAGTTTCTATAATTTATATAGTTTATAATATTAACCAATTACTTAGTTTTTCTTAACTTTAGTATTTGTTTCTACATGTTGAAATTATAAAAATTTCAATCTTGATTCATAAATCATAATAGGCAACTAATTTCGTTTATTCATTCCACTTAAAATTTTTCATTCGTATGCATGCTTAAGCTGTAGTTTTTTGTAATTTGTAGTTGCTTGGTTGTTGGATTGATCTTTTTTAGTAACAATGTGAAAAACTTTTATGATTGAACCATATTTTTCTAAACTCGGTGGAAAGTAGATGGTGTAAAAAACCATTTAACACTACATTGAACTAGAAGCATGTTGAGCCTTCGCTATTTCCGTCATAACAGCACCCACATTTGCAGCCTGCTCGATACACCCAACCTTATGCAGTTAATCTGTAAGTACAACACAAGTATTAGGATACACATGACATCAAATAATTTGGCGCGACTCCCTTTAAATATCTCATGCTTTTTTTGTATATGCAGATGTTCTTTTATGGATTAGTAAGTGGCATGCTTTGCATCTCCATTGAGCTTTCTGGCACATTGGGTTATTTAGCTCATGAGTATCTTTTAGATGGTATGACCAAGTAATCTTGAACTACTTAAATTTTACACAAAACTGATTTATGTTAAGACACTTTTTATTAAATTGTTTTTTTTAATTTGATGGTATGTACAGTTCATATTGATGCTGTTATCGAAAAGTTTTTTAATTTTAAGACAACAAGCCCATAAGCTACAATTACTTAGATATTCGTGTAACTTGGTTGAGCAAGTCTTCGTCACATGAACTTTATACATACATCTAAAAAGAACTAAGAGTTATCACAAGTGGAAAATGTATTATATAGCCATATGACATTAAAGTAATCAGCACAAGGAATTGCAATTGCAATTGAAGCATTTGTCAGTTACCCACGGGTCACCAAGTTCGAGGCACCTAAGGCGTCTCTGATGAGGCTTCTCGTATTGGCATATAAATATCACATGTAGAAGAGAATCTCTATATTTTGTGTATACATTGAAGTTAAATATAAGGCATTAATGTTAGAAACTTCTTTCACATTGAATGTTAGAAGTAAATGTGTGTTAATTAGTTATCATTTGAAGGGTTTAATAGTTATGGGGTTTTACTTTATTATATTTAAAGTTGAAGTTATGTGTTATATAATTATGAAAATGATAATTGATTGTCATAATCATTAGTTTGTAACTGATTCAACATTCAATATTCTTCAATTATCTTGTTCTTCATCATCTTAATGGTAATAGCTTAAGGAAGACATCATCTTTTTTTTGAAAGGCGAATTTCTTGCTTCTTGTGAGACTTGAACTCAAGACCTCACATTTTTAGTGTATTTAAATGCTTTGCCTTGCCATTGGACCACCAACCCCAATGGTGGAAGGCATCATCTGTTTGTATAAAAGTAAAAGGAAAAAAAAGGAATAACTAATAAAATTTGTTGTACAAGAATGGGGAAAATAGAATAATAATCAATAAATCTATATTTGAGATGTGTCAACACATTTGTATATGTCAAGTTTTAATATTTAGGTTGTAATTATTTACAAAGAAGCTGGTTGACGACTCCACTGACCATCAAGGCTATAACCTGATGTGAGTATTTTTCATGCATTGCGTCTTGATTTAATGAGCCATCTTTACTATATGTCAAAACCGATCGGGTTGGTGGCCATTGCAAATTCTCGCCCCACAATGCTTTAATTTTTTTTTGTAAGGTTTTATTTGGATCCCGCGGCAACGTGCGGGTAAACCCACTAGTTATTTCAATGATGAAGATGTGTAAAATAATTAAATGCGTCAAAAATTAAACGACTTGAATTTAAATAATAGACTTTATGTAATATGACTTAAAAGTAGAAATTAATGGAAACGTAAATAAATCTTAAAATTATAAGTCATTTTTATTCTGAGATATTAAAAAATATAATTTCAGAATTCTAAACTCATAATTTGCCATTCTTTCATTTTAAATTGATTTATAAACATTTAAAATGAAATAATTAGGAATAAATACAACTGAATTGTAAAAATATGGATTTTCATAATACAACATAAGTTAATAATTTATATGATATAAAATTATTTTCTACTTTATTTTTATTTAAAACAAAATTTTTAATTGATAAATTATTGATTTAAATAAAATTAAATAGTAAAAAGGGATAAAAATATTTTTTTCATAAAAAAATAAAATTACCCCTAAGTTTTATATGGTTAGAAATAATTCAACAAAAAAATTTGCATTAAAATTATGAAAAACAATTTTTTTTAATTAAATATGATTAAAACAAGAAAAATAAATAATAAATAAATATTTTTCTGTAAAATAAAATTATGAATATTAATTTTTGGGTTTTTGAAAGTTATGATAATTTTTATTATAAGTTTTGAGTAGATTTGATATATAAGTAATTAAAATGGTATATATGTATTTATTTATGTAATAACTAAAACAACAAACAACAAAAAAATGAATAAAAACCGTCCCTTGGGGGTTTCGAACCTGCGACCTGGTATGTTGAAGTCCCACGCCCAGACCAGTTGGTCTGGGTAATACTTTTAATTAAAATTGGATTTTTGTCGCTTATTAAATACAACTTGAAACAAAAAAACAAATCCCCATATACTAATATAAACCTTACCCTTCTAATCTCTTAATTGGACACGAATTTGATAAATATTATGAACGATATCATGGGGTTTTTAATCTATAACGATAATAGACATAAAATCTAAGGTTAATTGAAACATACCCTATAACTCTCACCATGATTTCCACTCAAATCAAACCTTGTAAGTGTGTTGTATCACCAATGTTAGGCTTGATTTCTCTTGGTGTTTCTAGGGTGATGATTAAACTTGGTATGGAATAAATAGTTTATTTTTTTTAAGGTGGTGTTTTGTGTTCTTAACAATTTCTTCTACTCTTTCTTTGTTTGATGAACTAACTAATTATTCAACTTAGTATTTGGTCTTGTGGGTTTTTTTGTAGGAAGTGGAAGGACTTATGAGTGTACCCGTGGCGTGTAAAATCCTATGCACTTGTAAGCTAACCATTAATTCCACGTGTATTAATTAGCCCATTTGTGAGTGGAAACATTCACACTTTGTGGTTAATCCTTAACTATCAAAACATCACTTAGGGCCAGTACGGTCTATATACATGGCCTTAGTGATAATCCAAGTTTTGGTTGTGCATCTTCGCTTCATGGTCTATGTGTTAGCTTTGGTGCAAACCAAAGATTGGTGAACCCATGTTAGAAGTACATGGTCTTTATTTACTTTTGTCATGTCAAGTGGCAGTTTATCAATCGCTACGGCTTTTGGCAAATTATTCACAAAAGAAAAGAATAGTCGAATGTCAATATCACAACTTTGGGAGGTGTATTTTCCAGGATTAGGTTAACACAATCTTGGGTGATACGTCCCTCACAATTGAGAGGTGAGCTTATCGGGATGTGAGACCCTCTTAATAACTTTAAGAACACAAATCGTTTAAATTCTAACACAGGAGGCTTAGTTTTAAAAACAACACTTGAATGAAGATATACTATTGTCTCATACCAAGTAAAATCAGATCCTGAAGCAACACCATTGTTTTGATATTGTTTTCTCTTACAGTTTAAATCTCTCTTTTTATTTTTCTTTCAAGTAACTTAGGAATTTTTTGTAATTTGAAAGTTGAGTAGTAAAAATCGTGGCCTTGAATTCGATACTTGGTATGTGCTCATTTCTTTACTACACTCGATAGGTACACTTGCCTATTGTGTGAGTTTTAGATCAATAAGCAACTGTCGTTTAATTTTTAAATTTAAAACTTGGTAGCATTTTGGTAAAACTCCACTCTTCTTAGGACCTAAGAACAAAGTTTTAAGGTTCTTAGAAGTGTCTTTTAAAACTCACTAAAACACACATTAGATTTCTTTGAGCGTTTTGAGTAGTTTAAGCTTGCTGAGGTGTGCTTTGTCTTTGATTGTTGTAATTCTTGGAAGTATGTTTAAAATTTAAACAAACTTGTGGCATTTTGGTAAAACACAACTATCATTTTATTTATAAATTTAAAACTTTGTAGCGTTTTTGTAAAACTCCACTCTTCTTAGGACCTAAGAACACAGAGTCTTAAAGTTCTTATAAGTGTTTTTTTTTTAAAAACTCACTAAAGAACGCACACCATATTTCTTTCGGTGTTTTGAGTAGTTTGAGCTTGCTCATGTCTGCTTTATCTTTGGTTGTTGTAATTTTTGGAAGTTTGTTGTCTTGGAATGTTGGTTTGATGATTCTGGTTGTGATTGTTGTTTTGACGATTATTATTGTTGTTGAAAGAATATCAGTTACCTTGTTGTTTTGGATTGGTACATTCTCTAGCAAAGTGGCCTTTTGTACCATAATTGAATCAAGTAACCTTTGGTTTGTTGAAACCATATGTGGTATTTGGCGTATTGACTAAATCATTACATCCGGTTCTTTCCATGAAATCTTGTGCTCTACGAACAATGCTTGCAAACACCCATTGAATATCAATCAGTTTCATTTCATCTTTATCAATTTGGGTATCATCTTCATTTGTCAGATTTGAATTCCCAATTTGACCCGCAATGATTCCATTTTAAGATGCAACAAATGTTGATACAAGTGCTGCATGTTTTTAGCAACTTTTATCGTGACATTGTCCATGTTGGAAGTAACGAGGAAAATTAGACTTGAGCTTGTAGAAGCTTGACCGTAACTTAAAATAGCTTGTTGAGTAGAATTGGTAATCATTGGAGCAACTAGCCATGGAGCAACTTGTTGTCGCATTGAAATCGAAGGAAGTGCCATCTAATATAAGGACGATGGAGTTCCATATTAGTTAACACCATTTGTTGGTTCAACACTTGACACAAAAGAAGTTTGTGGTTTAGAACTAGCCACTGTTGTTTGAATGGATGATGAAGATGAAGTTGCATAATAGAGTTCCATATTTTGTTGAATTTGTGCTCTTTTCGCCTTCCTTCTGATGTGTTGCAAAACACATCTGTTTTCCTATGTATTTTGTATATTATTTGGTCAGGTTTTTATTTGTTTCGTGTCGTTTTTATTATGTATTTATGAATTTTATTATTTTATAGGTGTTTGGAGAAAATGAGCTCAAAATGAAATAATTTTAATCGAGACACCAACACTTGAGAGTAGGTGTTCATGGACGTTGGAGCGTAGACGAGAAACTTTGGTCGAGCCAAGAATCCCTGAGTCAAGCAAGCATGGAACACATTATAAATACTCTAATTACCAAAACTTTTATGCATAGAGGGGTTGTACCCTATGCTTAGGGGTTTTTTCAAAAAAAATTTAATGTTACACTTCTAGCCCAAATGTTTTTTTTTTTTTTTTTTTTTTTTACTTTTAACACAAATATTTTCATCTTTTATATATTAGCGCTAACAATTTTGATTTTTCACTTCTAACCGAAAACTTCTCATTTTTGTACTTTTAACGCAAATATTTTCATATTTTACAATTTAACCCTAACACTTTTTTTCTTTCAATTTTGGTCCCACATAATTTTCATCTTACGCAATTTTTTCGTTTTAAGTTCCGTTCTAAATTTTGCGATTTATAACAAGTTCGACGCAATGCGCGGGTCCTAGACCGACTTAGTTACTTCACATTAACCATAGTTATTAAAAGTCATCGATTTTACGCCTTTGGCATTAACACGTTGTAACGAGCGTACTTGGTTCTACGATTTTACGCCTTCTTTTCATTCGGTGTTATTTTTCCTTTTTTTATTTATTTTAATTTTACGAGCTTTTTGGTGTTAGTGGTCATTGGTGTTGGTGCGGCATTAGTGCTACTTGGTATGGTTTTACACCCCCGCCGCAATGCGCGGGGGCTTAATACTAGTTTATAATAATAATAATAATAATAATAATAATAATAATAATAATAATAATAATAATAATAATAATAATAATAAAATGGTAAACTTGGGCTCGTGGCCCAAGTGGAGAAAGGATTCCACGAAGAATATTGAAGGCATAATATATATATGAGGACACTAGATTACACCTAGAGAGCGTCTCGGGGATGAGAAATCTAATATGACAAATCAATTTTACATATAAAATAGACTGGTGCGTTTTACAGTTACATACAGGAAAGCTTCAAGTAGCACCTAACCTAACACAATTAACAATGTATAACTCTAATGTTAACATGTAATCTAAAAGAATGCATAACTCTAGTGTTAATACCTAACCTAAAACAATGTACAAATTCAATGCTAAAACCTGTTGAAAATAGAATTCATATTTACTGTTTTGAACATGATTAGTGACTTCCCTATACATCATTAATGAATTACCTGAACATTTTGGTTTTTTTACTGTATGAATAAAACCCCACAAAAAATAGTCATTTTTTCTCCGTTTTTGATATAACAATATAGTACTCGTTGGAAAGATAATAAAACGCTCGTTAATTTGGTGTAATTTTTTTCTTTAAAAATCTCGTATATAAAAGATATTAACGTTTAATAATTATGGGAGAAAACATGAGAGAGAAAAATTCAATTTTGTTTTTAATTTTTTTCCTAAAATCACTTAATGCCACATGGCACACTCAAGGAGGAGGATGCCCTCTTTAAATGTCACGTGGGATTTATTGCTTTCAATTATTATAATAGATAGATTATTATTTTTCGAAGATATCATCACAACGAAGAAGGGAACAACAACCGCCAAAAGAAAAAAAGACCACATCGAACAACAACTTTAAGCATCAAATTTTAGAGAGGAAAGAAGCAGTGGAGGCTGGGAAAAATTGGTGAAGGCTTGGGTTCGTTTATCTCAAACATTAGTTTCAATTTATGATTACTTTGTGTTCTCAAATACTCGTTACTATGTTTTATTATTATTTTGAATTACCTATGTTTTTATCGTTTGTCATGAATATTATTGGCTAAACCTTTTAAGCTATCTAGGTTGTATGATGACTGCATGTTAATTTATAACTTTCGGTTTATGGATTATTTTTGAATGGTTAATGTTTTGGTAACGATTTGGTTGGTGTTTATTAGGATGTATGTGCGTGCTTAAGTCTAATTTATTATTTTTGATAGTTCCATAATCATCTTAGTGAATGTCTTTCATGTTTGGATGGTTAAGGGTTGCTTGCTTGGTGCTTGTAGCTTAGTTTATGGTTTTGGTACCGAAAGCCATAGGAACTTGATTAGAGAATTTAGAGGACTTTTGCATTCTTCCATTCTTGAGACCGGGATGTGATGGAATGTTGGGTTGTCTAGTGCTTTAGGTGTTAGGTTTTGGGTAAGATCGGGAGGTGATCCTAGCCTAGTTGTCTTCAGTTCTTGCAATTCCAAATCATAGTTAAACCAATTAAATTACTCCTTTACATCATCAGGTGTATTGTGATTAGAGAGACATGGAGGTGATCGAGTCATTAGAGTACCTTAGCATTCTTAGTGAGGTGAGACCGGGAGGTGATCCGAGCTAGATAGCCAGTGTTTTATTCCTTAAGATTCTTCAGGGTGTGTTAGTGAGACCGGGAGGAAATCTAGCACGTCTTAGGGTTTCTTGAATTATTTTTAAAATCTGGTAGCCATTTAGCTTTCCATCACCGAGAGTTGTGAGTTTGCATGTAGGATTCTTAACCTAGGTAGTTGCTTTCCATATTATCTGAGTTTCTATCCAGTCTTCTCAGCTTCCGGTTTTCGTCTCGGTGTTATTTGTTTTAATAGCTTTTATTTTATTTGCATTTAGTTTAAAAATAATTCTCAAAAATCCAAATTATTAGGCTAGGAATCGACAGAGGTGTTTAGTACTGAGAGTCGCCATATTGTGTCCACGGTTCGATATTCTGGACTTACTTGCTCTGCTACACTGCAACCGGTACACTTGCCGTTAGTGTGTGGTTTTTTAGGTTTTTCCATTTTTAAAACTTGACCGATTTATTTACTACACATTTCACACATCACCTTCGTTCATCAGCATCCTTTGTCTCTAGCTTTTGGATAAACTCACTCAAGGTTAAGTTATTGAATGTATCCATCTCTCTCAACACCTCACGATATTAACTCCCGGTAGCTTGGTAATGCATCTGCAAAAAGTTCTACATATTCAAGCATTAGATAAGTAATACTATAAGCAGACAATTCAAATAATAAGTAAAAAATCTTATAGTAAGCTCTTTATGAGTCTCATTTCCAATGTTGCTAAAGTTCTCAAACTATTTCTTCAATTGGTCTATCTTTACTCTTCTTGTTCTCTTATTTCCATTATTTCTACTTTGTAATGCCCACCAAAGTTGTTTAGATGTTGTACATGATTGATGCAAAATATGTTGTGGCAAAGCTTGTGAAAGTTTTGAGTATGCTTTCTTTTCAGCGGCATACTTCTTTTTCTGTGCATCAGTCATACCATCTAGAGAAACCATTGTAGTGGAATTTTCCACCATTGGCCTTTCGATATCCATGCTCTAACGCTTGCCATGCTTTACCACCATCCAATCCTTCCAAGTGTATTTTGAATATTCTTTTCCATGAAGGATATTCAAACATGTCCATCAACTTTGGAGGTCGGTTTTCATTTCCTGACACAATATCATTCATAAGAAGAGTAATTGTTGAGCTTGTCTGATTCGCAAAACCAACCCCCCAATAATTCACTCCGGGTTGTGGTTATACAATGGTTTACATTGCCAGAGCCGCAACACCCCAATAGTTCACTTGAGGTTGTTGTTGAACCACATATGTTTGCCTTTTTCTATTACGTAACATGACAGACTGATTAGTGGTTGTTGTTGCTGTTGGTTGGTGTTTGGTCGTCCCATTGGAAATACCCAAATGTTGTTCATCGAGTAACGTATGCAAAAAATTTAACACTTAGACAAAAATCTAGAAATTTTGATCATTTTAGCAAATGAGAAATATCAAGCTCTATTCGCTACCAAGATTTGCACAAATGAGACAACTTCTAGCGAATGAGAATAATCAAGGAGTTATTTGCTAGAATGAACACACGAATGAGAGAAATTCACACGATTGAAACATGAATGAGAGATATTCGCTATAAAAGTGACACGAATGAAGGATCCAGCTTCTCATTCGCTACAACAAAGCGGCCATTCACCTTGTTCAAACCTGTTCATCATCTTCAACCTCTAGAACACATGAATTTGATATGACTTAGAAAAAAATTCATCAAATGTAATGAAAATGTACATGTTTTGTTTGAAATTGAATTTAGACAAGCTTTTGTAAAGAATTTTGTCAAATACACATAAAAAACCACTCCGATTCATTCGAAACCATGTTTTTATGAAAACTTTCAAAACCCTAGATGATATCCAGTACTTTGATCTGATCTCAATGAATTTTATCAATATGCAATCATGAGGTTGAGCCTAATGCTCTGATACCACTTTATAGGATCGAAAACCCCCAAATCTAACAATATCTCACGATTTGTAAACCTCTGGGTGCGAAATCCCCTCGGGTCTAGCAAATTGATAATAAGATCTAATCGAAAACACACTAAGATCAACAGAAAAATACTCGATCACGTAAAACAGAGAATCACATAAAACACTAGGGTTTGAACAGAGTTTGGGCGCCAAATGACTCAAATGACTGAACTAGCTCACCCAAACCACAACCATATATATATATATATAGAAGTTCTCATTTGCATGAACGACCATGCAAATGGATTCATTCGTTACAACTCTATAGCGAATGACATTTCACTAAACTCATTCGCTATAACGACTATCAAATCTACCAAAGCTATACAAACTTTGCCAAAGCATTGGACAACGACTAATAACACGGCCCAAAAGCTACAGACACTTGTGAAATGTGTCTACAATAAACTAACGACTTAATTTAAAACCAAATACTGTCTTATCTTTAATAAAAACCCCTGTTATTAATTACCTTTCCAAGTCAATTAAAACACCTTGTAATTACCTATCCTTTTCTGATTATGAGAAATGTAGTTTTTTAGGTTATATTATTTATACACAGATAAAACAACCACAAACCACAACAAATTATAACGAGCCACTAGTAGATTTGTTCAGTTTCATTTGAGCCATTAAACGAAAACCTAACTGGTCTCAAAATGGACAAACTAATTATTGTCTTGTATATTCCCACTTGATCCAAGATCTATATCTTCACATCCGGTTCGTGTTCATCTTTGGTCTTCAATCTCTTGTCTTGATAGATTTTAATTTTACAAGAAACAGTTTTAAATAAAAAATAAACCTATCTATTACATAGGTTCCAAATAACATGAATAAATACAACATTGAAAACAAACCAATAGCATCCAAACACAAAACAAACCACAGGATCTATGGCTTGTTTTACGCTAAATCACACCTACAACCAAAACGATAAAGGGACGATCTTTTGTCAAACAAACTTTTGACAAATAAAACACAGATCGTTTTAATTTTTTTTAAAGAATGCAAAAGTCGCTTTAATACCACTGTTGGGATACATGGTACCGATTTTAATTTTAATTTACGATTATATATACATTTTTTAACGTTAACATTCGCTTAAATGATGGTAAACGAATGGAATAATTTATTCCATTACCAAGACAAAACAGGTTACATTTAAATGGTGGCTAAGCGGGCAACAAGCTGCGCCGCTATCCCCTTTTGAATCGCAAAGCCTATCCTGCTAAACACAAACCCTTGGTTCTTAGGGCTCTGCGAGTCACTGTGGAGCACCTTCTGCACTCGTTTCAGGAACCGTACTACCTTAGGGGCCAGAGATCCAAATGTGTTAAAAGCAAACGGCAAGAACACATGTTGATTCTCTAAACAGGCTGCTCCGTGCTTAGCGACCTTCTTAGCTTCTGCCCTAAAAACGGCCTGCCCCGGCAAGAACATATAATGTGTTATTAATTATCGAAATGGAAGCGTGCATATTACAAACCGATAAATCCCACCAGGGATCCATTTGTGATTTGAATAATTAATTTTACGCAGACATATTGGATTTAGGAATTATAACTTAACAGAAAACCAAAACCTCACACTAAGGATTGACGAACTGCTCCGCTAGTAAACCGATACATGAATCTCCCGAACACCCAAATCAACTCCTTGAAACAGTGTGGTGGCGCGTGGGGCGGCGCACAAACAACATGCACGTGGCGCGTAGGGACAATCGGTAGCAGGCAACAACACGATAGTGATGGATGTGATGGGTTGGCATCATGCGAAGGGAGAGATGGGTGGAGGTCAACTAAGTTAACGACTTAGTTGGTCTATATGATGGCATCTACAGAAAAGAGTTTTTCGAAATTGAAGTTAACGAAATCTTACTTATGATACACAATGTGCGAAGAAAGACTTAGTGGATTGACGATAATAGCTACTGAGAACAAAATATTTGAGTGTATAAATTGTTATGTCACACCCTCAAATTCCACTTGCGGGGTTTTACCGCGAGGCGCGTGACATACCAGGATCTAAGTCAACGGTCACAATAAACGACAACTATATGATGTGAAAACAAGTAATAGAAACCCAATAGTTTAAAAGTTTAATCCCATAAGTACAGCGGAAGCATTTCTAAAAGTTTACAACTTAAAATGTAAATAGTTCAAACGTTTGAAACAAAGCTTAACATAATGCAAAACCGGATGAGACACTGTGCGACCCGTGTGCGCCTAATCTGTGCTTCTACCTTTGCGACCTAAGAAAAGATGCTATGTTAGTCAACACATGAAGTGCTGGTGAGTCATAGAGTTTAAAGTTGTAAGAGTAGTAACTAAGTTTGTAAACCAGACCCACGATCCTTACATCTATACCTAATGCTAACTATACATCGTTACATGATACTAAAGCGTTGTGAACCATATTTGAACGTTAGTAAGTTAGTAGGATGCCTCTAGTACCCGTCATCGGTCATCAATCGGTGCCGTAAGTTAGATTGGACAAATATGCACCCGTCCGACTCCTAGTTGACCCGAGTGGGGCTTGTCGGGCCCAATAGATCTATTCACACTTTCCCCGCTATGCATCCACATATTCATGGTTCACAAAATGGAGAGGACTTACGATGAAAATTTGCCTAGTACCCATGTGATATAATGTAATACCGTGGTCTAAAGAAAATAAGTTTATCCAGCATGTTTCTCCCCCAAAAACAAAAACAGTAAAATGTGGGGTTGTGAAACTCACCTTAGGTTGCGTTCTTCAAGAAAATAAAATACCAGACTTGTTATGGTAATCCCGATTACCGGAAACCTACCATGAATAGTCTATAAGTGTTTATCCGATGATCTGTTTGTAAGACAACCCCTAGTGTCCAAGACCGTGACTTTGAATGTTTTCAAAAGCGTTTAACGTTTGACATGACTCGACATCCTGTTGGTGACCCGATATCCCTGTGTTAGCCAATTACAAGTAAAAAAGTAAGCATGTGTAGATATGCACCTTATACGAATAACAGTCACAAGTTCATGCATATAGTTCACATAATGTACGTATACGTCGTAGCACGTGTTACGAGATTTCCTAGACATGCCACTGGGTTTACTTTATGTTCCTAGGTGTCCAAACATGTTACGGGGTTCCAAAACGCATTTCCAGTATCAAAACACACGACTGGAAACTAAAACACATGACTAGCATCAAAACAGGCAACTAGTTATGCTAGTCGCCCCTTATGGGCACGAGTAGCCTTCTACCAGACGACTAGCTAAGCTAGTCGCCTACCTACAGGATGTAGGCTCTTTTTGCGCGCAAAACCCTCCAAATCATATCCGAATCAAGTAGTAACACCCCCAAACAATCCACAATCATCAAACAACCCAACCCTATCAAAAATCCCCAATTTATCATCCGTTTGTCATGTTAATTGCAAACATTTCCCCAAAATGGCTTTTATTATGGTTATGTCACATCATTGCATAAAAATATTACTCTAAATGGCAAATAATCAGATTTAACCACACAAACACATTCCAATCATTATCAAGTTGTTGTTACATCATTCTAGCAAGAGCCCTAACAGGTTTCAATCATCAAATCATCATATCACATCCTAAATCCTTCTAAGATCCTCAAACGGGTCAAAACTCATACTATCCATAAAACTCATCAAACAACCATCAAAACCTGAGATAATCATCCTAACAACTAGTCCATATCAGCAAAATAACAAATACACAAGAATCCTCATGTTTTATACTATCAAATACCATTTCAAGCTTGTATTTTTATTAAAAACCCATGCAAAACCCATGTAGATGTTAAGATATAGATTAGGATCTATTATCAAGAGTTTTCAAAGGTTTTAAAGTATAAAAACTTATTAAAATCAGGTCTGGACTTTTGGGGTTCAAAATAATAACATAAAAAGAGTTTAGGATGAATAACACACCTTAGATCTTGCTTAGAAATGATGTTTTAGGCTTGGAAATGGTAGATTTAGGTCAAAAACAGGTTTTAGAGGTTAAGGATGGTGTGAGAGAGGTTTGGGGCGAGTTAGGGTTACACAAATGATGTTTAACAAGTCAGATATGATATTTCTAGTTACTGCTAGTTGTGTGGCACACATGGGGCGACTAGCTTTCATATGGGGTGAGTAGCATAGGCTAGTTGCCTCCTGATGCACACTACTAGCAAAGCTAGTTGTCTCCCGATGCACACTACTAGCAAAGCTAGTTGCCTCCTGAAACACACAACTAGCAAAGCTAGTTGCCTCCTTAGAGTCGTTTGCTATGATACCACATAATTTCACGTATACACGTATCGGCACGATATATAATGGTTGTAACACATTTATTACTCGATAACTAACACGTTCACGTTAATTCACCAATTCCCGGGACTCGAGACTCACGTGTGTGCGTTTAAACCGGTGATCCTCCGAATCACCAACCCTTGGACACATGGATATAAACCGACTCTTGATGATCCCCCTGACCATCGAACTGACTTCCGATGATTCCCCGAATCACCGTAACAACTCCCGATGATTCCCCGAATCACCATAACGACTCCCGATGATTCCCCGAATCATCGTAGCGACCCCCTATGATCCTCCAAATCATCAAATCGACTCAACTAACCCAGTTAAGTATGTTTTGTGAATGTTTTGCTAATGTAGATGTCACACCCTCAAATTTCCACTTGCGGAGTTTTACCTCGAGGCGCATGACAAATCAGGATCCAAGTCAACGGTCACAATAAACAACACTATATGAAATACGTAAACTCAAAATTTAATTATCAAACCATTAAACCATAGCGGAAGCATTTAAAGATTTAAACAACTACAAAACTGTGTTCCAAAATATTCAAGACACTTATTTAAAATATGACACTAAGCCTAGACGCCAATGCAGACCCGTGCGCCTAGTCCAACCGATGCTACCTTAGCGACCTGAGAAAAACATGCCAAAAAGACGTCAACATATATAATGCTGGTGAGTTCACAGGTTTGTTCAATATGTTACCAAGAGTTATCAAACGTTACCATGTCCATACTATACCAATGTTACCAAGTACGCTAGCTAGGCGTATGTTTTATTACTACTACGATTGGAAAACCATTACTAGACTCGTTTAGCAATGTTTAGCAATGTTCAGCCCGAATGTTCAGCATGTTACCAATGTTACCAGTTCGAGACAATATGCACCCACCCGGCCCTCCAGGCCGACGAGTGGGGCAGGTCACGCCCAATAGATCTATCCATATTTCCCCCGTTGTGCATCCCCGCACATTCATGGTTTTCCCCAGGACTTTAAAAGATTGTATAACAATGCAAAGTTAAAACCATAGTATGACATATGTTACCAAAATAGTTTACCGCATGTTTTCTCCCCCAAAAGTTAAAGCAGTAAAAGTGGGGCCGTGAACTCACCTTAGGTTGCGTTCTTCAGTAAATAACAGAAAGCCAAGCCCTTGTTAATCCCACTACCGGAGATCTATCTAAATGTTCACATAAGTGTTCCGACTAATAACCATAAGGTTATCTAGTCCCTGATTGTCCAGATCTTGACCAAGTGTGTTTTAAAACGTGTTTAAGTGTTCAACCGACACACTAGACCGACCCGACATCCCGTTGGTGACTCATTACCCTAACTAATCAAGTACACATAGATTACACGCAAGGTTCAAGCATAAAACACTTGGTTTGTATCAAAAATCTCATTTTTTAATCAATAGGGTCGAACCAGGAAAATAACTCCACCTTCGCCCCTTTTTAAGCCAGCTTCGACCGTTTGATAGCCACCTTCGACCGTTTTTAAACAGATTCGACCAAGCTGTCCAGGTTCGACCTTGGGATTCCATATTCGACCACTCGACCGGTCGAATGTACCCAGGTTCGACCCTGACATATTACTTTTCCCAAAAACGCTTCAAAAACATCCGAAAACATCCCAAAACATTGTCAAACACTGCAGTTAAGCATGAATAACTTATCCCTACGAAACCCCACCAATTTTTCCCCAAAACCTATTCGTTTTAGCCCTTTCCCAAAATGGCAAAGATTATGGAAGTGTCACATCATGCATGTACTGTTTACCCAATTTGGAAACTTTTCGAAATCAATCCATAATCATCTTAAAATGCTCAGTTTATCATGTAATTGAAAACCCCCAATAATTTTATTGAAAATACTAACATGCAACAAGCCCTAGATTCAATAAAATCCCTAAAATAGACTTGATATCATCATCTATCTAATTATAACCTTCAATAACTCTAAACTATCATAAATAGCAGCCCTAGATCATGTTTCTAGCATTAGCACAGCTGCAAATCATTAAACAACACATAATATCACATAACACACAATTAACATATGTTTATTGATATAAAAACCTATGTTTAATGACGGGGTTTAGGTTTGGAAAGATGTTTAAAAGGTTTTTATTAACAAAAACATCCTTAGAACAGATCTGGACCTTTAGGGTTAGATAAAAACGAATTAAAATACTTGAACAAGGTTTAGAACTAAGAACACACCTTGGATTCTTGATTAGATGTCGTTGATAGGTTAGATTATGAAAAATAAGAGCAAAAACTCCTTCCTTAGTGATTAAAATCGTTTGAGAGTGTTTTGAGACGGTTAGGGTTTGTGAAAAGGTGAAAAATGACAAAGTTTGTTATTTATACTAGTCCACATTCGCCCCTTTCACAGGGTCGAACGTGACTTGTTCTGGTCGAATGAAATTCCTTCATTTCTACATTCCAGGTTCGCCCTTTCAGCAAGGGTCGAACCAAGAGTATTTTCCAGGTTCGCCCCCACGATGTGGTCGAACCTGGACCTATGTTTTTCTAGTTTTTCCAGTTTGTCGTGTTTAACGCATTTTAACGCACCTTAACACATGAACATGCAACCTTAGTCTATGTTTAACATATTTAAGCATGAATGATTATCTACACATCATTTAAACACATCTTTGCATATAATCCACCACACAACAATTAATCTACACATACACTTAATTAGTTTATGTAATTTCACCAACAACGGGACCCGGTACTAGTGCATTCCCAAAACGACTCCAAATGATCCTCCAGATCATTGAACCCTGGACAATCCTATCTTGACCCGACTCAACTAACCTAGTTAAGTCCGTTTATAAATGTTTCCCGCTAAGGTAGGCTTAGGTGTTACTAAAATGTTTAAGCCAAATATGTCGGGTGTCACAGTAGACTTATAAGTTTGATAAAGTTATTAACATGAGTTTGTCGGGTGTCACATGTTAAGAGGTCTTCAAACAATTTGCTATCAAGAATGCGAGGAGAGTTTCACAAATTATTGGTTAGCTATTACGCTATATCATTCTACATCTCTGATTTTGTTATGTATATTTTTATAACATTAATCACCGTTAAAAAAATATTTTATAATTTGTTAGGGGCTAAGGGTTTTTTCTTCGGCACGAACATGACATTTGATTCCATTTGTTTGGTCCTATTTTGAATTCGGTTGACATGTATAACATTTATTACATTTATATAGTATTAGTTCACAATAGATTTATTCATAATGGTAATATACATAATGCTTAATGGGTTTTTATGTTTATTGCGGTTGTACATTGTTTTGTAGTGTTGTACATAGAGTTGTGATTGTGGTTTGTACCACATGCTTTGTAGATTTGTACATTAATTTGTTTTTTCTTTTCTTTTTCATATTTATTATTAGACAAATTACACTTTGTGTCCTTTATGTATCCCTGAAATTATTAAACGTGTCCTTTATTTTATTTTTTTGCATTTTATGTCCAAAATCTCTTTATTTCTTGCATATTGTGTCCTTTATCACTAATTGTGTTAAAAGATTCTACTAACTTCAATAAACCCAGGGGTAAAACTGTCCATTCATGTCCCTTCATCATCTTTCCCCCTTTATAACACACCTACACATATTTGAAACCCTAACTAGCCATTTGAAACCCTAATAGACCAAAACAAGCATTTTTTCCTCCCCTTTTATAACACGCCCACAATCAGCCTCCCACCTTGGTTGTGTCCCCCCATCTCTTTATTTCCACATTCGCCCCTTTCACCTGGGCGAATGTACCCACATTCGCCCCTTTCACAGGGTCGAACGTGCCTTGTTCTGGTCGAATGAAATTCCTTCATTTCTACATTTAGGTTGGCCCCTTCAGCAAGGGTCGAACCAAGAGTATTTTCCAGGTTCGCCCCCACAATGTGGTCGAACCTGGACCTATGTTTTTCTAGTTTTTCCAGTTTGTCATGTTTAACGCATTTTAATGCACCTTAACACATGAACATGCAACCTTAGTCTATGTTTAACATATTTAAGCATGAATGATTATCCACACATCATTTAAACACATCTTTGCATATAATCCACCATACAACAATTAATCTACACATACACTTAATTAGTTTATGTAATTTCACCAAAAACGGGACCCGGTACTAGTGCATTCCCAAAACGACTCCCAATGATCCTCCAGATCATTGAACCCTGGACAATCCTATCTTGACCCGACTCAACTAACCTATTTAAGTCCGTTTATAAATGTTTCCCGCTAAGGTAGACTTAGGTGTTACTAAAATGTTTAAGCCAAAATTGCCGGGTGTCACATCATCCCCACGTTGAAAGAATTTTCGTCCTGAAAATTGCACAAAGCCCAAAAATGGAAGAGATGGAAAGAATGAAACGAGAAGAAAATTTACCGGATGTCACATCATCCCCACGTTGAAAGGAATCTCGACCCGAGATTCATTCAGCTTCAGCAGTAACATGCCTAGATTCGAATGCGCGTTTCGGAAAAAGATGAGGATGTTTAGCTTTCATCTGATCCTCCCATTCCCACGTGAACTCCGGTCCATGATTCAAGTTCCAACGAACTTTGACGATGCGGATTTTACTCCGACGAAGGCTACGAATCTTATAGTCGAGAATCTTGAAAGGTTCCTCCACGATGCGAAGACGATCATCCACCTTGATCTCTTCCAGTGGTACAATGAGAGATTCATCAGCCAAACACTTCTTTAAGTTAGACACATGGAAGATGTTGTGAACACTACCGAGCTTCGCCGGTAAGTCAAGTCTGAATGCCACCGGTCCAATCCGTTCCAGGATTGCGAACGGTCCGACATAACGAGGGTTAAGCTTGCACGCTTTCCAAAGCGTATGACGCCGTTCCATGGTGAAACTTTCAGAAGTACCCTGTGCCCAACCTGGAAATCCAAAGGTTTGCGACGGCGATTGGCATAGCTCTTCTGACGATCCCGCGCAACAGCCAAATGGTTACGAATTTGTACGATTTTCTCTGAAGTTTCGTACACCAGTTCTGGACCAGTGAGCTGGCTCTCGCCCACCTCGGCCCAACAAAGAGGCGATCGACATTTCCGTCCGTAGAGAGCTTCGAACGGAGCTGCCTTGATACTAGAGTGATAGCTGTTGTTGCAGGAGAACTCTACCAACGGTAGGTGGATCTCCCAGCTTTTGCCAAAATCGATAACACATGCCCGAAGCATGTCTTCCAAGGTTTGAATCGTCCGCTCACTTTGTCCATCAGTTTGCGGATGATAAGCCGTACTCATATACAACTGATTACCCATAGCCTTGTGTAGAGCCTTCCAGAAACGCGAAGCAAAACGAGAATCACGATCAGAGATAATAGACACAGGCACCCCGTGCCGAGCAACCACCTCCTTAAGGTAAAGTCGAGCTAACCGCTCAAGTCCATAGGTTTCCTTAATAGGTATGAAACGTGCCGATTTTGTCAACCTGTCAACAATCACCCAGATCATATCGTAACCACTTGGTGACCTTGGTAGCATGGTGACAAAATCCATCGTGATTCGTTCCCACTTCCATTCTGGAACCTCTGGTTGTTGCAGGAGACTAGACGGCCTCTGATACTCCACCTTGACTTTAGCACAAGTCAAGCATTTACTCACGTAAGAAGCTATATCAGCCTTCATGTTTGGCCACCAATAAAGTATCTTTAAATCCTGATACATCTTATCGAAGCCAGGGTGAATAGAATACCGGGATTTGTGAGCTTCATCCAAGACAAGCTCGCGTAATCCCCCGAACAAGGGAACCCAAACACGTCCCGCGAAATAGTGTAAGCCATTGGTCCTGAGTTCAAGATGCTTGTCAGCACTGTGCATAGTTTCAGCTTTAAGGTTCTCCTCCTTCAAAGCTTCCAACTGTGCAGAACGGATTCGGTCAGGCAATGAGGAATGAATGGTGAGCTGTAAGGCTCGAACATGACGAGGTTTCACGGACTCCTTCCTACTCAAGGCGCCTGCCACAACGTTCGCCTTTCCAGGATGGTACTTGATAGCACAGTCATAATTGTTCAGGAGTTCAACCCAGCGACGCTGTCGCATGTTTAACACCTTCTGGTCGAAAATATGCTGAAGACTCTTGTGATCGGTGTATACTTCACACTTGGTACCGTACAAGTAATGTCTCCAGATTTTCAACGCAAAGATCACTACACCCAATTCTAAGTCATGAGTAGTGTAGTTCTTCTCATGAACCTTGAGTTGACGAGAAGCGTAGGCAATAACCTTCCCGCGTTGCATTAACACACAACCGAGACCACGAATAGAAGCATCACAGTACACACCGAAATCATCTGTACCCTCAGGTAAGGATAAGATAGGTGCGGAACAAAGTTTAAGCTTCAGCATCTGAAATGCTGATTCCTGTGGTTCACCCCAGTCAAACTTTTGGTCTTTCTGGGTAAGAATGGTGAGGGGTTGAGCGATCTTCGAAAATCCCTCAATGAAACGACGATAGTAACCCGCAAGACCTAGGAATTGCCGCACCTTAGATGGCGTCTTTGGTGCTTCCCAGTCTTTAATAGCTTCGATCTTAGCTGGATCGACATGAATTCCCAGTTCATTAACCACATGCCCTAGGAATTGAACTTCACGTAACCCGAAATCACACTTTGAGAACTTAGCATACAACTGCTCCTGTCTCAAAAGTTCCAAGACTAACCGTAAGTGTTCCTCATGATCCGTCTTGTTCTTAGAATAAACCAGAATATCGTCAATAAACACGATGACGAACTTATCAAGGTAAGGCTTGCAAACGCGGTTCATCAAGTCCATGAACACCGCCGGTGCGTTAGTGAGACCAAAAGGCATAACCAAGAATTCAAAATGGCCATAACGAGTGCGAAAAGCAGTCTTTAGGATGTCGGCTTCCTGAACTCGCAACTGGTGATAACCAGACTGCAAATCAATCTTCGAGTAGTAACTAGAGCCCTGGAGCTGGTCAAAGAGATCATCAATGCGATGGAGAGGATAACGATTCTTGATGGTCATTTTGTTCAGCTCACGATAATCAATACACATGCGAAGACTTTGATCCTTCTTCTTCACAAACAAAATAGGAGCTCCCCACGGGGAAGAACTCGGTCGGATGAAACCCTTTTTCAAGAGTTCCTGTAACTGGCTGGACAACTCTTGCATCTCGGGAGGTGCAAGACGATACGGAGCCCGGGCAATAGGAGCTGTACCCAGAGTAAGATCAATGCCAAACTCAACCTGACGATGGGGAGGGAGACCAGGAAAATTATCAGGAAACACATCGGGAAAATCACGAACCACCGGAATATCCTTGATCTTCTTCTCATCGTCAGTTGAAACATTAACAAGTGCCAGAATGGCCGAACAACCCTTCCGAAGATACTTACGGGATTTCATGCTAGAAATGATACTCAGCGGAGCACCGCTTTTCTCGCCATGAACCGAAAAAGTCTCTCCATCAGGGAGAGGGATCCGAATAATCTTATCGAAACAAATGATCTCCGCACGATACAACGATAACCAATCCATGCCGACAACGACATCAAAACTACCCAAGGGTACCGGCATAAGGTCAATGGGGAAAGACAAACCCGACAGTTCCAAGCGACACTCCCTAAGGGTGTGTGTTGCTTCAATTTTCTTACCATCAGCTAATTCTATTAAGTACTTAGCCTCTAAAGGTGTGGATACTATATCTAACAATCGAATAATGTCCACAGAGACGAAACTCTTATCGGCACCAGAATCAAACAAGACAGAAACATAGCGATCATTAAGAAGGAACGTACCGGTAACTGTGTCTGGATCCTGCCTAGCCTTTGCAGATCTAATGACGAAAGCACGCCTAGTCCTGCCTCCGCTTCCGTTGTTCCCGTTACCGTTCCCGTCCCTCCCATTATCACCCTGCTTCAGCTTAGGACATTCACGCTTGAAGTGTCCCGAGTCACCACAGTTATCGCACCCCTGCTTTCCTGGAGTCCGCTGAGCAATAGGAGTAGGAGTAGCAGCAGGAGTCTGAGTTGAGGTAAGTGACACCCTGCAATCCTTAGCAAGATGCCCCAACTGATGGCACCGATGACATCGAGCCCGATCACAATTCCCAGAGTGGTGATAACCACACTTGTTGCACTTGGAATGCTTCCCAACATACCCTCCCGACTTCTGCCCCGAAGAAGACCCAGACGAATCAAACTTCTTCGCCGGCTGAGATGGCGCTGGCACGGCACTCTTCCCTACATTATCCCACTTCCTCTTGTTCCCTTCCGAACCCTTCACAGTAGTACCCTTAGGAGGCAAAACACATTCTGCCACCTTCAGGTTAGTCATCCGATGAGCCGATCGAACAACTTCAGCAAGAGTGGGAAGATTCCCAACAGCCACCAACCCCGCAATCTCCGGCACCAACCCAGATACGTATTGCTCAATCCTCCTATACTCGGGTGTGTGCAAATCAGGGCACAACACCGCTAGCTCGTTCCTCCTCACAGTGTACTCCTCAATCTCGGACCCGACCATCTTGTAACTCCAGACCTCATGTTCCAACTTCTGTACCTCCTCCCTCGGACAGTACTCACTCCTTAACAGATACACGAAATCCGCCCAAGGCATAGCAATAGCTTCCCCCAATCCCATGTTCTGGGCAGTAGCATTCCACCACGACAATGCAGGCCCCTCGAATGTCGCAGTAGCATACTTAACTCGGTCCCCAGCGGGACAGTTACACATAATGAACACGGATTCTACCTTCTCCAGCCATCGGAGCAGTCCCATCGCTCCCTCGGTTCCAGCGAAGTTATAGGGCTGACAGTCCCGAAACTTCTTATAAGAGCACTGAGGTGGAGGTGGATTGACAGCGATACCTGAAACACATTACACGAATAAAATACAGACGAAAAAACATGACACCCAAGAATGAGGCAAAGTCGACAGAAATCAACTCACCACCCATGGCATTAATCCCAGCCTGGAAAGTAGCCATCGCCATATTCACTTGCTGCTATAACAAGTCATTCAGTTCAGCTTGGGTCATGTTGATGTTACCACGACCACCACCGCCGCCACCACGGCCGCCGCCGCCGCCACCACGACGTCCACCACCACGAGCACCAGAGTCAACAAATTAGCTTCTTCCTCTTCAATCCCGAAGAAGAAGACAAGAATAGGTAAGAACCCAAATAAAAGCGGATGATGTATCAAAGAAGTATGATGATGATGTAAGGACACCCGGACAAAGTTAGTACGTATCCCACTAATAGACTCAAAGTATGTAACCGTCTAGTGTGTGTGACTCGGCTATAGACCAGACTCTATATGCAGTCATAGTTCACTATAACCATTGTATAACACCCCAACCGATGGCGGAAACATCGAGGTGCCACGTATGAATGATTGTTCAGTAGCTCATGATAATACATATGTTTAAATAATCCTTTATTACATTACAATATTGAATTACATTAAAGTCTACATCAAATAATCAAACAAAGCTTAAAACTTCAAATATCTCCTCATGCTAGCTCTAGACTTCATGCATCAGTATTTCCTGTTGAGTTTGGAAAAATGGGGGGGTCAACTAGAAGTTGGTGAGAATACATAATCCATGTTAAGCATATAGTTTAAGTATAAAAGTTTAGCAATTCGTATGTCTATCGTAAATTTAAGTCTACATGAATAGTATAATATGTTGACATAATCAAACCTCCGACTAGTTTAGGTCCATCCCGTCATCTACGGTTCACCTTAGTAATATGTTGAACGATAACAATCACCCACGTTACCTATGTAGGAGGTACACGTATCCGGGTGGGGTTGTCAATCCAATAGATCTATTATTGAGTATCGCCGGCTTGGCCATAGCTAATGATTATGTAAATGTTGAAACTCGTTGAAACTCGTTGAAACTGTTGACTAATTCATGAGGCAATAAAGTTTACTACTAGACATGCATGTTGAATTGCTTAAATAATTGTTGCAAGTATAAAGAATCGCATAAACATGGTTACGTAAACTCACCTTAGCAAAGTATTAAGTCTCGAGAAATAGAATATGTGTAGCCCCAAAGTTGCCAATTACAAGAGCTTATAATCAAAGCTTCAATTGTAGAAGTAATAGACTATAGAAGAAAGGTATGAGGGAAAGTTTAATCGGATTGAAACAATCGATTTAGAAGTGCAAAGTATAATGGGTCATAGGTGGGTTTTTATACTAGTTTTGGATTCAATTAGCCATTAAAATTGGTCAACACCATAAAGTAAGGTTTTATGATGAATTGACTATTTGACTAAGACTTTGACTGTTTGACTAAGACTTTGACTAGGACTTTGACTATTTGACTCAAGGCTTTATTTAAAAAAAAAATCTTGTATGTGAAAAAAAAAAAGAATTTAGAATCATATTATTATTATTATTATTATTTATATACATTTATGTATGTATATAAGTTGTGAGTTAGGATAAATAAAGACTTAGGCACATTTGTATAATATTAATGATAAAGGTGTAATAAAAAAATATATATATATAAGGGCTTTTTATGTATTAAAATTTTGGGGAAAATTTTGCGATGTTACACATTGGCTCTGATACCAATCTGTCACACCCTCAAATTTCCACTTGCGGAGTTTTACCGCGAGGCGCATGACAAATCAGGATCCAAGTCAACGGTCACTGATGTGCTAAAAGTAGTTTAATAAAAATAACTAAATTAAACCTAAAACTAGACACCTAGTAATACTCTAGACTCTCTAAAACTAAACTACTGACAGGCAAGTGAACCTATCGACTCTAGTATAGCTAAAGTAAGTCCGGATATCGAACCCACGAGACTCTAATGGAAAACGAAAACTAGACTCGATTACTTATCCTAAATATCTATTAAATTAATTTATTATTTTAAAGAGGGGTTTTACTGAAAAATAAATTGCAATAAAATAAAGGTAAACTAAAATTTACTAAAGTGAACTAGAGACACGAACTTAGCTGAGCCGAATTCAGATGATGACAAGACACTACCTAGACCAGACTCCTAACTATGCCTGATAAGCTTCTATGGTTATGGAACTGAATTGGAACCGGGATCTCAAAATACTAAACATCAAGAATAAACTAGACACCCTCGACCCTTCTCAAGGGGAAACCCTAGAATATTTTTGTGCTGTTAAACTACCGGTTGGAGTACAAACCCTCACAGGTTATCTAACTCTTATGATCGAGTACCCGCTAGACAATCTACCTCACAGCGCGAAAGCCTCACTACACTAGGTGTAAGGGGTAATTATTGAAGCCTAGATCTAACTTGATATGCAGGAGTTGAAAGGGAAACTAAGCAGATCTTCTCACAAAGCCTCTAACCTAGCAATCTAACAACTTAGACATACCAACAAGTCCTCACCTCACAGCTATTGAACTTGGAAGAATACCTAAAATCTTCTAACCATCAAATATCACTCCTATGGTAAATTCGCGACTATTGACCATAAACTAGTTGCTACACAAAGTCTGCAACCTAACTAGCACTCATACATGAAAGACATTCACAAAAGTGCAAGTGGAGTGAATAAGTGACAATTAAAAAATAATAGATACGCACATACACCAGATCTAGAGAAATCAAAATCTTTACTGAATCATAAATCCAAAACACGTTCCAAAAACCATAGAAAATAAAAACAAATCAAAACATAGTTATTTGCCTTGGTCTAGGTAGCTATAAAAAGTTTTAGCCACAAATCATCTTGAAAAGAAAAACAAAGCCAAATAAAAATTCAACAATCATTATATAGAACAAAGATAAAAAAGGAACGAAAACACCGAATGATTGACACCCGAATAATCGCTGGCTTAAAACCTTTGATCCCTGGCCTGCCTCCTTAATAATATCGGCCTCTCCTACTGTGCGACCTCTCTTCCCTTAAAATATTTCTGCTTCAAAATCGTGAGTTGTGCCTTGTAATATTCCCCCTCTAGAAAGATGGCGGCTCCTCTAGATATAATCTCTCCAATGAATTATCCTCTTTTCCAATAATATCGAAGCCCTCCACTTGTTGATGTGCCCTCGTTGGGCTTTGAACCGTGACATAAAGTCACATTTTTTTGTTTTGTTATTTTTTTTTCTTTATATTATTATTATTATTATTCTTATTATTATTACTAATATTATATATAGTGGTATAACTCCGTACTTTAGACTCGGATGTTCTTGACTTGACTAAAGTGGCTCGTTTACGCTCCAACGTCCATTTGAACACCTACCAAAATACAAAATAAATAAATAAGCGCTAAAACTGGCTCAAAACTAATAAAAAACTATAACTACCTAAACTAAATAAAATATACCAATACAAGCCTAAAACTAATAAAAACACTATCTAACCGACTCGAAAATTATACAAACTATATAGTAGAAATAGATGTATTTTACAATACATCAGTCACAATAAACAACACTATATGAAATACGTAAACACAAAATTTGGTTATCAAACCATTAAACCATAGCGGAAGCATTTAAAGATTTAAACAACTACAAAACTGTGTTCCAAAATATTCAAGACACTTATTTAAAATATGCCACTAAGCCTAGACGCCAATGCAGAACCGTGCGCCTAGTCCAACCGATGCTACCTTAGCGACCTGAGAAAAACATGCCAAAAAGACGTCAACATATATAATGCTGGTGAGTTCACAGGTTTGTTCAATATGTTACCAAGAGTTATCAAACGTTACCATGTCCATACTATACCAATGTTACCAAGTACGCTAGCTAGGCGTATGTTTTATTACTACTACGATTGGAAAACCATTACTAGACACGTTTAGCAATGTTTAGCAATGTTCAGCCCGAATGTTCAGCATGTTACCAATGTTACCAGTTCGAGACAATATGCACCCGCCCGGCCCACCAGGCCGACGAGTGGGGCAGGTCACGCCCAATAGATCTATCCACATTTCCCCCGTTGTGCATCCCCGCACATTCATGGTTTTCCCCAGGACTTTAAAAGATCGTATAACAATGCAAAGTTAAAACCATAGTATGACATATGTTACCAAAATAGTTTAGCGCATGTTTTCTCCCCCAAAAGTTAAAGCAGTAAAAGTGGGGCCGTGAACTCACCTTAGGTTGCGTTCTTCAGTAAATAATAGAAAGCCAAGCCCTTGATAATCCCACTACCGGAGATCTATCTAAATGTTCACATAAGTGTTCCGACTAATAACCATAAGGTTATCTAGTCCCCGATTGTCCAGATCTTGACCAAGTGTGTTTTAAAACGTGTTTAAGTGTTCAACCGACACACTAGACCGACCCGACATCCCGTTGGTGACTCATTACCCTAACTAATCAAGTACACATAGATTACACGCAAGGTTATGGAAGTGTCACATCATGCATGTACTCTTTACCCAATTTGGAAACTTTTCGAAATCAATCCATAATCATCTTAAAATGCTCAGTTTATCATGTAATTGAAAACCCCCAATAATTCTATTGATAATACTAACATGCAACAAGCCCTAGATTCAATAAAATCCCCAAATTAGACTTGATATCATCATCTATCTAATTATAACCTTCAATAACTCTAAACTATCATAAATCGCAGCCCTAGATCATGTTTCTAGCATTAGCACAGCAGCAAATCATTAAACAACGCATAATATCACATAACACACAATTAACATATGTTTATTGATATAAAAACCTATGTTTAATGATGGGGTTTAGGTTTGGAAAGATGTTTAAAAGGTTTTTATTAACAAAAACATCCTTAGAACAGATCTGGACCTTTAGGGTTAGATAAAAACGAATTAAAATACTTGAACAAGGTTTAGAATTAAGAACACACCTTGGATTCTTGATTAGATGTCGTTGATAGGTTAGATTATGAAAAATAAGAGCAAAAACTCCTTCCTTAGTGATTAAAATCGTTTGAGAGTGTTTTGAGACGGTTAGGGTTTGTGAAAAGGTGAAAAATGACAAAGTTTGGTATTTATACTAGTCCACATTCGCCCCTTTTATCCGAGCGCAAAAAAAATTCACAAATGCTAATTTTATGAGGGAAGCAGGTCTACCTCTATGTGGCTACAAGAGTGCAAACCCTAAAGCTACATGAGTCAAAATAAAGGGCCTTCGTAGTTGTAACAGATCTAAACTGGTAGTGAGGTATGGTCCCTTGCTTTCTAACCTTCGTATTAAGGGTTTCGTGGAAGAAACCAAACATATTTCGGCTAAAACATAACAAGGTATGCCCAAGTGGTCAGATGTAATTGCTCACAAACTGAGTTGTTCATTAAGACGGTCGAATTGGAGGATGATATAGGCCAGATATAGGACTAGGATGTGGGTTGTGTGGGAGGGCATGTTGAGATTCAAGATACGCGTGATTCTGTTATGGAGGAGGACGTGCAAAATAATGGGCAGCAGATTAGAAGTCAGGATGTTCTTATGGACGACACTCATACGGCTGGTCTGAAACCAAACTACATTAGGTATGGGCTCTGTCTAATCGGGCGGATGTGAGTAAGAAAACAAGGGAATCCCAAACAAATAAATGTTCAAGAACTTCTTCATGCGACAGGTTCTTACAAACCATGAAACCTTGGCGTCGACTCTCTTCTTCATCCATAATGGTTCGGATTAATCAGAGGGTTTTGAGGCTTTGATTTAGGAAAGATAAGGGTTCGATTTGGGGAAGAAAATGTATTTTGAGGGTTTTGTGGTTTCTCTGTGTTATGGGGTTTTATAGCAAAAATGACATGAATAGACAGTTTTACCCATGGGTTTAATGAAGTTAACTGAATCTTTTTAACCCAGTAAGTGATAAAGGACACAATATGAAAGAAATAAAGAGATTTTGAACATAAAATGCAAAAATAAAATAAAAGAAAGGACCCGTTTCATAATTTTAAGGATACATAAAGGATACAAAGTGTAATTTTGTCTTATTATTATTATTTTTACTTCTAACACTTATGTATCACCTTAACATTTAACATCAACAATTTTTTCATGTTCAACTTTGATCCCATTAACTTTCCTCTTTTACAATTTTTTTTGCTCTACATTCTAGTTTAAAATTTTCAAGTTAATGCGCCTCACCATGCGTATGTAATTCAACCTTTTTACCTCTAATTTTGTTGTTTAACAATTGCGTTATGTTATGTTTCGGTCTAATTTTTGCACATTAACACGTCGCAACGGGCATGGCTCAACATTCTACGTCTACTTGTAGTTCATTTTTATTTCTTCATTTTTTATTTGTTTTGATTTACAAGCTTTTACCGTGTTGGGGTCACTGGCACAAAGTGACATTGATGCTACTTTGCATGGTTTCCACTACTAGAAAAAATGTCTATCTTGACACGCATTTTATTGCACGCACTCATTTATGACACTCAAAAGCGTGTGCCATAAAAAAATGTCATGGTTTATAAAATCTGATTAATTAATGACACTCATTTTTGGTATGTCAAGAACTTAGTGTCAACAAAAAGAAAAGATAATGGTATAATATATTGTATGTCATCTTTTCATGTCGTAATATATTTTCCAAAAATATCTAATCTCCCTCCCATATAATCTCATTCCCTCTTCCCCTGAAAATTCTAATCTCCCTCCCATATTATTCATTCTCTCTGTATTAGAGAACGAGAGAGAGAGAGGGATTTTAGAAAGTGAAGACTGATGGAGAAGGGACGCCAGCGAATAACATCAGTAGTCATGGAGGCTGGAGAACGAGGAGACGACGATGCAATTAGTAAGGAGCTAGGGTTCCGACGAGTCTAGTCACCATCAGAATAATAATCACTAACTTGCTGAAAAAAACCCCAACAAACAGCACTAATCATCATCATGAGTCGAGAAAGCGGTGGAGGATTCGATAGTCACATTGCTATATTTTCCCCTAATGGCCGTACATTCAACTCAGTATGAATCCTAAATCTATATTTATTATTATTATTATTATTATTATTATTATTATTATTATTATTATTATTATTATTATTATTATTATTATTATTATTATTATTATTATTATTATTATTATTATTATTATTATTGGTTGAAGTTAGGGTTTTGTTTTATGGGTGAAATACAATATGCTTTCAAGGCAGTGAAGGTAGCTGGAGAACATCAATTGGGGTTTGAGGTAAAGACTCAGTGTATGTATTGACATAATGTTTTTGTAACCGTTAATACTTGTGGTAGGATTTGACAAATGATTGTAATGGATTTTTTATGGTATATATAATATATGCAGTTTTATTATCAAATTTATTGATTTTGTAATTATAAATATAAATATAAATCAGGGATATTAGTCATTTTGCAGTAAAAAAAATTTTTAGGTAAAAAAACCACGACACGCAAAATGTGTGTCATAAAGGTGTCATAAATGCATGTCAAGAAAAAATGTCATAAATGAGTGTTAAGAATTTATGTCATTAAAGAGTGTCATGAAAGCGTGTCATAAATGCGTGTCATAAAAGAGTGTCGTTAACGCATGTCATTAAAAGATGACATACGTTTGCATGTCATAAAAATTTAATGACATGTCCTTTCTTAACACTTTTTTGTGTGTCATAAACACCCTTTATGACGCGCAATGCGTGTCAAGAAAGGTATTTTTTCTAGTAGTTTTCACAACCTTGTCACAACGTAAGGGGCTTAATACCAGTTATTTTGGAATTAAAGACGTTGAAATGTGGCTTTTGGCCAGGTCAATTCACACTTTGCATCAATGTTGTTGATTTTATTCCTTGATTATTATGGTAAAAAAATAAAAATAATAAACAAGGTTGAACTTAAAGCGCTTAGAAGTATGGTGGCTTTAGGGGAAATGCTTAAGCATGTGCTATGGCTTCACGTCTCTCTATGTGGTGATGTTATTGGGATTTGAACACAGGCCTAAGAGGCGTGAAGGCCAATATCAAAACTGTGAGTGTTGGGGAGGTCACGGTTTGAAGAGGGTCTATTTTGTAGGGCCCTTCCTTTCTAATGGAAGTATTACCCTTCAAATTTTGGAAGGATATTTGGGTTGGTACACAACCTTTATGGGAGTTGTTCCCTGATCTCTATAAACTTTCGAACACTAAAGACGCAACTGTGAAAGATTATTATGTTCGCAATGGTGACAGTACCGAGTGGAACTGGGATTGGACTCGCGAACCCAGGTTTGTTCAGGAGGTTCGCGGCCTAGCCTCGTTGATGATTCTTCTTCGCGGACGCCAGTTTTCGGCTGAAATGGACAGATGGACATGGTCCAATGATGAGGGTGCTGATTTTGTTACTAAGAGTCTCAGAATGGACATTATGGCTGCAGATTTGGGACAGGTAACCGAGCCTCAGTGTAACACCCCAACCGATGGCGGAAACATCGGGATGTCACGTATTGATGATTGTTCAGTAGCTCATGGTAAATAATAAATTCCATTAAATACTTTAAATGAATTACATACAATTGTTCTAGAATTTGTATATCAAATCAACAAATACTAGCTACGCATCTTCAAGTATTAACTCAAATCTTCAAGTAAGTAGAACCTGAAACATGTTAAGTTGAAAAGGTTTTTGGTCAACAAAAGTTGGTGAGAATTACATAGGTTTTTGATAATTGAATAAAAATGTTGTGCAATTCATGTGTCATGTCAATCTAGTCCATATGTGAGAACATACTAGAAATAAATCGAGTGCATAACCAACCCTGGTGACTGTTATAATATGATACATCCCATACGCTCATGGTTCACTTGAATATGTTATACGATAACAAACACCCACGCTACCTTTGTAGGAGGCACGTATCCGGGTGGGATTGTCAGTCCAATAGATCTATCAATGTATACCGTCGGCTTGTACGGAGTTAATGATTATGCTAGAATGGTGCTTACTCTAATCATGCTCAAGACATAATGCAACATAGAAAACACATAGACACATTGATGATTGAATTGCATAAATGATGTTGTAACATGTTTCACCCCAAAAATGGTGATAAATAGAAAATGGGCTATGTAAAACTCACCTTAGCAAAATGTTATGTCTCGTAAAAAAAATAGAATAATGTGTTGTGAATGTATGCGAGGCGAATCCCAAAGACTCAACAACGTAGCTAGTCCAAATTGAAGAAAACGAAAAAGAAAGAATATCAAGCTTCCAATTCGCCAATTACAAGAGCTTATAATCAAAGCTTCAATTGTAGAAGTAATAGACTATAGAAGAAAGGTATGAGGGAAAGTTTAATCGGATTGAAACAATCGATTTAGAGGTGCAAAGTATAATGGGTCATAGGTGGGTTTTTATACTAGTTTTGGAGTCAATTAGCCATTAAAATTGGTCAACACCATAAAGTAAGGTTTTATGATAAATTGACTATTTGACTAAGACTTTGACTGTTTGACTAAGACTTTGACTAGGACTTTGACTATTTGACTCAAGGCTTTATTTAAAAAAAAAAAAAAAATCTTGTATGTGAAAAAAAAAAGAATTTAGAATCATATTATTATTATTATTATTATTTATATACATTTATGTATGTATATAAGTTGTGAGTTAGGATAAATAAAGACTTAGGCACATTTGTATAATATTAATGATAAAGGTGTAATAATATATATATATATATATATATATATATATAAGGGCTTTTTATGTATTAAAATTTTGGGGAAAATTTTGCGATGTTACACTCAGTTTGTGTGGTATACGTGGGTTCCTACCAAGTGCAGCCTTCTTATGTGGAGAGCCTTTATGGGAAGGATTGCTTCAAAAACAACGCTGATTTCTAGAGGAGTTCAGCTTCCAAATACGGTGTGCGACAGATGTGGATACGAGATTGAAAATGCTGAGCATTTGTTCGTTGAGTGCCTCTTTGCCCGGTCTATTTGGTGGAACATCTTCGCTTGGATCCGCGTATCATGGCTGATGAACTGTGACAAGCTTAATGACCTTGTGCAACACCTTATGGACAACCCCGGTTGTAAGAGATGAAAGAAACTTATTCACTTGGTTGCTGTCGCGACAGTTTGGAACATTTGGAAGGCGAGGAATAACCAGGTTTTCGAAGATATCTTTATCCTCGTGAGAAGAACTGTTGAGGCGATTAAAGAAGACGCCTTTTCGTGGATCGCGTATAGATCAAACTTACCGGCTTTAAGTTGGAAAAAGTGGAACATGTTTGACGTTTTGGACCTGTTGTAGTTCGCTTTTTTCTTCTTTTCTGATTGGTGTTTATATTGTTTCGTTTCCAGTTCCTTGCTGCGGCTATATATATATATATATATATATATATATATATATATATATATATATATGATTAGGTTCCATTAGGAACCACCCTTTCGTGCAAGAACCGCGAGAACACAGACGTAAAATGTGAATTTTAAATTTTGTTTTCCAACTGGTGTAAAAATGGGTAACCTCAGCGTAAAAAAAAATTACGATGGGTTTACAGTGGTGTAAAGACCTGGGCCCACCCTATTTTGTCTTATTAGAAAAGAGAATATTCCTTTTTATATTTTATTCTGCTTTAATTGTGAATCACAAATTCTTTTTGGATTAAAATAAGTTTGTGGTGGAAAAGTGTGTTCCGTAGTTCTTGTATGAAAGTGTGGTTCTCATTTTACCCTTACCCTTTCTTGCATATATATCTACTATATATATAAATAAAACCATTTGTGGGACACTTGGCATTCTCTCAGAGCTACTCATTCTATTTTCCCGCCTACTTCCTTTACAAGTTTCTTTTTTTCTTTTCCTAATTTTTCTCACAAACCCTAACAAAAAAATTGATCCTCCCTCATACTAAACCTTTTTATCTCTTCATTATTCCCGAGATCTTCCATTTGACTCGCTTGCTATTTCTCTTTGCCATTCAAATGCTAGCAAACCCTAACTCTATGGTCTTTATCACCGTTCTATTTCCAAGATACCCATCACTACTAATCATTTTTTCCCTTTTCAAATCTGATATAAATCATATATCTCTAAGAATACATAATTTCAATCATTACACTTATCACTCTTTTGTTAATTTTATGGTTTTTGTTGTTCAACCCGTGTAATACAAGGGATTCTAACCTAATATATATATATATATATATAGTTTGTTTGCCGGTCAAAAAAAAAAAAGAAAATTTAAATACTTAAAAAAATGTTCTTACATCTTTACAACTTTTGTTTAATTAGATGTCTACATTTTACATACTCGTATACTCTAAAAAATGTTCTTACATCTCCACCTTACAAATTTTAAAAAGTTTATATCTATGGAAAATTTTCAACTCCAACAACCCTTATATAGCAAATGTTATTACACCTTAATTCTACCTCACCTTATACTCGTAAAGATTTAAACCCACAAACTACACTATTTAATACATAACAGTTAAAAAGAATAGAACATAACACATACCCTTTCCATGAGCCATCGCCCATCATGGTGTATTAAATGGAATGATATGAATTATGTCATTTCACATTGACTTTGAATTTTAACCTTTTCTTAACGGAAAACAAAATTAATTCTGCTTGTTACTCCTTATCAAATTTAATTTAATTTAATTTTCCAATACGGCGTAACTATGAATGACTAAGTAATGATACATTTAATATAAATATATGTATATTTTAAAAAAAAAAGTTTGGTCCCATTTATGGGTCGGGGGCCCTGAGCCAGTGACCACCCGGCCCATGCTCAGAGCCGGCCCTGCATTTCAAGTTGCATATTAAAATAACAATTTAGCCTAAAATGCGTGTTTAAGCTAATTTCTAGAATTTTGTTTATTAAAAAATGTAAATGTTGAGAAATAAACACATATACATGATCTTCAACATGTTTTAGATTCTTTTTTAACTCAGTTGCATGGGTGCGTTTTCAATCGGCTCGAATTGCAACTTCGTCTTTTTTTCTTTGATTCGTCATTATTGACTAATCACTCAGATCATTTTGTTATTAGGGATATGGGTAATAGACACTTGAAGATACTAAATAATCCCTTGAAGATATCCTTTTTTTTTTTTTTTTTTTTTTTAATTTGTGGTCTTAGATTTCATTGTTTATAGTCAGAAAATTTGACAAATAGTTTTTCATTTTCACGCAAGTTTTCCACGTAGTGTCATCATCTTCCAATTCAGCTTGACTCTATTGATGCTTTATGTAATGGTGGGGCTAAGGTTGTAAGACACTGGAATTTAGGCCACATGCATGTTCTTGTCATCAATGGGCCGGTTCAACATAAATACACAACTTTATATATATCAAGCATGTGACATACACATATCCAAAACAGCCAAAACACATTTGTATGTATAGACCCAATCCCTATTTTGATTCTGATCATCTTATTCCACCTTTTTATATAATTTAAAAACTCAAACGTGAAAGCAAATCGTTACTAAAAATTTTTTTAGTCGGTTTCAACCGTTAACGATTTAATTATAGTTTTCCAAGGATTAAAATCGCTAATAGTGGTTTAACACATAGAATGAACTAGCTTGATTGTTATACAAAGCCTATATTCTTTTTTTAACGGCTAATGCAGTTGTATCTGAAGACATCTAGTACCTCCTTCAGAGCAAGCAATGGCTCTTAAGCCCTGCTCAAGTTCAAATCCTTCCCAGTGATGCTTACTCCCATTATTTACATTTTTTTTCACATAAGTAGGGATCAAACTTATGAATACAACGCCTCTATCAAGAGTTTATTAAATATGATAAAATATTTTACAAAATAATTTGAGATTCTTTCTAAATAACCTAACATCATTTATAACACAACACTAGGTTTGTCAACCAAGCGACCAATTCGTTTTATTACATAAGTTTAAACACCAAAATAAAACCATGTAAATGACTTCTAGTAAACAACTTCAACAGGCATAAAACCATTCTTTATCGAAGCTACAACGGCATCAACGACGACTTGAGTTTTTCTACTAATAACCGGCCACTTTTTCTCCGGTTCAATCTCACCACTTCGAATTCCTGTAACCAATCGACCAAATTCATGCACCATCAACGCTTCCTGGGGTAGATCGTTCGATATCTTGAACTCACTCGGTTCAGGTATACACCAACGTGATAATTCTGCCCACCTTGAGTTCGCCACTGCATAAAAGGGTCCCACTTTTTCATTGAACGGTATAACAAAGTCATGGACCCTGAAGTTCCCTTTGGTTCCCAGCACGATTATGTCCATGCATAAGTTCATGAGGAAGGAACAGTAAAAAGTTGCGACTTTCCCATCTTTCTTCCAGTTTAAAGATGCACCACATGACAGGATGACTCCTGATTCATTATACTCGGGGTCACGAAACGTGGTAACCGTGTTTGGAAGCTCGTAATCATTAGCCCATAGAATGGCGCGTATGCTATACCATCCAGTGTCTCCAAGAGCTCCTAGGGAATCCAGATTAGGGTTTACACGAATATCATTCTTTAGAAAATCTCCTCCTACGTATGAAAACGTGCTATGGACCTGCCAAAACCATTACACAACCATCAAATGTAACATTGATTATTTGTTGGTGCCACTTATATATATATATATGGTAGGGTCAAATAGTAACCAACCCTTAAGTAGGAACTATAGGAACCAATCTGAGTCATCCATCTTCAATGGCATGATTGTAAATAAGTAAAACTTTAATTAATTGTTATTTTAATAAAGGGGTATTGATGTCTTTTGTTCAATATCATTGTTATTAGGTAATTAATAAGAAACTACTGTATATTTGGAAATAGCAAATTAGTGTTTATTGTATACCCAAACGTATTTATTGAATATATACTAATAAAATTATATCTCGGTATATATACAACAATGTACATTGGTGTATATCAGTTTTTTTGTTCATTCATCATCATCATCAAACACATATATACAACGGTGTACATCAGTTATACATTGATGTATATCACTTTTTTTTCTTTTCATTCAACATCATCATCACCAACACAAAAATATACATTGGTGTATATCAGTTTTTTTTATTCATTGGTGTTGAATGAAAAGAAAAAAAGTGATATACATATATACAACGGTGTACATCAGTTATACATTGATGTATATCACTTTTTTTCTTTTCATTCAACATCATCAACACAAGATATACATTGGTGTATATTCGTTTTTTCATTCGTCATCATTCAACATTATCAACACAAATATACATTTCATTTTCCTAATGAATATACACCTGTGTATATGTAACGTACCATTTAGAACGTCATTTACCTACTATACTACACTTGTGTATAATAATTAATAGATATGTTGTTATACACTGGTGTTTAACAACTAATAAACTAACAACAAATCTTTTCATCGCTGTACAACCCAATAACTACATATAATACACCAGTGTATAACTATATCATCATTCCAATACTGTACGTAAGTATGAATTCCATAATACAAAACAAACTTTTTCAAAAGTCAAAAATAAAACGAAACTATACGGATCATCCGATACAAATCACAAAAAAATGTATGAGAAAACGAAATACAGTTAAAAAAAACAATATATAAATACCTTGATTTTCAACAATATTTAGTAACAAAGGTTGTGATGGTGTTTCATGATCTTCTATCACATGAGATTGTGATTCAATGGTTTCATGTATAGAATTATTATCCATAACTTGGAATTATGAATCGTAGGACGATTTTAGTTTCTTTTTAATCGCAAGTTTTTTCAATTAAATTGAATTAAATCTTCTGATTGCTATGAACGTGATTTTTATGATTAAGGAATTAGAGATGATAATGGTTGAGAGATTTAAGGAATCTCAATCTCTAATTAAAACATCTGCCATATATAAAAAAGTAATCAATTAAAAAGATAATATTTAATTGTCTAATTACACAAATACCCCCTAGATCAAAATTATAAATGGATGGCTTAGATTGGTTCCTACGTTCCTAACTAGGGTATTGGTTTCTATTTGATATTTTTCCTATATATATAGACATAAAAACTCTGAAAATGATCTTCTTTGCTATTAAATTTACTAAAATAACCTAATTTTATTCTTTCTTTTTCATAAATATTATATGACTTTGTTTATTTTTATATGAAAAGTATTTATAAATCTAAAAGTTTTGTTTGCACTAAAAGAATTGGAGAAATAACGACAGCAGATATCGCTAGTAAAGTGCTATATGTCGCGGTTAAGGTATTAGTGACAAGAAGTCGTCGGTAATGGGTCGATGGTATTACTTTATCGCCGATGCTCCGTTGTCGACGCTAAAGGTGTCGCTGGAATTGATCCTGCATTATTAGCAGCGTTACGTTGACCTTTAGCGATGGAATTTGACGTCACTAATTATTTGAGGGCCACGTCATCAATTGATGGTAGCTACTACTCTTTCACTTCTATTACTAATAGATGGGAGAATTTGTTTTTCTTACTTTTTATGTTTAAATTTGTATTTTTCACTTTTTTTTACCTTTAGTTATTTGTATTGCTTTATTATATATATATATATATATATATATATATATTAATAATAATATATATACATCAAACTATATGTAAGAAGATATAGATGTTACAAAATAATTCAACTTAATACGAAAGTAACTTTATAAAATAAGTTGGAAAAGCGTTTATACTAATTAATTATTTAAAAAGAATTAAAATAAAAAACATTTAAAAAATAAGTCGTGTGGGCCCTTGTCGCAACAACACGGATCCCATGCACCACGCATGAACATCCGTTGCGTATAAGACCCACGCCAAACACTGACTGATTGGAAAATTTCAAATCGAATGCTATCCAATAAAAAATATTGATAAAATTGAGAAAGACAGATATATAATACCGATTTAAGTTGTCCAAATCTTTGTTCATCACAAAGAACCTCCTTCATCTTTGCTGTCCTAGGATGATGCATCCACATGGTAGCATCCATGAACTGCACCCCACTTGATTCACATGCCGCCAGTATCGTATCTAGTTCACCCACGTTAAGTGCCACTGGTTTTTCTAGCAAGATATGCTTCTTCTTCTCGGCGGCCAGAACCGCCCACCGCACGTGGAGGCTAGTTGGTAAAGGGACATAAACTGCGTCAACATCAGGGTCGTCCAACACGGCGTCGTAGCTACCATAAACCTTGGCGGACTTTGGGAAGTGGTTTTCTGTTGCGAACGCGACCGCCTTTTCTAGAGAGCGGCTGCCGATAGCAGATATGGTTGTGTTAGGGGATAGTAACATAGCCCGCGATACTTTGCGGGCTATGTTAGCACACCCCAAAATTCCAAATCGAATTCGGGATTCAGTCATTAATCTTGTTGGAGAATTGAGTGGATATGGATCATGTGAATTGGCTATGTTTAGATATATAGTGGTAGGTAGAGGTAGTGACTCATACTAGAAACCAAAAATAGTAAATTACAAAATGTTTCCTTCTCAAGTTTTGGTCATTTCTCAATCAAATTTACAAGCATGGATGGTCTTGTTTTCCTTTCCTTTTTTTTCTCAACCTAATAGAATATGCAATGGAGGTTTGGAGGAGGTCATACAACACTCCACATATGTTCTCTTTTCCACATGTGAAATCATATATCTTCCATTCTTCCTCACATTTGAAGCCTCTCCAACTCTCTCCCACACTCTATGCGGTTTTTGGATAAAAAAAGGGAAAATGGATTTTAATACTCCCAACTGTCGCCTGTTGGCGGATAATACTCCCAACTATCACTTTGGCCATTAGCACTCCAAACTTTCAACTTGTTTGCTTTTCACTCCCAAACTAACTGAGGTCTAACCCGGTTAGTGTTCGTGGCCAAAATGTAAAAACCTAAACTTAAGGGACCCTTTTGAAACTTATTATTATTATTATTATTATTATTATTATTATTATTATTATTATTATATAAAGCAAAATGCTCAACCTTCTTCTATAACAGATCGATCTATCTATATATATATAGAGAGAGAGAGAGACCATCACAATCATCTTCTCTGGTCACCCTCACCGATGACCGGTTCCGAGCATCCCCGACAACCCACCACCTTCTTCACCAACACTCGACCGTATCCCCAACACAAACACCGGCGACTAAACAACACAAACACCCGACCACGCCATCTCGTTAAGTGGGTCCTATCATCTTCGGCGACCTTTATCAGACACCACACACCATCATTCACAACCACGAATCTCCATCTCAGGTCCTCGTCGGTCCATCTCTTTAACCGGGTCCTGATTGTACCCGACGACTGACCGGCCGTCAACCATCTCCGGTGACCGGAGCCGACGACCATTCTTCTCCGGTAAGTCCTCTTCCTCTAATGTCCCTCATCCTCCTCTTTCGATTCTGTATAATATCTCGGTAACGCATCTGCGTTCATCTCCATCATTCTCTAGTTGGGGGGTTGAGGTTGTGGTAGAGAGTGTAGACGGTAGGTGTGGTGGAATCAGACGAGTGATAACAGAGGGATAGAGTGCTTTTAAGGTGTGGGGAGACGTGGTGTGGTTGGGGGGTTGAGGATGATGAGTCGTTGGATGGTGTAAGGATGCCCGGCGATATTAGGGCTTTTAAGGGTTTTATGTTTTTGGGAAAGAGACGATGAAATAACAGAGGGATAGAGTGCTAGTGTATGATTAAGCTTTGGTGGTGATAGTTGGGTTTAATAGGTGGTCGATTGGTCGATAGTTGGGTTTAAGCTTTGTCTGTCAAAGAAGAAGAAGAAAAAGGGGGATGGTAGAGTGGTGGTGGGCTGATGGGAGATGGTGGTGGTGGGCTGATGTCAGATGGTGATGGTGGGTTTGTCACAGAAGAGAGAAGGGGGGGGGGGGGATGGGAGGGGAATTTATAAGTTAAAGGTTTAATGTCAAAATTGCCCCTTAAGTTTTGTTTTTTATATTTTGGTCACATATAAGTTTACATTTTTACATTTTGGCCATAAACACTAACCAGGTTAGACCTCAGTTAGTTTGGGAGTGATAAAAGCAAAAAAGTTGAAAGTTTGGAGTGCTAATGGTCAAAGTGATAGTTGGGAGTATTATCCACCAACAGGCGATAGTTGGAAGTATTAAAATCCATTTTCCCAAAAAAAACCATCCAATGTAGCAAATGAACAAGTTCAATGTCTCTTTATAGATATAAGTGGTAATATCCAAGGTAATAACCTCCTCCCTGAAACCACCTTCTCCGGTCACTGGACGGAGGGTCCCCTCCACCTTCTCCGGTTCCTTGGTACAACCTCCTCCCTAAAACCACCTTCTCCGACCAGTATCCTCTATTCACCTCTTCGATCTCTCTCTTTTCGTCTCTCAGTCCCCTCCGTTGATACCATACCCTCCGTTGAAACTCACCCTCACCGGTCACCCACCTGCAACCCCTCCGTTGAACCTTCTCCGTCCAGTCACCCACGTCTGACCTTCACCCTCACCGGTCATTTTCTACGTTACCATTCCTCTGACCCGCTCCTCCTTTTCTCTGAAACCACCCTCTCCCTGAAACCACCTCCTCCACCTACCGTCGCCCCTTTCCCCCACCTAAAACCACCGTACCTAACCCTCTCCTCCGACGAGCCACCTCCTCCACCTGCAACGGTCTGATTTCAAATCCTATTCGCCTCCTCCATCCCAATCGTCCCCTTCCTAGCCCAATCTAAACCTATTCGCCCCTCTTGCCCATCATCTAGCCAATCACCCCTAACCCCAAACTCTACTCGCCTGCTCTTCTTTAATCGCTCTCCTATTCGCCCCTCCTGCCTATTCGTCTCCTTCCTACTCGTCCCTTCATACTCGCCTGTTTGGATAAACACTTCATATGTTGAAAAAAGCAATTCTTTTTTTTAATTGTTTGAGGATTCACAGTAAGTACTCTTTATGCTCACTCGACTTTCGAAGCTAACACTTTGGGTTCCTACTTACAAGGTTTATATCACAATTTAGATATGACAAACAAGGGGCCGGGCCAGCTAATAAAGAGGATTTGGTACACAAGAGGCCAAGATTATAACACTTGATTATATTATAATAATAATAATAATAATAATAATAATAATAATAATAATTATAATAGTAATAATAATAATATGTAATCTTGACTTTCTATTAACTTGAAAAAGTTAACCTACCATCTTATTGGCCTAACAAACAAACATATTATAATAATAATAATTATTATAATAATAATATAGTATGATGGTATAAATAGGGTGTTGCGGTTAGCGGGTAGGAGGTGAGCAATTGTTGGTTGCTCCCCCTCTACTCTCCCGTTGTCTACCTGAAGTTTTTAAGTCCTTGTTTTCATCGGTTTATTGCCCCACCTCGCCTCGAGTAGGGGTCCTTTAGGTTTTTCTTGCTTTTTATCTGGGTTGCTTTGGATGTGTTTATGGCTCCTAAAAAAAGGGATCGGATTGGTAAGCCAGGAGGTTCGGGCCCTGGCTCAAGAAGTGGGCTTAGATCATGCCCCTCAAGCATTTCCATGAGTGTAAAGATGGTAAACCGGGGTTTTCGGGGTTTTTCTGCCTTCTCGAGCACATGCAGAGTCTGCATTTCAAGACAGAAAATCGGAAGGCGTCATTGCGAGATGCCATGTCTCAAGATCTGGACCTGTTTATGGATGTTGGGGGCGCCCTTCAAGATGGGGCCAAATGGCTATGTGGGAGATGCATGGTGATGCATGCTCTTAGCAAAAGGTGTAACCACGGCGTTGATGATGTCTTCTCCTTTTCTGTGAATACAGGGGATGTGGAAGATTTCATTGTGGGGATTCAGAAACCTCGGCGTGCGGCTACTGATATGGAACCAGGTCCTTCAGGAGGGGTTGTCGGCGACTTATCCCTCCTTGAAAAGGTTTTCTCTCTGCCCATTCAAACTGTCAAAAGCATTCTGCCAAGCTGTCGATTGGCGTTCGCCCAAGTTTTGACAGGTGCCTTACGAAAGGTGGTGGCCTCTCCAGGGTCTGTAGAAAGTTGGGTCAAATTGCTTTTATTGCCGAGGTGTACTCTGCGGGTGGTCAAACCGTCCACTAGGCAGGAGCGGAGGTCTGGGAATAGGAAATCCTTGCAATGTAGTAGCATCCTGCAAGCGCTTTCCTTGTGGAAAGACGGTTCTGGGTTTTCAGATTTGGTTTCTTCCCTTTTTGATAGTGCGGGGGAGGGTGTTTTCTTTACCCAGGGTGTAAGGGGGATTAAGTCTTCTGAAGAGAGCCCCAATGTCAAACAATGCCTAAGAAAAGTTAGGGATGGTCACTTCACAGCTGCTGTCAAGGTGTTGTGTTCCAGTGGGGTTGCTCCTTTTGGGGAATCTACCATGAACGCCCTTATTGACAAACATCCGGTGATGCCTCCTCCGTCCCTGCCTGCCAACTCTGACGTCATGCCCGCCCTTATTGTGGATATGGATTGTGTGCTTGGATGTCTCCGGTCTTTCCCTAAAGGGACTTCTTGTGGGGGAGGGACGGTTTGAGGGCCCAACATTTGCTAGACGCTCTTACTGGAGAAGGGTCAGTGACTTCCACGGGGTTGCTCTCAGCTATTACTGAAGTCGTCAACCTTTGGCTAAAGGGTTTGTGCCCAAGGGTTCTAGCTGAATTTATTTCTTCGGCTCCCCTCACCCCTTTATTGAAACCTGATAACGGGATTCGGCCCATTGCCGTAGGGGCCATTTGGCGCAGATTAGTTTCTAAAGTGGCTATGAGGAAGGTTGGGAAGGAAATGGCTAAGTACCTTGGGGACTTTCAATTTGGGGTGGGAACACCCAATGGGGCGGAGGCGGTGCTTCACAGCGCGAACAGGTTCTTAAGCTCCTTCCATGCGGACGGGTCCTTGGCTATGCTCACGGTAGATTTTTCGAACGCCTTTAATATGATCGACCGCACTGCCCTTCTTCGAGAGGTCCATCAACGTTGCCCGTCTATCTATTCATGGGTCCAGTTCCTATATGCCCAGCCAGCTAGGTTGTATGTTGGTAATGACTGTATAGGGGCCACCACGGGGGTTCAGCAGGGGGACCCTTTAGGTCCCCTCCTTTTCGCCCTTGCTTTACACCCTATGGTTCTCCGGGTACAAGAAATTTGTAAACTCCCATTTCATGCGTGGTACCTGGACGATGGGACGATTATTGGTGAGGCCACCGAAGTTGCTAAAGCCTTAGACATTATCCGGCTAGAGGGGCCATCCTTGGGGCTTCAGCTTAATATTAAGAAAACAGAGGTTTTTTGGCCGTCTTGTAATGGGGTGAAACTTCAGGAGGGGCTTTTTCCCAGCGGGATTGGTAGGCCAGAAAAAGGGGTGAAGCTCCTTGGAGGGGCTGTTAGCCGTGACCCTTATTTTATCCGCGGATTGGCAAGGCGGAGGGCATCGCGTGCTGTTGAACTCATGCAACTCTTGCCCTGCCTTAGGGATCCCCAGAGTGAACTCCTCCTGCTCAGGTCATGTATGGGGGTTGCTAAGTTGCTTTTTGGGTTACGGACCTGCCAACCCTCCATGATGGATGAAGCAGTATCATGTTTTGACAAGGGTTTACGGGAAGCCATTGAAGACATAGTGGTATGTGGGGGGCCTTTCTTTGGTGACCTACAATGGCGGATGGCGTCTTTGCCGATGCGTGTGGGAGGATTAGGGCTCCTCTCTGCGAAGGATGTCGGCATGTATGCGTTTGTGGCGTCACGAGCTCAGTCCTGGAACCTTCAAGACCACATCCTACGAAATAGCGGGGTTTTCGGCGCAGACTTGGACTACGTGCAGGCCCTCGAAAAGCTAAATGACTATCTCCCAGGTTTTGATATTGGCGGTTTTTCTAACAAGGACACCGTCCCCCCAAAGCCTCAGAAAACTTTGGCGAATGCCCTTTATGGCAAAATCGCTCAGAACCTGGGTGAAGTTTTTGGTCTGTCCCCCGTCAGAGGGCAGTTATTGGATGCCTGCAAACCCCCCACGCCCAAGATTTCCTAACTGTTATCCCGATCGAAGGTTTAGGCCAAAGCATGTCCGCTATTGAATACAGGGCCATTCTTAAATATCGTCTGATGATCCCAATGTACCAGGAGGATGACATCTGTCCGATGTGCCGTAAGGCCTGCCTGGATGAATACGGGGAACACGCGGTTCATTGTAAGGAGTTGCCCGGTTTTAAATATCGGCATGATTGGGTTCGAGACATCCTGTGGGACATTTTAAGACGGGCTGGGATCTCAGCCAAGAAGGAGGCCCCTGTAAACTTCCTCTCGGATCCAGCAGAAGGGAGATCCACCCTACGACCAGCAGATCTCCTTGTCTTTGGGTGGGCCGGGGGGAAGCATGCTTGTGTTGACCTGACGGGTGTATCTCCCCTAGTTGGGTTGAGGGATAGTGGCTTTGTTGCAGGGCAAGCGGGCCGGAAAGCAGAGGCAAAGAAGGTAGAAAAACATGCTAAAGCCTGCGAGGAGAACCAACACGTTTTTGTACCTTTGGCTTTTGATACCTTTGGCTCATTGGCACCGGAGGCTACCCGTTTCCTGACCAGGGTCCAGCGGGTTATTCACAGTAGTGTCTCGGCTCCGGGTGGACATGGTTATGTTTTTAGTAGATTAAGATTTGCTATCCAGAAAGGGGTGGCGGCGCAGCTTGTTGCCTGCCTGCCCGCTATCTTAATGTAATTTTCTTTGTCCTGGAATGAAGATATGTAGTTTATTTTAAATTTAATATCTGTTTCTTAATATTTACTTTAAATATTTTTATTATTAGCTTATTTGAAATACTTATATATTTAATTATGAGTTTACATTTATTATAATATATACTTTTAGAACCCTGTATGATCGTTTACGTGAAAGTCAGTGCACTAATATTGAAGTCAAGAAGAAGGCATTAAAATATTACCAAAGAAACATTCAAGCGGCTTTCATCACGTTGATGCAGGACGAGTAAGGTGGTTCGCGAGAAAGACCACATAGGAACCAGATGAGTAAAATGTTCACGTTAGAAAATCCATTAAACTGATATTGAAATGACTAGCGTATCATTTCACTTAAAAATAGTAAATGACTATTTTAACCTTGTAATTTAACTCATTTATTTTTTGGTCTGAAAAGGGATCTTATGACATTTCAACCCTTGACAGGTAAATTCTGTAACGATTTTAGTCTGTGACAATAATTTTGTTAACATTTATAGTAAAATCTAAGGGTATTTAAGTCATTTTGCACATATAGACCGTTTATATCAATTATTAAGATCATTTAATTGTTAGACTAAATGGAGTGGAGTCAGGGAGAGTGATCGGAGTGATGATGTGAACAAGTCCTCCAAGAGGAACCCCCCCCCCCCCCCCCCCCCCCTTTCGGTGACTTCGGGGTTTATTCCCCGTTCTCCCCGAGTTTTTTATATTATATTTTATTATATATAATAATATTATTTCCAATCTTTTTTTTCTTTTATATATAATATTATTATATAAAATAATAAAAAAAAGGAGGAAACGGGGAATACTATTTTCAAACTTTGAGGGAGGAAAGAGAAAAAAATGAGATGGAGTGGCATTTAGGGGAGTTGGGGAAGTTGCTCTTCACACCATATAGCCTTGTTGTTGTGGTGGTGGTGGTAATGTGAAACTTGTGCTTTTCGTCCCGTTTACATGTTTCTATGATGTTCAATGTATTATATTTTTATGTACTATCTTACTAGCTTATTCCTGCATTTGGTCCGTTAGCCGATAGCGAAATATCCATGTGGTGCTTGTCCCTTTACTTGTATGCTTGCCTGTCTTCTGTTCTCTCTTTTTGAGCCGGGGGTCTCTCTGGAAGCAGCCTCTCTATCCTTTATGGGTAGAGGTAAGGTGTGCCTACATCTCACCCTCCCCTGACCCTACCAATAGTCTACTATTAGTGGGATATACTGGGTATGATTGATTGATTGAATGATGTTGTGGTGGTGGTGGTGGTGGTGTAAATTAACCAAGCTAATATTATAATTTTGGTAACCGAGACTTGAAAAGGTAAAAAAGGAGCTAGTTGTTTGCTATTTGTTCATGAGGGGATTGACGACTAGGGTAGCTATACGTTTGTGTTTTTTTTCATTTTTTATCTTAATATAATATAATTTTACTTTATTAGCTAGTGTAGTGTCACTCATTGACAAACGTTAGGATATTTGTTTAAAACTTATAGTTAATGTTTGATTTATTATAGCTATGTTGAATTTACATAACCTAATCTTTTTCTTTTTAATCATAGCAAATGCATATTGAGCCATATAATAAAAAAAAATACGTTGAGACCGAACCCTGTACTAGATCTTCTAATACCCGGCCATAAGTGTGAAGGTAGATCGAGTGCTAGAGGGCAGAAGGGTCGCCTCCTCGACTTTCGGACTACCCAGGACTCCAAGAGGGAGATCTTACAATTCTGGTTCTGCTTCGTAGGTATGATTCTGCTTCGTAGGTATGATCTAGCCAACAAGGTACTAACTTGTTTTTTTTAAGAGTGATAATAATAATATGGATTTTCTTTTCTTAAACTTGCCAAATTAAATCGAAATAGCAGGTAAGCAGGTAACAAAATGCACCTTCACCTTTTTTTGAATTGCGAACCTTAATCTACTGAATACAAATTCCCACCCACATGAGGATGAACTATTTTCGTGAATAACCCGTTGGACCTTGTTTAAGAAACGAATAGCATCCGGTGTTAAGTAGCTAAAACTATCAAAGACCAAGGGAACAAAGATACATAGGTTCTCTTCAAAAGCTTTAACATGCTTTTATTTGGAATCTAATACTAAAACATCATTTTCTTAAGAAGTTTTGAAAGAAAAACCACGTGCTTAATGGATTTTTCCTACCTAACACATGTTGGAAAAAAAAAGGCATTTAAGAATTATACACCCTTTAATTAGAAAGCATACATCATGAATCACATCACAAACTAATAAGAGGCTACCACATACCATAGAATGTGATGTCACACCTCCAAAATATGAAGTCACGGAGTGTATAAAACCCATAACCAAAAAAATCATAGTTAATATGTGCTAGGTGTACATATATATAACCTTTTAACAAAGGCGAAAAGGACGGGCGTGAAAACTCCTTGGCCCAGTCGACTTAATGGGCAAAATGTACAAAAAAATAATAAATGATGTGTCAGATTTTATTAAGACAGCTGAATCAATACGCCTTTTATGGGCCTACACCGGACGTAACAGTGACTATTTTATTTTTTAGAAACATTTTTATACAATAATAATTATTTTTAGAAAAGTTTTATTCAAATTAAGTTAATTTTTTAAAATATATTTTTAATTAATCGTGTTCTAGCAAACAATGTTACAAAATTTATCATGTAGTATAGGTGTTGTATAGTCCTCGTATAATCCTATTGGTGTATTATAGATATGGGTATCGTAAAGCATAGTATAGGTATAGTTAGGTTTCGTATAGTATCGTATTGTATGGTAATGCATGGTTTCTTATCGTATTGTATAGTAGAATATATGTGTATCATATAGACATAGTCAAGCTTCGTATAGTATGCCTTTCGCTTTTGATAAATAGCTAGATAGTTTATTTTTTTCTTAAATGCAATTTATTATTTATGATAGAAATAAATTTGGCTTTATTTACGACAATTTAATTATTAATTTTGTGGTATTTGTTATTTATTTAAAACTAGCTTTAATGGTCGGGCTCTCCAACGGAGTGGTCAAGGGAATTTAGTTGTCATCTTTCGGTTGGCGTGATACCGAAACTTGGTATAGGAATCAAAAGAGATAACCCAAATACTGTACCATTAGCAACCAAAAAAGCAAACGAAAAAAATAAAGTGACAGTATAACTAAAATGATAACAACATGTGCGGCTGGACCAAAATAATAAAAATGATTGATTGGATTAGGCAGCCTACTCGTTTGAATTCCTTCAAATATCGTATAACATTTCCTACAACTTTATATAACTGTGTGTGTATATATATATATATATATATATCAAACTAGGTTAAAGTCCCATGTGTACACACGATGCATCCCCAAGTCAAATGACAAAATGCTAATGATCCGTTAGTGATCCAAAATATAATCTCTTTAGAATCTTTCACTCGATTTAACATCTTCACACATTCAAGGTTTGTACCAAGGGTTTTCTTCCCATATAAATGATAAATCAAGATAAATAATGTTGAGATTCTCACTAATACAAAATGCACCATGTGAAGGGTCGCATCATGCGAGTTTGCCGTGTCAATCTTGCATCAGGGAATCTTAGCGCATCGCCACACTTGATGCGTTTTCAGAATCGCATCACGCATTATGGATGCATGATGCGCACATTTTAAAACCAAGACCTTCACGGGCATGAATGTGCATTTGTCATAAAACTCATTTTATTGGTTCGACATGTATGTGTAGAATCATACCACTTCAGGTTCTCGAACTTTAGTTACTTCATCATATATAAGCTCATTGTTTGTCAAATGTGGCAACTGCAAGCAAAGAAAAAAAAGTTAGTTTATTATAAGAAAGAATCACAAATCTTTGCTATAAATTTGTATTCAAATGAGATTAGGGAAAAACTTTATATATTTTTCATTGCACTTACAACACCTATATATACAAAGATGTTACAAGACTAGAGGAGACAATTCATTACAATTGACTTGACTTTGGACTTGACTTTTCTTGTGATTAATGTGAAGGCAATATTTGTGGGATTGCCTAATACCCTCCGTCAATGCGAGGCAGAGGATGTAGATGAAGCATTGCTCGAAACTTCTCAAAGAGCGGCTTTGGAAGACTCTTCGTGAAAATGTCGGCGACTTGTTGATCTGTTGAGATGAAACGAGTGCGAAGGCGACCTGCAACAACTAATTCTCGAACGAAGTGGTAGTCAAGATCTATGTGTTTAGCTCTTTTGTGAGAGATTGGATTTTGGCTTAAAAATAGAGCAATTTTATTGTCACAAAATAGCGTTGGGGATCCTGGAGGTAATGCATGAAGCTCCCGAAGTAGATGAGTAACCCAAATGATTTCTGAAGTCGTGTTCGCCATTGCTCGATATTCCGATTCACAACTTGAACGGGAGACCGTCAGTTGTTTCTTTGCACTCCAAGATACCAAATTTCCACCTAGATAAATGCAATAGCCATAAGTGGATCTTCGTGTGTCAATGCAACGTGCCCAATCTGAATCAGAAAAACCTAATAAAATAGTTTCGGGTGGTCTATCAAACATTAGACCATATGATAGAGTTCCCTTGACATAAGGGAGGATTCTTTTGACAAGTTGAAAGTGAGTGGTGGTGGGTTGTTGTAGGTATTGACTGGCTTGGTTCACAGCAAAGGAGAGATCAGGACGGGTAATGGTGAGATATTGGAGAGCACCGACGAGAGAGCGATAAAGAGTGGGATCATGAAATGGTTGTCCGTTGGAGTTGAATATATCCTTAGGTGTAACACCCCAACCGATGGCGGAATCATCGAGGTGTCACGTAGTGACGATTGTTCAAAAGCACATGGTACTAAAATGTAAATATTATTGTATAATTTAAATTGTCTTACATGGATGAAGTAGGAAAAATACAAAAGTCTGAACAAAACATGAAATTTGAAATAAATTATTAAAAGCAAGCACTAAAATGCAATGCTATGGAACTAAGATCAAACTGCACCTGAAACATGTACAAAATAAGTTTTGTCAACATATGAAATGTTGGTGAGCATTCATACTTTTAATATATATATATAGTAAGTTAGAAAATGTTATACAATTCAAGTGCAAAGCTACAGTGCATTTATGTAAACTATGTATCATACAAATGAGCGAAATCAATCCTGTGACTGTATAAATGTACTAGAATGAACGGCGGTGTACTTATCCAATAAATGGATAATAACTTATCAATGACCATGGATTCTCCGATGAAAAAGGGGGAGAATCACCTAGGTGGGTTGTCAATCCAATAGCGCTATCCAATGTTAAGGTCGTCTTGTACATGGCTAATGATTTCACTAAGTACAAATGTATTCTACATGTAATGTCTAAGCATAAAGCACGTTTGTAAGTAAATGCACATAGTACTAGAATTGTATTGTAAAAATGTGAACTTGTATTTGTAATTTGTATAAGTGTACATGTAACACCCCAAAAGTGAATAAAAGCAAAAAGGGGATAGGAAATACTCACTTTCGCCAAATGACTAGATGACTAAGCGAACATGAAAATGCGAGCAATCCAAAGATTCAACAACGAAACTAGTCCAATTTAGAAGAAAAGAAACCGAATAGGAAAAAATATCAAGCTTCCAATTCGCCAATTACAAGAGCTTATAATCAAAGGTTTAAATGTAGAAGTAATATACTCTAGAAGAAAGGTATGAGGGAGAGTTTAATCGAATTGAAACAATCGATTTAGAGGTGCAAAGTGTAGTGGGTCATAGGTGGGTTTTTATACTAGTTTTGGATTCAATTAGGCTTTAAAATTGGTCAACACAATAAAATAAGGTTTTAAGATGAATTGACTATTTGACTAGGACTTTGACTGGAACTTTGACTGAGACTTTAACTAGGACTTTGACTAGGACTTTGACTGTTTGACTGTCTTAGCGGACCGTGAGGGCTAAAAAAAATATTTTTTCTAATTTAATCAATTTTAAGTTATAGACTTGTTTCCTTCTGTTTCTAAGTTGTTTTAGGACCGAAAATTAAGGGCTTTGAGTATCAAGGTCTGAAACATACGTGCTCGGGTGTAGATGTGAGTATAAAACGTGCATACTTTTACTTAAAAAAATTATAAGTTTTATTAAATTGTGAATTTTGGTCCTATTAAAATACGAGTGTTAAAAATGAAAATTTCGAAATAGTTGAGGAACCAATTATGCACATTTATGAAAAGTGAAGGGTGCAGGTTGTCACAGTCTCCTCTACTTTAGAAAATTTCGTCCCGAAATTACTTTCAAGTGAAGGTTTCCATGAAACAAAAGACATTTGTAAAAAGGCAAGTAGATTTTAAGAAATGCATCTGCCATGAGTTGACAAAGTTTGAAGTAATTGTTTAATACCCAAAATAAAAGTTTGAAAATCCTTAAAGTTTGACCCAAGGTTAGAGAATTAAGAGTTTATAATGAGCAAGGTTTGGGAAGAGTATGTAACTGGTTAGGGCAGGGGCAGTGTTATAGTAGCTTCCCTTACTTTAGAGAAGTTTCTTGACAGAACTTTACTAAGGACATGCAACAGGGTTTCGACTAACACAGAGTGTAAGAGTATACAAAGTTTAAGGTTTTCTATAGAGGTGTCAACAATGAAAGCTCCAACAAAACTAATTAAAGCTTATGTAAAATGTTCTTATTGAAAGGCTAGCTATTAATCAATGATCTAATGAAGAGAAAGTAATGGGTAGGTTCTTGGTCAGACTCCTAGTCCGCTCCCGCAGTATCGCTCGTGCTTATATATAGGGTGTACCGCAGCTAACCCACCACACTACTGATACTTTGGACTCATACTGATTGTCTACCAATAGCCTAAGTAGAATCACACACCACCCCCAATGTACCTGTAAATCCATGATTGCGTTCCGGACCGTAATCATCGATTTACCTTACACTAGGGTGCTATGCTTTTCCATAACACTAACATAAGTAATACAAGAAACAATGCGTGCAACCAAAATGTGTTAAGTAGTAGATACTGCTCAAGTATAAGATGCGGCTAGAGGTTCTTCCCCTTTAAGGTTCACCTTTTAACCTAATGAGATTAATGTGTAAGTATAAGACATGATTAGGGGTTCTTCACCTTTCGGGTTCACCCTTAACCGGTAAATTTTTGTTCACATCAATGGGCTCTAAACAACCATATTGATAAACTCTGAGGATTACACCGTTTCCCTTGGGTTAGAGGAATACTCTGAATCGAGTCGTACATGGGAACTGGCTTAGATCTCATAAGAACTATCAATTAGTATGTTCGTTGGTCATGATGATGAACAAAATAATGTAAAGTATAACAGGGTTTTGCTCACAACAAAAAAAAAAAAATGCATACCAAATATGTGTTCATGTAAGTATATAAGTATAGCATAAAATTTCGATTGAAAGAATAGCATAACGTAAATCGAGTAAATCGCACAATTTGCACAAAATGAAAGTAAACGAGTTAAATTAATGCTCAAAACTAGTGTTGTAAGAATAACTACTAATAACTAGTGCGAGAATAGTTGTGAATAACGCGTGAAAATAACTACTAACAAAAGAATAATACAAAAACAATAAGATAATGTACGAACGTAACTATAAACAGAATGGTGTAAAAAAATAATAATGACATTTACTGTAAATGAAAATGCGTAGAACAGACGTATAGTCTACTGGTATGAGGATAACTTTTTGGAAACCGAAGAATGTTTTAAGCTCAAAACAGGTTCACTTGAAAAGATTTCGTAGGTACACATTTTCATGTGTTTACGAGAAGTCGAGTTTGAAAAGTGTTATAAGGTATATTATTAGTTACAAATTCCTCCCGAAAACATATATTGGATACGTTATATGAAAACATGCAGATTTACATTTGATTTGTAAAATATGCAATGCAAGTTTATAAAATGCAAGATGAAACCATTTCATGAAGTGCGTGTAAATCTAATGTGTTTCGAAAGACCAAGATTTAAAATGATGTGAAGGTTGTAAATGATCCCAGATGCCTTGACGGATTTTGGAAAATAAAATTTTCTGTATTTAAACATTTCTTTAACTTGTGGGTTGAAAAGTCGGAAATTTTTAATTGTTATGAAATGTTGAGAAAATCGAAGTGTTACCCGTTAAGACTGGGTAAACTTGAAACCTTTTAAATTTTCAAACTTTTACGAAATTTATACATTGAAAGATCATTTATTTGCAGGATCGTTAAGGCATCTCTTTGGGCTCATAGCGTGCTATTTGTTTCAAGGCACAAGGTGTATGAAAAGTGTGTTCTAATTTGGCGAATAGGCTTTGTGAAAAGACTTATAGAATAAGTTGTCAAATTAATCGTTTTAGAGAGTAGTGTACTAGTGCGTATCGTTTAGGTAGGCATTTATGTATGAGTTTAGTCTGACTAAGAAGTTATAACTAATGATAGTTGGCTGTGGCTTAGGAGACTGGGTGCAGCAATATTAGTATTAGGTATATGAGAATATACTGTGACTTCGATCAAGTAAATTTGTAAACATGAAGGTATAAAACTGGTTGAAATAATAAGTTTGGAAAAACCATGTTCATTTTTAACTGTATGATGATGCAACATTCCTAAAATCAGGATGTGATCAAAGTTAAACACAGAGTTTAAAACTTAAGTCGTGGGTAAAAATGTTTTAACGCAAAATGAGTAATACATTATAGTGTAAAAATCATGAGCATAAGTGAAATAGTGTAAGCTTTAATTCGATAATATATCAAACAAAAGTTTTAGTAATGATGATAAGGGATTCAAAAGCGAATTATCAATGAATAATGGCATATGAAACATCAAGTGATTAAATGGAATCTTCAAATGATAAACAAACATAAATATCAATGATATAAAACATTGGAATTGTTTCCGTAGGAAACTTTGACCAACTCAAGTATTTGAAATTTCCTAGTGACTTGTGAGGGCGTACTTTAGCCTATAAGTGAATGCTCATCCCAAGAGTTCCCAGGTAGGTACACGGGTCCCTCGTCTGATTGGGATTTATACGAAATACCAGGCCTAGACAGAAAACTCAGGATACAGGCGCTCACCCTTCCAGATTGCACGTGCCCCATCAATAGTGAATTCCAAAACTTTAGCGAGATTAAAAACGAGATGCAAAAATAGATCCTTGAGATTTGGATTTCTCCTAACTCAAAGATGTATTTCAAAATTGAAAACGATTGTGGAATGAAACCAATCACTAAGTTAAGGATATTACTCCCAGCTTAGTGGTTAAGTTCCTTTTTGAAAGAAATACTTTTTGAGGTGTGGATGTCACTCCTATCTCAAAGATATATTCCTAAGATAAATAACATATAGAGGAGTGAAACTAATCACCAAGGTATGGATGTCACTCCTAACTTGATGATATCGTTTCGTTTGTGAAATACGAGTATCTTCTTCTCTAAACAAAACACCGTACGAATAACGAGAAAGAATCATAGCGAAAATATCTTGAAAGAAAATAATAGGATAAAGAGAAATAAACACGAGACGACTCGTGAATGTAAGCTTAGTAATAGATTAGGCTAAAAGACATTCTAATAACCTAATTCCCTATAACCATGGCTTGATACCAATTTGTAACACCCCAACCGATGGCGGAATCATCGAGGTGTCACGTAGTGACGATTGTTCAAAAGCACATGGTACTAAAATGTAAATATTATTGTATAATTTAAATTGTCTTACATGGATGAAATGGGAAAAATAAAAAAGTCTGAACAAAACATGAAATTTGAAATAAATTATTAAAAGCAAGCACTAAAACGCAATGCTATGGAACTAAGATCAAACTGCACCTGAAACATGTTCAAAATAAGTTTTGTCAACATATGAAATGTTGGTGAGCATTCCTAGTTTTAATATATATAGTAAGTTCGAAAATGTTGTACAATTCAAGTGCAAAGCTACAGTGCATTTATGTAAACTATGTATCATACAAATGAGCGAAATCAATCCTGTGACTGTATAAATGTACTAGAATGAACGGCGGTGTACTTATCCAATAAATGGATAATAACTTAACAATGACCATGGATTCTCCGATGAAAAAGGGGGAGAATCACCTAGGTGGGTTGTCAATCCAATAGCGCTATCCAATGTTAAGGTCGGCTTGTACATGGCTAATGATTTCACTAAGTACAAATGTATTCTACATGTAATGTCTAAGCATAAAGCACATTTGTAAGCAAATGCACATAGTACTAGAATTGTATTGTAAAAATGTGAACTTGTATTTGTAATTTGTATAAGTGTACATGTAACACCCCAAAAGTGAATTAAAGCAAAAAGGGGATAGGAAATACTCACTTTCGCCAAATGACTAGATGACTAAGCGAACGTGAAAATGCGAGCAATCCAAAGATTCAACAACGAAACTAGTCCAATTTAGAAGAAAAGAAACCGAATAGGAAAAAATATCAAGCTTCCAATTCGCCAATTACAAGAGCTTATAATCAAAGCTTCGAATGTAGAAGTAATATACTCTAGAAGAAAGGTATGAGGGAGAGTTTAATCGAATTGAAACAATCGATTTAGAGGTGCAAAGTGTAATGGGTCATAGGTGGGTTTTTATACTAGTTTTGGATTCAATTAGGCTTTAAAATTGGTCAACACAATAAAGTAAGGTTTTAAGATGAATTGACTATTTGACTAGGACTTTTGACTAGGACTTTGACTGGAACTTTGACTGAGACTTTGACTGAGACTTTAACTAGGACTTTGACTAGGACTTTGACTGTTTGACTGTCTTAGCGGACCGTGAGGGCTAAAAAAAATATTTTTTCTAATTTAATCAATTTTAAGTTATAGACTTGTTTCCTTCAGTTTCTAAGTTGTTTTAGGACCGAAAATTAAGGGCTTTGAGTATCAAGGTCTGAAACATACGTGCTCGGGTGTAGATGTGAGTATAAAACGTGCATGCTTTTACTTAAAAAAATTATAAGTTTTATTAAATTGTGAATTTTGGTCCTATTAAAATACGAGTGTTAAAAATGAAAATTTTGAAATAGTTGAGGAACCAATTATGCACATTTATGAAAAGTGAAGGGTGCAGGTTGTCACATTAGGAGTGAGGGGGGTGGCTACAGGCTTGGATACAAGGAGACCGGGCCGTGATAGAATGTCATGGGCATACTTTGATTGGTTTAAGAATAGACCTATCTTTGTGTGAGTTACTTCTAAGCCAAGGAAGAAACTCAGAAGTCCAAGATCCTTGATTTTGAATTCTTTGTTTATCTTTAAGAATGTGATAATTCTTGAATTCAAATGAGATTAGGGAAAAACTCTATATATTTTTCATTGCACTTACAACACCTATATATACAAAGATGTTACAAGACTAGAGAAGACAATTAATTACAATTGACTTGACTATTGATTTGACTTTTGACTTAACTTTGGACTTGACTTTTCTTGTGATTAATGTGAAGGCAATATTTGTGGGATTGCCTAATAGTGAGGTATTATTAGTTGTGATTCACAGAAAGAATATTCAATTATATAAATAGAACACATCTTTAATATCAAGATCTCAGTAATGATCGGTTCATTTTGTTCAATTCTATAAAATAAACACTTACATTGTATATTGGAGAGTATCCTCAAAACCTTCAAACACCCTCTGTTAAACCTTGAAATAAAATTCCAAACTTTAAATCAAGATTCACCTAATTCAAGACCTTCAAACACTACAAATTAATCAAACAAAATTAGTATAGAGCAAAGCGTACCTACCATGGTAAGGTACATGAATTGAAGAATGAAGTATATGACAAACTAAACTATTAAGTTTGGCATTATTTGAGAAGCTTCCATGCCCACTACACAAGAAGGCAAATATCATAATAATTAGTTAATTACAATTTAGAATCCAAAAGGATGAAACCTTGTTAGGACAAAGAGGATTGGTGAAAACACTTTTGAAAACCTAAGTCTAATTCACTTCTGTCTGAAATATTCTAAGTATAGAACTACTGAAGAAAGAAGACTAAAAAACTGAAGAAGGATTCTACAAAAACTGAAGAAGAAATGCATCAGAAGTTTCCGAAGTCCAAACCAGACAGTTCACTGAAGAACTACTGAAGACAAACTACTCATCAGTAGTTTGTCATTCATCAGCACTTGTTCAAGAATCTTTCCACCGCCTTATGTTTCAGTTGTTTATTAGTTTAGTATTACTTTAACTTTTTGTACAAGTTCCAAGATTGCAACTTGTTGCAACTTGTCTCTGAACTTGCTTTTTGGCAAGGTTCATGTATTTGTAAAGTCTATAAATAGATGGGTTCATCCCTCTGTTTTAGACATTGATTTTTAATACAGAAATCCTTCAAAGCTTATCATTGTTATTTCCATTTCATTTACTGAGAATCTGTTTAAGTGTTCATTCTCATTCAATGCTTAGATTCTCATTAAATACTGGTCTTTAGTTTTATCAAACATCCAGGGGGAGTAATAACTCCTGTTGATAAGTGTAGCTTTAACTTATATCATTCCGCTGTGCTATTACTGATAAAGAACTGGCTAGACACTTAAGTGTTCACTAGCAAGTTCATACAAAGAGCAATACTGATCCAACAATTGGTATCAGAGCACTGGTTTATCTGATCACATATCAATCTAACACATTGAGAATCAGACACAGGCTCTTATTGATATTCAATAAAGGATTAAAAGTCCACTTTTATCAACATCCATCACTTTAAGAGATATTTGACAAATCAATACTTTTTAAAATGGATCCTCATAATACTGGTTCTGCCAATAAACCTGCTATGCTAGTAAGAAATGAATATAATATCTGGCAAAGGAGAATGGAACATACCTTATCACAGACCAACACAGGTTGCTGGAAATCTGTGATATATGGTCCTTATAAACCAGAAAATATCAATCTTGAAACTAAAGAAGAAATACCAAAAGACCCAAAAGACTATACAGATGATGATTTCCTAAAACTTGAGCTTGATGCTAAAGATTTCTCTATGTTGGCAATGGCACTCCCAAATGAAATCTACTCTGGCCTATTACATTGTGATAGTGCCAAAGAGCTTTGGGACTGCCTCAAAGAACAGTTTGGAGGAACTGAAGAGGTGATTGCCAACACCAGAGAAATCCTTGCTCAACAATATGAAACTTTTGCTCACATTAATGGGGAAACTTTAACACAATAGTTTGAAAGATTCTCCTCATTAATATCTGAGCTAAAATTAAATGGTCAGACCTACACAACTGTATCTATGCTTCATAGATTTTTAAGGTCTTTACCTGAAAAATGGGAAACATACTCTATAGTCTTAAGATCTTCACCAGACTTTAGCTCCCTCACTCTTACAAAACTCCATGAGAGATTACGTACTTTTGAAAGAGAAATTGATCAAAAGAAAAAGTTACAAAGTTCTGGTAAAACTGCTGATGACTATCTACCAGGTAGTACATCACTATTGGGACAAGACTCACCAACTTGTTCAAATAGTTTTGGATCTTTTGACCATATTGACATAACTGCTGGGATCTCATCTGAAAGATCATTCCTAGGTTATGACAATAAGGGTCTGTTTGGTATGGGGTAATGGAATGGATGGAGGAATGGAATGGACGAGGTAATGGAATGGACAAGGTAATGGAATGGATCATTACCATTCCATTTTTTGTTTGGTTGCCATGTGGGAATGAAACAAAACATTACTTTGTGTTGTTGGATAGACAAGAAAAAACGAAAGAATAAAATCGATGGTTAGTGGCGGTGGTGGGTGGTGGTCAGTGGCGGTGATGGTGGGTGGTGATATGTGGTGGTGGTGGTGGGCGGCGGCTGTGGTCGGTGGCGGTGGCGGCGACGGTGGAAGGTGGAGGTGGATGGTCGTAATGGTGGGTGGGTGACGATGGTGAGTAGTGGCGGTGGTGGATGGCGGTGGTGGTGGGTGGCGGTTGGTGGTGGTGATGGTAGGTGGTGGTGTGTGGCGGTAGCGTGGTGGTGGATGGCGACGGCGGTGATAGGTGGTGGCGACGGTGGTGGGTGGTTTTGTATGGCGGCGGTGGTAGGTGGGTGACGGTGGTGGGTGGTGGCGGTGGTGGGAGGGTGAAGGTAGTGGGTGGTGGCGGTGGTGAGTGGCGGCGGTGGTGAGTGGCGGCGGTGGTGGGTGGTGACGGTGGTGGTGGGTGGTGGCGGTGGTGGGTAGGTGAAGGTAGTGGTTGGTAGCGGTGGTGATGGGTGGTGACGGCGGTGGTGGGTGGTGGTGGCGGCGGTGGGTGGTGACGGCGGTGGTGGGTGGTGGCGGCGGCGATGGGTGGTGGCGATAGTGGTGGTGGGTGGTGGCGATAGTGGTGGTGGGTTATGCTTTTGTTAGTAAAGGATGAATGGGGATGGAATGAAAAAAAAACATGGGGGGTGGATGGAATGGTTTTTAGGGAATGGAATGCCCTGTGGAATGGGTGATTCCATTCCTTTAGCCAACCAAACACATTATTTTTCATTACCTTGTAATGGTCCATTCCATTCCCCCTTTCATTCTATCATACCAAACACTACCTAATGATTTTAGTCAAACTGCTAATAACATGTGTTTTATCATGGATGATTTAAAAAATTTCAGCAGTGATGACTTGGAAGAAATGGATATTTTACACCAACTGGCCATGTTAAGTTTAAAAACAAACAAATTTTACAAAAGGTCAGGAAGGAAGTTTCCAGGACTCAACAACTCAACAAAATTTGGTTTTGACAAATCTAAACTTAGATGTCACAAGTGTCAAAAGTTGGGACACTTTGCTAGAGAGTGTAGAAGCTCTAGCTTTAACCAATCTCAGTCTGGAAATAATTTTAACCCCAGTTATAACAGGAATAATGGAATACAAGGGAGTGCACATTTTGTACAGGCACAAGCTCCACAACACCAATATGTGCCACAAGTACAATATGTACAGATGCCTGCTCAACAGATGCAGAGCCAACAATCAATCCCCCCCTTTCCAACTGCTCAACCACCTCCACAGACTCAGCTACCCTCACAACAAAGTTTATTTACTTCAGGGTATGTTGACTGGAGCAGTCTTCCTTTTGACACTACTGAGTGTAACCCTGATGCAGACAACAAGATGTTTGACATCAACTGGGGAGAGCCTGACAATGGCAGAAAGAACTTTGCCTTGATGGCATTTGAGGGATGCACCTCAAAATCTGCCTTGTCACAGGTATCAAAAGAATCTTTGACAAAACTTTGTTCAACTTCTTGTAAAGAATCTTTTGTTCTCATAAGAGAGACTAATGTGCACTTACAAGGTAAAGCAAATGACTCTGAGAGAAAATTCACTCAGATGAAATGTGATTTAGAAAGAAAACTTTCTGCAAAAACAAAAGAAGTTTCTAAATTAACTAACACTGCTATTGAAACCCAAGCACAAACTAAAATCATGATAAATGACCTAGGAAATGTCAGACAAGAGCTTGCTGACACCAAGGTCACTTGTGAAAAATGGGTTGAATCTTGTAAGGAGTACCAACTATTGCTAAACAAACAAAGTGCTTCAAATGTTAGGTTTGGCATATGGTACAATCACACTGAAACACCAACAGATTTTCCCCCAAAACTACTGAAGATGGGAGAAAAATTGTTTCAGGTGAAACTTCTGAAGAGAAAGAATGCACATCTTTTCATGAAAACTTTCTAAAAAATCATAAAGAAAGTTCTTCAGAAGTACTGATAAAATCTGACATTAAGCCATCAGTAGTTTCAACTACATCAGAAGTTGAGAACCTGAAAACTACTGATGACCTAAAACCAATCAATACAGTCAGAATTTTGCAGATACAGAAAAGGTATTCAGTACAACAAGAAAATTCAACAACTGGTTGTGGGAAAACAAATCAGAAATGATTTTGTAGAAACTTTTTCTCCCAGGAAACAACAACCAGTAAACACCTTTTCTCAGAAAAAGACAAAATCTCAACAAAAATCTTTTTCTTAAAATTCTCTTTCAGTAGTTAGACCTAAATCATCAGCAGTTTCACAAACTGCTGAGATTAAAGATCTCATGAACATGGTACAACTACTGATGACCAAAGTTGATGGTGGTCCTCAAAAGGATACCACCATTGCTCTTAATGAAAAATCCATTGCCAAAAAGACATGGATTCCTCAACTTGGTCAAGAACAAACTGTAAATGTTCTCAAGAGCAAACCCAAAGCCAAACTGGCTTGGGTTCCCAAATCTTTAATTTGCTATCTTGTGCAGAGAGTTTCCAGAGGCTTAAATAGCATTTGGTATGTTGACAGTGGAGGCTCAATGCACATGACTGGATGCAGATACCTAATAAACAATTTTATCAGTCAAAGAGAAGGATCTGTATCCTTTGGGAACAATGCTAAGGGATATGTGCTAGGACATGGCAATGTCTCCTTTGGCAAAATACAGTTTGACAAGGTCAATCTGGTTGAAAACCTTGAGTACAACTTGCTGAGTGTGTCACAAATGTGTGATAAAGGATATTCTTCCTTTTTTCACAAAGACAACATGCAAGATCATATCACCAGAAGGCCAGAAGTTGATAGAAAAGATCATTGAAGATCATACTTTGTTAATAGCCAAACGATGTGGCAATGTCTATGCAGTGGACATTAAAAAGGACAAAGTACTGTACAACACTGCCTGTTTCTTCTCAAAGGCATCAACTTCAGAGACTGATCTCTGGCACAGAAGACTTGGCCATGTGAACTTTAAAACCATAAATAAAGTCACAAAATGGGCTTGGTCAGAGGTCTACCTTTGAAGGTATACTAGTGTCAAGAACACTATGTATCCTGTTTGAAGGGAAAACAGCATAAGTCCTCGTATAAGTCTATTGAAGAATCAAAAACAACTGCATGTCTTCAACTACTCCATATGGACTTATTTGGGCCTGTAAAGATCATGAGCCTTGGTAAGAAGAAGTACTGCTTGGTCATCATTGATGACTATTCAAGATTTACATGGGTATTCTTTTTATTTTCCAAGGATGAGGCTGCTGAAATCATCAAGTTCTTCATTCTACAAGTAGAGAAACAATATTCTCTATCTGTCAAAGCCATTAGAAGTGACAATGGGACAGAGTTCAGGAACAAAACTCTGGATGAGTTCTGCTTGTCTAAAGGGATTATTAGACAATACAGTGTTCCCAGAACTCCTGAACAAAATGGTGTAGTAGAAAGGAAGAACAGAACCTTAATTGAAGGAGCAAGAACAATGTTAGCTGATTCAGGCCTACCATTGTATTTCTGGGCTGAAGCAGTTAACACTGCATGTTATGTTCAAAATAGAGTCCTTGTCAACAAGAGACACTCCAAGACTGCCTATGAAGTTCTTCATGGCATAAAGCCCCTTATCTCCTTTTTCGGGGCTTTTGGATGTCAATGTTTCATTCTAAACATCAAAGACTCTATTTCAAAGTTTGCTGCCAAAGTTGATTCAGGTTACTTTCTTGGTTACTCTTCCACTAGAAAAGCCTACAAGGTTTTTAACTCAAGAACCAGGATAGTAGAAGAAACACTGAATGTCAAGTTCAATGAGTCAAAACACACTCTTATTCCAGCACATCCTGCTAAACTTTTTGACCTTGACAGCTTTCATTTTGGACCTGAAAAGACTGTTACTTCATCTAAACCTACTTATTATGGTGATCAAAGGTTTGATGATGAGGATCCAGCACCATGGGCTCCTCAAACAGTCATTAAGTCAACTTCCAAACCATCAGAAGTTTCACAAACTTCTGATTCAAGAACTGCTGATGTACAAACTCAAACATCTGCTTCAGCACCTAAAACTACTGAAGACATTGAAACTGCTGAACCAGACATTATTAACCTCAGTGGTTTACAAAAACTGATTGAACACAAAGATCATCCACTTGAACAAATCATGGGTGATATTGCATCAGGTGTTCTTACAAGAAACCAGCTTTCCAACTTTTGCTTCTTCTCAGCATTCATTTCTCAGTTGGAACCTAAAAAGTACCAAGAAGCCCTCAAAGACAACAATTGGGTGCAAGCCATGCAAGATGAGTTGCTTCAATTCAAAAAGCAACAGGTTTGGGAAATCTGTCCCTTACCACCAAACAAGCAACCAATTGGCACAATATGGGTTTTTAGGAACAAACAAGATGAGGCTGGTATGATTATAAAGAACAAGGCAAGACTGGTAGTACAAGGATACTCTCAAGAAGAAGGAATTGATTATGATGAAACCTTTGCTCCAGTTGCAAGGCTTGAAGCCATCAGGTTATTTCTGGCCTATGCCACTTCCAACAAAATCAAAGTTTTTCAAATGGATGTTAAAAGTGCATTTTTGTATGGAAAAATAAAAGAGGAAGTGTATGTCTGTCAGCCACCTGGGTTTGAGGATCCTTCTCATCCTGAGTGGGTGTACAAACTAGACAAAGCTCTTTATGGGCTCAAACAGGCTCCAAGAGCCTGGTATGAAACACTTTCTAACTTTCTACTCAAAAATAACTTCACAAGAGGCTCCATTGATAAAACTCTTTTTCATAAAACATGTTGGAAATCATATCTTACTTGTTCAAATATATGTTGATGATATCATATTTGGTTCAACAAACACAAAATTGTGTGATGAATTTAAGAAACTCATGCAATCAAAATTTGAGATGAGTACAATGGGAGAACTGCAGTATTTTATGGGACTGCAGATTAAACAACAAACAAATGGAACTTTTATACATCAATCAAAATATGTTAAAGAATTATTAAACAAATTTTCTTTACAAGACTGTAAATCATGTTCCACTACCATGACACCAACCACACAAGTTGAACCAGATGATCAAGGAAAACAGGTTGATCAAACCATGTATAGATGTATGATAGGTTCCCTTTTATATCTTACTGCTTCTAGACTAGATATTATGTTTTCAACATGTGTCTGTGCTAGATATCAATCAGCTCCTAGGAAATCACACCTCATTGCAGTCAAAAGAATTTTCAAATATCTGAAAGGAACTCCAAGACTTGGAATTTGGTATCCTGCTTCAAGCAATACCAAGTTATCAGCTTTTTCAGATAGTGACTATGCAGGGTGTAAAATATCAAGAAAATCAACATCTGGTGGTTGTCAATTTTTTGGAAACTGTCTAGTGTCCTAGCAATCAAAGAAACAAACATCTGTTGCAACTTCAACTGCTGAAGCTGAATACATTGCAGCTGCAAGTTGTACATCACAGATACAATGGCTCCAGTATCAACTTCTTGATTATGGAATCAAAGAGACCAAGACACCATTGCTTGTAGACAGAAAATCTGTCATTAGCATCATTCAAAATCCTGTTCAGTTTTCAAAAACCAAACATATTGAAATCAGGTATCATTTCATAAGAGATTGCTATGAAAAAGGCAAGATTGAAGTAAAACATGTAGCAACAGCTAATTATATAGCTGACATATTCACTAAACCCCTTGACACATCAACATTTCAGAAGTTAGTATCCATGCTTGGGATGCTAAATTTGTAAGTGTTTCTTTTTATTTTTTGCACATATTTTCATTTTTCACTTACATCTGTTTTTAAGTCTGAAAACTTCTGAAAAACAAACAAGAGAGAAACTACTGATGAACAAAACATCAGTATGGGAATATTTTCTGAAAATGATTAACTTCTGATAAAATAACCTTCAGAAGTTATGAATAAAGTATTTATAAGCATTCTCATCAGTTGTTCAAAACTACTGAAGAGAAAGTGGGAACTACTGATGATATTTGTTCTTCATCAGCAGTTTGGTCAAAAAGGGTAAATCAAACTTTTCCCACATCAGAAGTTTGACCTAGGCGGTTAAAAACTTCTGATAAATACCTTTTCCCACATCAGAAGTTTGTAGGCGGTTATAAACTTCTGATAAATACCTTTTCCAACACTTATCCTTTCCAAAAGCAAAAATTCCCTCCTTCTCTCTCAAAACACTCTCAAGACCTAAACCTGCAAAATCACTGTTCGATCCACCCACACACAAACCACATGGCTCTAGTACTGAAACAGGGACACAATCAAAGAGGCTACTTCGAAAAACAAGAAGCCTGGTCCCAATACGACGAAATCATTGATTTGGTCGTCAAATCTCAATACTTCACCGTCCTCACCATCGACCCTCCAATCTACACTGAAACTCTAAATGAGTTTTGGGCAAACTCAGAGACGGTGATGGTGAACAACAAAGTGATCTCCCTCAATTCAACCATCCAAGGGAGAAGAATGGCAATCACACCGGCTACTTTGGCAATTAGGCTGGGTTTGGATGATGTAAACGCCCCAGACCAATTTCCAAACTCTCAGATTCACTTAACCAAGACAGAGTGTGGTTACCAAGGTACTCTCTCACATGCTACAATTTTTAAGAAATATTTTCAACCAAAGTATAAACTGCTTTTTCATTATATTATTATGTGTTTGAGTCCAAAAACTGGATCTTATGATCAGATGCCCTCAACTTTTCAACCTATTTTTCATTCCATAGTGAATGAAACAAAATTCAGGGCATCATCACTTTTCTTTAATGAGTTGGTGTTACATCATCTCAATACTAAAAAGAAGTTTTTGTTGTACCCAAGATTTATTATGCATTGCATAATAAAGGAACTTGGAGAAGAGGTGCTTGTGGGTAAAACTACAATTTTAAACCCTTTGTCCTCACAAGCATACTCAAGGCACAACAAACCGGCTGCCTGGCCAGAAGATGACCAAGGGGAACCAGAAACAGTCCCCATGGAACCATCATCTTCCAAACCTACACCCCCCAAAGGCCAAGAAACCCAAGCAACAAAAACAAAAACCCACCAACCCAAAAAGAAAGGCAGTTCTGGAGGTTGAGATGCCTGAACTAGCTAATGTGCAATCTGCACTTGATAAAGATGTGACTGAAACATCCTCTCAGTCTCATCCATCTCAAACCCCACCAAGAGCACCAATAACAATCCTTTTCAAAAGAAAGAAATTCAAGAAAACAATCCCAATAGACCCTTCTTTTGAAACTGCTGAACCCATAGACCAAACTACTGAACCAGCACCCCAAACTTCTGAACCAGAAATTGAAATTGCCAAGCTTCTCTCTGGGCTAAAAGAGAGAATCCCATCCGAACATGTCAGTCCCCAACAACCACATCAAACAGGGGACATAGCCTCAGAACTTGACATGGCTGTGGACACTCAAAGCCCTAACCAAAGAGATGAGGATGAACCAGGGTCTCTAAGCCCAAACTTAGATACTCTAGGTACATTTGAGGCTGCTACTACTCACATACCACCCAGTGGTGGATCTGAGGAAAGGAGTAACATTGCTAAGACCTCATTTGTGGCAACTACTGATGAAGGCTTAATGCCTGAGGTAGGAAATCCTCTGAACCAAGAAAAAGAGGTACATGAGACAACTGAGTTGGGCTCAGCTCATGATGTAACTGATACTGTCCTCATTGAGGATGTAATCAGGGATTCAGATGATTCCATTGATTTGGATGATGTTTCACAACCAAACATTGAATTGACAGCTGCTAGTGAAGGTCCTGCACCTGGTGTATCTAAGCTCAAAGAGATGGTCACACCAGATTAGGTTAAAGTCCACTTGATCCCTGATTCCCCTAAAGTGGCATCTTCTGTACAACAAGAAGATCAACCCAAAATACACCCCTCACTACAAATGCCTACCCAATTCCCTAGGTCAACAAGCATAGACTTGAACCAACTATGCAGCCCAGATGGTCCCTTATACCATATAATGAACACACTCATCACCAATCACTTCAGAACCTACACAGCTGCTTTGGAGCTGTCTGTCAAAAACCAACTTGAAGTGATCAAAACAAAAGTCAATGATCTGTCAAACAAAATTGACTACAACTCAAAATAGATCAACATTCTTACTGGTACTTTCTCCAAACCTTCCAAACTTGATGAATCCAAAAAAGGGGGAGAAAATTAGGGAACCAAAGGAGTCATTCAAAGCTAGAGTAAAAGCAAGAGTGGCTCTCTAAGAAAGAGAACTCAAAGACAAAGCCAGAAGACAAAAACTTGCTCAACAATTTGGTGTCTCTGAGAAAGAAATAGAAGAAGCTGAAACATCCCAAGGCCATAATGAAGAAACTTCTGATGCTGAGAGTTCTGATGATGATTCAGAAAGTACTGAAGACAATCCTTCAGTAGTTGACAAACCTTCAGCAGTTGTCAACACATCAGAAGTTAACACTTCCAACATGCAACCAACTGAAGAGCCTTCCAAGACAACTGAACAACAACCAACTCCTATTCCAAAGCCTACTATAACTACAACAATGACTGTGTTGAACCCTTCTCCTCTATCAATGTCCAAAGAACTACTTGAGAAGAGTTTGATTGCAGCCGAAAGAAAGGCTAAGGAAGATGAGATCTGGAATGCTTTGGAAGCAAGGGATGACTTGAGCTACAATGAAAAATTACAAGCTTATGGAGCTGAGTGTAACACCCCAACCGATGGCGAAAAATCGAGGTGTCACGTAGAGATGATTGTTCAATAGCTCATGGTACTAAATGGAAGTTGAATATTACTAAACAATTTACAATTTGTTATACAATTTAATAACTACATAAACTTGATATACATGAACTAGGTCCAAAGCTCCTATGTGATCCAAAACATGTACAACTTCCAATAGCAAGTAAAACCTGAAACATGTTGAGTTAGAAAAGATAGGGGGGGGGGTCAACTATAAATAGTTGGTGAGAATACATAGGTTTTGCATATAGTTGAAAACAATATGTTGTATAGCAATCATAGTTGATGTGTAATAATGAGTAATGATAGAATATGAGTCCGACATGTAACAATGCGTCTTTTGTACAATCAAACCTTGTGTCGACTGAGACCTAACTCGCAAGTTAGTAAAAGTGTAACTGTTATCGATCATCCCTAAATTTATGCGGGGGGATGGGTTTGTCAGACCTATAGCGCTATAATCTAAACAGGCGGCTTGATCAATGTTAATGATTGTGCTGTGTCTTTTTGTTACAGTCAAATGATAGAATGAGTAAATGATAGTGTATAAAATGTTTATAATTGATTCACAAGTTTCAACAATGATAGTGTATAAAATATTTAAACACGTTTCACCCCAAAATGTAAAATAGAAAAAGGGGCTATGTAAACTCACCTTGATTGTGACGATTAACTTGTAAGAAACTGACGAGATTTGAAGAATTATAGTTGCACCTAAGTAAATTATGAATGATGACTTAATCTCCACGAATGATATAAATATTGTGTTTGTGAAAAATACATTTGATTTATTTATTCTCATTTTCATTATTGTTTTGGCAACATTAACTAAAATATTCGTTGACTCATTATTTTTCTTTTGGCGACAAAGACCTTTAGAATCCTTGATTAGTTATTAGGTATAACCAAGACCTTGATAAAAAGTTAGGTATTCGATATCATTTTTAGCGAAGTACATAATGAAATAATAAAATTCGTTTGTTGATCCTACACATTCCTAAGTATCATTTTCTTACATCCTGGTAATTCATTTAGTGAATCATGCGTATATTTAACACCTTGAAACATCGGTTTATTTTAGTCATGAACCTATAATGTCGTTTGACCCAAATAAGTTTTATGAAAATTTTTATAGAAAACTACACACCAGTGTATGTTCATAAAAATATTTTAATTACTAAAAGAAATGAATATGGCTTAACGCAAATCAAATCTATTGGGTTCATTGAATATACAAAACACTCCCACCAATATATATGCATTTGTATATATAAGAGATATATGAGTATATAGTACTTAAGAGTTTCAAGAGTTGGTTCAAACTGTATCAAAAGAATATTATTAATCTTACCCATATATTATTTGCTTTAAGATTTAAACACAGTGGGTAGGAAATTAAGTTAGAACCATAATAACACAATGGACTGGTGTAAAACTTTTGGGTAAGGTGTCGGTTGTTAACAAAGACGCGATTTGAGTATATGGTTTCTCCTACTTCTAAAGCTTAATGTCGCCAAAATTTCGTAAGCCAAGACGTTAAGAATCTACAAAATAATGAAACATGCAGAATGAGTTTGTTGGCGTTACCTTTTATAACGATGGTCGGCGGTTGTCGGACCGTAGGGTACGACGGAGATGGCTGGTTCGAGTAAGAAGAAAATGGCAGCGATGTAGGCGGTTATGGTGCTTGCTTAGTCACTAGCAGATTGGCCAGTGAACCCGCAGCGACGTCGGTAGGTAACTTCATAAAAGTGATTGATTCGAGTGGGCAAGATGGTGGTCATGTGCGGTCGGAGGTGAGGTGTGTTGAGGCGTCTAAAGGTTCTGTGATCGTTCCCGGTTTCATTTTCAGCTGACGACTCATTTGACCGAATTTAAATGAGGTTGATGTACGAGATTTGCGGAGTTGATTGAGAGAATTATATATTGACCAAAAAAAACGAGTCAAATGCTTTGGGTTTTGATTTTCGCGATATAGGCTCCGAGATTACCGTAGTGTCGGCCGACAACATGTTTAGGTTATTATTTTATTATTATTTTAACTTTGTCCCCTTTTTAAAATATTTTTTTTTCTTACGTTGAAGTATAAAATAACTTATAAAGCTTTAGAACTTCAAATTTTATCTTACTTATTAAATGGAAAGTATAATAGAATGATGATTTGATAACGATTTTCTTTTATAAATGTAATTTCTTTAACATATGATTTAGAATCATTAATGTATATCCGAAAAGAATGATAATGCAACATATGCATTTCTAAAAAGATATAAAAAAAAAAAAAAAAAAATTCAAGATGGTTTAATGATTTAAGATAATAGAATACTAATGAATAGAAATTTTTTGGATGTTACACTGAGTTACAAAGGCAGGCTAACCTTGAAGAAGTTGCTGAAGAAGACAAAAGACAACAACTGATGTCTTACATTACAAAGAACAGCAAGAGTAAAGCCTCTTCACTGAAAGGACTCCCCATTGATGAGCTAACAAGAAGAGCTCAAATTGTTGCAGACAAACTTGCAACAAATAAAGATGGAAAAGCTAAGAGAGCTGAGATGATTGAAGAACTGGTGGCAAACAGCTATGGTTCAAAAGCTTCTGTGTCAAGATGGAAAGAAGAAAGATTACTAGACACATACAAGAAGTACAAAGCTGGAAAGGCTGCTAATCCAGAGAAGTTCAAAACTTCTGAAGTATCAACTTCAGTAGTTAGAACTTCTGGTGTTACAAGAACTGCTACCAAGAAGAAGAAGACATAGGACAATATAAAGACTGACTTCAAGATGGTACTACTTGAAGGAAACACAGTAGTCCATTCAGACTTTGACATTGAAGAAAAGCCTTTGATAACACAGTTCAGGGATCCTTCTACATTTGCCTACCAAATCCAGAAGACCATCAAAGACAAACTGCACACTAAGGTAGTTACTGAACATCACTTGCCAACTTTCAAACTACCTGATGTGGTGCAACAAGAAGAAAGAAGTGAATCCCACCTGAGAGTCACTGAAATTGAAAATATTCAACACTCAGGAACTTCCCTAGGGACCAGCATGGTTCCCTATACTTCAGACTTTAACAAGTCTAAAGTGCTGATCATCAGATGGTCCTTTACTGATGACAACTCAGTATTAGTGACAAGAAGAGATCTTACAAGCAAGACCTACAAGTCCTTAAATGAACTGAAGAAATTATCAACTCAGGACTTGCTTACAATTCAACATCTGGAACCTCAAAGGGGATCTCTTACTGATGAGCAGCTTAATCAATTAAAGAATTCCATGTTCGAAGGGATATGGAAGATTGTGAATGACAGAAGAAAACAATAAGGAATTAGAAAGGTTTTGGCTTCATCAATCCAGGGGGAGATTGTTAGGACAAAGAGGATTGGTGAAACCACTTTTGGAAACCTAAGTCTAATTCACTTCTGTCTGAAATATTCTAAGTATAGAACTACTGAAGAAAGAAGACTAAAAAACTGAAGAAGGATTCTACAAGTACTGAAGAAGAAATGCATCAGAAGTTTCTGAAGTCCAAACCAGACAGTTCACTGAAGAACTACTGAAGACAAACTACTCATCAGTAGTTTGTCATTCATCAGCACTTGTTCAAGAATCTTTCCACCGCCTTATGTTTCAGTAGTTTATTAGTTTAGTATTACTTTAACTTTTTGTACAAGTTCCAAGATTGCAACTTGTTGCAACTTGTCTCTGAACTTGCTTTTTGGCAAGGTTCATGTATTTGTAAAGTCTATAAATAGATGGGTTCATCCCTCTGTTTTAGACATTGATTTTTAATACAGAAATCCTTCAAAGCTTATCATTGTTATTTCCATTTCATTTACTGAGAATATGTTTAAGTGTTCATTCTCATTCAATGCTTAGATTCTCATTAAATACTTGTCTTTAGTTTTATCAAACATCCAGGGGGAGTAATAACTCCTGTTGATAAGTGTAGCTTTAACTTATATTATTCCGCTGTGCTATTACTGATAAAGAACTGGCTAGACACTTAAGTGTTCACTAGTAAGTTCATACAAAGAGCAATACTGATCCAACAAACCTTTACTCATTTTGACCTATTATACCTGACCTGCTCAATCGCTCATCTTGCCACCTCTAGTTATAAATTTGACCCCTGTTAATAGTAATTATATTAGACCATTTTCCAAATTTCAGTTGACTTGCTACATGAGAAAATACAAAGCACAATCAATATAAAGCTCACTTCAATATATAAATACATAAAATAGTAACTGTAACAAATGTTTGTGACACCCCAGGAAAATCCCACATCGGCCGTGGCCAGGAGAGATCCTTGGTTCATAAGTAATGTCTTGCCTCTTAAATCACCAACGCGTTTTGGGGCTTAATTTTAGTGGATGAGAGGAGAATTCCACAGTTAAGCGTGCTCAGGTGGGAGAAATTTTAGGATGGGTGACTTCCTGGGAAGTCTCCACTTGGGCAACCAAAAACAAATCCGTGAGCTCTGGATGGGCAAAGCGGACAATATTGGTGATGAGAGGGGCGGGGTGTTACAGATGGTATCAGAGCCACTCCTGAGCCGTTCGGGATGGTGGGTGCATACCTCATCAGGGACGATGAGACTCTAACAGGGGGTGAATGTGACACCCCAGGAAAATCCCACATCGGCCGTGGCCAGGAGAGATCCTTGGTTCATAAGTAATGTCTTGCCTCTTAAATCACTAACGCGTTTTGGGGCTTAATGTTAGTGGATGAGAGGAGAACTCCACAGTTAAGCGTGCTCAGGTGGGAGAAATTTCAGGATGGGTGACCTCATGGGAAGTCTCCATTTGGGCAACCAAAAACAAATCCGTGAGCTCTGGATGGGCAAAGCGGACAATATTGGTGGTGAGAGGGGCGGGGTGTTACAATGTTGATCTAGTATATCATGTTAAGATGAAGATGAAGAAAAGGGTTTGAACCGGGAACCCTCTAGATTAAATTATGTTAACTGTGCTATATAAGATGAAGATGAAGTCAACACTATGAGAAAAAAAAATGAAAGAAAAATCGATGGAGAAAAGGATTTGAACCTGGGTTAACCACCTAACAAACATAATAATTAGAATCCAAACTCCAAAATCAAACCAATGATAGATGTGCAGAATCAATCCATCAAAAACCCATAATACGCAATCTGATTTGTTTTGAATCAATAAACGATGATTAGTTCAGAGGTTCGCAAAATAAAATGAGCAATAATCTTGTAGCTTAATACTAAAAGAAAGTCGAAACAATAATTAGTTCAGCTTTTTTCATCAATCCACGATACACAAATTAAGCTAGGAAATCCATTAGACACGAACACGTATCAAATTTGATTTTAACAATTCTACGAAAAATAATCATGGAGGGATGGAGAAAGAAAGCACCTGAAAGTTAATAATGAGTTTATCGTCTGTTTGGACTTATCATCGGCAATAAATGAATAGAAACAAATAATCTAACTCAAGATGAACAAAATCATCACCTTATAAAGAGGCAACGATTAAAGAAAGCGACATTGCCAAAACTTAACTTAGAAACACTTGGCATTAACCTGCAGGCCAGAAAATGTAACCCGGTTTGCGTTGCTAGTTGGGTTTCAAATCAAGAAAAAATAGCAATAATTAAGGTGTATCTGATGGTTGAATAGATTGGATCGGAGAGGTTGATGGATTACATAGGTTTAAGGATTGAAGCAAAATTGATCGATTGGGCTTCAATTACATTGCTTCAATAGATTTGGGGTTTCAGTAGATGCTAAAGAAGAAGCATGATATTAGGGTTTCATTGTTTTGAAGAGTAATGATGAAGATGAATAGTAGAAGGAGATGAAATCATAATATAATAAAACAAGCGGCGTAGTGTAAGAATCGTTACCTGATGGAGATGCGATTTTAGATATGCGTATTGTAGATTATAAAAGTTGGCTTTGGAGTTTAGGGTTAGAATGAGAATGAGAAAGATAGATGCAGTGGTGTGTAGTAATGAGAATGAAAAATATCAAAGAAAAAAGAGATTTTATATACGGGTATATGGCTTACAATATAGGGTCATGGATCGGGTAAAATAACCCATACCCAAGTTAAATGGGTTGGAAAAGGGTGAGGTGAACACCTCAACCCTAGATACTCTTTTATTAGATGATGGAAGAACTGGGTTCACTTTTTATTAAAAACAATAATAAAAATAAAAATAATAACGAGACTCTCGTTATTCGTAGGAAATATAAAAGTACAATATCATATACAAAACTAAATAAAACAGATATAAACTAGCAAGTTTATATACCAAACTCGATTCAAGCCACATCTTTGGTTGCTTCTTCACAAGCATTCTTATAGTGTCCTAGACTCGATTCTTCATTACTTGAGTTGAGAAAACCTTCAAAAACCCATGTAAAAAACATTATTTTTTTTTGAAAAAAATAATCAATGTAAAATACATGTTTTTAAGCGTTTTGGACCCAAAAAAAAAAAAGCGCCGAAGGGATTTTTTTAAAAAAAATAAACAAAGTTTCCGAAACCATATGTTTACAACAGCTAAATAGCTGAAAACATATGTTTTTTAGCAACTTTGTTTATTTATTTTTTAAAAAAAATCCCATCGGCGCTTTTTTTTTTATTTTTTTTTGCCCAAAATGCTTAAAAACATGTATTCTACATTGGTTATTTTTTTCATAAAAAAAAAAAAAAAGCTTTTTTACATGTGTTTTCAAAGGTTTTCTCACCTTAAGAGGGTTGAGGGTTTTCATTTTATCCATCCCTTAGTAGAAATACCCGCACGTTGTGGTGGGTGTCTCAACATAATAGAAGTTTTCATTCCATAGAAAACCCGTTCAACGCTGCGGAAACGACAATCTACAACGTGGCACATGCAAATAATCATGTCCATTCTTATTTCTAACAACTATCATATTTTATAGCTAATGCCTTTTAACCGATGTCATACAGGGTGATCATATAAAAAGCCAAACACATAGTCAGTCAATATTCATACATAGATTGCTTGCAAACGTTGAATAGACCAGCAACCCACTTGATGAATCAAACACAATTAGAAAACATATCATCACGGTATTTTTTACGTATTGTTGACATGTATGATTTCCATTTTTTATCAAACACTTTTTAAAGTTTTCATTTTTATAGCAAGTAAGAGTTATCAAAAGTTGCTTTACATTTTGAATTTTAAGTCAAATATATGCTTTCTAAAGTTGAACCATGAAAATTATAACAATATTTTAACTTCATAAACCAATGTCCACATTATAGTATTGATTGTATAACTCAACATGCGTATCAATTCTTTCTTTTCATAGATAAAAGAAATGCCCGTTAGTTTAGATGTTGAAAACAATATATTTAAATTTATAATGTCAAACATAGTGCCATTCAAACTCAATTGGTGCATTCAACCATTTCATTCAATATCACAAAAAATATACAAGTTGTTTTTGTAAATAGGGGTAGTATTGGAATAATATTCATGACATCTTGGGTGTAAAATAAGGAACTTTTCATATGCTATCTTAAAAATCATAGGAAATTACTATTGTAGCCACCACCTTTGGCTCTTTATAATGTAGTATATATATATATATATATATATATATATATATATATATATATAGAGAGAGAGAGAGAGAGAGATAGAGAGAGAAAGGGCAAAATGAGAACTAGGTTGAGTTGAAAAAACCACAGAAACTCACTTTATAACCACACACTTAATTTAATAAAAAAAATGTGTGGTTGTAAATTAAAGGATAATAAAATATTGAATGCAATATTCCTTTTTTGAAAAAGTCAACATTGGTGTGCTGTACTTTTTACAACAATGTAAAACCATCGTAATTTTTTTTTCATTTTTTTACGGTGGAGTTACCCATTTTTTACATCAGTGTGTAATTTTTTTTTTAAAATTCACATTTTATGTCAGTATTCTCACGTTTCTTCCAACTCGAGCTAGTTTTAATTTGAACCTAATCAACACACACTTTACAACCTTCTTTCAGACTGAATTACAAGTTTTGTTCTTTAGGTTTATACCATATTTCAAAGACTGTCCTTTAACTTTAAAATTAATTGGTTTTGTCCTTTATCTGTTAAAATGTTGCACGTTATGTCCTTTATTGCTAACTTAGTTAGTTTTCGTCATTAAATTAGGTCACGTGGATGGCACACGAGGGTAGAACAGTAAAATCATCATCCCTTTCAATTCCCCCCAAATATAACATCTTATATACCCTTATATCATAACCTTTATTCACAATTCACCCTTTATGTTTTTGAAACTAGGGTTTGGACACAATGGTGAGAGCAGCGAATGATGATGCAGAAGAAGGTTGGGTTATTTGAGAATCGATGGAGGATGAGGACGTTTTAGAGATATATGATAAAGTTTAAATTTTTTTCGACTGAAAACCCTAAAAATTTTGGGTTTAATTGTTTATAATGTTGATTATTTACATGATGCAGATTGTTATCCGAATCTGTTCACCATTATCATGCATCATAGTGGTAGGCTAACATCTCCTCCAGGCCATAGATATGTGGCAGGTAAGTTTGATTATGTCGACTTGATAGATATTGATCAGTTTTCTATTCACGAGGTGGGTCTGATGATGGATTTGTTGGGTTATAATGGAACTGAAGCAATGTATTACATGTATTTATATCCTGGAAATATTTAGATAATGGTCTTGAGGATCTAAGTAGTGATAAAGATTGTCGGGAATTGGCTAAGCATATTGAAATGCATAAGTTCATAGATGTTTATGTTACACATGGGTTAAATAACATTAAAGAACTGTTTTTGTCACCAACAAAGTGCAAGTCTACTCTTACAATAGAGGAGATTGATGAACCTGGCCCATTTGCAGTTGTGCCCTCAAAGCTAATGTTTAGCCAAGTCCAGGACAATCTAAATGTGGAGAACATAGGGGAACAGAGTGGAATTCATGAAGGTTATATGAGGGTCAGTCAAGAGTCAAGTAAGGTTGTGGAACAGAGTGGAATTCATGACATGTTTAGCCAGGTTCAGGACAATCTAAATTTGGAGAATGTTGATGACTTGTTTGAAAAGAATGTTAATGACACAGTCAAAACTGACAATGTTGGAGAAGAAAAACGGCTGAAGAGATGGATGAGGATGATAGTGATTATATTATGGATGCTGACAACAATATTGATGAACCTGATGTGGACATGTCTGATTATAGGATGCATATTGATCCAGAAGTTGAGGACAACATATCAAATGAAACAAAGGGTGACTCAGAATTGGATGTCATAGACAATGAAAGGTTTGATAGTGGGTCTGATTCAGATGATAATGACACAAGCATAAGGAAGAAACATTTACATAAACTCAGAAGGGCAAAGCAGCTAATAAAGAAGCATGCTATGGAAACTAGAGGGGTTATCAAGGTTATTAAAGATGATAATGAAAGGGTTAGGGCAGTTTGTAAAGGTTCTCAGCCAGATTTTGATGTCGATGACACTGGTGTCCACATTGCTAGGTGGCCACTGAATTGAAAGAAAAAAAGATAAAAGAAAAGTTAAGGGGCCAAGTGTTAAGAAAACAGAAGTTAAGGGGCCTGTTTTAAAAAAACCACAGGGACCAAAACAGACAGGTGAAACATTTAATGTTAGTGGGAGGGGCAAAAGGATAAATCCACATTTATATCAATGACATTGGACCATCCTAGTTTCAAAAGATAACAACACAGAATCTTGGGTTGTTAGGACATTAAACACCCACCACACATGTCTTCAAACAAGAAAGATCTATACTTGTACATCAAAGTTTTTATCTCAGGAAATGTTAGAGCAGATGGAAGACAACCCAGACATCCCTGTTAGAGTAGTACAAGAACAAATTTAAAGAAAGTATTAACTTGGGATTTCAAGAATGAAAGCATACAGGGCTAAGATTAGGGCTAAGAAGCACCTTGAAGGAGACTATGCAGAACAGTACTCTCTACTTAGGGATTATGAGAGTGAAATTCTAGACAAGAATCCAGGAAGCACAGTCAAAATTGATGTTGAACCATCTTCAGATCCAGATAGTTCAGAAGAATGTATGTATGTTTGGCAGCTTTAAAAGAAGGATTCAAGGCACTAGGGAGGAGGTTCTTAGGTCTTGATGGTGCATTCATGAAAGTCCCCTTTCCAGGTCAGATGTTAACTGCTGTAGGTGTTGATTGCAATAATGGTCTGTATCCTGTATGTTATGCAATTGTTGAGGGAGAAACACTTAGTTCTTGGACTTGGTTTTCAGAATTGTTGGCTGATGACCTAGATCTAGATAGAAACTCAAATTTACATTCATTAGTGATAGATAGAAGGGGATTCTTCCTGCTATTACAAAGCTGTTTCCATTAGCAGAACATAGATATTGTCTTAGACATATCCATGAAAATATGAAGGGAAGTCGGAGAGGGAAACTGTATAAAGATATGTTATGGAAATGTGCAGTAGCCACAACAGTTCTTGAGTTTACCACTGCAATGAATAACTTGAAAGCATTCAATAAGCAGGCCCATCTGTGGTTATCAAAGATTCCACCTTTACATTGGTCCAGGTCACACTTCTCTAGTATGTCATTCAACTTAATTTGCTAACTTATATGTTGATTGATTAATAATGTGTGATATGTACTAGTTACCACTTAATGTGTGATAAGACAGGGATGGCAGTAAGTGACATGTTGCTGAACAACATGTGTGAAGTGTATAATGGGAAGATAGCTGAAGGTAGAGACAAGCCCATTATATTTTCCCTTGAATACATAAGAGAATACTTAATGAGGAGGATTGTGACTGTGTTGGGTGTGATTGAAAGATGTGATGGATTGTTGACACCATGGGCCACTGGACAGTTTGAACAAATCAAAAAGGATGCTACACACTACCATGTTCAATGGAATGGGGAAGATCAATATGAGGTTAGTGGTAAACCAAATCATGCAAGGGTTGTCAATTTGGCTAACAGAACATGTAGTTTCAGAGGATGTGAAATCACTAGTATGCCATTGAAGTTATTTTGTTTTGTTTGACTATGTATACATTGTCTGTGAGTATAATAAATTGCATATTATTGTTATCAGGTATGCCATGCAGACATGCTGTGGCTTCAATTTAGGTGAAGGCTGCTAATGGGGGAAGGGTAGGAGCTTTGGAAAGCTGGGTTGATCCAATATACACAATGGATAGGTGGAAGTTAGTTTACTCATTCAAGATCAACCCTATCAATGGAAGGGACATGTGGCCTAAGAATCCAGCACAAACACTTATTGTACCTCCAAAACATCATGTCTAAGTTGTAAGACCAAAGAAGGCAAGAAAGAGGTTAGATGTTGAATTGGATGACATGAATTTGACTGAAAAGTTGTCAAGGAAGAACATTCATGGGACATGTAGCAAATGTGGGAACAAGGAACACAATTCTAGGACATGCAAGGGTCAGGGTCATGGTCAGGTTAAAGATAAGAAGGGGAAGAAGGCTGCAAAAGCTTAGTTGTTGTGTTGATGAATGTATTTTGGTATTTTGGTATTAAACTTTGGTTATTATGTAGTTTTTAAACAAAATGGTTTGTATTTTGGATGCATGTTCTATGTTACAGACCTTATGTATGGGTAAATTATGGTACTTTGATATTTTGGTCATAATTGTGTATGTTTGTGTTATTTGCATTTGTTTGTTAATGGGTCAGAATTATGTTAGTTTATAATGGTCAGAATTATAGGTCAAATTTGCAGGAAATTGATGATTGTTTATGACTGAAATTGATGATTGTTTGCAGGAAATAATGGTCAGAATTATGGGTTAGATATGCAGGTTAATGGGTCAAATATTTCTGTTTTTAATGGGTCAAATAATCATGTTTTTAATGGGTCAAATATGCAGGTTAATTGGTCAGTTTTCTGATGGTTATTAATGGCTAAAATATGCAGTTTTTGTGTTTGTTTGTTATGGGTCAACAAGGTGTTTCATGTTGACTTTTATTGTGTTCATTCTTATGTTTCATGTTGACTTTCATTGTGTTAGTTCTTAATTGGTCAAGTAGGTGTTTCATGGTGACTATTATTAGGTCAAATATGCATTTTTTTGTTTGGTCAACTATGCAGGTTTAATGGGTCAAATATGCAATCAGTTTTAATGTGTCAAATACACATGTGTTTGGTCAGTTGTAATGGTTTGTATTTGCAGTTTCATGGTCCCTTTATGTTCATAAAACAACAAATTCAAATGGGTCAAATACAAAAATACACAACCTTTTCCAAATAACTGTGCATTTTTTGCACTTTTTATACATCAAAACCATAATTACATTATCCAAATTACAAACTTTTCCAACTAACAACCTTAATACATTACACACTAACAACCTTAATACATTAGACCATTAGACTAACAGAAGATCATATAAAACACAAAACCAATCCAACTGATAACCAACACCTTCTTCATAATCTTCCTTTTAGCTTCACTTTCTCTCAATTTGTGTTCAAGAACCTTGTTTAAGATACTTCAAGTTCCTGATTCGATGATTCCAGTTTGTTCTTAGCCCTAATCAAATCAGGAATAGTGTCTGTGCAACTTTGACATCTATTTTTCTCAACCCAAGCAATGAATCCACATTTTCGTCCCTACCAACAACGAATCCACCTGTTAAATTACAAAATCAAGGTAGTGAACAAATAAAGTTCAGATTAACTAACCTGATTACAAGCATAGAATCGACGACCAGGGTTTTTATCGGTCCATGATGTGATGATGACTACTTCCTTTCCACATCGACAAAAAAAACCATTTGATTTTAAGGATTTGGAGCCCTAGATTCGATCTTCAGGTTGTGATTATGAAATAAGGGTTTAGATGATGTTAAATTGGGGGGGGGGGGGATTGAAGGGGGATGAATTTACTGTTATACCCTCGTGTGCCAGCCACGTGACCTAACTTAACGAAGAAAACTTACTGAGTTAGCAATAAAGAACATAACGTGCAAGATTTTAAAAAGATAAAGGATAAAACCAATCAATTTTGAAGTTAAAGATCAGTCTTTGAAATATGGTATAAACCTAAAGGACAAAACTTGTAATTCAGTCCTTTTTTTACTAGATCTCTACATTTTACACACTCGTATACTTTAAAAAATGTTCTTACATCTCCACCTTACACACTTTAAAAAGTTTATATCTATGAAATATTTTCAACTCGAACAACCCTTATAAATTTAAAATTCAACTTATTTTTGTAGGTTTTTTAATTTAGTTAATATAAACAGAGCCGGCCCTAAGGGTGGGTGAGCCACACTCCCGGCCATGCCCGTTTTCCCTGGGGGGCTATCAAATTCCATACGTAACCAAGATTAGCGATGACTTTTCTTGATACTTTTACCCTTAAACCATCTCATACTTGGGAGAAAAATAGAAGTGACAGGGTAACAGAGCCCCTAATCTGTTCCTCTAGACTGTGCAGCGTCTTTGCTGGTGTTATTAGTTATTATTAGGGTTTGAATGATGATAAAGAAGAAACAAGATGGTTTGTCCATTTACTTTCTTTTACTAGCGTGGGTTTTTTAAAGTTTTGTTTGTGGCCCAATTTAAAATCCACATACAAATAATTATTTATTCAAAATGCTAGTTAGGCTTGAAAGATTTAATAAATCATTGAGTTAAATGTCAATTTAATCCCTAAGTTTTGTCAAAAATGTCACTTTCATCCAAATCTTTTTTTTTAGTCCCTGTGGACTAACAAGATTTTGATGAAAGTGACAATTTTTTACAAACCTCAGGGACTAAAATGATAAAAAATGAAACCACAGGGACTAAATTGACTAAAAAAAGATTTGGATGAAAGTAACAATTTTTGACAAACCTCAGGGACTAAATTGGCAATTAACTCTAAATCATTTAAGTTAATTAATAAAATTAATAAAAAAGGACTAATTTCTATAATATCTTGGCTTTGGTTTCTAAATTGTTTTCATTTTACTTCATTAGTCACCGTTTCTGTATAATACATCTTTAAGTAGAGATACAACTTTTATAACATGTGTAGAATTTGGTTTGTTTGTTAAGTATTTTTTATGATATAGATTCAAAAATAAAATTAAAAAACCCTCAAAACATATATTGATTGTAATAAAATATAGTTTACAGTTAGCAAGTTAAAATCTAGGGGTCGTAGCACATCAACAGAAAAGAAACGTAACTAATATATATTTTTGTATGTAATAAATACATTGTGACCATCGGTCATAAAAGCTTGGTCCACCACTATATGTGTATTAGTTTATTGCTATAAGGCTAATCTTTATTAAAAAAAGTTTTTTTTTAAAAAACTTTAGTTTATATCATTCATTAGAGTCTAAGGACTCTTTTTTTTTTTCAATTCGTATAAGACATTTGAATCCTTAGAAACTACTTTGAATATAAATAATAAGATTCAAAATAATAGAAATTAATAAATCGACAACAGGGAAAAGTAAAAAAAGTGAAAATAACGTAATGAGTAAGATAATAGTAATTTAATAATATAAAGAGTTAAAATTTAAAAAGAATAGAACATAACACGTACCCTTTCCATGTGCCATCGTGGTGTATTAAATGTACATGTCCTTTCACTTTTCTTAACGGAAAACAAAAGTAATTTTGCTCATGCGTAGTGGGGGACTTTATTTATAAAGTCCCCCTTCCTGATTGTTTCACGTGCTGTTGAGTTAGCGTGGAGAGAGAAACTGAAAAAGGGGTGTAGTGGTGGGGCTTTATTTATAAAGCCCATAACTATGATTGGTTGATTTTTTTTATTTTTTTTTAATCTTTTAATTCAAAATAATTAAAATAAAAGACAAATAAAAATAAAAAAATTACAAATAATAATAAAAACACACAACTAATATTAATTAAATTAAAAAAAACAAACAACTTAAATAAATTACAATACCAAATTAAAAAAAAACAAACAACTTAAATAAATTACTGGAGGTTATATTTTGCAAGGATTTGTTACCTATGATGTATCGCGAGGAGTAGGGCTTCTCCCTCGAGGTGGTCGATCGGTTTGGACAAAAACTCAATGTCCTTTTCCCTTTGCCTCGCCTCTTGAATGTCGACGAACCTTTTATTCTCGGCCACTCTCTGGTCCATAGTTTGCAAACATCAAACTCCTCCCTCGATACACCACCTCCTGTCGAAGACGACTCCGCCTTGCCACCCTTTTTTTATCGTCTACCGGGTGGTCTTGGAATATCAAACTCCTCCTCATCCTCATCCTCCAAATCAACAGGATCATCTAAACTCACAAAGCAAGCATCGGATGTCGGTGTATCCGGATCTCGCAACGTGGAGGTGGTATTGCTTCGTTTTGATGGTCCTCCTCCTCCTGATCATCTTCCTCTCCTAATCTTGCGCCCACTACCCGACCCCATAGGTGGTACACCAGCCCACTTAGGACTATGTCTCAACATCTCCCATATCCTCAAATACGGGAACGGCCCGCAGGTATCTCTCATCTCGTCCAAGGCCCTGGCCAACAAACCGTCATCACCTTCCCCGCTTGCCCTGTTGTCCTTGCAACGTTGGTAGACCTCCGAAAACGAGTGACATTTATTATTAATGTCCGACCACTTTCCAGATATCGAGTCTTGCTCTCGATACTCCCCCTACCCATGGCCGCAAAAAATAGCTCTCGAATCCGTTGCCAAAACACCGGGGTATGTTGATAGTTTGCTGCAAAAAAAATATCATACGATTAAAAACAAAATACTAAACCAACATTTTAAAAAGTATATATATATATATATATGTAAACAAAAAAAATACTAAACCAACATTTTAAAAAGTATATATATATATATATATATATATATATATATGTAAACACAAAAAAAAAAAACTAACCAACTTCCGGGTCCTCAGATATGTCGAGCCAGGCTCGCGCTAACTTGAACTCCTCATCTCTTTCCCAACGTTCCTGTTGCTTTTTTTGACGAGGAGCGTTCGCGTCTTTACTTTTATGCGAGCGTCTCCCGCGCCCGCGCCCACGTTGAGAACCCTCGGGTTCGTCTTGAGTTTCTGGTACGGAATCGGGCTCCTCTTGAGAAGGTTGGACATAGTTTGGTGGAGGAAAAAATTGAGCGGGCATGTTTGGGCTGTAACACCCCAACCGATGGCGGAAACATCGGGATGTCACGTATTGATGATTGTTCAGTAGCTCATGGTGAATAATAAATTCCAGTAAATGATTTAAATGAATTACATACAATTGTTCTAGAGTTTGTACATCAAATTGAATGAAACTATACATATATCTTCAAGCATCAAATCAAATCTTCAAGCAAATAGAACCTGAAACATGTTAAGTTGAAAATGTTTTGGGTCAACAAAAGTTGGTGAGAATTACATAGGTTTTGATAATAGAATAAAATTGTTGTGCAATTCATGTGTCATGGCAATCTAGTTCATATGCAAAAACATACTAGAAGTGAATCGAGTGCATAATCAACCTTGTTGACTGTTGTAATTGTGGTACATCCCATACGCTCATGGTTCACTCGTTTATATTGCAGTAACAAACACCCACGTAACCTTTGTAGGAGGCACGTATCCGGGTGGGATTGTCAGTCCAATAGATCTATCAATGTATACCGTTTGGTTGATGAATGTTTATGCTAGAATTGTGCTTACCCTAGTCATGTTCAAGACATAATGCAACATAGAAATACACATAGACACATTGATGATTGAATTGCATAAATATTGTTGTAACATGTTTCACCCCAAAAATGATGATAAATAGAAAAGGGACTATGTAAAACTCACCTTGGTAAAATGTTATATTTGTTGAAAATAGTGTGTTGCCCAAATGTATCAAGTATCACCCTATAATGAGGTAATAAATACGTCTAAGTCTATCAAGTCTATAGATGTATAAGTTCCTAGGGCTTCGAATTGGGGATAAATGCTCGTTTGATTAATATTAAAAATATTCGCCAATTGTGAGAAATTTAGTAAACAAATAACCAAAAATCTTTTTATGAAATTTAAATTTAAGATGGTCACAATAATGTGTTTAAAGTATAAAAATAATTTTTATAAAATTATTTTCTTTAAAATAGATTATTAAATCTATTTATTAAAAGTTGCCAATATTTAACTTTAATATTTAAAAATATTAAAATTAAGGAATTATTATTTTAAAAATCATATTTCTGTTCTAAATGTTTTGGAATAAATTGTATAAAAGTTTGGTGCAAAAATGATAAAAATTGAATTTATTATGATTTAATTATGATTAGATCTAACAAAAATTGATTAAAAATATAAAATAAATGATTTTTCTGAATTAAAAATTATTTCAGTAAAATTTAACATTGTACAAACATAGGATAATTTTTGTAGAAATTAATAAAATTGTTTTGATATTTTAATGGATTTTTATAAATATAATAGTATAAAATTGATTTAATTATTATAAATATTAAATAAATGAATTTCAGAAAAATAAAAATTGTAGATAAAACTTTAACATCAGATTTATTAAAAATAATTTTTTTAGGATTTATAAGACGGTTTTAATAATTAAAAATGAATTTACAAGATTAAAGGTATAATATATATATATATAATTGGTTGGTTTTAAAAAAAATAAAAAGAAGAAAAAGAAGCGCCACAGCCGGGACTCGAACCCGGGTGGCTGGGGTTACAAACTTTAGTCACAACCACTTGGTCCAGACCAGTGGTTGTGATTATCCTTGTTCGTTTAAAAATAAATATAGTAACCTGGATTAAGATTATCCCTAATTCAAGCATTCGAAGCCCTAGATTATCAATTGACTGATTCACACATCAATAGCCCAATTAATCATAGGGCTATTGATGTGTGGATGCCGATGAACAAATCCCACAAAAAAGATTTCACTTACAAGATCGTTACGAGTTCGAATGGTCGGTCAAACCACAAAGTCAAAATTGAAATTGTGAAGAACAAACAGCTTATAATTAAGAATATTGGAGGTTGAGAAAGGAGTATTGGCGAGTTGTGAAGGCTCGCAAATGATCAATTTATAGGATTAAACACTGGATTGATGAAATGGTAAGGATTGACCAACATTGAATGTCAAAACGCGTATGTGGTTAATTGATTAACGATTGATTGATAATATGCGTGTTGCTTAGTCATGATAGGCCGGAAATCGTGTAAGGATACCAAAAATAGCCTAATCAAGAGTTAACACGATTGATTAAGGCAAGTCGTTCATCACAGTTGACTTTTCAAGTCAACTGTGAAGATTCTCAAGTGATGATAAAGTTAAACTGCGTCTGGTTTGAATCAGATGTGATGGCTAGCCCAGTTGGTTTGTGTGGTGTTGTGTTGTTGCTTTGACTCGGGTTCGAAACCCATTAGAAGCAATTCTTTTTTTTTTGTTTTAAAACGGTTATAAAGGAAGGAGGGGTTGGGTTGGGCCAGGTGTTGGGCTTGGGCCAGAACTGGGATGGGCTCAAGAGTGGGTTTAGGTAAAAAAAATCTGATTTGTTATATTTATTATTATTATTATTATTATTATTATAAACTACTATATATATAAATAAATATATGTATGAATAATTATCATTGTATAGGGGTTCAGAATATCTCCAAAAATTATAATAATAATGAGACTTGTCGTTCGTAACGTACAAATAATTAAATGCGAAATGTTACATGGGCCCGGATAAAATTTGACCGGGCATGCCAAGAAGTTGCGCGTATTGCATTGTGTTCGCGTCAAACTCGCCCCAATTGGGTGGCAGCGGAGTAGTAGTGTTTGGCCTCGTAGCGTTTGGCCTCGCACCCGGTCAACCCAGGACCCCAAACAGTGAACCATATGGATACATGTTTTGCGTTTTAGAAATTGTGTTGTGATGTAGTTTGGAAAGTGTTGTATGTTGTATGTGTATGTGTATAATGTGTTGTGTATATATATATATAGTCTAAAATAAATAAATGTAACCGTTCAAAAAAATCAAACGTTCAAAAAATTGATGTGCAACGGTCAAATGTTTTTGACCGTTTTTTCTTACCACTCGCCACGTGTCGTCTTGTGATTGGATGGTTGATTTCTTGCATAGCGTTATATTAATAACGCCTCCGGTGATTTTTATAAAATAGCGCCCCCCTGTGGTGGTGTTCCGGGCGCTATTTTTTAAAAAAAAAAATTGAAAAGTAACGCCCCACTACGGGGGTCTTATCAAATTTAATTTAATTTTTCAATACGGCGTAACTATGAATGACTAATGATATATATATATATATATATATATATATATATATATATATATATATATATATATATATATATATATATATATATATATATATGGATCATTTGAGAATCACCAATTAGGAAGAGAACCATAGAATCAAGTGTGAACACAAAAACCCCTCCACCAAAAAATAAAAAAAATAATAAAAAAATTATATAACCTAAAAAAATAAAAAAGTAAAAACACCAAAATGTTTTTTTAGTGTTAATCTTTCTGAAAAAAATAAAAAAAAATACAAAAAAATTAAAAAAAAACAAAAAATGGATTTTTTTACGTCATATTTACGTCAGGTATGATGCACATGTGCATTTTGCTGTTATATATATATACATACATATATCGTATGCACATGTGCATTTCACTATTAGAGCACACTTTTAAATAAATTATCAATTACCATAATGAAATGATCATTAAATGGACGTGATATTATATATAAGGTGAAAAAAATTTTATTCAATGAAAAAAAAAATAAACGCGAAGTGCATTTCACTATTATAGTTAGGTTTTTTTTCATGGGTTTAGCTTTAGGGTTTAGTTTTTAGGTATGATGGGAATGGGGTTAGGTTTTTTGGGGTTGTTGGTGAATAAACTTAAAAAAACCTCTATATAAAACTATAAAATAAGATAATTATACTATATGCACATGTGCATTTCACTATTGTAGTTAAGTTTTTTAATGGGTTTAGCTTTATGGTTTAGTTTTTGGGTATGGTGGACGAGGGGGTATCTTTTTGGGGGGATGGGATGGAGCGTTTTGGTTTTTGGGGGGTGTTGGGTTAGCTGCACATGTGCATTTCACAATTGGGGGGGGGGGGGGGGGGGGTTGGGGCGGTGTGGGGGATGGGGGGTTTAGGTTTTTAGGGAGTGAGGTGGGTGGGTTTAGGTTTTTAGGGGATGGAGGTGGGGTTTTTAGGTTTTTTTTTTTTTTTTTTGTTGACACTGGTTCTCTGGTTCTCTCCCTAAAGTTGATTCTCGTATGATCCCTACCCTATATATATTATATAGGAATAATATCAAATAGGAACCAATACCCTAGTTAGAAACTTAGGAATCAATCTGAGCCATCCATTTTTGATTTTGATCTAGAGGGTATTAGTGTAAATATACATTTAATTAATTAGCTTTTTATTATAATTAGAATCTAGAGGACCATGTAGAGCGATTTGTTATTTCGGGTGCACACGAAATCATAAATCGAAATGCATGAAAATCTTGGTGGACTTCGTGTTCGGAATAATGGTCATGCTGGAACCATGTTCTGAATTCGTTTGGTCACTTGTAGCTCGATCTGTTGGTGGTTTTGAGTGTCTTGTCTCATGTCTGGTCGCGCTGGTGGACGTGCTGGTGGACGCCGTGGTGGCGGCGGGGGTCGCAATGGCGATGGACGAGGTGGTGGGAACATCACCATGACTCAGGCGGAGTTGGAGAACATGTTGCAGCAGCAGTTGAACGTTGTGTTGGCTGCTTTCCAGGCTGCTCAGCAGACCCTGGGAAATACTAATCAGGTGCAGTCTGGGTGCACCTACAAGAAGTTCATGGACTGTAAGCCCCATTTCTTCAATGGGACTGAAGGGCAGTGGGTCTGCTCCGGTGGTTAGTGTGACATCCATCACTTTTCTTTTTATTTTATTTCTTTTTTTTTGTAATAAATAATAATAATAATAATAATAATAAATAATAATAATAATAATAATAATAATAATAATAATAATAATGAGAAAAAAAATAGATATATGTTAGTCTTTCTCAAACAACTAAACCACTCCTAAACCCAACACCAACATAACCCAAATCCAAATCCCTTGAAACCCAACATAATACCCAATCCTTATTTGGGAGCCCAACCTTGAGCCCATCAGCAGAAGCCCGCACCCCTTCCCTCATCTCTGCCTATAAAAAAATAACGACCGGGCCGGGGATCGAACCTGTGTCCCCAGCCAGTCCGACCTCAACAAGCAACAACATCACCACTGAGCCACTTAGGCAACTCGTGATAAGTCTGAGCCACTAAATCATTTAAACCCGATTTCTTTCCCTCCCTCCTTCTTCCCCTTTTCTTGCTGCTGTGCGCGAGTATGGCCAGCAATGTGGCCGTGATTTTGGAACAATAATCATCACTCGTTACCTTATATTGAACGACTAAACCATTACGCATCAATCCTGTCCTAATATCACGCTAGTCAAACTAAATTCGTGCTATCATACTCGATTTGACCAAGCCGTGGTCAAATCATACCAAATCATTGAAGCTAAATGTAATAATATAAATTGGACGCTCCTTATCATCCTCTATGAGACGAAAATCACTAACCCCACCTCATGAAACACCTACTGTCTCGCAAACCTTTGGATTTTGAAGTTTCTTGTCGCACACTTGGTTAGCGTGTTCATCGTGCATATCACTGGTATGAATCAAATTTGTTATATCTATGCTTTAATCGGCCCCTTACAATCCTTAACCCCATGGTTAATCAGTCTCTAAATCCGCTATTAATCGAATTGGAAAAACTAGGGTTCTTAGTTATATTTGGGGAAGATGACACAAACCCATTAGTGTATAAAATCATTTTTTAACTGAAATAAAACAACATCAGACCCATAGATCAGTTGGTAGGGTGTCTGTGTTGGGGCTTTGATTCTTGGGTTCGATCCCCACAAACAACACACATTTTTTTATCCTTTTCTTTCTTATACTTATGATATTAACTTTTAAAATAGATTTTTAATACTAAACATTGTTTATAAATTCTACAAAATTTATTTTATGTTATTCAAATGATAAAATTTATTATCCAATTTTTAGTTTTTCAAAAATAATTTATTTAATATATATTATAAATATTACAAGTTTATTCATTTATAATTGTAAAATTCTATAAAAATATTAAAACGACTTTGTAAAATTCCACAAAAATTATTCTATGTTTATAAATCAATAAACATTTCTGAAATAATTTTTATTTCAGAAAAATCGCTTATTTAATATTTTTAATCAATTTTTGTTAGTTTTAAACATAAATAAATCATAATAAATTCATTTTTCAATATTTTTGTACCAAAATTTTACATAAATTATTTCTATTCATTTGGAACAAAAATAAAATTTTTAATTTAAAAATTCTTTAATTTTAATATTTTTAAATATTATAGTTATATTTTGACATTTTGAAATAAATAGATTTAATAATCTATTTATAAGAAAATAATTTTATAAAAATTATTTTCACACTTACAACTTTATATTGTGACCATCCTTGATTTAAAATTTACAAAAAGACTTTTGTTTATATATTTAACAAATTTCTCTTATTTATTAAACATTTTATTTATTAACCAAACGAATACTTATCCCCAATTCGAAACCCTAGAAAATACTTGTAGAATAGATTGACTTAGACTTATTTGTTACCTTATACGTAGGGTGATACTTGGCAAACGTTGGATTACACTTATTCAATTACACAAGACTTACCGCCTTGCTAAGGTGAGTATTACTTATCCCCATTTCCGCTTTTACAACTTTTGGGGTGATTCATGCACAAGTATACAAAACTTTTGTACTCATTTACACATACATTTTTATTCATTTACAATTCATATACGTGTCTTGTTTATCTTTGTGCTTATGTTTGAACATGAACGTAGCTTACATACAAAATCATACATTTAGACATAACTTATGTTATGGTGCTCTTTACATACAGACATAACTTAAGTTATGGTGCTCTTTACATACAGACGTAACTTATGTTACGGTGCTCATTTAGACGTAACTTATGTTACGGTGCTCATTTAGACATAACTTATGTTATGGTGCTCTTTTAGACTCACACGTGTTGAGGTGCTCATTATCAATTTCATTGTACAAACTTTACATATGATCTTTGTCTTGTTTGGTTACTTGCGTGTTTACATAATGCCTTGGTGATGCTAGACACATAAATCGTACTACCTTTTCAAACTTATGCTATATGTACAAAACTTAGTACTCACCAACATCATATGTTGACAAAATTATTTTCGTGCATGTTTCAGGATAAGCTGCTTGACGCTTCACATAGGACTTTGGACTTAGATTAAATCAATCAATTATCTTTATTTTGTTGTCTTGTATTTAATTTCACATGTTGTAAAACAATATTGAATAATCATATATTTACATTTTAGTACCATGAGCTTTTGAACAATCGTCACTACGTGGCACCTTGATGATTCCGCCATCGGTTGGGGTGTTACAGATTGGTATCAGAGCCATGGTTATAGGGAACTAGGTTATTAGATAAAATGGCCTAGACTATAACCGAACTTCAATTTTCATGCATTATATTTCCTAAATTACCCTACCCCTCATTTCCCTCTACTTTCCTTCCTCTATCTTTCCCTTCTTCTCCATTTCTCCTCATCTTTCATCCTGGTGCATAGAGATGGTGTCCTATAAGGAGTAAAAAGTCTACATCATCATGGAGCGGGAGCAGTACCTTTCATGAAGACACTCTTAGGCATGATGCCTACCCTTATTTTTGCTCCTTCAAAGTTGTTGAGCTTTAATGAGTGTGATGGGAACACGTGCAATCTGGAAGGGTGGATGCCTGTACACTGGGTTTTCTGGCATAGGCAAGCATAGCGCATAAATCCAATAACGGACCTGTTATGCTTACCTGGGGATTCCTGGAGTGAGTGTCCACTTATAGGCTAAAGCATATCTTCTTTGATCACCATTGGGTTCAATTCCTTTGAAAAGTCAACGTTCTTGTTGGGCTTTACAGCTAGACAAGGGCACTCCAAGCATCTTATGCAAATTTTTCAATAATACTCTCTCGTTTCATATACAATATTTTGTATTCATGATTTTCATATATTGCTTACAAGTTCATACTTTCATAATCATCTGTACGGTTATACACTTACATATTCTAATCTCATGATTATTCATTGACTGCCTCATAGATGTCTACTCGCCGCATGCTCCGTGATGCCAGCCAACGCCCTGTTCGTGCTTCTGGACAACGTTTTGACCGTCGCCTTGTATCTTTAGTCGCTGAGCAAATTGCTGCAGTGATCCCAAACCTTGTCAGTGAGATAACCCAGAATAGTAACAGTGCCAACACGGGGAGTACGACTTAATTTCGGTGCACTTTCAAACACTTTAACTCCTGCAACCCTACAAAATTCACTGGTGAGGAGGGTGCTAATGGTCTCCTCCAATGGTTTGAAAGTATGGAGAGCACTTTTGTGAACAGTGAATGTCCTGATGAACTCCGCGTTCGCTATGCTACTAGTGTCCTTCAAAAGGGGGCGTTAACCTGGTGGAATGGCGAAAAACGCAATCGAGGAGCTGATGTTGCTTTATCTTTATCTTGGGCTGAGGTTAAGGAACTCATGATTGCAAAATTTTGCCCCAGGAACGAAATCAGGAAGCTGGAGGATGAGTTTCGTGAGCTCAAACAAGACAGTGGAGAGAATCTTGCGTATAATACCCGATATCATGAACTTAGCATACTGGTTCCACACATGGTCACCCCGGTCTCTCGAGCAATCAAGAAATATATCGAGGGATTACCTGACCTGATACAAGACGTAGTCACTGGGAGCAAATCTACTACGGTGGAGGAAGCCATCCAGCTTGCAGCCACTTTAACAGACAAACACGTGAGGAAAGGAAACTTGGTTAGGAAGGGCACCAAGACGTCTGCTGAGAAAACCACCCATGTTGTTGAACAATCTAAGACTGTTTTAGCAAAGGCCGCCACTACTGCTTCGAACTCTAAGAAACGAGTGGGCGATGACCAGAACCATGCTGTTGTTGATCCGGTGACTCAACCTCCTATCAAGAAATCCTACACGGGAATCCATCCTCAATGCAACACTTGCAAGTATCATCACCCTGCAAGTCTTCCATGTCGTCAATGCACTAGATGTGGAAGTTTTGGACACTTTGTCACTACTTGTCGTGTAACAGATTGGACGCAAGATAATTATCAAACAGCTGCCCAGGAACCACTACTGATTACTAACGGTCGGGCATGTTATCATTGTAGAGACCCTAACCACATGCGACCTCAATGCCCTTAATTGAATAATGTAAACCTGATGGCACATGGACGTGCTTTCGATATCAATATCAACGAAGCAAACGGTCAGGATGATGTTAATCCCACTGGTTAAGCCATAGATGGAATCTTCCTAAGACTCGAGAATCCAATACTTGCGTTTTCATTTTCTTGATCCTATTATCATTTTGTACCCAATTTTGTCGCACACAATAACGTATAACATCTAGAAATTCCTTGCGTACTATTGTGTACAAACGCAGGTTGGAATTTATCATATTTGGTCACATTTATTTTAATCATAGAAGTTTAAGACTCTACATTACGTTTTATTGAAACAATTGGACTTTATTTCCATGAAAATCAAACTACTAAAAACTTGATACTTGATCCTACAGAACTTTTCTAAAGAATACCATTGTTTGTAACATGAAACTTGATCCTTCCCTTAATTTGATCATTCATTGAACATTTAATTATTCATGATACTCGTAAACTATTTCTATAAGCCACCAACATAACACTTACACTTGATGGTTGTAGTACTTACAAACTTGCTTGTGTGTATTATCCACGCAACTCAGATAAACATTTCATTTAAAGGGCTCCTCGGACGAGTGGTAGCCCATACTTGAATACTGTCATGCTTACAAGTCGTTGCAAACCAATGCAATTGACCCCATTATTACATAGCCTCATTTCATTGATAAACGTGTTTGTTGTGTCATCTTCTTGTGAAACTTATTTGCTTTAATGTGTGTTAGATTAGGATCATAGAAGGACATAAAACCCTAATGTAAGGTAAATTGATGATTTCGGTTCGGAACGTAATCATGAATTTACAGGTACGTTAGGGTAGTGTGAAATTCTATTAGAGTTTTTGGTAGGCGTCCAATACGTTTTTAAGGTATCAAAGGTGTGGTGGGTTAACTGCGGTACACCCTATATATAAACACTACCAGGAACAAGCTCTAGTTACTTGGTGTTTCATTTGGTCTTTTTATCGTCAATCAACTCATACATTTTAAGATTCCTAAAACTTGTAGTTTAGTGATTTACTAGATTCTTACTCTCTTTACCTTTTCAAGACGAACCTAATCCAATCATTAACTCACACCTATCAAGCCTCTTATCCAAATCATTCGATTTTCCAAACTACAGTTATCTTAATTTTTACCCAGACATCCATAACCCTATGTTTCTAATAACTTCGGGACGAAGTTTCTAAAAGTAGGGGATGCTGTGACATCCGTCACTTTTCTTTTTATTTTATTTCTTTTTTTTTTTGTAATAAATAATAATAATAATAATAAATAATAACAATAATAATAATAATAATAAAAATAATAATAATGAGAAAAAAAATAGATATATGTTAGTCTTTCTCAAACAACTAAACCACTCCTAAACCCAACACCAACATAACCCAAATCCAAATCCCTTGAAACCCAACATAATACCCAATCCTTATTAGGGAGCCCAACCTTGAGCCCATCAGCAGAAGCCCACACCCCTTCCCTCATCTCTGCCTATAAAAAAAAATAATGACCGGGCCGGGGATCGAACCTGTGTCCCCAGCCGGTCCGACCTCAACAAGCAACAACATCACCACTGAGCCACTTAGGCAACTCGTGATAAGTCTGAGCCACTAAATCATTTAAACCCGATTTCTTTCCCTCCCTCCTTCTTCCCCTTTTCTTGCTGCTGTGCGCGAGTATGGCCAGCAATGTGGCCGTGATTTTGGAACAATAATCATCACTCGTTACCTTATATTGAACGACTAAACCATTACGCATCAATCCTGTCCTAATATCACGCTAGTCAAACTAAATTCGTGCTATCATACTCGATTTGACCAAGCCGTGGTCAAATCTTTCCAAATCATTGAAGCTAAATGTAATAATATAAATTGGACGCTCCTTATCATCCTCTATGAGACGAAAATCACTAACCCCACCTCATGAAACACCTACTGTCTCGCAAACCTTTGGATTTTGAAGTTTCTTGTCGCACACTTGGTTAGCGTGTTCATCGTGCATATCACTGGTATGAATCAAATTTGTTATATCTATGCTTTAATCGGCCCCTTACAATCCTTAACCCCATGGTTAATCAGTCTCTAAATCCGCTATTAATCGGATTGGAAAAACTAGGGTTCGTAGTTATATTTGGGGAAGATGACACAAACCCATTAGTGTATAAAATCATTTTTTAACTGAAATAAAACAACATCAGACCCATAGATCAGTTGGTAGGGTGTCTGTGTTGGGGCTTTGATTCTTGGGTTCGATCCTCACAAACAACACACATTTTTTTTATCCTTTTCTTTCTTATACTTATGATATTAACTTTTAAAATAGATTTTTAATACTAAACATTGTTTATAAATTCTACAAAATTTATTTTATGTTATTCAAATGATAAACTTTATTATCCAATTTTTAGTTTTTCAAAAATAATTCATTTAATATATATTATAAATATTACAAGTTTATTCATTTATAATTGTAAAATTCTATAAAAATATTAAAACGACTTTGTAAAATTCCACAAAAATTATTCTAAGTTTATAAATCAATAAACATTTCTGAAATAATTTTTATTTCAGAAAAATCGCTTATTTAATATTTTTAATCAATTTTTGTTTGTTTTAAAAATAAATAAATCATAATAAATTCATTTTTTAATATTTTTGTACCAAAATTTTACATAAATTATTTCTATTCATTTGGAACAGAAATAAAATTTTTAATTTAAAAATTCTTTAATTTTAATATTTTTAAATATTAAAGTTATATTTTGACATTTTGAAATAAATAGATTTAATAATCTATTTATAAGAAAATAATTTTATAGAAATTATTTTCACACTTAAAGCTTTATATTGTAACCATCCTTGATTTAAAATTTACAAAAAGACTTTTGTTTATATATTTAACAAATTTCTCTTATTTATTAAACATTTTATTTATTAACCAAACGAATACTTATCCCCAATTCGAAACCCTAGAAAATACTTATAGACTAGATAGACTTAGACTTATTTGTTACCTTATACATAGGGTGATACTTGGCAAACGTTGGATTACACTTATTCAATTACACAAGACTTACCGCCTTGCTAAGGTGAGTATTACTTATCCCCTTTTTCCGCTTTTACAACTTTTGGGGTGATTCATGCACAAGTATACAAAACTTTCGTACTCATTTACACATACATTTTTATTCATTTACAATTCATATACGTGTCTTGTTTATCTTTGTGCTTATGTTTGAACATGAACGTAGCTTACATACAAAATCATACATTTAGACATAACTTATGTTATGGTGCTCTTTACATACAGACATAACTTAAGTTATGGTGCTCTTTACATACTGACGTAACTTATGTTACGGTGCTCATTTAGACGTAACTTATGTTACGGTGCTCATTTAGACATAACTTATGTTATGGTGCTCTTTTAGACTCACACGTATTGAGGTGCTCATTATCAATTTCATTGTACAAACTTTACATATGATCTTTGTCTTGTTTGGTTACTTGCGTGTTTACATAATGCCTTGGTGATGCTAGACACATAAATCGTACTACCTTTTCAAACTTATGCTATATGTACAAAACTTAGTACTCACCAACATCATATGTTGACAAAATTATTTTCGTGCATGTTTCAGGATAAGCTGCTTGACGCTTCACATAGGACTTTGGACTTAGATTAAATCAATCAATTATCTTTATTTTGTTGTCTTGTATTTAATTTCACATGTTGTAAAACAATATTGAATAATCATATATTTACATTTTAGTACCATGAGCTTTTGAACAATCGTCACTACGTGGCACCTCGATGATTCCGCCATCGGTTGGGGTGTTACAGTTAGAGAAGATCGAGTCGGTGTTTGCTATGTGTAACTGTCCTGACGCCGATCGTGTCAAGTTTGCTTCTGCTACTCTAGAGAGACATGCTTTGACCTGGTGGAACTCCACCACTGCGAATCTTGGCCTGGGTGAGGCCAATGCTATGCCGTGGTCCGAGTTTGTTCAGATGTTGCGAGCGGAGTATTTCCCGAGGGACGAGATTATGAAGTTGGAGCATGAGTTCTGGAATCTGAAGATGGTTGGGTCGGAGATCGAGGAGTTTACTGCTAGGCACAACGAGTTGGCGGTGATGTGCCCCGGTTTGGCTACACCGGAGTACCGGAGGATTGAGCACTACGTTGATGGGTTAGTGCCGGAGATTGCTGGACTTGTTGTCGCTGCTGATCACACTACTATGTTGGCCACTGTTCGGGCAGCTCACAAGCTGACCAACATGAAGGTTGCTGAGGGCGTTCTACCTCCGAGGGGTGCTGCTATGAAAGCCCCTGCGGACAACAAGAGGAAGTGTGAGAGTGCTGGGAAGAACATTGGGTCGTCTCAACAGCAGGTTAAGAGGCAGGACGTTGTGGGAGCGTTATCTGAGCAGAAGACTGGGGGTTATGTTGGTAAGAGTCCGAAGTGTAACACGTGTGGGTATCACCATGTTAGGGGTTGCGATGAGTTTCGCTGCAGACGTTGTCAGCGATTCGGTCATTTAGCCAAGGATTGTAGGGTCAATCTGCAGCCGAAATAGACTCAAGTGGTTGTCCCCGCTCCTGCTCCTCGGGGAAACCATGGGTGTTTTAACTGTGGGGAGACTGGGCACTTCAAGCGGGATTGTCCTAAGCTGAACCAAGGGACTGCAGGTGGTGCTGGGAACGAAGGCGGCGGTCGAAATACTCATGGTCATGTTTACGTCATTGGCGCTAGGGAGAACCAGGAGGATCCTGATACTGTTACTGGTGAGTGTTCTTTTCTTGATTCTCGTTATGCTCGTATTCATTCTCGTTCACATTGTTTGGCAATTCGTATTCATTGTGTGCATTCAGTTTGGTATTTGGTCATCGTTTTGCATTCATGGGTCTGATGTGGGTCCTTTGGAGATGTTACTTGGACGGTACCGGTGTATCATTTATACCAATCACAGTAGTCTCTAGTAGGCCTTCGATCAGGAGGATTCATTCTTTTGTATTCACTTTGGGGAGGGCGGTTCCCCGGCATAGAGTATCTGTTGATATCATCTCTCGTTCGTGGTTATCATTTCGTTTGTGTTCTGGGAAACGTTACTTGGGTTAGGTTGATACTCATTACTGTCGAAGAGTGAATCTCGGGGTGAGATTCCTTTCAACAGGGGGATGATGTGACGACCGGGAAAAATTTTTCTTTTTATCGCTTCGTTCTCTTTGACTTCGGGAAATTTTCGGGAAGAAAATTCTTTCAACAGGGGGATGATGTGACACCCGTCATGTTTGGGTCAACATTTTATAAACACGTAAGTCTACCTTAGCGAAAAACATTTATTAAACATACTTGACGGGGTCAGTAGAGTCGGAACACAGTCCGTATTGTCTAGGGTTCAATGATTCGGGAGATCATTGGGTTAGTCACACACACACACACACACACGATACGAGTCCCGTTGTTGGTGAATTACATAAACTAATTAAGTGTATGTGTAGACTAATTGTCGTATGGTGGATTATATGCTTAGATGTGTTTAAATGATGTGTAGATAATCATCCGTGCTTAAATATGTTAAACATAGACTAAGGTTGCATGCTCGTATGTTAGGGTGCGTTAAAATGCGTTAAACACGACAAATTGGAAAACTAGAAAAACGTGAGTCCTGGTTCGACCAATCGAATGGGCGAACCTGGACAATACTCCTGGTTCGACCCTTGTAAAAGGGGTGAACCTGGGACATGGAATTGGAAGAATTTCATTCGACCAAGTCAGGGTACATTCGACCCTGTGAAAGGGTCGAAGGAGGGTACATTCGCCCAGGTGAAAGGGGCGAATGTGGACATAGTATAAATACCACACTTTGTCATTTTTCACCATTTCACAAACCCTAAACGCCTCTAAAGACTCTCTAGCAACTTTAAATATTGGGGAAGGAGTTTTTGCCCTTGTTTTCTATAATATAACCTACAAACATCTTCTACACAAAGATCTAAGGTGTGTTCTTCATTCTAAATCATTTTTAAAGCATTTCAATTCGTTTTCATTAAACCCCAAGAGTCCAGATCTGATTCAAACATGTTTTCATGTATAAAAACCTTCCTAATATCTTTCTAAACAAAACCTATTCATAAACAATGAGTTTTCATACAAATTAACATGTGTTAATAGTGTTTTATGTGGTATTATGTATTGTTTGCTGATTGATTGTTGTATAGATGTTATAACAATGATCTAGGACTGTTATTGATGATGATTTATGATTTAGATAGGTTACAATTGATTATTGATGATGTTTTAATCATTTTGGGGATTTTGGGTTAGATCTAGGGCTTGTTCATGATGATAGTGATAAGGATATGATTAGGGGTTTCTTGTTCGTGATAATCTGAGTATATTAAGTTGGTTATTGATTGATTTTGGAAAGTTTCCTAATTGGGTAAAGATTGCATGCGTTTGATGTGACATCTCCATAATTTACTATTTTGGGTAACTTGTAAAACGGACGGATTTCGGGATAAAATTGGTAGGGTTTTGTAGAAATATGTTAATGATAGTTGAATGCTTTGATTGGTGATGTTTCGTGATGTTTTCGGACCGTTTAGATGCGTTTTGGTGCGTTTTATAAAATGCTGATGAAAACGGGCGAACGTGGAATAAAATTGGTTCGAATGGGCGAACGTGAAACAAAACGTGGCTCAAACGGGCGAACGTGGCTCAAACGGGCGAACGTGGAAATGGGAAAAACTACATTCGACCATCTGATGTCTGGAATGAGATTTTTTATGCAAACTAAGTGTTTTATGCTTGAAACTTATGTGTTAAACTTATGTGCATGACTAATTGATGTAATAGGTCACCAACGGGATGTCGGGTCGGTCTGGGATGTCCGGTTAACGTTTAAACACACTTTTTAACACACGTAGTCAAGATCTGGACAATCGGGGATTAGTTAGCCTTCGGGTTAATAGTCATCACACTTATGTAAACTCATTGATAGGTTGTCATTAGTTGGGGATTATCATACACGTGTTGGAATTCTAGTTATCAGAAGACGCACTCTAAGGTGAGTTTCACGGCCCCTCTTTTATACACTTTTCTCTCGGGGGAGAAGCATGCCACAAGTTTTTAACAAATACAACGTTTATCTTTTGAAACGCAATGCTTATGAAACGCAAAGCTTTTGAAACGCAACGCTTTTGAAACACAACACTATTGAAACGCAACGCTTTTGAAACGCAACGCTTTTGAAACACAACACTATTGAAACGCAACGCTTTTGAATGCAACGCTTTTGAAACATACCACTTTTGGAAACGCAACACTTTTGGAAACATGACATATTTTGGAATGTAACTCTTTTAAGAAACGTGACACGTTTGGCGCTGGCATATTTCACATTGGCACTTGACACTTTTAAACATTGATTTTTGGCATTTGACACTTGGCACTTGGCACTTAATTACTATACGACGAAACGCAACGCTAAGTCCCTATTGAAACCATGAATGTGCGGGGCACAACGGGGGAAATGTGGATAGATCTATTGGGTTTGACGAACCCCACCGACGGCTGGGAGCCGGGCGGGTGCATATTGTCTCTATTTTCGGCAACTCAAACACGGGCGACAACACACGCAACGCTTGTTAGTAATGGTTTCGGCAACACAGTCGTAGTAGTAAGGAAACGCTTGTTATTTACTTAAGGTTTTGCATACTTGGTACTTTTGAGAGGAAACTCTTTACGCTTGAAACGCTTTGTGAACTTAAAACCTGTGAACTCACCAGCATTATATGTTGACGTCTTTTTGGCATGTTTTCTCAGGTCGCTAAGGTAGCAGCATTGAGTATAGGCGCACAGAGTCTCACGGCGTCTAGGGATCATATGCATGTTTTGTTAAACATTTCAGACTTTGAGTTTTACTTTTAAGTTGTAATAATACATTTTGCTTCCGCTGTGTTAGAACGGTTTTGAAACTCAATGGTAGTTTACGTTGTTTTCTTATCATATAGATGTCGTTTATTGTGACCGTTGACTTGGATCCTGGTGTGTCACGCGTCTCGCGGTAAAACCCCGCATGTGAAAAAATGAGGGTGTGACAAATGTGCATTGAGGTTATGTATTTTTTGATAATATACGTTGGTGTATATTACATTTAGGGTTAAGCGACCAAACCCTAATTAGGATTATCACGTCAAAATGAAGGAGAGGCTTTTATTATTTTCAAATGCATATACACTAGTGTATATTATACGTTGGTGTATATTACATAAAGATGATAAGAGACAGCCGCTGTGAGGATGAACAGGCCAAATGCCTATACACCAGTGTATAGTATACATTGGTGTATATTACATAAAGAGGATAAGAGATCAAACCTTAAAGGTGATGACGATGAATGAAAAAACAAAAAAGAAACCGGTATACAACAACGTATATCTGTGTCGATAATGATGGTAAATGAGAAAAAAATACTGATATACACCAATGTATATATATGTTGATGATGATGAAATAAAAAAAAACTGATAGGGAGATTTTATAGGGATTGAATATAATAAATGGGGGTTAATAATTATTCAGTTACAAATTTAGACTTAATTACCTAAGCATATTGAACAAAAGTCAATAATACCCTTTGATTAAAATAAACAATTAATTAATTTTTTATTTATTTACAATCATGCCATTAGAGATCAATGACTATAAAGTGGTTCCTATGGTTCCTACTTAAGCTATGGTTCCTATTTGAACCCTACCCTATATATATATATATATATATATATATATATATATTTAACGGCCAACAAATCAATCTCGAGCACTTTCGAAATATCTACTGGATAAAGGAGTACTTTGAGAGTAACCCGGGTCCATCAGTAATTTCACAACAGTTTTCGGGGAAAACCCGCCGCCCAAAAACCTACTGCGATAAAACTCGGCCCACCAACAGCATTTTGGTGCCAGTAGGACAAGGAAAGCAAGAAGGGATTGGCATGATACATTCTAGAAAATAACAATTTAGCCTAAAATGCATGTTCATCCTCGTTAAGCTAATTTCTAGAAATTTTTTTTATAAAAAATGTAAATGTTGAGGAATAAACACATATACATGATCTTCAACATGTTTTAGATTATTTTTAAACTCAGTGTAGGGGTGCGTTTTCAATCGGCTCGAATTGCAACGTCGTCTTTTTTGTGATTCATCATTATTGATGAATCACTCAGATGATTGTGTTATTAGGGATAAGGATAATAGACACTTGAAGATACTAATAATCCCTTGAAGATATCTTTTTTAATTTGTGGTCTTGATTTCATTTGTTTATAGCCAGAAAATTTGACAAATAGTTTTTCATTTTCATGCAAGTGTTCCACGTAGTGTCATCATCATCTCCCGATTCTGCTTGACTCTATTGATGCTTTATAATGGTGGGGCTAAGGTTGTAAGTCGTGAAATTTAGGCCACATGAATTTTCTTCTCATCATTAGGGTTGGTGATTCAATGGCAAGGCAAAGCCTTTTAATGCACTAAAAGTGTAAGGTCTTGAGTTCAAGTCTCACAAGAAGCAAAAATTCGCCTTTCAAAAAAAAAAAAAAAAAAAAAAAAAAAAAAAAAAAAATCTAGGTTCCTAACTAGACTAAAGGGGAAGTTTTATAGAGTAGCTGTTAGACTTGCCATGCTGTATGGGACAGACTGTTGGGCTATCAGGAATATGCATGCACGGAAGATGGATATAACAGAGATGAGGATGTTGAGATGGATGTGCGGGCACACAAGGTTAGACCGAATAAGAAATGAAGTCTTTAGGGAAAGGTTAGGAGTGTCTAGTATATCAGATAAGATGCAAGAGGGGAGATTGAGATGGTTTGAGCATGTGAAGAGGAGGCATACCTCAGCGCCAGTTAGAGTAGTAGAAACATTCTGCGTAGAGGGGAGGAGAAGTAGAGGCAGACCCAAATTGACTTGGGATGACCGAATTAGGCAAGATTTGCTAGAGCTGCACCTCTCTAAGGACATGGTCCATGATAAGAGTTCGTGCAGACGTAAGATTAAGGTAAAAGACTTTTAGGGGAGGGTACAATTTGTACCTTAGCCAGGTTTTCGGGGTTTATATATTTCAGCCAACGTGGTTGGGCCTTACCATGCGATCACCGTATTTTTATGTTTATGTGTTGTGTCTTGAGGTGTTAGCCATTTCTGTTTCTTTATTGCACTCTCTCACCCCTTTGTAGCGATTTTATTTAGGTATTACAATTATTATTATTGATTTATTGTTATTGTTGTTATTATTATTGTTGGTGTTGTTGCCTTTATTGTGTGGTGGATGTACATTTACATCTTTAATAAACTTGGAGCCGTGGGTCTCTCCGGAAGCAGCCTCTCTATTCCTAGAAATAGGGGTAAGGCTCGTCTACATCTCACCTTTCCCAGACCTTGCTAATAGCTTTGCTATTTGTGAGATTTTACTGGGTATGGTTGTTGCTGTTGATATCATGCTTATCTCAGCATTAGATTCCACACACTAATGTGATGTCATGCTTACCTCATTTTTTTGTTTAATCATTCTAAATTTACATCTAGCTCCTTCATGTGTCAGTTTTTGTTTTCTTTTCGTAACTAGCCTTCTATTAATAATAAACATACATTTATTTACAAGATTATAGTGTCGACTTCTAGTTTCTTTTTAGAGTTTTTTCTACTTAACCTTAGAACTCATCCCATCCTTTTTTTTTTTTTTTTTTTTTTTTTTTTGTGAACTTGCTTTTCATTTTTCTAACGTGTCCAAAGAAATTTTGATCATGAAAATTGAAAACCTAATTACATGTTATGTTGAACGAATAAAGAATTTTAATACGGCCTTTTATGAAATCACCCCCCTTCCTTAGATGTGTCACGTAACACTAGGTGTTTATTTTCCTTCAAAAGTCTTTTTCTCTCTAATGTTTCCCCTCACAATTTTGAACGTTAATAACTTTTATATACGAGATTTTTTAAAAAAAAATACACCAAACTAACGAGTGTTTTATATACACTTGTTTCTATGGTACTCGTTGGAAAAATAATAAAACGTTCATTAGTTTTATTATAAAATTTTTAAAGAAGAAACACTTGGTCTTAGTGGCATGAGGCGTGAATCGGTAACACTTGGTCTTAGTTAACAAAAGTTCTTTGCTTTGGGAAATCTACATTCATAAAGGTTTGTGGTTTGTTAAACTACATTCATAAAAACAGTTCTGGGTGCTAATATTTATTTTTTACTGATGGTTTTGACTATGACTAGGTTCATGCTCATTACAGTTTTGGACCCTTATGTGCATATTTATCTATCAACTACTTAGACAGATTTCTTGATGTTTATGAATTCCCTGTGAGTATTTATTTCAAACTTTTTACTCTCATTTGTTTGCTGCATTTTTTAGAATTAGTTTATGTCTAGGTGGTATGACTTCAATGTTCGAGATGCAAAATGAGAAAACAAATAATTTTAAATACGACACGAATTTGCTATTGAAGTGATCGAATGTGAAATTGGCGCGGTAAACGGCAAAAACGCAACGTGTTGGAAACACGAAAAGTAACTGACGCGATAATCGAACGTCAAAATACATGGTTTTAACCATTATCGAACGTTGCGCCATGTGTTTCCCCACGTGGGGTGACACGTGCCGATGTATCTTTCCAGATGTGACCCAGTTACTTTGTAGATTTCACATTCATGAAAATATTAAACGCCATTGTAGGCAATGGCGATTAGTCCGGAGAGAACTAATGGAAGAGCTTCTGGAGTTTAGAAAGGAGTATACATAGGCTTTTTGTGGTTCAGTCAATGATGTCTTTACATCCTTGTGTTGATCGGGGTCGGGTTTGGCGCCAAAAAAACATTGGATGATTATGCCAGAGGCAGAGTTGTTGATTGCGAACAAGTATAAGGTAATTGTTCTTTTTTTTAATCTAATCAGATGGGGAACAGTTCAACATGCTTCTCGCTTTTGAATGGCCCTGACCAATTCCCACAGAAAAAGTTAATTACAATTGCACATGTTCCCGATGGCCATTATATAATGGTAGAATTGAAAGGAGAGTTTCCAATGACCACCATAAACAACCTATGGAGATTTAAAAGAAGAAGCAGTGCAGCCGCTTGGGAACATGTATTTGAATCACGTCAAAAAGTGTTTAGAGATTTTCTACCTAAACGACGTCCAGGATATGTAAATATAGATTAAAACACGATATGAAACTTATGGTTTTGTTTGGATTATTTGTTGTTAGTTTAACTATTTGTGTTTTTTTTTTAAATGGCTAGGTAAAAATATATGTAATGCATATTGTCAAAAGCTATTTTGAACCGTTATTAAAAAAAATATAATTTTAAAAAATATAAAAGTGATGTTATATTTAGAAAACATTATATATACTAAATACAATTTTATTATATTTTTTAAAAAATATAATAAATATAATAATATATAATAAAATATATATTAAGTATTCATCCATAAAGAAAGATGTAAAAAATAATATACGATTAATAATTAAAAATTCTATAAAATTCCTCAAATAGTGGTATAATTAATTAGTGGTGTAATGATTATAACATGATTAATAAAATATTAGGTATAGATGTATGATTCCTAAATTGGGTGGTGTATTAATCCACAATCCCTAGGCAATGTAGTATATATGACTAATAATGCATAGATTTTTGGGAGGTGGATGGTCCTGGTCTTTCAATCCATAAATTTGTGGTTGAGAACGACTTTTCAAAACTACTAGGGCAATAATGAGGCCGGTAGGAATATGCAATATGAAAATAAATGCTAGAAATAAATGCTAAACAGGTCAAGGATGATGTAGCATGACTGTTTATCTATATTATCTTATTAAGCAAGAGTGATGTACAATGTTGTCATTTTGTTATGGGTACAAGTTTTGTAGCTACATATACATTTTAATAAAGCTTATTTGATAAGGGTAAATTAGTCACTTAGAGGTATATTAAGACACTTACAAGGTTATTATTGTAATTTTATCCACCCTCTTTAGTTAAAATATAAATATTGATTCCATCCTTACCCTTACACACCCTCTTGCATCCTCTTGTAACCGATTCCATCAATGAGCATAAAAAAAAGCAATCAACATTCACCGGTTAAAAAAAGCAATCCTTTGCCCTTCTTTTCCCAATCGTTTGATTTCAGGGTTTAATATTGATCATCGGGTTCAAACGCATCTTCAAAATCGGCTCTGCAGGTATGTTTTAATTGTGCTTTAGGAATCGATTAATAACCCCTGATTTAGAGACTCGATTACAACAACAAAACTTCCAAGACATGTATTCGTAGGTCAGGTTAGTATTCGTTTTATTCTTAATTACATTATTTAATCTTAATTTTAGCAAAAAGCTAATCCTTTTTATGTACTGATTTGAGTTTATGATGTAAAAAAGTGAAAAAATCCATTTTAAGTTAAAGCTCTAGAGTTCTAAAAAAATCCTATTATTTCCGTAACATATTTTATGAAACTATTTTGACGAGTGACCATTATGTTTATTGTTATTAGCATGGTCGATGATGTTAAAAGATCCGGTTTCAAAGTTTTGGAAAATCGTACCAAATCTTGTATCGGCTGTTTTGTTATGTTTGGCTGTTAAACAGTGATTTGCTGTTTTTAGTCAACTATCTTAGGCTAATCGATGGAGGGATCAGGGCGTGCTGGGAACAACGTGGAATCATTCTTACGCAATTATAAGCTTGGGAAGACACTTGGTATTGGTTCATTTGGAAAAGTCAAAATTGCAGAACATACGTTGACCGGACACAAAGTTGCTATAAAGATCCTCAACCGTCGCAAGATCATAAACATGGAAATGGAAGAAAAACGTAGGAATGTTTTGAGATGATTGTAAATTTATAATGCCGCCATTAAAAGTTTTGAATAAAAAGTAATCAGTTTTATATATATTTTGAGCTTTTGTAGTTAGAAGAGATATTAAGATATTGAGATTGTTTATGCTTCCACATATTATCCGTCTCTATAGGTTGTAGAGACCCCATCAGATATTTATGTTATGGAATATGTGAAATCCGGTGAACTGTTTGATTACATTGTGGAAAAGGGAAGATTGCTTGAAGATGAAGCTTGAAACTTTTTTCAGCAGGTAAGTATTTTTTTGAATTTTTTTTATTAGTTTTCACTGGTTAATATAAACTTGCAACAACGTTACTGGAATATATAATTTCCGTTGTGGAATACTGTCACCAGAATATGGTGGCACACAAAGATCTTAAACCTGAGAATATGCTATTAGATGCCAAACGCAATGTCAAAATTGCAGATTTTGGTTTGAGTAATATCATGCGTGACGGTCATTTTCTAAAGACAAGTTGTCGCAGTCCAAATTATGCAGCTCCAGAGGTATAAATCAGCAGTTATGTATATTATTTAATCAACAAAACAATTAGGTGTGCTTAATCCTGATTTAAACATGGTTTGTTCTTAAGGGTGGAATATACACCCTTCTTATTATGCCTTTTATATAGGTTATATCTGGGAAACTGTAAGCTGGACTAGAGGTTGATGTATGGAGCTGTGGTGTGATATTGTACGCTCTTTTGTGTGGGACCCTTCCTTTTGACGATGAAAATATTCCTAACCTGTTTAAGAAAATTAAGGTGCGCAATTAAGTATTATTTAATCAACAAAACAATTAGGTGTGCTTAATCCTGATTTAAACATGGTTTGTTCTTAAGGGTGGAATATACACCCTTCCTAGCCATTTATCACCTGGTGCTAGAGATTTGATCCCGAGGTTGCTTGTGGTTGACCCAATGAAGCGAATGACCATTCCTGAGATCCGTGCGCACCATTGGTTCCAAGCCCACCTGCCCTGTTACTTAGACGTCTCTCCACCTGATCTACTCAGCAAGTGAAAAAGGTGTGAATATGATTAAAAATTACAATAAGAATCTCAAATCTCACACAACTTCGACGTTACATTATGCCAATGGTAGTTAGAAAAGTTTTTGTTTTGTTGCAGACAGATGAAGATATTCTTGCAGAGGTGATTAAGATGGGGTTTGACAGGGATGCACTTGCTGACTCACTTCGAAACCACATGCAAAATGAGGTTATTTATTGATTTCATGTACTTTTATTGATTTCATGTACTTTTGTTGGTTTCATGTTATGATGTTAATTTTTGTTTTGTTTTTTAGGGTACCGTTGTGTATTACTTGATACTAGACCATAGGTTGCGTAACTCCAACAATTATCTTGGAGCTGAGTTCCAGAAACCTGTGGTTAGTTCAATAGTTTGCTTCTTAATTATTTTTTCTTTTCAGGTTGTAATGACTAAAAGTGTTGTTTGTGTCAATGTAGGAGGGGTACAACTGTGGTCATCCAAATGAGGCCGCCACGTCGCCTCTCGCGCAATGCCCAACTGGATTCATGGAATATCAAGGAATAAATACGAGCCTGACCAAGAGGAAATGGGCTCTCGGGCTTCAGGTTCGATTAACATTTTTAGTTAAAATATATCTGCTTGTTTTTTTTTTGTATGCATGACAAGAGTAAAACTTAGTTTTGCATCTTAAATTGTGTAATTTCCTTGTTATCTTTCATCCTCTTCCAGAGTCTAAACAGAGAGTTGGTCTATATATTATGTTGATTGCTTTATATGGGTTGCGGCCAATTTCTAGGTGCTTTTTTAATCGCCCTTTGTTCTGTTTGAACTTTAGTCTGTTAAATTTCAGTGTTATAATCTAGCAGGGATTGGGAACGTGAGCTGTCAGTTATGTATTTAAAGGTGGTTAAAGATGGTGGTTACTATTGTTATTAAGTATAATGGTGAATGATTGTTATGGGGTCTCGGTTAAGGCTTCAAAGATGTATAAACATGGGCTGTTTAGTCTTGGGTTCCAGAATATTTCGATGGTGATGGCTGATGATGTTTCGGCCGCGTATACTTGTTGATGTGAGCAAGATAGATATGGCCACGGCGGTTTTAGGGTTCAAGATTTCTATGCTGATCATTAGGGCTGTGCAACGGTTCAGAACCGGACCAAACCGAACCGAACTGGACCGAACCGCGAACCGTTTATTCCAAAATATGAGAACCGGAACCGGAACCGATAATTACTAAACGGTTCGGTTCCAGAACCGGGTGAAACGGTTCTCATGAAACGGTTCTAGACCGAAACCGGTTGTCAATAAAATCCTAAAATTAACATTAACAATTAAATAAAAAAAATAAACAAAAACAATGATTTTTCTTAAAAAAATTATCAACAGTTTGTGTTAAACATGGTTATTAAAAGTATAGCAGTTTACGTATCAAAATATGTTTTGTTCGGATCAGTTCATTCTTTTTATATAGATTAAACGGGTCAGAACAAGCTGTGCTGACTGCTGACCATCACATAAGGCAAGACTCTACATTCCTACCAAGTAAAACAATTTAAAAGTGTTAAAAACTATAAAGAAAGAAACAGCACATTCTATTTCAAACTAATAATAGAATATTTAAATATTTAATTTAATTCAAAACGGTTCTAACGGTTCTTAACTGGACCCGTCGGTTCTAACCGGAACCGGAACCGGAACCTATAACATTAATTCGGTTCGGTTCTAGCGGTTCCGGGTCGGTTTCACGGTTCGGAACCGTTTATTGCTCACCCCTACCGATCATGGTTGCACCTACGGCTATTCAGAAAATGGCTCACCCTAATGGTAATGACTCCTTTATAAAGTTATTCAAAAGTTAATGGGTGCTTTTGTTGGATCAGTAGTGTCAAATATGAACGGTGTATTGTCCTACTTTTGTTGGATCAAATATTAATTGGTGACTTGTTATGAGATAAATATAATCAACATAAAAAGCAGTCATCTATATGTACCTTATAACTTGATATAAGTTAAACTTGGTATTGACATTTTGAAACTGACTATCTAAAGTCACAACAATCAGATTTTGATGTATGGATTAATGGGTTCTACTTATGATTATCTAATCATTTAGATGAATAATTAGTTCCATACAAGCTTCAACAAAATAGATAAAAGGTATATAAAGTTACACGTTCCACCCTTTCTTTTAACATAATTCTTTGACAACGCGCTTCCAAACTAATCGTATGATTGCTTCATGTATCAACTTTATATCTATGAACTTGAGACATTATTAAAACATGATTAATATGTGAAACGCACTGCGCAAACGTGGCAAAAAAAGAAAAAAAGAAAAATAAAATGAAATAATAAAACCCCGCAGCAACGCGTATAATTAAAACTCGAAAGGCCTTATGAATAGTAAAGAACTTACCCTCCATTTTACTCTTAATTACCGAACTGCCACTCTCTTTTTCTCCTTTTGACTTGACTAATGCAGACATGCAGTATGAGGTGGTACAAGGCAAAGACAAAGAGTGAGACGCAGAGGAGAGGAGATTTCACACAACCACTCGAGGGCCGAACGCCGCCACAGACGGCGGCGCCCCTCCTTCTTCAGGTGGAGTTTGTTATGGTTGCTTTCTTTCTCTTTCACATATCATCCGTTTCTTCTTTAGAAGATGGGTAAACTAGGGCTCATCATCATCACTCCTCCTGCCTTTCTTTTTCTTCTCATCGCTTTATACTATTCGTTTCACTCATCCATACCACGTCCAGCTTCCTGCTTCCCATCTCTGCCAGCACCATAGCTCGCCACGACTCCTGTGAATTGGGCCGATCCAAAGATAACGATTGCCAGGTAACATTATTTTGTTTATTGGATCAGATATTCTGTGAATTATTTTTATTTTGGTTTTTATTCTGATTGCCTTCTCATCTGAAAACCCAGGTTCTTTGTTAAAGCTACAGCTAAAGGAGGATTTTCAGGTTGGGGTTTCTCTCGTACACTAATTAGTTCTGAGCACCAAGTGTTCGCTTTAATGCTCACTTGAGAATTGAGATTCGCTTTTAAATTTAAGGTCAGTTTGGTTTTGTTGATGCTATATGTAGATTACTATAATATAAAATGATATTGTGCATATGTTTCACATCCTTTTCTGATTTGCTCGGTTGTTCAGGTTTGTTTCTCTTTTGATTGTTGATGGTGTCGTCATCAAAACCAAACAGTTGAATAGACGGCATAAAGTTTTTGGGGGTTTATGGATCGTTGTGACTTGATTTTATGTCCTTCAAACATCAAATTGAGGAATGGAATCATCACCCTTTTATTGTTATGGTGTTCTGCAAACACTTTGTATAACTGGCCATTTGAGCCAATATTTGTTTTCGTTTCCACGCTTTCATGTTACCTAAATTTCCAGAAATGATCTCCATCTTTATTTAAGTTGCAGTGTACTTATGCATACTTCTAAACATACTACTTACATTAGATAGGCAGCTACTCAGGATCAAATTGAGTATAACAATAGTGACATTAATGAGTAGAAAAATAGTAGATATTGAGTTAAAGTAATTGGCTACAATGGGTTTACATTTTGAAAATTGCAGCTTACTTTTTTTTAAGTGTCATTTAAGCTAATTTCAAGATAAAATGATGTTTTTTGTGCATGTATGGTGAATATTTATTGTTTGAAGTCTAATTATATATGCACAACAACATCAAATATTAAACATTAATGCTTATCGTGATGCTTTCATTTCAGGTTCTAATGTGACATATGACGAGTCAATGAATCTACGGGATACTTTGTACTTAGTCCCTTTGCTAAGTAATTCCAAGAGCGCTGCACCTGGTACCTCATCTACCCCCTCCCCACACACACACACACATATTGTTTTCCTTTAATAACTATTTAATAACTAATAAATGTATAAAATACCATTACACATTTAGTTCCACACCTTACTTTTTTTTTGTTTTGATGTTTTATTCAACAAGCCATACCGATAACGACCATATTCCCGCCGCGAAGCGCGGGGAGTAAAACTAGTAACACACAATAGTTATGTCTTTTAGGGAGCATGGACTGACACGGGATCCACCTCACATAGCCCTTCAAAACAAAATATGCACGAGATGATGGTGGCGTAAAGGGTGGTTGGATGGCCTCCACGCCATCTCGTTATTATTATTATTATTTTTGTTTAAATGATAATAAAGTAATTAAATAACACAAAATAGTTTTATATAAAAAAACATTACATTATGTAGATGCATTTTGTGTCTGTTGCAATCGGATTAACAAGATTGTATCAAAGATTTTGAATATCAACAAGTTTTATGTTTGGTTCGGATGGTCGTAAGGTCGAACCAAGTTTTTTCTAGGGTCGAATGACTTATTATGTTTTGGTTCGAAGCGTGTCAAGGTCGAACAGGTCCATTCAACCTCACGATAGGTAGAATGAGATTCTCTATATATATGTGGTAGTTAGTGACGGTTATAGAGTTAGTTGGTCAGTTGAGTGTGTGTCCTAGAGAGTTGAATTTCACCTTTAAGTGTGTGTTTTTGTTAACTTGTACCTGTAAACGTTTTATGATCTTAAAGTTAATGAAAACATGTTGAAAATGATTTGTATTGTGTTTTGATTACAGTTTTTTATCATTTTGCATGATATTCAGGGTTTCCGCACATGATTTGCCTCTACTCGTGTGATCTTATTGTTTCTTTGTTAAAATTTGATCCTATAAAGTGGTATTAGAGCTTGTTCTCGATTACATGACTGCAAATTGATAAGAATTGTAAAATTTTCGGATCAAAATCATCAAAACCCTAACTTTTATGTTGAACAACGTATAAACATGGTTTTTGATTGATTTAAAGGTGTTTTTACGTGGGTTTTTGAAAATTCTTTCACAAAACTTGTTAATTACAAGGTCCAAATCAAAACCTACTCAATTAACATTACGATCAACAACATTTTCAAAATTCAGATCAAAATCATGTGTTTTTGGTGAAAATTTGATCATGAACTCTCTTTGGGTCGAATCAGTTTTTGAGTGGTGTCGAATCAGTTTTTTGGACTTTCATTCGTGCTAGTTTTAGGTCAAACCAATCTTAGATCAGTTCATTCGACTTTCTAGTTTTTCATTCAGGTCCATAGAATTTCGTTCATGCCTTCAATTTTTCATTCGTGCTCACAGTTAGGTCGAACCAATTGTCATATTTTTCATTCGGGTTTATTTTTGGGTCTAACGAGAGGAATTAAATTCGTTCGACCTTTAGATTAGCCGAACCAAGTTATTTATTGCTGAATTTTTCTAAGTGTTTGAACGTGCACATTATGGATAACATTTGGGGATGCCCGATGAACACCAGACCTAATATGACACCACAACAACCACAATCATTGAATCCTTGGACTGTAGCAGCTGAACAGGGAAAACCACAACCACAACCTATGACTAATTAATGGGCTTTGTGTGACACCCGACAATTTTCCAGAACAATATCCGTATGCTTAACTAGATTCACAATGTTTCAATTCATGCATTAGACATTTTAACATTTACTATGTCGCCTGAGTCTAGCAAAGCCCGAACTATTTCAGAAATTAAGTACATTATCCGTTTACGCATACAACACCCGATTTATCCGAGACAATTGGCATTGAACATTCAAGCCAATCACACGCTCAACAGAGAGCAACCAAACACCCATTTAGTATATACAAACGAAACAAGACTACACGTGACAGTGTCCAATTTAAACACTATACAATTCCGCATGGAAAACGAATATTTATAAATCCACTTCTATGAATATTCAACGTATCATAACATTTAGTTTTACCATTGATCCATTTCAGTTATAAACAAATGTAACATGAGCTATTATACAATTACAACATATGTTTAAGCATAAAGTACACGAGAACTCTATGGAACCAAAATCATTTTTTTTTACGTAATATTCATAGACTAAGCACACAACACTATGTATCTATATAAACATAAACCATCGGATTTTATACATGTTTAAACTTGTTGGATTTAGAAACACAAATTCTATATACACATAAATCATCCTACATGTATGTGTATGTATAATCAAGACAAAACAAACCTCACATGTATTCATGTACACTCATATGAAATTTATATAGATATATTAACATGTGTGTGATCAAACATCAAGACAATACATGCATCAATATATATATATATATATATATATATATATATTGTGTGTGTGTATGTATAGTTGTAGATGTGCATCTTGTCTTGTCCCTATCAATCCAAGATATGATCACATAAATGTAACATGCATGTGTCATTTTCAAACAAGTACACACACGCATATGTGTGTTGTGTGCATATATATATATATATATATATATATATATATATATATATATATATATATATATGCACACAACACACATATGCGTGTGTGTACTTGTTTGAAAATGACACATGCATGTTACATATATATATGCACACAACACACATATGCGTGTGTGTACTTGTTTGAAAATGACACATGCATGTTACATTTATGTGATCATATCTTGGATTGATAGGGACAAGACAAGATGCACATCTACAACTATACATACACACACACACAATATATATATATATATATATATATATATATATATATATACCCACACAAATACAACTAATACATGGATGGCAAAATAGGGCCTCATGACAAGTCTTTTTCACACACAAACAACCAAGACAACTAAGGTTTCATATATATGGAACACCTATCATTCTATAGTACCCACCTTGTAGGAAATTGACTTGCCAAAACTACCTCCCTACTCTCCTAAATCTTCGGCCAACCCCACCATGCATGCACCAATATCTTGCAAGTGACAACTAAGTGCACATGGAACAATCAACATCAATCATGTGATGAAAAAATACATGTGCTTGAACAAGTCACTATCATTTCTACAAACATACTACACTTCTTGGAAATCGGCTAGGTACTATCACTACCATGATTCACTTTGCTTTATCTCACACACATATCACCTAAGTCATACCAAATTGGTATGTACCCATCCTTTCACTAGTCCACTACACTTGCCTCTTTTGCTTGCACAACTCATGACCAACAAAGAAGAACAAGAAGATGACACTTGTGCAAAGACAAAATATGACAACTCATAACTCCTAAGAACTATCACCATCATCTAGAAACTCAGTCTTTGTCCTTTTCTTCCCTCATGCTTCGGCCGAACCATCATCATACATCCATGAAAGTGATGTGACAACTATTACAACTAGATAAGACAAACAAGCTCACTTCCAACTCATTTCCACACATGATCTAGTCGACCTAAAGCTAGAATGAGATCATGGATGACACACATTCTCCTTATACAAAAATGGATACAAGACAAGGTCTCTAACCCCATGATTCTTACAAGACAAACATTCTACTTTGGGAAGCAAGTAATCGGCCAACAACATGGGTCAAGATAGAAATATTATCACATCACTATCAACTAGATTAGAAATCCTTTTTCTTGGAAACTAGCGGCCGAAGGGAACACACAAGGATAGCTTGCATCTTGTCATCTTAAAACATGAATTTAGTTAAGAAACAAACTACCTCCAAAACCCCATGAGAAGTCAACTATCCCCTTTTGTCTAACCTACACAATTTTGGCTCAAGCTCAAGAAGAAGACAATCACTCACAAGTCTCTATCTTTCACAATTTGATGATTAAAGAGCTAAACAATGCACTAACATAGGAGTTAGACCTTCCTCTTTTACTCTTGTCACCACTCGGCCGAACCACTATAAAAGGAGGATAGTTGATCACTCAACTTTGCACCAACACAACTCAAACACCCTTACTAAGATCGGTTCCTCCCTACCCTATTCCAAACCCCATTCGGCTAAGCTTAAGAGATCACAAGGCCCCCCATCTCATCAAGACTTGAGGTAAGTTCTAACTATCCATGTTGTTTAGTCCATTCGGCCCTATTGTGAACCAAAGCTAAGACATTTTGATCCTCTTAATCGACCCCAAGTAGTGTTAGTGATCGGCCCTCATAAATGTGGTAATCACAAGTTAAAACTTAGGAACACTATGGACACACTATACTACTCGCATATGTTCGGCTATTTGATGATTTCATTGTCAAATTAACATTTCTTTCTTGGTAAACAATCGGCCGTGCATTACAATGATAAACCGAGTAATGTTTTTGATCAAAATACTCACCTAAAATAATCAACTAGAATTGGTTTTCATAACTACAACTAGTTTGGTTTATGTTTCAAGGTAAAGGTTCATAATCAAGGTATACAATCGGCTTCTAGTACAAAATCACACATTCACGTGTCTTGTGATAAGCCGTGGAAACATTGATAAAGCTAGATTATCCCCTAGCTAAGCATATACGATAACACATTTTATAATAGAATCGGCCACCTATTATTAAAATATGTTAAAATCAACTAAAACACATGTTAGTTCTTAATTGAACATATTTTTAAGGCCTAACTTTTGGTGGGACACTCGTTTTTACAATAAATCAATTACGGATAGTAGATTAAAGACAATGTGTGGCACATGACTCTACATGGGGCCCATATGGGTCTACTTCATGATCTATTATAAGACTTCTAAGCATAAAACACCACCCACATTAAACAACATGGTTCACAAACAACGGGTGCCCAACTTGTATGATAAACAAGAACGTACAACTCATTATGTCCTTATAAATCATAGGGCAATCATTATCTGGACGATAGTTGCTTCATATTTCAGCTTCACTAGACCACATATATCTCCATTAGGTGAGTTTCACGGCCCATTTTTACTGTTTTCATATCATTGGGGGAAAACATGCATTTATACAAGTTACTCTAATTTAGAGTGAATTCTAGCATGACTACAATTGTAAACATGAGACAATTGGTTCATAAGATCTCAACAGTCCTCGTACATACATTACACCGTAACCATTAGCTAAACTATTAGCCATGGAACACTTAAATAGATCTATTGGGTTGACACCCCTACTCTTTGTTAGTCGCGCTAACTTGCCACATGCAAAAGAGTGTCAGTATTATACCATATTTACGTTGTCTTTATTGTACAATGCGCGAGGCACTACATGTCGGAGGTTTGATTATGGGCTCATGTTGGTACATAAATCTTGCCCTAGCTAGGCAATGATTGGTCAAACACGGATTCACTAATTATGTGTGTGTTTTCGCGAACTTTTCAACGCGAATACTTTACATAGATCTAAAAAATTTATGAGAATCACCAACGAATTTTCAAGAATAACTCACAGCGAGTCAACAAAACCTGTGAACTCACCAACTTTATGTTGACAAATCTTTCATGCATGTTTTTCAGGTCATAGATTTTCACGAATGGAACTTGAGATTCAAGCATGCGTTACACGACACTATTTTTGCGGGGATTTTTATTTGAACTAGCAAGTATTACAAAGTTTGAATGTAAAATCCTTAGATTTCAAAAACAGCAAATTTCACGAAATTGTAACTTTTGACTAGCTGAAATCAAAACTTATGTTTTAGTTAGTTGTTTGCTTGAATCTTGTGCTTGAAAACCTTTCGAGTTACATCCCGTGTTTCCGCCTTGGCGGGGTGTGACACTTCGGGTCCATCTCAACCCGTTGTGAGACCTCCTCTACAACCCATGCCAGATTATTGGGGAGTAGCAGCAGCCGTAGCTGTCTAAAGCCAAACAACCAATGCCATAACCACTTTGGTGAATGACCTCTCCACTGTAAATGGGAATAGACCACCAAAGATGTTAAATATGATTGAATATCCATCATGGCAGAAACAGTTTAAGATTCATCTTGAAGGATTAGATGGTGGTGAAGCGGGGCAAATGATTCAAAAGGGATATGTGCAGCCGATTATTGAGAACTCTAATACACATGTTGCACTTGATGATCTTTCAGATGACGAAAAGAAGTATTCTGTAGAAAAGAAGTCTTATTCTCAATTGTCCCAAGGTTTAACAACTGATTTGCTTCATTAGTTTGGACCATGCACTACATCAAAGCAGCTTTAGGATGCCTTGAAAAGACAATGAAGCTTAGGATTGATGATGTAAGACCCTAACTCGTAAACCTGAGATTTGTCATTTAAATTTCCGAGTTTAGGCCATAACTAAAATCACTCCCGATTAAAACTTTGGTAACTACAAAAACATAACTTAATGAATCCCACCAATTTTTGTTTTTTACATTTTATCTACTAAAAACTTGTATTACAGTTTGTGTTTTAAACGGGATGGTCTATTGCGAAAGCCTTTTAAGTGTTCGGTTGTGCTCGGTTCTCTCGTGACTTGATCCTTGCTCCAGAACATCCAACAAATGTATACCTAGCACCATTACACAAGAAATGGTTAGTGAGATTGATAATAATGCGTTTAGATTGGTGGAAGTGTCGAAACACGTCAAAACGAAATGATCAAGTTTGAATGACAAAACAAAAATTTAGGAGTTTACACGCGCCGTAAGCTACGGCTCTGACCGTATCTTACGGTCTGGGCTACGGCTTTGGAATTTGTTTTTAGCTTTAGCCTTCATTTCCTTGCTTATTTCCCCCCGAACTTTGGGTGTTTTTGAATCATGTTCAGGCCTCTTCTTAAAGGCATTTGGGGACTTTAATAGGACTTAATGAGTTATTTGAAAACTTCTAAGCCCTCTCGGACTTAGTTTGGTTACAATCCCATGATTTAACTATGGCTTTAGACATAATTGGCGCCAAGGCGCGCATTAAGCTTAGTTAGAATAATACTTACCGAATTGGACTTCACACCTCTTACGGGTTGTTTTCGAATTGAATTCACTTTGCCCAAAGGCTTTTATCTAACTATGGGCTTACCGGGCGGTGTTGACCTATACCTTGCATCCATTGTGATTACTTAGGCGTCGAGTGCCCAACTTCCGAGTGTTCTCCTGCATACATTCTAGATTGAACACATTAGTTTCTTGAGACTCAATGTGATACATTTACCATTGGACCTGTTAACCATGAGATTCCTAAAGCTTAGAATACCGGCTTTGAATGTCGGGTTCGAATGATGAGAAATCATCATTTGACCCATTAAGGCTAACACTATGCTATCCAAGTTTTTATCTATGGTTAAAGTGACAACAATACTTGACCCGTTTACAAAAATGTCTAACTACTTCATTCCATTGATTTCATTTATTCATTGCAATTAAGACATCATTTTCCACATATCCTTACTAATTGACCCGTTTGATGGATTTCACCATTCGGTCACATCTTATTGTTTAATTTAATACCATAAATCTTGTTTTGATACGAGTTCACATAAATCGACCCAATTAAGGGATTTCACCTCTTTGGGGTTTACCTTTATTGCCCACATAAGATTAAAACCAATGTATACAACACTTAAGTCATATTTATTTATAATCTAATAATGTAAGTAAAACTTACCTTGTATTCGCCTCATTTCCTTGCACTTAAGGCTTGTATTCACTTGACCCGTTTGCTTGTGGATCCGTCCTTCCCAAGCTTGCACCTAGCTTGACAAGATCAACTTTCACTATACTCATAAGATTGATCAAGTTAGTCATCATTTCCAATAACTATCACATCTCATGAGTTTATTCACACCATTTCATCTAGGTTTGAGTTTGGGTCAGTTTGACTCCTAAAAGTCAAATTGTCCATAAGCATCTTCATGTAAACTAGCTTAGGCAATAATGCACATAAGTACTAACCTTTCATTCCCTATGCCCATCTCATCCTAAACAACATTTAGTGTTAAGGAAATGGGTATCTAGACAATCACATGTGTTAAGTTTATAAAACACCTTATTTTCACTGCTGCACTTTTTGCGCAGCAGCTGTTCGGGTTGCTTTTACCCCTTCTAAACCCCATAATATGATTTCGACTTTCAAATACGAAATGTGCTACGTTCAAAGAACTTTCCAGGCATATAAAGAATGCCTCATAACGATTTTTCTATGATTTTATATGAATATTTAAAGATCAGGTCAGAAACATATTTTGTGCAGTGATTTCCTTTTCAGCTGCTGTAATTGACCATTTTGACCCATTTAAACTCCGAATTAGTTGAACATGTTCAAAGATGGATTGTGCTTCGTTCAAAGACCTTTCCAGGCGTATAAAGAACACCTCCTAACTATTTTTTTATGATTTTATATGAATATTTTAAGATCAGGTCAGAAACATATTTTTAACCAAACAGCTTTGCTGTCAAAACAGAAATGTCAAATTTACATGCTGTTTTGACCCACTAAAACTCAGAATTAGCTTGTCATAACTAAATATGAAATGTAATATGTGCAACAAGCTTTTCAACGATATAAGGCTCGTCTTCTGACTCCTAATAACGAATGAGATATGACATTTACAAGATGATCACCTAAGGCTGTCAAGAGTGACGAATTTTACGCTATTTGACCCAATTCAAGTTCATGTAAGCATTTTACGAATTTTTGCAAGTGAATTCTAAGCCTTATGGACTTCTCAAACTTCACCATTTGTTTGATTAATCATCATTACAAGTTCAACTTATCAATTTGCACATCTATATGACAAGTTAACACATACTAGTACAAGGATTCTTCATATACATGTGTAGTTCAACATTTGGGTTAAAACCCACTACCTACACCTACAAGTATCATCCTAATCCACATGAATCATAAAATACATAACTTTTTATCATGTTTTATAGTTTCTTTGATGTCTACAAACATATAGAAACCCATAGCCACCATCAATTCACGTTTTTATAAATTACCCTAAAATCCTCATCATCCTAAATCATGAGTTTTTCATGAAATCAAAGGAAATAAGTGATACCTTAGGGTTTAGGAGAGTGTAGATGGCCAAAATCTCACTCATGCACTTGATCAACATCATGATTTTGGCTTGAATTGCACTAGAAGGATGAACTAGGTGTTGTGTATGTGTTTTAGGTGTGAAGAACACCTCCTGGACATGACATCGATCTTCCTTTCTTTTTTTTTTTTAACCATAATACAACTTTGGCCACTGGACACATTTAGTCCCTCAAGTTCTAATTTCCATGTTTTATTAAATCAAATGACTAACTAGGATAGTCTCTTGTATCGAGTTTTAGGCCAATTTAGATAATAAAAACTCACGGGGTAACATTCCTATCATAACATAAGTCCACATTTATTTGCTGATAGAGTGCTCACTCTTACAATTAATTCGTTTTGGTATTTGTTAATCATGCCAAATGGCATAATTAAGCAAAACTTATTTTTTTGGGGTGTTACAGATGAGCTAAGAAAGGAGTTTGAAAACTTCAGTTTTGTTGGAAATGATAGTTTGAAAGAACTCACAGCTAGGTTTTTTTATTTGTTGTCTGAACTTTCTAACTATGAGATTATTTACCTTATGTTTGAATGTGTTGAAAAGTTTGCAAATGCACTACCAACTTACGCTCAATGAGTTCATCCAAATGCTTGAGAACAAAGAGATGGAAGAAAGAAGGAAGGCGAAGAGAGACCAGATTCCTCAGAATCTTGAGTTATACTATACTAGTTCATCTTCGGCCATTCCAAGTGTTGGTGTAAGTTCGGTACCACAAACTGCATTTGTTTCAATGGTCGAACCAAACCATGCTGCTAGTTTTTAGGTTGTATCTTCTACACCATCATACACACCTACTCAACCTCCAATGCAAGTTGCAAATTACTATAGTGTTTCATCAATGAACATGACTCAATAATCGACACCGAGTGTTAGTCAAGGTCCATCCAGCTAGAGTTCCATCGTGTTGGAAACTTCTAACATGGATTATGTGATAGTTGAAGTAGCCCAAAAGCATGTTGCTTTAGTTTCTACTATGGTTGCTTCATATAATGGACTCGTAGCAAGTCAAATTGGAAACAACAATTTGACTAATGAAGATTATTCACGGATCGATAAAGAAGAGATGAATTTGATTGATATTCAGTGGGCATTTGCTAGTGTTATGAGAAGAGCAACCGAATTCATGGAGAGAACTGGAAGGACGGATCTGGCTACATCACCAAACACAACATATGGTTTCATCAAAGCAAAAGTGACATGTTTTAACTGTGGAACAATAGGTCACTATGCTTGGGAATGTACTAAACCTAAATAACAAGGTAACCGTAATCCTTTCAATTCAAACTACTAAAATCGACAAAACCAAAACAATTTCCAAAACCAAAACAACTTTCAAAACCAAAACAGTGTTTCACAAAATTACAACCAAAGACAAACATCAACACCCACCAAACTCAAACCACACCAAACCATGAAAGAAATTTAGTTCCAATATCCTCTACAAACAACCAAAACCAAAGCTAAAACACTAACCAAGCTATGGTGATCCAGCAAGATGAGGGACTTAATTGGAACGAGATGCAACTTGGTGTTGAGGAGATTTCTGGGGGTAATGTTGCATGCTTCGCACAAGAGGTTGTGAATGAAGATGTGGTGAAAGTTGATGACTTGGTGATTGAAGAGGTAGTCAAGGAGACGGTTGATGAACCGGTTGTTGAAGAAACCGTGTTTGAGACAGCTATTGATTCGATTAGTGATGTTTCTGATGTCAAAGAGTCTAATTATTCTGATTCTTAGAGCGAGACAGATTTTGAAGCAAGTGTGAATTCACTTGATGATGATGTGGAGCAACTCCTCGCAGAAGCTGACTTCCTGATTAGCAAGAAGTCGTGTATGGTAGATGATGCTCCTACCAAAGTGGATTATTCCAAGTTTTTTGACTTTCCTTTAACAATCTCCACCTAAGTCACAATTAAGCTCATCCCAAACTCATAGAATCAATACAAAACATGAACTTATCCCTTCTGTTAAAGCTATAAACTCAGCTTCTATTGTGGACAGTGCAACAACATGTTGTAACTGTGATTTCCAGCTTACAACATTTCCTAAAACAGAAAATGTGTAACCTGTGACAGACCTTCCATTATCTCTATCCTTAGCATAGTCAGCATCAACAAAACCTCTGACTATTTTACCCTCCTTAACTTTTTTATCCTCAAACTTCAAACCAAGTTTCTTTGTACAAGCCAAATATATAAGAATCCATTTAACAACTACCCAATTATTCTTACCGGGATTTGCCATATATCTTCAAACAACACTCACAGCATAAGCAATATCAGGTCTTGTATAGACCATGATATACATTAGACTCCCAACAGTATTTGCATATGGAACTTTGCTCATGTAATCTGTCTGTTCATCAGTCCTTGGACAGTCTTGTTTTGACAGATTGAAATGAGCAGCTAGTGGAGTAGTAACAAGCTTACACTCTCCCACTCCATAACTTTCCAACACTTTCTCAATATAAGAGGATTGAGACAGTGTCAACACCTTCTCTGATCTATTTATGTGAATCTCCATGCCTAATATCTTCTTGGCTTCACCCAAATCCTTCATATCAAACTCTCTTATTAGCAACTGCTTAGTTCCTTCTACTTGGCTTTTGCCTTCACATGCTATCAGCATATCATCAACATACAGAAGCAAATAGACAAATTTGCCCCTGTCATATTCCCTATGATAAACACAACTATCATAAGGACTTCTCTTGAAACCACTGCCCACTATGTACTCATCAAATCTCCTATACCACTGTCTAGGAGATTGTTTGAGTCCATATAATGATCTTTTTAACAAACAAGCCTTATCCTCTTGACCCTTTACCTCATACCCCTTAGGTTGTGCCATATATATCTTAGATTGTTTGATTTCAGCATACTTTTCATAAGTCCCACAATAGTTCTGTTTTTTCTTTTAGTCACACCATTGTGCTCTGGGGTGTAATGAGGAGTTAAAAACCTTTTAATACCATGCTCATTACAAAAGTTATTAAACTCATTTAAGGTATATTCTCATCCTCTATTAGTTTTGTGTGCTTTTCTTTTGCAACTCCTATCCTTTTCTATCATAGCTTTAAAGATTTTAAATTTAGAAAATACCTCAGGCTTCTTTTCTACAAAGTACACCCAAGTCATCCTGGTGAAGTCATCAAAGAACAAAAGGAAGTATCTACGGCCATCAATACTTGGGACTTGCCTGATCCACACAAATCAGAGTAAATCACTTCCAATTGGGTGTGGCCCACCATTTATTTGGATGAAATGAAAGTTTAGTTTGTTTTCCCAAGATGCAGCCTTCACAATTCTTAAGTACTTTTATCTGGTGTTAGTTAGAGCAACCTGAATCAATAAACCAAAGGGCATTTGTAGTTGTAGAGCAGCTTGCATTAGTCATGAGAATGAAGGGTTGTGTCTTGTTCCTTTTATATCACAACCAAGAACAAGTATTGATCTTCTTCTGGTTCATCTTCCTGATCTTGATTTGCAGCCATATTAACTTGAGGTTCATCATTGTACCATCATTCTCTTTTAACATGACCCATCCTATTGCATAAGTAACATTGCGGAACCTTTCTTTCAGTCCCACGTCCTCTATCCCTTCCTCTGAATTGTCCTCTCCCACGACCTCTAGAGCTGCTGCTTGAGTTATCATTGTAGGTCTTCTTGGGACTTTGAAAAACTTGCAAGGCATGTTCATCCATTTTTTCTTGTGGTTTAACTCCATTCCTGCTATTGAGATGTGCTTCATGAGATTGTAATGAACCCATCAACTTTACTGGAGTGAGAGTTGATAGATCAAATGCAACCTCTATTGATGGTACCACAAAATCAAACTTAGAAGATAAACTTCTAAGTATCTTTTCAACGACCTTCTGATCCTCTACAAGCTCTCCATAAGACCTTCTCTGGCTGACTATTCCCATTACACGAGAGAAATAATCACCAACCATTTCTTTCTCACCCATGGTGAGATTTTCAAACTCTTTTCTCAGCCCTTGTAACCTCATAGCCTGGACTTGAGTATCTCCTTGGAACTCAAACATCAGTGTATCCCATGTTTCTTTGGCTGTGTGAGCACCAACTATTCTTGAAAACAGATTGTCATGAACTCCTTGCTGAATTACAACCATGGCTTTGACATCTTTCTTTCTAGAGTCTTTTTTTCTTTCTTGATCTCCACGAGTATGAACACCATTCTCCACTAATTCCCACAGCTCTTGTGATCTAAGTATAGTCTTCATACGTATACTCCAATGTTCATAACCTTTGCCTTTGAAAACTGGAATCACTTGGGAATTGTTTTGTGGTTGTGAAACTACGCGATCAGCACGATCAGCCATTTGATTCTAGGAATGGAAGTAGATTAGATACTATGCTCTGATACCACTGTTGGTATAAAACACAATTGATAATAAACACAAAAGAGTAGCCGACACAATTTATAAGTGATTTTATTGATTGCCAAAAATTGAATACATGAACTGAACTTGAACAATGATGAACATAACAAACTTAACCTGATAAGCAAGCCTAAAGACTCGGTAAAACAAAACAACTCCAACGGTGCATAGAAGCACTTATTCAAACTTCAAACGGCCATGCAACGTACACATATTATCTTTCATAACTTGACAGCTCTAGTCCCTTAAGTTTGAGTTATTCTTAACAGATCCGACCAAGAGAAATCCGAACCACAAATTACTTTCCCAAAACTACCACCAATCTTTTAGAAAACTTTGTTGTCCCGTAGGTGGACTAGGACCCCTTCCACCTTTAACCAGACCAGTCGATCATACATTAGGTCTTGGTCTTTCCACAAAACAGCCTCACTGATAACACTATTCCATGCTTTAACTTCTTTATCAATACATTGAAGTGCCGAACTTTTATCTTTAAACATCACCATGCACTTAAACCCACCCAGATAGCCAACCGGATTCTCCATATAACCTCCGACATCCAACAATGTTCTCATTTTCTCCAACCCCAACACATATTTAACCTCCACTATTATCGACCGCATCATGCAATAGTCAAGATAATTAACGATCCTTTCGCCCACCCCCACTACTTTCATAGTCTTCTGCTCAGTTTCTGAAGCCCCCATGACGGCTACTCTGAATGATCTGCCACTCATTTTCACCATAGGACCTGTCGGTAAAGCCTCCGACTGTGGTGGATCTTGCTTTTCTAGCGACTGCGGAGGAGGTCTCGTGTTACTTTGCCCCTGTTGTTCAAACCTATGGACAATCCTGTTATGTTTCTTAAAAAACTTAGCTAGTAAGACGTTTACTTTAGCTTCGTATATGGTGACCGTGTTAATCCCTTTTGGCATTGAAATGGCATCTCTCATACTTGTCATCCTAACAAAGCCAAAGAAATTGCCACTGACATCTCGTTTCCAAGCCACGTATCCGTCCTTCACTATCGATGTGGTTGAACAGCCTTCCAAAGTAAGGAATCCGAAACAACATCTGGTAGATTTGCCACGAAAAAGGTTGTTACCGGTGTTCGCCTTTTGATCTGGTAACCAACGTTTGTCCAACTCTCTCCCCTCATTTCATTTCTAATAGTTTCATGGCTTCTTAGTCTAGTTGAGTAATTAGTTTGCTAAATCTATACTATATATTTTAGTTTTATCTATGGACTGAAATTTGAAACTCAATTGGTACCATATATCAATTTCAACTTTCAAGCCCAAAATTAATTAGTAGTTTACTTCAATATCAAGTCATAATAGATTGTGGTTAAGAAGCTCTGATATCCGACATGAAAACATAATAAATTTGGACTTTTAATGTCTTCTTTATTTATTTTGATGTTTTATTTTTCTTTTTTAATTTCTATTATCTATAATCTATAATCTATAATCTATAATACATTATAAAGGAGGAGTGATGTACCATATTGGAATTTTGACATGAGTACAATTTTAAAAGCAACAAGTATAAGAGTAAAGCTTATTTCATAAGGGTATTATAGGGATATTGGGGATAATTAAGACACTTGCATGGGTAGTGTAGACATTTCACCCATCCTCTCCTTCACAATATCAAAACAAATTTACAATTATAGCCTTCCATTTTCTTCCATGCCCCTGCCATTAAACCTATCATTCAGTTATGACAGTTCGACATCCCTGTTTTAATTATACTTCATCATAACCCTAATTTATGATCCCTGCATCGTTCATTCCATCTTCCTCCTCTTTCTTATCTTTTTCATCATCAGATTCTTCATCTCACGGCCTCTCTTTGTCTCTCCCGGTTCGTTACAATTGTACCCTCACCCTCAGCTATTAAATGGGATTCAATGAGATTGAAGCTTGCAAACGAAGCGTCTCGCCTTCATACACACACCATTGCATCCACACAAGAAATCATTTTACTATAATGTCATTGCTCTCATTCTTCTTCTCCGTCACTCTCATCAACCACCCCTACGCCACCATGGGAGACAATTCCGTCATAGACCCTGTAAATGTTTAACGTTGAGTAAGTTTTGCTAATACTTTCTATTTAGTTTCAATCGATTATCCGGATCTATTTTGGTTTACTCGATTGGTTTTTTTGGTCGATTTTTGTTTCATTGATAGTTATTGTTGATTGTTACAAGATATAAAGGTGGAGGAAACTCATAACAAGGTATTTTTTTATCCGAATAACAACATAAAGCTACCGTTGTGTAATTTAGCTTTCTATTGCCTACCGGAGCTTTAACACAGAATAAGAGAAAGAGGTACTCACTAACAATCTTCAAGAAACAGAAAACTGGCTATTTGAAGACGGTGGTGACGAATCTAAACAAGACTACACTGGAAGACTCAAAGATCTCAAAAAGGTGTCTAAAAATGCTATTTTTTTAATTGTTAATCTCTTGTGTAGTTGTGTAACATTGTTTGTTTTGGTAGTTATTAGAACCAATTGGAAATAAATATGAGGAAAATGTTATAGCAAAAGCAACAAAATATTTGCAAAGTTATATTGAAATTGGTCTATTCCTATTATTATAACAATTCTCTTGATAGCAAGTTGCGAACCCTGTCATTGTTAATCCATATTACTTTTCTTCCATATCTTAAGTGATAGTTTATGTTCTTTATATGCCATTTGTGGTTAAAAAATTAATGATTTGTATTTGTGATTCAGGGAATTGATAAACGAGTTACCTTCTGAAAGTCAATAAGACACATTGCGGCTTCGACAATTCCAGAACACACCAGGTATGACTTATCGCTCAAACGCATTTGAATTAGATCTTTATTGAACTATACATGGCATAGGTGGGTGTGATAATAATATGATTATTTGTGTTATTTTTTCATGTTGTTCACTTGTTTGTTAGTAAATCAACAGCTAAAACCAATGTGGGACTAGCCCACTTAGTAAAGGCACAAGCCTCTTAGAAGGGAGGCCTTAGGTTTAACTAAAAGTGGTCTATGGTATTATTATTGATTGATTAACAGAATACAATGAGATCCCATTATATAGGGATTATGATACATGATAAGAATGGAAACAAATATTATCTCCTAAGCTATACAATGAATTTAAATTAATTCAAAATACATTCTAGATATAGATAATGCTAAGATCCCCCCGCAGTTTGATCGGGCGCAGAGCAGACGGTTAAACTGGAGCGAAAAGACTGAAACATCTCTCGAGATAATCCTTTGGTGAAGATATCGGCGTATTGAGAAGCTGAGGGAACGTGAAGAACCCGAATATGACCAATACGAACTTTTTCCCGTACAAAGTGAATATCGATCTCCACATGTTTAGTTCTTTGATGTTGAACCGGGTTATTCAAGAGATAAACCGCAAAAACATTATCACAATAGACCACAGAGGCTCGTTGCAAAGGAATGTGAAGCTCGAGTAGTAAATTTCGTAACCATGTTGCTTCAGCAACTGCATTTGCTACTCCGCGATATTCAGCCTTGGCACTGGAGCGGGAGACAATAGGCTGACGTTTGGAAGACCACGACAGGAGATTATCACCTAGAAACACACACTAACCACTTGTAGAACGACGAGAATCTGGGCAACCACCCCAATCTGCATCAGAGTAAGCTACAAGAGACTGGATATTGGATTTAATGATCCGAATACCATAGGAAATAGTGCCCTGTAAATAACAAATAATTCGCTTCATAAAATTGAAGTGTGGATCCCGCGGCTCAGGCATAAACAAACACACCTGCTGAACCGCATAAGAAATATCAGGCCTTGTGAATGTTAAATATTGTAAGGCACCATCTAGGCTTCAATATAATGTGGGATTATGAAATAGGGACCCATCCGTGGCACTAAGTTTGCAAGACAAGTCCACGGGAGTCATGCATGGCTTACAAGATGACATGGAAGCTTTGTCGATGATGTCCTTGATGTATTGTGACTGGGAAAGAAAAATATCGTTACTCTGATGCGTAACTTTAATGCCAAGGAAGTGATGTAAGCGTCCCAAGTCAGTCATAGCAAATTCTCGTGAGAGTGCATCAATAATCTCCTTTAAAAATGCATCCGTGGATGCGGTGAGGATTATGTTGTCCACATACAAAAGTAAATAAGCAACATGAGGGCCCTTGTTATAAATAAACAAGGAAGTGTCACACGCACTGCTACGAAATCCCTGCGAAGTAATAAACGTGGCAAAGCGGGTGTACCATGCCCGAGGGGCTTGCTTCAAACCATAGAGGGACTTCTTCAACCTGCAAACAAAATTAGGACATCGCTTGTCCACAAAACCCGGGGGTTGATGCATATAGACCGTCTCCAATAAGTGTCCATGTAAGAAGGCGTTCTTGACATCCAACTGATGGATGGGCCAATATCGCAAGACAGCTAAAGACAAAACAGTGCGTATAGTAGCCGGTTTAACTACCGGGCTAAAGGTATCCTCACAATCAATGCCAACTGTTTGAGACTTACCATTAACCACCAGTCTCGCTTTGTAACGCTCCAAGGACCCATCCGACTTAAACTTGTGGCGAAACAGCCACATACAACGAATAATGGGTCTGTCAGTCGGACGGGGAACCAAATCCCATGTATCATTTTCCTGCAAAACATTAAACTCGGCCTACATGGCATGTGTCCAATTATGATCTGAGAAAGCTTTCGCATAGGAAGTAGGGACGGGTGAGAGTGGAGAGGTATGAAGGTTTAATGGTGTATGAGGTTTAAGGGAACCAGTCTTTGACTTGGTGGCCATGGGATGAGTGTTGGTCGGTTGGACATTGGGCTAGTAAGGGTGGGCCGTAGGTAAAGGATTGGTAGGCTGAGTTTGTGGAGCAATCGGGACGGATTGGTTTGTAGGCTGCAGTGGAGGGAACCCGGGTGGAGGGCCATGGTGGGCTGTTTGCGAGGTATGGGCCATAGGACGAGGCCTACGGGAGTAAGTAATGGGCCTGGGTGGGGTATTCAGGGATGGTTGGGCCGTTGTCTAGGAGTGTGTAGTGGGCCAAGTTGAAGATGAACGGGTAGGTGAGTTTACGGGAGGTATGGGGGTGTGGGTTGGAACCGGAGAGAATGTGAAAGTGGGTGGAATCGGATCGTCCAGAAAAGTATAGGAGGATGTCGGGTTGGGTATGGTGTATGGGAAAGTGTTCTCGTCAAAGGTGACATGACGAGAAATATGGACTTTGCCCGTGGATAGATCGAAGCATCTGTAGCCTCGAAAATCGGGTGGATATCCAAGGAATATGCAACGAATGGCTCGGGTATGAAGTTTGTGAGGTTGAGTAGCCGAGGTATTTGGGTAACATGCACACCCGAACACTCGTAAGTGATCGTAGGTAGGGTGGCGGAGGGAAAGGGCAAAGGTAGGGGTGAAGAAATTAAGTCGTTTGGTGGGTAAGATGTTGTGGAGGTTGGTGGCGTTGTGGAGAACTTCCACCCAAAAGGAGGGTGAAAGGTTGGCATGAATGAGCAGGGCACATATGATGTCGTTTAGACGACGGATCATACATTCTGCTCAGCCGTTTTGGGATTAGGTTTGTGGGCAGGAAAAACGGAAAAGGAGTCCGTTTTGATGAGCAAAGGTTTTGAAGGCGTTGTAGTCAAACTCGCCTCCTAAGTCACACTGAAAAATTTTTATGCGACGGTTAAATTGTGTGTGTATAAGGCGGTAAAATTTCACAAAGGTGGGAAATGTTTCGGATTTATATTTTAGAGGATAAACCCAAACAAAGTGTGAGAAATTATCAATAAGGATCATATAATATTTATAGCCGGTTTTGCTCATGACAGGAGAGGTCCACAAATCATAATGAATAATGTCAAATGGTGCAAAAGCAAAACTATTAGATGCATAAAAAGGTAAACGTTTACTGTTTGAAAGTTGACAAGAATTGCAAACTGTAGACCGATGGTCTTTATTACATGAGAAATTAAAATTACGACTAAGACTATCTAAAACTTGGGCGCCTGGATGGCCTAGACGGTCATGCCAGGGTAAGGAAGTAGTGGTGAGGAAACAGGCTTGAGGCGGCAAAAGAGGTTTGGTGAATGGATATAAGTCCCAGTGCTATTGTGGCGAGAAAGAATTTTTTCCATTGCGAAGGTCATTCAAAGAAAAACCAAACGGATCAAATTCAATAGAAACCCAATTATCACGTGAAAAACGTCTAATGGAAATTAGGTTTTTAATTATTTGGGGACTATATAGGATATTAGGTAAGATATAGGTTCGGTTAGGGAGTTTGTAAAAGCCTGTCCCAGATTTAACAATTGGAACACATTCGCCATTACCGACCAAAAGTTTATTAAAAGAAGTAGATGAAGATGGGATTTTAATCATACCTTGGTCCTGTGTGACGTGTGCCTCGGCCCCTGTGTCCATGTAGGAAGTAGGATCCTGTGCTTTCATTTGCATGGCAGATAAAGCGGCGCTCAAGTCAGACGGGCACAGTGCATTGTAGCCAAAGCCAGATGGAGGTGCCGACGGTTGCGGACTGAACCCAGTGTACTGGGCTGATGGATGGTCAGCTGGGTTATTGGGCTGGCCGAGTAGCCGTTGTAGGAAGAGTTGTTCGTGGGCTGCTTTTGGTTCGAAGTGGGCTGCCAGGCAGGTTGTGTAGGGTATGGGCAAGGTGGTGGAGTCCACCAGGCCCAGTTAGGATAGGCTTGCATGTGAGGGACCCAACCAGACATGGAGCGACCGGCACCCCGTCCACGTCCTCGGCTATAACGGCCCCTGCCCCTCCCCCTGCCCAGCCAGAGCCGTATGACTGCTGGTAAGGCGTCGGGTTCGGGTTGGGCGATGGGTTCTGGTTGGTTGACGGGGTAGTGGAGGGCTGCGGTTGGTTGGAGTGCTGAGCTACAAGGATAGAAGATGTTGTTGACTGACGAGCTTCCATACGAATGACCTCATCCTGCAGCATGGTACGGGCAGTGTCCCAGTCAGAGTTGTTTTGGTGTATTAAGGAGGCGGTAGTATCATACTCTTGAGGAAGACCACGAACTAATTGAAGAACAAGACGAGATTCGGTCACAGGTTGATCAACGTCTTTAAGTTGGTTTGCCAGATCGCTGAGACGTTGGCAGTAGTCATCAATGGACGAACAACTGGCAAGAGTAAGGTTGCAAAACTGAGTTTCCAAGGCGGCAACCCGTGCTTTCTTGTTACTAAGGAATTTCTTTTCGAGCTTGAGCCAAGCGGCTCGAGCCGTAGAGACATGTCCCAGCAAGGTAGGCAGAATAGAGTCGGACACGGTGCTCAGAATCCACTGAGGAACCAGAGCATCGAGTTCGACCCAGATCGGGTATTCGGGTGCTGTGTTATCAGGCGGGTCGGTACCGTCTATATGATCGAGTACCTTATAGGCGATGGCGTGCAATCGGAAAAGCTTAACCCAGGAGGTGTAGGTGACAGTTTTCCCACAAGGGTGCGTATTTTGGACTGAATATTGGTAACAGACTACACAGGGAGAAGGGGATGGGTTTGCCGGCCGAAACCGACGATTGAGGGCTGTTGGCTTCCTTAGTCATGTTCGAAAACAGGAAGACAAAAGAAAAGGAGACCGGCGGCGATTAGGGTTGAAGAGCCGTAGCTCTGATACCATAAAAGTGGTCTATGGTATTATTATTGATTGATTAAGAGAATACAATGAGAGGTTGAGTTATTCTACAAAGGCTACAAAAAAATGAGAAGGGTGAGAAGCCACTAGAAAATGACATGTGTCCAAAGGATTAAACAAGTGGGAGGGGTAATTTTGTCAAAAACATATGCACATGCAAGTCATATGCCATTTCCCCCTTCATTTTTGAATGTCCGTAACTTTTTTATACGCCATCTTTTTTAAAAAAAAATTATACCATAAAATTGAGCGTCTTTTTATCTTTAATATGAGTACCATATTGTTATACTTTTGAAAAAAAATTCAAAACCCACTTGCGTAAGACACAATGGAGTGTAAAACACAATGAATACCAATTAAATATAGGGTATAAAGTATAATCAAGAGTCTAGTAAAACACAATGGACGACATACTAAAGACACAATGAATAGAAGACTAAAACACAATGAATACTTTTGAAAAAAAAAATTGAAAACCCAGTTGTGTAAGACACAATGGATGACATACTAAAAACACAATGAACAGAAGACTAAAACACAATGAATACTTTTGAAAAAAAAGTTAAAAACCCAATTGTGTAAAACACAATGGACGACATAATAAGGACACAATGAACAGAAGATTAAAATACAATGAATACTTTTGGGAAAAAAGTTAAAAACCCAGTTGCGTAAGACACAATGGAGATAACGTAAAACACAATGAGTACCAATTAAATATGCAATGAACAATAGGGTATAAAACACAATGAACAGTTTAATAAAACACAATGGATGACATATTAAAGACACAATGAACAGAAGACTAAAACACAATGAATAATAGACTTAAACACAATGAACAACATAAAAAAACACAATATACACCTAAATACAAAACTCATTTGCATAAAACACAATGAAAAGCATACTAAAAAGACAATTGACAAAGTTAAATCATGTGTAGACTAAAAAACATATTTATAAAGCACACATGCATACTATAACACAATGAACGAGCAGAAGACACAACGGAGAAGAAAACCCATTTAGCACGATTTTTTTTTCAACTTTAATGTAGCAATGTGGTACTCATATTAAAGATAAAAAAACGCTCGTTAATATGGTGAAATTTTGTTGAAAAAAAAATGTCGTATGAAAAAGCTATAGACGTTTTAAAATGATGGGAGGAATTGACATGTGCATTGCATGTGGAGAGAGAAAATCAACAAATGTGGTTTTCCTTTTATGCCCTTCCTCTAATTTATTATTTTTTTTTTCAAACAAACTAATCTCAACCCTTCAAATATATGATCAATGGATCACAATCCTTCTCACCCTTCTTAAAAAAAATGTCTTGTGTATTTGATCCTAACCCTATAATGAGATCCCACTATATAGAGATTATGATACATGATAAGAATGGAAACAAATATTATCTCCTAATCTATACAATCAATTTAAATCAATTCAAAATACATTGTAGATATAGATAATGCTAAGATAAACATGGGCAAGGGTAGTAATTTATAATTTTGATGTAAAGTAGAGTAGAGTAACATTTTCCCTTAAAAAAAATAAACCCTTTGAGTTTGTGTTTAGTGCTTTGTTGGTGTGATATTGTTAACTATTTCATTTTGTTTACACTTAATGGCTATGAGAATAGATCACTTATTTATTACTAATAGTATTTAAGAAATTTGATATTCACTTGAATAGTCATATGTGATTTGAATTAATGATCAAGTATCGGGTCTAGATCTGTTATATCTGCAGCTTTACTTGCACCTTATGCAAAAACTTTTCCTAATAACCGGTTTGAGAGATAATATCTTTGTATAATGTCAAGTAAAATTTATGATTATGTTAATTTAACTTTTCTTTATAAAAAAGTCTCTTGTTTGTCTGCAAAGGAAGCTTATACTATTGAAATGTTTAATCTTAAAAGCTTGTAGTAAACATAACCAGGATCTGATGGAGATGGTTAGTCAAAGCATCAGTAAGAAAAGTTTTAAAAGTGCCACAATTCATTCTTGGCATTCACATGCAACTTCCTGCTATAAAGTCCCATACTCTTGAAATACAATTAACGGCAACTGATTTGCCCAGTTTACATTTTTCCCCTTTGGAAATTAGGACAAATCCTTTGAGCATAAGGTACAAACATGGTTCACACAAAGCAGATTTGATGCCAAATAATTTTACACAAAAGAGCTTAGCTTTTACACCAAGTAGTAGCCCACTTAGAAAGGTCATGAAGCCCCCAAAGTTAAAGTTAAAGGGAAAGTGACATGTTTAGATAGAGATTAGGTGACTTAATTGTCATTATTCTAAAATACCTCCTCTCTTACATAGCATCTCCTATTCAGACTGTGAGAAGGTTTATTCAACATGATGTTCTCATTGATTTCACCCCTATAAATAATACAACAACCTCCTATAATTATGGAGGAGAATAATCATCTCATAATTACAATTAATGATTAACATATATAGCATATTCTATTACGCCCCCGCAGTTGAAACGTCGGGAGGTCTGATGTTGAGACTTGTCCGAAAATCATCAAAGAGGATCCGCAGGAGACCTTTTGTGAAAATGTCAGCAATCTGATGACGGAATGGAACATGTAGAACACGAATGTGCCCGCGTTGCACCTGTTCGCGGACAAAGTGAATATCAAGTTCGATATGTTTTGTGCGTTGATGTTGAACCGGGTTGCCCGAAAGATAAACCGCACTGACATTGTCACAATACACTAGTGTAGCCCGAGACAGTAGATGATGAAGCTTGAGGAGGAGGTTACGCAGCCAGCAGATATCAGCAACAACGTTTGCGACACCTCGATACTCGGCTTCAGCGCTGGACCTGGAAATAGTGGATTGGCATTTTGAAGACCAAGATATCAGGTTATCTCCCAAGTAGACACAATAACCGGATGTAGAGCAACGAGTGTCGGGGCAGCCAGCCCAGTCGGCATCTGTATAAGCTACGAGAGATAGATTGGGAGCAGGACCCAAACGAAGACCATGATCGGCAGTACCTTGTAGATAACGAATTATGCGCTTTAAAGCGTTCCAATGATCCAGCCGTGGTGCGTGCATGTGCATGCATATCTGCTGTACCGCATAAGAGATATCTGGTCTGGTGAAAGTGAGATACTGGAGAGCACCAGCTAGACTGCGGTAAGTAGACTGGTCGTCATGTAGAGGCCCGGAGTCAGCAGAGAGTTTGGACTGGGTGTCAACCGGAGTGTTAACCGGTTTGCAAGAGTCCATTGAGGCCCGATGTATGATGTCTTGAATATAAGCCTGTTGAGAGAGGAACATACTGTAGCCCGTCCTAGTAACATGAATGCCCAAAAAATATGAAAGAGGGCCCAAGTCTTTCATTGCGAACTCACCTGACAATTTCTGAACTAATCCGGTCCGAAGAGATTCAGTGGATGTGGTGAGGATGATGTTGTCCACGTAGATAAGGAGATAAGCAGTGTGATGATCTGGTCGTCACGGTTCATACAAACCTAATTAACCTAAGTAGATAGGATAAGTAGGGTATCAATCCAAGGAGCGTGTGGTTAGTGGATATTGTTTAGTTGATTAAACGGTGTAACTTATGAAGGTGCTAATTAACTGTGAAAAGTGCAAGTTGTCATTTAAGAATTGATTTGAAAGGATTGTGGTTGTTATAATAAAACTTGAATTGAAATTATAAAAGTGAAGAGTAATGTGGATTGTAAAAAATTTTAATTAAGATGATCATACCTAGGTTTCAACAACTAAAGTCTAAGGTTTTCACAAATGGGTCAAACAAATGTAGTGCAATTGGTGTTAACGGGGTGATTGTTCAATAGGCTTAGGTGTCAAGTTTCATCAACATCAGAGATGGACTAAACTACACTTCATTACCTAGAACATACAACCCTATGTCTGTATTAGAGCAAGAAAACATGTTCATGACATTAGAAATTGGCACAAGATCAATTAACTAAAATGAATTCAACATAAGATTAATCGCAATCTAATACAATTAATTCAAACACACAATCACACAATTAAAAGTTTAGAGAAATACCCAAATGTTAAACCCTAGAACTTCAACGTTTACTTCCTAGGCATGATACAAAGAAATTAGCCAAGCATGGCCATGGTGTTCTTCATGAATCTCTTGTCTCCTATCTTGAGTATTTTTCTTCTTGAGAGGTAATGGATGGATGGATGTTGAAGATGATAAAAATGAATGATGAACCAAATCTCCAATCCCCCAAATTCCTTGGTCAAACTCCCCATAAAACAATTAAAAACTGCATTAAATCTTCTGTTGACCAAGTCTTGTCAGATGGCACCGTCAGAGACGGCGAGACTGTCGTCAGATACGGCGATGGCGTCAGAGACAGTATGTTTGCCGTCAGAGATGGCCAGAACCTTCATTGTACTTTTCATGGCCTTCTTTCTCCCAATGCTTCTCAACTCCAATCTTTTACTCTAGCCGTGTGTAAACTTCACTCAATAAGCGCTTTTAACCTGAAACATCAAATCAAATCAAAGTGCTATATTCCGTTTCAAATAATCATGTTAAAGCACCATTTTAGATTCGATAGAGGCGGGGTTTTCAACCACGCATCACATCCCCACACTTATCTTTTGCTTGTACTCAAGCAAATTCAATTCATATTTTCACATTCATCAAACATGAGGTAGCTTACCATCCTTAAACATTGCAAGTTAAGGTCCTAAGTCATACCCAACTCATTCTATCCACACGCTTTAGAATGTCATGATATACTTAGGATTTTTATGCTCAAAACAAGTGTTCCCCCAAAATTAGATCTCCTTCAATAGTCAATGTTCCAGCACACACATCCCTCACAATTTTCTCTCAACTCGGTTCAAATTGACTAGTATTAGTGTGCTAGTATATATGTATGTGAACACTCTTAGCCAAATGTGACCCATGTTAGCATAAGTTTGCATCTCAATCACCCTCCACCAAATTGCACAAAGTCATTACACAAGTCAAAAGGTCTTTTCAAAGGGTTATAACGGGGCTTGGTGAAAGGGTATGGAATGGAAAATTTGAAAGTGACTAAGGTAACGACAGTTGGATTTTTTATTACTTTACTCTCAACCTATGTACAATCTAAATAATCTAATAACTACAAGGCGATATTCTGCCTTTTATTTTCTCACAGACAATACATGCTTTCATGTTTCTCTTCTTTTTCATAACTTTTTTCAATTTTTTTTTTTTTTTTGCACATAAGATTTTTGCAATAAGAAACAAACTAGCTCAACTCAAATCCAAATGAACATAACATGCAAAGAAATGTAATGTATGTGAAATGTAGCATGTTATGGTGGCTCAATTACTCACAATTGGAATTAGGTAGCGTATGTGACATATGTGTGGATCATCAACTTCATCAAGAGACCTACTTCCAAGTAAACACTCATACTTCTTTTTATAAAATTATAATCAAACATCTATCACATGGGCTTTCTTGAGTTTAACCATGACAAATGACCAAAATGGTTCACACATCCCCTGTAAGTTCCTGTTAATCGCGTTCTTTAAAATGCAATTTTGAGGACATTTTTGAAAAATTTTGAAAAATTTTAGCCATTTTCTCCCCCATCCCCACACTTTGAGGCGAACATTGTCCTCAATGTGTAGAATTTAAATGAAGGATTTCAGTTTTCAAAATTTTCCCTCCCCACACTTAAGATCAACATTGTCCTCAATGTGAAGAAGGATTCGTTATGTTTTATGGGAATGTGATGACACCACAACCATAGATGTTCCCCCAATGTAATCGAAATAGCAAGCAAGTTCACTAATTTCATACTACAAAGTAGACAAAGGAATCTGATGCACCTGGTCATTCTTGTTCTTTGAATATTCAATCTTCTCAATAATGCATCTTTCCTTTTCATCTTCCTCGGCTTACGCTTCCGGTGTAAACGCCTCTTTCTTGCGTTTGACGAGATTTCTACCAAGTTGGCCTTAGATTTCTTCCTTCGATACATCATGGAGGTTGAGAACACAACTAAATGATTGAACAATTGATAATAATTGACCATGAACAGAAAAACCCCAAAATTTCAAAAAAAAAATTCGTGACCAAGAGGTTCAAAATTCTTGAAATTTGTGCAGAATCTTGTAAAAACGACCCAAGATTTGGATTCCTCTCGAAAAATTACACAAGATAGACCCCAAAATCGCTTGATTTGGTTAAGTTTTGAGTGAGTTATGGTGATGGGAAGATTAGGGTTCTTGAAGTTTTGTGTGGAGAAGATGAAGAAGAAAACAAAATGGTAGATGATAGGTTAATTGAAAAGGGTTAAAGGTTTAATGACTTGGTGTTGTGTTTGGATTTGGGTATAAGGTTTGGGTTTAGGGGTGTTTGGGATCGGATTTTAATAGAATTAGAGGGTGTTTGGTTATGGAGTTCAAGGAATAAGGCATGAGGTCGTCCAAGGAGCCGTCTGCCGCGACTTTCGGCGTCCAGAAGCAGTTCGCCGTCTCTGACGGATGGGTCGCCGTCTCTGACGGCGGCTGATTAGAAAAGGGATTTTTGGCAGCCGTCTGGAGGCCGTCTGCCGTCTGTCGCCAGTTTGGCCGTCTAGAGTTCGTCTGGCCGTCTTTGACGGCTGGTCTGCCGTCTCTGACGGCGGGTCTTCTTTTTTTTTTTCAGCATTGGCCGTTTGGGGTGGCGTCTGTTGCAGATTTTCGCGTTTGGGAGCTGCTGGCCGTCAGAGACAGCTACCCCACCGTCTCTGACGGCGGTTGATTTGGTTTAGCTCATTTGTAAGCCGTTTGGGAGGCCGTTTACCGCGAGTTTAGACGTCTGTCCCTTTTGTGTGGCCGTCAGAGACAGCTAGCCCACCGTCTCTGACGGTGAGGCTTTTATTTGAGCGTTTGGGAGGCCGTCTGCCGCAAGTTAAGGCGTTTGCATTTTTAACCCAGCCGTCGGAGACGGCTACCTCACCGTTTCTGACGGCGGGTCTGTTTCATTTTTTTTTTTTTAAGCCTACAAAACTAATAAAAAATTTTATACAATTTACACGAAGCTCTCCACCCCCCGAAAAAATTAGTATTGTCCCCAATACTAGTAGTTAGAGTACGTACCTGGGATGAGAGCTAACACTTGCAATTTTAATTGATTTCGTAGGTTGGTAAGCCTTCTAAAAAGCTTACCAATTCTACTATCTTACCATGTTCCGTGAGATGTTCTATATAAGGCTTCAGACGGTGCCCATTCACAGTTTGCTTCACTCCATCTTTCAGGTCCTCAATCTCCACCTCGCCAAACTTTCCAACCCGCGTGATTATGTATGGGCCATTCCACTTGCTTTTGAGTTTCCCTGGGAAGAGCTTCAACTTAGAATTGTAGAGCCAAACTTTTTGACCCACTTCGAACTCCTTCTTACGAATTTTCACGTCATGAGCCCTTTTCATTTGGTCCTTGTATTTTGACGCGATCTCATAAGCCTCGTTCCGTAGCTCTTCCAACTCACACAACTTGAGTTTCCGTTCTCGACCTGCATCATCATAACTCAAGTTAACCTTTTTTATAGCCCAAAATGCCCGGTGAACTAATTCAACCGGGAGATGACAATCTCTACCGAACACTAGTCGATAAGGAGTTGTTCCAATAGGTGTTTTGTAGGCCGTGCGGTAAGCCCACAAAGCATCATCTAACTTTGTTGACCAATCGTTTCGGTCTGCACGAACCGTCTTTTGCAAAATTTCTTTGATTTGCCTATTGGAAACCTCAACTTGTCCACTAGTTTGTGGATGATATGGGGTGGCAATCCTATGGTCAACACCATACCGTTTAAGCAATTTTCCAAATTTCCGGTTTTTAAAGTGGGACCCACCATCACTAATGATTGTCCGGAGTATCCCAAACCTTGAAAAATATGTGTTTGTATAAAATTGCAAACAACGGTATGGTTATTAGTTTTGGTGGCAATAGCTTCGATCCACTTTGAAACATAATCTACTGCCACCAAAATATATAAATTACCAAAGGAGTTGGGAAATGGTCCCATAAAATCGATTCCCCACACATCAAAAACATCAACAACAAGAATGGGTTGCATTGGCATTTCATCACGCTTTGAGATGCTTCCTAATTGCTGGCAATGTAGGCAATTCTTTGCATACTCAAACGAATCTCGAAAAATTGTTGGCCAATACAACCCACTCGATAAAACCTTGTGACCCGTCTTTTGGCCACTAAAATGCCCTCCACATGCATAAGAATGCACATGCTTCAACACACTCATGATCTCCTCATCCGGAATGCATCTTCGAATGATTTGATCCGCTCCTACTTTAAACAAGTCTGGGTCATCCCAAATATAATGTTTCACTTGGGACAAGAAATGGAGCCTCTGTTTCCTCACCCAATGTTCCGGCATTGTACCTGTCACCAAAAAATTCACAATATGAGCAAACCAAGGTAATGTCGAGACGGTCAATAAGTGCTCATCCGGGAATGACTCATTAATATCATTCGTTGAGTCTTCCTCCTCAACCATCAGTCTAGACAAATGGTCCGCAACCACATTCTCCGTGCCTTTCTTATCAAGGATCTCCAAATCGAACTCTTGTAGCAAGAGTATCCACCTTATCAATCGGGGCTTAGCATCCTTCTTATCCATTAAGTACCTGACAGCACTATGATCAGTATAGATAATAACTTTGCTACCCCACACATAAGACCTAAATTTATCCAAAGCATATACCACCACAAGTAGCTCTTTTTCGGTAGTGGTGTAATTCAATTGTGCCTCCAAAAGAGTCTTACTTGCGTAGTATATAGCAACGGGTTTCTTATCCACCCGTTGACCCAACACGGCCCCAACCGCATACCCACTTGCATCACACATAATTTCAAAAGGTAAAGACCAATTAGGTGATTGCAAAATTGGAGCCTCAACCAATTTCCTTTTCAAATTATCAAAGGCTTCGACACATTTTTCATCAAACTCAAATGGGGCATTTTTTAATAATAGTTTACATAAAGGTTTTGTGATGTCACTAAAACCCTTAATAAATCTCCTATAAAATCCCGCATGCCCCAAAAACGATCTTATCCCTTTGACATTTGTGGGATGAGGTAAAGTTGATATGACTTGAATTTTGGCATGGTCAACCTCAATCCCACGACTCGAAACGACATGACCCAATACTATCCCTTCTTGGACCATAAAGTGACTTTTCTCCCAACTCAATACCAAATTTGTTTTTACACATCTTTGTAGCACCTTTTCCAATTGATTTAAGCAAGAATCAAATGATGACCCAAAAATAGAAAAGTCATCCATGAAGATTTCCAAAGACTCCCCCACCATATCTGAAAAGATACTCATCATACACCTTTGAAAGGTGGCGAGGGCATTACAAAGACCAAATGGCATTCGCCTAAATGCAAAAGTGCCATATGGACAAGTAAAGGTAGTCTTTTGTTGATCCTCGGGATGAATAGCAATTTGATTGTAACCCGAATACCCATCCAAGAAACAATAAAATTTTTTTCCGGCTAATTTTTCTACTATTTGGTCAATGAAAGGTAAAGGAAAATGATCTTTGGAAGTTGCAGCATTCAACTTCCTATAGTCAATACAAATACGCCACCCGGTTACCGGCCGGGTAGCTACCTCCTCACCTGAGTCGTTTTTCACGACTTGAATACCTGCTTTCTTTGGAACGGTTTGAGTTGGACTAACCCATTGGATATCCGAGATGGGGTAAATGATACCCACATCTAACCATTTCAACACCTCTTTCTTCACAACTTCCCGCATGTTAGGATTTAATCTCCTTTAAGCATCTCTTGCGGGAGTTACTTTCTCATCTATGATGATTTTGTGCATCACAATTGACGGACTAATACCCTTTAAATCCGCCACAGTCCACCCAATAGCAGCTCTATGGGTCACCAACACCTTCATCAATTTTTCTTCATGCTCCCCAGTCAAGTTTGAAGCAATGATTATCGGGAGCGTGTTACCTTCACCAACATAAGCATATTTCAAATGCTTAGGCAACTCCTTCAATTCCACTTGTGGTGGCTCGACTAATGATGGCTTCAATTTCGTGTCAATATGATCCGGAAGACTTTCCACTTGATGAGTCCATGGTGGTCTTCCTTCCTGTACCGCCCTTGCTTCTTGATTCTTCTCCTCCTTAGCTATGCCTTTCAACATTTCCACCTGTGACCTATCGAACATAAAACACTCCTCTATTGTGCTTTCCTCGTCTACAATGGTGTTGTATAGAGGTATGCACTCGTCAACAATGTCCGCCATATAGCATTCATCATTGACTAGAGGGTTAGTCCCATTTGAAAAAACATTTAACCGAAACCTACGGTTACCAAAGGTCATGTCAAGCATGCCCGTTTTGCAATTAATTTGGGCATTGGCTGTGGCCAAAAATGGTTGAGCTAGTATAACTGTGGGTTGTTTGGTTAGGTCCATGGAAACATAATCAAGTACTAAAAAGTCCACCGGATAATAAAAATCTTCGACTTTTACTATCACATCAGTAACCATCCCACGGGGTAGTTTAGGAGTCAAGTCAGCTAACACCACCGTGGTATTAGACTCCTGAAGTGGACCAAATTCGTATTGGTCATAAAGACTACCCGGTAAGATGCTTACACTAGCTCCAAGGTCCAAGAGTGCCCGTGTCATTTTAAATTCTCCAACTTGAATGGATATGATGGGCGCCCCCGGATCTTGCAACTTTGGTGGAAGTGAACCTGAAAGAATAGAACTCACATTTTCGGTTAAATCAATTTTCTTTGGAATTTTGTGAATTCTCTTTTGGGTACACAAATCTTTCAAGTATTTTGCATAAGAAGGAATTTGTTTGATTGCATCCAAAAGTGGTAAATTAATTTTTACTTGTTTAAAAATTTCCCATAACTCTTCTTGTTGTGGGCCTCTTCTTTTAACCACTTTTTTAGATGGCTCCAACAATGCATCGGGATAAGGGATGGTATTACCCTCCATACCCTTTTCCTTAGCCTTGGGAGCTTGTTTGTTCTCAACGGGTTTTGATTTTTCAGAAAAATTTTTACTTTGATTTTGACCCGTTTTCTCCTCACCTTCACTCTCATCACTCACATCTTCCACCCCCCTTCAACAAATTGGGGAGATGGTGGCTCAATTTTATTCTCAATTTTATTATCAATGATTTTACCACTACGAAGAACGGTTACCTTATTAATGGGAACATTGCGAGTGTTCTTCGAATTCGAACCTTGATGTTGTGGGTTGAGAGTGGTATCACTAGGAAGCTTCCCCGTGCTTCCTCTCCATTGAGCCATTTCTTCCGCTAGTTGACCCACTTGTTTAGCTAAGGCCTCATGAGACTTATCTCTCACCTCATTCACCTTCTTCATTTCCTTGATGTCATTGTTGGAGTCCTTCATCATATTCATTAGTGCATCCAACTTTGAACTCAAGGACTCATCACCACCTTGACTTCCCGAAGAATTTCCTTGATTGCTTGAGGAGCCGCCTTGGTTGTAACCCCGTTGGTAATTATTGTTGTACCCTTGGTTACCACCTTGATTGTAGTTGTTTCTTTAGTAACCACCTTGATTACCACCTTGGCAACCTTGATATTGCCCACCACCGCTTTGATTACCCAATTGAAAGTTCGGGTTCATTTGATTAGAAGGATTACCATACCTAAAGTTAGGATGGTTTCTCAAGCCCGCATGATAAGTGTTGGAGTTCATGTCATACTTCCTTTCCCCATACACTTGATTTACTTCTTCGGTGGTTTGACCCATATCACCGGGGCACTCACTAGCCTTATGCCCCAAATCTCCACAATTATCACAAACTGGGTATTGTACCGCTGACACCTCCCGTTTCTTCATCCTTGCCAACTCTCTTTCTAACTGAGCAATCCAGTCTTTAGAGCTTGAATCTGAATCGGGAAGAGATTTAGAGACCGGGTGTTTAGTTCTTCGATTAGCTGCCTCCTCTGATTTTGAATTCCTTGCCATTAGTTCCAAAAAATCCCAGTCTTCTTGCTCTGGATTAGATAACAAAGTCCCATTTCTAGTAGACTTGAGGTATTTTCTTTCCTCCTTACTCAGTCCATTCACAAAACTACTAACCAATTCCCAAAGGTTGATGTTATGGTGCGGGCATTTCCGAATTAACTCCTTGAAGCGAGTGAAAGCTTCATGAAGTGGTTCCCCTTGTAACTGTTGAAAGGAACGAATCTCTAACCGTACCCCATCCATTTTAAAACTAGGGAAATATTCATCCAAAAACACCTGTTGCATCTCTCCCCAAGTATAGATGCTGTGTGCGGGCAAAGTAAGAAACCACGTCTTTGCCTTATCCTTGAGGGAGAACCGGAACAACCTTAGCTGAACTTCATCTAAAGAGAAATTGTGACCCCCCATGGTACCACACATTGCTTTGAATTCAGAGAGGTGGTCGTATGGGTCTTCAGTGGCCATTCCATGAAAGTGAGGAAGAATGTTGATATAATTTGGTTTGCAGTCAAAAGTTCTTCTTCCTGGAGGTGGTGGTACAATTGGTGACTCGTTCTCAGAAGCAAGTGGTCTAAATCGACCATTAACCCCTTGCATTGGAACTGGGGGCCTTCTTCGTGGAGCATTAACTTCTTCATCTCTTGGTGGTCTTCTCCCATTAGGTCTTCTTTCTGCTCGACCCACAAAATTTTCACCCCGATTTTGGTGAATGTTGGGAATTTGATGCCTTCTTGGGTTTTGCCTGGGGTGATGATTATTGAAGACATGATTGTAGTAACCGTCATTACCCCCATTTCGATTTGCACCCATATCAGAATTATTATCACTTTGATACTCCTCCTCATCCCCATGATCATCACTAACATTTCGGTAACCCCAATCCTCATCTTCCTCGGTGTAATCCCTTTCTGAATATTCATCTTCCCCCGAATGGTAAGAATGAACACTAACTCTATCCGATGATTGATAACTTGGTACGCTGAATGGGTCATCATCATTAATGTTCGCCTTTAATTCTTCAATATTCTCAACATGATCATCATATCTGACTTCATTGTATCGATTGACCGGATCAAATGCGGGATTGCCACGGTTAGATATGGAAGAACCTTGGTTTACATTTCGGTTGTTGGGATTTCGGTTATGAAGTGGTTGGTGAGGTGGGTGTTGTTGTGAATGTTGGGTTCGGTTTTGATGAGGTGGAGTGGGTGGTCTTCGATTTTCACCTGAACGGAGATTTGGGTTTGAACTTGCCATTTGAACGGTTCCAAAGGACAAAGGTTGACTTGTGGGTGGTGATTGGGAGTTAGAAGGAATCGGCTCCTCTAACCGGTGTTGTCGGTTTCTTCTTGCTACTCTCTCGATTTCCGGTTCAAACACTAAAGGAGATGTCCTCCCCGAATGTCTTGTACGCATGCACTACCTGTAAACTGCACAAATAACACACCCCGCGTAACAAGGAAAAGTAGAGAATAAACCAAACAAACAATTAAACAGATTATCACAATATCAACTACTCAATAAACACTAAGCGCACTAGCTCCCCGGCAACGGCGCCATTTGATGATCCGGTCGTCACGATTCATACAAACCTAATTAACCTAAGTAGATAGGATAAGTAGGGTATCAATCCAAGGAGTGTGTGGTTAGTGGATATTGTTTAGTTGATTAAACGGTGTTACTTATGAAGGTGCTAATTAACTGTGAAAAGTGCAAGTTGTCATTTAAGAATTGATTTGAAAGGATTGTGGTTGTTATAATAAAACTTGAATTGAAATTATAAAAGTGAAGAGTAATGTGGATTGTAAACAATTTTAATTAAGATGATCATACCTAGGTTTCAACAACTAAAGTCTAAGGTTTTCACAAATGGGTCAAACAAATGTAGTGCAATTGGTGTTAACGGGGTGATTGTTCAATAGGCTTAGGTGTCAAGTTTCATCAACATCAGAGATGGACTAAACTACACTTCATTACCTAGAACATACAACCCTATGTCTGTATTAGAGCAAGAAAACATGTTCATGACATTAGAAATTGGCACAAGATCAATTAACTAAAATGAATTCAACATAAGATTAATCGCAATCTAATACAATTAATTCAAACACACAATCACACAATTAAAAGTTTAGAGAAATACCCAAATGTTAAACCCTAGAACTTCAACGTTTACTTCCTAGGCATGATAAAAAGAAATTAGCCAAGCATGGCCATGGTGTTCTTCATGAATCTCTTGTCTCCTATCTTGAGTATTTTTCTTCTTGAGAGGTAATGGATGGATGGATGTTGAAGATGATAAAAATGAATCATGAACCAAATCTCCAATCCCCCAAATTCCTTGGTCAAACTCCCCATAAAACAATTAAAAACTGCATTAAATCTTCTATTGACCAAGTCTTGTCAGATGGCACCGTCAGAGACGGCGAGACTGTCGTCAGATACGGCGATGGCGTCAGAGACAGTATGTTTGCCGTCAGAGTCAGACAGAACCTTCATTGTACTTTTCATGGCCTTCTTTCTCCCAATGCTTCTTAACTCCAATCTTTTACTCTAGCCTTGTGTAAACTTCACTCAATAAGAGCTTTTAACCTGAAACATCAAATCAAATCAAAGTGCTATATTCCGTTTCAAATAATCATGTAAAAGCACCATTTTAGATTCGATAGAGGCGGGGTTTTCAACCACGCATCACAGTGTCATGACCATTATGATAAATAAATAGGGAGTTGTCTGACTTGCTTTGACAAAACCCTTGTAGAGTGACAAAGTCTGTGAATCGCTGGTACCAGGCTCGAGGAGCCTGCTTCAATCCGTATAGAGACTTACGAAGACGACATACATGGTCTGGATAATCCCGGTGTCTGAAGCCCATAGGCTGATGCATGTAGACGGTTTCTTCCAAGTTGCCATGAAGAAAGGCGTTTGTAACGTCCAATTGATGAATAGGCCAGGACTTGGATAGAGCCAATGAAAGAACTAGCCCTATAGTGGACGACTTGACGACTGGACTAAATGTTTTGCCACAGTCGATGCCCGTCTGTTGCTTGCGACCATCACATACCAAGCGTGCTTTATACCGCTCCAAACTGCCATCTGACCTGTATTTATGTTTAAACAACTGCATGCTACGTATAATATTCATGTCAGGGGTCCTAGGTACAAGTTCCCAGGTCTTGTTTTTAATAAGTGCGCTAAATTCAGTTGACATGGCATTGTACCACTCTGGAGAGGACAAGGCAACCTGTGGGTTTTTCGGGACGTGTACGATGGTAGAGGTGTGTAGGTTGAACAGGTGTTTGGGTTTGGTAATGCCACTCATGGATCTGGTGTGGATGGTCCGGTTAGTGGGCTGAGGTGGAGGAGGAGGGGGAGGGGCTGGTGAATGGTCCGAGTCTGTAGAGTGGATCTCGTGAGCTGGAGACGGGTGGGAAACAGGAGTCGGAGATGGGAATGTGGAATGAGGCACGTGGGCCGGAGTGGGTGGTATGTGAGTGGAGGAAGGGCTAGAGTTTTGGGCTGAGGGTAAATGTGAGGATTGGGCCGTAGTGGAGACAGTGTTTGTGGGTGGGCCAGTTTGTGGAGTGGGAGAAGTGGGGACGGTGTTTATTGGGCTAGGCGAAGAGACAGAAGGGGAGGTGAGGTTAGGAGATTGTGAGGAGGGTGTGGAGGGTGTGGTGTTGGGCGGTTAGGGATTTTTGGTGCGGTGTAGGTAGTCCCAAACGAGTGGGTTGATAGTGGGGTTGAGAAAATCATAGGAGGGTGGTTTAGTTGGTGATTGGATGGTGTAGGGGAAAATGGACTCCTCAAAGTGGACATGTCTAGAGATAGTTATTTGATGGGTAGTGAGGTCTAGACACTTATACCCATGGTGATTTGTGGGGTACCCGAGGAAGACACAGGGGTGAGAACGGTAGTTAAGTTTATTGATGGTGGTATGAGGGTGTAGGGGGTAGCAAAGGCACCCGAAGACACGAAGGTGATCGTATTTCGGTATGCAATTGTAAAGGAGGGTGGTTGGGGATTGGAAGTTGTGAAGTTTTCTAGGTAGAATGTTTAGGAGGTAGGTGTCGGTTTCAAGAGCATGATGCCACAAGTTGGGAGGAAGTGAGGCTTGGGCAAGGAGAGTTCGGATCATATTGTTAATGGTGCGGATTTTGTGTTCCGCTTTGCCATTTTGGGAAGAGGTGTAGGGACAAGAGAAGCGAAATTGCATGCCGTTATGATTACAAAAATTGTAAAAATGTTGATTGGCATATTCTTTCCCATTGTCACATTGAAATTGTTTTATTTTACGAGAAAATTAGGTGTGAGTAAAATTGTGGAAGTTGGCAAAGGTTTGGAACACGTGGGACTTATTAGATAAGGGAAAAGTCCATAAAAATTTAGTAAAGTCATCTAAAAATAAGATGTAATATTTATGGCCACTGGTACTAAGTATTGGGGAGGTCCATATATCACTGTGTACAATATCAAAGGCAGAATGATATCATTGACAGAATCATAAAATGGCAATTTAATACTTTTACCAAAAATGCAAGGTTCACAATGTGATATATTAAGTTTTGCATAATCAACAAAAGATGACAGTTTCAAAGACTGTAAAATATTATTGCCGGGATGACCCAATCTTTGGTGCCAACGATCTTGAGACACAGCAACAAAAGTGGATGGCTGAGTGGACTTGAGTGGGAGAGGTTCAGTTAATGGATAGAGGTCCCCAGTGCTATTGCATCGTAGGATAGGAGCCCGTGTTTTGAGATCCTTCACAAGAAAGCCAAATGGGTCAAATTCAATAGACACTAAGTTGTCAGTGGTAAGGCGACGGACAGAAATAAGTGATTTGATAATATTAGGGGCAAACAAGACATTATTAAGTTTTAGGGGAGGGAATGGTGGGGGAAGGACTTGATTGCCTTGGGCCAATACAGGGATGGTCATGCCATTACCAACTATAATATTCTTATTAGTGCATTTATTAAAAGTAGACGGGGAATATATACCTTGGGCATTTGCGGAATGAGAAGAAGCACCCGTATCCATCAAGCCATGATCCGGTTGGTTGAGAGCGAGGGAATAAAACGCTTGTTCAATGTCGGTTGGGTAATAGCTAGTGTGATGGGCTTGGTCGGGGCGTGGGCCAAGAATACATTGATTGTTTTTGTTATTGGGCCTGGAGGGATAAGGGCATGGGGGTTGGGCTGGATTCTGTTGGGCCGAGTGGTTTTGGTTAAGAGCAGTGGCCCACTGAGAGGCGGTCCATGAACTAGGAAATACAATGCATGGATGGTTTAAGTTTGTGGACTGTTGAGAAGTGTTGGATGGCCGGTTTGAAGTGGACCTGCCGGAGCGACGACCACGACTGCCACGGCCCCGGGTGGGTGGCTGAGGGTGGGTTGTGGGTGGTGTATGGTGGGTATTACGGTTCGAGTATTGTGAGGCGGTGGAGTCGGTGGTGTGGAGAGCCGCGGTGGCGGATTGAGAAGCCCGAGCGGCGTGCCTTTTCTTTTTATTTTCTTCCTGGGTCAGCCGCGAACGGACATCCCGAAAGTCCGGGAGTGGGTCTTGGTTTTGGAGTACGGTTGATATGCTATCGTAGGACTCGGTCAGACACGTCAAAACTTGAAGAACTAACATTCGGTTGTCAACCAGAGAGCCGAGACTCGCAAGTTGATCAGCTAAGTGTTTCGCTCTTTGACAGTACTCATCCATAGAAGCAAAGTTTTCAAGGTATAGATTGGTAAATTCATGGCTGAGAAAGATCGCCCGAGTGGTTTTGTTATCATTGAACTCACTCTCAACAGCCATCCAGGCATCATAGGCTGATTGACCAGGGGTGAGAATGGTATGTAGCAGGGGTTGGGAGATTGTGGCATAGATCCATTGCCGAACGATCGCGTCGAGACGAGACCATAGACCTTCAGTAGCGAGGAAGTCTGCTTCGGCTTCGGCTGCGGCCACCGGAGCAGAAGAGGTGGGGGATGGGGTGGCGACCGGTTTAGGTGCGAGATGGTGAAGAACCTCATACGCTTGGCAGTGGACCCGGAAGAGGGTCTGCCAAGTCGTAAAGTGTGTCGAATCCTTCTCCAATATAATAGGAACGTGAGCCTTAATGTTAGTCACAGTTAAGGCCGGATGTAGATGTTTGGGATCCATGGAAGGGTGAGGAAGAAACAGACAGAGGTATGAAGGGGTGATTTGCAGAAAAGAAAATCGGAGAAGAAGGTGGAAGGGCGGCGGAAGGTGGGTTGGAGGAAGGATTAGGGTGATACCATGTGAGAAGGTTTATTCAACATGATGTTCTCATTGATTTCACCCCTATAAATAATACAACAACCTCCTATAATTATGGAGGAGAATAATCATATCATAATTACAATTAATGATTAACATATATAGCATATTCTATTACAGACGACTTGGAAAGAAATTTGATAGCTACCAAACTAATGAAAATATCTATTTTTTTGGAGAGTAGTGTTTCAGCGGTAAATCCTGTGTTGCAAAGCGACCACTGCCCAGGATCAAATCCCATAGCACCACACGGGTTTCTCCTTTCAAACCCAAGCTGTTATTTTTTCGGTGGAGCGTGAGATTCGAACCTAAGACCAAACCCGGGCAGGAACCCTCCAAAGAGGTAAACCTTCCCACCTCAAACCAGCTGGCTGGAGATCATTGGCAAATGAAAATATCTATTGAGATACACTCTAAACTTTAAACAAAACAAGTTTAAACTTTTTCATATACCTATAGTGAACATAAATGGGGAATTTTAATGTGGATGTTAGGACAAAAAGGATTGGTGAAACCACTTTTGCAAAACCTATGTCTAATTCACTTCTGTCAGATTATTCTAAGTATAGAACTACTGAAGAAAGAAGACCAAATAGCTGAAGAAGGATTCTACAAGTACTGAAGAAGAAATACATCAGAAGTTCTGAAGTCCAAACCAGACATATCACTGAAGAACTACTGAAGACAAACTACTCATCAGTAGTTTGTCATTCATCAGCACTTGTTCAAGAATCTTTTCCACCGTCTTATGTTTCAGTAGTTTATTCGTTTATTATTACTTTTACTTTTTGTACAAGTTCCAAGATTGCAACTTGTTGCAACTTGCCTCTGAACTTGCTTTTTGGCAAGGTTCATGTATTTGTAAAGTCTATAAATAGATGGGTTCATCCCTCTGTTTTAGACATTGATTTTTAATACAAGAAATCCTTCAAAGCTTATCATTGTTATTACCATTTCATTTACTGAGAATCTGTTTAAGTGTTCACTCTCATTCATTGCTTAGATTCTCATTAAATACTTGTCTTTAGATTTATCAAACATCCAAGGGGAGTAATAACTCCTGTTGATAAGTGTAGCTTTAAACTCATATCATTCCGTTGTGCTATCACTGATTAAGAACTTGCTAAACACCTAAGTGTTCACTAGCAAGTTCATACAAAGAGCAATACTGATCCAACAATTGGTATCAGAGCACTGGTTTATCTGATCACATATCAATCTAACACACATTGAGAATCAGACACAGGCTCTTATTGATATTCAATAAAGGATTATAAGCTCACTTTTATCAACATCTATCACTTTAAAGAGATATTTGACAAATCAATACTCTTTAAAATGGATCCTCATAATACTGGTTCTGCCAATAAACCTGCTATGCTAATAAGAAATGAATATAACATCTGGCAAAGGAGAATGGCACATACCTTATCACAGACCAACACATGTTGCTGGAAATCTGTGATATATGGTCCTCATAAACCAGTAAATATCAATCTTGAAACTAAAGAAGAAATTCCAAAAGACCCAAAAGACTATTCAGATGATGATTTCCTAAAACTTGAGCTTGATGCTAAAGCTTTCTCTATGTTGGCAATGGCACTCCCAAACGAGATCTACTCTGGCCTATTACATTGTGATAGTGCCAAAGAGCTTTGGGACTGCCTCAAAGAACAGTTTGGAGGAACTGAAGAGGTGATTGCCAACACCAGAGAAATCCTGGCTCAACAATATGAAACTTTTGCTCACATTAATGGGGAAACTTTAACACAACAACTTGAAAGATTCTCCTCATTAATATCTGAGCTAAAATTAAATGGTCAGACCTACACAACTGTATCTATGCTTCATAGATTTTTAAGGTCTTTACCTGAAAAATGGGAAACATACTCTATAGTCTTAAGATCTTCACCAGACTTTAGCTCCCTCACTCTTACAAAACTTCATGGGAGATTACTTACTTTTGAAAGAGAAATTGATCAAAAGAAAAAGTTACAAAGTTCTGGCAAAACTGCTGATGACTATCTACCAGGTAGTACAACAATATTGGGACAAGACTCACCAACTTATTCAAATAGTTTTGGATCTTTTGACCATATTGACATAACTGTTGGGATCTCATCTGAAAGATCATTCCCAGGTTATGACAATAATGATTTTAGTCAAACTGCTGATAACATGTGTTTTATCATGGATGATTTAAAAATTTTCAGCAGTGATGACTTAGAAGAAATGGATATTCTACACCAACTGGCCATGTTAAGTTTAAAAACAAATAAATTTTACAAAAGGTCAGGAAGGAAGTTTCCAGGACTTAACAGTTCAACAAAAATTGGTTTTGACAAATCTAAACTTAGATGTCACAAGTGTCAAAAGTTGGGACACTTTGCTAGAGAGTGTAGAAGCTCTAGCTTTAACCAATCTCAGTCTGAAAATAATTTGAACCCCAATTATAACAGGAATAATGGAACACAAGGGAGTGCACATTTTGTACAAGCACAAGCTCCACCACACCAATATGTGCCATAAGTACAATATGTACAGATGCCTGCTCAACAGATGCAGAGCCAACAATCAATCCCTCCCTTTCCAGCTGCTCAACCAGCTCCACAGACTCAGCAACCCTCACAACAAAGTTTATTTACTTCAGGGTATGTTGACTGGAGCAGTCTTCCTTTTGACACTACTGAGTGTAATCCTGATGCAGACAACAAGATGTTTGACATCAACTGGGGAGAGCCTGACAATGGCAGAAAGAACTTTGCCTTAATGGCATTTGAGGGATGCACCTCAAAATCTACCTTGTCACAGGTATCAAAAGATTCTTTGACAAAACTTTGTTCAAACTCTTGCAAAGAATCTTTTGCTCTCATAAGAGAGACTAATGTGCACTTACAAGGTAAAGCAAATGACTCTGAGAGAAAATTCACTCAGATGAAATGTGATTTAGAAAGAAAACTTTCTGCAAAAACAAAAGAAGTTTCTAAATTAACTAACACTGCTATTGAAACCCAAGCACAAATTAAAATCATGATAAATGACCTAGGAAATGTCAGACAAGAGCTTGCTGACACCAAGCTTACATGTGAAAAATGGGTTGAATCTTGTAAGGGGTACCAACTATTGCTAAACAAACAAAGTGCTTCAAATGTTAGGTTTGGCATAGGGTACAATCACACTGAAACACCAACAAATTTTTCCCCCAAAACTACTGAAGATGGGAGAAAAATTGTTTCAGGTAAAACTTCTGAAGAGAAAGAATGCACATCTTTCCATGAAAACTTTCTAAAAACTTATAAAGAATGTTCTTCAGAAGTACTGATTAATTCTGACATTAAGCCATCAGTAGTTTCAATTACATCAGGAGTTGAGAACCTAAAAACTACTGATGACCTAAAACCAATCAATACAGTCAGAAACTTGTCTTTGAAAGAAAAGACAAAAGAATGTGAAATCTGTGGTCTGTACAACCACAAGACAGAATTTTGTAGATACAGAAAAGGTATTCAGTACAACAAGAAAACTCAGCAACTGGTTGTGGGAAACAAATCAGAAATGATTTTGTAGAAACTTTTTCTCCCAGGAAACAACAACCAGTAAAAACCTTTTCTCAGAAAAAGACAAAATCTCAATAAAGATCTTTCTCTCAAAATTCTCTTTTAGTAGTTAGACCTAAATCATCAGCAGTTTCACAAACTGCTGAGATTAAAGATCTCATGAACATGGTACAACTACTGATGACCAAAGTTGATGGTGGTCCTCAAAAGGATACCACCATTGCTCTTAATGAAAAATCCATTGCCAAAAAGACATGGATTTCTCAACTTGGTCAAGAACAAACTGTAAATGTTCTCAAGAGTAAACCCAAAGCCAAACTGGCTTGGGTTCCCAAATCTAACTAATTTGCTATTTTGTGTATAGAGTTTCCAGAGGCTTAAATAGCATTTGGTATATGGACAGTGGAGGATCTATATCCTTTGGGAACAATGCTAAGGGATATGTGCTAGGACATGGCAATGTCTCCTCTGGCAAAATACAGTTTGACAAGGTCAATCTGGTTGAAAACCTTGAGTACAACTTGCTGAGTGTGTCACAAATGTGTGATAAAGGATATTCTTCCTTTTTCACAAAGACAGCATGCAAGATCATATCACCAGAAGGCCAGAAGTTGATAGAGAAGATCATTGAAGATCACACTTTGTTGATAGCCAAAAGATGTGGCAATGTCTATGCAGTGGACATTGAAAAAGACAAAGTACTAAACAACACTGCCTGTTTCTTCTCAAATGCATCAACTTCAGAGACTGATCTCTGGCACAGGAGACTTGGCCATGTGAACTTTAAAACCATAAATAAAGTCACAAAAATGGGCTTGGTCAGAGGTCTACCTTTAAAGGTATACCAGTGTAAAGACACTGTGTATCCTGTTTAAAGGGAAACAGCATAAGTCCTCCTATAAGTCTATTGAAGAATCAACAACAACTGCATGTCTTCAACTACTTCATATGGACTTATTTGGGCCTGTAAAAATCATGAGCCTTGGTAAGAAGAAGTACTGCTTAGTCATCATTGATGACTATTTATGATTTACATGGGTATTCTTCTTATTTTCCAAGGATGAGGCTGCTGAAATCATCAAGTTCTTCATTCTACAAATAGAGAAACAATATTATCTATCTGTCAAAGCCATTAGAAGTGACAATGGGACAGAGTTCAGGAACAAAACTCTGGATGAATTCTGCTTGTCTAAAGGGATTATTAGACAATACAGTGTTCCCAGAACTCCTGAACAAAATGGTTTAGTAGAAAGGAAGAACAGAACCTTAATTGAAGGAGCAAGAACAATGTTAGCTGATTCAGGCCTACCATTGTATTTCTGGGCTGAAGTAGTTAACACTGGATGCTATATTCAAAATAGAGTCCTTGTCAACAAGAGACACTCCAAAACTGCCTATGAAGTTCTTCATGGCATAAAGCCCCTTATCTCCTTTTTCAGGGCTTTTGGATGTCAATGTTTCATTCTAAACATCAAAGACTCTATTTCAAAGTTTGCTGCCAGAGTTGATTCAGGTTACTTTCTTGGTTACTCTTCCACAAGAAAAGCCTACAAGGTTTTTAACTCAAGAACCAGGATAGTAGAAGAAACACTGAATGTCAAGTTCAATGAGTCAAAACACACTCTTATTCCAGCACATCCTGCTGAACTTTTTGACCTTGACAGCTTCCATTTTGGACCTGAAAGGACTGTTACTTCATCTAAACCTACTTATTATGGTGATCAAAGGTTCGATGATGAGGATCCAGCACCATGGACTCCTCAAACAGTCATTAAGTCAACTTCCAAACCATCAGAAGTTTCACAAAATTCTGATTCATCAACTGCTGATGTACAAACTCAAACATCTGCTTCAGCAACTAAAACTACTGAAGACACAGAAACTGCTGAACCAGACATTATAAACCTCAGTGGTTTGTTTGATGAAGTACAAGAGCCACCTACACCTGTCAGTGGTTTACAACAATTGATTGAACACAAAGATCATCCACTTGAACAAATCATGGGTGATATTGCATCAGGTGTTCTTACCAGAAACCAGCTTTCCAACTTTTGCTTCTTCCCAGCATTTATTTCTCAGTTGGAACCTAAAAAGTACCAAGAAGCCCTCAAAGACAACAACTGGGTACAAGCCATGCAAGATGAGTTGCTTCAATTCAAAAAACAACAGGTTTGGGAAATCTGTCCCTTACCACCAAACAAGCAACCAATTGGCACAAGATGGGTTTTTAGGAACAAACAATATGAGGCTGGTATGTTTATAAAGAACAAGGCAAGACTGGTAGTACAAGGTTACTCTAAAGAAGAAGGAATTGACTATGATGAAACCTTTGCTCCAGTTGTAAGGCTTGAAGCCATCAGGTTATTTCTGGCCTATGCCATTTCCAACAAAATAAAAGTTTACCAAATGGATGTTAAAAGTGCATTTTTGTATGGAAAAATAAAAGAGGAAGTGTATGTTTGTCAGCCACCTGGGTTTGAGGATCCTTCTTATCCTGAGTGGGTGTACAAACTAGACAAAGCTCTTTATGGGCTCAAACAGGCTCCAAGGGCCTGGTATGAAACACTTTCTAACTTTCTACTCAAAAATAACTTCACAAGAGGCTCCATTGATAAAACTCTTTTCATAAAACATGTTGGAAATCATATCTTACTTGTTCAAATATATGTTGATGATATCATATTCGGTTCAACAAACACAAAACTGTGTGATGAATTTAAGAAACTCATGCAATCAAAATTTGAGATGAGTACAATGGGAGAACTGCAGTACTTTCTGGGACTGCAGATTAAACAACAAACAAATGCAACTTTATACATCAATCAAAATATATTAAAGAATTATTAAACAATTTTTCTTTACAAGACTGTAAATCATGTTCCACTTCCATGACACCAACCACACAAGTTGAACCAGATGATCAAGGAAATCAGGTTGATCAAACCATGTATAGATGTATGATAGGTTCCCTTTTATATCTAACTGCTTCTAGACCAGATATTATGTTTTCAACATGTGTCTGTGCTAGATATCAATCAGCTCCTAGGGAATCACAACTCATTGCAGTCAAAAGAATCTTCAGATATCTGAAAGGAACTCCAACACTTGGAATTTGGTATCCTGCTTCAAGCAATACCAAGTTATCAGCTTTTTCAGATAGTAACTATGCAGGGTGTAAAATGTCAAGAAAATCAACATCTGGTGGTTGTCAATTCTAAGGAAACTGTCTAGTGTCCTGGCAATCAAAGAAACAAACATCTGTTGCAACTTCAACTGCTGAAGCTGAATACATTGCAGCTGCAAGTTGTACATCACAGATACAATGGCTCTAGTATCAACTTCTTGATTATGGAATCAACAAAGCCAAGACACCATTGCTTGTAGACAGCAAATCTGCCATTAGCATCATTCAAAATCCTGTTCAGTTTTCAAAAACCAAACATATTGAAATCAGGTATCATTTCATAAGAGATTGCTATGAAAAAGGCAAGATTGAAGTGAAACATGTAGCAACAGCTAATCAAATAGCTGACATATTCACTAAACCCCTTGACACATCAACATTTCAGATGTTAGTATCCATGCTTGGGATGCTAAATTTGTAAGTGTTTCTCTTTACTTTTCTGCACATATTTTTTCATTTTTCACTTACATCTGTTTTCAAGTTGAAAACTTCTGAAAAACAAACAAGAGACAAACTACTGATGAACAAAACATCAGCATGGGAATATTTTCTGAAAACTGATTAACTTCTGATAAAACAACCTTCAGAAGTTATGAATAAAGTATTTATAAAGCATTCTCATCAGTGGTTCAAAACTACTGAAGAAAAAGTGGGAACTACTGATGAAAACAATTCTTCATCAGCAGTTTAGTCAAAAAGGGTAAATCAGACTTTTCCCGCATCAGAAGTTTGACCTAGGCGGTTTAAAACTTCTGATAAATACCTTTTCCAACACTTATCCATTCAAAAAGCAAAAATTCCCTCCTTCTCTCTCAAAAAGCTCTCAAACCCTGAACCGGCAAAAACACTGTTCGATCCAAACACACACAAACCACATGGCTCTAACTCTGAAATAGGGACACAATCAAAGAGGCTACTTCGAAAAACATGAAGCCTGGTCCCAATACGACGAAATCATTGATTTAGTCATTAAATCCCAATATTTCACCGCCCTCACCATCGACCCTCCAATCCATACTGAAACTCTAAATGAGTTTTGGGCAAACGCAGAGACGGTAACGGTGAACAACAAGGTGATCTCCCTCAATTCAACCATAAAAGGGAGAAGAATGGCAATCACACCGGCTATTTTGGCAGTTAGGCTTGGATTGGATGATGTAAATGCCCCAGACCAATTTCCAAACTCTCAAATCCATTTAACCATGACAGAGTGTGGTTACCAAGGTACTCTCTCACACGCTACAATCTTTAAGAAATATTTTGAACCAAAGTATAAACTGCTTTTTCATTATATTATTATGTGTTTGAGTCCAAAAACTTGATCTTATGATCAGATACCCTAAACTTTTCAACCAATTTTTCATTCCATAGTGAATGAAACAAAATTCAGGGCATCAGCACTTTTCTTTAATGAGTTGGTGTTACATCATCTCAATACTAAAAAGAAATTTTTGTTGTACCCAAGATTCATTATGCACTGCATAATAAAAGAACTTGGAGAAGAGGTGCCTGTGGGTAAAACAACAATTTTAAACCCTTTATCCTCACAAGCATATTCAAGGCACAACAAACCGGCTGCCTGGCCAGAAGATGACCAAGGGGAACAAGAACCAGTCCCTATGGAACCCTCATCTTCCAAACCTACACCCCCAAAGGCCAAGAAACCCAAGCAACAAAAACAAAAATCCACCAAACCAAAAAGAAAAGCAGTTCAGGAGGTTGAGATGCCTGAACTGACTGCTGTGCAATCTGCACTTGATAAAGATGTGACTGAAACATCCTCTCAGTCTCATCCATCTCAAACCCCAACAAGAGCACCAATCACAATACTTTTCAAAAGAAAAAGACTAAAGAAAACTATTCCTATTGACTCTTCTTTTGAAACTGCTGAACCCATTGACCAAACTACTGAACCAGCACCCCAAATTTCTGAACCTGATATTAAAATAGCCAAACTTCTCTCTGGGCTAAAAGAGAAAGTCCCATCTAAACATGTCAGTCCCCAACAACCACATCAAACAGGGGACATAGCCTCAGAACTTGACATGGATGTGGACACTCAAAGCCCTAACCAAAGAGATGAGGATGAACCAGGGTCTCTAAGTGTAACATCATGAATTTGTCCCCAAAATTTTTTTATATTTTTTTTGTACGAGATAATAAAACCACCACTTTATGTTATTATTATTTTTTTTCAAACATAACCACGACTAAATCTTGATATTATTTCAAAGCATTCTTATATATTTCAAATATTTTAAAAGTGGTATAAATTCGAATAAATATAAAATTTCCTCAATAAACTATCTATTTTAACCTTTCTAGTTATTCTATTTATTTATATTAATAATAATAATAATAATAATAATAATAATAATAATAATAATAAGATTTATGTTATAAAAAAAAAAGAGAAGAATGAAAATTTTTCATTTTTATAAACTCTTGACTAAACAAAATCACCTCAAATCATTACCAAACAACCCAACCCCAACCATTGTAAAAATTCTGAGCCCAACAACTAATACCCGGCCCAAATCAGAGAGCCCAGATCCCAGATCCATCATCTCCACCTGCCTAACCCACTCGGAGCCCCAAACCCGACCCGTTAACCCACTAACAACTTAATCGCATAATCAAGCTATGATATGAAATCATAATCAAATTAAATGACAAATATGTGACCGACAATAATCTAGCGTCTGCCCTCTAAGTTAATTGCGTGATTTCAGCCGCAAATCTCCTATTTTAAACCACTTTGACGCGTCCCTTGGTCTAATCGGTCAAACCTTCCAATTTTTCAATTTCATTATGTATTAAACCCACCAAATCATTGCTGGATGCTTCATCTATCGTTACATACCTTTAATTGTACCCCACACGCACGAATAATTATTCTACTTGAAGTCGTTGACTTTTTGGTTTGACTCGTGTTATGGAAGACGTGTGTTCTGTACAACAAAATTCTTTGTCCAGGTAAACATATCGGCACTTTTTAGATAAAAACCCCATCATTAGTCTGATTAATATGTTGTTATTGAAGCGATTAGAAAACTAGGGTTCATCTTATTACGAATTGGGGAAGATGACTGGTTACAGTCATCGTATTTATTTAAAATAAACAGAAAACAACTACCATTTGATCTGTAGATCAGCTGGTAACCAACTGCTGTTTAAACACACTGAATCGCTGACATCTGGGGTTCGAGTCCAGTTCCCCAACATCTTTTTTTATATACAAGTCATGATTAAATCCAAGCAGAGTATATAAATAATTGAAACCAAGATTTATCGTTCTCAGGGTCTAGACCAGATGGTCTAGGCTTGTGATATAAAACCCTGACCCGGGTTTGACGCGGGTTCGATCCCTACCATATGCAACCTCTTTTTTAAAACCTTTATTACTTATATATTCATGATTACCTTTAAAAATAGATTTAAAAATACTAAAAATGCTCTATAAATTCCACAAAAAATTTTTTATGTTATTCAAATGATAAACTTTGTTATCCAATTTTTAGTTTTTCAAAAATCTTTTATTTATTATATAAAATAAATATTTCAAGTTTATTCTATTTTAATTATAAAATTCTATAAAAATATCAAAATGATTATATAAATTCCCACAAAAATTATTCTGAATTTATATAACATTAAACTTTTCTGAAATGATTTTTATTTCTGAAAAATCATTTATTTAATATATTTAATCAATTTTTGTTAGTTTAATCATAAATAAATCATAATAATTTCATTTTTCAATATTTTTGCATCAAACGGAAGTTTTTTGGCCATCTTGTAATGGGGTGAAACTTCGGGATGGGCTTTTTCCCAGTGAGATTGGTAGGCCGGAAAAAGGGGTGAAGCTCCTCAGAGGTGCCGTTAACCGGGACTCTCATTTTATCCGCGAATTGGCAAGGCGGAGGGCATCGCGCGCGGTTGAACTTATGAAACTCTTGCCATGCCTTAGGGATCCCCAGAGTGAACTCCTCTTGCTCAGGTCCTGTATGGGGGTTGCTAAGTTGCTTTTTGGGTTACGAACCTGCCAACCCCCCATGATAGATGAAGCAGTGTCATGTTTTGACAAGGGTCTAAGAGAAGCCATTGAAGACATAGTGGTATGTGGGGGCCTTTCTTTGGTGACCTACAATGGCGGATGGCGTCTTTGCCGATGCGCATGGGAGGATTAGGGCTCCTCTCCGCGAAGGATGTCGGCATGTATGCGTTTGTGGCGTCGCGAGCTCAGTCTTGGAACCTTCAAGACCACATCCTACGAAATAGCGGGGTTTTCGGCGCAGACTTGGACTACGTGCAGGCCCTTTAAAAGCTAAATGACTATCTCCCAGGTTTTGATATTGGCGGTTTTTCTAACAAGGACACCACCCCCCCCCCCCAAAGCCTCAGAAAACTTTGGCGAATGCCCTTTTTGGGAAAATCGCTCAGAGCCTGGGTGAAATGTTTAGTTTGTCCCCCCGTCAGAGGGCCGTTATTGAATGCTTGCAAAGCCCCCATGCTCAAGATTTCCTGACTGTTATCCCGATCGAAGGTCTAGGACAAAGCATGTCCGCTATTGAATACAGGGCCATTCTTAAATATCGTCTGATGATCCCCATGTACCAGGAGGATGGAATATGTCCGATTTGCCGTAAGGTCTGCCTGGATGAATACGGGGAACATGCGGTTCATTGTAAGGAGTTACCCGGTTTCAAATATCGGCATGACTGGGTATGAGACACTCTGTGGGACATTTTAAGACGGGCTGGGATCTCAGCCAAGAAGGAGGCCCCTGTGAACTTCCTCTCGGCTCCAACAGAAGGGAGATCTACGCTACGACCAGCAGATCTCCTTGTGTTTGGGTGGGCCGGGGGGAAGCATGCATGTGTTGATTTGACGGGTGTATCTCCCCTAGTTGGGTTGAGGGATAGTGGCTTTGTAGTAGGCCAAGCGGTGCGGAAAGCAGAGGCAAAGAAGATAGAAAAACATACTAAAGCCTGCGAGGAGAACCAACATGTTTTTGTACCCTTGGCCTTTGATACCTTTGGCTCATTGGCACCGGAGGCTATCCGTTTCCTGACTAGGGTCCAGCGGGTTATTAATAGTAGTGCCTCGGCTCCGGGTGGGCAGAGTTACGTTTTTAGAAGATTAGGATTTGCTATCCAGAAAGGGATGGCGGCGCAGCTTGTTGCCCGCCTACCCGTTATCTTGATGTAATTTTCCTTGTTCTTGAATGAAATTTTAACCTTTATTGAATTTTTAAAAAAAAAATTATATAAATTATTTCTGTATATTTAGAACAGAAATACAAATTTTAATTTGAAAACTCTTTAATTTTAATATTTTTAGATATTAAAGTTATATTTTGACAATTTGAAATAAATAGATTAAATATTCTATTTTTAGGAAAATAATTTTATAAAAATTATATTCATACTTAAAACTTTATATTGTGACCATCTTTAATCTAAAATTTCCAAAAAGACTTTTGTTTATTTATTTATCGAATTTCTCTTATTTATTAAACATTTTATTTATTAATCAAACAAATACTTATCCCTAATTCGAAACCCTAGAAAATACTTGTAGACTAGAAAGACTTAGACTTATTTGTTACCTTATACATAGAGTAATACTTGGCAACTTTGGGGCTACACTTATACTATTTCTCGAGACTTAATACTTTGCTAAGGTGAGTTTACATAACCATGTTTATGCAATTCTTTATACTTGCAACATTATACTTAAGCAATTCTACATACATGTCTAGTTGTAAACTTTAATGCCTCATGATTTAGACAACAACAACAGTTAGACTTACGCTTCAACATACATAATCATTAGCTATGGCCAAGCCGACGATACCCAATAATAGATCTATTGGATTTACAATCCCACCTAGATTCGTTGACCATCTTTTATGGGGAGCGCGGGTGATTGTTATCGTTCCAACATGATATTAAGGTGAACCGTGGATGACGGGATGGACCTAAACTAGTCGGAGGTTTGATTATGTGCATTCAACACTTCATGTTTATTCATGTAGGCTTAAACTTACGATAGACATATGAATTGCTAAACTTTTATTCTTAAACTTAATTGCTTGACATGGCTTATGTATTCTCACCAACTTCTAGTTGACCCCCCCCCCCCCCATCTTTTCCAAACTCAACAGGAAATATTGATGCTTGAAGTCTAAAGCTAGCATGAGGAGTTATATAAAGTTTTAAGTTCGATTGTTTGATTGATGTATTAGATTTCATTCAAGACTTTAATGTAATTCAATATTGTAAGGAAATAAAGGATTATTTAAACTTATGTATTACCATGAGCTACAGAACAATCATTCATACGTGACACCTCGATGTTTCCGCCATCGGTTGGGGTGTTACAGATTGGTATCAGAGCCATGGTTATAGGGAATTAGGTTATTAGAAATATAATCTAGTCTATAACCATAGGATTTTAACTAGTACTTGCTTCTTTTACTTGCCACCTCACTTGTTTCTATTCTCTATCTCCCTCCTGCTTCTTATCCCTACTTTAATCCCTACAAGAAGATTGCTCTCCATCACTGGATCTACTCTTAGACTAATATGACAAAATCCTCAGGTTTAGCCTGAACCACCTTGAGATCTCGTCGAAGTTCTGGATTTTAATAACGAACACGTGCAATCTGGAAGGGTGAACGCCCGTATCCTGAGTTTTCTGTCTAGGCTGGCATTGCGCATAAATCCCAATCAGACGAGGGACCCGGATGCCTACCTAGGAATTCTCGGGATGAGTGTTCACTTATAGGCTAAAGCATGTCTTCACTATGTTATTAGAATTTAGAAGCTTTGATAAGTCAACGTTTTTGTTTATTCGTTTTCCTTAAACTAGGTTCTAAAATCTCAAAATTTTACAGCTTAAATCAATCTCATTTCATAACCATCTATGGATTTCACAATTCACATTTCACCTTACCATCTTAGCCACTTTTTAAATATTCAACACCCTACCCAAATCATATTATTTCATTTCTCCACATGTTACTTTTAAAAAAAATTAAAAAAAAAAAAACTATAACCTCATACCTTAGCACAAACTAAAGATTACTAAATTTTATTGTATTTTCATTACCTAGAAACTTTACAAAGTACATATTTTTATCAAAAGATGTCCTCGAACTTAAATTCAATTGTTTATTTATTGACCTAACAAACGATTTTCTATATAATGCTTTAAACTATTAAAAATCACTTAATAGAACTTTGATCTTCAATACCTAATGCCGTGTTTGAAATCTCCAACTAACGAGAATATTTTAATCAAAGCCCACTTAGCTTGCACTATTTAACAACTTTTGCTTTATGTACAAAATCAATTTTGGAAATAATTTTTTTTTGGAATAATATCTAGTCTCTAAATTCCCCATCGACACTCACTCATTTTCAACTTGTTCAAATTTTTTTTACAATATTTGGCATATACCACAATCATGTTTTCTTATACACTTGATTATAATCTTTGAATCAAACCCCAAAATTTACATTGCTACATAATCTCCTTACTATAAAATAAACTCTTTATCAACTATCTTCACATTCACCATCTCTCACAACCTTGATTCTGCTTCAAGATTCTTTTTCATCATCCTCTCAAGAACTAAATTCATATCATTCACCTTCTCACATATGAGCTAGTTACTCATGATAACCAGACTAATGAAACTTGATTGTGTCTTGCATCAAACATAATCCTTAGTTATACATGAGGATTCGACTATCTACCATATTTGAACACTTGAAACTAGAATTCATGGAATATAAACTATTTGCTATAGACACACCTAGAGTCATAAACCTTGTCTAGGGCAACTCTATTACAACTCGTATGCTATACTTGATACTTAATTGCTTACATGTACATATTATCAATTTGCAATTCATGTGTGTAAGAATTGGTACACTTAATCAAACAACTGATAGAGGATAAAGTACTTGCTCAACAGTTAGTTGAGTATCAAATAACCTACTCAACGATTGGTAGAGGTCATCATGCTTTTTCAACAGTCGGGAGAGGCCCTACAACCTGCTCAACGACTGTGGAGGCTATCGAACCTGCTCAACAATCGGTAGAGGTTCCTACTCACTGACTGGTAGAAGTCTTTTTCCTACTCAACAGTTGGACTCATTTTTGGATACAAGGTTAATCATATTATTTTACATGTGTGTCTAGAGTTATAGAAGGACACAAAACAATAATGTAAGGTAAATTGGTGATTGCGGTCCGGAACGTAATCATGAATTTACATGTACGTTAAGGTAGTGTGAAATTCTATCAAAGTTTTCGGTAGATACCCAATTACAAACCCTAGTAGTTGGTAGTTCATATAGTCAATCATTATATGCGTAGGATTTGTACTTTTATACAGACTTTTAACCTCCTAGTTAGTTCAGACCACGTAACCCAAATCTTATTCCTATTCACTTCACCGTATAACTCAGACATATCATACTATCATTCGAAACACTTTATCCTTATACCTATAAAATTTTAACATACTAATCAATGGACATCTTACCAAACCATTCTAAACTCTTGTGTTTTTAACAACTTCGGGACGAAGTTCCAAAAAGTAGGGGAGACTGTAACATCATGAATTTGTCCCCAAAAATTTTTTATATTTTTTTTGTACGAGATAATAAAACCACCACTTTATGTTATTATTAATTTTTTTTTCAAACATAACCACGACTAAATCTTGATATTATTTCAAAGCATTCTTATATATTTCAAATATTTTAAAAGTGGTATAAATTCGAATAAATATAAAATTTCCTCAATAAACTATCTATTTTAACCTTTCGATTTATTCTATTTATTTATATTAATAATAATAATAATAATAATAATAATAAGATTTCTGTTATAAAAAAAAGAGAAGAATGAAAATTTTTCATTTTTATAAACTCTTGACTAAACAAAATCACCTCAAACCATTACCAAACAACCCAACCCCAACCATTGTAAAAATTCTAAGCCAACAACTAATACCCGGCCCAAATCAGAGAGCCCAGATTCCAGATCCATCATCTCCACCCGCCTAACCCACTCGGAGCCCCAAACCCGACCCGTTAACCCACTAACAACCTTAATCGCATAATCAAGCTATGATATGAAATCATAATCAAATTAAATGACAAATAAGTGACCGACAATAATCTACGCGTCTGCCCTCTAAGTTAATTGTGTGATTTCAGCCGCAAATCTCCTATTTTAAACCACTTTGACGCGTCCCTTAGTCTAATCGGTCAAACCTTCCAATTTTTCAATTTCATTATGTATTAAACCAACCAAATCATTGTTGGATGCTTCATCTATCATTACATACCTTTAATTGTACCCCACACGCACGAATAATTATTCTACTAGAAGCCGTTGACTTTTTGGTTTGACTCGTGTTATGGAAGACGTGTGTTCTGTACAACAAAATTCTTTGTCCAGGTAAACATATCGGCACTTTTTAGATAAAAACCCCATCATTAGTCTGATTAATATGTTGTTATTGAAGCGATTAGAAAACTAGGGTTCATCTTATTACGAATTGGGGAAGATGACTGGTTACAGTCATCGTATTTATTTAAAATAAACAGAAAACAACTACCATTTGATCTGTAGATCAGCTGGTAACCAACTACTGTTTAAACACACTGAATCGCTGACATCTGGGGTTCGAGTCTGGTTCCCCAACATCTTTTTTTATATACAAGTCATGATTAAATCCAAGCAGAGTATATAAATAATTGAAACCAAGATTTATCGTTCTCAGGGTCTAGACCAGATGGTCTAGGCTTGTGATTTAAAACCCTGGCCCGGGTTTGACGCGGGTTCGATCCCTACCATATGCAACCTTTTTTTTAAAAACCTTTATTACTTATATATTCATGATTATTTTTAAAAATAGATTTAAAATACTAAAAATGCTCTATAAATTCTACAAAATTTATTTTATGTTATTCAAATGATAAACTTTGTTATCCAATTTTTAGTTTTTCAAAAATCTTTTATTTATTATATAAAATAAATATTTCAAGTTTATTCTATTTTAATTATAAAATTCTATAAAAATATCAAAACGATTATATAAATTCCCACAAAAATTATTCTGAATTTATATAACATTAAACTTTTCTGAAATGATTTTTATTTCTGAAAAATCATTTATTTAATATATTAAATCAATTTTTGTTAGTTTAATGATATATAAATCATAATAAATTCATTTTTCAATATTTTTGCATCAAAATTTTATATAAATTATTTCTGTATATTTAGAACAGAAATACAAATTTTAATTTGAAAACTCTTTAATTTTAATATTTTTAGATATTAAAGTTATATTCTGACAATTTGAAATAAATAGATTAAATATTCTATTTTTAGGAAAATAGTTTTATAAAAATTATTTTCATACTTAAAATTTTATATTGTGACCATCTTTAATCTAAAATTTACAAAAAGACTTTTGTTTATTTATCTATCTAATTTCTCTTATTTATTAAACATTTTATTTATTAATCAAACAAATACTTGTCCCCAATTCGAAACCCTAGAAAATACTTGTAGACTAGAAAGACTTAGACTTATTTGTTACCTTATACATAGGGTAATACTTGGCAACTTTGGGGCTACACTTATACTATTTCTCGAGACTTAATACTTTGCTAAGGTGAGTTTACGTAACCATGTTTATGCAATTCTTTATACTTGCAACATTATACTTAAGCAATTCTACATACATGTCTAGTTGTAAACTTTACTGCCTCATGATTTAGACAACAACAACAGTTAGACTTACGCTTCAACATACATAATCATTAGCTATGGCCAAGCCGGCGATACTCAATAATATATCTATTGGATTGACAATCCCACCTAGATTCGTTGACCATCTTTTATGGGGAGCGCGGGTGATTGTTATCGTTCCAACATGATATTAAGGTGAACCGTGGATGACGGGATGGACCTAAACTAGTCGGAGGTTTGATTATGTGCATTCAACACTTCATGTTTATTCATGTAGACTTAAACTTACGATAGACATATGAATTGCTAAACTTTTATTCTTAAACTTAATTGTTTGACATGGCTTATGTATTCTCACCAACTTCTAGTTGACCCCCCCCCCCATCTTTTCCAAACTCAACAGGAAATATTGATGCTTGAAGTCTAAAGCTAGCATGAGGAGTTATATGAAGTTTTAAGTTCGATTGTTTGATTGATTTATTAGATTTCATTCAAGACTTTAATGTAATTCAATATTGTAAGGAAATAAAGGATTATTTAAACTTATGTATTACCATGAGCTACTGAACAATCATTCATACGTGACACCTCGATGTTTCCGCCATCGGTTGGGGTGTTACACTAAGCCCAAACTTAGAAACTCTTGGTACTTTTGAGGCTGCTACTACTCACTTACCACCCAGTGGTGGATCTGAGGAAAGAAGCAACATAGCTAAGACCTCAACTGTGGCAACTACTGATGAAGGCTTAATGCCTGAGGTAGGAAATCCTCTGAACCAAGAAAAAGAGGTACATGAGACAACTGAGTTGGGCTCAGCTCATGATGTAACTGATACAGTCCTTATTGAGGATGTAATCAGGGATACAGATGATTCCATTAACTTGGATGATGTTTCACAACCTAAAACTACTGAATTGACAGCTACAAGTGAAGGTCCTGCACCTGGTGTATCTATGCTCAAGAAGCTAGTCACACCAGATCAGGTTAAAGTCCACTTAATCCCTGATTCCCCTAAAGTGGCATCTTCTGTACAACAAGAAGATCAACCAAAAACACACCCCTCACTACAAATGCCTACTGGGCAATCTAGCATAGACATGAACCAGCTATGCAGCCCAGATGGTCCCTTATATCACATGATGAACACCCTCATCAAAAATCACTTCCAAACCTACATAGCTAACTTGGAGCTGTCCATCAAGAACCAATTTGGAGTGATACAGACTAAGATGAACGATCTGTCCAACAAAATTGACTTCAACTCCAAACAGATTGCTTCTCTTACAAGTCATTTCTCTAAACCCTCAAAACCTGATGAAGCCAAAAAGGGGGAGAAAACTAAGGAACCTATGGAGTCACTTGAAGCCAGGAAAAAGGCAAGAGTGGCTATCCAAGAAACAGATCAGAGAGACCAAGCCAGAAAAGAAAAACTGGCCCAACAGTTTGGTGTCTCCGTTCAAGAAATAGAAGATTCTGAAAAACCTGTTGAATCCCAAGGCCACAATGAAGAAACTTCTGATGATGAAAGTTCTGATGAAGACTCAGAAAATACTAAAGACAATCCTTCAGTAGTTGACAAACCTTCAGTAGTTGTCAACCCATCAGAAGTCAACACTTCCAATACTGAAACTACTGAACAGCCTTCCAAATCAACTGAACCTACTCAGCCAACTCCTATTCCAAAGCCTACTACAATTACCACAATGACTGTACTAAACCCTTCTCCTCTATCAATGTCCAAAGAATTACTAGAGAAGAGTTTAATTGCAGCTGAAAGAAAGGCCAAGGAAGATGAGATCTGGAATGCTCTGGAAACAAGGGATGACTTAAGCCTGAATGAAAAGCTACAGGCTTATGAAGCAGAACTTCAAAGGCAGGCTAACCTAGAAAGAATTGCTGAGGAAGACAAAAGACAACAACTGATGTCTTACATTACCAAGAACAGCAAGACCAAAGCCCATACATTAAAGGGACTCTCCATGGAAGAGCTGACAAGAAGAGCTCAACTTATTGCAGACAAACTTGCAACAAGTAAAGATGCAAAAGCCAAGAGAGCCCAGATGATTGAACAGCTAGTAGCAAATGGTTATGGTTTAAAAGCCTCTGTGTCCAAATGGAAAGAAGAAAGAATAGTGGACACTTATAGAAAATACAAGGCTGCAAGGGCTACAAATCCAGAGAAGTTTGAAACTGCTGAAGTATCAACTTCAGTAGTTAGAACTTCTGGTGTTTCAAGAAAACCTGCTACAAGGAAAAGAACAGAGGAAAATGTGAAGACTGATTTCAGGATGGTACTACTAGAAGGAGGTACAGTAGTCCATTCTGATTTCGACATTGAAGAGAAACCTCTGCTAACCCAATTCAGGGATCCTTCCACCTTTGCCTATCAAATTCAGAAGACCATTAAAGACAAACAGCACACTAAGGTGGTTACTGAGCATCACTTGCCAACCTTTCAACTACCTAATGTGATGCAACAAGAACAAGGAAGATAATCCCACCTGAGAGTCACTAAAGTTGAAAACATCCAACACTCAGGAGCATCCCAGGGTACCACCATGGTTCCCTACACTTTAGACTTTGACAAGTCTAAAGTACCTATCATCAGATGGTCCTTTACTGATAACAACTCAGTACAAGTGACAAGAAGAGACCAAACAAGCAGAGCCTATAAGTCGATGAATGATCTGAAGAAGCTATAAACTCAAGACCTGCTTACAATCCAGCATCTAGAACCATAAAAAGGATCTCTCACTAATGAACAACTGAACCAGTTGAAGAATTCCATGTTCAAAGGAATATGGAAGATTGTGAATGACAGAAGAAAACAATAAGGAATTAGAAAGGTTTTGGCTTCATCAATCCAGGGGGAGATTGTTAGGACAAAAAGGATTGGTGAAACCACTTTTGCAAACCTATGTCTAATTCACTTCTGTCAGATTATTCTAAGTATAGAACTACTGAAGAAAGAAGACCAAACAGCTGAAGAAGGATTCTACAAGTACTGAAGAAGAAATACATCAGAAGTTCTGAAGTCCAAACCAGACATATCACTGAAGAACTACTGAAGACAAACTACTCATCAGTAGTTTGTCATTCATCAGCACTTGTTCAAGAATCTTTTCCACCGTTTTATGTTTCAGTAGTTTATTAGTTTATTATTACTTTTACTTTTTGTACAAGTTCCAATATTGCAACTTGTTGCAACTTGCCTCTGAACTTGCTTTTTGGCAAGGTTCATGTATTTGTAAAGTCTATAAATAGATGGGTTCATCCCTCTATTTTAGACATTGATTTTTAATACAAGAAATCCTTCAAAGCTTATCATTGTTATTACCATTTCATTTACTGAGAATCTGTTTAAGTGTTCACTCTCATTCATTGCTTAGATTCTCATTAAATACTTGTCTTTAGATTTATCAAACATCCAGGGGGAGTAATAACTCCTGTTGATAAGTGTAGCTTTAAACTCATATCATTCCGCTGTGCTATCACTGATTAAGAACTTGCTAAACACCTAAGTGTTCACTAGCAAGTTCATACAAAGAGCAATACTGATCCAACAGTGGAAGTAGATGATATAAAATTGATTAATGTGAGAAATGTTTGTTTTCGTGTCGGTAATGGAAACCAAAGTTTATTTAATTAGAATTTTAAGATCCCAAAAAGTCTATTACTAATTGTTCGCTTCTTACTCTATGGGGTATGGATAAAATAAGAACCAACTTCACATTCGTTGGAACATGATTCGGATGGGAGGATTGGGCAGCGCTACAAGAAGTAACTGTGTGCGTTTGGTGTGTCTATGTATCAGGGAATTACGGGTAAAGGGGCGGGTTGTCTTATGGGTGGATACTTACAGTGAGCACCCAATTAATATTCGGGTCTTCTTTTCGTGGGTGTGTGTATTAGTGAAGTGTAGAGTGATATGCAACTGGATACGAGGGCGGGGTTTTAGGAAGGAGAAAGACGGGTCGACTAGAACACGTTAGTCTGTCATTTACGGAGGTGCAAGCGATTAGATGTACCATCAATGATGCTGAACCGGTAAGTTCGCTTTGTATTAACTGTTTTTCTTAAGCCAAGCTGTTAGATGAATAAGTGGAAAGGCCAAAATACCCTGCATAAGTTGGCAAAAGATGAATGGGACCTTTGTGATTTATTTATTTATATTATAATAATTGTCATTGCTCTCCATTTTTGCAAACACAAAGGAGCCTGATTATTAGAATGTCTACAAATTCTATTTAGATTGATAGATTTATTTATTTTTATCCTTTCGATAAATGATGTTGATATAGTTTCAGTTAGTAACATTTTGAGCTTTGCTAATATGAGCTTTGTTGTTTAAGATAAACCCCCGATCACATCAAGCTTGTATGATCCTTACTCACATGTAAGTGACGCTTTTTTTTTTACTTCAAGAAATACAGCCTACCAGAGCTTTAACTTATATTCTTTTCCGAAATATTAAACCAGAAAAACAGGGAAACTCCACAGTCAAGTGCCCCCTCTCAGTTGCACATCGGTAACATACCAGAAAAATGAGGAGCACAAAGGTTAGTGTTAGTTGAAATGGTACTATGATTAAAGTCTGTTTGGTAGGTATTTATGTTGTTTGTTTCTTAACATTACGTTGTCTAGCAGAACTTTCAGAAATATGATTACTAATTTTTAGAAGTAGAAAAATGATTGCATTTGGTGATAATGGGTCGAGATGGGTTCTGGTTAAAGTGGGTCACTTTAGTAATAGTTGAAACAACCTGGTGCAGTTGGTTTGTCCCACAAACACTTTTGTGTTCACTTTTATAATTTGTATTGTTAGTGACGGTTGCTACAATAATATTTAAACCAAGGTGTTTTGCTCCACGCCGCATAAAGGCTGATGTGTGAGGCAACATAGACCTTGGCTTAGATTAAGACATGTTGAAGCTGAACCACCACAAAGTGGATCAAACTTCCAGTTTGAAGCCACATATAACAAATCAAGAAACATGGAAGTCAATATGAACCTTGCAAAGTCAACGTCTTTGCGCTCTGCGGGTCAAAGATCCACCTTCTCAAATGTCCCTGTGAATAGGGAACTGCTAACATATTCTACAAGACTCGAATGTGTCAGAAGTTTCTAGATGGAATATGTCGTAATGGTGACAACTGTACGTTTGCTCACGGCCCTGATGATTTGCATGAACCACCTCCAAATTGGCAAGAGCTTGTGAAGGATAATATAGAGGAGGAAATGGAGTGGGAATTGGAATGATGATCAGAAATTTATTCACAGAATGCGGATATGTAGAAAGTTATATAACGGTGATGAATGCCCGTATGGTGAAAAGTGTAATTTTCTCCATGAAAGTCCTGCGAAGTACAAGGTTGAAACAACCATGGACAGTGTAAGAACAAGAGAGAGTTCTGTGATCAACATTTAGCCTGTCGTTGACCATGGTCAAAGTCAACCCGAGGCTCGTCAAGATTCTTTTACAGTCGTTAAGACTGATCAAGACGCTTCACGAGCATCAGTGAAGGATAATTTTTGGAAAACTCAAATCTGTGGCAAATGGGAAATTAATGACTGGCCAATGTGTGTTTGCAAATAAATGTCACTTTGATCATGGGCTTGCAGGTAATACATCCATTCACACTGTGATATATAATACAAACTGATATTATGACAAAGAATGAAAAAGTTACCACCTTTATAGAAGTAATGACAAAGAATACAGTCTTGTAGGAGTGTTTTTGTTCTATATAAAGATAGGAACATGAATACATGATGGTTAACTTTATCTATATTTTCAGGTCCACATAAGAGCTTTTGGTCTCTTTTGATGTAAAGTTTGTGATCCTACTCGAATGAACTCATTTGAGTTTGAATTTGATATGATTATTTTGTAATATTTTCTATTAGTTTGTGATCCTACTCGAATGAACTCATTTGAGTTTGAATTTGATATGATTATTTTGTAATATTTTCTATTAGTTTGTGATAGGTTTTACAAAGAAAAACCTACAAAACTTCCAAGAAACATCAAGATAAGAAGAGAGACAAAAGCACAATGCTTTCTTTAATTGATTTCATTCATAATAAACTTAGAAGATAAATAGCTTTATATAGCCTTACAACTTGAAATAAAACGTGATATACCTACAGGAACTAATAGGAACATGGAGAACATATTAATGCATACGTGGGGAAACGTAAATGTGTATATGCATGCAAAACTAGATTAATCAACTAAATGGACAACGTGGGATGTATGGCATGGCACGTATCATTCTCGCGCCCTTGAAAACGTCTTTGTCCTCAAGGACGGAATGCTAGGTCCATGGCGGTCGCCACTCGCGTCTTCCGGTAGCATTTGGTTCAAGCCCGATGGGGCGCCATTCGAGTCGAACAACGGGGTTTGGAGTGTACTTAGAGAACCATGATGGTGACTTCCATGGAGGTCGCCACTCAAGTTGGACAACGATGTTCGGGATGGTTTCAACGTAGCGCCACGGTCGTCTCCCGAAATTGGTTCCTAGCGCAACCCACTTTACATATTTGTTGAACCCTTCCATAAGGTTATACCATGGATCTGAAAGTGGCACAAACGGTTTCATAAGCGGTGTAGATTTTGGTGGCGAGTTTGATAATATTATGGTCACGGTCGATGGTGAAGTTGGTTTTTGTTTTTGTGGTGGTGTGGCAACAACGGTTGACGGTGTAAGTGAAGGAGGTGACGGAACAGGTGGTGGTTCATTGTGAAATTTGTTGGATATAGAGGTGAGAATGGTAGCTTGTCGATCGAATATGGTGTGTAGGGTGCGGGTTTGTTGGATTAAGGTTTGGAGGTAAGTTTCTTGTTGGGCAATAACTTGCCGGAGAAGATCTTTGGTTATAGGGCCATTGAGTTCTTCCAAAGCCATGGAGGCTTAGGCTCAATGAAAGCACCAATGATAGGTTTTACAAAGAAAAACCTACAAAACTTCCAAGAAACATCAAGATAAGAAGAGAGACAAAAGCACAATGCTTTCTTTAATTGATTTCATTCATAATAAACTTAGAAGATAAATGGCTTTATATAGCCTTACAACTTGAAATGAAACGTGATATACCTACAGGAACTAATAGGAACATGGAGAACATATTAATGCATACGTGGGGAAATGTAAACGTGTATATGCATGCAAAACTAGATTAATCAACTAAATGGACAACGTGGGATGTATGGCATGGCACGTATCAGTTTGTGATCCTACTCGAATGAACTCATTTGAGTTTGAATTTGATACGATTATTTTGTAATATTTTCTATTTTTCCGCATGTTAGAATACATATGCGTGTGCTAAAATTACTGCCACTAAAGGAAGTAGATGCTCGGACTGTAACATACAATAAAGAAATGCACTTCTTGCTTTTGACTACAGATAACCAACCGCTCATTTTGCAGCAATAATCATAAACCGTGTGCATGTTTCGATGTAAACATCGGCTTATTTTGTGTTGTAAAACTTTAAAAATGAGAATTCCCTAATCGTATTTAAATTTCTTTTATATTGGTTCTTTTATTGATTTGAATTAAACTAAAAATAAATAGTACCGTTAACCCATCTTTTGTATCACCACAACTAACCGAACACGTATAGGTATTGTATTACTCATATTACGACTTTATTCTTTTGGTTTCTTTTTCCATTGCTAGGCCGGTATTGGTAGTTAATCAAACTTATATTTTGATTTTCTTATTTCAGTTACTATACCAAGTGTCGAAACCGTAACAAACCAAACCGATGTTAATCAAGTCCTTTCCGTGTAACAAACCCGCCGCAACGCGCGGACACCTCCGACCACTAGTACCACATAAATTAAAAACCATTCATCCTCTATTCCTCCCAACACTCACACAAACCCAACAAAATTAGCTTGTTATTCCAATCCACTATCTATATCTATATCTATACTACTATATAGTGGGTGCTGGACGGGTAAAGTTGTCATTTCATGTTTATGCATAAGGGTAAAATTGTAAGTTTATTAGGATGACAAGACAAATTTAATACAACTATTAATTTCTATTAATTAATGACAAAAAAAAAAAGGCAAAAAGCAAGAAACAAAAAATTAGTTTCTATAATATTACACCATTCACAATTTTAAACTCCTATATTTTGTATGTCTTATCCACAATAAATTAACCGCAAACAGACTCACATGTTCATTATATAATTTTTGGACTTAGCCTGTGGAGATTAACAAATAACTAGCAAGAATGCACTTTACCCATCATGTTTTCGGGTAACAGCGTAATGTTCTTTTTTTAATCAATAATAGAGGATGAATTTGATCCAATTATAAGTTGGTTTGAATCTCTGTAATATAATAGGTAAAAGTAATAAGTGGAATATGGATGTTTTGCGCGACTGTTATCGGATTATTCAGGTAATTTAAATTACAATTTGATTTATGTTTGAATTCGAATTGAGCTAAATAAACAAAATTATATATATGTACTTTTTTTATAAAAGAAATTCAAGTTATATATAATTCAATTTGAATTTTCAGGTCGAAAATCATAAATTTGACCAAACGCAACATTCAAACACTGTACAGAACCGCCGCAACCCGTGGGCTCCTGCTAGTACAAATTCATTGTTCCTACTCGGATAAAAAAGAACTAACCAGATAAAATGGAGTGGTCAACGACGAGTACACCAGTTGCACCGTTGTGTGGAATAATATTTGCTAAAAAAAGGGTCATATCAATATATCATAGTGTTTTCAAGGAAAAGAAAAAAGAACAAGCTGTCTATTGAAACCACAACCACTACCATGAATGCATCCACAATCGACTTGTGACTTGATTATTTGCACCATCAATTTTTTCACACCATATCACCATCGGTAATAAGTAATAACATACTGGTAGTTTGGTGACTGCCGGTTCGGTTTTTAGCATGTGCTCAACCCTAAATAAATTCGTGATGTATATTGGGTTTCAAAATTTTGTTTCTCGCATGGAAGATACTAAAGCCAACAAATGTTATAAAACCAGTATGTCGATTACAACAAAAATTAAATCAAGATGATAATGATGTAGTTTCTTAGCACAAATGATTTCTTTAAACTTCCATAATACACATCAGTACATCCCATTCCCCAAGTGGTGATTATTCAGAAAAATAGCTAGTGAACAGGTTATTAACATAAGCATAGATTGAAAACAAATAGTACCTACAATATATAACAGTACTCACATTAAAACAATGAATCTAGCTAGATGTATGAACCTAGACCAGACTTAAAGCTAGCGGCAAAAACATCCATCTCTTCAGCAGAAAGGCACACACCAATCTCCATATCTTCGTTGGATTCCCTGCACGCGCTAATAGATATCGATCCACTATAATCGATGGAAACCGTTTCATGCTTTATGGGCTTCCCAAATCCGAAATCTAAGTCATAAAACTCGAGTTTTGGTGTTCCAGCAACACCCGTCATCCTCGCTGGCCGGGCATCCAGAAGCTGATCAATAATCGGTCCATCATCTTTCATCACTCCATCCTTTTCGGTCAGTATATTATTCAGATTTTCTCCGATCAATTTAGCAGCTGCTACAAATCCTTCCTTTCCTTGTAAAATAGATGTTCTTGCTGAACATAAGCACGCCTTGAGACAGTTGCCAAAGTAAGCGGCCGGGATTGGTGGATCTATTCGTGGCCTAAAATTGATGAGGAAACCAAATGCCACTAGCTCATCGTTGTGTAAACGCGCTAGACAGTTCCAAATATACGCAACTGCTACAGTAAAAGATGATACATATGCTATTGTTGGAACTTGGGTTGAAACTAGTTTTTTCAACCCAATGATCATGTTTCGAGTCAAGATAAACGTGGCTCGTACCTTATCACTTGGTCCACAAAGCCTTGGGAGCTGGTACTCTTCGTTATAAGTTTCAACCTTGGCTCTCTTTAGATAACTCTCATCTAGTTTTCGCGGGTATTTCACCAGTCTATCATAAACCGGCAAAGTTCCATTAGCCAGAAATGGCTCATCAGAACCACCAGATTGAGCAATCGACGCCCATGCCTTCCGGAAACAAAACGTGGTGCTAGCGTCTCCAAGGCTGTGATGAGCTGTAATTCCAATAGAAATTCCACAGTTAGGAAACAACGTCACTTGAACCGCGAAAACTGGGATTGTAATGTAATCCGAAACTTTAGCAGTGCGTCCAAGAAGAGGTATAAGCTGATAAAACTTGGCACAATCTCGGGGGTGATTGCCAATGAGATCGTTGAAATCAAGATTACACTCTGCAAATGTAACCGCGACAGAGTCACCTTCAACATAACGAATCTCGGGTAATCTAGTACTAGCAGCAGGGAATATGGTCAATTTACCAACAAAAGGGAAAAAGTGCTGTAGGGTGACTGACAATGAATGTTTAAGATTGGGAACAATAGTTTCAGTGAAGTGAGTTTTAGTGATTGGGAGCTCATAAAAGAAGAGAGTGTGTGTAGGTTCAGGTTGAGCTAGCCATAGTATGTCAAAGAAAGTTAGCGGCAGCGACTTGCTGCTTATGGTGCCCGGTGGTGGCGACACTTGTGACTCTTCAAGAACAGTCAAGGTAGGAAGGGAATCCATTTCTTTGTTTGGATACTCCAAAATAGAATGGTTTGATATGCTACCAAATGATGGGTATATAAGATGTTAGAGAATGTATATATATGAAAAAGTATTTAGGAATCATAAGGATTCATATATTCTGGCCCACATCGCACATTAATAGGACGCTCTTACATACCCAGAATGTGATGTCACACTCACAAAATGTGATGCCAAAATCGTCGGGTCATTTTTGTCACATCAGCCAAAATCGAAATCTTTTACATCTGGGTCCTTCTATTTTACTTTTTTTTTGCTACATTCGTCCCTGACACTGAACCAGTTAATAATTGACGTTAACTATGGGGTATTTTTGTCTTTTGGGTCCCACCTTTTTTAAAACCCAATTAAATCAGGAACAGGAGACGGTTACGTCTTGTGGGCTACCTTTAGCCAATGGGGCCGCGTACGGATTACCCGGCAATACTTTAGTTGGTCGTTCAAAAAAAATCAGTTTTTCTTCTTCTTTAACTCGGTACGATTTATTTATTTTTTTTATTTCTTCTTTAGCCTGTAAAAAAAAAAAAAAAAAAAAAAAAAAAAACAAAACAAACCTCTTTATTTTCTCTCACCTGCATCTCTCAATCCGGAGCACCCAACACCATTTTATTTACCAAAGTTTGCAACTTTAAAACCGTTGCCTGTAAACCACCACCGACCACCTTATAAAACCAACACCAACTACCGGCCACCTCCTAAAATCATTTCACCTCCATTGAAGAACCTTTACAAACAACAAATCTCCCATTCCATTATTCCAAATCTATTCCCTGCAAAACACCCAAACACACATAGTCATCTCTCTCCTTTTCATCTCCGTACAACTTGCCGGTGGCCGGAACTCCGTCGGAGGCTCCGACCAAACAAAACATTTCAGCCGTGGCTCCTCCGTCAGGCCAACCGCAACACAACAACAACACCAATAATAATAATATCGCTCGCAGACGAACCACTAGTCCGTCAAACTCTCCATCGTCACGTGACTCACGTGCGGCAGCTCCGACTCGGATCATATATAGAGAGACGACATCGGATTCAGATCTAGACTTACCATTTTGGCAACGGACGTGATTCATCGGATTATTATTATTATTAGTGACGGAGGTGGATGGAAGAGGAGTTGATGGTTGAAGGTGATGGTCGAGCGTATGGGTTATCGATTTGCACAAGTGGTGATGGTAGGTGTGACGGCGGTTCACTACAAGGAAGGGGGGTTTTAGCGCGACAGCTGTCGCCGCTAATGATATAGTATTAGCGACGACTATATCATTAGCGGCGACTGTCGCCGCTAATGCTCCCGTCTAATATTATTGGTGCCTAATGCTCCACGTGGCCGCTAAAGAGTCGCCGCTAAAGATGAATTTCCACGTGACATTATCTTTTACATTTTTTTTGCCACGTGTCATGCCACGTGGCAAATACCTGTGCAATGTGGGCAAAGTTTTTAGCGGCGATATGTCGCCGCTAATGGTCTTTTTTTTTTACTTATACTTTCCCTTTTCGTTTTGTCCACACACGCATAATGAAACGAAATACTAACAAAACTAATTAACCAAACATATCAAGTTTAACAAACATTCGTCTAAACATATCATCAAAACTAAACTAATATGCCAATATTTACATTCAAGCATACCATTAAAACTAAACAAACATACCAAAATGCCTAAACATCTTCGTCTTCGTCGTTGTTGTGATCACAACTATTGATGCCTCTGCCTTGATTTCCAAAGTTTTGAGTTTGGACCAATTGATTACACATTTGGAGCATTTGCGCTTGGAATTGAGGATTCGTCATCATGGCATTAATTTGCTCCTACAAATATACTTAAACCAAATGGGTCAAATATCCTATTTACTAAACATAATTATACTAAACGGGTCAAATATTAACATTTAGCAAACATACATACACCAAATGGGTCAAACTACAAACATATACAACATGGGTCAACTATTAATATTTAAACTACAAATATATAACAAATGGGTCAAATATCATATTTGCTAAACATATTTATACCAAATAGGTCAACTATCAACAAATAACTACAAATATATACCAACTGGGTCAAATATCCTATTTACTACACATATTTATACCAAACGTGTCAAATATTAACATTTAGCAAACATACATACACAAAATGGGTCAAACTACAAACACATACCAAATGGGTCAACTATCAACATTTAAACTACAAATATATACCAAATGGGTCAAATATCCTATTTACTAAACATATTTATACCAAATGGGTCAACTATTAACAAATAAACTACAAATATATACCAAATTAGTCAAATATCCTACTTACTAAATATATTTATACCAAATGGGTCAAATACCAACAAATAAACTACAAATATATACCAAATGGATCAAATATCCTACTTACTAAACATATTTATATCAAACGGGTCAAATACTAACATTTAAACTACAAAGACATACCTGTGTAAACATCGGTTGCGTTGGCGTAAGATGCGGAAGGCTTTCTCTCGGACAAGGCATATGCCCAATCCCGTGAACATGTCCGCGACGTCTACCCAACACTTCTTTAAATATACCAAACTTCAAACATCTCAAATAATATTAGTTTTAACCTACATTAAACCCAATAAACAATCGTAAAAACATGAAAACTAAACACGCACATACACAAATATATACCAACCTGATCCAACTGTTGGGAGCTGCTTCCTCCTTCTTCTTCTTCTTCGGCGGTATTTTACAAAAGTGATTTGATATATTATAAATAAATGCTTACGTAATTCTCTTCATTCTGAGGGGTATCAAACTTACCCTGCCTTCCTGTATGTCCAGTATGGTATGCTTCATACCATTCGATGCTCTGTTTAACATTAAAAGTTAAATTATAAGTTAAATAAACATTATCGTCTATGTATATGTGTGTGTATATATACTTTTTTGTAACAGTGACTGGCATAAGAGCCCGTTCCACCTCGGTATGTGCTCGCTTGTTTTTGGCGGGCGGCTTTGTTAATTGCAGACTTTCTCTTATGTTTTGGACTGCAGAAATGATCAACAACTCGAAGCCAGTTTTCAGGTTTCATACCTGGGGTGATTTTGCCTTGCTGCCTCCACATCCTCATCATCTCCCGCCACATGCAAAAAAAATAATCCTTTGCTTGGTGTTTGCGGTCGTTGTACCGCTTTCTGACAGCCGCCATAATGTCTCCTTGTTTTTTAGTGGCAAGGAGATCATCATCAACAACTTAGAAATCCATTTTGAATTCGCTCTAATAATTAAATAAAACAAGCTAGTCAGATGAAAAAAAAATCAACAAATAACATATATAATATATATTTACAAATCACTGACCTTCAAAAACTCAAATAACCTATTTCTATCATACTCAGAAACATTATCTCAACTTTCCACATCCAATGGGACCTCGCGCCATATATACATAGACGCCTACCGGGTGAACAAGCTACCAAGGTGGCCTACAGGCATGCAGGTGGTGGCCTCATCAAATGTAATGTTTGCCCGATGATGTGTGTAAATGTATATATATAAATAACACAAGCTTTAATTAAAACGACTCACCTAAAAACTACACACGCACGGCAAGTGTACCGGTCGCAAAGCAGTAAACAGATAAGACCGAGTATCGAACCCAAAGACGCGAATGCAACTCTAGATCACAGCATATACCGAATACTAGCCTAAATAAATATATACTTATGTGGAGGGTATTTTAAACTACTAATTATAAACTTAATTAAACTAAATAGATTAAACTTAACTTAACTCGACAACTAATACGAACTTAAGGAACTGGAGAAATCAGATAGGAAGAAGGCTGGTTACTTAGGTAAAATCCCTAGACACTAGCAATAAATCCTGAATCCGGTAATTAACTTGAGACCCTATTCTTATCTAATAAACCTCCTGTCAAAGATAGCTCACTAGACTCAAGGCGGGACAAGTGTAGAAATGCTAAAATGGATCCGGATCGCCCTAGCGTACCAAAATCCCACAGAAATCAGATTAAAACCTCTCCTGGATTAAAACCCTCAAACTATGTAGCAGACTTAAACTCTACTGAAGAAAACCTAGGAAAACTCTAAACACGAACAAGTAGCGATGATGTGTGCTGATATATAAATATAAATAACACAAGTTCTAATTAAAACGACTCACCTAAAAACTACACACGCACGACAAGTGTACCGGTCGTAAAGCAGTAAACAGATAAGACCGAGTATCGAACCCAAAGACGCGAATGCAACTCTAGATCACAACCTCTACCGAATACTAGCCTAAATAAATATATACTTAAATGGGGGGTATTTTAAACTACTAATTACAAACTTAGAATAAACTAAATATAAACAAAATAACCTCAATTGCTTATACGAACCTAGGAACTTGGAGAAATCAGATAGGAAGAAGGCTGGTTACTTAGGTAAAATCCCTAGACACTAGCAATAAATCCTGAATCTGGTAATTAACTTGAGACCCTATTCTTATCTAACAAACCTCCTGTCAAAGATAGCTCACTAGACTCAAGGCGGGACAAGTGTAGAAATGCTAAGATGGATCTGGATCGCCCTAGCGTACCAAAATCCCACAGAAATCAGATTAAAACCTCTCCTGGATTAAAACCCTCAAACTATGAAGCAGACTTAAATTCTAATGAAGAAAACCTAGGAAAACTCTAAACACGGACAAGTAGCGACTCCCGCCCTAGCGCTTGCCAACTACCGAACAATGCCTAGTTAGTTACCTAGCAAACTCGAGTTAGATTTCTCACCCTCAAGAATGGACTGCACGTCTTAGTTAATTTATTATATTAGTTTGTTATACTTGTGTCGTACTCCAACTCCAAATACTAGCACGCTAACCTAAGTTGACGAACTAGATTGATTTCAAGACCTAGGGGGTATCTCTACATGCCTAGTTCCACAAAACCAATAAACAAACTTCAAATAAAATTAACGCCAATACACATATATCAAATCCAACAATAAAATTTAAGTCATGTAATTCTACACATCAAAACTAAAAACCAAAAATCATTAAATACTGCATAAAAACGTGTCTAGTTCATAAACCTAAGCAACCATAAAAGTCTAGTTCATAATATTTAAAAACATGTTCACAAAATATATAAATATAGCTTTAACCATGTCTATAGAAAAAATAAATAAAAACTAAACCTAACCCAAGGCTCGTTGGCTCTTGATCTTTAACGTGCCCGTGGCCTTTTCTCCTTCCGTGCCCTTCCGCTCATCACCGCTTATGGCCGGTTCCTTTTGTCTTTGTGCGATTGTCCAAATAATTGGAAAATTGTGAATGAATTGTTTTGTAATGATGCGGCCTCGAATGAATGATATGTCCCCCTTTAGGCGGCTGCTCCTTCTTATCGTAAATGATCTGTTCTTTTTTAATAATAATATGGTTGTTGTTTTTGTCCAACTTCATGGAGCCCTACCTTGTCTTTTTCTTTTTTGGGCTTAAGACCAAAGTCACGTGGCATGATGCCATGTTCTTGTTTTCCTTTTATTTTTGTATATTATTATTATTAGTATAACTTCATGCTTTCATGTCGGGTGTTCTTGACTTAACCAAAGTTGCTCGTTTACGCTCCGACGTCCATAAACATATGCCCTCAAGTGTCCGTGTCTCAATTAAAATTCTTTCTTTTTTAGCTCATTCTCCACGAACACCTAATAAAATAATAAATTAATAAATAAGTACTAAAAACTATTAAAAACTATAAAATGATAAAAATAGGCCAACAAACGAATACACGCCTAAAACTACTAATAACTATATACAAAAGACTCAATTTATAACTCAAAATACATAGGAGAATAGATGTGTTTTACGACACATCAAACATCCCCACACTTAAACCTTTTTCGTCCCTGAAAAAGAATTTTGCTATGGAATCACAGTTAGGTTTACATCCAGTTTCAAAACATAGGTTACTTAATTAATAATCTACTAACGTATTGATTGCGATTGCAGGTATATTGATCCTCTTAAACCCTCACCGGTTTCCAAGCCCCTTTTTATTTATGTTAAGTTCATGTTGATTAGTCTATCTAGGGTCTCACTCGAAGGAAGCTACAGTTCCTCCTAATCCCGCCTCAAGCTTATGAAGCTAAAGGAACGAACAATTGACCATTTCCCAACCGTCTTATGTAGAAAACCAAGAGAATTTAAAATCACTTTTTTTTTTTTCATTTTGGCATACTTAACTCAGAGGGTGTGACCAATCCAAGTCGTTATCCCAGTGGCCAGGCACCTTAAGCTTCAGCATTTTTTTTTTTCATCTCAGCATACTTAACTCAGAGGGTGTGACCAATCCAAGTCGCTATCCCAGTGGCCAGGCACCTTAAGCTTCAGCATTTTTGCTTTGATTTCTAATTTTTTTTTTTTAAGTGATTAGAAATTCTAACGATTTTCTACTTATAACGGTGCTTCTTATACTATTTTTGGCGGTTTCGGTCTCCCCGTTTCTCCTAGATGAGAACCCACAAAATAGCCTAACATAATTAATTTATTACTTTTCATAGGAAACCTTTCTACCGGCCGAGCCTACCCACATATCCCAAATCAGACACGTTTTCAATCAATTTTAATCTCTTATTATACATACTATTTGAAAACCAGACACCTAACTTTACCTATCATTTTCCATATTTTATATAATGCAAACTTCAAAATTAGGGACTTTTTTTTTTTTCAATTTTTTTTTTTTTGACTTAAAATGACTTTATATACAGACTAAACGACAGTTTCCCATCCCCACACTTAAACTCTACATTGCCCTCAATGTAGGAATACAGAACGACTCAAAATAAAAAAAAATAATAAATTCCGAATACAAAAATAAAAAAAACGAGGGCAAATTGGAAAGGACTTAGCTGGTTAATTAATGCGTAAGCTCCAAAAACTCTAGTCCAATCCAGCTCGATCGTATAGCATTTTGGTCGCGATCGGCTCTGACACACTGGTAAACTCTGGGCTTGCCTTGACAAATGATAAACAGCTCTGGAATCACCCGAATGGAGATTGAGTACGGGCGGTGCAATCCAAACCTGCGCAAAACAAACAAACAAAACCCGAGCATAATACCGAACCACAAATAATAATAAAAAGACTAAAACTACTAACTTAGACTCAAAATATAACAACAAACAAGAAGACGTACCTGCTTGGCAACATGGCGGTGAATGGTGGTAGAACCAAATGGGTAGAAAAAAAAAAATCTGGTTCTCGCTCAACGTGAAGGACACTGGTGATCACAACACGCGTTGCAAGAAGAAAAAAAATATAACTTTCCGGGGTAATAGCTGGTCGCATAAGGCGAACAGGTCAGCCCAGACTCCTCACATTACGTGAAAAATCTTTTTTCACAGAAAGTTAATTAATTTTTTTAAGAAAAAATCTCTTTTATTACCCAAACCTTTACCAAAACTCCCACTCATAAAATATATATAAAGATAATACATGGGATCCGCTCATGGTGAAATTTCCTCTACCCAAGCAAACACGCAAACCTGCAAACTGACTCAAAGACACAAAAACAACAAAAGAAAAAGTAAAAAATAAAAACCTATGAACCACTACCGATTGACAGACCACAAATAAAAAAAATGAAAAGCTAGAAAAAATATATATATATATATAAATAGGTGTACATATAAATTTACAAACTCTACAGAGCCTCCCCACACTTAAACTTAATCAGGGGGCTTCTCTTTTATCTGGACCCGATCCAACCCATTTAATTCCACCCGATCCATATTATTTAGTAAAATTACGTTAGTGGAATTGAAAAATATTTTATCAAATTTAAATGGGTCGGGCCACCAATATTTAAATTTACCTGGACCAAACCTGATTCTTGGCATGTAATGAGGGGACTTGTTGTCTCTGCAACTCCTGACCCTCACCCTGTGTCGGTCCAGGTGCCTCTTCGCCTTCTCCCATGGTGGTGGCCAAGGTGGTGGCACTAGTAGCAGTGTAATATCTAATGCCTGCACGGGCCGGCTGTGGTGTTCTTCTTCTTCCACCACTGCTTCTTTCTCATCTTCCTTGTTTGGTGACACTTGATCAAAATCTTTGTCCACTTCTAGAGCTGACAAATCAACTAACTCGTCACCAAACTATGCTTCCCCATCAGCTGCTTCTTCAAGCAGGTTAGTGGTGTCTTCCTCTTCCACCACTTCTTCATCAAACAGCCAGCTTGTGGATTCTGAAAAATCCATATCTTTCTCAGCCTCCCCTATCTTCTCCATCATGGCTTTCCTATGCGCGTCCCAAGCTATCCTTTCTATCTCCTCATCATCACTCCAGACATCTGCCTACCAAGGGTATGCTGCTGAACTAGAGATCTGGCAAGGCTGCTCATCCTGCTGAACCAAAGGTGGGACTAAGGCGTCCATTATGGTCTCTGGCTCTAACCCTGAATCCTGCAAAATATCATCCTCACAAGACAAGTGTAAAGAATCATATGGGTCAGTTAAATCATGCACAGAATCAGATGAGTAAGGACAAACAGTTTCAGCAACGGGACTAATACAATCAGGTAATCTAAGTGTTACCATCTCGTCTGGGTCATCATATGTGAAATTAACCTGCTGAACTGGAGGTGGGACTTCAACGTCCATTATAGTCTTCAGTTCATCCACCTGAGTCTGTAGCCTCTCAAGTGCCGCATCTTGTTCCCTCAAATAGTCAGTGCGCATGGATAGCAAGGAACGCATATCCTCGAGCATGAGCTGTTGATTAGCAATGAAGGTGTCACGCTTAGCAAGAAGGGCGGAAAAGTCGGGCCTAGTGTGAGACGAGACATCCTGATAATCGGGGTGTGGATATAGATGTTGGCTAGGTGGATACTCTGACGAGCTACCACCATGCCTTTCCTCATACATCATTGCTTGTAGACGATCAAGCCGACTTGTTATTCTATCTAGTGACTCAGATGTTGCAGGGTTAAACCACTGGTTAGCCTGTGGGTATGAAGGCTAGTATGACTGATATGGCTGCGGCTGCAAATACTCGTTAGCATAATAATCCGTGGAATACCCCGATGAATATGAATGAGGGCATCTTATGGTAAAATGGGGTCCTCCGCAGATCTCGCACATGATAAAAAATTATATATTAAGAATAAAAAAAAATAATAATAAGAAAAAAAAAATTATTCACAAAATTGTAGACTAGAAACGGATCGGATAATTCTCAAGAGTGCGAATTGCGTCCCCGGCAACGGCGCCAACAAACTTGATGTGTGCTGATATATAAATATAAATAACACAAGTTCTAATTAAAACGACTCACCTAAAAACTACACACGCACGGCAAGTGTACCGGTCGTAAAGAAGTAAACAGATAAGACCGAGTATCGAACCCAAAGACGCGAATGCAACTCTAGATCACAACCTCTACCGAATACTAGCCTAAATAAATATATACTTAAATGGGGGGTATTTTAAACTACTAATATCAAACTTAGAATAAACTAAATATAAACAAAATAACCTCAATTGCTTATACGAACCTAGGAACTTGGAGAAATCAGATAGGAAGAAGGCTGGTTACTTAGGTAAAATCCCTAGACACTAGCAATAAATCCTGAATCTGGTAATTAACTTGAGACCCTATTCTTATCTAACAAACCTCCTGTCAAAGATAGCTCACTAGACTCAAGGCGGGACAAGTGTAGAAATGCTAAGATGGATCTGGATCGCCCTAGCGTACCAAAATCCCACAGAAATCAGATTAAAACCTCTCCTAGATTAAAACCCTCAAACTATGAAGCAGACTTAAAATCTAATGAAGAAAACCTAGGAAAACTCTAAACACGGACAAGTAGCGACTCCCGCCCTAGCGCTTGCCAACTACTGAACAATGCCTAGTTAGTTACCTAGCAAACTCGAGTTAGATTTCTCACCCTCAAGAATGGACTGCACGTCTTAGTTAATTTATTATATTAGTTTGTTATACTTGTGTCGTACTCCACCTCCAAATACTAGCACGCTAACCTAAGTTGACGAACTAGATTGATTTCAAGACCTAGGGGGTATCTCTACATGCCTAGTTCCACAAAACCAATAAACAAACTTCAAATAAAATTAACGCCAATACACATATATCAAATCCAACAATAAAATTTAAGTCATGTAATTCTACACATCAAAACTAAAAACCAAAAATCATTAAATACTGCATAAAAAACGTGTCTAGTTCATAAACCTAAGTAACCATAAAAGTCTAGTTCATAATATTTAAAAACATGTTCACAAAATATATAAATATAGCTTAAACCATGTCTATAGAAAAAATAAATAAAAACAAAACCTAACCCAAGGCTCGTTGGCTCTTGATCTTTAACGTGCCCGTGGCCTTTTCTCCTTCCGTGCCCTTCCGCTCGTCACCGCTTATGGCCGGTTCCTTTTGTCTTTGTGCGATTGTCCAAATAATTGGAAAATTGTGAATGAATTGTTTTGTAATGATGCGGCCTCGAATGAATGATATGTCCCCCTTTAGGCGGCTACTCCTTCTTATCGTAAATGATCTGTTCTTTTTTAAAAATAATATGGTTGTTGTTTTTGTCCAACTTCATGGAGCCCTACCTTGTCTTTTTCTTTTTTGGGCTTAAGACCAAAGTCACGTGGCATGATGCCATGTTCTTGTTTTCCTTTTATTTTTATATATTATTATAATTAGTATAACTTCATGCTTTCATGTCGGGTGTTCTTGACTTAACCAAAGTTGCTCGTTTACGCTCCGACGTCCATGAACATATGCCCTCAAGTGTCCGTGTCTCAATTAAAATTCTTTCTTTTTTAGCTCATTCTCCACGAACACCTAATAAAATAATAAATTAATAAATAAGTACTAAAAACTAATAAAAACTATACAATGATAATAGGCCAACAAACGAATACACACCTAAAACTACTAATAACTATATACAAAAGACTCAATTTATAACTCAAAATACATAGGAGAATAGATGTGTTTTACGACACATCAAGCGACTCCCGCCCTAGCGCTTGCCAACTACCGAACAATGACTAGTTAGTTACCTAGCAAACTCGAGTTAGATTTCTCACCCTCAAGAATGGACTGCACGTCTTAGTTAAATTTATTATATTAGTTTGTTATACTTGTGTCGTACTCCAACTCCAAATACTAGCACGCTAACCTAAGTTAACGAACTAGATTGATTTCAAGACCTAGGGGTATCTCTACATGCCTAGCTCCACAAAACCAATAAACAAACTTCAAATAAAACCAACACCAACACACATATATCAAATTCAACAATAAAATTAAAGTCATGTAATTCTACACATCAAAATTAAAAACCAAAAATCATTAAATACTGCATAAAACGTGTCTAGTTCATAAACCTAAGCAACCATAAAATATTTAGTTCATAATTATAATTAGAAACATAGTCATAGAGTCTCGAAAAACAATTATAAACATGTCTCTAAATAATTAAAACGAAGTAAACAAACCACCGGGTCTTCAAATAATTAATCTTTAGTGCACCCGAGACCTTCTTCTTTAAAAATTCTCCAATCGATCCTTGTCTAGAAGCTGTAGTAGTCAATATTGAATGATGCTGTTATGATCAAATCCCATAATTGTCGACTCAATGCATATCTATTATCTATATTATCTTATTAAGGAGGAGTGATGACTAAAATAGTCATTTTCATTTCCGTACAACTTAACAAACAAGAGGTATAACATATTTAAGCAAAAAAATTAAGGGTATTATTGGCATACTTGTGACTATTAAGACACTTAGTAGGGTAGATTAGTAAATTTAACATAATCCAATACCTCACATCCTAAAATCTTATCCCAATTATGCCCTTATGTTCAACTTTTAAAACACAAAATACAACCTAACCTATGATGCATCTTAAATGTGAGACCTTTCAAACCCCCATCTATATTATTATATATACTTCATTATAATCAATTTCTTGAATGCTAATAGTCTTTTCATAACCCCAAACAAAATCTTAGAGCTAATTTCATGCTTTGAAACATTGTTTTGTCCAAAAAATGTATGTCTTCATTAGATGAGAAGAGAAAAAAATCAATAAGAAGTTAAGACGCTTGCAAGATATGGTTCCCGGATGCTACAAGGTATAAAATACGAGTTAATCTTTATATACATATATACATTTTTTTCTACTTGTTCATATGTTGTTTGACAATACAAAAATTTATCTTCATAATATATCATTGTTTTGCTCCATTTAAATTTAGTTATTTGCTATAGACAATGGGAATGCCAGTGATGTTAGATGTAATAATCAACTATGTTGGATCGTTGCATAATCAAATTGAGGTAATTTAATTGTGCAACTAACAATTAAAACAATAAACAAACAATATTCAGAATTATTTATGAGAAAATATTTTTCAAAACTAATTAGTATGATTTTTTCTCTTCTTTGTGCATTTTTAGTTTCTCTCCATGAAGCTTTCAGAAGCCCATATGTTCAATGATCTATTAACCTCAACTCTACTGAATTGGATGATATGGCCCCTATGAAGGTGACAGATGGCTTTCCTAACTATCCTTGTTAAAAAGTTGTGTATCTTGAATCATATATATTGTTAACTAAATAAAACGGACAAAATTATAAATAACATTCTAGATTTGCTAATATGTTTCTAATATATTATAAATATTACTTCCACTTACTGCATGGGATGAAAACTGATGTTGCAGGGAACAAATGGACATGAAGGATAGATGATGGAAAGGATGGTTAGAGAAGGGTATGGAGACTTTCCTCAATTTCAATCAACATGGTCTCCTTGAACGCCATGAAATAGTTAACACGATCTATATATCTATATATGCATGCTCAAATATATCTTTATACGTAAACTATATTTGTTCTTAGACTTTTAAGGTATTAGTTGATCTATTTAATGTTCTTGTTAAACATTGTATGAAGTGTGGTTCACAATATTGTTTTGCTTTTGGAAATTGTATATTGTTTAAGTTCTAATTCTAATTAATAAAATAAATTAAACACTAGCATAAAGAGAAAACAAAAACTTAATGTGTTAATTACTTATGTTATTTGTGTTAAGAAATAAGAAATCGAAAAGCCATAAATTCATGCTCACGCTAATGAATCAACCCGAATCTTTATCTTCTATACTATATTATAAAGCATCAGTGAAGGATACCTGCAAAATTTAAGTAAATACAACCTTTATTGCTTATAGTACAATGCTTATTGAAGTTATTTAGGGAGTAAAATTGTCTTTCTACCTAAATATTAAATTGTTAAAGAAATTAATTTAAACATAATTATAAAATTGATGAGGAAATTAACAATAATGTGGTGACCCTTTACATTCATAACCTCCATGTCTTTATTATGTTTGTATCAATGTTATAGTCTTATAAATAGTGGTCATGTATTTGGTATATAGATAACTAGATTTTAGCCCGCGTGTACATGCGGTTCACCAACGTACATCTATTTAGGGAATTATAACGTATAAGAAAAATACAGTAGAATTATTTTTTTAAAGTATAACACAACGAATACAAATTTTATTCAACTATCACTAAATATTTCTTTATACACCACATTTCTGGTTGTAGTTTTCACATTCACATCACCATCAAGTATAAGTAATTTCACTCATGTGTTGCTTTTAACTCTTGAAAATGCAACATAAAGTTGGCCATGTGAGAAAACAGGTTCTCTTAAATAGAATCCAACCTTAGATAAAGACTGTCCTTGCCTTTTATTGACGGTCATTGCGAAACATACACTTATTGGAAATTGACGCCTTTGGAAATTTACTGGAATCTTGATATCAGATGGTTTAATATTTATTCTAGTAATAATAGTTTTGATACCAATGTTTCCACCTGATATGAGATCTAAAAGATACGGGGGAGTCCCGAGGCTGAAATCTAATAATATTTAGTGTAAGAAATGTGGAATGTGTCTCAAAGAATACGAAGCTGAATATATGATGGGAACATTAGAATGCATACATAGGTATTGGTGAGGTTATTATTTAGATGTATAAGTATAAAACAAATTAACAAATTATAAATTTATTATGAAATATATGAATGAGGAATATATTATCATAGATTAGATTTGAAGAGATGATTTGGCAAAAGTAATTAAGTGTTAAAAGAATTCGATTACTATGCCGAAGAAGGAAACGAATTACAAAATTAAGTCATACATTTAAGAAAATCTTTTTGTACACAACATTTGTTGTCTTTGTTTGTGGTTTACCCTCTTTATTAAGTATTAACAATTTAACTCCATCTCTACTAAAAATCCAATTGCAATAACTAAGAAGGTGTCACCACTTAGTGCAAATTAATATAACATAATCAAAACAGCTTTTATAATGTTAACAGACAATACAAAGAAGATGCGACAGAATATAATTTTACTAAAAGTATAAAACCCATGGCTACAAACTTTTATGAATTGGGTTGGACTTCTATAGACAATTGGGCTTACCCATTCACGGTCCATAATGAAAAAGTTTTATTCCTTAATTGAACAACTGACTTACTCGATAGTCGGTACATTAAAAAATGTTAATTAGCAATATTGTAAAATAAAATCCATAGATTATATCTATATATCCATAATCATTAAACAAAAACTAGTTTTTTATCACCAACATATCATTGGCATATTGTCATTTGACTTGGGTATACAACGTGTGTACACGCGTGACTATAACCTAGCTTTTTATAAACTTTTAAAAGTTACTCATCTAATAACAATTATTCAAATCAATATTGATATTTTACTTATGTATTGTACATATCATAGCCTTGGAATTCAAAACTTTCACTATGAACTTTAAATCTATTCATAAGTTTTCTAAATTCTATTCTTACCACTTAAAGCAACGCATATTTACTACCACTATAATCAAGAATTATTGGAACACTCTATTTACAACATAAAGCCAAGTTCAAATAAAAGTAATGAAAAAAATTAACCTAATAACAAAACCAATATATTATTAAACATAACTGATTACGATTGTTATACTAATTATACATCAAAATTTCAACTTTTACTAAAGTTGTTAATAAACTGCATCCTAATATATTCATTACATATCAACCAGAAAGTATTTTAAGTTCATATAAAACATACTATATTTAATCAGCATCCTCATCATCATCCATTTCAGATTCGGATGACTCCTCTGCTTCCACCATTGCCGCTTCCTCCTCCAGATTCCTGATTGTTAGGCGAATCATTTGTTCCAGATTCACCATCGCTAAGCTTCTGCTGCTGTTAGACATGCCTACCTTATCCAGATCCACAAGCAAGTCATAGTCGTTGTAGTTTTCAAGTTCATCTCTTGACATCAACCGATGTGACCCATCGGTAAACTGCACACTTGCAATGTTAAGATTTTCAGCAAAAAACCAACTACAGACAGGAAATACCTCCAAAAGTTCATCAAACTCATCCACTTGAAAGATGTCTTCCAACTTCGCAATTAGTCTCCTTTCTTCAATACTTGGCAACCTCATTGTTCTTCCAAAGTCATACATTTCTCTTTGAAAATCTGCTCCCATTTGCATAACAGCTTTTCTTGAACCAAAAAGTAAACATGAATTGTCACTCATGTTCACCAAATATCTTCGTTTGATACTGCAGAACCTCCAACTTACAACCTTTTCCATTGCTTAATATTTTTTTTTAGAACTTATGTGTGTTTATTTTGAAGAAACTAGAGTTGTGATTTATGTTTAGTGATTATGATTATATACATATGTTAAAACGCATGTAAAGAACTGAAGGGACAACAGAGATTTTCAACACTGATAATAATTAATATTCCCTATTAATTGTATGAGCAGATGAAAAGACTTGTTTCTGCAACAAGCTTAAAAAGTGGCGGTTCTTAATATATGAATTTAAAATTTGAAATATTAATTATAAACAAAAAAGTTATTGATTATTGTTATTAACAATAAGTGTACTTTATGTGTACTAACAATTGTTAAGGTTATTAACAATAAGTTTATTCATCCCTCTGCATATAAAAATAATATTGGTTAAAATGAAACAATCTATTAAAGAGACACAAAATAAAGTTATTCAGAATTATTAGTAACAATAACATGTTAATACCTTAAACACTAACCTGTAAATCCATAAGAAACATATGTAGACAAAGAATGTCTGCAAGATTCTTGCGGTTTAGTCGCTTCGAGATCCTAAGCACCTTAAGTTTGATTGTATATTGAGACATCCTCCAATTGATGTCATTCAATACGTAATGTTGTTCGGATCCATAAACCTGCAATTTAATAGAATGCAAGTAATACAACATTACATGAATAAAAAAAATAACTGAATGATTATGTAAAATTTGATAAACATACCTGACAGAGTTGAAGGAATTACACTATAGTTTACAAAACAAAATCTGTATATAAAGTTCTAAATTGCAAGATTTATTTATGTTAAAGAATTAATAATATTAAAAAGGAAATTATAAAATGGAAACCTGAATTAATTTAGATTTAAATGTTGATAAAATTAAAAAAATAAACACTTTATTTTATTTAAATCTATATACTACATTAAAATCTAAACCTATCTAATATAAAGGTTTCAAAATACATAAAATAAACGTAATCTAACTTTTTAAAGGTTTAAAATTTAACAAAGAATTGTTTTTGGGTATAAAACGAATTGGTTAAGTATACAGAATTTATTTTTAATATAATTTTTAAATTTGTATCATTTAATAATAATGGAATTTTGTGTTAAACGTGAAAAAATCTAAGACATTTACATTTAATAAGAAGTCAAAGGTTGACAAAAAAAAAACGAATATGTTTGGAATTTTTTAAATGAAAACCGTTTGATATTATTGTGTTGAAATTTACCAAAATTTGAGTCAAATTAAAACTTATAGAAATCAACCAAATTTAATAAAAAGTCAAATCCAAATCTAGAAACCACCACCAATAAACCCACTAACTACCATTAACCTTAACAACATTAGAAAGGTTGGACACACCTTGATTTAGAAAGTTATAAATTTAAAATTTTTTACTTATTTTAAAAGTTGACCAAATTTAATATTTGATTTGACTAAATTAAAATTTGACTAAATTGTACATCAATAAGGAGGCGTATGACTTTTTTAAAAAAATTTAATATAGAACAAATCGTTGTAGTTAAATTATTGTTTCTATATGAACTTTTATGAGGACTTCATATATAAAATCAAAAATCTAAAACATAATTACTAATTACTAAACATTAATATAGAAAAAATCGCTGTAGTTAAATTTTTATATTTGACCTAAATAATTGTAACTTACTATAATACTATAACATTGAAAGATGGTTAACATACTTTACAAATCCTTGCATTAACATTTACAATATTAGACTACTCCTAGGAATATCTCATGATTCATGATCATATCTATACAAACCATAACAGGATATTCGGGTTTAAAGACATAACATCCCAAAAAATACACAGTTTACTACATAAGCATTAAACGGTGAAAAAGTATGTGACCTTTGTCTTTTTTAATTTTAAAATTTGGCATTAATAAGAAATTAATATGATTTTCAAAAAAGTCAAACCATTTATTAACCTAAAATACATTTATAAAACAGATTTCCATAATTAAGACAATGGTATAAATAATAGATTAATATAAAATTTTAAAAAAGTCAAACAATTTAATAAAAACAAACAACATTATCTTTAAATTTTAAAGGTTTTTTTTTAAAAAAAAAAAACTATTATACACTATGTTTACTATCTTACTTCATAAACAACCAATTAACATTAACATAGACAACTATTATCCATAACATACTTATGAAATATTTAGTGTTGTTAACTAATCCACATAATCAGTCAGAATATTACTGATGCTAAACATAAAAATCCCCAAAATTCACGAATACCACATAAGTAGTAAACGTGCAAAAGTTAGTCCCTGCAAACCACAACCCCTTTTTTTTGTTATGTTACCCACCAAAAGTTGTCATCCTACAAAAAAATGTCATCAACCTAAAACCACCTAATTACCGTCACCTCTAACCACATTAGAAAGCCTGAACGAACCTTGGTTTTTGAAAAACAGAAAATGCAGTTTATCACCCGTATGAAGTCCCTTATCATCGACAAAAGACTGCATGCCTCTGATGTTGTAACGGGGTTTTCCTCTTGACCCCTCGATTCCCACATACACTCCCCATGATCGACCCTCACCATCAGAAACGCTTAACGCCCTTTTACGGTTCAAACCGTTCTGCTTTGCCCACTCAAGCTTCATATGCTACATAAGAAGAAACATAAATGATAAGGATTGAAATTGTAATAACAATCACAACTGTTCATTGTTGACCTATTAACGAAATTTCACAAAACATATTACTCACACATTTAATGATATATGACATATCTACAGTTTCCGTTTAGTATTAGCTACGTTTATACTAAACAAATAATGAATGAAAATAACCTTGACAGATTAACAACTAAAGTTTTGTGACACCAAGTCTATACACTAAAAATTAATTCAAATCATTCTGCATATTTGTTGAATTTAGAATAAACATAAATCATAAAGCTTGTAATAGCAATAACAATCACATACATTCATTATTTTAGTTGATTACCATTTCAAGATGTCATCAATCCATCGTTACTTATTAACTAACTATATATTATAGCTATGTAGAATGAACATCAACTTTGTCGCAACAAACCTATTACTATAGTATAAACACACTTTTTAAAAACTGATTGATTAATGGGCAAATAAATTGAAACTATAAGAGCTAACTTGTAACACTTACAAAGTGATTGTCAACAGTGAACACCACTGGCACACATTCATCTTCCACAGCTTCAGATCCATCATCATCAACCTCCATTGAACTGTCTGGAACATGTTCAACCGGCTCACCTTCAGCATCATCCTGTCCATCATCATCAGATAATGTGGTGACTCTTCACATACATAACTTACATATCTTTCAATGTTTATAATAAATAAATTACATCATATATTATGTATTTATATCTTCTTTTTAAATTTATGTGGTTGCAGGATGGTATGATGTGACACTTCTGCACACAATTGAATATTTAGGCTTGAAGTATACACCCAACTCATAACACATTTCAACCCATTAAAGTGAGCGATATATGTAGGCTTGACGTTTATACAAGCAAATACGGTAGAGGTACTTCATGAGCAATGTCATTGTCTTCCTCGATGGTTTTTTGTTTTCTCTGCTACTATAAGCTTCTAGGTATAGAATTTAAGTTTCTGATCTCACGAAATCACCAATTGTTTACATATCCAAAAGAAGACAAGTTCTTATCAGTCGATTTGGTAGTTTTAACTATATTGATTACTAATTTGTTTAGTCCAATATATTTGTTACGGCTCTTGTCAAACTAACATAAAACGAGAGTATCTATGCAAATCATTGAGTCCGCTGCATCTCGCGGGTGCCCTAAAATAATAGAAATATGTTGCACACTACAAACTGCATTTTAGTAATTAAATCACTTCCACTAAAATCTTATGGTCATTAAGAGATACAACGCCACTTCACTACGCTAAGCACCGCTTTACGATGGCATACTTATCTGCCTTCGAGATACATAAAAAGGTCTCACTAAAGGACATGGGCCAATCTAAGGGTGTTGCAAGGAATAGTACGGCCTATTGTTATATACCCATTAAAAATTTTCAGAAGATATATTTATGAGTTTCAGTTTTTAATAACATATATTTTATACATCGTTGTTTTCTACTTCATCATAACGAATAACCAACAAACACGATGCATGAGGGGCAAAACAGATGCACCCGCCGCAACGCACGGGCATTCCTACTAGTCTATCCCTATGTGCTGCCTTCAAAGAAAACATATATCCATCATTGCTTTTGACCGACTTTGACTTGGGCCGGCCCAAAGTCTCACCTTATTATTATTATTATTATTATTATTATTATTATTATTATTATTATTATTATTATTATTATAACTTCATGTTCCTGGCTCGGTTGTTCTTGGCTCGACCAAAGTTTCTCGTTTACGCTCCGACGTCCATGAACACATGCTCTCAAGTGTTCGTGTCTCAATTAAAATTCTTTCTTTTTAGGCTCAATTTCCACGAACACCTATAAAATAATAAAATAAATAAATAAGTACTAAAAACTAATAAAAATCTATACAATGATAAAAATAGGCCAACAAACGAATACACGCCTAAAACTACTAAAAACTATATACAAAAGACTCAATTATAACTCAAAATACATAGGAGAATAGATGTGTTTTACGACACATCAAACATCCCACACTTGACTCTTTTTCGTCCCTGAAAAAGAATTATGCTATGGAATCACAATTAAATAATCTGGCCTCAAAACATAGGTTACTTTAATTTTAAAAATCTAATCACGTACCAACTACGATTGCAGGTATACTTGTCCTCTTAAACCCAACCGCCGGTTTCTAAGCCTCTTATCATGTTAGTTTATATTTAGGTTCATTTAGTCTACCTAGGGTCTCACACTAAAGAAGCCACGGTTTCACCTAATCCCAGCTCAAGCTTATGAAACAAAAGGAACAACCAATTGACTATTCCTAACCGTTTTATGTAGAAAGCCGAGAGAATTTAAAATCATTTGTTTTTTTTCATCTCAGCATACTTAACTCAGAGGGTGTGACCAATCCAAGTCGCTATCCCAGTGGCCAGGCACCTTAAGCTTCAGCATTTTCGCTTAGATTTCGAATTAATTCATGAGCTTTTTTTTTAGATATTTATTTTTAGACAATCCTAGAGGGAGTCGAGTTCGGAGTCACTATCCCTAGAAACGATACCATTGGCCTTGCCCTTATTTTATATCCAGCTCTTTTTTTTTTCTTTCTTTTTTTTTCAACTTTTGATTAGAAATTCTAACGGTTTTAAACTTATAACGGCATCCCTTATACTATTATTGGCGGTTTCAGCTTCCCCAGTTTTTTCCTATATGAGAACCCACAAGTTATCCTAATATATTTAGGTGTATTAGCTCAAAGGAAACTTTTCTACCTGCTGGGCCTACCCACACATTCCAAGTCAACACGCTTTCGATTATTTATTCTTCTAATACATATTATATTTGAAAACTAGACACTTGATATTATCTATCATTTCCCATATTTTATAATGCAAACTTCAAAATCAGGGACATTTTTTTTTTCAATTTTTTCATTTTTTTTTAATTTTTTTTTTCAAACAAAGACTCAACATATACTGAAACGCAGTTCCCATCCACACACTTAAAATTGCACATTGTCCTCAATGTGTAGCGATAAGGAACTAAAAATAAAGTAGAATAACAAAAAATATATAACAAGTAAAGTGGAACAGACTCCCCTGGTAATATTGTAGTAACATCCTCGCAAAGCGTGTCCTGAGCTGTCCCATTCAAGTGTATAGCAACCGTATAGCATTTCATTCGCGGCTGCATCAATAACCTGCAAAACAAACACTAAAAAGACAAAAAGTAAAATGGGAAAAAAAACACAACTGTGTTGGGATGATTGTTTACAAAAATGATTTTTAAAGGGTCGCCTCGCCCGAATGGAGATTGAGTACGGACGAGAAGATCCCACTATGAAAAGAATGCAGACCATCCCCACACTTAGACTCAAACAATGACACAAACTAAAATTAATAAACAAAATACCTACAAACTCTACAACCTGGAAAAACCAAAGTATTAATCAGGTGGCTTATATTTAATCCAACCCATGTCCAACCCGTTCAATTCTTTTCGTTCACCATTGTTCGTCAAAAAACAATTGGTGAAAATATAAAGACGTTTGAAAAATTCAAACGGGTTGGGCCACCTATCCCTAGACTTACCTGGACCAAACCTGATATGTGGATATGGATGTGGCTTGTGATTATGGTCCATGTAACTACGAGCCTTCTCCCGTGGTGGTGGCCATGGTGATGGCAATGTAATATCTAATGCCTGTACGGGCCGGCTATGGTGTTCTTCTTCTTCCACCACTGCTTCTTTCTCATCTTCCTTGTTTGGTGACTCCTGAATTTCCACAGTCAGGCATCCTCTCAATAATGCCTCTAAGATATCGAGGTCACCTACTGGGTCAAAATCTTTCCCCACTTCTGGAACTGACAAATCAGCCAACTCGTCACCAAACTCTGCTTCCCAATCAGCTGCTTCTTCAAGCAGGTCAGTGGTGTCTTCCTCTTCCACCACTTCTTCCTCAAACAGCCATCCTGTGGATTCTGAAAAATCCATATCTTCCTTAGCCTCCCCTATCTTCTCCATCATGGTTTTCCTGTACGCGTCCCAGGCTATCCTTTCTATCTCCTCATTATCACTCCAGACATCTTCCTCCCAAGGATATGCTGCTGAACTAGAGATCTGGCAAGGCTGCTCATCCTGCTGAACCAAAGGTGGGACTAAGGCGTCTATTATGGCCTCTGGCTCTAACCCTGAATCCTGCAAAATATCATCCTCACAAGGCAAGTGTAAAGAATCATATGGGTCATTTAAATCATGCACAGAATCAGATGAGTAAGGACAAACAGTTTCAGCAACGGGCCTAATGCAATCAGGTAATGTAAATTTTACCATCTCGTCTGGGTCATCATTTGTGAAATAAACCTGCTGAACTCGAGGTGGGACTTCAACGTCCATTATGGTCTTCAGTTCATCCACCTGAGCCTCTAGCCTCTTAAGTGACGCATCTTGTTCCCTCAAATAGCCGATGCGCTTGGATAGCAAAGAATCCACATCCTCGAGCATGAGCTGTTGTTTAGCAAGTAAGGCGGCAAAATCGGGTCTAGTGTGAGACGAGACATCCCGATAATCGGGATGTGGATACAAATGTTGGCTAGGTGGATACTCTGACGAGTTACCACCATGCCTTTCCTCATACATCTCAGCTTGTAGACGATCAAGCCGACGTTTTGTTCTATCTAATAACTCAGATGTTGCAGGGTAAAACCACCGGTTAGCCTGTGGGTATGAAGGCCGGTATGACTAATATGGCTGCGGCTGCAAATACTCGTTAAAATAATAATCCGTGGAATACCCCGATGAATATGAATGAGGGCATCTTATGGTAAAATGGGGTCCTCCGTAGATCTCGCACATGATAAAAAAAAATATATATTACGAATAAAAAATAATAATAATAAGAAAAAAAATAAAAAACAAAAATTATTCACAAAATAGTAGACCGAAAACGGATCGGATAGTTCTCAAGAGTGCCAATTGCGTCCCCGGCAACGGCGCCAAAAACTTGATGTGTGTAAATGTATATATAAATAACACAAGCTTTAATTAAAACGACTCACCTAAAAACTACACACGCACGGCAAGTGTACCGGTCGCAAAGCAGTAAACAGATAAGACCGAGTATCGAACCCAAAGACGCGAATGCAACTCTAGATCACAACCTATACCGAATACTAGCCTAAATAAATATATACTTATGTGGGGGGTATTTTAAACTACTAATTATAAACTTAATTAAACTAAAGACAAAATTACAAAAATCAACCTTTATGTATACCTAAAACTGCAGGTTTTACCTTTATGTTTAAAAAGCACTCAAACCAACCTTTTACTTTATTTTTTGTTGCGAGATTCAACCTTTAACACTAACCCAGTTTGTTTTTCTTGTTAAGTCCCCTCACATGCAAAACATGTGAGGGTATTTTTGTCTTTTCACATGATGATGTTATATTTTTTTATAAATTAACAAAAAAACCCAACGATGTTTTCTTCGAGTCAAACTCCCCACCCAACGACGTCATCGTTTTGTCAACAACTCATTCGTCAACCCCGACACCTGCCAGAGTATATATCTGCCGCTTAATAGCCGCCGGTAGAGACTTTGACTGAGTCAACAGTTTTAAAGGAGGTGAAACCAAAGCTTGACTATTACCAACCTTTAGAGTTTTTTCACCGGTGATTCAACACCGGCACTGTTAGCTGACGTGGCAACCGGTTTCGTATCTTTCCGGTGGGTTCACCCGTTTTCACGCTTAACAATAGCCGTCCCTTTTTCCGTATGTTTTTGTCTCAAAACCCTCTTCATCCATGACCAAATCAAACCCCTCCTCTTATAATCACCACCACCACATGTTAGCACCTCCACCACTCCAATGACCATTTTGCCCTTCAACAGCCATAACCGCAACAACTTGCTCTGTCCTGTTTTTCACCTCCACATGTTCAATTTCATCATCTTCATTTCGCTGCTGGCGAGGACTGTTAATTGGAAACATAGCTGGTTTTGGGGGTGAAAGGTTAGGGAGGAGGTGGTGGTGTTCAGAATTCTGGTGGAAAAGAGTATGATAATTGTTTGTTTATGTGGTCGTTGCAAATGTATTTCCGATGAGTAATCCGGTAAGAGACTTTAACCCTTGACTTGTCTTGCAATTACGTAATCCAAACAGAAGATTAAATTTCGATCTTTAATGTTTTAGTGGGTGTAGAGGTTTTTGTTGATGATGATGGTATTGACAGTGGTGGTAAATGATGGTTATGACGGACGAGCTGATGAAATTCGGTAACAACAGTGTGTATCCAGTGACTGTGAAGATGGTTCCGGGACGACAAAAATGTCTCCGGCGGGTAGTGTTGATAACAGACGGTGACGGTTGTTCAAGATTATACTTGAGTAATTAATAAAATAAAAATAAATATAAAGAGAATATAAAAAGACGAAAATACCCTCACATGTTTTGCATGTGAGGGGACTTAACAAAGAAAACAAACTGGGTTAGTGTTAAAGGTTGAATCTCGCAATAAAAAATAAAGTAAAAGGTTGGTTTGAGTGCTTTTTAAACATAAAGGTAAAACTTGTAGTTTTTGGATATACATAAAGGTTGATTTTTGTAATTTTGTCTTAAACTAAATAGATTAAACTTAACTTAACTTGACAACTAATACGAACTTAAGGAACTGGAGAAATCAGATAGGAAGAAGGCTGGTTACTTAGGTAAAATCCCTAGACACTAGCAATAAATCCTGAATCCGGTTATTAACTTGAGACCCTATTCTTATCTAACAAACCTCCTGTCAAAGATAGCTCACTAGACTCAAGGCGGGACAAGTGTAGAAATGCTAAAATGGATCCGGATCGCCCTAGCGTACCAAAATCCCACAGAACTCAGATTAAAACCTCTCCTGGATTAAAACCCTCAAACTATGAAGCAGACTTAAACACTACTGAAGAAAACCTAGGAAAACTCTAAACACGAACAAGTAGCGACTCCCGCCCTAGCGCTTGCCAACTACCGAACAATGCCTAGTTAGTTACCTAGCAAACTCGAGTTAGATTTCTCACCCTCAAGAATGGACTGCACGTCTTAGTTAAATTTATTATATTAGTTTGTTATACTTGTGTCGTACTCCAACTCCAAATACTAGCACGCTAACCTAAGTTGACGAACTAGATTGATTTCAAGACCTAGGGGTATCTCTACATGCCTAGCTCCACAAAACCAATAAACAAACTTCAAATAAAACCAACACCAACACACATATATCAAATTCAACAATAAAATTAAAGTCATGTAATTCTACACATCAAAATTAAAAACCAAAAATCATTAAATACTGCATAAAACGTGTCTAGTTCATAAACCTAAGCAACCATAAAATATTTAGTTCATAATTATAATTAGAAACATAGTCATAGAGTCCCGAAAAACAATTATAAACATGTCTCTAAATAATTAAAATGAAGTAAACAAACCACCGGATCTTCAAATAATTAATCTTTAATGCACCCGAGATCTTCTTCTTTAAAAATTCTCCAATCGATCCTTGTCTAGAAGCTGTAGTAGTCAATACTGAATGATGCTGTTATGATCAAATAACATAATTGTCGACTCAATGCATATCTATTATCTATCCCTATGTGCCGCCTTCAAAGAAAACATATATCCATCATTGCTTTTGACCGACTTTGACTTGGGCCGGCCCAAAGTCTCACCTTTTGTTTTATTTATTATTATTATTATTATATTATTATTATTATTATTATTATTATTATTATTATTATTATTATTATTATTATTATTATTATAACTTCATGTTCCTGGCTCGGTTGTTCTTGGCTTGACCAAAGTTTCTCGTTTACGCTCCGACGTCCATGAACACATGCTCTCAAGTGTTCGTGTCTCAATTAAAATTCTTTCTTTTTAGGCTCAATTTCCACGAACACCTATAAAATAATAAAATAAATAAATAAGTACTAAAAACTAATAAAAATCTATACAATGATAAAAATAGGCCAACAAACGAATACACGCCTAAAACTACTAAAAACTGTAAAACACATCACCCGACCTTTGTTCTTTAGATGTTTTCTTAAGGCAAGGTTTTTTTTCCTTGCCCCGTGTTCTCCTGCGGGGGGCTGCTGCAATTAGAGTTAAAAATAATTAGTCACATTATTAGAATTGAAAAAGAAGTAAAAATAGTAAACAGTAAAGAACTGTAAGACTTACCACCATCTGCCTGGTAGTTGTGCCACCAATCATCACCACCTGGTGGTGGTGGCGGCGCCCCTGCACCGTCTCCGCCGTGGCCGAGGCCCATAACATCATCCATCAAATAAACAACCAAAAACCAAATCGAAATCATAATGTCCAGCAATTAGAAATAAAAATTATTAGTCACATTATTATATGTAATAAATGAAGTAAAAATAGTAAACATTGATTTATTATAATAAATAAATGAAATCATCAACAATTACTTTTTTTTAATCAGACTCCATGTCATCATAATCGGGATCGTCCTCGTCATAATATGTCCCAGCATCAACAACTTCACTGTCGTCATTGCTCGGGGCATCAACTTCCATTACATTCTCACCATCAGTAGCATGAGAACATATGTTTTGAAAGTATTGGCGGAAGTCAATAATTAGGCCAATATTAGATAAAGAGTTATTGTGAACGACGTCAAGATCCTCGCCTAACTTAGTGTCTACATTTTGAACATTATCGAGTTGTGGTGGTCGATCCCAAATTCACCGGTGATTAACATTTTCGACGACCTACCTATCTTTATTATTTTGTTTTCCTCGAGATGGTTCTTGGATGTAGAACACTTGTTTGGCTTGCCGGGCAAATATGAGCTGATACTGGTGATATTGTTTTCATATGTAACACCCACTCGAGTATCGTACCACTTGCACCGAAATAGGACAGTTTTATACCCATGAGGATAACCGATCTCAATAATCTCTTCTAATACGCCATAATATACCTCACCGTTCTCCTCTCCACCATAACCCCTGAGTTTTGTGTTGCACGTTTTGCATCACGTAAAGTCACCATAAACCTAACACCATTGACTATGCAACTGGTGTAAGTCTGGGCCATTAATTGCGCACCCAATGAAAGAGCATATAACTCTGGGTGGAATTCTGAAGAACTTTCTTTCTTCGGATTATAGACCTAACAAATTTAAAATAATATTGTTTGTTATATATGCATTACCTAACAAATATATAATAATTAGTGTTATATATGTATTACCTTGTGTTGAAACCAATTTGGAAATTTAGTTTTAATATAATCTTGGGGATGTGTAGATTTGAATTCACTACATTGAAGAAAAATATATAAAAGCAAGAAAAATTAGTCTTAATTATATCTTTGGGATGTCCGGTAAATATATAAAGGATAGAAGCACTTACTTCATGTAGCCCCTGACTTCTTCGCTATTATCGAGGACAAACCATTCTATCTTGAGTTTGTCCTCAACTGAAAGCAGCTTGTCATTCATTGCACTGGTCGGGTTGTATTGGCACTCAAACACCCATAACTTTCTTTTTTCTACAATGGCGTCCTCATTACTCTCAGGCTGATTGAACTTAGTCTTAACATTTTGCATGTACATTGAGCAGAATGTTAGAACTTCTTCAGCTACATAACCTTCAGCTATACAGCCTCTCTATTCCCACGAGGTAGAGGTATGATTGTCTACATCTTACCCCTCCTCTGACCCTACCTTTGCTTTTGCTATTATTGGGATTAACTAAGTATGTATGGTGATGATTTATTATTTGATTTATGTTGAGTTAATGGCCAAAATCGTCCATGAGGTTTGACCGTTTTGCTACATCAGTCCAAAATCAAAACTTCTTACATCCGGGTCCTTCTGTTTTACATTTTGTTGCCAAATTCGTCCCTGACACTAAACCCAGTTAAATATTGTCGTTAACTATGAGGTTATTTTTGTCTTTTTGGCTGACCCCTAGAGTTAACGACAATAGTTAGGTTTAGTGTCAGGGACGAATTTGGCAACAAAATGTAAAACAGAAGCACCCAGATGTAAAAAGTTTCGATTTTGGACTGATGTAGCAAAACTGGCCAAATCTTAGGGACGATTCTGGCCATTAACTCATTTATGTTTGAATGAGGTTACTTTCGGTTTATAATTTTATATTCTTTTGACAAATGGTTTTCTTTCTTTTAATCACTCAAGGAAAAAAAATTATGAATCATCATGCTGTTACCGAGTTAGAACCTGTGTTCCAACACATAACATGTTATAATTTAGAAACGTGACTTGAGGATCGAACCAACAAACTGTATAACGGTTATGTTTTCTTTTAGTGGCAAACTAACCTATTTCTAATCCACTCCTATGAACCGCTAAATGAGATATATTGGAGACACATTACTACCATATGTAACGCCCCGAAAACCAGTTTCGCTTAATTACTCCATTAGGCGTGATTAGCAAAATAATAAAATGAGACTTGGTTATTAGGAAGGTGGGTTATGTTCTAATATGGAAATAACCTATTTAATGTTATTAATTATACACATGAGCAAGTATTATAAGAAAACAAACTTGACTAGTTAGTTTTATAAGAAAAAGACATTTGGGGTTATTGAAGGGACTATAGTTGCCATTGTGGCAAAATTGGTTTTTATAAATAAAAATTAACAAAAAATAAAACACACATAGAAATGTGATACAAGAATCATCAGAAAGATTATCTTCCTCCAACAACCAAACCCTAAAATCAACCTTTAGCTCAAATCCAAGCCGAATCTGAAGGGGAATCGATGCGTTAGCAAGAAACGGGTCATCTAAGGTTTTATAGACACCAATGTACCTTTAATTTGGCTAATTATGATGTTAAGTTTGTTCTTGACCATGGTGAAAATCATGGGTTTTGTTAAAAACGTGGGATTATTGATTAATAGAGGTTCCTCTAGCCTTAGGGAACCTCAAGCATGCTTAATTTGCTCAAAATAGCAATACATATAGATGATTGTTATAAATTGTGAAAGATGATCATGTGTAAAATGTGGGTTTGTGGCCTTTAGTAAAACCCACATTAAAATAGTGATTAGAAGATGAAATTGCATGATTGAATGGACATATGATAGGCTAAATGCTATATATTATATGGAGAATGAATATGGTGTCATGGAGAATTTCAAGTTAATTAAGAAAATTGGTGGTTAAAAAATGATGCACACCAAGTGTTTGTATAAATGTCTAGTTGAAATATAGGTAAAAAGTTGTATGTTAAAATCTCACAAATTAAGATGTTGAGTGAGAGGTTGGAATGTGCACTAGACCGAATAAATGATATGTTAAAAAGGGATAGTTCTTTATTTAGGACTATCGCCTTATGATTAATGCACATAACATGTAAAAGGTTAGTTTGACTTCTAAAAGTCAAACTGACCTGACTATGAAGTTGAATAAAGTAAAGTGCGAAAACTCGAGATATAAGTTAGTTATTGAAACAATGACTAACTTGATTCATCTTGAGTATAGAGAAGTTGGATCTTGTCAAGCTAGGTGGAAGCTTGGGGAGGAAAGGATCAAATGGATAAGGGGATCAAATGAATAAGCGGATCCTGAATGCACAAATGAGGCCAAGGTAAGTGACTTATCTTATATATGTCTCTTAGTAATAAAGAGGATTGTGTAAACCTTTGTCAATTATGAAAATTGTGTTATTAACAAAGAATAGGTGTTTAATCATAAAGAGGAATAAGAAATAAGGGATTCTAGCTTGTAAAGGTTTATAATCACCAAAATGGTAGAAAATTGGTTAGAAGAATATAAAATATGGGATTCTAGCTTGTAAAAGGTTAGAATCGTCAAAACGGTAGAGAATGATTAAAACTGGGCCGGGACATCTAACGAATAATGAAGTGTTGTTATAATGGGTCAAATGATGTTAATATCACTTGAGCCCAAGATTTGAAAGTTTAATAATTGAGTATTTAATGGTAAGACGAACGGGTCAAATGATGGTATGACACCATTAGGGTTCCCAGATATTAATATTGCAAATTGAGGATTGTCACAGGTTGAGGAATTGGAACGAAACGTGCATGAGACGCCAACGGGTCATATAGATGATTCGAATAATATAGGAATGAGCTAACGCTACCGAGTAAGACCATAGCGTAAAATAAGACGATGGACGAGTAAAGGTTGATGGAAACCACCCACATGAAACATGGGTGCCAAATCGGTGAGTCATTTTCTATAAATGTGTCTAATGCGCTTAGATGTGATTTAAAATGGTGAATTCATGAAATTGGTAAAATGCTAAGTCCACACAGGCTTTGAGGTTTTCAAACATGTTAACGAGTCAAAAATAATGGGTGGTAACCAAGTGGTGTCGCCCACAGGTGACTAAAACGGAATATAGACCTTTAAGGGTGTTTTGGGAATTCTAAAGATTTACTAAATTCTAAATCCATATTCTGAGTCATAATAAGTGAATCAGATAGTGTTAATTAGTTTAACAAGTGTCCTATGGGTTGACAATATGATTGTTATTCTTTTTGAACGGTTAAATAAGGCTTTGTAAAACCTAAGGCCATAACGGGTCAAACGGTTAAAACCGAACTAAGTGGATACTATTGGTCAAAACCGAGAAGTGAAATATATATCTTGATAGAACTTATCTAGGCTGGTCTAAAATAATCTTGGGTATGTCCCGGATGTGACACCCGACAAACTCAGGTTAGTAACATTGACTAAACTAGTAAGTCTACCTTAGCGAGTCATTCATACTACATACTTAACAGGGTCAGTTGAGTCATTACGATGGTTCGGGGAATCATCGGGAGTCGTTACAATGATCCACGGGATCATTGGGAGTCGGTCCATAACCATGTGTACAAGGATTGGTGATTCGTGGAATCGCCGGGTTTAACGCACACACGTAAGTCTCGAATCCCGAGAATTGGTGAACGGACGTAAACGTGTTAGTTATCATGCATTATATGTTTGTAGTCATTATGTGACTTGTCGGTATGTGAATACGTGCTTATATATGTTAAAATAGTGTTTAACGCGCCAAAAACCCAACTTCTGATGCTGTAGGCGATTAGGCACAGGTGAGTGGCCTAATCGCTAGTCATGCATGCGATTGGGAGAGGATTAGGGGCGATTGGAGCCCTAATCACCAGTAGGTCATGCGATTAGGCTCCCTAATCGCCTGATCTGTTTCCCCAATCGCCTGATGTGTGTTGCACGAGTAAAAACACCTATAAATACAACCCTTGACTCACAAAACACCCTTATTGCAACCCTAACAGATCCTAAGCCTCCCACACACCTCAAAACACCTCTGGAACTTGTTTTGCTTTAAAACTCACGATTTCCAAGCTTACACACCTTTCTTTGATAAAATCCAAGGTGTGTTCTTCATCCCAAACCCTTGTAATGTTATTGTTTTGGTTCCCAAAGGTCCAGACCTTGTTTTACTAAGTGTGTGTCTTTAAAAACCTTTGAAATGAGTTTCTAAAACAAGTCTAAACCATTATACTTGCTATATGTGAAGTATTCATGCTTATGATGATTTTTAGTGGTTAGAACATGAATGTTTCCATGTAATTGATGTACTTCTGATATGTAGGAGTTATTAGGATGATTATCTAAGGATTTGAGCTATTGTTATGGTGTTTTGATGAAAGTATGCATTTTGACCCATTTAGATGATTCATGAAGAATTAGGATGTTATGATATGATTCAATGATTGTTTGTTGTTAGGATTCACATTAGAATGATATTATAACAAAGGGATAATGATTTGCAAGGTTGTAGGTTGTGTAATCTAGTTATTGCCATTTAAGGAAATATTTGCATAGTTAATGAAACCTACTACTTTGCCATTTTTGGAAATAATCGCACCAAGGGCGTTAGAGCAGAGATAAATTGGGGGTTTTTTGTTTGAAATGGATTGGTTAATAGTTTAGGTTTGATGGTGGGTGTTTTTACATGTTTTGGATCTGATTTGGAAGGTTAAATGCACGAAAACACGCCACGCATCTGCAACAGGCGATTGGGAATCCTAATCGCCTGATGCAGGGGTGATTAGGACCCCAATCGCATGATACATCAGGCGATTACCCTCTTACTCGCCTGTTGACCACTCCCAATCACCAGTTGACTTTTCCTAATTGTATGTTAGTTTCCTAATCGTGTGTACAACTGTTATAAGCGTATTTTGACATCCCGAAACATGATTTGACACCTAGGAACATGATAGGAACCCCGTGACATGTCCATTGACTTATTAACACGTGTTCGGACTCGTTTATACGTTAATTGAGTGTTATGCTAGACTAGGTGAACTCTTGCGCGTATTAAGTGTTTAACTACATGTGCTGCATGATATCTCGTATTTGGCTAACACGTGGGATGTCGGGTCACCAATGGGATGTCGGGTCTTGTCTGGTAAGGTCGGTTTAACAGTCAAAGGTGTTTTCAAACGTACATGGTTATGGTCTGGACATTCGGGGACTAGTTAACCTGCGGGTTATTAGTCCGGGTACTTATATACATCTTATGATAGGTCGCCGCTATTTGGGGCTATCATAGCTTACTGAGTTAACTGTTTTCAAGTAACACAATCTAAGGTGAGTGTCACAGCCCCGCTTTTACTGTTTTGCTTTCGGGGGAGAAACACGCTACATACTTACTTACTAAAGGTCATGTTATACTATGGTTACTTTACATTACTATACGGCTTTTTATGGAAAGTCCCAGGGGGAAACCATGAATGTGCGGGTGGCACAACGAGGGAAATGTGGATAGATCTATTGGGCCTTACAAACCCCACTCGACGGCTGGGAGCCGAGCGGGTGCATATTGTCTCTAAACTTTGGGGTCGTCGAGGCATCGGTAACCCTGTCTGTCTGGGCTGGCTTCAACATTATACAGATTGAGTAATGGGTTCCCAACCGTAGTAGTAAAAACCCTTAACGTCTAGCTAACGTTCTCATAACCTAGTAGTAACGGATATGATCTTTTCAAACTTATAACAACTCTTTTACAAAGGAAAACCTGTGAACTCACCAGCATTATATGTTGACATTTTTGGCATGTTTTCTCAGGTCGCTAAGGTAACAGTTAATGGACTAGGCGCACGGAGTCTTGCACAGCGTCTAGAGTTTTGTTGCATATTAAACAATGTTTTGTAAACTATGATATGCCTTTTGATTGTAAACAAGAAATGCTTCCACTGCTGGTTTATGGCTCAAAGCATAATGTTTTGGTTTCAATATATATATATTTAGTGTTTGTTTATCGTGATCGTTGACTTGGATCCTGGTATGTCAAGCGCCTCGCGGTAAAACCCCGCAAGTGGAATTTGAGGGTGTGACACCGGATGTCCAAAAACGTCCATAGTGAAGTGTTGGGCTTGTGAAGGCATAAGTATTCATGCCTTAATAAAGTTCCAGCAGGTGAACCCGGGCAGGTCAAAATTTGGAGATGATAAATCTCAGGTCAACCCGGGTGGGTCACAGTTCTAAAATGAGAAATCTTAAAGTTCCAGCATGTCATTCTGGGCGGGTCAAAGGCTTGCCCGGCATGGTAAAACGCGAACTTCCTTAGATATGCCTTGAATGTTTTGATTTCAGTTTTAAACCTTGTTTAATCGTTTAAAGTGTCTTCATTCGATTTTTGACACTAGGTATACACTCGATGGATTTCCTGGAGCTAGGATCAAGTCGCGAGAAGAGCCGAACTCACCCGAACACTCATACGCTTCCGCAATAGATTTCCATTTAAAACACAAACCATAGCATAGGTTTGTAATACTTAAAAATGTAAAGTAGAATGTTCCTATCAAGTCAAAGTCTTTAAATGGGTTTTCATTTATAAAGATTAAAGTTTTGATCGGTCGTGATTTTTTTATTAAGGCCAAAACACGCAAGTTCAAGCGTTAATCGTGTGTTTACGGGTTAGGGTCTTACAAGTGGTATCAGAGCCATTGGTTTGAGGGATTCGAGTGACAAGAAGGATACTTGGACTCAAACTGTTTGCTCAAAGTGTTTAAGGGTGTTCGGTTCAAAACTTGGTCACGTAAATCCGGTAAGTTACTTTCATAGTAACTAAGAAAATATAGAAATAGAGTTGTGATAAATAGCACCTAAGGGTAATTGTGTAGCAACACTGTGCCTGAAAGGGATTAGTAAACGATGGTTAAGGCAACCTAAGGTTAGCGGAAGATCGAAATAGTTAACGAGATATTGTGATGTTAAGAATAATAAAAATGCTCTGTATTGTGTTACGGGCTTATATTGAAATTGATATGACTAATGTTTGCAAGTTTTGTAGAAATTCAAGGCTGCAACCTGAGATGACAGGAAATGAATAACTTCATGCAAGGTGATGGATGAGGAGTCAAAGGCATGGCCATAAGCTTGTGCAATAAGGACTCAACAAAAGATGATGAAGAAGGATGATAAGTTGGTAATGAAGATATATCAAGAGAGAGTAATCTTAGGTGCACGCTCTTAAATAAGGTATGAATAGTAATATTGATAAGATTCATCTAGAGGATGATATTTCCGTACACGGAACTAAGACTTGAGAAAGATCGGGATGGAATACTTATTCCGGGGTGAAATTCCCAAGATAAAACTATTGGGAATAGATAATTATGCATCACTATTAAGAATAACCGATGCATAAAATAAGTTTTGAATGTGGAAAATGGGAATGTGAAAGACTACCCAAGTAAAGATTTTTTAAAGAAAAATCACGAAATCGAATAAACTACAGTCACATGTGGACTTGTAGTGAAAATAAGAAGAGATATGTACACCCCAAAATAATTCGAAAGAATTTTTGTAAGAAAAGACCTTGTTTTTGTTAAGTAACAAGAATAAAGGCTTTCGCTAAATAAAAGTTGAGGACAAAAAGATTTGTTACCTTGAATGTATCATGGCAATCGCGATAAGATCATGCGTGTCATGTGTGGATTACTTACCCTGGCCAGGTAAGTGTTAAACACCTGATATCGTGGGCTTCTTGTGATTTACCTATATACCTTTCATGTGGCAAAGACTAGATCGGTGGGTAAGGGGGTGATAGATGAGTCAAACGGGTCACCCGACAAGGGCGGATGCCCCTAATGCTGAATATTGAATTGAAATGGTACACATGCAGTCTAAATACTCAAGTGGGAACTTAAAGCTGAATACTGAATCAAAATGGTACACATGCAGTCTAAGTACTCATGTGGGAACCTAAAGCTGAATACTGAATTGTCATAGTTACACATATAGTCTAAGTACTCATGTGGGAGCTTAGAACTAAATACCGAAATGAAATAGTTTTCACATGTAGTCTAAGTACTCATGTGGAAACCTAAAGCTGAATACTGAATTGAAATAGTTACACATGCAGTCTAAGTACTCATGTGGGAACTTAAAACTGAATACTAAAATGAAATGGTTACACATGAAGTCTAAGTGCTCATGTGGGGACCTTGAATCTGAATACTTAAATAAAATAGATACACGTGGAGTCTAAGTACACACGTGAAAACCCTCAAGCCATTTTATGATTGGTGATTCAGAAAGTTACCTGAAGAAACGAGGAATGTAGTTACCTTTAGGAACTATAAATAACTATTGTAGAGATTAGATTGGAATGTAAGGATCTGTTCTAGGAGTAAGAATAGAAATAAAACAAAGATGACGTGCACACTATTGTGATTCTTAAAACCACCATAGTGATATTGAATATAAGGCCGAAGTACAACGGATTTTGTGAACTGTAGAAGAATAATGAACAATAGAAAGAAAATGATCATGATTTTATAATGGTGATTAATAATGCTAAAATTAGAAAGAAATTGATCATGATCTTGTGATCATGATTAGTAAAGATGGAAATAGAATGAAATTGATCATTATCTTGTGATCATGATTAGTGAAGCTGAAAATTTGAAAGAAAATGATCATGATCTTATAATCATGATTAGTAAAGCTGAAAATAGAAGGGATATGACCATGATCTTATGATCATGATTAAAAAAAGTTGAAAATAGAATGAAATTGATCATGATCTTGTGAACATGATTAGTGAAGCTGAAAATTTGAAATAAAATGATCATAATCTTAAAATCATGATTAGTAAAACTAAAAATAGAAGGGATATGACCATGATCTTATGATCATGATTAAAAGAAAGTTGAAAATAAAATGAAATTGATCATGATCTTGTGATCATGATCTTATAATTAGGGCTGCAAACGAACCGAACGAACCCGAACAAGGCCTTGTTCGTGTTCATTTGTTAAAAAAATTGTGTGTTCACGAACAGTTCATGAACACTTACCGAACGAGATTTATTGTTCGTGTTTGTTTATTAAGAAAACACTCATGTTCATGTTCGTTTGTTAATTTTGTTCATGAATGCACACGAATACAAACGGACATTAATGAACACAAACAAGTGTTCATGAACACAAAGAAGTGTTCATGAACGAAAAAAAACACAAACGGACATATATTAACTTTTGAATAACATAGAATTTACATATTTAAGACATCAGCTAGATCCACCTAAAATATAACCTTATTGTCCAAACATACTTAGTACCGGAGAAAGGCGTTGGAGGTGGATGGCAGAGGGCGTCGGTGGTGGAGGGTATCAACGCCGGAACGTGGAAACATATAATGAGCTTTGATATAAAAAGTACATTTATTGATATTTTATAGTCATATATTTACCTCATATATATTATTTGTTGAGTAAAATAAATAAAAATAAAAGAATATAAAAAATTATAAAAATTAAAAACCTTAATAAACTATCGAATACAAACGAACATAAACGAACACGTTACCGAACGTTCACGAACATAAACGAACGAACGCGACCTCTGTTCATGTTCATTCGTTTAACTAAACGAACGGAATTTTTTGTTCGTGTTCGTTCATTTATTAAACGAACGAACACGAACGAACTTCCCGCCGAACGGTTCATGAACTGTTCGCTGAAAGTTCAGTTCATTTGCAGCCCTACTTATAATCATGATTAGTAAAACTGAAAATAGAAGGGATATGATCATGATCTTATGATCATGATTAAAAACAAAAAAGTTGAAAGTAGAAAAGAAATGATCATGCTCTCGTGGTCGTGATTAGTAAAGCCAAGGATGCAGAGAAAATGATCATAATCTTATGATCATAGTTAGTAAGGTTGAAATAAAAGGAAACCGATCATGGTCTTAGGCTTATGGTTGTTAAAATAGAAAATAGAAAAAGAAAAGAAAATTGTTAAGGCGCGGGAGTCAGGTAAGACTCTCACGCTAAGTAAAGAAAAATGTGTATTGATAATTTCCTATGCGTATGTTAGTAAAAATACGTATAGTAGTGATAGCAGGTGGGGGTAAATTGACGCCCCACTAGAAAATGTGTAGAAATGATGTTTAGAGTGTTACATCCTTGGGGTATTAATGGTGGAAAATGGGTCGTTGGACATGAAAGCCAACTTCATATAGGTCGGTAGGTAGGAAACAATTGGGAAATCTTGAAATGCTAATATTTATTTTTTATTGATGGTTTTGACTATGACTAGGTTCATGCTCATTACAGTTATGGACATTTATGTGCATATTTATCTATCAACTACTATGACAGATTTCTTGATGTCTATGAATTCCTTGTGAGTATTTATTTCAAACTTTTTACTCTCATTTTTTTTTGCTTCATTTTTTAGAATTAATTTATGTCTAGGTGGTATGACTTTAATGTTCGAGATGCAAAATGAGAAAACAGATAATTTTAAATACGATATGTATTTGCTATTGAAGCGATCGAATGTGAAATCAGCGAGGTAAACCGAAAAAATGCAACATGTTGGAAACGCGAAAAGTAACTGATGCAAGAATCGAACGTCAAAATGCGTGATTTTAACCATTATCGAACGTTGCGCCACGTGTATCCCCATTGGCGTGGGGTGACATGTGCCAATGTATCTTTTCAGATGTGAGCCGGTTACTTTGTAGATTTCACATTCATGGAAATATTAAACGCCATTGTAGGCAATGGCGATTAGTCCGGAGAGAACTAATGGAAGAGCTTCTGGAGTTTAGAAAGGAGTATACATAGGCTTTTTGTGGTTCATTCAATGATGTCTTTACATCTCTGTGTTGATTGGGGTTGGGTTTGGCGCCAAAAAACATTAGATGATTATGCCAGAGGCAGGGTTGTTGATTGCGAACAAGTATAAGGTAATTGTTCTTTTTTTATCTAATCAGGGAAACAGTTCAACATGCTTCTCGCTTTTGAACGGCCCTGACCAATTCCCACGGAAAAAGTTAAATACAAATGCACATGTTCCCGATGACCATTTTATAATGGTAGAATTGAAAGGAGAGTTTCAAATGACCATCACAAACAACCTAGGAGACTTAAAAGAAGAAGCAGTGCAGCTGCTTGGGAACATGTATTTGAATCACGTCAAAAAGTGTTTAGAGATTCGCTACCTAAACGACGTCCACGATTTATAAATATAGATTAAAACATGATGTGAAACTTATGGTTTTGTTTGGATTATTTGTTGTTAGTTTGACTATTTGTATTTTTTTTAATGGCTAGGTAAAAATATATGTAGTGCATATTGTTAAAAGCTATTTTGAACCGTTATTAAAAAAAAATTAATTTTAAAAAATATAAAAGTGATGTGATACTTAGAAAACATTATATATACTAAATATAATTTTTTATATTTTTTTAAATATAATATATAAAATAATATATAATAAAATATATATTAAGTATTAATCCATAAAGAAACATGTAAAAAATAATATACGATTAATAAAATTAAAAATTGTATAAAATTTCTCAAACAGTGGTATAATTAACTAGTGGTGTAATGATTATAATATGATTAATAAATAATTAGGTAAGGGTGTATGATTCTTAAACTAGGTGGTGTATTAATCCACAATCCCATAGACAAAACTTTATATACATCAAGCACGTGACATACTCATATCCAAAACAGCCGAAACACATTTGTATGTATAGACCCATTCCCTATTTTGATTCTAATCATCTATTCCACCTTTTTTATATAATTTAAAAACTCAAATGTGAAACTAAATCGTTACTAAAAAAATTTTTAGTCGGTTTCAACTGTTAATGATTTAATTATAGTTTTTTCAAGGATTAAAATCGCTAATAGTGGTTTAACACATAGAATGAATTAGCTTGATTGTTATACAAGGCCTATATCTTTTTTTTTTTTTTGAACGGCTGGTGCAGCTGTATCTGAAGACACGTGGTACGTCCTTCAGGGCAAGCAGTGGCTCTTAAGCCCTGCTTAAGTTCAAATCCTTCCCAGTGATGCTTACTCCCATTATTTACATTTTTTTCACATAAGTAGGGATCGAACTTATGTATACAACGCCTGTATCAAGAGTTTGTTAAATATGATAACATATTTTACAAAATAATTTGAGATTCTTTATAAATAACCCACCATCTTTTATAACACAACATTATGTTTGTCAACCAAGCGACCAACGTTTTATTACATAAGTTTAAACACCAAAATACAACCATGTAAATGACTTCTAGTAAACAACTTCAACAGGCACAAAACCATTCTTTATTGAAGCTACAACAGCGTCAACGACGACTTGAGTTTTTCTACTAATAATCGACCACTTTTTTTCTGGTTCAATCTCACCACTTCGAATTCCTGTAACCAATCGACCAAATTCATGCACCATCAACGCTTCCTGGGGTAGATCGCTCAATATCTTGAACTCACTCGGTTCAAGAATACACCAACGTGACAATTCTGCCCACCTTGAGTTCGCCACTGCATAAAAGGATCCCACTTTTTCGTTGAATGGTATAACAAAGTCATGGACCCTGAAGTTCCCTTTGGTTCCCAGCACGATTATGTCCATGCATAAGTTCATGAGGAAGGAACAGTAAAAAGTTGCGACTTTCCCATCTTTCTTCCAATTTAAAGATGCACCACATGACAGGATGACTCCTGATTCATTATACTCGGGGTCACGGAACGTGGTAACCGTGTTTGGAAGCTCGTAATCATTAGCCCATAGAATGGCGCGTATGCTATACCATCCAGTGTCTCCAAGAGCTCCTGAGGAATCAAGATTAGGGTTTACACGAATATCATTCTTTAGAAAATCTCCTTCTCCTATGTATGAAAACGTGCTATGGACCTGCCAAAAACATTACGCAACTATCAAATGTAACATTGATTTTTTGTTGGTGCCACTTATATATATAGATATAAAAATTTTGAAAATGACCTTCTTTACTATTAAATTTACTAAAAACCTAATTTTATTCTTTCTTTTACATAAATATTATATGACTTTGTTTATTTTTATATGAAAAATATTTATAAATCTAACAAATTTGTTTGCAATACAAAGAATTGGAGAAATGACGGAAGATGTCGTCGATAAAAGGCTATATGTCATGGTAAAGGTATTAGTGACAACAGGTCGTCGGCAATGGGTCACTGGTATTACTTTGTCGCTGATGCTCTGTTGTTGACGCTAAAGGTGTCGCTGGTATTGATTTGCATTATTAGCACCGACACATTGACTTTTAGCGATGAAATTTGACGTCACTAATTACTTGAGGGCCACGTCATCAATTGATGGTAGCTACTGCTCTTTCACTTCTATTAGAGAGGAGAATTTGTTTTTCTTTCTTTTTATGTTTAAATTTGTATTTTTTACTTTTTTTTACCTTTAGTTGTTTGTATTGCTTTATTATTATTATATATATATATATATATATATATATATATATATATATATATATATTATAATATGTATACATGAAACTATATGTAAGAATATATAGAAGTTACAAAATAATTCAACTTAATAAGAAAGTAACGTTATAAATTAAGTTGGAAAAACATTTATACTAATTAAGTATTTAAAAAAGAATTAAAATAAAAAAAAAAACATTTACAAAATAAGTCATGTAGGCCCTTGTCGCAGCAACATGGATCCCATGCACCATGTATGAACATCCGTTGCGTATAAGACCCACGCCAAACACTGATTGATTGAAGAATTTCAAATCGAAGGCTATCTAATAAAAAATATTGATAAAATTTAGATATATAATACCGATTTAAGTTGTCCAAATCTTTGTTCATCACAAAGAACCTCCTTCATCTTTGTTGTCCTAGGATGATGCATCCACATGGTAGCATCCATGAACTTAGTTTTTTTTTTCTTTATTGAGACACTATTTATGTTTGCCAATATTATGTTAATTATAAGTATATATTTGGATAATTAAGTTATATTTTGGTTGGATCTAACTTATGTCTTATGTATGTGAATTATATCTTATTCGAAAGTTAATATATGTTCGTTTGTGTTTGTTTCCTATCATGAACACTTCTGTGTGTTCGTTTGTTTTCATTAATGTTCGTTTGTGTTTGTGTGCGTTCATGAACAAAATTAACAAACGAACACGAACAAAAGTGTTTTCTTAACAAACGAACATGAACAAAAAATCTCGTTCGGCAAGTGTTCATGAACCGTTTGTGAACACATAATTTTCTTAACAAACGAAAATGAACAAGGCCTTGTTCGTGTTCGTGTTCGTTCGGTTCGGTTGCAGCCCTAGTTAGTGTAGTGTTACTCATTGACAAATGTTAGGATATTTGTTTAGAACTTATAATTAAGGGAAAATCACAATTATGATCATTGACTCTTGTAGGGATGGTAATGGGTTAGGTTTGGGATGAGTTTAGGTTATCTCAACTCCATACCCGATTAGGTATGATTGTCCCAAACCCGTCCCAAAACCCTTCGGGTTTGTGTCTGGTAATTACCCATCGAGTATCGGGTAAACCTGTGGATTTCGGGTAAACCTGTGGATTTTTAAAACTTACCTATTAGGTATATCCGACCAACACCCGTCGGGTATGCATTGTGTAAATACTAACCAATTACATTTAGCATTATTAAATATATTACAATGTATAAATATAAAATACCTAAATCATATAAAAACACTCAAAGACACTGATAACACATAGTATACACTAATTTTTGGTAATTTTTAGCACAAGAAGACAATCTAGATAGACAATTAGATATATTATGCATACATATTTAAAAAAATATATAAGAAATTATGTTGGGTATCTAATCAGATAAACAGGTATACTTGATCGGATAAACGGGTATATCATCAAATCCCAAACCCAACCCAAACCCGCAAAAAAATAAAACTAATCGCATACTCGGACCCATACCTGGTTACCCGACCCCAAACCCGTCCCAAATGTGTCGGGTTTTGGGTTTACCCATCGGGTTCGGGTTTGATTGTCATCTCTAACTCTTGGGTTTTACTAAAATAGTCATCTCTCATCTCTTTAGATAGAGTCCTCACGGTATACGAGGCATCTCAGGTGTCCCCCGTGAGGCTTTAGCGGTGAATGGATATATGTAATGTTTGTGATGAAAAATATTGATTTTATTCGAAATTTAATATGTCAATTTTTGTTTATGACCGCTTGTTTGTGTTCATGAACGTTTATTTGTGTTTGTTTGGGTTCATGAACGTTCATTTGTTTTTGTTTACGCTTACTTTTATCCAATACCTAAAATAAACAAACAAAAACAAATGAATGAATACGAACACGTTCATTTCCTTAACAAGTAAATATAAACAGAAAATCTTATTCGGTAAGTGTTGATGAACACATTATTTTCTTAACAAACGAACACGAACAAGATCTTATTCGTGTTCATTCGGTTCGTTTGCAACCCAAAAGAGATTAAGGGATAAGATTTGAATGCTCTTAGACCACCCGTAGTGGGGGGTTATGTGGCGTTATAGAGCCCCATAGCGCCGGGGAACACCGCCCCCCCGGTGCTATAGGGCGGTTTGGTGGTTTGGCGTTTTAAATTTAGCGGGCGTTTTGTAATTGATTTTATGGATGTTTGTGTATTTGACCGTTGTTAAACGGTTGTTTTCTTTATTTTTTTTACAAACTCTTATATATATATATATACACACATACAACATACACAAACAAGACAAACACATACACTTTCAACAAAAACAAACCCAAATACAAACCCAAAAACAAACCAATGGCCGCGTGGACTAACCAGGATCAACTCCATTTGGTGACGGCATGGATCAAGACTAAAGAGAACCCGCCATACAATAGGTCGTCTTTTTGGCAAAATGTCTTGGACGAGTACAACCAACTTACCCAAATGAACAACCGTAACGTCGATCAGATCTATAGTAAGTGGTCTGCCATACAACTTAACTGTAGGAGATGGCACGCCGTCTACGAAGCGACGATGGAGGCGCACCCTGGCGTTAGCAAACAGATGGGAATTCAACTCACACACGACGCTTATCGGCAACGCTACGAAACCGAATTCCACATCACCAATCGTTTGGCGTGGTCTATGATGCGTTTTTACTTTGTTTAATGTTTAATGTTCTACTTTAATGTTTTAATGTTAGGCTTTATTTTGTTATGCTTAGGTTGTAATGTTTAATTTTTAGGCTTTATTTTCTTATGCTTTGGTTGTAATGTTGAATGTTATGCTTTAAAGTTTTAATGCTTAGTGTTTTATTTGGTAAACCATTACATATTCACCTTAATATATAAACACATAATACATAAACATATAATATAATCCTAAATTACTTATTACACATAATCCTAAATTACCTAGTCCTAAACTACTTATTAATACGTTACATAAAAACACACTACATAAACACATAATATTAAAACCTAAACCCCCCTCTACGGGGAGTAATTGTCCCAGTCTTGCAGTGTATATGGTGGAGGTGACACAGAACGGTTAGGGGGGAAACGTTTGAAATTTAAACGTTTAGGAGGGAAAACGTTTGAAATTTAAACGTTTGGGGGGGGGGGGGGGAATTGAAATTCGAACGTTTGAAATGGGAGGAAACCGTTTCAAATTCAAACGTTTGGAACAGTAACCGTTTGAAATTCAAATGTTTGAATATTTTTTTTTATTTTTTTAATAAATATTTTTTAAGGATAAATTACATAAATCGTCCTTTATGTTTACCTGTTTTTTCAGTAGGTGTCCTTAAACTTCAAAAGTGATGAGAATCGTCCTATATGTTTTAAAATGTTTCAAAAGTAGTCCTTTAGCACTAACGTGGTTAGATTTTTCTATTAAGTTAAGTCACGTGAGTGGCACATGAGGGTATTACTGACATTTCACCTCCTCTTAAGATTTCCCCCTGATATCAACTGAAACCTCGATCAAATACCCTCTAAACAAAATAAACCCTAAACTTTCATCCCTGAATTCCACTCGATAAACACTGAATCTATGGCGAATGATCAAGAGAGAATAGTAGGATGGTATATTCGTGATAAAGATGATGATGATGATTACGAACCCTATTGTAAGTCTCTGACCCTAGTATACTCTGTTACCTGAAAAGATCAAATTTTTAAGAAAAAATTGATTTTTTTTGGTTGTTTGCAGATGATATGCCTAATCTCTTCACCATACGACTTCATCATGGTGGAAAGTTAACCAAGAGTCCAGGACGTACTTATGAAAGGGGTAGCATCGATTATGTGGACTACATTGACATCGATCTTCTATCAATGCACGAAATTTCAGACATGGTAAATTTGTTAGGTTATTCTACTGTTGATGTTATATACTACTATTTCCAAAATCCTCAGAAGACTTTAGACAATGGATTAGAGGATTTAAGTTCTGATCAAGATGTTTTGAACTTAGCCAAACATGTGGAAATGCATAAGATAATCAATGTCTATAGTATTCATGGTTTAGAAAACATTAAAGACTTTTTGTTGTCACCTAGTAAACCTAGGACTGTTACCATTGAAGAAATAGATGAAACTAACCCTTATGCAATAGTCCCTGCAAAGTTAAAGGTTGTAAGAAGCCTTAATGTAGGCCAATCTTCTAAGGTTGATGGTGGGCAGTTTAGTGGTGTTACTCAAAATGCTGATGCTGGAGATTCTGCTAAGGTTTGTAGGTGTAGTGTAACTGAATTGGAGGTTGATCAGGATATGTTTGTATATGATACTGGACCTTTAGTTGATGAAGAAGTTATAGTAGGTGATTGGAGTGATGGGAGTGATAAGGAAGAAGCACATGATAATGAAGACAGTGACTCAGACTACATAGTGGATGAAAACAATTTGATGCCTGATCATTAAGTAGATATGAGTGATTACAGAATGCATGTTGACTATGATGTGGATGATAATGTAGGTAATCAACATGATGATTGGGATATTGATGATGAAGTGTACATAATGGAGAGGTGGAGACAAGTCTACTCCTTCAAGATCATCCCCATTAATGGCAGGGCTCTGTGGCCTAAGTGTGAAGTTCCAACAACATTATTGCCACCTAATCATCACACCCAGGTTGGTAGACCAAAGAAAGTAATGAAGAGGTCAGCATTTGAAATGGAAGATGTTGCAAGAGGAGGAAAACTATCAAAGAAGAACACCAAGACAACTTTTGGCAAGTGTGGAAACCCAGGTCATAACCAAAGGACTTGTAAGGGCCAGACTGAGAAGGTGCAAAAGGTTTAGGGTAAGAAGCCTGGGAAAAGGGGAAGAAAAAAGAAGACTGATGTGGGAGTGCAGGGTAACAATCACAAGGGGCAGGGTTAATTTTTAGTTTTGGAAGTGTTTTAAACAATGTTTATGGTATTTAATGTGTTTAGGATGTTTTCAGACATTATGTATGGTCTTATGGTCTTTTATGTGTTTTTGGATAATAGTTATGGTATGTACTGAATCTATGGTTTTTGGATGTTTATGAATGATATTCTGGATAATCTGCATTTGGTTGTTTAGTGTGGTTTGTCCATTTGACCCATTATGGTGTGGTTTGTCAAAACTGTCCATTTAATATGGTTGTGCAGGTTTGTCAAAACTGTCCAAATATCAAAACCATTTGACCCATATGTGTTTTGGATAATACAAGGGATTCTTACAAGCCATTATGCAAAACCATTTGACCCATTGTCAAAACTGTCCATTAATCCATTATACAAAACCATTTGACCCATTATCAAAACTGAGGAAAATCTAACCCATTACAATCTCATGTACATTTGACCTATTATCTGCATTTGACCCATTATCTACATATTAATACCAAAATATGCATTTTATGCACTTTCATTACCACAATAGATTCTTACAAAACAGGTTCTTACAAAACAACTTCATACAAAACAAGCAGCATCATACACTGCTTCTATACTGCTTCATTAAGATGGCTACCCTATCCATCTGCTACATATACTGCTTCTAATACATACACTGCTAATTCATGAACACATACACCAGAAATCCTATCCAACTAATAGCCAGGAACCTCTTTAGTTTGATAGCCTGATCCTTGGTAGCTTTGATCTCCTGTTGAAGCTGGATTTTTTCAAGCATCAGATTGGTGTTTCTCATTTCCAAGTTGTTTTTGGATCTTAACAAACCAGGTATGATGTCCACACATCTTTGGCAGTTGTCTTCACACCACCCAATGAATCTACATCTGGAACCCTAATTTAAACATACAACATTGTATCAAAAATCGATGTTTACATAGAACCCTAATTTAAACATACAACATTGTATCAGAAATCGATGTTTACATAGAACCCTAATTTAAACATCACCTGATCAGGACATGCAAAGAACCGGCGACCTGGGTTTCTATCAGTGCAGGATGTGAGAATGATTGCTGGTTTACCACATTCACAGAACACTGGCCTTGACATCTGATCGTTTGAGGATGGAACCCTAATTTCGTCTTTGATCGAATAGGGCATTTGGTGTCGCACCCTCAAATTTCCACTGCGGGGTTTATACCGCGAGGCGCATGACAAACCAGGATCCCATAGCTATAAGTCACATGAACGAACTCTAATGCCCAAACCATTTAGTTCGTTTTCAAAAACCAAGTTTAGTTAAGCTGCGGAAGCGTAAACCAAATTTAAACCTTTTTAAAAACCATGCGCAAAAAGAAACGCGCCCAAATTAAAACCATATGAGAGAAAGGTAATAGCATAATATATAATTTATGTGTATGTCCAAGACCCCAAATGTAGTGAAGTGTACAGTGCTTTCTAATCCTGGCACCGGAAGCTAACTACCTGCAAAAGCATGTAAATCGTGTGTCAACATAAAGCTGGTGAGTTCACAAAGTAAAGTAATTGAGTGTGTAAATGCGCTGGTTTCCAAAACCACGTAAGTAAGTAAGTTGAGTTGGTGCCCCGCACCGTGTAACCACTAGTTCATCGCATGTCAAGGGTAGCTAACCCATTCATGATAACTAACCGAATATACCGAACTGCTATGTACGTGTAGCCACATAAGTGTGCCGCATGCCTGACATCATTGTCTATCCACAATGATAAAGTTTCGTTAAGTTATAGTTCACGCCCGCGCTCCCCGAGCCGGTGTGAGGTTTGTAAGACCTAATAGCGCTATCAACTAATAACCCGCTTGCCAACCCTGGCAACTCATTAGGTACGTGAGGACTTACAGATGATAAAAATGGTTTAGTTTATCAAGGACACAATTGCGAACTAGCAAAGTAACCGACCCTCACAAGGATCTATGGCATCCCAACCCGGGATGTGTAAGTAGTCCCAAACCGGACTAGAAAATGTTAAGTAAAGTGTCTCATACCTGAGACGCATGCTTTTAAGAAAAAGAGTAGTGAAACTCACCTTAGGTTGCAAGTGAATAATCCAAATTCCACAAATAGTGAAGTGCTACCGACTCCCTATTGCAAATGTCACTAGGTGAGTATATGTGCATAACCAACACCATATAACTCGTTTATCCGAGACTTTTAAAAGTTCAAAACCGTGTAGTGACACCTAATGACTCTACATGCTCAAGTATGTCCTACGTATCCCGTTGGTGATCATAGTGATTATTATCAGTTTAATACATCAATTACATCTCATACAAGTTTTCACACAAGTACATGTCAATTACATACCACATAAAACTCCAAATAGTCACATAAAGACTCCGTACACAATCTGCGTTTTTAGGACAGATTGTGCGCTGTGAAAAACAATTTATTTAAAATACTTAACGAATGAATTAAAGTCCCAAATTTTTACTGAGTATTTATGGAGATTCGGTTGAAAACCCATATTTTTATTTTGTCTTAAAACTAAACACAAAAATTATGAAAATTTGTACAACACAGCTATGTCCAGAAAATTTCCTCAACAGGTCAGTTTAGTAGAAAAATTCTCAAAAATTGTGTATTCATCCAAACGGGATGAATCCACTTGGAAAAGCTCTATTTTTCCAATATTGACCTACTTTAAAATTTTCATAACTTAATTCCTTGTAAATCTCAAGTTATGACCATTTAAAGTTAACCCAATTCACAAATCCGAAAATCTGATATGACCCCTAATCAAATAAAATTCCAAAAACGACTCAAACGATGTCCAAATCTGATGGTTTTGCCCATTATGAAAAGCTAAGACATTGTACATTACAATCACGCAAAGAAATCATCAAAACAATCAATTTACCAACCCATTACAGCCCCTACAAAACGTTTAAACGAATCTGCCAGAATCTTAAACTTCCATCCCAAGTAATCTACAAACCCTAATTTTCCATGAACATCCCTAATACATGTATAACACATACAATACTGATTAAACACCATATTAACATAGCAAAACACATATATTATCATGTGAAAACCCTAATCATGGCTACTAATAACAATCATCATCATCAAATCATCAAGAACATTCAAGAACTCCTATACATACATACATGCGATTATATATATGTTATTTTTAGAGTTTTTAAAGTTTTTCAAGTATCATAATTCATCAAAGAGCATAAAGATGTATACCTTGCAATGCAAAAACTCCCTAGAGCCTTGAGATTAAACCCGAACTAGCTTGATTAGGTGAAAGATTGATTGGTTGCTTGAAAACTAAGAGAGAAGGGGGGGGGGGGGTTTCTCACGGCGCAAAAGGGGAAGAAGGGGTAGGGTTTTTTTTTTCCTAATTATAAGAGGGCTTTGCTTGTTCCCCAAGCAATTGGGTATTAGGGCCCTTCTAGTCCATTAACTTGACTCGTTAATCATGTTCTAGCCCAATACCGGACCCAATATTATTAATCACCCTAAATTGCATAAAAACCATTGTTTTCATTATTACATAACATATTAATCATGTTGTGCACGTAATTTACATAATTTACGTATATCTTCAGTTAGGCGATAATTCACAAAAACATGTAATTCACATAAGCACGTACTTCACGTTCACCATAATTCAATTGTACGTATTATTGTTATGTATGCCACATAATTCACCAATGTTTGGGATACAGGACTCGTGTGTGTGTTTAACAAGGATTTTCCTAATTATAACATATGTTAACATCTTCTAACATATGTTAAACCTACTTAACTAACCCTAGTTAAGTATCTAGCCATGTATGAACATGTAAGTTAACTAGAGTTCAGTAAAAGTATTAACCTGAAAATGCGGGGTGTCACATCATCCCCAAGTTGAAAAGAATTTCGTCCCGAAATTCAGCAAGTAAACAATAAAGCCAGCTATAAAAATGTGTGCTTGGTTCCCGGATGTCACATCATCCCCAAGTTGAAAGGAATTTCACCCCGAAATTCACTTTGAAAGAGCTGCTTTATGTTCCGCGTTTGATCTATGCACGATTTCAGGTTCAGTAAAGAGGTGTGGGTATTTGAGCCGCATCTGATCTCTGCGCTCCCACGTGTATTCTGGTCCTAGACGGGAATTCCACCGTACCTTAACAATAGGTATAGTGCTTTGTCTGAGTTTCTTGACGCCCTGCTCAAGAATCTCCACTGGTTCTTCCATGAACCGTAGCTGATCGTCCACCTGGATCTCCTCCAGTGGCACTACCAGTGTCGTATCTGATAAGCATTTCTTCAAGTTTGAGACGTGGAATACATTATGTACTCCACTGAGTTCATCCGGTAGACTTAGCTGGTAAACTACTGGACCAATCCTTTTAACAATCTCGAAAGGTCCGACGTATCGGGGATTTAACTTCCCTCATTTCCCAAAGCGTGTCACTCCTTTCCAAGGTGACACCTTTAACAAAACCTTGTCCCCAACCTGGAACTCCAAAGGTTTTCTACGTTTGTCAGCATAACTTTTCTGTCGATCCCGAGCAGCAGCCATCCGGTTTCTAATTTGCACTATCTTTTCAGAAGTTTCGTGCACGAGTTCGGGACCTGTTAGTTGGCTATCCCCAACCTCAGTCCAACAGATGGGAGACCTACACTTGCGCCCGTAAAGTGCCTCAAAAGGCGCACACTGTATCGAAGTGTGGTAACTGTTGTTATAAGAGATTTCGATTAAGGGCAAGTGCTTATCCCATTTATTACCAAAGTCCACCACGCACGCTCGTAGCAGATCCTCTAATGTTTGGATGGTACGTTCACTTTGTCCATCCATCTGTGGGTGATAGGCTGTACTCATATCAAGACGAATTCCTAGAGCATCTTGGAGAGTAGTCCAGAAACGAGAAGTGAATCGCCCATCGCGATCAGATATAATGGAAGTAGGCACCCCATGCCTAGAGACTATCTCCTTGATGTATAAGTTTACCAGCTTCTCTAACGAATCTGTTTCTTTTATTGCCAAGAAGTGGGCCGATTTGGTTAAACGGTCCACGATAACCCAAATCCTGTTATGGCCCGTTGGCGTTCTAGGAAGCTTTGTAAGAAAATCCATGGAAATTCCATCCCACTTCCACATCGGAATCTCTGGTTGTTGGAGTAGGCCCGAAGGTTTTTGATATTCAATCTTAACCTTCGCACAAGTCAAGCACTTACTAACATAAGTGGCTATCTCGGCTTTCATGTTTGGCCACCAGTATAGAGTCTTAAGATCTTGGTACATCTTGTCCGAACCAGGATGTACCGAATAGCGAGAGGTATGTGCTTCATCGAGCACCAGTTGTCTGAGATCCCCAAATCGTGGTATCCAGACTCGATCCATGAAGTACTGCAGACCATCTGTTCTCAGTTCCAAGTGCTTATCAGCACCATGTAGGGTCTCAAGCCCCATGTTTTATTCCTTCAATGCTTCACCCTGTGCTTCACGTATCTTATCAGGAAGATTAGAATGAATGGTGAGTTGCAAGGCTCGCACCCGTTTGGGTTTCGTTTCTTTTCGACTGAGGGCATCAGCTACTACGTTAGCCTTCCCTGGATGATACTTGATGGCACAGTCATAATCATTCAAAAGTTTAACCCAGCGACGTTGTCGTATGTTCAGCACCTTCTGATCGAATATATGCTGAAGGCTCTTGTGATCAGTGAAAATTGTGCACTTTGTTCTATAGAGGTAGTGCCTCCAGATTTTAAGAGCGAAAACCACCGCTCCCAGCTCCAAATCATGAGTGGGGTAATTCTTCTCATGGACCTTCAATTGTCGCGATGCATATGTGATTACCTTATCACGTTGCATCAGTACGCACCCAAAGCCTTGGATAGACGCATCACAGTACACTACAAAGTCCTCCGTACCCTCAGGTAATGATAGTATCGGTGCACTGTAAAGTTTTGACTTTAGTAGCTGAAAAGCAGATTCTTGGGCGTCTCCCCACTTATAAGTAATACATTTCTGTGTTAGGGCGGTGAGAGGTTGAGCAATCTTAGAAAATCCCTCGATAAATCTGCAATACTATCCCGTGAGACCAAGAAATTGGCGCACTTCAGTAGGGGTCCTAGGAGCCTCCCACTTTTTGATGGCGTCAATTTTGGCTGGGTCCACATGTATTCCTGTCTCGTTGACCACATGCCCAAGGAATTGGACTTCTCGAATCCAGAAGTCACATTTAGAAAACTTTGCATATAGCTGCTCATTCCTTAGTAGATCCAAGATTAACCGCAGGTGTTGCTCGTGCTCTTACCTGCTCTTGGAATAAATCATATGTCATCTATGAACACTATGACGAATTTGTCCAAATAAGGCTTGCACACACGGTTCATTAGGTCCATGAACACAGCCGGTGCATTAGTTAGCCCGAATGGCATAACCAAAAACTCATAATGTCCATAACGAGTCCGAAACGCCGTTTTTGCCACATCCTCTTCTCGGACTCTCAGCTGATGGTACCCTGACCTCAAGTCAATCTTAGAGTAGAAGCTCGACCCTTGCAGTTGGTCAAACAAGTCATCAATACGAGGCAGAGGATAACGGTTCTTAATCGTTACCTTGTTCAACTCCCGATAATCTATGCACATGCGAAAGCTCCCATCTTTCTTCTTAACAAACAGAACTGGAGCTCCCCATGGCGAAGAACTGGGCCTAATAAAACTCCTATCCAATAGCTCTTGGAGTTGGGTAGATAGTTCTTGAAGCTCCCCTGGTGCTAACGGTACGGTGCGCGTGCAACTGGCGCTGTTCCAGGTGCAAGGTCAATCTGGAACTCCACTTGATGAACGGGTGGAAGTCCATGTAATTCCTCTGGGAATACATCTTGGAAGTCTCGGACCACTGGGATGTCCTCAATTCTAGTTTCAGTTTCAGCTCGAATGTCAGATATGTTAGCCAAAATTGCCGGACAGCCCTTGCGAATACACTTCTGGGCCTTCAGATAGGAGATGATGCCCACCATGGCACCACCTCGATCACCCTGTATAGATAAGAGTTCTCCACTTGGGAGAGGAATGCGAACAATTTTCTCCTGACAGAGAATTTCAGCGCGTTGCTTGGACAACCAGTCCATGCCAACCACAAGATCAAAGCTACCTAGGGTGATAGGTAAGAGGTTGATGGCAAACAATTGCCCGTTCAACTCGAGCTTACAGTCACGATGTATATGGGTTACCTCGACAGGCTTCCCATCAGCCAGTTCAATAGAGTATGGGGTATCAAGAAGAGTAGGAACCATCCCTAATTGTTTGTTAAGTTTTGATGACACAAAACTATAGTCCGCACCAGTATCGTATAAAATAGAGGCAAGAGTGTCGTATTCGTCACGACCTTGTTATCAGTCCTAGCTTCCCCAATGCCAATCACGAATGCTTTCCCACGAACCCCATTGTTGTTGTTCCCGTTGTGGTAGTTGTTGTTGCAGGACTTATACCTCACACTATCCCACGTTCTCTTGCTATCACCAACAGTAGAAAATGAAGTACCATGCTTCAGAAAGGTACCATGATCAGCAGTCTCATCTGTGAGTTTGCGAGTCAAGTGAAAGATTTGTAGGTGAGCTGCAGTGGCCAAGCCACGAATCTGAGGGGCCCACCCTTTCGGTATAAAGTTCGATCCATTTGTAAGGTAGGTTAAATAGATTTGAGCCTATAGTGGCTATCTCCTGTAGCTTGGTAGTGTAGGCGTCGATCTCAGACCCATCCGTCTTTATATAACAAAATTTCTAGATTTCACCACAGGGTGTTACGTTCTCCTTCCAAGTATTTGTAACTCATCGAGTGTGCATGTAGCATACATTACCCCATCCTGCCTGGGGCAAATGCACATGGCAGAGACTTATACTATCGAAGCAATCAGACGGTCTCCTTCAGTTCCGTTGGAGTCATCGAGGATTACGATCAATAAAAGGCTTGAAGATATGATGGCAGGTTGTTGTTGTGGCATGTGCGTTCGAGAAATAAGAAAGTTCAAATGTGGAAGTCAGAGGAAAAGAACGATTTAGCAATATAGATCTTTACTAGCTGGGAAAGATGCGAGGGCCTCAACCACCCTATCGTTGATCATAAAAACTCAGTCTTATCTAAGTTAACAAGGGAAATGAAAGAAAAGATAGGTAAGAAAAGGTAAGAGCCAATCGTCGCCATGCTCTGTCTAGATAGTAGAGCCTTCATCCTCACTTTTCGTGTGCTCGTCCTGCTCAGGTTCCCCTTCCATCTCTTATCCTTCCTCTTTTGCGATGTCAGTGTTATATGGTTCTCATCACGTACAATCTCCTTCTCTAGTCCTATGTGAACCAGTTTAGTGGTAAGCTGTACCACTCGTTCCTCCAATCGTGGCTATCAGCCATTAGTAGGTTTCATCCTCCCTTGTGATGTTGCATTACATCGCAGGCTTTACGTAACTCCCCAAGAGTGTGTGTAACAAGTCCCGTGTTAGGATCTGAGTTTGTTTGTTTTGATTGTTTAACTAAATGATGGAAATAATGAAATGAAAATAGAATGAAAGTGCAGCGGAATAATAAACTGTAAATCAAAACAAGAGAGTAAATGTTTTTAGATCGAATGCTTTCATTAACTCAAAGATTACAATCGTACAATTACTCCCCCTCAGCCTGATCACACAGTGTTTGTCAGAGAGAATGTTTTGTGTGTGATGCAATAGAACAGTACAAGCACTGTTCTATTTATAGACAGACTCAAAGCACTGATGACCTAGGCTGACGTCACCTAAGACAGTGACCTCTAACAGAATAACAAACATAAACATCTGCCTATTACAAACTACTGTTACATTGAAAGCACTGATATTAAACAGCTGTTGAAGATAAACTCTGATGGTCTTGTATCCACTGCTGGAGCCTAAGTGCTGTTGGTTCCAACAGTGCTTTGGTCTTCAGTACTTGTATCAGCAGTTGCTCTTCATCAGACCTTTGGTCAGCAGTTGTTCTTCATCAGTTGTTTCCTCAGCAGTTCTTTATATCAGCAGTTGTTAAGCAGTTGTTTGGATAGAACAGTAGTTAGAGTCAGCAGTCTTTTGGGAGAAGCAAGTTGTAAAGACTGTTTATTAAAGGATCAAACTGATAGCATGTTTTGGCTTTCTAATCATCTGTTCTTCTCCAGGTCAGCAGACCCAACAATCTCCCCCTAGAACAGATGATGCCAAAACTCAGCTTTATTTACTGATCTTTATTCCTCATCAGACTTTCTCTGATTTGACCTTTGAATTGTAGTTCAAAGTTCAGAGCAAATAAGTCTTCTTCATCTCTTTCTAGATCCAGATTTAACAATGCTTGGTGATCTTCTGCACATAGGCTGTAAGCATCATCCATGCTGATCTTCTGAACCCTTCCATCTGACCTGAGCAATGTCAATTCGTGGTTGTCTTTGTTGACCTTCCACTTTAGAATTTTTGAGTCAGTGGATTTGCTGAGATGAACTTTTATTCTTGATGAGTTGGGTGAAGGAGGTCTTCCAATGAGTTCTCTGAGTTTCTCTGTTGTAGGATCAGAGAAATAATGTATTTGATTGAAGAGCCCTTCCTTGATGAATGTATCAGCAAACTTTCTTTGATCTTCCTCTGACATCTCCTTCTGCCTTTTGATCTGTCTACTTGCAGCAGCTGTGAGATCAGAGGTTTCAAGTAAGCTGTCCAGATTAAAAGTCTGTTGGGGTCTCTTCATCATTGGCTCATCAGTGTAAATTGGTTTTCTTGGAAGGCTGGGATCCTTCTTTCTATTTTCTTCCAGACTTTTGTAGGTTTCAACCAGCCTTAACTCAGACCATCTGGAAACAGACCTCATCTCCCCATAGTTGGCAGCTACAATCTCTTGCCTCATCCTTTTGAATTTCAAGGCTCTGACTGGGTCTCTGCCTTTGCCAAAATTAGGAGTGGAGACTTTAGCTTTGGGGTCTTTGGCCATTTCTTCAATTCTGAGTAGTTCTTCTCTCAAAGCATGAGTGGTCCAACCATTGAACTGCTTTTTGTTTGCTTTGTAAGGCTTGGTTGCCATTATCTGTTCAAGAAGAGATTCCCTTACCTCCTTTTCCAAATCAACACTGAGAGGCATGGAGGACATGGAATTGCTCAGGGTCTTAGCAAAATCTTCAATCCTTCTGAGTTTGCTAAGCTCTGCTGAATGGATGCCCTGAGCAGTCCTGTCATCCTTCCCTTTGCATTTCTCCCTGATGATGGCATCCACCTGCTCACCCTTGTATTTCAGATAAGTATCAATATTGAGGGGAACAGGGAAGTTTGGGAGAGATGGGAAGGATCTTTCGGATGGCTGTTCAGTATTGTAGAAGGATTGTAATTCCCCCTTGAGTAGATCAAGTTCAAGGGGATACTGAACAACCAATGGTGTAATGGTTGGTGGTGGTCTATGGGATTTGAACTTGGATGTATGTGGTGAGAATGATGTGATTGGAATAGCTGTGATGGGAGGAGTGGATTGGGCAGTTGAAATGGTGGTTGGTGATGTGTGTATATTTTCATCATGCACAACAAAGGTTGATTTTCTCTTCCTTGTGTACATGATTTTTGGTGAAGGGGATTTGGTAGCAGTGGTTGGATTAACCTCTGTTGGCCTTTTAGTAGAACCAGCAGATGTTGGGGTTTTGGCTGGTGATGTAGGTTTGGTGGTTGTTTGTTCAGGTGTGTGTGTTGGTTTGGGTACAGTGGTTTCAGTGTTTTGGGTAGTTTCAGTGTTTGGGGTGGCAGTGGTTTCAGTAGCAGTGGTTTTGTCAACAGAGGTGGTGTTTAATTTAGATGGTGGTTTTCTAACATGCTTAGCAGGTCTTTTCATCCTTTTAGAGGATCCCACATCTTCTTTCTCCTGCTGTTGTTCTCTTTTGAGATTCACCAGTAACTCTGCTTTAGCTTCCAAGGTGTCAGCCCTCTTTTGTTTGGCCTGAGCTGCCTTTTCAGCTTCTATGTTTGCAGAGTCATCTACTGCTTTATTCTTCTCAGTGGTTTGTTGTGGTGGTGCTGTTGGTGTTGCTTGTTGTTGTTGTGGAGCTGATTTGGTAGACTCTGGTTTCTTGGCAGACTTGGCTTGGCCTTTTTGAGAAGGAGGACAACCAAAAGGATCTAGTTTTGGTAGCCTATCTCTGCCACTCTCCCCCTTTTTGGCATCATTAGCCGTGAAAGCATCATCATTTTCATCCCTGAGGATGGTGGTAGGGGCAGAGCCAGTAGTCTTCAGCAGGTGATCCTTGATGGCTTTGATATCAGCATGGGTATCTTTGTACCTTGCATCTACCATATTCCTGATCTCAGCCATGTAAGTGTCATGTGTCTGATCAGCCAATTTTCTGTGAGCTATGATGATGGGGGAAACTGATTTCATAACTCATTGGCTATATCAGCTATGGATGGTTGACTCTTGGAAAGATCTGCAATTGAGCTCAGTAGAAGCTTGACATCAGATTTGATGTCAGCAACAGAGGTTTCAATAACAGAAACTCTGTCCGTCAAATCTTGGTATTTTGACCTATCTCCTAAATTAATAGGATCATCTGAGTCCCTACCAGTGGTAGTTCTACCTGATTCAGGCCTAATTGGTGAATCAGATGCCCCTTTGTCTTGGTACTGGGGACTTCCAACTGTTTTTGGAGACACTATAGTGGCTTCAACAGTTGTTGCCTTCAAGGGAGTCTTAGCTATGTAATCACTGTCCTGATGTGAGACAGTGGTCTCTACATCAGTAGTGGCTGCTCCACTTGAAAACTCACCTAGAGTTTCATTGAACTCAGGTGGTGTAACCTCCTCTTCTGTTTGTGGGATAGCAGATTGAATATTCTCAGGGCCAGTCACTTGTTGGAGTATACTCTCAGTGACAGGTGGAAGAGAGGAACTGGGATCTTCCTGAGATTTGTCAATTGCTTCAAACAGAGGTTGCATGGTTTGTGGGACATGTGATGGTGAGAGTGGAGGAGTAACAAGAGAATTAGCCCTGGGAGAGGGGCTTGTGAACATATGGTCAAGTGACTCAAATGTATCATGATGTGTGTCCCCTTGGCTTACAACATGATCCTTTTGAGAGAATTCGTGAGGAGTTTGGTCAGGTGGAGGTATGTCCAACTGTTGGGAGGAAGTAACAACAGTGGTTTCAGGTTGCTTTTGTTGTGCAACAGAGGTTTCTTCTGGTACCTCATCATCCAGAAGCCTCATTTGTGGTTGAGTGGAGGTTTTTGTGGATGGATGTTTCATTTTGGAAGTGGCTGGTGTGGGTTTCACAGCACTGGATGTAGTGCCATGATCACCAGGAGCAGTGGGCTCAACAACAGAGGTTTTGACAACAGTTGTTGCCTTTGTCCTCTTTGTTTGTGTTTTAGAAACTTTTAACACTTTAGACACTTTTTCTTGGGTGCTTCCACCCAGCATTCTTGTGAAAGTTTCATCAGTTAAGCTTTTCATTTGCATAGCAGCACCCTTTTTGAAAACTTTTTCTGGTATGACTTTTTGTAAGATTACACTAAGAATTCTTGGGTAGATAAGAAAAGCATTGTTTGACCCAGACTTGACTGCTTTCACATTTGATACCAAGTCCATGAACAATCCCTGGGAAAGATTGAAGTCAGAGTTTGACAACATAGCATAACCCAGATATTGCATCCTCAATGGAATTTCATTAAAGGATGTGGACTTAGCAGAGACACAAAGAAGAAGAGTATGGAAGAAAAATTTCATGACTGGAGGGAAAAACTTTTTGAAAAGAGTTGATCCAGTCATCTGACCATCATACCCTCTTTCTTGGAACTCAGTGTGAAGCTCTGTTTTAGTAAAGGAATCCTTACCTGCCAGGTCATTCAGTGTGAAGGTTGTGGATATGATTTCAGGAGTAATGACGATACTGGTGTCTCCAATTTTGGAAATAATGGAGGTAGGCTTTTTGTCTTGTAGTAGAAACTCAGCATTCAACCAAAATTCTTGGAGTGTATCAAGATAAATGGGGGCGTTAGCGGTTAGGATGGGTAAGTATTTGGAGTTAAGGAAAATGTCGATGGTGGAATGAAATGGAGTGTTGTCATCTGTTTTGATCAGATAGGGAAGACAGTTGTGTGTAGCTTTGGCTTGAAGATCCATTGTAATGGATTTCGAAGGTGAAAATGATTGAAGATTGATGAAGGGTTTGAGAATGAAGAAGGCGGTTATCAGTATTTTGAATACAATGAGACAGTGTAACGTCTGTTGTGGTAAAACAGGGTTTTTATAGGCTCAATGAAACCGCTGATGTGGCCAAACCTCTGCTTATATGAGCAGACGTGGCAATCATCTGATGGATGTAACATCTGGTGGAGAACAGCTGTTTTTGGTAAACAACTGATATAAACGGCTGATGGATCCAACTGTTTTTTTTTTTGATAGAATATATATATATATATAGGCGGACAGTTGTTTTATCTGAACAGATGTTCTGAAACAGATTTTTCAACTAACAGTTGTTTTATCTGATCAGATGTTTTGAAACAGACTTTTCAACCAGCAGTGGATATAAATGAAACAGTGGTTGTTTTATCTGAGCAGATGTTATAAACAGATTTTTCAACCAAACAGCTATTTAAAAAAAATTGATTTTCTGAAACATGTTATTATGAGTTATAGAAAATTTATTTGTTTAATCCATGTTTAACATACCAATTCTGGAAATCAGATTTGTAAAGGTAGATGTGTCTAAAGCTTTTGTTAACACATCTGCCAACTGATCCTCTGTTGGAACATGGTGTAAAGAAATCAAACCTTTTTCATAGCTGTCTCTGACAAAATGATGTCTTATGTCAATGTGCTTGGTAGTGGAATGAGAAACTGGATTCTTGATGATATTTTCAGCAGCTTGGCTGTCCAACATGAGTGGAGTCCTAAGTGCAGTTATCCCAAAATCCAGTAGTTGATTTTGAAGCCACATGAGTTGGGCTGTACAGCTTGCAGCAGCAATGTATTCAGCTTCGGCTGTTGAAGTTGAAACAGCTGCCTGCTTTTTGCTTTGCCATGAAACTAAGGCATTCCCTAGAAATTGGCACCCTCCTGAAGTGGATTTTCTTGTGGTGTGACAGCCAGCAAAGTCACTATCTGAATAACCTGAAAGCTCAATGTTTCCATTAGCATGATAACAGATACCAAGTGTGGGAGCACCTTTGAGGTATCTGAATATCCTTTTCACAGCAATAAGGTTTGACTTTCTGGGTGAAGCCTGGGATCTGGCACAGACACAGGTAGCAAACATAATGTCTGGCCTAGATGCAGTTAGGTACAATAAAGACCCAATCATACATCTATAATGTGTTTGATCAACCAGTTCATCCTTGTCATCAATAGTGAGCAGCTTGACTGTACTCATGGGTGTGCTACATGGCTTACAATCATTCATCTCAAATCTGGTTAATAAGTTCTTTACATATTTGTTTTGGTGAATGAATGTGCCATTTTGCAGTTGTTTCACTTGAAGACCAAGGAAACACTGAAGCTCACCCATAGCACTCATCTCAAACTCTGCTGTCATGAGTTTTCTGAACTCTTCACACATTTGGTTACATGTGGATCCAAAAATGATGTCATCCACATATATTTGAACAATCATTAAGTGTTTCCCTTTCCATTTAAGAAATAAAGTTTTGTCAATTTTACCTCTTGTGAAGCCAATGGATAAGAGAAATGTGGAAAGAGTTTCATACCAGGCCCTTGGTGCTTGTTTGAGTCCATACAAAGCTTTGTTGAGCTTGTAGACATAGTCAGGATGGAATGTGTCTTCAAAACCAGGTGGCTGACATACATAGACTTCCTCCTGAATTTTGCCATAAAGGAAGGCACATTTGATGTCCATCTGATATACCTTTATGTTGTGGTTGACAGCAAAGGCTAGAAAGAGTCTGATGGCCTCTAGTCTAGCTACAGGAGCAAAGGTCTCATCATAATCTATTCCTTCTTCTTGTCTGAAGCCTTGAACCACAAGCCTGGCTTTATTCTTGACAACAATACCCCTTTCATCAGTCTTGTTTTTGAAGACCCACTTTGTTCCTATAGGACAAACATCCTTAGGAAGTGGTACAAGCTCCCATACTTGTTGTCTTTTGAATTGAAGGAGTTCTTCTTGCATGGCTTCTACCCAACTGTTGTCTTTCAGTGCCTCTTGGTACTTGACAGGTTGTGTGAGGGATAAGAAACCTGCAAAAAGACAGATATTTGAGGATTGGCTTCTTGTGAGCACACCCTCTCTGATGTTGCCAATGATCTGGTCTGGTGGATGAGCTCTTAAGTAAATAAGATCTCCTTGATATGGAACAATGGCATTTTGAGGTGATGGACAGAGGTTTAATGACTCTGTTGGTGTAACATCTGTTGGTACTTCTGTAGTGCCATCAGATGTTTGGAATGGTAATGGAGGAATGGGTCCAAGTGGTGTGAAACTTGACTGACTTTTGTCAACAGGTGATTGACTTTTGTCAACAGATGATAGGTCAGTGGTTGTGAGGGGTGAGGCAGTGGTTTGAGGATAGGACTGGCCAACAGTGGTTGACACAGCTGTGGCAGAGTTTTGACAATTGTTTTGAACAACTGCTTCCTCTGAGGCAGAATAGACTTTGTAGTGACTGGGGATCACAACATCTGTTCTGTAATCTTGCTGTGGAGACTGTGGAATACTACATTGTTAGTTTTAACAGTGATATCTTCAAATTTGAATTTATCTAAATCAAATAATTCAGCAGGGTTTGCAGGGATTTTTAGAGATGAAAGTTCATTGAACTTTACATTCAGAGTTTCTTCTATTGTCTTAGTCCTTGTGTTAAACACTTTGTAGGCCTTAGCAGTAGAAGAATATCCCAGAAAATAACCACAGTCTACTTTGGCTGCAAATTTTGAAATGGAATCTTTGAGATTTAAAATGAAACATGGGCAGCCAAAGATTTTGAAAAATGAGATTAATGGTTTGATTTTGAACAAAATTTCATAAGCAGTTTTTTGATGTCTGGGGTTGATCAAAACTCTGTTTTGAACATAGCAAGCAGTGTTTACAGCTTCTGCCCAAAAGGATAGTGGCAAACCAGAATCTGCTAGCATGGTTCTTGCAGCTTCTATAAGAGTTCTATTTTTCCTCTCAACTACCCCATTTTGTTCTGGTGTTCTTGGGATGCTGAACTGCCTCACAATCCCTTTTGACACACAGAAGTCATCCAACTCCTTATTTTTAAACTCTGTTCCATTGTCACTCCTGAAGACTTTTACTGGCAAGTCATATTGCTTTTCAACTTTGGTGACAAAGTCCTTCAATATACCTGCAGTCTCATCCTTAGAATGTAAAAAGTAAGTCCATGTAAACCTAGAAAAATCATCAACTATGACAAGACAAAATCTCTTTCTTCTTAGACTCATGATTTTAATAGGGCCAAACAAGTCCATGTGCAACAGTTGTAGACACTGACTAGTTTTGGACTCATTAATGGATTTGTAAGAGCTTTTATGTTGTTTTCCTTTTAAGCAAGAAACACAATGCTCATCACATTTAAATTCTTTTGATGGTAAACCTCTGACAAGGCTTTGTTTTGAGAGTGTGTTGATAGTATTAAGGTTAGTGTGACCCAATCTCCTATGCCACAATTCTGTCTCCTTAGTGGAGGCAGCAGAAAACAGACAGACATTTGCCATAGGATTGTCCTTTAACATATCAACAACATACACATTGCCACTTCTATGAGCAACAAGCTGTGCTTTGCTCTCAGCAATAATGGTATCAATCTTTTTCACCACTTCTGGCCCAATAATCTTACAAGTTTTCTTTGTGAAAAATGAGCCATAACCTTTGTCACTCATTTGGGAAACACTCAGAAGATTAAACTTGAGATTATCAATAAGATTGACATTTTCAAACTTGAGTTTTCCAGCCTGTACAGTTCCTGAACCCAACACCTTACCTTTAGAATCATTACCAAAGGATATATCACCCCCTCCATGAGCCAAGAAGTCCAGAAGTAGGGCTCTACATCCTGTCATGTGCCTGGAACCTCCACTATCTACATACCAAAGACTATCTAAACAAGCAGAAGCTCCCTGCACATTAGTAAATGATTAGTTTTGGTGAGTGTCCAAAGCCAAGTTGGCTTTGGATGGGTCCTCAGACCTTTCAGACTCAAGTTTTGGAAGGTGATCAGTGGTTTGGACCAATTTCTGAATTAAGGTCAACAACTGCTGCTGACCATTTGCCAGTGCTTGGATGTCAACACTTGGGGCAGCAGTTGTTTGATCACTTCCTGACAGATGATAATACCCATATGGATTTCTGTTCACTCTTGGTTTAGAGGGTCTTTTTGGCTCCTCATAAACATGTGGCAGACTGTGACATGGAGGTTGACCATAACCTCTTGGGTATTTGCTTGTGGGTGGAGCATCTGTTACTTGGACATCTCTAGAAGCAGATGTTTCAAGCCTTTTTGTAACAGATGTTTGGACAGGGGTGAAGGTCTGTTTGGGCTTTCCTTTTGGAGTACTAACCACAGGGTTTGCAAGAGTTTTAGCTTTGTATTCTTGTATTTTTACATCAAAATTTTTGAGATACAAGCACTCTTTGGTCTTGTGATTCTTTTTCCCACATATTGAGCATGTGGCTTTGGAATCACATTCACTTGTTCCTTTGTTAATATCATATGCTTTTAGAAGAAAACAGTTTTTGGTGACATGATTCTTCTTTTCACAGAAATCACAGAACAAGTTAACAGTCTTTTCTTTCTTCTTCCCCTTTTCAGTCTTCTTTTCAGCAGATGTTTGAGCATCTGCTGGAGAATCTTTCAGGGGAATGACTTTTGCCAAGGGAATGACCCTTGCCTGAGGAGCTGTCTTTCCCTCAGGAGTTTTAAAATCTACAGGTTTATAATTCTCAAGAGTATCACACTCATCAGACCAAGTAGGTTTAAATTCATACTTTTCAAGTTCAGCAAAAGATGAGGAACCTTCTGGTTTTTCAAGAACAATTTTCTTACCATTTGGTTCAGTGATTTTAATCTCTTGACCCTGCAGGTTTGTTGGTACTATCTCAACAGACTTTTGACTCTTTGTGTCAGTGTTTTCAAAAGCTGGAGCAGTGGTTGCAAAACCAAAGCCAAACTTCACATGACTTTTGGTTTGTTTGTTGAGTAGCATCTCAAATCCTCTACATGATTCCACCCATTTTTTACATTCAACTTGGGTGGACTCAAGCTCACTTTTACAACTCTGATATTTTGTTATCATAGTTTGGAGCTGGTCTTTGGTTATAGTTGCTTCATGTTTTAAACTGCTAATTTCAGACTCTTTTGCAGTTAAACTTGTTTTCAAATCTTTTGTGAGTTTTTCAAATTTAACTTCATCATCCAAAATTTTCTTTCTAAGTTTTTCATTCACCTCTTTGATGTTAGCAAATGCTATTACACATTTGTCAGAACACAACTCTTTAAGAATTTGAGGAGATACCTTAGCAGCAGCCATCAAAGCACAATCACACTTGCACTCACAATCATCAGATGCACCCCAGGGATCTGAGAGATTCACAACCTCTTCTTCAGGTTTTTCACCTGTAACAGCTTCACTAACAATATCATCAGTCACAACATCAGATTCAGTTACCACTTCCTCAGATTCAATCTCATCTACCATAGCCATGAAACAAAAATTTTCTGGTTCATTTTCAGCTTTGGCAACTAGTGCAAAATTCTCATCTGTTAGCTCATCAGGTAGACTGCTCCAATCAACAAAGCCTTGTGTAAAGAAGCTCTGTTGACTGGTCTCTGCAGGAGCAGAGGATGGAGCAACAGTCGTTTGCACAGGTGTTTGAGCAACAGGTGTTTGCACATAATGAATCTGAGGAACAGTGGTTTGGACATACTGGACAGGAACAGTGTTTGAGGACTGTGCAAAATGGGCAGTGTTTTGCACATTAGGTCCAGGGGTATTATAGGAATTCTGATAAGTGTTGGTCTGTGGTCTTTGATTTGGATAGGTTATCATAGGTGTACCATGTTGACCCCTACATTCCCTAGCAAAATGACCAAACCTATGACATTTATAACACTTGATCTTTGATTTATCCAACCCAACCTTAGATCTGCCAGTCAACCCTGGAAACCTTCTCCCAGTTTTCTTGTAAAAATTATTAGTTCTTACACTGAGAAGGGCCAATTGGTGCATAATGTCCATTTCTTCCAAATCATCAGGGTCAAAGTATTTCAGGTCATCATACTCAAAGGATATATTGTCAGATGCCTGTATATCACCACCACTTGCTGTGAAAGCATAGTTTGGTGAATAAGAATCAGAGTTAAAACCTGAGTTAAAACCTGAAGTTATGTCAATAAAATGATCATAACTCTGATCCTTTGTGTTTCCAGGCACCTCATCATGACCCAAAAGTGTTGTATTCCCAAACACATAGTCATCAGACACTTTTCCAGAGTCCTGGAGCTTCTTTTTCTGGTTAAGCTCTCTTTCATAAGTCAAGAGCTTACCATGAAGCTGGGTCAGTGATAGGTCTTTAAATCCTATTGAGTTTCTCATTACAATAGCAATAGTGTCCCATTTGTCTGGTAATGATCTTAAAAACCTATGGTTCAAAGTTGAATGAGGGTAAGTAAGACCAACCAATTTTAGTTCACTTATTAAGCAATTAAATCTCTCAAACTGTTGAGTTAATGACTCTCCTTTGACATGACTGAATGTTTCATATTGTTGGTTAAGTATTTCACGGTTGTTTTCAATAACCTCCTCAGTCCCACCAAACTGTTCTTTCAGTGCATCCCACAACTCATTTGCACTGTTACAGTGTAACAACCCAGCATATATATCATTGGGTAGAGCCATGGCCACAATACTGAAGGCCTTAGCATCTAGCTCAATTTTCTGAAAATCCTGGTCGGAGTAGTTTTCAAGTTTCTTTGGCTCAAACACTTTGGGATCTTCAGTACTCGGCACAGTCGGAACATGTGGTCCGAAGATAACCGACTTCCAACACCCAGTGTTTTGTTGAGCTAGAACATGGCTCATCCGACGTTGCCAGATATTGTATTCAGATCTGACAAGCATCGGTGGCTTGTTGTTCGTGCCAGTGTTATGTGGATCGTGATTGATAGAAGCCATTCTCTGATTTTTCAAAAAAACAAAGTCTGTTTAACAACGGTTGAAGCGAAATTAAACTATTACTCTGTTTTCAATCTAACTGACAAACGATATCAATAATTGTGAGCTGATTATTAAATTGATTTGTTAGATCGAATTTAATTGACCAAGCTCTGATACCAATTGTTAGGATCTGAGTTTGTTTGTTTTGATTGTTTAACTAAATGATGGAAATAATGAAATGAAAATAGAATGAAAGTGCAGCGGAATAATAAACTGTAAATCAAAACAAGAGAGTAAATGTTTTTAGATCGAATGCTTTCATTAACTCAAAGATTACAATCGTACAATTACTCCCCCTCAGCCTGATCACACAGTGTTTGTCAGAGAGAATGTTTTGTGTGTGATGCAATAGAACAGTACAAGCACTGTTCTATTTATAGACAGACTCAAAGCACTGATGACCTAGGCTGACGTCACCTAAGACAGTGACCTCTAACAGAATAACAAACATAAACATCTGCCTATTACAAACTACTGTTACATTGAAAGCACTGATATTAAACAGCTGTTGAAGATAAACTCTGATGGTCTTGTATCCACTGCTGGAGCCTAAGTGCTGTTGGTTCCAGCAGTGCTTTGGTCTTCAGTACTTGTATCAGCAGTTGCTCTTCATCAGACCTTTGGTCAGCAGTTGTTCTTCATCAGTTGTTTCCTCAGCAGTTCTTTATATCAGCAGTTGTTAAGCAGTTGTTTGGATAGAACAGTAGTTAGAGTCAGCAGTCTTTTGGGAGAAGCAAGTTGTAAAGACTGTTTATTAAAGGATCAAACTGATAGCATGTTTTGGCTTTCTAATCATCTGTTCTTCTCCAGGTCAGCAGACCCAACATCCCGATCTAATGTGTTCCCATGAATCTACCATATACTTATGAGTAACAGGGATATGCAGTCATACGTCCGCCCGCTCATACTAGGCGTAAGGTACTAAAGTAAGAAATAAGTTCTATATGCGTAACCTAGTCCCGTCTGAGTTTCGAATGGGAGTAAGAAAGATCAAGTAACAAGGAACGGAAACTAATTGTCTCCTTGCTCAGTGAAATAGGATAAGTCTCAGTATTCGAATTCCTTCATAGTTGATTTAATGGTACCACGTCATGCGCATCGTGCAGCTTCCTGTGTACGTGCGCCACAACGCTCGCAAGGGCTCCCTCCCTTGTACTATAGTTGTCTCCTCGTCCATGAGGTTAGTTAGGATATTACTCCCAGTAATGCGCCACCTGGTGTAACAAAAGGTTCCCACCATTGACGTGTTAAGAATTAAGTCTAGAACTAGAAGATAACATATCTCCTGAAATCATATGTTGTAGATATATGTAGCTAATAGCTAGTTGTGCACTTAAGTTGTGAGTGTACTTATGCTATGATGATTATAGACTAGACTCAACATGCAGTCTTAGTTCACTATAACCAATGGCTCTGATACCAATCTGTCACACCCTCAAATTTCCACTGCGGGGTTTATACCGCGAGGCGCATGACAAACCAGGATCCCATAGCCATAAGTCACATGAACGAACTCTAATGCCCAAACCATTTAGTTCGTTTTCAAAAACCAAGTTTAGTTAAGCTGCGGAAGCGTAAACCAAATTTAAACCTTTTTAAAAACCATGCGCAAAAAAAACGCGCCCAAATTAAAACCATATGAGAGAAAGGTAATAGCATAATATATAATTTATGTGTATGTCCAAGACCCCAAATGCAGTGAAGTGTACAGTGCTTTCTAATCCTGGCACCGAAAGCTAACTACCTGCAAAAGCATGTAAATCGTGTGTCAACATAAAGCTGGTAAGTTCACAAAGTAAAGTAATTGAGTGTGTAAATGCGCTGGTTTCCAAAACCACGTAAGTAAGTAAGTTGAGTTGGTGCCCCGCACCGTGTAACCACTAGTTCATCGCATGTCAAGGGTAGCTAACCCATTCATGATAACTAACCGAATATACCGAACTGCTATGTACGTGTAGCCACATAAGTGTGCCGCATGCCTGACACATCATTGTCTATCCACAATGATAAAGTTTCGTTAAGTTATAGTTCACGCCTGCGCTCCCCGAGCCGGTGTGAGGTTTGTAAGACCTAATAGCGCTATCAACTAATAACCCACTTGCCAACCCTGGCAACTCATTCGGTACGTGAGGACTTACAGATGATAGAAATGGTTTAGTTTATCAAGGACACAATTGCGAACTAGCAAAGTAACCGACCCTCACAAGGATCTATGGCATCCCAACCCGGGATGTGTAAGTATTCCCAAACCGGACTAGAAAATGTTAAGTAAAGTGTCTCATACCTGAGACGCATGCTTTTGAGAAAAAGAGTAGTGAAACTCACCTTAGGTTGCAAGTGAATAATCCAAATTCCACAAATCGTGAAGTGCTACCGACTCCCTATTACAAATGTCACTAGGTGAGTATATGTGCATAACCAACACCATATAACTCGTTTATCCGAGACTTTTAAAAGTTCAAAACCGTGTAGTAACACCTAATGATTCTACATGCTCAAGTATGTCCTACGTATCCCGTTGGTGATCATAGTGATTATTATCAGTTTAATACATCAATTACATCTCATACAAGTTTTCACACAAGTACATGTCAATTACATACCACATAAAACTCCAAATAGTCACATAAAGACTCCGTACACAATCTGCGTTTTTAGGACAGATTGTGCGCTGTGAAAAACAATTTATTTAAAATACTTAACGAATGAATTAAAGTCCCAAAGTTTTAATGAGTATTTATGGGGATTCGGTTGAAAACCCATATTTTTATTTTGTCTTAAAACTAAACACAAAAATTATGAAAATTTGTACAACACAGCTATGTCTAGAAAATTTCCTTAACAGGTCAGTTTAGTAGAAAAATTCTCAAAAATTGTGTATTCATCCAAAAGGGATGAATCCACTTGGAAAAGCTCTATTTTTCCAATATTGACCTACTTTAAAAATTTCATAACTTAATTCATTGTAAATCTCATGTTATGACCATTTAAAGTTAACCCAATTCACAAATCCGAAAATCTGATATGACCCCTAATCAAATAAAATTCCAAAAACGACTCAAACGATGTCCAAATCTGATGGTTTTGCCCATTATGAAAAGATAAGACCTTGTACATTACAATCACGCAAAGAAATCATCAAAACAATCAATTTACCAACCCATTACAGCCCCTACAAAACGTTTAAACGAATCTGCCAGAATCTTAAACTTCCATCCCAAGTAATCTACAAACCCTAATTTTCCATGAACATCCCTAATACATGTATAACACATACAACACTGATTAAACACCATATTAACATAGCAAAACACATATATTATCATGTGAAAACCCTAATCATGGCTACTAATAACAATCATCATCATCAAATCATCAAGAACATTCAAGAACTCCTATAAATACATACATGCGATTATATATATGTTATTTTTAGAGTTTTTAAAGTTTTTCAAGTATCATAATTCATCAAAGAGCATAAAGATGTATACCTTATATGAAAAAACTCCCTAGAGCCTTGAGATTAAACCCGAACTAGCTTGATTAGGTGAAAGATTGATTGGTTGCTTGAAAACTAAGAGAGAAGGGGGGGGGGGGGGGGGGGTTTCTCACGGCGCAAAAGGGGAAGAAGGGGTAGGGTTTTATTTTATTTTTTGTTTCCTAATTATAAGAGGGCTTTGCTTGTTCCCCAAGCAATTGGGTATTAGGGCCCTTCTAGTCCATTAACTTGACCCGTTTATCATGTTCTAGCCCAATACCGGACCCAATATTATTAATCACCCTAAATTGCATAAAAACCATTGTTTTCATTATTACATAACATAATAATCATGTTGTGCACGTAATTTACATAATTTACGTATATCTTTCAGTTAGGCGATAATTCACAAAAACATGTAATTCACATAAGCACGTACTTCACGTTCACCATAATTCAATTGTACGTATTATTGTTATGTATGCCACATAATTCACCAACGTTTGGGATACAGGACTCGTGTGTGTGTTTAACAAGGATTTTCCTAATTATAACATATGTTAACATCTTCTAACATATGTTAAACCTACTTAACTAACCCTAGTTAAGTATCTAGCCATGTATGAACATGTAAGTTAACTAGAGTTCAGTAAAAGTATTAACCTGAAAATGCGGGGTGTCACATCATCCCCAAGTTGAAAAGAATTTTGTCCCGAAATCAGCAAGTAAACAATAAAGCCAGCTATAAAAATGTGTGCTTGGTTCCCGGATGTCACATTTGGTGATCAGGGAAGGGTTATAAATGGGGAGGGGGGGGGGGAATCATAAGAGGAGAGGAGGTAAAATATCAGTAATACCCTCATGTGCCACTCACATGACTTAACTTAATAGGAAAATCTAACCACGTTAGTGCTAAAGGACTAGTTGTGAAAGATTTTTGAACATAAAGGACGATTCTCATCACTTTTGAAGTTTAAGGACACCTACTGAAAAAACATGTAAACATAAAGGACGATTTCTTTAATTTTTCCTTTTTTAATATTAAATATATTTTTTTATTATTTTATTAATTTAATAATTTTTCGGCCTATAATTTTTATTATTATTATTATTATTATTATTATTATTATTATTATTTTTACTATTATTAATATTATTATTTAAAAGAGAAAAGAATAATTAACCAATTATTACCCAATCATTTATAAAGCCCCATAACGCCCATTCCCACTACACCCTCTTTTTCCATTACGCCCATAACCCCCTTTCTATTACTATATAATATTTTAATCCCTATAACGCCTATAAGAGCATTCACAGTAGGTTCTCCATCCCCCATTCCCTCACAACCAATCACAACCACATATTACATTAAAAACCATTACAGTTTCTCTTTCCTCCACTCACAGCCACTTTCAACAAATATTAATAAAATAAATACAGTTTTGAAGAAACAAATAGCCTAACCTCCTTATAAGGATGATAGCCTAGATGCAACCACAAGATTGATCCTTCACTAGCACTTCCTGGATTGGAGTAACCTGCAAACAAGATTAAGTGGGTAGGGGGACGACTACACAAGGTAGTAGTTTATAACAAAAACGTGGGTGAATGAGGATACTATCAAGTGTGATAGCTCTTAGGGTTAGCCAAAAGTGTCCTCTCTATTAAGGATATGATCCTTTATATAGAGATGGACGTATGCCACCATTACCCAAAACCCTAATCGTAATGGGCCAGGCCCGATTAGGGTTGTCTCCACTACCCAAGGAATATATTAGTAAAGTAGTTAAGAGATACCCATAAATAAGGAAACATGGAACGATTACCGCTTTTACCGCTTACGCGCGCGGGCATTGCTCCGTAATTACAGGATAGCCGTTAGTGCTTTGCTAGCTGGCGAAGTTTACTTTGCGCTCGAGAAGCCTCTCCGCGATATTGTAATCCGGGTTTGGGTATGCTTTGCGCAGTGATGAGCACCCAATCCCATCAAGTCCCCCCAGTCCAGTGTGTACCCTTTTCTCGAGTGTATGAGGGAGGAGGGTGGATGGTGGACTCATAGTATTGATGCTCTGATAATAGCTCATCCTGTTTAGGTAGCAGAAATAAGGTGTTGGTGGAGGATTTGTCCGGGTTAATGAGAACCCGGAGTGTCGTTAACGCGGATTGCGGAGAACGGTACTTAATTTGACGTAAATTCTCCGCAACCGCGTTGGTGGAGGACAGTTGTCTACTTCTGAGCAAGGCGTGGTGGGTGGCGTCTGCCACAAGCTATGCTTGTGTCAGTGAGCATCCCATCAGTTATGGCAGACGGCTGCGTCAGTCGCGTGAAAGCGCGTGCTTAGCGCGTGTGCCGCCTATTTCGCTATTCAATGCCACGTGTCGTGTGGAAAGTCGTTTCCACTTACCCAGGCTGACGTCACTGGCAGTTATTGCACACAGTATAAAGGCATTTCAAAGTTTTCTCAACTGACACCTTTCCCACTCCTTTCTTGACCTAATTTCTTTTCCTCCATCTTCCCTAAAAAATGTCTCAAGAAACTTCCGGTGCTGCCGACCAATCCAAAGTGACCGAGAAGACCGAGAAAGGTATTACCACCACCGTTATCAAGTGGGATGCCTCTTCGTTTTCCACCTTTCTTGAACAGTACGGGATTGAAGCCGCCTGGGAGCCGGAATCGCCGGCCGCCGGTAAAACGGCGTTGGAAGCTTCCCCTGGCAAGATTGCATTATATGAAGCGTTCTTCACCCGGTGTTGCTTCCGTCTTCCAATTACGAAGTTCCTGGTTAGTGCCTTTATGAAATATGGGGTTCATCCCACACAGATGACTCCTTTTGGGCTATCAAGACTGGTACATTTCGAGGCGACATGCCGATCATTAGACTTGGAACCGACCTTTGACATGCTGAACGTATTCTACGTTCTGGAAGAGGCTCGTGGGGGCCCCGGGTGGTATAGTGTAGCACCGCGACGGAATCGGACTCAGGTTGTCTCGGAGAGTCCAAAGTCGATGTACGACTGGAAAGAGAAATTTTTCTACATTCATAGGGGGGTAATCCCTGTTGCTCTACAATGGATGAGCGTTGGGGTGAAGGAGAGGATTGCGGAGTTCCCTCCGATGAAAGATTACAAAAACCAACCTTGGTATGAAACCCTGTGCGCCCATGCTACTCCTCTGTATATGGAGAAATGCCTTGAGGGAGTGCTTGTTATGTTGGGTCTCAGCCGTTTGGGGAACCCGGAGGGTTGTGAGCCTACCGTGGCTGATGCTAGTAAGTAACATGTCTATTCCCTTTTCGCTTAGTGGTTTATTTCAATGTGGTATTTTCTCCTTATATTTCTGTCTTTGTAGGGATGACGAGGTTTGATTTGTTCGATGCTCGTGGTGCTGCTAAATTAAGTTACATAGCTCTACCCCCTGGTGCGCCTACAGTCATGGAGCGATTGGAGCACAATTTCTTGATGCCTCAACTCAAAGATGCTCCACGCCATTATGCGCGTACAGGTATTCTCTTCTCTTTGTTGCTATGTGTCTGTTATGACAGTCACGGTAGCGGACTGTTCCTGCGCCAAAAAGGGTGCGGTGTGATTCGCGCATTTCCTACTCTGATCCAGCGTGCCCTTTGTTTTAGGCGCAGGAATCCACTCCGTGAAGAAACCTGGGGTTGGCCAGGGAGAGACCTCCCCAAGTCGTAAAAAGATGGCATGTACAGGTAAGCCTGTTTGCAGTTGTTTGAATGGTGATGACCTCTGACTTCGTTTTTATGTAATTTAGGAACTGGGCCGAAACGCCAGCGCAAAGAGTCGCGCAAGGGGAAAAAAGTGGCCTCGAGCTCCGCAGTGTCTAAAGGAGATGATGAGGCGACGGAATCCGATGAGGAGGTTAAGCGCCAACGTACCAGCGGGCCTACTCCTCCGGACGATTCCGTTGAAGTTTCAACTGAGTTGTATCAGAAACGCCTTGACGAGCTTGCCCAAACGCAAGTGCAAGTCCCGAAGTCAACTTCAGAGAGCGCGAAGGTGGCACCGTCAAGTGTGGGTGCGGAGCCGGCTACTGGAGGGGAAACGAATGCTATGCCGAGCGGAGTGAAACTGGTTGTTAAGCCTCCGCCCAAACGTCAACCCCTGTTCATAAAATCTGTTAAGCAAGCTTCTGGTGAGCTACCCGGTTAGATTTCGTTATCTCCCTCATTGATGGAGATCATAAGTTAATTGATTTCCTTTGTTTGATTTTTCAGGTAAGGGTCATGTTCAACAAGGGACTGTGAAGAAACCGGCTGTGAGTGTGAAGGAGGTGAGTGAGCCTGTCCCCGAAAACGCGGAAGGGACGAATTTGTCTGTTTTGGGGACTCAGTCAGCTGTTCAAGTTGAAGGAGTGACATTGACTCCTGAGGCAAGCAAGAAAACTGGGAAACGTCCACTGATGGAGCCATCACATGTAGATGTTGATGTTGCAAACGTGGCCACTGACGTTTGTCATGAGGAGGGAGGTATTCAGCTTGATCAGCCTCCTGCACCGAGTGTACTTGTTACCACAGAGATGCATGCGGAGAAAACGTCTGCGGGTGTGATGTCATCGGCCTCAACCCCTAAAAGGAGTGCAACTGAGACACTGCAAGGATTAGGGAGAACAAGTGGAGGTAGGGGAAGAATAGCTCCCCCGGACTATGATCCAAACAGACCTTATCAACCCCGATGGGACATTAAGCAGACAACTCGGTTTACCAATCCGCTTGTCGCGGAAGAGTTCATTGCCTACGCTGTGCCGCCTAGCGAACGAGACTATCAGGATGGCATAGATCGTCGTTCACTGATGTCTGATATGAGCTTGAACCTAGCGCTCTGCTTTAGTAACTATGGGTCGATCATGAGGCAAGAGGAAGAGTTCCAGCGATCTTGGCAAGCTTTGAGGAGTGCAGAGGATGCACAGAGAAAAAGGGAGGAGGAGTTCCAGCGCTCCCGCGTGGATTCTCGCTCGGAAGTTGAGCAATTGAGGGGTCAACTTCGAGCAGCCGAAGGTGAGATTCAAAAGTTGAAGACGGAGAAGGCTGAAGCTGCCAAGCAGTGGAAAGAATCTTGTGAGCGCACCAACCTAGACCTTGAGCGTAGGGGGAAGGCCGTTGAGAAGGTGAAGAATGATCTTGCCCGAGTGGTGCTCGAGGCGGATGAGAAGCAGAAGGCTCTTGATGCCAAACAGGCTGAGTTGGCCGACACTGTGATAAAGTTGAAGGAACAGCACGAAGCCCTTGTAACTGCCACAACGCGGATGTTCGAGTTGGAAGGACAGGTTAAGGGGCTTGCTAGTGAGAAGGCACAGCTTGAAGAGACGAATGCTTTGTTGGATTCTTCGCGCGTGCAATTGGAAGTAAACCTTCAACAGACTCAAAATGAGCTCCAAACTGCCGTGCAAACTTCTCGAGCTGCTCAAGAGCGATTGTCTTGGATGATGCAGCATGGTCTTTAAGGGGTGAGATTATTCGTAATTTAGGTCTTTATGTTTCTGCTATGTGTTTTTAACGTTACTGGTTCATGTGTGATCCATAGGTCTTCAAGCGCATATGGAATGAGCCCAAATTTGGCGATGCGGTGGCGAAGATTGGAGCCACATCCATGCGTAGTGGTGTGCAACAGGGATTTGCTGAAGGCTATCATCATCATGCTGCTGGCTTAGCGCTCGAAGATGGAGAACATTTTGGTAAGCCATATGAGGATGAAGCCGTTGCTGCGCAGCAAGAATTTGAAACCCTTACATTTGATGTCTTTGATGTGGTGGACCAATGCTTGAGAACGGAAGATCCCATTGGGCAGCTGCGCAGCTACTTTGAGGAGTCTGACCGCCTTGGCGCGGAGATGGAAGAGAAAGAACGCAGGGAGGAGGAGGCGCGGAGAGTTGCGGCGCAGGGAGGAGGAGAGTCATCCGCTGCTGGTGCGAGCTCTGGCGCAGTGCATGAAGAAGCTGAAGTTGACACGTACATAGATCTTATAGACTATGATTGATGTTCGTTGTCTGCCTTTGTTGTTTTGACTTTTGTTGCTTTGCTGAACAATTATCTGCCTTTTTGTATTCTGCATTTTGTTTGGATCTTTGTGCTTAACTTGAATTTGTGTGATAATTAAATTCGTCATAATGATTGTATGACATCACCATTGAAACGGATGCCACTTGTCCCTGTGTGCTTGCGTCATCTGACAGTATTGACGGCGCTTCAGGTGACTGATGTGACGGTTAGCCTCCCTACTCGAGTGTTAACCATTAATGGTAATTAATGGGCTGTCCTTTCCTTCCTATAAAAGGTTAACTATTGTTTAGCATCCTTGATACAATACTTTTCTTTTCCTCACCTCTTACTCTAATGGCTTCTCCTTTAAGAATCACCAACATTGAAGTTGAAGCACTCCACGGGATGTTAATGTTATCTGATCATCCTCCTGTGATCAAAGTTCCTCCTACTCCCATGCACCAGCTGGCCACATATTGCGGTTATCTCCTGCTGACTGGAGATCAAGTGCATCAGGAAGGTCCGTATGCTGCTCCGGTGAAGATGAAGAAGTTGGATGAGCTCAGTGATATGCCAAAAATTCCCAAACTTAGGCTTCGTCGAACATCCACTGGCTGGCAGCATGCCGCGTAGCAGGGATGGTTGTCTGTTGTTGCTAAGTAGTTAATGATGCATATATTGTACTGACTAGGCCACCCCTTTTGCTTTTTGTATGTGTCTTTTTGGTTGGTGGCATGTATGTAGTGTCAGCTTGTGGTGTTGTTTTTTGCAGCTTGTTGATGCTTCGTAACTGACTGTAATGCTTTTTTGATCATGATTGTCATTGCATGTAATCGACATTGAAATAGTATAAAGTAAAAAATGAAAATTGTCTTTTATTGAAATTGAAATGCACGTAGCCATAGGCTGTTTATTACAATCATGAAATAATGCCTTATAGGTAACAAATGCGTAACTGGGCTGCGTTCCATGTGCGCGGGATTGGGGTACCATCCAAGCGCTCTAGAGCATAAGCGCCCTTCCCCAATACTTCTTGCACCTTGTATGGCCCTTCCCAGTTTGGCGCGAGCTTGCCTGGCTTCTCCGCGTTGGATGCTTCATTGTTGCGAAAAACATAATCCCCTACGCGGAAAGCCTCTGCCTTAACCTTAGCATTATAGTATCGTTCCAGCTGCCGCTTGTAATTGGCCTCTTTAATAGCGGTCATATCTCTGCGCTCTTCTAGCAGATCCAGATTGAGCTTTAACTCTGTGTCATTGACTCGATGATTTTCCAGTAAGATCCTTGGTGATGCGCAATGCATTTCTGCGGGGATGACAGCCTCTGTCCCATACGTGAGGCTGAACGGTGTTTCTCCGTTGCTTGTCTTGGACAGTGTGCGGTGAGCCCATAGGACATGGGGGAGCTCATCAACCCAACCAGTGCGCTTTGTACCAAGTCTGGTTTTTATGCCTTCCACTATGCTTCTGTTTGCACGCTCGACTTGCCCGTTACCTTGTGGGTGTGCTACCGAGGTGAATATCTGACTGATACCCATGGAAGAGAGCCATTCTTGTAAGTGTTGGTCTGCGAATTGCGAGCCATTATCACTTACGACCTCCATCGGTAAGCCAAAACGGCAAATGATTAATTCCCAAATAAACTTCTTGATGCTTTTTCCATCAATTGACGCTAAGGTTTTTGCTTCCACCCATTTGGTGAAGTAATCAATTGCCACCACCAAATATTTGACGTTCCCGGGAGCTATGGGGAAAGGGCCCACAAGGTCAATGGCCCATTTTTGATATGGCCAAGCCGTGGTAACGGGTATCAAGTTGTTCTTGGGCCGCAAAGTTCCTGGCGCATGGCGCTGGCAAGACTTGCATTTTCGCAGCTCTGTCATGGCATCCATGTGCATTCCGGGCCAGTAGTATCCCGCGTTCATTATTTTAGCCACAACCATCCTTGGGCCAGCGTGTAATCCGCATGACCCTTCATGTATATCTCTGATAAGGTACGTTGCTTCTGCAGAATCAACACACCGCAGCAACGGCCCTAAATATGAGCGCCGATATAACGTTCCGTCTATGACTTGATAATGCAGTGCCTTGTTCTGGAGCTTTCGAGCTTCTGCCTTGTTATCTGGGAGTGTCCCATGCATGAGATAAGCTTTGATGGGAGTTGTCCAAGATGTCTTGCCGGTTTGGACAACATTAACTTGCTTTTGGGGCACAGATGGATGATCCAACACCTCCACCCGCACATCTTTCGCCAGATGGTCAAAAACTGTCGATGCCATCTTACTTAACGCGTCAGCGGGCTTATTTTGGCTTCGCTTGATGTGGTTAACCTTGCAGTATTCAAAATCCCGCATGAGGACTTTAACTTGCTCTAGGTACAAAATCATCGATGCTTCGCGCGCTTCGTATGAGCCGTCGATGTGGTTTGCTACCAGTTGAGAATCGACGTGAGCTTCCAAGTGTTGTACACCCATCTTTTTTGCGATGCGCAATCCCGCGAGCAGCGCTTCATACTCCGCTTCATTATTTGTTGTTGGGAAATCGAGCCGGATTGCGTATGTGAAATCCTTCCCCTCTGGAGTGATTAGGCGCAAGCCTGCTCCTACGCCGTCCTCATTGCATGCCCCATCTGTATATAGCTCCCATTTCTCCGCTGGTTCGGGGGTGGGAGAATTGACGTGTGCTTGTTGGCATTCAGTGATGCTTTCGGTGGGGACCTCTGCGGCGAAGTCTGCGAGTATCTGCCCTTTGAAGGATGTTCTGGACGTATACTCAATTGAGTGCTCTCCCAGCTCAATGGCCCACTTAGCCAGGCGGCCTGATAATTCTGGCTTGCGCAAGATATCATTAATACGCAAGTCTGTGAGGACAATGATAGGGTGTCCTTGGAAGTATCTCCGCAGCCTTCGTGATGCGTGAACTAATGCCAGCACCAGCTTTTCCATCATGGAGTATCGGGTTTCTGCGTCGAGCAAAGTTTTGCTGACGTAATACACTGGGGTTTGAACACCCTTTCGATCAACCAAGAGGACAGCACCTATTGCCTTGTCCGTTACCGATAAGTATAACGTTAATGGCTCCTTTGGAAGTGGCGCTGTGAGCGTAGGCAAGTGACTTAAACATTCTTTCATTTCCTTAAAGGCTGCCTCAGCCTCATCTGTCCAAGCGAAATTCGATTTCTTAAGGCAACTTTTCAATGTATTCACGAAAGGGAATGACTTGGAGGCATAATTTGAGAGAAAACGATTGAGGGCTACTAGGCGCCCCATGAGTGTCTGAACTTCCCGGACCGAGGATGAAGATGGCATGCGTTCAATTGCCTGTACTTTATCGGGGTTCGCGCGGAAACCATCCTTAGCAACAACCACTCCTAGAAATTTGCCTTCCTCCATTCCAAAGGAACACTTGCTCGGATTACGTTTCATTCGAACTTTGCGGAGTTGATCAAAGGTTTTTTGGATATCCAGAAGCATTTGGTCTTCTTCCGTGCTTTTGATAACCAAATCATCCACGTATACTTCGAGATTGACTCCGATTTGTTTGCTGAACACGGTGTCCATTAAGCGCTGATATGTAGCACCCGCGTTTTTCAATCCGAATGGCATCTTTGTATAGCAATAAGTCCCCGTATCCGTGCGGAAGGATGTCTTGTCTTCATCCTCTTTTGCCATTTGGATTTGATGATACCCTTTATAGGCATCAAGAAAACACTTGAACCTGAATGGTGCCAGTGAGTCTACCTTTAAGTCTATCTCGGGTAGTGGATAACAGTCCTTCGGGCATGCCTTATTTATGTCTTTATAATCCACGCACATCCGCCAGCCCCCATTGGATTTTGTACCATGACCGGGTTAGCCACCCAAGTTTGGTATCTTGTCCTTCGCAGAATGCCTGCGTCTAATAATTCAGCAACTTGTTCGTTCATGGCCCGTGTTTTCTCTGGCCCCATACTGCGTTTTTTCTGGATGGTTGGTTCGACAGACTTGTAAACGTTGAGCCGATGTTCCGCAATATGGCGTGGAACGCCCACCATGTCCGCAGGTTGAAAAGCGAAGACATCCATGTTCTTGGTTAATAACTGCTTCAAGTGCGCACGTATGGTGTCTGAGATTACTGGGCCGATGACAACCGTCTGATCTGGGAATTTAGGGTTTATAACCCATTTTTCGGGATCAGTGCGGTTTGCCGGTTTCATTACTTTGGGGGGTTTGCATGTGTCTGCTGCATGGCAGTGCTTGTTTCCCCGTATGAAAGCCACTCCTCCGCGCGTTGGAAAACCGACCATCTGGTGCGGTGTGGACGCGTTACAATTAAACTTTGCCAATCCCTCTCTTCCTATGAGGACATCATGCAAGGAGCTCACTGGTAAAACCATGAAGTCACAAACCTCCGTGCGAGAGAGTTGTCCGTCCGTCCATGTGACGGGAAGTGTGAGTATGCCCAATGGGAGGATCACCTCATGGATGAAACCGGATATTGGCTCCGTAGTTGGAACGAGCTTTGCTTTGTCGTCCGTGTCTAACTGATCAAAACACTATTGGTACATGATGTCGGTACTACTCCCGTTATCGAGGAACATATACCTTGTGCGGTAGTGCCCAATGACTCCTGTTATGATCAGTGGTGTTGTGGAGGACGCACCTCCTTTAACCCGTGGCATGACGACAGGTGTTTCCTTCCAAGAATCATATTGAATAATGGAGTAAGATCTCTTCTTTTGACTCCTGTTATGAGTCATGTAACAGTTGTGACGTCTTGAGCGCTGCACATGGTGCGCGTTAAGGTTTTTGATCCTCTTGTTATTGGGATCGCCCTCCCCCTGCGAGTCCCTGGACTTCTTCCGCATGTTCTTTACTAAATGGGAGAGTTGGCCTGACTTGATTGCATTCTCAATCTCCATCTTTAGACTGTAGCAGTTGTCCGTCAGATGGCCATAATCTTCATGGTATTCACAATACCTTGACGTGTCCACATTTCTTCTATCTTTGCTTAGTTCCCTAGGTTTGGGGAACTGGATTTGTTCAGTCTTCAAAACTTCCGAAGGTGTTTTTGACAGTGGGGTCCAATCATAATTCTTCTTGCTTGGCGGCTTCGGATCACGTGAGTGCTTGCTATTGAGGAATTGTCGCGCATCTTGCCCCGAGGAGTATTTCCCTTCCTCTGCGGTACCCAAAATTCTAGACTACACAGACTGTTTTCCCTTTCCTTTGTCGTGCGTGTTTGCACCTTGATTACCGTTGTGATAAAAGTTTTTCGAGCGTGTAAACGAGCATTCCGACGACGCATATACCTTTGCTGCCTCTATCAGTTCATCCCATGCTTCAGGCACACCTTCTTTCCTAGTCAAGCATCTCATGAGATCATCGTTTCGCACTCCGTGAATGAATGCGGCCCTGGTAAGTTCTTCACCACGCCCCAATTGTAGGGCTTCTTTGTTATATCGGACAATATAATCTTCCAAGCTCTCATTATCTTTCCGGAAACATAACAGAATCTGAGCTTTGTCTTTCTTGTGCTTCCGCAGATGGGAGAAATGATTCTTGAATTTCTTTATCAAATCATCAAAGTCTACAAGACTTCCTACCGGTAAACTTTCGTACCATACTCTTGCCACTCCTGTTAGGGTTTGAACAAACAGATGGCACCAAGCTTGAACCGGCCATGGCTTAGAACTTCCTGCGCAGTCAAATGTGTGCAGGTGATCATCCGGATCGCGCAAGCCATCATATTTTCCGATCGTGTTTGGCAGCTTGCATTCGACTGGCATGGGTGCCAGCGCGATTCTTGCACAGAATTTGGATCTTTCCGCAAACGATTTTGGACGATACGGCTTGTGAAGATCATCGTCTGGGTTAGTCTGATTGCTGGCTACAGACTTATTACGCGGCTTCCAAGTTGGATCGGAATTGATCTCATTCTCAGATTCATAACCGTCAGGTTCCCCAGTCAGGTTGACGTGGTCCTGAACGTGAGTAATCTTACCACGTTCTCCACCACGTACCGCCTGGCGGGGTTTAGCTGTATGACGAAAAGCAGGTTGTTCTTCGTTTTGAGAGTTGTCTTCAGTGTCAAAATTCAAAGTTTTTCTTGCTTCCAACCTGGCCTTTGCTATCAGTTTCCTTTGGTACTCTGCTATTGTCTTAGCATTTTCTTGAGCCAGCCATTCTTCCAGGTCTTCCACAGGCTCTTTGGCTGTTTTCTTTTGCGCTGCTAACGCTGACTTTCTTGATGCAAACATTTGAAAGTTTGTGGTAGCCTGTTTCTGATTCACATTCTTAGTCACCGTCGTTGGTGCTCCTGTGTCTTGATTCGCTTGAACTCCATCATCAACGTTGATGGGGTCGGCACGTTGTTCGGTTCCAGAATCCATTTGCACTAGTTTGAAAGATTGGTAGACCGTAAGGGATGGCGCCAATGAAGAAACAAATAGCCTAACCTCCTTATAAGGATGATAGCCTAGATGCAACCACAAGATTGATCCTTCACTAGCACTTCCTGGATTGGAGTAACCTGCAAACAAGATTAAGTGGGTAGGGGACGACTACACAAGGTAGTAGTTTATAACAAAAACGTGGGTGAATGAGGATACTATCAAGTGTGATAGCTCTTAGGGTTAGCCAAAAGTGTCCTCTCTATTAAGGATATGATCCTTTATATAGAGATGGACGTATGCCACCATTACCCAAAACCCTAATCGTAATGGGCCAGGCCCGATTAGGGTTGTCTCCACTACCCAAGGAATATATTAGTAAAGTAGTTAAGAGATACCCATAAATAAGGAAACATGGAACGATTATCGCTTTTACCGCTTACGCGCGCGGGCATTGCTCCGTAATTACAGGATAGCCGTTAGTGCTTTGCTTGCTGGCGAAGTTTACTTTGCGCTCGAGAAGCCTCTCCGCGATATTGTAATCCGGGTTTGGGTATGCTTTGCGCAGTGATGAGCACCCAATCCCATCAAGTTTCCTATTTTCCCCGAAAGATTCCCAAATAACCCCAATTATACCGATCAACAATAGATTCCCCATTTTTCTTCACTCACAACTACTCAAACCAACCCCATATAATTTATGGGACATACTCACATAAAAATAGGGGAGCTACTGTGAATGCTCTAACCCCCCTCCACTACACATTAATTATCTAGGGTAGGCTGAATATGACGCTCCCTCCACTCTAATTCACTTTATATTATATCCATTAATTTCGTTTTCTTTCCTATAATTTACTGTATATTGGATCAACAATTTCTTTTTTTCTCTAGAAAAATAACTCATCTTTTATTATATTTGATAATAAGGTTTTGTTAAATTATGTTATTTAGATAGAAGATACCCTCGTCTAACGGGCCAATTGGTCCAACGTCTATTTGAGGTGGGTTGGTTTTATTGGAGAAGTTTGCATTATTTTCAATAAATTATTCATTAAAGGTAAGACTGGAGATATGGAGGCTAAAAACCTCTCGTCCCACATTATTTTGGTCTTGTCTCTGTCTTGCACACTGCACCCCTTGTGTGTCTCCGTCTCTTCTGTCTCCACATAGACATATGGACGAGCCAATAAGATTGCAAGTTCTTTTTTTTTTTTTTTTGAACGGCAAACACACTTTATATATAAATATAAAGAGCTAGCAAGGCATTAGGTATAAAAAACAAAACAGAAAACCACCCCCAAACTAATGAAAAACAGTTACAAAAGATCATAAATATCAAAAGCCGTCCACTTGTCCCAACAAATCGCCGCAAGCTTGGAGCGGTTGGAAATCCAAACATACGCGTCCTCCTTGATAAGGTCAACCAAAGCTTGCGTCTTGATAAACTTCTTCTAAAAAACCATTAGGTTCCTTGCATACCATAGTCTCCAAATGACAGCTGCAGCAACAGTAAGGACAATCCTACGCCATTTAGCCGATCCAGGGCTGGATTGGATCACATCCATCACCGTGGTTAAGCAATTCAAATCAGGTGGAAAGGGGAGCCTAACCCACCTAAAGATCTGCCACCAAACGCTCCTGGCCCACAAACAGCCCGCAAAAGCATGGTTCACGTCCTCCTCTAAGTATCTGCACCGGTTACAGAGCATGGATTCAAAATTACACCCACGAGAACTCGGCACAACTTTAGTAGCCACCCTGCCCATAAGCGCCCTCCAGAACAGAAAATTGCATTTCAGGGGAACCCAAGCGATCCACTCGAAGGCAACGGGCTGACCCGGATCAAAAAAAGAGTCAGCAAGCTGTTGCCGAAGACCCCTAACAGAGAACAGCAGCCCGTCAGAGTTGGCCCAAGACCAAGTGTCCTACCCATCCTTAACGCTAACAAGTTGCAGCCTTTGTAACAGGACACCAAGCTGAGCAACAGCAGGACCAGCCTCCGGTTCTTTCTTCCACCCCAGCTTCCAATGAATCGACTGCCCGACTATAATCCAACAGTCAAAGACATACCCGTTCTTGAGCACAGCAAGCCAGAACAGATCCGGGAGCTCCTCCTTCAGCGAAAGTGCCCCCAGCCAAACATCAAGCCAGAACCGAACCGTCTTCTCGTTCCCTATAGAAACTTTGAGGTTATCATAGATACTCAAACCATGCTTCAAGAGAGTGTCTTCAACCGCCCCTATATCTTTCCAAATCCCTGGTAGGGATGGCAAAAAAACCCGAGCCCGACGGGTATACCCGAAACCCGAAGCATTTGGGACGGGTATACCCGATACCCGACGGGTATGGGACGGATTTGATATTGGAAAAAAAATATTTCGCGAGTATGGGACGGGTACGGTATTAGGTGATACCCGACCCGATTACCCGAAACTAAATACCCGTCTACCTGAAATATATACCTGAATACTTTTAAGTTTTATATATATATATATATCTTTTTTAACTATTTTTTAGTTATGTTTCATTCTAATAGATTCATTATTTTAAGAATAAACTTTTCGTCTAAATATATATTCTAATAACATTATTATTTATATTTATATGCTATGAAATATATAAATAGTTTTCAAAATTCATACTATAATATATATTTACATATTAAATGTTTCAAAGATTATTACGGTGATGATAATATATATATGTTACTTATTACAATTTCATATACTCTAGATTTCTTAAAACATAATGTCACACCCTCAAATTTCCACTGCGGAGTTTATACCGCGAGGCGCATGACATATCAGGATTCCATAGCCATAAGTCATATGAACAAACTCTAAATGCCAAAACAATTTAGGTCGTTTTCAAAAACCAAGCTTAGTTAAGCTGCGGAAGCGTAAACCAAGTTTAAACCTTTTTAAAACCATGAGCCAAAACAACGCGCCCAAGATAAAACCATATGAAAGAAAACATAAAAGCATGATATGTAATTTAGGTGTATGCCCAAGACCCCAAATGCAGTGAAGTGTGCAGTGCTTTCTAATCGTGGCACCGGAAGCTAACTACCTGCAAAAGCATGTATATCGTGGGTCAACAAACAATGTTGGTGAGTTCACAAAGTAAAGAAAGTGAGTAAGTAAATGCGCTGGTTTCCAAAACCACGTAACCAAGTAAAAGCGTAAGTCTCCCAGACCCAAAAGTTCAAGTGTTATCAGTTTAATCATGTCAGGGGTAGCTAACCCACTCATTGCAACTAAACAGTATTATTGGGACACCTTCAGTAATATAATAGTTTTCCTCAATAACTAGTGTCTATCAACACTAGTTCTCAAATGTGGTCAGAAGTTCATGCCCATGCTCCCAGCATCGCAAACATGAGGTTGCTGTGCAACCTAATAGCGCTATCAACTAATACCCCGTTCGCTCCCAGCGATTAACCCAATAATATGTAAGGACTTTTCAAGTGATAGAGTGTTTAGTTCACAAAGGACCAATAAGTTTTAAACTGATCAAAGCGCAATCCTCCCCGAGGATTCGTAATGGACTCTCCTAAAGAGTCAATGTTCAAGTAGTCCCAAACCGGACTAGAAAACGTTTATCAAAGTTGTCTCACCCTGAGATGCATGCTTTTTGAGAAAAAGTAGTAAAACTCACCTTAGTATGCAAGCAAGTAAATCCAAACTCCAAAGTAGGGTGTACTACCGACTCCCTAATACATGTGTCACTATGTAGGTATACGTGTAATACCATTACACCATATAACCCGTTTGTCCAAGACGTTTAAATGTTCAAAATCGTGTAAGTGACACCTAGTGATTCTACATGCATAAGTAAACCCTACGGACCCGTTGGTGAATATGTTGGTTACCATTAGTTCTAAACTTCATATGCGTCTCATATAAATGCCCATTTAAGTACATGTCAAATACATACCACCTAGGACACCAATTAGTCACATAAACACATAATATGTAACACCCCGGCCCGGAATGGGCTGACGTGTCACAATATCATATCAGAGACAAAAGACAAAGTTTCATTTATTTAATTATAAAACATATAGCGTTACGGAAGACAAGTGGTTCTTAGTCTTAAGGTCAAAATACATAATATTAAACATAAGTGACAGAGTTCTTCAGGTAGCATCCTATGATTTATTACTCTCTCTTTATCCCGCCCAAAGTAACCTGTTAACCTGTAGACACAAAAAGTTTACGGAATGAGCTGAAGGCCCAGTACGGAATATTAGGCTCAAATAGTAACGCAAATTAACTGAAACTGATAATTCAAATACTGATCTGAAACGTAACAAGCATATAACTGAACTGAATCATGTAATACAGATGTACCCATAAGCCAAACTGAATTCTATTATACGTGTTGATATACGGGTAGCTACTCCCGTCTATCAACACATGAAATGGCGCAGGTTGGCATACCCGCAACCATTTCCGGAACTGAAACTGAAATTGAACTAGGATCGATCCATACGCCTCCTAATTGCATTGTACCACACCTGTACTTAAGAGACGCCGTGAACTAATCTCTCCGTCACGGGTGGAGCACATGATGTCGATGCCACAACAACATGCCCGCGGGACACTCCACGGGAAGCGGTAGCTTAGGGTAACAGAATACTGAAAATCTGAGTCATATAATCTGATGCAAATAATAACTAATACTAATAATATCATATACTTTGGAACATACGATAATGAGTGAATTAAATGTATCGCATGATTTATATATATTAATATATAAGTAAATTTTATATTCAGAACAAGAAGAGAACGGACGGTCAAATAAATTGATACTCAAAGACGGAGTAGTTTTAATATTTATATATATATATATATATATATATATATTATTAATAGGGTTTTTATCAATTGAACCAGATAACAAAGGAGAGGGGTAAGGATCCGTACCTTTAGCTTTTCCAATGTAATTTAACCTTGCTCGTGAGTGTTTGTACAATTATCTACATGCAGGTTATATTTATCTATTAGAGAAATAATTAAATTTAAACGTGTTTAACTAATCTAGATATGTGACAACCGGGGTTTTCATAGTAAATATTTCTTAATAAAAGTTCATGAGTAAATTACTAATCAATTACCTTCAAATTATATATTCCCATAATGTCATTAAACGTTTATAAAGTGTATATATATATACATATATATATATATATTATGGATAACATATTTGAATAGAATTACTAATCTTATTAACTAAAACTTAAGTGACATATATATAAAATGCTAATAATTGTTCAGTAAAATATTTCAACATAAGTACTATTTTGTTTTGTTTGAATACACATGAAAGAATAGAGACATTGGTGGGTCATACTCATTTGACCAATTTAATAAAATAATAAAATATTCATGAACTTCTTCTTCTTTATATGAAAGATAGTCAACTACAACAGGTTCTTATATTTCCTACAATTTATTAATTAGCTTTTAAATATGCATGTATGTATACGATATGTATATAAATCAAAGTGCAGAAGTTAGTTCTTTTACCTTATGTTTGACCGTTCGAAGCGTACACTCGATCAAAATAAAACCCGGTTGTCGGAAAAATGTGTGGGTTTGTGATCGGTATTCGAATAAAGGATGGGTTGTAACTGTCGGATTAGTTAACCCGGTCGGATCAGATAGTTGGTCTAAGGAAAGTGACGGGTTGGGTTTGGTTTCCGGAACTTGATCGGAAGTAGTAACCGGTTGATGAGGATGACCGGTTGAGATGGTGATGAGTTGTCGGGTGGTCGGAACAGGGTGACGAGGGAGTTGATTGGCGGAAACAAAATGTACAAGAAAAGAGGGTGGTGGTTTCGTGTTGGTCGGAACTTGGTTGGGGTTCGGTCGCCGGTCACCAGACATGAAGAAGGTGACCGGAAAAGAAGGTGTTTCTCTCTCTTTAACTCTCTCTCACTCTCGTAACTCTCTCTCTCTCTCTCTCTTTCTCTATTTGTTTCTTTCTTTTTGTTTGGTTGGTGCAGAACTCTTTGTTTTATTCTTCCATATTTATAGTCAACAAATGCATGCATGTGATATCATGTTAGTTGATGATGAAAATTAAGGAAATGTGCAGGTGGTATGTATGCGTAGGTTTAAAGCTTTTCATGAAAGCTATCCTAATGTGCTGTCCATAAATGTGATGATGATGGTGATAGGTGGCGATTGTACGTAGGTTTAAAGCATCATATGGGGTGAGTTGTTAGTGCAGTGAATATTAGCATACTTGTGATGTCTACTTCTAGAAGTGAATTGTGTAGTGAACCAACCATGATGTGTTGTCACTTAACATGTGATTTGTTAATTTGTAGAAAACTTAAATTACATCTTTTATTATTATTACTTATTTATTGTTTATAAATTTAAGTAAATTCGTTATAAGTTAATATTGTTAATTAGTTTATATAAACTTCTAATTTGGTTTGGCTTATTACGTATAAGATCTAACCCGAGATAATTATATAACTTGAGTTTCTTTTCGTAATACTTGTATAATAATCTAGGTTCGTAATAACGTGACTGTTACATTTTCTTTGACCCATTGAGTCAACTTATTTTTGGATTATATTTTTATATTTATTTTAGTTTAAATTTTTCGGATATTACAACTATCACCCCCTTAAAAAAATTTCGTCTCGAAATTTATAGGTTGTATTTAACGGAAATTATATAACATATGTCATAACGAGAGTCATACTTGCTTGGATCAAACTTCTTAATGTTCGACTATACTAAGGTATGTATAACGAATTAATTTATCTATTTCTTACCACATATATAATCTAACTATTTAATATAAACCTAATCTATAAAATAAGAATCCCAATAGCGCACATTTGTACTTGTAATTCACAATTATGTTCATGACCATAATTGTTAATTACCTTACAACCGTACTCTACTGGTCCTCCCATCAAACAAGTTAATTACATATCTCATCATGTAGAAACTTAACAGAGAGTCATATATAACAAGATGACAATTTGGACTATCATGTCCCACATATATATTTAACTATATCTATTGGTCAGAATAAAAAGTAATCAGACATATTTGTTAAAACAAAATTCATGGTTACCTGGACTAAGGGCTCTAAGACTCGAACAAACTAGGATATACTGAACGAATCGACTCTTCAGTTTCCCATGTAGCTTCACGTTCAGAGTGATTCTTCCAAAGGACTTTAACGAAAGGAATTACTTTCCTACGCATAACTCGTTCTTGTCTATCTAAGATAGCCTCTGGTTCTTCTTCATATGACAAATCTTCGTGAATCGAAAGTGACGGATAACTAATGACATGGAGCGGATGATAATTATATCCTCTTAACAAGGATACATGAAAAACGTTATGAACATGCGAGAGCTGAGGTGGTAAGGCTAACCGATAAGACACTTCTCCAATTCTTTCAAGAATTTCAAATGGACCGATAAAACGAGGATTAAGCTTTCCCTTGATTCCAAATCTGCGAACTCCACGCCAAGGTGATACTTTTAAGAATACATGGTCACCAACTTTGAATTCAAGTGTTTGTCTATGTTGATCAGCATAACTCTTTTGCCTACACTGAGCTTCTTTTAATCGTTCCCGAGCTATAGTAACTTTTTCATTTGTGATTTGAACTATCTCTAGTCCTTCAACAATTTTCTCTCCAACTTCTTCCCAATAGATATGTGCTCGGCATTTGCGATCGTATAATAACTCGAATGGAGCCATACCAATACTTGCTTGCCAACTATTGTTGTAAGCGAATTCAACAAGGCACAAGTATTCATCCCAATTACCACTCCAGTCTAATGCACATGCTCGGAGCATATCTTCTAGCGTTTGGATGGTTCGTTCGGATTGTCCATCTGTCTGGGGATGAAAAGCAGTACTGAACTTTAGACGTGTACCCCATGCTTTTTGGAAGCCTTTCCAAAATCTTGATGTGAAACGTGGGTCTCTGTCTGAAACAATAGAAGATGGCGTGCCATGGAGTCGAATAATCTCTTGCAGGAATATTTGAGATAATTTACTAACTGAAAATCCTTGCTGAATTGGTAGAAAATGGGCTGATTTGGACAATCTATCAACTACACCCAGATAACATCATTCTTCTTGAAAGTCTTAGGCAAGCCAGTAACAAAATCCATTGTGATCTCATCCCATTTCCAAACTGGGATATCCAATGGTTGCAATAGTCCACTTGCTCTTTTGTGCTCAATCTTCACTTGCTGGCAAATAAGACATTTGCTTACGTATCGAGCAACATCTTCCTTCATGCCATTCCACCAAAAGTTATGTCGTAAGTCTCGATACATCTTTGTAGATCCAGGGTGAATAGAAAATGGTGAGTTGTGAGCTTCAGATAATAATGACTCACGAAAGGCAGAGTCATTGGGTACACAAAGCCTTTTGCCACGCCAAATCACTCCATGCTCGTCTATGCGGAATTCTGATTACTTGCCAACCTCAAGGTTTTGCACAGTCGCCCATAGTTCTCCATCTTGCTTTTGTGCATCCTTGATTCGTGAAATGAGGTCAGGTTCTATCTGCATTCTAGCCAGATATCCATCAGATTTTCCAACATGAATACTAATGTCCATCCTTTCAAGATCTTGAATAATTCGAGGGTGAATTTGAAGCTGTTACATTTTCTTTGACCCATTGAGTCAACTTATTTTTGGATTATATTTTTATATTTATTTTAGTTTAAATTTGTCGGATATTACATAATACACAATCTGTGTTTTTAGGACAGATTATGCACCCCGAAAACTAATCTATTTAAACTAAACCAACGAATTAACTCCCAAATTTTTACTGAATATTCTTTGGGGTTTGTTTGTTAAGCCATATTTTTGTTTTGTCTAAAAACTAAACACAAAAATTATGAAAAATCGTACATCACAAATATGTCCAGAAGGTTTCTACAACAGGTCAGATTAGTAGAAAAATTCCCAAATTATTCCAATGTTAATCTACTGTAAAAATTTCATAACGTAATTCTTTATAAAACTCGAGTTATGATTGTTTAAAGTTGACTCAGTTTGTTAATCCGAAAATCTGATATGACCTTTATTCAAAGAAAATTCTAAAAACTATTCATGCGACGTCCAAATCAGACGATTTTGCCCATTATGAAAAGCTAAGACCATGTATAATACAACCATGCAAAGAAATCATCAAAACCAACACGTTTAAGTTACATAACAGACCCGACAAGTCGACATTCAGATTCTGTCTAGATTTTAATCATGCAATATTATCAATTATATCAAACCCTAGTTGCATATTATCAATCAATAACACCTAATAATCAACATACAACATTAATAAGAGCCACATCTGATCAAAACCCTAATGATACATCATAAACATCATCATTCATAAACCCTAGGAGTCTAAAACATCAAGAACATGCATAATCATGCAACCTATCAATAACTAATCGCATATGATTACGTTAAACCCATTCAATCTTTATAAAATTCAAGTTTTAATCTTTATGAAAATGTTTCAGACCTGGACAAACTTAGTTATAAGGTTTTATAACATATTAAAGAAGATTAAAACACAATAGATTAAAGATTATACCGCAAGCTCTTCGAAGCAATCAACCGAATGCTCTTGAAGCTTCCCGATCGATGTTCTTGCGCCTTAACAGGTGTTTAGGGGTTAATATTTCGTAATAGGGCTGTAGGGGGCGATTAGGGTTGAGTTTAGGGGTTGTATGAGGCTTAAGATTGTTTAAATATGGTTTTAAGTCGGTTTAGTTGCGTCAGATTGCTGCGCGCGGCCGCTCGGAGGGAGTGCGCGGCCGCTCGGAGAGAGTGAGCGGCCGCTCACTCCTCCCCGGCCCGCTCCGGGTGGCCTGCTTCGTTGTACAGCCTGTTTTCTTCGATGTTTTCGCTATTTTGGACCGTAACAAGTGTAACCACATGTGTTAAGACCCCAACCATCCTAATGGTCCATCCATTATGGTTTTTATTAATGTATTCGGTTTAAGTTCACATAATCACATACAGTTTGCACATAGTTTCACAAAGCATCATAGAAGCACGTAATTGCAATCAATCTCAATCAATTAATTCACAATTATTTAACTTCATGGTTCACCAACGTCCGAGGTTCACTAATCATGTATACAGTCTGGTAATTCCCCGAATTACCACTTCATATAGTTATTAACCTATAACTGAGCAACGTGTGTCCTATCTAGCTAACCCTCGTTAAGTAGAATGCAAGGAACGTAACTAGAGTTTAGTTAAAGTGAGAACCTAAAATTGCGGGGTATCACACATAAGACTATAAAAGAAAATAAATATATATATATATATATATATATATATACATACATACATACATACATACAAATACCAATGGGTATACCTGATACCCGCAGGTATGCTCTATACCCGACAAAAAACCCGACGGGTAATTGGACGGGTATGGTATGAGATTTTATAACCGGGTATGGGTATGGTATTAGCCAAACCCGACTCGTTGCCATCCCTAATCCCAGGCACTGAGTTCTTAACCGGAATGATCACGCAGCCAGCTTTACTCGCATGAATCGCCTTGACAACCTTCACCCACAAGTCTTCTGGATCTTGTTTGAAACGCCACCACCATTTAGTGATCATGGCGGTATTAAAATCCGAGATGCTTCCCAATCCCGTGCCTCCTTTCGGAAGATTGCAAGTTCTTGTTGTCTTGGACATGGCACACCACCCCACTCATGTCTCCCTCTTATTTATTATTAATTAAATAATAATAAATGCAAGGAATATTGTGGTGTCTTCACACCTTTGCCATGTCCCAATAATGAGAACATGGGTCTTGTCCCAGTGCCATTCAGACATAACTTTTTCATGTCTTCACATCCACTAGCCTAACTTATAAGCTTTTAAAAAGAAAAACATTTACCAAAAACTGCTACTAATAAAATGAATCTACATAACCTTTTATGAATTGATAGTTACATGTAACAACTTTAACTAAAATCCACATATAACACGTTAGCTAAGTTCATAAAAAAAAACTAGTGGAGGATACAAACTCTCTGTTGTATTTGAGTATTGAACTAATACCATAAAAATCTATGAGAATCAAATGGAACAACTCTAGTTAATTTCTGTCTGATAATTCTTAAATATGTGACTATGTGAAAAACATTAATTTTTATTTAACTTGCATATAGTCTTCAACCTAACTTAAATTTTTGGACTCAAGGATTAGTATTAATGCAATGCTTAAATTCTATACCGAGTTTCAATTCTTTTTAGATAATGGTACAAGTTTTAATTCATTGATTTTCTTTTGGAACGCAACATATGCATACTTTCTAATTTTACACCACTCAAAATTTATCTGGTTGAGGGTGATGTGACATCATAAATATAAATTATAATAATTTTATGTCATGGTGTAGCTTACTAATAATAAAAACATAGCAACATCATGTGTCCCATTTTTCTCTTGCCACCATCGTGAAACCACATTCTTGTCACCAACATATCATTGGTACAACTGAAAACTTATGCGATTTCTAAAGCTAGCTAATAGGTTAACGAAGAACACATGACCAACACCAATTTGGTTGTACGGCTCACAATGATGGATTCTCCAATCTGAAGTTCGTTCAAGCTTGTGGGTTCCTAAAAACGAGCTGACCAAAGTGAACTTGGTGCCCGGAGACGTTGAAAGTACTCACCTAACGCGACCGGCGACCAACCCCTTGCAGCTTGATGTGTGGTTAAGATTCAAGACATTTGTTGCAACACTTGTTGTGGTGGGTGATCCGCCTCCGAGTTCTTCAAATGTGAGTTGCGATCATGAGGGTTATATCCTAACTACATTTATATTTGGTTTATTTTTCCATATTATAATATGCAACAAACTTATAAAATGCAAGACAAACCTATAGACCGTGATATATCAAAATGAACATATATAAATTTATGCTTCATTCCCAAAAAGTGTAGCATCATATCATATTGAGTGTCTTCATATATAACAACATGATTCTGTATTTTTATTTAAAAAAATCCGATTTATATAATGTATCGAACTCCATACATTACTATAAAATCGAGGATATGTCTCCACATAACCCTATATTAAAAGAAACATGTTATACAATATTTAATTTGATGATGAACAATCAAATCCAAGCACGTTATAGTAATAAAATAAAACCAATTGTTTTATAAAAAAATGTAATATAATCTGATTTTTTTATTGTGTTTATGTAGACGTTTTAAAAAAAAATAATATTAAAAGATATCGTGACAAAGAGCAAAAGAAATAAAAAAGGTTAAAATGTACTAAATTGAAACTTGAGGGAGGGAGTGCATTTAGGAAAAATAACTCAAGTAACTAAACAAGTGATTACGGTTTATTATAGTGTGAGCTTTTAAATTTTAGAAAAGCTCACTCCATTAACTTATTAGGTTGGTCAATTGAGCCTTTAAGTATTTTAGTTCGTCTTCTTTTTGTTGGCCACTGTTCCTTCCGTTGCCGTTGCCGTTGCCAGAGCCAGCGTCGAGCAACACAAATACCACTCATTCGAACTGAAATCTTCTCGCCAACATTGTTCTCCATCTCTAGTGACTATAATTTGGAAGGGTTAAGGTATAAAATAGCGTCAGAGTTATATACCAATATCAACATGAGTTTGTCTCGCCGGAAGGTTGTACGGTGGCCATATGCCCACTCTCATGCGTTAGTGGATCTGCCATTGAAAGGAGGATCAGTCCGCCACATCAAGTGGAGATGGAAAAGAAAAAAAAAACCTAGGTTTACTTTTTGTTGAACAAATTAGTTTTTTAAAATCTTACCACGATAAAACCAAAAAGTGTGCGTTGGGTGGACGTTTGGCCAATTGTCCCAGTAGACGAAAGCATCTTCCATCTAAATAACATAAATTAATGATTCCCTTGTTATCATAGTTATTAACTTTTCTATTAAAATACATTTTGATTTGTCTTCTTGAAAAATACCAAGAAATAGGATCCATACAATATATTTTGCCATTTTGGTGTCTAGTTTTCTCATTTGATACATATCCTCTCGAAACTCCCAAAAAAAATAATGGTAGAAACCCGAATCCGATTCGGGATTCTGGGGTGTGCTAACATAGCCCGTAAGGTATCGCGGGCTATGTTACTCTCCCTTCACACCACCATCTCCGCCATTGGCAGCCGCTCTCTAGAAAAGGCAATCGCGTTCGCATCGGAAAACCATTTCCCTGAGTCCGCCAAGGTTTACGGTAGCTACATCGCCGTGTTGGACGACCCTAATGTTGACGCAGTTTATGTTCCTTTGCCGACAAGCCTCCATTTACGGTGGGCGGTTCTCGCAGCTGAGAAGAAGAAGCATGTTTTGTTGGAGAAACCGGTGGCGCTTAACGTTGGTGAACTAGATACGATACTGGCAGCTTGTGAATCCAGTGGGGTTCAGTTTATGGATGCTACCATGTGGATGCATCATCCTAGGACAGCCAAGATGAAGGAGGTTCTTTTTGATAAACAAAGATTTGAACAACTCAAATCGGTATTATCTACCATCTTTGTGATAACCAAAACGAGGATGAGTTTTTTTATAGCATACTAAGACTTGGATTTAAATTTTTTTTAACCAATTAATGTTTGTCATGTGTTTCTTTGCGCAACAAATCCATTTGTCTACGTTAGATTTTTTACCATACCACCTTTATGAAATTGACGCAACAAATACATATAACGTTTTGCGCCTAAAAACTAAAATTTTGAAACCTCTTTTTATGTTTATAGTACTTTACTTTTTCCAAAACTTGGTAATTCTTTTTGGAAAAATGTTTTGTTTTTTACCTTTTTTTATAAAATTACTTCATTTGTTTAGATTTAACTATTTTACGAGTTCTATATATTTATACTTTGATGGATGTATACATAATATGTATTTTTTTTTAAACCGAATTCCTTTCATTAAGACAAAATACGAAATTACATCACAATATGTATATTGAAAGAAAGTAAAAAATATATAATAACGCAATACATACAAGTACGATATACAAAGGAAAAAACATAAAAAAGTAACAAATATAAATATAAGCTTTAAGTTTTAACTTGATCTCTTTATTACATAAAACTTAACAATTGCAAAAGACGTACGCGATTGCAAAATATTTTTAAAAACTAATAAAAAGTAAAATATAAAATGGCAATTTTATTAGATAGCTATATAATCTTGATTTTGACAGGTCCATAGCACGTTAACATTCTTAGGCGACGACGATTTTTTAAAGAATGATATTCGTGTAAACCCTAATCTCGATTCCCTTGGAGCTCTTGGAGACATAGGATGGTACTGCATACGCGCCATCCTATGGGCTCATGATTACGAACTTCCAAACACAGTTACTGCTATTCGTGACCCTAGGTACAACGAATCAGGGGTCATCTTGTCATGTGGTGGATCTTTCAACTGGAAAACAGATGGGAAAGTCGCAACTTTTTACTGTTCATTCCTCTCGAATTTATGCATGGACATAACCGCGCTTGGAACCAAAGGGAACATCCGTGTCCATGACTTTGTTATACCGTTCAATGAAAAAGTGGGATCTTTTTATGCAGTGGATAATTCAAAATGGGCAGAACGAGCACTTGGTTGCTTTCCTGAACCGACTGAGTTTAAGATAGCAACCGATTTGCCCCAGGAAGCGTTGATGGTTCAAGAATTTGGCCGTTTGGTTGCGGGAATTCGCAGTGGTGAGGCTAAACCAGAAAATAAGTGGCCAGTCATTAGTAGAAAGACTCAATTGGTCATTGATGCAGTTGTAGCTTCGATTAAGAATGGTTTCCTGCCTATTGAAGTTGTTTACTAGATTTCATTTGCTTTTATTTGGTGTCCTAGCCTATGCTATAAAACGTTGGTTGACAAAAGTAGTGTTTTGAAATAAAAGATCTTCTTTATCTACATTGTTTTGATGAACAGACCCGTTTGTCCATCTAGTCGCCTTCCTGGTTAAGTGGTCGGAGAGGTTTAAAAAATGGGATGATGTCTAAATCGTTTAAAACTAAACATATAAATATATAACGAATTTAAAGGAAAATATAGTTATACACTATTTTGTTTTATAGATTTACGTGATTATATAATGAAAACAAACAAAAAAAATGAGATTATAGTAGTAAATAGACAATTAAATGATATTTCGGAAGAAAAGAAATTAAAAACAAAAAAAAATCTAAAATTACAATCTATTAATATGCAAGTGTATTTGAATAGTGATTATATTGTTTTTTATTTTTTTCTCCATTTTTATCTCATGTTATAATGTTTTTGTTTTGGATATATTCCATTGTTAAGTGTTGGTCTGGTGGTTGGCCCCTTCCCTTTCTGCTCTCGCTACCCGGGTTTGAGACACACATTCCTCTTTTTTTTTCCTCCCATCTGTTTATTCATTAAATCCTCTGAAACACATGTACACGGTATGTGTCTTCTTCAACACGTGTTTGCCTAAATAGAAATCCTTTTTTACTCTCTCTCTCTCTCTCTCTCTCTCTCTCTCTCTCTCTCTCTCTCTCTCTCTTAATAAAACATGTCCTCGGTAGCCGATGAGTTCATATCTATATCTATATCTATTTATATTTCTAATAAAGGAGTAACTAGAGCTCCACATGTTCCATAGCTAGGGCTCCAAGTATGCTCCAAGTAGGCTGCAAATCAGATTCCACGTAGCATCATCACAATGCTTATCACTAAAAAAACACGGGCATATATACCCGCTTCTATTATAAATAGATCTAACCTGCTTCCCTCTAAACCCTGATTTCATTTTGATTGTTGCCTCTTCTCCTTCCCTCCCTTGTCTTACCGATTTCAATGAAGAAGTTTGCATCTTGCTGATAATAATTGGGCAATTTAATCTATATTGCTAATACGCAACTAGATTTCTTTTGTACTGTTATGTGCCTGCTAAACTCAAGTCTAAACAAAAGGAATTCCAAGACCCCATGATACATGCATGCGATTAATGCATGGCTTGGTCGAATTCAAGACTACTTATTTATTTTGTGCTGGAATAAAGGAATGATTGGTTTGACTACATTTCAAATCCACCTAAAAGTAGGATCTTAATTAAGCTATAATGTTGCCTTGTATCTCCTTATAAGGAGGACCTTGCATTCTTGAATATTATGCAGAAAATTAGTCTCAATATTCTCTCTAAATTTCTATCTAGTTTCTTTCTATTTTCTTTTAGCCAATCGATTACCGGTTGGAACCACGTCAGTGGTATCAGAGCGGTCTTGATCCATTCCTATGGACGCTCGTGAATGGAATGCTACAATGGCTCGAATCGAGTCGACGCTTTTTGAGATGAGGGATCTTCTAAAAAATGAGTCCCGACGATGGGCAACCTACACCACCCGTTGCCGCCTCACCACAACCAACTTCCGCTCACGTATCATCACCTCCACTGCCAACCGTTTCTGCCACCGCATCACCCACTTCTATTGTCACACCACCAAAACAAGCCATTTCAATTGACCCCTCGGCACCCCCGCAGTCTGCCTTAGTGATCACTCTAAAACAAGAATGTTCACCTATGCTTTTGCTGACCACAACCCCACCAAAAATCAAGTTAACCACAAAGCATTTGAGACCCTCCAAAAATCATCGCCTGAACCTACAGTCCAAACTAACCGCCCTTGCAAATCATGTATTCAGCCCTTCGGCATTTCAACAGATCAACCGAATGGCGCAGGTGTACAACAAAACATTGATAGAAGGCGCAACCAAGAAACAAGAGTGGCGGCCACCATGGTTTGCTATGACTTCTCTAAATGCTACCGTACGAGTCGAGTGGCGGCCACCGTGGCGTTTGGCTATGATTGCTCCCAATGCCGCGTAGAGGACCGAATGGCGGCCACCGTGGCGCTTGATGACAACAGCTTTGAATGCTACTGTTCCCACCAAGTTGTATCCGGATTTTCGCCTTGAGGAAAAGGCGAGTTCGAGCGGGATGGAATGTTATGTGTCTGTTAAACCCAAGGCTAAACAAAAGGAAGACCAAGACCCCATGAAACATGCATGCGATTAATGCATAGCTTGGTCCAAGTCAAGACTTCTTATTTATTTTGTGCTAGAATAAATGAATGATTGGTTTGACTACATTTCATATCCACCTAAAAGTATGATCTTAATTAAGCTATAATGTTGCCTTGTATCTCCTTATAAGGAGGACCTTGCGTTGTTGAATATTATGCAGAAAATTAGTATCTGTGTTCTCTCTATATTTCTCTCAAGTTCATTTCTAATTTCTTTGGCCAATCGATTATCGGTTAGAACCACAATAGTGGTATCAATATAGAGAGAACACAGATAATTATTTTCTACATAATATTCAACAACGCAAGGTCCTCCTTATAAGGAGATACAAGGCAACATTATAGCTTAATTAAGATCCTATTTTTAGGTGGATATGAAATGTAGTCAAACTAATCATTCCTTTATTCTAGCACAAAATAAATAAGTAGTCTTGACTTGGACCAAGCCATGTATTAATTGCATGCATGTTTCATGGGGTCTTGGTCTTCCTTTTGTTTAGCCTTGGGTTTAGCAGGCACATAACATGTACATGATTTGAATTGTCACAGCAGTTTAAAGTCAGATCCCTTTGAATTGGAGTGAAAACCCCTAATTCAATTTCATCTGCCCTCTAGCCACTCTATTAGTTTGAGACCATTTTGAATTGATTCCAATTGGCACATTGCATCAACGTCTTCTTTCCCGTAGGCTCTTTTTAACCTTTCAGTTTATCTTCATTTTCAACTATCACACTCTGCACCGATGGTATAAACTATTGTATAGATAATAATTTAGCTTGTTATATTTTAAATACTAAGAAATAAATATTTTCATAATTTCTAATAAGAGTTGTTTGATTAATGGTCTGATTCGATAAAATAGCAAAGACTATTAGTCAACCCATATACAGGGTTGTACAAACCACATTATGTGACGCACGAATTATGGGATTACAGCGCGAAACGGCTTTACCGTGACATCTTGTGACACGCAACTTTTACGCTTTGAGACCAATGTGTGTGACAACCGGCAAACTCAGATTAATACCTTTTACAAACATATAAGTCTACCTTAGAAAAACATTCATTTAACGCACTCAAGACTGAGATAGTTGAGTCGGTTCGATGATTCGAGGAATCATTAGGAGTGGGTTTACACTCACGAAATGTCCGTGGTTTAATGATTCGGGGAATCATTGAGGGAAACACATACACACACGAGTCTTGAATCCCGTTGTTGGTGAAATTACATAGTTGGGATAACCTATGAAGTATTATATGTGCTACAAATGATTAACAACTTGTGAATGCATGTTTATGTGATTTGAATGCATGTTTATGTGAATGGTGTGATAACATATGTTAAAATGACAAGATTGTGAGTCGAAGGATCGAACAAGAATTATGGATTTCCATTCGTGCCATCGAAGGCACGAATGAAAGAATATAATTTTCGTTCGTGCCCACAGGGTACTAACGAGAACAGTGTATAAATATAACACTTTGCCTCATTTTCATCATTTCAACCCTTAACTCGCCTCCAAGTGCTCTCTCTCAACCCCAAACCTGTAGGAAGGAGTTTTTGCCCTTGTTTTTCAGATCCTAAAGCTAAAACACATTCTATAACCAAATCAAGTGAAGATTCAAGGTGTGTTCATCAACTAAACCCTTTTTAATACAATTTCATACATTTTTGATAAACCCTAGGTGTCCAGATCTTATCTAAATGAGTTTTCATAAATAAAAACTTTCTTAACGTCTTTCCCAATTAGATCTATACACAAATAATGAGTTTTCTTATGAAAACCCAAACGTTAATGATGTTGGATGATTGTTTTATGTGTTATATGTTATATGTTATAGAATGATGTGTAGATGTTGTGTAGATGATTTAGGACTGATTTGGAACATGATTTATGGGTGTGTTGATGTTTGATTGATGTTTAATGGATTTTCACCCATTTTGGACGTTTTAGGTTAGATTTAAGGTTTGTTCATGAATATGATGATGATGATGATGATGATGATGGTGATGATATGATTAGGGATTAACTAATGCATGTAAATCTATGCTTATTGATCTGTACATGATGTTATTTTCAAAGATTCCATTTTGGATAAGGTTTTCATGCAGTTGATGTGACATTTCCAAAATTTTCTATTTTTGGTAAGTTATGATTTGTTATGTGAAATGGACGGATTTATGTGTGAAAATAGTGTGGTTACATGAGGATAGAATAGATAAGACTGACTGTTGTGATTTGTTGCATATTTTATTAATATAGAACACTCATATCGATAAAATGATTTGAACCACTTATTGGGGGTTTTCTCTCCCCTTTTAGCCAATGCTGAATCGATGACCTATGTATTGTGTATAAAGTAAGAAAAACTTCTTGGATTAAAAAAAGTAAACAACTTTGCTGACAATTACATATTTTTTGTTTGGTCAGAAGAGTCCTCCGAATATTTTGATCTTGGATTAGTAATTCCTTTTGAGATTTTGATTTCATTTTGAAATATGACAAGAAAATAGAGGATAGGCTCATTACATTAACAATAAAAATATGGAAATTTACATTGAGCGTGAGAGCCAAATGAATCGAAAGATTCATGTTTGGTTCGGGAAGGGATCATGCAATTTTTGAAATGAGTGAAAAGATAATCTACTTTCATTAAGTGATTTATTAGATAATCGAAAATAGAGAATCTTGAATACTTCGTGAAGTTTTCGATCAGTTTTGATGGGTGGTTTTTGTTCACCAAAATAGTTCAGCAGGCAAACAGGTCAAATGGAATTTTCATTCGTACTATCGTAGGTACGAATGAAATAAAATGATTCTTATTCGACCCTTAAAAGGGTACGAACCAAATGGAATATTTTTCATTTATACCCACGACTGCAGAAATGGAACTTTGATGTAAACTAAGTGTTTTACGTGCATTTCTTGTATGTACACTGTATGTGTTTGATCAACTGATGTAATGGGTCACCAACGGGACGTCGTGTCTATCTTGTGTGGTCGGGTCATCATTTAAATACATTTTCAAACATACATGGTCATGATCTGGACAATCGGGGACTAGTTAACCTATGGGTTATTAGTCTAGTTACTTATACGCATCTTATGATAGGTCGCCGGTATTAAGCACTATCATTGCATTATCAGTTCATCTATTTTACAGGAACGCAACCTAAGGTGAGTTTCACAGCCCCGTTTTCACACACTTTCTCATGGGGGAGAAACACGCTACACATTTTGGATTCGTAAAGATCATGTTATATTATGGTTATCATTTGTTTACTATACGAGTTATCTAAAAGGTCCCAGGGAAAACATGAATACGGGTATATAGCGGGGGTAATGTGGACAAATCTATTGGGCCTGACAAACCCCACCAGGGCCGGCTGGGAGTTGGGCAGGAGCATATTGTCTTGATCACACGAGTTCTACCGAGGATGACGGTAGTCCGCATGGGTTGCATCATATGGAACATCTTTGTCAGCAATGGTTTCAATCATATTAGTAATATATTCAACATCTAGCTAACGTTCATATAACATAGTAGTAACGGGATTGATCTTTCAGAAACATAAGAAACTTTTTTATAAACTCTGTGAACTCACTAGCATAGTATGTTGACATTTTTAGCATGTTTTCTCAGGTCGCTAAGGTAGCAGCATTTGGATAGGCACACAGAGTCTCACGGTGTCTAGGTTCATGCATCATGTTAAACTTTTAAACTTGTGTCTTATGCTTACATTTGGGGGTTGTAAACTATTATGCTTCCGATGTGTTGTTGGTTGATACTTTTAAAACTGCATGGTTTGCTTTACGTTATTTTTACTCATATAGTTGTCGTTTATTGTGAGTGTTGACTTGGTTCATGGTGTGTCACGCACCTCGTGGTAAAACCTCGCAAGTGGAATTTGAGGGTGTGACAATGTGGCATGTGTGATCTTACTTCACAAAGATCAGAACAATTTGATAAAAGAAGAAAGGAATTTACTAAGCAAAAAAGATGATATTGTATGCTAAACACACAAACCTCCAGTTGGAATAGCCATGCCATAATTAACATCTTGAAAAGACAACACACTGAGATTATACACTAATATAAGACTACCATGGCTGCAGGGACAGTTTCAAATAAACACCTACCATTCTACAACCCTGCCACGCCACGACGAAATCTTCATTTAGTTAGACCCGATCAAATCATCACAGCCTCGTTAGTTAGCAACACACCATAGTTTCATAAGTTTCTAACCAAACCAATGGAAATAAAATAATTAAGAAATAAATAAGAATCAATAAAAACACCCCCCCCCCCCAAAGCAACAACATTATTTCACACATATAAACAAAACCTACACAACTGTAGCTACCATATCCAAGGATTGAAATAGTTTCATAAGTTTCTAACCAAACCAATGGAATTAAATTAATTAAGAAATAAATAAGAATCAATAAAAACACCCCCCCCCCCCCCCCAAGCAACAACATTATTTCACACAGATAAACAAAACCTACACAACTGTAGCTACCATATCCAAGGGTTGAACTATCAAGGTGATTAATGATGCTGATCATCAAGCTAAACTGATGTGAAATGAATGAAGACACACTATCCTTTTTGGAATAAAGATATCCCTTGATCTCCACATCGTTCACAACCCTTCTAAGCACTTTGATTGATGTCACGACTTGTCTTCTATAATGGTTAATAAAATTTAACGTTATCACGTTTCTTGTATCACAATAGTATTCATAATGAGAATTTCTACAACAATTTCTAGAGATATCACTAACAACACAAAGTGTTATAAAAATCCATAAAGGAAAGACCAGAAAGGTTAAACTACAACATGATGCATATGCATCTACAAGCTACAAATTAAAACAACTTTAGAATGTGGCAAATAAGATAGTTAAAGAATGAGTCAACATGTCAGTTCACAAAGGGCATCATCTTTGGTAGCTGTAAATACCCTATACGCTACATCTGTAAGATTTGATGTTTGTATGTAGCAGCAAACTATTTTCAAATTTTGCCAAACATCACCCGTGACAACAGTAAGTAACTCCTAAGCAACACCAAAGGTTAACGTTACGTACTAATTTGACCTTCAAATACAGTTGTGTTTCATATTGAAATGCATATATTTAATCTAGCACTATGTGTAAGAAAATCAATGACACCCTAAACAATCCAGCTGATTTGAGCCTACAAATGACTTAATTAAAATAAAAGCTAGTTACGGAAAGCAGGTAACCAACATCAACCTGATAAAGGAAGGAAAAAACATCAACCCAGCTAACATGGTCGTTGCATAATCACCTGAACAATACCGAGTATCGGATTAAAAAAATAATTAAAATAAGCAATCCGATAAACCATTAACATAAACAACAAATAAAATTTCATCACCGAATGATATTATCCATCGCCAAAATTCTACAAACGTATCCGCGGAGGCAAAAAAAAATCGATGCAAACATTTGAGTGAAAGACGAGCACCGAAGTTCAAGCTTAGAAATGATGATATGTATGCGAGTATCAAGACTTAAACATCGCATGCAAAAAAGGAGACAAAAGGAAAAAAAATAGCGTCAATCAAATCAAACACCTAGCAAACCAGACAGAAACAAGAAAACCACAAAAAAAAATCATAGCGTAACCGTAACCACCATCCACCATCACAACCCTCAACAAACTTTTGGGTTGATTTGATTTTGATGGGATGAAAAAACGCGTCCCTACAATGTTACTGTTTCGATTTTTGAACCTTTGGGGGTTTCAAGAAAACCGTAGACAATGGTGATGGTGGTGGCTCTTATTTCATCGAAGTTTTGGGGATTTGATTGCATATGTGTTATGTGAGTTACGCTACCACCATCCACTATCACAACCCTCGACATACTTTTGGCTCGATTTGATTTTGATGGGATGAAAAAACGCCTCCCTACAATGTTACTATTTCGGTGTTTAAACCCTTGGGGGTTTCAAGACAAACGTAAACGATGGTGATAGCGGTGGCTATGATTCCATCGATGTTTTTGGGATTTGATTACGTATGTGTTATGTGAGTTACGCTACCACCATCCAACATCACAATGCTTAACATACTTTTGGCTCGATTTGATTTTGATGGGATGAAAAACGTCTCCCTACAATGTTACTGTTTTCGGTTTTTTGAACCCTTGGCCGGTTCGTGTGTTTTAAATAAATCACAAGCCTAGCCACCAACTGGGCTAGACCCTGAGAACGAATAAACTCTATTAGAAATAATTATATCACTATGTTGGAACTTGATTCATAAAGCTTTTTAAAAAAAGAAAGAATAAAAACGTGTAACAGGGGGACTCGAACCCGCGGCCGTTGGGTAATAAGGCAACAGCACAACCATCTGATCTAAATCAGATGGTTGTTCAGATGTGTGACAGAAATGATGTTATTCGCGTTTTGAAATGTTATCATCTTCCCCAATATAATACATAAGAACCCTAGATCTTAGATCAGATTAAACACGCGATCAAAACCTAATTAAAGATAGGCTTAATGTTAACAAAGTGCCTGTCACACCACGCCAACGGCGGAAACACGTGGCGCGACGCTCGAAAGCATATCAAAGTCAAGATTAACACAAACTATATTTTTAGAAAAGATCATTATATTAAGATGTCGGGAAAGGATACCTGGTTTCAAACATTACTTAAAATCACAAACATTAAGTTTAAAGTGGGGCGTTTCCGTTCATGTCCCAACCCGATGGTAACAATAGATGAAACCCCCAACCAGTGTCCGACATCCCAAATTCCACCGTACTAGCCGCATACCTGTTCAGCACTTAGTTACCTGAAAGATATGTTTAAAAAGACGTCAATATATAAAATATTGGTGAGTTCACAGGTTTTAGTTTCGTAAATACGACATTTTACATCCTGTGCAAATCCAGCACATTTTTACATCCTGTGCAATCCAGCACATTTTGTGGCCTTTGTATGGAGTAGCTAGCTCCTACAAGTTATGATGATAAGCAATCCCCTGAGTCCCATAACCAAACCAAGACTAATAAATATGCCCCGCTCCAAGTCGTTTCTCGGAAACCAACGACTTAAGTTCAGAATACGTGCACCTCTTGTCTTTACCGGGTTGACGCTATCAACCAGAGGTGGGCCTCGTCAGGCACCAATAGTACTATCCAAATATTCCTTTGGTTTCATTTTACCTGAATTAATGGTTACAGTAGCGAGGACCCAACCCCGAGTGGCGACCAAAAACTCAAGTACTCATCATGCCACTTACCACATTTTAACCTTTGAAAACATTTCAATATGTGATAATTTTTGACAAACATATCTTTCCCCCAGTTAAAACAGTAAAATGGGGCCGTGAAACTCACCTTAATTTCCATGCTTAGCTAGCAAATAAAATCCAGCGCCTTGACCGACTTTCTCGTGCCCTAAGTACCAATAACGGACACCTTAAAGTCTATCATATATAAACCTAGATTAATTTCCGTTTAAAAGATAGTTTATTCAACTATCCCGACTCGTGTGTAGTAACCCGAGTCTTTAAGTGTTTTAACTCGACGAACCGATCGTGACTTATCATAGTTCATGAGTTCACACACGACATAGTACCCCAAGTTGCGCACCTGTTACTCTGCGTGTGTAAACCATGTTGGACTAACACCACGAAACGTATAACTCATCCCTGAGCCGTAGCTCATATCGTAAATCGGATAAATATAGTTGTCTTGTACGTTTATTTTTGGGAAAATATACTTTGCAAAACACAAATCTTGTTATTAACCCCAATCGAATAACATTTGCTACATTATTTCCCAAATCCGAGCATTTTAAAGTATACGGAAACTTAGATTTTATAAAAAGGTTCCCAAGTAAAATCGAGCGTCTATATATTTTTGAATCCGAACAATAAACTTTATTAATTACTGAAAACCTTTCGAAAACTCGTCATACTTGACGTTTGGAAAACTATATATATTTGTTTCGAAAATATTTTCCGGGATTCACTTATTATCATTACAAATAATCTTTGTCAAACACTTGGAAGTTATTTATAAAAACGCACAACAATATCGCGTTCGTTGTGCTCCGGATTTTATAAAATTTCGGCAGAGTTTCCTCTGTTTTTGTACAAACCAGACAACACAAGTGTCTTCAATTTTCCCAAAATCAATTTCCAAACACAAGACAATCAATCCATTTATCCGCAATTTCATTTTAGCGAGACATTTATACGTTTCGACTATTATATAAATCGTACTATTTATAAAAATATACACAATTTAAGTCCGATGATTAACCATGTCACGCTAATATACGAAACCGGACATCCGACTTATACTTTCTGTTTATTATTTCCGGTCCGTTCGCGAGTTAAACTCCGGTTTTTATTTGTGTTTATAATTTATAATATGCAATGCAGAGTAAACACAAATAATTATACCACACGTGCGCGCGCGACTTGATGCGTCTAGAACGACGTGTTCGACCGAGTCGACATGTTTGACCGAGTTGACTCGGTCTGACCCGTTGACCAGCTGACCGAGCTTGCCCGCGTGTTGACCGGACTCCTGTTTTGACTAGATCTGACCCGTAACTGAGATCCCGAGCCGAACCCAACTCGCAAAACGAACACGAGCCTCGACCAAAACCGGGTCAGATCTGACCCGGGACTTAAACCCGCTGAAATCAGCCACCATGACTCGAAACCCGGCCAAAACAACGATTCATCACCATCGACACCTGACCCGTAACTCACCAGATCTGCAGAACCCGTCACCCAACAAACCCGAACCAAAACTGAGTCTGACTCGAGTTGACCAGATCTGCTCGGCTGACCCCGACCCAGACCCGGCCCGAGCAGCCCAACGCACCACCTTCCCTGTCCTCGTCTGCAACAACCACCACGGAACCACCATCGGACCTCACCTAAAGCCACTCATCGGACCACCCACCACCTGCACCACCTTCAACCCTCCGCGCGGCCACCAGGAACAACCTCCTCCTGCACCCCCGAGCCAAAACCATCACCACCGTGATCAGACAAACCACCCTCAAACCCGTCACCTACTAACCTGAACCCTCATCGATCGTTATCTGCCTCGAAACCACCTCCAACCACCACTGAAAACACCACCTCCACAGCTTTCTGAGCTAAAACCATTCACGCCGCCACCACCGGAGATGGTGGTGGTCGGCCGGCGTTGAAACCAGGGGGGGAAGGTGCGAGAGGTTAGAGAGAGGGAGAGATAGAGTTTTAGAGAGAGAGTAGAGAGAGAGTGAGGGGGGCGGGTATGTGGCTGCAAAAATTAGGGAAGAAGAAGACTTATCCTATTTATAGCTAGGGCTTGGGGTTAGGTGGGGTGTGTACCGCGTATCGAACCCGTTTAACGTCTTAAGGCTCGGTTTGTATTTAGGGTTAATAACTTATCACGAAAACTAGTCGGTTTTGTTCGAAATTAAAAACACAACTAAACCGAGCAATTTAGTTATTATTCTCGTAGCTCGACGCGTGAAAACGGAACACGCGTTAAAAATCGCGTTAATCGATCCGGTCGAGCTATACTTCATTTAGGCGACCTTTTCACTTTCGAAACTAAATAAATGGAATTATTTATAATAGATAATTATTCCAAAAGCTCGATAACGGTTAAAACCACGCGTTTCGACGTTCGAATCCCACGTCAGTTCCTCTCCGCGTTTCCCCAAAACGCTGCGTTTTTGGCCGTTTACCACGCCGATTTCACATCCGTTCGCATCGATAGTAAATACGTGTCGTATTTTCATAGAATAAACTTATGTTATTCCAGTTTGACAAATTTTTGCTGATGTCAGTTCGTTACGTTAAACACGCGAAGTCTTTCTTAAAAGGCATCAAGACTTCAACGAACTTTCAAAAGGACATCGTAGGACTCATATTAGCTCAACTAACCATAATTAACCTTAAACCATGTTAATTATTTCTAAAACATGATTAGAATCACGTTAATCGTTGTACGAAATTTGCCGGTTGTCACATTCTCCCCCCGTTAAGAGAATTCCGTCCCGGAATTCAGTTCAAGTCATCCGATACATTAGTATCCTTGAACAGGGCGGGATGTTTGCAACTCACACGATTACCCTTTTTCTTCGTGAACTCCAGTTCACGCTTAGCGTCCTAACGAACACAATGTCATGAGTCGGCTACGGCCGAGCTCTTGGGTATCGCAACCCGGCACAAATATCGGTTTTCCCGAAATAGTAGAGCTTTGCGTCAACCTGAGTCCTGTCGGTTGAGGAATTGACAATGCTTCCTCAAGCCAGACCTGCGGGATTCGTCAAGAGTCCCACTAAGCTCTTGCGATAGTTCGAGCTTGCTCGTTGTAAGGCCAATTTTAACTGACATATCCGAGTCACTGGAGTACTAAGCGAAGTCACTCCATTACCGTTTTCGTGCTTAACAACACTCTTTCAGAGTATAACACCCAGCAAAGTCCTATACCGATTCAAAGTTCCTAAGGCTAACGCCTTGTTAGTACAACTTCCCGATCGGTTTGGCCACTTATTCAAGAAGATTTGAATCTACCAGATTCGTTGGTCACCTCTTGAACTCACGCCAGATCATGTGTATATCTCTATCTGACATTCAATGTACTAGAGACGTACACGTATGCACTCCAGAGGACTTCGAGCAGTACACCCCGAACACTAGGGTGATGATTCCTATCACATAGGAAATTCTGGCGAGGAAATACACGAATCTGATTGCCACCGACACTAGTCGTACCACACAGGACACTTCCGTCTAGGACAATAATTCACTCGTTCGAGATTGGTAATCCATACTCATCTCAAATTGAGTATCCCAGACTTGCGTTCAAGGTTTGGCACACCCTGGGGCAGGATAACTACTAAAATCCGATATTGTGAACGTTGGCATCTAGTGTCTAGCCACGACTCTCCAAGAGTATAGATGGCCACCCGTATGCCTCATATTATGACTGCAAACGAGCAGGGGGGATGAGAAGGTTCCAAACATCGATCGATCTTTGCCTGTGTCCCATCACAGCCACCGGACACCCCAGGCGACATGACCATTAGGTTTGCTCGTTGAATTTCACTAATCGGGTGATCTTACCAGATCACAAAGCAGTCGACATTCTTGAGGACGCTCCAGGTTGTTTATAGTAGCGGATGGTAATCCTGTGTCCTTACATGGACCGAAATCCACCATGCATCCACTTACAACCTTTTCGTATGAGCGATTTTGGTTAGTGGTACTAGGACGCCTAATATGGACTGATGGAGGTCGAAAGTTTTTGCGTCACTTCCACCCCTCAGTTCCCCAGGCAGTAGACAGTGTATATTCAACACACAGCCGTACAATTCCACAATACGCGAGGATTTAAGCCGACTTAAACACAAATGTCTTGAGGCTCACATCAACTCACCACGTTGGTCAACACGGGAATGATGTATATGAATCATCATGATATGGTTGCAGCAACAGACAAAGGGTAAGGTCTCGACAACATTTCAACACGTTGGTTTTCCTCGAGACGGTAAGCAGAGCATTGGTAACTACCCAAATCAAGGGTACCCAGTGCTTGTCCTGCTATATGTGCCTCACGAGCACTGGTGTCCTATCGTTATTAGCAACCTAGTAAGTCAATTCTGAACAACACAGGACACTTTCCCTCAAATTGACTATCCGATCCTATGCAGTGATCTGAGTGAAAGGAGTCCTAAAACTGGAATCCCTCACTCGCCAAAGGTTCCATCTTTCGGATCTTTCAAGTTAAGAGGTGAAATCGAGTCATAATGAATGCATCTGGCCTAGATCTCACGTTTGGGCTTGGCGGCTTCATGCGCCAAAATCGCTACTGAAAACAACAACGACCGAGATCGCCCTACAAGAAGTAGTCTTGAGCCTTCCAATAAGGCATCCCATTCAACGACTCAGGTAGTCACACGCATGGGTGCAACATGTACGCTTTCGAGCTCATCTTGGTTAGTCAGGTGCTAAACGCACTGACCTGACAGCTCATATTACTTTGGTGTCTCCAACAGTGCCTGTTGATGACAGGGGATTTTGCTCTAGCACGAGCAATGCTACTGAAAAATAACTGGGAACACCCGTATCGACCCAAGGTCGAAAGGGTTCCACTATCCCAAGAATCTACGCACGACACCAAGACAAGATAGACCTACTATCAGAAGAATAGCAACATTTCCCGAACGGTTGAATCGATCATCCATCTCAACACGGTAGGGTAGTACCCTTATAGAGTAGACAATGTTACACGCCCTTCTAGACTCAGGGTTTCATAAGACCTCTGAATCATGTACCAGGGACTCCACCAATGCACACGCTGTGGGTGGGTCCACACTGTTATTCCTGTAGTCATCGGCATGACACGTTGGCAGGTATGATGTTAAACAATCCACTGGGATGAGCAATAATAAATTGAGTCTTTCAACTCTTACTAGCCCAAAGGTACGGGTCATAATATCGCTCAAATTTACTCGATACCTTCAAGTTCGAGATGTATTTGAAATCCCTTCATCGCAACGACGAGGCTCACCCCGTCATGTGTGGATCATGGGATTTCCTTTCGACATGATTCGAAAGTGGTTAGTCGACCAAAATGCACGTAAAGGGTTAAGGCTGGACATGGCGTCACTGATGCCTTGGATTTTGAAGAGGTAATGCTCACGAGACGCGCGAGCATATAAAGAGGTCGACACATGATTCGGTCAATTACTGAAACTACCACGAGATTCGAACTTTAGGGAGATACATGTGCTAACACTAGGACTAGAGTGTCTTAGTATGACTACTGTAAAGTCCGTTAGACACCCGTATTCCCACATTATCGATGGCATCACTACACAACCATTCAGCAATATAACAACGGTTACGTGGGTTTGGGGTAATGTCCTTATTCCAAGGGAACCAAGAGCGAATCAAGCGACAAGTTATCACATCATCAAGTCAATCCAACAATTGTAGCAATACGTTCACGGTGCAATACGATAGTAGGAATAACATGACATGACAACAACACATCCACGAACACATCAACCAGGGAACACCGCACTGGAACAACACGACGACAAAGAAGCATGATAACAAGGCTACACCACTGCAGGAGCAGCGCAACAACAGGAATGCACCGTCGACAGCGAAACGCAACCACATGGGTATGCAGTCGGCAAAACTGTGCAACTACAAAAATGCACAATCGCTGGGGGTAACACCACAACGTGAATTCACGACAGCAGGACGACACGCAACCTAGCAAGTCCCCTATACATAATTACAAGAAGCTCTATTACGGTGAGCACGCACCCCGGTGCGCTTCAGCTCACTTATGGTGATAGAATCCTTATCCATATCCTCAGCCACAAACCTATACTCCATAGGCTCATTAGTAGGAACGATTGGATCACCAAAGGCATCCGCCTTCATAACAGAAATGGGAACGATGGGTTCCACATAATTTAGCAGACTTATCAGGCCGATATCGTTCTTAGGGAGAATGACTGTATACTCGATATAAGTCACTCGAATAATAGCAACTGTAGCATTGACAGGCTTAACCATACCTGAGAGCCATCGCCAACATTAGTCTTGGCAGGAGCCAGGGAATGATAACGAGCGGTTCAACGAAAACCTCAAGGAAAATGGAGTTAACAGCAACGAACTCCATTGTGACACAACCATGGTCATAGCGGCTTGGCAAGGGTCTTATAGACGTCTATGTCAACGACAGTGAACTTAGTAGGAGCCTTCGAAACAACAGCAACATCAAACTTGACAAAAGCCATAGAAACATCCTCAATAATTAGCATCCATAGGACCTAGAAGCCAACCAACATCTTTTCCAATATCAAAATATTGGTCACAACAAGAATAGTAGGGGTAGAAGGATCATGATTTATCGAGACACCACGATAAAATAAAAAAATAAAAACGATACAGACTCTGGCAATTCAACCGAGTCGTCCTTCTCATTAGGGTCCTCTTGCATGTTATTTTGGTCCTAGCACCGATAGTCATCAACCGAAATGCCTCTCCGACACTTAAGCAAGGCCAGCGAACTTCCTTCCTGATAGGCCACGCAGTGAGAGTTTCGAAATATGACAAGAGATCAGACAAGTCACATTGTCCATGACGAATGGATCTCGCAACCTTAGTTTATAAAACACCGTGACAAAGGGACGCAACGTCTCAATATCTATGGGGATTGATGGAATACACCTCGCATCAATTGCCACCCCAAATAATCAACCAGTCTCGTCGTCCTGACGAGGGTAGCGGACGTTCAACATTGCAACATGAGCAATGGAATTGCCGTCCCATGGGTAAGTTTAGTTGACAGAATAACGTGACCACTTCCAGTAGTCCGTTATTTGATTTTCGAGGGGAATTTCGATGTCAGCCAGAGCGTTCCGTGACACTTGACAATTACGAGTCACACGCTTTACGATTTCGGCTCCCGAAATGTGGTTTCACTCCCCGAGTATTATGACGGATTCAGACGCAAAACGCACGTCGTGATCCTATATTCAATATATATGTATGTCTCCATATATATTAACTGACTTGGGTAAAATTATCTCCGACTCGACTCACTTTACCATATAACTACTTTCCCATTAAGTAGTCATACTAGGATCTTGTCAGTCGAGACTTCATTTTTCCCGTAATCGACTCGACTCACCTTTCCATATATTTATTTTCCCATTAAATAAATATACTACGATTTAGTCGATTCGATATTACATTTCTCAACCATCAACTCGACTCACCTTACCGTATAATTATTTTCCCATTAAATAATTATACTAGGATCTTGTCGATTTGACATTTCGTTTTACCACCATCGACTCGACTCACTTTACCGCATAATTATTTTCCCATTAAATAATTATACTAGGATCTTGTCGACTCGACACTACATTTTACAATCATCGACTCGACTCACTTTACCGTATAATTATTTTCCCATTAAATAATTATACTAGGGTCTTGTCGATTCGACATTGTATTTTACGACCATCGACTCGACTCACTTTACCGTATAATTATTTTCCCATTAAATAATTATACTAGGGTCTTGTCGACTCGACACCACATTTTACAACCATCGACTCGACTCACTTTACCGTATAATTATTTTCCCATTAAATAATTATACTAGGGTCTTGTCGATTCGACATTGTATTTTACGACCATCGACTCGACTCACTTTACCGTATAATTATTTTCCCATTAAATAATTATACTAGGGTCTTGTCGATCGATATTTCATTTTCAACACCCGACTCGGCTCACTTTACCATATATTTATTTTCCCATTTAAATAAATATACTAGGATCTTGCCGATCGATAATTCATTTTCAACACCCGACTCGGCTCACTTTACCATATATTTATTTTCCCATTTAAATAAATATACTAGGATCTTGCCGATCGATATTTCGTCTTCAACACCCGACTCGGCTCACTTTACCATATATTTATTTTCCCATTTAAATAAATATACTAGGATCTTGCCGATCGATATTTCGTCTTCAACACCCGACTCGGCTCACTTTACCATATATTTATTTTCCCATTTAAATAAATATACTATGATCTTGCCGATTCGAAGTTGTTGATTTAGACGGGGGCTATCATGCCTTCTAGATGAAGATGATCAAGCTATTAACTTAGCAAGGACGATTTTGCCCTCCGATAGGGGAAGGAACGCCTGACCCTTGAAGACAACTTGGGCATGTGTTGGATCAAGAATGACTTACTCACAGTAATAATATAGCAGCACACGGGCAACTAATCTCAATACTGATCCACATAGGGTCCCGTGCTCAAAACGCACTGGTTTTGCAGGAACGCACCCTCAGTCTTCACTGGGTTCCAGGTTTAGCATTCCACGCATCGTACCAAGCATTCATCTCTTCGGTAGGCAGTGCATCCTCGTGTGTCCGCTCCTTTGAGGAACTTTGAGTGGAGGCATTCAACTCCTATACAAGGAAGCTTTCATCTCCTGTCCCTATCTGATGCGAGGGTTTACGTCAGATTACTCATATGAAGTAGACGTCCGAGCTCTTCCGTGTTCGTACCTTAGGGGTAATGCTGAAGAAAGCTCATTCAGTTTGCGAGGATCAAAATCAAGGGATGTCAACAAGACTTCCCTTTTAGCCCGTTGGCCAATCAAAAGCTAAGACTGACCCTACAGTACAAGAATAGACAAGGCAAGGAGTGATCACCAACCCCAGCCCTAGCGCTCACCTAGGTTACCGTGCACCACAAGTTATTATTACGTGTGCACCCGCAATGATAATCGGTGTTGCCAGGTAATTTTGGTGCCCGCTAGTTCCGAGCTTCCTGATCCAAAACAAAGATTTCACACAATAAAGGACCTAGACTAGCTTTGCCTTCCCATCATCAGCAACACGACACGTCCACTAGCACGATAAAGGTTAGCCCTTCCGATCATCCCGTCCGCAGGTAAGCGGGTGAGTTCGTCGTAGACCACCGCTTGTCCTTCCCGCTTGTCGATGTCGGTAACCGATGCAAAAGTGCGGACTAAAGTGAAGTGTGAGACGATATCCTTACAGGCAAGCTATCTATACTACTTATATGCATTAACTAGCACTAGTTAGAAAATCGGATCTCTACACAATTTAAACATTCATATCCTTATTTTCTAACATTTTATATATTGACACACATGGCTAGTCGGTCGGAATTTCCCCTTGTACAATCCATGTACAATTCTCTTTCTTTTCTAAAAATATTTCGTTGTGTTTTATTTTTGAAAACTTCGTTTTCGAGCCAAGACCGGTTATAGTCTAGATTTTTCAAAAATACTAGTTCGCTATAACCTTGGCTCTGATACCACTTCTGTCACACCACGCCAACGGCGGAAACACGTGGCGCGACGCTCGAAAGCATATCAAAGTCAAGATTAACACAAACTATATTTTTAGAAAAGATCATTATATTAAGATGTCGGGAAAGGATACCTGGTTTCAAACATTACTTAAAATCACAAACATTAAGTTTAAAGTGGGGCGTTTCCGTTCATGTCCCAACCCGATGGTAACAATAGATGAAACCCCCAACCAGTGTCCGACATCCCAAATTCCACCGTACTAGCCGCATACCTGTTCAGCACTTAGTTACCTGAAAGATATGTTTAAAAAGACGTCAATATATAAAATATTGGTGAGTTCACAGGTTTTAGTTTCGTAAATACGACATTTTACATCCTGTGCAAATCCAGCACATTTTTACATCCTGTGCAATCCAGCACATTTTGTGGCCTTTGTATGGAGTAGCTAGCTCCTACAAGTTATGATGATAAGCAATCCCCTGAGTCCCATAACCAAACCAAGACTAATAAATATGCCCCGCTCCAAGTCGTTTCTCGGAAACCAACGACTTAAGTTCAGAATACGTGCACCTCTTGTCTTTACCGGGTTGACGCTATCAACCAGAGGTGGGCCTCGTCAGGCACCAATAGTACTATCCAAATATTCCTTTGGTTTCATTTTACCTGAATTAATGGTTACAGTAGCGAGGACCCAACCCCGAGTGGCGACCAAAAACTCAAGTACTCATCATGCCACTTACCACATTTTAACCTTTGAAAACATTTCAATATGTGATAATTTTTGACAAACATATCTTTCCCCCAGTTAAAACAGTAAAATGGGGCCGTGAAACTCACCTTAATTTCCATGCTTAGCTAGCAAATAAAATCCAGCGCCTTGACCGACTTTCTCGTGCCCTAAGTACCAATAACGGACACCTTAAAGTCTATCATATATAAACCTAGATTAATTTCCGTTTAAAAGATAGTTTATTCAACTATCCCGACTCGTGTGTAGTAACCCGAGTCTTTAAGTGTTTTAACTCGACGAACCGATCGTGACTTATCATAGTTCATGAGTTCACACACGACATAGTACCCCAAGTTGCGCACCTGTTACTCTGCGTGTGTAAACCATGTTGGACTAACACCACGAAACGTATAACTCATCCCTGAGCCGTAGCTCATATCGTAAATCGGATAAATATAGTTGTCTTGTACGTTTATTTTTGGGAAAATATACTTTGCAAAACACAAATCTTGTTATTAACCCCAATCGAATAACATTTGCTACATTATTTCCCAAATCCGAGCATTTTAAAGTATACGGAAACTTAGATTTTATAAAAAGGTTCCCAAGTAAAATCGAGCGTCTATATATTTTTGAATCCGAACAATAAACTTTATTAATTACTGAAAACCTTTCGAAAACTCGTCATACTTGACGTTTGGAAAACTATATATATTTGTTTCGAAAATATTTTCCGGGATTCACTTATTATCATTACAAATAATCTTTGTCAAACACTTGGAAGTTATTTATAAAAACGCACAACAATATCGCGTTCGTTGTGCTCCGGATTTTATAAAATTTCGGCAGAGTTTCCTCTGTTTTTGTACAAACCAGACAACACAAGTGTCTTCAATTTTCCCAAAATCAATTTCCAAACACAAGACAATCAATCCATTTATCCGCAATTTCATTTTAGCGAGACATTTATACGTTTCGACTATTATATAAATCGTACTATTTATAAAAATATACACAATTTAAGTCCGATGATTAACCATGTCACGCTAATATACGAAACCGGACATCCGACTTATACTTTCTGTTTATTATTTCCGGTCCGTTCGCGAGTTAAACTCCGGTTTTTATTTGTGTTTATAATTTATAATATGCAATGCAGAGTAAACACAAATAATTATACCACACGTGCGCGCGCGACTTGATGCGTCTAGAACGACGTGTTCGACCGAGTCGACATGTTTGACCGAGTTGACTCGGTCTGACCCGTTGACCAGCTGACCGAGCTTGCCCGCGTGTTGACCGGACTCCTGTTTTGACTAGATCTGACCCGTAACTGAGATCCCGAGCCGAACCCAACTCGCAAAACGAACACGAGCCTCGACCAAAACCGGGTCAGATCTGACCCGGGACTTAAACCCGCTGAAATCAGCCACCATGACTCGAAACCCGGCCAAAACAACGATTCATCACCATCGACACCTGACCCGTAACTCACCAGATCTGCAGAACCCGTCACCCAACAAACCCGAACCAAAACTGAGTCTGACTCGAGTTGACCAGATCTGCTCGGCTGACCCCGACCCAGACCCGGCCCGAGCAGCCCAACGCACCACCTTCCCTGTCCTCGTCTGCAACAACCACCACGGAACCACCATCGGACCTCACCTAAAGCCACTCATCGGACCACCCACCACCTGCACCACCTTCAACCCTCCGCGCGGCCACCAGGAACAACCTCCTCCTGCACCCCCGAGCCAAAACCATCACCACCGTGATCAGACAAACCACCCTCAAACCCGTCACCTACTAACCTGAACCCTCATCGATCGTTATCTGCCTCGAAACCACCTCCAACCACCACTGAAAACACCACCTCCACAGCTTTCTGAGCTAAAACCATTCACGCCGCCACCACCGGAGATGGTGGTGGTCGGCCGGCGTTGAAACCAGGGGGGGAAGGTGCGAGAGGTTAGAGAGAGGGAGAGATAGAGTTTTAGAGAGAGAGTAGAGAGAGAGTGAGGGGGGCGGGTATGTGGCTGCAAAAATTAGGGAAGAAGAAGACTTATCCTATTTATAGCTAGGGCTTGGGGTTAGGTGGGGTGTGTACCGCGTATCGAACCCGTTTAACGTCTTAAGGCTCGGTTTGTATTTAGGGTTAATAACTTATCACGAAAACTAGTCGGTTTTGTTCGAAATTAAAAACACAACTAAACCGAGCAATTTAGTTATTATTCTCGTAGCTCGACGCGTGAAAACGGAACACGCGTTAAAAATCGCGTTAATCGATCCGGTCGAGCTATACTTCATTTAGGCGACCTTTTCACTTTCGAAACTAAATAAATGGAATTATTTATAATAGATAATTATTCCAAAAGCTCGATAACGGTTAAAACCACGCGTTTCGACGTTCGAATCCCACGTCAGTTCCTCTCCGCGTTTCCCCAAAACGCTGCGTTTTTGGCCGTTTACCACGCCGATTTCACATCCGTTCGCATCGATAGTAAATACGTGTCGTATTTTCATAGAATAAACTTATGTTATTCCAGTTTGACAAATTTTTGCTGATGTCAGTTCGTTACGTTAAACACGCGAAGTCTTTCTTAAAAGGCATCAAGACTTCAACGAACTTTCAAAAGGACATCGTAGGACTCATATTAGCTCAACTAACCATAATTAACCTTAAACCATGTTAATTATTTCTAAAACATGATTAGAATCACGTTAATCGTTGTACGAAATTTGCCGGTTGTCACAGTGCCGATTAACATATGTAAACAAGGAATTGGATCATACCAAAACGCAAGCTTCCTATTTGTGAGTCAAACGTAAAGTCAACCTCTTCCAATTCACGAACACAGCGATCAGAATGAAAAAAATAAGAGTGAGGGAAGGTTTATCGGTCCTTTTAGGTGTCATTCGAAGTCTGAATTTATATTGCCATGCACGATTTGATTAAAAGGGAATTTTGACCATGGTGTTGATGAATACGCGTCAATCATGCTCCTTGTGAGCCGTAAATGAGCAATTGATGGGTTGAATGGATGCGAGATTAATTACTAGTTATTTCTAGATGATTGAAATCAAAAATAGTTTCCAAATTCCAGATTCCATGCTTGGTCAAAGGTTGGGTTGACCTGGGTGGTTGACTCGCGAGTTACAGGGAGAAGGAAGAGAGGTCAGTGGGTTGGGCCGGATTTAATGGGTTGGGTTTGATGGGCTCCAACATAATTGAAGGTTTTAGGGTGGGCTCCGGCTTTTAAAAGAAAAAGGGGGTTTTGGGCTTTGGGTTTGGTTTTATGTTAAAAAAAAAAAAAAAAAAAAAAAAAAAAAAAAAAAAAAAAAAAAAAAAAACTTCTATAGATTGTTATTATTATTATTATTATTATTATTATTATTATAAACCTTTATATATATATATATATATATAAGTTGTGTGGTAGTAAAATAAAGACTTAGGCACATTATGAATGATAAAAAAATATAAAGTACGTATTAGAATTTGGGGAAAAATTTTGCGATGTTACAGTCTCCCCTACTTTTAGAAATTCGTCCCGAAGTTTATTAAAAACACAGGGTTGAAAATAAAAATAGTTGTGATTTGGGTTATATCATGACATGAATAGAATAAACTTGTCTCGTGTTTTGTGTGGGTTGATGAACTACCAGACAACTAGAGTTTATAACCTTGATAGAATTTCACACTACCTTAATGTACCTGTAATTTCATGATTACGTTCCGGACCGCAATCACCAATTTACCTTACATTAAAGTTTTGCGTCCTTCTATGACTCCACCGATTGTTGAGCAGGTTCGATAGCCTCCACCGGTCGTGGAGTAGGTTGTAGGGCCTCTCCCGACTGTTGAAAAGGCATAATGACCTCTACCAATCGTTGAGTAGGTTCGATAGCCTCCACCAGTCGTGGAGTAGGTTGTAGGGCCTCTCCCGACTGTTGAAAAGGCATGATGACCTCTATTAAGTGCAGCATTACACATAGATTGCAAATTGATAACATGTTTATGCAAGCAAGTTTATAAGTATAACAAGCACAGTATATGAGTTGTAGTTGTATAGATTTAGTTCACATTCAAACAATCATGTATTTAAGTGTTATGATTACACCATGTAAACAACTCTCAGACAAAAATTTCAATACTAGAATTTATTACTTGAATCAAATAGCGTCAAAACATAGAATAAAAGCAACCAATAGTCAAATGGTGAGACTTGCTGTTAGGTAGTTGGAGGGTCTTGATCTCTGTTTAGTTTAGGGCATCGGTTACGGAAGTGATTTGGGTATCCACATTCATAGCACTGGCCATAGTTGTATCGATTAGGATTAGTAGCCTGAGCAGGGTTGGTGGGTTGGTTGGCGTTAGGGTTTGGGGTCTCGCGACATGTATTGACCAGATGGCCATACTTTCCACAATTGGTGCACAGGCGACACGCTGAAGCAGTGGGATGATGTCGTTGGCATGTGTTACACAATGGATAGTTTCCTATATAGGGTTTCTTGTTAGAAGCTTGTGTAGTGAGGTTGACATCAGGATCCCTGGCCTTACGCTTCTGGTTCTCAGTAGTTACCGCGGCTACAATACTTGCTTTCTCGCCTTTCCAAACTAAGGTACCATTCTTTACGTGATTGTCAGTTAAGGTAGCTGCTAGACGTTTAGCCTCTTCGAGGGTAGCAGGATTCCTTCCCCATACCGTGTCCTGAATCTGCATGGGTAAACCACCGATATATTTCTCAATGGCCACCGGTAGCGGAGTGACCTTATGTGGCAACAACAGACTGAGCTCATGGAAGCGGGTATTATAAGCAAGGTTTTCCCCACTATCCTGAGCAAGGGTGTGGAACTCGTCCTCTAATTTCTTGACCTCGTTACATGGGCAAAATTCATCTCTCATTATCTCCTTGACTTGATCCCAGGTCATAGTAAGTGCAACTTCAGCTCCTCGGGTGCGCTTTTCCTCATTCCACCAAGTGAGTGCTCGTTTGTGAAGAACACTCATAGCATAACGGACCTTAAAGTTATCGGGACACTCACTGTTAATGAAGGTATTCTCAATACCCTCAAACCATTGTAGGAGACCAGTAGCTCCTTCATCTCCACTGAACTTAGGGGGATTACAGGAATTAAAGTGCTTAAGAGTGCAAGCTGGGAGACCATTCCCGTTTCCATTCCCGTTCCCATTGTGGCTTCCATTGCCGTTTCCATTGCCGTTTCCGTTGCCGTTTCCGTTTCCATTACCGTTTCCGTTCATCTAGATGACTTGAGCCAGTAAGTTAGGAACCAGAGTCGCGATCTGTTGTGCCATTTGTTGGGAAATGATTGCAGCCAGTTGAGCATCAATGCCATTGTTGTTGTTGTTATTGTTATTGTGGTTATGGTTGTGGTTGTTGCTACCTTCCTCTTGATTTCCATCACTGTTATTGCGAGTACTGCGACGTGGAGGCATGATCTGTAGGAGACACAATGAAGGTTCAATGAGACATGAATGAGGTAATATAAGGAATGTAATCATTTATCCATTTATTAAAACGAATAAACGAAAACGTTGACTTATCAAAGATTCTAGATTCTAATAACATAGTGAAGACATGCTTTAGCCTATAAGTGAACACTCATCCCGAGAATTCCCAGGTAGGCATCCGGGTCCCTCGTCTGATTGGGATATATGCGCAATGCCAGCCTAGACAGAAGACTCAGAATACAGGCGTTCACCCTTCCAGATTGCACGTGTTCGTTATTAAAATTCTAGAACTTCGATGAGATCTCAAGGTGGTTCAGGCTAAACCTGAGGATTTTGTCCTATTAGTCTAAGAGTAGATCCAGTGATGGAGAGTAATCTTCTTGTAGGGATTAAAGTAGGGATAAGAAGTAGGAGGGAGATAGAGAATAGCATATAAAAGAAGCAAGTACTGGTTAAATCCTATGGTTATAGACTAGATTATTTTTCTAATAACCTAATTCCCTATAACCATGGCTCTGATACCAATCTGTAACACCCCAACCGATGGCGGAAACATCGGAATGTCACGTATTGATGATTGTTCAGTAGCTCATGGTGAATAATAAATTTCAATAAATGATTTAAATAAATTACATACAATTGTTCTACAATAATTCGTACATCAAAATGAATAATACTATGCACACATCTTCAAGCATTAACTCAAATCTTCAAGCAAGTAGAACCTGAAACATGTTAAATTTGAAAATATTTTGGGTCAACAAAAGTTGGTGAGAATACATAGGTTTTTGAATATAATTGATAACAATAGTTTGTACAACATTCGCAGTTGTATGATGATAGAGTATGATTCCGACATGTAACAATGCGTCTTTGTACAATCAAACCTTGTGTCGACTGATGACTAACTCGCAAGTTAGTTAAATGTTGTTACTGTTATCGATCATCCCTGATTTTACGCGGGGGGGTGGGTTTGTCAGACCTATAGCGCTATAATCTAAACAGGCGGCTTGATCATTGTTAATGATTGTACTGTGTCTTTTTGTTACAGTCAAATGATAGAATGATGATGTAATTGAATCACAAGTAAATATGAGTAAATGATAGTATAAAATGTTTAAACATGTTTCACCCCAAAAATAGTGAAAATAAAGAAAAGGGGCTATGTAAACTCACCTTAGCAAAATGTTAAGTCTCGTGAAATAGAATATGCGTTGCCCAACGATGCCAAGTATTACCCTATAATTAAGGTAATAAATATGTCTAAGTCTTTCTAGTCTACAAATATATTCTAGGGTTTCGAATTGGGGATAAATGTTCGTTTGATTAATAAATAATATGTTTAAATAAATAAGAGAAATTTGATAAATAAATAAACAAAAGTCTTTTTGTAAATTTCAAATTAAAGATGGTCACAAAATAAAGTTTTAAGTGTGAAAATAATTTTTATAAAATTATTTTCTTAAAAATAGAATATTAAATCTATTTATTACAAATTGTCAAAATATAACTTTAATATTTAAAAATATTAAAATTACAGAATTATTAATTTAAAAATTGTAATTCTGATCTAAATAAATAGAAGTAATTTATATAAATTTTTGGTGCAAAAATATTGAAAAACGAATTTATTATGATTTATTTATGATTAAAACTAACAAAAATTGATTAAAAATATTAAATAAATGATTTTTCAGAAATAAAAATTATTTCAGAAAAGCTTAATGTTATAAAAACTCAGAATAATTTTTATGGAAATTTATATAATCGTTTTGATATTTTTATAGAATTTTATAAATAAAATTGAATAAACTTGAATTATTTATTATATATTTTAAATAAATAATTTTTGGAAAACTAAAAATTGTATGTTAAACTCTACTACTAGAATAACATAAAATAATTTTTGTAGAATTTATAAAGTTGTTTTAGTATTTTAAAACTAATTTTAAAATACAAGTAATTATATATATTTGAATGTTGTAAAAAAAGAAAACTTTGGTTATGCTGGGAATCGAACCCGGGCCCTTGGCCGGTTCGTGTGTTTTAAATCACAAGCCTAGCCACCAACTAGGCTAAACCCTGAGAACGAATAAACTCTGTTAGAAATAATTATATCACTATGTTGGAACTTGATTCATAAAGCTTTTTAAAAAAGAAAGAATAAAAACGTGTAACAGGGGGACTCGAACTCGCGACCGTTGGGTAATAAGGCAACAGCACAACCATCTGATCTAAATTAGATGGTTGTTCAGATGTGTGACAGAAATGATGTTATTCGCGTTTTGAAATGTTATCATCTTCCCCAATATAATACATAAGAACCCTAGATCTTAGATCAGATTAAACACGCGATCAAAACCTAATTAAAGATAGGGTTAATGTTAACAAAGTGCCGATTAACACATGTAAACAAGGAATTGGATCATACCAAAACGCAAGCTTCCTATTTGTGAGTCAAACGTAAAGTCAACCTCTTCCAATTCACGAACACAGCGATCAGAATGAAAAATATAAGAGTGAGGGAAGGTTTATCGGTCCTTTTAGGTGTCATTCGAAGTCTGAATTTATATTGCCATGCACGATTTGATTAAAAGGGAACTTTGACCATGGTGTTGATGAATACGCGTCAATCATGCTCCTTGTGAGCCGTAAATGAGCAATTGATGGGTTGAATGGATGCGAGATTAATTATTAGTTATTTCTAGATGATTGAAATCAAAAATAGTTTCCAAATTCCAGATTCCATGCTTGGTCAAAGGTTGGGTTGACCTGGGTGGTTGACTCACGAGTTACAGGGAGAAGGAAGAGAGGTCAGTGGGCTGGGCCGGATTTAATGGGCTGGGTTTGATGGGCTCCAACATAATTGACGGTTTTAGGGTGGGCTCCGGCTTTTAAAAGAAAAAGGGGGTTTTGGGCTTTGGGTTTGGTTTTATGTTTTTTTTTTTTAAAAAAAAAAACTAACTTCTATAGATTGTTATTATTATTATTTTATTATTATTATTATTATTATTATTATTATTATTATTATTATAAACCTTTATATATATATATATATATATATATAAGTTGTGTGGTAGTAAAATAAAAACTTAGGCACATTATGAATGATAAAAAAATATAAAGTACGTATTAGAATTTGGGGAAAAATTTTGCGATGTTACACTACCACCATACCATCACAACCCTGAGCATACTTTTGGCTCGATTTGATTTTGATGGGATGAAAAACGCCTCCCTACAATGTTACTGTTTCGGTTTTTTAACCCTTGGGGGTTTCAAGACAACCGTAAACGATGGTGATGGCGGTGGCTATGATTCCATCGAAGTTTGGGGATTTGATTGCGTATGTGTTATGTGATTTACGCTACCACCATCCACCATCACAACCCTCAACATACTTTTGGCTCGATTTGATTTTGATGGGATGAAAAAATGCCTCCCTACAATGTTATTGTTTCGGTTTTTGAATCCTTGGGGTTTTAACAAGATAACCATAAACGATGGTTTTGGTGGTGGCTATGATTTCATCGAAGTTTTGGGGATTTGATTACGTATGTGTTATGTGAGTTAAGAGAAAAGAAGGTGGAAAACCCAACAGACGCAGTGTGACGAGGGCATGATGCATGTCGTCTAAAGTCATGTGTAAAAGAAAGGCCCAACACAGGATTCAAACTTGGTTAAACCACTTAATAACTGGCGGGCAATCCACTACACTAAAGCCACACATGCAATATATAGCAAACTGAATTCCTATAAGGAGAAACTGAATGTAGATAATACAAAAAATAACCAATCATCAGTTTTCACATTTCAATGCACTGTTCAAATGGGTTCTTTTGTTAATAAGAAAATCAACTCACATCCCTTGCTGACCATTACGACAAAAAAACAAACCCTAGATCTTGTCGGCAGGTTGATAATTTTTAAACAAAAAATACCAGTGGTTTATGTGGTGGTGGTGATGGCTATATAGGGTGATGAAAAGGAGGCAAACAATGGTGTTGCTTTGGTTAATTGATAATGCCTATTCAAAATATGTGTAATGGTTAACGTCCCTTAATGTCTTTTCAATCATTACTTTTCATGTGTTTTTCCTCCTGTGGGCATTATAATGAAAATGCCACTCCCTTTTCATGTCATTATAACGTCCAAGAAGACGGTGCTAGAGGTGTTATCCAGCTCACACCCCTAAATGTGACCATTAAGCATGGTCTTAAAGTATACATCACAAGTAATCCGGGAGGAAGTTTATTTAATTTTTATTATTTTATTTCTAAAATGCATATGTAACAAGTAGTTCGGGAGGAAGTTCAGTTGCTTTTTTAATAATACACAATCTAGTCTAGACATAATATTCCAATATGTTTATGGCACAACTAAGGAAAGAAGCGGATTGAAAGGATGTCAAGAAAAAAAATCATGTTTTAGAGTTCTTTTAAGGATAGAAAGGGAAGGAAATGGAAGGAAAAGTTTGTCTTATTTCCTGCATTTATCATCCTTTCAAATTAAAGAGATTTGGAAGGAATGGATTTTTTAAACATAAAACACTTATTTTTCTTTTCATTTCTTTCCGACTCGGAAGCACACTAGTTAATTAAAAATTTTATTTTCACTCTCTCTTTATTCTCTCCTTAATTCATTTTCTCTTCTTTTCCTTCGTTTATTAAATTCGGGAACACAACGTAAAAGACATTTAAAAGAAAAAGGGAAAAGAAAGAAAGAAAAAACATGAAGTGATTGTTGTGAACTTGTGAATTGTGATGGTTAGGTAAAAAAAAAGATTTGGACTTAAGATCCACAATAGAACTGGTTGAAAATTTCTTTTAAATTTTAGTCCATTACACTCACTTGCGTCACCCCATCCTTCTATTGGGCCGGCCCTAAAGACTGTTAACGTCTCCACATTTTTATTTTGTAGATAACATAATAACTTGGGTTGTAAGACGGAAGTTATATAAAAAAATGTAATAAATTAAACTAGCTTTTAATAGTTTATAGTAGTTATTATCGACACAAACAAGAAACCCCACTCTAGTACATGTATCCATAGCATCGTAAATATATATTTACATTATAGACGGTAAAGTAAATAATAGCTCTAGTTACATGATGCAAATCTACTAACAATATCTTTGGCATAATTGAAAACTATATATTCCAAAAGGACAATTCCAAAGCAAGCTAATATGTTAACCAAGATCACATGACCAACACCAATTTGCTTGTAACTTGTAGGCCGGCTTACAAAGATGGGTTCACCAAAGTGAGGTTAGTTCAAGCTTGTGGGATCCTGGAAACGAGCTGACCAAAGTGAACTTAGTGCTCGCAGACGTTGAAAGTACTCACCTAATGCAACCAACCCCCTTGCGGCTTGATGTGTGGTTAGGATTCGAGACATTTGTTGAAACACTTGTTGTCGAAGGTGATCTGCCTGTCGGAATTCTTCAAATGTGAGTTGGGGCGCGTATTAAGATTCTAGATATTTTTAATTTACGATTATTCGATAAAATCATACATATGATCCAATTGAAAACAAATATTGTATTTTTTATATAATAGAAGTACATGTCACAAAAAATTGTAACAATATTTTTACCTGGTTCAAAAAATTTTCGATTCCTTCAAGCCTCTCCAATGCGAGAGTCATCTGCGCCTTGTAACTTCCAACTCCGGTTATATCAATGGTGATGCCCTGAGCGAGGGTTTGTTGAAGCTTGTCCATTCCTATACTTAGTGCATCCTCGGCTTGTTTACACGAATGTTTCAGAGTCGAGAGGCTCATGAGTTGTGCATCCGTTAACTCAAGTTGTGGTATTAGCATCTATACAATGGAAAAGAAACAATAAGAAGAATACAAATTTGTAAAATATGGTTAAGCTTGTTAGAGTTAACATACAAAAGGGCATGTTTAAATACATATACATAATACATGTAGGGAAGATGTGTGAACTCTTAATTTATTGTCTAGATGAGTAACTAGCCACATCTTACACATATGGTTTCCGATGGCCGCGTTCCTCCAAGCCATTGATAGAGCCTTTCTATAGGGGTTCTCCACATCCCGTGCATAAAATAGAACACGTCGGCCTTCATAGCATTGGCTTTCATTTGGAAAAGCTCATGGTAGTGGTTCAAGCTACTATCCACGGATATACGAAGATCTAGTTCACTTACTTGATTTTGCAACATATTCTTAAGTTCATTGTCCCTCTTTTGTTGTTCAAAAACCCACAAATCATACATGATCTCAAACGCAACGATACCTACAAATAAGTTGTCCATAACAATACTCTATAAATTCGATCAAAACAACATGCATTGATAAAAGATGTAATGTGTATAACTTTATGTGAAACATATTACATACCTGAGTTGAGATTAGTAGATGATAGACCATTGCTTGCATTAAGTAACCCGCCGCACACACCCTACAATAAATATACCACCAACGTGTAAAATGTCATGAACGCGGTCTAGAGAAAAGGGAAAACGTGTAAACTATTCATCACCTGTTGTCGAGATCTCTCAAGTTCCTGCTCCAATTGCGCCAACTTCAAACGACATGTTTCTAGTTGTTGAACATATGCCTAAAAAGAACATCAACGAAAATATTAACCATAGACAATCGAGATAGACATATTAGTTAATTGTGATGGAAGATCTAAATGCAACATATATGCAAAATTAATAGACATACCTTTTTCCTTAATCGGCTTTTACGTGCAGCTTCTCTGTTTTGTGCTAATCTTCTTTGCATCTATAAGTAGATAAGTGAATAAATATACAAAAAAAGTAGTTAGATTTCATTAAACATATAAACACGAGATCAACATAAGCAAATGATGAAGATATCATGTATCACCTTAGCGGACATGGTTTTCGCTGCTTCCTCATCTAATAAAGGTGCGATCGATTCCTGATAAATGCATTCAGTGCGGAATCATTTGCATTATTAGGTGATATATTTTTTTGTTAGAGTGCAAATAGGTGACAAATCACGAAATAAAAACAAGAGATAGGATGTTCCTATCCACAATAAAAAGTTACATACCCATGCTGGTCTATATTTAGCAAGCCCTATCTCTTGCTTTTTATAGAGATGCCTTTTAATTATTTAGCAATTTATTTGTGGTATTATGAAACAAATATACAAATGTTATATCACTAGTTAATATATTTAAACTCTTTCTTGTTGTACTCTCTAAATATTTATTGTTCTCAATTAGACACTTACATATTATATGAAATGCAAGTGATCTATTCACATAAAACTATGAAGGTGTATTTTTTTTTTTTAAATTTAATCTATCATGTGACATAACCTTACCTTGTTAGATAGCCTTGTGTCGACTTGGGAGCTCGAAGGCGCAACTGTGTTGGGGCTAATAGCGTGTCCAAACGTGTTGTCCCACGTGCTGCTATGGTTGAAAGGATCATATAGGCCCATCCTTCTTGATGAGGCGAATTGGGTGGTCGTCGATGCCATTTCCAGTCGCTAAAACCTAGTAAGAAAGTAGATTTTTTAGTTTGCAAAATATGGCTATAATTGAAGTTTAGTGTATGATCAAAATGGAAATTAAGACTAGTAGGAACTTAAAACAACATGAACACTTTGTCCCAATTATATGCTCAACTTCTAAAGTTGTATCAAACCTTGTTTGCAGGGCCGTCCCTGAAAAGAAACATACTTGTAACACTCCAAACCTTAAAACTAGGATTTTACGACCAGAATTTGAAAACGACACAAATTTAGCGACAAATTTGCAACCGAAATCACAAGCTTTGGTTATCAGTATGGTTGCAAAAGGGTTGGAAATTTTGCTAGTGTTAAACTCGAAACAAGACAGTCACAAAATATGCAACCACAAAATCTGTTGCTAAATTAGTCGCAACATAAGGGATTAACATAGAGGCTTTTGCCACTGAATTGCGACTAAAAAGACTCTTAGGGACTAAATTGCGACAAAAAATTGTAATCGCTAATGCCAAGTTTTCAAATACAAACAAATAGGTAGGGTGCACCATTTACACACTTAAGACTTGAATATATATCTAAAACTTATAAACGTGTATATCAACAAAGAAACTCACATAGATTGTATCGAAAACATGACTTGAAAGCAAAAGAATTGAAGTGCTGAAAAGATAGAGGGGTTAGTGACTAACCAGATCATAAACTGCTGAATGCTGAAAAGAAGTCTTCCTAAACCAAGAAAGATGAAATGTCTTTGGGTTTTTATAAGCAAAGTAAACCCATTGGAGTAGATAATTATACAATTAAAGTTGGTTTGGTTAAAGAGGTATCAAATCATATGATTTTAGAGAAAAAGATGAGCTTGATCATGTGTTCAAAAGCAAGAGAAAGTAACCCAGTTGGCCAAGAAATAGCCACTAAAAGTTATTGACAAAACAAGCACTGAACTTATTATCAAAATAATTGTGTTTGCATTGGGATAAATTATAGTTTATGGATTGTGGAATGAGAAAGATACCAAGTAATATGACAATAATGTCCACCTCTTGTGGTGTGGTGGTAGACGTGTTAGGGTGTTAAAGGGGAGCTTTGGAGTTCTAAATGTCATAAATCAAAATGTCATATGAGGCAATTTTAAAAGTGAAATAATTCAAGACCTTGTCATTATCATTTACAATTCATCCATATATACAAGAGGGTCCCTATGACTAATAAGGAAGGTCAACAAGCCTTCCATAATTCTCGCAATCACATTATTCACTCAATCACGTTATTCTCTCAATCACATTAATTTACATAATGAATTACAATAAATGCCTATTATCTATTACACCCCCGCAGTCGAAGCCGGAGGTGATCGGAGGCTTAGACTGGAGCGGAAATCTTCAAAGAGAACTCGAGGCAATCCTTTGGTGAAAATGTCAGCGATCTGATAGCGAGAGGGAACATGGAGAACACGAACTTGGCCTTTCTGGACTTTCTCACGAACAAAGTGAATGTCTAACTCAATGTGTTTAGTCCGCTGGTGTTGTACTGGATTTTCTGATAAGTAAATGGCACTCACGTTGTCACAATATACTAAGGTGGCAGATGTATGAGGGCGGCGAAGTTCTAATAAGAGATTTCTGAGCCAACAAACCTCAGCTACAACGTTGGCGACACCGCGGTACTCAGCCTCGGCACTGGAGCGAGAGATGGTAGCTTGTCGTTTGGATGACCATGAGATAAGATTGTCACCATAATAAACACAAAAACCACTGGTGGAGCGTCGTGTGTCTGGACATCCTGCCCAATCAGCGTCAGTGTATGCAAGGAGACGCGGATGCTTGGATGGGCTAAGATTAAGTCCAAAAGTGATAGTACCCTGAATATATCTTATAATCCGTTTAAGAGCATTCCAGTGATCTGTTTTTGGTGCATGCATATGAATACAGATTTGTTGAACAGCATAGGTGATATCTGGCCGGGTGAAGGTGAGGTACTGGAGAGCTCCCGCAAGACTGCGGTATAGGGAGGGGTCATGGAAGTCAGAGCCGGTGTTGGCACCCAATTTGGAGTTGGTATCAACTGGAGTGTGTACGGGTTTGCAGGAGGACATACCAGCACGTTCAATAATCTCCTGAGCATAAGCCTGCTGTGAAAGAAACATAGTATCACCTTGACGTTTTACTGAGAGGCCGAGGAAGAAGCTGAGGGGGCCGAGGTCTTTCATAGCAAATTCAGTAGAAAGATGGCTCATGAGTGTGGTGCGCAAAGAAGTTGACGAGGTGACCAGAACAATGTCGTCAACATATAAGAGAAGATAAGCAACCTGGGTGTCCTGATGATAAGTAAACAGTGAAGCATCACATTTGCTCTGTGTAAAACCCAACGTGAGAACATAGTCGGTAAAGCGTTGATACCACGCTCTAGGTGCCTGTTTTAACCCGTAGAGTGACTTCTTGAGGCGACAAACGTGATCCGGATAGTCTTTATCCCGAAAACCCATAGGCTGATACATATAAACTGTCTCATTAAGGTGACCATGCAAGAAGGCATTAGTGACATCGAGTTGGTGAACTTGCCAGGACTGTGAAAGGGCAAGAGAGAGTACGGTGCGGATGGTGGCAGGTTTAACCACAGGACTAAATGTCTCGCCACAATCAATACCAACCTGCTGAAGGCGACCATCACATACTAATCGCGCCTTATACCGTTCCAATGTCCCATCCGATTTAAACTTATGCTTAAAGAGCCACATACTACGTATCACATTCATGTCCGGTAACCTAGGTGTTAATTCCCATGTCTCGTTCTTAATAAGAGCTTGGTATTCGTCGGTCATGGCTTTATGCCACACTGGAATGGACAAGGCATCGGTAGGGGTTTTTGGGACGGGAATGATGGTAGATGTGTGGAGATTTAAACGTTGTTTGGGCTTTGTAATTCCATCCTTTGCGCGTGTACGCATTGGATGACTGGGTGGTGGTGGAGGTTGTATTGGTGGCGTTGGGTCGAGTGGATGGGATTGGGCCGGTGTTGAGGTGGAGTGGTTGGAGGGATGCGAGTGAGTTTCAGGATGGGTGGGCTGGACAGAAGGAGGTGTTGGGCTTTGGGCAGGGGAGGTATGAGGGGTGTGATGGGCTGAAGTTGGGCTGACTTTGGGTGATTGGGAGTGGGCCGGGGAATGAGGTTGGGTACTGTTTAGATTTGGCGAGGAATGGTTTTGGTCAGGTGAGGCAAAAGGCTTAATGTGGGGCCATAGTGCGGTTGGAAACACGGAGAGGAAGTCATAGGACGGGGGTGGTTTTATGGTGTTGGAAAACGGAAAAGTGGTTTCGTCGAAGGCGACGTGTCGGGAGACTATGATGGTTTTGGTTTGAAGGTTGAAACACTTGTAGCCACGGTGAGTAGCCGGGTATCCCAAGAACACGCAAGGCGTGGATCGTGGGTCAAGTTTATGGATGGTGGTGGAGGGTGTCAATGGATAACAGAGGCAACCGAATACACGGAGATGGTCATAAGTGGGTGTGCGATTGTAAAGCAATTTGGTGGGTGTTTTGTTTTGGAGATGTTTAATGGGTAAGATGTTGAGTAGGTAGGTGGCGGTTTCGAGGGCATGGTGCCAAAATGTGTTGGGTAGGGAGGCATGGTGTAAGATGGTGCGGATCATATTATTGATTGTGCGAATCATTCGTTCCGCTTTTCCATTTTGGGACGATGTGTGTGGACACGATCGTCGAAAAAGGATGCCATTAGTGGAGAAGAAGGTGTGAAAGGATGAGTTAATGTATTCGGTGCCGTTGTCACATTGAAAGGTTTTAATTTGGCGCTCAAATTGGGTTTTTATTTGTTGGTGGAATTGACAAAAAATTGTGTAAACTTGTGATTTATTGGAAAGTGGATAGGTCCATAAAAAATTGGTTACATCATCAATGAACAAAATATAATATCTATGACCATTAGAACTCAAAATGGGCGATGTCCATAAATCACTATGAATCAAATCAAATGGTAAATAAATGCGAGTATTAGAATTAGTAAACGGGAGTCTAATACTTTTGCCAATAACACAGGATTGACAAATATTATTATTGTACTTAGAAAAATCAACAAAATTTGAAGTTTTTAAAGATTGAAGTGGTGCACGCCCGGGATGACCGAGACGTTGATGCCAAAGGGTGGAGGTGATAGCAGCAAAGGTGGTTGGAAAGGTGGTTGTTCCGGGCCCGAGCATAAGTGGATATAGATCACCGCTGCTGTTGCACCGGAGGATAGGGATCCGGCTCTTGTAGTCCTTCACAAGAAAACCAAATGGGTCAAATTCAATAGATACAGAATTGTCGGTTGTGAACCGACGAACAGAAATTAGATTTTTAAGTAATTTGGGTGCATAAAGAACATTTTTAAGGACAAATGGTGGGTAGGGTGGGGGAAGGGTTTTGTTGCCAAGTCCATGAACCGGTATGGTGGAGCCGTCACCGACGACTATTTGTTGACCCAAGCTATTATTAGAAAAAGAATCGAAATTAACAAAGGTGTTGGACATATTACCTGTGGCACCGGTGTCCATGTAACCGGCCGGTTCTTGAGAATTTAAGGACATGGCGTTGAGGGCCTGATCAATGTCGGTAGGTGTGTATGCAGCTTGATGGGCCTGATTTGGCTTGGACCCAAGAATTCCAGCTCCAGACTGATTGTTATTGGACCGGCTATTTGTAGTAGGGTATGGACAAGGTGGCGAGGCCCACTGTTGAGAATAATTTTGCTGCTGTTGGGCTTGATTCGGCCAGGGCCCAAAAGGGAACATAGGCCATCCCCAGTTTGTTGGAGGCATCGGCCAGAATGGGTATGAATTTCCTGACCTGCCGCGACCCCAGTTGGGACGTCCGCGTCCGCGGCCACGGTTCCTGCCCCGGCCCCTTGAACGATAATAGGCCTGCTCTGGAGGAGTTGGTTGCTGAGCCGAGCGAGAGGACGTCTGCAGAGCGGTGCCGGCTGACTTGGAAGCTTGAAGAGACTGCTCGGCCTTCTGCGATTCTATCATACACAGCTTCGAGCGGGCCTTGTAGAAGGGTATGAGAGGCTCTTGTCCTTGAAGGATTGTGCCGAAACTTTCGTATTGCTCGGTGAGACCTGCAATAAGCTGCAAAACAAGATCGTCATTAGAAATAGGGTGACCGACACTTGCAAGTTGGTCGGATAGAGTTTTAAGCTGCTGGCAATAGGCTGAGGCGTTCGGGAAGGATTCGAGTCGAGTGTTATTAAACTGATGGCGGAGGTAGAGAGCACGGGCACTCTTGTTGTCTTGAAAGAGATCTTCAAGGGCGGTCCATACTTGGTGAGCGGTTTTGTTTTGACCGGGTTGGATAACGGTATGCACGAGATCTTGAGAGATAGTACTAAAAATCCATTGTTTGACAATGGAGTCTAGTCTCTCCCAAGTTTCGTTCAATGCAGAGGAAGAGGGATTGTCATCGGGTGGTGGTCTAGGAAGTAGATGGTCCGAAACTTGATATGCCTTGCAGTGAATTTGGAAGAGTTCGGACCATGTTGGCCAATGTGCGGAATTGAATTCAAGCTTAATTGGGACAAAATTGGTGATATTTGTTACTGTTATGGCTGGATGGATTTTATCGGCCATTGGGTTGTTGAAGAAAGGGTTGGGAGATGATGAAGAAATGTAGAAGGGACAAGTAGAATGTTTGCGAAGAAGAAGACTAATCTGGACAGACAAGGCTGCCGCAAGAAAATGAGGAAAAGAAAAAAGTGGGTCAAAGTTCCTGGTGCTCTGACACCATGAAATAATTCAAGACCTTGTCATTATCATTTACAATTCATCCATATATACAAGAGGGTCCCTATGACTAATAAGGAAGGTCAACAAGCCTTCCATAATTCTCGCAATCACATTATTCACTCAATCACGTTATTCTCTCAATCACATTAATTTACATAATGAATTACAATAAATGCCTATTATCTATTAAAAAGGGGATGTAAAGAATGGTGTAAAAAATGAGAGAGGAAATTAGCCATTAAAAAAATTAATATGACAATAATAATAATATGATTCGGCTGTGAGGCTCCTAAACAGCTCCGATCTATATTCGTCACTTTTGTTTTGGTTATGTGAAAGTGAATGAATCTATCGTGTTTGTAGTTTTTAATGTTCTTTTTATCGGGTAAATCCATGATCATGATTCGGTATGTTGAACTCCCTTAGTTTTGTTAGATTAGTTTATTGTTTGATTATGTAATCAAATTGTTAAGGAGAAAGTGTATTTATTTCTTGGTTTAGTAGTTTTCGTTTGCTTGTCACTTTTCAGATTCTATTTTTTACACACATTAAATTTAAGTTGCCCCCAAATTAGTACTAAAGTTTTATGATCATATGGTATTGTGCTATTTGTGAAATTAGTAAATATTGTTGGTATTAGTATTGCTAGTATGGATCTAGGATGTTTGAATTTTTTTTATTAACGATGTAGCTAGTGCAAATTGTATATGTTCCTCACAAAAGGTTTTGATTTTATCATTGTTTTATGTCTTTGTTACTAGTGATGTTTTCAAAAGGTGGGGGATGTTTCCGTTTGGTTATAACGAGAAAGCCACTATCATGACCTAAAGCCACTATTCATTTTGATTTTTGTCTTACATTGATTATTGATTTGGAGATAATATGTTTTTTTTTATGATGAGTGAGATGACAATATATTTGGTTACATTTAAACTACACTAGTGAAATTATGATGTTTAGTTGTATATTGATCTATAATTTACTAAACCTGATAACCGATCTATTCTAATTGTTCGGACCAAAAAAAAAACCATTTGGTTGTGAAAAATGTGGCATTGCAAAAGGTGAATTCATTGGGAAAAAAATAATGGGTCCTCCACTAGGAAACAGACACCTCCTCGTCGACGCCACCTGTTTGACTAACTATCTTCTTCCATAGCTACCCTCCTCCCAACGACATTCCCTAATTCTCTCTCCTCTAATCTACTCTCGCAAACCTACCTTTCTTTCCACGTGCCGCCGTGCGGCCTCTATTCACTCTCCTTAACAGGTCTACAAAATCTCCTCCTCTACCTTTCACGTACCCTTTAAACACCTCAAGGATGCTAGGTGGAAATTGAAATAATCAACTTCAAACTTCTTAACTATTATATTATATATAATAAAGAAATATAAGTTTGGGTACGTGTCATTCATTGGAGTCATAAGTTTTTTGGTATTTCTCGTCACTTTCTTCTACTTAATTATGAATATGAATATTTATTTTTAAATTAAAGATATTATTTTCTTTCTATCTTAATTATGGATAATGAGAAAGTTTACTGTAAAAAAAAAGCATAACATAAAAAGAATAAGAATGGTTTTAAGTTTTTGATCAAAATAAATCAATGGATAAGATTAAAATGGGAAAAGTATACGTTGAGTTTCTAAAAGAGAAGTAAAAGGGCAAAATAAGTATAAACCACAATTATTGAGTTCCACCCCGATTTTTTAAATGTCCGTAACTTTTTCATACGACATTATTTTTCTAAAAAAATATACCATAAAAACTGTCACACCCTCGAATTCCCCTTGCGGGGTTTTACCGCGAGACGCGTGACACACCAGAATCCAAGTCAACGGTCACAATAAATGACAACTATATGTAAAAATATGTAAACCAAAACCATGAAGTTTTATAACATATAATCCAACACAGTGGAAGCTTCATCAAGTTTACATCTCAAAAACATTAAATAAACGTAAGTATGAAAATGTTTAACATATGCAAATGAACTCTAGACGCCGTGCAAGACCCCGTGCGCCTAATCCATGTACTGCTACCTTAGCGACCTATGAAAACATGCCAAAAATGTCAACATATAATGCTGGTGAGTTCACAGGTTTTTATAAAACGTTTCCATTAGTTTTGAAAGATCAATTCCGTTACTACTATGTTATATGAACGTTAGCTAGACGTATGTACTATTACTACTACGGTTGGAAACCATTACTTGACACGAATACCAATGTACTGCCCGAAATGCACTACCGTCATCCACGGTACATGAGTTGAGACAATATGCACCCGCCCGGCTCCCAGCCGACAAGTGGGGCAGGTCACACTTAATAGATCTATCCACATTTACCCCGTTGTGCTACCCCGCACATTCATGGTTCCCCAGGGACTTAGGATGAAACGCCGTATAGTAAAAAAAAAAGATAACCATAGTATAACATGATCTTATGAATCCAAAGTACGTACCATGTTTCTCCCCCAAAAGTAAAACCGGTAAAAGTGGGACTGTGAAACTCACATTTGTTTGCGTCTTCTCAAACAGAATAACCAACAATAATTGGATACTCCCAATTACCGGTGACCTATCATAAAGTTTGTATAAGTGTTTTGACTAATAACCCGTAGGTTAACTAGTCCCTGATTGTCTTGATCATGACTATGTATGTTTGAAAATGTGTTTGAACGCTGACCCGACACACAAGACAGACTCGACATCCCATTGGTGACCCGTTACACTAGTTGATCAAGTACATAGAGTTTAGATACAAGAATTACACATAAAACACGCAGTTTGCATCAAATTTCCATTTCTGCAGTCGATAGGTCCAATGAAAGTTTGTAAATTTGGTTTGTTCTAATCAAGTGGGTTGATTGGATGTTTCAGGAATTTGGTTCGACCCATTTATGGGTAGAATGAGTTACCCAAAAACTGGTTCGACCATTCGATTAGTCGAATGGGGTTTTGGTTCAACCCAACTGCTGCAAAACTCAATAAACGGATAAAATCTCATCAAATCTGATCGAATCCTTCGTGAAATACAACAAAACGCAGCAGTCAACTATATCTATATTATCCTCATGTAACCTTACCAATCATACTCCTAAACAAGTCTGTTTCATGTAACAATTTACAATTTTCCCAAAATAGCAAATTATGGAAACGTCACATTAATTGCATGAAAAATTTACCTAAAATGGAAACTATCAAAATAACCTCATGTACAGATTAATATGAACGGATTAAGCATGTACAAGTGAATCCCCAATCATGTCATCATCAATATCAACAAGAACAAACCCTAGATCTAGCATAAAATCCTCAACATGGGTGAAAATCCAACAAACATCAAATAAACATCAAAACATCCATAAATCATTGTCCAAATCAGTCCTAAATCACTTGTATAACATCTATTCATCATTTCATATCATATAACACGTAAAAAAATCATACAACACCATTAACATTGAGGTTTTTGTAAGAAACCTCGTTATTTATGTATAGATTTAGTTTAGAAAGATGTTAGGAATGTTTTTATCTATGAAAACTCATTTGAATCAGATCTAGACACTTAGGATTTGATAAAAACATATGAAATTATATTAAAAGGGGTTTATACAATGAGCACACCTTAAATCTTCACTCGTTTTGGTTATAGAACGTGTTTTGGCTTTGAAATCTGAAAAACAAGGGCAAAAACTCCTTCCTACAGGTATGGGGTTGAGAGAGAGCACTTAGAGGTGAGTTAGGGTTGTGAAATGATGAAAATTTGGCAAAGTGTTGTATTTATACTCTGAACTGGTTCGCCCCTATACAAGGTCGAATCAGATTTTTACGACTTGCTTCGTCCCTATTGAACTTCATTCGACCTCCCTCAAGGTCGAATGGGTTTCTGGGTTTTCATTATGATCATTTGATTCACAATCTTGCCATTTTAACACATGTTAACACATCCTAACACATGAATATGCATTTCTAACATATATTAATCATATCTAATCATATAAACACGTATTCACAAGTTGTATTTCGTTTACAGGACAATCAATACTTGATACTCACTCCAACTATGTAACTTCACCAACAACGGGACTCAAGACTCGTGTGTACGTATGTTTCCCCCAATGATTCCTCGAATCATTGAACCCTAGACAATACGTAAGTGTAAATCAACTCCCAATGATTCCCTGAATCATCAAACCGACTCAACTGACCCAGCTAAGTATGTTAAGAAATTTTTTTCGCTAAAGGTAGACTTGTATGTTTGTAAAAGTATTAACCTGAGTTTGTCGGATGTCACAAAAACAATCTTTTTATTCTCTTTCATTTGCATACCCTATTGCTATACTTTTTTTAAAAAAAAAAAAAATTGCTGGGTTGATAACTTGCGTTTTATTACAACTTGCATTTTTTTTATCAAATATAACTTGCATCTTTTTTATCAAGTATAACTTGTGTTTTAACATGTATAACTTGTGTTTTATCATTTACAACTTGTGTTTTGTCAGGTCGTCTTATCAGGTAAACTTGCGTTTCTAAAACGCAAGTTATCAACCCAGCAAAAAAAATTCAAAGTATAGCAATATGGTATGCAAATGAAAGATGATGAAAAGCTTGCTTTTATGGTATAGTTTAAAAAAATGTTATATGAAAAAGTTATGGCCATTTTAAAAATAGGGGTGAAACTTTAATGACGCGGTGAATTTACCATCATGTCCCGAATTATCTAATTTAATCTATGGTTAATAATCATTTTTATATGTTTTACGCTAAGCTCTCTTTTTACTTTAGCATCGCCCATGGATAATTAAAGATAGTTATTATATTATTAATCAAATAAATTTAATATACTAACTAATTACTAAAACTTCAAACAAATTTATATATTTTTTATATAGCATTAACATAATTTTATATAAACTAGCCAATTTTAGTTAAGAAAAATATACTTACATTAAAACATTAACAACATATGGAAATAGATTGACAGAATATTGTTTGAATTTCGAATAAAGATACAATAAATGCGTGGAACTTTTATATCATGATATACACAACTAAAAACCGACTTCCATTATCATCACTTTCTGACGCCAAAGGGTAGTCAAAAATATGTTAACGACGTGTCTAACCGACATTTTGACGTTATGGTGATAGAAAAATTAAAAAATAAAAACAAAAAAACAAATTATATATAGATCAATTTCGATATTTTGGTTGACATAGTTAAGGGGTGTCACCTAAAATGGCTTCGGGTAGGCTGGTACCCCACTACCTGCACAGGTTACTGACGTCAGTGACCTGAGTAGCGAGTTCTGTGTGTAAGCAGAGGTACCAGTTCCGTGTTCTAGGTCACGGTGTTCAAAGGATAGAAACAGAGATTCAGAGGGGAGTGAGAGATGCAGGGTACCCCGGATGTTTTACGGGTGGTGTTGTCGATAAGAAGGGTTCTCGGGTGATGGTGTATGGTTATCATGTCACGTCAATGTGTCAAGTCCGAATCTTTTTAAGTGAGGGGTATAATTGTCACTTTGCTATTAATTGTCAAAATTACTTTGTGTTAAAAGATATGCAAAAAATACTTTTGTTAATTGATAAATAGTTAATTATGAATACATATTTCCTTCGACTTTATTTGATGTTAAAGATTTCTTTTTCTGGCATATAGTATATTTTATGGTCTCGTCGCTTTTGGGTGTGGGTGTGATCTTATTATCCTTAACTTTTTATAAAGTAAAATGGAAGAAAAGCTACTAAAATATTATCAAATTGGATGCAACTTCACTCTTTTTATCACACTTGTCTCGTAACTTTAGATAAGGTCTTTAAATAATGACAGTAGTTTTTATTTAGACTGTTTTCTAGAAAACTAAGATACATAATATTTAGGGTCAGGCAAACAATCTTATCCGTTAAATACTATTATTATGATATGAAGAGTAAAGATGAAATACAAAGTGTTTTTTGGTAAGAACTGTGAGAATCAAAAGGGGTAAAAAAATTTTATTTATTTATTTATTTATTTATTTTAAACAAAATGTTTATTTTATTCCATTTCAACAAAAGAGGCAAATTACATAAGAATAGCAGGTAGGCGGGCAACAAGCTGCGCCGCCACCCCCTTCTGGATAGAGAACCCTAATCTAGAGAAAACAAATCCTCGCCCCTGGGGAGTCGAGAAGTTGCTGTGGACCACCCGCTGGACTCTTGTCAGAAATCTGATCGCTTCCGGCGCCAATGAGCCAAAAGTGTCAAAGGCCAAAGGAACAAAAGCATGTTGGTTATCCTCGCACGCTTTAGCGTGCTTTGTCACCTTGTTCGACTCTGCTCTAAGTACGGCTTGGCCCGCCACGAACCCACTCTCCCTGAATCCCGCTAAAGGTGACACACCCGTAACGTCCACGCATGCGTGTTTCCCACCTTCCCAACCAAACACTAGCAGGTCAGCCGGACGTAAAGTGGACCTCCCTTCTACCGGGTCTGTAAGAAAGTTAACCGGGGCCTCTTTCTTTGCTGAGATCCCTGCTCGTCTAAGAATATCCATTAAAACATCCCGAACGAAATCGTGCCTGTACTTAAACCCCGGTAACTCTCTACAATGGAGAGCATGCTCCCCATATTTATCCAAACACGCTTTACGGCAAACCGGGCATGTTTCGTCATCCGGAAAAATGGGAATCATTAAACGATATGCTTAAACAACCTTTCTAGATGAATAATAAAAAAAAATTAAAAAAAAAATTTTTAGTGTAATTACGTCATTAAAGTAAATACATTAGTTATATTAGAATAATTATGTAATTACTCTACACGTAATTACACTACACCATATTTTTTTTTTTTTTTTTAGTTTTCAATACTAAAATACATGTTTAACAATATGGGGAAAAAATTTCGAAAAAAATAAATAAAAAAAAAACCCTCCTTTGATTCTCACAATTCTTACTAAAAAACACTTTGTACATGATCTTTCCCCATGATATGAATAATCGTTGAAAACAATGATACTTTCCAAAAAGTAATAAGAAATGTATAGGACTAGGAGTTCTAGTTAATTTTATGAAACTCAAAAGTTCAATTCTTGTTTTTTTACTTCATTTTTTTCTTTCATTGATAATTGGTCTTTGGTGTGCATGTCGTTATTGTCGATGCTACTAGTTTGGTTCAGGTGATACCATGAATGAAAAAGGATAGAATCTTAGCCCTTAATAACAAACATACATTTTAAGTACAAATCAAACCAAACGCGAACAGACATGAACCTAATCAAAACAACTTACCAGAACATAATGATGGCTATAAATCCAATGTTGTGTGTTCGCTAAACCCCGTCGGTGTCGTCAAGAAACTGATTACGTGATTAAATGTGATTTTCTATGGTAGAAGAGAATTGAATACCTGATTGGAAGATAACGTACAACCCTGGTGGATAAATCAAATAACGCCTGATCAAACAGGAAGACCAGGGGCAACAAGGGAAGAAAACAAGAAAATAACAAGAACAGAGACTTTTCATATGTAATCTTAAAATATGTGTAAAATTATCTTTGTGGCCATCCTATTTGCTTGATTGATTATAGATTATAGATGAATAGTTTAAATTAATTGTCTATTTCTCTCTTGTTCATAGGGTGGTTAAATGAGTCATTTTTTTCATTTACTATCTAAGAATAAGTAAATAGTTTAGATTGATTCTCCTTCTCTCAATGTTTATAAAGTAGTTTTATCAATCATTTTCATTGGTTAACGGGTTAAATCTGACACACTAGAAATTGTGTCGCGCACATAAACACGAACATGCCACATGCATGTATTTGCGAGTTGACACAAACACGACCAGGTTAATCTAGTTTTCTTTAACTATGCCAACTTATTTTTAAACTTTTAAATTTTGATGTAAAATACCAAAATAGTTTAACTTGTTATAACCTACAAATCCACAAGGTTGGCATGCACACGACCTTGCATTTTTGCGGGTTCAATCCAATCTTATTTAAACTAAACCTAAACCTGCGAGTTTCATATAAGGTTTATGTTCCGAAATCCAACCCCTAAGTCCTTATGGTTCATCCAACTATTCCATGTGTGAACCCAATTTTTTGTCCAACATCATACCAATCAAGTTTTTAGCGTGGAAAACAGGCCTAAAAACTTTTAAGAATCAAATATATGACAATTCTCCGAATTTCCAAATAATTTTTTTTGAAAGTGACAATAATGAAGTGGTCACAAAATTAACCTTTATGTGGTGGAATACTTGGAAGTGAAGCAATAAAAAATGGAGTTCATATTTATGAATCTTAGACTAAGCCATCATAACAAAAAGTCTCTTGTTGAATTCTCAACATTTGTACGAAGGGATTGATCCATATGGAAGGAACACCTTTTTGTGCTTTAGATCAAATTTATGTCTTAGTACAAAGGGATCAATCAATAAGGATGGACGGACCACTCTTTACATCAATTATTGGTGTATGAATTGAATGACACTTGTATTTACTTTAGTACTACAAAAAGAATTATGTATGACCGATCTTCGCAAATCGCAAGGATAAATGACCGTTAATAATTTGCTAGCAGTTCGCGACTAAAAACTTAAGGGTCGCGAAAATTACGAGGAAACCTTATATTTTACAACCACTACAAATCCATGTTCTAATAAAGGATTCTAATTAATGTCACATCATACTTTCTTCTACAATTTCTAATAATATTATTAATATACTAGCTGATTACCCCGGGAGAGTCCCGGGGTTGAAAAATGTAATATGACTTAATAAAAATGATAAAAGTAGAAAACATACCAATCGTAAAGTCAGTTATACAAATCAATAATTCCCATTTGCATTCACTGACTTGAACCTTGAAGCAAATGTGGCGATTCATAGCTCACTTAAGCAGTAGCTTCGGCTTTCTGTTCATACTCATGTGGTGGCTGAAGAGTAATGATGAGGTTGCGGTCTCCATACACATTGTCTATACGGCCTGTTACATAAAAACACATCAGAATATAAGAAAAAAAAAACAGTGTTTGGAATAGGAGTTTTGATGGTGGGAGCGAAATACGAACATTTGGTAGGCTAGAACTTAGCAACATGAAGCCATGGAGCAGGGTACGCTACGTATTCTCTAGAATACGGTTTGGTCCACTTATCAGCCATGAGGAGTTGTGGCGGGTGAGGAGCACCCTGCAAACATAATAATTTTTTAATATCACTAATAATATTAGAGAATAAATTACTCCAAAACAGTCATAATCTGACTGCTAAAATACCTTGATGACATTGTTGGTGAGATCAACTGTTCCTTTCTCAATCTAAAAATAGTAATAACTCATATTCCTAACCTAAAACCTAATAACTAATCAGATAAACAATCACTTAAGTAAGCTGTAATTATTTAAAAACTCATCACATCTCTCCAATCTCTCATATTCTAATGACTCCCATAATTCCTAACCTAATCAACTAAACAATCACTTAAGTTAGAAAACTATTGAAAAACTTATCACATCTCTGGAATCTCTCACATTGAAAAAAGAACTTAAAACCTAAATAAAAATATGTGTTCTTTACCTTCCGGTAGATGAAAAACAAAAAAATTAAACTCAAAGCCAATGGATAGCATCTCATCAATTTCAAAACATAAACCTTTTTAAAGGATTCGACCATTAACCATATTGAAGCTTAAGACATTAAGTAATCTATAAACCTCTTTGATCTATTGAAGCTCGTGTAAATATGTGCAGAGACAAATCACCTATTCCTTCTTTATACTTTAATCACATTAGAACCACATGCACCACACATTGAACCGAATACCCCAACACCCATATTTGAGATGCATTGTTAATTGGTTTAGGTTAGGTACTACCTGAATTTTTTCTGCATGTAATTGTAAGGTGCTCCTGAGGTATAATCTAGTTATTAATATATAATAAAACATAAAAATATGTGTAAAGTAATCGTCAATATCAGAATAAGAAAATGGACAATTGTTATTGTTATATACTTATATTTGCACAAAGTAATAATCGAAGTATTCGCTGTAATACATGAATTAATTTTATTAGATAGAGAAATTTTATAATCAAAATCATACCTCATCCCGCTTGAATATTCTCGATGGTGTGTTCGATTGATTGCTTCGAGGCATCTCCACCGTTGTTTATCCAACCATTTAAACCAGCTCTCCACGTGTGCCACACAAAATATTACGTTACATAAGATTTGACGGGGCCAGACTAAGGGTACGGTGGTTTCCGTTGATGTGTTCTCCATCTTGAACGTTTTGTAATTGGATGTGAATAATGTGATGGGCTGTGAGAGGGAAGGAGGGGTTTTAGGGTTTGTGGGAGAAGAAGATGTTACATGTGATTTAAAAAAAAAATTTAAATTAATAATTAAAAAACTCATGTGATGCGGTGATAATTCGATTTCGATCAGTTAATTTATCATTTATATCAAGAGAAAGATAAAAAAAACCAAAGAAATAAACTCATTAGACTTTAAAGTATAAAAAATATGATCATTTTAAAAAAAAAAAACCATTTAAACTTTACTATTTCTTGAAAAAAAATATGATAGGTAGTAAATTAATTAAAAAAAATTGTACTCAAACTTAATATTTAAACTTTAGCAGTACTATCATCCGTATGTAGTTTTATAGTTATTTTTTAAATATTGGTCTCTTGAATTAGAGTAAATTGTCAAAATGGCCCCTCAGGATTGGCCCAAAATGCTTGTTTGGTCAATTTTTTGAATTTTGTGCCAAAAGCACCCCTCACAGATCGAAAATTGCCAAAATGACCCATATTTAACAGAGTTTCTGACGAAGAAGAAAAACTCAGTTAAGTCTGAGGGGTAATTTCGTCCTTTCATGTTCTAATGTTTTAAAACCCATTTTAAACCCATCTTCTTCATCATTTTCATCCCCAAATAAAACCCTAAGGTTTAAGTTCTTCTTCTTCTTCCTCTCTGCTCATCCTCGTCGTTCATCTCTGCTCAATAATGTGGAAGTTTCGAGACAAGGGTGTTGATTTCAATCCTCTGCTTAAATACCGTAAGTTATTATTGCTTATTGTTGCATCGTTGTTGTCTCCACACGATCACCTCTGCTCAATATGATCAATAATTTTTTTTTTTGTTTCCAGGTAACAATCATCAGCTTTTTTTGGTGGAATTGCATTATGGTGGTGAGCTGACTGATTTTCCAGATAGTAGATATGTGGGAGGTAAACTGGCATATATTGATTATGTTGATGGTAATGTTTCAACAATGCTGAATGGTATTAGAACTTGGGTATTCAGAAGAGGATATTTCCATTTTTAGGTATTATTTTAAAGTTCCAGGTGACGATTTAGACTTTGGGTTAAGACCATTGAATGGTGAAACTGATTATAATGTAATCATGAGCTGACTTCAGCCGAAAAAATTGTCACCTGGTGTCAGACTTGAATTGACAATAATGGCGGCTCCTGTCAGTTGCTGACGTGATCTCTGTTGGGATGCCCCCAACTTCATTTGATCATGGATTTTCTATATAAAGTAAATATTCTATTAACACAAACCATTAACTCACTACACAAACCATTAAGTCACTCTTTCCTCTGCTTTTCTTCACCCTAAACCCTTATCATAATGGCATCGTCTGTGCAACCAATCAATCTTAGCAAAGCTGAGAAGGCGGCAGTTGAAGGAATCCTGGAGTTGTCTACCCGTCCTCCCAATGTTGGGATGCCCCCAAATGCCTTTGATCGGTTAGCTGAATATTGTGGGCACTTGTTGTCACAAGAAAAGATGCAACTCGACAACATGGATGATCAAGGTACATCAGATGGACAATCCTTGAAGATGAAGAGGCTGTCTGAACTAGGTGACATTCCAAAAACACCGAAGCTCAAGTTACGCCGAGTGGGGGGTAGATGGGAGCATGCTCCAAATACCTAGATTTGCAAGTCTTATTGATGCATATATATAGTGATACTGATATTTTGTATTCCCTATGATGATGATATAACTGTATAGGACATAGGTTTTTGCTTGGAACCACCTTTTTGTATGATTGATCAGGGATGAATATATATATATGATGCCCCTTGAAAGTATCAAGTAAGTATAGAATGTTATGTTTATGGAATATGGATGTCTATGTGTTAATATGATACAATGTGTTTATCAGGTGAGTGGTCCAGGGCTGTTAACATGAAAGAAAGGAGGCTTGTTGGAGGTGGCAGTTGACTGGAATGCCAAGTTGGTCTAATTGTAATGCACAATGTTGCTATGAATTTAGTATGTTTAGTATGTAATGTACAATGTGCATGTTTTTGACTGTTTGACTGTAATGGTAATTAAATGACTGTAATGGTAATCAAATGGTAATGAAATTTAATGCACAATGTTGCTATGAATTTAGTATGTTTAGTAGTTGTATGTCTTTGACTGTTTGACTGTAATGGTAATGAAATGACTGTAATGGTAATCAAATGGTAATGAAATTTAATGCACAATGTTAAAGACCATTCCCAAATGGGTCAAAATGGATTGACTGTTAAAGACCATTCCCAAATGGGTCAAAATGGGTCAAAATGGATTGACTGTTAAAGACCATTCCCAAATGGGTCAAAATGGGTCAAAATTATAACACCCCAACCGATGGCGGAAACATCGAGGCGTCACGAATGAATGATTGTTCAGTAGCTCATGGTAAATAATAAGTTTCAATAAATGATTTAAATAAATTACATACAATTGTTCTAAGAATTTGTACATCAAAATAACAAATACTAGCTACGCATCTTCAAGCATATACTCTAATCTTCGAGCAAACTATAACCTGAAACATGTTAAGTTTGAAAATATTTTGGGTCAACAAAAGTTGGTGAGAATTACATAGGTTTTGATAATTGAATAAAACTTGTACAATTCAAGTGTCATGGCAAGTCTAGTCCATATGTGAAAACATACTAGAAGTAAATCGACTGCATAATCAACCCTTGTGACTGTTATATTGTGGTACATCCCATACGCTCATGGTTCACTCGATTATGTTATGCGATAACAATCACCCACGCCACCTTTGTAGGAGGCACGTATCCGGGTGGGATTGTCAGTCCAATAGATCTATCATTGTATACCGTCGGCTGAACAATGTTAATGATTATGCTAGAATATTGTGCTTACCCTAGTCATGTTTAAGACATAATGCAACATAGAAAAACACATAGACACTTTGATGATTGAATTGCATATAAAATGTTGTAACATGTTTCACCCCAAAAATGGTGATAAATAGGAAAGGGGCTATGTAAAACTCACCTGAAGTGTATCATGAAAGAATAGCAATCAATGTCTGAAGCTGGATTAATGGAATCTCTTGTGTCCTATTAGAAGTAAAGGATACCCTTAATTCTAATGCAAATAAGCTTGTTTCTTTTCTTAGTTGTAAAGATAGTTGATTCCAACTACCTAGACTCGTATTGTAAACAATACGTGTCTTAATGTGTATAACTTAACGAACCGATAGTACTTAGCTTAGTTTCTTGAAAGGTATGTGTATGTATAATCACACAAAGTATATGCCTTTAATATAGCATTCAAAATAGCGTCTCGAAACCAATTGCAAAACAAATATTTCTTGGATAATGAAAATAACGCACGAGTTGTTCGTCTCACGATATATAAATATGTATTTATAGTTATATACTTCTATTATGATAATGTAGAGTTTGAATAGAATCTATTTGTATAATATAGCTTTAATTGTACCCAATAATAGATTTGACCATCCGATATGTTTCTTATATTTTATAGAAATTTGGGCAGAGTCTCCTCTGTTTTTGTAAGATACCAGACAACGTAAGTCGTCCATTTTTATCTCAAAACATCAATTGTCCAATTTCGCAACACAAATCAAGATCTAACTAATCTTTTACACGTGACAAGTGATTAACTTTCTAAAGCTAATATGAAAGTAAAACATACGCTTTGATAATTAATAAATATATTTATATAGTTCGCCATTTAGATAATTCTTGTAAAAATATATGCTTATGTAGGTTAGTCATTCCTCGACTCGTCCAAGCTTAACAACAAGAGTAGTTATTTTCATTATAAGTCGACTCAGTTTTAAGTTATTAATAAAAATATTTTTCCTTGCAAGTCGGTTCGGTTCGTTTAAGTGTTCACGATCTATATATATTTATGCATACAGTGTACTACAAAACAAAATAACTAAATCAAAGTCGCGGAGTGTTTATACCTTCCTGCTAAACCAGACCCGAAACTGAAGCGCAGCTGACCTGGTTCGACTGGTGGTGACTGTTGACCAGCTTTGACCGATGACTAAAGTGGACCAGAACCTTGACAAATGTTGATCCGTGTTCCGAACAACTCGATCTTACTCGAATGACTTGACCCGTAATGGAAACGAAGACAAACCCAAGCCGAGGCCAACCAAAAGTCACTCAAACATTACACCAAAACTGACCTGTTACCAAATCTGACTGATGTTGACTGAGTCCTATGCATCACCGGCTGCCCCTGGCATCGTACCCATCACCGGAACATACCTGGACCCAAAGCCAAGGCCGACGAGAAAAACACAAACCCGACCGACGACCTGCGTGTCAAACCAATCATCTTCGCATCGAACGGAATGGGAACCAAGCCTGAAAAGCTGCACCACGACTCCTATATAGCACTGCCACGAGCATCGTGACCATCACCGGTCACGGCCACCAGTCTATCCGGAGTCTGTTACGGGTGACCGGGTGGGGGTTTGTGTTCAGAAACGAGCGGGGGCTCCGATTTGGGTGAGGGAGAGGAAGGTGGTTTAAATGGTGGTGATTGTTAGCGGTGGCGGAGTGGTGGTTGTTGTGGATGCCGCCGCCGCTGCATCTGGAGGGAGAGAGAGGGTGTTGGGGTGGTTCGGTGGTGGTGATGATGAATGATGGTGATGAAGACGAAGCAATAAGCTTCGCTGTGTGTTTAATTGTTATCTCTACTACATCTAGATCAGGAAATGAAGAAGGGTTGTTGATTTAGAGGGACAAGGTGGCAGATTGTTGTGGTTTGGGTGGTTGTTGGCGGCTGTCGCTACTGCCATGAAGGAGGAAGGGGTTGCGCCGCCGCGTCACGGTGGTCGTTGCACCACCGGTGACTCGGCTGGTGAGGATGGTTCTTCATTGTTGTTGGTTTTGATGGTGATAGGGAAGGTGATGTTATCTAGAGAGGAAGAGGGCAGGAGGTTAAAGGAGGTTAAAGGAGGGTGGTTGATGGTTACGATGATGATGAGGAGGATGAAGCAAATCAGTTTTGCTTCTTGTTTCAATAATAAATAACCATAGCAAGAATTGAGGGTTCATTATTTCGGGTCAACCATAATTAAAGATTTCCAAAACTGAGTTTGGAAAGTCAATTATCTTGACTTTTGGTCAAGGCTGTATCGAAACTTTGAAGCAGGGAAGGGAAGAAGAGGGGTGGTTTGGGCCGGGTCTTCTTTGGGTTTGGGCTGGGTTTTTGTCTTGGGCCAAGCTTTAGGTTTAGGTGGAAGATTACCTCGTATACGAACCCGTTAAAATTGTGTCTCTCGTTACATCCCACTCGTATAGTCGTTTAAATATTAGAATCACGTATTTAATTTATATGAACCAACTAAAATCGAGTATTTGGACTATATATTCGTTATATATTAATAATAGACGTATATATAGACGTGTGAACATTTATAAGAATTAATAATAATAATAATAATTATCATTATTTATTGAAATAGCGAGGCGTTACAGTCTCCCCTACTTTAGGAAACTTCGTCCCGAAGTTATTAAAAACACGTGGTTTAGGTAAATGCTTGGACGTCTATCATTTAGTTTAAAGTATGGCAGAAGTTTTATGGATACTAGGATAAAGTGTTACGTATGAGTTATGAGGGTTGGATTACGATAGTCTAAAGTAACGAGGGGGAATAAACACCAAACCTAAGTTACATGAGATAATAGACTATGGATGGGCTAAATGAACTGCCAATTAACTAGTGTTTGTTTTTGGCTCGACCCCAAATCTCATTTCCGATGTATCGTTAGTGTTTCTTACCAAAGTCCTAATAGAATTTCACACCACCCCAACGTACCTGTAAATTCATGATTACGTTCCGGACCGCAATCACCAATTTACCTTACATTAGGGTTTTGTGTCCTTCTATGACTCTAAACACACATGCAAGTAATGCAAAATACCCTTGTGATTGAATCGCATACAATGCATCCAAAAATGAGTCCAACTGTTGAGCAAGAATTCAACTTCATATTTCATCTCTAAAATCTCTAAAATACTATAATGTTTGCAAACATACATTACAACTTCAACAAAAGATGATCATTACAATAAGAAACAACATACATTGAGTTTTTATCATTACAAAACGACCTACATTGAACTAAAACATGATATAATACATGATGATTCCAAACCAAGTCATCCATAGATAAGTTTTCAGCTTCTTGTTCTCGGATTTGAGTGTCCCAACCAAGGTCTGCAATGCTGTGTTATTGAGTCTCAGTTCTTCATTCTCTTCACTATCATTGCTACTACTAGGAATCTGACCCAAGGGTAGTTCAGCCCAACAAACGAAACCACATGTCCTCCCCTTCTTGTTGCAGCAGAAAAACCGCCTACCAGGGTTTGCAGAGGTGGAAGACACACGTATGATAGTAGGAGCTCCACATTTGCATAATACCATCGTCTAGGTTAGTTAATCGAAACCTGTATGATTTGGAAGACAAACGAAATCCACACTTATGTATGATTTGGGAATTAGGGTTTGTATGATTTGGGAATTAGGGTATGTATGATTTGGGAATTAGTTTTGAATTGAGAGGAAGAAGAAGAAGAAGGTCTGAAGATGAAGAAGATAGGTTTAAAATGAGGTTTTAAAGGTTAGAACATGAAAGGACGAAATTACCCCTCAGACTTAACTGAGTTTTTGTTCCTCGTTATAAACTCAGTTAAATATGGGTCATTTTGGTAATTTTCGATCTGTGAGGGGTGCTTTTGGCACAAAATTCAAAAAAAATGACCAAACAAGCATTTTGGGCCAAACCTGAGGGGCCATTTTGGCAATTTACTCCTTGAATTATGTAAATTTATTTCAAAATGACAAAATTACAGAAAAATCCTTTATGTTTACCCAAAATTGCATGTTTCTTCCTTAATGTTTAAAACTTGTACGATTCATCCTTTAATGACGTTTTTGTTGCAGGAACATTCTTTAATGAAGGTTTTGTTGCATGAAACGTCCTTTCTCACTAACGGGGTTAGCTTTTATGGTTAACTTCTCCTCTAGGGACCATTCTTGCCAAATCTGAAATTTTCAAACCATTCTTGCCAAATACAAGGGGATTTTTTTTATTTTAATTTGTATATTAATTTAAAAAAAATCAGCATCAAGACTTGGGTTTAATTCTTTCCAAACACACAGCATCAAGACCATTCTTACCAAACACATAGCATCAAGACCTAGGTTTAATCCCTGATGATCTGAAACGGGTTGATTATTGTTGTTTCTTGGTTGGTAGTTAGGTCCATTTTCCAAGGCTTCCATAGCTTCGAAATAGAACCATGACGAATGGAACTGGCCACCAGGGAAGGAGGAGGTGTGTAGCTTCTCGGCACGGTGGCGTTAAATGAGCTTCTCCATCTTGTGGCGGCAGTGGGCGGAGGTCTTGGCCGGGGTGACGTCAAGGCCAGGAGGTGGTGACCTTTTCTACAACGACGTCCAAATCGGAGTTTTTTTATTTAAAAAAAAAAGCATGGTTGAGGTCGTACCATCGTTAACGGTAGGCTTCGATGAGGACAAGGGCTTCGTCGCAGGTCCAGCATGGTGGTGGGAATTTACGCTTAACGGCGACTGTGGTGCACATGGGTTAAGAAGGTAATTGAAGGGATTATTGTTTAGGAGTGTGTGGTGGAGAGAAGGAAGGAGTGGTTGAGAATAAATGGGAGGTGGGTGGGTGGTGACATCAGCGACATCCATTGGCACTAGGGCTGTTCATCGCTCGTCGCTCGTTCGGAAAATGCTCGAAAAATGCTCGTTTGATCTTCCGCTCGGTTGTATATGAGCCGATCGGCTCGGTTCGGTTTGTAAACGAGCCAAGCACGAGCAAAGGTACGCTCGGCTCAGTTTGGCTCGAATAAATTTTTATTTATTTAATAATAAATATACACACAATTTACAGATAAATTTAAGGCTTTGTATATTAGATTATATTGGATTTGAGTCAGTATATGCAAACAAAATATAACCAGCCCACTTAACTCAATAAAAAAATATTAAAACTAGATTTAATAGTAAAACAATAAGTCATGAGGTGACAGTCTTGACTTCTTTATGTTATTAGTCGTCCATCGCTAATCGTCGCTTGATATCACACCTATGTCACAATGCAACAACTGTTCTCTGACGTATGCTCATCACCTCACCAGCCTCAATCTAAGCCTTATCCTTGGACACTAGGATCTAAATATTAGTGTTATCATCGGACATTTCGAGCTTAGTTGTCACCCGACAATGAAAACATCGAAGGAAACATCCCAATTTTATGATTGTCCATATTACTCTCCGCTCGATTCTTGCTCGGCGCTCGCTCGAAAAATTAGCGCTCGAAGAATGCTCGTTCGGTTTTCGGCTCGATTGTAAACGAGCCGCTCCGCTGGGTTTGATTTGTAAATGAGCCAAGCACGAGCAAAGCTCCGCTCAAATCGGCTCGGCTCGTGAACAGCCCTAATTGGCACCATACACCAACCACCACCTGCAACTGCCATCACGAACCCTAATTTCCCTAAATCGACAAGCACCCCTGTAACCCCACACCTACCAAATCTAAACTCATAATCAAGTTGCATATCTGGACGATGGTTTTATCTACATTGCATCTTTCAAATTTTGTTACTATAGCTAGTAGTGTTCGAAGATCCTTCGTCAGTTAATTTGTCGATGTCTAGACTACAAACAAAGAAAGATTCAATGAACCTGAGGAACAGGAGGTGCTATGCTTGATGGTGATGGTAATCCTTCGTCTGATATTTTTTTAAATTAGTAAACAAATTAAAATTAAAATAAAAAATCCCCTCGTATTTAGCAAGAATGGCAAGAATGGTTTGAAAATTTCAGATTTGGCAAGAATAGTCCCTATAGGAGAAGTTAACCAGAAAAACTAACCCCGTTAGTGAGAAATGGCGTTTCCTGCAACAAAACCTTCGTTAAAAGATGTTCCTGCAACTAAAACTTCATTAAAGGATGAATCCTACAAGATTTAAACATTAAGGATGAAACCTGCAATTTTGGGTAAACATAAAGGACGTTTTCAGTAATTTTGTGTTTCAAAAATATGTTTTTGTTTGAATATCAAAGAAAAAAATTCATATTTTTCTAAATATTGATAGTTTTAATAAATTTTTGTATGGTATCTATCATCATTTACTTACGTGATACGATTCTTTTATTTATTTATTTTTTTTTTGGGAAGGTGACTTTCATTATGAGTGACTCATTGTCACTCCGTCGATCCATTTTGAACCGACTACCCGCCAAGGCTGGCTTGACGATGTTCTATCGGGCCTCGTGCAGGATTCATCGGCCTTGGTGGCTCCCCCCCCCCCCCCCAAAAAAAAAATCGTACTGCCTTCACACGAGTTGCCTCGCTGAAGTAACAACCAGATTAAAACTGGGGTGACACTCAAGATCGAACCCCCCTCGGTGGGTTTGTCAACATCATTGCACACTAAATGCCTCACTATTTGATGCAGGTGGGGGATTGAACTTGAGTCTCCTAGGGAGAAACCAAGTGTTTACACCACTTGATCTATAGATCATTGGCGATTTTTTTTAACAATCAACTTCATCAAAAACACGCAGTCTGTCCTCAAATCAAGGACCGATGCACAACCCGCTTACATCATGTACATCGGGTTATTACACCAATCAAGCCATGCATTGTTCTTAAATCTCGATCAATTTCTAAGCCAAAAACATGTCTTTGATTTCACACTAGCCACAATCTCTCAAGCTGTGGTCCCCTGTGATAATAAAAATACCTTGCACAATTTCCTTCCATTACTTGTTTCCAGAGACCGACTTGAATACCTCCAACAAGTCTCTAACATCAAACGCATAAACGGGTGCAAGATCACACCAAGACCCGATTCTCGTTAAAACCTCCAAAGCGACGATGCATGCCGTGAGTAAGTGCTCCACTAATTCTTCTCCATCGTCACATAAAGGACAAACCGAATCACCTATGTGAATATGCCGTTTCTTTAGCTCCAGCCTTGTAGGAATACGGTGCATTTTTGTTCTCCATGCAAAGATGTTGCATTTAAGAGGAACCCAATTCACCCAAAGCATTCACAACATATTTGCATCCATTTGAACCCATTCAGTTTTAACTACTCTACGAATTTTTATGATTTTGATCACTATATAACTTATTTTGAAAGATTGGAATGGTTTTGCGGCTCAATCAATCATCTTCCAAGCCTTTCATGCCTGTAGTTTTTGCTAAGGGTGTATTTTTATATTAGTTGTCAGTTCTAATCTTTGATTTTAATATCTAATCTCAAACTTGTATGTTAACTCCATCTAACCCTATTTTTAGTGGTTTTTAGTTATACAAGGAAAATAAACAATTCAATCTTTTAACATCTCGTTTAACATATTAACAAATAACTCCTTTAACGCCTCTTGGCATAAGGAGGGAATGGTATGCAATGCTGGTTAACATGACATGTATGTTTTCCATAACTTTCCAAATCAATGGAAATCTTACACGCATTGTATGTTTTCCATGCCACGACCAATTTTTAAATTTAAATATATAATAACTCAAAATACATATTTTTTTTGATATAAAACAATATTTGTATTTAAAACAAATTAATAAAATGAATCGGTGATGGAGATGGAGGTCAATGGAATGGAAATGGAGATGGAGGTCGATGGAGATGAAGATGAATTGGAGATGGAGATGGAAATGATGTATAGATGAATTGGTGATGCACACTGGATGAGTCGATTCGGGGTTTTTTATTGCCTTTTGTTTTTGTAACTTTTTTTTTTTCATTTTGTACAAATTATTTGCTACCACTTAGCTACATTAATAGTATATTATCCTATCTATTAATATTTTAACGTTGATGAGTAGTGATTAGACACGTGGCTAGTTACTGTTGGCCCAATTTTTTTTATGTCCCCCCGCTGCTTCCGTTTATGTGTTGCGGTGGTGAAATACCTTTTCTCTTCTCCATGGAACCTGGGTTCAAATCTGCCTCGCGTCTTTTTTTTTCTCTTGGACATGTAACATGGTTTTCTTTTTCTTATGACACATGTTTCTGCCTGTGACTCAGCTTATGTTCATTACATCAGTGCATATCCACGTTGAGTACAGGTGTTGATTGACAGCGACAGAGGTCCACCCACACTCCACGTTTCTCCCTTACGTGTTATCTCCACCATTCTGTCCAACCACTATAAATTTTATAGTATAAACACAACCATCACACCCTTTTCTCCCCATCTCTCTATCTGAAGATTTTTTATTCAAATCAGCTATTAAGCGATAGAGAGGAGGTGACTATTGTGTTTAAAGAAAGAGATGGAGAAAGAGACAGAGGTCCCAGACTGTGAAGCAATATGGCCACGAAAACCCACCGTCCGCGGTTGTGCTCCGGTGATGTTGATGGTTTCGGATGAGTGTCGGTGTGTGTGTGTGTGTGTGTGTGTGTGTGTGTGTGTGTGTGTGTGTGTGTGTGTGTGTGTGTGGCAGAGAGAGAGGGGGGAGTTGTGAGCGTGTACGGCTGATGAAGATTGATGAGATAGAGACACAAATTCCACTTGCAGGGTTTTACCGCGAGGCGCGTGAGACACGAGGATCCAAGTCAACGGTCACAATAAACAAACACTAAATGTAATATATGAAAACCAAAATATTAAGTTTTGCACCATAAACCAACAGCGGAAGCATATCTTGTTTACAACCAAAAGACATAACGTAGTTTGAAAACATTATTTAAAATGCACTAGGACCCTAGACGTCGTGCAAAACTTCGTGCGCCTAATCCATTGACTGCTACCTTAGCGACCTGAGAAAACATGCCAAAAATGTCAACATATCATGCTGGTGAGTTCACAGGTTTTACAAAAGAGTTTCCATAAGTTTGAAAAGATCATTTCCATTAATACTATGTTATAAGAACGTTAGCTAGACGTTAAGTATCTTTACTACTGTCACACCCTCAAAATCCACTTGCGGAGTTTTACCGCGAGGCGTATGACAAACCAGGATCCAAACCAACGATCACAATAAACAAGTCTAAATGAACATAACGCAATTTCAAAAACAATGTTTAAAATCCCCAATTACAGCGGAAGCTTATTCAAATCATAATTCAAAATAAACCAAGTGTTCAACGTTTGAAAACCATGCAATCCTAACTAGACGCCGTGCAGACGCGTGCGCCCTAGTTCCATTGTGCTACCTTAGCGACCTGAGAAAACATGTAAAAGTTTACGTCAGCACAAAAATGCTGGTGAGTTTACAGGTTTTGTAATCCAAGTACCAAGTTCAACCTATCCATACTATAACAAATCGAAAACCAGAGTACGCTAGCTAGGCGTATGTTTTGTTACTATCACGATTGGAAAACCATTACTAACTCGCAAACCAGATGTCGTGCCCGATGTAGTAACCTGTTGTTCCTGTTTGAGACAATATGCACCCGCCGACCCTCCAAGTCGACGAGCGGGGTTGGTCACTCCCAATAGCGCTATTCACATTTCCCCGTTGTGCTAACCCGCACATTCATGGTTCCCCCCGGGACTTCCAAAGATCGTATAGTAAACCATAGAAACCCATAGTATGACAGTAGTTACCAAACATAAGTTTTTAACACATGTTTTCTCCCCCGAAAAGTGAAACCAGTTAAAAGAGGGGTCGTAAACTCACCTTAAGTTGCGTTACTCCGTAACACGGATAAGCTCAGCAGCTATGCTAGTCCCGTAAAGCGGCGACCTAACATATGACAGTTACAAGTACTTAGACTAATAACCCGCAGGTTAGTTAGTCCCTAGATGTCCAGACCATAACCAAGTTCGTTTGAAAACACCGTGACTGTTTAACTGACCCAATGTACAAGACTCGACATCCCATTGGTGACCCGAGACTCCCCGTGTTATGTTTACGCTCCCAAACAAACAATCATGCAATCACACTTAACATACGTTAACGTCCAACAAGTTATAGCACGTAGTTCACGTATCACATAATTACATCCAAACATATGTTACCAAGTTATTAGATATGTTACGGGGTTCCTAGCATGTTCCTAGATGTCAAATCGGGTCTCGGAATGCTAATTTACACTTACAGCAGCAGTATACGCGATTAGGAAAAGTCAACTAGCATTTAGGTTGGTCAACTGGCATTTAGGAATGCTAATTGCATGTAATATAGGCATTTAGGGTCATAAGACATGTAAACCTTGACTTTATAGGCGATTAGGGCTATAAGACATGTATTTCACTAGCAATTAGGTCATAAGACATGCATCTATTAGCAATTAGGTCATAAGACATGCATCTGTTAGCAATTAGCTCATAAGACATGCTGTTCACTAGCAATTAGCCCCTACTCGCCTATACTATAGGCGATTAGCCTCCTAATCGCCTATAGTATAGGCAATTAGGATTGCTACTCGCCTGTAACATGGCTGTTCCGGTTTTTCGCGCGTTTAACACCCCAAATCAGATCCAGAACGTGTGTAATCATCCAATATCAACCCAACAACTATACCAAACATGTTTAAACCAAAATCCTTCGTTTAGCCTCGATCTAACAGCCATGAATGTAACCATGCATCTCAAACAATACATACAACATGAACATCACATTATCATGCAAGAACCTTAACCCTAATGAACAATAAATCAGATTCTATCATCATGCCTCTGTTATTAATCTGAAACTAATCTAATAACATGAAATCATCCATCTTTAGATCATAAAAACCCTAGCTTTTAATCATAAACACACATAACACATGTATGATAGTTAGAATCCGATTAATAACACTTATTAACGATTTTCAGAAAGCTTAAACGTTTTAGAACAGGTCTGGACCATTAGGGATTTAATAAAAACGTTAATAAGATTGCATAGATGGAAACCACACCTTAGATTTGTGAAAGATTGATGAAACAAGCTTGAAACCTTGTGTTTTGATCAAAAATCGCGTTCCAGAGGTTGTGTGTGTGTTGGGGCGGGTTATGGGACGACTAGGGTTTGTATTATGAAGTTTAGGAGGTCAAGCATTGTATTTATAGTCGTTTTTAGTCGTCCAGCCCGTAACACGCGATTGTGCAGCAGCTATACGCGATTAGGGATCCTAATCGCATGATGTTCATGCATTTGGGGCCTAATCGCCCCCTAGGGCATGCGATTAGCCCCCAATCGCCCATAAGATTGCCCAATCGCCCTCCCTATAGGCGATTAGCCACCCCTAATCGCCTATAGGGGCTGGTTCCTTGTATTTTGCGCGTTAAACCCCGTTTTAACATATGTTAACCCATTATCACATACCGACAAGTCACATAATGATTGTAAACACATAACACTTGCAAACAAACATATTCACACTCGTTCACCAATTCCCGGGACTCGAGACTTGTATGTTCCGTATGACCTGACGATTCTACGAATCGTCACCATTTGTACACTTGGTTAAGGACTGACATCTAATGAACCTCTAGACCAACATCCAATGATCTTCTATACTAAACCGGTAGTTCCCGAACCATAACACGACTTAACTAACCCAGTTAAGTACAATATACGCGTGACGCGCTAAGGTAGACTTTCATCTAGACAACGTTGTTAACCAGAAATTGCCGGGTGTCACAACTACTACGAGTTGGAAACCATTACTGACATGTAACCCCAGTGTGTGCCTATAATGTATGAATCACCGTCATCATCGGTGATCCCGAAAGTTATAGACAATATGCACCTGCCCGGCTCCGAGCCGTCGAGTGGGGTTTGTCAAGCCCAATAGATCTATCCACATTTCCCCGTTATGTATACCCACATACTCATGGTTTCCCCTGGGACTTCCTGATGAAATGCCCGTATATTAAACAACAATAACCATAGTATAACATGACCTTTAAGAAATGTAAGTATGTAGCATGTTTCTCCCCCGAAAGCAAAACAGTAAAAGTGGGGTTGTGACACTCACCTTAGGTTGCGTTACTTGAAAAATAGTTAAATCAACAAGCTATGATAGCCCCAAATAGCGGCGACCTATCATGAGACGTATATAAGTACCCAGACTAATAACTCGTAGGTTAACTAGTCCCCGAATGTCCAGACCATAACCATGTACGTTTGAAAACACCTTTGACCGTTAAACCGACTACACAAGACAAGACCCGACATCCCACGTGTTAACCAAAAACGAGAAATTAAGCAATCACATGCAACTATACACTTAACATGCATCCATGTTCACTACATCTATCATACGAGTCATATATAACATAAACGAGTTCGAACGCGTGTTACCAGGTTATTAGACATGCCACGGGGTTCCTAACATGTTCCTAGGTGTCAAACCATGTTACGGGATGTCAAAATACACTTACAACAGCAAAACATACGATTAAGAATCAAACAGGCAATTAGGAAAGTCAACAGGCAATTAGGATATGTAATCACCTGTTCTGCATGTGAATAGGGGCCTAATAGCCTATAAAGGCATGCGATTAGGGGCTAATCGCCCAAACACAGGCGATTAGAACTCCTAATCGCCCCCTGCAATTCCAATGCCCCTTTTTGCGCGTTTAACCCTCCAAATCAGATCTGAAACATGTAAAAACACCCAACATCAAACCCAAATTATTAAACAACCCATTCCAAACAAAAAGCCCCAATTTATCACTGGTCTAACACCCTATTTGCAATTATTTTCAAAAATGGCAAAGTACTAGGTAACATTGAATATGCATATTTTTCCCTAAATGGTAAATAACCAGATCTCATCACCTACAACCGTGCAAATCATCATTCCTCTGCTATTATACCATTCTAGTGTAAACCCTAACATCAAACAATCATCAAATCATATCATAACACCCTAAATCTTTAAGAATCACTCAAACAGGTCAAAATGCATATTATCATCAAAACACCATAATAATTGCTCAAAACCTTAGGAAATCATCTTAACAACTCATACACATCAGTAAAACATCAAATACATGGAAACATTCACGTTTTAACCATTAAAACTGTTTCTTGCATGAATACTCCACATAGAGTGTAACACCCCAACCGATGGCGGAATCATCGAGGTGTCACGTAGTGACGATTGTTCAAAAGCACATGGTACTAAAATGTAAATATTATTGAATAATCCAAAATTGTCTTACATGGAAATGGAAATTACATTGTTTAAATGAAATGTAAATATTGAAATAACTAAATTAAAATAAAGCACTAAATGTTCCTTGCTAAAGCACTAGATCAAACTGTACCTGAAACATGTACAAAATAGGTTTGGTCAACATATGAAATGTTGGTGAGCATTCCTAGTTTTGATATATATAGTAAGTTAAAAAGTATACAATTCAAGTGCAAGCTACAGTGCAATTATGTAAACTATGTATCATACAAATGAGCGAAATCAACCCTGTGACTGTATAATGTACTGTATGAACTATAGTGTACTTATCCAATAAATGGATAAAAGCTTAACACTGGCCACGGATTCTCCGATGAAAAAGGGGGAGAATCAATCTAGGCGGGTTGTCAATCCAAATAGCGTTATCCAATGTTAAGGTCGGCTTGTACCATGTTAATGATTTCACTAAGTACAAATGTAATCCACATGTAATGTCTAAGCATAAAGCACGTTGTAAGCAATGCACATAGTACTAGAATTGTATTGTAAAAGTGTAAACTTGTATTTGAAATTGTAATAGTGTACATGTAACACCCCAAAAATGTATAAAAGCAAAAAGGGGTAGGAATACTCACAGTTCACGTAATAACTTGAAATTGAACTTGGACAACGAAATATGTGTTGGAAATTATCCCAAAGGATCAACCTAAAGAATTTGATAACGTGTAAGGGAAATAACTCTAGGATAGATGTATTTCTAGGGCTTCGAATTTGGGGATAAGTATTCGTTTTGATTAATAAATAAATTGTTTAATAATTAAGAGAAATTTGGTAAATATATAAACAAAGGTCTTTTTGTAAATTTTAAATTGAATATAGTCACAAGATACGGTTTTAAGTATGAAAATAATTTTTATAAAATTATTTTCTTGAAAATAGAATATTTAATCTAATTATTTCAAATTGTCAAAATATGATTTTAATATCTAAAAATATTAAAATTAAAGAATTCTTGAATTAAAAATTGTATTTCTGTTCCAAATGAATAGAAATAATTTATGTAAAATTTTGGTACAAAAATATTGTAAAATAAATTTTATTATGAATTATTTATGATTAAAACTAACAAAAATTTATTAAAAAATATAAAATAAACGGTTTTTCTGAAATAAAAATATTTTCTGGAATGTTTAAGAATATACAAGTTTAGGATAATTTTTGTGAGATTTAATAAAATCGTTTAGATATTTTTATAGAATTTAATAAATATAAATGAATAAAATTGTATTATTAATAATATATATTAAATAATTTATTTTTGAAAAACTAAAAATTGGATGATGAACTTTATCATTTGGAGATCATATGATAATTTTTGTAGAATTTATAAAATAGTTTTAGTATTTTAAAACGATTTTTAAAAGAATAAGGAAAATATAAATATAAAGGATCACAAAAAAATAGGTTGTTTATGGTGGGATTCGAACCCGTGTGGTCCGGTTCGCAATGCACCAGACACAACCACTTGGTCCAGACCAGTGGTTGTGTTTGGGTTCAGTGTATTTAAAATAAATAATACAAGTAAAATCGTGTTCTTCCCCAAATTCAAACATATGAGCCCTAACTTTCTAATCGTTTAAATCACGATGCTATAATGTAATTAACCATAGGGGTTTTGATGCTAAAGGGCCGATGAGTAAACCCCACTAAAAATTTAGAACTTACAATGATGTTTTCGGGTATGAAGGCTTGGTCAACAAAAAAGTCAACCGATCAAAGAAGGCTTCAATATCAAGTTGTTCAACAGAAATTGAGGTTAAGAGAAGGATTTTCGGTGGGTTTAGGTGGTAGGGAATGATTCAATTTATACTACAACATCCAGTTTGTATAATTGGAAAATTTCAACTCGCTTTTAATATATACGCGTGATAATTGATTTTGGAAAGGAATTAGGCTGTTAGACGCGTTAATTATGCATAGGTTTGACGTGTAGTCGTTAGTCGGTCAAACCAAGGCTATCAATGATGATTATCCACGATTTCAGCTGTTGGTTTCTCTTTTTTTTTTCTTTTTTTTTTGTTCGTCGCACAGTAGCAGCAAGGGGAGAAGGAAGGAGAAGGCATCGCGTCGAAGAGGGGTTAAATACATTTCGAGTTGAGTTCATAACAGGAACCATTCGTAGCTCAGTTGGTTAAGCGTGTGGGTGTTTGGGGGGGACTGCTCCGGTTCGAAACCCGGCTGGAGCACTCCTTTTGTTGTTTTTTTTTTTTTTTAAGTGAGGGGAAGGGAGTGATGGGCTTAGCTTCTTGTGGGCTGGTCAGATGGGCCGAGTTGTTTGTGGGTTTGAGTTTGGATGTTGGGCCGCTGGGCTTCAAAAGGAAGGGAAAGGGGGTTGGTTATGTTGGGTTGTAGAGATGGTAAAAAAATGTATCTATATAAAATCTGATTTTTTTTATTATTATTATTATTATTATTATTATTATTATAAAAAAAATAAAAAGTGACGGATGTCACATAGAGCAAGTATAAAGGTTTAGACTTGTTTTAGAAACTCATTTCAAAGGTTTTCAAAGACATAAACTTGATAAAACTAGGTCTAGACCTTTGGAACCAAGATATCAACATTACAAAGGCTTAGGGTAGATAACACACCTTGGATCTTGCTAAAGAAAAAGATTAGGAATGATGGGTTTTAGAGCAAAAACGAGTTCCAGGGGTGTATTATGGTGTGAGTGAGGCTTGGGACGAGTTAGGGTTGCACAAATGGTGTTTTACAAGTCAAGGGTTGTATTTATAGGTGTTTCTACTCGTCCAAGCTGCAACAGGCGATTAGGACACGTGATTACACGTAATCGCCTATAATAACAGGCGATTGGGGCTACTCACCCCCTTGTAATCGCCTATAAGCCTTCTAATCGCCTATAAGCTATCCCTACTCGCCCTCAGCATCTCATTTTGGGTTTTTGGCGCGTTAAACACTATTTTAACACATATAAGCACGTATTCGCATACCGACAAGTCATGTAATGATTATAAACATATAATGCACGATAACTAACACGTTTACATTCGTTCACCAATTCCCGGGACTTGAGACTTGTGTGTGTGCGTTAAACCCGACGATTCTACAAATCACCAATCCTTATACACATGGTTATGGACCGACTCCCAATAATCCCGTGGATCATTGTAACGACTCCTGATGATTTCCCCGAGCCATCATAACGACTCTACTGACCTAGTTAAGTATGTAATATGCATGACTCGCTAAGGTAGACTTACTAGTTTGACCAATGTTACTAACCTGAGTTTGCCGGGTATCACAAATGTGTAGTCCGATAAGAGAACCATGAAGACTTCTTTTATGCATTCCAGTATTTGTACTGGAAACATTTTATTCAAAGTCGTTATATCGCATTTAAACTTTATAATACAAAATATAAATACACAAATTATTTTCAGTATGTCTCATATAGCTAATAACATCACTCCTTTTTTTGGAAAAAAATCAAATTTAAAATTAGTTTTGCATATGGCAACTGTTATAATATAGTCATATGCGTGTGTATATATACATCGGTACATGTATATAATCAGAACTGGTAACTTTCCCGATCGATGTAACCGAGTATTCTCCCGACTATTCTCCATTGGACTGTTTGACACGCGCGCAACCGAGTATGACTTTAACAGGGCGCCGCAACGCACGCACTGATTACCAACTAGTTGTGTTAAAAAAAAATTCATTGTAAAATTTGCTATCGTGATATTTGGTAGCAATTGCTTGATTTTGTAGTAGTGATTAATCAATTGGTTAACTTGTTCGATTTATTTGATTAGATTGTTAGTTTTCAGTCTAATTAAATTAACTTTGGTTAGTAACCCAAACCAACCTTTGGCTAAAATATTTGCGTAGAAGATATGAAATGAAGGTATAAAAACTAAAAATATATGAATACATGAAAGGTTCTTGTCACACTTCAACCCGGGACATGTTGACATGTCACTAAAGGATAAAATCTGAGTTAACAACAAAATTTTGAAACAAATGAAAGGAAACTAAGTCTTAATTTATTTAATTACTGAAAATAAATAAAAATGAAAAAAGTATGTTCTAGTTTAGTTAATTTTAGTTCAGTTTCATTTGTTTTGTTTCGGTTAGCGATTCAATTATTGCTCACCTCTAGATATTGTTAATCACGTAACGTGTCTATTTTTTAAATTAAAAAAATTATATAGATGCTATACTCAAATTAAAGAGAGTAAAATACTTGTTTTTATGACGTATTTTTTTTTAATAAATACTAACATAGGAAAAAAGTTATGACCATTTAATAATCATGATGTAGTTCGTTTTTTATAAGGGGTAATCTGTAGCTCTAAATTAATTATTTTGAATCTGGTTAGACAATAAACATAACAATTAGCAAAATCTATACATATAATAAACCAAAGCAATTTTAATGACATGACACTCAAAGAGGGTATTCTCTTCATTGAGTGTGCCATGTGTCATCCCATGTGGCAAGGGCTTTATTTTAGGAAAATAATAATTTAAAATTTAATACAATAAACCAAAGCAATTTTAATGACATGACACTCAAAGAGGGTATTCTCTTCATTGAGTGTGCCATGTGTCATCCCATGTGGCAAGGGCTTTATTTTAGGAAAATAATAATTTAAAATTTAATATAATAAACCAAAGCAATTTTAATGACATGACACTCAAAGAGGGTATTCTCTTCATTGAGTGTGCCATGTGTCATCCCATGTGGCAAGGGCTTTATTTTAGGAAAATAATAATTTAAAATTTAAAAACAAAATTAGTTTTTTATCTCTAATGTTTTCTCCCATAACTTTTAAACGTTAATATCTTTTATATACGAGATTTTTTAAAGAAAAAAATTACACCAAATTAACGAGCGTTTTATTATCTTTCCAACGGGTACCATAGTGCTATATAAAAAACGGAGAAAAAAACGACTATTTTTTTGTGTGGTTTTGTTTATATAGGAAAAAAACACAAAGTGTTCAAGTTATTCATTAATCATGTATAGACAAGTCATTAGTTATGTTCAAACCAGTAAATATGATTTTTATTTACAACATTTGTTAGCATTGGAGTTGTACATTGTTTTAGGTTAGGTTTTAATATTAGAGTTATACATTGTTTAAGGTGGCTGAATGTATTGGTGCTAAACAATCTTTGTCCCCTTGAAATGCTTGGGATCTTAATATTTTTTTTAGGTGTTGATGTTGTAAGGTGAAATGGATCTTTTTGTATATTTTTTTAAAAGTATCTAATGTAAGTTGATACATAGATGCCATTTTTATAGTTTAGATAATTTTAATTTTATTCACTTTACTTAGATTTCTCAACCCGGGACGCTCCCGGGGTATAAGCTAGTAATAGTATAATATGAGTAAAATTACATACCGTATTGTGTATTGGGCTCATATATATAGATCTTTTTTTTAAAGTACCCCAAAATTTACAGACCCTATCGAGTTGGCCTCTCCGACCCACTCAATGGCCGTCCAAATATACAAGGACTCTTTTCGTAAAGAACCAGAAAAGTGAAGGACTTGTAACCCAAGTTAACGAAACAAGTTCCCGCTTTTCGTCAAAATCACACAAAACCGAAATAATATTCCAACGACTAACGGTTTCATCTCGTAAATTTAATCACACTTCCATATTATTAATATTAATTTATTATTATTGTTAATAGTATTAATATAATATTAATCTTCTTCGATTGAATCTCCATTAAACCCTAATTAATTCTTCCTTTCATCTCCTCCATTTCATCCAACATTGTTGTAACATAGATCTGTAAGCTCTTCATTTACTCGCGTTATCTTATTATTATGTGATTGTTGTGTTACAAATTTTCATTTAGGTGATGAATAGGATCGTAAATTGATGATTGTGATTGCTTTATGTTACATTTTGGATTAATTTAACGTCAAAATTGTCGATTTGTTTTGCTATTTTGTGCGAAAAAAGTAATTTGAACAAAATGCGTCTGCATTTTAATTTTATATACTAAATTACTAAGTAATGAAGAAGTTATATTTCCATTTATTGCCAAAAGCAGTGAAATTTTATTTACTCATGGTTAAAGGATGTAATGTGCTTTTTTTGCATAAAAATTGGATGAATTTTTTAAATCTAAGTTAACCCTAGCATGTTTTAGTGTTTAACATAGTGTTTGTGTGTGTGTTTTCATATGTCTAGTTTTTTTTAAGGAACCTTTGGTGTGTTGATGGTCATTGTACTTAAAAATTCTATTTTTTGCTTTTTGTATATATTTTGGTATCTTGATATGTTTATTTGTAATTTGGATTTAGGTTGCCATGAATATGATATCAATTTGGAGGTCATGAATGGAGAGTGATATATGTATTAGTTTGTTCACTGCTCGTAGTACTTGTTTTTAAAGAGATGTTACCAAGGTTAAGTTGATATTCGTTCGTATAGATAAGTTAGCAAAATAGATTGATTTTTAGTATGATGTCTAAGTCTTTAGTTTTTATGAGGAGTGGTTAATTAGTTGCAAGAAGATAAGAACTAGATCATTGTGGTCGCAAGTTCAAATCCGAGTCAACACGAGTTTTATCCTCCAGTGTTACCTTGGAGCACATAGTTCTTGTGGGGCACAATGGTTGTCATCCCGTGGTAGAATAGATGTGATAAGGTTATTGTGGAACTCCAAGCCCCACACCGATACCAGCGTGGACCCGGTTAAGACAACATAGTATGGCTGGATGTCGGGTGGCAGGCCTGCAAGAGGTGGGTGTGGCGTACTTATCCCCATAAAAAATGATGGAAAATCACTGTTAAAAAAAAAAAGTTTCAAGATCTGTATGCTTGTTTTTTTAATAATAATCAGGCAAAGTTTTGTTTGTCAACACGTTACAACAGCATTGTTATTGGTTTCTTTAATAGTGGTTTAAGGATTTAGTATGCCTTTTTCTAATAAAAATTGGAAGATTATTCATAATCACCAGCATGTTTTAGTTTTGCTGGCTTTTTTTTCATCTATCTAGGGTTCCTCAAAGCATTTTTGGTGCTTTGATGGTCATTATACCTTCAAAAGTTACATTTTGGCTTTCATATTTTAGTATCTTGATATGCTTTGTGTAATTTTGTTTTAAGTTCCTATAAATATGATAATCAATTTGGAGGTCAGAATGGACAGTGGAGGTATTAGTTTGTCCCCTGTTCATTCTCAATGATTGTTTGAGGGGATGATGTTACAAAGTTTAAGTCGATGTTTGCATAGAGAAGTTAGCGAAGTAGGTTGATTTTCCTTATCATATCTAAAACTTAGTTACATGCTGTTGGATATTATATTATCCAAAGTTTAAAAGAACGGAAATGAGCCTCGAGGCTTTTTCCCTTCGCCTCATGAGGCGTAAGCTCGAGGCGCAATCAAAAAATAAATATGAAAATTGTGTCTATAAAAAATAAAATACTTGACCTAGAAAAGTCTAAAACATCAAAAACACACATCAAAAATAAAATAATTGACCCAAAAAGTCTAAAACACAAAAAAAAAAAAAAAACACATCAAAAACACCCTAAACCACTGAGGCGCACTGGTGCGCCTCAGCCCTTAGAGGCGTATGTACAATCTGAACCCTATGAGACGCGCCTCAGACTCGTTTTCTTAGAGTTTCGCCTCGAGGCACACCTCGAGGCGTACGGCTCACCCGTTTTTTAAAACCATGATATTACCTTTTTTAAAATAGAACACAACCTAGTGTGATATATGATATTTTGATGGCAATCAAGAAGACGCACGCACGCAAGATGGAGGTCGCAGAGATGAGGATGCTTAGGTGGATGGGCGGGCACACAAGGATAGATCGGATTAGAAACGAGGTCTTTAGAGAGAGGTTTGGAGTGGCCAGGATATCAGACAAGATAAAGGAAGGGAGATTGAGATGGTTTGGACATGTGAAGAGGAGACGAACAACAGCGCCAGTGAGAGCAGTGGAAGCATGCGTTGTAGAGGGGAGAAGGAATAGGGGCAGACCTAAATTGACCTGGGATGAGCGAATTAGACAGGATCTCATAGAGTTGCACCTCTCTGAGGACATGGTCCAAGAAAGGAGTTCATGGAGAAGTAGGATTAAAGTAACTGACTTTTAGGATTTGACACTTAGGTAGCATAACCAGGTATTATGAGGCCTTAACTATAGGTTTTCTAAACCTATTTTGATTCATGTGCCTATTTATCCTGTTTTCTTAAGTAGTGTGAAACTTACATGTGGTGCTTGTCTCGTTACTTGTATGCTTGCCTGTCTTCTGTTCTCTCTTTTTGAGCCGGGGGTCTCTCTGGAAGCAGCCTCTCTATCCTTATGGGTAGAGGTAAGGTGTGCCTACTGCCTACATCTCACCCTCCCCTGACCCTACCAATAGTTTCTACTATTCGTGGGATATACTGGGTATGATTGATTGATTGATGGCACTAACTATTACACAAATTTGATGTTCTTGGTTTTTTTCTGACAGTTTTCGTCAAGTGAATTCACAATTGTCATAGTAGCAGTTGGGTGGTTATGCATTAGTTTTTGAGTTTGGTTGCTAAATTTTTCATCATTATGGAGAAGGAAAACTCAACTGAGGAACAGCCAATGGGTTTTCCAGCTCCTAAGAATGTGATGGAGGCAGATCATAACAGTAACGTTCCTACTGAGACTGATTTATCAGATGATAAAAGCAGGGGAACTGTTACTGATGCCGGTGAAGAACGCCTAGAACAAGCACCTTATGTTCATGAAGATGATCAAGATATAAAGCCTTCAACAACAACAACAGAACATTTGTCAGGCCATGAACAAGAAATAGTATCTTCTAGTAAGAGACATTTGGCGGACGCAGAAAGCGAGTCTACTTCAAATGATATGGAGATAAGAAGTCAGGAAGATGGTAAGTTGTCTGATGACATTACATGTTCTTCTTCAGTAGGGCTCTCAAATTGTAAGAACTCGGTTAGCACTCGTGGTGGTGAATCAGATATTCGAAAAGAAGACCAGGAGAACAGTAATTTGATAAACGATATTACACTCAATTCTACTCCAACTAGTATTGAGATAAGTGACCGGGAAGATGATAATTCTACTGATAATAGTTCATTGCCTTCAACAACAGTAGCAAAACATGATGAGGATATAGTATCTTCAAGTAAGAGGCATTTAGTGGATGTTGAAATAGACAATACTTTAAATGATATAGAGATAAGAAGTCAGAAAGATAATAAGTTGTCTGATGACGATACATCTTCTTCAGTTGGGCTCTCAAATTCAGAGAACTCAACTAGTACTCGCGTTGGTGTACCAGATACTCAGAAAGAAGACCATGATATTATGCTTAATTCTACTGCATCCGGTATTCAGATAAGCGGTCAGGAAGATGATAATTTTAGCGATAATAGTTCATCGTCTTCAAGACTGCTCTCAAATTCCGAGAACTTGATCAATAATCTCACTCATGAAGAAGATATTCAAATAGAAGACGGGGAGAAGGGTAATTGCGTAGTAGATGACACTAGTTGTACTGCAACTGATATTGAGTTAAGAGCTCAGGAAGAAGATAATTTTACTTCTACCAGCTCATCGTCTTCTCCATCTAGGCTATCAAGTTCTGAAAACTCGATCAATGATCTTGCTGGTGAACCAGATATTCAAAGGGTAAACCATGAAAAGTGTAGTTTTATGCGGGATACTATACTTGATTATAATGGCAAAGAGGGTGAGATATTGGATCATGTTGAAGACCAGATTGATACAGGACAATCTCCTAAAACTACCATAGTCAACCATCAATGTTTTGAAACTATAGAATTGAAATCCAAAGATAGCGAAAGTTCATCGTTCAAAGAAAAAGAGGATATGAAAACCGACCCAGCAAATAATAATTTAGGTAAGAAGGAAGATAGTCTTGTGCCCTATGGAACTCGAGAACTTAAAGCGGAAGCTGAAACTGCTGCTCAGCCTGAAAAAACTTCAGTTCTCACGAAGGTCGTAAAATTTTGTGCAGCGTCCAACATTTTCCGTCATGTTTCTAGAGGAACTGATAATGATTCTAATGAAAAAGACAGCAGCAGCAGCAGTAGCAGCAACGGTTCAATTAAAGCAGATAGCCAACAGGTGAGTCATACAACACCAGAGAAACCTAGATGGCGTCTCTCGAGTCTAAGCTTAATTAGTATCTCAAATTACAAAAAATCTGATCAGAAGGAGGTATGTCTCGAGTCTCCTGAATTAATAGCAACTAAAGGAAGAATTTTATTGTATACAAAGTTACGGTGCGAAAAGTGCAAAGAAGCAAGAAAAATTCTACGTAAGAGGCGTCTTAGGTATTCCGAAATAAACATAGATATATACCCAAGTAGAATAGTTGAGCTAGAAGATAAGACAGGCTCATCCGATGTCCCAAAAGTGTTTTTTAATCAGTGTCTTATTGACGGGTTGAAGAAGTTAAAGCGTTTGGATGAATCGGGTCAACTTGAAAAGAAAATAGAGTGTGTAACTAATGAAGGGCCATCACCTCAAGTTCCTCTACCGCCACTTTCAGGGGAAGATGATGCGTCTACTGTGGGTGGTATAGATGAACTAGCGGTTATTGTTCGGAAGATGAAGAAATCGATTGTTGTTAAGGATCGCTTTTATAAATTTCGCCGGGTAACCAATTGCTTTTTGGGTTCTGAAGCTGTAGATTTCTTATCAGAAGATCAGCTTTTGGAACGAGAAGTGGTATTCTACTTTTTTTCTTTTCTCAATTTTCATTACTTGAAATATTTATTATTAATAGTATGTTATTTATGCTGAAATACATAAACTTGCTTGTTTTTTCATGTGATCTTGTACAAACTCATGCCATTGTCTTGGAACACAATAGAAGCATCTTCGTGAATTTGCTATATACTTTTCATTTACAGTAGTTTACACTCGAAAAGACCTCGAGAGCGCGAGCCCCTTGCTGCATCCAATTGGCATGAATTTGTATTGTATAAGATCACAAAAGGGCAACATTTTGGCCAAGATGCTTTCAAGTTTCAGCAATTTTTTTTTAAATAAAACATAATCTTTTGCTTGTGCTCTAAATATTTCTTTGTTTTCAAATAGGCTATTGAATTCGCTCGCAAGCTTGCTAAAGAGCTTTTCTTTCGGCATGTTTTGGAGTGAGTACTCTTTCCTTGAGCACACATTCCTTGTTGCTCATTAGAAGCTAATATATTCTTTACAATATTGTGTGCATAAACCTAGTGAGAATACTTTTGAAGATGGAAATCACCTTTACCGATTTTTGGATCAAGATCCTGTGATAAGTCAATGTCAAAACATTCCAAGGGGTATCATCCAACGGAAGCGACAGAGTCTTGTAGAACTTTCACATAGGCTGAGATTTTTGCTCTATGCCATCCTTGATGCCTACACATCAGAAGATGGAAAGCACGTCGCTTACAGAAGTTTTCATGGGAGTGAGGAGTTTGCAAGGTTAGTTATACTGCCCTTAAGTTCTAAAGAATCGTATTGGACTACAGGATTTATTTGTATGCGTGTTCAAACAAATTATCTCAAGTTTTAGTCACCATAATCAATATTTTGAGCGTTCGGGTAGAAGTGATTATGTTTTCTAGAGGTGGAGGTTTCAACCGGGGTATGTTTTTTATCAAACAGGTCAAGTTATAAACAAAAACATAATAAAAAAAACTAGGATTATTTTTAGACCTTAATTATTCACCAAAAAAATAACAATAAAATTTTTGACCCTTTAGACAACCAGACTGACCTACTCGGGTTTGCCACCTCTATGATTTTCTTGCTATTTAAATTCAAAATGATCAGATTTGGTGAAGTAGATAAAGTTTTATGTTTGATACTTTGGTCTGTGCATTGGCATTGAATTATAGCATCCATCTGTTATAGGTACTTAAGGATTGCAGAAGAACTTCAAAGACTTGACCTAAATAAAACGTCCAAGGAAGAACGACTTGCCTTCTTTATTAATCTATACAATCTGATGACAATTCATGCAATACTTGTGTGGGGTCATCCAGAAGGAGCATTGGATAGAAGGAGAATGTATAATGACTTCAAATATGTTATTGGTGGGTGTGCTTATTCGCTTTCAGATATTCAAAACGGCATTTTAAGAGCTAACCAGAGACCGCCATATGCTCTCAGCAGGCCTTTTAGTGTATCTGACAAGCGCTTTAAGGTGACACATTCAACTTATGTTCATATAATGAGTTGATTTATTGTGTTTAGAGTTCTTTTCATTATGGGAATATTACTGTTGCCTATTTTCTAATGAACACTAGATAACGCGAGTTTCAAAATTATATTAATGTTTCAGGTGGCTCTTTCTCATCTTGAGCCTCTTTCTCACTTTGCGTTGGTTTCTGGGAATCGATCAGCTCCTGCTCTTCGATGCTATTCTCCTAAAAACATCGACAGGGAATTGATGGAGGCTACTTCTGATTTCTTACAAAGTGGGGCGTTTGTACTTCATTCGGACTCTATGTCCATTTCAGTTACTAAAATACTCAATTGGTAAGTTCTAAAAGAAGCGTTATCGCCTAACGTTTCTAATTAGCAAAGTGTTTTCTTTAGTTACAAATAATAGTCTTATGTATGTCTAAAGATTAATACACTGAGTTGGCATGACATATTTCATTCTCTATTTTCCTCATCCCCATATATATATATAATGAGAACCACCAAAACATATAGGAACCATTACGGTGAATACACAATTTGTGAAATCGTTAGTAACTATGGTTCCTAAGTATTAAGTGGTTCTCATTTGAACTCGCCACTATACACACAAGGCGGGAGAGGGGGAGGGGGCGTTTATTTCAAGACTAATAATATGTTGAGAACGGCCTTTACCCTTTACTACTATTTTAGTATATAAGTTGACTATAATGCATGTAAATTTAAATATGTTTAAAGATTTACTTTTATATGGTATCTATAGTCATTTGTCTAAATGCATATGTGCAGAAAGAAAGCCAGAAACACTATATGCATAAATAGATGTATATGTGGACATTTTAATACTATTTTTAAGAAAATTAAGGATAGATGAGATAATACTAAAGTAAGAGTAGGGAGAGATAAATAACCCATTTTTTCAATTTTATCATTTTCTTGAAGCTTATGTGCATGTGCTTATGCGGTCCTCATCATAATGTTCTTAAATGAACTCGCCCCTAAATTTGTTAGGTAGTGTCAAATTACAAAATCCTAAACTAAACATGAATCTGGAGCCGCGTCTATAATGTGTCGGCTCTATTGTTTTTAACTAGAGTATACACTACTATACCAAAAAAAAACAAAAAACAAAAAAAAACCAGATATGCATTGCTACTACATTATGTTGTTTTTGCAGTTCTCAACATATTATTTAACCTGCATCATATGTTTTCTATCTATGTTTTTCACCTATGAAAAACAAACTTTTTTCTTTGGAACTTGTCAGGTATAGTGTGGATTTCGGAAAGAATGAAGCCGAGATAATGAAACATGCAGCAATGTACTTGGAATTTGAGAAGACGCGTACTCTTATGGAATTGCTTGATAATACTCAATTAAAAGTGGTTTATCAGCCTTATGATTGGAGATTGAACAGCTGACAATCAGAAATGTAACCAATGCACAGCTTAAAGTTAAACCAATACATACTTTATACCAAAGAATATCTATACACGTCGCGTAGAAGTTCCTACGAGCCCTCCATTTCTTGCTTCTTTACATGCTTTGTTTATGAGCGGCTTGCGCAAGGTAGTTTTGTCATGAGGACTCTTTGTAAATTTTGTTCATATATATGTCGTCACCCCGTCATGCAATAGGGGGGTGGGGGTGTATGATATTTTGGTATCATTTTGTGTTCTTGATTAGTTATGAGTTTCTCAAAAGATGAAGTATGAAGCAAAGAAAGAAGAATGCCTGTTTTATTTCACTCATTTTAAGTTGAGAAAAGGCTGCCTATTTTTCATGATCATTACTCACCATTAGGGGTATTCATAAACCGTTAAACCTGGCTGAACTGCTCAAATCTAAGCAAATCGACTGGTTCAGTCGGTTTGAGATTTATACGGTTCAGTTCAAGGTTAACAGTTTCAAAATTGGGTATACCGATTTCGTTCATTGTTTAAAACTAAGACATGAAAACGACTATCAGATACTATATAAAACGTATGTAACCCCACCTTGGTTTAAAAAAGCGCGAGGCGCTCCGAGGCGTTTTGGGTCCAAAATCCGAAGCGCGGGGCTTAAAGCGCGATGCGAGAGCTTCACGTATGTCAGGTGTCTAGTGTTAAAAAATTATAAAAAAAATATTTATATATGTCAATATGACATTTTCTACATGTTAATCAATAATAAGCAAAAAACATGATTATAAAACACCCTTGAACACTAAAAAGCATATGCAAATCATAAAAACGACGAGGCACTACTGTAGCGGGCCAAATAAAGCATTTTAAAAGGGTTTTTTGGGCTGAGGCGCTACTGTAGCGCACGCCTCAAGCGCTGGAGGCGTCGCTTCATGTAGTCTGACGCTTTTTGACAAAAAAAAAAAAAAAAAAAAAAAAAAAAAACGTTTTTCTTGAAGCCTCGGGCGCCTCACGCCTGCGCTTTTTTAAACCAAGAACCCCGCCCATCAAAATAACCTCACTTTAGTAACAATTAAATAAATAAAATAAAATGCTAGAACAAAAATTTTACACCACCACAAAACAATACAAGGATTATGCAAATATCATTTTGTAGCAAAAATCAAGTCTAGAGAACATAAAAAGGACACTCCAAAGTCACAAACCATCATCATTGACTCCTCTACCAAAATAAACAACCATACAGCAACCACCAAAGCAGCGTAAAACCGCCATAACATGTCGATAGTTGATACCGAGATCATAAGTATAAACTTTTCAAATGAAAGACAATAGCAATGTTATTCACATACTTTCTACGCGCTAGGTTCCAATACGGAAATCATTGGACTCGGGAACTTACGAATCTATTCCATCATAGGGATTGATCCACCAGCTTGCAAGATTTGTTGCTCCAACTGTATTATACACAAGGGTAGACATGTAAATTACTATGTACTAGTAGCAGCTATGATATAAACTCTTAGCGGCTTGGTGGGTTAAACTGTTGAGCCCAAACACGACCCCCATATTTATTTGTGTCAAAGATGTCAGCCAATACCCGAACACACCTAAAACTAGTACGAAAAGTTCAACTAACTTATCTAAACAAGTCAAATGAGTTGACAAGTTAGCGAGTTGTAATCAAGATGTAAAAGTTTTTTAACGGGTTGTAATGTATGGGTAAACGGGTTAGCGGGTCAAGATGTTTGATTAAAGGGGTTAAACATGTCACCATGATATGACCCCTTTAATTAAATTCGTTAAACAAGTCGACCCAAATACGACCCATACTTTATTCAATGATTTGTGTCAAAGACATCAACCATAAACATACTCAAAATCTTAGTAACCCGAAAGTTTAAACCACTCATCTAAACAAGTCAAATGGGTTGACAGGTTGTCATTAAGTTGTAAATGTGTTAAAGAGGTTGTAATACATGGGCTTAACGGGTTGGTGGGTCAAGCTGTTTATTATAACAAGTTAAATTGGTCAACTTAGATACGACCCGTTTAACTAAATGGGTTAAACAACTCAACCCGACTACAAACAGTTACTAAACGAGTTAGATATGATAACCCAAAAACCAATTATTTTCATGTCGGTTTTCTGGTCGTGTCAGGAATTGCTACCCTACAAACTACGATGGGTAAACGTACCCTAAACAAGGCTTCAAGTTTGCTCCTAACATGAAGGTATTCGTTGTTCAGTTGCTGCAGACACTGCAAACACCTGCAGCCATCACACGCCATCAAATTTAGAAAGCAACTATTGATAATATAAGTATTTTGATGGTTTGACTTTGAAGGTCAAACAATCAACTTCCAAATTCAAGATTGATACAAACACATTAAAATTTCAAAAGAAATAAGGTACTTGTATAAATCGTACCGGAACTAGTATCAGTTGAAAAAGAACCAGCGTTAAAAGTATATAAAGCATGTATAATAACTATGTATTTGACAAAAAAAGTTTGACCATCAAATGGTAACTGATTTTCAAATATTTTGGGACCATGAGAATCCATTAGAGAAACTCACGGGCCAACCAATACCCTGCTTGCTAACCAGTGGGACCGGATAAAGTTCAGGACTGCAGGTTACGCTAGATTCGAACCTGAAACCTCTGCTAGAGGGGAGTGAGGCGCTTGCGGCTTGCCACTGCGCCACCCCTTTAAAGGTTACGTTTTGCTAGCATTGAGGAAGTCTACATAAAACCGTAAATCAAGACTATTTATCAGCATGGTCAACGAGAAAAGGTTACTCACCCGTCAAGGTTTTGCTCCTCGCAGTAGTTTCTGAAGTGAAGACACACGTTTGTGACTCGTTGCGCTCCTATGCTGTTATGACAAATCACCAATAAGAAATACAAAGACAAAATAATCACACGTTTGTCACTATTTTACGGGCATAACAATTAATACCTGGAACTGCTACCCTTAAACTGATGAACATGAGAATCAACCTGTTTATAATCCACAATATTCTGTTGACTTTTTCATGAAAAGTCAAAAGAAATATCATGATAGGAAACAGATCATGAGCATCTTATATGCTTTGAGTAAAGATCTTTGATCAGTTAAAATACAAACTTACAGAGCATTTGCCAAATTGTTAAGAAGCTTTTCCGAGTCATCAAAGAAAAGGGACACCACTTCAACCACAAAGTCCGGGTTGCTCTCATCTTGCAGTTTCTGTAGTTGCGTGAATTGATCATCGAGATATCCCTAAAAACATCCAAAAATCAACAATTAAATAGAAAAAAAAAATCCCATTTTCCCATATGAAACTCGAAAAAAAAAATTTAAATAAATTTTCATTTCAACAAAAAGGGGCAAATTACATAATTATTCATTTTAAAGACGTTACAAACCTCGTTATACAGAGATGTTGTGTAGTCGATAAACTGCCTTTGCAACTGAGAGACTGCAGCCATGGCTTCTTGCTTTCTTTACGGTTTACTTATCGTTCTTGATATAAAAGCTTATCTGCAAAACTAGAAATGTTATTGTTCTAGCTCATATATACATGCATACATACATATGTGTATATATGTAAATAAAAAGCAAGAAGGTGCATACTTGATGGTGTTAAAAAATATTAATAACTTGCCCAAATAAGAGAATAATATATCGATTCGTTTATTGGTTTCTTTTAGTAGAATATTGCGCGAATAGGATTCTTTGTTGAGCCAAAAGTGACACATCACATTCTGCAATTTACTTGCATCTTATTCCCACCATTGATTATATAAGTTTATCATCTTGAATTATTGTATGATTCCAAACAATTTATATATTATCATAGCGATGCAAATTCGTCAAATATGCTAGTGACAAGCTTTTTTATCTTCCACCTTCAAAGAATCAAATTCTATGATTGTTGATACTATTGAAGAAATGTTGATAGGGGTGAGCATGGCCTAATAATTTGATTATAACTGAAGTCTGACCTATAACTTAAGAAACCGAACCGAACCGAACCAAACCGTTAAGTGTTTTTGGTTAGGTTTTTCATGATATTCATGCCAAACTTGAAGTTCAAAAATCTCTCAACAAAGTAAACAGATTGTAACAGACAGAAAACCTCTAAACAACATAAACTTATGTAATTTATACTTAATACTACAAAAAGCATTTCAAAATTTGAACCTGCTTTCTTAGGCTATCCATAAACTAATATCAAGTCACCAAAAAAAAAAAAACAACCTTACAATTTGCAAATTGCAATCTAAGAAATGAGATCTGGATAAAGTTCCAAACTTAATAATATTAGTCAAATCATGAATCATTTCTTCATAACTTATCCTAATCAACCCAAGATTTGAAACAAAAGAAGCCCTAATTTTACTGTAAGTATATAAAGCCAGACAATAAAATTGGCAAAGTCATTGGAGTTAAGGTGTTATAGGGGTGTGTATGGCCAAATTTTATTGAATATGTCAGTTAATGGATATTAATAACCATAGCTCAAAACAATAAAATTTTGCATTATTCCAAGTCTAAAAGTGTGGGTTTGAAATTTTTGACCAAGTAATAAATTGTTAGTACACATTTCTATATATTAGTATAATCTATACTATTAAAAAGTACATATAACAGGGTACAAACGAGACGAGCCAAGCTCGACAAGGCTCGAGCTTGACTCAGACTCGGCTCGTTACTATCTACTAGTTAATATATTAAATAAAAATAATACATATAATAGACTCGCGAGCCCGATAAATAAAGCCCGGCTCGGGCTCGTTTAGTAAAAACGCTTAAATGAGGGGTGAATATTATTAAATATTAATAAAACTAATATTATACTAAGGCTCAACGAGCCTGACAAGACTCACATGCCAGGCTCGAGCTCGGACTCGATCAATAAACGAGCTTTGTTTTAGACTCAAGCTCGGCTTGGGCTCGATAAGGCTCTGCTCGGCTCATTTGCACCCCTACATATAAGCTATACTATACTATTAATATTGATTATTACCAAATATTCAAACAAAACAACATGATATAATCTACAAATTCAAATAAACGTTCATGGTGAAAAAGTCCAAAATCCGACAAAGATTATACTACATGTCAGTTTGGTTATGGCAGGTAGGTAAACAATTATAATCATAACTGGCCCACTACTTTCAGTTTTTAGAAAAATAAGTAACCGACCCATCGGTTTTTTGTTTGGTTCGGTTATGTCGATTAATTTGGTTATGGCTCGGTCAATTCAGTTTTTTGCTCATTTGGTATAATTTAAGCCGTTAAAAAAATTTAAGTTATAACTAATACTACAAAAATCATTTCAAAGTCATACCACAAAAATTATTTCAAAATTTGAATCTGGTTTCTTAGGCTACCCAGAAACAATATCAAATACTCAAAACATAAAAACAAAAACAAGAATAAAAATTCAAAATTTAAATATTAAAAAAGAAAAAAAGAAAAAAAAAGAACCTCCCAATTTTCAATCTAAGAAATGGGATCCGGATAAAGTTCCAAACTTGATGGAATTATTAAGATTTTGAATCATTTCTTCATAAGTTAGCCTAACAGTTAACAAGACCTCAAAAACGTTATAAATAATGGTGAAACAAGCAGATGAGATAATAAAGGGTTACCGGAGATGGTGGAGAGAAGGTGGTGAAGGTGGTGTAGTACCAACCAACTAGGAAGGAAGGAACAAAGATAGTGAGAACATAAAATAGGACAAAAGATAGAAATGGTATATTATTATGTTTATTTGTTATTTGATATGATTTGATTTGATTTGCTTTGCTTTGTTTTGTTTGGTCCAAAATATTATTCGATTGTGTTAAATGATAATGATGGCATGTTGTGGGACAAAATGGATCTTCAATGCTGTGGATTCATTGAATTGTATGAGTGAGTTTGGTGGCACCAATCATTTATAAAAAATAAAAAATAAAAAATAAAAAAATTGATTTGGGTGAAAGATTTATGTTTATTTTAATTAAAATGTGTTGTATTTTGGGTTTGGTAATGGTTTGTTGTTTTCTGCATCCTGTTCCATTTTCTTAGGAAACTAGAGTTGAAGTTACCGGCGCTTTGCCGCAGAAGTTAACAGTTGTGTAAAGAGTTTAGACTTAGGTGTTGTTTGTTTTTTCTGCAGGAAAATGTCTGCAGTCTACGGACCATATCTGCAGACATCTACAGAAGAAGAACTGGACCAAAAGTCTGCAGTCTGCAAGAAGAAGACTGTTTGTTCGTTAACGTTTGCAGGCTGCTGAAATAAACTGAAATTTAAATAAACTGATTTTTTACAGCAGTCTAGTGGTGGACCGTGGTGGTGGTGGTGGTGGTGGACGGTGGACGGTGGTGGTGGTGGTGGACGGTGGTGGTGGATGGTGGTGGTGGACGGTGATGGTGGTAGGTGGTGGTGGTGGTGATGGTGATGGTGGGTGGTGGTGGTGGTGGACCGTGGTGGTGGTGGTGGTGGTGGGTGATGGTGGTGGTGGACGGTGGTGGTGGGTGGTGGTGGTGGACCGTGGTAGTGGTGGAGGGTGGTGGTGGACGGTGTTGGTGGAGGGTGGTGGGTGGTGGTGGACGGTGGTGGGTGGTGGTGGGTGAGGAGAAGAGAAGAGGAGAAGACCTTTGAAGACTTTGGAACAAGTCTGCACCAAGAAGAGGTCAGGAAGACCTTTTTAAGTGAAAGGTCTTCCAAAAAAACAAACAATCTGTAGACCCCAAACGTCTGTGCACGTCTGCGCAGCGCAGACAAAAGAGGTTAGAAGTGCTTCTGAGCAAAAAACAAACAGCCCATTAGTGTTAGGTGACTATTGACTGCATATAGATATTTCCTTGGTAGAACGGTAAACGATTAAAAAATATTAAGAAAAGCCAATAACAAATATTATTTATTTTAAAGGGGTAATTTTGCTAAAAAAATTTTTGAAGGGTAACTTTCATTAAAACACGGATATCTCCAAGATAGAGATAACCGCAAAACACAAACACTTTACATTACAACAAAATCAAAAGTTTGCCAATCTTTCCAACCCACCCTAGTATGCTTGCCCCTACTATTAAACCATAAAAAACTAAGACATTTGATGTCCGAAATAACTTGAGTAACGGAAGGCGAAACCGCCTTGAAAATCTTCTCATTTCTCATCTTCCGAATTCTCCAACAAGAGATAATCATAATACCAAGGATAACATCTTTCTTGTTCGCCTGGTACCTCAGATTCTCAACCATCACTTTAACATCTTGAATGGCAAATAGCATAATCGGGGGAATATGACACCACCGGGCGATCCCAATCCAAACTCCATTAGCGAAGCTACAAGCAGTAAAGATATGGTCAACCGTCTCATCCGCGTCATCACACAGAGCACATAAACTATCACCCACTCCAATATTTCTTTTAGAAAGTGCTATCTTTGTAGGAATACGATCTAGAACGGTGTGTCACTTGAATATGTTGCATTTTGCCGGAATCCATTTACACCACCCATTAACCTCATAATTGTCCTCCTGTCCATCATTAATACACCATTGTTTAGTATCCTTTACCGTAACAATCTGCAGCGGAACACTGTTCCATGACCAAGAATCGTTTCCTGAGGATAAAATCGTCCCAGACACCAAACGCGTACACAGAACAAGCTGCTGACTTTCCTGCACAGTTGCTGGATACGATTTCCAGTCCCACATCATTGTTTTAGCAAAGTTATTCTGTCCCAGTCGATCCGAGATAACAACCCATTTATTCTTTTCTAACCAAAATAAAGCTGGGAATAAGAATCTTAAAGGAACCCGGTCCGCCCACGGGTCAATCCAGAACTTGATATCCACACCATTGCCAACCTTACCTTGAATCAAAATACTAAAAGGCGACCCATTAATCATTAGACGATTACTATTCTTGACAATCATAGCCCAGGCGCCCCTCACTTTGGAATCAACAGGAACCGATTGAAAGTGACGTTTCGAGCCATGAATGGCATCCACTACTCGACGCCACATAGCTTTGGATTCTTTTTGTGACATCCGTCATTTTTTTGTAATATCTTATTTATAATAATAATAATAATAATAATAATAAAATAAAAAAAAAATTCAGATTTTAATATAGATATATATTAGTCTTTTTTTTTTTTACCAAACACAACTAAACCATTACCCATTATCAACCAAACCAAGCCCAAGCCAAACACTTCTTCTTGAGTTAACTGAAGCCCATCAAAGTCGGCCCATCAAGAAGGCAGCCCACCAGTATGGCCCAACTACCCTTCTCCCTTCTCTGTTTTAAAAAAAATAATAAATAAAGTGTGTGCTTCTGCCGGGTTTCGAACCGGAGATCTCGTACACACAACACACACGCCAACACCACTTGGCCTACACCTCATACTTGGTTAAATACTAACCTTTATTATATATAAGCCCACCCCTTATCAACTTTTAAAAAAAAAAAATAATTATTGTAGACGCTGAGGCCGGGATTTGAACCCGAGTCCTCAGCCGGTTCGCGCTTAACACACACACAAAACAACCACTAGCCCATGCTGTCTTTAGTGATGAGATTTAGGAACAATATTTACTTAACCTATACTTGAATAAGGGCTGTTTCCTTCCTGCTACATCTGCACGCTACTGTGCAAATCAAACCCACATTTTATGCTTTTAATTGATACTAATCATGGAAACTTTTGACCATACGACCTCGCCAACGACTAACGCGTACAATACGCGTATATTGCACATCAAAGACACATTAACTCGTATCAATTATGTTTATAATTATTCAAACGGGTCAAACTTTCCAATTAAACAAGCCAGTGATCAAACCTATAAATTGAGCCTTGTGGGACAATAACAAATCGCCGAACAACCTTTCACAATCTCCAATCCCTCACAAAAATTCTCTGTTCTTGGCAATTGATCGTGTTTGTTGACTTCGAAGTTGACCCATCAAATCAGTATTAAAACGAGATTGTAAGTTTAATTTTTGATGTGGGAATTGTTAATCGGAACCTACACAACGTTTACCCTATGCTTAATTAGATTAACATTGGGTAAATCGTTCGATTGAGAAATCTAGGGTTCGTGGGTATGAATTTGGGGATAAAACTGATTTTTCATTGTGTATTTATTTTATTAAAACAGATTTAAATCACAACCACAGGCCTAGGCCAAGTGGTTGTGACTGATACTTATAACCTTTAACAGCCAGGTTCGAGTCCCAGCTTGGGCACCCATTTTCCACTTATTTTTTTTAAACAACAATTATATATATATATATATATATATTATATTTAAAACTTATAAATTCATTTTTAAATACCAAAACTATTTTATAAATTCTAAAAAAATTATATTTGTTTAATCTGAGATAAAAGCTTTATCTACAATTTTTATTTTTCTGAAATTCATTTATTTAATATTTATAATAATTAAATCATTTTTATACTATTATATTTGTAAAAATCCATTTATATATCAAAACAATCTTATAAATTTCCACAAAAATTATCCTAAGCTTTTATAACATTAAGCTTTTCAGAAATGATTTTTATTTCAGAAAAATCATTTATTTAATATTTTTAATCAATTTTTGTTAGTTTTAATCATAAATAATTCATAATAAATTCATTTTCCAATATTTTTGCACCAAAATTTTATACAAATTATTTCTGATCATTTAGAACAGAAATATGAATTTTAAAATAATAATTCTTTAATTTTAGTATTTTTGAATATTAAAGTTAGATTTTGACAATTTGTTATAAATAAAATAAATAATCTATTTTGAAGAAAATAATTTTATAAAAAATTATTTTTATACTTTAAACATATTCTTGTGACCATCTTAAATTTAAATTTCATAAAAAGATTTTTGGTTATTTATTTACTAAATTTCTCTCAAATGGCGAATATTTTTTATTAATCAAACGAGCAATTATCCCCAATTCGAAGCCCTAGAAATACATATATCCTAGAGTTATTTCCCTTACACATTATCGAATTCTTTAGGTTGATACTTTGAGATAATTTCCAACACATATTTCGTTGTCCAAGTCCAATTTCAAGTTATTACGTGAACTGTGAGTATTCCTACCCCCCTTTTTGCTTTTATACATTTTTGGGGTGTTACATGTACACTATTACAATTTCAAATACAAGTTTACATTTTTACAATACAATTCTAGTACTATGTGCATTGCTTACAACGTGCTTTATGCTTAGACAATACATGTGGATTACATTTGTACTTAGTGAAATCATTAACATGGTACAAGCCGACCTTAACATTGGATAGCGCTATTTGGATTGACAACCCGCCTAGGTTGATTCTCCCCCTTTTTCATCGGAGAATCCGTGGCCATTGTTAAGTTATTATCCACTTGTTGGATAAGTACACTACAGTTCATACAGTACATTATACAGTCACAGGGTTGATTTCGCTCATTTGTTTGATACATGGTTTACATATTTGCACTGTAGCTTGCACTTGAATTGTATAACTTTTTAACCTACTATATATATCAAATCTAGGAATGCTCACCAACATTTCATATGTTGACCAAACCTATTTTTGTACATGTTTCAGGTGTAGTTTGATCTAGTGCTTTAGCAAGAGACATCTAGTGTTTTATTTCAATTCAGTTATTTCAATATTTACATTTCATTTAGACAATGTAATTTCCATTTCCATGTAAGACAATTTTGGATTATTCAATAATATTTACATTTTAGTACCATGAGCTTTTGAACAATCGTCACTACGTGGCACCTCGATGATTCCGCCATCGGTTGGGGTGTTACAGATTGGTATCAGAGCCATGGTTATAGGGAACTAGGTTATTAGATAAAAAGGCCTAGACTATAACCGAATTTCAACTTTCATGCATTATATTTCCTGGATTACCCTACCCCTCATTTCTCCCTACTTTCCTCCTCCTATCTTTCCCTTCTTCCCTCTCTCTATTCTTCTTATCTTTCATCATGGTGCATAGAGATGGTGTCCTACAAAGAGTGGAAAGCCTACATCACCATGGAACAGGAGCAGTACCTTTCATGAAGACACTCTTAGGCATAATGCCTACTCTTACTTTTGCTCCTTCAAAGTTGTTGAACTTTAATGAGTGTGATAAGGACACGTGCAATCTGGAAGGGTGGACGCCTGTACACTGGGTTTTCTGGCATAGGCAAGCATAGCGCATAAATCCATTTACGGACCTGTTATGCTTACCTGGGGATTCCTGGAGTGAGTGTCCACTTATAGGCTAAAGCATGTCTTCTTTGATCACCATTGGGTTCAATCCCTTTGAAAAGTCAACGTTCTTGTTGAGCTTTACAGCTAGGCAAGGGCACTCCAAGCATTTTGTAAAAGTTTTTCCAATAATACCCTCTCGTTTCATATACAATACTTTGCATATCATGATTACTTACAAGATCATATCTTCATAATCATCTGTACGATTATACACTTACATTTTCTAATCTCATGATTATTCATTAACTACCTCATAGATGTCTGCTCGCCGCATGCTCCGTGATGCCAGCCAACGCCCTGTTCGTGCTTCTGGACGACGTTCTGATCGTCGCCTCGCATCTTTAGTCGCCGAGCAAATTGCTGCTGTGATCCCAAACCTTGTCAGTGAAATAACCCAGAATAGTAACAGTGCCAACACAGGAAGTACGACTCAATTTCGGTGCACTTTCAAACACTTTAACTCCTGCAACCCCACAAAATTCACTGGTGAGGAGGGTGCTACTGGCCTCCTCCAATGGTTTGAAAGCATGGAGAGTACTTTTGTGAACAGTGAATGTCCTGATGAACTCCGCGTTCGCTATGCTACCAGTGTCCTTCAAAAGGGAGCGTTAACCTGGTGGAATGGCGAAAAACGCAATCGAGGAGCTGATGTTGCTTTATCTTTATCTTGGGCTGAAGTTAAGGAACTCATGATCACCAAATTTTGCCCTAGGAACGAAATCAGGAAACTGGAGGAAGAGTTCCATGGACTGAAACAAGACAGTGGTGAGAATCTTGCGTATAATACTCGATATCACGAACTTAGCATACTGGTTCCACACATGGTCACCCCAGTCTCTCGAGCAATCGAAAAATATATCGAGGGATTACCTGACCTGATTCAAGACGTTGTCACTGGAGGCAAAGCCACTACGGTAGAAGAAGCCATCCAACTTGCAGCCACATTAACAGACAAACACGTAAGGAAAGGAAACTTAGTTAGGAAGGGCACCAAGACACCTACTGAGAAAACCACCAATGTTGTTGAACAACCTAAGACTGTTTTAGCGAAGGCCGCCACTACTGCTCTGAACTCTAGGAAACGAATGGGCGATAATCAGAATCATGCTGTTGTGGATCCTGTGACTCAACCTCCTATCAAGAAAGCCTACACGGGAATCCATCCTCAATGCAACACCTGCAAATATCATCACCCTGCAAATCTTCCATGCCGTCAATGCACTAGATGTGGGAGGTTTGGACACCTTATTACCACTTGTCGCGTAATGGTTGGAACACAGAGTAATCATCAAACAGCTGCCCAGGGACCACTACAGATTACTAACGGTCGGGCATGTTATCATTGTAGAGACCCTAATCACATGCTACCCCAATGTCCCAAATTGAACAATGTAAACCTGGTGGCACATGGACGAGCTTTCAATATCAATACCAACGAAACAACTGATCAGGATGACGATAATCCCACTGGTTAAGCCATGGACGAAATCTTCCCAAGACTCGAGAATCCAATACTTGTGTTTTCATTTTCATAATTCTATTTTCATTTTGTATCCAATTTTGTCGCACTCATTAGCATACAACATCTAGAAATTTCCTTGCGTATTATTGTGTATTAACACAGATTGGAAATTTATTATATTTATCATACAAGACTCTACCTTGCATTTATTTGAAACGTTTGGACTTGATACTTGATCTTACAGATGCTTTTCTAAGAAAACATCATTGGTTATTACATGAAACTAGATTTTTCTCTTAATTTGACTACGCATTGAACACCTAATTATTCATGATACTCGTAAACATTTAATTATCATGATAACACTTACACTTAATGGTTGTAGTACTTACAAACTTGCTTGCATAAACATGCTATCAATTTGCAATCTATGCGAATAATAATTGTTGCACTTAATAGAGGTCATCATACCTTTTTCAACAGTCGGGAGAGGCCCTACAACCTGCTCCACGACTGGTAGAGGCTATTGAACACACTCAACGATTGGTAGGGGTCACTAAGCCTTTTCAAACAGTCGGGAGGGGCCCTACAACCTACTCCACGGCTGGTGGAGGCTATAGAACCTGCTCAACAATCGGTGGGATCATAGAAGGACACAAAACCCTAATGTAAGGTAAATTGATGATTCCGGTCCGGAACGTAATCATGAATTTACAGGTGCGTTAAGGTAGTGTGAAATTCTATTGGAGTTCTTGGGTAGGCGTTCAGTACGTTTTCAAGGTATCAAAGGTGTGGTGGGTTAGCTGCGGTACACCCTGTATACAAACACTAATGATGCGTTGAAAGTGAGACTGGAAGTCGGACCAGGAACAAACTCTGTTTGCTTGTAGTTCATTTAGTGTTTCTATAGTCAGTCAACTCGTACATTTATCATAGGATTCCTAAAACATGAAACTTAGTGAATTACTAGATCCTTATTTTCCTTATTATTCGAGACAAACCTAATCCAAATCCTTAACCCACACCTATCAAACCTCTTACCCAAATCAATCGAATTTTCCAAACCACAGTTATCTTAATTTTTTTTTACCCAAGCATCCATAACCCTATGTTTTCTAATAACTTCGGGACGAAGTTTCTAAGAGTAGGGGATGCTGTGACATCCGTCATTTTTTTGTAATATCTTATTTATAATAATAATAATAATAATAATAATAATAATAAAATAAAAAAAAAATTCAGATTTTAATATAGATATATATTAGTCTTTTTTTTTTTTACCAAACACAACTAAACCATTACCCATTATCAACCAAACCAAGCCCAAGCCAAACACTTCTTCTTGAGTTAACTGAAGCCCATCAAAGTCGGCCCATCAAGAAGGCAGCCCACCAGTATGGCCCAACTACCCTTCTCCCTTCTCTGTTTTAAAAAAAAAAATAAATAAAGTGTGTGCTTCTGCCGGGTTTCGAACCGGAGATCTCGTACACACAACACACACGCCAACACCACTTGGCCTACACCTCATACTTGGTTAAATACTAACCTTTATTATATATAAGCCCACCCCTTATCAACTTTTAAAAAAAAAAAAATTATTGTAGACGCTGAGGCCGGGATTTGAACCCGAGTCCTCAGCCGGTTCGCGCTTAACACACACACAAAACAACCACTAGCCCATGCTGTCTTTAGTGATGAGATTTAGGAACAATATTTACTTAACCTATACTTGAATAAGGGCTGTTTCCTTCCTGCTACATCTGCACGCTACTGTGCAAATCAAACCCACATTTTATGCTTTTAATTGATACTAATCATGGAAACTTTTGACCATACGACCTCGCCAACGACTAACGCGTACAATACGCGTATATTGCACATCAAAGACACATTAACTCGTATCAATTATGTTTATAATTATTCAAACGGGTCAAACTTTCCAATTAAACAAGCCAGTGATCAAACCTATAAATTGAGCCTTGTGGGACAATAACAAATCGCCGAACAACCTTTCACAATCTCCAATCCCTCACAAAAATTCTCTGTTCTTGGCAATTGATCGTGTTTGTTGACTTCGAAGTTGACCCATCAAATCAGTATTAAAACGAGATTGTAAGTTTAATTTTTGATGTGGGAATTGTTAATCGGAACCTACACAACGTTTACCCTATGCTTAATTAGATTAACATTGGGTAAATCGTTCGATTGAGAAATCTAGGGTTCGTGGGTATGAATTTGGGGATAAAACTGATTTTTCATTGTGTATTTATTTTATTAAAACAGATTTAAATCACAACCACAGGCCTAGGCCAAGTGGTTGTGACTGATACTTATAACCTTTAACAGCCAGGTTCGAGTCCCAGCTTGGGCACCCATTTTCCACTTATTTTTTTTAAACAACAATTATATATATATATATATATATATATATTATATTTAAAACTTATAAATTCATTTTTAAATACCAAAACTATTTTATAAATTCTAAAAAAATTATATTTGTTTAATCTGAGATAAAAGCTTTATCTACAATTTTTATTTTTCTGAAATTCATTTATTTAATATTTATAATAATTAAATCATTTTTATACTATTATATTTGTAAAAATCCATTTATATATCAAAACAATCTTATAAATTTCCACAAAAATTATCCTAAGCTTTTATAACATTAAGCTTTTCAGAAATGATTTTTATTTCAGAAAAATCATTTATTTAATATTTTTAATCAATTTTTGTTAGTTTTAATCATAAATAATTCATAATAAATTCATTTTCCAATATTTTTGCACCAAAATTTTATACAAATTATTTCTGATCATTTAGAACAGAAATATGAATTTTAAAATAATAATTCTTTAATTTTAGTATTTTTGAATATTAAAGTTAGATTTTGACAATTTGTTATAAATAAAATAAATAATCTATTTTGAAGAAAATAATTTTATAAAAAATTATTTTTATACTTTAAACATATTCTTGTGACCATCTTAAATTTAAATTTCATAAAAAGATTTTTGGTTATTTATTTACTAAATTTCTCTCAAATGGCGAATATTTTTTATTAATCAAACGAGCAATTATCCCCAATTCGAAGCCCTAGAAATACATATATCCTAGAGTTATTTCCCTTACACATTATCGAATTCTTTAGGTTGATACTTTGAGATAATTTCCAACACATATTTCGTTGTCCAAGTCCAATTTCAAGTTATTACGTGAACTGTGAGTATTCCTACCCCCTTTTTGCTTTTATACATTTTTGGGGTGTTACATGTACACTATTACAATTTCAAATACAAGTTTACATTTTTACAATACAATTCTAGTACTATGTGCATTGCTTACAACGTGCTTTATGCTTAGACAATACATGTGGATTACATTTGTACTTAGTGAAATCATTAACATGGTACAAGCCGACCTTAACATTGGATAGCGCTATTTGGATTGACAACCCGCCTAGGTTGATTCTCCCCCTTTTTCATCGGAGAATCCGTGGCCATTGTTAAGTTATTATCCACTTGTTGGATAAGTACACTACAGTTCATACAGTACATTATACAGTCACAGGGTTGATTTCGCTCATTTGTTTGATACATGGTTTACATATTTGCACTGTAGCTTGCACTTGAATTGTATAACTTTTTAACCTACTATATATATCAAATCTAGGAATGCTCACCAACATTTCATATGTTGACCAAACCTATTTTTGTACATGTTTCAGGTGTAGTTTGATCTAGTGCTTTAGCAAGAGACATCTAGTGTTTTATTTCAATTCAGTTATTTCAATATTTACATTTCATTTAGACAATGTAATTTCCATTTCCATGTAAGACAATTTTGGATTATTCAATAATATTTACATTTTAGTACCATGAGCTTTTGAACAATCGTCACTACGTGGCACCTCGATGATTCCGCCATCGGTTGGGGTGTTACACTTTTATATATCTCCAAATCCACTTGTGAAGGAGTGCGTTATTCGAATGATCTGACTTGGTTAGACCAAGTCTCCCATTCTTCTTCGATTTAGTTTCCACCTCCCACCCAACCCAATGTACTTTGTTAACGTCCATGCTTCCTCCCCATAAAAATTTCTTTATCAACACCTTAAGATTACTTTTAACTGCCACCGGAGCTTTGAATAACGAAAAATAATAAGCCAGGAGACTTTCCAAAACCGATTTAATGAGCGTAACTCTTCCGCTATAGACAAAGTTTTCACCTTCCACTTCGACAATCTCTTTTTAAAAATATCTACAACCGGATTCCAACTAGCAATTTGATTCATATTAGCTCCCATTTGAATTCCAAGATACTTAAACGGTATTAAACCGGTAGAGCATCCCAACTCTTCGGCCTTTCGCTTCAATTAATCCCCATCCTTCCCAATACCAAATAACACGGATTTTGTGATATTAATTTTTAAACTCGAGCATAGATGAAAAATCCTCAAAATTCTTTTGAGAATTTTAAAGTTTTTATCCGATCATTCACCCATAATCATAGCGTCATCCGCAAACAATAAATGCGATACACACGGACCGTCATTCGGTAATTGAATCCCCGCAAAAAGTCCCTCATCACATGCCTTCTTTATAAGACCCGATAACGCTTCCATAACTATAATAAAGAGAAACTGGGAGATGGGATCACCTTGGCGGATACCTTTTTCAAAAGAAAACTCAAAGGTGGGTAAACCGTTGACAAGCACAGAAGACCTAGCCGAAGATAATATTCCATACATCCAACCACACCAAATCTCCGGGAAACCCATTTGCCTCATGACCATCAACAAAAAGCCCCAGTTTACATTATCATAAGCTTTCTCAAAGTCAATCTTAAACATAAAAAATTGCTTACCACTTTGTTTAGCCCAAGCAAGAACTTCACTCACCATTAAAGGACCATCAAGGATATATCTACCGGCTATGAACGTCGTTTGAGTTTCATTAATCATGTTATCCATAACCTTCTTCAGTCTACAAGCGAGAACTTTAGAAATAATCTTGCTCACCACCCCAATCAAATTAATGGGCCGATACTCTCCCAATGATACTGGATCTTGAACTTTAGGAATCAACGTGATAAAAGACGAGCTAGCTCCTAGCCTAATCAAAGCATTTTCATAAAAATCCTGAAAAATATCATTAAAATCCTGCACAAAACACGACCAGAATTTTTTGATAAATCGAAAATTAAATCCGTCAGGACCCGGGGCTTTATCACTACCACAGCTAAAAGTCGCCTCCTTTATCTCTGCTTCTGTGAACGGTACCACCAGACCCTCCGCATCAACCGAAGATAAACTCTTTAAACCAAAACAGTGAAGCATACGCCTATCCACCAAATTCTCCGTAAACTTATTCCGAAAGAAACGAAGAACCTCACCTTTAATGAAACTGGGCCGCGTTTCCCACACACCATTAATCAATAAGCCCGGAATAGCATTGTTCTCTTTTCTACTATTAATACACGCATGAAAAAAGACGTGTTTTCTTTCACCCACTTAACCCGGGATTTTTGTCTAGCATCCTTAAACCTCCAAATTTCCAGCTCGCGCAAACGAACAGAACCTTTTTCAAAGACCCAAGTCTCCTCTTCAGTTAAACTCCTATCTTCCAAAATAATGTGTAAATAATCGATCTCCTGCCTCACTTGTTTTTCCTTTTCATTTTCCTTGAATTTCACATTATTAATCCAATCTTTCAACTCATTCTTGATCATTTTCAACTTTCCCATAAACCTTAAGTCTGGATAGACGTCTTCCCTTTCATACTTCATAACTGCCCGAGAAACAACATCATCTATACCATCCCTTGCTAACCACGAATTGTAAAACCGAAACGGTTTAGCCCCAAAATTCCGAGACATCACCTTGAGCATCAACGGGCAATGATCAGAAAGATTACGGGTATGCGCTCGGTACTCCGCATTAGGCTAATCCATAACAACATTCATCAAAACTAGGACACGATCAATACGGCTTTGTTTATCTCCAGCACAAAAGGTAAATTTCCGACCTCGCAAAATATACTCACATAAAGCCATGTCATTAATAAAAGCGTTGAATTCCCCCGACGCCACGGCATTGAATTTCGAGTTCCTCCGCTCCTCTTTGTATCTAACATAATTGAAATCGCCTCCCATAATCCCGTAGCCTTCATTATACACAAACGCCACCTTCAAATCAGCCCACACTCTCCTTTTATCAACCAACTTATGTGGAATATAAACATTTCCACAAACAATACCTTTCCCATTTTCTTTGATATTTCCGGACACTATAAGAAAATTTTGGTGTTTAACTACCGACGTGTTCACCAAAAACTTTGGATCCCAAATCGTTAACAGTCCCCCCGACCTACCATTGGATGGAATCCAATAAAAATTAAACTCATCAATCCCCCAGATTCTACTAATGTTAACCCCTTCTACCGATGTGAATTGTGTTTCTTGAATAAGTATCACTCGAGCCTCATTTTCTCTATGTAGATTCCGGACCCAATCCCACTTCCTTTCGTCCCCCAACCCCCGAATGTTTAGCGAAAGAACATTCATTGGATAACCACTTGAGAACCTTCATCCCGAACCATTTTTGCAACCGAATCTTCATAAAGTTCAATGTTACTCGCCCCCAAAGCAACTCCTAACTTGACACTTTCATCCACCTCTTTACGGATATCAAATACCCCCACTTGATTTGCATCATTGTTCTCAGATTCACGACCACTTGCCTCGGCACCAACAATAACATTATCCACGTCCGTATTCAAATCCGGTGTACAATAAATATTCTGGGCTGCTTCATTATCCACTGTCACATGAGTTGGGCTCCCATAGACATTATAAATGAACCTATTGTGATACCCCGCATTTTCAGGTTAAATACTTTTACTAAACTCTAGTTAACTTACATGTTCATACATGGCTAGATACTTAACTAGGGTTAGTTAAGTAGGCTTAACATATGTTAGAAGATGCTAACATATGTTATACGTAGGAAAATCCTTGTTAAATACACACATGAGTCCTGTATCCCAAACGTTGGTGAATTATGTGACATACATAGCAATAATATATACAAGTGAATTTTGGTGAACATGAAGTACGTGCTTATGTGAATTACATGTTTTTGTGAATGATCGCCTAACTGAAAGGTAATGCGTAGATTATGCAAATTACGTGCACACATGAATGACATGCTATGTAATAATAAAAATAATGGTTTTTATATAATTTAGCATGGTTAATAATATTGGGTTCGGTATTGGGCTAGAACATGGTTAACGGGTTAAGTTAATGGACTAGAAGGGCCCTAATACCAATTGCTTGGGGAAAGCAAAGCTCATTTACAATTAGGAGGCAAGGAAAAAGATAAAAACCCTATCCCTTGCCCCCTTGATTCCGTGCGAAACCCCCACCCCCCTCTCTCTCTTTGTTTTCAAGCAATCAAGCAATCTTTCACTAATCAAGCTAGTTCGGGTTTGATTTCAAGGCTCTAGGGAGTTTAATCTTTCACAAGGTATACGTTTTTATGATTCTTGATAAATTATAATGATTGAAAAACTTTAAAAACCCTAAAAAGAATATATATAAAATCGCATACATGCATATGTAGGAGTTCTTGAATGTTCTTGATGATTGATGATGATGATTGTTATTAGCAGCCATGATTAGGGTTTACACATGATAATATATGTGTTTTGATATGATTAATATGGTGTTTAATCAGTACTATAGGTGTTATACATGTATTAGGGATGTTTATGAAGAATTAGGGTTTGTAGATTACTTGGGATGCAAGTTTCAGATTCTGACAGATTTGTTTGAACGTGTTGAAGGGGCTGTAACGGGTTGGTAAATCGATTGTTTTGATGATTTCTTTGCATTATTGTAATTTACAAGGTCTTAGCTTTTCATAATGGGCAAAACCATCGATTTTGGACGCCGTATGAGTCGTTTTTGGAATTTTAATTGATTAGGGGTCATATCAGATTTTCGGATTTATAAATTGGGCTAACTTTAAATGGTCATAACTTGAGATTTACAAGGAGTTTGGTTATGAAATTTTTACAGTAGGTCAATACTGAAAAAATAGAGCTTTTCCAAGTGGATTCATCTCGTTTGGATGAATACACAATTTTTAAGAATTTTCCTACTAAACTGACCTGTTAAGGAAATTTTCTGGACACTGCTGTGTTGTACGAATTTTTATAATTTTTGTGTTTGGAATTAAGACAAAACAAAAATTTGTATTGTCGAGTGAATCCCAAATAAAATTCAGTAAAAATTTGGGACTCTAATTCATTCGTTAAGTATTTTAAATAAATTGTTTTTCACAGCGCACAATTTGTCCTAAAAACACAGATTGTGTACGGGGTCTTTAAGTGACTATTTGGAGTTCTATGTGGTGTGTAATTGACATGTACTTGTGTGGAAACTTGTATGAGATGTATTTGATGCATTAAACTGATAATAATTGCTATGATCACCAACGGGATACGTAGGACATACTTGAGCATGTAGAGTCATTAGGTGTCACCACACGGTTTTGAACTTTTAAAAGTCTTGATAAACGAGTTACATGGTGTGTTGGTTACACACGTATACTCACCTAGTGACATTTGTAATAGGGAGTCGGTAGCACGTTACTATTCGTGGAATTTGGATTTTCACTTGCGACCTAAGGTGAGTTTCACTACTCTTTTTCTTAAAAGCATGCGTCTCAGGTATGAGACACTTTACTTAACATTTTCTAGTCCGGTTTGGGACTACTTACACATCCCGGGTTGGGATGCCATGGATCCTTATGAGGGTCGGTCACTTTGCTAATTCGCAATTGTGTCCTTGATAAACTGAACCATTTCTATCATTTTGTAAGTCCTCACGTACCGAATGAGTTGCCAGGGTTGGCAAGCGGGTTATTAGTTGATAGCGCTATTAGGTCTTACAAACCTCACACCGGCTCGGGGAGCGCGGGCGTGAACTATAACTACGAAACATTATCATTGCGGATAGACAATGATGTTAGGCATACGACACACTTATGTGGCTACACGTACATAGCAGTTCGGTATAATCGGTTAGTTATCATGAATGGGTTAGCTACCCTTGACATGCGATGAATTAGTGGTTACACGGTGCGGGGCACCAACATAACTTACTTACTTACGTGGTTTTGAAAACCAGCGCTTTTACATATCAAGTTACTTTACTTTGTGAACTCACCAACTTTATGTTGACACACGATAGCATGCTTTTGCAGGTCCCTAGGTACGGAGCACGATAGGACATGCATCACTGTGTCATGGGCTGTGAACATTATTTAAACTTATACTTTACTTTGCATTTAACGGTTTTATTTTGGGCGCGTTGTTTTGCGCATAAACTTAAATGGTTATGTTTGAATTACGCTTCCGCAACTTAACTGAACTTTCTGGTAAACACTAAACGTGAATTTTCATTAACGAACTAAATGGTTTGGGCATTTAGAGTCGTTCTTATGACTTATGGCTATGGGATCCTGGTATGTCACGCGCCTCGCGGTATAAACCCCGCAGTGGAAATTTGAGGGTGTGACACCTATCTATGTCAAATAAATCCTCACCCCTTCTGGGCCTCTTTTTGGGCCTATCATGACCCACAGGAGACACCGAAACCTTCTTTCTAGACTTCTTTCTATAACCTTTGCTTTTCTTGACTTTACACAAACCCTCCTCACAATTACTTGGTGTCCCACAGAATTTGAAACATTCTCAGCAATGGAAATTGTCTCCTCATTGTTAGTGCAATCATTCTCCCCATTAGTAGGAGAGAGGTTACACTTTTGACTATTATCCTCTAAATTCGCACCTTCCAAAAAATCCTCTCCTTTCCTTTTTGTATCCGTAATATCCATAACCACTTCATCCTCCATGAGATCGTCTTCTCCGTCGTTTTTTTCAACCGGATATTCTTCAACATACTCATCTTCAGAATAATCTATCAAGCAGTCCGGTACCCAATCTCCAGGATCTTCTTCGATAACGATCGGAAAAACATTAGACTTCCAAACTAACTGGACATTACTGTGAATTCTACTAACCGATTTACACAAAACACCTAAAAACGCATAAGACAGATCATCCCCATCTTCCAAACTCGAACATTGCACAACTTCTCCGAATGGAGCACCAATGTCCTTGACAACCGAATCAATCATCAAACACAATGGGATCCCATAAACCTTAATCCATGCAATACATTCAAATTGAACAATCTGACCTTCCCACTCTTCTAATGATTTGAACACCAATTCCCACAAATTATTTTTACCCAGAAACCAAAGTTTGTCATCGACCAAATCAAAAACAATAATGACATTTAACCCTCCCAAATACTTAATAGTCACCTTTTTGTTCATACTATTAGAAAACCAATTTCTCAAATTAGTTAAAGAATGAAAATCCATAAGCCTTCCACAGTCATACCATTAAGAACAACCCTCAACGTCATCCGGAATTATAATCTTCGTATCTTCTGTCACCGGCTCTACATCTAGCAAGGTGTCTTTAAACGACCTCCCACCCAAGTTACTCGGACCTGCTTTGTCCGTCGTCACCTTCGGATCCAAATCCACAAAATCTTGCTTCTCCATCGTCTGTTCTTGTACCGGTTTCCAAACTTTCTCCTTCTTCCCATACACCTTTAGGCCATCCACAAATCTGGCGAGTACTATGAAGAGCTTATAACATCCAATCCAAATATCTTTCAAATCCTTCTTCAATCTCTCCAGATTTTGTTAAATAGTAACCTAGTTTTAGGAGTGTTCTAATTAAGTCACTCATAAAAAAATTGTTCCAATTAGGTAACTAAAGTTATTTTAATGTTCTAATCGTATACAATTTACCCATTTAGAAGGTCATCAATCCATATGACTTTTATTTGATTATTTTCTTTAAATGCTGACTTGGATTATCAATAACAACATTAAAAAATTGAAAAATATATTTTTAAAATTGCAAAAAAATTAGGAAAAATAAAATTTCGAAAAAAATATGAAAATTACAAAAATAAAATACAAAGAAAAAATTAAAATAATTATAAAAAATCATGTACAATTATAAAAAAAAAGTAAAAAACTAACGAAAAAAATTCAAAATTCGAACTTTTTTAAAATGGCAAAAAAAAATATTAATTTTTCGCAATCTCTATAATTAAAAAATATTAAAAAAATTAAAAAAAATTAAAATACAAACATTTTTAAAATTTTGGCAATTTTTTTAAATATTCACAATTTTTATAAAACATTTTTTTCCTTGTTAGATAAGTCAACTTTACTTTGATTTTCTAATCAGGTCCCTGAAATTTACTTTAATATTCCAATCATAGATATTATACCTGCTATTCAGGTAAACTATATAGAATTAGAACATAAAATAAACTTTTATGACTTGATTAGAACAAATATTTTTATGAGTGATCTAATTGGAACACTAGTAAAACTTGATTACTATTCTATAAAATATTCCCTATTTTAAATTATACATAATGTTCCTTTTTTTCATGTTAACCTAACTAATAATAGTTAATATGTAATTTGGGCCTGCTATGTAGCAGACTGCGTAAGAGCCCAAGTTATGAGCTAATGTAATCTATAGAAAATTGTGTTATAAACTTTACATGTATATGGGCCGCTGATAAGACCACAATGAACCTGCTATGTAGTAGAATGCATATTAGGTTTTACATGGGCCGAAGTCTAATTTGGTTTACAGAATATGGCGTTCACGTGCATCCACAATTTCCTAGCCAATCAAATTGAGGCACTGTAGATGTGTTTCTTCTTTAATGTAGAAGAGAATTTCCCATGTTTATTCATACTACTGGAGTGTACGCACGATGTGGCAGGGGCCACTTTACAAATATGCATGGTTCGCTTCAATGAATTATTAATCTCAATTAAAACCGAAGCCATCGTTTAATCAATCTTATTAATCAATCGGTTAATTAGTTTGGTTTATTTGTTTAGATTGTCGATTTGCAATTCAGTTAAGTTAATTTTGTTAATAATCAAAACCAACTGTTGCCAAAGACCTTGCTTAGAAGTGCATGAAATGGAGATACATAAGCTAAGAATATATGAATATATAATGGTTTGGTTTGGTTTATTAATTTAAGCAAACTAAAGGTACACAAAAACCGATAACCGATTTTAAGTTAATTCGGTTTTTGGTTAATTTTGGTTTGTTTTTGTTCGATTTGGGTTAACGGTATAGTTATCGCTCTTGTTAATCGCGTAACACATCAACTTTTGAAAATAAACAAAAAATATTAGCTTCTGCCTCGAATTCTTTAAACTTGAAAAGTGCCTCAAATTTTTCTTTCATAAAGTATATCCAAATGTAACGGGAATAATCATCAATAAACATTATCGCATATCAGAATGTATCAACATCAACGCTGATTCAGCTTAATAACTTGAAGAGTGAAACGATTATTGATGGGCTTTACCATATTAACAACCAACACAAATTATCTTTCAGTTAACTTTAAGCTTAGACAACCCAATAACCAAACTCTTCTCCATCATCAGTTGCAACTTATCGTAACCAACATGGCCAAACTGATGGTACCTGAAGAAACAACGAGCATCAATGTGTGTTACATACCTCACAGGAGGTGTGTGGGGTGATAGACTCGCAGTCACTGCATGATATAATCCTTTGCTCCACACATTGGCTGGATCCGAACCTGAAAGAAAGAACCCATGGGCCTACGAAAGGAGGTGACCACCTAAAGTCACAAGGTCTCGTAATAGCAGACACAAAAATGGTGTTTGGCCTGGTAGGTTATAAGTGTGTATGATCGAGTGATCTGGAGTTAAAGTCCTTAACAAATGAGGTGTGAGCTCTTTTATATAGGAAGTACACGGTCTGGATACCATTAACCTATAACCACGACGATGGGCTTAGGTCCGGGTTATGGGATTGCCTCCTTTCAGTCCAATTAGTTAGAAATGGACCAAGGACAATCAGACTAAATGTAATAAATGCAGGAGAGAGAGAAAAGTGTAATGCCCTGCCAATGGTCCACGTGGCGCGATGCTAGTGGATGCAGGTGAATCTTCCCTGTCTGTGTCAGTCTGCTGCTTCTGGAAGGTCGTTTGAGGTGACGCCTGACACAAAGGTGAACAGTGCAGCAAGTGGGAATAAGGGGGTTGCACCTTCACTGCTGGTGTTCAGACTTGGTGGGTCGGCGCTCACCTGCGTCAGCTTGTGATTAGTCCGTGATGTACCATCGTTGTGCTGTGCGGATGGATTGCACTCCATCTTTGGCTCCGAAGGTAGCTTGGACTCCGCGGAGGTTTAGGCTCTGCGGAGGTCTGTTGCCTTTAAACACTTAGCCTTGTGACTGGCATTGGTGATTCTGTCCGCGGAGGTGTTATGAGTCAGCAATGTTATGGGGTAGGGTCCGTCTCCGCGCTAGGAATTAGGGCCCTATGCCTTCAGTGCCATAGAAAAGTATGGGAGAGCTTATGGACGTTTCGGGGGCGAATCAGTGCCATAGAAAAGTACGGGTAGAATCCGAAACATCCACTAAGCTCTCAACGTCCTGTACTTTTGACGGTTACGGATTTGCCAATGTTATGGGGTAGGGTTTGTCTCCGCGCTAGGAATTAGGGCCCTATCCCTTCAGCAACGTTTGGTGATTCCGAAGCACCAAAACGTCCAGAAGGTTGTCATTCCCATTTCAAAATGGCTATGGAACAGATTTGCCAAGGAAACGCCCCTGAAACGTTTCCAAACTGTTTCCGTAATTATCGAAACATTTCCAATGAAATTTCCATGACGTTTCTGAATGATGATGATGTAAAGATGAATCCGAATGATGATGGAAAGATGTGGGATGGTGATGGCTTTGTGTACCCTATGCACATATTAGGGTTTGTACAGATGGAGTTGGAGAAGCATGATGAAGAAAAGCCATGGCAAAAAACGTGATTTTCTGTTGATATGGAGGGGGAGCAGATAAATGGAGATGACGGCGTTTTTTAGGTAACAGTGTATGCTACTTTTAGGTTTAAGTTTTAATATAATATTATTTTTATATAATTAATTTACAATTTTATCCATCATGTTATAGTTCCTTGTAAATTTACCTCTAGTCTATTATGATTCACATTTGGGCTTATGTAGATTACTTATACAGATTTTATGCTTCTTTTGCTTGTAAACATGGTTCTTTTAGTTATACGTAAGATACTTTATGCATTAAATCAAATATTATATATATAATTTTTCTAAATTTTGGGTGTTAGGATTAATATAATCACAAATGTTATATAAAACTAATTAATAATTTTGGGTGTTGGAATTTCTTTGATATATTTTTTATATTTTCTTATTGTTGTATCTTTGCCGTTACCGTATCTTGAATTTTTGAGTTTTGTCGTTCTCGTTTCCATACCAACTTGTCGTACCCGTTTCGGTGCTACCTAGGTAACGGTATTTTACAGATTTTAGAATCAAATACCGGTGCCATACCGGTATTATACCGATCATTTTTGGTACCGATACTGTTGAAAGTCAAAGTCATAATCCATGTGGTAGTCTCACGTGCAACTTCTAAAGGGTCCGTCTCCGTGCTAGGAATTGGGGCCTATCCCTTCTGGACGTTTCGGGGGCGTTTCCTTGGCGAATCTGTTCCCTCATCTGCACAACTTCTAAACTCATCTTCATCTTCATTTTCTTCAAACTCCAATTCCATTACAAACGCTGAGAGCTTATGTATAAATTTAACACTAGAACCTAAACACGAAGACCTTATGTATCAATTAACCAAAAACCATAAAAATAAACAACAAAAGTCATCAAATTTAACAATACATTATCTTTTTCAAATCCCAACAAAACCAAGATTACCCATTTTGTGGGGTTCCTGCTCTAGGAGGTCACAGGTTCGAATCCCACTCAGAGTAGGGTTATTCTGAAATGAGGGGCTGGACCTTAGGGGGGGGCCCGAGGACCGGACCTGAAGGATGCGGGGCTTCGTTATGGGTGTGTACCGTTGGCCGTTCAAAAAAAAAAAAAAAAGATTCAATATCCAAAACCATCATTTATTAAGGGAAAGGGGTGCTACATTGAAATTTTTTTCACTTCACTGATTTCTACCAATCTTGCACTGCCACGTCACTTCACCGATTCACTTCACTGAAACACTTTTTTTTAGGCAGCACTCCACTGATTCATTGCTCAACAATCAATTATTTTCACACATAATAATAATAATAATAATGCACCACAATAACAATAAAACCATATCCATCCATAGTGGTGGAGTGGTGGAGAGGCCTTATGTTCACTTAGGTGATCAAGGGTTCAATTCCCACTTCCAACATTATGGTTTGGTATCCGGGTGAAGATCGAATACGGGTGGCGCCGGTTCGAATCTGACGGGCGGCGAGGTTTTACCGAGTTCTATAACATTGTCGTGCCTTCGGGCGGGTGGGGCTCGGGTTTCCGCGCATCGGGAGAAGGCGGGGGCTGCTGGAGGTCGAGTAGTCGATTCTTGGGCACGGCGCCCCGCAAGGGTGGTTGCCACACAGTTGTTCGCCGATCAAAAAAAAAAAAAACAATAAAACCATCTCCTTCTTCTTCATAGATCTAACCATTTCCTTCTTCTTCACAGCTCTGCTTTTGGAACTCACCATCTCTCTCTCTAGAACTCACCAACTCCTCTCTCTATATTTAGAACTCACCATCTCCTCTTTGTTCGTCGATGAATTAAACCAGAGTCAGGTTCTCTTCTTTTGTGGTTGTGATGCATGGTTAATGAGGTCTGAATTTTGGGTTTGATTGTGGATGAAAGAAGTAAGTTCTTTGAGGAGGGTGAGAGGATGAAGAGAAAATATCAAAGAGAGACAGAGACAGATAGAGAGAGAAAAGTGCTTCACGAATCGTTAACTAGAACCCGATTTTGGTTCACGGGACGACTACCAACATGGGTGGCAGCGGTGTTACCGTGCTGGTAGTGGAGTACCCGTGACCAAATCGGTAGGCGCGAAGATATGATGAAAAGGGTTGTATTTGCCAGAGAATTGGGAGTTCCTATCGTAATGCATGACTACCTTTTTTTTTTTGAACGGCAAAAAACTTTTATTCATCTCCCCAAATGTTAATTACATTGTAAAAGCAAGATACTAACACAATGTAACACACCCGAAAAACCCCCTGTAAATACTACTAATACAAAAAGAAATCTTTCTACCCCATGTCATCAAAAGTGACCCGTTTCACCCACTCCGCATTGCTTACCACCCCCTATGGTTGTACCCAAAAACACCCATGAAGAGCATTCCTCCGAAGGTATCATTAATCATATTCATCTTTTTACGTCGTCTCCCCCGTACTTATGGTTGTTGTACACCTCACCGTTCTCCGCGCATGCTTGGCATTGATGGCCTGGGTTTCTTATACGCCTAGACCATTTTTTGCAAATAGTCTCACCCCTTTGACCATCATTCCCCATTGATCTGAAGAAATAAATTTGACCATTTTTAACTCCATTAGTTGTCGGGTCCACCTGTGGTTGTTCCCCAAGCGTCTCATCCGCGTGCACCTGATTGTCATCTGCATGCGACCGTACATCTTCACCTCCAGGCTCCACCGGCTGATTTTCTGTGGAATTTAAAGCAATAGGTTTTGTTCTTGGGGAGGTATCACCAAAGCAAACTCTAGTAGGTGGGTCTTGAGTGGATCCCAAAGAAGATGGGCTCCTTAAATTTCTAGGCCTTTTACCAATTGAAGGTGGAAATGGTGTTGAGCCCGACTTAAGATGGCCCAAAATAGTGGAATCACCACTTGAATTCTCTAAATCCACGTTGGTATTCAAAGTGGAATTTTTCAAATTTTCTTCAACAGGTACATCACTCCTTGGGGTTTGGGTTACTGTAGGGTCCATTCCACCATTATAACCTTTGGGTGCATTCCCATGAATTTTTAATGAACCACAACCTACTTTCATGTTTTGCGCACTGCTCAAGAGGGCCTGCACATTTTTTAATTGCTCCTTGGAATGCAAAACGTCGTCTGCTCCGGCATAGCCGTTTTCATTCCGGTCACCGGCATCCTTCCCATCTTGATGTACGCTCCTAAACTCCCCCTCTTCCATCTCGTCATCTATTGGCATGGTGCTCGAATTGCATCTACAACCGGAGACTTTGACCGATTGCATTCCATCAAAATCTGGAGTCCAGGCTGGAGATACCTTCGTAACCCAGGCATGAAACCTAATAGGGGGATTCACTGCAAATACTAGCTTTTCTCATTATTGCTGAGATAATGGTCTACTTCTTCACATCCACCGTGCAATGCATGCGGTTATTGATAGACAGAAGAATCATGGTATGCACTTCGTCCCCCTTAGTTATTTTTAGTTTATGCATATGGTAAATGGTTCTGTCAATAGTGTTGGATTAATCTTGACATATTTATCTAATGGGTCAAACTAAATTGGGTCATAGTTTAATATTATGTTTTGCATATGATATTTGAGTCCATGCACACGTAAGTTTTAATTAGTATTTTATGTTAAGTTAGTTGGTGGTGATTGAAAGAATAAAGAAGTGGAGTTTGACCAAGTTGGTGAAATGAACGTTGAGTAAAAGAATGAGTTAGTCTTTGTACCTAGTCTTTAGGTAGTAGTTGCAAAAATAAAGCAAAGTAGTTATGTTTCCAATGTGTGTACTGTAAGGCTATAAATATAGCCCATTTTATTAATAAAAGCATGTTGCAAGTTTCATCCATTTATTTTTCTTTTCTACAATCATAACTTTCATTTACATAATCTGAGTGAGTGAGGTCTGAACCAACAAATAGGCAATGTTCTTGCAGTTATTAGTTTTTTTTTTTCTAATAATCTTAATCAAATATGATTAACAGTCATGGTCTCTGGTGTGTTTGATTAATCCAAGGAGGTTTACAAAAATGCTATTCAAGGTCCAATTCTTGCATAGATCGGTAACTTGAAGAACCTCATAAGTTTGAATCTCTACAACAATGATATTACTAGAAGTATTCCACCTACACTCGATAATTTGAAGTCTCTAGTGTTTTTGTGACTTTGATTATTTACAGCTATATTAAAAAATTTACTGTCATAACTCATAACGATTAAATTATTAACGTCTCATTAACAATTGACAGGAGATGGTGAGGAGAGGGAGGGTGACGGTAGAGATGGTGGCGGTGGAGATGGTGGCGGCGGTGGTGGTGTTGCAGGTGGTGGTGGTGGGTGAGTTGGTTAGAGAAGAAGATGGGTGGAGGGGTATAATAGTGATTTCACTCACAAACGAACCGACGTTAATAAGAGGGATGTAAAGTGTTAGCTTGACAAACCATAGAGACTCAGAGTGTTATACTCCTGCTGAACTTGTTAGTCGGGACAAACCACATGGACGAAAACTGCAATTAACTCTAATTTATCCATACTATATTATAAAAGATTTCCTAAAGACTTTTTAAATTTTAAGAGGTATAAGTCTAAATGTTTATGATACAACACCTAATGCATAAAATAAATTCTTTTTAAAGGTAAATATGTCTTTAAAACACCATATTTAATTAAAAAAAAGTCAAGAGTCATGAGATGTTTATGAAACCTCATGACATTCAATTTTATAATTACTTTAAAAATATTCTACAGAAAACATATAAAAAACAATTCATGATGCTATATGCTTTGTTATAACCTTTTATATAGAGTTAGGTACTTTATAAAAGTTAAAGTTTTATAAACATGATTATACTATATAGAAATCAAGAAATTAATAGTGAAAGTTGTGTTTTTAATTATGAGGTAACGATTTGAATTCTGAAATTATTACGTTATATTCATACACATAAACATGTCTAATCTGATCTAAACTATATAATCATCGGATTCAACAACCGAAGAAGAAAGCTTCTACTTATAATGAATTTTAAACAAAGGTATAGAGAAATATTCATGTAATAGTGGTTAGGTTGATAGTAGGTATGTTATGTTATATTGTGCTCTACAAAAGAGTTTCGGTTACACCCGTTGCATCGCACGGACCAACCTACTAGTTGGCTTTATTTTATTATGTAAGTATTAAATTTGTAGGCATAATGCGTTTTATGCTACCATAATTGTCATAATTGTTGACAAAACATATTTCATCAATTGTTATTTTAAAATGGGAATTTCACTCATTTTAGATTACTTAGCTTAGCTACAACATAATTTTGAATTTTATGATTTTATCTACTCTTAACATTTTCTAAATTTACTTCAACACCCTTTCCATACTAATTATCTTGGATTCAATCATTTGTCAAACTATGTAAAACACCTTAATTACATTAGTTATAGATTATTATTGTTGTAAATACGTTTCTCATTATGTTAATTAATTTATTATGATTATCAAATACTATACTAATCACTAATGAATATGTGTGTGTATATGTAGTTGGGCTATTTTAATATATGCAGGCATGCAGGAGTTTGGTATAGGTGGGGGCAATGGGTTGGGTTCTTAATGGAACAAACTCGTGGCTCAGGCCTCAGAAAGCAATCAAGCATATTGGTTCAACTTTGGGCCCGACTAGGGGTGAGCAATAAACGGTTCCGAACCGCGAAAACCGTGAAACCGACCCGGAACCGCTAGAACCGAACCGAATTAATGTTATAGGTTCCGGTTCCGGTTCTCATATTTTGGCATAAACGGTTCCCGGTTCGGTTCCGGTTAAACCGACGGGTCCAGTTAAGAACCGTTAGAACCGTTTTGAATTAAATTAAATATTTAAATATTCTATTATTAGTTTGAAATAGAATGTGTTGTTTCCTTCTTTATAGTTCTCAACACTTTTAAATTGTTTTACTTGGTAGGAATGTAGAGTATAGCCTTATGTGATGGTCAGCAGTCAGCACAGTTTGTTCTGACCCGTTTAATCTGTTGAAAAAGAATGATCTGATCCGAACAAAACATATTTTGATACGTAAACTGCTATACTTTTAGTAACCATGTTTAACACAAACTGTTGATAATTTTTTTTTTAAGAAAAATCATTGTTTTTGTTTATTTTTTTATTTAATTATTAATGTTAATTTTAGGATTTTATTGACAACCGGTTCCGGTCTAGAACCGTTTCACCCGGTTCTGGAACCGAACCGTTTAGTAATTATCGGTTCCGGTTCCGGTTCTCATATTTTGGAATAAACGATTCGCGGTTCGGTCCGGTTCTGAACCGTTGCACAGCCCTAGGCCCGACTGGAAAAAAAAAAAAAAGACCAAAACTAGGGGTGAGCATTTCGTGGTTCGGACCCACAGGAACCTGGGACCCGACCCACAAGAACCTTGGACCCGAACCTTTTTAAATATATGGGTCGGTTTCCGGTTCTAGATTTATATGAATTATCGGTTCCGGGTCGGGTCGGGTCCAAACCCACGGTTCTAATATAAGAACCACAAGAACCGTTTGTATTTTAATTAAAAAATAAAAAAATAATCTTTTTTAGTCTTTTCACTATTCGTTTTTACGTTTTATTGTAATTGATTTCATATAATTTTAATACAATATAAAAAATATTATTTATAATAATAACAATGTATTTTTCTTGAAATTTTTTTCGGCTTAATTGATATCCATAGATGATATATATCATATAATATATATTATATCCAAATTTGAAGTAAATATTTATATATATCACTCTGGTGTGTGTGTGTTTATTATGTATACATAACAGATTCACATAATGTTTCTATTGATGAGAATAAAAAAATTGTTACGAAAACATAAGTCGAGAAACGAAAAATGACTTAAAAAACTCATGGGCTATAGTTACACTGTCTGTTGTGGAAGCGCGAGTAGCACGACGCAAACGAGGTTTCTGCGCCCGTGCTCACCCTCAGCCACAACAGCCCCACACAAACAGTCCTGGCGCGAGCACAAGTGATGGTGGTCGCGTGGGTTAACGGGAAAAAGTGACCTTTGGTCGCGCCGTTGCTCACCTCCAACCACAACGGGGTCAAGTGACCGGATTACTTGATAGTCACGTCAGTGGCTTGCGCACGTTCGCTCGCGCGTCTACAACGGACGGCCTTAGAACCATATGGAGGAATTCTTTTACGAGCATGGTAAAAGAATATGAATATGTAAATCCTCTAAAAGTGGTTATTGCATTAAAGGGTTCTAGAGGGTTAGACCCTTTTACCCGATCCATCAGAACCTTTAGGACCCGGAACCACATAGCCTTTTAAGGTTCGATTCGTGGTTCCTAATTTCAACAATAAAAGGGTATACGGTTCTGGTGGGTCCGGGTCGGGTCGGGTCGGTTCCGGACCCTTTGCACAGCCCTAACCAAAACAATGGTTCGAACTTTGTATCCCTCAGTTTGGGTCGTTTGCATTTTGCAATGGGCTTAAATAAGCAAGACTAGTTTCCAAATATGAGATAGGTTCAACAAACAATAATTTCAGTCTTGATTCTTTAGAGCATGTTCAAGATTGAGTTTAGAAACAACTAGACTTATTAGTTTTTTTTTTTTTTTTTTAAAGGCAAATAAGTTAATACTTTATTTGGCTTTAATAAAAGTCCTTTTTTTGTTTTGGCTTTTTAAAGCAAACTAAAACATTACTTTTTTAAAATCACAAAAACTTCGCCTTTGAAACTGCTTTTAGCTTTTTGAATAACAAATTACTAATCTACCTAACAATTACTTCTTTTATTACTCATTAGGAATATTATATGTTCTAATCAAGAAATTATAAAATTTATACAAATAATTTATATTGTATATTTTGTATTTTAATTATAATTTTTGTCCAGAAAAATTGTTAAGTAAATAATATTATATGTAAAAGTAATAAATGGTTTTAAATATATATAAGAATGGTTTTTTGGCCATTTTATATGAATAAGCTAAGCCACATATTTAAAAAAAAAAATAACTAATTGACTTATTGGCACCACAAAAGTTAATCAAACACTTTTTTAAAAACTCATTTTAGAAAAGTCATAAATTAATAAGCATTTTGACAAATAAAAAAAAAACACTTTTGGAGTTAAATAAGCAAATCCCAAACACCCTCTTAGTCATCTTATTCTTCTTTCTTTCTTTTTGTTTTTTTATAATAGTTTAATTTTCAAATCACTGTATTTTCTTTCGGTTTAAATGTTATTAATTATAGGGTAACACCCATAATCCATATAAACCACACACCCCTAATCCTTCGACTTCGGGATTGCGGGCAAACACTTGCATGAATTGGTCGTGGGAGAGCGTCACATGTCAAATGTTCCATACTCGCAATGCTATGGGCAATGGCGGATACAAACAATTTTTGTACGGGGGCACATTACGGGTCTGCGAAAATGAGTATACTAGATGGAATGTTAATTCTTTTCTTTTTAAGAAATACGGGTCTGCAGAAAATGACTACAAGTCTATAACTATATGTCCCTATAACTTTATAAGTGGGTAAAAAATGGATACATGATTATCTTTAAGTGTAAACATCATCAAATTAAAGGGTCGTCTTGAACTTGTGGGTTGTGGATTTCAAAAAAGAATAGAGAATGCAATTGCCAATTCACATAACTACAAAGAAATAATAATTTAATAGTATAATCCTAAAATTCGATTGGCAAAATATTATCTAGTTTTAAAACGAAAGATTAAACAACTCGGTAGTAAAATTGATTCGGCAAAAAATATGTATAGTTTTTAAACTTACCATGAATATTTTCATAACACAAAATGCAAGTCAATCTATAATTATTTAATATTATTTGCAGCCAATAACTTTTGGTTAATTAATAGACACACACCATGCACTACATTTGCATTTGGTGGATTAATGGACCAACAAGTATAAACTGAAAACACTTTGGAAATTGGGCCAAGGGTACGGTGGGCACAGGCCCATCATGTTTTTGCTGTATATCCGCCTCTGGCTATGGGTTGTACTTGAACGCTTGGGTTTACTTGCTAGTCCCGGACATTATCAGAGATAGCCTCAGCAAAATAAGGCAGCGAACGTGCCCAACCAATATCTATCCGGCAAATGCACTCCCAATCGAGAGTTATTGCATGTTGCTCTCCTTATCAATCTTTACATACCTATTCAGACTTTTTTTGTTCAATTATAAATAAATAACCACTTTAATGGAGATTTATAGCGGGACTCAGAGCATTCACATCCCCTCCATCAAATCTCATCCATCAAATTACACTAAAAATCATTACTCCACCCCTAAATCTTCTCTCTCCTAATTAAAATAATCATACTTTTATCATTACATTTTCTCTCTCCTCACTCACAACTACTTACAAATATATTAAAATATATACATGGGTGAACAGTAGCTTTTCATATTTAGGGTGTAAGAGCATTCTCATCCCCTCCACTAAATTCTATCCATCAAATTACACTAAAAATCACTACTTCACCTCTAAATCTTCTCTCTCCTAATTAAAATAATAATACTTTTATCATTATATTTTCCCTCTTCTCACTCACAACTACTTACAAAAATATTAAAATATATATAGGGGTGAACAACAGCTTTTTATATTTAGGGTGGAACAATGCTTAATATTTTCTCTCTCCTTCACTCACAACCACTTACACTCACCCTATATAATTTGGTGGATACACTCACATACATTTGGTGGACTGAATTTGAATGCTCTAACAGTGCTTTCACCAAATATTTTATCTCTCCTCCACTCACAACCACTTACACTCACCCTATATAATTTGATGAATATACTCACATACATTTAATAGATGGGATGTGAGTGCTCTCAAGCCCAAGGCACATTCTCCGAACCAAGACTATAAAAGCAAAGCTAAGTTAATAACACCGTACTCCTGATTGAAGTTGTATTAACTATAATCTTGAACTATAATATTTCTTTTTTTTTTTTATATAAAAAAGAATATTGATCTTGTAAATTCATATACATAACATATGTATGTATTTATATAATTGGTAAATTAACCAAAAGTCATCTATAATGCCTTAAATAAAACAGAAAACTAATATCTTTTAAGATCGCTCTTAGGGCTGTTCAAAACGCTCGGCGCTCGCTGATCGCTCGCCGCTCGTTCAGAATTTGCTCGGAAATTGTGAGCTCGATTTTCCGCTCGGTTCGGTTTGTAAACGAGCCAAGCACGAGCAAAGGTCCGCTCGTCTCGGTATAATTTTTATTAATTTATTATACATATAATTATATATATACACATTAATTACAGTTATATTTATAGATTTATACAAGCAACTCTATTGGGTTTATCTCAATATATGCATATATACAATTATATTTATAGTTATTGGCTTAGTCAACCCAACGATAATTTAACACTAAGTGTAATTGTAAAACCCTAAGTCGTGAAAAAACAATCTTGACATCATATTCTCATATGTTGTCTACCATCAATCATCTCCCGCTATCAACCTACGCCACAACACGACAATTGTTATCTGTAATATGCTCATCACCTCACTAGCCTCAACTACAGCCTCATTCTCGAACGGTCGAACCTAAGTCATCACTACGAAGCGAGAATATTAAAGGAAACATCCCAAATTTATGGTTGTCCGAACACACTCGCCGCTTGCTCGAAAAAATGTACGCTTAGTTTCCGGATCGATTGTAAACGAGCCGATTGGCTCGGTTCGGTTTGTAAATGAGCCAAGCACGAGCTAAGGTCCGCACGGTTCGACTCGGCTCGTGAACAGCCCTAATAGCTCTAATGTTGTGCATTAACACTCTGTTAGGGATAGCCCAGGCTACCTCTCTAACCTATATATACAACTAGCCTTGACACCACACACCTAACTCACTATACGACGTCTTATTGTAAGAGCTCCTATATATTTGGATCACTGTCATTGATAAATACTGAAGGGATAAGGTAATAAAACCGGCAATACCATATCTTAAAATCAATCCATGAAGCAGCGCCGGGCAAAACCATGACTAAAACTCCCCCCGCCCGTTTTATGATAGCGGGTTAGCTTGCGTCTATCAGACGATGGACGCACGGCCTACCCGCCCATTTTACGTCAGCGGGTTGGATTGCGTCCATCAGACGATGGAAGCACGGCCTGCTGCCCGTTTTACGTCAGCGGGTTAGCCTGCGTCCATCAGACGATGGACGCACGACCTGCTTCCCGTTTTACGTCAGTGGGTTAGTCTGCGTCCATCAGACGATGGACGCACGTCCTACCGCCCGTTTTACGTCAACGCAGGATGAAGCTTCCCCTGCAAGACAAGCAAACTGTAACATTCGCGTTTAATAATTGTACGTTACGTATAATTTGGATAAAAATGACAAGTTCTATTATTATTGTTTACATTTAATTATTTTTGTGGCATTTTGAACCCTAATACTATGATAATTATTCATTAGATATATATATATATATATATATATATATATATATATATATATATATATATATATATTAATTATATGTTAAATAAAATGTCAAAAAAATTGTGCTTGGGTCGGGACTCGAACCCGCGTCCCAAGCCGGTTCATTACACACACCACACAAACCAACTGCTCTACCCATGATACTTGTTTTAAACCCGTCACATTATTAATATAACACTAGCTCAAGAACTCTCCAAGTTGACTTAGAAAGTCAACTGTGATACACGACTTGCCTTAAATCAAACAATTAACGTGTAATTTGACCTTGGATTGATTGGAATCGTGATTGCCGGCCTGATAAGAGTCATACACACGTCAATTGCCCTTCAATTCTTACCCATTTTAACCAATTGACGCGTCACACATTAAAGCCAAGGTCAACCATGCCAATTCGAGCATCCAACCCACCTCCCTATAAATTGGACCTCTCCAAACATTCTACACTCGCCGAATATTCACTCTCAATCCTCAATTTCTGTCTAACATCATCGTACGAAGTTTTTCTTGTTCGTGTTGACTTTTTTCGTTGACTGAACGATTTCCACGAAAACGTATTTGTAAGTGATATTCTTTATATGGGTTTTGATCTTCGGCATGTACACAACAATAACCCTAAGGTTAATTGGGTTATTGTTGTGTAATCTGGACAATTGAAAATCTAGGGCTCGTATGTTGATTTGGGGAAGAACACGAATTCACGTATATTATTTATTTTAAATAAACTAAAACCAAACACAACCACTGGTCTGGACCAGGTGGTTGTGTCTGGTGCTCTCTAACCAAGCCATGCGGGTTCGATCCCCGGCTGTGGCAACTCTTTTTCTTTTTGTTTGTTTTATTTTAAAAACAAATAAACTAATATATATATATATATATATATATATATATAATTACTAGTATTTTAAAATTAGTTTTAAAATACTAAAACTCTTTTAATAATTCTACAAAAATTTATTTATTTAATATATTTAATAAATAAATCAAGTTTATTCTATTATATTTATAAAATTCTATTAAAATATCAAAACAATTTTATAAATTTCCACAAAAATTATTCTGAGTTTCTATAACAATAAACTTTTCTGAATTGATTTTTATTTCTGAAAAATCATTTATTTAATATTTTTAATCAATTTTTGTTAGTTTTAATCATAATTAAATCATAATAAATCCAATTTTTAATATTTTTGCACCAAAATTTTATATAAATTATTTCTGATTATTTGGAACAGAAATATAATTTTTAAACTAATAATTCTTTGATTTTAGTATTTTTAAATATTAAAGTTAAATTTTGACAATTTGTAATAAATAGATTTAATATTCTATTTTAAAGAAAATAATTTTATAAAAATTATTTGAGTTAATTGCCAATTTAGTCTCTAAGGTTTGTCGAAAATTGCCACTTTCATCCAAATCTTTTTTTTGTTACATCTGTGTCCCTGAGGTTTCATTTTTTTGCCATTTTAGTCATCAGCACTAACTCAGTTAACAAAAACCCAGTTAAGTCAGGGGCATTTTTGTCCATCCACACCAAACTTTTTTAAACCCTAACTTTTTCACCCCTTTTTAACATCCGAATTATTACGACGTTATAAACCCTAACAGTAACACAACACCAAACCTTCAATCAAACACACGATTACAGCAAATCATCCAATCATCAGTGACGATTGATCTACAATGTGGAGAGTTTGAGAACTTGGGTCTGATTTTGACCCTAAGATCGAGTATGGTAAGTCGTTATACAAGCCCTAATTTGAACCCCTGTTTTGGTTAAATTATACGAGCCCTAATGTTGAATTTTGGTATGTTTTGATGTGTTTTTCAGTTGGTGATCCGGATTCCTTCACAATAGAGTTTCATCATAGTGGTGAACTGGTTGATACTCCACAAATAGGATACAAGGGTAAAGTCTCTTATGTTGACTATGTTAATGCTGATCTGTTTTCTGTCATAATTGTTAATGATATGCTGATAACTCTGGGTTATAGTGATGATGACTTAGATGGGGTTAGATATAGTTTTAGGATACCAGGAGAAGAGTTTGAATTTGGTTTAAGGCCATTGCTTAAGGATAGTGATGTGCTTAGGATGCTTAAGTATGTTCAAGAGAATAAGGTAATTGAGGTTTATATTGAGCACAAAAATGCCCCTGACTTAACTGGGTTTTTGTTAACTGAGTTAGTGTTGATGACTAAAATGGCAAAAAAATGAAACCTCAGGGACACAGATGTAACAAAAAAAAGATTTGGATGAAAGTGGCAATTTTCGACAAACCTCAGGGACTAAATTGGCAATTATTGTGACAAAAAAAGATTTGGATGAAAGTGGCAATTTCTATTTTAAAGAAAATAATTTTATAAAAATTATTTTTATACTTTAAAATCATTATTGTGACCATCTTAAATTCAAATCTTATAAAAAGATTTTTGTTTATTTATTTACTAAAATTTTTTCAATTATCAAACATTTTTATTATTAATCAAACGAGCATTTATCCCCAATTCGAAGCCCTAGAATATATACATTTGTAGAGTAGATAGACTTAGACATATTTATTACCTTATTATAGGGTGATACTTGGCATATTTGGGCAACACCACTATTCAATTTTTCAACAGATATAACATTTTGCGAAGGTGAGTTTTACATAGCCCCTTTTCTATTTATCACAATTTTTGGGGTGAAACATGTTACAACATTCTATATGCAATTCAATCATCAAAGTGTCTGTGTGTTTTTCTATGTTGCATTATGTCTTGAACATGACTAGGGTAAGCACAATTCTAGCATAATCATTAACATTGATCAGCCGACGGTATACATTGATAGATCTATTGGACTGACAATCCCACCCGGATACGTGCCTCCTACAAAGGTAGCGTGGGTGTTTGTTATCGCAACATAAACGAGTGAACCATGAGCGTATGGGATGTACCACAATACAACAGTCACAAGGGTTGATTATGCACTCGATTTACTCCTAGTATGTTTTCACATATGGACTAGACTTGCCATGACACTTGAATTGCACAACATTTTTATTATCAAAACCTATGTAACTCTCACCAACTTTTGTTGACCCAAAATATTTTCAACTTAACATGTTTCAGGTTCTACTTGCTTGAAGATTTGAATTAATGCTTGAAGATGTGTGCATAGTTTTATTCAATTTGATGTACGAATTCTTGTAGAACAATTGTATGTAATTTATTTAAATCGTTTAATGAAATTTATTATTCGCCATGAGCTACTGAACAATCATCAATACGTGACACCTCGATGTTTCCGCCATCGGTTGGGGTGTTACACAAGCCCACCTGCTGAAAGATTCCTTTCAGGGCAGCATCAAGATACACACTCTAGTACAGTGCTGCCCTGGACAACTTTTCCTGACGCAACAGGCTGCCCGTCAGAGTTCTCAGCCAATCAAGGGCTATGCCTAGACTGACACTCACAAAGGACGATGACGTGGCAACTCCTCATCCAAGATATCTTTCTGACAAGAAGGCCTTCTCAACTCATGCTAGACAGAGGGATGATTACCCACCGCCAACAGTAGCCAATAGGCGGACGCCACGTGTCCGCCGACCATCAGCATCCACTCAATGGACGCCACGTATATCTTTCTCTGGACGGTAACATCCCCCCCCCCCCATTTTCCCTCCTTTTTACCAAACACACTTAAACCAATGGGCTTAAGGACTTGGGCCAGAAATCTATAGACATCTCTACTTGGGCCGGGCCCCACAACAGGTAGAGAATGGGCTGAGGAAGTCAAATGTCAAGGTACTATAAAAGGAGAAATCCCTTCTCCTTTTATTGGCATCCGATATTCAAAAAGACTACGAGCTTCTTGTATCTTTTTCAACCCCTTGTTTATTATACTAACATTTAGAGGCTCGGCTCTTCTAATCTGTAGTCTCTTAAACTCCTTGGTGTTATCCTTAGACTCGCACACTTTTATAAATACACTTCTTTATAAAACCCCGTAGAATCACTACCAAAATCATCGTCTACCCGGTGATTTAGGATTCATGTTTCTTCATTGGCGCCATCCGTGGGATTACCACTCCCGGAGAACATTATATTTATGAAGAAGAGAACGATACTTGTCCTTCGACCAACCAATCTGAGCATCTTTCATGGCCAACTCAGCCTTTTTATCATCAGAAGACATTTCGTAATACAGGGTAAAGAATAAATGGACAGAAGAAACTAAAAATTTTTCGATGGTTTTTTTCACCGCAATAATAGTGAGAGTCAACGGAGAAAAAGAAACCGTTCGAAACGTAAAAACGAAACACAAGAGGAGAACTCCTATTTATAGTCATCGCATTAATTGCGATGGCAGAAGGTGTAATCATCACAGGCGAACTTTTCAGACGTTGGTCCACTCACAAGCAGACACGTCAGGAAGCCCACGTGATATTCGGCACACGTGCCGCGCGTGCAACGTTCGCCTGACGATTACTATACCCAACAGTTGTCACATGGCACCGATGATCGACACGTGTACGCCCACATTCAAACATACCACCACCAGCTGTCCACACACAACAGATGCATGACACGTGGCGGCCTACTAACTTACCAGCTGCAGCAACTATCAGACACGTTCCCTAAAGCAGGTGTACCAACTGTCAGACACGTTTCTTCATATCCAAACATTCCCGTCATTTAATTCACACAGAATTCCAAAAGACAAATTCAATGCGCAATAATTGCACTCTGGTAGGCGCAGGATCAGACAAGAAATACCTTTTCACATCTTTTGGATGCGCAACAAGGCCCGACACCTTCACAGGGCTCATGGGTGCGTCAGAAAAAAGAATTTTCAGGTTTTCTATTATTCACATCTTTTGGATGCGCATCAAGGCACGACGCCTTCACAGGTCTCACGCCTGCGTCAGAAAAAAGAATTTTTAGGTTTTCTATTATTCACATATTTTGGATGCGCAACAAGGCCCGACGACATCACAGGGCTCACGCCTGCGTCAGAAAAAAGAATTTTCAGGCTTTCTATTATTCACATATTTTGGATGTGCAACAAGGCCTGATGCCTTCACGGGGCTCACGCCTACGTCAGACAAAATAATTTCAGGTTTGCTAGTATCCACATCTTCTGGATGTGCGACAAGGCCCGACGCCTTCACAAGCCTCAGCCTGCGTCCGGAAATTTCACTGAAAGCTTTACACATGAAAAATTAATCTTCTTCATCATGCTTGCCCGAACCCACTATCAGGTCCCACAAAAAACACCAATTCCGTCATACGCCGACAGCTTGATCACTGTGCGTGCACCAGTTGACAATGATCATCAGTACATGTACACGATTTAGACGAAAACCCAGTGACGACTGGATCTAACTTACCGAACACATGTTCTATCAAAACTAAACAGAGTCCAACACCCTCTCCTCACCCACGAGAGAGCACTGGACTGGGGGACTTGAAGGGATATGGTACTACAAACCGGCAATACCATATCTTAAAATCAATCCATGAAGCAGCGCCGGGCAAAACCATGACTAAAACTCCCCCCGCCCGTTTTACGTCAGCGGGTTAGCTTGCGTCCATCAGACGATGGACGCACGGCCTACCCGCCCGTTTTACGTCAGCGGGTTAGCCTGCGTCCATCAGACGATGGACGCACTTCCTACCGCCCGTTTTACGTCAATGCAGGATGAAGCTTCCCCTGCAAGACAAGCAAGCCCACTTGCTGAAAGATTCATTTCAGGGCAGCATCGAGATACACACTCTGGTACAGTGCTGCCCTGGACAACTGTTCCTAACGCAACAGGCTGCCCGTCAGAGTTCTCAGCCTATCAAGGGCTACGTCCAGCCTGACACTCACAAAGTACGATGATGTGGCAGCTCCTCAGCCAAGATATCTTTCTGACAAGAAGACTTTCTCAACTCGTGCTAGACAGACGGATGATTACCCACCGCCAACAGTAGCCAATAGGCGGACGCCACGTGTCCGCCGACCATCAGCGTCCACTCAACAGACGCCACGTATATCTTTCTTTGGACGGTAACATCCCCCCTTTTCCCCTCCTTTTTACCAAACCCACTTGCACCAATGGGCTTAAGGACTTGGGCCGGAAATCTAAAGACATCTCTACCTGGGCCGAGCCCCACAACGGGTAGAGAATGGGCTGAGGAAGTCAAATGTCGAGGTACTATAAATGGAGAAATCCCTTCTCCTTTTATTGGCATCCGATATTCAAAAAGACTACGAGCTCCTCGTATCTTTTTCAACCCCTTGTTTATTATACTAACATTTAGAGGCTCGACTCTTCTAATTTGTAGTCTCTTAAACTCTTTGGTCTTATCCTTAGACCCGCACACTTTTATAAATACACTTCTTTATAAAACCCCATAGAATCACTACCAAAATCAGCGTCTACCCGGTAATCTAGGATTCGTGTTTCTTCAAATACCATTGATTCCATAATTTAGATGCGTTTATGAATTAGTAGCATATAGACGTGGCTAAACTTCATGTACTAAATATGATTCTACATTTCTACTACCCATATGCACATAAGTTACAAGGAATACGAATGAATATTCACGCATGATTTGAACTCATCAACAAAACATACATTTTGTCGACGATACATAATAAAAAGGGGAAATGGAATTTAATAATCCCAACTTTGGGGGGTTGGAAAGGAACAGTCCCAACTTGAAAGTTGTAAGATAACAGTCCCAACTTGTCAACGTTTTTATTTTGTTGGTCCCAAACTAACCCCAGTTAAGTTTTTCTGTTAAGTGCCAACGTGGCAGTCCACGTGGCACAGTATGTCCAGTTGGCAAAAAACATGTGTCCCACTTGTTTTATAATAATAACAAAGAATTTATAATAACAAATAATAATAATAATAATAATAATAATAACACCCATTTCCACCTTCCTTCTTCCTCCATCATCTTCATCATGTTCACCACCACCACCACAACCACCTGCCACCACCGTTATCTTCACCATCACCACCACCACCACCACAACCACCTGCCACAACCGTCATCTTCACCACCACCTTCAAATCGAACCCAATCACAAATCAGGTCATACCCACATGTTGCCAGCTTCAAATCGATCCATTCTGTGCAAAAACCCCATAAAAAAACATCCAAATCAAGCTCCAATTCGTTGGTTTTACGGTCGATGGCCGAACACCCTTTTTAATCGATTACACCTCGAAAACGAACAGGTTAGTGTAATTATTTAGTATGGTTTTGTTCGAAATTCATTTTTCTATAATAGCCCTAACATTAATTTGATTAACAGGTTCGAATCGACACCCACCACAACCACATGTTTTAGTATGTTAGGGTTTCGGTTCTTGGTTTAGTCTTTGTGGGAAGAAGCCCTACTTGTTTGCTTCGGGTTCAGAGTTTAGAGTTTCGCCGGAGAGGAGAACGACGGCGGCGGTGAAGGGTGGTGGCGGTTTCTGGTGAAGGGTGGTGGTTTAGAGAGAGAGAGAGAGAGAGGGGGGTGCTCTGTTACAGAAGAGGGTGGTGGTGGTGGATGACGGTGAAGGGTGGTGGTGGTGGTGGTGAAGATGACGGTGGTGGCAGGTGGTTGTGGTGGTGGTGGTGAACATGATGAAGATGATGGAGGAAGAAGGAAGGTGGTGGTGGGTATTATTATTATTTGTTATTATAAATTCTTTGTTATTATTATAAAACAAGTGGGACCCACGTTTTTTGCCAACTGGACATACTGTGCCACGTGGACTGTCACGTGGATTGTCACGTTGGCACTTAACAGAAAAACTTAATTGGGGTTAGTTTGGGACCAACAAAATAAAAACGTTGACAAGTTGGAGCTGTTATTTTACAACTTTCAAGTTGGGACTGTTTCCTTCCAACCCCCCAAAATTGAGATTATTAAATTCCATTTCCCCTAATAAGAATGTAACATACAAAAATAGGTTCATTATTTTAAGCAACACTTTTACGTACTACACATCTTAAAGAAAAGGCAATTAATAAGCCTAAAATACAAAGAGTTAATTGCCAATTTCGTCTCTGAGGTTTGATCCAGTTTGTTGCTTCAGTAAAAAAAAGTGTTTTTTTTTTTTTTGCAATGGAACCCTTAGGTTTGGATTTTCTTGCTATTTTCGTCCATTTCACTAACTCAGTTAAAACATAATGTTAAGTCAAGGGTGGGCTTGTCATTTTGCCTACCTAAATGAGGGACAATTTAGACATTTCATCCTATAATTATCCCCCCTCTTTCTATATATGCATACATACATAACACCACCACCATTCACCATTCTCTACACAATATACCTACCACCTCCACCAGGACCACCACCATAACCACCACGTCCACCACCACAACCCTGACTCCACCGTCTCACCTTCACCTAAACTCTTAAACCCATTTGTCCTAATCGAGGACTCCACTCCTCGTCCCCGTCATCGATCAAATTTAAAACTTTGTTCCGACAACAACTGCTAGTCCTCGTCCCCGTCAACATCCTCACCTTCACCTAATCGACGACTCCACTCCTCGTCCTTGTCCCCCTTAACAGCTGCACGCTTGGTTATTATTATTATCGTTGAGATGAAAACCCTAAATATTAAGGTTATGAAGAACAGTGTGTGTGAGCTTCATCATCAGCAATTTCATGTGTAAAATGGAAACTGAAGCTTTTGAGAGGAACTTGTACCGTTGTATTATTATTATGGCGGAGGTTATTATTATTAGGAAGCAAATAGTGAAAAAGAAAGGAAGCAACAAGAGGGGGGGGGGGGCAGGGTAAGGGTTGCTTTTATCTAGGAAAAATAAAATATTTTTTTATTAAAATTTTAAATTGCAAGCAAAAGAACAAAACTACACATGACATAATGTCGGTTTGTAACCGAGTTAGTGAAATGGATAGAAATAGCAAGAAAATTCAAACCTTAGGGGTTCCATTGCAAAACAAAAACTTTTTTTGACTGAAGCAATAAACTGGATCAAAACTTAGGGACAAAATTGGAAGTTAACTCAAATACAAAATATTATATCTATATCTATACTACTATATAGTGCATTCTAGATGGACAACAAGGTAATTTAACTTCATTATAGAAGAACATCATTGTAATTTATATCAAATCATTAATACATTATTTAATATAAACTTCTAATTAATTAATTCTTTATTTAATAAACTTATAATTATAATTAAATGAACTAAATGCATTTTCTTTAACAATAATTTTTTACTTATAAATAAAAAATAAAAAAAATAAGGTAGAGATACATATATAATTAGAACAAAACAAAATTAAAGAAATTTATAAAAACAAAATAAGTAATATTATTATGTTATTATATATAACTAAGGAGCAAATAAATAGACTTAAAGTTATCTATTTCTAAATATCATACCGTTGACACGACACATAAAATTAAAAATATTATATTTTTTAAATCAAAATAACATTATTAATTATATTTAATAAGAGTAAGTTTTTTAACATTTTATCAAATGCATTGTATTTCTTTAAATTAAAATAACAATATTTAATATGATATGTAATAATATTAAGTTATTTAACTTTTTATCAAATGTTTAAAAATTATAATTTGTTGACTAAATCAAACTATAGATTATACTTCCTTTTCTACGGGCGGCCTTAAAAAGCATTGTATTACTTATTATGAACATTATATATAAAATTAGCCTTGCACATAATATAATTTGAAGATACGTAAAGAGATGAGTTCATTGCAATTATTAGTTGATAATACTTCCGAATAAATGAATTATTGAGACTATGGATATTGAAGTGTTTTTTAAGAAACTTATATTTCAACATCTTTGACACCAAAATAGAGAATAAAAGGCTCGAAAAGTGTCCATTACATTAAATTAGCCTAGAGATAACCCATTTTTTTCAAATCAGTTTGGGTTTAAAATAAGTTTGGATTCTTTTAAGTTTTTTTGGCCAAATTGACACTGGCTAGAAACCACGATGGGCCAAAAATAAACCAAACCTCCTAGAACCGATTGGCGTTGGGGAAAACTACATAAATTTTTTTGTTTTTACAATATTTTAGGTTTAGTTTTTTTGTTAGTGTTATTGTTACTATTTCGTCTACATATCCGTTTAACTTTCATTTAAAATTTGGTTATCCCGCTGCGTAGCGCGGGATCACTTCTAGTAACTATATCATGCATCTAGTTTTTTTTTTTATCTTAGACTAAAAGTTACAAGACATAAATAAAAACTTAAAAAAAGTAAAATGTAAAATATTAATGTTTGGGCTAAATATTCAGTTATTCACTGATGTACTCTTATTTTAACATCCTCACATGTATACGACCTATCTATAACTTATAATAAAAGAATTGAAGATTAATGAGTTGTCATTCAATGAAGGCCTAAGAAAGCCATTTTAATGACATGGCATTCAAGGAGACATTCTCCTCATTGAGTGTGCCATGTGTCATGTCATGTGGCAAATAAAAAAAAGGGAAAATGACCAATATAGCCCGTTGACCGGGCATTTTGCACAAATAGCCCTCTCCACCGTCTTTGGAGAGACGGGACACGGCTCCCAACCAGCCTGAACCGTCTTCTAGACGGTTTGGTTTTATAGCCAATTGCAAGCCAACACGTGGCGTCTCTGATCCCGAGATGTACCGTCTCTCTCCAGACGGGTCAGAACCCTCTCCCAGACGGTTCAAGTTTCCCAAGACGGCTGACCCTTCGGTTCAACCGTCTCCCAGACGGTTCACGTCTACCAATGCCGGCTGACCTTTCGGCTCAACCGTCTCAAAAGACGGGTCACATTTCCCAAGACGGCTGACCCTTCGGTTCAACCGTCTCTCAAGACGGTACACATCTACCAACGCCGGTGAGTCCCGATGAGCGGCGACGCTTCGGTTGTCCGGCTCAGCCCTATAAATACCCGTCTCCCGTCCATTTCCCGTCATCCAACCCCGTCTGAACACTATCCACCACCGTACAACTCCGTCTAAACACTATCTACAACCCGACGACCACCGTCCAACACCGTCCAAACAATATCTACCACCCCACCACCACCGTCCAACACCGTCCAAACACCGTCCAAACAATATCTACCACCCCACCACCACCGTCCAACATCGTCCAACACCGTCCAAATCATCGAAAAATGGCACCTCAAAGATGGACGGAAGAACAAGAGATTGCCTTGATTGCGGCATGGCTTCATGTTGAAGAGAGCACACACCTTAACAACAAATGGTTCCGGATACTGAATGAATACAACCGGCTCGTTGGAGGGTCAGAACGTACCACCGAGTCCCTAAGCCGCAAGTTGAGTGATTTGACGACAAAGTGTCAAATCTTCAACGGCCACCACAACCGGACTCTTTACGACGTACCCTCTAACTTTCCCGAAGACGTGGCAATTAGACACAGTCTAAGGCAGTATAAAAACAGGGAGGGTAAAGAGTTTAAACATGTGTCCATTTGGCAAATGATAAGACATCGTCTTAATTAATTTGTAATTAATTTTTATTTAATGCAATTAATGGTTATATTTTTATTAATATTAATGCAATTTTGTCTTTTTGTTTTTATATTTAAGGTAAATATCTCATTAAACGTACTATACTATTACAATCACAAATAAACAATAAATACTATTACAACAACAATTAAAAAACTACACTATCACAACAAACTTCCCAAGAACTAAGAAGCAACAAGTGAAAACTAAGAAGCAACAAGTAAAAAACTACACTATTACAACAAACTTCCCAAATTTACTTCCAGAACTAAGAACTTTGTTTGAAGTAATAGTAATGTCTAACCAACTATTGAGGACTACATCTTAGTGTTAGATGTTTTGTCCTCCACAGCGGCGGTAGTAGCAGTGGTCTACATAGACGTTGTTTCGAATGGTGTATGTGCTCTACATAGACAAGTCCGAAACGTTTCCTCGTTTTATGTAACAATAGTTCTCAGTGAGCACACGTCGAACATCGAGACATAAATTCGGAAAGCGAACGAACTTGCCTAAAATGTAGACCACCACATCATCGATCCATTACACGGGTTGCAAACCACGCGCAGATGGAACAACAATCCAAGTAGCCGTACGCAGATGAAACAACAATCCAAGTAACCGGGACATATTTTCCGAAGCCGGTAGGCTTCGGCTGGGAAAGTCAAAAAGGCTTCGGCTGGGAAAGTAAAAAAACGTCATTGGATTGGAAGATGAAAGCTTAGAGGAGACGGGTGGGTGCATGGAAGATGAAAGCTTAGAGGAGAGGGGTGGGTGCAAATTTCGTTAAGTGAATTGGGGTATTTATATACACTCGTGAGACGGTTCAGACGGTATCACAAAACGGCTTAAGACGACTTGGGAAATGTGACCCGTCTGGGAGACGGTTGAACCGAAGGGTCAGCCGGCATTGATAGACGTGAACCGTCTGGGAGAGGGTTCTGACCCGTCTGGAGAGAGACGGTACAGCCTCGGGATCAGAGACGCCACGTGTTGGCTTGCAATTGGCTATAAAACCAAACCGTCTAGAAGACGGTTCAGGCTGGTTGGGAGCCGTGTCCCGTCTCTCCAAAGACGGTGGAGAGGGCTAGTTGTGCAAAATGCCCGGTCAACGGGCTATAATGGTCATTTTCCCTAAAAAAAATAAATAATAATATAAAACCTAATCTAATAAATTTAAAATGAGTTATTTTAGTAAAAAAGAATTTAAAAACAAATTTAAATTTCTCTCTTATGTTTCCTCCCATAATTTTTAAACGTTAATATCTTTTATATACGAGTTTTTTTAAAGAAAAAAATTACACCAAATTAACGAGCGTTTTATTATCTTTCCAACGAGTACCATAGTGCTATATAAAAAACGAAGAAAAAAACGATTATTTTTTTGGGGTTTCGTTCATACAGAAAAAAAAACACAAAATGTTCAGGTTATTCATTAATAATGTTTTTTCTTTTAAACCAGGTTCTTATCTACGATGTTGAAATTCAGCCCAATCGACATTCTTTCTTTGGAATTTTAGTCTTTTAAAGATGCATAGGTATACTTCATCAAGAGAAGCTAGGAGAAAGAATCACGCAACACTGCAACACATGGTGTCACCTTATAGCAAGATTATTTTTTATTTATTTAATTACAAGAGTAATAATTATTACAATTAGTATTAGTATTATTAAAATTGTTATATTTTTCAACCTCTGGACGCTCCCGAGGTAAAAGCTAGTGTACTATATACATATATCTGATTCATAACTAGTATGGGAATGCTAGAGTGAGTTTGGTTGTGCAAGTATACTACCAACATACATATATATATATATATATATATACAAGTCGTATATACAACCCATATAATATATACGAGTATTATATACAACCAATATACCTATATACGCAGGGGCGGACCCAGGCCTGTCCAAGGTGGGCGGCCGCCCCCTTGAAAAAAAAAAATATTTTAGTGTTATATACGCGCGGTAATCTCGTCCGCACCCCTTGAAAATTTTCAATCGCACCCCCTTGAACTTTTAAAACCAATGTTTTCAAACCTGTGTGGTTACAGTGAAGAATAAAGAGTGAAAAATACTACTTTAGAAAAATTCCGATAGTCGGCGACCATGTCTGTAAACTTTGCGAAGGAGAAAGTACATAGAAGAAGATGACTATTGGATTGATAAATAAAAGAATAAACTATTGTTATATATTTGTGACAGTGACATTTCCCTGTTCTACCTCATGACAAATTGACAACCCATTTTTTTCATAATTATTAGTTTAATAAAAAAAGTACTATGCGGACTTTTTTATTTTTGAACGGTATATTTCATTAAAAACCACCAACCCACGAAACGGGCCGACACAACACACAGACACAAACCGATTACATAAAAACAAAGTTACACCAATCGTCCCACGTCAAAGACGATTGCTTAGCTCTATGTTTGGCCCAAATGAAGCCTAACGCTCTAACTTCGCCAATGATGTCGTCCATTCTCGCCTTCTTACTTTGAAACTTTAATCGGTTTCTTGCCCTCCAAATACTCCAACACCCAATAATGATCAATCCATAAAAGATATCTCTAGCAACCCCCGACAACCCAATAAACTTGTGGATTCCAAACAGGTCCTAAATCGAGAAAATAAACAGGTACTGGACCTTACACCAGGACGCAACATGCTGCCAGAGGACAGAAGTGAAAATGCAACCCGTAAACAAGTGGTCTACCGACTCATCCGCCTCTCCGCAAAGTGGACACAACACATCCTGAATCTGAATACCCCTCTGTCTCAAGTTCAAAGCCGTAGGAATCTTGCCCATCTCCGGTTGCCATTCGAAAATATTGCACTTTTTCGGAATCCACTTTGACCACTCGTACACAGAACGTTCACTGTAATTCAGATTGCTGTACAGTAACTTACGGACTGCAGCCACTGAGAAACTCCTATCCGCAGCACCAAGCCAGATCCAGCTGTCCGGCGTATCTGAGAGAAAAGCAGTGTCTAGAAGGCTGTTTATAACTGACCATTCTGCGCCTTCTTCTGTCAAGACCAACGACCTTTTCCAGTGTAACAGCCCAACCGATGGCGGAAACATCGAGGTGTCACGTAGTGATGATTGTTCAATAGCTCATGGACTAAAAGTGTAAATTTTGATATATTGATTAAGTAGTTTATTACATTGAAAGAAAAATACAAGATACAATCATTCTAAAGTGACAACTAAAACTGAAATACAATGAATCCAAAATCTAAGTAAAAATTCCAAAAGCTTAAAAGTCATCTCATAAATAACCTGAAACATGTACGAAAATAGTATATGTCAATACAAAAATGTATTGGTGAGCATACCCTGTTTGAATAAATATAGTAGGAAAAGTGTTTAGCAATTCATGTGCGGTACCATTTGCAATTATGTAATAAGTAATATCCGTTCAAAAGCAACCCTATGTAAAGAAAAGCAAATATATATAGTATGCGCTAGTAGTAATGTAATACATAGCAATGACGAGGACTCTCAACAGAGTCACAAGGGTATATACCATAGTACTATTTATTGAAATGCCAGGTCGTAACGGTTAATGATTTGACAGGTCATAGATACACGAAATGACACAAGCAAACACACCTAAGAATTGCTATTTTATTAAGATGAAATAGAAAATTAATAGTAAGCACATGAGTCACCCCAAAATAGTAAAACAGTAAAAAGGGGAAAAGATATACTCACAGTGTGCGAAAGCGATCAAAATCCAACTTAAGCGGTTGTGAGTTAAGTAATGGGAATTCCGAAGAATTCAACCTATAATGTATATGAACACTAATAAGGAAATGTCTAAGTGTTTAAAGTATCTAGGGTCTAAGGCATTAGGGTTTGCTAAGTCGATTTGGGAAATTAGAGTTTTTATGATAAGTCGCGTTAATGTAAAAGTTGTATATCGCAAATAATATACGAAAGGTTGTAAATGTGGTTTTAGGTAATATAATTATTACCTATCGAATATTTAGATAAAAAAATATGTTTGAATAATTAAGACAAATTAATTTAGTTAATTACTTTAACTAAATTAAAATAAATACGATAATCATAAATGTATAAATAAATAATTATGTGTTTCACAATGATCTAACAAACGGTAATTAAGACTTTCAAACATAAAACATTTCTATTTTATAAGAAAAGTATTTATAAAATAGATATTTAAATAGTGTAAATAAATAAATGTTCAATTATGTCTAATTAAACATAAATAAGATTTAAAATACAAGACATGATCCTAAAATGTTATTTTTATAGAAAATGTATTCTTTCTGATGTAAATTAATGAAAATAATTTTCCCATAATTTTTATAAACATATTTATATTTAAAACTGATTTAATGAGATTAAATCATGTTTAAATAATTAAAATAAGAAAATTAATAAAAATAAATGTTTTCTGAACCAAATATTTTTATTTTAGTTCATGGTGATTAGAAATAATTTATCAAAAATTTTGAGTTAAAAATCATTAAAAATGAATTTTTAATCAATTAAACATGATTAAAACAAATTAAATTAATAAAAATATAAAAATAAGACATTTTCCAGAAAATAAAAAGTGTGGTAATTTTCTTTATGGTGTCAAGATGTTACACCTAAATTTTTATAATTTTTGGATCAAAAATGAATTTATTATAAATATTATAAGTTTTATGTTTATTATAATAATGTTTAAAATAAATTGGAAAGGGGGCGCTCGGATTCGAACCCATGTTGTCTTGGGAACAAACACATACACCAACCACTGCACCAAGACTAACTTTGTTGAATTATGTTAAAACGATTTGTATATATATTATAAGAAAAACTTCATCTTCTTCCCCAATCTCTTCCTAAGAACCCTAACCCTAACCCACAATTTATAACACCTCTAATTCGATGCAAACAGCCCTTAAATGTATAGGGCTTTTGATTTATTCATGGAAACAAGCATATTGGCATAATTATATAGAACTTACAAGGTTTGTTGAAAGAGAACTCGATGGTGTCTACCAAGGAACTAAGTTTTGACAAATCCGAGGGTTTTGAACGTGCAAGAGGTATGTTAGATAGAGGGTTAAGACTCGCAAATGGTTACAGAGAAGGAATATAGGTTCAATTTATAACAAACACGTTCTAAACAGGTCGATTCTTGATTACAAGCGACGGTTACACTTTATTGTATCATTATAGTCGATTAAACATGTTTAAACACTGCATAAATGGGTGAAACGGTTCGAAGATGTCATGCGTTACAAATCCCCCATAAAAACTGCATTAAAATCGATTTTAAAGGTCTTAAATGTTTCGCCGGAAAAATAATCCGGTGGCCGGAAATCCCATGGCCGGAAAAAACGTGTTCAACAGGAGGGGGGAAAGTTTGATTTTAAACTTTGAGAATTTGGCAAAATAGGTCCCTTATGTTCTAACTAGGTTAGTTATATTATGAATTAGTTAGTTCTTCCTTTATAAAACTTAACCAGGTTAACTATATTTATCTTTTTAAATCTCTAAACTTTTATAAAACTTGAAATTTTTATAATATCCATTCCGGATGGCGTTTCAACATTCGCATTTGATTTAAACTTATACCCGATCCATAATACGTATAAATGATAAAATTTTAGTTCGCTCTAAAATAAATTTTGAAAATGACAAAACTTGCAGGGACTATAATGGAAATATTTGAAGGGCTATTATTGTCAACTAGATGAAAGACGAGGGTGACGGATGTCACAGTCTCCCCTACTTTAGAAAATTTCGTCTCGAAATTTCTTTCAAGTGGTGGTTACTATGAAACAAAAGGCGTTGTAGAAGTCAAGTAGGTTAAAAAAAATTTCAACATTTATGATTTGACAAATTTTAAAATAGTTGTCTAATATCCTAGGTAAAAGTTCCAAAATCCTTGACAATTGACCCGAAGTTAGAAAATTGAGAGTTTATATGAGAAAAGCTTTGGGAGTGTGTAATTGGTGAGGGGCAGAGGTACTAGTGAAGCAGTCTCCCCTACTTTTGAAAAGATTCTGACTGAACGTTATTATGGACAAGCAACAGGATTTCGACTAGCAGAGAGTGTAAGAGTATACAAAGTATAAGGTTTTCTGTGGAGGTGGTCCAGAGAAAGACTCTAGGAAGACAAATTAAAGCTCGTGTAAGAACGTTCTTATTGAAAATTCTAGCTATTAGTCAACGATCTAATGAAGAGGTAATTAGCAAGTAATGGGTAGGTTCTTGGTTAGACTCCTAGTCAGGTCCCGCAGTATCGTTTATGCTTATATATAGGGTGTACCGCAGCTGACCCGCTACACTCCCGATACTTTGGACTCGTACCGATTGTCTACCAACGGCCTAATTAGAATTACACACCACCTCATGTACCTGTAAACCCATGATTGCGTTCCGGACCGTAATCATCGATTTACCTTACACTAGGGTATTATGCTTTTCCATAACCCTATCCTAAGTAATACTAGAAACAAATGCGTGCAATCAATATGTAATAGCCACTGTAATGAAATAATGTTCAATCATGACATGGTTAGAGGTCCTTCCCTTTTAGGTTTACCCTTTAACCGTAATGAGAGTAACGTGTAAGTAATAGACATGGTTAGAGGTTCTTCCCTTTCGGGTTCACCCTTAACCGGTAACTTATGTTCACATCGTTGGCTCTAAACACTATTATTGATAAACTCTGAGGCTTACACCGTTCCCCTCAGATTAAAGAAATACTCTAATCCGAGTCGTACGTGGGCATTGGCTTAGATCTCATACGAGTTATCAACTAGTATGTTCATTGACCATGATGATGAACAAAATAATGTAAAGTATAACAGGGTTTTGCTCAAAACAGGAAAGAAAATATGCATACCAAATATGCGTTCAAGTAAGTATGTAAGTATAGCATAAAATTTCGATTGAAAGAATAGTATAACGTAAATCGAGTAAATCGTAAAATTTGCACAAAATGAAAGTAAACGAGTTCAACTCATGCAAATAAGTAGTGTGAAAATAATCACAAATAACGTGTTAGAGATAACTATGAATAAAAATGGTACAAGAATAAAATAATGAAATTTACGGCAAATGCGAGTGCACGGAAACAGGTGTATAGCCTATTGGCATGCGAGTTAAAATTTAGTAATTTTACACATATGCGTTATACTATAAAAGACATTTAGCAATATTCTGATAAGAGGATATGTCCATTGTTTAAACCAAAAGTTTTGCGACCGAAAGAGTACAAGTGTAAAAAATAAATTTTCGCAGTTTACCCGAACTTTGTGATATAGTTGAAAGAATAGTAGTAATTGATGTGTCGTAAAACACATCTATTCTCCTATGTATTTTGAGTTATAATTAAGTCTTTTGTATATAGTTTTTAGTAGTTTTAGGTGTGTATTCGTTTGTTTGTCTATTTTTTATCATTGTATAGTTTTTATTAGTTTTTAGTACTTATTTGTTTATTTTATTATTTTATAGGTGTTCGTAGAGAATGAGCTCAAAACGAAAGATTTTTAATTGAGACACGAGCACTTGAGAGCATGTGTTCATGGACGTTGGAGCGTAAACAAGCAACTTTAGTCGAGCCAAGAACACCTAATATGAGAGCATGGAGAAAAAATCGTATATAATAATAATACTAATAATAATAATAATAATAATAATATAATAATAATAATAAAAGGAACCAAAGAAACGTGAGTTTCATTCTTGGCCCAAGGCCCGAGGAGTTCTTTTGAGGGTTTTATTATTGAGAGGCATAATAATTATTTAGAGGTGGAGACACAGGAGCGGCATATATTATCTTCAAACACAGAAGGCAGCCGCAAAGAAGCTGCCAGAGGGTGATCGACCAGAAGGAGTTTGGTGACTTTGGAGACGGAGAAGGTCCGGGGCGCGCTAAAGAATAATTATTTGAAGACCCGGTGGTTTGTTTTATCGTTTTTATTTATTTAGAGACATGATGAATTGTTTTTTTATAAACTTTGAATTTATGTTTCTGATTATAACTATGAACTAAATATTTTATGGTTGCTTAGGTTTATGAACTAGACGTAATATGCAGTATTTAATTATTTTTGGATTTTAATTTGATGTGTAGAATTACATGATTTTAACTTTTATTGTTGGATTTGATATATGTGTGTTGGTGTTGATTTTATTTGAAGTTTGTTTATTGGTTTTGTGAAACTAGGCATGTAGAGATACCCCATAGGTCTTGAAATCAATTTAGTTCATCAACTTAGGTTAGCGTGCTAGTATTTGGAGTTGGAGTACGACACAAGTATAACAAACTAATATAATAAATTAACTAAAACGTGCAGTCCATTCTTGAGGGTGAGAAATCTAACTCGAGATTGCTAGGTAACTAACTAGGCATTGTTCGGTAGTTGGCAAGCGCTAGGGCGGGAGTCGCTACTTGTCCGTGTTTAGAGTTTTCCTAGGTTTTCTTCAGTATAGTTTAAGTTTGCTTCATAGTTAGAAGGTTTCGGTCCAGGAGAGATTGTAACTTGATTTCTATGGGATTTTGGTACGCTAGGGCGATCCGGATCCATCTTAGCATTTCTGCACTTGTCCCGCCTTGAGTCTAGTGAGCTATCCTTGACAGGAGGTTTATTAGATAAGAATAGGGTCTCAAGTTAATTACCAGATTCATGATTTATTGCTAGTGTCTAGGGATTTTACCTAAGTAACCAGCCTTCTTCCTATCCGATTTCTCCAAGTTCCTAGTTCCCATAAGCAGCTGATGTTACTTTATTTATATTTAGTTTCTTTAAAGTTTATAATTATTAGTTTAACCCCCAATTTAAGTATATATTTATTTAGGCTAGTATTCGGTATAGGTTGTGATCTAGAGTTGCATTTGTGAGCGTTGGATTTTAGCTAAAACAGGATTATTCGATCATACAAGTCACAAAACCAGGTGCGGAAACCCTAATTCTGAACAAATTGATAAAACACAAATCACAACACAATCAAGATCATTTTCAATATCATTTCATAGATTAACTTCATTCAAAAAGCATTTACAATCTGTTTATGTTAATCTAGAACACACACACTATTTCTCAAAAACACCTCTGAACCTGATCTGAACCTGGACACAAATGACAACTCTCTTACATTATCAAAAACACAAAAACTATATATAGGCACTGCACATTCGCCCGTTTCAACTGGTCGAATGTGAGTGATTTCCACATTCGCCCACTTCAGGTGGTCGAATGTGTCTTTTGTTCATGTCCATTCTTCTTTCGCCCATCATCAGTCTTCCTTCGCCCCATATCTATCTACATTCGCCCATTCTCTTTACCTTCGGCCAAGCTTTAACATGTGTTAATTATGTATATCCAATCCTTAGTCGCAAAACGCATCAACAAACTCCCCCTCGACTATTGATTGGATAGTTTTCTCTGTTGGTCCATTGTCTTGTTCATCAACTTGATTCTGAGCTGTTTCTTCTGCTCAGTAGTCATTGGCGGCTCAAATGTTTTCTTCACAGGCTTAGATACATTGGCTATCTTCACTGTCTTGCCAAGTTTACCCTCCAAGTTGCTTCCTGCATTTATATCATACGCAAAACAAACTCCAACCACTTGCGTATACTTTCTCGCTTGAGCAAAGTCATTAGGTTCATAGTAGATCGGATTGTAGAACAACATGATGATGTCTTCAAAGGTGCAATTAATCAACCACATAGGATCAAATACATGAACATGCTTGTATTTATCCTTTCCATCTCTCAACACGATCACCGCTTCTGCCTTTCTCCAATCATAATACCAAAAGATGAAATCAGCACTAAAATGCTGTGGCATCGGCATCAACGGTATCTTTCTCATCACATTAGGTGCTTTGTAGATCAAAGTAACACGCTTCATATTGGTTTGTGGATCAATATCCCTATGCACTTTTCTTCTGGGATATTGAGGCTTGAATCTGTTCCATCTCGTACGACTTTCCCAAACCAATTTTTCTGCGCACCAACCGACATGTGATCCATTTACCTCGGCACCTGACATTGGGAATCTGCATAGGTCTCTAACCGCCCAGTACGGTAGAGTAAGCAAGTCACAGAATCTGTTGAAGTACAGAATTCCGGTTTCCCATTTTGCAGCAATACATTTCAGCCTGCCTAAGTAAGTCCACCCGAGAGCTCTGCCTTTGAACTTGGCATTATGAAATCTGTAAAAGTTACCTTGAGCTTCAGGCTTTGGTCGGTTCTCATCCATTTCCTTCAATTTCTTCATATAATTCTTCAACTCATCAGACTGGTTAGAAGAATCTTTCTTTTCAGTACCAAATACCTTTTCAACAAACTCTTCACTCCTTTTCTTTGCTTTCTGTTTCGCTGACTTATTTGGTATCTCAGTGAAGTCAGGAAATACTTCATTTTCATCATCTTGTCTGAAATATTGGGGAAACTCTTCATGAGTTATATCTTCTACCTCTACTTCATTATTCTCTGGAGTCTGCACATCATCTGAATGACTTCCCATATCCTTTTCAGGAATATCAGGAATCGATTCATCCATCATAAACTCCTCAAACGTTTTCCCTACCCTCTGTGCAAGACCATCTAAAATTTCTTTTGCCACAGATGCAGGTAATTCCCCTTCTTCAAGATCTGGATCTTCATATTCCAACTCATATCTTAAGTCATCAGTCTGGAATATTTCAGCGAAGCATCCTGTGAACTCAATGGTCCACTCTCTCTTTTCCAACATATTCTTATACAGCTGTTTAGCATCATCAGACAGAGATCTCACCTTCTCGTTCCAGAAAATACTTTCATCCGAATCAACATTCTCACCTTTCTTTTTGGAACTTGATTCTCCAGTATCCTTCTTCTGTGGTGTTCTCTTCTCATAACTAAATCTAGAAGTATCATCTCCTCCATCATGATCACTTCCACTGCTAAACTCATCACCTTGCTTTTTCCCAGCACCTTCAGCACCATCATCATCATCATTATTGTCATCATCATCATCATTATCATCATCGCTTTTCTCCGATTCATCATTATCCTCATCATCATCTTCTTCTTTCTCAGATTCAGAATACTCATAATCAACTTTTTGTTCATCTTCTTCTTCATCTTCTTCACCCTCTTTCAACTGGGGTGCCCTGCTATAAAGCTCTTCAATCAAATTACTAAGGCGTTTGTTTTCCTTCTTTAGTTCTTTGTTATCTGCCTTAATCAATTTGATTTTGCTCTTGTTTCTTTCACATTTTCTTTCAAGCTTCTCATTCTTTGCTTCAATCATCTTAATCTTATCATTTATATCATCCTGATTAGATTTCGAAGCAACCACTATCTGAAGCATTTTCTCCTCATTCTGCTTGAACTTAGCAATCTCAGCTTGTTGAGCAACCAACATCTTCATCATGTCTTCCATCTTCTTATTTACTTGCTTCATGACATCGTCATCCACAGTCACTTTCTTTGACTTAGATCTAGATGGCTCAACTTCAATAACTTTCTCCTTCTGAGGCTTTCTAAACATATCGAGCACTTTATCCATATCGATATTGAATTGATCGATTGGTAAAGTCTCTGCCTCTTTCGCTTTCTTCTGCTTCTTGGCAACAGGTGAAGATAGCTTAGATGGTGTACCAGCATCAGGTAATCTCTTTCCCTTCAATAACTGAGCTAACTCTTTCTCCCTCAGTTCTTTTACACTTGATTTCTTGGCCATAGTCTTTTGCTTCTTTGTCTTTCTGGGCAAATTCACCACTACAGTATCTCCAACACTCAGTTCTGCTAGGTCAACACCTAGGCCCTCATCTTCAACCAATTTCTTTCTTCTCTCAGCTTCTTCTATCGACTGATTCAAGGATTCAGACTCACCAACCATAGTGGCCTTACGTTTGGTGGTCCTTACATTCTCATCATCAGAATCCCACTGCTCATCAACCTCTGTCTCTTCTGAATCTACCGACTCTTCATCCACCAAACCCGATCCTTTCTTTGCCGTCGATTTCTTTCTAGCCACTTGTTGCTTAGTGCTTCCCTGATCCACAGCCTTTCCCTTGCCCTTCCCTTTGGCTCCAGGATTGACTACTTGCCGTTTCCGCTTAGTGCTTGAATCAACATACACTAAGGGATCATCGTTGTCCGAGTCACTATCATCATGTCTTGCTTTGTTCTTGCCAGGATCAGTATAATCCGGACGAGCCAAAGCGCCAAATAATCTCCTGTTAGGTGGCTTTTCACTATCAGGCACACCTTTGTAACCCTTCATCCTCATTAAAGTTCTAATGTTCATATGATCTTGACCTAGGATCATAGTCGGATCCTTTTTCAGCATAGGATACTTGTAGTCAAAGATCATCATCAGAAATCTCGGATACAACATAAACTTCTTATTCTTCATTCCCTTCAGCATCTCCAGCATATGATCAAGAATCATCCCAGAAACATTAAATGGTTTGTTGAGTGTCAACGCAACCATTAATGAACTCAAACTCCTTCTCATGACATCATAACCACCACTCACACATCCAAAAACATGAATAAGAACATGTGCAAAATACTTGTACTGCACTCCCAGTTTCCCTTATACATAGATCCGTCAGTGATTGGACCTTTGTATTTCATTCGTAAGAAGCACGCCTTCTGCTCTGTCCATGACAATTCCCTGGGATCTTCACTATCTTCAAACTTAATCTGTAAAGCTTCCCGAATATCAGCTTCAGTCAAGAACATCTCCATATCCTGAATCTTGCTCTTGATGATTGTCTGATTCTCCCAGTAGTCATACTTAGCATTCTGATAAAAATCTTCAATGATGTCTTTGTATATGATGGTTGGTGTGGCTAAAGCATGAACAATCCTGCTCCTCTTCAGAAACTCTATAATCCCGGTAAATTCCGTATTCTTCTCAACATCTCCGAGATAAGCGCAACAGTTGTGCGATCTTTCAAACGGCCAACTGCTCGGAACAGACGTTTCAGCTTCTGGCACTGGATCTGGAACTGTAATCTCAGCTGGAGTTTCCACATTGACTGCTGGTGCTTCAACGTTCTCAGGTTGATCAGCCATCTGCACATGAAAATCAATAAAACACGTCAAAATACAAAAACGACAAAATTATAAAATTCTAGTCAAAATAAACTGCACATTCGCCCGTTTTGAACTGGTCGAATGTGAGTAAATCTGGTCGAATGTGAAAATATTGGTCGAATGAGAACATGAACTTGAATATAAATCACATTCGTCCATTTTGTTGTACATTCGCCCAAACCAGTTCCACCTTCACCCGGTTTTTGAACCGAAGGTGAAATGGTTTTCCCCAAAAATTTAAATTTTTGCCAAATTTGTTTTTAAACCATAAAACTGATTCAAATGTGTGCTAACAAGTCCGACTAACACTCGTTCATTACCAATTTTGACAATTAATCAGTTTTCATTGGTTTTAAAGTAGAATTAGGGTTCAAACATGTTCAAACAATCAAACTAACATCTAAATGTGTTAAAAACCTAATTCCTTCTACATTCTCCCCCTAAAACCTATGAGAACTGACCGGTAATCAAAAACAAGCATCAAAAATCAACATAAACCCAGAAAATTGAAACCCTAGGTCCTGTGCTGAAAACGATCAATTCTGATCTGATATGAAGTCCATTACCTGCAAGTTTAGTCTTAAAATGATCAGTAATGATCAAGGAACAAATCAATGAATCCTAAGAAACACGAGCAACAAGGTCTGGTATTGAAGAAAATTTGAAAAATTTGTGAATGTGAAGACTCGAAGGTGAAAGGCTTATATATAGAAAGCCACGTTCGCCCGTTTGTTGTGGACGAATGTGGGTTAATTCCACATTCGCCCCAAGTGAATGGCACTAATGTAAAAACCATTCCACCTTCGCCCCTTTGTAAAGACCCGAAGGTGAAAATGTACCCGGAAGTGGAATTTTCACCCGGAAGTGAAAAAGTCCACATTCGCCCATTTTCAAAACGGTCGAATATGATGATTTTTCCACATTCGACCCATTTAAGGGGCGAATGTGAAATGGAAAAATCTGAAAATTTCGCCAAATCACGAATTCGAATCCCGTTCAACATTTTTCAATCCGTTAAACTTCCAAAACTCAAATTTTCACTTTTTGAATGATACAAAGCCCAGATGGTGTTATCAAATCTCAGAAATTGACCATCAAACATCCCCGGTTATCAAAAATAAAGCAGAAATGCAAATCTTTTGGATTTTCTGAAATTTTATCAAAACACACATAAAATCTTTTTGGATTTTGTATCTTTTTGACAATAAAAGTAAAATGCGACAAAGTAAAATGCATCAAAGTAAATGAAAGCAGTAAACATTTTGTGATTTCCGGTAAGAGGATCATATCAGTTTTCTGAGAAATCTGAACACAGCGTTGATCTAGGTTAATATTATCATTAGAAACAATATGTGACACGGCAATTGCTGATATTGTTGTCCACCTAAGCTCACATGCAGACAATTACGCAATGCTTTAAAATGATACGAATTAGGTGTATTAGACTAACACATTGTGGTTCCCACACACACGACATACTCCCGTATCAAGAAGTAATTTGCACAAAGACTCATTGTAAAGCGTGATTATGCTTTCGTCGTCTGTAATTGTACAAGATATAATGCATAGAGGTATACAGGTCAGCAAATTAATGCAGCAAAGTAACATATGCACCATACCAGGTTGAGGACTGATATTAATCATGATTTGCATCAATGATCAATACGATATTATAGATAATCTTTGATCATCATATAACATGGAAAGTTCCTCAATTCGGTAACTTTAGGATTTGGCATAAAGCTCTTTTATAAAGACATCCTGTCTGATCTAGGTCCGTAATGACTTACAGCAAAAGATCAGATAGGCTATCCCCAGACAACTAATAACATAACGACTCTAAACCTCCGAGTTTTGTACAAAAACCCTATCAAACGAAATTACGGTACTAAGACCATATGCCCATGAGGTGTTCAGCCACAAACGCGTAGTTTGTTATGTTTGTATCACTAATGCACGCAAAATTTAGTCTACGAAGCCTATCAGCATATCACACGTAATCAACATACGTCTCATTAAACTATACAATTCTTTAGCCTGTGTCAGATCCCCACTGATGTACTATCATTTCCTCTTTTTATCCAGGAAATCATTTTGGGTTTTTCTAATTTTTTTAGCTATTTTGAAAATTTTTCAATGTTTTTGGTTTTTCTGATAAAATGACTCCCCCTAAAATAAAGAACATATTTTTGGGTTTTTAATTTTCTGAAAAACAAAACAAAAATTTGAAAGAAACAATCCACTTGAAAGCATCAACTTCTTTGAGGATTAAACAACCCCCTCGAAAGCATCAACTTCTTTGAGGATTATGATAGTAAAGAGAAATTCCCAATTAGCAAAGAGAAATTCCCAATTAGCAAAAAATAAAACTAAAAACTAAAAATGATAAACCGAGGAGCCGATTAGTCCTGTTTTTCCTTTATATTGTTTACTTTCAAAAGATATTCAAAGCGGGATCTGTCAAAAGCTTTTGTAAACAAATCTGCACGTTGGTAGTCAGTATGGATTTTGACCATATCTATCAATTCCTTAGCATAACAATCACGGATAAAATGATATTTAATCCGGATATGTTTAGCTTTAGAATGATTTTCAGTATTTTTAGTTAATGCAATTGCGGCTTCGTTGTCACAGTGTATAGGGGTTTTAAGAAATTGCAAACCGTAATCGACCATCTGTTGTTGGATCCAGAGCACTTGCGAACAGCAACTCGAGGCTGAAATGTACTCGGCTTCACATGTAGACAGTGCGACGGAAGTCTGTTTCTTGCATTGCCAGGTAATTAACCTGCTCCTTAAAAACTGGCAACCGGTTGTTGTTGATTTGCTGTCTTTGTCACAGCCGCCCCAATCTGCATCACTAAAAGCAATAAAATCAAAATCATCATCATTAGGGTACCAAAGTCCTTTTGATGGACAACCCTTCAGATATCGAAGGATATGCTTGACCGTCGTCAGATGACTTTGTTTCGGATTCGATTGATAACGAGCACAGAGACACGTTGCATACATAATATCTGGTCGAGACGCTGTTAAATACATCAGAGATCCGATGATTGCTCTGTATGTAAATGGGTCTGTCAGCTCCCCCTTAACGTCCACTCCAATCCCGTGATTGGGTTGAATCGGGGTATCCATCGGCTTAGAGTCCTCCATCTGGAATCGGCTCAAGATGTCGGCTACGTATTTCGTCTGGTGAATGAAGATCCCGTCGGGTCTTTGATCCACCTGTAAGCCGAGGAAAAACTGCATCTCCCCCATAGCGCTCATTTCGAACTTCTCCTGCATAATAGTTTCAAATTCCCTGCACAAAAGTTCGTTAGTTGAACCAAATATAATGTCATCAACGTAAATCTGTACTAGAAGCAAGTCATCTCCCGTCTTCTTCGTAAAGAGGGTGCAATCGACGAGGCCGCGCTTGAATCCTTTGGAGATGAGGTATGTACTTAGCTCCTCGTACCACTGTCTTGGAGCCTGGTGCAAACCATATAAAGCTTTGTTCAGCACGTAGACCTTGTCCCGGTGGATTGGGTCCTCAAAGCCTGGTGGCTGCCCGACATAAACCTCCTCCTTGACTTTACCGTACAAAAATGCGCTCTTGACGTCCATTTGATATACTTTGAATTTCTTATACGAAGCAAACGCAAGGAACATCCGAATAGCTTCAATTCGTGCTACTGGTGCATAGATTTCGTTGTAATCAATTCCTTCGATTTGATGGAAACCCTGCACAACCAATCTGGCTTTGTTGCGAACAATAACTCCACGATCATCCTTTTTGCACTTAAACACCCACTTAGTGCCTATTTTCTTTCTTCCCGGCGGCAAATCTGTGAGCGTCCAGACTCCCAATTTCTGGAATTGCAATAACTCCTCCTGCATTGCCTCAACCCAGGCATCTTCATTCAAAGCGTCTTTGTAAGTCCTTGGCTCTACCTGCGACACATAACATGCAAACGACCAATCATTTTGGCTACCAGATTTCTGAATTTTGGCATACAATGCTAAAGCACCAAAACTCTCTGGCGAATTAACGCTTTTTAGCTGCCCTCTGGTCATCACTCCACTTCCAGGATCACCAATAACTTGCTCCAGCGGGTGAATACGATGAATCCGAGATTCCGAATTAACAGGTACAATCACTCCCGTCTGAGCAGTCAAATTCTCTACAGCATCCTGATCATGACCCGTGTTAGACGATGAAGCAACATCTGTATTTGGAGTTGGGTTCACAGTTTGCTCTTCTAAGTCTTCTGCATGTTCAAGAACGGCTTCTTCAAATTGTTCATCTTCAGATTCTGAAGTGTCTAATGAAGTTGAAGCTTCTTGAAACATCTCTTCTTCTTGTATAGGAGCACTGGTATCATTAGAAGCTGGTGGGGGGTTTACGGTGATTGGTCGCATCAACGGTGAAGTTGCCGCGTTTTCACACTCGTAAAGTAATCTGATAACAGCTTCTTCAACCAAGCTATCTAGGTTGAATGATTCAAAGAAATCTTTGTAATCAAACATCCACTCAGGGCCCGTGCCTTGCAGATTTTGTGTGTATCGTTTAACTTCCACGTTAGCCCAATCCTCCACTTGACGAGTTCGCTTGTTGAATACCCGTTTAAGCGGGGTTGCATATCCAACAAAATATCCCTCCTCAGCTTTAGGACTAAACTTCTCGCTTGGATTCAACATCGTACATGGCGCCCCAAAAGGTTCTAGATACTCTAAATTGGGCTTTCGTCGGTGTAACAGTTCATAAGATGTTTTTCCAAACTTCTTCACTGTTAGAACCCGATTTAATGTATAATTTGCTGCATAAATCGCCTCATTCCAGAACATTACTGGAAGATTTGAGTCAGCGAGCATTGTTCTAGCAGCCTCAATCAGAGTCCTATTCTTTCTTTCAGCAACACCGTTCTGTTGCGGGGTATACGGAGCCGAATATTCATGATGTATCCCTTTGCTTTCACAAAGTTCATCCATCTTTGCGTTTTTGAACTCCGTCCCGTTGTCACTCCTGATCCTTTTTATCTTCAAATTGTAGATATTCTCCAGTCGAGTGAACAGAACTTGTAAGTTGGTAAAGGTGTCGCTTTTGTTCTTCAAACACATCACCCATGAGAATCGTGAATAGTCATCAGTGACAACTAAACAATAAAGCTCTCCAAGATGACTTTTGCGCTTGACCGGTCCAAAAAGATCCATGTGCAATCGCTCAAGCGGCATCTCAACAGAGTTAACTTTCTTCACTTTATGGGACTGTTTGTGTTGTTTTCCTTTCATACAGCTTACACACTTGTCGTTTAGATGGAAATGTTTCACGTTTACTCCATCGACAAGTCCATTTCTCACTAACTGATTCATTTTCCTCAGATGAATGTGTCCCATTCTGCGGTGCCACATTATCGATTCTTTTTCGGTCGCCTTGGATAGAAAGCATGTTATCTGTCCCTGTGATGTCATTGCCTTGGACATATCAAGAATATAAAGATTGTTGACTCGAGGTGCCATCAACATAACCCACTCCTTTGGAATTTTGAAGCCCGGTTTGAGAATATAACAAGATTTGTCATCAAAATGCACAGAAAATTGTTTATCGCATATTTGACTGACGCTCAACAGATTATAGTCTATCTGCTTGACATAAGAAATCCGCTCGAAAGTCACAATCCCATTACTCACGCTTCCTTCCATCGTAATATATCCTCCTTTATTACCCGCAAACGCGACATATCCTCCATTAATATTCTTCACATCAAACAACAATGCCAAATCCCCCGTCATGTGGCCTGAAGCTCCACTATCAACAATCCAGAGACTGCTAATAGGGCCAGCTGAAGCTCCCTGCACACAAAAAGTAAACATTTAGTTCTTTCGGGGGACCCAAGCCTGAGTCTTGGGCCTTTGAACATCAGATTTCAAAGAAACATCCTCAACAACTTTTTCAACAACTTTCTGTTTTGAATCAATCGTTTTCTGATTTTTCAAAACACTTTCATTTTTCTCACTTACCTTCGAAGTAGAAGCTCCTGGAGTACCATTAGGTGTCCAAGATTGTTCAGACCTTTTGAGAATACAAATTTGAGATTTTGGTTTCTCAATTGGTTTCTGAACATTGTTACTAAAAGTAACTTTCTTAGCAACCTTATCTGAATTAACATACTTAGGTCCAACATTTGATTTGACAATTGGTTTTTGTGGAACCTTTTGCCTATCAACTGTTGAGTTCACCACAGGCTTTCTCCAAGAATGTTCCATAGCAATCCGATTCCTTTGATCATATTGAAATGGACGGTTGTTCCTCATTTGAAAATTGTTTTGATTATAAAATTGTTGTTGTTGAGGAACAACACGTCTATGTGGTGGGACATAATGATCAATCGGCTTTCTCATGGAATTTCGAACTTCAACCTCATGTCTTTTGTGCCTTACATATGGACACTGAGCAAGTAAATGCCCGCGTTCTCCACATTTAAAGCATTTTCTATATTCCTCAAACACATAATGAGCATTTGGTGAAGCAAATGATCTGACAGGAAATTGATCATTATACTGTTGATTCCTCAGACTCTCAGGAAGTGGTCCTTTCGAGTAAGAGGGTTCATGAAAACCATTTGCTTTATCATTTGGTCGAATGAACTCAGTGACATGTATTTTTGGTTCTTGAGGAACTTCTGAAAACAATTTCTTTAAGATTTCTGGTGGAATTTCATTGGTTCTCTCATGTTTTGGAAACCATATTGTGCTTTCTTGCCAGATTTTATCAAGTTTAGAATAGTTAACGTTTTTGATCGGAAATTCCTCATCAGAAATGATCTTATCGGATCCTTCCATCCGATAAAACACCTTAACAGGTTTGTCACTTGGTTCATTCAGCTCATTCTTTTCAACAACATTCTTAACACCATTATCTTTCTTAACATCAATCTTTTCAGACTTTTTATCACGATTAGCATTTGCCATCGGATGAACATGATCAGATGGTGATACTGGTTCAGTAGTAATGATGTGATTTTCTTTTGGAATCTCACATTCATTAACAGTTTGATCACTACCAGTATCATCATTCTCTGAGTCTGAATTCTCACTCTCAGCATAAACACCCTCATTGTTCAAGCCCAAAATCGGTCTCACATCGGAATATGGATCACCAATACTCGAGGTATTAGATTCCATTTCTGATGATGAGTCTGATTTTACCGAACTCTCCGGTATAACTTGGTGATAGTTATGGTTTTCAAAAAGAACCGGAGATGGTACAGACTTGTAATTGGTGGTGTTATCATCAATGATATGATCTACCACATAAGCAACATTCTTATAACTTTCCAACTTCTTGTTAACCTTTTCAGCAAAGCATTTTATGGCTGCCATTTCCAACTTGGTGTTTTCAATTTCATTGATATAGTTGTTTATGGCCAATTGTTTCAATGACAAAGTATTTTTCAAGTCAGAAATGTCCTTTTATAGCCATCCAATACTTTGTTAAAAGCATTCAACTCTTTGCGAGTAGATTGACTGTTCTGAATAGCACTATCACGTGAAATTCGGAGTTGTTTATTCTCCTCAGTCAATCTATCACATGTTCCACAATATTTATCACTCATAACATCAGTGCTAGATTCAGAACTTACAGGTTTTGGCGGTTCAGTCATGGCCATCAACGCAAAATGAGCTTCCTTTCCAGTGAAAAACTTGGAGTAGTCAATCTTAGTGAAAGCATCATCAGCGATACACGACTTTCTCGTCATCAAAAAGTCAGCTTCTGCCAGCAACTGGTCAATATCATCATCTAAAGAATCAACACTTGCCTCTGTGTCTGATTCGCTCTCAGAATCTGAATAAACTGATCTACACTCTTCGGGAACATCAGAAACTGAATCAATCACCATTCCAGAACTCTTTTCCTCAGCCTTAACCTCAACAGGTTCACTCTCCACTTCCGTCTCAGTCTCAGAATCATCACTTTTATACTCCTCAGTTTCTTTCTTCTCATCAACTGCCACTGACTCTTCCATATCAACCTGATAAGCAACACATGCCACATTCCCACCAGTAGTCACTTCCTCAACTCCTATTTGCATACCCGACCAGTCAAACCTCTCATCCTGTTGAGTCACCAAAGCTTGGTTCTGACTCGCATTCTGTTGAGTCTCATTAGGTGTAGTGATAGGTACAACTGTTCGGTTTGGGTAATTAGGAGATTGGTTTTGAATCTGCTTTTGAGTGTTTGGTTGTCTGTTTTGGTTGTTAAAGTTTCGGTTTTGGTAGTTGTTGTTATTTTGGTAAGAAACTTGGTTTTGTTGACGATTCTGGTAATTTGCATTGAAAGGGTTTCGATTACCTTGTTTAGGTGGCTGGGTGCATTCCCTTTTGAAGTGTCCTTTTTCTCCACAATTAAAACACGTAACCTTCTCCTTGTTGAATCCATAGGTTGTGTTGGGAGAAGTTGCCAAATCAGTCCTTCCTGTTTTCTCGATGAACTCTGTTGCTCTTCTCATTATACTCGCAAAAGCCCATTGAATGTCAATGAGTTCCATCTCTTCCTTGTCTATCTGTGCGTAGTCTTCGTTGGTTAAGTTGTTGTTCCCAATCTGACTAGCAACCAACCCATTGTAGGATGAAACCATTGCTGAGACTAATGCAATGTGTTGCTGAGCAACCTCCACAGTCACATTTCCCAAGTTAGATGTATCCAAAACCACAGGTTGTTGTTTATGTTGAGTAACTTGGTTTACTGGTTGTTGTGATTGGTTAGCGGTGTAAAAACTTGCTTGTTGCATTGGAGAGATTGGTGAAATGTAGGAATTATATTGTGGTGGTGTATATGATGGTTGTGAGTAGGAATTGTATTGTGGTGGTGTGTAGTTGGTGGATGGTTTTGATGATTCCATGACATTAGAAATACATGCAACATGTGGTGCAACGCTTCCAGAGCTCGAGTTTCCAGCTGGAACTGAAGTGCCTCCAAAATACAAACTGGGATTCTGAGGAATCTGTGACCTTCTAGCTTTCCTCCTATCCTCCAACTCTTTGTTCTCCAGCTTTTCGATAAACTCTGAAATGGTCCAGAATTGATAAGCATCCTTCTCTCTGAGTACCTCCACATGTTGATCCCATTGTGGTGGTAAAGCATCTGCAAACTTATCCACCTGCTTAGTCATTGGAATCTGTACACCATAACTAGACAATTCAGACAACAAATGCATATATCTAGGAGTTAGTTCTTTCAAAGTTTCATTATTAATGAAAGAAAAATTCTCAAACTCTTTGACCAATTCCTCCATTCTCAGACTCCTGGTCTTCTCATTACCATCATGTTTCCTCTTCAGCTTATCCCAAAGCTGCTTTGATGTAGTACATGTTCCAAACTGATGCAACAGGTCACTTGTGATTGCCTGTGTCAGTTGAGAAAACGCCTTCTTCTCCACCACATATTTCTTCTTTTCGTCCTCAGTTAAGCTTTCCAAAGGAATCATCTCACCTGTATTCTCCAGAATCGGTGCTGTGTATCCTTTGACAATCATGCTCCAAGCCTCTGCTCCTTCAACTCCCATGCCTTCCAAATGGATCTTGAACATGGTGTGCCACTGGTTATACTCTTGCATATCCATGAGCTTCGGTGGCCGAGTTCCACTACCTGTAGACAAATCCTTAATCAAAGTAGAAATAGCATTAGTGGTTTGAGTATTTACCGCCGCTGCAGCTACTCCCCAGTAATCAGATTGTAGTGCCGGATGTGCTACACTTTGAGGCATCGTGCTCGTCGTTGTCATGTAGTTAAGTGATTGTGAAGACTGTGTGTTCGTCTTTTGCGCTGCCACTGTCCATGGGTCCATCGTCTGCTGTTGTGGTTGTGTTGTTGCTGATCCCGGAGTAGTTTAAAAACGCCACATGATCTCAATCTGAAAATCTCAACACTTAGAAAAAAATTTTCAACAAAAATCCTAGGTTCGCCCAAAAAAACAGTAAGTTCGTCCAAACAATCCTATGTTCGTCCAAACTTTCACACTCTCGTCCCTTCTGGTTCTAATTTCGTCCAAACAGGAACAACCGAATGTAGTCTTGATCAGAATGTAAACACAGACAACAGATTTTCCACTTTCGTCCAAAATTAAAACGGTCGAAGGTGAAAATTTTACTCGAAGGTGAAAAATTTCAACAAGAAAATTCAGATTCGCCCAAAAACTACTCAAGTTCGCCCACTTTTTAACACTTTCGACCACTCAACTCAGATCAGGTTCCAGGTTCGCCCAAAACAGTCAGATCTCATTTTTGAAAAACGGTTATTGTTTGAAAAACGGTTATTCTGATCTCAGATTTTCAAAAGTTCATGGATTTGAATGATCTCAATCAGGTTATGTTTCGGAATTGATTTGGAACAACTTTAAGTCTTGGAAAACTTGAATTCGACCACAAATTCACCTTTAAATCGATCAAAAACTCTTAGAAACAATGTTTATGTAAAAACAGATGATTTTATGTCAAAAACATGTCCAAATCAGCTCTAATTTTATCAAATTTGTTGTTGTATGATCCTCTATGCTCTGATACCACTTTGTGAGCGTTGGATTTTAGCTAAAACAGGATTATTCGATCATACAAGTCACAAAACCAGGTGCGGAAACCCTAATTCTGAACAAATTGATAAAACACAAATCACAACACAATCAAGATCATTTTCAATATCATTTCATAGATTAACTTCATTCAAAAAGCATTTACAAGCTGTTTATGTTAATCTAGAACACACACACTATTTCTCAAAAACACCTCTGAACCTGATCTGAACCTGGACACAAATGACAACTCTCTTACATTATCAAAAACACAAAAACTATATATAGGCACTGCACATTCGCCCGTTTCAACTGGTCGAATGTGTCTTTTGTTCATGTCCATTCTTCTTTCGCCCATCATCAGTCTTCCTTCGCCCCATATCTATCTACATTCGCCCATTCTCTTTACCTTCGGCCAAGCTTTAACATGTGTTAATTATGTATATCCAATCCTTAGTCGCAAAACGCATCAACAGCATTCGCGTCTTTGGGTTTGATACTCGGTCTTATCTGTTTACTGCTTTGCGACCGGTACACTTGCCGTGCGTGTGTAGTTTTTAGGTGAGTCGTTTTAATTAGAACTTGTGTTATTTATATATATACATTTACACACATCAGTAATGCATGAGGATAAATTTTTAGAAATCGAAGTGTGTTTTAGATTCAAAACAGGTTCATTTGAAAAATCTTCGTAAATACACATTTTCATGTGTTTACGAGAAGTCGAGTTTGAAAAAAATGTTATAAGGCTTATTATTAGTTGCAAATTTCTCTCGAAAATATATATTGGATACGTCATATGAAAACAAAAGATTTACATTTTGTCTTTAAAATATGCAATACAAGTTTGTAAAATGCAAAACGAAACCATTCCATGAAGTATGTGTAAATCTGATGTGTTTTAAAAGACTAAGATTTAAAATGACGTGAATGATAAAATTAACGTATGCAATAGATTACCAATATTTAAGAAAATTCATAATTAATCATTTGAGTCTTCAAATGATGAACAAAACATAAATATCAATATCATAAAACACTGAGATTGTTTCCATAAGAAACTTTGACTAACTAAAGTAATTGAAACGTTATTAGTGACTTGTGGGGGCGTACTTTAGCCTATAAGTGAATGCTCATCCCGAGAGTTCCCAGGTCGGCATACGGGTCCCTCGTCTGATTGGGATTTATGCGAAATGCCAGGCCTAGACAGAAAACTCAGGATACAGGCGCTCACCCTTCCAGATTGCACGTGCCCCATCACTAGTAAATTCCAAAACTATAGCGAGATTAAAAATGAGATGCAGAAATAGATCCTTGAGATGTGGATTTCACTCCTAACTCAAAGATGTAATTCAAAATTGAAAACGATTGTGGAATGAAACCAATCACTAAGTTAAGGATATCACTCCCAGCTTAGTGGTTAATTTCCTTTTTGAAGGAAATACTCTTTGAGGTGTGGATGTCACTCCTATCTCAAAGATATATTCCTAAGATAAATATCATATAAAGGAATGAAACTAATCACTAAGGTATGGATACCACTCCTAACTTGGTGATATCGTTTCGTTGGTGAAATATGATCTTCTTCGAATATAAAGTAATAGGAGAAAAACTATCTAAAGAAATATGAGGATAAAAGAGAGCATATAAAGGGTAGCTTAGTTATAGTCTAGGTCAAAAGTATTTACTAATAACCTAGTTCCCTATAACCATGGCTCTGAAACCAATCTGTAACACCCCAACCGATGGCGGAAACATCGAGGTGTCACGTAGTGACGATTGTTCAATAGCTCATGGACTAAAAGCGTAAATTTTGATATATTGATTAAGTAGTTTATTACATTGAAAGAAAAATACAAGATACAATAATTCTAAAGTGACAACTAAAACTGAAATACAATGAAAAATCTAAGTAAAAATTCCAAAAGCTCAAAAGTCATCTCATAAATAACCTGAAACATGTACGAAAATAGTATATGTCAATACAAAAATGTATTGGTGAGCATACCCTGTTTGAATAAATATAGTAGGAAAAGTGTTTAGCAATTCATGTGCGGTACCATTTGCAACTATGTAATAAGTAATATCCGTTCAAAATCAACCCTATGTAAAGAAAAGCAGATATATATAGTATGCGCTAGTAGTAATGTAATACATAGCAATGACGAGGACTCTCAACAGAGTCACAAGGGTATATACCATAGTACTATTCATTGAAATGCCAGGCCGTTACAGTTAATGATTTGACATGTCATAGATACACGAAATGACACAAGCAAACACACATAAGAATTTCTATTTTATTAAGATGAAATAGAAAATTAATAGTAAGCACATGAGTCACCCCAAAATAGTAAAACAGTAAAAAAGGGGAAAAGATATACTCACAGTGTGCGAAAGCGATCAAAATCCAACTTAAGCGGTTGTGAGTTAAGTAATGGGAATTCCGAAGAATTCAACCTATAATGTATATGAACACTAATAAGGAAATGTCTAAGTGTTTAAAGTATCTAGGGTCTAAGGCATTAGGGTTTGCTAAGTCGATTTGGGAAATTAGAGTTTTTATGATAAGTCGCGTTAATGTAAAAGTTGTATATCACAAATAATATACGAAAGGTTGTAAATGTGGTTTTAGGTAATATAATTATTACCTATTGAATATTTAGATAAAAAATATGTTTGAATAATTAAGACAAATTAATTTAGTTAATTACTTTAACTAAATTAAAATAAATACGATAATCATAAATGTATAAATAAATAATTATGTGTTTCACAATGATCTAACAAACGGTAATTAAGACTTTTAAACATAAAACATTTCTATTTTATAAGAAATGTATTTATAAAATAGATATTTAAATAGTGTAAATAAATAAATGTTCAATTATGTCTAATTAAACATAAATAAGATTTAAAATACAAGACATGATCCTAAAATGTTATTTTTATAGAAAATGTATTCTTTCTGATGTAAATTAATGAAAATAATTTTCCCATAATTTTTATAAACCTATTTATATTTAAAACTGATTTAATGAGATTAAATCATGTTTAAATAATTAAAATAAGAAAATTAATAAAAATAAATGTTTTCAGAACCAAATATTTTTATTTTAGTTCATGGAGATTAGAAATAATTTATCAAAAATTTTGAGATAAAAATCATTAAAAATGAATTTTTAATCAATTAAATATGATTAAAACAAATTAAATTAATAAAAATATAAAAATAAGACATTTTCCAGAAAATAAAAGTGTGGTAATTTTTTTTATGGTGTCAAGATGTTACACCTAAATTTTTATAATTTTTGGATCAAAAATGAATTTATTATAAATATTATAAGTTTTATGTTTATTATAATAATGTTTAAAATAAATTATCAAACAAGATAATTAACAAAAAGGAAAAAAAACTGGAAAGGGGGCGCTTGGATTCGAACCCATGTTGTCTTGGGAACAAACACATACACCAACCACTGCACCAAGACTAACTTTGTTGAATTATGTTAAAACGATTTGTATATATATTATAAGAAAAACTTCATCTTCTTCCCCAATCTCTTCCTAAGAACCCTAATCCTAACCCACAATTTATAACACCTCTAATTCGATGCAAACAACCCTTAAATGTATAGGGCTTTTGATTTATTCATGGAAACGAGCATGTTGGCATAATTATATAGAACTTACAAGGTTTGTTGAAGGAGAACTCGATGGTGTCTACCAAGGAACTAAGTTTTGACAAATCCGAGGGTTTTGAACGTGCAAGAGGTATGTTAGATAGAGGGTTAAGACTCGCAAATGGTTACAGAGAAGGAATATAGGTTCAATTTATAACAAACACGTTCTAAACAGGTCGATTCTTGATTACAAGCGACGGTTACACTTTATTGTATCATTATAGTCGATTAAACATGTATAAACACTGCATAAATGGGTGAAACGGTTCGAATATGTCATGTGTTACAAATCCCCCATAAAAACTGCATTAAAAATCGATTTTAAAGGTCTTAAATGTTTCGCCGGAAAAATACTCCGGTGGCCGGAAATCCCATGGCCGGAAAAAACGTGTTCAACAGGAGGGGGGGAAGTTTGATTTTAAACTTTGAGAATTTGGCAAAATAGGTCCCTTATGTTCTAACTAGGTTAGTTATATTATGAATTAGTTAGTTCTTCCTTTATAAAACATAACCAAGTTAACTATATTTAACTTTTTAAATCTCTAAACTTTTATAAAACTTGAAATTTTTATAATATCCATTCCGGATGGCGTTTCAACATTCGCATTTGATTTAAACTTATACCCGATCCATAATATGTATAAATGATAAAATTTTAGTTCGCTCTAAAATAAATTTTGAAAACGACGAAACTTGCAGGGACTATAATGGAATATTTGAAGGGCTATTATTGTCAACTAGATGAAAGACGAGGGTGACGGATGTCACATCCAGCCCCAAACCCTTGACGATTGGTCGCCCACACGAACTAACCTGTCGCTGACCACACACTTTCTTGACGATTCTAATCGAAATAAGCGTGGACAAATCGAACTCAGTGGCTCGTTCAGTAACCACGGGTCTGTCCAAAAAGCTATATTGTTCCCATTACCCACCTTACCTTTGATAAATATGCGAAGCGGCAGCCCCGAAACAACCGTTCTATTGAGGACTTTGACTATATTACCCCATGCTCCATTAAGAGCTCTACTAACAGGAAGGAAATCCCAGCAGCGAGCAATAATGTGCAGACTAGCCACCACTAAATGCCAAAGATTAGAGCTCTCTGTCTTGAAACGCCACCCCCACTTGGAGAGTAACGCCACATTGATGTAACTTAACTTACACAAACCGAGACCCCCAAGCTTCTTTGGAGAACAAACTCTATCCCACGCCACCCAGTGCATCTTATGCTCATCCTTCGACCCACCCCAAAGGAAGTTCCTAATAAGCGCCTCCAAATCTGTTAGAACTTTGCATGGCGCCTTATAAAGAGATAAAAAATAGACAGGGATGCTCTCCAAAACAGATTTGATGAGAGTGACTCTCCCACCGATCGAAAGGCAGTCGGCTTTCCATTTGGATAAACGGGTCTTAAAGACATCGTAAATCGGCCTCCAATTTGTTATACGGTTCATATTAGCCCCAACCGTAATACCTAAATACTTAAAGGGTAGAGACCCTACCTTGCAACCCACGACTTTGGCTCTATCTGTAACGACCCTGGCAGTCGGTGCCGGGTCGTCGGGTCGGGTTATCGGAGCTACGCAGCGGAATTCAGGATAATAACAGTCTTGACTCTTCCAGGATCCACGTCATCATAGCTGTTGGGTTACCTGAACACATGCCAAAAATAGTTTCTGTCAACATAAAGTTGGTGAGGTCGTGTATTTTATAAAGTGAATGGCCAGTTCGTTTATTGATAATTCTTTTTATAACATGCTTTACAATTATAATTCTGATGGGAAAATATATGCTATTATATTCTATTAAATTATACCGATTATATGTCAATCTAATATATTATTTCGATTATATTCTATTAGTTGCCATTCCTATCGATGGTACCACTCTGTTTGTGGTAAATATAACTATTCCTACCATCTACTCGGGTAAGACTGGTTCTTGCCCTCTAGTCGGACAAGAAAGGAAATGGCGATATACCGGTCAGTACTGTCCTAGTCGTTTCTATTATCCCCTTTTCTATTATATTTCCTTTATAAAATTTATTATGTAAAGCATTTCTAGGTTTTCTAATAAATGACATGTATTCTCCCGAAAACATTAATAAAACAGTAAAAGTGGGGAGTTCACGATACTCACAGGTTTGCGTTATATCTTCTGCTTAAACTTCTTATTACAATTATATTTCATATATATATTGATACGTTTTACGCGTGGGACTTGTTAAATTGTAATACTTAGGATATATATCATATATACAATTTATATATATATATAGAATTCGGTATATATTAGATAGTCCTAAACCCGAGGTTTATTATTGACACGACACGGACATCCTAAAATCTAGCTAGCCATTACAGCTTGGCACTCGTAGCTAATAAAGCTGGCCATTACAGCTTGGCACACGAATCTAAAGAACTCTAGACACGAACTTACCCGGATGCTGGTTCGGCAGAGCATATTATTATTAACCCGAGTCTAGTATATCGTTTTATATATCGAATCGTATATATATAAACGTATATATTTTATATATGTTTATTATTCTCTTATTATTATTATCAAGTCCGTACGTTATTCGTATTATATATATATATATATATTCGTATAATTCTAATAATCCTCGTCTAGCTATTGGACCGGGTTCTATTTCGGGTGTTGACCGAGTCATTGAGTCGACTCGGTATCGGCTTGTATTTGTTAATCGATTAATGGTACCTCGCAATCAATTATAATCACTATATTAATACTAGATCATAAGATTGTAACCAATCACTCAATTAATATATAACCTTGAACTCACCGATTAATAACCGGATACTCCTCGGGTTATTACCGGAACATGATCGGGAGTTAACCGGAGAGTGATCGAAAGTTAACCTAACTTCCGATTGGTACCCTTTAATATAATCGGGTGGCTCAACAGAAGCTTGTCGAGCACATAACAGAGAGAAAAGGGTTTGGGTCCGGCTGGTTATAACTATCCGGTGACACACCGGTCACCAGAACAGAAGGAACGAGGGTCATAGCTGGGTTGATTGATGGGTTACCAGGACTCACGACAGTCACCGTAGCTTGGTGACTGTCCAGATAATAATAAGGGGTGGTTTATCAAGAACTTATCAGGAACAAAAGGAGGGTTCACAAGTATAAACCGGATATCGAAGGACAGATTCAAGGGTTGTGTTATCTGATACATAACTGAAACAAGAGCTCGGGTTCATAACGGAAACGATATAAAACTTGTTGGGTTATTATCGCGACAAACGAAGGAACATGCCCGGTGGTTTTATCAGGTTCAAGGACCCGCTGACAGTCACCATAGCCGGTGACTGTCCAGATCCGTTTAATCAGAAACACAGGAAGAAACATGATGGTGGTTCGGTGGTTCGATTAGTGAGGATAAAGGGTTATCGGTATTTATAAAGGAAACAGAGGGGATGGTTTAGTTTGATGGTTATCGGGTTGAGGGTTCGGTTCAGCAGAGAAGGAGAGGAGGAACGATCAGGAAACCATAACAAAGCAGAGGAGGAGGGGTGGTGCCGGAGAACAAGGCGGCGGCCGGAGATGGTCACCAGACCTGTGACCTTGATGGAGCTCTCATGTGTGTGTATCTGCTCGTGAACTTCTACAGAGAGAGAGAGAGAGAGAGAGAGAGAGAAGGGATTCTATAGGTGAAGACAAATAGAGGGGTGTTTGGCTACAGGGATAATAGCTGGGACTCGGGTGTTTGGTAACAGTTATAACAATAAAATAAGAAATGTTTAGTAGCGATTTAATAGCAGATAAGGAGCGTTTAACCGAGATAATAAAAATCCAATAATTATTATCTATATAATCGGTTAAAACGGTTGGTCACGAGATTCGAACTTGAATATTTTATTAAGTAGTCGGGTGGTCGGGTATGACCCGACCCGTTTAAGAGACTCGTAACACCTCGAGGTGTTACACTATCCCCCCCCCCCCTTAGGAAATTTCGTCCCCGAAATTTGAGTGATCTTGTCCTTTACACCATTAATATATAAGGATGTTACAATTAAAATCAAAATACTTATCATCGAGACATGATAAGTTCTATTGGTTTACAAGAAAATCAATCCCATATCAATTCAAATCTACGTTTTAACCTTTCTTGCTATAGTCATGTTAATACAGATACATGGACTGTCTGTATTTTCTGGTATGACTATTAAAGATTTTCCGTATAGATTGCTATTTTCTTTATACTATGAACATTTTTCTAATCTGATCCCTCATTAGAGTGAGAAACAGACTGAATATTATTCTTATATAAAGACAATTCGAACATACTTTGAGATTCTAATTATTTTTCTTCTGAAAGGTTCACAATCTTCCAGCAAACATCGCTAGAGTCTCAAATCGATACGATTTATTCATCGCTTGATATTCGAATTCATTTACAATGATGGATTCTAGATAGTTCTTAAGAGATAGATACAGAAGTCCCTTCATTATCATGACTTGAATGGGATCTGAGCTACTATCTCTTTTATTCGAATCTTAGAATTTGCCATCATTGTAATTCCAATTCTTAAAGAGTAGGAATGATTTCTCAGATCATTAGACGTATCTTATCCGGAGTCTAAAGGTGCCGGAAAAGACTAATTGAACTTGTTGAATTATACGGTTTCAACAGTTCCTTTTTATTATCTTGATCTACTAAGATTGGTCATTGAGATTTCTCTTAGATCATCGATAATAATCTTACTGACTATTTCGTTGATGATTGACTGCATTGTATCTCAATACATATTATTTGACTTTTCTTATTGTATTATTGTGAATAAGGTCTTTCATAATTCTACAGTCAATATATGTAACTTTCTCTTTATAGTCTCGGAATCTACTAGTAACAGTCGTCGTTACGATTCTTTGACTTTAAAATTCTAAGAACAATGCATCATTCATTCTTTCTCAAAATCATGATTATCATTCAGGTTAAATGCATGAGTACTTATTGCGTTAAGTATTTCTGCAGATATTCCTTCTTGATATCACTTTTTCGGAATTTGTTAACGCTCTTGATAAAATATTCTATAATTTCTTCTTATAAAATATTCTTTATAAAATTCTAGTCATTTTCTTACGACTTATACTCTTATTTGTTAATTTCTTTTAATATATATATTCTTATTCTGATAATTATTTGGCACTTCGAATGCCTTTCTATTATTCAGACATATCGGATGTCTTTTCAATTTATAGTTCTTTTCATTTCTCGATTTATATTCTTTTATTTATATTCTATTAATATCCAAGCAAATACTGATAATATCTATAGCACACACTATAAATTTCATTATTTTCATAATATACATTTGCTTGGAATAATTCTTTCTTATTTATGTATTCGATTAAAGTTTATACTTTTAGTGTCTGAAAACACTTTCCGATAAACTTATATATAGGCAATCTATCATATGTTCTTAATCCAACTTATTATAAGCGAAGCTTATTTCATCGGGATATTTGTATAGATAGTTCTTGCCAGAACAGTGATTTCTTATAATAACTCTCACAAGCCATTATTCGGAATAGGAAATCCATCCTTCTTTGGCCAGAGAGTTTCACTGGAAAAAATGAGCATAATTCTATTCATTTTTCGTTTTTACTTCGATTATACCTTGCGAATCTCTACGCGATTCCGCTTGGTATCAATTATATTTCGTTATAAATTATTTTCTTGTGGATAAATCGTTGGATTCCACCATTTCCGGTTTCTGAATCCATATAGATTTTTATATGTTATATTCTAAAGATTTAACAATTCTTCCATCACTTCTCATTCAAGAATTTCAACTTGGTAACACTTGACCGTTTTACCAATTTGATTATACTATAACTCACGTGAGTTTTTATACGAAGTGACTGTGAAGATTTGTTCATAGGAGTATATATCCTTTCAACGATGGCTTGGTGGCAAAGGTTCGGATATACCTTCCGTAAGGGTCCGGATATCTTTTACCACCTGGATTGTACATACAACTAGCTTTGGTTGGCAATCAAAAATCAATAAACTGATTTCTATGATTCGTAGAATTTAACCAATCGATGGTTTTTATTCTACGAATATATCTTTAGTCGTATTTCACGAAGAAATTTCAACTAGATTGCCAGTTCTGTGGTCGTATTCTCCACATAGGATACGCTGATACTTCGGATTTATATTTCTGCTTATTATTATTTCTTTTAATATGCTCATGACACAAACAAACTGTGATCTTGATAAACTTCTACTTGAATGTTCCTGTGCCTGTGATATTCATAATTATGTCGCGATCATAATTACTATTTCACCTCACCTAACATTCCAGTATTTGTTTATTTTAATCACAATAGGTATGTGTCCTTCACACATTATTCTGATATTCTGTTCTTTATTTTCTCTTGAATTTGTAATTATATTATTCTGGAATAAAATATGTTGATCTGAGTCTAACGAGATAGACTGTCAATCGTTCAAGAATTGGTTTGTGTCAAAAGATATTCAATATAAAATCCATTCTTTTAATCTATGACTTGCTCGAATCATAAGATTAAGATGATTCTCATATTGTTGCTCAATCGATTGAGTAAGAACTTGATCTCTTTCGGTAGATCCCAAAATATTCTTGTCACGAGATTTCAAGATGATAATATTTCTGTTCAAAATATTATCTTAATTCTCGGGAGAAAAGATCGAAGATATTATATGGCTGAGGTTTCTCTATATATACCCAAAGAGAGATTTATAGAACGTGGTAAATACTCATTGTTCATATCGAGATAAAATCTCAAGGAAGTTGTATGATCGAATATAGATATAGAATCGTGCCGAAAATACTGGTAATAAATATGATTTCCAAGCAGGTAATATCTTGTGAAGTTGAGAGAATTTCTGGGGGTGCTTAATACGAATGGAGTCAGCATCTTGAAAATATATCCTAAAATAGATTATTGATAGACTTAAACTGGTTTGAGTTGCTAATGAATATGTTTGTCCCACGCAAGGAAAACTAAAACGGGCTTAGGAAAACTGTAACTTGATTTATCGAACGGAAATATCTAGGAATAAATCCAGGAAATTACTCAAATATTCTGAAGGAATTTTAAAAACAATCGATATTACCGTGGGAATATTTCTGATTTTCGATTAAAAAGATTGGAGGGAATTCTTTAGAAACACAATATTCATATGTCTCTAGCATATCTGATTCTTAATGAGTTGCGGAATTTGTAGTAAAAATAATTTCTGGAAACTCGATCATAGGAATGTTCAAGTTGGAGCGTAATATTTGTATTTTAGTTATAAATACTGGAATAACCGTAAGGTTAACGATCTGAATAATTACCGAAACTGAAATGATTCGATAAGTTATACAAAATTTCTGGAATATGCGACGAATGATTATCAATCAACAAGTTTTTCTAGAGAGTGAAATATAATTTCTAAACTCTCGTACAAGTCGATTAAATTATCGAGGAATGATTTTGTGATATAATTTCTATTTATATATACTTCTATAATTTTTGTTATTTCTTTTATATCTGGATTTATTTTCTAATTTCTTTTAATATATCTGGTTTCTTTTCTGTATTCTTTCTTATTTCTTATAGCCTTAATATCCTGTAAGATTTTCCAGAAATTAAATGTGCATGTAAATTCACAATTGTGTACAGAATTGTCAATTTACCCCATAAAATCATTCTAGTAATATCCTGTAGGGGATTCGTTCTGATTATTACTATACTATTATGGTTCTCACCAACTTTATAATGGTTTGGCATTTAGGTACCCAAAAATTTTATCTTCTAATATTCTTTTACTTATACATATTTCTAATCAAAATTTCTTTTAAAAGACATTCTGGTAGATCCTGGATTAGTAAAGACTTCAAGACTGTCATTAAGCGCGGCTCTGATACCAACCTGCAACGACCCTGGCAGTTGGTGCCGGGTCGTCGGGTCGGGTTATCGGAGCTACGCAGCGGAATTCAGGATAATAACAGTCTTGACTCTTCCAGGATCCACGTCATCATAGCTGTTGGGTTACCTGAACACATGCCAAAAATAGTTTCCGTCAACATAAAGTTGGTGAGGTCGTGTATTTTATAAAGTGAATGGCCAGTTCGTTTATTGATAATTCTTTTTATAACATGCTTTACAATTATAATTCTGATGGGAAAATATATGCTATTATATTCTATTAAATTATACCGATTATATGTCAATCTAATATATTATTTCGATTATATTCTATTAGTTGCCATTCCTATCGATGGTACCACTCTGTTTGTGGTAAATATAACTATTCCTACCATCTACTCGGGTAAGACTGGTTCTTGCCCTCTAGTCGGACAAGAAAGGAAATGGCGATATACCGGTCAGTACTGTCCTAGTCGTTTCTATTATCCCCTTTTCTATTATATTTCCTTTATAAAATTTATTATGTAAAGCATTTCTAGGTTTTCTAATAAATGACATGTATTCTCCCGAAAACATTAATAAAACAGTAAAAGTGGGGAGTTCACGATACTCACAGGTTTGCGTTATATCTTCTGCTTAAACTTCTTATTACAATTATATTTCATATATATATTGATACGTTTTACGCGTGGGACTTGTTAAATTGTAATATTTAGGATATATATCATATATACAATTTATATATATATAGAATTCGGTATATATTAGATAGTCCTAAACCCGAGGTTTATTATTGACACGACACGGACATCCTAAAATCTAGCTGGCCATTACAGCTTGGCACTCGTAGCTAATAAAGCTGGCCATTACAGCTTGGCACACGAATCTAAAGAACTCTAGACACGAACTTACCCGGATGCTGGTTCGGCAGAGCATATTATTATTAACCCGAGTCTAGTATATCGTTTTATATATCGAATCGTATATATATAAACGTATATATTTTATATATGTTTATTATTCTCTTATTATTATTATCAAGTCCGTACGTTATTCGTATTATATATATATATATATATATATTCGTATAATTCTAATAATCCTCGTCTAGCTATTGGACCGGGTTCTATTTCGGGTGTTGACCGAGTCATTGAGTCGACTCGGTATCGGCTTGTATTTGTTAATCGATTAATGGTACCTCGCAATCAATTATAATCACTATATTAATACTAGATCATAAGATTGTAACCAATCACTCAATTAATATATAACCTTGAACTTACCGATTAATAACCAGATACTCCTCGGGTTATTACCGGAACATGATCGGGAGTTAACCGGAGAGTGATCGGAAGTTAACCGAACTTCCGATTGGTACCCTTTAATATAATCGGGTGGCTCAACAGAAGCTTGTCGAGCACATAACAGAGAGAAAAGGGTTTGGGTCCGGCTGGTTATAACTATCCAGTGACAAACCGGTCACCAGAACAGAAGGAACGAGGGTCATAGCTGGGTTGATTGATGGGTTACCAGGACTCACGACAGTCACCGTAGCTTGGTGACTGTCCGGATAATAATAAGGGGTGGTTTATCAAGAACTTATTAGGAACAAAAGGAGGGTTCACAAGTATAAACCGGATATCGAAGGACAGATTCAAGGGTTGTGTTATCCGATACATAACTGAAACAAGAGCTCGGGTTCATAATGGAAACGATATAAAACTTGTTGGGTTATTATCGGGACAAACGAAGGAACATGCCCGGTGGTTTTATCAAGTACAAGGACCCACTGACAGTCACCATAGCCGGTGACTGTCCAGATCCGTTTAATCTGAAACACAGGAAGAAACATGATGGTGGTTCGGTGGTTCGATTAGTGAGGATAAAGGGTTATCGGTATTTATAAAGGAAACAGAGGGGATGGTTTAGTTTGATGGTTATCGGGTTGAGGGTTCGGTTCAGCAGAGAAGGAGAGGAGGAACGATCAGGAAACCATAACAAAGCAGAGGAGGAGGGGTGGTGCCGGAGAACAAGGCGGCGGCCGGAGATGGTCACTGGACCTGTGACCTTGATGGAGCTCTCATGTGTGTGTATCTGCTCGTGAACTTCTGCAGACAGAGAGAGAGAGAGAGAGAGAAGGGATTCTATAGGTGAAGACAAATAGAGGGGTGTTTGGCTACAGGGATAATAGCTGGGACTCGGGTGTTTGGTAACAGTTATAACAATAAAATAAGAAATGTTTAGTAGCGATTTAATAGCAGATAAGGAGCGTTTAACCGAGATAATAAAAATCCAATAATTATTATCTATATAATCGGTTAAAACGGTTGGTCGCGAGATTCGAACTTGAATATTTTATTAAGTAGTCGGGTGGTCGGGTACGACCCGACCCGTTTAAGAGACTCGTAACACCTCGAGGTGTTACACTATCCGCAAGCTCCTCGTCACTAACCCCAATGCCATAAAGACACGACTTCGCAAGATTGATCTTCAACCCGGAACAAAGGTAAAAATTCCGAAGAATTCTAACCACATTCGTAGTACAAGACTCCGACCACTCTCCAAAAATAATTGCATCATCCACAAAAAGAAGGTGAGAAAGCTTAGGCCCTCCAAAAGCAAGCGAAATACCTTTAATCATACCTTCTTCTAGAGCCTTGTTAAGCATGCAAGTAAGCGCCTCCATGACAAGAAGTAAAAGGAATGGCGAAATCGGGTCGCCTTGGCGCATCCCTTTCCCAAAAGGGAACTCAAACGTCGATGACCCATTAACAAGAACCGATGAGCGAGCCAACGAAAGAATTCCTTTAATCCAAGAACGCCAAACCGGGGAGAAATCCATTTGCGCCATTATGTCAAGAAGGAAGTTCCAATTAACTTTGTCATAAGCCTTCTCGAAATCAATCTTCAAGAAAAACGCTTTTTTCTTTGACCGCTTACTCCATGTTATAATTTCGTTCAAAATTAACGGACCATCCAAGATAAATTTGCTTTTCAAGAAAGCCGATTGAACATTGGAAATCACCTTCCCCACCACCTTCTTGAGCCGATTGGAAAGAATCTTGGATATAGTTTTGCTGATTAAACCAACAAAACTGATGGGCCTAAAGCTATTCAAATCAATAGCGTCACCTCCTTTAGGAACCAACGTGATAAAGGACGATCCACAACCCACATTAATGACCCCATTGCAGAAAAAATACTCCATGATCTTCACAAAATCTTGTTCGAACAGGTTCCAGAAATGTTTGATAAACTTAACATTGAACCCGTCAGGACCCGGGGCTCTATCCTCACCGCAACCAAACACCGCTTCTCTGATTTCGCTTGCAGAAAAACTCCCAACTAAGAGCTCGTTATCAGCCACTTCTAGTCTCCCAATGTTGCTGCAGACAAGTTTAGGACGAACCGGGTAGTCCTCCACAAAACGACTTCTGAAAAAATTAAAGATCTCTTTTTTTACGAGAGAGGGAGCCGACACCCACGACCCTTGGATCATAAGGCCTGGAATATTGTTACTAGCTTTCCTGCAGTTCACAATCCCATGAAAAAAATGCGAATTCTCATCTCCCTCGATAGCCCAACGCACCCGGGACCGTTGCTTAATATTGGATTGTTTACCAGCCTCCAATTCCTTCAAAACCTTTAGGTTCTCCGCATAAATCCATTCTTCCTCTTCCGTTAGACCATTATTTTCCATAGCCAGCTCCAGCCTAGCTATCTCCTCTTTCGCACTATCCTCTTGAAAGTTGTCTTTTTTAACTTGCTCATCCCTCCACTTTCTGATCCCATCCCTAATGTTCGCAAACTTCTTCATCACTATACGGACTTTATTTATCCTTTCCATTATTTAATTATTTTATTGTAAATCTATCACTTAGTTTGCCTTATCGTTTACTTTACATAATTTGTCATAATTTATTTATCAAGAGTTAAAACAATATATTAACTAGATAGTGTTATTTTTCGTTTATAGACTTCTTAAATTTTAATAAATTTCCGTTCTTGGAAAAAAAATTATAAAATAAAAAATAAACCAAACATAACGGGCATGATATTTGTTTACTAACAATATAAGTAAGATAAAAATAGTTCCATATTTATTAGGTTAATTTTTACCTAGCAAATGTTAAAAATTGCTATTGAGACTTGCGACCTCCGGTTGAAAAGTTCTGGTTTCGATACTGGTGGGTTACACAGAGAGAGACATGCACATGTGGTGGCGACTATCACTATTTTGTTATTGTCTTTTAACAATTACATTCGCGATTGATGGTCCATAGCTCCTTATTTAAGATTTACAGTTATGAACTTTTGATTTCACATCTTACCATACAGTGTTGAGAATCCTGACGCAACACGTCGATTTTGCAAGTTGTGATAGCAGGGGTGAGTGATGATTGCAGTGATAGCCGAGGGCCTAATTTTTTTAATTTTTCAGAGACAGCCCTGCCGACTACCTCCGATCTAGCTTTCGCCGGAGATGTATCCACAACTTTATATTTTAGAATTTTGTTATGCATATATAACGAAATTTAAATTAATTTTGGCTTTTGGTTTCCTTTTGTTGATTATATAATTTTATTATTATTATTTTTGACATAAAAGTCGACCCGACCCGGGTCACCTGATCGATAAACGACCCAATGGCTTAGAGTCTCCGCACCTCATGAAAAGTTTCCCTGGGTCGGCCACTGTATATACGACCCGTATACATGTATACAAGTCATATAGTTGCTCAGCCCGACGCACACTGACATCTCTTTTTAGTATATGACCCGTATGTATAAATCTCTTACTAGTGTATATGAGCCGTATACACGTGTATTTGTATATGTCCCACATACCTACCAACCAACAAACCTGAACAGGTAAAGTGCACTAAACCGTACCTACCAGATATCTTCTTCTTCTTCTTCCTCCCCATCTCCCGTCAACATAGCGACGCTTCTTTTTAACAAACCACCTTTTCTTATTATTCTCACCAACCCACCCCCCAACACACACAAACAAACCTTCTCCTCCTCCGTCAACTTTTTATACAAATCCTCGATTGTATCGCCACATCATTCACTTTCCTCCATCTTTCAATATTATTAATAATAATAATGTAACATGGGTTTCTGTTCTTTCCTTATAATTGATGTTTTTTTTTTTTTATGTTGGGTTTTAATTAGATCTGGTTAATGTTGGTTTTTAAGTTGTTTTGTATCTGTTTGACTTTCAAAGTCAACATCTGGATGTTCTACTTACTTAGGGTTGTTTGAAATGCATATAGTCTGCTTCACGGTTTGATGGTTTACGGTTTGAAACTTGGAACTTGAAGCTATGTTATATTAATTATTCATATATTTTAAAATCTGATATAAAATTATGGTCTCGAAGTTCCTAAGTATATGTTTGACTTTCAAAGTCAACATCTTGATGTTCTAGTATAATGGAGGGAATATTCCTTTTGTGTTTAGTTTTGATGATTAGTTGGAAACTTGGAATAGTTGGGGTGATTTGAAGGCTTTTAAAGTAAAAATTATGTTACGACTCGTTTACATTTGACGTTGAGGGGACGTGTTCTTTTCATAACCAATTTTGTGTTGAGAACTGCGAGAACTGTCTTTTATTACAAATAAAGCAAAAGGTATAACCATACAAGTGATTTATGCGGTTATCGTAGCTCTTAGCGTATTCTTGGTTTTGAAATGAACGCCCCTTTGATGTTGAGTTGCAATGCAATGTTTTAAGTTGACTTTGTTTGTTTAAGAATTTGAGATTTTTGTGGCTATTTTCTTGATATGAAACTAAGTGTTTTGAATAATAGATATTTGGTTAATCTTGATGTGTCTAGAAGGTAATACTATATTGTTGATTCCAGATGGCTGCAATGGCGTCTCACCAATCTATTGCTACTTGCCAATCTCATGGGTATATTGGTAAATCCGCCCGACACCAAGACTGTGGAAATATTTCTATGAAGCTGATGAAAGGAGGTTTTAAACTTGAGATTGAATCATTAAAAAGAGAAGGTTATTGTTGTAGAAACAGAAGTTGTGGATTGATCCAAGCACTGTCTTCTTCTTATCAGAACTCAGCTAGCGAACCAATTTTAGCGCCGATAAGTGGCACCAGCAAAGACCCGTCCAAGAAACCGAGTATGATATCCTGCATCATTTGACATTCGATAATAAGATTAATAGGAATTTATGCATGACATTATGTAACTCGTTAACTTGTCACCATAGTAGGCAACGGCACGTGTTTAGGTGCAGAAAATCACCTTGTGTCTAACAAGATGCAAAAGCGCAAGAACTGATCAAAATCTGCAAAAAATCTGCCTGAACATGCCTAAACTAGTCTAAAACAGCCTAAACCAGTCTATAAATATTGTCTAAAACAGCTTAATATGGCATGGAATGCACGTGAACCTTGCTCGTCTCGGGTGCATGCCTTTTAAGCTCCTTGCGCCTAGGTGACGGGCTCACCCTATGCGCCTTGAGCCTTTTACTACATAGCTTGTTGCATTATTATGTTGAGTTTTTATCACAAATGCACACACGCTCGACAAGCATTCTCTACCACCCAAAATTGCTATGAAATCAATTTATAACGGGTTTACAATTTACATCAAAGAATGTGTAAATGATCATAACGTTTTATTTTGGATTTTTTATTGGCTAAAAATCTCAACGTATATAATATTTCAGGCGAAGCGGCTTTGATATTAATTAGGCATGGTGAGTCTTTATGGAACGAGAAGAATTTGTTTACTGGTTGTGTTGATGTGCCATTAACAAAGAAGGGTGTGGAGGAAGCCATTGAAGCTGGTAAGAGGATAAGCAATATACCTATTGACATGATATACACATCTGCCTTGATTCGTGCACAAATGACTGCTATGCTTGCCATGACTCAACATCGCCGCAAAAAGGTACCTAGTTTCTAAATTATATATAATAATAATAATGCGTTTAGTATGATTTGTAACACTATATTATTTGAATAAACGAATTTAGGAGGTTGTACAAATTTAAAATACATTGTGAGTGACTTTCAACCCGTTTACTAGATTTAGTTTAGCTTATTTATTCAACCGGTTTAAATAGAAGTAACCCAAACCGACCCATCAGTAAGTAGATGGGTTAAAATTGCCATGTACAATTATACCTATCTCAAAACTAATGTATAGTTTTGACCATAGTTGTCAAAAGCGCTCGCCTAGGCGATGAAATTCCTAAAAGCGACCTCCTACCGCTTTTGTCTCCTAGACAAAAAAAAAAGCAATGACTTTTTTTGAAAGTTTTATCCCTTTACCAAATTTTTGCCGATTTGTGAAAATTAATAATATCTACTTACCAACTTTTATAGATAAATCATATATTTTATTTTTTAAACAGGTTATGCATAGAGATCTATATAAACAATCTCTATTTTTTGGTTTTCAAGTATGAAGAACTTGCTGTTTGCATATTTTGGTGGTTTTTAATGATGGTGCTACTTTATTATATTGATCTTTATTGCTGATAGTTGTTATTTTTTTAGTGATTTTGGTGATTTTACCTTCTTTTTTATTTGCGTTTTTTTTTTCTCAGCCCCACGCTTTTTTTTTTGCGCTTCTCGCCTAGGCCACAGGCGGTACCAAAGCGCCTTGAGTGCGCTTTATGCCTTTGACAACTATGGTTTTGAGTTATTTGAGTTCTTACCTGTCTGTAGGTACCTATAGTCATGCATGATGAAAATGAACAAGCAAAGGATTGGAGTCAAATTTTCAGTGACGAAACAAAGAAGCAATGTATACCTGTGGTTACTGCTTGGCAACTAAATGAAAGAATGTAAGTATCATATAATATATACACACACAAACTGGATAATATTAATCCCTATTTTGGCGTTCTGCTTTTCTTTTTAAGACTTCCATTTTATTGCGCTAGGTACGGGGAACTACAGGGCCTAAATAAGCAGGAAACCGCAGATAAATATGGAAAAGAGCAAGTACATGAGTGGAGACGTAGTTATGATATACCTCCACCAAATGGAGAGAGTTTGGAGATGTGCGCTGAAAGAGCCGTCGCATACTTTAAAGACCAAGTAAGATTGCTATACATTTCATATTTCTTGCAGTTTTGCCATTTTATTTTCATATGTAATTTTATATTATGCTTAGATATAATTATTTTGTTAAGTTCATGTATGCCATTCAATTCAAACAAGAATAAGTAATGAAAAACATATCTTGTGGTTCGAGCCATGGTGCACCCTAAAGATCGTTTATCAATCCAATCTAACATTGGAGTCTTTCAGATTGAACCTCAACTCCAACAAGGAAAAAATGTAATGATTGCTGCACACGGGAATTCCTTGAGATCTATCATAATGTATCTAGACAAACTCACATCTCAAGAGGTAAGAGAGCGTAACGCCAATATTTTATTTATTTATTTTTTAATATGATTATTTTGAAAACTGCATGCTTTATATTATTATTATTATTATTAGGTTATAAGCTTGGAACTATCAACCGGGATACCGATGCTTTACATTGTTAAAGAAGATAAATACATCCGAAGAGGAAGTCCAGCCGCTCCTACTGAGGCCGGCGTCTATGCCTATACTAAGGTTCGCCATATTTTCCTGTTTAGTTCTTTAAAACTATAAGATAGTTTTAGTTGGCTCCCACTTTTTACATTTTTACCCCTGTGATCCAATTGTTCACACATTTTTAAGTTGGGTGAGGCCTCTTTTCCATCCTTGGCCATTCGTTCGCAAGGGCAATCCCAAGATTTTCATCAGCCTAGATACATGTGTTAATTGAGTTGTGTTCGCGGGTAGAACCTAAAAATGTGACATGAATACTACAATTTTGACTGTTACATGAACCCGAGCACGACATGGGTTGGCACGAACACGGCCCGTTTAACACAAACTTCTATTTATTTATTTATTTGCATACAAAGTTACAAATTTATACCCTAAAATACAAATGTATATTAAATAATTACGATTAAACTATAAAACTTGATGAACAATTCTCTTTTATTTTTAAAATTTGGGCATAAAATATCTAAGTGGTCTAAATTATGACAATTTTATTTATTTACTTATTTATAAAAATAAATGGGTCAAACGGGTAACGGGTGAGCTTGTAAGCCTGCCAGGTTAATCCGTACACAACCCGTTTGGATTACATTAAACTCAAACTCACAAATTTCGTGTTATGTGAGAAAGTCATATCCAAACCCACAAATTTTGTGGTAGGTTCGTGATGTCATAAGTTCACACCCCCTAAATCCAGCAATGGCTAGGTTCGTGATGACACATGACTAGTGGTCAAACTCGTAAAAACTCTCCGTCATTTAAATATATGTATCGTCTTTTTTGTGCTGGTTGCAGAATTTGGCTAAATACAGGCAGAAGTTAGATGAGATGCTTCATTGACGTTGAAAGAATCTCCGGTGCCTATGAACATTATTATAACTAAGCCATGCTCAAGTTTGTTGCGGTTTTAGTAGGAGAGATGTTCTCTTCACGGATGGATACATACACCTCTTGTTTTCCAGTTTCTAAATGTAGCAAAGAGAATCTTATTAGATACAAGTACACTGTGAAAAACATATAATAACGTACGTTTATGAAGCAGTAGAAAACACAAGCCTTTACTTTACTTTTGTTTGGATTTATTTTGTCGAAACATAAAAAGATTATGTAATTTTTACGGTTTTCTACTTAAAATTGGTTATCTATTATCCCGGACTGATGCTTTTATTTTCAAAGGGATGCTACCTTCTTTCACAAAATATAAATACCACAAAATATGTGTTTATTAACTTATATATCTAATGTTCCTTACACAACAAATTACTCCCAAGACTCGAAAGGTGTGATGAGAATTGAGAAATGAGTCGATAGGAAAAAGGGCATGGCGAGATTCTCTATCGGGGTTGGTGGTGCAACAGCTGAGTGGCACACGGGACATAGAGATGTGACCGTTATTTTATCAGTAGATATGGCGGTGGTGATGTGCGGTCGTGTGAATAGTGGTTTAAGGCGGGGTTGATAATTTTGGTATAAGCTATACACATATTTGACATGTAACATATAGACATTTAGTTATTGTACAATGAACTAAAATTAAATCTATATGTAGGATAGTTTGATTGAATATGCTTTCATTAAGAGAGAACTAATCTGACTTAATGAAAATGAATTGCTTCAAGGCAGTGAAGAATGTATGGAGGGAGAGATATTACTTCATTAATAAAGTATGCCTCATAAATGAGAATAAAAAAAAAAGTAACATATAGAAGAATGGAGTCTAATCAACTAACAACTCCAGTAAGATAGAATAGTAACTTTTAAGTTTATTTGTAGTCTAATATAGCTTATTAATTTGCAGCATTTAGCAAACTAATTAAAACCCAAAATCGAAACCCTAAAAACGCCAGGCATCAAATATATTAGACAAAATTTTATGCTATATTGATACCAAATGTTATGACCAACTTTTGATCACAGCCTTTTTAAAGTCACTAAATTCCTTGTAGAAGTAGTTAAGCCATACAAAAAGGGGTGGCGTTGCCCGTCTGCATGCTATCTTGATGTAACTTTTACAATTATTGAATGACAAGAGTAGTATTGGTGAGAAAAAAAATCAATGTTTTATGTGATACAGCCAAAAAAAAAAAAAAAAAAACAAAAACAAAACAAAAACAAGGCGAGACGGAAAACCGAATACATGTGGATGCATAATTTTACAGATCTGCTACTGCATTTCGTTGTTGGGAACTCTTGCTATGGCCGAGTAAACCCAACCTTTCTGTTATAGGATGGCTAACTGTGTCTTAGGATAATTAAAAAAAGAACCTGACTATAGCAAGTGACGAGTCCAACATGATACAATTTGGTCTAAACTCGACTGGGTGGACTTGTAGAGTATACCCCTAACTTAACCTTGCCCAAACGGGTTGAGGCCAACACATAAAAACCACAGCCCATCTATTCCTAATATAAGACTCAAAGGGTCTTCTTCTCTGTCTCATGCATATTATTATACATTCATCTCTCTCTCTTATATAATCTCACAATGATGTATGTTCATGACGACATAGCCTATACTGACTTTAGCATCAGATGGTGGTCTCGAGGCTTCGCCCTTGTAAGTAGCTTTTCATGGTGCTTTACATATAGGAACGCCTGATGTAGAAGGTGAGTCATGAAAGGTTGACGAATCCATATACCAACATGTTCACATTAGAATCACTCATAAATCTTATGTTTGCCTGCTCTTTTGACGTAAGCTTCGCTTTTATGGAATAAATATTCAAAAAAATTTGAGTGATCATATTAAAGCATTTTTAAAAGTAGAAACTTCAAAACATAAGAACAAGGCACCTCCACAACTATAAAAATGTTTTATGTTGATAAATATTATTTTTAAGGTAAAAAGCATGTACAGCACAAGGTTCTCCTTCAACCCCAAAATTTATAAATTAGTGAGATTTCTTCCCTTAATCATCAACTCCACCCTTTCTATACACAATGATCCAAATAACAAATCATAAATCTTATGTATTCCGTATATCGACATCTTCAAACTCTGTTTATATCCCTGTTTCATCAGTCATCAACTAAGATTAAAAAAAAACCTAGCGCACATGGACGTTTCCTCAAGAACCCATGGTTATCATGTAGGTAATTCTCATACAACTACAAGCAGATATCATGGAATACCAAGACTGTTCATGGCCCAGTTGCACCCTAAGCAGTGAGTCGAGCATCCATATGTCGAACAAGTTCTTTCAAACTGGCATTTCTGGCCCGTTTAAAGCAACCCCACTCGTTCGGGTCACTCTAATTGACATGTTCGTACACCCAAAGTCAGCTTTTGTCCAAATTATCGTGAGCCCACAATGAAAAAGCCTCTACGATCATTTATAAACAGCGATCATGGGTCTCTTTTTCCTCCAAGAGGAGTTGAATTTGGCCTCTTCAGAATGCCTTGTTGCCAGGCGTCTCTTGAACGATCATCCGATAGATCAAAATCATCAAGGGAACCCTCCGTTGGTGCCTTGAAAGGGCGGTAATTCCCATTTCTTGGAGCAAATGATGAGTTTGTTTTCTCATCGTCTTCTGACCTAGATTCCATGTGGTCATATGATCTGTATCTAAACCCAGGCCTCTTCAAATTCCTTGTATTAGAAAACCTTGTCTGTGGCGAACCATAGCCAGGTGGTGGCACCTTGGACCCCATAAAATCTTTGGGAAGTGAGTCCATGTCCATATAGCACTCCCTGGTCTTTGCATCTGCAATTAGTGCAGCCCAATCATCCGATTGAACCAAAGTACTTGCGTTCCCCATAACCTATAAATGACAAACAGAGGCGGTTGGTAAACACAAAAAACGTTTGAAAATTATTATGTAAATTTGAATAATCAAGGAACAGACTTTGGATGTCTTTTTGCTGTTTTGAGTGTTTAAAATGACCAAAAAAACGTGCTACTTGTGACATGGTAGAAAAAATTTCATATTAAGTTTATATAATGGTTAACTAGGCAACTTTATTTTATAATATGTTGCAGCTAATACAGAACTTATTTAAAAAAAGACCATGATAATCAGTATCAAAGACTTAACAGAAAAGGAAAAGGGGGGAAGAATGATACCCAAAGTGCTCTTTTTGCACGTGTGAGAGCAACATTCATTCTGCGAATATCAGCAACAAACCCCACGCCATGGTTGGAAGCACGCACACAAGACATAATGATAACATCGCGTTCTTGCCCTTGAAAAGCATCAACAGTATTGATATAAAGATCCTTCCCTTCTTCAGATTTCAAAACTTCCTCAAATTCCCGTTGTATACATTTTAATTGCAGCTTATAAGGGGTAATTATGCCCACCGAGACTTTTGCTAAACTTAAAGACTTTACACTTTTTTGAAGATGTTGATATAACCGAAGGCAAAACTGGGCTTCGTGGATATTTTGATAAGAAACAGACCCACCGCGATGCGACTCCCGCCCATGGGTAATATCATAAAAAATATAAGGTTTCAACATCGGGTCCTTGTAGTATGCCTCATCAGGCAAATTAGCAATACTTTCACTATCAGTAAGGCGTCCCTGATAGAAGTATCTAGAAGGAAATTCTCTTATTTGAGGGTGCATCCGATACTGCACGGAAAGTAATATTGTAGGGCATCCTGCTTGTTGAAATCTTTCAAAAAGACTTCTGCTGTATAGCAAGGTCCCAGCAGCTTTGCTAATAACAGTTGCGGGAAGTTGCTGTGGGTCTCCCACAAGAACGCACCGGGCTGCACCCAGAGCTAGAGGAGGAAGCACTCCAACTTCACTAGCTTGTGCTGCTTCATCAATGACCACCATGTCAAACCCATGAGTTAACCGTGAAAAAAGCTTCCGACCACTGCTTGAAACTGTAGTGAAAACGACCTCAGCCTCATTAGCAAAACTTGCTTCTAGACTAGCCCGAGCTTCCTCCAAGTTAAAGTTCCCGCCACCACGAAACCGACCTTCTAAAATAAAAAGACGAGACATTTCCACTAGAACTTTGTCCCGGTTTTCAACCACAGCCGCAAGATTTTGTAACAACACATCTCTACTCTGGTCACGAGACACAAGAACATCAGGATCCACACCAACTGAACCTTGGGAGCGACCTGTGAAAGCTGCAACATTTAGTTCTCTTTGGAGGGATGCTATTTGTTGGGATAACTGAGCTTCACGACCTTTTAACTGGTGCATCCACCCATAAACTTCATCTCGGCTCTTCACCAAAAGCTGCTCAGTTCGACGCTCAACTGACACCGCCTGAGCTGCTCGTGTTTGAGAATCAACCCCGACTCGAGCCACATCAGGGCGGTAAACTTTCATCTCGCCATCAATGAACCCACGATCAAGGACACGTGTAAGCAGCTCATCGGTTGCGGCATTTGAAGGAGCACAGACTAGCATTCTTGGTTTTGGGCAGAGCTTATGAAGGGTTCGAAAGAGGTTCTGGTCCATGCTTTGGAGAACTTCATCAATGGATCCATTCGGAACATTATCAGAAGAGATACTCTCGGTTGCTTGCTTGTAGCTTTCAGGGGCTAATTTTTTAAGCAATGCGGTGTAGTAATGCTGATACTGAACGAGATGTATTACATTCAGCATTCCCCACACTGTATGAGTCTTTCCAGTTCCAGGTGGACCTTGGACTAGGGTAAAGGGCCATGGTTCTTGCTTTTTTGTTGACCCATTGTTCGTACCTGCTGCAGTATGGGTTGCGGCCCAGTGAATTGCTGACAATTGTGGAGTATTGAAGGTTTTGTGAAGATAATCAACAAAGTTTGGTGTAAAACAATCAGGCATTGCAGGTGCTTGTTCTTCGTATTTGGGGAATAGCTCTGGGCTCGGCTGAAGAATCGCAGTTTGCATCTACAAGAAATACAAAATGATCAGTATTTTTAGTGAACTGTGACTTATTGGTTGACATCTGAAAGTGAAATTGCGGGACACACCTGGGAATTGAGTCTATGAAATGCATGCAATGCAATATATTCTCTCTGAGTTGTAGCAAGAGAGCCAAGAACGGTTAGAAACCATATTCCCTTTGGGTGTAGTTTCCTTAGGATATGATCATCATCAACCCTGTTGTAATTAGCAAGCGAAAGGTTATTCTTGATTATCAAGACGAGTCGCACAAAAAAAGAGAAAAAAAAAATCCTTAAATAATTATTATGTGCATGAACAAACCTGCTAGGATCATAAGAATCCCCGACGTAGAAGTGAAGGATTGCCCCTGTAGGATCACGAGTATCTATTGGTATGTGTCGCCTCACAGTGCCAGCCACACGTCCACTCACCTCAGACTCCTCCCCCATGGTTGAACTGTTGTTTCTTTTGAGTATGACTGGATACATATTTTCATTAATTAAATTAGCCATTGCCCATTGGTCCAAATAGAAAAATTTTGTCCAGTTTTGGCATAAATAATAACTACTATATTGTGTCCTTGACTTTTACTTTGTACTTTTGTAATTTTGAGCTATTAACTTTTTAAATTTAGTGTCAGCAAAGACTTTTCTTTTATCTTATAATGCATCATATATATTATGTATTTGGTGTACTACCTATGTGAAGTTTATTATAAATGCATGATGCATGTGTGTATAACATGGATTCCTTTTCGATGCATCAATGACACACACAAAAAAATAATAATAATAATAAAATAAAAAAAAAATACAGAAACAGTTCTTCATGTGTGAACAAGCGTTTCCATGAATTACCATCCAATAAAGCATATCTACTAGTATATGTTTTCTATGAACTACGGGACACTTCATTTCATTGTTGAGCCACTCATAAGAGAAATTTTTTACAGTACTGTAAAGAAAATAATTCATAAAGAAAATAATTTACACGAAATAAATCAAAGTAATAAATATTCAAGAATATTCATGGGTTGAGGTAAAAGGATCTTCATGCTTGGATGGTCAAGAAACCAAAAACCAAACCACCAACTATAAGGGGAAAAATTACAGTGTCCCAATTTTATCAACCATTTGGTTGGGTTTGTGAATATACGGTTCCTTTTTTTGCTCATAGTCTCATGCATATAGTTTGATACCAGTTTTTTTTTTTTTTTTTTTTTTTTTTTTTTTTTGTTAGTAAAATAAAGATACATAAACAAACCTGTTCCGGGTCTAGGGGTCGAAAGAACTGCCACATCACCCTCCTTGAAATTCCATCTACAATCATTTGTAGGTGCAAGTATCACATCATACCAACCTGTAAGCACACATTAAATTAAGTGATGATATTACCATACATAAAATAAATATCTAAAAAGGCACTGCTTTATTCAGTTTCTTAAAAATATTTTCAAAAAATCTAAACATGATGAAATGTAATACCTCTTTCTCGTCTCTCAACACTTTTTATCCGGACCATTGCATGCAAATCTCTAGAAGCTGTTTCAGTTAGTTCCTCCCATGTACTGTAGAGTTGTGCCCGGCATTCCTCAAAAAGCAATGGCTCAAATACTTTAATATACTCTTCTACTGATTCAAAGCTTCCAGGAACACATTGAAGCTCTGCCTCCTCTGAATGTATAGAATTTTTTGTTGTTTTATTACATGGGAGATATAAACCCATTAACTAAACTTGTACTTGTAAAGACTAACAGATGAATTATATTACAGGGACTAAAGTAAAGCATAGAAACTCTCCAACTTCCATTGTGAAGTTACACTTCAAACTGTACACTACTTGCGACCATTAAGCTAGTTACAATTCTGTTGACAAAAAAATATAGCTTTATATTTTACTATTCTCTGCAAGGCAAAAAAAAGCGCACTGCTACATGCATAGTGATTCAGTGAATTGTATTATATAAGATTCTACACAGATAGCAAAGATGATTATCAACACTTGGAACAAGTGTAAGATCAATTGGTTGACCATTGACATAGGCAGCTTCTTATAACTAATGTAGACTATATGCACATTCATGTTATATCTAACATCAGGAAACTAAGACGGTCATTAACCACCGTTAATCTGATAACTGGAGACTTGGAGTTTTTATATTTTGCTTCTTGAAAATGCATCCGCAATGCCCTGTTTGCCTCTTGTCAAATGTTAAGCAGTTTATCTTTGTTACGATCACCTACCTTCCAAAGTAAGTTTACCATGATTCTAAATCATGTTTCTTTGGTGTTTATACAAGTAGATTAACATCTAGCTCAAGATATTCAGAGAGGTAAAAGCAAACTTAGCATTACAAGGATACTGTATGTACAAACACTATATATGATCATTACAAATTAACAAAATATAGGACAAGATACTGCCAAACCACCCCTACGATAAGCTCAGGAGGAGGTTGCCATTAAGTGACCCACATAGCCTAGCTATTCACACTTGACAAGAAGGCAAAAATTACTTCTGTTCAGTGTGTCCTTGTGGTAATCTCACTATATATAACCTAAACAATGGCAGCAGTTTCATCTTTTTGGGGTTTCTACTTGCTGACGTAAGAGCTGACTGGCCCAAAAAACATCTTTTTTAAACGTTTACACAGAAAAAAAAAAAAAAAAAAAAAAAAAAAAAAAAAAAAGTGGGTCTAAAAGGAATAGAAGAAAATAGCGACTGTGTTACTCTCTGTATATAAATATACACACATAACAAATGGTGGAGTAGGCGGATACAATTTCTTTTTCCTCAACATATATAGAACAAGCAAAACAAAGATCTTGGTACTTGAACTTGAAGATAGTTTTTAGAAAAAGACAAAAGAGCGCAATATCTGATTTTAGGGGTTCCTTTATCTCCAGTTAACGATGGGTTTGGCTGATCTGAGCACCAGAAGGCATTAAACTCCCACCAGTTCATCTTCATTAGTCTCGAGCACCCTATGTTTGTCACATATCCATCCAAGATTTACCCGCAAATCTCTTTTCCGTCATATGTTTGATGAAGAAAGAAAAAAGAAGTCTGGGAATCTGATTGCAAGGCCTAAATTTTCCAAAATTTCTTATCCGCATCTTAAATTTCTTTCACTTCTGATAGCATTAAGTCTTTCGATAACCATTTCATTATTGCTTTGTTTGCTAGTACATGATCTCTACAATGGTCAAATATGAAATGCAGACTACAAAACAACTCCATCTAAAAGACCAATCTTGATATACATGTGAATGATTTAGATAACAAATAAGAAACTAGCTAATAAAATAGTTCACGTCCATGCTCTGCTCAGCCAGCTCGTTCCAGTTCAGGCGTGAAAAGAATCAGTGACAAGTATCAACATACCATAAGTATAACTTTTTTTTAATAGAAGTTAGAACCTAGAACATGATCTTCTTTCACAAGTTGACCAACCATGGATAAACTATTATCTCTATTATCTCAAAGAATACTCACATAAAACGAAAAGAATTATAACTATTTATAAAAGATGGAAGAGTCGACTCATTTGCCTAATAATGAGTCGATTTGGGTTCTGTTTTATTTCACAATTTACACTGGTTGAAAGTCATCCAAAGTCTAGTTTTATCTATATCGTTTTATTCAAAGACTAAATCACTTGTAATACTATCGTTTCTGTAAACACCTCACTACCTTAGGTATGTATTTATAAGTCTTTTTTTAAGTGACAAATAAGTGTTGGTATATCTATTAGGAAATCATCAATTTCAGCCTATCTCCTTTTAACCCGGTACCCAGCCCACCCAACCATCAATTTGCCTTAATTATAGTAAACAATAATAATGACAAAAGAAAATAATAATATGCCAAGATAAAGTTTTACAATCAGTCTATTCAGAAGTGTAAGCTAGTATAATGTTTCAGACCTGGATGCTGCCAAAACTTCTCATTAGTCACTTCACGAAGAAGCCGTTCCACTGATGTATCCTGATACTGGGTAGCGACAGTCGATAGCTTCTTAGAAGGAAGCTTTTTACCTCCAGCTGCTTTAGGATCAATAGAATTCTGACTAACTAAACCAGTCTTTCTACCCAGGACTTGTGCATTCTTTGTCTGCTTCACTACACTCTGCCTATGATTAGTCACAGGTTTATCATCTTCAGCAAGATCACTACCACTAGTTGACCTTTTTGGACGACCTAAAATTCCCAAATTTGAGTCACCGTTATTACATTCAGACTTATTATCAGAAGAATCCATAAAACTACCACTGCTTTCATTGCATGACTGGTCAACCTGTTTAGAATCCTTTGTCATTGATGGCTGAACCTGTTTATCTTTCACAATACGAGAAGTGACGGGTGGGGGAAAGTTTTGCCTTCTAGGGGCCGATGTTTTAATGGCTCCTGCTTGCTTGACATCTTCCAAATTAAGAAACATAGTCTGCCTGCTACGTTTTTTGCCCAACATTGCTTCCCGTTGTTGGTCAAATTTAGGACGCTTTCCGGGATTATTAGCTATCTTTAAAGCATGAATTGCTTCAACTCCTTTAATCTCTTTTTGTTTTGGAGCCACCACAGAATCTTCTTGACTATCACTACTTTTCCTATCTATTGAATTGGCATCAACTCCTATAGAACCATGATTACTATTTTCATCCTTAATATCATTTGAAGACGGATTAATCTCTGCAGCCACACTTGAAACCTTTTGATCAACTAAAACAGCCAATGGTTTCACCTCTGACTTATCATCATCATGGGCAGAAGTTGACTTTTCAGGCATACTACCGCCCTCTGCTTCATGTTTTAAAGAACCATGTTTACTATCTTCATCCTTCATATCATTAACATCTAAAGACATATTATTAACCACTGTAGCCACACTTGAAACCCTTTGATCAACTAAAACAACCATTGGTTTCACCTCTAACTTATCATCATCACGGGCAGAAGTTGACTTTCCAGCCATACCACTGCCCTCTGCATCCGACCATTCACCTTCTTCTTTTTCTTTTTCAACGACAGACCCAATACCATTACCAATTCCAATTCCCTTCTTCTGCTCTTCATTAATTTCCGACCCCTGTACTCCTTTCGACCGAACGAAAGGCTGAAATCCCGAAACCGAAGGCGCATGAGAAAACGCATTGTTGTTTACTATCCTACGAGGACTGTTCGTCGGTCTAAACAAATCCGAAGTATGCGTAGTAGACGGAATCGCCCTTTGAGGCTGAAAAGAGAACACAACGTCACTCTCCTCATCCTCCTCCTCCTCAGTAGCGGGCTCATTTAGATCAAATAATGGCCTTCCTTTAGAATTCATTACTCATATACATAAATATATAAATAACACCTATTTCCAAATCTTTATAACGAAAAGACGCACATCACACGCCCAATGCCACAAATAAATTAAATTCACCTCAAAACTTCAAAAGGTTCCAATAACTGCTAAAACTACAGCTCCTGCACAAAAATAAATAAATAAAAAGGCAATCAGTACACAAAACCAAAAGTACATTTATGATGCAAACCCTAACAAACAAACAGCTACTCATACACAAATATAGACACACACCTATCTTATAACGAAAAGCGTACATCACATGCCCAAACCGACCAATAAATTACCAAATTACCTCAAAACTTTAAAGGTTTCAATAACTGCTAAAACTACATATGCAAACCCTAACAAACAGACACTCATATAATCCAAATCTAAAGATCCAACTATCACTCTCTTCATAGTTTAATCTAAGGCTACCTTCAAATATAGAATAAATAATTAAACATATGATCCAATTACGCACATTCATGGTGCAAACCCTAACAAACACTGTGAATTCGTTACTCCAAATATTAAAACACGTGTAATAATAATAGCAATAATAATAGTATAAGAGCATTGATGAATTAATTCATTATCCTAGATCTCTAAACAGATATTTAATTCGCTAAATGACGATAATAATAATAATAATAATAATAATAATAATAATAATCGATGTACGATCAGGCGTAATTGTTGTACATGTTATAGCTAATAAGTCAGTCTGTTTGATTAACTATATATGTAATAAGATTATAAGGTAATCAGATGATATATGTATGTATGTATGTATGTATACGGACCTGCGATTGATTGATTGATTGATTGTGTGTGTAGTGATTAAAATCCAGTAAAGCAAAGGTAGAGAGAGAAAGAGAGAGAGGGTTCACAAGGAAACTTGTCTGTGAATATTATTATTATGTGTGTGTTGAATGGAGGGCTGAGTGAGGGTTTTATAGGCGTCAGGGAGAGGGAGGGTGGGTGAGGGTTTGCTAGCGTGATTTGGGTCGGGTCGGGTGAGAATGACCCGGTTGTTGATATAGAGTTCGCAACTAACGCATAATACGTGTTGAATTCTTCTTTGAACACGAAAGATGGTGGGCTAATTTATATAACTTGTCCTTCTATTTGCTCAATATATATATACTAGGTGAGATTCCGTGTGGAAACACACGGGAGGAGTCGCCCAAACTTTATACGCTGTATGCTAACCACTGACAAGTCGGCATAACAAACGTCTGTTTCGCAACGTCTGTTTATATTCACACGTCAACAGACCAAAGCATTAGTTAATAATAACACTGAAGCAACATATCGTTTGTAATTCAACTGTTTGTAATCGAATGTCTGATTCAAACAGTTGCTAATTTAACTGTTTCTTTAAAAACAATTGTTGCACCAACAATGACATAGCATATACTTTTAATGACTTTTTTGCTAAATACCAATTATTTGTTCAGTTTAACAATTGACTATTGATATATTCTAATAGCTATTCTACTTTCACATTAGACTAATAATACTATTCTAATCACTATTGATATATCCTAATCGATATTTTTCATCATACAAGACTAAAAAAATTAAATTTAAACACATAATATATAAAATAAAATTTTCATTACAATTATAACCATAAAAATATAAAATACATTTAAATAATTATCCTGTTGTACTCAACAATTCCTTTAACCTCTTGTTCTTCTCTTTAACAAAGTTTTGTAGGACATACATATTTTTTGTATGTCCTCACTGAACTTTTCGTTTGACTTTATGTTTTCCAATAGAAATGAAGAGGCATTCCATCTTTCTCTTGATACATCGGTACCAATGACTTGATTCAATTTCAGATTGGTCTTCCATATGTGATGTTCCAACAGCCGTGTAGCACCTTCAATAACTTGAAGAATCTCAAATTCTTCATCTTCTCAAGCAGTCTAAAACGATTTTTTGAACATCTGACATTTTAGACCACTGGTTGCTGCTGGTGGAATCCATGTTGCTAGTGTTTTTAGTATATTGATAAACCTATACAGATGCAGAAAATATGTTTGAATGGTGTGCTATACAAAGAAATAAAACCCGAGTTTTATAGTAAAAAATATACATTAACTATAACGAATCTATTAACTGCAGTGAATTAACTATAATGAATTTATTAATTACAGTAAACTTTTATTAATCTTGGATACACACGGTATTAACTCGTTTATTTTCCCACTAAGAAAACTTTTCAAATTCTTTTTTTTATTTTTTAAATAGAAATTTCAAGATAAAAACAAATACGTAGAACTATTTAACAATATATGTAGAAATATGAAAATGAGATATTTAGGTCCTTTATATTATAAATCATGGTTAAATACGTAGTACTGTCAATACAAAATATTTTAATCTTAATTTTATTAAAAACTTCTCCTATTTTATAGGATGTGTGTATCTGAATGAAAGAATACATTAACTATTCCTAAATTTGGTTTTCAACTTTATCAGTTAGATTTAAAGGAAATATAAAGTTGCAAGTTACTTTCTGTACTTTTTATATATTTTTAATAGAAAGAAAGACAATTGCAACAAACAATAATAATAAAATAATATTATTAATAAAGTAACTTCATAAGCGTAATCATTATTTTGGGGGCTTTTTATAAAATCTGTTGAGCTTACAACCCTTGTCATTAAAGTATCACTATAAAGTTAAATTTCAGAAATCTTGTCAAGTCGATAAATTAAATCTTGATTATTATGTGTAATATATGATGAAACAAAATAGGAAATGCATTGTTAATTAGTCCTTAGAAGTTTTATAGATAATAAATATCAAGTTTAATATTAATATACTACTCACTATGAGAAATCATAAATATAATAATCAAACTAAGTAAATTACAATAATATTCATATTTGAAATTGCAAACATATAAAAAAAATTTAAACTTGATCATCTTCAACAGTTGAGCTACAATAAGAGATAGATTCTTCGATAACTTGTTCCACATTCTCCTTCAAATACACTATACTTGCTCTGATCATTTGTTCCAGATTTAGATGAAATGTATTCCGATTAATGTTGCTCATTGTTTTCTGGCCAAGCTCTTCAAGAAAACGCAAATTATTGGAATACTCGATCTTCCCTCGGAGAAATAATTTTTCAAAACCATGCTTAAAGTTAACTATAACTATATCAAATTCATGAGAGTAAAACCAACTTACAACATGAAGTGACTTAAAAAAAAATCATCACCGACAGTTTGACTCAAAATTTCCATTGAAAATATTTCATCTGAATAACGAAATTCATTGTTCTTGAAAGCTTTATACTTCTCTGAATACAAATGTAAATCCATTTGGACTATTATTTGAATTCAAGATTACTAATGATATTATACATTATTTAAATACGAAATATATATATATAAAAAAAAGGAAGCTTATAATGAAAGCTTCGAGGGAAATTGTCAACTATAGTACTCATAGTTTTATTTATATTCAAATTGTCTCGGTTAACAGCGGTTAACATGGGCTTTAACATAAAAGAAGTCAAATAATAATAACTTTGACTCATCTATAATACTCATATAGTTATAAATCTCTTCAAATTGTCTCTGGTTTATATATTCAAATTCTTGAGACTATGTTTAATTTATTCTAAATACTGTTTACCACGTGTCTTTACTTATTAACAAATCTGTGAAAGAGTTTTATATCATTCAAACTTATTATTGCAATAATATAATTTCATTAAAATATTAACTTAAAAACTAAATAGAGAATAGAAATCTTTTAAAACAACAAATCTAAATAACTGAAAAAAACTGCATTAATATCAAATACGAAATTAACAATATTCGAATATAATAGCTCATATTAAAAAAAGTTTTCTAACAAAACACAAAACAAACAAAAATTAGAGAATTCAACATCTATCACGCTTGAATTATATATAGATCGAAACATATGGTTTTGCTATATATATGTCTTCTATCTCTATAACAAACACATGGATGTACCAACATTGCTTGTAAAAATTTAAGGAAAATACCAAAACCAACATCTTTACAACAAAATTGTTGGTAAACGTTTTTTTCTTTGTCTCTAACAATCTTTAACAACAACTTAAACTGACAATGTTTCAACAAAAATAAAGTTAAAAACAGTTTTTCAAATTGCCTCATCTTAAATAAAGATTCTACAACAACTTTAAGATTTCATAATTTTATATAGAGTGAAACAAAATAGGAACACAAAAATAATAAAATAAGATTTCTAAAAACAGTTGTTTTCACAAAAAGTGTGTAAGGGCTATTTTGTAATCTCAGACGAATTTATATACTGTTTTACAACATCTGTTAAATCCTAAACAACTGTTCTAAAATAACTGCCATGAATTAAGAAATTTCAAACAATATTTGACCATATGAAACAGATATTTAAAACAGCTGTTGACTTATGAATATATGTTCACAACAACTTTTTGGACACGTCAGCATCACTTTTAATACGTCACCAACAATTTTTCATACCCAAAAACCCTCTTACATCCAACCAGATATTACACTCTTATCGTATTCAAAAAGCAGAAAAGCACTTCAGTATCAATTACGACCTAAATACATTCCAGTGGGAAATTTAAAATTTCCGGTCTTATTAGATCCTTAATTTCAATTCAATTGGTTTGTTTGAATCATTAGAATGGATCTCCAATTAAAACTCCGTCATAACTATCTACCATGTCTGGTTAAAACCGAAAATAACCATCAATTTCACTCTATAATCGATTTGCTCTGCAAATCGAAATACCTACCAATCCTAACCGATGATGCACCAATATATGAGGATACTCTGAAAGAGTTCTGGAACAAAGCCGAGTGTCGGGAGAAGAATAAAAAGCCTTATGCAGTTGTCTCGAAGATTGGAAATACAGATATCGAGATAACACCGAAATTCATCTGCAACACGTTCTCATTAAACGATTTGAAAGGTAATAAATCTTTTGAAAAAAATGAAGTTCAGACAGAGTTAATTGAGAGAGAGTATGAAGGTCAATTGACTGCATCAACAATGTTTAAACCAAATTTTCCTCCACCAATGAAGTTTCTTTTTCATACCCTTCTTATATGCCTGTCCGCAAAAACATCATTTAATGAGATACCATTGAAAACACAGTATCTTGCTTATGCAATTTTAACTGAGAGTGATTTCAATTTATCTCAGACAGTATTTACAGATTTAGTATCTAATGTAAAGGCTATAAAATCTGGATCTCGTAATGCTTTTTTACTATATTCAAGATTGTTGAGTGTCTGCTTACAAAAACTGTTGCCTGATAAGGATTTTAAGAAAGGATTAGCTATTAAAATTAATAGCTTATCGAATGAAACTTTTACAAGAATGTTGGATGTTAAAAGTACATAAAAAGTAATTAAAGGCAAAAGTACTAAAAAACAAACAAACATTGATGTTTCAACATCTGTTGTTCTAACGTCTGCTTCGGAGACAACTGCTTCTGCTGAAAATGAAACAACAAACACTTCTGTGGAAATCATGCCACTGATTTCAACAAAGAAACCACCAACACAAAAGAAAATGAAAAGGAGGAGAAAGACTGTACCTCTGGATGTTCAGAAGCCAAAGGAAACTACTACAGCCACACAAACAACAACTGTTGATGCTTCCTCTAAGCAGTGGAAATATCAGCAATGACAGAAATTGTCAATGTATCCTCTCAACCAGATGATCCTGTAAATGATGAACACATGCAACATCACCTAGATGATTCGGTTGTACATTTGTTTAAATGTCCTTCTCCTAGAGCTGGATCTCTTTTAACTCCACCACAGTCCCTATCACAAGCATCAACAAAAAATCCACCTACCTTTAATCCATTGTTTGAAGCAATTGATAAAACTCAAACGGAAAACAGTACCTCTAAATCACCCATAACTAAGAATACATAGCAAGAATAGAGTGTTCATGAAAAAAATCAATCATCTAGCCCACAGGCAGAGAAGACCACAATCTCCAACTTTGAAGTCAATCCTGTTGATACTTCAAATGAGACTGCAACTACAAAAGCTGAGACAACTGTTTCTGAGTTGCAAAGTGATAAGACAAATAAGACACCCTTGGAGCAAAAAACATCTGATCTTACAATTGTAACTTATGCTACAGTTGAAATTGATAACAACTCACAAAAACTTCCAGTTGCTGAAAGCATTGAAAAAAAAATACAATAACTGTTGAAAAGGAAATTGATTCTGTTAATTTAAAGAATGCTTAAAAAAATCTAAATTTGGCGGAAAGGGTAACTACACTTGAAGCCTTATTTACTGTATTTAAAGAAATGAAAGAAAAGTTCATAGAGAAAATCAGTGAGGCTACCAATGAACTCTGGAAGTCTGTTGACCAAATAACACAGGGTCAACAAAAATTAGCAGAGATCAAACACAATTCTAAGATGGAATCGTTAAACATGAAAGTGGATGCTTTGTACAACGATACTAAAACTGATATGAAAGCAATTAAAGATCATCTGTTAAGCACAACTGGGTCTGCTCCAAGATTTTTTTGAAACAGAGGTTGATGTTGATACAACCAAAAAGCGTACCAAAGATCAAACAACTGATATGCAATCATCTAATAAACGAGTTTCTACTACAATTTCAACCACTGTTGAGGCTGAAGCAAAACAACCCTTTCCTGTTTCTTCTCCCAAAACCACTGAAACCACAAAATCTGCTGGCACGACTGTCAGAAAACAAACTGCAGAAGTTTGTAAACTGCCCATTGAATATTCAACAACATCAGTCATCACCACTACAAATCCCTTTACAGAAACCACAACATTGCCAAATCAATCACCAACCCAAAGAACATCTGCTAGTTCTTTGCACACAGAATTGAATGTTCCAATAACAACTGCCATTATACCCTATCAAGGAAAAACAGATGTTACACCACATTATTTAGAACCATTGGCTGCTAAATATCCCCTTGAGATATTAATAATCAAACATGAGATAGAATCTTTCTACTTAACAGAGGATCCTTCATCATTAAGCTTCTCATCTATTGAAGCTTTTGAGAAACCTATGACTGTCGATCAGTATTTGGATATAAAACAGAAACAGACTGAAAACAGTATCAGAGAACAATGCAAAGACAAAGATAACATGACTGCTCATGGAATCCAGCAAACAGAACTTCAAAAGCTTATCAAAATACAAGAATTTGCAAGATAATTGCATGAAAGAATGACAACTTCTAAAATAGAGAGAAATTTAAGAAAAGAATTCCTAGATCATCTTTTAAATCTTAAGTTTTACAATGTCACGGAAAGACAATTTGCTGGTTGGTCTTCTGAAGAAATCAGGGCTCAAATATACAAAATTGAAGACTTGCTTAAAGACGGTAACAATCTATAAAAAAAATCCAGCTGACTTGAAGAAAGACAAAGAAAGTGAATCTAAAAGATCTTTAAAATTCAAGAGAATGAGACAAGAGTTAGTTGCGGCAAAATACGGTGAAATGAAATATGTTGCCAGATGGTCTGAGTTAGTTTTGGTAGAAACCTACAAACTCCTGGAGATAAACAGACAAAAGGATCCAACTTTGCCGAAAAAACCAATTTATCCTGATGAGGACCAAGCTACTGAGCAGAGGATTCAACAGAAACATAGGTCCTCAGCAACCAATCTTACAAGACAAACCATCAAAGGGAACAAAAAAGTGAAGACTGAAGTTTAATTAACAGTTGAGAGTTAAGAATAAATATTTGTAAGGGATTAAACAATTTATTTCATAAAAAATCTGTTTGTTTGTAGTAGAACGTTTTTTTTATAAGAACAGATGTTATATTTTCCTGATAATATGTCAAAGTTAGAAACTTTGATTAAAACGTTTTGATATTAAATAAAACAAGAGAGCTTTGAATATGATACAAACATTCACTTTCAATCTTTTGAATAAAAAAATGTTTTGCTAAGAGTTGTTTCTCGAGAGTACTTTGAGAATTTGAAATACTTGTAATGTGCTTGATAAGAGATCAATATTAAAAACATCTTAATCCTAATTAAATGGCAAATATTTACTTCAATAAACAAACTTTACAAACAAAACACTAAAGGGTTTAGACAAAAACTAATGATAATAATATTGATATTACAAACTCCAAGTAAAAGATAACAAAAAAACTACTGAACTATTAAAATGAAGAAAACAAACTCGATGGATAGCTTAAATAAGTTGCAAAAATGTATACTCACCTTTGACAACATTGGGAAAGCATCATCAGAAGTTTTATTAAGATTAACACACTCGTATGCACCATCATCCTGACTAACCTAATAATTAACCAAACAAAAAAAATATAAAGAAAATAATAACAATGAACTTCAAAATCTTTTTAAAATTTCAAATTTAAGAACACAAGCGAAAAGTAATAAATACCTCTCCAGCATTATCATATTCATAATCACTGCCCATAACCAAGTCAGCAATTACTGTAGGATCATCACATATCTTCTGAACAGTGTACACACAGTATTTATATTTAAGATTGTATTCTGAAACTTCAATTTTGAAAGCCAAAAACTTATCTAACAGTCGAAATAACTCTTGGGGAAAGCCTTCACTATCCTCAAGCTTCAACTGTTTTTCCCTTAAATCACTCGCAGATGAACCAACAATACTGGACACATCTCTATCAAACAACATAAAGGACACATTGCCAGTCTTATCTTGAACTCTCACTTGAACCTTAAACCTGAAATAAATACCTTCCAATAAGTTGACAATAATGTTGAAAAAATGTAAATAAACATTTTATCTTACTTTGTTGAGATAGATTTAATTCACGATCGCATTTAGGACAAACAAAAGCTGTAACAGGCAAATCGAGAATTTCTTCATAAACTTTTCCAGGAATTTGTAAGTACTTTGATTTAGTTTGCACCTTCCTGAAACATTTCTTACAAGCAACATAGAACCAACCAAAACTTTGTTGCACAACTTTTATATTTCCAACCACAACACAACACATTACCTGAAATTTAACAATATATTGATCATCGTTTTGAACCAGAATATAAAAAACAAATTAAATATAACAAAGAAATAAACAAATATGGACTTTATTAAAAAAATATTGACACCGTTTCTATGTCGCTAAGCTCGACTACATCTTTCTTTGGAGTTGAAACAACGAATTCTTGATGCAATGAGTAAGCAGAATCAGAGGAACGTAGTGATAGGGAAGTACAACCAGATTCTTGAGCTTGCTTCTTAAGAAGACTGAAAAATGGAAAAAACAATGAACAAAAAAAATGACCTCAAAAGTATGAGCCAAAACTTTTTTTAAAAATTACTCTTATCTGTAAAAAATTGTTCTAAATATTGTACCTCCTCCTTAATTGGTTAACTTCATCAATTTCTACGTTCAAAAACAGTCGACTTCCATACTTGTCGCTTTGTACAGAAATTTGTTCTATATATAACAATGTACATATACTTAGTGACTTTATTTCATGTTAACAATTATTTAAAAAAAAACACAAAGGTAAGACAAACTTACCTTTTCAATCCTTAACTTTACCATGCTGTATAACAACCATCACATGCTCATTAACAGGAATATTAGCAATGAGATTGTTAAACAGTACTGCATAATCATTCCACATTGTACATCTTAAAATCGTACCTCTACATACAAACAATAATTTTAAGATTATAAATACATATAAAAAAACGGGGACTCAACATTTCAAATAGCACATTTATTACTTCACAAAATAACATACAAGTTGTCTACCTTAAGAGAATATTCTTCATTAAATTTACTACAAAACTTCATTAATTCTTAACATTTATTACATAAATGATTGTATATATTATGTTTCGCAAACATAAGAACAAACAAATTTTATAAAAATAAAAGTCAATGCTTACTCCAAATCTTGAAGATCAAAGTTCATCTGCTTGGTTATTTTTGGACCTTTACCAAACTCATTCAAATCACCATACCAAATAAGACTACCAGCAACATCTGCAACAAAAGTATAAAATACAAGTATATAAAAAATCTATACAAATGAGCTCATCCAAAACTTGAGTAACATAAAATATGTGAATAGACCAACCAACAGTCAATAACGTATTTGCTTCTCCACTCAAAATGTCTTTAAATGGAATGAACCTGAACGCATACTCTGTGACACCCGGCAACTTCTGATCTACACTGACGTGATTTTTATTATTAAAAATTAAATATTTATTTTAAATATTGTTAATTATTAAGTTTCGGAAGTTTACTGACCGTTTTTACAATCGAAACTGCGACCGATTTAATTAACGCGATTTAAACGTGTGTTCTGAAAACACGCGTCAGACATCGAAAATATTTATATTTATGCTCGGTTTTGTATTTCAAACAAAACCGACTACTTTTTATAATTAATTATCGGGCCTAGAATAGAAACCGAGGCATTTTGCGTTAATACGGGTTCGATACGTGGTATCTACCTACTAAACCCTAACTATAAAAAGGGAACTCTCCTTCTTCCCCTTCATTTTCCCGCAGCCAAACCCCCCAATCTCTGCAATCTCTCTCTCTCTACTCTCTCTCTCTCTTCAACTCCCTCTGTCCCTCTCCTCCTCCCCTCTGTTAAGGAAGCCGGCCGACCACCATGGGGATGGTGGCGGCGGCGTGGTGGTCCGGAAAGCCCACAGGGGCTGAGGTAGGTTGGTTTGGGTTCCGATCGGGTTTGGGTCTCGGGTTCGTGGTGGCTCGGTTTAGTTTAAGAAGGGGTAGCCGATGGTGGTTAAGGTTATGGTTGTTTGGTTCGAGATGGAGGCGGCTGTGGTGGTTCGAGGCAGATGAGGGTGGTGGTTTGTTTGGTCAGAGGTGGTTGGTGGTTCGGGTGGTGGTCCGGTTATGGTTGTGTGTTGAAGGCGGCAGCAGTACAAGGGGGTCCGATGGGTTGGGTCTTGATGGGTTGGCTCGGGTCCGGGCCTGTTTAGGGCTTAGGTTCGGGCAGGTTTGAAGATGGTGGAGATGCTTGGTCGGGTCCGGTTGGTGGTGGTTCAACAGGACAGCGGCGGCGTGTTGTTTTCCGGCAGAAGATGGGTTGTAGGGGTGGCTCACGGTGGTTGCTTTTGGTGGTCAGTTGGGGTCCGGCCCAGTTATGGGTTTTGGGTGTGTTTCGGGTCTGGTTGGGGGCTCGGGTCAAATGGGTTCGGATGGTTCGACGAGGTTAGGTGGTTTTCAGTTGGGGTCCGATTTGGTTCGGGTCAAAGTTTGGTGGTTTTGGTGTTCGGGTCAGATTCGGTACGAGATCGGGTTCGGTACGGGTCTTGTTCGGGTCAGATCTGGATGGTCAAGCCTCGGTCAACACGCGTTCAAAGCTGGTCAAACTTTGGTTCCGGTCTACACGTAGTTCGAGGTGGCTTCGGGTTACGCGCGTACGAATCGGTATACTTTAATTCGTATTTGTATTATTGTTGTGGATATTACATATATATATATATAAATATATATATATATATATATAAATAAATACATTGATATTCATAAAATAGTTTTGACTCGCGAACGAACCGAATAATAATAATAAACGGTAACTATATATTATATCGGACGATTGGTATTGGATATAAAAGGCGTGACTTTTAAAATCGATATCGGACTAAATTGGTTGGACTGTAATATATATATATATATATATATTGTTTCGTGTATTTATATAAATACAAATAGGTAGTTTATATATGAAAAGTTGTCGAAACGTATAAAGTCTTGTATTGGATATTGATTTTTGGGAAAATTGTAGGCGACTTGTGTCGCCTGGTTTGTACAAAAACAGAGGAAACTCTGCCCAATTTTTTATAAAATCCACGGCGCAACGAAAATAGAATTGTCGCATATTTATAAATGAAGTTCCGTAAGTGTCGTGATAAGTGTAGTTATGCAAAATAGTGACGTTTTGACAAAAGATATGTTTAACAATAAGGAGTAAATCCCGGACAATATTTTGAAAACATATTATATATAGTTTCGCCGAACGTCAAGTATGACGAGTTTTCGAAAGGTTTTCGGTATCTAAATAATGTTTATTGTTTGGATCTAAAAATATGTATATATTTTACTTGGGAACTATTTTTGCAAAAAGCAAAGTTTTGAATTACTTAAATGTTCGGATTTGGAAAAGAGGCGATATTGTTATTGATCAGATTTAAATAACTATACTTACATTTTTATCAAAGGGCATTTTTCCTAATATATAATTATATGAGATAGATACATTTATACGAATTACAAAATGAGCTACGACTCAAGATAAGTTATACGTTTCGTAGTAATAGTCCAACGTGGTGTACACACGAATAGTGACAAGTGCGCAACTTGGGTACTATGTCGTGTGTTAATGCATAAGTAAGATAAGTCACGATCGGTTCGTCGAGTTAAAGCATATTAAGACTCGGGTTAATACCCGCGAGTCTAGATAGTTGGATGAACTATCTTTTAGCCGGATAATAGGCTAGGTTTATATGTGTTAGACTTTAAGGTGTCCTTTGTTGTATTAGGGCACAAGGAAGTCGGTCGAGATTTCAGGCTTTGTTTGCTAGCTAAGCGAGGAAATTAAGGTGAGTTCATGACCCCACTTTTTACTGTTTTATAAATGTTTTCGGGGTGGAAGACATGCTTCTTTTATGCAAACCTGAGGAATTCCAAACGAACAAGTTTTTGAAAAATGAAATGGGCGCGTGAGTGTCACGGCCCTACTTTTACTGGTTTTGCTTTCGGGGGAGAAACATGCTACTTACGTACTTATTAAAGGTCATGTTATACTATGGGCACTTTATGTTACTATACGGCTTTTACGGAAAGTCTCCAGGGGAAACCATGAATGTGCGGGGACGCACAACGAGGGAAATGTGGATAGATCTATTGGGCCTCACAAACCCCACTCGACGGCGGGGATGCCGGGCGGGTGCATATTGTCTCTAACTCTCGGGTTATCGAGGCATCGGTAACCCAGTCAATCTGGGCTGGACTCAACATTGGTACATGTTTAGTAATGGGTTCCCAACCGTAGTAGTAAAAACACTTAACGTCTAGCTAACGTTCTTATGACATAGTATTAACGGGAATGATCTTTTCAAATTTATGGAAACTCTTTTGTGAAACTTCTGAACTCACCAGTTTTATGTTGACTTTTTAAGTATGTCTTTCAGGTTTAAACTTTGGTAACGACACGGTTGGAGTAGTCGACGTATTGGGACCGGGGATCCTAGAGGGTTAGCAATGGCGTTCAGGAAGATAAGAGTCTTAGATGCAACTTTCCTCTGCGCTGGCAAAGGCACCTAACGTTGCAACCGACGAGGGAAAAGTTGGGGTGTGACATACTCAACACCTTCCCATCTGCTGTTATGATTCACAGTAGTACAACGATAAAAAACAATTTTAAAAGCATGGGCAACAACAGAATATGGGTCCTTATTTTCACCAACACCAAATTTGGAGAGAACAACAATATCATCCTCATGAACTTTAGTGTCAAAATGTTGCACCAAATGACCTTTAATAGAAGCCTGAATCTTATCACCCTATAATAATTAATAATAAACAAAAGATAAACATCAAACATAACAAGTTTTCAAAATACTGATATCAGTATATAATATGAACTTAAGACAGAAATATTAACCTAAAACAATATAAAAAAACATAAAAAATCATTTCCATGACCATACCTTCTCATCGATCAATATGAGTTCCATCTTATAATTGTGTTTCCATTTGCGTATAACACGTCCCTTCATACTCCACATATCTTTCCCTAGATTCAGATCAGAAATAAAACTGAGACTATTGTTCACAGTTTCCATTAATAGAGATTCAATATATTGATTTATTTATACAAAGATGAGACAAGTCCACAAAGGTCAGAAGACACTTAGAATAAATTTAGAAGGTTGGTATTGTTATGTGCTAATAGAATATATTTATAAAGGAAACTTATTGCTATGTTTACAATTGCAACATAAGTAAGAACTACACTGACAACCTTAATTTAAAAATTCCTGCTTAAAAGTTGAAAATTTAACTAATAATAATAAAATTTTATTATTATTATTTATTATATATGTGCACAAAATAAGACTACCGATAAAGTCTATAGTTATATATTGTATTGTATTTAAGCTGATACAGCATCTGATAGTATGGACAATTGGGCCTTATATTTATTATTTATTTATTTCTATAATACTAAGATATGTTTTACAACAACTGTTTAGTTGTCAACAGATCTTCTCACAAAAGTTGTCATATTTGCCAAACTGTCCTTATTTGCTAACAAATGTTGTTAAAACAAGTTTCATCAAAATAGATTTTCAATTACAATTTGCAATATGTCACGTACATGAATTAATTAACTAATAATAATAACAATATCAATATTTGCGGACACAACTCTTATTATTTCAAATTTCACCTTGTTAATTTTAAAATTCCTAAACACGCTTCCCCATGTGATTTAAAAATTTCCCTCCTAAAAATTCAAAACTTAGGGCTTACTTATTAAAGACAGTTTTAAAATAATTTTTATATTATTTAATTATCAAAATGAAATGACGCTAATACAAAATTTTTAGAAAATAACCAGCCGGTTTGAAAAATGTGTTTTTTATAAAATATAACCTATCACCTTGAATATTATTGAACAATACAACAAACTATATACATAATGATACAATGTTTTATCTTATATAAATCAATTAAATATTTAATTAATAAAATATAATAATAAAAATATTTCATCTCAAAAAACTTATTATTTGTCACTCAACACAGCTAATGTTCAGAATCGTAAATACACGTCCCTATTGTAAGTTAAAAACTTCTTCTTGAATATTCAAAACTTGGGCTTAAATGTAATATTTATTATTATGATTGCAAGATCTGTTTTACAACAATTGTTAATAATAACAACGGATGTTGTTAAAACAGCTGCCTTCAAATAGAATTTCACTTGCAATTTTATATCTTATATAACAACTCTTATTACAACAACTCTTATTATTTGCACTAGATCCTGTTAATGTTAAAATTCCTAATCACGCTTCCCTATGTGATTTAAAACTTTCCCTCCTAAAGATTAAAAACTTAGGACTTAAAAGTTCCCTCTTCAATATTCAAAACTTGAGCTAAAACATATTATTTATTATTATAATTGGAAGATCTTTTTACAACAACTGTAAACTTGTCAATAGATGTTGTTAAAACAGCTGTCATCAAATAGAATTTCACTTAAAGCTTAAAATGTTATATCTTATATAAATCAATTAATTAATTAATTAATAATAATGCTACAAACACTATTGATGAGATTTTGTAAACTAACATAGAGATAAACAATAAAAATAGAGTTTCAAAACTGTCTTTATTTACCAAGAAATGTTGTTAAAACAACTTCATCAAGATAGATTTTCAATTACAGTTTGCAATATGTCACGTACATGAATTAATTAATTAATTAATTAATAATAATAACAATATCAATATTTGCTAGCACAACTCTTATTATTTCCAATTCACCCTGTTAATGTCCTAAACACGCTTCCCTATGTGATTTAAAACTTTCCCTCCTAAAAATTCAAAACTTAGGGCTTACTTATTAAAGATAGTTTTAAAATAATTTTTATAATTATTTAATTATCAAAATGAAATGACTCTAATACAAAATTTGTAAAAAATAACCAGCCGGTTTGAAAAATATTTTTTTTATAAAATATAACCTATCAACTTGAATATTATTGAACAATACAACAAACTATACACATAATAATACAATGTTTTATCTTATATAAATCAATTAATTATTTAATTAACAAAATATAATAATAAAAATATTTGGTCTCAAAAAACTTATTATTTGGCACTCAACACAGCTAATGTTCAGAATCGTAAATACATTTCCCTATCATAATTTAAAAAGTTTTTCTTGAATATTCAAAACTTGGGCTTAAATGTAATATTTATTATTACAATTGCAAGATCTGTTTTACAACAACTGTTAATAATAACAGCAGATGCTGTTAAAACAGCTGCCTTCAAATAGAATTTCACTTACAATGTTATATCTTATACAACAACTCTTATTACAACAACTCTTATTATTTGCAACTCGGCCCTGTTAATGTTAAAATTTCTAAACACGCTTCCCTATGTGATTTAAAACTTTCCCTCCTAAAAATTCAAATCTTAGGGCTTACTTATTAAAGATAGTTTTAAATTATTTTTTATAATTATTTAATTATCAAAATGAAATGATGCTAATACAAAATTTTTAAAAAATAACCAGCCGATTTGAAAAATGTTTTTTATAAAATATAACCTATCAACTTGAATATTATTGAACAATACAACAAACTATATACATAATGATACAATGTTTTATCTTATATAAATCAATTAACCATTTAATTAATAAAATATAATAATAAAAATATTTGGTCTCAAAAAGTTATTATTTGGACTCAACATAGCTAATGTTCAAAATCGTAAATACACTTCCCTATCGTAATTTAAAAAGTTCTTCTTGAATATTCAAAACTTGGGCTTAAATGTAATATTTATTATTACAATTGCAAGATCTGTTTTACAACAACTATTAATAATAACAACAGATGTTGTTAAAACAGCTGCCTTCAAATATAATTTCACTTGCAATGTTATATCTTATACAACAAATCTTATTACAACAACTCTTATTATTTGCAACTCGACCCTGTTAATGTTAAAATTCTAAACACGCTTCCCTATGTGATTTAAAACGTAGGACTTAAAAGTTCCATTTTCAATATTCAAAACTTGGGCTTAAATATATTATTTATTATTATAATTGGAAGATCTGTTTTACAACATCTGTAAACTTGTCAACAGATGTTGTTAAATCAGCTGTCGTCAAATATAATTTCACTTAAAGCTTACAATGTTATATCTTATATAAATCCATTAATTAATTAATCAATAATAATGCTACAAACACTATTGATGAGAGTTTGTAAACTAACATAGAGGTAAACAATAAAAATAGAGTTTCAAACCTGTCCTTATTTGCCAACAAATGCTGTTTAAACACCTTTCATCAAAATAGATTTTCAATTACAATTTGCAAAATGTCACGTACATGAATGAATGAATGAATTAATTAATTAATAATAACAATATCAATATTTGCTCACACAAGTCTTATTATTTGCAATTTCACCCTGTTAATGTTAAAATTCCTAAACACACTTCTCTATGTGATGTAAAACTTTCTCTCCTAAAAATTCAAAACTTAGGGCTTACTTATTAAAGATAGTTTTAAAATAATTTTTATAATTATTTAATTCTCAAAATGAAATGACGCTAATACAAAATTTTTAGAAAATAACCACTCGGTTTGAAAAATGTTTTTTATAAAATATAACCTATCAACTTGAATATTATTGAACAATAAACAAACTATATACATAATGATACAATGCTTTATCTTATATAAATCAATTAATTATTTAATTAATAAAATATAATAATAAAAATATTTCGTCTCAAAAAACTTATTATTTGGCACCCAACACAGCTAATGTTCAGAATCGTAAATACACTTCCCTATTGTAATTTAAAAAGTTCTTCTTGAATATTCAAAACTTGGGCTTAAATGTAATATTTATTATTACAATTGCAAGATCTGTTTTACAACAACTGTTAATAATAACAATAGATGTTGTTAAAACAACTGCCTTCAAATAGAATTTCACTTGCAATGTTACATCTTATACAACAACTCTTATTATTTCCAACTCGACCTGTTAATGTTAAAATTCCTAAACATGCTTCCCTATGTGGTTTAAAACTTTCTTTCCTAAAGATTCAAAACTTAGGACTTAAAAGTTCCCTCTTTAATATTCAAAACTTGGGTTAAATATATTATTTATTATTATAACTAGCTTGTACCCCGGGAGCGTCCCGGGGTTGAAAAATCTAATATGGCATGATAAAACATAACGCCCTTTCCATCGTGGACTCTCTTTAAAAACATAAAAAAGCAATAAATTCAAAATATCTACATCGTAGCCATAAACCTTGTTCAGACGATTTAATACAGGAAAAATGAAGAGGAAGATGAACACCTAAGGAATTGAAGGATTACCCAGCCACCATCGTATAGGAGACAAACAACAATCAAAGACTCAAGCGTGTTGCGCCTGCGCTTCGAATTCTTCTCTTACTCTCATTCAGTGTAACCTGATGATTTGCTCCTGTTTCAAACACTAACAATCAACAATTTTTGGGTATTATATGTGGTACAACGAATATCAAAATATTTACCTAGAAGTTGATTGTCCGTTGGTAAAACATTTTAGATATCGTAATGAATACATTTTTTTTTTTACAAATGATTCAGCCCTTTTTGTTACTTTAAAGCATGTTTTAGGATAAGTATAACTCAAATTTCAAACAATACAACTAAGAGAAACTAATGGATAAATAATAATACCTTTAGTAGAGTAACTGCTTATTTGAGATGATAATCCCAGTAAACATATCTTAGGATCCTGCACACAAACAACCAACTCAAATAATCAAACCCTACACAAATGAAACTCTTTTCACCATCAAAGTCTGCAACCCATTCCTTAAAAATATTATATTATTTGACAAAACATAAACCCCATCAAACATCCACATTGAAGAAAAATAATTTAAAAGTTTTATCAAATCAAGCTTGGAAGATGTCTAAAGTACAGAGAATGTAATAAATTAATCTATATAGTTGACTTGACCTTATTATTGATCATACAGAGATGTAGCCGCCACCACCAATCTCAAATATTATTATTATATAATGGATCGTTTAATATATGTAGCTATTTGTGTATATAGATGAGTACTGTGAGGATTATTCAATGATTCACAAGAAAACATGGAGCTAAATTATGGTATTATAACTAAAATTTTACCATATCTTTTAGGGACTCTCATAGCTTTATCAACTTACCACAACCTCATATTTTGTCTTCACCCAAAACGACACAGAATACTAATTTCTTTTTCAGTCAACCATCATAAACCTTAGATTTTCCATACCTACAATGCCAAAAACATTTGCTATAATCACTCCCTTAACATATTCCCACCTACAATCCACAATACTTTGTTCCAAACCTTTCAATATATATTCACATCCGTTTTGAATAATATTTAACAAACATATCGCTAACCAATGCATAAATCGACATGAATCATATAAATGTTTGCTAATGCATGAACAAACCTATGGATGTTAATATTAACGGAATCGATGAAGGAATAAACCGTACCTCGTCAGGAAACGTTAGTGCCGTTAAGAGACTCCGTTAGGGTTTCGTGTGCTTCGAAGATGATGAATCTATATACCAAAAATTACAATCCGATGGAGTCCCAGAAGACGAAGAAGAAGAAACTCCAACATCATCGGAGTTAACACCACCACCACCGGTTTAGAATGGTGTTTGACTAAGATGGTGAAGGTTGTGGTTTACGGCTGTGGAGCTCGGTTGAGCGGCAGGTTATAGGTTGAAGAACAACTTGGAAGAGAAATAATGTGTTAGGGTTTTAATATATCTTTTTAAACCATTGCCACATGGCATGACACATGGCACACTCAAGGAGGAGAATGCCTCCTTGAGTGTCATGTCATTAAAATAGCTTTGGTTTATTATATGTATAGATTGGAAGATATTTTTTACAACAACTGTAAACTTGTCAACAGATGTTGTTAAAACAGCTGTCATTAAATAGAATTTCACTTAAAGCTTACAATGTTATATCTTATATAAATCACACTATGCCAAAATAGGCCTACAGCCACACAAAAAAATGTGACCATATGTCTTTCGCCACACTTTTTTTTCCAGCTCAAGTGTGACCGTAGGTCAAGTTATCGTAGGTATCATACGGCCACATTCACATTTAGTGGCCGTAGCACTTAAAAAGTGTGGCTAAAGGATATCAATATTTCTTTTTAAAATCAAGCATTTTGTCTATTAAATGTGACTAAAGGGTAGTAACGGCCACATGAAATTACTCTAAGTGTGGCCATTTTAGTTATATAGTCACTAAAAGTTTTATTTTAGCCACATCAATTAAAAAAATATGTGGCAAAAATGATTGTTTTAATAAGCTTTCCATCTATTAAGTGTGGCTAAAGGGTAGGAATGACAACATGAATTCACTTTAAGTGTGGTCGTTTATATTATATAGTCACATGAATTTACTGTAAGTGTGGTCAAAAACTATTTATAGACACACGAAACAATTTTGTAATTATATGTGTGACTATATTCTAACTTTTGCTCACACGTATTTTTTTTCCTATGACATTTGCTATTATTCTGTCACATAAAAAAAAGTGACAATGGTGTGGCTATTGCCTAACTTTGGTGACACATAATCCGTTTTGTCCATGGCATTTGATATCATTCCGTCACACAAAAAAAAAACAAAAAACAAATGGAGGACAGTGTGACTAATGATTATATAAAGCCACTTGAAATATTGTAATTTTATCTGTGGCTATTTTCCAACATTTGGTCTCAAGTATTTCATTTTACCCATGTCAATTGTTATCATTCCGTCACACAAAAATAAACAAAATTAAGATTATGTCGCTAATGGTTATGTAAAGCCACATGAAATTTATAATTTTTAGTATGACTATTGTTTAACCTTTGGTCACACATAATTATTATATAAAGCCACATGAAATATTATAACTTTATGTGTAGCTATTTTCGAACCTTTGGTAACACATATTTTCTTTGATTCTATGTGACCATTAAAAAAATCAGAAAACCAAATGATATTATAAAAATAAAAAAACAAATTCCATACACAAGTTTCAAACTTAAATACTAAAAATCTAATTCTCAGCCGGTTTTCTTCTTCTTGTTCTTTTGCTGCAATTTTTTTAATCCATCTAGAGTAGTAAAACTCTTCTTTTGCTTCTTGGCGAACTTAGTTGTGGTGTTTTGTGTTTGATTGGATGGTGAATCTGGTAGCCGGAGAAACAAAAACAAGAAAACATATATAAAAATTCCTAACTTAGTTATACTTAATTTAAGATTAATTAAAACCTTTTCATCAGATTTGACAAAGGATTTTGGCCTAGGAACAAAAGAACCTAATGCTTCGCCAACTGTTTCTAGCTCCCCTGTTTGAATTGGTAAATATGCTGCCTCCTTTATAACTTCATCAACAGAAACTTTATTGCAATTATCTTGTAATGGAACTCCATGAATGGTTTGATTTTCCATTGAGTAGTAAATTGTACCATATGCCACGCGGTTGGTCAGATGATAAGAATACAGAACACACTTAAATGTCTACAAAAAAATATGGCATATTAACATGATAAAGTTAAAGTCAATATGTATTTGCATTTTGCGCAATACATACATGTGAAACATTTTCTTGAGATTCCAAATGTGATGGCGTTTCAAGAAGTGGAGTCTCGGGCATTGATGAAATACTTTTTTTTTTCTAGTTTTCACACTTCCCTAAAAAAATTCAATTAATGACGTAAGAAAAATTAGCAACCATGTGGAAAATTAAGAAAAGAAAATTTTCAAATACATACCATTGTTAGCTTTTCTTGTTGCACCATTTTTGATATGTTACTCTAAGAAGTAACTTTTTTTTGCACAACTTTACATGATGCATTAGATGTGGTAGCCTTAGTATTGTCCTTAGATTTCGAATTGTTGTCCATACAATTGACCTAGAATTCAATTGATTAGGTTATGTTAGATTTATATTAACACATGAAAAAATAAAAAGAAAATTATCAAATAGTTAATGTTTTTACCGTTTCTTTTTGCACCATGTGTGATGTGGAAGCATTATTAATAAGCTTAGATTCAACATTTTTATCTACAGAATTTACCTACAAAACGTAACAAAGAGGGAAGTACAAATATCATCATTTCGCTTACATGGGCAATTTTTGAAATTCTAACTAATAGTAAGTAACATTTGATAAAAGTTAAAGCATTAATTTGTTAATAAAATAATTCACTTACTTGTGTTGGTGAAGCTTTATTTACAGAAGATGCACAGCCCGGTAACACTTGTCCCTGTGCAGCCAGTAAAGATAAAACTTGATTAAGTTTGTCATTTGTATCTGCCATCTGTATAGAGAGGGTCTTAATTTGCTCATCCTTTTTCCCATGCTCAAGTCTCTCCTTGTGTAGTTCAAGCTCAAGTTATGCAATCCGTTCTTTTGATGAACCTTTTGTTCGGGTCCCTGCCAATATTTGCTGGAAGTCACTCCATAGCCAACACCTTTTAAAAAACCACCTTTTTCCTTGCCAAATACTATTGTTACAGCATCTGTGTCCGGGTCAAGGTTCATGGCTCCATCCCTGATTTGTGTTTCACTGTCAATCTGTAAAGAAATGTCAAAAGAACATAGTTATATATTTTTAACAAATAAACATGTACTATATAAATAAAGAAGAAACAAAAATGTTTTAAGTTAAACTTACTAATTTATCTGCCATAACTTTGACATTATCATTCTTGTATTCTCCGTTTTTATTTTCCCTTGCTTTCCTCCACATTAAAGCACGAGAGGGGATTTCGTCAATTGCAAGTTCATTATTTTGTACCTTATAATATATATAAATCAGAATGCAACATACACACATATCATATATAAAACTAAAAAAATGTTATAGACACAAAAAACAACTGCAATTAAAGAAGTTACCAGTTTATCTTTTAAATAAGTATATCCTCCTCGTCCTAAGTGATGATCATAAACGTACTTTGATCGTGCTTCTTTTGTTTTTCTTGACACATACTTATAACAAAATTTTAATTATTCCATTAGAATTAAAAAGAAAATACTAAGAATAAAATATGATCGAACAATTAAGCACTAGAATAATAATTCAAACCTTGAACTTGTCGGATTGTGTATATGCAACAAAGTTGTCCCAGTGTGTTTGCTCCACCGTTGTAAGATACTTCTTGGGAATTTTTGCAAGTTTATTTGGTTTACCTATATGTATCTCACATACACTTTTCTTCTAAAATTCCGAAGAAGATGACCAAGTCGATTCGTTACAAAACCCCTTCTACATGCATCAATGCCATAAAAACGCTGCAATATATATTACATGTTAATTTGTAAGTCAAATTAAATGAAATTGTAAAAACAGTAATAATGCATTTATGATTATAAGAAGTAGATGATAACCGTTATTTCTTCCCACAACTTATCTTTTACTTCTTTTGTCACTGCCTTCCATGACAAATACCTAAATCCGACCTTATCCCTTACCAGGTCTCCCAAAAAAACTTGGAAATTCTGATCTGTATGCCCCAGAAAACCTACCCAGCTCATCAAAAGTAACTTTGTGTTTCTTTCCACCAGAGTTTGTAAATGCTGTACACAACTTTGGTAACCTGGTCAACCCCCTCTTTTTTGTTTTCGTTTTTGGTACTCTGTTCTCTGTCAAATCCATACTAGAGAAATCGCTTTAATATTCGTCTGTCAAATCCATATCCGAGCTATCGCTTTCTTGTTCAACATCCATGAGGATAGAAAACGAGTTTGGCAAAATGTTGTAAACTTGTAATAATCGACATATAAACAGCAATAAAAAATAGCACTAAACTATTTAAAGAAAAACAAAGGCATATTTGAAAAGGCATGCACCTAATCTGCTACAACTATTAGCTAAATTATTATCATGGTAAATCATAAGTCAAAGAGAAGTCAGTTGTTACACTTGATTCCTAACATTAAACTAAAACCATATCTTTCAAAAATAACAAATGGTAAAAAATGCAATATTGAATTGTGATTAAAACATAAAGTCAGTTATGGCATTAAAATCCTACAATACCTACTGGTCAATATTAAGTTTAATCATTTTCTTTTGTCATGTTATTAGCTAATCACAAAGATTGGCACCTACCTGCCTAGGCGCCTACACACCTAAACGAATAAACGCCTAAGCGCCTAGGCGAAAATATTATAGAAAATGGTAAAGTGTTGAGCGAATTAAACGCCTTAGCGCATGAACGCCCAAGCGAATAAGCGTCTATGCGCCTAAACGAATAGCCTATGCGCCTAAACGAATATGTGTGTGCAACCAAACTGCCCAAGCACGCAGTTGTATTGCTGCCAAAACAGCCTCAGGCGCATAGCTTAATTGCTGCCAAACTGGCCCAAATACGCAAGTTATTTGCTGACAAAACAGATCCTACTGTGCAGATTTATCGCTATCAAAACAGACGCGAACGCGTAACTTTTTTGCTACAGAAACAGCTCCCGAACGTGCAGCCTAATTGCTGAATTATCAATTCAAGTAGACTTTGTTTATTATCAATTCACGCCTCGGATGGCACAACCGAAGTTAAAATTTACAAACACTTTTTTTCTACAGAAACAACTGAAATGGACTAAAATAGAATGGTAAATACAAACATGTTTACATATTAATCAGCAATAAAACACTTCATGTAGACTTTGTTGATTATCAATTCACGCCTCGGAAGGCACAACCGAAGTTAAAATTTTCAAATTTGATCACCTCGCCTTCGTTTCTATATAAATATTGTTGTCGTAAGTTATGCCTTTTTTTAACAAAATCATTTCATACCACATGAAAAACACAATATCAGCAACCCTCACATATGAAAAATTCACAACTTCCAAAATAATAAACTCACATAACATAATGACGCGGGTGGCCACCAGGCAGAGCGGTAATCACAACATATATATTTTAAATAATAATCTATAAATAAGAAAGACTATATCACTAGTACAAAACGGAGCCTTTAGTCACGGTGATTTACACATAAAGACGCGGGTGGCAACCACGACTCAATTACGCGTCTTTAGGTCAATTGACCAAAATTTACGGTGGTTAAATGGGCAAAAGTCGCGGGTATCAAAATTTGATCAATCCTTTTTTCTGTCGTTAAGGTGGAGAACTGAACCAAGAATTCTCTTTTTTCATCATCAATCGAATCACTGTTTGCAACCCAGGACCGCGTCTTCACTTTGTCAAAAATAACTATTAAAAATCCATCCATACCTACGACTTCTACTGCCACTTTTTTTTTAATAGAACCAAGACTTTAGCTTGCTGCTTACCCTGCTGCTTGCTTCCTGTTTTGCACATTTCTTGCTGGTGGATTTCTGTTTATGCGCGAGGTTTCATTATGCTATTCCCAACCATGTATGCCGCTTACTCGAGTCAATAACTGTGTAGCCGATGACCTGCAAAAACAACAGTAATTGTTTCTCATCAACCATTTGCGAAAGCGTTTGCATAACATAGTTCAACTTTAACAACATTAATTGCATTTCCTTTATCAAAGACAAATTATTTGCTATTCCTAAGAAAAGTTATATGACAAACTTAAATCGTTTGTTGTACCTGCTTATGTGTTGTGGTGTCTAATATCTATCTTACCTGAAGCCATAGTTATATGACAAAAGTACGCTTTAGCCAACTTTCACCTGTAAGAAAAGTTATATGACAAAGTTAAAAATAAAAAGAATAGAGAAAATATTAAAGCCTTGGACCGGAAGATCATACCCATGCGATTCTTGGTTTCTTCCTGAACCTTGTCAATCACCTACATGAAGCAAAAACATGGCAAATAAGAGACCAGGAAAACATCGTATCAAACAGGTAGAGATGGCTAGGCAAGCAACTAATTTTGCATATAAAATATCTGTGCACAGTTTATAAAACGTATCAAACAGGTAGAGATGGCTAGGCAAGCAACTAATTTTTTTTTTCCAAATTTAAAGCTGTTTTTTTCAATAATTAAGAGGCTATATATAATTACGTAAAGTACATTGTGAAAGAAAATTATCTTATTTTTTTAATAACACCTAGACTTTCTTTTTTTTACCTGATTCCACTCGCTAAGGATCATATGTGTACGAACAGAATGAACCCCATGATAAGTTGATAACCTAATGAACAGAATCCTAACAAAAAAGAAAATAAAATATGGCTGACTACATCTGGTCAGCTAGAAACCTATCTCTGTTCTATCATCAAAGAGATGATGCACTTCAACAAAGGAAATGGTCTGTAACTTGTATACACACGTGAAGAAGAGGTAACGATAGTTCATCCATTACAACAGTCGGCACAATAGATAACTGATTACACCTACCGCTAACCATATAATTGAATCATTTCAAGTTACCACCGTCCCTCAAAATTAACATAAAACATAAATTGCAAGCAACAAATCACCCAACAATCAAGCTACATACCCAACGGTCCAGAGCATCAATGGGGTCTTCAGGTCCTTTTCTCTGCTCATAACCAGTACAAAAACCGAGATAACAACCAGGTTCCAAATCAGGTCCAGAATCACAATGCGCCATGAGTAGGCCCAATCAGTTTCTTTCTTCGATCTGCTCAGCGCATCGACGATCCCCGGATCCAACACCAAAAAATTCCCAAATCATTAATCACAATTAAAAAATTAGTTCTTCTAATTTTGATTTAATGCATATAACGGGAATAAAGTGTATACATCTAAGGTATTCCACACCTGAAACTGAAGATTACGAAGACGTACCGAATGCAAAATTTGAAGAAATAAGATGCAGTATAGGGAAAACGCTACCGACCTGAAACTGAAGATTACGAACAGAAATATGATCGTGGCTGAGGGAAAATGGTGTAGAAAGCCCTATACGGTCAAACGAAGACACCTATGAGAAGACACCAGCGAAGGATGGAACGAAGACGTACCAAGTTCTGCTACAAATTAGGCAGCCACCATACAAAAAGGCTAGTGCCTCGTCGGAAAAAGTAGATGGAACCACGGAGGTCACTGATTCTGTAGGTCTGCCGCCGCCTACAACCGGTAATGACTACCGTCGTTAGCCAGAGCAAAAAGGAACAATGATTCAAGGATATGGAAAGGGGTGTGTGATTACCTCTGCGGATAAGGAAGGAAGATAGGAAGAACAGAAGGGCAATAGGGCAGTAGGTTATGGCTGTGCGGTGACCGGAGATGGAATGGAATCGGTGGTTGGTGGTAATGAATGGGTTTTTGTGATTGGAGATGTGATGAAAGTGGTATGTTGTTGAGTGGGTAAGTTAAATGAAATCAAACAACCTTACTGTGGGGAGATCTTGAGATGACAGGAGTGCACTACGCCAAAATAGGCCTATGGCCACACTTTTCCTAAAACTGTCATGCCACACTTTCGATTATATGTGTGGCTAAAGGTCATTAATTACATTTCTAAACCATCTAGCCTACTTTTAGCCATACATTTTATTTACTCGTGTGACAATTATATAGTATTTCAAAATTTTTAGCCACACTTTAGGGAAAAATGTGACATTTTCTAGCCACACTAGAAAAATGTAGCAAAATTTGATCTATGGCCACAATATTTGTTTGATTTTTGATTCATGTGACTAAAAATACATCTTTTCGAAACCTTTAGCCACACTTCATGAAAAAAAAACGTGTCGTTTATTAGCCATACTTTAAAAGTGTGGCTAAATATGATCTACGACCACAATATTTGTTTTATGTGGCCAAAAACATATCACTTCAAAACATTTAGCCACACTTTAAGAAAAAACTGTGACATTTGTTAGCCAAGCTAGAAAAGTGTGGCCAAATGTGACCAAAAGTGATAAATGGTATTTGTTTGAATTTATGTGTGGCTAAAAGTGATAAATGGTTATAGTAAAATGTTTTACGTGTGGCTAAAAGTAATAAATGGCACGTTTAAAATTTTTGTATGCGGCTAAAAATAACAAATGAACACTTTAAAATTTGAATGTGTGACGCGTTAAAGTTCACGGCCCCTCGCGTTAAAGTTGACTGCCTTCCATCTTCATCTTATCGACTCAGTTCATAGGTGGCTTTCTAGTGGCCTTTACTTTTCTCAAAACTCTCTTTACGTGTCATTATTTGCTCGCAATTATACACCCATGAGTCTTTAACACATATGTTTGTTTCTTGGCAGGAATGGTTGAAGGTGTGTGTTGTATGTATAGAAGCATTATTAATATCCAATAGATTAACCTTGAGTACTCAACATACTCAAGGTGCTTCCTTACATACTCTGCTTGCTACCAGAATAGAAAAAAAAAGATTCAAAGTTAGATTTCGACTACAGGCATTCATAACAAATTAAAGATATAACATATTTAACAAACATACCTGTTGACAAGCACAACAGCGGGAACCACAAAAACGGAAGTAGACGCAGACGACTTCCTCAAAAGATAAGCATAGTGGCGTAAAAGCATTATCGCAATCAATGTCTTATCTAATGCCATCTAGAAAAACACTTCATTGCTTAAGCTAACGCCTCTATCTGTTAACGGAGAAACACAAAAGGTTGATCAGAAAACAAAATGAACACGTATTACACACTCGAATAAATAAATTTAAAAACAGAAAGACATACCCTCTTGAGTTTGAGCCTGCCAATCTACAACCGTTCGTAATAGCAAAACAGATATTTTCCTTTGATTGTAAGAATCTTCAAAAGTCAAAAACTTTTTCGACGTAAATGCTCTGGTTGCTAATGGAGCAGACAAAGTATTGAGGTTATTGAAGAACATTGAGGTTATTGAAGAACAAAATGGATAAATTTTAATCTTATTGATGTGATACCCCGCAAATTCAGGTTCTCACTTTAACTAAACTCTAGTTACGTTCCTTGCATTATACTTAACTAGGGTTAGCTAGATAGGACACACGTGCATTGTTGGGAGTTAATATCTGGTTACATGATTAGTGAACCTCGGACGTTGGTGAATAATGAACTTATGTGTCTCTGTGATATTTGATGAACTTATGTGAATACCATATGTGATTGTGTGAACCTAAACCGAATACGTTAATAAAAATCACTAAAAGTGGAGTATGAGGTTGATTAGGGTCTTAACGCATGGGGTTACACTTGTTACGGTCCGAAATAACGAAAACGTCAAAGGATAACGCGTCGGGTGACGAAACGAGACACGCACGCGGGCCTCGGGCCTGTGAGCGGCCGCTCACAGGGCCCGAGCGGCCGTTCGGATGCGTCTGACGAGTCTAAACCGCCTTAAACTCCTATTTAAGCATCCTTAACCCCCATGCAACCCCTAAACTCAACCCTAATCGCCACCTTACTACCCCACACGAAATATTAACCCTAAAGCTCCTGCTAAGGCTCAAGATCATCAATTGGGAAGTTCCAAAGGCGCACGGTTGATCGAATCGAAGAGCCAAGGGTATAATCTTTGATTCCTTACACTTTTATCTTGTGTTTTTGTTATAAAAATCATGTAACAAAGTTTGTCCAGGTCTGAAAGTTTTTAATAATCATTAAAACGTGGAGTTTTTGAAGATTAAATGGATCAAACATAATAATAAACGATTAGTAACATCATAGGATACTTGTTGTGCAAGTTATTGACGTTTTGGTCTTTAAAGTTATGATCTTTGCATGTTTAGTAGAAGAATCTGATCATAATAAGTATTAGGGATGTTTGGTAATGATGATTGATGTTTGTTGATTGTTTTTATGTACACGGTAGTCGATTAAAGTATGATTTAGGCGAAACTAAAATCTGGACAGAATGATTAGACGAACTTGTAGGAGCTGTAACACGGCCTTAACATAATGATTTTGGTATTTTCGTTGCATGGTTGAGTCACACTTGGTCTTAGCTTTTCATAATGGGTAAAATCAAGTGTTTTGGACATCGGTTGAGTCGTTTTTGGAATTTTCATTGAAAATAGGTCAGGTCAGAATTTCGGGTATCAAACTGAGTCAACTTTGAAACATCATAACTCAAGTTTTATAAAGAGTTGGGTTGTGAAATTTTTACAGAAGGTTAATATTAGAGTAAGATGAGTCTTCCAAGTGGATTCATCCCGTTTGGATGAATACACAATTTTTGGGAATTTATCTACCAAACTGACCTGTTAGGAAGGTTTTCTGAACATAGCTGTATTAGACGAATTTTAATTATTTTTGTGTTTGGAGTTAAGACAAAACAAAAATAGATATTGTTAAGTGAATTCCAAAGAAAATTCAGTAAACATTTGGGAGGTTAACTCACTGATTTTCTATTTTAAATAAATTCTTTTTGATGGCGCACAATCTGTCCTGAAAACACAGATTGTGTATTATGTGCTTATGTGATTAATTGAGGTCTTAAGTTGTATGAAATTGATGTGTAACTGAACGTATACTTGTATATGACACATATGGAAAGTGAAGACTAATTTTAATCAACACATTCACCAACGAGTCTGTAGGGTTAACTATTGCATGTAGAATCACTAGGCGTCACATACACACTTTTGAACGTTTAAAACGCCTTGGACAAATGAGTTATATGGTGTAATGATATTACGCCTATACTCACTTAGTGACACTATTATTAGGGTGTTGGTAGCATACTTTACTTGCGGTTCGGATTTCTTTTGCTTGCACGTTAAGGTGAGTTTCACTACTCTTTTTCTCAAAAGCATGCGTCTCGGATTAGAGACAACTTTGGTAAAGATTTTCTAGTCCAATTGGGACTACTCAGGTATGGACTCCTTGTGTGGGTCGGTTTTACGATTCCTTGTGTGGATCGGGTTTTCGGTCAGTTTAAAACTTATTGGTCCTTTGTAATCTAAACACTCTATCATTTAAAGTCCTTGCATATTATTGGGTTAATCGCTGGAGGCGAACGGGGTATTAGTTGATAGCGCTATTAGGTTGATGCAGCAACCTCATGTCTGAGGTGCTTGAGGCACGGGCATGAACTTCTAACCACAATTTCCGGCTGGTGTTGATAGACGCCAGTCATTGAGGCAAATAACTATTTTCCTGAAGGTGTCCCAATAATCTTATTTAGTTACATTGAGTGGGCTAGCTACCCCTGACACACTTAAACTGACAACTCTTTATCTTTTTGGTCTGGAGGACCTACGTTATTACTTACTTAAGTGGTTTTTGGAAACCAGCGCATTTGCATATTAAATTACCTTACTTTGTGAACTCACCAGCTTTATGTTGACACACGATAGCATGCTTTTGCAGGTAACTAGGAACAGAGCACAGTTAGGTCATGCATCATATCATGGGTCTCAAACATTAACTATTTTGCACATTTACTATTTATTCGGTTTTGGGCGCGGTGTTTTGCGCAGACTTTATTTATTATTTTTCATTCGCTTCCGCTATACTATTATTGGTTTGGTTAAAACTTTAAAACTTGGTTTTTACAATAACGAACTAAATGGTTGGACATTTAGAGTCGTTTATGTGACTTATGGCTGTTGGATCCTGGTTTGTCATGCGCCTCGCGGTATAAACCCCGCAGTGGAAATTTGAGGGTGTGACAGATTGGTATCAGAGCCATTGGTTATAGTGAACTAGGATTTGCATCTTGACTATAATCATCATAGCATAAGTATTAGTACACTCACTATTCTCAGCACACTACTAGCTATTTCTTGGATACGTATGCTGATCTAACGTATTGCAGGAAAACATGACTAACCCCGCTCATCGTAATTACTCTTCTTATCACCCTCTTGGAAGTTCGCAAAACACGTCTTTGAACCCGTATGAACAACCAGCTCAGACAGGGAACCCGGATAAGAATACCAATCGCTGGGTGTGGTTCACAGATATGTTACACTCATGGGTTGTAGGGTACGGAGTGCCAGCTCAGGTCCCTCCCATTATTGACTCATTGGAGAGGTCTCTGGCGGGGATGGTTAGGCACGTGCATACAGAGCTAGAGAATGCCTATAATGTAGTGAGGCAATTTCAGTCTTGGAGGCAGAATGCCGATGGATCTATTAAGCGCATGGAAAGAGAGATCGACCACTTGTTTGGTGAATTGGAAAAGACTAATAGTAAATTGGAGAAGGTTAATAGTAAATTGGAAAGGGTTGAAAGGGAAGCTACAGAAGATAGGCACGAGAGATCGATTGCTATTCAAGAGACAGCACTGTTAAGGGAGGAGTTGACCCTGGTCAGTAACAAGCTTGAGGAAGCTCTAGCTCAGAATGGTGCAGAACCAGAGGAGGATCCAGAGGAGGATCCAGAAGAGGATCCCGAGGAAGAGCCTGCAGTTGGGGGATTTGATGACCTCGAGGCAGCATTGGATGCCGCGCTCGAGGAAGAGTTTGAGCCTGAGGAGGAGGAGCCATTGGAGTTAGAGATTGAGGATGAGAGCGAGGATGAGGGCTCATGCATCTCCATGGATCGCGACGACGACTGATTTCTTTTATATATTTTTAGTATTCATATATTATTATTATGACTTTTATTTCTCCCTAACGTTGTGAGACTTGAGGATTCTTTGTTTTGTGGTTGGATTCTTATTTACTACTATTACTTAAATTCTTTATTCTATTCTCGCGCATGTTATTTATATTCTAGTTTACTTGTACTATGTGAACGATTGTATGTGGGACATATTATTGTTTTCTCATGAGTATAGTGTAAATGTAGAATTACTATGGTGGGAAGAGGACACGGGAGAGGCAACATTAACATGACTCAAGCGGAGTTGAATACACTTATCAATGACAGAATAGTAGAAGCTATCGCAGCTTTTCAAGCTGGTAACTTTATCTTGCTCTAAACTTTCCTCTATGCTCCAACGTTACGCTCTTTTATTCATTCGTGATTCCTTCGCTTTTACACTCAGGTCAACCTGGACATCACCCTCCAGCCTGCACCTACAAGTCCTTCATGGACTGCAAGCCTCATAACTTTGGTGGATCTGAAGGGGCTGTCGGGCTACTGCGGTGGTTCGAGAAACTGGAATCTTGCTTCGCTATGTGTAACTGCCCACCAGCTGACAGGGTGAAGTATGCCACTGCTACTCTCGAGAACTTGGCATTAACCTGGTGGAACTCTCAAGTGCAGATGCTAGGTGTGGAAGTGGCTAACGCAACACCTTGGGCAGATTTTAAGGAACCGATGAAGGAGGAATACTGTCCTCAAGACGAAATCCAGAAGTTAGAAACTGAGTATCTCAATCTAAAAATGGCGGGATCGGAGATTGAGAAATACACCACCAGATCACATGAACTGGCAGCAATATGCCCAAATTACTCCAACCCGCCCTACAAGAGGATTGAGTTGTATATCAAGGGCTTGGTGCCCCAGATCAAGAGCATGGTCACTGTTGCTAACCTCAATACCATCCAGCAGGTTATTAGGATGGCTCATCAACTGACTGATCAGAAGGTGGAAGAGGGGGTGTTACCTCCTCGTGGTACTTCAACTTCTGGTACTAATGATAACAAGAGGAAGTGGGAGAATGCATCTGGCAAACCCCCAGGGAATGGCAGTCAGCAGCAGCAACAAAATAAGAAACATGATAGCCATGGCAGTAACAACAATCGCAACAACAACCAGGGAGGTTATGAGGGGACTCTACCTAAGTGCAACAGGTGTGGTAGACATCACACTAGGGCGTGTAGCAACTTTAAGTGTGAACGATGCGGCAAGATGGGTCATAAGCAGAAGGACTGTAGGGTGTTTATCCCGGGAAATCCGCCAGCTGCACAGCAGGGGCAGAGTGGTGGTAAAGGTTGTTACCAATGTGGGAGTGAAAATCATTTCAAGAGGAACTGCCCACAACTGAATGGTAACGGTAATGGTAATGGCAACAACAGGGGTAACACCAACAACGGTGGTGGTAACAGGGCAGGAAACAATAACACTACCAATGCTGGGAACAACAACAACCACAACAACGGGAACAACAACAATAGGGCTCGTGGTAGAGCATTCGTGATTGGCTCTAGGGAGGCTAGGACCGATAACAACGTCGTGATGGGTACGTGCTCCTTGAACGACACTCTTGCTTCTATTTTATATGATACTGGTGCGGACTATAGTTTTGTTTCATCAAAACTTAGTAAACAATTAGGGATGGTTCCTACTCTTCTAGATACCCCATACTCTATTGAACTAGCTGATGGGAAGCCTGTCGAGGTAACCCATATACATCGTGACTGTAAGCTCGAGTTGAACGGGCAATTGTTTGCCATCAACCTCTTACCTATCACCCTAGGTAGCTTTGATCTCGTGGTTGGCATGGACTGGTTGTCCAAGCAACACGCGGAAATTCTTTGTCAGGAGAAAATTGTTCGCATTTCCCTCCCAAGTGGAGAACTTTTATCCATACAGGGTGATCGAGGTGGTGCCATGGTGGGCATCATCTCCTATCTGAAGGCCCAGAAGTGTATTCGCAAGGGCTGTCCGGCCATTTTGGCTAACATAACTGACACTCGAGCTGAAACTGAAACTAGAATTGAGGACATCCCAGTGGTCCGAGACTTCCAAGATGTATTCCCAGAGGAATTACCTCGACTTCCACCCGTTCGTCAAGTGGAGTTCCAGATCGACCTTGCACCTGGAGCAGCGCCAGTTGCACGCGCATCGTACCGTTTAGCACCAGGGGAGCTTCAAGAACTGTCTACCCAACTCCAGGAGCTATTGGATAGGGGTTTCATTAGGCCCAGTTCTTCGCCATGGGGAGCCCCAGTTCTGTTTGTTAAGAAGAAAGATGGGAGCTTTCGCATGTGCATAGATTATCGGGAATTGAACAAGGTAACGATTAAGAACTGTTATCCTTTGCCTCGTATTGATGATTTGTTCGACCAACTGCAAGGGTCAAGTTTCTACTCTAAGATTGACTTGAGGTCAGGATACCATCAGCTGAGAGTCCGAGAGGAGGATGTGGCAAAGACGGCGTTTCGAACTCGTTATGGACATTATCAGTTTTTGGTTATGCCATTTGGGCTAACTAATGCACCGGCGGTGTTCATGGATCTAATGAACCGTGTGTGCAAGCCTTACTTGGACAAATTCGTCATAGTGTTCATAGATGACATATTGATTTATTCCAAGAGCAGGGAGGAGCACGAGCAGCACCTGCGGTTAATCTTGGAACTACTGAGGAATGAGCAGCTATATGCAAAGTTTTCTAAATGTGATTTTTGGATTCGAGAAGTCCAATTTCTTGGGCATGTAGTCAACGAGGCAGGAATACATGTTGACCCAGCCAAGATTGACGCCATCAAAAAGTGGGAGGCCCCTAGGACCCCTACTGAAGTGCGCCAATTTCTTGGTCTCGCGGGATACTATCGGAGATTTATTGAGGGATTTTCTAAGATCGCTCAACCTCTCACCGCCCTAACACAAAAAGGTATTACTTATAAGTGGGGAGATGCCCAAGAATCTGCCTTTCAGCTACTAAAGTCCAAACTTTGCAGTGCACCGATACTATCGTTGCCTGAGGGTACAGAGGACTTTGTAGTGTACTATGATGCGTCTATCCAAGGCTTAGGGTGCGTACTGATGCAACGTGATAAGATAATTGCATATGCATCGCGGCAACTGAAGGTCCATGAGAAGAATTACCCCACTCATGATTTGGAACTAGGAGCGGTGGTTTTCGCTCTCAAAATCTGGAGACACTACCTCTATGGAACGAAGTGCACAATTTTCACTGATCACAAGAGCCTTCAGCATATATTTGATCAGAAGGTGCTGAACATACGACAACGTCGCTGGGTTGAACTTTTGAACGATTATGACTGTGCCATCAAATATCATCCAGGGAAGGCTAACGTAGTAGCTGATGTCCTCAGTCGAAAGGAAACAAAACCCAGAAGGGTGCGAGCCTTACAACTCACCATCCATTCTAATCTTCCTAATAAGATACGTGAAGCCCAGGGTGAAGCCTTGAAGGAAGAAAACATCGGGCTTGAGACCCTACATGGTGCTGATAAGCACTTGGAACTAAAAACGGATGGTCTACAGTACTTCATGGATCGAGTCTGGATACCACGATTTGGGGATCTCAGACAACTGGTGCTTGATGAAGCACATACCTCTCGCTATTCGGTGCATCCTGGTTCGGACAAGATGTACCAAGATCTTAAGACTCTTTACTGGTGGCCAAACATGAAAGCTGAGATAGCCACTTATGTTAGTAAGTGCTTGACTTGTGCGAAGGTTAAGATTGAATATCAAAAACCTTCAGGCCTACTCCAACAACCAGAAATTCTGATGTGGAAATGGGATGGGATTTCCATGGATTTTATTACAAAGCTTCCTAGAACGCCAACGGGCCATAACATGATTTGGGTTATCGTGGACCGTTTAACCAAATCGGCCCACTTCCTGGCAATAAAGGAAACGGACTCACTAGAGAAACTGGCGAACCTTTACATCAAGGAGGTAGTCTCTAGGCATGGGGTGCCTACTTCTATTATATCTGATCGCGATGGGCGATTCACTTCTCGTTTCTGGACTACTCTCCAAGATGCTTTAGGAACTCGTCTTGATATGAGCACAGCCTATCACCCACAGACGGATGGACAGAGTGAACGTACCATCCAAACACTAGAGGATCTGCTACGAGCGTGCGTGGTGGACTTTGGCAATAATTGGGATAAGCACTTTCCCTTGATCGAATTCTCTTACAACAACAGTTACCACACTTCGATACAGTGTGCGCCTTTTAAGGCACTTTACGGGCGCAAGTGTAGGTCTCCCATCTGTTGGACTGAGTTTGGGGATAGCCAACTAATAGGTCCCAAACTCGTGCATGAAACTTCTGAGAAGATAGTGCAAATTAGAAACCGGATGGCTGCTGCTCGGGATCGACAGAAAAGTATGCTGATAAACATAGAAAACCTTTGGAGTTCTAGGTTGGGGACAAGGTTTTGTTAAAGGTGTCACCTTGGAAAGGAGTGATACGCTTTGGGAAACGAGGGAAGTTGAACCCCCGATACGTTGGACCTTTCGAGATTGTCAAAAGGATTGGTCCGGTAGCTTACCAGCTAAATCTGCCAGATGAACTCAGTGGAGTGCACAATGTATTCCACGTCTCGAACTTAAAGAAATGCTTATCAGATACGACACTGGTAGTGCCACTGGAGGAGATCCAGGTGGACGATCAGCTACGGTTCGTAGAAGAACCAGTGGAGATTCTTGAGTAGGGCGTCAAGAAACTCAGACAAAGCACTATACCTATTGTTAAGGTACGGTGGAATTCCCGTCTAGGACCGGAATACACGTGGGAGCGCAGAGATCAGATGCGACTCAAATACCCACACCTCTTTACTAAACCTGAACCTGTGCATAGATCAAATGCCGAACATAAAGCAGCTCGCTCAAAGTGAATTTCGGGGCGAAATTCCTTTCAACTTGGGGATGATGTGACATCCGGGAACCAAGCGTACACTTTTCTAGCTGGCTTTACTCTTTACTTGCTGAATTTCAGGACGAATTTCTTTTCAACTTGGGGATGATGTGATACCCCGCAAATTCAGGTTCTCACTTTAACTAAACTCTAGTTACGTTCCTTGCATTATACTTAACTAGGGTTAGCTAGATAGGACACACATGCATTGTTGGGAGTTAATATCTGGTTACATGATTAGTGAACCTCGGACGTTGGTGAATAATGAACTTATGTGTCTCTGTGATATTTGATGAACTTATGTGAAAACCATACGTGATTGTGTGAACCTAAACCGAATACGTTAATAAAACTCACTAAAAGTGGAGCATGAGGTTGATTAGGGTCTTAACGCATGGGGTTGCACTTGTTACGGTCCGAAATAACGAAAACGTCGAAGGATAACGCGTCGGGTGATGAAACGAGACACGCACGCGGGCCTCGGGCCTGTGAGCGGCCGCTCACAGGGCCCGAGCGGCCGCTCGGATGCGTCTGACGGGTCTAAACCGCCTTAAACTCCTATTTAAGCATCCTTAACCCCCATGCAACTCCTAAACTCAACCCAAATCGCCCCCTTACTGCCCCACACGAAATAGTAACCCTAAAGCTCCTGCTAAGGCTCAAGATCATCAATTGGGAAGCTCCAAAGGCGCACGGTTGATCGAATCGAAGAGCCAAGGGTATAATCTTTGATTCCTTACACTTTTATCTTGTGTTTTTGTTATAAAAATCATGTAACAAAGTTTGTCCAGGTCTGAAAGTTTTTAATAATCATTAAAACGTGGAGTTTTTGAAGATTAAATGGATCAAACATAATAATAAACGATTAGTAACATCATAGGATACTTGTTGTGCAAGTTATTGACGTTTTGGTCTTTAAAGTTATGATCTTTGCATGTTTAGTAGAAGAATCTGATCATAATAAGTATTAGGGATGTTTGGTAATGATGATTGATGTTTGTTGATTGTTTTTATGTACACGGTAGTCGATTAAAGTATGATTTAGGCGAAACTAAAATCTGGACAGAATGATTAGACGAACTTGTAGGAGCTGTAACACGGCCTTAACATAATGATTTTGGTATTTTCGTTGCATGGTTGAGTCACACTTGGTCTTAGCTTTTCATAATGGGTAAAATCAAGTGTTTTGGACATCGGTTGAGTCGTTTTTGGAATTTTCATTGAAAATAGGTCAGGTCAGAATTTCGGGTATCAAACTGAGTCAACTTTGAAACATCATAACTCAAGTTTTATAAAGAGTTGGGTTGTGAAATTTTTACAGAAGGTTAATATTAGAGTAAGATGAGTCTTCCAAGTGGATTCATCCCGTTTGGATTAATACACAATTTTTGGGAATTTATCTACCAAACTGACCTGTTAGGAAGGTTTTCTGAACATAGCTGTATTAGACGAATTTTAATTATTTTTATGTTTGGATTTAAGACAAAACAAAAATAGGTATTGTTAAGTGAATTCCAAAGAAAATTCAGTAAACATTTGGGAGGTTAACTCACTGATTTTCTATTTTAAATTAATTCATTTTGATGGCACACAATCTGTCCTGAAAACACAGATTGTGTATTATGTGCTTATGTGATTAATTGAGGTCTTAAGTTGTATGAAATTGATGTGTAACTGAACGTATACTTGTATAAGACACATATGGAACGTGAAGACTAATTTTAATCAACACATTCACCAACGAGTCCGTAGGGTTTACTATTGCATGTAGAATCACTAGGCGTCACATACACACTTTTGAACGTTTGAAACGCCTTGGACAAACGAGTTATATGGTGTAATGATATTACGCCTATACTCACTTAGTGACACTATTATTAGGGTGTCGGTAGCATACTTTACTTGCGGTTCGGATTTCTTTTGCTTGCACGTTAAGGTGAGTTTCACTACTCTTTTTCTCAAAAGCATGCGTCTCGGATTATAGACAACTTTGGTAAACATTTTCTAGTCCAATTGGGACTACTCAGGTATGGACTCCTTGTGTGGGTCGGTTTTACGATTCCTTGTGTGGATCGGGTTTTCGGTCAGTTTAAAACTTATTGGTCCTTTGTAATCTAAACACTCTATCATTTAAAGTCCTTGCATATTATTGGGTTAATCGCCGGAGGCGAACGGGGTATTAGTTGATAGCGCTATTAGGTTGATGCAGCAACCTCATGTCTGAGGTGCTTGAGGCACGAGCATGAACTTCTGACCACAAATTCTGGCTGGTGTTGATAGACGCCAATCATTGAGGCAAATAACTATTTTCCTAAAGGTGTCCCAATAATCTTGTTTAGTTACATTGAGTGGGCTAGCTACCCCTAACACACTTAAACTGACAACTCTTTATCTTTTTGGTCTGGAGGACCTACGTTATTACTTACTTAAGTGGTTTTTGGAAACCAGCGCATTTGCATATTAAATTACTTTACTTTGTGAACTCACCAGCTTTATGTTGACACACGATAGCATGCTTTTGCAGGTAACTAGTAACGGAGCACAGTTAGGTCATGCATCATATCATGGGTCTCAAACATTAACTATTTTGCACATTTACTATTTATTCGGTTTTGGGCGCGGTGTTTTGCGCAGACTTTATATATTATTTTTCATTCGCTTCCGCTATACTATTATTGGTTTGGTTAAAACTTTAAAACTTGGTTTCTACAATAACGAACTAAATGGTTGGACATTTAGAGTCGTTCATGTGACTTATGGCTATGGAATCCTGGTTTGTCATGCGCCTCGCGGTATAAACCCCGCAGTGGAAATTTGAGGGTGTGACAATTGATAACATATATTAGAATTATTTTACCTGATGCTCGAGTGCTTCGACCTAAACGTAAATATGAGAGAACCATCTGTTATGATTTATAAATTATTTGAGAGATTTATAAATTATGTGGGAGAAAGAGATGCCCACGATACCTTTATATAGTTGTGTAATGGGGTATCGAATTTGAAATTTGAACTTGAATTTGAATTTGGAGCTCAAATTTAAAACTAACAGTCATACAAAAGTCTGTTGACTCAACTGACAGTATTTTAACTAATTTATTAACAACCACTGTCAGGCAAGTGGTATTATTACCACTGTTCAGGCAAGTGGGATTTTTTTATTATTTAATGTGACGTCAGTTTTTGCATCATACGCGCATTGGTGGCCACTCTCTCCGGCTGACACATCAGCTTTCTGACGTCACTCACGCTTCTCCTATTATGGAAAGTATAGATTTATACCAGTAGGATGCCATGCGGCGGGTAACAAAAACTTTTTTTAAAGGTGTGCATGTTTGTTTCAGTTTAGTTATTAGTCTTTACAAAAACCCAAGTCTTCAGCTAAACGATCTCATTGACCAATTGGCTAACTGGTTCAGTTTATTTTTTTAATAACCAAAACTAAACTTTGTCTAAAATTTTGGCTTAGAGGTACATGAAATGAGGGTATAAAACTACAAATACATGAAATGGAAGCTAAGAATATATGAAATGTTCGATTTTTGGTTTGGTTAATTTTGGTTAACTAATGGTATAAAACTCGATAACCAATTTTAAGTTACTTCGGTTGTTTGGTTAATTCAGTTTTCAATTTATTTGGGTTAGTTACGTCTGTTTTCGGTTATTGCTCACCCCTGGATATTGTTAGTTACGTAAAACATCAATTTTTTTAAAACTAAAAAATAATAGTAATATTACAAACCATGCACTCCACAGAGATGAATAGATCGTAAACAACAAGTTCAATATCACCTCCATGCAAAGCTACTCTAGTCACCAATCGATCGATTTTTCCAAACCTTGTATGTTAGTTCAAATTAAACAACAACAGTTCATTACAGACGAACAACAATAAAAATCAAAGTATATAAAGGCGTAACGCGTGTTAGATCTAATACCATTGATTTTTATCTTGATCTTGCCTAGACAACAACAAAAAATTTCGATAACTAAATACCGCATGTTAGATCATAATCAATATATTAAAAAGAACATGGCCTGAAACATTAGTAAACTTAGTGGAGCATTGACGAAGAGTAAGTGTACAGGCGATAAAAAGTGTGTAGTGGAAATGGAGGTTGCCAAAGAGAAAACAGTGGCGAAGGGTTGAGTTTTTTGTCAAGTTTAATTATGTGAGAAATTAATAATCGGGAAAGCCTCTAGGTTTTGAATTTTAAAAACAAAAAGGCCATGTGATGTTATCGTATCCACACTTAATTTCTGTTAATTTGTTATACATGCTCATAGAGTTCTAAAACTCTAAATTTTAAAAGTCTATTTTTTTTTTGTAAATTACCAATTTACCATAAATATTTGTAAAGCTCTGGTTTTTTAGAATGATGTTTGCACAATGCGGCAAATAACACATGTACTTCTAAAGGTGTGAATGATTTAGTTTAGTTTGATTATAATCTTAACCGAAACCGAAGCCATTAGTTGATTGATCCTATTAACCAATTGATTAATTTGTTTGGTTTTTTTGTTAGATTGCCAATTTGCTAGTTTTCAGTTCGGTTCATTTAATTTTGGTTCATAACCAAACTTTGGCTAAAATATACGAATACATGAAACATTTGTTTTGACTTAGTTAATTTTGGTTTGGTTTCTTCTGTTTTTTGTTTAGTTTTGGTTAACGATTCAATTATTGTTCACCCCTAGACATTGTTCACTTAACATATTATTTTTTTTTAATTAAAAAGTAATAGAAATATTGTATTCAAATTAAAGAGAATAATGCTCATTTTTGTGGTGTATTTTTTTAGATAATTTTAACGTACAAAAAAGTTATGATCGATTAAAACGTCGACAAAAATAAGCATGTCGTCATGTTATTTTCAAATGTTTTTAAAACATAATAGTTTAACAGTTATGATACTATGATAGGATTAAATAAGAGAATTATAATTTTGTAGGGGATGAGAGAAAAGTGTAACTACTAACTAAAAATGGCGGATTTAAAGTGTAACTAAAATAAGGTATTAAAGTGTAAAAGGGTTTCAATGAATATTTTACCCCATGTTAGGGTTGTTAATTTAAATAAAGTTCTTAACTTTTGAGTATCTTAAACTACCATTCCCTTAATAATTATAATATAGTATATATTTAGTCCATAACTTCCATTTTTTTCTTATTTAAAGTGGATTTTATATTATATATGGTGTAAACGAGTTGAGGTGAACGTTTAAGTTCGAGTTTGGCTTGTTTAACTTATGAGAGCTCAACTCTTTTTGAATTCTATTTTTGTTTGGAGCATGGCGAGGCGATTCGAGCTTATAGTGAGCGGGTCTCAAGTAGCTTAAGATCATCTTAGCTCGTTTGCACCCTTCATATTTAAACTCTTGTCAATTACAAGAAGTTACGTGTTACAACATGCTTTTAGGTTCAGTTCATCTACGTTATCTTCGTTGATAGATCAATGCCATGTTTTATCACACAAACAAAGCTTGAGATACTCTACCTTTTTTATATACGGGTGTTTATTGTTCGGTATAACTAGTTTTAACAAAAATTACTGGCAAGACTGTTACTACACTTTTGGGAAATGACAAATTAAACCGTACGAGTTGGATGGGTTACTTGGACCGACAAGTTTTATTAGTTTTTGTCACACCCCGCCTAGGCGGAAACGCAAGGTGCGACTTCGAAAGATTTCCAAGCACAACGGTCACACGAGCATTGATTAAAATAAAGCGGGAACTTTCATAGTTTCATTAAACAACCAGATTCGTTCTACATAGAGTTAATTGTTTAAAAATCAAAACCATTGTATGTAAATGTCTAGTATTAAGACAACAAAACAACGGTCTAAAAGGAGGTATCCCACAAATGCTTGCACACGACCCCCGCAAGTTCCATTATCCATGCTAATTTCCTGAAAACATGCATTAAAGGAAATATGGGTCAACATAAAGTTGGTGAGTTCACGGGTTTTCTATATGGTGGACATGTAATCCAAAACCGACTAAATCATTGCCTAGCTAGGGCAATAATCAATATGTGATCTGACATGAGCCCATAACCAAACCTTGACATGTTGTGCCTCGCCCATTGTTCACTAAAGACAATGAAATAATGTAAATTATAAGCACTCTTTTGATATCTGTCATCCGGTCAGAGCGACTGACCAAGAGTGGGGGTGTCAACCCAATAGATCTATCCCGGTGTTTCATGGCTAAGTCCATAGCTAATGGTTATGGTATGATGTATGAAACGAGGACTTAATGGATCCTGAACTGTAATGTCTCATGTTCACATAATAGTCATGTATATTGAAAACTGTACGCATGTTTTTTCCTCCTGAAAAATGTAAAAACCGTAAAAAGGGGCCGTGAATACTCACTTGGTATCTGGATGCTAGACTGAACTGAATCTGGCACTATGTGTCTGGTCTGGGATGCCCTAAGTTCATTTAAAGGCAACCTTAAGTCTATGTTTTGTTCTAACTGCCATGCAACTGTTCACCTGACTGAGACATCCATGGACTAGAGGCTTCTGTACCACTATCCATGTGTGTCATACATTGTATGTGTTTGAAAATCTTCATTTTGTTGTTTAACTGACTATGTTTAGTCTATTTTTGGTAAAACATGTATCTTGACTTACTAAATGTTACCGAGTGTTACATATGTCTCGATTATGAAGTCATAGGGTGGCATATGGACCCATCTTTTGATAATTTTGTATAAAAACAACTTGTTTAGATGTTTTGCCATTGTTCCAACTCGCATACCATATGTTTCCAAGAAAAATCTTGTGTTAAGCTTGTTAACACATGTTTTTATGGTTATTAACACATGTTTATAAATCCAATTATGATGTAAGTTGCAAAATCAAGTGAAATTTACTATTCTTGAGCCGGGTCTTGGCCTTACACACGCACGCATACATCTATATGTATGTGTGTGTGCTCGTAAATGCCCATATGAACGTGTTCCAAGGTGTATGTGTACATGTGTGTATAACTAAAACATTGAACTCTTAACACAAAACTTGAGTGTTTTAGGTAGTTTTTGTTCAACACATTGTGTTTATACGGTCGGGTTCGTGTGTGTGTGGGTTCGGGTGTACATTACATGTAGCTGAAATAACATATGGAGAAGAAAAGGATTCGGTTAGGATACCTTGAGTGTATAGCCGAGAATATAAAGAATAATAAGCTAACTCCTCACAATAAAGCTCCTAGGTGCTAGATAAAGACTTGGAACTCCTAAATGGTGATGTTAGTTGATCGAAACAAGCCTCTTGTGCAACTTGATCTTCGGCCAAGGGGTACCAAGAGGAAAGGATGTGGTTTCCAAGTGTTAGTGAACTTTGAGAGGTTATGGTGTGATCTCAAGGTGTTCAAGGGCTCCTATTTATAGCCAAGAAGGATGAGGGTGGTCTTGTGCTCATTGGTTTACAAATAGGGAAGGTCAAAGGGCTACTTTCTTGGAGTGCAAGGATGGAATGTTATGTTAGTGAAATAAGTTGACCTTGTGACTTTGTTTTGTTATGTAGGGGTGGGTTGCGGCCGAAATAACATGGGGAAGGGGCAAACATGTTTTGGTAAGGTTGACCATGTATAAGGGATCATGTGGTTTATGTTTTACCTTTCACCTTTCTAGTATAAGTGGTTGACCTTGGAGCATGTGTAGTTTGTCTAGGGAATGCCATAGCCGAAATTTATGGATGGTTTTGAGGGTCTTGGCTAGTCAAAATTTCCTAATCCATGTTATAAGTTCAAGTGTTTGGCTATGTTGGTGAAACATCTTGGAAATGATAAGCATGAGGTGGTGTGTTCATGTGGTTTTTGTTGGATCATGTAGGGTGGTGTGGGCCGATTCTTGGAAGGATATGTGGATACTCATGGAAGGTCAAATGTTATGGGGAGTGTTAGTGGGAAAAGCTTGCTTCCATGTTGGTATATATCCTAGGTTTAAGTGCTTTCTAGATAAGAGTTGTGACTAGGAAATGAGAGGGCATATGTATGCATATATATATGCGATCGTGTATATGTATGTGTGAGGGGTATTTGTCATTTTCTCACCATATGATTATGTGTGTATGTAGCCAAGTGTATATATATGTATATAGAGGTGTGAGTGTGTCTTGTACAAATTAGATAGTGTCCAAAACATTGCACACACTCTTGCCTTGGGAACATGTGGGCCGAAAATATGCATAGGAAAAGAGCAAGGTATTCTAGGCAAGTCAACTTGTATAAGTTTGGTTAACTAAGGTGGACTATGATCCCATTTAGGTAAATGCCTTGGATTTGATGGGATTGTGTTATAATGTGTACATGCACATGTGTATGTGTGGCCGTATGTATGTATGTATACATGATAGTGTATTTGTTTGATTCACACACTCATACAAGTCTACATGGATCAAGTTTTGAGGTTACGGGTGGACATATTGTTCGTATATGTACTAGCTTTCTAGAATACATGTTGGTAACCTCTTTGTTCATAAACATTGTTTGATTTTGTCCTTGTCGGGCAACCATTTGAAAATGTATGTTCAGTTGCATGGATTTCTTACTGTTAGGGTTGTGCATGGAACTCCTATAGTCTAGCATGGAATATTGGACTAACTGAGGCCTTGAACTAACTAGTGGGTCTACTGTTAGACTGTATACCTTGAGATTGACCCGTTGGAACCCTGTATGATGCAAATGTTAACATGTAATGCTATGCACATGGTAAACATGTAACTAAGTGTACGGATATGACCTGTGATTTCGACGGGTGTCACATTCTGCCCCTGTTAGAGGAATTTCGTCCGCGAAATTTTTGGTGTTGGTCATCTGAACCGGTGGTCTCCTGAAAGAGATGTGGGTACTTGCGTTTCATCTGATCCTCATGCTCCCATGTAAATTCGGGTCCGCGTTTGGAATTCCAATGTACTTTGACCAACTTGACCAGACTGCGACGAAGTTTCTGAACCTTCCAATCCGTTATCTCGAGTGGCTCCTCTATGAAATGAAGTTGTTTGTCGATGTGGATTTCCTCTGGAGGAATAACCAATGACTCATCAGAAAGACACTTCTTGAGGTTTGAGACGTGAAACGTGTCGTGGACACCACTTAGTTCTTGGGGTAGCTTGAGTTTGTATGCAACTGGTCCAATTCGTGCAAGGATCTCAAATGGACCTATGTATCTGGGATTGAGCTTCCCACATTTGCCAAACCTGAGAACCCCTTTCCATGGAGATACTTTGAGCAAAACTCTGTCACCCACTTGAAACTCTAAGGGCTTGCGCCCCTTGTCCGCATAACTCTCCTGTCTGTCTCTGGCGGCTTTCAATCTGTGTCTGATTTGGAAGATCTTTTCAGTCGTCTCCTGGATGAGTTCGGGACCTGTCAAATGCTTGTCCCCCACTTCGGCCTAGCACATGGGCGACCGACATTTGCGTCCGTACAACGCTTCGAAAGGGGCAGCTTTGATGTTGGTGTGATAACTGTTATTGTAGGAAAATTCGATCAATGGCAAATGCGTATCCCAATTTTCCCCAAAGTCAATTACACATCCGCGGAGCATGTCCTCCAGCGTTTGGATGGTCCTTTCGCTCTGCCTATTTGTCTGAGGATGGTAAGCAGTGCTCATGTCTAACCGGGAACCAAGAGCTTCTTGCAACGATTGCCAAAACCTCGAAGTGAAACGACTGTCTCGATCAGAGATTATTGAAGTAGGCACACCATGCCTTAATATAATCTCATTGATGTACAATCGGGATAATTTCTCCGTTTTGTCTGTTTCCTTGATCAACAAGAAATGTGCAGACTTTGTTAAACGGTCAACAATCACCCAAATCGCATCATGACCACAAGATGTTCTTGGAAACTTGGTGATGAAATCCATAGAGATTTGTTCCCATTTCCAAACAGGAATCTTTGGCTGGTGAAGCATTCTTGACGGCTTCTGGTACTCTGCCTTGACCTTTGAACACGTTAGGCAACGTTTTGACATAGGTCGCAATATAACCCTTGATGTTAGGCCACCAATAGAACTGCTTGAGGTCCTTATACATCTTATCTGCGCTGGGGTATATCGAGTACTTGGATTTTGAACATAGGTGTGTGGACCCTTATAATGCACTTTTTAGTTTTTTTTAACATCCAAACGAGACTTTTATTCATCACCACAAAAGATATTTTATAAACACTATCTACCCAATTAGGCGGTGATTACCTGGACAGAAAACCCATAATCATTCCTAATCGGCTATTAAGTATACTATTACACTAATCAACATTACTTGGGCCTCTTACATATCATAATGTAACAAAAATCAATACCCGAGAATTCATACCACTTTGCTAAATCTACGCAAAGGAATTTTGATCTTTTAATCACCCACTAGTAAATTTCCTCTTTAATGTTTTCAACCGCCTTTGTTGTGCTTGTGGTTTTACCTTTGGAAACCTTAGAGGGTGTTGGGCTGTCCATTTTTTCCCTCTTTTAACTTATGACTTATCTAATAAGGGTGGATAGGGTGGTCATCACCTCATCACACTATCACACCCAATAATGTTGTGCCACCTAAATCCATCACATTTCATCACTAAACCCATGTTGTGGTGTTCACTTTTCATCACTTTTCATCACTAAACTTTTTTTTTTAAATAAACTAAAAACAATAATGGTGGTGGTGATGACGGGTGGTGGTGATGGTGGTGACAGGGGGTGAAGATGATGATGGTGGTAGTGATGACGGGTGGTGGTGATGGTGGTGACAGGTGGTGATGACGGGTGGGGATGATGGTGGATGGTGGTCGGCGACGATGATGATGATTGAGCTGTAAAAAGAGAGAGAGAGAGAGAGAGAGAGAATGGATAATTATGGCTATGATGTGTGTCATGAAAATCCATCACGGACCGCCCTAAGTCAAAAGTAAAAAAAAAAAAAAAAAAAAAAAAAAAAAGCGTGTGGGTAATTGTTTGAAAATGAGCTTTTAGAATATTTTGTGCTTTGAAAAGAAAAAGAGAGGGGAAAAGTCATAAGTCACAATTTGTAACTTCCGGGACCCTCTTCAGAGGGTGTATGGGATTGAGTTTCAAAACAACTTATTGACTTATTGGCTTTTCCAAGAAGTCAATAAGCTGTTTGTGTAACCCAAAAGCACTTTCTGTTTTGACTTTTAGTTTTTAGCTTTTAAGGGTGAAAAAACTGTTTTTGAGAAGTTAGAAATCCTGGCTTTTGGCTTTTGACTTTTGGAAAAAAATTACAAATCTACCACACATACAACCAATATTCACAATAAGTTAAGCGAAACACTTAAAAAAAACAATCTATTTACTTTTTAACGTTTCTCATCCCAAAAGCTAATCCAAACACTTTTTCTAAAACTTATTTTCAAAAAGTGATAAGCCATTAAAAGCACTTTTGCATTTCCGAACTCAATCCCAAATACCCACTCAATCACCATCCAACCAATCTCCATTCGTTATTCTAAAATGCTCACACGATCTGACAACGAAATAAATCAACTTCAACCCTATCTCCTACGATCGTTTTCACACTCTGCAACCATCAATTTCATCAACCCACCATCCTTTTCACACGAGCTGCAGAATACGTAACTCTTTCACATAATTCTGTTTCTGCGTCCACCAAACGTATGCAATTAACTAAATCTTATTCTTATGTTTAAAATGTGTCACCTGTACTTGAACCTTAGCTTAAAAACAGTTAGTTGTCTCTCACAGATTTGAATCCGTCTGTGTAGCTTGAGCTTTGAGATTTGATAACCCTAATTGTCAAAATTAGGGTTACCAATTCGAAATAGATAGACACTTGTTATTTCAGTAGTTATTGCAACTTGATTTGGTTAATTTAGTTGTAGACAAACTTCTGAATTTCGACGATAGTTGTCTTGAAAATGGCGGTTTTATGCTTCGTGTCCCGCCTTTTTTGCATTTAGGATAGGTGTTTTGATTTGAGAGATAAGAGGGATGATGGACAGTTGTTTTCTAAGTAGCCATAGCCATAGCCGATACGGGTATGATGCTTTGCTGTTATGTAACTTTGATCTAATTGAACAAAACTAGGCTGTCTGTTAGAAGTCTTAATGTTTAGAACAAGATATGTTGCACTAGTGTTTACTAAGGTACTGGTTCACTGATTGATTGCAGTTAGTTGGTTAGTTGAGGAAATTACTTTCCAAAGTTAGGCAGCCTTTGTGTAATTCTTTCCAAAGTTATGACTTACTGATCGTTGAGAAGCGTTGTGGGTCTTTTTCGACTGTCATATTTGTTAGCAAGTCAAGAACGAGACTAGAAGAGGAGAGTACGCCGTTTTGTAAATCAAGGTGTTTGGTTTGCCATGCACTGAGCATCTTGCTCTGGTACCATGAAAGCGTTTATGTGTAAAGTACTTCTCGCCGTTCAATAAACTCAGAACTTGTTACAATGTATAATCGTCAAAAGTAACTCAAAAGATCAAAGGAACACAAAAAGACTACAATAATAGCTAAGCAGTTGAAGTAAGTATAGTGAGGTGAGGAGTCTGCGTAAGATGTTGACGTTACGTTTGAAACTTCCTTATCAGAAACCAAAATCGGGTATTGCTGATCTCCCACAGTTATGTAATAAGACCCCTCTTCAATCACCATCAATCCATCATCATTTGCTGTTCTAAAATGCTCACATGGGCTAATAGCGAAGTCAACTTCAACGCTTTCTCCTGCGATCGTTTTCACACTTTCAAAGCCTGCCAGTTGCGTTAACGGCTTCCCATTTCCATCCCCACTTTGGTTTTGCTTCAGGAACAGCAAAACAGCATGTGTACCATCCATTTCGCCATGATTTTGAACCTCCAATGTTGCAGAAAACTTGGCCTTTTCACATGCTTCTGTTTCTGCGTCGTCAACAGGTGTGTAAGTAATTGAATCTGAGGTTTTAAGTGTGGCACCCGTGCTTGAGATTTGGCTTAAAAACAACTTGTTTTGTGTGACATTTTTGAATTTGTATGTGTAATTTGAGTAGCTGAGCCCGTAGCCGAATGGGAAAACTGTGGGGCCTGTGTAGAATCTATACGTACGGCCTGGATAGCCTGTAGATGGATCTGGTCTCATTCGCATGTCTGTCATTGGTGTGTTGTTGAATTCTTTTGGATACCATGTCATAGGTAGCTTCCCACCTGCAAAGGCGAGTTCAAGTGCATTGTTAGTTCGTGAAATGACCTGCTAATTGGTAATGATAGAGGCGGCAAGAACTATGGTGTTCATGGTTTGGTTTTGACGTTTTCTATGTTAAACTGTGAGCGAAACCATCAGTAACGGCTTTTAACCATTGTGAGTCAAAACCAAACCGTTGAAAATGAAAAAGAAGCCAACCCAACCGTTGCTGAAAGTTTGGCTTCGGCTTGGGCTTCTTGGATTTCAAACCAAACCATGAACACTAGGAAATAATGGCGGATTGATAAGTGGTCAAATCAGGTTTATGTTAAAAATTAGGCACTTTTTAGTATGTGTCAACTGCAAACACCTTTTATTCTTTTTATAAATATTAGTATAAAACAAGTTAGTGGGTTGAGATAATCAAATATAGAGATTATAGACCCCATTTGACCCGTTTCATTTTTAGCTAACATTTTTTGTTTGGACCCGTAAAATACGCCACAACCCAAACTGACCCATCTTAAATAGAGTTACCTGGATTATGATCACCAAAGATGACTTCTGCAAGTGCAATGCCACCTGACTCACCAGGATAACCACCCCACAGGATCGCACCGATATTTGGATCACTTTTCGCGAACGAAATATCCACAGGACCACCACAAATCATAACCAAAACTACTGGTTTCTTAGCAGCTTTAGCAACTGCAGTGATCAAATCCTGTTGCTGACCTGGCAGCGCCAAATCCATACGATCAAAATCTTCCCTTTCCTCAGTCTGATCCAATCCCATAAACAGAACAACATAATCCGCCTTTTTAGCAACCTCAACAGCCTCACTAACAGAAGCAGTTGTACAGTTAACAGAGTCACATCCTTTGTGAAACTGTGTAGTGTTCACATAGTTTTGAAGTGCTTTAAGCGGTTCAACAGATTTGCATGGTGGGCCCGCATAGTTTCCTATGAGGGTGCGTGAGGAGTTCGCATTAGGACCGATAACGGCTAATGATGAGATGGTTTTTTTCAATGGGAGGAGTTTATCGGAGTTCTTTAAAAGGACAATGCCGGTTCTTGCAGCCTCGAGTGCTAGGTCCTGGTGCGCTTTGGAGCAGACTTGGTTTGGACCGATGGAGCCGTATGGGAGTGAACTCGGGTCCCCATTGAACAAGCCAAGTCTCATTCTCATGGCGAAAAGGTTGCTAAGGGCTCTGTCTATGTCTGATTCTAGAAGAAGCTTCTTTTGGATTGCTGATTTGGTGTGGTTGTTTAGGTAGGTACCACAGTTAAGATCCATGCCTGTTATTTTTTTCACATAACATGAAAATTAACAACATTATATAGAAAAGAGGAAGGTCCGGTTATGGGTCAAAATCAGTACTTTTCGGTTCAAGTCGGGTTTGGTTGACCAAGAACACTTTTTGTTCAAATGTTTTAGATACTTACGTGATAAGCGATTTCTGAATTAAACGGTTTAGGAGGTTCATGTGTTAAAAACACTTGGGGCGACTTCGGACCCATTTGACCTTTTTCCTTTTAAATTGACTTTCTAAATTTTTTTCAGTATGACCCGTTAGAGAAATAGCATAACCTGAATCAACCAATTCATTAGCAAATGGGCCGACATAACATAAACTGAACTGACCCGTACATTGATAAAACAACTAAATGAAAGTACAACCTGCTTTCAACACTTCACTAACTGCATCTTCTGGTGTTTTTGTATAGTTTTGGACTTCATATATGATGGATACTGCATCACAATCTGAAGCAATGTACCTGAACAAAGATATAGAATTTCAAGTATGCCCCCACTATTGTAAGTGAATCTATAACACAGAATATAGTATTTGACATGACATATAATTTATAAATCCAAATTACTAACTTAATAGGTAAAAAGTACTATGAAATGTTTTCAAACTAAGAATTATTGTTAATCTCATGATCTGTTAAACTAGGGGTGTGATTGTGTTCGCATGTTGAACCTTAAACGAACCTATAAATCTTCATGAGCCTGAAAATCATGTCAGAAATGCGTATTCTTGGGTTCACAAGAACATTGCTCGTTTTACCTGAAAATAGTACTATTTTATTTTTTTCGCATTTTTAATGCTCCAAATGTACGAATATACATTAATAATACAAATGTGTATATACAATTACGCTTAAACAATAAAACTTATAATGAATTTATTTTTATCTTTTAAATTGTGGTATGAAATGCCCAATTAAGTTAAGTTATGACCTAGAAAACACTTGTTTAGTTCATTAAAGATAAATGGGTCGCGAAGCCGCCATGTTGACATGGATCCGACTTGATCCTATTTAGACTAAAACAGTAAAACCAAACGTGTTACTTTCTTGTTAGGTTGTGTCATTTCAAAAATTCACATCCATAGGAAAAACCAAGCATAGCACTTTTCATGGATCAAATAGTAATTATATGTTTTTTTTTTTTTTTTTTTTTTTTTTTTTTTTTTTTTTTTTGTTCTTTGTGTTTCTTATATTACCCTTGAAAGCCCCATTGCTTTCTAGCAATGTTGGATAACAAATTTTTGTCAGCACAATTAGGCACTCCATTGACACGGTTGTAAGCGCACATGATTCCGCTAGCTTGGGCATGTTGTATGCAACTTTGGAAGGGCGGCTGATACGTGTCTGCAAGATCTTGCTTCGTCACCTATTATTATATTTTCACGTAGGATTAGCGTCTTATGTATTTGTAGGTAAACATAAAATCTAGTGTTTTTTGGTCAAAATGGGTCGCTCTAATGAAAGTTGATCCAACTCATCTGTTTTTATTCTCAAAGTAACATATAATGATACCAACCGAATAATTCGTGAATGCAGATAAAAGTCTAATGCAAAACCGAAGGTGGTGAAAAAGCGCACAAGCGAAAGTATAAGGAGGTAAAAGGAAAAGAAACTAACCTTGGCATCAAAACTAAATCTACCAACACCATTCCAGTGATCCAAATCATAAGCAGTGAAATGTTTGCAACAAGCAGAAGCTTGAAGATGTCCATCTTTAATCCCTCCACCTTCAAAAGTGTCACCTTGGACCCCTCTAACATAAGAAATTGCATATTTACCACCGACCAATGGGTCTTCGCCAGGTGTCTCTTGACCTCTACCCCACCTAGGGTCCCTAAACACATTGATGTTTGGAGCCCAAAATGTCATTCCATTGGCTTGCCCTTGATTATAAATTGCCCTTGCCTCCAATCCAATTGCCTATATTCTAATAATATTAGTTAGGAATGGCAAACACTACAACGAAGTACACCTTTAGCGGAGACCAATGTCGCCGCTATTGCCTTTTAGTACGATGAAACCACGTTCAATGATCTAATGATCCATCGAAAGGCGACACCAAGGCGGGTCACCGCTATTGGTGTCGCCGCTAATAGTCTTATTTGTTGTAGTGAAAAGAATCGAAAGGAGAATCCGAAACATTCATAACAAGAATTATAGCCTGAGATTAGTTAGAAAAAGGTTATAGTATTAGGCGATACCCGTCCCTCTTACTTGGAACCTACTTACCTCTTTACCTAAATCGTAAACATTTTTTTACGCATCTTTTTATTGGGCAATAGAGTAATTACTAATATGCTAACTTATAGGTTGTAATATTTCTAATCTCCAGAGTTAATAATATACAAGAACAATAGGATAGTAAAAAAATGTACTTGGACATCCTAATGAATAACTATTAACAAACTAACGACTATACCTAATACCTGCGGGTAAACCTCATTCCCGACAAGTAATGAGAAATTGCGTACCTAATGGGCTAGGACCAAGCACGAGATCCATCTCATTGTCATCTCTAAAGTTTAACTTAATTACATCGTGTATAGACAATACATATTTTGTACTGGTTACAAATTACACCTCAAGGTGTAGTTTTATAAAGCAAAATATATTTCCTCCGTCCCATTTTAGATATCATGGGCCCACAAACACACAGATTACAAAATCTTTTTTTTTGTCTTTTATGGGCAAAACTGAAAATTGCTTAGAAATGGACATTTAATTTGAGAAAACAAAAAATAAAAAATTGGACATTTAAAATGAGACGAATGGAGTAACATTTAACTGGGTATAAAACAACATATTTTTACCATTTACACCCAACATACTATTTTCACTTACACGCCAACGATATAGAGTTCTATAATAAAGATCATATTTAATGAGTACAAGAATATGTTCATACTATTTTCACCTCCAATGGACCAATATAAATAGCTTATAAAATAATAATATTATTTAATGAATTTGATATTTATTAAATTGAGTTAGTTGAATAATGAAGAGTAGTTAAATAAGGAAAGAGAAACAAATGATTAAAGCAAATCGTTGTAACCACACCTCCTACAACTATAATTATATAGTTTTAAATCGGTACTTAGTTAACTTAGTTCACCTGGCCAATTCGGTACCATAGCCCGACATCAAAAGAAGCCGCGGTTAGGATAACTTGTGGGAAACTTGTGGTGGACTTGATTGTACCATTGAGTAAAATGCCAAATCCTGAGTTAGAAACGCCGTGTAATGCCTCTGACCACCACTCATAGGCGGGGATACCTAGTCGTGGTATAGCTGGTGCAGCATTCACTAGTTGCGAAATCTTCTCGTCAAGTGTGAGACGCGAGACAAGGTCTGAGACACGTGCGGGGATGGGCAGTGTAATGTTGCAAAATGGGTATGAGTTGGTATCGAGTTTGGATGAGTCGCATGCGAATGGTGGCTGAGTCGACTCGGTGAGTATGAGAATTATGAGGTTGACACATAATATTAGTTGTATACTACCATAGAGTCTCATTGTGCCTTTTCAAGCACAACTAATTGATGCAAAAGTGATTGGAGATATATGGAGAGAATGGAAGGTAAAGGTTGGAGTAAAAGAGAAAAAAAGATAGGGACTAATAACCTTCTAAAATTATGATAGTGAACTATAAGCTACAATAAGTAAGAATTACTCTATGTTATGTTAATATTTATGAAAGTCATAAATAATTTAACAAAAAAAAAAAAAATATTATATAAAAATTAAAGATTTTCTGGTAATAATTTTATGAGCTTGTAACATTTGAACCCTTCACTTTATTTCAGACCTATTTGAATCATCTAGAGATTGTTTTTGTGTGCTTTTCTTTATAAATATCATATGAAAACATTGTTTTTACATCAGTAAACGATGTTCTCTTCATAGAATCAACCAACCTCTCCAAGTTGAAGACATTGACATACCTTTGACGAACATGAGATTGACCCATCAATTGTTTTTGGACATAGCGATTACAAGAGCACTAACAATAATTTGGGGAGTGGATTGGCTGACCGCTAGGGTGGCTCAACCCACGGTTGGATTTGAGGATACCACATAGGGCCCAAAATTTTAGAGGCCCAATTTTCTTTTATCCTTTTGTCTTACATATATATCTGTATCTATACTTACTAATATACTAGTGGGTTTACCCGCGCGTTGCCGCGGGATCCAAATAAAACCTTACAAAAAAAAAAAAAAAATTAAAGCATTGTGGGGCGAGAATTTGCAATGGCCAACCCGATCGGTTTTGACATATAGTAAAGATGGGTCATTAAACCAAGACGCAATGCATGAAAAATACTCACATCAGGTTATAGCCTTGATGGTCAGTGGAGTCGTCAACCAGCTTCTTTGTAAATAATTACAACCTAAATATTAAAACTTGACATATACAAATGTGTTGACAGATCTCAAATATAGATTTATTGATTATTATTCTATTTTCCCCATTCTTGTACAACAAATTTTATTAGTTATTCCTTTTTTTTCCTTTTACTTTTATACAAACAAATGATGCCTTCCATAAGCTATTACTATTAAGATGATGAAGAACAAGATAATTGAAGAATATTGAATGTTGAATCAGTTACAAACTAATGATTATGACAATCAATTATCATTTTCATAACTATATAACACATAACTTCAACTTTAAATATAATAAAGTAAAACCCCATAACTATTAAACCCTTCAAATGATAAATAATTAACACACATTTACTTCTAACATTCAATGTGAAAGAAGTTTCTAACATCAATGCCTTATATTTAACTTCAATGTATACACAAAATATAGATATTCTCTTCTACATGTGATATCTATATGCCAATCTTTCCAGAAAACAGTTGACTATTGAAACTACATTTATAAAAGGGAAAATCGCGAAAATAGCCACTTGACCAAGTGACTTACGAGAAGCCTCACCGGAGACGCCTTAGGTGCCTCGAACTTGGTGACACGTGGGTAACTGACAAATGCTTCAATTGCAATTGCAATTCCTTGTGCTGATTACTTTAATGTCATATGGCTATATAATACATTTTCCACTTGTGATAACTCTTAGTTCTTTTTAGATGTATGTATAAAGTTCATGTGACGAAGACTTGCTCTACCAAGTTACACGAATATCTAAGTAACTATAGCTTATGGGCTTGTTGTCTTAAAATTAAAAAATTTTTCGATGGTAGCATCAGCATGAACTGTACAAGGAAAACATACCATCAAATTTAAAAAAAAAAACAATTTAATAAAAAGTGTCTTAACATAAATTAGTTTTGTGTAAAATTTAAGTAGTTCAAGATTACATGGTCATACACTCATACCATCTAAAAGATACTCATGAGCTAAATAACCCAATGTGCCAGAAAGCTCAATGGAGATGCAAAGCATGCCACTTACTAATCCATAAAAGAACATCTGCATATACAAAAAAAAGCATGAGATATTTAAGGGGAGTCACACCAAATTATTTGATGTCATGTGTATCCTAATGCTTGTGTTGTACTTACACATTAACTGCATAAGGTTGGTGTATCGAGCAGGCTGCAAATGTGAGTGCTGTTATGACGGAAATAGCTAAGGCTCAACATGCTTCTATTTCAATGTAGTGTTAAATGGTTTTTTTACACCATCTACTTTCCACTGAGTTTAGAAAAATATGGTTCAATCATAAAAGTTTTTCACATTGTTACTAAAAAAGATCAATCCAACAACCAAGCAACTACAAATTACAAAAAAACTACAGCTTAAGCATGCATACGAATGAAAATTTTTAAGTGGAATGAATAAACGAAATTAGTTGCCTATTATGATTTATGAATCAAGATTGAAATTTTTATAGTTTCAACATGTAGAAACAAATACTAAAGTTAAGCAAAACGAAGTAATTGGTTAATATTATAAACTATATAAATTATAGAAACTAACCCTGTACCACATCATCATCACAGAACAATCTTATAATCAATTACAAGTAATAAAAATATACATAAATAGTTTTAAAAGTATAAAATAAAACAATATCAACGCGAATTTGGAAAACGGATAGTTGATTAAAAGAAAAACTAACCTACAAGAACTTCAAAACTGGTCGTTGAATTCTATGTAGGTCAGTGGGGTTTCTTTCATCATCATATAAAATAACCACAAAGCATGAAAAATTACCAATAACTTGAGAAAACAATTACCTTTTATGAGGGTAAGAAATTGGAAGAACTATCTCTTAATACGGAGGCACACCTTCAAGAATATGATGAGTGGGTAACTGACAAATACTTCAATTGCAATTGCAAGAACCGCTGAGTTGTCTGAGAAGTAATAAAGAAGTAAAGGAGGGAATTGAAAGAGATAGGTATGGTAAAAGGGCAATGATGGAATAACCGGCTCAATAATAACCGGTGCGCGTTGTCGTTCTAACTCAATAATAACCGGCTCCAACCTGTTATATACACAACTGCAAACTTTTGACGTTGCTTAAAATACCAAAAGTTTAATTATTTACTTTAGAGTTAATTGCCAATTTAGTCCCTGAGGTTTGTTAAAAATTGCTATTTTCATCCAAATCTTTTTTTTGTTACATCTGTGTCCCTGAGGTTTTATTTTTTTGCCATTTTAGTCATCAGCACTAACTCAGTTAACAAAAACCCAGTTAAGTCAAGGGCATTTTTGTCCATACACACCAAACTTTTTCCTTTTACCATTTTCATCCAATTCTTATAACCTCTTATTAATATATCTTCTCCACCATGAACCCTACTTCTGCACTTTCACTTTTCACCATTTTCACCCCATCATCGATCAGACACGTCCGAACAGTGCAGAAACACGCCCGAATTTCACTTTTTCTTTCGCTATCGTGTTTAATCGTCGAGGTTTGACTTTCCCGTTGACTCGTCATAATCAGAGGCTTAGTGATCTGTAATTTTCAATTCTATTAATCATCGTAGACTACTGATCCTCAAAGAAAGCCCATAATTTCATAGCATGATTCTTTATTATCTGTTTTTAATCGAGGGCTCAAACTCTAGGGTTTATTTTGGGAATAATAGTTTAAATCGATTGGTGGTTAAATTTTAAGTGGATGGGTTTTTAATCGTTCTCAGGGCTTGGTCTAGTGGCACAAGCAATTTTTTTTTTCTTTTCTTCCTTTATCATTCAAGTTGTATAATTTCAATTAAAAGGTGTTTTGTTATTACGAGGAATCAATATATATATATATATAGGGTAGGGTTCAATTGAGAACCAACCCTTAGTTAGGAACTTTAGGAACCAATCTCATCCATGCATCTTCAATGACATGATGGTAAATATGTTAAACATTAATTAACTTTTTAATTAAATCAAGGGGTAATATTGTCTTTTGGTATGTGAGTATTAATAGGTTATTTAGTATACATTGTAACTGACAAAAACCACAACTAATATCATTTGTGCGTACAAAAAAATTATACTGTACGATAAACATTAAACAACTATACGTCAGTGTATATTCATATTCCAACAATTATACATCAGTGTATATTCCAATCATTGCTACAAAAACATTATACTGTACGATAACATTAAAACAACTATACGTCAGTGTATATTCATATTCCAACAATTATACATCAGTGTATATTCCAATCATTGCTACAAAAACATTATACTGTACGATAAACATTAAACAACTATACGTCAGTGTATATTCATATTCCAACAATTATACATTAGTGTATATTCCAATCATTGCTACAAAAACATTATACTGTACGATAACATTAAAACAACTATACGTCAGTGTATATTCATATTCCATGCACTCACACGAACTGATAGGTTGGTCTTATCAAGAGTAACCTGAAACAAAGAAAAAGGTTGTTTAGCATATACATCAGTGTATACATACAAATATACATCAGACCCCAATAAAATTGATGCTATAGAACAGTGTTTAGTATCGTCATATTCAAACAATTATACATCGGTGTATAGTCCAATCATTGCTACAAAAAACATTTTACTGTACGATAACATTAAACAACTATACGTCATTGTATATTCATATTCCAACAATTATACATCAGTGTATAGTCCAATTAGTACTACAAAAACATTGTACTGTACCATAATATTCAACAAATATACGTCAGTGTATATTCATATTTCAACAATTATACATCAGTGTAAAGTCCAATTACTGATACAAAAAACATTCTTTAGTACCATCAAATTCAACATATATACATCAGTGTATATTATTTAATAATAATAATAATAATAACTATGTATAAGTCAACAAAACAATTAAATAAACAGTAGGTGAGATTTAAGTAAATAAACTATTACATGGAACAGTGACGATGAGGATCAGATGAGGATTGAGGCGAATTTGGGATGAGAAATTATGCTTTGTGAGAATCTGCCATTGTGCTTCACTGTCGGTGTTGGAATGGACCGATTGGGTTGATAATAATAATAATAATAATAATAATAATAATAATAATAATAATAATAATAATAATAATAATAAGATGATGATTTCGAAGGAAGGAGACGGTGGTTAGGGTTTGGAATTGGGGTTTTTTTAGAGAGAGAAAGTATAGGAGAGAAGAGTGGTGTGAGAATGGTGGAGAGAAAGAGATGGGGGATTTTATAACTTTTTTTTAAATTAAAATATAAAACATAATTGTTCAATTACCATCCTACCCTTAGATCAAGATTAAAAGATGAATGGCTCAGATTGGTTCCTAAGTTCCTAACTAGTACCTTGGTTCCTAATTGATCTTTTTCCTATATATATATATATATATATATATATATATATATGTGGTTGTTGCGGACCTTACAAAAAATGTGGTTGTTGCGGTGGCAGGGGGTAATGGTGAGGCGGTGACTGATGCTGATGCTGATGCTGATGGCTGAAGAGAGAGAGAGGGTGGTGATGGTGGTTGCAGTGGCAGGGGTGATGGTGATTTCTTTAAAATATATATATATATATATACATATATATATATATATATAATATCTAAAAGAAAATTAAAATAAATTTATAAAGGGTTTTGGATGAAAATGGTAAAAGAAAAAAGTTTGGTGTGTATGGACAAAAATGCCCCTGAATTAACTGGATTTTGTTAACTCAGTTAGTGCAGATGACTAAAATGGCAAAAAAATGAAACCTCAGGGACACAGATGTAACAAAAAAAAGATTTGGATAAAAATAGCAATTTTTGACAAACCTCAGGGACTAAATTGGCAATTAACTCTTTACTTTATATATTTTCAACAGAGATTTTTCCTTGTATTTGAATTCAGTACCTTTGTATCACATCAAGATACGACTCTCCACGAGGATATTGATACCTGAGTTTGTCTTTCTTCCTTGACCTTTAAAAAAAGACCATTGAATGGAAAGGTATAAAATTATAAAAAATCGAATATTTCATATTTAACATACTCGTATTCTTTAGAAATGTTCTTCTTTATTTTTTCATACGTCATACCGTCACACACACCAACATTTATCTCATCAAGTGCACGCCATTGTATCTATAACGTAAAGAAAGTACACAAATTTTACAAATGATAAGTGATCAAAGAAGTAATTTATGTGACATGTAAAACTAACCTTGGGAAATCCAACAATTTGATTTGCAGTCAAAATTGTTTGTTGCAATGTACTTGTCCAAATCTAGGTGCATAAATAAAAAAAAAAAAAACAATATAAAACATTGCAAACTTTGTGCAATAAACAAAGAAAATGCAAATAGTAAAATAAGTAATAGTTCTTACATAAGCATTTTTTTGAAGGCAAGATAGTTCATGTTGGCCTTCAATTGAATGTTATAAGAGGAGGACTTGAATTTCACAATCAATCTCATTCAATTTGATCCTTAGGGTTACGGAACTTGAAGGGACAAGAGGTTAATGATCTATATTTATGAAGGAAGAAGGCAAACAATTGAAGGGTATTGATGGAAGAAGGAGGGTAGTATTGTAAAAGTCTTTTGATATTGTAAAGGAGGAGGTGGATGAAATGCCTATATTACCCTCTTAAGTGTCTTAATTGTCCCAATTATGCCCATAATACCCTTAAATTTCTTGCTTAAATATGTTGTACATGTTGCTTGTTAAGTTGTACGGAAATGCAAATTACCTTGTTGTACATCACTCCTCCTTTAAAATGTATTATAGATTATAGATTATAGATTATAGATAATAAGTGTTGGATGGGTAAAATTGTCAATTGATATTCACTAATTAAGTTGACAACATTATAATTTCATTTAGTTAGCTAGACAAATTTAATACTAACAATAATTTAGTTAGCTAGACAAATTTAATACTAACAATAATTAATCCTCAAACTAACCTTGATAAGCAACATAAATGCCAAAGTGAAAAGAGCATGTAATCAATTTCTAACATAACCAATTTCTAGCATCAATTCACAATCACGACGAGCTTTAATTTATAACTATTATCAATCCAAGCCATCATCATTTTCTAATTATCATCATACAACCTCAAAAATAATTTACTACACACTATATCACTTATTTCTCTCCGGTTACAAATCCTTCAACGGTGCTTGTTGAACAAGAGACGGGGTCGCAACCATCACCGTCACCATTAAACCTCTGCTCTCCGGCGTCATCCACAATCGCCACCCATAGTGTGTTCTTTTTCTCGCCTCTTTGTGACCAGTTACAAATCTTCAACATTCCATAATAACGGGTATCTTGTTCCCTTGCAAGGTAAATCACAACTATAACTATTCATACCCACAAAATTGTGCAATCACCGCAAAAGAAGCTAAATTATAAAAATAAACTAGATTAAAAAATTTAAAACAAACCTTGTAGTCTTGCACTTTTGTATTTCGTCATGTTGGAGCCTAGGGGTGAGCAAATTAACCGTCATAACTGAAAACTGAACCATAACCAACATAACCGAACCAATTTTAACCAATAACTAAAATAACCAATAGTTATGGTATGAAATTTCTTTTACTGACCGAGCGGTTATGGATATGGTTATGAAGCTTGGTTATCCGATATAACCAAACCGAACCGAACTTGTAATGTTAAGTTTATATAATAGATTTATGTTTTACATTAATTATGTTAGAGGTTTTTTTAACTATAATACAAGTATGTTATTAATAAAATGATCTTGATGTAGTGCTCTTTTTTCATGATGAATTAAACTTGTAATCAAAGGCTTAAGTATGTTTTTTTGTTAATATCTTATTAAAAGGAATCCCATATTGGTAATATAACTAGAAAGTATAGTCTTGATAGCCTTATAAAAATAACCCAAGCTAAGTCCAACATTATAGGTTTCGTTTTTTAAGACCAATTGGCTTTTAACTTTATACTTTAGCCAAAAGTTAGTTTTAATTGATTTTTGGGTTAATAACCGAAATGACCATAACCGAATTCATAACCGAGCTAGCGGTTATGGTTAGGGTTAATGGTAAAAACCGAATCAAACCAACTTCTGTAGTGTTTTCTATACTTGCGCACCTACATAAAATGATATATCTAAATAATAAATTCGAAGATTATTTACAAAATAACACAAGCTTATTATTGTAAGCAAATATGGTTTAAGAAACGAAACATTTACAAAAAATATATTATAAAAAGTTCATTGTACGGAACAAGACGTTGCGAAGGAATTAATTTAGAGAAAATATAAATGTTAAAAAAATACCTTTGAGTTGCACAATATTCAAAATAAAGCTTCTTCCTCCCAGGCTCCCATCCTTGTTGCATTTCTTCATCAGTTCTACAATCTTCTTTAACAATACAACCACAGAATAATTTCCAAAAGATTATCAATTTCCTTATAATGCAAACACACATTATACTTTTGTTTCAAGATTATGGGTTGTAAACTTAGAAGAACTATTTTTTTTTTCTCATTTCTCCTTCCATTTTAGATCCACTTTTTTTTTTTTTTAATTAACTTTCATCTTTACTTTACGCACAACACATTTGAAACCCTAGGGGTGGCCCACGGCATGTTCAAAGTCTTTTTTAAGGCTAAGGCGGGTAATAAAAATAGGGCCCTTTTTGCAAAAAAAAAAAAAAAAAAAAAAAAAAACTTGCTTTAGATCACATGATTCATATTAGGGGTGAACAAATTAACCGCTGTATGTGTGTATTAGGATCCAAAACAAACAAAGATTGATCAAACAAGTTAGTTTCAGGTGCGGAAACCCTAAAACTATCACAAAGTAATAATCAAACAGATTCAAACACGCAGATCATCATTTTCAATCAATTTCATTCACAAAACACTTGTTTACATGTAGAATAATGATTACAATCAAGGTTTAAATGTAAAACAAGTTTAACAAAATCTAGAGAGAGTTTTCAGAAAGAGGAGGGAATAATAATCATCAAAATTACATTCAAAAATGAACTTAACCTATTTATAGGCCTGCACATTCGCCCAAATCATTCATGCGAATGTGCAGGTTCGCCCACATTGACTGGTCGAACCAAGTTCTTCCATAATCTAAGTCTTCATTCGTATAAACATCTTCCTTCGCACCTTTAAATCCTCCTTCGCACTCTCTACAATCTTCCTTCGCACCTTCGATATTAACAAACCAAAATGTGTTTTACAATCCAAAGCTCTAGTCGCACTTTTGCATCTACAAACTCCCCCTCGACTATTGCTTGGATTGTGTTCGTCGTTCTTCGTCCAATCTTTTGTTCCACATTCTGATATGCCTTTGAATCATTTGTTCTCTGGTCAACACCGGTTCCTGAAATTGTTTCTGTTTCTTCGTTTTCAGCTCTGGCACCTTCTGCTTCTCCACATACTTTCCCAACTTCACATCATAATCACATCCGGCATTAATATCAAACGCAAAGCACAGAAATACCACACGTTGGTACTTTCCTGCTTGCTCAGCATCTTTAGCATCTGAATAAATCGGATTATAGAATAGCATGATGATATCCTCATGTGAACAGTTTATCAACCACATGGGATCAAAGATATGCACTTTCTTATAATTCGACTCTCCATCCTTCAAAACGATCACGGCCTCTGCAATCTTCCAATCATAATACCACCAGATGAAGTCTTTGGCAAAGTGTTGCGGAATAGGCATCAAAGGAATCTTTTTCAACACTTTCGGTGGTTTGTATTTCAAAGTCACTTTGGGCGTTCCAGTTATCTGATCAATATCCTTTTTATGAACAATTCGTTTCGGATATTGTGGTTCAAACAAGTCCCACTTGGTTCGGCTTTCACGAGTCATCTTTTCAGCAAAATAAGTAATCTGACTATTTGACGCTCCCGTTAAACGGTGACGACAAATGTCTCTGATTGCCCAATACGGAAGGGTCTTCAAGTGATGAAACTTCTCAAAATACAAGATCCCCTTCTCCCATTTCACTGCGAAACACTTCAACTCTTTAACAAACTTCCAGGCCAATGCACGACCTTTGAAAATCTTATTGTGAAGTTTGTAAAAGCTGCCTTGAATGTCTGGTTTCGGACGATTATTCTCCTTTTCTTTCAGCTTCTTTAACAACTCTTTTAAGCTGTCTGATTGCTCGAACCGTGGCTTGTTGTGCCCTTTAAAGATTTCATCTTCAAAGACTTTGCTCTTATCTCTTGCAAGCTTCTCGGCATGGTTTAGCAGTTCGTCTGAGAAAGAAAATCCACATTCTTGATTTGTTCTGAAATATTGTGGATATTCGTTGCTCGTAATATCTTCCATCTCGACTTCCTCGAATGCAGGAACATCACGATCATCCGAGTGATTTCCAGCTTCTTTCTTAGGAATCTCAGGAATAAAATTATCAGCAAGTAATTCTTCTAACGTCATACCCACTTGCTTTGCTAAACCTTTCAGAATTTCTTTCGAAATAGCTGCAGACACTTCCCCATCCTCAAGATCAGGATCATCATACTCCAACTCGAAGAGTTTATTGTTAGATTCAAATATTTCTGGGAATCTGCTAGTCATGTCTATCGTCCAGACTCGATCGGTTAACATCTTACGATACTTATTCTTATCTTCTTCAGACAATGACTTCAATCTTTCGTTCCAGAAAATATCTTCATCATCAACATTTTCACCAGGAGCTTTCGAGCTCGATTCACCGCCCTTATCCGAATCACGTTTCTCGTAAGAAAACTTATCAACATCATCATCATCGTCATCACTACTATCAAATGCAGAGCCGTCTCCATTACTAGATCCATCATCCGATCCATCATCATCTTTATCATCCTTTTTCTTCGTCTTTGTATCATCACCAGCATCTTCATCTAGTTCATCATCTTCCTCTTCATCAGACAATTCAAAATCAACTAGCTATTCTTCTCTTTCTTTATCCACTTCACCAGCTTGAAGTTGAGGAGCCTGAGAATACAAGTTCTTGATCAGATCGTCCATATGCTTGTTATTCTTTTTCAGCTGTTTGTTCTCCTTCTTCAAGACTATTATCCTTCTGGTGTTACGTTGCTCATGTTTCAGCAACTTCTTGTTTTCTCTCTTCAGTTTCTTAATTGTCTTCTTCAGGTTCTCATTGTCATCTGCCGATGTGACTACGACTTCTAACATTTTATTGTCATTTGACTTTAGCTGCTCAATCTCCGTCTGTTGTTTTGTAATCAAATTCATCAACTCAGAAAATCTCTGATTCACAGCAGTCATTATGTCACTGTCCACCGATACTTTAGCCTTCTTTGGTGGTTCAACAGCTTCATGCAATTTTCCTTTCCTGATTTTCTTCAGCACATTATCCAATGCTTCATTCACATCATCCATTGGAATTTCTTCTGTTTGTTGTGTGCTAGATGTTGCTGCTGTCTTCTGTTTCTTTTGAGCAGGTGCAGTAACCGGTGATTTTGAACTAGTAGCTGGCGGCAGTTTCTTACCAGCAATCAATGATTCTATCTCTTTCTTTCTCTTTATACTTGGCTTCTCCTGCTTCTTCTTTTCTTTTCTAGCTGCTTGCACAGGAGAACCAACAAACGTCTCTTCAACATTAAAACTCAAATCATCTACATCAACGGGAATAGGACTTTTGTTCCCTTGATCTTCTTCTCTTTGGCTATCAGACACACCAGCCTCAGTGGCCTTGGGCATGGTCGTCACTGTCTCAGCATCCGAATTCCATTGTTCTTCCTCAATTGTCTCTTCTGAATCAATGGAAGCTTCATCAACAAGATTCAATCCCTTTTTCGCCATTCTCTTATTTCTACCTTGAGTTTTCTTCTTCTTTTCTGGTTCAGTAACCTCAATCCTTATCTCTGGTTTCTTGGTCTTACCACTCTTAGCGCCTACATTCACCACTTGTCTCTTGCGCTTAGCGTCAGGATCAACATGATGTAAAGGATTGTCAGCATCAGAATCACTGTTCGCATTCCTTACAAGCCCCTCACCCGGATCGTTATAATCTGCCCTAGCTAGATGACCAAACAAACGTCTAACAGGAGGACGTTCTTCAACAGATAAACCCTTATAGGCTTTCATTCTAGCTAGTGTGTTCAGCGACATGTGTTCCTGAACAACAATAGGTTTAGCATCTCTCTTCAGTTCTTTGTACTTGTGATCGAATATCATCCGAAGAAAACGAGGATATAATAGAAACTTCAGGTTCCTCGTTCCATTGACAGGTTCCAATAAGTGAGACATCAGCATGCCGGAAACATTGAACGGTTTGTTCAATACCAAAGCAACCATCATCGAACTGATGCTCTTCCTCATCATGTCATAACCTCCCGCAGCAGATCCGAATACATGGATTAAAACATGTGCCAATATTTGAACTGTGGGCACAGTTTTCCTTTATGCAACGAACCGTCAGTGATAGGTCCGTTATACTTCATCCTGAGAAAACACTTCCTTTGATCCATGAATGTGAACTCCTTTGGATCTTTCGGATCATCATCCAGATTCAGTGCTTCTCTTAAATCTTCTTCGCACACAATGACTCGTTGTCCCTGGATTTTGCTCGTCAAGCAAGATTCGTTCTTCCAGAAATCTAGTTTAGCGTTAGACCAGAATTCCTGAATCATGTCTCGGTAGATCACTGTCGGCGTAGCAATAGCATCTATTACTCTGCTTCGCTTCAAAAACTCAATGATACCAACAAATTCTGTGTGCTTCTTCACGTCGCCAAGATATGCACAACAGTTGTGCGCATTCTCAAAATCAAGCTGCTTTGCGGGCTGTGATGAGGATCCTGCTTGTTCTGTAGTCTTCTGTTGTTCAGACATTGTTAGATCTGCAAAACAAATCAAGAAAACATGTTAAAACCGGACAAAATAAACAAAATTGAAAATTTTTGGTCAAAACTCCTTCCTTCGCCCAAACGGTGGTACGAAGGTGAAATTGTATAGGTACGAATGAGAAACAGTTGGTACGAATGTGATGATTTTAATAAAAAGTTTCATTCGCCCAATCAAATTCTCTTTCGCCCAATTTAGGTTCTTCCTTCGCCCATTCGAACTGGTCGAAGGAGACAGTTCATATTTTTGAAAAATCAATTTTGAAATTTAGAGATCCTGAACATGTCCATTTGATTGAAATAGGACCTAATAGTGCCGATAATCAATCCTAGACTAACAGATTCATCAATTGTTGATTGTGTTTGTGTTTTCACCCAAAAACTAGGGTTTATACATTGATTTCACAATCTGAACTGTTTTAAACCTTTGTTTTGATTAATTCTCCCCCTAAAACTCACACACAATCAACCCTGACCAACAATTGTTAGGATTATGTTGTATTTAGAACAGTTTAAACGGTTAGGGCTCGTAATAGAAAAACAGAGATTAAACGGCTGAATCCGTGTTGAATACCTGTAAAAATGATATGAAACTGATCAGTGATAACCCACGAACACAATAGAACAATTTTTAATGAAAAATCAACAAGGTGAGGTTACGAGTAAAATCTGGAAAAAATTATAAGTGGGGTTCGAATGTGAGACTGGATATATATAGGCCTGTTCCTTCGCCCGTTTTGTTCATACGAAGGAGAAACTTTTCTCTCCTTCGACCCTATTGAAAGGGTTCGAATGAGATAAAAGGGTTCGAATGAGAAATATATCAGAAACACTCTCCTTCGCCCAACCAAAACATACGAATGAACATAGAAAATCCCACATTCGACCAAACGAATGGGCGAATGAGAATTGGAATTTTTGAAAATTTTCCAAATCTCAAAAACGAGTCCCGGTTCAATTATTTTCCAACTTTTAAGCATCCAACATTCATATTTTCACATTTTAAAAGTTACAAAGCTCAAATGGTGTATCCAGGTTTAGAAAATCGACATCAACCACCATCAGTTATCAAAAATAAGATGAAAAAGAAAAATCTTTTTGGATTTTCTAAAGTTTAAGCTAAAACACACCTAAAATCTTTTTGAGTTTTGTAATTTTTGACGAGAAAATAAAATGCAGAAATGTAAATGAAAAACTGTAAATATTTTTGTGATTCCGGTAAAGGGATCATATCAGTTTTTGAGAAATCTGATCACACCGTTGATCTTTTTGAAATTTTTATCATTAAAGACAATGTGTGATCTGGCAACTGCTGATATTGTGATCCACATAAACTCACATGCAGACTTTTATGCAGTGCTTTATACTGATACTGATATTTATAGTATAAACGCAATTGTCTGTGGTTCCCACGCACACGACATACTCCCGTATCAAGAAGTAAATGCACAAAGACTCATTGTAAAGCGTGATTATGCTTTCGTTGTCTCTAATTGTACAAGGTATAATGCATAGAGGTATACAGGTCAGCAAATTAATGCAGCAAAGTAACATATGCACTATACCAGGTTGAGGACTGATATTAATCATGATTTGCATCAATGATCAATACGATGTAATAGATAATCTTTGATTATCATATAACATGGAAAGTTCCTCAATTCGGTAACTTTAGGATTTGGCATATAGCTCTTTTATAAAGACACCCTGTCTGATCTAGGTCCGTAATGACTTACAGCAGAAGATCAGAGAGGCTATCCCCAGACAACTAATAACATAACGACCCTAAACCTCCGAGTTTTGTACAAATACCCTATCAAACGAAATTACGGTACTAAGACCATATGCCCATGAGGAGTTCATCCACACAACAAATCGTTTGATATGTATGTATCAGGCACGCAGTAATAGGTCTACGAAGCCTATCAGCACATCGCACAGACTCAGACACACGCCCTATATAGCATTACATTATTTAGAATGTGTCAGATCCCCACTGATGTACTATCATTTCCCTTTATACTCCAGGAAATCATTTTAGAATTTTCTGATTTTTATAGATTTTCGTATTTACTGTTCCCAAGGATAAGCTGGAGCATTTCAAATATGTGACTGCCCAGATATCGTTTGTTCACAGAAATCTGACGGCATTAATCTAAGGGAAGAAGATATAGCAGTCAGCAAAGAAATTTTTCAATTTTTATGGATTTTGAAATTTTTCAATGTTTTTGGATTTTCGAAATTTTTCTGAAAAACAGTAAAAAGTTAAACTAAAAAATGATAGACTGAGGTGGTGATCAGTCCTGTTTTTCTTTAATACCATTTGCTTTCAAGAGATAATCAAATCTGGATTTATCAAAAGCTTTGGTAAAAAGATCTGCGCGTTGATAATCAGTGTGGATTTTGACCATATCGATCAACTCTTTAGCATAACAATCACAGATAAAATGATATTTAATCCGGATATGTTTAGCCTTTGAGTGATTTACTAAGTCTTTTGTTAATGCGATTGCGGCCTCATTATCACAGTAAATAGGGGTTTTAAGAAATTGCAAACCGTAATCCACCATCTGCTGTTGGATCCAAAGAACCTGTGAGCAGCAGCTCGATGCTGAAACGTATTCTGCTTCACATGTGGATAGTGCAACTGCGGTTTGTTTCTTGCATTGCCAGGTCACGAGCCTGCTCCCCATAAACTGACATCCAGCCGTTGTGGATTTGCTGTCTTTGTCACAGCCGCCCCAATCTGCATCACTAAAAGCGATTAGGTCAAAATTATCATCATGAGGGTACCACAGTCCTTTCGATGGACAACCCTTCAGATATCTAAGGATACGCTTGACAGCTGCAAGATGACTCTGTTTCGGCTTCGATTGATATCGCGCACAAAGACATGTCGCAAACATTATATCAGGTCTTGACGCTGTGAGATACATCAGAGATCCGACGATTGCTCTGTATGTAAATGGATCAGTCAGCTCCCCCTTAAGGTCAACTCCAATCCCGTGATTGGGCTGTATCGGGGTATCCATCGGCTTCGAATCATCCATCTGGAATCGGCTCAAGACTTCAGAAACGTATTTCGTCTGGTGAATAAAGATCCCCGTTGGTCTTTGCTCCACCTGTAAGCCGAGGAAAAACTGCATTTCTCCCATAGCGCTCATTTCGAACTTTTCCTGCATAACTTGTTCAAATTCCCTGCACAGAAGTTCGTTAGTAGACCCAAAAATAATGTCATCAACATAAATTTGTACTAGAAGCAAATCATCTCCTGTTCGTTTCGTGAACAGTGTGCAATCTACCAGTCCGCGTTTGAATCCTTTCGAGAGAAGATACGTGCTCAGCTCCTCATACCATTGTCTCGGAGCCTGGTGCAACCCGTAGAGAGCTTTGTTTAACACATAAACCTTATCCCGGTGAATAGGGTCCTCAAAGCCCGGTGGTTGACCTACGTAAACTTCCTCTTTGACCACACCGTAAAGAAATGCGCTCTTTACATCCATCTGATACACCTTAAATTTCTTCCATGATGCAAACGCGAGGAACATTCTGATAGCTTCCAAGCGTGCAACCGGTGCATAGATTTCATTGTAGTCGATTCCTTCAATCTGATGAAAACCTTGAACGACCAAACGAGCTTTGTTTCGTACTATGACTCCTCTGTCATCCTTCTTGCACTTGAATACCCATTTGGTACCAATTTTCTTTCTACCAGGGGCAAATCTGTTAGGGTCCATACACCAAGTTTTTGGAATTGTAATAACTCCTCCTGCATTGCTTCCACCCAGGCGTCATCCAAAAGAGCATCCTTGTATGTCCGCGGCTCGACCTGCGAAACATAACAAGCAAATGACCAGTCATTCTGAAAACCAGATTTTTGAATTTTGGCATATAAAGCAAGATTGCCAATGTTTTCTGGTGCTTGAGCATTCTTCAGCTGCCCTCTCGTCATCACACTGTTACCAGGATCACCAATAACTTGTTCAAGCGGGTGTATCCGATGTATCCGAGATTCCGGATAATCAGGTACTTGTACTCCCGTTTGAGTTGTCAAATTCTCTGTAGAAGCCAGATCATTACCCACATTCGATGTTGAAGCATCAGTAGTAGATGGGTTCACTGGTGGTGTCACTGTAGCGTTGTCCAGAATAGCTTCACTTGTTGCATCATCGTCTTCATATTCTGATTCGGATGAATTAAGCGATGTAGAAGCCTCTTGGAACACCTCTTCTTCCAATACAGGAGCAATGGCATCATTAGAAGCTGCTTGAGGGTTTACCGTGATCGGACACACTAACGGTGAAGTTACGGCGTTTTCGACCTCGTAGTATAATCGAAGTACAGCTTCTTCAACCATGCTATCTAGATTGAATGATTCAAAGAAATCTTTGTAATCAAACATCCAATCTGGTCCTCCACCCTGTACATTTTGTGTATATCTTTGAACTTCGACATTAGCCCACTCCTCGACTTTTCTAGTTCTTTTGTTGAATACCCGTTTTAATGGGGTTGCATATCCAACAAAATAACCTTCTTCAGCCTTTGGTGCAAACTTTTCCGAAGGATTCAGCATTGTACATGGGGCACCAAATGGTTCTAGATACTCAAGATTCGGCTTGCGTCGGTTCAACAGCTCATAAGAAGTCTTGCCAAACTTCTTCACTGTCAAAACACGGTTAAGAGTATAACATGCCGCGTAAATAGCTTCGTTCCAGAACATGACTGGAAGATTTGAATCCGCAAGCATAGTTCTCGCCGTCTCTATAAGAGTCCTGTTCTTTCTCTCTGCGACACCGTTCTGCTGGGGTGTGTACGGAGCACTATATTCATGATGAATTCCTTTGTTTGCACAAAGATCCTCCATCTGAGCATTTTTAAACTCCGTCCCATTGTCACTCCGGATTCTTTTGATCTTCAGACCATATAAATTCTCCAGACGTGTAAACAGAACCTTCAAATTGTCAAAAGTGTCGCTTTTCTGATGCAAACACATTACCCATGAAAATCTGGAATAATCATCAGTCACCACAAGACAGTATAATTCCCCGACATGACTTTTACGTCTGACTGGACCGAATAAATCCATATGCAAACGTTCAAGTGGCAGCTCAACAGAATTAACTTTCTTTGGTCTATGGGATTGTTTGTGCTGCTTGCCCTTCTTGCAACTGATACACTTGTCATTCAGATGGAAGTGTTTGACATTAACTCCCGTGACAAGTTCATTCTTCACAAGCTGATTCATCTTTCTCAAATGTATGTGTCCCATTCTCATGTGCCACATAATGGATTCTTTTTCTGTAGCCTTGGAGAGGAAACACGTGACTTGGCCATGGGTGGTCATTGCTTTAGACATGTCGAGAATATACAAGTTGTTAACTCTCGGTGCCTTCAGCATCACCCACTCTTTTGGTAGCTCAAACCCAGGTTTCAAGATATAACAGGATTTGTCATCAAAATACATTGAAAATTGTTTATCACAAATCTGACTAACACTGAGCAAATTGTAGTCTATCTGTTTCACATAAGAAATCCGCTCAAATGTTACGACCCCATTGCTTACACTACCCTCCATAGTAATGTAGCCTCCCTTATTTCCAGCAAATGCCACATAACCTCCGTTAATGTTTTTGATGTCAAAGAGTAGCGTGAGGTCCCCTGTCATGTGACCAGAAGCTCCACTGTCAACAATCCATAGGCTGCTAACAGGGCTAGCTGGAGCTCCCTGCACATTTAAAGTAGATCAATTAGTTCTTTCGGGGGACCCAAGCATGTTTGGTCTTGGGTCTTTGAACAGGTTGTTTCAAAGAGTCTTTTGAATCACAAACATCTTGGGTTACTTCAACCCCTTTCTTCTCACAAACAACTTTCTTTTTCCCATTCTTCTCGCTCTGTGAAGTAGAGGCTCCTTCAGATTCCTTAGATGACCAAGATTGCTCAGATCGTTTCAAGATCCGAATCTGAGATTTTGAAGTCTCAGTTGGTTTCTTTACTTCTTCTTTAAAAGCAACCTTCTTGGTTACCTTCTCTGATTTAACAGAGACCGGTCCAACTGCTTGTTTACCATTAGACTTAGGAGCTACCTTTTTGGTATCAACAGTTGAGTTCATCTGAGGTTTCTTACCAGATTTATCAGTGGTCATCTGGTTGCGCTTATCATACGTATCGGACGATTTTCCCCCTTGTTGTAAAAATTGTTTTGATTATGATAAAAATCTTGTTGGGGAAAATGCCGTCTCTGTTGATAGCCATAATTGTCAACCGGATACTCATGATATTGCCTCATCTCCACCTCGTGCCTTTTGTGTCGTACGTACGGACAGGCGGCAAGTAAATGTCCCCGTTCCCCGCACTTATAACACGCACGGTATTCCTCGTAGTTTTCCTTGATCGGCGACTTGGAAAAACTAGCAATGGGATATCGATCGACCATGCATTGTTTCCTTAAACTCTCAGGAGCTGGGTCCTTCGAGTAAGTCGGTTCAATAAAACTATTTTCTTTATGAACAGGCAAAACAAACTGTGTGACATTGACCTTTGCTTCTTTTTCCGAATAAATTTTGTCTAAGATCTCTTGAGGAATGTCGTTGGTCCTTTCAAATTTCGGGAACCAAATCGTACTTTCCTGCCAGATCTTTTCGATTTTTGTGGAATTGACAAACTTAATCGGAAACTCATCATCAGATAAAATCTTATCGGAGCCTTGCATCCGATAGAAGATTTTGACAGGTTTATCACACACTTCATTGCTCACATCATTGTTTTTCTCAGATTTTAATTCATTTTTCTTCTCAACAGGTTTTACCACATTTTTCTCAGTTTTAATTTCAACTTTCTTTTCAACCGGTTTTCTCACGTTTTTCTCAACCTTCTTAACCTCTTTCTTTTCAAAACTTTTACCAACAAACTTATCATTTTTCTTAACCTCATTTTTGCGATGAGCATTTGCCATTGGATGAATGATCTGAGACGGTGAGACTGGCTCAGTAGTGATTATATGATTTTCTTCAGGGATATCACTATCACTTTCAATCGTCTCAGATGGCTCATCTTCTTCATCTGAATCATCAGTAGCGATCACACCCTCACTAGACTTTAATTCATCCTGATCCCACACCAGAAAATGAGCCTAACACTTCCAGTGTCGGGGATCCATATTCTGATGTGAGACCAGTACTGGTGGTATTGCATGCAAAGTGTGATTCTCAAACAATACCGGAGATGGGTCTGACTTATAGTTTGCACTATTCGTCTGGGAGGGTTCTTCAATGATATGATCAACTACGTATGCTATGTGCTTGTAACTTTCTAATTTCTTGTTAACTTTTTCCGCAAAGCACTTGATGGTTGCCATTTCTAATTTAGTGTTTTCCATTTCATTGATGTAATTATCTTGGTGCATGCATCATCCACCATACATGACTTGCGAGTCATCAGGAAGTTAGCTTCAGCTAGCAATTGGTCAATATCATCATCTAGTGAATTCACACTAGTCTCTGAATCAGATTCGCTCTCCATATCCGAGTAAGCTGAGTCATATTGATCTCCAACATCGGTGACAGAATCAAGAATCATCCCTGATCTCTTGTCTTCACCTACAGCAACCACATCATCATTCACTTCTTCAATCTTCAACTCCGACACCTTTTCAATCACAACCTCTTCTTCAACTTCCTCATTCTCATCCAACCTCATCTGCTGTGCCACACACGCAACATTCCCAGCAGTGATTTCCTCCACCCCCAATTGCATACCAGTCCAGTCAAAACCTTCATCCTTTTGGATGACAAGTGCTTGGTTTTGAGTATCAGTTTGGTTTTGGTTTTGTGTGTTAGGTGTAGAGATAGGAACAATAGTTCGGTTTGGGTTTTGTTGAGGTTGGTTTTGGGTTGTGGATTTTCTGGTGTTGTTGTTTTGTTGACGGTTCTGATAAGTGTTTTGGTTTTGTGGTTGAAAGCTTGAGATGTTGGGATTATTGTAAGACACTTGATTCTGGTTTTGGTTTTGTCGGTTTTGGTATGTAGAATTGAAAGGATTTCGGTTACCTTGTTGTGCTGGTTGTGTGCACTCCCTTTTAAAATGTCCCTTTTCACCACAGTTAAAGCAAGTAACCTTTGCTTTGTTGAATCCATATGTGGTATTGGGAGAGGTTGAGAGATCAGTCCTGCCAGTCTTCTGAATGAAATCAGTGGCTCTCCTCATAATGCTTGCAAAAGCCCACCGAATGTCCATCAACTCCATTTCCTCTTTGTCGATTTGAGCATAGTCCTCATTGGTGAGATTATTGTTACCAATTTGACTTGCTACCAAACCGTTGTAAGAAGAGACCATGGCAGATACTAGAGCAACATGCTGTTGAGCAATTTCAACAGTCACATTGTTAAGGTTTGATGTCTCTAACACAATCGGGTTTTGACTTGATTGTGCTTGAGTAATCTGCATCTGGTTCACTTGAGGAGGATATTGTTGTTGTTGTTGCTGTTGACTTGATGTATAGCATGCGGCTTGTTGTAATGGTGAAAATGGTGGAATAAAGTTTTGTGTTTGATAAGGTTGTTGTGTGTATGATGGTGTGTAGGATGAAGTTTGAGCAAGGTAGTTAATGGGTGCTTTTGTTGGTTCAACAATGTTAGACACACATGCTATGTGAGGTGCAACAGTAGATGTGGTGCTTGAAGCAGAAAGAGAGTTAGATGTACCACTCACATATAAATCAGGATTCTGTGGAATCTGAGCTCTCTTAGCTTTTCTCTTTTCCTCCATCTCTTTGTTTTCCAGCTTTTGGATGAACTCATTAATGGTCCAATACTGGTAAGCATCCTTCTCCTTTAACACTTCGATGTGTTGGTTCCAATAGGGTGGTAATGCATCAACAAATTTATCAACTAATTCCGACATTGGAATACTGATCTCATAGCTCGACAATTCAGTGAGCAAATGGCAGTACCTTGGAACCAACTCTTTTAGGGTCTCATTACCCATATAACTGAAGTTTTCAAACTCCTTCCGAAGCTCCTCCATCCTAAGCTTCCTGGTCTTCTCATTTCCATCATGTCGATTTCTCAGCATATCCTAGAGTTGTTTGGATGTAGTGCACGATCCAAACTGATGTAATAGATCAGTGTTGATCGCCTGGGATAGCTGAGAAAATGCTTTCTTCTCTATAGCAAACCTTTTCTTCTCGTCATCCGCCAAATTCTCCAAAGGGATTGCTTCTCCAGTATTCTCCAGAATAGGAGCAACGTAACCCTTCACAATCATTTTCCATGCCTCGGCTCCTTCAAGTCCTTGTCCCTCAACGTGAATCTTAAACTTTGTCTTCCAAGTGTTATACTCCTTCATGTCCATTAACTTCGGTGGACGATTGCCGCTTCCAGAAGATAGATCATGAATAAGAGTAGAAATAGCGTTGGTCGTCTGGGAATGGACTGCTGCTGCTGCGACTCCCCAATAGTTGTCAATCGGTTGTGGTAATGATTGAACAACTTGTTGTGGTGTCGAACTAGTCATAGCCATATAATTGATCGGCTGTGATGGTTGACTAGTCTTTTGAGCTGCAATGGACTACGGATCTTGTGTTGTCTGCTGTTGTGGTGCTTGAGTAGGTCTAGGCGTTGTTGGAAAGTTCCACATCTTGTCCTGCAAACAATTAAACACGAAAAGATTAAAAATTTTTCAAAACAGGATGTTCCTTCGTATATACGGACGTGCGAAGGAGAAATAAAGTTCTCTTTCGCCCGTTTATAATTGATACGAATGAAAGCTAATCAACAAAAACTCCTTCGACCACTTAGAACTCTCTTTCGACCGTTTATCAACTCCTTCGACCGTTCGATTATGCGAAGGTGAAACACGGATACGAATGTGAAAAATAAGCACTCAAAGTCTTCCTTCGACCACAAAAACACCTCCTTCGTACAGATACACACTCTTTCGACCCAAATAAATTCCTCTTTCGACCAAACTCTCTCGTTCGACCCATGTAATTTCAAAAACGGTTATTCTTTGAAAATCAGTTAATTTTGATCATATGTTTCAAATGTTGATGGATTTTGATGATCTTGATCAGGTTTTGAATCGGATTTGATTTGGAACAACTTTAATAAAGAGAATTATCCTATTTAAACTCTAAATCAAGGTGTAATCGATCAAAATCTTATCACATCAGTTTGTTTATTGAAAACAGAAACTTTTTGACCAAAATTGGGTCCAAATCAGCTGAGAGATTATTAATTTGTGGTTGTTTGATCCGAACTGGCTCTGATACCACTTTGTATGTGTGTATTAGGATCCAAAACAAACAAAGATTGATCAAACAAGTTAGTTTCAGGTGCGGAAACCCTAAAACTATCGCAAAGTAATAATCAAACAGATTCAAACACGCAGATCATCATTTTCAATCAATTTCATTCATAAAACACTTGTTTCATTCATAAAACAAGTTTAACAAAATCTAGAGAGAGTTTTCAGAAAGAGGAGGGAATAATAATCATCAAAGTTACATTAAAAAATGAACTTAACCTATTTATAGGTCTGGACATTCACCCAAATCATTCATGTGAATGTGCAGGTTCGCCCACATTGACTGGTCGAACCAAGTTCTTCCATAATCTAAGTCTTCATTCGTATAAACATCTTCCTTCGCACTCTCTACAATCTTCCTTCGCACCTTCGATATTAACAAACCAAAATGTGTTTTACAATCCAAAGCTCTAGTCGCACTTTTGCATCTACAACCGCCATAACCGATAACTGAACCATAACCGACATGACTGAACCAATTTTAACCAATAACCAACATAACCAATGGTTATGGTTATGAAATTTCTTTAACCAATCGAGCGGTTATGAAGCTTTGGTTAACCGATATAACCGAACCGAACCGAACCAAACTTGTAATGTTAAGTTTATATAATAGATTTATGTTTTACATTAACCATGTAGAGGTTTTTTACTATAATAAAAGTATGTTATCAACAAAATGATCTTAATGCAGTGCTCTTTTTTATGATGAATTAAACATGTAATCAAAGGCTTAAGTATGTTTTTTTTTGTTTAATATCTTATTTAAAGGGATCCCACAATGGTGCTATAATTATAAAGTGTAGTCTTGATTGCCTTATAAAAATTAACCCAAGTTAAGTCCAACATTATAGGTTCCAATTTTTTAGACCCATTGGCGTTTTAATTTTATACTTTAGCCGAAAGTTAGTTTTAGTTGATTTTGTTGGTTAATAACCGAAATAACCATAACCGAGCTATAACCATAACCGAAGTTTGGTTATGGTTATGGTTAATGGTAAAAAAACGAACCAAACCGACCCATGCATACCCCTAATTCAAATATCATCTGTTGCTACAACAAATATAGGTCCAACGTTAGTGTAGAGTCAGAGGAAGGGTAAAAGGCTTAAAGGGTTTAGTTTTGCCTAATGCAGGTCGTGGTGTCCCTTTACGTTGCAAAACGTAGAAGGATGTTCAAGAGTGTTATGATTTGAGTGTTACTATTCTGGTTTGAGTTAGACTCAAAGCCAGAAATGTCGGTTATAAACTCAAGTGGAGTGTCGTGTGATAGGGAGAATCTTTCACATGTGAAGTGTCAAAGAGAATAAAAGAGTATGTAAGTAAGAATGTAAGAAAGGTGTGATCAGATTCGAGGAAGTGATCTGATTTATAAGGAAATCATCTTCTTCTTTGAGTAAACATAATCTCTTGATCCATGTTGCAACTTAGGGACTTGCTACTTTTAGCCGAGGATGGCTTTGGACCTGCGGTCCGTGTGTTGCAGTGTCTCCACATGCAGGATGTGGACAACTGGAGGTTTTGACCGAGAAGTGTGATGACAAGACATGTCATCTTTTATGATCAGTGCTTTACCAGCTTTAAAACCTTTTTACCTTTTAACCTTTCAAGTAGGATTGTGCAATGTTATTAACTTATTTTGCTTTAGGCTACCCATGTCATCAGCCCCCCAAGTCAGAGGTGTTTGTGGAGTAGCTCAAAGGCTTCTGACTTTTTACTTAGTTTATAGATGTTAAAAGGTTCAAGGGTTGAAGGATTGAATTGGTTTCAGGCGTTTTTTTCCTCTGGATTTGAATTTTGAAGCGACACTTGATGTGACAAGTTTCAGTACTTTCTGTGGCGGTTTAATGCAGGCTATGATTATAGCTAGGGATATTATATTTATAACTTCTTTTTTCATTTTTCTTAATCACACTTTACCTTTTTCAATCGACGGTTCCTTCATCCTCTCTCTTAGGTTTCCTTTCATTGCCATAATCAGGTCAGTTTTCTTTTTGTTTTCTTCGTCTGATCATCATTCTAAGCAAAATGGGCGCCAAGAAGGACATGGCGGTCAGTTTCTCCTCTCTTACCCAAGAAGAGGTTGAAACTTTTTATTCAGAATGGGATATTGATCTGTCGTTTAATCCCGTTGCACCTGGGCTTAATGATTCAATTGATCGGTGTCCGGGGGGGTTCTATTGCCCTTTATTGTTGTCATTTTGAGTTCTCAAACCTTCGTCATCCTTTTTCGATTTTTCTGTTGAATGTGCTTGAGTATTACAGAGTTTCTCTTGGGCAGTTACATCCTCATGGGTTGGCCCGGGTTTTACACTTTGAAATTTTCTGTCGTGCCCTTGGCTACGATCCAAACCTTTTAATGTTCTGGCGTTTCTTTCGTTTGGCCAAAATGGCTATTGGTATACTTTTGAAACATATTAAGTTGATACTTGCTTGATTTCTTCACACGTGACTACGGTTGGTGTGTGGAAAACAAAGTTTTTCTGGGTTTCAGAATCCATCCTTCCCTTTAAACCTGTTTGGAGGCATCCTGATGCTGTTCTGAATGAGATGGAACCATCTGAATCAGAATTGGATAAGAATTTCCTTGAAGCCCTATGAGCATGTCCTTCGAGGCTTCGCCCCTTTCCTGAACCTTTTTTTAGTTTTTATCCGGGATTAGTATCCGGTGGGATAAACAGGGTAGAGACCCGGTTCTTGAGGGGTGGTCAGGGTATGCTATTTTTATATTGTTTACTTTGTTTTTCCTGCTTTGATTGATGCTTATGTCTTTGATTTTTCTTGTTCTTTGCAGTCATGTCTGCGTTGGATTTCATTAAAAGTGATGATGTGTCAGATGTTGTTTTCGAGGATGCTGAGTCTGTGGAAGGGGAGGACGCTTTGGTGAAATATGAGAAAGGTAGGTTTGATGGTGTAAATTATGTGCATGTTCCGAATGTGAAGAGTTTTTCAAAGCCTAGCTCTTCTAAGGCTTTGACTAGGCAGTCAAGCTGTCGATTGCTGAAAGATGCTAAGCAGGCTAGTGTGTCTGAAGATGTTAATGTGAGTGATGAGATCGAAGATTCCGAGGATGACAAAGATGAGGGGGTTCAGGTTGAGGTTCCTGAGAAGATTCCAAGCGTTGTGGCAAAGAAGGGGAAGGGTAAGAAAACTGTTCCTACGAAGGTTGTTGTGTTGAAGAATGTTGAAGGTTCCACTAGCATTGAGGGTGAAAGGGTCTATACTCCTGGTTGGAGTGTGAAGGTAAATGATAACTTCAAATCCTCTGCTGTGTGTGAGGATGTTCTGGCTCATCTTGCTCCTCCCGGTCTGAGGGACACCTTGGAGGCCATGGATGACAATGTTTCACTTATGAAGACGATGATGGGGACCTGCAATCTTGCGGCCATGCTTCTCAACGGTGTAAGTAGGTTTAGGAAAAGGATGGCCGAATATGAGGAGTTTGCCAAGAAAAAGAAGGAGATGAAGACATCCCTTGCTGCCTTAAAGAAGGACGCCCTTGAGTATGCTGAAAAAGAGAAAACCCTTATTGGCCTCATTGATGAGCTTAAGAAGGCTCATAAGGTAGAGGCTGCAAAGCATGTGTGACATCCGTCACCTTTCGTTTTATTTTATTTTCTTATTTATTTTTTTAAATAATAATAATAAATCTTAATAAATTCATTTTTTAATATTTTTATACCAAAATTTTACATAAATTATTTTTGTTCATCTAGAACAGAAATATAAATTTTAATTTAAAAATTCTTTAATTTTAATATTTTTAGATATTAAAACTATATCTTTGACAAATAGAAATGAATATACTAAATATTCAAATTTTGAGGAAATAATTTTATAAAAATTATTATACTTAAAATCTTATAATATGATCATCTTTAATCAAAAACCTCCAAATAGTCTTTTATTTATTTATTTTCCAAATTTTTTTAATTTATTAAACAATTTACCTAATTAATAATTAAACAATTACTTATCCCCAAATTAGGAATCCTAGAAATATTTGTAGATTAGAAAGACTTAAGCTTATTTATTACCTTAAACATAGGGTGATACTTGGCGACGTTGGATCACACTTTTTCTATTCCACAAGACTTAACACTTTGCTAAGGTGAGTATTACTTATCCCCTTTTTCATTTTACACTTTTGGGGTGATTCATGCACAAGTATACAAAACTTGCACATTCATTTACACATACATTTTTTTCTTCATTTACAATTCATATACGTGTCTTGTTTATCTTTGTGCTTTATGGTTGAACATGAACGTAGCTTACATACAAAATCGTACATCTAGACATAACTTATGTTATGGTGCTCTTTACATATAGACGTAACTTATGTTACGGTGCTCATTTAGACATAACGTATGTTATGGTGCTCTTTTAGACTTGACACGTGTTAGGGTGCTCATTATCAATTTTACCTTACCAACTTTACATTTGATCTTGTCTTGTTTGGTTACTTATGTGCTTACATAATGCCTTGGTGATGCTAGACACATGAATTGTACCACTTTTCAAACCTATACTATATGTACAAAGCTAGGTAATACTCACCAACATCATATGTTGACAAAATTTATTTCCGTGCATGTTTCTGGATAAGCTGCTTGACGCTTCACATAGAACTATGGACTTAGATTAAATCAATCAACTATCTCTATTTTTGTTGTCATGTATTTATTTTCACATGTTGTAAAACAATATTCAATAATCAAATATTTCCATTTTAGTACCATGAGCTTTCGAACAATCGTCACTACGTGACACCTCGATGATTCCACCATCGGTTGGGGTGTTACAGATTGGTATCAGAGCCATGGTTATAGGGAACTAGGTTATTATATAAAATGGCCTAGACTATAACCGAACTTCAACTTTCATGCATAATATTTCCCGAAATTTCCATCCCCTCATTTCCCTCTACTTTCCTCCCTCTATCTTTCCCTTCTTCTCCATTTCTTCTCATCTTTCATCATGGTGCATAAAGATGGTGTCATACAAGGAGTGGAAGGTCTACATCATCCTGGAACGGGAGCAGTACCTTTCATGAAGACACTCTTAGGCATGGTGCCTACTCTTATTTTGCTCCTTCAAAGTTGTTGAACTTTAATGAGTGTGATGGAACACGTGCAATCTGGAAGGGTGGATGCCTGTACACTGGGTTTTCTGGCATAGGCAAGCATAGCGCATAAATCCAATAACAGACCTGTTATGCTTACTTGGGGATTCCTGGAGTGAGTGTCCACTTATAGGCTAAACCATGTCTTCTTTGATCACCATTGGGTTCAATTCTTTTGAAAAGTCAACGTTCTTGTTGGGCTTTATAGCTAGACAAGGGCAATCCAAGCATTTTATGCAAGTTTTTCGATAATACTCTCTCGTTTCATATAAAATATTTTGTATTTAATGATTTTCATATATTGCTTACAAGTTCATACTTTCATAATCATCTGTACAGTCAGTGGCGAAGCTTGGTTTCGGAATCGGTGGGGGCCGGACTCAATTTTTTTCGATCGGTAGTGGCAAATCGGTGGGGGCCGAACTCAATTTACCTATGAAAATCGCAAATTTATACCACTGCGCCAGAAAACAGAGGGGGCCAAGGCCACCCCTGGCCCTTCTTATCCTTCGTCCCTGTGTACAGTTATACACTTACTAATCTCATGATTATTCATTGACTGCCTCATAGATGTCTGCTCGCCACATGCTCCGTGATGCCAGCCAACGCAATGTTCGTGCTTCTGGACAACGTTCTGATAGCCGCCTCGCATCTTTAGTCGCTGAGAAAATTGCTGCAGTGATCCCAAATCTTGTCAGTGAGTTAACCCAGAATAGTAACAGCGCGAACACAGGGGGTGCGACTCAATTTCGGTGCACTTTCAAACACTTTAACTCCTGCAACCCCACAAAATTCACTGGCGAGGAGGGTGCTACTAGCCTCCTCCAATGGTTTGAAAGCATGGAGACCACCTTTGTGAACAACGAGTGTCCTGATGAACTCCGCGTTCGCTATGCTACCAGTGTCCTTCAAAAGGGGGCGCTAACTTGGTGGAATGGCGAAAAGCGCAATCGAGGCGCTGATGTTGCTTTATCTTTGTCTTGGGCTGAGGTTAAGGAACTCATGATCTCCAAATTCTGTCCTAGGAATGAAATCAAAAAGTTAGAGGATGAATTTTATGAGCTGAAACAAGACAGTGGAGAAAACCTAGTGTATACTACCAGATATCATGAACTCAGCCTACTTGTTCCTCATATGGTTACCCCGCTATCCCGAGCAATTGAAAAGTATATTGAGGGCTTACCTGATCTAATTCAGGATACTGTCACCGGTAGCAAGCCCGCTACCGTAGAAGAAGCAATTCAGCTCGCAGCTACTTTAACAGACAAACACGTAAAGAAAGGAAACTTGGTTAGGAAGGGCACCAAGACGTCTGCTGAGAAAACCACCCATGTCATTGAACCATCTAAGACTATTTTAGCAAAGGCCGCCACTACTTCTTCGAACTCTAAGAAATGAATGGGCGATAATCAGAACCATGCTGTTGTGAATCCTGTGACTCAACCTCCTATCAAGAAAGCCTACACGGGAGTCCATCCTCAATGCAACACTTGCAAGTATCATCACCCTGCAAATCTTCCATGTCGTCAATGCACTAGATGTGGAAGGTTTGGACACTTTGCCGCTACTTGTCGTGTGATGGTTAGGACACAAGATAATCATCAAATAGCTGCCCAGGAACCACTGCCGATTACTAACGACCGGGCATGTTATAATTGTGGAGACCCAAACCACATGCGGCATCGATGCCCTGAATTGAATAATGTAAACCAGGTGGCACATGGACGAGCTTTCAATATCGATATCAACGAAGCAAATGGTCAGGATGATGTTAACCCCACTGGCTAAGCCATGGATGGAATCTTCTTAAGACTCAAGAATCCAATACCCGTGTTTTCATTTTCTTGATCCTATTATCATTTTGTACCCAATTGTGTCGTACTCATAAGCATATAACATCTAGAAATTTCCTTGCATACTATTATGTACGAACGCAGGTTGGAAATTTATCATATTTGGTTATATTTATTTTAATCGTAGAAATTTAGGAGTCTACCTTACATATTATTGAAACATTTGGACTTGATTTCCATGAAAATCAAACTATTAAAAACTTGATCCTACAGAATTTTTCTAAAAACATAATTGTTTGTTGTATGAAACTTGATTTTTTTTTTTTACTTTATTTGAACATTTAATTATTCATGATACTCGTAAACATGGCTGGCCAAATATGAACTATTTTCTATAGTCAACTAAGATCACACTTATATGGTTGTCGAAATTACAAACTTGCTTGCATATGTGTATTATCAATTTGCATGTTGATCTATGAAAAAAAAACAATTACTACATTTATCCACTCAACACAGACAAACATCTCACTTAAAAGGGCTCCCCGGGTGAGTGGTAGCCCATACTTAAATCTTTGTTATGCTTGCAAGTCGTTGCAAACCAATGTAATTGACCTCATTATTACATAGCCTCATTTCGTTGATAACGTCTCATTGTAACCCAACGTGTTTGTTGTGTCATCTTCTTGTGAAACTTATTTGTTTTAATGTGTTGTTAGATTAGGTTCATAGAAGGACATAAAACCCTAATGTAAGGTAAATTGATGATTCCGGTCCGGAACGTAATCATGAATTTACAGGTACATTAAGGTGGTGTGAAATTCTATTAGGGTTTTGGTAGACGTCCAGTACGTTTTCGAGGTATCAATGGTGTGGTGGGTTAGCTGCGGTACACCCTATATATAAACACTAATGATACATCGAAAGTGAGACTGGAAGTTAGACCAGGAACTAACCCCAATTCTCTTGGTAGTTCAAAACGTCGATTCATAGTCTAACTTATTCCTTCCAACCACCCCAACCTTTATCTTCAAGGCCCTAGTACTTTAGGTCTTGACCACTGGTAATAATCCTTAGATATATTTAATCCAATTATATCTAACATTCGAGTCCATTCAAGTCAGGTTATCACGCTACCCAAAGCTCTCTTTCTCAATAAACTTGACCATACTCACTATAACATTTACTCGAGTACCCAGAACCCTGTTTATACGTCTACTTGAAGGAATTTCGGGACGAAATTTCTATAAGTAGGGAATGTTGTGACATCCGTCACCTTTCGTTTTATTTTATTTATTTTATTTATTTTTTTTTAAATAATAATAATAAATTCATTTTTCAATATTCTTATACCAAAATTTTACATAAATTATTTTTGTTCATCTAGAACAGAAATATAAATTTTAATTTAAAAATTCTTTAATTTTAATATTTTTAGATATTAAAATTATATCTTTGACAAATAGAAATGAATATACTAAATATTCAAATTTTGAGGAAATAATTTTATAAAAATTATTATACTTAAAATCTTATAATATGATCATCTTTAATCAAAAACCTCCAAATAGTCTTTTATTTATTTTCTAAATTTCTTTTATTTATTAAACAATGTACCTAATTAATAATTAATCAATTACTTATCCCCAAATTAGGAACCCTAGAAATATTTGTAGACTAGAAAGACTTAAGCTTATTTATTACCTTAAACATAGGGTGATACTTGGCAACGTTGGATCACACTTATTCTATTCCACAAGACTTAACACTTTGCTAAGGTGAGTATTACTTATCCCCTTTTTCGTTTTACACTTTTGGGGTGATTCATGCACAAGTATACAAAACTTGCACATTCATTTACACATACATTTTTTTCTTCATTTACAATTCATATACGTGTCTTGTTTATCTTTGTGCTTTATGTTTGAACATGAACGTAGCTTACATACAAAATCGTACATCTAGACATAACTTATGTTATGGTGCTCTTTACATATAGACGTGACTTATGTTACAGTGCTCATTTAGACATAACGTATGTTATGGTGCTCTTTTAGACTTGACACGTGTTAGGGTGCTCAGTATCAATTTTACCTTACCAACTTTGCATGTGATCCTGTCTTGTTTGGTTACTTATGTCCTTAAATAATGCCTTGGTGATGCTAGACACATGAATTGTACCACTTTTCAAACCTATACTATATGTACAAAGCTAGGTAATACTCACCAACATCATATGTTGACAAAATTTGTTTCCGTGCATGTTTCAGGATAAGCTGCTTGACGCTTCACATAGAACTATGGACTTAGATTAAATCAATCAACTATCTCTATTTTTGTTGTCGTGTATTTATTTTCACATGTTGTAAAACAATATTCAATAATCAAATATTTACATTTTAGTACCATGAGCTTTCGAACAATCGTCACTACGTGACACCTCGATGATTCCACCATCGGTTGGGGTGTTACAGATTGGTATCAGAGCCATGGTTATAGGGAACTAGGTTATTAGATAAAATGGCCTAGACTATAACCGAACTTCAACTTTCATGCATAATATTTCCCGAAATTTTCATTTCCCTCATTTCCCTCTACTTTCCTCCCTCTATCTTTCCCTTCTTCTCCATTTCTTCTCATCTTTCATCATGGTGCATAAAGATGGTGTCCTACAAGGAGTGGAAGGTCTACATCATCCTGGAACGGGAGCAGTACCTTTCATGAAGACACTCTTAGGCATGGTGCCTACTCTTATTTTGCTCCTTCAAAGTTGTTGAACTTTAATGAGTGTGATGGAACACGTGCAATCTGGAAGGGTGGATGCCTGTACACTGGGTTTTCTGGCATAGGCAAGCATAGCGCATAAATCCAATAACGGACCTGTTATGCTTACCTGGGGATTCCTGGAGTGAGTGTCCACTTATAGGCTAAACCATGTCTTCTTTGATCACCATTGGGTTCAATTCTTTTGAAAAGTCAACGTTCTTGTTGGGCTTTATAGCTAGACAAGGGCAATCCAAGCATTTTATGCAAGTTTTTCGATAATACTCTCTCGTTTCATATACAATATTTTGTATTTAATGATTTTCATATATTGCTTACAAGTTCATACTTTCATAATCATCTGTACAGTTATACACTTACTAATCTCATGATTATTCATTGACTGCCTCATAGATGTCTGCTCGCCGCATGCTCCGTGATGCCAGCGAACGCACTATTCGTGCTTCTGGACAACGTTCTGATAGCCGCCTCGCATCTTTAGTCGCTGAGAAAATTGCTGCAATGATCCCAAATCTTGTCAGTGAGTTAACCCAGAATAGTAATAGCGCGAACACAGGGGGTGCGACTCAATTTCGGTGCACTTTCAAACACTTTAACTCCTGCAACCCCACAAAATTCACTGGCGAGGAGGGTGCTACTAGCCTCCTCCAATGGTTTGAAAGCATGGAGACCACCTTTGTGAACAACGAGTGTCCTGATGAACTCCGCGTTCGCTATGCTACCAGTGTCCTTCAAAAGGGGGCGCTAACTTGGTGGAATGGCGAAAAGCGCAATCGAGGCGCTGATGTTGCTTTATCTTTGTCTTGGGCTGAGGTTAAGGAACTCATGATCTCCAAATTCTGTCCTAGGAATGAAATCAAAAAGTTAGAGGATGAATTTTATGAGCTGAAACAAGAGAGTGGAGAAAACCTAGTGTATACTACCAGATATCATGAACTCAGCCTACTTGTTCCTCATATGGTTACCCCGCTATCCCGAGCAATTGAAAAGTATATTGAGGGCTTACCTGATCTAATTCAGGATACTATCACCGGTAGCAAGCCCGCTACCGTAGAAGAAGAAATTCAGCTCGCAGCTACTTTAACAGACAAACACGTAAAGAAAGGAAACATGGTTAGGAAGGGCACCAAGATGTCTGCTGAGAAAACCACCCATGTCGTTGAACCATCTAAGACTGTTTTAGCAAAGGCCGCCACTACTTCTTCGAACTCTAAGAAATGAATGGGCGATAATCAGAACCATGCTGTTGTGAATCCTGTGACTCAACCTCCTATCAAGAAAGCCTATAAGGGAGTCCATCCTCAATGCAACACTTGCAAGTATCATCACCCTGCAAATCTTCCATGTCGTCAATGCACTAGATGTGGAAGGTTTGGACACTTTGCCGCTACTTGTCGTGTGATGGTTAGGACACAAGATAATCATCAAATAGCTGCCCAGGAACCACTGCCGATTACTCACGGCCGGGCATGTTATAATTGTGGAGACCCTAACCACATGCGGCATCGATGCCCTGAATTGAATAATGTAAACCAGGTGGCACATGGACGAGCTTTCAGTATTGATATCAACGAAGCAAACGGTCAGGATGACGTTAACCCCACTGGCTAAGCCATGGATGGAATCTTCTTAAGACTCGAGAATCCAATACCTGTGTTTTCATTTTCTTGATCCTATTATCATTTTGTACCCAATTGTGTCGTACTCATAAGCATATAACATCTAGAAATTTCCTTTCATACTATTATGTACGAACGCAGGTTGGAAATTTATCATATTTGGTTACGTTTATTTTAATCGTAGAAATTTAGGAGTCTACCTTACATATTATTGAAACATTTGGACTTGATTTCCATGAAAATCAAACTATTAAAAACTTGATCCTACAGAATTTTTCTAAAAACATAATTGTTTGTTGAGGCATATAGGGCGGCATTGGATGTTGAGAAAAAGGCCTTTGAGACAGAGAAGGGAAGGTTTGAGGCCTCGCTTGCCTAAGCTTTAGCATATAGTAAGTGGTTGATCAAGAGTGGATTCGAGCAAGTGGTAACATATCTTTTTCATTCGGCTGAGTTTAACTCTGCCTTGCGAGAGGTTTACACCAAACTACTTTCATGGGAAGAATGCAGGTTATGTGGCCGAGTTTAAGGCTCACGAAGCTGGGCATGATTTGGAATAGTCTCCCCTTTATCAACCCAACTTTATGGATGTGTTTAAAGAATCAGTTGTGAAGATGGAGCATTTAACCTATCCTTATGTTACCCAGGTTTCTTCTTTCTATGGTAAATCATTGCAGGGTCTGAAGCAATTGAAGCCTTCGAGTCTGAACGAGGCAGTGTGTGCTGAACTTCTTGAAGATTTTTCCAAGAAGAGATCTTACTCTGGTAACAGTGAGGAGACCGTTGATGTGAATGAAGGTGGTCAAAAGGATGTGAGCTTGGATGCTTCAGGGATTTGTGGTGATGGTGTTGAGAAGAAGGCTAAGAAAGCAAGGAAAGCAAAGAAGTCCAAGGTTGTGGAGACTGTTGCTGTGGAGACAGAAGCCTCGAAGCCTTCTGCTACAGGTGGTGTTGTTTGAGTGTCTTATGCTTTCTGATTCGTAGCTTTCTTAGCACTATGTTTGTGAACAATTAATTATCTTTTGTGGTGGTCTTAAACAATGTTTCTTTGTGGAACCTAGCAAGGTTCCAGGTATGGTGGTAGGCTTTGTTAAAGACTTTTGGACAATGTTTATGTTGATGGCTTGTTAAAGCCTTTTTTATGTTAATATGCAGCACTTAAGGCTTATTAGGTATGTTTGTGCTTGTTTAGCTTGTTTGTCAATTTGGTTTCGTGTTTACTTTGTTTGTGTTGTTTGTCTTTGTACTTGTTGGGGGAATGTCTTACCGATAGCACCTTAAAAGGTTAGGTGCTGCAGTCACCCATCCTTAAGGTAGTCTAGGCAGACAACTCGTCACCTATCCTATGTACACTACTTAGTGTTTTTAAATTTTTCGTAAGTTTGTTTTGAAAACTTAAGGAACAATTGGTGTAGGCTGCTCAAACCCGTCTATGAGACATGTAAAGAAAAACTATGTAGATCTCATGGAGTTGGATTGAGCGATATGGCCTGGGAGCTCATCCCCTTACATGGCCCATGCCATGGAGTTTTTTTGCAAGGTCCTCAACCTGATAATAGGATAGAAAGACAAATATAAAAAGGGGATCCTCTGATCCTTTCATTCATTCATATCCTGAATGTTACATTATGTAGCTTGGATTTGAAAACATTTCTTGAAAGCTAAACAAGGAACCTTTTAAGGTTTTTGCCCATTCCAATGGTTGGGAAGCTTCTTGCCTTCCATGTTGGCAAGCTTGTAGGATCCTCCTTTTTGTGTTTCAAGTATTGTGTAAGGACCCTCCCATTTGGGTCCAAGTTTTCCTTGGTCTGCCTTCTTGCTTGCTTCATTGTTTCTTAAAACCAGATCCCCTGGCTTGAAGCGTTCATGCTTAACTCGAGCATTGTAGTAGGATTCCATTTTTTGCTTGTATCGAGCTTCTCTGATGACTGTCAAGTCTCTAGCTTCTTCTAGGAGATCCAAGTTGAGCAAGGCTTCATTTTCGTTGGCATTGATGTCTACATGAAGCGTTCGAGGTGTTGTAACTCCTATTTCAGCAGGAATCACGACTTCGGAACCAAAGGCAAGGCTATAAGGTGTCTTTTCGTGGCTTGTTTTCTCGGTGGTTCTGATGGCCCATAGAACAATTGGAAGCTCATCAAGCCATTTACCTCCCTGCTTGCCTAGCATGGTTTTGGTCCCTCCAACGATGCTTTGTTTCATTCTCTCTACTTGGCCATTTGATTGAGGGTATGCTACCGAGCTGAACACTTGTGTTATCCGATATTCCTTACACCAGGAGCTAAAAGGCTTCTCTGCGAACTGCTTACCATTGTCGGTGACTAGTACCCCAGGAAGGTCGTATCGACATATGATATTTTCCCATACGAATTCAATGATTTGCTTTCCAAATATCTTTCCCAATGGCTTCACTTCTGGCCATTTTGTGATGTAGTCTACTGCTACAAGTAGGAACTTGACCCCTCCCTTAGCTGGTGGGAAAGGGCCAACTATGTCCATTCCCCACTTGTAGAATGGCCAAGCTGAATTAATGGGAATCATGTCGTGTTTTGGGCTTTTTGGAACAGGGGCATGGATTTGGCAAGCTTCATATTTATTCAATTGTTCAGCTGTATCATGATGCATGGTCGGCCAAAAGTAGTCGAGGTTCGTGAGCTTTGCAACCACTATTCTTGGACCACAAAAAACCCCACATATCCCTTCATGAACCTCCTTGATCGGATACTGACTTTGTTCAGGTCCTGCACATCGAAGCAATGGAGGCAAATAACCTCTTGAGGCAACTCACCATTCTTTAAGAATGCTATATGGGGAGTCATCCAACTTGATCCAGCTTCAGTGATCACATCTTGAACTTCAAGTTCGAATATGGAAGGGGTCTTAAGCACTTCAACTAACACTTTCTTAGTAAGATGGGAAAAGTTCAATGAAGCAAGCTTGCTAAGAGCATCGGCTTTCTTGTTTTGTGACCGGGGAACCTGTTTGATTTTGCAAGACTAGAATTTGTTCATGATTTCCTTTGCCTTTTTCTCTATATTTCTTCATGTTGGGTTCCTTGGGTATGTAGCTGTCATTGACTTGATTTGAAACTAGAAGCGAATCAGTGAAGACCTGAAGCCTTTGAACGGTCATCTTTCTGGCAAGCTTCAACCCTGCTATCAAGGCTTCATACTCTGCCTCGTTGTTAGTTATCTGAAAATCAAGACGAAGAGCATAGGTGAATTCCAACCCTTCAGGGTTAATTAGAACAAGACCTGCCCCTGAACCTTCAATGTTGGAAGCCCCATCGGTAAAAAGCTTCCAGGCTTCAGGGTCAAGGGGTTCATCAATGGTGATGTTAACTTCAGTCACATCTTCCTTTGGAATTTCAACAATGAAATCGACAAGTATTTGTTCTTTAATTGCTTTTCTCGGGACGTAGGTAATTTTGTGCTCACCTAATTCGACAGCTCACTTGGTTAGTCGTCCCGAGGTTTCAGTTTTTTCAAGCACACTCTTGATGGGTTGGTCAGTGACCACTTGTATAGGGTGTGCTTGAAAGTACCTTCGAAGCCTTTTGGCTTTTTGTACAAAAGCCAAGGCTAGTTTTTACAAAGGAGGGTACTTGACCTCTGCTAACTTTAAAGATTTACTGAAGTAGACAGGTACCTGAGCTTTGTCGAGTTTGATGGTGAGGATATCGTTGAGGGCTTCTTCAGTAACTGATAGGTAGACAGAGATCGTTTCCCCTGTTTCAGGAGCGGCGATGGTAGGAAGGGAAGCAAGGTGTTGTTTCATTTGGTTGAAGGCTTCCTCGGTCCATCTGAAGTCTTTCTTATCAATGCAACCTTTGAGAGTCTTGAAGAAGGGCAGGGGTCTTTCGGCCAACTTGGACATGAAACTCTTCAAGGCTGCAAGCTTCCCATTCAATGTTTCTACCTCTTTCTTTGTATGAGGAGACTTCATGTTTAGAACAGCTCGGACTTTGTTGAGGTTATCCTTAATACTTTGTTTTCCTACAATGTGTCCCAAGAATTTTCCTTCTTCAAAACCAAACAAACATTTGACTAGATTGAGCTTCATGTTCATCTCTCTGAGGTTATCAAATGTTTCTTGTATATCTTTGAGCATTTGTTCTTCGGTTTTGCTCTTGATAACCAAGTCATCGACATAGGCTTCCATGTTTTTGCCAATTTGGTTGGCGAATGCTTTGTCAACCAACATTTGATAAGTGTCACCTGCATTTTTTTAAACCAAAAGGCATCTTTCGGTAGCAAAAAAAACCCTTATTTGTGTGGAAAGCAATTTTTTCTTCATCTTCTTCCTTCATTTGTATCTGGTGGTAACCTTTGTAAGCGTCCAGAAAGCATTTGAAGGGGAAGCCTGTAAGCGAGTCGACTTTAAGATCAACTTTAGGTAAAGGATAGTAGTCTTTGGGGCATGCTTTGTTGAGATCTTTGAAGTCTATGCACATCCTCCAAGATTCATCAGGCTTTTGAACCATCACCGGGTTAGCAACCCATGATTGATATTTAACCTCTCGGAGGATTCCGGCTTCAACAAGCTTGTTGACCTCTTGGCAAGCAGCCCGACTTCTTTCACGAGCAAGACTTCGCTTTTTCTGAACTACTGGTTTGACATTGGAAGGGATTTTGAGCTCATATTCAGCAACTTCACGTGGGATGCCTGTCATGTCACTCGGACACCAAGCAAAGATATCAATGTTGTTTTTAAGCAACCCTTCAAGCTTTGAGAGTATTTCCTTGGGGAGGTCTGTGTTAACCCTAATCCTTTGTTCAGGATATTTCGGGTTAATGCTCACACCTTGTTTACTTCTTTCACCTTTGTTTTCCTTTATCATTAGTACCCTTATGGAGGTTTGGAGGGTTGCCACTCCACTTTCGGTGGGGAACTTCACACTTTTCGGCTGATCAAGATGGTCATGTCAAAGGTTACTAAGGTTGGCCTTCCGATGATAACATCGTAGCTGGAAGGCAGGTTGAGGGTTATGAAAGTGAGTGGTTCAGTTCTCTGCATTTTTCCATCGGAGAAGTTGACATCATGTGTTATCTGCCCCAAGGGTTTTATGGGTATATCAGCTATACCCTTGATGGAGGACTCAGATGGCTGAAGCATTTTTCAAACATGATCTATGTTGCTGCTCCGGTGTGGATATATGCTCTTTATGTTTTGACTGAGCCTATGAGGGCTTCGACAACCAGGGGATTGTAGCACCTTTCTCCCTCAGGTGGTGGGAAGCAGACACTTTGGTGCTCCCAAGCTATCAACCTTTGGCGTTTGTTAGGAGCCTCTGGTTCAACTAGGACTATGTTAACTTCTTTCTTTTTGCCTTCAGCTATGTTTTATTTAACTCCCTTCACCAAATGAGCTAACTCTCCAGATTTAACAGCTTCCTCGATCTTTTTCTTGAGCTGGAAACAATCGCTGGTGTGATGTCCCTTTTCCTCATGGAACTCACAATATTGGTTGGAGTTTTCGTTTCTCTTGCTTTTTGGTTAGGGACGGGGAGGTCTGAAGCTGTGCTTGACTTCCTCGATTGCCAAGATTTCTTGAGGGGTTTTTGTTAGAGCTGTGAAGTTCATGGTTCGATCTCTGCATGGAGGGTTCTTACCTTCGGAACTTCAAGACTCAGATCCCCTGGATCTTCTGTCATAGGCCTCATAGTTACCTCTTTTTTCTGTTTGGGCTAGAGCTTCTCCAAGTAGCAGCCCTTTTTCTCTGCTCTTTGATATCCATAACTTCTTCCCCTCGGATGTGGGCTTCAGCCCTTTCAAGGGCTTCTTCAAGGGTTCTAGGGAGACTTTTGTTGAAATCTCTGGTGAGGTATTTAGAGTTGATGGCGTTCATGAACCCTGCAACCTTCATTTTCTCGTCAGCACCCACATAGGTGAGACCTTCTGTCTTGTACCTTTCAATGAAACTTTTAAGGCTTTAATCATCTTTTTGCTTGATCTGGAAAATAACAGTGGCATCCATGACACAACATCTCTGTTGAGAGAAGTTGGCCAAAAATCCTTTGCCCAAGTCATTAAAGAATCTAATGCTTCCGGCTGGAAGGTCATTAAACCAAATACGAGCTGATCCGACAAGTGTTTGCATGAACATGAGGCAACATTCGGGGTTTTTCCACTTTTCTATTCGGGCTGCCCCAGAAAGATTTGCATGTGATCTCCAGGATCTTCGGTTCCATCGTAGTTTTTATGTGAGAGGTGATGTATTGCAAAATACATCTGTTTTCGGTCTATAGTTTATATTATTTTTTAGTCGGTTTGTGTCGTTTTTATGGTATTTTTGTATTCTATTTATTATTTGGTGTTGCACAGGAGTCCGGACAAGAAAGGAAGTAAAATGGAGCCGAGAAAAAACGAGCCTCCGGACGAGTCGCGGTTGATCGGGAAGTAAAAAAAAGAAAAATTGGGACGTTGTCCCGTCGCGCTACGCGACGGGTTTGGTACATTTTCGTCACGCTACGTGACGGTATATTTTACCTTCTGAAAGTCCGTCACGCTACGTGACCAGATCTCATCAAGCCCATCGCGCTACGCGACGGGAGTAACTTCGTGAAAAAGTTGTTTTTTGGCCCAATCTTGATTTTAAAAACCCTAGGACGGCCATAAATCGTTTTTATCATCACTTTGGATGAAAAGAAGCTGCTCTGGAGCACTAGGAGGCGAGAGAAAGGCCAAGGGTCAAGATTTAGAGCATTTGGATCGAGAGTTTCGGGTTTTAATCATTCGGGTTCTTCGTTCCTTTGTTCTTTTGAGTTGAAAACTCTGTTTCATGAACTTAGAATTGATTTTATTCCTGTTTTGAACATGGTTATTGGCTAGACTTTCATTACTACTTAGGTTATGATGAATACTCATGATTGAATGAACGTTTTTATAGTTTTTTGGAACTTTGACTATGGGTTGATGATTTAGTAAAGACTTTGATTATTTTTGATCTGGTGTATATGCGTACTTAGTTTTGTTCAATTGATAATTATTTACTCCACATGCGTTTTTGTGAATGTCTTTCATGTATGAATGCGTGTTAGGTTGTGGACTGTGTGTTAACAACTAGTTTATGGTTAATTGCTAGTGTTTTCCATAGGAGTGGTTTTTGTTGATTCGGTAGTTCTAGGTATTCTTCCAATTCCAATAGCTGTAAGGTGCGGGATTGTTGATATGTCTAGGGTGTTAGATTGCTAGATCTAGATGCTTTATAAGAAGATCTTCCTAGTTTCCTTACCACCACTTGAGTATCGAGTCAGGTCAGGTTTTCTATAGTTACCCCTTGCACTCTTAGTGTAGTGAGGCTTTCGCGCTGTAAGGTAGACTGTCTAGCGGGTACTTTATCATTAGAGTAGGTAAGCCTGTAAGGGTAACCTCTCAATTGGTAGTTTAACGGCTTATAGGTAACCTTAGGTTTCTCCTTGAGAAGGGTCGAGGGTCCTCTAGTTTATCCTGTAAGTTTAGTATCTGAAGATCCCGATTCCATAGCTAGTTCCATAACCATAGAGTTCGTCAGTCATGAGTAGGATTCTAACCTAGGTAGTATTTCCATCATTATTTGAATTTGGTTTAGCTCGGTTCACGTCTTTAGTGCAGTTAGTTTATTTTAGTTAATCTTTATTTTTCTTGAATTTAGTTTTCAGTAAAACCCCCCTTTTTAAATAATAAATAATTTTATTCTAGTTTTAGATAAGTTTTCGAGTCTAGTTACCGTTTTCCATTAGAGTCTCGTGGGTTCGATATCCGGACTTACTTTAGCTTTACTAGAGTCGATAGGTTCACTTGTCTGTCAGTAGTTTAGTTTTATAGAGTCTAGAGTATTACTAGGTGTCTAGTTTTAGGTTTAATTTAGTTATTTTTATTAAACTACTTTTAGCACATCAAGAGGCATTTTTAGTTTGGTAGGGAACTTGTAGTCGGCTATTTCTTGGGAGAAACAAGACAGGCTATTGGGCTTGTATGGTTGGTTTATGTTGTTTTCGACCCTTCTCATGTTGTTCCCATTTGAGTTTCCTTGGTGAGCAACTATGGCCTGGCTAATGAGCTGCTGCCAGGGAAAATGAGCCATCATCTGAGTTATCATGTGAGGCATGAGGCTGAAGCCTTGAAGGCTCATGGAGGCACTGCGAGCCATGGGTATGGAAGCCATGGCTTGCTCCCAAGAGGTGGGTGCTGGGGGAGGAACACTCGTGACCGGTGACTATGAAAGTTGGTCCAAGGTGAGTTCATGACCTATGGGGGCACTAGAGTCAGTGGCTTAAGATGTGAATAAGGGGAAAGTTGTTGGACTTGGCCTTGCTGGCTGGTAAGTTGTGGGAAACACCATGCTAGGCCCAGCTCCAAAGTTTGTGAGGAGCAGGTTGGGAGCTTGAGGAAGTAACGTGAGGGGGATGAGGTGGCCCGGGTGAGAGTGATGGCTCATCTTCATAATAATCTAGCTGGAGCCTGACCCCCTTTTCTCTTTCCTTGATCACATGTTGGTTAAGGAGAGATCTGAGCTGTAGAAAGTGATCTGCAACTCCTTCAGGGGTGAGATCTATAAGTTTAGGTGTACATACTGTAACATTTGTAGTTTTCACATTTTCAATCCTAGTCCTTGTATTCTTGTATCTTTTCATTTTATACCCTTGTAATCCAGAGCTTATGATCAATGGAAAAATATTTTGTCAATTGCATTTAATTATTAACCTATTTCAAATATTCTATGTACTCTATTTACGCAAACTTTATACTTTACACTTAAAAACGAGACTCTAATGCGAAACCGAACCATAAACGAACCCATACAAGTTGGAAATCAAGCCCAACCCAAAAACATGTCAAAATGGGCCTAAACCTTAAGTTTTAACTTAAAAACACGTACAAAACCGAGTCTGTTGGGCCAAGCCCAACGAAAACCAACTTTGGGCTAAACCCCCTCTCCCCCGCATACCTCGGGGAGAAGAGCCCAGTCTCTCATGGTGCTCGGGGAGGCATCAGATCAGTTAACTCTTTAACAACTCGTAATTAACCCCATTTTCTCACCTAAACACCTCCCAACCACCCTAATTACTGCATTAAACACCCAACCAACCCACCTCACCTATAAATACAACCCCTCTCCACCCTTTAACCTCTTGTTCATCCATAATCTCTCTAAAATCACTCTCTAATCCTCAAAGTTTTGAGCAAACTTCCTGATAACACATCAGTAAGTTTTCCAAGCTCAAACCTTCTCTCTCATCAATTTTTTCTTCTCTTTTCTATCCAAAACTCCTTTGAGAACCCTCTAGGATCTTCCCCATATTTATCCACAGAAGTGTGATAAGGGTAGAGCACCTAAAAGAGGTCCCAAAGGTGTTTGTTTTCTGAATTGTTTTTATGTCCTAAGAATGTTTGTTGTGAAGGAACCAACCAAGTCTACTAACAATCTAATGTTAGAGAGATTTGTCCTATGGTATTGGGTGACAAAGGATAGTCAAGACTCATCCAAATCAGTCCCCAAACTTTACTTAAACTTCTTGGTTACACTATGTAATAATATAAACATATATTTTCAAGTTTCTATCTTACTATCTTATTAATAATCTTTGGAAGGTTTGTGGTTACACCCTACCTTACCAACTCTCTTGACCCTTCTTGTGCTATGGATTTATCCATACTAGAAATGGGAAAATCCCGTGTCTAAAACCCACGTTTACCACATAAGCGAAGTGGTTATGACATGAACTTATGAATCGGATTTATCCATACTGTTATCGCGGATTTATCCATACTGTTATCGCCTGACCTGGTCTGGACGAGTAAGAACACCTATAAATACAACCCTTGACTCACAAAACACCATTTGTGCAACCCTACCTGATCCTAGGCCTCCCTCACACCTCAAAACACCTCTGGAACTTGTTTTGCTTCAAAACTCACCATTTCTAAGCTCACACACCATTCTTTAATAAAATCCAAGGTGTGTTCTTCATCCCAAACCTTTGTAATGTTATTGTTTTGGTTCCCAAAGGTCCAGACCTTGTTTTACTAAGTTTGTGTCGTTAAAAAACTTTGAAATGAGTTTCTAAAACAAGTCTAAACCTTTATACTTGCTATATGTGAAGTATTCATGCTAGAAATGATTTTTGGTGGTTAAAACATAAATGTTACCATGAAATTGATGTACTTCTGATGTGTAGGAGTTATTAGGATGTTTATCTAAGGATTTGAGCTATTATAATGGTGTTTTGATGAAAGTATGCATTTTGACCCATTTGAATGATTCTTGAAGATTTAGGATGTTATGATATGATTTAATGATTGTTTGTTGTTAGGATTCACATTAGAAGGGTATTATAACAGAGGGATGATGATTTGCAAGGTTGTAGGTTGTGAAATCTGATTGTTGCCATTTAAGGAAAGATATGCATAGTTAATGAAACCTAGTACTTTGCCATTTTTGGATATAATTGCACCAAGGGTGTTAGAGCAGAGATAATTTGGGGGTTTTTGCTTGAAATAGGTTTATTAATGTTTTGAGTTTGATATTGGGTGTTTCCACATGTTTCGGATCTGATTTGGAGGGTTAAACGCGCGAAAAACCGGAACAAAGCTGCAGGGGGCGAGTAGGAATCCTACTCGCCACTAGCAGCACACGATTAGGGCTAATCGCATGCACATACATGCGAGTAGGGGCCTACTTGTGACATGCAATTAGGCCCCAATCACCTGTTTGACTCTCCTAATTGCTATTTGACTTCTCCTAATTGCATGCTTGATCTCCTAATTGCATGTACTGCTGCTGTAAGTGTATTTTGACATCCCGAGACATGATTTGACACCTACGAACATGATAGGAACCCCGTGACATGTCCAATGACTTAATAACACGTGTTCGGTCTCATTTATGCATTAATTGAGCGTTATGCTAGACTAGGTGAACTCTTGCGCGTACTAAGTGTTTAACTACATATGTTGCATGATATCTTGTATTTGGCTAACACGTGGAATGTCGGGTCACCAATGGGATGTCGGGTCTTGTCTAGTACGTTCGGTTTAACAGTCAAAGGTGTTTTAAACGTACATGGTTATGGTCTGGACATTCGGGGACTAGTTAACTTGCGGGTTATTAGTCTGGGTACTTATATAAATCTTATGATAGGTTGCTGCTATTTGGGGCTATCATAGCATACCGATTTAACTGTTTTCAAGTAACGCAATCTAAGGTGAGTGTTACAGCCCCACTTTTACTGTTTTGCTTTCCGGGGAGAAACATGCTACATACTTACTTACTAAAGGTCATGTTATACTATGGTTACTTTACATTACTATACAACGTTTTATGGAAAGTCCCATGGGGAAACCATGAATGTGCGGGGCACAACAAGGGAAATGTGGATAGATCTATTGGGCCTCACAAACCCCACTCGACGGCGGGGCCGGGCGGGTGCATATTGTCTCTAGTCCGGGTTTACCGAGGCATCGGTAACCCAGTCATCTGGGCATGCTTCAACTAATGGTTCATGTTTAGTAATGGGTTCCCAACCGTAGTAGTAAAAATACTTAACGTCTAGCTGACGTTCTTATAATCTAGTAGTAACGGATATGATCTTTGCAAACTTATAACAACTCTTTTATAAAAACCTGTGAACTCACCAGAATTATATGTTGACATTTTGGCATGTTTTCTCAGGTCGCTAAGGTAGCAGTTAACGGACTAGGCGTACGGAGTCTTGCACAGCGTCTAGAGTTTTGTTGCATATTAAACAATGTTTTGTAAACTATAATATGCCTTTTGGTTGTAAACAAGAAATGCTTCCGCTGCTGGTTTATGGCTCAAAGCATAATGTTTTGGTTTCAATCTATATATTTGGTGTTTGTTTATTGTGATCGTTGACTTAGATCCTGGTATGTCACGCGCCTTGCGGTAAAACCCCGCAAGTGGAATTTGAGGGTGTGACAATTTGTGTTTTGGTTGCCTAAAAGGCTTGCATGAATCTCTTGAAACTATAATCTAAACTCGAACCTAAGACTCTAATTCTTAATTCTAGTTATTCAAGGCTAAAGCTTAATCTTCCAAGATACTCTTTTGGAACCTTATCAAGACGTACCCAAAGGTGAGTCATACTTGTCCCTTTTTCTTTTATCACTTTTGGGACCAACATGTATCGTATGCAAAACACACTAATTATTTTATAAACACACATGCTCAATCTATTAAACATACTTATATGCTAATTGTCATGCTTACGATTCTTGATACTTAAACATAATTCATTAACTATTATTAGTCAACTTAACATGTATAGCGCTATAGGAGTAGCACCCCGCCCCCTTTATGGGTCATTGTTAAGAATCAAACGGACCTAGCATGAATATGTTAGGTATACGCAGTGGACTCGCGGGTTTGAGTTATGTTCTTTGTATGGTATGTATGTGCAATGCTATAGTATGAGATTCGAGTAAATCATTCTAATTACTATGTATGTAAACTAAAACTAGTATGCTCACCAATGCTTTATGTGTTGACGGATATTTTATACATGTTGCAGGAAATGTTTGATGTAGGATATTCAAGAAATCTACTTAGGATTGGACTAGAAACTCACGCTAGTTTAAGTTCTATATTTTGATGTTGTATTTCTCTTTTCATGAAACAATTTGCATTATGCTATCTTTTTAGAAAATGATTATGCTATGAATGAAATTTTATCTTTAAATTATATTGTCACGAATTCTAGTCTCATGAAGTCTTTGAACAATCTACCACAAGTCTTGCCCCGATGTATTCCGCCATCGGTTGGGGTGTGACATGTACAGAGTTAAGGAAAGGAGATGACACCCCTGAGCGAGTAGGAGTTGGAGTTTGGAACAGTGTAAACCCCTGGGATGGTGCACCAGAGGGAGTGCTTCCAGAAGTCGAGAAAGACACAAATATGTTAGGAGAGGTCTGGTCCGTGTTCGGAAAGACCTGATTTACTTCTTTCGGAAACTCGTGGTCAGACATATTGGAGAGTTGGAGCTACACAATTGATTTTAGAGAAGGAAACAATGGCGCAGCCCCACAGTGGGCGCCAACTTGTTGCTAGAACAAATATAGGTCCAACGTTAGTGTAGAGTCAGAGGAAGGGTAAAAGGCTTAAAGGGTTTAGTTTTGCCTAACGTAGGTCGTGGTGTCCCTCTACGTTGCAAAACGTAGAAGGAGGTTCAAGAGTGTTATGATTTGAGTGTTACTATTCTGGTTTGAGTTAGACTCAAAGCGAGAAATGTCGGTTTGTAAACTCAAGCGGAGTGTCGTGTGATAGTGAGAATCTTTCACATGTGAAGTGTCAAAGAGAATATAAGAGTATGTAAGTAAGAATGTAAGAAAGGTGTGATCAGATCTGAGGAAGTGATCTGATTTATAAGGAAAACATCTTCTTCATTGAGTAAACATAATCTCTTAATCCATGTTGCAACTTAGGGAATTGCCACTTTTAGTCGAGGATGGCTTTGGACCTGCGGTCCATGTGTTGCAGCGTCTCCACATGCAGGATGTGGACAACTGGGAGTTTTGATCGAGAAGTGTGATGACAAGACATGTCATCATTTATAATCAGTGCTTTACCAGGTTTAGAACATTTTTACCTTTTAACCTTTCAAGCAGAATTGTGCAACTTTATTAACTTATTTTGTTTTAGGCTACCCACGTCATTATCATCTATGTTTATGCATAATTATAAATCATAAACCTAATGTCAACAATCTCGAAGTCAAAATTACATAAGTATAATTATTTATTGCTTAGAATTTGAGGTCATAGGAAAGTGGGGGCCCTAAGCTATTATTTTGTTTCACTCCCCTTGAGCTGGGTGGCCTTGCTCAAACCCTGACCATATCAATCACAAGTTGACATATGGCACTCAATTGGAAGTTTCTATTGTTTTGTTTCACTCCCCTTGAGCTGGGTGGCCTTGCTCAAACCCTAACCATATCAATCACAAGTTGACATATGGCACTCAATTGGAAGTTTTTATTTAGATCGATGTTTTTATTCTCTCACACTCATTTCCTTTATGTTATCTAATCTATTAGCCTCCGCATCTTCACCGTGTATATTGGTCACTCGTTCTTTGTCTCAACAATTAGTTTCTCAACACTCGAAGAGGACTAATGTTAGTGTCTGAAATCATTATGGTCTACCAGGAAGATGATGGAACTGGCAGGTGTTGCAAAGAGGGTGTGTTCCACCATAGGGTTTCTTGGCTGGGTTTTGAGTAGCAGGTGGAGTAGCAGCAACCATATAGTTTCTAGCCTTGCGCTTTTTGTTGCTTGAGGTCTCAGGCTTGACTTCAATAGCAGGTTGTGGAGTGTCTTTGGCAACCGTCTTCTTAGTGCCTTTGCGGAAGAGAGTACCGTTCTTCACGTGATTATCAGTAAGAGTGGCTGCTAGACGTTTGGCCTCTTCCAAAGTTGCAGGATTCCTTCCCCAAACGGTGTCCTGGATTTGCATGGGCAGATCACCGATGTACTTCTCGATGGCTACCGGCAGAGGAGTAACTTTATGAGGCAACAATAAGCTAAGCTCGTGAAAGCGGGTGTTGTAGGCAAGGTTTTCCCCACTATCTTGAGCTAGGGTGTGGAACTCATCTTCAAGCTTCTTAACCTCATTGCGAGGACAAAACTCTTCCTTCATGACCTCCTTGACTTGGTCCCATGTCATAGCAAGAGCAACTTCGGCCCCACGAGTACGCTTTTCTTCATTCCACCAAGTGAGTGCTCGTTTATGGAGAACACTCATGCCGTAACGAACCTTGAAGTTGTCGGGGCACTCACTGTTGATGAAGGTATTCTCAATACCCTCGAACCATTGGAGGAGTCCTGTAGCTCCTTCTTCACCACTAAACATTGGAGGGTTACAAGAGTTGAAATGCTTAAGGGTGCAGGTGGGTGTCCATTTCCATTGCCATTGCCGTTCCCGTTCCCGTTCCCGTTCCCGTTGCCGTGACCATTCCCGTTGCCGTTCATTTGGATGACCTGAGCGAGTAAATTGGGAACCAGAGTTGCGATTTGCTGCGCCATTTGTTGAGAAATGATCGCAGCCAGTTGAGCATCGACACTATTGTTATTGTGGTTAGGACCTTGGTCATGGTTATGGTTGTCACCACCTTCTTCGTGGTTCTCACCATTGCTGTTGCGAGTGCTGCGACGTGGAGGCATGATCTGTAATAGACACAATGAAATGAATGAGATTATATAAGGAATGTAATCATTTATTCATTAATTAAAACGAATAAACGAAAACGTTGACTTATCAAAGATTCTAAATTCTAATAACATATGAAGACATGCTTTAGCCTATAAGTGAACACTCATCCCGAGAATTCCCAGGTAGGCATCCGGGTCCCTCGTCTGATTGGGATATATGCGCAATGCCAGCCTAGACAGAAGACTCAGAATACAGACGTTCACCCTTCCAGATTGCACGTGTTCGTTATTAAAATCTAGAACTTCGACGAGATCTCAAGGGGGTTCAGGTGAAACCTGAGGATTTTGTCCTATTAATCTAATGGTGGATCAGGATTGCAGCAGACGAATAAGAGTAGTCACATGTAGGTTTAGGGTTATATAAGGTATAGGATAAGGATAGGATTAGGGAAGCAATTAGGGTTACAAGTAAGAGAAGCAAGTACTGTTTAAGTCCCTAAGGTTATAGTCTAGATTATTTTCTAATAACCTAATTCCCTATAACCAAGGCTCTGATACCAATCTGTAACACCCCAACCGATGGCGGAAACATCGAGGTGTCACGTATTGATGAGTATACAGTAGCTCATAGTAATCCAAATTTTAATTGAAATAAATATTAAATTGTAAATATCCAAAAATTGAAATACATAAGAGTTTTAAACGTGGAAATCTAATACATCACACAAGAATCAAGCATGCATAGACTCCTTATTGTCTTCATAAATACTCTAATCTTCATGCATCATTATTACCTGTTGAGTTGTAAAAATGGGGGGGGGGGTCAACTAGAAGTTGGTGAGAATACATAATCCATGTTAAGCATATAGTTTAAGTATAAAAGTCTAGCAATTCGTATGTCTATCGTAAATTTAAGTCTACATGAATAGTATAATATGTTGACATAATCAAACCTCCGACTAGTTTAGGTCCATCCCGTCATCTACGGTTCACCTTAGTAATATGTTGAACGATAACAATCACCCACGTTACCTATGTAGGAGGTACACGTATCCGGGTGGGGTTGTCAATCCAATAGATCTATTATTGAGTATCGCCGGCTTGGCCATAGCTAATGATTATGTAAATGTTGAAACTCGTTGAAACTCGTTGAAACTGTTGACTAATTCATGAGGCAATAAAGTTTACTACTAGACATGCATGTTGAATTGCTTAAAATTGTTGCAAGTATAAAGAATCGCATAATCAGGATTACGTAAACTCACCTTGGTAAAGTATTAGGTATTGAGGAATAGTATAAGTGTAGCCCAATAGATTGCCAAGTATTACCCTATGTATAAGGCAACAAATAAGTCTAAGTCTAACTAGTTTATAAGTATATCCTAGGGTTTCGATTTGGGGATATCCAATTGTTGAATTTAAAATAAAATGTTAATTAAATAAAGGGAAATTTGATAATTAAATAAAATAAAGTCTTTTTATAAAATTTGAATTTTGAATGCTCACAATAATGTGTTTGAAGTATAAAAATAATTTTTATAAAATTATTTCCTTTAAAATAGATTTTTAAATCTATTTATTACAAATTGCCAAAATTTAACTTTAATATTCAAAAATACTAAAATTAAAGAATTATTATTTTAAAAATCATATTTTTGTTCTAAATATTTAAAAATAAATTGTATAAAATTTTGGTGCAAAAAAATAAAAATTGAATTTATTATGATTTAATTATGATTAAATCTAACAAAAATTGATTAAAAATATAAAATAAATGATTTTCCTGAATTAAAAATCATTTCAGTAAAGTTTAACATTGTACAAACATAGGATAATTTTTGTAGAAATTAATAAAATTGTTTTGATATTTTAATGGATTTTTATAAATATACTAGTATAAAATTGATTTAATTATTATAAATATTAAATCAATGAATTTCAGAAAACTAAAAATTGTAAATAAAACTTTTACATCAGATTTGATAAATATAATTTTTTTAGAATTTATAAAAAGGTTTTAATATTTAAAAATGAATTTACAAGATTTAAATGTATAATATATAATTATAAGTGGTTAGTTTTTAAAAAAGAAAAAAAAATGTGGAAAAGGGACGCCCAAGCCGGGACTCGAACCCGGGTGTCCTTGGTTTCAAGCATTGATCACAACCACTTGGCCTAGGCCTGTGGTTGTGATAAATCTCTGTTTAAATAAAATAAATATACTAGGTCGATCCAGTTTATCCCCAAATCAAGATTACGAACCCTAGCTTTTCCAATCAAGCAATTCACACATCTTTAACCCGATTAATGTTAGGGTTTTTGATGTGTGAATGCCGATGAACAAAACCCACATAAAACATTAAGCTTACAGTGTTGTTTCGTGTTTGATTGCCCGGTCAAGGATAAAAGTCAAACAGCGATCGAATAATAATAAACAGAGTGATTTGAAGAAGATTGGGGGTTGAGAAGAGTGTATTGGCGAGTTGTTATGCATTGCAGAGGTTCAATTTATAGGGAGGATGCATCAGTGATCAAATTGGTATGTTTGACCACGAATTGAAGTCTATACGCGTAATCGAGTTAATTTGGGTAACAATTGATCACAATCAACGTGTGGCTTAGTCAGACGAGGCCGATCATCGCGTAGAGATGCCAAAATTATACCAATTACAAGTTAATATGATTGATTGAATCATACGCGTCCACAGTTGACTTTCCTTAGTCAACTGTGAAGTTTTAAAAGCAATTATAAGATTAAAACGCGTCTGTGTTTAAACAAGTGTGAAGGCCAGCCCAGCTGGTTAATGGTTGTGTTTGGTTTGGGCCGGCTTGGGCGCGGGTTCGATTCCCGGCCCAAGCAGTTTATTTTTTTTGTATACTTATCACACATTAATCATATATATAATATATCTATATAGTATTAGGGTTCCAAACATGCGACAAAAATAATTAATGCGAATAATATAGGTAGAACTTGACGTTTTATTAAATACGATGGTGTAACGTACAAGAATAAATGCGAAATGTTACACTCACCATAATTTTCTTTACCCACCACTATTGCCGCCAACCACCACCACCCATCACCGCCAGTACTCACCATCGTCACCCACCCACCATCACCTCCATCCACCTCCACCTCCACCCATCGCCATCGTTGCCACTACCCACCACCGTCGTCGCCACCACCCACCACCATGCTACCACCACACACTGCCACCAACCACCACCCACCACCCACCACCCACCACCGCCACTACTCACCATCGTCGCCCACCAACCATCACGGCCGTCCACCTCCACCTTCCACCATCGCTACCACCGCTGCCGCCGCCCACCACCGCCGATATCGCCACATATAACCACCCACCATCATCGCCACCAACCACCACCCATCACAACCACTCACATCCGATTTTATTCCTTCGTCTTTTCCTGCCTATTTAACAACTCAAAGTAATGTTTTGTTTCATTCCCACATGGCAACCAAACAAGACATGGAATGGTTATGATCCATTCCATTACCTTGTCTATTCCATTACCTTATCCATTCCATTCCCCCTCCATTCCATTACCTCATACCAAATAGACCCTAAGGGGGACGAGGTGTCATCCGAATTGTTTACGGGTACTCACTATCAGCACAGTAATATCGCCGCCACCCAGGCTGGTAGTGGTCTTGTGAACTGTTTTGCTGGTTCTGTTTACCGTCCTGGTAACCGTTTTTATTTTATTTTTTACTTAAATAAATACTATTTTTTTGTGTTTTAACCGTTTGTTTTTTAGTATTATTTTATTATTTTTACCGTTTGTTTTATAATTTTCTTTATTATTTTAACCGTTTGTTTAAAGTCTACTTAAATAAAAAAACATAAATAAGAACACTTCATTAAAACATAAAATTAAAAAATAATAATATTAAACATAAAATAAAAATACATGTTGGTTGAAGTCGCTCAACACGTTGATATTGAGATCGGCCCACTTCAACTAGATGCCTGGGAGGGTCTTGTTGGTGCCAACGTGTTGGTTGAAGTCGCTCAACACGCGGGCCCAAAACCCCTCCGGGGGTTGGCCGATCCCTCATCCCTCGGGAGTTGTTGTATATCCGGGTCGTTTGTGGCGCACTTGTAGCACACCACTAACGCCATCTCTTGTTCCTCGGTCCACGGATTCATCTTTGTGGGTGTTTGTTTTTTTTAAACCGTGGTAAAGTGACTTTTAACCCCACGGTTTGATTTATTTATATACAAAATTTGAACGGTTGAACTGTTAAAATTAAAGGTCTGACCGTTTATGTGAATTCAATTAAATTCAATCGACGGTTTCCAAGAATTACAAATTAATTTTGCTGACCGTTTGGTGGAACGGTTATAATAGTATGAATTAAATGTTAATAACCGGTTTAAAAGTTGAAACCATGTGAAATTTAAAAAAACAAAAAAAAAGCTTGGGTATTTAAATGAAAATAAATTAAAAATAAGTGAAGTGTTGCCTTCAAAAAAGTGTTTTAATGAAGTAAATCAGTGAACCGATGTGTCAAAATATGATTGGTTAAAATCAGTAAAAAAAAACGTTATCCTACAATCACCCCATTATTTCAAACTTAAAAGAAAGAAAGATAACCCCACTTGAATAAAAACTACCTATAATGTTTCAAGTGGATGCAAATTAATTCATTGTATGTGTAGTCCTTGTCTTCAACCAAATGTTTATTCAATGTCTTCTCCCTAACAACATGTGGAAATAATCCGTACCATTCCTTTGGTAGAGATCACTAATAAAAAAGTTCCCTAGCCTATTCTATTACAGGGATCATCACTTCTTCCTACTCTTGACATGGGTATCACTTAAACCTCTAATTAACGTGGATATAACTTTTTTTTTAATGAATGTTTGGATCCTATAGTTAAGCTTACTCTTAACGCATATGAAAAGATAATTTAGTTGTCATGAAAAACAAACTCATGTAATTTTTTTTTTTTTTTTTTTTTTTTTCATATAATGAGTTCAGGTAGTATTTGTCAGAACCTGTTAAATATGCATATTGAGAGCTTTCACACTTGGTAATCCGCAGGGGTGGATCCAGCGCACAACCAGGGGGTACGGACGTTGCGGCTCAACTTCGCGCGTGTAGTGGAAAATTTGGTTTTTTTTTACGAAATTTGAAAAACGTTGCTACTAAAATGAAAAAAATGAAAAACGTTACTACCGAAAAATGTTTCTAGATCCGCCACTAGTAATCCGTAATTATCTGAGTGGAATCTTCATATTTTAACAAGCAGTAGTAAATTGTTATGAGTAGAGAAGAAAGAAAAATTACTGTTCATTAATAAATTTGAAGAAACATTGTTTACCCTTTATAATTTTTTAATACTTTTTTAAAATGATTGTGAGTGAAGTAGAGATAAAAGGTAATGATTCTTTTATGTTATTGAGACATTATATATTTTTCATTAGAAGATACATACCGTATTTAGTTATCATGTTAGAGTGGTATATAAAATGTCTACTAAAAAAATCGAAGGTGCCTCTTTGATAAATTATATATATTGAACAGTGACTTTCCTTAAAGCGGAAGTGGCAGAAGTTCATAACACCCGCTTAATCGGCATGCCATAACCCTTTCCACACGCCCAGACTATGTTGTCTGCTTAAGATCGAACTTGCATCACTTGGACCGCAAGCCTCACTATCATTGCCTTGTGTCCCTCAAGTGCAGCCTGTGAGAATCGAACTCAGGTCTTCCAAAGGAAAGACCGGTCCTTTCACCAACTGAGCTACACTTGAAGGAACTTTGATAAATTATATGATCGAGTATAATTCTACAAATTAACTTATTTATAGCATTTTCGTAATAATATAACAAAAGTTGATCGTTAAAAGAGCCCTTTCAAAGAAATTACATTGATAATGACAAAACTTATATTTCTCTTGTACACATTCTTTTTGAGATATACATTCTGCATTGGCTTTCATGAAACATGAAACGTATTGTGTCACACCCTCAAATTTCACGTGCGGGGTTTTATCGCGAGGCGCGTGACACACCAGGATCTCAGTTAACGATCACAATAAACGTACAACAAACATGCATTCATAAATATATTTAAAACCAAAATATCATGCTTTGAGCCGTAAACCAGCAGCGGAAGCATTTCTTGTTTACAACCAAAAGACATATCATTGTTTACAAAACATTGTTTAATATGCTTCAAAATATTAGACGCTGTGCATGACTCCGTGCGCCTAGCCCATTGACCGCTACCTTAGCGACATGAGAAAACATGCCAAAAATGTCAACATATAATGCTGGTGAGTTCACAGGTTTTCTTTTATAAAGCGTTATTATGGGTTCGGTAAGATCATTTCCATTACTACTATGTTATGAGAACGTTAGCTAGACGTTAAGTGTTGCTACTACTGCGGTTGGGAATCCATTACTAAACCGGTATAAGTGTTGAAGCCAGCCCAGACGGACGGGATTACCGATGCCTCGCTAACCCCCAAAGTGTTAGAGACAATATGCACCCGCCCGGCTCCCAGCCGTCGGGTGGGGTTTGTAAGGCCCAATAGATCTATCCACATTTCCCCCGTTGTGCATCTCCGCACATTCATGGTTCCCCCCGGGACTTTCCGTAAAAGCCGCATAGTACGTGAAATAACCATAGTATAACATGATCTATGATAGGTAATCAAAATAAGTAGCATGTTTCTCCCCCGAAAGCAAAACGGTAAAAGTGGGGCTGTGACACTCACCTCGGTTTGCGTTACTTGAAAACAGTTAAGTAATTATGCTATGATAGCCCCAAATAGCGGCGACCTATCATAAGATGTGTATAAGTATTCGGACTAATAACCCGTGGGTTAACTAGTCCCCGAATGTCCAGACCGTGACCATAAACATTTGAAAACATCTTTGACTGTTAAACCGACCGTACCAGACAAGACCCGACATCCCGTTGGTGACCCGACATCCCACGTGTTAGGTAAATACAAGACATCATGCATCACACGAAATTAAACATTCAATACGCACAATAGTTCACCTAGTCTAGCATAATGTCCGATTAACGCATAAACGGGTCTGAACACGTGTTACTAAGTCATTGGGTGTATCCCGGGGTTCCTATCATATTCCTAGGTGTCAAATTATGTTCCGGGATGTCAAAATGCGTTTACGACAGCAGTACATACGATTAGGAAACCTTCATGCAATTAGGAAAAGTCAACTAGTGAGTAGGAGGGGGTATATAGGCGAGTAGGGCCTATTCGCATGAAGCATTAGGCGAGTAGGTTCCTACTTGCATGAAGCTTCAGGCGAGTAGAGCCCTATTCGCCTCAGTGCTGCTGTTGCGCATTTTCGCGCGTTAAACCCTCCAAATCAGATCCGAAACATGTAAAAGCACCCAATATCAAAACTAAACTATTAACCAAGCCTTTCCAAGCAAAAACCCCCAATTTATCTCTGCTCTAACGGGCTCGGTGCGATTATTTCCAAAAATGGCAAAATACTAGGTTTCATTAACTAACCTTATCTTTCCTTAAATGGAAATAATCAGATTTCATCTCCTACAAGTTTGCAAATCAACATCTCTATGTTATATCATCATCCTAGCATGATTTCTAACCATAAACAAGCAATGGATCATATCATAGCATCCTATTCTTCAAGAATTACCCAAATGGGTCAAAATGCATACTTGCACCTAAACACCATAACAAGAGCTTAAACTCATAGATAATCATCCTAACAACACCTACACATCAGAAGTACAACAAATTCATGGAAACATTCATGTTATAATCACCAAAAATCATCATATGCATAAATACTTCACATATAGCAAGTATTATGGTGTAGACTTGTTTTAGAACTCCTTTCCAAGGTTTATAAAGACTCATTATTATCAAAATAAGGTCTGGACTTTTGGGGAACCAAGACAATAATATTACAAAGGTGTAGGATGAAGAACACACCTTGGATTTTATCAAAGAAAGGTGTATAAGCTTGGTGTTGGTGTGTTTTGAGGCAAAACAAGTTCCAGAGGTGTTTCAAGGTGTGTGGGAGGCTTAGGGTCAGTTAGGGTTGCACAAATGGTGTTTGGGGAGTCAAGGGTTCTATTTATAGGTGTTTTGACCCGTGCTCAGCAGTATACGCGAGTAGCAGACAGCTTCAGGCGATTAGGGCTCCTACTCGCCTCTATTCAGGCGAGTAGGGCCCCTACTCGCCCCAACCATCTCCTACTCGCCTCTGGTATTGGCGATTAGGGGCTTCCCAGGCTCCTAATCGCCTCTGTGATGTTGGAACGGGTTTTTGGCGCGTTAAACACTATTTTAACATATATAAACACGTATTCACATACCGATAAGTCACATAATGATTACAAACATATAATGCACGATAACTAACATGTTTACATCCGTTCACCAATTCCCGAGACTTGAGACTTGTGTGTGCGTGAAACCCGGCGATTCCACGAATCACCAATCCTTGTACACATGGTTATGGACCGACTCCCGAGGACCCCGCGGATCATCGTAACGACTCCCGATGATTCCCAGAATCATCATACCGACTCGACTGACCCCGTTAAGTACGTAATATGCATGACTCGCTAAGGTAGACTTACTAGTTTAGTCAACGTTACTAACCTGAGTTTGTCGGGTGTCACATCATCCCCCTGTTGAAAGAATTTTTGTCCCGAAAATGGACTTAAACCTTAAGTTTTAACCCAAAAACACGTCCAAAACCAAGTCTGTTGGGCCAAGCCCAACTAAAAAGCACTTTTGGGCCAAAAACACCCCGTCGCGTGATACGACCAGGATGCTGAAATCCCGTCGCGGGACACGATGGCCTTACGAATTCAGCAACCAGATCAGCCTTCTAATCAGCTCATAAATGGCCCCTTTACCCAATTAACTCACTCCCAACCACCCTAATTACTCCCTTATATGCCCCACCAACTCACCCCACTTATAAATACCACTCCTCTCCACCCATTAACCTCTTGTTCATCCATAATCTCTCTAAAATCACTATTTAATCCTCAAAGTTTTGAGCAAACTTCTTGATAACACATCAGTAAGTTTTCCAACCTCAAACTTTCTTTCTTTTTAGTTTTTCCTTCTCTTTGCTATCCAAAACTCCTTGGAGAACCCTCTAGGATCTTCCCCATGTTTATCAGCAGAAGTGTGATAAGGATAAATCACCTAAAAGAGATCCCAAATGGGTTTATTTTCTGAATTGTTTTTTGTACTAAGAATGTTTGTTGTGAAGGAACCATCCAAGTCTACTAACAAGCTAATGTTAGGATGATTTGAGCTATGGTATTGGGTGACAAAGAAGAGTCAAGACTCATCCAAATCAGTCCCTAAACTTTACTTAAACATCTTAGCTTTACTATATAATAATATAAACATATACTTTCAAGTTTCTATCTTACTAGCTTATTATTAATCTTTGGAAGGTTTGTGGTTACACCCTACCTTACCAACTCTCTTGACCCTTCTTGTGCTACGGATTTATCCACACTAGAAAGGGGAAATCCCGTGTCCAAAACCCACGTTTATTCCATAAGCGAAGTGGTTATGACATGAACTTATCAATCGGATTCACATTCCTAACCTCATACCATCCGAATCATCTATGATGATTTTGTGCTTGGTCTAACTTATTCTCATGACCATCCGGATTGCCTTAAAGGCAATTTGTGTTTTGGTTTGCCTATAAGGCTTGCTTGATTCTCTTGAACCTATAAACTAAACTCGAACCTAAGACCCTTTATTCTTAAATTCTAGTTAATCAAGGCTAAAGACCTAATCTTCCAAGACTCTCTTTTGGAACCCTATCAAGACGCACCCAAAGGTGAGTCATAGTTGTCCCCTTTTTCTTTTATCACTTTTGGGACCAACATGTATCATATGCAAAACACACTAATTCTTTCATAAACACACATGCTCAATCTATTAAACATACTTATATGCTAATTGCCATGCTTACGATTCTTGATACTTAAACATAATTCATTAACTATTATTAGCCCACTTAACATGTATAGCGCTATAGGAGTAGCACCCCGCCCCCTTTATGGGTCATTGTTAAGAATTAAACGGCCTAGCATGAATATGTTAGGTATACGCAGTGGTACTCGCGGGTTTGAGTTATGTCTTTTGTATGGTTTGTATGTGCAATGCTATAGTATGATGATTCGAGTATACCATTCTAAATACTATGTATGTAAACCAAAACTAGTATGCTCACCAATGCTTTATGTGTTGACGAATATTTTTATACATGTTACAGGAATTATTTGATGCGATGATTCAAGAAACTCATTAGGATTGGGCTTAGAAACACGCCACTTAAATCTTTAAATTCATGAATGTTGTATCTCTTTTGAACAATTTGTACTCCTTGTTTTAGTTATATGAAATGAAATCTTTTAAATTATATTATCACAATCATAGTATCATGAAGTCCTTGAATAATCTATCACAAGTCGTGCCCCGATGTATTCCGCCATCGGTTGGGGTGTGACAGATTGGTATCAGAGCCATGACTATTGGGATCTAGGAAAAATTGCCATGTTTGACCTAGACTATAGCTAAGAACCTTTTTGACCATTCCTTTTATCATGCTTAATATACTTGTTCTCCCTATCTTGCTTCTACTCAATTCTTTTGGTCCTTAAAATTTACATTCCTATTTGTGGATTACTTTACACTCGAAGACGTTCGTATAATACAAACTAAAGGAAATCACTGAAATAGGCATGAACCCTTCACTTTGGTGATAACATTCAATTCGCGTAAATTCTTTGTGTTTTTGAAACTACACCAAGATAGGAGTGATATCCTCACTTTGGTGGAAATTTCACAATTCTCGTTCTAGTGGACACTTACCAATCGAAGGCTAGAATTAATTTTCTTACCATGTTGGAAAAAGTGTACAAACCACACTCAAAGAAATGACCTCGCTAAGATAGGAGTGAAATCCGCAACTTAGCGACTAGTTTCAATCCTTGATATTTTTTTAAATCTCGCCAAAGTCTACCAATGACAAGAAACATGTAGTAACTGGAAGGGTGAATACCGTTAACCGAAAGTTTCGGCGAGAGTATTTCCACCTATTAGGCCAAAGCATGTTCTCAGACTCAAAGGTAAATTCGAACCACTTTGGTTAGTCTTAGTTCCTTCCGTTCCGGAACACTCCAATTGTTTTGTTTAAAACAAGCCTCTCTTTTTATGTTAATACTACTTTCAATGTTGTTTTTCATGCTATATTTTCATTATATATTCAATTTATTTCACTCGTATACAATCTCAAGACTCGCATTTACAATCTACTCTTGCGATCTCCAAACAATACTAATAATCGCAAACCAACATAATTCAAAACTCCTTCATGTTAACTAAGTGCACTATACTTGCTCATACTTATGTGTTACGCTATTTGAACAATGTGAAACTTGCGTTCTATACGTGTAACTTGAACTTGCATACTAAATCTATGAGAACAACTTCAGCTTGTGTATTTTGTTTATCTAAATTTGCATCAATTTCAACGATCTAATTCTACCCACAAGCTTTTCATTGTTAACCAAAATTCTAGTAAATTATTTCCTAAATTCAAAAGTCACCTTGTTTAAAAACGCTTATGCAAATTTTCTTATGATTCTCGTAGATGTCTTCCCGTCTCAACAGCATCGATCTCAACCAACTGGCGAGCCTTATTGCCCAAGAACTAGTCAAGATTCTCCCTAACCTAGAAACATCAACAAACCCAAATCCAAACCCCGGCGATACCATCCAGGACAGCACAAACCATGTAGATACTAAACCTTCTACCCATACCCCTACCAAACAAACGAAAAAGGGTAACCGAAAACGCAAAACCCTCAAACGAAACCACACTTCGACAACTCCTGAGACTCCGAATTCCAACAAAAAGCAGTACCGTGGAACCTTTCCGCTATGCGAAAATTGTAAATATCACCATCCCACTCACACATAATGCCGAATATGCGCCAACTGTGGTACATATGGTCATTTTGCCAAAACATGTCGCCACACCACTAAACCACGACACGAACAACCTACTAGTACTACCTCATTCACTAAAGACAATGGATGGATATGCTCCGAGTGCAACGACCAAACCCATGTACGCAACCAATGTCCAAGACTTGCCTTGGTGATCTAAGATGCTGGAAGACCCACTCACCACACTAAAAAAGATTGATTTTTCTTTTGTTAAAAAACAAAAGAGAATTTCCTTATGTAATGTTTTCAAGAAATTATTCGGATGTGAAATTTTCTTTTATGAGTTATGAAATTTCCATTTTCCATTGTTATCTTAGTTTACAATCATAATTTATCGGCAAAATTCAAACATCGCAAAACCCTTTTCTCCTCGCGCACAATCTTTTTTCCAAATTTTTGAGCAAAAATCCTTCCTACTATTTATAAGAGGATGCCTATTCTTTTATAAAATCCTCACTTTCAAACCACTAACAAATGTGTGCGTTGAGTCTATATGACAAACAAAATTCTAAATGGTAAAAGTGTTTAAAATAAATTTTCTTTGCAAATAGGATTTGTGAGCAAAAATCAAATAACCTACTTCTTTATAATCCCAAAACCTTTTCTCTTGAAATCGTATCACGAGTCAAAATATTCATCAACGCCAAACTAAAATTGTCAATAAACTATTTTCCTCGCTTAATAAAATGGATTTTTCATAAATCAAATGACCATCTTCGATAAAACTTTTACACTAAATTTTTCCCCACTTCAATTAAATCCATTTTTCTTTAACATCCAACGGATTAAATTCTTCTATCATCAAACTTGACACTTAGTCTTGAAAAGCTAAAACTTCTCGCGTACCCATAAAACTCAATTTGTAATAAACCCAAATTCTATGTTGCCCACAGTCAAAACATTTTACACGTTTTCATTAGGAATGCAATTGTCCATCCTTTTGTTTGATTTTTATCATCTGAACGTAACTGCATATGCACAAGTCTACACCACTATGTCATGAAACCATATATCTATGCCAAAACACGTACGGTTAACAACATCAAAAACTTTCTTAATGCCTTTTCACATTATGTGCTTGCATGTCACGTTGCTTGCTATGTTTACAACATTAAAACTGTTTAATGTCTTTTCCTTTGTGTATAAGTATTTTGTGTCCACTAGCGACCCACACATAACCAAGACAAATTATGTGGACCATACGACAATTGGACTAATTACGGGTGCACACGTAATTTCAAAAATTTGGCGAATGGAAAACATAACGAGTCCCAGTGTGTGTAACCTATCATGACTTGAATAACAACACGGATGAGGTATGATAATGGCATGGTGGATATGCCGCCGGTACATCCTATACATAAATGTCCTGTCATACTACCAAAAGTAGAGTTATTCATGCCATGAGAAGTTTTGGGTGTCGAGTTAAAATTTTGACCAACACTTACGTTATTTATCTTTTGTGACACCGTTTATGTTATAGTTTACTAGTCTAATTACGCTTGCATCATTCGTCTTTTATGCATATCATAACCTTGTTTTGAACCACACTTTCCACTATGCAACATCATCCTTGCAATGAATAATCTATACTTGCAATCTTCATCGAACTTCGTTCCTTCCTCGTGCTTTCCTTGCTTAATTAGCAATCCTCCCATTTTCAAGAATCTCTTTTTAAGTCCCGTAAACTTTAGCCTTAACCTCTAAAAGCATTTATACATTTAAAACAAGATTTGCCTCTCACTTTCTTATATTTTCTTGACTACTTATATACTGGATTTCAAAACTAAATAAATACTATTTATATCACCAAAAAGTTGTTTTCAAATAGTCCAATTTCTCGTTTATTTAATCGCCTTCTAAAAGTTTTTCTAATAAAATTTTCGACCTTGTGCAAACCGAATATCTTTTACTAAAAACTACTCATTCCCACATCTAGTCACTTATTATGCTCACATATTTACTATCCCACCCAATTACCCAAGGACATCTCTGTTACAAGCAAAAAATTTCTACTATTTCATATACGTTATATCGTATAATTAGTCACTTTTCCCCAAAATTTCTATATATTATATAATATACTTAATCACCTTCAGCTTTCACTATTCTATACCGTATAACTACTTATTTTCCCAAAATTTATATATCTTATGCAATATACTTAACTACCCTCAATTTTCACCATTTCATACCATATAATTACTTATCTTTCCAAAATTTGCTGCATTAACTTCATATACGTACTCTCTTCCTTCACTATTTACAAAAATGCTTTAGTCGGTCAAACTCTCAAATTTCTACGAACGACCTTGGTTTGAAATTTTAAAAGTACTTCTCTTACGAGCATAATTATCGCACAGTGACAAGATACCGTATTTGACTTAAACATAATAAACCAACAAGTTCTTGTTCTTATTAAACCCATATCAAACCACTTACCTAATTTTCAAAAGGTTGACTCTTAATTAAATTTCGAGACGAAATTTCTTAAAGTAGGGGAGACTGTAACATTTATACTTTTTGTATTTTCCATTCTAGTCCTTGTACTCTTGTATCTTTCATTTTGTACCCTTGTAATTCCAAGCTTGTGATTAATGGAAAACTTTTAGTCAAATACTTATATTCATAAACAATCTCGCATAAACTATCTAATATAAACATGTTGCATTTATACTTGAAAAATCGAGTTCTAATACTAAACCAAAGCATATACGAACACATACAAGTTGGAAATCAAGCCCAACCCAAAAACATGTCAAAATGGGCTTAAACATTAAGTTTTAACCCAAAAACACGTCCAAAACCAAGTCTGTTGGGCCAAGCCCAACCAAAAAGCACTTTTGGGCCAAAAACACCCCGTCGCGTGACACGACCAGGATGCTGAAATCCCGTCGCGTGATACGATGGCCTTACGATTTCAGCAACCAGATCAGCCTTCTAATCAGCTCATAAATGGCCCCTTTACCCAATTAACTCACTCCCAACCACCCTAATTACTCCCTTAAATGCTCCACCAACTCACCCCACTTATAAATACCACTCCTCTCCACCCATTAACCTCTTGTTCATCCATAATCTCTCTAAAATCACTCTTTAATCCTCAAAGTTTTGAGCAAACTTCCTGATAACACATCAGTAAGTTTTCGAACCTCAAACTTTCTTTCTTTTCAGTTTTTCCTTCTCTTTTCTATCCAAAGCTCCTTGGAGAACCCTCTAGGATCTTCCCCATGTTTATCCACAGAAGTGTGATAAGGGTACAAAACCTAAAAGAGGTCCCAAATGGGTTTATTTTCTGAATTGTTTTTATGTCCTAAGAATGTTTGTTGTGAAGGAACCAACCAAGTCTACTAACAAGCTAATGTTAGGAGGATTTGAGCTATGGTATTGGGTGACAAAGGAGATTCAAGACGCATCCAAATCAGTCCCCAAACTTTACTTAAACATCTTAGCTTTACTATATAATAATATAAACATATACTTTCAAGTTTCTATCTTACTAGCTTATTATTAATTTTTGGAAGGTTTGTGGTTACACCTTACCTTACCAACTCTCTTGACCCTTCTTGTGCTACGGATTTATCCACACTAGAAAGGGGAAATCCCGTGTCCAAAACCCACGTTTATTCCATAAGCGAAGTGGTTATGACATGAACTTATCAATCGGATTCACATTCCTAACCTCATACCATCCGAATCATCTATGATGATTTTGTGCTTGGTCTAACTTATTCTCATGACCATCCAGATTGCCTTAAAGGCAATTTGTGTTTTGGTTTGCCTAAAAGGCTTGCTTGATTCTCTTGAACCTATAAACTAAACTCGAACCTAAGACCCTTTATTCTTAAATTCTAGTTAATCAAGGCTAAAGACCTAATCTTCCAAGAATCTCTTTTGGAACCCTATCAAGACGCACCTAAAGGTGAGTCATACTTGTCCCCTTTTTCTTTTATCACTTTTGGGACCAACATGTATCATATGCAAAACACACTAATTCTTTCATAAACACACATGCTCAATCTATTAAACATACTTATATGCTAATTGCCATGCTTACGATTCTTGATACTTAAACATAATTCATTAACTATTATTAGCCCACTTAACATGTATAGCGCTATAGGAGTAGCACCCCGCCTCCTTTATGGGTCATTGTTAAGAATTAAACGGTATAGCATGAATTTATTAGGTATACGCAGTGGTACTCGCGGGTTTGAGTTATGTCTTTTGTATGGTTTGTATGTGCAATGCTATAGTATGATGATTCGAGTATACCATTCTAAATACTATGTATGTAAACCAAAACTAGTATGCTTACCAATGCTTTATGTGTTGACGGATATTTTTATACATGTTGTAGGAATTATTTGATGCGATGATTCAAGAAACTCATTAGGATTGGGCTTAGAAACGCACCACTTGAATCTTTAAATTCATGGATGTTGTATCTCTTTTGAACAATTTGTACTCCTTGTTTTAGTTATATGAAATGAAATCTTTTAAATTATATTATCACAATCATAGTATCATGAAGTCTTTGAACAATCTATCACAAGTCGCGCCCCGATGTATTCCGCCATCGATTGGGGTGTGACAGAGCAAATGAACAGTGGGGACCGAGGCACCCGACCCTTAATAAACTTCGCCCACGAGGATGGACACAATTCTATGTATTATTTAGGATTATTATTTCACGAAAGGGAAGAAAACTTTATTCATGAAAAGACTTGTCTTTCGAGTTCGAGTACATCTGTTATCCCTGGATTTATGTGTATGACGTGAAAGTGGTTTGTTTCAATACAATAACGGCTGCATAAAAAAAGTAATAACAATTATTATTTGGTCACCGGCAAGCAGATCTCCCAATGGAGTACCATTCCTGAAATTTGTAACTGTCAAACTGAACATTTCGGAGATCATCTCCTTCATTCCATTCCCATAGTTATCACTTAGAAATTTATCTTCCTCTAAGTGATTATCCCCTTAATAGTTATCATCTTCTTCATAGTTCTTATGTCCAAACCCTTTGTCTTCATCTTCACCCATGTTGTAGGTATGAATACCAAAACCATCATTATCATTACCTCCCGGTAGGTTATTGTTCATCCCGTTCACGTGGGAATGTGAGGGTGATTAGAAAATTTGGACTACTTTGGTTTTGATTGTTTTTGACAAATGCGAGATTAATCACGGTTAAGAATGAGTCGTTTTGGGCTCTGATTTCGGTGATTATTAACATTTTGGTTGCAGTTTACATTTTGAGGTGGGTTTTGTTGGTGATTGGTAGGCATCGGTGGAGTCATTGGTCTTCGGTTACTACACCCGAGCGGTGGTTTTTGGTTCTCCATGTTGATGGTTTTAGATTGGTCGTGCTTTAAGGAATTTGGTGAATTAGAGGCAATTTATGCCTCTAGATGACGATGTGTTCGGTTTCTTTTTGTAACTCTTTCAATTCTGGCTCGAATGCTAGAGGTGAAGTTCTTCCAGATAACATCATACGCATGCACCACTTGCTAATCTGTACAAACAACACACCTAGCGTAACAAGGAATATAAAATTGCAAGAAAACCGAACAATTAAGCAGTTAATCATCGATAATAAAATAATTCAACATGCCAAGCGCACGAACTCTCCGACAATGACACCAAAATTTGATCGATGTTGAAGGACCGGTCAAAGATAAGAATTGTGTTCCTAATCACCTTAAGCTAGTTAGGGTAAGAAGTGTGTCGAACCACCATGAGTTTGTGGTTGGTGGTCAAACATTGTTGATTTTAATAACTTATGAAGCTTGTTATTTATCTTTTAAAGTGTGTATGAAAGTGGGAACCAATAATGTAATTCCAGTTGAGTTGTAGAAAGGAAGACACCGATTTTACTTGAAATAGTGATTATCAAAACTGTAATTAAAATTGATTTGTAAATAGTAGTTGACAAAAAGGACCACACCCGGATTTTGGATTTACAAGAATCTAGAGTTATCTCATACAAATGGTTTGGTGATTTTATGAAACGCAAATGATTTCTTGAGTTTTTTAAATTGAAATGCTAATTGTAGACATCAACAATCATCTATCATCTATCACACGTTAATGGTGCAAGAAAACCTTCACAGTATGAATCAAGGACTATTATATGTTTTATAAATCAAGAATAATGAAAAAATCTAGTATGAATCAAAACTAATAGAAGTAATCATTTCTCAATGTCAATGATGCAAGAAAATCTTAAGAATTGGGAGTTCAAAACGATACTAATAATTAATCCACACACTTTCAACAAAAAAAGATTACAAATTTATGACTCAAACCAAAACATGCAAGAAGAACCATAATAAACTCACAATCCAGTACCTAGTCTTGATTGATGATTGATTTTCAAAACTTGATGGAATATGATAATGGATGGATTGTGACATCAAAAATCTCTGAAAATCCCTCTTAGAGGTTCCAGAGAGAGAGAGGGAGAGAGAGAGAGAGAGAGAGAGAGAGAGAGAGAGAGAGACAGTGTTTAGTGGAAATTCGAAATCCTCATTAAAAACTTGGACAAAGGGGGATTTAACACATTTTTTCACAGGTCTGGGCATCCTAGATTCCTAATATGGGAGTCCTAGAACCTTTGTCGGTGCCAATCAAGACGCTTTTTAAACTGAAAGGTATTGCTTGCAATTTTAAGCATACATAAAGGTTTTTCTTTTCAGTATTTTTTTTCTACATTCAAGCCCATTTTTTTGCAACTAAAGTTTCATGTATGCTAAAACTAGCTAGTCGTTAATTTAGTAATGTTTAAACAACATATAGATGTTATCAAACATAAGACAATGATGCCTGATCAATAACGATATGTGCAATGTAATTTGTTAATAGTGCATAACTAGAAAGGAAGTTAGATCTACATGCCTAATTATAATAAAACTCGGTTATGAGGGAAGGAATCTATTATGTATTACTTGGTGCTTCCTGTATGCCTTCACATTGTATCACTATCATGTACATATATTTAAGAGAAAATTACACAGTTTGTCCTTTAGTTATTAGCGAAATTGCACTCTCTGCCCTTTATGATAATTTTTCACTCATTCTGTTCTTTCTTTTCTAATTTTGCTACACCCCATGTCCTTTAGGCTAACTTCCGTTAAAAAATCTGCTAAACTTTGAAACTAATTTACACTTTTAGCCCTTATAAGATTATAACATGTTATTTTGCCTAGTTGTAGTTTCTACTAAATTATTTATTATTTTATAAGGGCTAAAAGTGTAAATAATTAATAATTTATGGGGGGCCACAAACTTCATCTTTTCGACCCCATCACCTCCACAAATGACGACCATCACCTCCATAAACCATGACCACCCTCTCTCTTATCACGGGAATTATTGGTCCTCAACTATGCAACTGATCTTATCAGATTTTGCATTGAATGGAAACCTGTATGATAATCTACACGGGGTTAGTTATCCCGGAACAAGCTCGAGTGTTGAAAACCACGAGTTAAACTGGCCAAAATAGTTTCAGATTGCTCTAGGGACCGCAAAGGTGTTATCATACATTCACCATGACTGTAAACCTCATATACTCCATCTTAATCTGAAAACAAATAACAACTTGTTGGATGAGAATTACGAGCCAAAACTTTCAGATTACGGGTTAGTCAAGTTGCTACCATTGCTAGATAACTATGGACTGACCCGATTTCACAATGCAGTTGGATATGTTGCACCTGAATTGGCTCAGAGTATGAGGTTGAGAGACAAATGTGATGTATATAGTTTAGGTGTGATCTTGTTGGAGCTCGTTACAGGACAGAAGCCGGTGGAGAGCCTTGGCGGCAACGAGGTGGTTGTTTTGTGTGAATATGTTCAGGGTTTGATCAAAAGGGGAAGAGCTTCTATTGATAGAAGTTTAAGCGGTTTTGTTGATAATGAACTGATACAAGTAATGAAACTGGGATTGATTTGCACGTCGAAATCACCTTTGAGAACACCGAGCATGGCTGAGGTACTTCAGGTTCTTGAGTCTGTACGGCTGGGTGGTGGTTTGTGGAGGTGATAGGGTGGGGAAGATGAAGTGGGTGTGCACCCCATAAATTCTTAATTATTTACACCTTCAGGGACCTTATAAAATAATAACTAGTTTAATAGAAACTATAACTAGGCAAAATGACATGTTATTATTTTATAAGGGCTAAAAGTGTAAATTAGTTTCAAAGTTAACCAGGTGTCCAGGTTTTTTAATGAAAGTTAGCCTAAAGGAAAGAGGGTGTAGCAAATGTGTTAAAAATAATATAGTCACTTTTATTCACCTTCTTTTATTTTTTACCATAGTAATTTTTTGTGTTTGTTTCATGTTTTGGATTGCTGCCCAAGAAGCCTGCTCAAGAAGCCTAAAGTTGGAGCCCAAGCTTGCTTAAGGAATGGCCCAGTGTTGTAGATGGGCTGATGGATAGCTGGTGGCCCAAGGCCCAGGTCGTGTGTTTTATCAGAAGTATTGTGTGGATTGCCACGTTGGCAATCCCTACTCCTATATGGACGGCTGTGATATGGCTTCAGTGTGTTTCTTCATGAGTGATCCAAGGATGATCTGAGGCTCGGGTGTGTTTTCTCTCGAGCCTCCCTCCTGCCTCTATAATACTTTTCTCTCGTCTCTTTTCTAGTTTTGATGAGTTCTCATTTTTCCTTGTCTTCTTTGTTCTCTCTGTTTTAGGGTTTTCTTAGTGATCATCTGTTAATGATCGCTTGTAGATTTTGTATTGAGATCATCTATTAATGATCTCAGGTTTAGAGAGTATTTGTTAAGATCATATGTTAATGATCTGAGTTGTTGTTAGGGTTTGATTCAGTTGATCAAATCTTTTGTTTTTATTCTTTTGTTTAAACTGTCTTTCCATTAATAAAGTTTTCCAGTTCTTTGTTGTGATTACCATATTTTGACATTGTATCAGAGCTATAGGCTCAGATCTGTCTCTCTTCCAAGATTCTGGGGTTTTCGTTTCATCTTCTTGGGGTTTCTTGTGATTGATCGCTCTATTGAGACTGGATAAGAAGATCTTCTGGTTCTTTGCCTTAGATCTGTAGTTCATCGACAGATCTAGGGTTTTGGGGATAAAGTCTTGTTGCTGATTGGACACTGGTTACTTCTGGATTCTTGCTCTCTGACTCATAACCCTAAGTGAAGGTTATTAGTTACGAGTTTTGTTGGCCAAACCCTAACTTGGGTTCTTTCCCGGTGAGATTTTTCCTTTTTCCTTTGTTTTCTGATTTGTGTGTCTAGGAGCAGTGACTGTGTTAGGGGGACCGGTGTAGGCTCAATAAGTGTTCTTGATTAATTTTGTTGGTCAAATATTGTGGTAATTGTCATACTTTGTGTTTACCTGTATTCAGACTCCCCTGTTAAGAAATGTCCAGGCACCCTTGAGTGATGAACCTGGAATCTTGATCACTGGCAGTGTTTCTTCTGGTTATTGGTTAAGTGTGACATTGCTGCTTTTATTTCTCAACTGATTAATTGTTGTTTGCCTGCTTCCTGTTTGTTTTTTTTCTCTGATTGGTAATCATGTCTGATACTAGTAGTGACTCAGGTGAAGGTGGTCATACATTGGTTAGTAAAGTTGATGCTAGTGATCCATTATACCTTCACCCGAGTGATTCTGCTAATCTGACTATCATTAGTATTAAATTGAAGGGAACTGAGAACTACTCTGTATGGTCTAATGCTATGATCTCAGCCTTGAAAGTTAAAAATAAACTAGGGTTTGTTAATGGGGACTGTATTAAACCTATTGATGATCTTCTGTTAGCTAGACAATGGGATAGGTGTAATTCTGTTGTGCTCACTTGGATCTTGAACTCTGTGTCTGAAGAGTTGTACATGGGACAAGTTTATTCAAAACTTGCCTCTGATGTGTGGAAAGACTTAAAGGAAACCTATAATAAAATTGATGGGTCTGTAATATTTGACACTTATCAAAAGATAAATCATTTTAATCAAAATGGTATGTCTGTTGTTGAATACTATCATAAACTGCATGTTATGTGGCAATATCTTGATCAAATGTTACATCTCCCTGCTTGCACTTGTGATGTTGCTTGACAGTTCAATAACTTTAGTCACCTAATAAAGTTGATGCAATTCTTGATGGGTCTTGATGTTGTTTATAGTTCTGTTAGGACAAATTTGTTGATAAGGGATCCTTTACCTTCGGTAAAGGAAGCCTTCTCAATTGTTTCAAGGGAAGAATCACATAGGAACTCAAATGTTACTATGACAAAAGAACAAGGTCCTAATGTAGGGTTCTTTTCTAAAACTAATCAGAGTTTTGAAACCAGGAAAAAGAATGCTAGGATTAACAATGAGAACCCTAATCTTAAATGTACTCACTGTGATAAGTTGGGTCATACTGTTGATAAGTGTTTTGAAATTGTTGGATATCTTGCATGGATGAAAAATAAATATGGTCTTAATAAAAGAAATGTGACTAGTAACAATGCTACTAGTGGTGCTTCTCTTGAAACAAATAATGTATCTATGAATACTTTGACTGCTGATCAGGTTTCTCAATTGTTAAGTCTGTTGAACAAGAAACAAGAAGAAGGTACAACTAGCTGCAATTCTGCAGGTAGGTCATGTAACTTTTTCTGTTCTGCTAGTTTGTCCAAACCTGTCATTTCCTTTTCCAATGTGCATTCTTTGTTTAGAAAGCTAGGTTGGATAATTGATTCTGGGGTAAATCAGCACATGGTTATGAATGTTGATTGTGTCATCAATAAAATTGATGTCAGTGACTTAAATATAAAAGTTAACCATCCTAATGGAACTAGTGCTAAAGTTACATTTATAGGAGAGGTTAAGCTTACTGATGAAGTCACTCTATATGATGTCTTTGTGATTCCTAGTTATTGTGTGAACTTGTTGTTTGTGCACAAACTTGCCAAAGATAGTAAGTTAGATGTTTTGTTTAATGAATCCAACTGCTATATACAGGATTCTTTAACCTAGAAGGTCCTGGTGACTGGTAGTCAAGTAGATAGGTTGTATTTCTGTGGTGAGTCATCTGTGTTCTCTGGTGTATGTTGTAATAGCTTTGAAATAACAAATTTGTGGCATGCTAGATTAGGTCATCCATCTCATGTGGTTCTAAAAGTGTTAAAGGATGATATAAAACTTAACATAATAAATAATGAATCTAGTAACCCATGTGATGTTTGTCATATAGCTAAGCAACATAGAGAACCATTTCCCATAAGTGATCACAAGACCACTTGCTTAGGGGAATTGATTCATCTTGATGTTTGGGGCCCTTATAAAGTTAAAAGTAGAGAAGGTTTTAGGTACTTCTTGACCATTGTTGATGACTTTACTAGGACAGTGTGGGTGTATCTGATGAGGTTTAAAGATGAAGTCTTTGAAAACATTGTTCACTTTCATATAACACGTAAAAATCAGTTTAAGAAAAATATTAAAATGTTTAGAAGTGACAATGGAACTGAATTCATTAACTCTAACATGAAAGATTTCACAACTAAAAATGGTATTATACATCAGACTTCCTGTCCTTACACCCCTCAACAAAATGGCATTGTTGAAAGGAAACATAGACATCTACTAAATGTTGCCAGATCTTTGTTATTTCAAAGCTATTTACCTTTAAGCATGTGGTCAGAATGTATTCTTACTGCTGCATATTTGATTAACAAGACTCCTTCTTCTGTGCTTAATGGTAGGACTCCTTATGAGTGTGTTTATGGTTTTAAGCCCTCTTACAGTCAGCTTAAGGTCTTTGGGTGGCTTTGCTTTAGTACTGTCTTGAATAACTCTGATAAGTTTGATAGTCATGCTAATAGGTGTGTGTTAATTGGTTACTCAAATGAAAAAAAAAGGTATAAATTGTAGTGTCTTGAGTCAAAACAGATTTTATACTCTAGGGATGTAAGGTTCTATGAGTCCATCTTTCCTTTTAAAGAGTCTAAAATAGTTAAAGATACTTATCCAAAAGTTTTTGAAAATATTAATCATTCAAACTTCTTTGATTTATTTGAGTCAACTAATGGCAGTTACCCAAATGATCTAGATGGTCCCAATGATGAACATAGGGCAAACCAGAATACTGTTCCTTATGGGTCTCAGCATCCAATGAACAGTGATGGATCCACTTCTGGTAGGGCTGCTCAGCAGCAACCAAGTGGGTCAACTGATCATAGAGGCAAGGCTGAGGATGATGGAACAGTAGAGGATGAAAATCTCAACTCTGATAAATCTCGAAAGGTTGTATTCAAACTTTTTGGTAATAAAAGTGAGGGGGATGTTAAAAATAATATAGTAACTTTTATTCACATTCCTTTATTTTTTACCATAGTAATTTTTTGTGTTTGTTTCATGTTTTGGATTGCTGGATTGCTGCCCAAGAAGCCTGCTCAAGAAGCCCAAAGTCAGAGCCCAAGATATCTTAAGGAATGGCCCAGTGTTGCAGATGGGCTGATGGATAGCTGGTGGCCCAAGGCCTAGGTCGTGTGTTTTATCAGAAGTATTGTGTGGATTGCCACGTTGGCAATCCCCACTCCTATATGGACGGCTGTGATCTGGCTTCAGTGTGTTTCTTCATGAGTGATCCAATGATGATATGAGGCTCGGGTGTGTTTTCTCCCGAGCCTCCCTCCTACCTATATAATACTTTTCTCTCATCTCTTTTCCAGTTTTGACGAGTTCTCATTTTTCCTTGTCTTCTTTGTTCTCTCTGTTTTAGGGTTTTCTAAGTGATCATCTGTTAATGATCATTTGTAGCTTTTGTATTGAGATCATCTGTTAATGATCTCAGGTTTAGAGAGTATTTGTTAAGATCATATGTTAATGATCTGAGTTGTTGTTAGGGTTTGATTCAGTTGATCAAATCTTTTGTTTTTGTTCTTTTGTTTAAACTGTCTTTCCATTAATAAAGTTTTCTAGTTCTTTGTTGTGATTACCATATTTTGACAAAATGTAGAAAAGAAATGACAGAAAGAGTGAAAAATTAACATAAAAGACAGAGAGTGCAATTTCGTCTGTGTAATTTTCTCTATATTTTACATGATTCTAACAATATATTACATAGTATCAACTATCAAGGATTCTATAATGTAATGATTGATGTTCTGATATCCTCTCTCTCTCTTATACACACACACATATGAGTGTGTATATATGTAGTTCTCATACAAACATCATGCCGCTAATGTAAATAGTGTCATTTCAAACAATAAGTCACCAACAAGTTTCAAACGATTATGTCCTTAATTTCATGAAGTTTTGAACTACTATTACTACATGTAACAAGTAGTGTGAGATAAAATTATATATTGTACTAGTTTTGGAATGTTTTGTTAATATTCGAGACATCTTAAATTCTATAATCTATGTTAGCATATTGACGAGGTATGGCCCAGACAAACCTGGCCCAAACCTCAAAACCATAAGCCCAAACAATAGAAAGCCCACCGACTCTACAAAGTCAGACCAGTCAACACAGGTCAAACGTATTAAATAAGGAGCTAGTCAAAAGGCTAATTCAGCGAGGAAACAATCATGCAAGGATTGTCTCCCCTCGATAGGCAAAAGAACGACTATAAAAGGAGTGGTAAAGGTAAAGGACAGGACACACAATTTCAATACTCAATTCACATAAATATTATCTCTTAAACAAAACAGATACTTATTCTCATGCCAGAGGGTGGTCACAGGGTTACCCCCAATCCTGTGGCGAGTCCTAACGGTGTTCTGTTTTACAGGCTTCATATCTACTGTTTCGAGATGAGTTGGAAGGAATTCCCTTTTCTGCATCAGATAGAAGATTCAGAGCACCCCAACCAGGTTCTTACTTCTTCATTGGCGCCATCCGTGGGACGGAAACAAGGCAGAAAGGCATTCTTTCTACTCACAAAAAAATGACGACCAACAATGCATCTCTGCGCGGAATCACGTTTGGAGCTCAGGAAAGGCCGGGAGAGGACCGTCAATCACCGGAACATGTCGACGAAGAGATTCTGATGGAACAACCCCCGGGGTTCACATCCTCCCTGGGGACGCAAGGCGGTTTCCGGCCCACACCTTCTGTGACACCGGTCCCCTCCACGCCACCTTTCATCGGACCAATCCCAACTAACACATACTCGCGACCAATCACGACGCCCATGGCAATGATGGGGGTCTCTTCCGCTCCGGGAACCACTTCATGGATGATGGCTGTTTCAACCTTACCACTTTTTTCGGCCGCTATGAACGCGTCCCTGGCGCCCGTTTCAATGCCGATGTATTCCCCAATAACTCCCGGAAATCAGCCATACTTCCCGCAGCTACCTATACCCCCTTACGGATACATGTACCCTCCAGTAGCAGGAAATCCCTACCCGTATGGCTTTCCCTACATGTACCCGCCTACACAATCCATGCCCTTGGGATTAGGGAATGGCACCCAGACTTCCAGACAGGATAGAGGAGTGTCTTACGAAGGGGCGGGAACAAGGCTATCCTACGAGGACACACCAGCCCTCACCCAACCGTTGCCTCATACGACACAACCTGGCCGGGTAGACACGACTCGCGCACGGGTCCCAGACCATCAAGAAGAGGGGGATGATGAAGATCTTACTCGCCCCTATCGTCCCCCGGCAATGGTCACATACTCTAAGTTTACTGCCCGGATAGCTAACGCACCACCCCCTCAAAACCTGAAGCTGCCATCAACTGTGGGAAAATACGACGGGACATGTGATCCAGACGATCATCTGAGCATTTTTGAGTCGGCTGGACGATCGAAAGATTGGCCCATGCCAGCTTGGTGCCATATGTTTGTTCAGACTCTCATTGGGGCGGCCCGGGTCTGGTGGGACAGCCTGCCCACGGGGTCGGTATCCAATTGGAGGGAGATCGTAAAGGGTTTCTCCCAACAATTCAGCCAGCAGAGAAGACACACGAAATACAGGGATGAAGTGATGCACATCCGACAGAGGGATAATGAATCAATGGAACATTTCATAATCCGCTTTAACAAAGAAAGACTACAGATCCCCGGTTTAACGGAGGAATTGGCATGCACGGCTTTCACCATGGGAGTAAATGATGACGGCCTTTTGCGAAAGTTACACGGCCCCACAGGCTATCCACAAACCATGGACGAAATGATGACTATCGCGAAGGCCTACGTGAAGCAAGAAAAGTCCATAGCCATGAATCACGCTGTACGAAAAAAGCAAGAGGCAGCGAAGAGCCAGGAAGCTCCCAGGGAGCACCAGGGCCACAAAAACAGGGGACGCTCGGAAAGGCACCCATATTCTCGCAATGACACACGGGAAGATAGGAGGGATGACAGGCGAAGGTCTGAAAGGTCACAAGATACTTTTGCAGGGAAGGGAGAGGGCTCGTCTAGGCCTAAATTCGAGTACCCGGACCTAACAAAGACACCCCTCCAGATACTGGAGTCTGAAGACCTGAAGTTTAATACCCCCCGCCCGATGAAAGATTCACCGTCCCAGGACAAATCCAAATATTGTGCTTACCACAAAGGAAACGGTCACGAGACAAACGACTGTTTTCAGCTGAAGAAGCAGATTGAGTATTTCGTCAGGACAGGAAAGCTAGCCCACCTAGTAAGAGATATCAAGCCGGGCCCGTCTTCGGCCGGGACAGACAAAGCCGCGGGAAAAAGGCCATGGGAAATAAACATGGTTAGATTTGAAACAAGGAATGATCGAAAGAGATAGTTTGAAAGAATCGAGCCGTGGATGGAAGCAACAACAACAATCCCACCTCATTATCGGATGTTGAGCATGGAAGCTTTAGTTATCTCAGCGGCAGTCGGCGACTACAGCATGAGAAGAATCCTCGTAGACACGGGAAGCTCGGAGGACATTATATACGAACCATGCTTCCGGCGCATGCGCCCGGAGGACCAGAGAATGCTTGAGCCTGCCAGAGGACCTGTCCGAGGGTTCACAGGAGAAAGCATCGAACCTTTGGGGCAACTAACGTTCCCCGTCACGATAGGGGACGGACGGAAGGAACGGACCGTGTTAGTAACTTTCTTGGTCATCCCGGTTAACTCTCAATACAATGTGATCATGGGGCGGTATACCCTGGGGAAAATAGACGCGTTGGTTTCTACGGCCAGATGTTTCATGACGTTTCCAACTCCTCAGGGGGTAGTGACAGTATCCGGAGATAAAGCCTGTGCAACAACAGATCGCAAATCATTCCGTCAAGCACCCACGGGATTAGTCGGACCGGAAAGGTGGGTATTGAACACAGAATACCCGGAGCAAACAGTAACGATAGGGGATACCCTATCCGCAGCTGCACGTGAAAAGCTGAAACAGGTACTGAGAAACAACATAGACATATTAGCTTTCAAGCATGCAGACATGACAGGAATAGCAAGATCAAGGGCGGAACATAGGCTGTCCACCTATCCATCCATTAAACCTGTCACACAAAAAAGACGGAGCATGGCTCCTGAAAGAAGAGCGGCAGTGGTCCAGGAGGTGAAAAAGCTAGAAGAGGCAGGAATTCTGAGGAAGACGAGATACCATACTTGGGTGGCGAACCCGGTTATGGTCAAAAAACATGATGGGACGTGGAGGATGTGCGTAGATTATAAAGATCTGAACAAAGCATGTCCGAAGGACGCATATCCACTACCAGAAATAGACCTCAAGGTGGACGCAGTAGAACCGTATAAGTTCAAGTGTTTTTTGGACGCGTACAAAGGTTACCACCAAATCAAAATGGCACGAGAAGATGAGGAAAAAACGGCGTTCCACACTGACGCCGGTATATATTGCTATACGAAGATGCCTTTTGGGCTGAAGAATGCAGGGGCCACATACCAAAGGCTGATGGATCAAGCGTTTGAAAAACAAATCGGTCGCAATCTGGAGGTTTATGTCGACGACCTCGTCATCAAAAGTTCCACAGAGGAAAAAATCATGGCTGATATCGAGGAAACCTTCAAGACGCTACGAGAATACAATATCAAGCTCAACCCGGGGAAATGCTCTTTTGGGATGGAGGAAGGAAAATTCCTCGGGGTGGTGGTGACAAAAGACGGGTTCCGGGTAAATCCCGAGAAGATCACGGCTATAACCAGCATGCCGTCCCCTAAAACGCTGAAAGAAGTCCAGACGTTGAACGAGAGGTTAGCTGCCATTAACCGATTCCTAGCAAGACACGCGGAAAGATCCCTTCCCTTCATATCAACCCTAAAAGAGTGCCTAAGCAAGAACAAGTTCAGATGGACGGAGGAAGCGGAAAAAGTGTTTCAGGAAATGAAGGTATTTGTCAGCAACTTACCAGCCCTCACAGCCCCGAGGCCCGACGAAACATTAAAAATGTACCTAGCAGCTGGACACCACGCGGTCAGTGCGGTCCTTTTGGTGGAACGGGAAAAAATTCAAACACCAGTGTACTACATCAGCCGGGTTCTCTCGGATCCTGAAGGAAGATACCCCACGTTGGAAAAACTGGTCTTGGCCCTGGTTCATGCATCCCGGCGCCTACGCCGGTACTTCTAGGGGCACAAGATCGAGGTTCTGACCGGCTATCCTTTGGCACAGGTTTTAAACCGGCCCGAGGTTTTGGGAAGACTGGCAAAATGGGCTATTGAACTAGGGGCCCATGATATATCATTCAAAAAGAGAACAGCCATCAAGGGGCAGGTAATCGCGGATTTCATGGCGGAAATCCCGGAAGGAGAAGAGGTGCAGATACCAAAAGACAGCAGCGCGACCGCGACGGATGATAGCGACCCAGCATGGCAGTTATACACTGATGGGTCATCTAACAGCAAAGGATCAGGCGCCGGACTGGTGTTGGTTAACCCGGAAGGCGCGAGATCCTTACACGCACTGCGATTTGAGTTCGATTGCTCGAACAATCAATCAGAATACGAAGCACTCCTGGCCGGTATGCGGTTAGCATTGTCAATGGGGGCCAGAAAGGTGGATGCGCACGTTGATTCATTGCTAGTAAACAACCAAGTGAACGAGTCATATGAAGCTAAGGATGAGATTATGGCAAAGTACTTAAGGATGACAAAAGAGTTAATGGCAAAATTTGAAAAAGTGACGCTAACTCATGTAAGGCGGCACAAAAATGACATTGCAGACGCCCTCAGTAAACTGGCATCCTCAGGGACGGAAGAAAACGTCCACATTAAACCTTGCAACAGCCGGCAACCCGGGAAGCAGAAGTGCATACTGTTCACATGCAGGAAACATCGTAGATGACACCAATTCAAGAGTACTTAGAAAGGGGAATTCTCCCGGAAAACAAGGGAGAAGCAATGAAGGTGCGAACCAAGGCTTTACAGTACGAGATGCATGGGGGAGTGCTATACAGGAAATCATACTTGGGACCAGCTTTGCGGTGTGTAACCCCGTCCGAGGCAAGGTTCCTGATACAGGACATCCACGCAGGGATATGTGGCATACATGCCGGCCGTCGGGCGGTGGTTGCCAAAATAACCAATGCAGGATATTTCTGGCCAGGAATGCACAACATGGCAGTAGAAGAATTACAAAAATGCATCAGTTGCCAGAAGTACGTGCCACAAACAATACGACCCAAAAACAACCTAATCCCAATCACGGCTGCCTGGCCATTCCAGAAGTTGGGGGTTGATTTGGTGGGGCCTTTCCCTTTGGCCCCAGGTAAGTTGAAATATTTGGTGGTTGCGGTAGACTATTTCACCAAGTGGGTGGAAGCAAAGCCACTGGCAAAGATCGAGGCTGCAAACATCAAAAAATTCTTATGAGAGCATATAGTATGCCGTTTCGGTGTCCCATTATACCTTGTAAGTGATAATGGAACATAGTTCACGGACAAGACAGTCAAAGAATGGTGTAAAGAACTACACATCCAGCAGGTCTTTACTTCTGTTGCACACCCACAAGGAAATGGCCAGGTAGAAAGAGCAAACAGGAGTCTCCTGGATGGTCTAAAGAAGAGACTGGACGCGGAAGGAAAGTCCTGGGTGGAGCAGCTGCCTCACGTGTTATGGGCTCATAGAACAATGCCAAAGACAAGTAATGGGGAGACACCTTTTAGCCTAACATATGGTTCAGAAGCAATGATCCTGGCGGAGATCGGGATCCCTTCCCCAAGAAGAAATAGAAGTGAAGAGGCTAACGAGGGACTGATCCGGCAAAACTTGGAGATCCTAGAAGAGCGCCGGGAGACAGCATGCATCAATGAAGCACGATACAAGCGGCTCTTGGAAAAGTACTATAACAAACGGGTGCAGGAAAAAACATTCAAAGTTGGAGAATTCGTAATGAGAGATAACGAGGCAAGCCGGTCCGAGAAACAAGGGAAGTTGGGACCTAACTGGGAAGGTCCGTACCAGATAGCAGAAGTGCTCGGAAAGGGAGCATATTCTTTGAAGTAGTTAGACGGGGAACCAATCCCCCGGACATGGAACGCGGCACAACTAAAAAAGTGTTATGTCTGAACAGACACGGACAACGTATAAGAAATTTGTGTTTTATGACAAAACACACTCTATGTAAACATCATCAAAATCACGGAACACCGTGTTAATAAAACGCCTTTTACGGCATACATTAGTTACATATTCTTTTTTTACATCCAACTATGATATTCAAAAAGTCATAAGCATGACATTGACAAAAATAGGGGGCATGACAAAAATCCACATGCCACTTCCCTACAAACATGTTAAAACACAAAAATGGCCTCACAGGCACACATAATCTTCAAATCCTACCATCCAGGATAGCTAACACCTCTCAAGGAGAGTACAGTAACTCTTCCTCCTTAAAAGGATGAGGAAATGGATGGTCAGGAAAGTCTTCAACGTCTTCAACAAGAGGATCTCCATGGTCATCAGCACGACCGTCATCGCCTACCAAAATGATAGGACCTGCAGGAACAGGAGCCTCGGGCACATGAACAACCCCCTCCGGGTCAGGAACTCTAGGGATCTCCCCAGCCACATCAAGATCATGAACAGGCAGGGGAGCTTGGTCATTCTCACCATCCACGTCAAAAAATAACTTCCGTGGACCACGGGAATATACCTTCCCATACCTACGAGCTGGAACATAATCAGCATACCTAATATTAAACTCCTCTATGGCAGCTACACGAGCATCCATCTCACGAGATTGCTGATACAACATCTGAAGAGCTTCGACAGCATCAAGTTCTCTTGATAGCTGTGTAACAGAAGCTGAACGGCGTGCCATAGAGAAGAAAAGAAGGAAGAAACAAATTTTTCTCATTGAGTGAAAATGGTAAAAAAGGTGAACGGTTTGATAAGTCAAGTGACTTATATAGATCCTTTTTTGGGAAGATCAAAAGATACGCTTTTAATGCAACTGACACAAATATCTGTGCAATAGTGCAAAAGGCGACTCGATACGACAGATAATCATGACATGCAAAAGGTAATTAATAACCGTCACTTCGTTGTCAGCAAAAAGTAATGATGTCTGTGACAGGTGGCACACACACACACCACACATTCATAACACATGTAACATACAAAATATTTATGTTCAAACAAAAAATAAAGAAAAGAAGAAAGACAGTTCTTCAGTCTTGACTAGGGGAAGAAGCTTCAGCATCAGACGAACCTTGGACAAAAGGCTCGAGCAAAGCACGAAGAGAAGAAATCCCATCATCACCTACGTGGCTGCTCAGCTGGGATATGGGCTCTAGAGAATCACTGCTCAGTGCCTGCATAGAATCAGCAATCCGGGTGCCGACCTCTTTCTCCTGCTCAGTTGGAGGAGGCACTTTCTGACCAACAAGACCAAGACCGTTCCCATATGTGAGCCCGCCAAGATATCCGGATTCCGTAGCAACCTCGTAAAAGGTGTTAATACGATCTTGGTAGGTCTGACTAGTCCGGATAAAACGCCAGGCAGCGGGTATACCCCGAGATATCAACCAATCACGATCATCCCGGGAGCGATCCAGCTGAGATTGGAGAGAAATGGCAAGATTCTTGGCAGCTTCGGTAGCATCCTCTGCTTGATCAGCACGGTCATTAGATAAACTCAGCTGCCTTTGGCGAACCTTAAGCTTCTCAGCCATAGCATCCCTCTCTTCCTCTAGATGTTTGATCCGGGACTCGAAAGTACTGAACTCGGTGGACAAATGTTTACACCTCTCCATCTCTGCCTGATTCCGAGCAATGAATTCTTTCTCAGTAGCAAGCTCTTTGGTCAATGCTTCAACCCGTCCCTCAAGACGAGAGATAATACCAGCCTGGGACTCATTGGCACGAAGAATTTCCAGTTTCTCCTCCATGTGTCCCGTAACCATACGAGCTTTATCCGCCTCAAGCTTGTCCACAGCAACCTGACGAGAGACCAACTGAACCTCAGCCTCGGATAATTGTTTGGCAAGCCTGTCATTCTGAGACAAAAGTGGTCCCTGTCTATCCCGGGCCTCTAAAAGGTGAGCAAGGTCTGACCGCCACCGGCGAAGGACTTCATATGAAGCAGCAGTGTAACTGGCACCAGCTCCAAGAATGTTCTCGGCAAGTTGAGCATTATCTAAACCCTGCAAATTAAACCTTTCAGCTGGGGGGAAGGCATGCTCAGACCAATGACGAATGACCTCCGGATGGATAAGGCGGCTGGATTCAGCAATATGCCATTTAGGCACATAACAGACATCTTTCAGGGACGGCCGCCAATTAATCCCGGGAACGTAGACATTGCTTGGGATACCACGTGCATCATTAGACGACGAACTATCGGTCCTAAAACCACCAGGAAACTGGATAGGATTCTTTTGTACATCCCGAAGGAGCTGGGAAAAATTGTGACCAGTAGGAAAACCAGAAGCCATAGATGGACCTGCAACAGAAAATACCGGCTTCAAGGGAATAGAGACTGGAACAGTAGTGGAGGGCAGAGAAGTTGCCACAGGAGTCACTGAAGCTGGGACCAATGTAGACAACGGAACCAAAGTGACAGCAACAGCAGATGCTGGAACAGAGCTACCTAGAACACACGAGGAAACAGCAATAACCTCCTCAGAGCTACCCTCAGCAATAGGAATAACCTTGGAAACTTCAGATGTAGAAGCACCTCCGGAAGCAGAAGCAGAGGTGTCTACAGAAATCCTCTCACCTGCATAGAATGACTGAATTCAAGGGAGGAACTGGCAATACAAAGGCAACAAAAACAAATACAACATGCTTACCAAGTGACTTTTGCTTCATTTCCAATAACTGCTGCCGCCTGGCTAAAAGGGCTTCAGCATCCAAGGTCGCCGTAGCTTTCCTTTTCTTATATTTGTCTTTCTTCTTCTCAACATTTCCCTCACCTTGAGGAGGAGCAACATTAATGGGATCAGCATCAAGGGGATCCGGGATATTTTCATCAACACCTGTAGGCACGGTCTCCACGGTGGATACGGACCGGCCAACTATCTGCTCGGAAGCAGAAACAATTGGACCCGGGATAAAAAAATTAGAAATAGTCTGGCTAAGAACATCAAGCTCATCCGAACCCAGAGGACGGTCATATTCAATCAATTGAGAAGAAACCTCCTCATCCAGGACGTCAAAGTATTGCCAAGCTCCCTGATCTTCACGTTTGTACTCCGGGAACACAGTTTCATCCACCCATAACCGGCTCATACCAACAGCAACTAAAGCCCGCTCCGGAATAAAAGTACATTCTGTGGGATTGTTTGTCAGGGCAAGATATAAAGGATGTTTCTCATAAACAGAAGGAAGAGGGCACTCATCAGTCAACTTAGACTTAGCCTCTGGAAATCTAATCGGAGTAGGAACAGGAAAAACACGTTCGTCAATATAAAAGAATTTCTTCCTCCAATCCTTATCCCGAACACTTTGGGGAAAGCTGTCAATGCAGGGCAATGATCCAGGACGACGATCAAAAGTAAAGTATTCTCCTTTGAATTTCAATACATACAACACACGGAAAATCTCCAAAAGGGGTGCCCTACCCAAACCTAGGGCACAAAATTCAAAATGACGAATTTTTATTAAACCTAGGGGATGCAATTAGGAGGGGTGTACCTTATAATATGACAGGATAGCAAGAAGGAAATTGGTAACCGGCAAACGGAAGTGAGAAAAAGTAAAAAACTCTCCGTACAAAGTGATTTTCCCTTCCTTGAGGGGAAAGGCCCGATCATCCTTACCAGGAAGTACAGGCCCCCATTCCAACGGAACATGGTAATCACTAAGGAAAGAGGAGAAGGATGGCCAGTGGCAAGGAATGTCGGATACACTTGTAGCAACCCGTGAAGAACTTGCTTTAGGAGCCATGGAAGGATTAAGCAGTGGAGCGAGAGAAAAATGAAAGGAACAAACCGTTCAATTGATGAAGGAAATAACGATTGGGTAAAGTTGAAGGAAGTTTAAAATTCAAATATATAGAAACGCCACATGTCAACTCCCTACACACTTAAAATTTATTAAATAGAGGATTGATGTGACGGTTATAGCCATGATTACATCACGTGCTATTAACCAATATATCAGGAATACAAAACAAACCCAAAACTTTTTTCTTTTTTTATTTTTAAGTCTAGTAACAATCACATGTTCTTATCACTAGACTGGGGGGACATGACGAGGTATGGCCCAGACAAACCTGGCCCAAACCTCAAAACCATAAGCCCAAACAATAGAAAGCCCACCGACTCTACAAAGTCAGACCAGTCAACACAGGTCAAACGTATTAAATAAGGAGCTAGTCAAAAGGCTAATTCAGCGAGGAAACAATCATGCAAGGATTGTCTCCCCTCGATAGGCAAAAGAACAACTATAAAAGGAGTGGTAAAGGTAAAGGACAGGACACACAATTTCAATACTCAATCACATAAATATAATCTCTTAAACAAAACAGATACTTATTCTCACGCCGGAGGGTGGTCACAGGGTTACCCCCAATCCTGTGGCGAGTCCTAACGGTGTTCTGTTTTACAGGCTTCATATCTACTGTTTCGAGACGAGTTGGAAGGAATTCCCTTTTCTGCATCAGATAGAAGATTCAGAGCACCCCAACCAGGTTCTTACTTCTTCACATATATTAGTTAAAGATTGGTACAGTGTAACCCATAAGGAAACAAAGTTCTACTTCTCCCACGACAACACATAACTTTGGCCATTTATAATACAATATGCCTACCGACAAGGAGATAGGTCATTAAATCTTACCTACTATCACTTGCACGAGTAGTCAATTTAGACATTACGAACCAACTAATGACAACAATTACTTTAGTCTCTTCCATATAGCATACTATATACATGGATACTCTAACAAACCTCACAGCATACATCATGTTCTATCTCGATCTATAGATAAGTTTTGTGGTTTAAATGGTAGGAACTAGGAGATTCACATATTTATAGACTATAGTTAAAATAATGTTTGTCATCAGTGATACCCTGGGCGATTAAAAGTGGTGATAGCAAGACACCAAAGAGTCTGTCGCATAGAAGGTGCAATTATGAATGAATTAATAGGACTTTATTATTTGTACGCGAGTTCACGATCATATGTTACGTGACCTATGGTTGCGTCGAAATAAAATTAAACTTTAATAGAATAAAATAGAATACCCGATTTAAAATGAATACAAAAACTTATAACCATAATGATAACTAATTCATGACATGTCTACATGGTACATTATATCATTATATCAAAAGTACTAGTTCCATAATTCTTATTCCATACCATTAAATAATGTGACCATTGACAAATTAATGAATGAGAACTTTGGAGAAAGCAAAAGCTTTTAACACTATTATAGTTAATATAAACTTCTAAGCAATATCCGTCTTTAGAAACTTTAACCACCGGTTGTCCCGGTGACATGTCACACACACCACGCATGCTTCTTCTTATTGCCCATCTCTCGCCCTAAAATCGATTGAACTCAGATAGATCCAACTCTCTAATAATAAACTAGGGTGTATACGAGCTAAGTCAAGTCAGTTTCAATTCTGGCTAGGGTTTAGCGGCGGATCTTGAACATTTGATTAGGTTGCGCCTAAAGTCACATGACCTAATTTTTTTCCTACCACCAAGTTCCGGGTCAACGATCCGGCTCGGGTCGGGTCAAACAATAAAAGGTCTAAATATTCATTAATCTCTAATATTTCAAATTACTGTTTTAACACACACACAAAAAAAAAAAAAAAATTGTTTTTAACATACAAAGACCAAAACTATTCATGAAAATACGGGAGAAATGATAAGTACTTGAAAAGGGTATCACGACTCACCCCGACGACCTTTAACAACTCAGCTCGTACCCATACCGTACCGGTACCTGTACCAATTTTGGGTATTTGGTATAGGTATTAGTACGCCTTTTGTTGATTTCGGTATTCGGTACTAGTACTTTCAACATCGGTCTGGGTAAAAATGGTAAGGGTACCGAATTTTATATACTAATGAATTTGATATTATGCTTTACTTCGTATTTTGTTTTTAGGGTATTCGTATCGAGTTTACCAATTCGTTACGCGTACCATGTTAGTACACGTACCAATTTTACCAATTTGGTACCCGAATACTATTGACACTCGTAACGATTTACCTACTTAGTACCTGTACTAGTGTTAAAAAAATAAATATAACAAAGTTGTAGTAAAACAAGTACTGTACCGAAATACAAGTACAAATACTCATACCAATATATTCGGTACGATATTTGGTACTCATTTTTGTTCAAATTCGGTACCACTATTTTCAGTACAGGTAAGGGTATGGTACCAGTTGCATCCTTAGTATTCACGATTCACAGTTGTTTTTTAGGGGATAGATTTTTTTTTTTGGCCTAATAGTAATTATTTGTGGACTTAAAAGTTGACCCAGTATATATAATTGTGGTCTTTAGTAAATTTTTTTTATAAAATAAGGTTGGGCCGGACTAAAAAATTTGGAGGGCAAGAATCAATACATATTTTTTTATGAAAATGTCGGTAATATAACATTTCTGGGCGAAAAAGTTGGGCGGACCGGGGCCCAAGCCAAGCTGCGCGAGTGCTTGAAGTTAGATGAGTCAACTCATTAACTCACTTATCTTAACGAGTTGAAGATTTGTGCTCAAGATCGGCTTGTAAAAAACTAAAGCCAACTTATTTATGTTTTTGTATTAAGAAGGGGGAATTGGAATTAAATAACCCAACTTTGTCGAGTTGGAAGACAATGATTCCAATTTGAACATTGGAATCTATCAAATCCAACTTGTCTTGGTTTTTATTTTTCTAGACTAAAACTAACTGGGTTTAACCCAGTTAGTTTTCTGCCTATGTGCATACCACGTGGCAGATGACGTGTAAAATTTTGGGCAAACGTTTAGTTTTCTGCTTACGTGGCATGCCACATGACAGATGACGTGTAAAAAAATGTCCTATGTGGTAGATGATGTGTAAAAATTTGGACCCACATTTAGTTTTCTGCCTACTTGGCGGATGACATGGCATGCCACGCTGGCAGAAAACTAACTGGGTTAAACTGTGACACCCCAGGAAATCCCACATCGGCCGTGGCCAGGAGAGATCCTTGGTTCATAAGTAATGTCTTGCCTCTTAAATCATCAACGCGTTTTGGGGCTTAATGTTAGTGGATGAGAGGAGAACTCCACAGTTAAGCGTGCTCAGGTGAGAGAAATTTCAGGATGGGTGACCTCCTGGGAAGTCTCCACTTGGGCAACCAAAAACAAATCCGTGAGCTCTGGATGGGCAAAGCGGACAATATTGGTGATGAGAGGGGCAGGGTGTTACAGATGGTATCAGAGCCACTCCTGTGCCGTTCGGGATGGTGGGTGCACACCTCATCAGGGACGATGAGACTCTAACAGGGGGTGAATGTGACACCCCAGGAAATCCCACATCGGCCGTGGCCAGGAGAGATCCTTGGTTCATAAGTAATGTCTTGCCTCTTAAATCACCAACGCGTTTTGGGGCTTAATGTTAGTGGATGAGAGGAGAACTCCACAGTTAAGCGTGCTCAGGTGAGAGAAATTTCAGGATGGGTGACCTCCTGGGAAGTCTCCACTTGGGCAACCAAAAACAAATCCGTGAGCTCTGGATGGGCAAAGCGGACAATATTGGTGATGAGAGGGGCGGGGTGTTACATAAACCAAGTTAGTTTTGGTTCAGTCAAACAAAAACCAAGACAAATTGGGCTTGTTAGATTCCATTATTCAAATTGAGATTATTGCATTCCAACCCGATAAAGTTGGGATTATTTAATTCCAATTCTCCATTAAAAAAAATATTGTTTCTTAAAATAAGACACTTACAAAATCTACGTACCAGGGAGGCTTGGGTTCAATTCCCACTAGCTACATTTGGAGGACATTAGTGGAGGGGAAATGAGGGATGACCTGGCCATTGGCTTGGGTTCGATCAGTCCTGATCCAGACCGGTTTTACCGATTATTTCACTGTCGTGTCTTCGGGCGGGTGAGTGGTCGGGTTTTCCCAGGAATTGGTGGCAATTGGTGACCCGGGTACTCTCGAGTACCTGATTCGCCAAAAGGGTGCCCGAGAGTGCTCGGAAATTGATTCGTTGGCCGTTAAAAAAAGGTTAGATTTTATGTTGATTTTGTTAAAATCTTTTAAGAGCACACCTTTTTATGTTTATTTTCGCCCAACAAATGGGTCATTTATTTGCTTTAAGCAACAATGGTGTTCTAAGCGGTTGGTGTTGAGCTCATGGAGCATTTGAACCGTCCATGAAGGGTGTGAATTTCTAAGTTAGCATCTAATATAACTTGAAGTTTACGGACTTTAGTTTAGTTCAAAAGGGTTTGAATCAATTTTGAGTTTTGTTGCTACAATAAATAAGGGTTTAATGCTAGTTCCGGGTCTAAGGAAGAGTTAAAAGGTTGCAGGGTTGCGATCTGCCTAACGCAGATCGTGGTGTCCTCCTACGTTGCAAAACGTAAAAGGAGGTTCAAGATAATATTGTTTTGAGTGTTATAATTCTGGTTCGAGTATGACTCAAGACAAGAATTGTTGTTAACTCAAGTGTAGTGTTCGTGAGGTGAAGAGATTCTCCCCACGTGAGAAGTATAAGGAAAAGAGAATAGAAGATGTAGTGTGATAGAGAATAATCAGAATGTCCGGTCCTGGTGGAGTATGATTCTGATTTATAGAAGAAAGATCTTCTATTTTGAGAAGGCACATTATCTTAATCTTTGTTGCAACTAAAGGACATACCTCTTTAAGCCAAGGATGGCTTTGGACCTGCGGTCTTACCGGTGCAACGTCTCCATGCATCAGACATGGACGGTTTGCTTGTGTTGACCGAGGAAAAAGGTGATAAGACAATTCACCTTTTGATCAGTACATCTCGAGCCTTTGAAGTATTGTAGCTTTCAACCCTTTAAGCATAATGTTGTGACATTATTAATCTATTTTGCTTTAGGCTACCCACTTCATCAGCCCCCCAAGTCAGGAGTGTTCGTGGTGCAGCTAGAAGACTTTTGACTGTTTATTAGTCCTTATGTTTGCTTGAAAGGTTCGAAGGTTGGAAGCTTGCTTGGGCGGTTACTTTTCTCTAGATTTGAATTTCGAATTGACAGTTGATGTGACAAGTGTCAGTTGTCCAGGCTATGTTTAATGCAAAGTATGATTACATTTTATTAATTTTTTATTCACAGCAGTTAAAACCCTTATTTTAACTCTTTTCAACCACATATCCTTCATACTTTACTCTTTGTTCTTGATGGCTTCTCTTCCATTTTTCTAGGGTTTCATACGTTTGCAACATTCAGGTTAGTAATGTTTAAATTTTCTGCTCTGATCATCATTCGAAGCATCATGGGTGCGAAGAAGGATATGGCTATAAGCTTTTCTTCCATTACCCAGGAAGAAGTCGAAGTTTTTGTTCTGAATGGGACATTGATCTATCGTTTAATCCTGTTGCTCCTGGTCTCACAAAACCCATTAATCGTTGTCCCCCTGGTTCGATTGCACTTTATTGTCGCCACTTTGAGTTTTCAAATCTTTGCCATCCATTTTCTATGTTCCTTTTAAATGTTCTAGAGTATTACAGGGTTTCATTGGGTCAGATTCATCCTCACGGTGTTGGTCGTGTATTACATTTCGAATTCTATGCAGAGCCCTTGGTTATGATCCTACCCTTCTCATGTTTAGGCGTTTCTTCCTTCTCGCCAAAAATGGCGATTGGTATACCTTTGAAGGGTCTCCGGTTGAAACCAATTTAATTTCGTTGCATGTGACTACTGTTAGTGCCTGGAAAACAAGATTTTTCTGGGTTTCCAAATCTATTTTTCCTTTCAAGCATGTGTGGAGACATCCCGAGGCTATTTTGAATGAAATGGAACCATCGGAGTCTGATTTAGATGAAAACTTCCTTAAAGCTATTCGAGCATGTCCTTCAAGGCTTCGTTCTTTTGGTGAACCTTTTTTGGTTTTATCTGGGATAAGTACCTGTTGGGATAAACAGGGTAGAGACCCTGTGTTGATGAAGGATGATCAGAGTATGCTTATTTTTGTTTTTGTTTTTTTATTAGTTTCTTCTTGCATGTTGTTTATGTTCTTGTTGTTTGTTTTGTAGTCATGTCGGCTCTAGATTTTATCAAAGGTGATGATGCTTTCGATGTGGTTTTTAAGGATGCTGAAGCTGTTGAGGGTGAGGATGCGTTGACAAAGTATGAGAAGGGGATGTATGATGGAACTAACTATGTTGCTCTTCCAAACGTGAAAAGTTTCTCTAAGGCTAGTTCTTCAAAGGCTTCAACCAGGAGGTCTAGCCGACGTCTGTTGAAGGCTGCCAAGCCTACTGATATATTAGAGGCAGTGACTGTTAGTGATGAAATAGAGGATTCGGAGAAGGAGAAGGATCAGGATGTTGAGAATATTGTTGCTGAAGTGGTTGGGAAAAAGAGTAAAGGTAAGAAGGTGGCTACCAAGGTTGTTGTGTTGAAAAATATTGAGGGTTCAATGAGCTTGGAGGGTGAAGGGGTGTACACCCCTGGTTGGAATGTGAAGCCTAGTGATACATTCAAGTCCTCTTCTGTCTCTGAGGATGTGTTGGCACATCTTGCTACTCCAGGTTCTAAGGCTTGTTTGGATGGATTTGATGATGATGCCTTGCTGACAAAAATGATGGTTGGGACGTGCAACTTGGCTGCCATGCTTCCTGAAGGTGTTAGTAGGTTCAGGAAGATGAGGGCCGAATATGGTGATTTTTCCAAGAGGAAGAGAGAAATGAAGCAGTCTCTTGCTTCATTTAAAAAAGATGTTGCTGAGTATGCTGAGAAGGAAAAAACCTTGATTGTTTTGATCGATGAATTGAAGAAGGGGCATGAAGGAGAGATTGCCAAGCATGAGGCTGCCAGGCTACAGGTTGAAGCTGATCGAGTCGCACTTGACACAGAGAAGAAGGTGTTTGAAACTGAGAAAAAGAGGTTGGAGGCTTTTCTTGCTGGTGCGTTGGTTGATAACAAATGTCTGATTGAAGAGGGTTTTCAGCAAGTTGTCACCTATCTGCTTCACTCAACTGAATTCAATTCTGCTCTTGGGGAAGTGTACACCAAGCTGCTTATTCATGGTAAACATGCAGGCTTCATTGCTAGTTTTAAAGCCCATGAATCAGGTCAAGTTATGGAAGAGTCTCCCCTTTATCAGCCTAACTCCATGGAAGTCTTCAAGGAAACAGTCTTAAAGATGGAGCATTCAACTTACCCATATGTTTCCCAAGTTTCTTCTTACTATGGGAAATCTTTACAGGAGTTGAAGCCGAAAGGATTGAATGAGGCTGTTTGTGCTAAGGTTTTTGAAGCATTTTCCAGGAAAAGGACTCATTCCGGGGATAGTGAGGAGACTTTGGATATGGTGAGATTATACCGAAGGATGGAAGAGTTGAAGCCTCAGAGGCTGGTGGTGTTGCTGAGAAGCTGCCAAAGAAGGGGAAGAAGTCTAAGAAGGCAAAGTTGGCGACTGAGGATGAAGCCTCGAAGCCTTTGGAGTCAAGTGGTATTGCTTCGCTTCTTTATGCTCCCTTATTCATAGCTATCTTAGCAAAATGTCTGCAAACAATTAGCTTATGTGGTGGTTTTTGAACAATGTCTCTTGTGGTGGAACTTGGTAGGTTCCAGTATAGCCGTGGGCTTTGAATAGCCCTATGAACAATTTGTAGTACTTGGCTTGTTAAAGCCTTTATGTTTAATATTTAAGCCCTTATGGTTGTCTTAGGTATCTTTGTTTGTTCAGCTTTAATTGTTTGATTTTGGGTCATGACGGTTTTATTGTCTTTGTCTTTGTTAATGTTTGGGATGTTTAACCGGTAGCACTTTAAAAGGTTGAATGCTGCAGTCATTCATCCTTAAGGTAGTCTAGGCAAACAAGTCACCATCTATCCTATACACACTACTTAGTGTTTTATGGATTTTCGTAAGTTTGTTTTAAACTTAAGGAACAGTTGGTATACGCTGTTCAAACCTGCCTATGAGATATATAAAGAGGTACTTTGTGTTTCTCATGGAGTTGGATTGATTTAGGAACTCACCCCTTATATAGGTTCATTCAACCCTTGAACCTATTGAGCAAAATGGCATGGGAGCTCATCCCCTTACATGGCCCATGCGATGGAGTTTTTTGCAAGGTTCTCAACCTGAAATAGGATAAAAAGTGTTCAAAAGAGGATCTACTGATCCATTCATTGATTCATCGTTTCATCATTACATCATGCAGTAGGAAGAAAACAATACATTTTTTCTTTGAAAGCTTAAACGAAGAACCATTTGAGGTTCTTGCCATTCTAGTGTCTTGGGAGCTTCTTGCCTTCCATGCTGGCAAGTTTGTATGATCCTCCCTTGTGGGCTTCGAGGATTGTTTAGGGACCTTCCCATTTTGGTCCCAACTTTCCTTGGTTCTCCTTCTTACTTGCTTCATTGTTTCTCAGCACTAGATCTCCGGGTTTGAAGCGTTCATATTTTACTCGGGCCTTATAGTAGGATTCCATTTTTTGCTTGTACTGAGCTTCTTTGATAGCTGCTATGTCTCTTGCTTCTTCAAGGAGTTCTAGGTTGAGCAATGCTTCTCTTTCATTGGCCTTGACATCTATATGGAGTGTGCGAGGTGTGGTAACCTCAATTTCGGCAGGGATCACTGCTTCTAAACCAAAGGTAAGGTTGTAAGGTGTTTTCTTGTTACTTGTTTTTTCAGTTGTTCGGATGGCCCATAAGACGCTTGGGAGTTCGTCAAGCCATTTTCCACCTTGTTTGCCCAGCCTTGCCTTGATCCCTTTAACCACACTGCGATTCATTCTTTCAACCTGGCCATTCGATTGGGGGTATGCCACCGAGCTAAAGACTTGTGTTATCCTATATTCCTTGCACCATGAGCTGAGGGTTTTTTTGCAAATTGCTTGCCATTATCGGTAACCAATACCCCGGGAAGGCCATATTGGCATATGATATTCTCCCATACGAACTTGATGATTTGTTTCCCGGATATTTTTCCCAAAGGTTTTACCTATGGCCATTTTTTGAAGTTATCTACGGCGACAAGCAGGAATTTGACCCCTCCTTTGGCAGGTGGGAAGGGGCCAACGATATCCATTCGCCATTTGTAGAATGCCATGCTGAACTGATAGGAACCAAATCATGCTTTGGGCTTTTGGGTACGGGGGCGTGTATTTGACAAGCTTCACACTTTTTTAGTTGGTCGGTGGCATCTCGGTGCATTGTTGGCCAAAAGTAGCCCAAATTCATAAGTTTTTCTACCACCGATCTCGGACAACAATGTGCTCCACATATGCCTTCATGCACCTCTTTGATCAGATACTTGCTTTGTTCGGGTCCAACACATCGAAGTAATGGTGCCAAATACCCTTTTTTGTAGAGTATATCTTCTCGGATGACATATTGCTTTGATTTGATTCGGACTCTTTCGACTTCATTATGATCTTGAGGTAGTTCACTATTTTTAAGAAATGCTATGAATGGAGTCATCCAATTTGGTCCATTTTCGGTGATTACATCGCACTTCGATTTCAGATATGGAAGGGTGTTTGATCACTTCAACCAGCACTTTCTTAGTTAGATGAGCAAAATTCAACGAAGCAAGCTTGCTAAGGGCGTCAGCTTTCTTGTTCTGTGATCGTGGAACCTGTTTGATGTAGCAAAGCTGGAAGGTGTTCATGATTTCCTTTTCTTTTTCTCTATATTTCTTCATGTTGGGTGCCTTAGCTATGTAGCTATCATTCACTTGGTAGGATACCAAGAGTGAATCGGTGAACACTTGAAGCTTTCGGATAACCATCTTTCTTGAGAGCTTTAATCCTGCGATCAGGGCTTCATATTCTGCTTCGTTGTTGGTTGTCTGAAATTCCAGACAAAGGGCATAAGTGAATTCTAACCCTTTAGGGTTGATTAAAACAAGACCGGCTCCTGATCCTTCAACGCTGGAAGCTCCATCAGTGTAAAGCTTCCAGGCTTCTGGATCAAGGGGTTCGTCGATTGTAATATTAACTTCCGTCATTTCAACCTTTGGAATTTCTACAATGAAGTCAGCAAGGATTTGTGCTTTTATTGCTTTCCTCGGAACGTAGGTGATTTTATGTTCACCTAGTTCGATAGTCCATTTAGCTAATCGTCCAGAGGTTTCAGGCCTTTCAAGCACACTCTTGATGGGTTGGTTGGTGACCACCTGTATGGGGTGTGCTTGGAAGTACCTTCGGAGCCTTCTGGCTGTTTGTACTAAAGCTAAGGCAAGTTTTTCCAAAGGAGGGTATTTGACCTCTGCAAACTTTAGAGATTTACTGAAGAAGTAAACGGGTACCTGGGCTTTTTCTCTTTCGATGGCGAGAACAACACTGAGGGCTTCATCAGTAATAGAAAGATAAACAGAGATCGTTTTCCCTGCTTCAGGAGCTGCAATGGTGGGAAGGGAAGCAAGGTGTTGTTTCATTTTGTTAAAGGCTTCCTCGGCTTCCTCAGACCACATGAAATTCTTTTTGTCGGTGCAGCCTTTAAGGGTCTTGAAGAAGGGTAGGGACTTTTCTGCTAGCTTGGACATGAAGTGTTTCAAGGCAACAAGCTTGCCGTTCAGACTTTCTACTTCCTACTTGGTTTGAGGTGACTTTATGTTTAGGACGGCTCGAACCTTGTTGGGGTTGGCTTTTATACTTTGTTTCCCAACAATGTGTCCCAAGAACTTTCCTTATTCGAATCCAAATGAACATTTCACAAGGTTGAGCTTCATGTTGATTTCCCTGAGGTTGTTGAAAGTTTCCTGTATGTCTGTGAGCATTTGTTCCTCCGTCTTGCTCTTGGTGACCAGGTCATTGACATAAGCTTCCATGTTCTTGCCACTTTGTTTAGCGAACGCCTTGTCAAGCAGTATTTGATAAGTGGCACCTGCATTTTTTAAACCAAAAGGCATCTTTCGATAACAAAAGATACCTTTGTCAGTATGAAAGGCAGTTTTCTCTTCATCTTCCTCCTTCATTTGTATCTGGTGATAGCCTTTGTAGGCATCCAGGAAACACTTGAAGGGAAAGCCTGTCAACAAGTCAACTTTTAAATCAACCTCTGGTAGTGGATAGCAATCCTTGGGGCAGGCTTTGTTGAGGTCTTTGAAGTCTATGCACGTTCTCCATGAATCATCAGGTTTTCGAACCATCACCGGGTTTGCAACCCATGATTGATACTTCACCTCACGAAGGATCCCTGCTTCAACAAGTTTGTCAACCTCTTGGCAAGCAGCCCTGCTTTGTTCGGGAGCAAGACTTCGTTTCTTTTGAACGATTGGTTTGGTATTTGGAGGTATTCTGAGCTCATGCTCGGTGACATCTCGAGGAATGCCTGTCATGTCACTAGGACACCGGGTGAAAACATCAGCATTTTCTCGTAGCAACCCTTCAACTTTGAAAGTGTTTCTGCTTGTAGGTCAGTGTTAACCCGGATTCTTTGTTCAGGGTATTTTGGGTTGATGCTGAGACCCAGCTTGCCTTTCTCACTTTCATTCTCGTTTACCACCAGTATTGTGGTTGAGGGTTGGAGGGTTGCAATTCCATATTTTGTAGGGAACTTGACACTTCTCCGGCTGATGGAGACGGTCATGTCGAAGGTTACCATCCCAGGCCTGCCGATGATGACATCGTAGCTGGATGGGACATCTAGGACAACAAAGGTTAGTGGTTCGGTTCTTAGCATCTTTCCATCAGAAAACTTAACGTCCAGTGTTATTTCCCCTAAGGGTCTGATGGGTATGTCTGCGATGCCTTTGATGGAAGCTTCAGCTGGTTGGAGCTTGGAATCTTCCTCTGGACTTAGACGGTTGAAGCATTTTGCAAACATGATTTCGGTGGCTTCTCCGGTGTCTATGTAGGCCTGCTATGTCTTGATTGAACCAACGAAGGCTTCAAGGGTAAGGGGATCACATCATTTTTCTTCTTCATTGTGAGGGAAGTAGACTCCTTGATGCTCCCAAGCCTCCAACCTTTGACGCTTGCTGGGAGTTCTTGTTCAACTAGGACAATATTGACTTGTTTCTTTTTACCTTTGGCGATGTTGTCCTTTACCCCCTTGACCATGTGGGCTAGCTCACCAGATTTAACAGCTTCTTCGATTCTCTTTTTTAGATGAAAGCAATCATTGGTGTGATGTCCCTTTTCTTCATGGAATTCACAGTATTGAGAGGAACTTTCATTTCTTTTGCTTTTCGCAAGGGGACGAGGGGGGTGGAAGGTGTGTTTAACCTCTTCTGTTGCCAAAATTTCTTGAGGAGTCTTGGTTAGAGTTGTGAAATTGATGGTTCGATCCCTGTTTGGAGGGTTCCGGCCTTCGGACCTTCGTGAGTCGGATCCTCGGGACCTTCTGTCATAGTTTCCATAACTACCCCTTTTTTGACTAGGGATGGCACTCCTCCAGTTAGCTGATCTATTTCTTTGCTCTTTGATATCAACAGCCTCCTCCCCTCGGATATGAGCTTCAGCCCTTTCTAGGGCTTTTTCGAGGGTTTTTGGTAGACTTTTGTTGAAGTCTCGGGTAAGATACTTGGAGTTGATGGCATTCATGAATCCTGCCACTTTCATCTTTTCATCCGCTCCTACATAAGTGAGGCCTTCTTTTTTGTAACGCTCGATAAAGCTTTTGAGGCTTTCATCATCTTTCTTCTTGATTTGGAAGATCACCGTTGCATCCTTGACACAACGTCTCTGTTGTGAAAAAATGGCTAGGAATCCCTTTTCCAGATCGTTGAAGGATTTGATACTTCCAGCAGGTAGGTCATTAAACCAAATTCGAGCGGATCCAACGAGGGTTTGCATGAACATGAGGCAACATTCTAGTAGCCCCTGAGAAGATCTGAAGGTGGTCTTCAGGGTCTTCCGTACCATCATAGGTTCTTATGTGGGCTGGCATCTTCAGCTTGTTTGGGAAATCATAGTCTGCTATTTCTGAGGAAAAGCAGGACATGCTGCTAGGTTTGTATAGTTGACTTCGGTTGTGTTCTACTCTTGTGTTGTTGTTTGCGTTGTTCACCTGTTGACTAGCGATGGCTTGGCTAATAAGTTGTTGCCATGTGAAGTGAGCCATCATCTGAGCTATCATGTGTGGCATGAGATTGAAGCCTTGAAGGCTTTCTGGTGCAACGTTGCCGCTTGTTCCCATGGGTATACTCATAGAGGCTCTACGTGCCATTGGCAAAGAAGCCATGGCATGTTCCCATGAGGTTGCAGCCGGGGGTGGAATGCTAGTCACGGGTGACTGTAAGAGTTGTTCCAGAGTTAGTTCATGCCTAAGGGGTGCACCGGAGGTGATTGTTTGGGGAGTGAACAAGGGAAAGGCAGTAGGATTTGGCCTTGCTGCTAGATAAGGTGTTGGAGAGACCATGCTTGGTCCTGCTCCCTGGGGTGATGAGAAGACTGAGGACCCGAGGAAATAAGGTGAGGGGGCGAGGTGGAACGAGATAAAGATATGGTTCTTCCTCATTATAGTCAAGCCGAATTCTGACACCCTTTTCCCTTTCTCGGGCCACATGCTGGTTTAGCAGAGATCTAAGTTGCAAGAAATTGCATGCAACACCTTCGGGTGTGAGATCCACGCGTTCGGGTGTTTGTGAGGTGTTAGCAAAAGGAGTTGACACCCCTGAACGTGTGGGAGTAGGTGTTTGAAAGAGTGTAAACTCTTGTGACGGAGCACCAGTGGGGGTACTTCCGGGAGTGGAGAATGACACAGATCTGTTGGGAGATGCTTGATCTGTGTTTGGAGAGGTCTGGTTTACTTCCTCTGGAGACTCAGTGTTAGAGATACTTAGGAGTTGGAGCTACACAATTTTTTTTGAACGGAGACAATGGCGCAGCCCCACGGTGGGCGCCAACTTGTTGCTACAACAAATAAGGGCGTAACGCTAGTTCTGTGACACCCGACAATTTTCCAGGACAATATCCGTACACTTAGCTAAATTCACAACGTTTCATTTGTGCATTATTATAGTAACTATGTCATCTCGAGTCTAGTAATGCCCGAGCTATTGCAGAAATTCAATAGATCAATCGCTTACGCATACCACACTCGAAATATCCGAAGCAATTGGCATTGAACAATCAAACCGATCACACGCTCAACAGAGAGCAACCGGATAACCGATTACTATGTACGAACAAAACGACAATACACATGATAAAATCTAAAAGGGTGATTACATAATTCCACCCAAATCCGAACAATTCACAATACGTTTATGATGAGTTAACACACACAAAATCAAGAAACATTATACAAACACATGTAAACATGAGTTAATCCAACAACGCATGATTATCAACTAGTTAACCTATGGGTTGAACATGATTTATTGAAAACGACATTTGTTATCAAATATTATCACTTGAAAGACCATTTATTATTTTTTCGATAATTACCTAATGGCCCTCAACAACCAAGTATATGCATAAATATATATATTTCGGTAAAATATACATGACCATATCTATCCCTCTAATCAAAGATGATCAACTTTTTTATATTATATATAGAACCATGTGATCACATCTTATTGATTGAGACAAAACAATAGACATACACTCATATGTACGTGTATATATATATATATATATATATATGTATATACTATGGATAAAACCAAATTGCTAGCCACCTAGATTACACTTGATATACACCAAAATAGGAATAAGATAAAACTAACTACAAGACCCATAAAAGTCAACATTCCTTTATTGCTTCTTCTTTCCACTCGGCTGTAACAACATGGAAGAAAGAAGTTTTGTCTTGTCCTCTACATACACCAATTAAGTTCCAAAACATACACATGAGCCTATTCCCTAGATAATATCCTTTCCTCTGTTAGACAAACCAACAAAAAGAAAAGCTAACTTCTCTTTCTTTTGTCAATCGGCCGAACACCAACAACAATGCCAACACATGACACTATAAGCTATATTATACCACAATAGGCTTTGTGCATTGACAATCTCATTCCCAAGTAAGATATAAGTTCCAAAAATACACTTGATTCTTCCATCCTCCATACTACGGCCAACAATAACCAACCACCATCATATGTCACTATCCTATCATTGACAAAAGTTTATACCAAGATAGGCCTTATTTAGACACTTGAACCCCACCCAAGATGGAAGCACTTCCATAAATACACTCCTATACAATAGGCCCTATGTGGAAGCAAACACATGAGACATCATTTTCACTAGCTACACATGGATTACACTAACACATGACCTTCCCATCTCCTTCCCAATTACACGTCCATGCCCACCCTTTCCCAAATTGTTTTGATTGTAAGTAGGAGCCGAACATAGAGGAATTGCATGAAGGTATGTAATGTCAACATCTTACTCTAAACTAGGCCTCATGCCTTCATGATTTCCTTCCCATAAGTGATCACCTTCCTCATTTGTTGAAGATTCTTTCCAATCGGCCTAGGGAGCAACAATACGCAATAAGATAAGTACATGACAACTCGCTAAATCAAACATTTACACAAGATTAGTTAGCCTCCTTTTTAGGCATGAGAATTAACTTTCTAATTTGGACCCCAAGACTCATCCTCAACCCTCTATATAAAGATCCCTCATTCACATTAATTCCTCACACCACAAAACCAAACAAAACTCACACTTCCTCTTGATCCCTCTCTCTCAGCCGAAGTTCCCAAGAACCATCAAGAAATCCCTCATAAGCCATCTTCTAGCACCACCATTAGAAGAAGTCGACTAGGAATCACAAGACTTGGCCACACATACTCCCATGGTTAGTTATTCCACTCAAACACTTATGAACTTTCCATTATAATCAGTTCCATTCCATCTCACCCGATCCCCAACCCTTCGGAATTGTATTCGGCCAAGATCACGCACAGACATGTCGGTTTTTTTTTTTAATAAAATATACACTATGTATACACATACACTAGACTCATATGTATATATATATGTTATATTATTACACACGATTTCATGGAAACATACCCACATTCGCTCATATGTGCACTGGTTAACACTAGCGAGTCGTTTTGATGTGTTAAACAATCGAATTCGAGGCCACTTATCCCTACAAAGGTTTCGGCTATAATAATGGACATCCATTATAAGGTATCAAATGTATGTAAAACTAGTCGAAAACTACAACATAATATAACACATGTTAAACCTTTGATTTTTCCATAAATACCCCACACATGTTGGATCAGGGAATATTATGTTACCCATGATGACATATGGGGCCAATGAATACTTTTTTACAATAAAACGCTCGGAATTCACGAAACCATGCATTTTACCAGTTACACATGAAACACGTAGTAATTGTCACAAACAATGGCCCCACATATACGTAGTACAAGGGTCCATAAGTCGGGTGAACAACTTGTATGGTAAACGACAAGAACGCACAACTCACTATGTCCTTGATAATTATATAATCATAGGGCTCTTACTGTCGGGACAGTAGCTATCTTATTTTTCTAGTTCGCTAGACTGCATATCTAGCCACCAAGTGAGTTTCACGGCCCCTTTTTACTGTTTTTATATTTTTGGGGGAAAAACATGCATCTATACAAGTTACTTTCATTTAGAGTGAATTCTAGCATGACCGCAATTGTACACATGAGACAATTGGTTCATGAAATCTCAACAGTCCTCGTACATACATTACACTGTAACCATTAGCTAAACAGATAACCATGGAACACTTGAATAGATCTATTGGGTTGACACCCCCACTCTTGGTTAGTCGCGCTAACCTGCCACATGCAAAAGAGTGCTAGTTTTCTACGAAACTTACATTGTCTTTATTGTACAATGCGCGAGGCACTACATGTCAGAGGTTTGGTTATAGGCTCATGTGGGTACATGAATCTTGCCCTAGCTAGGCAATGATTGGTCAAACACGGATTCACTAAACATGTATATGTCTTCGCTAACTTTTCAACGCGAATAATATACAATCATTCTCAACAATTTACGAGAATCACCAACGAATTTCCAAGAACAGCTCACAGCGAGTCAACAAAACCTGTGAGCTCACCAACTTTATGTTGACAAATATTTTATGCATGTTTTTCAGATTATAGACTTTCACGAATGGAACTTGGGATTCAAGCATGCGTTACACGACACAAATTTTCACGGGGATTTTTATTTAAACTAGCAAGTATTTCGAAGTTTGAATGTAAACTCCTTAGATTTCAAAAACAACAATTCCACGAATTGTAACTTTTGACGAGCTGAAAACAAAACTTATGTTTTATATAGTTGTTTGCTTGAAAACCTTTCGAGTTACATCCCGTGTTTCCAACTTGGCGTGGTGTGACAAGTTCCGGGTCTAAGGAAGGGTTAAAAGGTTGAAGGGCTTCGATCTGCCTAACGTAGGTCGTGGTGTCCTCCTACGTTGCAAAACGTAAAAGGAGTTTCAAGATAATATTGTTTTGAGTGTTATAATTCTGGTTCGAGTATGAGTCAAGACCAGAATTGTTGTTAACTCAAGTGTAGTTTTCGTGAGGTGAAGAGCTTCTCTCCACGTGAGAAGTATAAGGAAAAGAGAATAGAAGATGTAGTGTGATAGAGAATAATCAGAATGTCCAGTCCTGGTGGAGTATGATTCTAATTTATAGAAGAAAGATCTTCTATTTTGAGAAGGCATATTATCTTGATCTTTGTTGCAACTAAAGGACATACCACTTTAAGCCAAGGATGGCTTTGGACCTGCAGTCCTACCGGTGCAACGTCTCCATGCATCAGACATGGACGGTTTGCTGTGTTGACCAAGGAAAAAGGTGATAAGACAATTCACCTTTCGATCAGTACATCTCGAGCCTTTGAAGCATTGTAGCTTTCAACCCTTTAAGCATAATGTTGTGACATTATTAATCTATTTTGCTTTAGGCTACCCACGTCATCAAGTTTGAATTAGAAATCACGTTTAACTAAATAGCTATGCCGGTACCAACATGTGAGTTCACTTGTTGTGTTTGAGTTCTTGTGTTTGTCACGATTTTAGAGTTCATGTCAGGTTCGGTTTCATGTAAAGTCTTCAGGTTCGTGCAGGTTTCGATATACTAACCTGTGGATAAGACCAGTTTAACAACCATATTTGGCATGACAATTGGTGCAATCAAATCTTTCGCAATTGGCAGTGATTTTAAACTTCTTCTTGCTTGGTGGGTTGTTTGGTATCCAAATTATGACTCATTGACCAATAATAATCTAGTAAGTTTGACCAACGATGCTCATAATTTTCACTTTTGTTGATAAAAGCAACCTCAATGGTATAAGGATCACAAACTTTTACTTATTTTTCATGTACTTAATTTCTCTCACAATGATAATTAAGAACGAAATGGAGAGTTGTATAAAAAATCGAGTATAAATGCCTTTATCAAGATAAGGGAAAGTTGGTAGTGTAGATTGACGGCATCATCGTTGTTGAAGTCTCCACCTACCACCCTCTTTTGAACAAAGGTCTAGTATGTCTTCAGACATACGATGTGATGACGACGCTATGGAGACCGCCTTTACGCTATGGCGGCGGTCTTGGTGGTTCCACCACCTCCCAAACCCACAAGCAAAGGAGAACGGTGGAGACAAAGACAAAGACACAAGAGAAATGGAGCACAAATGTGTATTGTAGAAAAAATAGGTTCAACAAACAAAATGGCGCATAGACTATCAAATAGGCCAACAATTACAACTTTGCTAGGTACTGTTCATGGAAGTTTGATTATTAACATATAGGATAGTTACAAAATAAAGTAATAAAATAACATATTCTAATTGTTACAAAACGAAGATGTTTTATCATAGTGCGTGGGTAGGTTTCCTCTTAAATCAGTGACGAACTAAGTGATCAGTGTTGTTTGCGATCGCGAGCGTAAGCCTATGGTTGTATCCGGGTGGTCGGGCTTTATTGGATGTTAAAAATATAAAACAAGATAGCTAAAATAAATTGTATTTATCATAGCAAAAAAGCAATTAAGACATAGCGGATAATGAAAGAAAGCATACAAACTTAAAGAATAATTAAACTCCGTAATGACAACGGATTGATGACCGTAACGACAAAGAGAGGCACGACTGTGTCCATATAGGGAAAAATACCATAATTTATGAATAATCAAAATAATGATAAATATATGTACTAGGTAAAATGTACACTTAAACAAACATAATTATTTTTGCCTGTTTTTAATTACCTTCACAATTTGTAAATATAGCAAACATCATATATATGCATAAACTGTTGGAGATGGATAGATCGAGAGCTTGTGTTTGTGTTACATTTCGGTTTAATTTCAAACAATACAGAAACACTTAACTAATAAATCCATGGAAAACAACTACGCAAAAAGGATTTTCTTTTTCAAGCAACAAACAAACACTCAAAACACACAAATATAACAGCTATACAAAACATTGGTTGAAATTCATATGAATGAACCCTACATAAGAGCACTAACAAAGCAACATTCTAGAGTCGCTAGTCGTCTAGATTGTATTAGAGCTTCAAAATTCAATATGTTCATGAGGTGAAAGTCCTTCTTCACGAGCTTTCCATGGAGAAGGAAAAACTGTGAAGAAAAAGACATTGCTAAGACGAAGCTTCATGGAATCATGGTACTCGGTCCCCCTAGGATATATATATCTTTCGCTTCTTTTCTTTCGTTTATTAAACTCGAGCAATTAACAAACATAATGCTAATACGAAGCTTCGTGGAATCATAATGCCTTGGTCCCCCTACCATATCTAAAAAAATTTCTTTATAATCAAAATTCAATACCTTTACAAAATCTAGTTATAGAAACTGCCTACCAATATAAAACCACTTACACGACCTTTCTCTTTCACATATCTTCCTTCATCCTTAAATAACTCTTCCTTTCCTCTTCATTCTCTCCTTCTTCTCCATAATCATACCCACAAATGGATTCCAGATTACACTCTTCATCCGGAGGCCCGACCGCGGCCGACGAACACTCCAACTCAAGAACCGAATCCATCTCCTCTTTCTTTAACTTTAACCCGACCCATGAACCCATTTTCCTTGATACTCCTTCATCTTCCTTCTTTCCATCTGTAACCCCTACAAACAAACCAAAACCGGTTTATAATCCTTATAATCCGGTCTCGTCGAATAATATTCGACAAGATCATCCCACCTTTACTACTACTTTAGATGCAACTGATCACAACAACTGCTATAGCTCTCAACCAACGGTTTTCAGCTCAAACACCAGCATGGGTCGGGGCACCAATCATCATCAAGTCGGACTATCCACAAAGAACCCGAAAAAGCGTACCCGAGCTTCCAAACGACCACCAACTACTGTCCTCACCACCGACACAACTAATTTCAGGCAAATGGTTCAAGAATTCACTGGTATCCCTACTCCATCGTTCTCATCTTACTCCCATCGGTTTGATCGAACTAGAGCCGATGGATTGGGGCTGTGGTATCATGTTCCACCAGCGCGGCCGAAAATCCAGCTGCAACAACCTTGTTTTACATCTTTGAACTCACGAAACCCTAAATTCTTGTTTCAAGAATCTAGTAATCAACGGTTGGATGTTTTACGTGGGTTCGCGGGTTCTTCTACGCATTTGAGGGGTGCAAGTGATAATTTGCTAGCTAAACATGATGAGTACGAGTTGAACAAATTAAAGGATGATCATTTAACTCACAAGGGTTTGGAGAGTGTTATTTCAATACGGGATGATGGTGGTCAAGTTCATAGTAATGTTGATTCATCGGTATTACCCTTTTGATACTTATGATAATTAGTTAAATTTTTTTTTTTTAAATTTGTAATTAATAAGATTTTTTTTTATTGATAGTTTGTGTGCGATTGTATATCAAGGCCCTCCCTTAGAATTCGAGTATTGTATGACTAAAAAAGGTGACCTGAAATATAAACTTAAAAAGGTTATTGGTTCTTAGATATGAACTAATTAAACCTACATAGAATCTTTACAGACTATACTTTATAAATTAAAAAAAAAAAAATTGCCTCCAGGGTCCGGACTTGTTGATATATTTGGCTGACATGAGTTTTGTTTGTTGATTCATGCGTTTTCTATTTGGTTAATGAGATTTGCAAGCAAAGTCTTTTGAGAAGCCAAACTACCTTTGGAAGTGTGTAGGGATGGCTGCGCGCGAAACCCGAATCCTAAGCGTTCGTTTCATGGATTGCAATAGAATTGGAATCAAAATTCGTGCGAGAAATATAATTTGGTTTGAAATTTAGATGTGTTCGTTTGATAAACTAGAATGAAGTCTCAATGGATTTTTTCTATAACAATTTCAATAGAATTGAAATATGGATTCTCTTACGTATGTTGTTGTTCAATTACAATTCTTTCTTTTATTGTAATGAAGAGCATAAGAAGTCAATTAATATACATTCCAATTCCATCCGAATTTCATTCCATTTCATTGTGAAACGAACGCTACTTTATAGAAATCTCAAACCTGTTGAAATATTGTATCGATATACTGGGTATATGTATTCGGGGTTAGGATCAAATACATAATGAAAGAAAAATAGGAAGTCGTAGGAAGGGTATCAAACGGACTCCGATTGAACTCATTCAAGCGGCATTGGAACCGTCTCATTGAACCCTACGATCTTAGTGTTTAGGTTTTCGTTTTTTTGGATTTTTAGCTTGTAGTTTTAGAATTTACATTATATCATTGTGTCTTTTTATGTAACATTGTGTCTTTTTTTTTTTTATCATTGTGTCATTTTTGCGATTCATTGTGTCTTTTTTCTTCAGCATTGTGTTATATTTTTCTGCATTGTATTATATTTTGTGGATCATTGTGTCATATTTTATGATCCATTGTGCTTTTTGTATCCTTCTCACCTTTCTCATTTTTATTACACTGTGTAGAATAACTTTACCCATATCATTCCGGTTACACGTATAGAAACCAAATATGGTGCATCAGTAATTAATCCCTCACAGTAGGTGCCAATTCGAATCTGGCAGTGTATGTGAGCTAGGTCTGGTGTTGTTTTGGTGCCGGTCAAATTAATCAAATCTTATAAAATTCAATAGATTGTATTTTAAAATTAATATAAATTGAAAGGTTTCATTTAATTGAGTTTTGTTAAAAAAAATTAACTTATCGTAAAAAAAAAATTGAAATTACTAAAAGTATGATTAAGTATTTTTTTTTTTTTAAATTATTAACATTTAAATTAAAATCAACACGTTACAAGTGGACGGCTGGTAAACGGGCAACAAGCTGCGTCGCCACTCCCGTTTAAATAGCAAAACCTACTCTATTTGGTATTTCAAAGTTGATTCTTACATAAGTTTAGCACCTTAGTAATTTTCAACTATCATAACACGGGATAGTAATACCTACTCTATTTGGTATTTCAAAGTGTCATTACCAAAATTCATCTCACGTGTAATCCCTTGTCATCACTGTAAGCATTTTTTTAAAAAAGTTTTTTACACATGAATGGTGAATACCACTTAACCTTCTATTTGAAAAGATTTAAACCAACATCACGTTTGTAAGGAAAAACACTCTATCACTAGAATGTTAGATCACGGGTTTCCATGTAAGTGTGTTTGTTGTATTTTTATGTGTAAAGAAAATGTAAAAGAAGCTTAGGGTGAGGTTTTGCAGTTATGTGAAGTATTGTAGGATAATTAATACTGGGTTGTATTAAATATTGGTTGATAATTGCTGTTTTCATATCCAAACTAGAATTTAATCTGGATTGGTCACGTTGGGCAAGGACCGTTTAATCAAACAAATCTCAAACCTATTTTTTTTATGTGGTTGGATAAAGTGATGATTTTAGATATTTTAGTGTAACTTGATTAACTTGTTTAATTCCAAATATTTCTTAATAAACATTAACCAAGTTAGGAAAGTGCGGAGTACACGCATGATTGAGTTTATTATGAGCAAACCGCCTATACAAGGGGGTTAGAAGGGTCCAAGCGGCACCTTAAAATTCGTATAGAATTTTAGCTTCTTCTTTTTTTTTTAAAGGAGTTTAGAATTAAATTGGATAACTGCCATCAGACATATTTTGGACGCTCCTACCCTAAAATTTGTATTTCCCTATTTTGATCATTCTATCCGGTTCTAAAAAATTAATACAGATCACATACTTGGTTTATACAAAAATTCACCTGAGTTTTATCCAGTTGAATCATCGAGTTAATTCATCTCATTTCGTAAATCCAATCAACCTATAAATAAAATAATAAACCAACAAACGTGTTATGTTATGGAAAAAAGATTTATTATTATTTATAGAACTGCACGTAGAACAAAAATTCACCTGAGATTTATTATTATTTATAAAAAAACTTACACACACTATTTATAAATTACATAAAGACTGATTTAATATTAGCTCAGCTGGTTTGAGGTGAGAGGGTTTACTTTCATTGTTTCGACTTTCTCTTTAAAAGGTTCCCGCTTGGGGTTGGTCACAGGTTCGATTATCGTCCATCGAAAAGTCATACCCATTAAGGTTGAAAGTGCTCGGCATGTGGGAGGACTCGAACTTATGACCCGAAGGTTGTTAGGACCAGGATTTTACCATTGAACTACGCGTTTAAAAAAAATAATTCTAGTTTTTAAGCTACCAATTATAAAATTCAATAACTAAATCATTTAGTCCGATAATTACTTTCATTGTTTCGACTTTCTCTTTAACCCCTTGTAAATTAATGGGTTCAATATTATGCTATCAACCGTATATTATATTAATAGAAATAAAATAAAATACCTAACTCTAAACAATAACCACTACCAGTCTACAAACCAACATCTATAGGTGTATAAATGAAATAATAATACACTACCCCTATTACGTATTAACTACCACTCACTATCTTACCAGCCGTCTTACATATTCTAAGGTCAATTTGTAAAAGTATTTCCACTTTCTCAACTCCTAAATTCACGAAAATATATAATATTAGAATTTAATCTTTTTTTTTTTTTTTTTTTCAAAACTATGATTTACATGCTGTTTTATTGTAATAGATTATGTTTTTATTCTTCAATAGACAAATAATTTGATCTCTATAATGAACAACCTAATTTGGCCATTAACTCTCTACACCATATTGTTATTTGATTAAGTTGCTTTAATAATCTTATACTTATTAACCTTCTCCTTACCATTAACCATAGTTATATGTTGTTAAATATTTATATATTTTGTAGTGTTTTAAAATTTAAGCATTATTGATATTAGTGAATCTATTCTTCATGCATTTTTTTAGATGTATGAAAATAAAGATTTGATGGTTTTAAATATTGGGTAACTCGATGAGGAAAATGAATACTTCGTATTCATAGATAGTCGGAATAAAGTAGTTGAAGAATTATAATTTAAAAATTATTTTCACAAAATGTAAACATTTCTATAAATTGCTTATTTTTAAGTTTAAAATTCAAACATAATTTAAAGCAGACAATTTGCTATTCATGAATTTTAAATTGTATTATTTTTCGGTATTTAACATTGACCACATAAATAGTAAGTTGTAGGTTCTTACATTATTTACCAATAAAGATAATATGTATTATTATCTTTGATAAACTTTCATACTTGAAACACTTTAACACATAAATCAAAATGCTTAACTACATATCTTATTTATGTAGGTCAAGCTCAATTCATTTGTTGTTAAAGTTGCTATTAGATTGTTTCAAAATTGCGTACATAAAAAAATTCACATAAAGAAATAAGCGGATTTGTGTTTGTTATAGACTAGTTCTTCGTTTTTGCTTTGGGATTGAAACCGGCTCCCAACTTCCGTGGTTGAGCTGGAGGATAAACATAGATTGGAGATATTGATTCAAGGTATGCGCTTAGAAGATTCTCATGATTCTTGGGTTTGGGGTGATGGCAATGATAGTGGATTTACAGTGGCTTCGGTTAAGAAATGGTTAAGGGGAAAGGGTGATTCTAATACCGGAGTTTTGGTTTCATGTAGAGTAAGTGGGTTCCTATAAAATGTAATATATTTATGTGGAGGGCGTTTCTGGATCGCCTTCCCACAAAGGCGGCTTTGATGAGACGAGGTATTTGGATTGATAATCAACGATGTGCGTGGTGTGACTGTCGCGATGAGTCTATTGAGCATATTCTTACGGGTTGTATTATCGCGGTTGGAATTTGGCAAGGTATCTCGACATGGTGCAAGATTCCAGGTACGTTCTTGTTTCATGTTAATGATTTGGTGAAATGGCACGAACATTGTGACACATCCCAAAATAAGAACATGGTGTTACATGGGATTATCATAATCGCTTGTTGGCAGATTTGGAAGGCGAGAAATAATACTATTTTTTCAGGTAAAGTTCCAAAGGTTGTGGATATGATGGCGGACATTAAGGCTTTAGGCTTTTTACGGTATAAACATAGGTTTAAAGGTGATGTTGTCGATTGGGATAGGTGGTGTTCTTTTCTTTTAATGTAATTTTGTGGTTTTTAGCCTCCTTATTCCCGTCTTGGGAATAGGTGGGTTTGTTTTGTGGCGTTTGTTTAATGAAAGTGAAATTTCAAAAAAAAAAAAAAAAAATAATAATAATCTTAATTTTCTTTTTTTTTGAACATTGAACTTCATTAAACACAAGGCAGAACCTCAAAACGAGGATCGCCCTAATTAATTACATATGTACAACGGGTCTTTAACCCAATCATTCCAAACGATACATTTAAACTTTGATCTATATTTTAGCCATAAAAGGCCATAGATTTCACCTCAGCTACTACCTCATGCACTTGCCTAGACTTTTGTTGAAATATCTTCTCATTCCTTGTCTTCCATAACACCCATATCGTGATCATGACAATTCCTCTAATAATCTTTTTTCTCCATTTACCACCATAATCATTCTGATATAGCTGCAACAAGTCTTCAACCTCATAAGCATAAAAAGGAACTAGCCTACACCAATTACATATGAAGCTCCAAACACCATATACGAAACCACATCCCACTAGAAGATGATTGATCTTCTCCCTTCCTGTATCACAAAGCGGACAAGAGACATCCGAAATAAGTATATTCCTTCTAACTAGGGCCCCTCGGGGTAGGAAGTCTATCAAAATCGGCCCTCCAAGCAACCATGTTAACTTTTATTGGCACCCATCCTTCCCACTTCATATTATGCTCTCTTCAACAGTTCCTCTCTTCCTGAATCAGCTTCTTAAGCTCGGCAACAGAAAAAATGCCACATTCGTCATCACCCCAACACCACTTATCTTCTATATTAGAGATGGAAAAGCCTTGAACCATATACAATAAGTCTTGATACTCTGAAATCACCTCCACCGAAGTAAAGTCGGTCCTCCAATCTCCTGAGAAAACCCAGCCATCGATCCCTTGCGTGAACCTTTCAGCCACTGTACATGATTTTTTCTTTTCCAATCTATATAGCCCAGGCCATCGAGTTTTTAGCTCCACCGAACCAAGCCAAATATCATTCCAAAATCGAACTTGATCACCCTTTCCCACAACACATCGAATCCACTGCTGCATTGTCTTATCTTTAATTTTACACTTCTCTAGCCAACCTGCAATCGTCATCCAACAACCCGTTAAACTTCATTTTATAGGAAGCAAGAACCACAAACCCCTATCCCCCGTGAATGTCTTCCACCGCAGTCCGCCAAAGAGCATTCTTATCTGTAGTGAACCGCCAACCCCATTTGGCTATTAATGCCAAATTGACATCCGAAAGCTTAGAAATACCCAAACCCCCATCTCTTTTCGGCGCTGTCACCACATCCCACGCCACCCAATGTACTTTTTTCACCCCATTAGAGCCATTCCACAGGAAATTCTTCATTAATCTCTCAATTTGTTCTAGAACCTGTTTTGGAGCCTTGTATAGTGACAAATAGTAAATCGAAAGATTTGATAATACCGATTTTATTAATGTAAGTCTACCCCCTATCGAGAGGGTTTTTGCCTTCCAAAGAGACAACCTATTTTGAACCACCTCCACCACCGAAGTCTAATGAGCCGCCCGATTCATGTTAGCTCCGACTCGAATCCCCAAATACTCAAACGGCACCCTCCCCACCCGACATCCCAAGATATTCGCCATATTAATAATCTCCTCCTCCCCCACCCCAATACCAAACAAAAGAGACTTATTTATATTAATTTTCAAACCTGAGCATATATGAAAAACGCAAAGAATTCTTGCCAAGGTTTCAATATTGTTCTCCGTCCAAGTTCCCATTAAAAGAGCATCATCGGCATAAAATAAATGTGACATAGATTTATCTCCATTACCACACCGAAGACCCTCCAAATCCCCCAACTCAACCGCTTTCTCCAACATACAGTGTAACGCTTCCATAACAATAATAAACAAAAAAGGAGAAAGAGGATCCCCTTGTCGAACTCCTTTCTCACATTGAAATTCAAAAGTTGGCGACCCATTCACCAAAATCGCCGATCTAGCCGACCTCAAAATCCCCTTAACCCACAAACCCCATCTATCAGGAAAACCCATCTGATCTATAATGGAAAGAAGAAAACTCCAATTAACATTATCATATGCTTTTTCAAAATCAAGTTTTAACATAAACACCCTTTTCCCAGACTTCATAACATACCCCATCATCTCATTAATCATTAAAGGACCATCTAGAATGAAACGCCCTTTAATAAATGCCGATTGCGTAACCGAGATAACTGACCCCAACACTTTCTTGATTCTCGACTCCAGCACCTTAGAAATTACCTTACTAATAGCACCAATTAAAGTAATTGGTCTATAGTCTTTTAAACCCACGGGATTTTTAATCTTCGGAATTAAAGTAAGAGTAAATTGCCAAAATGGCCCCTCAGGTTTGGCCCAAAATGCTTGTTTGGTCACAAAATTAATTTTTGTGCCAAAAGCACCCCTCACAGATCGAAAATTGCCTAAATGACCCATATTTAACAGAGTTTCTGACGAAGAAGAAAAACTCAGTTAAGTCTGAGGGGCATTTTCGTCCTTTCATGTTCAAACGTTTAAAAACACCTTTTCTTACCCTTATCAGTCATTTTAATCCAGTAAAAAACCGTAACTATCAACTTCTTCTTCCTCGCCGTTTGTTTCTTCCTCGTCTTCCACGTTCTTCGTCTTCATCTCTGCTCAATAATGTGGAGGTTTCGAGACAAGGGTGCTGATTTCAATCCTTTGCTTGAATACCGTAAGTTATTGTTGCTTATTGTTGCTTTGTCATGATCACCTCTGCTGAACATGATCAATAATATTTTTTTTTTGTTTTCAAGTGAAAATCATCAGTTTTTTTCAGTGGAATTGCATTATGGTGGTGAGCTGACTGATTTTCCAGATAGTAGATATGTGGGAGGTAAACTGGCATATATTGATTATGTTGATGGTAATGTTTCTACAATGCTGAATGATATGGTATTAGAACGTGGTTATTTAGAAGAAGATATTTCCATTCTTAGATATTATTTTAAAGTTCCAGGTGAGGATTTAGACTTTGGGTTAAGACCATTGAACGATGAAACTGATTATAATAGAATGTTGAAAGCTGCTGTAAAACATAGGATGATAGAAATTTATGTTCAACCTATTCTAACCTCTTCCAATTCAAGTAATCCAACACAGCTTGATCTTAGTGATTTAGGTGTCATAACCCAGGCAACACAGCCTGATCCTACTGAAACATGTGTCATAAACGAGGCAAACTATTATCAGGAAGATGATCAGGGTGTTGATGATGGTAGGGATGAGGGTGATGAGGGTGGTGAGGGTGATGAGGGTGGTGAGGGCAGTGATAGTAGTGGTTCTTATATACTTTAAGAATGTGGTAGAAGACTTGTGGCCATTAGGAAGAACAAGGGGAAACAGGGTACTCATGTAAACCCTGATCCAGATGATGGTGATTATTTTCTTGGTGATGAGGGTAGTGGTGAGGATAATAATGAGGGTCATGATGGGGAGGATAGAGACTTCATAGTTGATTAGGACAATGCAGATGATGATATTGAGGTTAACATGGATGAATATAAGGCTGCTGTTGACTTTAATGCTAGTGATGATGAAAATGTTGACCCACTTGAGGAAGACATTGACATAGACTTAGATAATTTTGATAGTTTCAGTGATGAAGAAGAGAGCAACACTTTGCAGAGAGCTAATAGGGCTTGTAGGAGAAAAAGGAGGGAAAGAAAAGATTTTGGTTCAGAGGGGAGTCCAGATTGTCCATTCTCACTTGGACAATGTTTTCCTGATAAAAAAACCATTAAGAATATGGTGAAGGATTATGCAATAAAGACTAGGAGGCAGCTGCATATAGTAAGAAATGAAGGAAGGAGATTTAGGGTGTGTTGTAATGGTCTGAATCCCAGGAGTGTAAAACCTGTGGCACAAGGGGATAATGTGGGAAATTCAAGTGGTGTAAAGACTAGGTCAAAGCAGAAGGACAAAGTGGTAAATTCAAGTGGTGTAAAGGCTAGGTCAAGTGGTAAAAGGAAGGATACAGATGGTGGGGCCCAGACTTCTAAAGAATTGGTGGTAGTTGAAGATAAAGGGGGACAAACTTCTAAAAGTAAGGAAGAACCCACATGTCCTTGGGTGTTGCATGCCTCAAATCTGAAACAAAAGGGCACATGGATTATTGTCACACTTCACAAGAAGCATGAATGCATCCAAACAAGGGATGTTAATTTGTGCACAGTAAGTTAGCTTACAAGAAAGATTGAGAATATTCTTCGGACAAATCCAGAAATTAGGATAAAATCACCTGCAAGAAAGCTGCTGGGGGTTCACAGGCTGGGGGTTCACAGGCTGCTGGTTCACAAGCTGGGGGTTCACAAGTTATGTAATTTTCAGTTTAGTTATGCCACTTTATGTATTAAAACTTGTCATTTTGGTGTTTTTCTATTTTGCTGATATGGTATGGGTTATGGTATGTATTATGACTGGTAACTTTTGTCTGCTTTTAGTATGGTTGTATGACCAACTTGGTAGTTTAATGTAGCATTTTGGGGTTTCTTTTGGTTTGTATTGGTTAACTTTACAATAGTTTTATGACCATTTTGGCAGTTTAATGTAGCATTTTATGTACCATTTTGGCAGTATAATGTTGCATTTTAAGTACCATTTTGGCAGTCTGATGTATCATTTTGGCAGTTTCGACCAAACATAAGGGAACATTTTGGCAGTTTGGACCAAACATAATGTATCATTTTGGCAGTCGAATGTAGCATTTTATGTACCATTCTGACAGTATAACACTTGTGTGGTAGTTGCATTCAATGAAGTTCATTTATGGGGTCAGTGGGTATATTTCAGGTAGATGGATGAGTTAATTGTTCAGTTGATTTAAAAGACCCAATATTGCAAAACATTCATACAATTCAACTTCATATTTCATCTCTAAAATACTATAATGTTTAGGCAAGTTGTTCTTGCACTACCTGCAGTTCAAGAACCGGTTGAAAAGCCTAAAGTTGTTGATCAAGAGTCTGATAAAAAGGATGATGAAAAGGTGGTTCAAGAGTTGGTTGAAGATAATTTTAAACTGCTTCCAAAGGTTGATGAAAAGGCTAAAGGGAAGGCAGTTCAAGAACCGGTTGAAGAAGAGGAGCTTGACCCATGTAGAGACTATGACCCAGAGGTCTTAAAGAATGCCTGGAATTATGACAGCCCAGATGAGGATGATTGGTACCATGATCCCTATGAAGGAGAGCATGGAACAGACTCGGACTACTGTTCGGATGATGATTGTCGTTGGAAGTAGGCTTGTTGGTTATGTTTCCTGACTTAGGCTTATCTATTTCATGTATGCACTAGACTACTTTAAGTATGAACTTTGTTGTGTATCCTAATATCATGCTTATGTACTAACTACTTTAACTATGAACTTTGTTTTGTATGCTTTAGTATGTTTCTGTTTGGTCATAACATTGTTCTTGATCATTACAAACCTTTTCAGTCTTTTCATTACATACATTGTTCTTGATCATTACAAACCTTATCATTACAAAACAACATAAATTGAACATTTGCAAACATACATTACAACTTCAACAATAACTGATCATTACAATAAGAAACACCATACATTGTGTTTTTATCATTACAAAACAACCTACATTGAACTAAAACATGATAAAATACACGATGATTACAAACCAAGTCATCCATAGATAAGTTTTCAGCTTCTTGTTTTCGGATTTGAGTGTCCCAACCAAGGTCTGCAGGGCTGTGTTGTTTAGTCTCAGTTTTTCATTCTCTTCACTATCATTGATAGTACTAGGAATCTGACCCAAGGGTAGTTCGGCCCAACAAATGAAACCACAGCTCCTCCCCTTCTTGTTGCAGTAGAAAAACCATCTACCAGGGGTTGCATAGGTGGAAGACACACGTATGATAGTAGGAGCTCCACATTTGCAGAATACCATCGTCTAGGTTAGTTAATCGATTATTGGGTTTGTATGATTTGGGGTTTCTTTAGGGTTTGTATGATTTGGGAATTAGGGTTTGTATGATTTGGGAATAGGTTTTGTTATGATGATCGAATGATATTGGAGAGGAAGAAGAAGAAGAAGAAGTTCTCATACAGAAGATGAAGAAGATAGGTTTAAAATGGGGTTTTAAACGTTTGAACATGAAAGGACGAAAATGCCCCTCAGACTTAACTGAGTTTTTCTTCTTCGTCAGAAAATCTGTTAAATATGGGTCATTTAGGCAATTTTCGATCTGTGAGGGGTGCTTTTGGCACAAAAATTAATTTTGTGACCAAACAAGCATTTTGGGCCAAAACTGAGGGGCCATTTTGGCAATTTACTCTTAAAGTAATGAATGATGAGCAACAAACTTTACTAATCACCCCCGATTCATAGAAATGGTGTAACATCCTAACAAAGTCATCCTCCAAATGATTCCAAAAATATTTTATAAAATGAAAATTAAAACCATCCGGGCCAGGAGCTCTGTCCGAACCACAATTGAAAACCGCATCCCTAACCTCCTCCCTAGAAAAATGAGCCACGAGCTTCTCCCTATCCAGCGTGCGCAACCTGTTCAAATTATGACATACTAAACCAGGTCTCGTCTGAATAGACTCCCTAAAATGAGTACGGAAATACCTCAGCACCTCCTCTTTAACCTGAGACGGTTTAGACACCCACTTACTGTCAACCAATAAACCCGAGATATTATTCGCCGCCTTCCTCCCATTCATAATGCCATGGAAAAAAGTCAAATTCTCATCCCCATCCACCGCCCATCTCACCCTAGATTTTTGTTTTAGGTCCCTATTACGCCATAATTTAAGATTATCTATCCCCTTCTGGAATTCTTCAAGAACCCAAATCTCCTCCTCTTCTAGATCCCTTATCTCCATCAACTGCTCAATATTTTCTAGCTCTTCTTTTAAACATCCCATCTCCTCCCCTTCTTTCACCAACACCTCCCTCCACCATTTTTTAAGAGTATCCCTAAGCAGCCGAAATTTAGACATGATTACCACATCCGGAATACCCTCAAAACTACATTCCTCCAAAGTCTTTCTCACCAAGCTTTCACACTCTTCCCTGCTCAGCCAGGAATTAAACCACCTAAAAGATTTCGGCCCGGAATTCCTATCAACCACGGTTAAAAGTAAGGGAGAGTGATCAGAGGACTCCCTCAGTAAAGTCCTCAAACAAGCGGACGACCACTTATTGAAAAATGACTGACAGGCCAACATACGATCAATCTTACACATTTTCAACCCCCTCCCATTTCCAGCCAAATAAGTAAATCTATAACCACGCATAAAGTATTCCTGTAACCCCAATTCGTTTATAAACAAATTGAAGTCAGCAACCATATCAGAATTAAAAGCTGAATTCCTCCTTTCCTCCGGATAACGAACAACATTAAAACCCCAGGCTAGAATGAACATTCCCGAACCATCCCTCACAAACCCAGATAACTCCTCCCATAAACCTCGTTTTGCAGTAGCTTTCTGTGGAGCATATACATTTATCATCGAGAGAAACGATCCATCCGCCACTAAGTTACCAGTGGTGATCAAAAATTTCTAATTCGAAATCACTGACAATTTTTTGAACACTTTATTATTCCAAATATTAAGTAATCCCCCTGACCTGCCAATAGAATCAACCGAATCAAAATCACAACCCCCATCCCCCCACAGATTACATATCACATTCTTTGACAAACCCCCACATTTTGTTTATTGTAAAACCAAAAAATCAACATTATTTTTCTTTCGAACACCACGAACCCATCCCTGTTTATCCGAATCACCCAAACCTCTTGTATTAATAGACATAAAATTCATTTAACCACTACCTGTTCCCCTTCTGAAAGAATAACTTCCTTAACCAACGATTGCTGACCATCTAATTGAGCCCGCAGCCGGTTACCCAACTTTATAGTCGCTTCCACCTCCAAATTGTCCTTTTCTGTATTCTGCCTGGTCGAATACATATCTGGTGCCGAACTGACCTCAGTAACGTCACCACGTACAGACTGTTCAATATCATCCTCATCATAATCAGACTCTAATTCACAAACAGGCCCATCTTCACTACCATCCAAATGGGCTTTGGCCTTTTTACCAATCTTGGTTTTCTCCAGACTGCTGGAATAAGTTGCATTGGGCCGGCCCACACCTCCACTTCCTTGTTTCTTTTTCCTCTTATTAATGAATTGTACGTTTTCTTCTTGACAGTTGGGCCCACCATAAACTTTTTCAAAATCAAAGTCAGCACCCGAAATAAACGATCCATCATTAATGCCTTCCTTAAAAATTCCGAAATTATTGGGAGTTTCCAATTCGTCATTTAATGCAATTCCTGAAAATACAGTAACTCCCTCCTCCCGCCGACTAAGTTCGTCAACTCCGGCCAACTTCTCCGGCGTAACATCCTTTTCGAAACCAGAATTATTCAAACTACCACCAGACTCCTCCACATTAATCGGTGTCATCATCTCCTCCATGTTAACATCCCTCCTTTCTACATTTTCAACGTCATCTTCCTGTTGATTCTTTTCCCGGGTATCGTCTAGCAGTGCAGACACCCAATCACCATTATCTTCTGTGATCCAAACCTTATATTTTTTTCCCTCCATTGTAACACTATTTCCTCAGATATCCTTCGACCTTCTGTAACCAACGCTCCAATATATTCATAAGAAAGATCACTATCATTTTCCGACCGAGGAGGCGTATGAACCACCTTCCCGACTGCTTCTCCTATTTTTGATATGACCCCACCATTGAGAAGATGCAAAGGAATTCCTTGGATCTTTAACCATGCCAATCGTTCAAATGGTATCGACTGCCCCTCCCAAAGATCCACCAAAGAGAACCTACCCAACACCTCTTTTGTCGCTTGAAGTACCATATCAGCCTCCTCTTTACTGTCAAACGTTATCAACACCGATAAGCCCCCCGGATATTGGACGTTGCCATCACAATCAAAAATATCATTCAATATCAGATTGATATTCTTCAGAGCATCCAGATAAATCATCCTAACAATCAACGCTCTCCCATGCAAACCTTCATAGACATTAACCCCATCATCAACATGAACTAGACGTTCGTTATTGATGACATCCTTCCTGCCCGTTAACATCTCTTTGAATGCACGACCTCCTGCATTATACATGTTACCCTAGTTCACACCTTGATGATTTGCCTTCTTTTCATACCCTCATGTCGCCTCTTTCTTCTTTGTGACCTTAGGGTTCTGGTTAATCTCGCCGTTCTCTAATGCAAACAAGGCCACATTCACTTTCAATCGATAATCCCCCATACGTATACTGCTCAACGTCTTTACCATCTCCTCCTTGTCTTTCACATCCAATAGAGAAATAAAACCAAACCTGTGACCATCCTTATCCCTCTCCCGGGCAATGTAGAGATCATAGATCTCCCCATGCTTACGAACATACTCAGAGAGATCTAACCCACTGCATTTATCGGGAAGATTTGTAACATAGAACTTCGTTATCCGACCTTGAAGCCTCTCCGGTATAGGAACCCTCCGGCGAGACATAGAGAGAAATTAATTTGGTTCTCTTGTTGTATCAATATTGTTAAATACTCTAAATACTCTAAATGAAGCCATAAAAAAATAAAGAATGGCGTGTGGGATGGGTTTGCCACCCCGTAGTACTAACTGGTCGATTTTGTGGTATATTCCCGAATATGCTCCGAACGTATATATGTCATTTCTCATGTTGGCGATTGTTTCGTCTAATGAGACACCCATATCCTCATTATGAAGAATTCTAATTAATATAATATTCTATTCTATTCATTTAATCTAAATAAAAAAACGTAAATCACTTTACATACATATATATTAAAAGGAATTATCTATCAAGTTACGCTAGTTTATTCAACTTTTAAAACCCAAATTTATTATACTTAAAATATTAAATAGTTTCTCAAATAAATTATATAAAACCCTTTTTATATATATACAAATAGTGTTAAATTGGCTTATGTAAAACAATATTTGTTTTAAGTTACCTTCATTAGTTTATTATAATTGATTTTTAATTTAAAAACAAAAATCTTATCATACATGAAAAAAATGTTTCATTACACATACTAATAATTAATTGATAAAAAAAAAGATATTTGAATATTTATGTACTTTGTTAATTGTTATCAATTATTTTATTTTCCCATTATTTGCATTAACATTTTATTTTAATTAGTTATATTATATAGTTTTATAGTATTTTGTTTTGTTAAACCGTGTATAACACGAACCATAAACTGATTTATAGAAATAAAATAAAATACTGAACTGTAAACAATAAATAACCACTACCAGTCTACAAGGGAGGACGGGACACCACCATAATTGGTCACTGGTACCCCATTATCAGCACTGTAACACCGCCGCCACCCATGCTGGTAGTGGTCCCGTGAACCAAAATATAGTTGTAGTTTGGTAAACAATGATATTAAATGCAACGGTCGAATTTAAATGTTTTTTAATTCCACATTTGACCGTTAAACTAGTTTTGACATTTTTATTTTTTTTAAACGATCATATTTTGTGAACGTTTTCTTTCCAAATGGTTATATATAAACAAAACAATGCCACGGTTTAAGATAAAAAAATAGAAATTATTCCATACTTTTAAAAAATGAGTGACATTGACGTCGAAGATGATCAAGTTTTCATCCCCCCGCTCGAAGTGCACCCGATTTTAAACTCAACCGATAGTAGCGTTGAGTTTCTCATGGACCTTGCCAAGTGAGCTGCAGAGGAACACATCAACATCTAGAAAAAGATATGTGGCACGTGATCGTGAGGGAGGCAATATTCAGTTAATGGATGATTATTTTGCCGACGTACCAAAATACACCGAGGCACAGTTTAAACTAAGGTGTCGCATGTCGGGACGTCTATTTCTAAAAATTGTAGCAGATGTTGAATCAACTTCGAATGGTTCAGAGAGGGCGTGGATGGTCAGTTTAGAAAGATTTTTACTCCCATGCAAAATGTATCTTCAACAGTGAAACAACTAGCAACCGGTACTCCTCCAGATGAATTCGATGAGTATTTATGTATGTTTGAAAGGACGTCGCGCGAATGTTTACAATTTTTTTGCAATGTCGTCATTAAGTTATATGGGGCTGAGTTTTTACGAAGACCAACAAGTCACGGCATTGCATATTTGTACGAAGCACACAAAGAAAGGCATCACCTTCCCAGCATGATTGGTAGCATTGATTGCACTCATTTAGTATGGCGAGCATGTCCTAGGGAATTACGAGGACAATATATGAGATGCGATCATCAATACCCTACGATCATGTTAGAAACGGTTGCTTCGCAAGATATATGGTTTTGGCATGGATTTTTTGGTCCCCCCGGTTCACTCAACAACATAAATGTTCTCCAACAATATCCAGTCTTTCTTACCCAACGAAATGGATCGGCGCCGCAGTGTCCATTTACTAAATGGCTACTTATATAAACGTGGATATTATCTTACCAATGGCATCTACTCAACCTGGTCAACGTTTGTGAAAGCATTTTGATATTCGACCGATCCGAAGGAAAAGAAATTCGTTATGGCACAAGAGGCAGCAAAGAAGGATGTTGAGCGAGCGTTCAGATCATTAAAGGGGAAATGGGGGAATTACCAACCGACACTTGAGGTCGACGACCGTTGATAGGTGTAGCGTCATCTTCTATATGTGCATAATATTGCACAACATGATCATTAAAGATGAGGAGCATGCGATATCACCGGACCACATATGTGATCCCCCCAATCCAACCAGTGTTCGACGACGATGCCCTTGCGGAGTTAACAGACTCTGATATGCAATTCCGACTTCAAAATGAGCTCGTGGAATATCTAGCCACACTTGATCTACTATACCTTGAAGTGGAAGCCGAATAGTTTTTTTTATTTAGTTTATTTTTAATTATGTGTGTTTGCATTTCTTTGTTTTATTTACTTTTAATATTGTAAGTTTATTTTATTAGTTTAATAATATGTTTAACTAATGTTTCTTTAAAAAAACTAAAAAAAAAAAAAAGATTTCAGTGAAGTAAATCAGTAGATTGCTGCCTTCAAAAAAATGTTTCAGTGAATTAAATTATTGAAGTGATTTGGTATTGCAGGATTGATGTAATTCAATGAACCCCCTAAACTAACATATAAAGAAAATAATACACTACCCGTATTACGTATTAACTAGTAACTACCCCTCACTATCTTACCGGTCGTCTTACATGTTCTAAGGTGTAAAATTATTATAATTATTATTATTATTATTATTATTATTATTATTATTATTATTACGATTATTATTATTATTACGATTATTATTATTATCATTATTATTATCATTATTATTATTATTACGATTATTATTATTATTATTATTATTTCGATTATTATTATTATTATTACGATTATTATTATTATTATTATTATTTTTATTATTTTTATAATTATTATTATTATTATTTTTATTATTATTATTATTATTAGGGTTATTATTATTATTACGATTCCAAAAACTCCCAAAACCCAATACCGATAAAGATACTAAAAAACATACGGTACGGTATCGGTTCGGTATCGGTACCGTACCGATACCAAAAATACCGAAACCGATAACCTCTAAATGCTTATACCGATACCGATACTGAACACCCTCGGTTCGGTACGGGATCGGGTTCGGTATTCGGGGCTATATGCAGAAGAACCTTATAAACCAGGGTGTAATTTTGTTGAATATGCAGAAGACCGGCCTCGACCTGGTTTAATGGTCAGTCTTCTGCATATTTAACAAAATTAGCACCCGGCTTATAGCGTTCTTCCATTAGTTGTCCATTTTTCTTCATCCGGTTCTACAGCCATAGGGCGTCTTTTGGGTCCACGTTTGCGTTTTGGATTAGGGCCTGGTCCATCTTGTAGATGTTCCCGTCCTTGATACAAAAGTCAATGTGGAACCAAAGACTCCATAGGGTTGCGAAGATGGACGAAGAGAATGTAGATAAACTAAATGGAAGAACCTTATAAATCGGGTGACAATTTTGTTGAATTGCAGAAGACTGACCATTATACCAGGTCGAGGCCGGTCTTCTGCATATTCAACAAAATTAGACCCTCGGTTAGGTACATGATCGGTATCGGTTCGGTATTCGGGGCTATATGTAGAAGAACCTTATAAACCAGGGTCTAATTTTGTTGAATATGCAGAAGACCGGCCTCGACCTGGTATGATGGTCGGTCTTCTGCATATTTAACAAAATTAGCACCCGGTTTATAGCATTCTTCCATTAGTTATCCATTTCTTCTTCACCCGGTTCGATAACCATAAGGCGTCTTTTGGGTCCACGTTGTCTTTTCGGATCAGGGCCTGGCCCATCTTGTAGATGTTCCCGTCCTTGATACAAAAGTCAATGTGGAGCCAAAGACTCCATAGGGTTGCCAAGATGGACGAAGAGAATATGGATAAACTAAATGGAAGAACCTTATAAATCAGGTGATAATTATGTTGAATATGCAGAAGACTGGCCATCATACGTGGTCGATGCCGGTCTTCTGCATATTCAACAAAATTAGACCCTCCTTTAGTAGGTTCTTCTGCATATAGCCCCAAATACCGAACCGATACCGATCTCGATCCCGTACCGAACTTAGGGTCTAATTTTGTTGAATATGCAGAAGACTGGCCTCGACCTGGTATGATGATCAGTCTTCTGCATATTTAACAAAATTAGCACCTGGTTTATAGCGTTCTTCCATTAGTAATCCATTTCTTCTTCACCCGGTTCTATAACCATAGGGCGTCTTTTGGGTCCACGTTGGCTTTTCGGATCAGGGCCTGGCCCATCTTGTAGATGTTCCCGTCCTTGATACAAAAGTCAATGTGGAACCAAAGACTCCATAGGGTTGCCAAGAAGGACGAAGAGAATATGGATAAACTAAATGGAAGAACCTTATAAATCGGGTGATAAGTTTGTTGAATATGCAGAAGACTGGCCATCATACCTGGTCGATGCCGGTCTTCTGCATATTCAACAAAATTAGACCCTCCTTTATTAGGTTCTTTGGCATATAGCCCCGAATACTGAACCGATACCGATCCAGATCCCGTACCAAACCGAGGGTCTAATTTTTTTGAATACTGTTATTATTATTATGCTTACTGTTATAATTATTATTATTACTGTTTGATGGGATTGGGTGCTCATCATTGCGTAGAGCATACCCAAACCCGGATTACAACATCGCGGAATGACGTCCCGCGCAGAAAGTAAACTTCTCCAGCAAGCAAAGTAGTAACGACTCTCCTACAATCACGGAGTGATGCCCGCGCGTGTAAGCGGTAAAAGCGGTAATCGTTCCATGTTTCCTTATTTATGGGTATCTTTTAACTACTTTACTAATATAATCCTTGGGTAGTGGAGACAACCCTAATCGGGCCTGGCCCATTACGATTAGGGTTTTGGGTAATGGTGGCATACGTCCATCTCTATATAAGGGATCACATCCCTAATAGAAGGGACACTTTTGGCTAACCCTAAGAGCTATCACACTTGATAGTATCCTCATTCACCCACGTTTTTGTTATAAACTACTACCTTGTGTAGTCGTCTCCCTACCCACTCAATCTTGTTTGCAGGTTACTACAATCCAGGAAGTGCTAGTGAAGGATCAATCTTGTGGTTGGATCTAGTCTACCATCCCTATAAGGAGGTTAGACTACTTGTTTCTTCACTGTTCATTATTATTATGCTTACTGTTATAATTATTATTATTACTGTTCATTATTATTATGCTTACTGTAATTATTATTATTACTGTTCATTATTATTATGCTTACTGTTATTATTATTAATAAAAAATTATTGTTTACATAGATATGGATATAGATTTTTTTGAGGGGGCTTATTGTGGTGGAGATGACGTTGGGTCGTCTGCATCGCCGCAGAGGGTTCGACAGGCTCCACCACCGGACCCTTTAAGGGACCACCCGTACCTTGAGTTTCAGGACCATCATAAGGATGTGCGGCACAATTGCAAGAAGCTGCGTCAAATGGCTGTGGACCCTCAGATGTACATCAGTTGGGATCTTCTGGATAAGGTCGGCGAAACCAGAAAGGCGAACGACATAGTGGGGTTTGACACTCCATGGCGTCGTCTCTTTGACATAGCCAAGGAGGAATCTTACCGGAGTTGACGATCGAGTTTCTATCGTCGTTCGAGGTACTGGATCCGTCCGAGCACCCGAACCCAGCTCAGACTTTTCGCCACATCCGATTTCGGTTGACGAGGCAATGGCAGGAGATGACCCATGAGGTATGTTATTTCAAGTATTTGTCATTTTATTATTATGTTCCAAAAAGTTGTTAATATTTACAATTATTTTTTGCAGGAATTTGTTGTTGCTTCGGGGTTATACACAGCGGCGGAGATTGATACTGGTTTGTACCAGAACGCTGTCAAGATGGTGGATAGGCCGACCCTGGTCAGTTTTTGGAGGTACATCGCCACTTCGCACTTTGGTGCGAATATGGCGAAGGCGACGTCGATTAGGGACCCCCTGTACTATTATTTGCACCATGCGATCGCCACCTCTATCGCAGCACGGGGGAGCAGCCAGGAGATGGTCAACCAAAGTGACCTTTTCTTTTTATACTGTCTGATTATGCGGCAGCCGTGCAACCTAGCCGCGTCCCTGGTGGAGTACTATCAGTGTGCGCACAAGCGCCAGGCTCGCGCACATCTCCATGGCGCGGCGTTCATCACCGTCATCGCGTGTCATCTGCGCCTCTCGCCAGAGACTGACCCCCATCTGTCGCCCAAGTTCCCATCGGTGGAGCTCGGTGAGGCTAATGCTCGGAGCATGGGTATCCTGATGGAGGTTGAAAGGGGAGTACATCGGTTTCGAGCTCTCGGCGGCACCAGGAGGCCTTTTTAGCCGACCCCCTTCCTATGCCCGATGATATACCGGCCTACCTTGAGGAGCGTCCGGGAGTACCTCTGGTAGCGGACCAGGCGGGTCACGGCGACGATGCTGGCGACGATGACGGCCCCCCACCTCCGCTGCCACCACAGCAGCAGTACCCCCGTCATATATATGATGACATCACTCCTGCTACGCGTTACGTGGCCGATGACATTGATCGCCGCATCGGTCAGGTACAGGAGGTTCAGCAGTGGACGATCGAGGCGATACAGGCGCTGGCACTGCGTTGGGGGGTAGAGTTACGCGCACCACCAGGGGGCCCACCACCACCACCGCCACAGTGATTATGTTTCTATCTTACTTTTATTAGACTTTTTTGCAGTTGTATTTTTTTTTTTTGGCATGTACAAACTGATTACTATTATGCACTTGATCTTTTGTTTATATGTTGTCTGTTTTGAATGTTTAATTTTTTTTTTGAATGGCCAAGGAATCAATTTCCGAGCACCCTCGAGCACCCTTTTGGCGAATCAGGTACTCGAGAGTATCCGGGCCACCAATTGCCACTGATTCCCTAGAAAACCCGACCACTCACCCGCCCGAAGGCACGACAGTGAAATAAGTGGTAAAACCGGTGGGGATCAGGACCAAATAAAACTAACAACAAATTATAAATTGCAAGCCTGTAAAACCAATGAGATCCAAACAGTAAATATTCGATTTTAAACGTTAAAAAATCACTCAACCCTTTCAATCCCAAACTAAATAAAACTTGCATTTATGAACCCAAACGACGCCACCTTGACAATCAACCACCACATTCGTATCAAAATTCGTGAATTCGTTCAATCTTTTTTCGACAAGGTCTTCTCCATGAATAATTTATCATGTCACAGTCACAACGAACACTTTATTAATAGGTTAAAGTTGGGATTACTTGATTAATTATAGTTTGATTAGGATTATTACGTTGTAATGGGATTGGGTACTGAATACACTACTCCGCATACCCAAACCCGGAATAACATCGCCACGCGGAGAAAAGCCTATGCGCAGGAAACGGTCAAAACACATTAATGGCCGGTCAATGGTCAAGTCTCGGTCAAGGCGAAGGTTATGCACGATCAAACGCCATGCATGAATCAAGGCTACAAGCATGTTGACCAACTATTAAAGGCGGTAGACATTTCCACTATTCCCATTAATTAAGCTTTCCATATATCACCTTACTAACATAATTAAGGGTGATGGAGACAACCTAACCACGGTTAGGACTTGGGTAATGGTGGCATACGGACTCTCCTATAAAAGGGATCACATCCCCAATAGGAGAGGACACTTTCTGCTAACCCGGAGAGCTATCACACTTGATAGCATCCCCATTAACCCCATTTTTGTCATAAACTACTACCTTGTGTAGTCGTCTCCACACCCACATCAACTGTTGTTTGCAGGTTCTTCCATCCATAGCTGCTAGTGAAGGATCAACCCTGTGGATACTCATAATCTTATCATCCCTAACCGGTGGTGAGACTATTTTTTTATTCAATGGCGCCATCCCTTACGGTTTAAAACATCTTTCAAACTAGCAACCATGGCTTTCTCAAAAGATGCAAACAACAACAACACTGCTGAAGTAGATGCAACAATCAACGACGAAATTCAGGACGTAACACCAAACACCGTCACCAAGAACGTGGCTTAGAAGCAGCCAGCTTCAACATTCCAGTTCCACATAATCAAGGGGGGATTTATTAGAGGAAAAAAGAAACAAGACAACCTATCTCCGGTTGATCCGGACGAGTGGTCGGCCCGACAAAATTCAAAGACAATTGCCAAATATCAGAAGATGGTGATAAATCAAGCCAAACTTAATGTCCAAAAAACATTAAGTTTCGACACAAGAGAGGATGATTCAGAATCGCCTCGGGAAAACAACAATGGCCGTCGCACTAAGGGACCTCGTCAGGCAGTACATGGTGGAGACCGTGGTAGAAATACTCACGGTCAGGACCCCGTCAACCTTAATGAGGAACCAAATAGCTATGAATCAGAAAATGAGGTGCATCACGATTCTAATAAAAAACAGCACTCTAAATCCGTTGCCAGCAGCCTGGCACCCAAAGATAATGACCTCTACAAGCCATACAAGCCGAAGACTTTTTCCGAGAGATCAAAATTCTGTGCGCGCATCGCGCTAGCACTAATGCCCCAAGAGTGTAAACTACCAAGCACTATTGGGAAATACGATGGTTTGCGTGATCCAGACGATCACTTACACGCTTTTGATTGCGCAGGCAGCTCTAAGCTATGGCCTGTACAAGCCTGGTGCCATCTGTTCGTGCAAACATTAACAGGGGCAGCCAGGGTTTGGTATGAAAGTCTGCCTGTCAGAAGTCTGGTAGACTTCGATGACCTCATTAGAAAATTCAAGAATCACTTTTCACTCTTGCGCAAACACAAGAAAGACAAAGCGCACATTCTCTTGTGCACACGCCATAAGAATGAATCCTTGGAAGATTACATTGTCAGATACAATAAAGAAGCCCTCCAGTTAGGTTGCGGCGAAGAACTTACCCGTGCAGCATTCATACACAGGGTAAGAAATGATGACCTAATGAAGTGTCTGACAGGAAAAGATGGCGTGCCACAAGCCTGGGACGAAGTGATTGAAGCTGCCAAAGTATACGCATCTTCCGAGTGATCTTTTCACCAAAAAAATATATAAATCAAAGCAGCAGCCATCATCCATCCTCAAACAATAGAGGAAAAGGCAAGCAGCCCGTCTGGTCAAGAATTTCGGGCGCAACAGAAGAAGGAAAATACTCCTTAGCGCAAGATGCACGAAACATGCTTAGCTCGAGAGGGCCTCGCGATCACAAGGGACACTCAAAGAAAGACCACGAGTGGACACCACTGTCCAAAACACAATCCGAAGTGCTAAAGGCCGAACAAATTCAATTCCCAAAACCGCAAGAGCTCCGAGGTGACAGACGAAACATGGATAAGTCCAAGTACTGCGAGTACCATGAACACCATGGCCATATGACAGACAACTATTACAGTCTGAAGATGGAAATAGAAAACGCCATAAAATCAGGGCAGTTAACGCACCTCGTGAAGAACATGCGGAGAAAGCAGAGGGACAACACTGAAGGAGGGGAACCCTCTCAGAAAAGGATACGCAACCTCAATGCACATCATGTGTACAACACATCGCACAATGCCTGCAACATGATCCATAGAACCACAAGTCACAAACGCACGTTTGCAGATATAAACAACGATTCATGGAAGGAAGAGCAGTTAATCATGCCAAGAGTAAAAGGAGGGGCCTCATCGACAGCTCCGCTAATCATAACAGGCGTTGTTGGACATTACCGGACGAGGTACATGTTCTTAGACAACGGTAGCAGCACAGACATCATGTATCAGCAATGTTTCGACCAGCTGGACGATGATGACAAAGCATGAATAATACCAATCACAGAGCCAATTTCCGGCTTTATTCATGAGAAAATTTACCCACTGGGAATGCTCACGTTTCCAGTAACACTCTAAGACGGAAAACACTCACGCACTGAAATGTGTGATTTCATTGTCCTTCTCGTTAATTCCTCGCATGACATCTTGCTGGGACGGGAGGGATTGGCTAAATTCAATTGCAATGCATCCACGTCACATCAGATGGCAAGTTTCCCTACGCGAACAGGAGTCGCATTCATCCGCGGAAACAAAACATGTCACACAACCGATGCGCCGAAACCTACAAAGCAAACAAAACCAACTGTCAAAACCGAACCGGAAAAATGGGTTATCAACCCTGCATTCCCGGAACAGACAGTTGTCATCGGCCATGTAATCTCCGACCCCATTCGCACACATTTGAAGCAACTGTTAACAAAGAACATGGATATTTTTGCCTTCAAGCCAGCAGACATGGTTGGCGTCCCGCGTCACATCGCGGAACATAAGCTCAACGTCTACAAAAACGTAGAACCGGTTGCTCAAAAGAAACGCAGCATGGGGCCAGAGGAAACAAAGGCGATGAATGAACAAGTGATGGAACTTCTAAAGGCAGGAATTCTCCGCAAAAGCAAGTACCAAACGTGGGTGGCAAATCCAGTCATGGTGGGCAAATCCAACGGCACTTGGCGCATGTGCGTCGACTACAAGGATCTGAATAAAGCCTGCCCAAAAGATTGTTATCCGCTGCCCGAGATCGACTTAAAGGTCGATTCGTTAGCAGCTTACAGGTTTAAATGTTTTCTGGACGCCTACAAGGGCTATCATCAAATCCAGATGGCCAAAGAAGATGAAGACAAGACAGCATTCCGCACAGATATGGGCACCTTTTGTTACACCAAGATGCCGTTTGGGCTGAAAAACGTTTGGGCAACATACCAACGTTTAATGGACACCACGTTTGTACAACAAATCGGTGTAAACTTAGAAGTATACGTCGATGATCTGGTTATCAAAAGTAGAGAGGAAGATCAGATGATGAATGACATCCAAAAAACTTTTGATCAATTGCGCAGTGTGCGGATGAAATTAAACCCAGGAAAGTCTTATTTCGGAATGGAAGAAGGAAAATTCCTAGGGGTCGTTGTCACCAAAGACGGATTTCGCCCGAATCCAGAAAAAGTACAAGCAATCGAATGCATGCCGTCTCCATCTTCAGTCAAAGAAGTCCAAACTTTAATGGGACGCCTGGTAGCTTTGAACAGATTCCTGTCGAACTACGCGTCCAAATCTTTCCCTTTTGTGGACACGCTAAAAAACTGCTTGAAGAAATCCAACTTTCAGTGGACCACAGAAGCGGAAATGGCATTCCAAGAAATGATGAAGTGTCTGAGCAATCTGCCAACACTCACCGCTCCGCTGCCTAAAGAGCCGCTCACCATGTATTTATCTGTCACTGACAAGGCAGTTGGCGCAGTACTCATGGTGGACAGGAAAGGGGTACAAACCCTAATCTACTATGTCAGCCGCACATTACTGGACGCCGAAACTCGCTACTCAACCATGGAGAAATTAGTTCTTACGCTGGTCCACGCATCTCGAAGACTGCGCAGGTATTTCCAAGGGCATCCAATCAATGTCCTCACAGACTTTCGCATCAACGATATCTTGCGCAAGCCAGAACTTTCTGGGCGATTGGCCAAATGGGCAATCGAATTGGGCGAACACTCGATCACATACAAGTCAAGACCTTCTTTCAAAGGACAAATCTTGGCTGATTTTATTGCGGAAGTCCCAGCGGATAAAGTTGAAGAATGCGCAAACGAGGCATCATCAAAATCAACTCCACCTGACGACACTCAAAAGTGGAAGTTATTCACTAATGGTGCTTGTAATGATGAAGGAGCCGGTGCGGGGTTACGTCTGATAACTCCAGACGAGAAAGAATATACCTATGCAATTAGGTTTGATTTTCAAACAACCAACAATGAGGCAGAGTTTGAAGCACTGATAGCAGGCTTACACATTGCCAAAAAGATGGGAGCAGAATACATTGAGGCTCACGTTGACTCAATGTTGGTTGCTAATCACATCGATGGCTCATATGAAGCATGAGAGCCATCCATGATCTTATACTTACAGCACACCAAAGAACTAATGAATAGCTTCCTCCACTGCAAAGTCATCCACGTACGCAGAAGCCAAAACAAGCCAGCAGATGCTCTGAGCAAAATGGCATCGACCGCGTTTGATCATATGGCAAAGGACGTACTAGTTGAAGTGTTGACCAAACCATCTGTACCACAAAAACAAGTAAACGTGGTCCAGATAGGAAAAGAATCTTGGATCACACTCATAATGGCCTTCCTGACCAAAGGGATCCTCCCATCAAATAAAGCGGAGGCAAGGAAGTTACAACACAAGGCCTTACATTATGAGGTCGTCGACGGTATCTTATACCAACGATCTTATCTCGGACCACTGCTACAATGCGTAGATTCTGCGGAAGCCACATACTTGATAAAAGACATACATGAAGGCACGTGTGGATTGCACGCAGGTCCTAGGATGGTCGTAGCCAAACTTATGAACGCGGGATATTACTGGACTGGAATGCACCTCGATGCATTAAAAGAATTACGCAAATGTGACGCTTGCCAACGGCACGCACCTCGTACACTCAGACCAAAAAATAACCTGGTACCAGTCACAGCAGCATGGCCTTTCCAAAAATGGGCCATAGATCTGGTGGGACCTTTCCCCACAGTACCGGGCAACGTCATATACATGGTGGTCGCCATTGATTACTTCACCAAATGGGTAGAATCCAAGACGTTAGCCACAATCGATGGGCGCAACATCAAAAAATTTATATGGGAGTTCATTATTTGCAGATTTGGTCTACCATTGGAAATTGTAAGTGATAATGGCACGCAGTTTGCAGATCAACATCTACAAGAATGGCTCTCATCCATGAAAATCAAACAGATATTTACTTCGGTCGCGCATCTTCAAGGCAATGGCCAAGTCGAACGCCCAAACCGAAGTATCGTTGAAGGCATCAAAGCATGTCTGGGAACAAGATGTAGCGGCTGGGTGGATGAATTACCCCATGTTCTATGGGCCCATCGCACTCTTTCAAAAACAAGCACTGGAGAAACACCGTTCAGTTTGATATATGGAACTGAGGCGGTCATCCCAACAGAAGTAACACATCCATCCCCAAGAGTCTTAATCGCGCAACAAACTAATAATGATCAAGAATTGCGGATGAATCTAGATTTGCTAGACGAGAGCCGAGACTCGGCTTGTGTCCGCGAAGCCTCATACAAACGACAGTTAGAAAAGTATTACAATGCGCGAGTCAAAAAACAATCTTTTCGTGTTGGCGACTTTGTTTTCCGCAATAATGAAGCATCAAATGCGGAAAAACCCAGAAAGCTTGCTCCTAAATGGGAAGGACCTTACAAAATCCAAGAGGTATTGGGAAAAGGAGCATCTGCTTTAGAACGCCTAGATGGTTCACCAGTACCACGTACTTGGAATGCAGCGCAATTGCGCATCTGCTATGTTTACTCTATTATTCTCAGATTTTGTAATAAGGACTTTATGTCCAAGTCATTTATATTACAAGTAAGCTTTTGTCACACAAGCCATTGTTTAATACTACAACCTACAGACCCAAGGCATAAACTGTTGATATACATAAAAAAAGGGATCATCACAAAAACAAAATATACCCCATGAACAAGACGTTCAACAGCAACTACAAAAGATTTTACTTATGATTTACACATAAAGACTCCAACATACTGGAAGCACACATTAACCCCTAACCTTCCTGGGTTTAGTCTTGGAAGTCTCGGCTACATCTCTCAACTCCGACAGCTTCTTCATCTTTAACGGCTGATCATCAGAGGTCCCTTGATCATCAGGATAATCAGCCGCATATCTTCTTGTGACAATAAATTCTCACAATACTCAGCTAGACGATCAAGAGCATCTGTTGAAGACTGATCACGGCTGGGATCCTAAGACAGGTTCATCATCCCTTGCAATGCTAACCTTTCAGTGGTTTGAAGCCTATTGTTGGAAGTGCTAGTCGCCATTTACTCAGAAAGTATGCAATAATTTTTTCAAAGGTAACTAATGAGGAAGATAGAAATATACACTTACTATATATAGAGGAGAGAGATTATGGTAATTAATTACCATTAATGGTAACCACTTGATTACCCTAGGGCAGTGTGGCAGTCGCCCTGACAACAGCCGTCACAACTGTCACATCAATCATTGGCAGACTGACAAGGACACTTGTGTCAGAAAAAGTGATGACATCATCTAATGATTAGCACACATGCGCAATTTAAAGACACAGTCCATCGGTTCCACAATAAATAAGACAAGACAAATTGTTCATCGACAATACTTAACCATAAATAAACATACAGGAAGAAAGGAAACATTCATCCAATATTCAAATACTGAGAAACATCATCAGTATTTGCACCTTCTTTGCGCTTCTCATCAACGGCGGACGACGTCCCTGCTCCGCCCGAAGAAGCAGCTTTCTTGGCCTCCTCTTCCTTGCGCGCCTTCTCAGCTAGCTCCTCTCCAAGGCGATATGACTTTATAAAGTAATTGCGCAACTCACCAGCAGGGTCATCAGTCTTCATACAGGCCTCTAAAAGCTCAAACACTTCAAAGTTCAAGTGTTCATAATCATCATAGGCCTTCAACAGTTCGTTATCATACGAATTGTTTTATATGGCTCGGCTTCTTTCTTCTTACCATCCGCATGATGGCAAAAGCCTTCGCAAAAACCCAGTTTTAAACCCTGCTTCAACGAAGTACTGGAAATGCGGGCAATCACTTCCGTCAGCTTGGGATCATTCCAGACACGCTTGAATATCTGCAAGTTCAAAACGTTCTGTAAATTTACGGAACAATATATAATTACTTATAAAAGGGGGAATTCTAACTTATCCCAGCAGCACCATCGCTCATCCACCAAGCGATCCTCTCATTGGCAGCAACGGCTATATCAGTAGCTTCTTCAAATGAAGTCTGAACTTTATCCAACTCCAACTTCGCCTGAGAACAAGAATACTCAGCCAATACCTTTTCTTCCTGAAGCTTGGCATTTTCTACACCAAGATCTTTTATCTTGGCCTCCGCATCAGACAGCGAGGTGGTGGCTCGGAGGAGATCATCATGCTGACTATTATACTTACGAATAGTGTTAGCCAGTTATGTTTGCTTCTCCTCGCATGCTTTTTGGCTCTGCTCGGCTTCCTTTTTTCAGACGAGAGTTCTCGTTCTTCAAATTTTCAATGGTGGACCGCAGAAGCTCAGTCTCTTGATTAGTCATTTGACAAGCAACGGACCATGCCTTAGAAGCATCAGCCTTTTCCCTCTTCACCTTGTCCACTTCCTCCATAACGTCGTGGGCTATCTTCTTATGGTGCTCAATCTCTAATCGGATGTCATGACGAGCGCGTTGAAACTCCTCTTCACGCCTCAACAAGCTGGCCTATGAATCTTTTAGGTTCTGATAATCCCGCATGAATTCGTTTTCACGTCGGATAAGAGAACCGAGGCTACTAACACCCAACGTAAGATTCATAACCATATCAATGAAGAGAGATCGCCGATCTACACTAACCTGGTAATCACGCTCGACGGGGGGAACAGACAGCATCACAAACTCTTGCGCATCAAGCGTATTTGTGAATCGGGTCGTATCTAAGATATCTCAGCGCGGCTGGTATGGCCTCGGCGGATCAACTTCACGCGAGGAATACTTCTCCCGCCAACGACCAGATTTTCCAGACTTCCCATCACCGCCTGAAGGGGCCTTCTTATATATCACCGTGGAGTCTTCCACAGTGCGCACAAAAGCGGAGGGGTTCTCTTCAATAACCTCATCTTCTTTCTCCTTCTCACGAGTAACTTTAGATCCCTGCGAAAAGCTCGGTTCTTGCACTCGCTCTAATGAAACATCAGGATGTTCAACACTCAAATTGGGAGTTGCGGACTCATCTACCTTCTTTCCCGCAGCCTTATCAGTAGCAATCACCGAATCATCCGGGATCGGCTCCACCTGCGGCATCACATCTTCATCCATAACTCCCTCAGATACATTGAAAGTAGTTACATCTTTTGTTGAATCTTCTGCTATGCCAATATTCTCAACAGTGGGACGGTCTGGAGAAGATATCTTCTCAACAACAGACGTAGCCTATTTCAGGTGGGACTCCGCAAATGGATGTTGACCTACATAAAAAGCTAATACAAAGAGATACACAAACAATATTGCTTAAATATTCAGAGGGAAGTTAAGCCAATCATACCGGATAAGTGCCTCAAAGTCTTCATGGGAAGATTCTCACGCACTGGTGGAGGCTTCACGGGCACTTCAAGTTTGCCAACCTCTGACCAAGTCAAAGGCTTAAATGGATCAACTGGAACCGATGAAACAGGCTCCGGGCGCAATAACTCAGTTGCCCCTCCCGATGACTACGGGATCTTGACCTGTTTCTGCTTCAACTCATCTATCCTTTGTTGAAACAGCTCCGCGGACACATCCTCAGACTGACGCGCGGGTGATGAACGTCTGGCACGCTTATGTTCCAGCTCCGTGTCCGACTCCGTTAGTTCTTCATCCACTTCCTCAACAATAATCGGAGCGGTCGGTGGCTTTGTTTTCTTGCTCGCCTTGTCACACTTCTTAGATGTACTCGTGCCTGGCGCGGAAATTACATTTGTATACATTAACATGTCTGTGAGAAAAGAACAAAAGGAATTGCAATGACTAACCAATAGGTTTCTGTCCTCACAGGTAACTTCTTCTACTTCAACTACAGCTTTTCTGCGGAGTTGAATACCCGCAGGATGCGTACCTACCTGCGCCTCCTTCGCGCACACAAAAAATTTATCAAAAGTAAAGGAAAGAGACGTAGTTCATAACCTGTTCTCACATACTGCTTTGGAGGATCAATGAGATTAGGAAATAAAAAGTTTGAGCTGATCCTCTCCGACAACCACTGCGCATCTTCAACAGCCGGAGTATATAATACCTTTGTTTCATCCCTCCTAGCAAACAAATCGAACAGAGACATACCTGGAAAGAATTGCGAAACATCACTTTAGCTATATGAAACACTATAAAACAAAAATCAGGAATAAACTCATCACCTTCTGGAGGATTTAGATCATGTCATTCCGGACTGATAGAACTAAGGCCCAGCAAAGCTAACACACCTTCTGGACAGTCATCCATCATCAATGGAGTAGCGTTGTTGCAAAGTGACTTGTACCAAGCCTGTTCTTTGTACCCTGCCATTGGGGGTAATTCTACAATCTTCTCTTTTAAACCTACCACCATCCACTGAAAAGCAGCAGGGATAACACCACGGTGGACATAGAAAAATTTATCTTTCCACTCATACATGGATTTCAAATTTTCTGACACCAGTTGTTTCACCTTCCTGCGGATACCTAGGCTATACCAACAACTACCACCACGGGCAGCCTCAAGAACATAAAAAACATTCAACTTCTCGAATGTAGGTTGAAAATCCAAAGCCCTGTAGGTAGCCTCAAAATGAATCAAACGACACCACCCATAAGGGGTCAATTGTGTCGGATGAATGCCATACGTCAGCAAGGCATCCACCACAAATTTGGTGGCAGGAAGATGAAAGCAACACTTACTAAACGCTGCCGCATATAAGGTTATCTTGCTCGGTGGTGCCTGTAAAGCATTCTTCCCTTCGGCCGGTAGCTCTGGCTCCCACTCAGACAGAATACCATATTGATCAAGGAAGCCTGAGAATGAGGCTTGATCCCACTTAATAGTGGTGGCTTCAATACTTTTTGATGATCCGTTCCCATAATCTTTTACAGAATCGGATGTCATACTAGATTTAGGGACGTTTTGTGAATCTTGAGACATGGTAGGAGATAGAATGAAGAACAGGGAAAAGATACGTTAAAGAGAAAATTCAAATTTGAAACGATTGGAAATGGGAAAAGGCATGATTAAAAATCAATTTATAGGCTTGGTAATTAATACAGTTGACGTCATGACCAGTGGGCCAGCCAGACCTTTTCGTACATGAGTCTAATAGGGAAATGACACATGTACATCTGAAGACAAACAGACGCCACACGCTCCTCACGCGCCTACTCGCCTGTCAAACCGCCGATCAACGTGCCTGCACACGTCTCAACTGTCACTAGTAACGTCAAGCCCACTCACCATAATGACCACAGGTTTTAAAGATCATGGGGAACTGACAACTGTCCACAACAAACTTTAGTTCAAACAACAGTCGTTACTCGAAACACTACCCAATATCACAGTAATCAAACCAAATGAGCTGAAGAAACTGGCGAGGCTAATGTGCGCCGCAATGAGAGACTCTTTAAAAGCTAGCAACATGTTGGTCTCACCCTGGAGAAAAAACGGTTACATGCAGACGAAATGGTTAGGAAAGTATAAACGGACAACAAACCCTATGCCGTTAAAGTTAACGGGTGACGGTGAGTTTAACGGCGAGAGGTTGTTAGGGTTTGAGTATTCTTCAACAAGGGTGGTTGGTGGTGGTAAAAGTTATTGTAGGAAGGAGGGTATGGTAGGTAATCTGAAGGTGTTAATGTTGAGTAATGGCATGTTGTAGTAAATAAGATGTATATAGAGGGTGGAATCGGAAGTATGTGAGATATTGGTGGAATAGTAATCATTGAAGAAAATGTTTGGATAAACTTTTTTTTTTTTATATTGTCGTTGACGTGACAATGTGATGTTTTCATGTTTATCTTGTTATCCACTTCTATATGGGAGTTGAAATAGAAGTGGGGGGGGTTGCCAATAGACAGACCCTTTATTAAACATACCCTTATAGCATCTGTAGTAGGTCTACAAAACACGTTAAAAGTCATCCGTATAAACCTTTTGATAACAATTCTTCAAAACTACTAATTTATTATCTAGTTTATCATTATTTGTACATATCCTTACATTTGCACATAATCACCATATTTTACATTTATTAGCATAACTAAATCATTTTTGTTAACAAAATGTTTGTTTTTAAATTTTATTTAATTTATCGGCTAACCTAACACAAATTAGACGTAAAAACGTTGAACCACATACGTGCATTAAAAAGTGTTAACTCGCAAATTTAGACCAAAACGTAAAACATTACTAAAGAAACAATAAATCTAACCTTCTAGTGGGGATGATTAAGCCACTCCTCCACATGAACGATCATTCTCTAATGACTCTAAGGTTTAGAAAATCATAGTAAGATGAAAATAAGATTATGGGTATGGAGATGTCTACTTTCGTAGTTGTTTATGACAAGAACGTGGTGATATAGAATACAATCGTAATAACTTTTAAGGTTAGCACAAAGTGTCCCCCCTAAGGAGTATGGCTGGCATAACAGGTTACACGAACCTATTAAGACACTAACACGAAACCTATAAACACGAACACGACACGAAATCTAATCGTGTCAGTTTTTTCAAACACGAATATGAACCTGTGTATAACAGGTTAACACGATAAGACACGTAAGGAACACCTAGTAAAACATGTTAATACGACAAGACACGATAAGACACGACAAGACATTATAAGAAACACAATAAGACATGATAAGACCTGTTAAGACACGAACACGATAAGACACAAACATGAGACAGGTAAACACGAACACGACACGAAAATAAATATGTCTTAACGTGTCGACCTGCTATAGACACGAAACCTGTTAAGGCCAAACACAAAACCTATTAAAATCGTGTAGGTTCGTGTTAGGTTATCGTGTTCGTATCTGAAATTCCAACCCTACTATGGAGGCGAGGCCTCCTTATAAAGGGTCGACATATGCCAACATCACCAAACCCTAATCATTGTGGGCCCAAGCCCGATTAAGGTTATCTCAATTACCCAAAATTATATTAGTATGGTATTTAATGATAACGTAATAAATAAGGAAATTGGAACGTGTACCGCCTTAACCTCATGACACGTGTCATCCCTCAAATGGTGGTAGATGGAGAATGACGCAGTGATGCACTTGATGTTCCCTAGGTACCCGACAAGATCTTAGTACATGCCTTGCCACGTGTTTTGTTAATGTGTCATGCACGCGCCCCATGCAAATGCAAACGTTATGATGCGCATGTGAGGAGATGTGCATGATGATATCCGTGTGTGTCGAAGATCCGGGTTGGGCCGATCCATGTTATGATTCAGTACCCAATCCTTTCAAGTCCCGAGAGTCGAGCATATCTTCTATGTCTAATGAAGAGAGGCATGGGACGGATACTAGATTCAGTAATTTTAGCCTTTGAATGGATGACAGCTCATCCACTTATATAGGAGTGACGTTGTTGCACTTTATGTATCGTTCACGTAGACGCGAGTGTCATGCTACGTTGTATGTCAAATCTCTGGAAATACGGGGAACGTGTTACGTTTTACGTTAAGGCTCCGCAGATGCGGGGAACGTGTTACATTTTACATCAAGTCTCCGCAGTTGTGGGGAACGTGTTACGTTTTATGACAGGTTTTTGCACATCCGGGGGACGTGTTACGTTCATACGTCAAGTCTCCACAGATGCGGTTGATGTGTGTTAATGTGAGCATTGCCAGCTGTAAGATATTATGGGTTAGGCGTGGGAGAGTTGAAAAGGCTTGGTGCGTGTGCCAGGTGAGAGATGGGACGGGGTATAGTGACGGTTGATGTCCCGTCCACCACCTTTTCTGCCATTGTGTCAGGCGAGTGGGTGGCCACACGCACGTGTGCCGTTTCCTCGACAAATGAGGGTGATGTGGCACCTCCTGATTTCTTGTTCCTCTAAAAAGTCACCCTCATATCGTACACGTACGTCAGCCTCATTAATGCTCATAATATATATTTGAAAATTTCCCCCTTTTTTTTATATGCTTAAACAAAATCCTTGAAAATCCCCTTCAAGAATCCAAAAACCGTTTCCTCTTATTATAACAACTTCCAAATTCATCACCCAATCATCATGTCGAAATCGTCAAATATTGAAGGAGAACAGAAGAAGTATGACGCCTTTTCCAAGCTTATGGATACGACCTTCATTAACTGGTCTGATCAAGGGTTTGATCAGTTCATCGATCAGTTTGAGATCGATGAATCATGGGAGCCTTAGTTACCTACTAAGGGTAAAATGGTGTTGCATTCTGGGGAAGGGAAGATCACCCTTTATGAGACCTTCTTCATGAACTATTGCTTTCGGCTGCCCACCACACCATTCTTGGTGGATGTGTTATTGACCTATGATGTTCATCCAACTCAGTAGAGCCCGTATGGCAATATCCGTATCACCCATTTCGAAATGTCTTGTCAAGCACTGGAACTGGTGCCGATGTTTGAGATGCTCAACGTCTTCTATTACTTGGATCAGTGTCGCGGGTGTGGGTGGTTCAGCCTAACGCCGCGGCGCAAGGAGCTGCAGCTGAGCAGTGATAGTCCTAAATCCATGTACGACTGGAAGCAAAAGTTTTTCTTTGTTAAACGCGGCGTGATCCCCGCATCTCTTTAGTGGATGGTTTTGGGGATGAAAGACAAGGTGAAGGAGTTTCCTCCCAGGAAAAACTACAAGGAGCAGCCGTGGTTCAAGACGTTGGTCAGTAATGTTACCCCGTTGTCTACCCATGCTTGCCCGGAAAGTTTGTTGGTCATGCTTGGAGTGAACAGGCTGGGAAAGTTTGTTGCACTTTGACCTTTAACTTTGTGTTTCTAATTAATGTGTGCTCGATGGTTGTGCAGACCACACGGAGTATCGCCTGTTTTCACAAAGGGGTGTTGCCAGGGTTGCGTGGCATCCCGTTCCCGGGGGCATAATGTTAGATGTGGAAAAGAATGTCGCGAACTTCCTGATGCCCAATGTTGTTGATGATCCACCGCATTATACACGGACAGATAGTTCTGCTATGACTTTGTTTTTTATATATCTCTCTACTGTTGATCTCAATTGCCTTATCCGATGGGTAATTTGATGTTAGCACTCTGGCGTACTAATCGCCATACCTATGTTAACAGGTGCAGGTATTGAGACCCACAGGAAGGAAGTTATAGATTTAGAAACTTCTTCACAGGTCCTATGCGTTATATGCCTTATTCTTACCACTTGCCTTTCGTTTTGATTGGTATTAATACTTGTTGCAGGTCGTGGGCCACAAAAGTCCCAGAAGTGTGGTCAGGGTTCTGCAGATGTTCAAACTTCTCCGGTTGCTCCAAGTGAAGATGAAGCAACCGATTCAGATGAGAGGCTTATGTACAAGCAGAGAAAGAAGAAGAAGGTTGTGGAAACGACGACGAGTGAATTTTTGGAGGCCGTCATGAAACAGCATTTGGACAGCTTTGCCAAGACCCAGGTGCTAATCCCAAGTCGGAATCCAGATGAGTCTTGTGGTGGTGACGGATCATTGTCCCTACAGAACTTGTGAATACAGCGCCACCCAAGATCATTCCCACACCTGCTCCTTCGCTCACCCCTGAAGAGCAAGCTGCTATAGATCAGCGTACGACTGAAAAAGTTGCTCATAGGGAGTAGGAACTGAAGAATAGTGAGGAGGAGAGGCGTCGGAATGAGGAGGATAAGCGTAAGGAAAAAAGGTTGTTTATGAAAACCCCTTAGTGGTGTTGACTTAGGGCTAAGGTGCTTTGGGTGACCAAACGGTTTACTTGGAAACTAGGCATGGGACTTCCGCACCCACTAAGTCCACAATTGAGGCAACTGCTTCGGATCAAGGTGAGGAACCGCGGCTAATTCTAATGCGGGGGATCAGGGCCGCAAAGTAATGGATGTGCAAGCTGCTAATGTAAATGTGCAGCAACTATCAAAGATTGTGAAGGAGCCCAGGGGCTCGGGTTCCTGCAAGAGCAGCAATAGTAGGCCCTTGGCGCATTCTTATGATTATTCCGAGCCATACAAGCCTCACTAGGACATCACGACGAGCACTGGCTTCTCAAATCTTCTAATTGCGGAGGAGTTTATTAATTATGATGTCCCCCCCGGTGAACATGATTATCAGGATATCCTTGGTCGGCGTGACCTTTTCACAGATCTTAGCATGAATGTTGCCCTTAAAGTAGCAGGTCTTAGCTTGTTGGTTCGCTAGGAGAGCGAGTATGAGCATGATTTAGAGGCCTTAAGGCGTGCACGGGCAGCGTTTGCTAAAAAGGAATAAGAGTTTCAAGCTGCCCAATCCGCAGTACGTGGCGAAATTGAGCAATATCGCCTCTGTGCCCGTGCTGCGGAATAAGAAGTACGCAAGATGAAGGCTGAGCACTCCCAGGCCTCTAAACATTTGACAGAATCTTGCCAATGCACCAACCTTGAGATGGAGTGGTTTCAAGGCATATTCAATTATTGAGGAATGACGTAGCGCGTTTGACTTCTGCGTCAGAGGATCAACAAAAGGCATTATCGGATAAGGATTCACAACTTACGGATGCGCTCTCTCAACTGCATGTTCGTGATCAAGAGCTAGTGCAAGTTGCATCCTGAGTATCTGAGCTGGAAGGTGAAGTAGGTCATTGGCCAAGGAGAAAGAGAGTTGGTTAGAGGAGAAAGCATTCATGAAGTCCTCGTGTGCAAACTTGGAGGAAGAACTTAAACGTTCTAATTTATCCTTGAAGGAAGTTTCCTACGCATCCAAAGATGCAATTCATAGCCATGACGGCATGTGGGGTCCATTCTAAGTACAAGAAAGACCATAATTCAACAAAACACCGAGGTCCCAAATTATATGTTTCACAAGACACTAATGATTGTCACGTACACAAAAGCAATGACCCACATACACTAAACACTAGGGTCCACAAATGTCGGGTGGGCAACTTGTATGATAAACAACGAGAACGTATAATTTACTGTGCTCTCATTAATCATAGGGCAATTACTATCCAGGCGATAGTTGCTACATATTTTGACTTCACTAGACCACGTACATCTCTATCAAGTGAGTTTTTACGGCCCCATTTTACTATTTTACATTTCGGGGGAACAACATGCATCAATACTAGTGTCGTTTACAAGTGTGTGTATATTCTATGATGGCTACCAAGTGGAACATGAGACATATTGGTTCATGAGCTCATTAGTCCTCGTACAACGTTTACTGTAACCATTAGCTATCAAAAGCCATGGAACACTTTAATAGATCTATTGGGTTGACACCCCCACTCTTGGTTAGTCGCTCTAACCGGTCACATACAAGAGAGTGTTAGTATTCTACTATACATACATTGTCTTTAGTGTACAATGCGCGATGCACAACAGTCAGGAGGTTTGGTTACGGGACTCATGGTTTGCATAGTAATCATTCGCTTAGCTAGCTTATGATTGGTCATACACGAATTACACATTGGTCATACAAGTATGTAGCAGTCAAAGGTTTTTTCTAACGTACATGGTTATGGTCTGGACATTCGGGGACTAGTTAACCTACGTGTTATTAGTCCGGGTACTTATATACGTCTTATGATAGGTCGCCGCTATTTGGGGCTATCATAGCTTATTGATTTAACTATACTCAAGTAACGCAATCTAAGGTGAGTGTCACAGCCCCGCTTTTACTGTTTTCCTTTCGGGGGAGAAACATGCTACATACTTACTAAAGGTCATGTTATATACTATGGTTACTTTACATTACTATATGGCGTTTTATACGAAGTCCCAGGGGGAAACCATGAATGTGCGGGTTGCACAACAAGGGAAATGTGGATAGATCTATTGGGCCTCACGAACCCCACTCCACGGCGGGGATGCCGGGCGGGTGCATATCGTCTCTAGATTCGGGGTTACCGAGGCATCGGTAACCCAATCAATCTGGGCTGTTTCAACATTGGTACATGTTTAGCAATGGGTTCCCAACCGTAGTAGTAAAAACACTTAACATCTAGCTAACGTTCTTATAACCTAGTAGTAACGGATATGATCTTTTCAAACTTATAACAACTCTTCTATAAAAACCTGTGAACTCACCAGCATTATATGTTGACATTTTTGGCATGTTTTCTCAGGTCGCTAAGGTAGCAGTTAGTGGACTAGGCGCACGGAGTCTTGCACGGCGTCTAGAGTCTTATTGCATATTAAACAATGTTTTCAAACTGTAATATGTCTTTTGGTTGTAAACAAGAAATGCTTCCACTGCTGGTTTATGGCTCAAAGCATAATGTATTGGTTTCATTCTATATATTTAGTGTTTTTTTATTGTGATCGTTGACTTGGATCCTGGTATGTCACACGCCTCGCGGTAAAACCCCGCAAGTGGAATTTGATGGTGTGACAGATTGGTATCAGAGCCAAGGGTTATAGTAAACTAGGACTGCATGTAGAGTCTATTCTATAGCCGAGTCAGACACACTAGACGGTCACATATGGTCGAGTCTTAACATGTGGGTAACATTTTAAATTCGTCGAGGTGTCGGTATCATCATCTTCTACGCTGCATCGTCTACTTACTCTTCTGTCATTCTATTCCTTAACTCATCCTTATTATGATTCGACGGCGAGCAACATATTATTGAACTTCTTGGCGACGGTGTACATTGGGGTAGCTTCGGCATATTCTTGAGATCTGTCCAGGATTCGGGCATCTCCCTTCTATGCCCCAATAGACACGCTCGTCCTTACACACACTATCTTACACTTGTACTTGTAGTAATACGTTGTTTGGGTGCTAGTGTTCGGTGACTTGAACTTCAAGCTTAAAGTACATCTGGAGGACCATGTAGAATAGTTTATCATGTCAGGTGCACACGAGACCATAAACTGGAATGCATGGGAATCCTAGTGGCCTTTGTGTTTGGACGGATGGACCCGAATTAGACCCGGATCAATTTCTTGAAATTCCTAGTGGGTTTTCACCACGGGTAATCCTAAATCTTTTGTTCAATGTTTTAAAAGAAGATGGCAGGAGCTCATTGAGGTCGCAGGGGCGGCCGTAGTGGCGGCGGTGGTTGCGGCGGTTGCGGCAACGTTAATATGACCCAAGAGGAGTTGAACAATCTACTGCAACAGCATGTGAATGTAGCCTTGGCTGCGTTCCAAGCTGCTCATAATGCTATGGGTGGTAAGTTGATTGCTACCTACTCTACCTCATTTCTGGGTGCTGTATCTCTCTCCTTGTTATTTATCTATATGTTCAATCCTAGGTGGTGCTGTTAATCCACCCCCGCCTTAGTGCTCATACAAAAAGTTCATGGATTGCAAGCCCCACAACTTTAATGGGACTGAAAGGGCTGTGGGACTGCTCCGGTGGCTGAAAAAAGTTGAATCTGTGTTTTCCATGTGCAGTTGCCCGGCGGGCGACCGCGTGAAGTATGCTTCAGCGACCCTTGAGGGTCAAGCTCTGACTTGGTGGAACTCCACCACCCAAACCTTGGTTATTAGGGAAGCCCACGCTATGCCTTGGGCAGAATTTGTCCAGCTTTTGAAAAGCAAATACTCTCCAAGGGACGAGATCCAGAAGCTCGAGCATGAGGTCTGGAATCACAAGATGGTGGGGTCTGAGATTGAAGTGTACACAGCTAGACATAATGAGCTGGCGGTGTTGTGCCCGGATTTGCACTCACCGAAGTACAGGAGAATTGAGCACTATATTTCTGGGTTGGTACTGGAGGTGGCGGGATTGGTGGTTGCGGGTAATATCACTGTGTATTCTGAGGTTGTTCGGTCAGCTCAAAGGCTGACCAATATGAAAGTAGAAGAAGGAGTCTTGCCTCCCCGAGGCGCTACTGTGAAGGCTCCCGAGAACAACAAGTGTAAGTGGGAAGGTGTGGGTAAAGGTTCGAGTTCAGCTCAGTCTCAGCCGGTAAAGAAGTCTGATGTTGGGGGATCATCGTTTGAGCGGAAACCAGGGGTTATTTTGGGAAACTGCCAAAATGTGATCGGTGTGGGTATCATCATACTGGTCCTTGTGATGAGAAGAACCATTGTCATCGGTGCCATATGGTTGGGCACCAATCTAATGATTGTAGGGTCTACCTTGAGGGTAATCAGAACCCACCTGCTACACCTGCCCCCACTCCGCAGGCTACTGCCACTCAGGGAAACCAGGGAAAGCAGGGGTGCTATAACTGTGGTGAGCTTGGACACTTTAATCGTGATTGCCCCAAGTTGAAGCAGGGCGAAGATGGAAAGAACGGGTCTGGTAATGGGAACAACGGGGGCGGAGGCAAGAATGCTCGTGCCTTCGTTATTGGTTCGGGCGACGCCCAACGGGATCCTGACACTGTTACCGGTATGTTTCTTCTTGATAATCGCTATGCTTCGGTTTTATTTGATTCTGGTGCCGATAAGAGTTTTATATCTCTTGGATTTAGTCAATTGCTTGATAGGGTACCTACACCTTTAGAGGCTAAGTACTTGATAGAATTGGCTGATGGTAAGAAAGTCAAAGTGACACACGTCCTTATGGAGTGTCGCCTTGAATTTTCGGGTTATTCGTTTCCTATTGACCTCTTTCTGATTTCCCATGTAGATTTCTAATCGAGTGTGGAATGAGCCCAAGTGTGGCGATGCCATGTCCAAGTGTGGCATGTCGTCTTTCAAATATGGGCTCAACTAGGCTTTGCGGAGGGTTTCCACCATTGCTTGGATAGAAAAAAGGTGGAAGAAGACCCCCTACTATTGTGAGCCTTATAAAGAAGAGATGAAGCATGCAATAATGAAGTTTGAACAACTGAAGTTTGATGTGTTCGAGCTGTGTGATGAATGCACCCAACTCAAGGATCATATCTCCGCATTACGTGACTATTTTGAAGAATCAGGCAGGCTGGGTGTGGAGTAGGCGAAGAAAGCCCGGGAAGAAGAGGCTGCACGCAAGGATGCTGAGGATGAAGTGGCCAAGAAACTTGCGAAATGTGACCCGGCTGCTGGGTTATCGAGTGTGAATGAGGGAGAAGACTTCTATATTGATCTAGTGGATTTCTCATTGTTCTCCCTTATAATTTCATCTTTATTTGTGACCTTTAACTCTTTTAATGAACATAAGCTACATTTTTGTTGCGAAGCTTGTTCGTAATTTTTGTTAATATCCTGAGGGCATGTCATGATGATTTTGTCCTTTGCTGATGTCATCCTCACCTAAAGTCAGTTGTGTCAAGAAAATTCTGACACAACTGTTCCTTTGAAAGGACCGCTAGACGACGCGTGTCAGCCTACTTGACAAGACCCTAGTCAGAAATGACTGATGTGCCTCCTTTCCATTAATAGCTAATTAATCACTATCCCTTTTTTAATATAAATAGGGTGGATTAGTGAACGCTTCACTAATCCATTATCTTGCAAAAAATTCAATATGGCCAATCATAAGTGGAAATCGACCATCCGCGAGTGAGCAGAGACATTTGATGTCCAGGGGTTGATCCAACTAGTTTCCCAAAGCCCCGTTTTGGCATGCCTATTGATGCTCTTGATCGGCTGGCTGCGTATTGCAATGAAGTACGTCGCTGGGAAGGTTTTGATCAAGATGTTGCTGTTATTCCCACGGATGATTTTGCTGAAGCTCGACTTGGAAAATTCCCTGAGGAAGCGTATGTTGGCCCCTCCCTTCCCAAGATATCCAAACTTGTTCTTCATTTAGTAAATGGGAAACGGGAGCGTGTTTCCAATCCGTAGTTAGAATATTTTGTGAACTATGTTTTACATCACCACAGGAATATTAGAATGCAACTCGCGGGTGATGAATTTTGTTTGCGTGTATATGTAATGTACATTGTAATTAATGACTTATAATATGACCCGTTGAATGCCTTTTGTTTATGTGTGTGTTTTTGTAATGTTTGTAATGTACTTAGTTGACCCTGGAGTGTGAAATACTCGTGGTCTTTAAGTAATGCGTAATTGCGTAAGTAGATAAAAACAACAGACTTATATTAAAATAAACAAAAAATAGGCATTGAAGGCCTTTATTACAAGATATGAAATCACTACATGTAACATATGCGTAACTGGGCCGCATTCCATGTGCGTGGAATGGGCGTGCCATCAACTTGCCCGACTGTTTAGCATTTGATGCTTCGTTGTTACGGAAGACGTAGTCACCAATATTAAACTTGCATAGCTTTAAGCGCGCGTTGTAATATTTTTTAAGTTGTCTCCTGTAATTCGCTTCTTTGTTGGCTGCAAGCTCACGTCTTTCTTCTAGCAGGTGAACGTTAAGACGCAGCTCCTAATCATTATCTTGTGAATTTTCCATGAGCACTCTAGGAGATGGGCACCCGAGCTCAGTAGGGATATCCGTTTTGGAACCATAGGTTAGGCTGAAAGGTGTTTCCCCGTTGCTTATCTTAGTTAGTATGTGATGAGCCCATAGAACGCGCGGGACCTCATCAACCCAACCGGTGCGTTTCGTGCCTAACCGGGCCTTGATTCCCTTTACTATGCTTTTGTTTGCTCGTTTGACCTGCCCATTCCCTTGTGTGACATCCGTCACCTTTCACTATCTCTTTTGAACAATGTTAACCCTCCTTATTTCATATTTTACATTTATAACCCTTGTATTTCGAGGCTTCTATTCAATAATAAAAATCATGAATTTATTTTATTTTATAATTGCAACCATCAATTAGTTACTTGAACTATTATCGTATTTGAAAAGTTCATAACATTAATACTAATAATAAATAAATATATATATATATATATTTTAGAAAAAAAACAAAAAATATAGTTTTGTTTATATAAAACTTAAATTCCAATAACCCATCTTTAAACAAAATATAATCCATACATACATAACCAACCATAAACCCAAGTCCAAGCCCAAAACCCAAGCCCAAGCCCAATCCACCTCCATCCCTTCCCTTCTCCTATACCCGATTCAGACCCATGGACCCGAACCTATAACCCAGTTAGACCCACCAACACACAATCAATCAATTCACGCGTTTTACAACTAGATATCCAAAATTGAACAATCCAAATCACACGCCTCTGTCTAATCTCCTTCCATTTATGTTATTATACGATATTATGTCCAGATTCATGGTCAATTTTATCAAGATTTAATCGGTTTTAATAACCTTCCAAAAAACGATTCAATCATCTTAAATTCGTCGTCATTTCCAAAGATTTTTATATCCTATATATTCAAACTTGTAGCGCGAGTTCCATCCAGAACAACCCTTTCTCGCATTCTAAATCGCTCAAAAATCGAAGTTTGTTTTCTTCGGCTCGCGTTTGCTCGTTGTACCGTCTCTGGTCGGGTACGTCCCAATTAACTTTGGCTTTAGGTTCGATTTATGATGGGAATTAAAAGCCCTATGATTGTTTTTGTTATCTCCATCGAATTCTTAGTCAATTAATCGATTCAGGCGATTAGGGTTTATAGGATTTGAAATGGGGATTTTATAGTCTATAGGTTATTATTTAAAATGATTTTGAATCTAAAACAAATAACAACTACACACCTAGTCCAGTGGTTTGGGCGTTGTATATTCAGCAACAGGTCTCAGGTTTCAACAACAGGTCTCATGTTCGATCCCTAGGTAGGGCAATCTTATCATTTTTTAAAAACAACCCTTTTTCTTTTCTTTTTTTTTTTATTATAACTAATATAAATCTATTAATTATTAAAAAAATAGGAAACTCAATTTGAAACTTTTATAAAAATTATCCTAGCTTTTTAAAAACCCAAAGTTTATGTTCATAATTTTATTTTCCAGAAAAATATTTATTTAATATTTTTAATGTATTTATTTATTTTAAATCATAATTAATTCATTAAAAATTCATTTTTCATCATTTTATTACCAAAATTATTGTGGATTTATTTCTAACTAAATAAAACTTTTTTTTAAATTTTATTTTCTGTAAAAAAAATAATTTTTATCTATTTTGACAATTCAATTGATATTATTCAATTAAATTCTGTTTTAAATGAAAATAATATGAAAAATAATTTTAAAATTATTTTTCATTTTAATCACATATTAACTTCTGTTAAAAAATAAAAATAATATTTTTATACTTTATTTGTATTTAATTCCTAATTTTTGCCTTTTTTATAATAACTAGTAGGGTGTCCGCGCAATGCAGCGGGGAACACAGACACTTCTAGAGGTGTGTATGGTTCGGTTCGATTCGGTTATTAGCCTCAATCAAAACTGAAACCGAAATCACTTGATTGTCGGTTTTTAGTCTGGATTAGTTAATTTTGGTTAATAACATAATCTGAACTTTGGCTAAAAACTTTTGTCTAGAAGTACATGAAATAGAGGTATAAACGCTAAAAATATATGAATATATGAATGGCTCGGTTTCCGTTTGGTTGATTTCGGTGAACTAAGTGTACAAAAACCGTAACCGATTTTAAGTTAATTCGGTTTTTGTTAATTCAGTTTTCAATTGATTTCGGTTTATCTTCTTCTGTTTTTTGGTACGGTTTTGGCTAAATGTTCAATTATTGCTCACCCCTATATATCTATAATATATATAATATATTTGATAAGGGAATTTTAGGATACTCAAATGTTAAAACTTTTTTAGAATGTAATGCATAATATACAATTCTCATCTTAATTACACTTTAATTAACTCATGTTTACTTAACTTTTGTTGATTTAAATAACAGTTTCATCTTTTCCCTTTATTTTAAGCCAATATGTAACTACTGGTCTACTCCCACGAATTGTACTCGACTATAATTTTTTCATACGTTAATACTTAAAAAAAAACTACATCATAAAAATGGGCATTTTATTGTTTATAATTTGAGTAAGCATTACAATTCCTTTAATTAAAAATTTGTGTTATGTGATTAACAATATCTAGCAGTGAACAATAACTAAACTCTTAACCGAAATTGACCAAAAATTGATGAAACCGAACCGAAATCAATCAAAAACCAAATTAACTTAATGTCTCTTTTTTACCCTTAGTTGAACAAAATTACCAAACGAAAACTAAATAATTCGTATATTCATATATTTTTAGCGTTTATACCTTCATTTTATGTACTTATAAGCAATAATTTTAGCCAAAGTTGGTTTTTGGTTAGTAACCAAATTAACTAAACTAAACCAAACTGAAAGGGATAATCTAAACAAATAAACCGAACCAATTAACTTGTTGGTTAATAAGATCGATTAACCGATAACTTTGGTTTCTGTTTCGATTGAGGCTAATTAGTGAACTGAACTGAACCCAACCATACATCATTAGAAGTTTTTCTATTCGATGTTGCATCGCTCGGGCATCTTGTTATGAATATATGAACGATTCAATTACAGTTTGGCTTATTTCAGTTAACTAACGGCACAAAGAAAAAAACCGCTAAATGATTTTAAGTTAATTCGGGTTTTGGTCAATTTAGTTTTCGATTGATCTTGGTATAGGTTCGTATGTTTTTTTTTTTTTTTTGTTTAGCTTCTGTTCACAGTTCAGCTATTGCTCACCCATAGATATTTGTAATCATGTCGCACATAAAAAAATTTAAATACAAAAATAAAAATATTATACTCAAATTAAAGAGAATAAAATGCTCGTTTTTGTGATGTATTTTTTTAAGAAAAAAATTAACGTATGAAAAATATATGGGCGTTCAAAAAAATCATAGGGGTAGCTTGCTTAAAATAAAGGGAGAATTTTAATTAGTTTACAAGTAAGCAAAAGTTAAGCAAAGTTGAGGGATTAAAATGTAATTAAGATTATGGGATTAAAGTGTAATTAGTGCTTAAAAGTCCAATTTACCCCAATTTTAGGGTTGTACTTTATGCATTAAAGGAAAAAAAGTTTTTAATTTTTTGGTATCTTATATTACCTTTTACTCGTGCATTATATATAGTATAGATATAGATAAATCAATTTAAAATATACAAAATACCAAACTTATAAGTTTAAAAATTCTGAAAATTATTTTATGTTCTCATAATTGAAATGACTTGTAATTTTAATTTTATTTTGAGCTATAGACTTATTCATTAATTTCTACTTTTATTTCATCACTTAAAGTCTATTATTTAAATTCAAGTTGTTCCAACATTTACACATTCAATTATTTTAAATGTCTTCATAATTTGAAAAGATAATTGAGTTATGTATATTTTTTAAATATATATATATATATATATTTAAAACCAATTATGGATTAACTTAAAAACCCTAGAATCCCTAAATTCTAGTCTAGAAACCCTAAGTGCCTAATCTTGTTACTTAGACTCTAAGTTCGTTCCCTTACAAATTAATTATTTCTTTAGGTTAATCCTTTGGGATAATCCTAATCCACATCTCGTTGTTCGATAGATTTCAAGTTACGACGCAAACTGTGAGTATTACATATCTATTTTTTTTTCATTTTTACACTTTTTGGTTGATTCATGCACAAATATACAAAACTTGCGCATTCACTTACGCATAATTATTTTTCATTTATAATTCATATACGTGTCTTGTTATATTTGTGCTTTATATTTGAACATGATCGTAGCTTACATACTTTATGCAAAATCGTACATTTAGACATAACTTATGTTATGGTGCTCTTTACATTTAGACGTAACTTATGTTACGTTGCTCTTTCATAATAACTTATGTTATGGTGCTCTTTTAGACTTGACACGTGCTAGGCTGCTCATTATCAATTTTACATTTGATCTTGTCTTGTTACTAACGTATTTACATAATGCCTTGGTAGCGCTAGACACATGAATTGTACCTCTTTTCAAACTTATACTATATGTACAAAGCTAGGTAATTCTCACCAACATTATGTGTTGAAAAAATTTATTTCCGTGCATCTTTCAGGATAAGCTTGCTTAACGCTTCACATAGAACGTTGGACTTAGATTTAATCAATCAACTATCTTTATTTTTGTTGTGTATTTATTTTCACTTCTTGTAAAATAATATTCAATAATCAAATATTACATTTTAGTACCATGAGCTTTTGAACAATCGTCACTACGTGACACCTCAATGATTCCACCATCGGTTAGGGTGTTACACCTTGCGGGTGTGCCATAGAAGTAAAGATTTGGGTTATATTCATAGTGGCGAGCCATTCTTGTAAGTGCTTATCTGCGAACTGCGTGCCGTTGTCACATACAATTTGCATTAGAAACCCAAATCGACATATGATAAACTCCCATATAAACATTTTGATGCTCCGCTTGTCTATTGTGGCCAGTGTATTGGCCTTAACCCATTTAGTGAAGTAGTCGATAACAACGATTAAGTATTTGACATTTCCCGAAGCAGTTGGGAACGTGTAACACCCTGAACTATTCTAGCAGAGCGAAAATATGAACCAGAAAATTTCTTGCTTTAGGAAAACATTTTGAATGTTTTGAAAACCATATCCACAAGATATTATAGGTGTTACACGTTTATTGTTTCTTATCACATTCAATAAAACTCATCTTTATTAGGTCACGTGACCGTGATCCCGTACAATTTACGTCCTCACTCATTCTCCATCCTTTCCTTCCGTTGTGGGGTAGACAAGACAACCTGCAATCACCACATAACCATTTTGTTAGTTCGTTAAGTGACGTCATGCAAATTACTCAGAAAGTGGAAATAATATCCAACAATGCTCAATGATCATGCATGTTCAAACGCCTTTTGCAAGTTTAGGTCTGATATACGGTTCCTAACCTCCAATTTCCATGCACTCATACTTACATACTGGCAACACAGTGGCCGAAAAACCCTTTTTCGAGCTGCTAACTTCTGGTCAGTAAACACCCTTCTTTTCCGAACTCCAATTAAAAAACCCACCGTTGGATGTGATCGTATATATGTCTTAAAGTTCCTTTTACAATTTGAGAACGATCCGACGGTCCCATCTCCGGATAATGTCACTTTAAGACAGCTAGAAAACCCAAAAACTGGATTTTTGGACTTGGATGATGCTCCCCCCCCCTCCCCCACACACACGCACACTTTCTCTTTCTAAAACTTGTGGTGTGGGAGGGCATGAATGAACCAAAAATCTTATCCCCTTCCTTTTATACAATAAGGTTTGCCAATTGACACAACCTACCCCTTAAACTTTTAAAAGATTATAAACAAGTCCACATACTTTAGTACACAATTTGTTTCTAATTCACAATTAAGTAACTTATCCAACACATGGTAGGCATCACATCAATCAAGTACAGAGTAAAATCTTAATTCTACCAAATCATACCTTCAAACTACATTCTCACATGGATTCCATTAAAAACATATTCCTCATGTTAGTTTACTAACAATTACATCAAGTCTCACATCCCATTCACATTTGTTAAGTTATTGCATACAATTTCACACATCATCATGACCTAAGCATTTCATCAAAAACTTGGTGTGCGTACAATATTCTAAGTGTATTATACAAGCTCTTAATTAATACATGCATTCAACCAAACACATAGTCACCTTCAATCATGACCACTTTCAACATCAATTCCATCCAACATACATTTCTACATGTTAATTAGAGATCATTTAACAACATCGAATCATCAACTACACTTTATTTCTTCCATTATATGGATTCTAACATTCATTCTTCAAACCTTCATAAGAAGCTAAATATTCCATTTCATTAACTAGGTTAATCATTATATCTAATTATTTCATGCAATGGTACAAAATAAACATACTTATAAATAAGAATTCGGTTTTGGGGTGTTACAGAACGGAACCACCAAATCGATGGACCATTTTTAAAAACGCCAGGCCGCTGTGACTGGTACGAGATTGTTCATCGGACGAAAGGTTCCTAGGTCATGCCTTTGGCAAGAATCGCATATGCGTAGTTCTGCCACTGCGTCAACGTGCATGCCAAGCCAATAATGCCCTGCATTCATTAATTTTGCCACTACCATTCATGGCTTCGCATGCAATCCACAAATTCCTTCATGAATGTCCCGTATTAGATATGTTGCTTTGGTTGTATCCATGCAACAAAGCAATGGGCCAAGGTATGAGCGCCATTATAGGATGCCGTCAATTACCTGATAATGGAGTAACTTGTTCTTGATCCTGTGAGCTTTAGACAGATTGTCGGGCAAGATTCCTGCTGTTAGGTATGCCTTGATTGGTGTCATCCATGAGTTGTTTCCCGTTTAAACGATGTTAACTTTTCGCTGTGGAACTGATGGACAATTTAGCACCTCAATGCGGACCTCCTTTCCCATATGTTCGAAGACAATGGAAGCGATTTTGCTGAGTGCATACACTAGCTTGTTTTGGCCTCGCTAGATATGACTGACCATGCAATGATCAAAGCTTTTCATTAATTCCTTGGCCTGCTCTAAATACAGGATCATTGTCGGCTCCCGCACTTCGTATGAACCATCGATGTGACTGGCTACCAACATTGAGTCCACATGGGCTTCTAGGTGCTTATCGCCCATCTTTTTTGTTATGCAAAGTCCCACTACGAGAGCTCCGTATTCTGCTTCATTGTTTGCTTTTAGAAAATCCAGGCGGATGGCATAAGGGAATTCCTTTCCCTCTGGAGTAATCAGGCGCAAACCTGTGCCTGCGCCGTCATCGTTGCACGCTCCATCAGTGAACAAAGCCCAAGTTTGTGAATTATCTTTTATTGGGGGTGGATTTTGCATTCATCAATTTTATCAACCGGAATCTCCGTAGCAAAATTTGCAAAGATTTGTCCCTTGAAAGATGGTCTTGTTTTGTAGGTGATGGAATGCTCACCCAGCTCGATCGCCCACTTAGCTAATCTTCCTGATGATTTTGGCTTGCACAGAACGTCGTTGATTCTGTAATCCGATAGGACATTGATGGGATGACCTTCGAAATACCTACGTAGTTGTCTTGATGCATGAACAAGGGATAGCACCAGTTTCTCCATTGTGGAGTACCTAGTTTTTGCATAGAGGAGTGTTCGGCTAACATAATATACATGTGTTTGAATTCCTTTGCGGTTGACCATGACCACTACGCCAACCGCTCTTTCTAACATGGACAGATAAAGAGTAAACGATTCTTTGGGCAACGGCGCAGTTAAACTTGGTAGATTCATCATGCATTCCTTCATTTCTTTTAATGCCTTTTCTATTTTCGGTGTCCAACGAAAATTGGATTTCTTCAAACAGTTTTTTAGAGTATCGGTGAAAGGAAATGACTTTGACGCATAAGTCGCTAAAAGCGATTGAGGGCGACTAGGCAACCCATCAATGTTTGGACTTCTTTGACTGATGATGGTGATGGCATGCGCTCTATGGCTTGTACCTTTTCCAGGTTAGCGCGAAAACCATCCTTTGTTACAATAACGCCGAGGAACTTACCCTCTTCCATTCCGAATGAACAATTGTCGGGGTTAAGCTTCATCCTGACGATTCATGGCTGGTCAAACGTCTTCTGAATGTCGATCAACATTTGATACTCTTCCCTATTGATACACAAGAACAATCATTTTCCGCTTCGTCCACTACCGCTCGCGCGGGTGATTTTGATAGGGATGGAAAAAAAACCCGTGCCCGACGGGTATACCCGAAACCCGAAGCATTTGGGATGGGTATACCCGATACCCGACGGGTATGGGACGGGTTTGGTATTGGAAAAAAAAAATATTTCGCAGGTATGGTACGGGTATGGTCCTAGGTGATACCCGACCCGATTACCCGAAACTAAATACCCGTCTACCCGAAATATATACCCGAATACTTTTAAGTTTTATATATATCTTTTCTTAACTATTTTTTAGTAATGTTTCATTCTAATAGATTCATTATTTGAAGAATAAACTTTTCGTCTAAAATACATACTCTAATAACATTATTATTTATATTTATATGCTATGAAATATATATAAATAGTTTTCAAAATTCATACTATAATATATATTTACATATTAAATGTTTCAAAGATTGCTATGGTAATGATAATATATATGTTACTTATTACGATTTTCATATACTCTAGATTTCTTAAAACATAAGACTATAAAAGAAAATAAAAATATATATACATGCAAATACCAACGGGTATACCCGATACCCGCGGGTATACTCTATACCCGACAAAAACCCGACGGGTAATGGAACGGGTATGGTATGAGATTTTATAACCGGGTATGGGTATGGTATTAGTCAAACCCGACCCATACCCGACCCGTTGCCATCCCTAGCTTTTGATGACTAAGTCATCCACATACACTTCCAAATTAAGGCCGATTTGGTTGACGAAAGTTGTATCCATGAGGCGCTAATAAGTGCCACCCATGTTCTTCAGGCCTAACGACATCTTAGTATAGCAAAACATGCCTATATTAGTGTGGAACACAATTTTGTCTTCGTCATCTTTAGCCATATGAATTTGATGATACCCCTTGTATGCATCAAGGAAGCATTTAAATTTGAACGTTGCCAAAGAATCTACCTTCAGTTCTATCTCTGGAAGAGGATTGCCAAATAATCCTTTGTGTGTGCTTTATTAAGATCTTTTTAGTCAACGCACATACGCTAGCTTCCATTAGACTTCCTGACCATGACTGGGTTTGCCACCCAGGTTTGATAGCGGATTTTTCTCAGAATACCCGCGTTCAACAGCTCTGTTACTTGTTCGTTCATGGCTCTCATTTTCTCTGGACCCATGTTGCGCTTCTTCTGAAAAATTAGCTCTATAGACATGTACACATCGATTCTGTGCTCTGCTATGTGTCATGGAACGCCAACCATATCCACTAGCTGAAAAGCGAAAACATCCATGTTCTTGATTAATAATTGTTTCAAATGAGTGCGCATGGTGTCAGAGATTACAGTCGAAAGAACTAATGTCTGCTTTGGAGATTTAGGGTTAAGAACTCATTTTTCCGGCTCTGTGCGGACAGTCTGTTTCGGAATCTTGAGGGGTTTCTACGCTTCAGAAGTATGGCAGCCCTTGTTCCCGCGTATTAAGGCCACGCCTGTGCGGGTAGGAAAGCCAACCATCTGATGTGGTGTTGATGCGTTGTAATTAAATCTGGCCAACCCTTCTCGCCCGATGAGCACGTCGTGTGAGGAGGAGACCGGTAAGACCATGAAATTGCAAACCTCTGTTCTTGAGTGTTTTCCATCTAATAGAGTGACGGGGAATGTAAGCTACTCTGCCAAACGTCTAGATATATCTAAAAACCTACAACTTCTAGCTACCAGCTAGTTTACCTAATACCCATAATTTAGTTTGTGATAAAATTTATATTTAAATATACAAAATAAGTATTTACATTTACATAAAGCCTAGAGAGAATCGCATGGTTGGTCCCTGTGCTTTCCAGAAATTGCACTTTTGATCCTAATGGTTCGCTAATTACAGAGTTGGTCCTGAGTGTTGTAAATTTATTACTAACATGGTCCAAATGTATTAATTTTTTAACCGTGTTAGTCCTTGCCTCTAACATTGATTAAAATCTCTGTTAAATATATATTAAATGCCTATTTTGCCCTCATGACTAAAGGACAAAACACTTAAAAAATACTAAAAGATACATAAAATTTTAAGTGGGCCCACCCCTATTCCACCCTTCTTCTTCCCCGCCCCTACCCTTCTCCACCACACCACTACAACCAGATCTAAGCCACCACCGTGGTTGGTTGAATTGGTGTCGAATGTGCCATGTATTCATCTTTCGCCATTTTCGCCCCCGAGAAAGAAACTTCGTATCCAACCACCACTTGATTTCCCCCTCTTTTCGATGCCACCAATGATCACCAACCACATTCATGCAAGTATTCAGGGAGCCAAGTAGTTTGGATTCGATCATCATCTTCATCAGCAATAACATTTCAACAAGATCCAATCTTTTCCATTTAGGTTACCAAGATTTCCCCAAGATTCATGGGAACACCCCTAGAAACCAAAGGAAACTAAAACATAATTGAAAATGCTTATTGTTTGCTAACAATTGGGAACATTAGTAACTCGAAAATGAGCTTGAAAGCCGAGAAAAACTAACCTTTGTGTTGTTTGGTCAGCCGATTTTCACCAAACAACAGCTTTCTGATAACAGTTTTGGTGACACAGTGGACAACCAGTCTGATGGTTCAGTGGTGGTTCAAAATGGTCCAGTGGAGAGTTCATCTGGAAAAAAAATAACTAATGGTGGGTTGGGTCTAGGAGGAAGGCGGCGGAGGTAGGATGGATTGGGGATTAGGGAGATGAAGGGTGGTGGTGTGTTGGGACGGTGACGACGACGATGACGGGGTGGGCTGGGAATGTTGCAGAAGAGGAGGAGGAGGAGGAGGAGGAGGAGGAGGAGGAGGAGAAGGAGGAGAGGGAGAAGGAGGTGGGGTGGGGATATGTTTAACATTATCTTTTTTATTTATGTTTTTAAATTTTTTTTTTTCATAATTGAGGGAAAAATGCAATTTACCTATTGTTAACAAAGGAAATTAACGACAGTTGGAGGTAAGGACCACACGAGTGCAATTTTATTAACCTCAAGGATCAACAGTGTAAATAGTGAAACATTAAAACCATGAGTGCAATAATAGAAAATCATCAGTGACCAACCATGCGATTCTCTTTAAAACCTATACGTTATAATGTCATAACAGAAGAAAATTAAATTTGGAATACAAAAATAACAAAAATGATAGTGTTTAAATAATGGCAATTAAATAGGTGCAAATAATTACCATTGGGGTTGGTGGTTCAATGGTAAGGCAAAGCCTTTTAATACACCAAGAGTGTGAGGTCTTGAGTTCAAGTCTCACAAGAGCAAGAAATTTACCTTTAAAAAAAAAATAGGTGCAAATAATTAAAGAACACGCAAAATCTGCGGTTGCTACGGTTAGATCCACTGAATCTAACAGAAAATCAAGTCCCTCTCTCAAACACAAGTTGATGCGGCTTCGAATTGAGTCTATACACCTTGGCTATCATTATTAATAAAGATTTATTAATACATAATAAATAATAGTTAAATATCCAACGCAACTAATACTGTTTTGTTTATCTAGGAGCTATACCTACGGTCTACGGAGTTCTACAACTATCCACAACCAATATATTTACTGATAATATTTGAAACTATATATTATTACTTCGATACCCGTTTATAAACTGTTTATGTGATTTACATAGAGTATCATAAATAAAAATTACATAATCTATTATTTATTATATATAATAAACTTGTTATATAACATTACATTTATCATGTAATACACAAAAGCAAGTTATAAATATACCACAAAAGCTACATAATTTCTAAAATTCTTATAAAAGAGGGGTCAGATTAATTTTAAAAGGAAGAACATGACAACTTACAATTTTATGATCCCACCACTCATTCAATATCTCTCACAACTGTACTTGTGTATATTAACTTTGTATTATAAAAATATACAAATATTAATAGGTAACATAAACATTTATGAGACTTAATAATTCTTTTAAGTATTCTTACAACACTTGTAGCCCAGTTGGTTGATGGCCTAAGTTTTTTATGGGAGGCTTGGATTCAATTCCCACTAGCTACATTTGGAGGACATTAAGAGAAATGAGGGATGACTCCTAACCTATGGTTAGGAGTTCGAGTCCTCATCTTGCCTGGGTTTTACCGGTTCTCCACAGCGGGTCTTCGGACAGGTGGGGGATTGGGTTTTCCTCGGTTCGGAAACCTCGTGGGCAAGCCTGGCTACCATGGCCAGCCCCTTGCATAGTCCTGGGGGGTTCTTGGGTTCGCCAGTTTAAGGGTCCCATGGGTAGTCGGGCAGAAACGTTTCGTTGGTTGTTCAAAAAAAAAGTATTCTGACAACTTATAGAATATAAATTCATTTCGTAACAATAGGGAAGCTTGAGTTCGATTCTTGCTGTCTGCATTTGAGGAGACCCAATGATAGATAGTTCCTACCGAGGCATGGTTCAATCCGGAGGGCAACCCGGTTTTACCCAGCTGTTACCTTAGCGAGTTTCTCGTGTGGGGGCAGTATGGTTTTCGGGCGAAGATCAATTTGCGCGGCGGCCGGGGCCCGATAAAACATTGCGTTCGCGGGCGGAGATGACGGGTAATGTACGTCTTAGACGAAACCCGGTGACCAATTCGGTCCAATACATAGAAAGTCACCCTTCAAAAAAAAAATTCCGTAACAATAGGATGAATATATTATAAAAATGGTTAAATTCTTAATTAATAATTATTTTTTGAATAACCTAAGTAAAATGTTTAATAACCTTTACCTCAAACACACATATTAAGGGGCTGTTTGGTAGCCTCTTAATCAGCCTCTGAATCATTCAGGTCTGAATCATTCAGCATTCAGACTGTTTGTTTCAGCATCTGAATGGAATGATTAAGTGCTGAACCATTAAGCTAATAAGAGATGCTGAATGATTAAGCTCTTAACCATTCAGAGCCTCTTAACAATTCAGACCATCTTAATGATTCAGCACTTAATCAACCAAACAGCCCCTAAATTTGATGAGGATTTTAAGAGTTTGGATATATTTCACGAATTGTTGGGTGATGTTTTATGGGATATTCTCAGGCGGGCTGAGATATTGGTTATAAAGGAGGCCCGGTGAGTTTCCTGACTGGCCCAATGGAGGGGAAGTCTACTTTGTGCCTAGTGGATGTCATTGTGTTTGGCTGGGAGGGTGGAGAAACACGTACTCTTGGGTGGTTCTTACTGATGTATCACCCCTCATTGGCGTCAGAGATAGTACTTTTGTGGTGAGTTAAGCGATCCCAAAGACGGAATTGAAGAAGATTGAGAAGCATGTTAAAGCTTGTGTGGATAATCAACATGCTTTCGTGCCTTTTGCCTTCGATACTATCGACTCTTTAGCCCCGAACGCTATTAGGTTTCTTGACAGAGTACAACGGGTTGTACAAAGTAATTTCTCAATCTTTAGGGACCAGGGGTTTGTTTTCAGTAGGCTAAGCTTTATTATTCAGAAGGGGTTACGGCGCGACTTGTTACCCGTCTACCTGCCATCCTACAGTAATTTGCCCTTTCTAATGAAAGTTAATTGCAATTAAAAAAAATTGACTATTGTTTTCGGAATTAGATCTGGTATTGAACTGGTCATTTCACTGGTCCACTGATCGGACCAGATTTAAAAAACGGATTATATCATAAATTATATAAAATTAAACGTGTGTATATACACCCACAACACAACATACCAAAACTACAGTATATCAATCCATTTTTTTTCTTTTTCTTTTTGAGTTTTGGTTAAAAATTGCGAGTGCAAATCCATCTATATCTATATCTATATCTATCTATATATAAAAGAAAACGTTTATGCTGACATGACGTGCAATGGAGGCCTCAACCTCCCCTTGAGAGTGTCACGTGGCATCATAATTTAAAGATTTTAGTATTTTTGAACTATTTCATTTTTAATTAAAAAAAGATAAAATAAAACCCTAAATTAAATTGAGTTATTTTAGGAAAAAAAGAATTTAAAAATAAATTTAAAATGTTCTCTCTCATATTTCCTCCCATAATTTTTAAACATTTATATCTTTTATATACGGGATTTTTTAAAGAAAAAAGTTACACCAAATTAACGAGCGTTTTATTATCTTTCCAACGAGTACCATAGTCCTATATAAAAAACGGAGAAAACTCGATTATTTTTTGTGGGGTTTTGTTCATACAGGAAAAAAACACACAAAGTGTTCATGTTATTCATTAATCATGTTTTTTCTTTTAAACCAGGTTCTTATCTACGATGTTGAAAATCAGCCCAATCGCCATGTTATCATTGAAATTTTACTAGGTATACTTCATCAAGAGAAGTTAGGAGAAAGAATCGCGCAACACTGCAACACATGGTGTCACCTTATAGCAAAGTTATTTTTTTATTTATTTAATTACAAGAGTAATAATTATTACTATTAGTATTAGTATTATTAGAATGGTTATATTTTTCAACCCCGGGACGCTCCCAAAAAGAATTAATAGTTGCTGACGTGGCGTTCAATGGTGGTTTCAACCATCTCTTGATTATGCCACATGGCCTAATGAGATGCAATGATTACAACTTCCAATTTAAGTGTTTGTTTAGTTGATTAAGTTAGGAATTATAAGAGCCATTAAAATGTGAGAAATTAGAGAGATGTGATGAGTTTTTTAATAGTTGCAGCTTACATAAGTGATTCTTTAGATGATTACTGATTAGGTTTTAAATTAGAGAATATGAGTTATTACTAATTAGAATACTATGAACATGCAATGATTGAGATATTTTATGGTTAGTTAACTTGAGCCATTTGCAATAGGTTATCACGTAAAATTAAATTTTTCAACCCCGGAACCCTCTTGGGGTAATCAGCTAGTATATATATATATAAGAAAACGTATATGCTGACGTGGCGTGCAATGGAGGCCTCAATCTCCCCTTGAGAGTGCCACGTGGTATCATAATTGAAAGATTTTAGTGTTTTTGAACTATTTCCTTTTTTAATTAAAAAAAAGATAAACATAAAACCCTAAATTAAATTGAGTTATTTTAAGAAAAAAAGAATTTAAAAATAAATTTAAAATTTTCTCTCTCATGTTTCCTCCCATAATTTTTAAACGTTTATATCTTTTATATACGAGATTTTTTAAAGAAAAAAATTACACTAAATTAAGGAGCGTTTTATTATCTTTCCAACGAGTACCATAGTCCTATATAAAAAACGAAGAAAAATCGAATATTTTTTGTGGGGTTTCGTTCATACAGGAAAAAAACACACAAAGTGTTCATGTTATTCATTAATCATGTTTTTTCTTTTAAACTAGATTCTTTTCTACGATGTTGAAAATCAGCTCAATCGCCATGTTATCATTGGAATTTTACTAGGTATACTTCATCAAGAGAAGTTAGGAGAAAGAATCGCGCAACACTGCAACACATGGTGTCACCTTATAGCAAGGTTATTTTTTTATTTATTTAATTACAAGAGTAATAATTATTACTATTAGTATTAGTATTATTAGAATGGTTATATTTTTCAACCCCGGGACGCTCCCGAAAATAATTGATAGTTGCTGACGTAGCGTTTAATGGTGGCCTCAACCATCTCTTGATTATGCCACGTGGCATAATGAGATGCAATGATTACAACTTTTAACTTAAGTGTGTTGGATCAGTTTGCTCTTTTTGCTAAGTAAGAACTTGCTATCTTGACACTTAAGTGTTTAGCAAGTCCTTGTAGATCAGATTATAAGCACAGCGGAATGTATAAGTTAAAGCAACACTTTTTATACTAAGGCAGAGTTATTACTCCCCCTTGATGATTGAAACTAATAAATGACAAGTATTTATTATGAATCTAAGCAGTAAATGAGAATTAGATACTTAGACAGATTCACAATAAATACAGAAATGGAATAGAACAGTTGAGAGTGTTTGAAGGATTTTTCTATTAAAATCAATGTCTAAAATAGAAGGTTGAAGCCTCCTATTTATAGACGTTTACATACATGTATCTTGCCAAAAAAGCAAGTACAGAAACAACAGAAACAAGTTGCACAAGTTGCAACATTGAAACTAACAAATACAGCTAAAAGTAATAATAAACAATAAAACTACTGATACAAAAGGCGGTGGAAAATATCTGATGCTAAGTGCTGATGAAAGACAAACTACTGATGAGTAGTTTGTCTTCAGTACTTCTGAAGTGAACTTGTCTGGTTTGGACTTCAGAACTTCTGATGAAGTTTCTTCTTCAGCACTTCTCTTATCTTCTCTTCAGCAGTTCTTTGTTTTCTTTTCAGTACTTCTATACTTAGCCAAAATGACAGAAGTGAATTAGACTAAGGTTTCCAAAAGTGGTTTCACCAATCCTCTTTGTCCTAACAATCTCCCCCTGGATTGATGAAGCCAAAACCTTACTAATTCCTTATGTTTTTCTTCTGTCTTGAACAATCTTCCATATCTCTTTGTACATGGTGTTCTTGAGCTGGTTTAACTGACCATCAGATAGAGATCCTCTCTGTAGTTCTAGATGTTGAATTGTGAGCAGGTCTTGTGTTGACAGTTTCTTTAGATCACTGATCTTCTTGTAAGCCCTGCTTGAGAGGTCTCTTCTTGTCAACAATACTGAGTTGTTATCAGTAAGTGACCATCTGATGATAGGTATCTTTGACTTGTTAAAGTCAGAAGAATAGGGAACCAGACTTGTCCCTTGGGTTGATGGTCCTGAGTGCTGGATGCTTTCAGTTCAGTTAGCCTCAGGTGGGAGTCTCTTCCTTGTTGTTGTTGCATATCAGGCATCTGAACAGTTGGGAGATGGTGTTCAGTCACTACTCTGGTATGCAGCTTTTCTTTGATGGTCTTTTGTATTTGATAAGCAAAAGTGGAAGGATCCCTGAATTGAGTTAACAGAGGTTTCTCCTCAATGTCAAAATCTGAATGGACTATTGAACTTCCTTCAAGTAGTACCATTTTGAAGTCAGTTTTGACATTGTCCTCTGCCTTCTTTCTCTGAGTAGCAGTTCTTCTTGATACACCAGAAGTTCTAACTACTGATCTTGAAGGATCAGCAGTTTGAAACTTCTCTGGATTTGCAGCCTTGGCAGCCAAATATTTCTTGTAAGTATCCATTAGTCTTTCTTCTTTCCATCTGGATACTGAGGCTTTTGAACCATAGCCTTCTGCTACTAACTCTTCTATTATCTGGGCTCTCTTGGCCTTTCCTTCTTTGCTTGTGGCCATTTTGTTTGCAAGCAGTTGTGCTCTTCTTGTCAGCTCTTGCATAGAGAGTCCTTTGAGTGTAAAGGCTTTAGTCTTGCTGTTCTTGGTAATGTAAGACACCAGTTGTTGTCTTTTATCTTGTTCAGCAATCTCATCAAGGCTAGCCTGCCTTTGTAGTTCAGCTTCATAAGCCTGAAGTTTTTCTTCATGGCTTAAATCTAAATCATCCCTTTCTTCCAGAGTTTTCCAGATCTGATCTTCTCTGGCCTTCTTGTTGGCTGCAATTAAGCTCTTCTCTAATAATTCAGCTGATTGAGAGATAGGAGAAGGGTTTAGTACAGTCATTGTTGTAACAGTTGTAGGCCTGATGGGATCAGATGTTGGTTGAATGGGAGCAGTGGTTCTGGAAGGGTCAGCAGTTTGAGGATTGGAAGTGTTAACCTCTGATGTGTTGACAACTGCTGATGGTTTGTCAACTACTAAAGGATTGTCTTCAGTACTTTCTGATTCTTCATCAGAAGTTTTGTCATCAGAAGTTTCTTCATTGTGCCTTAGGGATTCTTCAGATGTTTGGGTCTCATCTTCTTTCTCTGCTGCTTCAATTTCTTCTATTGAGACACCAAACTGTTTGGCCAATTTTTCTTTCCTGGCCTGATCTTTTTGATCTCTTTCAAGGATGGCCACTCTTGCCCTTATCCTGGCTTGGAATGACTCCTTAGGTTCCCTGATCTTCTCCCCCTTTTTGGATTCATCAATTTTAACCCTTGAAGCAGAGGGTTGGGAGAATTGTCCTTGAAGATGAGCAATCTGTTTGCTGTTGAAGTCTAGTTTGTTGGACAGATCATTCATCTTGGTCTTGATCACTCCAAATTGATTCTAGATGGACAGCTCCAAGTCAGCTGTATATGTTGGGAAGTGATTGATGATGAGAGTATTCATCATGTGGTACAGGGGACCCTCTGGGCTGCATAGCTGGTTCAGGTCTATGCTTGTTTGCCCAGGGAATTGGGTAGGCATTTGTTGTGAAGGGGGTGTTTTTGGGAGATCCTCATGTTGTACAGAGGATGCTACTCTAGGGGTTTTAGGGATTGAGTGGGCTTTAACCTGTGCAGAGGTGACTGGTTTCTTGAGCCTGGATACCCCTGAAACAGGACGTTCAGAAAGTGCCGTCAATTCAGTAGTTTGTGTGTGTGAAACATCATCCAAATTAATGGAATCATCTGAATCCCTGATGTTGCCCTCAATGAGGACTGTCTCAGTTAAATCATGAGCTGAGCCCAACTCAGTTCTCTCATGAACCTCTTGTTCTTGGTTCTGAGGATTTCCTACTTCAGGCATTAAGCCTTCATCAGTAGTTGCCACATCTGAGGTCTTAGCTATGTTACTTCTATCCTCAGATCCACCACTGGGTGGTAACTGAGTAGTAGCAGCCTCAGATGCCCCAAGAGTCTCTAAAATTGGGCTTAAAGACTCTGGTCCACCCTCATCTCTTGGGATAGGGCTAGAGATGTCCACATCCATGTCTGATGTAGTAGTTATGTCCCCTGTTTGTTGTGGTTGTAGGGGACTGACATGATCAGATGGGACCTTCTCTTTTAGCCCAGAGAGAAGTTTGGCAATTTCTATTGCCTCTTGTTCAGAAATTTGTGGGGTTGGTTCAGTAGTTTGGGCAATAGGTGAAAGTTGTTGTTCAGCAGTTTCAAAAGAAGAGTGTGTTTCATATGTTTTTCTAAGTCTTTTTCTTTTGAATAAAATGGTTATGGGTGCTCTTGGTGGGGTTTGAGATGGATGAGACTGAGAGGGTGTTTCAGTCTCACCTATTTGAAGAGCAGACTGCTCATGAGCATGTTCAGGTATCTCAACCTCCTGAACAGCTTTTCTTTTGGGTTGGTGGGGTGCAGTTTTTGTTGGCTTGGGCTTTTTGGCTTTTGGTGGTGTGAGTTTGGAAGATGTGGGTTTCAGGGGGACTTGTTGTTGTTCTCCCTGATCATCTTCTGGCCAGGCAGCCGGTTTGTTATGCCTTGAGTATGCTTGTGATGTTAAAGGATTTAAAGTTGAAATTTTTCCCATAAGCACCTCATTACCCAGTTCCCCTATTATGCATTGCATAATGAACCTTGGGTATAACAAAAACTTTTTCTTGGTATTATTGTGATGTAACACCAACTCATTGAAAAATAGTTTTGATGCCCTGAATTTAGTTTCATTCACAATGGAATGAAATATTGGTTGAAAAGTGGAGGGCATCTGGTCATAAGACCCTGTTTTTGCACTCAAACACATAATAATATAATGAAACAAAAGCTTGTATTTTGGTTCAAAATATTTTTTAAAGATTGTAGCATGGGAGAGAGTACCTTGATAACCACACTCAGTCATGGTTAGATGAATATCAGAATTAGCAACATGGTCAGGGGCAGTTACATCATCCAGACCCAGTCTTATTGCCAGTGTGGCCGGTGTGATGGTCAGTGGTTTCCCTTTTATTCTAGAGTTAGGGAAATTATTTCACCATCAGCAGTTACAGTCTCAGCATTTGCCCAGAACTCGTTTAGAGTTTCAATATGGATTGGTGGGTCGATTGTGAGAGCAGTAAAGTATTGGGATTTTACGACAAGATTAATGATCTCATCGTATTGGGACCAGCCTTCTTGTTTTTCAAGAAAGGCCCGTTGATTGTGACCCTGTTTCAGAACGAGAGCCATGTGGTTTGGTTTTGTGGTGATCGAACAGTTGAGTTGCAGGTTAAGGTTTTTGAGAGAGTTTTTTGAGAGAGACGGTGGGAAATTTTTGCTTTTTGAAAGGATAAGTGATGAAAAAGGTATATAACAGTGGTTTTTGACCGACTTAGGTCAAAGTACTGATGGGAAAGTCTGATTTACCCTTTTTGACTTAAAACTGCTGAAGAAGACCCAACTTCTTCAGTAGTTCCCATATTCTCTTCAGTAGTTTTAAAACAACTGATGAGAATTTAAATTCTGAAGTTTATTTTATCAGAAGTTTTACCTTTTTCAGAAGTTATTTCCATACTGATGATTTTTGTTCATCAGTAGTTCTCTCATACTGATTTTTGTTAATCAGTAGTTTCTCTTTTTGTTTTTCAGAAGTTTTGTTTCAGACTTTTGTCTTTTGTAAGTGAAAACCAGAAAAAAGAAAAGGTAAACAGGATGGAATCAGGGGTGGAAAAAAAAATTTTGAGATGTTTTATGCATAACAGTAGTAGATAGAAGTGATTGATGTAGAAGTTTGATGTAGAGTTGGGTAGAATCAAGTGTTAACTTGGATTCTAACTGATATGCATATATGTTTAAAAAAAAATAAAGTAAACACTTACAAATTTAGCATTCCAAGCATGGATACTAACTTCTGAAATGTTGATGTGTCAAGGGGCTTAGTGAAGATGTCAGCTATTTGATTAGCTGTTGCTACATGCTTCACCTCAATCTTGCCTTTTTCATAGCAATCTCTTATGAAATGGTACCTGATCTCAATATGTTTGGTTTTTGAGAACTGTACCGGATTTTGAATGATGCTAATGGCAGATTTGCTGTCTACAAACAAAGGTGTCTTGGTCTCTTTGATTCCATAATCAAGAAGTTGATATTGGAGCCATTGTATCTGTGATGTACAACTTGCAGCTGCAATGTATTCAGCTTCAGCAGTTGAAGTTGCAACAGATGTTTGCTTCTTTGATTGCCATGACACTAGACAGTTACCCAGGAATTGACAACCACCAGATGTTGACTTTCTTGTCATCTTACACCCTGCATAGTCACTATCTGAAAAAGCTGATAACTTGGTATTGCTTGAAGCAGGATACCAAATTCCAAGTGTTGGAGTTCCTTTCAGATATCTGAAAATTCTTTTGACTGCTATAAGGTGTGATTCCCTTGGTGCTGATTGATATCTAGCACAGACACATGTTGAAAACATAATATCTGGTCTAGAAGCAGTTAAGTATAAGAGGGAACCTATCATGCATCTGTACATGGTTTGATCAACCTGTTTTCCTTGATCATCAGGTTCAACTTGTGTGATTGGTGTCATGGGAGTGGAACATGACTTACAGTTATTTAAAGAAAATTTGTTCAATAATTCTTTAACATATTTTGATTGATGTATAAAAGTTCCATTTGTTTGTTGTTTGATCTGCAGTCCTAGAAAGTACTGCAGTTCTCCCATGGTACTCATCTCAAATTTTGATTGCATGAGTTTCTTAAAATCATCACACAGTTTTGTGTTTGTTGAACCAAAAATGATATCATCAACATAAATTTGAACAAGTAAGACATGATTTCCAACATGTTTAATGAAAAGAGTTTTATCAATGGCACCTCTTGTAAAGTTACTTTTGAGTAAAAAGGTGGAGAGTGTATCATACCAGGCTCTTGGAGCCTGTTTGAGCCCATAAAGAGCTTTGTCCAGTCTATACACCCACTCAGGATGAGAAGGATCCTCAAACCCAGGTGGCTGACAGACATACACCTCCTCTTTTATTTTTCCATACAAAAATGCACTTTTCACATCCATTTGATAAACTTTAATTTTGTTGGAAATGGCATAGGCCAGAAATAACCTGATGGCCTCAAGCCTTGCAACTGGAGCAAAGGTTTCATCATAGTCAATTCCCTCTTCTTGAGAGTACCCTTGAACTACCAGTCTTGCCTTGTTCTTGATTATCATACCAGCTTCATCTTGTTTGTTCCTGAAAACCCATCTTGTGCCAATTGGTTGCTTGTTTGGAGGTAAGGGACAGATTTCCCAGACCTGTTGCTTGTTGAACTGAAGCAGTTCATCTTGCATAGCTTGCACCCAATTATTGTCTTTGAGGGCTTCCTGGTACTTCTTTAGTTCCAACTGTGAAATAAAAGCTGAAAATAGGCAAAAGTTGGAGAGCTGGTTTCTGGTAAGAACACCTGAAGATATATCACCCATGATTTGATCAAGTGGATGATCTCTGTGTTCAATCAGTTGTTGTAAACCACTGACAGGTGTAGGTGGCTCTTGTTCTTCAAACAAACTACTGAGGTCTATAATATCTGGTTCAGCAGTTTTAGCTTCTTCAGTAGTTGCAGGTGCTGAAGCAGATGTTTGAGTTTGGCCTTCAGTATTTGTTTGATCAGAAGTTTGAGAAACTTCTGATGGTGTTGTAGTTGACTTAATGACTGTTTGAGGAGTCCATGGTGTAGGATCCTCATCTTCAAACCTTTGATCACCATAATAAGTAGGTTTGGAAGAAGTAACAGTCTTTTCAGGTCCAAAGTGAAAGTTGTCAAGGTCAAAGAGTTCAGCAGGATGTGCTGGAATAAGAGTGTGTTTTGACTCATTGAACTTGACATTCAATGTTTCTTCTACTATCCTGGTGTGAGAATTAAAAACCTTGTAGGCTTTTCTAGTTGAAGAGTAACCAAGAAAGTAACCTGAGTCAACTTTGGCAGCAAACTTTGAAATAGATTCCTTGATGTTCAAGATGAAACATTGACACCCAAAAGCCCTGAAAAAGGAGATAAGGGGCTTCATGCCATGAAGAACTTCATAGGCAGTCTTGGAATGTCTCTTGACCACAAGAACTCTATTCTGAACATAACATGATGTGTTAACTGCTTCTGCCCAAAAGTACAAGGGCAGTCCATAATCAGCTAACATTGTTCTTGCTCCTTCTATCAATGTTCTGTTCTTCCTTTCTACTACACCATTTTGTTCAGGAGTTCTGGGAACACTGTATTGTCTAATAATCCCTTTAGACAAACAGAATTCATCCAGAGTTTTGTTCCTGAACTCTGTCCCATTGTCACTTCTAATGGTTTTGACAGATAGAGAATATTGTTTCTCTACTTGTAGAATGAAGAACTTGATGATTTCAGCAGCCTCATCCTTGGAAAATAAGAAGAATACCCATGTGAATCTTGAGTAGTCATCAATGATGACTAAGCAGTACTTCTTTTTACCAAGGCTCATAATCTTGACAGGTCCAAATAAGTCCATATGGAGTAGTTGAAGACATGCAGTTGTTTTTGATTCTTCAATAGACTTATAGGAGGACTTATGCTGTTTTCCCTTTAAACAGGATGCACAGTGTTCTTGACACTGGTATACTTTCAAAGGTAGACCTCTGACCAAGCCCATTTTTGTGACTTTATTTATGGTTTTAAAGTTCACATGGCCAAGTCTCCTGTGCCAGAGATCTGTTTCTGAAGTTGATGCCCTTGAGAAGAAACAGGCAGTGTTGTTCAATACTTTGTCTTTCTCAATGTCCACTGCATAGACATTGCCACATCTTTTGGCAATCAGCAAAGTATGATCTTCAATAATCTTCTCTATCAACTTCTGGCCTTCTGGTGAGATGATCTTGCATGCTGTCTTTGTGAAAAAGGAAGAATATCCTTTATCACACATTTGTGACACACTCAGCAAGTTGTATTCAAGGTTTTCCACCAGATTGACCTTGTCAAACTGTATTTTGCCAGAAGAGACATTGCTATGTCCTAGCACATATCCCTTAGCATTGTTCCCAAAGGATACAGATCCTTCTCTTTGGCTGATAAAGTTGTTTATCAGGTATCTGCATCCAGTCATGTGCATAGAGCCTCCACTATCAACATACCATATGCTGTTTAAGCCCCTGGAAACTCTCTGTACATAAAAGCAAATTAGTTAGATTTAGGAACCCAAGCCTGTTTGGCTTTGGGTTTGCTCTTGAGAACAGTTACAGTTTGTTCTTGACCAGGTTGAGAAATCCATGTCTTTTTGGCAATGGATTTTTCATTAAGAACCATGGTGGTATCCTTTTTAGGACCACCATCAACCTTGGTCATCAGTAGTTCTACCATGTTCATTAGATTTTGTATCTCAGCAGTTTGTGAAACTGCTGATGATCCAGGTCTAACTACTGACAAAGAATTTTGAGAAAAAGATTTTGGTTGAGATTTTATCTTTTTCTGAGAAAAGGTGTTTTCAGGTTGTTGTTTCTTGGGTTTAAAGATTCTTTCATAATCATTTCTGATTTGATTTCCCACAACCTGTTGTTTAAATTTTTGATTGAACTGAATTCCTTTTCTGTATCTACAAAATTCAGTTTTGTGGTTGAACAGGCCACAAATTTCACATTCTTTTACCTTTTGTTTTTGATCTAAAGGCAAATTTCTGACATTTGTGAAGAGATTTTGCTCATCAGTAGTTTTCAGGGTCTCAACTCCTGATGTAGATGAAACTACTGATGGCTTGTTGTCAGATTTTGTTAATACTTCTGAAGTACTTTCTTTAAAAATGCCAGGATTTCTGTTTAGAAAGTTTTCATGGAAAGATGTGCATTCTTTCCCTTCAGAAGTTTCATTTGAAACAATTCTTCTCCCATCTTCAGTAGTTTTGGGAGAAAAATCTGTTGGTGTTTCAACATGATGGTATCCTATGCCAAACTTAACATTTGAAGCACTTTGTTTGTTTAGCAATAATTGATACCCCTTACAAGATTCCACCCATTTTTCACAAGTGATCCTGGTGTCAGCAAGCTCTTGTCTGACATTTCCCAGGTCATTTAGCATGATTTTGATTTGTGCTTGGGTTTCAATAGCAGAGTCAGTTAATTTAGAAACTTCTTTTGTTTTAGCACACAGTTTTCTTTCTAAATCACGGTTTTTGAAGGGGTTGATGTTCATGCCTGTGTAAGCCTACTGGTTTTTGATCATTGCTTTTCATTGTTTGTTATCTTTGTATTGTTTTTAGTTTTTGTGTTGATGTTTGTTTTTGTTTTTACGTTTGATAAGTTTAGGAGGATTTGATGAATACATAAGTTGATATTTTTGGATGTCAGATTTAGGTTATAAAGGTTTATGTGGTGATGCAGAGTGTATATAGCATAATAGAGGTTTATGTGATTATATAGAATAGTATAGGAGTTAGGTTGAGGTTGTTCTTGATAGAGGTTTATGTAATCATATAGAGTGTGTATAGCATACGAGTTAGCTTGATAATAAGGGGTTTATGTGGTGATGTATAGTATTGATAGCATAAGGGTTAAGTTCAAGAGTATTATATACGGATACGGACCTAATAAATTGATAGTGTGGAGTCTCATCAGCAAATTTAAGTTAAGCATTCTTGCTAAAGGTTTATGTAGTGATATAACCTAGGCACAACATAGGTGTTATTGTTGGGTAATTATTCGCGGTTAGTTACTATCTGTTGCCGTAAAGGCAACTAGGCATGTTCAATCAGATCGTCTTTAATGCTGATTAGGTTATTTGGGTGGAAAGTTTATTTTATCAACACTTTAGAACCTTATATGCAGTGTTTTGAAACCCGGACCGGCCGGTCGGACCGGGAAACGTGACCTATGCCGGTCCGGGTCAGGGTAATGGACCGCTTTTGCAACGAACCGGGAGTTGGACCGGAGAACCGACGGTCGGACCAGAAAACCGGATGATCAGACCGGAATTTAGGGTTGAACCGGTTTTTAATACATTTAGTTCAAAAGCATAAAAACAGATCTTGACAGCAACGGCGAAGCTACAGGTTACCGGAACTACACGAGTACAAGTTACCGATCATATTTTTAACAGCTGCCGGATACAAGAACTTGAGAAGCTCTGTAACTCGTCGGAAAGCCAGACTTAGCCGTCGACGTCGTTAGCATGATACATTCAGGCTTCGATCTAACCTTCAATCTAGTGGGTAGCCTCTACGAAAAGGCTTCATACAACCAGCAAAAGTTGTAGGTGGGAAAATATGTAGTTGATGGAGATGAAGATAGGTTACCCGAAAGTTTAGAGAGGACAAAAAAAAAAAAAAAAAACCTTTTTTAACTTTTAATCTTGGAAATGACAAGTCATAATGTCATATAGTGTCATGATGCTGCTTCTTTTGATGTAGGAAATTGCATATTAAAATATTACTTCACAAGTAAACATAATATATTTAAATAAAACTATAAAGTCATAATAAAAACGAAACTCCTAATTCTATATTATTTATGTTGTTATCCGGTTCTTAAATCCGGTCCAACCGGTCTGACCGGTCCGACCAGTGAACCAATAACATGACCGGTTTGATGTCCCGTCCGGTTCTGAAAACATTGCTTATATGTTGATATTAGAAGGTTTATTAAGTGATAATGATACTCATATGTATACAAACAAATAGTATGTTCAGTATTTGTTTGTTAGAGGAATCAAAAATTGTTGTGTAGTATGTAAAGAAGAGTGAAGGAGATTAGAAGATAGGTAGTTGGTTCATATAAGAAACTGAGTCAAATAGATACGTCCATTCTCCTGATAGATGGGTCGCTAGATGCAAATAAAGATTTGAAATGTCTCAGACTTAATCCCGTTAATTGGAAATCCATCTTGATTAGTTAACTGTTTTCCAGTTCCATGTTAACTTATTTTTGTCGCATGTTTATACAGAAGATTGCAGTCTTTGTTGTCTTTGTAACCGTGGTAGAAGATGGTGCATGTTTGTTGGAGCCTAACGTTCCATCAAGAGGAAGAATTAGAGGCAGTTTATTGGATTTGCAACGCATATCTGCGTTGCAAATCCCACAAACTTAGTTAACTGTTTTCCAGTTCCATGTTAACTTATTTTTGTCGCATGTTTATACAGGAGATTGCAGTCTTTGCTGTCTGTGTAACCGTGGTAGAAGATGGTGCATGTTTGTTGGAGCCTAACGTTCCATCAAGAGGAAGAATTAGAGGCAGTTTATGGTGGTGAGGACGTTACTCGGGCATTACTTCCTTCTGAGGTAAAACATTAGATTAATTTATTATTCTTATAATGTAATCAGTTCTGCATTCAAAGGTTTTTTACTGCTTGTGCATGGTTCATGTTGTGAATATATGACAGGTCAGTTTGTAGCCACCCTGAATTCCAATTGATCTGCTGATCTTAAACAGCCTTTAGTCCTAGCTCGACCCTAGGCCTATGTTAGACCTCATTTAATAAACAAATTCATGTGTTAAACCTGGCTTGCAAATGTCAAGTGTAGCTAGGGTTTTTTAGGCATATTCAAGCATTCTACATGGTTGTTATTATTATACCATTGATATGAACCACACGGTGCATACTGAGCTATGTACGTTTTGCATAAACATTGGGTGGTTTATCAACGAACACTGGTTCCATTAACTAGATGTGGTGCTTGGTGTGTATTTCATACGTGGTAAGCGTCATCAGTTGGGATGCCTAGCCTGTCTCGCTCCCACCTTGTACACCTTCTTAACTGTCATCACCCCACCATAAACCACGACACCCAAAACGTAAAGTACTTATATAATTAGCATCCGGTGACAAAGACAGTGGTATTGGATGCTATGCAGCAGTACTGATGGTGTTGTCATGATGTGCTTGTATGGTGTTAACGTTGGTGGACAGATTGCAATAAAATTTGAAAGTGGTAGCGGATTCTCTCTTCCATGTCCCTTTCCACCAAATTTTCCTACGATGATGGTAATGATAACGGCGTAGGTGCTGACAGTAGGGCCCCATAGATCAGGGCGATGGTGATGTACGAGCTATTTTGTTCAGTTTGGACTACACATAAAATTAATAAACCTTTCTTTGGTTTCTTTTGTTTAGGAAATTTTACGATGTGAGGTTGGGTCCTCAGCCCCCAAAGGCACGTATCGTAGGCTAAGCTCGCGCGGCGGACGACTTTTTAGTTTTCCTTTTACATTGGACGGAGGCTTGGAAGTATCTATTTGGCTGCTAATGCAACTGCCATGTCAAACCCTGCCTATAAGGCAGTTTTTGATTCATCTCTAGGTAGTAACAAGTTTACCCCTTATGTATACGACAGTTCTGGATTCTTCTCCAAGTAGTAACAACTCTTGGAATATGACGAAGGTAATTTTTATTATTCAAGGTTAAAATAAATTGTAAAATACGCCATGTTGCCAGTTTACACTTCTTTTGCATGCAGAATATTAATAAGCTTTTATATGGTTTCGTTTGTTTAGGAAATTCTGCAATGTGGGATACGACCCTCAACTCCCAAAGACATATATCGTACACCAGGCTCACTTATCTGTATGTGATGAGGGGCTTCATTCTCTACTTGGAAAGAAATCAATTCCTCGAATTAAAATACAAGACAGTTTTTGATTTTTCTCCAAGCAGTAACACCTCATGGAATATGAAGAAGGTAATATTGTTTTTGTCACAATTTGTTACAAATATCTGTTTGACATGTTGTTTAATAAATTATTCTCTGATTTGTATTGTTCAGGAAATTCTTCAATGTGGAGTGACAACCTCAGCCCCCAAAGGACGGGTGGTAGGCTAAATTCGCGCGTCGGACAACATTAGGAACTTCTTTAATGAAAAACGCCTTGTATATTCTATAATGTAAATTTTGTAATGTAACGTTGCTGACTTTTAACCATGTTCATAACGATACAAAACAAGCACTTGCATCTATGGTTGCTTTTTGCTTTCAATATCATTATACTTCCTTATTTTGAAAATCAAACTTATGCGCTATTATGCTAGAACCTTTTATGTAGCCTAATTATTCGTTGTGTTCAAATTTGCGTGACAAGTTATTTTTGTGTCCCACTTATTCAAAATCATAATGCAAGACGCGTAACGTACGTCACTTAACAATCCTAGTTAATGTAATTAGCATATATACTACATAAATAATTTTTCACAATTCCTTGTTTTCTTACATCAAAATGCCTTATAAATATTTCTGATTCACTCTTTAACACCTGTTTTAAGACGTACAGAGTGGTCAGCTAAACAAAAGTGTTGCTGTGGTGTAGTGGTTATCACGTTTGCTTTACACGCAAAAGGTCTCCGGTTCGATCCCGGGCAGCAACATGTATTTTTATTTTCATTGAAGCCCTTTTCTTTGGTTAATTCTTGAAGTACACCTATACTTAAAATGTAATAAAGTGTAGAACTTTTATATTCTTTGTTATTGTATATTTGTTGTTTATTTAATGTGAGAATATTGATCAACCGTAGTAAACATTGTATCCAAACCTTCGATAACTCAAGTTCCCGCTCGAGACACGGTAGTTCATGTACCGCATACAATAGTGCATTTAACCAGTGTTCATTATCTATGGTACATGTGCAACATCCTAGTGGCTCCTCGCGCTTCTTATGATTTGATAACTACCCCTTACACAATAAAAATTGTTATTATGACTTTACGAGTCGAAGTCAAAAACCTGAACTCAAATTTAGCATAGCTTAGGCAAGAGCGACTCAATTGTAAATCAAGTGTGGCCGCATGATTACATTTTCAACTTGACCCTCGCATATACGATGACTTGACCATCACATATACGAAGGTCCACCGTATGAACTTGAGATTATTGAAAACAGATAAGAAGATATCACCTATATCCTCCATTGATTACAATTAAAGGAAGAGGAAACGTAAGCGTTGTTGAATGATCCATAAAATGTTGGTTAGAAAACTACTTTAGCCACTAGCCATTCAATTATTTGTTTCGTAGAGAGACGATTCAATGTATAATTGGATACAAGAGAAATAGATCCATAAAATGTTGGTTAGAAAACTACTAACCTATTGTACTTTGTAGGAGGTTTGCTGCCCGAGAAGAAAAAAAAATAAAATATTAAATGCTGCTGCCCGGGATCGAACCGGAGACCTTTTGCGTGTAAAGCAAACGTGATAACCACTACACCACAGCAACTGCTTTTGTTTTAAAAATGGTTCAGTTTATATAACAAAAACGTTAAAGAGAACGTAGTAGAAAGATACAGAAACACTTATACGGCATCATTTTGTTGTTAAAGATAAGCTTCATGATGTAGAAAATTATCATCGACGATGAGAGGAAGTGCGAAAACTCGAATAGCAGTATAGATTGATAGAGAGATGTGAAAAAAGCAGAAGAGAATGAATATCATGTTGTTTTGATACGTTTCTTTTTGGGGAAACGGTATTTATGTTATCCAATTTATAAAAACTATGTTCAATTTTCTAAAGTGTCCAAACACTATTCATTAAGACATTGCGTCTAAACTATAGTTAAAACGGTGCATCTTAAGTTGTCAAGATCTGAAGCATGAACATACTGCGTGAATATAACGATTTAAACCAGTACGTTTAAAACTACATGTATGCGAACGCATATACATACCCGCCCTAAAATTCACAACTCACGTCCTAGATCCTTCGTACGCTTTGCACACAAAGATCACTTTCTCCTGAAATCAAACCTTATTCCAGATCTAAGTTAGTTTTGTACCATCTTTTTGCTGCCACTTTGTTCAATTCAACAATGGGCCCATGATAAGGCCCAGCAAAATAAAGAGAGCAAAACCGAACACGAAAACAAACACGAACTACATACCACAATCCATACATTTATCAGAAATACAGATCTTACAAGATTGGTCAACCGGCCGAGATAGAGGACCTTCAAAGATGATAAACATCAACAGTTCAACACATACATTACATACATGATACACTGATACACATGCACATACATATACTATATGTACGCATGTGCATGTAAGTATACATACCATACCACTAACAGTTACTATACAGCAGAAGTAAACATATGGCATAATAGACAACTAAAGGAGGATAGATAGAATGATTATCTTGTGGTATATTTTCCACCGTTGGATAAGGCTGCAGATGTAAACAGAAAACCGAAATGATCTCGAATAGCATATATCATCTTCGAGCTTCCAACTTCTTGCATTAACAATGCCGCGATCACCTGTTTGCAAATAAGGAAACCTTGAAAACACATAGCTTTCCGAGTGTTTACATAAAATGATTTTAATGGTATACGAGTGATGATAAGCACGCAAACTCGCAAAGTGTAACTTTTAAGGGAGTAATCGATAACGTATAAGTAAAGGGGCATTTAGCAACTTTAATTCGGTGAACACGAGTAAACCTTAGGGAAAAAAACTCACGGGCGCACCAATACTGCGATAACTAGTGGGACCGGGTCAGTGGCCTTCAAGTTAAGGGAAGAAACTAGTGGAAGCTGAATTCGAGCGTGTGCTAGAGGGGAATCAGGCGCTTACCATAAGCTTGGTTTTAAAAAGTGCCAGGCGCACAAAAACGACGAGGTCTAAGCGCATCGCGCAAAGCGCAAAAAGCGTGGGATTTTCGGTACCCGAAGCGCACACTAATTATATAATTTTTTTTATATATCCCATATATATTCCATGGTTTTTAGCTTCATTTACCCAAAATATAGCTATAAATAAGGTTTTTATGTGATTTTACCAATATGTACAAGCCAAAAACACCAAGGTACAACATTTTTATGCATAAAAAATACCCTGTGTACGTGAGGTGCGCGCCTCAGGTGAAAAGCTACTGAAATTTTGACATAAAAGCGCCTGAGGCGCGCGCCGTTGGGAAAAAGGATAGGTGCAAAGCCCTGAGGCGCTCAGGCGCGCTTTTTAAAACCCAGACCATAAATTGGCACTAGGATTAAACTAATAAGTTAAGACACTCAAATCAATCAAGTTAAAACACATGTCGAACACATACCCGGTTTGCGAAAGCCGCCTCCAATTTAGTAGCTGGTGAGACTGTGGATGCCTTTGCAAATAGGAACTATCTTCACCGACGCTAAAACTAGACGTTGAAGGGGACCACACGGGAACCACACCGCCGTCTCGTTCCCTCGAACTAGCTCTAGAAGTGCTAGAAGATTCAGCCTGCAAATGGTCACCGTCTGCTAATCCCGTCGTGGGAATAACATCAACCCGTGTTTGCGTATTATCGGTTCTTACCATTTGAGTACCTAAAGCTTGATTATTAGGAACTTCAACCCTACTGTCTTCTGCTGGATTTCCAACATCAGAAGATGATGATTCATCATCTCCTCTTATTATTAGAGAAGTAGTCATACTCGGAACCATTTGATCTTCATAATGGCGAATTGTGGTGGTTGTAGGAGTGGCCCTAAGGGTGTTATCGTCCATTTCCATCTCCATGTCTTGAGGGAAAGCTATTGGAGCATCGGCGGCAGATTCTGATGAGTCTCCTAGCCCTTCTTCTGTTCCATTTTCAAGAATAGCTCTTGAAGCAGCTTCGTGTTGCCACATTTGAGCAAGTGCTTCTTGTAGTCGGGATTTTGCTGCATCGATCTTGACTATTGGGAGCGGGTAGTTTGACCCAAGCTCTACTCCAGCAGCTTGCAGCACGTATTCCGGTGCATCCCACGGGTGATGTATCCATTCGGTTGGTAGCCTAGATAACTCAGGAAGCCATCTCCTTACATATTCGCCATTCGGGTCAAACTTATACCCCTCAAACTGTGGATTATCGATACGATCGAACTCACGGCCATCGGGTAAAGTGCCCGATATGTACTGCCAGCCTAAGGCATCACTTTCAAGATCAGCATCCAAAAGTGTATCCCAGAAATACTTCATCCCCCATCTCCATGGTAACTGTAACACCTTAACAAAGAAACTCGACACCACAACGCGTATCCTATCATGCAGCCACCCGGTAGCCCACAATTCCCTCATCCCCGCATCAACCAACGGGTAGCCTGTTCGACCTTGCCTCCACGCCTTAAAATAACCTTCATCTATTATCCATGGGAAGAATTTCAAATGGCCTAAAAGTGGCCTCTCGTGACTGTACGGATGGTTAAAACTCATGTACCTAGAATACTCCCTTAGACCGATAGACTTAACGAATAAGTTTACGCTTTCTTCGCCAGCTTTGTTCCCTTCGTTGGCCCAAAGGACTTGTTTGATCCGTAGCAAGTGGAAGACTTTCCGTACACTGAGTTCTCCAAAATGTAGGTGTGGAGATAGAAATGAGGTTGTGGCGCTGTCTGCTTTTCTGCGGTTTTTGGAGTATTCTAGTAATGGCCCGTTCATGAAAGCCGCAAGTGCCTTATCAGCATTTTTCCAACCCGGTGACCATGCTCGAGCAAGGAGAGCATTGCTTCCTTTCTCTGATTCGTCCTCCAGAATTATTGTGTCCGAAGGGCACTTTGATAGGTCGCCTACAAAAAAAAAAAAAAAAAACGAGTTAGATGATCATTTGGCGTCGTGTCAGTCGTAGATAAGATTACTTTGAAATACAGAACTCAGAAGCAGTGATAACTATTGTATAAGCAAAGTGACCTGAGATTATCTTCTTAGGTGGGAGTTGTGGAGATTCAGGATCATAAGGCATACTAAGACAACGGTCCCAAAATTCCGTGAACGTATTGAACGGACGGCGTTCATCATCAAGAACTTCCCATGGCTCGTATAGCAAATCTGCATTGAACGAACGCACTTCTATCCCGATATTCGTTAAAATCTCCTTTATTCGGTGATCCCTAACCAGTGACAAAGGATCTATAACACATGAAACAAATTTATGTCAAGTGAATATTATAAAATTAATAAAAGTGTCAAGTCTTAAGTCTGCAAAACTTAATAGACTGAGATATATATCTCAAAAGGACCCGTTCTAACCCATTCTCCTCACCCAACCCGCCAGTTTTGCCAAACATATCTAAAACGATTGACGAATTGTACCAAAGGAGCACGAATTATTCAAACAAAATCATATAAATCAGATATTTAGTACATTATATGGAGCAACATTGTTAAGAGAGCGTTTGGATGTGCAGCAAGTTAGACATTCAGTTCTTATAACTAACAAGTAATGCGAAATACACACGTTTAACATGAACTTCAAGATCTCAAACTTGAACAACTAATAGATTAAAATTTTCAACTACAAGATCGAATTTCCATGTTTCCAACAACTTCAACAATCACAATAACAGTGTAACATCCTGCCCCTCTCACCACCAATATTGTCCGCTTTGCACCAGATGGGTTGCCCATCCAGAAACTCACGGATTAAAGAACACTTAGCTGTGGAGTTTTCATGTGCTCCACAACCAACTAAGCCTAAAACACGTCTATAATTTAAGAGGCATGGCATTTCATAAGAACCAAGGATCTCTCCTGTCCACGTCAGATGTGGGATTTGCTTGGGGTGTTACACTGGTCCATATTAATCTTCTCCGTAGTCGTTATCGTTACAAACAAAGTATCCAAGATCTGAAAAGTCATGATTTTGGAGCAACATCTAACAATCCCAATAAGATTAATATGCAAATACACAACAATCAACAACAACTATAAAATACTAAATATTAATAACTTACTAACCATATAAGTGATTAAAAAACAGTTGAGTAGCACCAGTAGACTTAATAAGTTGCAGAAGAGAAGTAACACTATCAGTAGATCTCTTGGTAACAAGACAAGTACCAAGATTTTTCAAAGATGAATCAAGTAAAGCCAAACTCTGCTTCAACCACCATCTAGACACCCTACCAGGATAATAATGACCCTCTTCTTCAGGTGCCCATATATACACTGCTATCACTTGACCTGACCTCACACCAGCTGCCAAAGCAGGGTTATCTTCTACCCTCAGATCTCTCCTAAACCACACTATACTACACCCTCCTGACATCCCTTGAATAATAATTATCGGTTTGTTAAAAAGTTTGAATCTTTATTATTGTTTTTCAAAAAAGTTTGAATCTTGATTAAGGGTATGCAATAAAGTTTGAAACTTAATTAAGGGTATGCAAAAAAGATTGAATCTTGATGAAGGGTATGCAGAAAAGTTTGAAACTTGAACTATGCAACAAGAGTTTTGGTGAAGAATAATATTAATATCAGAGGACAGTAATTAATCTTATCTGAGGACTTGATCTTCATGAGTCATGTGATGAAGAATCATTGTAGGCCATGAACACTTAAAGAAAAAAAGGGGGCATCTTTTTAAGCAACTTAATGAAGAATTTAATAAGGAGTAAGAAGCATAATCAGAATCTTGGTTCTTTAGGTTATCAAGTGATATAGAGACCAACCAAAGACACAAGGAAAGGGAGATGAAGGGGATGTGTTGGCTTCAACAGAAAATGGTGTTGGCCAATTTGCAGCCACATGTTAAGTCTTCTCTTTCCCTTCTTTCTTGGAATTTTGCTAGTTTTTTATTATCATACATAAAATAATAGTGTATTAATCTTCCACATTTTTCTACAAATGTTTTTTTATTAACTTTTTTTTATCCTCAACAATAAAAATACATTCTTATCTCGATAGAAGTTGTCATCACCTACAAACCTACAAGTGGACAGGGCATTCCATAGTGTAAACTAGCATAACAAACAGGGTGTTAAAAAAAAACTCAAAATCCGAATCCAAAAAACCGATCTGAATTCTTGTTTGGATATTTGGATGGATCTATCCGAATCCAAATTACTTTTTCGGATATTCGGAATATCCAAATAAACCGAACAAGCTAAAATGAGTTTTAGCAAAGGAATAAACAATTGTTTGAAAAATAGTTCAACCCATGAGGCATGGGGCCAACACTAGATCTAATTATTCAACATTGCCCATCTATATGGACTACTTGGTGTCACGTTTCGTGATGATTGATTTTGTGTTAAAGACTATGTTTTGAAGTTTAATTTTGTGTTTAAGTTTATTTTATGAATACAATATTATGATCTTTTAACTTTTTATTTGTGTTTAAGATTAATCTTTATTTCCGCTTTTGTATGTTTATTAATTGCAAATTAATAAAATGTTAAGGACCGTAAATTAAGAAAAATAAAAAAAAATTGAAAAATTATTGTTTGACATAATTTGGATATTCGGATATCCGTTCGGATTATTCGGATTTATCCGAATCCGATCTGAATTGAATTCGGATGGATTTGGATCGAATGGGTATACATCCAATTCAGATCGAATCGGATTTCAGATAGGTTCCTAAAATTTCAAATCCGGATAATCTGAATAACCCGTTATCCAATCCGATGAACACCCCTACTAACACACACCAATCATGCAAAGTCATCTTATCTCTACCATCAAGACATCAAGTATCCTTACACCACAAAATCACTAGTACCAATACCATCAATACTCTCACACCGCCTTTACCTCTTTCTCTCAGCAAAACACAAGTCAACAGACACAAAATATATGCGGATATAGGTATCCCGTGTTACCTTCTAGCCTACCCGAAAAGGAGTGGCAACGGTATTACAATGTAGGTTCAACCCCATGGATGGCTACTGTGTGGTGCCTCGTCCCCCATTAGAGCATTCACAATTTCACATCTCCCTACAAATTAAATAAAAATGTCCTTTTCAAAAATTATTTTTTGTTTTACAAACCTCTCATAATCTATCCGTCATTTTTTTATTTTTATATTACTCACAACACTTATTTTATTATATTTCTCGTTTTTATACACTAATAATAATAATTTGATGGACAATGATTTGTATCGAATTTTTCAAAATATAGGGGTGCATGAGATGTGGTGACTTTTTAGTATTTTTTTTTATTTTAAAGATAGAAGAGTGGTTGATGGATGGAATGTTAACGCTTTTCATGTTGGGATTCGTAGTACCAGTTTTACTTTTAATTATAAAATACAATTTATATACAATTAATATCTCATATTAATTATCAAAACAGAAGCATGAAAACATAAAATCGATTTAAATCCCACCAGTGATCCGTTTGCAATTTGAATAAACCATTATAAACATCCATAGGGGGTTTAGGAAATATACCTTAACGAAAAAACAAAAACTCACACAATGAATCGACAAATGGCTCCACTAGTAAACTGATTCACGAAATCTCCCAAAACCGGAACCCTTCCTTGAAGCGGTGGCGCGTGGAGGCTTCTAAAGGTGGCGGTGGATTGGGACGATGGTCACAGGGAAGGAGAAAGGGAGAGGGTGGCGGCGAACGGTATGGTTATAATTATGTGGTTATATCTTGTGATTAGGGTTTTGTAATTAAGATAATTATATAACCTATACAATTACATCTTAATCCCCAAAGTCTTATCTTGTCCAAGAAGATCAAACCTCCGAATAACTATTAAATACTAACCAATTCTTCCATCTCATTTTATTATCTAATAATAAAATTTATTTTCGTTTAACTCTTTAAACAACATCCAATCAATTATAATTACTTCTCAATTAATTATCTCCATAATCTCATACTGTGTTTGGTGAAATAATATTTACTATTAAACATTTTACTTGTTCGTCGTTCAAAGTGTAACTCTTTGAATCGTACAAATATAAGAGTCATATGTCATTTTTTACATAAATTATATGACTTGTATACATATATAATATGTGAGTCATATATAGACATATCACCCAACATAGCTAGTGGTAGTACCAAGAAATTTTTTCATGGGGGGCAAAATTTTATAGGATTCGTTTATCTATCATTATATTGTAACGCCCCAAAACCTGATTTTTTTTATTAATTAGTATGTTTATTTGTTCTATGGTATGACATAATGTAAGCACGTTATCTATGTTAGTTAGAATGCATATTAAATTAGAGATAAAAAAAGGTTTGAGACAATAATGTGTGATAGAAACCAAACTTGGGGTACTAAACTTGCCAAAGAATGGGTGTTTAACTAGAAGCAATCCAGATAAAACAAGAACTCTCTCTTGTTCTTGAGAAATGTCAATCCCCACCCCCATAAACTCACCATAATGAAGTGGAATCAGCAAATTATGGTTGTGCGTGATTAAAATTTAGAATAAGGATGGAGTATTGTTAGTAATCTTGCAAGGAAAATTATATTGTATGAATTTTAATTAGTCCCTTTCCTCCCTATTTTCGTGATCTATTTATGACGGGATGATCTAATTTGTGATCAAATGATGAAATTGATTATCAACTTGTGTTAGATGACTTCTAACTAAGTGAATGAATAAAAGATAGGTGTAGAAATTACCAATTTCAGAGGAAATAGACTGTTTAAGTTCTAGTGGGGTGGTTTTGGAGGATGAATTTTAAATCCGTGTAATGGTAGAAATAAGTGTAGCTAATGATTCTACGATGTTTGATAATCTTTAACTAATCTATAAAAATGTGTGATAGATGGAAATCATGTTGAAATTGTAAAGGATTTAAGATGATTATGTGGTTTGGTTGAATGAATATATTAGGAGCTTGTATAATGAACTTAGTATGTTGTACGCACACCAAGTGTTTAATGAAATGTCTTGATGATAATAAAATATGAATTTGTATGCAAGAACTTGACAAGTATGAATGAAATGTGGTAGTTGACGTGATTAATAGAAAACTAAGATGAGGAAAGTGTATTGGCTAGAATTCATGTTGAAATTAAGTTGATTGTATGATTTGGTGGAAATTTTCATTAAGAGCTTGTACCCTATGCTTGAATGGTGTGGTATACACCACATGTTTGATTAATTGCTTAATTGAGATTAAGAAGTGAATTTGTTCTAATTATGGAACATATGAACTTACTAGCAAGTGATAATGTTAGAGTTATGTTGTATTGTATTTCCTAACACGATTATGAGATTAGGGATAACAAGGTTAGAATTCATAACACGATTATGAGATTATGGAGACCCCGTGATACATGTTAGGTTGTTTATGTGACATACATGATGATAAGTTTAATTTCTTGATATTGAAACTATTTGGTTGTAAATCTATGTCTTATGCACGTTCGTAATTGATCAGTGAAAGTCTTTATGACATAGGAGATGGAAATGATGATAATACGAATGATAATGTATTCTAACAATAATGTAAACATGATGACATGAAATGACAATAATCATGTCAAGATGCACTCTAGCACAGGGGACTAATGGGTCAAGAAAAGGCAATGAAACAAGCATGTGCCTAGAGGACTCGAGGTAAGTGACTTATGAACTAAACTCTTGGTTGGTAAATTCATATTTATGTATATATGTAGAATGAAAAACAAGAATTAATGGGCAATTTATAGTAAGACAAGGGAAAGGGATGTTGCCAGTGAACAAATATAGTTTATCGTACAATAATGAAAGTAGTTGGGATAAAAGGGTCAAAAAAGATGAAAATTAATTTTAAGGTGATTAAAGTGGGAGTCAGATTAGACACATATTTTATGGGAATGGTGGGAATGATTACAAGTCATTGTAATGCCTTTTAAAAGACTAAATTTATCATTTAGGAGTTGTGTGGATCAAAAATGGGGTTTAAAATCGAAACCGAGGCTAAAAACACGATTTTTAAGGAATTGTTCTGCATGGGGCGCCACTACTACCGATCTTTGTTTGCTATTGATTCATGCTCTTGGGGCGCAAAATGCGCACTCTGGGTTGCGTTGCAACCCGAAATTTCTTCGTTTTCTTCATTGTTTGTGTGTGTGGTTACGCCATGTATGCCCTAGCCTCGTGTTTTCCCTAATAACATTCTTTAGGCTCCGTGAAGGGTTTTTAAGAAAGAATCGAACCCATAATTGCAAGTATGATTTACACATGGATGGTAACAAGTAAGGGCTAGAATGATATACACACACACACACACACACACACACACACACACACACTCACACTCACATACACGCGTGCTCACGTTTGCACCGACACACATATAATCATGTATGTAACCGCTTAGATTAAAATTTGTATTAACACAAGGTCTTATATGTGCTAAACTGTTTGGTAAGTAGAGTTATGATATGTCATCATTTACACATATTTTACATGCATATTTAGTCTAAAAATATGAAGTATTTGAGCTAAAACTAGTTAGAAATACTACATAATCATTCCTATTTGTGATTCTCTGTAAAATGGAGCTCCAAAACAAGAAGAAGTAATTTTTAGCAAAAACGATGTAAATTGGAGATTTTATGAAGATCGGAGATGAGATGCATGCTAAAAATATGTGTAGAAGCCTTCCCAAAGGAAGAATAAACAGCAAAAGCAACGTTGGATCAACCATGCATGACCACACAGCTTTATGCAGGACCATGCACACTTAAAGGCAAAGCAACAAAATTGGGAGACCAAAGTACCAACAAATTCTGCAAAGAAGGATAGCTAGTACAATAGACAATGCCTAGGGCAGTTGCAGGGGCGTACAAGACCTAAAATTTTTCCTATAAATAGCAGCTTCCACCAGCTCTTAGGGCATGCCATTTATGCCATTTTCACCCACTTGGAGACCTGCTGGGAGGCCTTAGGGCCGAGGAGCCACTAGGTTAGCTAAGGGTGGAGTATTCGAAGATTTTGATTGTCAACATAGTTTCTATAGGCAAAGATAATTTCAATTGTTATAAGTATGATTCTATACCTAGGTAGTTGTTTTCTCATATTTGGTTCATCCATTGTTAACATTTTCTTTTTGTTAGTTTGAGTTACTTTAGTTTATTATTTATTTTATAATCAAAAATCACTTTTAAAACCAATTTAATTAAGTATTAGTTGAGTACTTGAGTCTAGTTTCGCTTTCTAGTTTTGTCATGAGGGTCCAATATCTAGACTTAGTCTTTACTACATTGATAGATACACTTGCATATTCTGTGGTCTAGTTTTCGAGAGTCTAGAATATTGCTAGCATGTTTTGGTTAGTTTATAATAGTAGACCGCTTTTAGCACCTCAGCCACTATTCCCATTCTCTATAGTAGCCTCCTATAAATAGTGAACCAAAGTGAAAAATATTATATAAAATACAATATGTGAAGTTTTGGGTATTGATTTTAGCTTACATCCCTATAAATTTATCGCCCATTAATTCTTATCTTTCATTTTCATAATTTAAGGGCAAGTTGCCGTCGGCAGATACCAAAAAAGTGTTGGGAATCCCTGACCCGTTTTTGGGTTTTATTAAACTTAACTATTATAAATAAATAAATTAATTAATTACTCTTTATTAATTCTTAGATGTAGAAGTGTGTAAGTACACAAAACAATGGATTATCCCGCCAGTGATCCGGTTATAGTTCGTTTAAATAGTTATATAAAACAACCACAAGGGGTTTGGAGTCTAAGTTGACGACCACTAAAAACTCGCACCTTCGATGCAACAAAGGGTTCCACTAGTAAACCATATCACATGATACATCTGACACTTTAGGGACCAGCGTAGTGCACCATGAAACAAAAGTTGGTTCAGGGTGCAGCGGGGCAGCGACTCGTGGAACGAGGCAGCGACAGCGCATGAGACAGGCAAACAGTGTTGGCACGTGAGTCCAGCAGGATTCTGTCCAATAATCTTCCAGACCCTCAGGCGCACTTTTTAGGCCAAGTTCCAACGGGATTCTGTTCAATAATCTTCTGAACAGGTCTAAAACAATTAAACTACCCCTAAACAAGTCTATAATAACCCTAAAACAACCTAAACTAACCCTAGAAAAGCCGAAAACATGTTTAGAACCCCTAAAATGTATTTGTATACTGTGCGCCTTACTAAATTAGCTATTGCTTTTTAAGCACTTCGCATTGAGGCCCAAGGTTCAACCTTTGCGTCTTGAGTGCGCCTATGGTCCAAAATGTGACTCTTTGGATCGTACCTTCTATGTTAAATAAATAAGAAAACCTTTAGGGCTCTGTTGTCAAAGCCCACTCAGGCGCACAGCTAGACCCACTTTTCAGGCCTAGCGTAGCTTCTTGCTTTGCTTCAAAAGCCCTAGTTTCATATCCCAGCGGCATTTTTTAGGTCATTTTCCGACAGAATTCCGGCCAGCAATTGTCTGAACAGGTCTAAAACAATTATACCAGCCCTAAACAAGCGTATAATCAACCTAAAATAAGCTAAATAAACCATAAAGAATCCTATAACATGTTTAAAATTCCTAAAAATATATTTTTATACCGTGCGTCTCGCTTAAAAAGCTCTTGTTTTTTAAGCGTCTAGAACTGCAGCCCAAGGATCACCCTTAACGCCTTTAATTCTCCTTTTGCCGTTTACAACTATGCTTTAGGGCTACTTAAAAGTAAAACCTAAGCATAAAGTTTGTTTTGGATGTTACTATACACTTGTAAAGATTTTTGTAAACATCATTTGAATATAAAAAATATGAGGTAAATCTAGGGATGGCAATGGGTCGGGTATGGGTTGGGTTTGGCTAATACCATACCCGGTTATAAAATCTCATACCATACCTGTCCCATTACCGTCGAGTTTTTGTTGGGTATTACCCGTCGGGGATAAAGCATATCCGCAGCTATCGGGTATACCTGTTGGTATTTTCATGTATATATATTTTTTATTTTCTTTTATAGTCTTATGTTTTAAAAAATCTAGACTATATGAAATTGTAATAAGTAACATATATATTATCATCACCATAATAATCTTTGAAACTATTTATATAATTCATAGCATATCAATATAAATAACAATGTTATTAGAATATATATTGTAGATGAAAAGTTTATTTTTCAAATAATGAATCTATTAAAATGAAACATTACTAAAAAATAGTTAAAAAAGATATATATAAAACTTAAAAGTTTTCGGGTATATATTTCGGGTAGACGGGTATTTAGTTTCGGGTAATCGGGTCGGGTATCACCTAATACCATACCCGTTCCATACCCGCGAAATATTTTTTTTCCAATACCAAACCCGTCCCATACCCGTCGGGTATTGGGTATACCCGTCCCAAATGCTTCGGGTTTCGGGTATACCCGTCGGGCTCGGGCTTTTTTGCCATCCCTACGTAAATCAATTACAATATATAAACGATCGATAGATAATATGTCACATCCACATCTAGCATTTTTTTTAATTTTTTTTCTTTTTTTAAATAAAATTTAATCACATAAAACCTTACTTATCATTATATATAATCTTATCTTCTCACCACAAACCCTAAAAATCTTTTTTAGTTTAGTTTCCATCCTCCCTCCAAAACCCAACATCAATAATCGGTAATAAGAAAAAGATAGAATAATAAATTGGAACATGAAGCATTCACTGTCATCGATGCTTCATTATTAGATGTAGATGTTGAAGGTTGTGATGGAAGAGTTTTCACAGAAGAGCAGATCCTAAATTGGTGGTTACGATGCAATCTCTACTGCTTGAACTATTATCTTCATCCTAAAACAAGAAATTACCAAAGCATATATAAATACACTCATCCTACATGGTATATCATACATCAACCACCTGAGTCTCTCACCCCCTTACGTTCTCCGCTGATTACCGTGATCAGTTGGCTGTGTGATCCCAGTAAAGGTTAGTTTTTTATTAATCGGTCGTCTTCTCGGGCGGGTTTTAGAATTACGGTTCTCTTTCACTTATTAAATTGGAAAATCTTCTTGTGTTCTTGCAACCCTACGACTGTGCATGTGTATACATACATGCATATATGATACATTATCGAGTAGGGTTAATTTGATGCATTCTAATGATATGATCTTGTAGTACGATGAATGTAAATAGATCTAGAAATTGATATTTGTTCACTAAAAAGGTGGAGATTCTCTTGGGTTTGTGAAGACAGAAAAAAAATTAACTAGCCTTTCCAAAAAGAATAATTATTAGTTTGTATATCCATAGAAAAATCATCTTACCTTGAAAGTTTACAATTGATCTTTACCACAACAAGAAAAGAAAAGGGAGCTTTACCCGCGACACCTTTAGCGGTAACTCGTCTTTCAGTCGCCACTAAAGGTTAAATCCTGACACGAGCCACCCCTACCTTTGATCAAGAACATATCCAACGCCCAAAAAACTTTGTACTTTTGGTAATTTACAATGTATTAAAACGAGCGTTGTAAACGAGTGGAGTCTAAGCGAGCCAGGTTAGGCTCAGGCTCAACACGTTTATCTTCATGAACTGATAACTTCTCTCTATTTCGTTTATGGTTACTGTTAAGTAAAACAATATTAGGATTATGGTGTTAGCATTGGATTTATAGATTGTTTTAGGTTAGGTATTGAATATTGATATTAGAGTTATGTATTTTTTTAGCCTTTATGACATGTATTAATATTAGAGTTATACATTGTTTTAGGTTATGTATTGAATATTGATATTAGAGTTATGATTTTTTAGCATTTATGATAGGTGTTAATATTAGAGTTATACATTCTTTTAGGTTATGTATCAATATTAGTATTGTGAGACCTGGTACATAGATGTGATAAGTTTTCTAATGGTTACAACTTTCAACTTAAGTGATTGATTAATTGATTAGGTTAGGAATTATAGGAGTCATTAGAGATTGATGAGTTTTTAAATAGTTGCAGCTTACATAAGTGATTGTTTAGATGATTACTGGTTATGTTTTAGGTTAGGGAATATGAGTTATTACTGATTAGAATACTATAGACATGCAGTGATTAAGAGATTTTGTGGTTAGTTAACTTGAGCCATTTACAATAGGTTATTACGTCATATTAGATTTTTCAATCCCGAGACCCTTCCGGGGTAATCAGCTAGTCTATCTATATATTAAAAGAGTACATCTCAGATCGAATGGAAGCCTTAGAGAGGGTCCTCTTGGATTCAACTTTTAGATGGAGCTCCGAAAATTAGAGTATATAAACCGTTTTATCTTTTTTTTCTTCATTCTCCACAACATAATTTTCCATTGCTTCCAAACAAACCTCTCTATCCTCCTACTTCAACTTTAATAGTTTCTTGATTCTCCATAAACGATTCAAGGTAATCATCGATCATACTCTTCTAATGTTGATTCCTATTATTATTTTCGCTTCATTATTTATTCTTAACATTATTACAAAAGAAAACAATCGTATTTAACATTGATATTCAATCCTCCCGAGTATTGAATCGGTCATTTGATATATTTTAAAAGTGATATTCATCCATTTCAATTATCATTCTATATGGTTTAACTGTCTTTTAATCGGGTTTTTTTTTAAATCAATCGATTTAGAATGAATATCACAAATCTTCTTTGTTTAGCGGTGTTTTAATCGTTTTTTTAAATCAATTGATTTAGAATGGATATTTTAATTGTCTTTGTTTAAAAACGCTGCACAAGATTTATCACCTTGGTCCTCTATTTTTCTTCGTGTGTTCTGCTCCTGTTGTGCGAGCCTTCGAATGAGTTGTGTCGACCTTGAAAAAATAAATCTTGCTTGTGCAGCCGCCACCCTATAATAATCCCAAACCTCAATCCCTTTTGTCATCTATTAATTGGGCCATCAAATAAAAAGTCACGTTTTGTATTTCTTTTATTATATTATTATTATTATAACATATCATTATTATTATAACCTATTATTATTATTAGTTTATTATTATTTATATATTATATTAAAACTCCGTGTTCTCGTATTGGGTGTTTTCGACTTGATCATTTTCTTCGTATTAAGCTCATATCTCACGAACACCTACAAAACATATATACTCTAATAAATAACTAAAACTGACTAAAATCACACAATAAAATATTAAAATATATACAAAAGTGACATATTAACAAGGTGTATTTCAGAACACATCCTCGAAATATATATATATATATAAATAGTAATATCAATAAACAATAAATTAGATTAAAAATCTTAATAAATAACATTAAAATCATAATAAATAAGATTAAAAATCTTAATAAATTACCATAATAAATAAGATTAAAAATCGATTCAAACAATAAATTTATTCATACGAAAATCATGCTATGATTCCTTTAATCTTGTAATTGACAACTGATTTTAGGAAAGTCGTAAAAATAGTAATATCAATAATCAATAAATTAGATTAAAATCTTAATAAATAACCTCAAAATCTTAATAAATAAGATTAAAAATCTTAATAACTTACCATAATAAATAAGATTAAAAATCGATTCAAACAATAAATTTATTCATACGAAAATCACGCCATGATTCCTTTAATCGGGTAATTGACAGCCGATTTTAGGAAAGTCGTAAAAATAGTAATATCAATAATCAATAAATTAGATTAAAATCTTAATAAATAACATCAAAATCATAATAAATAAGACTAAAAATCTTAATAAATGAGCCCAATGAGTTTTGTACTCATTTATAATAATAATAATAACATAACAATAGTTAAAATTTTTTTTCCTGATTTGAAAAGATTTATGTATCCATTCACTTTTATCCTCTTTCAAGGGTCAATAAATACTAACGAATTCAATCATACAACATATTTGTGCTAATTATAATTGTTGCTGACCAATCTATATCAAAGAACAATCTTTCCATTTTCCTACTTGATCTATTCAAAATGACCCCATTGAAAGAGCAATAAATACTAATGACACCATTCATGCACTAATTGTGCTAATTTTAAGTGTTGTTAACCAATCTGCCTCAAAATAGCAATCATTCCATATTTATACTTCAACTATATAATTAGATGAATACAATTCGACTATAATTATTCTAACAACATTATCCCACTCTCATATTGCAATTACGGTTTCTGTCTTTCGATTACATAGCTTTTTCACTTTGAGTTTCACTCCCGATTGTGGAAGCATTGAAAGTTGTAAGTCCATTTTTACCATACCTTATTTATTTTGTTTTGCTCTGAAACACAGTCCATTATCAGTTTACTTTAGAACTCAATAATTCAACTTAATATAAAACTATGGTTCTTATGGTCCTAGATTTACGGTTGTAGTGCACCTTCATGCTCATTTATGTTACATTTACGGTGTTTATACTATACGTGCACTACATAGTTGCCCCATAGTAGTTTTATAGTGCCTTGGGACATAATTTTGGGTCTCAAATTTGTGTTATTTCCTTAAGATTAGTAAGTGTAGATCTGGTTCACTGAAATTTGGATTCTTATATTTTTTGTTGGTTTAAACTTAATATCCACTTACCGACTTTCTAAACGAAATGACTCAAATAACGTGTTTGCTTAAAAAATGTAGTACAAACCTATCACTAACAATCTAACATTACGATAAAAAGATTGAATACCTTTCTATCGTTTCGAACTTACCTTATCAAAGATTATAACTTGGCTCTCATTAGGTAACCATGTTTATAGTGTTAATAGTCTTAGCAATAAACTAACTACTTTCTAACAACCCAACCAAATGAGTATATAACTGTCACAATTTCTTTTGTCACTTTCTTTAGATAATAACAACCATAAATAATTGAAAATGTAATTCCTAAACAATAACCAAAAAGAATTAAACTTAAAAGTTATTTCATTTCATAAACTTTACAATTCGTATACCTTAGTTTCACAGATAGGAGGGATTTCAGGAGAGATGCGGTCGTCTGTGACACCGCTTTTTGTTGCGAATTCGACATCGAAAACTATACAATAAAAAATTGTTAAAATTGAAGAATTGTACATGAAACTAGGTTAGAGACCCGTGGGTACCCACGGTGCATACAAAAGAAAAAAAATAAAAATTTATTAAAATAAGAGTTGTATTATTCAATTGGTGTGTACATAAACTTATTAAAGGTAACTTAAAATAATGCATCAAAATGTTATAAAAATTATTCATAATGCTTCAAATATTTCCTTGTACTCAACGTTTGATGTTCTGTTCGTTAGTTTTCCATCTTCATCTAGTATTACTATCTTCAATCCATCTTGACTTTTGACCCTTGATAGCGCAACATACATCTGTCCCTGTGAAAAAACAGGATCATTCAAATACAACCCAACTCTAGATAAGGATTGTCCTTGGCTCTTGTTTATTGTCATGGCGAAAGAAACAGCAAGTGGGAATTGTCTTCTGTTAAATTTAAAAGGAATTATCTTATCCGAAGGGGACAAAGTTATTCTTGGGATAAACGTTAGCATTCCAATGTTACTTCCTGAAATGATCTTAGCTTCTATTACACGTTTCCCCATTTTAACAACTTGTAACCTTGTTCCATTACACACACCGCTAATCTGATCAATGTTTCTGAGTAACATTACCAGGACACCAACTTTCAAAACCAATCGATGATTTGGTATTCCAGATAACTTAAGAGTTAAGACCATTCAAAATATCAGGAGAAAGTAAGCTTTCATCAAACTGTTCATTTACATCTTCAGACTGGAAAACACTATCTGAACTTAGATACTCAATTTCCCCACCAGGAAACATTGACAGTAAGCGATCATTAATTTCTTGAACAACTTCATTCTTCGGTGTCAATATAGCTCAGACTTGAAAATAGTTCGGAATGTTGATGTTATCCAAAAGTGACAGATACACAAAGGATATCAAATCAGAAACAGGATCCAAATATTGAGAAATAAGTAAATCGTCAGGTATCTCAATAACATCCTAAATATCACTTATTGTATCCACCTTTCCATCTCTTATATCCAAAATCCAATCTACAAACTTTTTAGTTTCCTCGATACCAGACTTGCAACTTCCTGAAAGCAACCTTATATTTTTTGTTAACTTTAAAACAACGCATTTGTGCCAATGTATGATGAACATAAAGAGGCATTAACAATGTCATTCCTAGTTCCGTTTGGTACAACTGGTAGAATTTGTCTAAAGTCAGCCCCAAACACAACGACCTTCCCACCAAATAGTAAATCAGAAGAGTGAACATCATGAGAACCAAAAACATCTTTTAAACTTCGATCTAGTGCTTCAAAAGCATGTTTATGAACCATTGGTGCTTCATCCTAGATAATCAAATCAGTTTTTTTAAGCAGTTGGGCAACATCACTATTTGGTTGTATGTAGCACATAGAATCTTCAGTTAGGTTTATAGGAATATGAAACCTGGAATGTGCTGTCCTACCACCTGTCAATAGCAAAGATGCAATACCACTTGAAGCAACATTCAAAACAATTTTTCTTTTAGACCTTATGGATGAAGACATTGTCTTCCATAGGAAAGTTTTACCTATACCACCATAACCATAAAAAAAAAACTCATCCTTTCTTCTGTCAACAGATTTCATTATACAATTATAGATCATTTTTTGTTGATCTGTTAACGAAGCAAACTAAGTATCAAATTCTTCCGGCAAATTGTTTCTGTCATATCCCAACTCCTCGCAAATAAGGGGATTGTTTAATGATTTTACAAACTCATGCTCAGGATATGGCATACTAACGAAATTTCGTAGACTAGAACTATTGTGCAATAAGAGTGTCTCAATATCAAGTAAAGCTAAGTTCTTAATTTGGTCTTCTGAAATGATCAAGTCTGAAAAAATTTGAATAAAAGAAATGTGTTAAACTAAAATATGTAATACAATTAACAGTTAAACCGGATAAGTGAATATGTAAAACCATAAAAATACTACACCTTAGATGCCTAATTATTATTATTAATTACTAATTACTAATAGTATATAAAAAAAGGAAAAACCTGAACAATCTGAAACTATTCTTCTCTGGTGTAAAATGTCATCAGAAAAAACTTTCCATGTTTCCTCCCAAACAAATATTCAGAATTGTCATCCAAGAGTCCCATAGCATAACATGCATCCCTAAAAGAGGATTTTACTTCCTCATCAATAGTAAGAATATCTTCAAATGATTTCGGTCCTTTAAGCTTGTTCAAAAGAATTCTTAAAAAATAAGCTTCACCAATAGAAGCAGGAACCGAATGAATTCGACCAATTGACTTCACTCGTTGTCTAGGCTCCAAACATCTCTCTTTATATTTCCAAACATATTGTGACGGGAATTGGATGTAACTTAATTTCCGTGCATTTTCATTAGTTTTGTCATGTTCCATCCAACCCAAAAACATTGATGAAGCAATTGATGGTTTGTTGAGAACATCGTCAAAAACAATTCTTTTTCACCGGGTAGATGAAAAGGCAATCTCATTACAGGAGGTGTCCTATAATGAATATCATATGTGAATATTCTCCATGAAGCCTCACATGCAGATAGATAACGACAATCATAAAATCCTTTGACTTCATCAACCACTGTCACTTCAACCGGTACTTTTTTGCTTTCCACAAAATTAACAGTAACTCTATCTGGACCCTTGTTAATGTATTTAAATAAATACTTATTGGATCCAGCTTGGTTACACCATTCAACGTTGATATGAGCTTGGTATCTTTTAAGACGAACCTTGTTATATGGAACTACATGTCTGTTATCTAATTGCTCACCTGACTTTTCTACAAAGAAACCATTATCTCTCATTCTATACACCGGGAAACCATCAGTATCGATAGATGTTTCATTTTGAAAATTCTTTGGGAAGTTTTTTGAACATCTGTTATCAATCATACACGGACAACCCATGTTAGAAGGTCCACAAGGACCATGCATCATAAATTCACGTACAAGTTCATACAATTCTGGTTCTTCATCTTTATTTGGTATCTCAACTGAAATGAACTTGTCAATATGCTCAACTGTCGGAAGTTTATATCCAACGGCCATAAATAAACAGATGTGTGCATGTGGTAATCCAAGTTTTTGAAACTTAACCGTGTATACCACTTCAAAGAATTGAGAATCAACAAAAGGGATACCATTAGAAAAATTGTAAACAAAATAAACTAATGTGATAAAAACAAAATAAAGTTCATGTAGTAGTACCTGCTTCAACAGTTCCAAATAAGTGTTTATCTTTCAGGTCCTTAATCATAGAGTCAAGTTTAATTTTAAATAACCTGCATAAAATGTCTGGCCTGTCTTCTGGATTAAGAGTGGTATCTTGAAGATATCTTTTCATCTCTGGCCATTTAGGATTACAAGTAATTGTAATAAAATAGTCCGGATATCCGAACCACTTACATATAGCCATTGCGTCTAGATAATTTTGCGTCATGTATCTAGCGCCACATATAAAAGAAGATGGAAGAATAACTCGTTGACCCATGCTTGATGTTTCTGTATTTCCTTCTTCTTTTTGTTTGTTAAGAACATTATATTCCTCACTCCTTAGAACGGTTTGCTTACCCTTAATGAAATTTTATCTTCCCATTTCAATCATAGTATATGCATCAACTATGAATTGTTGTAGAAGTCTCCTCGCGTTAAGAATTAGCGAGAATTCGTTACTCCTATCTTGAATTCTATAAGCAAAAAACTCCCTCATTGTTAAACTTTTACGTTTTTTGTTCTTTGAATTTGAGGATGAGCTTTCAGTTGGTAAGGGAACATCTTTGTGAAAGATGTCAATTCTATATCCATCATCACTATAAGGTAATAACAACGGATACTGAAGAGCAAGATATGAAGGATGTAACTCACTAACCCTTTTGAGTTTTCCATCAATGGTCTACACAATAATATCACGCTTATCTGTTTCATCATTAAGTTTACCAATTATCAATGCAACAACTTTAGAAGCTGTGGGTAGTTTGTATGTTCTACCATCTCCTTTCCTCATTCCGTTTAATTGAAGGTTTAGTTGTACGTCAGGATTCTTCTGAAAGCAATCTCTAGCCATTCTGACGTACAACTAAAGCTCCGATTAAAAGGAATGAGGAAAGGAGATGGTAGAACATACAACCCACCCACAGCTTCTGAAGTTGCAACATTGATAATTGGTGAACTTAATGATGAAACAGATAAGCGTGATATTATTGTGCAGATCATTGATGGAAAACTTAAAAGAGTTAGCGAGTTACATCCTTCATATCTTGCTCTTCAGTATCCGTTGTTGTTACCTTATGGTGATGATGGATATAGAATTGACATCTTTCACAAAGATGTTCCCTTACCAACTTAAAGCTCATCCTCAAATTCAAAGAATAAAAAACATGAAAGTTTAACAATGAGGGAGTTTTTTGCTTATAGGATTCAAGATAGGAGTAACGAATTATCGCTAATTCTTAACGCAAGGAGACTTCTACAACAATTCATAGTTGATGCATATACTATTATTGAAATGGTAAGATTAAATTTCATTAAGGGTAAGCAAACCATTCTAAGGAGTGAGAATTATAATGTTCTTAACAAACAAAAAGAAGAAGGAAATACAGAAACATCAAGCATGGGTCAACCAGTTATTCTTCCATCTTCTTCCTTTACAGGTGGCGCTAGATACATGATGCAAAATTATCTAGATGCAATGGCTATATGTAACTGGTTCGGATATCCGGACTATTTTATTACAATTACTTGTAATCCTAAATGGCCAAAGATGAAAAGATATCTTCAAGATACCACTCTTAATCCAGAAGATAGGCCAGACATTTATGCAGGTTGTTTAAAATTAAACTTGACTCTATTATTAAAGACCTGAAAGATAAACACTTATTTGGAACTGTTGAAGGAGGTACTACTACATGAACTTTATTTTGTTTTTATCACATTAGTTTATTTGGTTTACAATTTTTCTAATGTTATCCCTTTTGTTGATTCTCAATTCTTTGAAGTGGCATACATGGTTGAGTTTCAAAAACGTGGATTACCACATGCACACATCTGTTTATTTATGGCCACTGGATATAAACTTCTGACAGTTAAGAATATTGACAAGTTCATTTCAGCTGAGATACCAAATAAAGATGAAGAACCAGAATTGTATGAACTTGTACGTGAATTTATGATGCATGGTCCTTGTGGACCTTCTAACATGGGTTGTCCGTGTATGATTGATAACAGATGTTCAAAAAACTTCCCAAAGAATTTCCAAAATGAAACATCTATCGATACTGATGGTTTCCCGGTGTATAGAAGGAGAGATAATGGTTTCTTTGTAGTAATGTCGGGTGAGCAATTAGATAACAGACGTGTAGTTCCATATAACAAGGTTCGTCTTAAAAGATACCAAGCTCATATCAACGTTGAATGGTGTAACCAAGCTGGATCCATTAAGTATTTATTTAAATACATTAACAAGGGTCCAGATAGAGTTACTGTTAATTTTTTGGAAAGCAAGAAAGTACCGAGTGAAGAGACAGTGATTGATGAAGTCAAAGGATTTTATGATTGTCGTTATCTATCTACATGTGAGGCTTCCTGGAGAATATTCTCATATAATATTCATTATAGGACACCTCCTGTAATGAGATTACCTTTTCATCTACCCGGTGAACAAAGAATTGTTTTCGATGCTAAGCAGGATATTGACAATGTTGTCAACAGATCATCAGTTGCTTCATCAATGTTTTTGGGTTGGATGGAATGCAACAAAACTGATGAAAATGCGTGGCAGCTAAGTTACATCCAATTCCCGTCACAATATGTTTGGAAATCTAATGAGGGATGTTGGGAACCTAGGCAATGAGTGAAGTCAATTGGTCGAATTCATTCGGTTCCTGCTTCTGTTGGTGAAGCTTATTTTTTAAGAATTCTTTTGAACAAGCTTAAAGGACCGAAATCATTTGAAGATATTCTTACTGTTGATGGCGAAGTACAATCCTCTTTTAGAGATGTGTGCTATGCTATGGGACTCTTGGATGACGATTCTGAATATATTACAGCAATAAAGGAAGCAGCTTTTACATGGTCTGGACATTATCTAAGGAATTTATTTGCAACTATGTTATCGTCCAACAGTTTGTCAAGACCTGCGATTGTTTGGGAGGAAACATGGAAAGTTTTTTCTGATGATATTTTACACCAGAGAAGAATAGTTTCAGTTTGTCCAGGTTTTTCCTTTTTTATATACTATTAATTAATACTTTCTAGAATTTTTTTATTTACTATTAGTAATTAGTAATTAATAATAATAATTAGGCATCTAAAGAGTAGTATTTTTATGGTTTTACATATTCACTTATCTAGTTTAACTGTTAATTTTATTACATATTTTAGTTTAACACATTTCTTTTATTCAAATTTTTTCAGACTTGATCATTTAAGAAGATCAAATTAAGAACTTTTTTGTGAGGAATTGGGATATGACACAAACAGTTTGCTGGAAGAAGTTGATACTTAGTTTGCTTCTTTAACAGATCAACAAAAAAAGATCAATAATTGTATAATGAAATCTGCTGACAGAAGGAAGGATGAGTTTTTTTTTTTTTTTATATTTTTTTTATGGTTATTGTGGTATGGGTAAAACTTTGCTATGGAAGACAATGTCTTCATCCATAAGGTCTAAAAGAAAAATTGTTTTGAATGTTGCTGTTGGAGATGTTGCCTTCAGCCCACTTATAGGCCCAGTCGTTTGAAGCCCAGTATGATTAACCTGTTGAGCAAGATTAGCATAGGGTTTAACCCTAATTTAGGCCTATAAATATATCTCTTGTACTTGTAATATTCGTATCACTCAATAATAAGAATACCCCAGTTGCCCCGTGGACGTAGGTCAGTTTAGACCGAACCACGTAAATACTTGTGTTCGTGTGTGCGTGTGTGTTCTACGATCCTAACAACTGGTATTAGAGCTCAGGCTCTCGATCGTAAGAGAAAGAACACATAGCTTAAACCTCACAGCCGCCACCACTACCACCTCAGCGCCGCCACCCACCTCCGTTCTCTCTGCTCCGCCGCCACCTAATCAGTCCCGATTAGGGTTCAGTCGAACAACCGTCGCACCCAGATCTCGTTTTGGGTCTGTCTCTTTTTTGATGGTTCGTTCCCACCCATCTCGTCACCTAGCCACCGTGTAACCCCACCCACATCCCCAAACCCGACCATGTTGTTGTTCACAAAACCGAACCAGACCAGAAGTAGGTATCGGTTCTTTTGTTGTTGTGCTTGCACGAGGTCAGAAGTTTATGTTTGGATATTTGTTTTTGGGTTGGTAGGTGTTTGTTTAAGAAGAAGGAAAGATCAGATAGTTGGTCAGAGTTTTGTTGAAGAAGGTGTTGAAAAGAAGATATAAAATAACTTTAAGTGTTTTGTCCTTGGTGGTTTCAAACGTGGACCTTTAAAAGAAAAGAAATACAGAAAGCAATTGTTTGCTTTGTTTTTCTAAAAGCAAGGATTATAATAGTTTTGGAGTTTTTTTTTTCAATACCAAGATCAATTTTTATTAGACCAACAGTGAAGCTGATGACGGAAGAAGGAAAGGTTAGGGTTGAGAAGTTTGATGGGAAGAACTTTGGATGGTGGAAGATGCAAATTAAGGATTTGCTTATACAGAAGGAGTTAGATGCTGCACTAGACCCTCCCCCTGCGACCACAACGAAAGAATGGACGAATCTTGACAAGAAAGCACAATCAACGATTAGGCTTGCTCTCTCCATGAATGTAGCTTACAACATTCTGGAACAAACCACAGCGCGTGGGATTATGGAAGCTTTGTCCGACATGTATGAGAAGCCGTCTCCTGCTAACAAAGTGTTTCTGATTCGGGAGTTAGTCAATATTCGTATGAAAGAGGGAAGTTCTGTTACTGAGCATATTAATTTATTTAAATCACATTTGACACGTTTGTCTTCTGTGAATTTTAAGATAGACGATGAATTGCAGGCTTGTCTATTGTTATCCTCATTACCTGACAGCTGGTCAGGCACAATCACAACAGTCACAGGGTCAGTTGAGACTCTGAGTTTTGGAAGAGTTCGTGATTTGTTACTGAATGAGGATTCTAGAAGAAGGAACAATGGAGAATCAAGCTCGTTGCTCAGTACTGAAGGAAGAGGGAGAAGTAGTAACAGAGGAGGAAATAAGGGTAGGTCAAAGTCAAAACGCAGGAGCAAGTCAAGACCTGGAAAGCCAAGGAAAGACGTACAGTGTTGGAACTGTAAGGAGTTTGGGCATTTCAGAAGTCAGTGTTCTGAACCTGCGAGAGAGAAAAGGGAGGTGAATGCTACTACATCCTCAGATTCAGAGGATGCTCTTATTTGCTGTATTGAGAGTTCCGTTGAAGACTGGATTATGGATTCAGGAGCGTCTTTCCATGCTACTTTTAGCACGAAGAAGATGAAGAATCTGCGAACAGGTAACTTTGGTAAAGTTCGTTTGGCTAATAATCAGAGTCTTGATATTACAGGAATTGGCGACATAAACCTTAAAACTCCATTGGGAACCATTTGGACCTTGAAGAATGTTCGGGTCATTCCTGGTTTGAAGAGGATGCTTATATCCATCGGTCAGCTTGATGATCAGGGATATGATGTTCACTTTGGTAGTGGACAATGGAGAGTTGTTAAGGGCAGTATGGTAGTTGCTAGAGGCAAGAAGAGAGGTAGTTTGTACATGGTTGAAGCATCAGCTGATACAGTGAACACAGTATCGAGTGACCAGAGTCAGACAAAGTTATGGCATCAAAGACTCGGGCACATGAGTGAGAAAGGGATGAAGATGCTTATTGCCAGGGGAAAACTTCCAGAATTGAAGAAGGTCGAGTCAGGATTTTGTGAACCGTGCATCCTAGGCAAGAAAAAGAAGGTGACTTTTGTGAAGACTGGGAGAGCACCGAAAGCTCAGAAATTGGAGCTTATTCACTCAGATGTATACGGACCGACATCAGTAGCTTCACTTGGAGGATCTCGCTACTTTGTGATCTTCATAGATGATTCAACACGCAAGGTATGGGTTTACTTTCTTAAACATAAATTTGAAGTTTTCGATACTTTTAAGAAATGGAAATCTGCTGTTGAACTTGAAACTGATTTGAAGGTGAAATGCTTGAAGTCGGATAACGGTGGTGAATATATCAGCAAGGAGTTTACAGATTATTGTGCTGATAGAGGGATCAAGATGATAAATACAGTTCCAGGAACTCCGCAACAGAATGGAGTTGCAGAGAGGATGAACAGAACATTATGTGAAAGAGCCAGGAGCATGAGATTGAATGCAGGGCTCCCAAAGATGTTCTGGGCTGATGCAGTTAACACAGCAGCGCATCTTATCAACCGTGGACCCTCAGTACCGTTAGGATTCAAGCTTCCTCAAGAAGAATGGAAGTGTAAAGCAGTTGAGTATGATCACCTGAGAATCTTCGGGTGTAGTGCTTATGATATTAACCCTGAAGGTGACAAGTTGGATGCTAAAGCAAAGAAGTATATCTTCATTGGATATGGGGGTGATCAAATGGGCTACAGGCTTTGGGATTTTGAAAGCAGAAAAGTAGTCAGAAGCAAGCATGCTGAGTTCAATGAAGAAGAATTGTACAAAGACAGAAACTTGGATAAGTCAAAGGTTCAGAAAGAAATAGTTGAGTTTAGTGTCGAGAATCAGAAGAAAGAATCTGTCACAGGGCCCGTAACAGAATCTGAAGTTGACACAGAACTTGAGACTGAAGATGGTGAGAATGAAGAGTCACTGGGAATTTCTGACAGTGGGAGTTCAGAGTCTGAAGACGAACAGTCTCCACAGCAGCCTGACCAGTTTGATACTTCGGTCAGGAGATCCACCAGAGTTTCTAAAGCGCCAGACAGGTACAGTCCCAGTCGTACCAGCCCCTCAGTTAATTATATTCTCTTGACAGAAAATGGTGAACCAGAGAGCTACTCTGAAGCAGTCAAGATGAAGGACATCAATGAAAGAAGAAATCAGTTCACTAGACAAGAACAAGACTTGGGTTCTTGTAAAGCTTCCGCAAGACAAGAAAGCTCTTCAGAATAAATGGGTTTTCAGGGTCAAAGATGAACATGATGGTTCTAAACGGTATAAAGCCCGTTTAGTGGTCAAGGGATTTCAGCAGAAGAAGGGAGTTGATTATGATGAGATCTTCTCTCCAGTGGTGAAGATGACCACCATCAGGTTAGTTCTAAGTATTGTAGCAGCAGAGAATTTGCATCTAGAGCAGCTAGATGTGAAAACAACATTTCTACATGGTGACCTTGATGAAGATATTTATATGGCACAGCCTGAGGGATTCCAGGTTATTGGAAAGGAAAATTGGGTGTGCAAGTTGAAGAAGAGCTTGTATGGTCTGAAACAAGCGCCAAGGCAGTGGTACTTGAAGTTTGATAATTTCATGGTGAAGACCGGTTACAAGAGATGTGAAGCCGATCACTGTTGTTATCTGAAGAAGTTCAAGAGTTCGTATATCATTCTACTTCTGTATGTAGATGATATGTTGATTGCAGGATCAGATATGAACGAGATCAGCAAGTTGAAGAAACAAATTTTCAAAGAATTCGAGATGAAGGATTTGGGTGCAGCTAAACAGATACTCGGGATGAGTATCACCAGGAGCAAGAAAGATGGATCTTTGACACTATCCCAGGAAAAGTACATCGGGAAAGTGTTATAGAAATTCAGTATTAACAGTGAGAAGACCAAGCCTAGAAACACGCCCTTGGGGAATCACCTCAAGCTCACCTAAGATCAGTGTCCTAGAACTAAAGAAGAAAAAGCTGATATGGCTAGAGTTCCGTATGCATCTGCGGTAGGTAGTTTGATGTACGCTATGGTGTGTACAAGACCTGACATAGCACACGCAGTCGGAGTTGTCAGTCGGTTTATGTCAAATCCGGGAAGAGAACATTGGGAAGCAGTTAAATGGGTGCTTCGTTATTTGAAGGGAACGTCAAAGATGGGGTTAGGATTCAGTTCTCAGAGGTTATACAGATGCTGACCTGGGTGGCTACAAAGATACATTTAAAAGCACCACAGGTTTCGTTTTCATAGTGGGAGGAACTGCAGTCAGTTGGATGTCCAGACTTCAGAAAAGCGTGGCTTTGTCCACAACAGAGGCAGAATACATGGCTATAGCTGAGGCCAGTAAGGAGCTAGTATGGTTGAAAGCTTTTCTAGAAGAGTTAGGGAAGAAGCAGACTGAGCACTTATTGCACTGTGATAATGAAAGTGCAGTAAAACTTGCTAAGAATCCTGTGTATCACAAGAAGACAAAGCACATCGGGATAAGGTATCACTTCGTGAGAGGATTGGTTGCTGATGGCACAATCAACTTGAAGAATATCTCAGGTGCTAAGAATCCAGCAGACATGTTCACTAAATGTGTGACGTTGGATAAGTTGAAGCTGTTTGTAGCTTCAGCTAGTCTCCAGGAATAGTGTTGAGGAGATCGGGGTAACTGGAGGTGCATTAAAGATCAAGGGGAGATCTTATCTACAGAAGTACAGAAGAGATGGTGCAGTTCGTGGTCCGAAGACACCAAGTGGGAGATTGTTGGAGATGTTGCCTTCAGCCCACTTATAGGCCCAGTCGTTTGAAGCCCAGTATGATTAACTTGTTGAGCAAGATTAGCATAGGGTTTAACCCTAATTTAGGCCTATAAATATATCTCTTGTACTTGTAATATTTGTATCACTCAATAATAAGAATACCCCAGTTGCCCCCGTGGACGTAGGTCAGTTTAGACCGAACCACGTAAATACTTGTGTTCGTGTGTGCGTGTGTGTTCTACGATCCTAACAGTTGCTTCAAGTGGTATTGCATCTTTGCTATTGACAGGTGGTAGGACAGCACATTCCAGGTTTCATATTCCTATAAACCTATGTGCTACATACAACCAAATAGTGATGTTTCCCAACTGCTTAAAAAAACCGATTTGATTATCTGGGATGAAGCACCAATGGTTCATTAACATGCTTTTGAAGCACTAGATCGAAGTTTAAAAGATGTTTTGGTTCTCATGATGTTCACTCTTCTGATTTACTATTTGGTGGGAATATCATTGTGTTTGGGGGTGACTTTAGACAAATTCTACCAGTTGTACCAAATGGAACTAGGAATGACATTGTTAATGCCTCTTTAAGTTCATTATACATTTGGCACAAATTCGTTGTTTTAAAGTTAACAAAAAAATATGAGGTTATCTGGAATACCAGTCCGAAGATGTAAATGAACAGTTTGATGAAAGCTTACTTTCTCCTCATATTCTGAATGGTCTTAAGTTATCTAGAATACCAAATCATCGATTGGTTTTGAAAAGTTGGTGTCCCGGTAATGTTACTTGGAAATATTGATCAGAAAAGCGGTTTGTGTAATGTAGAGGGGGCAATCCTGACCCAAACACATAAGTTTGGGTCATTTTGGGTTTTCTTTTAATACCTATTGGGTGGTTTTGGTTTAGGAATATAAGTTTAAGGGTTAAAACGGGTCAATCTGAAAAGGCAGGATATATAATCACGGGTTAATTTGGGTTGAATAGGCAAAACAAACGGGTCATGTGGGTCACGTAGGTTTTCTCCTACTCTAGGTACGGGTCAACCAGGGAAACAAGCTACCAAGTACCAACTCGTTTGATCTTCATCAATCGTCAAGTATCAACTCGTGTAATCTTCATCTCGTCTGATCTTTATCTTGTCGCGTATTGTGCAACTCGAAGATTCTTCATCATCGTCAGGTATTTTTAGGGTTTTTCTTCTCTTTTGGGCTTTTGTTTTTCTTATTTTTTAGGGCTTTTAGTTTTAATAGTTGTATCAAGACTGTGTTTAGTTGAACTTGATTATAGGTTTGTTTAATCATTGATTTTTACAGCTTATTATTTTCCAATATTGTGCAAGATTGCAATCGTAATAACTAGTTTTAGGGCTTTTAGTTTAATAGTCCTTGATTATTCTTTTTTAGGGCTTTTAGTTTTAATAGTCCATATGAAGCCAATATATTTTCTTCTAGTGGAATAGTAATTGGCCCATGAGTATTATTGTCAAACTGATGCTAAGCTGATTGATTTTGGAACATATGATTTTGGAAGTCCATGGCTTTTAAAGGGTTCACGGTTCACCTATATATCCTAACAACATAATTATGTTTTTGTAATGGTTTTAAACGATCTGTTACTAGTGAATGTTAGTAATCTGATCACTGGGGTTTGTCTAATTTCATCAAGATTATGTAATATTATAGTTTTATTTTAATTTGTTATTTGTGTATAGATCTGTTAAATTAACAGTGATGCTTTTTTTTTTTTTTTATGTTGACAGTGCAATTGTGGTTGAAAGTAATGTCAAACAATACAGAATTTGGACAACATAATATAGATGAGCAATTTGAGGATGAAGCTAGTTCATATAGTTCGGGTAAATACCGTTCTCACGTATGGAATTATTTTGAGCCATTACCAGCTGCACCTAATGGGGATAAGAAAGCAAAATGTACTGCTTGTGGAACAGTTTATCATACAAATTCATGGGGAACATCTAATATGAGAAGACATATTCAGAAGTGTTTTGATGTTGATCAGCCCGGTCCGGCAAAAAAACAAAAACGTGCCCCTTTAAATCAAGCACTGTACAGGGAGAAAGTAGCAATATCGATTATCAAACATAACTATCCTTTTAGTTATGTTGAACACGAGGAAACAAGAAATTTGCATAAATTTCTACATGGTGATGTGATTTTCATAACAAGAAATACTGCAAAAGCGGATGTCTTAAAGATATATGAGCGAGAGAAGATTAGTCTTAAAGACAAATTACAAAAGGTAGCTGGTAGAATATGTTTGACATCTGATTTATGGACTTCTGTCACGACAGATGGATTTATGGCATTGACCGCTCATTATGTTGATGAAGAATGGATTCTACGAAAAAAAGTGCTAAACTTTAGAGTTATACCCCCTCCACACAGCGGTTCCATTTTAGCAGAGCACTTGATCAATTTATTAGCAGATTGGGACATTGAGAAAAAAGTTTTTACTATCACACTGGACAACGCAAAATATAATGATATTTTGGTAAATTCTTTGAAAGGTCATTTGCGTTTGAATAACGCGTTAGTGTGTGATGGCGATTTTACTTATGTTCGTTGTTCAGCGCACGTGTTAAATCTTATTGTTCAAGCTGGATTGAATGTGATTGAAGGAGCCATTGAAAAGGTTCGAGAGTCCGTGAAGTATGTAAGAGCAAGTTCTCAAAGAAAGCATAAATTCGCGGAATGCATACAAATACTTTCATTAAAGTGTGGGAAGCATGTTCGTCAAGACATTGTAACGAGATGGAACTCTACATATCTAATGCTTGATTGTGCATTAGCTTACCGTCGGGCTTATTCTCGGTTAGCCCTAGTTGATTCAAATTTTAAAACCTTTCCATCAGAAGAGGAATGGGCAAGGGTGGAAATAATAACACAACTTTTGAAACCTTTTTATCACATCACAACATTGTTTTCGGGAAGCTACTATCCTACCTCCAACTTATATTTTCATAATGTGTGGAGAATTCAGTTGTATATTGAAGAGGAGATTAGCAATGCGGATCGTGTTATTAGTGACATGGCAAAAGACATGAAAGAAAAGTTTGATAAGTATTGGAAAAATTATAGTATGATTTTGTCTTTTGCGGCTATTCTAGATCCTTGATACAAGGTTAAGCTCGTTGAGTATTGTTTTTCAAAACTTAACATGACACCTAAAGAGCGTGAAATGAAATTGAAGAGTATTGTGGATGGTTTACATAAGCTATACAGTAAGGAGTATGATATCCCATCGGAGACGATGCATGATTCTCCAATACCCGAGAGCTCAAATGTTGGTGACAATAAGTTTGACGAGTTGGATGGGTTCGAAACATTTCAAAGCCAATTCAAAATTGTTGATAACGAAAAGTCACAGTTAACATTGTATTTGGAGGAACCTAGTCTTGATAGGAAAGTAGAACTTGATGTTTTAAAGTATTGGAAGGATAATCAAGGAAGGTATCCAAAACTGGCCGTAATGGCTCGTGATATATTGAGCATTCCAATTACTACCGTTGCTTCCGAATCATCATTCAGTATCGGGGGTCGTGTGTTAAGTAAGTATTGAGCTTCTCTGCTTTCATCAAATGTTGAGGCATTACTTTGTACTCGAGATTGGCTATTTGATTTAGAAGGTATTAAAGTTCTTTCGCTTTGCAACTTAACTTTTATGTTTATATACTATTAATAACACAACTTTCATTTTTTACATATTCAAATGAAAACGAGCATGACATAGAGGAAGAACTTGTTGAAGACATTGAAGCATTGATTCCGACTTTTAATAGTAGCAACTTTTAGGTAATTGTTTGTATTTTGGAGATCATGATCACTTTAATATGTAAAGACTCTAACTAAAATATTATTGGTTTTTTATGCATTTATTAGTTTTTAATTTGTTTGATGTAATAAGGTAAGGAGCTGGAGGTGGAGGAAAGAAGAAGCAGCATCGGTTTAAGCCGGGGACGCAGGCGCTTCATGAGATTAGGCGGTTGCAGAAAAGGATTATAGATTGTTGAGATTTTTGTGTTTATGGTTGTTAGGGAAATAATTAGGGTTAAAAAGTTTAAGATTGTAAGGTTATTGAAGAAACAAATAGTCTTACCACCGGTTAGGGATGATAAGATTATGAGTTACCACAGGGTTGATCCTTCACTAACAGCTATGGATGGAGGAACCTGCAAACAAGAGTGAATATATGGGTGTGGAGACGACTACACAAGGTAGTTGTTTATATCAAAAACGAGGTGAATGGGGGTACTATCAAGTGTGATAGCTCTCCAGGTCAGTAGAAAGTGTCCTCTCCTATTGGGGATGTGACCCCTTTTATAGGAGAGTCCGTATGCCACCATTACCCAAGTCCTAACCGTGGTTAGGTTGTCTCCATCACCCTTAGTTGTGTTAGTGTTGTGAAATAAGGAAAGCTAAATTAATGGGAATGATGGAACATTGTACCGCCTTTAATATTGAGCCTACGTGATTTGTGCATGGTTGTTCATCATGCATGATATCCGCCTTGACCGAGACTTGACCATTGACCGGTCATTAATGTGTTTTGACCACTTCCTGCGCATAGGCTTTTATCCGCGCGGTGATGTTGTGCCGGGTTTGGGTATGCGGAATGATGTATTCGGTACCCAATCCCATCAAGTCCCCCCAGTCCAGTTTGCCTCTTATCTAAGAAGTTATGATAAGATGGGAGGGACGCTGGACTTATAAGATGTGTGTTGTTGATGGGAGCTTGTCCTTCATGGTAACTTGCGCATATGTGGTTGTTGAATGTTTTTTGGTTGCGGAGAGTTTTATGCGGAGAACGGGTGGTAGGAATTTACGTCAAAATTCCCCAGCTGTGGGACACGTCAGGAATTTGATATGGACACATGGCAGTTCTCCATGATCTACGAAACTTGTGGCCCATATGGCGAGTGGGCCTGACGTGACTGGTTGCAGTTTGAGGCGTGTGCAGGCACGTTGAACGGTGGTTGTCAGGCGAGTGGGCGCATGTGCCGTGTGTGACGTCTGTTTGTCTTCAGGTGTACACGTGTCGCTTCCCTATTAGACTCATCCCCGAAAAGCCTGTCTATCCCTCTGAGCATGACGTCAGCCGTATTAATTGCAAAGCCTATATATTGAATTTTAATTGTGGCTTTTCCCATTTCCAACTATTTTAAAATTTGAATCCTTCTACAACGTCTTTGCTTCCCCAACATCATTATTTCTTTAACCATGTCTCAAGAGACCCAAGATGTTCAAGAATCTAGTAAGACGTCAGATTCTGTCAAAGATCTAGGAAAAGAATCATCAAAAAGTATAGAGGCTACCACTATTAAGTGGGACAAACCCTCATATTTGACTTTCCTTGATCAATATGGCATCTTGCCTGAATGGGAGCCAGAGCTTCCAGCCGAAGGGAAGACTGCTTTAAAAGCACCTCCTGGGAAGATAGCGTTGTATGCAGCAACTTTTACTAAATGCTGTTTCCGTCTACCAGCTACCAGATTTGTGGTGGATGCTTTGTTGCAATATGGCATTCACCCTACACAATTGACCCCTTATGGGTGGTGCAGTCTGCTTCATTTTGAGGCCACTTGCAGAGCTTTGGAGATTGAAGCTACGTTTGAGAGGCTGAATGTATTTTATATTCTTGAAGCAGCCCGTGGTGGTAGCGGTTGGTATAGCTTAGGCATTCGCCGGAAGGTGAAGCAACTTGTATCGGAGAAAGTGAAGTCCATGTATGAGTGGAAGGATAAGTTTTTCTATATCAATCATGGTGTTATTCCTACTCCTTTTCAATGGATGATGGTAGGCTTAAAGGAAAAGATTGCTGAATTCCCTCTAATGGCGGGATTCAAAGAGCAAGATTGGTATAAGTCACTCTGTGATCATGATACTCCGTTGATGATGGACGAATGTCCAGAAAGTGTTTTGAACTTGTTGGGAATTAGTCTTGTCTGCCCTGAAGGCCATGATCCGAATCCTCTAGAAGGTAATGAGATCGTTCCTGGTTTGTTGTGTATATTATATCTTTTGTTAGTGTTCATGCTTTTTAATTGTGTCCAGGTGTTGCTCTGTTTGAATTATTTGCCAAACGTGGTGAGGCGAAGGTGCTGTACGCTCCAACTGTCGTAGGTGTGCAGCGGCTATCTGAGAGAGTTAGTGGGAATTTTCTGTTTCCAAATCTTGTTAATCCTCCGAAGCAATATGTCAGAACAGGTTATGCATCCCGTCCATTTTTTATTATTGATAAGTTTCTTTTGTGCACGAAGGAAGCGCAGTAGGTACGCATCCTGCGAACTGATTTAGCGCATTCTTCGTGGTAGGTGCGGGTATACAACTCCGTCGAAAGACCGTAATTGATGTTGAGGAAGTTACTTCGGAGCGCAAGAAATCCGTTGGTTAGTCCTTATAACTCCTGTATTTACTCCTCACGCATAGTTTAATGTATACAGATGTGATTTCTGCGCCAGGCACGGGTACATCTAGGAAGCGTGCCATTGCAAGTAAGAAGACCAAACCGCCGGTTGTTCCCATTATCGTTGAGGAGGTAGATTTAGAATTGACCGAGTCGGACTCGGAGTTAGAGCATAAATGCGCTAGATGCTCATCTCCTATCCGCCAGTCAGAGAATGTTACCGAAGAGTTATATCAGCAGAGGGTTACTGAGTTGAATCAGAAACAAGTTCAGATTCCTCATTCTTCGGAAGCTGCGGGCAGTATGCCTCGTCCAGTGCCTATTACGGCGGTTCCGATTGATGTTTTCAAGCCATTGTCTTGGCCATCGAGTGATAAGCTCGAGATTCCTGTGAAGCCTCCGCCAGTACATGAGAATCTTCCAATGAAGACGTTGAGGCACTTGTCTGGTATTTATATTTTTGTTTCCCTTTTTCGTATTTAGTAATAAATATGCTGTAATATTGTGAATAGCATTTTATGTAGGACAACATCCTTTTGTGGAATCTCGCATGAAGCAGTCCACTATAGTGTTGGAGAAGGTGTCTCCGTCTGACCAGCCTGTTGAAAATGTTGGTGTGACTGCGGATATGACAACAGATACAACTGAGGTGGTTGTAGAGGAGAATGTGACTCCACAGGTTGAGCCCACCCCAGATGACTTGGTGATTGATGCGGAGAAGGATGCTGGAAAGAAGGTGGATGACTCTGAAACTCCAAATTTGAATATTGATTGCCCTGACTCATCATTAAAGCAAGTGCACGAGTCATGTTCATCGCAGGGATTTGAGGTTGCGCTGGAGAAAGGGAAGGGAGATGAAGTTGTTGGCGAGAACCCTTCCAGCTTTAAGCGCACAGTAGTGGACTCTACTGTGGTTTATACTGATGCTTTTGCAGGTGTTGGTGATAATTCCGATCAGTCCGGTCACCGGCGAAGAATGTATTCGTCGCGTCAAGCTGATTCGCCGAGACCATATCAGCCGCGTTGGGACATTCTTGACACAACTCGATTTACAAATGCGCTTGATGTGTAGGAGTTTGTCATGCTATCTGTTCCTCCTGCTGAGCGCGATTATCAAGATAGTGTTGATCGACGTTCTTTGTTTATTGACATGGCGATCAATCTCTCATTGGGTATGAGCGGCCTTGGATCTCTCATTAGGCGTGAAAACGAGTTCCAGCGGGATTATCAAAATCTGAAGGACTTAAAAGCCAGTTTGCTGGGGCGCGAAGAAGAATTTCAACGCGCTCGTTATGAGATCCGGTCAGAGATTGAGCATCACAAGAAAGTGGCCCGAGATGCTGTTGAAGAGATGGAGAAAGTAAAGAAAGATAAAGCTGAAGCCTCCTAGGCCTGGTCCGCTGCTTGTAAGAGGACAAATTAGGAAACTGAGCTGTTACGATCCACTATTGACAATTTGAAGCTTGAGAATGCTCGTTTGAAGAAAGAGATGGAGCAAAGCCAGAAATCTTATGGAGAGAAGCAGGCGGAACTTGCCGATACTATCCAGAAATACAATGCTCAGCATGATGAGCTTCTCAAGGCGACCACCTCGTTGTCTGATGCGGAGGCCAAGATAAAAGATTTAGTATTAGAGAATTCCAAGTACCAGGAAGAAAAAGCTTTGGCGGAGTCTTCTTGTACACAGGCGAAAATGGAGTTGGACAAAGTGCAAGCTTTGTTTGGACAAGCCACTGACATGGCTGTTGCTGCAAATGAGAGGATAGCGTGGTTGATGAGCGATGGTGTCGTTGGAGTAAGCTAGAAATCCCCCTTTTATATAACTGGTTACTGAATTATTCAACTTTTGATGTGATATTTTCTGTTATGCAGATATTTAAGCGTGTCTGGAATGATCCTGCGCTGACAGAGGTAATTTCCCGCATTTCCAGCTCCTCCTTGAATCAGGGGTTGAAACTTGGTTTCTGCGAAGGCTTTTGCCATCATGCAGATGGCAAGAAGAAGGAGGCCAGTCCGTACGAGAACGAGTCATACGATGATGATTTGCTAAAGTCCTATGACGATTATGAGCATCTGAAATTTGAAGTATTCGACCTGTTGGAAGCTTGTGTGAAGACTGATGACCCCGCGGGTGAATTGCGCAACTATTTTATCAAATCCGATCGCCTTGGTGCGGAACTTGCTGAAAAGGCGCAAAGAGAGGAGAAGGCCAAAGTAGTGGCTACTGATGGTGGGGCCGGGACATCATCCGCGGCCAGTGACAAGCGTGTAGACAGTGCTAATGCTGAGGATATATCTCAGTATTTGAACCTTGGTTGAATAATTTATTTGTTTCCTTGTCTTTGCGTGTAATGTTTCTGATGAACAATTTATTATTGTAGAACTTAATGCAACGTGTCCTTTGGGTGTATGCTAATCATTTGATGATGTCATCTTTACTTCCTGACACCAGGGCCTGTCAGACTACCTCCTGATTGATGTGACGGTTGTGCCGGCGATTGTCAGGGCGACTGTCACACTTCCCTAGGGTAATTGAGTGGTTACCATTAATAGTAATTAATGGCCATAACCTCTCTCTTCTATATATAGTAAGTGTAGCTTTCAATTTCTCCATTATTCTCCTGTTTTAAAAACTAACACCATTCTCTCTATAAAAATGGCGACTAACTCCCCCAACAACAACCTTGGTGTCATGGAGAGATTAGCAATGCAGGGGATGATGAAGTTATCTCAGCATCCGAGTCGTGATCGGTCCTCAACTGACGCTCTTGATCGTCTAGCAGAATATTGTGAACATCTGTTGTCCCAAGAAGACATGCGACATGATAACTTGGATGATCAAGGTACTTCTGATGGGAAGCCATTGAAGATGAAGAAGTTGTCAGAGCTAGGGGATGTAAATAAGGCTAAAACCAGAAAGGTTAGGGGTTAAGGTGTCTTTCCAGTATGTTGAAGCCCTTATGTGTATACGTAAAGTCTTTTGAAATTGCTGTTGAATCATCATGTCTATGGGGTGGAATTTGTTTTTGTGTTGACCCCCTTTTTTGTATATGTAACAATAATCTACATATTAGGTGTGTAGATTGTACTGTTGATCAATGGCTTGTATGATAAATGCTTTTTGTAATATAAATGATGTTGGACATAAAGTCCTTATTACAAAATCATGAAATAGCAGATTACATGTAGCATATACGTAGTTGTGCTGCATTCCAAGTATGTGGTATTGGCGAACCATCTAGGCGTTCTAGAGCGTATGCTCCTTTTCCCAATACCCCTTGGATTTTGTAAGGTCCTTCCCAAGTTGGAGCAAGCTTCCCTGGTTTTTCCGCATTTGAAGCTTCATTATTGCGGAAAACTAAATCGCCAACGCTGAAAGCTTGTTCTTTGACTCGCGCATTGTAGTATTTTTCTAAATGTCTCTTGTATGAGGCTTCTTGAACACAGGCCAAATCTCGGCGTTCATCTAGAAAGTCTAGATTCATTCTCAACTCTTTATCATTGTCGGTTGTTTGCGCGAGCAAAACTCTTGGGGACGGATTCGTGACCTCTGTTGGGATTACCGCTTCAGTTCCATATGTTAGGCTGAACGGTGTTTCCCCCGTGCTTGTTTTGGAAAGCGTGCGGTGAGCCCAAAGTACATGGGCCAATTCATCTACCCACCCGCTGCGTCTCGTTCCCAGACATGTTTTAATGCCTTCGACGATACTTCTGTTTGCGCGCTGTACCTGGCCATTGCCCTGAGGATGCGCTATGGAGGTAAATATCTGTTTGATTTTCATTGAAGAGAGCCATTCTTGTAAGTGTTGGTCTGCAAACTGCGTTCCATTGTCGCTTACAATTTCCAGTGGTAGAGCAAATCTATAAATGATAAATTCCCATATAAATTTCTTGATGTTGCGCCCATCAATTGTGGCTAACGTCTTCGCTTCCACCCATTTAGTGAAGTAATAAATGGCGACCACTAAGTATTTGACGTTGCCTGGCGCCGTAGGGAAAGGTCCCACGAGATCAATGGCCCATATTTGAAATGGTCATGCTGTGGTAACTGGTATCAAGTTGTTCTTTGGTCTAAGTGTGCCAGGCGCATGCCGCTGGCATGCATCACATTTGCGCAGCTCTCTTACCGCGTCGAGGTGCATTCCAGGCCAAAAGTATCCAGCGTTCATAAGTTTGGCCACGACCATTCGAGGCCCTGCGTGTAATCCGCGTGTGCTTTCGTGAATATCTTTTATTAAATATGTGGCTTCTGCGGAATCTACACATCTGAGTAATGGTCCAAGATAAGACTGCCGGTATAAGATGCCATCATTGACTTCATAATGCAAGGCTTTGTGTTGTAGCTTCCTTGCTTCCGCTTTGTTCGATGGGAGGATGCCTTTAGTTAGGAAGGCCATTATCGGGGTGATCCAAGATTCTTTTCCCGTCTGAATCATGTTTACTTGTTTTGACGGAACAGACGGTTTGGCTAGTACCTCGACTCGTACGTCTTTCGCCATATGATCAAATGCGATTCACGCCATTTTACTTAAAGCGTCCGCTGGCTTGTTCTGGCTTCAGCGCACGTGAGTTACTTTGCAGTGGAGGAAACTATTCATCAACTCCTTGGTATGCTGCAAGTATAGAATCATGGACGGCTCTCTGGCTTCATAGGAGTTATCGATGTGATTGGCGACCAGCATTGAATCAACATGGGCATCGATGTGTTGAGCGCCCATCTTTTTGGCAATGCGTAGGCCTGCGATCAATGCTTCATATTCTGCCTCGTTGTTGGTTGTGTGGAAGTCGAGCCGAATTGCATAGGTGTATTCTTTCCCTTCCGGGGTTATCAGGCATAAGCCTGCGCCGGCCCCTTCGTCATTGCAAGCGCCGTTGGTGAATAGCTTCCATATTTGAGTCTCATCGGGCGGAGTTGACTTTGATGATGTCTCTTTTGCAGATTCTTCAACTTTGTCTGCTGGGACTTCCGCTATGAAATCTGCAAGGATTTGTCCCTTGAAGGAAGGTCTTGCTTTGTATGAGACTAAGTGCTCACCCAGTTCTATTGCCCATTTTGCCAAACATCCGGAGAGTTCCGGTTTGCGCAAGATGTCGTTGATGCGGAAATCTGTGAGGACATTGATTGGATGCCCTTGAAAATATCTGCGTAGTCTTCTCACAGATTTCCGCATCAACGACATCTTGCGTAAACCGGAACCTTCCGGACGTTTGGCAAAATGGGCAATAGAACTGGGTGAGCACTCACTCTCATACAAAGCAAGACCTTCCTTCAAGGGACAAATCCTTGCAGATTTCATAGCGAAAGTCCCAGCAGACAAAGTTGAAGAATGTGCAAAAGAGACATCATCAAAGTCAACTCCGCCCGATGAAACTCAAATATGGAAGCTATTCACCGACGGCGCTTGCAATGACGAAGGGGCCGGCGCAGGCTTACGCCTGATAACCCCGGAAGGGAAAGAATACACCTATGCAATTCGGCTCGACTTCCACACAACCAATAACGAGGCACAATATGAAGCATTGATCGGAGGCCTACGCATTGCCAAAAAGATGGGCGCTCAACACATCGAAGCCCATGTTGATTCAATGCTGGTCGCCAATCACATCGATAGCTCCTATGAAGCCAGAGAGCCGTCCATGATTCTATACTTGCAGCATACCAAGGAGTTGATGAATAGTTTCCTCCACTGCAAAGTAACTCACGTGCGTAGAAGCCAGAACAAGCCAGCGGACGCTTTAAGTAAAATGGCGTGAATCGCATTTGATCATATGGCAAAAGACGTACGAGTCGAGGTACTGGTCAAACCGTTTGTTCCGTCAAAACAAGTAAACGTGATTCAGACGGGAAAAGAATCTTGGATCACCCCGATAATGGCCTTCCTAACTAAAGGCATCCTCCCATCAAACAAAGCGGAAGCAAGGAAGCTACAACACAAAGCCTTGCATTATGAAGTCAATGATGGCATCTTATACCGGCAGTCTTATCCTGGACCATTACTCAGATGTGTAGATTCCGCAGAGGCCACATATTTAATAAAATATATTCATGAAGGCACATGCGGATTACACGCAGGGCCTTGAATGATCGTGGCCAAACTTATAAACGCTTTAAGAGAGCTGCGCAAATGTGATGCATGCCAGCGGCATGCGCCTGACACACTTAGACCAAAGAACAACTTGATACCAGTTACCACAGCATAGCCATTTCAAAAATGGGCCATTGATCTCGTGGGACCTTTCCCTACGGCGCCAGGCAACGTCAAATACTTAGTGGTCGCCATTGATTACTTCACTAAATGGGTGGAAGCGAAGACGTTAGCCACAATTGATTGGCGCAACATCAAGAAATTTATATGGGAATTTATCATTTGCAGATTTGGTCTACCATAGGAAATTGTAAGCGGCAATGGAACGCAGTTTGCGGATCAACACTTACAAGAATGGCTCTCTTCAATGAAAATCAAACAGATATTTACCTACGTAGCGCATCCTCATGGCAATGGCCAGGTAGAGCGCGCAAACAGAAGTATCGTCGAAGGCATTAAAACACGCCTGGGAACGAGACGCAGTGGGTGGGTAGATGAATTACCCCATGTCCTTTGGGCTCACCGCACGCTTTCCAAAACAAGCACGGGGGAAACACCGTCCTGCCTAACATATGTAACTGAAGCGGTAATCCCAACAGAGGTCACGAATCCGTCCCCAAGAGTTTTGCTCGCGCAAACAACCGACAATGATAAAGAGTTGAGAATGAATCTAGACTTTCTAGATGAACGCTGAGATTTGGCCTGTGTTCGAGAAGCCTCATACAAGAGACAGTTAGAAAAATACTACAATGCGCGAGTCAAAGAACAAGCTTTCCGCGTTGGCGATTTCGTTTTTCGCAATAATGAAGCTTCAAATGCGGAAAAACCAGGGAAGCTTGCTCCAACTTGGGAAGGACCTTACAAAATCCAAGGGGTATTGGGAGGAGGAGCATACGCTCTAGAACGCCTAGATGGTTCGCCAATACCACGTACTTGGAATGCAGCACAACTACGTATATGCTACATGTAATCTGCTATTTCATGATTTTGTAATAAGGACTTTATGTCCAACATCATTTATATTACAAAAAGCATTTATCATACAAGCCATTGATCAACAGTACAATCTACACACCTAATATGTAGATTATTGTTACATATACAAAAAAGGGGGTCAACACAAAAACAAATTCCACCCCATAGACATGATGATTCAACATCAATTTCAAAAGACTTTACTTATACACATAAGGGATTCAACATACTGGAAAACACCTTAACCCATAACCTTTCTGGTTTTAGCCTTATTTACATCCCCTAGCTCTGACAACTTCTTCATCTTCTACAGCTTCCCATCAGAAGTACCTTGATCATCCAAGTTATCATGTCGCATGTCTTCTTGGGACAACAGATTTTCACAATATTCTGCTAGACGATCAAGAGCGTCAGTTGAGGACCGATCACGACTCGGATGCTGAGATAGCTTCATCATCCCCTGCATTGCTAATCTCTCCATGACACTAAGGTTGTTGTTGGGGGAGTTAGTCGCCATTTTTCTAGAGAGAATGGTGTTAGTTTTTAAAACAGGAGAATAATGGAGAAATTGAAAGCTACACTTACTATATATAGAAGAGAGAGGTTATGGCCATTAATTACTATTAATGGTAACCACTCAATTACCCTAGGGAAGTGTGACAGTCGCCCTAACAATCGCCGGCACAACCGTCACATCAATCAGGACGTAGTCTGACAGGCCCTGGTGTCAGGAAGTAAAGATGACATCATCAAATGATTAGCATACACCCAAAGGACACGTTGCATTAAGTTCTACAATAATAAATTGTTCATCAGAAACATTACACGCAAAGACAAGGAAACAAATAAATTATTCAACCAAGGTTCAAATACTGAGATATATCCTCAGCATTAGCACTGTCTACACGCTTGTCACTAGCCGCGGATGATGTCCCGGCCCCACCATCAGTAGCCACTACTTTGGCCTTCTCCTCTCTTTGCGCCTTTTCAGCAAGTTCCGCACCAAGGGGATCGGATTTGATAAAATAGTTGCGCAATTCACCTGCGGGGTCATTAGTCTTCACACAAGCTTCCAACAGGTCGAATACTTCAAATTTCAGATGCTCATAATCGTCATAGGCCTTTAGCAAATCATCATCGTATGACTCGTTCTCGTACGGACCGGCCTCCTTCTTCTTGCCATCTGCATGATGGCAAAAGCCTTCGCAGAAACCAAGTTTCAACCCCTGATTCACGGAGGAGCTGGAAATGCGGGCAATTACCTCTGTCAGCGCAGGATCATTCCAGACACGCTTAAATATCTGCATAACAGAAAATATCACATCAAAAGTTGAATAAGTCAGTAACCAGTTATATAAAAGGGGGATTTCTAGCTTACTCCAGCGACACCATCGCTCATCAACCACGCTATCCTCTCATTTGCAGCAACAGCCATGTCAGTGGCTTGTCCAAACAAAGCTTGCACTTTGTCCAACTCCATTTTCGCCTGTGTACAAGAAGACTCCGCCAAAGCTTTTTCTTCCTGGTACTTGGAATTCTCTAATACTAAATCTTTTATCTTTTATCTTGGCCTCCGCATCAAACAACGAGGTGGTCGCCTTGAGAAGCTCATCATGCTGAGCATTGTATTTCTGGATAGTATCGGCAAGTTCCGCCTGCTTCTCTCCATAAGATTTCTGGCTTTGCTCCATCTCTTTCTTCAAACGAGCATTCTCAAGCTTCAAATTATCAATAGTGGATCGCAACAGCTCAGTTTCCTGATTTGTCCTCCTACAAGCAGCGGACCAGGCCTTGGAGGCTTCAGCTTTATCTTTCTTTACTTTCTCCATCTCTTCAACAGCATCTCCGCATCAATCACCAAGTCACCTTGGGTGGGCTCAACCTGTGGAGTTACATTCTCCTCTACAACCACCTCAGTTGTATCCGTTGTCATATCCGCAGTCACACCAACATTTTCAACAGACTAGTCAGATGGAGACACCTTCTCCAACACTATAGTAGACTGCTTCATGCGAGATTCCGCAATAGGATGTTGTCCTACATAAAATGCTATTCACAATATTACAGCATATTTATTACTAAATACGAAAAAGGGAAACAAAAATATAAATACCAGACAAGTGCCTCAACGTCTTCATTGGAAGATTCTCACGTACTGGCGGAGGCTTCACAGGAATCTCGAGCTTATCACTCGATGGCCAAGACAATGGCTTGAAAACATCAATCGGAACCGCCGTAATAGGCTCTGGACAAGGCATACTGCCCGCAGCTTCCGAAGAATGAGGAATCTGAACTTGTTTCTGATTCAACTCAGTAACCCTCTGCTGATATAACTCTTCGGTAACATTCTCCGACTGGCGGATAGGAGATGAGCGTCTAGCGCGTTTATGCTCTAACTCCGAGTCCGACTCGGTCAATTCTTCATCTACCTCCTCAACGATAATGGGAACAACCGACAGTTTGGTCTTCTTACTTGCAATGGCACGCTTCCTAGATGTACCCGTGCCTGGTGCAAAAATCACATCTATATACATTAAACTATGTGTGAGGAGTAAATACAGGAGTTCCTCAACATCAATTACGGTCTTTCTGCGGAGTTGTATACCCGCACCTACCACGAAGAATGCGCTAAATTAGTACGCAGGACGCGTACCTACTGCGCTTCCTTCGCGCACAAAAGAAACTTATCAATAATAAAAAAATGGACGGGATGTATAACCTATTCTGACATATTGCTTCGGAGGATTAAGAAGATTTGGAAATAGAAAATTCCCACTAACTCTCTCAGATAGCCGCTGCGCACCTACGACAGTTGGAGCGTACAACACCTTCGCCTCACCACGTTTGGCAAATAATTCAAACAGAGCAACACCTGGACACAATTAAAAAGCATGAACACTAACACAAGATATAATATACACAACAAACCAGGAACGATCTCATTACCTTCTGGAGGATTCGGATCATGGCCTTCAGGGCAGACAAGACTAATTCCCAACAAGTTCAAAACACTTTCTGGACATTCGTCCATCATCAACGGAGTAACATGATCACAGAGTGACTTATACCAATCTTGCTCTTTGAATCCCGCCATTGGAGGGAATTCAACAATCTTTTCCTTTAATCCTACCATCATCCATTGAAAAGGAGCAGGAATAACACCATGATTGATATAGAAAAACTTATCCTTCCACTCATACATGGACTTCACTTTCTCCGATACAAGTTGCTTCACCTTCCGGCGAATGCCTAAGCTATACCAACCGCTACCACCACGGGCTGCTTCAAGAATATAAAATACATTCAGCCTCTCAAACGTAGCTTCAATCTCCAAAGCTCTTCAAGTGGCCTCAAAATGAAGCAGACGGCACCACTCATAAGGGGTTAATTGTGTAGGGTGAATGCCATATTTTAACAAAGCATCCACCACAAATCTGGTAGCTGGTAGACGGAAACAACATTTAGTAAAAGCTGTTGCATACAACACTATCTTCCCAAGAGGTGCTTTTAAAGCAGTCTTCCCTTCGGCTGGAAGCTCTGGCTCCCATTCAGGCAAGATGCCATATTGATCAAGGAAAGTCAAATATGAGGGTTTGTCCCACTTAATAGTGGTAGCCTCTATACTTTTTGATGATTCTTTTCCTAGATCTTTGACAGAATCTGACGTCTTACTAGATTCTTGAACATCTTGTGACTCTTGAGACATGGTTAAAGAAATAATGATGTTGGGGAAGCAGAGACGTTGAAGAAGGATTCAAATTTTGAAATAGTTGGAAATGGGAAGCCACAATTAAAATTCAATATATAGGCTTTGCAATTAATACGGCTGACGTCATGCTCAGAGGATAGACAGGCTTTTCGGGGATGAGTCTAATAGGGAAGCGACACGTGTACACCTGAAGACAAACAGACGTCACACGCGCCCCACGCGCCCACTTGCCTGACAACCGCCATTCAACTTGCCTGTGCAAGCCTCAAACTGCAACCAGTCACGTCAGGCCCACTGGCCATATTGGCCACAAGTTTCGCAGATCATGGAGAACTACCATGTGTCCATATCAAATTCCTGACGTGTCCCACAGCTGCGGAATTTTGACGTAAATTCCTACCACTCGTTCTCCGCATAAAACTCTCCGCAACCAAAAAACAATCAACAACCACATATGTTCAAGTTACCATGAAGGACAAGCTCCCATCAACAACACACATCTTATAAGTCCAGCGTCCCTCCCATCTTATCATAAATTCTTAGATAAGAGGCACACTGGACTGGGGGGACTTGATGGGATTGGGTACCGAATACATCATTCCGCATACCCAAACCCGGCACAACATCACCGCGCGGATAAAAGCCTATGCGTAGGAAGTGGTCAAAACACATTAATGACCGGTCAATGGTCAAGTCTCGGTCAAGGCGGATATCATGCATGGTCAACAGCCATGCACAAATCACGTAGACTCAATATTAAAGGCGGTACAATGTTCCATCATTCCCATTAATTTAGCTTTCCTTATTTCACCACACTAACACAACTAAGGGTGATGAAGACAACCTAACCACAGTTAAGACTTGGGTAATGGTGGCATACAGAATCTCCTATAAAAGGGGTCACATCCCCAATAGGAGAGGACACTTTCTACTGACCTGGAGAGCTATCACACTTGATAGTATCCCGTTTTTGTTATAAACAACTACCTTGTGTAGCTGTCTCCACACCCATATATATTCACTCTTGTTTACAGGTTCCTCCATCCATAGTTGTTAGTGAAGCATCAACCCTGTGGTAACTCATAATCTTATCATCCCTAACCGGTGGTAAGACTATTTGTTTCTTCACTGTGTTAACTTTTTATGTTGAAAAGTTACCTCTTTGAGCCCAGAAGTCAAACTTTGGTTTTTGCCATAGTTATAGCATAATGAGTTTCTACTTTCACTTTTTTTTTTTTTTTTTTTTTTTTTTAGCTTTTAGCATACCTCTTAAATCATAATGGGTAGAAAAGAGTAGAATAAAACTGATAGACTAAAATGGAAACTGATTGATCTTTTACATTTCTGTTTAAGGTGTGTTGATTCGCTTCTAAGCCTATAGTATTTTGACTTTTTAGGTCAAATAACTGCTTTTGTTTTGACTTCAATCTTAGATAACAAAGTATAAAGCTTTTTTTGAACCCAACCCGACCCGTTTTGACCCGTTTAGAACAAAGTATAAATTTGAGGTTTTTTTTTCCTCTTTTACATGTAAATACTAAAAAAGAAGCCTTTTTTAAACCCAACCCGACCCGAAACCCGTCTTGACCCAAACCCGAACCCGTTTTGACCCAAACCCGTTTTGACCCGAACCCGTTTTGACCCGAACCCATTCCGACCCAAACCCGTTTTGACCTGCGACCCAATCCGACCCAACCCGACCCGACCCGTTTGCCACTTTTAGTGTAAGGGAACAAGGTTACAAGTTGTTAAAATGGGGAGCATGTAATAGAAGCTTAGATCATTTCAAGAAGTAACATTGGAATGCGAACGTTTATCCCAAGAATAAATTTGTCCCCTTCGGATAAGAGAATTCCTTTTAAATTTAACAGATGACAATTCCTACTTGCTGTTTCTTTCGCCATGACAATAAACAAGAGCCAACGACAATCCTTATCTAGAGTTGGCTTGTATGTTGCGCTATCAAGGGTCAAAAGTCGAGATGGACTGAAGATAGTAAGACTAGATAAAGATGGCAAACTAACGAACAAAACATCAAACGTTGTGTACAAGGAAGTATTTGAAGCGTTATGAATAATTTTTATAACATTTTGATGCATTTTTTAAGTTATCTTTATTAAGTTTATGTACACACCAATTGAATAATACAACTCTTATTTTAATAAATTTTTATTTTTTCTTTTCTATGCACCATGAGTACCCACAGGTTTCTAACCTAGTGTTTAATATTTGAAAAGCCCGGGATAGAATTCCCCAATAAATTAAAATTCCAGTCTTTAGAGGGTGGGTGGTATATGATGATATTTTCAATTTTGTATCATGTAAATAATTTGTAGATATGAACTAGACAGATTTTGTTGGAGGTCGCAAGTTCAAATCTAGGCCAATTCATGAGTTTTATTCGGTCAATGGGGTTACCTAGAGGACTTGTTCCTGCTTAGGCTCTAGGTGCGTTTGTTGACGTGTTAAGATACAGTTCTCGTGGAATGCCAAGCCCCATACTGAAGCCAGCGTAGACAAGATTAAAATAACATAGTCTGGCCAGTTATGGGGTAATGAGCCTGCCATTAACAAGTGTGATAAACTGATCCCCTAAAAAAGACGAAGAAAGTCACCGTTCTAACAAAAAAAATGAGACATCATCGTGTCATGAAATATAGACACTTGATTGTCTAGTTACACAATTGCTTGGTTTATATTTTTTTATATATACAACTAGATTATTCCTCGGATACTTTTCGGGAGAGACAAATCTAATATGAAGTGACAAAATGTATATACTGTAAAAGGAATATATCATTTTTTCAGGAATGTTTTTTAGAGGATCAAAACTCAATAACTCATAAAACCTACTTCTAATTCTACGTATGCATATCTTTCCCTAGTGAAGTCTTTATACAACTTTTTCACTTTCTCAAGACATTTTAAAGCTGTGATGAGAACTTTGAAAAAAACAACCAAATTGATATCAAATGATATGTTATGAGATGATTATTTTAAAAGGTGTGCATGGTGGGGTGATTAATTATCACTTATCAGATAGAGATTTACTTGGTGTCTAAGAATCATAAGCCAAATCTAACCGGATTAACAACTTTTGTAATCAATGTTCCTAGCAACACTAATTAAAATACAAAAAAAAAAAAAAAAATAGATTCTTATTAAACTGACTACATATATGAATATAAATGTAGTTAATAGGTTCTTATATGTAATAGTATGTTCAAAAGCATATATACTATCTTAACATGATTAGTGATTTGCTTAGACATGATTAATGAATTGCCTAAACACAATGTGTTTTTTCTAAATGAACAAAAATCCACTAAAAATCATTATTTTTTTTTCGTTTTTTGTATAGCACTATGGTGCTCGTTGGAAATATAATAAAACACTCGTTAATTTGGTGCAATTTTTTTTTATAAAAAAATGTCATATATAAAAGTTACTAACGTTTAAAAATCATGGGAGGAAGATAAGGAGAAGATAAGGATAAAAAATATTAATTAACGTTTTTGAAATTTTAAAATAATAGTTAATAGTTATCTTTATTTAAAATATAATTAAAAAATTTGAGGGAAATCAAGGGGTGTGAAGGCCTCACAACGCGCCGCGAGTCACATCCCCTTTCGTTTATTATATATATACTAGGTGTAATCCCGTGTGAAAACTCACGGGAGGAGTGAGTCCCGCCTTAACCGCTGTTTGGTAAACACCAACACATCAACAACCCAACCGTCTGCTGCGACGAAGCACTGTTTAGTACCGTCTGTTTATTTATTTCTTTAAAGCAATTAATACAACCCAACATATAAAAAAACATAAGCGGACCAACTGTTAACTACTGTTAAAAGAATAACTACATTTCGTAACGTTTGTTCCTTTCACGATACCAGTCAATAATACTGATTAGATATTTAATAACTAAAATTTTACAACCAAGGAATAAAAATTCTACAGACGGATTAAACCTATGAAAACAGACGGGAGGAGTGAAGCCAGACTTAACCGCTGTTTAGTAAAAACAACATCAAGAACCCAACCGTCTAAGACACTCGATCTATTGTTAAAAGAAAAACTGTATTTCGTAACGTCTGTTCCTTTCACAACATCAGTTAATAATACTGATCAAAGGTTGAATAACTGAAACTGTTACAACAACGAAAACATAAATCTACAGACGAGTTAAGTTCTGTTGAGATAACACATATTAAAAAAAAAAGAAGAAGAAGATCAACAAATTAAAAAGTCAATCCAATGTTGAAAGAAAAACTGTATTTGCTAACGTCGGTTCGAAAGCAGTGTTTCAATTAAGCAGATTTTTTAAAACACCTATTTGTAAAAAACTGTTGATTCAAACAGTTGTTAATTCAACAGCTTCTTTCAAACAGTTGTTGCATTATACAGTTCCTACTAACAATGACATCACATATTTTTTTAATGGTTTTTTTTTGCAAAACACCAATTATCTGTTGACTTTAACAGTTGACTATTGATATATTCTAATTGGTATTCTACTTTAATAGTAGACTATTGATATATTCTAATCGCTATTTTTCACCATATAAGTATAAACCATTAAAAAATGACATAATATATAAAATACATTTAAATAACTATTCTATGGTATTAAACAATTCCTTCCGTCTCTAGTTATTCTCTTTAACAAAGTTTCTGTAGGACATACATATTTTTTGTATATCCTCACTGAACTTTTCATTTGACCTTATGTTTTTCTAGTAGAAATAAAGAGGCCATCCATCTTTCACTTGATACATCGGTAGCAACGACCTGATTCAATTTGAGGTTGGTCTTCCATATGTGATGTTTCAACAGGCGTGTAGCACCTTCAATAACTTGAAGAATCTCCAACTCTTCATCTTCTTTAAAATAATCCAAAGCGATTTTTTGAACCTCTGACATTTTAGACCACTGGCTGCTGCTGGAATCCATGTTAATAATATTTTTAGAAGATTGATAAACTTATACAGATGTAGAAAATATGTTTGAATAGTGTGCTATACAAAGAAATGAAAATCGAGTTTTATAGTAAAAACAATCCATTAACTATAATGAATCTATTAACTACAATGAATTAAATATAATGAATCTATTAATTACAATGAACTTTTATTAAACTTGGATACATACGATATTAATTTGTTTATTTTCCCGCTAAAAAAATATTCAAATTCTTTTTTTTTTTTAAATTGAAATTTCAAGATAAACACAAATACTATTTACCAATATTTGTAGAAATATGAACATGTGATATTTAGGTTTTTTATATTATAAATCATCGTTTAACTTATGACTTATATATATTGAACATGAAAAGGTTGTTTGATTTTTTATTTATGCAAGTAAGTAAAGATAATAAATATAAGTATATTATCTGTCAATACAAATTATTAATCTTTCTTTGATTGCAAAATACTGCATTCTTACACTTGAGTTTATTTCCAATACAGGAATTAAAAAAAGATGTATTAGAACATCATTCGATAAAAAGACGTTGTAAGTAACATTGGTTATCTAAAAATCGTTACTTAATAATTGTCCATCAATATTTCTTAAACGTCTGATAAATTATATTTAAATTAATTTTAAATTTAAATTACGTTATTATGATTTTAAATTATTACTCTTACGTCTAATTGCAAAATACAATAACCCAATATCATAATCATTAAATTTGGAATTCACCCCGCACAAGCAGTTACAAGTTACACCCACGTAGAGAAAAATCAACTGACGAATGAAAATATTTGTTGGAAAACTGATATTAAAAACAAACAATTAATCTTAACTTCAATGGAGGTTTCATTACACTGTTTACCAAAACTTTGTTGGCTAATGAACAAATTTGTCAAACAACTGTTATACGATTCAACCTTATTTTCACAATTCCTTAATTGGAACTAAATATTTAATTTAACAAAAATAAATACAAAATAGAAAGAATTTTAAAAGAAAAAAATACAAAAATTTCTAAAACACTACTTTAAGCACATCAGAATTACAAAGTTTGACTTTACAAACTTCATAAAAATATAGGAAAACATAAATAAAAGTCTTCTAACAACCAAATCCTAGAGAATGATCTTTCTTGCTCGTATATATTATCATCCAGTTCTAAAAAGCTTAACGATTGAAAATATAGATTGATGTTTTCCTTTGATAGTAAACATCAGTTCCAATTTCTTCACCAACGATTTGTTGCTAATCTATTTTCCTTTGATTGTAAGAACCTTTCAAAAAATTTGTGGAAATCCATTTGAAAGTATAATATCATTATGCATAGGGCTGCAAACGAACCGAACGAACACGAACAAGGCCTTGTTCGTGTTCGTTTGTTAAGGAAATCATGTGTTCACGAACAGTTCATGAACGCTTGCCGAACGAGATTTTTTGTTCGTGTTCGTTCGTTAAGAAAACACTTGTGTTCGTGTTCGTTTGTGTTCGTTTGTTAATTTTGTTCATGAACGCACACGAACACAAACGAACATTAATGAACACAAACAAGTGTTCATGAACACAAACGAACGCAAATAAATGTTCATGAACAGAAACAAACACAAACGAAAATATATTAACTTTGGAATAAGATATAATTCTTAAGACATCAGCTATATCCACCCAAAATACAACTAAATTATACAAACATATTTACCTCACATATATTATTTATTTGGGTAAATAAAAGAAAATAAATATTATAAACCCTATCAAACTATCGAACATAAACGAACAGGTTACCGAACGTTCACGAACATAAACGAACGAACGCGGCCTCTGTTCATGTTCGTTCGTTTAACTAAACGAACAAAATTTAATTTTCGTGTTCGTTCATTTATTAAACAAACGAATACAAACGAACTTCCCGCCGAACGGTTCATGAACTGTTCGCTAAAAGTTCAGTTCGTTTGCAGTCCTAATTATGCATATGTGATGGAGAGATGTAACGCAAGAACAGTTAAACGAATATATATAAAGACGGAAAATGAATTTTGAAAACTTCTCCCCTTTTATAGGATGAATATACTAACTATTCATAAAGTTGGTTTTCAACTTTATCAGTTGGATTTTAAGTAAATATACAGTTGCAAGTTATTTTCGGTACTTTTTATATATTTTTAATAGAATGAAAGACAATTGAAACACCACAATAATAATAAAATAACATTATTAATAAAGTAACTTTGTAACAACCGGCAAAAATAAGGTAATTCCGTACAAATTAATTAATGTATGATTAACGTAATTAAATGCAATTATGTGTGATTTAATTATCAAGGCCTTAGGGGATAGCAATTTCCAAATAGTGCATAGGAATGCATACGTTTAATGGTAAAGCATGATTGGATCATGTGTAAATAAGCTATCCGGTATGGATGTTGGCAATTACCCGGTAATAATTAAATAAACGAAACGGATCCCGGACACCCAGGATATAAAATAAAGGGGTATTTTCATGAAATATAATGAGTTTTGGAACTCCAAAACCATAAATGAAAACGTCTTGTACAAATCTCCCGGTAACGAATAAAATGCGCGTACCGCACCCGATACGCGTATAACTCATAATTTCACCCGGCAAAGGCCTAAATAACCAATCAACGCTTAAATTAGACTATATTTAAGGGTTATTAAAGGTATTTTTAATGTCCGGATAACGCGTGATTAAAACCCAAAAAATACCCGAACGACGGGGGATTAAACATAACAAACAATGGGTAAATATTTGAAGTTGTGGACCCCACTTAAACCCACTTGGGGGCCGGCCTATATGGCCTTGTTACATCCATGCAAATGTGGTGGTAATTATAATCTAAGAACCTAGTATTAAGCATGCACATGTGTAAGAGAAAGTTGTAAGAAAACACTAGTACAAAAAGCATGCAACCCTTGTCCCCTCTTTTCAAATTTTCGGCCAAGTGCCAAATAAATCCAAGACAAAATCTAAATCATCATTTCACTAGTGTATGCATGCATGGTGATGGGTCTTGTATATAGAGATCATGATAGTTTATAAAGATTAACCAAGATTTGCAAGTAACCTCCTCCATCATACATACATACACGGCTCTATATACACACACACATATCATATCTTTCAAAATATCCCAAGTACACAACTCAATCCTCCATAAGATTTCTTGGATCTTTAGAATGATTACATGTGATAAGGCTTTATAAACATGTGTTAGAGGCTTGGAGTATCAAAGCAAAAGTCTTCCCTTTCCTTCTTCTTTTGGCCGTGAATTTTGCACCTCCCCCATACTTCATTCTTACAAGTTTTTACATCTCCAAAACACTTAAAACAATCCATCATCCAAACCCCTATTGTGTGTTTCAAGCTTGGAGCTTAACCATCAAGGAAGAACACACTAAACCCCTCTCAAAATCAAAGGTTTTGTCTTCCCTAGCCTTGTGCTAGTAGTAAGCATTCTTAACCTTGTTTTTGATTATTATTATCCATGTATGTGTTCTTAGAAGCAAGTTGTACATGAAGGGTTTAAAAGGTGGTTTTGAACATAATCTTTAATAGGTTTTACATGTGTAAAATGGATGATTAAAGATATGAAAATAAACCATGGATTTGATGATGATAATGTAATAATCTTGAAAATGCATAAAGTTTACATTTAAAACTAAGTAGGATGATGTTTTTGTTAAGATTATGGAATGAACTTGAATATGTTAAAAGTAACTTTAAATCATCTTATTATGATCATACATGGTATAATATATGGTGGAACATGCTAAAAGTTCATAAATAAAGAAGATGAAAAATTAAAGTAGCTTACTTAGGTGAATGAAATTTGGTTATGTTGAAGAAATACATAAAACACACATACAAGTAGTCTTCCATATGGAATGCAAGGCTAAGAAAAGTGTTTTGATACAAAAATAACTTGCCAATAAAAAGTTGAATCTTCAAAGTCTACTATTTTGAGTGAAAAATGTTAACTTTGGAAGTTAGAGTGGAAAAATGCAACTTTTGAAAGTTAAGGGACTAATATTGTAACTTTGAAAGTTAGAGGACTAAAATGGATATTTTAGAAACTATTAGTCCAAAAATACAAGTATGGAAAGTTTGGTGTCAAAAATGTAAGTAATAAATTCTAAGGATGATTTTGGTAAATACTAGTAGACATACTTGGGTATTTTGTATAGAAGAGTATTTTTGAAAGTTATAAAAATATAGAGGGTTTTAACATAAGGATTTTTATAAAATAAAGATTTTATAAAAATACTAAACAAACTTGAGAAACTTATACAAAAATGAATACTTTTATATAAATGGGATTATAAAAGTGTTGGAAACATTTTTGTAGTTAAGTTAACAAGTTGGGTTAAAAATACATAAGTATTTTAAACCATCCAAGTAACATGTGAAAAGAGGATGAAATATGGATAATATTTCTATAAAATACATGTTGGGAAAAACTTGGAAAAATTAACTAATCAAGTTAAGATATCGAACTAAGACGCGTTAACGAACCGTACACGGACAAATCATGAGAAAAATGCCATTGCGGCAAGATAAGAAAAATATATATTTTAAGAAGTAAAATATATATACATTATGGGTGAAAACTAATAAACACTTTCCTAAGTGTTGGAGGAATTATTCGTGGGAGAAACACATGACATAAACAAATAAGACGTTAAACAAACGTATATACTTAACAAGAAAAATTACACATTTATATATATGTACGCTCGTCTCGGCAAAATTCTAGTATATCTACTTAATGGGAAAGTAGATATGTGGGAAGGAAAGCCGCGACGAGAAGACAAAGATATATATATGTGTATGCCGTACCAACGAGATCCTAGTATATTTATTTGAATGGGAAAATAACTATACGGTATGGTGAGTTGAACCGGACGTTAAGAATATACAATCGAACGACAAGATCTTAGTATATTTGTTTAAATGGGAAAAACAAATGTGCGGCAAAGTGAGTCGGGTCGAGTGTTGAAATATATATTATGTCGAGCGATGCGATCTTAAGTATAATTATTTAAATGGGAAAATAATTATATGTTAAGTGAAGTCGAGTCGATGATAATAAGATACAAGTTAAGGAAATATTAACAAGAGTAATATATAACTTGTAACACAAAGGGTAATGTAACGCCAACGAAACCTAGGATACGCGCTTAATTAAACGGGATTTGGAATAACTTGTGGTCGGGAGTTGGGTGTACAACTTGCCAAGGCACATGCACTATAGGAATAGTGACTTATACGTCTAGGACGTTTGTAGGTGCGAGACCATCTTTGCTATCCGCCTAGTAATCCAGACAGAGTTTCAGGTGAGTTTCACGGCCCCATTTTAAACTATTTTCACGTTTTCCGCGGGAAAGATATGTTAGGGAAAATGTTTGACGGATTTATTACTTGAGGTGTGACCGCCACTCGGGGTTGAGTCCTCGCCTCTATAATCATTTATTCAGGGAAATGAAACCGGGGGAATATTGAATAGTACTATTGGTGCCTGACAAGGCCCACCCCTAATCGATAGCGTCGATTATGCATTAGGTTATGCCTGGGGTGCATATATTCTGAACTTAAGTCGTGGGAAACCGAGTAACGACTTGGAGCGGGGCATATTTATTTATACGTCTTGGTTTGATTATAGTCTCAAGTAGAGTTATAGGAATTTGCAACTCCTATACATTGTCATAACATGGTATTTCCCAAGTAATCAAGTTTTGGAAACTAAAAACCTGTGAACTCACCAATATATTTTATATTGACGAAACTTTTAAACATATCTTTCAGGTAACTAGATGAAGAAGAACCGGGCAAGCTGGGTCAAGGAATCCTCCAATGCGGCGTCAAACTTTTGCGGGGTTTCACTTTTATTTCCCAAGGCATTTGGGATATATATGAGAAACCTCTATGATTATCTTAAAAAAAATTTACTTTTGTGTACTGTTTGAACAAGATTTGACGTCATAATAAATGACCCATTTTCTTAAATTACTTGTGTTTAGCAATAACCTTGACTTTATGCTTTTGAACCGTCACGCCACGTGTTTCCGCCATTGTCGTGGTGTGACAGAAGGTGGTATCAGAGCCAAGGTTATAGCGAACTAGAGTATTTTCTTTAAAAACTAGACTATAACCGGATTTGGTTCAAAAAGATAAAGTTTTCAAAAGAAAAATATAGAAAAACACTAAAGTAATTTTTCAAGAAAGCATTGGGCATGAGGAGATTCCGACCAAGCTAGCCAGGGGTATCGTTATGCATTAACGTAGTATTAGAGGTTAGAAAGGATACTGATAATGTACGCCTTAACTGTCTAATTTAAATTAATTCATATATATATACATGTACGGTTCTTTTGCCAGGATGTCGGACGCTGGTAGTATAGCGCCCAGTATCGATAGCAGCATTCAGATCATCCCTGCGCCACCGCCTGAGCCAGTCGAGCTGGTAGTACTTGACGCAGAGGACGAAGACGTGGAGATGAACGTCGACGGAGGTTCAGATGACGACTCGGATGAGACGGATCCTAGCGAGGATCCTGATTGGGCACCCGCCGTGGTCGACGCGCCGCTACCCATTGTACCGGCCGCACCGTTAGCCCCACGCCCCATCCGAGCTATCAGGGATTTCCCTGAGGGCTGTGCCGGACCGTCCCGGCCGATCCCAGCCCAGTCGGAGACAGTAGAGTCTCCATTCGACCGACAGGCTCACGTGGAGCATGAGCCAGCACCCTTACCCCACATCCACATTCCTCCAGGCATGAGACTCATGCCGATCTCCCGTGGGAGGAACGGGTGTATATCTGATGACTCTGACGACGAGTCCGTAGCGTCAGTAGAGCACATGCTGGTACCCGAGATTCCAGCTGTTCAGGAGGAGCCAGTGGCTCCAATGTTAGAGGACGCACCTGCTGATCCCATAGCCCCACCAGCACCACTCGAGCCCGCACCTCAGGAGGGGCCAGCTCCAGCAGCACATGTACTTGAGGGTAGCCCCGCCGATAGCTCTGAGCTACGCAGGGCAGGCATGGCAGCCTTTGCCACCGCGAGCCCTCCTACCCCCACTGTTGTGGTATCCACTCCAGAGTGGGCCACTGTTTCGGAGCCTTTAGTAGCACCACTAGCCGAGCCTATGCCACCACCCCCAGTTGCCATGACTATACCGATCCCCACCCTTCCCAGCATGACACCTGCACCATACCCTCTGGGTGCAGGGGACCCTTATATGATGCCACCCCACTTTTCCCTCAGACCACCAGGTTTTACCCCATTACTGCCACACATACCGATACCAGCCCCCTTTGGGCCATTCCCATCCACACACCCAGATATACCCGGACCATCCCAGCCACCTAGGATGGCACCCTTGTCTGGACCAGCATGGTCCACTGCCATCACTTTAGAGCGGGACTTTCAGACTCTCGCTGACACGGTGCAGCGCACCGTAACACAGGTAGAGCATCAGACACGTCTGATGTGGACGAGGATGATAGATGCGCGGGATGCTTTGGCGCATTACGCGGAGGAGTTGCTGAGCCTGGACGCTCAGTGCGGTATCACAGGCGATGCGCACTTTGCGCATCGACATTTCTTGTATGAGCGTATCATGACGATCAGTATGACGATCAGTACGCACGCACCGCAGTACCAGTATCCGCCACCACCGCCACAGTAGGATGTATCGGGGATGCACAGAAGAACCACCAGTTTATGTACATAGTAGCAGCAGTATGGTAGTACAGCACGGGTCATGACACTCGTCTGCATTTTGCCTAGCCGTACGGGTATTACGGCACGTAATATGATGTTTTATTTATTTCAAAAACAATGTATTGTATGAGAGATGTATTCTCCATTTTGTATTATGAACAAGCATTGTACTAGTATTATTGAAATTAATGAAAAATCTTATTATTATGGTGAAATATGTTGTTGTCTATGATTATTATTGCTTACTCCATATGTTGTGGTTTGTGTATTTGTGTGGTGATGATGTGTTGATTACTATTTATTTTTGTATGATGTGTTGGTATGTTGTGTGATGACATGGTGTCGATTATTGTGTTCATATTCTGGTTTGTTATTTATGCTTGATATTGTATAAATGTTTGCCAAATTAACCTTTGATAATTATTATTGAAGAGAAATGGCACCGGCCACTAGAAGCAATAGCGGAGCAGACGGGCTGCCCGCAACACCAGCCGAACTCGAGACCATGATATCTGAACGCATAGCCCGCGCGATCGCGGAGCACGAAGCTGCTCGCTCCGAAAGATCTCGCGACTTGACTGGGAGTGACCGACAGGAAACCTCCCCCACTGGTAAGAAGTTGAAAGTAATTGATAAAGCGATGGGAGAATATCCTAAAACTCCTATCCCGTAATAACATACAACTTTATTAATGCAGAAACGGCCTCGCGGGAGCGTGGCTGCACCTTCAAAGCCTTCCTCGACTGCAAGCCGCTCAATTTCAACGGCACGGAAGGATCAGTTGGCCTGGTCAAATGGTTTGAAAAGACCGAGGCTGTTATTCGTATCAGTGGGTGTACCCCACGTCAGTCGGTTATGTACTCCACCAATTTGTTCTTGGACCAAGCACTGACATGGTGGAATGGTCAAGTGCAGTCTTTGGGTGATGACACTGCTTACTCCCTGTCGTGGGCAGAACTGAAGGAACTTATGATTGCTGAGTACCGTCCGGCGAGCGAGGTACAGAAATTGGAAACTGAGTTTTGGAACCTCACTATGATGGGAGCGGACGTTACTGGTTACACGTCTCGATTCCACGATCTTGCCAGATTGGTGCCGCGATTGGTCACCCCTGAGAACAACAAAATTGAGCGTTATTTGTTCGGCCTAGCACCGCAAATACGCAGCATGGTCACTGCTTCTAAACCTACGACCATGCGCGCGGCTATTGATCTTGCGCTCAGTCTCACCGAAGATGCCATACGCATGGGTACACTGATCCGCCAAGTTTCGGGATTAAAAATTTCTGAGGCAAGCAGTGTGGAGGCCAAGAATCAGGGATCAAACTCAGCTGTTGTGACAAACGACCAGGGTAACAAGCCGAGGTTTGGGAAAAGAAAACGGGATGAAGGAAAAAGGGACCGAGCGTCGGGTAGCTCGAACAAGAAGGGAAAGGGATATGTCGCCATGGGACGTGGTAATGGTAACAAGCAGGGAAATCAGGGGAGAAACAATGGGTTAACTTGTGGGAAGTGCCACCGCACAGGGCACAAGACTGAAGAATGCCGTTCTGGAGCACCGAAAAATGGAGGGGTTAGACCATGCTTTGCATGCGGGTCGTAAGATCATTGGAAGAAGGATTGCCCCAAGATCAACAATCAGGCCCGCGGCCGGGCATTTGTGATTGGAGCCGGTGATGCACGGCAAGACCCCAATGTGGTCACTGGTACGTTTCCTCTTAATGGCCATTATGCCTCTGTATTATTTGATACCGGTGCTGACTTTAGCTTCGTATCCATTGAGTTTAAAAGACTACTTGGATTAAAAACTAGCAAACTAGATACACCCTACTCTATAGAACTGGCTAATGGTAAAACTATTGAAACGAGAGAGGTCGCAAAAGATTGTAAGTTAGAACTCTGTGGGCACGAGTTTGGGATTGATCTATTGCCGGTCGTATTGGGAAGTTTTGACATCGTTGTCGGCATGGACTGGTTGTCCGCGCACCGTGCCATTGTGGTTTGCAACGATAAAGTTATTCAAGTTCCCCTCGCAAACGGTGAAACTCTCTCAATTCAAGGGGAAAGACACGGGACGCCACTAAGGATTATTTCGAGCATGAAGGCTCGTAAGTGTCTGAGAAAAGGACTTGTCGCATTCTTGGCACACGTAGTGGACAAGAAGGCCGACGAGCAAAAGTTGGAAGACATTCCAGTCGCCAGAGATTTTCCGGATGTATTTCCAGAAGATTTGCCGGGGTTGCCGCCACCTCGACAAGTCGAGTTCCGCATCGACCTCGTTCCCGGAGCAGCTCCTGTGGCACGATCGCCATACCGCCTAGCTCCATCAGAGATGCAGGAACTGTCCAGCCAGCTACAAGAATTATTGGACAAAGGTTTTATAAGACCGAGTTTCTCACCTTGGGGAGCTCCCGTCTTATTTGTGAAGAAGAAGGATGGCACATTTCGCATGTGCATCGACTATCGAGAGCTGAACAAGCTAACCATCAAGAATCGCTATCCTCTCCCCAGGATCGACGATTTATTTGATCAGCTCCAAGGTTCCAGCTATTACTCCAAGATCGATTTGAGGTCAGGCTATCACCAGTTGCGTATACAAGAAGAAGATGTACCAAAAACGGCCTTCAGAACCCGGTATGGACACTATGAATTTTTGGTGATGCCGTTCGGCTTAACCAACGCACCAGCGGTTTTCATGGACCTAATGAACCGCGTGTGTAAGCCATACCTGGACAAATTCGTCATAGTCTTCATTGACGATATTTTGATCTATTCACGCACGAAAGAAGACCACGAGAATCACCTTCGGTTAATTCTTGAAGTATTACGCAAAGAGAAGCTCTATGCTAAATTCTCGAAATGTGACTTTTGGATTCGGGAAGTTCACTTTTTAGGCCACGTGGTAAACGAGAAGGGCATACACGTGGATCCCGCCAAGATCGAGGCAATTAAGAATTGGGAAGCCCCTCGAACTCCCACCGAAGTACGACAATTTCTAGGCCTTGCGGGTTATTACAGAAGGTTCATCGAGAACTTTTCAAAAATAGCACAAGCTTTAACCATGCTAACCCAAAAGGATAAGAAATTTGAGTGGACGGAAAAGCAAGAGGCAGCATTCCAATTGTTAAAAGACAAGTTATGTGGCGCTCCGATACTGTCACTTCCAGACGGTACGGAAGATTTTGTGGTTTACTGTGATGCCTCGCATCAAGGTTTGGGATGTGTATTGATGCAGCGGGAAAAAGTAATAGCATATGCTTCCAGGCAACTGAAAATCCATGAGAAGAACTACACTACACACGATTTGGAATTAGGTGCAGTGGTGTTCGCTCTCAAGATATGGAGGCACTATTTGTACGGAACCAAGTGCACAATTTTCACTGATCATAAGAGTTTGCAACACATCTTTGATCAGAAGGATTTAAACATGCGACAAAGGAGATGGGTTGAATTATTAAATGATTACGATTGTGAAATAAAGTACCATCCCGGTAAGGCGAACGTCGTAGCCGACGCCTTGAGTCGCAAGGAACGGGTTAAACCATTGCGTGTTCAAGCTTTGGGTCTGACTATCCACACGAATCTGACTGAACGAATTCGTGAAGCTCAAGTTAACGCCCTTAAACCCGAGAATGTCAAAGGTGAAAGGTTACGAAAGATGGTTGATTCACTGGAACCAAAAGCGGACCAGACACTGTATTTCATGAATAGAATTTGGGTCCCAGTATATGGTGGATTGCGTGAGCTAGTATTGGCCGAAGCTCACAGTTCTAGATATTCGGTTCACCCTGGTGCAGACAAGATGTTCCACGATTTGAAGGAACTTTATTGGTGGCCGAATTTCAAAAGGGATATAGCAGCCTATGTTGCGCGATGTTTGACTTGCGCAAAGGTCAAGGCTGAGCACCAGAAGCCTTCCGGTTTGCTCCAGCAACCGGAAATACCGGAATGGAAATGGGAACGAATCACCATGGATTTCATTACCAAGTTACCTAAGACGACAAGCGGCCATGACATGATCTGGGTAATCGTAGATCGATTGACGAAATCTGCACACTTCCTCCCGATACGCGAAACGGATAGGTTGGAGAAACTGACCCGTTTGTACATTAAGGAAGTGGTATCTAAACACGGCGTACCTGTTTCTATCATCTCCGATCGAGATAGTCGTTTCACTTCCAGATTTTGGGAAAGTTTAAATGAAGCCCTCGGTACTCGCCTCGACATGAGCACCGCATATCACCCCCAAACGGATGGCCAAAGTGAACGAACCATCCAGACCTTGGAGGATATGTTACGGGCATGCGCGATTGATTTCGGAGGTAATTGGGATACGCACTTGCCATTGGTAGAATTTTCTTATAACAACAGTTATCATACGAGCATTCAAGCCGCACCGTTTGAAGCTCTATATGGACGCAAGTGCCGATCGCCATTATGTTGGGCGGAAGTTGGAGAAAAACAACTCACCGGGCCCGAAATTGTTCAAGAGACCACGGATAAGGTCTTTTTGATAAAGGAACGCCTCAAAGCGGCCCGGGACCGCCAGAAAAGCTATGCTGATATGAGGCGAAAGCCTTTGGAGTTTCAAGTCGGAGACAGGGTCCTACTGAAAGTGTCACCTTGGAAAGGTGTCGCGCGCTTTGGGAAGCGCGGAAAATTGAACCCACGATATATTGGACCGTTCGAAGTCTTGTCCAGGGTAGGCACAGTGGCATACAAGCTCAAGTTGCCTCAAGAGCTTAGTGGAATACACGACACGTTTCATGTGTCAAATTTGAAAAAGTGCCTATCCGACGAAACTCTCATTATTCCAGCAGACGAAATCCAGATTGACGACAAGTTACATTTTGTTGAAGAACCAATCGAGGTAACTGATTGGAAGGTCCAAAAACTTAGGCGCAGCAAGATCAGATTGGTCAAAGTGCGCTGGAATGCCAAGCGTGGACCGGAGTTCACGTGGGAAAGGCTGGACCGGATGAAGCAAAAATACCCCGCCCTATTCGAGAAGACACCTGTACCGGAGAACTCGAAGTGAATTCCGGGACGGAATTCTCTTAACGGGGGGAGAATGTAACAACCGGCAAAAATAAGGTAATTCCGTACAAATTAATTAATATATGATTAACGTAATTAAATGCAATTATGTGTGATTTAATTATCAAGGCCTTAGGGGATAGCAATTTCCAAATAGTGCATAGGAATGCATACGTTTAATGGTAAAGCATGATTGGATCATGTGTAACTGGCTAGACAATTCCTGCATCTCGGGAGGTGCAAGACGGTAGGGGGCCCGAGCAATAGGAGCAGCCCCCGGTACAAGATCAATACCGAACTCGACTTGACGATGAGGAGGAAGGCCAGATAAATCATCGGGAAAAACATCAGAAAACTCGCGTACCACCGGAATGTCGTCAATCTTCTTCTCATCACTAGTGGAAACAGATAAAAGCGCCAATACAGCTGGATAACCCTTTCGGAGACACTTAAGGGCTTTCATGCTAGAGATGATGTTTAGCGAAACACCAGCCTTGATACCGTACACAGGAAGAAATTCTCCATCAGGGAGAGGAATCCGAATAACCTTATCGTAACAGACAATCTCCGCGCGATACAAGGATAACCAATCCATTCCTACCACAACGTCAAAACTACCCAAAGGTACCGGCATAAGATCGATGGGAAACGATAAACCCGACAACTCTAACTGACACTCCCGAAGAACACTAGTAGCTTCAATCGTTTTACCGTCAGCCAACTCAATAATATACTTGGTCTCTAATGGTACAGATACTACATCTAGCAGTCGACTAACACCCATGGATACAAAACTCTTGTCGGCACCAGAATCAAATAACACACTAACAGAATGATTATTGAGAAGAAACGTACCGGTGACTGTATCAGGGTCCTGCCTAGCCTCAGCAGCTCCAATGACGAAGGCACGTGCATTTCTGCCGCCGCCCCCGTTGTTACCATTCCCGTTGTTACCACCCTGTTTCAGTTTTGGGCAATCCTTCTTGTAATGCCCAGTGTCACCGCAGTTGTAGCATCCTTGTTTCCCTGTAGTCCCCTGAGTAGTCGGAGCTGAACTGTTAGTCGGAGCCTGAGTCGATGGAAGTGTAACCCGACAGTCTTTAGCATAGTGGCCTGTTCGCTGGCAGCGGTGACAACGGTTACTGTCGCAGTTCCCTAGGTGATGGCGTCCACACTTGTTGCATTTGGGCAGTTTTCCTGCATAACCACCCTGCTTATTACCCGAAGACGATGACCCCCCATTATCAAACTTTTTACCCTGCTGCGTAGACCCAGATCCCTTCCCGTCGTTTTCCCACTTGCGCTTATTGTTCTCTGGAGCCTTAGCAGTCGAACCTTTCGCCGGCAAAATCCCCTCGTTCACCTTTAAATTAGTCATCCTATGTGCAGATCGAACTACCTCCGCATAAGTAGGATGATTCCCAGCAGCCACTAACCCTGCAATTTCCGGCACTAACCCTGAGACATAATGTTCAATCTTACGATACTCCGGCACGTGCAAATCGGGACACAGCACCGCCAACTCATTCCTCCTAACCGTATACTTCTCGATTTCCGACCCAATCATCTTGAGGTTCCACACCTCATGTTCCAGCTTCTGTACCTCTTCTCTCGGGCAATACTCCCGCTTCAGCAACTGCACAAAGTTCTCCCACGGCATAGCATATGCCTCCCCAATACCCATATTCTGGGTAATACCATTCCACCAAGTCAATGCCACGTCTTGAAATAACGCAGCCGAATACTTCACCCGATCTTCTGGGAGACAGTTACACATCAAGAATACCGACTCCACTTTCTCCAACCACCTAAGCAAACTGACCGCACCCTCGGTGCCAGAGAATTCCTGGGGCTTGCAGTCCCGGAACATCTTATAGGTGCACATGGGTGGGGGTGGGTCAACAGGACCACCTGAAATGAAACGTATGAGAAACCACGAATAACGTACACAAGACTCACCAATGAGGTAAAGAAAATGGATAAAACAACTTACCACCACCGTTGTGCCCTAACTGAAAGGCAGCCTGGAGCAAGTTGTTCAGATCAGCCTGTGACATGTTAATACCTCCACCACGACCACCAGCACCACCACGACCACCACCACGTCCACCATTGCGACCACCTCCTCGTCCTCCACGCACTCCAGACATGATTCTGGCAGAAAGAACGAGAAAATTTAGTTTCGTAGTTAAAAATAACCACTAATGTTCACAAGATTAAAGCCAGATCCAATTCAGGACTATCCCCTCAAACCCAGAGCTCACTAGTGCTTCCATGCATTTCGTTTTATGACTTTGTGTGCACCCAAAATGATAAAACGCTCTACATGGTCCTCCAAGTGTTCTCCTAGTTCAAAGGTCAAATCACCGAACATAGACTCTCAGCTACACACCGTAATACTACGGTAGTTCATGACAAGTGTTTCTATTGGAGTGCGAAAGGGAGATGTCCGAGCCTTGGACAAATCTCAAGAACACACGAGTTACCCCAATAGACCACACTGCCTAGAAAACAAGTAACCCAACCTAAGATAGAACGGATGATGTAACGTAGAAAGACCAACGATTTAGAGACACCCCGACAAGACCTTACGTAACCCACTATAACGTTTAGTACCATGTGATCGTCTAGTGTGTGCGACTCGGCTATAGACTAGACTCTACATGCAGTCCTAGTTCACTATAACCATTGGCTCTGATACCAATCTGTCACACCCTCAAAATCCACTTGCGGAGTTTTACCGCGAGGCGCATGACAAACCAGGATCCAAACCAACGATCACAATAAACAAGTCTAAATGTAATTAATGCAATACCAAAACATAGTTTTAAAATCCCGTTTACAGCGGAAGCTTATTCAAAATAAAGTTCAACATAAATAACCAAAGTTCAATGTTTATGAAATCATGCAACTCTATCTAGACGCCGTGCAGACGCGTGCGCCCTAGTTCCATTGTGCTACCTTAGCGACCTGAGAAAACATGTAAAAGTTTACGTCAGCACAAAAATGCTGGTGAGTTTACAGGTTTGCAGTTCAAGTACCAAGTTCACCTGTCCATACTATAACAAATAGAAAACCAGTATACGCTAGCTAGGCGTACGTTTTGTTACTACCACGATTGGAAAACCATTACTAACTCGAATACCAGTTGTTATGCCCGAATAGTTCCAAATGTTCCTGTTGTTCCTGTTTGAGACAATATGCACTCGCCCGGCCCTCCAAGCCGACGAGCGGGGTTGGTCACTCCCAATAGCGCTATTCACATTTCCCCGTTGTGCAAACCCGCACATTCATGGTTCCCCCCGGGACTTCCAAAGATCGTGTAGTATACGTTAGAACCCATAGTATGACAGAATTTACCAAACAATCGTTTTAACACATGTTTTCTCCCCCGAAAGTATAAAACCAGTTTAAAAGAGGGGCCGTAAACTCACCTTAAGTTGCTTTACTCCTAATCCCGAGTAAACTCAGCTGCTATGTTAGCCCCGTACAGTGGCGACCTAACATATGACAGTTACAAGTACTTAGACTAATAACCCGCAGGTTAATTAGTCCCTAGATGTCCAGACCATAACCAAGTTTGTTTGAAAACACCGTGACTGTTTAACCGACCCAAAGGACAAGACTCGACATCCCATTGGTGACCCGAGACTCCCCGTGTTATGTTTACGCTCCAAAACATACAATAACGCAAGTATACTTAACATACGTTAACACACAACAAGTTATAGCACATAGTTCACGTATCACCGAAATACATCCAAATATATGTTACCAAGTTATTAGACATGTTACGGGGTTCCTAGCATGTTACTACATGTTAAATCGGGTCTCGGAATGCTAATTTACACTTACAGCAGCAGTACACGCGATTAGGAAAAGTCAACTAGTGATTAGGAAAGTCAACTAGTGATTAGACATCCTATTCGCCCCTATTATAGGCGAATAGGGGCTATTCCCCTTTACTTCATGCGATTAGGGGCTATTCCCCTGAACTTACTAGTGATTAGGGCTATTCGCATGAACTTACTAGTGATTAGGGCTACTCGCATGAACTTACTAGTGAATAGGCTTCTACTCGCATGAACTTACTAGTGAATAGGCTTCTACTCGCCTATATATAGGCGATTAGCCTTGTACTCGCATGAGTTATAGGCGATTAGCATTGCTACTCGCCTGTAACCATGCTGTTCCAATTTTTCGCGCGTTTAACGCTCCAAATCAGATCCAGAACGTGTGTAACTACCCAATATCATCCCAAACACTATCCTAAACATGTTTAACCCAAAACCCTTCGTTCAACCTCGTATAATCAGTCCTGCATGCAACCCAAAACAATCCAAACACTATTCACATAGCATGCAACATCAATTAACGCATGTAATCATAACCCTATTATCCGATTACTGAGTTCTCCATCATCATACTAACAATATTAATTCTGACCTAGCATGATAATACATCAAAACATCATCAAGATCCATAAAAATCCTATCTTTCTAATCATACATACCCATAACGCATGTTAATTAGTTATAATCTGTTTAACAACCCTCATTGACGATTTTCAGAAAACTTTTTCGTTTATGAACAGGTCTGGACCATTAGGGATTGATTAAAAACATTTACAAAGTGTTATGGATGAGAATCAAACCTTAGAATTGTAAAAGAATGATGATTAGACCTTGAAACCTTGTGTTTTTGATCAAAATCGCCTTCCAGAGGTTGTTTAAGTGTTTGGGGCGGTTATGGGACGACTAGGGTTGATATTAGGGAGTTTAGGAGGTTAAGTATTGTATTTATAGGTGTTTCTAGTCGTTCCAGCACGTTACATGCGATTGTGCAGCAGTTCAGGCGATTAGGGCTTGTAATCGCCTGATGTTCATGTGATTAGGGGCCTATTCGCCCTTAACATCACACGAGTAGGGGCTAATCGCCCTTAAGGGCTCCCTACTCGCCTCCCCTATAGGGGAGTAGACCCCCTACTCGCCTATAGGGTTTTGCCTTGTGTGTTTTGCGCGTTAAACCCCGTTTTAACATATGTTAATGCATATTCATGTACCGACAAGTCATATAATGATTGTAAACACATAACACAAGTAAATACACATATTTACACTCGTTCACCAATTCCCGGGACTCGAGACTCGTATGTTCCGTATGCCCTGACAATCCTACAAATCGTCATCGTTTGTACACTTGGTTAAGGACCGACATCTAACGAACCTCTAGACCAACATCCAATGATCTTCTAGACTAACCAATAGTTCCCGAACCATATCCCGACTTAACTAACCCAGTTACGTACAATATACGCGTGACTCGCTAAGGTAGACTTTCATCTAGACAACGTTGTTAACCCGAATTTGCCAGGTGTCACATCATCCCCACGTTAAAAGAATTTTCGTCCCGAAAATTGCGTAAGTAACAAAAGAAACAACGAAGGGAATAAACAAACAGATAGGAATCAATAGAGAGTAGAAATCAAGAGAGAGATTTACCCGAGGTGTCACATCATCCCCACGTTAAAAGGAATCTCGACCCGAGATTCATTCAGCTGCCGAAGAGACATGTCTCGACTCGAATGCTTCTTTAGGAAAGAGGTGAGGATACTTAGACTTCATCTGATCCTCCCGTTCCCATGTATATTCCGGTCCCCGGTTCGAATTCCACCGAACCTTAACGATACGAATCTTGCTGTGACGTAGGCTACGAATCTTGTAATCGAGGATCTCCACAGGTTCTTCCACAATCCGAAGACGATCATCAACCTTGATCTCTTCTAGTGGAACGATGAGAGACTCGTCAGCCAGACACTTCTTCAAGTTTGACACGTGAAAGACGTTATGTACGTTACCGAGCTCCGTCGGCAGATCAAGTCGATATGCCACCGGCCCAATCCGTTCCAGGATCGTAAATGGGCCGACATATCGCGGATTGAGTTTGCCACGCTTTCCAAAGCGTATGACGCCCTTCCACGGTGAGACTTTTAGAAGTACCTTGTCATTGACTTGGAACTCTAGTGGTTTGCGACGCTGATCAGCATAACTCTTTTGCCGGTCCCGTGCCGCCGCCAACCGATTTCGAATCTGTACGATCTTTTCCGAAGTTTCGTACACTAGTTCAGGCCCAGTGAGTTGACTCTCGCCCACTTCAGCCCAACAAAGAGGAGAGCGGCATTTCCGTCCGTACAGTGCCTCGAACGGAGCAGCCTTGATGCTCGTGTGATAACTGTTGTTGTACGAGAATTCTACCAACGGCAGATGAGCTTCCCAACCCTTGCCAAAATCGATCACACACGCCCGCAGCATGTCTTCTAAAGTTTGAATCGTACGCTCACTCTGACCGTCAGTCTGTGGATGGTAAGCCGTACTCATGTCTAGTTGGGTACCCAAAGCCTTGTGCAAAGACTTCCAGAAGTGAGAAGTAAAATGGGAGTCACGATCCGAGATAATAGAAACAGGTACCCCGTGCTTAGAAACAACTTCTTTCAAGTAGAGACGAGCCAAACGATCCATGGTGTCGGTCTCCTTAATAGCAAGAAAATGAGCTGATTTCGTTAACCGATCGACAATCACCCATATCTTGTCGTTCCCGCTTGGTGACTTAGGAAGTTGTGTGATAAAATCCATAGTAATCCGTTCCCATTTCCATTCCGGAATTTCAGGTTGTTGCAGGAGACCCGACGGTTTCTGGTATTCCACCTTGACCTTAGCACAGGTCAAGCATTTGCTCACGTATGAGGCTATGTCCGACCTCATGTTTGGCCACCAGTAAAGCACTTTCAGATCTTGGTACATCTTATCCGAACCAGGATGAATAGAATACCGGGACTTATGAGCCTCATCAAGAACAAGCTCCCGTAGTCCCCCGAATAAAGGAACCCATATGCGTTCTGCGAAATAGTGCAGGCCATCAGGCCTTCGCTCTAGGTGCTTGTCGGCACCGTGCATGGTTTCAGCTTTAAGGTTTTCCTCCTTCAAAGCTTCCAATTGGGCAGAACGGAGTTGATCAGGTAACGATGAATGAATAGTGAGCTGCAACGCCCGAACGCGACGAGGTTTAGAAGATTCCTTCCTGCTCAAGGCGTCTGCTACAACATTCGCCTTGCCAGGATGATACTTAATAGCACAATCATAATCGTTCAAAAGTTCGATCCAACGGCGCTGCCGTATGTTCAAGTGTTGTTGGTCGAAAATGTGTTGGAGACTCTTGTGATCGGTGTAGATGGTGCATTTGGTACCGTACAAGTAATGTCTCCAAATTTTCAACGCGAATACCACAGCACCCAACTCCAAGTCATGAGTTGTGTAGTTCTTCTCGTGCACTTTGAGTTGACGAGAAGCATATGCAATCACTTTCTCGCGCTGCATCAACACGCAACCGAGTCCATGAATGGAAGCATCACAGTAAACGACAAAATCATCAGGACCCTCAGGTAAAGACAGAATAGGAGCAGAACACAGTTTAGACTTCAGTTCCTCAAACGCGGACTCTTGTGATTCACCCCAGTCGAACTTCTTATCCTTCTGAGTGAGAGTGGTGAGGGGTTGAGCAATCTTCGAGAACCCCTGAATGAAACGACGATAATAGCCCGCAAGGCCTAGGAATTGCCGCACCTCAGTTGGCGTCTTAGGTGCTCCCCAGTCCTTGATCGCTTCGATTTTAGCGGGATCGACATGAATTCCTAGTTCATTAACCACATGTCCTAGGAATTGAACTTCGCGTAACCAAAAGTCACACTTTGAGAATTTGGCGTAAAGTTGCTCCCGTCGCAAGAGCTCCAAAACTAACCGCAGATGTTCCCCGTGTTCGATCTCGTTCTTGGAGTAGATCAGAATGTCATCAATAAACACAATGACAAACTTGTCCAGATACGGTTTACAGACGCGGTTCATCAAGTCCATGAAAACCGCCGGTGCGTTCGTGAGACCGAAAGGCATGACCAAGAATTCGAAATGGCCATAACGTGTTCGAAAAGCAGTCTTTGCAACGTCAGCCTCCCTGACGCGCAGCTGGTGATAACCGGACCTCAAATCGATCTTGGAATAATAACTAGAACCCTGAAGCTGGTCGAACAGATCATCAATACGTGGAAGAGGATATCGATTCTTGACGGTCAACTTGTTCAGTTCTCTGTAGTCTACACACAATCGGAAACTCCCATCCTTCTTCTTGACAAATAAAATCGGGGCTCCCCAAGGGGAAGAACTTGGCCGGATGAAACCCTTGTCCAAGAGTTCCTGTAACTGGCTAGACAATTCCTGCATCTCGGGAGGTGCAAGACGGTAGGGGGCCCGAGCAATAGGAGCAGCCCCCGGTACAAGATCAATACCGAACTCGACTTGACGATGAGGAGGAAGGCCAGATAAATCATCGGGAAAAACATCAGAAAACTCGCGTACCACCGGAATGTCGTCAATCTTCTTCTCATCACTAGTGGAAACAGATAAAAGCGCCAATACAGCTGGATAACCCTTTCGGAGACACTTAAGGGCTTTCATGCTAGAGATGATGTTTAGCGAAACACCAGCCTTGATACCGTACACAGGAAGAAATTCTCCATCAGGGAGAGGAATCCGAATAACCTTATCGTAACAGACAATCTCCGCGCGATACAAGGATAACCAATCCATTCCTACCACAACGTCAAAACTACCCAAAGGTACCGGCATAAGATCGATGGGAAACGATAAACCCGACAACTCTAACTGACACTCCCGAAGAACACTAGTAGCTTCAATCGTTTTACCGTCAGCCAACTCAATAATATACTTGGTCTCTAATGGTACAGATACTACATCTAGCAGTCGACTAACACCCATGGATACAAAACTCTTGTCGGCACCAGAATCAAATAACACACTAACAGAATGATTATTGAGAAGAAACGTACCGGTGACTGTATCAGGGTCCTGCCTAGCCTCAGCAGCTCCAATGACGAAGGCACGTGCATTTCTGCCGCCGCCCCCGTTGTTACCATTCCCGTTGTTACCACCCTGTTTCAGTTTTGGGCAATCCTTCTTGTAATGCCCAGTGTCACCGCAGTTGTAGCATCCTTGTTTCCCTGTAGTCCCCTGAGTAGTCGGAGCTGAACTGTTAGTCGGAGCCTGAGTCGATGGAAGTGTAACCCGACAGTCTTTAGCATAGTGGCCTGTTCGCTGGCAGCGGTGACAACGGTTACTGTCGCAGTTCCCTAGGTGATGGCGTCCACACTTGTTGCATTTGGGCAGTTTTCCTGCATAACCACCCTGCTTATTACCCGAAGACGATGACCCCCCATTATCAAACTTTTTACCCTGCTGCGTAGACCCAGATCCCTTCCCGTCGTTTTCCCACTTGCGCTTATTGTTCTCTGGAGCCTTAGCAGTCGAACCTTTCGCCGGCAAAATCCCCTCGTTCACCTTTAAATTAGTCATCCTATGTGCAGATCGAACTACCTCCGCATAAGTAGGATGATTCCCAGCAGCCACTAACCCTGCAATTTCCGGCACTAACCCTGAGACATAATGTTCAATCTTACGATACTCCGGCACGTGCAAATCGGGACACAGCACCGCCAACTCATTCCTCCTAACCGTATACTTCTCGATTTCCGACCCAATCATCTTGAGGTTCCACACCTCATGTTCCAGCTTCTGTACCTCTTCTCTCGGGCAATACTCCCGCTTCAGCAACTGCACAAAGTTCTCCCACGGCATAGCATATGCCTCCCCAATACCCATATTCTGGGTAATACCATTCCACCAAGTCAATGCCACGTCTTGAAATAACGCAGCCGAATACTTCACCCGATCTTCTGGGAGACAGTTACACATCAAGAATACCGACTCCACTTTCTCCAACCACCTAAGCAAACTGACCGCACCCTCGGTGCCAGAGAATTCCTGGGGCTTGCAGTCCCGGAACATCTTATAGGTGCACATGGGTGGGGGTGGGTCAACAGGACCACCTGAAATGAAACGTATGAGAAACCACGAATAACGTACACAAGACTCACCAATGAGGTAAAGAAAATGGATAAAACAACTTACCACCACCGTTGTGCCCTAACTGAAAGGCAGCCTGGAGCAAGTTGTTCAGATCAGCCTGTGACAGGTTAATACCTCCACCACGACCACCAGCACCACCACGACCACCACCACGTCCACCATTGCGACCACCTCCTCGTCCTCCACGCACTCCAGACATGATTCTGGCAGAAAGAACGAGAAAATTTAGTTTCGTAGTTAAAAATAACCACTAATGTTCACAAGATTAAAGCCAGATCCAATTCAGGACTATCCCCTCAAACCCAGAGCTCACTAGTGCTTCCATGCATTTCGTTTTATGACTTTGTGTGCACCCAAAATGATAAAACGCTCTACATGGTCCTCCAAGTGTTCTCCTAGTTCAAAGGTCAAATCACCGAACATAGACTCTCAGCTACACACCGTAATACTACGGTAGTTCATGACAAGTGTTTCTATTGGAGTGCGAAAGGGAGATGTCCGAGCCTTGGACAAATCTCAAGAACACACGAGTTACCCCAATAGACCACACTGCCTAGAAAACAAGTAACCCAACCTAAGATAGAACGGATGATGTAACGTAGAAAGACCAACGATTTAGAGACACCCCGACAAGACCTTACGTAACCCACTATAACGTTTAGTACCATGTGATCGTCTAGTGTGTGCGACTCGGCTATAGACTAGACTCTACATGCAGTCCTAGTTCACTATAACCATTGGCTCTGATACCAATCTGTCACACCCTCAAAATCCACTTGCGGAGTTTTACCGCGAGGCGCATGACAAACCAGGATCCAAACCAACGATCACAATAAACAAGTCTAAATGTAATTAATGCAATACCAAAACATAGTTTTAAAATCCCGTTTACAGCGGAAGCTTATTCAAAATAAAGTTCAACATAAATAACCAAAGTTCAATGTTTATGAAATCATGCAACTCTATCTAGACGCCGTGCAGACGCGTGCGCCCTAGTTCCATTGTGCTACCTTAGCGACCTGAGAAAACATGTAAAAGTTTACGTCAGCACAAAAATGCTGGTGAGTTTACAGGTTTGCAGTTCAAGTACCAAGTTCACCTGTCCATACTATAACAAATAGAAAACCAGTATACGCTAGCTAGGCGTACGTTTTGTTACTACCACGATTGGAAAACCATTACTAACTCGAATACCAGTTGTTATGCCCGAATAGTTCCAAATGTTCCTGTTGTTCCTGTTTGAGACAATATGCACTCGCCCGGCCCTCCAAGCCGACGAGCGGGGTTGGTCACTCCCAATAGCGCTATTCACATTTCCCCGTTGTGCAAACCCGCACATTCATGGTTCCCCCCGGGACTTCCAAAGATCGTGTAGTATACGTTAGAACCCATAGTATGACAGAATTTACCAAACAATCGTTTTAACACATGTTTTCTCCCCCGAAAGTATAAAACCCGTTTAAAAGAGGGGCCGTAAACTCACCTTAAGTTGCTTTACTCCTAATCCCGAGTAAACTCAGCTGCTATGTTAGCCCCGTACAGTGGCGACCTAACATATGACAGTTACAAGTACTTAGACTAATAACCCGCAGGTTAATTAGTCCCTAGATGTCCAGACCATAACCAAGTTTGTTTGAAAACACCGTGACTGTTTAACCGACCCAAAGGACAAGACTCGACATCCCATTGGTGACCCGAGACTCCCCGTGTTATGTTTACGCTCCAAAACATACAATAACGCAAGTATACTTAACATACGTTAACACACAACAAGTTATAGCACATAGTTCACGTATCACCGAAATACATCCAAATATATGTTACCAAGTTATTAGACATGTTACGGGGTTCCTAGCATGTTACTACATGTTAAATCGGGTCTCGGAATGCTAATTTACACTTACAGCAGCAGTACACGCGATTAGGAAAAGTCAACTAGTGATTAGGAAAGTCAACTAGTGATTAGACATCCTATTCGCCCCTATTATAGGCGAATAGGGGCTATTCCCCTTTACTTCATGCGATTAGGGGCTATTCCCCTGAACTTACTAGTGATTAGGGCTATTCGCATGAACTTACTAGTGATTAGGGCTACTCGCATGAACTTACTAGTGAATAGGCTTCTACTCGCATGAACTTACTAGTGAATAGGCTTCTACTCGCCTATATATAGGCGATTAGCCTTGTACTCGCATGAGTTATAGGCGATTAGCATTGCTACTCGCCTGTAACCATGCTGTTCCAATTTTTCGCGCGTTTAACGCTCCAAATCAGATCCAGAACGTGTGTAACTACCCAATATCATCCCAAACACTATCCTAAACATGTTTAACCCAAAACCCTTCGTTCAACCTCGTATAATCAGTCCTGCATGCAACCCAAAACAATCCAAACACTATTCACATAGCATGCAACATCAATTAACGCATGTAATCATAACCCTATTATCCGATTACTGAGTTCTCCATCATCATACTAACAATATTAATTCTGACCTAGCATGATAATACATCAAAACATCATCAAGATCCATAAAAATCCTATCTTTCTAATCATACATACCCATAACGCATGTTAATTAGTTATAATCTGTTTAACAACCCTCATTGACGATTTTCAGAAAACTTTTTCGTTTATGAACAGGTCTGGACCATTAGGGATTGATTAAAAACATTTACAAAGTGTTATGGATGAGAATCAAACCTTAGAATTGTAAAAGAATGATGATTAGACCTTGAAACCTTGTGTTTTTGATCAAAATCGCCTTCCAGAGGTTGTTTAAGTGTTTGGGGCGGTTATGGGACGACTAGGGTTGATATTAGGGAGTTTAGGAGGTTAAGTATTGTATTTATAGGTGTTTCTAGTCGTTCCAGCACGTTACATGCGATTGTGCAGCAGTTCAGGCGATTAGGGCTTGTAATCGCCTGATGTTCATGTGATTAGGGGCCTATTCGCCCTTAACATCACACGAGTAGGGGCTAATCGCCCTTAAGGGCTCCCTACTCGCCTCCCCTATAGGGGAGTAGACCCCCTACTCGCCTATAGGGTTTTGCCTTGTGTGTTTTGCGCGTTAAACCCCGTTTTAACATATGTTAATGCATATTCATGTACCGACAAGTCATATAATGATTGTAAACACATAACACAAGTAAATACACATATTTACACTCGTTCACCAATTCCCGGGACTCGAGACTCGTATGTTCCGTATGCCCTGACAATCCTACAAATCGTCATCGTTTGTACACTTGGTTAAGGACCGACATCTAACGAACCTCTAGACCAACATCCAATGATCTTCTAGACTAACCAATAGTTCCCGAACCATATCCCGACTTAACTAACCCAGTTACGTACAATATACGCGTGACTCGCTAAGGTAGACTTTCATCTAGACAACGTTGTTAACCCGAATTTGCCAGGTGTCACATGATGGGTCTTGTATATAGAGATCATGATAGTTTATAAAGATTAACCAAGATTTGCAAGTAACCTCCTCCATCATACATACATACACGGCTCTATATACACACACACATATCATATCTTTCAAAATATCCCAAGTACACAACTCAATCCTCCATAAGATTTCTTGGATCTTTAGAATGATTACATGTGATAAGGCTTTATAAACATGTGTTAGAGGCTTGGAGTATCAAAGCAAAAGTCTTCCCTTTCCTTCTTCTTTTGGCCGTGAATTTTGCACCTCCCCCATACTTCATTCTTACAAGTTTTTACATCTCCAAAACACTTAAAACAATCCATCATCCAAACCCCTATTGTGTGTTTCAAGCTTGGAGCTTAACCATCAAGGAAGAACACACTAAACCCCTCTCAAAATCAAAGGTTTTGTCTTCCCTAGCCTTGTGCTAGTAGTAAGCATTCTTAACCTTGTTTTTGATTATTATTATCCATGTATGTGTTCTTAGAAGCAAGTTGTACATGAAGGGTTTAAAAGGTGGTTTTGAACATAATCTTTAATAGGTTTTACATGTGTAAAATGGATGATTAAAGATATGAAAATAAACCATGGATTTGATGATGATAATGTAATAATCTTGAAAATGCATAAAGTTTACATTTAAAACTAAGTAGGATGATGTTTTGGTTAAGATTATGGAATGAACTTGAATATGTTAAAAGTAACTTTAAATCATCTTATTATGATCATACATGGTATAATATATGGTGGAACATGCTAAAAGTTCATAAATAAAGAAGATGAAAAATTAAAGTAGCTTACTTAGGTGAATGAAATTTGGTTATGTTGAAGAAATACATAAAACACACATACAAGTAGTCTTCCATATGGAATGCAAGGCTAACAAAAGTGTTTTGATACAAAAATAACTTGCCAATAAAAAGTTGAATCTTCAAAGTCTACTATTTTGAGTGAAAAATGTTAACTTTGGAAGTTAGAGTGAAAAAATACAACTTTTGAAAGTTAAGGGACTAATATTGTAACTTTGAAAGTTAGAGGACTAAAATGGATATTTTAGAAACTATTAGTCCAAAAATACAAGTATGGAAAGTTTGGTGTCAAAAATGTAAGTAATAAATTCTAAGGATGATTTTGGTAAATACTAGTAGACATACTTGGGTATTTTGTATAGAAGAGTATTTTTGAAAGTTATAAAAATATAGAGGGTTTTAACATAAGGATTTTTATAAAATAAAGATTTTATAAAAATACTAAACAAACTTGAGAAACTTATACAAAAATGAATACTTTTATATAAATGGGAATATAAAAGTGTTGGAAACATTTTTGTAGTTAAGTTAACAAGTTGGGTTAAAAATACATAAGTATTTTAAACCATCCAAGTAACATGTGAAAAGAGGATGAAATATGGATAATATTTCTATAAAATACATGTTGGGAAAAACTTGGAAAAATTAACTAATCAAGTTAAGATATCGAACTAAGACGCGTTAACGAACCGCACACGGACAAATCATGAGAAAAATGCCATTGCGGCAAGATAAGAAAAATATATATTTTAAGAAGTAAAATATATATACATTATTGGTGAAAACTAATAAACACTTTCCTAAGTGTTGGAGGAATTATTCGTGGGAGAAACACATGACATAAACAAATAAGACGTTAAACAAACGTATATACTTAACAAGAAAAATTACACATTTATATATATGTACGCTCGTCTCGGCAAAATTCTAGTATATCTACTTAATGGGAAAGTAGATATGTGGGAAGGAAAGCCGCGACGAGAAGACAAAGATATATATATGTGTATGCCGTACCAACGAGATCCTAGTATATTTATTTGAATGGGAAAATAACTATACGGTATGGTGAGTTGAACCGGACGTTAAGAATATACAATCGAACGACAAGATCTTAGTATATTTGTTTAAATGGGAAAAACAAATGTGCGGCAAAGTGAGTCGGGTCGAGTGTTGAAATATATATTATGTCGAGCGATGCGATCTTAAGTATAATTATTTAAATGGGAAAATAATTATATGTTAAGTGAAGTCGAGTCGATGATAATAAGATACAAGTTAAGGAAATATTAACAAGAGTAATATATAACTTGTAACACAAAGGGTAATGTAACGCCAACGAAACCTAGGATACGCGCTTAATTAAACGGGATTTGGAATAACTTGTGGTCGGGAGTTGGGTGTACAACTTGCCAAGGCACATGCACTATAGGAATAGTGACTTATACGTCTAGGACGTTTGTAGGTGCGAGACCATCTTTGCTATCCGCCTAGTAATCCAGACAGAGTTTCAGGTGAGTTTCACGGCCCCATTTTAAACTATTTTCACGTTTTCCGGGGGAAAGATATGTTAGGGAAAATGTTTAACGGATTTATTACTTGAGGTGTGACCGCCACTCGGGGTTGAGTCCTCGCCTCTATAATCATTTATTCAGGGAAATGAAACCGGAGGAATATTGAATAGTACTATTGGTGCCTGACAAGGCCCACCCCTAATCGATAGCGTCGATTATGCATTAGGTTATGCCTGGGGTGCATATATTCTGAACTTAAGTCGTGGGAAACCGAGTAACGACTTGGAGCGGGGCATATTTATTTATACGTCTTGGTTTGATTATAGTCTTAAGTAGAGTTATAGGAATTTGCAACTCCTATACATTGTCATAACATGGTATTTCCCAAGTAATCAAGTTTTGGAAACTAAAAACCTGTGAACTCACCAATATATTTTATATTGACGAAACTTTTAAACATATCTTTCAGGTAACTAGATGAAGAAGAACCAGGCAAGCTGGGTCAAGGAATCCTCCAATGCGGCGTCAAACTTTTGCGGGGTTTCACTTTTATTTCCCAAGGCATTTGGGATATATATGAGAAACCTCTATGATTATCTTAAAAACAATTTACTTTTGTGTACTGTTTGAACAAGATTTGACGTCATAATAAATGACCCATTTTCTTAAATTACTTGTGTTTAGCAATAACCTTGACTTTATGCTTTTGAACCGTCGCGCCACGTGTTTCCGCCATTGTCGTGGTGTGACAAACTTCAAAAACATAATCATTATTTTTGGGCCTTTTTATAAAATCTGTTGAGTTTACAACAGTTATTGAAACAAAAAAGTCCTTAAGTGTTTACCAGCGGATTGTGTAATCTGTAGAAGGAAAAAACCCGTCAAAAGACTTACTGTAACAACATTTTTATTACACAATTAAACTTGTTATTAAAGTGTCACTATAAAGTTAAATTTCAGAAATCTTTTCAAGTCGATAAATTAAATCTTGATATGTGTAATATACGATGAAGCAAAACAGGAAATGGATTGGTAATTTGTCACACCCTCAAATTTACACATGCGGAGTTTTACCGCGAGGCGCGTGACAAACCAGGATCCAAGTCAACGATTACAATAAACAACACTATATGAAAAATACGTAAACTGAAAACATAACTCTTATATCATAAAACTGTAGTGGAAGCAATATCAAGTTACAAAACCAAGTGTCGACATGTTCCAAAAAGGTTATTTCAAAAACATGAAACTAAAGCCCTAGACGCCATGCAGACCCGTGCGCCTAGTCCGTGTAGTGCTACCTTAGCGACCTGAGAAAAACATGCCAAAAAGACGTCAACATATAATGCTGGTGAGTTCACAGATTTTTATAAATGTTACCAAATGTTACCAAGTCCAAAACCTGTCAATACTATGTCAAGTGAAACCAAAGTACGCTAGCTAGGGGTATGTTTTGTTACTACTACAATTGGAAAACCATTACTGGACACGTTTAGCAAGTTTAGTACATGTTTAAGCCGCCCGAATAATGTTTAGCAAGTTTTGGATAGTTCGAGACAATATGCACCCGTCTGACCTCTAGTCTACGAGTGTGGCAGGTCACGCCCAATAGATCTATCCACATTTCCCCCGTTGTGCAACCCCACACATTCATGGTTTCCCCCGGGACTTCCAAAGATTGTATAGCAACTCAAAAGTAAACTATAGTATGACATATGTTCAAATAATAGTTTAGCGCATGTTTTCTCCCCCAAAAGAAAAACCAGTAAAAGTGGGGCTGTGAAACTCACCTTAGGTTGCGTTCTTCAATTAACAAATAAAAGCTAAGTCCTTGATAATCCCAACTACCAGAGATCTATCATAAAAGTTCACATAAGTGTTTTGACTAATAACCATAAGGTTATCTAGTCCCCGATTGTCCCGATCGTGACCAAGTATGTTTGAAAACACGCTTGACTGTTCAACCGACACACTAGACTGACCCGACATCTCGTTGGTGACCTATTACATAAACTAATCAGGTATACATAGATTACACATAAGGTTTAAGCATAAAACACTTAGTTTGTATCAAAAATCGCACATACGAAGAGATAGGGTCGAATCAGTGTTTCTGGAGTCTCATTCGACCCCAATGAACCTTGGTTCGACCCCCACTGGGTTCCTTCGACCCTAATACAAGTTCATTCTACCTAACATATGTTCCTTCGACCTTAACACATGTTCCTTCGACCTTAACATGTGTTAATTCAACATAAACCATGTTCGTTCGACCAAAACAAGCTTAGTTCGACCTGCAGTCTTCTGGTTCGACCCCCAGGAGTCTCCTTCGACCCAGCCTGCAGCATCAACTCTAAAACGCACCAAATCGCATCAAAACAGCCCGAAAACATCACGAAACATCATGAAACACAGTAGTCAAGTATGAATAACATATCCCTACGAAACCCTACCGATTTTACTCTAAAATCAATCCGTTTTAACACTTACCCAAAATGGTAAAATTATGGAAACGTCACATCATGCATGGAAACTTTACTCAATTTGGAAACTTTTTGAAATCCTTTCACAATAATCTCAAAATGCTCAGTTTAATGTGTTTATGAAAACCTCCAATAGTTTTATCAATAATAACAACATGCATTAAGCCCTAGATTTATCAAAATTTCCCAAAATAGACATAATATCATCATCCATCCAATTGTAACCTAAAACAATCATAAACCAACACCAATAGCAGCCCTAGATCATGTTTCTATCACTTGTACAGCAGTAAATGATAATACACACATAATAATATCACATAAAACACAACTTAACACATGTTTATTGGTATGAAAACTCATGTTTAATGATAGGGCTTTGTTTAGAAAGATGTTTGAAAGGTTTTTAATCATAAAAACAGCCTTAGAACAGATCTGGACATTTGGGGTTAGATGAAAACGAATCACAATGCTTTAAAAAGGGTTTTGGATCAAGAACACACCTTAGATCTTTGATTAGATGATGTTGGTAGGTTAGGTTATGAAAAACGAGAGCAAAAACTCCTTCCCCAGTGATTAAAATCGAAAGAGAGTGTTTAGAGGCGACTAGGGTTTGTGAAATGATGAAAAATGACAAAGTGTGCTATTTATACATATAGCTCCTTCGACCCCTTGCCTGGGTCGAATGGGATTTCTGGTGGTCGAATGAAGATTTTAAATGGCTTCTTCCTTTGGTTCGACCCCCCTTATGGTCGAACTAGAGTTGATGTTTTCCAGATTTCCCAGTTTTGTCGTTTTAACGCATTTTAACACATCCTAACACATGAACATGCAATCCTAACATATGTTAAGCATATAGAATCATGTATAATCATGTTTACACCTTTGAAACACGTTTTTGCACATTGTATTACATGTATGTATCAATCTACATATCACACTTAATTCAATTTATGTAACTTCACCAACAACGGGACTCACGACTAGTGTATACACAAAACAACCCCCAATGATCCTCCAGATCATTGAACCCTGGACAATCCTAACCTGACCCGACTCAACTGACCTAGTTAAGTCCGTTTATGAACGTTTTTCGCTAAGGTAGACTTATGTTTTACCAAAATGTTTAAGCCGAACATGCCGGGTGTCACATTGATCATTACAATCAAGTATAATGAATGATAAAATGTTATATCTTATATGAATCAATTAATTAATAATAATAACAATAACAATATTTGTTGTCAAAAGACTTATTATTTGTATTATATGTGACACCCGACAACTTCCGATCTACACTGACGTGATTTTTATTATTAAAATTAAATATTTATTTTAAATATTGTTAAATATAAAGTTTCGGAAGTTTACTGACCGTTTTTACAAGTGAAACTGCGACCGATTTAATTAACGCGATTTAAACGCGTGTTTTGATAACACGCGTCGGACATCGAAAATAATTATATTTATACTCGGTTTTGTATTTCGAACAAAACCGACAACTTTTTATAATTAATTATCGGGCCTAAGATAAAACCGAGACGTTTTACGTTTAAACGGGTTCGTATACGCGGTATTAACCTACCTAACAAAACCCTATATATAAAAGGCAAGCCTTCTTCTTCTTCCTTCATTTTTCACCAGCCACCACCCACATCACTCTCCCTCTAGAACCTCTCTCTCATCTCAGTCTCTCTCCATCTCTCTCTCACAGGTCTCTCTCTCTCCCTTCCTCGTCTTTCTCCCTCCTCCCTCTGTGCAGCGGCGGCTGGCCACCACCCCTCTTTTGGTGGTGGCGGCGCGTGTTTCTGAGCCCAAATCGGGCTGTGGTGGAGGTTAGTGGTAGGTGCGGGCTGTGGAGCGGTGGTAGGTGCGGCCTGTGACGGTGGTTATTATTAGGTCTCGGGTTTGCTGGTGGCGACGCGATGGTTTCTGGCCCGAATGGGGTTGGGTACGACGGGTTTTAGTGATTTCCGGTTGTTTAGAGTTGGGTTTGATGGAGAACGGGGGTAGTGGTGGTCTCGGGTGGATCTGGACGCCGAGGTGGGCTTGGACTCGTCACCAGTGGCTGAGGTGGTTGTTGGTTGTTCAAGTGGTGGTTTGACTGGTGGTGGAGCCGGTGTCGGGTGGTGCTCGTTTCCTCGGGTCCGATTCGGGGTCGGGTTTAGGTGGTGGTTTGTCCGGGTTTCTCAAGTCAGCGGCGGTGGGTTGGTTTCGAGTGAGCAGATCTGACGGGTTGTGGATTTTGAGCCTCGTTTTGGTCTCGGGTCATTTGTGTTCATTTCGGGTTTCGGGTCTCGGGTTGTTCGTTGGTCAATGGGTCGGCTCGGGTCAAGATGGGTCTGTTATGGGTCTTGTCAAATCGGGTCAGATTCGGTTTTGGGTTCGTGTTCGGGCTCGGTCAAACTTGGTCAACGGGTCAGATCTGGTTCGGTTCGAGGTGGCTCCGGGTTACGCGCGTACGAATCGGTATACTTTAATTCGTGTTTGTTATTATTATTGTGGATATTATAAATATTAATAAATATATTGATTCGAACGAAATAGTTTTGACTCGCGAACGAACCGAATAATAATAATAAATGTTAACTACATATTTATCGGACGACCGGTAATAGTGACTAAAATGCGTGACTTATAATATCGATATCGGACTAAATTGGTTGGACTATAATATATATATTGTTTTGTGTATTTATATAAATAAGTGCAGTTTATATAAAAGCGTCGAAACGTATAAGTCTCGTTTGATTGGGAATTGCGGATAAACAAATTGCAGTCTTGTGTTTTGAAGTTGATTTTGGGAATTTTTAGACAACTTGTGTTGTCTGGTTCGCACAAAAATAGAGGAGACTCTGCCGAAATTTTATAAAATCCAAAGCGCGACTAAGTTAATACCGTGGTGTATGTTTTTATGAATGAATTTCCAAGTGTTTTAATAAAGGTATTTATGTAAAATCGCGGCGCTTTGACAAAGATATTTGTAACAGTAATAAGTAAATTCCGGACAATATTTTGAAACATGAAACAAATATATATATATATATAGTTTTGCCAAACATCAAGTATGATGAGCTTTTAAAAGGTTTTCGCCAACGAAACTATATTTATTATTCGTATTCGAAAGTATATAAACGTCTGATTTACTTGGGAAAGCTTTATGCAAAACAAAGTTTTGAATACTTTAAATGTCGGATTTTGGGAATTAATGTAACATTTATTATTACTTTGAAACTAATAACAATAAGAATTATATTTTTGCAAAGTGTATTTTCCTAAAAGTAAACGTACAAGACAAATGCATTTATTTGACTAACGAGACGAGCTATGGCTCAAGATAAGTTATACGTTTCGTAGTAATAGTCCAACGTGGTGTGCACACGAATAGTGACAAGTGCGCAACTTGGGCACTATGTCGTGTGTTAACGCATAATTAAGATAAGTCACGATCGGTTCGACGAGTTAAAGCATATTAGTACTCGAGTTATACACGCGAGTCTAGATAGTTGGATAAACTATCTTTTAGCCGGATAATAGGCTAGGTTTATATGTGTTAGACTTTAAGGTGTCCTTTGTTGTATTAGGGCACGAGGAAGTCGGTCAAAGCTTCGGGCTTGTTTGCTAGCTTAGCATGGAAATTAAGGTGAGTTCATGACCCCGCTTTTTACTGTTTTATAAATGTTTTCGGGGTGGAAGACATGCTTCTTTTATGAAAACCTGAGAAATTCCAAACGAACAAGTTTTTGAAAAATGAAAGGGGCGCGTGAGTGTCACGACCCTACTTTTACTGGTTTTACTTTCGGGGAAGAAACATGCTACATACTTACTTACTAAAGGTCATGTTATACTATGGTTACTTTACATTACTATACGGCTTTTATGGAAAGTCCCAGGGGGAAACCATGAATGTGCGGGGATGCACAACGAGGGAAATGTGGATAGATCTATTAGGCCTTACAAACCCAACCCGACGGCTGGGAGCCGGACGGGTGCATATTGTCTCTAACACTTGGGGGTTGCCGAGGCATCGGTAATCCCGTCCGTATGGGTTGGCTTCAACACTTATACCGGTTTAGTAATGGGTTCCCAACCGTAGTAGTAAAAACACTTAACGTCTAGCTAACGTTCTTATGACATAGTATTAACGGGAATGATCTTTTCAGACTTACGGAAACTCTTTTATAAAAACTTGTGGAATCATTTTTGCAAAACTTATGAACTCACCAGCTTTATGTTGACTTTTTAAGTATGTCTTTCAGGTTTAAACTTTGGTTACGGCACGGTTGGAGTGGGCGACGTCTTGGGATCGGGGATCCTAGAGGGTTAGAATTGGCGTTCAGGAAGTAAGAGTCTTAGATGCAACTTTCCGCTGCGCTGGCAAAGGCATCAAACGTCGCAACCGACGAGGGAAAAGTCGGGGTGTGACAGTTTGGTATCAGAGCCATAGGTTTTAGCGAACTAGGTGTCTATGTAGATATCTAGGCTTTAACTTGAGTTTGTTTTTAAGTATGGGCCAAAATTTCTAAGACATGATATTTAGTATGAAAGCCTAGGAACTGGAATTCCAACCGTTGCCAAACAAGTTGCATGACTATTAGTGTATCACACTAGCTCAGCGTACATTCCTTTGGCGCAAGGAACATTTATTTTTCTTATGTGAATAGGAAGTCGGTATTTTCTATAGTTGTATATGGAAAGGACATTAGCACGTGGTGGCCTACCCCATTAGTGACTGGCGAGTCATCGTTTTAGACTTCAGAGTGTTTATTCACATAGAGATAGCTGAGTCATTGTTTCTTAGTATGTGGAACAATTTACTTGTTTATATACTATGTGTATTTATGTAAAGTATATATATAATACGTATCGCCAATGGTTGTCGACCCAAGCTTGGACGTATTTACAACGCTCACACGTGTCATGTTAGTTGGACGAGTTGGCAAGGGGATTGTTGTAGCATCTGTGGTTTCGCATCCCGGGTACGGAGCATGCTATGTCGTCAAGGTCGATTTGGGTCGGAAACATCTTAATGAGGCACCTCATTCTGCCGATGATGTTGCGAAGCTACCAAACATCACAACCGACAGGGGGAAAAGTCAGGGTGTGACAGTTTGGTGCGAAGCTGGAATGCGGACGGGAGAGCACTTGGAAAAGGTGGCGCACACGAAGAACATTATATTATGTTATATATACGTGTTATTATATGAATGTGACGAGTGCTCGTGATATAACTTATGATGGAGGTTAATAGGATGATCTGGTGAGGTAAATTTTCGATAACGCAGACGTCACGTTATTGCGAATTTACAGGCACCTGATTGTTCTAAGAAATTCTATCATGAGGGTATCATATGTGTTGTATATATATTTATATATATAAATAATGGATAAGGGTTTTTCATTCTTTTGTTGTCACGGACGTGATTGCCGATTCTCCCTTATTCGTGTCATTTGTGACTTTGCTTTCCTTCAACTAGTTTAAGATCTTGATGATCTTGTTCCTTGAGCTTCTAAGGTTTCTGTTTTAGAACCTAGTTATATCTTTGGACACGATTTACATCTCTCTTCTTTTGTATTTGTGGCCTTCGACATTCAATCATAAAGGAATTTAATTTTTATAGATTCCTTATTCTTTTCACCAAATTAGACACGTATTTTTGTACACGTGTCAACTATTGCATGTTTGAATTCTTTAAACCTGTGAAGGTCCATTGTAGGGCTTCGCATCAAACAATTGTTTCATTAGTGACTTGTTTTATCATTACGTTGCTCGTAATGCTTGTTTTCTAATCTTGATGTGTCAGGCCATTGTGGGCAATGAATCCTTTGATACTTCGTCGATGAGTTTCTTTAAAGTCGACATTTCAGTTAAATCGAATTGTTGGAATTTGATACAACACCTTGCGGTGAATATTCAATCGACTTGGAATAATGAATGATTTTTATTGGCATGTCTCACTTTCATCAACTTGTTTGTCATTGCCTTAGATGCAGACACACCTTGTGGTGTGTAATGAAAAAGTTGGTGCACTAGTTGTTTCGTTTGAGGTGCGCCAATAGTGTTTGTTGACAAAGTTATTGTTTACAATTTGCATCCAGTTGGTTCTGAAACTTTATGTCGTGCCATTTGTACCGGCAAGTCCGTTGACTATTTTTGTTGTACTACCATTGGTTCTTGGATGATATCCTACCTCAAATTTTGAGGACAAAGTTTCTGTAACATGGGGAGGATGTGACACCCGGCAACTTCCGATCTACACTGACGTGATTTTTATTATTAAAATTAAATATTTATTTTAAATATTGTTAAATATAAAGTTTCGGAAGTTTACTGACCGTTTTTACAAGTGAAACTGCAACCAGTTTAATTAACGCGATTTAAACGCGTGTTTTGAAAACACACGTCGGACATCGAAAATAATTATATTTATACTCGGTTTTGTATTTCGAACAAAACCGACTACTTTTTATAATTAATTATCGGGCCTAAGATAAAACCGAGACGTTTAACGTTTAAACGGGTTCGTATACGCGGTATTAACCTACCTAACAAAACCCTACATATAAAAGGCAAGCCTTCTTCTTCTTCCTTCATTTTTTCACCAGCCACCACCCACATCACTCTCCCTCTAGAACCTCTCTCTCATCTCAGTCTCTCTCCCTCTCTCTCTCGCAGGTCTCTCTCTCTCCCTACCATCTCTCCCTTCCTCGTGTCTCTCCCTCCTCCCTCTGTGCAGCGGCGGCCGGCCACCACCCCTCTTTTGGTGGTGGCGGCGCGTGTTTCTGAGCCCAAATCAGGCTGTGGTCGAGGTTAGTGGTAGGTGCGGGCTGTGGAGCGGTGGTAGGTGCGGCCTGGTGAAGGTGGTTATTATTAGGTCTCGGGTTTGGTGGTGGCGACGCGATGGTTTCTGGCACGAATGGGGTTGGGTACGACGGGTTTTAGTGATTTCCGGTTGTTTAGAGTTGGTTTTGATGGAGAACGGGGGTGGTGGTGGTCTCGGGTGGATCTGGACGCCGAGGTGGGCTTGGACCTCGTCACCAGCGGCTGAGGTGGTTGTTGGTGGTTCAAGTAGTGGTTTGACTGGTGGTGGAGCCGGTGTCGGATGGTGCTCGTTTCCTCGGGTCCGATTTGGGGTCGGGTTTAGGTGGTGGTTTGACCGGGTTTCTCAGGTCAGCGGTGGTGGGTTGGTTTCGAGTGAGCAGATCTGACGGGTTGTGGATTTTGAGCCTTGTTTTGGTCTCGGGTCATTTGTGTTCATTTCGGGTTTCGGGTCTCGGGTTGTTCGTTGGTCAATGGGTCGGCTCGGGTCAAGATGGGTCTGTTATGGGTCTTGTCAAATCGGGTCAGATTCGGTTTTGGGTTCGTGTTCGGGCTCGGTCAAACTTGGTCAACGGGTCAGATCTGGTTCGGTTCGAGGTGGCTCCGGGTTACGCGCGTACGAATCGGTATACTTTAATTCGTGTTTGTTATTATTATTGTGGATATTATAAATATTTATAAATATATTGATTCGAACGAAGTAGTTTTGACTCGCCAACGAACCGAATAATAATAATAAATGTTAACTACATATTATATCGGACGACCGGTAATAGTGACTAAAATGCGTGACTTATAATATCGATATCAGACTAAATTGGTTGGACTATAATATATATATTGTTTTGTGTATTTATATAAATAAGTGCAGTTTATATAAAAGCGTCGAAACGTATAAGTCTCGTTTGATTGGAAATTGCGGATAAACAAATTGCAGTCTTGTGTTTTGAAGTTGATTTTGGGAATTTTTAGACAACTTGTGTTGTCTGGTTCGCACAAAAACAGAGGAGACTCTGCCGATATTTTATAAAATCCAAAGCGCGACCAAGTTAATACCGTGGTGTATGTTTTTATGAATGAATTTCCAAGTGTTTTAATAAAGGTATTTATGTAAAATCGCGGCGCTTTGACAAAGATATTTGTAACAATAATAAGTAAATTCCGGACAATATTTTGAAACATGAAACAAATATATATATATATATATATATATATATATATATATATATATATATATATATATATATATATATATATAGTTCTGCCAAAAATCAAGTATGACGAGCTTTTAAAAGGTTTTGCCAACGAAACTATATTTATTATTCGTATTCAAAAGTATATAAACGTCTGATTTACTTGGGAAAGCTTTATGCAAAACAAAGTTTTGAATACTTTAAATGTCGGATTTTGGGAATTAATGTAACATTTATTATTACTTGGAAACTAATAACAATAAGAATTATATTCTTGCAAAGTGTATTGTCCTAAAAGTAAACGTACAAGACAAATGCATTTATTTGACTAACGAGACGAGCTACGGCTCAAGATAAGTTATACGTTTCGTAGTAATAGTCCAACGTGGTGTGCACACGAATAGTGACAAGTGCGCAACTTGGGCACTATGTCGTGTGTTAACGCATAATTAAGATAAGTCACGATCGACGAGTTAAAGCATATTAGTACTCGAGTTATACACGCGAGTCTAGATAGTTGGATAAACTATCTTTTAGCCGGATAATAGGCTAGGTTTATATGTGTTAGACTTTAAGGTGTCCTTTGTTGTATTAGGGCACGAGGAAGTCGGTCAAAGCTTCGGGCTTGTTTGCTAGCTTAGCATGGAAATTAAGGTGAGTTCATGACCCCGCTTTTTACTATTTTATAAATGTTTTCGGGGTGGAAGACATGCTTCTTTTATGAAAACCTGAGGAATTCCAAACGAACAAGTTTTTGAAAAATGAAAGGGGTGCGTGAGTGTCACGACCCTACTTTTACAGGTTTTACTTTCGGGGAAGAAACATGCTACATTCTTACTTACTAAAGGTCATGTTATACTATGGTTACTTTACATTACTATACGGCTTTTATGGAAAGTCCCAGGGGAAACCATGAATGTGCGGGGATGCACAATGAGGGAAATGTGGATAGATCTATTGGGCCTTACAAACCCCACCCGACAGCTGGGAGCCGGGCGGGTGCATATTGTCTCTAACACTTGGGGGTTGCCGAGGCATTGGTAATCCCGTCTGTATGGGTTGGCTTCAACTCTTATACCGGTTTAGTAATGGGTTCCCAACCGTAGTAGTAAAAACACTTAACGTCTAGCTAACGTTCTTATGACATAGTATTAACGGGAATGATCTTTTTAGACTTACGGAAACTCTTTTATAAAAATTTGTGGAATCATTTTTGCAAAACTTATGAACTCACCAGCTTTATGTTGACTTTTTAAGTATGTCTTTCAGGTTTAAACTTTGGTAACGACACGGTTGGAGTGGGCGACGTCTTGGGATCGGGGATCCTAGAGGGTTAGAATTGGCGTTCAGGAAGTAAGAGTCTTAGATGCAACTTTCCGCTGCGCTGGCAAAGGCACCAAACGTCGCAACCGACGAGGGAAAAGTCGGGGTGTGACATTATATGTTCAAAATCGTAAACACCCTTCCCTATCATAACATAAAACTTTCACTCTTAACATTCAAAACGTGGGGCTTATTTGTATTATTTATTATTATAATTATATAATTGGAAGATTTGTTTTACAACAACTGTTAACTTATCAACAGATGTTCTCAAAACATCTATCATCAAAAAGAATTTCAGATGTATTGAAAAAACTGTCATCCAATAGAATTTCAATTAGAATTTGCAGTATGCCACGTAGATGAATTAATTAATTAATAATAATAACAATATCAATATTTGGTCTCACAACTCTTATTATTTGCAACTCGACCCGGTTAATGTTCAAATTCATAAACATTCTTCCCTATGTTAATTTAAAACTTTCCTCGTAAAAATTCAAAACTTAGGGCTTATTTATTAAAAATGGTTTTGAAATATTTATTAATGTTATTTATTTATCAAAATGAAACGATGCTACATACAAAATCTTTAGATATAAAAACTGATTTTGAACAGGGTTATTATAAGAGAGGTTATCAATTTGAATGTTATTGATCAATACAACCAAGTATAAATAATGATAAAATGTTATATATTATATGAATCAATTAATTAATAATAATAACAATAACAATATTTGCTCTCAAAACACTTAATATTCCGCACTCTACACTGTTAATGTACAAAATCGTAAACACGATTCCCTATCATAGCTTAAAACTTTCCCTCTTCAACATTCAAAACTTAGGGCTTATTTGTATTATTTATTATTATAATTGGAAGATCTGTTTTACAACAACTGTTGACTTGTCAACAGATGTTCTCAAAACAGCTGTCATCAAAAAGAATTTAAGATGTAATGAAAAAACTGTCATCCAATAGAATTTCACTTAGAATTTGCAATATGCCACGTAGATTAATTAATTAATTAATAATAATAACAATAACAATAACAATATTTGCTCTGACAACTATTATTATTTTCAACTCGACCCTGTTTGTGTTCAAATTCGTAAACACGCTTCCCTATGATAATTTAAAACTCTCTCTCTTAAAAATTCAAAACTTAGGGCTTATTTATTAAACATGGTTATAAAATATTTATTAATGTTATTAATTTATTAAGGGGAAAGTGAATATGGGGCTGTTACGCATCTAAGTTGTATGCGAAACCACTCAAAACTACGTAGTTTTGATTAAACCAAATTAATAAATTAATTTGAATCTCTTTATTTTGAAACCACCATCATTAACTTATTTTTCATCATGTTATTCTTGTACCCAATTTCATATGCAGTTCGCATCTCTCCAAACTCTATTGGTGCCTCATACCCGAATCACTTCACTCCAAATGAACTCCCCTCAATGTCGACATTGCCGTAAACAAATTTCTATTACAACACGAAAATCAGCTGAATCGAAGAAAGGTGGGATTTATTTTGGTTGTGAATTTTAAAACTACTATCGATGTGAGTTTTTTAGTTGGCAATATACATTCTTGAAATTCACAAAATATTAATGTGTGATTTTATATAGCATAGCACCTTTAAAGTTATATACATCCCTAGAAAAGAAAGCAGAGAATTTTTAATTCTTGTTGGGAAACAACAGGGGAAAAGACATAATTGACTAACTTAAACATATAAAAAAATTGGATGTTTACTTGAAAGAACAAAGAACAAAAAGATTTAACGAATGGTTTATGATTGGATTCATACTAATCTCATTATGATTTATTGGATTCTATTTAATCCTTGTGATGCTTAGCTTAGGTTTGAGAACAGGGGCTTAAGTTCAGTGAGATTTGATTTACACCTCATGAACATGATGCATTTTAATTGAATCACTATTAGGATTTTAGTAAAAATTGGCATTTACGATTGACTTTGGAGGGATGCCAAATCGAATATTAAATTGGTATCGATGGATAACAAGAAGAAAAAAGAAAAGATGTGATGATGATCGAGTTGGTTTTGTAACAAAAATTAATTTATTAATTAGATTTCATCAAAACTACGTAGTTTTGAGTGGTTTCGCATACAACTTAGGTGCGTAACAGCCCCATATTCACTTTCCCCTAATTGATCATTACAACCAAGTATAAAGAATGATAAAATGTTATATCTTATATGAATCAATTAATTAGTAATAATAACAATAACAATATTTGCTGTCAAAAGACATATTATTTGGCACTCAACAATGTTAATGTTCAAAATCGTAAACACGCTTCCTTATCATAACTTAAAACTTTCCCTCTTAAATATTCAAAACTTGGGGCTTATTTGTATTATTTATTATTATAATTATATAATTGGAAAATCTGTTTTACAACAACCGTTAACTTGTCAATGGATGTTCTCAAAACAGCTATCATCAAAAAGAATTTCAGATGTAATGAAAAAACTGTTATCAAATAGAATTTCACTTTGAATTTGCAATATGCCACCTAGATGAATTAATTAATTAATAATAATAATAACAATATTTGGTCTAATAATTATTTGAAACTCGACCCTGTTAATGTTCAAATTCGTAAACACGCTTCCCTATGTTAATTTATAACTTTCCTTCTTAAAAATTCAAAACTTAGGGCTTATTTATTAAAAATGGTTTTGAAATATTTATTAATGTTATTTATTTATCAAAATGAAACGATGCTACATAAAAAATCTTTAGATATAAAAAACTGATTTTGAACAGGGTTCTTATAATAAAGCTTCTCAATTTAAGTGTTAATGATAAATAGAACCAAATATATATAATGATAAAATGTTATATCTTATACGAATCAATTAATTAATAATAATAACAATAACAATATTTGCTCTCAAAACTGTCATTATTTGCCACTCAACAATGTTAATGTTCAAAATTCGTAAACACGCTTCCTTATGATCATTTAAAACTTTCCCTCTTAAAAATTCAAAACTTAAGGCTTATTTATTAAAGATGGTTTTAAAATATTTATTAATTTAATGTTATTTATTTATGAAAATGAAATGATGCTACATACAAAATCTTTAGAAAATAACAAACCATGTTTGAACAGGGTTCTTATAAAATAGGTTCCGAATTTGAATATTATTGATCAATACAATCAAGTATATCTAATGATATAATGTTATATCTTTATGAATAAATTAATTAATAATAATAACAATAAAAATATTTCCTCTCAAAAAAACTTATTATTTGGCACTCAACACTGTTAATGTTCATAATCGTAAACACACTTCCCTATCATAATTTAAAACTTTCCCTCTTGAACATTCAAAACTTGGGCTTATTTCTATTATTTATTATAATAATTGGAAGATCTGTTTTACAACAACTATTGACTTGTCAACAGATATTCTCAATATAGCTGTCATCCAATACAACTTCAGATGAAATGAAAAAACTGTCATCCAATAGAATTTCACTTAGAATTTGCAATATGCCGCGTAAATGAATTTAAAACTTTCCTTCTTAAACATTCAAAACTTAGGACTTATTTGTATTATTTATTATTAATCGGAAGATCTGTTTTGCAACAACTGCTGACTTGTTAAAAGTTGTCCTATAAACAGCTGTCATCCAACAAAACTTCAGTTTATACTATACAATATTTAGAAACATATCTTGAGTATAAGCAGACGTTACGAAAAATGCCAACAGAGTGAAGAGAATTCTTCTACTCATAAGTTACAACATTTATTTTAAAAGAAAAATCTGTTGCTAAATTAACAGTTGTAATGATACTACTGTAATACAATCTTCAAAAAAAGTTGGACAAATCTTTACAAAACAACTGTCATCGAATACAACTTTAATTTAAACTATAGACTATTTACAAACATGTCTTGACCATAACTGTAATACAATATTCAGAAAAGTTGGACAGATCTTCACAAAACAACTTCAATTTATACTATAGACGATTTACAAACATGCCTTGACCGTAAGTGTAATACAATGTTCAGAAAAGTTGAACAAAACTTCCCAAAACAACTGTCATCGAATACAACATTAATTTATAGTATAGACTATTTACAAACATGTCTTGTGCGTAGACAGATGTTACAAATAACTACTAACAAAATGAAAATAATTCTTTTAATAATCTTTAGAAAACCTCAAACTGATGTTTCTAATACATTCAAATCAACTTTGAATATAACATGTCTTTATACACCCATGAGTCTTCAACACATATATTTGTTTCTTTGGTAGGAATGGGTTGAAGCTGTGTGTTGTATGTATAGAAGCGTTATTAATCCCCAAAAGATTAACCTTGAATACTCAACATACTCAAGGTGCTTCCTCACATACTCTGCTTGCTAACAGAACAGAAAAAAACATTCACGGTTATACTTCTACTACAGGCCTTGAAAAACAAACTAACGAAATAAGATATTTAACAAACATACCTGTTGACAAGCACAACAGCGGGAACCACAAAAGCGGAAGTAGACGCAGACGACTTCCTCAAAAGATAAGCATAGTGGCGTAAAAGCATAATTGCAATCAATGTCTTTCTTAATGCTATCCGGAAAAACACTTGATTGCTTAAGCTAACGCCTCTATCTGTTAACGGTCAAATATTCACAAAAATACTAATCAAGCATGACTCAAATTAATCAAACACACAAGTTGATCAGAAAAAAATGAACACCTATTAAACACTCGCATAGATGGATTTAAAAATGCAAAGACATACCCTCTTGAGTTTGAGCCTGCCAATCTACAACCGTTCGTAATGGCAAAACTAATATTTTCCTTTGATTTGATTGTAAGAATCTTCCAAAGTAGACAAATTTTTCGACGTAAATGCTCTAGTTGCTAATGAAGCAGACAAAAGATTGAGGATGTGAGAGAACCATCTGTTATGATTTAAAAATTATTTGAGAGATTTAAAAATTATTTGAGAGAAAGGGGGCACATGATACCTTTATATAGTTGTGTAATGGGGTATCGAATTTGAAATTTGAATTTAAATTTGGAGCTAAAATATAAACCAACAGTCCTAGAAAAGTCTCTTGTGTCAAATGACAATATTTAATTAATTTATTAACAACCACTATTAGGCAAGTGACAGGATGAATGGTTAGATGAGCTAAGGTTGCACGAATAGCAGTAGAGAAAACTCTCTCGATGGGTAGCCGGCGACCCATCCCGGAAAATTTACAAGGGTGTATTATGAAGTTTTTTGTTACTAATTTACCGGACAAATGTAGCGATACTGAATTAGCGGAGTTTATTCGACCTTTAGGGGAGATTTATGTTTTATACATTGCCCGGAAACGTGACAAGATTGGTAATAGGTTTGGATTTGTATCATTGTTAGATGTTAAAGATGTGCAACAGATGGTTAGAAACTTGTGTGGGGTTAAGATGGGCGATTATGGTTTAAAGGCGAATGTGGCACGGTTTACACCGGAAGATGGAGAGATTGGTACTCAGTCTAAGGAGTTTAGGAAGACGGAAAAGGGAGAGGCTTCAAATCATCACGTAGGAGGAGGAGGTTTCAACGGGGCTTCTTTCTTTACTCATGGAGGTAAGACTTTCCAGGAGACTTTAACAGGAAGGAAAATGGTGCAAAAAGAGACTAGAGAGGTGACCATTGATGACAATATTGTTGCTTTTAACAATACACATGGGAGGGCTGTTATTCTTAGAATGATTGATCTTGATGCCCTTAAAAGAATTAATGTTACGCTTAAAAAACTTTATGAAGAAGAAGGTAAAGTCTAGTATTTGGGTGGATTATCGGTCATGGTGACGTATGATACTAAAGAAATGGTACAGGCGGTGATAAAGGCAGCGAAGGAATTAGTCGGTAATTTCTCATCGGTGTCTTCTTGGGAAGGGCAATCTTTGGCGTATGAGCGTTTAGCATGGTTGAAGATCAAAGGGTTACCACTACAACTCATGAAGGCGGAGGTGATGATGAAGGTCGGGGAGATGTTTGGAAAGATTATTCATAGACCACCAAGATCGGATGATGATTCTGATCTATCCTATGACTTTATGGGGGTGATTGTGGGTGAGGTCAAGAGGATCGCGGAGGAAATTACGATTCTTTGGCGTGTCAGAAGATTTCGTATTTGGTTCACAGAGGAGTCGGGGGATTGGGTTCCGGAGTTTTTCGAGTCCACCACGGAAGAGGATGAAGATAACAGTAGGGATTCTGAAGAAGAAGATAATCGGGATATGGAAGAGGATCGGCCAGAAATTATTGTAACTGATCAGGTTTGTCAAGAGAAAGGGGTCGGAGATTCGCCGGCTGTGGAAAACGGTGGGTCAACGGAGCCGGAAGTATTTCAGGAAGGTAGTAATGAGGCATTGAATGCGGCAATTATTCAGGATAATATTAATGACACCTCCTTTATTCCTGGAAATCAGTTTATTTTTGAAAATGATTATAATGATGCCGACAAGGATGGTGAATTTATGTCGGTTATTAGCAAAAGAAAAAAGAAGCAAGTGTTGGACTCGGTTGTGGGTTTGGGCCAGCCCAATGTGGAGTATTCAAGTAGTTTGGAGAAAACAAAAGTGGGTAAGAAACTTAAAGGGGTCATTGGGTGTGTGGGCCTAGACATTTTGGACCAGGAGGTGGACCAAGGGCACAATGTGAATTTTATTATTAACGAAGGGCAGGATGGAAATTCTGAGTCTTGTGATTTAGATGAGAACAATTCATAGAGCTCGAACAGACCCAAGGTTACTAGTAACCAAACTGATGAGAAGAAGTTCACTGTAAACAACGACACAGAGAATCGTGAGGTTTAAGAGACTATTCGGCTAGGGGTGAGACTTGGAGCTCAGTTACATAACAGAGAAATGTTAGTTAAAGAAGCGATTGTGGGAGAAGGTTTACAATTGGGTGACAAATGAATATGGTATCTCTAAATATTCGTTGAATAAGGGTTGATGGCAAAGCGGCTTGGTTGAGAAAGTTACCAAAAAGGTACGATGTTAACTTTATTTGTTTACAAGAATCTATGGTTTCGGGGGTGTCTTGTGGGGAGATTTCTGCGTTGTGGGGGACCGGAGGGATTGATTTTGATTGTGTTGATGCCTCGGGGAGATCGGGAGGATTAATAAATGTTTGGAATGATAAAGTGTTCAAAAAAACAGGTTCTGTTGAGAATCGGAATTACTTGCTTACAAAGGGTTATCTTGTGTCCGATGGGTCGTGTTTTAATATTTTCAATGTGTATGCTCCACAAAGAGCAGGGGCCAAATGGAGGTTATGGGACGAGCTGGAAGGGGTTATCGGGGGATGTCAAGGGATGGTGATGTTGTTGGGTGACTTTAATCAGGTGGTCGCTACGGATTTTAATGGTTTTATTAATAACATGGGGCTGCAGGAGTATTGTATGAGAGGGTTTAAATTTGTCACAACCTCAAATTTCCACATGTGGGGTTTTACCGCGAGGCGCGTGACACATCAAGATCCAAGTCAACGGTCACAATAAACGACATCTATATGATATGAAAACAACGTAAACTGCCATTGAGTTTCAAAACCGTTCTAACACAGCGGAAGCCAAATGTATTATTACAACTCAAAAGTAAAACTCAAAGTCTGAAATGTTTAACAAAACATGCATATGATCCCTAGACGACGTGAGACTCCGTGCGCCTAAACTCAATGCTGCTACCTTAGCGACCTGAGAAAACATGCCAAAAAGATGTCAACATATAATGCTGGTGAGTTCACAGGTTTTAAGTTCTTAAACGTTTTCATGTGTAAAGCGATTCCTCATAAAGTGCCAAGTGTGCAAAAGTTCCAAGTAAATAACAAACGTTCCCTTACTACTACGATTGTGTTGCCGAAACCATTATTGACAAGCGTTGCATGTGTTGCCGCCCGTGTTTGAGTTGCCAAGAATAGAGACAATATGCACCCGCCCGGCTCCCAGCCGTCGGGTGGGGTTCGTCAAGCCCAATAGATCTATCCACATTTCCCCCGTTGTGCCCCGCACATTCAAGGTTTCAATAGGGACTTAGCGTTGCGTTTCTTCGTATAGTAATTAAGTGCCAAGCGCCAAGTGTCAAATGCCAAACATCAATGTTTAAAAGTGTCAAGTGCCAATGTGAAATATGCCAAGTGCCAAACGTGTCACATTTCTTAAAAGAGTTACATTCCAAAATATGTCATGTTTCCAAAAGTGTTGCGTTTCAAAAGCGTTGTGTTTCAAAAGCGTTGCGTTTCAAAAGCGTTGTGTTTCAAAAGCGTTGCGTTTCAAAAGTGCTGTGTTTCATAAGCGTTGCGTTTCAAAACATAAACGTTGTATTTGTTAAAACGTGTGGCATGCTTCTCCCCCGAGAGAAAAGTGTATAAAAGAGGGGCCGTGAAACTCACCTTAGAGTGCATCTTCTTGATAACTAGAGATCCAACCCGTGTATGATACTCCCAACAATTAACAACCTATTAATGAGTTTACATAAGTGTGATGACTACTAACCCGAAGGCTAACTAGTCCCCGATTGTCCAGATCTTGACCCTATGTGTTTAAAGCGTGTTTGAACATTAACCGGACATCCCAGACCGACCCGACATCCCGTTGGTGACCCATTACATCAATTAGTCATGCACATAAAGTTAACACATAAGTTTCAAGCATAAAACACTTAGTTTGCATCAAAAATCTCATTCCGGACATCAGATGGTCGAATGTGGTTTTTCCCATTTCCACGTTCGCCCGTTTGAGCCACGTTCGACCGTTTTGTTCCACGTTCGCCCGTTTGAGCCACGTTCGCCCGTTTGAGCCACGTTCGACCACACGAAGGGTCGAATGAGTTCCACGTTCGACCGTTTGCAGCAGAACTTCATAAAAAGCACCAAAACGCATCTAAACGGTCCGAAAACATCACGAAACATCACCAATCACAGCAGTCAACTGTCATTAACATATTCCTACAAATCCCTACCAATTTTATCCCAAAATCCGTTCGTTTTACAAGTTACCCGAAATAGCAAATTATGGAGATGTCACATCAAACGCATGCAATCTTTACCCAATTAGGAAACATTCTGAAATCAATCAATAATCAACATAATATACTCAGATTATCATGAACAAGAAACCCCCAATCATATCCTTATCACTATCATCATGAACAAGCCCTAGATTTAACCCAAAATGAACAAAACATTATCAATAATCAATTGTAACCTATCTCAATCATAAATCATCATCAATAACAGTCCTAGATCATTTTTATAACATCTATACAACAATCAATCATCAAACAATACATAACACTACATAAAACACCATTAACACATGTTAATTTGTATGAAAACTCATTGTTTATGAATAGGTTTTGTTTAGAAAGATATTAGGAAGATTTTTATCCATGAAAACATGTTTGAATCAGATCTGGACTCTTGGGGTTCAATGAAAACGAATTGAAATGCTTTAAAAATGATTTTGAATGAAGAACACACCTTAGATCTTTGTGTAGAAGATGTTTGTAGGTTAGATTATAGGAAAACAAGAGCAAAACTCCTTCCCCAATGTTTAAAGTTGCTAGAGAGTGTTTAGAGGCGTTTAGGGTGTGTGAAATGATGAAAAACGACAAAGTGTGGTATTTATACTATGTCCACATTCACCCCTTTTTCCTGGGCGAATGTACCCACATTCGCCCCTTTCACAGGGTCGAATGTGCATGTTCTGGTCGAATGAAACTTTTTCATTTCCACATTCCAGATTCGCCCCTTTGCTAAAGGTCGAACCAAGATTAATTTCCAGGTTCGCCCACTCGATGTGGTCGAACCAGGACTTATGTTTTTCCTAGTTTTCCAGTTTGTCGTGTTTAACACATTTTAACGCACCTTAACATACGAGCATGCAACCTTAGTCTATGTTTAACATATTTAAGCACGGATGATTATCTACACATCATTTAAACACATCTAAGCATATAATCCACCATACGACAATTAGTCTACACATACACTTAATTAGTTTATGTAATTCACCAACAACGGGACTCGTATCGTGTGTGTGTGTGTGTGACTAACCCAATGATCCTCCAAGTCATTGAACCTTGGACAATATGGACTGTGTTCCAACTCTACTGACCCCGTCAAGTGTGTTTAATAAACGTTTTTCGATAAGGTAGACTTATGTGTTTATAAAATGTTGACCTAAACATGCCGGGTGTCACAAAATTCACCTACTTGGCTGGTAAGGGCAAAGAGCATAAAATGATTAAAATAGACAGATTGCTGGTGTGTCAGTCGTTTTTTAACAGGTGGCCAGCAGCGTGTCTGCGGGCATTGAGAAGGGAAGTCTCGGATCATTGTCCTTTACTTTTAACTGTGGTTGATTCCAATTTTGGTCCGAAGCCGTTTAGATGGTTCAACTCTTGGCTAGATAGGGAGGATTGTGAGCAAATGGTGATAAAGGTGCTAGAAGAGTTCGAGTTTGTTGGTAACCCGGATGATGCTATTCAAGCTAAATTTCGTTGCCTCAGAAATGCTCTCAAACAATGGTGGAAGGAGGTTTTGAAGAAAGAAGGGGAGAAAATGCAATGTATGAAAGATGATTTGGAAAAGTTGGAGGCTACCTTAGAATACAGAGACTTAGAGGAAGAGGAAACTTGGGTTTGGGAGGAGTGTCGCAAGGGGATTGATCATTTGAATATGTGTCACAATCGAGACTTGAAGCAAAAATCGAGGGTTAGATGGGCCATTGATGGAGATGAAAATTCGGCGTTTTCCATGGTAATGTAAATGGTCGAAAGGCTTCGAATGCGATTCCGGGTTTGATGGTTAATGGCTCTTGGGTGTCAAAACCTACCTTGGTCAAGAGGGAGGTTTTGAGACACTTTAGAAGTCATTTTGAAGATGGTTTAAAGTCTAGACCTAGTCTTTTATGTGATAATATGAGGTCTATTCAAGGGGGGATATGGAGACAAGTTAATAGCTGAGTTTTCTAGAGAAGAGATAAAAGGGGCGGTTTTTGATTGTGGTTCGGATAGAGCGCCCGGCCTGGATGGTTTTAATTTCAAGTTTGTTAAATATTTTTGGAGTTTTCTTGAAGAGGATTTTGTTAGACTTCTTAATAATTTTCATGAGGTTGGGGTGATTGGGAGGGGTTGTAGCTCCTCTTTTATTACTATGATTCCAAAGTCTAAAACTCCGGTGGGGCTAAAAGATTATAGACCAATTAATCTGGTTGGGATTATTAGCAAAGTTATCTCTAAGGTTTTAGCCGCTAGAATTAAAGAGGTGATGGGAATGGTGATTTCGGATGCGCAGTCAGCTTTTATAAAGGGTAGATTCATTTTAGATGAGCCTCTTATGATTAATGAGGTTATTGGGTGGGTTAAGAAAGAAGATAAAAAGACGTTTTTTGTCACACCCTCAAATTTCCACTGCGGGGTTTATACCGCGAGGCGCATGACATACCAGGATCCCATAGCCATAAGTCATATGAACGAACTCTAAATGCCCAAACCATTTAGTTCGTTTTCAAAAACCAAGTTTAGTTCAGCTGTGGAAGCGTAAACCAAATTTAAACCATTTAAAAACCATGCGCAAAACAACGCGCCCAAATTAAAACCATATGAAAGAAAATGTAAAAGCATAATATGTAATTTAGGTGTATGCCCAAGGCCCCAAATGCAGTGAGGTGTGTAGTGCTTTCTAATCCTGGCACCGGAAGCTAACTACCTGCAAAAGCATGTAAATCGTGGGTCAACAAACAATGTTGGTGAGTTCACTAAGTAAAGTAAATGAGTATGTAACTGCACTGGTTTCTAAAACCACGTAAACAAGTAATTGAGTTGGTTCCAAGAACCGTGTAAGACTCCAAATAGTCACGTAAACATCCCTTGCACAATCTGCGTTTTCAGGGCAGATTGTACGCTGTGAAAAATGAATTATTTAAAATACTTAACGAACGAATTAAACACCCAAATTTTTACTGAATATTAATTGGTATTCATTTGATAACCCATATTTTTTTTTGTCTCACAACCAAACACAAAAATTATTAAAATTCGTACAACACAGCTATGTCCAGAAAATTTCCACAGCAGGTCAGTTTAGTAGAAAAATTCCCAAAAATTGTGTATTCACCCAAACGAGGTGAATCCACTTGGAAAAGACAAGTATTTCCAATATTGACCTTCTGTCCAAATTTCATAACCTAATTCCTTGTAAAACTCGAGTTATACCCGTTTAAAGTTGACCCAATTTATAATTCCGAAAATCTGATATGACCCTTAATCAAACAAAATTCCAAAAACCACTCAAAATATGTCCAAATCTGATGGTTTTGCCCATTATGAAAACCTAAGACCACGTACAATACAATCAAGCAAAGAAATCATCAAAACAATCAATTTAATATCATGATATAGACCCTACAAAACACCCTAACGAATCTGTCAGAAATCAGAACTTTCATAACATGATACTCATGAACCCTAATCATTCTCAATAATCTATAATCATGTAATAAACTCATATTAACAACAGTAAATCCATATTATCATGTTTAAATCCATGTATTTACTTATCACATACCCTAGATATGATTACTATCATCAATATTCATCAACACTCATAACAAACATCAAAACATCTTATTATTCATGATTTGCGATTTCTATATGGATAGTTTTTAGGGTTTTTAAACTTTTCTAGTATTATTATTTATCATAAAGCACATAAAACATATACCTTGCAATTGTTAGAATCCTTAGAACCTCAAGATTGCACCCGAAATAACTTGAATTAGGGATGGAATTGGATGAAGGATTGAAAGTGTTTCTGATGGTTGTGTGGGTACTAGGCCACGGCGCAAACCCCTATGTAGGGTTTGTTTTTTATTTTTTATTTTTTATAAATAATGCACCAAGGGTTTAGTTATGGGCCAAGGTTTTGGGTTCTAGGGATTTTTATCTAATAAGGGAGCCCGTTAATAATATCTAATTCCCAAGACTAGTCCCGTCAATATTAATCATAACAATTTTATAAAACTACTATTCTATAAATTCATTATTACGTCTAACATAAATATATACATACATACATGTATCCTGCAGAGATTACGTACCAGTTAACTAATGCACAGTAGTTCACATAAACATATAATTTACATACATGAGTCACATTCATCAATACTCACTTGTCCATAAAATCATGCATGCCTAATAAATCACCAACGTTCGGGATACAGGACTCGCGTGTGTGTCAAGACAAGGGTTTTCCTAACCATAACGTACGTTAATGTCACCTAACATATGTTATTGTTACATAACATCCTGAAGGACCTGTTTAACTAACCCTAGCTAGGTGTTTAACCACGTATGATTATGGAAATTAACTAGAGTTCAGTAAAAGAGTTAACATGAAAATGCGGGGTGTCACATCATCCCCAAGTTGAAAAGAATTTCGTCCCGAAATTCAGCAATTAAACAGTAAAGTCAGCTAGAAAAATGTGTGCTTGGTTCCCGGATGTCACATCATCCCCAAGTTGAAAGGAATTTCGCCCCGAAATTCACTTTGAGATAGTTGCTTTACGTTTAGTGTTTGGTTTATGCATAGTTTCATGTTCAGTAAAGAGATGTGGGTATTTAAGCCGCATTTGATCCATGCGTTCCCACGTGTATTCCGGTCCTAGATGAGAATTCAATAGTACCTTAATAATAGGTATAGTGTTTTGTCTGAGTTTCTTGACGCCCCGCTCAAGAATCTCCACCGGTTCTTCCATGAACCGTAGCTGATCGTCCACCTGGATCTCTTCCAGTGGCACCACCAGTGTTGTAACCGATAAGCATTTTTTTAAGTTTGATACGTGGAATACGTTGTGCACTCCACTGAGTTCATCAGGCAAGTTTAACTTGTAAGCTACCGGACCAATCCTTTCGACAATCTCGAATGGTCCAACGTATCGTGGGTTCAATTTTCCCCGTTTTTGAAAGCGTATCACCCCCTTCCAAGGTGACACCTTCAATAGAACCTTGTCCCCAACCTGGAACTCCAAAGGTTTCCTACGCTTATCAGCGTAACTTTTCTGTCGATCACGAGTAGCATCCATCCGATTTCTGATTTGCACTATCTCCTCAGAAGTTTCGTGCACAAGTCCGGGACCTGTTATGTGACACCCGGCATATTTAGGATTAATACTTTTCATAATTTACATACATACGTTTCGTACTCTACATACATGCGTTTCATACTTTGCATACATACGAGTCTACCTCAACGAAAACATTGAAAACAACTACTTAATATCATACTTGACCGGGTCGGTTGAGTCGTACCGATGATTCGGGAATCATCGGGAGTCGTTACAATGGTCCAAAGGACAATTGGGTGTCGGTCCATAACCATGTGTACAAGGATCGGTGATTCGTGGAATCGTCGGATTTAACGCACACACGCAAGTCTCGGGTCCCGGGAATTGGTGATCGGGTGGGAACGTGTTAGTTATCGTGCATTATATGTTTGTAATCATTATGTGACTTGTCGGTATGTGAAAACGTGTTTACATATGTTAAAATAAGGTTTAACGCGCCAAAAACCAGGACACATAGGCTATAGGCGATTAGGCCATGTGAGATAGCCTAATCGCCAGTTGTGGGGCGAGTAGGGTGATTCTTGGGGCGATTAGGGGGCTATTCGCTAGTTCTTACCGGAGAGTAGCAGCCCTACTCGCATGAACTGCACCGTACTCGCATGAACTGCAGGTGACGACTAGAAACGCCTATAAATACCACCCTTATATTTCAAAACATTATTTGTGAAACCCTAATACACCCCAAAGCCACCCCACACCTTATCCAACCTCTGTAACTCGTTTTTGAGCAGGAAATCATATTTTCAAGTCTTACAACGCATAATCTCACCATTTCAAGGTGAGTTCTTCATCCTAAACCTTTATAATAGTTTTGTTTTGATCCCTAAAAGTCCAGACCTGATTTATAAACGTTCGTGTCTTTGAAAACTTATTAAAAATCGGTTTCAAAACAAACCCACACATCTATACTTGTTTTATTTGATATATTCATGCAAGATAGGATCTTTATCGTCTAAACATGATTGTTCTTGTGTTATTGATATGTTTCTGATCTAGATAAGCTAATATGATGATAATCTAGGGATTTGAAGGTTCATAGATGTGTGATATTGATATTAGGCGTTTTGACCCGTTTGGGCGATTATGGTGGATTGATGATAATATGTTGTGTTTGGTTGATTTTTTGAGGATAGGGTTTGCTCTAGGATGATGCTAGAACAGTAGGGTAATGTCGGATAACGCCGTTATGTGATGAAATCTGAGTATTTGCTATTTAGGGTAAGTTTTACATGTTGATGTGATGCTTACATGCAAGATATGCTATTTTGGGAAACCGCGTGCATTCGGGACGGCTAGGGTGATGATAAATTAGGGGTTTTTGCTTGAAATAGTTGGGTTAATGTTTTGGGTTGGGTATTGGGTGTTTTTACATGTTTTGGATCTGATTTGAAGTGTTCGACGCGCGAAATTGCACTACAGATGTGCAGAGGCGAGTAGGCTCCTACTCGCATGATGCTTCATGCGAATAGGAACCTAATCGCCTGAAGTTCATGCAATTACAGTCCTATTCGCCTAAACAACTAGCGAGTACAATCCTAAATGCCACTTCTACTAGTGATTACAATCCTAAATGCCACTTCTACTAGTGATTACAATCCTAAATGCTAGTTTGATTCCTAATCGCGTGTAATGCTGCTGTATGTATATTTTAACATCCCAAAACACGGATTGACACCTAGGAACATGTTAGGAACCCCAGGACATGTCTAATGACTTGGTAACGCGTGTTCGGACTTTGTTATGCGTTAATTAACTGTTATGTTAGATTAGGTGAACTCTTGCGCGCATTAAGTGTTTAATTGCATATGTTGCATGATATCTTGCTTTCGGCTAACATGTGAGATGTCGGGTCACCAATGGGATGTCGGGTCTCGTCTGATGTGGTCGGTTAAACGTTTAAACATCATTTCATATGTACACGGTTATGGTCTGGACTGCTAGGGACTAATCAACCTACGGGTTGTTAGTCTAACACCTTATAAGCTCGTCATGATAGGTCACCGGTATTTGGTGTCGTCTATTGAGCAGGTTTACTTGTCTTAGTGCGAGGAGCAGCATCAGGTGAGTTTCACGGCCCCACTTTACGTTTTTACATTTCGGGGGAGACACATGCTTTATACATATTTCACAAAATATCATGTTATACTAGTGTTAAATTCATTTGTGCTATACGATACGTAAAGTCCCGAGGAAACCATGAATATGCTGGATAGCATAATGGGGGAAATGTGGATAGATCTATTGGGACTGACGAACCCCACCCGTCGGCTGGGAGCCGGGCGGGTGCATATTGTCTCGGTCATAACGCTACCGGGGGTAGTGCATAATCGTTTCGGGCAAAATCATACATCGTTGTCTGTAATGGTTTCCGGTCGTAGTAGTATTACTCATGCGTCTAGCTAACGCTATCATTTCTGACATAGTGATAACATGATGGCTTTCATTACTTAAACGTTTAACATAAAACCTGTGAACTCACCGGCATTATTTGCTGACGTTTTTAGCATGTTTGTCTCAGGTCGTTGAGGTAGCAGCTTATCATAGGCGCACGGAGTCACACGGCGTCTAGGATTCATATGCATTTTCTTATCTTTTTCAGACTTACGTACTTTTGCATTTTGGGTTGTAATAAAGTTACGCTTCCGCAGCGAATGGATTTATGAAAACTTGATGGTTGTTTATTCCATTTTACGTATCATATAGTGTCGTTTATTGTGACCGTTGACTTAGATCCTGGTTTGTCACGCGCCTCGCGGTAAAACCCCGCACGTGGAATTTGAGGGTGTGACATGTTAGCTGGCTATCCCCAACTTCAGTCCAGCAGATGGGAGACCTACACTTGCGTCCATAAAGTGCCTTAAAAGGCGCATACTATATCGAAGTGTGGTAGCTGTTGTTATACGAGAATTCAATCAAAGGCAAGTGCTTATCCTAACTGTTGCCAAAATCCACCACGCACGCTCGTAGCAGATCTTCCAATGTTTGGATGGTACGTTCACTCTGTCCACCCGTCTGTTGGTGATAGGTTGTGCTCATATCTAAGCGAGTCCCTAAAGCGTTTTGGAGAGTAGTCCAAAAATGAGAAGTGAATCGCGCATCGCGATCAGATATAATAGAAATAGGCACCCCATGCCTAGAGGCTACCTCCTTGATGTAGAGATTGGCTAGTTTCTCTAGCAAGTTGGTTTCCTTTATTGCCAGAAAATGTGCCGATTTGGTTAAACGATCCACAATAACCTAAATCATGTTATGGACAGTTGGCGTTCTAGGAAGCTTTGTGGTGAAATCCATAGAAATTCTGCCCCATTTCCACATAGGGATTTCTGGTTGCTGGAGTAGGCCAGAAGGTTTCTGATATTCAATCTCAACCTTCGCATAAGTCAAGCACTTAGTAACATAAGTGGCTATCTCAGCTCTCATGTTTGGCCACCAGTAAAGAGTTTTAAGATCTTGGTACATCTTGTCCGAACCAGGATGTACCGAATATCGAGAGGTGTGAACTTCATTGAGTACCAGTTGTTTGAGATCCCCAAAACGTGGTATCCAGACTCGATTCTTAAAGTATTGAAAACCATCTGTCTTTAGTTCCAAGTGCTTATCCGCACCATGTAAAGTTTCAAGCCCGTTGTTTTCTTCTTTCAAAGCTTCGCCCTGGGCTTCACGTATCTTATCAGGAAGATTGGAATGTATGGTAAGTTGTAAAGCTCGCCCCATTTGGGCTTCGTTTCCTTACGAATGAGGGCATCAGCTACTAAGTTAGCTTTCCCTGGATGATACTTGATGGCACAATCATAATCATCCAGAAGCTCGACCCATCGACGTTGTCGCATGTTCAGCTCCATTTGATCGAATATGTGTTGGAGGCTCTTGTGGTCTGTGAAGCTTGTACACTTCGTCCCATAGAGATAATGCCTCCAGATCTTTAGAGCAAAAACCACTGTTCCCAGTTCCAAGTCATGGGTGGTGCAATTCTTCTTATGAACCTTTAATTGATGTGAGGCGTACGCGATCACCCTATTCACGCTGCATCAGCACACACCCTAACCCTTGGATAGACGCATCACAGTACACCAGAACTCCTCTGTACCCTCAAGTAATGATAGTATAGGTGCACTGCAAAGTTTTGACTTTAATAATTGGAAAGCAGATTCTTGGGCATCTCCCCACTTGTAAGTAATACCCTTCTTTGTAAAGGCAGTGAGGGGTTGAGCGATCTTAGAGAATCCCTCAATGAATCTGCGATAATATCCCGTGAGACCAAGAAACTGGCGCACCTCTGTGGGAGTTTTGGAGCCTCCCACTTTTTTAATAGCATCAATCCTGGCGGAATCGACATGTATTCCTGCCTTGTTAACCACATGTCCAAGAAATTGGACTTCTCGAATCCAAAAGTCACATTTAGAGAATTTTGCATACAACTGCTCATTTCTCAAGAGTTCCAAGATCAGCTGCAGATGTTGCTCGTGCTCTTTCCTGCTCTTGGAATAAATCAGTATGTCATCTATGAACACTATGACGATTTATCCAAATAAGGCTTGCACACGCGGTTCATTAGATCCATGAACACAGCCGGTGCATTGGTTAGCCCAAATGGCATCACCAAAAACTCATAATGTCCATAACGAGTTCGAAAAGCTGTCTTCGCCACATCCTTCTCTCGGACCCTCAGTTGATGGTATCCTGACCTCAAGTCAATCTTAGAATAGAAACTCGACCCTTGAAGCTGGTCGAACAAGTCATTAATACGAGGTAAAGGGTAGCGGTTCTCAACCGTTACTTTGTTCAACTTCCGATACACCTGCGGAAACTCCCATCCTTCTTCTTATCAAACAGAACTGGAGCTCCTCATGGCGAAGAACTAGGTCTAATAAAGCCCCTATCCAATAGCTCTTGGAGTTGGGTAGACAGTTCTTGAAGTTCGCCTAGTGCTAGGCGGTATGGTGCGCGTGTAACTGGAGCTGCACCAGGTACAAGGTCAATTTGAAACTCCACTTGACGAACAGGTGGAAGTCCAGGTAGTTCCTCTGGGGAAAATATCTGGGAAATCTCAGAATACTGGGATGTCCTCAATCTTAGTTTCAGTTTCAGTTTCAGTTTCAGCTCGAGTGTCAGATATGTTAGCCAAAATGGCTGGATAGCCCTTACGAATACACTTCTGGGCTTTCAAGAAGAGATGATGCCCACCATGGCACCACCATGATTACCCTGTATAGATAAAAGTTCTCCACCTGGGAGGGGGACACGAATAATCTTCTCCCGACAGAGAATTTCAGCGGGATGCTTAGACAACCAGTCCATGCCAACGACGAGATCAAAGCTTCCAAGGGTGATAGGTAAAATGTTGATGGCAAACGATTGCCCATCCAACTCGAGCTTACAGTGACAATGGGTGTGGGTTACCTCAACAGGCTTCCCATTAGCTAGCTCTATGGTGTACGGGGTATCAAAAAGAGTAGGAACCATCCCTAGTTGTTTGCTAAGTTTTGATGACACAAAACTATAGTCCGCACCAGTATCATATAAAATAGAAGCAAGAGTGTCGTACCCGTCACAACATTGTTATCAGTCCTAGCTTCCCCCGAGCCAATCACAATTTGCTATACCACGAGCCCCATTGTTGTTGTTACCGTTGTGGTTATTGTTTGCTGAAGGACTTGTACCTCACACTATCCTACGTTCTCTTGCTATTACCAAAAGTAGAAGATGAAGCTCTATGCTTCGGAAAAGTACCATGCTCAACAGCCTCATCAATGAGTTTGCGAGCCAGGTGAAAGATTTGTTAGATTCTAGGTAGGTGAGCTGCAGTGGCCAATCCATGAATATGAGGGACCCACCCTTTTGGTATGAAATTCGACCCGCTGGTAAAGTTGGTCAATTAGATTCGAGAACAAAGTATCTACTCCTGTAGCTTGGTAGTGTAGGCGTCGATCTCAGACCCATCCGTCTTTATATAACAAATTTCTAAGTTTCATCACAGGGTGTTACGTTCTCCATCCAAGTATCTGTAACTCATTGAGTGTGCATGTAGCATACATTACCCCATCCTACCTGGGACAAATGCACATGGCAAAGACTTATACTATCGAAGCAATCAGACGGTCTCCTTCAGTTCCGTTGGAGTTATCGAGGTTTACAACCAATAAAAGGCTTGAAAATACGATGGCAGGTTGTTGTTGTGGCATGTGCATTCAAGGAATAAGAAAGTTCAAATGTGGAAGTCAGGGGAAACGAATGATTTAGCAAGATGGATCTTTACTAGCTTGGAAAGATGCGAGGGCCTCAACCACCCTATCGTTGATCATAAGAACTCAGTCTTATCTAAGTTAACAATGGAAAAAGAAAAGAGAAGGCGGGTAAGAAAAAAATAGAAGCCAATCGTCGCCATGCTCCGTCTACATAGTAGAGCCTTCATCCTCACTTTCTATGTGCTCGTCCTGCTTAGGTTCTTCTTCCATCCCTTCTTCCTCCTCTTTCGCGGTGTCAGTGTTATATGGATCTCATCACGTATAGTTTCCTTCTCCGGTCCTGTGTTAAGTCAGCTCAATGGTCAACAACACCATTCGGTCCTCCAATCGTGACTGTCAGTCACTAGTAGATTTCGTCTTCCTTTGAGATGTTGCACTGCATTGCAGACCTTCGTAACTCCCCAAGAGTGTGTGTAACAAGCCCCAATCTAATGTGTTCCCATGAATCTACCATATACTTATGAGTAACAGGGATATGCAGTCATACGTCCGGCCGCTCATACTAGGTGTAGGGTACTAAAGTAAGAAATAAGTTCTATATGTGTAACCCAGTCCCGTTTGAATTTCAAATGGAAGTAAGAAATATCAAGTAACAAGGAACAGAAACTAATTGTCTCCTTGCTCAGTGAAAAAGGATAAGTCTCGGTATTTGAATTTCTTCACAGTTGATTCAGTTTGATGGTATCACGTCATGCGCATCGTGCAGCTTTCCTGGGTACGTGCGCCACAACGCTCGCAAGGGCTTTCTCCCCTGTACGATTGTTGTTTCCTCATCCACGAGGTTTGTTAGGATACTACTCCCAGTAATGCGCCACCTGGTGTAACCCTGGGTTCCCACCATTGGCGTGTTCAGAATTAGGTCTAGAACTAGAAGATAACATATCTCCCGAAATCATGTGTTGTAGATATATGTAGCAAAAAGCTAGTTGTGCACTTAAGTTGTGAGTGTACTTATGCTATGATGATTATAGACTAGACTCAACATGCAGTCCTAGTTCACTATAACCAATGGCTCTGATACCAATCTGTCACACCCTCAATCCACTGCAGGGTTTATGCCGCGAGACGCATGACATACCAGGATCCCATAGCCATAAGTCATATGGACGAACTCTAAATGCCCAAACCATTTAGTTCGTTTTCAAAAACCAAGTTTAGTTAAGCTGCGGAAGCGTAAACCAAATTTAAACCTTTTAAAAACCATGCGCAAAACAACGCGCCCAAATTAAAACCATATGAAAGAAAATGTAAAAGCATAATATGCAATTTAGGTGTATGCCCAAGACCCCAAATGCAGTGAGGTGTGCAGTGCTTTCTAATCCTGGCACCGGAAGCTAACTACCTGCAAAAGCATGTAAATCGTGGGTCAACAAACAATGTTGGTGAGTTCACTAAGTAAAGTAAATGAGTATGTAACTGCACTGGTTTCCAAAACCACGTAAACAAGTAATTGAGTTGGTTCCAAGAACCGTGTAAACACTAGTTCATCGCATGTCAAGGGTAGCTAACCCATTCATGATAACTAACACCGATATACCGAACTGCTGATGTACGTGTAGCCACAAATGTGAGCCACATGCCTTACATCATTGCCTATAAACAATGATAAAATCTGTTAAGTTATAGTTCACTCCCGCACTCCCCGAGCCGGTGTGAGGTTTGTCAGACCTAATAGCGCTATCAACTAATAACCCGCTTGCCATAACCCGGCAACTCATTCGGTATGTGAAGGACTTATAGATGATAGAGTTGGTTTAGTTCATCAAGGACACAGTTTGCGAACTAGCAAAAACCGACCCACACAAGGATCCATAGCTTCCCAACCCGGGATGTGTAAGTAGTCCCAAACCAGACTAGAAAGTAGTAGTCCCAACCCGGACTAGAAAATAGTAGTCCCAACCCGGACTAGAAAAAGTTAAGTACGTTGTCTCAACCCGAGACGCAAGCTTTTGAGAAAAGAGTAGTGAAACTCACCTTAGGTTGCACGTGAATAATCCAAATTCCTCAAACAGAAATGAGCTACCGACTCCCTATTACAAATGTCACTAGGTGAGTATATGTGCATAATCAACACACCATACGACTCGTTTGTCCAAGACTTTTAAAGTTCAAACCGTGTAGTGACACCTAATGACTCTACATGCACAAGTAAGTCCTACGTATCCCGTTGGTGATCATATTGATTATTATCAGTTTTATACCTCATACACATCTCGTATAAGTATTCATGCAAGTTCATGTCAAATACATGCCATATAAGACTCCACATAGTCACGTAAACATCCCTTGCACAATCTGCGTTTTCAGGGCAGATTGTACGCTGTGAAAAACGAATTATTTAAAATACTTAACGAACGAATTTAACTCCCAAATGTTTACTGAATATTCATTGGGATTCATTTGATAACCCATATTTTTGTTTTGTCTCAAAACCAAACACAAAAATTATTAAAATTCGTACAACACAGCTATGTCAAGAAAATTTCCAGAGCAGGTCAGTTTAGTAGAAAAATTCCCAAACATTGTGTATTCACCCAAACGAGGTGAATCCACTTGGAAAAGCAAAGTTTTTCCAATATTGACCTTCTGTCCAAATTTCATAACCTAATTCCTTGTAAAACTCGAGTTATACCCGTTTAAAGTTGACCCAATTTATAATTCCGAAAATCTGATATGACCCTTAATCAAACAAAATTCCAAAAACCACTCAATAGATGTCCAAATCTGATGGTTTTGCCCATTATGAAAACCTAAGACCACGTACAATACAATCAAGCAAAGAAATCATCAAAACAATCAATTTAACATCACGATATAGACCCTACAAAACACCCTAACAAATCTGTCAGAAATCAGAACTTTCATAACATGATACTCATGAACCCTAATCATTCTCAATAATCTATAATCATGTAATAAACTCATATTAACAACAGTAAATCCATATTATCATGTTTAAATCCATGTATTTACTTATCACATACCCTAGATATGATTACTATCATCAATATTCATCAACACTCATAACAAACATCAAAAACATCTTATTATTCATGATTTGCGATTTCTATATGGATAGTTTTTAGGGTTTTTAAACTTTTCTAGTATTATTATTTATCATAAAGCACATAAAACATATACCTTGCAATTGTTAGAATCCTTAGAACCTCAAGATTGCACCCGAAATAACTTGAATTAGGGATGGAATTGGATGAAGGATTGAAAGTGTTTGTGATGGTTGTGTGGGTACTAGGCCACGGCGCAAACCCCTATGTAGGGTTTGTGTTTTATTTTTTATTTTTTATAAATAATGCACCAAGGGTTTAGTTATGGGCCAAGGTTTTGGGTTCTAGGGATTTTTATCTAATAAGGGAGCCCGTTAATAATATCTAATTCCCAAGACTAGTCCCGTCAATATTAATCATAACAATTTTATAAAACTACTATTCTATAAATTCATTATTACGTCTAACATAAATATATACATACATACATGTATCCTGCAGAGATTACGTACGAGTTAACTAATGCACAGTAGTTCACATAAACATGTAATTTACATACATGAGTCACATTCATCAATACTCACTTGTCCATAAAATCATGCATGTCTAATAAATCACCAACGTTCGGGATACAGGACTCGCGTGTGTGTCAAGACAAGGGTTTTCCTAACCACAACGTACGTTAATGTCACCTAACATATGTTATTGTTACATAACATCCTAAATGACCTGTTTAACTAACCCTAGCTAGGTGTTTAACCACGTATGATTATGGAAATTAACTAGAGTTCAGTAAAAGAGTTAACATGAAAATGCGGGGTGTCACATTTTTTGCTAAAGTTGGATTTCGAGAAGGCTTATGATAATGTGAATTGGGATTTTTTTTACTTGCTACTTTGGCTAATATGGGTTTTCCGGATAAATGGTGTAGCTGGGTTAAGGGTATTTTGGAGTTGGCTAGATCTGCGGTTTTGGTTAATGGATCCCCGACCTTTGAATTTCAATGTGAAAAAGGAGTTAGACAGGGGGATCCTTTATCCCGGTTTTTATTTTTAATAGTTATGGAAGTGCTTCATTGCCTTCTTGAGAAGACGGTGGAGTTGGGAGATTTTAAAGGGGTAAAGATTGGAAATTACTCTAAGACCTTATCTCACTTGTTTTATGCGGATGATGCTTTGTTAATGGGTGAATGGTCTAAGGAGAACCTTATTAATGTGGCGAGAGTGCATCGGGTGTTTTACTTATGCTCGGGGTTGAAGATAAATATTAAGAAATCGTATTTATATGGGTTAGGTGTTGAGATGAATGAAGTGGAAGAATTGGCGGAAGTGATTGGTTGTAGAGTGGGTGCCTTCTCGTTCGAGTATTTGGGTATTAAAGTGGGGGCAAATATGACCTGGGTTTGTCATTGGAATCCGGTAGTGGAAACGATTCAAAATAGGTTGTCGTCTTGGAAGGCTAAAACTTTATCTATGGGTGGTATACTAACACTCAAAAAGTCGGTCTTGTCAAGCTTACCTATTTATTACTTATCCTTGTATAAGGCCCCGGTTAAGGTGTTGGATATTTTGGAGAGATTAATGAGGAATTTTCTTTGGTCCGAAACGGAGGATATCAAGAAAATTCATTGGGTTTCGTGGGAGGTGGTCACTTCGCCTAAGAAGGATGGGGGTTTGGGTATTTCTAGATTAGCTGAGGTTAACTTGGCTTTGCTTACAAAATGGGCCTAGAGATTTACGAATAAGAGTCAAGCGACTTGGAGAAAGATAATAGAGGATATTCATGGTGGGAGAGGGCATTGGGTCTTTCTTCCTCTTAGAAAGGCTTTAACAGGTGGGTGGAAGGCCATTGTTTCCCTGCTGGATTCTACTCGGTTACAAGGTAGAAAGGTGCAACAATTGATTAGGGGGGTTGTAGGTGATGGTAAAGGGATCTGCTTTTGGTCGGACTTATGGATGGGAGATGTTTTGCTGAAGTATAGGCTGCCTAATTTGTACAAGTTGGATATAAAGAAAAAGTGTAAGGTGTCGGACCGAGTTTATAAAGTAGGGGAGGGTGTTTCGTTTAAAGGCAGATGGGTGAGATATCCTCGCACAGTCGCAGAGTTGTCTGAATTCCAGGACTTAGAAAGGCTGATAAGCGGTTGGAAATTAACAGATAAGGCAGATAAATGGTCTTGGACGGATGGGGTATCAAACGATTTTTCAGTTTCTGGGGTTAAAAGGCTTCTTATGGAGGGCCGAACAGCAGCTACAGAGATACGAATGATTTGAGAAGGATGGATTCCAATTAAAGTGAACCTTACAACTTGGAGAGCGGAGCGAGATCGGCTTCCAACTCGTGTAGCATTGCAGAAAAGAAATGTTCAGGTTGCAGACAACGGCTGCCCTTTGTGTGAGTCGGCTGTGGAGAGTTTAAATCAATTAATGGTAGGTTGTGGAGTGGCGTATGGGGTGTGGAGCTTGGTGTGCAAATGGTGCAATCTGATGCCGTTTTTCGCGTACGACTTCAAAGATTTACTGATGCTTTATAATAATGTCCACGGAGGTAAATGGCAGAAAAAGATCATTCGAGGTATAGTAATGACTACTACTTGGGTTATATGGAGCAATCGGAATGCGAAGGTGTTCGAGGGAAAAAAGATTAACGTCGTTGGCATGGTGGCTGAGATAAAGTCCAGAGCGTTTATTTGGTTAAAGTATAGAATGAAATTTAAAAATATTGTGTGGAAGGATTGGTCAAAGTATGCTTTGTATATGTGTAATTAGTTGGGGCGGCTCTCGGCTTTGAGAGCTTGCCGGTTTTTAATGAAAGTTTATATTAAAAAAAAGGCAAGTGGGATTATTTTATTATTTAATGTGATATCTGTGTTTTGCATCATACAGGCATTGGTGGCCAGTCTCTCCGATTGACACATCAGCTTTCTGACGTCACTCACGCTTTTCCTATTATGGAAAGTATATGTATATATATATACACGGAAAAGTTAATTTGAGAACACATATATTTCGTGCGAGCCGCGAGAACGCTATCTAAAACCATTCAAATTCAAAAAAAAAAATTACACTTGTCTTTATTACTAAAATACAATCTCAAAAACACAATTTACGCGTAAAAATTCAAACGTATACGGAATTAAATTGTTTTTACACATGTGTAAATTTGTTGTTTGTACATGTCTAAACTGTTTCATTTACACATGTGTAAAACGTTAATTTGAAACTGTTTTTGGAAGAAAAGATGAATTACTTGGAAAAAAAATCATTTATTAATGTTGTATTTTGATTATAATGATGTTTGTATTAAATTATTTTTTTTTATTTTGATTGATTTTCTTATTTGTTCTCACGATATTTATTAATGATTTATGTTCTTTTGGCATAGTATTATATAGAAAAACACAAAACTTAACAATTTAAAACACTAATTAATGTATTCTCGACATGCAATCTAAAACACTCTACGAAGAAAGTAATCAGTGTATTTCAAATTTAATGTTTAGAATACATTTGATTGTGTTTTAAGGGTTAGGATCAAATACACAGTGAAAGGAAAATAGGAAGTCGTAGGAAGGGTATCAAACGGACTCCGATTGAACTCATTCAAGCGGCATTGGAATCGTCTTATCGAACCCTACGTCGTTAGTTTTTAGGTCTTCGTTTTTTTGGGGTTTTAGCTTGTAGTTTTTAGAATACGCGTTATATCATTGTGTCTTTTATGTACCATTGTGTCTTTTTCTTATTTTCATCGTTGTGTCATTTTTTCAATTCATTGTGTCTTTTTTTCTTCAGCATCGTGTTATATTTTTGGCACTGTGTTATATTTTGTGACTCATTGTGTCATATTTGATGATCTATTGTGATTTTTATATCCTTCTCACCCTTCTCATTTTTTGTAGCCTTTGTAGAATAACCCAACCCTATTGTAACGTTTGGTGCTTTTCTATATAAATCAATGCAAAAGGAATAAAAACATTCTAGCCAAACTTTAAAACACAATGACTATATAGACTTCTCACACTTTATACGAAAAATGTACTTTGTACAAGAACCTATATATACACACACACACACACACACATATATATATATATATATATATGTATATATATTTATAGATTTACTATATTTATTAATTTATTTATAAATTTTTTGAAAGTCATATATACATTAATTAATTTGGTACCATTGTGTTTGGTGGTCCAGTGGTAAAGCAAAACGTTCTAATACATTTAAATGTAAGGTTTTAGGTTCAAATCTCACAAGGAGCAATAAATTAGTTGTGAAGAAAAAGGTTAACCTGGTGGTTTGACTCGTATACATAACTATAAATTTACGTTCATTATTTAAAGCCTATTTAAAACAACAATGGTTTTATCAATTTTTTTTTGTGAGATATATGGTTCTAACATTCAAATTCTGTTGTTTGATTTAAGTGTTTCAGTAGAAGCAACATACAAACGACATATTAATCGATCCAAAAGAATACAGCCTACACTGTTTTTTTGTGACTATAAAATACAAAATTTCAGTCCTTGAACTCTATTACTTTTATTTAAATAATGATTGTCTTAAGAAGAGTAACAAACGCAGGGCTGTCTCCGAGAATACTAAAAAAAGTTTGGGCCTCGGGCGAAAAAAAATTGGGTTCAAAATTTTATAAAGAGGAATGAATAAAAAATATGAATACGGTGCTAGATCTAAGGATTGAACTTGAGACTTCTATATTAAATTAACATGGTATTTTCAACTCCACTAACAAGACTTTAATGTATAAAACACAAATATATATCCTAAATATAGAATTTAATATATACATGTTTATATTTTTAAAAAACGTTCAGGCCCAATTGAGGGTTGGGTCCTGAGCCGGTGACCACCAGGCCCATGCTCAGGGTTGACCCTGATCAAACAAATTTTGATTGAACTCATTCAAACGGTATTGGCCTTCTCATCCAACTCTATAATCTTAGTTTTTAGGTTTCTGTTTTATTGGATTTTCAGCTTGTAGTTTTAGAATGTGTTAGGAGGAAGGGGCACAAGCCCCATGTAGCCACATCCTAACCAATCACATAATGACACGTTATTTTTACCCTTATGTAGCCTAAAATAGACCTAGCACTGGAAATGCCTAGCCAAAGTAACCAAATGATTTTTTCTAGAGAGAGAGAGGTGTGGAAGAGAGAGATAGAGAGAGGCGGAAGAGAGATGCACTAAGCCAAATTGGCTTCACCAAGCCAATTTTTCAAGCCAAAAATCGAAGCCCGGGGGTCGGCACCGTGTAGCCCCCTGGCTAGTGAAGCCTAAAGCCACAAGCCCCATGTGCCTCGTCCCCCCTTAGATCATTGTGTCTTTTATGTGACATTGTGTCTTTTTTTATATTCTTTATTGTATCATTTTTTATGATTCATTGTATCTTTTTTGTTATATTTTCTAGCGTTGTGTTATATTTTGTGACTTATGGTGTTATAATGTAACTTATTATGTTTTTTATATGCTTCTCACACTTTTCATTTATTTTACATTGTGTAGAATAGTATTGTATTATATTTATACAAAAACATACTCACCTTTAACATCAATTGACTACCACCCTGCTCAAATTCTAATTGGTTAACAGATTTGAATTCGCAATCTGCCTGACTGACCTAAAGATTGTACATACAAAACAAAAATACAAAATTTAACTGTTGAGACAACATTCAAAGCTAAAAGATACTAAGCAATTCCTAAATATGGGTTTAATTTAATACCTCATCCACATTACAATATGCATTACTATTAACGGCAATTAACTCAGAAATTACGACTGGATTATCACATATTTTCAAGACTATGTAAACATGGGAGTCGTTTGTAAGATTGTATTAAGAAACATCAATTTTAAAAAGCAGCATCTTATTAAGCAAGCGAAACAATTCTTGAGGCAAACTTTCACTATCACCAAGCTTCAACTGCCTTTCTCTTATACGACTTGCAGATGATCCGAAAACTCTCATAACATCTCGGTCAAACATCTCAAAGGATACACTACCAGTCTCATCCTGAACCCTGGCATGCACCTTGAACCTAAAACAGATAGACGGAAATGTTATCTAAAAACATATATACTAATCATTAAAAGCAATCATCTTATATAAAAAACAAATTGTACTTAATTAGATCTAATTACATTGTAGTGGTGGAGGTACAAAGACATTCACATTTGGAACAAAACAAAGCAGACTCGGGCAATTTGAGAGTTTCTTCAGTAACATTTTCATGAAGCTATAAGAATTCTGATTTAGTAATCACATTCCCAAAACATCTGCGACATGCATCATAAAACCAACCATAGCCTTCTTGCACAATTTTTATTGTCGCAACCACAACACAAGACATTGGCTGCCAGAAAATAAAAATAAAGCCTATATTACTTAAAAAAAAGTTGTAATATGAGGAACAAATATTAATCATAAATAAAAAATATTAAAACCGTATCGATCTCGATAAGCTCGTCAACATGTTTCTTTTCACAACCAACAATGAATTCCTAAAGCAATGGGTAAACAGAGTGTTCTGAAAGTAATGTTTGAGAAGTAGAAGCAGCATCTTGTCCTTGCTTCAATATAAGACTAAAAAATAGCTCGAGTTAATAAAAGAAACAAAAAATTTCTAATTTAATTATAAATCCATAAAAAATGACACTATACCTCCTTCTTAACTCCTTCACCTCAATTAAACGTACATTCAGAAACATCCGAGTTCCAAAGTTGTCACTTTCAACTATAAATTGATCTAAATATATACACACACACATATATATATATATATAATCAATATGAACTGACAAAGTATTAATAATAGAAGTTTAAAATAAATTACCTTTGGACTCCTTAACCTTGCCATGCTGTATAACAACCATTATATGGTCATTACCAGCGTTTTGAGAAATGAATTTGTTAAACTGTTCGGCATAAAAATTCCACAAAGTACATCGCGATATCGTATCACTACATAAAATCAATACACACTAAAAAAATATAAAAATTAAATAATGATTTGGTTGATTTATTAGATCACCACTAAACAATTTAAACAAAAAAAAATTAAAGTAAGAACAATAATTTACATACAAAAAACAGGGAAATGCTTACTCCAAGTTTTGAATATCAAAATTCATCCTTTTAGTTTCTTTTGGAGGTCGTCCAAACACATCCAGACCTCCATACCAAATGAGACCACCGGCAACATCTATAAAATGTGCATATAATTCAAAATATGAAACCAAAAATTTTAATATACTAAATATTAAATTTAAAGTAAGAAACAAACCAACAGACAAAAGTTCCTTTGCTTCGCCTTTAAGAATATCTTTAAAAGCAATGAAATTAAATCCATACTCATCACCTTGCCAACCAACAATACGGCTAACAGTGATACAACGATAGAAGTTGATCTTATAATCATGTGCTACAACTTTGTATGGATCCATGTTTTCACTGACACCAAACTTAGATAGAATAATGACATCATCCTCTTCAGGTTGATGGTCAAAAAGGTGGATCAAAGGACTCTTTATGAAGGCCTGAATCTTATCACCCGTAAAATAAATATAAAAGAGAATATAAAGATCAAAGACAACAGCTTAAATAAAATAAGGTAAACGAAAAACATGACACAAACAAAATTTATATTTATATTTATATCATCAATAGCAACATAAAATAAGCTTAGAGAAAAATTACATTACCTGCTCATCAATTAATACCATTTCCATCTTAAAACTTTCTTTCCACTAAACATCAACGAAAGAACTTAAATAACATAACATAAAGTAAACGAAAAACATGATAGAAACAATATTTATATTTATATCATGAATAACAACATATAAAATAAACTCAGAGAAAAATTACATTACCTGCTCATCAATCAATATCATTTCTATCTTAAAACTTTCTTTCCACTTTCGTATGAAACGAACCTTCAGAAACCAGATATCTTTGGATGAGTTGAGATCACAAACAAAACTATCAATTTTGTTATGAAGCTCCATTGAGAAGATTTTAACAAAGAATTCGAAAGGAGATTTTATGAATTAATTTGTGAAAGAAAATGGTTGTGTATAAGGAAAGCATCTATGATAATAATGATTATATAGCTGCAAAAATCACACTTCCCTATGTTAATTAAAAATTTCCCTCTTAAAACTTCAAAAAGTTAAGGGCTGAATATGTACTAAACAGCTGTTCATAAAAACTGCTTATAGATAACAGCTGTATAGAAGAGCTCACTAATTAGTCTGAACAGCTGTTAGTAATTCAAGCCTAGCAAACAGATGCTTTTAAACTCAACAGCGGTACTTTCACGTGGCCCACGTCTTTTTTTATTGAATATTTTAAGCTAATTAATGATGTCACTTTTTGAATCATGCATGCATTGGTGGCTTGTCTCTCCGCTTGACACATCAGTTTTCTTATGTCACTCACGCTTCTCCTATTATGGAAAGTATAGATAGATATAGATATAGATGTTTACATAAAAATTTAAATTGACTAAATTGTGTTTATTAAATAATTGAATAAATAATTAAGGTATGTTGTGTGCTGATATTAACTGTGTAAATAACAATCAAATCATTTTTAGATTATATGACTAACCAGAACTAAAATTATCAATGGGGTAATAATTTTTTCATGTTTATGAGTATATTTAACATTTGAATTTAAAACTCAAATTAATTTATTTGTTGACAACTGTATAACGGATCAAAAATGATCTCCAACCTGTGAAGTTCACCGGAGAAAACCTAGTTTATATATATGCGTTTTTGTAAAATCATTACATTTATTTAAAACTTTCATATTTATTTCATTTATTAGAGCTACCCGTGTAGTACAAAGATTCTAACATAGTGTAATATAAAAATACATTATATGAAATACCCACAATCCTTTTATTATTATGAATATGAAGAATCCAATTTTGTTAATCAATCATAATCTTTTATTTGTTGTAATTAAAATTTAATACAAGTTTCTTTGGTTAGATCCTATGGTTGTTGAAGAATAGAAAGTGAAAAAGAAAAGAAGACGGAGAACTAAGAAAAACAAAAAGAGAAAACAAGACGAATCAGTAGTGAACCAAGGCGAAGAAGGTGGAGTTTCTTCACCGTTTCTTTCAATCTTTTGTTTTGTGTTTCTTCAAATCTATCATCACCAACTGTTTGTTCAAATGCATCATAGACTCCAGACTTGTGGACTTCGCGTGTGATACCATAGGCGCCGATATACCTGACACTGGTACCATAATGATATCCTATCGGTATCAGTATCAGTATTCATTTTTATGATTTTCACTTTTGACAATAGATTTTAGGTGGTTTGTTACTATTATTTGTAAAGAAGATACGGTAATAGAAAGCATAAAGAGAGATGGATAGAAATTGTAGAGAGAGAAAATGAAATATTATTATGATTGATGTTAATGAAAATACAAACTATCAAGACTATATAACTAACTAATGATAATGGATAACAACTGTCATATCTATCTCTCTAATATGCCCCCTCAAACTGAACGGGGCGAAGCAACGTGAAGCATGACTCAGAGAGTGTCAAAACGTGATGAAGACAACCCTTTGGTCAAGATATCAGCAAGCTGAGCCATAGTAGAAACATATCGAACACTGAGAGCTCCAGAAAGCGCCATATCCCGAATAAAATGCAAGTCAATCTCAATGTGTTTCATACGCTGATGAAACACAGGGTTGACTGCTAAATAAGTAGCTCCAAGGTTGTCACACCAAACAGTTGGTGGACAAGACAGCGGAATACGTAGCTCAGACAATAGAGAACCAATCCATCTAATCTCGGCTGTAGTATGTGCTAAAGCCTGATACTCTGCCTCAGTACTAGATCGAGCAACAGTATGTTGTTTCTTGGAACTCCAACTAACAAGGTTGGGTCCAAGAAACACACAATAACCAGTGGTAGAGCGTCGATCATCAGAACACCCAGCCCAGTCAGCATCAGAATAACCATGTATATCAAATCTATCAAACCGTCGAAGAGTCAAACCATGTGTACTAGTCCCCCGTAAATATCGTAAAATGCGCTTAACAGCGCCCCAATGACGATCAGTAGGAGTCTGTAGAAACTGAGACACCTTACTGACCGCATAAGCAATCTCAGGTCTAGTCAAAACCAAATACAGTAATGCCCCCAAAGTGCTACTATACATAGTCAGATCGTCCAAAGAAGTATCCGTATGACAAGATAACTGTCGACCAGATGATACTGGAGTAGATAAAGGATGACACTCGGACATACCAGTTCGTTGCAGCAAATCAACCAACTAACGATGCTATGATAAATGTAACTCAACATCTGAAAAAGTCGCCTGAACACCCAAGAAGTAGGACAAAGTGCCTAAGTCCTCGAGTGCAAACTGAGAGTGTAACCGGGCAATCAAGTCTCTCACAAACACAGAAGAACTCCCGGTAATAATGATATCATCCACATAAACCAAAATATAACATGTAATTCCATCTAGATGGTACACAAACAAAGATGTATCAGAAACACACTGTGAAAACCCACTAGCAATGAGAGCCGAAGAAAGCTTAGAAAACCAAGCTCGAGATGCCTGCTTCAGGCCATAAAGGGCCTTCTGCAGAAGACATACATGCTGAGGACGACAAGAGTCGACAAAGCCAGGGGCTGTGCCATATAAACAGTCTCAGACAAATCCACATGAAGAAAGGCATTGTTGACATCAACCTGCCGAATATCCCATCCTCTGGAAAAGGCAACAGAAAGAACAGTACGAATAATAGTGGGTTTCACAACTGGACTAAAAGTCTCAATGTAATCAACCCCCTCAGTCTGTAAAAAGCCCTTAGCAACAAGTTGGGCTATATATCTGCTCACAATGCCATCAGGATTAGTCTTAATCCTGTAAACCCACTTATAGCCAACAATGTTGGCATCAGTGGGAGCCGGAACCAGACGCCAAGTCTGGTTGGCATATAAAGCATCCATCTCTACACGCCTAGCATCCCACCAAACAGACCAATGCTGAGCCTAGTAAAAAGTGGTAGGAGCAGTAGAAGCAACAAATGTAACATGATCAGGAAACTGTCTCGGATGACGAGTATGATCCTATGAACGAGTAGTCATATGATGAGTACGAACAGGGGGGGGGAGGAGGAAGAGGAGGATGAGAAGATGAAGAAGAAAAAAGAATATAGGTAGTAGGGAAAGAAGTAGGAGATGGAATGGAAGTAGAAGAAAAAGGAATATAGGTAGTAGGGAAAGAAGTAGGAGAGGGAATGGAAGTAGAAGAAAAAGGAGGAGGAGGAGTAGGAAGAGAAGAAGTAGAAGGATCGGAAGTAGAAGAATCAGAGACAACGGAATAAGTGGGAGGAGGAATAAAGAAAATAGGAAGAGAATATGTAACTGGAGGATCAGATGAAGAAGAGGAGCCGGGAATATAAAACACCGACTCATGAAATATGACATGACGAGAAGTAAAAGTACGAGAAGTCAAAGGATCAAAACAAAGATAGCCACTGTAACTAGGAGCATACCCGACAAAAACACAAGGTGTAGATTTGGGTGAAAGCTTATCCTCCCGAGTATCACCCAAAAAAGGATAACACAAGCACCCAAAAGTACGAAGAATAGAATAATCTGGTTGGGTACCAAATAAGATCTCATATGGAGAGGAAAAATGAAGAACAGGTGTAGGTAGCCGGTTTATGAGAAACGTGGCTGTAGCAAAAGCATCATACCAAAATCGCTTTGGAAGATGAGCATGAAACAATAAGGCACGTGCGACCTTAGAATGATGTCGGTTTTTCCTTTTCGCCACCCCATTTTGTTGGGGTGTGTACAGGCAGGAAATCCAATAAACAATACCAGACTCAGTGAGATACTAAGCCATATGACCACGAGTAAGCTCAGGAGCACCAGCGCACTGTAAATGTTTGATGGTGCATGAAAACAAGTTTCTGACCATCGGACGAAAATGGTGAAAACAATGAATAGCCTGAGAACGATATGTCAATGGATACATCCATGTAAATCTACTAAAGTCATCAATAAAAGTAATGAAATATCGATAACCAGATCGAGACATAACCGGGGCAGGTCCCAAATATCACAATGAATAACATCTAAAGGAACGATAGAATGAGAGACAACAGAATCAAATGGTAACCGACTAGCTTTGGAAATGCAACAAGAATTACATGGTTTATTATTAGTTTTAGGTGATATGGACAAAAAAGAAAGTCTAGACAAAACATGGTCAGATGGATGTCCTAATCTAGAATGCCAAGTCTCACGTGGAACCGAAAACGTGGCTGATAATGAATAAAGCATATGAGGACTAGGACGCATATGATGAAGAATCTGACTCGCAAATGTCTGAATGGACAAACCATAAACAGAGAAGCTAACAATAACGAGATGATCAATAACAAGCTGAGTAATGGATAATAGGTTCTTGGCTAATCCAGGAACAACAAGAACGTATCGAAGAAGCAAAGTACAGGTAGACAAACGAAGTAATGAAGAACCAATATGAGTAATAGTAAGAGGTGTACCGTCACTAACAATGACTCTCTCGGAACCAGTATAAGGAGTAGCATCAAAGACCATCGAATGATCACCAGTCATATAAGCAGCGGCTCCAGAATTGGGAACCCACGACTCAATCTGCTGACAAGTATCTGTGACTCCGCGTTTCTCGTTCACCACAGAAAATTTATCACTTGATTTTTCATCTTGATTCAATCGATTAACATCATAACCTCCATGGAAATTATTGAAACGATCTTGATTGTTCCCAAATTGAGTTAGAACAGCCCAAAGTTGAGAAGCAGAAGTGGAGTTTTTGGATAGGTGCATCAATGAAGACGATAAACTGGAAGTGATAAGATCCATAACATAAAATTAGTTTGTTCCCAAGTTGTTCGATCTGTAGTTCCAATTGAAGGATTTGGAACATTTGAATTCAGGTACGATAACAGGCCAATAGTTTGGAGGATTGTTAGCAATTGATGCTTCCAATTCAAATAATTTGTGTCATCCAGTTTAATTGATAGAAGATTTATAATATTCGGTAATGGAGTGGTATTGTTTGATTGAGTTTCTGTCATGAATACAACATCAAAACAGAGAGGAACAAAATGAGGACAGAAAGGAAGATCAACAATGGAAGATTATCAGCAATTCAAGTAAGTTGCTGAAACCCTAACAATGGTAGCTCTGATACCATAAAGAAGATATGGTAACAGAAAGTAGAGAGAGAGGGAGAGAAATTGTAGAGAGAGAAAGTGAAATATTATTATGATTATTGTTAATGAAAATACAAACTATCAAGACTATATAACTAACTAATGATAGTGGATAACAGTTGTCGTATCCATCTCTCTAATAATTTACATTAAAAAACTGTTTTGTAGAATGGACTATGAATAAGCATGTTTTACCAACATTTTTTTACCGGGTATCGGAAACGTAGTGGACCAGGTAGATATTTTCCAATAACATTGATACTAGCACATGTATTTGTTTATGTGATTTTCGGTTTCAATATGAGTCAATTTCGGTTTGTTTGAGTATTTTTAACAATGTAATTTTGTAACTCTATAACTTTTTGTTTATGTCTGTACAACTTATATGTAATGAGATATGATACTACAACAACAATATTTTATGTGTTGTGCGTATATCGAATTCTTAGTGCACCATGCGAAAGAATTACACCTTTTTAATAAAAACTGAACACGTAAACATTCATAAAAGAAAGAATAAACATTGAGTTATTGGGTTAGCTTGTAGGCCGCTTGGCCCACTCACTGCCTAGTTTATCTAGATTATTACCTTATTAAGGAGGAAGGACGGGTAAGATGGTAATTTAACATTCATTTTAAGATGGCATTCCAAAAGCCTCAAGTGTAATCATCAAATTTTGACACCCTTTCTTCCCTTTATACCCTTTTGTACAAGTTTTGATGATAGCTTTACAAGTCATTGATACACCAATATTACTCAACTCATTCTCCCATTCATCTTTATGTGATTCCATCAGTTACACTAACCTACCATCTACTCTTCTGTATACAATGGGTTAACTCATATGAATCCTATTAAATGAGCTCTTTCAATACACTGTCTCTTCATGACCAAACATACGTTATGTATCCTCAATCACAACAATCTAATTCCAGACTTTCATCGCTTACATTCCATTATTCCTGACTTCCAACGATTGTTCACCTAAAATCCAAACCACAAATATGGAATCAGAGACGGATTTATTGCAGGTGTTGAATGCCTTAAAGTTCCTGCTGCCAGTTCTTGATGTTTGTTTATATTATGCCGTCTTTGCTTATTAATTGTAATGGTGATGCAGGAAATTCCTAAAAAGAAGATGTCTTTTGAGCAGGTACTTCTTAATCTCATTTTCCCATAAATCATAAAAAAGTGAATTTTTACCATATATTAAAATGAATGAAATAAATAAAGGATTCATATTATGTTTCACATATTTTGTTTTTTGACAAATATGTTATTATGCTAACTTCTCTGATACAAGTTATTTATTCGTTGTTATGGGGTGTGTTTGTAATGTACCTGCAACTTCAAGTTGTCATATGAATTTTGTAATTTATAGCATACTTTTCATAACGAATTGAAATTCAACTCTTTATCATCCAGGTTATATCATGGTGATCAGGTTATAAATCCTCTTGACACCTTAGGAGAGACCACCTTTGAAGAAAATATTTTGTACATATGTAGACATAGCTATAAAGAGGAGTGAATTCACTTAAAGGAACAATACGGCTGGTTCAGGCCTTTTTTTGTCGGTTTCGATTAGGATTTGGCCTTTTTAGACTGATTTTTTTTCAGGTTAATTTGATATTTGGCCTAGATGGACGGAGGCACTCGCTGCGCCTGATCACACAGCTCGTCGTGCGTGTGTTTGAGGCGCCTAGGCTGCATCTCGCACATTTGATTACGCCTTTAGGTAAGGATTTTAATAAATTGTAGAGATGGCATATGGGTGGTAATGGTGGGTTGGGAACCCAATCAAATTGGGTCCGGACCCCATGACGTTTGCTATGTTAAGTAGCCAAACATAATACTGTGATCTCATATTTTCCCTTTATATTTATAGAGAAAGTATGATTTAAAGACTCTAATGTGAATGCTCTTAACGTAAATTAAATCGAATGAATTTATGGAAATAATTACTGTACCAATACATAATACTGTTGATTAAAGAAAATATGAAATTCTAAACCTAAGAGAAAAGTACTATGCTTGTTGACAAAGATTTCAAGGAATCCGAGCCTCCAAACAGCAGCCACTTATGCATAAACATGGGAAACAAAGAATGATACACAACAAATTTAGACCTAAGCATCCAAACAGTGAACTATAACTGTGAAAATAACAGCACCGCTATCTTGGTATGAACTTTATGGTGTTCATTGGCTAATATCCCGTTCATGTTTAATAGTAGCAGGTGGTCACTTGAGTAGTTTGATTGTGGCTTGGAACTCAGATGTAGTTGGGTCTAACTACATGTTTTGGTAGCTTATAATATTGCTAACTTTCATGTACTGTTATCTACCCAATTGTTATATAAACATTTCTTTTGTAGCAAAGGTTGTGGTGCAGTAAGCACTATGGTTTTTTCAAATAGCTGACCTTATTTTAGTTCATTTGTAACCATGCTGGTAAAAGGCTTACTAATCAATGGCTGTATTTTATTTTAAACGGCTACTATAGTTGTAGATAGATTCCACTGGTCATTAAGGTGTTTTCTTAATTCTTAATTATTTATTTGTTTTATAACTTTTTAAGAAGCACAATGATAATTCATTTTTAACAATGTGGATGATCTAACAGCGGCAGTATTGCATAGTTTAACTGATGTATTTTTTAAGAGGATCAAATGGCTAAAATTTTATAGGCTTGTTAAAAATGGAACGGGTCAAACATGTGACATATAATTATCTGTATTCAACTGTTTACGACCTAAATCGTTTTTTTTTTTTTTTTTTTTTTTTTTTTTTATGAAAGTGTGGAACTTACATTTTGTTGAGAGGGCATATTCATCATCGTATATAATATCTTTTACTATAAGTTTTATAAACCATACCAAAAGCTGTTGCAAGTCAGGTCAACCCAGTTTGACCCATTACCAAAGCATCTTACTCGTTATTTTGCCACCTGGTTTATTAACCTTTTCTTGGCCTTATGGAGCATTAGTGCTTACGAATTAAAACAAGTATTTAAGCATTGTTTGACTTAAACAGTTAAACATGGAAATTTTTCCATGGTTGAGAGTTCTAGAAAAATAGAAAATGGGCTACAAATGCATATCAGTTGTCTAATTTTACCCATGGGGTACGACGCCCTATTTATTGTACTTGGAGCATACCATTTACTTTGTTAATTTATCTTTAAACTCTTGCTTTATCAAGTACAAGGATTTGTTATTATTCGTTTGTTTCCGGTTTGTTGGCTACGATGTTTATGAGAATTGAAGTTGTTGCTTCCTACTTGGTTCATGTCACTACAACGAATCACCTAGGAACGCCATACCCACACCACAAATGGCAACAACAACAACAAGGCGACAAAACAAATGCTTCCGCCGCAACGCGCGGGCATTCCCACTAGTAAATTATAAAAGGGGAGCCATTGGCAAAAATGTCTAAAATGTCAAAATTAAGATGGCATACCAAAAGCCTCAAGTGTAATCTCCAAATTTTTACCCTCTTTGTTCCATTTATACCCTTATGCGCCACTTTTAATAGCAATTGTACAAAATAATAATGCACCTCATAAACTCTATCATTAACCATCGAGACATATATCACGGATCGATCATGGACAATGCAAAATAATAATGCAACTCATAAACTTTATCATTAACCATCGATACATCTATCACAGATCGATCATGGACAATGCAAAATAATAATGCAACTCATAAACTCTATCATTAATCATTGATACATCGTGTTTAGTCAATTTCGTGCAATCACTAAAGCATAGATGAATAAAGTGATTAATTTTTTTATTTTCTTTTTTACATGCCATTCTGGCTATCGTAAGTGCGCTTATTCGCCTTGACGACATAGTTTACAACATAAATATTTCACATTCATAACTATCATATCACTAAGCCGGAATTTGGTCCATATTCTTATTAAACAAAAATATTTAGAGAACATTAACGACTTCTTAAATGCTTTAGAGTGCGACTAGCATCTTATAACATGTCTTTTAGATTGTGTATAGTAGCGTTATATTAGAGGTTGTGTACCCGCCGCATCGCGCGGGCCAACCCACTAGTGATTTGCAAAAAACAAGACAAAAATATAGGAAGTCTATACTAGGGTATTATATACAGGGGCGTCTTCTTTAGGGCCTGAGGGGACCTCGGCCTCACCGATTTTTTGCGCAGTAATGAAATTTTGTAATTTTCGTAGGTAAATTAGGTCCGGCTCACTGATTTGATCTTCCGGCTAATACCGATAAAAAATAATTGAGTCCGACCCCACCGATTCAGGAACCAAGCTTTGCCACTGATTATATATGATGATTGGTGTGGTTTATTAGAGGTTTAACGTTTAAGGGGCAAACCAAAAACAAATCTGTGAGCTTCTAGATGGGCAACCCAATGGGGCAAAGCGAACAATATTGGTAGTTAGAGGGGCAGGATGTTGCAACAGGTGATTCTATCACATGTTTGATTTGTTTTTGTTTTGTTTTGTTTTTTTGTTTTTTTGTTTTTTTTTTTTCAAATAATTTATTAAGAAACAAGAAATCAATAACAACTCAAAGAGAAATTATAAATACTAGCAACAAGATAGATTTCATAGAAATAGTTCCATTACTGCTACAAGGATTAAAGGAATAAATCAGTAGCAGAGAAGGAGCACATTGCATTGTAACGAGTAGGGTCATACGAACCATTTGTCAGTGATCACATCATTCATTTAAATGAGCTCATATGACTCGTACGCACATTATTTGTTGTGGCATATGGCCTATGTCGCCATCTTTTCTATTGTCTGTCTGAAATCTGAATAACTTGTTATTCGTGTTTGTATAGTTGTGCCGTAGTTTTTTAATTGTAGCAAAATATTATGCAGTTGGCCCCACTTCAAAAATTGAAAAGTCAAAATGTTATGAACCGTTTGTTGTTTGTTTATACATGAGTCGTTGCTGTGTATGGACCCAATTAAAGATGACAGGTAGTAGTGTGTCCAAAATAGACTAAAAATCTAGAAACAACTTGGTGTATCCAGGTCCATGACTGAAGACCAAGAAATCTCTATTATGATGGGAGTTTTGGATAGGTTTTAGCCATTTGGTCCTTAACGACCGACTGGATCCTAGGATATATTTTGGGAAAATCAAAAGAATAGCCCCTTGACCGGATGAGTTACAAGAATAGCCCCCTCCCGCAGAGCCGGCTTAAATGCAAGGCAGCTAAAGCTCATGCTTTAGGCCCCACTTCCATTAAAGCCCCATTTTTTTTTACCACCAGATATTAATCATATGGCCCAAAAGGGATGGTGCTAATTAACTACTTCCACAAATACGTTCAGTAGACAAAGCTACTAATCATCTATATTTGTTATGACTAATACTATAAAATCAAAAGAATGAGTCATTCAAAGAAATTGGCTGTCGATCATTTGAAAAGAAAAGCATGGGCAAGTTTTTTTTTTTTTTTTTTTTCCCTGAAAAAGGCCCCAAAGATTTAGTTCCCTTTGGGTCTTCAAAATGATTAAGCCGGCCCTACCCTCCCGTCTCTTTAGAGAGACGGTTCACGTTTCCCAATGCGTCTGAGTCGTCTCCCGAGAGCCTTTGGTTTCCAACTGTAAGATAATAATAGTGAATAGGGTTACAATATATACCGATAAATTGGGCTCGTGGGCTTTATACTAAAACCCTAAATAATATATTCTAATACTCCCCCGCAGTCAGAGTTGTAGAGCATCGGACACTCAGACTCGAAAACAATAAGAAAAAAAAACATAAAGGACATAACAATAAAAATAAAAAGATTTGTCTCGATATCAATTCTTGACTTGTTGGTTCAAAATTCTGCAATCTTCTTGACTTTGCCAAAAAATTATCCGTACTCTTAAATACTTGACTTTATTTTGTCCACGACTTCTCCTTGTTTGGTTTTGTTTCTTTAGTTCCCAGAATGATAAACAAGATCCACTAGATCCCAATAAAGTCGCAATGCCATATTTGTTGGCCATGACAATACAAAAGATAAAAAAAAAAAAAGAATAAAAGAGAGGTTGTGAGAAAGAAAAAAGATAAAAGGAAAGACAAACAGACACCCTACGACCATTGTCGTGTGGCGCTGTGTCAACACTAGGAGGGGGCGAAGGCCGGTGGTCGTGGACGACGATCGTCCCAGGAGAATTGAGATCCGTAGATCGAAGAGAGAGATCGATCAAACTGTGGTTTGATCAATGACAATGGCCCGTGGTCTAGCAAGAACGGGAATAGAAAAATAAATTGAAGAAAGGTTGTTGGAAAAAGAAGTAACTCGACAACTGGCGACCATGGTCGCGAGGTGGTGTGTCGAGGCTAGCAGGCGATCAAGACTTGTGATCCGTAGGTTAAGAAAGAGAGATGGCGAAGGCCGTTGACCATGGCCATGGCCAGGAGGCGATCTTTGCAAGAGAGGTGAGATCCGTAGATCAAAAGATAAGATCTATAGATCTAAAAGAGAAAAAAAATAGAATCAAACCGTAGTTTGAGTTCTAAACAAAACACAAGCACCGGGTGAGTCAGGACACTATAATCCAATAAGCAGCGGCGAGGCGGCAAGGAGCGGCATGACGGAGAAACGAAATCAATAAGATGAGGCCGTAGCATAATATGTGTGGTTGTTCTTAAACACTTGTAAACAAATCGAACAGAAACAAAATTCGTCATAACGAAAATACCACCGATGAAGGTATTGCAGCATCAAATAATTTATGTGAAGTAATTCTCTCCAACTAATTATTTGGATTAATGCAGGCTCACGTGAAAAAAAAAAAAAAAGAAACAAGCATTATATCAATACTATTTCAATTTTTTTTAAAGGAATAGTGGCTAGATTTCAGAATCGAAATCGGACTTTATTTGGAAATGATAAATAAGAAAGACGAAACCGAAAACGAAAAACAAATCAAATGGCAGTTGGACAGGGCGGCGGCGGAAGTGGCGACACGCCGCCCTGTCTATGGTTTTTATCAGCGGCTGACTACTAGGGTTTGGTTATTTGTGTGTAGCGGAAACAGTATAGAGCCTAGGCTGGCTCTGATACCATGTAAGATAATAATAATAGTGAATTGGTTGATTGTATTCCATTCAATAGGGTTACAATATATAGAGATAAATTGAGCCCGTGGGCTCTATACTAAAACCCTAAATAATATATTCTAATACCAACCAATAAAAGACCAGCACGTGGTGCCGTCTCCCACTTCCCGAAGACGACTTTGGTGCTGTCTCCTACTTCCCGAGATGACTTTTGCCGTATCCCACTTCCCCGAGACATCTCGTCGTTTCAGTTTCCCACTTCCCCCGAGACATCTCGTTGTTTCAGTTTCCACTCGGGCTTCGTACCGACCATTATTTACCATCAATCGCCAACCACCACCACTATAACTTCTTTCCCTATATAAGCCAGAAAAAAATTCTGAGCTCCCACCAACCTCTACCCCACCAAAAAAAATCGGAGTTCAAACCGAATCCTTAACACAAGAAATGACACCCACTCGTTGGACTGAAGAACATGAAATCGCACTTGTAGCTGCCTGGACGTTTGTAGGAGACAACCCACATCCGGGTAACAAATGGTATCGAATCCTCAACGAGTTCAATTGGTTGATAGGGGGCTCGAACCGAACCATTGATTCCCTCAACCGAAAATGGACCGATTTGAACACCAAGTGTCAACTCTTTAACCGGTACCACAATCGAACACTGCGAGCGGTACCTTCGGATATGCCCGAAGACGTGGCAATCAAAATAACCCAAATCGAGTATGAGTCCAAGCAAGACAAAGAATTTAAACACGTCTCTGCTTGGCAAATGATGAGGGATAGGCTTAACGAGTAGCCTATGTTTATTTTATTTTTATTTAGTTTGTAATGTTTATGTATTATTTTATATTTTTTAATCGAATGACTAGTTTATTTAGTATTTTATTTAAGTTGACAATTAGTATTTTATAAAGTTATAACATAAAATAACATCAAATCCGGCAGGTCTGAGACGTGACCAGAGACGTCACCGGAGACGTATCAAAACCTGGAAAAGACGCCACCAGATATGTCTCTTCCAGGTCTGAGACGTCACACCGGAGACATTTCAAAACCTGCAAAAGACGCCATCGGAGACATCTTTTGCAGGTCTAAGCCGTCATCGGAGACGAGTTGGTGGCACTGACACGACTTCGGTGACGTCTGACCCTCCTCGGGATCAAACAACACCACGTGTTGGTATTTTATTGGTTGGACACCAAAGGCTCTCGGGAGACGCCTCAGACGCGTTGGGAAACATGAACCGTCTCTCCAAAGAGACGGGAGGGGGCTATTCTTGTAATTCATATGGTCAAAGGGCTATTCTCGTGATTTTTCCCATATATTTTTGGTATTGATTTCTTTTCACTTCCAACACATTTATTTGATAAAGAAGTTAAATTTTTTAAATAAAGTTATTATTAACATTATAACAACTTTAGATAAACATATTAAAAGAATTAATATATACATATATAATAAAAGGGTTATGATCAAATACATAAGACACTTTTTCTAAAAAGGGTGAGAGGATTGTAGTCCATTGATCTTATATTTGAAGGGTTGAGATTAGTTTATTAGAAAAAAAATAAATAATAAATTAAAGGAAGTGCATAAAAGAAAACCACATTTGTTGACTTTCTCTCTTCACATGAAATGCATATGTCAATACCCTCATCATTTAAAACATTTATCACTTTTTTCATACGATATGCTTTTTTGTTTAATTTCACCATATTAACGAGCGTTTTTATCTTTAATAAGTGTACCACATTGCTACATTAAAATTGAAAAAAAAAATCATGTTAAATGGGGTTTCTTTTTCATTGTGTCTTCTACTCGTTCATTGTGTTATAGTATGCACATGTGCTTTATAAATATGTTATTTACGTTTTTTAGTCTACACATGATTTAACTTCGTCCATTGTGTTTTTAATATGCTTTCCATTGTGTTTTACGCAAATGGGTTTTGTATGTATGGTGTACATTGTGTTTTATTATGTTGTTCATTGTGTTTAATTCTACTATTCATTGTGTTTTAGTTTTATGTTCACTGTCTTTAGTATGTCGTCTATTGTGGTTTATTAGATTGTTTATTGTGTTTTATACCATATTGTTTACTCCATATTTAATTGGTACTCATTGTGTTTTACGTTATCTATATTGTCGTACACAACTGGGTTTTGACTTTTTCTTCAAAAGTATAACAATATGGTACTCATATTAAAGATAAAAAGATGCTTAATTTTATGGTATAATTTTTTTTAAAGATAACGTATAAAAAGTTACGGACATTTTAAAATGAAGGTGAACATGGCATGTAACTTGCATGTGCATATTTTTTTTTGACAAAATTATCATTCCCACTTGTTTAATCCTGTAGACACATATCATTTTCTAATGGGTTCTCACCATTCTCATTTTTTGTAGCATTTGTAGAATAACTCAACCCTATAATATAATTATAAAAATACTTTTTATCATCATCATACACAGTAAATCCCACAAATAGCAAAACTAAAGTAGGATATGAGAAAAGTAAAATATAGACAGTCTTACCTCTACCACACATGAATAAAGAGGCTGTTTCCAGTGAGACTCTCCGAACCGAACAGACCTTTGCTCATTTACAAACCGAACAGACTTGAGCGGCTCATTTACAATTGAGTCGAAAAGCGAGCGAACATTTTTTAGCGCAATTTTTTTCAAGTGAGAGTCAAGCGAGAAACGAGCGGTGAGTAATTTGGATGTTTTTATCAATGTTTTCGTTGCCGAGTGACAACGAAGGTCCATATGTCCGGTGAGGACACTAATATTGAGGTCCGAGTTTCCGAGAATGAGTCTTAGGTTGAGACTGGTAAGGTAATGAGCATACTACAGAGAATACGCATTGTGGCATACGGTGATATCAAGCGATAGACGATTAATAACATAAAGAAGTCAATGCTGTCACGTTACGACTTAGGGTTTTACTATTAAATTTAGTGTTACATTTTTATTTGATAAAACGGGCTAGTCATATTTTATTTGCATATATTAGGCCAAATGTTATGTATAACGCTATAAATATTAATATGATTTATGGGTATATATATAATAGATAAATAATAACAATAGATAAATAATAATAATTTATTCGAGCCAAACTGAGCCGAACGGACCTTTGCTCATGCTTAACTCATTTACAAACCGAACCGAGCCAATCGGCTCATTGACAATCAAGCGAACGATCAAGCGAGTATTTTTCAAGGATTTTCTAAAAGACGCAAACTTACTGTCAAATCTGACATATCTATTCTATTTACCTCCCAACTTTTACCTGCTTATTTCGTTTCTCTCTCTCTCTCTCTCAATTCTCATCTACCACATTAGTTCTCCTTCTCCAAAATCAATATAAGTACAACCTTCAACATTCTTTTTTTTTTTCACACCTTCAATCATAAAAATTCTTAGCATTAATCAATAATGAATTCAGTGCTGATAAAGTTTAAAAAATTCTTTTAAACACCTCTTCTAAATGATGACAAACATATAATATTTATTGGCATATCCAAAATGCACCTTCAATCAATTTTTTTCTATCCTTAGCTTTTGATACCTTTAGAAGCCTTGCATTCAAAGCCATCCGTTTCTAGATCGGGTGCAAAAGGTGATGCATAGTAATTGCTCGACAACCAGTGATCACATTTTATTTTTAATAGAGTTGGTTTTGCTATCTAAAAGGGGGTGGTGGCGCAACTTGTTGCCTACTTACCAGCTGTCCACTTATAGTGCGTTATGTTTTTTTATATGAATATCCAATAGTCTGAAAAAAAAAATTGTATTTAAAACGCGTGAAATGAAATTACAAGCCAAAGAGGGGTGTCTAGTTCTAACTAGCCAAGAAGGAAACACAAAATTATAAACATAGGTCATGAAGATGGATACTTAACTCTATTATATGACTATTTTAGTCTGCAACCGGGTTTTGATGATCAGAAGGTCCTTAGAATTGTTCAATATATCCTAAACATTCTAATTTAATACAAGGATTGTAGTTTGGGTAAAAAGGGATTTTCAACAATACAAAATAGTACTTCTGTGATACGCTAACTGGCATATGGCACGTCGACTAATCAATTCGACCAACACATACGAATGTGTGAAAGAACTGCGAATGAATGTCTACAAAACTTTATAGGTTTGCTGAAATTTCTACATATGTATATTTAAGAAAGTCAAACTCTAGTGACATACGATGATTACTAGAGTACATACATCTTAGATGGTAGTGTGTAATAATACATTAAAATTGTAAGTTTTAACCTTTTGGTTTAAAAACACCCAAATCAACATTTTGCTTTAAATTTTCTTCAAGTTTCAACCTTTAACACAAAATCAGTTTGTTTTCCTTAATAAGTCTCCTCACATGCAAAACATATGAGGAAATTTTGGTCAATTTCACCGCTCTTTTTTTATTTCATCTGGAATTGTGTTATTCAACACATCTCTTTAATGTCCCATTGATCTGCCGAGATGTACACATATTTTACATGTACAATTACATCTCCTTTTGCACCTAGCTAGGTAGGTCTTCCTATATGTTGTAGGGTAACAACATATGTTATATCATAATAACGTATGTTACAGTATAATAAAGTAAGTTATTATCAAAACGCATACATAAGTCATGTACCCCGAACGTTGGTGATATGTCAAATATACATGGTCATATGTGTAAATGGATGATATGGGATGTGAATAACATGTTATGTGAATCCTTGCTTAGTAGATAACCGTCACTACTAGAAAACTGAGTAATTTGCTACGCACTTTTGCGTCGTACATGTGTAGCAAACGGGCATTTCCTACACAGTTGCTACGCAAATGACAAGTAGCAAAAAACCCCGTCGCAAAATCACTCGCTACACATTTGCTACAAAGTTTGTGACACATTTGCGACAAAAAATTGCCGTTGCAAATTTGCTACACATTTGCTACATTAAGTTTTTCATTTAGATTTTCCATTTGCTACATTTTTGCGACACCATCATTTGCTACGCATCAACGACACACCATTTGCTATGTATTTACAACGGCCATTTGCTACGGATTTACAACGCCCGTTAATATTTCAATTTTTTATTTGCTACGCATTTGTTACACCAAGTATATTAGACTTTAATATTCATTTTTTTCTATTTGAGACACATTTGATACAAATACTAAAAATATAAGAAAATAAAATAAATAGACCCAAATTTTCTAAAACATCTTCAAATCTGTTATATAGAAACAATAATAAAAAAATCCAACAAAACCCCAAATACCACAACCTAAATCCAAACATTCAATACTGCAAAATTCAAATCTAATACGGTTTCGAAAATAGCAAGTAACAATTACTACTAATTACTAGGACGATAACTTTTTATAAGTTCTCCAAAGTCTTTCTGCATCGCTTCATGTTGAGCTTTTAGTGCGTCCTCAAATGCCTTCCTATCAGCTTCACGCTGAGCCTGAAGCCGGGATTCAAAATCTTCAAATCGAGCTTCATAATCTTGAATTTGATTTTCCAAAGCTAGGATCTAGAGAAAGGTAAAAACATATATAAGAATTAGCAAATAAATAATAAGACAAGTTGAATCAAATTAAACATTCTAATTAGGGCTGTTTGTGGTTCGTTTTTGACAAATTTTTAGTTCGAACCATCATAGTTAGTAATGGTTTTTCATTATTGAGAACCGAACCAAACATTCACATTAAAACCAATCCAAATCTGCAGATTTTCGATCCAGAAGAACAAGGAAATTTAAAGTTAGTTTCAGGTCAACACATGAAAGAGGTCGAAAGAAATTGTATTTCAGATTTGGTTTTTGTTGCTAATATGGTTATAGTGCATAATTAGATAAGCTTAAGGAGAACTTTGGGTCAAATTTAGCTGATAAAATACAGGTCTAACTGGTTATTTTTACAAATTACTTTTAAGGGTAATTTGGTCATAGTGCATCTTAAAAACCTTGGTTATAATTTCAGATCCTAGGTAAAAAAAACCTTTCATAAGAATAAGGAAACACTTTGTTAGAAAATGTTGAAATCTAAATACAACTCTCATATCACATGTATTAGAAGGAAAACACATACCTTATCTTGAGATGGTTCGACCCCAAAAGATGAGGATGGGGTCCCGGTCATTAGGTAATTTATATCTGTAGATCCTATCCCGTATAAGCGAGTCGTACGACCTCCAGACTGCACACGCTTCCATACATTAACATCATCCTCGGTAAATTCCGAGCCGTGCAATTCCTTCATATCTTTAAGATATTCTCCCTATAGTTTATCAAAACAACACGAATGTTACTTTGGTAAATGTTAATAATAGTTACATTAAAACAATATTGATGTCTTACATATATTTCTCCAGCCCGAGTTGTACAAAAAATCATCCCATTCAAGTTATTAATTTCAAGCTCTCCTGCCCAAAGTTTTGCTTTGGACTCTTTTGTGAGGTGGGTTTCGAGGAATACTTCTCTAAAACTAGGTTCCCGACCAATTTTATTTTTCTACATAAAAATAGAATATAGTTAATGTAGTAAGTGTTAAAGTAGAAACATATACCAAAGGTTATATATATAATTATCTTACAAGTCGAGTTCTATGCTCATCAAATCCCAACGACTCGCCTGTATGCCGGGATCTTTTGCCAGTGCTAGTAGTGCTCGTGCGGTTTCTTGTTCCACTCTCAGACTTCTTTCTCCAGTCATCTTTTTCCCAAATCTGTAGAGTAAACATACACACACACACACATATATTTATATATATAATATAAAAATAATAATAGTTTATTTAGTCACTTACCTTACACATATCACGCCATATGTTAAGATGAATATGACTACGCGGAAAATCACTAATCTTTTTGAAAAACCTAGGATCTTCTTTCTTAATAACAAGTTTGGTGGCCTTCTTGAAGTCCTTAGCAACATTATTTCTCATTTTGGCCATAATGTCTCTATAACGGCGCTTTAGCACATTTCTAAATCCCTCATAATTCATTTGCTCGTCTCTTGGATCCCAACTCCAACGGGTCTGTAAAGACATAAAACCAAATTTAAAAAATATATATAAACTAAAAAAGTATAAAGATGAGATATACAAATAACCAATTAATATAGTACCTTAAATCTATCATACATTTTTCCCACCACATCGTTAGAAACATCTGGAAATTTGACCCAGGGTCCTTCAAAATGTTCCTTAAGTATTCCAGTGATGGTCCGCATAACTTTGTTTGATCCAAACCTACAATAATAATAATAAAACAACATAAGTATATTAAATTTTGTGGATTTATATTATTGCATTAGAATTAAAGACATACGTGTCTCCAAGTCGAAATATAGGTGGCCTTTGAGATATATCACGAGCTTCGTCTCTGTAAGTTGAATGGTGCTAAGAGTTGCGCTGAGAGTCGCGCTGTGAGTTGCGTGGAGAGTCATGTGGAGAGTTGCGTGGAGAGTCGTGTGGAGAGTTGCGTGGAGAGTCGTGTGGAGAGTCATGTTGAGAGTTGGGTGAAGGGTCGTGTGGAGATTCATGTGAAGTGGCATCTACATCATCCCCATCATTATCCTCATCGTAACCATCATAGAACTCATCATCTTCATCATCACTGGCAGAATTATACGAGAATGTCTGACTCTTGGTGTGGCAGACACCTCCCTTGTTTGTAGGTCTAGTTGTTTTTCCCCCACGAATAAGGACACGGCTCCCTGAGTAATATTTACCGGGACGGATACCTGATAACTGTGGATGTGATTGTCGCCTCGTATCACGAGCACCCGAATGGCTACCAGAGAACAATTGAAGCAGTTGCTGCCTCCTACCATCTGTACCCGTATGACTACCAGAGAATTGTTCAAGAGGTGGTCGCCTCCTATCATTTGCACCCAAACGTGTATGCTTATTTTTATTGACCTTTCCACGAGTACCCGACATCGTCAGATAGATGATATATGCACCAAAACTTGTGAAATATGTGCACTTTGTGATCGGTATGTTAATTAATATGTTAGATGATTATTAAAACTATAGTTTTTATGTCATTTAATTGGAATAATATTATTTGGCTCATTCCAGAGACTAAGTCTTATTAATGGGTTCGTTTTATAAGAGAAGGTCCCACAAAGGCCGTAGTTTTGGCCCAAGGTCTAACATATAAAACCCTAGCTTATAATTTCTATAAAAAAAGCTATGGGGAACCCTAACCCCATACTTGCGGCCGTAACCCCCTACCTACCCTCTCTCTCAATTTCAATCAATTATCAAACTTTCTTGTGTGATTCCAAGTTGTTTCAAATAATTGTGTGAGGTTGAACCTTCAAACCTCGGGATTTCTTTGCTTAAGAAGGTATGATTTTCATGAGTTTTATAGTGGTTCTTGATATCTTGAAAAGTTTTTAAAAACCCTACTACCCTTGCATGGTAAAATCGCAAATATATATGGATTATTGGATGTTTTTCGTATAAATGGTTATGAGAATTGATTGATTTGATCATATTTAGGGTTTTGAATGTGTAAATATTGATACAAACATGATTGCATATGATTCCTACATGATATATGCGATTTCTAGATCATTAGATGATTAGGGTTTGTAGTTGAATTGTTTTGCATGGTTTCGGTTTTGGACAGAATCATTGTTGCGAATTGTAGGGCTAATATCTTAATCTTAATCTGCTTAATTTGATTATTAATTGATGTTGGAACATTGTTTATGTTGTTAGATTTTTAGAAAGTCCAAGTTTGTACGTTTTTTTACATGTTTTGATATTTATTTGTGATTTTATAAGAATAGATGTCAAACTCGATTTTCGGATGTAAAAATTGGATCAACTTTAGGTCATAACTTGAGTTTTATAAGTCCGTTTACCATGAGATTTGGTCAGTAGCTACCTACATGAGATTCTAAGCTTTTCCAAGTGGATATATGATTTTTAATGAATTGTTTTGTGGACTGCTGTCAACCGCTCATTTTTATGACAGAGCTGTAATAAATGATTTTTCATAAAATCTCTGCGTGTTTTTGCCATGAAATTAATATAGTTGAGTGATAAGTAAACTTATGGGGAGTTTCTTTAAAATTTTGGGAGCTTAATAAGTTGGTTTGAAATTTTCTAAAAATTGGTTTTGGTGACCTAAAATTCGTCTAGAAAACGCAGGTTTGAGAAACATTGATTATGTGATAATTTGAATGTGCTCTTGAGTTATAAGTTGTGAAAATGCATGTGTGAACTTGTGTATATTATATATATATATATATATGTAATGTGATGTAGTTGACATATCAGGTTAATTGTAGGACATGTGCAATATGAACTTATAATGTTGAAAAGTCTTAACATGTTACACTATGAATTAATCACCAACGGTTTAACGGGTCATACAGGGTTTACTTTTATCATGTCTACTTTCATAAGGCGTCATCTAGGTAATTGTAGAGTACAATGGGTTAGGATAAACAAAACATGTAACCGCGTTCAGACACTTATACTTCTATGTTCGTTAGGTTATCGGTAGACGGGTTGTCTTCCACTTTTGCGGTTTTTGCTATTTTACTTAGCACGCACTCTAAGGTGAGTTTCACTACTCTTTTCTCAAAATCGTGCGTCTCGGGTTTTGAGACAACTTAATTACAGGTTTTGGAATTACTTAAATTTTAGTCCGGGTTTGGGACTACTACTTTATCCCGGGTTTTGGGGATACATTGATTCCTTGTGTGAATCAGGTTTTACTAATTTCACAACTTTTGTCCTTTGTACTAAACGGAAAACTCTATCACTTTAAAGTCCTTACTTTTATCGGGTTAATCGCTGGAGGCGAACGGGGTATTAGTTAGTAGCGCTATTAGGTTGTGTAGCAGCCTCATGCTTGATGTGATTGGGTCACGGGCATGAACTATTGACCACTTTTCTTACTAGTGTTGATACACACTAGAGCTAAGGCAAATGAACTTCTGTATGTTCCTGATACTACTTTTGTTTAGTTACACTATGTGGGTTTGCTACCCCTAGCATTCGTTTAAACTGGTGGTTGGTTATTTTGGAAACTTAAGCTTTTGCTTACTTTACTTTGTGAACTCGCCAACTTTGTATTGACACACGTTAGCATGCTTTTGAAGTCCACTAGGTTTGGAGCACACTAGGGCATGCATCATCCGTGTCACGGGGATTGAACATTAATAACTTATATATGCTTTGTGACAACCTGCACCCTTCACTTTTCATAAATGTGCATAATTGGTCACTCAACTATTTCAAAATTTTCATTTTTAACCCTCCTATTTTAATAGGACCAAAAGTCATAATTTAATAAAACTTATAATTTTTGTAAGTAAAAGTATTGCACGTTTTATACTCACATCTACACCCGAGCACGTATGTTTCAGACCTTGATACTCAAAACCCTTAATTTTCGGTCCTAAAACAACTTAGAAACCGAAGGAAACAAGTCCGGAACTTAAAACTGATTAAATTAGAAAATTTGATTTTTTTTTAGTTCTCGTAGTCTGCGAAGACAGTCAAATAGTCAAAGTCCTGATCAAAGTCCTAGTCAAAGTCTTAGTCAAACAGTCAAAGTCCTGGTCAAAGTCCTAGTCAAAGTCTTAGTCAAACAGTCAAAGTCTTAGTCAAATAGTCAATTCATCATAAAACCTTACTTTATGGTGTTGACCAATTTTAATGGCTAATTGAATCCAAAACTAGTATAAAAACCCACCTATGACCCATTATACTTGGCACCTCTAAATCGATTGTTTCAATCCGATTAAACTTTCCCTCATACCTTTCTTCTATAGTCTATTACTTCTACAATTGAAGCTTTGATTATAAGCTCTTGTAATTGGCGAATTGGAAGCTTGATATTCTTTCTTTTTCGTTTTTTTTATTTCTTCAATTTGGACTAGCTACGTTGTTGAGTCTTTGGGATTCACCTCGCATACATTCACAACACTTAGAGGATAATTCACCTTAGCCAATGTGAGTTTACATAGCCCCCTTTTTTTTTTACATTTTGGGGTGAAACATGTTTAAACATTTTATACACTATCATTTACTCATTCTTACATTATTGATATTTGTGATTCAATTACACTATCATTTACTAATTCTATCATTTGACTGTAACAAAAAGACACAGTACAATCATTAACATTGATCAAGCCGCCTGTTTAGATTATAGCGCTATAGGTCTGACAAACCCATCCCGCCGCATAAATTCAGGGATGATCGATGACAGTTACACTTTTACTAACTTGCGAGTTAGGTCTCAGTCGACACAAGGTTTGATTGTACAAAAGACGCATTGTTACATGTCGGACTCATATTCTATCATTAATCATTATTATACTTCAACAATGATTGCTATACAACATATTGTTTTCAAATATATGCAAAACCTATGTATTCTCACCAACTATTAATAGTTGACCCCTTATCTTTCCAACTTAACATGTTTCAGGTTTTGTTTGCTATTGGAAGTTGTACAAGTCTTAGAACACGTAGGAGCTTTGGATCTAGTTTATACTAATCAACTTTTGTAATCATTACTTGTAAGACAAATTGTAAATTGTTTAATATTATTCAACTTTCATTTAGTACCATGAGCTATTGAACAATCATCACTACGTGACATCCCGATGTTTCCGCCATCGGTCGTGGTGTTACATGGTTTACGTTATTGGGTTTCCTTTTGGGTGCATTGTTTTGCACATGGATTTTAATTGGTTATGTTTGGTTTACACTTCCGCATTCATCTAAACCTTATGAATTAAACATTAAACTATATTTTTACAAATGGATTAAATGGTTTGGGCATTTAGAGTCATTCATATGACTTCTGACTATGAGGATCCTGGTGTGTCACGCTCCTCGTGGTATAAACCCATGGTGAAATTTGAGGGTGTGACACAGGTCAACAAGTTAACATTCCTAAGTCAGCTGGAACGGGCAAGCACAGGCGTGCACATGCGGTTCATGACAGTGCTCCATGTTATCAGGTCTCAGAATGTTTTAGAAATGACCAAAACTGATAAGATAGTTAGCCATGTGGCAAGCACGGACGTGCTCAATGATGAGCACGACCGTGATCCCTCAACTGCCCCGACAGAATCTGCACGCAAGGACTCTGCACTGCTCCCAGATGTTTTTCACAAGCGTACCATCCCTTAAGCATAGCCGTGCTTGACCTGCCAACATGCCTATAAATAAAGGCCTCCACTTCTCACTTTTGCATCCCATCCTATCTCATTCTCTCCCTTCTACATGAACTTTCTGCTATCTTTGGCTCTTGCAAATGGCCTTTGGAGCTTGGGATCACTCCATAAAAACTTGAGTTGAGAGAGAAACCACCACAATCACTCAAATCACGAAGAAATCTCCATACAATCCTTACCATGCTTACTTTACTTTGTGAACTTACCAACTTTGTGTTGACACACGTTAGCATGCTCTTTACCTCGCCCTTCCTTAGCTCCTTGATCGCTTGACAAGACCCCTTCTTTGCTTAACGAATTTACATTATCATGTGCACTCTTCCATTCACATATTCTCATGAACATACAAATTTCCGAATTCCCAATTAACAAAGTGCATCAAACAACACCTTTTACAATGCTAGTTTCACCTAGACATTTCATCAAACATCTAGTGTGCGCCATTTTACAACACAAAATTTCAAGGTTCTAAAGTCTACTTCCCTAATCCAGTTTCACAACAATCATGTAGTATTATCAATTTCATCACAATTTCCACTACTAGCACATATTATTAACAAGAATAAAATTTCCATCTCAACCCTTAATTGTTGAGTTTTTCTTAGACACATAAAACCCCATTTTCCCCAATTTCACAAATTCAATTTCATATTATAATTATCACTCAAACAAGGTATTCCTATCATGATTATGACCCTACATTGCTATAGAATCATCAATAATTACCAATTTCAACAATAAACATAAAACCCATTTTCTCATATATCTCAAAAGCTCACTAAACCCAACAAAAATCAAAGTTTAAGGTTACCTTATGATTTAATATGCTTTAGATGGTCTAAATCAATCCACATGCAGCAATTTACACTCCTAGAAGGTCTTGATTCAGCCTTGAGGCGTGCTTGAGTGAAAAGGGGTTCGGGTTGGAGGATGAAGAACTCATGTAGGTTTGTTTTTGAGAGTTTGGGTTCACCCCAACCTAATAATCCTTCTTTCACCCATAGTCACAAAAGGCCCCTCATGTATTAAACCTTAAATTTAGTCAATTATCAATTAACTAACCTTGTTAAGTTTTTAGGTTAAAATGTTATGGTGCCCTTCTAAATTGATTAACGGGTTAGTCGGTTTATGAGCATACATATTACCCGTTTCATTAGCTAACCCGATAGTATTTGTTAGTGTTACATAATATCAAATAATAAATAATAATATTTGGGGCATTACAAAGTATGTGTTAACAGGCGAATAACTCAAATTTTAGGGTTAAAAGGCATATGACAACTAGGCGAATGAAGAAACAGACGTATGAGTGAATACAGAGTATGAGAACTAGGCATACGTAAGCTTAAGGAGTATGAGAACAAGGCGAATGAAGCTTAAAAGGCGTATGAAGCTAATAGGAGTATGAAGGAGTTATTCGCCGGATAGAACAAGGAGTATGTTTCATACTCCTTAATGGAATGAGGCGTATGGCATGCATCTGCATGTTACTAGGCGTATGCCACTCATCATCTTGTTCTTAGTTGTAAACTTAAATTGGAAATCAAGGAATTTGATCAAGATGTGTTTTGGTGAAATTGTGGATGGGTTGTACTTACGAGATGATTCTAAACACATCTATAACATCAAAAAAATCATCCAACACCTTCATCTAATTCAAAATTGATAAAAACTATAAAAAATATTCAAAGTGGGTTTTCTCTCAGAAACTTAAATCCTTTGCTCAAAAATGGATTTGATTGTTACCAAAATCTAACAAACAACACTAATAACCGAGCCAAAGTTCCGATACCACTTGTAGGACCGATTTCTTGTTTAAATCCGACACAAGAATTGGAAACTTGTGTTTTAACACGTTTAATGGCTTAATCAATAAACGGGGTGTTTGATTATTGTAAGAATCAATACGAGATGCACGTTAAACCCAAACAATGATTCAAGCAAAATTTCGACAGCATTTCGTTTTCTAAGAACTCAAGAGCACAAGGTTGTAAAGCAAAATATTCAATGAGTAGTATGGCTAAGGCACCTATTTATAAGTTACCCCATACTCCTATATCAGATAAGGAGTATGTCTTTCATACTCCTTAACAAATTACCATATTACTCTTTGCTTTTAAATAACCGTTAAACTTAGCCAACAAGATATGCTAAGTTAGCACTAGCTAAGGACATACACAAAGTGCACTTAAACAAATTTTCAGTTGTTATAAAATTTAGTCAAATACACAACTTTTATTATTATTATTATTATTATTATTATTATTAGTATTATTATTATTATTATTATTTAAACAAACAAAATCTTTAATAATTATTAGTAATTAGTAACAACAATTAATAGTTAGTAATTAAATCAATTCTTTGGGATAAAAAATATATTAATAATTATTAGTAAATAAAAATTATTTTGCCACTCAGGCATGTTCCACTATCTCAGATAGCGGATATTTTGTTGGTGTCATAGATCTGCAATCTCAAATGAGAGAACACATGTTAGAAAACATCACACGCAACATACAAAATACCAAAGATACTCACGTATACTATGTAAAATTTCGAAAAATACCCTAAGATACTGCTCAATAGCATAACTTATTAATAGATATATAATAAAAAAAAATACAAAAACATCATTAAAACACAATACTTTTTGTTATTTCCCACAAAAGTCACTCCACAATTTTTTTGTACATAGAAAGCACTATACTTTATATTTTTTTCTCGCAAAAGTCACTCAATGATTTTTTCACATAAAAAACATTGTACTTTCTGGTTTTTCTCACATAAGTCACTCAACAATTTCATCATTTTGTTAAGAATACAAATATATAAGCAACGTATGACAAAACTGAATACATGTGTAGACATGCCTTAAGTTTTAAATTCCATGTTAACATTCTTTATTTTCTCGCACAAAATGTAAATTATTTTGTTAGAACATCTCGGGAGTTCATCAAAAATTGGAAGACCAAAACAATTTGTTTCGACTTTCGTAAATCAAATAGATCAATATAACTAAGTTAGTTAAACCAAGTATGGTTTTTTACAATAATCAGTATTTCTTGAATTTGAAAGTTTGTGTTTAAAATATTATACATAAGTTTATTCTCTTTCAAATCATTTACACCTTATTCGACTATGAGTTAAGAAGTCAAATATTGTAAATAAAAATTGTCGTCATTCTTTACAATGGTTTTATAATATTTGGTGAAATATTGTGTTTATCAAGTAAAAACTTTATTTCAAGTTAATTAAAAAAATCACAATTTTGTTCAAAAAATGTGGAGTGACTTTTATGTGCAAGAATTTTTGCATAACGTTTGTGAGAAAAAAACTGAAGGTATAGTGTATTTTATATGCAAAAAATTATGAAGTGATTTTTTTAAGAAAAAAAAAAGTATAATGTTTTTTTATGATATTTGCCTTAATAATAATAATAAAATTCAATTAACCTCAGATATTGTGATACACCTAACATTTACGCGTTAAATTTTCCACTAATATTAGACCGATCTTGTGGAAACGTTTAAAATGTATAAAACTTCAGGCATAATACATTTGTAATATTTTAGGTATTTGTTATGTGAACCATAAAACAATAGTAACAAATAATTGGGTCCAATACTCATATCATTTTTTGACTTTTGAGATTTTAGACTTTCATTTGGGATAGGACGCACCGAAATAAGTAAATTGCCATTCCCAACACCTCAAAACGAATTAAACATTTTTATATATCCACATAATAGCTTCATAGGAGAACAAAATAAAAATAATTCTTTAATCTAAATCTAGTATAACATTTGTCGTAGTTTATTCAACAAAATGGGTGATGTATTTATTTTAGTAGTTTAAAAGATATCAATTTTCGGTGCCAAAAATTTGATGTTAAAAACACAAAAAACGCTCGTTTTGGAAGGAGCACTTCTTTGTATTTTGGATATATGCACTCCATGTGTTTGATGAAATTCCTGACTGGGTTAACATGTGTTACTTTTGTTAGTGTGACAACCGTCACCCTCATCTTTTAGAAAGTTGTCAATTTTAGTCCTTGTAAATTCCATTTGCTCAATTTAAAAAAAAAAACTTGAGTTTCACTTAATTTTAACGTTCTTGCCTTGAAGTACTTGCATTTTAATTGAAAACAGTTTGACGTACTTCAAATAATATGTGTTCATATTTTACTAAACAGTTACAACTATTCATATGTATAATATTTAAATGCAATATTATTATTATGGGGAAAGTGAATATGGGGCTGTTAAATATGGGGCTGTTACACACCTAAGCTTAGATGCGAAACCCTCAAAAATACGTCGTTTTGATTAAAAACACTATAATTATAAACATAAACATACCATCTTATATCTTCCATTTTCAAATCCCTATTTCTAATCAGAAACATGTTCTTTGAAACTATAAATCACAGAATTTTAATCAATAATCACAACTATGAATCAAATCAAAACCATTTAACCGAAAAGATAAACAAAATAGATAGAATATCAAATCTTGAATACCGAAATCTGAAACTAAATCCGCAAAATAAATTGTTTTTTTTTTTTTTTGTTTTAGCCCTAGTGAGGCTACAAAATTCAAATGTATTCACAACTGGAAAAATACCATGATATCTTTTAATCTTTTATTGATTCAGGATTTAAATATATTCACAACTGGAAAAATACCATGATATCTTTAATATTTTACAGTTCTAGGTTCCAGCCGATTCAAATCACAGCAATAAAAAACGATTTTCAGTTTACTTTTGGCATTAAATTTTAGATTCTTAGTTTTGATTTCGTTGAAAATTTATTGCTGTTTAGGTTCATAGACGTATTTGATTTATGCTACTTTTGTATGTTCTTAGAAATAGGATTTTGTAGAACACAATCATAGAAAAAAAAGGAAGAAGTAAAATGATATCTTTTGGTTTAAGTTGTTTTAGATTAAAAATATTATGACTTTTAATCAAAACGACGTAGTTTTGAGGGTTTCGCATCTAAGCTTAGGTGTGTGACATCCCCATATTCACTGTTCATCATCATGGCCAATGAACATACTAGTTGGTAACTCTCATCTTTTAGAAAGTTGTCAATTTTAGTCCTTGTAAATTCCATTTGCTCAATTTAAAAAAAAAAAACTCGAGTTTCACTTAATTTTAATGTTCTTGCCTTGAAGTACTTGCATTTTAATTAAAAACATTTTGACGTACTACAAATAATATGTGTTCATATTTTACTAAACAGTTACAATTATTCATATGTATAATATTTAAATGCAATATTATTATTATTATATTAAAGAAGCTAATAAATTTAGATGAGTAAATGTAGGTTGTAATTATTGTAAGTCAAAACTTAATTAATCAATTTGGTTCTAGCAATACTAAACATTATAGTGATTTATAATAAATGAGATAATGAATTGTATTGAATTTTGATTTAAGATGTTCTTTTTTTCAATCTAAACAAATCGAGAGTTATGAACTTATGATACCTTTGGTTTATAAAGAAAAAGAAAGTTTTGTATCAAAGAATGAATATGTAGTTTTAAAATCCACCAACAATTTAAACCCACATTCAATTCTTTTATGTTTTGTCTCAACCATTTGAAACTTCCACATAATAAGTATCATTTGATGGCAATTATGAAGTATTAACATCATGTAGCATATATCATTGTGATATGTGTGTATATATATATATGTAACTTTCATAATTTATCTAATGCTCATTTCCTTCAAAACCCACTAAATTAAACATCCCATGACCTTCCTAGACCCTTGCACATCATAAACCACATCAAAACACGCATAAAACATGATCTAAAACTCTGTTCTTCGGCCACAATGTGCGATTTTTACCATTTTCTTTTTCGGGTCTGAAACGTGATTGTAAGTTCCCTTTTTTGTGCCATTTTGTTCGTTAGATCTTCCTTTACAAAAGCCCTATTGATTTAGGTTACATTGTTGTGGAATTCAAGGTATTGGATTTCTAGGGTTAGTGTCACACCCTCAAATTTCCACTGCGGGGTTTATACCGCGAGGCGCATGACAAACCAGGATCCCATAGCCATAAGTCACATGAACGAACTCTAAATGCCCAAACCATTTAGTTCGTTTTCAAAAACCAAGTTTAGTTAAGCTACGGAAGCGTAAACCAAATTTAAACCTTTTTAAAACCATGCGCAAAACAACGCGCCCAAATTAAAACCATATGAGAGAAAAGGTAAAAGCATAATATGTAATTTATGTGTATGCCCAAGACCCCAAATGCAGTGAAGTGTACAGTGCTTTCTAATCCTGGCACCGGAAGCTAACTACCTGCAAAAGCATGTAAATCGTGGGTCAACAAACAATGTTGGTGAGTTCACTAAGTAAAGTAGATGAGTGTGTAAATGCGCTGGTTTCCAAAACCACGTAACCAAGTAAAAGCGTAGGTCCTCCAGATCAAAAAGTTAAAGAGTTGTCAGTTTAAGTGTGTCAGTGGTAGCTAGCCCACTCAATGTAACTAAACAAGATTATTGGGACACCTTCAGGAAAATAGTTATTTGCCTCAATGACTGGCGTCTATCAACACCAGTCGGAAATTGTGGTCAGAAGTTCATGCCCGTGCCTCAAGCACCTCAGACATGAGGTTGCTGCATCAACCTAATAGCGCTATCAACTAATACCCCATTCGCCTCCAGCGATTAACCCAATAATATGCAAGGACTTCAAATGATAGAGTGTTTAGATTACAAAGGACCAATAAGTTTTAAACTGACCGAAAACCCGATCCACACAAGGAATCGTAAAACCGACCCACACAAGGAGTCCATACCTGAGTAGTCCCAAAAGGACTAGAAAATGTTTACCAAAGTTGTCTCTAATCCGAGATGCATGCTTTTGAGAAAAAGAGTAGTGAAACTCACCTTAATGTGCAAGCAAAAGAAATCCGAACCGCAAGTAAAGTATGCTACCGACACCCTAACATAATGTCACACCCTCAAATTACCACTTGCGGGGTTTTACCACGAGGCGCATGACAAACCAGGATCCAAGTCAACGATCACAATAAACAACACTATATGAAGTACGTAAACCCAAAAACATAAATTTCATAAGCGGAAGCATTTAAAGAATTTAATCTCTACAAAACAGTGTTCCCAAGTATCCAAGACACTTATTACAAAATGTGCACTAAAATCTAGACGCCAATGCAGACCCGTGCGCCTAGTTCCGTTCATAGCTACCTTAGCGACCTGAGAAAAACATGCCAAAAAGATGTCAACATATAATGCTGGTGAGTTCACAGGTTTGTTCAAAATGTTACCAAAGTGTTACCATGTCCAGACTATATCAATGTTACCAAGTACGCTAGCTAGGCGTATGTTTCATTACTACTACGATTGGAAACCATTACTAGACACGTTTAGCAATGTTCAGCATGTTTAAGCAGCCCGTATGTTCAGCATGATACCAATGTACCTGTTCGAGACAATATGCACCCGCCCGGCCCTCCAAGCCGACGAGTGGGGCAGGTCACGCCCAATAGATCTATCCACATTTCCCCCATTGTGCAAACCCGCACATTCATGGTTTCCCCAGGACTTTCCAATAGATCGTATAGCAATATAAAGTTAAAACCATAGTATGACATATGTTACTAAAACCGTTTAGCGCATGTTTTCTCCCCCAAAAGTTAAAGCAGTAAAAGTGGGGCCGTGAACTCACCTTAATTTGCGTTCTTCAAATATAAGTAAAAATGTTTAGCCCTTGATAATCCCTCTACCGGAGATCTATCAAAATGTTCACATAAGTGTTCCGACTAATAACCATAAGGTTATCTAGTCCCTGATTGTCCAGATCGTAACCAAGTATGTTTTAAAACGTGTTTAAATGTTTAACAGACACACCAGACCGACCCGACATCCCGTTGGTAACCCATTACCCTAACTAATCAAGTACATATAGATTACACACGAGGTTCAAGCATAAAACACTTAGTTTGTATCAAAAATCTCATTTCTGCATCAGAACGGTCGAACCAGTCAGTTTTAAGTCTCCTTCGCACCTTTTTGTCTCCTTCGCACCATTTACAGTACGTTCGACCGTTTGATGCTTCCTTCGCCCGTTTATTCACATTCGTCCAATAAAAATCCCAGGTTCGACCCTGGATCCCTCCTTCGCACCACCGACTGGTCGAAGGAGGCCAGGTTCGCCCCTGTTGTATTATTTTTCCTAAAAACGCTTCAAACACATTCAAAACGACCCGAAACATCATCAAACACAGCAGTCAAGCATGAATAACTTATCCCTACAAAACCCCATCGATTTCCCCCGATAACACGTCCGTTTCAGCCCTTTCCCAAAATGGTAAAGATTATGGAAACATCACTTTCATGCATGAATTATTTACCCAATTTGGAAACTTTTGAAATCGATTCATGTTTAGCTTAAAATACTCAGTTTGTCGATTATCCGATCTTTCTTATTCATTCTATTGATCATAAATATTCATGCATCAAGTATTAATTCAATAAAACCCCCAAATATCAATATACCCAATCCTAACCCTAGACAACCATAATCCAATCACTAACAACAATCCTATATCATGTTTCTATCATAGATATAGCAGCAAATCAGTGAACAACACATAACACTACTAACACACAACTAACACATGTTATTCATTATGAAAACCTATGTTAAATGATCATGTTTTGATTTAGAAAGATGTTTAAAAGGTTTTTAATCATAAAAACACCCTTAGAACAGATCCGGACAATTTGGGTTAGATGAAAACGAATTAAAATGCTTTTAAAAGATTTAGGATTATGAACACTCCTTGGATTCTTGTTTAGATGTTGTAGATGGGTTAGATTATGAAAAAGAAGAGCAAAAACTCCTTCCTTAGTGTTTAAGATCGTTTGAGAGCGTTTTGGGACGGTTAGGGTTTGTGAAATGATGAAAAATGACAAAGGTTGGTATTTATACTAGTCTTCCTTCGCACCAACACATTGGTCGAATGTAGGCTCCTTCGCCCCTTTCACAGGGTCGAATGAGCCCTGTTTGGTCGAAGGAAATTTCTCAATTTCCACTTCCCTGGTTCGCCCACTTGCATGGGTCGAACCTAACATTTTTATTCTCCTTCGACCACTCGAAGTGGTCGAACCAAGACTTCTTTTAAACTAGTTTTCCAGTTTGTCGTGTTTAACGCATTCTAACACATCTTAACACATAAGCATGCATCCTTAGTCTATATTTAACACATTTAAGCACAGATAATCATTGACACATCATATAAACATATCTATGTGTATAATCCACCACACAACCCATAATCTACACATATACTTAATTAGTTCATGTAATGTCACCAACAACGGAACCCGGTACTAGTATATTACCAAAACGACTCCCAATGATCCTCCAGATCATTGTACCCTGGACAATCCTAACTTGACCCGACTCAACTAACCCAGTTAAGTTTGTTTATAAACGTTTCTCGCTAAGGTAGACTTAGATGTTACTAATATGTTTAAGCCGAACATGCCGGGTGTCACATCATCCCCACGTTGAAAGAATTTTCGTCCCGAAAATTGCGCAAAGCCCAAAAAGAAAGAAACGAAAAGGACAGAACAAAAGAAACTTACCGGATGTCACATCATCCCCACGTTGAAAGGAATCTCGACCCGAGATTCATTCTGCTTCAGCAGTAACATGCCTCGATTCGAACGCGCGCTTCGGAAAGAGATGAGGATACTTAGATTTCATCTGATCCTCCCGTTCCCATGTGAACTCAGGTCCACGGTTCGAGTTCCAACGGACTTTAACGATGCGGATTTTACTCCGACGAAGGCTACGAATCTTGTAGTCGAGAATCTCGACAGGTTCCTCCACAATGCGAAGACGATCATCAACCTTGATCTCTTCCAGTGGTACAATGAGAGATTCATCAGCCAAACACTTCTTCAGGTTAGACACATGGAAGACGTTGTGTACACTACCGAGCTCCGCCGGTAAGTCAAGTTTGTATGCCACCGGTCTAATCCGATCCAGGATTGCGAACGGTCCGACATAACGAGGGTTAAGCTTGCCACGCTTTCCAAAGCGTATGACGCCCTTCCATGGTGAAACTTTCAGAAGTACCTTGTCCCCAACTTGGAACTCTAAAGGTTTTCGACGGCGATCGGCATAGCTCTTCTGACGATCCCGTGCATCAGCCAAACGTTGACGGATCTGTACGATTTTCTCCGAAGTTTCGTACACGAGTTCCGGACCAGTGAGCTGGCTCTCGCCCACCTCGGGCCAACAATGTGGTGATCGACATTTCTATCCGTAAAGAGCCTCGAACGGAGCTGCCTTGATGCTAGAGTGATAGCTGTTGTTGTAGGAGAACTCCACTAACGGCAGGTGGATCTCCCAACTTTTGCCAAAATCGATAACACATGCCCGAAGCATGTCTTCCAAGGTTTGAATCGTCCGCTCACTCTGTCCATCAGTTTGCAGATGATAAGCCGTACTCATATCCAACTGAGTACCCAAAGCTTTGTGCAGAGCCTTCCAGAAACGCGAAGCGAAACGAGAATCATGATCAGAGATAATAGAAACAGGCACCCCGTGCCGAGCAACCACCTCCTTAAGGTAAAGTCGAGCTAACCGCTCGAGCCCATCGGTTTCCTTAATAGGTATAAAACGTGCCGATTTCGTCAGCCGGTCAACAATCACCCAAATCATATCATAACCACTAGGTGACCTTGGCAGCTTGGTGACAAAATCCATCATGATTCGTTCCCACTTCCATTCCGGAACTTCTGGTTGTTGCAGGAGACCAGACGGCCTCTGATACTCCACCTTGACTTTAGCACAAGTCAAACATTTGCTGACGTAAGAATCTATGTCAGCTTTCATGTTCGGCCACCAATAAAGTATCTTCAAATCCTGATACATCTTATCGGAGCCAGGGTGAATAGAATACCGGGATCTGTGAGCTTCTTCCAGAACAAGCTCGCGTAATCCCCCGAACAATGGGACCCAAACACGTCCCGCAAAATAGTGTAAGGCATCAGTCCTGAGCTCAAGATGCTTGTCAGCACTGTGCATAGTCTCAGCCCTAAGGTTTTCCTCCTTCAAGGCTTCTAACTGTGCAGAACGGATCCGGTCAGGCAACGACGAATGAATGGTGAGCTGTAAGGCTCGAACACGGCGAGGGTTCGCAGACTCCTTCCTGCTCAAGGCGTCCGCCACAACGTTCGCCTTGCCAGGATGGTATTTAATGGCACAGTCATAATCGTTCAGGAGTTCAACCCAGCGACGCTGCCGCATGTTCAACACCTTCTGGTCGAAAATATGCTGAAGACTCTTGTGATCGGTATATACTTCGCACTTGGTACCGTACAAGTAATGTCTCCAGATTTTCAACGCAAAGACCACTGCTCCCAGTTCCAAGTCATGAGTAGTGTAGTTCTTCTCATGAACTTTGAGTTGTCGAGAAGCATAAGCAATAACCTTCCCGCGCTGCATCAACACGCAACCGAGACCACGAATAGAAGCATCACAGTACACAACGAAATCATCAGTGCCTTCCGGCAAGGATAAAATAGGTGCAGAGCAAAGTTTAAGCTTCAGCATCTGAAATGCTGATTCTTGTGGTTCATCCCAGTCGAACTTTCGATCCTTCTGGGTAAGAGCAGTGAGGGGTTGAGCGATCTTCGAAAATCCCTCGATGAAACGACGATAATAACCCGCAAGACCTAGGAATTGCCGCACCTCAGATGGCATCTTTGGTGCTTCCCAGTCTTTAATAGCTTCGATCTTAGCCGAATCGACATGAATTCCCAGTTCATTCACCACATGTCCTAGGAATTGAACTTCACGCAACCAAAAATCACACTTCGAGAACTTAGCATACAACTGCTCCTGTCTCAAAAGTTCCAAGACCAACCGCAGGTGTTCCTCATGATCCGCCTTGTTCTTGGAATAGATCAGAATGTCGTCAATAAACACGATGACGAACTTATCAAGGTAAGGCTTGCAAACGCGGTTCATCAAATCCATGAACACCGCCGGTGCGTTAGTGAGACCGAAAGGCATGACCAAGAACTCAAAATGGCCATAACGAGTGCGAAAAGCAGTCTTCTGAATGTCAGCTTCCCTGACGCGCAACTGGTGATAACCGGACCGCAAATCAATCTTCGAATAGTAGCTAGAGCCCTGAAGCTGGTCAAAGAGATCATCAATGCGAGGAAGAGGATAACGATTCTTGATGGTCACTTTGTTCAGCTCACGATAATCAATACACATACGAAGACTTCCGTCCTTCTTCTTCACAAACAAGATAGGAGCTCCCCACGGGGAAGAACTCAGTCGAATGAAACCCTTTTCCAAGAGTTCCTGTAACTGGCTGGACAACTCTTGCATCTCGGGAGGTGCAAGACGATACGGGGCTCGGGCAATAGGAGCTGCGCCCGGAGTGAGATCAATACCAAACTCAACCTGACGATGGGGAGGAAGACCAGGTAAATCATCAGGAAACACATCAGAAAAGTCACGAACCACTGGGATATCCTCGATCTTCTTCTCATCGTCAGAAGAAACGTTAACAAGTGCCAGAATGGCCGAACAGCCCTTCCGAAGATACTTACGGGCTTTGATGCTAGAAATGATACTCAGCGGAGCACCGCTTTTCTCGCCACGTACCGAAAGAATCTCCCCATCAGGGAGAGGGATCCGAATAACCTTGTCAAAACAAACGATCTCCGCGCGATACAACGATAACCAATCCATGCCAACCACGACATCAAAACTACCCAGAGGTACCGGCATAAGGTCAATGGGGAAGGACAAACCCGACAGTTCCAAACGACATTCCCTAAGGGTGTGTGTCGCTTCGATTTTCTTACCATCAGCCAATTCTATTAAGTACTTAGCCTCTAAAGGTGTGGGTACTATATCTAGCAATCGACTAATATCCAAAGATACGAAACTCTTATCGGCACTAGAATCAAACAAGACAGAAACATAGCGATCATTAAGAAGGAACGTACCGGCAACTGTGTCTGGATCCTGCCTAGCCTCTGCAGATCCAATGACGAAAGCACGTGAAGTCCTGCCTCGGCCGCCATTGTTCCCGTTACCGTTCCCGCCCCTCCCATTATCGCCCTGCATCAGTTTGGGACAATCACGCTTGAAATGCCCCGTGTCACCACAGTTATAACACCCCTGCCTCCCCTGAGTCCCCTAAGCAGCAGGAGCAGGAGCAGCCGCAGGAGTCTGAGTTGGGGTAAGCGTCACCTTGCAATCCTTAGCATGGTGCCCCAACTGATGGCACCGATGACAACGAGCCCTATCACAACTCCCAGAGTGATGAAAACCACACTTGTTGCACTTGGGATGCTTCCCAGCATACCCACCCGTCTTCGACCCAGAAGAAGACCCAGATGTATCAAACTTCTTCGCCGGCTAAGCTGGCACCACACTCTTCCCCACATTCTCCCACTTCCTCTTGTTTCCCTCAGCAGTCTTCACAGCAGCACCCTTGGGAGGCAAAACGCCTTCCGCCACCTTCAGGTTAGTCATCCGGTGAGCTGATCGAACAACTTCAGCAATAGTGGGAAGATTCCCAGCAGCCACCAACCCAGCAATCTCGGGCAATTATCCAGACACATAGTGCTCGATCCTCCTGTACTCGGGTGTGTGTAAGTCAGGACACAACACCGCCAGGTCGTTCCTCCTCACAGTATACTCCTCAATCTCCGACCCAACCATCTTGAAACTCCAGACCTCATGCTCCAACTTCTGTATCTCCTCCCTCGGACAATACTCACCTCTCAAAAGCTGCACAAACTCCGCCCAAGGCATAGCAATAGCCTCTCCCAATCCCATGTTCTGAGTAGTAGCATTCCACCACGACAATGCAGGCCCCTCAAATGTCGCGGTAGCGTACTTCACTCGGTCCCCAGCAGGACAGTTACACATAACAAACACAGATTCCACCTTCTCCAGCCATCGGAGCAGTCCCACCGCTCCCTCAGTTCCAGCGAAGTTATGGGGCTGACAGTCCCTAAACTTCTTATAAAAGCACTGAGGTGGGGGTGGATTGGCACCAACACCTGTAACACGGTACATGAGTAAAACACAAACGAAAGGACACGAAACCCAAAATGAGGCAAGGTCGACAAAAATTAACTCACCACCCATGGCATTAATTCCAGCCTGGAAATTAGCCATAGCCATGTTCACTTGCTGCTGGAGCAAGTTGTTCAGCTCAGCCTGGGTCATGTTGATGTTCCCACGACCACCGCCTCCGGCACGACCACCGCCGCCAGCACGGCCACCGCCTCCACCACGACGTCCACCACCGCGAGCACCAGACATGATCTAACAAACCAAGAAATCGAGAGATTCAGATTCACCCCTAGTGTCAACCACTAGGAATTTACAAGAGTTAACCTAGGGACAAATTCAGGACTATACATCCAAACTCGAAGTCCATCGGGATTTTCATGCATTCCAGTTTATTATTTTGTGTGCACCCGAAATGATAAACTGCTCTACATGGTCCTCCAAATGTACCCCTAATCTAGACCCCAGTCACCGAACATTGTCGCCTATGTGGCAATAGGTGCAAGTGTAAGAAGGCATGTGTGTGCTAGAACCAACAAATCAACCCCTCCTCCTTCAATCCAGAAGAAGAAGACAAGAGTAGGTAAGAACCCAAATAAAAACGGATGATGTAACGGAGAAGCATGATGATGATGTAAGGACACCCCGACAACGTTAGTACATATCCCACTAATAGACCCAAAGAATGTGACCGTCTAGTGTGTGCGACTCGGCTATAGACCAGACTCTACATGCAGTCCTAGTTCACTATAACCATTGGCTCTGATACCAATCTGTCACACCCTCAAATTACCACTTGCGGGGTTTTACCGCGAGGCGCATGACAAACCAGGATCCAAGTCAACGATCACAATAAACAACACTATATGAAGTACGTAAACCCAAAAACATAAATTTCATAAGCGGAAGCATTTAAAGAATTTAATCTCTACAAAACAGTGTTCCCAAGTATCCAAGACACTTATTACAAAACGTGCACTAAAATCTAGACGCCAATGCAGACCCGTGTGCCTAGTTCCGTTCATTGCTACCTTAGCGACCTGAGAAAAACATGCCAAAAAGATGTCAACATATAATGCTGGTGAGTTCACAGGTTTGTTCAAAATGTTACCAAAGTGTTACCATGTCCATACTATATCAATGTTACCAAGTACGCTAGCTAGGCGTATGTTTCATTACTACTACGATTGGAAACCATTACTAGACACGTTTAGCAATGTTCAGCATGTTTAAGCAGCCCGTATGTTCAGCATGATACCAATGTACCTGTTCGAGACAATATGCACCCGCCCGGCCCTCCAAGCCGACGAGTGGGGCAGGTCACGCCCAATAGATCTATCCACATTTCCCCCATTGTGCAAACCCGCACATTCATGGTTTCCCCGGGACTTTCCAATAGATCGTATAGCAATATAAAGTTAAAACCATAGTATGACATATGTTACTAAAACCGTTTAGCGCATGTTTTCTCCCCCAAAAGTTAAAGCAGTAAAAGTGGGGCCGTGAACTCACCTTAAGTTGCGTTCTTCAAATATAAGTAAAGATGTTTAGCCCTTGATAATCCCTCTACCGGAGATCTATCAAAATGTTCACATAAGTGTTCCGACTAATAACCATAAGGTTATCTAGTCCCTGATTGTCCAGATCGTAACCAAGTATGTTTTAAAACGTGTTTAAATGTTTAACAGACACACCAGACCGACCCGACATCCCGTTGGTGACCCATTACCCTAACTAATCAAGTACATATAGATTACACACGAGGTTCAAGCATAAAACACTTAGTTTGTATCAAAAATCTCATTTCTGCATCAGAACGGTCGAACCAGTCAGTTTTAAGTCTCCTTCGCACCTTTTTGTCTCCTTCGCACCATTTACAGTACGTTCAACCGTTTGATGCTTCCTTCGCCCGTTTATTCAAATTCGTCCAATAAAAATCCCAGGTTCGACCCTGGATCCCTCCTTCGCACCATCGACTGGTCGAAGGAGGCCAGGTTCGCCCCTGTTGTATTATTTTTCCTAAAAACGCTTCAAACACATTCAAAACGACCCGAAACATCATCAAACACAGCAGTCAAGCATGAATAACTTATCCCTACAAAACTCCATCGATTTCCCCCGATAACACGTCCGTTTCAGCCCTTTCCCAAAATGGTAAAGATTATGGAAACATCACTTTCATGCATGAATTATTTACCCAATTTGGAAACTTTTGAAATCGATTCATGTTTAGCTTAAAATACTCAGTTTGTCGATTATCCGATCTTTCTTATTCATTCTATTGATCATAAATATTCATGCATCAAGTATTAATTCAATAAAACCCCCAAATATCAATATACCCAATCCTAACCCTAGACAACCATAATCCAATCACTAACAACAATCCTATATCATGTTTCTATCATAGATATAGCAGCAAATCAGTGAACAACACATAACACTACATAACACACAACTAACACATGTTATTCATTATGAAAACCTATGTTAAATGATCATGTTTTGATTTAGAAAGATGTTTAAAAGGTTTTTAATCATAAAAACACCCTTAGAACAGATCCGGACAATTTGGGTTAGATGAAAACGAATTAAAATGCTTTTAAAAGATTTAGGATTATGAACACACCTTGGATTCTTGTTTAGATGTTGTAGATGGGTTTGATTATGAAAAAGAAGAGCAAAAACTCCTTCCTTAGTGTTTAAGATCGTATGAGAGCGTTTTGGGACGGTTAGGGTTTGTGAAATGATGAAAAATGACAAAGGTTGGTATTTATACTAGTCTTCCTTCGCACCAACACATTGGTCGAATGTAGGCTCCTTCGCCCCTTTCACAGGGTCGAATGAGCCCTGTTTGGTCGAAGGAAATTTCTCAATTTCCACTTCCCTGGTTCGCCCACTTGCATGGGTCGAACCTAACATTTTTATTCTCCTTCGACCACTCGAAGTGGTCGAACCAAGACTTCTTTTAAACTAGTTTTCCAGTTTGTCGTGTTTAACGCATTCTAACACATCTTAACACATAAGCATGCATCCTTAGTCTATATTTAACACATTTAAGCACAGATAATCATTGACACATCATATAAACATATCTATGTGTATAATCCACCACACAACCCATAATCTACACATATACTTAATTAGTTCATGTAATGTCACTAACAACGGAACCCGGTACTAGTATATTACCAAAACGACTCCCAATGATCCTCCAGATCATTGTACCCTGGACAATCCTAACTTGACCCGACTCAACTAACCCAGTTAAGTTTGTTTATAAACGTTTCTCGCTAAGGTAGACTTAGATGTTACTAATATGTTTAAGCCGAACATGCCGGGTGTCACACATAAGTGTCACTAAGTGAGAATAGGCGTAATATCGCTACACCACATAACTCGTTTGTCCAAGGCGTTTTAAACGTTCAAAAGTGTGTATGTGACGCCTAGTAATTCTACATGCAATAGTAAACCCTACGGCCTCGTTGGTGAATGTACTGGTTTCAATTAGCTTCTACATTCCGTATGTGTCTTAAACAAGTGTACTTCAGTTACATGTCAATTCCATACCACCTAAGACCTCAATTAATCACATAAGCACATAATACACAATCTGTGTTTTCAGGACAGATTATGCGCCATCAAAACGAATTTATTTGAAATAGTAAATCAGCGAGTTAACCTCCCAAATTTTTACTGAATTTTCTTTGGGATTCACTCAACAACACCTATTTTTTTTTTGTCTTAAATCCAAACACAAAAATAATTAAAATTCGTCTAATTCAGCTATGTTCATAAAATCTTCCTAACAGGTCAGTTTGGTAGATAAATTCCCAAAAATTGTGTATTCATCCAATCGGGATGAATCCACTTGGAAAACTCAAATTACTCCAATATTAACCTTCTGTAAAAATTTCACAACCCAACTCTTTATAAAACTTGAGTTATGTGTAACACCCCAACCGATGGCGGAAACATCGGGATGTCACGTATTGATGATTGTTCAGTAGCTCATGGTGAATAATAAATTTCATTAAATGATTTAAATAAATTACATACAATTGTTCTACAAGAATTCGTACATCAAATTGAATAAAACTATGCACACATCTTCAAGCATTAATTCGAATCTTCAAACAAGTAGAACCTGAAACATGTTAAGTTGAAAATATTTTGGGTCAACAAAAGTTGGTGAGAATTACATAGGTTTTGATAATCGAATAAAATTGTTGTGCAATTCATGTGTCATGGCAATCTAGTCCATATGTGAAAACATACTAGAAGTAAATCGAGTGCATAATCAACCTTGTGACTGTTGTATTGTGGTACATCCCATACGCTCATGGTTCACTCGTTTATATTGCAGTAACAAACACCCACGCAACCTTTGTAGGAGGCACGTATCCGGGTGGGATTGTCAGTCCAATAGATCTATCAATGTATACCGTTTGGCTGATGAATGTTTATGCTAGAATTGTGCTTACCCTAGTCATGTTCAAGACATAATGCAACATAGAAATACACATAGACACATTGATGATTGAATTGCATAAATATTGTTGTAACATGTTTCACCCCAAAAATGGTGATAAATAGAAAAGGGGCTATGTAAAACTCACCTTAGCAAAATGTTATGTCTCGTAAAAAAAATAGAATATTGTGTTGTGAATGTATGCGAGGCGAATCCCAAAGACTCAACAACGTAGCTAATCCAAATTGAAGAAAACGGAAAAGAAAGAATATCAAGCTTCCAATTCGCCAATTACAAGAGCTTATAATCAAAGCTTCAATTGTAGAAGTAATAGACTATAGAAGAAAGGTATGTGGGAAAGTTTAATCGGATTGAAACAATCGATTTAGAGGTGCAAAGTATAATGGGTCATAGGTGGGTTTTTATACTAGTTTTGGAGTAAATTAGCCATTAAAATTAGTCAACACCATAAAGTAAGGTTTTATGATGAATTGACTATTTGACTAAGACTTTGAATATTTGACTAAGACTTTGACTAGGACTTTGACTATTTGACTCAAGGCTTTATTTAAAAAAAAATCTTGTATGTGAAAAAAAAAGAATTTAGAATCATATTATTATTATTATTATTTATATACATTTATGTATGTATATAAGTTGTGAGTTAGGATAAATAAAGACTTAGGCACATTTGTATAATATTAATGATAAAGGTGTAATAAAATATATATATATATATATATATATATATATATATAAGGGCTTTTTACGTATTAAAATTTTGGGGAAAATTTTGCAATGTTACAGTCTCCCTTACTTTTAGGAACTTCGTCCCGAAGTTAAAAGAAAAACACCAGGTATTAATTGGTCGACTACCGAAAACCTTGATAAAATTTATCACTACCTTAATGTACCTGTAAATTCATGATTACGTTCCGGACCGTAATTATCAATTTACCTTACATTAGGGTTTTGCGTCCTTTTATGACTCTACCGATTGTTGAGCAGGTTCGATAGTCTCCACCAGTCGTTGAGCAGGTTGTAGGGCCTCTCCCGACTGTTGGAAAGACATGATGACCTCTACCAATCGTTGAGTAGGTTGTTTGGTAGTCAACTAATTGTTGTACAAGTAAGCAAGTATGATTATAGATATAGCAATTAGTTCACATTCAAACAAGCATGCGCTCAGATGTTATGATAATACTTGAATTTATTACGTGAATCAAAAAGTGTCAATACATAGAATTAAGACATCATTCAAATGGTGGGGTTTGCTGTTAAGTAGCTGGAGGGTCTTGATCTCGATTTAGTTTAGGGCATCGGTTACGGAAATGATTTGGGTTTCCACGTTCATAGCATTGACCTTAGTTGTATTTACCAGGACGATTAAGATTAGCAACCTGAGCAGGGTTGGTTGGTTGGTTGGTGTTAGGGTTTGGGGACTCACGACATGTGTTGACCAGATGGCCATACCTACCACAATTGGTGCACAGGCGACACACTGAAACAGTGGGGTGATGTCGTTTGCATGTGTTACACAATGGAAAGTTTCTTGTATAGGGTTTCTTGTTAGAAGCTTGTGTAGTGAGGTTTACATTAGGATCCCTGGTCTTGCGCTTCTGGTTCTCGGTAGTTACCGCGGCCACAATACTTGTTTTCTCGCCTTTCCGAACTAAGGTCCCGTTCTTTATGTGATTTCCATCGCCATTTCCATTTCCATTGCCGTTCCCATTCATTGGGATGACTTGAGCCAACAAGTTAGAAACCAGAGTTGTGATTTGTTGCGCCATTTGTTGGGAAATAATCGCAGCCAGTTGGGCATCAACACCTTTGTTGTTTTTGTTGTTGTTGTGGTTGGTGTTGTGGTTGCTGTTACTTTCCTCTTCGTTTTCACTACTGTTATTGATAGTGCTGCGACGTGGAGACATGATCTGTAAGGGACACAATGAAGGTTCAATGTGGCATGAAATGAATGAGGTGATATAAGGAATGTAATCATTTATTCATTAATTAAAACGAATAAACGAAAACGTTGACGTATCAAAGATTCCAGATTCCAACAACATAGTGAAGACATGCTTTAGCCTATAAGTGAACACTCATCCCGAGAATTCCCAGGTAGGCATCCGGGTCCCTCGTGTGATTGGGATATATGCGCAATGCCAGCCTAGACAGAAGACTCAGAATACAGGCGTTCACCCTTCCAGATTGCACGTGTTCGTTATTAAAATCTAAAACTTCGACGAGATCTCAAGGTGGTTCAGGTAAGGGTTTTGCCTTATTAGTCTAAGAGTGGATCCAGTGATGGAGAGCAACCTTCTCGTAGGGATTAATGTAGCGATAAGAAGTAGGAGGGAGATAGAGAATAGCAAGTAAAAGAAGCAAGTACTGGTTAAATCCTATGGTTATAGACTAGATTATTTTTCTAATAACCTAATTCCCTATAACCATGGCTCTGATACCAATCTGTAACACCCCAACCGATGGCGGAAACATCGGGATGTCACGTATTGATGATTGTTCAGTAGCTCATGGTGAATAATAAATTTCATTAAATGATTTAAATAAATTACATACAATTGTTCTACAAGAATTCGTACATCAAATTGAATAAAACTATGCACACATCTTCAAGCATTAATTCGAATCTTCAAACAAGTAGAACCTGAAACATGTTAAGTTGAAAATATTTTGGGTCAACAAAAGTTGGTGAGAATTACATAGGTTTTGATAATCGAATATAATTGTTGTGCAATTCATGTGTCATGGCAATCTAGTCCATATGTGAAAACATACTAGAAGTAAATCGAGTGCATAATCAACCTTGTGACTGTTGTATTGTGGTACATCCCATACGCTCATGGTTCACTCGTTTATATTGCAGTAACAAACACCCACGCAACCTTTGTAGGAGGCACGTATCCGGGTGGGATTGTCAGTCCAATAGATCTATCAATGTATACCGTTTGGCTGATGAATGTTTATGCTAGAATTGTGCTTACCCTAGTCATGTTCAAGACATAATGCAACATAGAAATACACATAAACACATTGATGATTGAATTGCATAAATATTGTTGTAACATGTTTCACCCCAAAAATGGTGATAAATAGAAAAGGGGCTATGTAAAACTCACCTTAGCAAAATGTTATGTCTCGTAAAAAAAATAGAATATTGTGTTGTGAATGTATGCGAGGCGAATCCCAAAGACTCAACAACGTAGCTAATCCAAATTGAAGAAAACGGAAAAGAAAGGATATCAAGCTTCCAATTCGCCAATTACAAGAGCTTATAATCAAAGCTTCAATTGTAGAAGTAATAGACTATAGAAGAAAGGTATGAGGGAAAGTTTAATCGGATTGAAACAATCGATTTAGAGGTGCAAAGTATAATGGGTCATAGGTGGGTTTTTATACTAGTTTTGGAGTAAATTAGCCATTAAAATTGGTCAACACCATAAAGTATGGTTTTATGATGAATTGACTATTTGACTAAGACTTTGAATATTTGACTAAGACTTTGACTAGGACTTTGACTATTTGACTCAAGGCTTTATTTAAAAAAAAATCTTGTATGTGAAAAAAAAAAGAATTTAGAATCATATTATTATTATTATTATTATTTATATACATTTATGTATGTATATAAGTTGTGAGTTAGGATAAATAAAGACTTAGGCACATTTGTATAATATTAATGATAAAGGTGTAATAAAAAATATATATATATATATAAGGGCTTTTTACGTATTAAAATTTTGGGGAAAATTTTGCGATGTTACATTATGATGTTTCAAAGTTGACTCAGTTTGATACCCGAAATTCTGACCTGACCTATTTTCAATGAAAATTCCAAAAACGACTCAACTGACGTCCAAAACACTTGATTTTACACATTATGAAAAGCTAAGACCAAGTGTGATTCAACCATGCAAAGAAAATACCAAAATAATCATGTTAAGGTCGTGTTACAACTCCTACAAGTTCGTCTAATCATTCTGTCCAGATTTTAGTTTCGCCTAAATCATACTTTAATCGACTACCGTGTGCATAAAAACAATCAACAAACATCAATCATCATTACCAAACATCCCTAATACTTATTTTGATCAGATTCTACTATTAAACATGCAAAGATCACAACTTTAAAGACCAAAACATCAATAACTTGCGCAACAAGTATCCTATGATGTTACTAATCGTTTATTATTATGTTTGATCCATTTAATCTTCAAAAACTTCATGTTTAAATGATTATTAAAAACTTTCAGACCTGGACAAACTTTGTTACATGATTTTTATAACAAAAACACAAGATAAAAGTGTAAGGAATCAAAGATTATACCCTTGGCTCTTCGATTCGATCAACCGTGCGCCTTTGGAGCTTCCCAATTGATGATCTTGAGCTTTAGCAGGAGTTTTAGGGTTAATATTTCGTGTGGGGAAGTAAGGGGGCGATTAGGGTTGAGTTTAGGGGTTGCATGGGGGTTAAGGATGCTTAAATAGGAGTGTAAGGCGGTTTAGACCCGTCAGACGAATCCGAGCGGCCGCTCGGGCCCTGTGAGCGGCCGCTCACAGGCCCGAGGCCCGCGTGATTGTTCCGTTTTGTCACCCGACGCGTTATCCTTCGACGTTTTCGTTATTTCGGACCGTAACAAGTGCAACCCCATGCGTTAAGACCCTAATAAACCTCATGCTCCACTTTTAGTGATTTTTATTAACGTATTCGGTTTAGGTTCACACAATCACGTATGGTTTTCACATAAGTTTATCAAATATCACAGAGACACATAAATTCATTATTCACCAACGTTCGATGTGACACCCGGCATGTTCGGCTTAAACATAATAGTAACATCTAAGTCTACCTTAGCGAGAAACGTTTATAAACAAACTTAACTGGGTTAGTTGAGTCGGGTCAATTAGGATTGTCCAGGGTCAATGATCTGGAGGATCATTGGGAGTCGTTTTGGGAATACATTAGTACCGGGTTCCGTCGTTGGTGACATTACATGAACTAATTAAGTATATGTGTAGATTACGGGTCGTGTGGTGGATTGTATGCTTATACTTGCTTAAATGATGTACGAATGATTATACGTGCCTAAACATGCTAAGTATAGACTATAGATGCATGTTTATGTGTTAGGATGTGTTAGAATGCGTTAAACACGATAAACTGGAAAAAGGTTAACATGTGTTAAAAGTGCTGTTAACATGTGTTAAAAAAAATGCTGATGACCTGAATGTGGAACTTTTGGGCGAATGTGGAAATGGGATCTGAAAAGTGGGCGAACGTAGAAACAAAGTGGGCGAATGTGGAAGAGTTCCACATTCGACCATTAAAAAGGGGCGAATGTGGAAAAATTCCACATTCGACCACATAAACTGGGCGAACGTGCAGATGGTATAAATACCATCCTTAGCCATTTTTCACCATTTCACAAACCCTAAACGCCTCCAAACACTCTCTATCAGCTATTAACATTGGGGAAGGAGTTTTTGAGCTTGTTTTTCATAACCTAACTCTCTAAATCATTACAAGTGAAGATCTAAGGTGTGTTCTTCATTTCAAATCCTTTTTAAACAATTTTGGCTTGTTTTAATCTAAACCCCAATGAGTCCAGATCTGATGACAACCTATTTTATGAATAAAAACCTTTCCTAACCAAAACCTATTCATAAACAATGAGCTTTTATGCAAATAAACATGTGTTAATATGATATTATGCATTGTTTGATGATTTCTTGTCGTATAGATGACATGACAACAACCAAGGGCTGTTATTAATGATGGGTTATGATTGAAACGTGTTACCTTTGATTGTTGATGGTGTTTTGATGATTAAAAGGGGTTTTTAGTTAGATTTAGGTTTGTTTTTGAATGATTATGATAAGGTTATGATAGGGGTTTCTTGTTCATGATGGTTCGAGTATGATAAACTGATTATTGATCGATTTCAGAAAGTTTCCTAATTGGGTAATAATTGCATGCATGATGATGTGACATCTCCATAATTTACTATTTTAGGAAACTTGTAAAACGGATAGATTTTGGGGTAAAATTGGTAGGGTTTCGTAGGAATATGTTAATGATGCTTGACTGTTGTAACTCGTGATGTTTCGTGATGTTTTCGGATGTTTTTCGACGCGTTTTTGGAAAAATCTGACATCAGGGGCGAACCTGGAATACCTTCGACCAGTCGAACAGTCGAAGGTGGATTCCAGGGGGCGAACCTGGAAGCTGAAGGGGCGAAGGTGCTGCAAATGGGCGAAGGTGGGAAGAAAAGGGGCGAATGTGGAATTTCAAAGACACATTCGACCCAAACAAGGACACCTTCGACCACTTACAGCCACCTTCGACCACCCAGAACTACATTCGACCCTACGTTAACAAAAATGGGATTTTTGATACAAACTAAGTGTTTTATGCTTGAACCTTGCGTGTAATCTATGTGTACTTGATTAGTTAGGGTAATGGGTCACCAACGGGATGTCGGGTCGGTCTAGTGTGTCGGTTAAACATTTAAACACGTTTTAAAAACATACTTGGTTATGATCTGGACAATCGGGGACTAGATAACCTTATGGTTATTAGTCGGAACACTTATGTGAACATTTTGATAGATCTCCGGTAGAGGGATCATCAAGGGCTAAACATCTTTTACTTACATTTGAGGAACGCTATCTAAGGTGAGTTCACGGCCCCACTTTTACTGCTTTAACTTTTGGGGGAGAAAACATGCGCTAAACAGTTTTGGTAACATATGTCATACTATGGTTTTAACATTATATTGCTATACGATCTTTTGGAAAGTCCCGGGGGAAACCATGAATGTGCGGGTTTGCACAACGGGGGAAATGTGGATAGATCTATTGGGCGTGACCTGCCCCACTCGTCGGCTTGGAGGGCCGTCGGGTGCATATTGTCTCGAACAGGAACATTATCGTGCTGAACATTACGGGCTGCTAAACATGCTAAACATTGCTAAACGTGTCCAGTAATGGTTTCCAATCGTAGTAGTAATAAAACATACGCCTAGCTAGCGTACTTGGTAGCATTGATATAGTATGAACATGGTAACACTTGGTAACTCTTTTTGAACAAACCTGTGAACTCACCAGCATTATATGTTGACGTCTTTTGGCATGTTTTTCTCAGGTCGCTAAGGTAGCTACAACGGGAACTAGGCGCACAAGTCTGCACGGGCGTCTAGAGTTAGGAGCATGGTCTTGTTAAACATTAAACTATGTCTTTTAGGTTGTAAACATTTAAAGCTTCCGCTACTGTTTATGCTTTTATAATTATATCTTTTGGGTATTGTGTTATGCATATAGTGTTGTTTATTGTGACCGTTGACTTGAATCCTGGTTTGTCATGCGCCTCGCGGTAAAACCCCGCAAGTGGAATTTGAGGGTGTGACAGATTGGTATCAGAGCCAATGGTTATAGTGAACTAGGACTGCATTTAGAGTCTAGTCTATAGCCGAGTCGCACACACTAGACGGTCACATACTTGAGTCGGTTTGGAACATGTACTAACTTTGTCGAGGTGTCTTTACATCATCATCACACTTCTCTGTTACATCATCCATCCTCACTCTTGGCTTTATACACTCTTATGTTCTTCTTCGGGGTTTGAAGGAGAAGGAGTTGACTCGTTGGTTTTGCACGGCAGTGTCGTGTATTGGGGTAGTCTTGCGTACTCTCGAGGTTTGTCCAGGATTCGGACATCTCCCTTTCGTACCCCAATAGACGCACTTGCTCACACATTATCCTGTGCACTTATGCTTGTGACAGCATGATGCTAGATGCCGACATTCGGCGACTTGAGTTCAAGCTGAGGGAAAGCTTGGAGGACCATGTAGAGCAGTTTATCATTTCGGGTGCACACGAAATCATAAACTGAAATGCATGAGAATTCAAGTGGACTCCGAACTTGGATGTATAGTCCTGGATTGGGTCTAGACGTAACTTTTCTAGCTACTAGTGGTTGACACTAGCAGTGAATCTGAATCTCTCGATTTCTGATTTGGCAGATCATGTCGGGCGCACGTGGTGGTGGACGTCGTGGTGGTGGTCGTGGCGGCGGTGGCCGTGGTGGCGGTCGTGGTAACATCAACATGACCCAGGCAGAGCTGAACAACTTGCTTCAACAGCAAGTGAACATAGCCTTGGCTGCTTTCCAGGCCGGGCACAATGCTATGGGTGGTAAGTTGGTTCTTACCTGCCTTGTTTCGTTCTTGGGTGTCATGTTTCCTTTGTGGTTTATCTTTGTGTCGTGTTTCAGGTGCTGCTGTCAACCCGCCTCCACCTCAGTGTTCTTACAAGAAGTTTAGGGACTGTCAGCCCCACAACTTCGCTGGAACTGAAGGGGCAGTGGGACTGCTCCGATGGTTGGAGAAGGTTGAATCTGTTTTCTTGATGTGTAACTGTCCTGTTGAGGACCGGGTCAAGTATGCCACTGCAACATTTGAGGGTCCTGCTTTGACATGGTGGAATGCTACTACACAGAACATGGGCTTAGGGGAAGCTCATGCTATGCTGTGGGCGGATTTTGTTCGGTTATTGAAGAGCGAGTACTGTCCCAGGGAGGAAGTACAGAAGTTGGAACATGAAGTTTGGAACTGCAAGATGGTGGGGTCCGAGATTGAAGAGTACACTGTACGACGCAATGAGCTGGCGGTGTTGTGTCCTGACATGCACACACCTGAGTACCGTAGGATCGAGCACTACATCTCTGGGTTGGTGCCGGAGATTGCTGGGTTAGTAGCTGCTGGGAACCTTCCTACACTGGCTGAGGTCGTCCGTTCTGCACACAAGATGACCAACATGAAGATTTTGGAGGGCGCTTTACCTCCTAAGGGTTCGACTGCGAAGGGGTCTGATGGCAACAAGAGGAAATGGGAGAATGTGGGTAAGAGTGCAGTGCCGGCGCCGTCTCAACCGGCCAAGAAGACTGAAGGATCTGGGTCGTCTTCTTCGCAGAAGACAGGTGGATACATTGGGAAGCATCCCAAGTGTAACAAGTGTGGCTTTCACCATTCTGGGAATTGTGATCGAGCTCGTTGTCATCGGTGCCATCAGTTGGGGCACCATGCTAAGGATTGCAAGGTGGCGCTCACCCCAACTCAGACTCCTGCGGCTACTCCTGCTCCTGCTGCTCAGGGGACTCAGGGGAGGCAGGGGTGTTACAACTGTGGTGACACGGGACACTTCAAGCGTGATTGTCCCAAGCTGAAGCAGGGCGATAATGGGAGGGGCGGAAACGGTAACGGTAACGGGAATGGCGGCGGAGGCAGGACTGCGCGTGCTTTCGTCATTGGGTCTGCGGAGGCTAGGCAGGATCCAGACACAGTTACCGGTACGTTCCTTCTCAACAATCGCTATGTTTCTGTTTTATTTGATTCTGGTGCCGATAAGAGCTTCGTGTCTGTGGATGTTAGTCAGTTGCTAGATATAGTACCCACACCTTTAGAGGCTAAGTACTTGATAGAATTGGCTAACGGTAAGAACATCGAGGCGACTCATGTCCTTAGGGAGTGTCACTTGGAACTGTCGGGTCTGTCATTCCCCATTGACCTTATGCCTGTACCTTTGGGTAGTTTCGATGTCGTTGTGGGCATGGATTGGTTATCGTTGTATCGCGCAGAGATTGTTTGCTTTGACAAGGTTATTCGGATCCCTCTCCCCGATGGAGAGATTCTTTCGGTTCATGGCGAGAAAAGCGGTGCTCCGCTGAGTATCATTTCCAGCATGAAAGCCCGTAAGTATCTTCGAAAGGGCTGTTCGGCCATTCTGGCACTTGTTAACGTTTCTACTGACGATGAGAAGAAGATTGAGGATATTCCGGTGGTTCGTGACTTTTCTGATGTGTTTCCTGATGATTTGCCTGGTCTTCCTCCCCATCGTCAGGTTGAGTTTGATATTGATCTTGCTCCGGGCGCAGCTCCTATTGCCCGAGCTCCGTATCGTCTTGCACCTCCTGAGATGCAAGAGTTATCCAGCCAGTTACAGGAACTCTTGGAAAAGGGTTTCATTCGACCGAGCTCGTCCCCGTGGGGAGCTCCTATTTTGTTTGTGAAGAAGAAGGATGGGAGCCTTCGTATGTGTATTGATTACCGTGAGCTGAACAAAGTGACCATCAAGAATCGTTATCCTCTCCCTCGCATTGATGATCTCTTTGACCAGCTTCAGGGCTCCAGCTACTACTCGAAGATTGATTTACGGTCCGGTTATCACCAGTTGCGCGTCAGGGAAGCTGACATACAGAAGACTGCTTTTCGCACTCGTTATGGCCATTTTGAGTTCTTAGTCATGCCTTTCGGTCTCACTAACGCACCGGCGGTGTTCATGGATTTGATGAACCGCGTTTGTAAGCCGTACCTTGATAAGTTCGTCATCGTGTTCATTGACGACATTCTGATTTATTCCAAGAACAAGGCGGATCATGAGGAACATCTACGGTTGGTCTTGGAACTTTTGAGACGGGAGCAGTTGTATGCTAAGTTCTCAAAGTGTGATTTTTGGTTACGTGAAGTTCAATTCCTAGGGCATGTGGTGAATGAACTGGGAATTCATGTCGATCCGGCTAAGATCGAAGCTATTAAAGACTGGGAAGCACCAAAGACGCCATCTGAGGTGCGGCAATTCCTAGGTCTTGCAGGTTACTATCGGCGTTTTATCGAGGGGTTTTCGAAGATCGCTCAACCCCTCACTGCTCTCACCCAGAAGGACCGAAAGTTCGACTGGGACGAACCACAGGAATCAGCATTTCAGATGCTGAAGCTTAAACTTTGTTCTGCTCCTATCTTATCCTTACCCGAGGGTACGGATGATTTCGTTGTGTACTGTGATGCTTCGATTCGGGGTCTCGGTTGCGTGTTGATGCAACGCGGGAAGGTTATCGCTTACGCTTCTCGTCAACTCAAGGTTCACGAGAAGAACTATACTACTCACGACTTGGAGCTGGGTGCAGTAGTCTTTGCGTTGAAAATCTGGAGACATTACTTGTACGGTACCAAGTGTGAAGTTTACACCGATCACAAGAGTCTCCAGCATATTTTCGACCAGAAGGTGTTGAACATGCGGCAGCGTCGTTGGGTTGAATTTTTGAACGATTACGACTGTGCGATCAAGTACCATCCTGGCAAGGCAAACGTTGTGGCGGATGCCTTGAGCAGGAAGGAGTCGGCGAAGCCTCGGCGTGTCCGAGCCTTGCAGCTTACCATTCATTCCTCCTTACCTGACCGGATCCGTTCGGCTCAGGTAGACGCTTTGAAGGAGGAAAACCTTAAGGCCGAAACGATGCACAGTGCGGACAAACACCTTGAGCTTAGGTCTGATGGCCTACACTACTTCGCTGGGCGTGTTTGGGTTCCTTTACTCGGGGGATTACGGGAGCTTGTCTTGGATGAGGCTCACAAATCCCGGTATTCTATCCATCCAGGCTCCGATAAGATGTATCAGGATTTGAAGATACTTTATTGGTGGCCGAACATGAAGGCTGATATAGCCTCCTATGTGAGCAAATGCTTGACCTGTGCTAAGGTCAAGGTGGAGTATCAGAAGCCGTCTGGTCTCCTACAGCAACCTGAGATTCCAGAATGGAAGTGGGAGCGGATCACGATGGATTTCGTCACCAAACTACCGAGATCACCAAGTGGTTGCGACATGATTTGGGTGATCGTCGACCGGTTGACGAAATCGGCACACTTCATACCTATTAAGGAAACGGATGGACTCGAGCGGTTGGCTCGGCTCTATCTTAAGGAGGTGGTCTCTCGGCACGGGGTGCCTGTTTTTATCATTTCTGATCGTGATTCCCGCTTTGCTTCGCGTTTCTGGAAGGCTCTTCATAAGGCCTTGGGTACCCAGCTGGATATGAGTACGGCTTATCATCCGCAAACTGACGGCCAGAGTGAGCGGACGATACAAACACTGGAGGACATGCTGCGGGCATGTGTCATCGATTTTGGCAAGGGTTGGGAGACTCACCTGCCGTTGGTGGAGTTCTCCTACAACAACAGCTACCACTCCAGTATCGGGGCAGCTCCGTTCGAAGCTCTGTATGGACGGAAATGCCGATCTCCCTTGTGTTGGGCTGAGGTGGGCGAGAGTCAGCTCACTGGCCCGGAACTGGTGTACGAAACTTCGGAGAAAATCGTACAGATCCGTAACCGTTTGGCAGCTGCGCGGGATCGTCAGAAGAGCTATGCCGATCGCCGTCGCAGACCGCTAGAACTCCAGGTTGGGGACAAGGTGCTTCTGAAAGTTTCACCATGGAAGGGCGTCATACGCTTTGGAAAGCGTGGCAAGCTTAACCCTCGTTACGTCGGACCGTTCGCAATCCTGGAACGGATTGGGCCGGTGGCGTACAGACTTGATTTACCGACGGAGCTCGGTAATGTTCACAACGTCTTCCATGTGTCTAACTTAAGGAAGTGTTTGGCTGATGAATCTCTTGTTGTGCCACTGGAAGAGATCAAGGTTGATGATCGTCTTCGCATTGTGGAAGAACCCGTAGAGATTCTGGATTACAAGATTCGTAGCCTTCGGCGGAGTAAAATCCGCATCGTTAAAGTTCGTTGGAACTCGGATCGTGGACCGGAGTTCACGTGGGAACGAGAGGACCAGATGAAGGCTAAGTACCCTCATCTCTTTCCGAAGCGCGCGTTCGAGTCCAGGCATGTTACTGCTGAAGCAGAGTGAATCTCGGGGCGAGATTCCCTTTCAACGTGGGGATGATGTGACAACCGGTAACCTTTCTTTTCGTTTTCTTCCTTTTCGTCTTTTTCATTTTTGGGCTTCGTGCAATTTTCGGGACGAAAATTCTTTCAACGTGGGGATGATGTGACACCCGGCATGTTCGGCTTAAACATAATAGTAACATCTAAGTCTACCTTAGCGAGAAACGTTTATAAACAAACTTAACTGGGTTAGTTGAGTCGGGTCAATTAGGATTGTCCAGGGTCAATGATCTGGAGGATCATTGGGAGTCGTTTTGGGAATACATTAGTACCGGGTTCCGTCGTTGGTGACATTACATGAACTAATTAAGTATATGTGTAGATTACGGGTCGTGTGGTGGATTGTATGCTTATACTTGCTTAAATGATGTACGAATGATTATACGTGCCTAAACATGCTAAGTATAGACTATAGATGCATGTTTATGTGTTAGGATGTGTTAGAATGCGTTAAACACGATAAACTGGAAAAAGGTTAACATGTGTTAAAAGTGCTGTTAACATGTGTTAAAAAAAATGCTGATGACCTGAATGTGGAACTTTTGGGCGAATGTGGAAATGGGATCTGAAAAGTGGGCGAACGTAGAAACAAAGTGGGCGAATGTGGAAGAGTTCCACATTCGACCATTAAAAAGGGGCGAATGTGGAAAAATTCCACATTCGACCACATAAACTGGGCGAACGTGCAGATGGTATAAATACCATCCTTAGCCATTTTTCACCATTTCACAAACCCTAAACGCCTCCAAACACTCTCTATCAGCTATTAACATTGGGGAAGGAGTTTTTGAGCTTGTTTTTCATAACCTAACTCTCTAAATCATTACAAGTGAAGATCTAAGGTGTGTTCTTCATTTCAAATCCTTTTTAAACAATTTTGGCTTGTTTTAATCTAAACCCCAATGAGTCCAGATCTGATGACAACCTATTTTATGAATAAAAACCTTTCCTAACCAAAACCTATTCATAAACAATGAGCTTTTATGCAAATAAACATGTGTTAATATGATATTATGCATTGTTTGATGATTTCTTGTCGTATAGATGACATGACAACAACCAAGGGCTGTTATTAATGATGGGTTATGATTGAAACGTGTTACCTTTGATTGTTGATGGTGTTTTGATGATTAAAAGGGGTTTTTAGTTAGATTTAGGTTTGTTTTTGAATGATTATGATAAGGTTATGATAGGGGTTTCTTGTTCATGATGGTTCGAGTATGATAAACTGATTATTGATCGATTTCAGAAAGTTTCCTAATTGGGTAATAATTGCATGCATGATGATGTGACATCTCCATAATTTACTATTTTAGGAAACTTGTAAAACGGATAGATTTTGGGGTAAAATTGGTAGGGTTTCGTAGGAATATGTTAATGATGCTTGACTGTTGTAACTCGTGATGTTTCGTGATGTTTTCGGATGTTTTTCGACGCGTTTTTGGAAAAATCTGACATCAGGGGCGAACCTGGAATACCTTCGACCAGTCGAACAGTCGAAGGTGGATTCCAGGGGGCGAACCTGGAAGCTGAAGGGGCGAAGGTGCTGCAAATGGGCGAAGGTGGGAAGAAAAGGGGCGAATGTGGAATTTCAAAGACACATTCGACCCAAACAAGGACACCTTCGACCACTTACAGCCACCTTCGACCACCCAGAACTACATTCGACCCTACGTTAACAAAAATGGGATTTTTGATACAAACTAAGTGTTTTATGCTTGAACCTTGCGTGTAATCTATGTGTACTTGATTAGTTAGGGTAATGGGTCACCAACGGGATGTCGGGTCGGTCTAGTGTGTCGGTTAAACATTTAAACACGTTTTAAAAACATACTTGGTTATGATCTGGACAATCGGGGACTAGATAACCTTATGGTTATTAGTCGGAACACTTATGTGAACATTTTGATAGATCTCCGGTAGAGGGATCATCAAGGGCTAAACATCTTTTACTTACATTTGAGGAACGCTATCTAAGGTGAGTTCACGGCCCCACTTTTACTGCTTTAACTTTTGGGGGAGAAAACATGCGCTAAACAGTTTTGGTAACATATGTCATACTATGGTTTTAACATTATATTGCTATACGATCTTTTGGAAAGTCCCAGGGGAAACCATGAATGTGCGGGTTTGCACAACGGGGGAAATGTGGATAGATCTATTGGGCGTGACCTGCCCCACTCGTCGGCTTGGAGGGCCGGGCGGGTGCATATTGTCTCGAACAGGAACATTATCGTGCTGAACATTACGGGCTGCTAAACATGCTAAACATTGCTAAACGTGTCCAGTAATGGTTTCCAATCGTAGTAGTAATAAAACATACGCCTAGCTAGCGTACTTGGTAGCATTGATATAGTATGAACATGGTAACACTTGGTAACTCTTTTTGAACAAACCTGTGAACTCACCAGCATTATATGTTGACGTCTTTTGGCATGTTTTTCTCAGGTCGCTAAGGTAGCTACAACGGGAACTAGGCGCACAAGTCTGCACGGGCGTCTAGAGTTAGGAGCATGGTCTTGTTAAACATTAAACTATGTCTTTTAGGTTGTAAACATTTAAAGCTTCCGCTACTGTTTATGCTTTTATAATTATATCTTTTGGGTATTGTGTTATGCATATAGTGTTGTTTATTGTGACCGTTGACTTGAATCCTGGTTTGTCATGCGCCTCGCGGTAAAACCCCGCAAGTGGAATTTGAGGGTGTGACATTCGAGGTTCACTAATCATGTAACCAGATATTAACTCACAACAATGCAAGTGTGTCCTATCTAGCTAACCCTAGTTAAGTATAATGCAAGGAACGTAACTAGAGTTTAGTTAAAGTGAGAACCTGAATTTGCGGGGTATCACAGTTAGGGTTTAGTTTTGGGGAACAAGATGAAGTTTATTGATATTATAAAATGTTTTATTTTCATTTGAAATAGCTTGTATTTTTTATTTTATTTGTACTTAATTAGTTATAATAAATCATTTATTAATTCATAATGCCTAAAATCGGTTTTATAAATTTAATATTTTACAAAACGAAAGTATTTTATGATCCAAAGTCATAATCATCATTATTTTTATTCATTGTGTAACTTACAACTGTTTATTCAATTCTTTATAATTATTGTAATTATTTACAATTATAGTCTAATTAATTAATTTAGTTCGAAACAATCATTTAAAAAAAACACAATTTCGCTTGCACATAATTACAAATTTGAAAACCCGATTTGTTTCTTATTTTCTATAAAAATTTGGGCAGAGTTTCCTCTGTTTTTGTAAGAAACCAGACAACTCAAGTTGTCTATTTTTATCCCAAAACTCAATGTCCAATTTCACAAAAATGTACTACAATTTAACTAAGTCTTTAAGCGCGACAAAATGTTCAATTCCTTAAGACTATAAAGAACGAGAAAACTATAAATTTGTTAAGTAATATGTATATGGTTTGACGGCTTGATAATTCTAGTAATAATACCCACTAACTCATAGTCGCTATTTAATTCGCCTAAGCTAGCAATAAAAATAACTTTTGTTATGGTTCGGTTCGTTTACACTAAAATAATATAGCTCTAATTATATATATATCTGTATATATATATATAACACCAAAATAAATAGTTCAATAGTACGGTGCGCGTTATACCTTCCCATGATTAAACTCGCGAATCCTCGCGTACTCGCCTCGTAACTCGTGTCGACAGGTCTGACCAGTTGACCAATGTTGACCGAACTTGAAAACTGACCCGAGAACCATCTGGACTAAGCTGACCCGGTTTGACCAGGTGACCAGAAGTTTGACCATGTATGACTTAGGTTGACTGTGACCCGAACAGAAGATAAGCCAAACGAGTCTGACCTGGAATCAGCAACCCAACAACACCCAACCATCACGGTTGGTCCTCTGTGATTGTGACCATCACTGGTCACTGAACCGGGACTGAACCATATAACCATCGACCGAAATCCCCAAAATGACTCGAAAACAACCACCAAACGGACTTACCATTATCGCTACACCGTGACAGACCTAACCCAACCCGGACCAGCAATCAAATGAAAATGACTGAACTTATAAAAGAAAACCAACTGTCGCCGCCCCTGTTAACCTTCCCATCTGTAACCCATGGTCGAGCCACTTTAAAACCCGACACACAACGCCTGAACAGCACCACCGAACACCGTTGTCACTATGTGCAGCCACCATCGGTCCTGCACCACCCCACTGAAGCGTCTGCAGCCATGGCCACCTTCGTGGTGGTTGTGGCCAGATGCAACAGGAAGAGGAGGGAGAGAGGTCGAGGAGAGAGGGAGTTAGGAAGGTTATAGGGGGCTGCCGATTGTTGCTGTTATTGCCGGCGGTGCTGCTGAGTGCCATCCATGGCTGGCCGCCGGTCTTCCTTAGGTTAGAAGATGGAGTAGGATTCTTAATATTATGTAGGCTAGGGTTTATGTTTGTGGTAAGGGATGAAGAAGGAGTTGTGACAAAAGAAAGGAGAAGATAAGGGACTAGGGTTTTGGAAGATATAATGAGGAGAAGAAAAGAGAAAGAGAGATTAAATAGCTAGGGTATTAGGTTAGGTGAAAGGTTACCTCGTATATGAACCCGTTAAATCATGTCTCTCAGTAACAGTTCAACTCGGTTAAGCACTTAGGTAATTATAATACGTAAACTATTTATAATAACCGACATAAAACGAGTATTTGGACTATATATATTTGTTATATATATTTTTAGTCGCGTTTAAAATTTACAAGGATAAGAGTCGATTTACTAGTATGTTATTACTTACAACGTGTTATTTGGCGAATTTAAATAATTAATTCGGTTAATAAATAAGGATGGATTTCTTGTTAACGAGATACTATTGTTAATGAATTAAAATCGTTTAATGATTAAAATATCAATATTATAATATTAGGGAAAAGCTAGGCGTTACAGTTATGAAGATCTCTCTCTTTCCTCACCTTACTTCAACTCCACCTCTTTAACATGCTTATAGCTCATCTACCCACCATCGATCCGTCACCGGAACTGTAGGAACAGAGAGGATTGAGAGTTGTAGAGAGAGGAACAAAGGATATAGTGACAAAACCGTAGGAACATAGGGGAACTGGTCGTGACCTCCGGTCAGCCTTACCACTTCAGTAAATAAAAACGAAATTCAAGTTGGTTCTATAGGTTCAGTAAGGTATTAACTCTAATTTTTATGTTTAGACTTTTGATTTACGGTATTATATTTGAGTTTGTCGATTGATGAGTTTGATTGGTTGTGATTTGTGGATTGACACGTGATTTAGGGCCAGTGATATGTAGTCATGTAGATCTGTAAGGGTCTTAGTATCTCATATGAAAAACTTAAAATTAAAGCTGTTTTGTGTTTAATTAAGTTTTTTATACGTTTGTTGTATGAAATTTGGTTGATTAGCTGATGAATTGTTCTTTCCGGTGTTTCTTCGAACATGTTATGTGAAGTTTATCTACCATACAGTTGGACATTTCAATCTGTTTCTTATATGTTTGTTGTTTGAAAATTGGTTATTGATTGATTAGGTGATACCGAATTCATTTTGGCCTGTCATCCAACCAGACTATTTGGCTACCTCTACGCATAGTAACCGAATTCATTTTGACAGACCCATTTGTTGTGGCACATTGAAAGTGAATTAAGAATGTTAATGTACATGTGCATAACATAGTTGCGACTGATAAAAGTAATGTTAATGCACATGTGCATTTATACTAATATCATTACGGTCATTCATTCTAACGCACACATGCGTATGTTATGTGTAATTAAAAAATTAACGTTAATGCACATGTGCATTAAGATTGAAATTTTGATTTTCTTATGTGTTGTTTATTATTTGTAGTTAAAGAATGGGAAAAAAATCGAAGAAGGTAACTTTTGTCTTAGATTCGAGGGAGAAAGAGTCAAAAAAAAAAGCCAGATGCGATTGAGGATGATGACATAATCGTTGATCATGAAGTTAAAAAAGATCGTTATTATTTATTTAAGCAATTTAGATATATATATGCACATGTTCATATATGTATATTTTTCTTGTTAACTAATAAATGTCAATTATTGGATGTTTAGACACATTAACAATGTGATAAATTTGAGAAGTCTACGATGTTTAGGTTGACGGATTAAAAAACAAGGGAGATGTTAGATGAAGCATAAATGAGGTGCAAAGAGTGTTGTAAGAAGATAAGTAAATGGGAAAGAAGATGAAAATGGAACAAATAAGCAATAGAATGGGACACTGTTGGTGAGGGTGAGATTGTGAGATAATTAGAAGTTTGTAGGTAGGTGGTTAGTGGTAACATGGTTGGTTTATAATATGGATATTTTTTTCTGTTATCATTTGTTTTATTGTATTGATGGTTTGGTAGAAACTACATATAATTGTATAATAAAAACAGATGGGTACAAAAATGTTTGTTGTTTGAAGGATGATGCATGCACATATGTATATTGTGAGTGGTCTTATATAGCGGTTGATAGGTTAATTATGTTTGTGATTATTATTTTGGCGCATGTAAATTTGTATGATAAGGAAATTGACATATGCACATATGCATAATTATAATTAAACCCCCACCACCCAAAAAACTAAACCCACCATCCAATCCCCTCAAACAAACCTAACCCCCTCCCACCATACCTAAAAACTAAGCTCTGAAGCTAAAACACTCGAAAAACATAACTATATTAGTGAAAATGCACATGTGCATGCAGTACACGTTTCTTATTGTATAATTTTTTATATAGAGTTGTTTTAAGTTTATTAATGTTTGTTATCCTACACTTGTCTTATTTTCAATTTATGTTCTAATATGCATGACTACGCCATTGACGAGTTCGAGTGTGTTTTATCTCTCACTTTGCGTCTATTTAATGATCGTTGAATAAAATTTTTGCCTCTTTATATCTCATATCGCGTCCATTTAATGATCAATTAATTCTGGTAATTGATAATTTATTTAAAAGTGTGATCTAATAGTGAAATGCATATGGTATATGTCTGGGTATATATAACAAGGAAATGCACATGTGCATCAGGAATGACGTCATATGACGTAATATCAGTCATTTTTTTTCTATTTTTTTTTTTGAAATATTAATACTAGATAATCATTTTTTTTGTATAACTTTTTTAATTTTTTTAATTTTTTAGGTTATATAATTTATTTTTTAATTTTTTTTTTGATAGAGGAGTTTTTGTAGACATTTCATATTTACAAAAATGTCACCTGTTTACATTGGTTCGTTAGTTCTCTCCCTAAATGATGGTTCTCAAATGATCCAAATCAAATAATATATATATATATATATAGGGTAGGGTTCATGTAGAAATATTGTTTTGTGTGATAAGTGTAGGAAGGATTAAGAATTGACATGTAGGCATCATCTTTTTTTTTATTTTGGAATGATGTATTGAGTTGTTTTGGCTTGAAAAACACTTAGCACAACAATATACAAAAAATTAAAACACAATCTAATGTATTATAGTCATTAAATTTAAATTACAGATAAAACATCCTAGTAATTACTTAAAACACTCTGCTTAAAGTACATTGTTTTCGGTTATTAAATTGTTATGTTTAGTGTTTTTCTAAGCAAAACAATCCAAAATATCATGAATACGTAAAAAAATATGCATACATATCAATTTTTAATCCTTCCTACACTTTTCACACAAACCAATATTCCTACAGGATCCTCTATATATATATATATATATATATATATATATATATATATATATACACACATATATAGGGGAGGGATAATTTGAAAACCCTCCCCAGTTAAGAAACCTCATAAAACCCACATCTTAACCATCCATCCTATATGATCTATGGTTGAGATTGCTTCATGCTTTAAATTAAAAGGTTAAGATACATATATAGTACAAAAGGGTAAAATGGTCTAATAATGTTTAAACTCTCTTCCTCTTCGTGACAATGCACATTTCCATCTCTTATCTATTCTCTTTTAACTCAATTCTCTCTCATCTCTCCTATTTTCTTCTTAAAACTTGTGCACATCTTATTTTATTAATATAAAGTCATCATATTTCTCTCAAAATTCAAAATTTCAATAACAAAAAAAAACATACATTTCTTTTGAAGATTTTTAAATAACACATATTTCAGACGTTGACTTGCTAACAACAAAAACATATGTTTTCACAACTTATCTTACAAGAAAAAACATATAATAAAATATAACTCAACAACAAAACATATGTTTTCGCAAACTAATATCCACTAAAACATATAATAAATTATAACACAAAAACAAAACATACGTTTTCACAACTTCTCTTACAAAAACATATAATAAATTATCACCCAACAAAAAAAAACATATGTTTTCACAGCTTATCTCACCAAAAAATATAAACCAGCAACAAAAACATATGTTTTCACAAACTTATCTCACTAAAAAAATCAAACTATAAATTCAAACAACAAGAAGACATATGTATTTAGATGAAACCAACTTTGATATTCTTCAAAATTGACATAGTATAAAATATATGCTTTGACCAAGGTGTCACTGTATCAAAAAAAGATATACAAAAAAATTGACAAAAGATCAGCTCCACCACCACCAACGTTGCCGGAACACCACCACCACCTCGTCAGATCTTGACTCGCCATTTACCGAGCATTACCAGAAAAACACAAAACAAAACCAAAAATCTAAATCTATAAAATTCTCTAAACCTATTAAAAGTGGAAGGTCAGTAACATAACCTAAACAACTTCATTGAAACCCATATCTAGATATAGAACTTGAACACCAAAACCATTTCCACCTTCATCGAAAACCAAGATCAGTAGCAAAAACCCACATGATTGAGATCTCCATAAACACCAAAACCATATGATCAATTTCTGCACTTTTAGATCTTGAACACCAAAAACCTCTAACCCATGTCGTACCACCCTCGTCTCCAATAATAACTTATATGTCCATGTCATACCACCCCCATCTCCAACAAAGCATTATGTCATCCCTTGTTTTGACGACGACCGTAACCGACACAGATGCAAAGGGGTGTGTACCGTCGTCGGCAACCACATCTCTAAGTGCTATAGTCCTTAAAGATTTAGGTGGATTTGAGAACAATCATTTGGTTTGTAAGGATCTGGGTAGTGTAAAAATAGGGGAAATAAGAATGTAGAGAAACTAATTTTTTTTAAGATTTGAAGAAGTGTTTGAGGTGAGAGAAAGACTTTGAATTGTGTTATTATTATGTACAATATATGCAGGATATAGAGTAAAAAAGAAAGAGGCAAGAAAAAGAGTGTCTGTGTCAGATTGAGGAAAAGAAGAGATGTTTTAAATTAACTAAACTACCTAAAATACCCTTCTATGTTTTATCACCAATGGAAACGTGGATAAATCTTGGCCTTACAAAGGGGTTTAATTGGTTTTCTCAAGTGAAAATGGTTTGCAATTTAGAATTGGCCTATATATATATATATATATATATATATATATATATATATATATAGGGGAAGGTTCAATTGAGAACTCATAGTTAGGGAGAGAACTCGAGAACTCCTACTTAAATTAAAAAAAAAAATCATAACTCAAAATTTAAGTCACAAACCAAAAATCTGGTTCGGAGCTTCTCTTTCCCACGTCATCCCGGTTCAGAAAAAAAAATAAAAAAAATAAAAAATAGGCGACTTCTAATGCACCTGTGTAGTAAATGTCCGGTTAGCTTTAGGGTTTAGTTTTTGGGTTTAGTTTAACTTTTAAGGTTAGTTTTTTTTTTTTTAGTTTAGTTTGTAAGGGTTAGGTTTTTGGGGGTGGGTAGGGTGGGTTTAGGTTTTTGGGTAGGGGGTTAGGTTTTTGGTTGTGACGGGTGGGGCTTAGGTTTTTGGTAGGCGGTGGGTGGGGTGGGTTTAGGTTTTTGGGTGGGGGGTTTAGGTTTTTGGGTAAGCGATTTAGGTTTTTTAGTGAGGGTGGGGGTGGGTGGGGTGGAATTAGGTTTTTGGGTGGGGGTAAGTTGGGGGTAGGTGGTTTAGGCTTTTGGGTTATACTACACATGTGCAGTAGCGTTTTTTAGGTGTGTTTTTTTTATTTTTTTTATTTTTTTTATTTTTTTTCCGAACGGGTATGACGTGGGAAAGAGAAGCTCCGAACTAGTTTTCTATTTTTTTACTTAAATTTTTCGTTATGATTTTTTTATTATATTTTTTTGTATTTAATTAGGAGTTCTCGAGTTCTCTCAATGAAATGAGTTCTCTATTGAACCATCCCCTATATATATATATATCCAAAAAAAATGATGCCTCAAAATTAATTTTTAATCATTCTCACACTTCTCACGAAATATGGCCTTTATACCCTAACCCCACCACATACATACATATATATATATATATATATATATATATATATATATATATATATATAGGGGAAAGGGAAAAGAGAAACCCTCCAAAACGAGAAAACTCCCGAAAACCTAACTAGTGGACCACAATGCTCCACATCACCCATTAATAAATGTATTATTTTATGCCTTGAGGGCTATATTAGTAATTTTGCTTTTCCCCCCATTTAAAAGTTTGAATTATTTATTCTCCCTCCTATATAAACAACTCATCTCTCTCTTTCACACACACACACTCTCTCTCTCTCTCTTATCTCTCTCTAACAATCCAGGATGAAGGAAGCTTCATAATATTATCACACCCATGTTCTAAATCATGGATCAGAAACCAGTTTCTCTCTTTCTCGATTAATAATCAAACAAATCATCACACCCCTGTTCCTTGTCATCTTCCTAATCGTCTCATCGATCTATGCTCACAGGTATGTAATTAATCACACAATTTTTTTTCAATGTTTTCATAAAACAGAGGGTTAGAGGGTTGGTTGAAGGGATAGTGATTTTGAATAAAAAAAGAAGATTAATATAATAATATTATTATCAAAATAAGAAGTTTATTCAATGTTTTCATAAAACAGAGGGTTAGAGGGTTGGTTAAGGGGATAGTGATTTTGAATAAAAAAAGAAGATTAATATAATAATTAATCTTGGAATTTTATGAGTTCTGTCTTACAATTAATGAGTGGGAACATCGAATATGTTTCTGAGTTTGATTAATATAATAATTAATCTTGAAATTTTTTGGTTTTCGAATATGTTTCGAATATGTATCAGCGCATTAATTGTGAATCAGCCGGTCCTCCTCTGATGAGGGCATCCAACTGAAGCACCATTGGATCCCCATATGTTTGTAAGGATTTTTACTCATGGATTTATTTAATTAATGATCCTGAGTAATATGGCATCAACTCTACTACTACATTGCAACACAATAATTTATTAATAATTAGTGATACAACCCAAGGCTTAATTTACCATCATGCCTTTTTAACTAAATAACTATAGTCGGTGCTATGGCCCAAGATTGTCCGTTTAATCACTTATTCGTCAACAAAGTGATGTTTAAGAAAAATGAAAAATCAAACGATAAAAGTTTATATAAAAAAATGGTATACGATGAATATACCCCATAAAATGTCTGATAAGGTTTAAACTAAATAAGAAGATTAATGGTTAGAGTTTGAATTTGAGCTAATTAGTGTTTGATAATAAGAAGTTGTTTATGATGGTTTTGAAAATGTATGTTTGCATCTGTTTCGTATGTAACACCATAACTAATCATGTTTACACGTAGGTAAGCATACGTTAACATGTAGGTTTACATATTAATTAACCTTTTTTATATGTTATTATTATTAATATGTTTTTTTTAATCAAAATTGGTGAATTTTAATGTCTCTTAACATATGCAACAATATGTCTGATTTGTTTTTTACCAGTATGTGTATGTTTGTATGAGTATTATAATGTGTGGAATGTATGTTTGCATCTGTTTCCTATATTGTGTATGTTTCGTATGTAACAACAAAACTAAGTTGGTATAAATTAGTTTCTGATTTTTTTACCAGATACAAAGTTTTGATTTTTTTAGTTTGATAATCTTGATAACTAAATGTATAAAACAATGTTTTTTGTATCAGTTTCGTATGTGTTTTTGTAATCCAGTTGGTTAACATACGTTAAAACGGGGGGGGGGTGGCTTTACATGTAAATTGATGATTTTTGTTTACACCTAGGTTTACATATTAATTAACCTTTTTTATATGTTATTATTATTAATATATTTTTTTTAATCAAAATTGGTGAATTTTAATGTCTCTTAACATATGCAACAATATGTCTGCTTTGTTTTTTGCCAGTATGTGCATGTTTGTATGAGTATTATAATGTGTGGAATGTATGTTTGCATATGTTTCCTATATTTGCGTCTGTTTCGTATGTAACAACAGAACTAAGTTGGTTACCGATTTTTTTACCAGATACAAAGGTTTGATTTTTTGCATATTATAGAGGAAGAATTAGGATGAAATCTATGTTTGCGTCTGTTTCGTATGTAACAGCACCACTAAGTTGGTATAAATTAGTTTCTAATTTTTTTACCAGATACAAAGTTTTGATTTTTTTAGTTTGATAATGTTGATAACTAAATGTATAAAACAATGTTTTTTGTATCAATTTCGTATGTTTTTTTTGTAATCTAGTTGGTTAACATACGTTAAGACGCGGGGGGGGGGGGGGGGGGGGTTGGCTTTACATGTAAATTGATGATTTTTGTTTTATTTTTGCAGGTGAGCATATTTTTTGCATTAAAGATGAAGATGATTATCAAGAATGAAGTTTAGACAAGTTTTTTTATTTATGATAGTTTTTTAGCATTTGTTAATTTATAATGACCGTTTTGTTTGTTTTTAGCACCTTATAAGAAACAATTCTTGTGTACATTTGAATGTATTTTGATCTATAAAGTTTTTAATTGATTATATACAATCTATGTGTTTTAACGTATGCAACAAAAAATCACATATGAGACCAGAGTCTGTGCAATTTTAACGTACGCAACAATGCATATGTTACATATGTAACATGACGTGCTGACAGATTTAGGACCATAGTCACAAAAGTATGAGAGAGATGATGTGACATGTGTGGGGTCCACTCAGCGCTTTTTTGTTTTTTTTGGCTCAAAACTCTTAAAAACATGTATATTACATACCCTAATTTTTTCAGATGATAAAAAGTTCGGGAAGTCAGAGTTTCCCGAGTTTACTCGTTTTGAGTGGGTTTTTATTTTAACCACCCCCTATATAATATATATATATATATATAGCGCCAAACAAAAAATTGGAAACAAAATCTGAAATACAAACCAAAGGAGCCACGCAGCCGGCCCAAAATTACAAGAGTTCGATAACATCAAAATTGACCCATTTGTCCCACACAGGGGAAGGGCGACTCAACCTCTGACTAAGCCACAAAAAGACGCCCTCTTTAATTATCTCCACACTTTTTAACTTTTAAGGACCGGAATAAACTTCTCTTTAAATATCTTTGCGTTTCTTGCATGCCAAATTCTCCAAATCGTTGCCCCATGCCAAATTCCCCAAATGGTTGCCATAGTCACATTGTATACTGTCTTTTTCCAATTCTTCGCCATAGTGTATATACTGTTGCCATAGCCACGTATACACGATGTTACAAACTGGAAATTTAATTTGACTCTCATAGCACGCCATATGGTCAACTAGACAACTAGTTAAGGCGTTGCCAGACGGAGACTAATCTTTAATATAATAATACACAAAAGACATTATTGACTGGTGTGAACTTATTAGTTTTGTACATTTATATCGATTTTGTGTTTTCATCTTACGCTTATTTTATATTTTTTTATGTCCTATAAAACCGTGCACAAGTAGCGTCTACAACTCGCACCAAACGTCTAAAGAGGATAGATTTGCAAAAATTAAAAATAAAAATATGGGCTCCATGAATATTATGAACCAACCTCATGCAGTTTGCATACCCTTTCCAGCACAAGGCCACATTAATCCCATGCTAATTCTTGCCAAAATTCTACACTCCAAAGGCTTCCATATAACCTTTGTCAACACCGAATTCAACCACCAACGCCTCGTTAAATCGCAAGGCTTGGACGCTCTTAGCAGCTACGAGTCATTTCGATTTGAAACCATTCCTGACGGCCTTCCACCACCTGAAAACCTAGACGCAACACAAGATATCCCCTTATTATGCAAGTCCACCTCTGAAACCTGTCTAGAACCTTTCGAAAAGCTTCTATTGAAACTTAATAATAGTGGAACGACACCTCCGGTGAGCTGTATAGTCGCGGATGGTGTGATGAGCTTCACACTTGATGCAGCACATGAGTTGGGTATCCCTGAAGTCCTGTTTTGGACCACTAGTGCTTGTGGCTTCTTGGGTTATGTACACTATGACACTCTTAGGCAAAATGGATTCATTCCACTAAAAGGTATTTACCCAATAATATTCTTATTACATAGATTCAATTATGCCAAAATAAAACTAAATCGTTTGATCACAAATATTACATGGATTCAATTATTCAAATTAATAAACATGAAGGGGGTGGCGGTGCAGCTTGTTGCCCTCGTATCTGTTATCCTTATGTAGTTTGCTCCTTGTATTGTATCTTAAAAAAAAACATGAACCAAGTACAATATTTCTCACTTTCATTTCTATAAAACATGTAGATTCGGCTGATTTAACCAACGGCTACTTGGATACAATTGTTGATTGCATACCTAGCATGAAAGGCACACGCTTGAAGGACATGCCAACGTTCCTCAGAAGCACAAATCCAGAGGAACTCATGGTCAATTTTGTTATTCGCGAAACGTCTAGAGCCAAAAAAGCATCAGCAATTATACTCAACACTTTTGAAGACCTAGAGCACGAAGTCTTAAACGAGCTATCTTCAATTTATCCTTCGGTTTTCTCACTTGGACCACTACACACCATTGCAAATAGTGTAGTGGAAAAGGACCTACACTTGTTGGGTTCGAGTTTGTGGAAGGAAGACACAAAATGTCTAGAATGGCTCGACCCAAAAGAAGCTAATTCGGTTGTTTATGTGAACTTTGGAAGCATAACGGTGATGACACCCCAACAACTAGTTGAGTTCTGTTGGGGCCTTGCAAATAGTAACCAAACCTTTTTATGGGTTATTCGACCCGATTTGGTGTTAGGAGACTCCCCAATGTTGCCACCCGAGTTCCTTGAAGCGACTAAAGAGAGAGGGTTACTCACAAGTTGGTGTCCTCAACAAAAAGTCTTAAATCACCCATCAATAGGAGGGTTTTTGACACATAGTGGATGGAACTCGACACTAGAGAGTATATCAAGTGGGGTTCCGATGATTTGTTGGCCGTTCTTTGCGGAACAACAAACCAATTGTTGGTATAGTTGTAATCAATGGGGCATTGGAATGGAGATCGATAGTAATGTCCAGAAAATACAGGTTGAAAAGCTTGTGAGGACTTTAATGGTGGAAGAAAAAGGCAAAGAGATGAGAAAGATGGCTATGGTTTGGAAGAAAAAGGCTGAATCCTCATTATCATTGTTGAACATAGACAACTTGATCAACCGCGTGCTCCTTCAGTCCTAAGGTTCAAATGGTTTGAATAAAAAACATCAAAAGTTGATTACAATATTTTCAAAAATGCTTATGAGTGTCACCATTTTTTATATTATAATTTGCATCTATTTTTGTAATATAATTCTTGCATATGATGGTTAACATGTTCTATTTTTACATTTTTGTCGTGACAATTGTTATTGAATAATATATCAAAATCCAATCATGATTTTATAAATTAATTTGAATAGAAAATTACACACGTCTGATTTTTCAACACTAATTCTATTATATCTTGGCATGTGTTCTATTTAGTCATTGTCAAAATTAGACAAAAATGGTATAAAAGTTTGAATTTTTGCAGAAGTAGGTTATATGTACCTCTAATGAGTGCAACTAGGTGGATAGGAGAAAAAAATTGCAAATAGGTAGGTCGTTGAACAAGTGAGCGACCTTGAATCAAAGAATTTGAAGGTAGCCGGATCGATGAGCGACCTTCAAAGAATGTCTTACATTCAATCAGCGACCTATGAAGGTCGTTGATTCAATCCTTGATCTTCTTTGAAGGTCGCTCATCCATACTACTACCTTCAATCAACCTTTAATCGGTTGTGTTTATCACGTGAATTCTTGTATCTTTTGTTTTTTATATGGAGCCATCCTAAAACAACCACATCGCCATCTTTTCAAGTCCAAAAAATGGTTTATTGCAATTGTGGTTCGCCAACAACGGTTTGTGTATCAAGAACTTCAAGAAATCCAGGTCGTCGATTCTACTGCTGTAACAGGAAACCCTGTGGTTGTGGATTCGTATGCTGGGCTGAGGCACCTGTGGATTCGTATATTGTTGTAACAGAAAGCCCCGTGGTTGTGGATTCTACTTCGACTTCGGGTATGATGAATGAAATCAACGAACAGTTTCATCGTTCTTTAAACATCAATGACCAGCGACGAAATCCCACCTTGCAACACTCCCATTTGCAACAAGCCTACCCATACAGTCCGACAACTCCACAACCACAAAACCATAACCGTTCTACAACTACGCAACCACATCCATCTACTAAATAGGTAAACAAGTATTTAACCTGTTTAGACACGAAAATTAACAGGTATATTTCGTGTCTACCTGTTTAGGACACGAAACCTGTTAAGGCCATACCTGTACCTGTTAAAATCGTGTAGGTTCGTGTCGGATATTCGTGTTCGTGTCTGAAATTGCCAGCCCTAAACCAAACCCACCCCACACTGAAGATGAGTTAGAGGATTTTGATGAGACGGTTCTTAATGAAATTCAATTCCAGTTATGGGATAAACAAGAAGCTCGTGAAGAGTACGACTCAGATGCGGAACCAGTCTGATTGTTCAATGTTTGTAATTAAGTTTTATTAATGGTGTGCATTTACACCTATTTAATTTAGTATGTTTGTACCTAAGTTTTATTAATAAGGTGATTGTTTTAGGGCGACATATGTTATTCTTAGAACTAGCGTTACGGGGACCGATGGTACACGTTCTTAGAGCTCAGGCGATATACTGGCATGGCATAAATGTCTACGTTGGGTGGACGCGTTACCGACTATGCAATGCGTCCTGAACAAACTGAACAAACCTTATTTGTACACACTAATTATGGCATGAGAAATAAAATATAATTTTGCATTTAAATGGTTATGGCATGAGAAATAAAACATAATTTTGCATTAACTACAAACACGATTAATTAAACACACATTATTTCCAAAATCACACCGGAAATCTGGTCCTGAGAAAATTTGTTGTGAACGGTCAAATAATTACGAAGGACTTCTTGCTAACACTGTTGTATACGTTTCTGATCCGAATTTCACGCAGACGTAACATGGCTCCAAAAACAATAAAAAACCATAGCCTCCAACGATGTTTTTCATGGTTGAATAAAATTAATTTTGGATGAAACTGTTGAATTCGGACAACATATATATATATATAGTGTGTGTGTGTGTATGTGTTCACGACAAAGGTTGTTGTACCAATCAGTGACCTTCAAAGGTCGCTGATCCAACTAGCAACCTACAATGAAGGTCCCTGATCCAACTAGCAACCTACAATATTAAAAATTTTATAAATTTATTTAAAAAATATTTAAAATTCAACAATTTTTCACCTATTTAAGGGGTAGACCCCCAAAATGGTCACAGCTAACCATCTCTCTTAAAAACAACCTTTTTCTAAGAACACCTGCTTCCACCCAAAACCTTCCAACCTCAACCGATGGCTTGATTCTGTCCATACCTGGTTAGATTATACTAGGGTGGTCGTTTTTCATTTGATAACGGGCTGTTCAACGTGATGATTCTTTGGCAACAACTATCTTTTTCATGCGAGCGGAGATGTCATTTGAACAACTACTTGATGTTGCATGCAGTCATATTAACATTACCAAAGATTCGGTTACTGTTCAACTACTACTTGCTATCACTTTCCAAGGGTCCTCTCAAACATCCAAGATCTTCAACGATGATGGGGTTTGAATGATGGACTATCTGGCTGTTGAGGCACGTGGCCATTTCATTGCGGAGATATACGTTGAATGGCAAGAAGCTCCTCCGTTACAGCAGATTAGTTTTACTAACTTGTTGCGTGACGTGGCCAATGTAAATGTTGATGCACCCTTCGGGTCTCAGCATGATGCGGAATCAATCCAAGTTGTTGCCGGTAACGACCAAAACGACGAGGTAGGTTCCCCTCTGACGGACGAAGAAACTGTTGCGGTACCTCAATAAATTGCCGCTAACGACCAGAACGACGGCTTTGATGACTCCAGAAGCGGGGACTCTGAAGACACGGAAGACAGTCATCGCGAAGCACCCGTATCATATGACAGTTCCTCTGAAGACGAGGCCGCAGCCAGTCAGGGGCCCGCAGTTACCGAACCAACTGACGGATTAACTCTCCAGTTACGTCCACATCAACACAATGATCCTGAAGATGATGTGGAGGTAACTGATTACGTGGTTCCGGATTATGAAGATGACGACCTTGTCTCATGGAACCCAAGTATGAAAGATATCCGTGTTGGTATGTATTTCAAATCCAAAGATGAGGTTGACCGTGCAGTTAGACAATGGAATGTTCGTCATGGTCGAGAGATGTTCGTAAGGGAAAGCAAAAAAAGATTATACAAGGTCATATGTTACACCAGAGGACCAAAATTTGTAAATCCTTTCGGTGGTGCTCGCCAGTGTGAGTGGCGTTACACCGCATCCAAAAAGTCAGACGCGCAGTATTGGCAAATTATTGTGTGGGGTGCCGAAGACACATGCTATTCAACGGTGGTACATAACAACAACAAAACTTTATGATCGAAGTTTATCGCTGCACATATCGTCCCACAAATTAGTGCGGGCATTAAGTTTAAGGTAAAACTGATTCAAACATATGTCAAGCAACATTTGAACGTTGATGTTACGTATTCTAAAGCGTGGCGAGCACGAAGAATGACAATAGAACTTATCTATGGTGACTGGGACAACAATTTTGAGGCGCTACCCACGTATACCACGCGGTTGCAGGCTCGGAACCCAGGAATAGTTGTTTCTTCCTATAACCATCTACATGGAGATCAGTATTACCCCACATTTAAATATGTGTTTTAGGCCTTCGGATCCTCTATCCGTGCTTTTCATCGCTGCATGCCTATCATCTCGGTTGACGGGACGCATCTAAAAGGACCGTACCGAGGTAAGTTGTTGATTGCTTTAACAAAAAATGCCAACAACTACATCATGCCTGTAACACCCCAACCGATGGCGGAATCATCGAGGTGGCACGTAGTGACGATTGTTCATAAGCTCATGGTACTAAAATGTAATTACAAGTTGATTTAAAAGGATTGCAATTACAACATGTTTCAACGAACTAAACTGATTAAACTCATTCTAAGCCCAGAGTCCTATGTGAAGCATCAAGCAAACCTGAAACATGTACGAAAGTAATTTTGTCAACATAAATAATGTTGGTGAGCATACTTAAGTTTATATATAATATAAGTTTAAAGGAAATATTTACAATTCATGTGTCAAGATTGATCAAGGCATTATGTAAACATGTAGTAAACAAACATAATAAAGTCTAACGAATATGATTCACATAAAGCATCCTAACACGTTTCTCAATGATTTGAGCACCGTAGCATGTGTTACGTCTTTTTGAGCATTTGAGCATCGTAACTTAAGTTACGTCTATTTGAGAATTTGTTCATTTGAGCACCTTAACTTTAGTTAAGTCTAGATAACGATTTCGAGCATACAATGTAAGTAAACTACACTTAAGTCTAGCATAAAGCACAAAGATAACGAGACACGTATATGAATTGTAAACATATAAAAGATTATGTGTAAGTGTATGTGTAAGTTTTTATACGTGTAAAGCACAAAGATAACGAGACACGTATATGAATTGTAAACATATAAAAGATTATGTGTAAGTGTATGTGTAAGTTTTTATACGTGTACATGTTTCATCCCAAAAGTGTAAAAATAAAAAGGGGAATAAGTATACTCACAGTTTGCGAAAGCGATGAAATCCAACTTAAGCTGTCGTGAGTTAAAGAATGGGAATTCTGAAGAATTCTAACTATAACATATAAGAATACTAATAAATGGAAAACGTCTTAAGAGTCTAAGGCATCTAGGATCTAAGGTATTATGGTTTGCTAAGTCGATTTGAGGAATTAAAGTTTTTATGACAAATCAAAGTAATATAGAAGTTGTATACCGAAAATAATATGCCAAAGTTTGTTTAGGTAATATAATTATTACCAATTGAATATTTAGATAAAAATTATATTTGAATAATTAAGACCAAAATAATTTAGTTTATTATTTTAACTAAATTATTGTAAATAAATACAATAACCATAAATGTTTAAATAAATAATTACGAGTTACACCATGATCCAACAAATGGTAATTAAGATTTTCAAACATAAGAATATTTTTTATAAGAAAAGTAATTTTGAATTAGGTGTTAATTAGTATAAATAAATATATGATTAATTATGTCTAATTAAACATTATTAAGACTAAAAATACAAGGCATGTTCCAAAAATATTATTTTTATAGAAAATAGATACTTTATGATGTAAATTAATGAAAGTAATTTTCCCATAATCTTTAAAAAATTATTTATATTTAAAACTGATTTAATAAGATTAAGTCATGTTTAGGTGATAAAAAAAATAGGAAATTCAGTAAAAATAAATATTTTCTAAACCAATAATTTTTATTTCAGTTCCTGATAATTGGAAATAATCTCCCAAAATGTTTAAGATTAAAATCATTAAAAATGGATTTTTAATCAATTAATTATGATTAAAACAAATTAATTCAATAAAAATATAAAAATAAAACATTTTTCAAAAAATAAAAGTGTGGAAATTTTCTTTATGGTGCCAAGATGCTACTCCTAAATTTTTATAATTTTTGAAGCAAAAATGGATTTATTATGAATATTCTAAGATCTATGTATTTAAATCTATATAAATAAGTAAATAAATGATAAATAAATACAAAAAAAAATAAATAAAATCAGATCCGTGACAAGTGGGACTCAAACCCGGGTCTGATCTGGGTGGAATCATGCCAACAACCACTCCTCCATATTAAGTTATGTTGATTTTACTTAGAAAACAATTATTATAAATATTATTTCCATTACATCTTCTTCCCCAAATCACTCTAAGAACCCTAACCCTAACCCTTAATCTAATAACCAGATTCAAGCAAGATTAATCATCAATAATAAGGGGCTTTTGATCCTAGGACTATTCTAAGTAAAATGACATGATAAACATTAACTTACAACAACGATTGATGCTCGAAATCAAGGCTACAGGTCCGCATCTATTAAGGCCCGATTAGAACGATTAAGAACTCGATTTGCTGATTATTTGGTGGGTTTAGAATGTGTAGTTGTGCCGAAACGTGATGCTAAATTTAATTTATAGTGTTGTTTGATAAAATCGGGCGTTAGAAGCTGTTGTTATAACTCGACGGTTACACCATAATTTCAATGATTATAACATGTTTAAAGCGCGTAACATCAATTGAAACTGATGGAGGGCGATGGAGAAACGTAAATCAAACGACTCGGGCCATTAAAGACGCGTTAAAAATGAAGTTTTAATGTTGGCCGGAAAACTCGCCGCTGGCAAGGTCCTCTGCCGAAAAAACGCAGAGAACAAGAGGAGGCAAAACAGTTTTTTTTTAAACTTTCAATATTTGACAAATTCAGTCCCTGCAGTTAGTTTCTGATATTATAGTTAGTTTCATTCTAATTTAGTTAGTTTTCCCCTTTTATAAAACTTAACCAAGTTAACTAAATTTAACTTAAAACTTTTATAAAACTTGAAATTTTATAAAATTCTTTTACGAACACGTTTTAACATACGCATTTGATTAAAACTCATACCCGAACCATAATAAATATAAACAATAAATTCTTAGTTTGCTCATAAATTAAATTTTAAAAATGATGAAACTTATAAGGGCTATAACGGAAATATTTGAAGGGCTATTTTTGTCAATGAGATGAAAGACGAGAGTGACGGATGTCACAATGCCTGTGGCTTATGCTGTGGTTGACAAAGAGACCGTACATAGTTGGTGTTGGTTTTTCCAAAATCTTCAAGAATATATCTCCCTTCATAACATGGGTCCATTGTGTGTTATATCTGACAGGCACAACGACATAATTAATGCAATGGAAAACCTTCCAGGATGGATGGAACCCAACGCGTACCATTGTTATTGTCTTCGTCACATCAGAAGCAATTTTAGCGGGAGGTTCAAGAATAAACAACTACGGAAACTCTGTTGGAATATTGGTAGCACATCTCAGTCAAGAAAGTATCGGTGGGGTGTCCGCGAAATGAGGCTACAAAATCAGGAGGCTTGGGACTACCTTAACAACATTGATAAGAGTAAGTGGATGGTCAAGTATGATAAAGAGCATCGTCGTCGGGGTAACCTAACGACCAACATTTCCATGTCCATGAACAATGTATTGCGTGAAACCCGGCTACTGCTAATCATAGCTCTGATTGACTATACCTTTTGCAGAGACGTCGAGCAGTATGATAAGCACACTGAGATTTCTCACAGTTGCAACTCCCCTCTACCACCTCTCATTTGGAGCAAGTTTGAGAAACTATACTCAGTAGCCATGCAACATGAGGTGTCGTTCTTTGATTCTACTGATGGAAGATTCAATTTTCTTTCAAGATATGAGACAAATGACGGTTACGGAAATGACTACACCGTTGAGTACAAAAGAAAGGTATGCACATAGGGGAAATGGTAAATATCCAGATTCCCATGTTCCCATGCAATTGCCATTTGCAATTGGAAGGGTAAACACCATCAGAAACTAACTGATTGAATATACCACACGAACACATACATGGAGCAGTACAACGGTCACTTCTACACATTAGGACCTAAGTCTGAATGGCCTCGGGCGGAGTGGAGAATTAAGGGGGACCCGTCGATGATTACAATACATCGAGGCAGAGTGCATTCAAGAAGAATACGCAATGAGATGGATATGAACTATGACGATCAACCGAGGACTCGTACATGTAGCATCTGTGTTGAGACCGACCATAACAAGAAGACGCGTAATGTAAGTTCCGTAGAGGACTCGTACATGTAGCATCTTTGACCATTGCAAGTTCCGTAGTGGAAACCGATATGTTTTTGTCGCCAATGTGTGAAAAAACCTGAACTGAAAAGCTCACTGGTCAACTGAAACAACATTTGTTGCTAAACAGAGACCTTTTCTTTGTTTCCAACTGCCATAGTGTTTGTGTTAACTTCTTCCTGCACATTGTAATTTAGTAAAAAACAAGCATAAGCTGGTTGAAGATGTAAGTCTTGAAATGGCAGATCGGGTGGACTATGTGCTTGTGCTAAAAATGTATAGTTATGAAGAAAGCATGTGATGCTTGATGATAAAAAGATTTTGTTTTTCATTGTTTCTTATAGTGATAACAAATATGATGCCTTTTTATGTGTACACCAAAGCCAATCAAACATAGGCCAATTTTCATTATTCATTCTTTGACTGAACAAATGGAAAAAGAAGCATGATCAAGGTACAAGTATGAAGTAGCCATCCAATCAGTTAAAAGTGATACAATAACATAACTTGAATAGATTTTTGTGGTTTATATATAAAAAAGCAATAAAGTGAGATGGTTGTGATAAAGCTCAAATAACAATAAACATCAACTAAATTAAATGAATTATCATTGAAAATATATAGGGAGACAAAACAAAAATGTTACCTTCTTATGCGTACACCTTAAATTACCCATTTACCAACCCATCAGGCATTGAAGGTGTAGCTGCGATTTTGGCAATTTCGTGCCAGAATGCTTCACTATCCAGCAAGCGCACCGGTAAAGCCAATTGAAAAGATCGATGGCACGGACAACCACATCGAAAGAGTAAACACTAAACATTGCCCATCAGAACAGTGTTCGCCACATCTTTCAGGTCCATAAACTCAACAACACTAAGTAATACACACTTAAAGGATCTAGTTAAAAGTGATACGATGCAATTACTTGCTTTTACAGTCATTGTTTAAAAAACAGAATGGAAATAGACAATCCCAAAAGTCAAACCAGTTGATCATATAGAACAGTCAGCAAGTCATATTTAGTAGTGGACTGCAGATCTTGGTGAATACTAAACAGACAATAACTTAGTACTTTCATGCTAATACATAAATATAGTGTGGGCGAACAAGAGGGGGTCAATATGACGTGTACCATAGTTGACATGTTTCAACCAACGCCATTTTGACCCGTTACCCGGCCCAACCATCTTGCCACCTCTAGTTTTATATCCCTTCATAATCTGGAAGAAGAAAATAACAAAACAGAATAACATTCAAAAAATATACTTGCATAGGAGCTTTACGAACGCAAATAATTCTTCACGTGTCTCAATATCAAGGGTCACTTAATGGGAAAATCCATTGCTAGCACCTCTCTTAACAAAGGCTTTATAGCTGGATGAAAGACCCCTTGTCCTATCTCTGCTTGGTCCAGAAAACAAAACTAAAAAAATTAATAGTGAGATAGAACCAGTAATGACTATCAAGTACAAATGGTCTGATAAGTAGAATAGCGTCACACTAAACTCAACAATACTTGTAAGAGTACTCAAAATTCCAGAAGCAAAGCAAACATGACCTTAAAACCAGAAGATTGTTGTTGCCCTTCTAGAACTACTACTACCTGATGCAAAGTAGCCCACCAAAGGCAAGATTAAGCATACTTAAAAAAAGTTGATGGAATCATGAACACTCTAGCAAGCTGGAATCATCATCATCATAAAGATGCGGTTAAAAATTTAACTTAAAAAAACCTGTTGTCTAATCAGATTCAAACAAACCCAAATTAAAATCCCAGTAGACCACATATGTAATATTTTATAAACTCCATGAAAACCCTAACATACACAATGCACACCTGAAAAAGACGATCAAAACATGTGGATTATGAAATATGAACAGTAGCTAAGAAGAACATAACCAGATCTAAACAAGTACACAAAATAATTCAACAAAATTAGGTCAAAATCAACACAACTACCCAACAAGACGTTGGTTGCTGCTGCTATAGAAGTCCGTTACCTGATTACAAGCAATAGCTTGAGTTCATCACAACTCTTTTGCTCCAAGACGACATTTGATCAGCGACCAGGAAGGCCACCACTGCCATTGCAATTGCTCTATCTCATACAAGGATTACAAACAATTATCGATTCATAGGTCACCAGTCGATTTTTGAGAGAGGATAACGGCAGAAGATTTTAGGGTTTCATCCTGATCCTTTTCCTAGATCTGAATGAATATAGTGAGATATATTATTGTCTTTTAGGAATTCAAAATTTGAAAAGCTCATAAAGTCCCGCCCATTTTATACAACATTAAGGGTTTTAGCTTTAATTGCTTGTACAATATGCATCAACACTTGTACATTTTAAAAATGTGTAAAAAGACCTAAGTTACCCTTCCTATATGCATATTATATATAGTATAGATTAATGGGTCAGTAAGCTATGTGCAATCAAATCACTACGATCCAGTAGCAGCAGTCACACCAATGTCTATGACATTATATGTTTGCAAACAAATTTCTGTATGCAATATATATTCAGTTAACATAAAGTTTGTATTAGTTTCAAGCATTGAACAAACTTACTTGAGTTGATTCTAATTCCCAATAATCGCATAAATGGTTCAATCTTCTTGACTCCGACAATTGGATTTCATCCCTGTTCTTGCCAAATGAGGATTGGTTTTTCCTCCATTCTTTTTCCAGTGGGCACTCAACTCACCTCGGGTGCGTTTCCATTGGCGATGTAGTTGAAAATCCACGTATTCCATGCAAACTCTATTTTTTCGCAATAGATTGAATTTTCCCTGCATTGAATATATATATATATATATATATATATATATATATATATATATATAGAGGAAGTATATGGAGGAAACCCTCCTTATTTGGTAAACTCTGGAAACTCTGACTTCCCAACATTTTTTTTTTTTTGAAAAAAATAGGGTATGTAATATACATTTTTTTAAGCATTTCGGGCCAAAAAAATCGAAAAAGCGCCGAACGGTTTTTTTTTAAAAAATAAAAAACGTCTACTGTTTACATATAGTTAACACATTGTTAACACCTGTTATTAGCGCTTAACATGTGTTAGTCAAAATTTTATTTTATTTTTTTAAAAAAAAGTACTCGGCGCTTTTTTAATTTTTTTGGCCCAAAATGCTTAAAATCATGTATATTACTTGCCCTATTTTTTTCAAAAAAAAAAAAATATTGGGAAGTCAGAGTTTCCAGAGTTTACCAAATAAGAAGGGTTTTCTCTATAACCATTCCCTATATATATATATATATATATATATATATATATATATATATATATATATATATATATATGTATGTTACCGATACAAATGAACATGTAACATGTTAATAACTTCTCAATAATTAAAATTATAAGTATATACAACTTACCTCTAACTTTTCATACATCACATTTTTTTTAATCAGTGGGTAGGGACTCCCGTTTATGAAAGTTCATAGGACATACACTACGTATTACAATCCCACACTCATTTGCAAACTGAGTTGCTGAAGTCCCAACGAATCCTTTCGTACCAGTAGCCATTGTTAAAGAAATCTTGGAACCCTTTGGCAAATTCTCAAGGGCTTTGTAAGCACTACGGATAAGATTTAGATCACGCCTTTTTGGTGGATCAACCTCGGGTTGATTTGCATCTGCATGTTGATTTACAATTAAGGGAGGCTCAAAGATAATAACAAAGATTATCAGAATTAAAAGTTTAAAATGAACACATTAGTAGAAGTGACACAAAAGATGAATGTTTTGTTTCTTTCTTTTTAACATTTCTGTGTCAACTTATATTGATTAATGATTAGTATGTACTTTAAGTTACAGGAGAAGCTATTCCAATTGCCGAAAGTCCTGGTGATAGGGTATGTCTGTTTTGTTTCTTTCTTTTTAACATTTCTGTGTCAACTTATATTGATTAATGATTAGGGGTGCAAACGAGCCGAGCTACTTGCGAGCTACTAGAGCTCAGCTCGAAAAAAGCTCTAAACGAGCCGAGCCTAAACGAGCTCGAGCCCGAGCCTAAAAAACAAGCTCGTTTAATAAACGAGCCTGGGCTCGAGCTTTGTTTATCAAGCTCGAGCTAGCTCGCGAGCCTTAACGAGGCCAACATTTATACAATTTTTAATTAATATATTAAATATGTATTTAAATATAATAATTAATATTTATAAAATTATGAATAAATAACCAAATTATCCTATATAATGAAATAACACTAGCCATGAATAGTTCTTGCTCCATTCAGTTGCTGCCAGTTGCTGCCACATGCAGCAACTTTTGTTTTTTTCCCAGCTTTACGATTTTTTCTTCTTAATCTTATGATTATCATTTATATACAACAATGGCTTGTAGCCCAAGTGGTTTGGTTGTTGTGTTGGTACTCTGTAAACGCGGGTTCGAATCTTTGGTAGTTATTTTTTCCCCTCATTAAACTTACTACAAACGGAATGGACAGCCACCTCTGTCTGCGGATCGCGGGTGAGGCCTCCTTCTCTTCGCGCTCTGTCGAATAACACATACCTACCACGATCCCCACCATGTGCCGCGGACCGCGTGAGATGCCCCATAGTCTCCTCTGTCCCCACCTTTGTACGTGTACCACGTGCGTGTGTGTTAAAAACCAACCTGTTTCTTTCTGCTCATCCGTTGATACTACCTAGATAGAGACACAGAAACAACAGGGATGGTTCTGTTGGTGAGTAGATGATGTTGTTGTCGATAACACCGTTGCTTACACTGGTCTGTGTAACTGTCCAGCTGATCGGATGCTGGTAGCGGCACCGGTGCTTGTAGAAGGTGATGAAAGCGAACTGTGAGGTGATGAAAGAGAACTGTGTGTTTGAAAGAAAATGACTGGGCTAAATGTATAAAAATGGGATGAAACACTGTCGTTTTGTGCAGAAGAAGGTTAAAAGGTGCAAGAATCAGGATGAATGGAGCACTGGTCTGGTCTGGTCAGGTCAGGTCAGTGGCCTATTTATAATATAACCAAATAGTAATTAGTCCTATATCACAAAGTAAACAGTCAAACCAATTGGACTTCAAACCACCGAACCCAGGCCCCTACCCACACCCAAACAAATGCACACAGCCACACATAAAAAGTCTTGATCTAATATGGCCATAACACTTTTCAATTTTGTAAGCTTTCTATTTATTCTAATTTTAGTACCTTTTATATAAATAACTCCATGTATGACACAACCAGTTTATATATTTATATTCATTGATTTGTTACAAGCAAAAGATCGTTCATAGTTGTTCTAGTTCATACGTATCGTTTTGGAACCGCCAAAACTATATTAGTTTTGGCGTTTTTTTGGAATCGCCTAAACTATATAGTTTTGGCGATTCTTTTGAATCGCCTAAACTAACATAGTTTAAGCGTTTCTTTTGAAACGCCTAAACTATACTAGTGGGGAGCCCGCACGATGCGGCGGGGTAACCAATTTACAAATATAAGTATAATTTAGGTAAAGATAACTTAAAAAACATAGCACCAAAACATAATGGAATCAATATATTCCCCCGCGCTATACGTTGCAAATCATTTGGGAGCATTTACATGTTGTTTGATCGGAATCTACTTTTCTGAAAATTACAAACCAAATGCAAATTGTGTGTTACGCAGTAACACATTTGCAATATTTGCATTGGTGTTTTCATTTCATTTTATATAATTTATAAGAGTGTGATGTCTTTTCATATTTCTTCAAGTAATTAATTGATAGATCATTTAACATTCAAAGGAGTTGCATTTTTTAAAATTTAATGAAATTTTTTTTTGAAATCAAATATCTCTATTCATTCAATTGCAAAATAATCAGCCAATTACAAGTGATACGTAGGTAAACGGGCCACAAGTTGCGCCGCTACAAGACAAATTGGTCTTAAATTTACGAGGGGTTAAAAAGTTGAGGAGTTAGTGTCTCATCGTGTTTCCTCAAGTAATAAATTGATAAACCATTTAGTGTTCTTAGGAGTTGTATCACTTAAAATTTAATGAAAAAATTGGACCTAAATTTATAATTGGTTAAAGGTGTAAGTAATGCATAAAAGACAAATTTGCCCTTAAAAGCTTTTAATATGTGCATTATGTGGTGTACCTTAAGAAATTACACTTGTACTTCTTAAATTTTAAGAAGTCCCTATAAAATGCTTTATAATATAGTATAGATATAGATATAGATATAGATATAGATATAGATATAGATATAGATATAGATTAGTTTAGGCGTTTCTTTTGAAACGATTCTTTTGAAACGCCTCAACTATGTTAGTTTGGGCGTTTCTTCGGAATTGCCAAAACTATATTAGTTTTGGCGTTTCTTTGGAATCGCCTAAACTTATATAGTTTAGGCGTTTCTTTTGAAACGCCTAAACTAATATAGTTTAGGCGATTCTTTTGAAACGCCTCAGCTATGTTAATTTGGGCGTTTCTTTGGAATCGCCAAAACTATATTAGTTTTGGCGTTTCTTTGGAATCGCCTAAACTATATAGTTTTGGCGATTCTTTTGAATCGCCTAAACTAATATAGTTTAGGCGTTTTTTTTAACGCCTAAGCTATATTAGTTTAGGCGTTTAAAAAACGCCTAAACTAATATAGTTTAGTCGTTTTTTTTAACGCCTAAGCTATATTAGTTTAGGCGTTTAAAAAACGCCTAAACTAATATAGTTTAGGTAATTAAAAGGGGCAAACAATTAAAAGGGGATATATCCATCAAGCAAAGGATAAGTATTCCAATTAAACTTCAAAATATAGCTAAATCAACACAAAAATTAGAAACCAACAAACTAAGCCAGAACCAAACTAAGGTTTATAGAACATCAGACGAGTGTGTGTTTGTGTGTATTATTGCTTAATTGGTTGAAAACTACTTCACTTAATACCTTAATCTCCATATACCACCTGACCGAGCCAGCAAGTCAACCGAATCTTGCATAGAAGCGGCAAGTTGAACAACGTACACAGAGGGGCTTCTTAGGAGATGTTTGGAGAAGGAATAGTTGAGGGGTAATGGTAACTTGAATCGAACGTGCATGTAGAATAGTTGAGGGGTATGCAGAACGAACGTGGATGCCGATTTCCATGGAAGATTTTGTGCGGGGTCTCACTGTTTCACAGAAGTGGTGGACTGAAATTTCAAGTTTTTATTTTTTTTTTTCAAGTTCATTCCTTAATATGCTCAAAAAAGTGAAAAAGAAAAATGAATACTTATGAGATGAGGTTTTTGTCTTATCTTAGTTGTATAAAAGTCAAATTAGCTAACTTTCTTTCAATCAAGAAGAGGTGTACTTGTGAATAGGGATGCAAACGAGCCGAGGCGCTCACAAGCTACTCGAGCTTGGCTCGGTAAAAAGCTCGAAACGAGCCGAGCTTGAGCCTAAACAAAGCTCATTTATTTATCGAGCCCGAGCTCGAGCCTGGCATGTTAAGCTCGTTAGGCTTGTCGAGCCTTATCGAGCCTAGTATAATATTAGTTTTTTTATATTTAATAATATTTACTATTCATTTAAAGTTGTTTACCTACAACCCGCCTTGCAGCCATAGCTCTTGAAATCTCTAAGCCATTGTTTTCTTCAGTTGGAATACCTTCGCTGCTATCGCTAATTAACTTATCTGACAACGTTTATCATCTATTGCATAGATTCACTTTACTGAAAACATGTTTCATGTTTAATTTTATTTGACCAGGGGTTTAGTAGATCCTTTGGCAAGTATGTTGCTCAATGTGCAGGCCCAAAACTTGAACTTATTTTGAAGGCGGAGTGTACAGTCTCTGTAGTATTATTGTTTTGACCTTCTGAATTTTTTGTCCTTTACTTACCATTCTGGACATCAAATGGGTTAAGGTATGAACGCGACTACGGCTACTCAATTATTGTTGTATTCTAAATGTGGCAACCTAAGGCTATTTCTAATAAAAGAGGGTTATTCATTTAATTGACTACATGGTCTGTTAGAGTAGGATTGAGGGCATGGTACTAGTAAATCTATTCAAGCCGATGTTAATTGAAAACGTTTTTTCTTTGTTGTCGTTATATGCATTTATTATACTTGAACATTTGGCTCTGTTGTGATCCGGTATGAAATTTGTTAAAATACAGTTGATGCTTTAATCATTAATGGGGTGACAACACAAAACACTACTTTGTATTTTCCTAGTGATTGCTAATAATGATGAACAATTGCTAATTTCATTGTAGATTGTAAAGCTTCGTAAGGTTGGAGTTGTTGATGTGATGAGGCGTGACATTGTAACGTCTGCGATGACTAACGGTGCTTGTTTTTTTTTCAGCAAATGAAACCAGAGGAATTCAACGTACACAGGCAAAGACCAATAAGAAATCCAGATAGGCGTCACAAATCCTACACGAAATGGCGAAATGGTTCTCATGTTACTATCTATTTCTATGGCATTTGAAGTGCGATTGTCCATGGTATACTTTGATTTTTTGGGTGCGGCGTTGTATACGCACTGTACGTGCCTGCGGCTTCAGCATATCACTTAGGTTGCTACTGTTAGACAACTATTATTAGTTGATTAATATAGTTTCCATGATCATATTTAATACTACATGTAATTAGACATAGCTGCATATGCTATATATTGTACGACCAACTTTATCAATTGCATTCGTTTATGCCACGTGACACTCACCAATTGCCATACTGTATCACATGCAACACTCATGTATGAACTACTGTCGGGCCTACAAACGCGCAAACCTACGATTACGCCTCACCACGTACTATCATCGCCTTGGCGGATCTATGCCCTTTTAGCCCATTAACCAAGGGCGGATCTATGCTTACCGAAGAGGTTCCCAAAACCCCGTTCGGTTTGAAATTTTTAGTGAGAATGTATAAAAAGGGATACGGTCACATCAGAAAATGGTGGGACTATTGCTCATTGTGATCCTATAAGGCCTAATATGGTCTATTAAGGCTCCATATGATCCATTAAGACATGTATACCCTACTATTGCTCATTGTGATCCTATAAGGCCTAATATGGTCTATTAAGATATGTATGATCTACTAGTATCCATCGTGATCCATTATAGTCCATTAAGACACGCATGATCTACGATTGCCCATTATGATCCATTAAAGAACAATATGGTCTATTAAGACATATACGTTCCATTATTGTCCATTATGATCTATTAGGGCCAAATATGGTCCATTAAGACAAATATGATATAACATTGCCTATCTGATCCATTAAGGCCTGATATGATCCATTTAGACATGTATGATCTACCATTGACCATTGGGATCTATTAAGGCCCAATATGATCAATTAAGACATGTATATTCTACTATTGCTCATTGTGATCCTATAAGGCCTAATATGGTCTATTAAGATATTTATGATCTACTAGTATCCATCGTGATCCATTATAGTCCATTAAGACACGTATGATCTACTATTGCCCATTATGATCCATTAAAGAACAATATGGTCTATTAAGACATATACGTTCCATTATTGTCCATTATGATCTATTAGGGCCCAATATGGTCCATTAAAACAAATATGATATAACATTGCCTATCTGATCCATTAAGGCCTGATATGATCCATTTAGACATGTATGATCTACCATTGACCATTGGGATCTATTAAGGCCCAATATGATCCATTAAGAGATGTATATTCTACTATTGCTCATTGTGATCCAATAAAGCCTAATATGGTCTATTAAGATATTTATGATCCACTAGTATCCATCGTGATCCATTATAGTATGTTAAGACACGTATGATCTACTATTGCCCATTATGATCCAATAAAGAACAATATGGTCTATTAATACATATATCCAATATGGTCCATTAAGACATGTATGATCTACTATTACCCATTGTGACCCATTACAGACCAATATGATCCATTAAGATATATTTGGTCTACTATAGTCGGTTGTGATCCATTAAGGCTCAATATGTCCATTTTGACACGTATGATCTACTATTTCTCATTGTGATTATGATCCATTAAGACATGTATGATCTACTATTATCCATTGTGACCCATTACAGACCAATATGATCCATTAAGATATATTTGGTCTACTATAGTCGGTTGTGACCCATTACAGACCAATATGTCCATTATGACATATATGATCTACTATTACCCATTGTGACCCATTACATACCAATATGATCCATTAAGATATATTTGGTCTACTATAGTCGGTTGTGATCTATTAAGGCTCAATATGTCCATTATGACATATATGATCTACTATTGTCTATTGTGACATATTAAGGCATTTACGACCATTTTCGATACATGTATCAATTTTTCCATTTTCCGGGAATGGTGCTTTTGGTAAGAATACCAGCTCGTTTGGTCAGATATTTTGGGTTGGTTTATCTTTGAATATTTTTACCGTGACGATCATTTTCGATACTTGTATCAGTACCCATTGTTTCCATTTTTAGTTACAATACTTCCATTACTGGTACCTTTTCAGTATCAAGGTCACCTATAATCATTACAACTCAATTTAGCCCTTTAGTACCTAATATATAAGATTTGTGGCTAAAAATAGGCTATAAAGTTTTGAGCTTTGATTTTTAGCTCGGTTACAAATCCGAGCCGAGCCAGCTCGGTTTATAACCAAGCCGAGCACGAGCTTGACCTGGCTCAGCACGGCTCAGCTCATGAACACCCCTACCCTAAATACAACATAAGAAGATGGTTGAATATTAACACGTCATAAAAGATTGTATGTCATCAAGGGAGAGATGGTTTCACCAAGTGTCATGTGTCAGTGTGTCACACCCATTTTCTTTTATTATATATATATAGGTTTAGGTTCCTATACAAAGGACCAAAAATGTGAGAAGTGTAAGAAGGAACAAGAGAGTGACACGTGTCACTAATTAAAATCAATTAGGAGGGTATTAGTGTAATTGTATCATTAGTTAAATATGGAATATATGATGCAATTATTATTTTTTGGAGGTTTTCCCATAAATTGATTAACCATCATCAATGATTAAATTTTTGCCAATCAACCATTCTTAGCACATAAACAATCACAAATCTTAATCTTAATCTGATAATTATTGGTGTTTTATGTTCAAACGTCATACAATGTTGTTTTAAGCTGATGGTGTTTTATTTAATAAACGAAGTTATGTCACCTTCGAAAACTCATTGTGTTTTTATATTCATGTTAAGCAACAAATGTAAAACACATTGTGTTTTATATTTAAGTTCCTTATTAGTAAGAACATTCAAAATAAAACACATCTTTACTAACAACTAAAATAAACGATGAGTAAAAAACACATTTTCATACACAATCAATATCCCATGATCAGAAAACACACTAGAATGTACAATTGAAAAAAAAACACCTTTATAAACCGTCGTTTGTATGTTAAACTAAAATGTTAATCAGAATCATTTTTAAATGAAGATAAAACACACTTACGAAGATAAAACACACTGACGAAGATAAACACACTGATGAAGATAAAACACGTTGATGAAGATAAACAAACTGAATCGTAATGCAATCATTCCAGATAAAACACCATGACTTCAGCCTAGTTTCTTTGAAATCGTGATTAATTTGAAAGTTAAACCCAATATTTGTTTGGTTTTCCTCATATGATTTGAAGTTTAATGATCATATTCTTGATGATTGTAGTTTTTTTTTTTTTATGAGAGAGAGAAGTTATTACAGGTTTTAATGAGGGAGAGAAGGAGAGTAAAAAAGGAATGAATATGAGAGAATGAGAAAATATTGATGGCTCATATTAAAGCCTCATTTAATTTGAGTGTGTATTTTACTATCCTACCCCTAAATAGTCTAATCAATTAATAAAATTGTAACACTAATTACAAGATTGCCACTCAATTAATCTACACCCTAGATTAAACTCATCTAATGGTCATAATTCTTTCTTAGCCTTCTCACAAAAAAACACTCTTTGTACAGGATCTTGACCATATATATATATATATATATATATATATATATAGGGTCAAGATCATGTACAAATGGTGTTTTGTGTGAGAAGGGTAAGAATGATTAATGACCATAGGATGTGTTAGATCTAGGGTGTAGATTAATTGGGTGGCATTTTTGTAAATAATGTTATAATTATAATAACTAATTAGACTAGTTAGGGGCATAATGGTAAAACACGCCCTACATTTAATTCATATTTAAAAGATTTAAGGGTCTAAATTAAAATCATCTTTCACCTCTCTCTTCCTAAATTCTATCACCTCCTTATTCACGTTACAAAGTACCTGCAATATACAATCATGATTTTTTAAATCAAGAATCAATTTCATCATCACACAAGCAAAAACAATAATCGTTTTGGACTCGAAGGCAGATTATTTGGCTTCCATTTTACATTGTAGAGGTAAAAAAAAGGCCCCTTTATTTATCTCGATTTTCGATGCTAACATAAACCGTGAAGTCTCCGGCCGCCGTTTCGCGTCTTCAAAACACGATGTCTTCAAAACACGACGTCTTCAAAACACCGACGATGTATTACAGTGTGGTGCAGGGGCGGATACAAAAACTTTTTGTAGGGTGGGCACTTTTCGGCTTGACCGGTGATTGATCATCGGGGACGCGAGCAGAACTTGAGCGATCGGTATTGATTCGTTTGGTTTACCTAAACACAATAATAATAATAATAATAATAACAATAATAATAATAATAATAATAATGTGATTGACAAAATGTTACAAGCAAACGTTGAACAATAGCTTTAGTTTAATGCCATTCAATTCTTACACGGACTTAAAAACTTTTGTAAATCAAATTTAATATTTAATATTCCACATTAAATCCAACCAGATACTATTCTATTACTTGAAACTTGAAACAGCCCACATAATTACTCCTCGCTGTACCTCTTTCTCTCTTTCTCTATCAACCAGCTCCACCACCATACGACCGGCACAACCACCGCGCCACACTTCCTCTTCTTCTGTCTATCTATCTTGAAATCTTGTCGTATTCGTTCTCTATCCATATAAACCAAACTACAACGATTTGTTAATGGGTGAAGTTTAGAAGGTCCGATCAAATTTCCGTTGCTTTAGATTCGTGTAGATCGGAATTTCTCGGCGGTTTAGAGCTGTTTTGGGGCGGCCTTTGTACATTTGGGCTGGACCTAGGGTGGGCACATGCCCACCGTTCTAATACTGTGTCTCCGCCACTGGTGTGGTGTTTTATGTTCATATTTATGTGTTTTATCTTCATATGGTCAGATAAGTTGGTTTTATTTTTGTACACTTTAAAAATTTGTAATTGGTAAAACACCATGTAATAGGAGGTTGTTTGGTAAAACACATATTTATGTAATAGGATGTTGTAATTGGTAAAAATTTGTAATTGGTAAAACACATTTGATAGTGGTGTGTTCTATGATATGTGTTTTGTATTTATGTGAAGGTGCCTTCTTATTTATAAAACACATATGATCATTGCAATTAGAGGTTGTTTGGTGTTATAAAAAGCTAGACGTTATATGAAACACATAATGGGCTTGTATCTAAGTTCAATATGTTCATGGTGTTTTAACATCAACCAAAACACACCAACAAGAACTACGAATATAACTTCAAGAAAACAAATTTTGGTTTTGCACAGTTGTAGCCTATTATGTCAGGTTTCTTCTCGGCTCAGAGAGCAAAAGGCATTTCAGGTCTCTTTTAGACGCTGGTCTTTTTAAAACAAATGGAAAGACGACTCAACCTGCTTCGAAGCTCAGTCTTGTTGGATATGATTTGATTAGATTGGCCCATTGTTCTTGGTTTCATGTAAGTTTTTTACTTTGACTTCAAGATAGTTGAAATTTAAGTAGCATGTTGTTACGAGTTCATGAGTTTTGTTTACTGATATCTGTGTGTTTTACGCTTCAAATTTAAGTCATAACTTAATCCTTTGTGCCATTTGGATCCTATTGATTTGATCCTTATATATTTATATATTACTCAATATCTCAAATATGCATTGTTTTAATTTGTGTCTCTTTTAAGGTTAAAATGAATCCATATGTTATTGGCTTTTGGTTGTTTTATAGTAATAAAGTAACAGTCCCTTGGTTTGGATTGAAAGCCAAGCTCAATCATAAGAAAAGAGTTCATCATACGTATTGTTAAAACTTAAAAGGTCTGATACTAAACTACAGTAGCAAGCAGTGATATATCTTGCTAAAAATTTCAGACATGGTTTATGCCTTATATACAATACAATATTAGAAAAATTACAATTGCAGACAACAAATATTAGTAAAAATAAAATGAAACGTTAAAAAGAAAGGAATAAATCAGAATTATGCGATCTATATTTTTCTCTTGTCCTAAGTTGATGCCAACATAAAAAATGAAAAGTGAGAATAACTATAAATAAGGACCCCTTAGGTCTCTTTAACACTTTGGGTCTTCTAAGCTTATTTGCATAGTAGTTTTCTAAGCTAACTATACCATTTGCTATCTTGCTTTTACGCCTACCAAGTTTCCCAAAGGCGCAGTAAAAGCGCATTTTTCCAGTCGCTTTTGGCCCTGAGGCGCGCACCTCTCGTACACCATGTATTTATATGCATAAAAATGTTATACCTTGGTGTTTTTGGCTTGTACATATAGGTAGAATCATATAAAAACCTTATTTATAGCTATATTTTTGGGATATATAAAAAAGTTATATAATTAGTGCGCGCTTCGGGTACGAAAATCCCACGCTTTTTGCGCTTTGCGTTTCGCGCGATGCGCTTAGACCTCGTCGCTTTTTTGCGCTTAGCACTTTTTAAAACCAAGGTTGCGTTCTTGCCGCATCGCATGAACATTTCACTAACATATAACATTAAGTTTTGTGTATTTAGATAATTTCTTAGTGAATTTGAAAAGTCAACTTCCATATACAGATATTAGACGGGGAAAGTAAGAATTTTATTGGAGAAGGTGATTTGATGCATTTGGGGAAACTTGCTGAAGAGAAAGCATTTGGGTAAGCTTGATGTGCATAGATTTCTTTTCGTATTAATATGGTTTTAGTGAGTTTGCTAACTAGGTGTTACGTACAAAGGTAAGAAAATGAAGATGATTTTGATGTTTGTGAACTGAGACCATTTTGGTAGACTATCCATTATGTCTAGATTTTATTTAATATACGCATTTTGTTATGTTATATATTTGTGATGGCACGTTTAAGAAGAATGCAATTTTACAAGAAGTATTTAAGGTAAGTTATACAATCATTGTTGTCATCAAAGAAATTTTGGTTTTACTATTGAGAGGTAAAATAAAGAGATGACAATGATCCTCAGTAGGTGACAGAGTGAAGAAGGTAGGCAGTTTGGTTGTTGCTAACTAGTCGTGGAAAAGAAATCTGTCAATAGTGTCCGAAGTGCAGCAAATGCAGACGCTGCAGGCGTTTCTGCAGCAGATTCCGTTTAAGCAAGGGCCGGATATTTGGAAATGGGACAGCGAGCCAAGAGGTTCCTATTATATTGCTGCTGTTCGGAAATGGATTGCAAATTCTCAACCAAATGTGAGTAATTCAAACTTTAAGTGGTGTAAATGGGTCCCTATAAAATGTAACGTTTTCATGTGGCGTCTGATGTTGAACCGACTTCCCACTAAGATTGAGTTGTTAAGGAGAAACATTAATGTTGACAACTCGAATTGTGTCTTCTGTGGAGATGGCGAGGACGAAGTGGACCACATTTTTACGGGGTGTGCTTTTTCAACAAGCGTGTGGAATGGGATTTTAAGATGGCTTGGTCTTCTAAATTTCTTTGCTTTCAGCGTCAACGATATTATAGAAATGCACAAGGTGAACGGCGCTTCGGCTAGACGGAAGGATATTATACAAGGTATGGTTATGATATATGTTGGCGTATATGGCGTGCCGGAAATGATTGTATTTTCAATCAAAGGAGAAGCAATGTGGTGAGATTGTGTCCGATATTAAACCTTGATAAGAGTTATCGTCAATAAGATTTATAAATGGAATTTTTATTGGTAGCAAAATAGGGAAAAAAAGATTAGGGGGACACTGATAGTTGCCTCTTTTTCCTGTAGCACAAATTAGAAATTATGCAAAATACTTGTCCTGCTTCATTGCACGAACGTGAATCCAAATTCACGATGTTTGTTAGATGAAAAATACAAATCATATTTCCGTGACATGCCAAGCTAAAGGGACCTTCAATAACACATAGGCAAACACGAAAAAAAAAAACTATGTTTTCATGTTTTAGTTGTCAAAACGAGCAAGATTCACAATTGTGTTTAACAATATATATTTCTCATCTTAATATTGGTATTTTAAAAATCCTAAACCAAGTTTTGAACAATTCATAAACCAACGGCTCTATATGATCAATAGTGATAATTATACATGACAAATAGCGTGGATAGCCAAAAGACGGACGTTATTTTTAACGTTATTTTACTAATTTCATGAAAATAACGTTAAAAATGACGGACGGTTAATCATGCATCAAGTGGTGGCGTGGATAGCCAAAAGACAAAGCGGTACATACATCGATCGGGTTTGTCCCGATTGCAAAAGTGTTTTGTGCCTTTTGTCCAAGGCTTGATATCACTAGAAGCAACCTCTCTATTCTTAGGGGTAGAAGTAAGGCTGTCTACATCTTACCCTCCTCAGACCCTATCTTAGCTTTGCTATAGGTGGGATTAACTGAGTATGATGATGATGATACATGACAAATAGCACCAAAAGGTGAGTGCCGTCTCAATAATTTGTTCCAGGTATTGTTATATTACCATCATATCTACCTTTTTATTTTTTTTGGGAAGAAATGGCTCAACCAACCGAATCCTTTGCATAAATAGGGGGTTTATCATTTTACAAATTACATTTGGGAGGTATTGGGGGAAAAAATCAAATTTGGTGATGTATAGAAATGGATTGGCGGCATCAACCAAATCATTCTTTGATGCCGCCGAATGAGATTGAGTAGTCAATGCCGCCAATTTAGTATAAGGTATCCCTCTTGATGCCGCCAATTTGGTATAAGGTATCCCTCTTGATGCCGCCAATTGAGAATTGATGCCGCCAAATCAATATAAGGCATCCTCTTGATGCCGCCAATTCAATACAAGGCATCCCTCCTATAAATAATCTCCCACCAGCTTACCATTCTCCATCCACATCCACATCACACACTCAAATCACATATACTCAAATGCCGCCAATTGTAGAAAACCAAAGAAAATACCAATTGTTCTGGAGGGTACGGTTTTTTATTGATATTGGGTCGATGTTACATTCACATGGAGTTTTAACTGTTTTCTGCGGGGATGAGCCATGCTTAAAAGCATCCTCTCCTGTTTAATCCCCTGCTGTGGCGTCCCTCTTTCTGGGGTCCAAGAAAGCGCGGTCTTTGGATCGGTGTTACATCCACATGAAACTACTTGGATCGATGTTACATCCACACGTGGTATAACACGTGTAGAATGCAACATTGTCTTTGTAGTTTATAATATTAGAGAGTCGGTTGTCGGTGGTGCTCTCAATCTCCAGTGTACCACCTCTATTCATGACGACAGACTCTTTAGGGGGGACAACCTTCCAGGAAAACCCTGTAGCACAAGGCCATCCGATGTTGAAGAATCACGGTCAGTCATTAGCGACGTTGGCGACAACTTCATCGTGCTACGTCGGTATGGCAGCCTGGGTTGATCATTGAGTACCTGTAGATTTGGTACCAATGTTCAACATATTGATATGCTTCCCCTGCCGCATTCAGATGGGTTTGAATCTGAATGCGGTCCTTATTTCCCGCTGACTGGAAGAACGCATTTCTGTGTCCACATCTACAGGTTGACTTCAATAAAGCAATTGTTGATTTCAATGAAGCAATGGAGATGGAAGGCGCAAAATAGAAACTTAATGAAGCAGCGGTAGAATATTGGGATTGGTGATCTCGGTAGACTAGAATAATGATGGCATAACTGAAATGATCAGAAACATTCCAAATAACTGTTCAATTTTAGCTTTTGTTTAACTATTCTAGCAACTTCCATAGAGAAGTTATCAATCTCACTGTACCTGTGGCCAAAAGAACTAGGCTTCAAACATTACGGGCATGGTTTCTTTTAGATAAGGAGGTATATGTAGAATGATGTCTTTACGCAAAATAAAACTTACACACAAGCTATTGGAATTGGTGATCTCGGAAATAGATTGTCTTGTAACTCGGTAGATTGTATAGTTTGTTCGATTGACTAGTTTGGAAAAATAGTTGTTAAATAAATTTGTTTTATTTGTTTTAAATAAATCTATCATTACTACATGTATTTATTTACTTTTATATTAGAAAAGTTCTGATAATAATAGTAGTGGTATTAAAATTAACAGTACCATAATAATTCTGTCATTATTAAATAAAGCTACTACAAAACATGATGAGATGAGTCACCCAACTCATCCATGAAAGCAAAAGGTGATTGACGATACAGATAATGCAAACTAAACAACATAAAAAAGATGACCGTGATGATAGGACTGACACAACCCTGTAGGGTCATTCACTGATTTCGTTGACGCCTTGCATTTCCACAACTCTTCCTGTTATGGCCTGATTCTCCACATCGAGTGCATGCATGACGCCTCGGGTGATCGTCATAATTCACATCCATCTCATTTTGTATTCTTCTCTGACGTACTCTGCCTCGATGTGTAGTAATCATCGACGGGTCCCCTTGAATTCTCCACTCTGCCGCCGGCCATTCAGACTTATGCCCCAAGGTGTAAAAATGACTGTTGTATTGTTGAATGTAAGTGTCTGTGTGGAATTTCCAACTAGTAATACTGTGAGGGCTTTTACCCAACCAATTGCAAACAGCAATTGCATGTGAACATGGAAATCTTTGCATTTGCCATTTTCCACACGAGCATACCTTTTTTTTGTACTCAACGGTGTAGTCATTTCCGCCGCTGTCATTTGTCTCAACCCTTGAAAGAACATTGCACCTTAACGCATTCGCATCGTACATCGTCACTTCATGCTGCATAGCAACTCCCAAAAGGCTCTCATACATGCTCCATATGCGAGGGGGTAGAGGTGTGTTGCAACCGCTCGAAATTTGAGTGTGCTTAACATATTGTTCGACGTCTCTGCGAAAGGTGTAGTCAATGAGAACTGTGATAGGCAGTAGTCGCGCTTCACGCAAGACGTTCTTCATGGACTCCGAAATGTTCGTCGTTAGGTTACCCCACTGACGACGCTCTTTATCATACCTAACCGTCCACTTAGTCTTATCAATGTTGTTAAGGTAGTCCCATGCCTCTTGATTTTTCAGCCTCATTTCGCTAACAGCCCAGCGATACTTTACGTGCTGAGATGTGCTACCAATTGACCAACACAGTTTTCGTAGGGTTTTGTTTCGAAACCTCCCGCTGAAATTGCTTCTGATGTGACAAAGACAGTAACGATGGTAGGCGTTGGGTTCCTTCCACTGTGGAAGGTTTTCCATAGCATTAATTATGCCGTTGTGTCTGTCTGATATCACACACAAAGGCCCCATGCTATTAAGGGTAACGTACTCAGAAAGGTTTTGGAAAAACCAACACCAGCTGTGTACAGTCTCTTCGTCAACGACAGCATACGCCACAGGCAGGATGTAGTTGTTTGCATTTTTTGTTACCGCAAGGATCAGCTTACCCCGGTAGGGTCCTTTCAGATGAGTCGCGTCCACCGATATGACAGGCATGCATCGATTGAATGCACGGATACAAGGACCGAACGCCCAAAAAATATATTTAAACGTGGGGTAATTCGGATCCCCGTTCGGATGATTAAAGAACGTAACAACGGTACCTGGGTTCCTCGACTGCACCCGCATAAGGTATGTGGGTAACTCCTTGAAATTGCTGTCCCAGTCACCATAGATAGTTTCTATGGCCTTTCTTCTTTCTCGCCACGCCTTGGAATACGAAACATCAACATTCAGGGCCTGCTTGACATGGGTTTGGATATGTTTTACCTTAAGCTTGATGTCCGTACGAATTTGCGGTAAGATGTGTTTCGCAATATCCTTTGCTTTTAAACTTCTGTTGCTATTACGTACGGCCGAAGAATAACAACTGTGTTTTGTAGCCCATACAGTAATTCGCCAGTAATGTGAGTCAGACCGAATCGATGCCATGCAACGCCACTCACACTTGCGGGCACTAGAGAAAGGATTTACAAACTTTGGGTGTCTGGTGTAACATACGACCGTGTATACCTTCGGTTTGCTTGCCTTGACATACATCTCCCGTCCACGACGGATGTTCCACTGTCTAACCGCACGGTCTACCTCTTCTTTTGATTTGAAATACATATCAAGCCGGATATTGTCCCCTGCTTTTGGGTTCCATAACACGAAGTCATCCTCTTCGTATTCCGGAACCATGTAATCTGTTAGCTCCACATCATCTTGAGGATCGTAGTCTTGACGTGGCCCTAACTGGAGAGCCAGGTTGTCATTTGGTGGTGTCTGTTGGGTCGTCGCCTGACTAGGCTCTGCCTCGTTTGCGGAGTCTTCAGAGTCTTCTGATGCCGGTTGTTCGTCATCACTATCCTCCGTGTCTTTAGAGTCTCCGCTTCCGGATTCATCAAACCCGTCATTGTTGTCATTACCGGCAACATATTGAGGTTCTTGTAAATATTCTTCGTCCGTCATAGGGGATCCTGCCTCATCATTTACTTCGTTATCGGCATCATGTTCGATTGGGGGGAAACCATGCTGAGACCCAAAGGGTGCTACAACATTTACGTTCGACACGTCACGTAGCAGGTTAGTAAAAGTAAGTTGTTGTAACGGAGGGTCTTGTTGCCATTCAACATAGATCTCCGCAACAAAAGCACCACGTCTCTCAGCGGCTAAATAATCCATCATATCAACCCTGTCATTGTTGAAAATTTGGCTAGTTTGAGAGTACCCAGCATAAGTGTATCCGAGCAGGAGTTTGACAGTAACAGCTTCCTTGTTAATATTAACATGAGCACATACACATTCAACCAGTTGTTCAAATGACATCTTCTCTCGCATAATAAAGCTCGATGATTCCAATGAGTTATCATCTTGAACAACCCCGTTTACGTATGAAAACTGACCACCCCAGTATAATCTAACCAGGTATGGAACGAAAGAAGCCATTTGATTTGAAGGTTATTTTTTTTGGATGGTGGGGGGGGGGGGAGAAAGTAGGTTTGTGAGATATAGAGATAGTTTAGGAAGAAAGTTTGGTGTGTGGATGGATTGGGATGACTATCCCTTAAATAGGCATCAAGTTTGTATGATGCCGCCAAACCATTCTGAGGCATCATGATGCCGCCAAACCATTCTGAGGCATCCACTTTGTATGATGCCGCCAAACCATTCTAAGGCATCATGATGCCGCCAAACCATTCTGAGGCATCAACTTTGTATGATGCCGCCAAACCACTCTGATGCTTTAACTATTATAAATACCATATCAAGTCTCAATCTAAGTCACAATTTCCTCTGTTCATCGGGTTTACAAAGTATGGGTGGCGGTTATCACGAATGTGACGGATCTTCAAATGTCCGGCAATACTCTCGCCGGGGACGGCGACTACCATTTTCATCTCCTCCTACTCCTGCACAACCTTCGTTCTATAATCCTCCTACTGCGGAAATAACTCCTCCTGCTCTTACTCAAATAACTCCTCCTCCTGCTCCTACTCAAACAACTCATCCTACTCCCCCAGCAGATGATGAGTTCACGAAAGAGGAGTTGGTCTGGGTTGTGGATTATGCCATGGCTCTAAGGGATTTGGACCGTTTAAGGTTGTCAGCACCCACCCCCCGGATGCAAGAGAGTACACAGATCCCCCAAAACCAAGGTACAGCCACCCCCCCACCAGCAGGCTACACCAGCAGGCCATCACCACCATCACCACTCGCTACTCCCAAGTAATTTAGGAATTTAGTATGTGTTTATGTAAGCTTTAAATAAGTACTTTGGGATTAGGATTTATGTATTATGTGTTTATGTATTATGTGTTTATGTATTATGGATTTATGAATTGTGGTTTTTTTGAAAAATGACCTCCTAGCCGTTTTCGGGCCGCGTGGATCAGGCCCCGGAGACCCGAAAACGGCCCGAAGATTGTGCGACACCCGTGTACTAGCCAAGGACAACGCGTCCGAGGGTCCGGTTACCTGACTGGCAGGCCCTGCCAGACTATATAGAGAGCCAAAAACGTCAGCCTAGGCCATTTTCCACTTCGTGGGTTTTTTGAAAAATGACCTCCTAGCCGTTTTCGGGCCGCCTGGATCAGGCCCCGGAGACCCGAAAACGGCCCGGACATCGTGCGACACCCATGTACTAGCCAAGGACAACGCGTCCGAGGGTCCGGTTACCTGACTGGCAGGCCCTACCAGACTGTATAGAGAGCCAAAAACGTCAGCCTGGGCCATTTTCCACTTCGTGGGTTTTTTGAAAAATGACCTCCTAGCCGTTTTCGGGCCGCCTGGATCAGGCCCCGGAGACCCGAAAACGGCGCGGACATTGTACGACACCCATGTACTAGCCAAGGACAACGCGTCCGAGGGTCCGGTTACCTGACTGGCAGGCCCTGCCAGACTGTATAGAGAGCCAAAAACGTCAGCCTGGGCCATTTTCCACTTCATGGGTTTTTTGAAAAATGACCTAGCCGTTTTCGGGCCGCCTGGATCAGGCCCCGGAGACCCGAAAACGGCCCGGACATCGTGCGACACCCATGTACTAGCCAAGGAAAACGCGTCCGAGGGTCCGGTTACCTGACTGGCAGGCCCTGCCAGACTGTATAGAGACCCAAAAACGTCAGCCTGGGCCATTTTCCACTTCGTGTAGATGCCGCCAGACCATTACGAGGCTTCATCTACAAGCCGCCTTCATGTAGAAGCCGCTAAACCATTTATAGGCTTCAACTTTTTATGATGCCGACAAACCATTACGAGGTGTACAAGCCGCTAAACCATTTAGAGGCTTCAACTTTTTATGATGCCGCCAAACCATTACGAGGCTTCATGTAGATGCCGCCAAACCATTACAAGGCTTCACCTCTTTAAAAGCAAGCAGCTAGCTGATTCACAAACAAGACTCACTCAACTTCTTTCTCTCTTACCCACTCATATTTGAAATCTATAACAATGGAAAACAATGGAGAAGGCTTTTACTGTTCACAACCAGCTCCTAAAACGGTAAAATCGACCGAGCAGATTTGGAGGCGTTTACGCAAGCCATCAACAACATTCACGGCCGGTTCGACTTCAAGTAACCCACAAGTGAAAGCAGCAAAAAACGAGCAAGACAAGCCCAAAGAAAACCCACAAGAAAACCAAAAATGCAGAAACAACTGGTCTGCTGATGTTGTCGACTTTTATACAAACGGGGATGCCCCATTTTGCTACACTCGCTTCATTTCCGCCAAACTAGACAGAAATTTTTGGGGTACACTTCTAGGGTGCCAACCCAACAGGGCGCTATCCGCAACGGTAATTTTCACGTTAATTTATCTTGAAAGTAAATTGATTTGCTTAACTCAATAACCAACCTTATGCATTATTATGATTTCAGCACGTTGAGGCGTGGACGGTAAGACTGATGCGACTTAGACAAGCAAAGCTTTTAAGAGATCCTACTTCACAGCTACGTTGGACAGTGTTACCCCCTGCCTTCTATGATGAAATGAAGGACTCGAATTCTTCAGTTGCCCTCGACATGGCTGGAAGAATGGAACCCTACCCGCCATTCTGGGAGGTTGACTGCGTTTACCTTCCTTTATCGATCGGGGTGGGAGACTGGCTGCTTATCCTAATTGATCTGAGAAACATGGTAATTACCCAGTATTGGACTGATAAGAGATGGAGAAACGAAAGGCGACACGAAGTTTCTCACTATATGGAGATGATTAGGCTTTTTTTCGAATGGTTTCTAAAACGTATTCGTTACTGGCTGAAGTCTAATCGTGTGGACAAAACACAAATTTCTGTTGGTTTAGTTGAATTAGATGTGCCCCAAGACAAGGGAAAGGTTGATAATGCAGGTGTCTTGGTTTGTATGATGATGGAGAGGCTTATGAGAAAAAAGTCGTTGTCACTAGAAATCGACGTCGAAGATGCTTGTGTGAATTATCGACGACACATGGCAGATAAGCTATACAAATGCCGTTGTGAAGCAACTTCTCGTCATGTTACTTGATTATGTATTGTTGTCTTAATGTTTACCGCTTGTATTTCGATTTTAATTTTAGTGTTTGTTTCTCCTACATTGAACCGGCTTAGCAACCTTTATAATCAATGTTCTTAGTAACACCAATTAGATACAAAAAAAAAAAGAATTTCTTACAAAACTGACTACATCTGTGAATATGTAGTTCATGGGTTCTTATATGTAATAGTAGGTTCAAAACATATATAATGCAACACCCCAACCAATGGCGGAATCATCGAAGTGCCACGTAGTGACGATTGTTCAAAAGCTCATGATACTAAACTGAAAATATTTTATTCAATGCTTAAAATTGCAATTTCATTAAATACAAATACATGTCCACACGTTGTCTGGATTAAGTCTTTACTAAGTCCAAATGTCCTACTTTGAAGTATCTCAACAATCAACCTGAAACATGTACAAAAATAATTTTGTCAACATAAATAATATTGGTGAGCATACTTAGGTTTGTGTACATATAGCATAAGTTCAAAAACTTACAATTTAAGTGTCAAGATTAATCAAAGCATTATGTGAACACGTAGTAAACAAACATAATAAAGTTAAACGAATATGATTCACATAGAGCATCCTAACACGTTTCAAGATGATTGGAGAACCGTAGCATGTGTTACATCGATTTGAGCATTTGAGCACCGTAACCTAAATTACGTCAGTTTGAACATTTGAGCATTTGAGCACCCTAACTTTAGTTAAGTCTAGATAACGATTTCGAGCAAACAATGTAAGTAAACTACGTTTAAGTCTCGCATAAAGCACAAAGATAACGAGGCACGTATATAAATTGTAAACGTAAAAAGGATTATGTTCAAGTGAATATGTAAGTTTGTAAATGTGTACATGTTTCACCCCAAAAGTGCAAAAATAAAAAAGGAGAGAAGTATATTCACAGTTTGCGAAGGCGATCAAAATCCAACATAAGCTGTCGCGAGCTAAAGAATGGGAATTCCGAAGAATTCAACTTATAACATATAAGAATAGTAATAAATGGAATGACTTAATAGTCTAAGGTATCTAGGGTCTAGGGTTAGGGTTTGCTAAGCTGATTTGAGGAATTAGGTTTTTTACGAAGAATTGATTTAATACAAAATTAGATGATTAAAGTTTATGAATGTGATTTTGAGAAACCTAAATATTACCAATTGAATATTGAGTTAAAAATTTATCACCAATAATTATGAGAAAAAAACTTGGTAAATCGATTTACCAAAATTGTGAATAATTACAATAATTTTAAATAATTGAACACGATTTATAAGTTACACAAATGAGTCAAACAAATGAGGATTATGACTTTAAAATATGAACATATTTCTCAAGTTTTGTATCGAACTAATCCATTGACACAAATAGTTCATGGGAGAAAATTGAATTATTTAGGCCGAGGGATTGACTACGCGAACTGATACTTTTCCAATTGACAATTCTGAAGGAATACATGTTGGACTTATTGGATCCTTAGCAATTCATGCGAGGATTGGCCATTGGGGATCTTTAGAAAGTCCGTTTTATCAATTTTCCGAGGGATCAAATGGGGCACGGGCCCTTTATTTATCACCGGGTAGAGATGAATACTATACGGTAGCGGCCGGAAATTCATTGGCCTTGAATCAGGGTATAAATACAACTAGAATAGAATATATGTTTTAATAATAATATTTTTGTGAAAAATAGTCGTGTTCTGATGAGAAATGTCTAAAATAAATTTTCCATAACTTTTCTCAGTTTATTGGTATTTAAAATTAATTTATTGAATTTAAAATGTATTTAAATGAATAAAAATAAGAAAAATCAATAAAAACTATTTACTTCTGATCCAAAAAAAAATTGGATTAAGTTTCTATTGTAAAATAATAATTTCATAAAACTTTTGGTATTAAAATCATTTGAAATGAATTTTTAATCGATTAAATATTATTTAAATCAATAAATATATGAAAATAAGATATTTTCAAAAAAATAAAAGTGTGGAAATTTTATAATAACAAATAGGAAATAAAATAAAAATTATCAAATTTGTGGCCTGTGGGACTTGAACACGGATCAATCTTGTGACAACAAACACAGTTAACCATTCTACCATATAATTCGTTTGTTGAATAATCCTATAATAAAATATATTTAACATATACTCACAATTCATCTTCTTCCCCAAAACCAAACCCTAAAGCCTAGATTTATAACACCTTAAATTCGTCTAATAAGGAGCTCGATTTCAAGGGCTTTCAAAAGGTAACATCTAAAGAATAAAACGACACATAGATTTGGGACTTACGCATTTGTATACGACCGAAATTGGAGATATAAAAGCTAAAAAAGAAAGCGTGAATCCAAGTGCTTCCAAAGATGTAATCGTGCAGGTTAAAGTGTGTTTAAGATTTCTAAAAGGTTCAAAAGGCGAATGGAATGATTGTTATATTTAAAGGTCCTTTAAAACGACCAGTAATTCGAGTTTTAAAAACCCGAACGTTATACTAAGCAACCCGAATCAAAACTCAATGAAACACACGTTAATGATCGAAATAAATGATGGAAATCGTTGGACAAAAGTGCAGCATCACATGGGATTGGAAATTAACTGCTAAAACTCGTTAAAACGGATTAAACGAATCGTCGGGGAGGCTCGTCGGTCAAGCGAAAATGCTGGCCGATATACCGAGCCTCTCTCTCTCTCTCTCTCTAAAACCGAGTTTCAAGAAATGGTACAAGTGGTCCCTCTCTTTAACCTTGTTAGATTTATTATTGCTTAGGTTATGTATTTTTCTTTATAAACAACTAAGTTAACTTTCAATTTCATTTATGATTACCATCAATCATCTTCTAGATTTCAAGCTATTTGGAGCAGCAATCAAGATAATTGATGAAACAAGCAAAAACCAAGTGATGATGAATATTGATTATAGATTCAGATGATGAAAAGATTATTGCACGTTGTACTTGTATTTGTATTGCTATGATGTCAGCCATATTATTATTTTAGGTTAATATGTAACCTGTGCTGCTGGGCAGGCCCATTGTTTTTGTTTTTGTTTCAGTCCATTCCGAGCCAAATCGGGTAACATAGGTCAAGGAATGAGAAACGGCCCGAACCTGAAAATGACAAAAAAAATAAGAACTGATAAGCTACTACTTAATACATTACTGGTTCGGTTACGGGAAAAACTTTGTCCGGTTAACGAGTATTTTCGGTTCGACCCTAAATTTGCTCAACCCTAATCAATAATAAGGTCTTTTATATGAAGGACTAATCAAGCGGCAGACTAATTGTGAGGGGTCAAGCCCAAGTATCATATCAGGCCGAAAACGCCAACGTTTAATATTTCATCAATCAGTCCAGTCCATGTAACATACTTAGCCCAGTAACATGTGACATATTTCAAATGGCAATATTAGACTTAAATGCCAAATTCGTCCCTGACTGGTAAAAATTCGTCCCTGAGGTAAGGTTGAATTTTAAATGCCTGAGCTGTTTAAAAATTCATAATAAAATATATTTAAAAATTCATAATAAATTATTTAATTAACAATTATTTTAAATTAAGAGTTAAATGCCAAATTCGTCCCTGAGGTAAGGTTGAATTTTAAATGCCAAATTCGTCCCTGACTGGTAAAAAGACAACCCTACCCCTGACACTAACGAGATTTTTTAACTGGGTTAGTGAAAAGGACGAATTTGGCAAAAAAATCCAAACCACAGGTAAGAGATTGCAAAAAAAAAAAAACTTTTGTACTGGAGTGGCAAACTGGACCAAACCTCAGGGACGAAAATGACTATTAACTCTAAAACCATATATTTAAATTATAACATTTGAATTAAAGACATTTTCAACACTTACCATTCTTTGAACTACAACGCTATTTACTAGAACCTAAGGCTCTTTACTAGAACCTATTACTATTATATATTACTAGCTTTTTATCCCGGGAGGGTCCCGGGGTTGAAAAATCTAATATGATTTTAATAAAAAATGATAAAAGAAGAAAACATACTAATCGTAAACTTAAAAATTAATAATAATAGTATTCATTAGAAATAATAGTATTGAGTCTTGCTGTTTAATTAATAATAGTATTCATTAGAAATAAGTTAGCTTTGTTCTTAATTCTGTTTACTTTTTACATGATATATATTACAATTGGGACTTCAAATCTGCAAGCTCCTTTTCAATAGCTTGCAAGTGATCTAGTGGACCTCCCCTTGAAGCAAAGGCACCAAGATCACTATTAATTGCTTGTTGTTGTAGTGAATTTAATTATGCTCTTAGTGAAGCTGCATGTTCTTCAGCCTGTTTTAAGTGGTTTATAGACATATAAACATACAGATAAAAAATATACATGTATGTAGAATATGATGTTGAAATTGATCATTTACTCGATATTGCTCTTCTTCAGCTTCCTTTAGACGCTTTTTAAGTGCTCGAACCTGTGCTGAGAAATCCTCCTAAACAAAAAGCATATTTGTTAAATTTATTATTTCAAGTCAATAAACCTTACTGCAATAAACAGAAAATGAAAGATCATTTACCCTTGCAACGACTGCTGAAACCAATAATATGTCATCTAGTTACTTTATAGCAAGCTGTATTATATGATTTCATCATAGATCTTTCCGTAAATAATAATATCTCCTGTATAGTTGTACTCGCAAAACTACAAAATCATTGATGATAGAACAGAGAGACTCACAGAGTAACCGAAGAATCCACTGGGATCAATGAAAGCAACATAAAACGTTGATATCACCATCCTGTATAGTTTAAAATAATCTTCTCATCCACAGTCTCCCCTCTTTAATTAATCTAAAATCAAGTTCTAAAACTAATCAAATATCCATTTCAATTGCGTTCCAAAAAAAAATTCCATTTCAATATCAATTAAACAAAAACAATAACTAATATCATAATAATAACCCCCAAATCAATCAATTGATGAGATTAAAGACTAAATCCAAAAATATTAGTAATTCTTGATCGTTTTCAATTATTCATACGCTTGAATCTTTGACTTCAATCTTATGACAACTAAACAAAAAACTCTTAGGACATTTTGATATGAATCCGAACCATCACATCATAGTCATCCGGATACGGCTATTATACAATCACAAGTAAAATGAGAATATTTACCGATAACAATAAGGCAATTTCAAGAGCCTTAGAATCTTTAAATGTCACAAATGCAGTCTTCTTACGTTCTCAACGTGGTCGATATCAGCAGAATGGAGAAAAGCTCGTGAATTTCTCTTTCAGTAGCTAGATCTGAAAGATGTGCCACATGTACTGTTCTTGTCTGTAACAAATTCAATCACAAAACATTAATTCCTAAAAATCAAGAAAAATTCTAAAGGGATAATATATGAATTGAAAAGTGGGTCAAACTCACCTGCATTATAATTACAAGGTATGAGAACACGTTTTTTTTTTCTTTGATCGATCTTCTGCTACCATCCATCATCAGCTTTAATATTGTAAGGTTTCTAAGAGAGTGCCTCATTTAATCTTGTCAAATAACTGATTTAAACCACAAGCACACAGAAATAAAATACAAAAAAAAAAAGTCTCTTGTGGAGCCCTATACAATTTCCCCCTTTGCCCTTTTCAGTCTGCTTCCTTTCTTTCTTCATCTACCTGCTCTAGAGTAGAGATGTACAAACCGGTTTTTTTTCTCAAATCGGTCCGGTTTTTAACCCGAACCGGTTCTTGGTGTTGAAGGTGAAACCGGTTTTTTTCTAAAACCGGTCCGGTTTTAGAACCGGTTTTCAGGACCCAAAACCCCCGTTTTCCAAACCGATTAGGACCGGTTCCAAAACCGGTTTATTTTGCCAAACCGGTCATCCAAAATCCAAATACATTTCCTAAATCGGTTTTTTCCTCAAAAACCGGTTTTTTTCCCAAACCGGTTTGTTCCTAAAACCGGTTTTCAACCCGGTCTAATCTCCAAAACCTATAACCTATACAAAACCGGTGACTTGGGTCGGTTTGGGACCGGTTTGAACAAAAACCGGTTTTTGTCTAACCGGTTTTCCGGTTTTTTTTTCCGGTTCGGTTTTCAAAACCGGTTTTTTTGTACACGTCTATTCTAGAGTGAGATAGACACACCTTTAGATAATTGATGATAATAAATTATTATTATGCAATTAACAGATAACTTGTTAAGTTGTGAAGAAGAATAATATTATGATGATGGCGAAACCTATGGCAAAGACTCGGTGGGGAAAAGATGAGGTTCAGCTATCAATGATCGTTGGTGAATTGATGATGGAGATGAATCTATAATCTATAACTATATATAAAAGAATTGAACTTTGATGATGTGTCATTCAATGAGGCAACCTCCCATCCCTTGAATATGCCATGTGGCATCATGTGATGCATTCTTTTGTATTTTTTTAAATTTTTCGTTTTTTAAATAAATCACATGATGCCACATGGCATATTCAAGGGATGGGAGGTTGCCTCATTGAATGACACATCATCAAAGTTCAATTCTTTTATATATATAGTTATAGATTATATTTTAGTATATATTAGTGTACGATACAATTTGATACAATACGATACAATACGACACGGTACGATATCATATTATCAAATATGTTGTGTTGTGTTCTATTCTATTATACTATATTATATAATATTATGCATATAGCTAGAAATATGTATAAAGTTAAATCAAATAAACACATAAATATGACTAAATAATAATAAAAAAAAAATGATTCAAATCGAAAGCTCTCACGTATTTTAAAGGGAAAATGGCCAAAATAGCCCGTTGACCAGGCGTTTTGCATAAATAGCCCTCTCCCCCCTCTTTGGAGAGACGGGACACGGCTCCCAACGTGCCTGAACCGTCTCCGAGATCTTTTGGTTTTAGATCCAATGGCCAACCAACACGTGGCGTCTCTAATCCCGAGGCTGTACCGTCTCTCTCCAGACGGGTCAGAACTCTCTCCCAGACGGTTCACATTTCTCCATGCCGGCTGCCTTCGGTTCAACCGTCTCAAAAGACGGTTCACATTTCCCCATGCCGGCTGCCCTTCGGTTCAACCGTCTCAAAAGACGGGTCACAACCCCCAAGTCGTCTTAAGCCGTTTTGTGCTACCGTCTGAACCGTCACACGAGTGTATATAAATACCCCAATTCACTTAACGAAATTTGCACCCACCCGCTCTCCTCAAAGCTTTCATCTTCTAAACCAATGACGTTTTTTGCTTTCCCAGCCGAAGCCTACCGGCTTACGAAAATATTGTCCGATTACTTGGATTGTTGTTTCATCTGCGTACGGCTACTTGGATGGTTGTTCCATCTGCGCGTGGTTTAACCCGTGTAGAATGGATCGATGATGTGGTGGTCTACATTTGAGGCATGTTCGTTCGCTTCCCGAATTTATGTCTCGATGTTCGACGTGTGCACACTGAGAACTATTGTTACATAAAACGAGGAAACGTCTCGGACTTGTCTGTGTATAGCACATACACCATTCGAAACAACGTCTATGTAGACCACTGCTACTACCACCGCTGTGGAGGACAAAACATCTAACACTAGGATGTAGTCTTCAATAGTTGGTTAGACACTTCGATTACTTCAAACAAAGTTCTTAGTTCTTTGGAAGTAAATTTAGGAAGTTTGTTGTAATAGTATAGTTTGTTTATTATTGTTGTAATAGTATAGTTTGTTTATTGTTATTGTAATAGTATAGTTTGTTTATTGTTATTGTAATAATATAGTTTGTTTAATGAAATATTTACTTTAGAGAAAATTGCTCGAATAGTCCCTGTGGTTTGCTCAATTTTCACCTATAGTCCCCAAGTTTCCAAAATTACAGGCTTAGTCCCGAAACAGTGAACTTTTTGCACTCGGATAGTCCCTGGAGCTAACTGACGTTAAATAGTCCAGTTAAGTGGGTGTGAAATTACTAAAATACCCTTACTTTAATAAAAATAAAAAAATCAATTAAATAATAAAATAGAAAGAGGACCCACATAACCCCTTAGCCAATCATGTGTCTCCAACAATCCTTAGTGGGGCCTACACACTTCATCTTCCCCACCCTATCACCACCACCACCACCCACCTCTCTCTGTTGACCGTGCCTTAAACTGTTTTGTGTCGATGAAGAATTATTGAACAAGGCAGAAAACGATTTAACAAACGTTGACTTTATTTTTTTCTATCAAAATGATTAAGATCTATTGCAAAAACACACACACACACTTATTTGGAGCAATATAGTGATGTAATATTTAATTATTTATCCAACAACACACAATGGAAGGTGGAGATGGATTGTCTATCCAACAACACACAATTATTAAATCTAAATCTGTGATATAATATTTAATTATTTATCGTAGTTTATTCAACATCACATCACAATATAGTGGAAAAAAAACATAGCATATGAACAAACAAACATGAAACATAGCTTAGCTGTGAGTCCAGTTCCATCGATTCCTTTAGTAACATCTTCAGCTGTAGAAAAAGCTGCAAATCCGGAGGAGAGAGAAGGAATAGGAGGCGACGGCGGTGGATCCAGCGGTGGCGCCGCCTTCGTCACCAGTCACAGGTATTACCCCAACTCAATATTCCCCTTTGTGGGTTTGTTAATAAACCATGGTGAGGTTATTGGATCTGAGAGATGATACCGGTTGTGGATATCGGTTGTGAAAGGACTGTGGGCTATTATGGTTGCTGGTGATTGGATTGCGATGGTCACAGAGGGTTGTTGTGGTGATGTATGATGAAGCTATGGTGGTATTCGGGTGATGGGTCTGAAGGAGGTTGATGGTGGATTAATGAGGTGGTTATTGGAAGCGGGTAACAGAGAGAGGGTGGTGGTGGGTGGTGGTGGTGAGGGTAGTGCTGGGGAAGATGAAGGTGATTAGGGTGGGGAAGATGAAGTGTGTGGGCCCCACTAAGGATTGTTGGAGACACATGATTGGCTAAGGGGTTATGTGGGTCCTCTTTCTATTTTATTATTTAATTTATTTTTTTATTTTTATTAAAGTAAGGGTATTTTAGTAATTTCACACCCACTTAACTGAATTATTTAACGTCAGTTAGCTCCAGGGACTATCCGAGTGCAAAAAGTTCACTGTTTCGGGACTAAGCCTGTAATTTTAGAAACTTGGGGACTATAGGTGAAAATTGAGCAAACCACAGGGACTATTCGAGCAATTTTCTCTTTACTTTAATATAAAAAACAAAATTTAAACATTCATTGCATTAATAAAAATAAATACTTCGATTACTACAAAAGTTTAATAAACTACAAATTAATTAAGACGATCCCTCATCATTTGGCAGGCAGACACATGTTTAAATTCTTTGCGCTCCCTATTTTTATACTGTCTTTTTGAGTGTCTAATTGACACGTCTTCGGGCATGTTAGAGGGTACCTCCTGAAGTGTCCGGTTGTGGTACCCGTTGAAGGTTTGACACTTCGTGGTCAAATCGGTCAACTTCCGGCTAAGGGACTCGGTCGTTCGGTCTGACCCTCCAACTAGCCGATTGTACTCGTGCAAAATACGAAACCATTTGTTGTTTTGGTGGGTGCTTTCTTCGACATGACGCCATGCTGCAATCAGTGCAATTTCCTGTTCTTCGGTCCATCGTTGCGGTGCCATTTGGTGGTGGACGGTGGTGGTGGACGGTGGTGGTGGGGTGGTGGATAGACTTAGACGGTGGTGGGGTGACAGTCTGACGGGAATGGGACGGAGTTTGTGACTGAGAACGGTATTTATAGGGCTGAGCTGGACAAACGAAGCGTCGGACTATCATCGGGACTCACCGGACTTGGGAAATGTGACCCGTCTTGAGAGACGGTTGAACCGAAGGCCAGCCGCACGGGGAAATGTGACCCGTCTTTTGAGACGGTTGAACCGAAGGGCAGCCGGCATGGGGAAATGTGAACCGTCTGGGAGAGAGTTCTGACCCGTCTGGAGAGAGACGGTACAGCCTCGGGATTAGAGACGCCACGTGTTGGATGGGCACTCGAAGACGGTTCAGGCACGTTGGGAGCCGTGTCCCGTCTCTCCAAAAAGGGGGGAGAGGGCTATTTATGCAAAACACCCGGTCAACGGGCTATTTTGGCCATTTTCCCTATTTTAAATACCCATAGCACAACTCGAATCATGTAAGCTTAGTTTGAGTTTAAGATAACTCTAGCACAACTCGAATCCTTTAGAGGTCATAAACACTTATGTGACGTAAATACTAAAGTCATAACGCGTATTATTATTATTTTTTTACAGTAAATTTTGATCCCTGACGGACCGCTAGAGTAATATCGTGGCACCAGCGGAACTACCCGATTATATCCATCTCCACAAGGCAATAATATCTATACTCTATACACCAATTTAAAAGAAAACTCAATAAATCTTAGAAAAACTTTCTTGTGAGAATCGAACCCAAAACCTTATCCCAACCCTAAGATACCACAACGCCTATAATGCTATGCCATGGGTAGTGAACACAACACACGTGTTTAATATATATATAGCTCCCTTGATTATACATTGAAGTTAGAATACATATTTATTTACCAAGCCAGAATTCTGAAAGGTCCAATAACAATGCAATCACACCATGTCACACACTTGAATCTAAGTATGACTTTAAGTCTTTCAAAGACAACGTTCGGTCAACAAATTGAGACATTATTTTTTTTGAACGGTGACTTTCTTGAATGCGGTTGTGGCAGAAGATTATCACACCCGCTTTTTTGTGCGGGCCCTAACCCACCACCTAGCCAGACTATGTTGTCTGAAGTGGTTAAGTGAAGTTATTTATTATTTTTTTAGAGAATGTTTCGGTACAAAGCTGTATAGCGTACAAAATGTAAGAAGTATTTTGGGTATTTGATCAAAACAAAATAATGGATAAGATTAAAAGAGAAAAAATATAGGTTGAGTTTCTAAAAAAGAAGGAGAATGACAAAATAGGTATAACCCACAATAGTTGAGTTCCACCCTCATTTTTAAAACGGTCATAACTTTTTTCATACAACATTATTTTTTTAAAAAAAATTACACCATAAAAACAAGTTTTTCATCCTTTTTCATTTTCATACCATATTGCTATACTTTTTAAAAAAAAATCCTGGGCTGATAGTACTTGCGTCTAAATGTAAACACTTGATTTTATTACTTGCGTTTAAACATGTCTGAATTGGAACAAGCCTAGTAGTAATATCTGTACTTTAAAAAAAATTTCTGGGTTGATAGTACTTGCGTCTAAATGTACACACTTGATATTATTAATTGCGTTTAAACATGTTTGAACCAGAAAAGCCTAATTGTTATTGTTTTGATAAGTAAAATCACGTATTACAAGGAATGGTGTTTGTTTGAGTCTCTTTTGATGCAACAGAACTTAAACAATTTCTTTCACTACCAACAGTAGCAAAAGACATATGAGCATTTAATGATCCATTACTTGGATGAGTATTCACTTGGGCCTCTCTTGGTGCATCTTGCCCATTGGGTGTACCACTCATAACAATATTATCTTTTTGTTGAGCCACATCTGCAGTTTTTTCAATGGCGTCTAATCATTTAATGACCGGTTACTTAAGCCAGTTTTCATTTGGGTGTCTCTTGGCGCAGCAAACCCTTTGGGTACACCATTCATCATAGTCTTCTTTTTGTGGTGAACATCATATTAGACAAGTACGTGAAGCATATTATTAAATGAGGGATTGCAAGTTTGCAACAGTGGAAAAAAAGATATCTTGACTCATTGGTGTCTAGATTGATGATAAGTAATACGTGATGTTTACTTATCACAACAATAACAATTAGGCTTTGTTCTGGTTCAGACATGTTTAAACGCAAATAATAATATCAAGTGTTTACATTTAGACGCAAGTACTATCAACTCAGCAAAAAAAAAAATTAAAAGTACAGATATTACTATTAGGCTTATTCTGGTTCAGACATGTTTAAACGCAAGTAATAATATCAAGTGTTTACATTTAGACGCAAGTACTATCAACCCAGAATTTTTTATTTTTTTTAAAAAAAGTATAGCAATATGGTATGGAAATGAAAGAGGATGAAAAGCTTGTTTTTATGGTGTAATTTTTTTAAAAAAATAATGTCGTATAAAAAAGTTATGACCGTTTTAAAAATAAGGGTGGAACTTTAATGACTCTAAGAAATTACCATCGTGCCCCTGATTATCAAATTTAATCATACGCTCCATATTGTTTCTTACACTTTTTACAATAACTCACTTTTTACGTTAGCCTCTCTCTTTTTTTTATTATGTTACCCTTTATTTTTTGCCTATAAAACCATACACAAGGTAGACACATATAACATGCATCATAAGTTCACATTATCCTATACGTTAATTTTCGAACTTAATGAATAGTTGGAATGGCAATCTTGTCACACCCCGACTTTTCCCTCGTCGGTTGTGACGTTTGGTAGCATCGCCACGCAGCGGAAAGATGCATCTAAGACTTAATTCCCGAACGCCATTTCAAACCCTCTAGGATCCCCGATCCCAAGATGTTGCCCACTCCAACCGTGTCATTACCAAAGTTTAAACCTGAAAGACATACTTAAAAAGTCAGCATAAAACTGGTGAGTTCATAAGTTTTACAAAAGAGTTTCCATAAGTTTGAAAAGATCATTCCGTTACTACTAGGTTATAAGAACGTTAGCTAGACGTTAAGTGTTTTTACTACTACGGTTGGGAACCCATTACTAAACATGAACGGTAGATGAAGCATGCCCAGATGACTGGGTTACCGATGCCTCGGTAAACCCGGAGCTAGAGTATGCACCCGCCCGGCTCCCAGCCGTCGAGTGGGGTTTGTGAGGCCCAATAGATCTATCCACATTTCCCTCGTTGTGCAAACCGCACATTCATGATTTCCCCATGGGACATTGCATAAAACTCCGCATAGTAATGTAAAGTAACCATAGTATAACATGATCTTTAAAATCCAAGTAAGTAGCATGTTTCTCCCCCAAAAGTAAAACCAGTAAAAGTGGGGCTGTGACACTCACGCACCCATTTCATTTCTCAAAAACTTGTTCGCTTTAAATTCCTCAGGTTTCATAAAAGAAGCATGTCTCCCCCCTGAAAATATTTATAAAACAGTAAAAAGTGGGGTCATGAACTCACCTTAATTTCCTTGCTTAGCTAGGAAACAAAGCCCGAAGCTTTGACCGACTTCCTCGTGCCTTATTACAACAAATGACACCTTAAAAGTCTATCACATATAAACCTAGCCTATCATCCGGCTAAAAGATAGTTTATCCAACTATCTAAACTCGTGTGTACTAACTCGAGTCTTAATATGCTTTAACTCGACGAACCGATCGTGACTTATCTTACTTATGCGTTAACACACGACATAGTACCCAAGTTGCACACTTGTCACTATTCGTGTGTACACCACACTAATGTCTCGAAATGTACAACTTATCCTGAGCCGTAGCTCGTCTCGTTAGTCGGATAAATGCATTTGTCTTGTACGTTTATTTTTAGAAAAATACACTTTGCAAAATATAATTCTTATTGTTTTTTAATTTCCAATTAATAATAAATGCTACATTAATTCCCAAAATCCGACATTTAAAGTATTCAAAACTTTGTTTTGCATAAAGCTTTCCCAAGTAAATCAGACGTTTATATATTTTTGAATACGAACAATAAACATAGTTTCGCTGTCGAAAACCTTTCAAAAGCTCGTCATACTTGATGTTTGGCAAAACTACATATGTTTGTTTCAAAATATTGTCCAGGATTCACTTATTATTGTTACAAATATCTTTGTCAAAGTGTCACGATTTTACATAAATACCTTTACTAAGATGCTTGGAAATTCATTTATAAAAACATACACAACGGTATTAACTTAGTCGCGCTTTGGATTTTATAAAATTTCCGCAGAGTCTCCTCTGTTTTTGTACGATCCAGACAACACAAGTTGTCTAAAAATTCCCAAAATTAACTTCAAAACACAAGACTTCAATTTGTTTATCCGCAATTCCCAATCAAACGAGACTTATACGCTTCGACGCTTTTATATAGTTTACACTTATATTTATATAACTATATAGTCCAACAACAACACAAAGTCACGCTTCATTATAAAACTACGACTTATATTTGCCGTTACATACATACATACATATATATATATATATATATATATAATTTTAACAAGCATGTACACCAGTAAAGGAGTAACTCGGGTCGTTCCAAAAGCTCGTCGCATCCCCGGCAACGGTGCCAAAAATTTGATGTGCTGTGACTGCGAGCATACATATAAATACGCATGCTCGCAGCTTTGCGTTTTAAATTTATAAAAATGATTTTAATCTTAACATTAGAACATACATTAAAGGGCAAGCGCACCCTGTCACATATGTAGTAAAGAATAGATAAGAACCAAGTATCGATCCATGGAAGCGCGCGGAGCGATTGTACTGAACCGTTGTCACTGATTTACCGGTAAGAAAGATAGTGAATGTTTGTTGTTACTAATTTAATCTAATTTAAACTAAAGCATAGAATATATATATATATATATATATATATATATATATATATATATATATAGGTATAGGTTCCTGTACAAAGTACATTTTTCGTACAAAGTGTGAGAAGTCTATATAGTCATTGTGTTTTAAAGTTTGGCTATAATTTTTTTGATTCCTTTTGCATTGATTTATATAGAAAAGCACCAAACGTTACAATTTAAAACACAATCAAATGTATTTTAGACATTAAATTTAAAACACACTGATTACTTTCTTCGTATGGTGTTTTAGATTGCATGTTGAGAATACATTAATTAGTGTTTTAAATTGTTAATTTTTGTGTTTTTTTATATAATACTAAGCCAAAGGAACATAAATCATCATGCCTAAAATTTAAAACACAATGCCTATATAGGCTTCTCACACTTTGTACGAAAAATGCACTTTGTACAGGAACTCCACCCTATATAGGTGTATATATATATATATATATATATATATATATATATATATATATATATAGGGGAGGGTTATCTTGAGAACGCTAAATATTGTGAGAACCGTGAGAACAAGTACAAAAATCAATCAAAATCAAATTTTTTTAATACAAATCCCATTATAATCAAAATACAACATTAATAAATGAATTTTCTTTCTAAATAAGTCATCTTTTCTTGCAAAAACACTTTTAAATTAACTTTTTACACATGTGTAAAAACAAATTATTTCCGTATACGTTTGAATTTTTACGCGTAATTTGTGTTTTTGAGATGGAATTTTAGTAATAAAGACAAGTGTAAAAAGAAATTTGGAATTTGAATGGTTTTAGATGCCGTTCTCACGATTCGCACGAAATATATGTGTTCTCAAATTAACTTTCCCCTATATATATATATATATATATAGGCTAAGTATCTAGGAAAAACCCTCTAAAATGAAGAAACTCAAGTAAATCTAACTTGTGGCCAAGATTAATCCACATAGCCCACTAAAAAATATATTATTTTATGTCTTAAAGGTTATAATAGTGTTTTTACATTTCCCTCTCATCTAAACATTTTGAATTTCCTTTCTCCCTCCTATATAAACACACACATACACTCTCTCTCTTACACAATAATCATCAGGCACTACCACCTCTCTTTCACCATACACAGCAGGCACCACCACCGACCACCAGCCACCACCGCGACTAATAGATTAGCAAATTTGACTACGAAGCTGTGGAGCCAATCCAAGTTAAAGTCAACAAGCTTTTTCTTCTACGAAGCGGTGGAGCCAATCCAACTCGCCGGAACATATGGAGCTCCGACTAAGCATCGAAACCCCTCGATTCATACTCCAAAACAGTAAGTTTTTATGTCTTTTTTACTCGAATTGGTCTGTAGCATAAAAGCCCTTTGGTTAATTTTGTTTTTCACAGCTTAATCGACTCGATTATAGGCTAGGGTTTCTAGGGTTTCAAGGATGAAGAAGGGGAATAAATTGGGTTTTATGTTAAAGTTAAGATTATATATTTTATCAAGCTAGCTTAATTATTTTTCTTAAGAATGGTAACAATTATTTATAGTTGCGTTTTGTAAAAATATAAGATTTTTTTTTGAAGATGATTATAAAAAATGAATCATAGATAGATTTTTTTTTTTGAATCCTACTCATAACATACGTGGTTGTAAAAAAGGAAAGGATAATGAGATATGAATTCATTGTGAGTTAGTTTTGTGTTTTTTTTATTGGGTTAGTTTTGTGTTTTTTTTATTTTGTTGCAAATCTAGTGAAAGAATGATTGATTTTAAAAAAGAAAGCCGTTTATTTTTTCGGAAAAATTTCTTTAATTTGACTACAGATTTATTGTTCTTATTTGCCTACAGTTTTAATTGTTCTTATGTAATAGGAATTACTTGAACTTTTAACGTGGATAACGTATGTTTCGTATGTAACAGCAGAACTAAGTTGGTATAAATTAGTTTTTGTTTTTTCTACCAGATACAAAGGTTTGATTTTTTGACTTTCATGAGTTACACATGGGATCAAATCTATCTTTGTTGCGTCTGTTTCGTATGTAACAACAGAACTAAGTTGGTATAAATTAGTTTATGATTTTTTTACCAGATACAAAGGTTTGATTTTTTGACTTTCATGAGTTACACATGTTATACTTTCAACACCAGTTGCATATATTAATTAACCTTTTTCTATAAGTTATTATTATTAATATGTTTTTTTTAATTAAAATTGGTGAATTTTAATGTCTCTTAACATATGAAACAATATGTCTGATTTGTTTTTTTACTAGTATGTGCATGTTTGTATGAGTATTATAATGCGTGGAATGTATTTTGCATCTGTTTCCTATATTGCGTCTGTTTCGTATGTAACAACAAAATTAAGTTGGTATAAATTAGTTATCGATTATTTTACAGATACAAAGGTTTGAGTTTTTGACTTTTCATGTAGGTTCAAGTGTGATATTTTATTGGTGTTGGATTACACGTAGGTTAACATATTAATTAACCTTTTTTATATATTAATTAAAAAAAAGTCACTAATCATGAGATGAAATCTATGTTGTGTCTGTTTCGTATGTAACAGCAGAACTAAGTTGGTATAAATTAGTTTTCAGGGATGTATGTTTTGTGGTTGTATGTTCGTATCTGTTTCGAATGTTTTTTTGAATCCAGATGGTTAACATTCGTTAAGACCGGGGGGTGGGGAGTGGGCTTTCATGTAAATTGATGATTTTGTTTTCTTTTAGCAGGTGAACATATTTTTTTTGCGTTAAAGATGAAGATGATCATCAAGAATGAAGTGTAGACAAATTTTTTTATATATGATAGTTTTTTTAGGATTTGTTGATTTGTAATGACCGTTTTATGGATCATTTTTGTTACGTTTATATGTTGTTTTGTAATTGATTTTTTTATAAGTTTATACATTTTGTTTGTAATTAAAAGTAGTGAATTTTAAAAAGTAAAATTCTCGTTACATATGCAACAATTCTGGTGCTGGTATAATAAAACGATAAAAAATATGGTCTAATAAAAAAAATAATAAATCAGCATTTTTTAAATAATATAAACTGACAACTCAGTTTTAACCTATGTAACACAACACATGTTACATATGTAACACATGTCGTCTGACAGTTTATATAAGAATGTGAAAAAAGAGAGAGATGATGTGATGGGTGTCATATCAGCTTTTGTCATACCCTTTTTCAGAAAAATCAAATTACCCTATTACCCTTTCTTGTCCTTTTTCACCCATTTAATTAAATCAATATTATAGAAAAAATGGTGACCATGTATTAAATAGATGGATGGCTAGGATTGAGTTTACAAGGGTTCTTCATTTTGAAGGGTTTTTATTTAATCCATCCCCTATATATATGTATATCTATATTAATATATATATATATATATATATATATATATATAAAGACTCCAAATAGAAAATATAGATATATAAAGACTTGTTTTTACACAACTTAAGCATGTTAACTAAGTTTGAACCCAAATCAAACACTTTAATCAATATTCTCATTTTCAGACAATTAGTATCCCTTTCGAGCATCCTAACATGACAACTCTTCGGAAAGCTAACACGATAAATACATGCTAACCACCTAAAATTGTTTATTAGCGAGCAATTGATATGCACCCATGTAAACCTTTAAAGATAGGTTAGTATCACCTTTCGGGAATCCTCAACCGCACGCAATCAAGAAAGCTACACCGATTAACAGAATATAGCCACAAGAACGACTATAACTTAAATTAATACACAATCAATCTCATCTTGCACACTTTGAACATAAATCTACTAGGAAAGCGATTTCAACCAAAATCTCTAAACAAAGATCATTAATCATGTCAAAGACGTTTAATAACACCATTTAGCCGATTAAAGCTATTTTACGTGTAAGTCAATACTCTCGGTTATTATTGAAACTACCTTTTACTAAACCAATACCCGGTTACAGTTTCATGGCACAAAGTTACTAACAAGTTACTAACTTTGTTAACAAAGCATAAACTATGAGTTTTTAACCATATCTAATCCATACTTTACTAATCATCCAAGGTACAACAATATCAAACGAGACTACAACAACAATAGGATTGTTTACATACAAATCATGAAGATTCAACATGAACATAAAGCTTAATGATTCATTCAAACAAAATAACATACAAATGTTTAACAAGAACAAGCTAAGTATTGTTTTTGCACAAAGTGCTTACTGATTCATACTAAATACATAAACGAAAATAGATAGATAACCAACACTTGAAAGTACCAAAATCTTATGAAATGACTCATCAAACCATAATCAAGCAAGGTTAATATGGATCGGATGATCGGATCAATCTTAGGGATCCCGGGCTATGAACGAACGTGATCAGCACGTGCTCAAGGCTCCAAAAATCGCCAGAGAAGCTACCAAAAAGTCTTGAAACCAACTGATCCTGTAAACAGAGGTTGTTGCTCTGTTTTAAAGAAGCTAGGAAAAGCGAACGGCCGCTCACCCTCAGTGAGCGGCCCGTTCACATGTGCAAGTGGCTCAAAAGGTGTTCGTACAGTGACGTAGGCCTTCTAGAAGGTTTCCCATAATATTTGGAAGGGTGAACGACCGTTCACATCATTCGAACGGCCGTTCGGATTGTCCAGCTTCCTATTTTTGCGCCGAAACCTTCGTTTTTCTTCAGGTTTGATTCTGTGACATCGTTTAAGACCTGCAATAAAAAAGATACCCAAATAAGTACCAATTCCTCGTGTATAAGGTCAAAAACGTATATAAACGAGACTTAAACAGGGACTTTTATATGTATAATTTAACGTATATCAAGAACCTTTTAAGAAACTCCTCTCTAAACCTAATAATGCTACGACACCTTTGGTAAGTTGTATAGTCTCAGACAATGAAATGAGCTTCACACTTGACACAACAAATGAGTTGGGTATTCCTAATGTTTAATTTTGCACAAATAATACTTAACACCTTTGACGACCTAGAGCATGAAGTTTTAAACTAGCTATCTTCAGTTTATCCTTTGGTTTTCGTTATTGGACCACTATACACCATTGCAAACAATATAGTGGAAAACGATTTAAAGTTTTTGGGTTCGAGCTTGTGGAAAGAAGACCCGCAATGCGTAGAATGGCACGACTCCAAAGAAGCTAATTCAGTTGTTTCTGTGAACTTTGAAATCATAACCGTGATGATACCCCAACAACTAGGCGAGTTTTGTTGGGGGGAAGCTTGCAAATAGTAATCAAACTTTTTATGGGTTATACTACCCGACCTAGTTTCAGGAGACTCCGGAATGCTACCATAGGATTTCATGGAAGTGACTTGCGATAGGGATTGTTGACAACTTGGTGCCCCCAACAAAAGGTTTTAAATCACCTATAAATAGGAAGGTTTTTGGATAGGGCTGTAAACAAATCGAATGAACACGGACAAGACCAAAACAAATTGGGGTTAACTCAGTTAGTTTTCTGCCTACGTGGCATGCCACGTTGGTAGATGATGTATATAAAATGTCCTGGTTGGCAAAAAAATCAAGTAGAAAACTAACTGAGTTAACAACAGTTAGTTTTGGTCCAGTGAAATAAGAACCAAGACAAGTTAGGCATGTTAGATTCTAATTTGCAAATTGGGATTATTGCCTTCCAACTTGACAATTGAGATTATTTAATTCTAATTCCAAAAAAAAAGTAATGTATGAATAATATTTGCTATATAAAGGATCAATGTTTTTAATAAATTGGTGAAACAAAATTAATGTCAAAATATTAGCGTTTGTCTTTAACTTTTTTCATTTAGTTGCGAAAACGTATGTGGATTGTAGTCCGCATGCGTTCTCTTACCCTTCTGTAGATGCAAAAGTGCGACTAAAGCTTTGGATTGTAATACATAATATGTTTTGGTAATGGCGAAGGTGCGAAGGAGAGTTTTATTAGGTGCGAAGGAAGCTTGGAAGGTGCGAAGGAGAGAATATGTACGAATGAAGACTTAGATTATTGTAAAGCTTGGTTCGACCAGTTGATGTGGGCGAACCTGCACATTCGCATGAACAGTTTGGGCGAATGTGCAGTCTATAAATAGACAAGTTTGATTTTTGAATGTAACTTTTGACCATTATTATTCCCTCCACTTTCAGAAACTCTCTCTAGTGTTTTGTTAAACCTGTTTATCGTTCATACCTTGATTGTATCTATATTTGATGATCTGTGTGTTTGAATCTGTTTGATTATTATTTTGTGATAGTTTTAGGGTTTCCGCACCTGAAACTAACTTGTTTGATCAATCTTTGTTTGTTATCGATCCTTTCACGCTCATACACCTTCTTAGGGGGACGGGGCGCCACCAGAAAAGCATACGGGTACTCCATTATCAGCACGGTAATACCGTCGTCACCAGTGCTGGTAGGGGTCCCATGAACCGTTTACTGGTTCTAGTTAACGGGCTGGTATAGATTAATAATAATTGCAACGATCGAATTTTAGTATTTATTTTATTACTTTTTGACCGTTTGAATTAATTTAATATAAAACGGTAACAATTTTTTGACCGTTATTTTCAAATGGTATAAAAATAGGGACGGTTTAAATAAAAAACACACAAACAAACAACTAAATTAACTAAAACACAAACAACACAAATGGATCTAGGGATGACAATTAAACCCGAAACCGGACACATTTGGGACGGGTTTGGGGTCGGGTAATCGGGTATGTGTCCAGGTATGGGATTAGTTTTTATTTTTTTTGCGTGTTTGGGACGGGTTTGGGATTTGATGATATACTTGTTTACCCGATTAGATACCCAATATAATTTCTTATATATTTTTTTAAATACGTATGCATAATATATTTAATTGTCCATCTAGATTGTCATCTTGTGCCAAAAAGTAGTGTGTACTATTTCTTATCTATGTCTTTGAGTGTTTTTATATGATTTAAGCATTTTATATTTATACATTGTAATAATTTACATATATATTTAATGAAGCTAGATATAATTGGTTAGTAGTTACCTAATAGATACTTGACAGGTTTTTGGTTAGATATTCCCAATAGGTAAGTTTTTAAAATTAATGGGTATGCCCGATACCCGATGGGTAATTAGCCGACACAAACCCGACGGGTTTGGGACAAGCATACCTAATTGGGTATGGGGTTGGGATTACCTAAACCCGTCCCAAACCCGAGCCATTGCCATCTCTAAATGGATCCAAGGAAATCAAAGAGTGTTTCGAAGGGTGGGAGGGGAACCCCAAAATCTAAAGTTGGGGTTCTAATAGTCGAGGCAGAGGTTCGGGTTCGACATCGGGTACGGTTGAAGGCTATAGGCCCGTGATCAATTTTTCACAAAGCTAACCCCAACAATAACCGTTTTACTCACAATACCCACAATTCCCACAAACCCAACAACCCATTTTGTATCCACAATATTTTACGCCGCCTCAATTAACACCATCCCAACTAGACGACTTCGAGCTCAACATACATGATGATGACGATGACGCGTAAGAAACTGTGCCAGAGACAAAGTTGTAGGAACATGGACATGAAGAATTAGGCGATGAAGCGGAGGAGACGCTTGAAGTTGAAGTTGAAGATCAAGTTGTAGAAGTTGATGCAGGGGAAAAGAAATATGCAAAGGCGAAAAAAGCTGTGAAGTGGAATACGGCACAAAAAGTTGCTTTGGCAAAAGCTAGGTGCTATGTGTCGGAGAACAGGGAGAGGAGTAACCAAAGAAGCAAGGGAAGTTTTTGGAAGGGGGTCCAAAAACATTACGCGACACTGTTGGGAGGATCCATCCGAACAGTTGATCAAATTACTTCTAAATGGACCGCCATGAACCCACAAATGAATGCGTTCAATGGCCTTCATCAACAAGCGGTAACAATTATGATATATTTAACTTACCATTTTATATAAGGGAAATTGGATTTTAACACCCTGAACTATTAACAATTGGCCGCTGACGCACTGAACTACAAATTTGAACAACATCGCACTGTACTTTCAACATATTGGTCTGTATCACCCTCAGACTAACCAAGGTTAATTTTTGCTGACGTGGCATGGTGACGTGTCCATTTTTGCTGACGTGGCAGGTGATGTGTCCATGCCATGTCAGCTTATTCCCATGCCACGTTAGCAAAAATGGACATGTCACCATGCCACGTCAGCAAAATTAACCATGGTTAGTCTGAGGGTGATACAGGCCAATAAGTTGAAAGTAAAGTGCGATGTTGTTCAATTTTATAGTTAAGTGTGTCAGCGGCCAATTGTCAATAGTTCAGGGTGTTAAAATCCAATTTCCCTTTATATAATTATACAAAATTTTCTAAATTATATTTAATTTACGGTTTAATTTAATTATATAGGAGCGCCTACGAAGGAGTGGATGTGGTGATCTAAACGTCATGCAAACAACGTTAAACGGTTACAAAAAAAGTCATCCTTCCGGTTTTAATCATCAAGCGGCATTGGAGATTGTAAAATATCACGAAAAGTGGAAAAAGCAAGTCTTGATGGGTGAAGAACCGTCCGATAGTCATTCTGACAAGAGACGGAAGTCTTCGGAAAGCGGAAACTATCAGGTGACTGCCTTTTCCACACCGGACGAGACCACCCTCACTAGCTACACGCCAGATCTCAATGAAGATACCAACCCAACGAAGCCCAAACGAAAAAATAAGAAAGCCGCCCCCGAGTCTTCAAGCAAATCATCCTGGGTTGACGAATTTGGGTCATACCGAGCGATGAAAAAAGAGAAACTGAACCAGTTGGTCACCCTACAATCTCAACAAGGAGAAAAAACTTTAGCGTTTTTTAGAGGAACAACGCGATTTGTTGAGACAAAGGCAATATGACCACGACTTGAATATGTATTCAAAACCGCATGACCACCTAAAAGGTAAATCTTTGGAGTTGGTTTTGAAACGTAAAGAAGAAATCGCGGCGAAATACGATTGGGACCGTTATTGGGTTGAAGGTAACAAGGATGATGAAGGCGACGAGTAGAATGAAGCGTTTGTATGTTTATTTTAGTTGATGTTTCTTGTAAAAAAAAAATTTATAGTTTTAATGGAACGGTTTAATTTTTTAAGTTTTACAAACGGTTCTTTAACTTCAAACGGTCATTTTTTTAAAAAACGGTAATTAAAAAAAAGGAAAACTAAAAAATAAAGATTTCAGTGAAGTGAATCAGTTAAGTGTTGCCTCCAAAAAAGTGATTCAGTGAAGTAAATCAGTAAAGTGATGTGGCAAAGCAGGATTGGTTAAAATTAGTGAAAGAAGAAAAAAAATAGTGAAGTGCCCCTTGGCCCCTTAGGGTGCAAGAGGCGCCTAACTTAAATTTTTTTCACTTTACTAATTTTAACCAATCTTGCAATGCCACAACACTTCACTTCACTGAAACACTTTTTTGGAGGCAGCACTAATTTTTAATTTTTAATTTCACTAATTTTTTGTTTTTTTTTTAATTTCACACGGTTTAAAGGTTAAATATTAGTTACTTTTACTATTACAACCGTCCCACAACTAATTCAATTTGGGAAACCGTCAATCGAATTCAATAAAATTGAAACCGTTTCACCAAAACGGTCAGTAATTAAATTTGAACCGTTCGAAATTTTTTTATATAAACATAGCAAACCGTGGGGTTAAAACTCACTTTTACCACCGTATAAACAAACAAACACACACGAAGATGACTCACTGGACCTTCGAAGAAGAGATTGCCTTGGTGATCTACTACAAAGACGCCTCGAACGACCTGATTTTTCAACAACGTCAACGCTTGAGGGCCTCGTGCTCGGGCTCCCACCAGGAAGGTTTTTGAAAGCGTGTGCCGGACGATTTCAACTGCCACGTCGGCACCAATGACCAGACAATCGTGAACCTTCAGCGGAAGTGGGCCGATCTCAACATATATTGTGATCAGTGGACCACCCTGTACGAGAACACGTTGAGGGAGGAGCCAGACATCGAACTGGAGTGGGCTATCGAGTTCACGCATGTGGACTATGCGGCTCGATACGACAACATGTTTGACCATGTCGAGACATGGCAACTGTTACGTCAATTCTAGGTTTTTTTTTAATTTCTTTTAATGTATTTTGTTTTAATGTTTAATGTTTAAGAGTATTGAATTTTAGTTTTTTATGTTTATTTTTAATGTTTTTTTACTTAATTAGGTTTTAAAACAAACGGTTAAAATAATAAAAAAAATTATAGCACAAACGGTAAAAATTAAAAAACAAACGGTTCAAACCTTGAAAAAATAGCATTTATAAAACTCAAAAGTAAAATAAAAAACCGGTACCTGCACGGTGGATACAACCAGTAAAACGGTTCATGGGATCACTACCAGCGTGGGTGGCGACAGAGTTACCATGCTAGTATAAGGTACCTGTGAACAATTCGGGTGGCGTCCCGTCCCCCCTTAGGAGTACAAGGTTTTTACTAGAACCTAATACTAACAAATAATATTATATTCTATTATATTACATGCGATCTACGATACGATACGATGCGATGCAATACAATGCGATATGATACAATACGATGTAATATGATACGATATATTTTATTATTATTATTATTATTATTATTATTATTATTATTATTATTATTATTATTATTATTATTATTATTATTATAGCTAGAACTATGTATAAAGTTAATCAAATAAACACATAAAGATGACTAAATAAATAAAAAAGCGACTCAAACGGAAATTTGTCGCGTGTATTTTAACTTCCTATAGCACTACTAATCGAGCTCGAGTGAAGCTAACTCAAGAATGTTAATGAAGTAAACACATATATTTAATAATGTATTCTAGCATCCTTGGTTTGAACACACATTGAAGTTAGCAATATATCCTTATTTATTTACCAAGCCTGACATCTGATCTTTGCTACCCCATTTGCCCTCACAAAAAAAGGGTCCAATAACAATGCAATCACACCATGTCACACACTTGAATCTAAGTTTTGACTTTCAGTCTTTCAAAGACCATCGTCCGGTCAACAAATTGAGACATTATTGAAGTGGTGTAATTTTTTTTTTTATTATGATGCCCTTTATTTTATGTCCTATAAAACCGTACACAAGGTAGACAAAATGGGATACATGAATATGATGAAGAAGCCTCATGCAGTTTGTATACCCTTTCCAGCACAAGGTCACATTACTCCCATGCTAATTCTTGCCAAAATCCTCCATTCCAAAGGCTTCCATATAACCTTCGTCAACACCGAATTCAACCACCAACGCCTCGTTAAATCACAAGGCTTGGACGCTCTTAATAGCCACACGTCTTTTCAATTCGAGACCATTCCTGACGGCCTTCCACCACCTGAAAACCTAGACGCAACCCAAGACATACCCTCACTATGCAAGTCCACCTCTGAAACCTGCATAGAACCTTTTAAGAACCTCCTCTCGAAACTCAATAATACTACAACGACACCTTCAGTGAGTTGTATAGTCTCGGACAATGCAATGAGCTTTACACTTGACGCAGCACATGAGTTGGGTATTCCTAATGTTTTGTTTTGCACAAATAGTGCTTGTGGCTTCTTGGGTTATGCACACTATAACACTCTTAGGCAAAAGGGATTCATTCCAATCAAAGGTACTCCATAAACATTTTTTTTTTTTTTTTGCTTTTATTTAGTACCTAAACTTATGCAAAAAATCTGAAAATAAATATATTATTTAGTTAAACAAATGTGAACCATGTACACTATTTCTTATTTTCATCTTCTCTAAACATGTAGATTCTGCTGATTTAACCAACGGGTACTTGGACACAATTGTTGATTGCATACCAAGCATGAAAGGCATGCGCTTGAAGGACATTCCGTCTTTCATCAGAAGCACCGATCCAGATGACCTCATGGTTAATTTTTCTATTCGAGAAACTGCGAGAGCCAAAAAAGCTTCTGCAATAATACTTAACACCTTTGACGACCTAGAGCATGAAGTTTTAAACGAGCTATCTTCAATTTATCCTTCGGTTTTCGCAATTGGACCACTACACACCATTGCAAACAATATGGTGGAAAACGATTTGAAGTTTTTGGGTTCGAGTCTGTGGAAAGAAGACACAAAATGCTTAGAATGGCTCGACTCCAAAGAAGCTAATTCAGTTGTTTATGTGAACTTTGGAAGCATAACCGTGATGACACCCCAACAACTAGCTGAGTTTTGTTGGGGGCTTGCAAATAGTAATCAAACCTTTTTATGGGTTATCCGACCTGACCTAGTTTCTGGAGACTCCCGGATGCTACCACAGGAGTTCATTGAAGCCACTTGCGATAGGAGATTGTTGACAACTTGGTGCCCTCAACAAAAGGTTTTAAATCACCCATCAATTGGAGGGTTTTTGACACATAGTGGGTGGAACTCGACACTAGAGAGTATATCAAGTGGAGTTCCAATGATTTGTTGGCCGTTCTTTGCAGAACAACATACCAATTGTTGGTATACTTGTAATAAATGGGGCATTGGAATGGAGATCGACAATGATGTCCACAGAAAACAGGTTGAAAATCTTTTGAGGACTTTAATGGTGGAAGAGAGAGGCAAAGAGATGAGAAAGATGGCTATGGGTTGGAAGAAAAAGGTAGAATCCTCATCTTCATTGTTGAACATAGACAACTTGATCAACCAAGTGCTCCTCAAGTCCTAGAATTTAGTGTTAGACCGTAATCGTAATCATCAAAATAAGTCTAAGCAGGTGTTTGTTAGCCTTTTAGTAAATCTCTTAATCATTTAATCATTCAGTATTAAGAGTGTTTGTTTCAACTAAAAAAAGCATCTGAATTGTTCCATTAAGCTCTTAATCATTCAGCAAAGTATCTAGGTTTATATGTATTATTATGTGACATTTGTCACCCTAATCTTTAATCAAGTTGTCAAATCTAGTCCCTATACTTTTCATCGTTTTCAAATTTGTTAAAACATGAGTTCCTTTTAATCGTTACTTTTTTCTTTTGCGCGGAAGTGTCTTCATTTTAACTAAACGCGTATTCCAAACGTACCTAACATGTACAATATTGCGGCATTTATAAATTAATTATTTATTATTAATTTGATTTAAATCCCAAATTTAAACGCTTATAGATTATGTGAAATATCAAAATCTTTAGTTAAAAACTTAAAAAATACAAACTTAATTAATTTAATTAGTTATTTGATAAGTTAAAATAAAAAGTTTAAGTTTTAAAAAGTTTGGGTTAGTATGGTTAAGTTTTATAAAGGAAAAATTAACCAAGCCATAAAATAATCTAAGTTAACTATGAGGTACCAATTGGTTCAATATTTAAAAATTCCAAAAATCAATTCTAACTTTCACTCACACGTTTTTCCGGTGACCGGAACCGGTGATCATCGGTCCCCGCGAGGTCTCAAAAACCCAGCTTAAATGCATTTTTAAAGTCTTTTATTATTGCATAAATGTTTCTCCATCATTCCCTATCGGGTTCAATCATTATTAGGTGTGTTAAACGCGTTATTAATCGAGTTTAATCATGGGTTAATGGGTAACGGCCTGATTTTTTTGTAACAAATCAAAATGGTGTAAATGTCGAATACCACTACAAATAGAACATTGCAGCTCGTTACCCAACCTTCCCACAATCAAAACCCACCTCAAAACTCACTCAACCGTGATTAGAACACTGAAAATTTTGACCCAAAGTCACGACCCTACTCCTTTCTTTTTCGGTTCAAATCGATCATGTAGGTATAACTTCTGTGTGCCATGTTTATCTTTATGCATTAGTCTACAAAAGCCCTATACTTTTATTTGTTATCAGTAGTTATCGGTGGTCAATTGAATTCGGGTATAGGGTTAGGGTTTATGTTTCATTTGGGGAACAAGATTGGTTTGAATATATTATATAAAGACAATTTTATTTCAAATAATTGTCAAACATGTGGCTTAGTCTAGTGGTTTGTTTGTATGTGATTGAACAAGGCAACCCGAATTCGAAGCCGAGCGGCCCTCATATATTTTTTGGATTTTATTTCTTAGATTTAAATTCATATTCAAAACATTTATAATGCTTACAAACTTAGAATATTAATAAAAAATTTATTTTTTGTCCAAAATTTATAAAACTTTAGGTTTAGCATCTTGACACTATAAACTTAATTTTCACACCTTTATTTGCAGGAAAATATATTAATTTTATATTCATAAAGATTTAAATTGTTTTAATCATATTTAATTGATTACAAATTCATTTTAAATGATTTTAATCCCAATTTTTTGTGAAAATATTTTTATGAATTAGAAATTTAATCCTAATTTATTGGATCAGAAATATAATAAGTTTTTATAGATTTTCCTATTTTAATTATTAAAATACATTTAAATTCAATAAATAAGTTTCAAATACAAATAAAATGAGAAAAAATATGGAATATTTATTTTGAACATTGAATGTTTTTATTTTTCACAAAAGTTCATTTTTGAACCATATCTTGTATATTAATTATATTTATGATATTTAAATACAATAAATCATTTATTAATTTATAATACTTAAAATCGGTTTTATAAATTTAATGTTTTATAAAGTAAAAAATTGTTTATGCTCTAAAGACGGAATCATCAATATTTGACTCAAGTGTGTATATTTTATATTTATTTGTTCAATTATTTCTAAATATTGTAATTATATAACTATAATTTCAAGCAATTAATTTAATTCTTTTATCCCAATTATTTGGAACTACTTCTTAACTAAATAATCAATTGGTAATAAGTATATAACGTAATCACAATTATAAACTTTTTCATATTATTTTTTATATACAAGTTTTATATTAATTCGATTTATCATAAAAACTTTAATTCTCCAAATCGACTTAGCAAACCCTAATGCCTTAGAATCCTAGATACCTTAAACTTTTAAGAAATTCCTCTTATTAGTATTCTTATACGTTATAGGTAGAATTATTCAGAATTCTCATTCCTTCTCTCATGACAGCTTAAGTTGGATTTTGATCGCTTTCGCAAACTGTGAGTTTACTTATCCCCTTTTTCATTTTTACACTTTTGGGGTGAAACATGTAGACATATACAAACTTACACATTAACTTACACATAATATTTTATACGTTTACAATTCATATATGTGTCTCGTTATCTTTTTGCTTTATGCTAGGCTTAAACGTAGTTACTTACATTATTTACTAGAAATTGTTTTGTTCAAATGCTTAAATGTTCAAATCGACATAACACATGTTACGGTGCCCATATAATTTTGAAACGTGTTAGTATGCTTTATGTGAATCATATTCGTTTGACTTAATCATGTTTGTTTACTACGTGTTTACATACTTCCTTGATAAATCTTGAAACATGAGTTGTAGAACATATTCTTTAAACTTGTATTATATGTATATAAACCAAGTATGCTCACCGACATGTTGTATGTTGACAAAATTATTTTCGTACACGTTTTAGGTTTATGCTTGTTGACTATGTTAGAACTTGGGAAGTAGATGAAGTGATCAATAGAAGTTGTTGGTACATATGTAATCTCATTTTTTGTAAAACAATTTATAATTAATCTTATTTACACTTTACTACCATGAGCTTTTGAACAATCGTCACTACGACACCCCAATGATTCTGCCATTGATTGGGGTGTTACATATTAATGTGTGTTTAATAATAACAATATATATCTAAGTCTAGGTAGGTAATACCGGTTATGTGACAGACCGGTTAGAAGGTTGACTATTGGTAGTTATATGGATCTGTGAACAGTTGTGACAGTTAGTTCCCGCCGGATCACGTTGCATAAATAGGGTTAACTATCATTAATAAGCATTATTGATTTCAATTATATATCATTGTTGTTGTTTATACCTAAATTCAACATTTAGATCTTTCACACCTCGCCAGATAGCCCGACATGGGGGGGATTGTTGTAATTATAACTCAACTAATACTTCAGGGACGTAAAGTAAAAGTTTGTTTTGCATGGGGTGTTTAATATGCATGCAACGGTCCTAGGTTTTAAATAAGCATTAACAAAATCCCGTTGGAGTCCAGTCAATAAGAAGACCTAGTTTGCTGCAATTAGTTAGCCAAGTTTGTTATTTTTATTGTTAATTAAGTTGATCCTTGCTTCTGTCATTTGTATCGGGTATTCTGAAAACTTACTCAGCAATAACAATAGCAATTACATTTGACTAGGGGTGTGCAAAAAACCGAATTAACTTAACCATAACCAAATTAACCGACAAAACCGAACCGAAAAAACCAAAAACCAAACCAAATAAAAAAATCTACGGATCGGTTAATTATTTTTCTAAAAACAAAAGTAGCTAGTCGGTTATGGGTATAAATTTTTACATACTTACCATAACCGAACCGAACTGACATGTAGTAAAATCTTTGTCGGATTTTGGACTTTTCACCAAAAAAGTTTTTTGAATTTACAGGTCATATCGTTTTGGTTGAACGTTTGTTTGAATTTATAGATTCATGTCATTTTCATTAAATATTCAGTAATAATCAATATTAATAGTATAGATTATATGTAGTTTTTAATGGTATATAATATACAAATATCTAGAAATGTGTACTAGCAATTTATTATTTATTAAAAAAATTCAAACCCAAACTTTTAGACCTGAATGCACAATTTTATTTTTTTGGGTTGTTTTTAGCTTGGCCAAATTTCATGGTTAACCGACCAAGAACCACCCACCATCACTTTCATAACCTATCAACCAAAATTGCCATAACCGATTGGGATATGTTAAGAGGGACTGCTGGTTTAATGAGGAGGCTCAAGTGAATATAGCAAATCAAGAAACCAATGAACTAGAAACTAATGAAGAACAATATCGCTTCCTGACATTTACTTCAACACAAATTGAGGTTACAAAAACTCAACCTTTCTTACTAATGACAAAACTCAGCAACACCATATGTTTTAAATTTTTTTATGGTTTATTGATTCTGGGTGTTCCAATCATATGACTGAATCAATACAAAGTTGTAAAAACCTCAATGAAACTTCCAAACGTTCTGTAAAACTTGATGATAAGAAAGAAATAAAGGTAGAAGGAATTGGTCAAGTGAAAGTTAACACACCTAGTGGACAATACAAACTGATTGATGATGTCTATTATGCCATACAACTTGAGTATAATTTTATAAGTGTGGAAAAACGATCATGAGAAAAACCTATGCTCTTTTATTTGATGATGATGCTTTTATCATAATCAATAACAAGACTTTTGTCACATTGATGAAAGTTGGGTTTGAAAAGAACAATATGTTTCTCATGGACCTAAGACTCATAATGAAGAACCAAGCAAATAAGATAGTGCAGCAATTCTGTGGCATGAAAGATATATTCATCTTCATTATCTAGGACTTCAACTACACAGTCAAGGTATGGTTTATGATCTACCAAAGTTAAGGTTTTGAGTAAATGTGAAGTTTATGTTCTTGGCAAATAAGCCAAGCAACCAATTCACACAAGTACTTGGCGTGCTAAGCATAAACATGAATTGGTCTACTCTAATTTTTGTGGACCAATGCAAGTGTCAAGTATAGAGCGCAACAAGTATTTCTTACTATTTATAGACGATTATTCAAGAATGTGTTGTGTTTACATTATTGAAAAGAATGCTAAAGTATTTTCAAAGTTTAAACACTTTAAAGCATTGGTAGAAAACGGAAGTGAATGCAAGATCAATATATACCCTCAAGACTGATTGAGGTGGTGAATACACTTATAATGAATTCAATAAATTCTATGAAGATAATGGAATTAAAAGGATCATGAACCCTCATTATACTCCAAAAACCAATGGAGTAAGTGAAAGGAAGAATAGATATGTACTTTGTCTCATGAAAAAGCTTTATGAAATCTGGAGGTTTCCCTAAGTATTTTTGGGCTGAAGCAACTGCTACAACAGTATATCACTATTCTCGACATTTCTCCCACAAAAGTTCTACATCAAAAAACACCTTATGAAGTTTGGAGAGGTGTGAAACCACATGTGAAGAATTTGAAAGTTTTTGGATGTATTGCCTATTCACTTACTCCAAGACAATTAAAACATAAATTAGATGACCATTCTGAAAAGTGCATCATGATATGTTATACATCTCAACCACTTGGTTAGTACAGGCTTTATAATCCAGTCACTAAGAAGATTTTAAGTAGAAGGGGTCCAAAGTTCTTTTAAGAGTCCAGTTAGGATTAGAAAGGCAAATTGGTTGAAGAAAACTACAAGTTTTTGGTTGATCCTACTTTGGTGAGTGAGATTGATTGGGAGAACATCTCCTATGAATCCACTCAATCAAATCATGTAGAAACAAGTAACACATCTCAAGCAAAACTCTCCTGCAATGCCCTCAAATGAAGCTACTTAGTGTACACAAGACTCATCCAGTTCAAGTTCAGGTTTACTTAATTATAGAAGTCTGCATGATATTTATGCTAACTGTCAGTTTGCACTCACTGCAGCTGATCCAGATACCTATGATGAAGCTGCTAGAAAGAGAGAATGGCAAGAAGCCATGAATGAAAAAATGAACTCAATTGTAAAAAATGATACTTGGAGTTTGGTTGATCAACCAAAAGAAACAAATTTGATTGGTGTTAAATGGCTATACAAGGAATAGGGGTTGTCATACCCTCAAATTCCACTTGCGGAGTTTTACCGCAAGGCGCGTAACACACCGGGATCTAAGTCAACGGCCACAATAAATGACAACTAAATGAGAAAAGAACGTAACCCAAACCATACAGTTTTTAAAAGGTAGGGGAAACATAATTTAAGTTTACAACCCAAAGTAAAGATAAGTAGTTTAAATAGGTAATGTTAAACAAAGACATAAAGATAGTGATGGATGTTGTGCGACTCCATGCATCCTAGCCATGTGCAGCTACCTTAGTAACCTGAGAAAACATGTTAAAATGTTTCAACATGATATGCTGGTAAGTTCATAGGTTTTTATAAAAACAGTTCCATAATTATGAAAGATCATATTCGTTATTACTATGTTATATGAACGTTAACTAGACGTTAAGTATGTTACGACTGTGATTGAAACCATTGCTAACTGTGTTATTCCATAAGTGTGTACCTTTTGGACTATCGTCATCCCGGTAGGCCCTGTATGTTCGAGACAACATGCACCCGTCTAACCTCTAGTTGACTCAAGTGGGGTTTTTCAGGCCTAATAGATTTATTCGCATTTCCCCGCTATATACCCATATTAGTGGTTTCCTTGGGATTTAGATGAGTCGCATAGTAAACAAAAGATAACACTAGTAAAATATGATGTTTAAGTAACCAAACTGTGTAGCATGTTTCTTTACCATGAGAAAATATGTAAAAGTGGGGTTGTGAAACTCACCTTCCATTCTTCGAAAATAGACAACTGACCGTGTGATGATCGTTCCTAATACCGGTGACCTATCATAAAATGCTTATAAGTGTTTTAACTAATAATCTGTGGGTTAACTAGTCTCTGATTGTCCAGACCATGATTGTGTGTGTTTAAAACGTGTTTGAATGTTTGACTCGACCACACGGGACAAGACCCGACATCCCGTTGATGACCCGATGTACCCGTGTTAGTCAAATACAAGTAAAAAGGTATTCGCGTGTTGATACGCACCTTATACAAATAACAGTTCGAAAAACCTAACATATAGTTCAAATAATGCACATAGGAGTTATAACGCGTTTTACGAGGTTCCTAGACATGTCACAGGGCTTGAAATATGTTTCTAGGTGTCAAAACATGTTACGGGGTTCCAAATCGCACTTCCGGCATCAAAACACACGACTGACCATTAAAACACACGTCTAGCATCAAAACAGGCGACTATGACTCATAGTCGCCCCAAAACCATAATAGTATGGGAGCTAGTTGCCCCAAACCAGGCGACTACTATGAAACCATAGTCACCTAATCTGCAGGCTAGGTGCCATTTTGCGCGCGAAGCCCTCCAAATCAGATCTGAATCACGTTGTGACACCCCAATCATTAAACAACCCAACCCTATCAATAATCCCCCAAATAGTCATTTGATTAACACGTTAATTGCAAGTATTACACAAAATAGAATAATATTATGGATATGTCTCATCATTGTATGAAAACATTACCCTAAATGGCAAATAATCATATTTCATCACATAATCATGTTCCAGACATCATCATGTTATTGTTATATCACTCTAGCATAATCCCTAACAAGTTTCAATCATCAAAGCATCATATATCATCCTAAATCCTTCTAACACCTTCAAACGGGTCAAAACTCATATTATTTATACTCTCCTCCTGCAACCCGTAATCATGTTCCAGACATCATCATGCTTGAAAATGATGTTTTAAGCTTGGAAATGGTAGATTTAGGGAAAAAAAAAACAGGTTTCAGAGGTTAAGGATGGTGTATGAGCACTTTGGGGCGAGCTAGGATTGCGCAAATGATGTTTTGCAAGTCAAAGATGGAATTTATAGGTGTTTCTAGTCGTGCTAGACATTCTGGGGGACTACGGGTTGCAGGAGGAGAGTATGAACCACAGTCGTCCCCTTTTCACACTACTATGAATCATATTCGTCCCCTTTTTACACTACTATGAATCATAGTCGTCCCATTTTTACACGACTATGAATCCTAGTCGTCCCCTATTTACACGACTATGAACCATAGTCGTCCCTTGCAAGGCTATTTGGTTTTTGACGCGTTATTTGCTAATTTAACACATTAATTCACGTATCCACATATCGACAAGTTATATAATGATTGTAAAACACTTATTACTTGTTAACTAACACGTTTAGGTTAATTCACCAACCTCCAGGACTCGAGACTCACGTGTGTGCGTTTTTACCCGGTGATCCTCTGAGTCACCAACCCTTGGACATATATGTATAACTGACTTCCGATGAATCCCCAGACCATCGAACGAGGAATCATCATAATGACTCTAATGGACTCTCGGTGATTCCCGAATCACCGAATTGACTTAATTAGACTAGTTAAGTATGTTTCAGAAATGTTTTACTAAGGTAGACTTATAAGTTTGATATAAGTTATTAACCTATGTATGCCACCAGTCCAGTCCAATCCGTTCCAGAATTGCGAACGGTCCGACATAACGAGGATTCAGTTTACCATGCTTCCCAAAGCGTATAACGCCCTTCCATGGATAAACTTTCAAAAGTACCCTGTCGACGACTTGGAATTCCAACGGTTTGCGATGACGATCGGTATAGTTCTTTTAACAGAAGTTCCGGACTAGTGAGCTGGCTCTCACCCACTTCGCCCCAACAGAGAGGAGACCGACATTTACGCCCATTAAGAGCCTCGAACGGAGCTGCCTTGATGCTAGAATGGTAACTGTTGTTGTAAGAGAAGTCCACCAATGGTAGGTGATTCTCCCAACCCTTACCAAAATCGATAACACAGGCCCTGAGCATATCCACCATAGTTTGAATTGTCAGCTCACTCTGACCATCAGTTTGTGGATTATAAGTCGTACTCATATCCAACCGAGTACACAAGGATTTTTGCAACTCTTTCCAGAAATGAGAAGTAAAATGAGAATCACGATCTGAAATAATAGACACACACACCCTGTGCCCAGAAACCACTTCTTAAGATAGAAGCGAGCCAACTGCTCCAACTTATCATTTTTCTTAATAGCCAAGAAGTGTGCGGATTTAGTCAACTAATCGACAATCACCCAAATAGTATCACAGCCACTTGGTGACTTCAGAAGCTTGGTCACAAAATCCATTGCGATTCGTTTCCACTTCCATTCAGGAATTTCAAGTTGCTGAAGGAGACCAGATGGCTTCTGATATTCAACCTTGAATTTAGAACAAGTCAAACACTTGCTTACATACGAAGCTATATCAGCCTTCATGTTTGGCCACTAATAAAGTATCTTCAAATCATGATACATCTTATCGGAGCCTGGATGAATAGAGTACCGAGATTTGTGAGCTTCATCCAAGACAAGCTCCCGCAATTTACCGAACAAGGGAATCCAAACGCGCTCTGCAAAGTAATGTAGGCCGACAGACCTAAGTTCAAGATGCTTATCTGCACCATGAATGGTTTCAACTTTAAGGTTTTCCACATTCAAAGCTTCTTGTTGCGCATAATGGATTCGGCCAGGCAAACCAGAATGAATGGTGAGCTGCAAAGCTCGAACACGATGAGGTTTAACGGATTCCTTCCTTCATAAGGTTTTTGCGACAACATTTGCCTTACTAGGATGGTACTTGATATCACAATCATAATCGTTCAGGAGTTCCACCCATCGACGTTGTTGCATGTTCAAATCCTTCTGATTAAAGATATGTTGAAGACTCCTGTGATCGGTATAAATTGTGCAGTTGGTACCTGATGTGCTTGGTTTTAGTAATTAGTAATGATGTCATTTTTCCCGGTGCCAAAAACTTGATGTGTTAATTTCGAAACATTGGTTTTGGGTAAAAGACTATTTTTTAGTAAACCTTTGAACAAGTTTTAAATTTATAAGTAAATGATAAATAGTTAGAAACTAAAACCAACATGTAGGCAAAGAACCTGACGTGTATAGTATAGATTTATAGCGTAAATACCGAGTATCGTATTCCAAAGAACACACTTTCCCCTACTCAACCTTTTATCACATTAATTAATCGAGTTTGAAAAAGAAAATAAAACGGAGGGGTTCTAAAAGAAAAATGGTTTTGAAAAGGGTTTGGTTTTAAAATAAAAAGATAAAAATAGTAGGGATAGTAAAGTTGCACATCTCGGGGACCCTCCGTATAAGTAGTCAATTTTATTAATAAATCAATATTAAGATTAGTTATCGGTGAGGAGAACATGGGTGAACGGTCCCTTAAGAGTTGGGGATGATAAAAGAAATAAACAAGGGATGACGTTCTGGCCACTCTATGGGTCACGCATAGGGGAAGTGTAAGAGTCCCCATAAAGGTGTCTTCGGACTGCTGGCCCGTAAGTCGGTCTTCTCCTGATTGACAATGTGGTGTTACCTAACTCACATTGTCGTGCAGCTTTTTGGAAAGCTTGGGTCCTGCTTTTTAGGCACTTCCCAAACCACCGCCAAGTCATTCGTTTAAGCACTGGGTTCTCTAGTTTATCTTCTTAAATTAATGTAAAGGTTTAATTTCGACCGGGAACACCTTCCACCTCATTTAGCTCTTGCTTTCCGTACCGAAGGATCTCTCTTATAGTCAGCATGAGTGACAGCGTATCCTCTAAGAAGTTCACGGCTTTGTACTAACGAGAACTAGATAAAATATTCTTGTTTAATTTATTTTTAAAAAGTGACAACTTAATAATTTATTGATCAGATAAATTTTTAGTTTGGTTTAGTGAGCATATGACTTAACAAACCCAACCCCTAACCTCTCGAGATGAATGAAATCCTTAACAAATGTGGAACATAATTCCAAGGGTGTGCAATCCGAAGATCACTGGTGCGCCCATAGGGAATCCTCCTTTTGCCAAGAAAGTCACTCATGTGTCTCGTAAGAACCATTAACGTGTCACTCGGATCTGGTCCACTTCAGAAGCCATTTCTTAGATCCCGATTTGAATATCAGAAGCCTGAAGGATTGTTGGGTCTGCTGACCTGGAGAAGAACAGATGATTGAAAAGCCAAAACATGCTAACAGTTGATCCACACAATAAACAGTCCTTACAACATACTTCTCCCAAAAGACTGATGACTCTAACAACTGTTCCATCTAAACAACTGCTATGACAACTGCTGATACAAAGGACTGCTGAATAACCACTGATGAAGAACAACTGCTGACCAAAGGTCTGATGAAGAACAACTGCTGATCCAAGTACTGAAGACTAAAGCACTGTTGGAGCCAATAGCACTTAGGCTCCAGCATAGGATACAAGACCATCAGAGTTTTCTCTCAACAGTAGTTTACCTTCAGTGTTTTCAATGTAACAGTAGTTTGTAATAGGCAGATGTTTTATGTTTGTTATTCCATTAAAGGTCACTGTCTTAAGGTGACGTCAGCCTAGGTCATCAGTAGTTTAGGTTTGTCTATAAATAGAACAGTGCTTGTACTGTTCTATTGCATCACACACACAAACATTCTCTCAGACAAACAATCACTGTGTGATCAGGCTGAGGGGGAGTACTTGTATGATTGTAATCTTTTAGATAAATGAAAGCATTCGATCAGAAAACATTTACTCTCATGTTTTGATTAATAGTTTATCATTCCGCTGCACTTTCCATCTATATTCATATCACTCTTATCATTCTTAGTTAAACATAATCAAAACAATCAAACTCAGATCCTAACAATTGGTATCAGAGCTTGGTCAATTAAATTCAATTTAATATAAACAGATCAGCTCACAATTATTGATATCGTTTGTCTGTTGGATTGAAAACAGAGTAATAGTTTAATTTCGATTCAACCGTTTTTAAACAGACTTTGTTTTTTGAAAAATCAGAGACTGGCTTCAATCTATCACGATCCACATAACACTGGCACGAACAACAAGCCACCGATGCTTGTCAGATCTGAATACAATATCTGCCAACGTCGGATGAGCCATGTTCTAGCTCAACAGAACACTGGGTGTTGGAAGTCGGTTATCTTCGGACCACATGTTCCGATGGTGCCGAGTACTAAAGATCCCAAGGTTCAGGAGCCAAAGAAACTTGAAAACTACTCCGACCAGGATTTTCAGAAAATTGAGTTAGATGCTAAGGCCTTCAGTATTGTGGCCATGGCTCTACCCAATGATATATATGCTGGGCTGTTACACTGTAACAGTGCAAAGGAGTTGTGGGATGCACTGAAAGAACAATTTGGTGGGACTGAGGAGGTTATTGAAAACAATCGTGAAATACATAACCAACAATATGAAACATTCAGTCATCTCAAGGGAGAGTCATTAACTCAACAATTTGAGAGGTTTAACTGTCTCATTAGTGAACTAAAATTGATTGGTCTTACTTACCCTCATTCAACCCTGAACCATAGGTTTTTAAGATCATTACCAGACAAATGGGACACTATTGCTATTGTTATGAGAAACTCGATTGGATTTAAGGACCTATCACTGACCCAGCTTCATGGTAAGCTCTTGACCTATGAGAGAGAGCTTAACCAAAAAAAGAAGCTCCAGGATTCTGGAAAAGTGTCTGATGATTATGTATTTGGGAATACAGGACTTTTGGGTCATGATGAGGTGCCTGGAAATATTAAGGATCAGAGTTATGATCATTTCGTTGACATAACTTCAGGTTTTAACTCAGGATTTAACTCTGATTCTTATTCACCAAACTATGCTTTCACAGCAAGTGGTGGTGATATCCAGGCATCTGATAACATATCCTTTGAGTATGATGACCTGAAATACTTTGACCCTGATGATTTGGAAGAAATGGACATTATGCACCAATTGGCCCTTCTCAGTGTAAGAACTAACAATTTTTACAAGAAAACTGGGAGAAGGTTTCCAGGGTTAACTGGCAGATCAAAGGTTGGGTTGGATAAATCAAAGATAAAGTGTTACAAATGTCATAGACTTGGTCATTTTGCTAGGGAATGTAGGAGTCAACATGGTACACCTATAATCACCTATCCAAATCAAAGACCTCAGACCAACACTTATCAAAATTCCTATAATACCCCTGGACCAAATGTGCAAAACACTGCTCATTTTGCATAGTCCTCAAACACTGTTCCTGTCCAGTATGTCCAAACCACTGTTCCTCAGATCCACTATGTGCAAACACCTGTTGCTCAAGCATCTGTGCAAACGACTGTTGCTCCATCCTCTGCTCCTGCAGAGACCAGTCAACAGAGCTTCTTTACACAAGGCTTTGTTGATTGGAGCAGTCTACCAGATGAGTTAACAGATGAAAATTTTGCATTAGTTGCCAAAGCTGAAAATGAACCAGAAAACTTTTGTTTCATGGCTATGGTAGATGAGGATGAATCTGAGGAGGTGGTGACTGAATCTAATGTTGTGACTGATGATGTTGTTGATGAAGTTGTTACAGGTGAAAAACCTGAAGAAGAGGTTGTGAATCTCTCAGATCCCTGGGGTGCATCTGATGATTGTGAGTGCAAGTGTGATTGTGCATTGATGGCCGCTGCTAAGGTATCTCCTCAAATTCTTAAGGATTTGTGTTCTGACAGATGTGTAATAGCATTTGCTAACATCAAAGAGGTGAATGAAAACCTTAGAAAGAAAATTTTAGATGATGAAGTTAAATTTGAGAAACTTTCCAAAGATTTAAAAACAAGTTTAACTGAAAAGGAATCTGAAATAAGCAGCTTAAAACATGAAGCAACCATAACCAAAGACCAGCTCCAAACTATGATATCAAAATATCAGAGTTGTAAAAGCGAGCTTGAGTCCACCCAAGTTGAATGTGAGAAATGGGTGGAATCATGTAGAGGATTTGAGATGCTACTCAACAAACAAACCAAAAGTCATGTGAAGTTTGGTTTTGGTTTTGAAACCACTGCTCCAGCTTTTGAAAAACTTACAAAAGGGGTCAAAAGTCTGTTGAGATAGTTCCAACAAACCTGCAGGGTCAAGAGATTAAAATCACTGAACCAAATGGTAAGAAATTTTTTCTTGAAAAACCAGAAGGTTCCTCATCATTCACTGAACTCGAAAAGTATGAATTTAAACCTACCTGGTCTGATGAGTGTGATACTCTTGAGAATTTTAAACCTGTTGATTTTAAAACACCTGAAGGAAAGACAGCTCCTCAGGCAAAAGTCATTCCCTTGAAAAACCTTCCAGCAGATGCTCAAACATCTGCTGAAAAGAAGGCTGAAAAAGGGAAGAAGAAAGAAAAGACTGTCCACTTGTTCTGTGATTTCTGTGAAAAGAAGAATCATCTCACTAAAAACTGTTTTCTTCTAAAAGCATATGACATTAACAAAGGAACAAGTGTATGTGATTCCAAAGCCACATGTTCAATATGTGGGAAAAAGAATCACAAAACCAAAGAGTGCTTGTATCTCAAAAATTTTGATGTGAAAATACAAGAATACAAAGCTAAAACTCTTACAAAACCTGGGGTAAGTACTTCAAAAGGAAAGCCCAAACAGACTTTCACTCCTGTCCAAACATCTATTACTAAAAGTCTTGAAACATTTGATCCTAGGGATGTCCAAGTAACAGATGCTCCACCCACAAGCAAATACCCAAGAGGATATGGACAACCACCATGTCATAGTCTGTCACATGTTTATGAGGAGCCAAAGAGACCCTCTAAACCAAGAGTGAACAGAAATCCCTATGGGTATTATCATCTGTCTGGAAGTGATCAAACAACTGTTGCCCCAAGTGTTGACATTCAAGCACTGGCAAATGGTCAGCAGCAGTTGTTGAACTTGATTCAAAAATTAGTTCAAACCACTGATCATCTTCCAAAGCTTGAGTCTGAAAAGTCTGAGGACCCATCCAAAGCTAACTTGGCTTTGGACACTCACCAAAACTAATCCATTACTGCTGTGCAGGGAGCTTCTGCTTGTTTAGATAGTCTTTGGTATGTAGATAGTGGAGGCTCCAGGCACATGACAGGATGTAGAGCCCTTCTTCTGGACTTCTTAGCTCATGGAGGGGGTGATATATCCTTTGGTAATGATTCAAAAGGTAAGGTGTTGGGGTCAGGGACTGTGCAAGCTGGGAAACTCAAGTTTGAAAATGTCAATCTTATTGATAATCTCAAGTTTAATCTTCTGAGTGTTTCACAAATGAGTGACAAAGGTTATGGCTCATTCTTCACAAAGAAGACTTGCAAGATTATTGGGCCAGAAGTGGTGAAAAAGATTGATACCATCATTGCTGAGAGCAAAGCATAACTTGTTGCTCATAGAAGTGGCAATGTGTATGTTGTTGATATGTTAAAGGACAATCATATGGCAAATGTCTGTTTGTTTTCTGCTGCATCCACAAAGGAGACATAATTGTGGCATAGGAGACTGGGTCATACCAACCTTAACACTATCAATATACTCTCTAAACAAAGTCTTGTCAGAGGTTTACCATCAAAAGAATTCAAATGTGATGAGCATTGTGTTTCTTGTTTAAAAGGGAAACAACATAAAAGCTCTTACAAATCCATTGATGAGTCCAAAACTAGTCAATGTCTACAATTGTTGCACATGGACTTGTTTGGCCCTGTTAAAATCATGAGTCTAAGAAGAAAAAGATTTTGTCTTGTCATAGTTGATGATTTTTCTAGGTTTACATGGACTTACTTTTTACATTCTAAGGATGAGACTGCAGGTATATTGAAGGACTTTGTCACAAAAGTTGAAAAACAATATGACTTGCCAGTAAAAGTCTTCAGGAGTGACAATGGAACAGAGTTTAAAAATAAGGAGTTGGATGACTTCTGCGTGTCAAAAGGAATTATGAGGCAGTACAGCATTCCAAGAACACCAGAGCAAAATGGGGTGGTTGAGAGGAAAAATAGAACTCTTATCGAAGCTGCAAGAACCATGTTAGCAAACTCTGGTTTACCACTGTCCTTTTGGGCAGAAGCTGTAAACACTGCTTGCTATGTTCAAAACAGAGTTTTGATCAACCCTAGACATCAAAAAACTACTTATGAAATTTTGTTCAAAATCAAACCATTAATTTCATTTTTCAAAATCTTTGGCTGCCCATTTTCATTTTAAATCTTAAAGATTCCATTTCAAAATTTGCAGCCAAAGTAGATTGTGGTTATTTTCTGGGATATTCTTCTACTGCCAAGGCTTATAAAGTGTTTAACACAAAGACCAAGACAATAGAAGAAACTCTGAATGTAAAGTTCAATGAACTTTCATCTCTAAAAATCCCAGCAAATCCTGCTGAACTATTTGATTTAGATAAATTCAAATTTGAAGATATCACTGTTAAAACTAATAATGCAGGTATTCCACAGTCTCCACAGCAAGATTACAGAATGGATGTTGTGATTCCTAATCACTATAAAATCTATTCTGCATCTGAGGATACAGCTGTTCAAAACAACTGTCAAAACTCTGCCCAAGCTGAGTCAACCACTGTTGGCCAGTCTTGCCCTCAAACCACTGCTTCACCTCTCACATCCACTGAACAATCATCTGTTGACAAAAGTCAATCCTCTGTTGACAAAAGTCAGTCCACTTTTACACCACTTGGACTCATTCCCCCACTTCCATTCCAAACATCTGATGGCACTACAGAAGTGCAAACAGATGTTACATCAACAGAGTCACCAAACCTCTGTCCTTCACCTCAAAATGCCATCATACCATATCAGGGAGATCTTATCTACCTAAGAGCTCATCCACCAGACCAGATCATTGGCAACATCAGAGAGGGTGTGCTCACAAGAAGCCAATCTTCCAATATCTGTCTTTTTGCAGGGTTTCTATCTCTCACACAACCTGTCAAGTACCAAGAGGCACTGAAAGACAACAGTTGGGTAGAAGCTATGCAAGAAGAACTCCTTCGGTTTAAAAGACAACAAGTATGGGAGCTTGTACCACTGCCTAAGGATGTTTGTCCTATAGGAACAAAGTGGGTCTTCAAAAACAAAACTGATGAAAGGGGTATTGTTGTCAAGAATAAAGCCAGGCTTGTGGTTCAAGGCTTCAGACAAGAAGAAGGAATAGATTATGATGAAACTTTTGCTCCTGTAGCAAGACTAGAAGCCATCAGACTATTCTTAGCCTTTGCTGTCAACCACAACATAAAGGTGTATCAGATGGACATCAAATGTGCTTTCCTTTATGGAAAAATTCAGGAGGAAGTCTATGTATGTCAACCACCTGGTTTTGAAGACACATTCCATCCTGACTATGTCTACAAGCTCAACAAAGCTCTGTATGGACTCAAACAAGCACCAAGGGCCTGGTATGAAACTCTTTCCACATTTCTCTTATCCATTGGCTTCACAAGGGGTAAAATTGACAAAACTTTATTTTTAAAATGAAAAGGGAAAGACTTAATGATTGTTCAAATATATGTGGATGACATCATTTTTGGATCCACATGTAACCAAATGTGTGAAGAGTTCAGAAAACTCATGACAGCAGAGTTTGAGATGAGTGCCATGGGTGAACTTCAGTGTTTCCTTGGTCTTCAAGTGAAACAACTGCAAAATGGCACATTCATTCACCAAAACAAATATGTAAAGAATTTATTAACCAGATTTGAGATGAATGATTGTAAGCCATGTAGTACACCCATGAGTACAGTCAAGCTACTCAATATTGATGACAAGGATGAACTGGTTGATCAAACACATTATAGATGCATGATTGGGTCTTTACTGTACTTAACTGCATCTAGGCCAGACATTATGTTTGCCACCTGTGTCTGTGCAAGATCCCAGGCTTCACCCAGAAAGTCAAACCTTATTGCTGTGAAAAGGATATTCAGATACCTCAAAGGTGCTCCCACACTTGGTATCTGGTATCCTGCTAATGGAAACATTGAGCTTTCAGGTTATTCAGATAGTGATTTTGCTGGCTGTCACACCACAAGAAAGTCCACATCAGGAGGGTGCCAATTTCTAGGGAATGCCTTAGTCTCCTGGCAAAGCAAAAAGCAGGCAGTTGTTTCAACCTCAACAGCTGAAGCTGAATACATTGCTGCTGCAAGCTGTACAGCCCAACTCATGTGGCTTCAAAATCAATTGCTGGATTTTGGGATAACTGCATTACAGACTCCACTCATGTTGGATAGTCAAGCTGCTGAAAATATCATCAAAAATCCAGTCTCTCATTCCACTACCAAACACATTGACATCAGACATCATTTTGTCAGAGATAGCTATGAAAAAGGTTTGATTTCTCTGCACCATGTTCCAACAGAGGATCAGTTGGCAGATGTGTTGACAAAAGCTTTAGACACATCTACCTTTACAAATCTGATTTCTAGAATTGGTATGCTAAACATGGATTAACAACAATGTTTTTAATAAAAACATTAAAATGTTTCAGAAAATCAAAATTTCTCCTTAAAAATAGCTTTTTGGTTGAAAAATCTGTTTCAAACATCTGATCAGATAAAACAACCACTGTTTCATTCATATCCACTGATTGGTTGAAAAATCTGTTTCAAAACATCTGATCAGATAAAACAACTGTTTCGTTATCTATATATATCTATACTATACCTATACATAATAATAATAAAAATAAATAAAAATAAATAAATAAAAAAAATATATATATACAACAGTTGGATCCATCAGCTGTTTGTATAAGCTGTTTGCCAAAACAGCTGTTCTCCACCAGATGCTTTATCCATCAGATGTTTGCAACGTCTGCTCTTACAAGCAGAGTTTTGGCCACATCAGCGGTTTCCCCTGAGCCTATAAAAACCCTGTTTTATCACAACAGATGTTACACTGTCTCATTGTATTCAAAATACAGAAACCGTGTTCTTCGCTCTCAAACCCTTACTCAAAATTTCATTCCTTTTCACCTTCGGATTCCATTAAAATGGATCTTCAAGCCAAAGCCACCCACAATTGTCTCCCATATCTGGTTAAAACAGATGATAACACATCATTCCATTCCACCATTGACATTCTCCTAAATTCCAAATATCTACCCATCTTAACCGCTGACGCTCCCATCTACATTGATACTCTCCAAGAGTTCTGGTTGAATGCTGAGTTCTTATTACAAGACAAAAAGCCTACTTCCATTATTTCCAAAATTGGAGAAACAAGTGTCATCCTTACTCCTGAACTCATATCCACAACCTTCTCCCTCAATGACCTGGCAGGTAAGGACTCCTTCACAAAAACAGAGCTTCACACTGAGTTTCAAGAACGAGGGTATGATGGTCAGATGACTGGGTCAACACTTTTCAAAAAGTTTTTCCCACCAGTCATGAAATTTTTCTTCCATACCCTCCTTCTATGTGTCTCCGCTAAGTCCACATCCTTCAATGAAATCCCATTAAGGATGCAATATCTGGGCTATGCCATGTTGTCAAACTCTGACTTCAATCTTTCCCAGGGATTGTTTATGGACCTAGTGTCAAATGTGAAAGCAATTAAGTCTGGGTCAAACAATGATTTTCTAATTTACCCAAGAATTTTTAGTGTAATCCTACCAAAGGCCTTACCAGAAAAAGTTTTCAAAAAGGGTGAGGCAATGCAAATGAAAAGCTTAACTGATGAAACTTTCACTAGAATGCTGGGTGGAAGTACCCAAGAAAAAGTGTCAAAGGTGTCCAAAGTTTCCAAAACACAAACAAAGAGGACAAAGTCAACTACTGTTGTCAAAACCTCTGTTGTTGAGCCCACTGCTCCTGGTGATCATGGCAATACATCCAGTGCTGTGAAACCCACACCAGCCACTTCCAAAAGAAAACGTCCATCCACAAAAACCACCACTCAACCACAAATGAGACTTCTGGATGATGAGGTACCAGAAGATAACTCTGTTGCACCACCCAAGCAACCAGAAACCACTGTTGTTACTTCCTCACAACAGTTGGACATACCTCAACCTAACCAAACTCCTCATGAATCCTCACAAAAGGATCATGTTGTAAGCCAAGGGGAAACACATCATGATACATTTGAGTCACTTGGCCAAATGTTCACAAGCCCCTCTCCCAGGGCTAATTCTCTTCTTACTCCTCCACCCTCACCATCACATGTTCAACAAACCATGCAACCTCTGTTTGAGGCTATTGACAAAACTCAGGAAAATCCCAGTTCCTCTCTTTCACCTGTCAATGAGAGTATACCTCCACAAGTGACTGGGACTGAGGAAATTCAATCAGCCATCCCACAAACAGATGAGGAGGTTACACCCCTATAGTTCAATGCAACTCTAGGTGAGTTTTCAAGTGGAGCAACCACTACTGATATAGAGACCATTGTCTCACACCAGGACAGTGGTTACATAGCTAAGACTCCCTTGAAGGCAACAACTGATGAGACCACTATAGTGTCCCCAAAATCAGTTGGAAGTCCCCAGTACCAAGAAAAAGGGGCATCTGATTCACCTCTTAGGACTGAATCAGGTAAAACTACCACTGGTAGGGACTCAGATGATCCTATTAACTTAGGAGATGGGTCAAAATACCAAGAATTGATGGACAGAGTTCAAGCAATTGAAACCTCTGTAGCTGACATCAAATCTGATGTCAAGCTTATACTGGGTTCCATAGCAGATCTTTCCAAAAGTCAACCATCAACAGCTGATATAGCTAGTGAGCTATGGAAATCCGTTTCCCCTATTATCATAGCTCACGGAAAACTAGCTGATCAGACCCATGAAACATATATGGCTGAAATCAGAAACATGGTGGATGCAAGGTACAAAGATACACATGCAGACATTCAATCCATCAAAGATCACCTGCTGAAGACCACTGGCTCTGCCCCTACCACCATTCTCAGGGATGAAGATGATGATGACTTCACGGCTGATGATGCCAAAAAGGGGGAGAGTGGCAGAGATAGGCTACCAAAGCTAGATCCCTTTGGTTGTCCACCTTCTAAAAACGGTAAAGCCAAGTCTGCCAACAAACCAGAGGCTAGTCAAACAGCACCACAACAACAACAAGCAACACCATCAGCACCACAACAAACCACTGATAAAAGCAAAGCAGTAGACAACTCTGCAAACAAAGAAGCTGAAAAGGCTGCTCAGGCCAAACAAAAAAGGGCTGACACCTTGGAAGCTAAAGCAGAGTTGTTGGTGGACCTCAAGAAGGAACAACAGCAGGAGGTTGAAGATGTGGGATCCTCAAAAAGGATGAAAATGCCTGCTAGACATGTCAGAAAACCACCATCTAAGCTAAAAACCTCTGTTGACAATACCACTGCTGCTACAACCACTGCCACCCAAAACACTGAAACCACCCAAAACACTGCTCCCCAAACCACTGATAAAACTACTGTCACCCAAACCACTGAAACCACTGCACCTAAACCTACAAACACATCTGAACATACAACCACCAAACCTACACCCAAACCTACATCACCAACCAAATCCCAAACATCTGCTGGTCCTACTAAAAGGTCAACAGATGTTAATCCAACCACTGCTTCCACATCACCATCCCCTAAAATCTTGTACACAAGGAAGAGAAAGTCAACCTTTGTTGTACAGGATGAAAACATACACACATCACCAAATACCACCTCAACTACACAATCCACCCCTATTACGGCTATTCCACTCTCATCATTCTCACCACACACATCCAAACTCAGATCCCATAGACCACCACCAACCATTACTCCATTGGTTGTTTAGTATCACCTTGAACTTGATCTACTCAAGGGGGAATTACAATCCTTCTACAATACTGAACAACCATCTGACAGATCTTTCCCTTCTCTCCCAAATTCCCCTGTTCCCCTAAACATTGATACATATCTTAAATACAAGGGTGAACAGGCAGATGCCATCATTAAGGAGCGATGCAAAGGGAAGGATGACAGGACTGCTCAGGGCATCCATTCAGCAGAGCTTAGCAAAGTCAGAAGGATTGAGGACTTTGCTAAGACCCTAAGCAACTCCATGTCTTCCATGCCTCTCAGTGTTGACTTGGAAAAAGAGGTTAGGGATTCTCTTCTGGAACAGATCTTGGCAACCAAGCCATATAAAGCAACCAAAAAGCAGTTTGCTGGCTGGACCACTCATGCACTAAGAGAATAACTTCTCAGAATAGAAGAGTTGGCCAAAGACCCCAAAGCTAAAATCTCTGCTCCTAATTTTGGCAAAGGCAGAGACCCAGCCAGAGCCTTAAAGTTTAAAAGAATGAGACGAGAGATAGTAGCTGCTGATTATGGGGAGATGAGGTCTGTTGCTAAATGGTCTGAGCTGAGGCTGGTTGAGACATACAAGAGTCTTGAAGAAAACAGAAAGAAGGATCCCAGCCTACCTAGAAAACCTGTCTATCCTGATGAGCCACTGATAAAGAGACCCCAGCAGACTTTTACCTTAGACAGCTTACTTGAAACTTCTGATCTATCAGCTGCTGCAAGAAGACAGTTCAAGAAAAAGAAAGAAATGTCAGAAGAAGATCAGAAGAAGTTTGCTGATACATTTATAAAAGAAGGGCTCTTCAATCAGATACATTTCTTCTCTGATCCCACAACAGAGAAACTCAAGGAACTCATTGGGAGACCTCCATCACCTAACTCATCCAGAATAAAGTTGCATCTCAGCAAATCCGCTGACTCAAAAATTCTAAAATGGAAAGTCAATAAAGACAACCATGAATTGACTCTGCTCAGGTCAGATGGAAAAGTTCAAAAGATAAGCATGGATGATGCATATAGCCTGTGTGCAAATGATCTCCAAACACTGCTGAATCTTGAGCTTGAAAGAGATGTAGAAGACCTATTTGCTTTGGACTTTGAACTTCAATTCAAAGGACAAATTAGAGAAAGTCTGATGAGGAATAAAGATAAGTAAATAAAGCTGAGTTTTGGCATCATCTGTTCTAGGGGGAGATTGTTGGGTCTGCTGACCTGGAGAAGAACAGATGATTGCAAAGCCAAAACATGCTAACAGTTGATCCACACAATAAACAGTCCTTACAACATACTTCTCCCAAAAGACTGATGACTCTAACAACTGTTCCATCCAAACAACTGCTATGACAACTGCTGATACAAAGGACTGCTGAATAACCACTGATGAAGAACAACTGCTGACCAAAGGTCTGATGAAGAACAACTGCTGATCCAAGTACTGAAGACTAAAGCACTGCTGGAGCCAACAGCACTTAGGCTCCAGCAGAGGATACAAGACCATCAGAGTTTTCTCTCAACAGTAGTTTACCTTCAGTGTTTTCAATGTAACAGTAGTTTGTAATAGGCAGATGTTTTATGTTTGTTATTCCGTTAGAGGTCACTGTCTTAAGGTGACGTCAGCCTAGGTCATCAGTGGTTTAGGTTTGTCTATAAATAGAACAGTGCTTGTACTGTTCTATTGCATCACACACACAAACATTCTCTCAGACAAACAATCACTGTGTGATCAGGCTGAGGGGGAGTACTTGTATGATTGTAATCTTTTAGATAAATGAAAGCATTCGATCAGAAAACATTTACTCTCATGTTTTGATTAATAGTTTATCATTCCGCTGCACTTTCCATCTATATTCATATCACTCTTATCATTCTTAGTTAAACATAATCAAAACAATCAAACTCAGATCCTAACAAGGATCTGTCTTACTACCGGTTTCCTTGCCTTGGATCTAGCTCAGGAGTACAAGAAGCCGATCGAACCCCATGATAGTTTGTTTTATTATTTAATTTAGGGTTGATTTTAAAGGTTTATCAAGTTAATCATTAATTGAACCTGTCACAAAGAAAAACAAACAAAAATTAGTTAAGAAAATAAACACACCGAATAACTAAAAATAAGCTACTAATAATTATAAAAGTCTACAAATCGAAATAGGTACGAAAGATACTAGATGGATATAGCCATGAATAATAATCAACACAAGAACATGGAAGCTTCCAACTCATAGACAAGCCTTCCACCTCCTTGATCATATGTATCTAATGTGATCCTCGTGAACCTCGATGTTTTATTGCACGTAACTACTCCTACGGTTCCATTCTCGGTCAAGATGATCAAGGTGCCTTACCTTGGTAGGATGTTAGGATGGCCCTAAGACCTCCCACAAGACCCCAAGATTTCTGGAAGAAGCTTGGAAGTCATCCCAGGAAAGCTCTTGAAGGAACAGGAAGGAACACCAAATGATTGAGTTGAGCTTGCTATATATAGAGCTACCAGACATTGCACGGGCGTGCCATTTGGTGGTGCACAGCCTTGCACTGCCCCATGTAAGTTCTGTTGCTGCATGATCTGTCTTGTTTGTACTTTTGGTCATGCACGGGCGTGCTAGCCAACAAAGTGAGTTTTCTTGTCTCCTAAGTTGGCTGCTTTGTCTTCTAGTGTGTGGGGCCCTCGTGCTAGTGAGCATGAGCGTGTTGGGTTAACCCCGAGTCAATTTTATCATCGTTTGAACCTCGAGAAAGACTTTACACATACTTGTAACATGCTTCCCGTATCGTATTCTCAGGAATCTCCGGTTTTAGTTGTTTTGGCCCGAAAATTGTCTATTTTCGGGTTGGAGCTCCAATTTTCTGAAAAACACAAATTGGAATGATTAAGTAGCTATAATTATCAATTGAAGCTCAATTTTGCCCTATTATGAGACTATTTATGCATGTTTTATATGTGTAATTGATAGCACATAAGTACCGTACAAGTAATGTCTCCAAATTTTCAAAGCAAAGATAACCACACCCAATTCTAGATCATTGGTGGTATAGTTCTTCTCGTGAACTTTAAGCTGACGAGAAGCATAAGCAATAAACTTCTCGCATTGCATCAACACACAACCGAGACCCTGAATAGAAGCATCACAATAAACAACAAAATCATTGTGCCCTCAGGCAAGGATAAGGTAGACGCATAACAGAGTTTAAGCTTCAACGTCTGAAACGCAGACTCTTTAGAATCACCCCAGTCAAACTTCTTGTCCTTCTGGGTAAGAGATGTGAGGGGTTAAACAATATTAGAAAATCCGTCAATGAAACGATGATAGTAACCCGCAAGACCTAGAAATTGCCGCACCTCAGTTGGCATCTTTGGTGCTTCCTAGTCTTTGATGGCTTCTATCTTGGCTGGATCCACATGGACTCCTAGTTCATATACCACATGATCAAGAAATTGGACTTCGCACAACCAAAAGTAACATTTGAAGAACTTAGCATTGAGCCATTCTCTTCTAAGAAGTTCCAAGACTAGACGCGGGTGTTCCTCGTGCTCAACCCTACTCTTGGAATAGATCAGAATGTCATCAATGAAAACAATGACGAATTTATCAAGATTAAGCTTGCAAATACGGTTCATCAAATCCATAAATACTGCTAGGGCATTGGTGAGGCCGAAAAGCATGACCAAGAACTCAAAATGGCCATAACGGGTTCGAAAGGCAGTCTTTAGAATATCGGCATCATGTACCCTAAGCTGATGGTACCCGGACCTCAAATCAATTTGCGAGTAAAACTGGAACCCTAAAGTTGGTCAAATAAATTATTAATACGGAGAAGTGGATATCAGTTCTTGATTAGTACCTTGTTCAGCTCACGATAATCGATGCACATACGAAGGCTTCCGTCTTTCTTCTTGACAAATATGATAAGGGCTCCCCACGGGGAAGAACTAGCTCAAATACGTCCCTTCTCCAATAACACCTGGATTTGGTTAGATAATTCTTGCATCTTGGGAGGTGGAAGACGATAAAGGGCTTGAGCGATAGGAGCTGCATCAGGTGCAAGATCAATACGAAACTCAACCTGACGTTGAGGCAGAAAACCAGGTAAAACATCAGGAAATACATCACATAAATCACAAACCACCGAAATGTGTTCAATCTTCCTCTCTTCAGCAGATGATATGAAAACGAGTGCCAGGATAGCGACATACCCCTTCCAAAGATACTTGTAGGCCTTCATACATGAAATAATGCTAAAAGGAATGCCACTCTTTTCACCAAAAACAGATAAAATCTCACCATCAGGAAGTGGAGGTCAAACGACCTTAACAAAACAAACTATCTCGGCCAAATAAAAAGATAACCAATCCATACCTACCACGAAATCGAAACTACCCAAATCAACCACCATAAGATCAATGGGGAAAGACAGAACCGAAACTTCTAGGCGACACTCCCTAAGAATGTGTATAGCCTCAATTCGTTTACCTTTAGCCAATTCTATCGAGTACTTAGCCACTAAAGGTGTAGGTACAATGTCTAGCAACTGACTAAATGCAGCAGATATGAAACTCTTATCGGCACCAGAATCAAATAAAACCGAAGCATAGCGATCGTTAAGAAGAAATGTATCGGTAACTGTATCTGGGTCCTGTCGGGCTTGCCCCAAACAAATGACAAAGGTGCGTGCATTCAGACTGCCACCCCTGTTATTTCCATTACCGTTCCTATTCTTCCCACAATGGTTGCACTTCGGATTCTTCCTAATGTACCCACCTTGCTTCTGACCAGACAACGATCTGACACTTCAAACTTCCTTCACTACTGCTACGGCTGAACAGGAGTCAGATTCTTGTTAACATTCTTCCACTTTCTCTTGTTGCTGTCAGGGGAATTCAGAGTTGCACCCCTCGGAGGTAAGACACCCTCTTCCACTTTCTGGTTGGTCAGCGTCTGAGCTAACCTGATAGTTCCCTGAATAGTAGTGGAGTCTGAAGCAGTAACCAAACCCCGAAACTCCGGCACCAATACCGCAATATAGTGCTCAATCCTCCTAAACATTGGGGTAACCAGCCCATGACACATGACTACCAACTCGTGATGCTTAGTAGTGTGTTTCTCGATCTCAAAACCCACCATGTGGAGATTCCATAGCTGATGCTCAAGCTTTTGCACCTCATCCCAAGGGAAAAGTCACTCCTCAACCGATGAACAAACTCATCCCAAGGCATAGCATTGGATTCACCCAAGCCAAGAGTTTGAGTGGTAAAATTCCACCATGTCAGAGCTGGACCTTCAAGAGTACTAGAAGAATACTTCACTTGTTTCTCCATCGGGCAATTACACATAGCAAACATAGATTCAACATTCTCCACCCACCTGAGCAATTCAACTGCTCCCTCAATCCCACTGAAATTATGAGGCTTACAATCCATGAAAGCCTTGAAAGTACAAACCGGCTGCACCTGAATAGGTGGCGGTAGAGGTGGTTGTTGGTTGGCAGCATTCCCTATACAAACAAGGAACACTGTTTAACCCAAAACGAACAAGATACCAGAAAAATAGGTAAGAGTAGTAGTAATCAAATTACCACTGAGGCCTTGCTGAGCGACTTGGAAAGCAGCAAGAGCACTAGTCACTTGCTCTTGAATCAGATTGTTCAATTTGTCCTGTTTCATGTTTATGTTACCACGACCCCCGCCACGGCCACCGCCGCGACCAACATTACATCCACCACGTTGACCACCGCGAGCTCCTGACATCTTCTGGAATCCATAAAGAATGAGATAATTAGAATTATCACTAGTATGAGAGTACTAGTAATCACAATATAGAATCATCCAATCAAGATACCCAAACACATGGGATAGGTGAGCACTACAACTCATCTACCCTAGAATGCGGTAAGAAATAAGAATCTCCAAGTGTACAACCACTTAGAGGCATACTACGACGAGTACAGGCAATATAGTGTGTCTATTGGAGCATAGAAGGGAGATGTTCAAATCTTGAACAGATCTCTAAAATAAGCCGAAAGCCACTCCAATATACGCCACTGCCGTGCAAGGTCAACAAGCAAGCTTCTTCGTCCTCAAATCCCGAAGAGGAAGAGTAAATAGAAATAGAAACAGAAACAGATAATAAATTTAATGGATGATGCAACATGTATATATGATGATACCGACACCCCTGCAATGTTAGTTAATTCCCACATATTACGACTCATAAGTTTCATATACTTTTATTTTTGTAAACAAAACGGGTGTTATACATCGCCTCCCATGGGAACCTCCACAAACAAACCATCTTACCACAGGGACCGCCTTCAAATATTTGGGTGTGAATAACATAAAAGATAGAACAAAGATGGTATGAAAAACACCATTGTTCCTCAGCCCACAACACCCACCCCCGTCTTCAGAAACCACCGTATAGCAGTCTTATTCTTCGTCCACCTCTATCAAGCCCAAGAAAAACAAAACCACCACTTACTACGGGACACTGCCACAATGGCAACCCTAAAATACATCCAACCACCAGGACCTTCTTTAAACAACATTGTTTCTCAGCCTCATCCTTCATTTTTGACGTGTGTGTGAAAAGGGAGCGAGCGAGGGAGAGAGAGAGAGAGAGAGAGAGAGAGTGAATGAGTATGTGTATGTGTGTGTGAGTGAGTGAGTGAGCGAGCGAGTGATGGTTGTGTAAATAAACACATATGTGAGAGATGACGACGATAAAGAAGCATAAATCTGAAAAATGCCACGGGTAACAAACTAAAATGCCCCTCTAAAAAATTGGATACATGGCTAAATGGTAGCCACACAATCATTTCTTAGGTTCTCGTAATAAGAAGGGTTCTTTAATGATATCAAATATATATATATATATATATATATATATATATATATATATATATATATATATAATATAGGGTAGGGATCCTAAGAGAACAAACCACTATTTGAAAACTGAGAGAACCATTCTGGACCATACATTTCTATAAAGACAAAAAAAATTTTTTTTGCTTAATCGCACGTTTTTATACAAGATTTCTTTTCATTTATACATATGAAGGGGTAGGATCCCAATTCCTAGCGCATAGGCGGACCCTACCCACCACATCGTCATCATAAGACCTCCGTAGAGAGCCAACTATTCAGAATGGTTAAGTAGAGGAAGAAGACATAACTCCGCGGAGCCTCAACCTAGGCGGAGTCCACACTTCATAGAGGTCACACATTGAGTGCAATCCAACCGTGCGGGAGCAGGAGCCCAACTCAGCGATAGTCTCCCGCGAACAATTCACAGCCTAATATGCTTTAGGCCTCGCGCGCTATCATGGCGCGCCAGCAGGGAAGGTGCAGCCCCTCTGAGCCTCACTTGCTGCACTCTTCCCCTTGGTGTCAAACGTCACTAAACTTAGTCTTCCAGAAGGAGCAGACTGCATCCGCCTGACACACTGACGCTGACAGAAAGATCCGCTTCTAGCCGGTCACAGTTTCCCCGTAGACCAATGGCAGGGCGGTATTCCTTTCTCTCTCCTTATCTAGTTTAATTTATCTAACTATTTTGGCCAAAAGGATGGCACGCCCATAGCCCGGGCCTAAGCCTATCATCGAGGTTATGGGTAAATGGTCTCAGGCCCGCATAACCGCCTATAAATAGGAGGTCACACCTCCTTGATTCGGATTCGAACTCCCAGATAATACACTTACACTTACCGGGCCAAACCATCACTTTTGTGTCTGCCATCACGGGTCTTTTCAGATTCTAGGTGGCCGCCTCCTTTCGTACGGCCCATTGTTTATCTACAGGTGACGGATCAAGCCTCGGCGTGAAGCAAAGAATTATATCCTGCAGCAAACACGAGTCGCCACCCCACGAAACTCCTGTGAGGTAAGTACTTCTACACTCGTTGTACTCGTTGTTTCTTCAACATATGTGTATACTGCATTTATATATATGTGTATATTGCATTACACATACGTGTATATTGCAATTATACACATGTGTATATTGAAAAAAAATTATTCTTATATAAAAAGAAGCGATTAAGAAAAAAAAAATTGTCTTAGAGAAAGGTTTGATCCAAAATACTTTTCACAGTTATCAATTTAACCAAAAGTTCTCAGTTGAACAATTCCTATATATAATATATATTGTTGTGAACTATTGTGATGTCTTTAAACCAACCATCTAAGAATTATGAAGCCGAAAAAAACTTCAATTTTTATACTCAACAAAATATACCCATATTTAAATTTAAACTAGTTAACCAAACTGTATTGTGGGGTTATGGGACTATGTTTGAGGGGTGGGAACAATCGATCATCAACATATGGAGATCGAGAAGCGCAAAAACGAGGGTTTTAGGGATTGTTATAACAATTGATGTCGCATTATGAGTTTTTTTGTATATGATGATGAAGTTTAAATTATATGGGTCCAGTTTATTTGTAGTGGCCTCATACCCAAAACATTTTGACGTTTCTTGAAGACGGCCTTATAATATACATGTATACATTATTATGAAAGGTTTGGTTGAAAAGGGTCAAATGGGTAAAAAAACAAGTTCGGGGATCCAAATCCTATATTACGTGTTATTTTGTGGTCAAATGAATTACGATACCTTAGAATGTATAATGTTTTTAACGGTTAAAATACCGAAACTGGCCAAACTATAGTTAGATACGGATTGTCCTTTTTTTATATATAATTCTTACACATAATAATATTATTCCTTCCTTCCACCCCCCCCCCCCCCCCTCTTCCCCCCTTCCACTCCCCACAATTTTCACCCTTCACACGTAGACCCCACAAGTGCCACATGGCGACGGCCCTATAATATACATGTATACATTATTATGAAAGGTTTGTTTGAAATGGGCCAAATGAGTAAAACAACAAGTTCGGGGATCCAAATTCTATATTACGTATTATTTTGTGGTCAAATGAATTACGATACCTTAGCATGTATAATGTTTTTAAAGGTTAAAATACCGAAACTGGCCAAACTATAGTTAGATACGGATTGTCCTTAAGCATCATAGTAGGCACTACATACTAGTTCCGTGTAAGTAAACCGTCCATTAAAGGACAAATTTGGTGAATGTAACATGTTGTGTTTATGCTAAACTATATGGGTATTCAAATTGTATATCTTAGCCATTTGAATAACGATACCTTAGAGCATCCGTGGTGGGGCAGAAAGGGCGTGGAAGAGGTTCACGGGCGGGAACACCGTCCCTTGGTGGCGTGGAAGAGGGCGGGAGCCCTTTGGTCGGGGAGATCTTGCTTGGTGTGGGGCGTGGGGTGGATCCAGGTAGCAGTGTTTGATTGGTTTGTCTTTTTTATATATATATATATATATATATATATATATATATATATATATATATAAATCTTACACACAATAATATTATTTACGATACCTTAGAGCATCCGGGGTGGGGGGAGAAAGGGCGGGGAAGAAGTTCACGGGCGGGAACACCGCCCCTTGGTGGCGTGGAAGAGGGCGGGGAGATCTTGCTTGGCGTGGGGCGTGGGGTGGATCCAGGTAGCAGTGTTTGATTGGTTTGTCTTTTATATATATATATATATATATATATATATATATATATATATATATATATATATATAAATCTTACACACAATAATATTATTCTTTCCTCCCCCCCCCCCCCCTTACCCCTTCCACTCCCCACAATTTTCACCCTTCACACGTAGACCCCACAAGTGCCACATGGCGCTTTATCCCCCTCCCCCCTCCACTTCTTATAGTCTTAGTATGTATAACGTGTTTAAAGGTTAAAATACCAAAACTGGCCAAAACTATAGTTAGATACGGATTGTCCTTAAGCATCATAGTAGGCACTACATACTAGTTCCGTGTAAGTAAACTGTCCATTAAAGGACAAATTTGGTGAATGTAACATGTTCCGTGTAAGTAAACCGTCCATTAAAGGACAAATTTGGTGAATGTAACATGTTGTGTTTATCTTAAACTATATGGGTATTTAGTAACACTACTAGAAAAATAGTCTTTCTTGACATGCATTTTATGAGACACACTCATTTTTGACACTAAAAAATGTGTGTCATAAAAAAAAATTGTCATGGTTTAAAAAATCTAGTTAATTAATGACACGTTTTTTTATACAAAGACTGTTTAGGTTCGGGAGCCTAAACTAGCCCAAACAAATTTTATATTATTATTAATTTATTTATAGTATACCTATTATTTAACACTGGCGAGCCGAGCTCTAGCCGAGCTTTGGCTCGTTTAAGGTATCGAAGCGAGCTCGAGCTAAGCTTTTAGCTCCTTTAAAATTGTTCTAAAATTATTTCGAGCCGAGCCGAGCCGAGCTGAGCCAAGTCGAGCTTGAGCTTTTGGGTTTTATTTTCGAGCCGAGCTCGTCCTCAAAGTATTAGGCTCGAATCGAGCCGAGCTCAAGCTCAAGCTTCATAAAAGCATGACGAGCCGAGCTCGAGCCTAGTCAGGCTCGTGCTCGGCTCGTTTACACCCCTAGAGGAAACTAACATTAGGTGTGGAAAATAGGAAAATAACAGTAGGTGTAGGGAAGCTGTTATACAATGGTTATTTTAGTTCATTTACGGTTTGCAGATTTGTTTTGTGTGATAGGCTTCTGATGTGTTGTGATGTTTAAGTTCATTTACTGTTTTGTCAACCATGCTCTTAGGCCAAAGATTTTGTTAATAGTATATTAAACAAGGATCATAGAAAAGGGATGAAGACCGCATAATTTGGATGTTCGCCAAATCACGGATGTTGGTCTTGCAGCTCTAACAGGTGTGCATACATTAACCTTTTTAGATTTTGTAATTGGTATTACGAGCCAAGCGGGTTGAAAATTTGTTGGCACGGAACATCTTCTGTCCAAAATTGTTTCTCCTTGATATGTAGTTAGTGTGTCGGTTAGGGTGTCAAATTGTGTCGATTACGTTCATAGCGTAATATTTCACACCAAGTGTTTGTAATATTGCTGGTGTAATGTTTGGTAATTGCTTCAATTAACCTTATGTAAGTTGGTCGACTCAAATTCTAGTCACCCTTGTTTTTTTTAAACTAAAACCATCATAAACCTTAACCTTCATCTTATTTATTTAATTGTTGTCTCAGGTTGGGGGAGTAGATGTTTACACGGATGCGGATATTGATGTCAGTCGTGAAGAATGGTCAAGTTATGCCGCAACTTTCATTTTCAAGTGATCCGTATATTTAGGTCTAGACTAACGTAATGTACTGACACAATATTTTTAGGGGCAATTACATATATCCCCCTATAAACTTTATAAATTACATATTTACCCAAGCCAAAAATTAAATTACATATTTCCCCTTCTTAAAATATAAAAATATCAAATATACCCATTTAATTAAAAATAGATTAAAGAATGACTCTTTTACCCTTGTTTATTAATAAAACAAAAATATGCTATAAAACAATCTTTAAATCCAAAAATCAATGTTAACAAACTACTACAATCACAGGAAAGAAAAACATCATGAATTCCAAAGCTTTTTTTTAGTTCTTTCGAATAATAATAATTAAATACAGTGAATACAACTGCGAAACCCAAAGTATGAAAGGTTTTAGTTTTTTAATAAACTGGTTGTGATCAATTGGTTACTTTTTTTAGACGTCAACCTTTTGACGATTTCGTCTCATCGAATTTTACGTATTTAGTTTCAAAACTTATCCACAGATACATATCCAATATTTATATAAAAAAACATGTCCTCTTATCCTGTTACGGTTAGCATTCTGAACACGATTGTGTCGCTGGTTCACTTCTCGTCGACGGTTGGTGGTTCAGGGAGGAGGAGAACAACAAGGGTTAATGGGAGGGAGGGAATTAAAGGCTCTATGCTTTTTTTAAAAGTTTGAAAGGGTAATTGTGTCATTTTGTTATAATGAGGGGACACATGTAATTTAATTTTTAGGTTGGGTAAATATGTAATTAAATTTTAAAACAGGGGATATATGTAATAAAACCATATTTTTATAACCGTTAATACTTGTGGTAGGATTCGATAAATGCTTAAATTGTAATGGGTTTTTTGGTGGTATATATAATATATGCAGTTTTATTATGTAATTTATTGATTTTGTTATTATAAATATAAATATAAATCCAGGATTATTAGTTATTTTGCAGAATACTTTTTTTTGTTAAAAAAAGCATGACACGCAAAATGAGTGTCATAAAAGTGTGTCGTAAATGCATGTAAAAAAAGAGTGTCATAAAAGTGTGTTATGAAAGAGTGTTATAAAAGAGTGTCATTAATGTGTGTCATTAAAAGATGACATGAGCTTGTATGTCATAAAATTTTTATGACATGTCCTTTCTTGACACTTTTTTGCGTGTCATAAACACCCATTATGACGCGTAATCCGCGTCATGGTAGGTCATTTTTCTAGTAGTAGTGTATAATTTGAATTGATTTCAAATTGTATATCTTAGCCATTTGTATTATTTGCTCAATTCACAACGTTGAAACCGTGCAAATGTGACTTGTATGGCGCAAAATGGTAGTGAATTAAAGGTGATCTAGCTTCATACTATCGTGTTATAAACTTATCTTGAATAAATTAGGCCAAAAACTAAATGAGGATTGTACATCTTATGATTAGTAGAGAGTTTCGAATGAGGGTCCAAATCTACAAAGAAACCAGGGAGATTTGTGCCTTTCAGCTAATGTGTCGTTAGCATATAGATTTAAAGTTTCAACCAAACTTAGAGAGAAGAGTGCCCTTCTAAATTTGACTCAACGAGTCACAAAGACTTTGCACACGTTTAATCGGACCATGGCTGTAAGCATACTCGAGAGGAGAGTTTGTTACATAGTAGGTCATTACGTTTATCAATATAACTAGGTGTTAGTTGGCCCGTGCTTCGTCGCGGGCGCTGCTGTTGTGCATACATGTTACGCATAATGGGCGGCGGTTCGCTGCTAGGAGCTCTTGTTACGTTGAGCGTTTGGTGGACATAAAAAATAACATTAAGTGACTGTTATGCTCACATAGGTTTCACAAAAATACTCTCAACCCATTAAGTTCCACACCAGCGTTAACACTTGGGTTGCCTATTTAGTAATAAAATAATAATAAAAACTTTCACCACTATGTTCTCATTTCAAAATACAACAAATATTGCTCTTACTAATATTACCTTTGGAAAATTATTTAAAAAAAGAAAAAAAAAAGAAAAGGAAAGACAAAAGGCAGCTAAATATACTTATATACAGCCAATAGGTTTCAACTTTGGCGGCTGAGTTGACCTCCATGTGCAGGCGCATGTTAGCAAACATAAGAGGGTGCACATTAGCGTAAAACGGCGGCACACATTAGTAAGAGAAAACTATTGAAGTGTCTTTCTTTTAATATTTAGATTTAGATATAATAGTTACCTCTAAATAATTAAATGTGTAATATATCAGATTAGAGCTGAGATCATGCATAAAATTAATTATGTGCCGAATTCAAGCTTTATACTTGAGCTAGAAACAACTCGAACTCAAGCATTCGTATGTTATATTAGCTTAGTTTAAGCTCCGCTCGGATTCGACTCTTTTCCAAATGAGTTACAACAGTCATCTGTGCCATGTGAAGACCGCATTGAATTGAAGTAAAGACGCATTTAATGTTTTCTAGCTTCCTTGATTGACTAAACATAAAACTCACATAGAAGTTAGCAATACATATTTAGTATTTACAAAGGCGATTTCTCCTTGGAAGGCTCACGTTCCTCAACAAATAAAGGTCCAATCATTTGCTATCCCACCATCATTTTTGCCCAAGTTATGTGTATGGATACATGATGTTACGTATAATCAACGTCGAAGCTAATTGAGGGCCGGGGTGTTCTGGCCTCCAACAATTTTTGGCATAGTGTAAATTTTCTCAGTTTAATTATCTAAAAATTTTGTATATTATGAGTCCGGCCTCCATTGAATTGAAATAAAAATTAGGACTCGTGACTTTCAGCCCCCACCGTCTAAAAATTCAGCTTCGCCGCCACTATCTATAATAAATAGATTTTGTGTTTTCATCTTATCCTCATCTCATGTGCTATAAAACGGTGCACAAAGAGAGCATCTAAAATTCACGCACTGCATGATGAAGAAACCTCATGCTGTTTTCATACCCTTTCCAGCACAAGGCCATATTAATCCCATGCTAATATTTGCTAAAATCCTCAATTCCAAAGGCTTCCATATAACCTTTGTCAACACCGAATTCAATCACCAACGCCTCGTTAAATCACAAGGCTCGGACACACTCAAGACTTACACGTCCTTTCGATTTGAGACCATTCCTGACGGCCTTCCGCCACCTGAAAACCTAGATGTGACACAAGACATCCCGTCCTTATGCAAGTCCACTATTGAAACTTGTTTGGAACCTTTCAAAACGCTTCTCATGAAACTCAATGATAGCGAAACTACACCACCAGTGAGTTGTATAGTTTCAGACGGTGTGATGAGCTTCACACTTGATGCGGCACATGAGTTGGGCATACCTGAAGTTCTGTTTTGGACGTGTAGTGCGTGTGGCTTCTTGGCTTATGCACACTATAATACCCTCAAATGATCCAAATCCTAAACACATATGTATAACTGAAAATGTAATATGCATATATGTATAACTGCTATAAACACATATGTATAAATGCAGTTTACACATATGTATAATTGAAAAAAATATAAAAGAATAAAAATTTCTTGTATAAAAACATGCAATTAAGCAAAAGAAAAAAATTGCATTTATAGAAATGTATGGTTTAAATGATTCTCTCAATTATCAAATATGAGTTGGTTTTCTTAGAATCTCTATCCTACTAATCAATTATATTTAGCATTCACTATTAAAATATATATCAAATAACTATGGTGTATATAAATAAAATTAAAACGTTAAAGGTAAGAAACTCATAAGTCATTAACTCACACAAGGAATATAATTTTTTTTGTTGAACGGCAAATTTCTACTCTTTGTGAGATTCGAACCCATGACCTCCCCCTTAGGTGTTCCTAAAAGCTTTGATTCTACCATTGGGCGACCAACCCCAATGGCACACAAGGAATATAAATGGACTTGAAGATTGAGGATTTCTGTCTTTAGGCAACTTGTGAGTTGTCTTAAAGAAAAGAAAAAAAAAAGACATATTGTAAATATACTTATTTAGAAAAAAAAAGTTTTAAAAAAATATATTGGATATACAATGGCTAAACGGGACACTTTGTCGACTGAACATGTCAGGTGAACAAGTTTGTCACTAAATTCCAAACTCCTCCCAAAACCGCAAAAAGATTAAAAACTAATCCAAAATCCGCTCCCAGACCCGATTACTTGATCTCAAACCTGCTCCAAATATGTCGGGTTTCAGATGTACCTATTGAGTTGGGGTTCCATTACCATCATTAAGCATTGGTAGTGTCATTTCTGAGATGTAGGAGGCCTTTTGCCACGCTAATTAAAGTGTGTCTCTTTAAAATTTAAACTTATATGGCACAATTACAACTAGTTTTATACTCATCCATTGGATGGGCTGTACAATAAATTATATAAAAACTTATAAACTTTATATTTCTTTATTTTGGTTTTCTACCACTACAATTTAAAACAACATTCGTATATGAAACTATAAAACTATATACACAAGTTAAAGAGTAGAATCGCTTAGCATTAAATATTAATTATAAAGAAACATAAAAATAGTTTAGATAGTTAGGTTAATGTGAACAATATTAATTCAGGTTCAATTTATTAACATAAATGTAAACATCTAAGAAAGTTTCTTTTATAGTTCTTGGATTATACATTTTAGTTTTTAAATTTTACGTAGTGTCGTTTAAAAACCCGAAAATCTAGCTATACACACGATTCACTTTTAAAATTTTCATGTAGCAGCAATTGTTAAAACAAATGGTTAATTCAAATCAGTTGTTGTACACGTATTAATTTTTAAATATTTGATACCCGTATCATTTTGATACTCTTACCAATTTTACTTAAAGGTTAATTGATCCCCTCAACATCAAATTTAGAATCCATGCATGTTATCTGAATACATAACTCAAGTTATAATTTTAAAAATAGAAAGATGATGTTGAGTAACATGAGATTATACGACTTAAATCGAACTTTCTCACCATTGGGATATTACAATGGTTCCCTTGAGGTAGATGATTATCATGTTTGACCCATGCAAAACAATACAAATGGTATGCAAGTTTGCCAGATACGCACTTTGACTATTATTTTTTAAGAGAGAAGATTGATCAAATAGTCCTTTAGTTTGCCCAAATTTTACTTTAATTTCCAATTTTTTAAAATTACATCTGTAGTCCCCAACTTTATTGTGTCACTTAACTCGGATAGAGGTTAAATAATCCAGTTAAGTGGGTATGAAATTAACAAGGGTAGTTTAGTAATTTCACATCCACTTAACTGGATTAGTTAACCTCGATCCACTCCAGGGACTATCCGAGTTAAGTGTCACCAAAAGTTAAGGGACTACGAATGTATTTTTGATAAGTTGAGGACTAAAGGTGAAATTTAGACAAACCACGTAGACTATTCGAGCAAGTTTCTCTTTTTAAGAGGAAGAATTATGCTTACATGCTCATTTAAGGGGGAGTTGAGCAAAATTTAAACTACTTATATTCATAAACATATGCTCTTTAAATAAGCAATCCCAAACACCCATATAGGTGTAAGGTGTTGGAAAACATTTGCATCTGCGTATGATGCCTGCATCGAGTAGATCATCTACCTGGTCGCTCATGGCTTTGTTTCTATATGCGCCTAATGGGCGTTTATTTTGCACAATTGGCTTTGAATCCTTGTAGGTGCTGTGGTGGTGCTCCGCTATGTGTCGCGGGAGGCCAATCATGTCGGATGATTTCCATGCAAAAACATCGATGTTCATCACCAGTAGTTGTTTGAGATGGATGCGTATTTGGTGGGGTAGATTTGGCTAGAGAGTTATGGTGTGTTTTGGGAAAGTGGGATTGAGTACCCATTTTTCGTTCTTTGTGATGTTTTGTTTTGGTGATATGGTTGGAGTTGCCGAGAATTTGGTTAGGAAACATTCTTGATTGCCCATGATGTATGCCACCTCTGTGCTTGTAGGGAAGCCTATTGTTTGATAAGGGGTGGAAGCATTGCATTTTAATTTGCTAGTCCGTGCCACCCGAGCAAGATGTCGTATGAGGAATTGGCGGGGATAACATGGAACGTGCACATTTCGGAACGAATGTGCGTCCCGTCACTTAGTGTGATAGGAAAGTTGAATTTACTGAGAGGATGAATAACCTCGTTGAAGAAGCCAACGATGGGTGCGTCTAGCTCTAGGCGTGCTTTATCCTCGACATTGAGCTGGTCGAAACATTGCTCGTACATGATGTCAAAATTGTTGCCGCTGTCGCACATCATTTTGTGAGTGCGAATGTCACACCACGCCAATGGCGGAAACACGTGGCGCAACGCTCGAAGGCATATCAAACTCAAGATTAACACAAACTATAATTAATTAGAAAAGATTAATTTGTTTGGATGTCGAAAATGAGTATCTCGTTACAATGTTGCACAAAGCATTACTTAAAACAATGAACATTAAGTTTCGATGTGGGGGTATTTCCGTTTATGTTCCAACCCTTTGGTAACAATGGATGAAACCCCGACCAGCATCCGACATCCCGAATCCCCACCACACTAGCCCCATATCTACTCAGCACTTAGTTACCTGAAAGATATGTTTAAAAAGACGTCAATATATAAAATATTGGTGAGTTCACAGGTTTTAGTTTCATAACAATAACATTTTCACAACCATCGACTCGACTCACTTTACCGTATAATTATTTTCCCATAATTATACTAGGATCTTGTCGATCGATATTTAGTTTCATGACAACATTTTCACAACCATCGACTCGACTCACTTTACCGTATAATTATTTCCCCATTTAAATAATTATACTAGGATCTTGTCGATCGATATTTAGTTTCATGACAACATTTTCACAACCATCGACTCGACTCACTTTACCGTATAATTATTTCCCCATTTAAATAATTATACTAGGATCTTGTCGATCGATATTTCGTGTTTACAACATGTGCGAAACTTGCACAACTTGTGGCCGTTGTAAGGAGTAGCTAGCTCCTACAAACAATGATGACGAGCAATCCCTTGAGCCCATAACCAAACCAAGACTAATAAATATGCCCCGCAATCACAAGTTGTTTCTCGGCAAATAACAACTTAGTTTAGAATATGTGCACCTCTTGTCTTTACCGGGTTGACGCTATCAACCAGAGGTGGGCCTCGTCAGGCACAAATAGTACTATCCAAATATTCCTTCGGTTTCATGCCCCTGAATTAATGGTTACAGTAGCGAGGACTCAACCCCGAGTGGCGAACACAAACTCAAGTACTCATCATGCCACTTATCACGTTTTAACTCTTGAAAACATTTCAACATGTGATAACTTTTGACAAACATATCTTTCCCCCAGTTAAAACAGTAAAATGGGGCCGTGAAACTCACCTGATGCACAGCGTACACTCGAATAGCAGAGAATAGCAAGTCCGTGGTCAAGCACCTACGAACGTCCTAGTGCATGTAAGCCACTAAGTCTATAGCGTGTGCTTTTCCGGCAAGTTGTACACCCAACTCCCAACACCACCATTTACATATAATTCCCCGTTTAATTGAACATATGTCCTAGGTCCGTTGGTGATGGATTACCCTTGTTACAAGTTATATATATTCGCGTTAATATTTCTTTAACTTGTATAATATTATCCTCGACTCGACTTCACTTAACGTATAATTATTTTCCCATCAAATAATTATACTTAAGATCGCATCGTTCGATATAATATTTTTAACGCTCGACACGACTCACTATACCGTATATTTATTTTCCCATTCAAATAACTATACTAAGGTCTTGTCGTTCGATGATACGTTTTCTACGCTCGACTCGACTCACCATACCGTACATTTACTTCCCCATTAAGTAAATTGTTGGATCAGTTTGCTCTTGTTTGCTAAGTAAGAACTTGCTATCTTGACACTTAAGTGTTTAGCAAGTCCTTGTAAATCAGATTATAAGCACAGCGGAATGTTATAAGTTAAAGCAACACTTTTTATGCAAAGGCAGAGTTGTAACTCCCCCTTGATGTTTGAAACAAGATAAATGACAAAGTATTTATTATGAATCTAAGTTGTAAATGAGAATTAGATACTTAGAGAGATTCACAATAAATACAGAAATGGAATATAACAATGAGAGTGTTTGAAGGATTTTTCTGTTAAAAATCAATGTCTAAAATAGAAGGTTGAAGCCTCCTATTTATAGACGATTACATGCATGCATCTTGCCTATAAAGCAAGCACAGAAAGTCCAGTGACAAGTTGCACAAGTTGCAACATTGAAAGAAACAAATAAAGCTAAAAGTAATATTAAACAATAAACTACTGATGCAAAAGGGCGGTGGGAAATATCTTCTGCTAAGTGCTGATGAAGGACAACTACTGAAGAGTAGTTTTGTCTTCAGTACTTCTGAAGTGAACTTGTCTGGTTTGGACTTCAGAACTTCTGCAACTTCAGCACTTCTTCATATCTTCTAATCAGCAGTTTCTTGTCTTCTATTCAGTACTTCTATACTTAGCCAAAAATGACAGAAGTGAATTAGACTAAGGTTTACAAAAGTGGTTTCACCAATCCTCTTTGTCCTAACAATCTCCCCCTGGATTGATGAAGCCAAAACCTTACTAATTCCTTATGTGTTTCTTCTGTCTTGAACAATCTTCCATATCTCTTTGTACATGGTGTTCTTGAGCTGGTTGTACTGATCATCAGACAGAGATCCTCTCTGTGGTTCTAGATGTTGAATTGTGAGCAGGTCTTGTGTTGACAGTTTCTTCAGATCACTGATCTTCTTGTAAGCCCTGCTTGAGAAGTCTCTTCTTGTCAACAGTACTGAGTTGTTATCAGTAAGTGACCATCTGATGATAGGGATCTTTGACTTGTTAAAGTCAGAAGAATAGGGAACCAGACTTGTCCCTTGGGTTGATGGTCCTGAGTGCTGGATGTCTTCAGTTTCAGATAGCCTCAGGTGGGATTCTCTTCCTTGTTGATGTTGTTGCATACCAGGCATCTGAACAGTTGGGAGATGGTGTTCAGTCACTACTTTGGTATGCAGCTTATCTGTGATTGTCTTTTGTATTTGATAAGCAAAAGTGGAAGGATCCCTGAACTGTGTTAACAGAGGTTTCTCCTCAATGTCAAAATCTGAATGGACTATTGAGCTTCCTTCAAGTAGTACCATTTTGAAATCAGTTTTGACATTGTCCTCTGTCTTCTTCTTCTGAGCAGCAGATCTTCTAGATACACCAGAAGTTCTAACTACTGATCTTGAAGGATCAGCAGTTTCAAACTTCTCAGGATTTGCAGCCTTGGCAGCCAAGTATTTTCTATATGTATCCATTAGTCTTTCTTCTTTCCATCTGGATACAGAGGCTTTTGAACCATATCCTTCTGCTACTAGCTCTTCTATTATCTGGGCTCTCTTGGCCTTTCCATCTTTGCTTGTGGCCATTTTCTCTGCAAGCAGTTGTGCTCTTCTTGTCAGCTCTTGCATAGAGAGTCCTTTGAGTGTAAAGGCTTTAGTCTTGCTGTTCTTGGTAATATAAGACACCAGTTGTTGTCTTTTATCCTGTTCAGCAATCTCATCAAGGCTAGCCTGCCTTTGTAGTTCAGCTGCATAAGCCTGAAGTTTTTCTTCATGGCTTAAGTCCAAATCATCCCTTTCTTCCAGAGATTTCCAAATCTGATCTTCTCTGGCCTTCTTGTTGGCTGCAATTAAACTCTTCTCTAATAGTTCAGCTGAATGAGAGATGGGAGAAGGATTTAATACAGTCATTGTTGTAACAGATGTAGGCCTGATGGGGTCAGATGTTGGTTGAATGGGAGCAGTGGTTCTGGAAGGTTCAGTTGTTTGAGGTTGGGAAGTGTTAACTTCTGATGTGCTGACAACTGCTGATGGTTTGTCAGCTACTGAAGGATTGTCTTCAGTACTTTCTGATTCTTCATCAGAAGTTTGGTCATCAGAAGTTTCTTCATTACACCTTAGGGAATCATCAGAACTTTGGGTCTCATCTTCTTTCTCAGCAGCTTCAATTTCTTCAATAGAGACACCAAACTGTTTGGCCAATCTTTCTTTCCTGGCCTGATCTTTCTGATCTCTCTCAAGGAGTGCCACTCGTGCCTTTACTCTGGCTTGGAATGACTCCTTAGGTTCCCTGATCTTCTCCCCCTTTTTGGATTCATCAATTCTAACCCTTGAAGCAGAGGGTTGGGAGAAGTGTCCTTGAAGATGAGCAATCTGTTGGCTGTTGAAGTCTATTTTGTTTGACAGATCGTTCATCTTGGTCTTGATCACTCCAAATTGGTTCTTGATTGACAGCTCCAAGTCAGCTGTATATGTTTGGAAGTGATTTCTGATGAGTGTATTCATCATGTGGTACAGGGGACCCTCTGGGCTGCATAGCTGGTTCAGGTCTATGCTTGTTTGCCCAGGGAATTGGGTAGGCATTTGCTGTGAAGGGGGTGTTTTTGGGAGATCCTCATGTTGTACAGAGGATGCCACTCTAGGGGTTTTAGGGATTGAGTGGACTTTAACCTGTGCAGAGGTGACTGGCTTCTTGAGCCTGGATACCTTTGCAGCAGGACCTTCAGAAAGTGCTGTCAATTCAGTAGTTGGAGTTTTTGAAACATCATCCAAATTAATGGAATCATCTGTATCCCTAATGTTGCCCTCAGAGAGGACTGTCTCAGTTAAATCATGAGCTGAGCCCAACTCAGTTCTCTCATGAACCTCTGTTTCTTGGTACTAAGGATTTCCTACCTCAGGCATTAAGCCTTCATCAGTAGTTGCCACATCTGAGGTCTTAGCTATGTTACTTCTGTCCTCAGATCCACCACTGGGTGGTAACTGAGTAGTAGCAGCCTCAGATGCCCCAAGAGTCTCTAAAATTGGGCTTAAAGACTCTGTGTTTGATATGTTTTTCTAAGTCTTTTTCTTTTGAAATGAACAGATATGGGTGCTCTTGGTGGGGTTTGAGATGGATGAGACTGAGAGGATGTTTCAGTCTCAACTATTTGAAGAGCAGAATGCTCAAGAGCATGTTCAGGCATCTCAACCTCCTGAACAGCTTTTCTTTTGGGTTGGTGGGTTGCAGTTTTTGTTGGCTTGGGCTTTTTGGCTTTTGGTGGTGTGGGTGTGGAAGATGTGGGCTTCAGGGGGACTTGTTGTTGTTCTCCCTGATCATCTTCTGGCCAGGCAGCCGGTTTGTTAAGTCTTGAGTATGCTTGTGATGTTAAAGGGTTTAAAGTTGAAATTTTTCCCACAAGCACCTCATTACCCAGTTCCCCTATTATGCATTGCATAATGAACCTTGGGTACAACAAAAACTTTTTCTTGGTATTATTGTGATGTAACACCAACTCATGGAAAAACAGTTTTGATGCCCTGAATTTAGTTTCATTCACAATGGAATGAAATATTGGTTGAAAAGTGGAGGGCATCTGGTCATATGACCCTGTTTTTGGACTCAAACACATAATTATATAATGAAACAAAAGTTTGTATTTTGGTTCAAAATATTTTTTGAATATTGTTGCATGGGAGAGAGTACCTTGATAACCACACTCAGTCATGGTTAGATGAATATCTTTGTTAGCAACATGGTCAGGGGCAGCTACATCATCCAGACCCAGTCTTGTTGCTAGTGTTGCCGGTGTGATGGTCAGTTGTTTCCCTTTTATCTTTGAGTTGAGGGAAATGACCTCACCACCCATTGTAACCGTCTCAGCATTTGCCCAGAACTCATTCAGAGTTTCAGTGTGAATTGGTGGGTTAATTGTGAGAGCAGTAAAGTATTGGGATTTGACGACAAGATCAATGATCTCATCGTATTGGGACCAGCCTTCTTGTTTTTCAAGAAAAGCTCTTTGATTGTGTCCCTGTTTTAGAACTAGATCCATTGTGGTTTGGGTGTTTGATCGAACAGTGAATTTTCAGGTATAGGTTTTGAGAGAGTTTTGAGAGAGAAGGAGGGATATTTTGTGAGTTTAAAAGGATAAGTGTGTGAAAAAGGTATTTATTAGAAGTTTTAACCGCTTGAATCTTCTTTATTAGAAGTTTTAAAACCGCCTTTGGTTAAAAAATCTCTTTATCAGAGGTTTTAAACTTATTAGGTCAAACCTCTGATGATGGGAAAAGTCAGATTTGCCCTTTTGACTTAAACTGCTGATGAAGGATTACTTCATCAGTAGTTCCCATTTTCTCTTCAGTAGTTTTAACATCTGATGAGAAATGTTTTTATAAATACTTTATTCATAACTTCTGAAGTTTATTTTATCAGAAGTTACACACTTTTTCAGAAAGTTATCCCCATACTGATGATTTTTGTTCATCAGTAGTTTCTCTCAAACTGTTTTTGTTTTTCAGAAGTTTTGTTTCAGACTTTTGACATTTGTAAGTGGAAACCAGAAAAAAGATGGAAAAGGTTAATTTGAAAACCACCAAGGTAAACAGGATGGAATCAGGGGTGGAAAAAGGAAAAATAAAGTTTTTCATTTTGATTCCACCATGATAAACAGGATGGAATCAAGGATGGAAAAAAGGAAAAAGAAAAATTTTGATGCATAACAGTAGTGATTGATGTAGAAGTTTGATGTAGAGTTGGGTAGAATCAAGTGTTAACTTGGATTCTAACTGATATGCAGAAAAAAAATAAAATAAACACTTACAAATTTAGCATTCCAAGCATGGAAACTAACTTCTGAAATGTTGATGTGTCAAGGGGTTTAGTGAAGATGTCAGCTATCTGATTAGCTGTTGCTACATGCTTCACCTCAATCTTGCTTTTTTCATAGCAATCTCTTATGAAATGGTATCTGATCTCAATATGTTTAGTTTTTGAGAACTGTACCGGATTTTGAATGATGCTAATGGCAGATTTGCTGTCTACAAACAAAGGTGTCTTGGTCTCTTTGATTCCATAATCAAGAAGTTGATATTGGAGCCATTGTATCTGTGATGTACAACTTGCAGCTGCAATGTATTCAGCTTCAGCAGTTGAAGTTGCAACAGATGTTTGCTTCTTTGATTGCCATGACACTAGACAGTTACCCAGGAATTGACAACCACCAGATGTTGACTTTCTTGTCATCTTACACCCTGCATAGTCACTATCTGAAAATGCTGATAACTTGGTATTGCTTGAAGCAGGATACCAGATTCCCAGCGTTGGAGTTCCTTTCAGATATCTAAAAATTCTTTTGACTGCAATAAGGTGTGATTCCCTTGGTGCTGATTGATATCTAGCACAGACACATGTTGAGAACATAATATCTGGTCTAGAAGCAGTTAAGTATAAAAGGGAACCTATCATGCATCTGTACATGGTTTGATCAACCTGTTTTCCTTGATCATCTGGTTCAACTTGTGTGATAGGTGTCATGGGAGTGGAACATGATTTACAGTCATTTAAAGAAAATTTGTTCAATAATTCTTTAACATATTTTGATTGATGTATAAAAGTTCCATTTGTTTGTTGTTTGATCTGCAGTCCTAGAAAGTACTGCAGTTCTCCCATGGTACTCATCTCAAATTTTGATTGCATGAGTTTCTTAAAATCATCACACAATTTTGTGTTTGTTGAACCAAAGATGATATCATCAACATAAATTTGAACAAGTAAGACATGATTTCCAACATGTTTAATGAAAAGTGTTTTATCAATGGCACCTCTTGTAAAGTTATTTTTGAGTAAAAAGGTGGAGAGTGTATCATACCAGGCTCTTGGAGCCTGTTTGAGCCCATAAAGAGCTTTGTCCAGTCTGTACACCCACTCAGGATGAGAAGGATCCTCAAACCCAGGTGGCTGACAGACATACACCTCCTCTTTGATTTTACCATACAAAAATGCACTTTTCACATCCATTTGATAAACTTTAATTTTGTTGGAAATGGCATAGGCCAGAAATAACCTGATGGCCTCAAGCCTTGCAACTGGAGCAAAGGTTTCATCATAGTCAATTCCCTCTTCTTGAGAGTACCCTTGAACTACCAGTCTTGCCTTGTTCTTGATTATCATACCAGCTTCATCTTGTTTGTTCCTGAAAACCCATCTTGTACCAATTGGTTGCTTGTTTTGAGGTAAGGGACAGATTTCCCAGACCTGTTGCTTGTTGAACTGTAGTAGTTCATCTTGCATAGCCTGCACCCAATTATTGTCTTTGAGGGCTTCCTGGTACTTCTTTGGTTCCAACTGTGAAATAAAGGCTGAGAATAGGCAAAAGTTGGAGAGCTGGTTTCTGGTCAGAACACCTGTTGCTATATCACCCATGATTTGATCAAGTGGATGATCTCTGTGTTCAATCAGTTGTCGTAAACCACTGACAGGTGTAGGTGGCTCTGGTTCTTCAAACAAACTACTGAGGTCTATGATATCTGGTTCAGCAGTTGCAGCCTCTTCAGTAGTTGTAGGTGCTGAAGCAGATGTTTGAGTTTGGCCTTCAGTATTTGTTTGATCAGAAGTTTGAAAAACTTCTGATGGTGTTGTAGTTGACTTAATGACTGTTTGAGGAGTCCATGGTGCAGGATCCTCATCTTCAAACCTTTGATCACCATAATAAGTAGGTTTGGAAGAAGTAACAGCCTTTTCAGGTCCAAAGTGAAAGTTGTCAAGGTCAAAGAGTTCAGCAGGATGTGCTGGAATAAGAGTGTGTTTTGACTCATTGAACTTGACATTCAATGTTTCTTCTACTATCCTGGTGTGAGAATTAAAAACCTTGTAGGCTTTTCTAGTTGAAGAGTAACCAAGAAAGTAACCTGAGTCAACTTTGGCAGCAAACTTTGAGATAGATTCCTTGATGTTCAAGATGAAACATTGACATCCAAAAGCCCTGAAAAAGGAGATAAGGGGCTTCATGCCATGAAGAACTTCATAGGCAGTCTTGGAATGTCTCTTGACCACAAGAACTCTATTCTGAACATAACATGCTGTGTTAACTGCTTCTGCCCAAAAGTACAATGGCAGTCCAGAATCAGCTAACATTGTTCTTGCTCCTTCTATCAGTGTTCTGTTCTTCCTTTCTACTACACCATTTTGTTCAGGAGTTCTGGGAACACTGTATTGTCTAATAATCCCTTTAGACAAACAGAATTCATCCAGAGTTTTGTTCCTGAACTCTGTCCCATTGTCACTTCTAATGGTTTTGACAGATAGAGAATATTGTTTCTCTACTTGTAGAATGAAGAACTTGATGATTTCAGCAGCCTCATCCTTGGAAAATAAGAAGAATACCCATGTGAATCTTGAGTAGTCATCAATGATGACTAAGCAGTACTTCTTTTTACCAAGGCTCATAATCTTGACAGGCCCAAATAAGTCCATATGGAGTAGTTGAAGACATGCAGTTGTTTTTGATTCTTCAATAGACTTATAGGAGGACTTATGCTGTTTTCCCTTTAAACAGGATACACAGTGTTCTTGACACTGGTATACTTTCAAAGGTAGACCTCTGACCAAGCCCATTTTTGTTACTTTATTTATGGTTTTAAAGTTCACATGGCCAAGTCTCCTGTGCCAGAGATCTGTTTCTGAAGTTGATGCCCTTGAGAAGAAACAGGCAGTGTTGTTCAATACTTTGTCTTTCTCAATGTCCACTGCATAGACATTGCCACATCTTTTGGCAATCAGCAAAGTATGATCTTCTATTATCTTCTCAATCAACTTCTGGCCTTCTGGTGAGATGATCTTGCAAGCTATCTTTGTGAAAAAGGAAGAATATCCTTTATCACACATTTGTGACACGCTCAGCAAGTTGTATTCAAGATTTTCCACCAGATTGACCTTGTCAAACTGTATTTTGCCAGAGGAGACATTGCCATGTCCTAGCACATATCCCTTGGCATTGTTCCCAAAGGACACAGATCCTTCTCTTTGGCTGATAAAGTTGTTTATCAGGTATCTGCATCCAGTCATGTGCATAGAGCCTCCACTATCAACATACCATATGCTGTTTAAGCCCCTGGAAACTCTCTGCACATAAAAGCAAATTAGTTAGATTTGGAAACCCAAGCCTGTTTGGCTTTGGGTTTGCTCTTGAGAACAGTTACAGTTTGTTCTTGACCAGGTTGAGAAATCCATGTCTTTTTGGCAATGGATTTTTCATGAAGAACTATGGTGGTATCCTTTTTAGGACCACCATCAACCTTGGTCATCAGTAGTTCTACCATGTTCTTTAGATTTTGAATCTCAGCAGTTTGTGAAGCTGCTGAAGATTCTGGTCTAACTACTGACAAGGAATTTTGAGAAAAAGATTTTGGTTGAGATTTTATCTTTTTCTGAGAAAAGGTGTTTTCAGGTTGTTGTTTCTTGGGTTTAAAGACTTTTTCATAATCATTTCTGATTTCATTTCCCACAACCTGTTGTTTAAATTTTTGATTGAACTGAATTCCTTTTCTATATCTACAAAATTCAGTTTTGTGGTTGAACAGGCCACAAATTTCACATTCTTTTGCCTTAAGTTTTTGATCAGAAGGCAAATTTCTGACAGTTGTGAAAAGATTTTGCTCATCAGTAGTTTTCAGGGTCTCAACTCCTGAAGTAGATGAAACTACTGATGGCTTGTTGTCAGTTTTTGTAAATACTTCTGAAGTACTTTCTTTAAAAATGCCAGGATTTCTGTTTAGAAAGTTTTCATGGAAAGATGTGCAATCTTTCCCTTCAGAAGTTTCATTTGAAACAATTCTTCTCCCATCTTCAGTAGTTTTGGGAGAAAAATCAGTTGGTGTTTCAACATGATGGTATCCTATGCCAAACTTAACATTTGAGGCACTTTGTTTGTTTAGCAGTAGTTGATACCCCCTACAAGATTCAACCCATTTTTCACAAGTGATCCTGGTGTCAGCAAGCTCTTGTCTGACATCTCCCAGGTCATTTAGCATCATTTTGATTTGTGCTTGGGTTTCAATAGCAGAGTCAGTTAATTTAGAAACCTCTTTTGTTTTAGCACACAGTTTTCTTTCCAAATCACATTTTATCTGTGTGTATTTTCTTTCTAAATCATTGGCTTTGCCTTGTAGGTGCACGTTTGTCTCTCTTATGAGAGCAAAAGTTTCTTTGCAAGAGTTTGAACAAAGTTTTGTCAAAGATTCTTTTGATACCTGAGACAATGCAGATTTTGAGGTACAGCCTTCAAATGCCATTAAGGCAAAGTTCTTTCTGCCATTGTCTGGTTCTCCCCAGTTGATGTCAAACACTTTGTTGTCTGCATCAGGATTACACTCTGTGGTGTCATAAGGGAGACTGCTCCAGTCAACATACCCCGAGGTAAAGAGGCTTTGTTGAGGGGGTTGTTGAGGCTGTGGAGGAAGTTGAGCAGCTGGAAAGGGAGGGATTGATTGTTGGCTCTGCATCTATTGAGCAGGCACTTGAACATATTGTACTTGAGGCATATATTGCTGTTGAGGAGCTTGTGCCTGTACAAAATGAGCACTCCCTTGAGTTCCATTGTTCCTATTATAATTGGGGTTATAGTTATTTCCAGATTGTGATTGGTTAAAGCTAGAGCTTCTACACTCTCTAGCAAAGTGTCCCAACTTCTGACACTTGTGACATCTCAGTTTAGATTTGTCAAAACCAATTTTTGTATTACTGGTCAATCCTGGAAATTTCCTTCCTGACCTTTTATAAAACTTGTTAGTTTTAATGCTTAGCATGGCCAGTTGGTGAAGTATGTCCATTTCTTCCAAGTCATCACTGCTAAAATTTTTCAAATCATCCATGATAAAACATAGATTATCAGCAGTTTGACTTTGGTCATCATTGTCATAACCTGGGAAAGATCTTTCTGATGAGATCCCAGTGGTTATGTCAATATTGTCATAAGATCCATAGGAACAAGTTGGTGAATCTTGTCCCAAAAGTGTTGTACTACCTGGCAGGTAGTCATCAGCAGTTTTACCAGAAGTTTGTAATTTCTTCTTTTGATCGATTTCTCTTTCAAAAGTGAGTAATCTCCCATGGAGTTTTGTAAGAGTTAGGGAGCTAAAATCTGGTGAGGATCTTAAGACAATGGAGTAAGTTTCCCATTTGTCAGGTAGAGACCTTAAAAATCTATGTAACATAGATACTGTTGTATAGGTCTGACCATTTAACTTTAGCTCAGAGATTAATGAGGAGAATCTTTCAAATTGTTGTGTCAAAGTTTCCCCATTAATATAAGCAAATGTTTCATATTGTTGAGCCAAAATTTCTCTGGTGTTGGCAATCACCTCTTCAGTTCCTCCAAACTGTTCTTTAAGACAGTCCCAAAGTTCTTTGGCACTTTCACAATGTAAAAGGCCAGAGTATATTTCATTTGGGAGAGCCATTGCCAACATAGAGAATGCCTTAGCATCTAGCTCAAGTTTTAGGAAATCTTCATCTGTATAGTCTTTGGGATCCTTAGGAATCCCTTCTTTAGTTTCAAGGTTTATGTTTACTGGTTTGTGTGGACCATATATCACAGATCTCCAACAACCAGTGTTGGTTTGTGACAAGGTATGTGCCATTCTTTTCTGCCATATATTGTACTCATTTCTCACAAGCATGGCAGGTTTGGTGGCAGAACCAGTATTGTGTGGATCCATTTTTAAAGAGTATAGATTTGTCTGATGACTCTTTTAAGTGATGGATATTGATAAAAAGTGAACTTTTGATCTTTTTATTGAATATCAATAAGAGCTTTGTGTCTGATTCTCAATTTGTTAGATTGATATGTGATCAGATAAACCAAAAGCTCTGATACCAATTGTTGGATCAGTTTGCTCTTGTTTGCTAAGTAAGAACTTGCTATCTTGACACTTAAGTGTTTAGCAAGTCCTTGTAAATCAGATTATAAGCACAGCGGAATGTTATAAGTTAAAGCAACACTTTTTATGCAAAGGCAGAGTTGTAACTCCCCCTTGATGTTTGAAACAAGATAAATGACAAAGTATTTATTATGAATCTAAGTTGTAAATGAGAATTAGATACTTAGAGAGATTCACAATAAATACAGAAATGGAATATAACAATGAGAGTGTTTGAAGGATTTTTCTGTTAAAAATCAATGTCTAAAATAGAAGGTTGAAGCCTCCTATTTATAGACGATTATATGCATGCATCTTGCCTATAAAGCAAGCACAGAAAGTCCAGTGACAAGTTGCACAAGTTGCAACATTGAAAGAAACAAATAAAGCTAAAAGTAATATTAAACAATAAACTACTGATGCAAAAGGGCGGTGGGAAATATCTTCTGCTAAGTGCTGATGAAGGACAACTACTGAAGAGTAGTTTTGTCTTCAGTACTTCTGAAGTGAACTTGTCTGGTTTGGACTTCAGAACTTCTGCAACTTCAGCACTTCTTCATATCTTCTAATCAGCAGTTTCTTGTCTTCTATTCAGTACTTCTATACTTAGCCAAAAATGACAGAAGTGAATTAGGCTAAGGTTTACAAAAGTGGTTTCACCAATCCTCTTTTTCCTAACACTAGGATCTCGTCGATTCGATATATATATATATATATATATATTATTTTCTGCACTCGACTCGACTTACCTCCCCGTATATTTACTTTCCCATTAAATAAATATACTAAGATTTCGTCGAGTCGAATTTATATATATTTTCCTTGTTAAGTCCATACACTTGTTTAACGTTTAATCGTTAGATTATTTACGTTACTTTTCTCCCACGAATATTTTCCAACACTTAGGAAAGTGTTACGTATTTTTCACCCAAATCATATATTTTAAATCCTTAAAATATATATATATATACTTATCTTGACGTAATGATACTTTTCTTGTCCGTCCGTTTTTACGTCTTAGTTCGTTAACACGTCCAAATCCGATTACTTAACTTTATAGTTAATTTTTCTCAAGTTTTCCAATATGTGTATTCTAGGAATGTTATTCACCTCTTTAATTTCCTACACATATTACTTTGAAGTTTTATAAATACCTTTGTGTTTTTAACACAAGACTTGGTAACTTATGAATAAAAATGCTCCAACACTTTTATGTTCCCATTTATATAAAAGTGTTTATTTTTATATAAGTTTCCACCAAGCTTTTATTTTATCTAACATTTTTATAAAAACCCTTGTTTTTATACATATCCATATGTTAGAAAAGTTCATATTTTTATAAAACTCTATTTTATAAAAATACACTTTTATACAAAATACATGTGTATAATTACTAGTATTTACCAAATCTACATTGGAAAATTACTATGTACACATTTGACACCAAACTTTCCATTCTTTCTTCCAAGAATAACAATTTTCTACTAAACTAGTAGACTTTAATGGATCATTTTATGATGATTTAAACCACTTTTAAGTATTTTCAAGTTATCTTCACAAACTATACTTAAATCATCATTTCATTCAAATTTATGTGAACTTTTGAAAACTACAAAAACAATACATAACCATCACCAAAATTTTGGCCCCCATCATACATTTTATCACCATTTTAGTCTTGAAAAGCATAGGTTTTATCATGTAAAATTCCATCAAGTTAACCCATGTACAACTTGCTTTCTAGATAACAAAACATAAACTTTAAAGAACAAGAATGAGATCAAGAACACTTACAACTAGCACAAGGCTAGGGAAGATAAAAACACTTGATTTTGATGGGGTTTAGTGTGTTCTTCCTATGTGGTTAAGCTCCAAGCTTGAAACACACAATTGGGGTTTGAAAAATAGATGTTTATGGATGATTTTGGAGTGATAAGAACTTAAAAATGGGTGTGTGTGGGGGTTGTATGTTTACGGCACACAAGAAGAAGAAAAAGAGTTTTTCTTTGATGTTTTATCATGTGTTGTATATCATACTCTTTTATAATATATCCAAGATCTTCCTAGATATATAAGATCTAGCTTTAGATCTTCCTTAGATTTAATTGTGCAAAAGAAATCTTAGGAGATATGGAGAAGTGGTGTTGGCCGATTCTTATAAGAAATTGATGGATTTTATAGATCTTATAAGTACCATATAATATCACACAAGATATCTCATGATCTTCCCAAGATCACACATGATCTTACTTGGATTCTAAATCCCTTAAAACATGGATTTCTTGTACTAAATGAATCTTGATGGATCTTTATATATGTGTGTATTGCCGTGAATATATGAAGGAGGAAAGAGTTTTGTAAATCTTTCAAGATTCATAATATCTAGCACTTGATTTGTAATCTCTTATAATATGAATATGTTGTACTAGGATAATCTTTGATGGATTTTTAGAGGGTGTATGGACCGATTTCTTGCAAAGCTTGGAAGATTTTCATAGATCTTATAAGGACACTAAAGATCTTCACAAAATCTCACCCATGATTTCCTAATCTTTCCTAGATTCCCAAGTGTTATTTTGTACAAAAAAAGATTTGTGGCATGATATGTGAAGGTGGTAGAAAATCTTCCATGGGATTTGGGGTCCACCAAGCCAAATATCTAGTGTTTATTTGCTATGTTTAAACATTTAGCTTTTTGGGTTTCGTTCGGATCCTAATCGGATTTTAACTATGCGTTATCCGGATGTTATAGTAGCCTCAAATAACCTTTAAACATAGCCTAGTTTAAGTGTTGATGGGTTAGTTAGGCTTTCGTTGGGTGAAATTATAAGTTATACGTGTACCGGGTGCGGTACGCGCACTTTATTCGTTACCGGGAGATTTTTATGTGAAGCTTTCACTTATGGTTTTGGAGTTCCAAAACACATTATATTTTGTGAAAATACCCTTTGTTTTATATCCTGGGTGTCCGGGATCCTTTTCGTTTATTTAATTTTTACCGGGTAATCGCCAACGTCCGTACCGGACAAGTTTATTCGCACATGATCCTATCATGCTTCATCATTAAACGTGTGCATTCCTATGCATCTTATGGGGAATTTGCTATTCTCTACGGCATAAATTAAATTAATCCAATTAATTTAAACATGCACTTAAACCGTTAATTACATATACTAATTACGTACGGAATCACATCGATTTTTGCCGGATGTTACATTCTCCCCCCGTTAAGAGAATTCCGTCCCGGAATTCAATTCAAGTTATCCATCACGATAGTATCCTTGAACAGGGCGGAGTATTTGCGCTTCACGAGATCTCCTCTTTCCTAGTGAACCCAGGTTCATGCTAGGTTCACGCTTAGTGCTCTAACAAATACAATATCATAGTCCAACTACGACTAAGCTCTTGGACCTCCCAATCTGACACATCTATCGGTTTCCTGAAATAGCAGAGTTTAGCGTCAACCTAGATCCCGTCGGTCGAGGAGTTGGAAATGCTTCCTCAGGCCAGACTTGCAGGATTCACCAAGAGTCCCACTAAGCTCTTACGATAGTTCGAGCTTAATCATCATGAGACCAAATTTTGATCAATAACTCCGTGCCACTGGAGTATCAACAATTGGGCCTACTATAATTTCTATGCTTACCAACACTCCCCCAGAGTGTGACTCTCAGTGTAAACCTATTATTAGTTCGAAGTCCTTAAGGCCTACGCCTTGTTCGTATGACTTCTTATTAGGTTCGCATCTCATCCAAGAAGTCTCTAAACTGTAAGATTTACTGGCCATTTCTCGAATAACTCAAACCAGGTTATGTATCTATCTCCGTCTGTCATTCGACGTACTGGAGATGTACACGTATGCCCTCCAAGGGCTTTGAGTAGTACACCCCGAACACTGGGATGATAATTCCTATCACATAGGAAATTCTGGCGATGAAGCACACGAATTCGATGCGTCGCGGCATCAATCGTGTTAGCACGGAACAATTCCGTCAAGTACATTCAGTTTATCCGAGGATGGCAAGCCATACTTGTCTCAAATCGATTATCCCAGGCTAGTGTACATAGTTTGCGAAACTTGAGGTAGAGTGACTACTACAATCCGATATAATAGAAGTCGGCATTCCAGAGTCTAGCCACGACTCTCCAAGAGTATAGGTAGCTATCCATATGCCTCGTCTCGGAGCTATGGGTGAGTATGGAGTGAGAGGGTTCCAAACAACAATCAAACATTACATCCGACCACGAGAACACCTAGGGTGGCATGGTAATGTCAAACAGGTGATCTTACTGTACCACATAATTGTTTAAAAGTCCCCTTGGAAACCACGTCGGGTATTCCATTTTGTTTTCCCTTCGGCTCGACTCACTTTACCATATATTTACCTCCCCATTAAGATAAATATACTAGGTTCTTGTCGACCGAGCAACTATATTCAAGATGGGACTTTATTTCCGTAGAACCTTCTAGGTACTGAATTTCTACCTTCCACCTGAGCAATTGTGGTTAATGGTACTAGGGTGCCTAGTAGGGACTGATGGGGGTCGAAAGTTTTTGCGTCGCTTTCACCCTTCATTTCCCTCACAGTAAGCAGTGTATATATGACACCCAGGCCGTACTATTCCACAATCCTCGAGAATTACCAGTCGACTCAAACACCAATGGCCAGATGCTTCCAGCACATAGGTCAATACCGGAAAGTGATATATGAAACATACACGTGGCGCAACGAACAGAGTATAAGGTTTCTTAAGATATATCAACACGTTGGCCCCTATTGCGTCATGTATACAGAACACCAGTAGCTACCCAAACCATGGGTATCCAGTACCGGTCCTGTTATATGTGCTTCATGGGCACTAGTGTTCTATCGTCATTAGCAACCAAGTAAGTCAATTCTGAATAATACCGGCCTCATGCCCTTAAATTGACTTTCAGATCTTATGCAGATATCTGAGTGAAAGGAGTCCTGAAACCGGAACCCTCACTTGCCGAAGTTTCCATCTCTCCGGAATCTTTCGAGGTAAAAGGTGAAATCGAGTCATCGATGCATGCCTTTGGCATAGACTTCACCTTTGGGTTTGACGGCTTCTTGCGCCCAAAGTCGTTACTTAAAACAACAAACGAATGACTGAGATCGCACCACAAGCAATAGTCTCGAGCCTTCCCATAAGGCATCCCATTCAACGACTCAGTTAGTCACACATATGGCGCAATATGTAAGCCTTCAAGATCATCTTGATTAGTCAGGTACCATACGCCCTGACCTGGCAGCTCACATTACTATGGTGTCTCCAACAGTGTCTGTCAAAGACACGGGATTTTGCTCCAACGCGAGCAATGCTTCCTAAGGATAACTGGGAACACCACCATCGACTCAAGGTCGAAATTGTTCCATTGTTCCAAGAATCTACACCACGACACCAAGATAAGATAAACCTTCCATCAGAGGAATAACAACATTAATCAAAGGGTCGAGACGATCAACCATCTAAACCCAGTAGTGTAGCACCTTTAAAGAGTAGATAATGCTGCACGCCCTTCTGGATTCAGGGTTCATAAAACCTCTTAATCATGTACCAGGGACTTCACCAATGCACGCCCATGGGTGGGTCCACGATGGTATTTCCATAATCGCCAACATGACACGTTGGCATGAATGACGTCAAACGAATCCACTGGGATGAGCAATAAATGAATTGAATCCTTCAACTCTTACTAGTCCCAAATGTATGGGTCATATTATTGCTCACATTTACTCGATGCCTTCGGGGTTCGAGACGCATTCAAAACTCCTTATTACAAAGGCGAGCCACGCCCCGTCATGTGTGGATCATGGGATTTCTTTCCGACGTGATTGAGTGTGGTTAGTTGACCAAAATGCACGCAAAAGGTTAAGGTGTCACTGATGCCTTAGATTCTGAAGATGTAACGCTCATGAAATGCGTGAGCATATCAAAGGTCGACACATGTTTCGGTCCATTACTCAAACAACCATGAGACTCAAAGGAATACATGGGCTAACACTCAGACTAGAGTGTCTTAGTATGACTTCCAAAAGTCCTTTGAGCTCCCGAAATCTTACATACTCACTGTCGACGCTATACAATCAAACACACAAAACAATGACATCAACGAGGGGTTTAGGTGATGTCTCCATCCCGAGTGAAACAAGAGCGATGCAAACGACAAATCATCACGTCCTCAAGGTAATCCAACAGCTGTAGCAATACATCCACGAAACACATCAATAAGGGAACACCACACAGGAGCAACACGACAACAGAGAAGCATGACGACAAGGCAACACCGCAATAGGAACCGTACGACACAGAGAAATACGACAGCAAGGCTACACTACTGCAGGAGCAGTAAACAACAGGGATGCATCATCGGCAATGCAGCGCAACCACATGAATACGCAATCAGCAAAAATAATGAAACAGCAAGCATGCACAATGGTTGGGGGTAACACAGCAGCATGAATGCACATGTCAATATGGAAAATCCACAGTCCACATCATCAGAAAGCTCTGTTATGGTGAGCACGCATCCCCGTGCATCTCAGATCACTTGTGGATGTGGGATTTGCATCCGTACCTTCGGCCTCGAGCCTAACCTCCATAGGCTCAATGGTAGGGATTGGTTAGATTGGTCGGCGCATTAGTCGTCATAACATAAATGGGAACGACGGGTTCCACATAATTTAGCTGACTTCTAAAGCCGATATTGTTCATAGAGAGAACGACCGTAGGCTTGGTATGAGTCACTCAAACGATAGTAACAGCAACATCGACAGTCTCCACCGAGGCCTGAGAACCATTGACAACGTTAGGCTTCCTAAGAGCCCAAGGAATGATAACTAGTAGTTCAATGAAAGCCTCGAAGAGATGGAATTAATAACAACGATTTTAACAGAGACACAGATTTGGTTATAGTGGCTTGGCATGGGTTATAGAGACCTCTTCGTTAACGACATTCACCTCTGCATGAGCCTCAAATACATCAACAACTTCAATTCGACAAGAGCCATAGAAACAACATCAAGCCCAACATGGACTATAGAGACAACGACAACAATAAGCTCAACAACAGACATGGAAACCATGGCATCAAGCCCGATAAGTGCTACAGAATCACTGGAAACAACAGACTCAGCAAGAGCTAGAAACTTAGCAAAAACATCGGGATCTACTCGATACATAGATCAATAATAGCCGACGCGACATCAGGCCCGACCGGAGCCTTAGACTCGTCGTAGTTATTATATGTGTGGTAACCAGTATCCATAGGACCTCGGAAACCAACCACTGTCTATCCCAATATCAACGATAGTGGTCACCACAAAAATGGCAAGTAGAAGTAGAAAGATCACGATTTATCGAGACACCTTGATAGAATGAAAACGACACCGACTCTGGCAACCCAGCCGAGTCATCCTTCTCATTAGAGTCCTCTTGCATATTATTTTGGCCTTAGCACCGATAGCCATCAACTGAAATGCCTCTCTGCCACTCAAGCGAGGCCGGTGGACTTTCTTCCTGATAGGCCACGCAGTGAGAGTATCGAAATACGGCAAGAGATTAGACAGGTCACCGTGTCCACAACGAATGGACTTTACAACCTTAGTTTATAAATTACCGTAATGAGGGAACACAACATCTCAGTATCTATGGGGATTGATGGAAACACTTCGCATCAATTTTCACCCAACAGATATAACTAGTCTCGTCATCGTGACAAGGGTGACGAATGTTATTGCAACAAAAGCAATGGAATTGTCGTCCCATGGGTATGATTAATTTAACAGAATAACGTGACCACTTCCAGTAGTCCGTCATTTGATTTTCGAGGGGGATTTTAATGTCAGCAAAAGCATCTTGCGACATTTGATAATTACGGAACACACCCTTACGATTGCGATTCCCAAAGTATGGTTCCACTCCCCAGGATTTATGACGGTTTTAGATACTGCGCACGCATCGGATGTACTTGGGCGTTCACCGAGTGAAAAGAGACTACCAATAATCCTTGAAAAAAAAAACAGGAGGTAGATAGAGGAGTCTCACGATGACTTTTGCACCTTAGGAAAGTAGAATGACATAAGTACCAATATGCTAACCCATCACAAATCATCTTCCGGAATATGATCCAGCGCTATTGCAAAGGGTGTTAATCCATACTTGAATACTCAATACATCGAGCAGTGGCTTCCCATGATTTAATGGTATGCACTTCCGAGTGAGTCCATCGCCAAACGCCGACCGACCGGGGCTTGCTGTTCCACTACACGCCGTCATCCTAACACTGGCAAACGATGCCGCGGTCGTGATTAGTGGCCGAAATTTTCGACATCATCGAAGTTTAGTACAGCCCTATGACTCGCGGATGTGTAATGCGACATGCTAATTTTACTATCAGTCCATGACTACATGGGAACAACCAATATTGTCGATTCAGACGAGGGCTATCGAGCCTTCAGGATAACAATGATCAAGCTTCCTAATCCCGCAACTTTGATTCTGTCTTCCTACAGGAGAGAAAAAAAATACTCGACCCTTGAAGACAACTTGGGCATGCGTTAGATCGAACATGACTTATTCACCATGATAACACAGCAGCACACGGCCACGAGTTTCATATCTGATCCACGCAGGGTCCCGTTCTCATAACGCACTGGTCTAGCAGGAACGCACCCTCGGTCTTCACTGGTTCCGGGTATAACCTTCCATGCACCGTACTCGACATTTCTTGCTTTGGTAGGCCGTGTATTCTTGTACGTCCGCTCCTTAGGAAGAACTTTGTGGCGGAGGCATTCAACTCCTACACAAGGATCTCCCGTTCCTATCTGGAGCGAGGGTTTGCATCGGATTACTTATATGAATAGACGTTCAAGCTCTTCCGTGCTCGTACCATAAAGGTAATGTCGAAGAAAGCTCATTAGGTTTGCTAGGATCGAAATCAAGGAACATCAACGAGACCTCCCATTTAACCCATTGGCCAATCAAAACTAAGACTGAATCTAAAGAACAAGAACAACCAAGACAAGGAGTGATCACCAATCCTGGCCCTAGCGCCCACCAAGGTTACCGTGCACCCCAAACTATTATTACGTGTGCACCCGTAATGATAATTTGCGTTGCCAGGTAATCTTGTTGCCCGCTAGTTCCGAGCTTCCTGATCCAAAACAAAGATTTCACACAACAAAAGACTTGGTCTAGTTTCGCCTCCAAATTATAAACAACGCGGCAGCATCCATTACCGCGATAGAGATTAGTCCTTCCGATCATCCCGTCTACGGGTAAATGAGTGAGCTACTCGTAGACCACAGCATCCATCCTACTTGCTGGTACCGGTGATCGATGCAAGAGTGAGGACTAAGGTGAAGCGTGACACAACATCCCTACTGGCAAAATATCCGTACTACGTACATGTATTAACTAATCTTAGAAAATCGGATTCCTATGCAACATAAACATCTTATCCGTATTTTCTAATACTTCATATATTGACACACATGGCTAGTCGGTCGGAATTTCCCCTTGTACATCCCATGTACAAATTTCTTTCTTTTCTAAAAATATTTTGTTGTGTTTTAGTTTTGAAAACTTTGTCTTCGAGCCGAAACCGGTTATAGTCTAGATTTTTCAAAAATGCTAGTTCGCTATAACCTTGGCTCTGATACCACTTCTGTCACACCACGCCAATGGCGGAAACACGTGGCGCAACGCTCGAAGGCATATCAAACTCAAGATTAACACAAACTATAATTAATTAGAAAAGATTAATTTGTTTGGATGTCGAAAATGAGTATCTCGTTACAATGTTGCACAAAGCATTACTTAAAACAATGAACATTAAGTTTCGATGTGGGGGTATTTCCGTTTATGTTCCAACCCTTTGGTAACAATGGAATGAAACCCCGACCAGCATCCGACATCCCGAATCCCCACCGCACTAGCCCCATATCTACTCGGTATTTCCGTTTATGTTCCAACCCTTTGGTAACAATGGATGAAACCCTGACCAGCATCCGACATCCCGAATCCCCACCGCACTAGCCCCATATCTACTCAGCACTTAGTTACCTGAAAGATATGTTTAAAAAGACGTCAATATATAAAATATTGGTGAGTTCACAGGTTTTAGTTTCATAACAACAATATTTTCACAACCATCGACTCGACTCACTTTACCGTATAATTATTTTCCCATAATTATACTAGGATCTTGTCGATCGATATTTAGTTTCATGACAACATTTTCACAACCATCGACTCGACTCACTTTACCGTATAATTATTTCCCATTTAAATAATTATACTAGGATCTTGTCGATCGATATTTCGTGTTTACAACATGTGCGAAACCTGCACAACTTGTGGCCGTTGTAAGGAGTAGCTAGCTCCTACAAACAATGATGACGAGCAATCCCTTGAGCCCATAACCAAACCAAGACTAATAAATATGCCCCGCAATCACAAGTTGTTTCTCGGAAAATAACAACTTAGTTTAGAATATGTGCACCTCTTGTCTTTACCGGGTTGACGCTATCAACCAGAGGTGGGCCTCGTCAGGCACCAATAGTACTATCCAAATATTCCTTCGGTTTCATGCCCCTGAATTAATGGTTACAGTAGCGAGGACTCAACCCCGAGTGGCGAACACAAACTCAAGTACTCATCATGCCACTTATCACGTTTTAACTCTTGAAAACATTTCAACATGTGATAACTTTTGACAAACATATCTTTCCCCCAGTTAAAACAGTAAAATGGGGTCGTGAAACTCACCTGATGCACAGCGTACACTCGAATAGCAGAGAATAGCAAGTCCGTGGTCAAGCACCTACGAACGTCCTAGTGCATGTAAGCCACTAAGTCTATAGCGTGTGCTTTTCCGGCAAGTTGTACACCCAACTCCCAACACCACCATTTACATATAATTCCCCGTTTAATTAAACATATGTCCTAGATCCGTTGGTGATGAATTACCCTTGTTACAAGTTATATATATTCGCGTTAATATTTCTTTAACTTGTATAATATTATCCTCGACTCGACTTCACTTAACGTATAATTATTTTCCCATCAAATAATTATACTTAAGATCGCATCGTTCGATATAATATTTTTAACGCTCGACACGACTCACTATACCGTATATTTATTTTCCCATTCAAATAAATATACTAAGGTCTTGTCGTTCGATGATACGTTTTCTACGTTCCCTATTAAGTAAATACACTAGGATCTCGTCGATTCGATATATATATATATATATATATTATTTTCTGCACTCGACTCGACTTACCTCCCCGTATATTTACATTCCCATTAAATAAATATACTAAGATTTCGTCGAGTCGAATTTATATATATTTTCCTTGTTAAGTCCATACACTTGTTTAACGTTTAATCGTTAGATTATTTACGTTACTTTTCTCCCACAAATATTTTCCAACACTTTGGAAAGTGTTACGTATTTTTCACCCAAATCATATATTTTAAATCCTTAAAATATATATATATATATACTTATCTTGACGTAATGATACTTTTCTTGTCCGTCCGTTTTTACGTCTTAGTTCGTTAACACGTCCAAATCCGATTACTTAACTTTATAGTTAATTTTTCTCAAGTTTTCCAATATGTGTATTCTAGGAATGTTATTCACCTCTTTAATTTCCTACACATATTACTTTGAAGTTTTATAAATACCTTTGTGTTTTTAACACAAGACTTGGTAACTTAAGAATAAAAATGCTCCAACACTTTTATATTCCCATTTATATAAAAGTGTTCATTTTTATATAAGTTTCCACCAAGCTTTTATTTTATCTAACATTTTTATAAAAACCCTTGTTTTTATACATATCCATATGTTAGAAAAGTTCATATTTTTATAAAACTCTATTTTATAAAAATACACTTTTATACAAAATACATGTGTTTAATTACTAGTATTTACCAAATCTACATTGGAAAATTACTATGTACACATTTGACACCAAACTTTCCATTCTTTCTTCCAAGAATAACAATTTTCTACTAAACTAGTAGACTTTAATGGATCATTTTATGATGATTTAAACCACTTTTAAGTATTTTCAAGTTATCTTCACAAACTATACTTAAATCATCATTTCATTCAAATTTATGTGAACTTTTGAAAACTACAAAAACAATACATAACCATCACCAAAATTTTGGCCCCCATCATACATTTTATCACCATTTTAGTCTTGAAAAGCATATGTTTTATCATGTAAAATTCCATCAAGTTAACCCATGTACAACTTGCTTTCTAGATAACAAAACATAAACTTTAAAGAACAAGAATGAGATCAAGAACACTTACAACTAGCACAAGGCTAGGGAAGATAAAAACACTTGATTTTGATGGGGTTTAGTGTGTTCTTCCTATGTGGTTAAGCTCCAAGCTTGAAACACACAATTGGGGTTTGGAAAATAGATGTTTATGGATGATTTTGGAGTGATAAGAACTTAAAAATGGGTGTGTGTGGGGGTTGTATGTTTACGGCACACAAGAAGAAGAAAAAGAGTTTTTCTTTGATGTTTTATCATGTGTTGTATATCATACTCTTTTATAATATATCCAAGATCTTCCTAGATATATAAGATCTAGCTTTAGATCTTCCTTAGATTTAATTGTGCAAAAGAAATCTTAGGAGATATGGAGAAGTGGTGTTGGCCGATTCTTATAAGAAATTGATGGATTTTATAGATCTTATAAGTACCATATAATATCACACAAGATATCTCATGATCTTCCCAAGATCACACATGATCTTACTTGGATTCTAAATCCCTTAAAACATGGATTTCTTGTACTAAATGAATCTTGATGGATCTTTATATATGTGTGTATTGCCGTGAATATATGAAGGAGGAAAGAGTTTTGTAAATCTTTCAAGATTCATAATATCTAGCACTTGATTTGTAATCTCTTATAATATGAATATGTTGTACTAGGATAATCTTTGATGGATTTTTAGAGGGTGTATGGACCGATTTCTTGCAAAGCTTGGAAGATTTTCATAGATCTTATAAGGACACTAAAGATCTTCACAAAATCTCACCCATGATTTCCTAATCTTTCCTAGATTCCCAAGTGTTATTTTGTACAAAAAAAGATTTGTGGCATGATATGTGAAGGTGGTAGAAAATCTTCCATGGGATTTGGGGTCCACCAAGCCAAATATCTAGTGTTTATTTGCTATGATTAAACATTTAGCTTTTTGGGTTTAGTTCGGGTCCTAATCGGATTTTAACTATGCGTTATCCGGACGTTATAGTAGCCTCAAATAACCTTTAAACATAGCCTAGTTTAAGTGTTGATGGGTTAGTTAGGCTTTCGTTGGGTGAAATTATAAGTTATACGTGTACCGGGTGCGGTACGCGCACTTTATTCGTTACCGGGAGATTTGTATGTGAAACTTTCACTTATGGTTTTGGAGTTCCAAAACACATTATATTTTGTGAAAATACCCTTTGTTTTATATCCTGGGTGTCCGGGATCCTTTTCGTTTATTTAATTTTTACCGGGTAATCGCCAACGTCCGTACCGGACAAGTTTATTCGCACATGATCCTATCATGCTTCATCATTAAACGTGTGCATTCCTATGCATCTTATGGGGAATTTGCTATTCTCTACGGCATAAATTAAATTAATCCAATTAATTTAAACATGCACTTAAACCGTTAATTACATATACTAATTACGTACGGAATCACATCGATTTTTGCCGGATGTTACCGCGAAAGTGGCCGAAGAGGGCGGTAATGACAAGTGGCGTGGTTTATTCTACTCCTCCTGGTACTTTTGGGAGGTGACTTGTGCTTCTTTCCATTTCTCAGATGCTTGTGAGGCGGTTTGCTGCGATGCGGTTGCGAGGCTTGCCGGAGTGACCTTGTAATTGTTGTCGCGTGCCATGTGGCAGTGCTTGTCGAAGGCACCTCGGATGTGATGGGTTTTAATATCCTTGATGGGTTTGGACGTGTCTTCTGTTCTTCGTGCGCTTGAATGCATGGTCTTCAATAAGTTGGTTAGTTTGCCCGACCTAAGCACCGCCTCGATCTCCATCTTGACGATGTAGCAGTTGCCGGTTTCATGTCCACCGTCCATGTGGAAGTCACAGAATCTTGTGGTATCTATGTTTTTTTTTGTTTTATTCCCATAGGTTTTGGTAGTTCTAATGTGACTTCCCTGGTCGTGAGAACTTGTAATAGTACCTGTAAAGGCGTTTTTGGTTAACGACATCCAGTCTTGATTTCTTCTGTCGAGGATACACTGATATTTGCTTGTTGCCAATGATGTTCTTGGAATCCCCAGATGTTGAGTATTTACCTTCGTCGGTGGATCCTTAGATTCGTTTCCAGACGGAGGATCTATTGTTGTTGCAGCCTCGGTTGTTTTTGTTGTTGCCACGTTGTGGTTGCCGAGTTGTCTTTTGATGCTAGGCGTAGAGTTTGGCAATTCGGACAACTTCTTCCCATGTTTCTGGGTTGCTGTCTTTTCCTTGTAAGATGAGTTGCAGATTGTCGTCGTTGATGCTTTCCAGGAATGAGGTTCGAGTGGCCTCATCACCGGTTCCTAGATGAAGGGCTTCTTTATTGTATCGGACGATGAATTCTTCGAGCAGCTCATTATCCCGGTGTTTGCAGAGGTGCATTTTTATTTTGTCACGCTTATGGCATCGTTGTTGGCTGAAGTGCAGGGAAAAATTTTCAATTAGCTCTTCGTAGCTGTCAAGTTTGCCAGTTAGCAAGTTGTCGAACTATACCCGTGTCGCGCCTGTGAGAGTTTGGGCGAACATGTGGCACCAAACTGGGAGTGTCCAGCCGATGACGGCCCCTACTTGGTTTAAGATGCTGAGGTCATCGTTTGGATCAGTGAGGCCATCATATAGTTTGACATTGGCTGGGAGCCGCTGCCTAGGTGGTATGGGAGCCATAAAAATGTGTGTGGTAAACTTTGGTTTGTCAGCAAAGGCCATGGGCCTATATGGGAGTGACATATTTATGAATGCGTTATTGTTGTACCTGTTCATGTGTTCCCTGTGTTAATATTGGTTGTATTGGTAGTCCCTGGAGTCGTCTTCCCATGAGCTTAATTTATTGGTAGTCTTCGTCGTCGAATCAGTTGCGCTCTGCACGGGCATGGTCGATGGTGAGTTTTCCTGGATCTTCCCCGTGACGGGCAGGATTGGATTTCTTGACGTTGTTGGTTTTAAGGAAGGACGAGGCCATGGCATCTTTTCCGGTAATCTTGCGATGCTCTAGCTTGGCGTCTAAGAGTTTTATCAGGTGTTCATACCAGTCATTATGAAATGCATCGATCTCCTCCTGAGCCGGAGGAAGATCATCATCATCATTGAACTCTATGTTTCTTTCCATCATTGTAGTCTTCTCCGGTTTGTCATCATTGTTGCTACCCTCGGGCATATTTGGGCCTGGGGTGAGGTCTTCGATGATCCCGAATGGTGTGTAAACTTTGGTTGGTGAGGTTATCATTGTTTGAAGTGGCATGAACTTTCTGCTTTTTAAAGTTGTGGTAAGGCCATGGATGGCACCAATGAAGAAACATGTATCCTGGATCATCGGGTCAGGGCTGATCCAAGTAGTGAATCCACAGGAGATGTGAAGATTTAGGAGTGATAGTGTATAGTTATCGGTGAAGGTCTTAAGAACTAGACCGAGAGCAAGTGGAGATAATCGATTAGAAGAGTCGAGCCTCTAAACGTTTGTTATATGAAAATAGGGGTTGGAAAAGTACGATGTGCTCGTAGTCTTTTCAACAAGAGTATTCCGTATGAAGGGGTGCCTTAAAAGGAGAAGAGGTTCCTCCTTTTATAGCACTTCGACATCCGACTTTCTCAACCCGTCCTCTACCCTTAGTGAGGCCCGACCTAGATAGAGGTATCTCCTAATCTCCGGGCCAAGTCCCCAAGCCCAATCTGGTGCAAGTGGACATGTAAAATAGAAGGAAAGGGGAGATGTTACCGTCCTGTCGTAAATCCACGCGGCGTCCATTAAGACACAGAAGGTCGGCGAACACGTGGAGTCCGCCTAGTGGCTCATTGTGACGGTATGCAATCACCTTCTTTTTCTGGAGCTAGAGACAAGTGGGGGTTGCAAAAGTCATCTGTCAGAGATAGTTGGCTAGGGAGGTGCCATGTCTTCGTCCTTTCTGATTGTCAGTCCACGCGTAGTCTGTGATTGGTCACAGACTCTGACGGGCGGCCTGCATGTTGGGAACAGTTGCCCAGGGCATGTCTGTCCATAGGTGTGTGTCTCGATGCTACTCATAAAGGCATCCTTTACTCGTGTCAAGGAAGCTTCATTTGTGTCAGTCTTGCATCAACGTAAAACGGTGGCGTCATTTTGACTGACGCTGGTTTCTCCGCCTACGTAAAACGGGCGGGAGAACTTGCGTCATTATGTCTGACGCAATTATCTCCGATGACATAGAACGGGTGGGATAACTGGTGTCATTGTGTCTGACGCAACCTTTTTTGGACGTTTGTTGGTCTTTTTAGTTTAAGCTAAGGCCTTTATTGATATGACGTTGGTGAGTTTGACGCCATATCCCTTCATCTTCCTATACACCACGTGTGAAGTTCTTAGTGTTTAGAAAAACAAACGTTAACTGACTGACATAAATAAACCTAGCTAGTACATGTGTTAATTACTTTTCATTTTTAAATTAACTAGATTGAATATGGGAGAAAATCTACTCTAATTAGAGGCATCATTCAGGTACATTGCAATACTAACATAACATATCGACTTTTGATTTCAACCCTAAACTCATAATTTGAAACACAAAGAAAAAGGGATCAAGAGTAGAAAATCAAACATTACATAAAATGAAAATGATTTACTTGTAGAATGAAAATTGATAATATGATGCAACACATGATCAAAATTATAAGAAAGAGTAACTATTTATTAACCATTTTCCATGAACCTAACAACCTGCCAATATAGATAATGAAAACTTAATAACCATGTCAAACCGCAGGCTTACCTCAAGAAAGCTTTACATTCTTTAGTGATTTCAATATAACCCAACACCCAAATTGTTAATATAATATTTTTTAACAAAGATTTACTAGTCTTTAACTACAAAGCAATTTGCATAGTACGACACACAAACCACTCAAGACATTGGCAAACCCAATAAAGGAAATGAGATATCAAATTGTGAACGGATTTGCATGTAAAAAATAAAAAGAAATATAATCAACAGGCATAACTACGCCATGGACTTATTTACTTGTGAACAAATCCATTTTGGTTATGTTTATTACATTAAAAGATAATTTTAAAGTCTAAACTTCACCAAAAAACTGGACAATTGTTTATATAACATAATCTTAAAGTAATATTCGACATGGTAATTGCAGATACAAGTAAAAGAGTACTTCAAATCAACCAGTACCAAATTACCCATTTGACCCATTACCCAGCCCGCCTAGCCTGCCTACTTTGCCACCTCTAATCATATACAATGTAAATTTTAAGATTACCTACAAATCACTCCTGACTCCCCCAATTATCCTTTGATTGTCGCTTGGGACATTAATCTATCCCATGCTCGCATGCTGCCATAAACTCATTTCTCCTTCGTTTGATAGCTTCATGCTCAAATCTGTCACCATCAGCACCATGTAAACTGTCACCCTATTTAAACAGTCAACAAAAAATATATACCAAAATTGTGAATGACGGGGGCTGAAAAGAATTAAGGCTAAAAGTATATAAGTCACAATTGTTTGAATTTATTTTGAAAAGCAATTGTAGGGTTCATTATGTTTTCAACATCAAAAGCAACTCTCACCGTGTCAACAGACACGATGACATGTGCCAACAATACTTGTTGGGAATAACCGTAACAAACGAACAATAACGGATAACAGAAATCTCTGAAGGCACGTGATCGCTTTCAGATTGAATCAATTCGACGGTTCTATCGAATATTCAATCGGATACAATCAGAGATTGAGAATTTTCTGTATGTTGTGATTGAGATTAAAGAACCAGAGAGTTTTGATCAAGAAGGAGAGGAATTCGTTATGAAACATTATGGGCCAGAAACTGCCTTTTAGGCAGTTTTTCCAAGGTTTTCGAAGTTGCCAAAATAGTCCCCCTATTTCTGAAAATTAATTTTCGGAGACGTTTTTACCAAAATAGCTCGACCCCAGCCAGGGGCTCTGCCCCTTGGACCCTGCTCCCAGGGGCGTTGCCCCCGGACCCCGTTCCTTAGGGGCTTCGCCCCTAAGTTCATAATAAATTCAAATAGGCATGCACTCCGCACCACCATACCTATATGATGTATTATTATGAACATATTAATCAAACAGTCAATCCAATTATACTAAACTATCCAACAATCCTCCCCTATTTTAGTGTAATCCTTGATTAACTAAAACAAGTAATCTCAAACATTCAAACTTTTGCTTAAATGAAATGTCGTGACGATTGAATTTCACATTAGTACATTACACATTCTGAATATTCGAATACCTGGGTGTCGCTTAGGATTGAACCCTGGGAACTCATCTTGAATACACAAAGATAATGTACACAAAAGTTTACATACATAGTAGTTCTATCTTGACATAATGTTTTACTAGCCTATGTCCTTATCCTTCATAAGTATGTCAAAGCCAAGTCCCAGCTTCTTGAAGCGGCTAAACTTCATACTTACATAGGTAGCTCTTTTAGTCTTGCACCTGCAATGCAATTTGTCAAGAAAGCTATTAAGAATATATACATTCAACCTCCTTAACTTGCAGGTCTGAACACATACCTTGGGATGAATCTTCTAATGTGTTCCAATCTCTACATATTAAGCTTTCCGCATTGAATTCTACATCTAGCGTTGTACTAGATGGGAATTGGGTATCTTAACATCAGAGATTTCTAGTGGACCTTAATCCCATCCCTATAGCCGACCTTTTCACGAGATCTCTACTTAACCCTTTGGTTAAATGATCGGCTAAATTGTATTGGGTTCTCACAAACACCACAGATATCACACCATTCGTGATAAGATCACGTATCATGCTGTGTCTAACACCTAAGTGTCTAGACTTTCCATTATACACTTGACTATATGCCTTAGACAAGGTAGATTCACTATCACATCTGATAGATAATGGTGATATCGGTTTCGGCCACAATGGAATTTCATAAATCAAATTTCTTAGCCATTCAGCTTCTTTACTAGCTGCTGCTAATGCCACAAACTCAGCTTCCATTGTTGAATTAGTGATGCAAGTTTGTTTCTTTGATGCCCAGCGTATAGCACCACCTCCAAGAAGGAATACCCAACCACTTGTGGAAGAATGATCTTCCAAATTAGTAATCCAACTTGCATCTGAATAACCTTTAAGAACAGAAGGAAATCCAGTATAAGTCAAACCAAAATCTATGGTTCCTTTCAAGTACCTAAATACTCGATTTATTGCTTGCCAATGAATCAAACTTGGATTATGAGTATATCTACTCAGTTTTCCAACAGCAAAAGCTATATCAGGTCTAGTACTAATCATGGCATACATGAGAGATCCAATAGCCTTTGAATATTCAAGTTGATTCACAACAACTCCTTTATTAGGTACGAGTTTTACTGAAGGATCCATAGGAGTACCCATTGGAGAACTATCTTTGTGATTAAACTTTTCCAACATCTTCTCAATATAATGTGATTGAGAGATAGTAATACCATGTTCTCCACGTATGATCTTAATACCAAGAATCACGTCTGCCTCCCCCATGTCTTTCATATCAAACTTAGATGACAGAAATATCTTAGTTTTATCAACTTCATTTAGGTCAGTACCAAAAATCAACATGTCATCAACATATAAGCAAATAATTACTCCTTTTCCAGAAGTATCAAATTTGCTATAAACACACTTGTCCGCTTGGTTTAATGCAAAACCATTAGACAACACCACATCATCAAACTTTTGATGCCATTGCTTAGGGGCTTGTTTCAGGCCATAAAGAGATTTTACCAATTTACAAACCTTATGTTCATTTCCAGGCATGACAAAACCTTCAGGTTGTTTCATGTAAATCTCTTCATCCAATTCACCATTCAAAAAGGCAGTTTTAACATCCATTTGGTGAATTACAAGATTATGTATAGCTACAAGTGCCAACAATAATCTTATGGTGGTTATCCTAGCAACAGGAGCATAGGTATCAAAGTAGTCAATGCCTTCCTTTTGCCTAAAGCCTTGGATGACCAATCTGGCTTTATATTTGTCTATGAAACCATCCACCTTCATCTTCCTTTTGAAGATTCATTTACTACCCAAAGGTTTACACCAAGGTGGCAAATCAGCCAATTTCCAAGTATTATTGTGCATTATAGAGTCAATCTCATCTTGGATTGCTTCTTTCCAAAATGCAGCATCCCTAGAAGACATAGCATCATTGAATGTCTTTGGATCCTCATCAATATTAAAACAATATTGATACTGATGTTCAACACCATTTCTGGTTCCTTCTACTAAATAAAGATGAAAGTCAGCACCAAATGACTTGGGTTTTCTAACTCTAGTACTTTTCTGGGCTCAGTACTAGTAGAAGGTACATCATCACAATTACCAGAATTGTCACCACAAGAAATTGTCTGTTCATAATTTTTAAGACACTGAGGCGTATCCTTCAATCGAGGAATGGAAGAAAATCTATCCTCATTCCCAAAATTAGCATCTCTTGACTCAATGACAGAGTGAACAGATACATAATCATTTGGTTCTATGACATAGAACCTATAAACAGGGGAATGATCAGCATATCCAATAAATATGCAATCTATGCCTCTTTCACCAATGGTACTCATTTTGGGCTCAGTAAGCCTCACAACAGCTCTACATCCCCAGACTTTGAGAAAACTCAAATCTGGTACCTTTTTGTACCAAAGTTCATATGGGGTTACCTTAGACCTTTTATTCGGTGCTCGGTTCAATAAGTAACAGGCTGTCAACATAGCCTCACCCCAAAATCCATCACTTAAACCAGAATAGGACAACATGGAATTCACTATTTCTTTCAATGACCTATTCTTCCTTTCAGCCACACCATTTTGTTGTGGTGTATAAGGAGCAGTTGTTTGATGTATTATACCAGTAGATTGGAAATACACTGGATCATAATACTCTCCACCTCTATCTGTACGAAGGTTTTTAATCAAACCATTTCTATGAAGCTCAACCTCTTGTTTATAAACTTTAAATTTATCAAGAGCTTCATCCTTTGAATGCAATAGATATACATAACAAAATCTAGGGTTACAACATACTTCTTATTTCCTAGAGAAGGAGTACTATGAATGTCACATAAATCAGAATGAATCAATTCTAATACATTAGAATTCCTTTTGACATCTTTAAATGGTTTTCTTGTAATTTTTGTCAATTTGCAAGTATGACAATCATTACATTTTTGTATGTCAAAAGCAGGTATAAGACTCATTTTAGACATATCTTTCATTCGGCGATAATTAACGTGACCTAATCTTGCATGCCATAATTCTGATTTACTAAAATCATTGCTAGAACTAGTAGAAGCCATACAAATAGAATTGTTAACAAAAGGGACATCCAAATTCAACTTAACCAAATCCAATAAAGGTTCCATGTCTTGACAAGATATACTTGTCACTTTCCAAGACCTGCTTATAACCACAATTATTCAATACAATACCAGATACTAAGTTCTTACGAATCCCAGGTACATATAGAACATTATTTAATAATAAAGAGTTTCCAGAAGTAAAGACTAAAAGAACAGATCCTATTCCTTTAATTAGTTCAGTAGCAACATTGCCCATCTTCAGTAAAGATCCATCTTCAATTGGCTTAAAATCATTGAACCATTGAAGATTTTTGCAAACATGACATGTTGCTCCCGAATCCATCCACCATGAAATATCATCATCATGCATATAAAATGCTTCAGAGATTATTGATACATAATAATTCTCAATATAATGATCACATGGTACCAAAAACGAACCTGATTGCTTTTCGGGATCCTTGGATCCACTTGTACCAGCCACGTTTTTGCCTTTTCCTCCACTCTTACCAGACCTGCAGTCTTTCTTGAAGTGTCCGGGTTTATTACACTTCCAACAAACCTTTTTAGGCTTCTTATCAGAACCCTTATTGTTGTTCCCTTCAAACTTTCGTTTCCCTTTCCATGCCTTGGAGGATTCACCCTCCTCCACCATGTTCACAGAAGAACAACCAGCCATGGTTTTAGTACCAACACCAGAATCCTTTTCCATATCACGTATGTTTTGTTCAATTTGGAAACTACTTCCCAATTCAACCAGATTTATTTCCTCTTTCTTATGTTTCAGATTATTCTTAAAATCTTTCCAAGAGGGTGGCAGTTTATCAATAATACTAGAGACAGAAATCGCTTCATCCATCTTCATTCCATATTGATGAAACTGCCCTAGTATTCGTTGCAATTCATGATACTGTTCCATAACAGGCCTAGTGTCTACCATTTTATAGTTAATAAAATTACCAACCAGAAATTTCTTACTAGACGCAACTTCTGCCATGTATTTGGATTCAAGGGCATCCTATAATTCTTTTGCAGACTCTACATTTTGATACAGATCAAATAAAGAATCAGACATACCGTTAAGAATATGACCAAGACAGATGTAGTCTGCGTTTTCCCACTTTAAACGAGTTCTGGTTTGTTCCAGAGTTTCATTCTCAACAATCTCGGGACAAGGAGTGCTCAGAACATACACCACTTTCAGACTTGTGAGATAGAAGTGCATCTTCTTTTGCCAGCGTCTGAAATCCTGTCCAGAAAACTTGTCCAATTTCGTAAAGTTCTTCGTCATATCTTTCACAGATTCATTGTTCGTCATCTTCAGAATTTGATTCAATCTTTGTTGGGAATAACCGTAACAAACGAACAATAACGGATAACAGAAATCTCTGAAGGCACGTGATCGCTTTCAGATTAAATCAATTCGACGGTTCTATCAAATATTCAATCAGATACAATCAGAGATTGAGAATTTTCTGTATGTTGTGATTGAGATTAAAGAACCAGAGAGTTTTGATCAAGAAGGAGAGGAATTCGTTATTAAACAATATGGGCCAGAAACTGGCTTTTAGGCTGTTTTTCCAAGGTTTTCGAAGTTGCCAAAATAGTCCCTCTATTTCTAAAAATTAATTTTCGGAGACATTCGACCCCAGCCAGGGGCTGCTGCCCCTTGGACCCTGCTCCCAGGGGCGCTGCCCCCGGACCCCCGTTCCTTAGGGGCTTCGCCCCTAAGTTCATAATAAATTCAAATAGGCGTGCACTCCGCACCACCATACCTATATGATGTATTATTATGAACATATTAATCAAACAGTCAATCCAATTACACTAAAATATCCAACAATACTTTGAGGCCACATGATAGCACCATTAATAGCATAAGAAAGATCACATTTGGGCATTTGTAGTTGCTGAATATGTTAAGCCCTTTATACCATCCTTCTCACCTGAAGTATTAAAAGACAATAAGAAAACTCTATTACAGTAAAAAAATATATCAATTACTTGGGTAAAATCATCACTATCTTTGGGGATTTGCTACAATTCCACTCTTCTACATCTGCCAGCATAAACACATGACCCGAGACCACTTGTGTAAGACATAAAATATATATAACAACCAACTCGGGGACTCACATAGTCACGCACTATATAGACCAACAGGAACATGAATCTAGTGAAAGTAAGCTAAAAAGAATACCATGTGGTGACTATTAAAGCAAACGAAAGGAAAGGAAAATCCTATAATTTATGTATCAAGGTGATATAATATGGCTGAAAATGCATGCTTACCATTTAGTCTCAAGTGTCCATAATATGCAAAAATAAAAAACATAATGTAGTTACTGAAGAGGAAAAAAATACTTGTAGTACACAATAATAATTCAACTCTTTGTCAGGTTATTATGGACTATTTTAGTTTTATGAACTTTGTTGCTTACTTGTTTGTAGAAGCATGTTCCGCCATGTGCCACGGGCTTAATTGTATGGCCTTGGTGATGTTGGGTTGGTGAAGTCCTTGATTTATTAGGCTTTAGGGTTGACATTAGAAGACATGGGCCAGGCCCGGTTTAGTTTTCTTGGTCCCTAAGTTGTTTAACCTAATTGTTCTCTATATATACCCTAGTCATGTATTGTAATCTTGTGTGCCTTGAGCTTAATGAAATAACCTAGTTGCAGCCCATGGACGTAGGTCCCCCCACTAGGACCGAACCACGTAAAATTCTTGTGTCGTGTTTATTATTTTCTATTCATCACGTGATATCGTGTGTGCTGTTTGTGTGTTTGATTCCGCTGCGCCGACTGATACCTAACAGTGGCATCGGAGCTTTGGCTCGTTAACACACTGAGATTTGCACGAACGATTGCGAGACGAGGTGACGAAGGTAAGTGCCAATTATTTTAATCCTTGAGCCGCATGTTTAATTTGTTGATTTTGATTGGAGCCACTGATTAAGTTTATTCAGTTGTTGGTCGAGTTTGGGTTGCGGGCTAAGTAGGATTTGTTTTCTAAGTTCGGGGTTTGACAATTATTGTTATCAACTGTGATTATATAACCGGGTTTGTGATAACAGTTGGGTAGGGTCAGATTTGTCTACATGGTTATTTGTAGGAGCAAATCGGTTTGATTGACAGTGTTCAGTAGAACAGTCGTCAAGTTCAGACACGTATTGCTGTGTTTGTTCACTATTTTCGATTTGTTCTCGTTTGTTATTATTATAACTGAAGACGAGATGGTAGTAATCGGAATGTTAGACGGTTTTTGAGTGTTAGTTGATTGGTTTGTCATGTGGTACTGATGATGGGTAAAACTTGGAGAAAATGGAACCAACTGATCTGGAATACTCTGGGTTTAAGGTATTCCTGTTCGGGCGTGCTGGTGACGACATAAGTGAAAAAAAAAAGTTATTGTCAAGTCATGTGAACTATTGCTAGCTAGTTGGATGATCTTTCGGTTAGGGTTTGCGTTAACTGGTCGTGTGTATGGTCATAGAACCCTTGGTACCGCTTGCTTTCCATGAAAGATCGACTGCTGTTATAACCATTTTCCTGTTAGCTGGTCTGGAACTGTGATGTTAATTCTTGTTCGGTGATGATCAGTGGTTTGACATTTGAGGGGATCTTTGTACTGGTACTGGGTGAAGGTTTTCGCTGGGGAAGTACGAGTGGAGGTTCGACTCATGAGTGTCGGTTTGGCATGGGTTGGGATAACAGGGACAGTTAGAGCTGGGCGTAGTTGACTTGTTAGGGCTGCATGGAGGTGTGGACATTTTTTAGAGTCAATGTCATAGATAGGAAATTCTACTTCTGAGAATGTGTCGGGGTTTGATACATTGGGACTCAGTGGAAAGTAGTGAGACTCTTGGGTTCGAGATTCTATTTGGCTTCATTCCTTGTTACCTACTTCAATGAAGCATTAGTGAATCTATTGTTGAAGACTTTTGAAGTGTGCAGATTGTTGCGCAACCGGAAGAAGAGAACCAACTTCCTTGTAGTAAAGTCTTGGCTCGCTGATTCGAGAGTTAAACGAGTCTAGTTTACAGCAAAGGACTCTGGGACTCCAGGTAAACCGCTTGAGCGTATTCGGAGGTCTGAGCATAGACGGGATTTTTGTAACAGTGGGAGCACATGGGGTGTTCTGACACAGTCTGTAAATCGACGTTAGGTTTGGAAGACCAAGGATCCGAATGAAATATCTCCTGAGAGGTTGCTGTTAGTGGAGAGTGTTCTTTCCTCTGGGGTCTCTGGAGCCGGCGATTTGAGTAAGTAGGGGCCGGTTGAGATTGAGGATGTGTCCATGGCGGGTTTTGCCATGGCTGGGTCGTTGATGACCATATTGGAGTTGTTGGGAGCCTCAATGGGCCTTTCAGGTTACTGATGAGAAGGGCCGCTGCAGCTAGGTGGATACATGGACAGGTTTGGAGTTTGGTTTGTTCTTTGGGAGCTGGACCTGGAAGACTTCTGTTCCTGTGTGTTTAGAGATTACTAAGTACTAGATGATTGGGTTGTTGTTTACTTGTTGGCAGGCTGGAGTTCCTCGCAAGGCCTTCAAGTGGGAGATTGTTGGATTGGTGAAGTCCTTGATTTATTAGGCTTTAGGGTTTACATTAGAAGACATGGGTCAGGCCCGGTTTAGTTTTCTTGGTCCCTAAGTTGTTTAACCTAAATATTCTCTATGTATACCCTAGTAATGTATTGCAATCTTGTGTGCCTTGAGCTTAATGAAATAACCTTGTTTCAGCCCGTGGACGTAGGTCCCCCACTGGGACCGAACCACGTAAAATTCTTGTGTCATGTTTATTATTTTCTGTTCATCGCGTGATATCGTGTGTGCTGTTTGTGTGTTTGATTCCGCTGCGCCGACTGATACCTAACAGGTGAGTATTTTCACACGTGTGTTTATGTATTTACGCAAGCTCACGCGTGTGTATGTGGTCTGGTATGTAGTGATGTAGTCTTGGGTGCTGTTTGTTTTTTGCTCAGAAGCACTTCTGACCTCTTTTGTCTGCACCACGCAGACGCGCGCAGACGTTTGGGGTCTTCAGATTGTTTTTTTTTTTTTTTTTGGAAGACTTTTCACTCAAAAAGTTCTTCCTGACCCCTTCTTGGTGCAGACTTGTTCCAAAGTCTTCTAAGGTCTTCTCCACTTCTCTTCTCTTCACCCACCACCACCTCCACCACCACCACCACCCACCACCACCACCCACCACCACGGTCCACCACTACCACCACCCACCACCACTGTCTACCACCACCAACCACAGTCCACCACCACCGTCCACCACCATCCACCACCACCATGGTCCACCACCACCGTCCACCACCCACCACCACCACCCACCACCACCACGGTCCACTACCACCCACCACCACCACCGTCTACCACCACCAACCACAGTCCACCACCACCGTCCACCACCATCCTCCACCACCATGGTCCACCATCACCACCGTCCACCACCACCACCGTCCACCACCACCGTCTACCACCACCACCACCACCCACCACCACGACCATGGCCCACCACCACCGTCTACCACCACCGTCCACCACCACCATCCACCACCACCACCGTCCACCACCACCACCGTCTACCACCAGACTGCTGTAAAAATCAGTTTATTTAAATTTCAGTTTATTTCAGCAGCCTGTAGACATTAATAAACAAACAGTCTTCTTCTTGCAGACTTCAGACCTTTGGTCCACCTTTTCTCCTGCAGATCTCTGCAGATGTGGTCTGCAGACTGCAGACCTTTTCACGCAGAAAAAACAAACAACACCTTGATGTGTAATGCAAGTATCATAAAGGAATCTTATGCTTGAATATATCATCTTTTCATTCTTTAAGTTGGACCTTATAATAATCCATTAGAGGCATAATTATTATAGCCTTCCATCTTGCCGCCCACCTGGTCATGTTGGGCACAAATGCGACGGTCTGGGTGAAGTATTTATTAAGTGGCTTTAAAATAATCACAATGATTATCCAATAGATAAAAAATCATAAATAAAATCAAACTTAAATAATCATTGATCAATACCATACGAATAACCTGATATTTTTGTTCTGAAGCAATCCCACTATCACTAATGCGATTCTGTAATAATTAATATTATCGATCCATATTAACAAAACTGAGGAAGACATTGAATTAAACGGATGACTAACTGTATGGTTTAAGAAAATCTCATAATCAAACAACGAAAGACGTATTGCAACCCAAAACGTTGTGATTGGAACACTTAATTTTAACTTCTTCTTTAATCCTTCCAATGAAGTCATCCTTCGTATTCATGCCTTCACTTCCACTCGCAACAAATGTTTTCCTTTCTGAGTCATTTAGCACATCAGTTGCAAAGAAAGTCAAGAAACTGAATTACTGGTGAAGCTTGCTAGAGAAAATTTAAAATGGCATTGGTCAAATCTTCAAATTACAATCTAAAAGAATGATCGATAAACAGCTACAAAGGCGAAAAGTCAGTCGACATTCAATCAAACACCTGGTAAGCAAAATCGATCACAAAATCCATGCTCAAACAATTGTTATAATATTATTGATTGATTAAGTTATTTGTAATCGCCAAAAAGAATATATAAAGAAAAGCGGAAGAAATAATTACTAAAATGTGGCCATACACTGTCAATTAGCCAACCTACTTAGAAGAAATTATAGCAGCCATCGGCGATTTTACTCAGTTTCGTCCTATTTCAATCAACATGTTTGCAAACCGTAACTAAAATCTAAATTCTTACCAAATTGCGAATGAAGAATGCTTGAATGTAGGTTTGAGATTGTGATTGAATCTAGAACACTTGAATGATATATGGTACCACCTTTATGCTTAAAAGAGCCTTATTATACCTTATACTAAAATAAAAATAGGAAAAAAGGAAGGGAGTCGGGTAGATCTATCATAAAACCACTTGAAATCGTGGGTTTACTGTAGGGATGCGGAAATCATGGGTGAAAGAAATATGCGGGAACAGTTTTTAAGCATATGTTTTTAAAATTACAAATGATCAATTTATGCGGCCAGGATCTCATGAAATAGTAATCTAACCGGTGAAATTCAAATGCAAAATGGTTACGTTGGACTGGCGTAAATATCATATATAATTTCCATGCTCTGTCATTGGATGCTTGAGCTACCAAAAAAGTGAAAAATTTTCTAGTAAAATGTTCTCCGAAAAAAGAATCAGAAATGCCCTAATTTAGTGACACTGTACCGACAAAGCTATAAACCCTTTGTAATGCATTATATTACAAAGAAAAAATCCGACCCTTTTCCAACAAAAATAAATGATACTGAATTCTTACTTTTCCTTTTTTTTTTTTTTTAGTTTTAGTCTTATTGTTTTTTTCTAAACATGTAGATGCAGCTGATTTAACCAATGGATACTTGGATACAATTGTTGATTGCATACCAAGCATGAAAGCCATGCGCTTAAGGGACATGCCGTCATTCATAAAAAGCACAAATCCAGACGAACTCATGGTAAATTTTTGTAGCCGAGAAGCTGCAAGAGCCAAAAAAGCTAAGGCAATAATACTCAACACCTTCGAAGACCTAGAACGAGATGTCTTAAATGAGCTATCATCCATTTATCCTTCGGTTTTCTCAATTGGACCACTACACACCATTGCAAACAGTATGGTGGAAAAGGATCTAAACTTATTGGGTTCAAGCTTGTGGAAGGAAGACACAGAATGCATGGAATGGCTTGACACAAAGGAAGCAAATTCAGTTATTTACGTGAACTTTGGAAGCATAACCGTGATGACTTCCGAGCAACTAGTTGAGCTTTCTTGGGGACTTGCAAACAGTAACCAAACTTTTTTATGGGTTATCCGACCAGGCCTGGTTTCTGGAGACTCTGCGATGTTGCCACCTGAGTTCCTTGAAGCGATCAACGGGAGAGGGTTGTTGACAAGTTGGTGCCCTCAACAAAAAGTTCTAAATCACCCATCAATAGGAGGGTTTTTGACACATAGTTGATGGAACTCGACACTTGAGAGTATATCAAGTGGGGTTCCGATGATTTGTTGGCCGTTCTTTGCGGAACAACAAACCAATTGTTGGTATTGTTGTAATCAATGGGGCATTGGAATGGAGATCGATAGTAATGTCCAGAGAACACGGGTTGAGAAGCTTGTGCGTACTTTAATGGTGGAAGAAAAAGGCAAAGAGATGAGAAAGATGGCTATGGTTTGGAAGAAAAAGGCTGAATCCTCATTATCATTGTTGAACATAGACAACTTGATCAACCACGTGCTCCTTCAGTCCTAAGGTTCAAATGGTTTGAAGAAAAAACATCAAAAGTTGATTACAATATTTTCAGAAATGCTTATGAATGTCACAGTGTTTTTATTATAATTTGCGTCTATTTTTGTAATATAATTCTTGCATATGATGGTTAACATGTTCTATGTTTTCATTTTTGTCGTGAAAATTGTTATTGAATAATATATCAAAATCCAATTATGATTTTATAAATTTGAATAGAAAATGATACACGTCTGATTTTCAACATTAATTCAATTATATCTTGACATGTGTTCTATTTAGTCATTGTCAAAATTAGACAAAAATGGTATAAAAGTTTTCATATATAACATTTTGTTCTTAAAAACCTGTGTATATTGATATTCACTACAAATAAAAAATCATTTAGTGACATATAAAAAGTGTCACATAAAAATTGCCACTAGAAGTGTTGTTATAAAGCCTTGTACAAACTTTTAGGCTTTTAATGAATTTTTTTTTTCCAAAATGTGTAAAAAGCTATTGTGGCACAACTTTTGCATAAGTAATCTAATGCTATTTAAATTTTTATACTACCATTAGTGACACATAATTTTTGTTACAAAAACGAAATCACATCAACACAGATACCATGACAAACGTATATCATATTAACTATTTTTCAATATATAGGATAATTTTTATCAATTAAAATCTTAATTACATGAATAAAACAAATATAAACTCGTAAAATATAGAAATCAATTATATCATCACTTCAATTAAAAATTAAAAAAATATTAGTAACTACTACTATTATTTTGAAATGAGTTTTACAAGTACACCAACTAACCAAGTTCAATAGCCTTTAACAATGAATTGAATCAAACAAATCTACACCAACTAAACAAGTTGAATTCCAGCTATCCCATTTACATAGTCAACATTAATATCTACACCTTTCAAACACATTACTTTCAGAATTCTTTACAATTTCGCCACTTGTGCCACTAAAGTTAACTTGTTGACCAAACTCTCGAGCACTTGTACACTCTGCTTTTGTCTATGAACCAGATCTGTGAGAGGAAAAAGGTGAATGAAACCATTAGAGGATGATTGAAGTAAATTAAGAAATTAAAAAGGCTAAGGGGTTAACCAAATACAAAACATAAAAATATACGACTCACCTGATTTTCAGTGTGTTATTGCTGCCGGTTAAGATTGATTCGACATACTTGCACATGAAAAAAAAGTCGTCGTATGCATGGAAAAGGTCTTGGGTGGTTGCAGCTTTTATCGCCAGCAATTAAATAATTTTGAATCAAGTCTTTTGACATAGTTTGTTTAATCTTTCCTTATTTCCTGTTTCCTAGATGTTATTTTGTTTAGTATTTAAAGGGTTGATCCCTTCTGATGTATTCTGCACTTTCTCATTTAATAATACCACTCAAAAGCATTCGGCTCATTCAAGTTCTTGTTTAATGTTCTTATTGTTATTCAAATATACCAACAGTTTTGGTATCAGATCCAGACAGGCTCATTCAGTGTGAGAAGAAGATCAAGTGATTAACTACTCAATGGCATAACCTACTAGTGCTATTCCAATGGATCCTACTCCGATCCCAGTTTTCAAGGGTGAAGGGTATGAGTATAGGAGTATCAGGCTCAAAACAATTCTGAGATCCAGAAATCTATAGGATCTAGTGGAAGCTGAGGTGGATGAGAGAGAGGCAGATCAAGCAAACTTAAGGGCTGCAAGGAAAAAGGATGCTCATGCTATGGCCATTATCCAATAGGCCATTCATGTTCAATTTTTTTCAAGAATATCTACAACCACTTTCGTTAAAGAGACATGGGAAATTCTGAAGATGGAGTTTCAGGGAGACTCTCAAGTCAAAAGTGTCAAGTTGCAAGGCTTAAGAAAGGACTTTAAAAATCAAAATATGAAGGAAGGAGAGCTAGTGGGAGATAGTGTTGCGAATAAAACTAAGAAGGGCTCTTACTTTGAGAGTCATGGCTATTGTTAGCCAGCAAAGATCCTATGGAGATACTGTTGCGGATCAAACCATTGTGGATAAGATTCTACATAGTCTTACTCATAAGTTTGACTATGTGGTTCCATCTATTTAAGTTTCAAATGATCTAGCAACCCTTACACCTAAGAGACTGATGGGGTCTTTGCAATCACAAGAAGAGAGGATCAACAGTAGAGAGTCAGTCAAAGTAGAAAGATCTGATGAACAAGCCTTGAAGGTAATTCAAGAATCTAGGCATCCTCAATATAGAAGTCCTTCTTATGGTAATAAAGGAAGAGGGAGAGAATTTTCTAGAGGAAGAGGATGTGGTAGAAATAATGAAAGAGGAAGAGGGGCACATTGTTATGGATGTAATAGATATGGGCATATTAAAAGAGATTGTTAGTACAATGATGATGGTCAAGCTAATGTTGCTACTGAAGGTGAGGAACATGAGGAAGTAATTGAAGACCAACACCTGTTTATGGCTCATGTTCAATCTAATCATTTTCTGCTCATGACAGACTCAATAAATCATGGTAACACTAACTCACTTTGGTTTTTAGACTCAGGATATTCTAATCATATGACTAGTGCTAAAGAAAATTTTAGTAAATTAGATGAAACTTTTAAACTGAATGTGAGATTAGGTGATAAGAAAGATATTGGTGTTCAAGGGAAGGGTATAGTCAAGATCACTCTAAGTAATCGTGATTTTAGATTACCGGATGATGTGTATTTTGCTCCTAGACTAGAATATAATATCTTGAGTGTTGGTCAGTTAATGAGAAAGGGTTACTCACTTCTTTTGATGATGGAAAGTTTGTTATTAAGAACAAGACTATAGGAGTAACCATGATGATTGTAGAAGTTGCTAATAATAATATATTTTTGTTGGATGCCTCTCAACCAATTGCTAAGAGCCCAAGAATACCAACTGATGATGAAAGTATTGACAAAGTGTGCAAACTGTGGCATATGAGATATTGACACTATCCTTTTCAAGCTTTGAAGCACATGTATGACAAAAGAAAGGTGTTAGACCTACTAAAAATTAAAATTGATGAAAAGTGCAGTGGTTGTGTCATTAGTAAGCAGTCTAGACTACCTTTCCACTCAAAATCTTGGAGGGGGAAGAAGAAGTTAGATCTTATTCATGCTGATGTTTGTGGTCCAATGAAAGTTAAGATTTTGAGAGGTAGTAGTTATGGGTCAAAGAGGATTGATAAGCATTTTAACCTTAGTCTAATATCCTCTCTACACTTTGCTAGATGACAAAGTAATGAAGGTTTGAAGAAGAAAGTAATGAAGAAAGAAGCTGACTGAAAGTACTGAAGACTAAAGTCCTAAATATGTGCAGACAAACATATGAAGAATAACTTTGATGATTTACTCATCAGAAGTTGTTTACTCTTAAGTAGTTTCCATAGAAGCTTCCCACCGCCTTTATACTTCAGTAGTTTGTTATTATATTAATTTATGTTTATTTATAGATATTTCTGTAACAAGTTCCAACTACAGCCTATTGTAGTATTATACTATTAGTTTTATACTTCCTATGTACGTTTGCTTTTGTGTATAAATAGATGGGTTCACACCCGCTATTATACATAGACTTCTACTTTAATATATGAGAACCATTTAAGCATTCACAACTGTTATATCATTACTATTTTGATTCTCATATACACTTATGCTATTTTAGTTTGTCCATCTGAGGGGGAGCATTTACTGAATTATAAAGTGAACAATTACTTTTGTTCATAAGAACTGTCAAATATAGATCCCACAATTGGTATCGGAGCTCTAGTTTATCTGATAAATATCAATTTAATACATTGAGATCAGACACAGGCTCTTATTGATATTCAATCAAAGTCTATAGTTATTTTTATTTTTCAATCCATCACTATAAGAAATTGCTAATCAATCAAACTTCTTGAAAATGGATCCTCATAATACTGAATCTACAAACAAACCTCCCATGCTAGTAAGAAATGAATACAATATCTGGCAAAGAAGGATGGTTCATACTTTATAACAACAAAACACTGGTTGTTGGAGGTCTGTAATGTATGGACCCCATAAACCAATGACTACAGATCCAGAAACTAAAATAGAGAAAATCAGAGAACCAAAAGATTACATAGAAGAAGATTTCTTAAAATTTAAGCTTGATGCAAAAGCTTTTTCCATGTTGGCAATGGCTCTCCTAAATGAAATATATGTTGGGCTCTTACATTGTGACAATGCCAAAGAGCTATGGGATAGCCTCAAAGAACAGTTTGGAGAAACTTATGAGGTGATTGTCAACACCAGGGAAATCATTGCTCAACAATATGAAACTTTTACTCATGCAAATGGAGAGACATTAACACAACAATTTGAAAGATTTTCCTCTCTCATTTCCGAGTTAAAATTAAATGGGCAAACATACACAAATACATTATGTTGTATATAGTTCTCAGATCCAGTTCAGATTTTGACTCCCTAACACTTACAAAATTACATGGGAGATTACTAACTTTTGAAAGAGAAATAAACCAAAAGAAAAAGTTACAAAATTCTGGAAAAATTGCTGATGACTATTTTCCTGGTCATCTTTAATGGGACAAGATTCATCATCTTGTTCAAATGATTTTGGTTCTTTTGACCACATTGACATCACAGCTGGGATATCTTCTGATAGATCATACTCAACATGTGATAGTGATGGAAATAAAATACTGATAACATGTGTTTCATACTAGATGATTTAAAATTTTTTGGTAGTGGTGATTTGGAAGAAATGGACATTCTGCACCAACTGACCATGTTAAGCATAAAAACTAACAAATTCTATAAAAGTCAGGCAGAAAATTTATAGGTTTGAACAATCAAACAAAAGTTGGGTTTGACAAATCTAAACTTAGATGTCATAAGTGTCAAAAGTTGGGACACTTTACTAGAGAGTGTAGAAGCTCTAGCTATAACCAAACATAACCTAGAAACCAACCAAACACCAGTTACAACAGAAACCAAGGATCTCAAGGAAGTGCTCATTTTTCTCCTTCAACAAATTACATAAAATCTCAGGCACAATCTTCTCGAATCCAATATGTGCCACAAATTCAGAATGTTCAAATGCCCAAAAGCAACAGGGCCAACAGCAAATGTCTTCCACTACTGCTCAACCTCCAAAAATTCAACAACTAAGTCAATAAAGTATATTTACCTCCGGGTATGTTGATTGGAGTAGCATTCCATGTGACACATCTGAGTGCAGTCAAGATGCTGATAACAAGATTTTTTATATTAACTGGGGTGAACTAGATAATGGCCATAAGAATTTTGCCTTAGTGGCTTTTGAGGGATCTTCCTCTTCTTCTGCATTATCACAGGTTTCACATGCTTCTCTTTTAAAGCTTTGTTCAGATTCATGCAAAGAAGCTTTTGCTTTAAAGGGAAACCAATGTGTATTTACAAGGCAAAGTCAACGACTCTGAGAGAAAATATAGCCAAATGAAGTGTGATTTAGAAAGAAAACTTGCTTCAAAAATAAAAGAAATTTCTAAATTAAAAAATAATGCTATTGAAACTCAAGCACAGATAAAAATCATGGTAGAAAACCTAGGAAATGTCAGAAAAGAACTTCATGACACCAAGGTTAATTGTGACATTGTCGTCGTTTCATTGAGGGAGTTTTGAAGATTGCTCAACCCCTAACCTCTCTTACCAAGAAAGACCGAAAGTTTGACTGGGGTGAACCGCAGGAATCGGCATTTCAGATGCTGAAGCTTAAACTTTGTTCTGCACCTATCCTATCTTTACCTGAGGGCACGGATGACTTTGTTGTGTATTGTGACGCTTCTATTCATGGTTTCGGTTGCGTGTTGATGCAATGCGAGAAGGTTATTGCTTATGCTTCTCGTTAACTTAAGGTTCACGAGAAGAACTATACTACCCATGACTTGGAACTCAGTGCGGTGGTTTTTGCGTTAAATATCTGGAGACATTACTTGTACGGTACCAAATGCACCATATACACCGATCACAAGAGTCTCCAGCATATTTTCGACCAGAAGGAGCTAAACATGCGGCAGCGTTGCTGGGTTGAACTCTTGAACGACTATGATTGTGCTATTAAGTATCATCCTGGCAAGGCGAACGTCGTGGCGGACGCCTTGAGCAGGAAGAAATCTGGGAAACCTCGTCGTGTCTGAGCTTTACAGCTCACCATTCATTCCTCTTTGCCTGACCAAATTCGTTCTGCACAACTGGAAGCTTTGAAGGAGGAAAACCTTAAAGCTGAAACTATGCACAGTGCTGACAAGCATCTTGAATTTAGGTCTGATGGTCTACACTACTTTGCAGAACGCGTTTGGGTTCTTTTGTTTGGGGGATTGCAGGAGCTTGTCTTTGATGAAGCTCACAAATCCTGGTATTCTGTTCACCCTGGCTCCGACAAGATGTATCAGGACTTGAAGATACTTTATTGGTGGCCGAACATGAAGGCTGACATAGCTTGCTACGTGAGAAAATGCTTGACTTGTGCTAAAGTCAAGGTAGTCAGAAGCCGCCTGGTCTCCTACAACAACCTGAGATTCCAGAATGGAAGTGGGAACAGATCACGATGGATTTTGTCACCAAACTACCAAAGTCACCAAGTGGTTGCGATATGATTTGGGTGATTATCGACAGGTTGACAAAATCGGCGCAATTCCTACCTATTAAGGAAACTGATAAGCTCGAGCGATTAGCTCGACTTTACCTTATGGAGGAGGCCTCTCGGCACGGGGTGCCTGTTTCTATTATCTCTGATCGTGATTCTCGTTTTGCTTCGCGGTTCTGGAAGGCTCTGCACAAAGCTTTGGGTACTCAGTTGGATATGAGTACGGCTTATCATCCGCAAACTGACGGTCAGAGTGAGCGGACGATTCAAACCCTGGAGGGCATGCTTTGGGCATGTGTTATCAATTTTGGCAAGGGTTGGGAGAGTCACCTACCGTTGGTGGAGTTCTCTTACAACAACAGCTACCACTCTAGTATCAAGGTAGCTCCGTTCGAAGCTCTTTACGGAGGGAAATGTCAGTCTCCTCTTTGTTGGGCTGAAGTGGGTGAGAGTCAGCTCACTGGTCCGGAACTGGTGTATGAAACTTTGGAGAAAATCGTACAAATCTGTATCCGTTTGGCAGCCGCGCGGGATCGTCAGAAGAGTTATGCCGATCGACGTCGCAAACCTATGGATTTCCAGGTTGGGGACAGGGTACTTCAAAAAGTTTCACCATGGAAGGGCGTCATATGCTTTGGAAAGCGTGGTAAGCTTAACCCTCGTTATGTCAGACCGTTCGCAATCCTGGAACGGATTGGACCGGTGGCATACAGACTTGACTTACCGGCGGAGCTCGGTAGTGTTCACAACGTCTTCCATATGTCTAACTTGAATAAGTGTTTGGCTAACGAATCTCTTATTGTACCACTGGAAGAGATCAAGGTTGATGATCGTCTTCGCATTGTGGAGGAACCTGTTGAGATTCTCGACTATAAGATTCATAGCCTTCGCCGGAGTAAAATCCGCATCGTTAAGGTTCATTGGAACTCGGATCGTGGAAAACATTTATAAACGGACTTAACTGGGTTATTTGAGTCGGGTCATGATAGGATTGTCCAGGGTTCAATGATCTGTTGATCATTGGGAGTTGTTTTGGGAATACACTAGTACCGGGTCCCGTTGTTGGTGAAATTACATGAATTGAATTAAGTAGGATACGTAGATTGATACATATGTGTTGTACAAATTGCAAATACGTGCTTCAAAGGTGTAAACATGATTGTATATGCTTAACAGCAAAATTGGAAAGTCTGGAAAACACAAGCATTGATTCGACCTATAGGGGGGTCGAACTAGGGAAGGTAAACAGCAAAAGGCTCATTCGACCCAGCATGTTTTCATTCAACCTGTGTAGGGGGGTCGAATGTAGCCTAGGTATAAATACCACACTTCGTCATTTTTCATCATTTCACAAACCCTAGTCGCCTCTAAACACTCTCTAACGATTTTAATCACTGAGGAAGGAGTTTTTGCTCTCGTATTTCATAATCTAACCTATAAACATCATCTAATCAAGAATCTAAGGTGTGTTCTTAATCCAAAACCCTTTTAATGCATTTTGATTCGTTTTCATCTAACCCTAAATGTCCAGATCTGTTCTAAGGATGTTTTTATGATTAAAAACCTTTTAAACATCTTTCTAAACGAAAACCTTATCATTAAACATGGGTTTTTGTATCAATAAACATATGTTAATGATGTGTTATGTGATATTATATGTTGTTTAATGATTTGTTGCGGTATAAATGATAGAAACATGATCTAGGGTTGTTATTGGTGTTGTTTTATTATTAATCAAGGTTACGATTGGGTGGATGATGATGTTATCGGTATATTGGGAATTTTTGATAAATCTATGGCTTGTTACATGTTGTTATTATTGATGGAACTATTGGGGGTTTTCATACACACAATAAACTAAGCATTTTGAGATGATTATGAAAGGATTTCGAAAGGTTTCCAAATTGGGTAAAGTTTTCATGCATGATGTGACGTTTCCATAATTATACCATTTTGGGTAAGTGTTAAAATGAACTAATTTTGGAGTAAAATTGGAGGGGATGTATGTGCTTAAAGGATCGACAAATAACAAAGAATTGATCAAACAAGTTTGTTTTAGGTGCGGAAACCCTAAAACAATCACAAAATGATAATCAAACAGATCAAAACAAGTAAATCATCATTTCAAAGCTTTTTCATTAATTACGAACTCAATTACACGTTGACAAATTGAAAACAACAAGGTATGAACGTGAATTAAGCTAAATAATATCCTAGAGAGAGAATCAGAAAGTGGAGGGAACAAAATGACTCAAAGTTAACATTCAAAAAAATCAGCTTGACTATATATAGACTGCACATTCGCCCATATTGTTCGTGCGAATGTGCAGGTTCGACCACTTTGTTCGGTCTAACAAAGCCATACATTAAAAACCTATTCACATTAGTCCAAAACCTCTCCTTCGCACCTTCTGATTCTCCTTCGCACCTTCTAATTCTCCTTCGCCCTTACCAAAACTCCTTCGACCAAATGACAATCAACAAAAACAAGTTTATTGTACAATCCGAAGCACTAGTCGCATAAATGCATCTACAAACTCCCCCTCGACTATTGCTTGGATTGCTGTCGACGTTCTTCGTCCATTCTGATGTTCATCAACTTGATATGCCTCTGAATCATCTGTTCCTTAGTCAACACCGGTTCATGAAATGTCTTCAGTTTCGTCTTTTTCACTTCAGGCACCTTCTGTATCTTCACAAACCTCCCGAGCTTCTTGTCATAGTCTTATCCAGCATTTATATCATAAGCAAAGCACAGAAATACCACACGTTGGTATTTACCTGCTTGTTCAGCATCCTTAACTTCAGAATAAATCGGATTATAGAACAACATTATTATATCCTCATGTGAACAATTAATCAGCCACATGGGATCAAAAATGTGTATCTTCTTGAAGTTCTTTTCACCATCTTTCAGCACGATCACAGCCTCTGCTATCTTCCAATCATAATACCACCAAATAAAATCTTTGGCAAAGTGTTGTGGAATTGGCATCAAAGGAATCTTCTTCAACACTCGCGGTGGCTTATACTTCAGCGTCACTTTGGGCATTCCAGTAATCATGTCAATATCCTTTTTAAGAACGATTCGTTTTGGATATTGAGGTTCAAAGAGGTTCCACTTCGTCCTACTCTCCCTAGTCATCTTCTCAGCAAAGTATGCAATCTGACCATTTGTCGTACCTGTCATTCTGTGTCGACAAATGTCACGAATTGCCCAATATGGAAGAGTCTTCAAATGATGGAATTTATCAAAATATAGGATCCCCTTCTCCCACTTCACTGCTACACATTTTAGTTGCTTAACAAACTTCCAGGCCAATGCACGACCTTTGAAAATTTCACTATGAAGTTTGTAGAAGCTACCTTGTATCTCAGCTTTAGGACGATTATTCTCCTTCTCTTTCAATTTCCTCAAAAGTTCTTTCAAACTATCAGATTGCTCGAACTGTGGTTTATCATGCCCTTTGAACACTTCATCTTCAAACAATTTGCTCTTTTTCTTAGCAAGTTTCTCGGCCTGGTTTAGCACTTCATCTGAAAATCCAGGAAATCCAGAATCTTGATCATTCTTAAAGTATTGTGGATATTCCTCACTTATAATGTCTTCCATCTCAACTTCTTCAAATGCAGGAACATCACGGTCATCAAATGATTCCCGGCTTCCTTTTCAGGTATCTTTGGAATGAAATTATCAGCAAGTAACTCTTCCAAAGTCTTTCCAACCTGTCTAGCTAAACCTTCAACTATTTCCTTAGAAACTGCCGCAGAAACCTCTCCATCCTCTAGATCTGGGTCATCAAACTCCAATTCATATAGCTTATTGTTAGACTCGAATATCTCTGGAAACCTGCCTGTCATGTCAATCGTCCAGACTCGATCTATAAGCATCTGGCGATACATGTGTTGTCTTCTTCAGATAAAGACTGCAGTTTTTCATTCCAGAAAATGTCATCATCTACATTTTCACCTGGAGTCTTAGAGCTTGACTCTTCACCTTTACTCGAATCACGCTTCTCATACGTATATTTCTCGGCGTTGTCATCATCATTGTCATCATCACTATCAAAAGCAGAGCTGTTTGCATCACTTGATCCACCATCTGAACCACCATCATCTCCATCATCTTTCTTCTTTTTCTTTTGAGGATCGTTACCAGCATCTTCATCAAGATCTTCATCCTCTTCATCATCAGATGGTTCATAATCAACTTTCTCTTCTTCTTGTTCTTTATCTTCTTCACCAGCTTGAAGTAGAGGAGCTCGAGAGTACAAGTCTTTTATCAGATCGTCCATGTTCTTGTTACTCTTCTTCAGCTTCTTGTTCTCCTCTTTCAAGGCTATTATCCGTCTGGTGTTTCTCTGCTCATGTTTCAGCAACTTTTTGTTCTCTATCTTCAACTTCTTGATTGTTTCCTTCAACTCTTCACTGTTATCATGAGATGTGACTACAACTTCCAACATCTTTTTATCATTCGACTTCAATTGCTCAATCTCAGTTTGCTGTTTGTTGATAATGCTCATCATTTCAGATAGCCTTTGGTTCACAGCTGTCATTACATCACTATCAACTGTGACCTTCTTCTTAACAGGCATCTCAGCAACTTCAGGCAGTTTGCCTTTCCTCATCTTCTTGAGCACATTGTCTAATGCTTCATTGAACTCATCAACAGGTAAATCATCTCCCTGTTGTGTGCTAGAAGTAGTTGCAGTCTTTTGCTTCTTCGATACAGGTGCAGTAACCGGTGACTTAGAAACTGGTGGTAGTTTCTTTCCAGCAATGAGTGACTCAATCTCTCTCAATCTCTTCTGACTTGGTTTCAGTACGTTCTCTTGTTTCTTGTACTGAGGCTTCTTCTTTGATTTCACAGCCTGTACAGGTGAACTAGGAAAATCTTTTTCCACATTAAGACCCTCTTCATCTTCATCAACAGGAATTGGGCTCTTATTACCTTGATCTTCAACCAACTGACTAACAGACTCACCAGCCACAGTGACCTTGGGCGTGGTAGTCTTTAGCGTTTCAGTTTCCGAATCCCAGTGTTCATCTTCTTACGTCTCCTCAGAATCAATCGACGCCTCATCCACAATATGCAAACCCTTCTTAGCCATTTTCTTGTTTCTTCTCGGTGTAGTCTTCTTCTTAGCATGTTCAGGTAAACCTCTAGTCTGATCCCTTTTTCCTTACCCTTTCCACTCTTTGCACCGACATTAACAACCTATCTCTTGCGCTTTGCATCTGGATCAACAGGATGTAATGGGTCATCTGGATCTGAATCACTGTTAGCATGTCTCACAAGCCCTTCACCTGGATCCGTATAGTCAATCCTTGCTAGATGTCCAAATAAACGTCTTACAGGTGGACGTTCATTTACTGACAATCCTTTGTAAGCTTTCATCCTAGCAAGAGTATTGATCGACATATGTTCTTGAACAACAATGTGCTTAGGATCCCTCTTCAAATCTTTGTATTTATTATCAAACACCATCTGGAGGAATCGAGGATACAATAAAAACTTCAGATTCCTCGTGCCGTTCACAAGCTCCAACAAGTGTTCCATTAGCATTCCTGATACATTGAATGGTTTGTTCAATACCAGTGCTACCATCATTGAGCTAATACTCTTACGCATCAAGTCATATCCTCCAGCGGCTGATCCAAAGACGTGTATCAAAACATGTGCCAAGTATTTGAACTGTGGACACAGCTTTCCCTTATGCAATGAACCATCAGTGATCGGTTCATTGTACTTCATCCTCAGGAAGCACTTTCGTTGATCCATGAAACTAAGCTCTTTGGGATCCGTCTTCTCATCATGCAGATTCAATGCTTATCTAATATCCTGCTCACATACAATCACCATCTTCCCTTGGATCTTGCTAATCACAGATGACTCGCAATTCCAGAAATCTAACTTCGCTTCAGTCCAAAATTCTTGCATCATATCTCTGTAGATAATAGTAGGTGTAGCAATCGCGTCTATCACCCTACTTCTCTTCAAGAACTCTATGATCTCGATAAACTCAGTATGCTTTTTAACTTCTCCAAGATATGCACAGCAATTATGCGCATTCTCGAAGGTTAAAAGCTCTTCAGTAGCTTTCTTTGCAGGCTGTGAGGATGATCCTGCTTGCTCAGTAGTCTTTTCCTGTTCAGACATGGTTTGATCTGCAAAACAAAACAAAGAAACATGTTAAAAATCGACAAAAAATTCAAACCTTGAAAATTTGGTAATTAATCTTCTCATTCGCCCAAACGGGGGTGCGAATGAGAAAAACTTAGTGCGAATGTGAAAATTTAAAGGTACGAATGTAATAGTTTTTGATAAAAAGTTTCATTCGCCCAATTTTTTGTTCATTCGACCAGTTAATCATCTCCTTCGCCCATTCGATAGGTGCGAAGGTATCTGTTTATAATTTTAAATTTTCAATTCTGAATTATATTGTTTCTAATCATGTTATTTTGATTTGTTTAACAAGTAAAAGCACCGATTAATGTTTCCAAAGCAACAATTGTATCAATTATTCATTTTATCCATGTTTTCAGTTCAACATTAGGGTTTATCCATTCATCATGATCAACTGATCAATCTGATGGATTAACATCACTAATTGTTGTTTCTTCTCCCCCTAAAACATTGATAGAATGAACCCTAAGCATCAATTGCAACAATGAACATAATTATTGCAGGTTTTAGAAAACTAGGGCTTGAAACAGAAAAACAATGATTAATCCTTGAATTCGTGATGTTAACCTGTAAAAATGAATGGCAAATGATCAGTAATACTAGACGATCACAATGGTATGGTGCAAAAGATCAGGACAACAAGGTGACTTCAGAGAAGATATTTTGAAAAAAAAAAATTTGTAATGGGTCGAATGAGGCTGAAAGGGTATATATAGGCAAGCTCCTTCGTCCATTCTTACCGGTCGAATGAGATGCTTTTGTCTCCTTCGACCCTAGTTAAAGGTTCGAATGAGGCAAAAGGGTTCGAATGAAACAGATGTACAAGAACACTCTCATTCGCCCGTTTTAAACATACGAAGGAGCATGAAAAATCCCACGTTCGACCAAACGAATGGGCGAACGAGAACTGGGATTTTTGATAAATTTTTCAAATCTCAAAATCGAGTCCCGTTCCAATTATTTTTCAACTTTTAAGCATCCAACATTCATATTTTCACATTTAAAAGATTACAAAGCTCAAATGGTTCATCAAGGTTTAGAAAATTGACATCAACCACCATCAGTTATCAAAAAAAAAAAAATAGAAATGTAAAATCTTTTTGGATTTTCTAAAGTTTATGCTAAAACACACCTAAAATCTTTTTGAGTTTTGTAATTTTTGATGAGAAAATAAAATGCAGAAATTTAAATGAAAAACAGTAAATGTTTTTGTGAATTCCGGTAAATGGATCATATCGGTTATTGAGAAATCTGATCACACCGTTGATCTTTTTGAATTATTATCATTAAAGACAATGTGTGATCTGGCAAGTGCTGATATTGTGATCCACATAAACTCACATGCAGACTTTTATGCAGTGCTTTAAACTGATACTGTTATTTATAGTATAAACATAATTGTCTGTGGTTCCCACGCACACGACATACTCCCGTATCAAGTAGTAAATGCACAAAGACTCATTGTAAAGCGTGATTATGCTTTCGTCGTTTGTAATTTACAAGGTTAAATGCACAGAGGTATACAGGTCAGCAAATTAATGCAGCAAAGTAACATGTGCACTTTTCCAGGTTGAGGACTGATATCAATCATGATTTACATCAATGATTAATACGATGTAATATATAATCTTTGATCATCATAAAACATGGAAAGTTCCTCAATTCGGTAACTTTAGGATTTGGCATAAAGCTCTTTTATAAAGACACCCTGTCTGATCTAGGTCCGTAATGACTTACAACAAAAGATCAGAGAGGCTATCCCTAGACAACTAATAACATAACAACCCTAAACCTCCGAGTTTTGTACAAATACCCTATCAAACGAAATTACGGTACTAAGACCATATGCCCATGAGGAGTTCATCCACACAACAATTCGTTTGATATGTATGTATCAGGCACGCAGTAATAGGTCTACGAAGCCTATCAGCACATCGCACAGACTCAGACACACGCCCTATATAGTAGTACATTATTTAGAATGTGTCAGATCCCCACTGATGTACTATAATTTCCCCTTTTACTCCAGGAAATCATTTTTGATTTTCTGATTTTTATAAATTTTTGAATTTACTGTTGTATGTGCTTAAAGGATCGACAAATAACAAAGAATTGATCAAACAAGTTTGTTTTAGGTGCGGAAACCCTAAAACAATCACAAAATGATAATCAAACAGATCAAAACAAGTAAATCATCATTTCAAAGCTTTTTCATTAATTACGAACTCAATTACACGTTGACAAATTGATAACAACAAGGTATGAACGTGAATTAAGCTAAATAATATCCTAGAGAGAGAATCAGAAAGTGGAGGGAGCAAAATGACTCAGAGTTAACATTCAAAAAAATCAGCTTGACTATATATAGACTGCACATTCGCCCACATTGTTCGTGCGAATGTGCAGGTTCGACCACTTTGTTCGGTCGAACCAAGCCATACATTAAAAACCTATTCACATTCGTCCAAAACCTCTCCTTCGCACCTTCTAATTCTCCTTCGCACCTTCTAATTCTCCTTCGCCCTTACCAAAACTCCTTTGACCAAACGACAATCAACAAAAACAAGGTTATTGTACAATCCAAAGCACTAGTCGCATAAATGCATCTACAGGGGATTCGTAGAAATATGTTAATCATGATTGACTGTAGTGTTTCATGATGTTTTCAGATAGTTTTGAGGCGATTTGATGGGTTTTAGGAAAAAGGGGACTGCATGGGTCGAACTTGGGATACATTCGACCAGCGTGGGGTCAAATGTAGAGCCCAGGGGGTCGAAGGTGGCTTCTGCAGGTCGAATGTCGCACAGTTAGGTCGAACGAACTTGATTTAGGTCGAATTAACACATGTTGAGGTCGAATAAACATGTGTTAAGGTCGAAGGAACATGTAATAGGTTGTATGACCTTAAGTAAGGGTCGAAGGAATAACATGGGGGTCGAACCAAGGTCAAATGGGTCAAACCTGGATTTGTAAAATGCTGATTCGACCTTACAACTCCGTATGTGCGATTTTTAATGCAAACTAAGTGTTTTATGCTTGAACCTTATGTGTAATCTATGTCTGCTTGATTAGTTTATGTAATGGGTCACCAACGGGATGTCGGGTCAGTCTAGTGTGTCGGTTGAACAGTCAAACACGTTTTAAGACATAGTTGGTCATGATCTGGATAACCTTATGGTTATTAGTTCAAACACTTATGTGAACATTTTGATAGATCTCCGGTAGTTGGGATTATGAAGGACTTGGCTTTTCTTATTATATTTGAAGAACACAACCTAAGGTGAGTTCACGGCCCCACTTTTACTGCTTTTACTTTTGGGGGAGAAAACATGTGCTAAACTTATCTTTTGGTAACGTATGTCATACTATGATCTAATTTTGCGTTGCTATACGATCTTTGAAAGTCCGAGGGGGAAACCATGCATGTGCGGGTATGCACAACGGGGGAATGTGGATAGATCTATTGGGGTGACCTGCCCCACTCGACGGCTTGGAGGGCCGGCGGGTGCATATTGTCTCGAAAATTGCTAAACTTTCGGGTTGAATAGATGCTAAACATTGCTAAACATGTCCAGTAATGGTTTTCCAATCGTAATAGTAACAAAACATACGCCTAGCTAGCATACTTTGGTAACATTGATATAGTATTGACAGGTTTTGGACTTGGTAACATTTCGTAACATTTGGTAACATTTGGTAACATTTTGAACAAACCTATGAACTCACCAGCATTATATGTTGACGTTGTTTTGGCATGTTTTTCTCAGGTGGCTAAGGTAGCAACACACGACTAGGTGCACGGGTCTGCATGGCATCTAGGGCTTAGTTTCACGTTTTTGAAATAAACATTTGAACATGTTGGTACTTGGTTTTGTAACACGATAATGCTTCCGCTACAGTTTTTATGATATAAGAATTATATTTGAGTTACGTATTTCATATAGAGTAGTTTATTGTGACCGTTGACTTGGATCCTGGTTTGTCATGTGCCTCGCGGTAAAACTCCGCAAGTGGAAATTTGAGGGTGTGACAAATACCACTTGTTAGGTATACGCACGCGGAAGAAACACACACACACGCATAACGATTAATCTGCAGAAAATAAATGATCACGAGAACACAAGGATTTACGTGGTTCGGTCGGCTGACCTACATCCACTTTTATTAATCTGCAACCATGATACTTTTATTATTGCTTTCTGCCTCATTCGTGATGAGAATTACAAGTACAAGATGCCTATTTATAATTATAGATAAGGGTTTACGACTTAATCCCCATGAAAACTAGTAATGTGCTAATTAAAACAAAACGGCCCAAGTCTTTAATTTAATTAGTCTGTCACTTACTTGTCTTCTAATCCGAGCCAAAATCAAGGCTCCACAAAACCCAATAGATATCCCCTTATCATGCAAGTCCTCTTTTGAAACCCGTATAGAACCTTTTAAGAACCTCCACTCTAAACCTAATAATGCTACGACACTTTCGGTGAGATGTATAGTCTCGGACAATGCAATGAGCTTCACACATGACACAGCAAATAAATTTGGGTATTCCTAATGTTCTATTTTGCACAAATAATATTTAACACCTATGACGACTGTTAGGACAAAAAGGATTGAGGAAACCACTTTTGCAAACCTTAGTCTAATTCATACTTCTGCAAATATTCTAAGTATAGAACTACTGAGAAAAGAAGACTAAAGTACTAAAGAAGGATTCAACAAGTACTGAAGAAGATAGATCAGAAATTCTGAAGTCTAACCAGACAAGTTCACTGAAGAACTACTGAAGACAAACTACTCATCAGTAGTTTGTCATTCATCAGCACTTGTACCAGAATCATTCCACCGCCTTATGTTTCAGTAATTTAATTGTTTATTTTTACATTATCTTTTTGTACAAGTTCCAAGAATGCAACTTGTTGCAACAAGTTGCAGACTTGCTTTTTGATCAAGGTTCATGCATTTGTAAGTCTATAAATAGATGGATTCATCCGTCTGTTTTAGATATTGATTTTAATTGAAACTGAAATCCTTCAAAGCTTATTATTGTTATTTCCATTTCATTTACTGAGAATCTGTTTGAGTATTTATTATCATTCACATTCAATACTTAGATTGTCATTAAACTTGTCTTTAGTTTTCAAACATCAAGGGAAGTAATAACTCCTGTTGATAGTGTAACTTTACTTACTTATTCCGCTGTGCAAATCTGATTGAACTTGCTAAACACATAAGTGTTCACTAGCAAGCAAAACATCAAGAGCATTACTGATCCAACAATTGGTATCAGAGCATCTAGTTTATCTGATCACATATCAATCTAACACATTGAGAATCAGACACAGGCTCTTATTGATATTCAATAAAGGATTAAAAGTTCACTTTTATCAACATCCATCACTTTAAGAGATATTTGATAAATCAATACTCTTTAAAATGGATCCACATAATACTGGTTCTGCCAATAAACCTGCTATGCTAGTTAGAAATGAATACAATATCTGGCAAAGGAGAATGGCACATACATTATCTCAGACCAACACTGGTTGCTGGAAATCTGTGATATATGGTCCTCACAAATGAGTAAATATTAATCTTGAAACTAAAGTAGAAATACCAAAAGACCAAAGGACTATACAGAAGATGATTTCCTAAAACTTGAGCTTGATGCTAAAGGTTTCTCTATGTTGGCAATGGCACTCCCAAATGAAATCTACTCTGGACTATTACATTGTGATAGTGCCAAAGAGCTTTGGGACTGCCTAAAAGAACAGTTTGGAGGAACTGAAGAGGTGATTGCCAACACCAGAGAAATCTTGGCTCAACAATATGAAACTTTTGCTCACATAAATGGGGAAACTTTAACTCAACTATTTGAAAGTTTCTCCTCATTAATATATAAGCTAAAATTAAATGGTCAGACCTACACAACTGTATCTATGCTTCATAGATTTTTAAGGTCTTTACCTGAAAAATTGGAAACATATTCTATAGTCCTCAGATCCTCACCAGACTTTAGCTCCCTCACTCTTACAAAGTTACATGGGAGATTGCTTACTTTTGAAAGAGAAATCAATCAAAAGAAGAAACTGCAAAGTTCTGGTAAAACTGCTGATGACTATCTACCAGGTAGTATTGGGACAAGATTCACCTACTTGTTCAAATAGTTTTGGATCTTTTGACCACATTGACATAACAGCTGGGATCTCATCAGAAAGATCATTCCCGGGTTATGACAATGATGAATATAGTCAAACTGCTGATAACATGTGTTTTATCATGGATGATTTAAAAAATTTCAGCAATGATGACTTAGAAGAAATGGACATCATACACCAACTGGCCATGTTAAGTATTAAAACAAACAAATTTTATAAAAGGTCAGGAAGGAAATTTCCAGGACTAAACAGTTCTATAAAAATTGGTTTTGACAAGTCTAAACTTAGATGTCACAAGTGTCAGAAGTTTGGACACTTTGCTAGATAGTGTAGAAGCTCTAGCTACAACCAATCTCAGTCTGGAAATCAGTTTAGCCCTAGTTATAATAGGAATAATGGAACACAGGGAAGTGCACATCTTGTACAGGCACAAGCTCCACAAATCCAATATGTGCCACAAGTACAATATGTACAGATGCCTGCTCAACAGATGCAGAGCCAACAATCAATCCCTCCTATTCCAGCTGCTCAACAACCTCCACAGACTCAGCAACCCTCACAACAAAGTTTGTTCACCTCAGGGTATGTTGACTGGAGCAGTCTTCCTTTTGACACTACTGAGTGCAATCCTGATGCAGACAACAAAATGTTTGACATCAACTGGAGAGAACCTGACAATGGCAGAAAGAATTTTGCCTTAATGGCATTTGAGGGCTGCACCTCAAAATCTGCCCTGTCTCAGGTATCAAAAGAATCTTTAACAAAACTTTGTTCAACTTCATATAAAGAATCTTTTGCTCTCATAAGAGAGACTAATGTGCATTTACAAGGCAAAGCAAATGACTCTGAGAGAAAATTTACTGAGATGAAATGTGATTTAGAAAGAAAACTTGCTGCAAAGGCAAAAGAAAATTCTAAATTAACTAACAATGCTATTGAAACCCAAGTACAACTTAAAATCATGATAGAAGACCTAGGAAATGTCAGAAAAGAGCTTGCTGACACCAAGGTTGTTTGTGAAAAATGGGTAGAATCTTGTAAAGGGTACCAACTACTTCTTAACAAACAAAGTGCATCAAATGTTAGGTTTGGCATAGGGTACAATCACACTAAAACACCAATAGATTTTCCCCCCAAAACTACTGAAGATGGGAGAAAAATTGTTTCAGGTGAAACTTCTAAAGAGAAAGAATGCACATCTTTTCATGAAAACTTTCTAAAAACTCACAAAGAAAGCTCTTCAGAAGTAGTGATAAAATCTGACTTTAAGCCATCAGTAGTTTCATCTACATCAGGAGTTGAGAACCTGAAAACTACTGATGACCTAAAACAAATCAAAACAGTCAGAAATTTGCCTTCAAATGAAAAAGAAAAGGCAAAAGAATGTGAAATCTGTGGTTTGTTTAACCACAAGACAGAATTTTGTAGATATAGAAAAGGAATTCAGTACAACAAGAAAATTTCCCAACTGGTTGTGGGAAAACAAATCAAAAATGATTTTGAAGAAACTTTTTCTCCCAAGAAACAACAACCAGCAAACACCTTTTCTCAGAAAAAGATGAAATCTCAACAAAAATCTTTTTCTCAAAATTCTCTTTCAGTAGTTAGACCTACACCATCAGCAGTTTCACAAACTGCTGAGATTAAAGATCTCATGTATATGGTATCAACTTTAGTAGTTAGAACTTCTGGTGTCAAACAAAGACCAGCTACCAAGAGAAAGCCAGAGGACAATACAAAGACTGATTTCAAGATGGTGTTGCCAGAAGGCAACACAGTTGTACATGGAGACTTTGATATTGAAGAAAAGCCTCTGATAACACAGTTTAGGGATCCTTCAACATTTGCTTACCAAATCCAGAAAACTATAACTGATAAGCTGCACACAAAGGTAGTTACTGAACATCATTTACCTAAAGTGGTGCAAAAAGAAGACAGAAGTGAATCCCACCTGAGAGTCACAGAAGTAGAAAACATCCAACACTCAGGAACATCCCAAGGATCCAGCATGGTTCTCTATACTTCAGATTTTGACAAATCTAAAGTGCTGATCATCAGATGGTCCTGTACTGATTCCAACTCAGTATTAGTGACAAGAAGAGATCTTACAAGCAAGGCCTATGATGTGTTGCAAAACACATCTAATTTCCTATGTATTTTGTATATTATTTGGTCAAGTTTTTATTCGTTTTGTGTCGTTTTTATTATGTATTTAATTAGTTTTATTATTTTATAGGTGTTCGTGGAAAAAAAGCTCAAAACGAAAGAATTTTAATCGAAGCATGGACACTTGAGAGCAGGTGTTCATGGACGTTGGATCATAAATGAAGAATTTTGGTCGAGCCAAGAACACCCGAATCGGGAGTATGGAGTTATGATACTATATAATAATAATAATAATAATAATAATAATAATAATAATAATAATAATAATAATAATAATAATAATAATAATAATAATAATAATAATAATAATGGACTTTGAAGTCCATGTTGACTTTTATGTAACAAATGAAAAAAAAAAGGAGTAAAAACCTTGGCCCATATTTGTGTGAGGGTTTTATTATTGGTAGAACATTAAATCGTAAAGGTGGAGGTGGACGACAACATTCTTGGAAGATACGGCACATATTATTATTGAAACAAGGATCATTATTTTTTTTTTTGGGGGGGGGGGGGAATATCATATTCATCGAAGCATTCAGCAGCCGTAGAGAAGCAGAACGAGAACAACATCAAAGCAAGATTTATTGAGGCAATTTTCAAGGAGAAGGAAGGCTTGGGTTTGTTTATCTAAAACACTAGTTTTGGTTTTTGATTACTTTGTGTTTTTCAACTACTTGATACTATGTTTTATTATTACTTTGAACCTATGTTTTCATTGATTTCCATGACTATGAGTAGCTAAATATTTAGTGCTACCTAGGTATTGATGATGGGTGACAATTAAATAGTGGTTTTCGGTTTGGATCTATGTTATGTTTTGGATAATGTTTTGGTAAAAAGTTTTCTAATAAGGTTTCTTTTGTATATGCGTGCTTGATATCTGAATATTAATACTTGTTTCGCTAAATTCTAGTTTAATTGATTTTGTATCTTTTGATCTAGGGTTTTGTTATTATCTTAGACTTTGTGTTTTTGATAAATCTTGTGGTTGCTAGACGTAGTAAACCCTAGAAACAAGTTATATAAATTATTTGGTAATTTAGCATTCTGCCACCTTTGAGACTGAGAGGAGATTAGGTGTCAAGTGTGTCTAGCTTGGTAGGTATTCGGGACCGTGGTCTGCACGAGAGTGAGTCACCCCTAGCGTGCCTATTTTGTTAGCATCCCGTGTTAGAAACCTGTTAGAAGAACTATCCCTTGCATCCCTTACACATCCCGGATGTATTATTTCTGAGGGGGGCCGAGAGGACATTCAAATTTATGATACCTTAGCATAGTTTGGAGAGACCGAGAGGTGATCTGAACCCGAGACCGGTGAGTTTACACACTTCCCTAGATTCAGTATTGCGACATGTTGGAGAGTGATTCGCGTTCCAGTGTTGGTCTAGTTTAGTGTATCTTAAGATCCCGGTAGCCAAAACCCATTTATCCAATCCCGAGAGCTATAAGTCAGTCACCTTGATTCTTACCTAGGTAGCCATTTTCTCATTACTTGATCTCATCCGGTTCTACTTATTTGTTGCTTTGTTTGAGTTGTTTTAATTTTCTTCACTTTAATTTTATATATTTTTTTTAGTAATTTAATTAAATCACCATCACTTCAATTTAGTAGACTAGGACTCGAAGAAAGTTTAGTACCGAGAGCCGCTATTACTGTGTCCACGGTTCGATACTCGGACTTATTTGCTTTACTACTTTCGACCGGTACACTTGACGGTAGTGTGTGGTTTAGCGGGTTTTTCCATTTTAAAACTAGACCAGAATTTATTTAATACACATTTTCACACATCAAGTTTTTGGCGCCGTTGTCGGGGACACTATTGCGCTTTCGAGGACGGCCCGAGTCGGGGATCTAGTCATTTTATTGCTTTCTTAGTTTGGTAGATTTTTATTTTTTATTTTATAAAAAAAAAGGAAATATATATATATATATATATTTGTTTATTTGCTATTTGTTTTTCTTATTCTATTATAGTTTTAGTTTCTCTGTAGGCATAGGAAGTACATCGTTGCAGTCCTGGAACATTTTGCCCACTAGATAGATCCTATAGAAATGGCTGCACGTAAGACTGTCGCTGAACACATCAGCATTACACCCACTCACATCTGGTCTAGTATTACACTACCCACCGTTGAGTCGAACAACTGGACCATTGAACCCGCTCTGATCAACACCATATCTCATTCAGTTCAATTTCAGGCTTGCGTGATGAAGACCCATATACCAACTTGACTAGATTTGGTAGAGTCTGTAGCACCTTCCAGCTTAATGGTGTCACTGATGACGCCATTCTTTTGCGTCTGTTCCCGTTCTCACTTATTGATCAGGCCCTTACTTGGTTGGACTCCCTCCCATATGGAGCCATCACCTCTTGGACCGATCTTCAGACGAAATTCCTGCAGAAGTATTTCCTCCTGTTAAAACTGCTCGTCTTAAAAATCTTATCTATGCCTTTACTAAGCAATCAGGGGAGTCCTTCTATGAGACATGGGACAGATTCAAGGCACTTCTGAATAAGTGCCCTCATCATGGTCTTGAGGACCGGATGTAACATTTCGTATTTATGTACGTTCGTGACATTTAATGTCGCATTTTTTATCATTATTGTACCTTTTAAAATATTTCGTGACACGTTTGAACTCCTAGGACCCTACTATAATCATATATTAATAATATAGTGGTGGTATAATTGTAATAAAAATAATTGTTTGGGCCGGGACTCGAACCCGTGCTCAAACCGGGCCAACGACCGGGTTAAATACCAAGCTCACACAACACAACCACTAGGCCACTTAATGTGTTAACCACTAGGCCACTTAATGTGTTCTCTCCTAATTTAGTATAAGGTTAATTATAAATAGATAGTAAACGAAAGTCAATATTCAAACAATAACATTTGACCGCGTGATTAGCTCAAATATGGCAACTCTAATCGAATTGAGTGACACAGACATGACTGACTCAATCAATCCCAAGATTTCAGCCCTTGAATTCGTTCAAATCATACCAAATTTTGTGATGTTTTACACGGTTTTGACCATTAGAAAGTCAAACATTTAAACCTTCCATCTAAGAATCGATATTATAAATTGAAAGTGTTTATGGATTAGTAGGGGCCAAAAATCTTAAACCCCATATCATATTTCACTTCTAAACACTCCATTAATCGAATTTTGAGTCTTTTGGTCGAGATCTCATTGTGCTTGTCCTCATCATTTTTAAATTGGTATGAATCAATTTCTTATTTATATATGTAAATCGGCCCTTTTCCATCAAAAGCCCTCTAGTTAATCGTAATATCGACTCCTTAATCAAGTTCAAGCGGGCATGTTTAGTCTAGGGTTTCTGTTTAGGAAGATGAAGCTAGCAGACATGTGTTTAAAAATTTATTAAAATGTAAAAACGAAACAAGACTGCTCTAGAGCAGCTGGTATGGTTGTGCCTGTTTGGGGATCAGACCGGGTTATGTCCTGGGTTCGATCCTCGTTTTATGTATATTACTATGTAATTTATGTTTAAAATACCAAAACCGATTTATAAACTCTATAAAAAATTATCTTATGTTAATCTAATGACAAAGTTTATTATACAATTTTTAGATTCTCAAAAATCATTTATTTAATATATATTTTAAATATTACAAGTTTATACAATTATAAATTTAAAATTCTATAAAAATTTCTAAACGATTTTATAAAATCCCACAAAAATTATTTTAAACTTGTAAATCAATAAACATTTCAGAAATAAATTTTGTTCCAGAAAAATCAGTTATTTAATATTTTAAATCGATTTTTGTTATATTAATCATAAATAAATCATAATAAATCCATTTTTCATTATTTTTATATCAAAATTTCACATAAATTATTATTAATCATTTAGATTAGAAATATAATTTTTTTTGATTCAAAATTTATAAATTTTAATATTTTTAAATATTAAGTCTATATTTTGTCAAATAAGTATTAATATATATAAATATTCGTTAATTAAGAATATAATTTTATAAAAATTATTTTCACAGTTATTACATTATAATACAACTACCTTTAATTAAGATTGGTCAAAAATTCTTTTTATTAATTATTTCTCTATTTATTAAATCATTAACAAATATTCTAAAATAATCATTAATCAGTTATCAATCCCCAAATTAGGGACCCTAGAACTACTTGTAGACTAGAAAACTTAGACTTATTTTATTGTCTCGAACTTAGGGTATACTTGGAATCGTTGTGCCACATTTATTCTATATCAAGGGATTCAATACTATCATTAAGGTGAGTTTACATAGCCCCTTTTTCTGTTTTACATTTTGGGGTGAAACATGTTTAAACATTTTATACACTATCATTTACTCATTTTTACATTGTTGAAACTTGTGATTCAATTACACTATCATTTACTCATTCTATCATTTGACTGTAACAAAAAGACACAGTACAATCATTAACATTGATCAAGACGCCTGTTTAGATTATAGCGCTATAGGTCTGACAAACCCATCCCCCGCATAAATTCAGGGATGATCGATAACAGTTACACTTTTACTAACTTGCGAGTTAGGTCTCAGTCGACACAAGGTTTATTTGTACAAAAGACGCATTGTTACATGTCGGACTCATATTCTATCATTACTCATTATTATACTTCAACAATGATTGCTATACAACATATTGTTTTCAACTATATGCAAAACCTATGTATTCTCACCAACTATTTATATTTGACCCCCCCATATTTCCAACTTAACATGTTTCAGGTTTATTTGCTATTGGAAATTGTACAAGTCTTGGATCACATAGGAGCTTTGGACCTAGTTTATGTAAATCAACTTTATGTATTTATTGAATTGTATGACAAATTGAAAATTGTTAATATTATTCAACTTTCATTTAGTACCATGAGCTATTGAACAATCATCACTACGTGACACCTCGATGTTTCTGCCATCGGTTGGGGTGTTACAGATTGGTATCAGAGCCATGGTTATAGGGAATTAGGTTATTAGAAAAATAATCTAGTCTATAACCATGGGATTATAATCAGTACTTGCTCCTTTTACTTGCAACCCTACTTGTTTCTAATCTCTATCTCCCTCCTACTTCTTATCCCTATCTTAGTCCCTACGAGAAGATTGCTCTCCATCACTGGATCTACTCTTAGACTAATAGGACAAAATCCTCAAGTTTAGCCTGAACCACCTTGAGATCTCGTCAAAGTTCTAGATTTTAATAACAAACACGTGCAATCTGGAAGGGTGAACGCCTGTATTCTGAGTTTTCTGTCTAGGACTAGCATTGCGCATATATCCCAATCAGACGAGGGACCCGGATGCCTACCTGGGAATTCTCGGGATGAGTGTTCACTTATAGGCTAAAGCATGTCTTCACTATATTATTAGAATCTAGAGTCTTTGATAAGTCAACGTTTTCATTTATTCGTTTTAATTAATGGATAAATGATTACATTCCCTATATTACCTCATTCATTTCATGTCTCATTGAACCTTCATTGTGTCTCTTACAAATCATGCCTCCACGTCGCAACACTCGCCTTAACAGTGGTGACAATCATGATGAAGGGAGCAGCAATCACAATCACAACCACAACCACGAGACTAACCACAACAATGGAGGTGATGCCCAACTGGCTGCAATCATTTCCCAACAAATGGCACAACAGATCGCAACTCTGGTTCCTAACTTACTGGCTCAAGTCATCCAAATGAATGGAAACGGCAACGGAAATGGAAACGGCAACGGAAATGGAAACGCCAATGGAAATGGAAACGGCAATGGAAATCACAATGGGAACGGGAATGGAAACGGGAATGGTCTCCCAGTCTGCACCCTCAAACACTTTAATACCTGCAATCCTCCTAAGTTTAGTGGGGATGAAGAAGCTACTGGTCTCCTACAATGGTTCGAGGGTATTGAGAATACCTTCATTAAAAGTGTGTGTCCCGATAACTTTAAGGTCCGTTATGCCATGAGTGTTCTTCACAAACGAGCACTCACTTGGTGGAATGAGGAAAAGCGCACCCGCAGAGCTGAAGTTGCACTTGCTATGACTTGGGATCAAGTCAAGGAGATAATGAAAGCTGAGTTTTGCCCACGTAACGAGGTCAAGAAATTGGAGGACGAGTTCCACACCCTTGCTCAGGATAGTGGGGAAAACCTTGCTTATAATACCCGCTTCCATGAGCTCAGTCTGTTGTTGCCCCATAAGGTCACTCCCCTACCTGTAGCCATCGAGAAGTATATCGGTGGTTTACCCATGTAGATTCAGGACACGGTATGGGGAAGGAACCCTGCTACCCTCGAAGAGGCCAAGCGTCTAGCAACTACCTTAACTGACAATCACGTAAAGAACGGGACCTTAGTTCGGAAAGGCGAGAAAGCAAGTATTGTAGCCGCAGTAACTACTGAGAACCAGAAGCGTAAGACCAGGGATGCTAATGCAAACCTCACTACACAAGCTTCTAACAAGAAACCTTATACAGGAAACTTTCCATTGTGTAACACATGCAAACGACATCATCCCACTGCTTCAGCGTGTCGCTTGTACACCAATTGTGGTAAGTATGGCCATCTGGTCAACACATGTCGTGAGACCCCTAACCCTAATACCAACCAACCAACCAACCCTGCTCAGGCTGCTAATCCTAATCGATACAACTATGGTCAGTGCTATGAATGTGGAGACCCAAATCACTTCCGTAACCGATGCCCTAAACTAAACCGAGATCAAGACCCTCCAGCTACTTAACATCAAGCCCCACCATTTGAATGTTGTTTGCTTTTTATTCTATGTATTGACGCTTTTGATTCCAGTATTAAAATTTTTCTTTTACAAGAAAGTTGTTTATCTAGTATGATCATAACACTTGGATGCATGCTTGTTTGAAAGTGAACTAATTGCTATATCTAAATCTATACAACTACAACTCACATACTATACTCGTTATACTTATAAACTTGCTTACATAAACATACTATCAACTTGCAATAAATGCCACAATGATAGAGGAGGAAGTACTTGTTCAACAGTTAGTTGAGTACCAAATAACCTACTCAACGATTGGTAGAGGTCATCATGTCTTTTCAACAGTCGGGGGAGGCCCTACAACCTGCTCAACGACTGGTGGAGGCTATCGAACTTGCTCAACAATCGGTAGAGGTTCCTACTCACTAACTGGTAGGAGTCTTTTTCCTGCTCAACAGTTGGACTCATTAAATACAAAGGTTCAACCACATGATTATTTCTGCATTACTTACATGTGTGTTAGAGTAATAGAAGGACACAAAACCCTAATGTAAGGTAAATTGGTGATTGCGGTCCGGAACGTAATCATTAATTTACAGGTACGTTAAGGTAGTGTGAAATTCTATTAAGGTTTCGGGAGATAACCAAATGTAAACTCTAGTTATCTGGTAGTTCATTTAGTCTAAATACCCACACCTTTTCCCACTAGACTCTCCCACTCCAACTTCGGGACGAAGTTCCTAAAAGTAGGGGAGACTGTAACATTTCGTATTTATGTACGTTCGTGACATTTAACGTCGCATTTTTTATCATTATTGTACCTTTTAAAAATATTTCGTGACACGTTTGAACTCCTAGGACCCTACTATAATCATATATTTATAATATAGTGGTGGTATAATTGTAAAAAAAATAATTGCTTGGGCCGGGACTCGAACCCGCGCCCAAACCGGGCCAACGACCGGGTTAAATACCAAGCTCACACAACACAACCACTAGGCCACTTAATGTGTTCTCTCCTAATTTAGGATAAGCTTAATTATAAATAGATAGTAAACGAAAGTCAATATTCAAACAATAACATTTGACCGCGTGATTAGCTCAAATATGGCAACTCTAATCAAATTGAGTGACACATACATGACTGACTCGATCAATCCCAAGATTTCAGCCCTTGAATTCGTTCAAATCATACCAAATTTTGTGATGTCTTACACGATTTTGACCATTAGAAATCAAACATTTAAACCTTCCATCTAAGAATCGATATTATTAATTGAAAGTGTTTATGGATTCAGTAGGGACCGAAAATCTTAAACCCCATATCGTATTTCACTTCTAAACACTCCATTAATCGAATTTTGAGTCTTTTGGTCGAGATCTCATTGTGCTTGTCCTCATCATTTTTAAATCGGTATGAATAAATTTCTTATTTATATATGTAAATCGACCCTTTTCCATCAAAAGCCCTCTAGTGAATCGTAATATCGACTCCTGAATCAAGTTCAAGCGGGCATGTTTAGTCTAGGGTTTCTGTTTGGGAAGATGAAGCTAGCAGACATGTGTTTAAAAATTTATTAAAATGTAAAAACGAAACAAGACTTCTGTAGAGCAGCTGGTATGGTTGTGCCTGTTTGGGGATCAGACCGGGTTAAGTCCTGGGTTCGATCCCCGTTTTCTGCAGATTTTTTTAACAGTTATTCCTTCTAAATACTTTATATATTATGTATATTACTATGTAATTTATGTTTAAAATACCAAAACCGATTTATAAACTCTATAAAAAATTATCTTATGTTAATCTAATGACAAAGTTTATTATACAATTTTTAGATTCTCAAAAATCATTTATTTAATATATATTTTAAATATTACAAGTTTATACAATTATAAATTTAAAATTCTATAAAAATATCTAAACGATTTTATAAAATCCCACAAAAATTATTTTAAACTTGTAAATCAATAAACATTTCAGAAATAAATTTTGTTCCTGAACAATTATTTATTTAATATTTTAAATTGATTTTTGTTATTTTAATCATAAATAAATCATAATAAATCCATTTTTCATTATTTTTATATCAAAATTTCACATAAATTATTATTAATCATTTAGATCAGTAATATAATTTTTTTGTATCGAAATTTATGAATTTTAATATTTTTAAATATTAAGTCTATATTTTGTCAAATAAGTATTAATATATATAAATATTCGTTAATTAAGAAAATAATTTTATAAAAATTATTTTCACAGTTATTACATTATAATACAACTACCTTTAATTAAGATTGGTCAAAAATTCTTTTTATTAATTATTTCTCTATTTATTAAATCATTAACAACTATTCTAAAATAATCATTAATCAGTTATCAATCCCCAAATTAGGGACCCTAGAACTACTTGTAAACTAGAAAACTTAGACTTATTTTATTGTCTTGAACTTAGGGTATACTTGGAATCATTGTGCTACATTTATTCTATAACAAGGGATTCAATACTATCATTAAGGTGAGTTTACATAGCCCCTTTTTCTGTTTTACATTTTGGGGTGAAACATGTTTAAACATTTTATACACTATCATTTACTCATTCTTACATTGTTGAAACTTGTGATTCAATTACACTATCATTTACTCATTCTATCATTTGACTGTAACAAAAAGACACAGTACAATCATTAACATTGATCAAGCCGCCTGTTTAGATATAGCGCTATAGGTCTGACAAACCCATCCCCCCGCATAAATTCAGGGATGATCGATAACAGTTACACTTTTACTAACTTGCGAGTTAGGTCTCAGTCGACACAAGGTTTGATTGTACAAAAGACGCATTGTTACATGTCGGACTCATATTCTATCATTACTCATTATTATACTTCAACAATGATTGCTATACAACATATTGTTTTCAACTATATGCAAAACCTATGTATTCTCACCAACTATTTATAGTTCCCTCCCCCCCATATTTCCAACTTAACATGTTTCAGGTTTATTTGCTATTGGAAATTGTGCAAATCTTGGATCACATAGGAGCTTTGGACCTAGTTTATGTAAATCAACTTTATGTATTTATTGAATTGTATGACAAATTGAAAATTGATAATATAATTCAACTTTCATTTAGTACCATGAGCTATTGAACAATCATCACTACGTGACAACTCGATGTTTCAGCCATCGGTTGGGATGTTACACCGGAGAGTCGTAGAGAAATTCTATACTGGAGTTTCTGATGCGACCAAAAGATTTCTTGACTCTACAGCAGGCGGTAACATGATGAAAACCAAAACCGCTGCTAAATGCCTTGAGATGATAGAGGACCTAGCCACTAGCACCTACATCGAGCCTGGCTTTGGGGGCGTTACTGCTGCCCCTAAGGGTATCCATTCTGTTGAGAGTAGCATTGCACTAGCCGCCCAGGTAGAATCTTTAGCTAAGGTCATGAAGGACATTCAGGTTAAGATTAGTGCTAAGTGTGAGATTTGTAGAGGGGATCATGAGACCATATATTGCCACGTAGGTCCTAGTGAGGAATTACACTATGTCCAGAGTTCAGATCAAGTCCAGAGTTCAGATCAAGTCCAGAGTTACAACTCGGGATGGCAGAGTCTAGGAGATCCTAAGTCTGAGATTAGTGAGATAATAATGAAAAATGAGGAGAATCAGGCTAGGACAAATAAACTCCTAGAGACCATAGTGATACAGCGTGATACCCGTTATCAGGAGCATCAAAAGAAAATTCAAGAATTTAAGTTGTTATTTAGGAATCAGGGATCCACGCTCCAGAGTTTAGAGAGGGCCGTAGGAGAGTTAGTTGGTAAGCTGACTAGGAATTCGACAGATGCTCGGGTGAATGCGGTGTTCACTGAAAGCGGGAAGAGCACGGGAGTTGATCACCTAGTGTCGAGAGAGAGTGAGGTAATTGAGGAGGAGAGTGTAGATGAGGAGATTAGGGTAGAGTCTCTGGGCAAGGTGCACTCTACTAGGCTAGACCCAGCAAGTACCGCACAACCCAAAAGTAGGTTGAAAGAGAAACAGTCTGAAGGGGAGCCCAAAAAGGATTATGTTCCACCTGCCCCATATGAACCAGTACCGCCCTATCCTGGAAGGTTGAGTAAAAGTGAGCACATAGAGAAATATAGGCACTTCATTGATTTGTCTAAAGAACCTAAGATTAATGTCACATCCATTGATGTTCTTAGAGATATGCCTAAGTATGGGAAGTTCTTGAGGGAGATATTGTGCCATAAGGAGGAGTTGAAAGAGCTTTCCCAAGTCACTCTGAATGGGGAGTGTTCGGCTGTCGTTCTTAATAAACTACCCGAGAAGATGACTGATCCTGCGGGTTTCACTATCCCTTGTCAGATAGGTGGTTTGACAGTTAGAAATGCCCTCGCTTATTTAGGTGCCAGCATAAATCTCATGCCCTATTCCATGTTTAAGAGATTAGATCTTAGGGAGTTGAATCCAACTAAGATGTGCTTACAGTTAGCTGATAAATCTGTTAAGTACCCCATGGGCATTCTAGAGAATTTGCTAGTAAGGGTGGAGAGCTTCGTGTTTCCCGTTGATTTTGTCGTACTTGATATACGGGAAGGCGAGCATGTTCCGTTGATCTTAGGACGACCCTTCTTACGCACCGCAAAGGCATTGATCGATGTCTCGGACGGTCGGATAACACTGCATGTAGGGGATGACTCCATCACTTTTGATGTTAATAGGTCTAGGGAGAGTACGAGTAGTCAGGTCGAATCTGTGTGCTTTCTAGGCACTTTCATGTCACATGTCGACCGGTGCATTGACTACATCTATGGAGCAGACTTATTGGATAGGCGGCACCAAACAGAAGAGAGGCAGGAGGTAGAGATAGAGACTGTAGTTTCTGTGGAGCATGATCCGGGCCCTGCAGCCGGTGAGCCTCCCGATAGGTTAGAGGTAGTTAAGGTTGTTGAGAGTTCAGATGAGGTGATGGATAAGCCCTCGGTTCATATTTTGCTATCCAACGAGTGTGAAAGTGAGCACAAGAGAGATGCGGAGAGAGGGGCACTGTTTAAATTTAGCCTTGAGGTACTGAATAAACCTAAGTGTGGGGATAGGATCCTGATTCACCACTCACATTTAAGAATATTTTCTGGTGATCCTAGATTTAGGTGGAAAAGATCATGCCTTGGGAGAGATAACATAAGTGGGACAATTGATTTACATGAGGATGGTGTAGATATCCTCGTTGATCCAGGTTAGGTTGCTTGATAAGAATAGGATCACACGAGTGAAACCTTGACCAAATAATATACAAAATACATAGGAAATTAGATGTGTTTTGCAACACATCAAACATCCCCACACTTAAACCTTTTTTGTCCCTGAGAAAGACTGCAATGGAATCATAATTAGAATTCTTGGTTTCAAAAACTTTTAGCTTCATTAATTATGATCTAATTACGCATCAACCAAAACTGTCGGTATTGTTGTCCACCTAAACCCAACCACTAGCTAATCAGGCCCCAATCATGTAAAGCAATTAAGTTCATATTATTACAATCAATCTATGGGTCTCACACTCAAGATATCCAACTTCACCTAATCCCACCTCAAGCTTTCGAAGCAAAGGTTAAACCATATAGATTTACCAACCACTGCAAACTAAACTCCCTAATGTATTAGAAATTAAATTTATTATGGATGATGGATGAAGTGTATGAGCTTAGATATATTTTTTTTCTTTTTTTCATACCTAACCCAGAGGTTGTCTCAATCAGAGTCACCATCCCCGAGAGCGACAGCATGAGCTTCGGCACTTTTTTTTTTTGGTCTAGCTCAAGTGATGGACATGTGGATTTTTTTTGGGCGTCACTTTTCACCGGATGTATTCTCATAAAAAGGATCAAGTGTGCCATTTAATTAATAATACATATGGGCTTTCAACCTACAGTGGTACCTCTAATTACTATCAGCGGTTTCAGTTCTACCGTTTCTCCTAAGATGAGAACCCACAGGATTTCATGATTTATTAAGGTATATTAAGAACAATCCTAGGACCTTTCAAAGCTAGCTGGGCCTACCGACACATCTTAAGCAAACACGCTTTCAATCTATTTATTTTCTCATATATATAATATTTTGAAAACCAAAAATCCCAATTTTACTATCATTTTCCATATAAAATGCACAAAAAATCAGAGACATTTTTTTTTCAATTTTTTTTTATTTTTGTATTTTTTGACTCAACCTACAACTAAGCAAAATAAAGACGAAGTCTCCCATCCCCACACTTAGAAAGGCACAATGTCCTCAATGTGCTCCAGGATACAACGCAGACTAAAAATAAAAAATGCAAAAATAAAGAAGAAACGAAAAGAAAAAAAAAATATATATATATATATAACAACAAAATAAATCGAACGAACTCCCCTGGAATATGTGGCGATAGCTCGCAGAAAGTGTTCCGTCCGTCCGTCATCTACACCTGTATAGCATTTCCTTCGCGGCCATAGTCGGAATCCTGCAAAAATAAACTAAAAAGAAAGTGAAAGTAAAATGACTCAATGACAAGTGAGATGCCCGTTTATAAAAAATAATTTTAAGATCGACCCCACCCCGAATGGAGATTAAGTACGGGCGGGGAGGATCCAATAGTGAAAAAGGCCAAGGCAACCCCACAAGACTCAATAAACTAAAAAAAAAATAAATAAATAAAGAAGAATGAAAATAAAATAAAATAAAAACATATATGGCGAATGATGATACAAAACTCTACACTTAGGTTTTCACTCGTGTGATCCTATTCTTATCAAGCACCCTAACCTGGATCAACGAGGATATCTACACCATCCTCATGTAAATCAGCCTACAAGTCCATGAATGAACTGAAGAATCTATCAACTCATGACTTGCTTACAATTCAACATTTGGAACCTCAAAAGGGATCTCTCACTGATGAACAGCTGAATCAACTGAAGAATTCCATGTTCAAGGAAATATGGAAAATTGTGAATGACAGAAGAAAACAACAATAAAGAATTAGATAAGGTTTTGGCTTCATCAATCCAGGGGGAGATTGTTAGGGCAACAAGGATTGAGGAAACCACTTTTGCAAACCTTAGTCTAATTCATACTTCAACAAATATTCTAAGTATAGAACTACTGAAAAAAGAAGACTAAAGTACTGAAGAAGGATTCAACAAGTACTGAAGAAGATAGATCAGAAGTTCTGAAGTCTAACCAGACAAGTTCACTGAAGAACTACTGAAGAAAAACTACTAATCAGTAGTTTGTCATTCATCAGCACTTGTACCAGAATCATTCCACCGCCTTATGTTTCAGTAGTTTAATTGTTTATTTTTACTTTATCTTTTTGTACAAGTTCCAAGAATGCAACTTGTTGCAACAAGTTGCAGACTTGCTTTTTGATCAAGGTTCATGCATTTGTAAGTCTATAAATAGATGGATTCATCCGTCTGTTTTAGATATTGATTTTAATTGAAACTGAAATCCTTCAAAGCTTATTATTGTTATTTCCATTTCATTTACTGAGAATCTGTTTGAGTATTTATTGTAACACCCCAAAATTTTCTAAACCTTGCTTTTCGTTAATAAAAGTACACGTGGCTTTTATTTAACCGAATGAAACACGTTGTATACGAAATTCCTAACATAGGGAAATAACCATGTTAACCTTGTTATTTAAACAAGGCTAAAAGCCATTGTATGGGTTAACCTAGTTAGTGGGTTTAATTAAATAAAATCTGCCCAAACAACCAAACTTGAGTTTGGTTAGATATTTATAAAAAAAAAAAAAATAAGGGTATTATCCTCATTTTCCCTAAATTCGTTCATCACCAACCTACACCCACTCCAAACCCTAAAACTCACTAATAAGCCTCCAATCAAGATGGAATCAAGGGGTTTTTGCTTTCATTAACTAGAAATCGGATAATCTAGGCCTAATACACTCCAAGGTACCTTTTATTTGGCTTAAATCAATGCATTGATCATAAGGTAGCAAGAATATGTAAAAATTAGATTTTTACATATGATGAATACTTGATGATTAGAGGTTACCCTTGGGTTTAGGTACCCTAATTATGCTTATAAACACTTGCTAAATGATTGAATTACAATTATGTAGTGATCTTGGTGATTCTTTTATATACACAGGACGTGGGTTTAGGCTCTAGATATACACCTCACTTGATAGGTTCATGACAAGTTGATAATCTAGGGTTTTTACAAAAAGTCGAATTAGATGTTATGGAAGGTGTCTCTAGTCCAAGGGAACCTTAATCCCAACACATTTTGTTGAATTCATGCTAGTCTATCAAATTGGGTGAAATCCCTAAGGTAACTTGGTGGGTATTGATGGGTATGAGCAACATATGTGCTCATAAGCTAAAAATCAATGTTTTAAAAAATAAGAATGCGAACTTGGGTTGTCAAATTGTCATCTTATGATGAATCAAGGCTGCATACTTGATTGATAGGCAAATGGCTCACAAAACACCCAAAATTATAGTCTTGATAATTCATGCCCACCAAGTGTTTGTTAAAATGTCCAAATGAATGAATTTGGACTAAAACTCGATAAATGTGTTGAACATGGTAAAAACTAGTAAAAGGTTGATTGATCGTGTGTAACCATGTTGTTAATTATGATCCTAACAACCTAGGTGGATTACAATATACTAGGTAGTAAAAGAGAGGCTTCGGGAGGCTTAGAATCGAAGGAAATGCGCGGGTAGGAGCATGCACAAAGGTAAGTCACTCGATGACTTAATTCTTAATATGTCTCTAGTATATTTATATGCTCAATTATACCTTTGTATATACCTTTGGGGAATTAGACATTGTAATGTCACAAAAAGAAGCATAAATACGATTCACGATTCATAGAAGATGGCCATAGATGAAGGATGTTAATATCCCATTTAGACTATCGGGTCAATTGGGTAAAAATGCTAGATAGACAATAGCTTAGGCCAAGAGTTAACCTTAAGCCGGTAACGGATTTTGCTAGTTGCTTGAGTGTATTCATAGGCTAAATGTTATCTACCTCAAGCTAGTCTAGAAGCAAAAAGGGCGCGAGCCAAGGTAAGTCATATCTATGAGTTTATAGGATATATATATATATACACATATATGCTCACGTTGGGTGTATAAATCGTGGGTATATCTTTAGATGAGATGAGATTGTGATTTCCAAGGGTCATAAGAAAACATCGTGTTTAGAACCCGTTGCAAGTCATAGAGACGGAGCGAACAAGATCGAGAGAAATGGCACATGTGGCCATGGACACGAGGCATCGCAAACCCGGTATAAATGACTTGGGCGGAGATCACCTAGTCGAGTTGAGGCTTGATAAGCATAGAAAAATCATTACTAGGCCTTGGAAATCATAAAATCTTAAAAACTTGGATGTATGCAAAAGTTAACGGGTCAACATATTGATGGACATATAATTCAGGGTTCTTGGGTTAGAAACCGTACAAAGAATTCAAATATACATCTAATCATGTTTGTATTACGCACAAGAACCCTTAAACGTGTCCCTGGAAGCCCCGGGAGCAGTTCTAGATGGACCCAAAAGGGGCAGCTTGGTGATGAAACATTTTGTACCTTGTCAGGATTTGGTGTAGGATACGCCACTTTTGGAGTTGCCTACGCCAATTGCCTACGCCAATGGCGTAGGATATGCCAATTTTGGCGTAGGATACGCCAATGTCAGGTTACCCGAGCTAATTTCTGCTGTCCTACGCCACCATATGCCCTCGCCCTACGCCAATAGCGTAAGATACGCCAGAACTGGTGTAGGATACGCCAAATCAGCCAAAATTCATTTTTTTGGTATTTTGCATCTAAATTCAATCATAATAACATATTTATGGGTTGTCTAACTGTGATAAACCCTTAGGTACTCAGCTACATGAACCGGATGATGATCGATGCTTATTTGAAGAACCGAGCATGCTTAACTCGTCCGTTTCCGCAATGTTTTGATAAACTTATGAAGATATTTGGTTATTTTGTAATATGCTAAGTCGTAACTATAATTTAGGATGTTTGTACTAATCAATGTCGCTTTCGGATGTTAATGCGTTAAAGTAAACTATGAAATGCTTTAGCTTTCCAAGTACAAACCAAGTATATTATCATTTACTTACCCTTATTATGGGTAGGGTCTTACAAGTGGTATCAGAGTCAAAGGTTAAACGAGTTAAGCGTTCGGTTCAAGCTGATGATCAATCCGATAAGGAATTCATTTCCAAAGTTATCTTAATCTAGTCGAAATGTTATGTGTCATTTATGAACATGAAATCAATAAGGAATAAATCATCAGAAAGGTGCTATAAACAATTCAAAACTTGGAAACACACCAATTAGACGGTGATGGTGGGCCAAGGTTCAGCCAAAACGGAAATTGGAAAACATGATTGCATTTGCAAAACGATGCAACCCGATAAAAAAACGAAATCAACATACTAAATTAAATTAACAAAAGAGATTTCATTAAATCAAACAGGCGACTGGGAATTGTCTATTTGGGAAGTATCATGACGAACGCGACGAGATGACCAGTGTCATGTGCGAATTGCTTACCCTGGCCAGGTAAGTGTTAAACACATGATACGGTGGGCTTCTTGTGTTCTTTATGCATATGTCCCATGTAGCAAGGACCAGGTCAGAAGAAAAGGGCATGTGAAACTTCCGACTATATGACTCGCGGGGTCATAGAACGCGGGAGTAACGCCGAACCAATAAAGGTCCGGTAGACCGGGTATGTAAAACCGATGCATAAATGACCCACAGGGCCATAGAGCCAAATGTATTACCACAATGTTTACACAGATTAGTAAACAGACTTGAACCTTAATCAAGGTTGAGTCATAAACAGATTCAGTTCAGAAATAGACTTGAACCTTAATCAAGGTTGAGTCATATACAGATTCAGTTTGGAAATAGACTTGAACCTTAATCAAGGTTGAGTTATATACAGATTCAGTTTGGAAATAGACTTGAACCTTAATCAAGGTTGAGTCATATACAGATTCAGTTTGGAAATAGGCTTGAACCTGAATCAAGGTTGAGTCATAATAAAAACTCGAACCTTTATAAAAGGTTAAATTCGCAACTAGACTTGAAATTTAAACAAGGTTAAGTCATAATAAAACTCGAACCTTTATATAAGGTTAAATTAGTAAAAGGGACTTGAACCTTAATCAAAGGTTGAGTCATAATAACATTCGGACCTCAATAAAGGTTAATCCGTAAAAAGGACTTGAACCTTAATTAAAGGTTAAGTCGTAAACACACTCAAATCTTAGTTAAGAGTTAACACGCAAATAGACTTGAACCTTAGTCCAAGGTTAAGTCCTAAATACATTCAACCCATAATCAAAGGCCAATTTCCTGAAAGGATTTGGACCTTAACCAAAAGGTTAAATAATGATCACCTTGAGACATAATCAAGAATTTAATCATAAGTAGACTTGAAATTTAATCAAAGGATGAAGTCATAATCACATTTGAACCTTGAGGAGAGGTTAAACTGTAAGGAAACTTGAACCTTAATCGAAGGTTAAGACATAGTCAAACTCAAACCTGAATGGGAAGTCAATCAAGCAGTAAAAGTCGAACCTTAACGAAAGGTTAAATCATAAACCACTCTGAACCTCATCTAAAGGGTAAGCTTTTAACGAGTCTAAACCGTACCCGAGGGCCAACTCGTATGCCAACGGGAACCTCGTACTGAGGTAAAACGAAAGCCAAGGTTAGGGCTAAGCTTAAGGTTAAGTTATATTTAAACTTGACTCGTATTAGATTCGTGAAAACCTACGGACAAATGTGAACTAAGTGTCACACTAAATCATAACATCCTGCGAAAGCTCAAGGGAAACCAAGGACTGTGCGTCTCCTAAACGGGAATGCAAATGATAATAGAACCCCGCAGGGCAAGTGTGAATTATGATTCACACAGAACTGAACTAAACACATGGTTTTAGACCATGAAATGACTTGTTAAATAAAAGAAGAATTTAAACGCTAAATAAAGAGGGCTCGTAGGAGACTCCAGAAGTCGTGGGTGGACCCACACCAAGAAAACGATCACAACCTCTAGCTGCAATCGTATAAAAACAAAGATAAATGATGTGACCTAATCGAGGCACCTTAAAGCAAACAGAGCGGCCTTAGCACATGATGGGTGAACGGACAATCAAAAGTCTAAAATATATAGATAGCTAAGAATTGCAAAAATGAAGGCAATGCCTTCATAATAAACCAAACGCGGTTTGTTGGACCACTACGCATACGAATCCTAGATAAAGAAAACATAAGTAAATAGACTTGTGTGAATAAACAAGGTAATATAACGCCATGAAGCGATGGCGAGTAAGAACCCTTTTGAGATATGCTGAATTGATCTAAGGGTAAATAAGTCATATGGGACATAAATAAACAGAGACGGGTCATAGTACAGAAACGGGCCCTTTAAGGGTAGACTATTAAAGGAATTGCCTTGGGACTATGGTATTATGAGGAATTAAATAAAAACATAATCCGGCAGAGAATGTGAAGATGGGGTTATATACGAAATAATAACTAGATAAATAAAGAGTTGGAACACTCGGGTTAAATCCCAAATAAGATGCTTGTGAAAGCTAACATTTTAATTCGAAAGGCAGGTTAAGAAGGGGTCACAGACCGATGCTAACTCTATTGATAGAATAAAAATCTTAAAAGCCTGGGGCACCAGAATAAAATGATAATAGGTGATTAGTCGCCTAGAATTAGTTTTGACTAAGAGTGAAAACTCACATACTAAAATTCGGATAAAATGATACCAATGCGCATTAAAGTATACATGAGATAGGATAAATGCTATCTAAGGTATCATATGGAGGATTCCGTGGAATATTAAACTCTGAATGAGTAATACAGAATACTAGCCCAGGTAAGGGCCTCTGAACTAGGACACATACACATGATAAACGGGAGTTTGGCTTTTATAAAGTCCAACAAACTTAACTCAAAATTTTGGCGATCGGTGTATAGAAACACATCAGAAGTCGTAGTCATTGGCTTCGATGACTGACTAAAGCCTGTGACTTATGAAACTTAAGTCTACTGGTAACCGAAAACTCTGGTGATTTAACTACTCACAGAATTAGTAATCAAATAGTAACAAAACGAGCGATAAACCGTTAATAGTCTAGTGATAGTTAGGTAATCACTAGAAGGTTAAAATGGGTCAAGTGAAGTCGTCACCACTTGGACCCAAAGGAATGCATAATTATAACTAAGCCTAGTGACAGGTGAAAACACTATTAAAAAGGACACGCGGTGTCTAGGACAAGGAAAACATGAGTTATGGAAAGGACTCGATGCTTTCTGGTTAAACGATGGAATTATAAGAGGCCTTTGAGCCGAAATCAAACGGAAACTAAAACCACTTTGAATGTGGATGACGGTCTTTGGGAAGCTGTTATGATAACCAAACCCAATATGTGCCTCAGTGCATAGAAATGATTCTAAGCAGAGTAAATAATCAAATGTATACCCCAAGCCCTCGGGGACTTGAGGGTTCCAAACACGCAAAGGAGTCAAATAAATGAATCTTGGGCAAACCATGACACCTGCGGGTGCCTAAACTAGAATAAATCCGGTATGGTAAATGAATGTGTATACATAAGCCTAGGGGCGTAATTAATTCCATTAAAATACCCCTTGTGAAAAGGAATAAAACCCAAGGATAACCATGAGGCGCGACCCATGGGAATTCATTTATATATCCGGTTTCGAGGACGAAACCCTCTTTAAGGGTGTGGAGTTGTAACACCCCAAAATTTTCTAAACCTTGCTTTTCGTTAATAAAATCACACGTGGCTTTTATTTAACCGAATGAAACACGTTGTATACGAAATTCCTAACATAGGGAAATAACCATGTTAACCTTGTTATTTAAACAAGGCTAAAAGCCATTGTATGGGTTAACTTAGTTAGTGGGTTTATTTAAATAAAATATGTGGGATATGGAGGGTCCAAATCTTCCCAAACAACCAAACTTGAGTTTGGTTAGATATTTATAAAAAAAATAATAATAAGGGTATTATCCTCATTTTCCCCAAATTCGTTCATCACCAACCTACACCCACTCCAAACCCTAAAACTCACTAATAAGCCTCCAATCAAGATGGAATCAAGGGGTTTTTGCTTTCATTAACTAGAAATCGGATCATCTAGGCCTAATACACTCCAAGGTACCTTTTATTTGGCTTAAATCAAGGCATTGATCATAAGGTAGCAAGAATATGTAAAAATTAGATTTTTACATATGATGAATACTTGATGATTAGAGGTTACCCTTGGGTTTAGCTACCCGAATTATGCTTATAAACACTTGCTAAATGATTGATTTACAATTATGTAGAGATCTTGGTGATTCTTTTATATACACATGAAGTGGGTTTAGGCTCTAGATATAAATATCACTTGATAGGTTCATGACAAGTTGATAATCTAGGGTTTTTACAAAAAGTCGAATTAGATGTTATGGAAGGTGTCTCTAGTCCAAGGGAACCTTAATCCCAACACATTTTGTTGAATTCATGCTAGTCTATCAAATTGGGTGAAATCCCTAAGGTAACTTGGTGGGTATTGATGGGTATGAGAAACATGTGTGCTCATAAGCTAAAACTCAATGTTTTAAAAAATAAGAATGTGAACTTGGGTTGTCAAATTGTCATCTTATGATGAATCAAGGCTGAATACTTGATTGATAGGCAAATGGCTCACAAAACACCCAAAATTATAGTCTTGATAATTCATGCCCACCAAGTGTTTGTTAAAATGTCCAAATGAATGAATTTGGACTAAAACTCAATAAATGTGTTGAACATGGTAAAAACTAGTAAAAGGTTGATTGATCGTGTGTAACCATGTTGTTAATTATGATCCTAACAACCTAGGTGGATTACAATATACTAGGTAGTAAAAGAGAGGCTTCGGGAGGCTTAGAATCGAAGGAAATGCGCGGGTAGGAGCATGCACAAAGGTAAGTCACTCGATGACTTAATTCTTAATATGTCTCTAGTATGTTTATATGCTCAATTATACCTTTGTATATGCCTTTGGGGAATTAGACATTGTAATGTCACAAAAAGAAGCATAAATACGATACACGATTCATAGAAGATGGCCATAGATGAAGGATGTTAATATCCCATTTAGACTATCGGGTCAATTGGGTAAAAATGCTAGATAGACAATAGCTTAGGCCAAGAGTTAACCTTAAGCCGGTAACGGATTTGTGCTAGTTGCTTGAGAGTATTCATAGGCTCAATGTTATCTACCTCAACCTAGTCTAGAAGCAAAAAGGGCGCGAGCCAAGGTAAGTCATATCTATGACTTTGTAGGATATATATATATACATATATGCTCACGTTGGGTGTATAAATCGTGGGTATATCTTTAGATGAGATGAGATTGTGATTTCCAAGGGTCATAAGAAAACATCGTGTTTAGAACCCGTTGCAAGTCATAGAGACGGAGCGAACAAGATCGAGAGAAATGGCACATGTGGCCATGGACACGAGGCATCGCAAACCCGGTATAAATGACTTGGGCGGAGATCACCTAGTCGAGTTGAGGCTTGATAAGCATAGAAAAATCATTACTAGGCCTTGGAAATCATAAAATCTTAAAAACTTGGCTGTATGCAAAAGTTAACGGGTCAACATATTGATGGACATATAATTCAGGGTTCTTGGGTTAGAAACCGAACAAAGAATTAAATATACATCTAATCATGTTTGTATTACGCACAAGAACCCTTAAACATGTCCCTGGAAGCCCCGGGAGCAATTCTAGATGGACCCAAAAGGGGCAGCTTGGTGCTGAAACATTTTGTACCTTGTCAGGATTTGGTGTAGGATACGCCACTTTTGGAGTTGCCTACGCCAATGGAATAGGATACGCCAATTTTGGCGTAGGATACGCCAATGTCAGGTTGCCCGAGCTAATTTCTGCTGTCCTACGCCACCAGATGCCCTCTCCCTACGCCAATAGCGTAAGATACGCCAAAACTGGCGTAGGATACGCCAAATCAGCCAAAATTCATTTTTTGGTATTTTGCATCTAAATTCAATCATAATAACATATTTATGGGTTGTCTAACTGTGATAAACCCTTAGGTACTCAGCTACATGAACCGGATGATGATCGATGCTTATTTGAAGAACCGAGCATGCTTAACTCGTCCGTTTCCGCAATGTTTTGATAAACTTATGAAGATACTTGGTTATTTTGTAATATGCTAAGCCGTAACTATAATTTAGGATGTTTGTACTAATCAATGTCGCTTTCGGATGTTAATGCGTTAAAGTAAACTATGAAATGTTTTACCTTTCCAAGTACAAACCAAGTATATTATCTTTTAATTACCCTATTATGGGTAGGGTCTTACATTTATTATCATTCACATTCAATACTTAGATTCTCCTTAAACTTGTCTTTAGTTTTCAAACATCAAGGGGGAGTAATAACTCCTGTTGATAGTGTAACTTTACTTACTTATTCCGCTGTGCAAATCTGATTGAACTTGCTAAACACATAAGTGTTCACTAGCAAGCAAAACATCAACAACATTACTGATCCAACAACGACCTAGAGCATGAAGTTTTAAACAAGCTATCTTCAATTTATCCTTCAATTTTTGTAATTGGACCACTGTACACCATTGCAAACAATATGGTGGAAAACAAATTAAAGTTTTTAGGTTTGAGCCTGTGGAAAGAAGACCCGCAATGCCTAGAATGGCTCGACTCCAAAGAAGCTAATTCAGTTGTTTATGTGAACTAGGCAAGTTTTGTTGAGGGCTAGCTTTCAAATAGTAATCAAACCTTTTTATGGGTTATACAACCCGACCTAGTTTCAGGAGACTCCGGAATGCTACCACAGGAGTTCATGGAAGCGACTTGCGATAGGGATTGTTGACAACTTGGTGCCCCCAACAAAAGGTTTTAAATCACCCATAAATAGGATGGTTTTTTACTAGGGTTGTAAACGAACCGAATGAACACGAACAATATCAAAACTAATTGGGGTTGACTCTGTTAGTTTTCTGCATACGTGGCATGCCACATTGGCAGATGATGTATAAAAAATGTCCTAGTTGGCAAAAAAAATCAAGTAGAAAACTGAGTTAACAATAGTTAGTTTTGGTCCAGTGAAATAAGAACCAAGACAAGTTAGGCTTGTTAAATTCTAATTTTCAAGTTAGGATTATTGGCAGTTATGATCGATGAAAGGTTGTGTTGTTTCACTCAGACCACTTTAACAAGTATAAATAGGTCGATAGGATTTCATTTGTAGTGTGTCTGACTATTATGTTTTATAAAAGTAGTTAGTTTCGTCTCTATTTTCCCTCCAATTCACAATCATATTATTCACATACTATCAAACCAATCAAACAATTACAGAAAACTATCATGGCATCAGAGCCTCGATCAAAGACCTATGGTATTTTCGACTTAGAAGATGTGTATCACCGTGAAACAAAAGATGGGTGTGATGATTCCCCAATGTTTCCTTCGTTTTTCAATGACCGTGTGAGTCAAGAGAGGACAACCGTGGCAGATCAGAATGATCAAAGGGCCACAGAAGATTTGATACACAAAAGGTTCAAAAATTTCAAAGTGGGTTCAAAAGATTATGGCCTGTCCAAGAAGAAAAGGGCAGCAAAGGAAGAATTCAATAGGCAAATCAAGAAGAAGAAAGCCTTTGCCGATTATCCGAAGGGGATTTGTTGTAGTTATTGTCAAGAACCCTTTCACTATAGAAGGGATTGCCCCAAAAGAATCGGTAAAACATAATTTATTGTTAAAGGCACTGATTTGTAAGGGTGGGAAGACATATGGTATGCAAGTTTAACCCGTAAAGAACATGGTTGTGGTAATAAAGATTTGTTTATGGTGTTTAACAAATTATTTGGGCTAGAAGGATGCCCACAAGGGTTTCTTAAAGAGTATTTCAGGGGTCAAGGATCTGTCTTGATCTTCAGTAGAGGACAAATGCACAAGATTAAATCTGTGTATTATGTTCCTACACTTAGAAAGAACGTTTTAGGTGTTGAAAGATTGACCCAACAAGGATTTGAAATAGAATTCGATGGGAATGTTTGTCACATCACCCAACTAAATAATCCACATGCAGAGATTAAAGATAAAGAAATTACATGTTGGATTTGCAAAGAGAAGGATCATTATGCTTTTATATGTCCGAACAAGAAGAAGCAAACTGTCCAAACAACAGGAGGCGCGTCTATGGCGCACAGAAACAAGGGAAAGGAACAAGAATTGGACAAAAATGATTGTTATGATGGCCTCGCACACGAAGATATTAAGAAGGCATCCATGTATAGGCATTTCGAGACATTTGCCAGACAAAAAGACGATAAGAATGAGTTTATGGAAAGAGGAGAAGTTATGTATCCAACCGAAGTGTCCTCGATTAATGATTGCATAGCATTTATGGATTTGATCCATATTGCAACCAAAGTTGAAGAACACAAGGACAAATTTCTGGTTGAATTCAAAAGTATTGTCAAGTGGTTTCTTAATGATTTTCTACAAGTCAAGATGCACGTTGATGTGCCACCGACTGACAACCAATGCAAGGATACCCGATCAATACACTAGAATTGTACATGATCGTTCAGAAGTTTGGAGGATACAACCAAGTTTGTAAAGAGTCTAAGTGGCCCACGGTTGCAATGATAATGGGATACGAGACTCACTGAAAGGGATGCAATTGTGAGAGATTTAAGAGAAGTATATGTTCGATATTTCGAGATGCTAGAGTGGTATTATTTGAAGTACAAAGTGAGAGAACTCGCAATTGAAATAGGAGAAGGCAGTGGTGCCGCAAACAATCAGAAGAAGAAAGGATTGGAAGACCATGATCTTCCACCAAAGAAACGAACCAGAATGTGAAGGCTGCACAAGTGTTTTGATGCAAAGATTGGGGGGATGTTGGATATAATCCCTGCATCAAAAGAAGTTACAAGACCCGAAGTTTATTATTTGTAAATAAGTGTCACATGTAAATATTATTGTATACCCAATAGTCTAAAATAGGAAAAGGGAACCAGTGTGTCCCATGGTAGTTATAGGCAGTTATGGTCGATGAAAGGTTGTGTTGTTTCACTCACACCTCTTCAACAAGTATAAATAGGTCGATAGGATTTCATTTGTAGTTTGTCTGACTATCCTGTTTTAAAAAAGCAGTTAGTTTCGTGTCTATTTTCCCTCCAATTCACAATCATATTATTCGCATTCTATCAAACCAATCAAACAGGTACAGAAAACTATCATGAAATAGACAAACTTCAAAAAAAAAAAAATTGTGAAGGCAAATCTCGATCCTTGGAGAGAGTGCCCACTAGGCTGTAACCCGAAGACGCCACTTGAACTTCAAATTTATGGCTACCTTTCACTACTAGAAAAACACCCTTTAATGACATTCTTTTTATGACATACACCAATTTATGACATGCAAAAGTGTATGTCATAAAAAAATGTCATCTTTGATAAAAACTAATAAATTCTTGACGTTTTTTTATGCATGTCAAAACTTAAAAAACACGACACTAAAAATTTGAATTCCCTCAAACTACCACACGCCTCCCATACACCCTCCCCCTCTCTTTTTTTTGAACGGCAAATTTCACTCCTTGTGGGACTTGAACCCATAACCTCCCTCTTAGGTGTTCCTAGAAGCTTTGCTTCTACCATTGGGCCACCACCCCAATGGCACCCTCCCCCTCTCTCTCTCAACAAAACACAATCTGCTCTCATCCCTCTTGATAAAAAAAATCTCACTGATTCACGCCTGAAGACCGTCTCACCACCACCGTCACCGTCACCTTCTGACCACCACCACCGTCACCAGACCTCCGTCGCTTCAGGTACTAATTCACGCCTCTTTGTTTTACGGTTTTCTTTTTGTTCTCTTTGTGAAGGTGTGTATCGAGGCTTTGAAGGCTGCAGCTGACGAGTGATATAGAGGTATTTTCTTTTGTTTCTGACCTTCAATTTTCCATTGATTCCATCGCTGCATCTATTAATATTCAACCTCCAAAACCAACAACACCCACCTTATCCCTCAACAACACTGTCGTAAACCTCCAAACCCCAGACCTTCATAATCTCCCAACCCAATTAAAAGACTGCCTCATCATTCACACCCAAACCCAGCCTCAGTACAATAATAATAATAATAATAATAATAATAATAATAATAATAATAATAATAATAATAATAATAATAATAATAATAATGATAATGAGGTATTTAGGGTTTATTTTAAGGGTTGTTGAATTTTTTTGTTCTAACCTCACTATATCTACTATATGCACTACACTTTCCACATATAGAACCCTTACCACGACACAATAACAAAAATAATAAGCTTCTTAATCTCCATGGATATCCACTCCTAAGGTACTTTCTCTCCATATTTTCACTTAATTTAACTCTTTTACTTGATCTATTCTTTTTATCGTAGTACCTAGGGTTTCTGAAACCGATGCCTAGTTTTCTCCGCTTAGATCGATCATTTTATTATAGATTTTCTGTTATTGTTATTGTTGTTGAACAATCTGTTTCTGATTGTGTTTTGTGTGATTTTGTGAGTGGATGAGTTTAGATTTCGAGAGTTTAGTTAGTTCGCTTGAATCGTGGAGTTAGATTGGATTTGTTATGATCCGAAGGCATTTAATTGAAGTGCTGTGATTTGATGGATATTGTATCCAGGTGTAGGTTTAAAATTGGGGTTGATAGTTCTCATAGTTGTGTTGTGACTTTTGTTTGTAATGGAGACAGAAGATTAATGGAATTACAATGTGTCTTCGAAGTGTTTTGTAAGATATGAATGATTGTTTAATCACTGATACATGATTAGTTGTAATGTTGTAGAAAAAAGAGAGGTTAGGGATAATGGTTTAACATTTGGTATGATAACTACTGAAGGCATTTAATTCGAAGTGCTGTAAATTAATACTGGTTAAGATTTGATGGATATTGAATATATTGTTTCTAGCTTTAGGTTACTAGGCTTAAAATTGGGTTTGATAGTTGTGACTTGTCACTTGTGAGTTGTGACTGATAGAATCTGGTTACTATATGTCTATATCACTTGAAAATTGAAATTAAAGAAACAATACAGATAGTGATTCAACTCGAGATGGGTTGATCTCCAAATTACGCTTTAATTCCAACTCACAATACTAGACAAAGCTAAACAAAAACTAGAGACCCTATTTCAGGACATGATAAGCAGAAGTTACTGGCTTACTAAAGATAAATAGTTAAATACTTACTCTCTGCTAAGTAGAAACTGTCGCAAGTAAAGGGAGCCCGGTGCCAATTATGTCCAGCCCATGTCTGGCTTGTATTTGACCAAAAGTCACCCTCGGTTTTTATCAATACTTCCGGCCCGAACAAACGACTTGTCCTCAATTCATAAGGATGAGAATTGTTGTGCAAAGCGATATGTCAATTTTAGGCTGACCCATTTTTATAGACACATTGCAGAATCAGAAGGTTGCACATTCTGCATTTGATCAGTGTGGTAGGCGGTAGGCACATGTACTGAGCCAGGGTGGTGAGTACTTGTGGCTTCCTCTTTCCGTGTGAATTTGAAGCCTTGGAGATACAGGGTGTATGGCTTGAAAAGAGACCGTGACCTCAATGGCAGTTGTGGTAATGTGGTATATTCATATAACACGTAGTTGGAAGTGATATTTTGACTGCATGGAGGGCGAAGGCTGGTAAAATGCATGAGATGAGAAACCAAAATCAACCAATAAAAGTTCTTCTTCTTTTTGTTTTATTTTTTATTTTTTTTATTTTTTTTTATTTTACAGAATACTTAAATTCTGCATGGCGTAGTTTTCTTGAACTTTCATCTTGGACATCCTTTGGCTCGGGTGGAATGCATTCCTTGAGAAGTTTAGACACCGGATGGTGTTATCGTTCTGTTCATTTGTTCGTCCTTCATTTCATGACGTCTCTTTTATGTCCTTCTCCAGGGTGTTTGATTTTTTGATTCCCAGATATGGAACCAAATGATAGGATCTTGAAATTCTATTAATTGAAGAAACAATAAAGATAGTGACCCTCTTCGAGATGGTTGTTGTGAAGAGTTTAGTGAGTGTTTTGGTTGAGTTTGTGGCCAAGAGTGAGGATTGGAGCACGAGGAAAGCGGCTGCTGAAGGTTTGGAGAAGTTAGTTGTTGTGTATAGGGATTTGTTGTTCGAGTTTAAGGCGTCGTGTTTGAAGACATTCGAGGCGAAAAAGTTTGATAAGGTATATTTGTTTCGCTCTATTGATACTTTCTTAACAATGCCAAGTTAGTATATGGGTTGCTTTTTTTAAAAACTTATCTGTTTATCATGTATTTTAGAAGCAGACAACCCTTTTGAGTGTGCGGATGAAGAATCCTGCTTATGTTTGTCTGCTTATTTTGGGTGAAATTAGTTGTCCCGATAAATATTTTGAGATTTTTTTTCTAACTGATTGTTCTTTGTAGATTCAAAATTATAAATTTACCCTTAAGGTGAACAAAGTTGTTTTTTATAACATGATTATATTCGCCACTAAGAATTCTATTCGCTCATCAAGTACTGAAACCAGTATAATCTATAAAAAAAAAACTAAAATGAAAAAGGGACAAAGAAACATTTTTGCATCCTGAAGTTGCTAATTGTTTTCCATTATAGATAGAATATCACCGGAAGTCATCTTGTTGTAATTAGTGCTTATTGGTTACATGGTATGCACTTTATGGGAGTGGTTTTTCTTTCAACAGGCGCAAGTATATAATCAGTTTTATCACAGGCGTCTAATCTATTTTTAGTGGGCATAGTATGTTTTCTGGGTTTTTCTGGATGTGGTTTAGTAAACTCTTTGTTAATATGTTAGGTGATTCGTATCATGCAGCTTGGAGTTGACACTGTTCCAGTCTTTGTTGGCCCTGTCAGCTACTTATTGCTATCCAAACCTGCAAAGGATGTTGAGAAAACCTTTGATATGTTATCGCTTCTTGATAAAATCCTTTCGATTTACAAGTACGCCTTTTTCCTTGTCATTTTCGTTATTTTCATTTATATAATAAACTGGAACCTAGTTCGCATTATAACAAGAACTACTCCTGCAGAGAAGGCATTGCTGAGTTGAAGGAAGCAGGCGCTACATGGATCCAATTTGATGAGGCTACCCTTGTGAAGGATCTTGAGGCTTACCAATTGGAAGCTTTCACCAAGGCCTACTCTGCACTAGAATCAGCTTGTTCTGGTCTAAATGTTATTGTTGCAACCTACTTTGCTGATGTTCCAGCTGAAGCATTCAAAACCTTAACTTCCTTGCCTGGCGTTAGTGGTTACACTTTCGATTTGGTCCGTGGTGAAATGACTCTTGGTTTGATCAAAAGCAGCTTTCCATCCGGCAAATACCTATTTGCTGGACTTTTTGATGGAAGGAACATTTGGGCTAATGATCTTGCTGGGTCTGTTGCTGTCCTCGAATCACTTGAGGGTGTCATTGGAAAAGGTAGTTATTTTTTTCTTTCATACTTTATAGCTATAAAGCTTTCTATTTAAATTCCCAAATATCCTAACATAGAATGTGGCTGCACACGCAGATAGCAGTCACAACCTTGTGAGAGGCAAAAGAATATTCGTCTTCTAAAGGTATTAAGATGTTTTTAGTTATTTGATTACATTATAACACAAGAGTTTGATTCAGTTCCAAGAGTTTGAGGCTGTGAAAAAACGCCTTAGAGGCTTAGCCTCATGGGGGTCAATTGAAACCTAAGCCTCGGCCTATCCGAGGCTTCCTGAGGCAGTGAGGCTGTGAGGCGAGGCGGTGAGGCTTAAGCCTCAACACCTAAGTCAAAATTGTGTCTAGGTGGTGAAAATTGGTTCAAGTCGGGTCAAAAATTGTACTTGGAACGAGTTCCCACCTCAAAATCCATCCAAAACACACCTGCCCCTCTACCTTATTAACTTTTGGTATTTTTACATTTAACCCCCTCAATGTTCACTAGTTTACATTTGATCTCCAAACTTAAGTTAAAGATTAAAATGCTATTAAAACTATTTTATGATGTTTGTTTCATTACTAAATTAGATTTTATAATATCCATGATGTTTTGTTTTATATTATATTGTATTTTTATGATATATATATATATATATATATATATATATATTGTTATTTTTAATAATGTTTTGAGGCTTACGCCTCGGTCCGCCTCGAGGCTTACGTCTCGTGAGGCTAACGGACAACGCCTTGAGGCCCGTTTCAGCCTTTTTAAACCTTGATGTTTAGTCATATTGGTAGTTTGGTATGCCATGTTTTTATTACCTTCTTTGCCTGCAAGTTTCTTAGAATAATAAAGATATGCTGTCATTTAGTGGTTTTGCTGTAATTTTTGGAAAAGCTACATGAAATAGTTAGGTTATCCTACAAATAATTAGGTTATTCTATAAAGTATTAACAAAGTGCCTCGTCTACACAGACTTTTAAATAAGAAAAAGATCTTGATGAATTTATGAACAAGGTAGCCTAGGTTTCATACTTTCATTGTTCTTGGTTTTAGTTATCACACTTTAGAAAATTACTAAGATTTATGTAATCAGACTTGCATTGAACAATATGGCCTCGACTAATTTATACCAGCAATACGCTATGATTTATGATTTATGTAAAATAGTTGTCCGGCCTCGACTAATGTATTAATTTTATTGTTGTCTCAGGTTGGGGGAGGAGCGGATTATTACGCGGATGAGGACATGGATGTCATTCGCGAAGAATGGTCAAGCTACGCCGTGACTTTTATTTTTAAGTGATGAAGACAATGTAATGTTGATACAATATATTTTTGTAAACGTTAAACGTTGTCTCGGATTAGTTTGTAATTAGATAAATATATGGATTATATAATGAAATGATGTTTTTGTTATTACTTTGCTAATTATTTTGCATATAATAAAATGGCAATAAATTCAGGAGGGTAAATATGTAATTTTACAAGATTTTTTTTTGGATTAAAAATTTATGACACGCAAAGAATGTCATAAAATATGTAGTTAAAAACTGTCATAAAAATGTGTCATTAAAAAGTGTCATAACGCGCGTCAATAAATACTGTCATAAATGTGTGTCATAAACAGATGACACGCGAAAATATGTCATGTTAACTTTATGACACCGCCATCCTTGACATTCTTTTCCCTGTCATCAGACCCCTTTCTTGACACGCAATGCGTGTCAAGAAAGGGTTTTTTCTAATTTGCGTGGCTAAATGTATGTATGTAATTTGCGTTGGTGTATGCCTACACCTCTGGTGTTTGCCTGTATTGTGAAAGCGTTGGAGTTAGCCAGCTTAAGTTTGTAAATGATGTTGTACATGTGCTTTTGTTACGGTGTAGCGTCGTTGATGTATGATGTACGTTAAAAGGCTCGCATGTAGATGTTTTGAAGACATCTGTGTATGCAATTCGCTGGTTTATTTATACTGCTTTAATTATGTGGCGTATTAGGAAATTTTTGGCAAACGCTTCTCACTATTAGTTTTGAATTTTGATAAATTATTGGTTGGTTAGGGTTTTAATATTAGGGAATTTGGGTCTATCGCCTTCTTCAACTCAAAAGCCATATAATCGACCTTAAGTTTTGACTCAGTACCATTTGACATCAGATCAGTTATTAAAAAACTTTTAAATTCATGTTTAATTTACAGGCTCGTTCAATAAAAAATGAAAACGCAAAGACAAAATAGGGCAGTGAATATAAATCAAGCAAACCAATCTACCCCCAATCCTGGAGTGCAGTTCCCCTACAAATTGGACATAGAAAATTCAGCTTCCTCAACCAATCCTTAATGCATTTTTCATGAAAGCTATGTTTGCATGGTAGTGTAGCGATCATGACATGGTCCGCTTGGTACTCTTCAAGACATATTACACACATCTCTGCTTCTTCTTCCTTTTTAACAAATGTACTTGTCTTCACGGCATCTTCTATAGCCTTTGGTAAGTTGTTCCAGATAGTATCACACTGCAATACAAACCTTGCCATACTCAAAGCATATTGATGTTGGGCTTCATCCTCAACATAATCCAACACTTGACCACTTGTATCATCATAAAACATGCATCTAGCAGTGACTACTAACCCGTTATTCGATGTGAATATCAACCTAAAAAGACGATAAGGGGGGTCCTCGCCAAACAACACGGTTTGAATGCCATCGTAGAAATTCTGGATCTCTATTGTATCCCGGTTACTATCAGCTCTTGGGAAGAGGTCAATTAATGTATCCACGTGATCAATAGATCCTGCATTTACCATTATGAATGTCCTTGATCTTCGGTGTACAATACCATATGAAGAAGCCATAGATATGGTAGGTGGTTCAAACAGCAATACGATCGTACCTGATGAATATGATGGCTGAGCAGCCCCGAAGGGTCAGGTCAACCAGCAAGAGGGGTATCCCAATCAATAAAGGAATGATGGTATTTTCCGAGACACAATCCAAGACCTTGGAGATGCTACAAACGGAACAACGCTATCAAAACAATAAACAAAGAAACTCACGAATGGCTATCAGACGTTACAGACTCAATTATTAATCAAACTCTATGCCTATCGATCTATGTATATATACACGGAAATCCTTGGTCTGCAAGTAACACACTTTGACTCAAATTCTTCCTTGTAATTTTATTTATTAACCGACTCAAAAGAATGTTCCATTCTCCCAAAACTCTATTTTCCTTTAGAGATAAATCGTCACGTTAGAGGCGGCGTATGATGACAAGAGATGGTTTTAGAAGATACGTTTTCAAAAAAAAATCTATACCTATAATAAACCAAAGCCATTTTAATGACATGTCACTCAAAGAGGGTATTCTCTTCATTGAGTGTGCCATGTGTCATCCTATGTGGCAAGACCTTTATTTTAGGAAAATAATAATTTTAAGTTTAAAAATAAAATTAGATTTTTATCTCTAATGTTTTCTCCCATAACTTTTAAACGTTAATATCTTTTATATACGAGATTTTTTAAAGAAAAAAATTACACCAAATTAACGAGCGTTTTATTATCTTTCCAACGGGTACCATAGTGCTATATAAAAAAACGGAGAAAAAAACGACTATTTTTTTGTAACCGGACAGGTATTGTGTCAGGTTTGGAATTAGTTTAAAAAAAATTGTGGGTTTGGGTCGGGCCTGGGATTAGGTGATACCCGACCCAATTACCTTTTTTTTTTATATTAGAATATGATAACTTATGGCAGAGATTTGCTTAATAATAATAATAATAATAATAATAATAATAATAATAATAATAATAATAATAATAATGTTCATTAATCATATATTAGCAGATGTCATTTTCATAGTTTAGATACTTCTAATTTTATTCACTTTACTTAGATTTATCAACCCGGGACGCTCCCGAGGTATAAACTAGTAAAAAAATAAAAAAGAAAGAAAGAATGTGAGTTAAACTCGATACATGTGTTAGTATCTGATGATGTGATTTTTTTTTTTTTTTTTTTTTTTTGCCAGACATGACCAATAGGTATTATAAGGTATAATATGTTTAAAAATTGTATACATTTGTGATTTTCTTTTTCTAAAGTTATATTATCTTTTCTCTACTTTACGGATGATGTTATTAGTTTTATTGAATGTTATATATTGGTGACATATAGTTATCACTTTATAATTGCCTTCTAAGGTTTTGTTGTATCTATACCTTAGAGTGGGTTGAAATTAACACCTCTATGCTCTATCGTAGTTTATGGCATAACAAGTTGAAAACTCTTTGTTATTTTGGTAAAGAGAATAATCATTTAATATACTCGTGGTGGTGAAGATTTTGTTTGGGTATACAAGTGGCATGATGTCGGGTCACTTTTGCATTCCGGTTCAAGCCTCTACGTCTACATCGGGGTTTGTTGTGGTTTCCGCTACAGGCGGTTTTCAAGTTGGACTTGAAGAGTCAAATAACCGCGGACGGTTGAAAACCCATTACAAGTAGACTCGAAAAAACACGTTAATAAAAGTTATGCCAACTCTTTACATAAAATCATTCAAAATTGTTTAAGGTTAAATATCACATTATTTGTTCAGTTTATAACTAAATTGGTCTAAATTTGTATCATTAAGTTTTGATTTATCGCATCACTATAGTATATTCATATGCATTTCTTTTACTAGGAATTATTAAAAATCCTGAAAATTACATATCTGGCCCATCATTTACTCAATTCTTTTTTTTTTTTTTTTTCCGTCCTTTTGGCCCTAACTACTAAATAAATTCAGGTTTGATGTATCAAGTCTACTAATTGAATGAGGGTTTAGATTCTTGATAAGTCGAAACTAGTAATTATGTCTCGCGGCTTGTGCGTTATGAAACTAAGGGGTGTTAGGATACAATAACATGAGTATTCTTGATAATCCGAAACTAGTATGCCTGCTTATTGTTGATGTATGTAATTTTGACATCAGTGTATATTCAAAATATATTTGCCTATTCAAGATGAAATCGAAATACATTACAAACAATTTGTGAATGATTGTAGATGGCGATAAACAAAATCAGTCACACAAACTTTTTGATCATAAATTACAAATCTGAAGTACATAATTGTTCGACGCATGAAGGCTATATATAACAAAGTGAAGCGTCACGCCTTTTCCTTTTGCAACCGTTCACTGTTGGAAAGAAGAAATATTTAGAGAGCAAATTGACCACTCTTCCTAATCATGGAGAAAATTATGGAGGACATTTTTCCTTCATTACTTTTCCTTTATTGTTTTTCCTTACTTTATGGTTTCTAGAGGTGTATAAATTATGTCATTGTACCTTGTTTTATATACACAACAATAATAAGAAACATTCTTAATCTTCAATATTCTCTAATCCTCTCAAATCATCAAACAAATTTAGTATCAATGTAGCCCTCTAATTTTCAACATTCACTTCGTAAACTACCTTGACAAATTTTCAATTTGCTGGACTTCCTAAACCATATGACAGTATGACACACATACAACGTGTGGGCTGTTACTAATCAGCCCATATACAAACATAACTAACAGACTTCATAGTGTTTGACCATTAAATAATACATAATAAATGCAAACTTTGTTGTAGCCCAATAAGATTTAAGTGTCTAAAAGATGAAAATCCAACAAGTTTTATCTTTTACGAAAACTGAACACACACATCAAAATGTATATAAAGTGTTCGCTATGACTATTTTCTAAATACTGGTCACACTTATTGTATGATGGCAATGATTCGTGGGTACAAGGGTTAAGATGTATAAGTTGGCACGGTTGCTCTTTATCAGGGTTGTAAAAATTGCAATTAATCACCGATTGGTCGGACTAAATTGGTCCTAGTCGGAACTCAAAAACTCAAAATTAGGTCAAAATGAATTCGAACGGATAAAAAACTGGAGCAAATCGATCAAATAAAACAAGTTCTTACCTCAAAATTGGATGATAACTTGTGATTTAGAACCAAATTCGATAAACTCCATGAACCCTAGTTGCTTCTGATGGCTCCATACAATGAAAACGGAAGTGTGTGTGTGTGTGTGTGGGGGGGGGGGGGTATGGTGAACGATGGAGGTGGTTTCATCCATCGCATGGTTTAAAGATAGGATAACCGCTAATGAAAATTCATGATAATGACTTAGATTAGGCATGTCAAGACTTACATTACAATGTAATAAACCTTTATTAATCATATAGGATTATGTTGCGATATGTTACATGTAACACACATATCGCTAATGGTTTATTACCAAAAATTATTAATATGGACACAACTCTATAAGTTACAAACAAATGTAGTTTTTGTATAACAAAAGATTTAACGTATAAACTTCATTTAGTTAGGAAAGCTCCCGGTCGATCGAATGTGATACAAAGTCTTCTGAAGACCGTATTTTATCACGGCCCGATTGCCAGCCCGAAAACCATTTCCGTAGACGGGTGAGGCGTCGGTTTCAATCTGCTGCTTAAAGAAGTCTGCAAGCTTCTTCTCAAATGGAAATCTTCTCCCTTGCCTTGATAGGGATGCTATCTCGGATGTTAACCACATATGAGCTACCGTTTGACATATTCCTTCTTCGACATCTGGACGGAGACTCGGGTACCCTTCAATAACAAATAGTTAATTTATAGTTAATTTGTCGTACAGAAAGGGTGACGGCGCAGCTTGTTGCCCGCCTGCCCGCTATTTTGATGTAATTTTTCGCGATTATGTTTTAATGAAATTACTTTGGATTTAAAATAATAATAATAATAATAATAATAATAATAATAATAATAATAATAATAATAATAATAATATGTATTCATGTATATGAAGTTATGAACATTTCAAGTCATGAATCTTTAAAAAAAGATGCTTAGTTATGAATAAATCTAAACATTAGTTTAACAATTTATTGAATATTATGTTAAAGAGTGGTGGTCAAACCATTAAGTCGCAACCAGGCATGCATCATTTCATGAGCCAAGATTGATCCAGTAAGCAACCTGTTATTTATCAGCCATAAATTAAGTTAATCTTCAAACACAAAATTGATTCGGGGCGGCCGCACAATTTTTAAAATTATTTTGACCCGCCTATTTTCCCACCTCTAGTGTAAACTATTGACAGGAAAACACTTAAAACACGCAAACAATACCTTGGAAGGCCGTATAGAACGAGAATAGCAGTGACCTCAGCGTGACGGGTCAGCTGATACGGCTCTATTCTCATGCTTGGGACCCGATTTCCCATCCCAATTCTTGGTTGGCTTGAAACCTGCCAACATAGTAACATTCAACAAAGCGAATAACATCATTCCTAAAATTTAAAACCGATTTAGCAATTCTTACTGTGCGGACAATTTGTTCCTCAGAAAGGCAGAGTCCTCTGGTCTCGCGCATGTGGTAATGACCCTGACGAAAAAGAAAACGGAAACTGAAATGTAAAAAATGAAAAATAAAAAAATACAATGGAACTTATATATATTCATTGAGCAAAGGATATAAATTAATGTTACATTTGTTTCTCCATCCATGGCCTCATTAAGTGCTTGCCTTTCAACCAAAAGTAATGGGATATCTTGTTCCAATTTCATGTTCAAACTTGCAAAAAACTTCTGTATTTCAAGATAGAGCGGTTGACAATACGCAGTACCCATGATTGCAGAATCAAGACACTCCAGGCATAGTTTTCTACCATCATTAAGAGCAACGTATTGTACTTCCTTCGGCTGCAAATGACAAACATTCACTTGGTATACGGAAACATTATAGAGTCATAAAAGTGGTTACTTTTCATTGATATTAGCCTTAATCAAAACATACCTCGAAGCAATCACAGCTACAACACCTAGGAGTCCCATCACGCTCATGACGCGGGCAGTATTTCTGAGCCCAAAAAGGATGTACCTTGTATTCAACAAAACCAGCAGCATCTGTTCGAATCTGTAAAAAACTATTACATACATTTTTACATAATCAAATTCTTATACAAGAGCATAGGCTCTTAACACATGAAACAAATACTTACAAAGTGGCGACAGACATCACACCGTGGGTGATGGTTTTCTCTAAAGCAAGACTTGTGATACGGATGATTCCCCGACAATAAAAACTGAACGAAAATTAGTGAGATTTCAGTTTTCATCATATCCTTACAGAAGACAGATATACTATGTGTTTAGTACCTCATAATCAGAAATCGGCAGTTTACACGCGTGGCATTTTAAACATTCTGGATGCCAAACAGCACCCATACATCTTAGAAACTGTCCATGACTGATCACATTATTCCAACCAGCACAAATCCTACGCAAAGGCGAAGCAAGTAATGAAAATATTACTAAACATTCTAAATATAGAACACAATATGCTGTAAATCGAGAGCATTAAATTACAAATAATGTTCGACTAAAAAAATCTTGGTTTAAATTTGTAATTATATAAAGAAAAAACTTACCCATGTCCTGTTGAATATGGGAATGGCATAGGTTGACGAACATTTGCATTGCGGTTGACATTTCTATTCCAGGGTGCAGGCTCGAGTTTCAGCCTTCCTTGTAGAGCCTTTGCAAGACGTTCATCTTCTTTCCGAAGGAAATCATCATCTGAACAACAGACGTTCAGTGTTCACATACATCTACAATAATATTTACTTAATCATATTTTTATAACCGATTTCATATTTGATGATAGACAACAGGTACAAGATAATATGGCAAACGAAAATCTATACTTTCGCAAATAAATAAATCGCGAATAGGTGATCGTTTACTTACTAAACGCATGTTAGTTTATCTATACATGCACTAAGAAGTTCCATTCTCCCGAAACTCTGTCTGCTCTTCCACAACCCACGACCACGCCATTCTCTTCCCATCGATTTACAGTGAACCCTACCTCCTTCCACCCTGCAAACCAAACCACTGCACCGCCTATTCACCTCACCCGAGTAGGTTTGATGTCACTTTATTTATGGTGGTTTTGTTTGTTATCAAGTTTTACAAGGCATCATAAGTGAGCTTGAATCACAAGGTGGGCTTCCAAGAAGTAAATTGATGGTTTCATCGCTGGCTACATGTTGTGGACTGAGATAGGTTGGTAACGAGATTTCTTATTTTGTCTCCTCGTGGAATCATATGTAAATTTAGGGCTTTTGGCTTGTGTATAATTGGCTTTCTTTTATTAAGCTATATACAGTAACATATTCCTTAGCTTAGTTGCGATTATGTACCCATTCTTGCTAGAATGCACAAAATAAAAGATACAACAATTCTCATAAGGAAGATATAAACTTTGAAAATAATCTGGAATTAACTGTTTGTTCCATGTAATTAACTGTTTGTTCCATTTGTTCTATTGGGGAAATTTATTATAAGCGAGAATGGCAAAGAATATTTATCTATATGTTATACAAGAAATCACTACCTATTTTTCATGGTTTAGGCGTTTAGCCAAATTAATCTTTCAGTTTATTCAATAGCTAATTTGATCTTTCAGTTTCTTTAATGGTTTAGGCGTTTAGCCAAATTGACTACTTCAAGTAAAGTAAAAATCAGTGTTATATAATAGAATCCAGTCTAAATTCTGCTTGTAACAACTTTGTACCTCCGTTGTTTTAGGTTGTCATTAAAAGTAATTCTTAATCCCCTTAGAGAGATAATAAACCAGGTTTGATAGGCTAATTAATGATTTTTTTTTTTGTTTTTTTTTTTTTTTTTGTATTGCTTGCAGTAGAGGCAGAAAATAGGAGGTTGAGTCAGCTAAATGGAGGTTGAGCTTATAGCCTTTAATGAACCCGACAAGCTAACACATATGTAAAATGAATTTTAGAATTTGTAATTTATGCGAGTGAATATGGTTAATGTTTGAAGCATCTTATAAAGGTTGTATGCCATTCAAGTCGGGTCATGAATGAACTTTTTTTAAAGGTGCGTAATATATATCTTGTGTTTAGTTATTATGTCTTCTTATTATCATTTTATCTTTTGTTTTGTAAGTGAGGTTTGGTGAATTATTATGGAAGGCTATTGTGCTTCATGCTTCTTTGATCAAAAGGTTCAACGGTCCTCGTTCTTCTTCATCTATTTTCTTTCAACTCTTTTCTTTCTTTCGCTATTGTTGCTGATGTTAATTGGGTATGTGACTGCAGGTGATTGAGGGCCTTCGACTGTTGTCGTCGAGAACAAACACCAAATCTTTAGGTAAAATTATATGTATACGCATTTAGTAACTTCACATGTGAGAGGACCGGTTCAGTACCTATTTGTGCAGTAGTTAAAAGCATAGTTATTTTGGATGTACAGGTCAAACGTACACATTATGTGAGTAGTTAGTTATCGAGTCCATCGTTTTCGCATAAGTCCTGGCCGAAATTGGCGAGCAACTAGGTCCATGCAATGTCTGTTGCTCCGGTTTCGTCCTCATGCGTTACCAAAAGTGGCAGCTTATTGTGCCGACGGCCCGCGTAGGGCTGTCATGTTGCACCTTCAGCGCCTTTGTGAGTCTGCCAGGTTCAATGTTTGCCATCGATTTTAAGTAACTTGGTACGCGAAATCCCTACCCAAATTACAACAACTTCATTTTTTGCTTGGTCCTATTATTTTGCTGAAAGATTTGGGTCATATTATTTTGAAGTTCGTTTGTGAGTTACATCACGATTCATTAAGCAGTGGGTCAGATCAAATTACATTCAAATTTGCTATGGAACCTTTTAAGAACCTTTTTAAGAACCTCGACTCTAAACCTAATAATGCTACGACACCTTCGGTGAGTTGTATAGTCTCGGACAATGCAATGAGCTTCACACTTGACACAGCAAATGAGTTGGGTATTCCTAATGTTCTATTTTGCACAAATAATACTTAACACCTTTGACGACCTAGAGCATGAAGTTTTAAACGAGCTATCTTCAATTTATCCTTCGGTTTTCTTAATTGGACACTGTACACCATTGCAAACAATATGGTGGAAAACAAATTAAAGTTTTTAGGTTTGAGCCAGTGGAAAGAAGACCCGCAATGCCTAGAATGGCTCGACTCCAAAGAAGCTAATTCAGTTGTTTATGTGAACTTTGAAATCATAACCGTGATGACACCCCAAGAACTAGGCAAGTTTTTGTAACATCGCGAATTTTTCACCAAATTTTGAGTTAATAAAATCACCATTTTATCCATCATTCTTATATAATTAGAAAACAAAATATATATATTTTAACCACTTTACACATATAATAATAATAATAATAATAATATATAAATCTACTTATTTACAAACCACACCCAATCCATTAACACATCTTACCCAAACAAAACTATACCAAATCTGAGCCCAAACCTATTAGGCCCAACTGTTGACTGGCCCACACTCCCACCCCCCTCAAATCTGTTTAAAAAAAATAATTAAAAATAAAATTTGTGTTGGAACCAGGACTCGAACCTGGATCCTCTCACCTAAACCCCACATGCCTTACCAACTGCTCTGGAAGTCTTTTAGTGATAATATCCAACGCGTTTTTAATATAACACTTTCATGAGCACCATGGTCAACCAACAGAAGTCAACCATGGCCAATCCGTCCGATTAAGCTGAAATCACGCGTCATTTGAATCTTATTATGGTAATTCGTTAACGGACAGGTCACTACGCGTATTCTCCACGCCAATTATCATTCAAAACATTCCCTTTTAATGAGTAATCATGCGTTTATGTTTAGGTCGAGTCAAACTTTCCAATTCATTGAAGGAGCCTGTTATACTATAAATTGAACAATTATGGATGGCCTAAGGGTGCCGAATAACACACCCTAATCCTCAATTCTTCCTTTAATTCATTCAAAATAACAAATTCGAAGCTTGTTTGGCCGTGCCTTTGAATCGCGATTTGGAAGCCTTGCATTCGGGTAAGATCCAATTCCTTGTTCCTATAAGCTAATCGGACCTTACACTCCGTTAACCCTATGGTTAATTAAGTTTTAGTAGCGGGTATAAAAAAATGTGAAATCTAGGGTTCCAAAGGTTTTCTTTGGGGTAGATGATACAGTCGTATAAAAGCTTTTATTAAAAACAGAACGAAAATGCTGATTAGTTGGTAAACCCGCGTGTGTTTAAGCATGAACCGGCCAGAGGCCCGGGTTCGAGCCATGGCACATGCAATCCTAATTTTTTACTCTTTTATACTTATATATTCATTATTATTTTTTAAAAATGGTTTTAAAATACTAAATCTACTTTATAAATTCTATAAAATTATCTTATGATATTCTGATAATAACGTTTATCATACAATTTTTAGTTTTTCAAAAATCATTTATTTATTATATATTATAAATATTACAGGTTTGTTCAATTATAATTATAAAATTTTATAAAAATATCAAAACGAATTTATAAAATTCCACAAAGATTATTCTAAACTTATAAAGCAATAAACATTTCAGAAATAGATTTTGTTTCAGAAAAATCATTTATTTAATATTTTTTAACCAATTTTTGTTATTTTAATCATAAATAAATCATAATAAATTCATTTTTCATTTTTTTTACATCAAAATTTCACATAAATTATTATTAATCATCTAGATCAGAAATATAATTTTTTGATTCGAAATTTATAAATTTTAATATTTTTAAATATTAAGTCTATATTTTGTCAAATAAGTATTAATATATAAATATTCACTAATTGAGAAAATTATTTTATAAAAATTATTTTCACATTTATTACATTATAATTCAACTACCTTTAGTTAATATTGGTCAGAAATATTTTTTTTTAATTATTTCTTTTTTTATTAAAGTTATTAACAAATTACTCAAATTTAATCATAAATCAATTATTAATCCCCAAATTAGGAACCTTAGCACATTTTAGACTAGAAAACTTAGACTTATTAAGTTTTCCCCAACACTTATTTATTACCTTGAAATAGGGTGATATTTGGATACACATGAGCCACGTTTACTTATATAACAAGGGTCTCCATTCTAACACTAAGGTGAGTTTACATAGCCCCTCTTACCATTTCGGGGTGAAACAAGTTACAACATCAATTTACAATTCAATCATAATTGTCTATGTGTTATTCTATGTTGCATTATGTCTTAAACATTACTAGGGTAAGCACATTATTCTAGCATAATTATTAACATTGATCAGCCGACGGTATACAATGATAGATCTATTGGACTGACAATCCCACCCAGATACGTGTACCTCCTACATAGGTAGCGTGGGTGATTGTTATCGAATTTATAACATAATCGAGTGAACCATATGCGTATGGGATGGACCACAATATTCTAGTCACAAGGTTTGATTATGCACTCGATTTACCCGATGGTTTTGTTTTCACATATGGACTAGACTTGCCATGACACCCGAATTGTACAAGTTTTTATTCAATTATCAAAACCTATGTAATTCTCACCAACTTTTGTTGACCCAAAATATTTTCAAACTTAACATGTTTCAGGTTATAGCTTGCTTGAAGAATAGAGTTAATGCTTGAAGATGTGTATCTAGTATTTTTCATTTTGATGTAAAAATTCTTGTAGAACAATTGTATGTATTTAAATCAACTAATGAAATTTATTATTTACCATGAGCTACTGAACAATCATCAATACGTGACATCCCGATGTTTCCGCCATCAGTTGGGGTGTTACAAATTGGTATCAGAGCCTTGGTTATAGGGAATTAGGTTATTAGAAAAATAATCTAGACTATAACCTTAGGGATTTAGAATAGTACTTGCCTCTCTTACTTAATTGCTTCCTTATTCTTACCCCTGATCCACCTTTAGATTAATAGGACAAAATCCTCAGGTTTAGCCTGAACCACCTTGAGATCTCGCCGAAGTTCTAGATTTTAATAATGAACACGTGCAATCTGGAAGGGTGAACGCCTGTATTCTGAGTTTTCTGTCTAGGACTGGCATTGCGCATATATCCCAATCAGAGAGGGACCCGGATGCCTACCTGGGAATTCTCGGGATGAGTGTTCACTTATAGGCTAAAGCATGTCTTCACTATGTTATTAGAATCTAGAATCTTTGATAAGTCAACGTTTTTGTTTATTCGTTTTAACTAATGGATAAATGATTACATTCCTTATATTACCTCATTATCCCTCATTCATTCCATGTCTCATTGAACCTTCATTGTATCTCTTACAGATCATGCATCCTCGTCGCAACACTCGCCTTTACAGTGGCAACAAAAATGAGGAAGGGAGCAGCAACAACAACAACCACAACAACAACAATAACAATAACAACAATGGTGGTGATGTCCAACTGGCTGCGATCATTACCCAACAAATGGCGCAACAAATAGCAACTCTGGTTCCTAATTTGGTGGCTCAAATCATCCAAATGAATGGTAACGGCAATGGGAATCATAATGGGAATCATAATGGAAATGGAAACGGGAACGCTCACCCAGCCTGCACCCTCAAACACTTCAATACCTGCAATCCTCCTAAGTTTAGCGGGGACGAAGGAGCTACTGGTCTCCTACAATGGTTCGAGGGTATCGAGAATACCTTCATTAATAGTGAGTGTCCCGATAACCTTAAAGTTCGTTATGCTATGAGTGTTCTTCACAAGCGGGCACTCACATGGTGGAACGAAGAGAAACGGACTCGTGGAGCTGAAGTCGCACTGGCCTTAACTTGGGAACAAGCTAAAGACATTATGAAGGCGAAGTTATGCCCTCGTAATGAAATCAAGAAGTTGGAAGATGAGTTTCACGATCTTGCCCAAGACAGTGGAGAAAACCTTGCCTACAACACTCGTTTCCAAGAACTTAGTCTACTGCTACCACATAAGGTCACCCCGTTGCCTATTGCGATCGGAAAATACGTTGGTGGCTTACCCATGCAGATTCAGGACACGGTGTGGGGAAGGAACCCTGCTACTCTCGAGGAAGCAAAGCGTTTGGCGGCCACCCTAACAGATAACCATGTGAAAGCAGGAGCAGGAACCCTGACTCGGAAAGGGGAAAAGAAAACTGTTGTGAAGGATACCCCTCAACCTGCTATCGAAATTGAAACTGAGTCCTCAACCAATGGAAGGCGCAAGGCCAGGAATTTCGCAATAGATGCCACTCCTCCACCCACCAAGAAGCCATATACTGGACCCCATCCCTTGTGTAACACCTGCAAGTATCACCACCCAACTCATGTGCCTTGTCGTCATTGTACTAATTGTCAAAAGTATGGGCATCTCGTGAATGTTTGTCAAATTCCTCCTGCTAATGCCCCTACTGCTCAGAATAATCCTGCTAGGGACCCTCCAGCTACTTAACAACAAGTTCCGCCGTTTGAATGTTATTTGCTTTTTAAAATTCTATGTATTGACACTTTTTGATTCAAGTATCAAAATTTTTGTCTTTTACATGAGAGTCGTTTATATAGTATGATCATAACACTTGGATGCATGCTTGTTTGAATGTGAACTAATTGCTATATCAATATCTAAATCTATACAACTACAACTCACATACTATACTCGTTATACTTATAAACTTGCTTACATAAAATTTGCAATAAAAGCTACACTTAATCAAACAACCGATAGAGGATGAAGTACTTGCTCAACAGTTAGTTGAGTAACAAATAACCTACTCAACGATTAGTAGAGGTCATCCTGCCTTTTCAACAGTCGGGAGAGGCCCTACAACCTGCTCAACGACTGGTGGAGGCTATCGAACCTGCTCAACAATCGGTAGAGGTTCCTACTCACTAACTGGTAGGAGTCTTTTTCCTGCTCAACAGTTGGACTCATTAATACAAAGGTTCAACCACAGGATTATTTTTGCATTACTTACATGTGTGTTAGAGTCATAGAAGGACACAAAACCCTAATATAAGGTAAATTGGTGATTGCGGTCCGGAACATAATCATGAATTTACAGGTACATTAAGGTAGTGTGAAATTCTATCAAGGTAGATAACCAATTATAAACTCTAGTTTCCTGGTAGTTCATTTAGTTTTTCTATAGTCAATCAATTCATGCATTTCTTCTAGGACTTCTAAAACTTAATGCTTTGCTAGATTCTTACCCTCCTTGCGATTTCAGACGAACCTAATCCAACCCTTAAAGCTCACACATACCCGACCTCTTATCCAAATTATTCGAAACAACTATTCTATTACCAATAAATTTATGCTATGCCTTAATCCAAAACTTCCAAACCACAGTTGTCCCAATTCTTACCTAACCACCCTCAACCATGTGTCCTTAATAACTTCGAGACGAAGTTCCTAAAAGTAGGGGATACTTGTAACATCGCGAATTTTCCCCAAATTTTGAGTTAATAAAATCACCATTTTATCCATCCTTCTTATATAATTATAAAACAAAATATATATATTTTAACCACTTTATACATATAATAATAATAATATATTTAAATCTACTTATTTACAAACCACACCCAACCATTAACACATCTTACCCAAACAAAACTATACCAAATCTGAGCCCAGACCAATTAGGCCCAACTGATGACTGGCCCACACTCCCACCCCCCTTAAATCTGTTTAAAAAAAAATAAAAAAAAATAAAATTTGTGTTAGAACCAGGACTCGAACTTGGATCCTCTCACCTAAACCCCACATGCCTTACCAACTGCTCTAGAAGTCTTTTAGTGATAATATCCCACGCGTTTTTAATATAACACTTTCTTGAGCACCATGGTCAACCAACAGAAGTCAACCATGGCCAATCCGTCCGATTAAGCTGAAATCACGCGTCATTTGAATCTTGTTATGGTAATTCGTTAACGGACAGGTCACTACGCGTATTCTCCACGCCAATTATCATTCAAAACATTCCCTTTTAATGAGTAATCACGCGTTTATGTTTAGGTCGAGTCAAACTTTCCAATTCGTTGAAGGAGCCTGTTATACTATAAATTGAACAATTCTGGATGGCCTAAGGGTGCCGAATAACACACCCTAATCCTCAATTCTTCCTATAATTCATTCAAAATAACAAATTTGAAGCTTGTTTGGCCGTGCCTTTGAATCGCGATTTGGAAGCCTTGCATTAGGGTAAGATCCAATTCCTTGTTCCTATAAGCTAATCGGCCCTTACACTCCATTAACCCTATGGTTAATTAAGTTTTAGCAGCAGGTATAAAAAAAATGTGAAATCTAGGGTTCCAAAGGTTTTCTTTGGGGTAGATGATACAGTCGTATAAAAGCTTTTATTAAAAACAGAACAAAAATAAACACCAACTGATCAGCAGATCAGTTGGTAAACACGCGTGTGTTTAAGCATGAACCGGCCAGAGGCCCGGGTTCGAGCCATGGCACATGCAATCCTATTTTTTTTTACCCTTTTATACTTATATATTCATTATTATTTTTTAAAATGGTTTTAAAATACTAAATCTACTTTATAAATTCTATAAAAATTATCTTATGATATTCTGATAATAAAGTTTATCATACAATTTTTAGTTTTTCAAAAATTATTTATTTATTATATATTATAAATATTACAAGTTTATTCAATTATAATTATAAAATTCTATAAAAATATCAAAAAGACTTTATAAAATTCCACAAAAATTATTCTAAACTTATAAACCAATAAACATTTCAGAAATAGATTTTGTTTCAGAAAAATCATTTATTTAATATTTTTAACCGATTTTTGTTATTTTAATCATAAATAAATCATAATAAATTCATTTTTCATTATTTTTACATCAAAATTTCACATAAATTATTATTAATCATCTAGATCAGAAATATAATTTTTTGATTCGAAATTTATAAATTTTAATATTTTTAAATATTAAGTCTATATTTTGTCAAATAAGTATTAATATATAAATATTCATTAATTGAGAAAATAATTTTATAAAAATTATTTTCACATTTATTACATTATAATTCAACTACCTTTAGATAATATTAGTCAGAAATATTTTTTTTAATTATTTCTTTATTTATTAAAGTTATTAACAAATTACTCAAATTTAATCATAAATCAATTATTAATCCCCAAATTAGGAACCCTAGCACATTTTAGACTAGAACACTTAGACTTATTAAGTTTTCCCCAAAACTTATTTATTACCTTTTAATAGGGTGATATTTGGATACACACGAGCCACGTTTACTTATATAACAAGGGTCTCCATTCTAACACTAAGGTGAGTTTACATAGCCCCTCTTACTATTTCATTATTTTGGGGTGAAACATGTTACAACATCAATTTACAATTCAATCATAAGTGTCTATGTGTTATTCTATGTTGCATTATGTCTTAAACATTACTAGGGTAAGCACATTATTCTAGCATAATCATTAACATTGATCAGCCGGCGGTATACAATGATAGATCTATTGGACTGACAATTCCACCCGGATACGTGTACCTCCTACATAGGTAGCGTGGGTGATTGTTATTGAATTTATAACATAATCGAGTGAACCATATGCATATGGGATGGACCACAATATTCTAGTCACAAGGTTTGATTATGCACTCGATTTACCCGATGGTTTTGTTTTCACATATGGACTAGACTTGCCATGACACTCGAATTGTACAAGTTTTTATTCAATTATCAAAACCTATGTAATTCTCACCAACATTTGTTGACCCAAAATATTTTCAAACTTAACATGTTTCAGGTTATAGCTTGCTTGAAGAATAGAGTTAATGCTTGAAGATGTGTATCTAGTATTTTTCATTTTGATGTACATATTCTTGTAGAACAATTGTATGTATTTAAATCAACTAATGAAATTTATTATTTATCATAAGCTACTGAACAATCATCAATACGTGATATCCCGATGTTTCCACCATCGGTTGGGGTGTTACAGTTTTGTTGGGGGCTAACTTTCAAATAGTAATCAAACCTTTTTATGGGTTATACGACCCAACCTAGTTTCAGGAGACTCCGGAATGCTACCATAGGGGTTCATGGAAGCGACTTGCGATAGGGATTGTTGACAACTTGGTGCCCCCAACAAAAGGTTTTAAATCACCCATAAATAGGAGGGTCTTTTACTATGGTTGTAAACGAACCGAAAGAACACGAACAATATCAAAACTAATTGGGGTTAACTCTGTTAGTTTTCTGCATACGTGGCATGCCACGTTGGCAGATGATGTATAAAAAATGTCCTGGTTGGCAAAAAAAAATCAAGCAGAAAACTAAATTAACAACAGTTAGTTTTGGTCCAGTGAAATAAGACCAAGACAAGTTAGGTCTGTTAAATTCTAATTTTCAAGTTGGGATTATTGTTTTCCAACCCGACAAAATTAAGATTATTTAATTCTAATTCCAAAAAAAAAAAAGGTATGTATGAATAACATTTGCTATATAAAGGATCAAGGTTTTTAATAAATTGGTGAAACAAAATAAATGTCAAAATATTAGCGTTTGTCTTTAGCCTTTTTTTCATTTAGTTGCGAAAACGTATGTGGATTCGTCGTCCACATGCGTTATCTTACCCTTCATCGGAGTACAAGGTTTTTAGTAGAACCTAATACTAACCAATAATATTATATTCTAGTATATTACTCTACGATACGATACGATACGATGCGATGTGATACGATACGATATGATATGATATGATGTGATACGATACGATATAATACGATATTCTTTGTGTTCTATTGTATTATTATTATTATATAATGTTATGTTATGCATATAGCTAGAACTATGTATAAAGTTAATCAATTAAACACATAAAGATGACTAAATAGATAAAAAAGCGACTCAAAACGGAAATTTGCCGCGCGTATTTTAACTTCCTATAGCATTAAACTAATCGAGCTCGAGTGAAGCTAACTCAAGAATGTTAATAATGAAGTAAACACATATATTTAATAATGTATTCTAGCGTCCTTTATTTGAACACACATTGAAGTTAGCACTATATACTTATTTATTTACCAAGCCTGACTTCTGATCGTTGCTAGAATGCTACCCCATTTGCCTCACAAATAGGGTCCAATAACAATGCAATCACACCATGTCACACACTTGAATCTAAGTTTTGACTTTCAGTCATTCAAAGACCATCGTCCGGTCAACAAATTGAGACATTATTGAAGTGATGTAATTTTTTTTTTTTAATTATGATGTCCTTTATTTTATGTCCTATAAAACCGTACACAAGGTAGACAAAATGGGATACATGAATATGATGAAGCCTCATGCAGTTTGTATACCCTTTCCAGCACAAGGTCACATTACTCCCATGCTAATTCTTGCCAAAATCCTCCATTCCAAAGGCTTCTATATAACCTTCGTCAACACCAATTCAACCACCAACGCCTCGTTAAATCACAAGGCTTGGACGCTCTTAATATGTTGGGAATCATGGTATCAAATACACAGCGGAAACAGTTTTATTTATTAATAAAATCGATTATATACAATATATAATATGAGCCGATTTTATATATATACATACATATATATATATATATATAAAATATATGTTTAATTTTATTAATCCAATTAACAAAATATTCCCAATCAGGATCTTGGTTAAACGCGTATAAACAAATAAATTATAAACAACCATAGGGGGTTTAGTAATCAACCTTTGACGACTACACCAGAATTGTAACACGCGGGTTACAACGAATCCTCACTAGTAGGAAGTTCACACCCGAGCACTGGCCAACCGATAGCAACACTTTGCAGGGTGGAGGTGGCAATGGTGGTGGTTTGCGGCGGACAAAGGGGCGACGGCTCCTAAGGGTGGCCGCAAATCTTGAGAGGAGACAAGTGTTATGTTGTTTTATCTTTTTCAAAACATGTGTGATTAGAGTTTGATATATCACACCTATTTATATAGATAAAAGGCACTTGACCACTTAATTAGTCAAAGTCATTCACTTGACCACTTTGACTAGTCAAGGACTTGACCAATTAATTAGTCAAAGTCATACACTTGACCATTTGACTAGTCAAAGACTTGACCACTTAATTAGTCAAAGTCATACACTTGACCATTTGACTAGTCAAAGTGTAAACTTTACTATTTAGTCCCTCGAGTTCAAAACTATTATTATTTCAGAAATAATAATCCACCAACACATGAACTTATCTGATTCGTGTACCAACGTGTAACTCTTCGGATCGTACCGGGTCGGGTTACGTTGATCTCGACTTTTAATTACATCGGACATACTATATATCCAACAATCTCCCACTTGGACAATTTTAATTAAATGAGTCAACGTGCGCAGAGTTGGACGCCTAGCTGCATCGCATTGCACCCAAACCAGTATGACACTTTACAGTCGTCAACTAGTTCTTTGAGTTCAAGTAACGCTTTACTTAACCAAATACTATAGCCCTAATAATTCTATCAATAAGTCCCTTCTGTATAGACATCCGTTGATCATAAGACATGGATCATTCATTCTTATATAGTGATCAACCATTCTCTAATCTCGTCTCTAATTAAAAGTGGTCTAACGAAATACCTTAGTCCGAGCGTGGCCACGCGTTTATACCAGTTTGAATTAACGAGGGCGCCAGAATGTCTAGACTTCTAATCCTATAGAAGTACAGAATTCCATCAGCGTCATACAACTCCCACTTAATCTTTGATTTCTCCCAACGATACCCTTATTACTAACCATGTTTCAGGACAGTGTTAGATAACATCAAGGATAATCCTTGATCAATGTAGTTTAATATGTGCCTTAGGAAAAAGGACAGATTGAACATATCAATATCAAAACATCTCATATCACATATCCATGGAGATCGTTTTGAAGCGATTTACATCCAATATCATTCCCTAATGATATCTGTGAATTATGATTCTCAAACCATTGAGTTATTCATCTCATGAATACAATCATCTCAATTCACAATAGTCTTACATTCAAATTCATTCCCATGTAATTTTATCGACTACGGATATTTAGAATACTCTTATTCAAGGATTTAAACATACAAATAATGAACACGGTCACAAAATATTTAAATTTGCATTTAACCCATTAAATCAAATAAATATTCAGTGTAACTGTTATAGTTTAAAATAAAATACCAATACTAATTACAGATCATGCCCACTGTCTAGCAACTCTAAGCCCTATCTTTCAGCATGCTCCTCATGTTTAGCTTGAGGTAAAGGCTTAGTAAAGGGGTCAGCCAAATTTAGATCTGTATGAACTTTGTTTATCATGATGTCTCCACGTTCTACTATCTCTCTAATATAGTGGAATTTCCTGAGTATATGCCTTGTGGTCTGGTGTGACCTTGGTTCCTTTACAAGAGCAATGGCACCAGTGTTGTCGCACAGTATCTCGATTTGTTTCTTTATGCTAGGCATAACATCGAGATCACCAATGAACTTCTTCATCTAGGCAGCCTCCTTTGCAGCATCCGATGCAGCATTGTTTTCTGATTCACAGGTGGATTAAGCAACCACACTTTGCTTAAAGTTGTTCCAAGTTACAGCCCCACCATTCAGAATGAAAACATATCCCATTTGTGACCTTGAATCATCACGATCAGTCTGGAAGCTTGCATCAGTATAACACTTAACTGACAGCTCCTCATCCAGTCGTCCATATATTAAGAACATGTCATTAGTCCTTCTCAAGTACTTAAGAATGTTCTTCACTGTAGCCCAGTGACTCTCTCCTGGGTTCTGTTGATATCTACTCGTCATGCTAAGAGCATACGAGACATCAGGTCTAGTACATAACATGGCATACATGATGGAACCAATCGCAGAAGCATATGGAACACCTTCCATTTTCTTCTTTTCCTCTTCAGTATTTGCACACTGCTTGTTATCAAGAACGGTTCCATGTGCCATGGGCAAGAGCCCCCTTTTGAGTCTTGCATTGAGAAGCGTCGTAAGACCTTATCAATATATGTACTTTGACTCAAACCCAATAACCGCTTTGATCTATCTCTATAAATCTTTATTCCCAGAATATAAGCGGCTTTATCAAGATCTTTCATTGTGAAACATTTACCCAACCAGGTCTTAACATCTTTAAGCATAGGGATATTGTTTCCAATGATTAGTATGTCATCTACATACAGTATAAGAAAAGTGATATAGCTCCCACTAGATTTCTTGTAAACACACGGTTCATCTTCGATTTTGATAAAACCAAACTCTTTGATTTCTGATCAAAACGGAGATTCCAGCTGCGAGATGCTTGCTTTAATCCATAGATGGATTTATTCAGCTTGCACTCCTTATTAGGATTCTTTGGATCGACAAAATCTTCAGGTTGAACCATATAGACATCTTCCAGTAAGTGTCCATTAAGGAACGCGGTTTTGACATCCATCTGCCATATCTCATAGTCATAATATGCAGCAATGGCAAGTAGAATTCTAATAGAGATAGTAGAACGTGGAGACATCATATGCAGCATGGCTACCGGCGAGAAAGTTTCCTCATAGTCAATTCCCTGAGTCTGAGTAAAACCTTTCGCCACAAGCCTTGCTTTGTAGGTTTGCACATTCCCATCGATGTCAGTCTTCTTCTTGATGATCCATTTGTTTCCCATAGTCCGGCATTCGGTAGGAAGATCAACCAAATCCCAGACTTGGTTATCATACATGGATTGCATCTCTGCATTCATGGCTTCTTGCCATTTCTTGGATTCTGAATCCAAGATTGCAGCTTTGTAAGTAGTAGGCTCAGCTTCATCAATCATGAAGATATCATCATACCTTACCGGTGCATGACGATCCCTAATACTTTTCCGAACACTTGGTGTTTCTGTTGTTTCTTGAGTCCTCTCATGCTCAACTTCAACAAATGGATCAGTTACATCTGGTTCTGTCTTAACAACTGGTTCAGTTACTTGTGATTCTCGAATTTCTTCAAGATCCACATGGTTATCACCAATCCCTCGTGCCAGAAGCTCTTTCTCTAAGAAAGTGCCTCTACTTTTGGTGAAAATCTTATTTTCAGTGGGGTGGTAGAACAGGTAACCGATCTTTTTACCGTATCCAACGAAAACCACTTTTTCGCCTCTGGGATCTAGCTTATCCTAAGATTCTAGAGTGACATAAGCATTACATCCCCAGACTTTAAGGTAGGATACATGAGGTTTCTTTCCATGCCATATCTCATAGGGCGTTTTATCAACCTTTTTCGTTGGAACTATATTCACAAGTCTTGCGGCAGTTTCCAAAGCATAACTCCAAAAGGATTTTGGAAGGTTTGTTCGACACATCATTGATCGAATCATATCTAATAGAGTTCGATTTCTCCGCTCAGACACACCATTATGTTGCGGTGTTCCAGGTGGAGTGAGTTGTGAAACTATTCCACAATCCTTTAGATGGTCGATGAATTCCTGACTAAGATATTCACCGCCTCGATCTGATCGAAGCATTTTAATAGTTCTATTTAGCTGATTTTCTACTTCGTTTTGGTACTCGTTGAACTTTTCAAGAGTTTCATGTTTATGCTTCATAAGATAAACATAACCATATCTACTGAAATCATCAGTAAATGTAACAAAGTATCTTTCTCCATGTCTTGACATTGTTCTGAATAGACCACATACATCTGTATGTACAAGTCCTAGCAGATCATTGGCTCTTTCTCCAACATTTGAAAAAGGTGCTTTTGTTAACTTTCCACTTAAGCATGATTCGCATTTTCCAAACGACTCCAAACCTTTGGAATCCAGGATTCCTGCGGTTTTGAGTTGTTTAACACGATTCTCACTTATGTGACCAAGTCTACAATGCCGCATATACGTATCATTAAAGTCCAACTTATTACGTTTATGGGAGATATTGCATAATATGTTATCGTTTTGGCTTTCTATCTCATAGATCCCATTGTTAGGTTTTGCATCAAAGTAAAATACATCGTTAAAATAAGCAGAAATAAATTCCCCATTGAAACGATAATTAAAACCTTGTCCTCGCAAAGCCGAAACTGAAACAATATTTCTAGTCACGCTAGGAATGTAATAAACATTGTTCAAAACAAGTTCTAAACCAGAAGGAAGTAAGAGAACACATTCTCCTATAGCCTTCACAGCAATTCTTTGTCCATTGCCAACATGGACCTCCAAGTCGCCTTGTTTCAGCTTTCTAATCTTTCTTAGTCCTTGCAAAACATTACAAATGTGGAAACCACATCCTGTGTCAAACACCCATGTTTTGCTAGGAAAAGCAAAGATTTCAATAACATATATACTTGAGGACTCTCCTCCTGAAGCCTTAGCTTGCTTCAGCTCAGCTAAATACTTAGCACAGTTCCTCTTCCAGTGCCCAGTTTCATCACAATGAAAACCCTTGGCATCTTTCCGAGGTTTTTTATTGGCAACAGATTTGCCTTTGCCCTTCCCTTTGCCCTGATTGCCCATTTTCTTGGTGTTAGGTTTCTTAACTTGTCCCTCCTTGATCACTAGCACTGGTGCAGTCTTGCTAGGTATGTTCACCTCAGTAGTTTTGAGCATCTGATGCAGTTCTGCAAGTGTCTTTTCCATCTCGTTCATATTGTAGTTCATAATGAACTGGTCATATGACTTGGGCAATGAGTTCAGGATGATATCCCCAGCTAAGTCATCGCTTAAGGGAGATTCCAAACGAGCCAAGTGATCAACATATGCCTTCATTTTTAGCACATGAGTGCCAACTGGTGAACCCTCCTGCATACGAGTGGTTATAAGTGATCGCATCACATCAAACCTCTCATGGCGAGCATTTTGTTGGAACATTTCCATCAGATGCTGATTCATGTCATATGCATCCATGTCCTCCATTGTCCTTTGAAGTTCAGGGATCATGGAAGCCAACATCAGACATGAGACTTTCAAAGAGTCATCAAAATGCTTAGCCCAGGTTTTATAAAGCTCACTCTTGGAATTTATGGGTTCATCAGGGACTGGTTCTTCAAGAACATACAATTTGTTCTCTACTTTGAGAACAATTTTCAAGTTGTCATGATTGTGAAAATTTTATTTATTTTGGATTATCTAAATTATTTACAATAAATAAACCACAACCACGAAACATAATAATAAAATTAAACGAATCGAGCCCCTAATAGGTTGTCCGTTTCGTTTTAGCCAGAAACGCAACGAACCAGTCAAAAGGGTTTCAAAACTATTTTTGATATGGCTCCCACTTGACCCGAGATCTCTATCTTCATTGAACATGTTCGCCTTTTTATCTTCGCCTTGATCTTGTACTTGTAGGATTACAAATAAATTTGAAATACAAATAAAACAAATCTATTCTAATCCTATCTATTACACCGGATCCAATATCCGTAATAAAAAATACAAATCAATAAAAAAACTAAAACATCACAAACACAACCATGACAAGGGTCAAAATACCTAGGGCTCGATTCACATCACAATCCATGAACAACAAAAAGCTTTTGATCTTTTGTCAAAAAAAAAATAATTTTTTTGGCAAATAAAACATAGATCAAAATTATAACTTTACCATCTATACGCGCGTAACCATGGCTCTAATACCACTGTTGGGAATCATGGTATCAAATACACAGCGGAAGCAGTTTTATTTATTAATAAAATCGATTATATACAATATATAATATGAGCCGATTATATATATATATATATATATATATATATATATATATATATATAAAATATATGTTTAATTTTATTAATCCAATTAACAAAATATTCCCAATCAGGATCTTGGTTAAACGCGTATAAACAAATAAATTATAAACAACCATAGGGGGTTTAGTAATCAACCTTTGACGACTACACCGGAATTGTAACACGCGGGTTACAACGAATCCTCGCTAGTAGGAAGTTCACACCCGAGCACTGGCCAACCGATAGCAACACTTTGCAAGGTGGAGGCGGCAATGGTGGTGGTTTGCGGCGGACAAAGGGGCGACGGCTCCTAAGGGTGGCCGCAAATCTTGAGAGGAGACAAGTGTTATGTTGTTTTATCTTTTTCAAAACATGTGTGATTAAAGTTTGATCTATCACACCTATTTATATAGATAAAAGGCACTTGACCACTTAATTAGTCAAATTCATTCACTTGACCACTTTGACTAGTCAAGAACTTGACCAGTTAATTAGTCAAAGTCATACACATGACCATTTGACTAGTCAAAGACTTGACTACTTAATTAGTCAAAGTCATACACTTGACCATTTGACTAGTCAAAGTGTAAACTTTACTATTTAGTCCCTCGAGTTCAAAACTATTATTATTTCATAAATAATAATCCACCAACACATGAACTTATCTGATTCGTGTTCCAACGTGTAACTCTCCGGATCGTACCGGGTCGGGTTACGTTGACCTCGACTTTTAATTACAATGGACATACTATATATCCAACATAATAGCCACATGTCTTTTCAATTCGAGACCATTCCTGATGGCATTCCACTACCTGAAAACCTAGACGCAACCCAAGACATACCCTCACTATGCAAGTCCACCTCTGAAACCTGCATAGAACCTTTTAAGAACCTCCTCTCGAAACTCAATAATACTACAACGACACCTTCGGTGAGTTGTATAGTCTCAGACAATGCAATGAGCTTTACACTTGACGCAGCACATGAATTGGGTATTCCTAATGATTTGTTTTGCACAAATAGTGCTTGTGGCTTCTTGGGTTATGCACACTATAACACTCTTAGGCAAAAGGGATTCATTCCAATCAAAGGTACTCTATAAACATTTTTTTCGTTTTTGTGAGACAACTATAATATTTAGTACCTAAACTTATGAAAAAAACTGAAAATAACTATATTATTTAGTTAAACAAATGTGAACCAAGTATACTACTTGTCAATTTCATCTTCTCTAAACATGTAGATTCTGCTGATTTAACCAACGGGTACTTGGACACAATTGTTGATTGCATACCTAGCATGAAAGGCATGCGCTTGAAGGACATGCCCTCTTTCGTCAAAAGCACCGATCCAGATGACCTCATGGTTAATTTTTCTATTCGAGAAACTGCTAGAGCCAAAAAAGCTTCTGCAATAATACTTAACACCTTTGACGACCTAGAGCATGAAGTTTTAAACGAGCTATCTTCAATTTATCCTTCGGTTTTCGCAATTGGACCACTACACACCATTGCAAACAATATGGTGGAAAACGATTTGAAGTTTTTGGGTTCGAGTTTGTGGAAAGAAGACACACAATGTCTAGAATGGCTCGATTCTAAAGAAGCTAATTCGGTTGTTTATGTGAACTTTGGAAGCATAACCGTGATGACACCCCAACAACTAGCTGAGTTTTGTTGGGGGCTTGCAAACAGTAATCAAACATTTTTATGCGTTATCCGACCTGACCGAGTTTCTGGAGACTCCCAGATGCTGCCACAAGAGTTCAATGAAGCCACTTGCGATAGAGGGTTGTTGACAACTTGGTGCCCTCAAGAAAAGGTTTTAAATCACCCATCAATTGGAGGGTTTTCAACACATAGTGGGTGGAACTCTACACTAGAGAGTATATCAAGGGGAGTTCCAATGATTTGTTGGTCGTTCTTTGCAGAACAACATACCAATTGTTGGTATACTTGTAACAAATGGGGCATTGGAATAGAGATCGACAATGATATGAGGACATCGACAAAGAGATGAGAAAGATGGCTATGGGTTGGAAGAAAAATGTAGAATCCTCATCTTCATTGTTGAACATAGACAACTTGATCAACCAAGTACTCCTCTAAGTCCTAGAATTTAGTGTTAGACCGTAATCGTAATCATCAAAATAAGTCTAAGGTTGTGTTTGTTAGCCTCTTAATAAATCTCTTAATCATTTAATCATTCAGTATTAAGAGTGTTTGTTTCAACTAAAAAATCATCTGAATTGTTCCATTAAGCTCTTAATCATTCAGCTAAGTATCTAGGTTTATATGTATTATTATGTGACATTTGTCACCCTAATCTTTAATCAAGTTGTCAAATCTAGTCCCTATACTTTTCATCGTTTTCAAATTTATTAAAACATGAATTCCTTTTAATCTTTACTTTTTTTATTTTGCGCGAAAGTGTCTTTATTTTAACTAAATGCGTATTCCAAACATCCCTAACATGTACAATATTGCGGCATTTATAAATTAATTATTTATTATTAATTTGATTTAAATCCCAAATTTAAACGCTTATAGATTATGTGAAATATCAAAATCTTTAGTTAAAAACTTACAAAATACAATCTTAATTAGTTATTTGATAAGTTAAAATAAAAAGTTTAAGTTTAAAAAGTTTGGGTTTGGTTAGAGTTAAAATTTAGTTAGTATGGTTAAGTTTTATAAAGGAAAAATTAACCAAGCCATAAAATAAACTAAGTTAACTATGAGGTACCAATTGTGTCAATATTTAAAAGTTCCAAAAATCAATTCCAACTTTCCCTCACACGTTTTTTCGGTGACCGGGACCGGTGATCACCGGTCCCCGCGAGGTCTCAAAAACCCAGTTTAAATGCATTTTTAAAGTCTTTTATTATTGCATTAACGTTTCTCCATCATTCCCTATCGGTTTCAATCATTATTAGGTGTGTTAAACGCGTTATTAATCGAGTTTAATCATGGGTTAATGGGTAACAGCCAGATTTTTTTGTAACAAATCAAAATGGTGTAAATATCGAATACCACTACAAATAGAACATTGCAGCTCGTTACCTAACTTTCCCACAATCGAAACCCACCTTAAAACTAGCTCAACCGTGATCAGAACACTGAAAATTTTGACCCAAAGTCACGACCCCACTCCTTTCTTTTTCGGTCAAATCGATCATGTAGGTATAACTTCTGTGTGCCATTTTTATCTTTATGCATTAGTCTACAAAAGCCTATAGTTTTATTTGTTATCAGCAGTTATCGGTGGCCAATAGAATTCAGGTATAGGGTTAGGGTTTATGTTTCATTTGGGGAACAAGATTGGCTTGAATATATTATATAAAGACAATTTTATTTCAAATAATTGTCAAACATCTGGCTTAGTCTAGTGGTTTGTTTGTATGCGATTGAACAAGGCAACCCGAATTCGAAGCCGAGCGGCCCTCATATATTTTTTGGATTTTATTTCTTAGATTTAAATTCATATTCAAATCATTTATAATGCTTATAAACTTAGAATATTAATAATGCTTATAATCCCATGACCTCTTGGTCTAGTGGTATGGTGTCCCCCTTTACGAATGTAAGGTTAAGTTTGTGGGTTCAAATCCTTGCAAATGCAAGGTGAGGTGGAATTAAGGTGTGATAAAATTTGCCGTTCAAAAAAAAAAAATCATTTTTTGTCCAAAATTTATAAAAATTTAGGTTTAGCATCTTGACACTATAAACTTAATTTTCACACCTTTATTTGTTGGAAAATATATTAATTTTATATTTATATAGATTAAAATTTTTTTAATCATATTTAATTGATTACAAATTCATTTTAAATGATTTTAATCCCAATTTTTTGTGAAAATATTTTTATGCATTAGAAATTTAATCCTAATTTATTGGATTAGAAATATAATAAGTTTTTATAGATTTTCCTATTTTAATTATTTAAAAACATTTAAATTCAATAAATAAGTTTCAAATACAAATAAAATGAGAAAAAATGTGACACCCTGCATTTTGATGTTAACTCTTTTACTAAGCTCTAGTTAATTTCCATAATCATACGTGGTTAAACACTTAGCTAGGGTTAGTTAAACAGGCCCTTCAGGATGTTATGTAACAATAACATATGTTAGGTGACATTAACGTACGTTATGGTTAGGAAAACCCTTGTCTTGACACACACGCGAGTCCTATATCCCAAACGTTGGTGATATGTAAAGCATGCATGATCATATGTGCAATTGAATGATGATGAATATAAATTAACATGTTTATGTGAATTACACGTTTATCCGAATTACTTCTTAAATAGTCAGTATGTAAGTTCTACGAATTATGTGCACACTGTGAGTAGTATGTGATTAATATGTTATGAGATGATTAAAATCATAGTTTTTATATAAGTTAGTATGAATAATATTATCGGAAATATTTTCGGGGCTAGAACCTTATTAACGGGTCCGTTATCAAGAAAAGGCCCACAAACTCGAAACCTTGGCCAATGGTCCAACTTCTATTATGTTATTATTTAAAGAAAAAAAATAAAAACCCTAATCCCTTTTGTTTTGCGCCGTGAACAACAACAACACCCACCCTCACTTCCAATTTCAATCATTCAACAATTTCCTTCACTAGTTCAAGTTGAATCGGGTGCTATCTTGAGGTTTTAAGGATTCTAGCATTGCAAGGTATGAGTTTTACTAATTTTATGATAGTTAATAATGCTTGAAAAGTTTTAGAAACCCTAAAAACTATATAATTGAAATCGCATTATAGAGTTTTATGTGAATTCTTGAATGTTTATTGTAAAGGTTGATGAGAATTGTTGTTGGTAATCATAATTAGGATTTTTGGTATGTGAATTTAGGGATTTAATTCTGTTAACATGGATTTGATTGTAATAATATGGGTTTACTACATGATTATAGGTTATTGAGAGTGATTAGGGTTCATGAGTATCATGTTATGAAAGTTCTGATTTCTGACAGATTCGTTAGGGTATTTTGTAGGGTCTATATCGTGATGTTAAACTGATTGTTTTGATGATTTCTTTGCATTATTGTATTTTACGTGGTCTTACGTTTTCATAATGGGCAAAACAATCAGATTTGGACATCTTTTGAGTGGTTTTTGGAATTTTGTTTGATTAAAGGTCATATCAGATTTTCGGAATTATAAATTGGGTCAACTTTAAACGGTCATAACTCTAGATTTACAAAGGGTTAAGTTATGAAATTTGGACAGTAGGTCAACATTGGAAAAACTTAGCTTTTCCAATTGGATTCACCTCGGTTGGGTGAATACACAATTTTTGGGAATTTTTCTACTAAACTGACCTGCTGTGGAAATTTTCTGGACATATCTGTGATGTACGAATTTTAATAATTTTTTTGTTTGATTGTGAGACAAAAAAAAATATGGGTTATCAAATGAATCCAATGAATATTCCATAATAATTTGGGAGTTTAATTCGTTCGTTAAGTATTTTAAATAATTCGTTTTTCACAGCGTACAATCTGCCCTGAAAACGCAGATTGTGTAAGGGATGTTTACGTGACTATTTGGAGTCTTATATGGTATGTATTTGACATGAACTTGCATGAATACTTATATGAGATGTGTGTGAGGTATAAAACTGATAATAATCAATATGATCACCAACGGGATACGTAGGACTTACTTGTGCATGTAGAGTCATTAGGTGTCACTACACGGTTTGAACTTTAAAAATCTTGGACAAACGAGTTGTATGGTGTGTTGGTTATGCACATATACTCACCTAGTGACATTTGTAATAGGGAGTCGGTAGCTCATTATTGTTTGAGGAATTTGTATTATTCACGTGCAACCTAAGGTGAGTTTCACTACTCTTTTCTCAAAAGCATGCGTCTTGGGTTGAGACAACGTACTTAATTTTTCTAGTCCGGGTTGGGACTACTATTTTCTAGTCCGGTTTCGTACTACTTACACATCCCGGGTTGGGATGCTATGGATCCTTGTGTGGGTCAGTTTTTGCTAGTTCGCAAACTGTGTCCTTGATGAACTAAACCAACTCTATCATCTGTAAGTCCTTCACATACCGAATGAGCTGCCTGGTTATGGTAAGCGGGTTATTAGTTGATAGCGCTATTAGGTCTTACAAACCTCACACTGGCTCGGGGAGTGCGGGAGTGAACTATAACTTAACAGATTTTATCATTGTTGATAGGCAATGATGTAAGGCATGCGGCTCACATTTGTGGCTACACGTACATCAGTAGTTCGGTATATCGGTGTTAGTTATCATGAATGGGTTAGCTACCCTTGACATGCGATGAACTAGTGTTTACACGGTTCTTGGAACCAACTCAATTACTTGTTTATGTGGTTTTGGAAACCAGCGCAGTTACATACTCATTTACTTTACTTAGTGAACTCACCAACATTGTTTGTTGACACACGATTTACATGCTTTTGCAGGTAGTTAGCTTCCGGTGCCAGGATTAGAAAGCACTGCACACTTCACTGCATTTGGGGTCTTGGGCATACACCTATATTACATATTATGCTTTTACATTTTCTTTCATATGGTTTTAATTTGGGCGCGTTGTTTTGCGCATGGTTTTTAAAAGGTTTAAATTTGGTTTACGCTTCCGAAGCTTAACTAAACTTGGTTTTTGAAAACGAACTAAATGGTTTGGGCATTTAGAGTTCGTTCATATGACTTATGGCTATGGGATCCTGGTATGTCATGCGCCTCGCGGTATAAACCCCGTAGTGGTAATTTGAGGGTGTGACAGATTGGTTTCAGAGCCATTGATTATAGTGAACTAGGACTGCATGTTGAGTCTAGTCTATAATCATCATAGCATAAGTACACTAACAACTTAAGTGCACAACTAGCTTTTAGCTACATATATCTACAACATATGATTTCGGGAGATATGTTATCTTCTAGTTCTAGACCTAATTCTGAACACGTCAATGGTGGGAACCCAGGGTTACACCAGGTGGCGCATTACTGGGAGTAGTATCCTAACAAACCTCATGGATGAGGAAACAACAATAGTACAAGGGAAGGAGCCCTTGCGAGCGTTAAATCGAATCAACTATGAAGAAATTCAGATACTGAGACTTATCCTTTTTCACCGAGCAAGGAGACAAGTAGTTTCTGTTCCTTGTTACTTGATCTTTCTTACTTCCATTCGAAACTCAGACGGGACTGGGTTACACATATAGAACTTATTTCTTACTTTAGTACCTTACGCCTAGTATGAGCGGGCGGACGTATGACTGCATATCCCTGTTACTCATAAGTATATGGTAGATTCATGGGAACACATTAGATCGGGGCTTGATACACACACTCTTGGGGAGTTACGTAAGGCCTGCGATGCAGTGCAACATCTCAAAGAAAGACGAAACCTACCAGTGACTGACAGTCACGATTGGAGGAACGAATGGTGCTGTTGACCATTAAGCTGACTTACACAGGACCGGAGAAGGAGACTGTACGTGACGAGAACCATATAATACTGACATCGCAAAAGAGGAAGGATAAGGGATGGAAGGGGAACCTGAGCAGGACGAGCACATGGAAAGTGAGGATGAATGCTCTACTATCTAGACAGAGCATGGTGACGATTGGCTCTTACCTTTTCTTACCTATCTTTTCTTTCATTTCCCTTTGCTAACTTAAATAAGACTGAGTTCTTATGATCAACGATAGGGTGGTTGAGGCCCTCGCATCTTTCCAAGCTAGTAAAGATCTATTTCGCTAAATCATTCTTTTCCCCTGACTTCCACATTTGAACTTTCTTATACCTTGCCACAACAACAACCTGCCATCATATTTTCGAGCCTTTTATTGGTCGTAAACCTCGATAACTCCAACAGAACTGAAGGAGACCGTCTGATTGCTTCGATAGTATAAGTCTTTGCCACGTGCATTTTCCCCAGGCAGGATGGGGTAATGTATGCTACATGCACACTTAATGAGTTACAGATACTTGGATGGAGAACGTAACACCCTGTGATGAAACTTAGAAATTTGTTATATAAAGACGGATGGGTCTGAGATTGATGCCTACACTACCAAGCTACATGAGTTAGATACTTTGTGCTCGAATCTAATTAACCAACTTTACCAGCGGATCGTATTTCATACCAAAAGGGTGGGTCCCTCATATTCAGGGCTTGGCCACTGCAGCTCACCTACCTAGAATCTAACAAATCTTTCACCTGGCTCATAAACTCATTGATGAAGTTGTTGAGCATGGTACTTTTCCAAAGCATGGAGCTTCATCTTCTAGTTTTGGCGATTGCAAGAGAACGTGGGATAGTGTGAGGTACAAGTCCTTCAACAAACAATAACCACAACGGTAACAACAACAATGGGGCTCGTGGAATTGCAATTGTGATTGGCTCTGGGGAAGCGAGGACTGATAACAATGTCGTGGCGGGTATGACACTCTTGCTTCTATTTTATATGATACTGGTGCGGACTATAGTTTTGTGTCATCAAAACTTAGCAAACAACTAGGGATGGTCCCTACTCTTCTTGATACCCCGTACTCTATAGAATTGGCTGATGGGAAGCCTGTTGAGGTAACCCATATACATCGTGACTGTAAGCTCGAATGGATGGGCAATTGTTTGCTATCAACCTCCTACCTATCACCTTAGGTAGCTTTGACCTCGTGGTTGGCATGGACTGGTTGTCCAAGCAACATGCTGAAATTCTCTGTCAGGAGAAGATCATTCGTATCCCCTCCCAAGTGGTGAACTTTTATCTATACAGGGTGATCGTGGTGGTGCCATGGTGGGCATCATCTCATTTTTGAAAGCCCAGAAGTGTACTCGTAAGGGCTGTCCAGCCATTTTGGCTAACATATCTGACACTCGAGCTGAAACTGAAACTAAGATTGAGGACATCCTAGTAGTCCAAGAATTCCCAAGTGTTTTCCCAGAGGAACTACCTGGACTTCCACTTGTTCGTCAAGCTGGGTTTCAAATTGATCTTGTACCTGGAGCAGTTCAAGTTGCACGCACACATACTGCCTAGCACTGGGCGAACTTCAAGAACTGTCTACCCAACTCCAAGAGCTATTGGATAGGGGCTTTATTAGACCTAGTTCTTCGCCATGAGGAGCTCCAGTTCTGTTTGATAAGAAGAAGGGTGGGAGTTTCCGCAGGTGTATCGGAAGTTGAACAAAGTAACGGTTGAGAACCGTTACCCTTTACCTCGTATTGATGACTTGTTCGACCAGCTTCAAGGGTCGAGTTTCTATTCTAAGATTGACTTGAGGTCAGGATACCATCAACTGAGAGTCCGAGAGAAGGATGTGGCGAAGACAGCCTTTCGAACTCGTTATGGACATTATGAGTTTTTGGTGATGCCATTTGGGCTAACCAATGCACCGGCTGTGTTCATGGATCTAATGAACCGCGTGTGCAAGCCTTATTTGGACAAATTCGTCATAGAGTTCATAGATGACATACTGATTTATTCCAAGAGCAGGGAAGAGCACTAGCAACATCTGCAGCTGATATTGGAACTCTTGAGAAATGAGTAGTTGTATGCAAAATTCTCTAAATGTGACTTTTGGATTCAAGAAGTCCAATTTCATAGACATGTGGTTAACAAGGCAGGAATACATGTCGATCCCGCCAAGATTGATGCTATTAATAAGTGGGAGGCTCCAAAAATCCCACAGAGGTGCGCCAGTTTCTTGGTCTTGTGGGATATTATCGTAGATTCATTGAGGGAGTCTCTAAGATCACTTAACCCCTCACTGCTTTGACACAGAAGGGTATTACTTACAAGTGGGGAGATGCCCAAGAATCTGCTTTTCAATTATTAAAGTCAAAACCTTGCAGTGCACCTATACTATCACTACTTGAGGGTACAGAGGACTTCGTGGTGTACTGTGATGCGTCTATCCAAGGGTTAGGGTGTGTGCCGATGCAGCGTGATAAGGTGATCGCGTATGCCTCACGTTAATTAAAGGTTCATGAGAAGAATTACACCACCCATGACTTGGAACTGGGAGCAATGGTTTTTGCTCTAAAGATCTGGAGGCATTATCTCTACGGGACGAAGTGTACGATATTCACTGACCACAAGAGCCTCCAACTCATATTCGATCAAAAGGAGTTGAACATGCGACAGCGTCAATGGGTCAAGCTTCTGAATGATTATGACTGTGCCATCAAATATCATCCAGGGAAAGCTAATGTAGTACCTGATGCCCTCAATCGTAAGGAAACGAAACCCAAACGGGTGCGAGCTTTACAACTCACTATACATTCTAATCTTACTGATAAGATACGTGAAGCCCAGGGCGAGGCCTTGAAAGGATAAAACATCGGGCTTGAAACTTTACATGGTGCTGATAAGCACTTGGAATCTCAAACAGCTGGTGCTCGATGAAGCTCACACCTCTCGATATTCGGTACATCCTGTTTCGGACAAGATGTACCAAGATCTTAAACTCTTTACTTGTGGCCAAATATGAAAGCTGAGATAGCCACTTATGTTAGTAAGTGCTTGACTTGTGCGAAGGTTAAATATTGAATATCAGAAACCTTCAGGCCTACTCCAGCAACCAGAAATCTCTATGTGGAAATGGGACGGAATTCCTATGGGTTTTATCACAAAGCTTCCTAGAACGCCAACAGGCCATAACATGATTTGGGTTATCGTGGATCGTTTAACCAAAACGGCACACTTTATGGCAATAAAGGAAACGGACTCGCTGGAGAAACTAGCAAATCTCTATGTCAAGGAGGTAGTCTCTAGGCATGGAGTGCCTACTTCTATTATATCTGATCGCGATGCGCGATTCACTTCTCATTTTTGGACTACTCTCCAAAACGATTTGGGGACTCGCTTAGATATGAGCGCAGCCTATCACCCACAGACAGATGGACAGAGTAACGTACCATCCAAACATTGGAAGATCTGCTACGAGCGTGTGCGGTGGACTTTGGCAACAGTTGGGATAAGCACTTGCCTCTGATTAAATTCTCGTATAACAACAACTACCACACTTCGATACAGTGTGCGCCTTTTGAGGCACTTTATGGACGCAAGTGTAGGTCTCCCATCTGCTGGACTGAAGTTGGGGATAGCCAGCTAACAGGTCCCGAACTTGTGCACGATACTTCTTAGAAGATAGTGCAAATCAAAAACCGGATGGCTGCTGCTCGTGATCGACAGAAAAGCTACGCCGATAAGCGTAGGAAACCTTTGAGTTCCAGGTTGGGGACAAGGTACTAATAAAGGTGTCACCGTGGAAGGGTGTGTTACGCTTTGGAAAACGGGGAAAGGTGAACCCGCGATACGTTGGACCATTCGAGATTGTCGAAAGCATCGGTCCAGTAACTTACAGGTTGAACCTGCCTAATGAACTTAATGGGGTACACGATGTACACCATGTATCGAATATAAAGAAATGCTTATCGGATACAACACTGGTGGTGCCACTAGAGGAGATCCAGGTGGACGATCAGCTATGGTTCGTGGAAGAACCGGTGGAGATTCTTGAGTGGGGCATCAAGAAACTCAGGCAGAGCATCATACCAATTGTTAAGGTGCGATGGAACTCCGGTCTAGGACCAAAATACACGTGGGAACGCAGAGATCAAATGCGGCTTAAATACCCACACCTCTTTTATGAACTTGAACCTGAACATAGATCGGACGCTAAACGTAAAGCAACTATCTCAAAGTGAATTTCGGGGCGAAATTCCTTTCAACTTGGGGATGATGTGACATCCGGGAACCAAGCACACATTTTTCTAGCTGACTTTACTGTTTACTTGCTGAATTTTGGGACGAAATTCTTTTCAACTTGGGGATAATGTGACACCCGCATTTTCATGTTAACTCTTTTACTAAACTCTAGTTAATTTCCATAATCATACATGGTTAAGCACTTAGCTAGGGTTAGTTAAACAGGTCCTTCAGAATGTTATGTAACAATAACATATGTTAGGTGACATTAACGTACGTTGTGGTTAGGAAAACCCTTGTCTTGACACATACGCGAGTCCTGTATCCCGAACGTTGGTGATTTGTCAAGCATGCATGATCATATGTGCAATTGAATGATGATGAATATAAATTAACATGTTTATGTCAATTACACGTTTATGCGAATTACTTCTTAAATAGTCAGTATGTAAGTTCTACGAATTATGTGCACACTGTGAGTAGTATGTGATTAATATGTTATGAGATGATTAAAATCATAGTTTTTATATAAGTTAGTATGAATAATATTATCGGAACTATTTTCAGGGCTAGAACCTTATTAACGGGTCCGTTATCAAGAAAAAAAATAAAAACCCTAATCCCCTTTGTTTTGCGCCGTGAACAACAACAACACCCACCCTCACTTCCAATTTCAATCTTTCAACAATTTCCTTCACTAGTTCAAGTTGAATCGGGTGCTATCTTGAGGTTTTAAGGATTCTAGCATTGCAAGGTATGAGTTTTACGTATTGTATGATAGTTAATAATGCTTGAAAAGTTTTAGAAACCCTAAAAACTATATAATTGAAATATCATGATAGAGTTTTATGTGAATTCTTGAATGTTTATTGTAAAGGTTGATGAGAAATATTGTTGGTAATCATAATTAGGATTTTTGGTATGTGAATTTAGGGATGTAATTCTGTTAACATGGATTTGATTGTAATAATACGGGTTTACTACATGATTATAGGTTATTGAGAGTGATTAGGGTTCATGAGTATCATGTTATGAAAGTTCTTATTTCTGACAGATTCATTAGGGTGTTTTGTAGGTCTATATCGTGATGTTAAAGTGATTGTTTTGATGATTTCTTTGCATGATTGTATTGTACGTGGTCTTAGATTTCATAATGGGAAAAACCATCATATTTGAACATCTTTTGAGTGGTTTATGGAATTTTGTTTGATTAAAGGTCATATCAGATTTTCGGGATTATAAATTGGGTCAACTTTAAACGGTCATAACTCGAGATTTACAAAGGGTTAAGTTATAAAATTTGGACAGTAGGTCAACAATGGAAAAACTTGGCTTTTCCAATTGGACTCACCTCGTTTGGGTGAATACACAATTTTTGGGAATTTTTCTACTAAACTGACCTGCTGTGGAAATTTTCTGGACATAGCTGTGTTGTACGGATTTTAATAATTTTTGTGTTTGGTTGTGAGACAAAAAAAATATGGGTTATCAAATGAATCTCAATGAATATTCCGTAAAAATGTGGGACTTTAATTCGTTTGTTAAGTATTTTAAATAATTCGTTTTTCACAGTGTACAATCTGCCCTGAAAACGCAGATTGTGTAAGGGATGTTTACGTGACTATTTGGAGTCTTATATGGTATGTATTTGACATGAACTTGTTGGATATATAGTATGTCCGATGTAATTAAAAGTCGAGGTCAACGTAACCCGACCCGGTACGATCCGAAGAGTTACACGTTGGTACACGAATCAGATAAGTTCATGTGTTGGTGGATTATTATTTCTAAAATAATAATAGTTTTGAACTCGAGGGACTAAATAGTAAAGTTTACACTTTGACTAGTCAAATGGTCAAGTGTATGACTTTGACTAATTAAGTGGTCAAGTCTTTGACTAGTCAAATGGTCAAGTGTATGACTTTGACTAATTAATTCGTCAAGTCCTTGACTAGTCAAATGGTCAAGTGAATGACTTTGACTAATTAAGTGGTCAAGTGCCTTTTATCTATATAAATAGGTGTGATAGATCAAACTCTAATCACACATGTTTTGAAAAAGATAAAACAACATAACACTTGTCTCCTCTCAAGATTTGCGGCCACCCTTAGGAGCCGTCGCCCCTTTGACAGCCGCAAACCACCACCATTGCCGCCTCCACCTTGCAAAGTGTTGCTATCGGTTGGCCAGTGCTCGGGTGTGAACTTCCTACTAGCGAGGATTCGTTGTAACCCGCGTGTTACAATTCCGGTGTAGTCGTCAGAGGTTGATTACTAAACCCCCTATGGTTGTTTATAATTTATTTGTTTATACGCGTTTAACCAAGATCCTGATTGGGAATATTTTGTTAATTGGATTAATAAAATTAAACATATACTTTATATATATATATATACATATATATAATCGGCTCATATTATATATTGTATATAATCGATTTTATTAATAAATAAAACTGCTTCCGCTGTGTATTTGATACCATGATTCCCAACAGAACTTGCATGAATACTTATATGAGATGTGTGTGAGGTATAAAACTGATAATAATCAGTATGATCACCAACGGGATACGTAGGACTTACTTGTGCATGTAGAGTCATTAGGTGTCACTACACGGTTTGAACTTTAAAAGTCTTGGACAAACGAGTTGTATGGTGTGTTGGTTATGCACATATACTCACCTAGTGACATTTGTAATAGGGAGTCGGTAGCTCATTTCTGTTTGAGGAATTTCTATTATTCACGTGCAACCTAAGGTGAGTTTCACTACTCTTTTCTCAAAAGCATGCGTCTCGGGTTGAGACAACGTACTTAGCTTTTTGTAGTACGGGTTGGGACTACTATTTTCTAGTCCGGTTTGGGACTACTTACACATCCCGGGTTGGGATGCTATGGATCCTTGTGTGGGTCGGTTTTTGCTAGTTCACAAACTTTGTCCTTGATGAACTAAACCAACTCTATCATCTGTAAGTCCATCACATACCGAATGAGTTGTCGGGTTATGGCAAGCGGGTTATTAGTTTATCGAGCTATTAGGTCTTACAAACCTCACACCGACTCGGGGAGTGCGGGAGTGAACTATAACTTAACAGATTTTATCATTGTTGATAGGCAATGATGTAAGGCATGCGGCTCACATTTGTGGCTACACGTACATCAGCAGTTCGGTATATCGGTGTTAGTTATCATGAATGGGTTAGCTACCCTTGACATGCGATGAACTAGTGTTTACACGGTTCTTGGAACCAACTCAATTACTTTTTTACGTGGTTTTGGAAACCAGCTCAGTTACATACTCATTTACTTTACTTAGTGAACTCACCAACATTGTTTGTTGACCCACGATTTACATGCTTTTGCAGGTAGTTAGCTTCCGGTGCCAGGATTAGAAAGCACTGCACACTTCACTGCATTTGGGGTCTTGGGCATACACCTAAATTACATATTATGCTTTTACATTTTCTTTCATATGGTTTTAATTTGGGCGCATTGTTTTGCGCTTGGTTTTTAAAAGGTTTAAATTTGGTTTACGCTTCTGCAGCTTAACTAAACTTGGTTTTTGAAAACGAACTAAATGGTTTGGGCATTTAGAGTTCGTTTATATGACTTATGGCTATGGGATCCTGGTATGTCATGCGTCTCGCGATATAAACCCCGCAGTGGAAATTTGAGGGTATGACAAAAAATATGGAATATTTATTTTGATCATTGAATGTTTTTATTTTTCATAAAAGTTCATTTTTGAACCATATCTTGTATATTAATTATATTTATGATATTTAAATACAATAAATCATTTATTAATTTATAATACGTAAAATCGGTTTTATAAATTTAATGTTTTATAAAGCAAAAATTTGTTTATGCTCTAAAGACAGAATCATCAATATTTAACTCATGTGTGTATATTTTATATTTATTTGCTCAATTATTTCAAAATATTGTAATTATTTAACTATAATTTCAAGCAATTCATTTAATTCTTTTATCCCGATTATTTGGAACTACTTCTTAACTAAATAATCAATTGGTAATAAGTATATTACGTAACCACATTTATAAATGTTTTCATATTATTTTTGATGTACAAGTTTTATATTAATTCGATTTATCGTAATGTAAGAGCGTAGGATCGTCTAAACAACAAAGATAATGATCAAACAAGTTCAATTCAGGTGCAGAATCCCTGAATTGATCACAAAATGATAATAAAACTAGCAAAACGTATAAATCATCATAAACATATTCAATTCATTCACTTTGATAATCAATTACACTTGAAAATGTAGTTTATAATGATTAAAACACTTTTACAGACTCAATAATAAACCTAGGGAGAACACACATAGGGAGGGAAAACAAAATGACCAAAAGTTAAATTTCAAAAATTGATTCGACCATATATAGACCTGCACATTCGCCCAATTGAGTTGGTCGAACGTGCAGGTTCGACCATTCGACATGGTCGAACCAAGACATTACAATAGATAAATTCTTCCTTCGACCTCCCTGTGTACCTTCGACCCTTCTGATCCACCTTCGACCATTCTATAATTCACCTTCGACCGTTCGACATTAAACAAAACATTATGTAATCCGCAATCCAAACGATATAGCAAAATGATTAGTGAATCAAGACGAACACAATGGTATAATTTTTAATGCATGGGCAACAAGATCACTTAATCACAGAAATTTGAAAACTTTGAATATGGGGGTCGAATGTGCAGATCTGATATATATAGGCTCCACATTCGACCGCTTGACTAGGGCGAATGTGAAAGTTTTTCCACATTCGACCCTATTTAAAGGTTCGAATGTAGAAAAAGGGTTCGAATGTGAAAATATCATATGAACACTCACATTCGACCGTTTGAAAGGTTCGAATGAGTAGTTAAAATTCTACCTTCGACCCAACAAAGGGGCGAATGAAAATTGGAATTTTTAAAAATTTTACCAAATCTCAAAATCGAGTCTCGTTAAAAATATTTTTCAACGTTTAAGCATCCGAAATTCATTATTTCTCATTTAAAGATGACAAAACTCAAATGGACCATCAAGTTGTAGAAAATCATCATCAACCACCATCAGCTATAAAAAATAAGATAGAAATGTAAAATCTTTTGGATTTTCTAAACTTTTTGTTAAAACACACCTAAAATCTTTTTGAGTTTTGTATTTTTGACGAGAAATGAAAAAATTCATAAATGTAAAGATAAGGCAATAAATGTTTTGTGATTTCCGGTAAGGGGATCATATCAGTTACTGAGAAATCTGATCACACCGTTGATCTTTTGATTTATTATCATTAAAGACAATGTGTGATCTGGCAATTGTTGATATTGTGATCCACATAAACTCGCATGCAGACTGGTGTGTAGTGCTTTAGACTGATACTATTATTTATAATATAAACTCAATTGTCTGTGGTTCCCACGCACACGACATACTCCCGTATCAAGAAGTAAATACACAAAGACTCATCGTAACGCGTGATTATGCTTTCGTCATCTGTAATTTACAAGGTATGAGGCATAGAGGTATACAGGTCAGCAAATCAATGCAACAAAGTAACTTGTGCACTATTCCAGGTTGAGGGCTAATATCAATCATGATTTGCATCAATGATTGGATACGATGTATTAGATAATCTTTGATTATCTTCATACATGGAAAGTTCCTCAATTCGGTAACTTTAGGATTTGGCGTTACAGCTCTTTTATAAAGACACCCTGTCTGATCTAGGTCCGTAATGACTTACAGCAGAAGATCAGAGAGGCTATCCCCAGACAACTAATAACATAACGACCCGAAACCACCGAATTTTGTACAAATACCCTATCAAACGAAATTACGGTACTAAGACCATATGCCCATGAAGAGTTCATCCACACAACAATTCGTTTGATATGTACGTATCACGCACGCAGTAATAGGTCTACGAAGCCTATCAACACATCACACAGACTCAAACACACGCCTTATATTGCATTACATTTCTTTAGCATGTGTCAGATCCCCACTGATGTACTATCATTTCCCCATATAGCTGATGTTTTCAAACTCTTTTCGTAACTCCTCCATCCTCAACTTCCACGTCTTCTCATTCCCATCATGACGATTTCTTAACATGTCCCACAACTGTTTAGAAGTGGTGCAAGACCCAAACTGATGTAAGAGATCAGTATTAATGGCCTAGGACAGTTGAGAAATTGCCTTCTTCTCCACAGCAAATTTCTTTTTCTCATCCTCAGCAAGACTTTCCAACGGAATTGGCTCACCTGTGTTCTCCAAGATCGGAGCATCATAGCCCTTAGCAATAATTTGCCAAGCTTCCGTTCCTTCTAATCCCATTCCCTCAAGATGAATCTTGAACTTGGTCTTCCATGTGTTGTAGTCTACCATTTCCATCAACTTTGGTGGATGGCTCCCACTACCCGAAGATAAGTCTTGAATAAGTGTTGAAATCGCGTTGGTAGTCTGAGAATGAACTGCTGCTGCTGCTCCCCAATAATCAGCCATCGGTTGTGGTTGTGGTTGTGCAACTTGTTGGGGCATAGCACTAGTCATCACCACGAAACGAAAATGATTAAACACGAAATGATTAGAAAAATTTAATAACAGTTTCTACGTTAGACCCTTTTGAATGATCGTGTGGTTGAATGTGAAAATTTAGTCCACGTTCGACCGTTTGATAAAGTTCGAATGTAGAAAATAACAAACTCAGTTCACTTTCGACCGTTTAAACCCACATTCGACCACTCGATTGGTCGAATGTATCCAATAAGGTCAAATGAACAATAACACACTATAACTTTCTAGGTTCGACCAAATAACACTCCACGTTCGACCAAATAATCCTTGGTTCGACCAAATACTCTCACTTTCGACCAAATCTCCCTAGGTTCGACCCTTCATTTTGAAAAACGGTTATTCTTTGAAAATCAGTTTTTTTTATCAATATTTTTCAAATGTTGATGAAATTTGATGATCTTAATCAGGTTTTGCTTCGGGTTGGATTTGGAACAAGTTTAACAAAGAGAATTATAAGTTTTATCCATGAAAACAAGTTCAAATCAATCAATTTAACACCAAATTCAGTTTATCAATGAAAAACAGAAAGTTTTGATCAAAATTGGGTCCAAATCAGCTGTAATATTATCAATTTGTGGTTGTTTGATCCAAATGGCTCTGATACCAGTTCGTAAGAGCGTAGGATCGTCTAAACAACAAAGATAATGACCAAACAAGTTCAATTCAGGTGCGGAATCCCTGAATTTATCACAAAATGATAATAAAACTAGCAAAACACAGAAATCATCATAAACATATTCAATTCATTCACTTTGATAATCAATTACACTTGAAAATGTAGTTTATAATGATTAAAACACTTTTACAGACTCAATAATAAACCTAGAGAGAACACACACAGGGAGGGAAAACAAAATGACCAAAAATTACATTTCAAAAATTGATTCGACCTTATATAGACCTGCACATTCGCCCAATTGAGTTGGTCGAACGTGCAGGTTCGACCATTCGACATGGTCGAACCAAGACATTACAATAGATAAATTCTTCCTTCGACCTCCCTGTGTACCTTTTACCCTTCTGATCCACCTTCGACCATTCTATAATTCACCTTCGACCGTTCGACATTAAACAAAACATTATGTAATCCGCAATCCAATAGCATTTGTCGCATTATGTGCATCTACACGTAAAAACTTTAATTCTCCAAATCGACTTAGAAAACCTTAATGCCTTAGAATCCTAGATACCTTAAACTTTTATGAAATTCCTCTTATTAGTATTCTTATACGTTATAGGTAGAATTATTCGGAATTCTCATTCCTTATCCCATGACAGCTTAAGTTGGATTTTGATCGCTTTCACAAACTATGAGTTTACTTATCCCCTTTTTCATTTTTACACTTTTGGGGTGAAACATGTAGACATATACAAACTTACACATTAACTTACACATAATATTTTATATGTTTACAATTCATATATGTGTCTCGTTATCTTTGTGCTTTATGCTAGGCTTAAACGTAGTTACTTACATTATTTACTAGAAATTGTTTTACTCAAATGCTTAAATGCTCAAATCGACATAACACATGTTGCGGTGCCCATATAATTTTGAAACGTGTTAGTATGCTTTATGTGAATCATATTCGTTTGACTTAATCATGTTTGTATACTACGTGTTTACATACTTCCTTGATAAATCTTAAAACATGAGTTGTAGAACATATTCTTTAAACTTATATTATATGTATATAAACCAAGTATGCTCACCGACATGTTGTATGTTGACAAAATTATTTTCGTACACGTCTTAGGTTTATGCTTGTTGACTATGTTAGAACTTGGGACGTAGATGAAGTGTTCATTAGAAGTTGTTGTTACATATGTAATCTCATTTTTTTGTGAACAATTTATAATTAATCTTATTTACACTTTACTGCCAGGAGCTTTTGAACAATCGTCACTACGACACCCCAATGATTCCGCCATTGATTGGGGTGTTACATATTAATGTGTGGTTAATAATAACAATATAAATCTAAGTCAAGGTAGTTAATACCGGTTATGTGACACACCGGTTAGAAGGTTGACTATTGGTAGTTATATGGATCTGTGAACAGTTGTGACAGTTAATTCCCGCCTGTTCACTTTGTATAAATAGGGTTAACTATCATTAATAAGCATTATTGATTTCAATTATATATCATTGTTGTTGTTTATGCCTAAATTCAACATTTAGATCTTTCACACCTCGCCAGATAACCCGGCATGGGGGTTGTTGAAATTATAACTCAACTAATACTTCAAGGACGTAAAGTAAAAGTTTGTTTTGCATGGGGTGTTTAATATGCATGCAACGGTCCTAAGTTTTAAATAAGCATTAACAGAATCCCATTGGAGTCCAGTCAATAAGAAGACCAAGTTTGCTGCAATTAGTTAGCCAAGTTTGTTATTTTTATTGTTAATTAAGTTGATCCTTGCTTCTGTCATTTGTATCGGGTATTCTAAAAACTTACTCACCAATAACAATAGCAATTACAATTGACTAGGGGTGTGCAAAAAAACCGAATTAACTGAACCATAACCAAATTAACCAACAAAACCGAACCGAAAAAACCAAAAACCAAACCAAATAAAAAATCTACGGATTGGTTAATTATTTTTCTAAAAACAAAAGTAGCTAGTCCGTTATGGGTATCAATTTTTACATACCCACCATAACCGAACCGAACCGACATGTAGTAAAATCTTTGTCGGATTTTGGACTTTTCACCAAAATAGTTTTTTGAATTTATAGGTCATATCGTTTCGGTTGAACGTTTGTTTGAATTTATAGATTCATATCATTTTCATTAAATATTCAGTAATAATCAATATTAATAGTATAGATTATATGTAGTTTTTAATGGTATATAATATACAAATATCTTAAAATGTGTACTAGCAATTTATTATTTATTAAAAAAAATTCAAACCCAAACTTTTAGACCCGAATGCACAATTTTATTTTTTTGTGCTGTTTTTAGCTTGGCTAAATTTCATGGTTAACCGACCAAGAACCACCCACCATCACTTTTATAACCGATCAACCAAAACTGCCATAACCGATTGGGATATGTTAAGAGGGACTGCTGGTTTAATGAGGAGGCTCAAGTGAATATAGCAAATCAAGAAACCAATGAACTAGAAACTAATGAAGAACAATATCGCTTCTTGACATTTACTTCAACACAAATTGAGGTTACAAAAACTCAACCTTTCTTACTAATGACAAAACTCAGCAGCACCATATGTTTTAAATTTTTTTATGGCTTATTGATTCTGTGTTCCAATCATATGACTGAATCAAGACAAAGTTGTAAAAACCTCAATGAAACTTCCTAACGTTCTGTAAAACTTGATGATAAGAAAGAAATAATGGTAGAAGGAATTGGTCAAGTGAAAGTTAACACACCTAGTGGACAATACAAACTGATTGATGATGTCTATTATGCCATACAACTTGAGTATAATTCTATAAGTGTGGGAAAACTCATGAGAAAAAGCTATGCTCTTTTATTTGATGATGATGCTTTTATCATAATCAATAACAAGACTTGTATCACATTAATGAAAGTTGGGTTAGAAAAGAACAATATGTTTCTCATGGACCTAACGCTATGTTCCAGAGTTTCATCTAAGGAGGGGAGAGAAAGGATCTCCCTCCTCTTCCTTTCTCTCCAGTTCCTTCCAAATTGGAAAGATTGAAAATCACCCCAAAAAGCTCTATATTATCCCTCGCATTCTCTCCCTTTCCATCCTACAAAAAACTCTGAAACACATTTTTCCCCCACTTCCTTCCCAATCCCTTATCTTCCCCCTTAAATGAAACTGTGGAACACAGTATAAGACTCATAATGAAGAACCAAGCAAATAAGATAGTGCAACAATTCTGTGGCATGAAAGATATGTTCATCTTCATTATCTAGGACTTTAACTACACAGTCAAGGTATGGTTTATGATCTACCAAAGTTAAGGTTTTGAGTAAATGTGAAGTTTTTGTTCTTGGAAAATAAGCCAAGCAACCAATTCACACAAGTACTTGGCGTGCTAAGCATAAACTTGAATTGGTCTACTCTAATTTTTGTGGACCAATGCAAGTGTCAAGTATAGAGGGCAACAAGTATTTCTTACTGTTTATAGACAATTATTCAAAGTTTAAACACTTTAAAGCATTGGTAGAAAAAGAAAGTGAATGCAAGATCAATATATACCCTCGAGACTGATTGAGGTGGTTAATACACTTATAATGAATTCAATAAATTCTATGAAGATAATGGAATTAAAAGGATCATGAACCCTCATTATACTCCAAAAACCAATGTAGTAAGTGAAAGGAAGAATAGATATGTACTTTGGCTCATGAAAAGCTTTATGAAATCTAGAGGTTTACCTAAGTATGGAAAACACCTTATGAAGTTTGGACAGGTGTGAAACCACATGTGAAGAATTTGAAAGTTTTTGGATGTATTGCCTATTCACCTTATGAAGTTTGGACAATTAAAACATAAATTAGATGGCCATTCTGAAAAGTGCATCATGATATATTATACATCTCAACCACTTGGTTAGTACAGGCTTTATAATCCAGTCACTAAGAAGATTTTAAGTAGAAGGGGTCCAAAGTTCTTTTAAAAGTCCAGTTAGGATTAGAAAGGCAAACTGGTGAGTGAGATTGATTGTGAGAACATCTCCTATGAATCCACTCAATCAAATCATGCAGAAACAAGTAGCACATCTCAAGCAAAACTTTCCTGCAATGCCCTCAAATGAAGCTACTCAGTGTACATAAGACTCATCCAGTTCAAGTTCAGGTGTACTTAATTATAGAAGTCTGCATGATATTTATGCTAACTGTCAGTTTGCACTCCCTGCAGCTGATCCAGATACCTATGATGAAGCTTCTAGAAAGAGAGAATGGCAAGAAGCCATGAATGATGAAATGTCACACCCTCAAATTCCACGTGCGGGGTTTTACCGCGAGGCGCGTGACACACCAGGATCTCAGTCAACGATCACAATAAACATACAACAAACATGCATTCATAATTATATTTAAAACCAAAATATCATGCTTTGAGCTGTAAACCAGCAGCGGAAGCATTCTTGTTTACAACCAAAAGACATATCATTGTTTACAAAACATTGTTTAATATGCTTCAAAATATTAGACGCTGTGCATGACTCCGTGCGCCTAGCCCATTGACTGCTACCTTAGCGACCTGAGAAAACATGCCAAAAATGTCAACATATAATGCTGGTGAGTTCACAGGTTTTCTTTTATAAAGTGTTGTTATAAGTTCGGTAAGATCATTTCCGTTACTACTATGTTATGAGAACGTTAGCTAGACGTTAAGTATTGCTACTACTGCGGTTGGGAATCCATTACTAAACCGGTATAAGTGTTGAAGCCAGCCCAGACGGACGGGATTACCGATGCCTCGGTAACCCCCAAAGTGTTAGAGACAATATGCACCCGCCCGGCTCCCAGCCGTCGGGTGGGGTTTGTAAGGCCCAATAGATCTATCCACATTTCCCCCGTTGTGCATCCCCGCACATTCATGGTTCCCCCCTGGGACTTTCTGTAAAAGCCGCATAGTACGTGAAATAACCATAGTATAACATGATCTATGATGAGTAATCAAAATAAGTAGCATGTTTCTCCCCCGAAAGCAAAACGGTAAAAGTGGGGCTGTGACACTCACCTTGGATTGCGTTACTTGAAAACAGTTAAGTAATTATGCTATGATAGCCCCAATTAGCGGCGACCTATCATAAAATGTGTATAAGTATCCGGACTAATAACCCGTGGGTTAACTAGTCCCCGAATGTCCAGACCGTGACCATAAACGTTTGAAAACATCTTTAACTTTTAAACTGACCGTGCCAGACAAGACCCGACATCCCATTGGTGACCCGACATCCCACGTGTTAGGTAAATACAAGACATCATGCAACATATGCAATTAAACACTTAACACGCGCAATAGTTCACCTAGTCTAGCATAATGTCCGATTAACGCATAATCAGGTCCGAACACGTCATACTAAGTCATTGGGTGTATCCCGGGGCTCCTAGCATGTTCCTAGGTGTCAAATCGTGTTTCGGGATGTCAAAACGCGTTTACGACAGCAGTACACGCGATTGGGAAAGTCAATACGCGAGTAGCATCAACCTATTGGCGATTAGGGGCCCAATCGCCTGTTATATCAGACGATTAGGGTCCTAATCGCCTGAATGTCTGCACAATCGCCCTCAGCATCAGGCGATTAGGATTCCTAATCGCCTGCTGCTGCTGTGTAACAGATTTTCGCGCGTTTAACCCTCCAAATCAGATCCGAAACATGCAACAACACCCAATATCAAACCTAAATCATTTACCAACCCATTTCAAGCAAAAACCCCCAATTTACCTCTGCTCTAACGGGCTCGGTGCGATTATTTCCAAAAATGGCAAAGTACTAGGTTTCACCAACCAACCTTATCTTTCCTTAAATGGAAACAATCAGATTTCATCTCCTACAAGTTGCAATTCATCATCCCTATGTTATATCATCATCCTAACATGATTTCTAACCACAAACAAGCAATGAATCACATCATACATCCTATTCTTCAAGAATTACCCAAATGGGTCAAAATGCATACTTGCACCTAAACATCATATCAAGGGCTTAAACTCATAGATAATCATCCTAACAACACTTACATATCAGAAGTACAACAAATTCATGGAAACATTCATGTTATAATCACCAACAATCATCATATGCACAAATACTTCACATATAGCAAGTATTATGGTGTAGACTTGTTTTAGAACTCTTTTCAAAGGGTTTTAAAGACACAAACTTAACAAAACAAGGTCTGGACTTTTGGGGAATCAAAACAACAACTTTACAAAGGTGTAGGATAAAGAACACACCTTGGATTTTGTTAAAGAAAGGTGTGTAGGCTTGGAGATGGTGATTTTTGTAGCAAAATGAGTTCCAGAGATGTTTCAAGGTGTGTGGGTGGCTTGGGATCAGTTAGGGTTGTTCTAAGGGTGTTTGGGGAGTTAAGGGTTCTATTTATAGGTGTTTTGACCCGAGTTCAGCACTGTAGGCGAGTAGCATTCCAGATCAGGCGAGTAGGGACCCTACTCGCCTATGTTCATGCGAGTAGGCCTCCTACTCGCCCCAAGTCCCTTGTAATCGCCTATGTTCACGTGATTAGGAGTCCCCCCAGACTCCTAATCGCCTATAATGTGCTGGAATGGGTTTTTGGCGCGTTAAACACTATTTTAACATATATAAATACGTATTCACATACCGATAAGTCACATAATGATTCCAAACATATAATGCATGATAACTAACACGTTTACATCCGTTCACCAATTCCCGGGACTCGAGACTCGTGTGTGCATTAAACCCGGCGATTCCACGAATCACCAATCCTTGTACCCATGGTTATGGACCGACTCCTGATGGTTCCCAGAATCATCATACCGACTCAACTGACCCCGTTAAGTACGTAATATGCATGACTCGCTAAGGTAGACTTACTAGTTTAGTCAACGTTACTAACCTTAGTTTGCCGGGTATCACAAGAAATGAGCTCAATCGTAAAAAATGATACTTGGAGTTTGCTTGATCAACCAAAACAAACAAATTTGATTGGTGTTAAATGGCTATACAAGGAATTGGGGTTGTCACACCCTCAAATTCCACTTGCGGGGTTTTACCGCAAGGCGCGTAACACACCAGGATCTAAGTCAACGGTCACAATAAACGACACCTAAATGAGAAAAGAACGTAAACCAAACCATGCAGTTTTTAAAACGTAGGGGAAACATAATTTAAGTTTACAACCCAAAGTAAAGATAAGTAGTTTAAAATAGTTAATGTTAAACAAAGACATAAAAATAGTGATGGATGTTGTGCGACTCCATGCATCCTAGCCATGTGCAGCTACCTTAGTGACCTGAGAAAACATGTTAAAATGTTTCAACATGATATGCTGGTAAGTTCACAGGTTTTTATAAAAACAATTCCATAAGTATGAAAGATCATATTCGATATTACTATGTTATATGAACGTTAGCTAAACGTTAAGTATGTTACGACTGCGATTGAAACCATTGCTAACTGTGTTATTCCATAAGTGTGTACCCTTTGGACTATCGTCATCCCTGTAGGCCTTGTATGTTCAAGACAACATGCACCCGTCTAACCTCCAGTTGACCCAAGTGGGGTTTTTCAGGCCTAATAGATCTATTCACATTTCCCCGCTATATACCCATATTAGTGGTTTCCTTGGGATTTAGATGAGTCGCATAGTAAACAAATGATAACACTAGTAAAACATGATGTTTAAGTAACCAAAATGTGTAGCATGTTTCTCTACCATGAGAAAATATGTAAAAGTGGGGTTGTGAAACTCACCTTACATTCTTCAAAAATAGACAATTGACCGTGTGATGATCGTCCCTAATACCGGCGACCTATCATAAAATGCTTATAAGTGTGTTAACTAATAATCCGTGGGTTAACTAGTCTCTGACTGTCCAGGCCATGACTGTGTATGTTTAAAACGTGTTTGAATGTTTGACTCGACCACACAAGACAAGACCCGACATCCCGTTGATGACCCGATGTACCCGTGTTAGTCAAATACAAGTAAAAAACTATTCGCGTGTTGATACGCACCTTATACGAATAACAGTTTGCAAAACCTAACATATAGTTCAAATAATGCACGTAGGAATTATAACGCGTGTTCTGAGGTTCCTAGACATGTCACAGGGCTGGAAATATGTTTCTAGGTATCAAAACATGTTACGGGGTTCCAAATCGCACTTCCGGCATCAAAACACACGACTGACCATTAAAACACACGTCTAGCATCAAAACAGGCGACTATAACTCATAGACGCCCCAAAACCAGAATAGTATGGGAGCTAGTCGCCCTAAACTAGGCGACTACTATGAAACCATAGTCACCTACTCTGCAGGCTAGGTGCCATTTTGCGCGCGAAACCCTCCAAATCAGATCCGAATCACGTTGTGACACCCCAATCATTAAACAACCCAACCCTATCAATAATCCCCCAAATAATCATTAGTTTAACACGTTAATTGCAAGTATTACACAAAATAGGATAATATTTTGGATATGTCACATCATTGTATGAAAACATTACCCTAAATAGCAAATAATCATATTTCATCACATAATCATGTTCCAAACATCATCATGTTATTGTTATATCACTCTAGCATAATCCCTAACAAGTTTCAATCATCAAAGCATCATATATCATCATAAATCCTTCTAACACCTTCAAACGGGTCAAAACTCATATTATTTATAAAACGCATCAAACAACCATCAAAACATGAGATAATCATCCTAGCAAATATCCTATATCATCAACATAAAAAGTACACAAGAATCCCGATGTATTAAATCATTAAAAACCATTTCAAGCTTGTGTTTTTATTAAAAACTAATGTAGATGTTTAGATATAGGTTAGAATCTGTTTTCAGAGGTTTTCAAAGATAAAAAAACTTATTAAAACCAGGTCTGGAACTTTAGGATTCAAAATAATGACTTAAACAGAGCCTAGGGTGAATAACACACCTTATATCTTGCTTTAAAATGATGTTTTAAGCTTGGAAATGGTAGATTTAGGGCAAAAAAAAAAAAAATAGGTTTCAGAGGTTAAGGATGGTGTATGAGCACTTTGGGGCGAGCTAGGATTGCACAAATGATGTTTTGCAAGTCAAAGATGGAATTTATAGGTGTTTTTAGTCGTGCCAGACATTCTGGGGGACTATGGGTTACAGGAGGAGAGTATGAACCACGGTCGTCCCCTTTTCACACTACTATGAATCATAGTTGCCCCCTTTTTACACTACTATGAATCATAGTCGTCCCCTTTTTTCATACTACTATGAATCATAGTCGTCCCCTTTTTACACGACTATGAATCCTAGTCGTCCCCTATTTACACGACTATGAACCATAGACGTCCCCTACAGGGCTGTTTGGTTTTTGACGCGTTATTTGTTAATTTAACACATTAATTCACGTATCTACATATCGACAAGTTATATAATGATTGTAAAATACTTATTACTTGTTAACTAACACGTTTACGTTAATTCACCAACCTCCAGGACTCGAGACTCACGTATGTGAGTTTTTACCCAGTGATCCTCCGAATAACCAACCCTTGGACATATGTGTATAACCGACTTCCGATGATTCCCCAGACCATCGAACGAGGAATCATCATAATGACTCAAATGGACTCCCCGTGATTCCCGAATCATAGAATTGACTCAACTAGACTAGTTAAGTATGTTTCAGAAATGTTTTGCTAAGGTAGACTTATAAGTTTGATATAAGTTATTAACCTAAGTATGCCACCAGTCCAATCCAATCCGTTCCAGAATTGCGAACGGTCCGACATAACGAGGATTCAGTTTACCATGCTTCCCAAAGCGTATAACGCCCTTCCATGGATAAACTTTCAAAAGTACCCTGTCGCCGACTTGGAATTCCAACGGTTTGCGATGACGATTGGTATAGTTCTTTTGACAGAAGTTACTAGTGAGCTGGCTCTCACCCACTTCACCCCAACAGAGAGGAGACCGACATTTACGCCCATTAAGAGCCTTGAACGGAGCTGCCTTGATGCTAGAATGGTAACTGTTGTTGTAAGAGAAGTCCACCAATGGTAGGTGATTCTCCCACCCTTACCAAAATCGATAACACAGGCCCGGAGCATATCCACCAAAGTTTGAATTGTCCGCTCACTCTGACATTAGTTTGTGGATGATAAGTCGTACTCATATCCAACCGAGTACACAAGGATTTTTGCAACTCTTGCCAGAAATGAGAAGTAAAATGAGAATCACGATCTGAAATAATAGACACGCGCACCCCGTGCCCAGAAACCACTTAAGATAGAAGCGAGCCAACCGCTCCAACTCATCATTTTTCTTAATAGCCAAGAAGTGTGCGGATTTAGTCAACTGATCGACAATTACCCAAATAGTATCACAACCACTTGGTGAATTCGGAAGCTTGGTCGCAAAATCCATTGCGATTCGTTCCCACTTCCAATCAGGAATTTCAGGTTGCTGAAGGAGACCAGATGGCTTCTGATATTCAACCTTGAATTTAACACAAGTCAAACACTTGCTTACATACAAAGCTATATCAGTCTTCATGTTTGGCCACTAATAAAGTATCTTCAAATCATGATACATCTTATCGGAACCTAGATGAATAGAGTACCAAGATTTGTGAGCTTCGTCCAAGACAAGCTCCGGCAATTTACCGAAAAGGGAATCCAAACGCGCTCTACAAAGTAATGTAGGCCGGCAGGCCTAAGTTCAAGATGCTTATCTACACCATGAATGGTTTCAACTTTAAGGTTTTCCTCATTCAAAGTTTTTTGTTGTGCAGAATGGATTCGTCCAGGCAAACCAGAATGAATGGTGATCTGCAAAGCTCGAACACGATGAGGTTTAACGGATTCCTTCCTTCATAAGGTTTTTGCGACAACATTCGCCTTACTAGGATGGTACTTGATATCACAATCATAATCGTTCAGGAGTTCCACCCATCGACGTTGTTGCATGTTCAAATCCTTCTGATCAAAGATATGTTGAAGAATCCTGTGATCGGTATAAATGGTGCACTTAGTACCTGATGTGCTTCGTTTTAGTAATTAGTAATGATGTCATTTTTACTGGTGCAAAAAACATGATGTGTTAATTCAAAACATTGGGTCCTACTTTTTAGGCACTTCCCAAACCACCGCCAAGTCATTCGTTTAAGCACTAGGTTCTCTAATTTATCTTCTTAAATTAATGTAAAGGCTTAATTTCGACCGGGAACACCATCCACCTCATTTAGCTCTTCCTTTCCGTACCGAAGGATCTCTCTTATAGTCAGCATGAGTGACAGCGTATCCTCTAAGAAGTTCACGGCTTTGTACTAACGAGAACTAGATAAAATATTCTTGTTAAATTTATTTTTAAAAAGTGACAACTTAATAATTTATTGATTAGATAAATTTTTAGCTTGGTTTAGTGAGCATATGACTTAACAAACCCAACCCATAACCTCACGAGATGAATGAAGTCCTTAACAAATGTGGAACATAATTCTAAGGGTGTGCAATCCGAAGATCACTGGTGCACCCGTAGGGAATCCTCCTTTTTCCAAGAAAGTCACTCATGTATCTGGTAAGAACCATAAACGTGTCACTTGGATCTGGTCCACTTAAGAAGCCATTTCTTGAACCCAATTTGAATATCAGAAGCCTGAAGGATCTGTCTTACTACCGGTTTCCTTGCCTTGGATCTAGCTCAGGAGTACAAGAAGCCGATCGAACCCCATGATAGTTTGTTTTATTACTTAATTTATGGTTGATTTTAAAGGTTTATCAAGTTAATCATTAATTGAACCTGTCACAAAGAAAAACAAACAAGAATTAGTTAAGAAGATAAACACACCGAATAACTAAAAATAAGCTACTAATAATAATAAAAGTCTACAAATCGAAATAGCTACGAAAGATACTAGATTGATACAACCATGAATGATAATCAAAACAAGAACATGGAAGCTTCCAACTCATAGACAAGCCTTCCACCTCCTTGATCATATGTATCTAATGTGATCTGCGTGAACCTCGATGTTTTATTGCACGTAACTACTCCTACGGTTCCATTCTCGTCAAGATGATCAAGGTGCCTTACCTTGGTGGGATGTTACGATGGCCCTAAGACCTCCCACAAGACCCCAAGATCTCTGGAAGAAGCTTGGAAGTCGTCCCAAGAAAGCTCTTGAAGGAAAAGGAAGGAACACCAAATGATTGAGTTGAACTTGCTATATATAGAGCTACCAAACATTGCACGGGCGTGCCATTTGGTGGTGCACCGCCTTACACTGCCCCATGTATGTTCTGTTGCTGCATGATCTGTCTTGTTTGTACTTTTGGTCGTGCACGGGCGTGCCAAAGAGTGGGCACAAACATGCTAGCCAACAAAGTGAGTTTTCTTGGCTCCTAAGTTGGCAGCTTTGTCTTCTAGCGTGTCAACCCCGAGTCAATTTTATCATCGTTTGAACCCCGAGAAAGACTTTACACATACTTGGAACATGCTTCCCGTCTTGTATTCTCAGGAATCTCCGGTTTTAGCTGTTTTGGCCCAAAAATCGTATATTTTCGAGTTGGAACTCCAATTTTCTAAAAAACACAAATTGGAATGATTAAGTAGCTATAATTATCAATTGAAGCTCAATTTTGCCCTATTATGAGACTATTTATGCATGTTTTATATGTGTAATTGATGGCACATAAGTACCGTACAAGTAATGTCTCCAGATTTTCAAAGCAAAGATAACCACAACCAATTCCAGATCATTGGTGGTATAGTTCTTCTCGTGAACTTTAAGCTGACGAGAAGCATAAGCAATAACCTTCTCGCATTGCATCAACACACAACCGAGACCTTGAATAGAAGCATCACAATAAACAACAAAATCATCCGTACCCTCAGGCAAGGATAAGGTAGACGCATAACATTGTTTAAGCTTCAACGTCTGAAACGCCGACTCTTTAGAATCACCCCAGTCGAACTTCCTATCCTTCTGGGTAAGAGATGTGAGGGGTTAAACAATCTTAGAAAATCAGTCAATGAAACGACGATAGTAACCCGCAAGACCTAGAAATTGTCTTAACTCAGTTGGCATCTTTGGTGCTTCCTAGTCTTTGATGGCTTCTATCTTGTCGGGATCGACATGGACTCCTAGTTCATATACCACATGACCAAGAAATTGGACTTCGCGCAACCAAAAGTCACATTTGGGGAACTTAGCATAGAGCCATTCTCTTCTAAGAAGTTCCAAGACTAGACGCATGTGTTCCTCGTGCTCAACCCTACTCTTGGAATATATCAGAATGTCATCAATGCAAACAATGACGAATTTATCAAGATTAGGCTTGCAAACACGGTTCATCAAATCCATAAATACTGCTAGGGCGTTGGTGAGGCCAAAAAGCATGACCAAGAACATAAAATGACCATAACGGGTTCGAAAGGCAGTCTTTAGAATATCCGCATCATGTACCCTAAGCTGATGGTACCTGGACCTCAAATCAATCTGCGAGTAAATCTGGAACCCTAAAGCTAGTCGAATAAATTATTAATACGGGGAAGTGGATATCAGTTCTTGATTAGTACCTTGTTCTGTTGGATCAGTCTGCTCTTTAACAGTTTACTTGCTTGTGAACACTTATGTGTTTTGCAAGTTTAATCAGTTTTGCACAGAGGAATAAGTATATAAAGTTTCTTTATCAACAGGAGTTATTACTCCCCTTGGATGTTTGTAAACTAAAGACAAGTTATTGAGAATCTAAGTACTGAATGCAAATGACAATAGATAAGCAGATAGATTCTCAGTTAATTAAATGGAAATAACAAGTAAGAGTTTTGAAGGATTTCAGTTTCCAATTAAAATCAATGTCTAAAACAGAGGGCTGAACCCATCTATTTATAGACTTACAGATGCATGAACCTTGTTACAAAAGCAAGTCTGCAACAAGTTGCAGACTTGGAACTTGTACAAAATGATAAAGTAATAATAAACAATTAAACTACTGAAATATAAGGGCGGTGGAAAGATTATATTACAAGTGCTGATGAATGACAAACTACTGATGAGTAGTTTGTCTTCAGTAGTTCTTCAGTAGACTTGTCTGGTTTGACTTCAGAACTTCTGATCTATCTTCTACAGTACTTGTTGAATCCTTCTTCAGTATTTGTGTCTTCTTTCTTCAGTAGTTCTATACTTAGAATAATTTGGCAGAAGTATGAATTAGACTAAGGTTTGCAAAAAATGGTTTCTTCAATCCTTTCTGTCCTTACAATCTCCCCCTGGATTGATGAAGCCAAAACCTTATCTAATTCCTTATTGTTTTCTTCTTCTGTCTTCAACTATCTTCCATATTTCTTTGAACATGGAATTCTTTAGTTGATTCAGCTGTTCATCTGTGAGAGATCCTTGTTGAGGTTCAAGATGTTGAATTGTAAGCAAGTCTTGCGTTGATAGATTTTTCAGTTCATTCATAGATTTGAAGGCCTTGTTTGAAAGATCTCTTCTTGTCACCAATACTGAGTTGGAATCAGTGAAGGACCATTTTATGATCAGAACTTTAGATCTGTCAAAATCTGAAGTATAAGGGACCATGCTGGATCCCTAGGATGTTCCTGAGTGTTGGATGTTTTCTACTTCAGTGACTCTCAGGTGGGATTCACTTATGTCTTCTGTTTGCACCACATCAAGTAATTTAAATGTAGGTAAGTGATGTTCAGTAACTACCTTTGTGTGCAGTCTATCAGTTATAGTCTTCTGGATTTGGTAAGAAAATGTTGAAGGATCCTTGAACTATGTTATCAGAGGCTTTTCTTCAATATCAAAGTCTCCATGTACAACTGTGTTGCTTTCCAGCAACACCATCTTGAAGTCAATCTTTGTATTGTCCTCTGGCTTTCTTTTGGTAGAAGGTCTTGATTGTTTAACACCAGAAGTTTTAACTACTAAAGTTTGACACTTCAGAAGTTTTGTACTTATCTGGATTTGCAGCCTTGCCAGCCTTGAATCTTATATATGTGTCAAATAGTTTTTCTTCTCTCCACTTTGACACTGAGGCTTTTGAACCATAGTTTTTGGCTACCAATTCTTCTATTATCTCAGCTCTCTTTGCCTTTCTATCTTTCTCTGTGGCAATCTTGTCAGCAACAATTTGAGCATTTCTTGTTAGCTCATCCATTGAGAGCCCTTTAAGTGAATAGGCTTTTGTTTTGCTGTTCTTTGTGATGAAAGACACCAGTTGTTGTATTTTGTCTTCTTCAGCAACTTTTTCAATCTTGGCTTGTCTATTCAGCTCTGCTTCATAAGCCTAAAGCTTTTCATTGTAGCTCATGTCTTCCCTTGCTTCCAGACTATTCCAGATCTCATCTTCCTTAGCCTTTCTTTGGGCTACAAGTAAACTCTTCTCTAGTAGTTCTTTGGACTCTGAAATTGGAGAAGGGTTCAGTACAGTCATTTGAGTTGTTGTAGGCCTTGGAATAGGAGTTGGTTGTTGTTCAGTTGGTTTGGAAGGCTCTTCAGTTGTTTGTATGTTGGAAGTGTTAACTACTGAAGTGTTGATAGAAGTATCAACTACTAAAGGATTGTCTTCAGTACTTTCTGTGTCTTTAGAAGTTTCTTCATTATGGCCTTGGGAAGATTCAGCTTCAACTTCAGTTGTAGAAACTAGCCTCTCTTGATCTTCTTTTTGTTTTTGGGCTTTTTCTAGCAGTTGTTGTTGTTGTAGAGCAACTCTTGCCTTTATCCTGGCTTCCAGTGACTCCCTTGGTTCCTTAATTTTCTCCCCCTTTTTGGCTTCATCCACTTCTGGAAGCCTGCTAGGTTGAGAAGTTCTACCAGATAACTCAGCAAGCTGTCTTAAATTGTTGTCAATTTTGTTGGACAGCTCACCTAGTTTCTTGTTTATCACCACAAATTGAGTTGTGATTTTCAACTCCCAAGAAGTTGTGAAAGATTTGAGTTGATTGGCTATTAGGGTGTTTATCATCTGGTATAGAGCACCATCTGGGTTGTATAGGTGGTTCAGGTCTATGCTTGATGACCCAGGGAATTGGGTAGACATTTTTAGTGAGGGGGGTGTTTTGAGGTGATCTTCAGGATGTACTGAAGATGCCACTTTAGGGGAATCAGGGATCAAGTGGACTTTAACCTGATCTAGTGTGACCAGCTCTTTGAGCTTAGAGACACCAGGTGCAGGACCTTCACTAGTAGCGGTCAATTCATGTTTTGTGGAGTGTGAATCATCATCCAAATTAATGGAATCATCTAAATCCCTGATGATGTCCTCAATGAGGACAGTATCACTTATATCATGAGCTGGGCCCAACCTAGTTGTCTCATGAACCTCTTTTTCTTGGTTCTGAGGATTTCCTACCTCAGGCATAAAGCCTTCATCAGTAGTTGCCACAAGTGAGGTCTTAGCTATGTTACTTCTATCCTCAGGTCCACCACTGGGTGGTAAATGAGTAGTAGCAGCCTCAAATGTACCTAAGGTTTCTAAGTTTGGGCTTGGAAACCCTGGTTCATCCTCGTCTATTGGGTTAGGGCTAAAGACATCCACATTCATGTCAGAGTCTGAAGGTATGTCCCCTATTTGATGTGGTTGTTGGGGACTGACATGTTCTAATGGGATAGTCTCTTTTAGCCCAGAGAGAAGTTTGGCAATTTCTATGGTTGATGGTTCAGGTCCAGTAGTTTGGGGTAAAGGTTCAGCAGTTTCAATAGAAGGGTCAGTAGCGCCTGGTACTCGAACATTGGCTCGAGGCATTTTCTCTACCCCTTCTTACCCTGAAACAGCAGGGTCACCTTTTTCTTGAATTTCTTTCTTTAAAAAATAACGGTAATTGGGGCTCTTGTGGGGGTTTTTGATGGATGAGACTGAGAGGATGTTTCAGTCACATCTTTAACAAGTGCAGATTGCACATTAGCAGTTTAAGGCATCTCAACTTCCTAAATTTCCTTTCTTTTAAGGTTGGTGGGTTTTGGTTTTTGTTGTTTGGGTTTCTTGGCCTTTTTGGGTGAGGGTTTGGAAGATGATGGTTCCATGGGGACTGTTTCTTGTTCCCATTGGTCATCTTCTGGCCAGGCAACCGGTTTGTTATGCCTTGAGTATGCTTGTGAGGTTAATGGGTTTAAAACAGTTGTTTTTCCCACAAGCACCTCATCTCCAAGTTCTTTAATTATGCAATGCATTATGAATCTTGGATACAACAAAAACTTCTTTTTAGAATTTAGGTGATGTAACACCAACTCATTAAAGAAAAGTGTTGATGCCCTGAATTTTATTTCATTCACAATGGAATGAAAAATTGGTTGAAAAGTGGAGGGCATCTAATCATAAGATCCTGTTTTTGGACTCAGACACATGATTATGTAATGAAACAAAAGTTTGTGTTTTGGTTCAAAATATCTCTTAAAAATGGTTGCATGTGAGAGAGTACCTTGGTAACCACACTCTATAATGGTTAAATGAATTTCAGAGTTTGAAAATTGATCTGGTGCATCCACATCATCCAGACCCTATCTAATTCCCAAAGTAGCCAGTGTGATTGCCATTACTTTCCCTTGGATAGTTGATTTGAGGGAAATCACTTGATCATTCACTGTCACCGTCTCTGCGTTCGCCCAGAACTCATTAAGAGTTTCAGTATGGATTGGAGGATCAATGGTAAGGGCAGTGAAGTATTGGGATTTGACGACTAAATCAATGATTTCGTCGTATTGGGACCAGGCTTCATGTTTCTCAAAGTAGCCTCTTTGATTGTGTCCCTGTTTCAGTATAAGAGCCATGTGGTTTGTGTGTGGGTGGATAGAACAGTGTTTTTGTTTTGCAGGTTAAGGGTTTGAGAGTGTTTTTGAGAGAGAAGGATGGAATTTTGCTTTTTGAAAGGATAAGTGTTGGAAAAGGTGTTTATCAAAAGTTTATAACCGCCCTAGGTCAAACTTCTGAAGTGGGAAATGTCTGATTTACCCTTAATGACAAAACTGCTGATGAAGAACAACTTTCATCAGTAGTTCCCATTTTCTCTTCAGTAGTTTGTTAACAACTGATGAGAATGTTTATAAACACTTTATTCATAACTTCTGAAGTTTATTTTATCAGAAGTTAATCATTTTTCAGAAAATATTCTCATACTGATGTTTTGTAAATCTATAGTTTGTCTCTCTTTTTGCTTTTCAGAAGTTTTAACACAGACAGATGTAAGTGAAAAATAAAATATGTGCAGAAAAATAAAAGAAACACTTACAAATTTAGCATCCCAAGCATGGATACTAACTTCGGAAATGTTGATGTTTCAAGGGGTTTAGTGAATATGTCAGCTATTTGATTAGCTGTTGTCACGTGCTTCACTTCAATCTTGCCTTTTTCATAGCAATCTCTTATGAAATGATACCTGATTTCAATATATTTAGTCTTTGAGAACTGAACAGGATTTTGAATGATGCTAATGGCAGATTTACTGTCTACAAGCAATGGTGTCTTGGTCTCTTTGATTCCATAATCAAGAAGTTGATATTGGAGCCATTGTATCTGTGATGTACAACTTGCAGCTACAATGTATTCAGCTTTAGCAGTTGAAGTTGCAACAGATGTTTGCTTCTTTGATTGCCAGGACACTAGACAGTTTCCCAAGAATTGACAACCACCAGATGTTGATTTTCTAGACATTTTGCACCCTGCATAGTCACTATCTGAAAAAGCTGATAACTTGGTATTGCTAGAAGCAGGATACCAAATTCCAAGTGTAGGAGTTCCTTTTAGATATCTGAAGATTCTTTTGACTGCACTAAGGTGTGATTCCCTAGGAGCTGATTGATATCTAGCACAGACACATGTTGAAAACATAATATCTGGTCTAGAAGCAGTTAGATATAAAAGGGAACCAATCATACATCTATACATGGTTTGATCAACCTGTTTTCCTTGATCATCTGGTTCAACTTGTGTGGTTGGTGTCATGGGAGCGGAACATGATTTACAGTCTTGTAAAGAAAATTTGTTCAATAATTCTTTAATATATTTAGATTGATTTATAAAAGTTCCATTTGGTTGTTGTTTAATCTGCAGTCCTAAAAAGTACTACAGCTCTCCCGTTGTACTCATCTCAAATTTTGATTGCATGAGTTTCTTAAATTCATCACATAGTTTTGTGTTTGTTGAACCAAATATGATATCATCAACATAAATTTAAACAAGTAAGACATGATTTCCAACATCCTTTATGAAAAGAGTTTTATCAATGGAGCCTCTTGTAAAGTTATTTTTGAGCAAGAAGTTGGAAAGTGTTTCATACCATGCTCTAGGATCCCGTTTTAGCCCATAAAGAGCTTTGTCCAGTTTGTACACCCACTCAGGATGAGAAGGATCCTCAAACCCATGTGGCTGACAGACATGCACTTCCTCTTTGATCTTTCCATACAAAAATGCACTTTTAACATCTATTTGAAAAACTTTAATTTTGTTGGAATTAGCATAAGCCATAAATAACCTGATGGCTTCAAGTCTTGCAACTGGAGCAAAGGTTTCATCATAGTGAATTCCTTCTTCTTGAAAATAACCTTGTACCACCAGTCTTGCTTTGTTCTTAATAATCATACCAGCCTCATCTTGTTTATTCCTAAAGACCCATTTTGTGCCAATTGGTAGCTTGTTTGGTGGTAAGGGACAAATTTCCCAGACCTGTTGCTTCCTGAACTAGAGCAACTCATCTTGCATAGCCTGCACCTAATTGTTGTCTTTGAGGGCTTCATGGTACTTCTTAGGTTCCAACTGAGAAATGAATGCTGAGAAGAAGCAAAAGTTGGAAAGCTGGTTTCTTATGAGAACCCCTGTTGCAATATCACCCATGATTTGATCCAACGGATGATCTTTGTGTTCAATCAGTTGTTGTAAATCACTGACAGGTGTAGGTTGCTCTTGTACTTCATCAAACAAACCACTGAGGTTTATGTAACATCGCAAAATTTTCCCCAAAGTTTTAATACATAAAAGGCCCTTATATATATATATATATATATATATATAATTTATTACACCTTTATCATTAATATTATACAAATGTGCCTAAGTCTTTATTTATCCTAACTCACAACTTATATACATACATAAATGTATATAAATAATAATAATAATAATATGATTCTAAATTCTTTTTTTTTTTCACATACAAGATTTTTTTTTAAATAAAGCCTTGAGTCAAATAGTCAAAGTCCTAGTCAAAGTCTTAGTCAAACAGTCAAAGTCCTAGTCAAATAGTCAATTCATCATAAAACCTTACTTTATGGTGTTGACCAATTTTAATGGCTATTTGAATCCAAAACTAGTATAAGAACCCACCTATGAACCATTACACTTGCCACCTCTAAATCGATTGTTTCAATCCGATTAAACTTTCCCTCATACTTTTCTTCTATAGTCTATTACTTCTATAATTGAAGCTTTGATTATAAGCTCTTGTAATTGGCAACTTTGGGGCTACACATATTCTATTTCTCGAGACTTAATACTTTGCTAAGGTGAGTTTACGTAACCATGTTTATGCGATTCTTTATACTTGCAACAATTATTTAAGCAATTCAACATGCATGTCTAGTAGTAAACTTAATTGCCTCATGAGTTAGTCAACAGTTTCAACGAGTTTCAACGAGTTTCAACATTTACATAATCATTAGCTATGGCCAAGCCGGCGATACTCAATAATAGATCTATTGGATTGACAATCCCACCCGGATACGTGTACCTCCTACATAGGTAACATGGGTGATTGTTATCGTTCAACATATTACTAAGGTGAACCGTAGATGACGGGATGGACCTAAACTAGTCAGAGGTTTGATTATGTCAACATATTATACTATTCATGTAGACTTAAATTTACGATAGACATACGAATTGCTAAACTTTTATTCTTAAACTTAATTGCTTGACATGGCTTATGTATTCTCACCAACTTCTAGTTGACCCCCCCATTTTTCCAAACTCAACGGGAAATACTGATGCTTGAAGTCTAGAGCTAGCATGAGGAGATATTTGAAGCTTTGTTTGATTATTTGATGTACGAATTCTTGTAGAACAATTGTATGTAATTTATTTAAATCATATAATGAAATTTATTATTCACCATGAGCTACTGAACAATCATCAATACGTGACATCCCGATGTTTCCGCCATCGGTTGGGGTGTTACAGTTTATAATGTCTGGTTCAGCTGTTTGAACATCTTCAGTAGTTGTAGGAGCTGAAATAGATGTTTGAGTTTGTACATCAGTAGTTGTTGAATCAGAAATATCTGAAACTTCTGATGATTTGAAAGTTGACTTAATGACTGTATTAGGAGTCCATGGTGCTGGATCCTCATCATCAAACCTTTGATCACCATTATAAGTAGGTTTGGATGAAGTGACAGTCTTTTCAGGTCCGAAATGGAAGCTGCCAAGGTCAAAGAATTCAGCAGGAGTGCTGGAATGAGAGTGTGTTTTGACTCATTGAACTTGACATTCAGTGTTTCTTTTACTATCTAGGTTCTTGAGTTGAAAACCTTGTAGGCTTTTCTAGTGGAAGAGTAACCAAGAAAATAACATGAATCAACTTTAGCAGCAAACTTTGAAATAGAGTCTTTAATGTTTAGAATGAAACATTGACATCCAAAAGCCCTGAAAAAAGAGATAAGGGGCTTAATGCCATGAAGAACTTCATAGGCAGTTTTGGAGTGTCTCTTGTTGACAAGGACTCTATTCTAAACATAACATGCAGTGTTGACTGCTTTAGCCCAGAAATACAATGGTAGTCCTGAATCAGCTAACATGGTTCTTGCTGCTTCAATTAGTGTCCTGTTCTGCCTTTCTACTACACCATTTTGTTCAGGAGTTCTGGGAACACTGAATTGTCTAATAATCCCTTTAGACAAACAGAATTCATCTAGAGTTTTGTTCCTGAACTCTATCCCATTATCACTTCTAATGGCTTTGACAGATAGAGAATATTGTTTCTCTATTTGTAGAATGAAGAACTTGATGATTTCAGCTGCCTCATCCTTGGAAAATAAGAAGAATACCCATGTGAATCTTGAATAGTCATCAATGATGACTAAGCAGTACTTCTTCTTACCAAGGCTCATGATTTTTACTTGCCCAAATAAGTCCATATGGAGTAGTTGAAGACATGCAGTTGTTTTAGATTCTTCAATAGACTTATAGGAGGACTTATGATGCTTTCCCTTTAAACAGGATACAAAGTGTTGTTGACACTGGTATACTTTCAAGGGTAGACCTCTGACCAAGCCCATTTTTATGACTTTAATTATGGTTTTAAAGTTCACATGGCCAAGTCTCCTGTGCCAGATATCAGTTTCCGAAGTTGATGCCCTTGAGAAGAAACAGGCAGTGTTGTTCAGTACTTTGTCCTTTTCAATGTCCACTGCATAGACATTGCCACATCTTTTGGCTATCAACAAAGTATGATCTTCAATGATCTTCTCTATCAACTTCTGGCCTTCTAGTGATATGATCTTGCATGCTGTCTTTGTGAAAAAGGAAGAATATCCTTTATCACACATTTATGACACCCTCAGCAAGTTGTACTCAAGGTTTTCAACCAGATTGACCTTGTCAAACTGTATTTTGCCTGAAGAGACATTGCCATGTCCTAGCACATATCCCTTGGCATTGTTCCCAAAGGATACAGATCCTTCTCTTTGACTGATAAAATTGTTTATCAGGTATCTGCATCCTGTCATGTGCATTGAGCCTCCACTGTTAACATACCAAATGCTATTTAAGTCTCTGGACACCCTCTACACAAAGTAGCAAATTAGTTAGATTTTGGAACCTAAGCCAGTTTGGCTTTGGGTTTGCTCTTGAGAACATTAACAGTTTGTTCTTGACCAAGTTGAGGAATCCATGTCTTTTTGGCAATTGATTTTACATTAAGAGCAATGGTGGTATCCTTTTGAGGACCACCATCAACCTTGGTCATCAGTAGTTGTACCATATTCATGAGATCTTTAATCTCAGTAGTTTGTGAAACTGCTGATGATTTAGGTCTAACAACTGAAAGAGAATTTTGAAAAAAAGACTGTTGTTGAGATTTCATCTTTTTCTGAGAAAAGGTGTTGCCTGGTTGTTGTTTCTTGGGAAGGAAAGTTTCTTCAAAATCATTTTTGAGTTGTTTTCCCACTACCAGTTGTAAATTTTTGTTGTTATACTGAATTCCTTTTCTGTGTCTACAAAATTCTGTTTTGTGGTTAAACATACCACAGATTTCACATTCTTTTGCCTTTTCTTTGTCATTTAAAGGCAATTTTCTGACTGTCCTGATTTGATTTAGGTCATCAGTAGTTTTCAGGTTCTCAACTCCTGATGTAAATGAAACTACTGATGGCTTAATGTCAGATTTTATCAGTACTTCTGAAGAACTTTCTTTTTGAGTTTTTAGAAAGTTTTCATGAAAAGATGTGCATTCTTTCTCTTCAGAAGTTTCATTTTGAACAATTTTTCTCCCATCTTTAGTAGTTTTGGGAGAAAAGTCAGTTGGTGTTTCAGTGTGATTGTACCCTATGCCAAACCTAACATTTGATGCACTTTGTTTGTTAAGCAGCAGTTGGTACCCTTTACATGACTCAACCCATTTCTCACAGTCAACCTTGGTGTTAACAAGCTCTTTTCTAACATTTCCTAGGTCTTCTATCATGATTTTAAGTTGTGCTTGGGTTTCAATAGCATTGTTAGTTAATTTAGAATTTTCTTTTGATTTAGCAGCAAGCTTTCTTTCTAAATCACATTTCATTTGAGTAAATTTTCTCTCAGAGTCATTGGCTTTGCCTTGTAAATGCACATTAGTCTCTCTTATGAGAGTAAAAGATTCTTTACATGAGTTTGAACAAAGTTTTGTTAAAGATTCTTTTGATACCTGAGACAAGGCAGATTTTGAGGTGCAGCCCTTAAATGCCATTAAGGCAAAATTCTTTTTGCCATTGTCAGGTTCTCCCCAGTTGATGTCAAACATTTTGTTGTCTGCATCAGGATTGCACTCAGTTGTGTTAAAAGGAAGACTGCTCTAGTCAACATACCCTGAAGTGAACAGACTTTGTTGTGAGGGTTACTGAGTTTGTGGAGGTTGTTGAGCAGCTGGAATGGAAGGGATTTATTGTTGGCTCTGCATTTGTTGAGCAGGCATCTGTACATATTGTATTTGTGGCACATATTGGATTTAAGGAGCTTGTGCCTGTACAAAATGTGCACTTCCCTGTGTTCCATTATTCCTATTATAACTAGGGTTAAACTAATTTCCAGACTGAGATTGGTTATTGCTAGAGCTTCTACACTCTCAAGAATAGTGTCCCAACTTCTTACACTTGTGACATCTAAGATTAGATTTGTCCAAACCAATTTTTGTAGAACTGTTCAGTCCTGGAAATTTCCTTCCTGACCTTTTATAAAATTTGTTTGTTTTCATACTTAACATGGCCAGTTGATGTAAAATGTCCATTTCATCTAAGTCATCACTGCTAAAAGTTTTCAAATCATCCATGATAAAACACATGTTATCAGCAGTTTGGCTATATTCATCATTGTCATAAGCTGGGAATGATCTTTCTGATGAGATCTCAGCACTTATGTCAAAGTGGTCAACAGATCCAAAACTTCTTGAACAAGTAGGTGAGTCTTGTCCTAAAAGTGTTGTACTACCATGTATATAGTCATCAGTTGTTTTACCAGAACTTTGCAACTTTTTCTTTTGATCAATTTCTCTCTCAAAAGTTAGCAATCTCCCATGTAATTTTGTAAGAGTGAGGGAGTCAAAGTCTGGTGAAGATCTGAGAACTATAGAGTAAGTTTCTCATTTTTCTGGTAAAGACCTTAAAAATTAATGAAGCATAGATACATTTTTATAGGTCTGACCATTTAATTTCAACTCAGATATTAATGAGGAAAATCTTTCAAATTGTTGTGTTAAAGTTTCCCCATTAATGTGAGAAAATGTTTCATATTGTTGAGCCAGGATTTCTCTAGTGTTGGCAATCACCTCTTCAGTTCCTCCAAACTGCTCTTTTAGGCAGTCCCAAAGCTCATTGGCACTTTCACAGTGTAAAAAGTCCAGAGTAGATTTCATTTGGGAGTGTCATTGCCACCATAGAGAAAGCTTTAGCATCAAGCTCAAGTTTTAGGAAATCTTCTTCTATGTAGTCTTTTGGGTCCTTTGGTATTTCAACTTTAGTTTCATGGTTAATATTTACTGGTTTGTGAAGACCATATATCACAGATTTCCAACAACCGGTGTTGGTCTGAGACAAAGTATAAGCCATCCTTTTCTGCCAAATGTTATATTCAGAATGAACAAGCATAGCAGGTTTATTGCCAGAACCAGTATTATGTGGATCCATTTTAAAGAGTATTGATTTGTCAAATATCTCTCAAAGTGATGTATGTTGAAAAAGTGAACTTTTAATCCTTTATTGAATATCAATAAGAGCCTATGTCTGATTCTCAATTTGTTAGATTAATATTTGATCAGATAAATCAGTGCTTTGATACCAATTGTTGGATCAGTCTGCTCTTTAACAGTTTACTTGCTTGTGAACACTTATGTGTTTTGCAAGTTTAATCAGTTTTGCACAGCGAAATAAGTATATAAAGTTTCTCTATCAACAGGAGTTATTACTCCCCCTGGATGTTTGCAAACTAAAGAAAACTTAATGAGAATCTATGTATTGAATGTAAATGACAATAGATAAGCAGATAGATTCTCAGTTAATGAAATGGAAATAACAAGTAAAAGTTTTGAAGGATTTCAGTTTCCAATTAAAATCAATGTCTAAAACAAAGGGATGAACCCATCTATTTATAGACTTACAGATGCATGAACCTTGTTACAAAAGCAAGTCTGCAACAAGTTGCAGTCTTGAAACTTGTAAAAAATGATAAAGTAATAATAAACAATTAAACTACTGAAACATAAGGGCGGTGGAAAGATTCTATTACAAGTGCTGATGAATGACAAACTACTGATGAGTAGTTTGTCTTCAGTAGTTCTTCAGTAGACTTGTCTGGTTTGACTTCAGAACTTCTGATCTATCTTCTTCAGTACTTGTTGAATCCTTATTTAGTACTTGTGTCTTCTTTCTTCAGTAGTTCTATACTTAGAATAATTTGGCAGAAGTATGAATTAGACTAAGGTTTGCAAAAGTGGTTTCTTCAATCCTTTCTGTCCTTACATGTTCAGCTCACGATTATCGATGCACATACGAAGGCTTCCGTCTTTCTTATTGACAAATATGATAGGGGCTCCCCACGGGTAAGAACTAGCTCAAATACATCCCTTCTCCAATAACACCTGGATTTGGTTAGATAATTCTTGCATCTCGGGAGGTGGAAGACGATAAAGGGCTTGAGCGATAGGAGCTGCATCAGGAGCAAGATCAATACGAAACTCAACCTGACGTTGAGGCAGAAGACCAGGTAAAACATCAGGAAATACATCACAAAAATCACGAACCACCAAAATGTGTTCAATCTTCCTCTCTTCAGCACATGATATGGAAACGAGTGCCAGGATAGCGACATACCCCTTCCGAAGATACTTGTAGGCCTTCATACACGAAATAATGCTAAAAGGAACGCCACACTTTTCACCAAAAATAGATAAAATCTCACCATCAGGAAGTGGAAATCAAACGACCTTAACAAAACAAACTATCTCGGCCCAATACAAAGATAACCAATCCATATCCACCACGATATCGAAACTACCCAAATCAACCACCATAAGATCAATGGGGAAAGACAGAACCAAAACTTCTAGGCGACATTCCCTAAGAATGTGTATAGCCTCAATTCGTTTACCCTTAGCCAATTCTATCGAGTACTTAGCCTCTAAAGGTGTAGCTACAATGTCTAGCAACTGACTAAATGCAGCAGATATGAAACTCTTATCGGCACCAGAATCAAATGAAACCAAAGCATAGCGATCATTAAGAAGAAATGTACCGGTAACTGTATCCGGGTCCTGTCGGGCTTGCCCCAAACAAATGACAAAGGTGTGCATTCCGACCACCACCCCTGTTATTTCCATTACCGTTCCTATTCTTCCCACAATTGTTGCACTTCGGATTCTTCCTAATGTACCCACCTTGCTTCTGACTAGAAAACGATCCGACACTTCAAACTTCCTTGACTAATGCTACGGCTGAACAGGAGTCAGATTCTTGTTAACATTCTTCCACTTTCTCTTGTTGTTGTCAGGGGCATTCAGAGTTGCACCCCTCGGAGGCAAGACACCCTCTTCCACTTTCTGGTTGGTCAGCTTCTGAGCTAACCTGATAGTTCCCCAAAGAGTAGTGGAGTCTGAAGCAGTAACCAAACCCCGAACCTCCGGCACCAATACCGCAATATAGTGCTCAATCTTCCTAAACATTGGGGTAACCAGCCCATGACACATGACTGCCAACTCGTGATGCTTAGTACTGTGTTCCTCGATCTCAAAACCCACCATATTGAGATTCCATAGCTGATGCTCAAGCTTCTGCACCCCATCCTAAGGGCAATAGTCACTCCTCAACCGATGAACAAACTCATCCCAAGGCATAGCATTGGATTCACCCAAGCCAAGAGTTTGAGTGGTAGAATTCCACCATGTCAGAGCTCGACCTTCAAGAGTACAAGAAGCATACTTCACTTGTTTCTCCATCGGGAAATTACACATAGCAAACATAGATTCAATCTTCTCCACCCACCTGAGCAATCCCACTGAACTTATGAGGCGTACAATCCATGAAAGCCTTGAAAGTACAAACCGGCTACACCTGAATAGGTGGTGGTAGAGGTGGTTGCTGGTTAGCAGCATTCCCTGTACAAACAAGGAACACTGTTTAACTCAAAACGAACAAGATACCAGAAAAATAGGTAAGAGTAGTAGCAATCAAATTACCATCGAGGCCTTGCTGAACGGCTTGGAAAGCAGCAAGAGCACTGGTCACTTGCTCTTGAACCAGATTGTTCAGTTCGTCCTGTTTCATGTTTATGTTACCACGACCCCCACCACGGCCACCGCCGTGACCAACATTACATCCACCACGTCGACCACCGCGAGCTCCTGACATCTTCTGGAATCCATAAACAATGAGATAATTAGAATTATCACCAGTTTAAGAGTACTAGTAATCACAATATAGAATCATCCAATCAAGATACCCAAACTCATGGGATAGGTGAGCACTACAACTCATCTCCCCTAAGATGCGGTAAGAAATAAGAATCTCCAAGTGTACAATCACTTAGAGGCATACTACGACGAGTACAGCCAAGATAGTGTGTCTATTCGAGCATAGAAGGGATATGTTCAAATCTTGAACATATCTCTAAAATAAGCCGAAAGCCACTCCAATATACGCCACTGCCGTGCAAGGTCAACAAGCAAGCTTCTTCGTCCTCAAATCCCGAAGAGGAAGAGTAAATAGAAATAGAAACAGAAACAGATAATAAATGGAATGGATGATGCAACATGTATATATGATGATACCGACACCCCTGCAATGTTAGTTAATTCCCACATATTACGACTCATAAGTTTCATATACTTTTATTTTAGTCAACAAAACGGGTGTTATACATCGCCTCCCATGGGAACCTCCACAAACAAACCATCTTACCATAGGGTCCGCCTTCAAATATTTGGGTGTGAATAACATAAAAGATAGAACAAAGATGGTATGAAAAACACCATTGTTCCTCAGCCCACAACACCCACCCCTGTCTTCAGAAACCACCGTATAGCAGTCTTATTCTTCGTCCACCTCTATCAAGCCCAAGAAAAAACAAAACCACCACTTACTACAGGACACTGCCACAATGGCAACCCTAAAAAACATCAAACGACTAGGACCTTCGTTAAACACCACTGTTTCTCAGCCCCATCCTTCATTTTTGACGTGTGTGTGAAAAGAGAGAGAGCGAGGGAGAGAGAGAGAGAGAGAGAGAGAGAGAGAGAGAGAGAGAATGAGTGTGTGTCTGTGTGAGTGAATGAGCGATTGATAGTTGTGTAAATAAACACATATGTGAGAGATGATGACGATAAATAAGCATAAATCTGAAAAATGCCAGGGGTAGCAAACTAAAATGCCCCTCTAAAAAAATTGGATGCATGGCTAAATGGTTGCCACACAATCAGTTCTTAGGTTCGTGTAATAAGAAGGGGTTCTTTAATGATATCAAATATATATATATATATATATAGGGTATGGATCATACGAGAACCAACTTTAAAGAGAGAACCAAAGAACCAATGTGAACAGAGGGCATTATTGTAAATAACTCTCAACCCAAAATAAAAGAACCCTATCATCCTCTACCTCCCCTCCCAAAAAACACAGTAACCTTCTTATTCCCATCATCAACCTCTTCCTCCACCTTCCTCTTTGGCACCACAACAACCGGCGCCTCCAACACCGAGTTCTTATTATTCGATCTCCGCCACACCAAAACAACGACGCATCCGATTAACATAGCAAACGACGTCGTAAGTACCGTCAACAGCTCTCGATTCTCCATTATCCTTGCTAACGTTTGCGGTATTTTTCAATTCTACTGTTTCCGATGCGTTCATATCAAACCTAATACACATTTAAAAACCAAGTTACACATTTAAAAAAATGATAATGAATGTGATGAGAAGATTACGATCTCAAGCATCCATGAAAATATTAAAATATGATATATGAAATGAAACAATATGTTTGCTTTTTTAATTATTTAAAAACATTGTGTTTGATAGTCAAGGTCACGCATAAACTTTTAGTTGGAAGTATATTTAATAAATAAAAGTGGAAAAGTGTAATTTGGTTTGATGTGTGGAAAACGTTGCCGTTTAGAAGTGATGTCATTAGATCCAATGGTGAGATCTTATCGGAGTTTGATTCCATTGTTTTTAGGACAAATTACACAATTCGTCCTTTAGGTTTGACCCATTTTTCAGTGGATGTCCTTTCGCGTTTCAGTTGATGAGATTCGTCCTTAACGATCTAAAATCTTACACCCACTGTCCTAAGGGCCTAACCCAGTTAAAATTTTCAGTTAACTTTGGTCATGTGCCTTGCACATGAGGGTAAATTAGTAATTTTACTTCTCTCTCCTATATCTAATTTCAACCACCACCACCACCACCATAAGAGGAACCCATTTGCATTGCATCATCCTTTCTTCTCTCTGCCTGAATTTTTGCTGCGATTTATATTTTCTTTTCCTTTTCCGTCACTTTTTTTTCACATTTCTTTGTCGGCGACATCAATCCAATCGTCATCTTCAACGAATTTCTGTAAGTCTTTTTTTTTCATCTTATTCCACACACATTTCATTTGATTTGATTTGTTATTTTTCCTATTTAATTACATACATTCTTCGTTATTCAGGTTTGCTGCTTCAATACGATGTCGTTTTCATGTTTCAAATATTTGTTTTTGAAGCTATATTTCACACACATTCAATTCAATTCGATTTGTTATTATTTTTTTTCCCAATTTGATTACTTACATTCATCGCTAATCAGGTTATCCTGCATTAAAACGATGTCGTTTCCGTGTTTAATCCACTCCATAATATTTTGATTTGATTACGTACATTCTTCGTTTATCAGGTTTTCTGCATCAAACACGATGTCGTTTCCTTGTTTAATCCACTCAGTTTGTTGATAATAATAATAATAATAATAATAATAATAATAATAATAATAATAATAATAATATTAATAATAATAATAATAATAATAATAATTTTGTGAGGTGGGTTCTTGTTGTTGATGGTGAAGGTGGTGGTCGGTGGGTGGAGCTGCCATCATAGGGTGGTGGTGGTGTGGTGGTGGAAGAAGGGTTTTAAGGAGAGAGAGAAGATGAAGATGAAGATGAGATGGGATCTTTTATATATATATATATATATATATATATATATATATATATATATATATATATATATATATACCAGACTACCCTCATGTGCAAGGCACATGACTAGATTTAACGTTAAATACTAACCAAGTTAGGCCCTTAGGACAGTGGGTGTAAGGATTTTAGGTCGTTAAGGACGAAACACATCAACTGAAACGCGAAAGGACATCCACTGAAAAATGGCCCAAACCTAAAGGACGAAAAGTGTAATTTGTCCTTGTTTTTATTATAGTGAGATCACGACAAAACGACGGCGTTTAGAGAAGGAAAATTTAACAGTTTGATGTTTAGCTCCTTATTGCTAGATGTAGATGTTTGATCTTGTGTTATTTGTAACATCGCATATTTTCCCTAATTTTTTTAAAATAAAAAAAAAGTGTTTTTGTTTTTAAATATATGTTTTAAACACCTTAAACTAATAATCAATCAATAAAATGTCGAATTTTATCTTTCTTGTACGTTATAAAAATATTCGTGACATATTTTGGGTTACCTAATCATATTATACATTTATAATAACTAAATATTTCATATAAAAGCTAAATATATATATATATATATACATGTTTATATAATGGTTATACTTAATAATCTTGGGAAAAAAACAAACATAAAACCCAAACCTTTTCGCTCCCATTTACCCGTCACTTTCCTCATCACATTCGGCATTTGCGCCGGTAAATCCGGGTTTCGACTTGGATACTCAAACAATCAAAGCCGACCATGTCCATCCATCTCCAATCATTCCTAAACTAAACGACGCGTCTTTGACCATAATTAAAACCAAATCAGCGGCACTTACCATCTTGACCAGTCAACATGTTTCCATCTTTGACCGCGATTCCGACTTCATTCACTACCATAGTAACTCTAGGTATTTCGATCTAGTATAGACTGAATTATCATAAAAAAAAAAAAAAAGCCTCCATCTAAGGCTAATTTTAAGGATTTATAGCTGCAACTTTTGACCCAAGTTCTATCACCATAATCACCTCTTAATTACAAGGTTTCTGTCATAAAGGAGTATAAATTCCATCTCTATAACCTTTTTCGTCATCCTCTGGTCATGAAACACCCAATAATCGCAACAATTCAACCCTCTAAGATGGCTTTTGCGTGTTTCGGCCATCGACACCCTAACACCCTCGATCCACTCGCAACCCGTGATTATTTCTGGTAATTCTTCTTTGTCTCTAGATCGATTACATGTGGGAATCAAAAGCCCTATCATTTATCGCAATAACAAAGTCGTTTTCATGATCATTTGATCGGTTAGGGAGCTAGGGTTTTATAGGAATTTGGGGATAAACAGATCTGCTAGTTTTGATTTTTTTTTTTTTTTTTTTTACTCCGGTTTTAAAAGAGTTTAAACTGCAATCCAGTTGGTTAATTCCAAACATAGAGTCATGACCGGGTCTACGCCCTCCCTCTTGTTTGTTTTTCTTAAGCAAATGTCTTTCGTATAAAACCATTTTTTTGTAGTGCTTAATTATAGACTAATCAGTTAATTTGTTTTATAAAATGCTAGAAGACAAAAAGAAAAACACTACAGCTTTAGTGGTGTTATTTTATTTGGATAATACATGTTTAATATTTTAAAAGCAATTTTTAATAATTGTCATATATAAAGATTGTTAACAACCGGTTTAAATATCTTGACATCCCAAATTTTTGTAGTTGATTAAAAACGGCAGAAATATATTTCAATTCCTAAAAACTGTTAATTCTTTTTTTTAAACATTCATTTCCCTTAAATGTGATATTTGATAAAAATATATAAATAATAAGTTGTTGCTTAATTTAAATTTACACATAAATTAGTTTATATATATATTTCCAATCTTGTAAATGAGATACTATGTTTTCACGGAAAAAAAAAATCTAAATTACTTTAATAACAAATTCAAAGAAACTTACTTATTCAAAACTCTAATATACCTAAATTTAGATTAGAAACCCTAGATGCCTATTGATTTAGAATGACATGTAGGGCTGCAAACGAATCGAACGAACACGAACAAGGCCTTGTTCGTGTTCGTTTGTTAAGGAAAATATGTGTTCACAAACAGTTCATGAACACTTACCGAACGAGATTTTATGTTCGTGTTCGTTTGTTAAGAAATCACTCATGTCCGTGTTTGTTTGTGTGTGTTTGTTAAATGTGTTCATGAACGCACAGGAACACAAACGGACATTCATGAACACAAGCAAGTGCTTATGAACACAAACGAACACAAAAAAGTATTCATGAACGAAAACAAACACAAACACAAACGGACATATATTAACTTTCTTATAAAATCGAATTCACATACATATATTTACCTCATATAAATAGTTTATTTATTAATTTAGGTAAAATAAATAAAAGTAAAAGAATATCAAGACAAATTATGAAAATTAAAAACCTTATTAAACTATCGAACACAAACGAACATGTTACCGAACGTTCACGAACATAAATGAACGAACGTGGTCTCTGTTCATGTTCGTTCGTTTAACTAAACGAACGGAATTTTTTGTTCGTGTTCGTTCATTTATTAAATGAACGAACACAAACGAACTTCCCGCCGAACGGTTCATGAACTGTTCGCTGAAAGTTCAGTTCGTTTGCAGCCCTAATGACATGGACTCATCTAAGTCCCCAAAACTTATTTTATGTTTATCTTTTGGAACTATCTAGGATAAATCCTTTTGGATTCTTGCAACACTAAACTACAACTATTTGTGAGCTAACTATTTGCAAAGGTGAGTTTACGTAACCATGTTTATGCGATTCTTTATACTTGCAACATTTTAAGCAATTCAACATGCATGTCTAGTAGTAAACTTTATTGTCTCATGAATTAGTCAACAGTTTCAACGAGTTTCAACGAGTTTCAACATTACATAATTAGCTATGGCCAAGCCGGCGATACTCAATAATAGATCTATTGGATTGACAACCCCACCCGGATACGTGTACCTCCTACATAGGTAGCGTGGGTGATTGTTATCGTTCCAACATATTACTAAGGTGAACCGTAGATGACGGGATGGACCTAAACTAGTCGGAGGTTTGATTATGTCAACATATTATACTATTCTTGTAGACTTAAATTTACGATAGACATACGAATTGCTAGACTTTTATACTTAAACTATTTGCTTAACATGGATTATGTATTCTCACCAACTTCTAGTTGACCCCCCCCCCCCCCATTTTTACAACTCACCAGGGAATAATGATGCATGAAGATTAGAGTGTTTATGAAGACAATAAGGAGTCTATGCTTGCTTGATTCTTGCGTGATGTATTAGATTTCCACATTTAAAACTCTTATGTATTTCTATTTTTGGATATTTGCAATTTAAATTTATTTCAATTAAAATTTGGATTACCATGTGCTACTGTATACTCATTCATACGTGACACCTCGATGTTTCAGCCATCGGTTGGGGTGTTACATTATTGATGTAGATACTCTGTCGTTCAGGATGTGTATAAGTATAACAAAGCACATTGATGTTGAGATGAGGATTAGGTACTCGTAATTGTTATTGTTATTGTTTGATATTTTAGCTCCTTGGTGATAGATGTAGGTGCTTGATCTTGTGTTAGGTTTTCAATTCATGATGTAGATGCTTTATAATTCATGATGTAGTAATTTGAATAACGGTTTTTTGCGTGAATGATATGTTTTCAGTGTTTTTTTGGCATGCAGTGGAGGTGTTTGACAATATGTCTTGTTTATTATGTTTATTATTTTTTGCAACAGTTTATGAAATAACTAAGAAGTTAGATCAATTTAGATGTGTTTTTGTTAGTTTTAAGATTATTATTTTGTTACAGAATGTGGCTAATTATTGTTTTTATGTGTGTGTTTTGTGATTCTAATTAGTTGAATTGCTTATTATTGTTAGTTTTAGGATTATTATTTTGTTATAGAATGTGGATAATGATTGTTTTTATGTACATGTGAATTAAAAATGTTAATGCACATGTGCATAACGTATTTGCTACTGATAAAAGTAATGTTAATGCACATGTGCATTAATACTGATATCATTAACGTCTTTCGCTCTAACACACATGTTCATATATTATGTGGTAATGAAGAAAGTAATGTTAATGCACATGTGCATTAAGATTGAAAATCTGGTTTTCTTATGTGTTGTTTTATTATTTGTAGACAAAGATGAGATAAACATAAAAGAATGTAACTTTTGTCTTAGAATCGAGGGAGAAAGGGTCAAAAAAGCTGTCAGATGCGATTGAGGATGATGATATAATCGTTGATCATGAAATTAAAAAAGGTCGTTATTATTTATTTAAGCAATTTAGATATATATGCACATGTGCATATATGTATAGTTTTCGTGTTAACTAATAAGTATTAATTATTAGCTATTTTAACTCATGAACAATGTGATAAATTTAAGAAGTATACGTTGTTCAGGTTGACGGATGAAAAAACAAGGGAGATGTTAGATAAGGCATCAATGAGGTGAAGAGTGTTGTGAGAATATAAGTAAAATGATTAGGTGTTTGATTCTGTTGCCTGATGAATACAATGTGACAACCGGCAATTTCCGATTTATACCGATGTGATTTTTATTATTAAAAATTTAATATTTATTTTAAATATTTCTAATTATTAAGTTTCGGGAGTTTACTGACTGTTTTTACAATCGAAACTGCGACCGGTTAAATTAACGCGATTTAAACGCGTGTTCTGAAAACACGCGTCGGACATCGAAGATATTTATATTTATGCTCGGTTTTGTATTTCGAACAAAACCGACTAATTTTTATAATTAATTATCGAGCCTAAATCTAAACCGAGACGTTTACGTTTAAAACGGGTTAGATACGCGGTATTAACCTACCTACCAATAAACCCTAGCTATAAAAGGAAGCTTATCCCCTTCCTTCTTCATTTCAAACCCGCAGCCATACCCCCCCCCCCCCCCATCTCTCTGCAACCTCTCTCTCTCTCTACTCTCTCTCTCTCTCTCTTTACTCTCTCTCTCTTCATCTCCCTTGTCCCTCTCCTCCTCCTCTCTGTTACAGAAGCCGGCCGGCCACCATGAGGGTGGTGGCGGCGGCGTGGTGGCTCGGGAAGCCCACGGGGGCCGGGTTGGGTTGCTTGGGTTCTGATCGGGTTTGGAACTCGAGTTGTGGTGGCTCGGTTAAGTTTAATAGGGCTGTGATGATGGTGGTTCAAGGGGGCCGGCGGTGGTGGTGAAGTGGTCCGACAGGTTGGTTTGGTGGTGGTGACGGGTTAGGTGCTGGAGATGGTGGTGGTTGTAGTCCGGTTCATGGGAGGTCGGGTTCAAGCCGGGTCGTGCACGTCTGGGTTTGCTCGGGTCCGGGTCTGTTTAGGGCTCGGGTCAGGGTCAGGTTTGAAGATGGTTTGTTACTGATGGCGGCCGCTGGTGGGTGCGGGTGACGGGGTTTAGTGGTTCCGGTTGGTGGTGGTTGTTGAAGGGACAGCGGCTGAGGTGGTTGGTGGTTCAAGTGATGGTTTGACTGGGTTTCTCGGGTCAGCGGCGGTGGGTTGGTTTCGGATGTGCAGATCTGACGGGTTGTAGATTTTGAGCCTCGTTTTGGTCTCGGGTCATTTGTGTTCGTTTCGGGTTTCGGGTCTCGGGTTGTTCGTTGGTCAGTGGGTCGGCTCGGGTCAAGATGGGTCTGTTACGGGTCTTGTCAAATCGGGTCAGATTTGGTTTTGGGTTCGTGTTCGGGCTCGGTCAAACTTGGTCAACGGGTCAGATCTGGTTCGGTTCGAGTTGGCTCCGGTTTACGCGCGTACGAATCGGTATACTTTAATTCGTATTTGTATATTTGTTGTGGATATTATATATGTATATAAATATATCGCTATTCTTAAAATAGTTTTGACTCGCGAACGAACCGAATAATAATAATAAATGTTAACTACATATTATATCGGACGACCGGTAATAGTGACTAAAATGCGTGACTTATAATATCGATATCGGACTAAATTGGTTGGACTATAATATACATATATATTGTCGTGTCTTTATTCAAATAAGTGTAATTTATGTTGGATCAGTTTGCTCTTGTTTGCTAAGTAAGAACTTGCTATCTTGACACTTAAGTGTTTAGCAAGTCCTTGTAAATCAGATTATAAGCACAGCGGAATGTTATAAGTTAAAGCAACACTTTTTATGCAAAGGCAGAGTTGTAACTCCCCCTTGATGTTTGAAACAAGATAAATGACAAAGTATTTATTATGAATCTAAGTTGTAAATGAGAATTAGATACTTAGAGAGATTCACAATAAATACAGAAATGGAATATAACAATGAGAGTGTTTGAAGGATTTTTCTGTTAAAAATCAATGTCTAAAATAGAAGGTTGAAGCCTTCTATTTATAGACGATTACATGCATGTATCTTGCCTAAAAAGCAAGCACAGAAAGTCCAGTTACAAGTTGCACAAGTTGCAACATTGAAAGAAACAAATAAAGCTAAAAGTAATATTAAACAACAAACTACTGATGCAAAAGGGCGGTGGCAAATATCTTCTGCTAAGTGCTGATGAAGGACAACTACTGAAGAGTAGTTTTGTCTTCAGTACTTCTGAAGTGAACTTGTCTGGTTTGGACTTCAGAACTTCTGCAACTTCAGCACTTCTTCATATCTTCTAATCAGCAGTTTCTTGTCTTCTATTCAGTACTTCTATACTTAGCCAAAAATGACAGAAGTGAATTAGACTAAGGTTTACAAAAGTGGTTTCACCAATCCTCTTTGTCCTAACAATCTCCCCCTGGATTGATGAAGCCAAAACCTTACTAATTCCTTATGTATTTCTTCTGTCTTGAACAATCTTCCATATCTCTTTGTACATGGTGTTCTTGAGCTGGTTGTACAGATCATCAGACAGAGATCCTCTCTGTGGGTCTAGATGTTGAATTGTGAGCAGGTCTTGTGTTGACAGTTTCTTCAGATCACTGATCTTCTTGTAAGCCCTGCTTGAGAAGTCTCTTCTTGTCAACAGTACTGAGTTGTTATCAGTAAGTGACCATCTGATGATAGGGATCTTTGACTTGTTAAAGTCAGAAGAATAGGGAACCAGACTTGTCCCTTGGGTTGATGGTCCTGAGTGCTGGATGTCTTCAGTTTCAGATAGCCTCAGGTGGGATTCTCTTCCTTGTTGATGTTGTTGCATACCAGGCATCTGAACAGTTGGGAGATGGTGTTCAGTCACTACTTTGGTATGCATCTTTTCTGTGATTGTCTTTTGTATTTGATAAGCAAAAGTGGAAGGATCCCTGAACTGTGTTAACAGAGGTTTCTCCTCAATGTCAAAATCTGAATGGACTATTGAGCTTCCCTCAAGCAGTACCATTTTGAAATCAGTTTTGACATTGTCCTCTGCCTTCTTCTTCTGAGCAGCAGATCTTCTAGATGCACCAGAAGTTCTAACTACTGATCTTGAAGGATCAGCAGTTTGAAACTTCTCAGGATTTGCAGCCTTGGCAGCCAAGTATTTTCTATATGTATCCATTAGTCTTTCTTCTTTCCATCTGGATACAGAGGCTTTTGAACCATATCCTTCTGCTACTAGCTCTTCTATTATCTGGGCTCTCTTGGCCTTTCCATCTTTGCTTGTGGCCATTTTGTCTGCAAGCAGTTGTGCTCTTCTTGTCAGCTCTTGCATAGAGAGTCCTTTGAGTGTAAAGGCTTTGGTTTTGCAGTTCTTGGTAATATAAGACACCAGTTGTTGTCTTTTATCCTGTTCAGCAATCTCATCAAGGCTAGCCTGCCTTTGTAGTTCAGCTGCATAAGCCTGAAGTTTTTCTTCATGGCTTAAGTCCAAATCATCCCTTTCTTCCAGAGATTTCCAAATCTGATCTTCTCTGGCCTTCTTGTTGGCTGCAATTAAACTCTTCTCTAATAGTTCAGCTGAATGAGAGATGGGAGAAGGGTTTAATACAGTCATTGTTGTAACAGATGTAGGCCTGATGGGGTCAGATGTTAGTTGAATGGGAGCAGTGGTTCTGGAAGGCTCAGTTGTTTGAGGTTGGGAAGTGTTAACTTCTGATGTGCTGACAACTGCTGATGGTTTGTCAGCTACTGAAGGATTGTCCTCAGTACTTTCTGATTCTTCATCAGAAGTTTGGTCATCAGAAGTTTCTTCATTACACCTTAGGGAATCATCAGAACTTTGGGTCTCATCTTCTTTCTCAGCAGCTTCAATTTCTTCAATAGAGACACCAAACTGTTTGGCCAATCTTTCTTTCCTGGCCTGATCTTTCTGATCTCTTTCAAGGAGTGCCACTCGTGCCTTTACTCTGGCTTGGAATGACTCCTTAGGTTCCCTGATCTTCTCCCCCTTTTTGGATTCATCAATTCTAACCCTTGAAGCAGAGGGTTGGGAGAAGTGTCCTTGAAGATGAGCAATCTGTTGACTGTTGAAGTCTATTTTGTTTGACAGATCGTTCATCTTGGTCTTGATCACTCCAAATTGGTTCTTGATTGACAGCTCCAAGTCAGCTGTATATGTTTGGAAGTGATTTCTGATGAGTGTATTCATCATGTGGTACAGGGGACCCTCTGGGCTGCATAGCTGGTTCAGGTCTATGCTTGTTTGCCCAGGGAATTGGGTAGGCATTTGCTGTGAAGGGGGTGTTTTTGGGAGATCCTCATGTTGTACAGAGGATGCCACTCTAGGGGTTTTAGGGATTGAGTGGACTTTAACCTGTGCAGAGGTGACTGGCTTCTTGAGCCTGGATACCTTTGCAGCAGGACCTTCAGAAAGTGCCGTCAATTCAGTAGTTGTAGTTTTTGAAACATCATCCAAACTAATGGAATCATCTGTTTTCCTGATGTTGCCCTCAGTGAGGACTGTCTCAGTTAAATCATGAGCTGAGCCCAACTCAGTTCTCTCATGAACCTCTGTTTCTTGGTACTGAGGATTTCCTACCTCAGGCATTAAGCCTTCATCAGTAGTTGCCACATCTGAGGTCTTAGCTATGTTACTTCTGTCCTCAGATCCACCACTGGGTGGTAACTGAGTAGTAGCAGCCTCAGATGCCCCAAGAGTCTCTAAATTTGGGCTTAAAGACTCTGGTCCACCCTCATCTCTTGGGATAGGGCTAATGATGTCCACATCCATGTCTAAAGTAGTAGTTATGTCCCCTGTTTGTTGTGGTTGATGGGGACTGACATGATCAGATGGGACATTCTCTCTTAGCCCAGAGAGAAGTTTGGCAATTTCAATTGCCTCTTGTTCAGAAATTTGTGGGGAAGGTTCAGTAGTTTGGGCAATAGTTTGTTGTTCAGCAGTTTCAAAAGAAGAGTGTGTTTGATATGTTTTTCTAAGTCTTTTTCTTTTGAAATGAACAGATATGGGTGCTCTTGGTGGGGTTTGAGATGGATGAGACTGAGAGGGTGTTTCAGTCTCAACAGTTTGAAGAGCAGAATGCTCAAGAGCATGTTCAGGCATCTCAACCTCCTGAACAGCTTTTCTTTTGGGTTGGTGGGTTATAGTTTTTGTTGGCTTGGGCTTTTTGGCTTTTGGTGGTGTGGGTGTGGAAGATGTGGGCTTCAGGGGGACTTGTTGTTGTTCTCCCTGATCATCTTCTGGCCAGGCAGCCGGTTTGTTCAGTCTTGAGTATGCTTGTGATGTTAAAGGGTTTAAAGTTGAAATTTTTCCCACAAGCACCTCATTACCCAGTTCCCCTATTATGCATTGCATAATGAACCTTGGGTACAACAAAAACTTTTTTTTTGGTATTATTGTGATGTAACACCAACTCATGGAAAAACAGTTTTGATGCCCTGAATTTGGTTTCATTCACAATGGAATGAAATATTGGTTGAAAAGTGGAGGGCATCTGGTCATATGACCCTGTTTTTGGACTCAAACACATAATTATATAATGAAACAAAAGTTTGTATTTTGGTTCAAAATATTTTTTGAATATTGTTGCATGGGAGAGAGTACCTTGATAACCACACTCAGTCATGGTTAGATGAATATCTTTGTTAGCAACATGGTCAGGGGCAGCTACATCATCCAGACCCAGTCTTGTTGCTAGTGTGGCCGGTGTGATGGTCAGTTGTTTCCCTTTTATCTTTGAGTTGAGGGAAATGACCTCACCACCCATTGTAACCGTCTCAGCATTTTCCCAGAACTCATTCAGAGTTTCAGTGTGAATTGGTGGGTTAATTGTGAGAGCAGTAAAGTATTGGGATTTGACGACAAGATCAATGATCTCATCGTATTGGGACCAGCCTTCTTGTTTTTCAAGAAAAGCTCTTTGATTGTGTCCTTGTTTTAGAACTAGATCCATTGTGGTTTGGGTGTTTGATCGAACAGTGAATTTTCAGGTGTAGGTTTTGAGAGAGTTTTGATAGAGAAGGAGGGATATTTTGTGAGTTTAAAAGGATAAGTGTGTGAAAAAGGTATTTATTAGGAGTTTTAACCGCTTGAATCTTCTTTATTAGAAGTTTTAAAACCGCCTTTGGTTAACAATCTCTTTATCAGAGGTTTTAAACTTATTAGGTCAAACCTCTGATGATGGGAAAAGTCAGATTTGCCCTTTTGACTTAAACTGCTGATGAAGGATTACTTCATCAGTAGTTCCCATTTTCTCTTCAGCAGTTTTAACATCTGATGAGAAAGGTTTTCATAAATACTTTATTCATAACTTTTTAAGTTTATTTTATCAGAAGTTACACACTTTTTCAGAAAGTTATCCCTATACTGATGATTTTTGTTCATCAGTAGTTTCTCTCAAACTGTTTTTGTTTTTCAGAAGTTTTGTTTCAGACTTTTGACATTTGTAAGTGAAAACCAGAAAAAAATATGGAAAAGGTTAACCTGAAATCCACCAAGGTAAACAGGATGGAATCAGGGGTGGAAAAAGGAAAAATAAAATTTTTCATTTTGATTCCACCATGGTAAACAGGATGGAATCAAGGATGGAAAAAGGAAAAAGAAAAATTTTGATACATATCAGTAGTGATTGATGTAGAAGTTTGCTGTAGAGTTGGGTAGAATCAAGTGTTAACTTGGATTCTAACTGATATGCAGAAAAAAAATAAAATAAACACTTACAAATTTAGCATTCCAAGCATGGAAACTAACTTCTGAAATGTTGATGTGTCAAGGGGCTTAGTGAAGATGTCAGCTATCTGATTAGCTGTTGCTACATGCTTCACCTCAATCTTGCCTTTTTCATAGCAATCTCTTATGAAATGGTACCTGATCTCAATATGTTTAGTTTTTGAGAACTGTACCGGATTTTGAATGATGCTAATGGCAGATTTGCTGTCTACAAACAAAGGTGTCTTGGTCTCTTTGATTCCATAATCAAGAAGTTGATATTGGAGCCATTGTATCTGTGATGTACAACTTGCAGCTGCAATGTATTCAGCTTCAGCAGTTGAGGTTGCAACAGATGTTTGCTTCTTTGATTGCCATGACACTAGACAGTTACCCAGGAATTGACAACCACCAGATGTTGACTTTCTTGTCATCTTACACCCTGCATAGTCACTATCTGAAAATGCTGATAACTTGGTATTATTTGAAGCAGGATACCAAATTCCCAGTGTTGGAGTTCCTTTCAGATATCTAAAAATTCTTTTGACTGCAATAAGGTGTGATTCCCTTGGTGCTGATTGATATCTAGCACAGACACATGTTGAAAACATAATATCTGGTCTAGAAGCAGTTAAGTATAAAAGGGAACCTATCATGCATCTGTACATGGTCTGATCAACCTGTTTTCCTTGATCATCAGGTTCAACTTGTGTGATAGGTGTCATGGGAGTGGAACATGATTTACAGTCATTTAAAGAAAATTTGTTCAATAATTCTTTAACATATTTTGATTGATGTATAAAAGTTCCATTTGTTTGTTGTTTGATCTGCAGTCCTAGAAAGTACTGCAGTTCTCCCATGGTACTCATCTCAAATTTTGATTGCATGAGTTTCTTAAAATCATCACACAATTTTGTGTTTGTTGAACCAAAGATGATATCATCAACATAAATTTGAACAAGTAAGACATGATTTCCAACATGTTTAATGAAAAGTGTTTTATCAATGGCACCTCTTGTAAAGTTATTTTTGAGTAAAAAGGTGGAGAGTGTATCATACCAGGCTCTTGGAGCCTGTTTGAGCCCATAAAGAGCTTTGTCTAGTCTGTACACCCACTCAGGATGAGAAGGATCCTCAAACCCAGGTGGCTGACAGACATACACCTCCTCTTTGATTTTTCCATACAAAAATGCACTTTTCACATCCATTTGATAAACTTTTATTTTGTTGGAAATGGCATAGGCCAGAAATAACCTGATGGCCTCAAGCCTTGCAACTGGAGTAAAGGTTTCATCATAGTCAATTCCCTCTTCTTGAGAGTACCCTTGAACTACCAGTCTTGCCTTGTTCTTGATTATCATACCAGCTTCATCTTGTTTGTTCCTGAAAACCCATCTTGTACCAATTGGTTGCTTGTTTTGAGGTAAGGGACAGATTTCCCAGACCTGTTGCTTGTTGAACTGTAGTAGTTCATCTTGCATAGCCTGCACCCAATTGTTGTCTTTGAGGGCTTCCTGGTACTTCTTTGGTTCCAACTGTGAAATAAAGGCTGAGAATAGGCAAAAGTTGGAGAGCTGGTTTCTGGTCAGAACACCTGTAGCTATATCACCCATGATTTGATCAAGTGGATGATCTCTGTGTTCAATCAGTTGTTGTAAACCACTGACAGGTGTAGGTGGCTCTGGTTCTTCAAACAAGCTATTGAGGTCTATGATATCTGGTTCAGCAGTTGCAGCTTCTTCAGTAGCTGCAGGTGCTGAAGCAGATGTTTGAGTTTGGCCTTCAGTATTTGTTTGATCAGAAGTTTGAAAAACTTCTGATGGTGTTGTAGTTGACTTAATGACTGTTTGAGGAGTCCATGGTGCAGGATCCTCATCTTCAAACCTTTGATCACCATAATAAGTAGGTTTGGAAAAAGTAACAGCCTTTTCAGGTCCAAAGTGAAAGTTGTCAAGGTCAAAGAGTTCAGCAGGATGTGCTGGAATAAGAGTGTGTTTTGACTCATTGAACTTGACATTCAATGTTTCTTCTACTATCCTGGTGTGAGAATTAAAAACCTTGTAGGCTTTTCTAGTTGAAGAGTAACCAAGAAAGTAACCTGAGTCAACTTTGGCAGCAAACTTTGAGATAGATTCCTTGATGTTCAAGATGAAACATTGACATCCAAAAGCCCTGAAAAAGGAGATAAGGGGCTTCATGCCATGAAGAACTTCATAGGCAGTTTTGGAATGTCTCTTGACCACAAGAACTCTATTCTGAACATAACATGCTGTGTTAACTGCTTCTGCCCAAAAGTACAATGGCAGTCCAGAATCAGCTAACATTGTTCTTGCTCCTTCTATCAATGTTCTGTTCTTCCTTTCTACTACACCATTTTGTTCAGGAGTTCTAGGAACACTGTATTGTCTAATAATCCCTTTAGACAAACAGAATTCATCCAGAGTTTTGTTCCTGAACTCTGTCCCATTGTCACTTCTAATGGTTTTGACAGATAGAGAATATTGTTTCTCTATTTGTAGAATGAAGAACTTGATGATTTCAGCAGCCTCATCCTTGGAAAATAAGAAGAATACCCATGTGAATCTTGAGTAGTCATCAATGATGACTAAGCAGTACTTCTTTTTACCAAGGCTCATAATCTTGACAGGCCCAAATAAGTCCATATGGAGTAGTTGAAGACATGCAGTTGTTTTTGATTCTTCAATAGACTTATAGGAGGACTTATGCTGTTTTCCCTTTAAACAGGATACACAGTGTTCTTGACACTGGTATACTTTCAAAGGTAGACCTCTGACCAAGCCCATTTTTGTGACTTTATTTATGGTTTTAAAGTTCACATGGCCAAGTCTCCTGTGCCAGAGATCTGTTTCTGAAGTTGATGCCCTTGAGAAGAAACAGGCAGTGTTGTTTAATACTTTGTCTTTTTCAATGTCCACTGCATAGACATTGCCACATCTTTTGGCAATCAGCAAAGTATGATCTTCTATAATCTTCTCAATCAACTTCTGGCCTTCTAGTGAGATGATCTTGCAAGCTGTCTTTGTGAAAAAGGAAGAATATCCTTTATCACACATTTGTGACACACTCAGCAAGTTGTATTCAAGGTTCTCCACCAGATTGACCTTGTCAAACTGTATTTTGCCAGAGGAGACATTGCCATGTCCTAGCACATATCCCTTGGCATTGTTCCCAAAGGACACAGATCCTTCTCTTTGGCTGATAAAGTTGTTTATCAGGTGTCTGCATCCAGTCATGTGCATAGAGCCTCCACTATCAACATACCATATGCTGTTTAAGCCCCTGGAAACTCTCTGCACATAAAAGCAAATTAGTTAGATTTGGAAACCCAAGCCTGTTTGGCTTTGGGTTTGCTCTTGAGAACAGTTACAGTTTGTTCTTGACCAGGTTGAGAAATCCATGTCTTTTTGGCAATGGATTTTTCATGAAGAACTATGGTGGTATCCTTTTTAGGACCACCATCAACCTTGGTCATCAGTAGTTCTACCATGTTCTTTAGATTTTGAATCTCAGCAGTTTGTGAAACTGCTGATGATTCTGGTCTAACTACTGACAAGGAATTTTGAGAAAAAGATTTTGGTTGAGATTTTATCTTTTTCTGAGAAAAGGTGTTTTCAGGTTGTTGTTTCTTGGGTTTAAAGACTTTTTCATAATCATTTCTGATTTGATTACCCACAACCTGTTGTTTAAATTTTTGATTGAACTGAATTCCTTTTCTGTATCTACAAAATTCAGTTTTGTGGTTGAACAGGCCACAAATTTCACATGCTTTTGCCTTCTGTTTTTGTTCTGAAGGCAAATTTCTGACAGTTGTGAAAAGATTTTGCTCATCAGTAGTTTTCAGGATCTCAACTCCTGAAGTAGATGAAACTACTGATGGCTTATTGTCAGTTTTTGTAAATACTTCTGAAGTACTTTCCTTAAAAATGCCAGGATTTCTGTTTAGAAAGTTTTCATGGAAAGATGTGCATTCTTTCCCTTCAGAAGTTTCATTTGAAACAATTCTTCTCCCATCTTCAGTAGTTTTGGGAGAAAAATCTGTTGGTGTTTCAACATGATGGTATCCTATGCCAAACTTCACATTTGAAGCACTTTGTTTATTTAGCAGTAGTTGATACCCCCTACAAGATTCAACCCATTTTTCACAAGTGATCCTGGTGTCAGCAAGCTCTTGTCTGACATCTCCCAGGTCATTTAGCATCATTTTGATTTGTGCTTGGGTTTCAATGGCAGAGTCAGTTAATTTAGAAACCTCTTTTGTTTTAGCACACAGTTTTCTTTCCAAATCACATTTTATCTGTGTGTATTTTCTTTCTAAATCATTGGCTTTGCCTTGTAGGTGCACGTTTGTCTCTCTTATGAGAGCAAAAGTTTCTTTGCAAGAGTTTGAACATAGTTTTGTCAAAGATTCTTTTGATACCTGAGACAATGCAGATTTTGAGGTACAGCCTTCAAATGCCATTAAGGCAAAGTTCTTTCTGCCATTGTCTGGTTCTCCCCAGTTGATGTCAAACACTTTGTTGTCTGCATCAGGATTACACTCTGTGGTGTCATATGGGAGACTGCTCCAGTCAACATACCCCGAGGTAAAGAGGCTTTGTTGAGGGGGTTGTTGAGGCTGTGGAGGAAGTTGAGCAGCTGGAAAGGGAGGGATTGATTGTTGGCTCTGCATCTGTTGAGCAGGCACTTGAACATATTGTACTTGAGGCATATATTGCTGTTGAGGAGCTTGTGCCTGTACAAAATGAGCACTCCCTTGAGTTCCATTGTTCCTATTATAATTGGGGTTATAGTTATTTCCAGATTGTGATTGGTTAAAGCTAGAGCTTCTACACTCTCTAGCAAAGTGTCCCAACTTCTGACACTTGTGACATCTCAGTTTAGATTTGTCAAAACCAATTTTTGTGTTACTGGTCAATCCTGGAAATTTCCTTCCTGACCTTTTATAAAACTTGTTAGTTTTAATGCTTAGCATGGCCAGTTGGTGAAGTATGTCCATTTCTTCCAAGTCATCACTGCTAAAATTTTTCAAATCATCCATGATAAAACATAGATTATCAGCAGTTTGACTCTGGTCATCATTGTCATAACCTGGGAAAGATCTTTCTGATGAGATCCCAGTGGTTATGTCAATATTGTCATAAGATCCATAGGAACAAGTTGGTGAATCTTGTCCCAAAAGTGCTGTACTACCTGGTAGGTAGTCATCAGCAGTTTTACCAGAAGTTTGTAATTTCTTCTTTTGATCGATTTCTCTTTCAAAAGTGAGTAATCTCCCATGGAGTTTTGTAAGAGTGAGGGAGCTAAAATCTGATGAGGATCTTAAGACAATGGAGTAAGTTTCCCATTTGTCAGGTAGAGACCTTAAAAATCTATGTAACATAGATACTGTTGTATAGGTCTGACCATTTAACTTTAGCTCAGAGATTAATGAGGAAAATCTTTCAAATTGTTGTGTCAAAGTTTCCTCATTAATATAAGCAAATGTTTCATATTGTTGAGCCAAAATTTCTCTGGTGTTGGCAATCACCTCTTCAGTTCCTCCAAACTGTTCTTTAAGACAGTCCCAAAGTTCTTTGGCACTTTCACAATGTAAAAGGCCAGAGTATATTTCATTTGGGAGAGCCATTGCCAACATAGAGAATGCCTTAGCATCTAGCTCAAGTTTTAGGAAATCTTCATCTGTATAGTCTTTGGGATCCTTAGGAATCCCTTCTTTAGTTTCAAGGTTTATGTTTACTGGTTTGTGTGGACCATATATCACAGATCTCCAACAACCAGTGTTGGTTTGTGACAAGGTATGTGCCATTCTTTTCTGCCATATATTGTACTCATTTCTCACAAGCATGGCAGGTTTGGTGGCAGAACCAGTATTGTGTGGATCCATTTTTAAAGAGTATAGATTTGTCTGATGACTCTTTTAAATGATGGATATTGATAAAAAGTGAACTTTTGATCTTTTTATTGAATATCAATAAGAGCTTTGTGTCTGATTCTCAATTTGTTAGATTGATATGTGATCAGATAAACCAAAGCTCTGATACCAATTGTTGGATCAGTTTGCTCTTGTTTGCTAAGTAAGAACTTGCTATCTTGACACTTAAGTGTTTAGCAAGTCCTTGTAAATCAGATTATAAGCACAGCGGAATGTTATAAGTTAAAGCAACACTTTTTATGCAAAGGCAGAGTTGTAACTCCCCCTTGATGTTTGAAACAAGATAAATGACAAAGTATTTATTATGAATCTAAGTTGTAAATGAGAATTAGATACTTAGAGAGATTCACAATAAATACAGAAATGGAATATAACAATGAGAGTGTTTGAAGGATTTTTCTGTTAAAAATCAATGTCTAAAATAGAAGGTTGAAGCCTTCTATTTATAGACGATTACATGCATGTATCTTGCCTAAAAAGCAAGCACAGAAAGTCCAGTTACAAGTTGCACAAGTTGCAACATTGAAAGAAACAAATAAAGCTAAAAGTAATATTAAACAACAAACTACTGATGCAAAAGGGCGGTGGCAAATATCTTCTGCTAAGTGCTGATGAAGGACAACTACTGAAGAGTAGTTTTGTCTTCAGTACTTCTGAAGTGAACTTGTCTGGTTTGGACTTCAGAACTTCTGCAACTTCAGCACTTCTTCATATCTTCTAATCAGCAGTTTCTTGTCTTCTATTCAGTACTTCTATACTTAGCCAAAAATGACAGAAGTGAATTAGACTAAGGTTTACAAAAGTGGTTTCACCAATCCTCTTTGTCCTAACAATTTATGTAAAAGCGTCGAAACGTATAAGTCTCGTCTGATTTGGAATTTCGGATAAACAAATTGAAGTCTTGTATTGGATATTGATTTTGGGAAAATTGAAGGCGACTTGTGTTGCCTGGTTTGTACGAAAACAGAGGAAACTCTGCCGAAATTTTATAAAATTTATAAGCGTAAACGAAAGCGATATTTGTTCCATATTTCATTATAAACAATCTCCAAGTATTTTGACAAATGTAGTTTTCTACAATATCGTAAAAGGTTTTCGACAAATGATTTCTTGCAACATTTAAAGGAAAACGTCGAACAATATTTCCAAAACAAATACATAATATTTGTTGAGCGTCACTTGTGTCAATCTCCAAAGATTTTGGTAACTAAAACATTTCCATCTAAGCGGTTTTAAATTTATAAAACGCTCAACCTATTTGAGAAAGAATTATATAAAATTTATGTTCGAAACCTTTAAAGTTTGGAAAAGAAGCGATATTGTTATTATACTTATATTTTCATCAAAAAATATTTTCTTAAAATATAATTATAAGACGAGCTACGGCTCAGGATAAGTTATACGTTTCATAATATAGTCCAACGTGGTGTGCACACGAATAGTGACAAGTGCGCAACTTGGGTACTATGTCGTGTGTTAACGCATAAGTAAGATAAGTCACGATCGGTTCGTCGAGTTAAAGCATATTAGTACTCGAGTTATACACACGAGTCTAGATAGTTGGATAAACCGTCTTTTATCCGGATGATAGGCTAGGTTTATATGTGTTAGACTTTAAGGTGTCCTTTGTTGTAATAGGGCACGAGGAAGCCGGTCGAGGCTTGGACTTTATTTGCTAGCTTAGCATGGAAATTGAGGTGAGTTCATGACCCCACTTTTTACTGTTTTATAAATGTTTACGGGGTGGAAGACATGCTTCTTTTATGAAAACTGAGGAACTTAAAACGAAACAAAGTTTTGGAAAAAGGAAATGGGCGCGTGAGTGTCACGGCCCTGTTGTTACTGGTTTTACATTAGGGAAAGAAACATGAGTACTATTTACATCGTTTTAAAGATCATGTTATACTATGGGCACTTTATATTACTATACGGCTTTTATGGAAAGTCCCAGGGGGAAACCATGAATGTGCTGGCATGCACAACGAGGGAAATGTGGATAGATCTATTGGGCCTCACAAACCCCACTCGACGGCGGGGCCGGGCGGGTGCATATTGTCTCTACCTATCGGGTTACCGAGGCATCGGTAGCCCAGTCAATCTGGGCTGGTATCAACTTTTGGTTCACGTTTAGTAATGGGTTCCCAACCGTAGTAGTAAAAACACTTAACGTCTAGCTAACGTTCTTATGACATAGTATTAACGGGAATGATCTTTTCAGACTTATGGAAACTCTTTTATAAAAACTTGTGGAATTATTTATGCAAAACTTCTGAACTCACCAGCTTTATGTTGACTTTTTAAGTATGTCTTTCAGGTTTAAACTTTGGTAACGGCACGGTTGGAGTAGTCGGCATATTGGGATCGGGGATCCTAGAGGGTTAGCAATGGCGTTCAGGATATAAGAGTCTTAGATGCATCTTTCCGCTGCGCTGGCAAAGGCACCAAACGTCGCATCCGACAAGGGAAAAGTCGGGGTGTGACATACAAAGTGCCAGTTCGTTGGCCGTAGAGTAGGTATATGGTGAGATTGTTAGTTTGGTATGGTTTGTTACTGTTTGTGTTTTCTGAAAAATGTTTGATTGAAATTGTAGTTATTAAATGCGTTAGGCGCACTTAGGGCGATAGGCGTTGTTTAGAAAGTGAACAAAGCACACTTGAATGATAAAAGTAGAATGTATTATGAATTGAAAATTAGAACTTTATTCAAATACTTGAGCAAAAGTTGAATGATGCTTTCAGAAGGTGTTTTCAGGTAGGGTTGTTTGTCATTGAGATAGGATAGGAAGTTATGTTCAGGTTGTTTATTAAATGAAGTAAATGGTCCTGCACGCACTCGGTTAGGAGGATAATTTGTGTTTTGGACAAGTTGCCATTTTCTGATTTGCACATGTGCATTAAGATTGCTAACGCATATGTGCAAAACGTAGTTTATAATGTTAAAAAGTAATGTTAAAGCACATACTGTTATAATTAGGCCATTAACAATGATGCACGTGTGCATTTGTTTTGTTGTAATTAACAAAGTAATGTTGTTGCACATGTGCAATCAGGTTGAAATATCGGTTTTCTTATGCGTTTTTATTGATTGTAACTAAGAGATGGGGAAAAATATCAAAGAAAGTAACATTTGTATTACAATCGAGGGATAAAGGAACAAAAGGTTACCGGAGGCAAGTGAAGATAATGACACGATTGTTGATAAAAAAGTTGAATCAGGTTGGCATTATTTATTTAGTCCGAATGTACTTGGTATTACCTTGTTCCCTGTATTTGTTATGTTCTTTATGTATTTTTATAATCGAGATCCATTTGATATCCTAGAAGCGGAAGCTGATAATGTCACGAATGTTTATCAGGAAGTTGAATCAGGTTGGTATTATTTTTTTAGTACATTTATATAGAGATGCACATGTGCAGTTTTTCTTGGGAAATATTAAATGTTGATTGTTTAAACACAAAAATTATCCTATATGCAGATATAGATTTAAGAAGAAAGGTTCAAACGATGTCAAATAAGCAGAAACATATTGTGACGGTGAAAAATGACAGTTAAAACAGTGGCAGTGAAGACAAATCAAAACAATGTTATGATAGAAGCAAATTGGCGCCCGATACGAACACGCATTACACCACGTCAACTTTGGTTGGGTATAAGGAAATTGTCAAACAAACAAAGAAGTTTGTATAACATTTTGTGTAATGTATGTTTGGTTTAACATGTTGTTATGTTGGTGAACGTGAGGTTGTGAGATAATTAGAATTTATTACGTAAGTGGTTAACATAGTTGGTTTGTAATATGAATATTTTTTTGTTATCGTTTGTTTTATTGAGTTGATACGTTTGGTAGAGACTACATGTAGTTGTATGATAAAGACAAATTAGTATAAAAACTTTGTTATTTGAAGAATGATGCATGCATATATGTATGTCTGAAAGTTAAACCACAAAAAAATCTAACAATATTAGTGAAATGCACATGTGCATACAGTACACGTTTCTTATTTTATAGGTCTTATATAGAGGTGTTTCAAGTTTATTCATGTTTGTTGTCATACATGTGTTTTATTTTCAATTTATGTTATAATATGCATGACTAAACACTTGACGAGTTCGAGTGTATTTTATATCTCACTTTGCGTCCATTTAATGACCATTGAATAGAATTTGTGACCCCTTATATATCTATATCGCGTCCATTTTATAATCATTTAAGTATGGTAATTGACAATTCATTCAAAAGTGTGATTTAATAGTGAAATGCACATGTGCATACGGTGTATTTCTGAATATATAACAGCGAAATGCACATGTGCATCAGGGATGACGTCACATGACGTCACAACAGCCGTTTTTTTTGTTTTTTTATTTTTTTCAAATTAATAATGAAAAATAATCATTTTGGTGTTTTTAGTTTTTTTATTTTTTTATTTATTTAGGTTATATAATTTTATTTTTATTTTTTTTATTTTTTGATAGAGGGGTTTTTGTAGACACCCTTCATATTTACAAAAATGCCACCTGTTCACACTGGTTCTTTGGTTCTCTCCCTAAATGGTGGTTCTCAAATGATCCAAATCCTATATATATATATATATATATATATATATATATATATATATATATATATATATATATATATAGGGATCCTAAGAGAACAAACCTCTATTTGAAAACTGAGAGAACCAGTCTGGACCACACATTTCAATAAAGACAAAAAAAATTTTTTTGCTTAATCGCACGCTTTTATACAAGATTTTTTTTCATTTATAAATATGAAGGGGTAGGGTCCCAATTCCTAGCGCATAGGTGGACCCTACCCACCACATCGTCATCATAAGACCTCCGTAGAGAGCGAGCCATTCAGAATGGTTAAGTAGAGGAAGAAGACATAACTCAGCGGAGCCTCAACCTAGGCGGAGTCCACTCTTCATAGAGGTCACACATGGAGTGCAATCCAACCGTGCAGGAACAGGAGCTCAACTCAGCGATAGTCTCCTGCGAACAATTCACAGCCTAATATGCTTTAGGCCTCGCGCGCTATCATGGCACGCCAGCAGGGAAGGTGCAGCCCCCTGAGCCTTACTTGCTGCACTCTTCCCCTTGGTGTCAAACGTCAGTTCACTCAGTCTTCCAGAAGGAGCAGACTGCAACCGCCTGAACACTGACGCTGCCAGAAAGATCCGCTTCTAGCCAGTAACAGTTTGCCCCGTGGACCAATGGCAGGGCGGTACTCCTTTCTCTTTCCTTATCTAGTTTAATTTATCTAACTATTTTGGCCAAAAGGATGGCAAGCCCATAACCCGGGCCTAAGCCTATCGTCGAGGTTATGGGTAAATGGTCTCAGGCCCACATAACCGCCTATAAATAGGAGGTCACACCTCCTTGATTCGGATTCGAACTCCCAGAGAATACACTTACACTTATCGGGCCAAACCATCATTTTTGTGTCTGCCATCACGGGTCTTTTTAGATTCTAGGTGGTCGCCTCCTTTCGTACGGCCCATTGTTTATCTACAGGTGACGGATCAAGCCTCGGCGTGAAGCAAAGAATTATATCCTACAGCAAACACGGGTCGCCACCCCACGAACCTCCTGTGAGGTATGTACTTCTACACTCGTTGTACTCGTTGTTTCTTCAACATATGTGTATACTGCATTTATACATATGTGTATATTACATTTTCAGTTATACATATGTGTATATTTCGGTTATACATATGTGTATATTGAAAAAAAAATATTCTTATATAAAAAGTAGCCATTAAGCAAAAAAAAAAATTGCCTTAGAGAAAGGTTTGATCCAAAATACTTTTCACAGTTCTCAATTTAGCCAAAAGTTCTCATTTGAACAATTCCTATATATAATATATATTGTTGTGAACTATCGTGATGTCTTTAAACTAACCATCTAAGAATTATGAAGCCGAAAAAAACTTCAATTTTTATACTCAACAAAATAAACCCATATTTAAATTTAAACTAGTTAAACAAACTGTATTGTGGGGGTTATGGGCCTATGTTTGAGGGGCAGGAACAATCGATCATCAACATATGGAGATCGAGAAGCGCAAAAACGAGGGTTTTAGGGATTGTAATAACAATTGATGTCGCATTATGAGTTTTTTATATATGACGATAAAGTTTAAATTATATGGGTCCGGTTTATTTGTAGTGGCCTCATACCCACAACATTCTTGGAGACGGCCCTATAATATACATGTATACATTATTATGAAAGGTTTGTTTGAAATGGGTCAAATGGGTAAAACAACAAGTTCGGGGATCCAAATTATATATTACGTGTTATTTTGTGGTCAAATGAATTACGATACCTTAGAATGTATAATGTTTTTAATGGTTAAAATACCGAAACTGGCCAAACTATAGTTAGATACGGATTGTCCTTAAGCATCATAGTAGGCACTAAATACTAGTTCCGTGTAAGTAAACCGTCCATTAAAGGACAAATTTGGTGAATGTAACATGTTGTGTTTATGCTAAACTATATGGGTATTCAAATTGTATATCTTAGCCATTTGAATTACGATACCTTAGAGCATCCGGAGTGTGTGTGGGGGGGGGAGAGAAAGGGCGTGGAAGAGGTTCACGGGCGGGAACACCGCCCCTTGGTGGCGTAGAAGAGGGCGGGAGCCCTTTGGACGGGGAGATCTTGCTTGGCGTGGAGTGGATCCAGGTGGCAGTGTTTGATTGGTTTGTCTTTTTTTTTTATATATATAAATCTTACACACAATAATATTATTGTCTTAGTATGTATAATGTGTTTAAAGGATAAAATACCAAAACTGGCCAAAACTATAGTTAGATACGGATTGTCCTTAAGCATCATAGTAGGCACTACATACTAATTCCGTGTAAGTAAACTGTCCATTAAAGGACAAATTTGGTGAATGTAACATGTTCCGTGTAAGTAAACCGTCCATTAAAGGACAAATTTGGTGAATGTAACATGTTGTGTTTATCTTAAACTATATGGGTATTTAGTAACACTACTAGAAAAATAGCCTTTCTTGACATGCATTTTATGACACGCACTTATTTAAGACACTCAAAAGTGTTTGTCATAAAAAAAATTGTCATGTTTTAAAAAATCTAGTTAATTAATGACACGTTTTTCGGTACAAAGACCGTTTAGGCTCGCGAGCCTAAACTAGCCCAAACAAATTTTATATTATTATTAATTTATTTATAGTATACCTATTATTTAACATTGGCGAGCCGAGCTCTAGCCGAGCTTAAGCTCGTTTAAGGTATCAAAGCGAGCTCGAGCTAAGCTTTTAGCTCCTTTAAAATTGTTCTAAAATTATTTCGAGCCGAGCCGAGTCGAGCTTGAGCTTGAGCTTTTGGGTTTTATTTTCGAGCCGAGCTTGTGCTCAAAGTATTAGGCTCGAATCGAGCCGAGCTCGAGCCTAGTCAGGCTCAGGCTCAGCTCGTTTACACCCCTAGAGGAAACTAACATTAGGTGTGGAAAATAGGAAACTAACAGTAGGTGTAGGGAAGCTATTATACAATGGTTATTTTAGTTCATTTACGGTTTGCAGATTTGTTTTGTGTGATAGGCTTCTGATGTGTCGTGATGTTTAAGTTCATTTACTGTTTTGTCAACCATGCTCTCAGGGGCGGACCTACCCTTCGCCGAAGGGGGGCGGCCGCCCCCCTTGAAAATAAAATAATTAGTGCTATACGTGCGTGTAAATCTCAAGCGCCCCTCATAAAATTTTGCAACCGCACCCCTTGAACTCTGTGGATTTGTTTAAAATCGCTGGAGGGAAGTTGAATTCTCTTAAAAGTTAAAACCGTTGAACTGGTCGTCGTAATGTATGAACAAAATACAAAGAAATGAGGAAGATGATAATGTGTTTACTTTTAGTATTTTATTGTTTCTCTTTTGCTTTTAGGTTAGTTATATTTGTTTTCTTCCTTAAATCCGTACTATACATTATTTTAGTTTTTTTTTTTTAAGGTTAACTTCATTAAAAAACGCCAAAAGGTGGTCCTCAAAGCGAGGACCCCCGGCCAAACCATTACATCAAATCGAGCGGATAGTTACACCATTTTTTCCAATCCAAACATTTTAATCTAGCTCTATGACGAATCCAAAAATACGATGTCGACTTCACATTTTCCAGAACTTCAATCGGCCTTCTAGACTTACCACGGAAGATACGATCGTTTCTCTCCATCCAAATGCACCAAAAAGTGGAATAAACAATGCCCCTCAAGACTATCTTTTCCGGCTTCTTCATCGCCTGAGAATCAACAAACTTGAGAATATCTAACACGTCGAAAGCGTAGAGAGGACCCAGACAACACCATGTACCAACTCGGGTCCAAAGTTCAACAGAGAAGGGGCATCCAGTGAAGAGATGCATAGACGTCTCTTGAGCCGAATCACACAAAACACACGAGTCCTGCATAACCGGGACACCTCTCTTCGTTAGTTCAACCCGAGTAGGAAGGCGATCACGAAGCGCTCTCCAAACCAAAATCTTACACTTTAACGGAACCCAGCCTTTCCATTTGATAGTAGGAGAAAAATCCAGCTGCGCGGCTTCATACATGACTTTTAGTATTATATTGTTTTTCTTTCGGTTTTGATTAGCAAGAATACTAAGTGCGGTTATTTGATTGATTAAGTGCTTAATAATTAAGAAGTCTAAATGGTTAACAGATCTAAATGGTTAAGTGCTGAATTAAGTTGGACTTTCTTAATTGTTAGTTTTCTTGTCCAACATTGACAGGAGAGTATCATTAAGGTTTAGGCTAGTTCAATATTTAATGGTTCAGCAACATCACAAGTCTTAATGGTTCAGCTTTAACTATTTCATTCAGAAGCTGAAACAAACACACTGAATGCTGAATCATTCAACGTTGAATGGTTCAGAGCCTTATTAAGAGACTTACCAAACAGCTTCTGCAGTTCTCAATGCATCATACTTATTACATAGGATTTTAATTGAAGTATATATCTAATATAGTAATATCTGCTTAATTTACTTCATTGATATATAAATTTAATCTTTAGCACTAAACTATCAAATTTTCATGTAATGTTAATAGGAGTGAAATATTCTTTTAACTTTTAAATGCTTTCGTTGAAAAAAAATGCTAAATATTGATAAATGTAATCATACATAAAATCAATACATATAGAAATTATTAGAAGAAAGTGTTAGGTGACCCGAGCTTAAACAAATCAATTATACATGTGCATCAATAAACACAAGGTAAAGTATATGGAGGAAACCCTTCTTATTTGGTAAACTCTGGAAACTCTGACTTCCCAACATTTTTTTTTTTTTTGAAAAAAATAGGGTATGTAATATACATTTTTTTAAGCATTTCGGGCCAAAAAAATCGAAAAAGCGCCGAACGGTTTTTTTTTTTAAAAATAAAAAACGTCTACTGTTTACATATAGTTAACACATTGTTAACACCTGTTATTAGCGCTTAACATGTGTTAGTCAAAATTTTATTTTTTTTTTAAAAAAAAGTACTCGGCGCTTTTTTAATTTTTTTGGCCCAAAATGCTTAAAATCATGTATATTACTTGACCTATTTTTTTCAAAAAAAAAAAAAATATTGGGAAGTCAGAGTTTCCAGAGTTTACCAAATAAGGAGGGTTTTCTCTATAACCATTCCCATAAACACAAAAGATACATATTATGACTCCCAACTAAAAGCATCTAGTTTAGGTGTTCTTTGTTTATTATATAAAATTATCTGTTTTATATGACTTGCCCGATCAGACGGAAACTAAGCCGATTTTTTTTATATGGATAGACAAGTGAGCACTTAAAAATTTTTGCATCCCTTGAAAAAAATTTCTGGGTCCGCCACTGCATGCTCTTAGGCCAAAGATTTTGTTAATAGTATATTAAACAAGGATCATAGAAAAGGGACGAAGACTGCTTAATTTGGAAGTTCGCCAAATCACAGATGTTGGTCTTGCAGCTCTAACAGGTGTGCATACATGATGTGTGTAAATGTATATATATAAATAACACAAGTTCTAATTAAAACGACTCACCTAAAAACTACACACGCACGGCAAGTGTACCGGTCGCAAAGCAGTAGACAGACAAGACCGAGTATCGAACCTAAAGACGCGAAGACAACTCAAGATCACAACCTCTACCGAATACTAGCCTAAATAAATATATACTTAAATGGGGGGTCAAACTAATAATTATAAACTTAAAAGAAACTAAATATAAATAAAACAACCTCGACTGCTTATGGGAACTAGGAGCTAGGAGAAATCGGATAGGGAGAAGGCTGGTTACTTAGGTAAAATCCCTAGACACTAGCAATAAATCCTGAATCCGGTAATTAACTTGAGACCCTATTCTTATCTAATAAACCTCCTGTCAAAGATAGCTCACTAGACTCAAGGCGGGACAAGTGTAGAAATGCTAAAATGGATCCGGATCGCCCTAGCGTACCAAAATCCCACAGAAATCAGATTAAAACCTCTCCTAGATTAAAACCCTCAAACTATGAAGCAGACTTAAACTCTACTGAAGAAAACCTAGGAAAACTCTAAACACGAACAAGTAGCGACTCCCGCCCTAGCGCTTGCCAACTACCGAACAATGCCTAGTTAGTTACCTAGCAAACTCGAGTTAGATTTCTCACCCTCAAGAATGGACTGCACGTCTTAGTTAAATTTATTATATTAGTTTGCTATACTTGTGTCGTACTCCAACTCCAAATACTAGCACGCTAACCTAAGTTGACGAACTAGATTGATTTCAAGACCCAGGGGGTATCTCTACATGCCTAGCTCCACAAAACCAATAAACAAACTTCAAATAAAATCAACACCAACACACATATATCAAATCCAACAATAAAATTAAAGTCATGTAATCCTACACATCAAAATTAAAAACCAAGAATCATTAAAAACTGCAAATTACGTGTCTAGTTCATAAACCTAAGCAACCATGGAAGTCTAGTTCATAATATTTAAAAACATGTTCACAAAATAAATAAATATAGCTTTAACCATGTCTATAGAAATAATAAATAAAAACTAAACCTAACCCAAGGCTCGTTGGCTATTGATCTTTAACGTGCCCGTGGCCTTTTCTCCTTCCGGACCCTTTCGCTCGTCACCGCTTATGGCCGGTGGCTTTGTGCGATTCCAATAATTCCAATTGTGAATGAATGATCTTTCCTTCCTCTTTAATTGCCGCCCAAGAAAAAAAATAGTATATCCATATCTATATACAATAACCGACTTGTTATTGGTGTTGTTCTTTTAGGCTTTGGGCCACGAGCCCAAGCCATTTTTTTCTTATTTTTTTATTAATTATTATTATTATTAGTAGTAGTATTATAACGCGATGGTCTAGACTCGGGTGTTATTGACTTAACCAAAGTTGCTCGTTTACGCTCCAACGTCCATGAACACATGCTCTCAAGTATTCATGTCTCAATTAAAATTCTTTCTTTTTGAGCTCATTTTCCACAAACACCTATAAAATAATAAAATAAATAAATAAGTACTAAAAACTAATAAAAATCTATAAAATGATAAAAATAGACAAACAAATGAATACACGCCTAAAACTATTAAAAACTATATACAAAAGACTCAATTATAACTTAAAATACATAAGAGAATAGATGTGTTTTACGACACATCAAACATCCCCACACTTGACTCTTTTTCGTCCCTGAAAAAGAATTATGCTATGGAATCACAGTTAGGTTTACATCCAGTTTCAAAACATAGGTTACTTAATTAATAATCTACTAACGTATTGATTGCGATTGCAGGTATATTGATCCTCTTAAACTCACACCGGTTTCCAAGCCCCTTTTTATTTATGTTAAGTTCATGTTGATTAGTCTATCTAGGGTCTCACTCGAAGGAGCCACAGTTCCTCCTAATCCCGCCTCAAGCTTATGAAGCTAAAGGAACGACCAATTGACCATTTCCCAAACGTCTTATGTAGAAAACCAAGAGAATTTAAAATCACTTTTTTTTTTTTTTTTTTTTTTTTTGCATACTTAACTCAGAGGGTGTGACCAATCCAAGTCGCTATCCCAGTGGCCAGGCACCTTAAGCTTCAGCATTTTTTTTTTTCATCTCAGCATACTTAACTCAGAGGGTGTGACCAATCCAAGTCGCTATCCCAGTGGCCAGGCACCTTAAGCTTCAGCATTTTTGCTTTGATTTCTAATTTTTTTAAGTGATTAGAAATTCTAACGGTTTTCTACTTATAACGGTGCTTCTTATACTATTTTTGGCGGTTTCGGTCTCCCCGTTTCTCCTAGATGAGAACCCACAAAATAGCCTAATATAATTAATTTATTACTTTTCAAAGGAAACCTTTCTACCGGCCGAGCCTACCAACATATCCCAAATCAGACACGTTTTCAATCAATTTTAATCTCTTATTATACATACTATTTGAAAACCGGACACCTAACTTTACCTATCATTTTCCATATTTTATATAATGCAAACTTCAAAATCAGGGACTTTTTTTTTTCAGTTTTTTTTTCAATTTTTTTTTTTTTTTTTTTTGACTTAAAATGACTTTATATACAGACTAAACGACAGTTTCCCATCCCCACACTTAAACTCTACATTGCCCTCAATGTAGGAATAGAAAACGACTCAAAACAAAAAATAATAAAAAAAATTCCGAATAAAAAAATAAAAAGACGAGGGCAAATTGGAAAAGACTTAGCTGGTTAATTAATGCGTAAGCTCCAAAAACTCTAGTCCAATCCAGCTCGATCGTATAGCATTTTGGTCGCGATCGGCTCTGACACAATGGTAAACTCTCGGGTTGCTTCAATATAACATACATGTCCAGAATCACCCGAATGGAGATTGAGCACGGGTGGTGCAATCCAAACCTACGCAAAACAAAACAAACAAACCAGAGCATAATACCGAACCACACAAAAATAAAAAGACTCAAACTACTAACTTAGACTCATAATATAACAACAAACAAGAAGACGTACCTGCTTGGCAAAATGGCGGTGAATGGTGGTAGAACCAAATGGGTAGAGAAAAAAAAATTATGATTCTCACTCAACGTGAAGGACACTGGTGATCACAACACGCGTTGCAAGAGAAAAAAAATATAACTTTCCGGGGTAATAGCTAGTCGCATAAGGCGAACAGGTCAGCCCAGACTCCTCACATTACGTGAAAAATCTTTTTTCACAGAAAGTTAATTAATTTTTTTAAGAAAAAAAAAATCTCTTTTATTACCCAAACCTTTACCAAAAATCCCAATCATTAAATTTATATTAAACATAGCTGGGATTCCATTCATGATCAATTTCTCCTTGCCGAGCAAACACGAAAACCTGCAAACAAACTAAAAGACACAAAAACAAAGATAAAATAGAAAGATAAAAACTTATTAACCACTACCGAAGGACGGACCGCAAATAATAAAAAAAAAGAGCTAGAAAAAAAAATACATAGTTATAAATATAAATTTACAAACTCTACAAAGCCTCCCCACACTTAAACTTAATCAGGGGGCTTCTCTTTTATCTGGACCCGATCCAACCCATTTAATTCCACCCGGTCCATATTATTTAGCAAAATTACATTAGTGGAATCGAAAAATATTTTATTGAATTTAAATGGGTCAGGCCACCAATATTTAAATTTACCTGGACCAAACCTGATTCTTGGCATGTAATGAGGGGACTTGTTGTCTCTGCAACTCCTGACCCTCACCCTGTGTCGGTCCAGGTGCCTCTTCGCCTTCTCCCGTGGTGGTGGCCAAGGTGGTGGCACTAGTAGCAGTGTAATATCTAATGCCTGCACGGGCCGGCTGTGGTGTTCTTCTTCTTCCACCACTGCTTCTTTCTCATCTTCCTTGTTTGGTGACACTTGATCAAAAGCTTTCTCCACTTTTGGAGCTGACAAATCAACTAACTCGTCACCAAACTCTGCTTCCCCATCAGCTGCTTCTTCAAGCAGGTCAGTGGTGTCTTCCTCTTCCACCACTTCTTCCTCAAATAGCCAGCCTGTGGATTCTGAAAAGTCCATATCTTCCTCAGTCTCCCCTATCTTCTCCATCATGGCTTTCCTATGCGCGTCCCAAGCTATCCTTTCTATCTCCTCATCATCACTCCAGACATCTGCCTCCCAAGGGTATGCTACTGAACTAGAGATCAGGCAAGGCTGCTCATCCTGCTGAACCAAAGGTGGGACTAAGGCGTCCATTATGGTCTCTGGTTCTAACCCTGAATCCTGCAAAATACCATCCTCACAAGACAAGTGTAAAGAATCATATGGGTTAGTTAAATCATGCACAGAATCAGATGAGTAAGGACAAACAGTTTCAGCAACGGGACTAATACAATCAGGTAATCTAAGTGTTACCATCTCGTCTGGGTCATCATATGTGAAATTAACCTGCTGAACTGGAGGTGGGACTTCAACGTCCATTATGGTCTTCAGTTCATCCACCTGAGCCTCTAGCCTTTTAAGTGCCGCATCTTGTTCCCTCAAAGAGTCGGTGCGCTTGGATAGCAAAGAATCGATATCCTCGAGCATGAGCTGTTGTTTAGCAAGTAAGGCGGCAAAATCGGGTCTAGTGTGAGACGAGACATCCCGATAATCGGGATGTTGATAAAAATGTTGGCTAGGTGGATACTCTGACGAGCAACCACCATGCCTTTCCTCATACATCTCATCTTGTAGATAATCATGCCGACTTTTTCTTCTATCTAGTGACTCAGATGTTGCAGGGTTAAACCACCGGTTTGCCTGTGGGTATGAAGGTTGGTATGACTGATATGGCTGCGGCTGCAAATACTCGTTAGCATAATAATCCGTGGAATACCCCGGCGAATATGAATGAGGGCATCTTATGGTAAAATGGGGTCCTCCGCAGATCTCGCACATGATAAAAAAAAATTATATATTAAGAATAAAAAAATAATAATAAGAAAAGAGAAAAAAAAATTATTCACAAAATAGTAGACTAGAAACGGATCGGATAATTCTCAAGAGTGCCAATTGCGTCCCCGGCAATGGCGCCAAAAACTTGATGTGTGTAAATGTATATATATAAATAACACAAGTTCTAATTAAAACGACTCACCTAAAAACTACACACGCACGGCAAGTGTACCGGTCGCAAAGCAGTAGACAGACAAGACCGAGTATCGAACCTAAAGACGCGAAGACAACTCAAGATCACAACCTCTACCGAATACTAGCCCAAAATAAATATATACTTAAATGGGGGGTCAAACTAATAATTATAAACTTAAAAGAAACTAAATATAAATAAAACAACCTCGACTGCTTATGGGAACTAGGAGCTAGGAGAAATCGGATAGGGAGAAGGCTGGTTACTTAGGTAAAATCCCTAGACACTAGCAATAAATCCTGAATCCGGTAATTAACTTGAGACCCTATTCTTATCTAATAAACCTCCTGTCAAAGATAGCTCACTAGACTCAAGGCGGGACAAGTGTAGAAATGCTAAAATGGATCCGGATCGCCCTAGCGTACCAAAATCCCACAGAAATCAGATTAAAACCTCTCCTAGATTAAAACCCTCAAACTATGAAGCAGACTTAAACTCTACTGAAGAAAACCTAGGAAAACTCTAAACACGAACAACTAGCGACTCCCGCCCTAGCGCTTGCCAACTACCGAACAATGCCTAGTTAGTTACCTAGCAAACTCGAGTTAGATTTCTCACCCTCAAGAATGGACTGCACGTCTTAGTTAAATTTATTATATTAGTTTGCTATACTTGTGTCGTACTCCAACTCTAAATACTAGCACGCTAACCTAAGTTGACGAACTAGATTGATTTCAAGACCCAGGGGGTATCTCTACATGCCTAGCTCCACAAAACCAATAAACAAACTTCAAATAAAATCAACACCAACACACATATATCAAATCCAACAATAAAATTAAAGTCATGTAATCCTACACATCAAAATTAAAAACCAAGAATCATTAAAAACTGCAAATTACGTGTCTAGTTCATAAACCTAAGCAACCATGGAAGTCTAGTTCATAATATTTAAAAACATGTTCACAAAATAAATAAATATAGCTTTAACCATGTCTATAGAAATAATAAATAAAAACTAAACCTAACCCAAGGCTCGTTGGCTATTGATCTTTAACGTGCCCGTGGCCTTTTCTCCTTCCGGACCCTTTCGCTCGTCACCGCTTATGGCCGGTGGCTTTGTGCGATTCCAATAATTCCAATTGTGAATGAATGATCTTTCCTTCCTCTTTAATTGCCGCCCAAGAAAAAAATAGTATATCCATATCTATATACAATAACCGACTTGTTATTGGTGTTGTTCTTTTAGGCTTTGGGCCACGAGCCCAAGCCATTTTTTTCTTATTTTTTTATTAATTATTATTATTATTAGTAGTAGTATTATAACGCGATGGTCTAGACTCGGGTGTTCTTGACTTAACCAAAGTTGCTCGTTTACGCTCCAACGTCCATGAACACATGCTCTCAAGTATTCATGTCTCAATTAAAATTCTTTCTTTTTGAGCTCATTTTCCACAAACACCTATAAAATAATAAAATAAATAAATAAGTACTAAAAACTAATAAAAATCTATAAAATGATAAAAATAGACAAACAAATGAATACACGCCTAAAACTATTAAAAACTATATACAAAAGACTCAATTATAACTTAAAATATATAAGAGAATAGATGTGTTTTACGACACATCAATACATTAACCCTTTTAGATTTTGTAATTGGTATTACGAGCCAAGCGGGTTTAAAATTTGCTGGCACGGAACATCTTCTGTCCAAAATTGTTTATCTCCTTGATATGTAGTTAGTGTGTCGGTTAGGGTGTCAAATTGTGTCGATTACGTTCATAGCGTAATATTTCACACTGCTTATGGTTCATTGTTTGGTAATTGTTGTGCACACCAAGTGTTTGTAATATTGCTGGTGTAATGTTTGGTAATTGCTTCAATTAACGTTATGTAAGTTGGTCAAGTCAAATTCTAGCCACCCTTGTTTTTTAAAACTAAAACCATCATAAACCTTAACCTTCATCTTATTTATTTAATTGTTGTCTCAGGTTGGGGGAGTAGATGTTTACACGGATGCAGATATTGATGTCAGTCGTGAATAATGGTCAAGTTATGCCGCAACTTTCATTTTCAAGTGATCCGTATATTTAAGTCTAGACTAACGTAATGTATTGACACAATATTTTTATAACCGTTAATACTTGTGGTAGGATTCGATAAATGGTTAAATTGTAATGAGTTTTTTTGGTAGTATATATAATATATGCAGTTTTATTATGTAATTTATTGATTTTGTTATTATAAATATAAATATAAATCCAGATTTATTAGTTATTTTGCAGAATATTTTTTTTTGTTAAAAAAAGAATGACACGCAAAATGAGTGTCATAAATGTGTGTCGTAAATGCATGTAAAAAAAAAGTGTCATAAAAGTGTGTCATGAAAGAGTGTCATAAAAGAGTATTATTAATGTGTGTCATTAAAAGATGACACACGTTTGTATGTCATAAAAATTTTTATGACATGTCCTTCCTTGACACTTTTTTGTGTGCCATAAACACCCATTATGACGCGCAATGCGCGTCATGGTAGGTCATTTTTCTAGTAGTGTATAATTTGAATTGATTTCAAATTGTATATCTTAGCCATTTGTATTATTTGCTCAATTCATAACGTTTGCAAATGTGACTTGTATGGTGCAAAATGGTAGTGAATTAAAGGTGATCTAGCTTCATACTATCGTATTATAAACTTAGCTTGAATAAATTAAGCCAAAAACTAAATGAGGATTGGACATCTTATGATTAGTAGAGAGTTTCGAATGAGGGTCCAAATTTACAAAGAAACTAGGGAGATTTGTGCATTTCAGCTAGTGTGTCGTTAGCATATAGATTTAAAGTTTCAACCAAATTTAGAGAGAAGAGTGCCCATCTAAATTTGACTCAACGAGTCACAAAGACTTTGCACACGTTCCATCGGACCATGGCTGTAAGCATACTCGAGAGGAGAGTTTGTTACATAGTAGGTCATTACGTTTATCAATATACCTAGGTGTTAGTTGGCCCGCGCTTCGTCGCGGGCGCCGCTGTTGTCCATACATGTTACTCATAATGGGCTGCAGTTCGCTGCCGGGAGCTCTTGTTACGTTGAGGGTTTGGTGGACATAAAAAATAACATTAAGTGACTGTTATGCTTACGTGGGTTTCACAAAAATACTCGCAACCCATTAAGTTCCACACCAGCATTAACACTTGGGTTGCCTATTTAGTAATAAAATAATAACAAAAACTTTCACCACTGTGTTCTCATTTCAAAATCCAACAAATATTGCTCCTACTAATATTATCTTTGGAAAACCATTTAAAAAAAGAAAAGTAAAGACAAAAGGCATCTGAATATACATATATACAACCAATAGGTTTCAACTTTGACGGCTGAGTTGACCTCCATGTACAGGTGCATGTTAGCAAACATAAGAGGGTGCACATTAGCGTAAAACGGCGGCACACGTTAGCAAGAGAAAACTATTGATGTGTCTTTCTTTTAATATTTAGATTTAGATATAATAGTTACCTCTAAAATTAATTAAATGTGTAATATATAAGATTAGAGCTGAGATCATGCATAAAATTAATTATGTGCCGAATTCAAGCTTTATACTTGAGCTCGAAACAACTCGAACTCAAGCATTCGTATGTTATATTAGCTTAGTTTAAGCTCCGCTCGGATTTGACTCGTTTCCACATGAGTTACTACAGTCATCTGTGCCTATGTGAAGACATCATTGAATTGAAGTAAAGACGCATTTAATGTTTTCTAGCTTCCTTGATTGACTAAACACTAAACACACATAGAAGTTAGCAATACTTATTTAGTATTTACAAAGGCGATTTCTCTTTGAAAGGCTCACGTTCCTCAACAAAAAAAGGTCCAATCATTTGCTATCCCACCATCATTTTTGCCCAAGTGCATGTGTATGGATACATGATGTTACGTATAATCAACTTCGAAGTTTATTGAGGGCCGGGGTGTTCTGGCCTCCACCAATTTTTGGCATAGTGTAAATGTTCTCATTTTTATCTAAATAATTTGTATATTAGGAGTCCGGCCTCCATCGATTTGAAATAAAAATTGAGACTATTGACTTTCAGTCACCACCATCCAAAAGTTTAAGCGTCGCCACCACTACGTAAAATAAATAGATTTTGTGTTTTTATCTTATCCTCATCTCATGTGCTATAAAACGTTGCACAAAGAGAGCATCTACAATTCACGCACTGCATGATGAAGAAACCTCATGCTGTTTTCATACCCTTTCCAGCACAAGGCCATATTAATCCCATGCTAATATTTGCTAAAATCCTCAACAGTTACACGTCCTTTCGATTCGAAACCATTCCTGACGGCCTTCCGCCACCTGAAAACCTAGATGTTACACAAGACATCCCGTCCTTATGCAAGTCCATCAATGAAACTTGTCTGGAACCTTTCAAAACGCTTCTCATGAAACTCAATGATAGCGAATCTACAACACCAGTGAGTTGTATAGTTTCGGACGGTGTGATGAGCTTCACACTTGATGCGGCACATGAGTTGGGCATACCTGAAGTTCTGTTTTGGACGTGTAGTGCTTGTGGCTTCTTGGCTTATGCACACTATAATACCCTCAGACAAAATGGTTTCTTTCCACTAAAAGGTATCGTTTATGCAATACATTGAAGTGAAAAATCATTACTAGGGATGGCAATGGAAGGGTTTGAGACGAGTTTAGATAATCTCAGCCAAAACCCAATTATATGAGCATGTACCGAACCCTTCGGGCTTTATCAGGTAAATACCCCTAGGCTATCGGGTATGCCCACGGGTTACGGTTAAACTTGTTAATTTAAAAAAGATATATCCATTAGGTAGGTATACACGACCCAAAATCCGTCGGAAATCTATCGACAAATTCTAATTGAGGAAGTGGTTCAAATGAGAACCTTTAGCCAATTTTTTTTTTTTTTTTTTTATTTTTTTTGCTTAATCGCTACTTTTTATACATGAATAACTTTTTTTTATTTTTTATTCAATATACACATAGGGTAGGGTTCATGCAAAAACCATCCTTTAGGGAGAGAACCAAGGAACCACCTAAACCCATCCACCCCTACCTCCTAAAAACCTAACCCCCCCCCCCCCCCCACCCTCCCCCCATATGTGAAATGCACATGTGCAGCTAACCCCCCCCCCCCCCCCCCCAAAAAAAAAAATACAAAAACAAAAGCAAACAAAACGCTCCACCCTATCCGCCCCCCCCCCCCCCCCATCCCACCATACCTAAAAACTAAACCTTAAAGCTAAACCCATTAAAAAAACTTAACTATAATAGTGAAATGCAAATATGCATGTAGTACAATTTTTTTATTTTATAATTTTATATAGAGGTTTTTTTAAGTTTATTTACCACCAACCCTAAAAACCTAACCCCCCCCCCCCCTTATAGGATACCTAAAAAATAAACCCTAAAGCTAAACCTATAAAAAAAAACTAACTATAATAGTAAAATGCACTTCGCATCCATTTAATGATCATTGAATAAAAAATTTTCACCTTATATATCATATCACGTCCATTTAATGATCATTTCATTATGGTAATTGACAATTTATTCAAAAGTGTTCTCTAATAGTGAAATGCACATGTGCATACGGCATATGTATGTATATATATAACAGCAAAATGCACATGTGTATCAGACATGACGTAAATATAACATAATATAAGCCAGTTTTTTATTTTTTCAGAAAGATTAACGGGCTGTTTCGTTGATTAAGTGCTGAATCATTAAGAGGTCTGAATGGTTAAGGGATCTGAATGGTTAAGCGCTGAATCATTAAGTTGGACCTCTTAATGGTTAGTTTTCTTGTCCTAACACTAAAAAACATTTTGGTGTTTTTACTTTTTTAATTTTTTAGTTTTTTAGGCTGTTTGGTAGCCTCTTAATGAGGCTCTTAACCATTCAGCGCTGAATGATTCAGCATTCAGCGCGTTTGTTTCAGCTTCTGAATGGAATGGTTAAGTCTGAATCATTAAGATTTGGGATGTTGCTGAACCATTAAGCACTGAACTATTAAGCACTGAACTAGGGTGAACCTTAATGAGACTCCCCTACCAACGTGGGACAAGAAAACTAACCATTAAGAGGTCCAACTTAATGATTCAACGCTTAACCATTCAGACCTCTTAACCATTTAGACCTCTTAATAATTCAGCACTTAATCAACCAAACAGCCCCTTAGTTCCTTAGTTCTCTCCCTAAATGGTGGTTCTCAAATGATCCAAATCCTATCCTTGATGGGTTTGGACGTGTCTTTGCCATGTGGCAGTGCTTGTCGAAGGCACCTCGGATGTGATGGGTTTTAATATCCTTGATGGGTTTGGACGTGTCTTCTGTTCTTCACTAAGTTGGTTAGTTTGCCCGACCTGAGCACCGCCTCGATCTCCATCTTGAGGATGTAGCAGTTGCCGGTTTCATGTCCCACGTCCATGTGGAAATCACAGAATCTTGTGGTATCTATGTTTTATTTATTCCCATAGGTTTTGGTAGTTCTAATGTGACTTCCCTGGTCGTGAGAACTTGTAATAGTACCTGTAAAGGCGTTTTTGGTTAACGGCGTCTAGTCTTGATTTCTTATGCCGAGGCTACGCTGATCGCGTGTTTGCTTACTGCCAATGATGTTCTTGGAATCCCCAGATGTTGAGTATTTAACTTCGTCGGTGGATCCTTAGATTCGGTTCCAGGCGGAGAATCTATTGTTGTTGCAGCCTCGGTTGTTGTTGTTGTTGTCGCGCTGTGGTTGCCGAGTTATCTTTTGATGTTGGGCGTATAGTTTGGCAATTCGGACAACTTCTTCCCATGTTTCTGGGTTGCTGTCTTTTCCATGTAAGATGAGTTGTAGATTGTCGTCGTTGATGTTTGCCAGGAATGAGGTTCGAGTGGCCTCATCACCGGTTTCTGGATGAAGGGCTTCTTTATTGTATCGGATGATGAATTCTTCGAGCAGCTCATTGTCCCGGTGTTTGCAGAGGTGGATTTTCATTTTGTCACGCTTATGGAGCCGTTGTTGGCTGAAGTGCAAGGAAAAATTTTCAGTCAGCTCTTCGTAGCTGTCAAATTTTCAAGTTAGCAAGTTGTCGAACCATACCTGTGTTGCGCCTATGAGAATTTGGGCGAACATGTGGCGCCAGATTAGGAGTGTCCAACCGATGACGACCCCAGCTTGGTTGAAGATGCCGAGTTCATTGTTTGGATCAGTGAGGCCATCATATAGTTAGACGTTGGCTGGGAGCCGCTGCCTAGGTGGTATGGGAGCCATAAAAATGCGTGTGGTAAACTTTGGTTTGTCAGCAAAGGCCATGGGCCTATATGGGAGTGACAGATTTATGGATGCGTTATTTTTGTACCTATTAATGCGTTCCCTGTGGTAATATTAGTTGTATCAGTAGTCTGTGGAGTCGTCCTCCTAGGGGATTAATTTATTGGTAGTCTTCGTCGTCGAATCGGTTATGCTCTACACGGGCATGGTCGATGGTGAGTTTTCCTGGATCTTCCCCGTGACGGGCGGGATTCGATTTCTTGACGGTGTTGGTTTTAAGGAAGGACGAGGCCATGGCAGCTTTTCCGGTAATCTTGCGATGCTCTAGCTTGGCGTCTAAGAGTTTTGTCAGGTGTTCATACCAGTCATTGTGAAATGCATCGATCTCCTCCTGAGCCGGATGAGGATTGTCATCATCATTGAAGTCTATGTTTCTTTCCATCATTGTGGTATTCTCCGGGTTGTCGTTGTTGTTGCTACCCTCGGGCATATTTGGGCATGGGGTGAGGTCTTCGATGATCCCGGATGGTGTGTAAACTTTGGTTGGTGAGGTTGTCATTGTTTGAAGTGGCAAGAACTTTCTGCTTTTAAAGTTGTGGTAAGGCCATGGATGGCACCGATGAAGAAACATGTATCCTGGATCATCGGGTCAGGGCTAATCCAAGTAGTGAATCCACAGGAAATGTGAAGATTTAGGAGTGATAGTGTATAGTTATCGGTGAAGGTCTTAAGAACTAGACCGAGAGCAAGTGGAGATAATCGATTATAAGAGTCGAGCCTCTAAACGTTTGTTATATGAAAATAGGGGTTGGAAAAGTACGATGTGCTCGTAGTCTTTTCAACGGGAGTATTCCGTATGAAGGTGGTGCCTTAAAAGGAGAAGAGGTTCCTCCTTTTATAGCACTTCGACATCCGACTCTCTCAACCCGTCCTCTACCCTTAGTGAGGCCCGACCAAGATAGAGGTATCTCCTAATCTCTGGCCCAAGTCCCCAAGCCCAATCTGGTGCAAGTGGACATGTAAAATAGAAGGAAAGGGGTGATGTTACCGCCCTGTCGTAAATCCACGCAGCGTCCATTAAGACACAGAAGGTCGGCGAACACGTGGCGTCCACTTAGTGGCTCATTGTGGCGGTCTGCAATCACCTTCTTTTTCTGGAGCCGGAGACAAGTGGGGGTTGCAAAAGTCTTCTGTCAGAGATAGTTGGCTCGGGAGGTGCCACGTCATCATCCTTTCTGATTGTCAAGCCACGCATAGTCTGTGATTGGCCACAGACTCTGACGGGCGGCCTGCATGTCGGGAACAGTTGCCCAGGGCATGTCTGTCCTTAGGTATGTGTGTGTGTGTCTCGATGCTTCTCGTAAAGGCATCCTTTACTCATGTCGAGGAAGCTTCATTTGTGTCAGTCTTGCGTCGATGTAAAACGGTGGCGTCATTTTGACTGACGCTGGTTTCTCCGCCTACGCTAAACGGGTGGGAGAACTTGCGACATTATGTCTGATGCAGTTATCTCCGCTGACATAGAACAGGCGGGATAACTGATGTCATTGTGTCTGACGCAGCCTTTTTTGGACGTTTGTTGGTCTTTTTGGTTTAAGCTAAGGCCTTTATTGATATGACGTTGGTGAGTTTGACGCCATATCCCTTCATCTTCCTATACACCACATGTGAAGTTCTTAGTGTTTAGAAAAACAAACATGAACTGACTAACATTAAGTAAACCTAGCTAATACATGTGTTAATCAGTTTTCATTTTTAAAGTAACTAGATTCAATATGGGAGAAAATCTACTCTAATTAGAGGCGTCATTCGGGTACATTGCATTATTAACAGAACATATCGACTTTTGATTTCACCCTAAACTCATAATTTGAAACACAAAAAAGGGATCGAGAGTAGAAAATCAAACATTACAGAAAATGGAATTGATTTACTTGTAGAATGAAAATTGATAATATGATGCAACACATGATCAAAATTATGAGAAAGAGTAAGTATTTATTAACCATTTGCCATGAACCTAACAACCTGCCAATATAGATAATGAAAATTTAATAACCATGTCTAAACACAGGCTTACCACAAGAAAGCTTTACATTCTATTAGGGGTGAACAAAATTAACCGCCATAACCGATAACCGAACCATAACCAACATAACCGAACCGATTTTAACCGATAACCGACATAACCAATGGTTATATGGTTATGAAATTTCTTAAACTGACCGAGTGGTTATGGTCATGGTTATGGAACTTTGGTTAACCAATACAACCATAACCAAACCGAACTTCTAGTTTTAAGACTATGTAATAGGTTTATGTTTTACACTAACCATGTGGAGGTTTTCTACTAAGATAAAAGTATGCTAGTAACGAAACGATCTTGATGTAGGTGACCTTTAGGTAAGTTTTTTTATTGTCTAACAATATCTTATTAACAAGGATCCTCCATTGATAGTTCAACAAAAAATGTAATCTTGTTAGTCTTATTAAAAAAACTTAAGCTAAGTCCACCATCGTAGCTTTCATTTTTTATAATGTAAACCCACGCGATTTTAATTTTTAAACTTTAGTCGAAAGTTAGTTTTAGTTGAAGTTTGTGGTTAATAACCGAAATAACCATAACCGAATTCATAACCAATTAACCATAACCGAAGTTTGGTTATGGTTATGGTTAAGGAAATCCCATAACCGAAATAGTGGTTATGGTTATGGTTATAGTTAATGGTAAAAACCGAACCAAACCGACCCATGCACACCCCTACATTCTATAATGATTTCAAGATAACCCAACACCCAAATTGTTATTATAATATTTTTAACAAATATTTACTAATGTTTTGACTAAAAAGCAATTTGCATAGTACGACACACAAACCACTCAAGACATTGGAAAACCCATTAAAGGAAATGAGATATCAAATTGTGAATGGATCTGCAGGGAATAAAAAAAGAAATATAATCAACAGGCATAACTACGCCATGGAGTCTATTTACTTGTGAACAAATCCATTTTGGTTATGTTTATTACATTAAAAGATAATTTCTAAACGTCGCCAAAAAATTGGACTATTATTTATATAACATAATCTGAAAGTAATATTCGACATGGTAACTGTAGATACATGTAAAAAAGTACTTCAAATCAACCAGTACCAAATTACCCATTTGACTCATTACCCAGCCCGCCTAGCCTGCTTACTTTGCCACCTTTAGTCATATAGAATGTAAATTTTAAGATTACCTACAAATCACTCCTAACTCCCCTAATTATCCTTTGATTGTCGTCTGGGAACTTAATCTATCCCATGCTGGCATGATGCCATAAACCCATTTCTCCTTCGTCTGATAGCTTCATGCTCAAATCCGTCACCATCAGCACCATGTAAACTGTCACCCAATTTAAACATTCTAACAAAAAATATATGCTAAAATTGTGAATGACAGGGCTGGAAAGAATTAAGGCTAAAAGTATATAAATCACAATTGTTTGAATTTATTTAGAAAAGCAATTGTAGGGTTCATTATGTTTTCAACATCAAAAGCAACTCTCACCGAACGTGTCAACAGACACGATGACATGTGCCAACGATACTTTGAGGCCACATGATAGCAACATTAATAGCATAAGAAAGATCACATTTGGGCATTTGTAGTTGCTTGATGAATATGTTAAGCCCTTTATACCATCCTTCTCACTTGAAGTATTAAAAGACAATAAGAAAACTCTATTACAGTAAAAAAAAAATTATCAATTACTTGGGTGAAATCATCTATATCTTTGGGGATTGGCTGCAATTCCACTCTTCTACATCTGCCAGCATAAACACATGACATGAGACCACTTGTGTAAGACATAAAATATATATAACAACCAACTCGTGGACTCACATAGTCACGCACTGTATAGACCAACAGGAACATGAATCCGGTGAAAGTAAGCTAAAAAGAAGACCATGTGGTGACTCAAGGAGATACAATATGGCTGAAAATGGATGCTTACCATTTTGTCTCAAGCGTCCATAATATGCAAAAATAAAAAAAAAAACATAATGTAGTTACCAAAGAGGAAAATATACTTGTAGTACATAATAATAATTCAACTCTTTGTCAGGTTATTATGCACTATTTTAGTTTTAAGAACTTTGTTGCTTACTTGTTTGTAGAAGCATGTGCCGCCATTTGCCACTGGCTTAATTGTTTTGCCTTGGTGAGTATTTTCAAATGTGTGTTTATGTATTTACGCAAGCTCACGCGTGTGTATGTGGTCAGGCATGTAGTGATGTAGTCTTGATGTGTAATGCAAGTATCATGAAGGAATCTTATGCTTGAATATATCGTCTTTTCATTCTTCTAAATTTGCTCAGATTTTATTTCGCATTTATGTTGTTTTATTTTGCAGTATCAACTTGATGAGAAATTTGACCTTTGGGTGACTAAAGTTGGACCTTATAATAATCTAAAAGAGGCATAATTATTATAACCTTCCATCTTGCCGCCCACCTGGTCATGTTGGGCACAAATGTGATGGTCTGGGTGAAGTATTTATTAAGTGGCTTTAAAAGAATCACAATGATTATCCAATAGATAAAAAACCTTAAATAAAATCTAACTTGAATAATCAATGATCAATACCTTACGAATAACATGATATTTTTGTTCTGAAGCAATCCCACTATCACTAATGCGATTCTGTAATATTTAATATTATCGATCACATAATAACAAAAATGAAGAAAACATTGAATTAAACGGATAACTAACTGTATGGTTTAAGAAAATCTCATAATCAAACAACAAAAGACGTATTGCAACCTAAAACACTGTCGAAGACTTAATTTTAACTGCTTCTTTAATCCTTCCAATGAAGTCATCCTTTGTGTTCATGCCTTCACTTCCACTCGCAACACATGTTTTCATTTCTGAATCATTTAGCACATCAATTGCAAAGAAAGTCAAGAAATTGAATTAGTGTTGAAGCTTGCTAGAGAAAATTTAAAATGACATTGGTCAAATCTTCAAATTACAGTCCAAAAGAATGATCAATAAACAGCTTCAAAAGCAAATATCAAAACAAAAAGTCAGTAGACATTTAATCAAACACCTAGTAAGCAAAATTGATCACAAAATCCATGCTCAAACAATTGTTATAATATTACTGTTTGATTAACTTACGTTAATCGCCAAAAAGGACATATAAAGAAAAGCGAAAGAAATAATTACTAAAGCGTGGCCATACACTGTCAATTAGCCTACCTACTTGGACGAAATTATAGCAGCCATCCGCGATTTTATCCGGTTTCATCCTATTTCAATCAATAGGTTTGCAAACCCTAAATAAAATCTAAATACCAAATCGCGAATGAAGAACGCTTGAATGTTGGTTTGAGATCGTGATTGAAGAACACTTGAATGATGTTACCACCTTTATGCTTAAAAGAGCCTTATTATACCTTATACTAAAATAAAAAATAGGAGAAAAGGAAGGGACTCGGGGAAGATCTATTATAAAACCACCTGAAATCGTGGGTTTACTTCAGGGGTCTGGAAATTGTGGGTGAAAGAAATAGGCGGGGACAGTTTTTAAGCATCTATTGTTAAAATTACAAATGATCACTTTATGCGGCCAGGATCTCATGAAATAGTAATATAACCGGTGAAATTCAAATACGAAACGGTTACGTGAGGCTAGCATCAATATTATATATAATTGCCATGCTCTGTAATTGGATGCTTGAGCTACCAAAAATGTGAAAACTTTTCCAGTAAAATGTTCTCCGAAAAAAGAATTAGAAATGCCCTAATTTAGGGACATTGTACCCACAAAACTATAAACCCTTTGTAATGCATTATATTACAAAGAAAAATCTGACCCTTTTCCAACCAAAATAAATGATACTGAATTCTTACTTTTCTTTTCTTTTTTTAGTTTTAGTCTTCTTTAATTTTTCGGAAGCTCCGACCCTATGTTTAGACAAAAAGAAATACATATTTTATTGTTTTAATTACTAGTTATATCATTGTTACTTTTATATCGTTATCGTTATTGTTACTATTACTACTATTATTACTATTATTATTATTATTATTATTATTGTTATTATTATTATTGTCATTGTATGTGTTTGTGTCATGAAAATATGGTGTCAAAAATGTGTTAGCCTTGATCTTTCTTTGTCTCGAACCCCATCCCCTTACGTTCCCTCCCTTTGTGAAAAATTCCATTTCCTGGCTCGCTTGATTGGTAAAATCTAAGAAAACAGGATGTGCTGGATATGTTTTCTCGGGATAAGTTTCGCAGGATTGTTTTCCGAACAAAATGAGTATTGTCTGAAAATTGTCGCTTAATGTAGTTTTCTACGTATTTTCAATGAATTTTGTCATTGGAAACAACCAAGGTTTCTAGTAGTGTTGCATGGATGCAAATTAGCAAACAACTACTTGATCAACTTACTTATTATTTTTTTCTAAACATGTAGATGCAGCTGATTTAACCAATGGATACTTGGATACAATTGTAGATTGCATACCAAGCATGAAATCCATGCGCTTAAGGGACATGCCATCATTCATAAGAAGCACAAATCCAGACGAACTCATGGTAAATTTTTGTATCCGAGAAGCTGCAAGATCCAAAAAAGCTAAGGCAATAATACTCAACACCTTCGAAGACCTTGAACGAGATGTCTTAAATGAGCTATCTTCCATTTATCCTTCGGTTTTCTCAATTGGACCACTACACACCATTGCAAACAGTATGGTGGAAAAGGATCTAAAGTTATTGGGTTCAAGCTTGTGGAAGGAAGACACAGAATGCATGGAATGGCTTGACACAAAAGAAGCAAATTCAGTTATTTACGTGAACTTTGGAAGCATAACCGTGATGACATCCGAGCAACTAGTTGAGCTTTCTTGGGGGCTTGCAAATAGTAACCAAACCTTTTTATGGGTTATCCGACCAGACCTGGTGTCCGGAGACTCCGCGATGTTGCCACCTGAGTTCCTTGAAGCGATCAATGGGAGAGGGTTGTTGACAAGTTGGTGCCCTCAACAAAAAGTTCTAAATCACCCATCAATTGGAGGGTTTTTGACACATAGTGGGTGGAACTCGACACTAGAGAGTATATCAAGTGGGGTTCCGATGATTTGTTGGCCGTTCTTTGCGGAACAGCCAACCAATTGTTGGTATTGTTGTAATCAATGGGGCATTGGAATGGAGATCGATAGTGATGTCCATAGAAAACAGGTTGAAAAACTTGTGAGGAGCTTAATGGTGGAAGACAAAGGCAAAGAGATGAGAAAGATGGCTATGATTTGGAAGAAAAAGACTGAATCCTCATCATCTTTGTTGAACATAGACAACCTTATTAACCAAGTGCTACTTTAGTCTTAGGGATCAAGTCGTTGGAGGAAAATGGGTGAATCATCTTCATCTTTGTTCTTTCATCAATGAAAAATGATTGCACCATTTTCAAGACGTGGTCATTCATGTAACACTTTTTAATATAGCTTGCATTTAGTTTTTAATATAATTTTAAGGCTATGGGTAATGGGTTATGTGTTTTCACTGCTATGTCAAAATCTGAGTGTTACATTACTACGATGTAAGCATAAACTCTCACACTACAAGAAATTGGGACAATACCCGAGTCACTATCAACGCTATTGCACCTGTTTGTTGCAGTGTCACTCATTTTTTCACCTTTAGTATGTAATGGTTGTACAAGTTTTTTGTATTCCCACAAGTTAAAATAATGTTGGTTTCATATTTGTTGAAAAAAGAAAAGGAAGTGACCCCGGTGCATCTCCCCCACCTCACCAGCGTGATACATTTCATGCCAGTCTTCATCACGCCCTCATTGACGCAGTGTTTCACGCCCTATGCCCTTGTCATATGGTAGGGACGTTACCCATTACACTTAGCCTGAACATGTTGTATGACCGTATGAGCATGACTTTACAATCGAGTTTTTTCCTATAGTGGTGTTGGTTAAAAAATTATTTACTAAAATAGTGTTATTGGAAAAATTATATACTTAATTGGTTTTAAATAATGTAGCGGGTTGGTTAAACGTTAATGACATGCACAAAATCATACATCGTATTTCTATCAAAACAAACCCACATTTAAATGGTTTTCTTAAATTTAATTTGAAATAAGCATGATTTAGTTTATTTGATTTTAGCGACAAATCAGGCCCAAAACAAACAGACAAATCAAATCTAAGCGAAAAACAAAGATCTTGCAGTTTCGGAGCCGAGAGACACCCCATGTCTCGCTATGCCTCATCCACAAAACGGAAAAATATATTTTCATGAAGATACGAGATCTAGTGGGGCCCACAAAGTGGACCACAACCCATTCCTCAAGTATCAAGCCCCGTTCCTGGAAATGTGTTCCCGGCACAGGCTGAGCCTCGGGTCCAACTTCTATAAATAGGCTCCTCCACCTCTATTTCAACTTGCTTAATTCTTTTCTCACTTCCTACAATACACTCTACTTCTACCACTTTTAATTTCAAACCTTGTAATCTTTAAGATTTGTAAGAACCACATAAATATTTATCAATCTTGTGATTATTTATCCAAGTTTATTAAAGCTATTTTTAAAATTATGATTAGCTAAGTTTTTGTTGTGTTTGGGGATTTGTCCCATTAATGGGGAGTTAACTAAACTAAGTTATGGTTTAATTAGGGGTGTGTGTTGAATGACTTCAAGAAAGAAAATACCATGTTAAAAGTGAATTTTCCAGATTCTTAAAATCTTATTTTGTTATATTTAATAGTTGTCCAACAACTATATCTATTTACTCTATTTTTATGTATTATGGTACATTTTATGACCTTTTAATTTGATTAGACAGTAGTCACAGTACTAATAGTTAGACCGTCCACAACGTAATGGGCACCAACCTCCGCCCATGTCTTCTGCCCGGTGCCACCTCAACGGTCCTGCCCTTCTCCCCCTCCTTTGCAACGGGCGCCATAATGATGGGTCCCATCTTCCCTCTCACTACAACTCAACATTTCCTCCACAGGAGCGCTCTTGTGCAAGGACGGCACCGACATCCTCTTTCTACCACGTCCTCCGGCTACTGTCTCTCTCCTCCACCTCCTTTGCCACATCCTCCACGGGCGCCCATCTTCTCCAGCGTTGTGGATAGTCTTACATAACTTGATAGTAGGCTAATCCTATCCACATAGTCCTAATAGGCTTGGTACACACTTTATAATGGGTTCGGCCTCGTGTCAGGCCAGGTCCGAAGTGTTAAACACAACTTGCTTTGGGCTTGCCCCAATACCAAAAATTTACAAGGTTTATCCTAATATATATTATATATACTAGGCTCGGTCCATTTGTAGTCCGAATGGTAGGGTCATTCACATTTCATATATATCTCCCTTCTAAGATCATTTATTAAATATTTATCTAACTTGAAAAATTAATTACATATTTCCCTCTACTAAAACATACCTATGTAATTAATGTTAAAGGTAATATGTAATTTATAGGCTTAGAAAAAGGGAAATATATATAAAAAAAACACTAACTTTAGTTAAACATTCATTATTTGCTCCCATTTTAGGTCAAAAATTTTACACATAAATATTTAACTCGGATTCAGGAATTAAATTTCCAATTAATAAATTACGATTGTCATGAATTTGCGGAATGACAAATTTATTCATACTTCAATCCTTTCCAAGACATAAGACTATATGTAATGGTGGGTGAAATTTGGTGGGTGAAATGCACTGTTTTGAAAACCGGACCGGACCGGCCGGTCGGACCGGTCGGACCGGGCTCCGGGACCTGGACCGGTCCGGTTCGGGTGGTTGGACCGTTTCTGCAGCGAACCGGCTTCGGACCGGAAAACCGGCCGGTCGAACCGGAAAACCGGCCGATCGGACCGAAAAACCGGTGGTCGGACCGGTTTTTTTTATTATTTTTTTGATATTTTGGGTTTCGAAGCATGTTTTGGCCCGGTTCGTTGGACCGGTCGAACCGGTCGGACCGGTTGGACCGGTGAACCGCCCGAGGGTCCGGTTCGACATCCGGTCCGGTTCACTGAAATGGGCGTTTTTCGACACGTGGCAATGTGGGGCCATTTGGTGGGTGAAAGGGCTTGAAATGGGTAAGTGGTATGTAATAGTGGGTGAAATTTGGTGGGTGAAATGGGTATTTTTCTGATTGGCTATTTTTTTTAATAATATCATTGTACACATGGCAAGAAATGATTGGCTCCCACAAGATCTTACGCACGCGAAATATTTCGTGGGGCATAGGTTAGCGCCCCATTCACTTGGAGGGGGCGGTGTTTTGGGGTTAATTGGGCGCCAAATTCATGGTTTTACGTCTCATTCACGAGTCATTACACATGGTCTAACGGGATTTTGAAATTTTGGCATACCCATGACCCTAATACATCATTTATTCTTGGGTGTCTAATAATCATAGTATTTGGTCTCATCAAAATTTCAACTGGATGAACATCATTACTCGAGACATTTCTTTGGGGAGAAACCTTGAGTTACAACCTACGGGAGTGGGTGTACCAAATTCCCGCAAGATGATGACGGAGGTTAACTTAATGTATCAGATTCATCCAACTCGTCCAGATTGGATTATCATAGTAGTAGATACATCCTTATCCACCTTATGGGAATATGAATTCTTAAATTCTAACGGATTGGGAAACAATCAAGAAACCATTTAATAGGTTTGGGGGTTTTAAATCTTGGTGACGTGTAGTCATAGAAAGAATATCAAATCAAATCTTTCGAAATGGTCAGGTTTATCAAGAATTTTCAAGTCTAGGGAGAAGAATTATCCAAGGAGTTTCGTTAGAAGAAAATTTTCATACAATAGGAAGGATTGACCTTTTACTTATTTGTAGCATTATATTATATATAATGGGAAGAGATAACATACAAAATTTCTTAACATACAAAGTGTAAGAATCATTCTCAGCCATTAGATGTAGACGGTACAAGATGGTAATTAACAATCCTAATCATATTTGGGTTAATCTAACCAAGGATAAATTAGGAAAAACGCGTTTAAATTTTTGTGAAATCATAACAACAGACATAATCGATGCAAATATTTTCAACGATTGAACCTGTTTTTTCATCGTTTTCAACTCGATTAAACGTTCAGAATGATTAAAAAATAAAAAACATTCGATTACAAACAAAATCAAAACGTATGTGCAGAAATAGAAAAAAACAGAGTATGATAATTCTATTGATAAAATTAGTAGAATCATATTCAAAAATCATCATCAATGCATGTATTATTCACAGAAATGAACGATGTTGATAATAGAAGAATTAAAGAAAAAAATGGCTTTCAAAAAAGTTTCAGACGACGAAGATCAGAAACTGTTAAACAGAAAATTATAAAACGCATTTCGTTTTTATAAAACGCATTTTGTTTTTTAAACACTATTTAAACTGGTTTTTACAAAAACGCACTTGGTTTTTTTATAAAAAGCACTTGGTTTTTGTAAAACGCACTTGTTTTTTGTAAAACGCACTTGGTTTTGTATAAAGCATTTAGTATAAATAAAAACTCACATTTTCCTCACTTTTCCCCCTATTTTACTCTGTTCTCCTGTAACACCCCAACCGATAGCGGGATCATCGAGGTGTCACGTAGTGACGATTGTTCAAAAACACATGGTACTAAAATGTAAATATATTATTGAATATTTAAAATTGTCTTACATAGATGAAATGGGAAAAATACAAAAGTCTGAACGAAACATGAAATTTGAAATAACTTTTAAAAAGCAAGCACTAAAATCCAATGCTATGGAACTAACATCAAACTGCACCTGAAACATGTACAAAATAGGTTTTGTCAACATAAGAAATGTTGGTGAGAATTCCTAGTTTTAATACATATAGTAATTTGGAAAAATGGTATACAATTCAAGTGCAAAGCTACAGTGCAATTATGTAAACTATGTATCATACAAATGAACGAAATTGATCCTGTGACTGTATAATGTACTAAATGAACGGCGGTGTACTTATCCACTAAATGGATAATAACTTAACAATGACCACGGATTCTCCGATGAAAAAGTGGTAGAATCAACCTAGGGGGTTGTCAATCCAATAGCGCTATCCAATGTTAAGGTCGGCTTGTACAATGTTAATGATTTCACTAAGTACAAATGTATTCTACATGTAATGTCTAAGCATAAAGCACATTTGTAAGCAAATGCACATAGTACTAGAATTGTATTGTAAAAATGTGAACTTGTATTTGTAATTTGTATAAGTATACATGAAACACCCAAAAAATGAATAAAAACAAACAGGGGATAGGAAGTACCCACAGTTTGCGTAATAACTTGAAACTCTACTGAACAACGTGATGTGAATTAGGATTATCCCAAAGGATTAACCTAAAGAAATAAATAGTTTGTAAAGAAATGAACTTAGAGTCTAAGTTATCTAGGATTAGGCACTTGGGGTTTCTAGACTAGAATTTGGGGATTCACATGGTTTTTGAATTTAAGTATAATTGGTTTCAAATAACTTTAATATTTAATGAAAATATTATGATCTCCATTAATTATTTCGAATTAAATAATCAAAAGCGTAAATAATAGAACAACTTAAATATATAAATATGTAATTAAATATGTATTTAGAGTATAAAAAATAATCTAAATATGATAATCATAAGTCCATTTTATACTGAGATACTAACAATAATTTCAGAATTTTTTTAGGGCTTATAATTTTGATATCTTTATATTTTAAATTGGTTTTTGAACATAAACATGCAATAATTTGGATAAAAATAAAAATAAAGTACAAAAATGTTATTTTCATTTATAATAGTAGTTAATATGTGCTTTAAGTGAAAAATAATTTTAAAAATTACTTTTCATATTATCTTCATTTAAAACAGAATTTAATTGAATATAATCAATTAAATAGGAATAATTCATAAGAGTACGTAAAAATATTATTTTTACAGAAAATAAAATTATCAAAAAGTTTTATATGCTTAGAAATATCTCCACAAACATTTTGGTATTAAAATGATTAAAAATGAAATTTTTATGAATTAATTAAGATTTAAACAAAATAAATATATTAAAAATAATAAATAAACATTTTTCGGAAAAATAAAGTTATGGACATGAACTTTATGGTTTTATGAAGCTGTGGTAATTTTTATAAAAAAATTGGACAAGGTTTGCTATTTTAAATAATTAATTGTATTTATAAACACATTATATATATAAAGAAAAGTAATAGAAAAAGAAAAGCTGAGAAAAAACACCAAACCGTCCCTCCCAGGAATCGAACTCGGGATCAGCTCTGTGCAAGTGCCACGCCCAGACCAACTGATCTGGGTGTGTGCTTGTGCTTTAATTGGATCTGATATGTATTTATGTATTTACTTATAATGTCAATAATCCCCAATTCTAATGATATGAACCCTAATCTAATTCGATCCAATTGACCCTGCAATCGTTGTAGTTAACATAAGAAAACATAGGGCTTTTAATCCCTACATAAAACTGATAAAAAAAAACATGTAATATTGGGGTTTTGGTGTACCGGTTGATGGTGAATACCCGAGCACCGAAGCGTGACCATCAAGCCTTGAAATTGAACGTTTGAGCGGCTTAGAGAGTTTGGTTGCAGAGGGGTTTGCTTAGTTGCTGCATTTAGGGTGTTTTGGTGTGAATAATTGAAATAATTCGAGCTACAAGTATTGATTTGAGAAGTGGGTATTCCAAAGTTTATAAACGAGTGTATACATTCAATTTTGCCCGTGATTTGCTGAATTAACTTGAAATTGACAGTAGGATTTGATTACTGCATGATTTTCGCTTGGTTTGAATGTTATAATTATGGAAATGGAGTTATAATTCGCGTCAAATTGGAAGATGGTTGACTGGGTGCGTCTGGAACGTATCTGGACATACTATATGTCCATATTCATAGTGAATCTGGATGGTATTTGTGAGCGAAAGATTTTAGCTAAAACAGGATTATACGATCATACAAGTCACAAAACCAGGTGCGGAAACCCTAGTTCTGAACAAATTGATAAAACACAAATCACAACGCAATCAAGATCATTTTGAACATCATTTCATAGATTAACTTCATTCAAATAAGCTTTTACAATCAGTTTATGTTAATCTAGAACACACACACAATATCTCAAAAACACCTCTGAACCTGACCTGAACCTGGATACAACTGACAACACTATTACATAATCAAAATCACAAAAACTATTTATAGACTCTGCACGTTCGCCCCTTTCTGCTGGTCGAACGTAGGCATTTTCCACATTCGCCCATTAACAATGGTCGAATGTATCTTCATGTCAAGTCCATTCTACCTTCGCCCATAATTCATCTACCTTCGCCCATATTATCTACATTCGCCCATAAATGTTTACCTTCGGCCAAGTACTAACACATGTTAATAAAGTTTATCCAATCCTTAGTCGCAAAACGCATCAACAAACTCCCCCTCGACTATTGATTGGATAGTTTTCTCTGTTGGTCCATTGTCTTGTTCATCAACTTGATTCTGAGCTGTTTCTTCTGCTCAGTAGTCATTGGCGGCTCAAATGTTTTCTTCACAGGCTTAGACACATTTGCTATCTTCACTGTCTTGCCAAGCTTACCCTCCAAGTTGCTTCCTGCATTGATGTCATACGCAAAAAAAACTCCAACCACTTGAGTGTATTTTCTTGCTTGAGCAAAGTCGTTTGGTTCAAAGTAGATTGGATTGAAGAAAAGCATGATGATGTCTTCAAACGTGCAATTAATCAACCACATAGGATCAAATACATGAACATGCTTGTATTTATCCTTTCCATCTCTCAACACAATCACTGCTTCTGCCTTTCTCCAATCATAGTACCAGAAGATAAAATCAGCACTAAAATGCTGTGGCATTGGCATCAACGGTATCTTCCTCATCACATTAGGTGCTTTATATATCAAAGTAACTCGCTTCATATTGGTTTGTGGATCAATATCCCTATGCTCTTTTGTTCCGGGATATTGAGGCTTAAATCTGTTCCATCTCGTACGACTTTCCCAAACCAATTTATCTGCGCACCAACCGACATGTGATCCATTTACTTCGGCACCTGACATTGGGAATCTGCATAAGTCTCTAACCGCCCAGTATGGTAGAGTAAGCAAGTCACAGAATCTGTTGAAATACAGAATTCCGGTTTCCCATTTTGCAGCAATACATTTCAGTCTGCCTAAGTACGTCCACCCGAGAGCTCTGCCTTTGAACTTGGCATTATGAAATCTGTAAAAATTACCTTGAGCTTCAGGCTTTGGTCGGTTCTCATCCATTTCTTTCAATTTCTTCATATAATTCTTCAACTCATCAGACTGGTTAGAAGAATCTTTCTTATCAGTACCAAATACCCTCTCCACAAACTCTTCACTCCTTTTCTTAGCTTTCTGTTTTGCTGACTTATTTGGTATCTCAGTGAAGTCAGGAAATACTTCATTTTCATCATCTTGTCTGAAATACTGGGGGAACTCTTCATGAGTTATATCTTCCATCTCTACTTCATTGTTCTCAGGAGTCTTCACATCATCTGAATGACTTCCAATATCCTTTTCAGGAATATTTGGAATCGATTCATCCATCATAAACTCCTCAAACGTTTTCCCTACCCTCTGTGCAAGACCATCTAGTATTTCTTTCGCCAAAGATGCAGGTAATTCCCCTTCTTCAAGATCTGGATCTTCATATTCCAACTCATATCTTAAATCATCAGTTTGGAATATTTTAGCGAAGCATCCTGTGAACTCAATGGTCCACTCTCTCTTTTCCAACATATCCTTATACAACTGTTTAGCATCATCAGACAGAGATCTCACCTTCTCATTCCAGAAAATACTTTCATCTGAATCAACGTTCTCTCCTTTCTTCTTGGAACTTGATTCTCCAGTATCTTTCTTCTTTGGTGTTCTCTTCTCATAACTAAATCTGGAAGTATCATCTCCTCCATCATGATCACTTCCACTGCTAAACTCACCTCCTTGCTTTTTCCCAGCACCTTCAGCATCATCATCATCATCGTTATTGTCATCATCATCATCATCATCGCTTTTCTCCGATTCATCATTATCCTCATCATCATCTTCTTCTTTCTCAGATTCAGAATATTCATAATCGACTTTCTGTTCATCTTCTTCATCCTCTTCACCCTCTTTCAACTGGGGTGCCCTGCTATAAAGCTCTTCAATCAAATTACCAAGGCGTTTGTTTTCATTCCTTAGTTCTTTGTTATCTGCCTTAATCAATTTGATCCTGCCCTTGTTTCTTTCACACTTCCTTTCAAGCTTCTCATTCTTAGCTTCCAACATCTTAATCTTATCATTTATATCATCCTGATTAGATTTCGAAGCAACCACGATCTGAAGCATTTTCTCCTCATTCTGCTTGAATTTGGCAATCTCAGCTTGTTGAGCAACCAACATCTTCATCATATCTTCCATTTTCTTATTCACTTGCTTCATGACATCATCATCCACAGTCACTTTCTTTGACTTTGATCTAGATGGCTCAACTTCAACTACTTTCTCCTTCTGAGGCTTTTTGAACATATCGAGCACTTTATCCAATTCGGCATTGAATTGATCGATTGGTAAAGTCTCTGCCTCTTTCATTTTCTTCTGCTTCTTGGCGACAGGTGAAGACAGCTTAGATGGTGTACTAGCATCAGGTAATCTTTTTCCCTTCAATAGCTGAGCTAACTCTTTCTCCCTCAGCTCTTTTACACTTGACTTCTTGGCCATGGTCTTTTGCTTCTTTGTCTTTCTAGGCAAATTCACTACCACAGTATCTCCAACACTCAATTCTGCCAGGTCAACACCTAGGCTCTCATCTTCAACAGATTTCTTTCTTCTTTCAGCTTCTTCAATCGACTGGTTCAAGGATTCAGACTCACCAACCATAGTGGCCTTACGTTTGGTGGTCCTCACATTTTCATCATCAGAATCCCACTGCTCATCAACCTCAGTCTCTTCTGAATCTACCGACTCTTCGTCCACCAAACCTGATCCTTTCTTTGCTGTCGATTTCTTTCTAACCACTTGTTGTATAGAACTTCCCTGATCCACAGTCTTTCCCTTGCCCTTCCCTTTGGCTCCAGGATTGACTACTTGCCGTTTCCTCTTAGTGCTTGAATCAACATACACTAAGGGATCATCATTATCCGAGTCACTGTTATCATGCCTTGCTTTGTTCTTGCCAGGATCAGTGTAATCCGGACGAGCCAAAGCACCAAATAATCTCCTGTTAGGTGGCTTCTCACTGTCAGGCACACCTTTGTAACCCTTCATTCTCATCAATGTTCTTATGTTCATATGATCTTGACCTAGGATCATAGTCGGATCCTTTTTCAACATAGGATACTTGTAGTCAAAGATCATCATCAGAAATCTCGGATATAACATGAACTTCTTGTTCTTCATTCCCTTCAGCATCTCCAGCATATGATCAAGAATCATCCCAGAAACATTAAATGGTTTGTTGAGTGTCAATGCAACCATTAATGAACTCAAACTCCTTCTCATGACATCGTACCCACCGCTCACACACCCAAATACGTGGATAAGAACGTGTGCAAAATACTTATACTGCACTCCCAGCTTCCCCTTATACATAGATCCGTCAGTAATTGGACCTTTGTATTTCATCCGTAAGAAACATGCTTTTTGCTCTGTCCATGACAACTCCCTGGGATCTTCACTATCTTCAAACTTAATCTGTAACGCTTCCCAAATATCAGCTTCAGTCAAGAACATCTCCATATCCTGAATCTTGCTCTTGATGATCGTCTGATTCTCCCAGTAGTCATACTTCGCATTTTGGTAGAAATCTTCAATGATGTCTTTGTATATGATGGTTGGTGTGGCTAATGCATGAACTATCCTGCTCCTCTTCAGAAACTCTATGATCCCGGTGAATTCTGTGTTCTTCTCTACATCACCGAGATATGCGCAACAGTTGTACGATCATTCAAACGGCCAACTGCTTGGAACAGACGTTTCAGCTTCTGGCACTGGATCTGTAACAGTAATCTCTGCTGGAGTTTCAACATTAACTGCTGGTGTTTCCACGTTCTCAGATTGATCAGCCATCTGCACATAAAAATCAAACAAACACGTCAAAATATAAAAACGACAAAAATTGCAAAAAAATTTTGATCAAAAACATTCTGCACATTCGCCCATTTTGGAATGGTCGAATGTGAGTTAGTTTGGTCGAATGAGAAAAATTATGGTCGAATGTGAAAATGTTCTGATTAAAAGTCACATTCGTCTAGTTTGAATGTACATTCGCCCAACCTGATTCACTTTCGCCCGTTTATATCAACCGAATGTGAAACAGTTTTCCCCCAAAATTTAAATTTTTGCCAAAGTTGTTTTTAATCCAAAAAACTGATTCAAATGTGTCCTAATAAGGCCGATTAACACTCGTTCAACATCAATTGTCCATATATTTCATTATACATCAGTTTTTAAAAACGAATTAGGTTTAACTTTGTTCAATCAAGCATTTAACCAATTAAACGATGTTAATCACTAATTCATTCATATTTCTCCCCCTAAAACTGATGTGGAATGAAATGCGATCAAGATCAATCATTATTAAACATCCTACAACCCCTAAATTGAAACCCTAGGTCCGGTTTAAAAACACGATGATTCAGATCTGTTAACATCTCCAATACCTGCAAATTTAGTCTCAAAAAGATCAGGAATGTATAGGGAATGAAATGCACAATCACAAGAAATCTCAGCAACAAGGTCTGGTTATGAAGAAAGTTTGAAAAAAATTTTGAATGTGGGGCTCGAACCTGAAATGGGGTATTTATAAGAGGCCACCTTCGCCCGTTGGTGGTGGACGAATGTGGGTGAAGTCCACATTCGCCCCAAATGAATGGCACGAATGTAAAACCATGCCACCTTCGCCCCTATTTAAAGACCCGAAGGTGAAAATGTACCCGAATGTGAAAATGGACACCCGGAAGTGAAAAAGTCACATTCGTCCAAAATCAAAACGGTCGAAGGTGATGATTTTTCCACATTCGACCCATTTAAGGGGAGAATGTGAAATGGAAAAATCTGAAAATTTCGCCAAATCACGAATTCGAATCCCGTTCAACATTTTTCAATCCGTTAAACTTCCAAAACTCAAATTTTCACTTTTTGAATGATACAAAGCCCAGATGGTGTTACCAAATCTCAGAAATTGACCATCAAGCATCCCCGGTTATCAAAAATAAAGCAGAAATGCAAATCTTTTGGATTTTCTGAAATTTTATCAAAACACACCTAAAATCTTTTTGGATTTTGTATCTTTTTGACAGAAAAAGTAAAATGCGACAAAGTAAAATGCATCAAAGTAAAAGAAAGCAGTAAACATCTTGTGATTTCCGGTAAGAGGATCATATCAGTTTACTGAGAAATCTGAACACAGCGTTGATCTGTTTTAATATTATCATTAGAAACAATATGTGATCCGGCAATTGCTGATATTGTGGTCCACGTAAGCTCACATGCAGACAATTACGCAATGCTTTAAAATGATACGAATTAAATGTATTAGACTAACACATTGTGGTTCCCACACACACGACATACTCCCGTATCAAGAAGTAAATGCACAAAGACTCATTGTAAAGCGTGATTATGCTTTCGTCGTCTGTAATTGTACAAGATATAATGCATAGAGGTATACAGGTCAGCAAATTAATGCAGCAAAGTAACATATGCACCATACCAGGTTGAGGACTGATATTAATCATGATTTGCATCAATGATCAATACGATGTAATAGATAATCTTTGATCATCATATAACATGGAAAGTTCCTCAATTCGGTAACTTTAGGATTTGGCATATAGCTCTTTTATAAAGACATCCTGTCTGATCTAGGTCCGTAATGACTTACAGCAGAAGATCAGATAGTCTATCCCCAGACAACTAATAACATAACGACCCTAAACCTCCGAGTTTTGTACAAACACCCTATCAAACGAAATTACGGTACTAAGACCATATGTCCATGAGGTGTTCAGCCACAAACGCGTAGTTTGTTATGTTTGTATCACTAATGCACGCAATATGTAGTCTACGAAGCCTATCAGCATATCACACGTAATCAACATACGTCTCATTTTACTATACAATTCTTTAGCCTGTGCCAGATCCCCACTGATGTACTATCATTTCCTCTTTTTATCCAGGAAATCATTTTGGGTTTTTCTAATTTTTAGGTATTTTGAAAATTTTTCAATGTTTTTGGTTTTTCTGATAAAATGACTCCCCCTAAAATAAAGAACATATTTTTGGGTTTTTAATTTTTCTGAAAAACAAAACAAAAATTTTGAAAGAAACAATCCACTTGAAAGCATCAACTTCTTTGAGAATTAAGCAACCCCCTCGAAAGCATCAACTTCTTTGAGGATTATGATAGTAAAGAGAAATTCCCAATTAGCAAAGAGAAATTCCCAATTAGCAAAAATTTAAAACTAAAACTAAAAACTAAAAAGCGATAAACCGAGGACCCGATTAGTCCTGTTTTTCCTTTATATTGTTTACTTTTAAAAGATATTCAAAGCGGGATCTGTCAAAAGCTTTTGTAAACAAATCTGCTCGTTGGTAGTCAGTATGGATTTTGACCATATCTATCAATTCCTTAGCGTAACAATCACGAATAAAATGATATTTAATCCGGATATGTTTCGCTTTAGAATGATTTTCAGTATTTTTAGTTAATGCAATTGCGGCTTCGTTGTCACAGTGTATAGGGGTTTTAAGAAACTGCAAACCGTAATCGACCATCTGTTGTTGGATCCAGAGCACTTGTGAACAGCAACTCGAGGCTGAAATGTACTCGGCTTCACATGTAGACAGTGCGACAGAAGTCTGTTTCTTGCATTGCCAGGTAATTAACCTGCTCCCTAAAAACTGGCAACCGGCTGTGGTTGATTTGCTGTCTTTGTCACAGCCTCCCCAATCTGCATCACTAAAAGCAATAAAATCAAAATCATCATCATTAGGGTACCAAAGTCCTTTTGATGGACAACCCTTCAGATATCGAAGGATACGCTTGACCGCCGTCAGATGACTTTGTTTCGGCTTCGATTGATAGCGAGCACAGAGACACGTTGCATACATAATATCTGGTCGAGACGCTGTCAAATACATCAGAGATCCGATGATTGCTCTGTAAGTAAATGGATCTGTCAGCTCCCCCTTAGCGTCCACTCCAATCCCGTGATTGGGTTGAATCGGGGTATCCATCGGCTTAGAATCCTCCATCTGGAATCGGCTCAAGATGTCGGCTACGTATTTCGTCTGGTGAATGAAGATCCCGTCGGGTCTTTGATCCACCTGTAAGCCGAGGAAAAACTGCATCTCCCCCATTGCGCTCATTTCGAACTTTTCCTGCATAACAGTTTCGAATTCCCTGCACAAAAGTTCGTTAGTTGAACCAAATATAATATCATCAACGTAAATCTGTACTAGAAGCAAGTCATCTCCCGTCTTCTTCGTAAAGAGGGTGCAATCGACGAGGCCGCGCTTGAATCCTTTGGAGATGAGGTATGTACTTAGCTCCTCGTACCACTGTCTTGGAGCCTGGTGCAAACCATATAAAGCTTTGTTTAGCACGTAGACCTTGTCCCGGTGGATTGGGTCCTCAAAGCCTGGTGGCTGCCCGACATAAACCTCCTCCTTGACTTTCCCGTACAAAAATGCGCTCTTGACGTCCATTTGATAGACTTTGAATTTCTTGTATGAAGCAAACGCAAGGAACATCCGAATAGCTTCCATTCTTGCTACTGGTGCATAGATTTCGTTGTAATCAATCCCTTCGATTTGATGGAAACCCTGCACGACCAATCTGGCTTTGTTGCGAACAATAACTCCACGATCATCCTTTTTGCACTTAAACACCCACTTAGTGCCTATTTTCTTCCTTCCCGGTGGCAAATCTGTGAGCGTCCAGACTCCCAATTTCTGGAATTGCAATAACTCCTCCTGCATTGCCTCAACCCAGGCATCTTCATTCAAAGCGTCTTTGTATGTCCTTGGCTCTACCTATGACACATAACATGCAAACGACCAATCATTTTGACTACCAGATTTCTGAATTTTGGCATACAATGCTAAAGCACCAAAACTCTCTGGTGAGTTAACGCTTTTCAGCTGCCCTCTGGTCATAACACCACTACTAGGATCACCGATAACTTGCTCCAGCGGGTGAAAACGATGAATCCGAGATTCCGGATTAACAGGTACAATCACTCCCGTCTGAGCAGTCAAGTTTTCTACAACATCCTGATCATGACCCGTGTTTGATGATGAAGCAACATCTGGATTTGGAGTTGGGTTCACAGGTTGCGCCTCTAATTCTTCTGCATGTTCAAGAACGGCTTCTTCAAATTGTTCATCTTCAGATTCTGAAGTGTCTAATGAAGTTGAAGCCTCTTGAAACATCTCTTCTTCTTGTATAGGAGCACTGGTATCATTAGAAGCTGGTGGGGGGTTTACGGTGATTGGACGCATCAACGGTGAAGTCGCCGTGTTTTCACACTCGTAAAGTAATCTGATAACAGCTTCTTCAACCAGGCTATCTAGGTTGAATGATTCAAAGAAATCTTTGTAATCAAACATCCAATCAGGGCCCGTGCCTTGCAAATTTTGAGTGTATCGTTGAACTTCCACATTAGCCCAATCCTCCACTTGACGAGTTCGCTTGTTGAATACCCGTTTGAGTGGGGTTGCATATCCAACAAAATATCCCTCCTCAGCTTTAGAACTAAACTTCTCACCTGGATTCAACATCGTGCATGGCGCCCCAAATGGTTCTAGATACTCTAAGTTGGGCTTTCGTCGGTGTAACAGTTCATAAGATGTTTTTCCAAACTTCTTCACTGTTATAACCCGATTTAATGTATAATTTGCTGCATAAATCGCCTCATTCCAGAACATTACCGGAAGATTTGAATCAGCGAGCATTGTTCTAGCCGCCTCAATTAGAGTCCTATTATTTCTTTCAGCAACACCGTTCTGTTGCGGGGTATACGGAGCCGAATATTCATGATGTATCCCTTTGCTTTCACAAAGTTCATCCATCTTGGCGTTTTTGAACTCCGTCCCGTTGTCACTCCGAATTCTTTTTATCTTCAAATTGTAGATATTCTCCAGTCGAGTGAACAGAACTTGTAGATTGGTAAAAGTGTCGCTTTTGTTCTTCAAACACATCACCCATGAAAATCTTGAATAGTCATCAGTGACAACTAAACAATAAAGCTCTCCAAGATGACTTTTGCGCTTGACCGGTCCAAAAAGGTCCATGTGCAATCGCTCAAGCGGCATCTCAACAGAGTTAACTTTCTTCACTTTATGGGACTGTTTGTGTTGTTTTCCTTTCATACAACTTACACACTTGTCGTTCAGATGGAAATGTTTCACGTTTACTCCATCGACAAGTCCATTTCTCACCAATTGATTCATTTTCCTCAGATTAATGTGCCCCATTCTGCGGTGCCACATTATCGATTCTTTTTCGGTCGCCTTGGATAGAAAGCATGTTATCTGTCCCTGTGATGTCATTGCCTTGGACATATCAAGAATTTAAAGATTGTTGACTCGAGGTGCCATCAACATAACCCACTCCTTTGGAATTTTGAAGCCCGGTTTGAGAATATAACAGGATTTGTCATCAAAATGCACAGAAAATTATTTATCGCATATTTGACTGACGCTCAACAGATTATAGTCTATCTGCTTGACATAAGAAATCCGCTCGAAAGACACAATCCCATTACTCACGCTTCCTTCCATCGTGATATATCCTCCTTTATTACCCGCGAACGCAACATACCCTCCATTAATATTTTTCACATCAAACAGCAATGCGAGATCCCCCGTCATGTGGCCTGAAGCTCCACTATCAACAATCCAGAGACTGCTAATAGGGCCAGCTGAAGCTCCCTGCACACAAAAAGTAAATCATTTAGTTCTTTCGGGGGACCCAAGCCTGAGTCTTGGGCCTTTGAACATCGGTTTTCAAAGAAACATTCTCATTGACTTTTTCAACATTTTTCTGTTTTGGATCAATCTTTTTCTGATTGTTCAAAACACTGTCATTTTTCTCACTTACCTTCGAAGTAGAAGCTCCTGAAGTACCATTAGGTGTCCAAGATTGTTCAGACCTTTTAAGAATACGAATTTGAGATTTTGGTTTCTCAATTGGTTTCTGAACATTGTTACCAAAAGTAACTTTCTTAGCAACCTTATCTGAGTTAACAGACTTAGGTCCAACATTTGATTTGACAATCGGTTTTTGTGGAACCTTTTGCCTATCAACTGTTGAGTTCACCACAGGCTTTCTCCAAGATTGTTCCATAGCAATCCGATTCCTTTGATCATATTGAAATGGACGGTTGTTCCTCATTTGAAAATTGTTTTGATTATAAAATTGTTGTTGTTGAGGAACAACCCGTCTATGTGGTGGAACATAATGATCCATCGGCTTTCTCATGGAATTTCTGACTTCAACCTCATGTCTTTTGTGCCTTACATATGGACACTGAGCAAGTAAATGCCCGCGTTCTCCACATTTAAAGCATTTTCTATATTCCTCAAACACATAATGAGCATTTGGTGAAGCAAATGATCTAACAGGAAATTGATCATTATACTGTTGATTCCTCAAACTGTCAGGAAGTGGTCCTTTCGAGTAAGAGGGCTCATGAAAACCATTTGCTTTATCATTTGGTCGAATGAACTCGGTGACATGGACCTTTGGTTCTTGAGGAACTTCTGAAAACAGTTTCTTTAAGATTTCTGGTGGAATTTCATTGGTTCTCTCATGTTTTGGAAACCATATTGTGCTTTCTTGCCAGATTTTATCAAGTTTAGAATAGTTAACGTTTTTGATTGGAAATTCCTCATCAGAAATGATTTTATCGGATCCTTCCATCCGATAAAATACCTTGACAGGTTTGTCACTTGGTTCATTCAGCTCATTCTTTTTAACAACATTCTTAACACCATTATCCTTCTTAACATCAATCTTTTCAGACTTTTTATCACGATTAGCATTTGCCATCGGATGAACATGATCAGATGGTGACACTGGTTCAGTAGTAATTATGTGATTTTCTTTTGGAATTTCACATTCATTAACAGATTGATCACTACCAGTATCATCATTTTCTGAGTCTGAATTCTCACTCTCAGCATAAACACCCTCATTGTTCAAGCCCAAAATCGGTCTCACATCGGAATAAGGATCACCAATACTCGAGGTATTAGATTCCATTTCCGATGATGAGTCTGATTTTACCGAACTCTCCGGTATAACTTGGTGATAGTTATGATTTTCAAAAAGAACCGGAGATGGTACAGACTTGTAATTGGTGGTGTTATCATCAATGATATGATCTACCACATAAGCAACATTCTTATAACTTTCCAACTTCTTGTTAACCTTTTCAGCAAAGCATTTTATGGCTACCATTTCCAACTTGGTGTTTTCAATTTCATTGATATAGTTGTTTATAGCCAATTGTTTCAATGACAAAGTGTTTTTCAAGTCAGAAATGTCCTTTTTATAGCCATCTAATACTTTGTTGAAAGCATTCAACTCTTTGCGAGTAGATTGACTGTTCAGAATAGCACTATCACGTGAAATTCGGAGTTGTTTATTCTCCTCAGTCAATCTATCACATGTTCCACAATATTTATCACTCATAACATCAGTGCTAGATTCAGAACTTACAGGTTTTGGCGGTTCAGTCATGGCCATCAACGCGAAATGAGCTTCCTTTCCAGTGAAAAACTTGGAGTAGTCAATCTTAGTGAAAGCATCATCAGCGATACACGACTTCCTCGTCATCAAAAAGTCAGCTTCTGCCAGCAACTGATCGATATCATCATCTAAAGAATCAACACTTGCCTCTGTGTCTGATTCGCTCTCAGAATCTGAATATACTGATCTACACTCTTCAGGAACATCCGTAACAGAATCAATCACCATTCCAGAACTTGTTTCCTCAGCCTTAACCTCAACAGGTTCATTCTCCACTTCCATCTCAGTCTCAGAATCATCACTTTCACACTCCTCAGTTTCTTTCTTCTCATCAACTACCACCGACTCTTCCATATCAACCTGATAAGCAACACATGCCACATTCCCACCAGTAGTTACTTCCTCAACTCCTATTTGCATACCCGACCAGTCAAACCTTTCATCCTGTTGAATCACCAAAGCTTGGTTCTGACTCGCATTCTGTTGAGTCTCATTAGGTGTAGTGATAGGTACAACTGTTCGGTTTGGGTTGTTAGGAGATTGGTTTTGAATCTGGTTTTGAGTGTTTGGTTGTCTGTTTTGGTTGTTAAAGTTTCGGTTTTGGTAGTTGTTGTTATTTTGGTAAGAAACTTGGTTTTGTTGTTGACGGTTCTGGTAATTTGCATTGAAAGGGTTTCGATTACCTTGTTTAGGTGGCTGGGTGCATTCCCTTTTAAAGTGTCCTTTTTCTCCACAATTAAAACACGTAACCTTCTCCTTGTTGAATCCATTGGTTGTGTTGGGAGAAGTTGCCAAATCAGTCCTTCCTGTTTTCTCGATAAACTCTGTTGCTCTTCTCATGATACTCGCAAAAGCCCATTGAATGTCAATGAGTTCCATCTCTTCCTTGTCTATCTGTGCGTAGTCTTCGTTGGTCAAGTTGTTGTTCCCAATCTGACTAGCAACTAATCCATTGTAGGATGAAACCATTGCTGAGACTAATGCAATGTGTTGCTGAGCAACCTCCACAGTCACATTTCCCAAGTTAGATGTATCCAAAACCACCGGTTGTTGTTTAGGTTGAATAACTTGGTTTACTGGTTGTTGTGATTGGTTGGCGGTGTAAAAACTTGCTTGTTGCATTGGGGAGATTGGTGAAATGTAGGAATTGTATTGTGGTGCTGTGTATGATGGTTGTGAGTAGGATGATGTTTGTGTCAAGTAGTTGGTGGTTGGTTTTGATGATTCCATGACATTGGAAATACATGCAACATGTAGTGCAATGCTTCCTGAGCTCGAGTTACCAACTGGAACTGAAGTGCCTCCAAAATATAGACTGGGATTCTGAGGAATCTGTGACCTTCTAGCTTTCCTCCTATCTTCCAACTCTTTGTTCTCCAGCTTTTCGATAAACTCTGAAATGGTCCAGAATTGATAAGCATCCTTCTCTCTTAGAACTTCCACATGCTGATCCCATTGTGGTGGTAAAGCATCTGCAAACTTATCCACCTGCTTAGTCATTGGAATCTGTACACCATAACTAGACAATTCAGACAACAAATGCATATATCTAGGAGTTAGTTCTTTTAGAGTTTCATTATTAATAAAAGAAAAATTCTCAAACTCTTTGACCAATTCTTCCATTCTCAGACTCCTGGTCTTCTCATTACCATCATGCTTCCTCTTAAGCTTATCCCAAAGCTGCTTTGATGTAGTACATGTCCCAAATTGATGCAACAGGTCACTTGTGATTGCCTGTGTCAGTTGGGAAAACGCCTTCTTCTCCACCACATATTTCTACTTCTCGTCCTCAGTTAAGCTTTCCAAAGGAATCATCTCCCCTGTATTCTCCAGAATCGGTGCTGTATACCCTTTAACAATCATGCTCCAAGCCTCTGCTCCTTCAACTCCCATGCCTTCCAAATGGATCTTGAACATGGTATGCCACTGATTATACTCTTGCATATCCATGAGCTTCGGTGGCCGAGTTCCACTACCTATAGACAAATCCTTAATCAAAGTAGAAATAGCATTAGTGGTTTGAGTATTTACCGCCGCTGCAGCTACTCCCCAGTAATCAGATTGTAGTGCCGGATGTACTACACTTTGAGGCATCGTGCTCGTCGTTGCCATGTAGTTAAGTGGTTGTGAAGACTGTGTGTTCGTCTTTTGCGCTGCCACTGTCCATGGGTCCATCGTTTGCTGTTGTGGTTGTGTTGTTGCTGATCCTGAAGTAGTTTGAAAACGCCACATGATTACAAACTAAAAAATCTCAACACTTAGAAAAATTTTCAACAAAATCCTTGGTTCGTCCCAAATACACTAGGTTCGCCCAAAAGAATCTAGGTTCGACCAGAAACTCCTATATTCGTCCAAACTTAATCACTCTCGACCCTTCTGATCCTACGTTCGCCCAAACAGTAACACCCGAATGTAGATTTGACCAGAATGTAAACACAAAGTAACCTCTTTTCACTTTCGCCCAATAATGATCCGGTCGAAGGTGAAAATTTCTACCCGAAAGTGAAAAATTCAACAAGAAATTCCAGGTTCGCCCACTCACTACTCAGGTTCGCCCACTTTTTAACACATTCGACCACAACACTCAAGTCAGGTTCCAGGTTCGCCCGTTACAAACAGATCTCATTTTTGAAAAACGGTTATTGTTTGAAAAACGGTTATTCTGATCTCAGATTTTCAAAAGTTCATGGATTTGAATGATCTCAATCAGGTTATGTTTCGGAATTGATTTGGAGCAACTTTAATTCTTGGAAAACTTGAATTCGACCACAAATTCACCTTTAAATCGATCAAAAACACTTAAAAACAATGTTTATGTAAAAACAGATGTATTTAGGTCAAAAACATGTCCAAATCAGCTCTGATCTTATCAAATTTTTATTGGATGATCCTCTAGGCTCTGATACCACTTTGTGAGCGAAAGATTTTAGCTAAAACAGGATTATACGATCATACAAGTCACAAAACCAGGTGCGGAAACCCTAGTTCTGAACAAATTGATAAAACACAAATCACAACACAATCAAGATCATTTTCAATATCATTTCATAGATTAACTTCATTCAAATAAGCTTTTACAATCAGTTTATGTTAATCTAGAACACACACACAATTTCTCAAAAACACCTCTGAACCTGAACTGAACCTGGACACAACTGACAACTCTATTACATAATCAAAATCACAAAAACTATTTATAGACTCTGCACGTTCGCCCCTTTCTGCTGGTCGAACGTAGGCATTTTCCACATTCGCCCATTAACAATGGTCGAATGTATCTTCATGTCAAGTCCATTCTACCTTCGCCCATAATTCATCTACCTTCGCCCATATTATCTACATTCGCCCATAAATGTTTACCTTCGGCCAAGTACTAACACATGTTAATAAAGTTTATCCAATCCTTAGTCGCAAAACGCATCAACAGTATTATGTCTAGGTTCATTATTTTTTTAAAAAAATCTGAATTGTTTAATATTATTATTATTATTATTATTATTATTATTAATACTACTATTATTATTATTATAAATTAATAAATAAAATCACTAAAAAAGGATAAAAAAAAGTAGACAGTTTATTGGGCGAATTTTGTATATGTTTTGAATTTATAACAACTTTAAAATATCCGTACTCTATAAGAATATTTTGAAATAATCAATATATATATATATATATATTGAAAAAATACGAGATGTTACAGTCTCCCCTACTTTTAGGAACTTCGTCCCGAAGTTTATCTTAAAAGAAACATTTGAGTAGTGTTGAGAGTAGTTAAGGTGACTATAGTAGGGTAAGAGTTTCAAGGTTTTTGAATGATATTGGTTTGAGATAATGTAAGAGTTTAAGGAATGTACAAGATGACCATTAATGCTAAAGGGTCTACCAAATAACTAAGGTTTGTTACTGGTTCGACCCTCAATCTCATTTCTGATGTATCGTTAGTGTTTATATATAGGGTGTACCGCAGCTAACCCACCACACTTCTGATACTTCGAAATCGTACTGGGTTTCTTACCAAAAACCTAATAGAATTTCACACCACCTTAACGTACTTGTAAATTCATGATTACGTTTCGGACCGTAATCACCAATTTACCATACATTAGGGTTTTGTGTACTTCTATGACTCTAAACACACATGTAAAATAATACAATTAACTTTGTGGTTGAATCGTATACAATGTACCCAAAAATAAGTCCAACTGTTGAGCAGGAAAAATACCTCTACCAGTCAGTGAGCAAGAACCTCTACCGATTGTTGAGCAGGTGCGATAGCCTCTACCAATCGTTGAGCAGGTTGTAGGGCCTCTACCGACTGTTGAGCAGGCATGATGACCTCTACCAATCGTTGAGTAGGTTATTTGGTACTCTACTAACTGTTGAGCAAGTACTTCATCCTCTATCAGTTGTTTGATTAAGTGTACCAATTATTACACACATAAGTTGCAAATTGATAATATGTACATGTAAGCAATCAAGTATCAAGTATAGCATGCGAGTTGTAATAGAGTTGCCCTAGACAAGGTTAATGACTCTAGGTGTGTCTATAGCAAATAGTTCTTGTTTTCAAGTATCATGAATAATCAAATACTCAAATATAGTAGATAATCAAATCCTCGGGCATACTAAGAATCAGGTTTTATGCACAAAAAATTAAGTTTTCGATAGTATGGTTATCATGGAAATCAAATTCATGTTCGAGAAGGTAAAGGATATGAATTTGACTTTTGGGAGGATGACGAAAAACTCAAAGTAACATTAAGATGGTGAATGTATAAATAGTTGATAAATGGTTTTGTAGATATGTACTAAAATGTAGCACGCATTGAGTGATTTGTGTGGCCGATATACCAAAGAGTTTTGTGGTTGAGATGATACAAGTGTAACAAGATAATTTGTAACTACGTACATATATAAAACATAGATTGCATGAAACTTGTGATATAGTTGAGAAGGTAGTTATAATGAAGTATGAGAATAAACGAATCAAGAAAGGTTTGATCTTAGATTCTAAAATAACAAGTTTACATGAAAGACTTTGTATGTACACACTTTCATGTGTTTACAAGAAGTCAAGTTTAAAAAAAAAAATACACTGCAAGAGGAATCAAGTTTCATGAATTATGTCCATAAATCAAATAGGTTTCAACAGGGCCAAGATTTGAAAATAGCGTGGATAAGAAAAACTTACGAACGTGACATTAGTGTTACCAAAAATAGATTCCAAGTATCAAAGAAAGATCAAGTCACAGCATGTAAGATGATAAGAGCTGTGAGTAACATGTAAATTTTGTGTTTCCTCGTATAGTAGGTAACCGAATTTCAAAAACCCAAGTCATCAACGATTGAAGTTCAAGGAGAGGTGACAGGTAAGCTTCCGGACTTCTTGTGATGCGATGATTGAGTGAATCGGCTTCGTATATTTGGTGTCAAGGCAAAAGTTCATAGAGGTGAGTGAAGGATCTAGGTTGGTGTGGGTTGATTGCTTTGATAGTATGTGGGAGGTATGTATATATTGTGTGTATGGGGTTGAGGATGATCCTGGATGCCTTGACGAATTTTGAGACGTAGCATTTTCTCTTGTAAAATAAAACCTTTCATTTTTATAATTTTATCAAAGCGAAAATTTTTACAACTTATGAAATGTTTTTTTTTTTTTTTTAAAGATTCCTAGTGTTACCCGTTAGGATTGGGCAAATTTGAAGTCATGACTAATAAGGTTAGTTGTTCAAAATTTTGTAGAATTCATATGTTGATAAATCATTTTATTACACCAGTGAAATTTGTTAAAGCATCCTTTAAGATCAAGGTGTGTTATTCGTTCAAGGCAGTAGGTATAGCATGGTGTAGTATGGCTGCATAAGGTGTGGAACAATAGACAAAAAGGCTCACCCAAAATTGAGAAATAGGCTATTGGGTCTTTGTGAAGAGGTAACACAAGGAATAGTTTGTCAAGGCAATGGTTTTTAGAAGGTGGTGTACTGGTTCGTGTTTAGCAGGTGGCAATTTATGTATACGCTCCGATCGGCTAAAAGAGGCTATCTTAGCTACGGCTCATGGAATTTGGTGTACCTTTGTTGGTATGGTAATACAATGGTAAATCAGTGTTGAGTTGACGAGGGTGAAAGGTAAGTATATGTCGTGTTATTTGTAACGGTTATTACGATAAACACGAGGGGTATCCAACAAAATTTTAAGAATATACAAGGATGTGGTCTTGTGAAGTACTGTGAAATCGATCAAATGGGTTTGTAATCATAGCGATGTAAAACAAAGGAACGAACAAGTTTTAAATCCATGCTTGGTTTAGCTGTATATGATGACACAACATCCTCAAAATCGGGATGTGGTCGAAGTTGAACGCAAGGTGTGGATGAAAAATTTAAGTTATAGGTAAAAATGTTTAATGCGCAATAAAATGATGTTATAAGATAAAAGTTACAAAGCATGAACAAGATACAACCATGGTGTAAATATATTGAAAACACCTTACGAAAAGGTGATGACAAGTGTTGCCAAAGGTAATGGAAGATACAATAATAATAAAGGATCAAAAGTGAATAATAAATAAGAGAGTAACATAAAGAAATCAGTGATGTAAACCAACATGCGACGAAATCGAGAATCCAAATGATAAATTCTATAAAATGAGAGGTTGTGATTGTTTCCAATGGAAACTTTTGACTACCCAAAAGTATTTTAGAATCTCTAGTGGGTTTGTGGAAGTCATGCTTTAGCCTATAAGTAAATGCTCATCCCAAGAATTCCCAGGTAGACATACGGGTCCCGCAATTGATTAAGATTTGTATGAAATCCATCCTTAGACAGAAAACTCATGATACATGCATTCACCCTTCCAGATTGCACGTGTCCCGTCATACTGGTGGTCCAAAAACTTTGGTGAGATTTAAATATAAGGAGGTATTGAAATAAGTCTTTGAGATGTGGATATCACTCCTAACTCAAAGATGCATTTCAAATACACAAAACATACGATGGAGTGAAACTAGTCACTAAGATAAGGATGTCACTCCTAGCTTAGTGGTGAAGTTTCTTTTGAGAGATTTTGAAAACAAAACATCGAGATAAATCCTTGAGATGTGGCTGTCATTCCTATCTCAATGATATACTTCAAATATATAAAAAATTTCGAGGAGTGAAACTAACCACCAAGGTATGGATACCATCCTAGCTTGGTGATGTCATTTCATTTGTGGAATACGAATACCTCCCTTTCCAGATGTAAATAAGGTGGGACGTGATAGAATTAGGAGGAAGTATATAGATCGAAAGAAAAATATGAAAATATTTGAAAAATAAGGCAACCTATGCATGAGAGGACTCGTGTGTGTAAGCTTGGTTATAGACTAGGTTAAATGCATTCTAATAACCTAATTCCCTATAACCATGGCTCTGATACCAATCTGTAACATCCCGCCCGATGGCAGAATCATCAAGGTGTCACGTAGTGACGATTGTTCAAAAGCACATGGTACTAAAATGTAAATATATTATTGAATAATTTAAATTGTCTTATATAGATGAAATGGGAAAAATACAAAAGTCTGAACGAAACATGAAATTTGAAATAACTTATTAAAAGCAAGCACTAAAATCCAATGCTATGGAACTAAGATCAAACTGCACCTGAAACATGTACAAAATAGGTTTTGTCAACGTAAGAAATGTTGGTGAGCATTCCTAGTTTTAATACATATAGTAAGTTGGAAAAATGGTATACAATTCAAGTGCAAAGCTACAGTGCAATTATGTAAACTATGTATCATACAAATGAGCGAAATCAATCCTGTGACTGTATAATGTACTAAATGAACGGCGGTGTACTTATCCACTAAATGGATAATAACTTAACAATGAACACAGATTCTCAGATGAAAAAGGGGGAGAATCAACCTAGGCGGGTTTTCAATCCAATAGCGCTATCCAATGTTAAGGTCGAATTGTACAATGTTAATGATTTCACTAAGTACAAATGTATTCTACATGTAATGTCTAAGCATAAAGCACATTTGTAAGCAAATGCACATAGTACTAGAATTGTATTGTAAAAATGTGAACTTGTATTTGTAATTTGTATAAGTGTACATGTAACACCCCAAAAAATGAATAAAAGCAAAAAGGGGATAGGAAGTACTCATAGTTCGCGTAATAACATGAAACTCTACCGAACAACGTGATGTGAATTAGGATTATCCCAAAGGATTAACCTAAAGAAATAAATAGTTTGTAAGGAAATGAACTTAGAGTCTAAGTTATCTAGGATTAGGCACTTAGGGTTTCTAGACTAGAATTTGGGGATTCACATGGTTTTTGAATTTAAGTATAATTGGTTTCAAATAACTTTAATATTTAATGAAAATATTATGATCTCCATTAATTATTTCGAATTAAATAATCAAAAGCGTAAATAATAGAACGACTTAAATATATAAATATGTAATTAAATATGTATTTAGAGTATAAAAAAATAATCTAAATATGATAATCATAAGTCCATTTTATACTGAGATACTAACAATAATTTCAGAATTTTTTTAGGGCTTATAATTTTGATATCTTTATATTTTAAATTGGTTTTTGAACATAAACATGCAATAATTTGGATAAAAATAAAAATAAAGTGCAAAAATGTTATTTTCATTTATAATAGTAGTTAATATGTGCTTTAAGTGAAAAATAATTTTAAAAATTATTTTTCATATTATCTTCATTTAAAACAGAATTTAATTGAATATAATCAATTAAATAGGAATAATTCATAAGAGTACGTAAAAATATTATTTTTACAGAAAATAAAATTATCAAAAAGTTTTATATGCTTAGAAATATCTCCACAAACATTTTGGTATTAAAATGATTAAAAATGAAATTTTTATGAATTAATTAAGATTTAAAAAAATAAATATATTAAAAATAATAAATAAACATTTTTCAAAAAAATAAAGTTATGGACATGAACTTTATGGTTTTATGGAGCTGGGGTAATTTTTATAAAAAAATTGGACAAGGTTTGCTATTTTAAATAATTAATTGTATTTATAAACACATTATATATATAAAGAAAAGTAATAGAAAAAGAAAAGTTGAAAAAAAAACACCAAACCGTCCCTCCCAGGAATCGAACTCGGGATCAGCTCTGTGCAAGTGCCACGCCCAGACCAACTGATCTGGGTGTGTGCTTGTGCTTTAATTGGATCAGATATGTATTTATGTATTTACTTATAATGTCAATAATCCCCAATTCTAATCATACGAACCCTAATCTAATTCGATCCAATTGACCCTGCAATATTTGCAGTTAACATAAGAAAACATAGGGCTTTTAATCCCTGCATAAAACTGATCAAAAAAACATGTAATATTAGGGTTATGGTGTACCGGTTGATGGTGAATACCCGAGCACCGAAGCGTGACCATCAAGCCTCGAAATTGAACGTTTGAGCGGCTTAGAGAGTTTGGTTGCAGAGGGGTTTGCTTAGTCGCTGCATTTAGGGTGTTTTGGTGTGAATAATTGAAATAATTCGAGTTACAAGTATTGATTTGAGAAGTGGGTATTCCAAAGTTTATAAACGAATGTATATATATTCAATTTTGCTCGTGATTTGCAGAATTAACTCGAAATTGACAGTAGGATTTGATTACTGCATGATTTTCGCTTGGTTTGAATCTTATAATTATGGAAATAGAGTTATAATTCGCGTCAAATTGGAAGATGGTTGACTGGGTGCGTCTGGAACGTATCTGGACATACTATATGTCCATATTCATAGTGAATCTGGATGGTATTATGTCTAGGTTCATTATTTTTTTTAAACAATCTGAATTGTTTGATATTTTTATTATTATTATTAATACTATTATTATTATTATTATTATAAATAAAGAAATAAATAAAATCACTAAAAAAGGATAAAAAAAATAGACAGTTTATTGGGCGAATTTTGTATATGTTTTGAATTTATAACAACTTTAAAATATCCGTACTATATAAGAATATTTTGAAATAATCAATATATATATATATATATATATATATATATATATTGAAAACATACGAGATGTTACATTTCCTCCAACAAACAAAACAACTATATTTACACACACTTGAGGTAAGGTTTTATGGATTGGTTGTTTTTTTTTCTTTTTTTCTTCTTTTTCCTTTGTTTTGTGATTAGCCAGAGACACAGAGAATAGATGTTGGCTTTTTGGTTGTCTGCTCCGAAGATAGAGGAAGTGACTAGATCTGAGCCACGATTGAGGTCGGGTTGAAGGCGAACAACGTGAAGGGTTTTGAAGGCGTCAGAGGTTAGAGGAGAGAGGGATCAGTGAGGCTTTGGTCCGGCGGTTGGGTCAAGCGGTGGTGGTGGTTAATGAACGATTAAAAAATGATATGAAGGAACATTTCCTTTTTCCCCTTTTAAATCAACCTGGATTGGGTTAGGATTGAGTTAGTTATAGTTAACTAGGGTTTACACGTGTCAGGTTGTGGTGACTTCTTACACTTTGTAGGTTAAGGATACTTTGTATCTTATACTTTCTCATATATAATATTGACGCAATCTCTTTCCAACTAGTTTTGGTTTAACTTGACTGTTAGATCAAAATTTCTTGCAATCCTAATCCATTAAATTAGTCTAGTTATATTTTTTACAACAGTTCCCTTCCCTTTCTACAATTTCTGGTTCGATTCTTCCTCTCTTTCCCTTAGGCTATGGAGTGTGGCTGTTCCCTCCCTTTTCTTCTCCCAAGTCCACATCAGCTTCCTACATCAAGGGGGTGTTCCCATTCCCCCTTTCTCTCCACTTTATACATCGCAATACAATAATAATATTGAAAAACAATCGAACACGCAGACGAGGATTATTCCCCTTGTTCACCGAAAATTGAAGGGGGCGTGGTGTTCCCGTTCGGGGGAGGGTGCCACGTCAGCTCCCTAATGCCTCCCCTCCCTCACACCCTATGGCCTTAATAATTGTCTTATTTTTTTTGGATTCTCAAAGCTAATGTATTTTATTTTACGATCTGACCTAAAATGTGTTTTTAATTCTGACCTAAAATGTGTTTTTAATTCCATCTCCACTTACAGAAATTCTTTTTCTTTTATATGTTAATTTTCATAACATGACTAATAATCTTTTGGATCTAATTTTGGGTCGTGGCTTTCAGCTGCTTGAAATATGGTTTCATCAACAACAGGCAAGACATTGATTTTTTTTTTATGGGGAAATGGATTTAAATACTTTTGACTATCGTTTATTGGCGAATAATACTCATAACTTTTACTTTGACCATTAACACTCCCAACTTGCAACTTATTTTGTTCCATCACCCCAAAACTAACGGAGGTCTAACCTAGTTAGTCTTTTATGACAAAAACATAAAAACCTAAACTTAAGGGACAGTCTACGTGGCAAAAATGTGAAAACCTAAACTTAAGGGACCTTTTTGAAATTTTTTTTATTATTACTATAAATCCCAAATACCCCTCTTCTTCTTCTTCTCCTGTTGACCCCCCCCCCCCCCTCTCTCTTCTTCTTCTTCATCAGACCACCCCCATCATCCCCCAACAACAACCACCGCCTCCACCGTCATCCCCCACAACCACCGTCTCCCCTGGTCACCCCCAAAAACCACCGTCTCCCTTGAGGCACCAATATAACCAATAACTACTTCCTCACTCTAACCACTACCATAATAATCAACAGTACAACCTGCAACTCACATCAGCAGCCATCATCGTCACTATCATCCTAACAATCCCATCACAGTACTCAATAATCAAAGACTAAGTTCATGAATCTTACCTTGGATGATTGTTCTGGACTTTACTTGAAGCTTCAGACCTTAATCCCGCACAATAGATATTGTCGGCTCTCGTCCACCATAACAACCACCGTAACTCTAACCATACCAGCCGCCATCGTCACAATTGGAACCACCATCCGAATCCTAGTACCGCCGTCGATGTCTTCTTTTTCCACCATCGATAGAGAACAGATTTGTTGAGTTGTAAAAGAAACTGATTAATAACATAATATAATGAATCATACTTGGTGTTGGATGAGTTGAGTTGGTTAGATGGCTGAATTCGATTGAGGGTTTTGAAGAGAACGTTGGTTGCGGCTGAAAAGAAGTTGGCCGATGACGAGGAGGCTTGGAAGGTAGAGAGACTGGAGCTCGTGGCCAATATTGAAGAGCTTTTTAATTTGAAGAAGTTTTTCTTGCTGGATGGGGCGTAACTTATCGCCAACTATGTTCACAAGTGCCCGGCCAAGAAAAAGGTTGTCAGCGACGTTAACAACGCCATGAATGCGGCCGGGTTTAATGTGGGTGTATAGGCTGGGTGTGTTGCCGCAGCTAAGGGAATCCCTTTGGAAAAAATGTTGTTGCTAAAGCCCGATACCCAAGAAAAGCTCGTAGTCGCGATCAAAGCTTATGATTCTCTCGTCTTTCCTAAGGTAGCCAAGCTCGCCGACCAGATCACCGACCCCAGAGTCTCTTACTGAAGCTTTTGATGAGCTTAAGATCGAGTCCCCCGCCAGCCAGTAGTCTTTGTGTTGTATTTCAAACAATATATTTGATCCGGACCTTTGTGTGGTCCGGAATGTCTGTAATTTCTGAACAAGTTTCACCCGGTTCGAACCCTCTGTTGGGTTCGAATAATGTTGTTTTTTGACAGGTTCTAATCCCCGGATCTTGAATAGGTCAGGGCCATGCTTTGGTTGACTTTTTCTACCAATCTCTAATGCACGTAGCAGCACGTTATGTCCCTTATATTTGTTGCACCTTACCTTTATAAAGCTTACAATGCCTTAGGTTTTTATGGAGACTTTTTGGGATCCGTGGCTTAATGATCGTGCGTCCACGCGTTAACATTATGCCATGATCCTTTTATAATATCCGCGGATTATTGTTTTTACTTTGTATACTTGTGTGTTTTCTACAACACATTAATTAAAAACCATAGTTTTTCATAAGGTTTCCTTACTTAGCCGCGGCTATTATCCATGTCGCAGCTTAGTAGTTAGGTTATCCTTTTTTTATGTAAAGAGGCCAGGGTTCAAGATTAACTTTTTCTTCGGCCTTAAATGGTAGGGTGTTCGATTTAGGTTAGTTAAGATCGAACCAAAAATTATCCACTTTGATTCGAACCTTGTTTCTACTCCTGTTTTAATTGTTTGGATACCACGTGCCTTCACCATCGAGCAATTTTCAAGCTTCGGCTTAATTTATCACACCCTAAAATAATCATAAATGGCAAATATTTACCATAATAAACCAACTTTTATTGACTGATCCGGGGAACAACACATCCCGGACATTAATGTTTTGAATAAAAAAACAAACATATGGGGAATGGCACATCCCATTTTGCAACATAAATTTGTGAAATGTTAATTAAAAAGACAGCTTGTGGTGCTCACATGTAGCACTTCTTTAGATGAATTCCGTTCCAGGTACGAGGCACGTCTCGTCCATCGAGGGTTTGGAAGGTGTAGGCACCTTTCCCTCCATGGGTTTTGATCAAGTACGGTCCTTCCCATGATGCGGCCATCTTTCCTTTTTCGATCCCGCTTGCCTCATTGCACCAGAACACATAGTCACCGGGTTTGAACCGAACTTCTTTCACCCTTGAGTTGTAAAATTTCTCCAACTCTTTTTTATACCGGGCCTCTTTGATGGTCGCGGTTTCCCTTCTCTCTTCAAGTAGGTCTATATTCATGCGAAGTTCTTGGTCAATGTTTTCAACACACTGGCCTCGGAAGGATGGGGATCCAATTTCAATGGGGATCATTGCCTCAGTTCCATAAGTCAAACTGAACGGTGTTTCACCCGTGCTTGTTTTTGTCATGGTTCGGTGGGCCCACAGGACATTAGGGAACTCGTCCGCCCACCGGCTCTTCTTTCTTCCCAACCGCTTCTTGATCCCTTCAATCAGGCTTCTGTTGATCCGTTCAACTTGACCATTTTCCTACGGATGAGCCAGCGAGGCAAATGACTGCTGAATGTGTAAATCTTGACACCACTTTTTAAAGGGATTATCAGCAAATTGCTTCCCGTTATCACTGATGATGGTTTGTAGTAGCCCAAAATGGCACACTATCTGCTCCCAAGCAAACTTCTTGACTTCTTTCCCGAAAATTTGGGATAGAGGTCGAGCCTCAGCCCATTTCGTGAAATAATTCACAAAAACTAGTAAAAACTTCATGCCTCCGGTGGATTTGGGAAATGGTCCGACAATATCAAGGCCCCATTGCTGAAAAGGCCATGCCGCGGAAACAGGGACAAGATTGTTCTTAGCTCGGAGACTGACTGGCGCATGCCTGGCCAGAAGTATCCGGAATTCATTACCTTAGTCACCACCATTCTTGGATCTGCATGAATACCACATATTCCATGGTGAATTTCCTGGATGATATATGAAGCCTTATCCAAATCTACACATTTAAGGAGCGGCCCTAAGAATGTTTTCCGGTATAACTGATCATCGACTATTTGGTATTGGAGCGCCTTCACTTTTAGTTTCCGGGCCTTTGCTTTATCTTCAGGGACAACGTCGTTCATCAGATACTGGACTATTGGAGTCATCCAGGTATCCAATGCTGGGGTGACCGATAGTACCGCAGCTGTTTGGACAGACAGGCCTTGTAGAATGTAACAACCCGGCACAGACCCTTAAAACTTTTTCGCGTTTTAGTACCGTTTTAATTTAAATAGTTAACAAAATAAATATTAGAAATAATATTAAACAAGATGTTTATATATGAATCTAAAAACCGAACCAAATAATATAAATGATATTATAATAATATAGGTTACGAGACCGAGCTAGCACATGTTCACGAACTTGAAACCGCACCCGAACGAACCGGGTGAGTCACCAAAGGAGAGGACACTTGTCCTCCCCTTTAGATGACACCCATCCTCTTTGCTTTTATAAGGGGGGACGGGGCGCCTACCGAATTGGGCACGAGTACCTCACTACCAGCACGGTAACACCGCCGCCACCCGTGCTGGTTGGGGTCCCATGAACCAAAAACGGGTTCTATCTAACGGGCTGGTAACAAGCCATAGTTATTGCAACGGTCATTTTTTATAATATATTTTATTACTTTTTGACCGTTTGAATTTATTTAATGTGAAACGGTAATATTTTTTTGACCGTTAATTTTGAAATGGTATAAAATTGTGCACGGTTTAAATAAAAAACACACAAACAAACAACCAAATTAACCAAAGTACTTTAAAACACAAACAAATCAAATGGATCCAAGGAAATCAAAGAGTGTTTCTACGGGTGCAAGGGGAACCTCGAAATCTAGAGGTTCTAGTGGTCGAGGCAACGCTTCGGGTTCGAGATCGGCTACGGTTGAACCGTACAGGCCCATGATCAATTTTCCACAAACTCAACCCCAACCCCAACCCCAACAACTGTAACATCACACAAATTTTCTTTATATATATACATAGAACTCCCTCGTTTATTCATCCGATTCATGTTTACAGTATCTTTACCATCCATTTTGTTAATTTTTTTTTGTTTAAATAATGACGTAAAATCAATATTAAATTGGATTGTATTAAAAATTCTGATTTAAAAACGTTAAAAAAATGTTTGCCTGTGCCAGGATTCGAACCCGAGTCCCTGGCGGGCTAAACCTTAACCACACCACACAAACCACTACACCATTTGGTGTTTTGTGATGTTAATTAAAACCAATTAAACTTAAACCCCTTTCAAGGTCCCTTAGTCAAACCTGAAAAGTCAAACGTAGTCTCCTAGTCAAGTCAAGTCAAGTCAAAATGTTAATAAATATGGTCTCCTAGTAAAGTCAAAGTGTTAGTAAATATGGTATTCTAGTCAAGTAAAAGTTGTTCCTAAATTCTAGCCTAGTCAAAGTAGTCCCTAATTACAACTACAATTTTTACACTATAAATACACTAGCCTACCATTCAACTCTTTGTACCATTCAAAAAAAAAAAAAAAAACATTATTATCCCATCTCCCACATACTAAAGTTTTCATCCATCATTATCTCCTCTAGCTAGTTTCGAGTTTTCCAAGGCATTATTACTAAGTGTTTGCACGCTCAAGAAAACTCACGAACTCATTAAGCACCTAAGGTGAGTTTACATAGCCCTTTTTCACTATTTTGGGGTGAAACATGTTACAACATCAATTTATAATTCAACATAAGTGTCTATGTGTTATTCTATGTTGCATTATGTCTTAAACATTACTATGGTAAGCACAATTATTCTAGCATAATCATTAACTCCGTACAAGCCAACGATACACAATGATATCTATTGGACTGACAACCCGGATACGTTACCTCCTACATAGGTGGCGTGGGTGATTGTTATCGCAACATAAACGAGTGAACCATATGCGTATGGGATGGACCACAATATTCTAGTCACACGGTTTGATTATGCACACGATTTACCGGGTAGTATTGTTTTCACATATGGACTAGACTTGCCATGACACTCGAATTGTAAAAATTTTATTCAACATTCAAACCTATGTAATTCTCACCAACTTTTGTTGACCCAAAATATTTTCAAACTTAACATGTTTCAGGTTATAGCTTGCTTGAAGATTAGAATAATGCTTGAAGATGTGTAGCTAGTATTTTTCATTTTGATGTACAAATTCTTAGAACAATTGTATGTAATTATTTAAATCATTTAATGAAATTTATTATTCACCATGAGCTACTGAACAATCATCAATACGTGACATCCCGATGTTTCCGTCATCGGTTGGGGTGTTACAGATTGGTATCAGAGCCATGGTTATTGGGAATTAGGTTATTAGAAAAATAATCTAGTCTATAACCATAGGATTATAATCAGTACTTGCTCCTTTTACTTGCAACCCTACATGTTTCTATTCTCTATCTCCCTCCTACTTCTTATCCCTACTTTAGTCCCTACAAGAAGATTGTTCTCCATCACAAGATCTACTCTTAGACTAATAGGACAAATCCTCAGGTTTAGCCTGAACCACCTTGAAGATCTCGTTGAAGTTCTAGATTTTAATAATGAACACGTGCAATCTGGAAGGGTGAACGCCTGTATTCTGAGTTTTCTGTCTAGGACTGGCATTGCACATAAATCCCAATCAGACGAGGGACCCGGATGCCTACCTGGGAATTCTCGGGATGAGTATTCACTTATAGGCTAAAGCATGTCTTCACTATGTTATTAGAATCTAGAAGTTTTGATAAGTCAACGTTTTCGTTTATTCGTTTTAATTAATGAATAAATGATTACACTCACTTTCCTTAAACTAAGCTCTAAAATCTCAAAATTTTACAGCTTAAATCAATCTCATTTCATAACCATCTATGGATTTCACAATCACACTTCACCTTACCATCTTAGCCACTTTTTAAATATTCAACACCCTACCCAAATCATATTATTTCATTTCTCCACATGTTACTTTTTTTTAAAAACTATAACCTCATACCTTAGCACAAACTAAAGATTTCTAAATCCTGTTGTATTTTCATTACCTAGTAACTTTACAAAGTACATATTTTTGTCAAAAGATGTCCTCGAACTTAAATTCAATTGTTTATTTATTGACGTAACAAACAATTTTCTATATAATGCTTTAAACTATTAAAAATCACTTAATAGAACCTTGATCTTCAAAACCTAATGTCATGTTTGAAATATCCGACTAACGGGAATATTTTAATCAAAGCCCACTTAGCTTGTACTATTTAACAACTTTTGATTTATGTATAAAACCAATTTTGAAAATAGGATTTTTTTTTTATCCATAGGAATAATATCTAGTCTCTAAATTCTCCATCAACACTCACTCATTTTCAACTTGTTCAAATTTTTACAATATTTGGCATATACCACAATCATGTTTTCTTATACACTTGATTATAAACTTTGATCCAAACCCCAAAATTTACACTGCTACATAATCTCCTTACTATAAAATAAACTCTTTATCAACTATCTTCACATTCACTATCTCTCACAACCTTGATTCTGCTTCAAGATTTTTCATCATCCTCTCAAGAACTAAATTCATATCCTTCACCTTCTCACACATGAGCTAGTTACCCATGATAACCAAACTATTGAAACTTGATTGTGTGTTGCATCAAACATAATCCTTAGTTATACATGAGGATTCGACTATCTACCATATTTGAACATTTGAAACTAGAATTCATGGAATATAAACTATTTGTTATAGACACACCTAGAGTCATTAACCTTGTCTAGGGAAACTCTATTACAACTCGTATGCTATACTTGATACTTGATTGCTTACATGTACATATTAACAATTTGCAATTCATGTGTGTAATAATTGGTACACTTAATCAAACAACTGATAGAGGATGAAGTACTTGCTCAACAGTTAGTAGAGTACCAAATAACCTACTCAACGATTGGTAGAGGTCATCATGCCTGCTCAACAGTCGGTAGAGGCCCTACAACCTGCTCAACGATCGGTAGAGGCTATCGCACCTGCTCAACAATCGGTAGAGGTTCTTACTCACTGACTGGTAGAGGTCTTTTTCTTGCTCAACAGTTGGACTTATTTTTTGATACATTGTATACGATTCAATCACAAGGCTATTTTGCATTACTTACATGTGTGTTTAGAGTCATAGAAGGACACAAAACCCTAATGTAAGGTAAATTGGTGATTGCGGTCCGGAACGTAATCATGAATTTACAAGTACATTAAGGTAGTGTGAAATTCTATTAAGGTTTTGGGATATACCCCGTATGTTTTCGAAGTATCAGAGGTGTGATGGGTTAGCTGCGGTACACCCTATATATAAACACTAATGATACGTGGAAAGGGATACTGTAGGGTCAGACCAATAACAAACCCTAGTTATTTGGTAGTCCATCTAGCATTTATGGTTATCTTATACATTCGTTAAACTCTTACCCTACTCTGAACCATAGTCACCCTAACTATCCTCAACACTATTCAAATGTTTCTTCTTAAAATAAACTTCGGGACGAAGTTCCTAAAAGTAGGGGAGACTGTAACATCACACAAATTTTCTTTATATATATACATAGAACTCCCTCGTTTATTCATCCGATTCATGTTTACAGTATCTTTACCATCCATTTTGTTATTTTTTTTTGTTTAAATAATGACGTAAAATCAATATTAAATTGGATTGTATTAAAAATCTGATTTAAAAACGTTAAAAATGTTTGCCTGTGCCAGGATTCGAACCCGAGTCCCTGGCGGGCTAAACCTTAACCACACCACACAAACCACTACACCATTTGGTGTTTTGTGATGTTAATTAAAACCAATAAAACTTAAACCCCTTTTAAGGTCCCTTAGTCAAAACTGAAAAGTCAAACGTAGTCTCCTAGTCAAGTCAAGTCAAGTCAAAGTGTTAATAAATATGGTCTCCTAGTCAAGTCAAAGTGTTAGTAAATATAGTCTTCTAGTCAAGTCAAAGTTGTTCCTAAATTCTAGCCTAGTCAAAGTAGTCCCTAATTACAACTACAATTTTTACACTATAAATACACTAGCCTACCATTCAACTCTTTGTACCATTCAAAAAAAAAAAAAAAAAACATTATTATCCCATCTCTCACATACTAAAGTTTTCATCCATCATTATCTCCTCTAGCTAGTTCCGAGTTTTCCAAGACATTATTACTAAGTGTTTGCACGCTAAAGAAAACTCACGAACTCATTAAGCACCTAAGGTGAGTTTACATAGCCCTTTTTCATTATTTTGGGGTGAAACATGTTACAACATCAATTTACAATTCAACATAAGTGTCTATGTGTTATTCTATGTTGCATTATGTCTTAAACATTACTATGGTAAGCACAATTATTCTAGCATAATCATTAACTCCGTACAAGCCAACGATACACAATGATAGATCTATTGGACTGACAACCCCACCCGGATACGTTACCTCCTACATAGGTGGCGTGGGTGATTGTTATCGCAACATAAACGAGTGAACCATATGCGTATGGGATGGACCACAATATTCTAGTCACACGGTTTGATTATGCACACGATTTACCGGGTAGTATTGTTTTCACATATGGACTAGACTTGCCATGACACTCGAATTGTACAAATTTTATTCAACATTCAAACTTATATAATTCTCACCAACTTTTCTTGACCCAAAATATTTTCAAACTTAACATGTTTCAGTTTATAGCTTGCTTGAAGATTAGAATAATGCTTGAAGATGTGTAGCTAGTATTTTTCATTTTGATGTACAAATTCTTAGAACAATTGTATGTAATTTATTTAAATCATTTAATGAAATTTATTATTCACCATGAGCTACTGAAAAATCATCAATACGTGACATCCCGATGTTTCCGCCATCGGTTGGGGTGTTACAACAACAACCGTTGAACTCACAATACCCAACATTCCAACAATTCCCACAAACCCAACAACCCATTCTATATCCACAATCATATTTTACGCCGCCTCAAATAACAAATTCCCAACTAGAAGTCTTCGAGCTCACCCTAGATAATAAGGATGATGACGAGGGGGAAACTGTGCGAGAGACATAGTTCGAGCATCATGGAGATGAACAGGTAGACGAGGAAGCAGATGACGCGCTTGAAGTTGAAGAAGTTGATGCAGGGGAAAAAATATGCAAAGCGACAGAAAGCTGTGAAGTGGAATACGGCACAAGAGGTAGCTTTGGCAAAAGCTTGGTGCTATGTGTCGGGAAACATGGAGAAGAGTAACCAAAGAAGCAAGGGTAGTTTTTGGAAAGCTGTCCAAAAACATTATGTGTCACTGTTGGGAGGATCCACCCGAACAGTTGATCAAATTACTTCGAAATGGACTGCCATGAACCCACAAATAAATGTGTTCAATGGACTTCATCAACAAGCGGTAACAATTATGATATTTTTAACTTCACGTTTTATTTAGTAATATACAAACTTCTCTAAATTATATTTAATATACAGTTATATTTAACTATGTAGGGGCGCCTACGAAGGAGTGGATGTAGTGATCTAAACGTCATGCTAACGGCGTTGAACGATTACAGAAAAAGCCATCCTTCGGGTTTTAATCATGAACGAAGATTCCAACCCAACGCCGGACCTCAACGAAGATACCAACCCAACGCGGCCCAAACGAAAAACGAAGAAAGCCGCCGCCGCCGAGTCTTCCGGCAAATCATTGGTTGATGCACTCGGGTCATACCGAGCAATGAAAGAAGACAAACTCAACCAGTTGGTCACCCTACAATCTCAACAAGGCGAAAAAACAATGGCGTTTTTAGAGGAACAACGTGAATTGTTGAGACAACGGCATTATGACCACGACTTGAATATGTATTCAAAACCACACGAGCACCTCAAAGGTAAATCTTTGGAGTTGGTTTTGAAACGTAAAGCAGAAATCGCAGCGAAATAAGAATGGAACCGTTATTGGGTTGAAGACAACGAGGATGATGAAGGCGACGAGTAGGATGAAGGCGTTTGTATTTTTTTTTATTTTAGTTGATGTTTTTATAATTCCTTTTATTTTAATGGGACGGTTTTATTTATTAAGTTTTACAAACGGTAGTTTTAATTCAAATAGTCATTTTTTAATAAAAAAACGGTAATTAAAAAAAGAAAAACTAAAAAATAAAGATTTCAGTAAAATAAATCAGTTAAGTGTTGCCTACAAAAAAAATGAATCAGTGAAGTGATATGTCAGAGCAGGATTGGTTAAAATCAGTGAAGGAAAAACAAAACTCTAGTAGCACCCCTTTTCTCCTAAAACATACACACACCATCTGTGTACATTTTACAACACACACCCACGCATTGTAGAGAGAGAAAGAGAGAGTGAACTAGAGAGAGAGAAGGAGACCGGTGGTCTCCTCCACCTCCGGCGAAGCTCCGGCCACTGATCTCCACAAACCACCTCCATCTTCCACCCTTTTCCGGTTATAATTCAAGAGAGAGAAAGAGATCTCGGGAACCACAACTGAGAATAAAGGGAGAGAGAGATAGAGAGAGACGCGGAGAGAGGAAAAAGGAATAAGCAGCGACGACGACGGGTGTATACAATCAATCAACCAAACTTAAACCTTATCCCACCTTCTACTCCTTGATTTCAGATATAAAGTTATATGGTTGAAGGTATGGTAATTATTATTGTGGATAAGGTGATAGTGGTGATTTTGGGTTTTGATGGTGGTGGCTCGCAGAGGGTTCGGAAGGTGGCTGAAGCCAAGGGTAGGGGTTCGTTAGGGGCCGGTGGTGACAGACGGCGGTGGTACAGTGGTGAGGGTTCGACAGGATGATGATGACGATGAGCAGTGAGTTTGGTCAGGTTTGTATGAGGTGTCGATGGTGGTGAACAAGATGATTGTTGGGTCAACAGGGTCAGTCAAGGAGCCAGGTCAAACCTCGGTCAACATAAGTCAACCGAGTCAGTCAAAGAGACGGGTCAAACCTCGGTCAACTGGGTCAGCGCAGTCAACACGAACCATGGGTCGAGAGCGAGGTATAACCGAGTCTATAAACATATTTAATTATAAACATTAATATTATAATGTGTGTAACCATGACGACTAGAACTGAACTCTAATCATAATGTGTGTCGACATATGGCCCAACCAGGAGGATGTTAGTATTCGATACTGAGAACCGGTTTTTATAATTGAGCTATGTAAACAGGTGAGTTTCGTGAACTCCCCTCTTTTTACTTTTAAACTGTTTTGGGGTGACGCATGCTTCTAAACTGTTTTGTACATTATTATGGTCTTAGTTTTACAGAGCGTGATTACCTGCTTGCTTGTTATGCATACTGAACCAGACACTCATTAACTCTAGGATAGAGCCGACTTAATATATGGGTAGTACTACTTGGGGAATCCCCCATGCACAGTGGTCCGGACTAGACCCGGAAACCCCCACTGAGACCGACGAGTCGTTGCGGCATATATTTTGCCATTGGTGTGACATCCGTCACTTTTTCATTATATATATATATATATATATATTTTAATAATAATAATAATAATAATAATAAAAATAATGATAATAAAAATAATAATAAAAAAAAAATTCAGATTTTTATTATACATATACATTCTTGTTTTTTTTAAAACCCATAATCAAACCAAACCATAACCCAAACCCAACCTCCCTTGTTATAATCTGAAGCCCACAAGTCAGATCGGCCCATAACCCACCAAGCCCATCAGTCCAGCCCACTTCCTTTTCCCCTCCATTCTGTTAAACAAAAAAAAAAAAAAAAAAAAAAAAAAACGCCCCTGCCGGGACTCGAACCCGGGCAGGAGCTGTAACACACACCCGCTTCCACCACACGAGCCACACCACCTGGTTGATTTATTTCCAAGCAATATTGTATTAATAGCCTTCCAAGAATAAAGGGAATCACCCCTGTGGCCATTCGCTGCTGTGATTCAGCCAAGAAACACCATCTTTCTTGATGGTTTGACCTTGGAATTGGCTCCATATGTGGAAACAATGGACTGAATTGATTCACGATATGGAAGGGCAGGAGATTACGCACCTATACACGATTAATATGGTCAAAACATACCTATTTCAGACCCTAAATTACCGGGTTTTAACAAACCCATTCTCAAGAATCGAGACCCTATATATACATGTTGTTAACTCAATTAAACATGCACATACACACACCTATATGCGACTAAGAGAACCCCTATAACATTTTTCACTATCAAATACCAAATCGTCCAGAAACTCGTGGTTGACTTTTTCTTTGACCAAGCCATACATACGAATTCTTCATTGTAAGTCGTTTTTCTTTTATGGGTTTTGTTAATCGGCCTATACACAGCATTTGCCCTATAGTTAATTGGGTTGATGATGTCTAAATCATCCGATTGATAAAACTAGGGCTCGAATTAGATATTTGGGGAAGAACACCGTTGTAGTTTGTGTATATAATTATTTCAAATCAGAATCTATCACAAAACCAACCATAGACCAGTTGGTTGAGACAAGGTGTGGTAAGACTTGAACCGGCCTATGGCCCAGGTTCGAGTCCCACCATGAACAAGCATTTTTTGGTTATCATTTATACATATACTATCTTCATTTTTTTTAAAATCGTTTTAAAATACTAAAACTATTTTATAAATTCTACAAAATTTATTTTATGTTTTTCCATTGATAAAGTTCATCATCCAATTTTTAGTTTTTCAAAAATAATTTATTTAATATATATTATTAATAATACAAGTTTATTCATTTATATTTATTAAATTCTATAAAAATATCTAAACGATTTTATCTCACAAAAATTATCCTAAACTTGTATATTATTAAACATTCCAGAAAATATTTTTATTTCAGAAAAACCGTTTATTTTATATTTTTTTTAATTTTTATTGGTTTTAATCATAATAAATTCATTTTTCAATATTTTTGCACCAAAATTTCACATAAATTATTTCTATTCATTTAGAACTGAAGTACAATTTTTAATTCAGAAATTCTTTGATTTTAATATTTTTAGATATTAAAGTCATATTTTGACAATTTAAAATAATTAGATTAAATATTCTATTTTCAAGAAAATAATTTTATAAAAATTATTTCCATATTTAAAACCTTATGTTGTGACTATATTCAACTTAAAATTTCACCAAGAGACTTTTATTTATTTATTTATTAAATTTCTCATAATTAATAAACAATTTGTTTAATAAACAAATAAACGTTTATCCCCAATTCGAAGCCCTAGAATTCCATGTATCCTAGAGTTATTCCTTACACATTATTAAATTCTTTAGGTTGATTCTTTGGAATATTTCCAACGCATATTTCGTTGTCCAGTTCCATTACAAGCTATTACGTAAACAGTGAGTATTCCTACCCCTTTTTGCTTTTATACATTTTTGGGGTGTTACATGTACACTATTACAATTTCAAATACAAGTTTACATTTTTACAATACAATTCTAGTACTATGTGCATTGCTTACAACGTGCTTTATGCTTAGACATTACATGTGGATTACATTTGTACTTAGTGAAATCATTAACATGGTACAAGCCGACCTTAACATTGGATAGCGCTATTTGGATTGACACCCGCCTAGATTGATTCTCCCCCTTTTTCATCGGAGAATCCGTGGCCAGTGTTAAGTTATCATCCATTTATTGGTTGAGTACACTACAGTTCATACAGTACATTATACAGTCACAGGGTTGATTTCGCTCATTTGTATGATACATAGTTTACATAATTGCACTGTAGCTTGCACTTGAATTGTATAACTTTTTAACCTACTATATATATCAAAACTAGGAATGCTCACCAACATTTCATATGTTGACCAAATCTATTTTGTACATGTTTCAGGTGCAGTTTGATCTAGTGCTTTAACAAGAGATACTTAGTGCATCATTTTATTCAGTTATTTCATTATTTACATTTCATTTAAGACTTTGTATTTTCCATTTCCATGTAAGACAATTTTGGATTATTCAATAATATTTACATTTTAGTACCATGTGCTTTTGAACAATCGTCACTACGTGGCACCTCGATGATTCCGCCATCGGTTGGGGTGTTACAGATTGGTATCAGAGCCATGGTTATAGGGAACTAGGTTATTAGATAAAAAGGCCTAGACTATAACCGAACTACAACTTGCATGCATAATATTTCCTGAATTACCCTACTCCTCATTTCTCCCTACTTTCCTCCTTCTATCTTTCCCTTCTTCTCTCTCTCTATTCTTCTTATCTTTCATCATGGTGCATAGAGATGGAGTCCTACAGAGAGTGGAAAGTTTACATCATCATGGAACGGGAACAGTACCTTTTATGAAGACACTCCTAGATATAATATCTACTCTTATTGTTACTCCTTCGAAGTTGTTGAACTTTAATGAGTGTGATAAGGACACGTGCAATCTGGAAGGGTGGACGCCTGTACACTGGGTTTTCTGGCATAGGCAAGCATAGCGCATAAATCCATTTACGGACCTGTTATGCTTACCTGGGGATTCCTGGAGTGAGTGTCCACTTATAGGCTAAAGCATGTCTTCTTTGATCACCATTGGGTTCAATTCCTTTGAAAAGTCAACGTTCTTGTTGAGCTTTACAGCTAGACAAGGGCACTCCAAGCATTTTGTACAAGTTTTTCCAATAATACCCTCTCGTTTCATATACAATACTTTGCATATCATGATTGCTTACAAGATCACATCTTCATAATCATCTGTACGATTATACACTTACATTTTCTAATCTCATGATTATTAATTGACTACCTCATAGATGTCTGCTCGCCGCATGCTCCGTGATGCCAGCCAACGCCCTGTTCGTGCTTCTGGACGACGTTCTGATCGTCGCCTCGCATCTTTAGTCGCCGAGCAAATTGCTGCAGTGATCCCAAACCTTGTCAGTGAGATAACCCAGAATAGTAACAGTGCCAACACAGGGAGTACGACTCAATTTCGGTGCACTTTCAAACACTTTAACTCCTGCAACCCTACAAAATTCACTGGTGAGGAGGGTGCTACTGGCCTCCTCCAATGGTTTGAAAGCATGGAGAGTACTTTTGTGAACAGTGAATGTCCTGATGAACTCCGCGTTCGCTATGCTACCAGTGTCCTTCAAAAGGGAGTGTTAACCTGGTGGAATGGCGAAAAACGCAATCGAGGAGCTGATGTTGCTTTATCTTTATCTTGGGCTGAAGTTAAGGAACTCATGATCGCCAAATTCTGCCCGAGGAACGAAATCAGGAAACTGGAGGAAGAGTTCCATGGACTGAAACAAGACAGTGGTGAGAATCTTGCGTATAATACTCGATATCACGAACTTAGCATACTGGTTCCACACATGGTCACCCCAGTCTCTCGGGCAATCGAAAAATATATCGAGGGATTACCTGACCTGATTCAAGACGTTGTCACTGGAGGCAAAGCCACTACGGTAGAAGAAGCCATCCAGCTTGCAGCCACTTTAACAGACAAACACGTGAGGAAAGGAAACTTGGTTAGAAAGGGCACCAAGACGGCTACTGAGAAAACCACCAATGTTGTTGAACAACCTAAGACTGTTTTAGCGAAGGCCGCCACTACTGCTTCGAACTCTAAGAAACGAATGGGCGATAATCTGAACCATATTGTTGTGGATCCTGTGACTCAACCTACCATCAAGAAAGCCTACACGGGAATCCATCCTCAATGCAACACCTGCAAATATCATCACCCTGCGAATATTCCATGCCGTCAATGCACTAGATGTGGAAAGTTTGGACACTTTGTTACCACTTGCCGAGTAATGGTTGGGACACGGAGTAATCATCAAACAGCTGCCCAGGAACCACTACAGATTACTAATGGTCGGGCATGTTATCATTGTAGAGACCCTAACCACATGCTACCTCAATGTCCCAAATTGAACAATGTAAACCTGGTGGCACATGGACGAGCTTTCAATATCAATATCAACGAAGCAGACGATCAGGATGACGTTAATCTCACTGGTTAAGCCATGGATGAAACCTTCCCAAGATTCGAGAATCCAATACTCGTGTTTTCATTTTCTTGATCCTATTATCATTTTGTACCCAATTTTGTCGCACTCATTAGCATACAACATCTAGAAATTTCCTTGCATACTATTGTGTACGAACACAGATTTGGGAATTTATCATATTGATTACGTTTAATCATACAAGACTCTACCTTACATTTATTTGAAACATTTACTTGATCCTACAGAATTTTTTCTCAAAACATCATTGGTTATTACATGAAACTAGATTTTTCCCTTAATTTGACTACGCATTGAACATCTAATTATTCATAATACTCGTAAACATTTAATTATTCATGATAACACTTACACTTAATGGTTGTAGTACTTACAAACTTGCTTGCATAAACATGCTATCAATTTGCAATCTATGTGAATAATAATTGCTGCACTTAATAGAGGTCATCATGCCTTTTTCAACAGTCGGGAGAGGCCCTACAACCTGCTCCACGACTGGTGGAGGCTATCGAACATACTCAACGATTGGTAAAGGTCACTATGCCTTTTCAAACAGTCAGGAGAGGCCCTACAACCTACTCCACGGCTGGTGGAGGCTATCGAACCTGCTCAACAATCGGTGGGGTCATAGAAGGACGCAAAACTTTAATGTAAGGTAAATTGATGATTCCGGTCCGGAACGTAATCATGAATTTACAGGTGCGTTAAGGTAGTGTGAAATTCTATTAGAATTTTTGGTAGGCATCCAGCACGTTTTCAAGGTATCAAAGGTGTGGTGGGTTAGCTGCGGTACACCCTGTATACAAACACTAATGATGCATTGAAAGTGAGACTGGAAGTCGGACCAGGAACAAACTCTGTTTACTTGGTAATTTATTTAGTCCCTCTGGAGTTAATCAAACTCGTACATTTATTCTAGGATTCCTAAAACTTGAAATTTAGTGATTCACTAGATTCTTATTCCCCTTCTTATTCGAGACGAACCTAATCCTTAACTCACACCTATCAAACCCCATATCCAAATCATTCGAATTTTCCAAAACCACAGTTATCTTAATTCTTACCCAAGCATCCATAACCCTATGTTTATGATAACTTCGGGACGAAGTTTCTAAAAGTAGGGGATGCTGTGACATCCGTCACTTTTTCATTATATATATATATATATATATATATATATATATATATATATTTTTTAATAATAATAATAATAATAATAAAAATAATGATAATAAAAATAATAATAAAAAAAAATTCAGATTTTTATTATACATATACATTCTTGTTTTTTTTAAAACCCATAACCAAACCAAACCATAACCCAAACCCAACCTCCCTTGTTATAATCTGAAGCCCACAAGTCAGATCGGCCCATAACCCACCAAGCCCATCAGTCCAGCCCACTTCCTTTTCCCCTCCATTCTGTTAAACAAAAAAAAAAAAAAAAAACGCCCCTGCCGGGACTCGAACCCGGGCAGGAGCTGTAACACACACCCGCTTCCACCACACGAGCCACACCACCTGGTTGATTTATTTCCAAGCAATATTGTATTAATAGCCTTCCAAGAATAAAGGGAATCACCCCTGTGGCCATTCGCTGCTGTGATTCAGCCAAGAAACACCATCTTTCTTGATGGTTTGACCTTGGAATTGGCTCCATATGTGGAAACAATGGACTGAATTGATTCACGATATGGAAGGGCAGGAGATTACGCACCTATACACGATTAATATGGTCAAAACATACCTATTTCAGACCCTAAATTACCGGGTTTTAACAAACCCATTCTCAAGAATCGAGACCCTATATATACATGTTGTTAACTCAATTAAACTTGCACATACACACACCTACATGCGACTAAGAGAACCCCTATAACATTTTTCACTATCAAATACCAAATCGTCCAGAAACTCGTGGTTGACTTTTTCTTTGACCAAGCCATACATACGAATTCTTCATTGTAAGTCGTTTTTCTTTTATGGGTTTTGTTAATCGGCCTATACACAGCATTTGCCCTATAGTTAATTGGGTTGATGATGTCTAAATCATCCGATTGATAAAACTAGGGCTCGAATTAGATATTTGGGGAAGAACACCGTTGTAGTTTGTGTATATAATTATTTCAAATCAGAATCTATCACAAAACCAACCATAGACCAGTTGGTTGAGACAAGGTGTGGTAAGACTTGAACCGGCCTATGGCCCAGGTTCGAGTCCCACCATGAACAAGCATTTTTTGGTTATCATTTATACATATACTATCTTCATTTTTTTTAAAATCGTTTTAAAATACTAAAACTATTTTATAAATTCTACAAAATTTATTTTATGTTTTTCCATTGATAAAGTTCATCATCCAATTTTTAGTTTTTCAAAAATAATTTATTTAATATATATTATTAATAATACAAGTTTATTCATTTATATTTATTAAATTCTATAAAAATATCTAAACGATTTTATCTCACAAAAATTATCCTAAACTTGTATATTATTAAACATTCCAGAAAATATTTTTATTTCAGAAAAACCGTTTATTTTATATTTTTTTTAATTTTTATTGGTTTTAATCATAAATAAATCATAATAAATTCATTTTTCAATATTTTTGCACCAAAATTTCACATAAATTATTTCTATTCATTTAGAACTGAAGTACAATTTTTAATTCAGAAATTCTTTGATTTTAATATTTTTAGATATTAAAGTCATATTTTGACAATTTAAAATAATTAGATTAAATATTCTATTTTCAAGAAAATAATTTTATAAAAATTATTTCCATATTTAAAACCTTATGTTGTGACTATATTCAACTTAAAATTTCACCAAGAGACTTTTATTTATTTATTTATTAAATTTCTCATAATTAATAAACAATTTGTTTAATAAACAAATAAACGTTTATCCCCAATTCGAAGCCCTAGAATTCCATGTATCCTAGAGTTATTCCTTACACATTATTAAATTATTTAGGTTGATTCTTTGGAATATTTCCAACGCATATTTCGTTGTCCAGTTCCATTACAAGCTATTACGTAAACAGTGAGTATTCCTACCCCTTTTTGCTTTTATACATTTTTGGGGTGTTACATGTACACTATTACAATTTCAAATACAAGTTTACATTTTTACAATACAATTCTAGTACTATGTGCATTGCTTACAACGTGCTTTATGCTTAGACATTACATGTGGATTACATTTGTACTTAGTGAAATCATTAACATGGTACAAGCCGACCATAACATTGGATAGCGCTATTTGGATTGACAACCCGCCTAGATTGATTCTCCCCCTTTTTCATCGGAGAATCCGTGGCCAGTGTTAAGTTATCATCCATTTATTGGTTGAGTACACTACAGTTCATACAGTACATTATACAGTCACAGGGTTGATTTCGCTCATTTGTATGATACATAGTTTACATAATTGCACTGTAGCTTGCACTTGAATTGTATAACTTTTTAACCTACTATATATATCAAAACTAGGAATGCGCACCAACATTTCATATGTTGACCAAATCTATTTTGTACATGTTTCAGGTGCAGTTTGATCTAGTGCTTTAACAAGAGATACTTAGTGCATCATTTTATTCAGTTATTTCATTATTTACATTTCATTTAAGACTTTGTATTTTCCATTTCCATGTAAGACAATTTTGGATTATTCAATAATATTTACATTTTAGTACCATGTGCTTTTGAACAATCGTCACTACGTGGCACCTCGATGATTCCGCCATCGGTTGGGGTGTTACAATTGGGGAACCTATGAGGCAGGACATTGGTTGGGAAGCTATGACAGTAACGGGCATAGACTTTGTTGTTACATCTAGGCATGATTAAGCATGGGCTAGGTGCTAAGGGTTGAGTGGCCAGTTTGTACGACTGTAACACCATAACCAGATAAACGTGTTGAAAATTGTTAAATTTGTTTGGATAACTTAAACTGTTTTGATAAACTATTTTGGGCGCCTATGTAACTAAGCACACGAACTCACCAACATTATTGTTGACAAAAACCATTTTAAGCATGTGTTCAGGTACCGGCATTGGAGATACGAAGAATGTACGATTACAATTCAGAGTCACAACCAATGGACGAACTAGAAGACGATCAAGTAACCATTGAAACCAGCTGCTTAAATACGATTAGGGACTAGATGTAGTTAAAAGAATTGTATTATGTAAATAAATCATATTAATAAAGTTAGATATTTTCATACCGCTTCCGCTGTTGCTTGCATTTGCATGAATGTTGTACCAATCTGTTATTTCATCCAGGCCCCCTCGGGCTGGGTTGTGACATAGAACTTCCATATCTACTTCTTGGTTCATAATATCGGTGGTCGAAGTAGCCAGTTTGCTTAGAGCATCTACTTTCTTGTTTTTGCTTCCCGGAATATGGACCACCTGACAAGCTTCGAACTGCTTCATCAAATTTTTAGCCTGCATTCCAAGATAATTGTTAGTTGTTTTCTTTGGAGTTAAATTACATTTTTGCCCATCTAGAATGCATTATATAGTACTATAGATAACAAACATTTCCTCTTGTCCTTATAACCCCTTCGCATCTCTCACTCCTTCATGTCCGTATCCTAACCACCCAAATTATTACTCTTCAAATTCATTCTCTTTCACCACTACTCAAATCCTTGCTCCCCATCTCCGTTGTCCATTCCCCTGACCCAACATCCTCAAGACCACCATTTTTCACCACGTCCGCAACCGTCTCAATCGCCACCCCAAACTCACATCTGACTCAAAATGGGTTGTGGATAGTTGGAAAGCCAAAAAGGCTCTCCAGCTTCCGGAGTACCCAGATCAAAATGACCTTGAGTCGGTCCTCCAAACCCTTGAAGCGTTTCCCCTATTGTATTCGCAGGGAAGCTAGGAACCTGGAGGAACGACTTGGTGAGGGTACCCTGGGGAAGGCATTCCTATTACAGGGTGGCGATTGTGCTGAGAGTTTTAAGGAATTTAATGCGAATTATATTCGCGATACGTTTAGAGTTATTCTTCAAATGGATGTCGTCTTGATGTTTGGTCGCCAAATGCCCGTTATCAATATTTGTTATCATTCTTTCCTTTTATACATTTTTTGGACGAATCCTCGTGGATGATGACCCGACGCGTCAACCAACACGTGTAACACGACCTTTTAGGTCACCCTTATCTTATTTTACGATTGAACCCAATGATTTTATTATATAAAAAATAACTTTAACCCGTTTGACTAAATAAAAAAATGTATAAAACTTAAGTAAATAAAAAATATTATTTATTATATTAGTAGCTTATTTTTAAGTGAATTAAGTAGAAAAAATATTATTTTTTTACTGACTATGACAATGTACTTAGTGTGCATTATGTGCCCAACATGAAAATTCTGACGTCCTGTTGTTAGAAATTCAAGTACGGAAAAAATACTAGCATTTCACAATGGATAACGGTAGAGGGAAGAGGCGGTCATCGGCATATATCACCCAACAACCTGAAACTAAGAAAGGTGTGGATTGATCGATACATTCATTTCAATTTGATGGTTCATATGAATGGGCAATAATATTGCTTGCGTTTTGGTTATTGAACAGTGCGCCTCGTAGATGTTCCGGGAAACCCAAGCGTTCAACCACCACCTTCTATACAAGAAATACAACCACCGTCTTCATCATCATCATCATCATCCAACAACAACAACACCACCACAACCACCAATACCACTTCCTCTACAGACTCTACCACCACTTCCACTGCCACCTATTGTGATACTACTTCATCCACAGATACTACTTCCTCCACTACCACCACCACCACTTCCTCCTCCTTGGAGGAGGAGATATACCTGGATGAAACTTATTACCCAGTAAATCACCCAACCCCTAAATACTCCTCCTCGATAACCCCATAAATTACCCAGCCCCAACCCCAACTATGAAGAGTGCAACAGCCAAGAGTAGTGCCTTCATTAGCGATTGTCCATTCTTTTGTTTTTTCTATACTCATTCATATTGATTTGATTGGTTTCTGTTGAAAAATGGTTAAAAAAATAGAGTTTCATGGATTGGTAGGGTATGTAACCGCATAACTTTTTCAATAAAAAATATCCAAGTTTCCTGGATTGTTCTGGTTCAGTTCATTACAGTTATAGCCGGCAAACGGTCCAGGTCGTGTCAAGATGGGTTGTGGGTCAAAACGGGTCAATTAAAAAAAGGGTTGTATCGGTTTGGGTCAGAACGGGTCCAGGTCAAAACGGGTTTTGGGTTGGGTCCGGCTCAAAACGGGTTTCGGGTCGGGCCAGGTTGGGTTTAAAAAAGGCTTCTTTTTAGTACTTACATGTAAAAGAGAAAAAAACTCAAATTTATACTTTGTTTAAACGGGTCAAAACGGGTTAGTTGGGTTGGATTCAAAAAAATTAAAATCTCCTAAATGATAAATCTCCTAAACTTTTGGAATTGATTGTGAATACGTGACAATGCACTACAAACATTGAAATTGATTAACTTACAAGTCCAACTAGTTATAGAGTTAGGATCAAATACATAAGACACTTTTTTTAGGAAGGGTGAGAAGGATTGTGATCGATCATATATTTGAAGGGTTGAGGTTAGTTTGTTTGAAAAAAAATAATAAATTAGAGGAAGGGCATAAAAGGAAAACCACATTTGTTGACTTTCTCTCTCCACATGCAATGCACATGTCAATTCCCCATCATTTTAAAACGTCTATAACTTTTTCATACGACATTTTTTTTTTCAAAAAAATTTCACCATATTAATGAGCATTTTTTATCTTTAATATGAGTAGCACATTGCTATATTAAAATTGAAAAAAAAATTCGTGGTAAGTGGGTTTTCTTCTCCGTTGTGTCTTCTGCTTGTTCATTGTGTTATAGTATGCGTGTGTGCTTTATAAATATGTTATTTATGTTTTTTTTTAGTCTACACATGATTTAACTTTGTCCATTGTGTTTTTAGTATGTTTTTCATTGTGTTTTACGCAAATGAGTTTTGTATTTTAGGTGTACATTGTGTTTTATTATGTTGTTCATTGTGTTTAAGTCTATTATTCATTGTGTTTTAGTTTTCTGTTCATTGTGTCTTTAATATGTCGTCCATTGTGTTTTATTAGACTGTTCATTGTGTTTTATACCCTATTGTTCATTGCATATTTAATTGGTACTCATTGTATTTTACGTTATCTCCATTGTGTCTTACGCAAATGGGTTTTCAACTTTTTTTCCAAAAGTATTCATTGTGTTTTAATCTTTTGTTCATTGTGTCCTTATTATGTCGTCTATTGTGTCTTACACAATTGGGGTTTTAACGTTTTTTTTTCAAAAGTATCCATTGTGTTTTAGTCTTCTGTTCATTGTGTCTTTAATATGCCATTCATTGTGTCTTACGCAACTGGGTTTTCAACTTTTTTTTTCAAAAGTATTCATTGTGTTTTAGTCTTCTATTCATTGTGTTTTTAATATGTCGTCCATTGTGTTTTACTAGACTCTTGATTATGTTTTATACCCTATATTTAATTGGTGCTCATTGTGTTTTACACTATATTGTGTCTTACGCAAGTGGGTTTTGAATTTTTTTCGAAAGTATAACAATATGGTACTGATATTAAAGATAAAAAGATGCTCAATTTTATGGTATAATTTTTTTTTAAAAAAAAGATGATGTATAAAAAAGTTACGGACATTTAAAAATGAAGGTGGAAATGGCATCTGACTTGCATGTGCATATGTTTTTGACAAAATTACCCCTCCCACTTATTTTAATCCTTTGGACACATGTCATTTTCTAGTGGCTTCTCACCCTTCTATTTTTTTGTAACCTTTGTAGAATAAAACAACCGACTACTTATAATTAACATACAAGTTCAATAAAAAAATACCCAAGTTTTGTACCGCATTACTATAGACGTTTATCTATAACTTTCTTCTTTCATTTAAATATGCATTCTAATAAGTTAATCAAACATAGTTAAATATTTCATGCAATAAAACAAGTAAATATAATAATTAAAGACTTGGATTTTGGGGCATATGACATACGGATTTTAGGGTTGAAAACCCCGACCACTCAAACCGATTTGGGTCTCGCTCAAAATCAGTTTGGATAAATAAATAAAAAAACCGGTTTATGGCAAGTTCTTTAAATAAGTTTGGGTTAAAAACCCGTTTCAAAAAATAAGACTTCAAACCAAGTGACGGGTTGTTTGAGCCAAACCGGGTTTTTTTGGGGTGAAATAGGTAAGGTTATAAACTTGTTTGGGCAGCCCGACCTATTTTGTTGGATTTTTGTTATCTGTCAATGGTTGCATTTGGTGCAACATTGACCCACCAATTGTAATAATATGGTTACAACTAACCTTCTTACAAATTGCAATTAAAAATGGTTACCACTATGTTGCAGCCCACTAAATAGCCCAATGGATCTTATAATAAAAGTGGTAGCCCATGAATTCGTAACACTCTTCACTTCAGTTCACTCTCTTCTCTCTATCATCATTTCCATCCCACTTTAGTTGTTTAAATCCAATTATTAGAGCCCAGGTCAGGCCGTCAAGGGTTATAATTTTTTATTTCAATATTAGCATACCATTGTATCTATATTTAAAAGACAAAGTCGGTGCCCTTCTCATTGGTTGGCTTCGCCGCTTGGCATTTGCGAAATTTGTGGTCTTTTCAAGGGAAAGTCTGTCCATTTGCCTGACAAAATACCTTACGTCGTCGCTGACTGAGGCAATACGTCAGAAGAGGATGTTGACGGTGAGAAATTAAGCGCAAGTTACATCGATTCCGTCGTCGGTGCCGACCACAGTGAAACGGCCAAAAAAACCCACGCCATTTTTGTCTAGCTACGGATTTGCCATTCGATTATATTTGTTTTTTCTGTCTTCGTCGCTAGGCCGGAACGGTGAAGGTTATCGATTTACAGTTGCGGTGGTGGATGTCGTTCGGTGGTGATGTGGTTGTCTGGTTAGGCCTCGCCGGAGGTTTGATCGGAGCTCTTCCATTTTATGAAGCAGTCCCCTTTTCGATTCTTGCCGCTACCTGTTTTTTGTCTTCAGCCGTTGGTGGTTCCTTTCATTGTTAAAAGCCTTTGACAGACCACGTCACCGCCTTTTAGTCTTTTGACTATCTTCCTGGCTTGAGTATTTTATGAAGTCGACGCAAACTTCGAGACAGCATGTCTTGATCCAAACGACAGAGATGGTGACCATGGTCCAGTCTTCATCAAAAATGACAGTGGGGTAAAAGCTGATTACTATGCCATAGTCATTTGTGTACCCAAGAAGTTATGCCACCATGGCCTATTAGCCTCACAAAAATGATGTGAGAATAAAATGATGTGAGAATAATTACTTAGAAGCTTTCACGGCTGATACCCACAAGTTACTACAGGGTACTCTGTTTTCAGAAATGGTTAAAAGAGTGCCTGATCATATTTCTACCCCACCATGGTTTGAGATGTATAATGTATTCTTGGAGAATGTGTGTTATGTTGTTTGTGGGTTTGTATAAAAGCTAATGTACCTTTAGGTTGTGTGCATAATGTCACGGAGTAACTCTCTTGACTCACGTGCGGCTCTTAGACTCCTTCTAAGATCAGCCTTTGACCCGACTATGATGCGATTCAGAAGCGATAGATGTAAGAGTAACAAGATTGGTAATCAAATAAACCTTTATTGATTACAAGTAAGAGTAATACAAGAGCATTACAATGCTTTTACAAGGTGAATGCCTTAGTGTTTTGGAGGTGCCTAGTAAATGTGACATGGTCACCTATTTATACTAGTCCCTCATGATCTAAATTATTCTAGAGTTTTCTATACACAATATCTATGATGTTTACATAGAACTTTCTAGAATCCTAACCCTTAATATCTTGGATATTTTGTCGGAGTCTTCTAGGCCCTTCTTGATCTTTTTCATGCTTCTAGGCTGGTCTAGTGCAACCTAGAATGTTCTAGAATGTTGCACCTTGGTGTAGCCCAAACCGTTGCCTTATGATCAGAATTTGGTGCTGTTTAAGCTGAATTTTGAGCGGGTCGTGACAATAAGGTCATATGGGAATGTGCTTTTGTTTATATCCCAAGTGTATTATCCCGTTTTCTGTATTAGTATTAAGTGAGGTTGAAACGTTGAAAGCCATGAGTTTTTTTCGCTTTGTGGCACTAAGCACATATTGTTCTACCTCAGTTAGTAGAGTGCCTAACTCTTAACCACATGGTTTTGGGTTCAAGTCCCATGAATGACGTCTTTTTCAAACCTATATTTATTCTTACCGGGTTAGATGTGGGCCGCGGGTAAAGGCGATGGCGAACAATTTAGAAGCGTTTTTATTCGATATAATATGCAGGTCCGCGGGGCAACGCCCGCGGGTCAATAACTAGTTTATTAATATTCACAAGTAATCAATACAAAATATAAAGGCTAATGATGTGGGTATGGTCATGCTATTTACTAATATCTAAATATAACTAGGGGCGAAGGTTAGTGAGGGTCAGGGGGTGCCCTGGCCCCCACTATTTTTTGGCTCGTGTCGAGGAAGCTTCATTTGTGTCAGTCTTGCGTCGACGTAAAACTGGTGGGAGAACTGGCGTCATTATGTCTGACGCTGTTCCACTGACTTAGAACGGCGGAATAACCGGTGTCATTGTTTCTGACGCAACCTTTTTTTGGATGTTTGTTTGTCTTTTTGGTTTTATTAAGGCCTTTATTGATATGACGTTGGTGGATTTGACACCGTATCCCTTCATCTTCTATACATCACTTTTGATTTTTAAATTAACTGGATTCAAGATGGGAGAAAATCTGCTCTAATTAGAGGCGTCATTTAGGTACATTGCATTATTAACAGAACATATCGACTTTTGATTTCTGATGCAGCTGTCGTGGGCTAATAAAAAGCAGGTATTTATGACTTAAATACCTATACTAGTACGGGTAAGTAAGGTCGTCTCCACAGGGAACGCGTGGTCAGTAAAGGTTTGAAAATTAAATTAGTTAACTACGAATCTTGATTTGGAATTTTGGTTGATTAAAAGTGAGTAAATAATTAAGAGTGAAAGAGTTATCAGATTAAGAAAAAGTAACTTCCACCCGGGATACAGATTATAGGTTTTAACATAAACTTAGTTTAATTACTAAAACACCACATAGACATGGCCTTGGGATTTCTGAGTTGAATTAACAACTAAGGACATTTTTTAATAATAACCGTACAACCTAATTGTCCGCTCAAAAATATCAATTACCCACCAATTACCACCCCGCTAACAATGCAAGAAATTGCCAATACATTTGGTAAAAGAGAGATAATTCAAATATAAATAAATGTTTCATCAATTCAGACTCAAGTGGTCAAGATATACCAGTTCAAACATAAATAAACTTAGTCTAATGTAAAAGAAAACTAAAACCGTTCACCTGGAGAAAGTCATAAAGAGTTTTAGCCTCTCATAGCCATGAATGATCTTGATAAACTATCGTGCCACACCAAAAAGCCAAAAGGCTGTTGCCTTCCACTGCTCATATCTTCTTGCCTATTGTCCGCTATCCAAAAACAATTAATAAAGGCTGGTGATATTAAAACCCCCCACTTCTATTCCCCCCAGGCGCCTCGCTTTGGCTTTTAATTTTGTGGTGTTTTTTGTGTTTTGGATTGGTTTTTTATTTAATTTTTTAATATAATTATTGTAAAAACAATTATAAAAATTAAAAAACAAAATAATAACCACCAACTTTTATCGACATTGCTCCAACTCAACTCAACAAGACATTTAAGCTGAAGACACTTTCCATCCAATACAGGGATTGATCCAAGTCAACTCAACAAGACATTTAAGCCGAAGACACTTTCCATCTAACACAGGGTTCACTAACAGTGGTGTGGTCTACCTTTTTGCTTATGATCTAACACCAAATCTCATTACTGTAAACGATGAAGGTAACCTGAAAAACAACCGGATGCTTGGTAGCTATAGGTAAGAACATTGTGGATGAGGATTGTTTACCTTCCCATTGATTTCAAGTATGTTTCCTTCATCGTTGACAGATATCTCTCTGACAACAACTGAAGGCAACCTGGAACCAGGTGATGGCCATACCGACGTGAGGGTAGTCTATTGGTATTAATGGCAAAGTGATTTGTAAGGGAAGAAGAAGAGAATGTTATATATGTTTACCTTCCCATTGATTTCATGTATGTTTACCTTCCCATGTATACTCTGAAGACCTTTACGGAGGTTTGCCAGAGGGTCATTGGTCTTCAGAGTTTCCAACCCCTAATACATTCATCAAAGGATATTCATGTGAGAATGCATAGTACAAAATTATTTTGATAAACGTTTGGCTGATATCCAGCTGCTGGAATTGTTTACCTTTCCATTGATTTCAAGTATGATATCCAGCTGCTGGAATTGTTTACCTTCCCATTGATTTCAAGTATGTTTACCTTTCCATTGATTTCAAGTATGTTTACCTTCCCATGGAATTGTTTACCACCATTTCTCAAAGCTTGGCTCCCATGCCAGCTGGTTGGTAGCTCTAGGGAAGAACATTGTGGATGATGATGATAATAACTTCTCTTCCGATTCTAATTGCACCAGTGGAATTGGAATTGGAATTGGAATTAATGTTAGGAATTGGAGTGGACAAACAGAGGCCTAAGGTGAATCCGTTTGGTGATGGTAAACCTAGAGACATTTGATTAGAGTTAAGACATTAGTTTTTTATTTTATTTTAACTTTTTAAAATAATTATATTAAAAAAAATTAAAAAACCAATTCAAAACACCAAAAAATACCCAAAATTAAAACTCTGATCCAAAGCGCCTCGCTTTGGCCTAAGCTAGGCACTTTGGATCAGCTTTTTCTGCCCCCCTCTGACAACTCGTACGATTTGACCCCAGGCCAAAGCGAGGCGCTTTGGGGGGTTTAAATAGAAGTGGGTGTAAATATCCGGGGCCTTAATAAAACCCTCCATTTGTTCAATTACTTCCCCTCCAAGTTTAATGGCTTTGGGCCATGGGCCACGTGACATAAAGTCACGCTTCCATCTGTCTTTCTTTTTTTTTAATTATTATTATTATTATTATTATTATTATTATGATTATTATTATTATCTTTCAACTCGGGTGTTCTTTGTTCGACCAAAATTTTTTGTCTACGTCCCAACGCCCATGAACACCTACTCTCAAGTGTTTGTGTCTCGATTAAAATTATTTTGTTTTAAGCTCATTATCCACGAACACCTACAAAACACATACGCAATAATAAATAACCAAGACCGACTAAAAGTACACAATAAAAGACTAAAATATATACAAAACTAACATATTAACAAGGTGTGTTTCACAACACATCACACCCCCACACTTATCTTTTTTTTCATCTCGAAAAAATTATATATATACTCTGCTCAAGACATTATAACAGACTGGCACCCCAGTCGCCCCATCATGCCTTAGTTAAGGTCCAAAGTCATACCCCATTTACAGAACAACATTAGATGTGTTATCTAGTCTACAACCTAAATCGCCTTTGTCATGTACGTGCATATCTAGTCTACAACCTCAGCATGTATCAAATCACACAAGTTCTGCAACAGAGAAATATTTGGCATACTCTCAACAAATGAAAATGTATATAAATCAATCTATCATCTAGTAGGCTCAAGATCTCACAAAAGTGGGGAAATGGGTTACCGATGTGTGTATGCATTTATTACCAATAGCTTGTTAAATCTAGTCAAGCAATTCTAAACATTTTTCTTAAAAATACCTGTTGAAAACGGTTCATATTACTTTTCCACAAATTAGACCATGACTAAGGATCTACTGCCAAAACAATCAAGAAACAACTGGTACGTACTGAAAGAGCTGCTTTATGTCTGATTAGAGTGCTTTTTAGGAACAATTTTCAAGACATTTTCAATTTTTCTTTTTTTTTATTTTTTTATTTTTTTTAGACTCAAGAATAAATAAAAACGAAGTTACCCCACCCCCACACTTGAACGACACATTGTCCTCAATGTGAACCGGGTAATAAAATAAAGTAGAAAAAAAATGTATAACAATAATAAAAGGAAAAGACTCCCCTGGATATAGGCAGCGTGCGCATGAGTCTCTGCAGTTCCTCCCAATTGAGCCGTATAGCATTTCATTCGCGGCCGATAAATAAACCTGAAAACTAAGAATCGAAAGAAAAATAAATACATAAAATTCTGGGATGCCTTATATACCGATGGTGTACAGATCTATCCCGCCTGAATGGAGATTGAGTACAGGCGAGGTTATCTGATTGCAAAGTTAAACTCCAAGCATTCCCAGAAAAACAAACAAACTCAAACTCTAAAAATAAAATAAAAAGCGTACACGTAATACTCTACACAACTATAAAAACTCTACAAGTAAACATACCTGACACGTTTACTCATGGTTGTCTAGTGGGATGTTTTCGTCCCAATGCCTCCAAGTATGTGCTCCTCCAGCATTGAGGTAGATCATCCACAGTCTTCCAAATTGGTCCAAACAATGCCAACCTATGCTTCTCTTTATCAAATTCAGGTGGCTTCTTGGCTTTCTTTTTCCATCTCTTTCTTGTGCCGTCTTCATCTGCTACCTTGATCCTGTTAATCATAAAACACTCCTCTTCGGATTGATTAGTAGTTAGATTGGAAAACACAATAAAACACAACTCCTTTTTCCCAAACCTCATATTGACTAATCCACTAGCACAATTAATGATAGCATGGACAGTTGCTAGGAATGCTCTACCCAAAATGATTGTGAGCTGTGTATCTTTTGCATTCGGCTTACCATCTAAAACCAAGAAGTCAACTGGGTACTGACAACCTTCCACCTTCACTATAACATTAGTCAACATTCCCCTAGGCTGTATAGGTTTTTGCTCAGCCAACACCATGGTGGTATTGACTTTCTTTAAAGGACCAAAGTCAAATTTGTCATATAAACTGCCCGGGAGGATGCTGACACAAGCTCCAAGATCTAAAAGTGCACGGTCAATGCTAATATCCCCAATTTGGATTGAAATAAGGGGTGCTCCCGGATCTTGGAGTTTAGGTGGACATTGTTTACCCAAACCTGATGTTAATTCTGGATTCACTAAAGCCAACGGGAAAGGGACAACCTTAACTCCCCCACACTTATCCTTGGACTCAGTGGGGTTTTCGTTAAAATACTTTTCACAAAACCTCTTTTTAAGATTTTTCATTTCAGTTTTAGTTTGTGAAATTTTACCCTGATCACCACCATTTTCTGACCCATCACTAACATCAGTAGAGAGAAAACTTACAGCATTAATCTGTGCAGTTCTAGTAGTTTTAGAACCTGCTTGCTGATGTTGTGGGTTGAGGTTGATGTCACTAGGAAGATTACCTGAGTCTCTCCTGTTCTGAGCCATCTCTGATGCTAGCTGAGTCACTTGCGTTTCCAAGGTCTGGTATGCTTTAGCCTGCAACTCTTGTTCCGTCCTGATCTGCTTCAGCATCTCTAGAACGTCATTAGTTGACCCACAAGACTGATTACCCGCTCTGCCCTGATCAAAACCCTGTTGGTAATTTCTCTGATTTCCTCTATTATAACCCCCTTGGTTTTGATTATTGTACCCAAGCTGTCTGTTCTGGTATGACTGTCCCCCCTGACCATAGACTAAGTTTACCTCTTCTTGAGCTGCTCTATACTGATATGGACAATCTTATGCAAAATGGCCCAGTTCACTGCACACCCTACATACTGGATAAGAATGAGGTGCATGTAGTGTGTCTTTTCCTCCAAAACCTTTTAAACTCGCCAAATGGCGCTCTAAAGCTTCTTTTTCTTTCTCTAACTGAGCTACACTGGCACTTGTGACACTAGTACTGGCTGGTTTGGTTATTGAATGCTTTTTCTTCCTGTCAGACTGAGCTTGTCTCTTGGAGTCTGCAACTACTATCTCTAGATAATCCCAATCAATATCAACATGATTTATTAAAAAGGTACCCCTAGTGGTAGCCTTAGTATCCCTGATATCATCACTCGACAACCCATCGTAAAACGCAGTAATTAACTCCCATCTTTGAATACCGTGATGAGGACAATTTCTAAGCAGTAATTAACTCCACAACCCATCGTGAAACGCAGTAATTTCAAAGCTTTCTTCCACTCTTCAGCTGATTTTCCAAGATATGGACCAAACAATCCAGTGTCTACTCTTCCTCTACGATCTACCTCTAGTCCCAATCTTGCTATCTGAGCAACTGCACCAGTAAACGACTTTGCACAAGCTTCATACTTGGGATCACACTGAATCTGATGTTTCACCAGAACTTGAATATCTTCAGAATGCAGACTCATCAGATCTTTAGCATCAAAAATTCTCAGTTCGTCACTATCATAATCAATCACTGTAGATCGAGAAGTAGGATCATAAACCCAGAACCTCATATCCTTCAAACATCCTCTGTCCATTGGCTTAGACAACGGTATGGTTTTCATCTTGTCAGTTGGAGGCCACTGAACCGTTTTGAATGGCTTTCCATCTGTAGTTCAAACGTCTTTATACTCTACCAGAAGTGAACTTGCTGTCTTCATGTCTCTGAAATTCATTTTGCTTGCTCTTGAATCTTCTTATGAAAAGTGCTTCCAATCCTATTTCTAGGATTTCTCACTTGATTAATAAAAGGAGCCCTAGCAAGTTCTGCCAGATCAATCTTAGTCCAGGAATTTGAATGCAGTAGTAGAATTATGGTATTTAACTGCTCCATTTCCTCTATGAATAACGAATACTCCTTTATCATCATTGTATCTCCAGCACTCTATCCCTGTTCGATTTCCATAGGTATCAAACCGATCCCTAGTAATTGTCACGAACATTTCAGGATGCTCTTCCATAGGATCAAGAGATGGTTCAACTATATTCTTGAGAACGTATGTACTCCCTGGACGACGATCTCGAAGATGAGGAATCTGGTCTTCATAGTACTTTCTCATATGTTCTTCATGCTCCTTTTGTGATCTTTCACGCTCAGCAGGAGTCATAACCTTCTCCACAAATGAGGACGTTTCTGAAAACTCCTTTCCAAACTTATTCTCCAATTTCTGAGTCAAATTTAGCAGGCTAGCTGAAACATCACCTAAACCTGACTCCAACTCATTAATCTTTTGATTCTTCTCAGTGACAGTCTCCATCAAACTCTGTACTTGAGCAATGAGCCATACATTTTCAGTCTCCAACTTCAAGACTCGTGTCTGCAGTTTATGAACGTCCACTTCAGCAAAAATATCTTCATCACTATCAATCCCTTCCTTACTTGCCTCTCTTTCTTCAGTCATTAAAAATTCAACATCCACATTTCTTCCACTTTCTTTGTCAGCCAAATAAGCCTTCTGAGCTCTCTGAAAAGCTTCATCATCAAACAACACCTTGCTCGAACCAGATGCACCGGAAGATCCAACCTCTTCATTTATTCTTCCTGTGATAGGTGCCTTGCTCATGAACTGAGAAAACGATTCAGTTGCAGTAGCAAGTACTGCAGTGGAACTAATAGTACCAACAGGAAGTTCGGTAGAAGCATCAGCATAGGTCATGATATCATCAGCAGCAGTAGAAGTGGTTTCAGCAACAGAAACTGAAACATCAGATATAATATCAGCAGTAGCAGTTAGTCTGGGATCTCTTTTGCTTCTCTTTCTGGGTCTTAAATCAGAATTTGGGTCTTCAGGAACTTCAACATCAACATGTGTCTCAACTGCAACATTAGATGGAGGAATCCTTTGTTCAGCTTCACGGACAGTGTTCAGTATATTCGAAAGAACATCTGCTTGAGGAATGGCAACCTCAGAGGCATCAGTGTTGGGAACTTCAGTTATGATCTCTTCTTCAACCAATTCTCTCTCAGCTTCAGACACTGATTTTATTTCAGCATTTTCAATAATAAAATCATCAATCTCATCGTCATTCAGGTCATCGAAATCAAAATTTTCAAACTATTCTTCATCATCTCCTGCAGTCTTTTCATCTTTCTATACCACCTCTTCATGCTCACTCTCAATCTCAGTCAAATCCACATTTTCAGGAGGTGAACGTTGTTTAGCAGGTGAAGGCTCAATAATCTGAACATCATGTTCTTCAGCAACAAGAGCAGATGGAGTGGCTGATGCTTCTTCAACAATTTCACTAAATTTTCCAAACTTCACTAGTGGAAATTTTCCTTCAAAATTTTGCTTGGAATCTTTACGAATCTGTCTTATTAGTCCAAAAACTTGAGAAGTCATGCAAATTTTTTCATATGTTTCAACTGTCCTTTCCAAATTTGGATACTTGGACTCCAAAATCATCTGCACAAATCATGGGAACTTGTAAAAATATTTTTTTGTTGAGGGTCTTCACATTTACCAACATATCTTCAAAAACACATTTTGAATAATTGTAATTCCATCCCTCAATCAACGCCACTACTCCAGAAGCATGCTTCACACCCATCTGATCCTGTCCATTTTTGTTGCCACCCAAGCTTGCCAAAAACATATGAACTAACAACTTCCAATAGCTCGGAAATAATTTCTTCAAATATGGTGGTACTGACAGGTCACCCTCATATCCCATTTTCTTCAGCACGGGAATAAGTTGTTCTTTTGAAAAACTAACTAGATCATTTGGAGAATCACCAAAAACTAATACGTCTCGAACATCTTGTTCTGAAATAGCTACCTCAGTTCCTCGAACCCTTGAATGGATTAAAGTGTCTGTCTTTCGAGCAACTGCATTATCCCAAAATTCAGTAATCCAGTTAGTGAGAATAACTGGATTTTCTCTCATAGCATGTGCAACGCTACAGGTGTTGAGACCCACGATCAAGGACTTGAACTCCTGCATATGCTCCTCGGGAGGATCAAATAGATAACACACCACATTATGATTGTTTTCGAACGTTGGTATATGAGCAGCAGTCGTTTCTGCACAAAACAAGTTGGATTAGACACCAAAACTTAAACAACAAATTTTAAAACTTGAAAATAGTTTTATGCCCCCCCCTTTTCAGATTTCAAAAACATGTTTGGGTCCATCTTTACAATCATTCAAGAACCATGTGGGCTTCGGGTCAACAAACAACCCAAATACAAGTGTGTTCGAGGTCCAATTTGAGTGTTCGAGTCATATGAGAGTGTTCGAGGGTATTTTGGTCAAAAGACATGGGTGTCTGAGGGCACTCATGTAAATAACACTTGAGTTCGAATGAGAGAAGGAGTTCGAGGGCATTTTAGTCAAAAGCCATATGTGTTCGAGGTGTTGAGGGTGTTCGAGGGTAGTTAGGTCAATTGCCATCTGTGTTCGAGGAGGTGATGTGTGTTCGAGGGCAATTAGGTCAATTCCCATCTGAGTTCGAGGACAAATATGTATATATCCGATGAGTTCGAACAAAGAGGTAGTGTTCGAGGGCAGTGTCGTCAATTCACACGGGTGTTAGAGGGCATTTTGGTAATTTTTCCTCATCTGAGTTTGAATTCCAAACGCGTAAAAGTCACACGCCATTCGATCTTGATTTCCCAGGCGCGTGAGACTCACGCGCCACCGTCTGGACCAATCGAAATCCACAATCATCATCGTCATTAATCATTTCTTGGCCTCCATCGCTCTTCCACACCTGCAAATCAACAAAACAACACTATTCCCAAACCAAGAGTCATTATATCAAGGATTTACCTTCTTGATGTTCTTGAAAACCTTGATGAGCAAGAAAAGAAAAACAAAACTTAATCGGCGAGTATGTGTGAGAGAGAAAAGGGGAAATATAATTTGTTTTTGTGACCTTTGAAAGGACCCCACACGCCTCCTCCCCATTTATTAGAATCAAGATTTTGTGTGGCCCACCAACCGTGTGGTGGGCCCAGCTCGGATCCCAAACCCATTAAAAATTTTCGAGGTGTATTTTGCCAACGGGTCCAAGTCAGATCATGAACTGGTCGAATAAAAACTTTATTAAAATGATAATTTAAACGAAAACTTTATACAATATTTTTTTCACGAGATCAAATCACTGAGTTTCAGGCTGAGCTACACTTATCAACTCTAATCTACTTAAGTTGGTCTTAGCAATTGCCAGTATATTTGTCCCCTTAAACTTATTTCCTTAGGCCTTCTTGTATGACGATCTGCGATATTATTTATCATGTTTTGGTGTATTAATTACGAACACTCAAGCAAGTCACAATCAAATCCTAGAACATCAAGTGGTACACTTTATCATGCAAGCAGTTTCCCTACCACATATTTTTCACGGTATCTGTTCTAGAGTTCTGAAACCTTGACTGGGACTTGATTGAGAGAAGAAAAGAATAGATCAATAAGAGATTCAGAGTAATATATACAAGTCAGATGATTTCTCAAATGACGAGGGCTTCGGGTTTTGGACTCTAGAGGGTCTCTTTTATGACATCCTGACTGTGTCCAGGTCAGCATATATCTGGATGCAGCAGAGGAGCAGCCAGGACATCTTTGGACACTAAGGTCTCTTTTTGGTGAAACATGATCTACAGCACGACAACGAATAACTAGGTCAGCATATATCTGGATGCAGCAAAAGCTTTCGTTGCCTAGCATCTCTAGGTCTTTGCTTACACAAAACAGAAGAGATACACGAGTTTTTCAGAAAAGGTTTCAGACCTAGACCACAGTGTTATGCTTCGGGACATCACACAAGCATTAAAATAGAAGTTGTACCTGATTGCAAGTGATGTTCCTTATTGAGGTCGTGTTTTATCTTTAAGTGCTTCACAAGAACATTTAGATTTCAGCCATTAGGACCAAGCCTACCAGCACATCACACTAGAGCCAAATTTTTTCGATAGACGTCTTACATGAGTCAGCCTTAATCCAACTGTGAAAGTTCATTTCATTTCTCGTTTTTGACAACAAAAATTTTTTGGTCTTTTCTTAGGATACATCCCCCTAAATTTGTGCTTAAAATTAAGAATTTAAAGAACAAATTTACAAACCTAAAACTAAGAATTTTTTTTTTCAGGACCAATTCAGTCCTCGAAATGGACCATCTTGAGCAGTTCAGAAAGAGCTTCAAAGCGAGCTCGATCAATAGGTTTTGTAAAAAGATTTGCGACATTGTCGTCAGTGTGAATGTGTGTAGGAACAATTAAACCTTGGTTAAAAGAGTCTCAGATGAAATTTTCTTTTATGGCAATGTGTTTTACTTTTGAAAATTGAACTGGATTTTTCACAATTTGGATAGCAGCATCATTATCACAATAAATAGGAGTAAGAGAGAAATCCAAACCGTAATCCACCAGCTGATGTTGTATCCAGATCACCTGAGAACAACATGTTGAAGCAGCAACATATTCAGCTTCCCCTGTTGAGACAGAGACTGTTTGTTGTTTTTTACATTTCCATGTAATAAGCCGATCGCCTAAAAATTGACATCCAGCAGAAGTAGATTTCCTGTCAATGTCACAACCTCCAAAATCACTGTTAGAAAAAGCATGTAATTCAAAGAGAGAATCCCTAGGATACCAAAGACCAAATCTGGGTTTCCCCTTAAGGTATCTAAAGATTCTCTTAACAACATTTAAATGAGAAGTTTTAGGATTAGCCTGATAACATGCGCACTGACACACAGCAAACATGATGTCAGTCTACTAGCAGTCAAGTACATTAGTGATCCAATCATTGAACGATACAGTGTTTCGTCCACAGCTTCTCCTTCCAGATCTTGAGTCAAACCTGGTCTCTCAGACATTGGTGTGTTGGGTGGCTTTACATCATTGAAGCTGAATTTTGCAAGAATGTCATCCACGTATTTTCCTTGATGAATCAGGATACCCTTTGAATTTTGACGAACTTACAGACCTAAGAAAAAAGGTCATTTCACCCAGAGCACTCATTTCAAATTGCTTTTTCATCACCTCTTCAAATTCCTTGCACAGTGCATCACTAGTGGAACCAAAAATAATGTCGTCCACATAAATCTGCACCAGTATTCGATCTTCATTCACTGTTTTGACGAATAAAGTCTGATCAATAACACCGTGGGTGTATCCATTGGCGAGCAAATGTTTAGTCAAGGTAGCATACCAAGCACGAGGTGCCTGGTGTAACCCATACAAAGCTTTGTCTAATTTGTAAACATGCTCTGGATATTTTGGATTTGTGAAGCCCGGTGGTTGACCAACATAAATCCCTCTTTGACAGTGCCATAGAGAAATGCTGTCTTGACGTCCATTTGATAAACAGTAAATCCCTTAAACGAGGCATAAGAAAGAAATATTCTTATTGCTTCTAGCCTCAAAACCGGGGCATATACTTCATCATAATCTAAACCCTCAATCTGCTTGAACCCTTGCACAACCAATCTTGCTTTGTTTCGTACAATTACTCCGCTGTCATCTCTTTTGTTTCGATAAACCCATCTTGTTCCAAGAGGTCGCTTTCCTGGAGGCAGCTTCACTAACTTCCAAACCTTTAGCTTCTCAAACTGATTAAGTTCATCTGGAATTGCATCAACCCAGCTTGGTTCTCGCATGGCCACAGCAGTAGACTTTAGCTCAATTTGTGAGATGAAGCACGAGTACAAGCATTTGTTGATGTCACCAGTTTGACTCAAGCATTTGTTGATGTCACCAGTTTGACTCCTTATTAAGACACCTGCATCTACTAGACCGATAATGTTTTCCAGTGGGTGATCTCGTTGGATGTTTGTAGGGATAGCTCTGTCTGGAACTGAAGAATTTCCATGTAAGGTCGTAATACTATCCGTTACAATCCCTTCCACGGTGTCAGCATCAGCTTCGTCCTCGTTATTGTGCTCCACCGTGCATTCAAGAGGTATGGGGTCATAGAAAGCAGAAACTAAGTTATCAGAAGATAAATCTTCATCATCTACCTGTTGCACAGGATCCATAGTAGGAATAGATAGTACGAGCGGCTTCAATCAGAGTGCGATTCCTTCTTTCAGCGACTCCATTTTGCTGTGGTGTCCTTGTTGAGCTGAATTGGCGTGCAATCCCTTTCTGAGCACAATAATAGTTTAATTCTACATTCTTGAACTCAGTCCCATTGTCACAACGAATGCCTTTTACCTTCAAGTTGGTTTGATTCTCCATTAACACGATAAACTGTTTAACTATTTCTACAGTCTCACTTTTGTTAGCCAAAAAGAAAACCCAAGTAAAACGTGAGTAGTCATCAGTTATTACTAAACAGTAAGCTTTGCGAGAAATGCTGAGCACATTCACTGGACCGAACAGATCCATATGAAGTAGCTGCAACAGAGAATCAATAGTGTTTACCAACTTAGGATGATGTGGTTTTTGATGATTTTTCCTCTGGCACAGGCAACACATTTTTCAATTGTTATAAAATCTTGTAACGGCAGATCCCTTACCAATCCTAGTTTAGCAACCTGGTTTAAGTTATTAGCGTTTGCGTGCCCAAGACGACGATGCCATAGTATGGCACTGTTTTGAGAGACTTTTGAAAAAAGACACGTAACGCTTTCAGATGGAGGTCTGTTCATGTCTATGACATAAGCATTTCCTCGACGTTCAGACTTTAGTAAAACCCATTCTTCTGGAATCACAACTCCAGGTTTCAATATCAAACATCCTTTATCAGTGAAATGAGTTGAGTAGCCATTATCTCAAATTTGTGAAATGCTTAGTAGACTATGCTTCAATTCAGGAACATAGTTTACTTTATTAAATTGAAGAGCACCATTTCTTACTGTTCCCCTTTGAGTTATTTGACCCTTCTCACCTCCCACAAATGAGGCAAATCCACCATTGAAAAATTCCACATCAGTAAGCTGGGATAAGTCACCTGTCATGTTCCTTGAACAGCCGCTATCAATGTACCAAAGACGAATGATAGTCCTCCACAGCCATTCCTGCACATGATGTGGGATCAGTTAGTTGTTGGCACCCAAGCCATAGTTGTTTTGGGTACACCGTTGTTATCCATGTACTGGACTTTCATCCATTGCATGTTGGCAGTTGAAACAGTAGCACATAGATTAGATATATCATTAACATAACAAGAAGATCCTACAGACGAGGAAGAATTTGGAGTAGAACTTTTTGGTTTCTAGTGGGATTTGTTTTTTGAAACCATCATTTATTTGGAATTAACTGATACCTTAGCAGTTTTTATTTGATTTTTAGGTATCCTACCCGACTGTTTGAGTCACTTATTTCTATTCCAATCACCATCAGAAGGCTTCACCTTGGATTTGTCATCCTGCATTGCCTTAGGTTTCTCAACCTTCATTGGCTTGGGATGATTATAGTTCCCGTTTGGAGCCTTCTGATGTTTCCAACTTGCGGAAGTTTTCATATTAGTTTTACAATTTCTGGCTATGTGTCCTGGGATTCCACATGTGTAGCATATCTGACGCTTCACAGGTGGATCCCCCTGAGATCTTGCAGACTTTCCAGATTCAAACGATCTGTTTATAGCTCGATACCTGTGTGATGCTGTTTTTTAATACCTTTTTCCCTGATTTGAAGAGTTCCGGTTTTCATATTTTGGTAAAACATGTTTTGGTGGAAGATATTTTCCGGTCCCACCCGTACTTGTTTGTTTAACCAAAAGATTTTTTGTTGTATCACAAGCATTTGACAAAATAACAGAATCTGAATGATCAAACAAAGTGTCAGACGACATGTCACAAGGTTTTATGCTCAAAACAAACGAGCCCACACAAATATTTTTGTCTTTAGCAGAAATTGATAAATTGTTTTACTGAATTTTATTATTTAATGTAAGTGAATCAGAGTCATCGACTTCATTCCCATCATCTACCCAATCCTCAATAATTAAATCTTCTGCACAAGAATCAATAGAATTAGTAACATTCACAGCATTAGAAATATCAAAGTAATTTATGGTAAAGAAATTTTCAGCTACAGAAGACGCAGGAGATTCAGATAATTCTGAACTCTCCTTCTCTAAATCAGATGAATTTAGAATAGGCACAGAAACAGATTCATTCAATTCGGACATGTCCTCAGATGATTCGGCTGTTTCACATGACTGATAGCTAGATTTGTTGGTGTCACCTGAGTCTGTATCAGAGTCACATGCAGGTTCAGTCACTGGCGAATCATCTGAGTGAGATTGAGAGTCGGCCAAATTATTTTCACTTTTTCCCCTTTGCTTTAGACAAAGCTCCCTGATTTGTTTCATAAAATCAAACTCATAGGTCACACTTGAGTCTGATTGGGTGGTCGGTGCAGGAATCGGTTTGGTAACTTGTATTGATTCAAGTTTAGACTCTTTAGAAATAGGCCACGATTCATTTGACTCAGTTGATGTTGGAACCTCATCTTTGCTAACCTCAAAAACTCTATCAATTTCTTTATTCTTTTCAAAATTTAACGTCTCAGTCTACTTTGAAGCATCTTGAGGCCTGACAAAAGTTTTTGATGGGGCCTGCTCTTGCTTAGATTTGTTGTGTTTAGGTTTAGAGATTCTAATTGGAGTTGATTCAAGTTTGGTGATTTCAACTTGATCCCTTGATGGTCGACTGGTTGGCTCTTCTATTGGAGGACCATATCCTTTAACAGGAAGAGCCAACAGTTCTTCATCTGACATGGGAAGTGAGGAATAATTTTCACTAAAAGGTGGAGGAATTTCCACAAACCCAATACCCTTATTCCTCACTTCCTTTGGTCTGAACTTTAACTAGGTATTGATCATTTTCTCAACTTTGGGACTAGAACAATCGAATTTTTTAAAATGAAAATATGCATTTTCAAATTTAGATTTTAAGTCGATCAATTCCGCAATCAAAGTATCAGACAGACGTTTGAAGTCAAAATATCGACATTTATGATCACTCATCTCCTAATGCAAACGCTTGATATCAAGTTTTTGTTTTTCGACCATTTCTTTATAGGAATTAAATTTCTTTTTAATGTCCCAAGTGGCCATTTTCTCGTATTCAAGCTGTTTGTATGTAGAGAGAGATTCTTCTCTAAATCCCTTAAATTAAGTTTACACCTTTCAGTGCAACAAGATTCAGCTAAAATTTCAGAATATACCTCAGCTGCCGACGAAACATAATCATCATCCGTCTGGGCCATGAGTGCTTTGTACACAGTATCTTCAACAATCTTCAATTCTTCCACTTGAGAGGGCCAATCCCATCCACCTCCTGATTGAGCAACTATGGCTTTATTTGAGTTTGAAGACGCAGATTTAGTGCGAGTGGTAGATGTCTGAGTTCCAGGAGTAGATGCGGAAGCAGGAGCAGAATTATCTATTTCCTTCTTCGGCTTGGTGCACTCACGAGCAAAATGACTAGGTTCATCACAATTATAACAACGCATCTTCATTTTATCCCACCCAAGTTTCTTCGTTGGGTTCTCCCACACGTTTCTCCCAGTTTTCTTCACAAACTTATTTGCTCTATGTACCACCATAGCTATTTTCCAAGTCAAGTCCATTTCTTCTATATCATCTTGATTAACATCGTTTAGATCACATGCTCCAACATCTTTGGCAGTGAGTTGTCCAGTTAAAAATGCGTTGTAGCAATTCATAAATCGAGCCAAAAAAAACTTAAGTTACTTTCGAGCTCCTTTGGAAGAGTTAAATGCCAATTTCGTCCCTGAGGTTTGGTCCAGTTTGCCACTTCAGTACAAAAAAGTTTTTTTTTTGCAATTCAATACCTGAGGTTTGGATTTTTTTGCCAATTTCGTCCTTTTCACTAACTCAGTTAAAAAATCTCATTAAGGTCAAGGGTAGAATTGTCATTTTGTCACTTTAATGAAGGACAATTTTGTCATTTGAAAACCTATGATTATTTTAAATTATAAAAAAAAGTAAAAAACCCATTAATGTCTTCCCCCTTTTCTCCCTTTAAACCCTAACAGACCACTACCACCAAACCACTAATCACCACCACACCACCACCATACCACAACCACCATACCACGACCACCACCACTACCTCCACCGTAACCACGTCCACCACCGTAACCACCATCACCCTGACTCCACCCCCCCTCTCTCTCTCTCTCTACTTCTTCTGACTCCACTGCCGTCGCCACCACCCTAACCATAACACCACCACCATCACCACCACGAAACCACTAATCACTATCACGAAACCACCACGAAACCACTCATTTCATCTTATAAGAGCTAGAGAGAGAAATAGGGGAGATCGAAGAGGAGAAAGAGAGAGAAAGAGGCGGACCTGCTAATTCTTCTTCGTTGTTAATATGTTACAGCCAATGAACAATATGTGGCCATATATGTATCTTAGGATTTGGGAAAAGGGGGAAATAGCAAGAAAATCCCTAAGTGAAAGAAACAAGAGATCGAGCTTTGATCTTACCACCCAATGAGATTAGCATTTGAAAAACGTGAGTTTGTAGTTTGTAATTGTAATGATGATATTGTTAAATGTTAAATATGGTGAAGAAGATGGAATAAGAGAGAGAGAGAGATGTGAGTGGGATGAATGAAGAAAGAGATGATTGATAAAGTGGTTGTTGGTAAGGGGCTCCCTTAGTGGTCGATTTCAGGAAGGTCCTCGATTAACAAAATGAAATCTTTTTAAAAAAAAAAACTTTCACCAAAAAGATAAATAGGTAAAATGACTAAAATACCCATGAGTTAACAGAAAAAATAAACCCAGTTAGTGAAAATGACGAAATTGGCAAAAAAATCCAAACCTCAGGTAAGGAATTGCAAAAAAAAAAAAAAACTTTTGTACTGGAGTGGCAAATTGGCCCAAACCTCAGGGACGAAATTGGCATTTAACTCCCTTTGGAATTTTCACAGTTGACTGGGCTGCAGCAGAAGATGGTGATGTAGAAGATGAAGATCCGGCAGGCAGTAGCCACTGAGGAAGCAGGTATGGCCGAATTTTTGGATGAACTGGGTGCAAACATTGGTGGGTACGAGGATCCACTGGCAGGATAAGAGTATAAAGATGGACGCTGAGGCTCTTGCTGAGACATGAGAGCATTACTGGGAATTGCGATGATCGCATTATTGTAGCTTGCAGTTTGAGTAAGATAACGTTGTCTGTCATCGAGGTCAATGGACTTGATCAAGGATATGGTTTCAGACAGAGTGAGTCTTGCTAAATCTTTGGTTCTCTTGATCAGTGTTACATTTGAGTCCCAACTCCTTGGTAGAGTATTAAGTAGCTTTTTGTTCATCACAGAGTTATCCACCACCATATCATTAGACTTCATTTCACTTACTAGAGCCACAAAGCGTTGGATCTGGCTTTCGAGTGACTCGCCAGGAATATGATTAAACGCATTGAAATTTTGGCTTAGCATTTCCCTTCTACTTTCTTTCATTTCTTCATTTCCCTCATATAGATATTCAAGAGCTTCCCAAAGCTCCTTGGCAGTAGCATTATCACGAACCCCAATTGAGACTTCAGGTGAAAGTTCCTGATGAAGGTAAGCAATCGCCCTTTCGTCAATATCAGTCTTTTCGTGATCCTCATCAGTGTACATGCTCTTTGGTTTGATGGCAGTAGCTCCAGTTGCTTCATTTACCACATACGTGATCACACAGGGGCCATTTAGTATAGATCTTAGGGCCTTTGCATCTTTTATTTTCATGACCTGGATAAAGAACAGGTATTTTCTAATGAGTGCCAATGACAGATTCCATGGCTTTGTCCACTTGTGCAGCTACTAGTAGCTGGTCAGCATTCAGTCCATTCAAATTAGCCTGGTTAACAATTTGGTCCATTTATGAAAATAACACTTAAAATTAATAGTTTAAGTTAATGTAGTCAAAATTTAGTCCAAGATTGTTTGAAGTCTAGTCCAAATATTTTCAAAGCACAGTCCAAAACTAGTTGTTTAGTCCAGCCCAGAAGTGTAGGTTGAACACTAGTGTGTAGGTCGAACACAGATGTATAGCTCGAACACTGAGTGAGGTCGAACACAGATGTATAGGTCGAACACTGACGTATAGGTCGAAAACAAGCTGAGGTCGAACATTGATGTATAGGTCGAACACAGATGAGTAGGTCGAACACAAGCTAAGGTCGAACACAAGGCAGGGTCGAACACAAGCCAGGGTCGAACACAAGCCTGGGTCGAACACAAGGCAGGGTCGAACACAAGCCAAGGTCGAACACAAGCCAATGTCGAACACGCCTTGAATAAGGAAACCTGCACATAATCAGCAACAAATTTTCCACAAAATATGGAGGTCAAGGAGTTTGAAAATTTTCAAAGAGATTTAAAGCAATAAAAACAATTCCTTTTTCAAAAATTTCAAGAAAGATCTCCTTAATTTTAGCAAATACCTTTGACTTTCATCAAAATCGAATCAAAAACAAAAATTTCAATAAAATTTTGAACGAAAATATTGATAATCAAAACCAAATCAACGAAACAGGCTGCATAGGATAAACTGATCAGTAACAAAACATATAACTATGAAATCAATACGAATCAGATCAATAAAATCAACCTCGTTTGTAGCAAGAACTTCCTTGATCTTCTTCTTTTGATACCAAACCGAGCCTTCGAAAGACTTCTTAGGCTCTGATACCAATTGTAAGTCCAAGATCCTTCCCGGGTATCAAACACGCACACAACCAAAGGCGGAAACAATGATTGTATGTAAAGAACAAAGAAGAAACTTGAAATAGAATGATTTGATTATCAAAGTGATCATGGTTTCTATGAATCGTCTGGTACACGAGAGCAAAACACAAAAGACTAGCAAACCCAAAATAACCAATGAAACCCCTATTTATAATTAACATAGGCGGTCATAATACATGGGCCAATAAGGCCGAATCCCACTACCTAGCAACCTAAAAGTCCAAGACAAACGCAAACTTTTAATCATAGCCCAACAGAAACAGCACTAACTTTACCTGATCTGGTGTAAACCCATGACCCCCAATCATTCCACAAACTACCTCAAAATCTGCAATATGCGCATATGGCTCCTCACTACCCATCCCGTGAAAGGTGGAAAGCATGTTCAAGAGGTGAGGCTTAGCTTCAAATGTTCTACCTCCACGAGCTACAGGCATGACTATAGGTGACAAGCTCGGTGCTATCTGAGACCTGAAATGACTGTCCACTCCTCTAACGTGAGGATCCTGTACTCGTGGAAGCATTTGCCTGTGAGGAGGGTTCATTGGTGCCCTGTTAATCCTAGGTGGGTTTTGATACCCATGTCCACCTTGATCCCTGTTCACTAGGAGATCATGCTGAACTCCTTGATTCTCCTCATAATCTTCCTCTTCAGTCAACTCCTAACCATTATCATAACCTTCTTGATATTCCCCATCATCCCATTCATCTACTCTGGCCCGAATATTATCTTCATTGAAAATATTGTCTGCCCTATGTGGATGTGGCTCTCGATTCAGGTGAGTGGAATGAGTTCCTAAACGATCTCTACAAACAACCCGAAGTGGGTTAGGCTGTGGTGGAATATTTTGTGGTGTTGGGTTAAATGGTTGAGCTGGTGGTTGATCTGGTGGAGGTTGGTTAAATTGTGGAAAGGGTGGTACTGGCATATTTGGTAATGGATTTTGTTGTGGTGGATGTTGGTTACCCTGGTTAGCAAGATTACTGTGATTGCTCATATTTGATGATGATGTTTCTATTTCTGCTAACTCACTTGGACCAATTTTTTTCCGATGTAGTGTCCGGTTTTGTCTAGCAGTTTTCTCAATTTCAGGGTCAAAAATTAGAGGTGAAGTCTTTCCTGAGCGGCGTGTATGATGCATGCAATTTTAAGTCACCTGCACACAAACAAATAAACAACCTTGTGTAATACCGAACTAAACAAGAAAAAAAAAATACTAGAAAAGTAAAAAAAAAAAATTTGTTTTCTTTTTAATTTTTTAATTTAAATTTTTCTTTTTTTGAGAAAAACGAAAGTAACAAGAAAACTAAACTAAGCGCACGTGTTCCCCGACAACGGCGCCATTTTGATGTAGCTGTCGTGGGCTAATCAAAAACAAGTATTTATGACTTAAATACCTATACTAGTACGGGTAAGTAAGGTCGTCTCCATAGGGAACGCATGGTCAGTAAAAGTTTGAAAATTAATTTAATTAACTATGAATCTTGATTTGGAATTTTGATTGATTAAAAGTGAGTAAATAATTAAGAGTGAAAGAGTTATCAGATTAAGAAAAAGTAACTTTCACCCGGGACCCAGGTCATAGGTTTTAACATAAACTTAGTTTAATTACTAAAACACCACATAGACATGGCCTTGGGATTTCTGAGTTGAATTAACAACTAAGGACAGTTTTTAATAATAACCGTACAATCTAATTTTCCGCTCAAAAATATCAATTACCCATCAATTATCACCCGCTAACAATGCAAGAAATTGCCAATACGTTTGGTAAAAGACAGATAATTCAAATATAAATAAACATTTCATCAATTCAAACACAAGTGGTCAAGATATACCAGTTCAAACATAAATAAAATTAGTCTAATGTAAAAGAAAACTAAAACCGTTCACCCAGAAAAAGTCACAAAGAGTTTTAGTCTCTCATGGCCATGAATGATCTTGATAAACTATCGTGCAACACCAAAAAGCCAAAAGGCTGTTGCCTTCCACTGTTCGTATCTTCTTGCCTATTGTCCGCCGTCCAAAAACAGTTAATAAAACCCTCCATTTGTTCAATTACTTCCCCTCCAAGTTTAATGGCTTTGTGCCACGTGACATAAAGTCACGCTTCCATCTTTCTTTCTTTTTTTAATTACATTTTTATTATTATTATTATTATTATTATTATTATTATTATTATTATTATGTTTCAACTCGAGTGTTCTTTGCTCAACCAAAATTTTTCGTCTACGCCCCAACGTCCGTGAACACCTGCTCTCAAGTATTTGTGTCTTGATTAAAATTATTTTGTTTTAATCTCATTATCCACGAACACCTACAAAACACATATGCAATAATAAATAATCAAGACCGAAAAATGTGAGATCACAAGATCGATTGAGGGTAAGATATTTGAGAGAGAATCTTGAAATGCAAAGAATCAAAACATACATTAAATGAAATCATATGTTGGGTATTTATACATGATGAAAGGGTGTGACCCTTGACTAATAACCAACACACCGGTTGGTATATAACCACCACTTTAATATCTAACTTAGGATAACTAATATAACTTAGGATATATAGGATATTATATGTAACATATGGAAATCGGGAATTATGTGACTAACATTCTCCCCCCTAATTCTTGATTTCCTCAAGGTCATGTTTATAATAACATTGGTCCTTAATCTTCCTCGTGTTGGATTAGATGAGCTTCCTCCTTTCCTTTTAGTTCTAGACATTAATTTTTGTAATGTCCAAGTCCATTGCACTTGTAGCATCTGATGTTGCTTCTCTCATCTTGTGCTTGTTTATCATAACTTTTCTCAGACCATTTACCTTTACCACGTTGATATCCAGAGTTCCTTTGATTTGTTTTCCATTCTCCACAGTGCTCACATTTGTCTTCTTTAGCCTTTTCTTTGGTGAATAAGAGCTTACTATGTGATTCACCTTCTTCTGGTTTCTTGATGTGTTCTTCATATGCCTTTAATCTTCTGATAGCTTCTTGAAATGGCATAGTATTAAGATCTACAAATTATTCAATTGCAGCAACAATTTGAATGTACTTTTCTGGTACTTAACTGAGTAGTTTTCGAACTAGCCTTTTGTTATCAATTGTAGATTCAAGGTTGTTGGCTTGTGATACAAGTTTGCTAATCTTGTTGGTAAAATCGTCTAACGATTCTGAATCTTTCATCTTTAATGCTTCAAATTCTGAGTCTAGCGTTTGTAATCTCGCTTCCTTGACTCTGTCTGCACCTACAAATCGTGCCTTTAAATCTTCCCAAATGTCTTTAGCATTTGTGTGATGAGCAGTTTGAAAAACAAGTTCTTCGGGCATAGCTTGATAGAGATAAGCAATAGCCTTGTCATTCTTCTTTGCTTCCACTTCTCCTACCGGTTCGACTGCTTCCCAAATTCCATGAACGTTGAAAATTGCTCTAATCTTCACTGCCCAAATTGTGTAATTTGCAGAATTTAAAATCGGGCATTGGAAGGTCATTGGCGTTCCTTCTTCTTTTACAACTTTGTCTTCCTTAGTCATTTTTCGTGACTTCGTTTTTCCAATTTTGACAACTAATCTTGTTTAAAACGGCCTACTTGTCTTTCGATCACCACTGGATTTGATCAATTCTATGCTAACTGCTATTGATCAACTTCTTCCTAGATTAAATTTCTGACTTTTTTTTACTGGGAACAGACCACTGGTTGTTCGACCACCACTGGATTTAATCAACTCTGCTACACTACTGTTGATTAATTTCTTCCTGGATCGGACCTTCGAACCTACTGTTCCTTAAATTTCGGTTTTTCTTTTTGGCCGACAAGACTTCTTTTCTTCTTAACAACTTAATTTTTTGATCAGTGAATCAAACCCAAGAAAACACTGATAAACAAATCCTTTTATAATATACTCCTCAATAATATATTATAATATTTTTGGTGTTTGACTTTCAACAAAATCAACTTCTCCTACACCAAAATCTTCTGCCCAATATAATATTGTTTTTTTGTTTGAATTTTAATAAGTCAACTTCTTCTTCAGTCCCACGTAAACCTACTGCCAAATACTTAAACAAATTTTTGATCTTCTGTTTGATCAAAAAGTAATGGAACTAACACTCTTTTGTTCCACAAATACTAGTTTGGATCCTTATCCAAAAACCATGATGATCGAATACAAATCCAAACGGTTTTGGTTCTTTCTTGAACCCGGTAAAAACAAACTTAATCCTTAGTATGTTTCAAACGATTCTTTTGTATAATCGGACTCTTTTTTTATGTATGAAAGTCTGGAAACAACGTTCGAATATTAAATTCTTGTTTTTGTGAAAAAAATATTTGGCGGGAAAATATGTCCGAACAAAAAAAACAAAGTATCACTTCTGATTTCGATTTTTCTGATTTGGATTAAGATATACGTATTCGTTTTCGACTATAAACGAGGGGTAGGGATAAATATAACCGTTTGAACGTGTTTAAACGAATCCTTCTGTGAAATCCGGTGACTCGCCGGAAACTTATGTTTTGACCGAAACTCTCTTCTCCGGTTCCTTTCGTTTCTTTTAACGGTTATAAACCTAATGTATTGATCTTTCTCCACTCCTTGTTGGCCTTGAATGATTGTTCCAACCGTTTAGTACTCGTCTGCGATGGTCTCTGTTTCTTGAATGAAAACAGAGGATATATGATCGTCGCCTTCTTCATCGACGTGTCTTGTATAATTGATGGAACAATAATAAACCTTCGCTCTGATGCCAAATGTGAGATCACGGGATCGATTGAGGGTAGGATATTTGAGAGAGAATCTTGAAATGCAAAGAATCAATACATAAATTAAATGAAATGATATGTTGGGTATTTATACATGATGAAAGGGTGTGACCCTTGACTAATAACTGACACACCGGTTGGTATATAACCACCACTTTAATATCTAACTTAGGATAACTAATATAACTTAGGATATATATAGGATATTATATGTAACATATGGAAATCGGGATGTGTCTAACAACTAAAAGTACACAATAAAAGGACTAAAATATATACAAAACTAACATATTAACAAGGTGTGTTTCACAACACATCAATTTCAACCCTAAACTCATAATTGAAAACACAAAAAAAAGGACCAAGAGTTGAAAATCAAACATTACAGAAAATGGAAATGATTTACTTGTAGAATGAAAATTGATAATATGATGGAACACATTTGCCATCAACCTAACAACCTGCCAATACAGATAATGAAAACTTAATAACCATGTCAAAACACAGGCTTACCACAAGAAAGCTTTACATTCAGTGATTTCAAGATAACCAACACCCAAATTGTTATTATAATATTTTTTTAACAAAGATTTACTAGTCTTCGACTACAAAGCAATTTGCATAATACGATACATAAACCACTCAAGACATTGGCAAACCCACTAAAGGAAATGAGATATCAACTTGTAAACGGATCTGCAAGAAAAAAAGAAATATAATCAACAGGCATAACTTCGCCATGGACTTATTTACTTGTGAACAAATCCATTATGGTTATGTTTATTACATTAAAAGATAATTTCTAAACGTCGCCAAAAAATTGGACTATTGTTCAAATAACATAATCTGAAAGTAATATTCGACATGGTAATTGTAGATACAAGTTAAAAAGTACTTCAAATCAACCCGTACTAAATTACCCATTTGACCCATTACCTAGCCTGCCTACTTTGCCACCTTTAGTCATATACAATGTAAATTTTAAGATTACCTACAAATAAATCCTGACTCCCCCAATTATCCTTTGATTGTCGTCTGGGACCTTAATCTATCCCATGCTAGCATGATGCCATAAACTCGTTTCTCCTTCGTCTGATAGCTTCATGCTCAAATCCGTCACCATCAGCACCATGTAAACTGTCACCCTATTTAAACAGTCTAACAAAAAATATATACCAAAATTGTGAATAACGGGGCTGAAAAGAATTAAGGCTAAAAGTATATAAAGCACAATTGTTTGAATTTATTTAGAAAAGCAATTGTAGGGTTCATTATGTTTTCAACATCAAAAGCAACTCTCACCGACCGTATCAACAGACACGATGATATGTGTCAACAATACTTTGAGGCCACATGATAGCAACATTAATAGCATAAGAAAGATCACATTTGGGCATTTGTAGTTGCTTGATGAATATGTTAAGCCCTTTATACCATCCTTCTCATCTGAAGTATTAAAAGACAATAAGAAAACTTTATTACAGTAAAAAAAAACATCAATAGCTTGGGTAAAATCATCCCTATCTTTGGGGATTGGCCGCAATTCCACCCTTCTACATCATCCAGCATAAACAGATGACATGAGACCACTTGTGGAAGACATAAAATATATATATAACAACCAACTCGTGGACTCACATAGTCACGCACTGTATAGACCAACAGGAACATGAATCCAATGAAAGTAACCTAAAAAGAATACCATGTGGTGACTGCTAAAGCAAATGAAAGGAAAGGAAAATCCTATAATTTATGTATCAAGGCGATACAATATGGCTGAAAATGCATGCTTACGATTTAGTCTCAAGCGTCCATAATATGCAAAAATAAAAATAAAAACATATTGTAGTTACCGAAGAGGAAAAAATACTTGTAGTACACAATGATAATTCAACTCTTTGTCAGGTTATTATGGACTATTTTAGTTTTAAGAACTTTGTTGCTTACTTGTTTGTAGAAGCATGTGCCGCCATGTACCACTGGCTTAATTGTTTGGCCTTGGTGAGTATTTCCACACGTGTGTTTATGTATTTATTTTGCAGTATCAACTTGATGAGAAAGTTGACCTTTGGGTGACTAAAGTTGGACCTTATAATAATCTAAAAGAGGCATAATTATTATAACCTTCCATCTTGCCGCCCGCCTGGTCATGTTGGGCACAAATGTGACGGTCTGGGTGAAGTATTTATTAAGTGGCTTTAAAAGAATCACAATGATTATCCAATAGATAAAAAACCTTAAATAAAATCAAACTTAAATAATCAATGATCAATACCTTACGAATAACATGATATTTTTGTTCTCAAGCAATCCCACTATCACTAATGCGATTCTGTAATATTTAATATTATCGATCACATATTAACAAAAATGAGGAAAACATTGAATTAAACGGATAACTAACTGTATGGTTTAAGAAAATCTCATAATCAAACAATGAAAGACGTATTTCAACCTAAAACACTGTGATTGGAAGACTTAATTTTAACTACTTCTTTAATCCTTCCAATGAAGTCATCCTTTGTATTCATGCCTTCACTTCCACTCGCAACACATGTTTTCATTTCTGAGTCATTTAGCACATCAATTGCAAAGAAAGTCAAGAAATTGAATTAGTGTTGAAGCTTGCTAGAGTAAATTTAAAATGACATTGGTCAAATCTTCAAATTACAGTCCAAAAGAATGATCAATAAACAGCTTCAAAAGCAAATATCAAAACAAAAAGTCAGTAGACATTTAATCAAACACCTGGTAAGCAAAATTGATCACAAAATCCATGCTCAAACAATTGTTATAATATTACTGTTTGATTAACTTACATTAATCGCCAAAAAGGACATATAAAGAAAAGCGAAAGAAATAATTACTAAAACGTGGCCATACACTGTCAATTAGCCTACCTACTTGGACAAAATTATAGCAGCCATCCGCGATTTTACCCAGTTTCATCCTATTTCAATCAATAGGTTCGCAAACCCTAAATAAAATCTAAATACCAAATCGCGAATGAAGAACGCTTGAATGTTGGTTTGAGATCGTGATTGAAGAACACTTGAATGATGTTACCACCTTTATGCATAAAAGAGCCTTATTATACCTTATACTAAAATAAAAAAATAGGAGATAGGGAAGGGACTCGGGGTAGATCTATTATAAAACCACCTGAAATCGTTGGTTTACTTCAGGGATCTGGAAATCGTGGGTGAAAGAAATAGGCGGGAACAGTTTATAAGCATCTGTTGTTAAAATTACAAATGATCACTTTATGCGGCCAGGATCTCATGAAATAGTAATATAACCGGTGAAATTCAAATACAAAACGGTTACGTGAGGCTAGCGTCAATATTATATATAATTGCCATGCTCTGTAATTGGATGCTTGAGCTACCAAAAATGTGAAAACTTTTCCTGTAAAATGTTCTCTGAAAAAAGAATTAGAAATGCCCTAATTTAGGGACATTGTACCCACAAAACTATAAACCCTTTGTAATGCATTATATTACAAAGAAAAATCTGACCCTTTTCCGACCAAAATAAATGATACTGAATTCTTACTTTTCTTTTTTTTTTTAGTTTTAGTCTTCTTTAATTTTTCGGAACCTCCGACCCTATGTTTAGACAAAAAGAAATACATATTTTATTGTTTTAATTACTAGTTATATCATTGTTACTTTTATATCGTTATCGTTACTGTTACTATTACTACTATTATTACTATTATTATTATTGTTATTATTATTATTGTCATTGTATGTGTTTGTGTCATGAAAATATGGTGTCAAAAATGTGTTAGCCTTGATCTTTCTTTGTCTCGAACCCCATCCCCTTACGTTCCCTCCCTTTGTGAAAAATTCCATTTTCTGGCTCGCTTGATTGGTAAAATCTAAGAAAACAGGATGTGTTGGATATGTTTTCTTGGGATAAGTTTCGCAGGATTGTTTTCCCAACAAAATGAGTATTGTCTGAAAATTGTCGCTTAATGTCGTTTTCTAGGTATTTTCAATGAATTTTGTGATTGGAAACGACCAAGGTTTCTAGTAGTGTTGCATGGATGCAAATTAGCAAACAACTACTTGGTCAACTAGCTTATTATTTTTTTTCTAAACATGTAGATGCAGCTGATTTAACCAATGGATACTTGGATACAATTGTAGATTGCATACCAAGCATGAAATCCATGCGCTTAAGGGACATGCCATCATTCATAAGAAGCACAAATCCAGACGAACTCATGGTAAATTTTTGTATCCGAGAAGCTGCAAGATCCAAAAAGGCTAAGGCAATAATACTCAACACCTTCGAAGACCTTGAACAAGATGTCTTAAATGAGCTATCTTCCATTTATCCTTCGGTTTTCTCAATTGGACCACTACACACCATTGCAAACAGTATGGTGGAAAAGGGTCTAAAGTTATTGGGTTCAAGCTTGTGGAAGGAAGACCACAGAATGCATGGAATGGCTTGACACAAAAGAAGCAAATTCAGTTATTTACGTGAACTTTGGAAGCATAACCGTGATGACATCCGAGCAACTAGTTGAGCTTTCTTGGGGGCTTGCAAACAGTAACCAAACCTTTTTATGGGTTATCCGACCAGACCTGGTGTTTGGAGACTCCGCGATGTTGCCACCTGAGTTCCTTGAAGCGATCAATGGGAGAGGGTTGTTGACAATTTGGTGCCCTCAACAAAAAGTTCTAAATCACCCATCAATTGGAGGGTTTTTGACACATAGTGGGTGGAACTCGACACTAGAGAGTATATCAAGTGGGGTTCCGATGATTTGTTGGCCGTTCTTTGCGGAACAGCCAACCAATTGTTGGTATTGTTGTAATCAATGGGGCATTGGAATGGAGATCGATAGTGATGTCCATAGAAAACAGGTTGAAAAGCTTGTGAGGAGCTTAATGGTGGAAGACAAAGGCAAAGAGATGAGAAAGATGGCTATGATTTGGAAGAAAAAGCCCAAATCCTCATCATCTTTGTTGAACATAGACAACCTTATTAACCAAGTGCTACTTTAGTCTTAGGGATCAAGTCGTTGGAGGAAAATGGGTGAATCATCTTCATCTTTGTTCTTTCATCAATGAAAAATGATTGCACCATTTTCAAGACGTGGTCATTCATGTAGCATTTTTTAATATAGCTTGCATTTAGTTTTTAATATAATTTTAAGGCTATGGGTAATGGGTTATGCATTTTCACTGCTACGTCAAAATCTGAGTGTTACATTACTACAATGTAAGCATAAACTCTCACACTACAAGAAATTGGGACAATACCCGAGTCACTATCGACGCTATTGCACCTGTTTGTTGTAGTGTCACTCATTTTTTTCACCTTTAGTATGTAATGGTTGTACAAGTTTTTCGTATTCCCACAAGTTAAAATAATGTTGGTTTCATATTTGTTGAAAAAAGAAAAGTAAGTGACCCCGGTGCATCTCCCCCACCTCACCAGCGTGATGCAGTTCATGCCTGTCTTCATCACGCCCCCATTGGCGCAGTGTTTCACGCCCTAAGCCCTTGTCATATGGCAGGGACGTTACCCATTACACTTAGTCTGAACATGTTGTATGACCGTATGAGCATGACTTTACAATCGAGTTTTTTTCATATAGTGGTGTTGTTTAAAAAATTATTTACTAAAATGGTGTTGTTGGAAAAATTATTTACTTAATTGGTTTTAATTAATGTTAATGACATGCACAAAATCATACATAGTATTTCTATCAAGACGAACCAACATTTAAATAGTTTTCTTAAATGTTATTTGAAATAAGCTTAATTTAGTTTATTTGATTTTCACGACAAATCGGGCCCAAAACAAACAAACAAAGCAAATCTAAGCGAAAAACGACGATCTTGTTGTCTCGGAGGCGAGAGACACCCCATGTCTTGCTAGGCCTCATCCACAAAACGGAAAAATGTATTTTCATGGAGATACGAGATCTAGTGGGGCTCACAAAGTGGACCATAACCCATGGCTCAAGTACCACGCCCCGTGCCTGGAAATGTGTTACAGGCACAGGCTGTGCCTCAAGTCCAGCTTCTATAAATAGGCTCCTCCACCTCTATTTCAACTTGCTTAATTCTTTTCTCACCTCCTACAATACACTCTACTTCTACCACTTCTTCCAAACCTTGTAATCTTTAAGATTTGTAAGAACCACATAAATATTAATCAATCTTGTGATGATTTATCCAAGTTTATTAAAACTATCTTTAAATTTATGAGTAGCTAAAGTTTTTGTTGTGTTTGGGGGATTCATCCCATAACGGGGGAGTTAACTAAACTAAGTTATAGTTTAATAAGGGGTGTCTGTTGAATGACTTCAAGAAAGAAAATACCATGTTAAAAGTGAATTTTCCAAATTCTTAAAATCTTATTTTTGTTGTAAAACAACGGCCTACTAGCATACAAAATATAAGAACTATGAACAAAGATTAGAGGAAGATTTAGAGATGGATAGAAGAGAGAAGTCTTATTCATTGAGTGTGTAACATAACAATTACATGAAGCCTCTATTTATAAGGCTCTTACATTAATACAAAGCATATGAAGAGATGGGAGTTGGAATGTGGATAGTCATCATAATAACTTGTTTATAACACTCCCCCTTGACTATTCACATGATAAAAGAAAATAATGTAGTATACGCTTAGTGATGTTGCCTCGTTAAAAACCTTGCCAAAAAAACCCAGTGGGACAAAACCTCAGCTAAGGGAAAAAGAGTGCAGGGCGTATTACTCTTCCTGATACTTCTAGATCAAGTATGTTGCCTCATTAAAAACCTTACTAAGAAAACCCAATGGGACAAAACTTAGTTAAGGGAAAAAGAGTGCAACGTGTCGAATACTCCCCCTCATTTTAATATGTATCATTTGAATGATGGTGTCGATCTTCTAAGAAAGTTGCTCAAAGTTTTGTAGTCAATGATTTGCGTTCTTGATCACTTGACATGAAAATCTTTAAGTTGAATCGTTGATTAGTCCATGCTCTCGTAAGTGCAATTCTTTAAGTTGAACTAATGTTGCCTCCTCTCGTAAATAAATGTCACAAGATCAACAAATGTGATGTGTTATATTCCCTGCATCTACAAGACTAACCAAACTTGTTTGCATGGGTTAGTGAAATATAATCAAATATTGCTCATACATGAAGTATTTGTTTTAACTCATTCTGGTGTCTCCTTGCTTGACATATTATGATAATAAGTTCATGTGATAGATATAATAATCATGCATAACTAGAAAGACATATACTAATATACATATATATTTAACTGTGGTACTTGTAGAGTGAAAATCTCTACTTTGGTAGGAGATGAAATGAATAATTTTCCATATTGGACAACCTTTAATGCACTTTAACCATGAGCTATGTCCATTGTAAAATGTCCCACCATCTTTTCAAGATATACTTTGATGGATTGGTAAACATATCATTACATATATACTTGAATTGTAGATCAAGAAACAAGTGCACTATGTCAAGGACTTTCAAATATCCCCCTTTTAAAAGTTCTACAGAGTCTCTTGATAATGCTCAGACATTATCACTGTAAACTGCGAGTGAACTTTTAAAAGAAAACTTTTGATACAAGCTGGATAATACAATCAAACTTATGTTGCTCTTTATCGGGATATCTCATGAGTTTTAAAACACTCAACCCCCTTATTTTAGTCCATACATAATACTTCTTAAGCTATTAATATCAATGCTGCAAGCATCATTAATCCATCAAAGACTTTTCCATCTTGACCAATTACGCAAGTGCATTAACTCTTCAATTGGAAGAACAATAACATCTATTTCTCCAATATATACTGTACCATTCCTATATATTAAAGTATCATAATCACCATGTTCAGTTTATCACCTGTGGTGTATTGGTGCACAATAATTACATTCTACGATGTTTCATATTACCTTTTAAGCACTCAGTTGCTTTATGATACTCATGAGGAGTTCCACTTATATTCAATTCAATCATATAACAAACATAACGTATTCAGAATTGAATCTATTTATTTCGATCATAATGTTCTCGAGAACTTACGTTACAAGATTTTGACACATTAAATCCTTCATCAGGTATTTTCATGTAAACTTTCAGTGTCAAGTAAATCATGATATTTATTAGACGCATTTCAATTCTCTCTTTGCATTACCAGACTTATAACATAATGAAAAAATCATTGTATCCACCGCTAGAGAATGTGTCTCCTCATAATCAATTATGGGTCTTTGCGAAATTCTTGTGCCACCAATTTTACCTTATATCATTTTCTTTTCAAATGTTGATTCGCACAAAAGACATTTTCATATCTATATGTTTTACAACTTTTGTTGTATGGACTACTGGTCCAAAACTTTCCTTTTCAATAGAGAATTCAACTCTGCCGTATTTGCGTCTTTCCATTTTGGCCAATCATTTCTTTATATCCATTCATAGGAAGATCTTAAATCTTGATCCTCATTTCAAGCGCTACATTACATAAAATTTATAACGACGTCGATTTTATTTCGATTCCATACATTTCGTAGACATGATACTGTATAACGAGATCTCTTTATTTTCAGGTACCTGAGGTTCTTCTGGAACCATCATGTCTAATGTCTCTTCAAGAGACCTTTTTACTATAACCTCGACTTGACCATCTTTCTTACTTGCTCCAATTTCTCGAGGATTTTTATTCTTTGGAATCGACTAGTCTACCATGCTTTAGGCGTGCAGTAGGCTTATTACCAATATACGATTGTCCTTCCTGGACACTCATCTTAAATGGAGCATTAGCAGTTGGCATACGTGACTTGATTAGCTAATCATCATATTTAGGTCAGTTAATACGTCTGGTAACTAATTCGCTAATCTCTGTGAATGAATTATCCTTTGAACTTTTGGTTCAAATTGTTTAGTACGAGGATCAATGATATTTCATTCTAACTCATTTCTATTTCCAACTGCATTTTATCTCCCCCTGATGTTGGGAATGTTAATCCATTGAGATGGATATCAATTAACTGAGATGTAAATAAATCTCTTGTTGAAGGCTCTATAAACCATCATATATTCCCAATCATCATCATATATTCCCAATCACCGTTTAAGGTCCCATCTCCATGCGTCATGGTGGATCAATTTCAATATATGTCGCACAACAAAATCTTAGATGGGCAATATTTGGTTCCTGACCAAAAACCAACTATAATGGGGAGAAACTATTACCAAGTATTGGCTTGATGTGAATAAATGTTACTGCATGTAAAATCAAATGTAAACATGAACTTTTGCTTTCATGATCATTGACATTGCAATCAATAGTAGACGTTTTAGTGATCATCTCAATGAAAGCAATATTTTTATGAACATAAGCTATATGAAGTTCAACACTTATTCCAATGATCATTATTATCTTGGGAATTGATTAAATATGCCAATATAGAATAATATGCTTGCTATCTTATTAGCTAATCCATAAATGAAGCAAACTTCAGGTTGCAAACTTGATAACCATTTAGACGATGCATCGATTTTAAATACTAAATGGTATCATGTTAGAATATGTGTATCCTTTAATCAATTCCAAAATATATAATTTTGCTTAAGAGCAAACATTACATGCTTTGTATCAGATGGAAGAATCTTTAAGTTCTTCATTATGTTCACATCATCATCGACTCGGTGTGGTCTTACCGGTCATGCCAACTAATTAAATAATTATGATCCACAAACTAAACTTCTAGTTTATGGTCAAATATGTATTACTTGCACGTATGTAATACAAACGTAAGATATGAGAGTATATATGAAATCTCCAAACCATCATCACATTATTAACATGACCATCATTACAATTCCAAATGGTCGATCTCATCATTACAAATGTCTCAATGATGTCCATGATCATTACCTTTACAATGATCAATATGTAGTCACATTCACTTTAGGGAATGGAGTATAAGCGAAACAAGCTTCATAACTTTTCATTATTTACTCGATCACAAGAATATGAGATGATTTCAAACTTTTCATACTCTCTTAATGATATGGTTACTTCATGAGCACATCTCATATGTGACAAATTATTAGACATGTTACACTCTTTCTTGTCTAATACACGACAAGAAATACGAGAGAATAATATATCTTATTCTCTTATAATTACTTCCTTAGTGTGCCACTTCTTGTGATCGATTTCAATATTAACATCGTTGATCTTATTATCCGCATGATGATCATTACAATTTCCTCATTCTGTATTAACAGGGCTAATCTTGTTATAAACATGATGATCATTACAACTTTCTCATTTACTATGATCATAACTTCTATAACGATCATTTTGTAATCATCATATTATTAACAAAGCTGATCTCATTAACATGAGCAACATAACAATTTTCACAATTACCATAATCGTGATTTTATTATAGCATCGCATTCACTTCAGGGAATGGATTATAACCTCAAAACTTTCATGGTGGAATCATTACAACTTCCTTAGTTATGTACATGATCTTAACCTTTATACCGATCATTTTTCATCACATTCACTTCAAGGAATGAGATAGAATCCGAAAACATTCATGGATATTCATTCCTTTTTTGGACGGATATAAAGTCACTTCAAACCTTTCACCCAATTATAATGGCATTGCTACTTCAAGAGCATATTTGAGGTTTGACAAACAAACAAAATTTGTTTTATCCAATTTCCTTCTTATATAAACTTTTCATCACATAACATCCGTGGAGAAGTAATTATACCAAGTCATATAATATTATCGGCCCAACATCTTACGGCCTTTTATAACATGATAAAGAGATACAGTGAGCATGACACTTTGATGTCAAATCTATGCAAATTTCTACTCTTTATGGAGGGTGACAATAAACCACAACTTTGGTTTAATTGTTATATTTGATATTATGAATATAAAGAAATAATAGCATGTATATAATACATGATGTTATAGCATGCCACCATATAAAAACAAGTTAGAATAAGCCTTCATGCCTTTATGAAATAAGAAACCTTTCATCACCAATAAACAAACATAGATAATTTATGCAATAACTTACAACGGTATAACTAATCATAAGAATATGATACATACAAAATAATGTTTGCACTTATTTTAATCATATCTCCGTAAAGTCTCCATGATAAAAGTATGATCAATAACTCTTTTTGTATGATATGTTCGTTCTACAAATATACATGTCTCTTTTTCCACACAAATATTTCAAATCTAAACATGGATATAATAATGTATACAATTATCATGGTAATTAAAAGGATGATGCCATCAATTGAATTAAGATTACTACTTTATAGATAAAAAATGTATACATTTAGTTTTTTTTATGCCACAATCAATGAATTTATAATATTATATGATACTAACCATGTCAATGTAAATAACTAAATGTGAAAGGTCACGCGAGTCCAACATAACTTTTATACTTACTTTAAGGTCAAATCAATTACATATAATAGCTTCTTAACTCTTATTGTACAATCATTTCATGTTAAAATTAAAAACATGTTAACATGCACTTTAATAAAAAAAACAAATAATTAACACAAGTGAAATCAAAAACTAAAAACAAATCTAATAATATTGATTAAACCATAAAATTAATATATATCTATATATGGGGATAAAAGAAGTTATGACCAGTTATAATATAATTCACTATACATGTTGAAATATAAAACATGATTGAACATACTTTGATGAAATAATAAATATAAATCTCCATCTAAAAAATAATCGTATTAGTTATAATATGGATTATTTGGGGATATTAAAGAGAATAACAAAACAAATCTCTAACACAACCCATAATTGTATGAATTACAATATGGATCATGTATGTGAGAATAAAGAATAATGATAAGCTAGAGTATGTGGTATACCTGATGATGGTGCAAGAAGTTCGTGCTGATAACGTGTTGTAAAACAACGGCCTACTAGCATACAAAATATAAGAACTATGAACAAAGATTAGAGGAAGATTTAGAAATGGATAGAAGAGAGAAGTCTTATTCATTGAGTGTGTAACATAACAATTACATGAAGCCTCTATTTATAAGGCTCTTACATTAATACATAGCTGTATTAGACGAATTTTAATTATTTTTGTGTTTGGATTTATGACAAAACAAAAATAGGTGTTGTTAAGTGAATCCCAAAGAAAATTCAGTAAAAATTTGGGAGGTTAACTCACTGATTTAATATTTTAAATAAATTCGTTTTGATGGCGTACAATCTGTCCTGAAAACACAGATTGGGTATTATGTGCTTATGTGATAAATTGAGGTCTTAGGTGGTATGGAATTGACATGTAACTGAAGTACACTTGTTTGAGACACATACGGAATGTAGAAACTAATTGTAACCAGCACATTCACCAACGAGTCCGTAGGGTTTACTATTGCATGTAGAATCACTAGGCGTCACATACACACTTTTGAACGTTTAAAACGCCTTGGACAAACGAGTTATATGGTATAATGATATTACGCCTATACTCACTTAGTGACACTATTATTAGGGTGTCGGTAGCATACTTTACTTGCGGTTCAGATTTCTTTTGCTTGCACGTTAAGGTGAGTTTCACTACTCTTTTTCTAAAAAGCATGCGTCTCGGATTAGAGACAACTTTGGTAAACATTTTCTAGTCCAGTTGGGACTACTCAGGTATGGACTCCTTGTGTGGGTCGGTTTACGATTCCTTGTGTGGATCGGGTTTTCGGTCAGTTTAAAACTTATTGGTCCTTTGTAATCTAAACACCTCTATCATTTAATGTCCTTGCATATTATTGGGTTAATCGCTGGAGGCGAACGGGGTATTAGTTGATAGCGCTATTAGGTTGATGCAGCAACCTCATGTCTGAGGTGCTTGAGGCACGGGCATGAACTTCTGACCACAATTTCCGACTGGTGTTGATAGACGCCAGTCATTGAGGCAAATAACTATTTTCCTGAAGGTTCCCAATAATCTTGTTTAGTTACATTGAGTGGGCTAGCTACCCCTGACACACTTAAACTGATAACTCTTTAACTTTTTGGTCTGGAGGACCTACGTTATTACTTACTTACGTGGTTTTTGGAAACCAGCGCATTTGCATATTAAATTACTTTACTTTGTGAACTCACCAGCTTTATGTTGACACACGATAGCATGCTTTTGCAGGTAACTAGGAACGGAGCACAGTTAGGTCATGCATCATGTCATGGGTCTCAAACATTAAACTATTTTGCACATTTACTATTTCTTGGTTTTGGGCGCGGTGTTTTACGCAGACTTTATTTACTATTTTTCATTCGCTTCCGCTATACTATTATTGGTTTGGTTAACACTTTAAAACTTGGTTTTTTTTTTTTACAATAACGAACTAAATGGTTGGGCATTTAGAGTCGTTCATGTGACTTATGGCTATGGGATCCTGGTTTGTCATGCGCCTCACGGTATAAACCCCGCAGTGGAAATTTGAGGGTGTGACAGATTGGTATCAGAGCCATTGGTTATAGTGAACTAGGATTTGCATCTAGACTATAATCATCATAGCATAAGTATTAGTACACTCACTATTCTCAGCACACTACTAGCTATTTCTTGGATACGTATGCTGATCTAACGTATTGCAGGAAAACATGACTAACCCCGCTCATCGTAATTACTCTTCTTATCGCCCTCTTGGAAGTTCGCAAAACACGTCTTTGAACCCGTATGAACAACCAGCTCAGACAGGAAACCCGGATGAGAATACCAATCGTTGGGTGTGGTTCACAGATATGTTACACTCATGGGTTGTAGGGTACAGAGTGCCAGCTCAGGTCCCTCCCATTATTGACTCATTGGAGAGGTCTCTGGCGGGGATGGTTAGGCACGTGCATACAGAGCTAGAGAATGCCTATAATGTCGTGAGGCAATTTCAGTCTTGGAGGCAGAATGCCGATGGATCTATTAAACGCATGGAAAGAGAGATCGACCACTTGTTTGGTGAATTGGAAAAGACAAATAGTAAATTGGAAAAGGTTAACAGTAAATTGGAAAGGGTTGAAAGGGAAGCTGCAGAAGATAAGCACGAGAGATCGATTGCTATTCAGGAGACAGCACTGTTAAGGGAGGAGTTGACCTTGGTCAGTAACAAGCTTGAGGAAGCTCTAGCTCAAAATGGTGCAGAACCAGAGGTAGTGTAACATTACGCATTTGAACTTGTACGTTACACGATCATCATTAATAAAACATCAAGTTCTATCGATAATATTCGCATTTAATTATTTTGTCGCATTCTTGAAACCCTAATACTATATATATTATAAATATAATATGGTTAAGTCTTGAATAATTATCAAAAAAATAAAACGCTTGGGCCGGGAATCGAACCCGCGCCCAAGACCGGCCCAAACAACACACACACATAAACCAGCTGGGCTGGCACCCTTGTTTGTTCAAAACCAGACGCGATTTAGTTATAACATCATTAGAAACCTTCACAGTTGACTTTTTCAAGTCAACTGTGATGAACAACATACCATAAACAATCCCTTTAACTCGTGATTTGCATATTATTGGCAACTATACACGATTATCGGCCATCAGTGACTCATCAACACGTTAATTATCATCCAATTGATAATCAATTAACCAATTACGCGTATAACCTTCAATGCTTGGTCAATCCTTACCATTTCATCAATCCAGTGTATGGCACTATAAATTGATCATTCACGAGTCTTCACAACTCGCCAATACTCCTCTCTTAACCTCCAATCTTCTTAATTATACTCTGTTTGTTCAATCACGATCGCAATCTTGACTTTTTGGTTGACCGTTCAATCGTATTCGAAACAACCTTGTAAGTGTAATGTTTTCTGTGGGTTATGTTCATCGGCATCCACACATCAATAGCCCTATGATTAATTGGGCTATTGATGTGTGAATCAAAGTATTGCAGAATCTAGGGTTTCGAATGTTGATTTGGGGATAAACTGATTTTGTGTAGTGTATTTATTTAATTTAAAACAGAAACAATCACAACCACTGGTCTAGACCAAGTGGTTGTGACTGTTGCTTGCCTCCTAAGCCACCCGGGTTCGAGTCCCGGCAGTGGCGTCTCTTTTCTTTCCTTTTTCATTTTTTAAACAACAAACTCCATTTAATTATATATTATACATTTAATCTTATAAATTCGTTTTTAATTATTAAAACCTTTTTATAAATTCTAAAAAAATTATTTTTAACTAATCTGATATAAATGTTCCACCTACAATTTTTAGTTTTCTGAAATTAATTTATTTAATATTTATAATAATTAAATCAACTTTATTCAATTATATTTATAAAATTCCATTTAAATATCAAAACAATTTTATAAATTTCCACAAAAATTATCCTGAGTTTGTACAATGATAAACTTTACTGAAATGATTTTTAATTCTGAAAATTCATTTATTTAATATTTTTAATAAATTTTTGTTAGTTTTAATCATAATTAAATCATAATAAATTCAATTTTTGTTATTTTTGCACCAAAATTTTATACAATTTATTTCTGAATATTTAGAACAGAAATATAATTTTTAAACCAACAATTCTTTAATTTTAGTATTTTTAAATATTAAAGTTAAATTTTGGCAATTTGTAATAAATAGATTTAATAATCTATTTTAAAGGAAATAATTTTATAAAAATTATTTTTATACTTCAAACACATTATTGTGAACATCCTAAATTCAAACTTTATAAAAAGACATTCATTTATTTAATTATCAAATTTCCCTTTATTTATTTAAAACATTTTATTATAAATTCAATAATTGGATATCCCCAAATCAAAACCCTAGAATATACTTGTAGACTAGATAGACTTAGACTTATTTGTTGCCTTATACATAGGGTAATACTTAGCAATCTATTGGGCTACACTCATACTATTCCTCAATACCTAATACTATACCAAGGTGAGTTTACGTAACCATGTTTATGCGATGCTTTATACTTGCAACATTTTATTTAAGCAATTCAACATGCATGTCTAGTTGTAAACTTTATTGCCTCATGAATTAGTCAACAACAGTTTCAACGAGTTTCAACGAGTTCCAACATTACATAATCATTAGCTATGGCCAAGCCGGCGATACTCAATAATAGATCTATTAGATTGACAACCCCACCCGGATACGCGTACCTCCTACATAGGTAGCGTGGGTGATTGTTATCGTTCCAACATATTACTAAGGTGAACCGTAGATGACGGGATGGACCTAAACTAGTCGGAGGTTTGATTATGTCGATTCAACATATTATGCTATTCATGTAGACTTAAACTTACGATAGACATATGAATTGCTAAACTTTTATACTTAAACTATTTGCTTAACATGGATTATGTATTCTCACCAACTTCTAGTTGACCCCCCCCCCCCCCATTTTTACAACTCAACAGGAAATAATGATGCATGAAGACTAGAGTATTTCCATGAAGATAATTTGAAGTCTATGCTTGCTTGGTCTTTTGTGATGTATTAGATTTCCACATTTAAAACTCTTTATGTATTTCTACTTTTGGGTATTTGCACTTTAAATTTATTTCAATTAAAATTTGGTTATCATGTGCTACTGTATACTCATTCTTTCGTGACACCTCGATGTTTCCGCCATCGGTTGGGGTGTTACAGATTGGTATCAGAGCCTTGGTTATAGGGAATTAGGTTATTAGAAAATAATCTAGACTATAACCTTAGGGACTTAAACAGTACTTGCTTCTCTTACTTGTAACCCTAATTGCTTCCCTAATCCTATCCTTATCCTATACCTTATATAACCCTAAGCCTACATGTGACTACTCTTATTCGTCTGCTGCAATCCTGATCCACCATTAGATTAATAGGACAAAATCCTCAGGTTTAACCTGAACCCCCTTGAGATCTCGTCGAAGTTCTAGATTTTAATAACGAACACGTGCAATCTGGAAGGGTGAACGCCTGTATTCTGAGTCCTCTGTCTAGGCTGGCATTGCGCATATATCCCAATCAGACGAGGGACCCGGATGCCTACCTGGGAATTCTCGGGATGAGTGTTCACTTATAGGCTAAAGCATGTCTTCATATGTTATTAAAATTTAGAATCTTTGATAAGTCAACGTTTTCGTTTATTCGTTTTAATTAATGAATAAATGATTACATTCCTTATATAATCTCATTCATTTCATTGTGTCTATTACAGATCATGCCTCCACGTCGCAGCACTCGCAACAGCAATGGTGAGAACCACGAGGAAGGTGGTGACAACCATAACCATAACCAAGGTCCTAACCACAACAACAATGGTGTCGATGCCCAACTGGCTGCGATCATTTATAAACAAATGGCGCAGCAAATCGCAACTCTGGTTCCCAATTTACTAGCACAAGTCATCCAAATGAACGGCAACGGGAACGGTAACGGCAACGGGAACGGGAACGGCAATGGTAATGGAAATGGAAACCACAACGGGAATGGAAATGGTCCCCCAGCCTGCACCCTTAAGCATTTCAATTCTTGTAACCCTCCAAAGTTTAGTGGTGAAGAAGGAGCTACAGGACTCCTCCAATGGTTTGAGGGTATTGAGAATACCTTCATCAACAGTGAATGCCCCGACAACTTCAAGGTTCGTTACGCCATGAGTGTTCTCCACAAAAGAGCACTCACTTGGTGGAATGAGGAGAAGCGCACTGGTGGGGCCGAAGTTGCTCTTGCTATGACATGGGACCAAGTCAAGGAGGTCATGAAGGAAGAGTTTTGTCCTCGCAACGAGGTTAAGAAGCTTGAAGATGAGTTCCACACCCTAGCTCAAGATAGTGGGGAAAACCTTGCCTACAACACCCGCTTTCACGAGCTTAGCTTATTGTTGCCTCACAAAGTCACTCCCCTGCCGGTAGCCATCGAGAAGTACATCGGTGGACTGCCCATGCAAATCCAGGACACCGTTTGGGGAAGAAATCCTGCAACTTTGGAAGAGGCCAAACGTCTAGCGGCCACTCTTACTGATAATCACGTGAAGAACGGTACTCTCTTCCGCAAGGGCACTAAGAAGACGGTTGCCAAAGACACTCCCCAGCCCGCAATTGAAGTCAAGCCTGAGACCTCAAGCAACAAAAAGCGCAAGGCTACAAACTAAATGGTTGCTACCACTCCACCTACTGCCCAAAACCCAGCCAAGAAGCCATATGGCAGGACTCACCCTCTTTGCAACACTTGTCAATACCATCATCTTCCTAGTAGACCGTGCCGCCAGTGTAATAACTGTAAGCGGTATGGACACTACACCAACGCCTGTCAAGCCCCTGCTGCCCAAAACAACCAAAACAACCCAGCCAGAAACAACCCAACTCCCAACCAACAAAACAACAAGCCTGCTCGTGGTCAATGCTACGAGTGTGGCAGCCCTGATCACTATATCAACAATTGCCCCAATCGTAACCAGAACCAAAACCGCAACCAAAACCAAAACCAAAACCAGAACCGCAACCAGAACCAAGGTGCTCGAGGTCGCGCCTACAATCTCAATGCTAACCAGGCTCATGACAACAACGAAGTGGTGAATGATACGTTCCTCATTAATAACCACTATGCATCCATATTATTTGATTCGGGAGCTGATAAGTCATTTGTGTCACTGAAGTTTGAACCTTTACTTAACTTACCCCACACTAATCTAGAGGAACCTTTAGTGGTAGAGGTAGCTAATGGGAAGTCTATTTCGATCGACTCTATTATTCGTAACTGCTTGTTGAACCTCGACGATCATACCTTCTCTATCGATCTCATCCCCATGCATCTTGGAAGTTTTGATGTTATAGTAGGCATGGACTGGTTGTCAACCCATCGTGCCGAAATTCTGTGCTTTGAGAAAGTCATACGCATTCCTCTCGAATCTGGTGAGATTTTAAAGATCTATGGTGAGAAACCCTGTGGCGAACTTAAGCTTATGTCTTGTACTACTGCCCAAAAGTACTTACGAAAGGGGTATACAGCCTTCTTAGCAAACGTGATAGAGAAGAAGGACAAAGGCCAAAAGTATCCAAGACATTCCAATTATTCGAGACTATCCTGAAGTCTTCCCAGAAGATTTACCTGGTTTGCCTCCTGCTCGACAAGTGGAATTTAGAATTGATCTTGTTCCTGGTGCTAATCCTGTCGCCAAAGCTCCTTATCGTCTTGCACCCTCTGAGATGCAAGAACTTGCCAGTCAATTACAGGAACTTTCTGATAAAGGGTTCATTCGCCCTAGTTCTTCTCCATGGGGAGCCCCTGTCTTGTTCGTTAAAAAGAAGGATGGTTCTCTTAGAATGTGTATTGACTACCGTGAACTCAACAAACTCACCATCAAGAATCGTTATCCACTGCCTAGGATTGACGATCTCTTCGATCAACTTCAAGGAGGAACCCACTTCTCGAAGATTGATCTCCGTTCTGGTTATCATCAGCTTAGAGTCCACGATGAAGATATTCCCAAGACAGCTTTTCACACACGTTATGGTCACTATGAATTCATGGTCATGCCTTTTGGATTGACCAACGCTCCCGCAGTGTTTATGGATTTAATGAATCGGGTTTGTAGACCCTACCTCGACAAATTCGTGATCCTCTTCATCGATGATATTTTGATTTACTCTAAATCAAAATCCGATCACGAGCAACATCTTCACTCCATCTTGGGTCTCCTAAAGAAAGAACAACTGTATGCCAAGTTCTCAAAATGTGAATTTTGGCTTAAGGAAGTTCAATTTTTGGGACATGTCATTGATATGAACGGAATTTATGTTGATCCCGCAAAGATCGAAGCTGTGAAAAATTGGAGTGTTCCTAAAACTCCAACTGAAGTCCGTTCTTTCCTTGGTTTGGCTGGTTATTATCGTCGATTCATCGCCAATTTCTCCAAGATCGCTGTTCCTCTCACTACCTTAACTCACAAGGGTAAACCCTATGAGTGGGGACCAAAGCAAGAGGAAGCATTTGAAACTCTTAAGCTGAAACTCTGTGAAGCTCCTATCTTGTCTCTACCTGATGGTAATGATGATTTCGTGGTCTATTGTGATGCATCGAACCAAGGTCTTGGTTGTGTTCTCATGCAACGAGGAAAGGTTATTGCTTATGCGTCTCGACAACTCAAGACTCACGAAAAGAATTATACCACCCATGATCTTGAATTGGGCGTTGTTGTCTTTGCTCTCAAGATTTGGAGACATTATCTTTATGGGACCAAATGTGTGGTGTTCACGGACCACAAAAGTCTCCAACATGTCTTCGACCAGAAAAATCTTAACATGAGACAACGACGTTGGGTTGAGTTACTTAATGACTATGATTGCGAAATTCGCTACCATCCTGGCAAGGCGAATGTTATGGCTGACGCACTTACTCGTAAAGAGCGTATCAAACTTCAATGTGCGAGAGTTCGTACTGATCTTCAAGATCGCATTCTTCAGGCTCAACATACATCAGTCACCCAAGGTAACATGTACGATGAAATGTCTTGTGGTGCTGAAACTCAACTTGAAACCAAACCTGATGGTCTTCTCTATTTCCTTAATCGACTGTGGATTCCTGACCGTGATGATCTTCGTACTTTTCTCATGAACGAGGCTCATAAGTCTCGTTATTCTATTCATCCTGGAGCTGACAAGATGTACCATGATCTCCGTTATTCTTATTGGTGGCCTGGTATGAAGAAAGACATTGCTCTTTTCGTTGCAAAATGCCTCACCTGTTCAAAGGTCAAGGCTGAACATCAACGACCATCTAGTATGCTTGAACAACCAGAGATTCCTGTATGGAAATGGGAGAGCATAGCTATGGACTTCATCACCAGACTCCCTCGTACACCCAAAGGTTTTGACAGTATTTGGGTAATCGTCGATCGTTTGACCAAGTCAGCCCACTTCTTACCTATTCGTGAGAAGTATTCTGTAGAAAGGTTGGCAAAGATGTACGTAAGTGAAATCGTATGTCGTCATGGTATACCTTTGGACATTATCTCTGATCGCGATGGTCGTTTCACCTCTCACTTTTGGGATTCTCTACAAGATGCTTTGGGTACCAAGTTGAACCTGAGTACTGCTTATCACCCTCAAACAGATGGTCAGACTGAACGGACCATCCAGACACTTGAGGATATGCTCAGGGCATGTATCATCGATTTTGGTGGCGCATGGGATTCTCATCTTCCTTTGGTTGAGTTTTCATACAACAACAGTTATCACGCCAGCATTAACATGGCTCCTTTCGAGGCACTCTATGGTCGTAAATGTCGTTCACCTGTCTGTTGGACTGAGGTTGGTGAAGCTCGCATCACTGGACCCGAACTAATCCAGGAAACCACAGACAAAATTCAACTTATTCAGGAAAATCTTCTCAAGGCTAGAAGTCGTCAGAAGAGTTATGCTGATAAACGTCGTAAACCCTTGGAATTTCAAGTTGGGGACCTTGTACTACTTAAGGTATCCCCTTGGAAAGGAGTAATTCGTTTCGGTAGAAAGGGAAAACTAGCTCCTCGATACGTAGCTCCACATCTTTTTCCACCAGACTCTCCAACTCCAACTTCGGGACGAAGTTCCTAAAAGTAGGGGAGACTGTAACATTACGCATTTAAACTTGTACGTTACTCGATCATCATTAATAAAACGTCAAGTTCTATCGATAATATTCGCATTTAATTATTTTGTCGCATTCTTGAAACCCTAATACTATATATATTATAAATATAATATGGTTAAGTCTTGAATAATTATCAAAAAATAAAACGCTTGGGCCGGGAATCGAACCCGTGCCCAAGACCGGCCCAAACAAACACACACATAAACCAGCTGGGCTGGCACCCTTGTTTGTTCAAAACCAGACGCGATTTAGTTATAACATCATTTGAAACCTTCATAGTTGACTTAAAAAGTCAACTGTGATGAACAACATACCATAAACAATCCCTTTAACTCGTGATTTGCATATTATTGGCAACTATACACGATTATCGGCCATCAGTGACTCATCAACACGTTAATTATCATCCAATTGATAATCAATTAACCAATTACGCGTATAACCTTCAATGCTTGGTCAATCCTTACCATTTCATCAATCCAGTGTATGGCACTATAAATTGATCATTCACGAGTCTTCACAACTCGCCAATACTCCTCTCTTAACCTCCAATCTTCTTAATTATACTCTGTTTGTTCAATCACGATCGCATTCTTGACTTTTTGGTTGACCGTTCAATCGTATTCGAAACAACCTTGTAAGTGTAATGTTTTCTGTGGGTTATGTTCATCGGCATCCACACATCAATAGCCCTATGATTAATTGGGCTATTGATGTGTGAATCAAAGTATTGCAGAATCTAGGGTTTCGAATGTTGATTTGGGGATAAACTGATTTTGTGTAGTGTATTTATTTAATTTAAAACAGAAACAATCACAACCACTGGTCTAGACCAAGTGGTTGTGACTGTTGCTTGCCTCCTAAGCCACCCGGGTTTGAGTCCCGGCAGTGGCGTCTCTTTTCTTTCCTTTTTCATTTTTTAAACAACAAACTCCATTTAATTATATATTATACATTTAATCTTATAAATTCGTTTTTAATTATTAAAACCTTTTTATAAATTCTAAAAAAATTATTTTTAACTAATCTGATATAAATGTTCCACCTACAATTTTTAGTTTTCTGGAATTAATTTATTTAATATTTATAATAATTAAATCAATTTTATTCAATTATATTTATAAAATTCCATTTAAATATCAAAACAATTTTATAAATTTCCACAAAAATTATCCTGAGTATGTACAATGATAAACTTTACTGAAATGATTTTTAATTCTGAAAATTCATTTATTTAATATTTTTAATCAATTTTTGTTAGTTTTAATTATAATTAAATCATAATAAATTCAATTTTTGTTATTTTTGCACCAAAATTTTATACAATTTATTTCTGAATATTTAGAACAGAAATATAATTTTTAAACCAACAATTCTTTAATTTTAGTATTTTTAAATATTAAAGTTAAATTTTGGCAATTTGTAATAAATAGATTTAATAATCTATTTTAAAGGAAATAATTTTATAAAAATTATTTTTATACTTCAAACACATTATTGTGAACATCCTAAATTCAAACTTTATAAAAAGACTTTCATTTATTTAATTATCAAATTTCCCTTTATTTATTTAAAACATTTTATTATAAATTCAATAATTGGATATCCCCAAATCGAAACCCTAGAATATACTTGTAGACTAGATAGACTTAGACTTATTTGTTGCCTTATACATAGGGTAATACATGGCAATCTATTGGGCTACACTCATACTATTCCTCAATACCTAATACTATACCAAGGTGAGTTTACGTAACCATGTTTATGCGATGCTTTATACTTGCAACATTTTATTTAAGCAATTCAACATGCATGTCTAGTTGTAAACTTTATTGCCTCATGAATTAGTCAACAACAGTTTCAACGAGTTTCAACAAGTTTCAACATTACATAATCATTAGCTATGGTCAAGCCGGCGATACTCAATAATAGATCTATTGGATTGACAACCCCACCCGGATACGCGTACCTCCTACATAGGTAGCGTGGGTGATTGTTATCGTTCCAACATATTACTAAGGTGAACCGTAGATGACGGGATAGACCTAAACTAGTCGGAGGTTTGATTATGTCGATTCAACATATTATGCTATTCATGTAGACTTAAACTTACGATAGACATATGAATTGCTAAACTTTTATACTTAAACTATTTGCTTAACATGGATTATGTATTCTCACCAACTTCTAGTTGACCCCCCCCCCCCCCCATTTTTATAACTCAACAGGAAATAATGATGCATGAAGACTAGAGTATTTCCATGAAGATAATTTGAAGTCTATGCTTGCTTGGTCTTTTGTGATGTATTAGATTTCCACATTTAAAACTCTTTATGTATTTCAACTTTTGGATATTTGCACTTTAAATTTATTTCAATTAAAATTTGGTTACCATGTGCTACTGTATACTCATTCTTACGTGACACCTCGATGTTTCCGCCATCGGTTGAGGTGTTACAGGTAGAGCCAGAGGAGGATCCAGAAGAGGATCCCGAGGAAGAACCTGCGGTAGGAGGATTTGATGACCTCGAGGCAGCATTGGATGCCGCGCTCGAGGAAGAGTTTGAGCCTGAGGAGGAGGAGCCATTGGAGATAGAGATTGAGGATGAGAGCGAGGATGAGGGCTCATGCATCTCCATGGATCGCGACGACGACTGATTTCTTTTATATAATTTTAGTATTCATATATTATTATTATGACTTTTGTTTCTCCCTAACGTTGTGAGACTTGAGGATTCTTTGTTTTTGTGGTTGGATTCTTATTTACTACTATTACTTAAATTCTTTATTCTATTCTCACGCATGTTATTAATATTCTAGTTTACTTGTACTATGTGAACGATTGTATGTGGGACATATTATTGTTTTCTCATGAGTATAGTGTAAATGTAGAATTACTATGGCGGGAAGAGGACACGGGAGAGGCAACATTAACATGACTCAAGCGGAGTTGAATGCACTTATCAATGACAGGATAGTAGAAGCTATCGCAGCTTTTCAAGCTGGTAACTTTATCTTGCTCTAAACTTTCCTCTATGCTCCAACGTTACGCTCTTTTATTCATTCGTGATTCCTTCGCTTTTACACTTAGGTCAACCTGGACATCACCCTCCAGCCTGCACCTACAAGTCCTTCCTGGACTGCAAGCCTCATAACTTTGGTGGATCTGAAGGGGCTGTCGGGCTACTGCGGTGGTTCGAGAAACTGGAATCTTGCTTCGCTATGTGTAACTGTCCACCAGCTGACAGGGTGAAGTATGCCACTGCTACTCTCGAGAACTTGGCATTAACCTGGTGGAACTCTCAAGTGCAAATGCTAGGCGTGGAAGGGGCTAACAAAACACCTTAGGCAGATTTTAAGGAACTGATGAAGGAGGAATATTGTCCTCAAGACGAAATCCAGAAGTTAGAAACTGAGTATCTCAATCTAAAGATGGTGGGATCGGAGATTGAGAAATACACCACCAGATCGCATGAACTGGCAGCGATGTGCCCAAATTACTCCAACCCGCCCTACAAGAGGATTGAGTTGTATATCAAGGGCTTGGTGCCCCAGATCAAGAGCATGGTCACTGCTGCTAACCTCAATACCATTCAGCAGGTTATTAGGATGGCTCATCAACTGACTGATCAGAAGGTGGAAGAGGGAGTGTTACCTCCTCGTGGTACTTCATCTTCTGGTACTAATGATAACAAGAGGAAGTGGGAGAATGCATCTGGCAAACCCCCAGGGAATGGCAGTCAGCAGCAGCAGCAACAGAATAAGAAACATGATAGCCATGGCAGTAGCAACAATCGCAACAACAACCAGGGAGGTTATGAGGGGACTCTACCTAAGTGCAACAGGTGTGGTAGACATCACACTGGGGCGTGTAACAGCGCTAAGTGTGAACGATACGGTAAGATGGGTCATAAGCAAAAGGACTGCAGGGTGTTTATCCCAGGAAATCCGCCAGCTACACAGCAGGGGCAGAGTGGTGGTAAAGGTTGTTACCAATGTGGGAGTGAAAATCATTTCAAGAGGAACTGCCCACAACTGAATGGTAACGGTAATGGTAATGGCAACAACAAGGGTAACACCAACAACGGTGGTGGTAACAGGGCAGGAAACAACAACACTACCAATGCTGGTAACAACAACAACAACGGGAACAACAACAATGGGGCTCGTGGTAGAGCATTCGTGATTGGCTCTGGGGAGGCTAGGACCGATAACAACGTTGTGACGGGTACGTGTTCCTTGAACGACACTCTTGCTTCTATTTTATATGATACTGGTGCGGACTATAGTTTTGTTTCATCAAAACTTAGTAAACAATTAGGGATGGTTCCTACTCTTCTAGATACCTCATACTCTATTGAACTGGCTGATGGGAAGCCTGTCGAGGTAACTCATATACATCGTGACTGTAAGCTCGAGTTGAACTGGCAATTGTTTGCCATCAACCTCTTACCTATCACCCTAGGTAGCTTTGATCTCGTGGTTGGCATGGACTGGTTGTCCAAGCAACACGCGGAAATTCTCTATCAGGAGAAAATCGTCCGCATTCCCCTCCCAAGTGGAGAACTTTTATCCATACAGGGTGATCAAGGTGGTGCCATGGTGGGCATCATCTCCTATCTGAAGGCCCAGAAGTGTATTCGCAAGGGCTGTCCGGCCATTTTGGCTAATATATCTGACACTCGAGCTGAAACTGAAACTAGAATTGAGGACATCCCAGTGGTCCGAGACTTCCAAGATGTATTCCCAGAGGAATTACCTGGACTTCCACCCGTTCGTCAAGTGGAGTTCCAGATTGACCTTGCACCTGGAGCAGCGCCAGTTGCACGCGCACCGTACCGTTTAGCACCAGGGGAGCTTCAAGAACTATCTACCCAACTCCAAGAGCTATTGGATAGGGGTTTCATTAGGCCCAGTTCTTCGCCATGGGGAGCTCCAGTTCTGTTTGTTAAGAAGAAAGATGGGAGCTTTCGCATGTGCATAGATTATCGGGAGTTGAACAAGGTAACGATTAAGAACCGTTATCCCTTGCCTCGCATTGATGACTTGTTTGACCAACTGCAAGGATCGAGCTTCTACTCTAAGATTGACTTGAGGTCAGGATACCATCAGCTGAGAGTCGGAGAGGAGGATGTGGCAAAGAAGGCGTTTCGAACTCGTTATGGACATTATGAGTTTTTGGTTATGCCATTTGGGCTAACTAATGCACCGGCGGTGTTCATGGATCTAATGAACCGTGTGTGCAAGCCTTACTTGGACAAATTCGTCATAGTGTTCATAGATGACATATTGATTTATTCCAAGAGCAGGGAGGAGCACGAGCAGCACCTGCGGTTAATCTTGGAACTACTGAGGAATGAGCAGCTGTATGCAAAGTTTTCTAAATGTGATTTTTGGATTCGAGAAGTCCAATTCCTTGGGCATGTGGTCAACGAGGCAGGAATACATGTTGACCCAGCCAAGATTGACGCTATCAAAAAGTGGGAGGCTCCAAGGACCCCTACTGAAGTGCGCCAATTTCTTGGTCTCGCGGGATACTATCGAAGATTTATTGAGGGATTTTCTAAGATCGCTCAACCTCTCACCGCCCTAACACAGAAAGGTATTACCTATAAGTGGGGAGATGCCCAAGAATCTGCCTTTCAGCTACTAAAGTCCAAACTTTGCAGTGCACCGATACTATCGTTGCCTGAGGGTACAAAGGACTTTGTAGTGTACTGTGATGCGTCTATCCAAGGCTTAGGGTGCGTACTGATGCAACGTGATAAGGTAATTGCATATGCATCGCGGCAACTGAAGGTCCATGAGAAGAATTACCCCACTCATGATTTGGAACTGGGAGCGGTGGTTTTCGCTCTCAAAATCTGGAGACACTACCTCTATGGAACGAAGTACACAATTTTCACTGATCACAAGAGCCTTCAGCATATACTTGATCAGAAGGTGCTGAATATACGACAACGTCGCTGGGTTGAACTTTTGAATGATTATGACTGTGCCATCAAGTATCATCCATGGAAGGCTAACGTAGTAGCTGATGCCCTCAGTCGAAAGGAAACGAAACCCAGAAGGGTGCGAGCCTTACAACTCACCATCCATTCTAATCTTCCTGATAAGATACGTGAAACCCAGGGTGAAGCCTTGAAGGATGGAAACATCGGGCTTGAGACCCTACATGGTGCTGATAAGCACTTGGAACTAAAAACGGATGGTCTACAGTACTTCATGGATCGAGTCTGGATACCACGATTTGGGGATCTCAGACAACTGGTGCTTGATGAAGCACATACCTCTCGCTATTCAGTGCATCCTGGTTCGGACAAGATGTGCCAAGATCTTAAGACTCTTTACTGGTGGCCAAACATGAAAGCTGAGATAGCCACTTATGTTAGTAAGTGCTTGACTTGTGCGAAGGTTAAATTGAATATCAAAAACCTTCAGGCCTACTCCAACAACCAGAAATTCCAATGTGGAAATGGGATGGGATTTCCATGGATTTCATTACAAAGCTTCCTAGAACGCCAACGGGCCATAACATGATTTGGGTTATCGTGGACCGTTTAACCAAATCGGCCCACTTCCTAGCAATAAAGGAAACGGACTCACTAGAGAAACTGGCGAAGCTTTACATCAAGGAGGTAGTCTCTAGGCATGGGGTGCCTACTTCTATTATATCTGATCGCGATGGGCGATTACTTCTCGTTTTTGGACTACTCTCCAAGATGCTTTAGGAACTCGTCTTGATATGAGCACAGCCTATCACCCGCAGACGGATGGACAGAGTGAACGTACCATCCAAACATTAGAGGATCTGCTACGAGCGTGCGTGGTGGACTTTGGCAATAATTGGGATAAGCACTTGCCCTTGATTGAATTCTCTTATAACAACAGTTACCACACTTCGATACAGTGTGCGCCTTTTGAGGCACTTTACGGGCGCAAGTGTAGGTCTCCCATCTGTTGGACTGAGGTTGGGGATAGCCAACTAACAGGTCCCGAAGTCGTGCACGAAACTTCTGAGAAGATAGTGCAAATTAGAAATCGGATGGCTGCTACTCGGGATCGACAGAAAAGTTATGCTGATAAATGTAGAAAACCTTTGGAGTTCTAGGTTGGGGACAAGGTTTTGTTAAAGGTGTCACCTTGGAAAGGAGTGATACGCTTTGGGAAACGAGGGAAGTTGAACCCCCGATACGTTGGACCTTTCGAGATTGTCAAAAGGATTGGTCCGGTAGCTTACCAGCTAAATCTACCAGATGAACTCAGTGGAGTGCATAATGTATTCCACGTCTCGAACTTAAAGAAATGCTTATCAGATACGACACTGGTAGTGCCACTGGAGGAGATCCAGGTGGACGATCAGCTACGGTTTGTAGAAGAACCAGTGGAGATTCTTGAGCAGGGCGTCAAGAAACTCAGACAAAGCACTATACCTATTGTTAAGGTACGGTGGAATTCCCGTCTAGGACCGGAATACAAGTGGGAGCGCAGAGATCAGATGCGGCTCAAATACCCACACCTCTTTACTGAACCTGAACCTGTGCATAGATCAAATGCCGAACATAAAGCAGCTCGCTCAAAGTGAATTTCGGGGCGAAATTCCTTTCAACTTAGTGATGATGTGACATCCGGGAACTAAGCATACACTTTTCTAGCTGGCTTTACTGTTTACTTGCTGAATTTCAGGACGAAATTCTTTTCAACTTGGGGATGATGTGATACCCCGCAAATTCAGGTTCTCACTTTAACTAAACTCTAGTTACGTTCCTTGCATTATACTTAACTAGGGTTAGCTAGATAGGACACACGTGCATTGTTGTGAGTTAATATCGGGTTACATGATTAGTGAACCTCGGACGTTGGTGAATAATGAACTTATGTTTCTCTGTGATATTTGACGAACTTATGTGAAAACCATACGTGATTGTGTGAACCTAAACCGAATACGTTAATAAAAATCACTAAAAGTGGAGCATGAGGTTGATTAGGGTCTTAACGCATGGGGTTGCACTTATTACGGTCCGAAATAACAAAAACGTCGAAGGATAACGCGTCAGGTGACGAAACGAGACACGCACGCGGGCCTCGGGCCTGTGAGCGGCCGCTCACAGGGCTCGAGCGGCCGCTCGGATTCGCCTGACGGGTCTAAACCGCCTTAAACTCCTATTTAAGCATCCTTAACCCCCATGCAACCCCTAAACTCAACCCTAATCGCCCCCTTACTGCCCCACATGAAATATAACCCTAAAGCTCCTGCTAAGGCTCAAGATCATCAATTGGGAAGCTCCAAAGGCGCACGGTTGATCGAATCGAAGAGCCAAGGGTATAATCTTTGATTCCTTACACTTTTATCTTGTGTTTTTGTTATAAAAATCATGTAACAAAGTTTGTCCAGGTCTGAAAGTTTTTAATAATCATTAAAACATGAAGTTTTTGAAGATTAAACGGATCAAACATTATAATAAACGATTAGTAAAATCATAGGATACTTGTTGCGCAAATTATTGATGTTTTGGTCTTTAAAGTTGTGATCTTTGCATGTTTAGTAGTAGAATCTGATCAAAATAAGTATTAGGGATGTTTGGTAATGATGATTGATGTTTGTTGATTGTTTTTATGCACACGGTAGTCGTTTAAAGTATGATTTAGGCGAAACTAAAATCTGGACAGAATGATTAGACGAACTTGTAGGAGCTGTAACACGGCCTTAACATAATGATTTTGATATTTTCTTTGCATGGTTGAATCACACCTGGTCTTAGATTTTCATAATGGGTAAAATCAAGTGTTTTGGACGTCGGTTGAGTCGTTTTTGGAATTTTCATTGAAAATAGGTCAGGTCAGAATTTCGGGTATCAAACTGAGTCAACTTTGAAACATCATAACTCAAGTTTTATAAAGAGTTGGGTTGTGACATTTTTACAGAAGATTAATATTGGAGTAATATGAGTTTTCCAAGTGGATTCATCCCGTTTGGATGAAAACACAATTTTTGGGAATTTATCTACCAAACTGACCTGTTAGGAAGGTTTTCTGAACATAGCTGTATTAGACGAATTTTAATTATTTTTGTGTTTGGATTTATGACAAAAAAAAATAGGTGTTGTTAAGTGAGTCCCAAAGAAAATTCAGTAAAAATTTGGGAGGTTAACTCACTGATTTAATATTTTAAATAAATTCGTTTTGATGGCGCACAATCTGTCTTGAAAACACAGATTGGGTATTATGTGCTTATGTGATAAATTGAGGTCTTAGGTGGTATGGAATTGACATGTAACTGAAGTACACTTGTTTGAGACACATACGGAATGTAGAAACTAATTGTAACCAGCACATTCACCAACGAGTCCGTAGGGTTTACTATTGCATGTAGAATCACTAGGCGTCACATACACATTTTTGAACGTTTAAAACGCCTTGGACAAACGAGTTATATGGTGTAATGATATTACGCCTATACTCACTTAGTGACACTATTATTAGGGTGTCGGTAGCATACTTTACTTGCGGTTTGGATTTCTTTTGCTTGCACGTTAAGGTGAGTTTCACTACTCTTTTTCTCAAAATCATGCGTCTCGGATTAGAGACAACTTTGGTAAACATTTTCTAGTCCAGTTGGGACTACTCAGGTATGGACTCCTTGTGTGGGTCGGTTTACGATTCCTTGTGTGGATCGGGTTTTCGGTCAGTTTAAAACTTATTGGTCCTTTGTAATCTAAACACTCTATCATTTAAAGTCCTTGCATATTATTGGGTTAATCGCTGGAGGCGAATGGGGTATTAGTTGATAGCGCTATTAGGTTGATGCAGCAACCTCATGTCTGAGGTGCTTGAGGCACGGGCATGAACTTCTGACCACAATTTCCGACTAGTGTTGATAGACGCCAGTCATTGAGGCAAATAACTATTTTCCTGAAGGTTCCCAATAATCTTGTTTAGTTACATTGAGTGGGCTAGCTACCCCTGACACACTTAAATTGATAACTCTTTAACTTTTTGGTCTGGAGGACCTACGTTATTACTTACTTACGTGGTTTTTGGAAACCAGCGCATTTGCATATTAAATTACTTTACTTTGTGAACTCACCAGCTTTATGTTGACACACGATAGCATGCTTTTGCAGGTAACTAGGAACGGAGCACAGTTAGGTCATGCATCATGTCATGGGTCTCAAACATTAAACTATTTTGCACATTTACTATTTCTTGGTTTTGGGCGCGGTGTTTTGCGCAGACTTTATTTACTATTTTTCATTCGCTTCCGCTATACTATTATTGGTTTGGTTAACACTTTAAAACTTGTTTTTTTTTTTTTTACAATAACGAACTAAATGGTTGGGCATTTAGAGTCGTTCATGTGACTTATGGCTATGGGATCCTGGTTTGTCATGCGCCTCGCGGTATAAACCTCGCAGTGGAAATTTGAGGGTGTGACACAAGTTCTAGATGCCTTAAGGGAAGTCAGTGACTTTGTCAATTTAGTTGTCATGCTCCTTCTTTTAAGGATGGAGTGGGGATGTTTCACATGATCTCCTGCCACTACTTTTCTTTTTATAATGTTTTATTTGTATTGCTTTTGTAGCCTATAAAAAGGCATACCTGTTTTTAGTTTAGGTATGAATGAAATGAATTGAAAAGAGAGTTATCTAAGTCTAGTGTTCCTTCTATTTTCTTTGAGGTTTACCCACTCTAAGGGTTATTTATCCAAGTGATACACATCATTTTCTTACAATAGAAAGGGTTGACCTTTTTCTTATTTGTAGCATTATATTATATATAATATTGACGCAATCTCTTTCCAACTAGTTTTGGTTTAACTTGACCGTTAGATCAAAATTTCTTGCGATTCTAACCCATTAAATTAGTCTAGTTATATTTTTTACAACAGTTCCCTTCCCTTTCTACAATTTCTGGTTCAATTCTTCCTCTCTCTCCCTTAGGCTATGGGTGTGGTTGTTCCCTACCTTTTCTTCCCCCAAGTCCACATCAGTTTCCTCCATCAAGGGGGTGTTCCCATTCCCCCTTTCTCTCCAATTTATACATCGCAATACAATAATAATATTGAAAAACAATCAAGCACGCAGATGAGGATTATTCCCCTTGTTCACCAAAAATTGAAGGGGGCGTGGTGTTCCCGTTTGGGGGAGGGTGCCACGTCAGCTCCCTAATGCCTTCCCCTCCCTCACACCCCATGGTCTTAATAATTGTCTTATTTTTCTTGGATTCTCAAAGCTAATGTATTTTATTTTATGATCTGTCCTAAAATGTGTTTTTAATTCTATCTCCACTTAAAGAAATTCTTCTTGTTTTATATGTTAATTTTCATAACATGACTAATAATCTTTTGGGTCTAATTTTCATAACATGACTAATAATCCTTTGGGTCTAATTTTGGGTCGTGGCTTTCAACTGCTTGAAATATGGTTTCATCAACAGTAGGCAAGACATTGATTTTTTACGGGGAAATGGATTTAAATATTTTCAACTATCGTCTATTGGTGGATAATACTCTCAACTTTTACTTTGACCATTAGCACTCCCAACTTGCAACTTATTTTGTTCCATCACCCCAAAACTAACGGAGGTCTAACCTGGTTAGTCTTTTATGACAAAAACATAAAAACCTAAACTTAAGGGACTGTCTACGTGGCAAAATTGTGAAAACCTAAACTTAAGAGACCTTTTTGAACATTTTTATTATTATTACTATAAATCCCAAATACCCCTCTTCTTCTTTTTCTCCTTCTTCTTTTTCATCAGACCACCCCCATCATCCCCCAACAACAACCACCGCCTCTATCGTCATCCCCCACAACCACCGTCTCCCCTGGTCACCCCCAACAACCACCGTCTCCCTCGAGGCACCAATATAACCAATCACTACTTCCTCACTCTAACCACTACCATAATGATCAACAGTACAACCTGCAACTCACATCAGCAGCCATCATCGTCACTATAAACCTAACAATCCCATCACAGTACTCAATAATCAAAGACTAAGTTCATGAATCTTACCTCAGATGATTGTTCTGGACTTTACTTGAAGCTTCGGACCTTAATCCCGCACAATCGACACCGTCAGCTCTCGTCCACCATAACAACCACCGTAACCCGCAACCCTAACCATACCGGCCAACATCGTCACAATTGGAACCACCATCGGAAACCTAGTACCGCCGTCGATGTCTTCTTTTTCCATCATCGATATAGAAGAGATTTGTTAAGTTGTAAAAGAAACTGATTAATAATATAATATAATGAATCTTACTTGGTGTTGGATGAGTTAAGTTGGTTAGATGGGTGAATCCGATTGAGGATTTTAAAGAGAACGTTGGTTGCGGCTGAAAAGAAGTTGGCCGATGACGAGGAGGCTTGGAAGGTAGAGAGACTGGAGCTCGTGGCCAATATTGAAGAACTTTTTAATTTGAAGAAGTTTTTCTTGCTGGATGGGGCGTAGCTTATCGCCAACTACGTTCACAAGTGCCCGGCCAAGAAAAAGGATGTCATCGATGTTAACAACGCCATGAATGCGGTCGGGTTTAATGTGGATGTACAGGCTGGTATGTTGTCGCAGCTAAGGGAATCCCTTTGGAAAAAATGCCGCTACGTAGTCGCGGTCAAACTTATGATTCTCTCGTCTTTCCCAAGGTAGCCAAGCTCGCCGACCAGATCATCGGCCCCCCAGAGTCTCTTACCAAAGCTTTTGATGAGCTTAAGATCGAGTCCCCCGCCAGCCAGTAGTCTTTGTGTTGTATTTTAAACAATATATTTGATCCAGACCTTTGTGTGGTCCGGAATGTCTGTAATTTCTGAACAAGTTTCACCCGGTTCGAACCCTCTGTTGGGTTCGAATAATGTTGTTTTTTGACAAGTTCTAATCCCCAGATTTTGAATAGGTCCGGGCCATTCTTTAGTTGACTTTTTCAACCAATCTCTAATGCACATAGTAGCACATTATGTCCTTTATATTTTGTTGCACCTTACCTTTATAAAGCTTACAATGCCTTAGGTTTTTTTATGGAGACTTTTTGGGATCCGTGGCTTAATGATCGTGCGTCCACGCATTAACATTATGCCATGATCCTTTTATAATATCCGCGGATTGTTGTTTTTACTCTGTATGCTTGTGTGTTTTCTACAACACATTAATTGAAAACCATGGTTTTTCATAAGGTTTCCTTACTTAGCCGTGGCTATTATCCATGTCGCGGCTTAGTGTAACATTGTGTAATTTTTACACAATTTTTAATACATAGATTTTTTTATTTTCTTTAGACATGTCAAACCTATTAATTTTTTATAAATAAACTAGATATTTTAACACCTTTATTTATCTATTTATTTATTTATTTTAATCATAATAATAATTTCAGATTTATTAAGATTTATAAAACCTATTAAAACATTAACCAAATCCACAACATTCCAAAAAATAACCCATTTGCTTTAAAAACCCAAAACCTTTTATTTTGACCACTTAATTGAGCTTGTATTTGGAAATTACAATCAAATTGAATTGCACATACACGACCGACACCCCAAGACGCATCAAATCCACACTACTAGAAAATAGGCTTAATGCAACTTTTTAAAAGCAACATTTTTTAAATGAGTTGCATTTTAGTCTAATGCAACCTTGTTGAATATAAAGGTTGCATTCGAGGATCAAGCGCAACCTTTTTCATTAAAAGTTGCGAATCTTAGTAAAAAAAAATGCAACCTTCTATTTGAAAGGTTGCAAATTTTTATCGAATTTTGCAACTTTTGTTAGAAATATTGCAATGTGAAAATTAAATGTAACTATAATATAAAAATGTTGCATTGTGAAGTTATGCGCAACTTTAATATTGAAAGGTTGCATCCATAAAGATGTGGGGCTGCTAATGAAAAAAATTGTTGCTAAACATCTGATAAAATTTAATCATTCTTTTGAAACCCGGACCGGACCGGGAACCGGGGGTTGAATCGGTTCGAGTCAAAGCATTGAATTGGGTATGCATTGAACTGGGGGTTGGACCATTGAACCAGATTTTTTTTTTTTATATATTTTTTAAAATTTTACAACAACATCCGGTTCTTACTTCTGATCTGACCGATTAGACCAGTCGGAACAGTGGACCGGTAAGGCGATTGGTTCAGCCATTGGCGAAGCTTGGTTCTCAAATCGGTGGGGGTCGGGCACAATTTTTTCGATTGGTAGTGGCCAGAAGATCAAATCGGTGAGGGCCGAACTCAATTGACCTACAAAAACAGTAAAATTTCAACACCACACTAAAAATCGGTGAGGGCCGGGGCCCTTTGGGCCCTAAAGAACCTTCGTCCCTGGTTCAACGTCCAGTCCGGTTCTGAAAACATTTATTTCAATTGACCCTCATGAAATTTTGACACGACTCATATGAAATTTTGAATATAGAAAATAAATAGAGTTGTACGTTGTAAGAAAGAAAACATGATGTAGGATATGGATTTGAATGTGCTTTTGCTAAAATCAAGTGGAAGAGTTTGTGCTATTTTTGTTTTTGTTTTTGTTTATGCAATTTTTGTTTTTGTTCATGCTATTTATATTCTGTAACTTATTTTTCAGCAATGATATACATAAGTGATTCAGTAGTTATGAGAATTTGCATAATATGGTTAAGTCTATAAAAACAGACAGGTTGGGTGACGAGTCAAACGGTATGTTGGGGTTAGGTCAAAACGTGTTCAAACCAAAATGAGTTTAGGTTGAAACGGGTTGTTTCTAGAAAAACAAATCAATTTCCCAGGTCAAAACGAGACATTTGATAAAAATATTAACTTGGTCTGACATTATGGGGCTCTAACACAATGGGCTCTTGTTGAAATTGGTCGTTTTAGTTTAGAAAAAAGAAATATAAGACCCATTATGCTACCTACCCATGTTGCAAACCTATGTTCTCTAATAAAAAGGTTAATGGCTGTGACATTACACCTTTTATTCGTTTCTACCTTAGCATCAAACTCTAGTAGCAAACAAGTGTTGTTGCACCTGTGTCAAAAGAAGTAAAAAAGTTTGTGCAGAATTATTTGGCAAGTTTCTTAAAAACCTAATTGATAGATGGTTTATGTTTGGGAGAGGGGTTGGAAGTACACACTAGATAGTAAATCTTGACATCTTGTTTCTTGTTATCTTGTATATTGTATTAATGAGTATGTTGTATAATAAGCGATTGCAAGTTATATATTTGTACTAACTGACATGCTTGGATGCTTTCATAATACACACACAATGTATATTGTCATTATTCATGTTCTATATATACCAATACCAGTCATTCGCTTAAATCTTTATTTGTCTATAAATCGGACAACAATATGTTGGCAGACTAACCCAACAACCTGGCCCGTCTAAAAAAGATAATTACTTTGATTTGTTACACCATTCTTAACAGGCTTGAGGCAAACACTTTGAGAAACCTCAAACAAGCACAATCCCCTTCAAGAACTGATTTACAACATATCAGGTGTGTGTTTGATTTGTTATTTTTGGCCTTTTAGTTTGATTCTTCAAATTCTTAAGCATACGTATATGCTTGAGCATAAAAATATGCTTTGAGACATAGTTTTACCTCGCAAAATGGGTGGGCCAAGCCAGAACGGATTCCTTCCGGTAAAAACAAGTCTTTTAAAAAAAGTTTACTTTGGTTCGGGTTAGAACACGTTCAGGTCGGAATGAGTTTTGATACAAATTGATAGGCGCCCGAACTATTTAAATCTAGTCCTCAACAGATTTTATACTTTTGATTCCTGTCCTCCTGGTTAGCTATACTGCCTTCATGTTCTGACTTCTGAACATTTTTATTTGAGCTTTTTTCTTTCTTTCTTTTTTTTATAGTAGCAAATTAGGGAATCTCAACAGCTTAGGTTTTTTATAACACATCAGGTTTAGAACACACCCAAAACTCTAAACGCTAAATCATTCAAACCCAAGACAAATCACCAGAAAGAACTACTGGGTTTAGAACATGAATTAAAAAAGTTGCAAAACTAGGGGTGCTTATGGGCGATGTGGGATCAACATGATAAAGTTGCACTTCTTGTAGATAACACTAATCAAGTTGTTCATTTTTAACGAGCTCTTACAATAATGGTTTATACGTATTTCTTTTTAAATTGAATAGAAATGCAGATAAACAAACTATTGTATGCAACACAGCCTTGAAGAAAAAAAGAAAAGAAAAAAGAACGAACATTCAGTATGTGATATTAATAAATGGAAATTTTGTCCACTAGATATTTTGAACATGGACCTCTTATTACTGAATACGCTGACTGCTGTGTTATGGTCAGAATAATTATTATTTTCCGGTTCGTAATAAGGTTGTAAAAAATAGAGGTTTATCTAACATCTTGACCCGTTCCTACCCATTCGAAAGCATTACAAATTTACTAATTTTTAGACTGCCCATTTCGACTCATTATGTGTTATCATGCGTGCTGCCCATTTGACCCGTTTCTACCCATTTGAATGCATTACAAATATACTAATCTTTAGACTGCCCATTTCGATTCATTATGTGTTATCATGTGTGCTGCCCATTTGACCCGTTCTTTATCATATATGTAATTTTCATGACTTATATATATGTTGTTTACAGGTTTGGACATGTAATTACTAAAACGGATAGATTTCTCATGAAAAAGAAGAAGATGGCTTTTTTAAATCATAAAATATGTTAGGAATATTTGAAATATAATTCACATTCCAATCAGGTTGTTTGGTTTATAAAATTCAAGGAAGTCATCCCACATTGTAAGTTGTTGAAAGCTTTTAGTGACTTTGTTGTTAAAAAAGTTGTTTAGCCTGCAACGATAAAGCCAACAGTGCCTGTACCAAATCCTGAATTATGTTTCAGTTTGGAGGTTTCAAATAATCTTGGGACATAACTAACACACATCATATAAAAAAAAAAAGGTAATCACAGGGTACAGTTTGACTAGGTGCTAAACTGAGAAGTTTTAGGTATGTTCTATTTTATGTTGATAAGTATTTAATCTATGTTTTTGTTGGTTTGCTAGGTTTAGTAGTTTAGTATCTACCTAGGTCCCCTCCTAAATTTTTACGTTGGACCATTTTATTTGTATCTAGGCGCAAGGTTGCAGAAGGCGCTAGGCGGGCGGTGAGGTCCAGCCTAGAGACTAGTCGGGACTAGGCGAAAATTAGGCGGAATTGGGCGTTTTGGTATTTTATATATTTATACACACACACACACAAATTTTGGTGTTTTTTCAAAATATATTACGATATATACCCATAATACTAAGAAATACTTAGAAATTTAATAAAAAAAATAAAAAAAATAAAAATAATAAAAATACTGCCACCTAGGCTCCGCCTAATCCCCATTTCGCCTAAATCATCGCCTAGGGTGAAATTCCTATAAAGAGCTCCACCTAGCGCCTAGGCGGCCGCCTAGGGCGCCTTCTGCAACAGTGTCTAGGCGGATTAAAAGATAGAAATCTATTAGTAATCATTCCACAATAAAAACCAAGTTACATCTAGATAATGGGTAAGCGAGCAACAAGCTGCGCCGCTATCCCGTTTTGAATTACTGCAAAGCCTACTCTATTATGTATATAAACCGTTCATCAGAGAAGTTGTCATGATGGGTTTGTAAAACTGATTTGGTTCATGCTTGTGCCTTTATAGATGTTAATTGTACGTGTCATTCACTTAAATCTGTATTTAACACATGTATCTATAAAAAGGACAACAAAATGTTGTTAAAATGACCCCATCCATATAGAAAAGTTAGTTAAATTGTTGTTTTGTTTTGTTTTTTTTAACCTTTTTCTTATTCTCTTTTTAAGGTACAAATGAAAAACTACAAAACTCAAGAAGATGGAAGTGGTTTAGTCGAGCCCTTTATAATGGTAATGAACAAGGAGCATGATGGCTACCTTTCACTTTATGGCAGAGTTGTTGCTAAAAATGATGAAAAACGGATGGTAGTGAGGAACTGTTGTGACATCCGTCACCTTTCACTATCATGAGCGTACAACTTTAGTCCCTTTTATTTCTTGTATTTACATTTATAATCCTTGTATTTCGAATTTTCGATTCAATAATAAAAGTTGCGAACTTATTTCTTGCGATTATTAACTATCTACTCGAATCGTTGTCGTAACTGAGAAATTCTTTTCTTTTTATAATAATAATAATAATAATAATAATAATGTTAGTAATAAACATTGTTTTATTAATAAAACTAATCCCAAAGTTATAACCCAAACCATACCCTTTGTACAATTTTCGGAGCCCAGACCATAAGCCCACCAGATACCCACTCCAACCAGCCCATTCTCGAACCCAAGTAAGAGGATGGGGGCACATCAACACAAACCACTGGACCACATACACTTTTTTGATAGAATCTAAAAACATTAATTCTTTAAACACACATTAAATCCCAAGCCTTCTTGGACTTTCCTTACTACACTCGACATTACTGTTTTTTTTTTCTTTTTCTCTTTTTGACCATTTACCTTGTTAATTGATCACGTGATTGGAGCTCGAATAGGAAGCTTCACTCAAATTAATTGTTGCCAACATTATGCACGCGTTATATCAATCTAAACATACCAAAAATTTCATATTTTTAATTGATTTTTCATCATTGTTAATTGATCGCGTTATATCAATCTATACATTAACCCACGGTTAAACTTTCCTTTTCGTCGCTTTCGTATGTTATAGTATAAATTGGACTCACCCTTTGGATCTAAATGTGCTGAAAATTATAACCCTGCCTTCAAATCTCTCTTTCGTTCACTATAGATCGCAAATTCATAGAAGTTTGACTTTTGTTTGACTCGGCTTCTTGGATAATCACAGGCATTGTAAGCATAAATCAGATTCATGTATTTGTTCTTTGATATAGTGCGAGTAATAACCCCATGGTTTCTGGGGTTATTGTTTGATAATTATCTCAATTGTTAAACTAGGGTTCTTATCATCTTATTTGGGGAAGAAGACTTATAATCGCATATGTTTATAACTGAAGCAAAATAAAACTAAACACAAACTGATCTTGTAGATCAGATGGTTGGTGCGTTTGTTTGTAACTGAAACGTCCTGGGTTCGAGTCCTGGCATAAGCAACTGTTTTTTTTTTTTTTTAATTTTCCTTTTATACTTATATATTCTATGTTTTATTTTAAAAATAAAATTTTAAATACTAAAAGTGTCTTAAAAAAATTCTATAAAAATTATTTTATGTTAATCTAATAACAAAGTTTACCATACAATTTTTACATTTCCAAAAATAATTTATTTAATATATATTATAAATATTGCAAGTTTATTCAATTATAATTTTAAAATTCTATAAAAATATCTAAACGATCTTATAAATATCCACAAAAATTATTTTTAACTTGTAGATCCATGAGCATTGCAGAAATAAATTTTATTTCAAAAACATCGTTTGTTTCATATTTTTAATTGATTTTTGTTATATTAAATTATAAATAAATCATAATAAATTTATTTTTCAATATTTTTATACCAAAATTTTACATAAATTCTTTTTGTTCGTTTAGAACAGAAATATAAATTTTAATTTGAAATTTCTCTAATTTTAGTATTTTTAAATATTAAAATTTAATCTTTGACAAATAGAAATAAATATACTAAATATTCAATTTTGAGGAATTAATTTTATAAAAAATATTTTCATACTTAATACCCTATAATATGATCATCCTAAATCAAAAACCTACAATAGTATTTTATCTAATTATTTACCTAATTTTTTTAATAACAATTTACCTAATTAATAATTAAACAATTAATTATCCCCAAATTAGGAACCCTAGAACTACTTGTATCCGAAGTTCATTCCCTTACAAATTATCTAATTCTTTAGGTTAATCCTTTGGGATAATTCTAATTCATATCACGTTGTTCGGTAGAGTTTCAAGTTATAACGTGAACTGTGAGTATTTCCTATCCCCTTTTTGCTTTTATTCATTTTTGGGGTGTTACATGTACATTTATAAAAATTACAAATACAAGTTCACATTTTTACAATACAATTCTAGTACTATGTGCATTTTCTTACAAACGTGCTTTATGCTTAGACATTACATGTAGAATACATTTGTACTTAGTGAAATCATTAACATTATACAAGCCGACCTTAACATTGGATAGCGCTATTGGATTGACAACCCGCCTAGGTTGATTCTCCCCCTTTTTCATCGGAGAATCCGTGGTCATTGTTAAGTTATTATCCATTTATTGGATAAGTACACCGCCGTTCATTTAGTACATTATATAGTCACATTTTTTATTTCACTCATTTGTATGATTCATGATTTACATAATTGCATTGTAGCTTTGCACTTGAATTATATAACATTTTCCAACTTACTATATGTATTAAATCTAGGAATGCTCACCAACATTTCATATGTTGACAAAACTTATTTTGTACATGTTTCAGGTGCAGTTTGATCTTAGTACTATAGCATTGGACTTTAGTGCTTGCTTTTAATAAGTTATTTCAAATTTCATGTTTCGTTCAAACTTTTGTATTTTCTTTTTATTTCATCTATGTAAGACAATTTAAATTATTCAAGAATATATTTACATTTTAGTACCATGTGCTTTTGAACAATCGTCACTACGTGACACCTCGATGATTCCGCCATCGGTTGAAGTGTTACAGATTGATATCAGAGCCATGGTTATAGGGAACTAGGTTATTAGATGAAATGGCCTAGACTATAACCGAACTTCAACTTTCATGCATAATATTTCCCTAAATTTCCATTCCCCTCATTTCCCTCTACTTTCCTCCCTCTATCTTTCCCTCCTTCTCCATTTCTTCTCATCTTTCATCATGGTGCATAAAGATGGTGTCCTACAAGGAGTGAAAAGTCTACATCATCATGGAACAGGAGCAGTACCTTTCATGAAGACACTCTTAGGCATAATGCCTACTCTTATTTTACTCCTTCAAAGTTGTGGAGCTTTAATGAGTGTGATGGAACACGTGCAATCTGGAAGGGTGGATGCTTGTACACTGGGTTTTCTGGCATAGGCAAGCATAGTGCATAAATCCAATAAGGGACATGTTATGCTTACCTGGGGATTCCTGGAGTGAGTGTCCACTTATAGGCTAAAGCATGTCTTCTTTGATCACCATTGGGTTCAATTCCTTTGAAAAGTCAACGTTCTTGTTGGGCTTTATAGCTAGACAAGGGCAATCCAAGCATTTTATGCAAGTTTTTCAATAATACTCTCTCGTTTCATATACAATATTTTGTATTTCATGATTTTCATATATTGCTTACAAGTTCATACTTTCATAATCATCTGTACAGTTATACACTTACATTTTCTAATCTCATGATTATTCATTGACTGCCTCATAGATGTCTGCTCGCCGCATGCTCCGTGATGCCAGCCAACGCACTGTTCGTGCTTCTGGACAACGTTCTGATCGCCGCCTCGCATCTTTAGTCGCTGAGCAAATTGCTGCAGTGATCCCAAATCTTGTCAGTGAGTTAACCCAGAATAGTAACAGCGCCAACACAGGGGGTGCGACTCAATTTTGGTGCACTTTCAAACACTTTAACTCCTGCAACCCCACAAAATTCACTGGCGAGGAGGGTGCTACTAGCCTCCTCTAATGGTTTGAAAGCATGGAGAGCACCTTTATGAACAGCGAGTGTCCTGATGAACTATGCGTTCGCTATGCCACCAGTGTCCTTCAAAAGGGGGCATTAACTTGGTGGAACGACGAAAAGCGCAATCAAGGCGCTAATGTTGCTTTATCTTTGTCTTGGGCTGAGGTTAAGGAACTCATGATCGCCAAATTCTGCCCTAGGAATGAAATCAAGAAATTGGAGGATGAGTTTCATTGGTTGAAACAAGACAATGGTGAGAATCTTGCGTATAATACTCGATATCATGAACTCAGCATATTGGTTCCACACATGGTTACCCCGGTCTCTCGAGCAATCGAGAAATATATTGAGGGATTACCTGACCTGATTCAAGACATAGTCACCGGAAGCAAACCCACTACGGTGGAAGAAGCCATCCAGCTTGCAACCTCTTTGACTGACAAGCACGTGAAAAAGGGAAATCTGGTTAGAAAGGGTACTAAGAAACCAGCTGAGAAGATCACCACCCTTACTGTCGAATCATCAAAAGCCGCTTCAGCAAATCCCAGTTCTAACTCCAAGAAGCGGAAATTTGAAAGTAAAAACTATGCTATGGTGGCCCAGTGAACCAGGTTCCAATGGTCCAGACCCCTCCTGCCAAGAAGGTTTATGGGGGAAACTTGCCCAAATGTGCTACGTGTCAATACCATCACCCTTCAAACTATCCTTGTCGCCACTGTACCACATGTGGTAGGTTTGGTCATGTAGTTACCACATGTCGTTCAATGTTTAGACCTCAGCTGGTTAACCCTCAACCAGGCAACCCTCAGCCAGTGATACCTCAACCAGCTCGCCAAAACCCACAACCCATAGCATATGCTCGAGCTTGCTTCAATTGTGGCGATCCAAACCATCTCAAAAATCAATGTCCAAACCTTGTCCCAGCAAACCATGCAACAAATCAAGTGGCACGTGGTAGGGCGTTCAATATCAACACCCAAGAAGATGCTGGTCCTGAGGATGCAAATCTCATTGATCAAGCTTTGGATTAAAATCTTTCTTAACTAACAGATTTCAATATTCACGTCTTTTGCTTCAGTTTTTCCTTGCATTTTGAGTCATGTCTTAGTTTTGGAATAATTTCAAGTTATCATGTTTGGATATTTTTTTTTGGGAAATTTAAATTTTTTTTTCTCTCAACCTTGGTATGCAATGTTTGTATTAATTGCTTTATTTGTAAATGATGATTACACCTAAGGTTGGAAATTGATGAGCTAAGAAATATCAGGAGAACTCGTTCAAACTGATAAATCTATGTCGCATAACACAAATACTTCAAGATACAAACTAAATGTTAAATTAGTTAATATATTTTATTGTGTGCAGATTACATGATCTATGCTATGTAGTTCTATATTATCATATTGCACTATATGTATACTATTTTCATGTTTTTACAAATGTAAAAATTATATAGCAGTTTAAACTATACTCGCACAAAATTTCAAATTACATTCTCTATTTGTATTACGATCACAAGCTGATTTACACACAACACAATCTTAGCTTGAACAATAGTCATTTTTCATTTGCATTACCTTGACTATAGACACCTGATACCCTAAAAAGGTACTAAGGCATGTGAACCAAGAAATTGCTCATATCAAAGATGTCGTGTTAAAGTATTCTTTTTACTCGGCACTTACAAAGGAAGATAGTCCTTAAGTATTCATTTTGACTTGGGGAGAATTTATGCAAATTTCTCTACTCTGTCGCAGTGCATGTCTAATGTCTTATGTTCAAACTCATGACATCTAATTTTCATAGCTCACATACTCCAAATTAGTTATATTGTTTTGAATTAGAGTTGTAGAAGGACATAACACCCTAGTGTAAGGTAAATTGATGAGTCCGGTCCGGAACGTAATCATGAATTTACAGGTACGTTAAGGTAGTGTGAAATTCTATTGTTTTTTTTTTGTAGGCGTCCAGTACATTTTCAAGGTATCAAAGGTGTGGTTGGTTAGCTGCGGTACACCCTATATATAAACACTAATGATGCATTAAAAGTGAGACTGGAAGTTAGACCAGGAACTAACCTCAATTCTCTTGGTAGTTCAAAACGTTGATTCATAGTCTAACTTATTCCTTCCAACCACCCTAACCTTTATCTTCAAGGCCTAGTACTTGGGGTCTTAACCACTGGTAATAATCCTTAGATATATTTAATCCAATTATATCTAACATTCGAGTCCATTCAAGTCAGGTTATCACGCTACCCAAAGCTCTCTTTCTCATTAAACTTGACCATACTCACTATAACATTTACTCGAGTACCCAGAACCCTGTTTATACGTCTACTTGAAGGAATTTCGAGACGAAATTTCTAAAAGTAGGGGATGCTGTGACATCCGTCACCTTTCACTATCATAAGCGTACAACTTTAGTCCCTTTTATTTCTTGTATTTACATTTATAATCCTTGTATTTTGAATTTTCTATTCAATAATAAAAGTTGCGAACTTATTTCTTGCGATTATTAACTATCTACTCGAATCGTTGTCGTAACTCAGAAATTCTTTTCTTTTTATAATAATAATAATAATAATAATAGTAATAATAATAATAATAATAATGTTAGTAATAAACATTGTTTTATTAATAAAACTAATCCCAAAGTAATAACCCAAACCATACCCTTTGTACAATTTTCGGAGCCCAGATAATAAGCCCACTAGATACCCAGCCCAACCAGCCCATTCTCCCTCCTTCCATTCAGCTAAAAAAGGGGGGGGGGGGAGTTTGATACTGCCAAGACTCGAACCCAAGTCAAGAGGATGGGGGCACATCAACACAAACCACTAGACCACATACGCTTTTTTGATAGAATCTAGAAACATTAATTCTTTAAACACACATTAATATCCCAAGCCTTCTTGGACTTTCTTTACTGCACTCGACATTGTTGTTTTTTTTTTCTTTTTCTCTTTTTGACCATTTACCTTTTAATTGATCGCGTGATTGGAGCTCGAATAGGAAGATTCAATCAAATTAATTGTTTCCAACATTATGCACGCGTTATATCAATCAAAACATACCAAAATTTTGATTATTCACTCGTATACATTAACCCACGGTCAAACTTTCCTTTTCGTCGCTTTCGTATGTTATAGTATAAATTGGACTCACCCTTTGGATCTAAATGTGCTGAAAATTATAACCCTACCTTCAAATCTCTCTTTCGTTCACAATAGATCGCGAATTCATAGAAATTTGACTTTTGTTTGACTCGGCTTCTTGGATAATCACAGGCATTGTAAGTATAAATCAGATTCGTGTATTTGTTCTTTGATATAGTGCGAGTAATAACCCCATGGTTTCTGGGGTTATTGTTTGATAATTATCTCAATTGTTAAACTAGGGTTCTTATCATCTTATTTGGGGAAGAAGACTTATAATCGTATATGTTTAAAACTGAAGCAAAATAAAACTAAACACAAACTGATCTTGTAGATCAGATGGTTGGTGCGTTTGTTTGTAACTGAAACGTCCTGGGTTCGAGTCCTGGCATAAGCAACTGTTTTTTTTTTTTAATTTTCCTTTTATACTTATATATTCTATGTTTTATTTTAAAAATAAAATATTAAATACTAAAAGTGTCTTAAAAAAATTCTATAAAAATTATTTTATGTTAATCTAATAACAAAGTTTACCATACAATTTTTAGATTTTTAAAAATAATTTATTTAATATATATTATAAATATTGCAAGTTTATTCAATTATAATTTTAAAATTCTATAAAAATATCTAAACGATCTTATAAATATCCACAAACATTATTTAAAACTTGTAGATCCATAAGCATTGCAGAAATAAATTTTATTTCAGAAAAATCGTTTGTTTCATATTTTTAATTGATTTTTGGATTATTAAATCATAAATAAATCATAATAAATTCATTTTTCAATATTTTTATACCAAAATTTTACAAAATTATTTTTGTTCGTTTAGAACAGAAATATAAATTTTAATTTGAAATTTCTCTAATTTTAGTATTTTTAGATATTAAAATTTAATCTTTGACAAATAGAAATAAATATACTAAATATTCAATTTTGAGGAAATAATTTTATAAAAAATATTTTCATACTTAATACCCTATAATATGATCATTCTAAGTCAAAAACCTACAATAGTCTTTTATCTAATTATTTACCTAATTTTTTTAAATAACAATTTACCTAATTAATAATTAAACAATTAATTATCCACAAATTAGGAACCCTAGAACTACTTGTATCCTAAGTTCATTCCCTTACAAATTATCTAATTCTTTAGGTTAATCCTTTAGGATAATTCTAATTCATATCACGTTGTTCGGTAGAGTTTCAAGTTATAACGCGAACTGTGAGTATTTCCTATCCCCTTTTTGCTTTTATTCATTTTTGGGGTGTTACATGTACATTTATACAAATTACAAATACAAGTTCGCATTTTTACAATACAATTCTAGTACTATGTGCATTTTCCTACAAATGTGCTTTATGCTTAGACATTACATGTAGAATACATTTGTACTTAGTGAAATCATTAACATTGTACACGCCGACCTTAACATTGGATAGCGTTATTGGATTGACAACCCGCCTAGGTTGATTCTCCCCCTTTTTCATCGGAGAATCCGTGGTCATTGTTAAGTTATTATCCATTTATTGGATAAGTACACCGCCGTTCATTTAGTACATTATACAGTCATATTTTTGATTTCGCTCATTTGTATGATACATGGTTTACATAATTGCATTGTAGCTTTGCACTTGAATTGTATAACATTTTCCAACTTACTATATGTATTAAATCTAGGAATGCTCACCAACATTTCATATGTTGACAAAACTTATTTTGTACATGTTTCAGGTGCAGTTTGATCTTAGTACTATAGCATTGGACTTTAGTGCTTGCTTTTAATAAGTTATTTCAAATTTCATGTTTCGTTCAAACTTTTGTATTTTCTTTTTATTTCATCTATGTAAGACAATTTAAATTATTCAAGAATATATTTACATTTTAGTACCATGTGCTTTTGAACAATCGTCACTACGTGACACCTCGATGATTCCGCCATCGGTTGGGGTGTTACAACTGTATATGGTTCCGGGAGGGCTTATAAAATTATTCAAAGAGAGCCTTCAATTTGAAACGTATAGTTGCTTGAAATGCAAAAATCAATTGAACAGGACCATCAAAAGAAAATTTTCAAGCTACAAGCTATGTAGAAACATTTTGACAACAATGCAACGAGCAAACTTTGAAGCTAAGATGTGAAATATTATGAAAAAGCTACATATTGGAGCATTCTGGGATCTTAGATATGAGGAGGTTTTCGTTACATCTTTATCATTGTAATTGGCAACTTTATTTTGATTACATTGTTGTATTGAGTTGAACATATGTTAATTACGATATAGTGTTGGTGTATATGAGATACTATTGCATATTAATGAAAATTTTAGTACTTCAAGCGATGATGCTATAGAGTTGCATCTGAATGTGAAAAAGGTTGCTATATTTCTATTAAAAATATAATAATTGTTGCATTTGAGTGTAATAAAGGTTACATTTTAATGTAGCAAAGGTTGCAATTGAGGTAGCAAATGTTGCATTTGAGTGTTAGAAAAGTTGCATTTTAAAACTAAAAAAGTTGCATCTATAACTTATAATAAAAGAATTGAAGATTGATGAGTTGTCATTCAATGAATGCCTAAGAAAGCCAATTTAATGACATGGCATTCAAGGAGGCATTCTCCTCCTTGAGTTTGCCATGTGTCATGCCATGTGGCAAATAAAAAATAATAATAATATAAAACTTTATCTACTAAATTTAAATTGAGTTATTTTAGGAAAAAAAAAATTTTAACAAATTTAAATTTTTCTCTCTTATGTTTTCTCCCATAATTTTTAAACGTTAATATCTTTTATATACGAGATTTTTTATAGAAAAAAATTACACCAAATTAACGAGCGTTTTATTATCCTTTCAACGAGTACCACAGTGCTATATAAAAAACGGAGAAAAAAACGACTATTTTTTGTGGGGTTTCGTTCATACAGGAAAAAAAACACAAAGTGTTCAGGATATTCATTAATAATGTTTCTTCTTTTAAACCAGGTTCTTATCTACGATGTTGAAATTCAGCCCAATCGCCATGCTTTCATTGGAAATTTACTCTTTTAAAGATGCATAGGTATACTTCATCAAGAGAAGCTAGGAGAAAGAATCGCGCAACACTGCAACACATGGTGTCACCTTATAGCAAGGTTATTTTTTATTTATTTAATTACAAGAGTAATAATTATTACTATTAGTATTAGTATTATTAGAATTGTTATATTTTTCAAACCCGGGACGCTCCTGGGATAAAAGCTAGTCTATACATATAATAAACCAAAGCCATTTTAATGGCATGCACTCAAAAAGGGTATTCTCTCTATTGAGTGTGTCATGTGTCATCCCATGTGGCAAGACCTTTATTTTAGAAAAATAATAATCTAAAATTTAAAAACAAAATTAGATTTTTATCTCTAATGTTTCCTCCCATAACTTTTAAACGTTAATATCTTTTATACACGGGATTTTTTAAAGAAAAAATTGCACCAAATTAACGAGCGTTTTATTATTTTTCCAACGGGTACCATAGTGCTATATAAAAAACGGAGAAAAAAACGACTATTTTTTTGTGTGGTTGGTTTTAATATTAGAGTTATACATTATTTAAGGTTATGCACTATGATAACATGTCATAATATTATGCAATCTCTCTTTAAAAAGATGACACATAGGATGTGATGTGGCAACTCTAGACCAATTAAAAAAATGAATAAATATGGTTTAAATATGAATAAATATGATTTAACATGATCTATTAAATACCTAATCTACTAAATGTAAATATTAAAACTTTATTATTTTCTCTCTCATGTTTCCTCTCGTAACTTTTAAACGTTAATATCTTTTATATACGAGATTTTTTAAAGAAAAAAATTACACCAAATTAACGAGCGTTTTATTATCTTTCCAATGAGTACCATAGTGCTATATAAAAAACGGGGAAAAAACGACTATTTTTTGTAACCCGACAGGTATTGTGTCAGGCTTTGAATTAGTTTAAAAAAAATTGTGGGTTTTGGTCGGGCCTGGGATTAGGTGATACCCGACCCAATTACCCTTTTTTTATATTAGAATAACTTATGACAGAGATTTGTTTAAAATAATAATAATAGTGATAATAGTAATAATAATAATAATAATAATAATAATTAATCATATATTGGTAAGTCATTAATTATGTTGTCATATTAGATATTTTATTATGTCATATTAGATATTTCAATCCGGGACGCTCTCCAACAGGTAATTGCTATATAGATGCCATTTATATAGTTTAGATACTTCTACTTTTATTCACTTTATTTAGATTTCTCAACCCGGGACGCTCCCGGGGTATAAGCTAGTTAGCATATAAAAAGGTTGCACGATAAAAAGGTTGCATTTGAATAGTAAATGCATGTAACACCCTAACCGATGGCGGAAACATCGGGATGTCACGTATTGATGATTGTTTCAGTAGCACATGGTATAAATTGAATTTTAAATAATTTATTCATAACATAAATATTCAAATGAAATAATGTCTAGAAATTCAAATACATGATATCAAGTAATGCAACAACTTCAAATAACTTCAAACAAAAACTTCATGATAATTCCTCATGCATACTCAAGCCTCAGCTTCATTGTTACCTGAAACATGTTAATTTTGAAAATATTTTTGGGTCAACAAAAGTTTGTGAGAGTTATATAGGTTTTGATAATCGAATAAAACTTGTACAATTCAAGTGTCATGGCAAGTCTAGTCCATATGTGAAAACATACTAGAAATAAATCGAGTGCATAATCAACCCTTGTGACTGTTATATTGTGGTACATCCCATACGCTCATGGTTCACTCGATTACGTTATGCGATAACAATCACCCACGCTACCTATGTAGGAGGCACGTATCCGGGTGGGATTGTCAGTCCAATAGATCTATCATTGTATACCGTCGGCTGATCAATGTTAATGATTATGCTAGAATATTGTGCTTACCCTAGTCATGTTTAAGACATAATGCAACATAGAAAAACACATAGACACTTTATGATTGAATTGCATATAGAATGATGTAACATGTTTCACCCCATAAATGGTGATAAATAGAAAAGGGGCTATGTAAAACTCACCTTAGCAAAATGTTATGTCTCGTGAAAAAAATAGAATATGTGTTGCCCAACAATGCCAAGTATTACCCTATAATTAAGGCAATAAATATGTCTAAGTCTTTCTAGTCTACAAATATATTCTAGGGCTTCGAATTGGGGATAAGTGCTCGTTTGATTAATAAATAAAATGTTTGAATAATAAGAGAAATTTGATAAATAAATAAACAAAAGTCTTTTTGTAAATTTTAAATTAAAGATGGCCACAATAATAAGTTTAAAGTATGAAAATAATTTTTATAAAATTATTTTCTTAAAAATAGAATATTAAATCTATTTATTTCAAATTGTCAAAATATAACTATAATATTTAAAAATATTAAATTTACAGAATTATTAATTTAAAAATTGTATTTCTGTTCCAAATAATCAGAAATAATTTATATAAAATTTTGGTACAAAAATATTAAAAAATGAATTTATTATGATTTATTTATGATTAAAACTAACAAAAATTAATTAAAAATATTAAATAAATGATTTTTTAGAAATAAAAATCATTTCAGAAAAGTTTATTGTTATAAAAACTCAGAATAATTTTTGTGGAAATTTATAAAATTGTTTTGATATTTTTATAGAATTTTATAAATAATATAGAATAAACTTGAATTATTTATTATATATATTAAATAAATTTTTGAAAACTAAAAATTGTATGTTAAACTTTTTCACTAGATTAACATAAAATAATTTTTTGTAGAATTTATAAAAGAGTTTTTGTATTTTAAAATGAATTTTTTTAAAAAAATATAAAGGAATATATATATATAGATATATATATAAGTTTAAATAAAAAGAATGTTTTGTTGATGCCATGGTTCGAACCCGGGCCCTTGGCCGGTTCGTTGGTTTTAAATCACAAGCCCAGACCAACTGGTCTGGACCCTGAGAACGTTTAGTTTCTGATCATATTAATTATATACAATAAAGAAAATCAGATTTATATTCAATTAAAAAGAAAAAGTTTAAACCGTTTAAGTGGGATTCGAACCCGCGTGCACATACAAACAAACATCAGACACAACCACCTGATCTAGATCAGGGATTGTGTTTGATTCCAGTTTAATTAAATTATAAACATGTATTAAATCGTGTGCTTCCCCAATTTTCACGATTTCGAGCCCTAGCTTTTACAATCGACTGATTCACACAAAAATAACCCAATTAATCATAGGGTTATTGTTGTGTGATTGCCGAAGAACAAAACCCATATGAAAAACATCACTTACAATAACGAATCGTGTGATTTTTGCTCGGTCAACAGAAATAGTCAAACACGAACAAGAACACTTGAACAGCAGATTTAAATAAGAAATTGGAGATTGAGAGAGATTATTCGGCGATTGTAGAAGGTTTTGTGATGTCCAATTTATAGGGAGAGGGTCTGGATGAATGAATTGGTAAGTTTGACCCTCATAAAGACGATGACGCGGTCGATTGGCCATAATTGGAACGAATTGATGATGATTGTTTGTGTGTTGTACGCGTAATAGACCGGTAATCACAAAAACATACCAATTCTAGATCAAAAACGCGTTTGATTATGGCTAATTATGGTAGATTGTGTCACAGTTGACTTTCCAAGTCAACTGTGAAGAATCTAAACACGTGATATAATAATTGTTTGTTGGGAATAGAACCAGATGTGTGTGTAGACCAGATGGTTGAGCCTGTTTGTGTTGTGACCCGGCTTGGGGCGCGGGTTCGATTCCCGGCCCAAGCATTATTTTTTTTGACATAAAATCTTTATATATATATATATATATTATATATATATATATATAAATATTATAGTATAAGGGTTCCAAATACAACACAATAATAATTAGAAGCGAATAATAATAATGAAACTTGACGTTTTTTATTCATGATAATAGTAACGTACAAGTATAAATGCGTAATGTTACAATGCAACCCTATGTAAAATGGTTGCATTATTTAAGAAAAAAGGTTGCCTTAGGCCTAATGCAACCTTTTCAATGCCTAATGCAACATTTTACTGGGGTTGCATTAGTTTCATTTTCTTGTAGTGCCAGCTCATTAATTCATGTATACAACTCCCAATCTCATTAATTTGTTCCTTATTTCTAACGTGTTTGACCATACATTGGTCAAGTGATTGAAACCTTCCTTAAACAACAATGGTGCTATAAGGTGATGTTTGGCTCTCCATTTGTGGAACTCCTTTTGACTTATGACTTATGGGGAAAAGGAGAAAATGGGAGAAAAATGTTTGGGTAATGGTTTGGAAAAGGACTTTTGGAAGATTTTGGCCTTTGAAAAGGAGAAAATGGGGCAAAAGTCATAAGTCACAATTTGTGACTTATGAGGAAAAGGAGCTTTTGAGGATGGAGAAGTCATAAGGAATTTTGGAAAAGTTTAGCCAAACATGGCCTAAATCAAACCCTTATTTTCACTCAAACTTGGCCAGAAACTGAACTCTCTCGCACTCTCTCCATCACACTTCTGTCTTCCCCACAACACCCGAGCCATCAGGCTTCTCCGCTAACCACCCTCATCCCCTTCCAAACATGCAAGCTTCCCCCTCCCTTCTCTGCACTCCTCCTTTCACCCACACAACCACCGAGCCACCTACCATTTCATCTCCTTCCCTCGAGACCACCGTCCGGCCCCCTCTTCGGTCACCGGTGGTACCGCAACCACCGTGACGCAGCAGCAGCGCCGCACCTTTCTGGCCAAACATAGCAGCAACCGGTAATCATCCTTGCTTTCGTTTCTTCTTTTTTTTTACCGTCAAGGTGTTGTGGCGGTCTCGTGGTGGTAACAGCAGGTTGGGTTTGGTTGGTAGTTATTCCGGTGAGCCTCAATACAAACCGGTGATTAGTTGTCTTCTTTTCTGGGTTTAATCTGGTCATTGTTGGTTCCGATCAAATCTGGACAATAGGTTCTAGATGCTTGAAGGGGGTTTGTTTTGATGTTGGTTCAAGCTCGATAGTCAGTCGTGACCGGTGGTGAAGGGCCGAGAAGAAACAAGCAGCAGTAACAGGTCTCAATTATTGTTATTTCTTTTTCGGTCCACGTTCGTTCAAGAGCTGCAACAATAGTAGGTTGGAATGACGGCTCTTGTTCGTTATTCTTTCGGGTAAACAGTTTAAGGCCTCGGTCAATAGGTTGACCTGGTCAAACCGGGTCAGCTTAGTCAAGATGGTTCTCAGGTCAGTTTTGAGTTCAGTTATACCCGGCCAACATCTTACAACCATAGTCAACCATGGTCAACCTTTGGTCAAACATTCCAGATTTGGTCAACACGTATTTCGAGACAGGAACGTGTCGGTTCATGAGTCCATTTACTGGAAGGTATAACGCGCCGTGGCTTTCATCTAAGTATTTTAATTTTTTTGTATTTCTTTATATATATATAAATCGTAAAACTTAAACGAACCGAGTCGACTTATAACGAAAATAATTATTCTTATTGGTAAGCTTGTACGAGTCGAGTAATGACTAGCCTACATAAACATATATTGTTACGAGAATTATCTAAATGGTGAACTATATAAATAATGTATTAATTTTCAAAGCGCATGGTTTACTTTCATTTTAGCTTTAGAAAGTTAATCACTTGTCACGCATAAAAGCTTAGTTAGATCATGATTTGTAATATAAATTCTGGACAATTGAGTTTTTGGGAAGATATAGACAACTTCAGTTGTCAGGTCTGTAAAAAAAAAAAAAACAGGGGAGACTCTGCCCAAATTTTTACAAAATATAAGGAACGTATCGAGCATTCAAATCTATGTTTTTGTACAACTAAAGCTACGTATTACAAGTAAATTCTATTAGCAAACCTTACTTTATCATACTAGAAATATATATATACACTATCCAACTTACGAAACAGGTTAACATTCGAGTCAAGTTATACAAATATTATCTATACTTACTATATAGTGTACCAGGTTAGAGTCCCGTGGGGACCCACGGTTCATCCGAAAGTAAAATAAAAAAAGTAGGAAAATAAGAATTCTATTATGCAATTTGTTTCGGTTACTAAATGTTTGATAATGCAACATGTATGAATTTTGATGTTAAATGCAAAATGTCATCTAAGAGTTTAATGCAACGAACTGATGGATATATCGAGTAAGTAAAGTTTAATTTGACAACTGCAAACTACATAGCATACTATCACAATATCACACATTACATCATTTGGGTAATATCTATATTCTAATCATAACTAAGCTTAAGCATAGAACACTTATCATTTAGTTGGGGCTTAACGAACTTCAACCAATATCACACATTACATCATTTGGATAATATCTATATTCTAATCATAACTAAAATTAAGCATAGAACACTTATCATTTAGTTGGGGCTTAACGAACTTCAACCAATGGTCCATTTTCATTACTTCAATCAAAATCTTCCAAGTCTTCCTCATTGATAGCTGGTTTTTCACCTTCGAAGTTGTTATCATTGTCATCACAATCCTCGAAATGCAGCTTATTTTCAATAATTTATGAAAACCTCCACCATTGTATTCCATATTTGTGTTCTACATAAAATATAGTTGTTGTAAAGATATGGATACGGTGATGAGTAAATCAAAAAACAATCCTTAACCCACTTACTTGAATGGGTAGCTTAAATTTTACATGCTATCTCTCTAATGGTTCAAACCGATTACATAGCTAAAAAACAACTAATAAGAAAATGGGTCCAATGTCACATGCTGTAATATAAATTTCCTATATTTTATTAAAAAAAAATAGACACCAAAAGGATCAACCCCAGATCCATTTCAACATGTAGCCAAAAGAACCCATTGTACACACACTTTAAGCAACTTTTGACATGTTACAAAATGCCGCCAAAAAAGTCATTATTTAAACTGTGCAAATATAGTACTTAACAATTAAAAATCTTAAAAAATAACATCAAAATCATAATCAATCATTCAAATCAATCATTCAAATCAATGGCATTAAAATAATCCGCGTTTGAAATTGCCTTACCCATTATATACAAATTTTTATTGACATCTAAAAATTAGCACACTTAAAATTAGCACACTTATTGAAATCAAGATGATGATTATCGTTTAGTGACAATTGATTAAAGAAAAGTCGTAATATCAAAATGAAAGTCGGTCAACAATGTTAAAATGAAATTCGTAATATTAGTAACATCAATAAATACGATTAAAAATCTTAATAAATAACATCAAAATCATAATCAATCATTCAAATAAACGACATTAAAATCATCTGCGTCTCAAAATTCCTTACCCATTATATACAAATTATCATTGACATATTTAGTAATCATTATTAGTTGTGATTGAAGTAATATAATTATTTAATAGAAAGTAACATTTTGAAAATTTATATTATCATTTAATTTCGTTGTTAAAATTGGTATGATGATTAAATGATTTTATTATTTGTTAAGGTTTATATAGTATTGATGTATCTCGAACAATTCTGCAAAATCAGAAATGCTATGCCTCGATTGACGTGATCAAGTAGGAATTTATTTATATATTTGAATTATAAAAAATGGAAGGATTGGTAATTGACGTGAATTGGTCAACAACGCTTAAAATTAACACAATCAAACTCAAAGACATAAACTCAAAGAATTGGCCTCCATCAAATTAACAAAAACGTAAAAAGTTTTTACACAAATTGGGTCAACAATATTAAAATTAAGGTCGTAATATTAGTAATAACATTGAAAATTATCTTGAATACATTATATATTTTTGAAAACTGTTAAATAGATTTGAATTATATTTATTGGGGAAAGATCTTGTACAAAGTGTTTTTTTGTAAGAACTGTGAGAATCAAATGAGGGTATTTTTTTCGAAATTTTTTTCCCATATTGTTAAACATATATTATAGTATTGAAATCTAAAACAACAAAAAAATAAATAAATTTTGGTGTAGAGTAATTACGTAATTACTGTTGTAGAGAATTACATAATTACTCTAGTGTAAACTAATGTATTTACTTTAATGACGTAATTACACTAAAAAAATTTAATTTTTTTTGTATTATTCATCTAGAAAGTATGTTTAAGCACATGGGAAAAAAATTCTAAAAAAAATAAATCCCCCCCCCCCTTGATTCTCACAGTTCTCACCAAAAAAACACTTTGTATTTGATCTTTACTCTATATTTATTATTAAAAGAATAATAAAAGTGTAGGAAAATAAATATACACTCCTATCTTCGGATTATATTTAAATTATAAACTGTTAAATAGATTTAACATTGTTAAATAGATTTAAATAAATGTTTAAAGGAAAGTCATATATGTTTAAAAGAATATCGTTTCATGACAATTGATTAAAGGAAAGTCTTTGAATTATAAAAAATGGAAGGATTGGTAATTGACGTGAATTGGTCAACAACGCTTAAAATTAGCACAATCAAACTCAAGGACATATAGTCAAAGAATTGACCTCCATCAATTTAACAAAAACGTAAATAGTTTGTACTCATATTCCGTCAACAATATTAAAATTAAGGTTGTAATATTAGTAATAGCATTGAAATTTATTATGAATACATTATTTATTTTAGGAAACTGTTAAATATATTTAAATTATATTAATTATTAAAAGAATAATAAAAGTTTATGAAAATAAATGTACATTGTTATCTTCGGATTATATTTAAATTATAAACTATTAAATAGGTTTAACATTGTTAAATATATTTAAAAAATGTTTGAAAGAAATTCATATATGTTTAAAAGAATATCGTTTCATGACAATTGATTAAAGGAAAGTTGTAATATCAAAATTAAAGTTGGTCAACAATATTAAAATGAATTTCGTAATATTAGTAATATCAATAAATAAGATTAAAAATCTTAATAAATAACAACCAAATCATAATCAATCATTCAAACCAATAACATTAAAATCATCTTAAATAATATTAAAACTTTTCATAAATAACATCAAAATCATAATTTAAATTTCAAAAATCAACGACATCTTGTGGAATAGTAAAACTAAATGGGATTAGTATTAGTAATTATTAGTAATTAGTAATATATTCGTAAAAATAGTAATAGAAAATTTTAATTCAGTCAATACGATATAAATGGGATTAAAATTAAAAATCGTAATATTAGTTTTAGTATTAGTAAAAAATTCGTAATTTAATTCGGTCAATAAAAAATAAATGAGATTAAAATTAAAAATCGTAATATTAGTATTAGTAATATATTCGTAAATTAATTCGGTCAATAATAAATAAATGAGCTTAAAATCGTAATATATAACATTAAATTCGCTCAATTATTATTAATGTCATTAAAACTCATAATAAATATCATTAGAAATGAATAAATCCTATTAATTGCAGAAAACACCAATAATAATTCGAACAAATAGTAATATAAATAATATTAAACATAATTTCATAAATATAGATTAAACATAATTTTATAGTAATATTAATATAAATAAATGAGATTAAAAAATCGTAATAAATAACATTCAATTCGGTCAATTATTATTAATGTCAATAAATCACATTAATTCTAACATACTAAAAATACATTAAAATGATTAAATCTTATTAAACATAAATTCGAAAAAAAGTAATATAAATAAATGAGATTAAATTTTTTAATAAATAACATTAAATTCGGTCAATTATTATTAATGTCAACAATTAATATTAAATATCTTAATAAATAACATTAAAAATGATTAAATCTTATTAATTGCAATCAAGACTAATCATAATTCGTATGTGGAAACGGTAACGTCATTGCATATGATGTTTTTAGATAACAGAAATTTGTTCATGGCCTTCGACACAGTCTGGAAAGACACGTATAAAAAAATCATTTTATAAAATGAAATAGGCATTTTTACACAAAAAACTAACAAACATACGAACACGGGTGACGAAGGGTCATGCAAAACCTTGAAGAATTGAGAACCTTTGTGATAAGATATAATAATGTTGGTGTGTTCGGAGGAGATCCTGTTTTTTAAAATAAGTAAAACATAGAATGATTAAGTCCATTTAAAGGTAAATCCGACTCACTGTATATTAAAATTAAAAATGGCAATATTAGTATTAGTAATATATTCGTAAATTAATTTGGTCAATTCGGTCAATAATAAATAAATGAGCATAAAATCATAATATATAACATTAAATTCGGACAATTATTATTAACGTCATTAAAACTCATAATAAATATTATTAAAAATGAATAAATCCTATTAATTGCAGAAAACACCAATAATAATTCGAACAAATAGTAATATAAATAATATTAAACATAATTTCATAAATATAGATTAAACATAATTTTGTAGTAATATTAATATAAATAAATAAGATTAAAAAATCGTAATAAATAACATTCAATTCGGTCAATTATTATTAATGTCAATAAATAACATTAAGGGGCTGTTTGGTTAATTAAGTGCTGAATCATTAAGATGGTCGGAATGGTTAAGAGGCTCTGAATGGTTAAGTGCTGAATCATTCAGCATCTCTTATTAGCTTAATGGTTCAGCACTTAATCATTCCATTCAGATGCTGAAACAAACAGTCTGAATGCTGAATGATTCAGACCTGAATGATTAAGCGGCTGATTAATAGGCTACCAAACAGCCCCTAATTCTAACATACTAAAAATACATTAAATTGATTAAATCTTATTAAACATAAATTCGAAAAAAAGTAATATAAATAAATGAGATTAAATTTTTTAATAAATAACATTAAATTCGGTCAATTATTATTAATGTCAATAATTAATATTAAATATCTTAATAAATAACATTAAAAATAAATAAATCTTATTAATTGCAATCAAAACTAATCATAATTCGTATGTGGAAACTGTAACGTCATTGCATATGATGTTTTTAGATAACAGAAATTTGTTCATGGCCTTCGACACAGTCTGGAAAGACACGTATAAAAAAAATCATTTTATAAAATGAAATAGGCATTTTTACACAAAAAACTAACAAACATATGAACACAAGTGACGAAGGGTCATGCAAAACCTTGATGAATTGAGAACCTTTGTGATAAGATATAATAACGTTGGTGTGTTCGGATGAGATCTTGTTTTTTAAAATAAGTAAAACATAGAATGATTAAGTCCATTTAAAGATAAATCCGATTCACTGTAGATTAAAATTAAAAATCGTAATATTAGTATTAGTAATATATTCGTAAATTAATTCGGTCAATTCGGTCAATAATAAATAAATGAGCTTAAAATCGTAATATATAACATTAAATTCGGTCAATTATTATTAATGTCATTAAAACTCATAATAAATATCATTAAAAAATGAATAAATCCTATTAATTGTAGAAAACACCAATAATAATTCGAACAAATAGTAATATAAATAATATTAAACATAATTTCATAAATATAGATTAAACATAATTTTGTAGTAATATTAATATAAATAAATGAGATTAAAAAATCGTATTAAATAACATTCAATTCGGTCAATTATTATTAATGTCAATAAATAATATTAATTCTAACCTACTAAAAATACATTAAAATGATTAAATCTTATTAAACATAAATTCGAAAAAAAGTAATATAAATAAATGAGATTAAAATTTTTAATAAATAACATTAAATTCGGTCAATTATTATTAATGTCAATAATTAATATTAAATATCTTAATAAATAACATTAAAAATGAATAAATCTTATTAATTGCAATCAAGACTAATCATAATTCGTATGTGGAAACTGTAACGTCATTGCATATGATGTTTTTAGATAACAGAAATTTGTTCATGGCCTTCGACACAGTCTGGAAAGATACGTATAAAAAAATCATTTTATAAAATGAAATAGGCATTTTTACACAAAAAAACTAACAAACATACGAACACGGGTGACGAAGGGTCATGCAAAACCTTGAAGAATTGAGAACCTTTGTGATAAGATATAATAACGTTGGTGTGTTCAGATGAGATCCTGTTTTTTAAAATAAGTAAAACATAGAATGATTAAGTCCATTTAAAGGTAAATCCGATTCACTGTATATCTATCAATACCGATTTAAAAAGTCGGTATTTCTAATGAATATTCATTAACTTACCATTTATACTGGCAATTGATTCTATATTTTGAATAATATACAAATGAATGCTTTATTGAATTTATTAAATTTGTATAGTAAAATGGTTACTTACCATTCTCTATTTAGTATTTTGGGAGATAAGATACATAAATATAACTTCTAAAAATAAGATTCGTCTACAGTTGTTTATATTTGATGTTTTACAATGACATCAAGACTATTTTTAGTAGGAGAAGTCAACATTGTTATTAATGTGATTACAGAAAATTAGTGTGCTTATATGGTATTAACAAAATTTGTTTTTGTTTTATTAGAATCCACTTATATACATAAACGTCCATTACAATTATTTTTATATAATTAATATTACTCATAAATTCAAAATTGTTAGTGCATTGACGTTTTGGGTAAAAAAATTAATGAGATTAAATTATGGTAAGCCTAAATTACGGGTTAAATTGATTCATAATTACAGATTAAATTGATTCTTAATCAATCATACATAAATTCGGTCAATAAACTATGGTAAGCTTAAATTACGGATTAAATTGATTCATAATCAATCATTAATGCAAAAAAAATGATTAAATTGATTCATAATTACGGATATGATTGATTCATAATCAATCATACATAAATTCGATCAATAAATTATGGTAAGCCTAAATTACGGATTAAATTGGTTCATAATCAATCATACATAATAAAAAAATGATTAAATTAATATTTACGGATTAAATTGATGTGTCATCTTACTGATTAAATTGATTAATAATTATCAAAAATAATTTCGTACTAAAATTAAATTCGTCTCATTAAATTATGGTAAGTCTAAATTACGGGTTAAATTGATTCATAATCAATCATATATAATAAAAGATTGATTAAATTGATTCATAATTACAGATTAAATTGATTCATAATTACCAACAATAATTTCGTATTAAAATTAATTTTCTTCTCATTAAATTATGGTAAGCTGAAATTACGGGTTAAATTGATTCATAATCAATTTAATGAGACATAATTTCGTAAAATAATTTAATGAGACAAAAAAATCGTAATAAATTTAATAAGAGTTATTATAGTAAACCGAATTTAATAAGGCAAAAAAATCGTAATAAATATTGTAAATTTCGGTCAATTATTATTAATAATAATAAATAATACCAAACAACCGTAATAAATATGGTAAATTTCGGTCAATAGTAATATAATTTAATGAGACAAAAAAATCGTAATAAGTATGGTAAATTTCGGTCAATTATTATCAAGGACAATAAATAATATTAAACAATCCTAATAAATATGGTAAATTTCGGTCAATAGTAAATATAATTTAATGAGACAAAAAACAATCCTAATAAATTTTGGTCAATGAATTTCGGTCAATAGTAATATAATTTAATTAAACAATCCTAATAAATATGGTATATAAAACGATTACATAAATATGGTATATAATAGATATGGTAAATTTAGTTTGACACATTAAAAACAATATTAAAAAATAAAGAATCGTTTTAAAAAATTAATTAGTCATATGAACTTGAAAATAAGAAAATACCAAGACTGTTGACGCAGGGTCATGCAAAACCTTCAAGAATTGAGAACCATTGTGATAAGTCATAATAGCGTTTGTGTCTTTGGATCAAATCCTGATTTTCAAATATATATGTAAAACCGATTCAATATATATGTAAAAAACACTGATGACAATTATATGTACATCTATCTATTCATCATCCTAACGGACTTCTTAAAAAATATCAAATGACCCAAAGATTCAAATGAATACAACTAAATGAATCCATAAAATGTAAATGAATAAAACTGAGCAAAACATCGATTTACATATAACCATAATATTAACTAAATAAATACGTTTGAAAATAGTATAGAACGGAATTTAGAAATCTTTCTATTGGTATACGTATTACTCATCATCTACGAAACTTTCATCATCTCATCCAAATCAGAAACTTAATCGTAAACAGTTTAGATACTTATGTTAATAAAAAAACGTGTTGATCATTACAAAAAAACCGATTGTATTTTGTAGAAGGTTGATGTAATACGATTGTGATTTTTCTGTGTAGTAAAAAGAAAATACATAACCGATTGTATTTCTCTCTGATGTAATATGATTGTAAGCAGTTATGTATCAATCTCATCCAAATCAGAAAATTGATAATAAAACAATTTCGACACTTATGTTAATCGTAAAACGTTTTGATCATTACCAAAAAACCGATTGTATTTCATAGAAGATTGATGTAATATGATAAATATATGATTAGATGGACAACATACCTTGCAAAAAGAACAATGAGAAAGGAATGAGGAATGAGAAAGGAATTAGGATATGAAGGATGAACAATTTATTATCATATTATCATATTATGAATGAGAAAGGAATTAGGATATTATGAATGAGAAAGGAATTAGGAATTAGGATATGAAGGAATGAGAAAGGAATTAGGCTAGGAAGGAGGAAGAATGTTTTAAGATACAAATGGATGGTGAGAAAACAAAAAAAAAAAAAGAGGTTTATATACTACATTTCATGGAGCTCCATTTACCATTTGGATCCTAGGAGACCCTCTCAAAAGCTAGGATTCAACCCCAGTGTTTTCATTTATTATATAGATAGATTCTGGTCGGGCAATATCGTCATTTTATATTTATTTATATGAGCAAAAAATGTAATTTCATTATATTGGTAAGACCAATTTAATATGAAAATTTAATACAAGTCAATTTCATTTATAATTTCCTTTTTTATTAATTTTGTTTTTGTTTTTGATATAACATTTTTTAAGACATATACACAGAACTCTCTCTTTTCTCACCCTTAAGTTTAATCTTTCCTTCACTCTTTGCCAGCCGACACTATCACCCACCAATACTATACCCTAACATGAGAACCCCTTGGTCATAGTTTAACGAGAAAAAATAACTGGGTTAGGGTAAAAGGACGTAACATGTAAGGGTTTGTAAATACAAAGTAAGTTTTCTGTAATTTATGTTTTTAAAGGACATGATTTCCAACCCGCTATAAACATAAAGGGTCATTTTTGTAATTTACTCTTTTAATCTTTAAGACGCTCATTAACTATGTATATACACACATCTACGTCGGTTCACCTCCTTTCCGGTGCCTCCTCATTGCAAAAAGAACTATTCACCTCCTTTCCATCAACACACCCTTTAAACCACCATTGGGTGCGATTGATCACATCTTCAATCAATGTGCTTCTTTTGATATCCCTAATCGGTTTTAACCATAATTTATTTTTCCCTTCCATTTACCAATTGAATCATACTTTATACCCTTCGCAATAGCATCATGGTTTCTATATGGACGGAGTTGATAAGAAGACAGGTCGAATCACAGGTGATGTTTGTGTGTTTACAGCCGGTGGTTGAATTTGGAGGTCCCACAAACCAAATTTTTGGAGTGCAATAAGAACACATTAAATGTGTGGTAATCGCTTTGATTTAGCTAATGTTTTCATGAAATCTTCTCTTTTTAGGGTTTTATTTCTTTGTTACAACACATATAGCATATACTTTTTTTAAACAAAAAAAAGGTAATAGACAAGATATGGGGCAAAATATTGATTGTAAGTTTATTAGTTAATTTATATCAGATGTTTTGTTATTGTTAGTTATTGATAGTTATTGATGTTAGCAATCATTTATATTATTGGGAAATTAATAATTTAGTTGGGTTAGGTAGAGGAATCAAATATGAAATCTTTGTTTAACACATCATAAAACATGTTTAAAACTAAACGGAATTGTTTAAATTCAGATACATGGCCTAAGTGAAGATGTTCCTTCGGCGATTACTAAGTTAAGGCTAGGCAAATTCTTGATAGTAGAGCAATTCCTACTGTTGAAGTTGATTTGTATACTAATAAAGGAATTTTTAGAGCTTCTGCTCCAAGTAGTGCTCCTTTAGAATGTAAGTTCTCTCATGCTTTGTGATTTAGGATAGTTAATTATATCTGTTAGTAGTGGTTGGAGTGATGTTTTCGAGTTATACACATTAGCAAACTTGGTTAAAAATTAAGAATTAGTAACTTCCGTTGAAATGTAAGATGATGATGGTACTTTTATTATTTACTTAATTACTTGCAACATATAAGGAGTCGCTTTGATAAACCAGTGGCCATAGATTTGACCGGATGTCTAACCATGTTATAAAACATAAGGTGATTTTTATTACATTTTCTTTGATACTGCAGTTTATCTCCTCCAAAAAATAACTAGAGTGCGAACTTCAATTAGATAGAATTAGAATTAGAATGATTTTTGTTGTTTAACTTTTGTACATTGACAATTAATTAATGGATTTTGATTGTTTAACAAGTAAGGAATACGTTTATATTACGCTCACCAAAAGAGGATCAGCAACATCCGCTGCTGTAAATTATAAATTGTCGACTCCACTGCAGCGTGCGAGCTCACTATACAATATCCCGCCCGCATAAACAAATTTTGTACCAGAAACACACGTAGGGGCTCGAATGTAACATATTATTACTTAGGTGCTTTAACCAACCGGCTTAGATTGTTACCTTACTTTCCTTATCGTTTAGACGGTGCTTCAAATCAAGCAGAAAACAAACAGCGAGCCGATTAACCAAACAACGTGCAGTCCCGCTGCAACGCGCGGGCTCCTGCTAGTTTTCTTAAATGTGTCCTTAACAATTACTTCAAGACGCGACTCTGAATATAATATATTAAAGTATTTACTTCAAGTAACTATACATACGAATATATTTTGTGAAACCAAAACAAGTCCTATCGGTTCGTTAAGTCATACACACTTTAAGATGCGCATTCGTTCAATGCGAGTCTAGGTAGTTGAATAAGCTATCTTTACAACCAAGAAATGAATTAAACTCATTTGCATTAGAAATTAAGGCGTCCTATATTGGTAATAGGGCACAAGATGTTCAATTAATTCAAGTTCAGAGTTTGTTTTGCTTGTACCTACACAGTGAATTTCAGGTGAGTTTACATAGCCCCTTTTCACTATTTTACAATTTTTGGGGTGAAACATGTTACATTTTCAAATGCAATTCAACATAAGTACCTATGTGTGATTTCTATGTTACATTATGTCTTAAACAATACTTTGGTAAACACAATTAGACTAGCGTAATCATTAACATTGCGCAAGCCGACGATACACAATGATAGATCTATTGGATTGACAACCCCACCCGGATACGTGTACGTCCATTATGGGTAGCGTGGGTGATTGTTATCGAACACATAAACACAAACGAGTGAACCATATGCGTATGGGATGGACCACGATAATCATGTCACAGGGTTTGATTATGCAAACGATTTACCGAGTAGTTTTGTTTTCACATATGGACTAGATTTGCCATGACACTAGAATTGTACAAGCTTTTATACTCATGATACAATATTCAAACCTATGTAATTCTCACCAACTTTTGTTGACCCAAAATATTTTCAAACTTAACGTGTTTCAGGTTATAACTTTGCTTGAAGATTAGAGTTAATGCTTGAAGATTTATATTTAGTGTTTCTCATTTGATGTACAGATTCTTTTAGAACAATTGTATGTAATTTAATTAATTGATTATTGAAATTTTATTATTTACCATGAGCTACTGAACAATCGTCAATACGTGACATCCCGATGTTTCCGCCATCGGTTGGAGTGTTACACTTAGTAGTTAGGTTTTCCTTTTTTTTTTTTTATGTAAAGAGGCTGGGGTTCAAGATTAACTTTTTCTTCGGCCTTAAATGGTAGGGTGTTCGATTCAGGTAAGTTAGGATCGAACCAAAAATTATCCACTTTGATTCGAACCTTGTTTCTACTCTTGTTTTAATTGTTTGGATACCACGTGCCTTTATCATCGAGCAATTTTCAAGCTTCGACTTAATTTATCACACCCTAAAATAATCATAAATGGCAAATATTTACCGAAATAAACCAACTTTTATTGACTGATCCGGGGAACAACACATCCCGGTCATTAATGTTCGAATTAAAAAACAAACATATGGGGAATGGCACATCCCTTTTTGCAAAATAAATTCGTGAAATGTTAATTAAAAAGACAGCTGGTGGTGCTCACATATAGCACTTCTTTAGATGAATTCCGTTCCAGGTACGAGGCACGTCTCGTCCATCGAGCGTTTGGAGGGTGTAGGCAGCTTTCCCTCTAGTGATTTTGATCAAGTACGGCCCTTCCCGTGATGTGGCCATCTTTCCTTTTTCGATCCCGGTTGCCTTTTTGCACCAGAACACATTGTCACCGGGTTTGAACCGGACTTCTTTCACCCTTGAGTTGTAAAAATTCTCCAACTCTTTTTATACCGGGCCTCTTTGATGGCCGTTGTTTCCCTTTTCTCTTCAAGTAGGTCTAGATTCATGCGGAGTTCTTGGTCAAAGTTTTCAACACACTGGCCTCAGAGGGATTGGGATCCAATTTCAACGGGGATCACTGCCTTAGTTCCATAAGTCAAACTGAACGGAGTTTCACCCGTGCTTGTTTTTTTCATGGTTCGGTGGGCCCACAGGACATTAGGGAGCTCGTCCACCCACCCGCACTTCTTTCTTCCCAACCGCTTCTTGATCCCTTCGATCAGGCTTCTATTGATCCATTCAACTTGACCATTTTTCTGCGGATGAGCCACCGAGGCAAATGACTGCTGAATGTGTAAATCTTAACACCACTTTTTAAAGGGATTATCAGCAAATTGCTTCCCGTTATCACTGATGATGGTTTGTGGTAGCCCAAAATGGCACACTATCTGCTCCCATGCAAACTTCTTGACTTCTTTCCCGGAAATTTAGGATAGAAGTCGAGCCTCAACCCATTTCGTGAAATAATCTAGGGGTGAGCAAAATTAACCGTCATAACCAATAACCGAACCATAACCAACATAACCAAACTGGTTTTAACCGATAACCGACATAACCAAAGGTTACGGTTATGAAATTTCTTTAACCGACCGAGTGGTTATGGTCATGGTTTTGAAACTTTGGTTAACTAATATAATCATAACCGAACCGAACTTCTAGTTTTAAGACTATGTTTTATGTTTTACATTAACCATGTAGAGGTTTTCTACTAAAATAAAAGTATGCTAGTAACAACACAATCTTAATGTAAGTGGCCTTTATTTTAATAAAGAAGTAAACTTAGGCTTAAATAAGTTTTTTTATTGTCTAAAAAAATCTTATTAATAAGGATGACCCATTCGTAGTTTAACAAAAAAAAAATGTAATCTTGTTAGTGTTATTAAAAAAAACTTAGACTAAGTCCACCATCATAGATTCCATTTTTTATGTTGTCGACCCATACGATTTTAATTTTTAAACTTTAGGCGAAAGTTAGTTTTAGTTGAAGTTTATGGTTAATAACCGAAATGACCATAACCGAATTCATAACCGATTAACCATAACCGAAGTTTGGTTATGGTTATGGTTAAGGAAATCCCATAAACGAAATAGTGGTTATGGTTATGGTTAATGGTAAAAACCAAACCAAACCGACCCATGCACACCCCTAAAATAATCCACAACAACTAGCAAAAACTTCATGCCTCCATTGGATTTGGGAAATGGTCCGACAATATCAATGCCCCACTGCTGAAAAGGCCATGCCGCGAAAACAGGGACAAGATTGTTCTTAGCTTGGAGACTGACTGGCGCATGCTTCTGATATTCTTCACATTTTTGGAGTTCTGACACGGCGCTATTGTGCATGCCCGGCCAGAAGTATCCGGCATTCATTACCTTAGTCACCACCATTCTTTGACGTGCATGAATACCACATATTCCATGGTGAATTTCCTGGATGATATATGAAGCCTCATCCTAGTCTACACATTTAAGGAGCGGGCCTAAGAATGTTTTCCGGTATAACTGACCATCGACTATTCGGTATTGGAGCGCCTTCACCATTAGTTTCCGGGCCTTTGCTTTATCTTCAGGGACAACGTCGTTCGCCAGATACTGGACTATTGGAGTCATCTAGGTATCCAATGCTGGGGTGACTGATAGTTCCGCAGCTGTTTGGACAGACGGGCCTTGTAGAACTTCCATATGTACTTCTTGGTTCATGATATCGGTGGTCGAAGCAGCCAGTTTGCTTAGAGCATCTACTTTCTTGTTTTTGCTTCCCAAAATATGGACCACCTAACAAGCTTCGAACTACTTCATCAAATTTTTTGCCTGCATTCCAAGATAATTGTTAGTCATTTTCTTTGGAGTTAAATTACCTTTTTGCCCATCTAGAATTCATTATATAGTACTATAGATAACAAACATTTCCTCATGCCCTTATAACCCCCTCACATCTTTCACTCCTTCATGTCCGTATCCTAACCACCCAAATTATTTCTCTTCAAATTCATTCTCTTTCACCACCACTCAAATCCTTTCTCCCCATCTCCGTCGTCCATTCCCCTAACCCAACATCCTCAAGACCACCATCTTTCACAACATTCGCAACCGTCTCAACCGCCACCCCCAAACTCACATCTAACTCAAAATGGGTTGTGGATAGCTGGAAAGCCAAAAAGGCTCTCCAGCTTCCGGAGTACCCGGATCAAAATGACCTTGAGTCGGTCCTCCATGCCCTTGAAGCGTTCCCCCCTATTGTATTCGCGGGGAAGCTAGGAACCTGGAGGGCCGACTTGGTGAGGCCGCCCTGGGGAAGGCATTCCTATTATAGGGTGGCGATTGTGCTGAGTGTTTTAAGGAATTTAATGCGAATTATATTCGCGATACGTTTAGAGTTATTCTTCAAATGGATGTCATCTTGATGTTTGGTGGCCAAATGCCCGTTATCAATGTTTGTTATCATTTTTTCTTTTTATACATTTTTGGACGAATACTCGTGGATGATGACCTGACGCGTCTGCCAACACGTGTAACACGACCTTTTAGGTCACCCTTATCTTATTTTACGATTGAACCCAATGATTTTATTATATAAAAAATAACTTTATCCCGATTGGCTAAATAAAAAAATTATAAAACTTAAGTAAATAAAAAATATTATTTATTATATTAGTAGCTTATTTTTAAGTGAATTAAGTAGAAAAAATGTTATTTTTTTACTGACTATGACAATGTACTTAGTGTGCATTATGTGACCCACCCCGACATGAAAATTCTGACGTCGGGTTGTTAGAAATTCAAGTACGGAAAAAATACTAGCATTTCACGATGGATAACGGTAGAGGGAAGAGGCGGTCATCGACATATAACACCCAACAACCTGAAACTAAGAAAGGTATGGATTGATCGATACATTTATTTCAATTTGATGGTTCATAATGAATGGGCAATAATATTGCTTGCGTTTTGGTTATTGAACAGTGCGCCTCGTAGATGTTCCGGGAAGCCCAAGCGTTCAACCACCACCTTCTAAACAAGAAATACAACCACTGTCTTCATCATCATCCTCCAACAACAGCAACACCACCACAACCACCGATACCACTTCCTCTACAGACTCTACCACCACTTCCACTGCCACCACAACTGATACTACTTCATCCACAGATACTACTTCCTCCACTACCACTACCACCACCACCACTTCCTCCGGAGGAGATATATTTGGATGAGACTTATTACCCAGTAAATCACCCAACCCCTAAATACTCCTCCTCGATAACCCCATAAATCACCCACCCCCAACCCCAACTATGAAGAGTGCAACAGCTAACAGTAGTGCCTTCTTTAGCAATTGCCCATTCTTTTGTTTTTTCTATATTCATTCATATTGATTTGATTGGTTTCTGTTGAAAAATGGTTAAAAAAAATAATGTTTCATGGATGGGTAGGGTATGTAAACGCATAAATTTTTCAATAAAAAATACCCAAGTTTCTTGGATTGTTCTGGTTCAGTTCATTACAGTTATAGTCGGCAAACGGGCCAGGTCGTGTCGAGATGGGTTGCGGGTCAAAACGGGTCAATTAATAAAAGGGGGTGTATCGGTTTGGGTCAGAACGGGTCCAGGTCAAAATGGGTTCGAGTCAAGACGGGTTTTGGGTTGGGTCCGGGTCAAAACGGGTTTCGGTCGGGTCGGGCCAGGTTGGGTTTAAAAAAGGCTTCTCTTTTAATTACATGTAAAAGAGAAAAAAACTCAAATTTATACTTTGTTTAAACGAGTCAAAACGGGTTAGTCGGGTTGGGTTCAAAAAAGTTAAAATCTCCTAAACTTTTGGAATTGATTGTGAATACATGACAATGCTCTGCAAAGATTGAAATTGATCAACATACAAGTTCAACTAGTTATAATTAACATACAAGTTCAATAAAAAAATACCCAAGTTTTGTACCGCATTACTATAGGCGTTTATCTAGAACTTTCTTCTTTCATTTAAATATGCATTCTAATAAGTTAATCAAACATAGTTAAATATTTCATGCAATAAAACAAGTAAATATAATAATTAAAGACTTGGATTTTGGGGCGTTACATACGGATTTTAGGGTTGAAAACCCTGACCACTCAAACCGATTTGCATCTCGTTCAAAATCGGTTTGGATAAAAAAATAAAAAAAAAAATAAAAACGGTTTATGGCATGTTCTTTAAACTAGCAGATTACCCGTACCAGTCCGGGTAACAACAAAAAATCTATACATAATGAAATAATATAAACATGCACAATATATGGTTAAACAAATATTATATTTTAATACGTCAATTGTGTATAAAACATTTAGTTTAATAGCTGTATTTTTAACAAACAACTGATGCAATATAAACAACTGATTCAATTAAACAACTGATTGTATTATATTACTGTTGGCTAACTACTGAGTTACAAACAACTGAAATGCACATAAATAAACAAATCATGGTGTAAAACTGATGTAAAAAGAAAAACAGTAACACATGAGATAATTTAATAAAGCAAATGATAGTAGCAATAATAAACCAAAATATATACAAAAGTTTTCAGTTTGAATACTAAAAACTTAAACTATAGGTCTACATATGATGAACCACCTCCATCATTGATAGTTAAAAAATAGTATCTATTTCGTAGCATTGATGAACCACTATCAGCTGTTCATAAACTATGAAATACGATAACTACTGTTGAACAAATATGCTTCATCAGCAGTTTGTTCATAAGGTTTACCAGAAGTTTTTTACAATACACAAGTTTGACATAGGTCGGTTATAAACTTCAGTAAGAACATAACAATTTAGTGGGTTGTTATTATTTAAAAAAAATAATAGATTCACATAATGAAATTTTTTAACTCAAATTATGTGACTTGGCTTATATGTAGCGAAAACAAAATATATAAAAAAAATAAAAAAAGTTAATAATAATAATAATAATAAAAACAAATTAAATCAACTAAATAAATAAAAGAAAATACTATACTTAACATATGATATGATATAAAAGGTATTGATTATATGCAATAACTACTGATGGAAATAATAATCAGAAGTTACAAATATGTTGATAAACATATTCCCATCAGTTGTTTATAAACTATGAAATACGATAACTACTGTTGAACAAATATGCTTCATCAGCAGTTTGTCCATAAGGTTTACCAGAAGTTTTTTACAATACACAAGTTTGACATAGGCCGGTTATAAACTTCAGTAAGAACATAACGATTTAGTGGGTTGTTATTATTTAAAAAAATAATATATTCACATAATGAAATTTTTGAATTCAAATTATGTAACTTGTCTAATATGTAGCGAAAACAAAATATATAAAAAAATAAAAAAAGTTAATAATAATAATAATAAAAACAAATTAAATCAACTAAATAAATAAAAGAAAAGACTATACATAACATATGATATGATATAAAAGGTATTGATTATATGCAATAACTACTGATGGAAATAATAATCAGAAGTTACAAATATGTTGATAAACATATTCCCATCAGTTGTTCATAAACTATGAAATACGATAACTACTGTTGAACAAATATGCTTTATCGGCAGTTTGTCCATAAGGTTTACCAGAAGTTTTTTACAATACACAAGTTTAACATAGGCCGGTTATAAACTTCAGTAAGAACATAACAATTACCTTGAACATCGAATACAATTAAATTTGGAATTGACATCCACAACAACCATGATGCCCTGCATAAGATGCATTGAATAAATAACTGATGAATATACAATTATATCCTAATAAATAATTCAATGAAATATAAGTTACAAACTGACATAAAATTATCACATAAAAGCAAATTACCTTGCTTGGAATTGCTATACAGAACAAGAAATGCTGGCCTGCATATAATATCCATTCAATAAATAACTTATCAATATAATATGAAAGCAAATTATATATTACATTGAAATATAAGATATAAACTGAAATAATATGAGCATATAAATTCGAATTACATGTTTGGAATTGCTATACAGAACACAAATGTTGGACTGCATATAATGTCCATTCACTAAATAATTGATGAATATAAAATGAAAGCAAATTAGCTACTACATTGAAACATAATCTATCGACTGAATGAATATACAAATATGTACACAAAAGTAAAAAAACATTAATTAGTTGATTTCCAATACAGCTGCTGGTTACATCCACAAAACCACAGATGTGCTGCATATGATATCCAATCAGTAAATAAGTGAATCATATAGTATGAAAGTAAACTATGAAATAAATTGGAATTACCATGTTTTGATTTGCCATTCACTACACCAAAGATAACCTGCATATAAGATCAGTAGATAAATGATCCATATAATAAGTAATCAATTTTGCACATAAATTGGAATGTAACATAGCGATTGAATGAATAACTGACAAATTAATAATGAGAAGTTGCAAACCAAATAACTAATAGGTTGAATGATATACGTACATGACAAAAAATGCAACGGAGATATGAACATTTGCTTAATCGAAGGGGGTGATGTAGGATATGTCTGAACAATCAACATGCCATTTTATAGGTGCCAAGTCGCTGTGAGGACATTTACAACTGCTTATATCGTGCAGGAGCGTATGAGAGAGAGCGAAAAACACTGAAGATTAAAAACCGCAAGGGCAAAAAGCATAACCGCCAAATTTCAGGACTTTCAACGGCTGAGATTAAATCTTAGGGAAGTTATTGGCAGTTGAGTTGAGTTTGGACGGCCATGATTAAAAGGTGAGAGTGGTTTTCGGCAGTTTTTGTTACGCGGTCTATATATATTATAATAAGGTTGTGTTAAAAACTCGTTTCAAAAAATAAGACTTCAAACCGAGTGACGGGTTGTTTGAGCCAAACCGTGTTTTTTTGGGTGAAGTGGGTAAGGTTATAAACTTGTTTGGGCGGCCCGAACTATTTTGTTAGTTTTTTTATCTATCAATGGTTGCATTTGGTGCAACATTGGCCCACCAATTGTAATAATATGGTTACAATTGACCGTCTTACAAATTACAATTAAAAATAGTTACCACTATGTAGCAACCCACTAAATAGCCCAATGGATCTTATAATAAAAGTGGTAGCCCATGAATTCGTAACACTCTTCAGTTCACTCTCTTCTCTCTACCATCATTTCCATCCCACTTTAGTTGGTTAAATCCAATTTTTAGAGCCCTGGTCAGGCCGTCAAGGGTTATATATTTTTTTTTCAATATTAGCATACCATTTATTAAGAAAAATATATATTCACATGTATTCAATACAAAATATAAAGGCTAAGAGCATTCACGGTAGATGCTCTATAATTGTGTGAGGGAGGCCTCTATATTATATAGAGTGTGTATAAGTGGTTGTAGGTAGAGGAGACACTGTTCATCAGTAAATTTGGAGGAGACACTGTTCACCCTCCATAATTTTTTAATATTTTTAAAAGTGATTGTGAGTAGAGAAGAGAGAAAAAGTAATGATAAAAGTATAGAATAAGTATTATTAAATAGAAAAGAACAGAGAAATATAGTGATTTTTAGTGTAATTATAGAGATGAAGATGAAGTGTTTATTGTGAATGCTCTAATGATGTGGGTATGGTCATGTTATTTACTAATGTCTAAATATATTAGTGAGGTCAGGGGGTGCCCTGGCCCCCACTATTTTTTGGGCCAGTGATGAAAGTTTGCGATTTTTGTAGGTAATTTTTATATGAATTGAGTCCGGTCCCTACCGATTTAATGTTCCGGCCCTTATTGATACAAAAAATTGAGTTAGGCCCCCGCCGATTTGATCTTCAATGCCACTGAATATAACCGAATCACAAACATTTCGACTATCATAATTCATAAAACAAATAACCGAACCATCGATTTCTCTGTTAATACGAATTTTCGAGTTATTATACTTTGCTTTTTTGGTTTCTATGCTCAGTTCCTCACCTTTACATCTATACACATGATTCCTTTTCTATTTTTGAATAATGCCAAATAATTTTGTTATCATATATGATACTACTATTTCGTAGCACATGTAAACATTTTAATTCATGTATTCCTTATTTAGTAATTTACCAAAATACCCCTACACTTCCATACCTACCCCCAATAATAATAACAAACTTTCAAATTATAACCGATATTGCCTCCTGTCCTTATAACCCCCTTACATCTCTCACTCCTTTATGTCCATATCCTAACCACCCAAATTATGGCTCTTCAAATTCAATCTCTTTCACCACCACTCAAATCCTTCCGCCCCATCTCCGCTGTCCATTCCCCTGACCCAACATCCTCAAGACCACCATCTTCCGCCACATCCGCAACCGTCTCAACTGCCACCCCCAAACTCACATCTACCTCCAAATGGGCTGTGGATAGCTGGAAAGCCAAAAAGGCTCTCCAGCTTCCGGAGTACCCAGATCAAAATGACCTTGGGTCGGTCCTCCAGACCCTTGAAGCGTTTCCCCCTATTGTGTTCGCGGGGGAAGCTAGGAACCTGGAGGACCGACTTGGTGAGGCCGCCCTAGGGAAGGCATTTCTGTTACAGGGCGGCGATTGTGCTGAGAGTTTTAAGGAGTTTAATGCGAATTATATTCGCGATACGTTTAGAGTTATTCTTCAAATGGGTGCCGTCTTGATGTTTGGTGGCCAAATGCCCGTTATCAAGGTTTGTTATTTTTCTTTCTTTTTATACAATTTTCTCGTAGATGATGACCGGACGCGTCAACCTACACTTGTAACACAACCTTTTAGGCCACCCTTATTTTTTTTTTACAATTGAACCTATTGATTTTATTATATAAAAAATAACTTCAACCCGATTGGTTGTATAAAAAAATGTATAAAAGTTAACAATATAAAAAATATTATTTATTATATTAGTAGCTTATTTTTAAATGAATTAAGTAGAATTTTTTTTTATTTTTTTACTGACAATGTACTAGTGTACATTATGTGACCCACTCCGACCTGAAAATTCTGACGCCGGGTTGTTAGCAATCCAAGTACAGAAAAAATACTGACGAAAAAATTATGGTATTTGGTTTAAATAGGTGGGAAGAATGGCGGGTCAGTTTGCAAAGCCACGATCAGACCCGTTTGAAGAGAAGGATGGTGTGAAGCTGCCGAGTTACAGAGGGGATAATGTGAATGGCGATTCATTCGATTTGAAGTCGAGGACACCCGACCCGCAAAGATTGATTAGAGCATACAGTCAATCTGCTGCAACTCTTAATCTTTTGAGGGCTTTTGCTACTGGAGGGTATGCTGCTATGCAAAGGGTGAATCAGTGGAATCTTGATTTCACAGAGAATAGTGAGCAAGGTGATAGGTATGTTAATTTACTTTATGATCCTCACGGTATCTTAGAAACGGGTTTGGGTCTGTTTCATGTCGAACCTGCGAATATTTTTAGTTAAACGTATTTTAGTTTGTAAATGTATAATTTCGGAGTATTGCTATGCAAATGTAAAATAAAAAAGTCTTAGGATTAAATGGGTTGTGTTCGTGTCAACACACGTATCGCGTGTCTTGTCAATTTTTTGAGCTTCAGCCGGATTCAACCCATTATAAGATAATAGACATCATCTTTGTGTCGTGTTAGGTACCGTGAGCTAGCTAACCAAGTCGACGAGGCACTAGGCTTCATGGCAGCCGCCGGGCTCACCATTGATCATCCTATCATGACCACCACTGATTTTTGGACATCACATGAGTGCTTGCACTTGCCTTATGAACAGTCTCTTACGCGATTAGATTCAACTTCTGGTCTGTACTACGATTGTTCGGCTCATTTCCTTTGGGTAGGCGAACGCACACGCCAACTAGATGGTGCACATGTGGAGTTCCTAAGAGGAATTGCAAATCCTCTTGGAGTTAAGGTATTCACAGTTGTTTAATTCATGTTTTATTTGTTTATAGTTAATGCATAAAGCCAATAAGTCTTCAAGGGGTTGGCGCAGTGGTAAGCGTTCGAATGTTTATGACAAAGGTCTAAAGTTTAAACCCCCTCTTGAGGCGAGTTGTGTTTTACCTAATCTCATAAATCTGGGGTCCCGTCATCCCGTGAGATTTCTAGGTAACAGATTCTCATGGTTACTAAAAAATATATACGCAACTAATAAATTAATTTAATAGGTGAGTGACAAAATGGATCCGAGCGAGCTAAACAAGATCATTGACATTTTGAACCCGGAGAATAAACCCGGAAGGATTACAATCATAACAAGAATGGGAGCCGAGAACATGAGAGTGAAGCTTCCTCATCTTATAAGAGCGGTTCGAAGAGCTGGCCAAATCGTCACTTGGGTTACCGATCCTATGCACGGCAACACTATTAAGGCCCCAAGTGGTTTGAAAACGCGCCCCTTCGACGCTATCAGGGTAACTCACTCATCTCCAATCATCCATAAGTGTTAAATTTCTATATCATTTTTGGTCATTTATTTCATTATTAATGGGTACAAGTAGTTGCGTCATTGTGAAAAAGACTAGAGATAATGTAAACTGAAACAGAATCCTATTTTGCATGTGTTTTACACGTGACTTGCCCCCCTCCCCCTTTTAATGTGTGATATGTAGGATCACTTTTCTTTTCAATACCCTTATAGTGTGTGGTCATTCCTAAAGCCACGAGCCATTGGTTTTCTATGGTTGGTCATGTGCGAGTGTGATTATTGGAGCGGGACCAAGGTTGGTGGTCCACAGCCTTTTTATTTTGGACTATACTTATAATTGAGCCTTAGAAGTTTAGTTGTTTGGTAACGGGTTAAAATGAGTTGAGCCAAAATAATTAGTTAAAGAATCGACACGTCAATAAATTTTGTTCCAACTTTTTTAAATTAATGTTTTAGTGATTAATTTTTTTTTTATCACTAAAAATGTGTTCTTATTTTATCTTATTAACTCGTTAGTGGTAAACTACAACCCAAATTGATCTGTTTTATATTATGTCATGATAATGTAGTGACAAGTTTTTATTCTAATAACAGGCGGAGGTGAGAGCTTTCTTTGATGTGCACGAGCAAGAAGGAAGCCATCCTGGAGGAGTTCATCTCGAAATGACCGGACAAAACGTGACCGAGTGCATCGGTGGTTCAAGAACTGTGACCTTTGATGATCTTGGGTCACGTTACCACACCCATTGTGACCCACGGCTCAATGCCTCTCAATCCCTAGAGTTAGCCTTTATCATCGCTGAGCGCCTGCGGAAGCGAAGAATCGCCGCAACTATCCGTTAACTAAGCTTTAAGTTAATTTTTGTTTGTTGTGTTTTGTTATAAGTAAGTAAATCTATTAGCTTTATTATGAATATTTGGCATGTTTCTTCTTTATTCAGTTATGCTTGTGTAGCATTTGTATATTTAATGTTGTCGTTTTGAAATTATGAAATAAAAAGTGGTAATGAAACTATTACATGTTTTTGAAAAAAAAAAATATATATATTGTTTTAGATCATTTTGTGTTTATCATATTAAAGTGATCGTCAAACTCTTAAACTTCTCAAACAATGTTAAAGCATTCAAGCTTCATTAGTGGATCCAGAATTGTTTTTCAAAGGGTGCGATCGGGAGCTTTTTCCAAACTATCAAGGGGTGCGATCAGGATTTTAGCTTATAAAATACATTAAAAAAAAAATTTCAAGGTGTGCGACCGCACACCTTAGATTGTACTTGGCTACGCCCCTGTCAAGCTTATAATCATGATGATTAGGGAGATCGTACATTTGTCTGTTAGGTCAGTTGGAATATTTCTCTCATGTCACTATTTAAAAATCATGCTAACGGTTACAGATTTCCTTATTTAGATTTGAATTTTGCGATGAAAAGAGTCAAAGACCATATTTCAATTACGCAATCTTAGATTAGGGATGTCCGTATTTGTACTTCGTGATGTTAAGGGTGGCTTTTGATTTCAAACATAGAACTTCATTAAACACAACTCAAAGAGTCCTCAAAGCAAGGACCTATGAGCAAAAAAACGCCAAAACAACATCAGTCCATAGGACAAGTACACCAGTTCTTCCAATCGACATTTTTAAATCTAGACCTATTACGAAACCAAAAAAACGACGTAGCTTTAACCACTTCCACAATCTCTATCGGTCTACGGGTTTTGTTATTGAAGATCCGGTTCTTTCGCTCGTTCCAAAGTACCCACATTGTAGTGTAGACGATGCCGAGAAGGATGAATCTCTTGTCTTTATGCCGTGTATGAGTCTCCATACTAGTATATATTATAAAGCATGAGGGAAGGATACCGGTAAAATTTAAGTAATTACAAATTTCATTGCCTAAAGTACAAACACTTGATGTATTTGTAAAAGGGTATATTAGTCTTTTACTCATCAATATTGACACATTACTACTATTAAGTTATGAAATGTTAAATTGAATATACTAGTGGAATGCGCGCGCGTTGCAGCGGGTGTCCCGACTGAATCAGGTTGAGTAATTATGATGCCGATTACGAACCATAACCATTCCTGGGTTTTTTTTAACTTATATTCCACTAAAAATAGTCGTAGACGTATCCACTCCTCAGGAAACCAACGTGACTTTGCGGCGACAATAATTTATAATTTGGTTAGTTTATCAATCATCTAATGATATATCGTGCGATGATGCACAACTTGACCATGACATCAACTCAACTATGCCATTTATGTTTTCAGTTGATATTAACATATGTCATGCGATAGACCTCGCGACTCAAACTCAAATGTGCATCGACCGTGCTACTTACATGTCCTTGTTTTGATCTGTCATGGTTGGTTATCCCTTCATCCATGTATAATGTTTTCAAACCTATTTGTTGCATTAATTTAGGAGTTATCAAGTTGGCTTCATGTGATCATCTCTTAATTTGTTGACGGATAATATAGTTTTTTTTTTTTCACAAACCTCTACAATTTTATTTTATTTTTGTATTTTTACAAGTTTATTATAATTTGCTAACGAGTTTTTTCTTTTCTTTCTGTTTGTTGCATTTTTACCAAGTTATTTTTTTTCCTTATTTTATTATTTTACCAATTAGTTCAAAAACAAGCTGATCGTCTTAAAGAAAACAACCAACAAACATATATAGCTTCATTCCTAACAAAGTAGGAAACATACGATTGAAAAGAAAAGATAACTAAAATTTGAAAAGTAGAAAAGATAAAAAGATAATTCCATAATTCCCGTATTTAGCAAATTCGGATCAAGATGGCTCATTAGCAACCGTTGGAGTTGGGTCATCATTATCCTGTGAACGTGGGTCAGTAGAAACCAAATTCGATGTTCCTGCATCAATTTATAATAGGGGAAATGAAATTTAATAATCCCAACTTTGGGGGTTGGAATGGAGCAGTCCCAACTTGAAAGTTGTAATATAACGGTCACAACTTGTCAATGTTTTTATTCTAATGGTCCAAAACTAACCTTAGTTAAGTTTTTCTGTTAAGTGCCACGTGGCATCACACGTGGCAGTCCTACGTGGCACAGTATGTCCAGCTGGTAAAAAACGTGGGCCCCACTTGTTTTTTCAATTAAAAAAATCTATTAATTATTTAAAAAAATCTTTAAAAACGTGGGCCCCACACCACCCCACCTACACCACCACCAACCACCTGCCAACTGTTACGAAGAACCTTAATTTTATACTCGATCAATTGACCAACGATTCGAACCTGTTAATCAAATTAATGTTAGGGCTATTATAGAAAAATGAATTCCGAACAAAACCATACTAAATAATCACACTAACCTGTTCGTTTTCGAGGTGTAATCGATTAAAAAGGGTGTTCGGCCACCGAGCATAAAACCAACGAATTGGAGCTTGATTTGGATGTTTTTGATGTGGGTTTTTGTACAGAATGGATTGATTTGAAGCTGGCAACATGTGGGTATGACCAGATTTGTGATTGGGTTCGATTTGAAGGTGGTGGTGAAGATGACGGTGGTGGTGGTGGTCATGGTAGTGGTGGTAGTGGTGAAGATGACGATGGTGGTAGGTGGTTGTGGTGGTGGTGAACATGATGAAGATGATGGAGGAAAAAGGAAGGTGGTGGTGGGTGTTATTATTATTTGATTGTGGGTCCCACCTTTTTTTTAAAACATTAAATTAAGTTTATTTTAGACATGTGCAATCCGGGCCCACCTTTTTTTTTTTACAGATATAACACTTTATGCCAAGTAGGACTGCCACGTGTGATGCCACGTGACACTTAACAGAGAAAACTAACTGAGGTTAGTTTGGGACCAACAAAATAAAAATGTTGACAAGTTGAGACTACTATAGTACAACTTTCAAGTTAAAACTGTTGCCTTCCAACCCCCAAAATTGGGATTATTAAATTCCATTTCCCCTTTATAATATATATGATCAGTTGTCATGTTTTTAGTAATATTTATAACTTGAAACAAAGATGATCTATTAACATAAAATAGAACCAGCTTTGTCTCTTTACTTCTTTAGTAATAACATTAATTTTATTCACAAATCGCAAGTAAGAAATGTTCCGAACTCATTAGAGCTGCAAAACCTTGATAAATAAATATTCAAATGCAACAACATACTACTCGGATGAGCAAAATGATACAAACCATAATTTAAAAAAAAACATGTTTCTCAAATTCTTCCCTCAAAATTTCTTAGCCTGAACATTGAATTGTGTGAAACTAAAGGTGTGCAAAATAGCTTTATTTATTCCAATATTAATATTACTACCATATAAGTAACACTAATTGTGAAAATGAAAACCAATTAATAACTAATGACTATTCATCTGCAGATATTTTAGATGTAATAAACAGACATCAAAATCAAAATCTTATTAAACTGACTGGAATGGAATGTCACCTGCAATCTGATGTCGCACCTACACTGGCAATCTAGTGTAATCGCCCAGCTTAACAACCTGGAATCGTCGCGTAACCACTCGCACTCTTCGACTGAGAAGAACCAACAATCGATACGGATAGATGAACCTGCTGTAATGGCAGCCTAACCACATGTAATCGTCAAATTAGGAGGAACCGCTCAATGCTCAGTTAGGCGTCAAGGGGGAAGAGAGTTGAACAGTTAGCAGTTTGATCCTTCGTCGGGTATAGTTTTCCTATGTGTATCTGATTGGATTTTTATTTTGAAAGTGGCAATTTTGTCATTTGAAACGTTATAACAAGAGAATTATGCAATTTTCTCTAAAAAAGAGATAAATTTGTCAAGGCAAACCCAGCCCATTTTTTACATATCATCCATCATACCTTGAGAGTATAATTCGTCACGGTACTAACTTCTTGCCCTTTGGTTGTAGCATCCTACATAACAAAAAAATATAAACCTTTGAGAAAATGCGCTTTCATCTAATGCCATAACTCTATTGAACTGTATAACTTGTAATGAAGAGAGTTGATAGCTATTCAGAAACATAATGATTGGATTCCAAATCAATGGACCCTAATGAATAACCTTAATGCAATAATTATGGATTTGATGACAAATGCTTATGAATTCTTACTCATTCCCACTATTTGAAAATTAAAAGACCCGGGACACAAACAAATAGCAGCCGCAATAGACATAGTGAAGGGGATTCAGTTCTTTTACCGATTCTATCATTCCCAGTTGTTCTCAAGCAACGTAAACGGATCAAAACTTTACTGCAAATCACCTGCAACAATATGCCATATCTTAAGGAAACGACTATGCACTCAAAAGGAAATAGAGTTGGTAAAACAACGGTTTTAAACAAGAATTACAAACGTACAATTCTCACCTGTTGTCGCCTAGACCTGGTTTGAGAAGGCGTAATTTCATTGATCCTGACTGATTGTCACTCTAGTGCAGCAGTACTCATTGAGGACTTTTATCAAACAACTGGTGTTCATCATGAAAAACAAAGGTACATTGTCAATTTCACAAATTTATCCATAAAGAATAAAATCTCAAACAAAAATGTGCATACAGATTCCATATTCAAATAAAAAAAATCAGCCAAACTCAAACAACCCAGTTACCAAATCTCTCTGACAACACAAATAAATCCAAATTCGAAATTGATATGCGTAGGGGCTAAATTAACCTGATTACATGAACTTCCATACATGGAATCCACTCACGGCGACCGTTAGAACTGCCGAGTATAAAGGAGGAATGAGGGATTAGAAAGATTTGAGGGAATGTTGCTGGAGATATGCTCCCTCTGTTTCTCAATTTGTCAGATTGTTTCTAGAGCTATGTATAACCCTTGTTGTGAAGTCACACCCTGGATATAAAGGAAGGGCAATATAGGCTGAGATGACATTGGGGAATTGAACGGCAACTTCTATTGTTTTTAATAGGGTATGAATGATGGGTTTGTTTCTGTGATGGTTGATTGCCAGAACAAAACGTCTGATTGTCGACGGGATATTGATGATTATGATCATCATGAGGATTAAAGTTTTTGAAGTTTCATTGTGGAGACCTTTGGGGTACAGGGAAGAATAATGAGAATTGAAGTTACAAAGAAAGGATAAGGGCGGTGAGGGTTAAAATGGGAATCAAATTTCTACTTTGTGAATAAAATGACAACTTAAATTACCAAAATACCCCTATAGGCATCTTAACTTTGCTTTAACGGACAAATATACCCTTCGTTAAGAAGCTTTATTTTTTTGTAGATGATGCTTTGAAAGTTGTACTTGTGTAAAATTACTTTTGTAGCCGTCACTCTTCCTTTATAATGTAGTACTAGCATTATGCCAGCGCGCTTCGCTGCGCAAATACAATTCTAAAAAAACATGACAGCGTATTGCATTCTAATTTGGCTAAATTTCGTAAAGCATATCTCTTTCTCGCTCTCATTCTCATAAGAGACGGCTTTTGAAAGTAAATTTAAGATTTAACAATCAAAATTACAATTCTTGTTTTTTTTACAACCCACATATGTTTTTATGTTTATTTTGTTCATACAATCATTCAAGCTTAACTTTCTTAGTATAATATAATGATTTAGAATTTATATTTATATTATAGTCATTTCGCAATTGATCTAGACGGTCACTTTGTCTTTTTAATTGAAATCATATAAGGGTGAGGAGTTTCAAAACAACTCACATGATAGTAATGAATGTGATAATTCAAATACATTAATAAGGCTCTAAATTGATTATATAGTTACTGTTGGATCAGTTTGCTCTTTTGCTAAGTAAGAACTTGCTATCTTGACACATAAGTGTTTAGCAAGCTCTTGTATATCAGATAATAAGCACAGCGGAATGTATAAGTTAAAGCAACAATTTTTATACTTAGGAAGAGTTATTACTCCCCCTAGATGATTGAAACTAATAATGACATCTATTTATTATGAATCCAAGCAGTAAATGAGAATTAGATACTTAGGCAGATTCACAATAAATACTGAAATGGAATAGAACAGTGAAAGTGTTTGAAGGATTTTTCTATTAAAATCAATGTCTAAAATAGAAGGTTGAAGCCTCCTATTTATAGACGTTTGCATACATGTATCTTGCCCAAAAAGCAAGTACAGAAACAACAGAAACAAGTTGCACAAGTTGCAACATTGAAACTATCAAATACAGCTAAAAGTAATAATAAACAATAAAACTACTGATGCAAAAGGCGGTGGAAAATATCTGATGCTAAGTGCTGATGAATGACAAACTACTGATGAGTAGTTTGTCTTCAGTACTTCTGAAGTGAACTTGTCTGGTTTGGACTTCAGAACTTCTGATGAAGTTTCTTCTTCAGCACTTCTCATATCTTCTCTTCAGCAGTTTCTTGTTTTCTTTTCAGTACTTCTATACTTAGCCAAAAATGACAGAAGTGAATTAGACTAAGGTTTCTAAAAGTGGTTTCACCAATCCTCTTTGTCCTAACAATCTCCCCCTGGATTGATGAAGCCAAAACCTTACTAATTCCTTATGTTTTTCTTCTGTCTTGAACAATCTTCCATATCTCTTTGTACATGGTGTTCTTGAGCTGGTTTAACTGTCCATCAGATAGAGATCCTCTCTGTGGTTCCAGATGTTGAATTGTGAGCAGGTCTTGTGTTGATAGTTTCTTTAGATCACTGATCTTCTTGTAAGCCCTGCTTGAAAGGTCTCTTCTTGTCAACAATACTGAGTTGTTATCAGTAAGTGACCATCTGATGATAGGTATCTTTGACTTGTTAAAGTCAGAAGAATAGGGAACCAGACTTGTCCCTTGGGTTGATGGTCCTGAGTGTTGGATGCTTTCAGTTTCAGTTAACCTCAGGTGGGAGTCTCTTCCTTGTTGTTGTTGCATATCAGGCATCTGAACAGTTGGGAGATGGTGTTCAGTCACTACCTTGGTATGCATCTTTTCTTTGATGGTCATTTGGATTTGGTAGGCAAAAGTGGAAGGATCCCTGAATTGTGTTAACAGAGGTGTAACATCACAAAAATTTTCCCCAAATTTTTCTATAAAACCCTCACTATATATATATATATATATATATATATATATATATATATATATATATTTTAACCTTAATTTTATACATTTATGCCTAAAGCACAACCTATATATATATATATATATATATAATAATAATAATTATAATTCAGTAAAAAAAAAAATATATATATATATATATATATATATAGCTAACTGATTTCAACGACACCCTCTGGCCCACTCCCCATTTTTTTTTATTGCTTGAGGCCCAGGTGTCCGGCCCACTAAACCCAGCCCACCCAGCCAAGCCCAACATCTTCAACCTATTAACAAAAAAAAAAGGGTGGAAGCCGCTCCACCTGAGGATCGAACCCGGACAACCTTCAACACACAAACACGTGATCACCACCCGGGCTATGCCCTTTAGTTGGTATTAACCCAACTCTAAATACATTTAAACACACTTTCATTTTCCTTTTCTTTCTTCCCTGTGTCACGAACAACAGCAGCAGCAGACTTGTTTTATATTTTTTTTCTTTTTCTTTTTTTTCTTCTCTTTTGACCAAATCAATAGCTTGATTAATGTGCAATTTAACCATGGTTGACTTGGATTCGTGATGTCCGGCCTAGAACGAGTTGATTACGCATCAATTAACCTTCAATTCTTACCTTTTTTTGTTATAAACGCGTCACACATTCAAATCATAGTCAACCTTACCAATTATTCATCCCAGATCGTTATATTATAAATTGAACGCTCCTCAACCTTCACAACTCGCTCATAATCCTTTCTCAACCCCCAATTGTCTTCAAAACACTCTGATTGTGCCTCACAATTACACAGTTGACTTTTATCGTTGACCGGCCAATCGTATACGAATCAGCATTGTAAGTTACATTTTTTTTGTGGGTTTTGTTAGTCGGCAACCATACAACAAAAACCCTAACAATAATCGGGTTGAAAACGTGTGGTTTGCTTGATTGGATAATCTAGGGTTCGTAATTGGATTTGGGGATAAACTCTATTTGACATAATGTATTTAATTAATTTTATACGGAGTTCAACACAAACATTGGCCCAGACCAAGTGGTTGTGTTGTGGCCTTATCACCCAGCAGACGCGGGTTCGAACCCGGCTGCCACCACTTTTTTTTTGTATTTCTTTTTTTAAAACCAATTAGATATATATTATACATTATAATCTTATAAAATTCATTTTTAAATATTAAAACTCTTTTATAAATTCTACAAAAATTATATTATGTTGATCTAATGAAAAAGTTCAACACCCAATTTTTAGTTTTCAAAAATTTATTTATTTAATATATATATTAAATAAATCAAGTTTATTCCATTTTATTTATAAAAATCTATAAAGATATCAAAACGATCTTATTAATTCCCACAAAAATTATCCTAAGTTTTTATAACATTAAACTTTTCAGAAATGATTTTTATTTCTGAAAAATCATTTATTTAGTATTTTTAACCAATTTTTGTTAGTTTTAATCATAATTAAATCATAATAAATTCAATTTTTAATATTTTTGCACCAAAATTTTATAGAAATTATTTCTGATCATTTGGAACAGAAATATAAATTTTAAACTAAAAATTCTTTAATTTTAGTATTTTTAAATTATTAAAGTTAAAATTTGACAATTTGTAATAAATAGATTTAATAATCTATTTTAAAGAAAATAATTTTATAAAAATTATTTTTATACTTTAAACACATTCTTATGACCATCCTAGATTTAACATTTATAAAAAGATTTTTAGTTATTTATTTACTAAATTTCTCTCAATTGGCGAATATTTCTAATATTAATCAAACGAGCAATTATACCCAATTCGAAGCCCTAGAAACTTATACATTTGTAGACTTGATAGACTTAGACATATTTATTGCCTCATTTTAGGGTGATACTTGATACATTTGGTCAACACAATTATCCAAATTTCTCAACAGATATAACATTTTACCAAGGTGAGTTTTACATAGCCCCTTTTCTATTTATCACCATTTTTGGGGTGAAACATGTTATAACATCATTTATGCAATTCAATCATCAATGTGTCTATGTGTTTTCTATGTTGCATTATGTCTTGAGCATGATTAGAGTAAGCACCATTCTAGCATAATTATTAACTCCGTACAAGCCGGCGGTATACATTGATAGATCTATTGGACTGACAATCCCACCCGGATACGTGCCTCCTACAAAGGTTGCGTGGGTGTTTGTTATCGTATAACATATTCAATTGGACCATGAGCGTATGGTATGTATCATATTATAACAGTCATCAGGGTTGATTATGCACTCGATTTATTTCTAGTATGTTCTCACATATGGACTAGATTGACATGACACATGAATTGCACAACATTTTTATTCAGTTATCAAAAACCTATGTAATTCTCACCAACTTTTGTTGACCCAAAATATTTTCAACTTAACATGTTTCAGGTTCTATTTGCTTGAAGATTTGAATTGATGCTTGAAGATATGTGTATAGTTTTATTCAATTTGATGTACAAATTCTAGAACAATTGTATGTAATTCATTTAAATTATTTAATGGAATTTATTATTCACCATGAGCTACTGAACAATCATCAATACGTGGCACCCCGATGTTTCCGCCATCGGTTGGGGTGTTACAGATTGGTATCAGAGCCATGGTTATAGGGAATTAGGTTATTAGAAAAAATAATCTAGTCTATAACCATAGGATTATAACCAGTAATTGCTTCTTTTACTTGCCATTCTCTATCTCCCTCCTACTTCTTATCCCTACTTTCATTCCTACAAGAAGGTTGCTCTCCATCAGTGGATTTACTCTTAGACTAATAGGACAAATTCCTCAGGTTAAACCTGAACCCCCTTGGAATCTCGTCGAAGTTCTAGATCTTAATAACGAACACGTGCAATCTGGAAGGGTGAACGCCTGTATTCTGAGTCTTCTGTCTAGGCTGGCATTGCGCATATATCCCAATCAGACGAGGGACCCGGATGCCTACCTGGGAATTCTTGGGATGAGTGTTCACTTATAGGCTAAAGCATGTCTTCATATGTTATTAGAATCTAGAATCTTTGATAAGTCAACGTTTTCGTTTATTCATTTTAATTAATGAATAAATGATTACATTCCTTATATTACCTCATACACTTCATAAAAAAAAAAAAAAAAAAACTTCATTGTGTCCCTTACAGATCATGTCTCCACATCGCAGCACTCTCCTTAACAATGGTGACAATCAAGATGAAGTGAATAGCAACGACCACAACACTAACCACATTAATGGGAGTGATGCCAACTAGCTACGATTATTTCTCAACAATTGGCACAACAAATCACAACCCTGGTTTCTAACTTGTTGGCTCAAGTCATCCCAATGAATGGGAACAACAATGGAAATGGAAATGGCGATGGAAATCACATAAAGAACAGAACCTTAGTTCGGAAAAGCGAGATAACAAGTATTGTGGCCGCGGTAACTACCAAGAACCAGAAGCGTAAGACCAGGAATCTTAATGTAAACCTCACTACACAAGTCTCTAACAAAAAGCCTTATACAAGAAACTTTCCATTGTGTAACACATGCAACCGACATCATCCCACTGTTTCAGCATGTTGCGTGTGCACCAATTGTGGTAGGTATGGCCATCTAGTCAACACATGCCGCGAGACCCCAAACCCTAATGCCAATCAACCCACCAACCCTGCTCAGGCTGATAATCCTAATCGATACAACTATGGTCAATGCTATGAATGTGGGGACCCAAATCACTACCGTAGCCGATGCCCTAAACTATACCGAGATCAAGACCCTTCAGCTACTTAACAGCAAGTCCCACCATTTAAATGTTGTTTGCTTTTAATTCTATGTAATGACACTTTTGATTCGAGTAATAAATTCAAGTAATATCATAACATCTGTGTGCATGCTTGTCTGAATATGAATTGATTGCTATAAATATAATCATACTTGCTTACTTGTACAACAATTAGTGGACTACCAAACAATCTACTCAACGATTGGTAGAGGTCATCATGTCTTTTCAACAGTCGGGAGAGGCCCTACCACCTGCTCAACGACTGGTGGAGACTATCAGACCTGCTCAACAATCGGAAGAGTCATAGAAGGACGCAAAACCCTAATGTAAGGTAAATTGGGGATTACGGTCCGGAACGTAATCGTGAATTTACAGGTACGTTAAGGTGGTGTGGAATTCTATCAAGATTTCCGGTAGTTAACCAAATATCTAGTAGTTCATTTAGTAAAACAACTCACACGTGACACGCCTCTTATCCACGCTATTCGAGACAGGTTACTCTATTCATTGTCATGCCCTAACATAATTTTTTTTTTCAAGCCACACTTGTCCTAATTTCTGGCCGACCCCCTTCAACCCTGTGTATTCAATAAACTTCGGGACGAAGTTTTCAAAAGTAGGGGAGACTGTAACATCACAAAAATTTTCCCCAAATTTTTCTATAAAACCCTCACTATATATATATATATATAACCTTAATTTTATACATTTATGCCTAAAGCACAACCTATATATATATATATATATAATAATAATAATAATAATAATAATAATAATAATTATAATTCAGTAAAAAAAAAATATATATATATATATAGCTAACTGATTTCAGCGACACCCTCTGGCCCACTCCCCATTTTTTTTTGTTGCTTGAGGCCCAGGTGTCCGGCCCACTAAACCCAGCCCACCCAGCCAAGCCCAACATCTTCAACCTATTAACAAAAAAAAAAGGGTGGAAGCCGCTCCACCTGAGGATCGAACCCGGACAACCTTCAACACACAAACACGTGATCACCACCCGGGCTATGCCCTTTAGTTGGTATTAACCCAACTCTAAATACATTTAAACACACTTTCATTTTCCTTTTCTTTCTTCCCTGTGTCACGAACAACAGCAGCAGCAGACTTGTTTTATATTTTTTTTCTTTTTCTTTTTTTTTCTTCTCTTTTGACCAAATCAATAGCTTGATAAATGTGCAATTTAACCATGGTTGACTTGGATTCGTGATGTCCGGCCTAGAACGAGTTGATTACGCATCAATTAACCTTCAATTCTTACCTTTTTTTTGTTATAAACGCGTCACACATTCAAATCATAGTCAACCTTACCAATTATTCATCCCAGATCGTTATATTATAAATTGAACGCTCCTCAACCTTCACAACTCGCTCATAATCCTTTCTCAACCCCCAATTGTCTTCAAAACACTCTGATTGTGCCTCACAATTACACAGTTGACTTTTATCGTTGACCGGCCAATCGTATACGAATCAGCATTGTAAGTTACATTTTTTTTGTGGGTTTTGTTAGTCGGCAACCATACAACAAAAACCCTAACAATAATCGGGTTGAAAACGTGTGGTTTGCTTGATTGGATAATCTAGGGTTCGTAATTGGATTTGGGGATAAACTCTATTTGACATAATGTATTTAATTAATTTTATACGGAGTTCAACACAAACATTGGCCCAGACCAAGTGGTTGTGTTGTGGCCTTATCACCCAGCAGACGCGGGTTCGAACCCGGCTGCCACCACTTTTTTTTTGTATTTCTTTTTTTAAAACCAATTAGATATATATTATACATTATAATCTTATAAAATTCATTTTTAAATATTAAAACTCTTTTATAAATTCTACAAAAATTATATTATGTTGATCTAATGAAAAAGTTCAACACCCAATTTTTAGTTTTCAAAAATTTATTTATTTAATATATATAATAAATAAATCAAGTTTATTCCATTTTATTTATAAAAATCTATAAAGATATCAAAACGATCTTATTAATTCCCACAAAAATTATCCTAAGTTTTTATAACATTAAACTTTTTAGAAATGATTTTTATTTCTGAAAAATCATTTATTTAGTATTTTTAACCAATTTTTGTTAGTTTTAATCTTAATTAAATCATAATAAATTCAATTTTTAATATTTTTGCACCAAAATTTTATAGAAATTATTTCTGATCATTTGGAACAGAAATATAAATTTTAAACTAAAAATTCTTTAATTTTAGTATTTTTAAATTATTAAAGTTAAAATTTGACAATTTGTAATAAATAGATTTAATAATCTATTTTAAAGAAAATAATTTTATAAAAATTATTTTTATACTTTAAACACATTCTTATGACCATCCTAGATTTAACATTTATAAAAAGATTTTTAGTTATTTATTTACTAAATTTCTCTCAATTGGCGAATATTTCTAATATTAATCAAACGAGCAATTATCCCCAATTCGAAGCCCTAGAAACTTATACATTTGTAGACTTGATAGACTTAGACATATTTATTGCCTCATTTTAGGGTGATACTTGATACATTTGGTCAACACAATTATCCAAATTTCTCAACAGATATAACATTTTACCAAGGTGAGTTTTACATAGCCCCTTTTCTATTTATCACCATTTTTGGGGTGAAACATGTTATAACATCATTTATGCAATTCAATCATCAATGTGTCTATGTGTTTTCTATGTTGCATTATGTCTTGAGCATGATTAGAGTAAGCACCATTCTAGCATAATCATTAACTCCGTACAAGCCGGCGGTATACATTGATAGATCTATTGGACTGACAATCCCACCCGGATACGTGCCTCCTACAAAGGTTGCGTGGGTGTTTGTTATCGTATAACATATTCAATTGGACCATGAGCGTATGGTATGTATCATATTATAACAGTCATCAGGGTTGATTATGCACTCGATTTATTTCTAGTATGTTCTCACATATGGACTAGATTGACATGACACATGAATTGCACAACATTTTTATTCAGTTATCAAAAACCTATGTAATTCTCACCAACTTTTGTTGACCCAAAATATTTTCAACTTAACATGTTTCAGGTTCTATTTGCTTGAAGATTTGAATTGATGCTTGAAGATATGTGTATAGTTTTATTCAATTTGATGTACAAATTCTAGAACAATTGTATGTAATTCATTTAAATTATTTAATGGAATTTATTATTCACCATGAGCTACTGAACAATCATCAATACGTGGCACCCCGATGTTTCCGCCATCGGTTGGGGTGTTACAGATTGGTATCAGAGCCATGGTTATAGGGAATTAGGTTATTAGAAAAAATAATCTAGTCTATAACCATAGGATTATAACCAGTAATTGCTTCTTTTACTTGCCATTCTCTATCTCCCTCCTACTTCTTATCCCTACTTTCATTCCTACAAGAAGGTTGCTCTCCATCAGTGGATTTACTCTTAGACTAATAGGACAAATTCCTCAGGTTAAACCTGAACCCCCTTGGAATCTCGTCGAAGTTCTAGATCTTAATAACGAACACGTGCAATCTGGAAGGGTGAACGCCTGTATTCTGAGTCTTCTGTCTAGGCTGGCATTGCGCATATATCCCAATCAGACGAGGGACCCGGATGCCTACCTGGGAATTCTCGGGATGAGTGTTCACTTATAGGCTAAAGCATGTCTTCATATGTTATTAGAATCTAGAATCTTTGATAAGTCAACGTTTTCGTTTATTCATTTTAATTAATGAATAAATGATTACATTCCTTATATTACCTCATACACTTCATAAAAAAAAAAAAAAAAAAAACTTCATTGTGTCCCTTACAGATCATGTCTCCACATCGCAGCACTCTCCTTAACAATGGTGACAATCAAGATGAAGTGAATAGCAACGACCACAACACTAACCACATTAATGGGAGTGATGCCAACTAGCTACGATTATTTCTCAACAATTGGCACAACAAATCACAACCCTGGTTTCTAACTTGTTGGCTCAAGTCATCCCAATGAATGGGAACAACAATGGAAATGGAAATGGCGATGGAAATCACATAAAGAACAGAACCTTAGTTCGGAAAAGCGAGATAACAAGTATTGTGGCCGCGGTAACTACCAAGAACCAGAAGCGTAAGACCAGGAATCTTAATGTAAACCTCACTACACAAGTCTCTAACAAAAAGCCTTATACAAGAAACTTTCCATTGTGTAACACATGCAACCGACATCATCCCACTGTTTCAGCATGTCGCGTGTGCACCAATTGTGGTAGGTATGGCCATCTAGTCAACACATGCCGCGAGACCCCAAACCCTAATGCCAATCAACCCACCAACCCTGCTCAGGCTGATAATCCTAATCGATACAACTATGGTCAATGCTATGAATGTGGGGACCCAAATCACTACCGTAGCCGATGCCCTAAACTATACCGAGATCAAGACCCTTCAGCTACTTAACAGCAAGTCCCACCATTTAAATGTTGTTTGCTTTTAATTCTATGTAATGACACTTTTGATTCGAGTAATAAATTCAAGTAATATCATAACATCTGTGTGCATGCTTGTCTGAATATGAATTGATTGCTATAAATATAATCATACTTGCTTACTTGTACAACAATTAGTGGACTACCAAACAATCTACTCAACGATTGGTAGAGGTCATCATGTCTTTTCAACAGTCGGGAGAGGCCCTACCACCTGCTCAACGACTGGTGGAGACTATCAGACCTGCTCAACAATCGGAAGAGTCATAGAAGGACGCAAAACCCTAATGTAAGGTAAATTGGGGATTACGGTCCGGAACGTAATCGTGAATTTACAGGTACGTTAAGGTGGTGTGGAATTCTATCAAGATTTCCGGTAGTTAACCAAATATCTAGTAGTTCATTTAGTAAAACAACTCACACGTGACACGCCTCTTATCCACGCTATTCGAGACAGGTTACTCTATTCATTGTCATGCCCTAACATAATTTTTTTTTTCAAGCCACACTTGTCCTAATTTCTGGCCGACCCCCTTCAACCCTGTGTATTCAATAAACTTCGGGACGAAGTTTTCAAAAGTAGGGGAGACTGTAACATCACAAAAATTTTCCCCAAATTTTTCTATAAAACCCTCACTATATATATATATATATAACCTTAATTTTATACATTTATGCCTAAAGCACAACCTATATATATATATATATATAATAATAATAATAATAATAATAATAATAATAATAATTATAATTCAGTAAAAAAAAATATATATATATATATAGCTAACTGATTTCAGCGACACCCTCTGGCCCACTCCCCATTTTTTTTTGTTGCTTGAGGCCCAGGTGTCCGGCCCACTAAACCCAGCCCACCCAGCCAAGCCCAACATCTTCAACCTATTAACAAAAAAAAAAAGGGTGGAAGCCGCTCCACCTGAGGATCGAACCCGGACAACCTTCAACACACAAACACGTGATCACCACCCGGGCTATGCCCTTTAGTTGGTATTAACCCAACTCTAAATACATTTAAACACACTTTCATTTTCCTTTTCTTTCTTCCCTGTGTCACGAACAACAGCAGCAGCAGACTTGTTTTATATTTTTTTTCTTTTTCTTTTTTTTTCTTCTCTTTTGACCAAATCAATAGCTTGATTAATGTGCAATTTAACCATGGTTGACTTGGATTCGTGATGTCCGGCCTAGAACGAGTTGATTACGCATCAATTAACCTTCAATTCTTACCTTTTTTTTGTTATAAACGCGTCACACATTCAAATCATAGTCAACCTTACCAATTATTCATCCCAGATCGTTATATTATAAATTGAACGCTCCTCAACCTTCACAACTCGCTCATAATCCTTTCTCAACCCCCAATTGTCTTCAAAACACTCTGATTGTGCCTCACAATTACACAGTTGACTTTTATCGTTGACCGGCCAATCGTATACGAATCAGCATTGTAAGTTACATTTTTTTTGTGGGTTTTGTTAGTCGGCAACCATACAACAAAAACCCTAACAATAATCGGGTTGAAAACGTGTGGTTTGCTTGATTGGATAATCTAGGGTTCGTAATTGGATTTGGGGATAAACTCTATTTGACATAATGTATTTAATTAATTTTATACGGAGTTCAACACAAACATTGGCCCAGACCAAGTGGTTGTGTTGTGGCCTTATCACCCAGCAGACGCGGGTTCGAACCCGGCTGCCACCACTTTTTTTTTGTATTTCTTTTTTTAAAACCAATTAGATATATATTATACATTATAATCTTATAAAATTCATTTTTAAATATTAAAACTCTTTTATAAATTCTACAAAAATTATATTATGTTGATCTAATGAAAAAGTTCAACACCCAATTTTTAGTTTTCAAAAATTTATTTATTTAATATATATAATAAATAAATCAAGTTTATTCCATTTTATTTATAAAAATCTATAAAGATATCAAAACGATCTTATTAATTCCCACAAAAATTATCCTAAGTTTTTATAACATTAAACTTTTTAGAAATGATTTTTATTTCTGAAAAATCATTTATTTAGTATTTTTAACCAATTTTTGTTAGTTTTAATCTTAATTAAATCATAATAAATTCAATTTTTAATATTTTTGCACCAAAATTTTATAGAAATTATTTCTGATCATTTGGAACAGAAATATAAATTTTAAACTAAAAATTCTTTAATTTTAGTATTTTTAAATTATTAAAGTTAAAATTTGACAATTTGTAATAAATAGATTTAATAATCTATTTTAAAGAAAATAATTTTATAAAAATTATTTTTATACTTTAAACACATTCTTATGACCATCCTAGATTTAACATTTATAAAAAGATTTTTAGTTATTTATTTACTAAATTTCTCTCAATTGGCGAATATTTCTAATATTAACCAAACGAGCAATTATCCCCAATTCGAAGCCCTAGAAACTTATACATTTGTAGACTTGATAGACTTAGACATATTTATTGCCTCATTTTAGGGTGATACTTGATACATTTGGTCAACACAATTATCCAAATTTCTCAACAGATATAACATTTTACCAAGGTGAGTTTTACATAGCCCCTTTTCTATTTATCACCATTTTTGGGGTGAAACATGTTATAACATCATTTATGCAATTCAATCATCAATGTGTCTATGTGTTTTCTATGTTGCATTATGTCTTGAGCATGATTAGAGTAAGCACCATTCTAGCATAATCATTAACTCCGTACAAGCCGGCGGTATACATTGATAGATCTATTGGACTGACAATCCCACCCGGATACGTGCCTCCTACAAAGGTTGCGTGGGTGTTTGTTATCGTATAACATATTCAATTGGACCATGAGCGTATGGTATGTATCATATTATAACAGTCATCAGGGTTGATTATGCACTCGATTTATTTCTAGTATGTTCTCACATATGGACTAGATTGACATGACACATGAATTGCACAACATTTTTATTCAGTTATCAAAAACCTATGTAATTCTCACCAACTTTTGTTGACCCAAAATATTTTCAACTTAACATGTTTCAGGTTCTATTTGCTTGAAGATTTGAATTGATGCTTGAAGATATGTGTATAGTTTTATTCAATTTGATGTACAAATTCTAGAACAATTGTATGTAATTCATTTAAATTATTTAATGGAATTTATTATTCACCATGAGCTACTGAACAATCATCAATACGTGGCACCCCGATGTTTCCGCCATCGGTTGGGGTGTTACAAGAGGTTTCTCCTCAATGTCAAAATCTGAATGGACTATTGAACTTCCTTCAAGTAGTACCATTTTGAAGTCAGTTTTGACATTTTCCTTTGCTTTCTTTCTTTGAGTAGCAGGCCTTCTTGTTGATACACCAGAAGTTCTAACTACTGACCTTGAAGGATCAGCAGTTTGAAACTTCTCTGGATTTGCAGCCTTGGCAGCCTTGTATTTTCTGTAAGTATCCATCAGTCTTTCTTCTTTCCATCTGGATACTGAGGCTTTTGAACCATAGCCCTCTGCTACTAATTCTTCTATCATCTGGGCTCTCTTGGCCTTTCCTTCTTTGCTTGTGGCCAGTTTGTCTGCAAGCAGTTGTGCTCTTCTTGTCAGCTCTTGCATAGAGAGTCCTTTGAGTGTATAGGCTTTAGTCTTGCTGTTCTTGGTAATGTAAGACACCAGTTGTTGTCTTTTGTCTTGTTCAGCAATCTCATCAAGGCTAGCCTGCCTTTGTAGTTCAGCTTCATAGGCCTGAAGTTTTTCTTCATGGCTTAAGTCTAGATCATCCCTTTCTTCCAGAGTTTTCCAGATCAGATCTTCTCTGGCCTTCTTGTTGGCTGCAACTAAGCTCTTCTCTAGTAATTCAGCTGATTGAGAGATAGGAGAAGGGTTTAGTACAATCATTGATGTAACTGTAGTAGGCCTGATAGGATCAGATGTTGGTTGAATGGGAGCAGTTGTTCTGGAAGGGTCAGCAGTTTGAGGTTTGGAAGTGTTAACCTCTGATGGGTTGACAACTACTGATGGTTTGTCAACTACTGAAGGATTGTCTTCAGTACTTTCTGATTCTTCATCAGAACTTTTGCCATCAGAAGTTTCTTCATTATGCCTTAGGGATTCTTCAGAGGTTTGGGTCTCATCTTCTTTTTCTGTGGCTTCAATCTCTTCCACTGAGACACCAAACTGTTTGGCCAGTTTTTCTTTCCTGGCTTGATCCTTCTGATCTCTTTCAAGGATGGCCACTCTTGCCCTTATCCTGGCTTGGAATGACTCCTTAGGATCCCTGATTTTCTCCCCCTTTTTGGATTCATCAAGTGTAAGTTTTGAGGTTGAGGGTTGGGAGAATTGACTTTGAAGATGAGCAATCTGTTTGCTGTTGAAGTCTATCTTGTTGGATAGATCATTCATCTTTGTCTTGATCACTCCAAATTGATTCTTGATAGACAGCTCCAAGTTAGCTGTGTATGTTTGGAAGTGATTCCTGATGAGAGTGTTCATCATGTGGTACAGGGGACCCTCTGGGCTGCATAGCTGGTTCAGGTCTATGCTTGTTTGCCCAGGGAATTGGGTAGGCATTTCTTGTGAAGGGTGTGTTTTTGGGTGATCCTCATGTTGTACAGAGGATGCCACTCTAGGGGTTTTAAGGATTGAGTGGGCTTTAACCTGTGCAGGGGTGACTGGCTTCTTGAGCCTGGATACCCCTGAAACAGGACCTTCATAAAGTGCCGTCAATTTAGTAGTTTGTGTTTTTGAAACATCATCCAAATTAATGGAATCATCTGAATCCCTGATGTTGTCCTCATTGAGGATTGCCTCAGTTAAATCATGAGCTGAGCCCAACTCAGTTCTCTCATGAACCTCTTGTTCTTGGTTCTGAGGATTTCCTACTTCAGGCATTAAGCCTTCATCAGTAGTTGCCACATCTGAGGTCTTAGCTATGTTACTTCTATCCTCAGATCCACCACTGGGTGGTAACTGAGTAGTAGCAGCCTCAGATGCCCCAAGAGTCTCTAAAATTGGGCTTAAAGACTCTGGTCCACCCTCATCTCTTGGGATAGGGCTAGAGATGTCCACATCCATGTCTGATGTTGTGGTTATGTCCCCTGTTTGTTGTGGTTGTAGGGGACTGACATAATCAGATGGGACTTTCTCTTTTAGCCCAGAGAGAAGTTTGGCAATTTCTATTGCCTCTGGTTCAGAAATTTGTGGGGTTGGTTCAGTAGTTTGGGCAATAGGTGAATTTGGTTGGTCAGCAGTTTCAAAAGAAGAGTGAGTTTCAATGGTTTTTCTAAGTCTTTTTCTTTTGAATAAAATAGTTATGGGTGCTCTAGGTGGGGTTTGAGATGGATGAGACTGAGAGGGTGTTTCAGTCTCACCTATTTGAAGAGCAGACTGCTCATGAGCATGTTCAGGCATCTCAACCTCTTGAACAGCTTTTCTTTTGGGTTGGTGGGTTTTTGTCTTTGTTGGCTTGGGCTTTTTGGCTTTTGGTGGTGTGAGTTTGGAAGATGTGGGCTTCAGGGGGACTTGTTGTTGTTCTCCCTGATCATCTTCTGGCCAGGCAGCCGGTTTGTTATGCCTAGAGTATGCTTGTGAGGTTAATGGATTTAAAGTTGAAACTTTTCCCACAAGCACCTCATTACCCAGTTCCCCTATTATGCATTGCATAATGAACCTTGGGTACAACAAAAACTTTTTCTTGGTATTATTATGATGTAACACCGACTCATTGAAAAATAGTTTTGATGCCCTGAATTTAGTTTCATTCACAATGGAATGAAATATTGGTTGAAAAGTGGAGGGCATCTGGTCATAAGACCCTGTTTTTGGACTCAAACACATAATAATATAATGAAACAAAAGCTTGTATTTTGGTTCAAAATATTTTTTTGAAGATAGTAGCATGGGAGAGAGTACCTTGATAACCACACTCTGTCATGGTTAGGTGAATATCAGAATTAGCAACATGGTCAGGGGCAGTTACATCATCCAGACCCAGTCTTGTTGCCAGTGTGATGGTCAGTGGTTTCCCTTTTATTCTTGAGTTGAGGGAAATGACTTCATCATCCGCCGTCACCGTCTCAGTATTTGCCCAGAACTCATTTAGAGTTTCAGTGTGAATTGGTGGGTTTATAGTGAGAGCAGTAAAATATTGGGATTTTACGACAAGATCAATGATCTCATCGTATTGGGACCAGCCTTCTTGTTTTTCAAGAAAGGCCCTTTGATTGTGTCCCTGCTTTAGAACGAGAGCCATGTGGTTTGGGTTTTGATCGAACAGTTGATTTGCAGGTTTAGGTTATTGAGAGAGTTTTTGAGAGAGAAAGAGGGATATTTTGAATTTGAAAGGATAAGTGTTGAGAAAAGGTATTTATCAGAAGTTTTAACCGCTTGAATCTTCTTTATTAGAAGTTTTTAAACCGCCTTGGTTAAAAATCTTTTTATCAGAAGTTTTGAACTGATTAGGTCAAACCTCTGATGATGGGAAAAGTCAGATTTGCCCTTTTTGACTAAACTGCTGATGAAGGATTACTTCATCAGTAGTTCCCATTTCCTCTTCAGTAGTTTTAACAGCTGATGAGAAATGTTTTTATAAATACTTTTATTCATAACTTCTGAAGGTTATTTTATCAGAAGTTACACATTTTTCAGAAATTATCCCTATACTGATGTTTTGTTCATCAGTAGTTTCTCTCTTTTCAGAAGTTTTGTTTCAGACTTTTTGTCTGTTTGTAAGTGAAAAATGAAAAATTGCAGAAAAATAAAATAAACACTTACAAATTTAGCATCCCAAGCATGGATACTAACTTCTGAAATGTTGATGTGTCAAGAGGTTTTGTGAAGATGTCAGCTATTTGATTAGCTGTTGCTACATGCTTCACCTCAATCTTGCCTTTTTCATAGCAATGTCTTATGAAATGGTACCTGATCTCAATATGTTTGGTTTTTGAGAACTGTACCGGATTTTGAATGATGCTAATGGCAGATTTGCTGTCTACAAACAAAGGTGTCTTGGTTTCTTTGATTCCATAATCAAGAAGTTGATATTGGAGCCATTGTATCTGTGATGTACAACTTGCAGCTGCAATGTATTCAGCTTCAGCAGTTGAAGTTGCAACAGATGTTTGTTTCTTTGATTGCCATGACACTAGACAGTTACCCAGGAATTGACAACCACCAGATGTTGACTTTCTTGTCATCTTACACCCTGCATAGTCACTATCTGAAAAAGCTGATAACTTGGTATTGCTTGAAGCAGGATACCAAATTCCAAGTGTTGGAGTTCCTTTCAGATATCTGAAAATTCTTTTGACTGCTATAAGGTGTGATTCCCTTGGTGCTGATTGATATCTAGCACAGACACATGTTGAAAACATAATATCTGGTCTAGAGGCAGTTAGATATAAAAGGGAACCTATCATGCATCTGTACATGGTTTGATCAACCTGTTTTCCTTGATCATCAGGTTCAACTTGTGTGATTGGTGTCATGGGAGTGGAACATGATTTACAGTCTTTTAAAGAAAATTTGTTTAATAATTCTTTAACATATTTTGATTGATGTATAAAATTTCCATTTGTTTGTTGCTTGATCTGCAGTCCCAGAAAGTACTGCAGTTCTCCCATGGTACTCATCTCAAATTTTGATTGCATGAGTTTCTTAAAATCATCACACAGTTTTGTGTTTGTTGAACCAAAAATGATATCATCAACATAAATTTGAACAAGTAAGACATGATTTCCAACATGTTTAATGAAAAGAGTTTTATCAATGGCACCTCTTGTAAAGTTATTTTTGAGTAAAAAGGTGGAGAGTGTATCATACCAGGCTCTTGGAGCCTGTTTGAGCCCATAAAGAGCTTTGTCCAGTCTGTACACCCACTCAGGATGAGAAGGATCCTCAAACCCAGGTGGCTGACAGACATACACCTCCTCTTTTATTTTTCCATACAAAAATGCACTTTTCACATCCATTTGATAAACTTTAATTTTGTTGGAAATGGCATAGGCCAGAAATAACCTGATGGCCTCAAGCCTTGCAACTGGAGCAAAGGTTTCATCATAGTCAATTCCCTCTTCTTGAGGGTACCCTTGAACTACCAGTCTTGCCTTGTTCTTGATTATCATACCAGCTTCATCTTGTTTGTTCCTGAAAACCCATCTTGTGCCAATTGGTTGCTTGTTTGGAGGTAAGGGACAGATTTCCCAGACCTGTTGCTTGTTGAACTGAAGCAGTTCATCTTGCATACCTTGCACCCAATTATTGTCTTTGAGGGCTTCCTGGTACTTCTTTGGTTCCAACTGTGAGATAAAGGCTGAAAATAGGCAAAAGTTGGAGAGCTGGTTTCTGGTAAGAACACCTGAAGCTATATCACCCATGATTTGATCAAGTGGATGATCTCTGTGTTCAATCAGTTGTTGTAAACCACTGACAGGTGTAGGTGGCTCATGTTCTTCAAACAAACTACTGAGGTCTATAATATCTGGTTCAGCATCAGTTGTTTTAGTGTCTTCAGTAGTTGCAGGTGCTGAAGCAGATGTTTGAGTTTGGCCTTCAGTATTTGTTGGATCAGAAGTTTGTGAAACTTCTGATGGTGTTGAAGTTGACTTAATGACTGTTTGAGGAGTCCATGGTGTAGGATCCTCATCATCAAACCTTTGATCACCATAATAAGTAGGTTTGGAAGGAGTAACAGTCTTTTCAGGTCCAAAGTGGAAGTTGTCAAGGTCAAAGAGTTCAGCAGGATGTGCTGGAATAAGAGTGTGTTTTGACTCATTGAACTTGACATTCAATGTTTCTTCTACTATCCTGGTGTGAGAATTAAAAACCTTGTAGGCTTTTCTAGTTGAAGAGTAACCAAGAAAGTAACCTGAGTCAACTTTGACTCAACAATTTGAAAGATTCTCCTCATTAATATCTGAGCTAAAGTTAAATGGTCAGACCTATACAACAGTATCTATGCTACATAGATTTTTAAGGTCTTTACCAGACAAATGGGAAACATACTCCATTGTTTTAAGATCCTCACCAGATTTTAGCTCCCTCACTCTTACAAAACTCCATGGGAGATTACTTACTTTTGAGAGAGAAATTGATCAAAAGAAGAAATTAGCAAAAGAGCTCTGATACCAATTGTTGGATCAGTTTGCTCTTTTGCTAAGTAAGAACTTGCTATGTTGACACTTAAGTGTTTAGCAAGCCCTTGTATATCAGATAATAAGCACAGCGGAATGTATAAGTTAAAGCAACAATTTTTATACTTAGGAAGAGTTATTACTCCCCCTAGATGATTGAAACTAATAATGACAAGTATTTATTATGAATCCAAGCAGTAAATGCGAATTAGATACTTAGGCAGATTCACAATAAATACTGAAATGGAATAGAACAGTGAAAGTGTTTGAAGGATTTTTCTATTAAAATCAATGTCTAAAATAGAAGGTTGAAGCCTCCTATTTATAGACGTTTACATACATGTATCTTGCCCAAAAAGCAAGTACAGAAACAACAGAAACAAGTTGCACAAGTTGCAACATTGAAACTATCAAATACAGCTAAAAGTAATAATAAACAATAAAACTACTGATGCAAAAGGCGGTGGAAAATATCTGATGCTAAGTGCTGATGAATGACAAACTACTGATGAGTAGTTTGTCTTCAGTACTTCTGAAGTGAACTTGTCTGGTTTGGACTTCAGAACTTCTGATGAAGTTTCTTCTTCAGCACTTCTCATATCTTCCTTCAGCAGTTTCTTGTTTTCTTTTCAGTACTTCTATACTTAGCCAAAAATGACAGAAGTGAATTAGACTAAGGTTTCCAAAAGTGGTTTCACCAATCCTCTTTGTCCTAACAGTTATAGTACAAGTGCATAATGCAATAAGGGGTATTATGAGGAACTTTTACATGACATATCTATGTTAAAGCATGAGTCTCTTGATATCCCATCTTAAAATGAGTGTAAAATTACTTTTCTAGACATGTCTCCTCCTTAATAAGGTATATAATAATATAATATAATATAATATAATATAATATAATATAATATAATATAATATAATATAATATAATATAATATAATATAATATAATATAATATAATATAATATAATATAATATAATATAATATAATATAATATAATATAATATAATATAATATAATATAATATAGATAATCATATAATCATTTATTATAGTTCCATGTGATCGAACTTTTAGAGTATCTTAGACTGAATGGTGTGGGGACGGCAAGGCGGCGGCAGCCGCTTGCTGGGCTAGGCTACACCAGCCCCCTGGACGGCAATAGCATAGCCGGCACTTTCCTGCCGTTGAAGCCGTGCCTATGTGGGTCTTGGGAAGTGTGTTTTGTACCGTTGGGATTGGACCGTTATAAAAAAAATTAAATTTTAATTCAAATTATATAAACTAAACAATCAAAACACTTTTTCACCACAATTTTATACCACTCTTTTTCGCCATCGTTGCTACACCTTCGGCTTTTCATTACAACCGGCAACAGTTGTGTACTTGTGTTCCTCTTCTCCTGCTTCAACGGTCATCGCGCACAGGTTAAACCTCGGTCGCCAAGAATAATCATCACAAAAGGTGAACCTTTTAATGGCTTTAATCAATTATGGGACCATTTGACACCGTACAAAATCTAATATACAGATCTTTAACATGTAGTCTGTGTTCCTTGATCTTCTATTGATACAATGCAACAGTCGCTACACGCTAGCTAAACCTCCGCCAAACACCACCTATAATCATAGCAAAAGGTAAACCCCCTTGAACTATATATTATGGGTATCCCAAAGCACGGGATGAAACCAATGGTTGCATAAATTGAAAGTCACCGTTATAAAAAATTAACTCATTCTTTTTTTTTTCTTTTAACTATATAATTAAAAAGTCTGACACCTTAAACCAAATTTGTGGAAAGATAACTCTCGGTTTTTCACTTTATTTTCGGCTTAGATAATGACACAACCTTTGGGTTATCCAAATGGCCTGAGTTGTTTTAGTAGAACAAGAACTTAAGCATTTTTTACGCATGAATGTGATTTCTTGGTTTTATTCAAAATCCTAGGATTTACAAAGCATGGTGTTATTTGTTGATTTGTCATCAAGCTGGTTCAATGTTATGTAATTATGCTAAACATAATGTGCCATGTAATTATGCTAAACATAATGTGACTTGCATCAGGGTTTCTATTAAACTTTGTGGTTTTATTGGAAAGATTCAGTTGACGGTGACGGATTAAGGTAATCTCCTACTCCATTATCGTTTACGGAATTTAGCTCTTCATTTATAAAATTCGTTAAAACTTGTAGCCATGCGATTAGTTATCGGTTAAGGATAATTTATGATGTTGTTTAGGTTTAAAATAGACCTGGCAATTCAACCCATCTATTTGAGTTTGGATTGTTTTGAGTTTAAAATTTAACCTTGTGGGTTAAAATGGGTTTAGTATAATTTTCAAGAGGGTTAGGATGGGTAATTTTAATTGTAGAAAATAAGTAAGTGGGTCAGGATGGGTATGTCAAAAAAAAAACAAATGGGTCAGGATGGGTATTTTTAGATAACTATATACAAATCTTAATTAAAACTAACCCAACACCAAAAGAGTAGATGCCTCATACAATTCAATGTCAATAAAAACAAAAAAATTATATCTTTTGCATTTGTTGATAACTCAACTCGGGTCGAATAAGTATAGGTCACTACGGGACGGGTTAGGCTGCAACGGTCTGGGTCGTTACCGGGCCCGGTCGGGTCGAAACGGTCAGGTTCGCTACGGGACGAGTCAGGTTGAAACGGTCTGTGTCGTTACAGGGCCCGGCCGGGTCAAAACGTTCCGGGTCGTTACCGGGCCATGCCGGGTTGAAACAGTCCGGGTCGCTAGGGGACGGGTCAGGTTGAAACGGTCTGGGTCGTTACCGGGCCCGGTCGGGTCAAAACTGTCCGGGTCGCTACCGGGCCCGTGCGGGTCGCTACGGGACGGGTCGGGTTGAAACGATCTGGGTCGTTACCTGGCCCGACCGGATCGAAACGTTCCGGGTCGCTACCGGGCCAGGCCGGGTCAAAACAGTCCGGGTCGCTACGGGACGGGTCAGGTTGAAACGGTCTGGGTCGTTACCGGGCCCAGTCGGGTCGAAACGTTCCGGGTCGCTACCGGGCCAGGCCGGGTCGCTACGGGACGGGTCAGGTTGAAACGGTCTGGGTCGTTACCGGGCCCGGTCGGGTCAAAACTGTCCGGGTCGCTACCGGGCCCGTCCGGTTCGAAACAGTCTGGGTCGCTACGGGACGGGTCAGGTTGAAACGGTCTGGGTCGTTACCTGGCACGACCGGATCGAAAACGTTCCGGGTCGCTACCGGGCCAGGCCGGGTCAAAACAGTCCGGGACGCTACGGGACGGGTCAGGTTGAAACGATATGGGTCGTTACCGGGCCCGACCGGATCAAAACGTTCTGGGTCGCTACTGGGCCAGGCCGGGTCAAAACAGTCAAAGTCGCTACGGGACGGGTCAGGTTGAAACGGTCTGGGTCGTTACCGGGCCCGGTCGGGTCGAAACTGTCTGGGTCGCTACCGAGCCCGTCCGGTTTGAAACAGTCCGGATCGCTACGGGACGGGTCAGGTTGAAACGGTCTGGGTCGTTACCGGGCCCGTTCGAGTCGAAATGTTCTGGGTCGCTACCGGGCCAGGCCGGGTCGAAACGGTCCGGTTCGAAATGAAATATTTTGGATCCCTTAAAATTTTATTTTTTAAGTTTATTTTTGTTTTTTTAATTTTAAATTTGTTTTTTTTTTTACTTTTTTTTTATTTTTTTATTCTTTTTAAATTTTTTATTGTTATTTTAATTTTTTTTTTAATTTTAATCTATTTTGATTTGACCTATCCAAATCAAACCATTCAGACCCAAACCCATCCTGATCCAACCCATCCTAACCCATTTTTTTAATCTACCCATCTTGACCCATACCCATCCTAACCCATACCCATCCTAACCCAACAACCAAACCCACCCAACCTACCCATTTTGTCACCCATAGTTTAAAACATGAAGGATATAACAAACTTTATTGTTGTCACACCACGCCAATGGCGGAAACACGTGGCGCGACGCTCGAAAGCATATCAAAGTCATGATTAACACAAACTATATTTAATTAGAAAAGATCATTATATTAAGATGTCGGGAAGGAGTACCTGGTTTCAAACATTACTTAAAACCACAAACATTAAGTTTTAAAGTGAAGTGTTTCCGTTTATGTCCCAACCCGAAGGTAACAATAGATGAAACCCCCAACCAGTGTCCGACATCCCGAATTCCACCGTACTAGCCGCATACCTGTTCAACACTTAGTTACCTGAAAGATATGTTTAAAAGGATGTCAATATATAAAATATTGGTGAGTTCAGAGGTTTTAGTTTCGTAATAACAACATTTTTACATCCTGTGCAATTCCAGCACATTTTTACATCCTGTGCAAATCCAACACATTTTGTGGCCCTTGTATGGAGTAGCTAGCTCTTACAAACCATGATGATAAGCAATCCCCTGAGTCCCATAACCAAACCAAGACTAATAAATATGCCCCGCTCCAAGTCGTTTCTCGGAACCCAACGACTTAAGTTCAGAATATGTGCACCTCTTGTCTTTACCGGGTTGACGCTATCAACCAGAGGTGGGCCTCGTCAGGCACCAATAGTACTATCCAAATATTCCTTTGATTTCATTTACCTGAATTAATGGTTACAGTAGCGAGGACCCAACCCCGAGTGGCGACCAAAAACTCAAGTACTCATCATGCCACTTATCACATTTTAACCTTTGAAAACATTTCAACATGTGATAACTTTTGACAAACATATCTTTCCCCCAGTTAAAACAGTAAAATGGGGCCGTGAAACTCACCTTAATTTCCATGCTTAGCTAGCAAATAAAGCCCAAAGCTTTGACCGACTTCCTCGTGCCCTAATTACCAATAAAGGACACCTTAAAGTCTATCATATATAAACCTAGCTTATTTTTCCAGTTAAAAGATAGTTTATTCAACTACCTTGACTCGTGTGTACTAACCCGAGTCTTTAAGTGTTTTAACTCGACGAACCGATCGTGACTTACCATAATTCATGTGTTCACATACGGCATAGTACCCAAGTCGCGCACCTGTTACTCTGCGTGTGTAAACCATGTTGGACTAATACCACGAAACGTATAACTAATCCCGAGTAATAGCTTGTCTCGTAAATCGGATAAATGTAGTTGTCTTGTATGATTATTTTTGGACAATATACTTTGAAGAAACATTGCAACATGAGCAATGGAATTGCCGTCCCATGGGTAAGTCTAGTTGACAGAATAACGTGACCACTTCCGGTAGTCCGTTATTTGATTTTTCGAGGGGGATTTCAATGTCAGCCAGAGCGTTCCGTGACACTTGACAATTACGAGTCACACGCTTTACGATTTCGGCTCCCGAAATGTGGTTTCACTCCCCAAGTATTATGACGAATTCAGACGCAAAACGCACGTCGTGACCTTATATTCAATATATATGTATGTCTCCATATATATTAACTGACTTGGATAAAATCATCTCCGACTCGACTCACTTTACCATATAATTACTTTCCCATTAAGTAGTTATACTAGGATCTTGTCAGTCGAGATTTCATTTTTCCCATAATCGACTCGACTCACCTTTCCATATATTTATTTTCCCATTAAATAAATATACTATGATCTTGTCGATTCGATATTACATTCTACAACCATCGACTCGACTCACTTTACCGTATAATTATTTTCCCATTAAATAATTATACTAGGATCTTGTCGATTCGACACTACATTTTACAACCATCGACTCGACTCACTTTACCGTATAATTATTTTCCCATTAAATAATTATACTAGGATCTTGTCGATTCGACACTACATTTTACAACCATCGACTCGACTCACTTTACCGTATAATTATTTTCCCATTAAATAATTATACTAGGATCTTGTCGATTCGACACTACATTTTACAACCATCGACTCGACTCACTTTAGCGTATAATTATTTTCCCATTAAATAATTATACTAGGATCTTGTCGATTCGACACTACATTTTACAACCATCGACTCGACTCACTTTACCGTATAATTATTTTCCCATTAAATAATTATACTAGGATCTTGTCGATTCGACACTACATTTTACAACCATCGACTCGACTCACTTTACTGTATAATTATTTTCCCATTAAATAATTATACTAGGGTCTTGTCGATTCGACATTGTATTTTACGACCATCGACTCGACTCACTTTACCGTATAATTATTTTCCCATTAAATAATTATACTAGGGTCTTGTCGATTCGACATTTCGTTTTCAACACCCGACTCGGCTCACTTTACCATATATTTATTTTCCCATTAAATAAATATACTAGGATCTTGCCGATCGATATTTCGTTTTCAACACCCGACTCGGCTCACTTTACCATATATTTATTTTCCCATTAAATAAATATACTAGGATCTTGCCGATTCGACATTGTTGATTTAGACGCGGGCTATCATCCCTTCTAGATAAAGATGATCAAGCCTATTACCTCAGCAAGGACGATTCTGCCCTACAATAGGGGAAGGAACGCCTGACCCTCGAAGACAACTTGGGCATGTGTTAGATCAAGAATGACTTACTCACAGTAATAATACAGCAGCACACGGGCCACTAGTCTCAATACTGATCCACACAAGGTCCCGTACTCAAAACGCACTGGTTTTGCAGGGACGCACCCTCGGTCTTCACTGGGTTCCAAGTTTAGCATTCCACGCATCGTACCAAGCATTCCTCTCTTCGGTAGGCAGTGCATCCTCGTATGTCCTCTCCATCGAAGAACTTTGTGCGGAGGCATTAGACTCCTATACAAGGAAGTTTTCGTCTCCTGTCCTTATCCGATGCGAGGGTTTTCGTCAGATTACTCATATGACTAAAAGTTCGAGCTCTTCCGTGTTCGTACCTTAGAGGTAATGCTGAAGAAAGCTCATTCAGTTTGCGAGGATCGAAATCAAGGGATATCAACAAGACCTCCCTTTTTAACTCATTGGCCAATCAAAAGCTAAGACTGAACCTACAGAACAAGAATAGACAAGACAAGGAGTGATCACCAACCCCAGCCCTAGCGCCCACCTAGGTTACCGTGCACCACAAGTTATTATTACGTGTGCACCCGCAATGATAATCGGTGTTGCCAGGTAATTTTGGTGCCCGCTAGTTCGGAGCTTCCTGATCCAAAACAAAGATTTCACACAATAAAGGACCTAGACTAGCTTCGCCTTCACAACATTAGCAACACGACAACGTCCACTAGCACGATAAAGGTTAGCCCTTCCGATCATCCCGTCCGCAGGTAAGCGGGTGAGTTCGTCGTAGACCACCGCTTCCGCCCCGCTTGTTGATATCGGTAATCGATGCAAAAGTGCGGACTAAAGTGAAGTGTGACACGACATCCTTATAGGCAAGCTATCTGTACTACTTATAAGCGTTAACTAGCACTAGTTAGAAAATTGGATCTTTACCCAATATAACCATTCATATCTATATTTTCTAACATTTTATATATTGACACACATGGCTAGTCGGTCGGAATTTCCCCTTGTACAATCCATGTACAATTTTCTTTCTTTTCTAAAAATATTTCGTTGTGTTTTATTTTTGAAAACTTCGTTTTCGAGCCAAAACCGGTTATAGTCTAGATTTTTCAAAAATACTAGTTCGCTATAACCTTGGCTCTGATACCACTTCTGTCACACCACGCCAATGGCGGAAACACGTGGCGCGACGCTCGAAAGCATATCAAAGTCAAGATTAACACAAACTATATTTAATTAGAAAAGATCATTATATTAAGATGTCGGGAAGGAGTACCTGGTTTCAAACATTACTTAAAACCACAAACATTAAGTTTTAAAGTGGAGTGTTTCCGTTTATGTCCCAACCCGAAGGTAACAATAGATGAAACCCCCAACCAGTGTCCGACATCCCGAATTCCACCGTACTAGCCGCATACCTGTTCAACACTTAGTTACCTGAAAGATATGTTTAAAAGGACGTCAATATATAAAATATTGGTGAGTTCACAGGTTTTAGTTTCGTAATAACAACATTACATCCTGTGCAATTCCAGCACATTTTTACATCCTGTGCAAATCCAGCACATTTTGTGGCCTTTGTATGGAGTAGCTAGCTCCTACAAACTATGATGATAAGCAATCCCCTGAGTCCCATAACCAAACCAAGACTAATAAATATGCCCCGCTCCAAGTCGTTTCTCGGAACCCAACGACTTAAGTTCAGAATATGTGCACCTCTTGTCTTTACCGGGTTGACGCTATCAACCAGAGGTGGGCCTCGTCAGGCACCAATAGTACTATCCAAATATTCCTTTGGTTTCATTTACCTGAATTAATGGTTACAGTAGCGAGGACCCAACCCCGAGTGGCGACCAAAAACTCAAGTACTCATCATGCCACTTATCACATTTTAACCTTTGAAAACATTTCAACATGTGATAACTTTTGACAAACATATCTTTCCCCTAGTTAAAACAGAAATGGGGCCGTGAAACTCACCTTAATTTCCATGCTTAGCTAGCAAATAAAGCCCAAAGCTTTGACCGACTTCCTCGTGCCCTAATTACCAATAAAGGACACCTTAAAGTCTATCATATATAAACCTAGCTTATTTTTCCGGTTAAAAGATAGTTTATTCAACTACCTTGACTCGTGTGTACTAACCCGAGTCTTTAAGTGTTTTAACTCGACGAACCGATCGTGACTTACCATAATTCATGTGTTCACATACGGCATAGTACCCAAGTCGCGCACCTGTTACTCTGCGTGTGTAAACCATGTTGGACTAATACCACGAAACGTATAACTCATCCCGAGTAATAGCTTGTCTCGTAAATCGGATAAATGTAGTTTTCTTGTATGATTATTTTTGGACAATATACTTTGAAGAAACATAAGTATAGTTATTGAAATTGACTAATAACATTTGTTATTTCGCTTCCCAAAATCCGAGTGTTTCAAGTGTTTCGAAGCATTACTTTCAACTAATTTTTCCCAAATAAGTTAAGCGTCTACGTATTTCCAAATCCGTATTTTTGACAACGTTTTGGTTACCAAAAACCATTGAAGTTGACACACTTGACGCTCGACAAAACTATATATTTGTTTTCAAATATTGTTCGGGATCGACTATTATTGTTTCCAATAATCTTCGTCAAAACGTCACGACTTTGTATAGAATTAGTCTGGTCAAACTCTTGAAAATAGTTGATAAGGACGCACCACAATAACGCCTTTGCGCTTCGGATTTTATAAAAATTTCGGCAGAGTTTCCTCTGTTTTCGTATAAACCAGACGACACAAGTCGTCTACAATTTTTCCCAAAACCAATTACAAACACAAGACGACATATTTATCCGCATTTCTAATCCACAAGACTTTATACGTTTCGACAATTTTATAAATTATACTATTTATACAAATATATACGTATAGTCCAACAATTTAGTCCAACAACAAAGCGAGTCACGACTAATATACAAATATTATCTCATAATACTTTTCGTTAATATTTTTATCGGTTCGTTCTCGCGAGTTAAAACTTTTTGGTCGTATTGTTATACTTATAAATATATATTTATAATTATCAACAAAATAAGACGAACATAATTATACCGATACTACGCGCGCGTCTCGATCTACGAGTTGACCGGTGCTGACCCGTTGACCTCATTTGACCGTCATTGACTGAGTTGACTCGGTTGACTACTCGACCGAGTTAACTAGATCCGACCGAGTTGGCTCGGTTTGACCGGATCTGGCCCAAGACCTGAACCGTACCACCTAAACAACCCGAACCAGAACTGGAAATGAACAAACAACCCGACACCCGAAACGAAACAAACCCGGAACCAGATCTGAGCTGAAACTCAAGACCCGAATTGAACCGGCTCACAAAACGAACTTGGGCTCAGACCAAAACCATGAGTTTGAACCAAAACCAAATCGAAGCACCTCGGACCACCACAACTGGAAACAACCACCACCAAAACCATCCACAACCTGCTACATCCCGTCGCTAACCACCACAAACCGGCTGATCAGCCCTAAAACAACCCCCACCGTAACTCAATCACCACCAAACACCTCCTAACCCGTCAGATCCACCACGAAACCACCTCAGCCATCATCACCGTCATTTCCGGCCTAAACACCCACCAAAAGCTAGCCATCGGACCTCCACAATCACGAACCACCATAACCGATCGGCCGCTGCCACCTCTGCACTGGAACCCGCACAACCACGACAGTTCAAAACCAACTACGCCGGCCCGATCTGCTCCATTTTGGCCTGAAAGTCACCGCACGGCCAGTTTTGGGCCCCAACAACCTTCGCGCCGCCACCACCAACTATGGTGGTGGCCGGCCGTCGTTGTAGCAGATGGAGGAGGGCCGAGAGGGAGGGTGAGGGAGGTAGATTAGTGAGAGATATGAGGGAGATCTAGATTTTAGAGAGAGAGTAGAGAGAGAGAGAGAGAGAGAGAGGCGGGTATGGATGCAAATGGGGAAGAAGAGGAGATAAGGATGCTTTTATTCCTAGGGTTTGGGTAGGTAGGTTGAGTGTACACCGTGTATCGATCCCGTTATAACAATCTCGTGTCTCGGTTTCATTTTTCCGTTCACACTATTGTCATTAAAATTAGTCGGTTATGCTCGATATTAGAAACATAACTAAAACGAGCAACTTAAATATTATTATCATGCCCCGACACGCGTGTTAAGAACGCGCGTTTAATTCGCGTTAATACATTCAGTCATGCTATCTTTCATTTAAACGAATCGTTTTCTTTCGAAACTAAACATATGACATTATTTACAATAAATAATTATTTCGAAAGTTTGATAACGGTTAAAACCACACGTTTTGACGTTCGAATCCCACGTCAGTTCCTCTCCGCGTTCTCCAAAACGCTGTGTTTTTGACCGTTTACCGCGCCGATTTCACATTCGATCGCATCAATAGTAAATACATGTCGTATTTACATTTATTAGCCTTATGTTAGTCCACTTTGACAAATTTTTACTGATGTCGGTTCGTTACGTTAAATACGCGAAGTCTTTCTTTAAAGGCATCAAGACTTCAACGAACTTTCAAAAGGACATCGTAGGACTCATATCAGCTCAACTAACCATAATTAACCTTAAACCATGTTAATTACTTCTAAAACATGATTAGAATCACGTTAATCGTTGTACGGAATTTGCCGGTTGTCACATTCTCCCCCCGTTAAAAGAATTTCGTCCCGGAATTCAGTTCAAGTCGTCCGATACAGTAGTATCCTTGAACAAGGCGGGATGTTTGCGACTCACGCGATCTCTTTTCTACGTGACCCCAAGTTCACGCTTAGCGTTCTAACGAATACAATATCGTGAGATGGCTACGACCGAGCTCTTGGATTTCGCAATCCGGCACATATATCGGTTTTCCCGAATTAGTAGAGCTTCGCGTCAACCTGAAATCCGTCGGTCGAGGGATTGACAATGCTTCCTCAGGCCAGACTTGTGGGATTCATCATGAGTCCCACTAAGATCTAGTGATAGTTCGAGCTTGTTCGTTGCATGGCCAATTTAAACCGATATCTCCGAGTCTCTGGAGTACTAAGCGAAGTCACTCCATTACAGTTTTCGTGCTTAACAACACCCTTTCAGAGTATAACACTCAGCAAAGTCCTATACCGATGTGAAGTTCCTAAGGCTAACTCCTTGTTAGTACAACTTCCCGATCGGTTTGGCCACTTATTCAAGAAGATTTGAATCTACCAGACTTGTTGGTCATCTCTCGAACAACTCAAGCCAGCTCATGTGTATATCTCTAACTGTCCTTCAATGTACTAGAGACGTACACGTATGCACCCCAGAGGACTTCGAGCAGTACACCCCGAATACTAGGGTGATAATTCCTACCACATAGGAAATTCTGGCGATGAAGTACACGAATTTGTTTTGCCACCGACACTAATCGTATCACACAGGACACTTCCGTCCAGGACAATAATTCATTCGTTCGAGGATGGTAATCCCTACTCATCTGAAATTGAGTATCCCAGACTTGCGTTCAAGGTTTGGCACACCCTGAGGCAGGATAACTACTAAAATCCGATATTATGAAAGTTGGCATCTAGTGTCTAGCCACGACTCTCCAAGAGTATAGGCGGCTATCCGTATGCCTCATATTATAACTACAAATGAGTAGGGGATGAGAAGGTTCCAAGCAGCGATCGATCATTGCCTGTGTCTCATCACAGCCACCGGACACCTCGGGCGACCAGACCATTAGGTTCGCTCGTTGAATTTCACTAATCGGGTGATCTTACCAGATCACAAAGCAGTCGACATTCTGAGGACGCTCAAGGTTGTTTATAGTAGCGGATGGTATTCCTGTGTCCTCACATGGGCTGAAATCCATTATGCACCCACTTACAACCCTTCGCATGAGCGATTGTGGTTAGTGGTACCAGGACGCCTAATATGGACTGATGGAGGTCGAAAGTTTTTGCGTCACTTTCACCCCTCAGTTCCCCAACCAGTAGACAGTGTATATTCGACATACGGTCGTACAATTCCACAATACGCGAGGATTTAAGCCGACTTAAACACAAATGTCTAGAGACTCACATCACCTCATCACATTGGTCAACATAGGAATGATGTATATGAATCATCATAATATGGTTGCCATAACAAACCGAGGATAGGGTCTCGACAACATCTCAACACGTTGGTTTCCACCGAAACGGTAACCAGAGCACCTGTAGCAACCCAAAACAAGGGTATCCAGTACGTGTCATGTTATATGTGCCTCATGGACAATGGTGTCCTATCATTATTAGCAACCTAGTAAGTCAATTCTGAATAATACAGGACGCTCTCCCTCGAATTGACTATCCGATCCTATGCAGTGATCTGAGTGAAAGGAGTCCTGAAACTGGAATCCCTCACTCGTCAAAGGTTCCATCTTTTCGGGATCTTTTGATGTAAGAGGTGAAATTGAGTCATAGACGAATGCATTTGGCACACATTCCATGTGTGGGGCTTGGCGACTTCATACGCCAAAGTCGTCACTTAAAACAAACAACGACCGAGATCGCCCTACAAGAAGTAGTCTTGAGCCTTCCAATAAGGCATCCCATTCAACGACTCAGGTAGTCACACACATGGGTGCAACATGTAAGCTTTCGAGCTCATCTTGATTAGTCATGGACTAAACGCACTAACCAGGCAGCTCACATTACTATGATGTCTCCAACAGCGCTTGTCAAGGACAGGGGATTTTGCTCTAGCGCGAGCAATGCTACTGAAAAATAACTGGGAACACCCGTATCGACCCAAGGTCGAAAGGGTTCCACTATCCCAAGAATCTACGCAACGACACCAAGACAAGATAGACCTACTATCAGAAGAATAACAACATTACCCGAACGGTTGAATCGATCACCCATCTCAACACGGTAGGGTAGTACCCTTATAGAGTAGACAATGCTACACGCCCTTCTAGATTCAGGGTTTCATAAGACCTCCGAATCATGTACCAGGGACTCCACCAATGCATACGCCATGGGTGGGTCCACAACGGTATTTCCATAATCGTCAGCACGACACGTCGGCAGGTATGACGTCAAACAAATCCACTGGGATGGGCAATAATGAAGTGAATCTTTCAACTCTTACTAGCCCAAAGGTATGGGTCATAATATCACTCACATTTACTCGATCTCTTCAGGTTCGAGATGTATTTGAAATCCCTTTATCGCAAAGACGAGCCTCACCCCGTCATGTGTGGATCATGGGATTTCCTTCCGACATGATTCGAGAGTGGTTAGTCGACCAAAATGCACGTAAAAGGTTAAGGCTGGACCTGGCGTCACTTATGCCTTAGATTTTGAAGAGGTAATGCTCACGAGACTCGCGGGCATATAAAGAGGTCGACACATGATTCGGTCAATTACTCAACTACGAGATTCGAACTTTAGAGAGATACATGTGCTAACACTAGGACTAGAGTGTCTTAGTATGACTACTGGAAAGTCCGTTAGACACCCGAATTCCCACATTATCGATGGCGACGCTACACAACCACTCAGCAACATAACAACAGCTACGTGGGTTTGGGGTAATGTCTTTATCCCGAGGGAACCAAGAGTGAAACAAACGACAAGTTATCACATCATCAAGTCAATCCAACAATTGTAGTAATACGTCCACGGTGCAATACGACAGTACGGACAACACGACAATGATCGCAACACGTCCGCGAAACGCATCAACAACGAAATACTGCATCAGGAGCAGCACAACCACGGAGGTGCATCACCGACAGCGAAACGCAACCACATGGATATGCAGTCGGCAAAACTGTGGAACTACAAGAATGCACAATCGCTAGGGGTAACGCCACAACATGAATTCAAGACAGCAGGATGACACACAACCTAGCGAGTCCACTGTACATCACCACAAGAAGCTCCATTACGGTGAGCACGCACCCCGGTGCGTTTCGGCTCACTTATGGTGACGGAATCCATATTCGTATCCTCAGCAGCATCCTATACTCCATAGGCTCATTGGTGGGAACAATTGGGTTAATAAGGGCATCCGTCATCATAAAAGAAATGGGAACGATGGGTTCCACATAATTTAGCAGACTTATCAAGCCGATATCGTTCTTAGGGAGAATGACTGTATGCTCGATATAAGTCACTCGAATAATTGCAACTGCAGCATTGACAGGCTCAACCATACCTGAGAGCCATCGCCAGCATTAGTCTTGGCAGGAGCCAGGGAATGATAACGAGCGGTTCAACAAAAACCTCAAAGAAAATGGAGTTAACAGCAACGAACTCCATCGTGACACAAACATGGTCATAGCGGCTTGGCAAGGGTCTTATAGATGCCTATGTCGATGACAGTGATCTTGGTAGGAGCCCTCGAACAACAGCAACATCAAACTTGACAAAAGCCTTAGAAACATCCTCAACACACTCAGTATGAGCTACACTCTCAGCAACGACGACATGATTCGCTTGGGCCATAGAACAATTACAGCAGGAGCAACATTAGGCTCGGTGGGAGCCTTAGACTCGTCGTAGTTATTAGATTTGTGGTAAATAGCATCCATAGGACCTAGTAACCAACCCACATCTTTTCCAACATCAAAATACTGGTCACAACAAGAATAGTAGAGGTAGAAGGATCATGATTTATCGAGACACCACGATAAAATAAAAACGATACAGACTCTGGCAATTCAGCCGAGTCATCCTTCTCATTAGGGTCCTCTTGCATGTTATTTGGCCCTAGCACCGATAGTCATCAACTGAAATGCCTCTCCGACACCTAAGCGAGGCCAGCGAACTTTCTTCCTGATAGGCCACGCAGTGAGATTATCGAAATATGACAAGAGATTAGACAAGTCACATTGTCCATGACGAATGGATCTCGCAACCTTAGTTTATAAAACACCGTGACAAAGGGACGCAACGTCCCAATATCTATGGGGATTGATGGAAAACACTTCGCATCAATTGCCACCCCAAACAGACAGCCAGTCTCGTCGTCCTGACGAGGGTAGCGGACGTTCAACATTGCAACATGAGCAATGGAATTGCCGTCCCATGGGTAAGTCTAGTTAACAGAATAACGTGACCACTTCCGGTAGTCCGTTATTTGATTTTTCGAGGGGGATTTCAATGTCAGCCAGAGCGTTCCGTGACACTTGACAATTACGAGTCACACGCTTTACGATTTCGGCTCCCGAAATGAGGTTTCACTCCCCAAGTATTATGACGAATTCAGACGCAAAACGCACGTCGTGACCTTATATTCAATATATATGTATGTCTCCATATATATTAACTGACTTGGATAAAATCATCTCCGACTCGACTCACTTTACCATATAATTACTTTCCCATTAAGTAGTTATACTAGGATCTTGTCAGTCGAGATTTCATTTTTCCCATAATCGACTCGACTCACCTTTCCATATATTTATTTTCCCATTAAATAAATATACTATGATCTTGTCGATTCGATATTACATTCTACAACCATCGACTCGACTCACTTTACCGTATAATTATTTTCCCATTAAATAATTATACTAGGATCTTGTCGATTCGACACTACATTTTACAACCATCGACTCGACTCAATTTACCGTATAATTATTTTCCCATTAAATAATTATACTAGGATCTTGTCGATTCGACACTACATTTTACAACCATCGACTCGACTCACTTTACCGTATAATTATTTTCCCACTAAATAATTATACTAGGATCTTGTCGATTCGACACTACATTTTACAACCATCGACTCGACTCACTTTACCGTATAATTATTTACCCAATAAATAATTATACTAGGATCTTGTCGATTCGACACTACATTTTACAACCATCGACTCGACTCACTTTACCGTATAATTATTTTCCCATTAAATAATTATACTAGGATCTTGTCGATTCGACACTACATTTTACAACCATCGACTCGACTCACTTTACCGTATAATTATTTTCCCATTAAATAATTATACTAGGATCTTGTCGATTCGACACTACATTTTACAACCATCGACTCGACTCACTTTACCGTATAATTATTTTCCCATTAAATAATTATACTAGGATCTTGTCGATTCGACACTACATTTTACAACCATCGACTCGACTCACTTTACCGTATAATTATTTTCCCATTAAATAATTATACTAGGGTCTTGTCGATTCGACATTGTATTTTACGACCATCGACTCGACTCACTTTGCCGTATAATTATTTTCCCATTAAATAATTATACTAGGGTCTTGTCGATTCGACATTTCGTTTTCAACACCCGACTCGGCTCACTTTACCATATATTTATTTTCCCATTAAATAAATATACTAGGATCTTGCCGATCGATATTTCGTTTTCAACACCCGACTCGGCTCACTTTACCATATATTTATTTTCCCATTAAATAAATATACTAGGATCTTGCCGATCGATATTTCATTTTCAACACCCGACTCGGCTCACTTTACCATATATTTATTTTCCCATTAAATAAATATACTAGGATCTTGCCGATTCGACATTGTTGATTTAGACGCGGGCTATCATGCCTTCTAGATAAAGATGATCAAGCCTATTAACTCAGCAAGGACGATTCTGCCCTCCAATAGGGGAAGGAACGCCTGACCCTCGAAGACAACTTGGGCATGCGTTAGATCAAGAATGAATTACTCACAGTAATAATACAGCAGCACACGGGCCACTAGTCTCAATACTGATCCACAAAAGGTCCCGTACTCAAAACGCACTAGTTTTGCAGGGACGCACCCTCGGTCTTCACTGGGTTCCAAGTTTAGCATTCCACGCATCGTACCAAGCATTCCTCTCTTCGGTAGGCAGTGCATCCTCGTATGTCCGCTCCATCGAAGAACTTTGTGCGGAGGCATTAAACTCCTATACAAGGAAGTTTTCGTCTCCTGTCCTTATCCGATGCGAGGGTTTTCGTCAGATTACTCATATGACTAAAAGTTCGAGCTCTTCCGTGTTCGTACCTTAGAGGTAATGCTGAAGAAAGCTCATTCAGTTTGCGAGGATCGAAATCAAGGGATATCAACAAGACCTCCCTTTTTAACTCATTGGCCAATCAAAAGCTAAGACTGAACCTACAGAACAAGAATAGACAAGACAAGGAGTGATCACCAACCCCAGCCCTAGCGCCCACCTAGGTTACCGTGCACCACAAGTTATTATTACGTGTGCACCCGCAATGATAATCGGTGTTGCCAGGTAATTTTGGTGCCCGCTAGTTCAGAGCTTCCTGATCCAAAACAAAGATTTCACACAATAAAGGACCTAGACTAGCTTCGCCTTCACAACATTAGCAACACGACAACGTCCACTAGCACGATAAAGGTTAGCCCTTCCGATCATCCCGTTCGCAGGTAAGCGGGTGAGTTCGTCGTAGACCACCGCTTCCGCCCCGCTTGTTGATATCGGTAATCGATGCAAAAGTGCGGACTAAAGTGAAGTGTGACACGACATCCTTATAGGCAAGCTATCTGTACTACTTATAAGCGTTAACTAGCACTAGTTAGAAAATTGGATCTTTACCCAATATAACCATTCATATCCATATTTTCTAACATTTTATATATTGACACACATGGCTAGTCGGTCGGAATTTCCCCTTGTACAATCCATGTACAATTTTCTTTCTTTTCTAAAAATATTTCGTTGTGTTTTATTTTTGAAAACTTCGTTTTCGAGCCAAAACCGGTTATAGTCTAGATTTTTCAAAAATACTAGTTCGCTATAACCTTGGCTCTGATACCACTTCTGTCACACCACGCCAATGGCGGAAACACGTGGCGCGACGCTCGAAAGCATATCAAAGTCAAGATTAACACAAACTATATTTAATTAGAAAAGATCATTATATTAAGATGTCGGGAAGGAGTACCTGGTTTCAAACATTACTTAAAACCACAAACATTAAGTTTTAAAGTGGAGTGTTTCCGTTTATGTCCCAACCCGAAGGTAACAATAGATGAAACCCCCAACCAGTGTCCGACATCCCGAATTCCACCGTACTAGCCGCATACCTGTTCAACACTTAGTTACCTGAAAGATATGTTTAAAAGGACGTCAATATATAAAATATTGGTGAGTTCACAGGTTTTAGTTTCGTAATAACAACATTTTTACATCCTGTGCAATTCCAGCACATTTTTACATCCTGTGCAAATCCAGCACATTTTGTGGCCTTTGTATGGAGTAGCTAGCTCCTACAAACTATGATGATAAGCAATCCCCTGAGTCCCATAACCAAACCAAGACTAATAAATATGCCCCGCTCCAAGTCGTTTCTCGGAACCCAACGACTTAAGTTCAGAATATGTGCACCTCTTGTCTTTACCGGGTTGACGCTATCAACCAGAGGTGGGCCTCGTCAGGCACCAATAGTACTATCCAAATATTCCTTTGGTTTCATTTACCTGAATTAATGGTTACAGTAGCGAGGACCCAACCCCGAGTGGCGACCAAAAACTCAAGTACTCATCATGCCACTTATCACATTTTAACCTTTGAAAACATTTCAACATGTGATAACTTTTGACAAACATATCTTTCCCCCAGTTAAAACAGTAAAATGGGGCCGTGAAACTCACCTTAATTTCCATGCTTAGCTAGCAAATAAAGCCCAAAGCTTTGACCGACTTCCTCGTGCCCTAATTACCAATAAAGGACACCTTAAAGTCTATCATATATAAACCTAGCTTATTTTTCCGGTTAAAAGATAGTTTATTCAACTACCTTGACTCGTGTGTACTAACCCGAGTCTTTAAGTGTTTTAACTCGACGAACCGATCGTGACTTACCATAATTCATGTGTTCACATACGGCATAGTACCCAAGTCGCGCACCTGTTACTCTGCGTGTGTAAACCATGTTGGACTAATACCACGAAACGTATAACTCATCCCGAGTAATAGCTTGTCTCGTAAATCGGATAAATGTAGTTGTCTTGTATGATTATTTTTGGACAATATTGTTGGATCAGATTGCTCTTGTTTGCTAAGTAAGAACTTGCTATCTTGACACTTAAGTGTTTAGCAAGTCCTTGTAAATCAGATTATAAGCACAGCGGAATGTTATAAGTTAAAGCAACACTTTTTATGCAAAGGCAGAGTTGTAACTCCCCCTTGATGTTTGAAACAAGATAAATGACAAAGTATTTATTATGAATCTAAGTTGTAAATGAGAATTAGATACTTAGCAAGATTCACAATAAATACAGAAATGGAATATGACAATGAGAGTGTTTGAAGGATTTTTCTGTTAAAAATCAATGTCTAAAATAGAAGGTTGAAGCCTTCTATTTATAGACGATTACATGCATGTATCTTGCCTAAAAAGCAAGCACAGAAAGTCCAGTTACAAGTTGCACAAGTTGCAACATTGAAAGAAACAAATAAAGCTAAAAGTAATATTAAACAATAAACTACTGATGCAAAAGGGCGGTGGCAAATATCTTCTGCTAAGTGCTGATGAAGGACAACTACTGAAGAGTAGTTTTGTCTTCAGTACTTCTGAAGTGAACTTGTCTGGTTTGGACTTCAGAACTTCTGCAACTTCAGCACTTCTTCATATCTTCTAATCAGCAGTTTCTTGTCTTCTATTCAGTACTTCTATACTTAGCCAAAAATGACAGAAGTGAATTAGACTAAGGTTTACAAAAGTGGTTTCACCAATCCTCTTTGTCCTAACAATCTCCCCCTGGATTGATGAAGCCAAAACCTTACTAATTCCTTATGTGTTTCTTCTGTCTTGAACAATCTTCCATATCTCTTTGTACATGGTGTTCTTGAGCTGGTTGTACAGATCATCAGACAGAGATCCTCTCTGTGGGTCTAGATGTTGAATTGTGAGCAGGTCTTGTGTTGACAGTTTCTTCAGATCACTGATCTTCTTGTAAGCCCTGCTTGAGAAGTCTCTTCTTGTCAACAGTACTGAGTTGTTATCAGTAAGTGACCATCTGATGATAGGGATCTTTGACTTGTTAAAGTCAGAAGAATAGGGAACCAGACTTGTCCCTTGGGTTGATGGTCCTGAGTGCTGGATGTCTTCAGTTTCAGATAGCCTCAGGTGGGATTCTCTTCCTTGTTGATGTTGTTGCATACCAGGCATCTGAACAGTTGGGAGATGGTGTTCAGTCACTACTTTGGTATGCATCTTTTCTGTGATTGTCTTTTGTATTTGATAAGCAAAAGTGGAAGGATCCCTGAACTGTGTTAACAGAGGTTTCTCCTCAATGTCAAAATCTGAATGGACTATTGAGCTTCCCTCAAGCAGTACCATTTTGAAATCAGTTTTGACATTGTCCTCTGCCTTCTTCTTCTGAGCAGCAGATCTTCTAGATGCACCAGAAGTTCTAACTACTGATCTTGAAGGATCAGCAGTTTGAAACTTCTCAGGATTTGCAGCCTTGGCAGCCAAGTATTTTCTATATGTATCCATTAGTCTTTCTTCTTTCCATCTGGATACAGAGGCTTTTGAACCATATCCTTCTGCTACTAGCTCTTCTATTATCTGGGCTCTCTTGGCCTTTCCATCTTTGCTTGTGGCCATTTTGTCTGCAAGCAGTTGTGCTCTTCTTGTCAGCTCTTGCATAGAGAGTCCTTTGAGTGTAAAGGCTTTAGTCTTGCTGTTCTTGGTGATATAAGACACCAGTTGTTGTCTTTTATCCTGTTCAGCAATCTCATCAAGGCTAGCCTGCCTTTGTAGTTCAGCTGCATAAGCCTGAAGTTTTTCTTCATGGCTTAAGTCCAAATCATCCCTTTCTTCCAGAGATTTCCAGATCTGATCTTCTCTGGCCTTCTTGTTGGCTGCAATTAAACTCTTCTCTAATAGTTCAGCTGAATGAGAGATGGGAGAAGGGTTTAATACAGTCATTGTTGTAACAGATGTAGGCCTGATGGGATCAGATGTTGGTTGAGTGGGAGCAGTGGTTCTGGAAGGTTCAGTTGTTTGAGGTTGGGAAGTGTTGACTTCTGATGTGCTGACAACTGCTGATGGTTTGTCAGCTACTGAAGGATTGTCTTCAGTACTTTCTGATTCTTTATCAGAAGTTTGGTCATCAGAAGTTTCTTCATTACACCTTAGGGAATCATCAGAACTTTGGGTCTCATCTTCTTTCTCAGCAGCTTCAATTTCTTCAATAGAGACACCAAACTGTTTGGCCAATTTTTCTTTCCTGGCCTGATCTTTCTGATCTCTTTCAAGGAGTGCCACTCGTGCCTTTATTCTGGCTTGGAATGACTCCTTAGGTTCCCTGATCTTCTCCCCCTTTTTGGATTCATTAATTCTAACCCTTGAAGCAGAGGGTTGGGAGAAGTGTCCTTGAAGATGAGCAATCTGTTGACTGTTGAAGTCTATTTTGTTTGACAGATCGTTCATCTTGGTCTTGATCACTCCAAATTGGTTCTTGATTGACAGCTCCAAGTCAGCTGTATATGTTTGGAAGTGATTTCTGATGAGTGTATTCATCATGTGGTACAGGGGACCCTCTGGGCTGCATAGCTGGTTCAGGTCTATGCTTGTTTGCCCAGGGAATTGGGTAGGCATTTGCTGTGAAGGGGGTGTTTTTGGGAGATCCTCATGTTGTACAGAGGATGCCACTCTAGGGGTTTTAGGGATTGAGTGGACTTTAACCTGTGCAGAGGTGACTGGCTTCTTGAGCCTGGATACCTTTGCAGCAGGACCTTCAGAAAGTGCCGTCAATTCAGTAGTTGGAGTTTTTGAAACATCATCCAAATTAATGGAATCATCTGTATCCCTGATGTTGCCCTCAGAGAGGACTGTCTCAGTTAAATCATGAGCTGAGCCCAACTCAGTTCTCTCATGAACCTTTGTTTCTTGGTACTGAGGATTTCCTACCTCAGGCATTAAGCCTTCATCAGTAGTTGCCACATCTGAGGTCTTAGCTATGTTATTTCTGTCCTCAGATCCACCACTGGGTGGTAACTGAGTAGTAGCAGCCTCAGATGCCCCAAGAGTCTCTAAATTTGGGCTTAAAGACTCTGGTCCACCCTCATCTCTTGGGATAGGGCTAATGATGTCCACATCCATGTCTAAAGTAGTAGTTATGTCCCCTGTTTGTTGTGGTTGATGGGGACTGACATGATCAGATGGGACATTCTCTCTTAGCCCAGAGAGAAGTTTGGCAATTTCAATTGCCTCTTGTTCAGAAATTTGTGGGGAAGGTTCAGTAGTTTGGGCAATAGTTTGTTGTTCAGCAGTTTCAAAAGAAGAGTGTGTTTGATATGTTTTTCTAAGTCTTTTTCTTTTGAAATGAACAGATATGGGTGCTCTTGGTGGGGTTTGAGATGGATGAGACTGAGAGGGTGTTTCAGTCTCAACAGTTTGAAGAGCAGAATGCTCAAGAGCATGTTCAGGCATCTCAACCTCCTGAACAGCTTTTCTTTTGGGTTGGTGGGTTACAGTTTTTGTTGGCTTGGGCTTTTTGGCTTTTGGTGGTGTGGGTGTGGAAGATGTGGGCTTCAGGGGGACTTGTTGTTGTTCTCCCTGATCATCTTCTGGCCAGGCAGCCGGTTTGTTCAGTCTTGAGTATGCTTGTGATGTTAAAGGGTTTAAAGTTGAAATTTTTCCCACAAGCACCTCATTACCCAGTTCCCCTATTATGCATTGCATAATGAACCTTGGGTACAACAAAAACTTTTTCTTGGTATTATTGTGATGTAACACCAACTCATGGAAAAACAGTTTTGATGCCCTGAATTTGGTTTCATTCACAATGGAATGAAATATTGGTTGAAAAGTGGAGGGCATCTGGTCATATGACCCTGTTTTTGGACTCAAACACATAATTATATAATGAAACAAAAGTTTGTATTTTGGTTCAAAATATTTTTTGAATATTGTTGCATGGGAGAGAGTACCTTGATAACCACACTCAGTCATGGTTAGATGAATATCTTTGTTAGCAACATGGTCAGGGGCAGTTACATCATCCAGACCCAGTCTCGTTGCTAGTGTGGCCGGTGTGATGGTCAGTTGTTTCCCTTTTATCTTTGAGTTGAGGGAAATGACCTCACCACCCATTGTAACCGTCTCAGCATTTGCCCAGAACTCATTCAGAGTTTCAGTGTGAATTGGTGGGTTAATTGTGAGAGCAGTAAAGTATTGGGATTTGACGACAAGATCAATGATCTCATCGTATTGGGACCAGCCTTCTTGTTTTTCAAGAAAAGCTCTTTGATTGTGTCCCTGTTTTAGAACTAGATCCATTGTGGTTTGGGTGTTTGATCGAACAGTGAATTTTCAGGTATAGGTTTTGAGAGAGTTTTGAGAGAGAAGGAGGGATATTTCGTGAGTTTAAAAGGATAAGTGTGTGAAAAAGGTATTTATTAGAAGTTTTAACCGCTTGAATCTTCTTTAATAGAAGTTTTAAAACCGCCTTTGGTTAAAAATCTCTTTATCAGAGGTTTTAAACTTATTAGGTCAAACCTCTGATGATGGGAAAAGTCAGATTTGCCCTTTTGACTTAAACTGCTGATGAAGGACTACTTCATCAGTAGTTCCCATTTTCTCTTTATCAGTTTTAACATCTGATGAGAAATGTTTTCATAAATACTTTATTCATAACTTCTGAAGTTTATTTTATCAGAAGTTACACACTTTTTCAGAAAGTTATCCCTATACTGATGATTTTTGTTCATCAGTAGTTTCTCTCAAACTGTTTTTGTTGTTCAGAAGTTTTGTTTCAGACTTATGACATTTGTAAGTGAAAACCAGAAAAAGGATGGAAAAGGTTAACCTGAAATCCACCAAGGTAAACAGGATGGAATCAGGGGTGGAAAAAGGAAAAATAAATTTTTCATTTTGATTCCACCATGGTAAACAGGATGGAATCAAGGATGGAAAAAAGGAAAAAGAAAAATTTTGATGCATATCAGTAGTGATTGATGTAGAAGTTTGCTGTAGAGTTGGGTAGAATCAAGTGTTAACTTGGATTCTAACTGATATGCAGAAAAAAAATAAAATAAACACTTACAAATTTAGCATTCCAAGCATGGAAACTAACTTCTGAAATGTTGATGTGTCAAGGGGCTTAGTGAAGATGTCAGCTATCTGATTAGCTGTTGCTACATGCTTCACCTCAATCTTGCCTTTTTCATAGCAATCTCTTATGAAATGGTACCTGATCTCAATATGTTTAGTTTTTGAGAACTGTACCGGATTTTGAATGATGCTAATGGCAGATTTGCTGTCTACAAACAAAGGTGTCTTGGTCTCTTTGATTCCATAATCAAGAAGTTGATATTGGAGCCATTGTATCTGTGATGTACAACTTGCAGCTGCAATGTATTCAGCTTCAGCAGTTGAAGTTGCAACAGATGTTTGCTTCTTTGATTGCCAGGACACTAGACAGTTACCCAGGAATTGACAACCACCAGATGTTGACTTTCTTGTCATCTTACACCCTGCATAGTCACTATCTGAAAATGCTGATAACTTGGTATTGCTTGAAGCAGGATACCAGATTCCCAGCGTTGGAGTTCCTTTCAGATATCTAAAAATTCTTTTGACTGCAATAAGGTGTGATTCCCTTGGTGCTGATTGATATCTAGCACAGACACATGTTGAAAACATAATATCTGGTCTAGAAGCAGTTAAGTATAAAAGGGAACCTATCATGCATCTGTACATGGTTTGATCAACCTGTTTTCCTTGATCATCTGGTTCAACTTGTGTGATAGGTGTCATGGGAGTGGAACATGATTTACAGTCATTTAAAGAAAATTTGTTCAATAATTCTTTAACATATTTTGATTGATGTATAAAAGTTCCATTTGTTTGTTGTTTGATCTGCAGTCCTAGAAAGTACTGCAGTTCTCCCATGGTACTCATCTCAAATTTTGATTGCATGAGTTTCTTAAAATCATCACACAATTTTGTGTTTGTTGAACCAAAGATGATATCATCAACATAAATTTGAACAAGTAAGACATGATTTCCAACATGTTTAATGAAAAGTGTTTTATCAATGGCACCTCTTGTAAAGTTATTTTTGAGTAAAAAGGTGGAGAGTGTATCATACCAGGCTCTTGGAGCCTGTTTGAGCCCATATAGAGCTTTATCCAGTCTGTACACCCACTCAGGATGAGAAGGATCCTCAAACCCAGGTGGCTGACAGACATACCCTTCCTCCTTGATTTTACCATATAAAAATGCACTTTTCACATCCATTTGATAAACTTTTATTTTGTTGGAAATGGCATAGGCCAGAAATAACCTGATGGCCTCAAGCCTTGCAACTGGAGCAAAGGTTTCATCATAGTCAATTCCCTCTTCTTGAGAGTACCCTTGAACTACCAGTCTTGCCTTGTTCTTGATTATCATACCAGCTTCATCTTGTTTGTTCCTGAAAACCCATCTTGTACCAATTGGTTGCTTGTTTTGAGGTAAGGGACAGATTTCCCAGACCTGTTGCTTGTTGAACTGTAGTAGTTCATCTTGCATAGCCTGCACCCAATTGTTGTCTTTGAGGGCTTCCTGGTACTTCTTTGGTTCCAACTGAGAAATAAAGGCTGAGAATAGGCAAAAGTTGGAGAGCTGGTTTCTGGTCAGAACACCTGTAGCTATATCACCCATGATTTGATCAAGTGGATGATCTCTGTGTTCAATCAGTTGTTGTAAACCACTGACAGGTGTAGGTGGCTCTGGTTCTTCAAACAAACTACTGAGGTCTATGATATCTGGTTCAGCAGTTGCAGCTTCTTCAGTAGTTGCAGGTGTTGAAGCAGATGTTTGAGTTTGGCCTTCAGTATTTGTTTGATCAGAAGTTTGGAAAACTTCTGATGGTGTTGTAGTTGACTTAATGACTGTTTGAGGAGTCCATGGTGCAGGATCCTCATCTTCAAACCTTTGATCACCATAATAAGTAGGTTTGGAAGAAGTAACAACTTTTTCAGGTCCAAAGTGAAAGTTGTCAAGGTCAAAGAGCTCAGCAGGATGTGCTGGAATAAGAGTGTGTTTTGATTCATTGAACTTGACATTCAATGTTTCTTCTACTATCATGGTGTGAGAATTAAAAACCTTGTAGGCTTTTCTAGTTGAAGAGTAACCAAGAAAGTAACCTGAGTCAACTTTGGCAGCAAACTTTGAGATAGATTCCTTGATGTTCAAGATGAAACATTGACATCCAAAAGCCCTGAAAAAGGAGATAAGGGGCTTCATGCCATGAAGAACTTCATAGGCAGTTTTGGAATGTCTCTTGACCACAAGGACTCTATTCTGAACATAACATGCTGTGTTAACTGCTTCTGCCCAAAAGTACAATGGCAGTCCAGAATCAGCTAACATTGTTCTTGCTCCTTCTATCAATGTTCTGTTCTTCCTTTCTACTACACCATTTTGTTCAGGAGTTCTGGGAACACTGTATTGTCTAATAATCCCTTTAGACAAACAGAATTCATCCAGAGTTTTGTTCCTGAACTCTGTCCCATTGTCACTTCTAATGGTTTTGACAGATAGAGAATATTGTTTCTCTACTTGTAGAATGAAGAACTTGATGATTTCAGCAGCCTCATCCTTGGAAAATAAGAAGAATACCCATGTGAATCTTGAGTAGTCATCAATGATGACTAAGCAGTACTTCTTTTTACCAAGGCTCATGATCTTGACAGGCCCAAATAAGTCCATATGGAGTAGTTGAAGACATGCAGTTGTTTTTGATTCTTCAATAGACTTATAAGAGGACTTATGCTGTTTTCCCTTTAAACAGGATACACAGTGTTCTTGACACTGGTATACTTTCAAAGGTAGACCTCTGACCAAGCCCATTTTTGTGACTTTATTTATGGTTTTAAAGTTCACATGGCCAAGTCTCCTGTGCCAGAGATCTGTTTCTGAAGTTGATGCCCTTGAGAAGAAACAGGCAGTGTTGTTCAATACTTTGTCTTTTTCAATGTCCACTGCATAGACATTGCCACATCTTTTGGCAATCAGCAAAGTATGATCTTCTATAATCTTCTCAATCAACTTCTGGCCTTCTGGTGAGATGATCTTGCAAGCTGTCTTTGTGAAAAAGGAAGAATATCCTTTATCACACATTTGTGACACACTCAGCAAGTTGTATTCAAGGTTCTCCACCAGATTGACCTTGTCAAACTGTATTTTGCCAGAGGAGACATTGCCATGTCCTAGCACATATCCCTTGGCATTGTTCCCAAAGGACACAGATCCTTCTCTTTGGCTGATAAAGTTGTTTATCAGGTATCTGCATCCAGTCATGTGCATAGAGCCTCCACTATCAACATACCATATGCTGTTTAAGCCCCTGGAAACTCTCTGCACATAAAAGTAAATTAGTTAGATTTGGAAACCCAAGCCTGTTTGGCTTTGGGTTTGCTCTTGAGAACAGTTACAGTTTGTTCTTGACCAGGTTGAGAAATCCATGTCTTTTTGGCAATGGATTTTTCATGAAGAACTATGGTGGTATCCTTTTTAGGACCACCATCAACCTTGGTCATCAGTAGTTCTACCATGTTCTTTAGATTTTGAATCTCAGCAGTTTGTGAAACTGCTGAAGAATCTGGTCTCACTACTGACAAGGAATTTTGAGAAAAAGATTTTGGTTGAGATTTTATCTTTTTCTGAGAAAAGGTGTTTTCAGGTTGTTGTTTCTTGGGTTTAAAGACTTTTTCATAATCATTTCTGATTTGATTTCCCACAACCTGTTGTTTAAATTTTTGATTGAACTGAATTCCTTTTCTGTATCTACAAAATTCAGTTTTGTGGTTGAACAGGCCACAAATTTCACATGCTTTTGCCTTCTGTTTTTGTTCTGAAGGCAAATTTCTGACAGTTGTGAAAAGATTTTGCTCATCAGTAGTTTTCAGGATCTCAACTCCTGAAGTAGATGAAACTACTGATGGCTTATTGTCAGTTTTTGTAAATACTTCTGAAGTACTTTCCTTAAAAATGCCAGGATTTCTGTTTAGAAAGTTTTCATGGAAAGATGTGCATTCTTTCCCTTCAGAAGTTTCATTTGAAACAATTCTTCTCCCATCTTCAGTAGTTTTGGGAGAAAAATCTGTTGGTGTTTCAACATGATGGTATCCTATGCCAAACTTCACATTTGAAGCACTTTGTTTATTTAGCAGTAGTTGATACCCCCTACAAGATTCAACCCATTTTTCACAAGTGATCCTGGTGTCAGCAAGCTCTTGTCTGACATCTCCCAGGTCATTTAGCATCATTTTGATTTGTGCTTGGGTTTCAATGGCAGAGTCAGTTAATTTAGAAACCTCTTTTGTTTTAGCACACAGTTTTCTTTCCAAATCACATTTTATCTGTGTGTATTTTCTTTCTAAATCATTGGCTTTGCCTTGTAGGTGCACGTTTGTCTCTCTTATGAGAGCAAAAGTTTCTTTGCAAGAGTTTGAACATAGTTTTGTCAAAGATTCTTTTGATACCTGAGACAATGCAGATTTTGAGGTACAGCCTTCAAATGCCATTAAGGCAAAGTTCTTTCTGCCATTGTCTGGTTCTCCCCAGTTGATGTCAAACACTTTGTTGTCTGCATCAGGATTACACTCTGTGGTGTCATATGGGAGACTGCTCCAGTCAACATACCCTGAGGTAAAGAGGCTTTGTTGAGGGGGTTGTTGAGGCTGTGGAGGAAGTTGAGCAGCTGGAAAGGGAGGGATTGATTGTTGGCTCTGCATCTGTTGAGCAGGCACTTGAACATATTGTACTTGAGGCATATATTGCTGTTGAGGAGCTTGTGCCTGTACAAAATGAGCACTCCCTTGAGTTCCAATGTTCCTATTATAATTGGGGTTATAGTTATTTCCAGATTGTGATTGGTTAAAGCTAGAGCTTCTACACTCTCTAGCAAAGTGTCCCAACTTCTGACACTTGTGACATCTCAGTTTAGATTTGTCAAAACCAATTTTTGTGTTACTGGTCAATCCTGGAAATTTCCTTCCTGACCTTTTATAAAACTTGTTAGTTTTAATGCTTAGCATGGCCAGTTGGTGAAATATGTCCATTTCTTCCAAGTCATCACTGCTAAAATTTTTCAAATCATCCATGATAAAACATAGATTATCAGCAGTTTGACTTTGGTCATCATTGTCATAACCTGGGAAAGATCTTTCTGATGAGATCCCAGTGGTTATGTCAATATTGTCATAAGATCCATAGGAACAAGTTGGTGAATCTTGTCCCAAAAGTGCTGTACTACCTGGTAGGTAGTCATCAGCAGTTTTACCAGAAGTTTGTAATTTCTTCTTTTGATCGATTTCTCTTTCAAAAGTGAGTAATCTCCCATGGAGTTTTGTAAGAGTGAGGGAGCTAAAATCTGGTGAGGATCTTAAGACAATGGAGTAAGTTTCCCATTTGTCAGGTAGAGACCTTAAAAATCTATGTAACATAGATACTGTTGTATAGGTCTGACCATTTAACTTTAGCTCAGAGATTAATGAGGAAAATCTTTCAAATTGTTGTGTCAAAGTTTCCCCATTAATATAAGCAAATGTTTCATATTGTTGAGCCAAAATTTCTCTGGTGTTGGCAATCACCTCTTCAGTTCCTCCAAACTGTTCTTTAAGACAGTCCCAAAGTTCTTTGGCACTTTCACAATGTAAAAGGCCAGAGTATATTTCATTTGGGAGAGCCATTGCCAACATAGAGAATGCCTTAGCATCTAGCTCAAGTTTTAGGAAATCTTCATCTGTATAGTCTTTGGGATCCTTAGGAATCCCTTCTTTAGTTTCAAGGTTTATGTTTACTGGTTTATGTGGACCATATATCACAGACCTCCAACAACCAGTGTTGGTTTGTGACAAGGTATGTGCCATTCTTTTCTGCCATATATTGTACTCATTTCTCACAAGCATGGCAGGTTTGGTGGCAGAACCAGTATTGTGTGGATCCATTTTTAAAGAGTATAGATTTGTCTGATGACTCTTTTAAATGATGGATATTGATAAAAAGTGAACTTTTGATCTTTTTATTGAATATCAATAAGAGCCTTGTGTCTGATTCTCAATTTGTTAGATTGATATGTGATCAGATAAACCAACGCTCTGATACCAATTGTTGGATCAGATTGCTCTTGTTTGCTAAGTAAGAACTTGCTATCTTGACACTTAAGTGTTTAGCAAGTCCTTGTAAATCAGATTATAAGCACAGCGGAATGTTATAAGTTAAAGCAACACTTTTTATGCAAAGGCAGAGTTGTAACTCCCCCTTGATGTTTGAAACAAGATAAATGACAAAGTATTTATTATGAATCTAAGTTGTAAATGAGAATTAGATACTTAGCAAGATTCACAATAAATACAGAAATGGAATATGACAATGAGAGTGTTTGAAGGATTTTTCTGTTAAAAATCAATGTCTAAAATAGAAGGTTGAAGCCTTCTATTTATAGACGATTACATGCATGTATCTTGCCTAAAAAGCAAGCACAGAAAGTCCAGTTACAAGTTGCACAAGTTGCAACATTGAAAGAAACAAATAAAGCTAAAAGTAATATTAAACAATAAACTACTGATGCAAAAGGGCGGTGGCAAATATCTTCTGCTAAGTGCTGATGAAGGACAACTACTGAAGAGTAGTTTTGTCTTCAGTACTTCTGAAGTGAACTTGTCTGGTTTGGACTTCAGAACTTCTGCAACTTCAGCACTTCTTCATATCTTCTAATCAGCAGTTTCTTGTCTTCTATTCAGTACTTCTATACTTAGCCAAAAATGACAGAAGTGAATTAGACTAAGGTTTACAAAAGTGGTTTCACCAATCCTCTTTGTCCTAACAAATATACTTTGAAGAAACATAAGTATAGTTATTGAAATTGACTAATAACATTTGTTATTTCGCTTCCCAAAATCCGAGTGTTTCAAGTGTTTCGAAGCATTACTTTCAACTAATTTTTCCCAAATAAGTTAAGCGTCTACGTATTTCCAAATCCGTATTTTTGACAACGTTTTGGTTACCAAAAACCATTGAAGTTGACACACTTGACGCTCGACAAAACTATATATTTGTTTTCAAATATTGTTCGGGATCGACTATTATTGTTTCCAATAATCTTCGTCAAAACGTCACGACTTTGTATAGAATTAGTCTGGTCAAACTCTTGAAAATAGTTGATAAGGACGCACCACAATAACGCCTTTGCGCTTCGGATTTTATAAAAATTTCGGCAGAGTTTCCTCTGTTTTCGTATAAACCAGACGACACAAGTCGTCTACAATTTTTCCCAAAACCAATTACAAACACAAGACGACATATTTATCAGCATTTCTAATCCACAAGACTTTATACGTTTCGACAATTTTATAAATTATACTATTTATACAAATATATACGTATAGTCCAACAATTTAGTCCAACAACAACGCGAGTCACGACTAATATACAAATATTATCTCATAATACTTTTCGTTAATATTTTTATCGGTTCGTTCTCGCGAGTTAAAACTTTTTGGTCGTATTGTTATACTTATAAATATATATTTATAATTATCAACAAAATAAGACGAACATAATTATACCGATACTACGCGCGCGTCTCGATCTACGAGTTGACCGGTGCTGACCCGTTGGCCTCATTTGACCATCATTGACTGAGTTGACTCGGTTGACTACTCGACCGAGTTAACTAGATCCGACCGAGTTGGCTCGGTTTGACCGGATCTGGCCCAAGACCTGAACCGTACCACCTAAACAACCCGAACCAGAACTGGAAATGAACAAACAACCCGACACCCGAAACGAAACAAACCCGGAACCAGATCTGAGCTGAAACTCAGGACCCGAATTGAACCGGCTCACAAAACGAACTTGGGCTCAGACCAAAACCACGAGTTTGAACCAAAACCAAATCGAAGCACCTCGGACCACCACAACTGGAAACAACCACCACCAAAACCATCCACAACCTGCTACATCCCGTCGCTAACCACCACAAACCGGCTGATCAGCCCTAAAACAACCCCCACCGTAACTCAATCACCACCAAACACCTCCTAACCCGTCAGATCCACCACGAAACCACCTCAGCCATCATCACCGTCATTTCCGGCCTAAACACCCACCAAAAGCTAGCCATCGGACCTCCACAATCACGAACCACCATAACCGATCGGCCGCTGCCACCTCTGCACTGGAACCCGCACAACCACGACAGTTCAAAACCAACTACGCCGGCCCGATCTGCTCCATTTTGGCCTGAAAGTCACCGCACGGCCAGTTTTGGGCCCCAACAACCTTCGCGCCGCCACCACCAACTATGGTGGTGGCCGGCCGTCGTTGTAGCAGATGGAGGAGGGCCGAGAGGGAGGGTGAGGGAGGTAGATTAGTGAGAGATATGAGGGAGATCTAGATTTTAGAGAGAGAGTAGAGAGAGAGAGAGAGAGGCGGGTATGGCTGCAAATGGGGAAGAAGAGGAGATAAGGATGCTTTTATTCCTAGGGTTTGGGTAGGTAGGTTGAGTGTACACCGCGTATCGATCCCGTTATAACAATCTCGTGTCTCGGTTTCATTTTTCCGTTCACACTATTGTCATTAAAATTAGTCGGTTATGCTCGATATTAGAAACATAACTAAAACAAGCAACTTAAATATTATTATCATGCCCCGACACACGTGTTAAGAACGCGCGTTTAATTCGCGTTAATACATTCAGTCATGCTATCTTTCATTTAAACGAATCGTTTTCTTTCGAAACTAAACATATGACATTATTTACAATAAATAATTATTTCGAAAGTTTGATAACGGTTAAATCCACACGTTTTGACGTTCGAATCCCACGTCAGTTCCTCTTCGCGTTCTCCAAAACGCTGCGTTTTTGACCGTTTACCGCGCCGATTTCATATTCGATCGCATCAATAGTAAATACATGTCGTATTTACATTTATTAGCCTTATGTTAGTCCACTTTGACAAATTTTTACTGATGTCGGTTCGTTACGTTAAATACGCGAAGTCTTTCTTTAAAGGCATCAAGACTTCAACGAACTTTCAAAAGGACATCGTAGGACTCATATCAGCTCAACTAACCATAATTAACCTTAAACCATGTTAATTACTTCTAAAACATGATTAGAATCACGTTAATCGTTGTACGGAATTTGCCGGTTGTCACAATTGTATGGGAAATTAGGATAAATAGAAGAAATACAATTGATGGATAGGGTATGGTTTTCATCTATACTTCTATATCTATATCTATACTATCTGTATTATTATATTATAAAGAATTTCCTAAAGACATCATAAATTTAAAAGGCACAAGTATTTTGTTTATTATACAAAACCTAATGCACATCTTAACTATTTTTTAGGGTCAATTTTGTCTTTTAAACTTGTCTTTAATTACACCAAATTATAGTTAATGAACCATAGTAATATCAAAGACTTTACAATACTCATGTACAATTAATCCATTAGTAATATTAAATGTTTGTACAAGATAATCTAAATATTTTTATAAGTAAATACTATTTTAATTTAGTATTATCTTATTTAAATATACTTTCCAAATACAATAATAATAATAATAATAATAATAATAATAATAATAATAATAATGGTAGTAGCAGTACCCAAATATAATCAGTGTTTAAAACAAATTGAGTTAGAAAGCACTTTTTAAAAGAGACTTGATGACACTGTCGCATCGCGAAGGCTAACCCGCTAGTAATTAATAAATGGATTAGATTTGGGCTTGGCAAGAGACCTCTTAATAAAATAGAAAGTTTTTTTTTATACAAATAAAAATGTAAGGCCCAATTTTCTTTTGTTTATCTTTTCTAAACTAGTGGGCTATTTTGAGTGCTCCACCTAAGATGGTAGAGGTTCTTCGTGAAAGTTAAGCAGAGTTCAGTGGTTCACTTTCATTGCACCTCATCCCCCCAAAAAAAACATGGACCATTATTATGAAGAACATATCCTACAATCAGTCAATCATGTTATTTATCTCATCTAGCCAAATACATTTTATTGCAAACTTTAACTATTCAACTCTAAATGACCTTGTTTAACTATAAGAATCCATATTAACTTAAAATAAATGTATGAGTGATTTAATTCTTAGCAGTTAAGAGTACAAACCAACTTCAGAATAGGTGTGAAATCTAACAAACATTTATTAAGCAATATTACAAATTTGATCTATATCAAAACCAAAGATAACCAACCATTTGAAAAAATCAAAACCTTCCAGACTCTAAATATATTAATAGTAGAAATATTAGTTTTTGAGCGTTAAACATGTAATCATTATCTTCTAGATTGCTAACTTAGATATCCATAGTTTGTTCTTCAATCATCAAAACGAAAATATTTAATATTCGGTCTCTTGTATCATCAATATTATCCATCTTGCCCAAAGATCTCACATATTTGTTTAGGTTATCCGAAACCTTCCAAGAGGTCACAAATCCTAGTACTACACCTTTTCGAGCACCCTTAACTATATAGTTATCATCTCATAGTCTCATCCACAGTCATTACGCCTAAAACGTATTGATGATATTTTAAGCCGAGAATTCCTTTATGGCCAGCCATCTATGTTACGAATAAAACTAAACAAAATGATGCACCATTTTACTTAACTATGTCTATCACAATATAAACTTATTTCAATGACTAATAATAAGAATCATAACTATTTATGAAAAAAAAGGCTAAAAAATATGTAATTCATTTATGCTAGGTGTGTGGTTCACATCTAAAGTCCCTCCATTGAACCCATCATAACCGTTAAAGTACAACCCATCCAACACAAATTACAACCCATGAATGCACAACACCTCAAACCCATTAACCAACTATCAACATAACAACCACTTTTCCCTCCACTTTTCTCTCCCCTCCACACCTTCCCCTCAATAACCTCACCCCCAAACCCTTAATTCACCTCCAAACATACCCAACTCTCTCCGATCATCACCCAAACCCGAACAAAATGTCGCTATCGGACCGCGAACAGAACGTCTACATGGCCAAACTCGCCGAGCAGGCCGAACGCTACGACGAAATGGTCGAATTCATGGAAAAAGTGTCCCAAACCGAAGAACTAACGGTCGAGGAGCGAAACCTGCTATCCGTGGCGTATAAGAACGTGATTGGGGCCCGTCGGGCGTCGTGGAGGATCATATCGTCGATAGAGCAGAAGGAGGAGTCAAGAGGGAACGAGGAGCATGTGAAGGTGATCAAGGAGTATAGAGGGAAGATCGAGTCGGAGCTTACGAAGGTGTGTGATGGGATATTGAAGCTGTTGGATAGTAGGTTGATTCCGAAGGCGAGTTCAGGTGATTCAAAGGTGTTTTATTTGAAGATGAAAGGGGATTATCATCGGTATCTTGCTGAGTTTAAGACTGCTGGTGAAAGGAAAGATGCTGCTGAGAGTACTCTTACTGCTTATAAGTCTGCTCAGGTTTTGTACATTTGTGTTGGATTTGGTCCTTATTAAAATTAAAAATAAAAATTATCGTTTTTGTTTTGTATAAATATAACCGGACCTTGAGATCTGGTTTTTCAAACCCTAAACCGAACCGGCCAGATTAACTCGGTTTTTACGGATCCGTTGGTCTAAGCGGTTTTTGAACATCCCTGGTATACACATTGATCGGCGATTTGTATGCATTTAGGAACCTTTTTGTTGATTTGATCATCTAAACTATACATTGGTTAAATGTTTTTCATTATTTGCAGGACATAGCAAACAGTGAGCTTGCACCAACCCACCCTATTCGCCTTGGACTGGCTCTCAATTTCTCTGTGTTTTACTATGAGATTTTGAACTCTCCAGACCGCGCTTGCAGCCTTGCCAAACAGGTATCATGCTTAAAGCTTCGTATCGATTTATGTTTTACGTAGGGGTGTTAAACGGGCCACGTTTATGTTTTTGGATTGACATTAGTCAAACCTAACACGTACCCGAGAATTTGACATGAGCACCCCAAGACACATGAACCCATAGGTTGACGTGACCATAACCTGTTGAACCTTTTTTTATATTTTTATATTAATATTTACTAAAAAAATAGAAATGTATGTAAAAATATAGCGTTTAAATTATAAAGTTGATGTCATAACAACAACATTTACAAAAATAAATAAATAAATAAACGGGTTATATAGGTTAACCTGAACCCAACACATTTAGCTAATCTTGTTTGTAGATTCGACCTGAAACAAACCCGAACCCCGGATTTATGGATCCTTTCAACTTCTTTTTAACTTAAAATGACATGATTGTGTCTTTATTTTGCCATGTTCAGGCTTTTGATGAAGCAATTGCGGAGTTGGATACCTTGGGTGAGGAGTCCTACAAAGATAGCACCTTGATCATGCAACTCCTCCGAGACAACCTCACTCTGTGGACCTCTGATATGCAGGTACATATGTCGTCTTTATAGATACGCCGGACGTATTTAGTAATGAATGAGTTGATTCGGGTTATGTTTTATCGTAAAGGGTCATATCAAAATATTAGCTTAAATACATTGTATAAGGCGAAACTAGGACCAATTAAACCCGGCATCGCTAACCATTTAATTGCTTAAACCAAGACCCACTTCTCTGAGAACCACATTGTCCCAGGGTCATCTAATGACGCCTCGTGTGGCTGGCCCTTGACTCGAAGGGACCACACAGGGCCTCAATAGACAACTTGTGACAATATGGGCTAATGGGTCTGGTCTTTTGATGCATCTCTACATGTTTTGATGCCGAATTCGGTTTTCTTTGAATGCAGGAGGATGGAGGTGATGAAATTAAGGAAGCTGCTAGTGGAAAACAAAGTGAGGAGCAACCACAACAGTGAGGCCTCATGCTATGATCCTTTTCTTTGTTTTAATATTTATTAGATAAACTTTACAAAATGGTTTTCAAATTTTTGGTTAATAATCAAATGTTTTAATACATTTTGGAGGACAAACTGATAGTTTACATATTTCCATGTGTGTAATACATTTTATCCTTGTGAAAACATCATTGTTATAGAAATGGTGTTGGGACATGATTTACATATGTATTTTATTTATTTCTATCAAAGAAAACAAAGATCTATTCTGAAACTATGTACTCTACCAAACATATACAGCGTTAAACGAGTTGAGTTCAACTCGGCCACTCGGGTCCAAGTTTAAAAATACAGGATAAGCTAATTCGTCTTGTAATTAATCCAAGCTTCACTAGCATTCAACTTGAGCCAACTCATGGTTGTGTGTACACATGTTTGAGTCACTGAGCTGCCTGAAATCAACTTGTTAAAAATCCGAATTGATCTGAGCTTTAATGAGCTCGAGCCTAAATTAGAGATTTTTTAAAAACGAGCCCAAGCTTCATATGCACTAATGAGCCCAAGCGAACATAATATTACGACTATAAAAAGTAAATACAAAACATACACATGTTATTCAGAATCATGAACAAACATAAACGCATGTTTTTTCAGGACAAAACAATATTCCTTAAACTGAAGTAATGGCATGAGTTAAGATCATGTTGCTGCTAGATTCAATAACTCCAAACAGAATTAAAAATATACAAATTATTTCAGTTTTACAAAACTTACTCTGCACTATTTAGATAACAAACCTGACTCTTTGAATATATATTCTGCAACTGAATAATGTTTTCTAAGCACACAACAATTTCGCATCCGGATTCAATTGTATTATTGACTCAACTTGTTTTGCTTGTTTCAGTATCATAAATTGTGGTATCAATGTTTTCACAGCTTGAGTTTTGAGAAGTCAACTTTAGGGACAGCATACGAGTATGCCTCGTAGTTGATGTTTTGACCCAAACAACTCATTTTTGTTAGAGTCGTTATCAAATCAACCTGTAAAACAAGATAAAGAAATCCATCACATGTCATGATATAAGATGTTACCAAATCGAATTTTATAAAATTTGACAGAAAAAATTTGCATTTTATGAAAATAGGCGAACAAGAATGCTTTAAGTTTGAAAAATCTGTATCTTTTGTTTAGAAACATCACATATTATTGGTTAGTTTGCACTGAAACATTGATGGGGTGCTAACCTCATAATCAGTTTGGGAGACCGTTTCTCTGCTGCGTTGGTATTTTTCGACCCATTTAGCAACATCTGGATCCGTTGCTAATTTGGCTTCAGTAGCCAATTGATCTGGACCCAAGAATGCAGACATTACAGCAAGCTGCAAAATTTAATGAAGACAGATTTATTGGATCTGTAGTCTGTAGAGGTGGGAATTTTCACCAATTTACTATATAAATGGGTTGATTTCTGTTACATTTTATGTCTAACGGGTCAAACATGTAAGCTTTAAAAAGCTGTTTTGAAATGAAACAGGGCGAATGGTTAGAACGGGGGGTCGAAATTGACTGGAAGTGTTTTATATCCCTTAACTAAATAACAAATTATTATCAAGATAATATAATCTTCTAATCATATTTATACATTAAAAAATTATAATATTCAAGGGAAATGAAAACGAAAACATGTGGCGGGTCAACTCAACCTGACCAAATAATCATTTTGCCACCACTGGTTTTGTTGTTGAGCGCAGACTAAGGTAATTTAGGAGAGTTGCCTCTCAGGTAGACAAATGATCGTGAAAAGTCAACCTCGATTATGGTCCATTATCTTGTGGAGAGCAAAACAAGAAGTTTACCTGGCGAGGACCGAATCCGAGGGCTGTAAACTTGTCTTTCATTTCTTGAACAGTTGCTTTTGACCAGTCAGGTACTCTTCCCTCAGGATCAGGCTCTTGAGTATCGGATCGTCCAAATTGCCTATCGAACAATCCCCACTATACAACAAAATATATTTCAACACTAATAAAAGTGTACAAAAGCTGAGGCGTTAGGCATGAGGTGAGAGCTTCACGTATGCAAAGCATGGCTCTATCTACGACAAATGGTTGCATACTTGCATCTCTTTGGTTGTTATTACATATCATCTTCCTACAAACCACATTTTTTGACTAATTTTGACCACATGAGATGCCGCCTAAAGGGCTAAGGCGTTTTCCTAATTGCCTCAGGCGCGCTTTTTAAAATCAAGGTCCAAAGTATAACTTACACTGCATGTGATACAAAGTACTACAACAAGACAAGCGAAAAACAAGAAGCATGAAATTTATTCAGACAAACTAACCTGCCCACTTGAACCATACGCCGAGTATAACAGATTTCCTTTTTCTTCATTGCCACCACATTTTCGAATAGCCGAAGCCAAAAATGTAGCTTTAAGAGCACTTTGCGCTACACCAAAGGGATAAATTAGTCAACATTTGACTTCTGGAAGTCAAAACAATATATCAAACATGACTAAAGTTATAACCTTTGAATAAAAAGAAAATGATGATCAAATAAAAGTACATTAAGATCACCAAAGTTGAAATATTTTTTAGATTAAAAACCGAAAGTCTTGGTTGATATTTGAATGTGGAAAGTAGTAAGTTTGACATAAATGAAGAACTGTGATGCAAACCTGCTAGTTGGATGAGATCAGAATATGAGATCGGTCCACCTTTCGAGTAAGAATCGATCTCTTTTTTTGCTTCCTCAACCAGTGATAACGCAGCGGAGAGTCCACTGTTTTCTTGTCTGCTGATCTCCGTGCTTCAGGTAAAAAAACAGTTCTTCGATTTCATTAAAAATGATCAAATAAAGTAGTAAGAAATGACAACAGTTCGATTATTTTGTGTCGTGTTAGGATTAGTCACCCCTACATACACCAAAAGGCTAAAACGCTCCTCGATTACATTATAAATGAGAAAACTTGTGTACTACAAACAATGTGACCTGCTATTTTGCAATGGTTGCTAATGTACAAATAGATAACAAGCTTACCTAAACCGTATGGATCCATTCGGGCCTCCAGATTTTGTAGGCTACAAGATTAACAATAAATAAAATAATTTTCCATTTTTACTAAGTAAACAGTTTTAACAAAACTATAGAGTAAAGGCTTTAAAATCGACCTTATCGTATGTCACAGCATCATTAAGTGCTAATGTTAATACGGGTGGAATGAGCTCTGGATTTGCCTGAAACATATACAACAAGTGAGATTTTTCTTATAGGGTACGCAACCGCATCATGAATAAAAGGTGTTTATTTCAAGATTCACCTTGAGAGCCGTATAGAGAGTTGTCTTGATACTCGCTGTCAAATTAGAGAGAAAAATCAGAAAAAACAAAAAAAAGAAAGAAAAATAAGTTGAACTACTTGAAAACATAATCTGTGTATTTGCTGTTACATGTTTATGCATACGCATACGTAGATTCTAAAAACAAGTATTTCTAAATTGTCATACATACAAAACAATTGTTTGGCAAGTTGTTCATTGATCAGGAACAGTAAAAAAATTGACCCGTTCACGAGATCCACTGATTAAGTTATCAAGTTAGACCAGGTTGTTATTGTCTAACAATGTATGAACTGTGTATACTTTATGCAAAAATAGGAACATAAATATTTGGCTAACTACAAATGTAACACAACATTTTGAACTTCTACAAGATTATTAATACATGGAATGAAATTATATCTCAACATAGCCTATAACATGATTAAACAAAAGTAGATTGTTATTTCTTTCAATTTTCCGAATAATAATAAATAGAATAAATAGATGACTATAGGCAACTTTTAGACTTCATGTTGATGACAGGTCAAACGCTTGAGTCGTGACTTTTAATCTTAACCGTTATCTTAAAGGGTAAAGGTTCAACTACTCACATTTTTAAAGGTTCAACCATCAAATTTTGGCTTATGTTTTATCTCTAAAAGTAAAATTACCAAGTCGAAATTTAACTAATACTAGTCAAACTAAATGACCCATTTTAATAAACAAACTGATAAATGAGAAGTTACATTGAAAATCCGAGCGCTGTCTTCGTTGTATCAGATCAGCAGCATTGGCTACCTCCACAAATGGGCTAGGGATCGGGCTCGCGCTTGCCACCAGTTCCTATGAGAGAGAACAACTGGCAGAAACTCATGATCACATCACTCTAATTCATGTAAGAACTATGCATTACTTGTATACATTTATCCATACAGAGTTTCAGTTCATATAGTTCACAAAATAACATAAGTGGGTGTAGCTGAAGCCGTAGCCTCTCAGGCCCGGCCCATTGGGCCTGATCCAGTCTACGGCCCGGATCTTTCTCTGCCCAATCTTCACTCTCTAACTCTCACTTTTGGGTCTAATGGGTCACCTTCTAACGGTCCTTTACAGGTTGCATGTTATTGGGCCGTTCATAAACCGCCCAATCAGAAGAAAGTTAGCCTGTTTGGCGGATTTGAAATATATACGGTCCTGTTCCCGGTTTGGTCTTGACGTTGTGAATGTGATGCTTTATGGTTTGGACCTGATATCAACAGTGTAAACTAAACCGGCCGTTTTTTATTTACTTTTTTCTATTTTTTTTCATTTTAGGAATAAAAGTTATCAGTTTTGCAAAATTAAACACAAAATTATGCTTTTGAAGGCGCCTTTTTGTTACAATAGACTGGATTACAAGTTTTGTCCTTTATGTTTATACCTCAACGCATGCCCTTTACGTTTAAAACTGATTGGTTTTGTACTTTATCTTTCAAAACCATGCACGTTATGTCCTTTTAAGCCTAACTCAGTTTATTTTTTGCTTTAAGATGTGTCACGTGACCTGCACACGAGGGCATTTTAGTTTATTCCCTTACCCTCTTCATTTCTCCCCCAAATTGATTGATTATAAACCCTAGTTCATCACCATGGACAGAAAAGCATAAATAACAAGAACTAGGGTTTACTGATTACATAGACTTCTAGTATATACACAATTCATCTAGCAATTACAAAATACAAAAAAATAAAAATAAAATACCAGTTAGTTAGCATATTATATTGTACACCGTACCACATACCGAACCATATGGTCCACCGTACCAGGTACCTAAACTATATGGTACACCATACAACGTACCGAACGAACTATATGGTACACCGTACCCCGAACCAATAAACCTACCCATAGTACCGGATTTTAGAAATGCACGAACCCCTTATCAGTTTCGTTCCAACAACAACAACAAAAACTCAAAAATTATCATAGTATATATACAACATTTTGATTTATATTTTCAAAAAGCAAAGATCAACCATTAACAATGCTAACAAAAACTAAAACATGATCAAATAAAAACACAATTACCAGGCTAACAGCAGCTCCAATGCATTTAAGAACATCCCTCCTTCCAACACCATTGCTACCACCATCTTCAAGTTTACAACTAATCACACCCTATTTAATAACCAACACATAAATAATAAAGTCATGCACTTAATACACAACCATTTAATAATATTATTATTATAACTGAATGAACAACTTACATGGCCAATTGGGCATTTAAAGGAGGGTGATGGGGTGTTTGGAAGCAGAGTTGGAAGTGTTGAGAGGAAAGAAACCAAACCCATTGTTGAATGTTGATGGTTTGTTAGTTCTGTTTAACTGATTATGTGTTTGAAAATGAGATTATTATTATTGCTGTTATTGTTATTATGTTATTATTATTATTATCATGTGAAATCCATGTGGATATGTTGTGTGTGGATTTTATCTTATCTTTGTTTTGTCGTGAGAGTTTCTAGTCCCATGTGGCTATCTGACATGTCCTGGATATACTTATGATTGGTTTGACCCGACCCATACATACAACAAGTTGTGATGGTACTTGTAAAATATTGATATTATTATAAAAAGTGAATTGCTTGGTTGGTCCCAATCTTACACACTTGGTTCTCACGCATTACTAATTACATACTTGACCCTAAATGTTTACAATTTAAACTTCGAGTGATCCTTATTATCAACGTCTGTTAGTTTTCTACGTTAAGTCACCCACGTGCAGCCCTCGTGAGGGTATTATAGTCTTTTCAGATTGAAATGATGGCAACTTTTGGAACGCACAGACCTAGTCCCTGAATTATCAGTTGCCATTTATAAGCCATTTCCCTACATTTTACCTCTCACAACCATCATCATCACCATCCTTCTACCTGCTCTGCATTCTAACAAAATTGAAGAAGACGATGGGTTGGACCATTAGAGGAAAAGATGCTTTTGATCCACTCCTCGATTATGGTAAGTGATAGTTTATTTTCATTATAGCCCTAATATTTTTTTACAGATTATGGTAGATGGAAGCCCTAACATTTATTTATTTATTTTTTTGTTTATTTGCAGAGGGAAATCCTAACTTGTTTACAGCTAAATTACACTACAATGGTAAGTTTATTAAGTTCCCTGGAAAAATGTATGTCCAATGTATGTTTGTTTGGGTGGATGATTTGGACATAGATGAGTTTTCTGTTCATGAAATTAATTGGATGATTCGAAAGTCAAAACTTTTTGAAGAAAATGCCAAACTTTATTACCATTTTCAAATACTAGGTAAAGATTTGGATACTGGTTTAGTGGCTTTAGGCAATGATGATGATGTTCATAATTTGGGTCAGTATGTGGGTGAACATAAGATTATTAACTTTTATATTGAACATGAAAAAACAAAAGTTGATACTTACCTGAAATCACCAGTGGGAACATCAAAGGTTGTTATTGAGGAATTAGAGGATGGTAATGTAGATGTTCCTGCTACTAGAAAAAAACTAGTTCCTAAAAGGAGATTGATGATTGAGTATGGTGAGAGTTCTAGAGCAAATGTTAGGCAGGGTTCTAGTAATGGTTTAGAGGGTTCTAACAATGTTAAAAAGGCTGAGAGTTCTAGAACAAATGTTGGGCAGGGATCTAGTATTGGTTTAGAGGGTTCTAAGAATGTTAACGAAGCTCGGAGTTCTAAGAATGTTAAAGAGGCTGCAAGGTTGAACTTAAATGAGCCTGTCATTGAGTCTGGTTTTATAGATGGATTTAACTTTGTTGATATTGACTTCTCTAGTGTATTTCCACATGGTGAAAATAAGACTCATAATGAGGTTGATAATGAGGTTAGTAAAGTCAATGAGGCTGATAATGAGAATGAGGTTTATAATGGACATGAGGCTGATAATGAGAATGAAGGTGAAGGTTCTGGTGAGGATGATGAAGAGGGTGAAGGTTCTAGTGAAGATGATGATTCTCAATACAGTGATTTCAATTTGGATAAGGCTAATGACATTGAAAAGCTTGATGTTGATATGAGGGACTTCAGTACTTATGTGGATGATGAGGAGGAATATGTGGGCAGGGTCAATGCACCAAACCATGATAGTGATAAAAGTGATGACCTTTTAGCTGGTGAGCACCTGAGCTATGAATCATTTGACAGCCTAACTCATGAATCCATGGATGATTTTGAGACCAGAAGGAGTCAAAAGTTGAGGGAAATCAGGCACAAGCAAAAGGTTAGCAAGTTTTTGCTTTATTTGCTATTTTTATTTACCTGTTAACTAGTGTTTGATCTAATTTCATTTTACCATTTGTAGGGGATGTCAAACATACAAGATGCAAGATTTTTTATAGGACAGACATTTGGATCTACAGATGCAGCCAAGAAACTGATTAGAAAACATGCCATACAAACTAGAAGGAAGTTGTCTTTCTTAAAAAATGATAAGGTGAGGATCAGAGTTTGTTGTGAGGGAAGTGTGCCTCAATATTATGACAACCTAGGTGATGGGCCTAGTACTGAAAAGGGCCAGTCCAGCAAAAGGTCAAAAAAGGCCCAAAAGGTTCAAAAAAGACCCAAAAAGGCACATTCAAGCACACATGGAGAATCTATTAGTGGGGCACAAGCAAAAGATAGGTCAATCAGTAAAAATGCACTTTATTATAAGAAAAGAAAGGAGAGGCTTGAAAACAGGGTCTGTCCTTATGTATTGTATATCTCAAAGGAAGATCATGCTGAAACATGGAAGGTGAGAACTTACAAACCTAAGCATACCTGTCTACAATCAAGAGAAAGTCTGCATTTCACTTCCAAGTTCATGGCTGAAGATCAAGGTGTGATTAACCTTGTTGAATCTAACCCAGAAACTAAAATCAAAACCATCCAGAAGGAGCTGGCCAGAAAGTATGAACTAAGGGTTTCAAGAATGAAAGCATTTAAGGCCAAGAGTGTGTCTAAAAAGAAAATTCAAGGTGATTATAAGGTACAATATTCAAGGTTAAGGGATTATTGCATGGAGTTGATGAATGCAAACCCAAACACAACTGTGAAGATTGAAGTTCAGCCAGAACCTAATCCATCTTCCCAAACCAGAGTTTTCAAAAGAATTTATATCTGCTTAGGTCCTTTGAAGCAAGGTTTTAAAGCATGTAGAAGGCCATTGCTAGGATTAGATGGTGCTTTTTTGAAGGGTCCTCACCAGGGTCAAGTTTTGGTTGCTGTTGGACAAGATCATAACAATGGAATTTATCCATTGGCATATGCAATTGCAGAGTCAGAAACTAAGGATTCATGGAGCTGGTTTCTAGAATGCCTTCAAGATTATCTGGATCTTGAAAAAGACTCCTACTTTACTTTCATTTCAGATAGACAGAAGGTAATAATTATGTGCATTACGTAATAATATACTTTGCATTGTTTAATCTTTGTAGTTGATGAGTGAATTGTTCATGTTAAATAGGGTCTCATCCCAGCTGTTGCAGAAGTATTCCCTGCTGCAGAACACAGGTTCTGCCTTAGGCACATACATCTAAATATGAAGATGAAATGGAGAGGTCAAGGTTTCAAAGATGCCTTATGGGAATGTGCAACAACAACAACAGGTAATAACATTGTGTCCAACAGTTTGATATGCCACTTTACTGATTTTTGATATTATTTTGTTGTCCAACAGTTCCTGAGTTTGCTGACAAAATGGAAGAGTTTAAGAAGTTTAATCTGGAAGCTTATAACTGGTTAGCAGCCATACCACCACTGAATTGGTCTAAGTCTCACTTCACAGGTATATTATTCATATTATAGGTACTAAGCATGTGTGAATGCTTGATTTCAATGTAATAATATTATTGTGTTGTTTTATTCATTTGATAGGTAGAGCACATTCTGATATTTAATTCAAAAACTGTCGAAGGGAGGGAAACACCTATAATATCTTGCTTAGAATACCTAAGGGAGTACTGCATGAAACATATTGTTCTTGTGATGAAGGTCCAAGATAAGTGGCATGGGCCACTCACACCAAAGGTTACAGAAATTTTTGAAGACATTAAAAAGGCAACAGCAAATTGCATTGTTAAGTGGTGTGGTGATACTAGGTGGCAGGTGCAAGGGACTAGGGGTCAGTATGTAGTTGATATTGGTAAGAAGGAATGCAGTTGCAGGAGGTGGGAAATTAGTGGACTTCCTTGCAAGCATGCAGTTGCTGTAAACTGGGATATGGTGGTTCACAAGCAACAAGTTGGGCCACCAGAGTCATGGGCACATCCATGTTATTTTACTACTACTTGGAAGGAAGTTTACTCCTACAAGATTGGTCCAATAAATGGTGCAACCATGTGGCCAAAAATTCCAGTCCCCACAACAATTATCCCACCAGCAAAACATAAACAAATAGGCAGGCCTAAAAAGAGGAGGAGGAAAGACCAAGTTGAAGTTCAAGACATTGCTGAAAGTCAAGGGAAACTGTCAAGGAAGGGTGGGACTGTAACTTGTGGGAAGTGTGGTGGTAAATAGGGATGGCAATCAAACCCGAACCCGATGGGTAAACCCGAAACCCGACACATTTGGGACGGGTTTGGGGTCGGGTAATCGGGTATGGGTCCGGGTATGGGATTAATTTTTTTTTGCGGGTTTGGGACGGGTTTGGGATTTGATGATATACCCATTTACCCGACCCGATTACCCGATAAAGTATACCCGTTTACCCGATTAGATACCCGATGTAATTTCCTATATATCTTTTAAAATATGTATTCATAATATATCTAATTGTCCATCTAAATTGTCATCTTCTTCAAAAAAACACCAACTATTTGTGTATAATATCTGTTATCTATGTCTTTTAGTGTTTTTATATGATTTAACTATTTTATATTTATACATTGTAATCATTTACATACATATTTGATAATGCTAAATGTATTGGTTAGTAGTCACGCAATAGATACCCGACAAGTTTTTAGTCAGATATACCCAATGGATAAGTTTTTAAAATTAACGGGTTTACCCGAAACCCGCGGGTATACCCGATACCCGACGGGTAATTACCCGATACAAACCCGATGGGTTTTGGGACGGGTTTGGGACAAACATACCTAATCGGGTATGGGGTTGGGATTACCTAAATCCGTCCCAAACCCGACCCATTGCCATCCCTAGTGGTAAAGGGCACAATAAAAGAAGTTGCAAGAATGCTGTTGTTGGTGATCAAGGTGATGGGGATCATGCTGCTGGGGATCAAGCTGCTGCTGCTTCTGCAATTTAACTTTACTTTAATGCTTATGTTAATGGGTTGTGTTAAACATTGTGGCTGATATGTTTGCCACCATTTTGGTTATGTACTAGACTTAAGTAGTTTGTTTAGGATGTTCATCATGTTAGTTGATCATGGTAGTTTGACTTTTGGTAGTTTGACTTAATGCTACTGTTATGCTTCTTATGTTAATGGATTGTGTATGTTTGTTAATGTTGGTGCATTTTGGCTGATCATTTTGACTTTTGATAGTTTGACTTTTTTGGTGGTTTGACTGATCATGTTGGTAAATGTTTGTAACAACCATATTTCTAAAGCACAATATTTAATATTTTGCGGAAAATACGCCCACGTTTTTTAATCTTACATAACATAGGATATTAACCCCAAAAATATATTAATCACATACACCGGTTTATTTACACGTATGTAAAACACTCATTTAGAAAATTTCGCCATGACTTGTTTGCATAATGGGCAATCCTTACAAAAACAAAACCTGTTTAACAACCAAGATTTTATAAAACAAACATAACCCATTATCACATTGACATACTGGCATTTCGCTAAAACAATCATCGGAATTAAACTTCAAAATACAAACAATAGAGTCCAATTAACCCGATAAGAAAACCCATGTGTTTAGTGAACAAAACATCACTAAATCTTTTTATTTTATTCGTTAACCCGCTCCCAAGACTTGATCACGTTCTCCTGTTACCACACAAATCTGTCATGTAACATCATTATATGATTAGCCTCGACCAAGAATTATATTTTTATGGTATACATATCATTGACTAATCATATTGTTTAACTAGAATGTTTATGAACGACTCATGGATCCTCTTCTTCTTTCACATTACCGGTTCAAGCCAACCCATTGTTTCATCATGATTTGTCTACACGGTTCATTGGTCTCTATTGTATCACCTACATGGAGACACCTCCAAAGTTAGCTATAGCAAAGCAAGGACTTAATACATTATGGTTATGTTAATTAAATAAGTGTGCGTTTTTTTATACTTATTATGCCCGACAATAAAATACCGAGTTACAATTTCACTATTTTGAGCCACCCGTCTCATAACATTTCTCAACTTTGAGCTAATAGCTTCTTCTCATTTCTCTTGACCATCCCTGCTAAACTGGAGTCAACAACACTTCATGAACACAATTATTAGGTCAATATATACTATATAAGCAAAACACCCTTCCACCTTGCACCCATGGTACAATACACTAAAACAACATACATAATTATCAACTAATCGTTATCACCTCATGTCCACTTATTATCCATGTACATTAAGCCGCTAGAGCAAAATAGCCCAAACATCTATAGGTGGATACGTATGCATACATGGTTATTGACACACAACGCTATAATAACACATAAGTTATGGTTCTAAACCAAGCCATATAACTCAATTTACCCAAATGACCCGTTTAGGCGATTAACCCATTCTTTGACATAACGAACTCATACGTGTCATTCATTATAGTTCCCTTAAGTTTCCATAAAATTAATTTGGTTTAGGCGTTTACTCAAACACCTTGTAGGCATAAACTATGACTCACCATTTATAAACTTAAATGAATTCCCATACCTCCAATTCATCATAAAGATGTCTACTTTCTTTGTAATCCCCAATAGTGCCATATATCATGCTTTTAAATAAAATCACCATTATTTGTAGAGTGTCAAGTTCTATTAGGATCTGGTCAACGACTTCTCACATGGTTTTCATACATCCCCACCTTAATCACCAAATCATGAATTTGACCCTAAACCATAACATGCAACATGAATCTATAGCTCAAAAGTAACAACCAATCATTCTAACATAAAGACTAGGTTGCTCAACAGAAAATCACACACCATTACCCCTAATTTCATGGGTGTGAACAACCACCATGAAGAACCATTACTCTTGAGTTTCATTATATCATAGTATTTATTTTGTTTTTTTTATAAGAAATACTATTTTGCCAATGTAAACTCCTTTTACACTCTGTTTCAGAGTTTCATTAAAGGATGGAAGAAAAATGATTCGGAAGGAAGTGGGGGAAAAATGTGTTTCAGAGTTTTTTGTAGGAAGGAAAGGGAGGTAATGAGGGGATAATAAAGAGGTTTTTATGGTGATTTTCAATCTTTCCAATTTGAAAGGAATTGGAGAGAAAGGAAGGGGAGGGAGATCTTTTCTCTTCCATCTTTTAATGAAACTCTGGAACAGAGTGTTAGAGATTAAAAATATATTTTAATCTCACCAAAAATCTGGATGTTACAATGTTGGTGCATTTGGTTGATCATGTTTTGCCACCATTACGTTTTGCCACCATTATGCTAATAATTTGACATTTTGTCATTTTGACTTTTTTGGTAATTTAACAAATTTCCCTACCAATTTGACATCTTCACTCAACACTTAATGTATTGGTAGGTGGTGGTTTTGTGAACAAATTTATTGAACATTTACTCAACATTTGGTAGCTGTACATCTTCACTTTTTTGGTTAGTTAATTGTGGTTGTTGCACAATTTACTTGCGTCTTAATTGTGGTTGTTGCACAATGTAGTTTCCATAAGTGACTGTATTTAATAACCAAACTCAGCAGATATGGGTAACTTCCCACACCTGCAAGTCGCCATTGATGAGCAGCAGATATGGGAGGAAGAAGGTGGTTAATTTTTTAGGGAAATTAGGGTTCACCGGGTTTATTTATAAACGAATGATATAAAATGACCTATTTACCCTCATGTGGGAGGCACGTGGGGTGAGTTAACGTTGAAAACTAACGGCACAATCAGGTAAGGACTCTTACTGTTATAAAAAAAAAAACCAACATACAGTATCACTCGAGTTTTAAATTGTAAACATTTAGATCAAGTATGTAATTAGTAATGTCTGAGGACCAAGTGTGCAAGATTGGGAAACCACAGGGACCAACCAAGCAATTCACTCATTTATAAAAAAAAGTTACTTTTTAACTTTTATAAAATTTGTTCAAAATATTTTTTTTTTATTTTTAATCCCTAACACTTTTCTACTTCCAACTTTGTTTAGTTGTAATTTTCATCTTTTACAACTTTTTTGTTTACTATTTTGGTCTAAATTTTACGAGTTAACAAGGGGCAGCGCATGTGTGCAGTCCAATTATTTTACATATATTGTTCCTCGTTAACGGCACAGTTACAATGAGCAGTTTTTAAGTGGATCGACTTAGTTGTTTCTTTCTTTGTTTTATGTATCGCTACAATTATTCTCGCTGCAAAGTAAGAGTCCTATGGTGAACCATATACAGTAAAGTTGATTGTTAAATGGTGTTCTGGAGACTCCAGTCTCTGACTTCTTCTAACAAGTTCTTCAAGTTTTGTAGATCTGGACTAACTCGTAGAATATGAGTTGTGGTAATGTTTATAAAATACCCTAAATAGATTATTGATAAATTGTTGACTTTTCAATTTTTAGCTCATTCTACGGTGATGATGGTGATGTCTTCTTGTCTATGATCATAGTTACTTGATCATTAGAGTTTTTTTTTTTACACTTTTCCATTATGGGTTTGAGAGAGTAGGGAAGTAGTACATGAGTTTCGAATAATATATCACAAAGGTGTTCTTTTTGTAAAAGAAAAAAAATAAGAAAAGGGAAAAAAATAGGAAAGAAAATAAAATATCAAATTAAGATAAGCCTCTTGATATAAAATTTATAGTCGTACTTACAACAAACAAAAACCATACCTAGTAAACTCTTGATGATTGGTGGAGTCTGCGACGAGTTTTATATTGTAGGAAAGACATGCCTCTACCCAAAGATGATAATTATGTTGTTTCTAGGATCCCTAACATCTAAAACCATATCCAAACATAAAAAGATATATAGATAAATAAAAAAAAACCATAGTCGTAATTATATAACATGGTGATGAGTGTTCGCACACATTATTTTGAAACATCGTCCTTAAATTGTATAACGTCGGTAAGTAGAGTGTTAAAATCCTTTGAGCCTTGCTTCTTCCACAACGTAATCCAACCAATGAAGTCACATGACCTACGCATTAGGCCATCAAAGACACTAAAGGATAAATCACATGATTTCCAAATTTGGGCTTGATGTAGGTTAATTGATTCTAGTTATTCAAGTGGAGTTAAGGGACCTACCCCAAATTATTTGTTTAGTTTTCAGCATGTTGCAAACTATAATGTTTCCTTCGCCATGTTGTTTTGTAGTTATGACCAATCACATAACATAGCAGAACTCGGGATTCTCGTCGCTAAACATATGTTCGATGGGCTCACGGCTCGGAAAAGAGGAGTTTTGTAACATCGCAAAATTTTCCCCAAAATTTTAATACATAAAAAGCCCTTATATATATATATATATATTTTATTACACCTTTATCATTAATATTAAACAAATGTGCCTAAGTCTTTATTTATCCTAACTCACAACTTATATACATACATAAATGTATATAAATAATAATAATAATAATAATAATAATAATAATAATATGATTCTAAATTCTTTTTTTTTTTCACATACAAGATTTTTTTTTTTTTTAAATAAAGCCTTGAGTCAAATAGTCAAAGTCCTAGTCAAAGTCCTAGTCAAAATCTTAGTCAAACAGTCAAAGTCTTAGTCAAATAGTCAATTCATCATAAAACCTTACTTTATGGTGTTGACCAATTTTAATGGCTAATTGACTCCAAAACTAGTATAAAAACCCACCTATGACTCATTATACTTTGCACCTCTAAATCGATTGTTTCAATCCGATTAAACTTCCCCTCATACATTTCTTCTATAGTCTATTACTTTTACAATTGAAGCTTTGATTATAAGCTCTTGTAATTGGCGAATTGGAAGCTTGATATTCTTTCTTTTTCGTTTTCTTCAATTTGGACTAGCTACGTTGTTGAGTCTTTGGGATTCGCCTTGCATACATTCACAACACATTATTCTATTTTTTTTACGCGACATAACATTTTGCTAAGGTGAGTTTTACATAGCCCCTTTTCTATTTATCACCATTTTTGGGGTGAAACATGTTACAACAATATTTATGCAATTCAATCATCAATGTGTCTATGTGTATTTCTATGTTGCATTATGTCTTGAACATGACTAGGGTAAGCACAATTCTAGCATAAACATTCATCAGCCAAACGGTATACATTGATAGATCTATTGGACTGACAATCCCACCCGAATACGTGCCTCCTACAAAGGTTACGTGGGTGTTTGTTACTGCAATATAAACGAGTGAACCATTAGCGTATGGGATGTACCACAATACAACAGTCACAAGGTTGATTATGCACTCGATTTACTTCTAGTATGTTTTCGCATATGGACTAGATTGCCATGACACATGAATTGCACAACAATTTTATTCGATTATCAAAACCTATGTAATTCTCACCAACTTTTGTTGACCTAAAATATTTTCAACTTAACATGTTTCAGGTTCTACTTGTTTGAAGATTCGAATTAATGCTTGAAGATGTGTGCATAGTTTTATTCAATTTGATGTACGAATTCTTGTAGAACAATTGTATGTAATTTATTTAAATCATTTAATGAAATTTATTATTCACCATGAGCTACTGAACAATCATCAATACGTGGCATCCCGATGTTTCCACCATCGGTTGGGGTGTTACAAGTTTGGTGTTTCCTTCTCTTTATCATCTGATCTATCCTCTCTTGTGTTCACAGTCTCTTCTTCATTCAGTTCACCATCTGATCTATTCTCTTCTTTCTTCACAGTCTCTGGTTCCTTCGATTCAACATTTGATCTATTCTTTCATGTGTTCACAATCATTGCATGCCATTTAGTTTTCTTTCTAATGCATGCGACTAGGTCATTTGGATCAAAAATGCCCCGAACAGCCACTAGTGATGACTCTCTATTAAATTTCACTTCATTTACACATGTTAGAACAAAGTTGATAGGTAAGTAGGGTTGAGCATAGGAAAACCTATACCCGAGAAAAACCGAAACCAATCCGAAAACGACTTAACCGATTGGTTACAATTAAGATATGGCCAAAATCGAATTATTCGGTTACGGTCTCAGTTTTCCTTTATTAAATAACCAAAATAACCGAAACTGAACCTATAGTTAATATTTATGTATTTTTCATGTATATCCATGCATTTGAAACAAAATTTCATGTGTATTTAATGTACTTTTCATTATATCCATGTATTTGAAACATATTTTTATATAATTTTCACGTGTTTACATGTATTTGTATGTTTGAAAAATGTTCAATACTTGAGTAACTTTTTTAAATTTAGGTTTTGCTAAAGTTTTGTTTTTGGTAATTAATCGAATGCAACCGAATGTGACCGAAACCAAACCAAACCAATAACTGACATATTAATCGAACCGACAGTTGCTCACGCCTATAGGTAAGTTATGTTGATACTTATACTTAAAAAAAAAGCCTTATGATGTTGGTATACCAAAAAAATTAGGAATGTAGAAAATGTTCACTCTTTTTAAAAATTAAGGTTGCACATGGATCTAATGAGATGAGACCAAAACAAACCATTTGATGTTCAAACACCAAAACAAATGACAATTATGATTGATTTCAGAAATTTACCTCTCATCTTGCGGATGAAGCTGTTCAAAGACTTGACACAACCTTGGCAGAGGAGCTGCACCTTCACCATTATAGTTTGTTCAGTTTATGTGGGACTGCGAGACATCCTTCCCCATGTGTCGGGCGGTCCCAGGAATGATTTAGCATCTTCACCTCAGCTGTGTGTGCGACTGACTGAATGTACTTGAAGCTTTGAGCGCAAGGTTCACACAGTTGGGTAAGTGGTAACAAACAGTTTATATGTTAAGAATGATGTCGATGTAAAGATGGTCTCATATCAAGACTCCATATCAAGAAGATGGTAAGTCAAAGCTGATAACAACAGTACTTTTGTGGTGAGAGATCCATATGTTTATATGCTTATGTTGCTTGTACCATATGCACAATGGAGTGTACCCCACCATGTTTAGGTAAGAAACCCCATAGAACTTAAAAGAACCCAGATCTGGAAATTTTACCCAAACATCAAGTGTAAAACTACCACATAGCAGATCTTGAAGTTGAAGCAAAGAAGAATAAGGTATGATTCGTTGTTGGGTCCCACGAATGGCACCAATGAAGAAGCACAAATCCAAAACATACTCAAAAATTTAAGAGAAAATGAGGAGATATTCATTGATATTGATTTAAATTACAATGATTACAAGGACTATGAATATATCATTGAGAGCTTGGATTGTCTTCGACTAGAAATGGAGAATCACACCTTGTTCTTTCTCGTGATTGGATCTGCACCCTTTGGGATAGTAGGGGTGGCGACTCTGCATAAGAGCATCTCCTAAATGAGAGGTTAACTCCATTTAAATAGGGAACTCCATTACTATCATCATGGGCCTTAGACCTAATGGGTCAAGCCAATATATAAGTTAGATGCCATACCTGTTCACTGCTCAACTGGTGGTGGCTGGCAAACTTATCCCAATGGGTCGATGAGATATCATGGCATATTTAGACAACGACATAATATTATGAGCACATATATGACATACGAAGCGTTTGTTAGTAGAATACAAGACCTTGCCCCCATCAGAGCTTGGATATAAGATACAAAATGTCTATAGGTCGCAGTCTCCATAATCCATGTGACAAAATTATGATGAGTTTGTGACATTTTGAAATGTCAAAATTTTCCATAGTAATTTTTATTAATCTTTAAATGTATTTTAATTTTGGGAAGAGATTACATACAAAGCTTCTTAACGTGAAAAGCGTATGAAGCATTCTCAGCCATTAGATTAAGACGATGGCAAGATGGTAATTAACAACCCTAATCATATTTGGGTTAATCTAACTAGGGGTAAATTAGGAAAAAAACGTTAAAAAATTTTCAAATTGGAACAACAGACCTAATTCGAACCCTGAGTTTTCATCGTTTTAGTTCGATTAAACGTTTAGAATAATTACACAATCAAAAAACATTCGATTACAATGAACGAAAATGAAAAAATTAGAAAAACAGAGATTTACAATGGGATGACTAATCATACGAAAAAACATAAAATTATGAATAAACACTCGTAATAGTTTTCAAATACTTTCGATTTTGTTTCAATAAGTATGATTAAACATAAAATTAGGTTAAAAAAAAGTTGCAGAACGAAGAAAACGAAGTTGGTGAAAACAAAGGCTTTTAAACGCACGTTCATATGTTTAAAACGCACGTTGTAAATATTAGACGCACATTGAAAAAAAACGTGCGTTTAAAATTCATTTGATGGGACAAACAAAACAAACGAACGTTCATATGTTTTAAACGCACGTTGGAAATTTTAAACGCACGTTATACCTTTGAAAAAATTGAAAGCCACCTTTGGAAAAAATTGAAACACACATTTAAAACAATTTAAACACACCTTTTATATAAACTAAACAAACCTTTTATATAAACCTAATCTTGCATCATACATAACAATTGTATTTCACCATAAACGCATGTTATCAAACACCATGACCCCCACTGGAATCCCTACATTCTTCATCTCTTTAATAACCTTCTCATAACCTTAACTACATCTATATCCATCTCATCATCATCATTAACCTCCGAAGGCCTCTCCTTACTAGCCCTCAAAGACGCCATAACCAACGACCCAACAAACTCCTTAACCACATGGTCAGAAACCGATTACACCCCATGTCACTGGACCAACATTACCTGCAACTCCGACTGCCATGTCATCACCCTCTTCCTCCCTAACCGTAACCCAACAAACTCCTTAATCACTAGGAGACGACAAAATTCGAGGGGAAGGAAGAGGATGGGGTCGTATTTGGCTGAGATTTTGGCTAAGGTTCTATAGAATGGTGGTTTGCAGAGGTAGAGATGGCCGATTATCAGGAGGACTAGGAAGACGGTAGGCGGGAGGTTGGCATATTTGTGACTGATGTGGGTGGTGAAGAGGTATGAAGCTAGAAGGAGGATGTGAGCCACATGATTTGAGTTAGATAGAGTTAACCATGGTTTGCACGTGTCAATCTGTGGTGACTTCCTACACTTCTCACGTTAAGGATACTTTGTATTGTATACTCTCTTTAATTTTTACTTACTAAAATGGCAACGGAGAACTCAATCTTCTTATTTCTTTTCATTTTATTTCCATATCCACACACACACACACACACACATATATATATATATATATATATATATATAGAGAGAGAGAGAGAGAGAGAGAAAAAGGGGGTTGGGTGGGTTCAATGAGGAATCTAAAAAATTTGGAGAATTAGGGAACCTAAAAAAAAGTGGGGAATCAGATAACATTGTCTTTAACATGTTAAATACTCATAAAAATTAATTTAACAAGTAAACAATTATTATTTTTTGAAGCTTTTGCATATAAATACATATAGAAACCTGTTTAGCAAAAAAAAAAAAAAAAAAAAAAAAATCTTAAAATGAGTTAAAAAAAAAGGTAATTTTTGTTACAAAAATAATTTTTTTATTGGAATGGCTTCTACAAACATCCATATGCAAAAGCTCCAAAAAAATTGAAAAAACTTTTATCAATAAAAGAGTTATTTTTCTAGTTAAACTTTGATAAAATAACTTAGCTTGAAAGTTTGAAAGCTTGGAGAACTAGAAAACCAACTTGGGATGGTTGGTTTCCAGTAGCAGAAAGGTGTGTAGCAGCGACAATGGAGGTGTAACTCCTTATTGTTGATGGATGTGTTACAATTTTTCCCATGTTTATGTTACGCATTTATTTTAGTGATTGTTATTTAGTCTCATCAGCCAAACTGCTAGACTAGAGTTAGGAGGATCACCGACCAGAGAAGGAAATACAATCAATGAGTGGTGGCCCGTGTTTGATCAAGCTTACCGGTGGCGGTGCTTGATGGTGGAGGTGGTTTAGATCTACAAAATAATTGTTAAATCTGCAAAATAGTTGCTAGAAATACAATCGATGAGTGTTGACATGATGCTTGATGACAAATACGAATTAGGCTTATAAAAACTATATATTGAAATGTATAAAGTATAATTATTTATTTTACTACATTTTTATAATTTAAATTTTCTAAGTAATAATAATATTAGTAGATAATTCTCATTTCAATAAATGGCAAAAAAATATCCTTGTAATAAAAATAGAGTTAATTAGAAGAACAATCCCTCTAGTTATTATAGAGCATTTTTGTCGTTTTATAGAGCATCCCTCCCATGCCATTACAAGTTCAGACATACAAGACACGCTGGACTGTGGGGACTTGATAGGATTGGGTACTAAACCATGGTATGGATCCACCCAGCCCGAGTTCAGTCCTGCGCAGACACGTGAAGCATATAATTGGTGTGCGCGGATAGCGGTAAAAGCGGTATTAATTCCATGTTTCCTTATTTACATGTTTATCATTAATTACCTTACTAATACTAATGGGAAACGCGCGCGTTGCGGCGGGACTATTAAAAACAATAACAAATAGACAAAAACATTGAATCATGCACATGCGTGGTGGCGAGTTAACTCAACATATTAAAAAAAGTAAAAAAAATATCATAGAAAAAGTTAATCAAGTCAAAACCGTAACATAACCTCATAAAAAAGGAAATAAAAAACTAAAAACAAACTTTCATGACTTATTCGCCTATGCTTAGATGACTTGTATATTATGATACACAATTCTCTTTTAAACAAAATTTACATTCAAACGTATATAACAATAGAACCAATAAACTAATTTCTCTTTTCTCCATAACATAAGTTTACATTTTCAATCCTTACCCCCTAGGTATTAGGAACACAAAATTTTATAATGATATTTGTATATCATAAATTATCAAATAATACTTATCTATCAAACATCCAGAGTTTTTTTTTTATTTTGTATTAATAATCATTCAACTAAAGTATAACGTATTAAAATCATCATAACAATCCGATATCTAATTTTCGCATATTGCAATATGTTAAATATTTTTTGTAGAAGAAAAATCACTTTCATCTAATTTAATCATGATTAGTTGACGTAATTACATGAAACCTTTGTTTGGAATTCATTAGAATAGAAACTTTTTTATCTAGTAATGAATCCAATGATGCAGAGAAAAGATTAGATTAGACATGTTTACGTGTATGAATATAACGCAATAATTTTAAAATGAAAAGCATTATATCATGATTAAAAACACAGCCTTCGTTATTGATTTCTCGATTTCTTTAGTATTATCAACTTTATAAAACGTTAACTTTTATAAATGATCTAAATCTATATAAATATAAAATATTATAACAAAACATGTAGCATATGAATTATTTGTTATATTTTTCTATTTAGTGTGTTCAAAGTAATTGTAAAATTAAATGCCATGAGCTCTCATAAACATCACTTAACTCTTCACTTCATTGTGATTAAATATGGCGTTCTAAAGACAAAATTGCCCTAAAAAAGTAGTTATTATATGTATTGGGTGTTATACCATAAGCAATTGAACTTGTACCTCTTAAATTTTAAAAAGTTCTTGTCAAATGCTTTATAATATAGTATATATAGTATATATATATATATAGATATAGATATAGATAGATAACTTAGGGTAATAAAGACAACCCTAATCGGGCGTTGGGCAATAACGATAAGGGGGCCTCTGCCCCATAGAGAGGACATTTTTTGTTAACCCTAAAAGTTATCACGATAGGATCCTCATCACCAAGTTTTTGTTACAAACAACTAGAATTGTAGTCGTCTCCCTACCCACAAACCTTTTCTTTATTAGCAGGATTAATGGTGCCATAGATTTATCAGTGAAGGATCGTAACTGTAGATCGGTAGTCTTATCATCCCTACAAGAATGTTAGACTATTTGTTTCTTCACCATTGAACTCATAGTATCTATATATAGAAGGGGACCTAAACTCAAGGGGCCAAGAGCAACAAACCACGTTAAAAGGACCTAAACTCATGAGTTTAAATTCTAATCCTTCTATCCAATTGCTTCGTTGTGTATAAATGTGAACAAGTAACATATGCAAACAAAAAGGTGTATCACATTATACTTCCTATCTTCTCTATTTTTATTGCTTTAAATTAGAATGGATTGATTACACAAAATACTCAAGACACTAATTCTATCAAGTATGTCACTCTAAATCATCTCCAAACCTCATCTTTTTCATGTCTATTTTCCTCTAGGATATACAATGCCTGCGGTACGCGAAAAGGCAAGCAGCCACATCATAATGCTTCAGATGGCGTGTCCAATTAGATTCTTTAGGCTCATTTTATTTGGTTAGAACGCGTTTTGACCTGTCACCAACCTGCCTTGCCCATTTTGCCAGGCTTACTAAAACGGTTGATGCTATTTTCATTTCCTGATGATTCTTTTTGGCATAAGCAGTCGGGCAAAGGGTTAACGTAAAATGCTTCTTCTGAACGGAACCTGAATGTTCCTTTTGTCCCGGAGATGGGACCTTTTCTCTTCCTTGGTGAGCCTTGCCTGCAAACCGCAACAATCAACATCCAAATGACATGAAAAACCAATACTCGACGTGTTTGGTATGCATATTCTAAGATCATAAAACAATGTTTAATGGCATGGACACGACGAAAAACATACATACCGTCTTTTGTGAATCTCAATTATCCGATCTGAAACTTTCTTGCTTTCTTGCATTGTGCCATTAGCAATTTTGTCAAAAATACGAACAAGGAGTTTTCTGACAAACAAAAACGCAAGAAAACAATGAGCAAACACTGCTAAAAACAAATTTTCCAAAAAATAAACCGTTTAAAAGAAAATCACTTGCACCTGTCGGGAGAAATAGTTTTCCTGTGTCCCAAAAAGCGTCGATGGCCCTCTACAGCCCTCGCCATATTCCCAGAATGCGAAGGAATAAATATGTCGCTCTCCACAGACACAATGTAGTCTAAAGCAGCCATTTGAGACGCATGGTTGATGAACGGATCAAGCTCCTCGACTGTTGCCAATTTTTCCTTCAAAGAACAGATTTTAACTTCAAGAATCAAGTTTCAACAAGAATAATAACAGAAGGAAATAAGTCAAAGTCAAAGTCAAATGGCTTTCAAACCTTTTTCATTATAAAGGGGAAGTGAGAAGTGAGATCAGCCATACGGTTTTCGCCTCCGAATATTTCTCCAGCAGCAATATATATAGGAGTAGTAGGCGGGAAGCCGAGGGCCCTAAGTAATATTCCAACTTCCTTTGGAGTTAAAGGACAATACCCTTTTGCTCTTTGTTCATTGGAATCAATATCTTTCACTTTCCAATAAGATGTATTTTCTCTACGGAAAAACGAAAAAAATATATATAAAGTTATAATAAAATGTGCGATAATCGCTATATTTAAAGGTAGAAAATAACCAACTGTCAACTGTAACAATATAATTTTTACCTAATAGCTGTAAGCTCATTAGCTTCTTCAATGGATAAATCATGTGTGCAGCCACTAAAGGCGAGCATGTCCTTTTCATACCGCAAATGCAAGGCAATGTAACGACCATAAGCCCTCATCCGGTCAACCAACAGCTGCAAAGAAACTATTCAATCAGGTATAATAAAGCAAGCCTAGAGTTAAAGTTAGATAAAACACTAATTCATTATTTTACTTTTCCCATTGCTTCTATGTGCGGCGAGAAGCGCAGAGCTTGGTAACATGCACGACAACGCAGTTTCTGGATATCGGGAGGAAGGTTATTATTAGCTAACCTTGAATCAGATTTCGCTGCACGAATAATCTAAAATGGGATTAAAAAAAATCAGTTATTGATTTTTAGAATTTTATAACATTAAAGAGCAGAATAAAACATATACGCGTACCTGATAATCATCCCACAAGCTTGCAATCTCTTGCTCATAGTAATCGATCCCCGACCAGCTTCTAAAGTGCTTAACAGCTCTGGTGATGTTCCTCAATTCTTTAGGAAGTTTCTTGATTATTTTTACGTCATTAGCCAACGAAGTAATGAAATAATCTTCATCAAATACGTCAGAGAATTTGCTGCATTTTTGCATAAATATGAACACTTTTAAGTATCCAAATGCCAAAAACTAAAAATAAATCACTTCAAAGTTGAGAAAAAAACAGAACCTAGAGTCTTGCCAAAATGATCGTTTATCGAGCTCAGGCACTACAAGAGTAGCGTTTATAATGCGAGCAACAGCTACCATATCACATATCTGCAAAAACCAGAGTTGTATTTTATAGAACACAAAACATATCTGGAGTTGGGACCAACAAACTATACATACCCCAGCGCGCATTTGATTGAGCCCACCGTTTGTATGAACAAGCAGGTAACCTCGAGTTTCTTGTGGAGCTAAGATCATAAATGAACCCGAGTCAAATATTAAAGGATAAAGAAAATGTTTGTTTTTATATCCTAACCTGAATAGGATGAACTCGGCTCAACACAAGGGGTGAAGTCACGGTTCGGTGGATGTTTCCACAGCTTGTTGAGATCCAATGACCCATTAGCACCAGCCAACTGTCAAGTCTAAAGGAGTGAAAACATGAAAGATGCATGACTACTTTTGTAACAATACAAGCACTAAAAACCAATACACTTGGTCAACCTTAACAAGAATTTTGGTCAAACAGTCTACTTTGAAAGGTATAGTAATGATTTTTGAAGTCCAATGACCAAAATCGTTCTTTCTTGCAAACAATAGCGTTTTCATGCCATTTTTGCAACAAAATAAGCGAGTTCAGTGGCTAAAAATAGTCCTTAAACTGCCCTAAGATCAAGCGTTAAATAACAAATGAATCGTATTCAAAAGGTAGAAAACAGATCTTAGAATTGATATGGAACTATAAGTTATATAAAGGTAGAGTGTATCACATTAACCTTGAGAGCAGGTACAGTAACTCTTGGCAAATGGGGTTGAATCCAGCTTTGCTCTGTGCTCAACTTCTGGTATCGAATTTCATGCTGCTACATGTTGATATAACCCGAGATCAGCAACATTCTAAGTTCAAATTTTTGTGGGTCCCACACAAAGCAAAAGCAAATACCACATTTGTTATCTAAATTCATATTGTTATAAGTCAAAGCAGACCTTTCATTGTATAAACCTCCTACATACCATAGATTTGACCAAACTTGACCAAGAACTACGCGAGTCATGCCTTATTATACCAAGGTTGCGACAAACCGAATCAGACAATGTAAGTGAACCCCAAATAGATCAACCAAAACCGATGACATTCTAAAACTCAAATCAGAGTAACAGTCGCAGAAAATCAAGAAACAAAGCAAGATTTAAGAACATTCTAAACCACATCATAATCATACACAACTTCCCAAAACTCCCTAAAATCACCTAAACACCTATAAATCTTTGTCTGCAGTGCAGCTATTATTATTTTAGCGTATTTGCATAGACGATTATAAGATAAAATCGAGTTTTGAACAATAAAGATCCTGCTATCAAATATTACACAAAAGAAGATAAACTTTTAGCATAATGAAACTTTAAAAAAATTCAATGAAACTAAAACCAATATCACACAATCAGTCTTAATCTATAAAAGAAACAAATATCACACAACACACACTCAAATTAATAATAATCATAATAACAACAACAATAATGATGATGATAATAATAATTATTATTATTATTAATACTACTAAAAAATAAAATAAAACTTTTAATAGTTTGAAACATTAAATCTTGGTTCAAATAACAGACAAACAATCACATTTCAATAACAGTAAGCAAATTCAAGAAAACCCTTCAAGAAAAAATGCAAAAATATATAAAAAATGAGAAATAACAAGTTAAAGAACAATGACCATAGGGAGTGTGTAGGGATCAGGAAGCATGGAAACATGTGAAGGAGGGAAGAACATATGCAAATGAGCAAAAAACAGAGCCACCAATGAGATTAAAACCATGGCGCACGTTAGCATTCTCCTCATCAGACCAAACTTCCTCCATCTTTTTCTCTGCATATTTCGGCAAAATCTTTTATCTTTTTCGTTGCTGAAATCAATGTAGACAGACCCAAGAACACACGCACTCAGTTTTTGGCGATCAAGATCTTTAAAGCAATGATTTTTATATACTTTTCTTGATTTCTAGTGTTTCTTTGGTCTTTTTGGGTAAAGGGTTCTTTTTTATTATTATGCATTTAAGAGGGAAACGGAAAATTCGGTGGAATTTTGGATTCTTTTTGTAGGAGTTCAAAATATTTTTCTTTGAGCATTTAGGGAAAATATTAATGTGTGTTTAATACATAATTAATTTTCTTGTGAAAATCTCATACGTTTCTTGTATGTTATAATTGCTTGAAAATAATGAAATTAAGTAGTGGGTCAGTTAAATATTACTATTGTTTTCAACATGTCTACCAGTTTAAAAGTCATCTAATTTCTCTCTCATCAAAAGGTGATTAGGGTTTCTCTGACTTTTTCGGAATGACAGCGGAAAGGAAAACGACGAATGAAGGTATTACAAAGTTTTTTGTGTGTAATCCTCCAAAAGGATGTGCTTCTACATATCTGATCGCGGTTCTTAAAGGATTCGAAGTCATTGATAAGAAAGTTGGACAAACTGGGAAAGCGTTTTGGATTTGTATTGTTTCGTAATGTTTGAGACAGGATAACAATGGAGAACGAGATGAAGGACGTATGGATCGGTAGTTATAAACTGTTTATATCATTGATGAGATTTGTATATGGTGAGAAAATTCAAAGGGAAGAGCTGGTCAGGAAGAAATCGAATGCCAGAGAAAAAAATGTGACCGAAGATGGAAGACAAGCCAGCGTTCAGTTTTCAAGCTTTGTGGGGGATAAGTCTTTTCGGGATACAGTAAGAAATAAAGATCCAAATGACGAAGTGGAGACGATTAAGATCGATGACTACGTTCACGTTTTTACTTAGTGGTATGATCATGCTTTGATTGGTAAGGTAAGTGTCACACCCCAAAATATGCATTCAGTTTTAACCCATTGGTACCTTTACTATGCAACAAATTGATTTAACTAAGACTTCAAAAACTACTGAACGCCAACTAAGAGTTTGCTAGGGTATCGAATCCCATAATTCCACCTAATCCAACCGTGTCGTGCCAAATAACATGCTTAAAAAGTCAACATAAAGTTAGCGAGTTCATGGTTTTATATTTGTTTCTTTGTAAAACTCTTTTCCTTTAAACCACAGAAAAATAATGGTAAAGCATTATGAGAAAGTTTAGCCTTATTACTTAAAATCAAATTGGAGAATTTCTTGTAAAAAGGCCCCTTGGAATCCTTGTCGGGCATTCCATAACAGCTTTTGAAAAATGTTCTTTTGAAACGCTTTGAAACATAAGTCGTTCCTTTGGAACATAAATGAAAATCCCTGCATGAGCCTATAACCAACCCCAAGCTGGTATGTGCCTTATAAAGATCGCACTCTCGCTACGATGCCAACTAGCAGCTGGTTATAGCAGCAAATAATTGTGAGGACATGAATGTACAGTTGAACGATAACAAGGACTCTCTAACCCTTAGAAGTGTGACCAAGGGCAATTCTGTCCTATGAAATGAACCAGGACAATCCAGTCCTTTGAAATAAACAAGGACAAACCAGTCCCCTAAAATGAAAAAGGACAACCCCATCCTTAGCGATAACTCATGCATGTTTGCAATTCGTGTTTACTTGTATAAAACTAGTGTCTTTTGATGTGAATTTTGTATAAACCGTTTATGAGAATCTAAATCCATTTGTTAATATGGCTTAAGAAATGCATATGTTATTTATTGAAATATCAAATGATTTTTGTGAAACTTGCATGCCCCACACCCCCCTGAAAACGTTTGCAAAACAGTAAAAAGTGGGGTCATGAACTCATCTCAAATCCGTGCGAAAGCTAGCAAAGTAAACTCAAACTACTAGATCCGTCCTACACGTGTCCTATGTACAAGAGACATCTTAGGTCCATATTCTATGGTTTGTCTCGCATGTTGTTCACCCAACTTATAGTAGACTTTTGTTAACATAGTGGATTATTGGTGACTTTGAGAAAGTGTTTAGACAAACATTTTGGTGAAGTGCTAATTATCATGTCATGATTCCTAGAATAGTTATCCTTTAACACTTTTACTTCAATATTATAGTGATGTACTTTATAGAATCCTGCACTTATATTGTTATACCCATGCATTCGCATACACATATATACTCACGCATATATATATGTACAACACACACATCTATGTATATTCATGTACTTGACACACATTCACATAAATGTTCATGTTCGTAGAATCGTCACACATACACACCCATATATGTGTATGTCTCGACACATTTACATAAGCATTTATGTTTATGGAGTCATTACACTTATATACATAAACATTTGTTTTACATATACACATCTGTCATATATATAACACACGCATACATACATACATATAATGTACACGTACACATGCATATTCACATATATAATTGTTAAAAATATATTTGTATTTTTCCAATTTTATTTCTTTTATAAATATTTTCTATAAAATTAAAATATATTTAATAAGTATTGTAGGTGGGCTTTGGGGTGTTTGGACTTGTTATGGCATGTTTTCTGATTAAGGAAGAAGCCCAGTTTGAGCCCAGTTCGTTGTGGCCTGTTGGCCTTTGGCCCATTCTTGTGGGTCTGCCACGTTGGCAATCCGTGTGCAAAAGCACACTTGGTTTATGATCGTTGGATGGTTTCTTTTGTGGCCATTGGATCAAGGCGGAGAAATACACTTGGCCAGCTATAAATAGATGGCCCCTCTTTCTACTACAACCTTTTGCCATTCCTCTCTTTCGAACTCTTTTGTATTCCAGTATCTCTCTCTGCAAAATATTAGGGTTTGTTGTTCAGATCATCTTGATCTGAACCTTGTTTGTTCCCTTCGTGTATTTTGTTGATGATTATATTTGTAATAATCATCTGAGGGTTTTAAGTGCTGTAGTGAGGTTTCTTTGTATTTTTGATCTTGACACAGTCGTGAACTCTGTATTGTTTTGGAAATAAATCTGTGTCGACTGAATCTGTGTCGACTATTTTGAAAATTATACACGCACATATACATATATATATATATATATATATATATACAAACCATATTTGAACACATCTTAAATATATCCTTGTATCTTTTATATTTGAAAGTTTATTGGGTTTAAAACTTTAGTGTGGAACATATTAATTTGGGTGAACATTAAGGTTTAAAAGCATTGAAAAATAACAAGATTAAGTTAAGGTTCATACCACTAGATGTTGGGAGAAAACTTGGAGCTTGCTACAAGTGGATGAGGGAGTGGTATGGAGAGTTTGTGAGTGTGTGTTTGGGAGTGTTTTAGGTGTGGTGGTTCAACAAATGAGGATGGTGATCCTTGGTCTTCTATTTATAGAGTGAAAGAGAAGGAGATATAAAGAAGGAAAGAGAGAGAGAGAGAGAGAGACAAAAGAAAGAGGAAGGAGGGAGAAGGTAGGAGGCTTCTATTTAGGGTAAGTCAACTAGTATGGTTTAGTGTGATTAGGGGAATATTACCATAACTATGTTAAGTCTTTCAATTGATGTCATTCAAATCAAGATATTTATATCTTAATTAAATCAAGTGGAGGTGACCATTCACTAGATTATGCTGGGTTTAAATCTCCATAACATGACTAGTTAGAAGATTATGTCTTACCATCTTTTCATAATGTGACACTTCATGAGTCTTGTGAAGTGATTAATCATGTTAGTAAAAAAAATAATGATCATGTACGGTGGCAAGGGGGCGACGGCTACAAGGTAAAAAAGGAGGAGGTTTTGGTGCAAATTAGGAAGGTGATCTTCTATGGATTTTGTGTGTGTTACCTAAATCTTTCCATATCTAGTGTTGATGGCAGTCAAATCAAGGTGACTAATCACCTAGTCTTTGCATGACTAATGACTCTTTTAATGTGTCCAAGAAAGCATGATCATCTTCTCATGATTAGACCAAACATAGGTTTAGTATTAGTTTAATAATCATAGGATAAGACTAAACAAGAGTTGTTAGATTTGGTTTTTGGAAAAACAAAAAGAATACTATAATAGGGGAGGGTGGCGACGGCTTGAAGCTTCCAAGAAAGGATCCAAAGTGCTAATTTAGGGATGAGATTTAGGATGGATTAAGGTGTTTAAGGAATCTATCTATAAGTGTTCATTAATCACATCATCTTGCAAGTCTTATATATGACAAATGGGTGACTAAACATGGGATCAATGTAAGATTATGTGGGTGATGTGATGTCACACTCAAAGTGCTTCTTGTGTTGTGTGAAGTAGGGACAAGATGGATTGTTGTGGTGATGTGCTTGGGAGCCGAAAAAAAAAAAAAAGAAAAGGAAAGGAAGGGGCGGTGATGGGGGTTGGGTGTACACACATATTGAACCCATTAATGTCTTGTGTCTCGGTTTTATTTTTGGCCGCTTCTCGCGCTGATTTCACATCCGATCATACCGATAGAAATTATGCACCGTAAAATCTTTATTCTAAAGCTTCAAGGTGTCCACGAACTTCATGAAGGACATAGCAGGAATCCTAACAGCTTAATTAATTTAAAATTAACCATAAAACATGTTAACTTCATCGAATACGGATTATGATCAAATTAAACATTGACCCGAATTTTTCGGTTGTCACAATAAGGAACTTTCCTACTCTTGTTGATCTCAGAAGCCGGTTGAAGAAAGTAGGTTTTGCAAAAGTGATGATTAAGTACATAGGAGGGTTTGGGGTGATAATGGAATTCAGCAATAAGGAAGAGATGGGGTCTTTAATGGCTGAGAAGGAAGTTTGGTCCGGTTGGTTTGATTATTTAGAGATTTAGAAAGGGCAACACTTCGACGTGGAGAGAACTGCATGGCTCAAGGTGCATGGTGTGTCGTTAAACTTGTGCATGAATCCTGTTTTCAATGTTATTGGAGCGAAATTTGGTAAGGTGGTACATGAAGCATGTGACACCCGGCATGTTCGGCTTAAACATAATAGTAACATCTAAGTCTACCTTAGCGAGAAACGTTTATAAACAAACTTAACTGGGTTAGTTGAGTCGGGTCAATTAGGATTGTCCAGGGTCAATGATCTGGAGGATCATTGGGAGTCGTTTTGGGAATACATTAGTACCGGGTTCCGTCGTTGGTGACATTACATGAACTAATTAAGTATATGTGTAGATTACGGGTCGTGTGGTGGATTGTATGCTTATACTTGCTTAAATGATGTACGAATGATTATACGTGCCTAAACATGCTAAGTATAGACTATAAATGCATGTTTATGTGTTAGGATGTGTTAGAATGCATTAAACACGATAAACTGGAAAAAGGTTAACATGTGTTAAAAGTGCTGTTAACATGTGTTAAAAAAAATGCTGATGACCTGAATGTGGAACTTTTGGGCGAATGTGGAAATGGGATCTGAAAAGTGGGCGAACGTAGAAACAAAATGGGCGAATGTGGAAGAATTCCACATTCGACCATTAAAAAGGGGCGAATGTGGAAAAATTCCACATTCGACCACATAAACTGGGCGAACGTGCAGATGGTATAAATACCATCCTTAGCCATTTTTCACCATTTCACAAACCCTAAACGCCTCCAAACACTCTCTATCAGCTATTAACATTGGGGAAGGAGTTTTTGAGCTTGTTTTTCATAACCTAACTCTCTAAATCATTACAAGTGAAGATCTAAGGTGTGTTCTTCATTTCAAATCCTTTTTAATCAATTTTGGCTTGTTTTAATCTAAACCCCAATGAGTCCAGATCTGATGACAACCTATTTTATGAATAAAAACCTTTCCTAACCAAAACCTATTCATAAACAATGAGCTTTTATGCAAATAAACATGTGTTAATATGATATTATGCATTGTTTGATGATTTCTTGTCGTATAGATGACATGACAACAACCTAGGGCTATTATTAATGATGGGTTATGATTGAAACGTGTTACCTTTGATTGTTGATGGTGTTTTGATGATTAAAAGGGGTTTTTAGTTAGATTTAGGTTTGTTTTTGAATGATTATGATAAGGTTATGATAGGGGTTTCTTGTTCATGATGGTTCGAGTATGATAAACTGAGTTTTGATCGATTTCAGAAAGTTTCCTAATTGGGTAATAATTGCATGCATGATGATGTGACATCTCCATAATTTACTATTTTAGGAAACTTGTAAAACGGATAGATTTTGGGGTAAAATTGGTAGGGTTTCGTAGGAATAGGTTAATGATGCTTGACTGCTGTAACTCGTGATGTTTCGTGATGTTTTCGGATGTTTTTCGACGCGTTTTTGGAAAAATCTGACATCAGGGGCGAACCTGGAATACCTTCGACCAGTCGAACGGTCGAAGGTGGATTCCAGGGGGCGAACCTGGAAGCTGAAGGGGCGAAGGTGCTACAAATGGGCGAAGGTGGGAAGAAAAGGGGCGAATGTGGAATTTCAAAGACACATTCGACCCAAACAAGGACACCTTCGACCACTTACAGCCACCTTCGACCACCCAGAACTACATTCGACCCTACGTTAACAAAAATGGGATTTTTGATACAAACTAAGTGTTTTATGCTTGAACCTTGCGTGTAATCTATGTGTACTTGATTAGTTAGGGTAATGGGTCACCAACGGGATGTCGGGTCGGTCTAGTGTGTCGGTTAAACATTTAAACACGTTTTAAAAACATACTTGGTTATGATCTGGACAATCGGGGACTAGATAACCTTATGGTTATTAGACGGAACACTTATGTGAACATTTTGATAGATCTCCGGTAGAGGGATCATCAAGGGCTAAACATCTTTTACTTACATTTGAGGAACGCTATCTAAGGTGAGTTCACGGCCCCACTTTTACTGCTTTAACTTTTGGGGGAGAAAACATGCGCTAAACAGTTTTGGTAACATATGTCATACTATGGTTTTAACTTTATATTGCTATACGATCTTTTGGAAAGTCCCGGGGGAAACCATGAATGTGCGGGTTTGCACAACGGGGGAAATGTGGATAGATCTATTGGGCGTGACCTGCCCCACTCGTCGGCTTGGAGGGCCGGGCGGGTGCATATTGTCTCGAACAGGAACATTATCGTGCTGAACATTACGGGCTGCTAAACATGCTAAACATTGCTAAACGTGTCCAGTAATGGTTTCCAATCGTAGTAGTAATAAAACATACGCCTAGCTAGCGTACTTGGTAGCATTGATATAGTATGGACATGGTAACACTTGGTAACTCTTTTTGAACAAACCTGTGAACTCACCAGCATTATATGTTGACGTCTTTTGGCATGTTTTTCTCAGGTCGCTAAGGTAGCTACAACGGGAACTAGGCGCACAAGTCTGCACGGGCGTCTAGAGTTAGGAGCATGGTCTTGTTAAACATTAAACTATGTCTTTTGGGTTGTAAACATTTAAAGCTTCCGCTACTGTTTATGCTTTTATAATTATATCTTTTGGGTATTGTGTTATGCATATAGTGTTGTTTATTGTGACCGTTGACTTGAATCCTGTTTTGTCATGCGCCTCGCGGTAAAACCCCGCAAGTGGAATTTGAGGGTGTGACAGATTGGTATCAGAGCCAATGGTTATAGTGAACTAGGACTGCATTTAGAGTCTAGTCTATAGCCGAGTCGCACACACTAGACGGTCACATACTTGAGTCGGTTTGGAACATGTACTAACTTTGTCGAGGTGTCTTTACATCATCATCACACTTCTCTGTTACATCATCCATCCTCACTCTTGGCTTTATACACTCTTATGTTCTTCTTCGGGGTTTGAAGGAGAAGAAGTTGACTCGTTGGTTTTGCACGGCAGTGTCGTGTATTGGGGTAGTCTTGCGTACTCTCGAGGTTTGTCCAGGATTCGGACATCTCCCTTTCGTACCCCAATAGACGCACTTGCTCACACATTATCCTGTGCACTTATGCTTGTGATAGCATGATGCTAGATGCCGACATTCGGCGACTTGAGTTCAAGCTAAGGGAAAGCTTGGAGGACCATGTAGAGCAGTTTATCATTTCGGGTGCACACGAAATCATAAACTGAAATGCATGAGAATTCAAGTGGACTCTGAACTTGGATGTATAGTCCTGGATTGGGTCTAGACGTAACTTTTCTAGCTACTAGTGGTTGACACTAGCAGTGAATCTGAATCTCTCGATTTCTGATTTGGCAGATCATGTCGGGCGCACGTGGTGGTGGACGTCGTGGTGGTGGTCGTGGCGGCGGTGGCCGTGGTGGCGGTCGTGGTAACATCAACATGACCCAGGCAGAGCTGAACAACTTGCTTCAACAGCAAGTGAACATAGCCTTGGCTGCTTTCCAGGCCGGGCACAATGCTATGGGTGGTAAGTTGGTTCTTACCTGCCTTGTTTCGTTCTTGGGTGTCATGTTTCCTTTGTGGTTTATCTTTGTGTCGTGTTTCAGGTGCTGCTGTCAACCCGCCTCCACCTCAGTGTTCTTACAAGAAGTTTAGGGACTGTCAGCCCCACAACTTCGCTGGAACTGAAGGGGCAGTGGGACTGCTCCGATGGTTGGAGAAGGTTGAATCTGTTTTCTTGATGTGTAACTGTCCTGTTGAGGACCGGGTCAAGTATGCCACTGCAACATTTGAGGGTCCTGCTTTGACATGGTGGAATGCTACTACACAGAACATGGGCTTGGGGGAAGCTCATGCTATGCTGTGGGCGGATTTTGTTCGGTTATTGAAGAGCGAGTACTGTCCCAGGGAGGAAGTACAGAAGTTGGAACATGAAGTTTGGAACTGCAAGATGGTGGGGTCCGAGATTGAAGAGTACACTGTACGACGCAATGAGCTGGCGGTGTTGTGTCCTGACATGCACACACCTGAGTACCGTAGGATTGAGCACTACATCTCTGGGTTGGTGCCGGAGATTGCTGGGTTAGTAGCTGCTGGGAACCTTCCTACACTGGCTGAGGTCGTCCGTTCTGCACACAAGATGACCAACATGAAGATTTTGGAGGGCGCTTTACCTCCTAAGGGTTCGACTGCGAAGGGGTCTGATGGCAACAAGAGGAAATGGGAGAATGTGGGTAAGAGTGCAGTGCCGGCGCCGTCTCAACCGGCCAAGAAGACTGAAGGATCTGGGTCGTCTTCTTCGCAGAAGACAGGTGGATACATTGGGAAGCATCCCAAGTGTAACAAGTGTGGCTTTCACCATTCTGGGAATTGTGATCGAGCTCGTTGTCATCGGTGCCATCAGTTGGGGCACCATGCTAAGGATTGCAAGGTGGCGCTCACCCCAACTCAGACTCCTGCGGCTACTCCTGCTCCTGCTGCTCAGGGGACTCAGGGGAGGCAGGGGTGTTACAACTGTGGTGACACGGGACACTTCAAGCGTGATTGTCCCAAGCTGAAGCAGGGCGATAATGGGAGGGGCGGAAACGGTAACGGTAACGGGAATGGCGGCGGAGGCAGGACTGCGCGTGCTTTCGTCATTGGGTCTGCGGAGGCTAGGCAGGATCCAGACACAGTTACCGGTACGTTCCTTCTCAACAATCGCTATGTTTCTGTTTTATTTGATTCTGGTGCCGATAAGAGCTTCGTGTCTGTGGATGTTAGTCAGTTGCTAGATATAGTACCCACACCTTTAGAGGCTAAGTACTTGATAGAATTGGCTAACGGTAAGAACATCGAGGCGACTCATGTCCTTAGGGAGTGTCACTTGGAACTGTCGGGTCTGTCATTCCCATTGACCTTATGCCTGTACCTTTGGGTAGTTTCGATGTCGTTGTGGGCATGGATTGGTTATCGTTGTATCGCGCAGAGATTGTTTGCTTTGACAAGGTTATTCGGATCCCTCTCCCCGATGGAGAGATTCTTTCGGTTCATGGCGAGAAAAGCGGTGCTCCGCTGAGTATCATTTCCAGCATGAAAGCCCGTAAGTATCTTCGAAAGGGCTGTTCGGCCATTCTGGCACTTGTTAACGTTTCTACTGACGATGAGAAGAAGATTGAGGATATTCCGGTGGTTCGTGACTTTTCTGATGTGTTTCCTGATGATTTGCCTGGTCTTCCTCCCCATCGTCAGGTTGAGTTTGGTATTGATCTTGCTCCGGGCGCAGCTCCTATTGCCCGAGCTCCGTATCGTCTTGCACCTCCTGAGATGCAAGAGTTATCCAGCCAGTTACAGGAACTCTTGGAAAAGGGTTTCATTCGACCGAGCTCGTCCCCGTGGGGAGCTCCTATTTTGTTTGTGAAGAAGAAGGATGGGAGCCTTCGTATGTGTATTGATTACCGTGAGCTGAACAAAGTGACCATCAAGAATCGTTATCCTCTCCCTCGCATTGATGATCTCTTTGACCAGCTTCAGGGCTCCAGCTACTACTCGAAGATTGATTTACGGTCCGGTTATCACCAGTTGCGCGTCAGGGAAGCTGACATACAGAAGACTGCTTTTCGCACTCGTTATGGCCATTTTGAGTTCTTAGTCATGCCTTTCGGTCTCACTAACGCACCGGCGGTGTTCATGGATTTGATGAACCGCGTTTGTAAGCCGTACCTTGATAAGTTCGTCATCGTGTTCATTGACGACATTCTGATTTATTCCAAGAACAAGGCGGATCATGAGGAACATCTGCGGTTGGTCTTGGAACTTTTGAGACGGGAGCAGTTGTATGCTAAGTTCTCAAAGTGTGATTTTTGGTTACGTGAAGTTCAATTCCTAGGGCATGTGGTGAATGAACTGGGAATTCATGTCGATCCGGCTAAGATCGAAGCTATTAAAGACTGGGAAGCACCAAAGACGCCATCTGAGGTGCGGCAATTCCTAGGTCTTGCAGGTTACTATCGGCGTTTTATCGAGGGATTTTCGAAGATCGCTCAACCCCTCACTGCTCTCACCCAGAAGGACCGAAAGTTCGACTGGGACGAACCACAGGAATCAGCATTTCAGATGCTGAAGCTTAAACTTTGTTCTGCTCCTATCTTATCCTTACCCGAGGGTACGGATGATTTCGTTGTGTACTGTGATGCTTCGATTCGGGGTCTCGGTTGCGTGTTGATGCAACGCGGGAAGGTTATCGCTTACGCTTCTCGTCAACTCAAGGTTCACGAGAAGAACTATACTACTCACGACTTGGAGCTGGGTGCAGTAGTCTTTGCGTTGAAAATCTGGAGACATTACTTGTACGGTACCAAGTGTGAAGTTTACACCGATCACAAGAGTCTCCAGCATATTTTCGACCAGAAGGTGTTGAACATGCGGCAGCGTCGTTGGGTTGAACTTTTGAACGATTACGACTGTGCGATCAAGTACCATCCTGGCAAGGCAAACGTTGTGGCGGATGCCTTGAGCAGGAAGGAGTCGGCGAAGCCTCGGCGTGTCCGAGCCTTGCAGCTTACCATTCATTCCTCCTTACCTGACCGGATCCGTTCGGCTCAGGTAGACGCTTTGAAGGAGGAAAACCTTAAGGCCGAAACGATGCACAGTGCGGACAAACACCTTGAGCTTAGGTCTGATGGCCTACACTACTTCGCTGGGCGTGTTTGGGTTCCTTTACTCGGGGGATTACGGGAGCTTGTCTTGGATGAGGCTCACAAATCCCGGTATTCTATCCATCCAGGCTCCGATAAGATGTATCAGGATTTGAAGATACTTTATTGGTGGCCGAACATGAAGGCTGATATAGCCTCCTATGTGAGCAAATGCTTGACCTGTGCTAAGGTCAAGGTGGAGTATCAGAAGCCGTCTGGTCTCCTACAGCAACCTGAGATTCCAGAATGGAAGTGGGAGCGGATCACGATGGATTTCGTCACCAAACTACCGAGATCACCAAGTGGTTGCGACATGATTTGGGTGATCGTCGACCGGTTGACGAAATCGGCACACTTCATACCTATTAAGGAAACGGATGGACTCGAGCGGTTGGCTCGGCTCTATCTTAAGGAGGTGGTCTCTCGGCACGGGGTGCCTGTTTCTATCATTTCTGATCGTGATTCCCGCTTTGCTTCGCGTTTCTGGAAGGCTCTTCATAAGGCCTTGGGTACCCAGCTGGATATGAGTACGGCTTATCATCCGCAAACTGACGGCCAGAGTGAGCGGACGATACAAACACTGGAGGACATGCTGCGGGCATGTGTCATCGATTTTGGCAAGGGTTGGGAGACTCACCTGCCGTTGGTGGAGTTCTCCTACAACAACAGCTACCACTCCAGTATCGGGGCAGCTCCGTTCGAAGCTCTGTATGGACGGAAATGCCGATCTCCCTTGTGTTGGGCTGAGGTGGGCGAGAGTCAGCTCACTGGCCCGGAACTGGTGTACGAAACTTCGGAGAAAATCGTACAGATCCGTAACCGTTTGGCAGCTGCGCGGGATCGTCAGAAGAGCTATGCCGATCGCCGTCGCAAACCGCTAGAATTCCAGGTTGGGGACAAGGTGCTTCTGAAAGTTTCACCATGGAAGGGCGTCATACGCTTTGGAAAGCGTGGCAAGCTTAACCCTCGTTACGTCGGACCGTTCGCAATCCTGGAACGGATTGGGCCGGTGGCGTACAGACTTGATTTACCGACGGAGCTCGGTAATGTTCACAACGTCTTCCATGTGTCTAACTTAAGGAAGTGTTTGGCTGATGAATCTCTTGTTGTGCCACTGGAAGAGATCAAGGTTGATGATCGTCTTCGCATTGTGGAAGAACCCGTAGAGATTCTGGATTACAAGATTCGTAGCCTTCGGCGGAGTAAAATCCGCATCGTTAAAGTTCGTTGGAACTCGGATCGTGGACCGGAGTTCACGTGGGAACGAGAGGACCAGATGAAGGCTAAGTACCCTCATCTCTTTCCGAAGTGCGCGTTCGAGTCCAGGCATGTTACTGCTGAAGCAGAGTGAATCTCGGGGCGAGATTCCCTTTCAACGTGGGGATGATGTGACAACCGGTAACCTTTCTTTTCGTTTTCTTCCTTTTCGTCTTTTTCATTTTTTGGGCTTCGTGCAATTTTCGGGACGAAAATTCTTTCAACGTGGGGATGATGTGACACCCGGCATGTTCGGCTTAAACATAATAGTAACATCTAAGTCTACCTTAGCGAGAAACGTTTATAAACAAACTTAACTGGGTTAGTTGAGTCGGGTCAATTAGGATTGTCCAGGGTCAATGATCTGGAGGATCATTGGGAGTCGTTTTGGGAATACATTAGTACCGGGTTCCGTCGTTGGTGATATTACATGAACTAATTAAGTATATGTGTAGATTACGGGTCGTGTGGTGGATTGTATGCTTATACTTGCTTAAATGATGTACGAATGATTATACGTGCCTAAACATGCTAAGTATAGACTATAAATGCATGTTTATGTGTTAGGATGTGTTAGAATGCATTAAACACGATAAACTGGAAAAAGGTTAACATGTGTTAAAAGTGCTGTTAACATGTGTTAAAAAAATGCTGATGACCTGAATGTGGAACTTTTGGGCGAATGTGGAAATGGGATCTGAAAAGTGGGCGAACGTAGAAACAAAATGGGCGAATGTGGAAGAATTCCATATTCGACCATTAAAAAGGGGCGAATGTGGAAAAATTCCACATTCGACCACATAAACTGGGCGAACGTGCAGATGGTATAAATACCATCCTTAGCCATTTTTCACCATTTCACAAACCCTAAACGCCTCCAAACACTCTCTATCAGCTATTAACATTGGGGAAGGAGTTTTTGAGCTTGTTTTTCATAACCTAACTCTCTAAATCATTACAAGTGAAGATCTAAGGTGTGTTCTTCATTTCAAATCCTTTTTAATCAATTTTGGCTTGTTTTAATCTAAACCCCAATGAGTCCAGATCTGATGACAACCTATTTTTTGAATAAAAACCTTTCCTAACCAAAACCTATTCATAAACAATGAGCTTTTATGCAAATAAACATGTGTTAATATGATATTATGCATTGTTTGATGATTTCTTGTCGTATAGATGACATGACAACAACCTAGGGCTGTTATTAATGATGGGTTATGATTGAAACGTGTTACCTTTGATTGTTGATGGTGTTTTGATGATTAAAAGGGGTTTTTAGTTAGATTTAGGTTTGTTTTTGAATGATTATGATAAGGTTATGATAGGGGTTTCTTGTTCATGATGGTTCGAGTATGATAAACTGAGTTTTGATCGATTTCAGAAAGTTTCCTAATTGGGTAATAATTGCATGCATGATGATGTGACATCTCCATAATTTACTATTTTAGGAAACTTGTAAAACGGATAGATTTTGGGGTAAAATTGGTAGGGTTTCGTAGGAATAGGTTAATGATGCTTGACTGCTGTAACTCGTGATGTTTCGTGATGTTTTCGGATGTTTTTCGACGCGTTTTTGGAAAAATCTGACATCAGGGGCGAACCTGGAATACCTTCGACCAGTCGAACGGTCGAAGGTGGATTCCAGGGGGCGAACCTGGAAGCTGAAGGGGCGAAGGTGCTGCAAATGGGCGAAGGTGGGAAGAAAAGGGGCGAATGTGGAATTTCAAAGACACATTCGACCCAAACAAGGACACCTTCGACCACTTACAGCCACCTTCGACCACCCAGAACTACATTCGACCCTACGTTAACAAAAATGGGATTTTTGATACAAACTAAGTGTTTTATGCTTGAACCTTGCGTGTAATCTATGTGTACTTGATTAGTTAGGGTAATGGGTCACCAACGGGATGTCGGGTCGGTCTAGTGTGTCGGTTAAACATTTAAACACGTTTTAAAAACATACTTGGTTATGATCTGGACAATCGGGGACTAGATAACCTTATGGTTATTAGACGGAACACTTATGTGAACATTTTGATAGATCTCCGGTAGAGGGATCATCAAGGGCTAAACATCTTTTACTTACATTTGAGGAACGCTATCTAAGGTGAGTTCACGGCCCCACTTTTACTGCTTTAACTTTTGGGGGAGAAAACATGCGCTAAACAGTTTTGGTAACATATGTCATACTATGGTTTTAACTTTATATTGCTATACGATCTTTTGGAAAGTCCCGGGGGAAACCATGAATGTGCGGGTTTGCACAACGGGGGAAATGTGGATAGATCTATTGGGCGTGACCTGCCCCACTCGTCGGCTTGGAGGGCCGGGCGGGTGCATATTGTCTCGAACAGGAACATTATCGTGCTGAACATTACGGGCTGCTAAACATGCTAAACATTGCTAAACGTGTCCAGTAATGGTTTCCAATCGTAGTAGTAATAAAACATACGCCTAGCTAGCGTACTTGGTAGCATTGATATAGTATGGACATGGTAACACTTGGTAACTCTTTTTGAACAAACTTGTGAACTCACCAGCATTATATGTTGACGTCTTTTGGCATGTTTTTCTCAGGTCGCTAAGGTAGCTACAACGGGAACTAGGCGCACAAGTCTGCACGGGCGTCTAGAGTTAGGAGCATGGTCTTGTTAAACATTAAACTATGTCTTTTGGGTTGTAAACATTTAAAGCTTCCGCTACTGTTTATGCTTTTATAATTATATCTTTTGGGTATTGTGTTATGCATATAGTGTTGTTTATTGTGACCGTTGACTTGAATCCTGTTTTGTCATGCGCCTCGCGGTAAAACCCCGCAAGTGGAATTTGAGGGTGTGACAAAGCACATGTTAGAGTTGATGATAGTGACTTTTCGAGTATTTCTATCGCTATTTTGTGTAATAAGGTGGGTAGGTTCAATGAGAAGTTGAACATGAAATGGATAGAGCACTCGTTTATGGTTTGGGTTGAGGAAGAGGTAGAGGAGTGGATCCCGATTGTTTGTTTGATGAAGATGAGGAGGAGTAGGACTCTTCGGATTCTTGTAAAGACTCTAATGAGGATGAGGTCCAGAATGGCATATCGGTTACTGAGGATAAATTGGTTAATAGAGATTTGCAAGGTAATGTTAATTTGTTGGATATTGGATTGAATAATATGGGTTTCGAGAATGAAGAGGCTAAGGTTGGTAAAGGTAAAAACAAAAAAAAGGGAAATTTTCATCGGAAGAATGTGTCGAAGGGTGTATCTAGTTCGGGTTCAGGACATGAACGACCAAAGAAGTGTCCACGAGAAGATAGTAGTGATCCTTTTGATTTAGTTCATTTTATTGAAGCGGTTAATCCTGGATCGTGAGAATAAGAAGTGGAAGATACGATGGTGTTCGTTACTCCGGATCTTAATAAAGGGATTCATATAGAGGCAGAGGAAACAGGTTCTGAAAGTTTTGTTTGTTCGGACAGGTTACATAGACATTTTGAAAGAGGACGTATGTTCGAAGTTTCGAAAATAGGTAATTTGGGGAAAGCATTGGGCGCAAATTTAAAGGTGGTAGAGGATGAAGGTTTTCAATTGGTGGGGACATAAATGTGCTTTCGTTCAATATTAGAGGTATGGGTAATTAAGGAAAGAGTAATTGGGTTCGGGGTTTAGGTATAAAATATGAGGTGGGGTTTATAATGTTACTGGAAATTCAATTCGCTTCTCTTGTGGGGGTGAACTTGGATAGGTTTTGGGGACGTGGGGATTACAGAAGTGATTGGGTTGAGGCTAATGGTCGGTCGAGAGGGGTTTTGTCTCTTTGGGATTCGAAAAGTTTTAATCAAGACTTAGTGGAGAAAGGCGATTGTTATTTGGTGGTTTTGGGGGTTCTAAAAGATATAGGGCAGCGGCATAGTTTTTTGAATGTGTATGCACCTCATAATAATATTGGTAAGAGAGTTGTGGGGTGAATTGTCGAGGGTGATCAACAACTCGGGTGGATATTGGGTGATAGGAGGTGATTTTAATTGTGTGCGAGATAAATAGGAAAGGAAGAATTTGAAATTTGATTTGGTTGTGGCTCGTGATTTTAACGAATTCATTGAAGGTAATGGTTTACACGAGTTTTCTCTCAGAGACAGAAAGTTTACTTTTTGCTCGGGGAAGAAGCTCAGTCACATTGATAGAATACTTGTTTCATGGTGTTTTATTAATCCTTGGCCGAACGCGGTGTACAGAGCGCTGACACGTGAAAAATCGGATCATTGTCCACTACTTTTGAAGATCAGTTCAAAAAAATTTGGTCCGAAACCTTTTCGCTTTTATAATTCATGGCTTGATAGACCAGATTTTCAGAAGTTGGTTTCTAATACGGTTGAGGAGTTCGAAGGTATTGGGGTGACGGGCTTGGATCTGATGAATAAACTTAGATTCTTGAGAAGGAAGATAGTGGAATGGAGGAATAAACAAAAACACTTCGACTTTGAGGAAGAGGAAAACGTGAAATAGGAGATAAATGAATTGGAGTTGGTAATGGAACAAAGGGATTTAACGGATGAAGAACTGGGGTTTTTTGTGGAATCGAAAAAGAAGCTTGCGGACTTAAAAGACATGAAGCTGAAAGATCTGAGACAGAAAGCTGGGGTTAAATGGGCAAAGTGCGGGGATGAAAATTCTAGATATTTTCATGGGGTTATTAATAAGAGGAAGGTGAAAATGGGGAAGGAATTGAAGGGCAATTTTGTAATTTTGGGTTTTAACAATCTTTTTTTAACGGCCAACAAACGATATCCCAACTACCCAGGGTACCCATCAATTGGTTACAAAATCACCTCATACACCCCTGGGTGAAGACACGTCTTAGGTGCCCGCCCACAGGTAGCGATGGGTAGTCAGAACCTACCAAGCCACTAGTTATAGGGAAAACCTGACCCTCCACCGGCTCGAAGGCACGACAGCAGAAAATCAATAAAACCTGATGAAATCAAGGATTAAACCTGACACTTCAAAAAAAGCTAAGCTCTACCCATCATTTTTCATACCATTCCACTACAAGGGTGGAGGCGGTTTTTAACAATCTAATTCCTTTATATAAATTTACCAACCAAACACCTATATGATTTTGAATTGAATTAATTCAAATTCTTACAAATTAATTAGCTCATTTATCAAATCCCTCGTAATTAGAAAAGATTTACTTAATTGCAATTTTCATTCCTGTGGTTTGCCTCAACTAACAGGTTCAACACGAGTATAACACTCTGAGTCCATGTAGTTTGTCGGGCTAACACTTTACATACCTGAGACTAACGACCTTTAGGTTTTCTGTTAGTTTGTGGGTAAAATGACTAATATACCTCTCAATATTTTGTGAAATGACTATTATACCCAATGTTGAAAAAGTCGCTAGGCGCTCCTTAGTCGGAGTCGGGAATACTCGGGGAGTTTTTGGCTTAGTCGGAGAGTACTCGGGCCTCGGCAACCTACCTTGTAGCGATTACTCGGCCTCCGAGACCCTGTTTTACAAATTTGATTATACCTCCATATTCTTCTCCAACCAACCCACCCACCACCTCCACCCTTTCTCTCCTCACCACCTCCTCTCTCCTCCTCCACCACAATAATAATAATAATAATAATATATACTACATTATAAAGGAGAGTGCATGGGTAAATATGTCAAATTTGTCCAAAGTTAATATGGTATATCAATGGTTTCTTTACAATTTTCTAAATTTTAACATTTTTCTTCCCTAAATGCCCGTGGGGTAATTTTATTTCATTAAATTATCAAAAATTCACAATCAAGTTATCTTTCATTATTTTTGTATCTACATTGAATTATTACATCTTCCTATGAAGTAACTTTATTTCATTAAATTATAAAAAATTCACAATAAAGTTATCCTTCATTATTTTTGTATCTACCTTTGTGATACACCCTTTTTTATACTCCCAACCCATTTGAAAAATGCTTAGTTAATAATTATTGTGTGTACATGTCTTAGGATCAAGTATATGTAAATTAACGAGAAGCACACAAAATTTGTAGGTTACTATAAAGAAGTCCGGTTGGGTTCACATCTTATTTCACTACAATAAACTTTCTTTTAGTCCTGACCCTATGATTTATATAGGTTAGTATGAGTTGTTTGTTCTAGCACTTGAAACATGACTCCAAATGATGACAAACAAAATGTTAGCGATGTTGATACTTTTGATTCTCTCATCATCTATAAGGTCCTACACTATCATAAGGATAAAATTAGGTAGTTAAACAGAAAGCAACATAATTTTTTTTATCCTTATGATAGTGTAGGGCTAAAATAGTGAAACCTACCTACATGCTTTGAGTTTTGAGTTTTGAATGTTGTATATTTTTTAATTTGATTTATTGACACTACTAGGTTATGTGCCCGTGTGATACACGGGTTGAAAAATTTAAATTATATATATTATATATAAATTTAAAATATAATTAAGAAAAATTAGATTACATATGTTATTTAAAATAAAAAAAGTTTCCTATACAACCGAAAAAATATTAAATATTCATCATCCCCTAAATGATTTCTTGTAAAAAAACATTTTTATTCACATAAAACTTTTTTCAAACATTCCAAAATATATCTTCCATACACAGCTATTACCTTGTAGACTGCAGGTACAACAAAACAAAACAAAAATAAAAAAGTAATAAAGGTAAATCTGTTTAGGCTAAGATATAAAAAAAAATGAAATTAATTTAAAAGTATCTCCTCATCCATTAAACCATCCCAATTGAGTATTGTTCATTTTGAAATTTGACATCAAGTTTCCTCAAAGCCAAAGTATTTCTAACCTTGAGTGTATAATCATTTTTTTTCTAACATCAAGGTCCTTAAACATAATGACATTTATTGGTTCAATTTGATTGTATTATAAAAAAAGATTGTGTAAATTAATAGCCTGAAAATAAAGATTGAAACGAATTAGTAATGCAAACACTGTTTAGATATTGCATTATTGAAGTAACTTGAATAAAAAAAAGTCAATGAAGATTTCAATTAATGATTTTTCATATATAAAATGTATTTTATATAGCAAGCTATTATAATACGAAAATAGCCAAACATATTTAGTTTTGTATTGAATAAAATATTTAATTAATGTGGATTGATTTGTTTTATTCTATTTGTTTAGAATATTGTAAGGAATATAGTTTTAAACTTAGAGTGAAAGACCTTATATTAAAATTAATATGTATTTGCTGAACATAGTTTAACATCTAAAACAATGACAAAAATAATAAAACTTAATAATCATTTGTCAAATATTGTAACAAAATTAATTTTAAACTTAGAATAACAGATTAGATTTTTTTTTTTAAAATGGGTTAATTTAATGTACATGATTTAAATTCAAAGTTAATAATACATAAATATAAATATAAATATGTTATATAAAAAAGAATCATGTGTTTTCTTTTATTAATGATTTCAGTTACAATTATGATTATTAATATAATTACTAAAATTTAATTTAATAAACTTATATCATGGTTTTGCAAATCAATTATTATAATTAAATTTGAGTTTAATGTATTAAATTAAATAATAAAATGAGAGAATTCATGAGGGAGTGTCATGTGTCACTCATGTGTTTTCTTTTATTATATAGTGTAGAGTGTAGATGTAGATGTAGATTATATTTAGAGGTTACATTTACAAATAGTATTTTACGGTTTTACCCACATAGGTTCAAAAGGGAATGACTTGCTCAAATTCCTCATAACGTATATATATTTTTACCTAAATGTATATTTTTAATACTCCAAAAAGAAATATTATTCATGGTAATGTTATGTGTTTGTTTACAATCATATAATCTAACTTCTTTAGCAATGCATTTGAAGTACACTTTGGTGATCTTCTTTTTGCATTGACAATATTACGAGTGAAGAAGGACATGCTATTTCCTCAAATGGCGAAAAGAGACTCAGTTAAAATACATGCAAAATACGTGTGTCTGATACATATCATGTTCCTATTGCGTATCGTCGACTCTGCCGCAACATGCGGGTTACCCACTAGTAATAATAAGTGTGTGCAGACTTCAAGTGGAAATGTGGAAATTGGGATTGGACCATTTTCATCACATTCTTCCATTCTTCCATGTCTTGTTCGACTTTCGTACGCGATTTAAAATTGCGAATACGGCTTTTTGTGTTCTTCAACGACAATAGTTCCGCAGCCTATCACAAGTCCTGTTGTTAGTTAGCTTACATATAAAAAAAAAACACGGTTTTTTTTTTGTGTGACATTTGCAAAAATAGACCCCCCTATTGGCAAGTCCCAGCCGAAGAGTTGAAACATATACTAAAGGAGGAGAGAGGAGGTGGTGTGGAGAGGAAGGGTGGAGGTAGAGATGATGGTGATTGTGGTGATGGTGTTGCAGGTGGTGGTGGTGGTGGGTGGGTTGGTTGGTTGGAGAAGAAGATGGGTATAATAGCCATTTCATAGAACATTGAGGGGTATATTAGTCATTTCACCCACAAACTAACAAAAAACCTAACGGTCGTTAGTCCCAGGTACGTAAAGTGTTAGCCCGACAAACCACATGGACTCAGAGTGTTATACTCGTGCTGAACATTTTAGTCAGGACAAACCACATGAACGAAAACTGCAATTAACTCGAAAAGATTTAAAGACAACTTTTATTCTGAAAGTTGCAATATATTTTTATTATTATATATCAAATGTAACCACAAAATTTTAAGTATACGAGAATCTATAATTAACAAAACAGGTGTAACATTTCACATTTATTAATTATACGTTACGGGGTAAAAACGACAAGTTTTATTATTTTTGGTGATATTTTGAGCCTAATGCGATGATTATTATTCATACATATACATATATATATATATATATATATATATTGACAATAGTAATAATAGTAATAATAATAAAAAAAATGGTTTGGACAACCATCCCTTTTCCTATTAACATAACCCAAACCATTACCCTAAACCTTAACCCAAACTCTCCTCCCTTCTTTTGGAGCCCAGAATCAGTGGCCTAAACGACACAGCCCATCCCCCTCCTTTGGGTCCGGCCCAACACACCCTCATGCCTTTCAGTTTAAAAAAAAAAAAAATTTATAACCGAGCCGGAGATCGAACCCTTGTCCCCAGCCGGTTTGTTACCAACAACAACACTACCACTACGCCACACAGACTCTTTGTGATTAATCATGATCTTTATTTTATTTAAACCAATTTCAGCCTTCTTTTTTTTTTTTTTTTGCTTCTTCTTGGTCTGTTCGAACGAGCAGCATGCAGAAAAGGAAAGGCCTTGCCTTTGGCCAAATCAAGTTGATATAATTGATGAGTGTTGACCTAAATTAGCATAACATCATAATCTCCGGTCCATTACACGTCAAACAAACGTTTAATCATCATTACCTCGTATCAAATCACGCGTTTACATTCAATGACGGGTCAACTTGCCAAATCAATACCTAGACCCGTTCACTATAAATTGAACCTCTGTGAACGATCACAACTCGCCATTACATCTCTCTTAACCTCCAATTCTTCACAAAATCTTCTGTTCTTGATTAAAAAATCGCACTTTGACTTTTTGGCTTGACCGATCGTTCTTAATCAAATCAGCTTTGTAAGTACGATTACTATGATGGGTTTTGTTATTCGGAACATGCACAACATTAACCCCATGATTAATTGGGTTAATGTTGTGTCAATTGCTTGATTGCAGATTCTAGGGCTCGAAAGCTTGGGTTTGGGGAAGATGACTCACGTCACTATTATATAAAAGTTATCAAAACCAAATAAATCACAAACATACTAGCAGCTCAGTTGGTTATTGCATGGGTCTTGGACCTGATTGTCTGGGGTTCGATTCCCATAAATAGCACCATTCTTTTTCTTTCTTTTTAATCCTTCATTTTTATATATAACCTTCTAATCTTTTAAAAATAGTTTTAAAATACCGAAAGAAGGTTATAAATTCTACAAAAATTATTTTATGATGTTCTAATAGAAGAGTTCATCATACAATTTTTAGTTTTTCAAAAATCTTTTATTTATTATATATAATAAATATTTCAAGTTTATTCTATTATATTTATAAAATTCCATTAAAATATCAAAACAAATATATAAATTTCCACAAATTTTATTCTAAGTTTTTATAATATTAAGCTTTTCAGAAATGATTTTTAATTCTGAAAAATCATTTATTTAATATTTTAAATCAATTTTTGTTAGTTTTAATCATAATTAAATCATAATAAATCCAATTTTTAATATTTTTGCACCAAAATTTTATACAAATTATTTCTGAATATTTAGAATAGAAAAATAATTTTTAAGCTAATGATTCTTTAATTTCAATATTTTTAAATATTAAAGTTAAAATTTGACAATTTGTTATAAATAGAATTAATATTCTATTTTAAAGAAAATAATTTTGTAAAAATTATTTTTATACTTTAAACACATTATTGTGACCATCTTAAATTTAAATTTCATAAAAAGAATTTTTGGTTATTTATTTACAAAAATTCTCGCAATTATCAAACATTTTTAATAATAATTAAACAAGCGTTTATCCCCAAATTCAAAGCCCTAGAACATATACATTGTAGACTAGATAGACTTAGACATATTTATTACCTTATTATAGGGTGATACTTGACACATTTGAGCATCACACTATTTTCAAGAGATAACATATTGCTAAGGTGAGTTTTACATAGCCCCTTTTCTATTTATCACCATTTTTGGGTTGAAACATGTTACAACATTATTTATGCAATTCAATCATCAATGTGTCTATGTGTATTTCTATGTTGCATTATGTCTTGAACATGACTAGGGTAAGCACAATTCTAGCATAAACATTCATCAGCCAAACGGTATACATTGATAGATCTATTGGACTGACAATCCCACCCGGATACGTGCCTCCTACAAAGGTTACGTGGGTGTTTGTTACTGCAATATAAACGAGTGAACCATGAGCGTATGGGATGTACCACAATCACAACAGTCAACAAGGTTGATTATGCACTCGATTTACTTCTAGTATGTTTTCGCATATGGACTAGATTGCCATGACACATGAATTGCACAACAATTTTTATTCTATTATCAAACCTATGTAATTCTCACCAACTTTTGTTGACCCAAAACATTTTCAACTTAACATGTTTCAGGTTCTATTTGCTTGAAGATTTGAATTGATGCTTGAAGATATGTGTATAGTTTTATTCAATTTGATGTACAAATTCTAGAACAATTGTATGTAATTCATTTAAATCATTTAATGGAATTTATTATTCACCATGAGCTACTGAACAATCATCAATACGTGACATCCCGATGTTTCCGCCATCGGTTGGGGTGTTACAGATTGGTATCAGAGCCATGGTTATAGGGAATTAGGTTATTAGAAAAATAATCTAGTCTATAACCATAGGACTTAACCAGTATTTGCTTCTTTTGCTTGCTATTCTCTATCTCCCTCCTACGTCATATCCCTACTTTCATCCCTACAAGAAGGTTGCTCTCCATCACTGGATTCACTCTTAGACTAATAAGGCAAAATCCTCAGGTTTAACCTGAACCCTCTTGAGATCTCGTCGAAGTTCTAGATTTTAATAACGAACACGTGCAATCTGGAAGGGTGAACACCTGTATTCTGAGTCTTCTGTCTAGGCTGGCATTGCGCATATATCCCAATCAGACGAGGGACCCGGATGCCTACCTGGGAATTCTCGGGATGAGTGTTCACTTATAGGCTATAAAGCATGTCTTCATATGTTATTAAAATTTAGAATCTTTGATAAGTCAACGTTTTCGTTTATTCGTTTTAATTAATGAATAAATGATTACATTCCTTATATAATCTCATTCATTTCACTGTGTCACTTACAGATCATGCCTCCACGTCGCAGTACTCGTCTTAACAGTGGTAACAATCATGATGAAGGGAGTAGCAATCACAATCATAACCATGACACTAACCACAACAACAACAACAATGGTGTCGATGCCCAACTGGCTGCAATCATTTCTCAACAAATGGCGCAGCAAATCGCAACTCTGGTTCCCAACTTACTAGCTCAAGTCATCCAGTTGAACGGAAACGGGAACGGCAACGGCAACGGGAATGGAAATGGACACCACAACGGAAATGGTCTCCCAGCCTGCACTCTTAAGCATTTCAATTCTTGTAACCCTCCAAAGTTTAGTGGTGAAGAAGGAGCTAGAGGACTCCTACAATGGTTTGAGGGTATTGAGAATACCTTCATTAACAGTGAATGCCCCGACAACTTTAAAGTCCGTTATGCCATGAGTGTTCTTCACAAACGAGCGCTCACCTGGTGGAATGAAGAAAAACGCACTCGCAGAGCTGAAGCTGCACTAGCCTTAACTTGGGATCAAGCTAAAGACATTATGAAGGCAGAGTTCTGTCCACGTAATGAAATCAAGAAACTGGAAGATGAATTTCATGATCTTGCTCAAGACAGTGGGGAAAACCTTGCTTACAACACGCGTTTTCACGAACTTAGCTTACTGCTACCCCACAAAGTCACCCCTTTGCCCATTGCTATAGAAAAATACATTGGTGGATTACCATTGCAGATCCAAGACACGGTGTGGGGAAGGAACCCTGCTACTTTGGAAGAAGCAAAACGTTTGGCTGCCACCCTAACAGATAACCATGTGAAGGCAGGAACCCTGACTCGGAAAGGGGAAAAGAAAACTGTTGCAAACGATACTCCCCAACCTGCCGTTGAAATCAAAACTGAGGCATCCACCAACGGGAAGTGCAAGGCCAGGAATTTTGCAATAGACACCACTGCCCCACCCAACAAGAAACAATACCACGGGAAGCTACCTAAGTGTGACACCTGCCAGTATCACCATCCAACCCAAGTGCCCAGCCGTCAGTGTACCAATTGTCAAAGGTATGGGCATCTTGCGGACGCTTGCCGAATTCCTGCCACAAACGCCCTTGCAGCTCCAAATAATCCCGCTACTTAAACTCTACCATTTGAATGATGTCTATTTAATTCTATGTATTGACACTTTTTGGATTCAAATAAAAAAATTCAAGTATTATCATAACATTTGTGTGCATGCTTGTTTGAATGTGAACTAATTGCTATATCTATAATCATACTTGCTTACTTGTACAACAATTAGTTGACTACCAGACGACCTACTTAACGATTGGTAGAGGTCATCATGTCTTTCCAACAGTCGGGAGGGGCCCTACAACCTGCTCAACGACTGGTGGAGACTATCAGACCTGCTCAACAATCGGAAAGTCATAAAAGGACGCAAAACCCTAATGTAAGGTAAATTGGTAATTACGGTCCGGAACGTAATTATGAATTTACAGGTACATCAAGGTAGTGTGAAATTTTATCAAGAGTGTCGGTAGTCGACCAATTGCTAACCTAGTGTCTTCCTTTAACTTCGGGACGAAGTTCCTAAAAGTAGGGGAGACTGTAACATTTCACATTTATTAATTATACGTTACGGGGTAAAAACGACAAGTTTTATTATTTTTGGTGATATTTTGAGCCTAATGCGATGATTATTATTCATACATATACATATATATATATATATATATTGACAATAGTAATAATAGTAATAATAATAAAAAAAATGGTTTGGACAACCATCCCTTTTCCTATTAACATAACCCAAACCATTACCCTAAACCTTAATCCAAACTCTCCTCCCTTCTTTTGGAGCCCAGAATCAGTGGCCCAAACGACACAGCCCATCCCCCTCCTTTGGGTCCGGCCCAACACACCCTCATGCCTTTCAGTTTAAAAAAAAAAAAATTTATAACCGAGCCGGGGATCGAACCCTTGTCCCCAGCCGGTTTGTTACCAACAACAACACTACCACTACGCCACACAGACTCTTTGTGATTAATCATGATCTTTATTTTATTTAAACCAATTTCAGCCTTCTTTTTTTTTTTTTTTTTGCTTCTTCTTGGTCTGTTCGAACGAGCAGCATGCAGAAAAGGAAAGGCCTTGCCTTTGGCCAAATCAAGTTGATATAATTGATGAGTGTTGACCTAAATTAGCATAACATCATAATCTCCGGTCCATTACACGTCAAACAAACGTTTAATCATCATTACCTCGTATCAAATCACGCGTTTACATTCAATGACGGGTCAACTTGCCAAATCAATACCTAGACCCGTTCACTATAAATTGAACCTCTGTGAACGATCACAACTCGCCATTACATCTCTCTTAACCTCCAATTCTTCACAAAATCTTCTGTTCTTGATTAAAAAATCGCACTTTGACTTTTTGGCTTGACCGATCGTTCTTAATCAAATCAGCTTTGTAAGTACGATTACTATGATGGGTTTTGTTATTCGGAACATGCACAACATTAACCCCATGATTAATTGGGTTAATGTTGTGTCAATTGCTTGATTGCAGATTCTAGGGCTCGAAAGCTTGGGTTTGGGGAAGATGACTCACGTCACTATTATATAAAAGTTATCAAAACCAAATAAATCACAAACATACTAGCAGCTCAGTTGGTTATTGCATGGGTCTTGGACCTGATTGTCTGGGGTTCGATTCCCATAAATAGCACCATTCTTTTTCTTTCTTTTTAATCCTTCATTTTTATATATAACCTTCTAATCTTTTAAAAATAGTTTTAAAATACCGAAAGAAGGTTATAAATTCTACAAAAATTATTTTATGATGTTCTAATAGAAGAGTTCATCATACAATTTTTAGTTTTTCAAAAATCTTTTATTTATTATATATAATAAATATTTCAAGTTTATTCTATTATATTTATAAAATTCCATTAAAATATCAAAACAAATATATAAATTTCCACAAATTTTATTCTGAGTTTTTATAACATTAAGCTTTTCAGAAATGATTTTTAATTCTGAAAAATCATTTATTTAATATTTTTAATCAATTTTTGTTAGTTTTAAACATAATTAAATCATAATAAATCCAATTTTTAATATTTTTGCACCAAAATTTTATACAAATTATTTCTGAATATTTAGAATAGAAAAATAATTTTTAAGCTAATGATTCTTTAATTTCAATATTTTTAAATATTAAAGTTAAAATTTGACAATTTGTTATAAATAGAATTAATATTCTATTTTAAAGAAAATAATTTTGTAAAAATTATTTTTATACTTTAAACACATTATTGTGACCATCTTAAATTTAAATTTCATAAAAAGAATTTTTGGTTATTTATTTACAAAAATTCTCGCAATTAACAAACATTTTTAATAATAATTAAACAAGCGTTTATCCCCAAATTCAAAGCCCTAGAACATATACATTGTAGACTAGATAGACTTAGACATATTTATTACCTTATTATAGGGTGATACTTGACACATTTGAGCAACACACTATTTTCAAGAGATAACATATTGCTAAGGTGAGTTTTACATAGCCCCTTTTCTATTTATCACCATTTTTGGGGTGAAACATGTTACAACATTATTTATGCAATTCAATCATCAATGTGTCTATGTGTATTTCTATGTTGCATTATGTCTTGAACATGACTAGGGTAAGCACAATTCCAGCATAAAAATTCATCAGCCAAACGGTATACATTGATAGATCTATTGGACTGACAATCCCACCCGGATACGTGCCTCCTACAAAGGTTACGTGGGTGTTTGTTACTGCAATATAAACGAGTGAACCATGAGCGTATGGGATGTACCACAATCACAACAGTCAACAAGGTTGATTATGCACTCGATTTACTTCTAGTATGTTTTCGCATATGGACTAGATTGCCATGACACATGAATTGCACAACAATTTTTATTCTATTATCAAACCTATGTAATTCTCACCAACTTTTGTTGACCCAAAACATTTTCAACTTAACATGTTTCAGGTTCTATTTGCTTGAAGATTTGAATTGATGCTTGAAGATATGTGTATAGTTTTATTCAATTTGATGTACAAATTCTAGAATAATTGTATGTAATTCATTTAAATCATTTAATGGAATTTATTATTCACCATGAGCTACTGAACAATCATCAATACGTGACATCCCAATGTTTCCGCCATCGGTTGGGGTGTTACAACAGGTAAGTAGATGATGGTTGTTTGAAAAAAAAAAAGAAAAGCAAACGTGATTAAAAAGGTAGAAATTTGTTTATGCATTATAATTTAATTTTTCAAATTTAATTGGCGTCTGGGTGCGTTTACAGTCGAAGGGATTTCGGAGCTGCAGGATGTTTCTTACCTTCTGTCCAGTGTCCTGCTAACGCGTGTTAGGGATAAATGGTATTGGAACCAAGATGCTGACTTCTCGATGGCTGCAGTCAAGCTAGCGCTGACCCAGAACCACGTCGTGCAGCCCAGTCACAAGATGAGATGGGTTTCATGGGTTCCGATTAAAGTTAATATTTTGGCTTGGAGAATTGAAAAGGAAAGAATCCCTACATGCTTGGAATTAGTTAAAAGGAGAGTTCCATTGGTGTCTACTTCTTGTCCGTTATGTGGGACGGACCAAGAATCGGTCAACCATCTTTTTGTTTCGTGTGGCTTCTCTTTCAGTATTTGGTGCAAAGTTTGGAGGTGGTGCAACATTACCCCTGCTAGCTTTGTGTCGATCGCTGATATGTTCGATTGGCAGGATTACGTCCCAAATCAAAACAAGGGTAGGAAGATTGTTCGTGGTATCATTATGATCACTTGTTGGGCCATTTGGAAAGAGCGAAACAAGGTGGTTTTTCAGAATTCGTCGCCAAAGGTAGTGGAGGTTGTGGCGCTTGTAAAGTCTATGTCTTTCCTTTGGTTAAAATATAGGTCGAATAGATACAGGATTGTTTGGGACGATTGGATCAAATCCCCGTTGTACATGTTGTAATTGGATTTTTGGTTTTGGGCGGTCCTTGCTTTGAGGACTAGTCCTGTGTGTTGAATGAAGTTATATTTCCCAAAAAAAAAAAAAAAAAAAAAAACCTTATAATATTAATGCTAAAAAGTAAAAATGATTAAGTGAATAACTAATTGATGAATATAAATTAACTCATGAGATTAGGAGTGAGAATGTAAAATGTTAGATTTTCTTTGAATTTAACAACAAACTTTTTTTTGAAATGTAAATTTCATTCAACCATACACCACCACAAGCGGTCCTCAAAGCAAGGACTCCAAGCAAAAAACGACATTACATCAAGTCTAACGGGTATTTACATCACTTATTCCAATCTATACCTTTCAATCTAGATCTATTTTGGATCCAAAAAAATGTCGAAACCTTAACATTTTCAACCAACTCCACCGCTCTCCGCGACTTGTTATTGAAAATTCGAGCATTCCGTTCATTCCATATCTCGACCATATCGTTGTAAAAACAATGCCTTGTAGGATTTGGACATCCTTTTTGTTCTTCGCTTGATTGTCTGCCAGCCGGATTAAGTCAACTACTTCGAAAGCATAGATTGGACTCAACCTACACCACGCTCCCATCCTAGTCCATATTTCTGTTGAATATAAGCATCCCGTGAATAGATGCATGGCTGACTCTTGATCTGCATCGCATAGAGGACATAGCAAATTCTCTAATGAGATCCCGCGTCTAACCAACGCCACTTTTATAGGTAGACTGTTAAGACCTACACGCCAAACCAAGATCTTGCACTTCAAAGAAGTCCATCCAACCCTTTCCATCTTGAGCGCATTACCAATCGGAGGTGTATCAAATAAAAGTTTTTTAGCATTGTTCACAGTGAATACATCATTCTTATCCCCTTCCCATTTCCACACATCACTACCGAATCCCTATTAGTGATCATGAATATCCGATAATAGCTCAAACAGTTCCGCAATTTCCCCATTTGTTGACGGATAAATACGCCATTCCCAGTTCATGATTTTTGCACCTTGTTGGATCCGTACTCGATCGGCAATATTGGCCCACTTCTTTTTTTCGAGCCTGAAAAGATGTGGATATTTTATCCGCAACGGTTCATGGCCAATCCATTTATCTCCCCAAAAAGTTATAGTCGACCTATCACCAACAATTTCCACAAAATAGCTATTAAGGTGTCGTCCGTTTTGTAGCTTCTTTTCACCGATTTTAACAATTTGTTTCCAACACCCGCTAGCCGAGGGGCTACACGGTAACATACTCCATGCTCTACTGGACCTGTGACATCTAACAACAACCTTCTTCCATAAATAATTACCTCCTATTTTGAGTCGCCACGCCCATTTGAGAAGTAGTGCTTCGTTCATACCTTGCATTTTGCACACCCCTAAACCACCCTCTTTTTTAGGTGTCGCTATAACGTCCCAAGCTACCCATGATATCTTTTTCTCTTCTGAAAAACCGACCCATAAGAATCTCCTCATAATCGCATCAATGCACTCTATCACCTTCTTAGGATCCTTATTAAGAGAAAAATAATATATCGGTAAGTTTTCAAGTACCAATTTTGTCACACCCTCAAATTCCACTGCGGAGTTTATACCGCGAGGAGCGTGACATACCAGGATCCCCATAGCCATAAGTCATATGAACGACTCTAAATGCCCAAACCAAGGATGTGCTTAGTATCGGATTTAGTGTTAAAAGATTATGTATCTCCTAAAACATGTTAAGCAAGTATACGTAGCCTAAAAGCTAGTTGTGCACTTAAGTTGTGAGTGTAACTAATGCAATGCTTATGCTATGACAGTTATAGACTAGACTCACCATTCAGTCCTAGTTCACTATAACCAGTGGCTGTGATACCAATCTGTCACACCCTCAAATTCCACTGCGGAGTTTATACCGCGAGGAGCGTGACATACCGGGATCCCCATAGCCAGAAGTCATATGAACGACTCTAAATGCCCAAACCATTTAGTTTGTTTTCAAAAATATAGTTTTAATGTATAACCAAAAGGTTTAGATAAGTTGCGGAAGCGTAAACCAAACATAGCCATTTTGAAACCATGCGCAAAATAATGCGCCCAAGATAAAACCAAATTAATGAAAAGCAATATATAAGTTAACAGTGTTCAATTATCCCATGACACAATGATGCATGTCCTATCATGCTCCGAACCTAGAGACTTGCAAAAGCATGCTATCGTGTGTCAACATAAAGTTGGTGAGTTCACAAAGTAAGGTAAGTAAAAGTGTAGGTTTCCCAAACCAAGAACAATAGTTAGGTTTCCCAAACCATAAAAAAAAAAAAAAACAGAAATCAATAACCACTAGTTTAGCGTATGCCAAGGGTAGTTAACCCCTTTCATGATAACTAAACAATGAAAGTACCGAACTGCTATTTAAACGATGCACTCGCCCCGCGAGCTGCTTTTGCCTCCTATCATTGCCTATCAATAATGATAAAATCTAAGGTCATAGTTCATTCCCGGCTCCCAGCACGGTATGAGGTTTGTCAAACCTAATAGCACTATCAACTAATTCCCCACTTGCCATAACCCGGCAACTCATTCGGTATAGTGAAGGACTTCCGTGATAGTATGCAGTTTAGTTCATCAAGGACACAAAATGTGAAACTAGCAAAACCCGATTCCTCCCAGAAATCAACCCATCCCAAAACCCGGGATAAAAACAGTAGTTCCAAACCTGAACTAGAAAGATTAAGTAAGTTGTCTCCCCGAGACGCATGCTTTTGTAAAAAGAGTAGTGAAACTCACCTTAGGTTGCAATGCTAAAATCCAATCCAAAAGTAATAAGGATGTGCTACCGACTCCCTAAGGCTCTTCAAATAATCAAACCAAGCAACTCTAATCCTTCTCGAATGATATTCTTGAGCCTTAGCACGTGTATGAGGTTATATTTTTCATATGGGGGTTGTTAGGGATGATTAGGGTTGTGGTTATGAGAAGTATGGGGCTTAAGGTCGCTTAAATAGGTGATTAAAGTCGGTTTCACGCGTCTGTCATTCTAAACTCCCATTCAGTCAATCTGAACGGCCGTTTAGATTGACAATATTCGTTTCGGGCGGCCCAATTCAGCGTATTGCATGTTTTCTTTGATGTACTTGTTATTTTGGACTATACCAAGCGTAACCCCATGTATTTAGACTCCAATCATCCTAATGGTTCATCGGTTACAAGTTTAATAAAACGTTTGGTTTAAATCACATAATCACGTAGCAGTTTACACATAGTTTTACAGAAACATGTAATTGCAAATAATATCAAACAATTAATTCATAATTATCTATTTTCTCAATTCACCAATGTTCATGGTTCGTTACTCGTGTACGTAGTTCGGTAATTCCCTGAATTACCTCTATTATGCAGTTACTAATCTATAACCGTGTACCATGCGACCCACTTAACTAATCCTAGTTAAGTGCAATGCTATGAACTATTGTGTAAGTTAAGTAGAGTTAGGTTAAACTATTAACCCGAAAATGCGAGATGTCACATCATACCCAAGTTGAAAAGAATTTCATCCCGAAATTCAGTAAGTAACCAGTAAAGTTGGTGTCAAGTGAGAGAAAACTCTGAAAAAATTTCTGGGTGTCATATCATCCCCAAGTTGAAAGGAATTTCATCCCGAAATTCAGTTCGAGTTTTTGATTACGTGCTCTGAGTTCTTCTAAAAGAGAGGTGCCAACACTGGCGTTGTTTTGATGTCGCTGGCCAGATAAGATTTCCCCCACCAGAACGAGGGACACCAATCACCATCTCGTGCCAAGGATTTCAGTTCATGGCTGGACAACCCGTCCACGCCCATGATGATGTCAGAGCTACGAATGACAGTTAGGATGATGAGATTGATACCTAATGGTTAGTTAAACCGCACGGGTTTCCACTCTCAATAGAGCTAGGTAACTTTGACAAGCTTACCATCAGCTAGTTTTATGGTGTGTTTGATTTCAAAGAGAGTTGGGTCTAACCCTAGGGTTACGCTAAAGTCCAAAGGCACATGCTCAATCAGCATCAGAATCAAATAGGACAGTAGCAAGTTTATCATTCATATGGAACGTACCCGTCATGCGTTGTTGTCATCATTGTCCCCATTGTTGTTGTTTTTGTTGTCACCATTGAGTTGGGGACAATCCCTTTTGAAGTGGGTTTCACTTCCACATTGGAAATACCCTTTTCCAGTATTTCGACGACTCTGCTGCACCTGCTGTTGCTGCCGGTTCTTTGGGAATTGAGCACGACAGGTCTTAGCTGTATGACCAGCTTTTCCACATCGTTCACACTTTTCGTCCTCACATGGACCAGAATGATGGTAATTGCACCGTTCACACTTTGGGTGTCTCCCTTTATAAATACTCTGTTTTTTGTCAGTATTAGTTTGGTTTTTGTTGTCGTTGGTGTCCGACTTCTTTTCTTGTTGCTGACTACCGTCACCATCTGAGTTCTTACCCGGGCCATCTTCCCACTTCCTCTTGTTATCTTTAGTGGTAGATGATGAAGTACCCCATGGGGGCAAGATTCCTTCCTTGACCTTCTGATCAGTCAACTGGTGGGCTAAGCGAATAATCTGCTGGATGTTGCTTAGGTTTGCTGCAGTGACCAAGCCCTTGATTTGTGGAACCAATCCCTTGATATAGAGCTCGATAAATTTGTGAGGCGGGTTGGACTGGTCAGGGAACATAGCAGCCAATTCGTGAGACCGAGCAGTGTACTTCTCAATCCCTAACCCAACCATTTTCAGGTTGAAGTATTCAGTTTCCAGCTTCTGGATCTCGTCCCGAGGACAGTACTCCTCCTTCATTAAGTTCTTGAAATCCTCCCATGAGGTAGCATTAGCCAGGTCCACACCCAAAATTTGTACCTGTGAATTCCACCAGGTTAGAGTTGCGCCTTCTAACGTGCCAGTAGCGAAATTCACCCGATCTGCCTAGGGACAGTTGCACATCGCAAAGACCGACTCGGTCTTCTCAAACCACCTTAACAAACCAACCGCTCCCTCTGTGTAACACCCCAACCGATGGCGGAAACATCGGGATGTCACGTATTGATGATTGTTCAGTAGCTCATGGTGAATAATAACTTCCATTAAATAATTTAAATGAATTACATACAATTGTTCTAGAATTTGGACATCAAATTGAATAAAACTATACGCATATCTTCAAGCATCAATTCAAATCTTCAAGCAAATAGAACCTGAAACATGTTAAGTTGAAAATGTTTTGGGTCAACAAAAGTTGGTGAGAATTACATAGGTTTTTGATAATAGAGTAAAAATGTTGTGCAATTCATGTGTCATGTCAATCTAGTCCATATGTGAGAACATACTAGAAATAAATCGAGTGCATAATCAACCCTGATGACTGTTATAATATGATACATACCATACGCTCATGGTCCACTTGAATATGTTATACGATAACAAACACCCACGCTACCTTTGTAGGAGGCACGTATCCGGGTGGGATTGTCAGTCCAATAGATCTATCAATGTATACCGTCGGCTTGTACGGAGTTAATGATTATGCTAGAATGGTGCTTACTCTAATCATGCTCAAGACATAATGCAACATAGAAAACACATAGACACATTGATGATTGAATTGCAGTAATGATGTTATAACATGTTTCACCCCAAAAATGGTGATAAATAAAAGGGGCTATGTAAAACTCACCTTGGTAAAATGTTATATCTTTTTGAAAATTAGTGTGTTGCCCAAATGTGTCAAGTATCACCCTATAATAAGGTAATAAATATGTCTAAGTCTAACTAGTATACAAATGTATATGTTCTAGGGCTTCGAATTGGGGATAAACGCTCGTTTGATTATTATTAAAAATATTCGCCAATTCAGAGAAATTTAGTAAATAAATAACCAAAAATCTTTTTATGAAATTTAAATTTAAGATGGTCACAAGAATGTGTTTAAAGTATAAAAATAATTTTTTTTTAAAAATTATTTTCTTTAAAATAGATTATTAAATCTATTTATTACAAATTGCCAACTTTAACTTTAATAATTTAAAAATACTAAAATTAAAGAATTATTAGTTTAAAATTTATATTTCTGTTCTAAATGATCAGAAATAATTTCTATAAAATTTTGGTGCAAAAATATTAAAAATTGGATTTATTATGATTTAATTATGATTAAAATTAACAAAAATTGATTAAAAATATTAAATAAATGATTTTTCTGAAATAAAAATCTTTTCAGAAAAGTTTATTGTTATATAAACTTAGAATAATTTTTGTGGAAATTAATAAGATCGTTTTGATATTTTTATAGATTTTTATAAATAAAATAGAATAAACTTGATTTAATTATTATAAATATTAAATAAATAAATTTCAGAAAACTAAAAATTGTAAGTTGAACTTTTACATGAGATTAATATAAGGTAATTTTTGTAGAATTTTAAGAGAGTTTTGGTATTTAAAATGAATTTTTTAAAAAAAATATGGAAGTATATTTGTTTGTTTAAAGAAAACAAAACAAATAAAGAAAAAGAGTGGTGTTTGCAGGGATCGAACCCGCGTCTGCAGTGTATCAAACCAACAACATAACCACTTGGTCTAGACCAGTGGTTGTGATTGTTCTCTGTTCTTTAAATATTAATATGTTATGCAAATTAGTGTTCTTCCCCAAATTATGATTACGAACCCTAGCATTCTCAATTGATCAATACACACGACGTTAACCCAATTAAACTTAGGGTTTTTGTTGTGAATGAGCCGATGAACAAAAACCATAAAAAAAAATTCAACTTACAAACGCGTTTTGAGCTCGGTTGATCGGTCAAACAAAAAGTCAAGAATGCGATCGTTTAACCAAAAGCAGAAGATTTTGTGAAGAATTGAGGGTTGGGAAAGGATGATCGGCGAGTTGGGACTGCTCGTAGATGGCCAATTTATAGTGTAAAGCTCTGGATCGAAGGAATGGTAAGTGTTGACCACCATTTAATGTCAAAACGCGTCAAAGTTTAATTGATTATCAATCAATTGATAATCAACGTATTGGTAAGTCAATATAGGCCGGTAATCATGCATCTATGGTCAAAGATAGCAATTCACGAGTTAAAAGAAAGGAAATTTTCCTTTTTGGGTCTGCTGTCACGCGGTGCTACTAGGAAGAAGAAACAGGTTCATTTCAAAAAGGGGTTAAATAGATAGAGTTCCTAATCTCATCACAATTGGCAACATGGAGCAGTGGTTGAAGCGTGTGTGTGTGTATGAAAGGTCACCGGTTTGAAACCCGGCTAGACCTCCTTTTTTTTTAAACAGAATCGAAGAGGGGGGGGGGGGTTTGGGCTTGGTTAATGGGCCGGATCCAAGCAATCAGTCAAGTGGGCCGGACCTGGGCTTCATTTCTGGTCTGGGTATCTTGGGCTACAGCATAAATAGGAAGAGTTTGGGCTTTGGTTGTTGGTTTGGGTTTGTTAAGGGTGTAGTTTAAGTGTGGGTATTACTATTATTATTATTATTATTATTATTATTATTATTATTATTATTTATTAGTAAAAAAAAGTGCATTATATATGTGTATATATGTATTTATATATGTTGCGAGTTAGGAAAAGTAAATATAGACTTGGGCACATTAGTATAGAATTAAGGATAATAAGGGCTTTTTCGTATAAGAATTCGGTGAAAATTTTGCGATGTTACAGTCTCCCCTACTTTTGGAAACTTCATCCCGAAGTTTATTGAAAACACAGGGTTGAAGGGGATTGGGTAGAAATTAGGAGAAGTGTGATCTGGAAAATTTTGTGTTAAGGTGCGACATGAATAGAATAATCTGTCTCGAATAGTGTGGATAAGAGGCGTGTTATGTGTGAGTTGGTTGATTTACTAAACGAGCTACTAGATAACTAGAGTTTACATTTGGTTATCTACCAAAAATCTTGATAGAATTTCACACCACCTTAACGTACCTGTAAATTCATGATTACGTTCCGGACCGCAATCACCAATTTACCTTACATTAAGGTTTTGTGTCCTTCTATGTCTCTACCGATTGTTGAGCAGGTCTGATAGTCTCCACCAGTCGTTGAGCAGGTGGTAGGGCCTCTCCCGACTGTTGGAAAGACATGATGACCTCTACCAATCGTTAAGTAGGTTGTTTGGTAGTCAACTAATTGTTGTACAAGTAAGCACGTATGATCATAGATATAGCAATTAGTTCATATTAAAGCAAGCATGCACACAGATGTTATAATATTACTTGAATTTATTACTTGAATCCAAAAAGTGTCAATACATAGAATTAAAGGTAGACAACATTTAAATGGTGGGACTTGCTGTTAAGTAGCTGGAGGGTCTCGATCTCGGTTTAGTTTAGGGCATCTGTTACGGTAGTGATTTGGGTCTCCACATTCAGATCATTGACCATAGTTGTAGCGATATGGATTATCAGTCTGAGCAGGGTTGGTGGGTTGATTGGCATTAGGGTTCGGGGCCTCGCGACATGTGTTGACCAGATGGCCATACCTACCACAATTTGTGCACACGCGACATGCTGAAGCAGTGGGATGATGTCGATTGCATGTGTTACATAATGGAAAGTTTCTTGTATAAGGCTTCTTGTTAGAGGCTTGGGTAGTGAGGTTTACATTAGGATTCCTGGTCTTACGCTTCTGGTTCTTGATAGTTACTGCGGCCACAATACTTGTTTTCTCGCTTTTCCGAACTAAGGTTCTGTTCTTTATGTGATTTCCATCGCCATTTCCATTTCCATTTCCGTTCCCATTCATTGGGATGACTTGAGCCAACAAGTTAGAAACCAGAGTTGTGATTTGTTGTGCCAATTGTTGAGAGATAATCGTAGCTAGTTGGGCGTCACCTCCATTGTTGTGGTTAGTGTTGTGGTCGTGGTTGTGGTTGCTGCTCTCTTCTTCATGATTGTCACCACTGTTAATGCGAGTGCTATGGCGTGGAGACATGATCTGTAAGGGACACAATGAAGTCTCAATGAGGCATGAAATGAATGAGGTAATATAAGGAATGTAATCATTTATTCATTAATTAAAACGAATAAACGAAAACGTTGACTTATCAAAGATTCCAGATTCTAATAACATATGAAGACATGCTTTAGCCTATAAGTGAACACTCATCCCGAGAATTCCCAGGTAGGCATCCGGGTCCCTCGTCTGATTGGGATATATGCGCAATGCCAGCCTAGACAGAAGACTCAGAATACAGGCGTTCACCCTTCCAGATTGCACGTGTTCGTTATTAAAATCTAGAACTTCGACGAGATTTCAAAGTGGATCAGGTTAAACCTGAGGATTTTGTCCTATAAGTCTAAGAGTAGATCCACTGATGGAGAGCAACCTTCTTGTAGGAATGAAAGTAGGGATAAGAAGTAGGAGGGAGATAGAGAATAGCAAGTAAAAGAAGCAAGTACTTGTTAAATCCTATGGTTATAGACTAGATTATTTTTCTAATAACCTAATTCCCTATAACCATGGCTCTGATACCAATCTGTAACACCCCAACCGATGGCGGAAACATCGGGATGTCACGTATTGATGATTGTTCAGTAACTCATGGTGAATAATAACTTCCATTAAATAATTTAAATGAATTACATACAATTGTTCTAGAATTTGGACATCAAATTGAATAAAACTATACGCATATCTTCAAGCATCAATTCAAATCTTCAAGCAAATAGAACCTGAAACATGTTAAGTTGAAAATGTTTTGGGTCAACAAAGTTGGTGAGAATTACATAGGTTTTTGATAATAGAGTAAAAATGTTGTGCAATTCATGTGTCATGTCAATCTAGTCCATATGTGAGAACATACTAGAAATAAATCGAGTGCATAATCAACCCTGATGACTGTTATAATATGATACATACCATACGCTCATGGTCCACTTGAATATGTTATACGATAACAAACACCCACGCTACCTTTGTAGGAGGCACGTATCCGGGTGGGATTGTCAGTCCAATAGATCTATCAATGTATACCGTCGGCTTGTACGGAGTTAATGATTATGCTAGAATGGTGCTTACTCTAATCATGCTCAAGACATAATGCAACATAGAAAACACATAGACACATTGATGATTGAATTGCCATAATGATGTTATAACATGTTTCACCCCAAAAATGGTGATAAATAAAAGGGGCTATGTAAAACTCACCTTGGTAAAATGTTATATCTTGTTGAAAATTAGTGTGTTGCCCAAATGTGTCAAGTATCACCCTATAATAAGGTAATAAATATGTCTAAGTCTAACTAGTATACAAATGTATATGTTCTAGGGCTTCGAATTGGGATAAACGCTCGTTTGATTATTATTAAAAATATTCGCCAATTGAGAGAAATTTAGTAAATAAATAACCAAAAATCTTTTTATGAAATTTAAATTTAAGATGGTCACAAGAATGTGTTTAAAGTATAAAAATAATTTTTTTTAAAAATTATTTTCTTTAAAATAGATTATTAAATCTATTTATTACAAATTGCCAACTTTAACTTTAATAATTTAAAAATACTAAAATTAAAGAATTATTAGTTTAAAATGTATATTTCTGTTCTAAATGATCAGAAATAATTTCTATAAAATTTTGGTGCAAAAATATTAAAAATTGGATTTATTATGATTTAATTATGATTAAAATTAACAAAAATTGATTAAAAATATTAAATAAATGATTTTTCTGAAATAAAAATCTTTTCAGAAAAGTTTATTGTTATATAAACTTAGAATAATTTTTGTGGAAATTAATAAGATCGTTTTGATATTTTTATAGATTTTTATAAATAAAATAGAATAAACCTGATTTAATTATTATAAATATTAAATAAATAAATTTCAGAAAACTAAAAATTGTAAGTTGAACTTTTACATGAGATTAATATAAGGTAATTTTTGTAGAATTTTAAGAGAGTTTTGGTATTTAAAATGAAATTTTTAAAAAAAAACAAGGAAGTATATTTGTTTGTTTAAAGAAAACAAAACAAATAAAGAAAAAGAGTGGTGTTTGCAGGGATCGAACCCGCGTCTGCAGTGTATCAAACCAACAACACAACCACTTGGTCTAGACCAGTGGTTGTGATTGTTCTCTGTTCTTTAAATATTAATATGTTATGCAAATTAGTGTTCTTCCCCAAATTATGATTACGAGCCCTAGCATTCTCAATTGATCAATACACACGACGTTAACCCAATTAAACTTAGGGTTTTTGTTGTGTATGAGCCGATGAACAAAAACCATAAAAAAAAATTCAACTTACAAACGCGTTTTGAGCTCGGTTGATCGGTCAAACAAAAGTCAAGAATGCGATCGTTTAACCAAAAGCAGAAGATTTTGTGAAGAATTGAGGGTTGGGAAAGGATGATCGGCGAGTTGGGACTGCTCGTAGATGGCCAATTTATAGTGTAAAGCTCTGGATCGAAGGAATGGTAAGTGTTGACCACCATTTAATGTCAAAACGCGTCAAAGTTTAATTGATTATCAATCAATTGATAATCAACGTATTGGTAAGTCAATATAGGCCGGTAATCATGCATCTATGGTCAAAGATAGCAATTCACGAGTTAAAAGAAAGGAAATTTTCCTTTTTGGGTCTGCTGTCACGCGGTGCTACTAGGAAGAAGAAACAGGTTCATTTCAAAAAGGGGTTAAATAGATAGAGTTCCTAATCTCATCACAATTGGCAACATGGAGCAGTGGTTGAAGCGTGTGTGTGTGTATGAAAGGTCACCGGTTCGAAACCCGGCTGGTTAATGGGCCGGATCCAAGCAATCAGTCAAGTGGGCCGGACCTGGGCTTCATTTCTGGTCTGGGTATCTTGGGCTACAGCATAAATAGGAAGAGTTTGGGCTTTGGTTGTTGGTTTGGGTTAGTTAAGGGTGTAGTTTAAGTGTGGGTATTATTATTATTATTATTATTATTATTATTATTATTATTATTATTATTATTATTATTATTATTATTTATTAGTAAAAAAAAAGTGCATTATATATGTGTATATATGTATTTATATATGTTGCGAGTTAGGAAAAGTAAATATAGACTTGGGCACATTAGTATAGAATTAAGGATAATAAGGGCTTTTTCGTATAAGAATTCGGTGAAAATTTTGCGATGTTACACTCTGGTCCTCCAAAAGAATGTGGCTTGCAGTTCATAAATGTCTTGAAAGTGCAAGTAGGTGGGTGATGAGCAGGTTGGCCTAAGCACAAGAAGTAACAGAGAATACGAGTAAGGTAGGTATCTTAATGATGAGAGTTTAGAAACAAAGAGAGAGAGACTAATTCGAATAAGTTGTTACCAGCGTGAAAGGCTGCAAGGGCTGCAACTACCCTTTCGTTAATCAGTGCATTCAGTTCCGCCTGTGTCATGTTAATGTTTCCCCGTCCATGTCCACGTCCAACCATAGTGATCCTACATTCACCATAAGCTCATGAGACATAAAAAATATGTGTGCTATATGATTGTTCCCACGTAGTGTAGGCGAACTGGAATAAAGAACAAACTTCGAGAAAACAACTCAGTCTCGATTGGGTCTAGAATAAAAGATAGAAAGATCAAGTGAATGACGATGGGAATCAATCGCCTCCGTGCTCAGTGAAAATAATAGAGTCTCCATATTCGCTCTCTTCGGGTTTGATTGGTTCAAGTTCCTTCTCTATCTCCTCTTCTTCCTCCTCCAGAGGTGTAATTGATCCTTAAGACTAAAAGCGTACAGTTTCCCAATTTGGACTGGGTAGTTACTAACTAAGTCATCAAGTGTTCCACTCGTTCCTTCAACAATTCTCGTCGACCCTCGGTAGTTTTCCCTTCATTACTCGAAGTGTAGCACTGCGCCGTGGGTGCTGCGTAGTTCTTCGTTAGAGTGGCTATACTGCCTTCAAGGGTTCTCTCCCATGTATTGAATAGTTGGTACCCTCACTGGTACTCTATTGCCAACTTCCCCATCCGTGAAGCTGGTTGGAATTCTAGTCTCAATTGATGCGTCACGTGGCCTCGCTCTCGTTCGTCACCAAGGATGTGCTCAGTATCGGATTTAGTGTTAAAGGATTATGTATCTCCTATAACATGTTAAGAAAGTATACATAACCCAAAAGCTAGTTGTGCACTTAAGCTGTGAGTGTAACTAATGCAATGCTTATACTATGACAGTTATTGACTAGACTCACCATGCAATCCTAGTTCACTATAATCAGTGGCTCTGATACCAATCTGTCACACCCTCAAATTCCACTGTGGAATTTATACCGCGAGGAGTGTGACATACCAGGATCCCCAAAGCCATAAGTCATATGAACGACTCTAAATGTCCAAACCATTTAGTTTGTTTTCAAAAATATAGTTTTAACGTTTAACCAAAAAGTTTAGATAAGTTGCGGAAGCATAAACCAAACATATCCATTTTGAAACCATGCGCAAAATAACGCGTCCAAGATAAAACCAAATGAATGAAAAGAAATATAAATGTTAACAGTGTTCAATTATCCCATGACACAATGATGCATGTCCTATCATGCTCCGAACCTAGAGACCTGCAAAAGTATGCTATCGTGTGTCAACATAAAGTTGGTGAGTTCACAAAGTAAGGTAAGTAAAAGTGTAGGCTTCCCAAACCTAGAACAACAGTTAGGTTTCCCAAACCCAAAAAAAAAAAAACATAAATCAATAACCACTAGTTCAGCGTATGCTAAGGGTAGCTAACCCCTTTCATGATAACTAAACAATGAAAGTACCGAACTGCTATTTAAACGATGCACTCGCCCCACGAGCTGGTTTTTGCCTCCCATCATTGACTATCAACAATGATAAAATCTAAGGTCATAGTTCACACCCGGATCCCAGCACGGTGTGAGGTTTGTCAAAACTAATAGCGCTATCAATTAATTCACAATTATCTATTTTCTTAATTCACCAATGTTCAGGGTCCGATACTCGTGTACATAATTCGGTAATTCCCCGAATTACCTCTGTTATGTGGTTACTAATCTATATCCGTGTACCATGCGACTCACTTAACTAATCCTAGTCAAGTGCAATGCTATGAATTATCGTGTAAGTTAACTAGAGTTAGGTTAAACTATTAACCCGAAAATGCAGAGTGTCACAGATTTAATAAGAATCAACCTCCACCCAATCGATAAGGTCTTCGCCTTCCATGACACAAGTCTAGATTTTATCACATTAATCACTGCAAACCAATTGTTAATCCTGTTCATGTTGGCTCCTACTTTAATCCCTAGATAATCAAAAGGGAAGGCGCCACTTTTATAACCCAAAATTTCCATCATCTCGTCAACTTCTATATCCTTGGTTCCAATCCCAATTAAATTCGACTTGTGCAAGTTTATACAAAGTCCCGAACATAAGTAAAAAACACGGAGAATGCGAGCCGTATTTTCCAGGTTTGCACGAGACCAATTCCCCAAGATGAGAGCAACGTCAGCATAAAATAGATGCGTAATATCAGCTTCATTATCAGTGAAGTTAATACCCAAAAACTCACCAACTTCTTTGGCTTTATTCAAAACCCATGAGAAAGACTCCATGACAATAAAAAAATAAAAAAGGAGAGATGGGATCGCCTTGGCGAAGACCTTTCTCACAATTAAATTCAAACGTCGGCGAACCATTTACTAAAACCGCCGAACGAGCTAACATAAGAATACCTCGAACCCAGGTGCACCACAAGGTAGGAAAACCCATTTGAGACATAATAGAAACCAAGAAATTCCAGTTTACATTGTCATACGCCTTTTTGAAGTCTATTTTTATTAAAAACACATTCTTTTTTCTCTTTCTTAACCACTCCGTTAGCTCGTTGACAACTAAAGGACCATCAATAATGAAACGTTCCTTCAAAAAAGCCGATTGATGCTCCGATATCATACTCCTCAAGACCATTTTAGACGATTAGCAAGTATTTTAGAAATAATCTTACTAATCATCCTAATGAGTGTTATCGACCTATAATCTTTGAGTCCTAAAGGCGTTTTGACCTTCGGAATCAAAGTTATAAAAGACGAACCACATCCCTTATTTATCTTACCTGTCTCGTGAAATTCAGCCATAATCCGAGAAAAATCAGCCTCCAAATAGTTCCAGAATCGCTTCACAAAACAGAAATTAAAGCCGTTCGGACCGGGCGCCTTATTCGAACCACAGTCAAACACTGCATCTTTGATTTCCTATCTAGAAAACACAACAATCAAAGAATTACAATCAACTTAGTTCAACATATTAATACCCGAACAATCTAAAACAAGCCGATCCGAATAGTGTTCTCTGAAATGACTCCGAAAGAAGCGCAAAACCTCCTTTTTAACAAGCGTAGGCTTTGAAAACAAAACCCAATCCACTTCCAAACCCGGGATGGCATTCCTCGCTTTTCTACCATTTACCACATTATGAATGAAGGTCATATTCTCATCCCCAAGAGACGCCCATTTGACTCGCGACTTTCGCTTGATGTCCCGAGATGGATGATACTCTATTTCTTTTAAGCTCTTTTTGCACTTGGCCCAAACCCACAGCTCTGGCTTGTCCAAATCTTTTTGTTCCATTAGTATTTCCATATCTTCCTTCTCGGCTCAAAGACGTAATTCATCTTCATCCTCTTTTTGTTTAACTTGTTTAAACCACATCTTCAGATTGCTTCGAAGCCTTCTCAAATTTTCAGTCAAAGCAATATCCGATGGCCCGCGAATGTTATTTTCCTCCAATACTGATTTAATCAGATCCTGAAAACCCGGTCTATCCATCCAAGAGTCAAACCAACGGAAAGGCTTTTTACCATAGTTCGAATCAACGAATGATAGCACCAAAGGAGAATGATCAGATCGCTCTCTATATAGTGCTCTAACCCACGCATTTGGCCACTTATTAAAAACATTTGAACAAACTAATACCCATTCAATTCTACAAATTTTGCATTCACCCCCCTGTTGGTAAAAAAAAAGTGTATTTCATGCCTTTCAAATCATATTCTCAAAGACCGACTTCATCAATAAAATCGTTAAAGTCCCTCGTACACCCCAGATCAAAAACTGAGTTCTTTCATTCCTCCGGGCATCTAATGGCGTTAAAATCCCCAAGTACTATCCATCACCCCTATTCGGATTGCATAACCTGAGAAATTTTCAACCAAAGTTGCCTTTTTTTCTACATTTTGTTGCAGGGCACATTTATGACATTTAACCTAACCAGACGCGTTCACAAATTCACAATCGAAACCCAACCCTCCCCAAAAATCCGACATCATCCCTGCTTGAAAATTACTACACATTGTTTCTTGCAAAACAATAAAAGAAATACCAAACTCTTCCTTTAACCTTTTAACCCATCCATCCTTTCCACAAATCCCAATCCCACGAATATTGATTGAAAGGCAATTCATTTCTTACCTGCTTGTAACCCTTCTTGAAGGATGGACTCATGAATCATATTATCGAATCTGTCGAGATTAGCCCCAAGTTCCCCCCCCCCAACGTCTTTGTAGCTTCAATCTCATCTGAAGGGATGATGGTCTCGTCTTCACAATTATCTTCTGATTGATTAGTGATGAAGTTATTATCGGCATTAACTTCCGCACTTGTTCCATCTTCAGAAGTTTGATTCTCTCCAGTAACATGAGTCGGTTGTTGGCTCAAATCAAATACCTGATGTTCATGCTCTAATAAAACAACATCCCCATCTTCCGATTCTGATTCATCTTCATCAGAAAGGCCCAACAAACCATTAAGCACAAATGGATCATATTTCTTGGGCTTTTTACTACTTTGAGACTCTACTGACTACTTGAGTAAGAGTTACTGGGCCGGCCCAAACCACTACCCTTTTTAAACTTCTTTCTTTTATTTACTTTATTGACCACCGTTTGACCATCAATATTATTACCCAAGATTTTTTCAAAAGAAAAGTTGATAGCAGGTACAAACTCATATACTCTTGCCACTGAATTAGAAACCGAATCAATCACTCGAGGTGATTGATTGACATTTAATGGAATTAAGTTATTTGCCAAAACATTCACATCAATATTAATGCCATCAATATGTTTTGGGATCGGCGCATCACGGCAGGGCCATCTCCGAAAACGGCAAAAAAATTTGGGCCTTGGGCGAAAAAAACTATGGGCCCAAAATTTTGTAAATAGGAATGAATTATAAAAAAAATTGAGTATGGTGCTAGAGCCAAGGATTGAACTTGAGACCTCTATATTAAATTAACATGGTTTTTCCAACTCCACTAACAAAATTTTAATGGATAAAACACAAATATATATCCAAAATATAGAATTTAATATATACAATGACGTTTCTGAAGATATACGTACCCTGTCCGTGCCATTAATAATACGCCCTTAGAGAAGAGATGTTGGATACTTGGATCTGCTTAGAAAAATAAGGAGTAGTAGGTTAGTGGGTCCAACTTGTTTTCACTTCTTTCATCGGAAAAGTTGCAGAGCTTGCATCAGGTAGCCGCGAAGTTCCAGAGTTGTTTTTACTCTGATTTCGTTCCTGATCGGAAATAAGCAAGCCGTATTCGTTAAAAAGTTCGGGCCCATTTGAGGGTCGGGCCCTGAGCCGGTGACCTCCCGGCCCATGCTCAGGGCCGACCCTGATCACCGGCTAATTCCACATTTTCCTTGTCCACATTCATCTCTGACGGTTCGACTGGCTCCTTATCATCATTTACAGGGACACTATCATTCGTCGATGACTTTTGATCGATAAATTACGGTATCCAGTCCCTTAATTCCTCCATAACCCACACTCAGAATTTCCGATCCTTCCAGTGTAATAGAATCTCCTCGGACACTCTTTTCCCATCCCCTAGCAAAACACCGACGTATTTGAATGACAAGTCATGATCCGAGATCGCCTTATTGGCCCTATACACAACCTTCCCGAAAACACCTCCCACCCCATCGATGACTCCATTAGTCAACAAATGAAGAGGAATACCTTGGATTTTAAGCCACGCTAGACACTCAAAACTGAACGCCTGCCCTTCCCATATACTAATCTTTGAAAATATACCACCGATGTGACATCCGCCACCTTCGACTTTCAATTAATTTACAAAAATAGTCCCCCAAATATTTTCATTTTAGTCCTTCCAACATTTCTTGTAATTGTTGTCGTTTTCAAATTTAATAAATGTGCGAAACTCAAGTTATATTATTTGCACGTATTGTGGATCTCGATCTCGATTTAATTTAGCGCGTATGTTGCAACGTTATCTGAAAAAAAAAATATATCGTAAAAATTCAAGTTTATAAAAGTTTTAAGTTTGATTAGTTAACTTGGTTAGTTGTTATAAAGAGAAAACTAACTAGAAAACCTAGAAACTAACTAAAGTTAATTGTGAGGGGCCATTTCTGTCATTTCTCCAAAGTTTAAAAAAAAAAAACTCTTGTTGCTGCTGTTACTCGTTTATCCGGCCAAGACCCATTTCCGGCCGCTGGAATTTATTCCGGCGAGGCCTTAAACCCGTATATATGCGTCCGTTTCAGCGGTTTATTAATCCAAAGGTTTTCTCCATCATTAATCGAATGTTTTGACTTATAATTATGCGTTTAAACGCTGTTTTAAGGGGCTTTTAATGGCCTATTAAGTATGTAACCGGTCGGAAATCATTAAGCTTGATAACGTGCGTTTCTACTCGTTTTCTATATAAATTAGACTCTCCATTTGATATCTGCACTCAATACCCTTCTAAACGACCTGGAAACAATCAAAACCATCGTCTAACACGCTGCTCGATCTGGTTCTTTTACCGGTTTTTGTATCCCCCTCGCGGCCCTCGAAGAGCACCTTGTAAGTCCGATTTTATAATGCCATTTTGATCTTTTGTTCATCATCTTTAAAAGCCCTAAGGTCTCGTGGCTTAACCATACTAGAATTGGGCTATTAGATTTTGTGTTAGGGTTAGGGTTCATGACTAGATAATTGGGGAAAAAGAAGATGCTATTATATTATAAATAAAAGTTGGGTTAGATTAAATCAACAAAATGAGACTTGGCCTAGTGGTTGGGTCTGATCCTTGGAAACCAGCAAACCCGGGTTCGAGACCCTCTTCCCCACGGGTTTTTTTAGCATTTTTTTGGTGGAAGTTATACTAGTTAGTATTTATATGTATATAAATATATAAATACATCATTTTCTTTACAATATTCATAATAAATCCATTATTTATCCAAAAATTATGAAAATTTAGACATAACATCTTGACATCTAAAATAAGATTTCCACACTTTTATTTTCCGGAAAATGTATCAATTTTATATTTTTATTGAATTTAATCGTTTTAATCATAATTAAATGATTAAAAATTCATTTTAAGAGATTTTAACCTCAAATTTTCTGGAGATTTATTTCTATGAATAATGAACTGTAATAAAATGTAATTTCTTATAAAATGATTATTTTTGTTATTTTTACTAATTTTAACCATTAAAACATTATTTAAACTCATTAAATATGTTTTAAATACAAATAAATTAAAAGAAATTATGGAAATATTATTTTAGTATTCCACATCATAAAATAATTATTTTTCATAATAATATCATTTTGGGATCATACCTTGTATTATTCATGCTATTTATATTTAAATTAGATATAATAATAAATTGTTTAATTAAATATAAATCATTAACTCTATTTCAAGATTATTTTTTTCTATAAAATGGAATTTATATCTATATGTGAAACACATAAGAGTCTTAGTCATTTATTAAATTCATCGTAAATATACTTATTTCAAAAACTGTCGTTCACATTATTACTAACAATTTCATCTTCCCTAATACGAGTCTAGCAAGCCCTAATACCTTAGATGATTGGTTGACTTAGACTTTTAAGTCATTTTCCTCATTTAGTATTTTTATATATAGGTTGAATTCTTCGGAATTCTTAAGCCTTACGACGAACATTCCCGGAATTTATATTTAGCAAAACTGTGAGTATATCATTTCCCTTTTTACTATTTACACTTTTGGGGTGATTCATGTACCATTATTATTAAACTTACGTATATTCTTTATAAAGCAATGTACTCATTGATATGTTTTGAGTGAATTGTATGAACGATTTGTCAAAGTCATTAACCTTTGGGCCGCACCTAACAATGAGTAGTACTACGAATTATATCCCTTGGTTACTTACGTGAACGAGTTAAGTCCTTGTTCATTGTTATGGTTTTCTTGAACGATGGGTGAACGATTATTGAACGATGGGAGGCTTGGTTTTGACCCTTTTACATATTACAATATCATAGCACATAAATTGCAAATTACTGGTTGAACGAAAATGGATATACTCACCAATGCATTATATGTGTTGACAAATTATTTTGTACATGTTTCAGGTGAAGTTTGATCTTGCATGCTTTTCACGATTAGGCTGGACCTAGTGCTTAAATAAAAGTTGAACGTTTATTATTTATGTTTGAGATTTATATTAAGACTCTTTGTATTTCGTTTTGAACAATGGAAGTTATTTGCTATTAATATTTACAATTTAGTCCATGTGCTATTGAACAATCGTCACTACGTGACACCTCGATGTTTCCGCCATCGGTTGGGGTGTTACAGATTGGTATCAGAGCCATGGTTATAGGGAATTAGGTTATTAGTAAATGCTTTTGACCTAGACTATAACTAAGCTACCCATTATATGTTTTCTTCTATTCTCATATTTCTTTAGATAGATTTTCTCCTTTTACTTTTCATTATACTCGGAGAAGATTTTTATTCTACAAATGGAACGAAAACACCAAGTTAGGAGTGATATCCATACCTTGGTGAATAGTTTCACTCTTTATATGTTTTATTTATTTATTTTATTTATCTTGGAATATTTTCCTTTCGAGATAGGAGACGTCCAAATCTCAAGGAATCTATCCCTCCAAAAGAAACTTACTCACTAAGCTAGGAGTGATATCCTTATCTTAGTGACCAGTTTCACTCCATCATATTTTTACTATTTGGAAGTATATCTTTGAGTTAGGAGTGAAATCCACATCTCGAGGATATATATATTTCCACATTTCAAGATCCGCTAAAGTTTTGGAAAATATTTGTGACGGGGCACGTACAATCTGGAAGGGTGAGCGCCTGTATTCTGAGTTTTCTGTCTAGGTTGGTAATTCGCATAAATCCCAATCAGACGAGGGACCCGTTTACCTACCTGGGAATTCTCGGGATGAGCATTCACTTATAGGCTAAAGTACGCCCCCACAAGTCACCAATAATATTTCAATTACTTTAGTCAGTCAACAGTTTCTTTGGAAACACTCTTATATCTCGTTTTATACTTGGTATTGTTTTTCATTTGAAGTTTTATCATGATTTTCTTTATGATATTCATAATTTTTCTTAAATCAATTTATAATTACTATATCTCACGTTATGTGCTACTTGTCTTGATATAAACTATGGCATTTCCAAGATTTTTGGAATCAAATCTCATAATTATTGTTCACTTTTGTAGATGTCGGATCGCGAATCTCGTAAGAGAGCCTCGAAGCGTCAGGCTAAACTGAAATCTGATCAGCGTATCGCGACTATGCTCAATGACAAGTTGGAAACACTTGTTCCTAACATCATTAATGCTATCATTCCAAACCTTAACCTGAACGGTAGCTCGAATGGGAACTCTAACGGGAATACAAGTGGGAATGGTGGGGCTAGTGAGAATAAGTGCACTTTCAAGCACTTCAACTCTTGCCATCCCAACAAGTTTAATGGCACCGAGGGAGCCACTGGGTTACTTGAATGGTTCGAAAGTATGGAGAATACGTTCATTAATAGCGACTGTCCAGCCAACTTACGTGTTCGTCATGCCACGAGTGTTCTTCAAAAGAGAGCGCTCACTTGGTGGAATGGTGAAAAACATGCTCGAGGGACGGAAGCTACTTTAGCTATGTCTTGGGATGATTTCAAAATTGCCATGACTACTGAGTTCTGTCCTCGTAGTGAGATAAAGAAATTGGAGGATGAGTTCTATCATCTCAAGCAGGATAGTGGAAATAATATTCCCTACAACAATCGTTACCACGAGTTAAGCTTACTGATTCCTCGCATGGTAACCCCGGTATCCTTGGCTATTGAGAAGTATATTGAGGGATTGCCACCTCAGATCCATGATTCGGTTATGGGAAGTAAACCTGCTACTGTAGAAGATGCCATCCGTCTCGCAGCATCTCTTACTGACAAGCATGTCAAGGATGGTACTCTAACTCGTAAGGGTACTAAAAGACCTACTGAAACCCCTGCTACCACTGAACCGTCTCAAGCAAACACTGTCTCTACCTCTAGTTTCAATAAGAAACGAAAAGGTGGAAACCAAAACTATGCTGTTGTTGCACCTCTTAAACAGGTTCCTGCTGCAAACCCACCTGCTGCACCCTAAACTCAAAAGGTTCAAGAGAACTATCCAGGTGTGCACCCTAAGTGCACCACATGCAACTCTCACCACCCTACCAACCGACCCTGCTGGAAATGTGACACGTGTGGTCGACTGGGTCATACCACCCCTTTCTGTCGTATTGTTAATCGACCCGGGAATAACCCACAGACTGCTACCCAAAACCAGGGAGTTGGTCAACCCAGAGTTTGTTACGCTTGGGGTGATCCCGACCATATGCTAAATAGATGCCCTCATCTCACGGCTTTTATCCAGACCCGTCAACACAACCCAGCAGCCCCGGCAGTTCCAGCAATTCAAGCAGCTCCAGCTCGTGGTCGTGCTTTCAACATCAATGCTAACCAAGATCAAGCTATCAACAACGTTGTCAATGGTACATTTCTTATTACTAACTTATATGCTTCGATTTTGTTTGATACCGGTGTGGATAGGAGTTTGGTCTCGTTAGAAGTTGAACCTTTGCTCGCTCGTAGTTGCCCTCACCTTACCCATCCTCTTACTGTGGAGGTTGCTAATGGCAATCTTATTCTTATAAAATTTATGCTCCATAATTGCACGTTGAACTTAAACGATTATGATTTTTTATGTAGATCTTATATCTGTAATTAGGAATATTATGAATCGAGTTTGTAAACCTTTCTTGAATCAATGCGTAAGTGTTTTTCGTCGATAACATACTCATATTTTCCACAACTAGAAATCTTCACTTGAAAGAAATTTCGAGACGAAATTTTCTAAAGTAGGGGAGACTATGACATCCGTCACCTTCGACTTTCAATTAATTTACAAAAATAGTCCCCCAAATATTTTCATTTTAGTCCTTCCAACATTTCTTGTAATTGTTGTCGTTTTCAAATTTAATAAATGTGCGAAACTCAAGTTATATTATTTGCACGTATTGTGGATCTCGATCTCGATTTAATTTAACGCGTATGTTGCAACGTTATCCGAAAAAAAAATATATATCGTAAAAATTCAAGTTTATAAAAGTTTTAAGTTTGATTAGTTAACTTGGTTAGTTGTTATAAAGAGAAAACTAACTAGAAAACCTAGAAACTAACTAAAGTTAATTGTGAGGGGCCATTTCTGTCATTTCTCCAAAGTTTAAAAAAAAAAAAAAAACTCTTGTTGCTGCTGTTACTCGTTTATCCGGCCAAGACCCATTTCCGGCCGCCGGAATTTATTCCGGCGAGGCCTTAAACCCGTATATATGCGTCCGTTTCAGCGGTTTATTAATCCAAAGGTTTTCTCCATCATTAATCGAATGTTTTGACTTATAATTATGCGTTTAAACGCTGTTTTAAGGGGCTTTTAATGGCCTATTAAGTATGTAACCGGTCGGAAATCATTAAGCTTGATAACGTGCGTTTCTACTCGTTTTCTATATAAATTAGACTCTCCATTTGATATCTGCACTCAATACCCTTCTAAACGACCTGGAAACAATCAAAACCATCGTCTAACACGCTGCTCGATCTGGTTCTTTTACCGGTTTTTGTATCCCCCTCGCGGCCCTCGAAGAGCACCTTGTAAGTCCGATTTTATAATGCCATTTTGATCTTTTGTCCATCATCTTTAAAAGCCCTAAGGTCTCGTGGCTTAACCATACTAGAATCGGGCTATTAGATTTTGTGTTAGGGTTAGGGTTCATGACTAGATAATTGGGGAAGAAGAAGATGTTGGGTTATATTATAAATAAAAGTTGGGTTAGATTAAATCAACAAAATGAGATTTGGCCTAGTGGTTGGGTCTGATCCTTGGGAACCAGCAAACCCGGGTTCGAGACCCTCTTCCCCACGGGTTTTTTAGCATTTTTTTGGTGGAAGTTATACTAGTTAGTATTTATATGTATATAAATATATAAATACATCATTTTCTTTACAATATTCATAATAAATCCATTATTTATCCAAAAATTATGAAAATTTAGACATAACATCTTGACATCTAAAATAAGATTTCCACACTTTTATTTTCCGGAAAATGTATCAATTTTATATTTTTATTGAATTTAATCGTTTTAATCATAATTAAATGATTAAAAATTCATTTTAAGAGATTTTAACCTCAAATTTTCTGGAGATTTATTTCTATGAATAATGAACTGTAATAAAATGTAATTTCTTATAAAATGATTATTTTTGTTATTTTTACTAATTTTAACCATTAAAACATTATTTAAACTCATTAAATATGTTTTAAATACAAATAAATTAAAAGAAATTATGGAAATATTATTTTAGTATTCCACATCATAAAATAATTATTTTTCATAATAATATCATTTTGGGATCATACCTTGTATTATTCATGCTATTTATATTTAAATTAGATATAATAATAAATTGTTTAATTAAATATAAATCATTAACTCTATTTCAAGATTATTTTTTTCTATAAAATGGAATTTATATCTATATGTGAAACACATAAGAGTCTTAGTCATTTATTAAATTCATCGTAAATATACTTATTTCAAAAACTGTCGTTCACATTATTACTAACAATTTCATCTTCCCTAATACGAGTCTAGCAAGCCCTAATACCTTAGATGATTGGTTGACTTAGACTTTTAAGTCATTTTCCTCATTTAGTATTTTTATATATAGGTTGAATTCTTCGGAATTCTTAAGCCTTACGACGAACATTCCCGGAATTTATATTTAGCGAAACTGTGAGTATATCTTTTCCCTTTTTACTATTTACACTTTTGGGGTGATTCATGTACCATTATTATTAAACTTACGTATATTCTTTATAAAGCAATGTGCTCATTGATATGTTTTGTGTGAATTGTATGAATGATTTGTCAAAGCCATTAACCATTGGGCCGCACCTAACAATGAGTAGTACTACGAATTATATCCCTTGGTTACTTACGTGAACGAGTTAAGTCCTTGGTCATTGTTATGGTTTTCTTGAACGATGGGTGAACGATTATTGAACGATGGGAGGCTTGGTTTTGACCCTTTTACATATTACAATATCATAGCACATAAATTGCAAATTACTGGTTGAACGAAAATGGATATACTCACCAATGCATTATATGTGTTGACAAATTATTTTGTACATGTTTCAGGTGAAGTTTGATCTTGCATGCTTTTCACGATTAGGCTGGACCTAGTGCTTAAATAAAAGTTGAACGCTTATTATTTATGTTTGAGATTTATATTAAGACTCTTTGTATTTCGTTTTGAACAATGGAAGTTATTTGCTATTAATATTTACAATTTAGTCCATGTGCTATTGAACAATCGTCACTTCGTGACACCTCGATGTTTCCGCCATCGGTTGGGGTGTTACAACCGATCAGACAAGCAGCATCCCGAACTGCTACTGCTGTTTCGACGTCTTCGAATGTGATAAAAGCATCTAAACCTCCCAAGTATTGCAGACTAAATTCACCTGAGTATATCTCATTAAAAATCACCTTAATGTTCTTCAAAGCATCTAAATTAATCATTCTTGCTACTAATGCCCTACCATGCAACTCATTGAAAGCATTAACTTTGCAATCAATTTTAAACAATTTACCCACGAGCATATCTTTAAACAGCCGATCACCCACCTTTGTAACCGGTGCCTTCCCTTCCCTATGATCTCCATCCCCATGTTTATTCTGTATCTTTTTATCCGAATGGTAGTCTTTTTTCATATTATTGTTGTTAATCTCTCCATCCTCTAAAACGAACCGTGCCACACTGAACCATAATCGATATTCCCCCATACGAATGTTGCGTAAAATTTTCAGCAACTCATCTTTATCTTTAACGTCAAGAATTGAATTTAACAACAAACTACCCATTTTGATAGATATTTTTAAAATGGGACAATTACATATACCCCATACAAACTTCATAAATTACATATTTACCCAACCTAAAAAGTAAATTACATAATTCCCCTTTTTAAAAGTTAAAAATATCATATATATACCCATTTCATTTAAAATTGATTAGAGAATGACTATTTTACCCTTTTTTTTTACTAGACAATAAAAATTTCAAATTTACTCTTGTTATTTCCCATGATATTATCTCCCATTTGACTTGAATTTGAACAAACTTACTATGTAAAAAGAAATCAAACCAACTATTACTACTTAATCAAATTATCCATCATAATTATATTGAACATCATCATCATACTCAGTTAATCCCATCTATAGCAAAGCTAAGGTAGGGTCTGAGGAGGGTAAGATGTAGACAGCCTTACCTCTACCCCTAAAAATAGAGGGTTGCTTCTAGTGAGGCCCCCGACTCGATGTGGTTTGGTATCAAGCCTTGGACATAAGGCACAAAACACTTAGCAATCGAGACAAACCCGATCGGTGCATGTACCCCTATCTTTTGGCTATCCACGCCACCACATGATGCATGATTAACCGTCCGTCGTTTTTAACGTTATTTTCACGAAATTAGTAAAATAATGATAAAACTAGTGCAACTTTATTTTTGTCCCCCAAGGGCCACATATATATACATTATATGCGCACACCGTAAGTGGGGTGTAAAAAAATTATATTGAACATACATCATAAACACATCACAAAGAAACACATGACGAATCGAACCAAAAAGATGCAATGAATAACTTTTCTTTCTTTCTTTCTGAACTATGTTTGAACTTTGTTTGATTTCTTATTTGCAAAGGAAATAAACAAGTACAAGACACAGGGGTTTCTTTATATTTGAATGAGTATTTTTGTCATTTTGATGCAAATAGAGGAAATATGTAATTTAGTTTTTGGGTTGGGTAAATATGTAATTAGTGTTTAATATTAGAGTTACATTAGAGTTATACATCGTTTTAGGTTAGGTGTTAGCTTTGGAGTTGTACATTGTTTTAGGCTAGGTATTAATATTAGAGTTATACATTGTTTGAGATTAGATATTAACATTAGAATTATACATTGTTTAAGGTTAAAAGTTAACATTGAAGATACATTGTTAATTGTTTTAAATTAGGTGCTACCCGAATCTTTCCTGCATGTAACTGTAAAGTGCATTAGTCTATTTCATATCTAAAATTGATGTGTGATATTAGATTTCTCAATCTCAGAATGCTCCCGGGGTATAATCTCTTACGTCTTGTTAAATTGTTTTTATTAAAAAGTATGTCATGTTTCTTTAAAATATGATTTCATTATTCATAGCAATTTTTTTATATAAACAAGAAAACCTTGTTAGATTTTGAGACAACCACAATCCAAAGCCATTTTTTAATAAAATTACATTTTATAAATTATAAAGATTGCTTAATAAGACGTCAAGGAACTAAGGAAGTCATCTTTTCATAATAAAAAAGTCAAAAGAATCAGTTTTACGAAGTCAAACATCACAGTTTGGTAAATGGTCCAACTCGGTTACACTTGGAAAAAAAAAAAAAAAAAAAAAAAAGAGGATCACGTAAAAGCATGATATTACAAAAAATTAAAATATATAAAATCACGTAAAAGCATGATATTACAAACAATTTTTTCTCCCTGAGTTTAACGTTAACCAGAACGCGTGATTTATATTAGATAAAAATCTTATATGATAATTTTGTTTAAAGAGTGATTAAATTTTTTTTTTTTTTTGTATAAGAAAGTGCAGATCTCAAGGTGGTTCTGCATTGATGAACGTAATTGGGTTTCCATGTGCAAATAACTTGTTGATTGGATCACTCGCAAATGTCATAAAAAATCATGTTACTTGCGTAGTCATACCATTGAAATTTCTCAATAAAATACCAATTTTTAAATAAATATGAATATTATCTGAGAAATTAAAAAAAGATGGTTAGTATTACGCCAGGCAAAAAGGACGGGTTGGGTGCTGGTCAAAACGGGTTTGGGTCAAAAGGGGTCGATTCAAGAAAAGGGTTGATTTGGTTTGGGTCGGAATGAGTCCGGGTCAAAACAGGTTTCGGGTCTTACCGGGTTATTTTAAAAAGCCAGTTTTTGTTTTTCAATTTTTTTACAAAAGATTAAAATTGTATATACTTGTGATTTATTTATATAACACAAAACGTATAATAAGTTAAAATTTAAAAGGGTAAGTAGTACAAATTTCAAGCAAAACATATTATTGGGAGTTTAAGAAAAATAACTATATATAAATTTTGGATGTAGGAAATATAATATTACATCGACAAGTAATTATTCCTACAATATATATATATATATATATGAACAACTTATATTACTCGGGATGTGACAATATATAAATACAAATGATCGAATATGGAAGTATGTATAATACGGCGTGTTAACGGACAAAATGTGAAACGTATGAATAGGTATATATTGTATAACTTCCTACAAGATACGTATATATGTTATTGTGTCTAGCGTGGACATGAAAATATATATTTTGTGAACTAAAATATATGAGATTGACTATGGGTGAAAAATGTACAACACTTTCCTAAGTGTTGGAAAAGTATACGTGGGAGGATTAACGTTAAATAATCTATAATGATTACACATTTAAACTAAGTTTAATAACGTGAACTTGAAAATGCAAATATTTTATCGAATCGGCAAGACCATAGTATATTTATTTAATGAGAAAATAAATATATGGTAAAGTGAGTCGGGTCGAATGTTGAAGATGAAATATCGATCGACAAGACCCTAGTATAATTATTTAATGGAAAAGTAATTATATGTTAAAGTGAGTCGAGTCGAGGATGATGTAACATGAGTTAACTAATACGGAAATATAAGTGGAACTTATAACAAGGGTAATCCATCACCAACGGACCTATGACATACGTTTACTTAAATGGGGAATTGCATACAAATAGTGGTATTGGGAGTGGGATGTACAACCTGCCGGGAAACACTCTCTATAGACTTAGTGACTTATACGTACTAGGACGTTCGTAGGTGCTTGACCTTGGACTTGCTATTCTCTGTTATTTGATTGCACGATGTACTTTAGTTGAGTTTCACGGCCCCTTTTTACTGTTTTGTTTTGGGGTAAAGATATGTTTGTCAAATGTTGTTACATGTCAAAATGTTTTTAAATGTTAAAATGTGATAAGTGGCAAGATGAGTAGTTGGGTTTTGTTGTTTGTACACCACTAGGGGTGAGTCCTCGCTACTGTAACCATTTACTAGTATGTTGTGTGTGTTGAAATCGAGAACCGAAGGAATATTTGGATAGTACTATTGGTGCCTGAAAAGACCCACCCTTAATCGATAGCGTTGATTATGCAACTGTGTATGCCAGGGGTGCACGTATTCTGAACTAAGTTGTTATTTACCGAGAAACAACTTCTGCTCGTGGGGCATTATTATTAGTCTTGGTTTGGTTATGGGCTCAAGGGATTGCTCATCATAGTTTATAGGAGTTACCTACTCTCTACAAAAGTCACTACTTTGGTTTGTTCTGCACATGTTGTTGTTAAAATGTTTTGTTGTTATGGAACTAAAACCTCTGAACTCACCAATATTTTATATATTGACGCCTTCTTAAACATATCTTTCAGGTAACTAAGTGCTGACAGGTATGCGGCTAGTACGGTGGAATTTGGGATGTCGGACACTGTGTAACACCCCAACCGATGGCGGAAACATCAGGATGTCACGTATTGATGATTGTTTCAGTAGCACATGGTATATATTGAAATTATAAATAATTTATTCAAAACATAAATATTCAAAATGAAATGATGTCTAGAAATACATGATATCAAATAAAGCAAATAACTTCAAATAACTTCATAAAAAAAAAAAAAAAAAAAAAAAACTTCATGATAATTCCTCATGCATACTCAAGCCTCAGCTTCATTATTACCTGAAACATGTTAATTTTGAAAATATTTTTGGGTCAACAAAAGTTGGTGAGAATTACATAGGTTTTGAATATCGAAATAAGCTTATACAATTCAAGTGTCATGGCAAGTCTAGTCCATATGTGAAAACATACTAGAAGTAAATCGAGTGCATAATCAACCCTTGTGACTGTTATAATGTGGTACATCCCATACGCTCATGGTTCACTCGAATATGTTATGCGATAACAAACACCCACGCTACCTTTGTAGGAGGCACGTATCCGGGTGGGATTGTCAGTCCAATAGATCTATCATTGTATACCGTCGGCTGATCAATGTTAATGATTATGCTAGAATTGTGCTTACCCTAGTCATGTTCAAGACATAATGCAACATACAAAAACACATAGACACTTTGATGATCGAATTGCATATAGAATGTTGTAACATGTTTCACCCCAAAAATGGTGATAAATAGAAAAGGGGCTATGCAAAACTCACCTTAATTATGATAGGCTTGCTAAAACTCAACATGAATCACGAGTTATGGTAGTACCTAAATTTAATAAGAATGATGATTTAATATCTATATTTCTTTTGATTAATCTATTGTATTATTATTATTATTATTATCATTATTAAATAGCATGGTTCATTGGCTTAATTTCTGTCCGTTTTTAAATTATGGTCAACTTCATACTATAAATATTTTGAGTATTGAACACTAGTTATAATTAGTTATAATGAAAAAATATATCAAATTTAATAAAACAGTATGTATATATGACTTGATTCAGAAAATTTGCATATGAGACTTGTAGAGATACAAATCCATTATTGTTTTACTAAAGAGATTCACCATGAATCATATATAAAATTTTAAGATTGAATTAAGTGGTTTGATGAGCCAAATACTTGGCAGTAGGCATGATACACAAAAGATATTTTCTTTACTAAAATGGAATGTAAAGAAAATAAAATATTTTACTAAAAGAAAAACTAGCTTGAAATTTTTTATTTTATTTTTTAACCAAAGACATAACCACTTCCCTCACTTGAGCCGTTGTTACCCCTTTCAAACCGGGATACACACTTTGACCAGCTTATTTCACAAAGAAAAGTTTTCTTGGTCATCGAAAAGCAACCAAAACGACTTGATCGAGTTAAAAGTAAATTATGATTGCCAACTAGTTAGAAGGTAATGAAATATACCTTCGACGTAGATATGAATATATTAGATTATGATGTCCATGAAGGCTGCGTAGGCTACGTTTCGCGAGTCGGACAACTGCTACAAGCACACACGAACCGGTCCTCTTAGGACTGCGACAACTTCATGTGAGTGCAATGCACCTTTGGTACTCGAATGGGTTGCGATGGTTGTTCGCCACTTTGTGACATTAAAATCGTAGCGACAAACCATCAATGGTTAATGAAATCGCAACAGGAGGTGGGAAACGATGAGTAGAGGGTTTTTATGCAAGACTTGAGTGGCCTCTCCATTCTTATAACGTGAAGCCGCACGAAAATTTTGGAATGTTTTAGAGTCGGTTACAAATTTTAAATTTGCAATTTAATCTCATAAATACCTACACCAAATTTATTGAAATATTTATATCAAGGTTTGACTTTCTCATCTATTAGGAATTTGAAATTTTCTTTTCACTTACGAAACTATTATTTTTTTTTTATATATCTTGATCAAAATCATCAATCCATAATATATATATAAGAAAAAAAATACAACCATTTTCTTGACTCCAATATTTAGGGAACTATTAATACGAAAAGAGAAAAAAAAAGTGTCATTGCAATATTATTATAATCGTTCCGTTAAATTACGGTTTATGCGTTTTTAAGCTTTTTATTATTGTTACTATAGGTCCCTAAAGCTATAATTAGATTATTAGGAAAATTACGAATGTTATAGTCTCCCCTACTTTTGGAAACTTCGTCCCGAAGTTATTAAAAACAGAGAGTTTAGGTAATTGCTTGGACGTCTATTGTTTAGTTTAAAGTATGACAGAAGTTTTATGGGTGCTAGGATAAATTGTTACGTATGAGTTATGAGGGTTGGATTACGATAGTCTAAAATAGCGAGGGGGAATAGACGCCAAACCTAAGTTGCATGAGATGATAGGCTATGGATGGGCTAAATGAACTACCAAATAACTAGGTTTTTTTTTTTTTTTGGCTCGACCCCCGATCTCATTTCCGATGTATCGTTGGTGTTTATATGTAGGGTGTATCGCGGCTAACTCACCACGCCTCTGATACTTAGAAAACGTACTGGGTTTCTTACCAAAGCCCTAATAGAATTTCACACCACCCTAACGTACCTGTAAATTCATGATTACGTTCCGGACCGTAATCACCAATTTACCTTACATTAGGGTTTTGTGTCATTCTATGACTCTAAGCACACATGTAAGTAATGCAAAATAACCTTGTGATTGAATCGTATACAATGTATCCAAAAATGAGTCCAACTGTTGAGCAGGAAATAGACTTCTACCAGTCAGTGAATAAGAACCTCTACCGATTGTTGAGCAGGTGCGATAGCCTCTACCAGTCGTTGAGCAGGTTGTAGGGCCTCTACCGACTGTTGAGCAGGCATGATGACCTCTACCAATCGTTGAGTAGGTTATTTGGTACTCTACTAATTGTTGAGCAAGTACTTCATCCTCTATTAGTTGTTTGATTAAGTGTACCACATAAATTGCAAATTGATAATATGTACATGTAAGCAATCAAGTATCAAGTATAGCATGCGAGTTGTAATAGAGTTGCCCTAGACAAGGTTAATGACTCTAGGTGTGTCTATAGAAAATAGTTTATTCCATGATTTCTAGTATCTAATGTTCAAATATGGTAGATAATCGAATCCTCATGTATCATTAAGAATCAAGTTTTTTTTTTTTTTTTTTTTTGCAACAAATAATCTAGTTTTTAATAGTTTGGTTACCATGAAGATCAAGTTCATGTTCGAGGAGGTGAAGGATATAAATTTAGTTTTTAAGAGGAAAAACTCGAAGTAAAATCAAGGTTGTGAAAGATGGTGAATGTGAAGATGGTTGATAAAGGGTTTAATTTATAGGTTTTCAAAAAGACGCAAGTAGTAAGGTGATCATGTAGAATAATCGTGGGGTTTGAATAAATGGTTAGATACAAGCGTATGAGAAAACATGATTGTGGTAATTGCCAAAAATTTGTAATAGTTCAAACAAGTTTAAAATAAGTAGGTGTCAATGGAAAAATTGTAGAGTAAATTTTATTTCTATGGATGGAAAGATTTTATTTTTAAAATTGGTTTTGGAAAAAGTAATTGTAGCTAATAATTTTTTTTTAAAAAATAGTACAAACTAAATGGATTTAGATCGGAATGTCGGAGATTGTAAACACGATGTCGGGTTTCAACAATCAAGAATTTATTTAGGTGTTTTGTATAATAGACTTTGATTAATCCATAAAAAATTTCATCGAAAATCATTCGTTACGCCCACAAATTGTTACATAAACATTTAAAGTTTAGAAAATAAGTCTGTGAAAATAAAAGACTCTTTGATAAAATATTTATTTGTTCTAGTTTGTGAAATCTCTAAGTGATGAAAGTTTGACAAAATTTCAGTGATCATTAGTGTTGATGCTAAGGTATCTCATGTATACAGTTTTATGGGATTATAGTTTAAACAAGGACTTTTAAAACCTTGGGTAAGACAATTTTTTTTTTTTTTTTTTTTTTTGGTTGAGGTACTTTCAAAAAGATAAATAAAATGCAGGGGAAGTTCAAAATAGAATTGGCAAGAAAACACTAACAGTAATAGGTTAAAAATAGGCAATATGTTGTAAAGGAAACCATATGATTTGGGTCAGATGTTGAAAATAATCAAACATGTGGGTAATATTGTAAGACAAAGTATGATTGTGAAATTCACAAATGATCATGAAATTCAGACTGATTAGTAAATTATATAAGAAATGAAATGGATTTGAATTGTAAAGGTTTTGAGATTTAAGGCTTATAATTTAAATGGGGGGGGGGTGGATGGGGATAGAGATAAAGAATAGATAGATTTACAAATAGAGAAGCAAGTACTGGTTAATAGCCTAGGGTTATAGACTAGATTATTTTTCTAATAACCTAATTCCCTATAACCAAGGCTCTGATACCAATCTGTAACACCCCAACCGATGGCGGAAACATCGGGATGTCACGTATTGATGATTGTTTCAGTAGCACATGGTATATATTGAAATTATAAATAATTTATTCAAAACATAAATATTCAAAATGAAATGATGTCTAGAAATACATGATATCAAATAAAGCAAATAACTTCAAATAACTTCATAAAAAAAAAAAAAAAAAACTTCATGATAATTCCTCATGCATACTCAAGCCTCAGCTTCATTATTACCTGAAACATGTTAATTTTGAAAATATTTTTGGGTCAACAAATGTTGGTGAGAATTACATAGGTTTTGAATATCGAAATAAGCTTATACAATTCAAGTGTCATGGCAAGTCTAGTCCATATGTGAAAACATACTAGAAGTAAATCGAGTGCATAATCAACCCTTGTGACTGTTATAATGTGGTACATCCCATACGCTCATGGTTCACTCGAATATGTTATGCGATAACAAACACCCACGCTACCTTTGTAGGAGGCACGTATCCGGGTGGGATTGTCAGTCCAATAGATCTATCATTGTATACCGTCGGCTGATCAATGTTAATGATTATGCTAGAATTGTGCTTACCCTAGTCATGTTCAAGACATAATGCCACATAGAAAAACACATAGACACTTTGATGATTGAATTGCATATAGAATGTTGTAACATGTTTCACCCCAAAAATGGTGATAAATAGAAAAGGGGCTATGCAAAACTCACCTTAATTATGATAGGCTTGCTAAAACTCAACATGAATCACGAGTTATGGTAGTACCTAAATTTAATAAGAATGATGATTTAATATCTATATTTCTTTTGATTAATCTATTGTATTATTATTATTATTATTATTATTATTATCATTATTAAATAGCATGGTTCATTGGCTTAATTAGTGTCCGTTTTTAAATTATGGTCAACTTCATACTATAAATATTTTGAGTATTGAACACTAGTTATAATTAGTTATAATGAAAAAAAATATCAAATTTAATAAAACAGTATGTATATATGACTTGATTCAGAAAATTTGCATATGAGACTTGTAAAGATACAAATCCATTATTGTTTTACTAAAAAGATTCACCATGAATCATATATAAAATTTTAAGATTGAATTAAGTGGTTTGATGAGCCAAATACTTGGCAGTAGGCATGATACACAAAAGATATTTTCTTTACTAAAATGGAATGTAAAGAAAATAAAATATTTTACTAAAAGAAAAACTAGCTTGAAATTTTTTATTTTATTTTTTAACCAAAGACATAACCACTTCCCTCACTTGAGCCGTTGTTACCCCTTTCAAACCGGGATACACACTTTGACCAGCTTATTTCACAAAGAAAAGTTTTCTTGGTCACCGAAAAGCAACCAAAACGACTTGATCGAGTTAAAAGTAAATTATGATTGCCAACTAGTTAGAAGGTAATGAAATATACCTTCGACGTAGATATGAATATATTAGATTATGATGTCCATGAAGGCTGCGTAGGCTACGTTTCGCGAGTCGGACAACTGCTACAAGCACACACGAACCGGTCCTCTTAGGACTGCGACAACTTCATGTGAGTGCAATGCACCTTTGGTACTCGAATGGGTTGCGATGGTTGTTCGCCACTTTGTGACATTAAAATCGTAGCGACAAACCATCAATGGTTAATGAAATCGCAACAGGAGGTGGGAAACGATGAGTAGAGGGTTTTTATGCAAGACTTGAGTGGCCTCTCCATTCTTATAACGTGAAGCCGCACGAAAATTTTGGAATGTTTTAGAGTCGGTTACAAATTTTAAATTTGCAATTTAATCTCATAAATACCTACACCAAATTTATTGAAATATTTATATCAAGGTTTGACTTTCTCATCTATTAGGAATTTGAAATTTTCTTTTCACTTACGAAACTATTATTTTTTTTTTATATATCTTGATCAAAATCATCAATCCATAATATATATAAGAAAAAAAATACAACCATTTTCTTGACTCCAATATTTAGGGAACTATTAATACGAAAAGAGAAAAAAAAAAGTGTCATTGCAATATTATTATAATCGTTCCGTTAAATTACAGTTTATGCGTTTTTAAGCTTTTTATTATTGTTACTATAGGTCCCTAAAGCTATAATTAGATTATTAGGAAAATTACGAATGTTATACACTGGTCGGGGTTTCAACTATAATTACCACCGGGTTGGGACAAAGATGGAAAAACCCCATGTTTGAACTTCATGTATGTTGTTTTATGTAATGTTTATAACAAGGTACTCTTTTCGACATCTTAATGAAATAATCTTTTCTAACTAAATATAGTTTGTGTTAATCTTGACTTTGATATGCTTTCGAGCGTTGCGCCACGTGTTTTCGTCATTGGCGTTGTGTGACATTTGATCTTCATGGTAAAGTATTTGTTAGATGTCCGGTTTGACCCGTCGTTTATTTTCTGCATACCCAAATGAACCCAAAGGTGGAATTTTTATTACCCAAATCTACCCATAACTAATTGTTTGGGTTGTGATTGCCAGCCCTAGTTAGTATTAATATTTACATGACTATAAATGGAAGATTTTCCCATGAGTTTAGCTAGGACCCATATTGTTCTTTATACAAATGTTCTAACTAGATTATATCTTGGATGCTTTCCGGGATAGATAAATCTAATATGAAATGATAAAATGTATCTTATGATATAACATAAAAATTAATATACTACAATATGAGAAAACAATAATTTTAATCATGTGAATAAGAATGAAAATGCATATTAAAAAGAAAATGTACGTTTGAATGAGGAGCATAGGTAGAAGCAACCATTGCAGGGCGTGATTGAGGGGGTGGTCTTGAAGGTGTGATTTTTTTTTAGAAATGAATGGTTTTAACCTATTCTGCTATTGATGAAAATATAATTCGTATTTACTGCTTTTAACATGATTAGTGACTTGCCTAGGCATGATTAATAAATTATCCAAACACATTGTATTTTTTCCTATATGAACAACAACCCACGAAAAAAAGTTATTTTTTTTTGTATAGTACTATGGTACTCGTTGAAAATATAATAAAACGCTTGTTAATTTGGTGTAATTTTTTTAAAAAACTTGTATATAAAAATTATTAACGTTTAAAAATTGTGGGGAGGAAAATGAGAGAGAAAACTTTTGGAGAGAAATAAAGGGGATGAAGGACTCACCTACCTACTGTTATGTATCACTCAATGTGTGTGAGAGCCTAACTTAATGTCATGTGTTACTCAAAATGTGAGAAGGGATAACCTAATGCCAAGTCACACCATACATTCGATTATTATATCGATACTAGATTAGATACCTGTGTGATACACGGGATTCCCAACATTAAAATAAATGACATGAGGAAAATAATATAGGGTGTTAATTGATTATTGACATACCCGTTTGATTTAACGTTTCTTATAAAAACAGTAAAATGATTTCCTTATAGTTTTCTATTGATATTGAAGGCTACATATAGGTTTTCTATTACATGTTTTCATACAACCCAAATTGACCCGTTTGTTAAATGTTGCATTTGTTACGATCACGAGTCTAAAGAAAACGAGTCTAAAAATAATTGATAGACATGAGTTTCACAGTCCAACACTTGTAGCCCAGTTGGTTGAGAGCCTAAAGTTTCCTATGGGAGGCTTGGGTTCAATTCCCACTAGCTACATTTGGAGGACATTGGTGGATGAGAAATGAGGGATGACCCGGCCATTGGCTTGGGTTCGAGTCCTGATCCCGACCGTTTTACCGATTATTTCACTGTCGTGCCTTCGGGCGGGTGAGTGGTCGGGTATTCCCGGGAATTGGTGGCAATGGTGGCCCGGGTACTCTCGAGTACCTGATTCGCCAAAAGGGTGCCCGAGAGTGCTCGGAAATTGATTCGTTGGCCGTTAAAAAAAACATGAGTTTCACATACACATACCCACCTCCACGACTTATCACAGTCTCCGCGTTTCTTGAGACCATAAGGCCAGCCGGGGTGGTCCATGATGGCCACCCCGTGATGACGTGGTGACCGCGAAACACCGCCCCATTGAAATTTTCACGGCCGCGATGCATTAAACCGTGATGGCCATCACGAGGTGAAGCAGCTAGCCGTTGGCTAGCCAACGGTCATTTTGACCAATTAAAAAAAAAAAACCTTTTTTTTATATATATATACACATATTCACAAATTACAACATTTAAACCCACAATCTCCAATCTATCTTTTTCTATACACTTAAAAATATTCCCCAAATTCAACTCATTATCCTCATCATGGTTGCTTGGACTCAAGAGGAGGAAATCGCGTTAGTGATCGCGTACGATACCGTACACCCCAATGACACCTCAACTAGCACGGGTCGTGGTCGTGTTCGTGGACGGAGCAATCCGAACTGGAAAAAAGTTTTATCCGAGTTTAGTCAACTTGTCGGGGGAACTAACCGTTCGTGTGATTCAATCTCTCATAAACACGCGACCCTCCAATCGAAGTGTCAAAACTTCAAAATTTTATTTAAAAAAAACGGTGACTAAAAACCCCAACGAAACCGAAGATACACGACCCTCCAAGAATTGATACGCGACGTCTCCGGCGAGAGTATCGCCGGAGATCGGAAGGTCCAGCAGCTTCGTAAGGATAACTGCCACCCATATCCTTGGTTTGCGGGATAATTGTGACTAGGAATGAGGTTTTGGTGTTGGATTTATAAGGTCGGGAATTTGAAACGTTTGAAAACTGACGGTTGAAATAATTTAAATATTTAAATATTTTTTTAATATTTAAATAATTTTTTTAAATATTTAAATACTTTTTTATTAATAAAAATGTAATGTTTTTAGTTTATTTAAAAAAAAAAAGTTTAGTGATGAAATGTGATAGAATGTAAACACCGCTGTATGAGTTTAGTGATAGAATATGATAGAATGTGATAAAATGAGGTGGTAGAATCTGATTGGGTGTGATAGTGTGATGAATGTGATAAATGTTTTACCACCCCTTGTGGCCTAAGTAAAGCCACAAAACCAATGTATTAAAGCAAATGTTATGAGCAAAAGAGTATTAGAAAAAATATCGGAGGGAAAGACTAACCAAGACAAAACCTGCACTTTTAACTTTAATGAATACATTTCAACTCTCAATACTTAGAAATTTTGTAGTATGTTGATGCGTCGATTATCCCAGCATCCATTGATCCTGCAGTTAGTATCATCTTCCACCCCTAGTAACATTGATTTCAAATGATTATAGACCCATCTATATTCCTACTGTTGTTATTTGATGAAGTTCTCTAAATGAAAACCATACCATAATACCACTTTTCCCATGACATTATAGTCCAGTCATCACAGTGATGGCCATGTTATCTACATGTATCTAGCTAAATTCCAAAACAAAACAACCGTACTCAAAAACAAAAGGAATAAAAAAGGGTGATACTATTTACACAACCAACAAAAAACCCTAAACAACCTTAGGACGGGTCGTCGAGGCCTAGATGGGCCGTTAAGAAAAATTAGGGTTTCAGGACGGGGCGTCCAGGCCTTGATGGGCCGTTTGTTTACAGAAAAGACAAAACCGACGGGCCGTCGAGGCCCAGACGGCCCGTAGAAGTACGAGGTACGAGGTGATCAGTCTGAACTCCTGCAAAAGCAGGCAGTTCAGACTGAAAAGTCTGAAAAAGGTGCTTAAGGACGGGCCGTCCAGGCCCCGACGGCCCGTTGAAACGTGTTAGGTTAGGGCATTTAATCCCTAGACGGCCCATCTAGGCCTCGACGGCCCGTTGAGATTTCCTGATATAACCATTACACGATCAGCTTCTTCCCCATTTGAACCAAACTTTAAAACATCACCACCACCAAAACCCTCGACCCATTTCGACTTCCCGGTCTCACGATGACATATTTACAAAGCTTTTCAACCGTTGACCTGTCTGAGAACGAGTCTTACGTCTCTGAAAGCGTAGGGTATGAACCCGAGGTTCAAGTTGGTGAAGAGGAGGTTAAATCCGGGGTTCGTGGTAATGACGGGAACATGCTGCCCGATCTCAACGAGGAATATGTAGAGGAACAGGAGTCTTTTTTCGTGCCACCAAGCTACCCGCAGTACACGTACGGGAGTTACCATTCGCGCGGGAATCGTGCTAATGATGACAACCAGGAAGATGCTAACATAAAAGTTGAACCTAACCCGGATGTTTCGTATGAAACCGAGCAGGTGCGTTTATTTATTTACACTAGTATATCTTTACAGTAGTATATATTTTCAGGTATTTAGACTAGTATGAATTTAGACTAGTATATCTTTACAGTAGTATATATTTTCAGGTATTTAGAGTAGTATGAATTTAGACTAGACTGTTGTGTAAATTTTCAGGTATTCGGGTCTGTTGAAGAGATGAAACAATGGGCTTACGATAGAGCCCTTGCTAGCGGTTACGTCCTAGTGACAGGACGTTCTGTTTCAAAAGGCAGTGGAAATAATGCAAGAAAAATTAGGATAGACCTGAGATGCGACCGTGCTGGCGAATACCATACTACAGCCACAGTAAGGTCTACGGGTAGCAAAAAGATTAACTGTCCATTTATGTTAATAGGGAGGCTACGCAAAGAGGGTTGGAAGTTGGAGGTTAAACACGCGAATCATAACCACGACCCTTTTATACATGTTGAGGGTCACGCTTTTGCTAGGCGGCTGACACCACAAGAAGAAGAAATGGTGGAAACACTTTATTTTCAAGGCCTGGAACCGGCAAACATACATTTGGCCATCAGAGCACAAAACCCGAATAATAAATGTATTCTAAGAGACATACACAATACAGTGAGCAAGATTAAACATAGAATTTACGGCGATAAAACCCCAATGCAGGTATTATTATTAATTACTATTATTGTCATAGACTATTATTAATTTTGTTGTTGTTAAATATTAAATATTGTTATTATTATTGTTATGCAGATACTCGAGAGTATCCTGGTTGAAAAGAAATTTACTTATTTCACCAAGCAGAATCCAGAGACAGATGCTGTTGAGAATATTTTCTTTTCACACCGGGTCTCGTACAATCTCTGGCGTGCCTTTCCACATGTGATGCTGATCGACGCCACCTACAAAACGAACGAGTACAGAATCCCGTTTGTTCAAATTGTGGGTATGACGTCGACAAACCAGTCGTTTTGTATCGCCCATGCATTTATCGTTAAAGAGAAAACGAGTAACTACACATGGGTGCTTGAGAGGCTCAAAGATTTGCTGGAGGGGAGTATGGAGCCACGTGTAATTGTTACAGATAGAGATCTGGCTCTGATGAGTGCATGTGCTTCAGTTTTCCCGGATGCTACGAAATTGCTTTGCAGGTGTCATATTCAACGAAATATTATTATTATTATTATTATTATTATTATTATTATTATTATTATTATTATTATTAATATTATTGTTGTTGTTTTGCAGGTATCATATTCAACGAAATATTGCAAAATATTATAAAGCAGGATTTCCAAAAGAAGAATGGGAAATATTTTTGCAGTATTTTGGTCGACTGTGTAAATCTCCTGACAAAGAGGCTTACGAATTCAATCTTGAAGCGCTCTACAGACGACTTTGGGGGCAGGATCGAACGGGTATATATTTTATTTTTTATTTTGCTTTACAAGCGTACATATTTTCTGTATTGACATCACTATTCTGTTTTTTACAGAGGTTTATGACTACATGGAGTCAGTTTGGCTCCGAGATTATAAAGAAATGTTTGTGGAAGCATGGGCAAATGCAAACCTTACGTTCGGTCAGACTACGACCAACAGGGTCGAGAGTCAGCATGCTCTGATTAAGAGGTACATAAAAGGCCCGAACAGCTCGCTCCACGCGCTTGTGATGCAAATAGACAAAGTTATGGAATCACGGCGCGTAGCGATAAAGCACTCCTTCGAACAAAGCCGATCAACAAGAATGTGGAAACATGATCTACCGTTGTTTCAAGACGTAATCGGTAGGGTTTCCCATCTAGCGCTTAATTTGATGCTCGGAGGGGTCAACAAGATAAATTATTATATGGAACAAAAGAGGTCTTGTGAACACCGACTCAATAAGACTTATGGATTGCCTTGTTCCTGTCAATTGCAATTGTATGATACGAAAGGTAACATCATTTTTTAGACTTATTATAAATGTTTGAAGCGTTTTGTAGACGACTTGTGTTGTCTGGTTCGTACAAAAACAGAGGAAACTCTGCCAAATTTTTATAAAATTATTGATTTGTTGTTGTTGTGATTGAATATATATATCAGATACACGAGTGTCACTGGCTGATATCGACGTCTTCTGGACACGACTTGACTTTATGCCAGAAGTAGCTGAGAATCCCGAGTTTGACTTTCAGCACCAAATGAATGCATTCGCTGAGAAGCTAAGGTCGCAACCGGTGCAAGTGAAAAAAAGCATGTTGCAGAAGATGAAGGAGGTGTTGAATCCGATTATGACTAAACATAAACCTCCTGAGGTACAAACCGATACTCGGGGTCGGCCAACAACAAGTGAAAAGGAAAAAAAGGAAGATAAGGCTGCGGTTCGTATTATTATTATTATTATTATTGTTGTTGTTGTTGTTGTTGTTGTTATATAATTTTTTGCACGTAGGGCAAAAAGCCTTCTAGAAGAGGTAAACAATCAAGGGACAAACCGATTGTTTACGATGAAGATTTTCCACTGTTGGAAAGGGAGAGGTACAAACTACTAATATATAAATTCACACATGCATACATATTTATACACATATTAAATCTCACTTTGTGATGGGTACAGGTACAAACTGGAGATCGAAAGGTTTAAGAAATGGCTTCCACCTGCATATCATAGATACATTACAGACATTCGGGATGTCCATGGAGACGGTCACTGCGGCTTTCGATCCGTAGCTGTGTGCTTAGGGTGGCAACAGGATATGTGGTACTTCATCCGCAAACAGCTTAAGGAGGAGATCGTCGAGAATGAAGACCGGTGGAGGCTAATTTTAAACGAAGTGGATTACGATACTTACGACAGAGTCTCCAACTCATTCGATCACATTGGAGTGGGACCAGCAACGCACGACCAATGGATGGAGATGCCCGCCTCAGGATTACTGATTGCTCAGAAATTTAAGGTGGTTGTTCAATTTCTCTCTCCGTATGATCAAAGTGAGACGTACTTCCCTATGTTCGATGGTCCACACAGCGTTGAAGAACATGCGTTCGTATCGTTTGCTTTTGTTAACAAAAATCATTTCATCAAGATTGAGTTGGCAGAAGGCGCCCCAATGCCAAAACTGAATCCGTCATGGCGTAAGTGGCGATATGAAGAGGCAAGTGAGTGGGAGACGGTATATGACGACCGTATACAAAGGGTTGATGTTCGATCACCTCAATACTTCGACTTAACTTAGCTTATCGTATGTTACCGGACCGGACGAACGGAAAAATTTGTTGTATGTGTTCATTTATACTTATTATAAAAATATACTCCCTTTTTTTTATAAAAACTACAAATACCAAGCTTAAAATATACAAAATACACTAAAAATTTAAAAAAAAAAAAAAAATTATGGTCGTCCAGGCCTTAATGGGCCGTCCAAGGCAAAAAATTGGCCACAGACGGCCCGTCCAGGCCTAGACGGGCTGTCACTAGTGGGCCACAACGGACCGTCTAGGCCCAGACGGCCCGTCTCAAACACAAAGTTATTGTCTCGTTGAGGCTGGACGACCCGTCCTCTATCTATCAAGACGGGCCGTCCAGGCCTAGACGGCCCGTCTCAAACACAAAGCTTCCAAGGGAAGCTTCCTCTATTATTTAATTAAAAAAAATTAAAAAACAACGGACCGTCGAGGCCTGGACGGCCCGTTGTGAAACACCAAAAACCCCCAAATGTAGCAGACGGTTTCAATTTTTTGCTCACTTTTCACTTTCCCTCTCTCTCTCTCGTCTCTCTCAAACCAGCACCACCCCACCTCCACCACTACCCACCACCCACCACCTCTTCTCCCTCTCTCTCTCTAACACCCACCACAACCATCGTCTGCAACCCCCCACCACCGTCTGCAACCCCCACCACTCTCTGCAACCCCCCACCACCGTCTGCCACCCACCACCATCGTCTCTCTGCCTCTCTCGTCTCTCTGCCCTCTCTCGTCTCTCTGCCTCCTCGTCTCTCTGCCTCTCTCGTAAGGTATCCATCATCATTATTATTATTATTATTATTATTATTATTATTATTATTATTATTATTATTATTATTATTATTATTATTATTATTATTATTATTATTATTATTATTGTGGTGGTGGTAGGTTGGTTGTGGTGGTGATGTGGCAGTGGTGGTGGTTGGGAGGTGGTGGTGTTGGGGCAGTGGTGGGTGAGGGAGGTGGTGGGCTGTGGTGGGTGGTGGGTTGGTTGTGGTGGTGATGTGGCAGTGGTGGTGGTTGGGAGGTGGTGGTGTTGGGGCAGTGGTGGGTGAGGGAGGTGGTGGGCTGTGGTGGGTGGTGGGTTGGTTGTGGTGGTGATGTGGCAGTGGTGGTGGTTGGGAGGTAGTGGTGTTGGGGCAGTGGTGGGTGAGGGAGGTGGTGGGCTGTGGTGGGTGGTGGGTTGGTTGTGGTGGTGATGTGGCAGTGGTGGTGGTTGGGAGGTGGTGGTGTTGGGGCAGTGGTGGGTGAGGGAGGTGGTGGGCTGTGGTGGGTGGTGGGTTGGTTGTGGAGGCCTAATTATTATTATTATTATTATTATTATTATTATTATTATTATTATTATTATTATTATTATTATTATTGTTATTATTGGTAACACACTCGTGGATATGTATTAGGGAAATTTAGGATTAAGGTAGGTGAATCAATATTTGATATGATCTAATTTGTTATATGTCAAAGTAATCAAATGATTGTGTAAAGGATAGCTATGTCAATGTGTTAGTTTAGGATTACACTTGTTAATGTATGTTAATTTATTGATTCGGTACAACTCGGACAAATCGCTTTGTTTTTTTCCCTGCTGCCTAATGTTACGTTTACAATCTTCTAAATTTAATGTTTTGTTTTTGTTTTGCAGATATGGCAAACAGAAACAACCGAAGACGCCGTAACCAGCCTGCGGACGGGAATCCTCTTGCAGGTGGCGACTTGAGAGATTGGCCCTACAGGCACGATAACGACGACTACGAGATCGCGCGCTGGGGTCAGATGGAGCTGCGTCCGATACACGGATCGCGCAGTGTTGACTGGTCCGCATTACGCGCGATCGGTGGAGTGGAGAGGTTTGAGGAGTGGATCCCAGACGACAGCCCTTGGGGGCGGATGTTAGCTGACCTCGACCATGAGTCGTATCGGCCACTGACGATCGAGTTCATCTCGACATTCCGCTACACGCCGCATCCAGCAGGTGTTGAGCCTCCAGTAGGTCCTGACGGCGAGCCTGAGCCTGAGGTACAGTTCCGATTATTCGGACAGCTCTACGCATATACGATGGACCAGTGGGCTACTACTTGCTGCTGGTACAGAGAGGAGGAGCTTGTCCAGGATATGTACACCACGGCCTTGACGACCTTGCCAGACGACATGCTGATGGCCTGGTGGCCCACTATCGGTGGTCGAGCGTATGGGGAGGACGGCGAGAGGTATTATTATTGTTATTGTTTTCATTTAGTTCAGTTCGTTATCATTTAGTTTAGTTAGTTTAGGTTGTTTGTTTTTGGATTTTTGTAGACGACTTGTGTTGTCTGGTTCGTACAAAAACAGAGGAAACTCTGCCGAAATTTTTATAATGTTATTATTATTCTGTGCAGGATGGATAGGTCCAGCAACATCCGGGACCCTCTGATCCGTTACATACACCGTTTGGTTAGCTGGTCGATTGCCGGACGGTGTAACTGTAACGAGAGGGTCCAGCAGATTGACCTTTTCTACCTCTACTGCATCTTGAGGGGTAGGCCGGTTGCGCTACACAGGTGCTTTGCCGAGTACATCGCGACCTACCCTCATAGGCACCCGGCGGGGGAGATACCGATTGGTGGGATAGTCACCGCCATCGCGTTGCGTATTTGCCCGGGCGAATTGTGGACGCATGCTGAGGAGAACAACTTACCTCGTCCGATGATGGCCAGGTAAGATTATTATTATTATATATTATAATTTAATATTATTATTATTATTATTATTTATTATTATTATTTAATTTTATATATTATTATTTAATATTATTATTGTTGTTTTGCATTTCAGGCCGTTAAATATTAGGACTATGACGCAGATGAAGGTGGCAGCACGGGTCCCTCGCAGCAACCCACACGCTTATTACCAGCGTGCTTTCGGACCTCCTGGCGACCGTGGCGAGCATTTTGTGCCAGAGCCGCTCAGACATCTCGATGGGCCGATTGCCCCTGAGGTCCAGATGCCACACGTTGCCGACGGCGACCCACCGGTGGATGTAGAGATGCCAGACCCCCCCGTTGATGAGCTACAACGTCCTGCCCGCGTTTATCATGCTGTCAGGTTGCATGATAGCACGACCCAGGTACTTCAGCAGATCCTGGATCAGTTGGGGTCGATGCGGGGTGACATGCGGTGGCTGTCAGAGAGCGAGAATGAGAGACGACGAGAAGCTGGTTTGGAGCCGCGTCCACTTCCAGATTGGGCGTCTAGCAGTCAGCATGGTGGGGCGTCCACCAGTCAGCCGGGTGGGTCGGATCAGCCGGGTGGGTCGGATCAGCCGGGTGTGTGGGTTAGACGGGTGGGTTATATTTCTTTGGTTGTACATTTTGAACTCATAGTTTATGTAAATTTTTGGAATATTTATGCTTATTTATGCTTTATTGTTCGTTTTGAATGTTTGGTTTTTATAAATGTTTATTGAACTCATAGTTTATGTAAATTTTTGGAATATTTATACTTATTTATGCTTTATTGTTCGTATTTTGGTTTTGTTTAGTTCGGCAACATAAACGACATTCGTTCATATTCATATACACAATTATATAAAAAAGATCATATTATACAAATAAAAAAAAAACATTTATAAAAAACCAAACATTTATAAAAAACCAAACATCTATAAAAACCAAACATTCAAACCCATTTTAAACATCCACACTACACTTATAAAAAACCAAATAATCATCACCTAATCATTGCCAATGATTACCAATGATTGGATTGAAAAACAACCTTTAGACGGGCCGTTTGGGCCTGGACGACCCGTCCTTATGCCTTTTTGGCCCTCCACGGGCTGTCCAGGCCTCGACGACCCGTGGAGGGGTTGTGCAAATAAAAACCCTAGTTGTCTAAATAACCGGACCCATAAAAAAACCCTAATGAAGTAATAAAACAAAGGATTAGATAACCTTTGATTGATATGAGTAACTTCGAAGTTGGTTGCAATGATTGTGATAGTGGGACTAAAAAACTCCAATCTGAAAAACAAAAAAGATAAACGAATACAAAACTTCGAACTTAGTTGCAGCGATATGGATATTGCAAATTAAAATAATAGAATATAGGAATACAAAAAGTATGCTAACCTTGATTGCAACCACAATGAGAAGATGATAATCAAAATCCTAATTGGTTATATACCCGTGTATCACACGGGTCGAGCAATTTAGGTTTTATAAATTAACATGCACCGGTATATTTTTATGTTGCAGCCTTTAATCCTTGCCTTACCTGGATGCACACTCGACGTTTCTATCCTGCAACCAAAAGTATTATCAAAGATGGTCCAAATTGCTATGAAAACAGTAAAGACGGTTCAAAATGTTATGCACACTCGATGTTTCAATAAGAACAATCCAAAAACTTACAAAGATGGTCATTCTGCTATGAAAACATTTTACACTCCAAAGCACATCATTATAATTGACTATTAACTAATAATTTCCAAACTTCCCATAAAAAACTAATAAGAAAATCCAGATTATATAATATGACAAACACATGAAAAGGGGAGATAAACATAATACAAATTTCAATAAAAGACGGTCGTTAAGATGATTTTTGATTGATGATATATGTAACAGCTCTATATATCACCTCGCACAAGAGCACTGTGAGAGAAATAATTTGACCAATAGAATTTAGACAGTGTTTTGGAAGAATTTGTCATCCTCTTCTTGGCACAAGAAACCTTTATTTTCTCCCTACAGTATACCAAAAATCTACAAATCCAATTATTCACAAAATAAACATTAAAAATTCAAAATGAAAGTCAACCTTGCCATGGCAACCAACCAAGAAGAAGAAACTCAAGCGTATAAGCAAAGGAATCCAAATCAAGGCAGTTCCTAAAAATAATTCAATCCAAAGCAGATAAAATGAAAGCTAGGTGGATTTTGCTCCACCAAAACAATGAACCAACATATATATTATCATCCAACTTTGTCTAATTGTAATCTATTAATTACCAAAACAATCAATGAACATATCATAGGTATCAAGTCTACACATCAAAATCATACAATAGCGTATCCCAAAATCAAACATAAGCACTCGTATCATGAAAAATAAAAAAATAAATCCACAGACTTCGTATTTCAGTAAGATTTTTAAAACCCAAGAACAACAACTTACAGAAAAATTATAAATTATATGAATAGAAATTCGAATTACTTAACAGTTGTAATGTGAAGATTACCTAAATGATACCTAAATGAAATGAGAGGCATGGTGGAAGCATATATTGAGAGACAGAGGGGATTGTTTTATTGGTTAGGGTTTGTGAGGATTAGCTGGAAAAATAAAAAGTAGCTTGTAAAGGAAGAATAGGCAAATGAGCTGGAAAAATAATTCAAAAGGCTCTCAAAATGTGACATGTGTCACATAGAAGGTTTTATCTATATATTATAGTAGAATCTTGATTGATTTCCGTGTTTATTTTATGTTTGAACAACTAAACTAACAACTAATTGTTTAGGCCTATTTACTTTATCAACATTGTTGATTACAGTGGCACTTGAATAAAAATGAGACTTGAACCCTCATAACCAAGCTACAAATTTAGTTAATAACAAAAGCTAAGCTATAACTTTAGTTAACAATAAAATTCATGTAATAACATGGTGGATCTGCCCTACAAAACCGGGTTCCAAAAACCCTTCTGTTTGGAATTTTTAATATAAAAAGTATAGAAAGAACCCATACATAAATCGAGGGTGAGCCCATAATAAAACAATTCAAGTGCTCCACTGGTTTAACACGCCTTCTTAACCTTTAGATTTGAAGTTTGAATCTCGCATCAATCATTTTTTTTTCATTTCGTTTTGTTTTTTTTTCTTTTTAAGTTTAAAACCCATATTAGGTATCAAAACCACAAAAACATGAACTGTGAACACAACACATCAACATCCAGCGCCTCTCTAATATGAGTATTATAGAAAAATAGGCGGGGAAAATGGTTAAAAGTTAGTTAAGTCCAAATGGGTCAAATATTGACTATAAATAAGTCAATTGTAATAGTTATACTCATTCATTCACTAAGGGAAAATGGTTAAAAGTTAGTTAAGTCCAAATGGGTCAAATATTGACTATAAATAAGTCCATTGTAATAGTTATACTCATTCATTCAATAATAACTAACTCATTCCCTCTCAAATTCTGTTATTCACCCCCTCTCTGCCTTACTTTCTCTCTCTTAACTCGACTCCATAGCCTTTTCATTCGAAGATATCAGCTAGTTTAGTTGTGTTTGACCAATGCTATGCAATCTTAAAACATGTTACATCATTAGTATCAAAGCCTACCATCCTCGGTAAGCTCAAATCAGTTCGTTTCCTTTCAATAACCATTTTAACTGCCATCACTGTACCATCATTAACAACCTATATAATTTCTTCATAGTAATAGTAGTAGTGGTGGCGGTGGTGGTGGTTGTGGTGGTTGTGGTCGTGGTCGTCGTAGTCGTGGTCGTCGTAGTCGTAGTCGTCGTAGTAGTAGTCGTCGTAGTAGTAGTCGTAGTCGTAGTCGCAGTAGTAGTAGTCGCAGTCGTAGTAGTCGTAGTCGTAGTCGTGGTGGTGGTGGTGGTGGTAGTCGTAGTCGTAGTGGTGGCGGTGGTGGTAGTGGTGATGGTGGTGGTGGTGGTAGTGGTGGTGGTGGTAGTAGTGGGTGGTGGTGGTGGTGGTAGTGGTGGTGGTAGTGGTAGTAGTGGTAGTAGTAGTGGTGGTAGTGGTAGTGGTAGTGGTAGTAGTGGTAGTGGTAGTAGTGGTAGTGGTAGTGGTAGTGGCAATGGTAGTCGTAGTCGTAGTCGTAGTGTAACATTTGCAAATTTCTAATAAGTTAATTATAACTTTGGGGATTTAAAGTGACAATACTCCATAGTTGAAAATCGCCTAAACCATATTATTTTCGTAACATTTGGGGTAGTGTTGTAACACCCAAATTTTCAAAAACATAAATAATAATAATAGTTATGAGTTGACGATTACATTGATATGAACCAATTGTTATTAGATTTCAAATGGTTTAGATATTTCTTGTAGTTCTTAAAAAAATTATAATTTTGAAGTCAATGAATTTTAATAACGTATGTAGGATTCTTAAAAGTAATTTTGTTTTCTTAAACGGATTTTTAGAATAACTTTAATATGTCATTTAAGTAAATATGATACTATTGAAAATAAATTTCTTGATTTATTAAGTTACCTTTTTGGTTATATACAAAAAGTTTTTGTTAAAGTCTACTTATAAGAACTTAAGTGATAGCATTCAAAGAGAAGTTGTTTTGAGAATCGTAACATATGATCACTTCAATTATAAAACTCATTTTTGTAGACTTTACTAGTTAGACAAACCATCTTAACATTATTATTATTATTATTATTATTATTATTATTATTATTATTATAATTATTATTATTATTATATATTACAACTTTCTTAAAAGTTTGGTTGACGTCAAAGACCCGGTGACCAAATTCTTTTAAGCTAAATGTTTCTAAGCGGAATGAAAATGGTTGTTACGATCTTCAAACATTTAAACATTCGTTAGAGCATTTGATAAACTTGATCATATGACTAAATGGTGAACGTGACATAATATTTTTAGGAATGAATGAATTTGTATATAAATTATTTATAAATTTCATTAAGTACTAAATATTTGAACTTCTTATTAATTATGAGTGTAAATGTGTTTAATGAATAAAACGTGTATGACATTTATTTGCTAAAATATGTTATAAGTTATATCAATTGAAATTGAATTTATTAGTAATAAATTGACTGATACTAATTATTGATACATATTTGGCCATATATACTAATGATTGTCACCCCTGCATAAATTGATAAACTCTTTCATCTCTATTCGACAACTACAATTTAGATGTTACCGAGCTCCTTTGCTTGTTCGGTTTCTTCAATCAAGTCGAAGGTGTTCATGGAATTTTTTTCAAGCTTCTGATTTTATTTGATTATTATTACTCGTCGCTAACAAGGGTAATTTTGGACTTACCCAAACCGCTATGACTTGTGCTAGTTGTACTTGCTATTCTTTGCAACATGTGAGTATATCTTTCCCCTTTTTCATATTTTACTATTTTGGGGCTATTCATGTACACTATGACTAAATGTTATTCTTTCACTAAATGCAATTCTCATGTGTGTTTGCGTTATGTTAATTTGTGTGTCTATGACTTGTCAAAATCATTAACCTTTGAGGGCCTGGCATTTCAATGAATAGTACTATGGTATATACCCCTTGTGACTCTGTTGAGAGACCTTGGTCATTGTCTTGTGATTCATTATACTAAAAAATGTTTTGATTCTTGATTCTTGATACTTGATTCTTATGGTTGATTTTGAACGGATATTACTTATTACATAATTGCAAACAGTATACAACACGTGAATTGCGAAGCTCTTTTTCTACTATATGTATTCAAACAGGGTATGCTCACCAATACATTTTGTATTGACATATACTATTTTCGTACATGTTTCAGGTTTTTATGAGATGACTTTTAAGCTTTTGGAATTTTTACTTAGATTTTGGATTCATTGTATTTCAGTTTAGTTGACATTTAGAAACGTTGTATTTCATTTCAATGTAATAAGTTATTTAATCAATGTATCAATATTTACACTTTTAGTCCATGAGCTATTGAACAATCGTCACTACGTGACACCTCGATGTTTCCGCCATCGGTTGGGGTGTTACACGTAGTCGTAGTCGTAGTCTTAGTCGTAGTCGTAGTCGTAGTGGTAGTGGTTGTAGTGGTCGTAGTGGTAGTAGTGGTGGTAGTGGTAGTGGTAGTCATGGTGGTAGTCGTGGTGGTGGTAGTGGTGGTGGTAGTGGTAGTGGTAGTGGTAGTGGTGGTGGTGGTGGTAATGGTGGTGGTGGTGGTGGTCGTGGTGGTGGTCGTGGTCGTGGTCGTGGTCGTAATAGCAGTCGTAGTAGTCGTAGTCGTAGTCGTAGGCGTAGTCGTAGTCGTAGTCGTAGTCGTAGTCGTAGTCGTAGTAGTTGTAGTAGTCGTAGTGGTGGTGGTGGTAGTGGTAGTGGTGGTGGTAGTCGTGGTGGTAGTCGTGGTGGTAGTAGTGGTGGTAGTAGTAGTGGTAGTAGGGGTGGTGGTGGTAGTAGTAGTAGTGGTAGTGGTGGTAGTAGTAGTGGTGGTGGCGGTAGTAGTGGTGGTGGTGGCGGTAGTAGTGGTGGTGGTGGTCGTAGTAGTAGTGGTGGTGGTCGTAGTAGTAGTGGTGGTCGTAGTAGTAGTTGTGGTGGTCGTAGTAGTAGCGGTGGTGGTCGTAGTAGTAGTGGTGGTCGTAATAGTAGTGGTGGTCGTGGTGGTGGTGGTGGTGATAGTGGTGGTGGTGGTGGTAGTAGTGTAGTCGTGGTGGTAGTCGTGGTGGTGGTCGTGGTGGTGGTCGTGGTGGTGGTCGTGGTGGTGGTAGTGGTAGTGGTAGTGGTAGTGGTGGTAGTGGTAGTGGTAGTGGTAGTGGTAGTGGTGGTGGTCGTGGTGGTGGTAGTGGTGGTGGTCGTGGTGGTGGTAGTGGTGGTGGTAGTCGTGGTGGTAGTCGTGGTGGTTTGTAGTGGTAGTGGTAGTCGTGGTAGTGGTGGTAGTTGTAGTGGTAGTGGTAGTGGTGGTGGGAGTAGTGGTGGTAGTAGTGGTAGTGGTTGTAACATTTCGCATTAAATTCTATGTACGTTACGACAATTATGAATAAAACGCCGAATTTTTATCATTATCGTACCTTTTAAAAAATGTTTCGTGACACTTTTGGACTCCTAGTACCATACTATAAGCATATATTATCTTTATATTAGTGTTATAATTGTTAAAAAAATGAATGCCTGGCCGGGGTTCGAACGCGTGCCCATGGCCGGTCCATCACACACACAACCTAAACCAGCTGGTCTACTACTGTCTTGGTATTAAACTTCTGATGTATAAATATTTATAACACGTTTAAAAGTGCAGTTGACTTATGAGAAGTCAACTGCGACAATTATCCTTCAAATTCAAACCTCATACCGCGTTTTTGAATCCCAATATGGTAAAAATGATTGATTGGCAGACATTTACACGTATGATTCACGCTATCAACATCAAAACTTTCCAAAAATCCGAGCATTTACGCGTATACAATTCAATGAGGGTCAAACTTTCTAAATAAACTAATCCTTTGGTGTTAGTATAAATTGAGCCCTCAACCTCAACCTATACTCGCCGATTACTCAATCCCTACTCTCAATTCTTTCTTAAAACCCCATTATAATCTGCATTCTTGTACACAGTTGACTTTTTCGTTGACTATTCCAATTCGCACGATTAAGCATTGTAAGTTCGAAATTATTGGTTTGTTTTACTCTTCGGCATCATGCGAATAATAGCCCCATCATATCAGGGGCTATTGGACGTTAATTTTGATTATTAAGCAAACTAGGGTTTTTGCGATTTGAAATTGGGGATAAAGCTTCTGGTTCTGTGCGTTTAATAAATAATCAGAAACAAAGCAGACACAACCACTGATCTAGATCAAGTGGTTGTGTCGTCTGTTTGTCAGCTAGGGTACGCGGGTTCGAGACCCAGCCACAACATTTTTTTTCTTCTTTATTTAAAACAAGTAATCACATTCGAATTAAACCTATATAATTAATTTCAGTCATGATTTATTCGTTCTCAGGGTCCAGACCAACTGGTCTCGGCTTGTGATTTAAAACCTCTAACCCGGGTCAGACGCGGGTTCAATTCTTGGCAACTACAAACATTTTTTAACCCCTTATACTTATATATATATTCATTATTATTTTTAAAAATGGTTTTAAAATACTAAAATTGCTTTATAAATTCTGCAAAAATTATTTTATGATGTTATAATAGAAAAGTTTAACATACAATTTTTAGTTTTCCAAAAATTATTTATTTATTATATATAATAAATATTACAAGTTTATTCTATTATAATTATAAAATTCTATAAAAATATTAAAACGAATATATAAATTTCCACAAAAATTATTCTGAGTTTATAAAACATTAAAAATTCAAGAAATGATTTTTATTTTCGAAAAATCATTTATTTAATATTTTTAATCAATTTTTGTTATTTTAATCATAAATAAATCATAATAAATTCATTTTTCAGTATTTTTGGACCAAAATTTTATATAAATTATTTCTATCCATTTAGAACAGAAATACAAATTTTAATTTAAAAATTCTTTAATTTTAATATTTTTAGATATTAAAGTTATATTTTGGCAAAATAGAAATAAATAGTCTAAATATTCTATTTTTATGAAAATAATTTTATAAAAATTATTTTCATACTCAAAACCTTATAATGTGATCATTCCTAATCAAAAACCTACAAAAAGACTTTTGTTTATTTATTTTTCGAATTTCTTTTATTTATTTAACAATTTATTTAATAATTAAACAAATACTTATCCCCAAATTAGGAACCCTAGAAAATACTTGTAGACTAGAAAGACTTAGACTTATTTGTTACCTTAAACATAGGCTAATACTTGGCAACGTTGGGCTACACATATTCTATATCACGAGACTTAACACTTTGCTAATGTGAGTTTACATAACCTTGTTTATGCAATTCTTTATACTTGAAACTTTATACTTAAGCAATTCTACATACATGTCTAGTTGTAAACTTTAATGCCTCATGACTTAGACAAAGACTATTAGACTTAAACTTAAACTTACATAATCATTAGCTGTGGCCAAGCCGGTGATATACAGTGATAAATCTATTGGATTGACAATCCCACCTAGATTCGTTGACCATCTTTTATGGGGAGCGCGGGTGATTGTTATCGTTCCAACGTGATATTAAGGTGAACCGTGGATGACGGGATGGACCTAAACTTGTCGGAGGTTTGATTATGTGCATACTATACTTCATGTTTATTCATACAGACTTAAACTTACGATAGACATATGAATTGCTAAACTTTTATTATTCTAAAACTTAATTGCTTGACATGGCTTATGTATTCTCACCACCTTCTAGTTGACCCCCCTATTTTTACAAACTCAACAGGAAATAATGATGCTTGAAGTCTAGAGCTAGCAGGAGGAGATAATTGAAGTTTATGATTTGTTTGGTTGTTTGATGTACTAGAATTTCATTCAAGACTTTGTTATGTATTTTCAAATTTTGGATATTTTACTTTAAATAAATTTCAATTACAACTTGAATACCATGTGCTACTGAATACTCATTCTTAGGTGACACCTCGATATTTCCGCCATCGGTTGGGGTGTTACAGTGGTAGTGGTAGTGGTAGTGGTAGTGGTAGTGGTAGTGGTAGTGGTAGTGGTGGTGATAGTAGTGGTGGTAGTACTGGTGGTGGTAGTAGTGGTAGTGGTAGTAGTGGTAGTGGTAGTGGTAGTAGTGGTGGTAGTAGTGGTGGTAGTAGTGGTAGTGGTAGTGGTGGTAGTAGTGGTAGTGGTAGTGGTAGTGGTAATGGTAGTGGTAGTAGTGGTAGTGGTAGTAGTGGAGTGGTAGTGGTGGTAGTGGTCGTGGTAGTGGTGGTAGTGGTAGTGGTAGTGGTGGTAGTGGTGGTGGTGGTAGTAGTGGTGGTAGTAGTGGTAGTGGTAGTAGTAGTGGTAGTGGTAGTGGTGGTAGTAGTGGTAGTGGTAGTGGTAGTGGTAATGGTAGTGGTAGTAGTGGAGTGGTAGTGGTGGTAGTGGTAGTGGTCGTGGTAGTGGTGGTAGTGGTAGTGGTGGTAGTGGTGGTGGTGGTAGTAGTGGTGGTAGTAGTGGTAGTGGTGGTAGTAGTGGTAGTGGTAGTAGTAGTGGTGGTAGTGGTAGTGGAAGTGGTAGTAGTGGAGTGGTAGTGGTAGTAGTGGTGGTGGTGGTGGTGGTGGTAGTGGTAGTGGTTGTAGTAGTGGTAGTGGTGGTAGTGGTCGTGGTGGTCGTGGTGGTAGTAGTAGTGGTAGTTATTAACTATTACAATCATGACAATGACTAGACAAATAGAAAACTTTAAAATCAACAATGGATAATCCGTTGATAGCAATTCCAGTTAAGGAGATTTTGGTCAAGAATTACAAAAACAATCAAAAGAATGTTTAGAACAATCCATTAACGATATCAGGAAAGAACATGCATTGTATATGAATGCAATGCGGGAAGCAATCAAGGAGTTGTCTGAATCTGTTCATAATCTGGAAACTAGAAACAATAATCATTAACAAAAGAGTGATTAATCTGGAAGAGTCAACTTCCAAAAAAGGTTATTATTCAAGATTAACCAAGATTGATTTGCCACGGTTCAATGGTGGTACAAAACTGAACAGTTCTTCATGTTTGACAATGCCAATGATGAAACAAAGGTAAGATTGGCTTCCATTCATTTTGAAGAAAGAGCATTACAATGGTTTCAAAATTTGGTTAAACAAAATGGGGGCATTCCAAGTTGGGATGAATTAAAGAATGCTTTGGATGTCGGGTTTGGCAATTTGTTTGATGAGCCAATGTGAGAATTATAGAATTTAAAACAAACAGGAGATGCAAAAGATTATCATGATACGTTTGATGCTATTATAAGTAAGTTGAATTTGCCTCCAGATTATGCTTTGAGTTGTTTTTTTTGGCTGGATTAGATGAAGAAATAGAGTTGCATGTTAGGACGTTTCATCCAAAAACCATTCAAGAGGCCTATAGTCTAGTAAAGTTACAAGAGGCTAGTCAAAAGGCGAAAAAGAATAAGTAGGGAGGAAAAGTGGCCTTAGGCAGTAATAATCAAGGGAAGGGATTGTTACCTAACCCCAAAACAACAGTTAATGACCAGAAAAATAATAGGCCTAAACCTTTTGTAACCAAGAAAACAATGACCAATGAAGAATACAAAGATAGAATGGCCAAAGGTTTATGTTACTTCTGTGATGAGAAGTTTGTGAGAGGACATAATTACAGGGGTAAAAAGCCTCAGTTGTACCATATAGAGATTGTAATGAGTGATGATGAAAAAGTGGAAGAGATTGAGGATTTTAAGGAAATGGAGTTTGGCTAAGATATCAATGAATGCCATAGATGGCAGTAGCTGTTATCAGACCCATAGAGTTTCAAGGCATTTTGGGAAATATTTGTTGCAAATATTGATGGATCCTGGCAGTTCACATAATTTTGTAGATATTGCTTTAATTGAAAAATTAGGCTGCATAACCATTACAAGAACTCCTATGTTAGTTAGGGTAGCTAATGGCAAAGATGAAGTGTGTGATAAGGTAGTTTTGAACTTTAGATGGAAAATGCAGGGGTTGATTTTTGAGACAGATTTGTATGTTATGCCATTAGGAGGGTGTGATTTGGTTCTTGGTGTGCAGTGGTTTAGAGGGAAACTAAAATTTGGAATATTACACTTTGTTTCACTTTACTTAACCATCCACACAATGAAGTTATGAAGATCGTTATTTTAGAGGGAAAAGAGTATTTTATTAAGGATTGCAATTCAGTAGGAAACCCACACAACGCGGCGAAAAAAACTAAAAAATTTGAGGTATAAAAGCTAAAAATATGTGAACACATGAACGGTCCATTTTGGTTTAGTTAATTTTGGTTCCGTTTCGCTACCCCTAGACATTGTTAATCCCATAAACTAATAGAAAACATGCAATGAAATAATCACTTGTACATAAAGCATTTCTTTCTTGTACATTTCAATCCAAACGTTGATATTGACTAAGACAAACATCTAAACATCGACAAAAATGAGCAGATCATCACTGTATTTTTGAATATTTTTAAAACATAATAGTTTAAAAGTTATAATACGATTAAATAAAAGAATTATAATTCTGTAGGAGATGGGAGAAAATTGTAATTAGTAAATAAAAATGGAGAAATTAAAGTAACTAAAATGAAATACTAAAGTGTAAAAATGTTTGAATAACTATTTTACTCTTATTTTTTGGTTGTTAATGAAAATAAAGTTCTTAACTTTTGGATATCTTAAACTACCCATACCTTATGCATTATAATATAATATAGATTAACATAAATGTAAACCTCTTAGAAAGATTCTTAAATAGTGGATTATACTTTTTATTTTGGAATCTTACGTAATTTTGTTACAAAAATCGAAACCAAACAGTTCGGTGTTGGTTTTTCTATAAAATGAACCGAACCGAACCGAACCATACCCTTCCTCCCCAAGGGGCTTGCGCCCATTTTCACGCCAAGATGGGCCGATGTAGGTAGGCGGTAGAGGGCTTTCACGCCCTCCCCACACTCTAATACAAAAAAGTTAGAGGTATACTATTCATTTTCATAGGCTAGCGGACGTGCGTAAATGCGTTCCATAAAAACTACGGTACAAGTACGTACCAAAGCCTTATCAAGAACACAAAAAGGTAGGTTTTGTTTAAAAAAAGAGTCGACGAATTATAACCAAATAATCAATTGAGGTACTTAATTAATTGAAGAATAAAACGATAAAAATTTGGTTGTTGTGGTGAGGTTTGCTTGGTCCCCGCCCTGTCTTGACCCAGACGGACATCGATAATTTTTTTTTTTTTTTTTTGGAACGGAGAATTTATTTGTGTTTGGCCACTCCACTTGCCAGATTGAAATCATCGGAAAGAATTGATGGTTAAAAGAGTGTTGATCGTTAAAATTCACTGAAAATTCATTCAGTATAATTAGAATCTGAAATTTTGAAGAAATTCAGTAGAATTTGAATCTGAAACTTTAATCTTCATTGGTTGAGCAAATTCTACAAGTGCTCATATTTTATCGTTTGAATGCATTTGTTTTTCCTTGGCTTTTTTAGCTACTTCCTTGGCTTCCTCTAATACGGGTTCCATTATATCCTCTATCTTGTCTTCCATTTCTTGAACCTGAAATTACAAAGGCAAAGAAAGCATTTTATAAATTTTTTCTAACTATTGCATCCATCCGAAAACAAAATAAATGCTCCTATTAGTTAACACAAAAAAAAGAAGGTAATTTTCAACTTCAAACTCTCTTGGATCTAAAACATCAACATAAAGTTAGCACAACGAGAGTCAAAACTACTAGTAGTTAAACTGAAAAGGCAAACAACACGATGATGTACTTGGTTCGGCTCCTAAGCCTAATGCACAAACAAATCCATTAACAAAGTTAAATTACAATAGAACACATTCAAACTCGTAGCAAATTATCATTCTCTTGCAATAAGTACAAGTTCCTCAAGGCTTGTTAGAACTCTTTTAATGCTTTTGAATTGAACACCAACTAAAATTAATAAATAAAGAGCATCCACATCAAACTAAATTGTTGAAAACTAAATGTCACTTTATCCAATTTTGAAAATTCTTAAAAACTAACGAGTAATTTACTTAAAAAATACGTCAATTTGTCACTTAATTAGCAAAATACATAATTTTAGCATTTTACTAAAACTAAGGCTTTTAATTTTAGATTATGTTAGTAAAAGGTCAGGGAAAGGTATTGATTCAAACACGCATGTAGAAAGACCAATAAAGAAAATTTCTGTGAAGGTAGGGTTTGATCCCCGATTTCTATCTCCTTTTGTCGCCCCTGAGGCAATGTTGAGGCCGTTAAAAGCTAATGTGGCATGAGAGCGTGATATCATGTCCCAACTTAATTAAGAATAGAGGTCTTAAATTCCCCGATAAAGAATGAAGTACTTTAGATTTTATTGATGTAATTAAGAATAGAGGTCTTAAATTCCCCGATAAAGAATGAAATACTTTAGATTTTATTGATGTAAATAGAGGTAGGAACATTTTTGACGGTCCTCTTATTGCAAATGAAGTGGTTACTTGGGCGAAGAAGTTGAAAAAAAAATTGTTTATGTTTAAGGTGGATTTTGAGAAGGCATATGATTGTGTGTCTTGGAAATTTTTGATTAATACTATGCACCATATGGGCTTCCCTACTAAGTGGAAAAACTGGATCATGGGTCTATTGGTCACTGGTAGGTCCTCGGTCCTTATTAATGGGGCCCCAACATCTAAATTTCAGCTTAAACGGGGTCTAAGACAAGGCGACCCATTATCACCATTCCTTTTCACTATTGTCATGGAAGCCTTCCATGTGATGATTACGAGAGCGGTAGAAGCTGGCACTGTTACGGGAGTAGGGCTGCCTAACGGTGGACCAGTTTTGTCCCATCTCTTCTATGCGGATGACGCATTGCTCCTCGGTTCATGGTCGGAGGACAATATAAAGAATTGGAGCAGACTGCTGCGTTGCTTCTCATTGGCGTCCAATCTCAAAGTTAATTTGATGAAAAGCAACATTTTTTGTTTAAACGTTGGGGTAGCAGCTTTAGAAGAAATGGGTTCACTGCTTAGATGCAAAAGAGGTTCACTCCCCTTTTGTATACTTGGGTCTGCCTGTGGGTGAAAATATGAGAAGGACAAAAGGCTGGAAACATGTTATGGATAAATTCCAAGCTAGGTTGTCATTGTGGAAGGCGCGTTCTTTGTCTTTTGCAGGTAGGGTCGTGCTGATCAAGGCTGTTTTAGGGGTTGTTCCTAACTACTTCTTGTCTATGTTCAAGGCCTCATTTGGGGTAATCAAGACACTAGAAGGGCTAAGAAGGAGGTTTCTATGGGGAAGTTCATCTACAACAAACAAGATAAGATGGGTCGCTTGGGAAAAGATTTTGAAACCAAAAAGGTCGGGTGGGTTAGTGGTGGGCAACATCGAGGACCTGAATATGGGTCTCTTGGTCAAATGGTGGTGGAGACTTAAGACTTCGCCGGATCAGATGTGGTGCAGGGTCATCAATGCAATTCATGGCAACAGAAGAGCGTCCGGTTTTGTTCCATGTGCTAAAATACTCATCCGGTGTATGGCGCTCAATCGCTTCGATCAATATGGAGCTGAAAAAAAGGGGTGTGGACTTAGAATCAAGGTTCGTGTGTTCGGCTAGAAGAGGGGATTCAGTGAGACTGTGGGAAGACAATTGGTGCCCGAATGGTAGGCTAAAGGACTTGTTCCCGGAGCTGTACTTATTATGTAATAAGAAGGGTGTTAAATTCATCAATTGTTACAAAGAAGCTGAATAATATTATATGGTGGGACTTGCCATGGTCTAGAGTTCCGGATTCAGCAGTTGAAATGGAGGAAGCTTGTAAACTTTGGTTGATGCTGACTGCACAGGGGATTAATGACGGACCTGACTGCTGGAAATGGTCAGCTTGGAACTCTGCAGGTGTCTTCTCTGTGAAACTAGTTCGGGAAGCTTTGTCCCAGGTTTCGGCCCAATCTGTCCAGCTATGTTCTTTCCGATGGAGCAAGATTGCCACTTCGAAAGTGAATTGCTTTGTGTGGAGGGCGGTAGAAGATAGAATCCCTAGCGCTGAAAATTTACAATATAGAGGGGTACCAATTGGCGACGGATTATGCAAAAGATGCGGAGTAGAACTTGAGACATCTAAACATCTTTTTGTCGAGTGTGCATGGGCAAGGGCGTTTTGGTGGAATATTAGTAAGTGGTTAAAGATCCCGAATCTGGTACAGGCCACTTCCATAGCCCAGCTCCTCGATACATACGGGAGCATTGAAGGATCGATGAAAAAGAAAAAGGCTGCATATGCGATCATCCTCTTGGGCATTTGGAAGCTTTGGTTGGGGAGAAACAAAAAGGTGTTCAACGACGTTAATAGAGCTACACCACTCTTACTAGAAGAAGTCAAAATAGAATCATATTGGTGGATGGCTAAACGTGCAAACTTCCAAGATTTGGATAAGGCAGGGTGGTGGAACTTCACTAATTTTGATAATGGTTAAATACCACAGTGTAGGGTATTGGGAGAGGGTTGTATCTTTTTTCCTTTTCTACTAGTGTAATGTATGTTGCAGTATGTATTGGGGTTGTAGAAAGTTGACTCAGGTAGCTACTTGCTAATTGAGCCAGGACGGTTTTGTGGTGGATATTTGTATGTTTTGGTTATGAATAAATCCCATAAAGTCACGTTTTGATTGTTAAAAAAATTAAAGATATATTTAAAAAGTGATTATGTATTCCAATAATTTGTCAGTATGTATGACACTTAATATAAAATAACAAAAATCAAAATAATTCTCTGTAGTCCACTAAAGAAAGTTATCAAATCATAACAAATCACTATATAAACATTAAAACTTCTAACGCGTGCCATTTTAAATTAAAGTTTCACTTTTTTTTTTAATTTTTTTCCAAAACCATATTATTTATAACCATTTATTTACATTTTGTTGAGATTGATAACTTTCTTTAATTAGCCAGCCAAGAAAAAAATTTCAATGATTCAAGTGATCAACTCCAAATAAAAAATAAAAAAGTAAGAAACAAACCAACCTTGTCTATGAAATCACCGGCGTTCTGAGCATCCTTTTCCACTTTTTCGGCAACATTTTCGATGAAATCAAGAGTCTTCTTAAGTTCACTACCCTCCGGCAGCTCATCACCTAGCTCTTCCACCACCTTGTCCACCTTATCCGCCACCGCCTCCACCACATCCGATATATGCTCCGCTGTGTCCACTATCTGCTCAACTTTCTCTGCAAACATATACAATCATTATTTTTTTAGAAAAATAATATATATAAAAATATAACAAAGTCTCGTGGTTGGAGACTTGGAGTCAACGGACTTTTCTGACCCTCTTAGTTAGTTCCGCTATGAGTACGTTTTTTTTTTTTTTCTTAGAAAAGATTTTAAGTGGTTTAAATATTAAATACTTACGCATAAGTAATTTAATTCGGCCTCCTTTGGTGGTAACTAAGGGTATAATAAAAGTCATCAAGATCCCAATAACCCAATTTTTCCTGAAAAAAAAAATAACAAAAACAATACGATTAAAGATTAATATATACATAGACAAAACTAAAAAAGAGTTGCTGGATTACCAAGAACCAAATGGAGAACCGGGCGGTGGAGGCGGTGGTCCGGCTGGTTCGACGTTGGCGTAAACGATCATCAAGTTCCATCTAGGGGAAGTGGATGTGAGTGGCCACACGGTGTGTTTGGTGGCCGGAAAAGAAATGGGATTGATATGGGATCTATGTGTTAAGTTTTCAGGCAAATTTAATTTAGAAATTGAGTTATGACAAGTGAAAGAGTGTGTGATCGACATGGTTTAGTTAGGAAGTTGAGAATTTTGGAAGTATGTTTTCGAAATATTATAGGGTGGTTGATACCATATATGAAATGTATACACATATATTGAGGTAGTGCATTATTTATTTAGTTTTTTTTTTTTTAGATTTTTAAATAAAGATATCGCTAATAACAATGGAATATAAAAATTCAAAGATTGCAACGCAGTGGCATGATATCACGTGTTTTTGTGAGAAAATAATTTAGGTTTTCAGTGGAAGGCGTGTTTTTACATTTATACCCTTGTGGCAGGTTTTGATTAAACATCACAATAGTTGGTTCTGAATCGTATTTGAGGAGAGAGGGCTTGATGTGGAAGAGAGAAAGAGAGCGCACAGTAAGCGTTCTTTAGAAAACACACACAAGAACAGGTTTTGTGTGAGAAGAGAACGAGGAGAGAGTCGTGAGAGGTGAGAAATGTTAGGACATATTGAACAAATACTAGTAAGATGGTATACAGTAGCTAATAGTCTTCGTAGTGCTACAAAATAGGTACATTAGGAGCGGAGATAATGGTAACCATATAAATAAAAAAACAATATTAAACTTTAGCTTATTATTTCTAAAAGAGGTATGTTATTTACACAATAACAAAAAGTAAGTTTGCACAGCCCTCTACGGGCTGTAGAGGTCTCTACGGGCCGTAGAGGGTGTCAGTGTAAAAAATGCGAACACCCTCTACGGCCCGTAAAGCCCTCTACGGCCCGTAGAGGTGGTTTGGTGGAGTGCATTTAAACCCTACACGAGCCGTAGAGGTCTCTACGGCCCATAGGCCATACGAGGTACGAGGTCATTGAATGAACAGTCTGACATTCAGTGTGTCAGTCAGAAAAAGCAAACCCTCTACGGGCCGTAGAGGCCTATACGGCTCATAGAAAAGCTGGTTGTTGGGAGCATTAAACCCTCTACGGCCCGTATAGGCCTCTACGGCTCGTAGAGGTCCAGATATATTCTTCTGCCTTGTCTTCTTTCTTCAGTATACGAAACAAAATCAAAAACACAGGTGCACAAAAAATCCGACCAAAACCAAGCTACCGCGATGTATTCGGGTCACTACGGTAATGTTTGGGATGAATGAGAGCATTCGTTTAGCCTATCTCACGTCTCGGAAAGCCTTTTCGGAGCCGTGGTGGAACGTGGTGAGGAGGAGGTTAGATCCGTTGTTCACTGTGGTGACGGGAATGCACTACCCGATTTGAACCTGCTGCCCGATTTGAACCAGGAGTACGTAGAAGAACCAGGGTCATTTTACTTGCCTCCGCCAAGTCATCCACAGTACGAATACGGGACTTATCATTCGCACGAGGGAGATGATAACGGTGGCGAGGAACCTGCCCCGGATGTTTTGTACGAAACGAATCAGGTGTGTTTATGTATTTGCACTTGTTTATAATTTAGACCCGTGTATATTTAGACTCGTATATTTAGTCCCGTACCTAAATTTGTTTTAGGGTTTGTGAGATTTGAACTCGTATATATTAGTTGTTATTTGAACTCGTAGGCTTTGTGAGATTTGAACTCGTATATATTAGTTGTTATTTGAACTCGTAGGGTTTGTGAGATTTGAACTCGTATATATTAGTTGTTTTTTGAAATCGTAAATAAATTTTGCCGGTATTCGGGTCTCTTAAAGACCTGACAGAGTGGGTTTATCAAAGGGCAAAAAAAAAAATGGTTACATTACCGTATACTCACGTACTGTTTCGGAAGGCAGGGGGCCGAATAGGAGGGTAACGACGGCATGGATACGATGTGACCGTAGTGGCGTACATCATAGTGTAGCCACGGTTCGAAAGACGGGCAGTAAAAAATGTAATTGCCCGTTTGAACTAATAGGGAGATACCACTCCAGCCACGATGGTTATATTTTGGAGGTCCAGAACCAAACACATAATCACAAACCTTTCCAACACATCGAGGGTCACGCGTATGCTAGGAGGCTGGGTCCGAGCGAGTTAAAATTGGTGGATACACTTTATTTTCAAAATGTTACGCCAGTAGACATACATTACGCCGTTAAAAAATAAAACCCGGACCCCAACCGATGACGGAAACATCGGGATGTCACGTATTGATGATTGTTCAGTAGCTCATGGTAAATAATAAATTTCATTATATGATTTAAATAAATTACATACAATTATTCTACAAGAATTCGTACATCAAATTGAATAAAACTATGCACACATAGTTTAACATTGTACAAACTCAGGATAATTTTTGTTAGTTTTAATCATAATTAAATCATAATAAATCCAATTTTTGGTATTTTTGCACCAAAATTTTATACAAATTATTTCTAAATATTTAGAACAGAAATAGAAATTTTAAACCAATAATTCTTTAACTTTTGTATTTTTAAATATTAAAGTTAAATTTTGACAAATTGTTATAAATAGAATTAATATTCTATTTTAAAGAAAATAATTTTATAAAAATTATTTTTATACTTTAAACACAGTATTGTGACCATCTTAAATTAAAACTCTTAAAAAAAAAATTTTGGTTATTTATTTACTAATATCCTCTCATTTATCAAACAATTTTCATATTAATCAAACAAGCATTTATCCCCAATTCGAATCCCTAGAAATTTATACATTTGTAGACATGATAGACTTAGACATATTTGTTACCTTATTATAGGGTGATACTTGAAAAATTTGGGCAACACACTATTCTATTTATCAACAAATACAACATATTGCTAAGGTGAGTTTTACATAGCCCCTTTTCTATTTATCACCATTTTTGGGGTGAAACATTTTACAACATCATTTATGCAATTCAATCATCAATGTGTCTATGTGTTTTTCTATGTTGCATTATGTCTTGAACATGACTAGGGTAAGCACAATTCTAGCATAATCATTAACATTGATCAGCCGACGGTATACATTGATAGATCTATTGGACTGACAATCCCACCCGGATACGTGCCTCCTACAAAGGTTACGTGGGTGTTTGTTACTGCAATTTAAACGAGTGAACCATGAGCGTATGGGATGTACCACAATTACAACAGTCAACAAGGTTGATTATGCACTCGATTTACTTCTAGTATGTTTTCGCATATGGACTAGATTGCCATGACACATGAATTGCACAACAATTTTATACTATTATCAAAACCTATGTAATTCTCACCAACTTTTGTTGACCCAAAACATTTTCAACTTAACATGTTTCAGGTTCTATTTGCTTGAAGATTTGAATTGATGCTTGAAGATATGTGTATAGTTTCATTCAATTTGATGTACAAATTCTAGAACAATTGTATGCAATTCATTTAAATCATTTAAATTATTATTCACCATGAGCTACTGAACAATCATCAATACGTGACATCCCGATGTTTCCGCCATCGGTTGGGGTGTTACACATTCGGCCGTTAGAAAACAAAACCCGGATAGTCCCTGCATCTTAAGAGACATACATAACACAATAACCAAGGTTAAGCATTTGTTATACGGCAGCAAGACTCAAATGCAGGTATTATTATCTCTTATTATTATTACTAGCTTATACCCCGGGAGCGTCCCGGGTTAAGAAATCTAAGTAAAGTGAATAAAATTAGAAGTATCTAAACTATAAAAATGGCATCTATATAGCAATTATCTGTTGGAGAGCGTCCCGGGTTGAAATATCTAATATGACATAATAAAATATCTAATATGACAACATAATTAATGACTTGCCAATATATGATTAATGAATATTACTATTATTTTAAACAAATCTCTGCTATAAGTTATCATATTCTAATATAAAAACGGTAATTGGGTCTGGTATCACCTAATCCCAGGCTCGACCCAAACCCACAATTTTTTTAAACTAATTTCAAACCTGACAAAATACCTGTCGGGTTACAAAAAATAGTCGTTTTTTCTCCGTTTTTTATATAGCACTATGGTACTCGTTGGAAAGATAATAAAACGCTCGTTAATTTGGTGTAATTTTTTTTTTTTTAAATCTCGTATATAAAAGATATTAAAGTTTAAAAGTTACGAGAGGAAACATGAGAGAGAAAATAATAAAGTTTTAATATTTAAATTTAGTAGATTTGGTATTTAATAGATTATGTTAAATAATATTTAAACCATATTTATTCATTTTTTTAATTGGTCTAGAGTTGCCACATCACATCATATGTGGCATCTCTCAAAATAGAGATTGCATAATATTATGACATGTCATCAAAATGGCTTTGGTTTATTATATGTATAGATTATTATTATTATTATTACTTCTTTATTATTATTTTTTAATTATTATTATTGCTATCCAGGTACTCGAAGGCACTTTGGTGGAAAAAAAATTTGTTTACTTCACCCGGAGGAATGCCTCGACAAATGCGATCGAGGATATTTTGTTTGTCCATCCCACCTCGCACAGGTTATGGCGTGCGTTCCCACATGTGCTGATGATTGATGCGACCTACAAAACGAACGAGTATAAACTTCCGTTTGTTCAAGTTGTAGGTATGACATCAACATCCAAGTCGTTTTGTGTCGCCCATGCATTCATCTCCCGTGAAAAAAAGGATAACTACCTGTGGGTTCTACAAAGCCTTAAAGAGTTGCTAGAAGATAGTACGGAGCCCCGTGCTATTGTAACTGATTGTGAGAAAGCCTTGATGAATGCATGCGACATTGTATTTCCAGCAGCTTCGAAGTTGTTATGCAGGTATACATATTATTATTATTATTTTTATTATTATTATTATTATTATTATTTATTATTTTATTATTTTTATTATTATTATGCATTCAGGTGGCACATTCAACGAAATATACTGAAGCACTGCAAACAAGCCTTTGGAGATGAAGATTGGAAAATATTCGTGAAATCTTTTAAGCGATTATGTAGATCTTCATCTCCGGCATTTTATGAGCACTGGTTAGACCGATTCTACAGACGACTATGTCAAGACGAACGAACTGGTACATATTTTATTAATTTAGTTTAAAACGCATACATACATTAACAAATATCTTTGTTCTATCTTTACAGATGTTTTTGAATATATAGATCGGGTCTGGCTCCGTGACTACAAAGAAAGGTTTGTTTCTGCATGGAAAGACACAAACTACAACTTTGGTCAGTATACGACCAACAGAGCTGAGAGCCAGCATTCACGGTTTAAGATGCAGATTAAGGGGCCGAACAACTCGCTCCACAAACTTGTGATGATTGCAGACGATATGGTAACGTCACAAGAGAGGGCAATAAACCACTCGTTTGAAGAGAGTTTGTCTGTGAAAAAGGTGCACCATGACATACCGATTTTTGAGGACCTACTCGGTAAAGTTTCCCATGCAGCGATCGAGAAGATGATAACTGAGATAAAAAATATAGAGAAGTTGATAAAACGAAAAATGAGTTGTGGTCACCAGCTTTTCACGAGTTCTGGGTTGCCGTGTGCACGTCGATTAGATTCGTATATAAATAAAGGTAATACCATTACTTTATTATTATTATTATTATTATTATTATTTTTATTTTTATTGAATACAGGAATAAAAATACAGCTGTCCGAAATAGACGTCTTCTGGACACAACTGAATTACGAACCGGAATTAGTATGGAGGGAACCTGACCTTGCGAGTGAGTGGGAAATAATCAAAGACACACTGCTGTCTCAATCACCACGTGTTCAAAGAAATATGTTGTCAAAAATAAAGTCGGTGGTAAATCCAAGTATGACTGACACTCAACCTCCTGAGGTATAAAAGAATACTCGTGGGCGCCCAACTACAAAATCAAAGATAAAAATCAGCAGGAGGATGCACAAGAAGATGTTATTATTATTATTATTATTATTATTATTATTATTATTATTATTATTATTATTATTATTATTATTATTATTATTATTTGTAACACCCCAACCGATGGCGGAATCATCGAGGTGTCACGTAGTGACGATTGTTTAAAAGCACATGGTACTAAAATGTAAATATTATTGTATAAATTAAATTGTCTTACATGGATGAAATGGGAAAAATACAAAAGTCTGAACAAAACATGAAATTTGAAATAAATTATTAAAAGCAAGCACTAAAATCCAATGCTATGGAACTAAGATCAAACTGCACCTGAAACATGTACAAAATACATTTTGTCAACATATGAAATGTTGGTGAACATTCCTAGTTTTAATATATATAGAAAGTTGGAAAATGTTATACAATTCAAGTGCAAGCTACAGTGCATTTATGTAAACTATGTATCATACAAATGAGCGAAATCAATCCTGTGACTGTATAAATGTACTAGAATGAACGGCGGTGTACTTATCCAATAAATGGATAATAACTTAACCAATGACCATGGATTCTCCGATGAAAAAGGGGGAGAATCACCTAGGTGGGTTGTCAATCCAATAGCGCTATCCAATGTTAAGGTCGGCTTGTACATGGTTAATGATTTCGCTAAGTACAAATGTATTCTACATGTAATGTCTAAGCATAAAGCACGTATGTAAGCAAAGGCACAATGTACTAGAATTGTATTGTAAAAATGTGAACTTGTATGTGTATTTTGTATAAGTGTACATGTAACACCCCAAAAGTGAATAAAGACAAAAAGGGGATAGGAAATACTCACTTTTGCCAAATAACTAGATGACTAAGTGAGCGTGAAAATGCGAGCAATCCAAAGACTCAACAACGAAACTAGTACTTTGACTGGAACTTTAACTGTTTGACTGTCTCCGCGGACCGCGAGAGCAAAAAAAATATTTTTTTCTAATTTAATCAATTTTAAGTTCTAGACTTGTTTCCTTTGGTTTCTAAGTTGTTTTAAGACCGAACATTAAGGGCTTTGAGTATCAAGGTCTGAAACATATGTGCTCGGGTGTAGATGTGAGTATAAAACTTGCATACTTTTACTTATAAAAATTATAAATTTTATTAAATTGTGAATTTTGGTCCTATTAAAATACGAGGGTTAAAAATAAAAATTTTAAAATAGTTGAGGAACCAATTATGCACATTTATGAAAAGTGTAGGGTGCAGGTTGTCACAATCTCCCCTACTTTAGAAAATTTCGTCCCGAAATTACTTTCAAGTGAAGGTTTCCATGAAACAAAAGACATTTGTAAAAAGGAAAGTAGATTTTAAGAAATGCATCAGCCATGATTTGATAAAGTTTGAAGTAGTTGTTTAATACCCAAAATTAGAGTTTGAAAATCCTTAAAGTTTGACCCAAGATTAGAGAATTAAGAGTTTATAATGAGCAAGGTTTGGGAAAAAGTATGTAACTGGTTAGAGCAGGGCAGTGTTATAGTAGCTTCCCTTACTTTAGAGAAGTTTCTGACCGAACTTTATTAAGGACATGCAACAGGATTTCGACTAACAGAGAGTGTAAGAGTATAGAAAGTTTGTGTTTCTGTGTGGATGGTCCAGAGAAAGACCCTAGGAAGTCGAATTGAAGCTCGTGTAAGAACATTCTTATCGAAAATGCTAGCTATTAGTCAACGATCTAATAAAGAGATAGTAATGGGTAGGTTCTTGGTCAGACTCCTAGTCCGCTCCCGCAGTATCGCTTGTGCTTATATATAGGGTGTACTGCAGCTAACCCACCACATTACTGATACTTTGGACTCGTACTGATTGTCTACCAATAGCCTACGTAGAATCACACACCACCCCCATGTACCTGTAAATCCATGATTGCGTTCCGGACCGTAATCATCGATTTACCTTACACTAGGGTGCTATGTGTAACACCCCAACCGATGGCGGAAATATCGAGGTGTCACGTATGAATGATTGTTCAGTAGCTCATGGTAATACATATGTTTAAATAATCCCTTATTTCATTACAATATTGAATTACATTAAAATTCTAATACATCAAACAAACAAACGAAACTTAAAACTTCAAATAATTCCTCATGCTAGCTCTAGACTTCAAGCATCAATATTTCCTGTTGAGTTGGAAAAATGGGGGGGGGGGGGTAATGTTGAAACTCGTTGAAACTGTTGTTGTTGTCTAAATCATGAGGCATTAAAGTTTACAACTGGACATGCATGTAGAATTGCTTAAGTATAATGTTGCAAGTATGAAGAATTGCATAAACATGGTTACGTAAACTCACAGTTTTCGTAATAACTTGAAATGTGTCGAACCGCGATGTTGGAATTAGAATTATCCCAAACGATTAACCTAAAGGAATAAATAATTTATAAGGGAACGAACTTAAAGTCTAGTATTAGGTGCTTAGGGTTTGTAGACTAAAATTTGGGGATTCTAGGGTTCTAAAAGCACTTTGGGGAAAATCGATGGGTTACATTTAATAAGAAAAATGTATTGTTTATAAATGACGGTTATATAAAATAAAGATCTAAGTATTTGATTAGAAAATTTGTTTATATGATTCCATTTTTATTTTAAATATACGTATGTATATAACAAAAATTAAGAACTTACATATTTTAGTATGGCAAAAACATGGTTTTTGATATCATTGAAATATGCACAGCCATTGACGTTTGTTACAATATATATATATATATATATATATATATTGAATGACAAAGGGAGGTTATCTTGACTTAGCACATGAATAAAAGACCATCGAACCAAGCTTGTCGTTTTGTATATAAACCCATGTTCTTGTTCTCCTATTTCCCCAAAATATATCAAACCATAGTATCCCAAAACATCAAAATTTGATCTATGCGATCACCGATTTTAAATCAAATATTGGGGCTTTTTAAATATAAGATCAAATTGAAACAAGGACACATGCAACTTACATACCGACTGCGAAGGACTCAGGGAAGTTAAATGATGACCGGAGCTTGATGGTTTCGGCGTGTCCCAACGTCACCGAGAGGCGAACCTTAAGAGGAACAGGTATTGAGGTTTTAGTGTTGAGAGGTTGTGTGTGGTTTAAATACTAACACCGATCAGATGAACCGCGTATAACCGTGATTTTAGCGTCAAATTTGCACCTCAAGATTTGGTGTTTATAGGCGGTCAAACGCGTTGGGCTAAATCGGGAAAGTTGCCAAACTCACACATGGTTTAAATTTATTAATTGAATGGCCAGGAAGGTAGGTGACTGGGTTACCGGCGTGATTGCCGGAGGAAGCCGGTAAAGGGGAAACAGAAAGAGCGTGGGTGTCGGAGAGGAATGTTGATTATAAATAGAGTTCGACGTGGGTTCGGATTTATGGAGAATTTTAAAGATGGAATGCATAAGCGAGATTGATTCGATAATTTGGTCAGTTGATTAGGCGAAATTTGGAATTAACTATAAAAACATTGTTTAATTTGTAGCTTGATTTACGGTGCTCTAATATGTGTTGAAATGGAAACTTCAAAATTTGATTTCAATATATATTTATAGTCAAGTCAAGATGAAAGTGATAACATAAAGTTTTTTTTTTTTTTTGATTTACATTCATCCAACGTATGAATGAATGAATACATGATATGTATTGTGTTTTTGTTCTATGGTGCTTTCTCTATTATTATAATTATGTTTTGAAATAAATAAAATTTAGACATGGTTAGTCTTGTACAAAAAGTTTAATAATTGGGATAAATACGCAATGTTACAGTCTCCCCTACTTTTGGGAACTTCGTCCCGAAGTTATAAAATAATGCAGGTTAAGGGTAGTTGGGTGAATGTTTGGACGTCAACCGCTTAGCTTGTCAAAATTTTTATAGGTGCTACGATAAAGTGTTTCAAATGATGGGATGATATGTATGAGTTATAAGGTGAAGTGAATAGGAATAAAAGTTGGATTACGTGGGTCCGAACAAATTAGGAGGGTAAGGTCTGTATAAATGTACTAATCCTACGCATGTTTTGATTGACTAAAATGAATTACCAACTACTAGGGTTTGTAATTGGGTATCTACCGAAAACCTTGATAGAATTTCACACTACCTTAACGTACCTGTAAATTCATGATTACGTTCCGGACCGCAATCATCAATTTACCTTACATTAGGGTTTTGTGTCCTTCTATGACTCTAACACACATGTAAGTAATGCAAAAATAATCTTGTGGTTGAACCTTTGTATCAATGAGTATAATAAATCTTTATATCGTAAAGTGTATCAAAAAATGAGTCCAACTGTTAGCAGGAAGAAGACTTCTACCAGTCAGTGAGTAAGAACCTCTACCGATTGTTGAGCAGGTACGATAGCCTCTACCAGTCGTTGAGCAGGTTGTAGGGCCTCTACCGACTGTTGAGCAGGCATGATGACCTCTACCAATCATTGAGTAGGTTATTTGGTACTCTACAAACTGTTGAGCAAGTACTCCATCCTCTATTAGTTGTTTAATTAAGTGTACCAATTAATTCACACATAAATTGCAAATTGATAATATGTACATGTAAGCAATCAAGTATCAAGTATAGCATGCGAGTTGAAATAGAGTTGCCCTAGACAAGGTTAATGACTCTAGGCGTGTCTTTAAAAAAAAATGTAGAGGGGAGAAGTTTAAAATAAAATTGGCCCGAAGGTAATATGATTTAAGAAGTAAAATATGTAATATGTTGTAAAGAGAAATATATGATTTGGGTTGGATGTTAAAAAATAATTAAACAAGCGGATAATATTACAAGTTTGTAAAATGAAATATGATTGTGAGATCCATAAATGTTTCATGAAATTTAGGCTAACGAGGGGATTATATAGGGAAGAAAATAGATTTGAAGTGCAAGATTTTTTTTTTTTCAAATCTTAGAATTTAAATGAGAGTGAGAGGGTATAAATGAAAATGAAATACAAAGATTGTATTCATTTGTCCACGTATATACGAAAACGTTGACTTATCAAGAAAGATCGGATCTAAGCCCAGTGAATTTGCCATATTAAACTAGGAGTACATTAGGATTGCAACAAGTGAAAGAGAGTGTAGGCAAGACCAAGCTAGGGTAAGAATAAGGAGGAGGATAGGGATAGAGATAAGGATAAGGTAGAGCTACAAGCAACTAAAGCAAGTACTGATTAAAGTCCTAAGGCTATAGACTAGATTATTTTTCTAATAACCTAATTCCCTATAACCAAGGCTCTGATACCAATCTGTAACACCCCAACCGATGGCGGAAATATCGAGGTGTCACGTATAAATGATTGTTCAGTAGCTCATGGTAATACATATGTTTAAATAATCCCTTATTTCATTATAATATTGAATTACATTAAAATTCTAATACATCAAACAAACAAACGAAACTTAAAACTTCAAATAATTCCTCATGCTAGCTCTAGACTTCAAGCATCAATATTTCCTGTTGAGTTGGAAAAATGGGGGGGGGGGGGGGGGGTCAACTAGAAGTTGGTGAGAATACATAAGCCATGTCAAGCAATTAAGTTTAAGAATAAAAGTTTAGCAATTCATATGTCTATCGTAAGTTTAAGTCTACATGAATAAACATGGTATGTTGAATCGACATAATCAAACCTCCGACTAGTTTAGGTCCATCCCGTCATCCACGGTTCACCTTAATAATATGTTGGAACGATAATAATCACCCACGCTACCTGTGTAGGAGGTACACGTATCCGGGTGGGATTGTCAATCCAATAGATCTATTATTGAGTATCGCCGGCTTGGCCATAGCTAATGATTATGTAATGTTGAAACTCGTTGAAACTGTTGTTGTTGTCTAAATCATGAGGCATTAAAGTTTACAACTGGACATGCATGTAGAATTGCTTAAGTATAATGTTGCAAGTATGAAGAATTGCATAAACATGGTTACGTAAACTCACAGTTTTCGTAATAACTTGAAATGTGTCGAACCGCGATGTTGGAATTAGAATTATCCCAAACGATTAACCTAAAGGAATAAATAATTTATAAGGGAACGAACTTAAAGTCTAGTATTAGGTGCTTAGGGTTTGTAGACTAAAATTTGGGGATTCTAGGGTTCTAAAAGCACTTTGGGGAAAATCGATGGGTTACATTTAATAAGAAAAATGTATTGTTTATAAATGACGGTTATATAAAATAAAGATCTAAGTATTTGATTAGAAAATTTGTTTATATGATTCCATTTTTATTTTAAATATACGTATGTATATAACAAAAATTAAGAACTTACATATTTTAGTATGGCAAAAACATGGTTTTTGATATCATTGAAATATGCACAGCCATTGACGTTTGTTACAATATATATATATATATATATATATATATATATATTGAATGACAAAGGGAGGTTATCTTGACTTAGCACATGAATAAAAGACCATCGAACCAAGCTTGTCGTTTTGTATATAAACCCATGTTCTTGTTCTCCTATTTCCCCAAAATATATCAAACCATAGTATCCCAAAACATCAAAATTTGATCTATGCGATCACCGATTTTAAATCAAATATTGGGGCTTTTAAAATATAAGATCAAATTGAAACAAGGACACATGCAACTTACATACCGACTGCGAAGGACTCGGGGAAGTTAAATGATGACCGGAGCTTGACGGTTTCGGCGTGTCCCAACGTCACCGAGAGGCGAACCTTAAGAGGAACAGGTATTGAGGTTTTAGTGTTGAGAGGTTGTGTGTGGTTTAAATACTAACACCGATCAGTTGAACCGCGTATAACCGTGATTTTAGCGTCAAATTTGCACCTCAAGATTTGGTGTTTATAGGCGGTCAAACGCGTTGGGCTAAATCGGGAAAGTTGCCAAACTCACACATGGTTTAAATTTATTAATTGAATGGCCAGGAAGGTAGGTGACTGGGTTACCGGCGTGATTGCCGGAGGAAGCCGGTAAAGGGGAAACAGAAAGAGCGTGGGTGTCGGAGAGGAATGTTGATTATAAATAGAGTTCGACGTGGGTTCGGATTTATGGAGAATTTTAAAGATGGAACGCATAAGCGAGATTGATTCGATAATTTGGTCAGTTGATTAGGCGAAATTTGGAATTAACTATAAAAACATTGTTTAATTTGTAGCTTGATTTACGGTGCTCTAATATGTGTTGAAATGGAAACTTCAAAATTTGATTTCAATATATATTTATAGTCAAGTCAAGATGAAAGTGATAACATAAAGTTTTTTTTTTTTTTGATTTACATTCATCCAACGTATGAATGAATGAATACATGATATGTATTGTGTTTTTGTTCTATGGTGCTTTCTCTATTATTATAATTATGTTTTGAAATAAATAAAATTTAGACATGGTTAGTCTTGTACAAAAAGTTTAATAATTGGGAAAAATTCGCAATGTTACACTATGCTTTTCCATAACACTAACATAAGTAATACAAGAAACAATGCGTGCAACCAAAATGTGTTAAGTAGTAGATACTGCTCAAGTATAAGATGCGGTTAGTGTAACACCCCAACCGATGGCGGAAACATCGGGATGTCACGTTGTGATGATTGTTCAGTAGCTCATGGTGAATAATAATTTCATTAAATGATTTAAATAATTTACATACAATGATTCTACAAGAATTCGTACATCAAATTGAATAAGACTATGCACACATATCTTCAAGCAAATCTTCAAGCAAGTAGAACCTGAAACATGTTAAGTTTGAAAATATTTTGGGTCAACAAAAGTTGGTGAGAATACATAGGTTATTGAAAAATAATTGGTAACAATAGTTTGTACAACATTCAAAGTTGTATGATGATAGAGTATGATACCGACATGTAGCAATGCGTCTTTGTACAACCAAACCTTGTGTCGACTGATGACTAACTCGCAAGTTAGTTAAATGTTATTACTGTTATCGATCATCCCTGAGTCTATGCGGGGGATGGGTTTGTCAGACCTATAGCGCTATAATCTAAACAGGCGGCTTGATCATTGTTAATGATTGTACTGTGTCTTTTTGTTACAGTCAAATGATAGAATGATGATGTAATTGAATCACAAGTAAATATGAGTAAATGATAGTATAAAATGTTGGAACATGTTTCACCCCAAAAATAGTAAAAAAAATAGAGAAAAGGGGCTATGTAAACTCACCTTAGCAAAACGTTATCTCTTGGAAAATAGTGTGTTGCCCAATGTATCAAGTATCACCCTATAATGAGGTAATATATATGTCTAAGTCTACCATGTCTATAAATGTATAAGTTTCTAGGGCTTCGAATTTGGGGATATCCAATTGTTGAATTTTAAAATGTTGATTTAATAAAGGGAAATTTGATAATTAAATAAATGAAAGTCTTTTTATAAAATTTGAATTTAGAATGCCCACAATAATGTGTTTGAAGTATAAAAATAATTTTTATAAAATTATTTCTTTTAAAATAGATTTTTAAATCTATTTATTACAAATTGCCAAAATTAAATTTTAATTTTCAAAAATACAAAAATTAAAGAATTATTATATTAAAAATCATATTTCTGTTCTGAATATTTTAAAATAAATTGTATAAAATTTTGGTGCAAAAATAATGAAAATTGAATTTATTATGATTTAATTATGATTAAAACTAACAAAAATTGATTAAAAATATAAAATAAATGATTGTTCTGATTTAAAAATCATTTCAGTGAAGTTCAACATTGTACAAACATAGGATAAATTTTGTAGAATTTAATAAAATTGTTTTGATATTTTAATGGATTTTTATAAATATAATGGAATAAAATTGATTTATTTATTAAATATATTAAATAAATTAATTTTTGGAAACCAAAAGTTGTGAGTGAGAGCTTTACATCAGATTATCTAAAAATAATTTTTTTAGAATTATTAAAAGAGTTTTAATAAATTAAAATGAATTTATAAAATTTTAAGTAATAAAGGTAAATTCTTGATTGTTTTAGAAGAACAAATAGAACAAAGCATAAAAAAAATGCTACACCCGGGACTCGAACCCGCGTGGATCCGTAGTCGAGCCACAGACACAACCACCTGGTCTGGACCGGTGGTTGTGTTTGTTTCTTGTTTATTAAATACAAATAACGAAAAAGAAAATAGTGTTCTTCCCCAAATTATCAATCTCGTGCCCTAGAATTCTTGATTGATCAAAAATCACGACATTAACCCAATTAATCATGGGGTTAATGTCGTGCATAGGCCGACTAACAAATCCCACACAAGAAATAATACTTACAATAACGATTTGACACAGAATTGCTCGGCCAAAACTCTGGTCAATTGTTGAACAGAAATCAACGAACCAGGGGTTTTTAAGAGAAATTAGTGATGAAGAGGGATTATTCGGCGAGTATAAGGGGTCCAGAAGAAATCAATTTATAGGGTGATGATCTGTTTCCTTGAATTGGCAAGTTTGACTATGTGTTTAAGTCCATACGCGTAATTATTAATTGGTGGTCAATTGGTTGGTAATTAGCGTGTATACAGATCATAAGAGGCCGATAATCAAGTAAACATTCCAAAATTGGATCAATCACGCGTTGATTGATGATAATTAAAATGGCCGAGCATCACAGTTGACTCTTTCGTAGTCAACTGTCATAATACAACACATCATATAATTATAAATGGTTGGGTTAGAAACAGATAAGGCTTCTAGATCAGCTGGTTGTGAGGGTGAGTGTGTGTGTGGGTTGTCCCGGGTTCGAAACCCGTCTGAAACAATTATCACTTTTTTTGTTTTTTAGATGGGCCGGCTCATGGTCTTGGGCCTGTTTCTAGGTGGGCTGAGGCTTGGGCTAAGGAGGGTGGGTTTGGTTTGGGTTAATGGTTTAGCTAAGAATGGTCATAGTTGGTGTTGGTTTATGGTAGGCCTAGATGAAATTTTCATCTATATTATTATTATTATTATTATTATTATTATTATTATTATTATTATTATTATTATTATTATTATTATTATTATTATTATAAATCTTTGTTTATAAATATATATATACATATAAATAATGATAAAATTAGTCGTTTAAATCCAAATTATTGGTAACGTATCATTATTAAATGCGTAATGTTACAGTTAGAGGTTCTTCCCCTTTCAGGTTCACCTTTTAACCGTAATGAGATTAATGTGTAAGTATAAGACATGATTAGGGGTTCTTCACCTTTCGGGTTCACCCTTAACCGGTAAATTTTTGTTCACATCATTGGGCTCTAAACAACCATATTGATAAACACTGAGGATTATACCGTTCCCCTTGGGTTAGAGGAATACTCTGAACCGAGTCAAACATGGGAACTGGCTTAGATCTCATACGAGCTATCAATTAGTATGTTCGTTGGTCATGATGATGAACAAAATAATGTAAAATATAACAGGGTTTTGCTCACAACAAAAAAAAAATATGCATACCAAATATGCGTTCATGTAAGTATATAAGTATAGCATAAAATTTCGATTGAAAGAATAGCATAACGTAAATCGAGTAAATCGCACAATTTGCACAAAATGAAAGTAAACGAGTTAAATTAATGCTCAAAACTAGTGTTGTAAGAATAACTACTAATAACTAGTGCGAGAATAGTTGCGAATAACGCGTGAAAATAACTACCAACAAAAGAATAATACAAAAATAAAAAGATAATGTACGAACGTAACTATAAATAGAATGGTGTAAAAACATAATGAAATTTACTGTAAATGAAAGTGCGCAGAACAGACGTATAGTCTACTGGTATGAGGATAACTTTTTGGAAACCGAAGAATGTTTTAAGTTCAAAACAGGTTCACTTGAAAAGATTTCGTAGGTACACATTTTCATGTGTTTACAATAAGTCGAGTTTGAAAAGTGTTATAAGGTATTTTATTAGTTGCAAATTCCTCCCAAAAACATATATTGGATACGTTATATGAAAACATGCAGATTTACATTTGATTTGTAAAATATGCAATGCAAGTTTATAAAATGCAAGATGAAACCATTTCATGAAGTGTGTGTAAATCTAATGTGTTTCAAAAGACCAAGATTTAAAATGATGTGAAGGTTGTGAATGATCCCAGATGCCTTGACGAATTTTGGAAAATAAAATTTTCTGTATTTAAACATTTCTTTAACTTGTGGGTTGAAAAGTCAGAAATTTTTATTTGTTATGAAATGTTGAGAAAATCGAAGTGTTACCCGTTAGGACTGGGTAAACTTGAAACCTTTTAAATTTTCAAACTTTTACGAAATTTATACATTGAAAGATCATTTATTTGCAAGATCGTTAAGGCATCTCTTTGGGCTCATAGCGGGCTATTTGTTTCAAGGAACAAGGTGTATGAAAAGTGTGTTCTAATTTGGCGAATAGGCTTTGTGAAAAGACTTATAGAATAAGTTGTCAAATTAATCATTTTAGAGAGTAGTGTACTAGTGCGTATCGTGTAGGTAGGCATTTATGTATGAGTTTAGTCTGACTAAGAAGTTCTAACTAATGGTAGTTGGCTATGGCTTAGGAGACTGGGTGCAGCAATATTAGTATTAGGTATATGAGGATATACTGTGACTTCGATCAAGTAAGTTTGTAAACATGAAGGTATAAAACAGGTTGAAATAATAAGTTTGGAAAAACCATGTTCATTTTTAACTGTATGATGATGCAACATTCCTAAAATCAGGATGTGATCAAAGTTAAACACAGAGTTTAAAACTTAAGTCGTGGGTAAAAATGTTTTAACGCAAAACGAGTAATACCTTATAGTGTAAAAAATCATGAGCATAAGTGAAATAGTGTAAGCTTTAATGCGATAATATATCGAACAAAAGTTTTAGTAATGATGATAAGGGATTCAAAAGCGAATGATCAATGAATAATGGCATATGAAACATCAAGTGATTAAATGGAATCTTCAAATGATAAACAAACATAAATATCAATGATATAAAACATTGGAATTGTTTCCATAGGAAATTTTGACTAACTAAAGTAATTGAAATGTTATTAGCGACTTGTGGGGCGTACTTTAGCCTATAAGTGAATGCTCATCCCGAGAGTTCCCAGGTCGGCATAGGGGTCCCTCGTCTGATTGTGATTTATGCGAAATGCCAGGCCTAGACAGAAAACTCAGGATACAGGCACTCACCCTTCTAGATTGCACGTACCCCATCACTACTAAATTCCAAAACTTTAGCGAGATTAAAAACGAGATGCAAAAATAGATCATTGAGATTTGGATTTCACTCCTAACTCAAAGATGTATTTCATAATTGAAAACGATTGTGGAATGAAACCAATCACTAAGTTAAGGATATCACTCCCAGCTTAGTGGTTGAGTTCCTTTTTGAAGGAAATACTCTTTGAGGTGTGGATGTCACTCCTATCTCAAAGATATATTCCTAAGATATATAACATATAGAGGAGTGAAACTAATCACCAAGGTATGGATACCACTCCTAACTTAGTGATATCATATCGTTTGTGACATACGAGTGTCTTCTTCTTTAAACAACACACCGAAAGAATAACGAGAAAGAATCATAGCGAAAATATCTTGAAAGAAAATAATAGGATAAAGAGAAATAAACACGAGAGGACTCGTGAATGTAAGCTTGGTTATAGACTAGGCTAAAAGGCATTCTAATAACATAATTCCCTATAACCATGGCTCTGATACCAATCTGTTAGAAGACGTAGGCCATCAGACCCAGGTAGGAAGACGAACCTGTTAGAAGACGTAGGCCATCAGACCCAGGTAGAGATACAATGAGAGTGTGTAGCAAAAAGTATCCACTCTTAGTAGGGGACATGTACATAAATGACTATTAATACATATATACATACATACATATATACATATGTACACATCCCTAATCATGATTTCCCAATGTTTGGCGGTGACAGGCATAAATTTGTGCTTAGACAATTTAAGCATCAGATTGATCCCCTTTTATCGACGGTTTGTCACGCATATTCAAAATGTTCAGCCAGACGGTAACTGTGGGTTCCGATCTGTAGCTTTGGCTTTGGATATGGAGGAGGAAGACTGGGATTTGATCCGCCACGTTCTTAAAGAAGAGATGATGGGTCAATACCATGAGGATTGGTACGAGATTTTGAACGGATTCTACGATAACGGTTTCGCCCGCATATACTCGTCTTTAGATTGGACGGGAGTCGGGAATACACCCAATTCAAAGTGGATGGAGATGCCTTTGACTGGATTACTGATTGCTCAGGCATTTGGTGTGGTCCTTCAATTCTTCAGTTCTCTTGGAGCGAGCACATTCTTCCCTATTCACAGTCATCCTGAAAGCGTGCCAGAACATCGGGTCATTTCGATAGCCTCGTGAACGGCAACCACTTCATCATGCTTAAGCTAGCAGACGACGCTCCGATGCCTTATCCGAGTGGAGCCTGGACGGGTTGGGTAGATGTAAATCACAACCCATGGTTAGCACTATACAAGGATCGTCTTGATGAGGGGCGTAGGCTATCTCAAACAGATCCAGAGTGGTTTGACCTAACTGTTTGTCCTGATTCTTCTGATAGTTCGGTGTAAATTTGTTTTTATAATGTATAGTGATTTATTAAGTACATTTTTTTATTTTTATTATTATTTTACATATACAATATGAAATGAAAACGTTCTTTTATAAAAAAAAAACCTATACCACCTAATTAAAACTAACAAAAGTTAAAAAAAAAAACAAAACTTCTACTGGGCCGTAGAGGGCTCTATGGGCCGTAGAAGGGATTTAGCTACGGGCCGTAGAGACCTCTACGACCCGTAGGCTTCTGGAACAAGGTCATAGAGACCATCTATGGCTCGTAGAGGCCATTGAGTCTACGGGTCGTAAAGCCCTTTATGACCCGTAGACAAAAAGTTTTTGGTTTTTAAAAACTTTGTAAAGTTTATAAATATAATCAGTAGTTTTTAAAAAAAAAATATGAGTCTACGACTCGTAGAGGTCTCTACGGGCCGTAGACGAGGATTTTTTTTTAAAAAAAGTTTGGGTTTTCAGTTGTATGTTATATTTAATTTTTCTGGATATTTTTCCAGCAAACTGGTAGCCCAGATGGTCCTCATTGTGTCTATAAGTTTGTATGTGTGTGTGAGAACTGATAGCCCAAGATCGATCCTCGTCCAAACCGTTTTTTTTAAATTTTGTTTACCTACGGGCCGTAGAGGCCTCTACGGGCCATAGGTAAACAGTTTAAAATGAAACTTTCTGAAACAGACGAGCCATTTGCCCCAAATCAAAAGAAAACCAAATTCCCCAACCCTAACCCCCCTCTGCCCCCTTCGACCAAAACCACCACCACCACCACTTCCTTCTCCACCACTGCAACCACCACCACCACCCTAATTCACCACCACCATTGCCTTCTCCACCAAAGATCCGAAGGAAAAACCGGTATTTTTTTTTCTTTTTGTTTATTTTTCTTTTTCTTTTTTTTCTATTTATATTGTTTAGATAGTTGTGGTGGTGGGGTGGGGTGGGGTGTGGTGGTGGTGGTAGGCTATTGTGGTGGGGTGGGTGGTGGGGTGGGCTGTGGTGGTGGGGTGGGTGGTGGGGTGGGCTGTGGTGGTGGTGGGGAGGGCTGTGGTGGTGGGGTGGGGTGGGGAGGGCTGTGGTGGTGGGGTGGGTGGTTGGGTGGGTGGGCTGTGGTGGTGGTGGTGATGGTGGGGAGGGCTGTGGTGGTGGTGGTGATGGTGGGGAGGGCTGGGGTGGTGGTGGTGGTGGTGGGGTGGGTGGGCTGTGGTGGTGGTGGTGATGGTGGGGAGGGCTGTGGTAGTGGGGTGGGTGGGCTGTGGTGGTGGTGGGCTGTTGTGGTAGTTTTGGCGATTCTTTTGAAACGCCAAAACTAATATAGTTTTGGCGATTGTTTTGAAACGCCAAAACTATATTAGTTTTGGCGTTTCTTTTGAATCGCCAAAACTAATATAGTTTTGGCGATTCTTTTGAAACGCCAAAACTAATATAGTTTTGGCGATTCTTTTGATTCGCCAAAACTAATATAGTTTTGGCGATTCTTTTGAAACGCCAAAACTATATTAGTTTTGGCGTTTCTTTTGAAACGCCTTAATTATAGAAACGCCTAACTAACTATAAATTCTTTGATTTTGCAGTTATGGCAGATTATGAAGACGAGGACTACGTGAATGAGGAGGAGCAGGAGGATGAGCCCGTGGTCCAGGGGGCGCCTGCCATGGCAGGGGGTGACTTTCAAGGCTGGGAGCATTGCAAGTTTCTACGCTACGACTACCCGAATCCAAGATTTCAGAGGTTGAGGAAAAAGAAGATAGAAAAGGCGAGGGGGATTTCTTGGGACGCGCTTCGGGACACTAGGGGGGATGCAGAGGCGATTGCCCGAGAGTGGATCCCGGAAGGGAGCCCATTGGACAGGTTTCTCGGGGACTTTTGCGTGCCGTCCCATCGGCCGTTGGTGATAGAGTTCCTATCCACCTTTCGCTTTCGGCCCCCCACCGAAGGATCGTCGGGCGCCGGATCGTCGGGCCGCCCACTGCGGGATGTCGAGTTTTCCATACTCGGCGTTGAGTATGGTTATTCCCTAGATGAGTGGGCTACGCACAACCAGTGGTACATTCCCGACGAGCTTGTAGAGGTATTAATATTATTTATTTTTATTCTTTTTATTTTTGTTTTTGTTCTTATTCGAAATGTTAATGATAATGATAATGTTCAGGATGTCTACAGTAGAGGTGTGATTACTGTTGCTGATGACGTACCACTATTGCATACTCATCGGCAGGCCGATTGCCTTGCATCGGTGCATGGCTGAGTACTTTGCCGCCTTCCCCCATAAGCCGTTGAAGGGAGGCATCGCATGCGGGGGGGTCATCAGCAAGATTGCCGAGCGCTGCAATGCCCAGATGTATTTCGATTATGTTAATCGGAATCAGTTTCCGCCACTACCGCCCAGGTATTTCGGTCATTTTTATTATTATTATTATTATTATTATTATTATTATTATTATTATTATTATTAATGTTTATGTTATTGTTTATTTGTTTCAGCCTAATAGGTCAACCCACGATGAAAGCTATGGGTTGTGTGGCGAAGAAGGCGAAGACGCCGGATCAGCCAGCCTTCCACTATCTGATTGCTCAGGATGGCGGGGAGTTTGTGCATGAGCCGTTGGTACATCAGGGCCTTGGAGGTATTATTATTATTATTATTGTTGTTGTTGTTGTTGTTGTTGTTGTTGTTGTTGTTATTATTATTATTATTATTATTATTATTATTATTATTTGGGAACTTGTAGACAACTTGTGTTGTCTGGTTTGCACGAAAACAGGGGAAACTCTGCCAAATTTTTTTTTATAAAATCCTGGATTATTATTATTATTATTTATTAATTATTATTTGTTATCCATTGCAGGTGATGCTGTGGAGGTCGGGTTGCAGTTTGTTGCTGAGCAGGAGGGGGGCGGTCTGAGGGACGTCGAGATGCCTCATCAGCAGCCTGAGGATGTGCAGATACCGGCGCGCGTTTATCACTCTCTTAGGTTGCCTGCTGATGTTAGGGCGGACGTTCGTGCGGCTGCCGAGGAGGCTGTCGAGATGCGTGTGTGGCGTCAGCAGATGGACACCTGGCGTCAGCAGCAGGACACCTGGCGTCAGCAGTAGGACACCGATATGCGTCAGTGGCGTGATCGGCAGGACGACGCGATGTGCTGGTTGATTGCTAGCCAGCAGGATATCTATCGCCACCTGGGCATGCAGACTCGTGTCCCACCGACTATAGGGACCAGCACGCACGAGCCCGTGACGTCCTCGCAGCAGCCCAAGACGTCTTCGCAGCAGCCCGGGACGTCGCCGCCGCCTGACTCTACGATGTTTTATTTCTGATCATCTTATGATTTAAACAATCTTTATTTTGAACGCTTCTGTTAACGTTTAGTTTTATCTTTTTGCGTATATAAACGATTAGTTTTATTTTGAACGCTTCTGTTAACGTTTAGTTTTATTTAAACAATCTTTATTTTACACGCTTATCGAGACGACATTGGTTTATATTGGTTTATATTATAAACAATTGTGTTCACGTTTTACATGCTTGTGTTAATGTTTTTCACGCTCGGGATTAATTATTACATAATTAAAATGATTTAAAAAAAAAACCCCCTCTACGGGCCGTAGAGGGTGCCTAAGACTGGTTTATGTTATATTAAAATTTTCCAACTAAGAAACCAGCGAACTGGTAGCCCAGATGGTCCCCATATACGAAATAAGACTTTGTGTGTGTGTTTGTGTGATAATGTGCCTAAGATCGAACCTTGTCCCAAACGTTTTTTGTTTTTTTTTTGTCTACGACCCGTAGAGACCTCTACGGGCCGTAAGCAACATAAAACATCCATCTCTTCCTTCTTCATTCTCAAAATTAATAAGACTTCTTTTACGAGCCGTAGAGGACTCTACGGCTCGTAGAAGAAGTAAAAAATGGGCTCTACGACCCGTAGAGGCCTCTACGGGCCGTAGAGGGTTGTGTGAATAAAATCTAACCTTGTGCAAATAGTGGGAGCCTTTCTAAAATTATCAAAAGGCTTTTTTTTTTTATAGTCATACATCTTAAATGTAGCCGTTTTTTGAGCCACCTATTGAAAATGGTCTTAGTTTGGAAACCTAACAGAGATTAAATATGGATGGACCTAAAAGGAAAAACCGAATCTATACACATTAAGGATGGACAATGGGACTATTATACAAGATAATAAGACGGTTTAAAAGTAAAACGGTGTATAAGAGCTTTCTTTGAAAGGAGTGGTTTAACTCATCAAAAAAAAAAAAAAAAAATGTGTTTAGGACATTTAATGAGGGTATGTGTAGTGGCCCCCGTTGTGAGGCGTTTTAACCCCTATAGCGCCGGGGAACACCGCCCCCCCAGGCGCTATAGGGCGTTTTGGGTGGGCAGAGTTATGTGCATAGCAGGCGTTTTCATGCGTTGGGAAGAGAGAGAGGTTTGAATGCTTTTGACCGGGCTTTGATCGAGGTTTTGAAAAAAAAAAAACTTAATTTTTGTTTTATAAATATACATACACACACTTGATCAAACCACCACTACACAAACACACACACAACACTTGAGAGCAAAGCACTACAAACACACTTTCAAGGCTATATCATGAATCCTTTCGGTCGAGGTTTCGGGTTTGGTTCCCAAACCAGTGGCGACAACACCCGACCTATAGCTCCGGGTTCGAGTTCAATCCCGCAAAGTTTCACGAATCTCTTAAACCAACCGTATGGTTGGGACCCGAACATGTATAATGTTAACATGGGAGGGAGTTTTGGGATGCCCATAGGAGGTGGGTTTGGCCAAACACAAGTGTATGGGTCATCCCAAATGTTCGGCTCTTCAAATGCTTGGCAAGAGTCGGTTCCGGAGACACAAGGTCCGGTTGAAGAGGAAGAGCCCGTGCGAGGCAAAGCACCCGCCCGACGCCACACAAGAAAAGAGACGGGCGGTCGTGCGAAGAAAAACGTTATACCATGGACCGACCACGAGTTGTACTCGTTAACCCGAGCGTGGGTTGACGTGTCGGAGGATCCTGAAGTCGGTAAGATATATATATTTTTTGGTAATGTTATTTTTTATTTCATATAGTTTTCTAAACCGGTACTTATTTATATTATTGGTTTGTTTTTTCAGCCAACTACCAATCCAAAGGCGATTTTTGGAAAAAAATACGGGCAATATTTTTTGAACTCTCTGGTAAAGGAGAGGGCTACCGGGAGAACGACTCGATATCGGGCAAGTGGACCGATATCAACCAAAAATGCACCAACTTTCAAGGCATTTACAAGCGCACCCGGTACGGGTGGAAAAGTGGGCAAAGTGACGAGGGTATTTTTTTGGCGGCTTTGGAAGAATACAACCAGACATACGGGAATTTCCCGTACGTGAAATGTTGGCGCATGCTGAAAGACTGCACCAAATGGCACACCGTCCGCCCAACGGTTGGAACTTCTTCCTCTAGGGCCAAAAATACGAGGCCTTCAAAAAAGTCGAGGACCTCTGACTCGGTTGACCCCGAAACGCCTACGTCTGACGCGCGTTATGTCGACCTCAACTCACCAGAAGAAAATCCCTATTTTGCAGGGGAGGAGGGGGCGGAGGAGCTACCTCGTCCCCCCGGTCGACGGGCTGCTCGAGCCGCACGGACGGAGTCTTCGTCGGGGGTGAACCAGTTAATCCCGTCATTTGCTGAAATGAACCAGCGGCTCCAAGACTTACGGGACATCGGGGCTCAGCGTATCCAAGAAAACCGAGAGGTGGTTGACATCATGAGGGAACGACAGTTTGAACGTGATTTTGCTTTTTACACGGCAAATCACGACCACCTAGAGGGGACAGCGTTGGAAATGGCTTTGAGCCGAAAGGCTAAAATCGAAAAAAAAATATAACCTTTGAGTATTTTTATCTTTTATTTAGGGTTTGTAATTTTTTTTTAGTATTTGTATTTTTTTTGTTTTAGTATTTGTAATTTTTTTTATTTTTAATGAAATATTATTAAGTATTAAATATTCTTATTTAAATAAAAAACAATAATTAACCAATCATTACCAATCATTTATAACCTCCACATAACCCCCTTCCCACTACACCCTCTTTTTCCATAACCCCAACATAACCCCTTTTCTATTACTTTTTAATATTTTAATCCTATAACCCCCACATAACCCTCTACCACTACACATACTCTAATATTAGATGATGTCCATCAAATTATTAAAAGTGTTCTGGGTTTATACACCCTGTAAAATCACATTCTGGGGGTGTGACATCACATTTTAAGTATGTGACAGCCTCCTATTGGTGTGTCATATGGGTCATGATGTATGCTTCCTAATTAGGTGTATGATTCATAAATAATTGATCTCTTAACCGTTTACCAATATGAAAATCAGGTATATTAATATTTTATACAATTTTGAGTTTATCATAAACTTCAAATAAACATATGAAATGTTTAAAATTTTAAATAAACATTTGATATTCCAAGTAGTGTTCTTTTAGGTAAGTTCATTTTCGAGTAATGAAATCCCAGCATTTAGTTTTCAACCACATAAAATTTATAGACGTGAGTATAGCTGATATCTGATGTAGGGATACATGTGAATTTGGCTAGTAATTTTAACGGATATTCAATGAATATGAGGCATAATTTAATAGTGATGAAACTATAGTTAATTATCAAGACAAATTGTAATATAGTGTGGGATAAAGCCCCCTATAAGGGTTTTATTAGGTCACTTAAACGTCGCGTAGATTTTAGGGTAATAATAGGTGCCGTCCAACACTTATAGCCCAGTTGGTTGAGGGCCTAAAGTTTCCTATGGGAGGTTTGGGTTCAATTCCCACTAGCTATATTTGGAGGACATTGGTGGAGGGGAAATGATGGATGACCCGGCCATTGGCTTGGGTTCGAGTCCTGATCCCGACCGGTTTTACCGATTATTTCACTGACGTGCTTTCGGGCGAGTGAGTGGTCGGGTTTTCCCAGGAATTGGTGGCAATTGGTGGCCCGGGTACTCTCGATTACCTGATTCGCCAAAAGGGTGCCCGAGAGTGCTCGGAATTGATTCGTTGGCCGTTAAAAAAAAAAAAAAGATAGGTGCCCCTTTAACAACAATGAGATAGTATTTAGCGTCCAGCTTAAAAAAAAAAAAAAAGAAAAGCTGATTAGTTGAATAATAGTAGGCCTCACAAAGTCATGTTTTAAAGCCAGCAACCCTATAAGGGTATGTGTAGTGGGCATGTTATGATGGCGTTTTAAGCCTCGATAGCGCCGGGAACACCGCCCCCTCCGGCGCTATGGGGCGTTTTAGGGTTGATTGGTTATGCTCATAGCGAGCGCTGTGTTATTATTATTATTATTATTATTATTATTATTATTGTTGTTGTTGTTGTTGTTGTTGTTGTTGTTGTGTTTGTGTGTGTGAAAGAGGAAGAGAAAGAAGTGAAGAGGAGGAGGAAGAAGAAGAAGTGAAGAAATAAAGAAGAAGAAGTGAAGAAATGAAGAAGAAGATGATGGAGAAGAAGAAGTAGGTGGGGAAGGGGTAGGTGGGGTGGGTTATTATTTTTTATTTTAATTAATATTATTTTTAATAATAAATCTTATTTTTTATTATTGTTTTTTAACTTAAAGAATTTCTTTTATTATTATTATTATTTTTTTTAATTATTATTAGGTATTTAATATATTCTTATTTAAATAAAAAACAATAATTAACCAATCATTACCAATCATTTATAACCCCCACATAACCCCCTTTCCACTACACCATCTTTTTCCATAACCCCAACATAACCCCCTTTCTATTACTTTTTAATATTTTAATCCTATAACCCCCACATAACCCTTCACCACTACACACACTCTAATAGGGCAGTGTTTGACCCCTGTAATTGTGATATGACATGGGACTCTACTCCACGTAATTACTATCATATTCAGCCGGGGAGTAAGTTGTCATACCTACTTTCATTATGTTGGTTATCTATATCTATACTATATTATAAAGGACTAGTGAGAATGCCCGCGCGTTACTGCGGGTGTAAAAAGTTTCCGAAAACTTCCTTTACCGACTTGTGTTTTAGCTAATGATTTCTTTTGACAGAGCTTATTGGGGATGAAAAGTCCTCATTTTGGCGTAAGAGGTTGTTGAATGGTGACTATATTATTTCGCTTCCCGCCTACATTTACTTTCATATAAACTTTGCTTGAACTTCGGGATGATGTAAACTGCTCATTCTGGAAATATGTAGAATAAAATTCATTGGCAAGATTGATGGTGCTAAAGTACATCATAGATGTGGTAATTTTGACACATTTGTGTTTCATCTCCTATTGATTAAACGATGCAATTTTAAGTTGCACATCCGAAATAAGTCGAATATTTATGAAAACTTGTTACTGTGCGATCTTGTGGGGACGATAAATAATAAATCTTTGAATATTATAAACTTTAGACAATTTTTAACTAATTCGGCCAGTTTATCTTTCGAGCAACATTTTTTATGCTACCCATTTGATATAAAATAGAATCTAAATGGGTCAAAATTGCAATACATGGACCTGCACATGATTTGGATTACCCTAAGGTTGCTGCAATGTAGCAAGTTCACACAAGATCTCCTAAAAGCTTGACATGTTTGATTTCTCATTGGATGGCTCATTTTTTTTTTTTTTTTTGAAAGGTGAACTTCATTAAAAACGCTAACGGCCCTCAATCAAGGACCGGAGCCACACTAAACGTGGACCAATCTTTCCAAACCACATTTCTATACTTCGATCTAACTCTAACCCAAAGAAAAGACAAAGCTTTAACCTTAGCGACAATATCTACGACCTTGACTTCCACCCCATTGAAAACTTTGTCATGACGCGCGGTCCAAATAGCCCACAAAGCCACCATAATGATTCCTTGAATGATGTTTGTAGCATCTTTAGACCTCCTTCTTTGATTGAAAAAAATTAAATCCCCCACATCAAAAGGAAATAACGGATCTGTTGTGCACCAAGACGTGATAGCCATCCAAACCCCTAAAGCGATGCCACACCCGGTAAACAAGTGTAAAGTTGACTCGTCCCCAAAATCACACATTACATAAATAGAATTAGGTAACGCCACATTTCTTTTGATGAGAGCATCCTTTGTGGGAAGACCCATAGCCAAACGCCAAACAAACACCTTAACCTTCAAAGGAACCCAGGAGGCCCACCGAATAACCTGATCTTGAGCTGTATATCTGCGGCCTAATAACCTTTTCCGAAAATCAGCAACAGAAAAAACCCTCTCGCGGTTACCTTCCCACTTCCAAGAATCCTTGGAGCGGCCCAAGACCAAGCCTCCAATCTGCCCAAGAAGACTATGTAAATCGCCAGCTTCCTCATCAGAGAAAGAGGATCTTCTCCACAAACCTGCTGAACCTTTTTGCATACTATCTATAAACTGAGCAACTGAGATGTGTTTATCACTCGCAATAGAAAAAAGCCGAGGGAACCGGTGTTTAAAAGCCTGATTACCACTCCAAATATCAAGCCAAAAACTAGTCCCATCCTGAACCGTACACCGGAACAAAGAAGAAATCTCCCCCGAATGATGATCATAATTATCAAGGTAGGAAACCATAGCTTTCCAACCTCCCGACACATACTTATTAAACGGAAGCAACCCCCAATTTGTAGAACCCCCATGACAAGCGTCAATCACCTTTTTCCATAAACTAGAATCTTCAACTTTATGTCTCCAAACCCATTTCGTGACAAGGACTAGATTCAAATCCGCGAGCCGAGCAACGCCCAGCCCCCTGCCTTTATAGGACTAGCCACCACATCCCACGCCACCCAATGGATTTTCCAAACACCCTCATCCCCTCCCCCCCCCATAAAAACCGCTTCATGATACCCTCCATATCCTCTATCACCTTAACCGGGGCTTTGTAAAGAGACAAAAAATAAATCGGCAAACTGGACAGAACAGATTTAATGAGAATAAGCCTACCCCCTATAGACAAGGACCGAGCTTTCCAAGACTTCAATCTGTCTTTACATTTACCAATAACCGCGTCCCAATTCCGAATGCGATTCATATTGGCCCCAACTTTAATCCCTAGATAATCGAATGGGATAGACCCGAGCCGACACCCAGATAAACCAACCATAAAATTAGCTTCCTCGGCTGAGCAGTTAATAGCAAAGAAATTAGATTTATGGAGATTAATTTTAAGCCCGGAACAAAGCTTAAAAATCCGAAGAATCCTAAGCATAGACTGAAAATTATCCACCGACCACTTTCCAACAAGAAGGGCATCATCCGCATAAAGCAGATGATTGAGAACCGGCCCATTATTACCCACAGATAACCCGGTAAAGTCACCAATAGCCGTAGCTTTGTTAATCATCCAAGTAAAAGCTTCCATCACAATGAGGAATAAAAAAGGAGATAACGGGTCACCTTGTCTCAAACCTTTCTCACATTGGAACACAAAAGTAGGAGACCCGTTAACAAGAACCGAGGACCGGGCGGATCTTAAAATCCCATCCACCCACATACACCACCTATCCGGGAATCCCATTTGCTTCATAATAGAAATTAAGAAACTCCAATCCACATTATCATAAGCTTTTTGAAAATCTATCTTGAACATAAAAGCTTTTTGCCCTCTTTTTTTCAACCAAGCAAGCATCTCGTTAATAATAAGAGGGCCGTCAAGAATGAAACGGTCCGATAAAAAACCACTTTGCATCTCCGAAATAATGGTCTTAATCACCTTTTTAATTCTATTAGCCAAGATTTTTGAGATAACTTTAGACATAATACCAATCAACGTGATTGGTCGATACTCCTTTAAATCTGTCGGGTTTTTAATCTTTGGAATTAGAGTAATGAAAGAGGCACTAAAACCGTGGTTAACCTCCCCTGTATTGTAAAAGTCATTCATCAAACCGCAAAAGTCATTCTCGAAGAATGACCAAAAATGCTTCAAAAAGGTGAAGTTGAAACCGTCTGGCCCAGGCGCACGATCTCCACCACAATCAAAAACAGCCTGTTTAATCTCGTCTCTCAAAAACTCAAAGATAAGAAAGCTTTTGTCTTCGTCACTAAGAGTTTTTATACCTTCGCAGCATAGATGGGGCCTACCTGAAACATCAGAAGAAAACAAGTTGCGAAAAAACTGAAAAACATGTTTCTTAACCAGCGATGGCTTAGAAACCCACACCCCATCAACCATAAGACCCTGGATGTTATTTTTGGCCTTCCGACCATTAACAACCGAGTGAAAATAAGCTGAATTTTCATCCCCATGTTTCGCCCACCTAACACGAGACTTCTGTTTAACATCAAGGGTTTTTAAATGATCAACCAAGCCACGGTTTTCTTGCTCTCTTCATAAATCCAAACATCTTCTTCCTCCAGTTCAGAATCCTCCAAAATAAGTTCTAATCGCATGATTTCACCAAGCAATTCACTGTATTCATTGGACTCTTTTTTATCACTTTCATTTTTCCACTTCTTTAAGGCTTCACGTAGACGCTTAAACTTATCAGCGATAATAACCTCCGGCGAGCCTTCAAAAGACCCACTATCCAAAATATCAACTATTAACTCCTCACAACCGTCCCTCTCTAACCACGAGTTAAACCACCAAAATGGCTTGGGCCCGAAATTAGAATCCACCACCGATAGCAATAAGGGACAGTGATCAGATTTCTCCCGGGGTAAGGCCCGCAGAACCGCGTGAGGCCATTTATCCCAAAACCTCTTACAAACCAAAACCCGATCAATTTTACTAAATTTAAAACCTTTATCGGAATCAACCATATATGTGAACTTGTTTCCCCTCATCTTATATTCTTGCAAACCCATAGAATCCACAAAACAATTAAAATCACCAGCACTACCGGCATTGAAACATGAGTTCTTTCTATCTTCGGGATAACGAACAACATTAAAGTCTCCCAGCAAGACCCACAAACCTTCGTTATTCTGAATTATTTCCCCAAGTTTATCCCACAGATGCCTTTTTTGCACAACATTTTGAGGGCCATAGATATTAGCAATATTAATAACTGTATTATCCGAAACAAGGTTACCCACCGATATAAGAAAGTTCTGGTTCACAATAACTTCCTTTTTCACAAAGATTTTTTCATCCCAAATGTTAATCATCCCACCCGACCTCCCGGTAGCCTCGACAATATCAAAACCATAACCTCCAGACCCCCATAACCGATCAAAACGAATAGAATCAGAATTGGCTAATTGCATTTCTTGAATAGCCAAAAAAGAAGCTTTATTCTTATCCTTAAGACCTTTAACCCAATCAACCTTTAAATCCGCCCCTAACCCTTTCACGTTAATTGAAATAAAATTCATAAGTTACCTCTCTGTAAACCTTCTTCCTCCACTGATTCCGTAACCATCTCCTCAAAATCACCAAGATTAACCCCAAGCCTACCTCCCATATCAACAGTGGCACCTACTTCATTTTGAACAGCAAGGTTCTCTGGTGGAGTAGCAGAACCCACTGAATCATGAGTACCTGAACTATTTAATGGCTGTGAATTAAGGTCGATGGAATTATCCTTGTTACCCCTATCGGCCCCAACAGTATTATCGGCGAGCCCTCCTCTTTTGTCTGTGACTGGATCCCCAACATGGCAAGCATATTTGTTTAAACCCAATAAAGCATCTAAACTAAATGGGTCGGACCCATTTGGATCAAAGTCCAACCTGGACCTTTTAGGAGGATTGGGCCGATTATCAATAGACAACATTTTAGGTAGCCCATTAGCCTTGGTTGTACCTCTACTCTTCTTTTTACTCCCTTTATTTTGGTGGCCCAATAATGTCTTCTTAATATTATCCTAGCCCACATCCACCTCAGGATGGAAATCTGTAGATGCATTTTCTGTGGACGTCACTGTCGAATAAGACTAGGGTTGAGTCTTAGTATAGTGTTACATGAGATTGTGGTGATCCATAAGGGCATTTTATGGATCTGACGCATTTGTAAATATAGGACAATACACTGAGCCAAGTTCGACCAATATACACTGGGCGAATGTGGAAGTTTTCCACATTCGACCTTCACAAATGGGCGAATGTGGAAATACTCCACATTCGACCATCATAAAGGGGCGAACGTGGAACTGGTGTATTGGACTATAAATAGCAATCTCATGTGTTATTGTTCATTTGGTGATTTGAGTTTGTACTTTGAATGCTCTCAAGGGGGAGGTCATGCCCGACCTCCCCCGGCCTCGAGATAGATGTTTATCCTACTGATGACAGTGTCTGTAACCGTTTCTGTAGTAATACGAATCTGTGATGACGTTGTTATCATGTATTTCTGTCTCGTCTCGAATCTCCCGTCTGAAACCGAGTTGTTTTCGCTTAATCGATCCATGAATTCGGTTTTTAACTGGATTCTCAAAATCTTTTGAAAAAGTAAACTCATCAGTCAAAGGCTTAAAAACAATATTAATATTATTGAAATCCCCATTATTGCGCATTGAATGTTCCGATTCCTCCTCCCCATTATTCTGATTGGAACTTTCCATAACTCAGTCCACCAAAATAGGAGCTTCCAAAACTGAGTCCTGAAATCCGCCCTTCCGATTATTCGCCGGAATATTATCGTAATTTTCAACACTCACCGGAGAAACTGGATTATCAGCTTTTTTAACAAGAAAATCCGGTATCCATTCGCCTATCTCCTCCATCACCCAAACACGATACTTCCTACGCCGCCACTGCAACGTAACTTCCTCCGAGATCCTCTTCCCTTCTCCGAGAAGAACTGCAATATACTCCACCGATAAATCATTGTGCTGCTGATCAACTTTCGCAGAATGTATCACCTTACCAAACCTTGCCCCAATCCAATTCAATGCATCATTACAAAGGATATTAAGAGGCACCCCTTGTACTTTAAGCCATGCAACACGTTTGAAGGGTAATGATTGACCACGCCAAACATCCACCATTTGGAATAGATCCGTTTTAATAAGTAGTTGAGTCCTCAAATCTGCTGCTTCTTCTTCATCGGAACACGTAAGAAGAACCACCAGCCCTCCTAAATACTGCATGAGAACATGACCCTTCCTTATTTCATCTAGAACGGAAGGGATTTTCTTTAGACCATCCACGTCGAACGATCTGACCACCAACGCCTTGCCATGCATCTCACTGAATTTATTAACCCTATCCGGTATAGTAATCACCTTTTCTTCCTTCTTTACATCCGGCACCCCCGTTAACATTTCTTTGAAAGAGGTACCTTGGCCAACCGTTTGGATCACACGATCTGTATGCAACCTTGGACTCTCATCCGGCACATTCGCACTTTTCTCCTCCACATTATTCTTGACATCTGAAAACTCTGTAAACCTAGCCACATTGGCTCGGATCTTGTAAGATCCAATCCATAGATTCTTCATCTGGTCATCTAAGATCTCCTTATTCCTGTTAACAGTCACCATGAGAAAACCGAACCGTCTCCCTGACTTATCTCGCTTCCTGGCAATATACACTTTTTGAACGTCACAAACATCCTTGACTAGCCTTTCTAGATCCGTCCCACTACATCCATCCGGAAGGTTAGTGAGGAAGTATTTGATGGACCCTTCTTCGAACGATTGCTGCTCTTTTTCTTTTCTTGGCCGGTGGTCACCGGAATTTCTTCGGTCGCCCATTCGAGAAGTAAAAAAATAAATAAAAATAATAATAATACATATAGTAAATGGCATACCAATCAATTTATTAAAAAATAATAATACATATAGTAAGTTAAAGATGCTTGAAAATGATGGGAATGAATAAATAAGAACTCACTGTTAGAAAGGAATGAAATATTATGGTCAACTATCTATCCCGAGAATTTCTCAACTAGCTTCTAATCTGCCAATCAATTAGCAGCTAATCAGCCAGCTCATTCCCTGTCCAAGATTGTATCATTTCCTTTTATTATTGATGTCATTGTAGTATAAATTGAAGTCTTGGCTGTAACTTTTATACAAAATAAAAACAAAAGATTCAATCCTCCCTTGTATCACAATTATCTCTCTGATTACTAACATGGTATTAGAGCGGTGATCCTCTGATCATTCTTTCGCTCATCACCTACCGATTACCAAATATTAGGCCACCATGTCTGATAAAGACGGTAGCTCTATTGTAAATCATGATGATATAACCGCCCAACTTGCCAATCTCCTCAAACAAACTCTAAACTCCCAGAATCAAAATCCTAAACAATCTGACAATCTGTCAATCAACCTTAAACTCAACAGCCACAACTACCCCTTATGGGCTCGAATGATTCGAGTCGCAATATGAGGAAAATCGAAATCCTTACTAAGCCATTTGTCCGAGAACCCACCAGATAAAACCGATGATAAATATGAGTTGTGGGAACAAAATGACCTGATTGTATTCTCGTGGCTCATCCAGAATATCGAACCCGCTTTAGCCAGTAACCTTACCGAGTTTCCAACAACAAAGTTGCTGTGGGATGCTCTCACAGTTACATATAGCAGCGGCAGGGATAAACTGCAGACCTTCGATCTTCACGTCAAGGCCAACGAGATAAAGCAGAACGGTGTACCTTTGGAAGAAGTATGGATGGTACTGCAAGGTGTATGGGGTGAAATCGAGCGCAGGGACCCAAATCCAATGACCTGTGCTACCGACATCACCGCGTACAACAAAATCAGATCCGAACAGAAGTTGTTACAGTTTCTCAACGCCTTGGATAAAAAATATGACTCAATTAAACGGGAAATTCTTCGTTGGGATCCCCTTCCCTCTGCTGAAGGAGCCTATGCGGCTGTCAGAAAAGAAACAGCCCATCAGAGCATCCTAGGGACAGCAGATGCGATACCACAACAGGGCATAGCGACCGGATTAGTGGCCGGACCAGGGGAAACTAATGCTTTAGGGCTCCTTTCTAAGGGGCACCGAAAGCAAGAACCAGGGAAGAAAACCGGTTATCCGGGCCGTGTGATCACTGCGGGATGACGAGGCACACGAAAGATCAATGTTTCAAGCTGGTTGGGTACCCTGACTGGTGGAATGACGGTCACAAAAGGAACAAAGCTACCAGTGGTGAAGGAGGCTAGGCTGCCGCCGCTATGGGCAATGATTCCTTCCCAAGCAGCAGCGATGGCTGCCATAGAGCAACAGATAGTCTAGGTTTTGGTGGCTTCACTTCTGGTATTGAAGAAGATGGATCGTGTCCAGGTAAAGGGTTTGAGGAAATCTTCTCAAGCCCTCAAACTTTTATCCCTAAAATAAAAAACCCATCACTTACAAATCCTAAACAGTCCAGCCCACATATTTTGAATTATTACAAACATGCCCAAAATTATTATAAAACAAACCCAAGGTTCTTTGGAAAAGCAAACATGGTTAGAAATATTGATAAACGAACCAAACCCTGGATTTTTGATTGTGGGGCCACCGACACAATGACCTATGAGTCATCAGATATTGTATCCACAAGTGAATCAACAAAATCCCATATCCAGGCCGCCAATGGGGAACGCATGACCGTAAAAGGGAGTGGCACAATTGAAATATCACCTACTTTGAAATTAAAAAACTGTCTTTATGTCCCCGCCTTATCTCACAAACTTCTGTCAATTAGCCATGTGACCAAAGAACTCAATTGAATAGTTCTAATGTATCCCACCTTTTGTGTCTTACAAGATATCAGGACGGGGACGATCATTGGGCGTGGCACTGAGATGCAAGGGCTATATTATGTGGATGAGGTGACTCAGCAAGGCAATGCTATGTTGGCGCATGGAACAACTGAGAGAGAAGCATGGTTATGGCATAAAAGACTGGGGCACCCCTCCGCAAGTTATTTACATTATCTTTTTCCTAAATTTTTCCCTTTGAACAGTATGTTAAATTGCGAGACATGTGTTTTGGCCAAAAGCCACAGACAAACATTTAAACCAAGCAACACCAAGGTTGATTTACCTTTTTCTTTGATCTACTCTGATGTTTGGGGTCCAGCTGAAACTACGGGAGGGCAAAACTTTCGGTTTTTCTTACTATTCATTGATGATTGCACACGTATGACATGGGTGTATTTCTTGAAACACAAATCAGAAGTTTTTGAAAAATTTACCACATTCTATACCATGATCCAAACACAGTTCAAAACCAACATCCAAATCCTTCGGTCTGATAATGGAGGAGAATATGTAAATACCTCTATGAAACGGTTTTTTCAATCAAAAGGAATGATTCGCCAAACTACATGCCCAAAACATTCTGAACAAAATGGTGTGTCCGAACGGAAAAACCGCATTGTTCTTGAAATGACTCGTGCCCTCATGTTAGAGTCTAAGGTACCGAAATCCTTTTGGCCTGAAGCTGTTACTACAGCTGTTTATCTTCTAAATCGGTTACCTACCAAACCCCTTAAACTTAAAACCCCGATACAAGCTCTATCAGAATTTGCAAAAATCCCACCACCTCTTACTCTAACCCCACGTATCTTTGGTTGCACTGTGTTTGCTCATATACCCCGAACAGACAGAAGTAAACTGGGTGCATGTGCAGAAAAATGTGTCTTCATAGGATATGGGGTAAACCAAATGGGATATAGGTGTTATAGTCCAAAAAAACGCCATGTCATCACAACCATGAACTGTGACTTCATTGAGACCGAATATTTCTATAGTTCCCACCACAGCAGTCAGGGGGAGAGTGAATATGATGACATGCTGAGTTGGTTGAGATGGCTCCCGGGGGAGACAAATCTTCATACTGATGAGTCACCCCATCCAAAACATGAAGACACATCTAAAAGTGCCACGCCAAAATCACCTCGCCTGATGTCCGAGGTAAGTGAATCCCAAAAACCTGAAGGTAACATTGATAATGTTGGTTCTTTTGATTCCCCTTTGCCTACTAATCATGAAAGTCATGAGACAACAACCAATCCGGTTGACTCAAATGATCTTGATCAAGAACCAGATGCAGGAAATAGTATGGATCATGAACCAGAGGAGCATGAAACAACAAGATATCAGTTACCGCCAAGGACTAATAGAGGATATCAGTTACCGCCAAGGACTAATAGAGGAGTTCCCCCAAAGAGATACTCTCCAGATAAGGAAGCTCAACGATCTAGGTACCCCACGGCTAATATAGCTACAGGGAACCTGTCGGAAGAAGCAAAAGCCTTTGCCCAAGCCTTGTACTATGAACAGATTCCCGTAAATGCAGAAGATGCTCTAAAAACAAAACATTGGAAAGATGCTATGCACACGGAGATGGAAGCTCTAAAGAAGAATGATACATGGGAACAGTGTGTGCTTCCTCCAGCAAAGAAACCTGTAGGGTGCTGGTGGGTATTCTCAGTCAAGCAAAAATCAGATGGAACAATCGAAAGATACAAGGCCCGGCTTGTTGCTAAGGGTTACACTCAGACGTATGGGATTGACTATTCAGAGACATTCTCACCAGTAGCCAAGATGGACACAATTAGAGTCATCTTCTCTATAGCTGCAAATAAGCAATGGCCTCTCCATCAATTTGATGTAAAAAATGCTTTCCTTCACGGGGAACTAAAGGAAGAAGTCTAGATGGAAGCTCCTCCCGGATTCACAAACACCTTTGAAGAAAAAGAGGTATGTCGATTGAAGAAATCCCTTTATGGATTAAAACAGTCTCCTCGAGCATGGTTTGGGAGATTTACCATTGCAATGAAGAAATATGGGTACAAACAAAGTAATTCTGATCACACATTATTTCTCAAGCGAAGAAATGGCCGTGTAACATGTCTAATCATTTATGTTGACGACATGATTATTACCGGAGATGACGCTGAAGAAATAACAAGACTGAAGAAAAGCTTATTTACAGAGTTTGAAATGAAGGATTTGGGCAAGCTAAAATATTTCCTTGGAATAGAAGTACTAAGGTCTAAGCAAGAAACCCCGATGATTGCAAATCAGAAACTCTATATAGAACCCGAGGCTGAAGTGATTGACCAAGGGAGGTATCAATGTCTAGTGTGAAAATTAATATATCTCTCCCACACTCGACCGGACATATTGTATGCAGTTGGAGTGGTAAGTCAATTCATGCATCATCCACAAGCCACTCACATGGAGGCAGTGTATAGAATTATTAGGTACCTAAAGGGGACAGTTGGTCATGGAGTATTATTTAAACCAAATGGGAACCTAAATATCCAGGCATACACTGATGCAGATTGGGCCGGGGATAAAGAGACTAGAAGATCAATTCTGGCTACTTCACTCTAGTTGGAGGAAATCTGGTTACGTGGAGAAGCAAAAAACAGAAGGTAGTGGCACTCTCAAGTGCAGAAGCAGAATTTCGAGGAATAGCTCGGGGAATAGCAGAAATCTTGTGGATTCAAAAACTCTTGGTAGAGGTTGGCTTTCCTTCAATCAAAGCTAGTGAACTTATGTGTGATAATAAAGCTGCAATTCAAATATCCGAAAACCCAGTTCAACATGATCGAACAAAGCATGTTGAAATTGACAGACATTATATCAAAGAAAAAAATAGAAGGTGGAATCGTTGAACTAAAGTTTGTCCGTTCAGAAGATCAGTTGGCGAATATATTGACTAAAGCAGTAAATGGGAGAATTTTCAATAAATGTCTAGCCAAGTTGACTCTCGGAAATCCCACCACTCAACTTGAGGGGGAGTGTTAGAAAGGAATGAAATATTATGGTTAACATTCTATCCCGATAATTTCTCAATTAGCTTCTAATCTGCCAATCAATTAGCAGCTAATCAGCCAGCTCATTCCCTGTGCAAGATTGTATCATTTCCTTTTATTATTGATGTCATTGTAGTATAAATTGAAGTCTTGGCTGTAACTTTTATACACAATAAAAACAAAAGATTCAATCCTCCCTTGTATCACAATTATCTCTCTGATTACTAACACTCACGGTTCCTGCTGCTTAAACATAAGATGACTTCTTCCCTTAACAATATCACAATATGAATAAACTGGGTACATTGATGTTGATGCACTAATCATATTCACAATATTGATCGTTAGAAAATAAAACGAATTTAAGATTTTGAACAAAAGTGTTTTGGACAATCTAACCCGACCCATTTCGACCAACACTCAACTATCCGTTTTGAGACCTCTGTGGATCACTATAACTAAACAAATTATGTGTGAACATAAACATGATAAAAAAGGCATACGTTCTCGCGTTTTGCTTCGATAGTTGATGAGTTGTTATCCTGTTATGCATGCAATTCAAGTCATCATTATTGCAACCATTGAAGACGATATACATGAGCTTTAAATTTACTTTCTTACATGATTCTCAGTTGCATCAATGCTCGAATCAGATGATGGACGACCCTGTTCTGCATCACAAGTGGTAACATGTTTAATATTTGAAGGAAAATCAACACTTGTGAAGTCATATTAAAAGAAAGGAAACAATTACCCATTGTATTGCTATTACTAACAGTTGATGCCATTAACTGTGAGAGAACTTGTGCACCAACCACATTTGAAAACATTGTGGCAGATTCTCTGTGGTCTTCTGTGATCACAACATATAGCGTATCATCCAGCCTTTTCTGAAAGAAACCATTATAACATATTAATGGCAAAAAATCAGTAATAGCGGAACAAACTCATTAATTTTTAGGACACCATATGAAACCTTTGCAACTTCAAGCACGTATTTTCCAAGAACCTTATGTCTTATTACACAATGCCGCAGCTTATGTGCCTCACGAATATTAGAATTATTCGTCAAACCTGCAACCTAAACCAATAAAACCAAGCCATAACAAAAAAAAAAAAAACAACGTTTTTGTAATCATATATTTTCTTGTCAATTTGTTCATAAGGGTTTATACCTCGAAAGTGGCGTCATTGTGAACAAGATCATGAGCCACAGGGTGATTGATGTAATCATGTAATGGCATAACAACTTCCTCCATATCGTACGAATCATTCCCAATTAAATAAGGCAGGCCCCTTTTCTTTCTTGCATCTCGTTGTTCATTACATCAAACTAAACAGATTCATCAGCTGCATCAAATGGAACAATAACATTATCGAAAAGAGTGTAAACAATCATAAATTCTTTACATAAATCCACAAATACATTTAAAAAAATTCCTACCTGGGAGAATAAATCCTCCCTCATCCAAGGAACCAGGTACTTCCATGGCCAGATCTCAAGTGTGCTTATCCCGCCATTCTTTGACATTTTTATGACTGAAGTCAAATTAGGGTGTACCAAAAACCTAGCTACTACCTCTAGCGAAAATTCATAAGTACTAAAAACACGCTCAACATGATCCCTAAGGATTGTTACCACTAAAGTTTGCTCTCTGGGAAGCTTTGACATCATGCTATGGAAATCATGAGTTGCCAAAAGCCTGCAATTAGGTTTCCTGCACAAAAAAACAAACAAACTATCAAGAAACAAGAAATCACGAACCAAACAATCAGTATAAATAAAAATTTATAGAATTACAAACTTACCGGTGGATCAAACCGCAATTTATCATAAGACCCTAGGCATTCAAGATCGCTTGAATACAGTTTCTTCAAAAAACAATGAAAATAAGTCCGACCTCCCGTTCTTGAGACATGATGAAAAAACAACAAGTCTTTAAGAATGTGACTGTTTTTTTGTATCCGAACGAAGGGAAGAAGAAGCCCATTCCTTGGTAGAACTTTTGCACTGCCCGAAGTCATTCGCACCAGAAGACGTATAAATTGTGATATCTTAGAGAATCAATATAGCATATTTACCACCAAACACATCTAATACATCACTACTCGAAGTCATTCGCACCAGAAGATGTATAAATTGTGATATATTAGAGAATCAATAGAGCATTTTTTACCACCAAATACGTCTAATACATCGAAATAGAAGGCAAAGCGGCAACAAGCTGTGCCGCTAGCCCTTTTAGAATAGCAAAGCTAAGTATTTTAAAAAACTACAATCATAGATATTTGAGTCATAACAATTATGATCAACATTATAATAAGTTACTGTAAAAAGATGCAAAAACTATTACAAACTTTTATAAACTTTTCCACAAAATGGTTTCGGAAATAAGAGTCACCTTGTATAATTCGAGTAGTATATTGTCCAAGGTCTCTTGAGATTCGGCCTCGCATAGGTGTCAAAAAGATTTGATAGCTTCTACTGCTTCATCAGATCTGTTGAGCTGTTTCATGACGACAGCCATGTCTTTCAGCGCACTATCCACCCGATCCCCCAAGTTTATCGCTGCCCAGAACAGAGAGACAGCTCTTGCAGGATTATTGTCTACCACCTACAACAAAAAAACACTCAAATTAGCATTCAATTAATTCCAATTCAGTCCCATTACTGAACCCGACGGCACATAATCCCATTGATTACCCTCACTAATCTTCCCTGAATCAAACTGCACACAACAAATTTACACATTTTAACAAACAAAAGATGTCTATTGGATACCGCAACATCTCTAGACATCAAGAATTTATACTTCTGTAGCCCCAAATTATTAACAAAATTTGAAGTCCAAACCGATTCAGAGTTTAGATAACCGTAAACATCAGTATCTGATTTGGGCTTCCTTTGGCCTCTTTTCATAATTTTGTTTTAACATAAATAGTATAAACTATAAACCAACAAATTAACTATTCTTAAATGGCATGAAATATATTACTATCTACAAAATATTATTAATCAAAATAAGGACTATGCTAAAACAGAAACAAATAAAAAAAACCAAAAAAACAGGAATAAAGCCTAAAACTATAATAATAAAACGTAAACGCCTAGAAAGAAAGAGAGACAAACCCAATTTAATTAAATAAATAAATAAATAAACAAAAAAATAGAAATAAAGCCTAAAACTATAATAGACAATTCTTGAAACAAAATAAAAACCCCATAAAGAAATAGAGACAAACCCTATTTATTGTAATTAAAAAAAAAGGATCAGAGAGAATGATAGTATTGTACCTGAACGTGTTTAGCTCTAACATAAGGAGAATCGCCGGCAGGAACCTTATGGATAATATGATACAGATGATTATTGGCTTTGGAGTGTTGTTCGGAGACCGGCCATGGCGCTGTTTGTAAGTCCCGAATAAACAATGATATCAAGTAATATAATCAGTAGGCGGAATCTAGTGATTATATGATTCAAGAACACAATAAACAATTGATTAACAACCTCAATAGCATACGATCTCTAAAGGATTCGTCTGATACTAGAGAGTGTTTTATTAGAAAATGTAAACCGCTAACCTAACAAATGACAAGAATAAAACATTATATAGGTCATATGCTAGGTTTGGCCCACATGGCCTAGCCCAAGCCCAACCGAGAACTAATTAGTTTTTGGCCCAAACACCTTAAATAACCGAGAACCCAAGTTTTTTCGGTCCTAAATAGTAAAACACCAATATTGATCAACAATATTTATTTGATAGCGTCAGTCTTACTATTATAGACCCAACAATCTCCCCCTAGACTGATACTATCAAATGATCTTCATAATTTGAATGTAGCGTTGTGATCTCCCCCTAGATTGTTGCTAGGGTGTTGGTGTTGTTTTGTTGAAAGTCTTCTTTTTTTTTTTTGCACTCTCAAACTTGGGCTTTTTCTTCTTCTCTGGGAGTAAGATCCACACTTGAATCATCATCAGCATTCGCTTGATCATTTTCTAAAAGAAGATGTGAGAGGAGGATTCTCGTATCTCTTTCTTTTTCGATCATTGCCTTCAAGCAGGATCACAGGTACTTCTGCATGTGTACTTTCATTATCAGAACATGCAATCACTTCAAGTTCTTCTGCCTCAGGTACATCTTCTCATTACGGTGCTTCATGCTTGTCAGCAACTGGAAATCGTTCTTTTTCAACCCCTGTTTCTTGATTCAAATCGAATTCTGCATATTCTCAGAACTTTGTAAGCAAACATTTAAATATAACAGAGAATCCAGTATCATGAACACCTAGTTCTTCTGACTACTTTCACACAAAAATTTCAAAAATTCGGATTTCTTTCACTGTGGATGATAGGTCAAATATTCAAGAATGGTTGATTTTATAAAACTAAAATAAAATTAAACTCAAAAGCAAAACAATAAGAATCAAAATAAATGAAAAAGAAATTGAAATAAAAATAACTACACATTTTTTTTTCAGGGGATTGAATCACTGTGATTTAGACTCGGGGACACTTATCAACACGGATCTATTCCAGTCAGTCCGGGCAATTGCCAGTATATTCGTCCGCTTGAACTTATTGCCTTAGACCTTCTTATTTGACTGTCTGTGATTAATTTATCATGTTTTGGTGTATTAATTATGGACAATCAAGCAAGTCACAATCAAATCCTAGAATTACATGCGGTACACTCTATCATGCAAGCAGTTTCCCTACCACATATTTTCACGGTGTCTGTTCTAGAATTCTAAAACCTTAACTGGGACTTGGTTGAGAAGAGAAAAGAATAGATCATTAAGAAATAGAGTGGTATAATATACAAATCAATTTGATTTCTCAAATGATATAGGTTTGGGTGTTTTGGGCTCTAGAGGGCCTCTTTTGTTATGCGCATTGGCATCTTTTTGGGCTCATTGGCCTCTTTTGGCATTTTTGATCTACAGCTCGACAATGTACAGCTAGGTCAACATATATCTGGATGTAGCAGAAGCTGACATTGCCTAGCATCCCCAGGTCTTTGCTCACACAAAACAAAGGGGATACACGAGTTTTTCAGGAAAAGATTTCAGACCTAGAACACAGTGTGTATCGGGACGTCACATAAGCATTCAAATAAAAAATGTACCAATTCCAAGTGACGTTTCTTACTGAGGCCATATGTTATCTTTAAGTGTGTCATTAGATCAGCCAGTTTTCCAGTCGTAAGGACCAAGCCTACCAACACATCACCCTAGAGCCTAACCGTTTCAATGCTGGTCTTACGTGTGTCAGCCTTTTTCACAAGTGATACAACAAAAACTCTTTTTGTAGTTTTCTCTTTTCACATGTTTTTGTATTTTTCTTATTTTCTCTTCCATCTCCCCCTAAATTTTGTACATAACTCAAATAAAACACTATTTTTGTATTTTCCTTGAATATCTCCCTTCTCCCCCTAAATTTTGTGCATAAATAAAGGGAAAAGACAAATTTATGTATAAAATTTACCTAAAAATAAGAAAATCTTTTTGTTCTTTTCTATTACCATTCTCAAATAACGACCAATCAATCCTTTTTTAAAGTTTTTGCATCAAATTTAAATGTACCTGCCATGTTGACCTTACCTCCCTTATCTCCTTTGAAGGAAACATACTCTGTGTTAAAAGATGTAGAGGTATGTAACAGAGAGATGTCACCTAACATATGCTTCGAACAACCACTACCAACAAACCAGTGGTTATTGATAATCCTCCTTGGTTGTCCCTGCATGAATAAGGAGATTAGTTAAACATTGGTACCCGGCCATCGCGGTCCTGGGCACTCCCGAAGCATCTATGTAAGACACTTCTCTCAAGCACATGTCCTTATTCTCATTTGGACCAGTTGTTGCTGCCGCCTTTGCTTTCCAAACTTGCTTAGGCTTAAGAACCGGTTTTGCTTCTTTCGGAGTAGCAGCTTTCGGTTTCTTAGGTTGTTTAGACTTTTGTGGTTGAACAACCTTCCGTTTGCTCTTGGCAGCATTCCAGTCTCCATCAGACGGTTTGACTTTGGGATTCACATTCTTCCTTGCCTTAGGTTTTTCAACCTTTATTGGCTTGGAGTAGAAGTTTTCCCTAGGCATAACCTTCTGATATTGTCTGTAATAGGGCACATAAGGACGATGTGCGCAGTTTCTTGCAATATGACCGGGTCTTCCACAGTTATAGCATGTCTGCTTCTTTGCATAAGGAGCATGTCCCGGCCTGTTAGATCCCACTATAGAATGTGAGTGATGAGATCCGTTTGATGATTTGTTTGCAGGCTTCTTACTTTTTCTGTTCTGCATAGAAGATCTTGAACACCCGTGTGAACAAGATTGTCTTTGCGATGTTGACTGCCTTTGAGCTTTCTGTTTGACTTCAGGAACCTGTTCATGAGAGTTAGCACATGTAGTTTTTCTATGTGGTGGCACGTATTTATCAGTCGTGCCATTAACAGATAGCTCATAAACAGTCTTTTTCACATATGGTTCAGCATCTGCAGATAAATTAGATTGTTTCATACAAACATCTGCATTATTAATGCAAACAACATCATCCACTTCAACCTTAACCTCTACCTTAACTTTATCTGCACATGAGGTGGAAGCATCAGTAACATTCACACATTTAAAATCAGTAGTTACTTCTTTTACTGTTCCTGTCCCGACAGTTTTTGAATCAAACAAATTTTCTAAGTCAGATTCATCTGATGTTTCTGACCCAGTTAACGAACTTGAAAAGCTTTCAGAGTTTATAGATTTGGCAATGCTTTTAAACAACATAGCTTCAATTGATCCTAACGAGGAATTTGATTTTGTTGAAGCTTTGTCAACATCGATAATGTCAGAGTTGTTATTTTCAGATTTAACATGATTGCTCATTTCATCGCTTTCTGAGTTAACAAACTTAGCAATAGGAACATCACTAAGTGGAGCAACATACTTAGATTGTTTCATGTGCCCTTCTGGTTTAGCAATCTTAATTGGCACAGACTTAACCGGCTCTACCACTAACCCATTTGGTTCTGTTATCTTTATGGGAACACTCTTTGCGGGTTCAACCACCAACCCCTTCCCATATTCCATATTTTTCTCATTTTCTATTTCTTCATCCGAAAGAGGCAATCCGGTGTAGTTGTGATTGTAGGGAGGTGCAATTTCTACAAAACCTATACCAGCTCCTTGTTTTTCCCTAAACATGAGTTTTGAACTTATCATTTTCTCAACACGCTCACTAGAACAATCAAATTTTCTAAAATGGAAATCGGCATTTTCAAATTTTGATTTCAAAGAATCTAGCTCAGCACTAAGTTCATCAATAACTTTCTTCTGATGCATTACAAGGCAAGTTTTATTGCTTAAATCATTATTGTATTGAACAATATCCTTTTCTAAGGATTCTACTCTAAGTTTATAGGCAGAGGTTCGACTATTAAGACAAGAAATCTTTCCTTTTAGCTCATCATTTTCTCTTACTAACTCAGAGTTATATCCTACATAATATTTTGCCTTTTCAGCACAAGCATTAGAGCATAGATCAGAAAATACCTCATGTGAAGCATGTTTGATATATCGTACCAGCACAGGAACCTGATACTCAACAGGTACTTGAACAACAGGAGCGGGTGTCGAAACAGTAGCAGGTGTGCAACGTGGCTGGACAACAACATTAAGATTTTGCTCCTTTTGCTTGTCGTCCGAATCACAAGCTTTGATGATGGAGATGAGTCCTGACAGAGACAGATGTTGAAGATCCTCCGTCTTCTTGATCATGGCAACATTCGTATCCCAATTCTTTGGAAGAGCATTTAACAGTTTCTTATTTACCTCAGAATTGTTCAAAGTTATGTTTGCGGTCTTCATGTCAGTTACTAGAGATATGAATCTCGCAATTTGATTTTCAATGGTTTCACCAAGAATGCAACTGAATTGATTGAACTTATGCCACAGCATGTCCCTTCGGCTCTGCTTCATGTCATCATTGCCTTCATAAAATTGAATCAGAGAATCCCATAATGCTTTGGCAGATTTAGTCTCTTCATATTTTGAGACGATCTCTGGTGCTAAACCCATAATCAGTGTGTTAAGAGCCTTTTCATCAAGCTTGACTTGGTCCCAATCTTCATCTGTATATTCAGATTCTGGTTTAGGTAGCGTAGTACCCTTCTCTTCGTATGTAATTAGGGTAGGACCTCTACAAATAGCTCTCCAAACTTTGGCATCCTTTTCTCTAACATGCTGAATGAACCTGAATTTCCATTCAGCAAAAGACTCCCCTAACATTAACATGGGAACCCGAGTACTTGTTGCATTCATGACTAGGATCAAAACTGATAACTATCTTCAAGTTCGAGAACTAAAAGATAAATCGAGGACCAAGAGACTCCCGAGAACAAACTTCCAATTGAGAATCAATAAATATCCGAGAAACGGTAAGCAGCCCGAGAACCTTGTGAAATCCCAAAAAAAAATTCCAAGAACGAAAACAAATCTCCAGGAACCAAGCTAAATTCGTGAATCGAAGCAGACTCCCAGGAACCACTTGTAAATCTGAGAACTAGTCTTGAAACCCTAGAACACTTAAAAACGAGAACCCAACTTCTAATCAAGAACTCAATCCGAGAACAAGCTAAACTTCAAATTCGGGAACCCCAACTTTGATTTGAGAACTCCACAGCAAATAAGCGAATTCGAGAACCCACCCGAGAACTACTTTCCCTTGATAAAAACCGCAACCAAAAAGTAGATGTCGTAAAAAATTAATTAATTCAACTGTGTGCCTGCTAGGTTAAATTAACTCACCAACTTGCTAACTTGCTTCTTAAAAAAATATGAGAACCAAATAGAATTATCAAAAACTAATGACCACTTCCAAAAATGCAATGTGAATAAATTAAACTTCCGAAAACGTAAATCAAAATTTCATGTTCTTGAGACAAAATGGAAACAAAATAAAAATAATTTTGAGACAATTAATTTCATGAGAAAATGAAGGTAATGGTGATGGTCACGTGGATAAAGTAAACTAGAGAACTCCAAATGAAAATTTTCAATGTAAACTTCTAGACCCCACGTGTCCGAGAACGGTTTCGAGAATTAGTAGCTTGAGAGCTAAAGAAAATCTCGAATGCTATGGAAACAAGATATCCTTATTATTTTTTTTTATTTTTTTTTAAATAAACCCATTCAAAACAAATTTCCGAAAATTTAGTAAACAACTCCCTTTTTCTAAAAAATAAGATCAAACAATAAAAAGTTAGTTCTATAATTCCTGTTCTTTGAACTTGCAACCGGGGGATCAGATCTACCAACACAAAATCGATAAAAATCAATAAAACTTAAAATTGTAACAACCAATCGATTTCCTTTATAGCCAAGAATACTTCTTGAATAGTTGATATCACAACCGAGCCACAAATGACTACAATGGCTCTGATACCAATTGTAAGTCCCGAATAAACAATGATATCAAGTAATATAATCAGTAGGCGGAATCTAGTGATTATTTGATTCAAGAACACAATAACCAATTGATTAACAACCTCAATAACATACGATCTCTAAAGGATTCGTCTGATACTAGAGAGTGTTTTATTAGAAAATGTAAACCGCTAACCTAACAAATGACAAGAATAAAACATTATATAGGTCATATGCTAGGTTTGGTCCACATGGCCTAGCCCAAGCCCAACCGAGAACTAATTAGTTTTTGGCCCAAACACCTTAAATAACCGAGAACCCAAGTTTTTTCGGTCCTAAATAGTAAAACACCAATATTGATCAACAATATTTATTTGATAGCGTCAGTCTTACTATTATAGACCCAACACTGTTGATGAGTAGTTCTGGTTCTTTTTCGGCCGAGGGGTGGAGAATGGCAATTGATCTTTGTTATTGAACCACATTGTTTCTTTAATGATCAAGAATGATGAGGGTTTGATGGAGAAGATCAAGAATGGTTGGTGATGAGGGTTTTGTGATGAATAAATTACAAAAACAGACAGATAGATAGATCGGCGATGATGATAAATGAAATTGATGGACAGTGAAGTGAGACGGTTCATTTGCAAATGAGTAGGTGAAGAGAGGAAGGGGTAGAAAGGGGATGACATTTTAGTTTTGAACTAAAAACATAACATAAAATTACAATTTTAACCTTCTAAGGGCATGTTTGGATAAACTTATTTGAGGTAAAAAAGACTTTTTGTTAGAAGGACATATTAACTTATGATTTTTTAAAAAGGAGTTTTTAAAAAAGTGTTTGGATTAGCTTATATGGTGGGGAAAAATAATAAGTTGATAAGTTAGTTTGTAAAAAAGTGTTTGGTTTAACTTATTTAGGTACAATGACCAAAAAGGGTATAAGGAGGGAAGGTGTAAGGATATAATAAGGGCAAGTAGGTAAATAACCATCATTAAGTTATAAGGAGGTTCAAAAAGTCACTCCTCCCTTACTTTTCCAAAACAACTTATCATAGGCTTACAAAAAGTTAAAACAAAAAGTCCTTTTCCTTTTGCCAAACACTTTTTGTAACTTATTAACTTTTTGGAAAAGTTATAAGTTATAAGGAGGTGGAAATAAGGAGAGCCAAACATGCTCTAAGTGTCTTAATATACCTCTAGGTGACTAATTTACCCCTATAAATTAAGCTTTATTAAGTTATATATGTAGCTACAAAACTTGTACCCATAACAAAATTACAATGTTAACCATCACTCTTCCTTAATAATATAATATAGATGAGAGATGGCTAAAATAGTCACTTCATGTCAATTTTAAGATGACATACAAAAGGTCACAAGGTAAATAGCTATCTTTTTGCAAAATCCTTCCCTTTATGCCTCTATGTGCAACATTTGATTACAATTGTACAAATGACTAATGCAAGTCATCTCTATTATTATTTGCCTCACCTTTTGATGTTCTCATCTTTAATGAATTCAATTTGAGATTCAATGCCTCACATTTTCCTTTTCTCATACCATTGCCTTATCACACCATTTTCTTTATTTCTCTTAGAAGTTGTCATCGAATGATATTGTTTAACACTTGTAGTCTTGCACTATCGATTATTATGTTGGTAAGCCAACACTTGTAATCTTGTATATTCTTTATGTATATTTATTTATTTTTATTTATTTAGCTATTTAGTTTTTAAGTTTTTTGTTAGTTCTTATATATGTTTTTTTTCATTATTTTGTCCGTCTTTTCTTTTACATTCTTTTTTATTTCAATTTTTGTAAATTGTGCTTTCATGTTTATCATTCAATTTAATTGTTTATTTTTTAGGATCAAATTTGTTTTGTTTTGGAGACATCACAGCTCATCAACCCATTTCCATGTACATGCATATTTTAGTTTATGTTATATTCTCTAAAGTACACTTATTTTCTTCTACGTTTATAATGTGATATTCGCTTCCAATTGTCATTTTCGTTTTACCCGTATGGTTTACAATAAGGTGAGAGAGCAAATCCCAGTTTATTGACATTTGATAGCGATGTGTGTGAAAGATTTATATTGTAATCTATCTTGTCAAGGCGCATAAGCACACTCATAAGAGTTAGAAACCGTGTCTTTCAGTTAACTACTCATATGGTGCGTTGAGCTGACCTTGAGCACGGTGCCCCTAGCGCGCACCTTTGACAACTTAGATTATAATTGGTGCTCACAGTCATACATTCCTATGTCATCATTTGAGTATAAATTTGAAGTTTTGTTGATTTCACTTGAAAATTTAAAAATAAATTACAATTTTTTTCTCAAATTACTTTGAATGATAACATTAGAGCTTTAATGGCAATTTTCATTTTTTATAGATCCTAACATTATTAGGGAATGGCAAAACAATCCGAGTCCAATGGGAAGTTTGAAATATCACGCCTGTATATCGCATTAGCGTGTTCGATGGGAAGTTTGGTTAGGCAAATTGTGACCGTGTATCGCATAAGTGTGTTCGATAGGAAGTTTGGTTGGGCCAATTCATGGGAAAAATAATCTTTGTTGTGTTAAGAAAAACATTACAAACAAAGAATAAGATTACAACTACGACTCATCTATGTAAATAAAAGAAGAAATATAAATGATCAAATAAGACATCTTACAATCAATTACATCGCAACTGTAAATACTCGAGGTTGTTTTTTTTAAGTTTGGGTTCGAGAGTTCTGTGAAAAAATTACCCTCTTCTAATCTGGAACTAATGCTTTAATGATTTTGATACTTATTTGACATCTTTGTGTTTTTTAATTTACAAGTATGTGTATTGGATCTTTATGACACTAAAGTTGAATTTGCCAGGTAAAATTTGTTTCCTAAAAGGATTTTCCTCACAAATTCTGGTGTTGTTTTAATTGATCAATGACTGTGTGTGTATATAAATATAAGCAAGAGGAGGACTTGCTTAAGAAGCATCAATAACTACGCTCCCCATATCATTTTCTAAGAACTTTATACAATAAGTCGACCAATACGAACCAAACTTTAAGGAATACATGTTTGTCGACGGGATTTACCCGCTGCAATGCGCGATGGGAAAACTGCTAGCGTATTACAAGTTATTTTGGATTCCGCCGCAACACGCGGGTAAACCCACTAGTAAAATCTAAATGGCAAAAACTTTTATTTTTTAAATAATTTTGATTAATCAAAAGGTAAATGAAAATTTGCATTTTGTAGATTGCAAGTCATGTTTTCGTATCGGCTTTTTTTTTCTTGTCTAAATATCTTTTTTCCTCTAAGAATAAACAAGTTCATTTTCCCATTTTTTTACTTTTTATTTCACAAAAAAAAAAAAAAAAAACTATTCTTTATTTTTAATTTTCAAATAACGTATGTTCAGGGCCGTCTCCGAGAACACTAAAAAAAATTGGGCCTCGTGCGAAAAAAAAATTTTGGGCCCAAAAATTTGTAAAGACAAATGAATATAAAAAAAATGAATATGGTGCTAGAGCCAAAGATTGAACTTAAGACCTCTACATTAAATTGCATGGTTTATCCATCTCCACTAACAAGATTTTAATGTATAAAACACAAATATGTATCCTAAATATAAAATTTAATATATATGTATGTATGTATGTATGTATGTATGTATGTATGTATGTATGTATATTTTTTTAAAACATTCGGGCCCATTTAAGAGTCGGGCCCTGAGCCGGTGACCACCCGGCCCATGCTCAGGGCCGGCTCTGCGTATGTTGTATGCCCATTGGAAACATGGGAAGCAAATGAACAATAGATTGCCTATGGCATTCTAGTCTAGTTCCATATTGGGATGAGATAAAGATTATTGATTATTTGGTTTTGGGTTCGATGTTCACAAGAGGGGTTTTCTCATATTTATTGGTTTTTCTCCTGAATTGATGTATAGACATTATTGCCTAGTGGAGATTTATATGATCTGATGGTTCCGTTGATAACACGATGATACTCCAGTAGTCCGTCAATGATTCAAAGTCATAAATAATAATAGTCTATACTACATTATAAAAGAGAAGACATTGGCAAATATATCCAAATTGTGACAACCGGTAAAATTCGGTAAGCCTTTGACTGGATCCTAATCACAATTCCTATATGCTTCGCATATATTACGATTGATTTTGGTTAAGCTGAGTTGTTACGAGTCCAACGATGTCTTTCGTGGAGTTCGTGGACGTCTAGATGTTCTAAAGAAAGACTGCGCATTTAAACGCCAACGAACTGATATCAATAAGAATTCGCCAGAATGGACAAACTTAGAGTTATTGCGTATCAATACGGCACGTATTTGCTGTTAAAACGATCGGATGTGGAATTGGCTTGAAGAGCGGATTAAAACGTATCGTTCTAGAGAACGCGAGAAGTAACCGACATGAGAACCAGACATCGAAATGCGCGGTTTTAACCGCATTTATGCTTTCGAATTCATTATTTATTATAAATAATGTTATTATTTAAATATCGAAAGCTATCGAGTCGTTTAAACGAAGGAAACAGTAACTAGTAACTAGTTGAGTTAACGCGTTTTAACTGATGTTTCGAAATAACGCGTAGGATTGCCAAAACTAATTATATTTTTTCTCGGTTTAGCTCTATTATAGATATCGAACAAAACCGAATAGATTTTATAATTAGTTACTGAGCCTAAATATAAACCAAAGCGTTTTCATTTAAAACGGGTTCGATACGTGGTATCCACCTACCTAATCCTTAACCCTGTATATAAAGGCTCAATCCCTTCTTTCTTCTTCATTTGGCAGCCAACTACAAGAATAAACCCTCTCATCTCTCTCTCACTCGTTCATCCTCTCTACTCTCTTTCTCTCTCCCTGGTTAAGGTCCGGCCGACCACTGTAACGCCGAGCGTTTCTCGAATAATATAATAATATTTTTTTAAAACGATTCGTTAATTCGTTAACAATAATATAATATCTTATTCTTATTTTGTTAATAAGTTTAATTACCTAAATTTCGCCAAATAACGCATTGTATGTAATAGCACACTAGTAAACCGACACCTATCCTTTTAAATTTCTAATCGTGAAATATATATATATATATATATATATATACATAATAAATACGTAGTTCAAATACTCGTTTTAATTAAATCAACAAACATTACTCGCGAAATAATTGTCTAGGCATTTAAGCGAATTAAATTCACAAACGAGACCGAGTCAATATCTGGTTCGTATACGTAATAATCTTGAACTTAACCTACCCAAGACTCTACCCTATATAACAACATCATCTTCTCCATTCAACAAAAAAACCCTAGCCACCACATCACACCAACCATCAACCCAACCACCTGACCCTCTCTTCCCTCTCTGACAAAGCGGCGGCAGCAGCCACCCACCGGACCACCCTAGAAGTCGCCGCCAACAGGTACCACCACTAAACCTTTCCTCTTTCCCCTCTAGAACTGCGGCGACAGCCACACACCCCTACAACCACCTTAATCTGCAGCACCACAACCACCAGCCACCGCCCACTTTCTCTCTCTAACCTCTCTCTCTTCGATCTCTTCCTCTTCTTCACGATCTACCTCCCTCTCGTCCCTCAAGAACAGCGGCCGGCCACCACCATCCCTGGTGGTGGTAGCGTGACGAGCTTCAAACCCAAAAACGAGGAGGGACAACAATATTTTGGTGATTCATCGGGTGGGTTTGAGATTTGCAGGTTTGGGGTTCATGTTTGAAGTCCGTTTTGGGATCCGGTCAGGTCAAACCTTGTGAGTCTTTGGTCCGATTGCTACTGGTAAGGGTGTGAGATGACTGGAAGTAGGTTCGGGTTAGGGTGGTTGATGACGAGCTGTGGTGGTCATGCTTCTGGCGGCGCACAGCAATGAAGCCCTTCTTTTTTTTTTTGCTTTGTCCGAGTTCGGGTGGTCGTGACCAGAGCTGGTCATGGTCAGGTTTAGTCAGCTTAATCAAGATGGTCTTCGGGTCAGTTTTCAAGCTCGGTTATACCCGGTCAACATCGGTCAGACGGGTCAGATCTGTCTACACGAGTTACGAGATGAATACGCGACTCGGGAAGGTATAACGCGCTGTGAATTTTGTTTAGTTATTTTATTTTGTTTTGTAGTACATTCTATATATAAATGTATCATAAAAAGTTAAGCGAACCGAACCGAACCGACATATGTCAATAATCATTTTATTAATAGTTAGAAAGATCGGAAAAATGACTAACTTATAATTATACTTATTAGTGCGATGATAAACAAACTTCAAACGATATATGTACAAATAGTATTTTTGTCAAAAAGTATAGTTTATATTTATACTATTCATCGTGTTTATAGGTCTAGTTATATTATGTAGTGTGTTGAGAACTTGGTCGAGTGATTTTTGGGAAATATAGACAATATGAATTGTCTGGTTTTATACAAAAACAGAGGAAACTCTGCCCATTTTTTTTTACAAAATATAAGAGATATACCGAGCATTCAAATCTACAATTTGTACAAATGAAGCTACGCTTTACAAATAGACGCTATCCAAACTTTAATAGGTACCTATATTAAACAGTCTTCGAAATAAACTGAAACGGCCAAGTTACACGTACAATATTTTCACTGTTCTAAAATGCTTCTTTACAATTAGCTTTAGGTAGGAATTATAAATACAACATATTAAAGTATATATTTTATATCACTATACATACATGCACACTTTCGAGAAAACTAAACTAAGTATTGTCGGTTCGTTAAGTCATACACACTGCAAGACGCGCATTCGTTCAATGCGAATCTAGGTAGTTGAATAAACTATCTTTATAACCAAGAAACGAAACAAGATTATTTGCAGTAGAATTTAAGGCATCGTTTATTTGTAATAGGATACAAGAGTTCAATTATTCCAAGTTCAGACTTGTTGCTACTTGCAAATACTTACACAGTGAATTTCAGGTGAGTTTTACATAGCCCCTTTTCTATTTATCACCATTTTTGGGGTGAAACATGTTACATCATTCTTTATGCAATTCAATCATCAAAGTGTCTATGTGTTTTTCTATGTTGCATTATGTCTTGAACATGACTAGGGTAAGCACAATTCTAGCATAATCATTAACATTGATCAGCCGATGGTATACATTGATAGATCTATTGGACTGACAATCCCACCCGGATACGTGCCTCCTACAAAGGTAGCGTGGGTGTTTATTATCGCATAACATATTCGAGTGAACCATGAGCGTATGGGATGCACCACATTATAACAGTCACAAGGGTTGATTATGCACTCCATTTACTTCTAGTATGTTTTCATATATGGACTAGACTTGCCATGACACTTGAATTGTACAACATTTTTATTCGATTATCAAAACGTATGTAATTCTCACCAACTTTTGTTGACCCAAAATATTTTCAAACTTAACATGTTTCAGGTTATAGCTTGCTTGGAGTTTAGAGTTAATGCTTGAGTATGCATATTTAGTATTTCTCATTTAATGTACAAATTCTTGTAGAACAATTGTATGTAATGTATTTAAATCAATTATTGAAATTTATTATTTACCACGAGCTACTGAACAATCATCAATACGTGACATCCCGATGTTTCCGCCATCGGTTGGGGTGTTACAACCACTACCCATCTAATGGTGGTGGCGGCGCACAGTTATTAAAGCCCGAAAAGGGCTGAGATGGGGATGGAATCTGGTGGTTGTTGATGGTGGAGCTTTGTGGTGCTCAATTATGGGGTTAGAGGTCCGGTTATGGGTGAGGTTGTGGTTGTTGAAGGCGGCGGCGGTACAGGTGACCGATGGGGCTGCATGTAGCCTCGGTTGGTGGAGGTTCAAGGGTTTTGGTTCGAAATGGAGGTTGGTTGGTGGTGATGAGCTGAAGATGGTGGTGGTTAAGGAGATGGCGGCGAAGACGGCCCCTGGTGGCTTTTGTGGAGTTGCTCGGGCCGGGTTTGGGGTCGGAGGTTTGGTCCGGGTTGGATTAAGTTTGTTCGGGTTCAGATCTGAGTTGGATCCTCGGGTCTGGTTCGGTTATGTTAATGGGTTTTGGGCTGCATGTTGGTGCTCAGGCTCGGTTTGGGTCCCGGGTGTAAAGGATTAAAAGATGGTTTTAAGTTGTGGATGTATTGGATTATACAAATTGGTATTTGTTGATGCGTTTTGCGACTAAGGATTGGATATACATAATTAACATATGTTAGTGATGGCCGAAGGTAAATATGTATGGGCGAAGGTAGACAAAGAATGGGCGAAAGTAGATGATAAAGGGACGAAGGAAGAATGGACTTGATCAAGAGACACATTCGACCACCTGAAGTGGGCGAAGGTGGAAAAAGCTCACATTCGACCAGAAGAAACGGGCGAATGTGCAGTGCCTATATATAGTTTTTGTGTTTTTGATAATGTAAGAGAGTTGTCATTTGTGTCCAGGTTCAGATCAGGTTCAGAGGTGTTTTTGAGAAATAGTGTGTGTGTTCTAGATTAACATAAAGTGATTGTAAACGATTATTTGAATGATGTTAATCTATGAAATGATATTGAAAATGATCTTGATTGTGTCGTGATTTGTGTTTTATCAATTTGTTCAGAACTAGGGTTTCCGCTGTAACACCCCAACCGATGGCGGAAACATCGGGGTGCCACGTATTGATGATTGTTTTCAGTAGCACATGGTATAATATAAATTTTAAATGATTTATTCAAACATAATATCCAAAATGTGAAATAATGTCTAAGAATTCAAATACATAACATCCAAATAATAACTTCAAAAAACTTCAAATAACTTCAAGATAAATCCTCATGCTAACTCAAGCCTCAGCTTCATTGTTACCTGAAACATGTTAATTTTGAAAGTATTTTGGGTCAACATAAGTTGGTGAGAATTACATAGGTTTTTGATGATAAAATGAATAAAATGTTATGCAATTCATGTGTCATGTTAATCTAGCCCATATGTGAGAAACATATTAGAAATAAATCGAGTGCATAATCAACCCTGATGACTGTTATAAAATGATATATACCATACACTTATGGTCCCAATAATGTTATGCGATAACAAACACCCACGTAACCTTTGTAGGAGGCACGTATCCGGGTGGGATTGTCAGTCCAATAGATCTATCAATGTATACCGTCGGCTGATCAATGTTAATGATTATGCTAGAATGTGCTTACTCTAATCATGTTCAAGACAATATGCAACATAGAAAACACATAAACACATTGATGATTGAATTGCAATGAAAAGTGTTATAACATGTTTCACCCCAAAAAGTGGTGATAAAAGGGGCTATGTAAACTCACCTTAGCAAATGTTAACTTGTTGAAAAAGATATGATAATTGTGTTGCCCAAAGTGATTCCAAATATTACCCTATAATGAGGTAATATAGAATAAGTCTAAGTCTATGTAACTAATATGTGTATTCTAGGGTTTCGATTTGGGGATAATCAATTGTTAATTTTTAATTAAAAATGTTCATTTAATAAAGAAAATTGGATAATTAATGAAAAATAGTCTTTTTATAAAATTTGAATTTTGAATGAGTACAATAAAGTGTTTGAAGCAATAAAATAATTTTTATAAAATTATTTCATTTAAAATAGATTTTTAAATCTATTTATTTGTAAATAGTCAATTATTAACTTTAATAATCAAAAATACTAAAATTAAAGAAATCTTATTTTAAAAATCATAATTCTGTTCTAAATGCTTAAAAATAATTTGTATAAAATTTTGGTGCAAAAATGATAAAAATTGGATTTATTATGGATTAAATATGATTAAATCTTACAAAAATTGATTAAAAATACTAAATAAATGATTTTACTGAATTAAAAATTATTTCAGTAAAGTTTATCTTTATAAAAAGTTAGGATAATTTTTGGAGAATTTAAATAAATTGTTTTGATATAATAATGGATTTTTATAATTATAATAGTATAAAAATGATTTAATTATTATAAATATTAAATAAAAGAATTTCTGAAAAATAAAAGTTGTAATTAAATCTTTTATATCAGATTAACAAATAATAATTTTTATAGAGTTTATAAAACAGTTTAGGTATTTTAAAAAGAATTTAAAAGATTAAAGGATTAATATATATATATGTAATTAATGTTGGTTTAATTAAAAAGAAAAGAAAGAAAAGAAAGCACAAAACCGGTCAGAGCCGGACTCGAACCCGGGTGACCACGATACAAGACCAGCGTCACAACCACTTGGCCTAGGCCGGTGGTTGTGATGGATCTGGATTCAAAATTATTAAATACACGATGTTGATACAGGTTTATCCCCAATTGAAACGCGATGAACCCTAGCTAAATCAATTGATTGATTCAGGCAACTATAGCCCGATTAATGTTAGGGCTATAGTTGCTTGAATGCCGATGATTAAACCCCACCAATAAAATTGAACTCACAGTGTGATGATGATGATTATTAACGGGTCAAAGCAAAAGTCAACCACGAGCGATTAAACCCAACACAGAGAGAATCAGAGAGAAATAAGGATTGAGAGAGAGGTATGAGCGATTTTTCATGGTCCAGGAGGTCTCAATTTATACTAATAGATTAGGGTTAGGGTTAATTGAGTCGTTGACTTTCCTTATTATCAAACGCGGCCAATTAAGATGATTAGGGCAACAATGCCGTGTAATAGCTGTGTAAATGTGTTGTAATGGGCCGGATAATGCACGAGTTTGCCAAAATTATAACAATCACGCGTTAAAAACACGGATTGATCAACAAGAAATCCCACAGTTGACTTTTATTGTCAACTGTGAGGATTTTAAATTCGTGTATAAGTTTATTGTTTGTCCGGGTTTATCACAAGCCAAAGGCCAGCCCAGCTGGTTGGGCTCGTGTGTTTGTTTGGACCGGCCTTGGCGCGGGTTCGAATCCCGGCCAAGGCAAAACATTTTTTTGTATAATTTTAATACCACACACCCATATATAATTATATATATATTATTAGGGTTCCATATAAGCGACAAAAATAATAAATGCGAGGTTAATTACAAAACTTGACGTTTTATTAAATGTCGGTGCGTAACGTACAAGAATTAAATGCGTAATGTTACAGTCTCCCCTACTTTTAGAAACTTCGTCCCGAAGTTAAAGGAAATACTAGGTTTGCAAATGGTCAACTACTGAAAACCTTGATAAAATTTCACACTACCTTAACGTACCTGTAAATTCATGATTACGTTCCGGACCGTAATTACCAATTTACCTTACATTAGGGTTTTGTGTCCTTTTATGACTTTACCGATTGTTAAGCAGGTCTGATGGTCTCCGCCAGTCGTTGAGCAGGTGGTAGGGCCTCTCCCGACTGTTGGATAGACATGATGTCCTCTTCCAATCGTTAAGTAGATTGTTTAGTAGTCAACTATTTGTTGTGCAAGTAAGCAAGTATTGATAAAGCAATCAATTAAAACAAACATACACACAGATGTTATGGTAATACTTGAATTTATTATCTGATTCAAAAGTGTCAATACATGAAACTAAGGAGAAAGTAGATATTATTCAAATGGTAGGGTTTGATGTTGAGCAGTCGGAGGTCTCAAGCGGGATTATTTGGAGCATCAAGAGCGTTTGTAGCAGGGATTCGACAAGCTTCTGCAAGATGCCCATACCTCTGACAATTGGTGCACTGTCGACAGGGTACTTGAGTTGGATGGTGATACTGGCAGGTGTCACACTTAGGTAGGTTCCCATTGTATTGTTTCTTGGTGGGTGGAGTGGTAGTGTCTATTGCAAAATTCCTGACCTTGTTCTTCCCGTTGGTTGAGGCCTCGGTTTTGATTTCAACGGCAGGTTGGGGAGTATCCTTTTTCTTTTCCCCTTTACGAGTCAGGGTTCCTGCCTTCACATGGTTATCTGTTAGGGTGGCAGCCAAACGCTTTGCTTCTTCCAATGTAGCAGGGTTCCTTCCCCACACTGTGTCTTGAATCTGCATCGGTAAGCCACCAATGTATTTTTCGATTGCAATGGGCAAAGGAGTGACTTTGTGGGGTAGCAGTAAGCTAAGTTCGTGAAAGCGAGTGTTGTAAGCAAGGTTTTCCCCACTGTCTTGAGCAAGATCATAAAATTCGTCTTCCAGTTTCTTGATTTCATTACGAGGACAGAACTCTGCCTTCATAATGTCTTTAGCTTGATCCCAGGTTAAGGCTAGTGCAGCTTCAGCTCCGCGAGTGCGTTTTTCTTCATTCCACCAAGTGAGTGCTCGTTTGTGAAGAACACTCATGGCATAACGGACTTTGAAGTTGTCGGGGCATTCACTGTTGATGAAGGCATTCTCAATACCCTCAAACCATTGGAGGAGTCCAGTAGCTCCTTCTTCACCACTAAACTTTGGAGGGTTACAAGAGTTGAAATGCTTAAGGGTGCAAGCTTGGGGTCCATTACCATTGCCATTGCCATTGTTGTGACCATTCCCGTTGTTGTGACCATTCCCATTCAATTGGATGACCTGAGCAAGCAAGTTGGGAACCAGAGTTGCGATTTGTTGCGCCATTTGTTGAGAAATGATCGCAGCCAGTTGAGCATCGACCCCATTGTTGTTGTGGTTAGGAACTTGGTCATGGTTGTGGTTATGGTTATCACTACCTTCTCCGGGGTTCTCACCAGTGTTGTTGCGAGTGCTGCGACGAGGAGGCATGATCTGTAATAGACACAATGAAATGAATGAGAGTTTATATAAGGAATGTAATCATTTATTCATTAATTAAAACGAATAAACGAAAACGTTGACTTATCAAAGATTCTAAATTCTAATAACATATGAAGACATGCTTTAGCCTATAAGTGAACACTCATCCCGAGAATTCCCAGGTAGGCATCCGGGTCCCTCGTCTGATTGGGATATATGCGCAATGCCAGCCTAGACAGAAGACTCAGAATACAGGCGTTCACCCTTCCAGATTGCACGTGTTCGTTATTAAAATCTAGAACTTCGACGAGATCTCAAGGGGGTTCAGGTTAAACCTGAGGGATTTGTCCTATTAGTCTAAGAGTAGATCCACTGATGGAGAGCAACCTTCTTGTAGGGGTGAAAGTAGGGATAAGAAGTAGGAGGGAGATAGAGAATAGCAAGTAAAAGGAAGCAAGTACTGTTTTAGTCCCTAAGGTTATAGTCTAGATTATTTCTAATAACCTAATTCCCTATAACCAAGGCTCTGATACCAATCTGTAACACCCCAACCGATGGCGGAAACATCGGGGTGCCACGTATTGATGATTGTTTTCAGTAGCACATGGTATAATATAAATTTTAAATGATTTATTCAAACATAATATCCAAAATGTGAAATAATGTCTAAGAATTCAAATACATAACATCCAAATAATAACTTCAAAAAACTTCAAATAACTTCAAGATAAATCCTCATGCTAACTCAAGCCTCAGCTTCATTGTTACCTGAAACATGTTAATTTTGAAAGTATTTTGGGTCAACATAAGTTGGTGAGAATTACATAGGTTTTTGATGATAAAATGAATAAAATGTTATGCAATTCATGTGTCATGTTAATCTAGCCCATATGTGAGAAACATATTAGAAATAAATCGAGTGCATAATCAACCCTGATGACTGTTATAAAATGATATATACCATACACTTATGGTCCCAATAATGTTATGCGATAACAAACACCCACGTAACCTTTGTAGGAGGCACGTATCCGGGTGGGATTGTCAGTCCAATAGATCTATCAATGTATACCGTCGGCTGATCAATGTTAATGATTATGCTAGAATGTGCTTACTCTAATCATGTTCAAGACAATATGCAACATAGAAAACACATAAACACATTGATGATTGAATTGCAATGAAAAGTGTTATAACATGTTTCACCCCAAAAAGTGGTGATAAAAGGGGCTATGTAAACTCACCTTAGCAAATGTTAACTTGTTGAAAAAGATATGATAATTGTGTTGCCCAAAGTGATTCCAAATATTACCCTATAATGAGGTAATATAGAATAAGTCTAAGTCTATGTAACTAATATGTGTATTCTAGGGTTTCGATTTGGGGATAATCAATTGTTAATTTTTAATTAAAAATGTTCATTTAATAAAGAAAATTGGATAATTAATGAAAAATAGTCTTTTTATAAAATTTGAATTTTGAATGAGTACAATAAAGTGTTTGAAGCAATAAAATAATTTTTATAAAATTATTTCATTTAAAATAGATTTTTAAATCTATTTATTTGTAAATAGTCAATTATTAACTTTAATAATCAAAAATACTAAAATTAAAGAAATCTTATTTTAAAAATCATAATTCTGTTCTAAATGCTTAAAAATAATTTGTATAAAATTTTGGTGCAAAAATGATAAAAATTGGATTTATTATGGATTAAATATGATTAAATCTTACAAAAATTGATTAAAAATACTAAATAAATGATTTTACTGAATTAAAAATTATTTCAGTAAAGTTTATCTTTATAAAAAGTTAGGATAATTTTTGGAGAATTTAAATAAATTGTTTTGATATAATAATGGATTTTTATAATTATAATAGTATAAAAATGATTTAATTATTATAAATATTAAATAAAAGAATTTCTGAAAAATAAAAGTTGTAATTAAATCTTTTATATCAGATTAACAAATAATAATTTTTATAGAGTTTATAAAACAGTTTAGGTATTTTAAAAAGAATTTAAAAGATTAAAGGATTAATATATATATATATGTAATTAATGTTGGTTTAATTAAAAAGAAAAGAAAGAAAAGAAAGCACAAAACCGGTCAGAGCCGGACTCGAACCCGGGTGACCACGATACAAGACCAGCGTCACAACCACTTGGCCTAGGCCGGTGGTTGTGATGGATCTGGATTCAAAATTATTAAATACACGATGTTGATACAGGTTTATCCCCAATTGAAACGCGATGAACCCTAGCTAAATCAATTGATTGATTCAGGCAACTATAGCCCGATTAATGTTAGGGCTATAGTTGCTTGAATGCCGATGATTAAACCCCACCAATAAAATTGAACTCACAGTGTGATGATGATGATTATTAACGGGTCAAAGCAAAAGTCAACCACGAGCGATTAAACCCAACACAGAGAGAATCAGAGAGAAATAAGGATTGAGAGAGAGGTATGAGCGATTTTTCATGGTCCAGGAGGTCTCAATTTATACTAATAGATTAGGGTTAGGGTTAATTGAGTCGTTGACTTTCCTTATTATCAAACGCGGCCAATTAAGATGATTAGGGCAACAATGCCGTGTAATAGCTGTGTAAATGTGTTGTAATGGGCCGGATAATGCACGAGTTTGCCAAAATTATAACAATCACGCGTTAAAAACACGGATTGATCAACAAGAAATCCCACAGTTGACTTTTATTGTCAACTGTGAGGATTTTAAATTCGTGTATAAGTTTATTGTTTGTCCGGGTTTATCACAAGCCAAAGGCCAGCCCAGCTGGTTGGGCTCGTGTGTTTGTTTGGACCGGCCTTGGCGCGGGTTCGAATCCCGGCCAAGGCAAAACATTTTTTTGTATAATTTTAATACCACACACCCATATATAATTATATATATATTATTAGGGTTCCATATAAGCGACAAAAATAATAAATGCGAGGTTAATTACAAAACTTGACGTTTTATTAAATGTCGGTGCGTAACGTACAAGAATTAAATGCGTAATGTTACATCCGCACCTAGTTTTGTGACTTGTATGATCGTATAATCCTGTTTTAGCTAAAATCCAACGCTCACAAAGTGGTATCAGAGCATAGAGGATCATACAACAACAAATTTGATAAAATCAGAGCTGATTTGGACATGTTTTTGACATAAAATCATCTGTTTTTACATAAACATTGTTTCTAAGAGTTTTTGATCGATTTAAAGGTGAATTTGTGGTCGAATTCAAGTTTTCCAAGACTTAAAGTTGTTACAAATCAATTCCGAAACATAACCTGATTGAGATCATTCAAATCCATGAACTTTTGAAAATCTGAGATCAGAATAACCGTTTTTCAAACAATAACCGTTTTTCAAAAAATGAGATCTGACTGTTTTGGGCGAACCTGGAACCTGATCTGAGTTGAGTGGTCGAAAGTGTTAAAAAGCGGTCGAACCTGAGGAGTTTTTGGGCGAACCTGAAAATTTGTGTTGAATTTTTCACTTTCGGGTAGAAGTTTTCACCTTCGACCGTTTTCATTTTGGGCGAAAGTGAAAATTCTGTTAGGGTGTGTTTACATTCTGGTCACTTCTACATTTGGTTGTTCCTGTTTGGACAACAGAAGGGACGAAAGTGAGAAATTTGGACGAACATAGGATTGTTTGGACGAATCTACTGTTTTTCGGGCGAATCTAGGGTTTTTGTTGAAAATTTTTTCTAAGTGTTGAGATTTTCAGATTGAGATCATGTGGCGTTTTCAAACTACTCCGGGATCAGCAACAACACAACCACAACAGCAAACGATGGACCCATGGACAGTGGCAGCGCAAAAGACAAACACACAGTCTTCACAACCACATAACTACATGACAACGACGAGCACGATGCCTCAAAGTGTAGCACATCCGGCACTACAATCTGATTACTGGGGAGTAGCTGCAGCGGCGGTAAATACTCAAACCACTAATGCTATTTCTACTTTGATTAAGGATTTGTCTACAGGTAGTGGAACTCGGCCACCGAAGCTCATGGATATGCAAGAGTATAATCAGTGGCATACCATGTTCAAGATCCATTTGGAAGGCATGGGAGTTGAAGGAGCAGAGGCATGGAGCATGATTGTTAAAGGATACACAGCACCAATTCTGGAGAATACAGGTGAGATGATTCCTTTGGAAAGCTTAACTGAGGACGAAAAGAAGAAATATGTGGTGGAGAAGAAGGCGTTTTCTCAACTGACACAGGCAATCACAAGTGACCTGTTGCATCAGTTTGGGACATGTACTACATCAAAGCAGCTTTGGGATAAGCTGAAGAGGAAGCATGATGGTAATGAGAAGACCAGGAGTCTGAGAATGGAGGAATTGGTCAAAGAGTTTGAGAATTTTTCTTTTATTAATAATGAAACTTTAAAAGAACTAACTCCGAGATATATGCATTTGTTGTCTGAATTGTCTAGTTATGGTGTACAGATTCCAATGACTAAGCAGGTGGATAAGTTTGCAGATGCTTTACCACCACAATGGGATCAGCATGTGGAAGTACTGAGAGAGAAGGATGCTTATCAATTCTGGACCATTTCAGAGTTTATCGAAAAGCTGGAGAACAAAGAGTTGGAGGATAGGAGGAAAGCTAGAAGGTCACAGATTCCTCAGAATCCCAGTTTGTATTTTGGAGGGACTTCAGTTCCAGCTGGAAACTCGAGCTCAGGAAGCGTTGCACCACATGTTGCATGTATTTCTAATGTCATGGAATCATCAAAACCAACCACCAACTACACACCACCACAATACAATTCCTACTCACAACCATCATATACACCACCACAATATAATTCCTACATTTCACCAATCTCTCCAATGCAACAAGCAAGTTTTTACACCGCTAACCAATCACAACAACCAGTAAACCAAGTTACTCAACATAAACAACAACCGGTGGTTTTGGATACATCTAACTTGGGAAATGTGACTGTGGAGGTTGCTCAGCAACACATTGCATTAGTCTCAGCAATGGTTTCATCTTACAATGGGTTGGTTGCTAGTCAGATTGGGAACAACAACTTAACCAACGAAGACTACGCACAGATAGACAAGGAAGAGATGGAACTCATTGACATTCAATGGGCTTTTGCGAGTATAATGAGAAGAGCAACAGAGTTCATTGAGAAAACTGGAAGGACTGACTTGGCAACTTCTCCCAACACAACCTATGGATTCAACAAGGAGAAGGTTACGTGTTTTAATTGTGGAGAAAAAGGACACTTCAAAAGGGAATGCACCCAGCCACCTAAACAAGGTAATCGAAACCCTTTCAATGCAAATTACCAGAACCGTCAACAAAACCAAGTTTCTTACCAAAATAACAACAACTACCAAAACCGAAACTTTAACCACCAAAACAGACAACCAAACACTCAAAACCAGATTCAAAACCAATCTCCTAATCACACAAACCGAACAGTTGTACCTATCACTACACCTAATGAGACTCAACAGAATGCGAGTCAGAACCAAGCCTTGGTGACTCAACAGGATGAGAGGTTTGACTGGTCGGGTATGCAAATAGGAGTTGAGGAAGTGACTACTGGTGGGAATGTGGCATGTGTTGCTTATCAGGTTGATATGGAAGAGTCGGTGGCGGTTGATGAGAAGAAAGAAACTGAGGAGTGTGACAGTGATGATTCTGAGACTGAGATGGAAGTGGAGAATGAACCTGTTGAGGTTAAGGCTGAGGAAAAGAGTTCTGGAATGGTGATTGATTCAGTTTCTGATGTTCCCGAAGAGTGTAGATCAGTTTATTCAGATTCTGAGAGCGAATCAGACACAGAGGCAAGTGTTGATTCTTTAGATGATGATATTGATCAGTTGCTGGCAGAAGCTGACTTTTTAATGACGAGGAAGTCGTGCATTGCTGATGATGCTTTCACCAAGATCGACTATTCCAAGTTTTTCACTGGAAAGGAAGCGCATTTTGCGTTGATGGCCATGACTGAACCGCCAAAACCTGTAAGTTCTGAATCTAGCACTGATGTTATGAGTGATAAATATTGTGGAACATGTGATAGATTGACTGAGGAGAATAAACAACTCCGAATTTCACGTGATAGTGCTATCTTGAACAGTCAATCTACTCGCAAAGAGTTGAATGCTTTCAACAAAGTATTAGATGGCTATAAAAAGGACATTTCCGACTTGAAAAATACTTTATCATTGAAACAATTGGCCATAAGCAACTATATCAATGAAATTGAAAACACCAAGTTGGAAATGGCAGCCATAAAATGCTTTGCTGAAAAGGTGAACAAAAAGCTGGAAAGTTATAAGAATGTTGCTTATGTGGTAGATCATATCATTGATGATAACACCACCAATTACAAGTCTGTACCATCTCCGGTTCTTTTTGAAAACCATAACTATCACCAAGTTATACCGGAGAGTTCGGTAAAATCAGACTCATCATCGGAAAAGGAATCTAATACCTCGAGTATTGGTGATCCATATTCCGATGTGAGACCGATTTTGGGCTTGAACAATGAGGGTGTTTATGCTGAGAGTGATAATTCAGACTCAGAAAATGATGATACTGGTAGTGATCAATCTGTTAATGAATGTGAGATTCCAAAAGAAAAACACATCATTACCAATGAACCAGTGTCACCATCTGATCATGTTCATCCGATGGCAAATGCTAATCGTGATAAAAAGTCTGAAAAGATTGATGTTAAGAAAGATAATGATGTTAAGAATGTGGTCAAAAAGAATGAGCTGAATGAACAAAGTGATAAACCGGTTAAAGTGTTTTATCGGATGGAAGGATCCGATAAGATCATTTCTGATGAGGAATTTCCGATCAAAAATGTTAACTATTCTAAACTTGATAAAATCTGGCAAGAAAGCACAATATGGTTTCCAAAACATGAGAGAACCAATGAAATTCCACCAGAAATCTTAAAGAAATTGTTTTCAGAAATTCCTCAAGAACCAAAGGTCCATGTCACCGAGTTCATTCGACCAAATGATAAAGCAAATGGTTTTCATGAGCCCTCTTACTCGAAAGGACCACTTCCTGAGAGTTTGAGAAATCAACAGTATAATGATCAATTTCCTGTTAGATCATTTGCTTCACCAAATGCTCATTATGTGTTTGAGGAATATAGAAAATGCTTTAAATGTGGAGAACGTGGGCATTTACTTGCTCAGTGTCCATATGTAAGGCACAAAAGACATGAGGTTGAACTTAGGAATTCCATGAGAAAACCGATTGATCATTATGTTCCACCACATAGACGGGCTGTTCCTCAACAACAACAATTTTATAATCAAGAAAATTTTCAAATGAGGAACAACCGTCCATTTCAATATGATCAAAGGAATCGGATTGCTATGGAACACTCTTGGAGAAAACCTGTGGTGAACACAACAGCTGATAGACAAAAGGTTCCACAAAAACCAATTGTCAAATCAAATGTTGGACCTAAGTCTGTTAACTCAGATAAGGTTGCCAAGAAAGTTACTTTTGGTAACAATGTTCAGAAACCAATTGAGAAACCAAAATCTCAAATTCGTATTCTCAAAAGGTCTGAACAATCTTGGACACCTAATGGTACTCCAGGAGCTTCTACTTCGAAGGTAAGTGAGAAAAATGAAACTGTTTTGAACAATCAGAAAAAGATTGATCCAAAACAGAAAATTGTTGAAAAAGTTGTTGAGGATGTTTCTTTGAAATCCAATGTTCAAAGGCCCAGGACTCAGGCTTGGGTCCCCCAAAAGAACTAAATGTTTACTTTTTGTGTGCAGGGAGCTTCAGCTGGCCCTATTAGCAGTCTCTGGATTGTTGATAGTGGAGCTTCAGGCCACATGACGGGGGATTTGGCGTTGCTGTTTGATGTGAAGAATATTAATGGAGGATATGTCGCGTTCGCGGGAAATAAAGGAGGTTATATCACAATGGAAGGAAGCGTGAGTAATGGGATTGTGACTTTCGAGCGGATTTCTTATGTCAAGCAGATAGACTATAATCTGTTGAGCGTCAGTCAAATATGCGATAAACAATTTTCTGTGCATTTTGATGACAAATCCTGCTATATTCTCAAACCGGGCTTCAAAATTCCAAAGGAGTGGGTTATGTTGATGGAACCTCGAGTCAACAATCTTTATATTCTTGATATGTCCAAGGCGATGACATCACAGGGGCAGATAACATGCTTTCTATCCAAGGCGACCGAAAAAGAATCGATAATGTGGCACCGCAGAATGGGGCACATTCATCTGAGGAAAATGAATCAGTTAGTGAGAAATGGACTTGTCGATGGAGTAAACGTGAAACATTTCCATCTGAACGACAAGTGTGTAAGCTGTATGAAAGGCAAACAACACAAACAGTCCCATAAAGTGAAGAAAGTTAATTCTGTTGAGATGCCGCTTGAGCGATTGCACATGGACCTTTTTGGACCGGTCAAGCGCAAAAGTCATCTTGGAGAGCTTTATTGTTTAGTCGTCACTGATGACTATTCACGATTCTCATGGGTGATGTGTTTGAAGAACAAAAGCGACACCTTTACCAACTTACAAGTTCTGTTCACTCGACTGGAGAATATCTACAATTTGAAGATAAAAAGGATCAGGAGTGACAACGGGACGGAGTTCAAAAATGCAAAGATGGATGAACTTTGTAAAAGCAAAGGGATTCATCATGAATATTCGGCTCCGTATACCCCGCAACAGAACGGTGTTGCTGAAAGAAAGAATAGGACTCTGATTGAGGCTGCTAGAACAATGCTCGCTGACTCAAATCTTCCAGTAATGTTCTGGAATGAGGCGATTTATGCAGCAAATTATACATTAAATCGGGTTTTAACAGTGAAGAAGTTTGGAAAAACATCTTATGAGCTGTTACACCGACGAAAGCCTAATTTAGAGTATCTAGAACCATTTGGGGCGCCATGCACGATGTTGAATCCAAGCGAGAAGTTTAGTCCTAAAGCTGAGGAGGGATATTTTGTTGGATATGCAACCCCGCTTAAACGGGTATTCAACAAGCGAACTCGTCAAGTGGAGGATTGGGCTAACGTGGAAGTTCAACGATACACACAAAACTTGCAAGGCACGGGCCCTGATTGGATGTTTGATTACAAAGATTTCTTTGAATCATTCAACCTAGATAGCTTGGTTGAAGAAGCTGTTATCAGATTACTTTACGAGTGTGAAAACGCGGCAACTTCACCGTTGATGCGTCCAATCACCGTAAACCCCCCACCAGCTTCTAATGATACCAGTGCTCCTATACAAGAAGAAGAGATGTTTCAAGAGGCTTCAACTTCACTAGACACTTCAGAATCTGAAGATGAACAATTTGAAGAAGCTGTTCTTGAACATGCAGAAGACTTAGAAGAGCAAACTGTGAACCCAACTCCAAATCCAGATGTTGCTTCATCATCTAACACGGGTTATGATCAGGATGCTGTAGAGAGTTTGACTGCTCAGACGGGAGTGATTGTACCTGTTAATCCGGAATCTCGGATTCATCGTATTCACCCGCTGGAGCAAGTTATCGGTGATCCTGGAAGTGGAGTGATGACCAGAGGGCAGCTTAAAAGCGTTAATTCACCAGAGAGTTTTGGTGCTTTAGCATTGTATGCCAAAATTCAGAAATCTGGAAGCCAAAATGATTGGTCGTTTGCATGTTATGTGTCGCAGGTAGAGCCAAGGACATACAAAGACGCTTTGAATGAAGATGCCTGGGTTGAGGCAATGCAGGAGGAGTTATTGCAATTCCAGAAATTGGGAGTCTGGACGCTCACAGATTTGCCGCCAGGAAGAAAGAAAATAGGCACTAAGTGGGTGTTTAAGTGCAAAAAGGATGATCGTGGAGTTATTGTTCGCAACAAAGCCAGATTGGTTGTGCAGGGTTTCCATCAAATCGAAGGAATTGATTACAACGAAATCTATGCACCAGTAGCACGAATTGAAGCTATTCGGATGTTCCTTGCGTTTGCTTCATATAAGAAATTCAAAGTCTATCAAATGGACGTCAAGAGCGCATTTTTGTACGGTAAAGTCAAGGAGGAGGTTTATGTCGGGCAGCCACCAGGCTTTGAGGACCCAATCCACCGGGACAAGGTCTACGTGCTGAACAAAGCTTTATATGGTTTGCACCAGGCTCCAAGACAGTGGTACGAGGAGCTAAGTACATACCTCATCTCCAAAGGATTCAAGCGCGGCCTCGTCGATTGCACCCTCTTTACGAAGAAGACGGGAGATGACTTGCTTCTAGTACAGATTTACGTTGATGATATTATATTTGGTTTAACTAACGAACTTTTGTGCAGGGAATTTGAAACTATTATGCAGGAGATGTTCGAAATGAGCGCTATGGGGGAAATGCAGTTTTTCCTCGGCTTACAGGTGGATCAAAGACCCGACGGGATCTTCATTCACCAGACGAAATACGTAGCCGACATCTTGAGCCGATTCCAGATGGAGGACTCTAAGCCGATGGATACCCCGATTCAACCCAATCACGGGATTGGAGTGGACGCTAAGGGGGAGCTGACAGATCCATTTACATACAGAGCAATCATCGGATCTCTGATGTATTTGACAGCGTCTCGACCAGATATTATGTATGCAACGTGTCTTTGTGCTCGCTATCAATCGAAGCCGAAACAAAGTCATCTGACGGCGGTCAAGCGTATCCTTCGATATCTGAAGGGTTGTCCATCTAAAGGACTTTGGTACCCTAATGATGATGATTTTGATTTTATTGCTTTTAGTGATGCAGATTGGGGCGGCTGTGACAAAGACAGCAAATCAACAACAGCCGGTTGCCAGTTTTTAGGGAGCAGGTTAATTACCTGGCAATGCAAGAAACAGACTTCCGTCGCACTGTCTACATGTGAAGCCGAGTACATTTCAGCCTCGAGTTGCTGTTCGCAAGTGCTCTGGATCCAACAACAGATGGTCGATTACGGTTTGCAATTTCTTAAAACCCCTATACATTGTGACAACGAAGCCGCAATTGCATTAACTAAAAATACTGAAAATCATTCTAAAGCGAAACATATCCGGATTAAATATCATTTTATCCGTGATTGTTACGCTAAGGAATTGATTGACATGGTCAAAATCCATACTGACTATCAACGTGCAGATTTGTTTACAAAAGCTTTTGACAGATCCCGCTTTGAATATCTTTTGAAAGTAAACAATATAAAGGAAAAACAGGACTAATCGGCTCCTCGGTTTATCATTTTTAATTTTAGTTTTAGTTCTAAATTTTTGCTAATTGGGAATTTCTCTTTGCTAATTGGGAATTTCTCTTTACTATCATAATCCTCAAAGAAGTTGATGCTTTCGAGGAGGTTGTTTAATCCTCAAAGAAGTTGATGCTTTCAAGTGGATTGTTTCTTTCAAATTTTTGTTTTGTTTTTCAGAAAAATTAAAAACCCAAAAATATGTTCTTTATTTTAGGGGGAGTCATTTTATCAGAAAAACCAAAAACATTGAAAAAAAAAAAAAAAAATTTTCAAAATACCTAAAAAATTAGAAAAACCCAAAATGATTTCCTGGATAAAAAGAGGAAATGATAGTACATCAGTGGGGATCTGACACAGGCTAAAGAATTGTATACTTTTTATGTGACGTATGTTGATTACGTGTGATATGCTGATAGGCTTCGTAGACTATATATTGCGTGCATTAGTGATACAAACATAACAAACTACGCGTTTGTGGCTGAACACCTCATAGGCATATGGTCTTAGTACCGTAATTTCGTTTGATAGGGTGTTTGTACAAAACTCGGAGGTTTAGGGTCGTTATGTTATTAGTTGTCTGGGGATAGCCTATCTGATCTTCTGCTGTAAGTCATTACGGACCTAGATCAGACAGGATGTCTTTATAAAAGAGCTTTATGCCAAATCCTAAAGTTACCGAATTGAGGAACTTTCCATGTTATATGATGATCAAAGATTATCTATAATATCGTATTGATCTTTGATGCAAATCATGATTAATATCAGTCCTCAACCTGGTATGGTGCATATGTTACTTTGCTGCATTAATTTGCTGACCTGTATACCACTATGCATTATATCTTGTACAATTACAGACGACGAAAGCATAATCACGCTTTACAATGAGTCTTTGTGCAAATTACTTCTTGATACGGGAGTATGTCGTGTGTGTGGGAACCACAATGTGTTAGTCTAATACATCTAATTCGTATCATTTTAAAGCATTGCGTAATTGTCTGCATGTGAGCTTATGTGGACCACAATATCAGCAATTGCCGTATCACATATTGTTTCTAATGATAATATTAAAACAGATCAACGCTGTGTTCAGATTTCTCAGAAAACTGATATGATCCTCTTACCGGAAATCACAAAATGTTTACTGCTTTCATTTACGTTGATGCATTTTACTTTGTCGCATTTTACTTTTATTGTCAAAAAGATACAAAATCCAAAAAGATTTTAGGTGTGTTTTGATAAAAATTTCAGAAAATCCAAAAGATTTGCATTTCTGCTTTATTTTTGATAACCGGGGATGCTTGATGGTCAATTTCTGAGATTTGATAACACCATCTGGGCTTTGTATCATTCAAAAAGTGAAAATTTGAGTTTTGGAAGTTTAACGGATTGAAAAATGTTGAACGGGATTCGAATTCGTGATTTGGCAAAATTTTCAGATTTTTCCATTTCACATTCGCCCCTTAAATGGGTCGAATGTGGAAAAATCATCATATTCGACCGTTTTGAAAATGGGCGAATGTGGACTTTTTCACTTCCGGGTGAAAATTCCACTTCCGGGTACATTTTCACCATCGGGTCTTTACAAAGGGGCGAAGGTGGCATGGTTTTACATTCGTGTCATTCACTTGTGGCGAATGTGGACTTAACCCACATTCGTCCACAACAAACGGGCGAACGTGGATGCTTATAAATAAGCCTTTCAGGTTCGATCCCCATCATTCAAAATTTTTCAAAATTTCTTTCAATACCAGACCTTGTTGCTTGTGATTCTTATGATTCATTGATTTGATCCCTGATTATTCCTGATCATTTTAAGACTAAACTTGCAGGTAATGGACGTCATTTCAGATCAGAATTGATAGTTTTATGAACCGGACCTAGGGTTTCACAATTAATGGTCTTAGAGTCTGTTTTATTGGTTGATTTTGATCGCATTTCATTCCACATAAGTTTTAGGGGGAGATATATGCAGGAATTAGTGTTTAACATCGTTTAAATTGATTGAATGTGTGATTGAACATAGTTAAACCTAATTCACTTTTAAAAACTGATGTATAATGAAATAAATGAACAATTGGTGATGAACGAGTGATAATCGGCCAATATAGGACGCATTTGAATCAGTTTTATGGTTTAAAAACAAATTTGGCAAAAATTTAAATTTTTGGGGAAAACCATTTCACATTCGGTTGTTATAAACGGGCGAAAGTGGAACTGGTTTGGACGAATGTACAACAAAATGGACGAATGTGATTTTTAATCAGAACTTTTTCATATTCGACCATAATTTTTCTCATTCGACCAGATTTACTCACATTCGACCAGTTCAAAACGGGCGAATGTGCAGATTATTTTGACCAGAATTTTTATAATTTTGTCGTTTTTGTATTTTGACGTGTTTTTATTGATTTTTATGTGCAGATGGCTGATCAACCCGAGAATGTTGAAACACCAGCAGTCAATGTTGAAACTCCAGCTGAGATTACTGTTCCAGATCCAGTGCCAGAAGCTGAAACGTCTGTTCCGAGCAGTTGGCCTTTTGAAAGATCGCACAACTGTTGTGCTTATCTAGGAGATGTTGAGAAAAACACGGAGTTTACCGGGATTATAGAGTTTCTGAAGAGGAGCAGGATTGTTCATGCTCTAGCCACACCAACCATCATATACAAAGACATCATTGAAGATTTTTATCAGAATGCGAAGTATGACTACTGGGAGAATCAGACGATCATCAAGAGCAAGATTCAGGATATGGATATGTTCTTGACTGAAGCTGATATTCGGGAAGCTTTACAGATTAAGTTTGAAGACAGTGAAGATCCCAGGGAGTTATCATGGACAGAACAGAAGGCGTGTTTCTTACGTATGAAATACAAAGGTCCAATCACTGACGGATCTATGTATAAGGGGAAGCTGGGAGTGCAGTACAAATATTTTGCACATGTTCTTATTCATGTTTTTGGATGTGTGAGTGGTGGTTATGACGTCATGAGAAGGAGTTTGAGTTCATTAATGGTTGCGTTGACACTCAACAAACCATTTAATGTTTCAGGGATGATTCTTGATCATATGCTGGAGATGCTGAAGGGAATGAAGAATAAGAAGTTTATGTTGTATCCGAGATTTCTGATGATGATCTTTGACTACAAGTATCCTATGCTGAAAAAGGATCCGACTATGATCCTAGGTCAAGATCATATGAACATTAGAACTTTGATGAGGATGAAGGGTTACAAAGGTGTGCCTGATAGTGAGAAGCCACCTAACAGGAGATTATTTGGTGCTTTGGCTCGTCCGGATTACACTGATCCTGGCAAGAACAAAGCAAGACATGATGATAGTGACTCGGACAATGATGATCCCTTAGTGTATGTTGATTCAAGCACTAAGCGGAAACGGCAAGTAGTCAATCCTGGAGCCAAAGGGAAGGGCAAGGGAAAGGCTGTGGATCAGGGAAGCACTAAGCAACAAGTGGCTAGAAAGAAATCGACGGCGAAGAAAGGATCGGGTTTGGTGGATGAAGAGTCGGTAGATTCAGAAGAGACTGAGGTTGATGAGCAGTGGGATTCTGATGATGAGAATGTGAGGACCACCAAACGTAAGGCCACTATGGTTGGTGAGTCTGAATCCTTGAATCAGTCGATAGAAGAAGCTGAGAGAAGAAAGAAATCGGTTGAAGATGAAGGTCTAGGTGTTGACCTAGCTGAATTGAGTGTTGGAGATACTGTAGTGGTGAATTTGCCCAGAAAGACAAAGAAGCAAAAGACTATGGCCAAGAAGTCAAGCGTAAAAGAACTGAGGGAAAAAGAGTTAGCTCAGTTATTGAAGGGAAAGAGATTACCTGATGCTGGTACACCATCTAAGCTATCTTCACCTGTTGCCAAGAAGCAGAAGAAAGCGAAAGAGGCAGAGACTTTACCAATCGATCAATTCAATATCGATATAGATAAAGTGCTCGATATGTTTAGAAAGCCTCAAAAGGAGAAAGTTATTGAAGTTGAGCCATCTAGATCTAAGTCAAAGAAAGTGACTGTAGATGACGATGTCATGAAGCAAGTTAATAAGAAGATGGAAGACATGATGAAGATGTTGGTTGCTCAACAAGCTGAGATTGCTAAGTTCAAGCAGAATGAGGAGAAAATGCTTCAGATTGTGGTTGCTTCGAAATCTAATCAGGATGATAGAAATGATAAGATTAAAATGATTGAGGCAAAGAATGAGAAGCTTGAAAGAAAGTGTGAAAGAAACAAGAGCAAAATCAAACTGATTAAGGCTGATAACAAAGAACTAAAGAAGGAAAACAAACGCCTTAGTAATTTGATTGAAGAGCTTTATAGCAGGGCACCCCAGTTGAAAGAGGGTGAAGAAGATGAAGAAGAAGATGAACAGAAAGTCGATTATGAGTATTCTGAATCTGAGAAAGAAGAAGATGATGATGAGGATAATGATGAATCGGAGAAAAGCGATGATGATAATGATGATGATGATGACAATAATGATGATGATGATGGTGCTGAAGGTGCTGGGAAAAAGCAAGGTGATGAGTTTAGCAGTGGAAGTGATCATGATGGAGGAGATGATACATCTAGATTCACTTATGAGAAGAGAACACCGAAGAAGAAGGATACTGGAGAATCAAGTTCCAAGAAGAAAGGTGAGAATGTTGATTCGGATGAAAGTATTTTCTGGAACGAAAAGGTGAGATCTTTGTCTGATGATGCTAAACAGCTGTATAAAAATATGTTGGAAAAGAGAGAGTGGACCATTGAGTTCACAGGATGCTTCGCTGAAATATTCCAGACTGATGACTTAAGATATGAGTTAGAATATTAAGATCCAGATCTTGAAGAAGGGGAATTACCTGCATCTGTGGCAAAAGAAATACTAGATGGTCTTGCACAGAGGGTAGGGAAAACGTTTGAGGAGTTTATGATGGATGAATCGATTCCTGATATTCCTGAAAAGGATATGGGAAGTCATTCAGATGATGTGCAGACTCCAGAGAATAATGAAGTGGAGGTAGAAGATATAACTCATGAAGAGTTTCCCCAATATTTCAGACAAGATGATGAAAATGAAGTATTTCCTGACTTCACTAAGATACCAAATAAGTCAGCGAAACAGAAAGCTAAGAAAAGGAGTGAAGAGTTTGTTGAGAAGGTATTTGGTACTGAAAAGAAAGATTCTTCTAACCAGTCTGATGAGTTGAAGAATTATATGAAGAAATTGAAGGAAATGGATGAGAACCGACCAAAGCCTGAAGCTCAAGGTAACTTTTATCGATTTCATAATGCCAAGTTCAAAGGCAGAGCTCTCGGGTGGACTTACTTAGGCAGACTGAAATGTATTGCTGCAAAATGGGAAACCGGAATTCTGTACTTCAACAGATTCTGTGACTTGCTTACTCTACCGTACTGGGCGATTAGAGACTTATGCAGATTCCCAATGTCAGGTGCCGAAGTAAATGGATCACATGTCGGTTGGTGTGCTGATAAATTGGTTTGGGAAAGTCGTACGAGATGGAACAGGTTCAAGCCTCAATATCCCAGAAGAAAAGTGCATAGGGATATTGATCCACAAACCAATATGAAGCGTGTTACTTTGATCTACAAAGCACCTAATGTGATGAGGAAGATACCGTTGATGCCTATGCCACAGCATTTCAGTGCTGATTTCATCTTTTGGTACTATGATTGGAGAAAGGCAGAAGCGGTGATCGTGTTGAGAGATGGAAAGGATAAATACAAGCATGTTCATGTATTTGATCCTATGTGGTTGATTAATTGCACATTTGAAGACATCATCATGTTGTTCTACAATCCGATCTACTATGAACCTAATGACTTTGCTCAAGCGAGAAAGTATACGCAAGTGGTTGGAGTTTGTTTTGCGTATGATATCAATGCAGGAAGCAACTTGGAGGGTAAACTTGGCAAGACAGTGAAGATAGCCAATGTGTCTAAGCCTGTGAAGAAAACATTTGAGCCGCCAATGACTACTGAGCAGAAGAAACAGCTCAGAATCAAGCTGATGAACAAGACGATGGACCAACAGAGAAAACTATCCAATCAATAGTCGAGGGGGAGTTTGTTGATGCGTTTTGCGACTAAGGATTGGATATACATAATTAACATATGTTAGTGATGGCCGAAGGTAAATATGTATGGGCGAAGGTAGACAAAGAATGGGCGAAAGTAGATGATAAAGGGACGAAGGAAGAATGGACTTGATCAAGAGACACATTCGACCACCTGAAGTGGGCGAAGGTGGAAAAAGCTCACATTCGACCAGAAGAAACGGGCGAATGTGCAGTGCCTATATATAGTGTTTGTGTTTTTGATAATGTAAGAGAGTTGTCATTTGTGTCCAGGTTCAGATCAGGTTCAGAGGTGTTTTTGAGAAATAGTGTGTGTGTTCTAGATTAACATAAAGTGATTGTAAACGATTATTTGAATGATGTTAATCTATGAAATGATATTGAAAATGATCTTGATTGTGTCGTGATTTGTGTTTTATCAATTTGTTCAGAACTAGGGTTTCCGCACCTAGTTTTGTGACTTGTATGATCGTATAATCCTGTTTTAGCTAAAATCCAACGCTCACAGTATTAAAGGAGATAAATTGTATTTTATGTGTTTCTCGGCCCCTTTTCGTTTAAATGTTTCCGGACATCTTAACAATCGGGGAGATTAACATGCGTGTATGATGATTAAACTAGAAATATAGAATATTTGATGGCCTTAGGTCGGTGCCTCGGTGGGTACGATTCTTTCGTAACACCAGTGTCCCCTTCGGGCTGACACACTCCCAACACTTCTTAATCATTAGCTCTTGGCTAGGGCCGTTGTTTATGTTGTAGATCTATTGGGTTGACTCCCCCATTTTCATGATTTGAAATTTGTCTGAAATCTGCTTGAAAATGAACATAACCTCCAAAAAGCTCCTCTCACGGAGAGGTCACCACGTGAACAAAGTTATGGTTTGATTAGGAGCCTTAGGATACATCATTCTTGTAAGACCTAGCTAGTCTACTTGTTTCTATTCTAGTAATACGGAAATCATACGCCCCCTTTTAAACTAAGAAATATGAGTAATTGTTTTAAAACCTGTAAACGTGATAATCGTTTTCATTTTACAAAAACATGTTGGCGTCGAACGCTTTGTTTTACCATTTCTTCTTTTAAGTATATTTTATACTATGGGGAAGAAATCTCATTATTGAACAGGATGTTTCAGGTTGGGTGATTTATGGGGAAGAAATCTTATTATTGAATAGGATGGTTCAGGTTGGGCGATTTATGGGGAAGAAATCTCATTATTAAACATGGGTTTACAAAGTACAAATATAAAACCATGAACTCACTAACTTAATGTTGACCTTTTTAAGCATGTTTTTCAGGTTTAGATTTTGGCAATGACATAGTTAGAATAGGCAAACATCTTGGAAGTGGAAACCTAAAAGTATTAGAAATGGCGTTTGGAGTTCAAAGAGTCTTAGAAGTATATATTCCGCTGTGTAGTATTAAGAGATAAACCTACAGGGAAATGCGGGGTGTGACACAAATTGTCCAAAGTTAAGATGATATATCAAGAGTTTCTTTATAATTTCCTAAATTTTGCCACTTTTCTTCCCTAAATACCCCTAGAAGATAATCAATGAGTATTTTAATGCATAAAACATTCTAATTATTATATTCAAACAACTTTATTATTATTAAAATAACATAATCTTCATAAACATATTTGGCACCCTCATGGTTTAATAACAAATTTCAATCATGGACAAAAAATAATTTGTGCCAACGCAGACCGCCCGGTCCACATCAATAAGTAACTTGTCTTTACCTCATACTGAACCACACGATAGGCCCATTTTGTCATCAATTACCTCATTATGGACTTATGGTAATAGCTCGTCAGCAATGCATCTCGCAACTTTAGAACCTTGCTTATGTGATTCTAAAGCATTTGAGAAAGGTATCAAACAAAATTAAGTAATTACTACATTTTATTAAAAATTACAATTTTATATAAAAAAAATTATATATAACAAAATTATATAAAAAGGTTTCTACACATACAAATATATAGCTATATACACCTTAAAAAGATTGTAAAAATCAATAAAAGTAGAACTTTACGTAAAAAAATAATTGTGACGCCTTTTCATAAAAAAAAAGTGTGTGCATGAATTGGTTCACGAACCCAAACTGAACCGAACTAAAACTGGCCTTTCAAGCCGGCAAAACACTGGCCGAACCGAATCGAAACCCGAACCGGTATGGGGTTCAGTATCTAGACAAAACCCGATCTGTGTACGTCTATAAAGTTCTTAGGTTGTGTAACACCCCAACCGATGGCGGAAACATCGGGGTGCCACGTATTGATGATTGTTCAGTAGCTCATGGTGAATAATAAATTTCATTAATTGATTTACATAAATTACATACAATTGTTCTACAAGAATTCGTACATCAAATTGAATAAAACTATGCACATATCTCCAAGCAAATCTTCAAGCAAGTAGAACCTGAAACATGTTAAGTTAAAAATATTTTGGGTCAACAATTGTTGGTGAGAATACATAGGTTTGTGAAAATAAACGATAACGATAGTTTGTACAACATTCAAAGTTGAATGATGATAGAGTATGATACCGACATGTAGCAATGCGTCTTTGTACATCCAAACCTTGTGTCGACTGATGACTAACTCGCAAGTTAATTAAATGTTATTACTGTTATCGATCATCCCTGAGTCTACGCGGGGGATGGGTTTGTCAGACCTATAGCGCTATAATCTAAACAGGCGGCTTGATCATTGTTAATGATTGTACTGTGTCTTTTTGTTACAGTCAAATGATAGGATGATGTTGTAATTGAATCACAAGTAAATATGAGTAAATGATAGTATAAAATATTTGAACATGTTTCACCCCAAAAATAGTGAAAATAGAGTAAAGGGGCTATGTAAACTCACCTTAGCAAAACGTTATCTCTTGAAAAATAGTGTGTTGCCCAATGTATCAAGTATCACCCTATAATGAGGTAATATATATGTCTAAGTCTACCAAGTCTATAAATGTATAAGTTTCTAGGGCTTCGAATTTGGGGATATCCAATTGTTGAATTTTAAAATAAAATGTTGATTAAATAAAGGGAAATTTGATAATTAAATAAAAGAAAGCCTTTTTATAAAATTTGAATTTAGAATGCTCACAATAATGTGTTTGAAGTATAAAAATAATTTATATAAAATTATGTCTTTTAAAATAAATTTTTAAATCTATTTATTACAAATTGCCAAAATTTAACTTTAATTTTCAAAAATACAAAAATTAAAGAATTATTATATTAAAAATCATATTTCTGTTCTAAATATCTAAAAATAAATTGTATAAAATTTTGGTGCAAAAATAATAAAAATTGGATTTATTATGATTTAGTTATGATTAAAACTAACAAAAATTGATTAAAAATATTAAATAAATGATTTTTCAGAAATAAAAATCATTTATGAAAAACTTAATGTTATAAAAACTTAGGATTATTTTTGTGGAAATTAATAAGATCGTTTTGATATTTTAATGGATTTTTATAAATATAATAGCATAAAATTGATTTTATTATTATAAATATTAAATAAATAAATTTCAGAAAACTAAAAATTGTAAGTGAAACTTATACATCAGATTTGTTAATAATAATTTTTTTTAGAATTTATAAAAGAGTTTTAATAATTAAAAATGAATTTACAAGATTAAATGTAATTTATATATTATTAATTGATTTAAAAAGGTTTAATGAAAAAAGAAGGGAATGGGACGCCACTGCCGGGACTCGAACCCGGGTGGCTTAGGGCCAAGCAAACAGTCACAACCACTTGGCCTAGGCCTGTGGTTGTGATAAGTTCTGTTTTAAATAAATTAAATACATTATGTAAAATCAGTTTCATCCCCAAACTAAGATTTCGAGCCCTAGCTTTTCTAATCAAGGGATTCACACATCAATAACCTGATTAATCTTAGGGTTTATGATGTGTGAATGCCGATAATCAAAACCCACTGGAAAAATCAAACTTACAATGTTGTTTCGATACTCGATTGGATGGTCAACCTTAAAGTCAAACCCACGATCAAAAGATAATAAACAGAGTGATTTGAAGAAAATTGGGGGTTGAGAAGAGATAATTGACAAGTTGTAATGCTTTGAGGATGATCAATTTATAGTGCAATTGTCTGGTTCGATAAATTGGTAAGTTTGACTTGGTTTTAATCGTGAGACGCGTTTTTGATCATAATGGAAACAATTGAATGGTAATTGATAATCATAGAGCGTGTAGATGGCCGAAAATCACGTTTCCTAAGTCAATCTATGATTAATCTCGTGTAAAAATGGTAATTGATTTGTCCAAATTTGAAAACCATACATTTATCTGCTGCTGCACGATCACAGTGAAGAAAAAGAAAGAATAGAAAGTGGCCTTAAATACAATTAATGCTGGGTAGAAATCAAAAAGGGTGTGTGGAGCAGGTGGTTGTACGTGTGTGTTTGTGTGGACCGGCTCGCAGCTCGGGTTCGAAACCCGGCTGGAGCATAATCTTCCTTTTTTTTATAGCAAAGAAGGAGGGGAGAGGGGTCTTGGGCCGAATATCTGGTGGGCCGGGGTATAACTGGGTTTGGGCTGGGCTGATGATGGCTGAACCAAAGTGATTTGTTTGTGGGTTTGTTTATTCAAAACTCTTTTTTTACACACTAAACTTATTATTATTATTATTATTATTATTATTATTATTATTATTATTATTATTATATATATATATATACACATATAGATATATAATTATCATTGTATAGGGGTTCGAAATATCACCAAAAATAATAGGGCTTGTCGTAACGTATAAATAGTTAAATACGAAATGTTACAGTCTCCCCTACTTTTAGGAACTTCGTCCCGAAGTTAAGGGAAAACCAGGGTTACAATTGGCCAACTACCGAAAACCTTGATAAAATTTCACACTACCTTAACGTACCTGTAAATTCATGATTACGTTCCGGACCGTAATTACCAATTTACCTTACATTAGGGTTTTGCATCCTTTTATGACTTTACCGATTGTTAAGCAGGTCTGATAGTCTCCGCCAGTCGTTCAGGTGGTAGGGCCTCTCCCGACTGTTGGAATGACATGATGACCTCTACCAGTCGTTAAGCTGGTTGTTTGGTAGTTAACTAATTGTTGTACAAGCAAGTATGATTATAGATGTAGCAATTAGTTCACATTCAGACAAACATGCACACAGATGTTATGATAATACTTGAATTTATTATTTGAATCAAATGTGCAATACATGGAATTAAAGAGAAAGTAGACATTATTCAAATGGTAGGGCTATCTGTTAAGTAGCTGGGGGGTCTTGATCTCTGTTCAATTTAGGGCATCGGTTACGGAAGTGATTTGGGTCTCCACATTCATAGCATTGACCATAGTTGTATTGATTAAGGTTAGCAGCTTGAGCAGGGTTGGTGGGTTGGTTGGCATTTGGATTTGGGGTCTCACGACAAGTGTTGACCAGATGGCCATACCTTCCACAATTGGTGCACAAGCGACACGCTGAAGCAGTGGGATGATGTCGGTTGCACGTATTACATAAAGGATGGTTTCCTGTATAAGGTTTCTTCTTAGAAGCTTGTGGAGTGAGGCTTGCATCAGGATCCCTGGTCTTACGTTTCTGGTTCTCAGTGGTTATTGCGGCTACAATACTTGTTTTATTGCCTTTCCGAACTAAGGTCCCGTTCTTTACGTGATTATCAGTTAAGGTAGCTGCTAAACGTTTGGCTTCCTCCAAGGTGGCAGGATTCCTTCCCCACACCGTATCCTGGATTTGCATGGGCAGACCACCGATGTACTTCTCGATGGCTACCGGCAGGGGAGTGACTTTGTGAGGCAACAATAAGCTAAGCTCATGAAAGCGGGTGTTGTAGGCAAGGTTTTCCCCACTATCTTGAGCTAAGGTGTGGAACTCATCCTCAAGCTTCTTAACTTCATTGCGAGGACAAAACTCTTCCTTCATGATCTCCTTGACTTGGTCCCATGTCATAGCAAGAGCAACCTCGGCCCCACGAGTACGCTTTTCTTCATTCCACCATGTGAGAGCTCGTTTATGGAGAACACTCATGGCGTAACGAACCTTGAAGTTGTTGTGGCATTCACTGTTGATGAAGGTATTCTCAATACCCTCAAACCATTGGAGGAGTCCAGTAGCTCCTTCTTCACCACTAAACTTTGGAGGGTTACAAGAGTTGAAATGCTTAAGGGTGCAGGCTTGGGGTCCATTTCCATTGCCATTGCCGTTCCCGTTCCCGTTGTTGTGACCATTCCCGTTGCCGTTCAATTGGATGACCTGAGCGAGTAAGTTGGGAACCAGAGTTGCGATTTGCTGCGCCATTTGTTGAGAAATGATTGCAGCCAATTGGGCACCAACACCATTGTTGTTGTGGTTAGGAATTTGGTCATGGTTATGGTTATCACCACCTTCTTCGTGGTTCTCATCATTGTTGTTGCGAGTGCTGCGACGTGGAGGCATGATCTGTAAGAGACACAGTGAAATGGGTGAGATTATATAAGGAATGTAATCATTTATTCATTAATTAAAACGAATAAACGAAAACGTTGACTTATCAAAGATTCTAAATTCTAATAACATATGAAGACGTGCTTTAGCCTATAAGTGAACACTCATCCCGAGAATTCCCAGGTAGGCATCCGGGTCCCTCGTCTGATTGGGATATATGCGCAATGCCAGCCTAGACAGAAGACTCAGAATACAGGCGTTCACCCTTACAGATTGCACGTGTTCGTTATTAAAATCCAGAACTTCGACGAGATCTCAATGTGGTCCAGGTTAAACCTGAGGATTTTGCTTTATTAGTCTAAGAGTGAATCTAGTGATGGAGAGCAACCTTTTTGTAGGGATGAAAGTAGGGATATGAAGTAGGAGGGAGATAGAGAATAGCAAACAAAAGAAGCAAGTACTGGTTAAATCCTATGGTTATAGACTAGATTATTTCTCTAATAACCTAATTCCCTATAACCATGGCTCTGATACCAATCTGTAACACCCCAACCGATGGCGGAAACATCGGGGTGCCACGTATTGATGATTGTTCAGTAGCTCATGGTGAATAATAAATTTCATTAATTGATTTACATAAATTACATACAATTGTTCTACAAGAATTCGTACATCAAATTGAATAAAACTATGCACATATCTCCAAGCAAATCTTCAAGCAAGTAGAACCTGAAACATGTTAAGTTAAAAATATTTTGGGTCAACAATTGTTGGTGAGAATACATAGGTTTGTGAAAATAAATGATAACGATAGTTTGTACAACATTCAAAGTTGTATGATGATAGAGTATGATACCGACATGTAGCAATGCGTCTTTGTACAACCAAACCTTGTGTCGACTGATGACTAACTCGCAAGTTAATTAAATGTTATTACTGTTATCGATCATCCCTGAGTCTACGCGGGGGATGGGTTTGTCAGACCTATAGCGCTATAATCTAAACAGGCGGCTTGATCATTGTTAATGATTGTACTGTGTCTTTTTGTTACAGTCAAATGATAGGATGATGTTGTAATTGAATCACAAGTAAATATGAGTAAATGATAGTATAAAATATTTGAACATGTTTCACCCCAAAAATAGTGAAAATAGAGTAAAGGGGCTATGTAAACTCACCTTAGCAAAACGTTATCTCTTGAAAAATAGTGTGTTGCCCAATGTATCAAGTATCACCCTATAATGAGGTAATATATATGTCTAAGTCTACCAAGTCTATAAATGTATAAGTTTCTAGGGCTTCGAATTTGGGGATATCCAATTGTTGAATTTTAAAATAAAATGTTGATTAAATAAAGGGAAATTTGATAATTAAATAAAAGAAAGCCTTTTTATAAAAATTGAATTTAGAATGCTCACAATAATGTGTTTGAAGTATAAAAATAATTTATATAAAATTATTTCTTTTAAAATAATTTTTTAAATCTATTTATTACAAATTGCCAAAATTTAACTTTAATTTTCAAAAATACAAAAATTAAAGAATTATTATATTAAAAATCATATTTCTGTTCTAAATATCTAAAAATAAATTGTATAAAATTTTGGTGCAAAAATAATAAAAATTGGATTTATTATGATTTAATTATGATTAAAACTAACAAAAATTGATTAAAAATATTAAATAAATGATTTTTCAGAAATAAAAATCATTTCTGAAAAACTTAATGTTATAAAAACATAGGATAATTTTTGTGGAAATTAATAAGATCGTTTTGATATTTTAATGGATTTTTATAAATATAATAGCATAAAATTGATTTAATTATTATAAATATTAAATAAATAAATTTCTGAAAACTAAAAATTGTAAGTGAAACTTATACATCATTTTTTGTTAATAATAATTTTTTTTAGAATTTATAAAAGAGTTTTAATAATTAAAAATGAATTTACAAGATTAAATGTAATTTATATATTATTAATTGATTTAAAAAGGTTTAATGAAAAAAGAAGGGAATGGGATGCCACTGCCGGGACTCGAACCCGGGTGGCTTAGGGCCAAGCAAACAGTCACAACCACTTGGCCTAGGCCTGTGGTTGTGATAAGTTCTGTTTTAAATAAATTAAATACATTATGTAAAATCAGTTTCATCCCCAAACTAAGATTTCGAGCCCTAGCTTTTCTAATCAAGGGATTCACACATCAATAACCTGATTAATCTTAGGGTTTATGATGTGTGAATGCCGATAATCAAAACCCACTGGAAAAATCAAACTTACAATGTTGTTTCGATACTCGATTGGATGGTCAACCTTAAAGTCAAACCCACGATCAAAAGATAATAAACAGAGTGATTTGAAGAAAATTGGGGGTTGAGAAGAGATAATTGACGAGTTGTAATGCTTTGAGGATGATCAATTTATAGTGCAATTGTCTGGTTCGATAAATTGGTAAGTTTGACTTGGTTTTAATCGTGAGACGCGTTTTTGATCATAATGGAAACAATTGAATGGTAATTGATAATCATAGAGCGTGTAGATGGCCGAAAATCACGTTTCCTAAGTCAATCTATGATTAATCCCGTGTAAAAATGGTAATTGATTTGTCCAAATTTGAAAACCATACATTTATCTGCTGCTGCACGATCACAGTGAAGAAAAAGAAAGAATAGAAAGTGGCCTTAAATACAATTAATGCTGGGTAGAAATCAAAAAGGGTGTGTGGAGCAGGTGGTTGTACGTGTGTGTTTGTGTGGACCGGCTCGCAGCTCGGGTTCGAAACCCGGCTGGAGCATAATCTTCCTTTTTTTTATAGCAAAGAAGGAGGGGAGAGGGGTCTTGGGCCGAATATCTGGTGGGCCGGGGTATAACTGGGTTTGGGCTGGGCTGATGATGGCTGAACCAAAGTGATTTGTTTGTGGGTTTGTTTATTCAAAACTCTTTTTTTACATACTAAACTTATTATTATTATTATTATTATTATTATTATATATCTATATATATATATATATATACACACATATAGATATATAATTATCATTGTATAGGGGTTCGAAATATCACCAAAAATAATAGGGCTTGTCGTAACGTATAAATAGTTAAATACGAAATGTTACAGGTTGGGAGGTCTTATGTGGAATATTTTCAACTAACCTAACATTCAATTTCACTTTTCGATGCCACTGATAGAAATTTATGGTGCACTTGATTAGCAGTTTTATTGCATTGCTTTTATCATATGGAAAAAGTTATGGGTATACTTCTTTGTATGTTGCGAATGTGGATCTTATAAAGCTTTCTTCTCCTCGAAAATCTCTCCGAATTTGGCACTTTCTACATATTGAGTGGGACTATTAATATAACAATAGTTGATAATGAGTCAAACCGCTACTTTCGTTTTTTTTACCGGCATGTAAGTCAAGTTGCATATGGTATATAGAACGTAGCATGCTATCATGTCTCGTTGTAGACTTTAAAAAATTACCCCACTACGAAGCACAGGTACTTGTGCTTACACACACACAAACATACACCTTACATATTGATTCTTTTAATTGTTTTAAGGTTTGAATTATGTTTCCGCCCTATATTGTCGACTCCGCCGCAACGCGTGGGTTCCCCGCTAGTAATAACAACAACAACAACAACAATTAAGACTGCAAATGAACCATACGTTCAGCGAATAGTTTGTGAACCGTTCGGCGAAAAGTCCGTTTGTGTCCGTTCGTTTAATAGATGAACAACCATGAACAATTAACATAGCCGCATTCGTTGATTTATGTTTGTGAACGTTTTGTAAAGTGTTTGTTTTTGTTTGATTAATCATTAGGTTCTTTATCTTTTATTTTTAATTAATATGATAATTTTGTGTTACGTTTGGACATTATTGTATGGTAATTACCTTATCAAGATTATGTCAAGTATGTTTGGATAATTGGGTTAGTATATTTTTGGCGGATCTATGTAATGTTAATTTCTGATGAAAGGTACCGATTTTATTCAAAATTTAATATGTGCTCATTTATGTTTATGAACATGTGTTTGTGTTTATGATTGTTCATTTGTGTTTTCTAACGCTCACTTTTGTATGGTAGATATAATTAACAAACAAACACAAACAAACATGATCATTTCCTTAACATACAAACGAACATGATCATTTCCTTAACAAACAAACTGAAACCGAGAATATCGTTCGATAAGTGTTTGTGAGCATATTATTTTCTTTAAAAAACAAAGAAAGTTTATGTTAGGATTTGAATGTAATCCGAATTCCGTTGTTATATGTTGGTAGTATCGCTTGCATAAAACAAAGATAAAGTAAAAAAAAGAAGAAAATACAATTAACTGCCTAACAACCAAATGACTCACTCGTGACTCATCTCGATGTGTGTGGATTATTATCAGCATTTGGTTGTGATAACTCACAAAATTAACATATAAAACAGGCATAAATAGTCTCATAATAGGATACAATTAAGCTTATATTATTGATATTTGTTGCTTAATTCGTTTCTATTTGTATTTCTCAGGAAACTGGAACTCCAAAACAGAAACAGAGGATTTCCGGGTAAAAACTAGCAAAAACTAGAGATTCTTGATAATACAGGATTTACAGCATGTTCACAATATGTTTTGAAGACAATCCCGGGACTTAAACAATGCTAAAATCAGTTCGGGAGTGACCAAGCATGCCCATGTACACTTGCACGAAGGCCCTGCACGCGAGAAGACAACGCAACAATGTTATGGGCACGACAGTGCCAAAGACAAAAAGGACAGTCAGCCTCTGATTTGCAGCAACAGAACGTACGTGCGACAGCGAGCACGCCCCTGACCATCCTTGGCACGGCTGTGCTTCCCATGGAGCTCTATAAATAGCGAGCTAACCCCCACTATTTGTTCATCCCTATTCCACCTTGACTTTAGCACATCTTGGGCCGACTTCCAGGAGTCTTGCAGAGATCTTGGGGTCCCTTGGGAGGCCTTAGGGCCCTCCTAACATACCCACCAAGGTTAGGCCTCGTCCTACCTTGATAAACTCGGCCAAGCATGGGATCGTAGAGTAGTATTGCAATAAAACATCGAGGGTCGTGAGGATCATGATAGTTACATATCACTTGAGGATGGAAAGCTTGTCTATGAGCATCCATGTTCATGTGTTGATCATTTCTTATGGTTGTATCTTTTCATTATTCCCGAACCCACTTCGATTTGTAGACTTTTATTATTATTTTTATTAGTTTATTTTTAGTTACTTGTTGTGTTATCTTCTCCTAATCTTTGTTTGTTTATCTTTGTGGCAGGTTTAAATGATGATTGACTTAATAACTTAAATTACTTTAACTTAATTAAATAACTAGAGGTTTAATCAGCTTCTAGTAGCCCCGAGCTAGATCCAAGGCGAGGAAACCGGTAGTGAGACAGATCCTTCGGGTTTCTGATATCCAAACTGGATTCTAAGCAATGGCTTCCGAAGTGGACCAGATCCGAGTGACACATTTCTGGTACATACCATATGATTGAATGATCTTCTTGGTAAAGGGCGGTTTCCCTACGGGCGCACCAGTGATCTTCGGATTGCACGCCTTTAGGATTATGTACTACCTTTATCAAGGGTTTCATTTAGTTCGGGAGGTTATGGATTCGGTTTATTAATTTGTCATTCATTTTACCAACTTTATATTTAACTACTTACTAAATACTAAAGTGTCACTTAAAAGATAAATAAATTAAAGTTTCTATTTCTAGTTCTCGTTATTAGTACAATGCCATTAACCAATGGGGGTACGAGTCGCCTGAGTCAACTGTAAGAGAGATACTTTGATCTTCATGATCGTTAACCTACTTAGGGGATGCGAGGTTGCCGGGATTAACCCTAAGGAGAGACCCTATGGTATGGAACACGAGAACTAAGGGAGGTGTACGGTGTTTCAGGTCGTAAGTTAAGCCTCCAATTCAAGAAGATGATAAGTTCGAGGACCAGAGACTTGACCGCGGTTTGAGGAGCCCGCTATATGCGAGGACCTGGCGGAGTACCTTCATGTGGGCCCACATTGAAAGGTTGTGCATTCTACTTAGTAGTGGTCCCGCTTTTCTATAAAAGAGTCAAGACTTCAAGATCCCTCTCGTCTTCCTCACATTTAATTGACTTAAATTATTAATTTTAATAATAAACTTAACTATTTATACGGAGGGCCCCGAGATGTGCATATTAGTCTATTCTACTATTTTATCTTTTATTTTATAAAACCAAAACCTTTTCAAAACTATTTTCTTTTAAAGAAACCCTCCTTTTTATTTTCTTTTAAAACCCGACCAGTTAATTGATGAAAGGTTGTGTAGGGGAAAGTGTGTTCTCTTGGAATACGATACTCGATATTTGCCCTACTATGCTATACTATGCACGTCAGGTTCTTTGCCTATGTGTTGGTTTTAGTTTCTGAGTAATTATCATTTACTTTATAAATTTAAAACTTTGTAAAAAGACTTTAGTAAAAATAGGTCGTTTCCCCAAACCAACGTTTTGGGATTGAGAAATCAAAGTTTTTGGCACCAGGGAAATTGACATCTTTTTAAACACTAAAACCAAACGCATCAGGTTGCATCATGTCTCCCATCATTTTTTATATTATTGATGGTGCTTGATGCAATGATGCATAATGGAACTCTAGAGAGCAGGGGCAAACCTACATAGTGGTTTATGGGTTAACAGAAACCCGTGGTGTTTTGAATTTTCAATGAGGGTATATATAAGAAAATGTTGAGTGAATCCATAAATAAATCTGAAGGGAACCCATATCATAGAGCAAAGAACTATTGTACTGGTCATGCGTTTAGTCGTAAAGTTCCCGCCGTTCGGTTATAAAGGTGGTGTATTCGAGTCTCTTCGTTGCAAATCTTTTTTTAATTATAAAATTTCCGTTACTCATATCATTGTTTATTTGTTTTTTTTCAGAAAATCACCTAAATAAACATCTGACTAACATAATTTACAAAAAAATATTTGTGATCGTTTGGTAAAGTGTTTGTTTTTGTTCGATTGTTAATTAGGTTCTTTATCTTTTATTTTTAATTAGTATTATAATTTTGTGTTACGTTTGGACATTATTGTATCGTAATTACGTTATCAAGATTATGTCAAGTATGTTTGGATAATTGGGTTAATATATTTTTGGCGGATCTATGTAATGTTAATTTGTGATGAAAGGTACTGATTTTATTCAAAATTTAATATGTGTTCATTTATGTTTATAAACGTTTGTTTGTGTTCATGATCATTCATTTGTGTTTTTTCACGCTCACTTTTGTCTGGTAGATATAATTAACAAACAAACATGATCATTTCCTTAACACACAAACGAACATGATAATTTCCTTAACAAACAAACACAAACAGAGAATCTCGCTCGACAAGTGTTTGTGAGCATATTATTTTCTTAAAAAACAAAGAAAGTTTATGTTAGGTGATGTGTTGGTGAAAACACCGTGTTAAAGTGCTCGTTTTGTATATATTTTAGTATAAAATAGATTAGTTAAATAATGTAATTAAGGTGTCTAAATTAGAGAAAGTGGCATAGTATCATATTGGAAAATCATGAATGCTATCAAATATGAGTCTTGAGAGTGGAATTAGTTTTAATATTCAAAATAATTACAATGCAGAAAAATTATTGCAGATGGATTTTTGTTAAAAATAATAATGTTATATATGTGATTCAAATATTTGTTCATTTAATGTTTTGGGCCAAATATTACTATTGGATATTGTGGGCTTGGCTTATTCATGTTTCATGAATAGCTATTGTTGGAATGTGCTTTGGCTTGTGGGCTAAAAAGCCTGGCAAGTGGTTGTGACAATCCTAGCCGTTGATTTGCTCGATCCGTGTCATACTTAATCTAACGGTGGAGATTGTGGGCGAGTGTGTTTTCTTTGGGATATTATTTTGTGCTCCTATAAAAGGAGATGTCTCTCTCCTTTATTGGTTTAGCAACTCAGTCTTTTGTATTATTGTTTTTGTATCCTTTCGTCTTTGTATTCCCTATCTAGGGTTTTTGTACTTTGTCTTTGTAAGGATTCTTTGTATTTCCTTAGTTAGATGATCAATTGATCTTAACAATCAGTAGATCTCTAACCTTGTATCGTTTATTGATCTACGATTGTAGAGATCTAGGGTTTGGTTTGGGTACTATTTTGGGTTGGTAAATAATAAGATTTGTCACCTGTTTTGTCGCTATATCTTTCTGTTGTTCATCTATTCTTGTATGGTTATGTTTGTGGTTGAATATTAGGATAGATTCATAGTTTTTTACATGGTATCAGAGCAATAGGCTCTGTTATCATCGTCTTGTGTTGGTTCTGGTGTCTTCCGCTGCAAATCTGAGCTGTCTAGGTCTAGATCTCACATTAAAAGTGTCTGTGTGAAGAATCTGATCTAAATCATAGATCTGGTTCTTCTTAAGTCTTGTGTTTAATAGATTTGATCTTCTTGATAGATCTGGTCTATTATCTTGTATTATTGGCTTGTTGTTGCTTGTGTTGCAGGTTTGTGTGTGGTCAACCATTGTTGGCTTGATTCTTGGATTGCTGGTGTTGGATTGGAAAAAACTAGCTTCAATTGCACTCACAATTCTATACCCTAAGTGAAAGTATAGGTTGTGGGTTTGGCGAAACCCTAACTTGGGTTCCTCCTCATTGTGAGATCGTTCTTACTCTGTTTTTTTGTGTTGTTGTGTCTAGGGCAACTGACCGGGTTAGGTGGACCGGTATTGTGCCAACTACTTGGTGTCTTGTCTGGTTTATCTGTTTATTATCTGTTATTTGTATTCTTTGTCTTCTTATTGCATATTAGTACTATATATATAGTTAATAAAGGTCTCCTGTGTTAAGATCTGGGTAGGCACCTATGAGTGATGAACCCACTATCTGACCCCTGACACAGCTTCGACCTCTTAGGATTTTACCTACTGTTGTTGTCTTCTGTTATATTCTTGGTTAGCTTTCTACTAATCTGTCTTATTTCTTTGTGTGGTTTCTTGTCTGTTTCTTTGTGATTGTCTATTTGTGTTATCATGGGTGATGTTGTGAACCCTGGCGGTGGGGGTCCCAACCTTGGAGGTGGTGATGCAACACTCATCAGTAAATTGGATATAAGTGATCCCTTGTACTTACATCTAAGTGACACCTCTAGTCTATCCATAATAAGTATGAAGTTAAAAGGCACTGAAAATTATTCTGTCTGGTCTAGTTCAATGAGACTTGCATTAGAAACTAAAAATAAAGTAGGATTTATAAATGGTACATGTGTTAAACCCGTTGATAATGAAGTTCTAAGTAAACAATGGGATAGGTGTAATTATGTTGTCTTAAATTGGTTATTAAACTCTGTTAGTGAAGAGTTGTATCTAGGACAAGTTTTTTCAAAACTTGCTACTGAGGTATGGGATGACTTAAAAGAGACCTATGACAAAGTAGATGGGTCTATTGTGTTTAATCTTTATCAAATGATTAATTCACTAAGTCAAAATGGTAGTTCTATTGCTGAATACTATCATAAGCTAAACACCATGTGCAAACAGTTTGATGCTACTGTGCAACTACCCTCTTGCACATGTCAAGCATCAAAGGACTTTAATGACTTTAATAGTCTAATAAAGTTATGCAGTTCCTCATGGGATTGGATGATGTCTATCAACCTGTTAGATCTAATCTGTTAACTAGGGAACCACTACCTTCCATTAAAAATGCCTTTGGCATTGTATCTAGAGAAGAATCTCACAGAGGTTTAGGCACAATTGTCAAAGGTCAAAATGTTGCATTTGTATCTAGGGGTAATCAACCTTCTGATATTAAGAGGAAGATTACTAATAGAGGTCCTAACCCTAACTTGAAGTGTACTCACTGTAATATGATTGGGCACATTGTTGATAGGTGTTATGAATTGGTTGGGTATCCTCCTGGTTTCAAAAAGAAGCCAGGAGGACAGGCTTCTAGGTCTAATATTTCTAATGCTAAGCAAGGTAGTCCATCAACTGCCTTGCCTATCAGCTCTTCTGTTTTGCCTTTCTCACCTGAACAGATATCAAAGATTATGAATCTGATCAATGATAAGGGAGGAAATGAGGCACAGAACTCCAATTCAGGAGGTAAAGGTGTCTCTATAAATGGTTTTTCTTGTATGACTAAGATATCAAACTTGGCAAAAATTTTAGGAAACTTTAGTAGTTGCTCCAGTTTTGTCAAGTATGCTCTTAGTCATGGATGGATAACAGACTCAGGACCTAATCAACACATGACCAGTAGTGATAAAGAAATGGTCAATTGTGTTGATGTTTCTGAGTACAATATTCAGGTTAAACATCCAAATGGGACAAGTGCCAAGGTGACTAAGATAGGGGATATCAAGTTAGCTGATGGTGTTGTCCTATTTGATGTTTTTTAGTCCCTGATTATTGTGTGAACTTGTTATCTGTTCATAAAGTGTCGAGAGATAACAAACTAAGTGTTCTGTTTGATGAAACAAACTGTTATATACAGGATTCCAAGTCCAAGAGAGTCCTGGTGACTGGTAAACAAAGTGATGGTCTATATTTTGTTGGCAAGAGTGTGAGTATTAACAACTCTTGTTTCAATAGTGTTAATGATGCCAACTTGTGGCATAGTAGATTAGGGCATCCCTCTGATCAAGTCTTGTCTGTTCTTAGAAAGGACTTAAACCTTGGAAAAAGGAATTCACAGCCTTGTGATGTGTGCCACAAGGCTAAACAAGTAAGGGTTCCTTTTCCAATTAGTGACCATAAATCCAAACATATAGGTGATCTTGTTCACCTTGATGTTCGGGGGCCTTATAAGGTCACTAGTAGAGAAGGTTATAAGTACTTCCTAACTGTTGTTGATGATTATTCAAGATCTGTTTGGTGTTACTTATTAAAAAACAAAACTGAGGTCTTTGAAAATATGATGGTCTTTTGTGAACTTGTAAAAACACAGTTTAAAAGTATTATTAAGATGTTTAGGAGTGATAATGGAACAGAAATCATTAATAAACAAATGGAAAGTTTCTGTCACTCAAAAGGAATTGTGCACCAAACATCTTGTGCCTATACCCCTCAGCAAAATGGCATTGCTGAGAGGAAACATAGGCACCTCTTGAATACTGCAAGAGCTCTTTTGTTTCAGAGTGGATTGCCACTTAGGTTTTGGAGTGATTGTATTATGACTGCTACATATTTGATTAACAGGATTCCATCTTCAGTTTTGTTAGGTAAGAGTCCCTATGAGTTAGTATATGGGTTCCCCCAACTCTTGACAATATTAAGAACTTTGGGTGTCTATGTTTCAACACAATATTAAATGTAGGGGTGTTTATCGGCTCGGTTTACGGTTTATTTGGTTTATTCGATTCGGTTTATTCGGTTTTCAAAATTTTGTACCTCAAACCAAAAACCAAACCAAACCAAACCAAATTAGGAATATGAAAACCAAACAAACCAAATTCAACCAAACAAACCAAATTGAAACGAAGTTTTTTTTCTTTAACTTATATACCTATATGATCCAAAATCCGAAAAGAAAGTTTGCAATAAATATAAACCAAAAAATCAAACCACACAAACAGAAACATCATAAAAATTAGAAATAGTAAAATGAACCCTAGTTTACTAGTTTATACTCATATTATTACCCCTATAAATTGGTGGGCTTTATTTATTTTGGGTTGGGTTTAATATTTTCGGCTTATATATTATATATGAGTTATTAAATATTATTATTTTTATTTAATAATTAATTATTTTACCGGTTTATTCGGTTATCCAAATAAACCAAATAAAAAAAAATGTAGAACCAAAAACCAAACCAAACACCGAGTAAGCAATTCGGTTTCGGTTAAAACCAAACCAAACACCAAATTCGTTGTTCGGATTGGTTTTTCGGTTACGGTTACGTTCGGTTTTCGGGTTTTATTTGGTTTGCGGTTTTTCTGAACACCCCTAATTAAATGATCCTGATAAACTTTCTGTTAGGTCTGAAAAATGTGTCTTAATAGGGTATTCTAATGTTAAAAAATGTTAAAAACTATGGTGTTTAGAATCTAAACAAAGTATTTTCTCAAGAGATGTTAGGTTTTATGAAGAAGTGTACCCTTTTAAACAATCTTCTGTTGTTGAACAGGAAACTAGTTTAGGTAATGATAGTATTAATCACTTAAATTTTTTTGATAGTGTTGAAACTAGTAATCTGAATTCTGAAAATGGTGAGAGTAATAATCCTCCCAATGATGAAGGGGCCCAAACAATACCTCAAACAAGTTCCACTAGTTTGCAACAAGGGTCACCTCCCAGGACTACTCGGGGGGTTGACCTTAGTTAGCAGCCTAGTAGTTCAGGTTGCAGGGATCCTGGTAGGGCAAACCAGGATGTGGAATAGGTTATTGTGGAACAAACCCGGTCTGAGGGAAGTATTAGGAGGTCAGATAGAGTGTCCAGACTACCAAGACACTTTAATGATTATGTCATTGAAGGGAAAGTCAAGTATGGTCTAGAGAAGGTAGTCAATTATTCTAAGTTGTCTACTGAAAATTATTCTTTTGTATCTATTTTGAATAAAACTGTTGAGCCCAGTTCCTATACTGAAGCTGCCAAGGATCCCAAATGGGTTGAGGCAATGAATTCAGAAATGGAAGCTTTGTATAGGAATAACACATGGACTCTAGTTGATTTACCTGTTGGTAGAAAACCAATAGGGTGTAAATGGGTTTTTAAAGTTAAGTATAAATCAAATGGGGAAGTTGAAAGGTATAAGGCTAGGTTGGTAGCCAAAGGCTACAACCAAAGAGAAGGTCTTAACTTTGGAGAAACATTTTCTCCTGTAGTTAAAATGGTCTCTGTTAGGTGTGTGCTTAGTATTGCTGTTCAAAATAATGGGCCTCTATATCAATTAGACATTAACAATGCATTTTTATATTTTTCCATTTCAGAGGATGTTTACATGACCTTACCTGAAGGTTATTATCCTAAAAATGAGACCAAAGTTTGTAAGTTGGTCAAATCTCTTTATGGGCTTAAACAAGCTCCTAGGAAATGGAATGAGAAGTTAGTTGATGTTCTGGTCAAAATAGGTTTTGTGCAGAGTCTTTGTGATTATTCTTTGTTTGTTAAGTCTTGTAATGACAAATTCACAGTTTTATTAGTATATGTTGATGATATAGTCATCATAGGGAATGATGAAACTGATATTACTAGTGTTAAACAGTTTCTTAGATCCAATTTTCAGATTAAGGATCTGGGTAAACTTAAATATTTTCTAGGGATAGAAGTACTTTATTCCAACCAAAGTATTTATCTATCTCAAAGAAAGTATTGTCTTGAATTACTAGGAGAGTTTGGTTATCTGGGTTGTAAACCAGTTAACACACCCATTGAGCAGAGCTTTATTGTTACTGCCAAACATTCTAAAGACACTGATTTGTTAGAAAATGTGACTGGGTTCCAAAAACTTATTGGAAAGCTTATATACCTGTCTTTGACAAGGCCTGATATAAGTTATACAGTCCAGTTTCTAAGTCAATTTATGCACAAACTGTTAGGACAAAAAGGATTGGTGAAACCACTTTTGCAAACCTTAGTCTAATTCACTTCTGTCAAAATATTCTAAGTATAGAACTGTTGAAGAAGAAGGATCAAACTGCTGAAGAAGAGATTCACAAGTGCTGAAGAAGAAAAGTCATCAGAAGTTCTGAAGTTCAAACCAGACACTTCTACTGAAGAACTACTGAAGACAAACTACTCATCAGTAGTTTGTCATTCATCAGTACTTATGTGAAGATCTTTTCCACCGCCTTTTTGTATTAGTAGTTTATTACTTTAGTATTACTTTTGCTTTATGTACAAGTTCCAATGCTGCAACTTGTTGCAACTTGTTTCTGAACTTGCTTTTTGGCAAGGTTCATGTATTTGTAAACGTCTATAAATAGAAGGGTTCATCCCTCTGTTTTAGACATTGATTTTAATACAGAAATCCTTCAACTCATATTATTGTTATTTCCATTTCATATTTATTGAGAATCTGTCTAAGTGTTTCATTCTCATTCAATACTTAGATTCTCAATAAATACTTATCATTTATTAGTTCTTGAATCCAGGGTGAGTAATAACTCCTGTTGATAAGTGTAGCTTTAAACTCATAACATTCCGATGTGCTATCACTGATCAAGAACTTGCTAAACACCTAATTGTTCACTAGCAAGTTCATTTAAAAGAGCAATACTGATCCAACAATTGGTATTAGAGCACTGGTTTATCTGATCACATATCAATCTAACACATTGAGAATCAGACACAGGCTCTTATTGATATTCAATAAAGGATTATAAGCTCACTTTTATCAACATCCATCACTTTAAGAGATATTTGACAAATCAATACTCTTTAAAATGGATCCTCATAATACTGGTTCTGCCAATAAACCTGCTATGCTAGTAAGAAATGAATATAACATCTGGCAAAGGAGAATGGCACATACATTATCACAGACCAACACAGGTTGCTGGAAATATGTGATATATGGTCCTCATAAACCAGTAAACATTAATCTTGAAACTAAAGAAGAGATTCCAAAAGACCCAAAAGACTATACAGATGATAATTTCCTAAAACTTAAGCTTGATGCAAAAGCTTTCTCTATGTTGGCAATGGCACTCCCAAATGAAATCTACTCTGGCCTATTACATTGTGATAGTGCCAAAGAGCTTTGGGACTGCCTCAAAGAACAGTTTGGAGGAACTGAAGAGGTGATTGCCAACACCAGAGAAATCTTGGCTCAACAATATGAAACTTTTGCTCACATTAATGGGGAAACTTTAACACAACAATTTGAAAGATTCTCCTCATTAATATCTGAGCTAAAACTAAATGGTCAGACCTACACAACTGTATCTATGCTTCATAGATTTTTAAGGTCTTTACCTGAAAAATGGGAAACATACTCTATAGTCTTAAGATCTTCACCAGACTTTAGCTCCCTCACTCTCACAAAACTTCATGTGAGGTTACTTACTTTTGAAAGAGAAATTGATCAAAAGAAAAAGTTACAAAGTTCTGGTAAAACTGCTGATGACTATCTACCAGGTAGTACAGCACTATTGGGACAAGACTCACCAACTTGTTCAAATAGTTTTGGATCTTTTGACCATATTGACATAACTGCTGGGATCTCATCTGAAAGATCATTCCCAGGTTATGACAATAATGATTTTGGTCAAACTGCTGATAACATGTGTTTTATCATGGATGATTTAAATAATTTCAGCAGTGATGACCTAGAAGAAATGGATATTTTGCACCAACTGGCCATGTTAAGTTTAAAAACAAATAAATCTTACAAAAGGTCAGGAAGGAAGTTTCCAGGACTTAACAGTTCAACAAAAATTGATTTTGACAAATCTAAACTTAGATGTCACAAGTGTCAAAAGTTGGGACACTTTGCTAGAGAGTGTAGAAGCTCTGGCTTTAACCAATCTCAGTGTGGAAACAATTTTAACCCCAATTATAACAGGAATAATGGAACACAAGGGAGTGCACATTTTGTACAGGCACAAGCTCCACAACACCAATATGTGCCACAAGTACAATATTTACAGATGCTTGCTCAATAGATGCAGAGCCAACAATCAATCCCTCCCTTTCCAGCTGCTCAACAACCTCCACAGCAACAACAACCCTCTCAACAAAGTTTATTTACTTCAGGGTATGTTGACTGGAGCAGTCTTCCTTTTGACACCACAGGGTGTAATCCTGATGCAGACAACAAGATGTTTGACATCAACTGGGGAGAGCCTGACAATGGCAGAAAGAACTTTGCCTTAATGGCATTTGGGGGATGCACCTCAAAATCTGCCTTGTCACAGGTATCAAAAGAATCTTTGACAAAACTGTGTTCAAATTCATGCAAAGAATCTTTTGCTCTCATAAGAGAGACAAATGTGCACTTACAAGGAAAAGCAAATGACTCTGAGAGAAAATTCACTCAGATGAAATGTGATTTAGAAAGAAAACTTTCTGCAAAAACAAAAGAAGTTTCTAAATTAACTAACACTGCTATTGAAACCCAAGCACAAATTAAAATCATGATAAATGACCTAGGAAATGTCAAACAAGAGCTTGCTGACACCAAGGTCACTTGTGAAAAATGGATTGAATCTTGTAAGGGGTACCAACTATTGCTAAACAAACAAAGTGCTTCAAATGTTAGGTTTGGCATAGGGTACAATCACACTGAAACACCAACAGATTTTTCCCCCAAAACTACTGAAGATGGGAGAAAAATTGTTTCAGGTGAAACTTCTGAAGAGGAAGAATGCACATCTTTCCATGAGAACTTTCTAAAAACTCACAAAGAAAGTTCTTCAGAAGTACTGATTAATTCTGACTTTAAGCCATCAGTAGTTTCAACTACATCAGGAGTTGAGAACCTGAAAACTACTAATGACCTAAAACCAATCAACACAGTCAGAAACTTGTCTTTGAAAAAAAAGACAAAAGAATGTGAAATCTGTGGTCTGTTCAACCACAAGACAGAATTTTGCAGATATAGAAAAGGTTTTCAGTTCAACAAGAAAAATCAACAACTGGTTGTGGGAAAACAAATCAAGAATAATTTTGTAAAAACTTTTTCTCCCAAGAAACAACAACCAGCAAACACCTTTTCTCAGAAAAAGACAAAATCTCAACAAAAGTCTTTTTCTCAAAATTCTCTTTCAGTAGTTAGACCTGAATCATCAGAAGTTTCACAAACTGCTGAGATTAAAGATCCTATGAACTTGGTACAACTACTGATGACCAAAGTTGATGGTGGTCCTCAAAAGGATACCACCATTGTTCTTAATGAAAAATCCATTGCCAAAAAGACATGGATTTCTCAACTTGGTCAAGAACAAACTGTAAATGTTTTCAAGAGCAAACCCAAAGCCAAACTGGCTTGGGTTCCTAAATCTAACTGATTTGCTATCTTGTGCAGAGAGTTTCCAGAGGCTTAAATAGCATTTGGTATGTAGACAGTGGAGGCTCAATGCACATGACAGGATGCAGATACCTGATAAACAATTTTATCAGTCAAAGAGATGGATCTGTATCCTTTGGGAACAATGCTAAGGGATATGTGCTAGGACATGGCAATATCTCCTTTGGCAAAATACAGTTTGACAAGGTCAATCTGGTTGAAAACCTTGAGTACAAATTGCTGAGTGTGTCACAAATGTGTGATAAAGGATATTCTTCCTTTTTCACAAAGACAGCATGCAAGATCATATCACCAGAAGGCCAGAAGTTGATAGAGAAGATTATTGAAGATCATACTTTGTTAATAGCCAAAACATGTGGCAATGTCTATGCAGTGGACATTGAAAAAGACAAAGTACTGAACAACACTGCATGTTTCTTCTCAAAGGCATCAACTTCAGAAACTGATCTCTGGCACAGGAGACTTGGCCATGTGAACTTTAAAACCATAAATAAAGTCACAAAAATGGGCTTGGTCAGAGTTCTACCCTTAAAAGTATACCAGTGTCAAGAACACTGTGTATCCTGTTTAAAGGGAAAACAACATAAGTCCTCCTATAAGTCTATTGAAGAATCAAAAACAACTGCATGTCTTCAACTACTCCATATGGACTTATTTGGGCCTGTAAAAATCATGAGCCTTGGTAAGAAGAAGTACTACTTAGTCATAATTGATGGCTACTCAAGATTTACATGGGTATTCTTCTTATTTTCCAAGGATGAGGCTGCTGAAATCATCAAGTTCTTCATTCTACAAGTAGAGAAGCAATATTCTCTACCTGTCAAAACCATTAGAAGTGATAATGGGACAGAGTTCAGGAACAAAACTCTGGATGAATTCTGTTTGTCTAAAGGGATTATTAGACAATTCAGTGTTCCCAGAACTCCTGAACAAAATGGTGTGGTAGAAAGGAAGAACAGAACTTTAATAGAAGGAGCAAGAACAATGTTAGCTGATTCTGGCCTACCATTATACTTTTGGGTAGAAGCAGTTAACACATCATGTTATGTTCAAAATAGAGTTCTTATTGTCAAGAGACATTCAAAGACTGCCTATGAAGTTCTTCATGGCATGAAGCCCCTTATCTCCTTTGTCAGGGCTTTTGGGTGTCAATGTTTCATCTTGAACATTAAGGAATCTATTTCAAAGTTTGCTGCCAAAGTTGACTCAGGTTACTTTCTTGGTTATTCTTCAACTAGAAAAGCCTACAAGGTTTTTAACTCAAGAACCAGGATAGTTGAAGAAACACTGAATGTCAAGTTCAATGAGTCAAAACACACTCTCATTCCAGCACATCCTGCTGAACTTTTTGACCTTGACAGCTTCCATTTTGGACCTAAAAAGACTATCACTTCATCCAAACCTACTTATTATGGTGATCAAAGGTTTGATGATGAGGATCCAACACCATGGACTCCTTAAACAGTCATTAAGTCAACTTCAAAACCATCAGAAGTTTCACAAACTTCTGATTCAACAAATACTGAAGGACAAACTCAAACATCTGCTTCAGCACCTGCAACTACTGAAGACACTGAAACTGCTGAACCAGATATAATAGACCTCAGTAGTTTGTTTGAAGAACATGAGCCACCAACACATGTCAGTGGTTTACAACAACTGATCGAACACAAAGACCATCCACTTGATCAAATCATGGGTGATATTGCATCAGGTGTTCTTACAAGAAACCAGCTTTCCAACTTTTGTCTCTTCTCAGCATTTATTTCACAGTTGGAACCAAAGAAGTACCAGGAAGCCCTCAAAGACAACAATTGGGTGCAGGCAATGCAAGATGAATTGCTTCAATTCAACAAGCAACAGGTTTGGGAAATCTGTCCCTTACCACCAAACAAGCAACCAATTGGCACAAGATGGGTTTTCAGGAACAAACAAGATGAAGCTGGTATTATAATAAAGAACAAGGCAAGACTGGTAGTACAAGGTTACTCTCATGAAGAAGGAATTGACTATGATGAAACCTTTGCTCCAGTTGCAAGGCTTGAAGCCATCAGGTTATTTCTGGCCTATGCCATTTCCTACAAAATAAAAGTTTATCAAATGGATGTCAAAAGTGCATTTTTGTATGGAAAGATAAAAGAGGAAGTGTATGTTTGTCAGCCACCTGGGTTTGAGGATCCTTCTCATCCTGAGTGGGTGTACAAACTAGACAAAGCTCTTTATGGGCTCAAACAGGCTCCAAGAGCCTGGTATGACACACTTTCAACCTTTTTACTCAAAAATAACTTCACAAGAGGTGCCATTGATAAAACTCTTTTCATAAAACATGTTGGAAATCATGTCTTACTTGTTCAAATATATGTTGATGATATCATTTTTGGTTCAACAAACACAAAATTGTGTAATGAATTTAAGAAACTCATGCAATCAAAATTTGAGATGAGTACAATGGGAGAACTGCAGTACTTTCTGGGACTGCAGATTAAACAACAATCAAATGGAACTTTTATACATCAATCAAAATATGTTAAAGAATTATTAAACAAATTTTCTTTACAAGACTGTAAATCATGTTCCACTCCCATGACACCAACCACACAAGTTGTACCAGATGATCAAGGAAAACAAGTTGATCAAACCATGTATAGATGTATGATAGGTTCCCTTTTACATCTAACTGCTTCTAGACCAGATATTATGTTTTCAACATGTGTCTGTGCTAGATATCAATCAGCTCCTAGGGAATCACACCTTATTGCAGTCAAAAGAATCTTCAGATATCTGAAAGGAACTCCAACACTTGGAATTTGGTATCCTGCTTCAAGCAATACCAAGTTATCAGCTTTTTCAGATAGTGACTTTGCAGGGTGTAAAATGTCAAGAAAATCAACATCTGGTGGTTGTCAATTCTTAGGAAACTGTCTAGTGTGCTGGGAATCAAAGAAACAAACATCTGTTGCAACTTCAACTGCTGAAGCTGAATACATTGCAGCTGCAAGTTGTACATCACAGATACAATGGCTCCAATATCAACTTTTTGATTATGGAATCAAAGAGACCAAGACACCATTGCTTGTAGACAGCAAATCTGCCATTAGCACCATTCAAAATCCTGTTCAGTTTTCAAAAACTAAACATATTGAAATCAGGTATCATTTCATAAGAGATTGCTATGAAAAAGGCAAGATTGAAGTGAAACACGTAGCAACAGCTAATCAAATAGCTGACATTTTCACTAAACCCCTTGACACATCAACATTTCAGAAGTTAGTATCCATGCTAGGGATGCTAAATTTGTAAGTGTTTCTCTTTATTTTGCTGCACAAATTTTTTTTTTCACTTACATCTGTTTTCAAAATTGAAAAACTTCTGAAAAACAAACAAGAGAGAAACTACTGATGAACAAAACATCAGTATGGGGATATTTTCTGAAAAGTGATTAACTTCTGATAAAACAACCTTCAAAAGTTATGAATAAAGTATTTATAAAATATTTCTCATCAACTGTTCAAAACTACTGAAGAGAAAGTGGCAACTACTGATGAAAATAATTCTTCATCAGCAGTTTAGTCAAAAAGGGCAAATCAGACTTTTCCCACATCAGCAGTTTGACCTAGGTGGTTTAAAACTTCTGATAAAGAAGCTTTTTGACCTAGGCGGTTTAAAACTTCTAATAAAGAAGTTCTAAGCGGTTTAAAACTGCTGATAAATACCTTTATCAACACTTATCCATTCAAACACAAAAATTCCCTCCTTCTCTCTCAAGAAAGCTCTCAAACCCTGAACCTGCAAAAACACTGTTCGATTCATACACACACACAAACCACATGGCTTTAGTTCTTAAACAGGGACACAATCTCAGAGCCTACTTAGAAAAACAAGAAGGCTGGTCCCAATACGATGAGATCATTGATCTCGTCGTCAAATCCCAATATTTCACCGCTCTCACAATAGACCCACCAATACATCCTGAAACTCTCAATGAATTCTGGGCTAATGCTGAGACAGTGATGGTGGATGATGAAGTTATCTCTCTCAACTCAACCATTAAAGGGAGACAAATGGCCATCACACCGGCCATACTTGCAGACAGACTGGGGTTGAATGATGTAAATGCCCCTGAAAAGTTTGACAACTCTGCAATCCACCTAACCATGACTGAATGTGGTTATCAAGGTACTCTCTCACAAGCTACCATTTTTAAAAAGTATTTTGAACCAAAATACAAACTTTTGTTTCATTATATAATTATGTGCTTGAGTCCTAAAACAGGGTCTTATGACCAGATGCCCTCAACCTTTCAACCAATTTTTCATTCCATTGTGAATGAAACAAATTTCAGGGCATCAAAACTTTTCTTTAATGAGTTAGTGTTACATCATAATAACACTAAAAAGAAGTTTTTGTTATATCCAAGGTTCATTATGAAATGCATAATAAAAGAACTGGGTGATGAGGTGCTTGTGGGTAAAACTGAAATTTTAAAACCCTTAACCTCACAAGCATACTCAAGGCACAGCAAACAGGCTGCCTGGCCAGAAGATGACCAAGGGGAACCAGAACCAGTCCCCATGGAACCCTCATCTTCCATACTTACACCCCCAAAGGCCAAGAAACCCAAGGTACAAAAACAAAAACCCACCAAACCTAAAAGAAAAGCTGTTCAGGAGGTTAAGATGCCTGAACAACCTATTGTGCAATCTGCATTTCTTAAAGATGTGACTGAAACATCCTCTTAGTCTCATCTATCTCAAACCCCACCAAGAGCACCAATCATAATTCTTTTCAAAAGAAAAAGGCTTAAGAAAACTATTCCTATTGATTCTTCTTTTGAAACTGCTGAACCCACTGCCCAAACTACAGAACCAGCACCCCAACTTTCTGAACCAGATATTGAAATAGCCAAACTTCTCTCTGGGCCAAAAGAGAAAGTCCCATCTACACATGTCATGTAACACCCCAACCGATGGCGGAAACATCGGGATGTCACGTAGTGATGATTGTTCAGTAGCTCATGGTGTATAATAAATTTCATTAAATGATTTAAATAAATTATATACAATTTTTCTACAAGAATTCGTACATCAAAATGACTAATACTATGCACACATCTTCAAGCATTAACTCAAATATTCAAGCAAGTAGAACCTGAAACATGTTAAGTTGAAAATATTTTGGGTCAACAAAAGTTGGTGAGAATACATAGGTTTTTGTAAATACTTGATAACAATAGTTTGTACAACATTCACAGTTGTATGATGATAGAGTATGATACCGACATGTAACAATGCGTCTTTGTACAATCAAACCTTGTGTCGACTGATGATAAAGGTGTATAGAATAAGGTTTTTACATATATATACATATATATATATATATACAAGTTGTGTGTTAGGGATAATTAATGATAAAGGTGTATAGAATAAGGTTTTTACATATAAAAATATTGGGGAAAATTTTGCGATGTTACAGTCTCCCCTACTTTTAGAAACTTCGTCCCGAAGTTTATTGAAAACGCAGGGTTGAAGGAGGTTGGGTAGAAATTAAAAATAATTGTGATTTGGGTTATAGCATGACATGAATAGAATAAACTGTCTCGTGTTTAGTGTGGGTTGATGAACTACCAGACAACTAGAGTTTATGACCTTGGTAGAATTTCACACTACCTTAATGTAGCTGTAAATTCATGATTACGTTCCGGACCGCAATCACTAATTTACCTTACATTAAAGTTTTGCGTCCTTCTATGTCTCCACCGATTGTTGAGCAAGTCCGATAGCCTCCACCAGTCGTGGAGTAGGTTGTAGGGCCTCTCCCGACTGTTGAAAAGTCATAATGACCTCTACCAATCGTTGAGTAGGTTCGATAGCCTTCACCAGTCGTGGAGCAAGTTGTAGGGCCTCTCCCGACTGTTGAAAAGGCATAATGACACATAGATTGCAAATTGGTAACATGTTTATGCAAGCAAGTTTATAAGTATAACAAGCACAGTATATGAGTTGTAGTTGTATAGATTTAGTTCACATTCAAACAATCATGCATTTAAGTGGTGTTATGATTATACCATGTAAACAACTCATAGGCAAAAATTTCAACACTAGAATTTATTACTTGGATCAAATAGCGTCAATACATAGAATAAAAGCAACAAATAGTCAAATGGTGAGACTTGCTATTAGGTAGCTGGAGGGTCTTGATCCCTGTTTAGTTTAGGGCATCGGTTACAGAAGTGATTTGGGTCTCCACATTCATAGCATTGACCATAGTTGTATCGATTAGGATTAGCAGCCTGAGCAGAGTTGGTGGGTTGGTTGGCGGGTTGGTTGGCATTAGGATTTGGGGTCTCACGACACGTGTTGACCAGGTGGCCATACTTTCCACAATTGGTGCACAAGCGACACGCTGAAGCAGTGGGATGATGTCGGTTGCATGTGTTACACAATGGATAGTTTCCTATATAGGGTTTCTTGTTAGAAGCTTGGGTGGTGAGGTTGACATCAGGATCCCTGGCCTTACGCTTCTGGTTTTCAGTAGTTACCGCGGCTACAATACTTGCTTTATTGCCTTTCCGAACTAAGGTCCAGTTCTTTACGTGATTGTCAGTTAAGGTAGCTGCTAAACGCTAGGCCTCTTCAAGGGTAGCGGGGTTCCTTCCCCATACCGTGTCCTGAATCTGCATGGGCAAACCACCGATATACTTCTCGATGGCTACAGGTAGTGGAGTGACCTTATGGGGCAATAACAGACTGAGTTCATGGAAGCGAGTATTATAAGCAAGGTTTTCCCCACTATCCTGAGCAAGGGTGTGGAACTCGTCCTCTAATTTCTTGACCTCGTTACGTGGGCAAAATTCATCTTTCATTATCTCCTTGACTTGATCCCAGGTCATAGTAAGTGCAACTTCAGCTCCTCGGGTGCGCTTTTCCTCATTCCACCAAGTGAGCGCTCGTTTGTGAAGAACACTCATAGCATAACGGACCTTAAAGTTATCGGGACACTCACTGTTAATGAAGGTATTCTCAATACCCTCAAACCATTGTAGGAGACCAGTAGCTCCTTCATCTCCACTGAACTTAGGGGGATTACAGGAATTAAAGTGCTTAAGAGTGCAAGCTGGGAGACCATTCCCGTTTCCATTCCCGTTTCCATGGTGGTTTCCATTACCGTTTCCGTTGCCATTGCCGTTTCCATTACCGTTCATCTGTATGACTTGAGCCAATAAGTTAGGAACCAGAGTCGCGATCTGCTGTGCCATTTGTTGGGAAATGATCGCAGCCAGTTGGGCATCAATGCCATTGTTGTTGTTGTTGTTGTTGTTGTTGTTGATGTTGTTGTTATGGTTGTCGTGGGTGTTACTATTTCCTTCCTCATGATTACCACCATTGTTATTGCGAGTACTGCGACGTGGAGGCATGATCTGTAAGAGACACAATGAAATGAATGAGGTTATATAAGGAATGTAATCATTTATTCATTTAATTAAAACGAATAAACGAAAATGTTGACTTATCAAAGGTTCCAGATTCTAATAACATATGAAGACATGCTTTAGCCTATAAGTGAACACTCATCCCGAGAATTCCCAGGTAGGCATCCGGGTCCCTCGTCTGATTGGGATATATGCGCAATGCCAGCCTAGACAGAAGACTCAGAATACAGGCGTTCACCCTTCCAGATTGCAAGTGTTCGTTTTTAAAATCTAGAACTTCGACGAGATCTCAAGGTGGTTCAGGTTAAACCTGAGGAATTTGTCCTATTAGTCTAAGAATAGATCCAGTGATGGAGAGCAACCTTCTCGTAGGGATTAATGTAGGGATAAGAAGTAGGAGGGAGATAGAGAATAGCAAGTAAAAGAAGCAAGTACTGGTTAAATCCTATGGTAGATTATTTTTCTAATAACCTAATTCCCTATAACCATGGCTCTGATACCAATCTGTAACACCCCAACCGATGGCGGAAACATCGGGATGTCACGTAGTGATGATTGTTCAGTAGCTCATGGTGTATAATAAATTTCCTTAAATGATTTAAATAAATTACATACAATTTTTCTACAAGAATTCGTACATCAAAATGACTAATACTATGCACACATCTTCAAGCATTAACTCAAATCTTCAAGCAAGTAGAACCTGAAACATGTTAAGTTGAAAATATTTTGGGTCAACAAAAGTTGGTGAGAATACATAGGTTTTTGTAAATACTTGATAACAATAGTTTGTACAACATTCATAGTTGTATGATGATAGAGTATGATACCGACATGTAACAATGCGTCTTTGTACAATCAAACCTTGTGTCGACTGATGACTAACTCGCAAGTTAGTTAAATGTTGTTACTGTTATCGATCATCCCTGAATTTATGCGAGGGGATGGGTTTGTCAGACCTATAGCGCTTTAATCTAAACAGGCGGATTGATCATTGTTAATGATTGTACTGTGTCTTTTTGTTACAGTCAAATGATAGAATGATGTTGTAATTAAATCACAAGTAAATATGAGTAAATGATAGTATAAAATATTTAAACATGTTTCACCCCGAAAATAGTGAAAATAGAGTAAAGGGGCTATGTAAACTCACCTTAAAATGTTAAGTCTCGTGATATAGGATATGTGTTGCCCAACGATGCCAAGTATTACCCTATAATTAAGGTAATAAATATGTCAAAGTCTTTCTAGTCTACAAATATATTCTAGGGCTTCGATTTGGGGACAAATGTTCGTTTGATTATTAATTAAAATGTTTGATGATTGAGAGAAATTTAGTAAATAAATAAAAAAAAATCTTTTTTTTTATAAAATTTGAATTTAAGATGGTCACAATAGTGAATTTAAAGTATAAAAATAATTTTTATAAAATTATTTTCTTTAAAATAGAATATTAATTCTATTTATTACAAATTGTCAAAATTTAACTTTAATATTTAAAAATACTAAAATTAAAGAATTATTAGTTTAAAAATCATATTTCTGTTCCAAATAATCAGAAATAATTTATATAAAATTTTGGTGCAAAAATATTAAAAATTGGATTTATTATGATTTAATTATGATTAAAACTAACAAAAATTGATTAAAAATATTAAATAAATGATTTTTCAGAAATAAAAATCATTTCAGAAAAGTTTATTGTTATAAAAACTCAGAATAATTTTTGTGGAAATTTATAAAATTGTTTTGATATTTTAATAGAATTTTATAAATATAATAGAATAAACTTGTAATATTTATTATATATATAAAATAAATAAATTTTCTGAAAATAAAAGTTGTATAATAAAGTTTATTAGTTATATATCACAAAATAAATTTGTTAGAATTTATAAGTCATTTTTGATATTTTTAAACCAAATTAATAAAAATACAAAAAGGAGTGGTTTAAATAAAAATGATGCTGATGATGGGACTCGAACCAAGAATCTGATCTACTGCAAGAACACGCCCAGACCAGCTGGTCTGGGTGAGTGTTCATTATTTTTTTATGACTTCTTAATGTTTTAAAAACAATCTGACATACAAAACCATCCCCAAATCATATCTTTATAAACCCTAGTTCCTTAATCCATCAATTGAACTCGAATTCAACACAGATCCTGAACGGGACTATAGGGCTTTTAATCTACATAGAAAATCGACCATAAAGCATGTAGGAATTTATTCGTACCTTATCTGAATTGGGTGAGTCTAGACGAGACAAAAACGAGGCAACGGCGTTCAATTGCGATTCAAAGAGGAAACGAAAACGAATTTTTGTATAGGGGTTCCCTTAATCGGCTCCTCTAGGTATTGTGGGTGAGTTTAATCGAGTTAAAAACACGTATTAATACAGATTTGGATCGGCTCTTTTGGAAGGTCAATTCATCATCATTAAAAGCTTTTAAAACGTGATAATTATTCAAATCTTTATCTATGGAAGGTGGAGAAGATAATGGCGCTCAGATTACGGGTTTAATTTGATTTGGGACGCGTCAATTAAATGAATTGATGGCAGTTGACTTTTGTTTGGTCAACTGACCATCGTGTAGTAGCAAAGGAAGAGAAAAAGGAGTCGTCTAGGTGGGTTTTTATTGATTTTGTGTTGGGGTTTAATCAAAGAAGAAGGGTAGACCAGACGGTTGGCGCGCGCTGAGTACTGACCCGGCTCACAGCCTGGGTTCGAGTCACGCAGCTGTGTGTTTTTTTTTGTTTTATATTTACAAAAGGGAGGACAAGGGAGATGGGCCGAGGTTTGTTTGGGCTCGGGTCTTTGGGCTTGGTTTAAATGATTGGGATAAGTCTTGGGCCTAATTGGGATGGTGAGTTTGGTTAAAAGGGTTATGGTTAAAATGGAATAAAAATAAAAATGAAACCTACTATTATTATTATTAATAGTATTATTATTACTATTTTTACATATATATACATATATATATATATATACAAGTTGTGTGATAGGGATAATTAATGATAAAGGTGTATAGAATAAGGTTTTTACATATAAAAATTTTGGGGAAAATTTTGCGATGTTACATGTCAGTCCCCAACAACCACATAAAACAGGGGACATAACCACAAAATTTGACATGGATGTGGACACTCAAAGCCCTAAACAAAGAGATGAGGATGAACCAGGGTCTCTAAGCCCAAACTTAGAATCTCTTGGTACTTTTGAGGCTGTTACTACTCATTTACCACCCAGTGGTGGACCTGAGGATAGAAGCAACATAGCTAAGACCTCAACTGTGGCAACTACTAATGAAGGCTTAATGCCTGAGGTAGGAAATCCTCTGAACCAAGAAAAAGAGGTACATGAGACAACTGAGTTGGGCTCAGCTCATGATGTAACTGATATAATCCTCATTGAGGATGTAATCAGGGATTCAGATGATTCCATTGACTTGGATGATGTTTCAAAACACCAAACTACTGAATTGACGGCTACAAGTGAAGGTCCTGCACCTGGTGTATCTAAGCTCAAGAAGCTAGTCACACCAGATCAGGTTAAAGCCCACTCAATCCATGATTCCCCTAGAGTGGCATCTTCTGTACAACAAGAAGATCAACCAAAAACACACCCCTCACTACAAATGCCTACCCAATTCCCTGGGCAAACAAGCATAGACATGAACCAGCTATGCAGCCCAGATGGTCCCTTATACCACATGATGACACCCTCATCAAGAATCACTTCCAAACATATACAGCTAACTTGGAGCTGTCCATGAAGAACCAATTTGGAGTGATACAGACAAAGATGAATGATCTGTCCAACAAAATTGACTACAACAGCAAACAGATTGCTCATCTTACAAGTCAGTTCTCCCAAGCTTCAACTTCAAAAACTGATGAAGCCAAAAAGGGGGAGAAAATTAAGGAACCTATGGATACACTTGAAGCCAGGAGAAAGGCAAGAGTGGCTATCCTAGAAAGAGATCAAAAAGATCAAGCCAGAAAAGAAAAACTGGTCCAACAATTTGGTGTCTCTATTCAAGAAGTAGAAGATGCTGAAAAGTCTGATGAATCCCAAGGGCACAATGAAGAAACCTCTGATGGACAAACTTCTGATGAAGAATCAGAAAGTACTGAAGACAATCCTTCAGTAGTTGACAAACCTTCAGCTGTTGTCAACCCATCAAAAGTTAACACTTCCAAAACTCAAACTGCTGAGCCTTCCAGATCAACTGAACCCATTCAACCAACTTCTGTTCCTCCTAGGCCTATTACAACAGTTACCACAATGACTGTACTAAACCCTTCTCCAATCTCTCAATCAGCAGAACTACTTGAGAAGAGTTTAGTGGCAGCCCAAAAGAAGGCCAGAAAAGATCAGATTTGGAAAACACTGGAAGAAAGGGATGACTTGGATCTAAGCCTGGATGAAAAGCTACAAGCTTATGAAGCTGAACTTCAAAGGCAGGCTAGCCTAGACCAGATTGCCGAGGAAGATAAAAGACATCAACTGATGTCTTTCATTACTAAGAACAGCAAGATTAAAGCCAACACATTGAAGAGACTCTCCATGGAAGAGCTGACAAGAAGAGCTCAACTTATTGCAGACAAACTTGCAACAAGTAAAGATACAAAAGCCAAGAGAGCTCAGATGATAGAAGAGCTAGTAGCAAATGGTTATGGTTCAAAAGCCTCTGTGTCCAAATGGAAAGAAGAAAGATTAGTGGACACTTATAGAAAATATAAGGCTGCAAGGGCTGCAAATCCAGAGAAGTTTCAAATTGCTGAAGTATCAACTTCAGTAGTTAGAACTTCTGGTGTTCAAAGAAGACCAGCTACTCAGAAGAAGAAATCAGAGGAAAATGTGAAGACTGATTTCATAATGGAACTACTAGAAGGTAGTACAGTAGTCCATTCTGACTTTGACATAGAAGAAAAGCCTCTGATCACACAATTCAGGGATCCTTCCACCTTTGCCTATCAAATTCAGAAAACCATCAAAGATAAACTGCACACTAAGGTAGTTACTGAACATCATTTACCAACCTTTCAACTACCTAATGTGATGCAACAACAACAAGGAAGTGAATCCCACCTGAGAGTCACTGAAGTTGAAAACATCCAACACTCAGGAGAATCCCAGGGTACCACCATGGTTCCCTACACTTCAGATTTTGACAAGTCTAAAGTACCAATCATCAGATGGTCCTTTACTGATAACAACTCAGTACTTGTGACAAGAAGAGATCAGACAAGCAGGGCCTATAGGTCGATGAATGATCTGAAGAAGCTATCAACTAAAGACCTGCTTACAATTCAACATCTAGAACCACAGAAAGGGTCTCTCACTGATGAACAGCTGAACCAGCTGAAGAATTGCATGTTCAAAGGAATATGGAAAATTGTGAAGGACAGAAAAGAACAATAAGGAATTAGTAAGGTTTTGGCTTCATCAATCCAGGGGGAGATTGTTAGAACAAAAAGGATTGGTGAAACCACTTTTGCAAACCTTAGTCTAATTCACTTCTGTCAAAATATTCTAAGTATAGAACTGCTGAAGAAGAAGGATCAAACTGCTAAAGAAGAGATTCACAAGTGCTGAAGAAGAAAAGTCATCAGAAGTTCTGAAGTTCAAACCAGACACTTCTACTAAAGAACTACTGAAGAACAAAATACTCATCAGTAGTTTGTCATTCATCAGTACTTATGTGAAGATCTTTTCCACCGCCTTTTTGTATCAATAGTTTATTATTTAGTATTACTTTAGTATTACTTTTGCTTTATGTACAAGTTCCAATGCTGCAACTTGTTGCAACTTGTTTCTGAACTTGCTTTTTGGCAAGGTTCATGTATTTGTAAACGTCTATAAATAGAAGGGTTCATCCCTCTGTTTAGACATTGATTTTAATACAGAAATCCTTCAACTCATATTATTGTTATTTCCATTTCATATTTATTGAGAATCTGTCTAAGTGTTTCATTCTCATTCAATACTTAGATTCTCAATAAATACTTATCATTTATTAGTTCTTGAATCCAGGGCGAGTAATAACTCCTGTTGATAAGTGTAGCTTTAAACTCATAACATTCCGCTGTGCTATCACTGATCAAGAACTTGCTAAACACCTAAGTGTTCACTAGCAAGTTCATTTAAAAGAGCAATACTGATCCAACACAAACCTTCTAAGTTTCACTTAAAGGTTGCTCTTAGATTGTTAAGGTATCTAAAGTTGTCTCCTGGTAAAGGTATTGTACTTAAACAGTCTGATCAGGTTGATTTGAGTGCCTATGTGGACTCAGATTGGGCTAAATGTATTGTTACCAGGAAGTCTATTGCAGGTTTTTGTATATTCTTAGGAGAGTCTTTGATTTCTTGGAAATCTAAGAAACAGAGTACTATTTCCAGGTCTAGTGCTGAGGCTGAATATAGAGCTATGTGCTCAGCCTCATGTGAGGTTATTTAGCTTATCAATTTGTTAAAAGAATTAAAAGTTGATGTTAAACTTCCTGTAAGGCTTTACAGTGATAGTAAGGCTGCATTATCTATTGCTTCAAATCCAGTTTTCCATGAGAAAACCAAACACTTTGAAGTTGATCTTCACTTTGTTAGGGAGAAGATCTCTAATGGTGTTATTGATGCTTTAAAAGTCAGCTCAAAAAACCAAATAGCTGATATATTTACAAAAGGTCTAAATGCATCTCAGCATAAAATTTTGTGTAACAAACTTGGTTTGTTAGACATGTTTAATATTTGAATCAAGGGGGCATGTTAAAAATAATAATGTTATATATGTGATTCAAATATTTGTTCATTTAATGTTTTGGGCCAGATATTGCTATTGGATATTGTGGGCTTGGCTTATTCATGTTTCAGGAATAGCTATTGTTGGAATGGGCTTTGGTTTGTGGGCTAAAAAGCCTGGCAAGTGGTTGTGACAATCCTAGCCATTGATTTGCTCGATCCGTGTCATACTTAATCTAACGGTGGAGATTGTGGGCGAGTGTGTTTTCTGTGGGATATTATTTTGTGCTCCTATAAAAGGAGATGTCTCTCTCCTTTATTGGTTTAGCAGCTTAGTCTTTTGTATTATTGTTTTTTATCCTTTCTTCTTTGTATTCCCCATCTAGGGTTTTTGTACTTTGTCTTTGTAAGGATTCTTTGTATTTCCTTAGTTAGATGATCAACTGATCTTAACAATCAGTAGATCTCTAACCTTGTATCGTTTATTATCTCTATGATTGTAGAGATCTAGGGTTTGGTTTGGGTACTATTTTGGGTTGGTAAATAATAAGATTTGTCACCTGTTTTGTCGCTATATCTTTCTGTTGTTCATCTATTCTTGGATGGTTGTGTTTGTGGTTGAATATTAGGATAGATTCATAGTTTTTTACAATTTTAATTACTTGGACCATGAGACTCTACGATCAATAGTCTAGTTATTTTGCAATTAAAGATAAGTGGGCTTTGGTTAAAATTAGTTGGGTTGGAGATTGTGTAATTAAGTAGATCATGGGCCTTGTCCAATGGGGGGAATTTCGAAGGTAGGACTTAGGAGCCTTTGGCTACCTAGGGGTTCACACAAGCATAAGTGGCGGCAATCATTATTATTTGGGGGATTCTTTTTGACAGGCGCACAGTAATATTATTTGGGGTGGACGCAAGGCAACAGCCTTGGAGCTGCACCCACATCATGAATAGAATCAACATTAAAATGCAGTGCGGCTAATCGTGTAATCACCTTCTGGTGTACGGTTCGTATGTGAAACCTTTAACTTGTTCGATTTGGTATTTGGGATTGTTTTTCATTTGTTTGAAGAATACTTGTGGTTTTAATAATTTAAACAAATCATGTGTGTTGCAATTATTTGTCTGTGATCATTTGCATTCGGTTTTCTTGCATCATGAGCAGTTTGATTATCAGGTGGGTACTAGATACATATGGTTTGGTAATTAGATTGTACATGTTATTATTAAAAACTTGTGTTTAATTATCACTTGAATTGAAACCGTTTTACAAGGCCATGTCTATGTCGTATCCTATAATTTGACCAGGTTTGGGTGAATCATTGAACCGGATGTCCGGAGGGGGTTATGTCTTTTACATATTCGTTTAAACAAAGCAATTAATTAGGCATCAATTAATTTAGATAAAAAAAACTATTCTTTCCACCAATTCCCTGTGGAGACGACTCGACTTTCACTATACTACTTATTTTTATATTTTTGACCGATCAAACGACATCGATCATTACGATTTGAACGTAAACCAAATTCCATTGTTATATATTGGTAGTATCGCTTGCATAAAACAAAGATAAAGTAAAAAAGAAAAAAATACTATTAACTTCCTGACAACCAAATGATTCACTCGTGACTCATCACGAGTCACAGGAAGGGTTAAAGGGTTCAAGGGTTTCAATCTGCCTAACGCAGGTCGTGGTGTCCTCCTACGTTGCAAAACGTAGAAGGAGGTTCAAGATAATATTGTTTTTGAGTATTAGAATTCTGGTTTGAGAGTGACTCAAGACCAGAATCGATATTCTAAACTCGGGTAATGTGTTCGTGCGATGGAGATATTCTCCTCACGTGTGTGTAGACCAAAAGAATAGACGATTGAGTGTAAGAAAGAATAATCACGGATGGATCAGATCTGTGGGATTGATCCTGATTATATAGAGAAAGCATCTTCTAATTTAGGTAGGGATATTATCTTGGAACATGATGCAACAACAGCACACGCCACTTTAAGCCGGCGGTGGCTTTGGACCTGCGGTCCGAGCAGTGCAGTGTCTATACGACAACTGCTTCGGGCTGACCGAGGAAAAGATGACAAGACAGGTCATCTTTTGATCTGTGCTTCTACGTCCTTTGAACCTTCGTAGGTTTCAACACTTCAAGCATAGACTTGTGATAGTTATTAATCTTTTTGCTTTAGGCTACCCACGTCATCAGCCCCCCAAGTCAGGAGTCTTTGTGGCGTGGCTAAAAGGCTTCTGACTGTTTGCTATTTTTTTTTGCTTGAAAGGTTCAAAGGTTCGTCGGTTTTGGGCGGTTATTTTCTCTGGATTTGAATTGTGATTTGACTGTTGACATGACAGGTGTCAGCCGTGCAGTCTTTGTATTAATTGTAAGGCATCATTATTATTTTTTATTATTATTATAACTGCTTTTATATTTGGGTTATTACCTTTTTACCACACAAAATCACTTTACTCGTTTTCTTCTTCTTCAACGATTCTCTCCCATTCCTCTTAGGGTTTCGCTGTGAAACTATCAGGTCAGTCTTTTCTTCCTTATTTTTCTTGCCTTTGATCTTCATCCTTCAAGGCATTATGGGTGCTAAGAAGGATATGTCTATCACCTTCTCTTCCATTACACAAAAGGAAATTGAAGCATTTTGCTTGGAGTGGGACATTGATCTATCCTTCAAGCCTACTGCTCCTGGTCTCACAGACCCTGTTTCTCATTATCCTGATGGTTCGATTGCGTTGTACTGTCGTCATTTTGAGTTTTCCAACGTTCGTCATCCATTTTCGGTTTTCTTGCTTAAGGTTCTTGAATATTATAGGGTTTTGTTGGGTCAGATCCATCCTCATGGGGTTGGCCGTATTTTGCATTTTGAAATCTTATGTAGGGCTCTTGGTTATGACCCAACCCTTCTTATGTTTAGGCGCTTCTTTCGCCTTGCCAAGAATGGCGATTGGTTTACTTTTGAAGGGTCTTCGGTTGAAACCAACTTGATTTCCTCTCATGTGACAACTGTTGGTCAATAGAAAACAAGGTTTTTCTGGGTTTCTGAATCCATCTTTCCCTTCAAGCCTGTGTGGAGACATCCCGAGGTTGTTCTTAATGAAGCGGAACCGTTGGAGTCTGAATTAGATGAAAATTTTCTTAAGGCTATTCGGGCATGTCCTTCAAGGCTTCGTCCCTTTGGCGAACCTTTTTTGGTTTTATTCGGTATTAGCACTCGATGGGACAAACAGGGTAGAGACCCTGTGTTGATGAAGGGTGATCAGGGTATGCTTATTTTTGCTGTCTCTTTTATTTCTTTCCCTTTTCATGTTGTTTATGTTCTTGTTTTCCTAATTGTTTGCTTTGTAGTTATGTCGGCCTTGGATTTCATTAAAGGTGATGATGCTTCTGAAGTTGCTTTTAAGGATGCTGAAGCTGCTGAAGGTGAGGATGCTCTAACTAAGTATGAGAAGAGGAGGTATGATGGCAGTAGTTATGTTGTTGTTCCAAATGTTAAGAGTTTTTCTAAAACTGCTTCGACTAGGAGGTCTAGTCGGCGTTTGTTGAAGGCTGCAAAGCCTGCTGATATTTCTGAGGCGGTTCATGTTAGTTATGACATAGAGGATTCGAAGGAAGAGAAAGATCGGGATGTTGAAAATGTTGCTGATGAAGTTGTTGGGAAGAAGAGCAAAGGTAAGAAGATGGCTGCAAAGGTTGTGATGTTGAAGAACACTGAGGGTTCCACAACTGTTGATGGTGAAGGGGTGTATACCCCTGTTTGGAATGTGAAGCCTACTGATACATTCAAGTCTTCCTCTGTTTGTGAAGACGTGCTTGCACATCTTACTACCCGGGTGCCAAAGCTTGCTTGGAAGGGTTAGATGATGATGCCTTGCTGACTAAGATGATGGTTGGGACCTGCAACCTGGCTGCAATGCTTCCTGAAGGTGTTAGTAGGTTTAGGAAGATGATGGGAGAGTATGGTGATTTTGCCAAGAAGAGAAGAGAGATGAAGCAGGCTCTGGCTTCTTTGAAGAAGGACTATCTGGAGTGGGCTGAAAAAGAAAAAACCCTTGTTGGTTTAATTGGTGAGCTGAAGAGGGGACATGAAGCAGAGCTTTCTAAGCATGAGGCTGCTCGACTGAAGGTTGAGGTTGACAGGTTGGCACTTGATGCATAGAGGAAGGTGTTTGAGGATGAGAAAATTGGGTTGGAGGCTTCCCTTGCTAGTGCTTTGGATGACAATCAGTGGCTGATTGAAGAGGGTTTTCAGCAAGTTGTCACTTACCTGCTTCATTCTGTCGAATTCAATTCTACTCTTGGGGAGGTTTACACCAAACTCCTTATTCATGGTAAGCATGCAGGTTTTGTTGCTGCTTTTAAAGCTCATGAGGCAGGTGAAGTTATGGAAGAGTCTCCTTTATATCAGCCTAAGTCCATGGATGTTTTCAGAGAGACGGTTTTGAAAATGGAGCAAAAATCCTATCTTTATGTTTCCCAGGTGTCTTCTTGCTATAGGAAACCTTTGCAAGTGCTGAAACAGATGAAGCCCATAGGATTGAATGAAGCTGTGTGTGCTAAGGTGCTTGAGTCAGTTTCCAAGAAAAGGGCTCATTCTGGTGATAGCGAAGAGACTTTAGATGTTGACGAGATGCCGTCCAAGGATGCTAGTGTTGAAGCCCCTGAGGTTGGAATTGTTGCTGAGAAGCTGCTGAAGAAAGGGAAGTAGTCTAAGAAGGCAAAGGTGGCGAAGGTGGTTGGAGAGGATGAAGCCTCGAAGCCTTCAGGGTCTGGTGGTGTTGCTTAACTTCTCTTAGGTCCTTTATTCGTAGCTATCTTAGCAATCGTTCTGTAAACAATTAACTGATGTTTGAACAGCTTGTCTTTTTGTGGGATTCGGTAGGTTCCCTTCTGGTGTTGGGCTTTACTAGCCTTATGAACAATTTCTAGTATTTGGCCTGTCAAGGCCTTTATGTTTAATGTTTAAGCCTTAAGGCTGTGTTAGGTATCTTTGCTTTGTTGGCTTTCATTGTTTGATTTTTGACCATGTTTGTTTTATAGTGTTTGTCTTTGTAATGTTTGGGAATGTTTAACCGGTAGCACCTTAAAAGGTTGAATGCTGCAGTCATTCATCCTAAAGGTAGTCTAGGCAAACAAGTCACCAGCTATCATATATACACTACTTAGTGTTTTTTGGTTTTTCGTAAGTTTTGTTTAAAAAATTAAGAAACAATTGGTGTAGGCTGCTCAAACCCGTCAATGAGACATGTAAAAAAAATTTGTAAGTCTCATGGAGTTGGATTGATCTAGGAACTCACCCCTTATATAGGTCCATTCAACCTTTGAACCTATTGAGCGATGTGGCCTGGGAGCTCATCCCCTTACATGCCCTTGCCATGGAGTTTCTTGCAAGGTTCTCAACCTGAAAGTAGGATAGAAAGACAAATTTTTAAAGGGGGATCTACTGATCCTTTCATTGATTTAACATGTCTTTGTTACATCATTCAATTTGTAAAGAACAACATTTCTTGAAAGCCTACGCAAAGAACTTTTTAAGGTTCTTGCCGTTCCAGTGGCGTGGTAGCTTCTTGCCTTCCATATTGGCAAGTTTATAGGATCCTCCTTTGTGGGACTCTAGGATGGTGTAGGGACCTTCTCATTTGTGTCCCAGCTTTCCTTGGCTTTCATTCTTACTTGCTTCGTTGTTCCTTAAGACTAAATCTCCTGGTTTGAAGTGTTCATGCTTTACCCTAGCATTGTAGTAGGACTCCATCTTTTATTTGTATTGAGCTTCTCGAATTGCTGCTGAGTCCCTAGATTCTTCTAAGAGGTCTAGGTTGAGCAAAGCTTCTTCTTCATTAGTCTTAGCATCAACATGAAGTGTTCGGGGTGTGGCAACCCCAATCTCGGCCGGGATGACTACTTCGGATCCAAAAGTAAGGCTGTAAGGCGTTTTCTTGTTGCTTGTTTTTTCGGTGGTTCGGATGGCCCATAAGATGCTTGGGAGCTCATCCAACCACTTTCCTCCTTTCTTGCCGAGCCTAGCCTTGATCCTTTCAACCACACTTCGGTTCATTCTTTCAACCCGGCCGTTCGATTGCGGGTACGCCACAGAACTTAAAACTTGAGTTATTCTATATTCTTTGCACCAAGTATTGAAGGGTTTCTCTGCAAACTGCTTCCCATTATCTGTGACAAGTACTCCGGGCAAGCCGTACCAATAGATAATATTTTCCCAAACGAAGTCGATGATCTTTTTTCCGGATATCTTTCCTAAAGGCTTCACCTCTGGCCATTTTGTGAAGTAATCAACAGCAACCAACAAGAACTTGACTCCTCCTTTTGCTGGTGGGAAGGGTTCAACAATATCCATTCCCTATTTGTAAAATGGCCAGGCCGAGTTGATGGGGATCAAGTCATGCTTGGGACTTTTTGGGACGGGGGCACGGATTTGACAAGCTTCTCATTTTTTCAATTGCTCAGATGCATCACGATGCAAGGAGGGCCAGAAGTAGCCGAGGTTCATGAGTTTTTCCACCACTGTTCATGGACCACAATGAGCTCCACATATGCCTTCGTGAACCTCCTTTATCAAATATCTGCTTTGTTCAGGGCCAACACATCGAAGCAACGGGGCCAAGTATCCTCTTTATAGAGTATGTCTTCTTGGATGATGTATTGCCTTAACTTGATTTGGACCCTTTCAGCTTCAACATGGTCTTGAGGTAGTTCACCTTTTTTTCAGGAACGTTATGAATGGAGTCATCCAATTTGGTTCATTTTCAGTGATTAAATCTTGCACTTCGAGTTCGGATATGGAGGGGCGTTGGATCACTTCAACCAACACCTTCTTGGTGAGATGGGCAAAATTTAATGAGGCAAGCTTGCTAAGAGTGTCAGCTTTCTTGTTGTGAGATCTTGGGACTTGTTTGATTTGCAGGCCTGGAAGGTGTTCATGATTTCCTTCGCCTTTTCTCTATATTGTTTCATGTTTGGTTCTTTGGCTATGTAGCTATCATTCACTTGGTTGGAAACTAGGAGTGAATCAGTGAACACTTGAAGCTTTTGGACAACCATCTTTTTTGCAAGCTTCAACCCTGCTATCAGGGCTTCATATTCTGCTTCGTTATTGGTTGTCTGAAATTCCAAGCAAAGAGCATATGTAAATTCTAACTCTTTGGGGTTTATTAGAACAAGACCTGCCCCTGATCCTTCAACGCTGGAAGCTCCGTCAGTGTAAGGCTTCCAGGCTTCTGGGTCAAGGGGTTCATCCGTTATGAAATCAACCAGTATCTGTGCCTTTATTGCTTTTCTCGGGACGTAGGTGATTTTGTGTTCACCTAGTTCGATGGCCCATTTGGCCAATCGTCCCGAAGTTTCAGGCCTTTCAAGCACACTCTTGATGGGTTGGTCGGTGACCACTTGTATCGGGTGTGCTTGGAAGTACTTTCGAAGCCTTCTGGCTGTTTGTACTAGAGCCATGGCCAGCTTTTCGAAAGGAGGGTACTTGACCTCTGCCAACTTTAATGTTTTACTGAAGAAGTAGATAGGTACCTGGGCTTTATCTCTTTTAATGGTGAGAACAACACTGAGGGCTTCGTAAGTAACACAAAAATGGACAGAGATTGTTTTTCCTGCTTCAGGAGCTGCAATGATGGGAAGGGAAGCCAGATATTGTTTCATCTGGTTAAAGGCTTCCTCAGCTTCTTCTGACCACCTGAAGTCTTTCTTGTCTGTGCAGCCTTTGAGAGTCTTGAAGAAGGGTAGGGACCTTTCAGCTAGCTTTGACATGAAGCGTATTAAGCCGGCGAGTTTGCCATTCAAGCTTTCCACTTCTTTCTTGGTTTATGGTGACTTCATGTTCAGGATGGCTCGAACCTTATTAGGGTTACCCTTTATGCTTTGCTTCCCTACGATATGTCCCAATAATTTTGCTTCTTCGAAACCAAACGAACACTTTACAAGATTGAGTTTCATGTTGATCTTTCTTAGGTTGTTGAACGTTTCTTGTATGTCTTCAAGTATTTGTTCCTCTGTCTTGCTTTTGATGACTAGATCATCCACGTAATCTTCCATGTTATTGCCAATTTTCCCGGCGAATGCCTTATCGACCAACCTTTGGTACGTGGCACCTGCATTTTTTAAGCCAAAAGGCATTTTTCGATAACAAAAGATACCCTTGTCAGTGTGAAAGACAGTTTTCTCTTCATATTCCTCCTTCATTTGTATCTGGTGGTAGCCTTTTGTGAGCGTTGGATTTTATCTAAAACAGGATTAATTGATCATACAAGTCACAAATCTAGGTGCGGAAACCCTAGATCTGAACAAATTGATAAGATGCTAATCACGACACAATCAAGATCATTTTCAATGTCATTTTCATAGATTAACTTTCAATCAATAAGCATTTACAACGTTTATGTTAATCTAGAATAACAAAGACACTTTCACAAAAACACTACTGAACCTGCACAGAACCTGGACACAAATGATAACTCTCTTACATAATCAAAAACTCAAAACCTATATATAGCATCTGCACATTCGCCCCTTTCTATAGGTCGAATGTGAGATTTTCCACATTCGCCCACTAAGAGTGGTCGAATGTGGTCTTCTGTCCACGTCCATTCTTCATTCGTCCAGTATGCATCTACCTTCGCCCCATTATCTTTCACCTTCGCCCAAATAAACTACATTCGCCCCATCAGTATCACTTTCGGCTATCTACTAACATGTGTTAATCAATTATATCCAATCCTTAGTCGCAAAATGCATCAACAAACTCCCCCTCGACTATTGATTGGATAGTCTTCTTTGATAGTCCATCGTCTTGTTCATCAGCTTTATTCTGAGCTGCTTCTTTTGTTCATCAGTCATTGGCGGCTCGAATGTTTTCTTCACAGGCTTTGATACATTGGCGATCTTCACAGTCTTGCCAAGTTTACCCTCCAAGTTGCTTCCAGCGTTTATGTCATATGCAAAACAAACTCCCACAACTTGAGTGTACTTCCTCGCCTGAGCAAAATCATTTGGTTCATAATAGATCGGATTAAAGAACAACATGATGATGTCTTCGAATGTGCAGTTTATCAGCCACATAGGATCAAATACATGAACATGCTTGTATTTGTCCTTTCCATCCCTCAACACAATCACTGCTTCTGCCTTCCTCCAATCGTAATACCAGAATATGAAATCAGCACTGAAATGCTGTGGCATTGGCATCAATGGTATCTTTCTCATCACATTTGGTGCTTTGTAGATTAAAGTCACACGCTTCATATTAGTTTGAGGATCAATATCCCTATGAACTTTTTTGCGGGGATATTGAGGCTTAAACCTGTTCCATCTTGTGCGACTCTCCCAAACTAGTTTATCTGCACACCAACCGACATGCGAACCATTTACCTCGGCACCAGACATCGGAAATCTGCATAAATCTCTCACCGCCCAGTACGGTAGAGTAAGCAAATCACAGAATCTGTTAAAGTACAGAATTCCGGTTTCCCATTTCGCTGCAATACACTTTAGTCTGCCAAGATAGGTCCACCCGAGAGCTCTGCCTTTGAACTTGGCATTATGAAATCGATAGAAATTACCTTGAGCTTCAGGTTTGGGTCGGTTCTCATCCATCTCCCTCAACTTCTTCAGATAGTTCTTCAACTCATCAGACTGGTTGGAAGAATCTTTCTTTTCATCACCAAACACCTTCTCAACAAACTCTTCGCTTCTTTTCTTCGCTTTCTGTTTCGCTGACTTGTTTGGTATCTCTGTGAAGTCAGGAAATACTTCATTTTCATCTTCTTTTCTGAAATACTGAGGAAACTCTTCATGAGTAATATCTTCAATCTCAACCTCATTGTTTTCTGGAGTCTGCACATCATCAGAATGATTTCCCATATCCTTTTCAGGAATATCAGGAATCGATTCATCCACCATAAACTCCTCAAATGTCTTACCTACCCTCTGTGCGAGACCATCTAAAATTTCTTTCGCCACAGATGCAGGTAGTTCCCCTTCTTCAAGATCTGGATCTTCATATTCCAGCTCGTATCTCAAATCATCAGTCTGGAATATTTCAGCGAAGCATCCAGTGAACTCAATGGTCCACTCCCTCTTCTCCAACATGTTCTTGTATATCTGTTTAGCATCATCAGATAAAGATCTCACCTTTTCGTTCCAAAAGATACTTTCATCCGAATCTACATTCCCTCCTTTCTTCTTGGAACTAGATTCTCCAGTATCCTTCTTCTTTTGCGGTGTTCTCTTCTCATAACTATACTTAGAAGTATCATCTCCTCCATCATGATCACTTCCACTGCTAAACTCATCACCCTTCTTCTTCCCTGTACCCTCAGCATCATCATCATCATCATTGTCATCATCATCATCATTGTTATCATCATCACTTTTATCCGATCCATCATCATCCTCATCATCATCATCTTCTTTCTCAGAGTCAGAATATTCATAATCAACTTTCTGCTCATCTTCTTCTTCATCTTCCTCACCCTCTTTCAACTGAGGTGCTCGGCTATACAACTCTTCAATCAAACCACAAAGACGTTTGTTTTCTTTCTTTAACTCTTTGTTATCAGCTTTGATTAGTTTGATCTTGTTCTTGTTTCTATCACATCTCCTCTCAAGCTTTTCATTCTTAGCTTCTAACAACTGAATCTTTTCATTAATATCATCCTGATTCGCTTTTGAAGCAACTACAATCTGGAGCATCTTCTCCTCATTCTGCTTGAATTTAGTGATTTCAGCTTGTTGAGCAATCAGCATTTTCATCATGTCCTCCATCTTCTTATTGACCTGTTTCATCACATCATCATCAACAGTCATTTTCTTTGACTTTGATCTGGAGGGCTCAACTTCAACAGCTTTCTCTTTTTGAGGCTTCCTAAACATATCGAGCACTTTATCCATATCGATATTGAACTGATCGATTGGTAAAGTCTCTGCCTCCTTTCCTTTCTTCTGCTTCTTAGCAACTTGTGAAGATAATTTGGAAGGTGTACCAGCATCAGGCAATCTCTTACCTTTCAGCAACTGAGCCAACTCCTTCTCTCTCAGTTCTTTCACACTAGATTTCTTTGCCATCGTCTTTTGTTTCTTTGTCTTCTTTGGCAAATTCACAACTACAGTGTCACCAACACTCAGCTCAGCTAAATCAACTCCCAAACCTTCATCTTCAACTGATTTTCTTCTCCTTTCAGACTCTTCAATCGACTGATTCAATAATTCAGACTCACCAACCATAGTGGCCTTACGTTTGGTGGTCCTTACGTTCTCGTCATCAGAATCCCACTGTTCATCAACCTCAGTTTCTTCCGAATCCACAGACTCTTCATCCACCAAACTCGATCCTTTCTTTGCAGTCGATTTCTTTCTAGCAGCCTGTTGCTTTGTGCTTCCCTGATCAATAGCCTTTCCTTTGCCCTTCCCTTTGGCTCCAGGATTGACTACTTGACGCTTCCGCTTAGTGCTTGAATCAGCATACACTAAGGGATCGTCATTATCTGAGTCACTATCATCATGTCTAGCTTTGTTCTTGCCTGGATCAGTGTAATCCAGACGAGCCAAAGCCCCAAACAATCTCCTATTGGGTGGTTTCTCATTATCAGCTACACCCTTATAACCTTTCATCCTCATCAAGGTTCTAATATTCATGTGATCTTGCCCTAGAATCATTGTCGGATCCTTCTTCAGCATCGGATACTTGTAATCAAAGATCATCATTAGAAACCTTGGATACAACATGAACTTCTTAAACTTTATTCCCCTCAGCATCTCCAACATGTGGTCAAGTATCATCCCCGAAACATTAAATGGTTTGTTGAGTGTCAACGCAACCATTAATGAACTCAAACTCTTCCTCATCACGTCATAGCCACCACTAACACATCCAAAAACATGGATCAGAACATGTGCAAAGTACTTGTACTGCACTCCCAGCTTCCCTTTATACATCGATCCGTCAGTGATAGGACCTTTGTATTTCATCCTTAAGAAACACGCCTTCTGTTCTGTCCACGACAATTCCCTGGGATCTTCTCTATCTTCGAACTTAATCTGTAAAGCTTCCCGGATGTCGGCTTCAGTCAAGAACATATCTATATCCTGAATCTTGCTCTTGATGATAGTTTGATTATCCCAGTAATCATACTTAGCGTTCTGGTAGAAATCTTCTATTATGTCTTTGTAGATGATGGTTGGTGTGGCTAGAGCATGTACAATCCTGCTCCTCTTCAGAAACTCAATAATGCCAGTAAACTCGGTGTTTTTCTCCACGTCTCCTAAATACGAGCAGCAGTTGTGCGATCTTTCGAAAGGCCAACTGCTCGGTGTAGATGTTTCAGCCACAGGAACTGGATCTTGAGCAGCAATCTCTGCTGGAGTCTCAACATTCACTGCTGAAGTGTCAATATTCTCTGGTTGTTCAGCCATCTGCACATAAAAATCAATAAAACGCGTCAAAACACAAAAACGACAAAAATATAAAAATTTTGGTCAAAACACATCTGCACATTCGCCCCTTTTGAATTGGCCGAATGTGAGATTTTGTGGTCGAAGGTGAAAATATCTGGACGAAAGTGAAACTGATCTAGATAAAATGTCACATTCGTCCCTTTTGTTATACCTTCGTCCATCCCGTTCCACTTTCGCCCGGTTTAACCAACCGAAGGTGGAAAATTTTCCCCCAAAAATTTAAAATTTTGCCATTTAAGTATTTAACGTGTAATTTTGATTCTAATGGGTACTATCAGTGCCGACTAACACTTGTTTATAACCAATTTTATCAAAACATCAATTTACATCGGTTTTCAAATGGAATTAGGGTTCATCGAGTCCAATCGATCAAAACTGTCATCTAAACATGTTATTTTCCTAATTCCTTTCACCATCTCCCCCTAAAACCTATGTAAACTGATCGGCAATCAAAATTATTCATCAACAATCGACAAAAATCCCCAGTTATACAACCCTAGGTCCCGGTCCTTTATCAGTCAAATCTGATCTGGTTTGTTAACCATTACCTGCAAGATTATGCTTAAAATGATCAGCAATAACACGGGAACAAATCAGTGAGTCAAGAAAAACACAAGCAACAAGGTCTTGTTATGAAAGAATTTTTGAAAAAAATTTCAGAATGAGGAATCGAAGGTGACTGGTCTATTTATAAAGGGTCACATTCGCCCGAATGAAATGGACGAATGTGGGTAAAAACCACATTCGCCCCAAGTTAATGGTACGAGTGTGTAAATTGTCCACCTTCGCCCCTAATTAAAGACTCGAAGGTGGAATGTAATACCCGGAAGTGGAAAATCACCCGGAAGTGAAAATAACCACCTTCGCCCAGATCAAAAACGGTCGAACTTGAAGATTTTTCCACATTCGACCCATTTAAGGGGCGAATGTGAAATGGAAAAATCTGAAAATTTCGCCAAATCACGAATTCGAATCCCGTTCAACATTTTTCAATCCGTTAAGCTTCCAAAACTCGAATTTTCACATTTTGAATGTCACAAAGTCCAGATGGTGTTATCAAATCTCAGAAATCGACCATCAAGCATCCCCGGATATCAAAAATAAAGCAGACATGCAAATCTTTTGGATTTTCTGAAATTTATATTAAAACACACCTAAAATCTTTTTGGATTTTGTAACTTTTTGACAATAAAAGTAAAATGCAACAAAATAAAATGCATTAAAGTAAATGAAAGCAGTAAACATTTTGTGATTTCCGGTAAGAGAATCATATCAGTTTTCTGAGAAATCTGAACACAGCGTTGATCTGGTTCAATATTATCATTAGAAACAATATGTAACACGGCAATTGCTGATATTGTTGTCCACATAAGCTCACATGCAGACAAATACGCAATGCTTTAAAATGATACGAATTAGATGTATTAGACTAATACATTGTGGTTCCCACACACACGACATACTCCCGTATCAAGAAGTAATCTGCACAAAGACTCATTGTAAAGCGTGATTATGCTTTCGTCGTCTGTAATTGTACAAGATATAATGCATAGAGGTATACAGGTCAGCAAATTAATGCAGCAAAGTAACATATGCACCATACCAGGTTGAGGACTGATATTAATCAAGATTTGCATCAATGATCAATACGATATTATAGATAATCTTTGATCATCATATAACATGGAAAGTTCCTCAATTCGGTAACTTTAGGTTTTGGCATAAAGCTCTTTTATAAAGACATCCTGTCTGATCTAGGTCCGTAATGACTTACAGCAGAAGATCAGATAGGCTATCCCCAGACAACTAATAACATAACGACCCTAAACCTCCGAGTTTTGTACAAACACCCTATCAAACGAAATTACGGTACTAAGACCATATGCCCATGAGGTGTTCAACCACAAACGCGTAGTGTGTTATGTTTGTATCACTAATGCACGCAATATAAAGTCTACGAAGCCTATCAGCATATCACACATAATCAACATACGTCTCATTAAAACTATACAATTCTTTAGCCTGTGTCAGATCCCCACTGATGTACTATCATTTCCTCTGTTTATCCAGGAAATCATTTTGGGTTTTTCTAATTTTTAGGTATTTTGAAAATTTTTAAATGTTTTTGGTTTTTCTGATAAAATGACTCCCCCTAAAATAAAGAACATATTTTTGGATTTTTAATTTTTCTGAAAAACAAAACAAAACAAAATTTGAAAGAAACAATCCACTTGAAAGCATCAACTTCTTTGAGGATTAAACAACCCCCTCGAAAGCATCAACTTCTTTGAGGATTATGATAGTAAAGAGAAATTCCCAATTAGCAAAGAGAAATTCCCAATTAGCAAAAATTTAAAACTAAAACTAAAAATGAAAAATGATATACCGAGGAGCCGATTAGTCCTGTTTTTCCTTTATATTGTTTACTTTCAAAAGATATTCAAAGCGGGATCTGTCAAAAGCTTTTGTAAACAAATCTGCACGTTGGTAGTCAGTGTGGATTTTGACCATGTCAATCAATTCCTTAGCATAACAGTCACGGATAAAATGATATTTAATCCGGATATGTTTAGCTTTAGAATGATTTTCAGTATTTTTAGTTAATGCAATTGCGGCTTCGTTGTCACAGTGTATAGGGGTTTTAAGAAACTGCAAACCGTAATCGACCATCTGTTGTTGGATCCAGAGCACTTGCGAACCGCAACTCGAGGCTGAAATGTACTCGGCTTCACATGTAGACAGTGCGACAGAAGTCTGTTTCTTGCATTGCCAGGTAATTAACCTGCTCCCTAAAAACTGGCAACCGGCTGTTGTTGATTTGCTGTCTTTGTCACAGCCGCCCCAATCTGCATCACTAAAAGCAATAAAATCAAAATCATCATCATTAGGGTACCAAAGTCCTTTTGATGGACAACCCTTCAGATATCGAAGGATACGCTTGACCGCCGTCAGATGACTTTGTTTCGGCTTCGATTGGTATCGCGCACAGAGACACGTTGCATACATAATATCTGGTCGAGACGCTGTCAAATACATCAGAGATCCGATGATTGCTCTGTATGTAAATGGATCTGTCAGCTCCCCCTTAGCGTCGACTCCAATCCCGTGATTGGGTTGTATCGGGGTATCCATCGGCTTAGAGTCCTCCATCTGGAATCGGCTCAAGATGTCGGCAACATATTTCGTCTGGTGAATGAAGATCCCGTCGGTTCTTTGATCCACCTGTAAGCCGAGGAAAAACTGCATTTCTCCCATAGCGCTCATTTCGAACTTCTCCTGCATAACAGTTTCAAATTCCCTGCACAAGAGTTCGTTAGTTGATCCAAATATAATATCATCAACGTAAATCTGTACTAGAAGCAAGTCATCTCCCGTCTTCTTCGTAAAGAGGGTACAATCGACGAGGCCGCGCTTGAATCCTTTGGAGATGAGGTATGTACTTAGCTCCTCGTACCACTGTCTTGGAGCCTGGTGCAAACCATATAAAGCTTTGTTCGGCACGTAGACCTTGTCCCGGTGGATTGGGTCCTCAAAGCCCGGTGGTTGCCCGACATAAACCTCCTCCTTGACTTTACCATACAGAAATGCGCTCTTGACGTCCATTTGATAGACTTTAAATTTCTTGTACGAAGCAAACGCAAGGAACATCCGAATAGCTTCCATTCGTGCTACTGGTGCATAGATTTCGTTGTAATCAATTCCTTCAATCTGATGGAAACCCTGCACAACCAATCTGGCTTTGTTCCTTACAATAACCCCACGGTCATCTTTCTTGCACTTAAACACCCACTTAGTGCCAATTTTCTTTCGTCCCGGCGGCAAATCTGTGAGCGTCCAGACTCCCAATTTCTGGAATTGCAATAACTCTTCCTGCATTGCCTCAACCCAGGCATCTTCTTGCAAAGCGTCTTTGTATGTCCTTGGCTCTACCTGGGACACGTAACATGCAAACGACCAATCATTTTGGTCACCAGATTTCTGAATTTTGGCATATAATGCTAAAGCACCAAAACTCTCTGGCGTATTAACGCTTTTAAGCTGCCCTCTGGTCATCACTCCACTACCAGGATCACCGATTACTTGCTCCAGCGGGTGAATACGATGAATCCGAGATTCCGGATTAACAGGTACAATCACTCCCGTCTGAGCAGTCAAGTTCTCTGTTGCATCCTGATCATGACCCGTGTTAGATGATGAAGCAACATCTGGATTTGGAGTTGGGTTCACAGTTTGCTCTTCTAAATCTTCTGCATTTTCAAGAACAGCTTCTTCAAATTGTTCATCTTCAGATTCTGAAGTGTCTAATGAAGTTGAAGCTTCTTGAAACAACTCTTCTTCTTGTGTAGGAGCACTGGTATCACTAGAAGCTGGTGGGGGGTTTACGGTAATTGGACGCATCAACGGTGAAGTTGCCGCGTTTTCGCATTCGTAAAGTAATCTGATCACAGCTTCTTCAACCAGGCTATCTAGGTTGAATGATTCAAAGAAATCTTTGTAATCAAACATCCAATCAGGGCCCGTGCCTTGCAAATTTTGAGTGTAACGTTGAACTTCCACGTTAGCCCAATCCTCCACTTGACGAGTTCTCTTGTTGAATACCCGTTTGAGCGGGGTTGCATATCCAACAAAATATCCCTCTTCAGCTTTAGGACTAAACTTCTCGCTTGGATTCAACATCGTACATGGCGCCCCAAATGGTTCTAGATACTCTAAATTGGGCTTTCGTCGGTGTAACAGCTCATAAGATGTTTTTCCAAACTTCTTTACTGTCAGAACCCGATTTAATGTGTAATTAGCTGCATAAATCGCCTCATTCCAGAACATAACTGGAAGATTTGAATCAGCGAGCATTGTTCTTGCAGCCTCAATCAGAGTCCTATTCTTTCTTTCAGCAACACCGTTCTGTTGCGGGGTATACGGAGCTGAATATTCATGATGTATCCCTTTGCTTTCACAAAGTTCATCCATCTTTGCATTTTTAAACTCCGTCCCGTTGTCACTCCTGATCCTTTTGATCTTCAAATTGTAAATATTCTCCAGCCGAGTGAACAGAACTTGTAAGTTGGTAAAAGTGTCGCTTTTGTTCTTCAAACACATCACCCATGAAAAACGTGAATAGTCATCAGTGACAACTAAACAATAAAGCTCTCCAAGATGACTTTTGCGCTTGACTGGTCCAAAAAGGTCCATATGCAATCGCTCAAGCGGCATCTCAACAGAGTTAACCTTCTTCACTTTATGGGATTGTCTGTGTTGTTTTCCTTTCATACAGCTCACACACTTGTCGTTCAGATGGAAATGTTTCACGTTTACTCCATCGACAAGTCCATTTCTCACTAACTGATTCATCTTTCTCAAATGAATGTGCCCCATCCTGCGGTGCCACATTATTGATTCTTTTTCGGTCGCCTTGGAAAGAAAGCATGTTATCTGTCCCTGTGATGTCATTGCCTTGGACATATCAAGAATGTAAAGATTGTTGACTCGAGGTGCCATCAACATAACCCACTCCTTTGGAATCTTGAAGCCCGGTTTGAGGATGTAGCAGGATTTGTCATCAAAATGCACAGAAAATTGTTTATCGCATATTTGACTGACGCTCAACAGATTATAGTCTATCTGCTTGACATAAGATATCCGCTCGAAAGTCACAACTCCGTTACTCACGCTTCCTTCCATCGTTATATATCCTCCTTTATTACCCGCGAACGCAACATATCCACCATTAATATTTTTCACATCGAACAGCAATGCCAAATCCCCCGTCATGTGGCCTGAAGCTCCACTATCAACAATCCAGAGACTGCTAATAGGGCCAACTGAAGCTCCCTGCACACAAAAAGTAAACAATTAGTTCTTTCGGGGGACCCAAGCCTGAGTCTTGGGCCTTTGAACTTTTGCTTTCAAAGAATCATTCTCAATGACTTTCTCAACAACTTTCTGTTTTGAATCAATCATTTTCTGATTTTTCAAAACAGATTCATTCTTATCACTCACCTTTGACGTAGAGGCTCCTGGAGAACCATTAGGTGTCCAAGATTGTTCAGACCTTTTGAGAATACGGATTTGAGATTTTGGTTTCTCAATCGGTTTCTGAACATTGTTACTGAAAGTAACTTTCTTAGCAACCTTATCTGATTGAACAGACTTAGGTCCAACATTTGACTTGACAATTGGTTTTTGTGGAACCTTTTGTCTATCAGCTGTTGTGTTCACCACTGGTTTTCTCCAAGATTGTTCCATTGCAATCCGATTCCTCCGATCATAATGAAATGGACGGTTGTTCCTCATTTGAAAATTGTTTTGATTATGAAAATGTTGTTGTTGAGGAACAGTCCGTCTATGTGGTGGAATATAATGATCAATCGGCTTTTTGATGGAATTCTTAACCTCAACTTCATGTCTCTTGTGCCTTACATATGGACACTGAGCAAGTAAATGCCCGCGTTCTCCACATTTAAAGCACTTTCTATATTCCTCAAACACATAATGAGCATTTGGTGAAGCAAATGATCTTACAGGAAATTGATCATTATATTGTTGATTTCTTAAACTCTCAGGAAGTGGTCCTTTCGAGTAAGAAGGTTCATGAAAACCATTTGCTTTATCATCAGGTCGAATGAACTCAGTGACATGTATTTTTGGCTCTTGAGGAGTTTCTGAAAACAGTTTCTTTAAGATTTCTGGTGGAATTTCATTGGTTCTTTCATGTTTTGGAAACCAAATTGTGCTTTCTTGCCAGATTTTATCAAGTTTAGAATAGTTAACATTTTTAATCGGAAATTCCTCATCAGCAATGATTTTATCGGATCCTTCCATCCGATAAAACACCTTTACAGGTTTGTCACTGGTTTCATTCAGCTCATTCTTTTCAATCACATTCTTAACAACATTCTTTTTCTTAACATCAACCTTTTCAGACTTCTTATCATGAATAGCTTTTGCCATCGGATGAATATGATCAGATGGTGACACTGGTTCGGTAGTAATGATGTGATTTTCTTTTGGAATCTCACATTCATTATCAGATTTATCACTACCAGTATCATCATTATCTGAATCTGAACTATCACTCTCAGCATAAACACCCTCATTGTTCAAGCCCAAAATCGGTCTCACATCTTCAGGATATGGTTCACCAATACTCGAGGTATTAGATTCCATATCTGATGATAAGTCTGATTTTACCGAACTCTCCGGTATAACTTGATGATAGTTATGGTTCTCAAAAAGAACCGGAGATGGTACAGACTTGTAGTTGGTGGTGTTATCATCAATGATATGATCCACGACATAAGCAACATTCTTATAGCTTTCTAACTTCTTGTTAACCTTTTCAGCAAAGCATTTAATGGCAGCCATTTCTAACTTGGTGTTTTCAATTTCATTGATGTAGTTATTTATGGCCAATTGTTTCAATGACAAAGTGTTTTTCAAGTCAGAAATGTCCTTTTTATAGCCATCTAACACTTTGTTAAAAGCATTTAACTCTTTGCGAGTAGATTGACAGTTTTGAATAGCACTATCACGTGAAATTCGGAGTTGTTTATTCTCCTCTGTCAACCTATCACAAGTCCCACAATATTTATCACTCATGACATCAGTGCTAGATTCAGAACTTACAGGTTTTGGCGGTTCAGTCATGGCCATCAAAGCAAAATGAGCTTCCTTTCCAGTGAAAAACTTTGAGTAGTCGATCTTGGTGAAAGCATCATCAGCTATGCACGACTTCCTCGTCATCAAGAAATCAGCTTCTGCCAGCAACTGGTCAATATCATCATCCAAAGAATCAACACTTCCCTCTGTGTCTGATTCGCTCTCAGAGTCTGAATAGACTGATTTGCACTCCTCGGAAACATCAGAAACTGAATCAATTACCATCCCAGATCTCTTCTCCTCAGCTTTAACCTCAACAGGTTCACTCTCCACTTCCATCTCAGTCTCAGAATCATCACTCTCACTCTCCTCAGTTTCTTTCTTCTCATCAACTACCACCGACTCTTCTAAATCAACCTGATAGGCAACACATGCCACATTCCCACCAATAGTCACTTCTTCAACTCCTATTTGCATTCCCGACCAGTCAAACCTCTCATCCTGCTGGGTTACCAAAGCTTGGTTTTGACCCGCATTCTGTTGAGTCTCAGTAGGTGTAGTGATTGGTACAACTGTTCGGTTTGGGTGATTAGGAGATTGGTTTTGAATCTGGTTTTGAGTGTTTGGTTGTCTGTTTTGGTTGTTAAAGTTTCGGTTTTGGTAGTTGTTGGTTTGGTAAGAAACTTGGTTTTGTTGACGGTTCTGGTAGTTTGCATTGAAAGGGTTTCGGTTACCTTGTTTAGGTGGCTGGGTGCATTCCCGTTTGAAGTGTCCTTTCTCTCCACAATTAAAACATGTAACCTTCTCCTTGTTAAAACCATAGGTTGTATTGGGAGAAGTTGCCAAGTCAGTCCTTCCAGTTTTCTCTATGAACTCTGTTGCTCTCCTCATTATACTCGCAAAAGCCCATTGAATGTCTATGAGTTCCATCTCTTCTTTATCGATCTGTGCGTAATCTTCGTTGGTCAAGTTGTTGTTCCCAATCTGACTAGCAACCAATCCATTGTAGGATGAAACCATTGCAGAAACTAATGCAATGTGTTGCTGAGCAACCTCCACAGTCACGTTACCTAAGTTGGATGTATCCAAAACCACCGGTTGTTTATGTTGAGTAATTTGGTTTGATGGTTGTTGTGTTTGGTTAGCGGTGTAAAAACTAGCTTGTTGCATTGGAGAGACTGGTGAAATGTAGGAAGTATATTGTGGTGGTGTGTATGATGGTTGTTGTGTATAGGAATTGTATTGTGGTGGTGTGTAGTTGGTGGTTGGTTTTGATGAATCCATGACATTAGAGATACATGCAACATGTGGTGCTACACTTCCAGAGCTCGAGTTTCCAGCTGAAACTGAAGTACCTCCAAAATACAGACTTGGATTCTGAGGAATCTGCGACCTCCTAGCTTTCCTCCTATCCTCCAGCTCTTTGTTCTCCAACTTCTCAATAAACTCTGAAATGGTCCAGAATTGATAAGCATCCTTCTCTCTAAGTACCTCCACATGCTGATCCCACTGTGGTGGCAAAGCATCTGCAAACTTATCAACCTGCTTAGTCATGGGAATCTGTACACCATAGCTAGACAATTCAGACAATAAATGCATATATCTTGGTGTTAGTTCTTTCAAAGTTTCATTATTAATAAACGAAAAATTATCAAACTCCTTAACCAACTCCTCCATTCTCAAACTCCTGGTCTTTTCATTACCATCATGCTTCCTCTTCAGCTTATCCCAAAGCTGCTTCGACGTTGTACATGTCCCAAACTGATGCAACAGGTCACTTGTGATCGCCTGTGTCAGTTGAGAGAACGCCTTCTTCTCCACCACGTATTTCTTCTTTTCATCCTCAGTCAAGCTCTCCAGAGGAATCAACTCACCGGTATTCTCCAGAATCGGTGCTGTGTATCCTTTCACGATCATGCTCCATGCCTCAGCTCCTTCAACTCCCATGCCCTCCAGATGGATCTTGAACATGGTGTGCCACTGGTTGTACTCTTGCATATCCATGAGCTTAGGTGGCCGAGTTCCACTACCTGTAGACAAATCCTTAATCAAGGTAGAGATAGCGTTAGTGGTTTGAGTATTTACCGCCGCTGCAGCTACTCCCCAATAATCTGATTGTAATGTCGGATGTGCTACATTCTGAGGCATCGTGCTCGATGTTGTCATGTAGTTCAGTGGTTGTGAGGATTGCGTGTTTGTCTTTTGAGCTGCCACAGTCCATGGGTCCATTGTCTGCTGTTGTGGTTGTGTTGGTGCTGATCCCTGAGTAGTCTGAAAACGCCACATGATCACAATCTGCAAAACTCAACACTTAGAAAATTTTTCAGCAAAAATACTACGTTCGCCCTAAAAGTACTACTTTCGTCCAAAATTTTCTAAGTTCGTCCAAACTGACACACTTTCGTCCCTTTTCTCTCACTTTCGTCCAAACAGTGATACCCGAAGGTGAATATGACCAGAATGTAAATCACACAAACACAATTTCCACTTTCGCCCGAATCAAAACGGTCGAATGTAGAATATACCACCCGAATGTGAAAAATTTCTAGACCAATTTTCAGATTCGACCCCTTTATACTCAGGTTCGCCCACTTTTAGTCACGTTCGCCCACAACACTCAGTCCAGGTTCCAGGTTCGCCCCATATCAGCAGATCTCACTTTTGAAAAACGGTTATTGTTTGAAAAACGGTTATTTTGAGCTCAGATTTTCAAAAGTTCATGGATTTCAATGATCTCAATCAGGTTATGTTTCGGATTTGATTTGGAACAACTTTAAGTCTTGGAAAACTTGAATTTGACCACAAAATCACCTTTAAATCGATCAAAAACTATGTTTTATAAGAGTTTTTGTAAAAACAGATGATAATTTGTCTAAAAAATGTCCAAATCAACTCTGATCTTATCAAACTTGTTGTTGTATGATCCTCTTTGCTCTGATACCACTTTGTGAGCGTTGGATTTTATCTAAAACAGGATTAATTGATCATACAAGTCACAAATCTAGGTGCGGAAACCCTAGATCTGAACAAATTGATAAGATGCTAATCACGACACAATCAAGATCATTTTCAATGTCATTTTCATAGATTAACTTTCAATCAATAAGCATTTACAACGATTATGTTAATCTAGAATAACAAAGACACTTTCACAAAAACACTACTGAACCTGCACAGAACCTGGACACAAATGATAACTCTCTTACATAATCAAAAACTCAAAACCTATATATAGCATCTGCACATTCGCCCCTTTCTATAGGTCGAATGTGAGATTTTCCACATTCGCCCACTAAGAGTGGTCGAATGTGGTCTTCTGTCCACGTCCATTCTTCATTCGTCCAGTATGCATCTACCTTCGCCCCATTATCTTTCACCTTCGCCCAAATAAACTACATTCGCCCCATCAGTATCACTTTCGGCTATCTACTAACATGTGTTAATCAATTATATCCAATCCTTAGTCGCAAAATGCATCAACACCTTTATAGGCATCCAGGAAACACTTGAAGGGGAAACCTGTCAATGAATCAACTTTTAGATCAACCTCAGGCAAAGGATAACAATCCTTAGGGCAAGCCTTGTTGAGGTCCTTGAAGTCTATGCACATTCTCCATGAATCATCAGGCTTTCGGACCATCACTGGGTTTGCAACCCATGATTGGTATTTGACTTCACGGAGAATTCCTGCTTCAACTAGTTTGTCAACCTCTTGGCACACAGCCTTGCTTCGTTCAGGGGCGAGGCTCCGTTTCTTTTGGATAACCGGTTTGACATTTGGAGGAATCTTGAGCTCATGTTCAGCAATGTCTCGAGGGATGCCAGTCATGTCACTAGGACACCAAGCAAAAACATCAACATTGTTTCGTAATAACCCTTCAAGCTTCGAAAGTGTTTCTGTAGAGAGGTTTGTGTTGACCCGTATTCTCTGTTCTGGGTATTTCGGGTTGATGCTAAGGCCAAGCTTGCCTCAGTCACTGTTGCTTTCATTTACCACTAGTACTGAGGTTGAGGCTTGGAGGGTTGTGATCCCATCCTTTGTGGGGATCTTTGCACTCTTCCGACTAATGGAGATGGTCATGTCAAAAATCACCACGCCTGGCCTGCCAATGATAACATCATAATTGGATGGCAGGTCTAAGACGATGAAGTTTAGTGGTTCAATTCTTTGCATCTTCCTATCAGAGAAATTCACATCAAGTGTTATTTCTCCTAAAGGCTTGATGGGTATGTCTGCAATGCCTTTGATAGAGGCTTCTGTGTGTTGGAGCTTGGAGCGTTCCTCCGGATTCAGGAGGTTAAAGTATTTTACAAACATGATCTCGGTGGCGGCTCCCGTATCTATGTAAGCCTTTTGTGTGTTTACTGAACCGACGAAGGCTTCAAGGAGGAGGGGGTCACAATGCTTGTCTTCTTTAGTGTAAGGAAAACAGACGCCTTGATGCTCCCAAGCTTCCAACCTCTGACGCTTATTTGGTGTTCCTTGCTCGAACAAGACCATGGCAACTTCTTTCTTTTTGCTGTCAGCCATGTTTTATTTTACACCTTTCACCAAGTGGGCTAGCTCCCTTGATTTAATGGCTTCTTCAATTCTCTTCTTAAGTTGGAAACATTTCATTGGTGTGATTGTGACAACAGTCAACGTAACAGGTCAACGACCGTACATGTTTCGTTTATTATGTCAATATATGTGCATTCTTAGACAATTTGCATACACTATACCCCCCCCCCCCACCAGGCTAGTAGAGCATGAGTTAAACAGAAAACTCAACATAATACACTTGTTTAGTCATACAACACCCGGACACACCATCAAAACAAGCATTTCAAGAGGTTATGCCCTCTAACACATGCTAATGCACCTCTAACACACAATTGTGAACACAAAGATCATCAGGGGAAATCAATCAACAAACCCATGACACATCTGAAACAAAATACATGTTAATGTCGTTATCAAGAGGCATGGAATTTAACAACCTCTTACTCTTACGAAACCGGATGATATTCCTATATCAAAGGTGTACTAGGGGCTATATAACGAACAATCACAACACTATTAACATGAATAGGCTGATTTATTTAACATAACATGTTAAGTATTGGATCATATCCAAGCTTATTGTCTTAGAGCTATACAAACAAACGTATATACACACACACATGGCATACATACACACACATGACAACGACTCATTCTTGAATTAGTCACCTATATACCTTATCTAGTTCCCTAAATATATGAACACATATATGATCAAACACTTAGACATCTACACAATACATGAATGACAAGATCTTTCCCCTTGATTCCTTAATATCGGCCAATCCATCATCTTCAAGGAAACATCTCATCAAACTAACACTAGGCTATGTGAACCTAAGGTTTCTAAGCTATCTTAGCCGATCCCTAAGACAAGAGAACTCACTATCACCCTAAGTTTATACCTAATTAGTTAAACACAAACTCATACCACCACCCAAGACACTAAACCTTCCACAACTAGTATGAGACAAACATTCTTCCATTTTCCAAAGTTTCGGCCGAAAAGGGGCACCACAAGAAACATAATAGGACAAGCTAGGAAGCCATGTATTGTCACCATCTATCCTAACTTCTAGGAGGCCTTTATGGTCGATCCAATGAAAGCACACCACCAAGGCTAAAAGATAAGTGATGAGGGACATCTAGAAGCACATGAGGTCAACCATTTCACCAAAGTGGCAAATTAGACAAGATATGACACCATGTTAAAGTGAGGCAACCCTCCCTAAATGTTGATGCCTAAAAATCGGCCCATGCTCAAGCATGCTTGCCACCTCCTTTGTTTGCTTATGCCTACACCTATCTTGCACAAAAACATGATTAGAACTTTTAAGCACTTCAACATCCAATGCAAATTCACTTGCCACAATTGTGTTTCCTTGTCCACACTCATCGGCTATAAATAGAGCCTCACAACCCACTTCATTTCTTGCACCACTCCACACTCACAACCTCTCATATTTTCACTCACATCACTCGGCTCTAAGGAAGCCACAACCGAAGCCAAGGAAGCTCGAAGGTGGGATCAAGATCCAATCATTTGGCCAACCCCTTTTGCATCCACTAGGTAAGTTATCGAGCCACCTTAATCTCTAGCTACCCTCGTCTATGCCATGTTCACCCAACATACCTTTGGTCCCTTGTAATCGGTTATACATACATGTATATCACCACACATTGCGCCACTAGTACATAACCGGCCTAACACATCAAAATGGCAATATTATCACTAAAACTATACCTTTGTTTCAAATTAATCACATGGATAGCATGTTTACATCAACAAAGCTTTAATAGACATGGTTATCAAGGTACATCACCTCTTTATGTTAGCAATCGGCTAAATCATTACATACATAGCTCGAATAAAGCTTTAACATCAGGCATGATTTGATTTAACAACACTATGAACCGGTTTTCGTTTAACAAAGTTTATAGTTTAGAACATGTAGGAACTAAAGCGTTTATAAAGGAAACTATAATCGGATTTCGACTAAACATACATTCTTGAACCTTGAAAGGCTTCGGCCATGATAATCAAGCTAAGATTAGTCGATTTTGATCCATCAAGTGGATAACATAGAAGCTATGATACAAGATAGCTTCAGCTATTATGAGATAACACATGTTAGAATTGAAACAAACACATGTTAACAAACTCTAGTGTACTATGATGGCTAAAACATACACTCAAGCACTTATTATCACACAAGTTGATCACACATGATCCATTAGGAGCCATTTGAACCCATAACAATACAAGGGGCCCATTTTGGCTACAATTGGTGCTAAATACGGCCTTATCCAACACGAAGCACTAACAAGTATCGTGAACAATGAAACACACTAAACACAATGGTCCACAAGTGTCGGGTGAACAATTTATATGATAAACAACATCCGGATGATTTACCATGTCCATAATGATCATAGGGTATCATTTGTCAGGACGGTGATCATCTACTAGCTCACTAGACCACACACGACTCAAACAGGTGAGTTTTCTATGGCCCCATTTTACTACTTTACATTTTGGGGGAAATACATGCATCAATACTTGTGTCAATTTCAAGTGTGTGTACATTCTAGCATGACTACCATGTGAAACATGAGACATTTTGGTTCATGAGCTCACTAGTCCTCGTACATCGTTCACTGTAACTATTAGCTAGATATTTAGCCATGGAACACTTTAATAGATCTATTGGGTTGACACCCCCACTCTTGGTTAGTCGCGCTAACCGGCCACATGCAAAAGAGTCTTAGTATTCTACTATACATACATTGTCTTTAGTGTACAATGCACGAGGCACCACAGTCATGAGGTTTGGTTACAGGACTCATGGCTCTCACAGTGATCATTTGCTTAGCTAGCTCATGATTGGTCAAACACGGATGACACGTTCATTTTACACTACATTCAAAACCCATAGACTCACCAACATTATTGTTGACAAAACTCCTTATGCACGTGTTTCAGGTAACTAATGGAGGGCCATAGAGGATTGAGGGAAGGGTTCGAGTATGCACACCGTGGTATCACTTTGATGGCTTTTGTCATCCCCAAAACGTTATGTTTTCAATTTCCATAAGATAATGTTCATGTGCTTACACTATGCTTAATTTTCAATAAGATTATGACAAATTCCATCTTTATGGTGGTACTATTTTGAATAAATGTGTATTGCTTGAACCTTGTGCTTGAAAACTTTTCGATCGTTGCATTCCCGTGTTTCCACCTAGGCGGGGTATGACAGTGATGCCCATTTTCTTCATGAAACTCACAATACTGGTTGGAGTTTTCATTTCTTTTGCTCTTTGGCAAGGGACGGGGAGGCCGAAAGGTGTGTTTAACTTCTTCTGTTGCCAGAATTTCTTGAGGAGTTTTGGTGAGGACTGTGAAGTTGACATTTCTGTCCCTACTTGGAGGGTTCTTGCTTTCTGACCTTCGAGACTCAGACTCCCTGGGTCTTCTGTCGTAAGTCCCATAGTTACTCCTCTTTCTGTTAGGACTGTCGCTTCTCCAGGTAGAGCTCATTTTTCTTTGCTCCTTGATGTCTACAGCCTCTTCTCCTCAGATGTGGGCTTCAGCCCTTTCTAAGGCTTCTTCAAGAGTTCGTGGGAGACTCTTGTTGAATTCTCTTGTGAGGTATTTCGAATTGATAACGTTCATGAACCCTGCAACCTTCATCTTTTCATCTGCACTGACATAGGTGAGGCGTTCTTTCTTGTATCTTTCAATGAAGCTTCTCAGGCTTTCATCATCTTTCTGTTTGATCTGAAAGATGACTGTCGCGTCCTTGACACAACGCCTTTGTTGTGAGAAGTTGTCCAGAAATCCTTTTCCTAGGTCATTGAAGGTTTTTATGCTTCCTGCAGGTAAATCATTGAACCATATCCGAGCAGATCCGACTAGGGTTTGCATGAACATGAGGCAACATTCGGGGTCGCCCCATTTTTCTATTCGTGCAGCCCCAGAGAAGATCTGCAAATGGTCTTCAGGATCATCGGTACCATCATAGGTTCTGATATGAGCTGGCATTTTTAACTTGTTTGGGAACTCGTAATCTGCTATCTCTTGGGAGAAGCAGGATAGGCTGTTCGGTTTGTATGGTTGATGGGTAGTGTGTTCCACCCTGCTGTTGTTGTTCTCGTTAGGGTTCCCATGTTGAGCAGCAATAGCTTGGCTGATTAGTTGTTGCCAGGGAAAGTGAGCCATCATTTGGGACATCATGTAGGGCATGAGGTTAAAGCCTTGAAGGCTCTCAGTTGCCGCTACATTGTTTGCTTCCATGGGGACACTCATGGAGGCACTACGAGCCATGGGTAGGGTAGCCATGGCCTGGGCCCACGAGGTGGCAGCTGGTGGTGGGACACTAGCAATGGGTGACTGCAAGAGTTGATCCATAGTGAGGTCATACCCAATGGGTGCACCGGTGGTGGTGGCTTGGGTAGTGAACAAGGGAAAGGCAGTAGGACTGGGCCTTGATGCCTGATAGGGAGTAAGAAGCCTGTTGCTTGGACCTGCTTCATAGTTCTGAAAAGCAGTTTAGTGACCAGGCGGACCAGTAAGAGGAGGAGGGGGTCCAGGGGAGAGTGACACTTCCTCTTCGTCATAATCCAGTCTGATGCGGACTCCTTTCTCTCTTTCCTTCATAACGTGCTGGTTTAGGAGGGATCTGAGTTGCACTTCCTCCGGAGTCAGATCTATACGCTAGGGAACTTGCACGTCATTAGGGAGGGGAGACATCACCCCCGAACGTGTGGGGTGGAGTATGGAAGATTGTAAACTCAGGTTGAGTTGGTGGAGTTTGAGTACCAACAGGGGTACTTCCTGGAGTGGAAAATGACACAGATCTGTTGGGGGAAACCTGATCTGTGCCCGATGAAATCTGATTCACCTCTTCTTGAGACTTAGAGTCAGACATGCTAGAAAGTTGGAGCTACACGATTGATATTTCAAGGAAACAATGGCGTAGCCCCACGATGGGCGCCAACTTGTTGCTACAACAAATAATAGCCTAACGTTAGTTCTGAGTCACAGGAAGGGTTAAAGGGTTTCAATCTGCCTATCGCAGGTCGTGGTGTCCTCCTACGTTGCAAAACGTAGAAGGAGGTTCAAGATAATATTGTTTTTGAGTATTAGAATTCTGGTTTGAGAGTGACTCAAGACCAGAATCGATATTTCAAACTCGGGTGATGTGTTCGTGTGATGGAGATATTCTCCTCACGTGTGTGTAGACCAAAAGAATAGAAGATTGAGTGTAAGAAAGAATAATCAGGAATGGATCAGATCTGTGAGATTAATCCTGATTATATAGAGAAAGCATCTTCTAATTTAGGTAGGGATATTATCTTGGAACATGATGCAACAAGAGCACAAGCCACTTTAAGCCGGTGGTGGCTTTGGACCTACGGTCTGAGCAGTGCAGTGTCTATACGAAAACTGCTTTGGGCTGACCGAGGAAAAGATGACAAGACAGGTCATCTTTTGATCTGTGCTTCTCCGTCCTTTGAACCTTTGTAGGTTTCAACACTTCAAGTGTAGACTTGTGATAGTTATTAATCTTTTTGCTTTAGGCTACCCACATCATCAATTATTATCAGCATTTGGTTGCATCATGTCTCTCATCATTTTTTTGCATATTATTGATGATGTTTAATGCAATGATGCTTAATGGAACTCTAGAGAGCAGGGTCAAACCTACATAGTGGTTTACAGGTTAACAGAAATCCCTGGTGTTTCGAATTTTCAATGAAAGTTTATATAAGAAAATGTTGAGTGAATCCATAAATAAATCTGAAGGGAACCCATATCATACAAGTCCGTGAGATCTAGATGGGCAACCCATCGGGGCAAAGTGGACAATATTGGTGGTGAGAGGGGCCGGATGTTACAGTTTCTGCCTTCGTTTTTGGTGTTGCGAACGAGCACCACCATCTTCCAACCACCACCACCATCTTCCAACCCCAATAACCACATCATACCTCCGCCATTGTACAACCATATTCCGTCACTTACAACCTTCTAAACACCACCACCATCTTCTAACGCCAACAACCACCATCATACCTCTGTTACGCCACAATGTTCCAACCACCGTAACGTCCAACAACCTACAACTATCACCATATCAAATAAATTATATAATTTTAAACGAACAACACTACCAATGTCTAGAACGTGTGGAAAGTATCCGACCCTCGCTATCGGGTCATCGGCGGTGGTGTTTTCAAGGGGCGAATAGGGTACCCTTGAGCAAAACGGCTTGCGCCCCACCTGCTGTTAGGGAGTTGTTATGGAATTAATTACAACATTTAAGTAAAGACGATATTTAAAATCTGACAGTGTAGCAAGTCTAGCACACTCGAGTGATACATTTCATGTGACACTAATTAGGTGTGAGTGGTTAAATTTAGGAGTAATGGATTTAAATAATCCCAACTATTAACTATTGGTCAATAACAGTCCTAACTATGAAAATAATCACTAGCGGTCCGAACTTTCAGACAATTTTCTCTCAATGGACCCCTCGTTAACTCACACTAATGTCGTTAGCTGAAACTTACAATTCTAGGCAATTATTCCGGGGATTTGAAAGAGGGAATCGAGACGATGATATTGGTATATTCAATTGCAGAAATAAGCATGGTTCGTCAGTTGTAGGTTGATGCTCTCTTCGGATGGGATGGCCGGAATAGACGATTAAACCATCGAACCATGCTCATTTCCGCAATTGAACATACCAAACCCGGTGAAAAATCGCCTAGAATTGTGAGTTTCAGCTAACGGCGTTAGTGTGAGTTAATGGGGGGTCCATTGAGAGCAAAATGTCTGAAAGTTGGGACTACTACTGGTTATTTTCGTAGTTAGGACTGCTATTGGCCAATAGTCAATAGTTGAGATTATTTAAATCCATTACTCCTTAAATTTATAGAAACTAGGATTAACGAAAGAACATAACTAATATTAAATAAAAGTAATAAAGATTTGACAAATATTTTATAGTATATCATTATACTATAAAAAGGGGTGGCGGCGCAGCTTGTTGTCCGCCTACCTACCATCCTTATGTAATTTACGTGTTTTTGTCAATAGAAAAAAAATAGATGAAAAAAAAAAAAAAAAAAAAAAAAAAAAAAAAAAAATCATTATACAAAAATGTAAACATAACAGACGTGTCTATTATATTACCTTATTTTAATGGATAACTTAAAAAAATCAATTAAGGTTAAAGTAGTTAGGGTTGTGTAACGGTTCAGAACCGGATTGAACCGAATCAAACTGAGAACCGTTGATACCAAAATATGAGAACCGGAACCGACAATTAATAACCCGTTTGGTTCAAAACCGGGTGAAACGGTTCTCATAAAACGGTTCTAGGCCGGAGCCACTTATTCATTGATGATGTTCCATTCCTACCTGACCCATGCAATTTTTTTTCACAGTATCGGCATCTTCCTTTTCTATTGCCTTCCTAATCATAAAAATCATCAAAATGTTTCCAACATTCACCTTTGAGCTTCCTTTTTCTTGTTACCACTTTTTGATTCCTGGTTTGCGTTTCATCAGTGGTTTAGTTTTCGTCATTCTCGTCACCAGAAACATTTTTTGTATGATCCATTCTGTTAAAAGATGAAACTCATGTTTGATGCGCAAGAAAAATACTGGGCATAAATAAGATGATGAATACAGTAAATCAGTAAATGAGTAATCAAAGATAAATATTATAATGTAGGAAGAAGAAAAAAACAAACTTGATTGAAGATTGGACAATTGAAAAGAAACTGTTATGATTAGAGTTGAAATGTTTGACTTTGGAGAAGAGAATTAAATATGTGAAGACAAAGCAATATGAATGCATATAATGTAGGATTGATTTCCAACAACCCGACAATCACGAGCTTGTTCGTTTAGAGTGAGGAATCCACTCAACGATGTTTGGACAACAAATACTATCTTTGATTATTGATTATTTGGTTTTGGGTTCGATGTTCACAAGAGGGCTTTTCTCATATTTATTGGGTTTTCTCGTGAATTGATGTATAGACATTATTGCCTAATAGAGATTTATATGTTTGGATGGTTCCGTTGATAACACGATGATACTCCAGTAGTCCATCAATGATTCAAAGTCATAAATAATAATAATAATAATAATAATAATAATAATAATAATAATAATAATAATAATAATAATAATAATAATAATAATAATAATAGATCATGTCTTCCTGTGTAATGAATAATCATTTTCATAAATTATCTTGTGCCCATCATGTATCAAAGTCACAGTTAATTTTCTTCATTGTTTTTTCTTTAAAGGCTAACCCATACACTATTTATTTCCACTCTTAAAACTACACCATGAAACATTATGGTAGTAGAATTGAAACAGTTATGGAGAAACACAATCATATGTGTACTTTTTATCTATATCTATATTTATACTATATTATAAAGCATTTAGCAAGGATTCGACGCCCCACTTACGGTGTGCGCATATAATGTATATATGTGTAGCCCTCGGGGGGCAAAAGTAAAGTTGCACTAGTTTTAACGTTATTTTACTAATTTCGTGAAAATAACGTTAAAAATGACGGACGGTTAATCATGCATCATGTGGTGACGTTGATAGCCAAAAGACAAAGGGGTACATGCACTGATCGGGTTTGTCCCGATTGCTAAGTGTTTTGTGCCTTATGTCCAAGGCTTGATACCAAACCACATCGAGCCGGGGGGTCTCACTGGAAGCAGCCTCTCTATTCTTAGGGTAGAGGTAAGGCTGTCTACATCTTACCCTCCTCAGACCCTACCTTAGCTTTGCCTATAGGTGAGATTAACTGAGTATGATGATGATGATGATTTAGCAAGGATTCCAATCAAATGTAAGTAATTACAATCTTTGCTTATGATTTAATACTTAGTTAAGTTAGTTTTAGGGCAAAATTGTCTTTGTACAGAAGGAATTGCAAGAGATATTGTTTCCTCCATCATTTTGTAACCGGCTAGAATTTAGTCATAATAAGAGAAACCTTAACAGTTGGCTGTTATTTATTTTGTACATAAAACACGGCTTCATTGCAACACACACGGAAGAAACATCTACTCCTGCATCTTCTCAAAACTATCATTGGTCTCTCATTTTGTTCATAATCGCTAAAGTATGAACCGCCCAATAGCCGGAGTTTGATGCCTGGAATCAGCATCACACACCAACGCGTTCGAGTTTAGGATCATCTACTCACTAATTCAAGTAACAAAAACTAACATTGGTCATTCAAATACAGAGGACACACACGAAATTGGAATGTTCCAAAGTCGTGCAAATTGGTTTGTAAAAGAATCATTCGATCAGAGATTGCATAGATATAAAAATAATACGATTAAAGACCCGGCTAATTTTATTGAAAGACTACTGGTTGTATTGGTGTAGGCGTAACAGTAAAAAAAAGCCTATTGTAAAGCAAAACTATTTTTCTACAAATAGCTTCAAATTAAATTAAAACATAGCTGTTATTATAAATGACAATAATAAAACTAAGATTTCCATGTCTGTGAAATCTCTATTTAATTTTCAACGTATGTAGTTTGTGCGATATTGTTTACGAGTAAAAGAGTAAATGAAGATTATCAAATTAAGATAACATTATGAAGTTTATGTAAAGGATACTCATCATTTATATTCATAAGAACCAATCACGACATTAACATCATATACACTTATAATAGATATCACGATCATCGAGAATGAAGTTAGAGATGTTGATGTGGAGTCAGGGAGTTGGCTCGGTAGGGTGATGTGGTAGTTGGTGGGCTCCCCCCACCTATCTCACCGAATGGAAAGAAGCTTTGTGATTGGTACATGGTTTTGTACCGTTAGAGTTGATGGGAAAGTAGGGGAAACGTTTGGAGGAGGGAATGGAGAAATGATATAGCACTGAGGTGGTATTTGGGGAAAGTTGGGGAATCATGCACTACACCATATAGGCTTAGAGTTAATTAAACTCAATCTAAGATTATAAGGTATGGGTTCTATGGTCATCTACTTATCGAGCAATATTGTTTTATATATTTACTAGCTTTTATCCTGGGACCGTCCCGGGGTTAAAAAATATAACAATTCTAATAATGCTAATAGTAATAATTATTACTCTTGTAATTAAATAAATAAAAAAATAACCTTGCTATAAGGTGACACCATTTGTTGCAATGTTGTGCGATTCTTTCTCCTAGCTTTTCTTGATGAAGTATACCTATGCATCTTTTAAAGAGTAAAATTCCAATGAAAGGATGGCGATTGGGCTGAATTTCAACATCGTAGATAAGAACCTGGTTTAAAAGAAAAAACATTATTAATGAATAACCTGAACACGTTGTGTTTTTTTTTTTCTGTATGAACGAAACCCCACAAAAAATAGTCGTTTTTTTCTCCGTTTTTTATATAGCACTATGGTACTCGTTGGAAAGATAATAAAACGCTCGTTAATTTGGTGTAATTTTTTTCTTTAAAAAATCTCGTATATAAAATATATTAACGTTTAAAAATTATGGGAGGAAACATAAGAGAGAAAATTTTAAATTTGTTTTTAAATTCTTTTTTCCTAAAATAACTCAATTTAAATTTAGTAGATTAGGTTTTATATTATTATTTTTTTATTTGGCACATGGCAAGACACATGGCACACTCAAAGGGGAGAATGCCTCCTTGAATGTCATGTCATTAAAATGGCTTTCTTAGGTCTTCATTGAATGATAACTCATCAATCTTCAATTCTTTTATTATAAGTTATAGATTATTCTCATAGTGTACCCATTTTTCATCTTTCTGATACTTGATTTATGATATCGTAGTAATTCAAAATCATTACTTCAAACATCGCTTACCATCTTTCTAGGATTTATTGTTTTATGTATTTACTAGTTGATTACCCCGGGAATGTCTCGGGGTTAAAAAATCTAATATTACTTAATAAAAAAAGATAAAGGAAGTAAATAGTCTCAACCTTTTTTAATGTTAAAGAAAGTTGTTCTAATGTTTATACTATCAAAATGGTTCTCATGCTACGTTCCGAGCAGATTAAAAAATCTCAACCTCTTTTAATGCTAAGCATATCGTTATAGCACATGAACATGGGCAATTCATATATGTAATAGTAGGTTCAAAAACGTATATACTATCATAACATGTTTAGTGACTTGCCTATAAAAGAAATTAACTAAATACATTGTGTTTTTTTCGGCATGAACAAAAACTCACTAAAAAACATTTTTTTTCCGTTTTTGTATAGCACTATATACGGTGCTCATTGGAAAGATAATAAAGTGATCGTTAATTTGGTGTAATTTTTTTTTTCAAAAAAATGTCATACATAAAAGTTACTAACGTTTAAAAATTGTGGGCGGAAAATAAGAAAAAAATAAAGTTAAAAATATTAATTAACATATTTGAAATTTTAAAATAATTAATAGTTCACTAACATTTAAAAATTGTGAGAGGAAAATAAGGAAAAGATATTGATTAACATATTTGAAATTTTAAGATAATATAGATATATATTTTATTTAAAAATACAAAATAAATAAATTTAAAAGAAAGCTTCACATGATGCCACATGGCGGCCTCCATTGAATGTCACCTCATACAAACTCAATTCTTTTATTATAAGTTATAGATTATTCTCATACTGTACGGATATTTTTCTTTGCGTGTATAAATTCTTGAAGTTTAAAATTGTGAACAAAAGGAAATTTATTAAAAAAAATAACGCCGGTGAAAGTCCTTATGGTTTTCGAATGATTAATCGTTTTTGTTCAAAGTACTTTTATTGTAATGTTTATAAAATATAAGTTTATTTTTTCGTCTTTGGTTTGAAAGGGTTGTTTGGAAACACGCCTCAAGCTTTTTTGAAACCACCAGTTCTCGACGAAACCTTCTAAATTAAAGGAGATTGCCTTTTTTGTGTCTTATTACGTTTAATGTAAATTAAAGAATCCTCTAAATATTTTGTTGTCCTAGAATGTATATACAACACATATCCTATTATTTAACTATCACTTGCATGTACCCTTAAAAACTTACCTCGCTTTGAAGCGCATTTGCTTTTACATACATATATACAACTTTTATATGATTATTTTAGTCGTTTTAAGGTTTTGAATTATTACACCCTCAAATTTTCACTTGCGGAGTTTTACCGCGAGGCGCATGACAAACCAGGATCTAAGTCAACAGTCACAATAAACAACACTATATGAATACGTAAAACCCAAAACATAGTTCTCATATTACGAAAATCGTAGCAGAAGCATTAAACCAATTACAAAACCATGTACGACAATGTTCAAACAGTTTTATTCAAAAACATGAAGCTATGCCTAGACGCCATGCAGACTCGTGCGCCTAGTCCAATGTTGCTACCTTAGCGACCTGAGAAAAACATGCCAAAAAGACGTCAACATATAATGCTGGTGAGTTCACAGGTTTGTTCAATAAGTTACCAAAGTTACCAAAACGTTACCATGTCCATACTATACCAAAGTCACCAAGTACGCTAGCTAGGCGTATGTTTTATTACTACTACGATTGGAAACCATTACTGGACACGTTTAGAAATGTTTAGCATATGTTTAAGCAGCTCGAATAATGTTCAGCATGTTTAGCAAAGTTCGAGACAACATGCACCCGCCCGGCCCTCCAAGCCATCGAGTGGGGCAGGTCACGCCCGATAGATCTATCCACATTTCCCCCGTTGTGCATCCCCGCACATTCATGGTTTCCCCCGGGACTTTCAATGATCGTATAGCAATACAAAGTTAAAACCATAGTATGACATATGTTACCAAAATAGTTTAGCGCATGTTTTCTCCCCCAAAAGTTAAAGCAGTAAAAGTGGGGCCGTGAACTCACCTTAGATAGCGTTCTTCGTTAACTAGTAAAAATGCTAAGCCCTTGATAATCCCTCTACCGGAGATCTATCAAAATGTTCACATAAGTGTTCCGACTAATAACCATAAGGTTATCTAGTCCCCGATTGTCTAGATCGTAACCAAGTATGTTTTAAAACGTGTTTAAATGTTCAACCGACACACTAGACCGACCCGACATCCCGTTGGTGACTCATTACCCTAACTAGTCAAGTACACATAGATTACACACAAGGTTCAAGCATAAAATACTTAGTTTGTATCAAAAATCTCATTTCAACATCAGAACGGTCGAACCAGTCAGATAAAGCCACCTTAGCCCCTTTTTAAGTCTCCTTCGCCCGTTTAGTGTCACGTTCGACCGTTTGATGCCACGTTCGACCGTTTGATCTGGTTCGCCCAAACATTTCCCAGGTTCGACCCTGGAATCTCTCCTTCGACCACTCGTTTGGTCGAATGAGCCCAGGTTCGCCCCTGTTGCATAAATTTTCCTAAAAACGATTCAAACACATTCGAAACATCGCGAAACGTCATCAAACACAGCAGTCAAGTATGAATAACTTATCCCTACTGAACCCCACCAATTTTGCCCCAAAACTTATCCGTTTCAGCCTTTTCCCAAAATGGCAATGATTATGGAAGTGTCACATCATGCATGTAATTTTTACCCAATTTGGAAACTTTTTAATACCAATCCATAATCATCCACAAATGCTCAGCTTATCTTGTAATTGAAAACCCCCATTCATTTTATTAATAATACTTAACATGCACAAGCCCTAGATTTCATAAAATCCACAAAATACCCATAATATCACCATCTATCTAATTATAACCTTTTACAATCTTAAACTATCATTCATAGCAGCCCTAGATCATGTTTCTAGCATTAGAACAGCAGCAAATCATTAAACAACACATAACATCACATAACACATAATTAACATATGTTTATTGATACAAAACCTATGTTTAAAGGTGTTTAAAAGGTTTTTATTGATAAAAACATCCTTAGAACAGATCTGGACCTTTAGGGTTAGATAAAAACGAATCAAAATGCTTTAAAAAGACTTAGGATTAAGAACACATCTTGGATTCTTGTTTAGATGTTGTTGATAGGTTAGATTATGAAAAAGAAGAGCAAAAACTCCTTCCTTAGTTATTAAAATCGTTTAAGAGTGTTTTGAGACGGTTAGGGTTTGTGAAATGGTGAAAAATGACAAAGTTTGGTATTTATACTAGTCCACCTTCGCCCCCTGTCAGTGGTCGAATGTAGCCTCCGTCGACCCTTTCACAGGGTCGAATGTACCATGACTTGGTCGAATGGAATTCTTCCAATTCTATATCCCAGGTTCGCCCCTTTACAAAGGGTCGAACCAAGACATGTTTCCACCTTCGACCACTCGAAGTGGTCGAACCAGGACCTATGTTTATCTAGTTTTCCAGTTTGTCGTTTTTAACGCATTTTAACGCACCTTAACATGTGAGCATGCAACCTTAGTCTATGTTTAACATATTTAAGCATGGATAATCATCTACACATCATTTAAACACATCTATGTATATAATCCACCACACGACCAATAATCTACACATACACTTAATTAGTTTATGTAATTTCACCAACAACGGGACCCGGTACTAGTGTATTCCCAAAATGACTCCCAATGATCCTCCAGATCATTGAACCCTGGACAATCCTAACTTGACCCGACTCAACTAACCTAGTTAAGTCCGTTTATAAACGTTTCCCGCTAAGGTAGACTTAGATGTTACTAAAATGTTTAAGCCAAATATGCCGGGTGTCATATGAATTATGTTCCCGCCTCATATTGTCAACTCCGTCATAATGCGCGGGTTTCCCACTAGTTGTTAGAAATTAGATAACACACACCCATAAATGATTCATTTGAAAGGCCTGAGAATGAGAGGAACGTGGGTCGGGTTATACAAAAGTAGGAGGTGGTTCAAACAACCAAAATCACTTGAGAAGCTTCTAGTTGCAACAATATATTAAGGCTATGGGGTGTGGTACCATTTCCCCTTCCCCCCCCCCCCCCCCCACCCTATTTACATCAGCGACACGTTATTTCCCCATTTCCTCCTTCTTTTAAGGGAAATGGTCCCCTTCCTTTTATTATTATTATTATTATTTTTATATATTTATAGATTTTATATTTCATAAATATTTTTTTCATTAAAATTAAAAAATAAAATACCTAGAAAAATAAAAAAAACCCAAAAATACATTAAAAAAACTAAAAATTGAACGTTCCTCCAAGCCATATTTTTGCAATTTTGTCTTTCATTTTCTCCGCTACCGCACGTTCCGTCTCTGAAAGGCCATCGAGACTTTCTTTCATCAACGCGAATTATGTTCTATCATGTTTCGAAAGATTCATTTCAAGGCGTTTCCTTTCCAAATGTAGCCTCTCCATATCCCTCGCCGCGGCTTCTTCATTCTCCTTCTTTCTTTCTTTCCATGTACCTCTCTGCTTGCTCTTGCTTAAATTCGTTAAAGTTTTAAGCAGCTATTCAATTTTCTCCACCTCCTTATCTTTTGAAGCGGAACCGGTAGCGATAGCCATTCCTTTTGAGCTCGAGGCCGCTTTCTTGGCGTGGTCCCTTCCAATCGGCCTCTCGGTCTCAGGTGTTGCCACCTCGTCTTCAAACTATGGGTCATCATTTATGTTGATAGTACAACGCCCATCCGACCCACCACCACTGGAACTCCCCGATGCGCTTGTTTTTGTCCTCTTTACTTGTTCCACCTCATTAGGCATCAATTTAAGCTTCTCACACTTGCTAAAAATCTCATATGCTTTCATGTATCTCGACGCCCCGTTGTTTTGGGTGTATCTTTCAATAGTAATCTTCAACACGTTGTCATCACTTTGGCCCGTGGTACGATTGTTCTAAGCACTTTGATAGTAACCCGCAAAAAGTTGGCATTTTTCCATCATCTCCTGACACTTGTACTAATGGAGTGAGTTGTTCGATACGGATCACATTGTAATAATTTGAAGAAGTCAACACCAACTTGGTTCCAAAAACCATCCCTTTTCCGATTTGTAGCTACACAATTATTTAAAAAAAGTTAGTAATAATTTTTAAGAAATGAAAAGGTTAGTAATAATTTTTTTAGAACCTAAATTTTACCTAGTATTGGATTGGTAGAAGTGTTCACCCAAGCTCGTGTTAGAGCCTCCAACTCAATAGGCGTCCAAGGTTGACTATCCGCCTTCGCCTTCGTACTAGGGCCTTCATCTTTTCCTCATTTTTCCTTTTATTTGCGCCTTATTTGGATGGGGGCTGTTGGGTTTCGGGCACATGATCATCGTGCGCGGCCAAAGAAACGAAATCGTGCTCGTGTTGTGTTGTGTTGTGTTGGGGTTTCGGGTAGTGTTTGTGTTTGAGGGAAGGGCGGGACTTGTGTCATTTGCATTTGTCATTGATGTTGTTGCATTTGCATTTGCCATGGATTATGAGGGTTGTTAAACGCACCAAAGGGCATTGGTTGTGACGCGGGAGTACCGGGTGTCGAAGGAAAACCGAACAGGGCTTGGTTTGAGTGGTTAGCGGGTGTGTTTGGGAAGAACGGGCGCCTAGGATCCATGGATAATAAGTTGAATGTTTATAAAATTGTAGTTTTTGAATGTGTATGTGAGTTTGGTGTGGGTTAAACATAAAAGGTGAAAAGTGTTTAAATAAAACGAAATAAGGTAAGTTATTTTTTTTTTAAAAATCAACCGTTGTTTAACGATCAAGTCCCAAACGGTCGGATTTTTTTGGGGAAGTGAGATGGGATGGTCGAGGAATTATCCCGTTGGTGCCCATCTTGAAACGAGGGGGGAGCGGTGTTCCCCGTCGGTGGTGGGTCACACCTCACCTCCCCGAAGCCTCTCCGAGCTCCTCACCCCTACGTCTAATAGTGCATGCTTTACGAAAATACCTATGAAAGTTCATTAATTAGATGGACGATGAATGGCGTATAGGGGATATTTTTAATGGGTCAGCTCATCAAAAATACCTATGGAAGTTCATTACTAAAAGGGGAAATAGAATCTAATAATCCCAACTTTGAGGGGTTGAAAAGCAGCAGTCCCAACTTACAACTTGTACCACAGCAGTCCCAACTTGTCAACATTTTTATTTTAATGGTCGCAGACTAACCTCAGTTAAAAAACTCTGTTAAGTGCCACGTGGGCATCCCACGTGGCAAGCCTACGTGTCAAAAAGTGCTGGTCTGTAAAAAAAGGGTGGGGCCATGTCCACGTCATATATTTATAATGTTTCAATGTTATTAAAAAAAAGGGGGGCCCACAAATTTAATAATAATAAAGAATTATATATATATATATATATATATATATATATATATATATATATATTACATCTTCATCATCTTCACCACAATCATAACCACCTGCCACCACCATCAACCACCGCCACCGCCGCCATCTGCAACCACCTCCACCGCCTGAACCCACCATTCTTCTCAAAACCCCATCAATCGTCACCACCTGAACCCACCATTCTTCTCAAAACCCAAATCAGTACATACATACAACCAAAACCCTTAATTAAAACCCAAATCAGTGTACATACATACAACCAAATCTGAACCAAAACCCTTAATTAAAACCCTAATCTGGACAATCGCCGCCATCAACCACCTGAAACCACCGCCTTCGTTGCACGGGTTAAGAGTGTTGAAGGAGGTGTTGGTGGTGTGATGTTTGACATTATTGTTGCGGAGAATATTATTATTACAGTTGAAGGTTGAAACCATAGATATTGGGATTGGATTAATGGGGGTGAAGGGATCTGAAAAGGTGTTGTTTATTGTATAAAGGAAAGGAGTGCCACTCTGTTATGAGTCATGACTATCTCGACTGTTATGTAAGATAGAGGTTAGGATGGTTGGTTGTTGACACAAGGTTCGGGTCAAGAGTTGGGTCAAGGAGACGAGTCACGAGGTCGGGTCAACAGAGGAGGAGGAGGAGGGAGGGTGGTGGTGGTGTTTGTGGTGGTGGTGGTGGGTGTCGTCGGAGATGGTGGTGGTGGCAGGTGGTTGTTGTGGTGAAGATGTAGGGGTATATATATATATATATATATAAATTCTTTTTTATTATTATTTAAAGATTTTTTTAAATAATTAATAGATTTTTTTTTAATTGAAAAACAAGTGGGACCCACGTTTTTTTGCCAACTGTACAGATTTTGCCACGTAGGACTGCCACGTGGGATGCCCACGTGGCATTTAACAGAAAAAGTTAACCTCAGTTAGTCTGGGACCAACCAAGTTAAATAGTTGACAAGTTGAGACTGCTGTGGTACAAGTTGTAAGTTGGGACTGCTGCCTTCCAACCCCCTAAAATTGGGATTATTAGATTCCATTTCCCCTTACTAAAATACCTATGAAAGTCATTATAGGGGATATTTTTAATGGGTCAGCTCATCAAAAGTTTCTTTACCGGATTAATTCAATTCATCGAAATCAAGAACGAGAATAGTTGTCAAGAGGCCCAAAATATATTTGATGTCTTCACTAAAATCTTTTATTTTTTAACGGCCAACAAGTTAACGATTTTATTAATATTAAGATAGGGATAATAAAATTGTTAATCCAACGCCATTACATCCACCAAACATTACACACCCATACTCACTAAATCAAAATTACGCCATTGATCCCATGTACACGAATCAAGTTTGGACCGATTCTGGATCAAAGCAAACTAACAGTTTTAGGTGCTGTTTGTTTTTTGCTCAGAAGCACTTCTGACCTCTTTTGTTTGCACCACGCAGACGCGCGTACACGTTTGGGGTCTGCAGATTGTTTGTTTTTTGGAAGACCTTTCACTCAAAAAGGTCTTCCTGACCTCTTCTTTGTGCAGACTTGTTCCAAAGTCTTCTAAGGTCTTCTCCACTTCTTTTCTCCTCACCCACCACCACATTCCACCACCACCAACCATGGTCCACCACCACCGCCCACCACCACCACGGTCCACCACCATCACCACGGTCCACCACCACCGTCCATCGTCCACCTTCCACCACCACGCACCACCACCACCGCCACCCACCACCACCACCACCCACCACCACGGTCCACCACCACGGTCCACCACCACCCACCACCACCATGGTCCACCACCACTACCATCCACCACCACCGTCCACCACCACCACACTCCACCACCACCACCAACCACGGTCCACCACCTACCACCACCCACCACCACCACCGTTCACCACCACCATGATCCACCACCACCGTCCACCACCATCACCATCGTCTACCACCAGACTGTTGTAAAAAATCAGTTTATTTAAATTTCAGTTTATTTCAGCAGTCTGCAGATATTAACAAACAAATAGTCTTCTTCTTGCAGACTGCAGACCTTTGGTCCACCTCTTCTCCTGCAGATGTCTGCAGATGTGGTCCGCAGACTGCAGACCTTTTCCTATAGAAAAAACAAACAACACCTTAGTGTCCTCCGTGACACTTTCTATAACTTTGCTTGTTTCCGATTGAACACCATATCATTCCTACACCCCCAAATACATTCCTACACCCCCAAATACACCACAAAGGAATTTGGATTATTATCAACTTCTTACATTTAGTAGAAATTCTCACATTTTACTCCAAAAGGCATATTGTAACATCACGTGATTTTGTTACTTTTACATATATTTTAAATTCTATACTTAACGAATTTCAAGTTCGCCTTGATTCGCTTCTTTTATGTTACTCCTACTAATTCATGACGAGTCGTCATTATAATTTATCCTATTCAATTTGGACGCTATAATAAGAAACTCATTTAATTAAAATCTTAATTTATAATTATTCATTTTAAAATATATATATATATATATTTATAATAATATACTTTTAGTTAAAGAAAAAAAAAACAACAACGTGACTTATGACTTAGTTAATTTGACTTTCCTCCAAAACCACAACAACAAACAAAATGAATGAAGGTTCGTTTCTTTTTTTTTTTTTTAAGCTCGACGAAGACAGCATAATATAATTAGGAATATCTCTTAACTAAATTCAACCCCACTTAATTCACCCCTAACCACCCTATTTACTCCATTTAATACCCAATCACCTTAACCCACTTATAAATACACCTCTTCCCTATACTCTTTAATCCTTTACTCACTTCAAATCACTCTCAAACCTCTCTAATCTTCAAGTATATCAAGCAAATTTTCTGCTCAAAATTAGTGAGGTGCAAAGCCTTAATCTTCACTTTTCTTCCACTTTCTCCACCTCCCCTCTTCTTCTAACCCCTTGGGGAAACCTCTAGGACCTCACTCTTGTTTGCTATGGCAAATAAATATGAGTAGGACACCAAAAATGAGGCCTCAAGGGTGGTTCATCTTCTATTGTTTTTATGCACTAGAAGGTTAGTTGAAGTGATACCAACCAAGTTCACCAACAACTTAATGTTGAATGGACTTGTGCTATGGTTAATGGTTGACAAAGGAAAGCCAAGGCTCTTCCAAACTAAGTCACCATACACTCCTTTAACCCTATAGTTATATTATGTAAATACTAAAATATATACTTTCAAAATTCTATTAATCTATTAACTTGGAAGGTTTGTGGATACATCCCTACCTTACCAATACTTGACTATCTTGACCATCCGAATCACCTTTATGGTGGTTTGTGTTTTGGTTAGCCTTAAAGGCACTACTTGACTCTCATGACCATCCGAATCACTTTTATGGTGGTTTGTGTTTAAAGGCAATGCATGACTTCCTTGTACTCTTGAATCTTCCTCCGAATCTAAATTTATTTATTTTTTTCTTTTCTTAATTCTAGTTATTCGGAGCTAAAATCTTCAATTCTCAAGACCCGTTTTTGGGAACTAAATAACACATCCTAAGGTGAGTTCATATTTGTCCCCCCTTTTATCCTTTATTCTTTGGGGCTCAACATGTATCACTATCAAAAATCAAACGATTTTAAACTCTACAATCTATTATGCTTAGTCTAAAGTCTTATCATATTCTAAATTATATCATGCGCAATCTAAAGTCTATTATATGCTTGTACGCTATGCTATGTAGAATTATTTACTCTAGCATACAAATGTTCATATAGTTGACAACCCACCTTGCATGTATAGCGCTATAGGATTGGCTATCCGCCCCCTACATGGGTCATGTTAAGCAAAATTCTTCGTGGCTAGTCGCCGTTTGTATGGTTCTCTTGCATATGCCTATAAGCAAAACTTTACTATACTATGTATGTATGTCAAAACTAGTATGCTCACCAATGCTTTATGTGTTTACGGATATTTTATACATGTTGCAGGAAATATTTATTGCGGGATATTCAAGAAAACTACTTAGGATTGGACATAGAAACTCACTCTAGTTCAAGTTATCATATTCTTGTTGTTGTATTTTTCGTTATTTGAACTACTTGTATTTCTATTTTTAGACAATAAATGAAATTCTATCTTTAAACTATATTGTCACAAAATCTAGTGTCATGAAGTCTTTGAACAATCTATCACAAGTCGCGCCCCGATGTATTCCGCCATCGGTTGGGGTGTGACAGATTGGTATCAGAGCCATGACTATAGGGATCTAGGAAAAATTGTCATGTTTGACCTAGACTATAGTTAAGAACCTTTTTGACCATTCCTTTTATCATGCTTAATATACTTGTTCTCCTTATCTTGCTTCTACTTAATTCTTTTGATCCTTAAAAATTACCTTCCTATTTGTGGATTACTCTACACTCGAAGACGTTCGTATAACACAAATGAAAGGAAATCACCAAAATAGGCGTGAACCCCTCACTTTGGTGATAACTTTCAATCCGCGTAAATTGTTTGTGTTTTTGAAACTACACCAAGATAGGAGTGATATCCTCACCTTGGTGGAAATTTCACAATTCTCGTTCTAGTGGACACTTACCAATTGAAGGTTAGAAATAATTTTCTTACCACGTTGGACAAAGTGTACAAACCACACTCAAAGAAACGACATTGCTAAGATAGGAGTGAAATCCGCAACTTAGCGACTAGTTTCAATCCTTGATTATTATTTTTTAATCTCACCAAAGTCTCAAATTTACTAATGACAAGGAACATGTAGTAACTGGAAGGGTGAATACCGTTAACCGCAAGTTCGGCGAGAGTATTTCCACCTATTAGGCCAAAGCATGTTTTCAAACTCAAAGGTAAATTCGAACCACTTTGGTTAATCTTAGTTCCGTTCCGGAACACTCCAATTGCTTGCTTAAAACAAGCCTCTCATTTTATGTTAATATTACTTACAATGTTGTTTTCATGCTATGTTTTCACTATGTATACTCGATTTGTTTTACTCGCAAATGCTCTCAAGACTCGCATCTCAAGTACTCTAGCAATCTCCAAACAATACTAATAATCATGAACCAACATAAATTAAAACTCCTTCATGTTGACTAAGTGCACTATACTTGCTTGTACATACGTGCCACGCTATTTGAACAATGTGAAACTTGCATCCTATATATGTAACTTGAACTTGCATACTAAATCTATGAGAACAACTTGAGCTTATGTATTTTTTTTTAGCTAAATTTGCATCAATTTCACCGATCTAATCTTACCCGCAAGCTTTTCATTGTTAACCAAAATTCTAGTAACTTATTTCCTAAATTCAAAAGCCACCTTGTTTAAAAACGCTTATGCAAATTTTCCTATGTACGATTCTCGTAGACGTTTTCCTGTCTCAACAGCATCGATCTCAACCAACTGGCGAGTCTTATTGCCCAAGAATTGATCAAACCTAGAGACACCAACAAACCCAATTCCAAACTCCGACAATACCATCCAAGACAACACAAACCATGTAGGTACTAAACCATCCACCCACCCATACCCCTACCAAACGAACGAAGAAGAATAACCGAAAACGCAAAAACCTCAACGAAACCACACTTCGACAACCCATGAGACTCCAATCCCCAACAAAAAGCAGTATCGTTGACACCATCCATTATGCAAGAGTTGTAAATTCCACCATCCCACTCACACATCATGCCACATATGCACCAACTGTGATGCATATGGTCATTTAGCCAAAACATGTCGCCATACCGCTAAACCACGACCCAATGAACCTACTAGTAGTACCTCACCCACTAAAACCAATGAATGGATAAGCTCCGAGTTCAACGACCCAATCCATGGACCCAACCAATGCCCAAGACTTGTCATGGTGATCTACGATGCTGGAAGACCCACTCACCACACTAAAGAAGATTGATTTTTCTTTTATTTAAAAAAAATGAGAATTTCCTTATGTAATGTTTTCAAGAAATTATTCAGATGTGAAATTTTCTTTTACAAATTATGAAATACCATCGTTATCTTAGGTTACAATCATAATTTATCGGCAAAATTCAAACATCGCAAAACCCTTTTCTCCTCGTGCATAATCTTTTTTCCAAATTTTGAACAAAATTCTTCCTACTATTTCTAAGAGGATGCCTATTCTTCTATAAAATCCTCACTCTAAACCTTCAAACCACTAAAAATATGTGTGTCAAGTCGGTATGACGAACGAGATTTTAAATGGTAAAAGTGTTTAAAATTTTTTTTTGCTTTCAGGACGCCCAATGTCGTCCATAACCAAAGAATTTTTTTTTAGCAAACAGGACATATGAGAAAAAGACACGCTAAATCAGACAACCTACTTCTTTATAATCCCAAAACCCTTTTTTTTCTTGAAATCGTATTACGAGTCAAAATATTCACCAACGCCAAACTAAAATTCTCAATAAACTATTTTTCCTCGCTTAATAAAATGGATTTTTCATAAATCAAACGACTATCTTCGATAAAACTTTTACACTAAATTTTCCCCACTTCAATTAAATATGTTTTTCTTTAACATCCAACGAACTAAATTCTTCTACCATCAAACTTGGCCCTTAGTCTTGAAAAGCTAGATTGCTCGCGTACCCATAAAACTCAATTTGTGATAAACCCGAATTCTATGTTGCCCATAGTCAAAACATTTTACGCGTTTTCATTAGGAATCAATTTGTCTATGCTTTTGTTTGATTTTATACATCTGAACGTACCACATATGCACAAGTCTACACCATTATATCATGAAACCATAAAACTACACAACAACGCGTACGGATAACACAAAAAAAAAACTTGCTTAATGCCTTTTTCACATTATGTATTTGCATGTCACGTTGCTTGCTATGTTTGCAACATCAAAACTGTTTAATATATTTTCCTTTGTGTATAAGTATTTTGTGACCACTAGCGACTCACACATAACTAAGACAAATTATGTGGACCATACGACAATTGGACTAATTACGGGTGCACACGTAATTACAAAAATTGGGCGTATGAAAAACATAACAAGTCCCAGTGTGTGTAACCTATCATGACTTGAATAACAACACGGATGAGGTATGATAACAACATGGTGGATACGCCGCCGGTACATCCTATACATAAATGTCCTGTCATACTACCAAAAGTAGAGTTATTCGTGCCATGAGAAGTTTTGGGTGTCGGCTTTAAATTTTGACCAACACTTACGTTATTTATCTTTTGCGATACCATTTATGATATAGTTACTAGTCTAATTACGCTTGCATCATTCGTCTTTTATGCCTATCATAACCTTGTGTTGAACCATACTTTCCACTATGCAACATCATCCTTGCTATGAATAAACTATACTTGCGATCTCCATCGAACTTCGTTCCTTCCTCGTGCTTTCCTTGCTTAATCAGCAATCCTCTCATTTTCAAGAATCTCGTTCTAAGTCCCGTAAACTTTGGCCTTAACCTCTAAAAGCATTTATACATTTAAAACAAGATTTGCCTCTCACTTTCTTATATTTTCTTGACCACTTATATACTGAATTTCAAAACTAAATAAATACTATTTATTTCACCAAAAAGCTGTTTTCAAATAGTACAATTTCTCGTTTATTTAATCGCCTTCTAAAAGTTTTTCTAAAAAAAAAAAATTCGACCTTGTGCAAACCAAATATCTGTTACAAAATACTACTCATTCCCACATCTAGTCACTCATTATGCTCACATTTTTACTATTCCCCCCAATTACCCAAAGACACTTCTTTTACAAGCCAACAAATTCTACTATTTCATATATGATATACCGTATAACTAATTTTCCCAAAATTTCTATATGTTATACAAATATACTTACCTACCTTCATAAATTTTTTTTTACTATTTCATGTATGTTATATACTGTATATTTACTTACTTTTCCAAAACTTGCTGCATCAACTCCATATACAAACCTATTTATACGTACCCCTTATTTCACTATTTACAAAAATACTTATGTTGGTTAAGTTCTAAAATTTCTACGTACAACCTTAGGTAAAATTTTAAAAGTACTTCTCTTACGAGCATAATTATCGCACAGGTGACTAGATACCGTATTCGCTTTAAACATAATAAACTAACAAACTTTGTTCTCATATCAAACCACATACCTATTTTTCAAAAGGTTGGCTCTTAATTAAATTTCGAGACGAAATTTCCTAAAGTAGGGGAGACTGTAACATCGCGTGATTTTGTTACTTTTATATATATTTTAAATTCTATACTTAACGAATTCCAAGTTCGCCTTGATTCGCTTCTTTTATGTTACTCCTACTAATTCATGACGAGTCATCATTATAATTTATCCTATTCAATTTGGACGCTATAATAAGAAACTCATTTAGTTAAAATCTTAATTTATAATTATTCATATTAAAACATATATATATATATATATATATATATATATATATATATATATATATTAATCCTTTAGTCACTTCAAATCACTCTCAAACCTCTTTAATCTTCAAGTATATCAAGCAAATTTTCTGCTCAAAATTAGTGAGGTGCAAAGCCTTAATCTTCACTTTTCTTCCACTTTCTCCACCTCCCCTCTTCTTCTAACCACTTGGGGAAACCTCTAGGACCTCACTCTTGTTTGCTATGGAAAATAAATATGAGTAGGACACCAAAAATGAGGCCTCAAGGGTGGTTCATCTTCTATTGTTTTTATGCACTAGAAGGTTAGTTGAAGTGATACCAACCAAGTTCACCAACAACTTAATGTTGAATGGACTTGTGCTATGGTTAATGGTTGACAAAGGAAAGCCAAGGCTCTTCCAAACTAAGTCACCATACACTACTTTAACCCTATAGTTATATTATGTAAATACTAAAATATATACTTTCAAAATTCTATTAATCTATTAACTTGGAAGTTTTGTGGATACATCCCCACCTTACCAATACTTGACTCTCTTGACCATCCGAATCACCTTTATGGTGGTTTGTGTTTTGGTTAGCCTTAAAGGCACTACTTGACTCTCATGACCATCCGAATCACCTTTATGGTGGTTTGTGTTTTGGTTCGCCTTAAAGGCAATGCATGACTTCCTTGTACTCTTGAATCTTCCTCTGAATCTAAATTTATTTTTTTTCTTTTCTTAATTCTAGTTATTCGGAGCTAAAATCTTCAATTCTCAAGACCCGTTTTTGGGAACTAAATAACACACCCTAAGGTGAGTTCATACTTGTCCCCCCTTTTATCCTTTATTCTTTGGGGCTCAACATGTATCACTATCAAAACTCAAACGATTTTAAACTCCACAATCTATTATGCTTAGTCTAAAGTCTTATCATATTCTAAATTCTATCATGCGCAATCTAAAGTCTATTATATGCTTGTACGCTATGCTATGTAGAATTATTTACTCTAACATACAAATGTTCATATAGTTGACATCCCACCTTGCATGTATAGCGCTATAGGATTGGCTATCCGCCCCCTACATGGGTCATGTTAAGCAAAATTCTTCGTGGCTAGTCGCCGTTTGTATGGTTCTCTTGTATATGCCTATAAGCAAAACTTTACTATACTATGTATGTATGTCAAAACTAGTATGCTCACCAATGCTTTATGTGTTGACGGATATTTTATACATGTTGCAGGAAATATTTATTGCAGGACATTCAAGAAAACTACTTAGGATTGGACATAGAAACTCACTCTAGTTCAAGTTGTCATATTCTTGTTGTTGTATTTTTCGTTATTTGAACTACTTGTATTTCTATTTTTAGACAATAAATGAAATTCTATCTTTAAACTATATTGTCACAAAATCTAGTGTCATGAAGTCTTTGAACAATCTATCACAAGTCGCGCCCCGATGTATTCCGCCATTAGTTGGGTTGTGACACATATATTGACGGAATCTGCACTATTGAGACATAATCCCACACTAGCCGAGACAAAGGGCACTGAGGCACTCCACAAACGAATGATCTGTCGTCTCATCCTGATCGCCACGTATTACACATCGCATAAAGCTAACCGAAATATTTCTTCTATGCAGAGCCACCCTTGTCGCGATCCTATTCAACATCAACCTCCAAGCAAAAAATTAACCTTATCGGAACCAAATCCGAACATCTTGCATTCTGCATAAGGATCTCCAAACTCTTTACCCAGAAAGAACCCGATGGCTCTAGCTTCCATGTCCATCGATCTCTACCCACCCCAACTTAGGTCGTTGAAAATTTATAACCACAAGACCATTGGCAATCCGGATACGTACAACCATTGTCATCTCTTTTAGACGTTCCAAATTAAACTGTCACACCCTCAAATTTCCACTGCGGGGTTTATACCACGAGGCGCATGACATACCAGGATCCCATAGCCATAAGTCATATGAACGAACTCTAAATGCCCAAACCATTTAGTTCGTTTTCAAAAACCAAGTTTAGTTAAGCTGCGGAAGCGTAAACCAAATTTAAACCTTTTAAAAAATACATGCGCAAAACAACGCGCCCAAATTAAAACCATATGAAAGAAAATGTAAAAGCATAATATGTTATTTAGGTGTATGCCCAAGACCCCAAATGCAGTGAAGTGTGCAGTTCTTTCTAATCCTGGCACTGAAAGCTAACTACCTGCAAAAGCATGTAAATCGTGGGTCAACAAACAATGTTGGTGAGTTCACTAAGTAAAGTAAATGAGTATGTAAATGCGCTGGTTTCCAAAACCACGTAAACAAGTATTGAGTTGGTTCCAAGAACCGTGTAAGCACTAGTTCGTCGCATATCAAGGGTAGCTAACCCATTCATGATAACTAACACCGATATACCGAACTGCTGATGTACGTGTAGCCACAAATGTAAGCCGCATGCCTTACATCATTGCCTATCAACAATGATAAAATCTGTTAAGTTATAGTTCATTCCCGCACTCCCCGTGCCGGTGTGAGGTTTGTCAGACCAAATAGCGCTATCAACTAATAACCCGCTTGCCATAACCCGGCAACTCATTCGGTATGTGAAGGACTTACAGATGATAGAGTTGGTTTAGTTCATCAAGGACGTAGTTTGCGAAGTAGCAAAAACCGACCCACACAAGGATCCATAGCATCCCAACCCGGGATGTGTAAGTAGTCCCAAACCGGACTAGAAAGTAGTAGTCTCAAACCGGACTAGAAAATAGTAGTCCCAACCCAGACTAGAAAAAGTTAAGTACGTTGTCTCAACCCGAGACGCATGCTTTTGAGAAAAGAGTAGTGAAACTCACCTTAGGTTGCACGTGAATAATCCAAATTCCTCAAACAGAAATGAGCTACCGACTCCCTATTACAAATGTCACTAGGTGAGTATATGTGCATAATCAACACACCATACGACTCGTTTGTCCAAGACTTTTAAAGTTCAAACCGTGTAGTGACACCTAATGACTCTACATGCACAAGTAAGTCCTAGGTATTGTAACACCCCAACCGATGGCGGAAACATCGAGGTGTCACGTAAGAATGAGTATACTGTAGCACATGGTAATCAAGTTTAAATTGAAATTAATTTAAAGTGCAAATATCCAAAAGTAAAAATACATAATGAGTTTTAAATGGAATTATAATACATCAAAATAACCAAAAAAGCATAGACTTCAATTTGTCTTCTCATGCTAACACTCTAGTCGTCACGCATCATTATTTCCTGTTGAGTTGTAAAAATGGGGGGGTCAACTAGAAGTTGGTGAGAATACATAAGCCATGTCAAGCAATTAAGTTTAATAATAAAAGTTTAGCAATTCATATGTCTATCGTAAGTTTAAGTCTGCATGAATAAACATGAAATGTTGAATCGACATAATCAAACCTCCGACTAGTTTAGGTCCATCCCGTCATCCACGGTTCACCTTAATATTATGTTGGAACGATAACAATCACCTGCGCTCCCCATAACAGATTGTCAATGAATTTAGGTGGAATTGTCAATCCAATAGATCTATTATTGAGTATCGACGGCTTGGCCATAGCTAATGATTATGTATTGCTGAAACGAGTCTAACTGTTATTGTTGTTTAAATCATGAGGCATTAAAGTTTACAACTAGACATGTATGTAGAATTGCTTAAGTATAATGTTGCAAGTATAAAGAATTGCATAAACATGGTTACGTAAACTCACCTTAGCAAAGTATTAAGTCTCGAGAAAAAGTATAAGTGTAGCCCCAAAGTTTCCAAGTATTACCCTATGCATAAGGTAACAAATAAGTCTAAGTCTATCTAATCTACAAGTATTTTCTAGGGTTTCGAATTGGGGATAAGAATTCGTTGGATTGATAAATAAAATGTTTTAATAAATAAGGGAATTTGATAAATAAATAAACAAAAGTCTTTTTGTAAATTTTAAATTAAATATGGTCACAATATAAAGTTTTAAGTATGAAAATAATTTTTATAAAATTATTTTCTTAAAAATAGAACATTTAATCTATTTATTTTAAACTGTCAAAATATGACTTTAATATATAAAAATATTAAAATTAAAGAATTATTAAATTAAAAATAGTATTTCTGTTCTAAATAAATAGAAATAATTTATATAAAATTTTGGTGCAAAAATATTGAAAAATGAATTTATTATGATTTATTTATGATTAAAACTAACAAAAATTGATTAAAAATATCAAATAAATGATTTTTCAGAAATAAAAATCATTTCAGAAAATTTTAATGTTATATAAACTTAGAATAATTTTTGTGGAAATTTATATAATCGTTTTGATATTTTTATAGAATTTTATAAATTAAATAGAATAAACTTGAATTATTTATTATATATATTAAATAAATAACTTTTGGAAAACTGAAAATTGTATGTTAAACTTTTCTACTAGAATAACATAAAATAATTTTTGTAGAATTTATAAAAGAGTTTTAGTATTTTAAAACTAATTTTAAAAATATAAGAGAATATATATATGAAAAAAATGTTTTGTTGATGCCGAGAATCGAACCTGGGTCTGGGACCGGTTCGGGTTTTAATCACAAGCCCAGACACCAACTGGGCTGGACCCTGAGAACGATTAAACTAGAGTTGAAATTAATTATATAGTATATGTGGAATTGATTTATAAACCTTTTTTTAAAAGAAAAGAATAAGAGTCGTATAGAGTAGGACTCGAACCCGTGTGCTCTGTTTAACAAACAACAGACACAACCACTTGATCTAGATCAGTGGTTGTGTTGGGTTTGTGTTTATTTAAAATATATAACCATATCTGCACGTGTTCTTCCCCAATTCGAACTCAATCGTGCCCTAGCTTAACAATAATCCGATTTACACAACAATAACCCAATTGATCATAGGGTTATTGTTGTGTATAGGCCGATGAACAAAACCCATCAAAGAAGAACTACTTACAAAAGCGAATTCGTATGTAATGCTTAGTCAAACAGAAAGTCAAACACGCGTTGATTTGAAGCTTGAGAAGTGATTTAAAACAGAAATTGAAGAGGGAGAAGTGTATATCGGCGAGTAGAGAGTGAATTGAGAGGTTCAATTTATAGTGTGAGGCTTGGGTGAACGATTTGGTATGTTTGACTTGCTATGAATGTGATGACGCGTAAGTTCGTGTAAAATTGGTATGTTTTTGACCACCATACAGCGTGTAATGGATGCGACAACAGTCAAGGCATTCACAATCATCCATAACAAGCATCAAACGCGTTTGTATGGGTTTAATTTAGGTAAATTGTTGTCACAGTTGACTTTCCTAGTCAAATATTAAGAACCAATATATTATATAATTAAAACATGCTGAAGATTAATCAAACGTGTTATGTAGACCAGCTGGTTGCGTTGCTTGGTGTTAGTGACCCGGCTATGGGCTCGGGTTCGAATCCCGGCCCAAGCCTTTTATTTTTGATAATTAAATCACATATATATGTATAATATATATATATATATATATATAGAGCATAGTATTAGGGGTCTAAATGCGTCACGAAATAATTTTTAAAAGGCGATAAATGATGAAACTTAACGTTTTATTCATAATAATCGTAACGTACAGGTATTTTAATGCGAAATGTTACAGTCTCCCCTACTTTTAGGAACTTCGTCCTGAAGTTGGAGTTGGAGAGTCTGGTGGAAAAAGATGTGGGTATTTAGACTTCATCTAGTCCTTACGTTCCCAAGTAAACTCTGGACCTCGTTTAGATTCCCAACGAACCTTAACGATTGGTATGCGGCTGCGCTTGAGTTTCTTGACTCCAGTATCCACAATCTCGACGGGTTTCTCGACAATGTGCATAGTTTCATCGATCTGCACATCTTCAAGAGGGACATGGAGGTTCTCATCTGCTAAGCATTTCTTGAGATTCGAAACATGAAAGGTTGGGTGAACATTGCTTAGCTCAGGTGGAAGATCAAGTTTGTAAGCCACTTTTCCAATCCTGTCAAGAACTTTGAATAGGCCTACGTATCGAGGAGCTAGTTTTCCCTTTCTACCGAAGCGAATCACTCCTTTCCAAGGGGATACCTTAAGAAGTACAAGGTCCCCGACTTGAAATTCCAAGGGCTTACGACGTTTATCAGCATAGCTCTTCTGACGACTTCTAGCCTTGAGAAGATTATCCTGAATGAGTTTGATTTTATCTGTGGTTTCCTGGATCAGTTCGGGTCCAGTAATCTAGGCTTCACCAACCTCAGTCCAACAGACAGGTGAACGGCATTTACGACCATAGAGTGCCTCGAAAGGAGCCATGTTAATGCTGGCATGATAACTGTTGTTGTATGAAAACTCGACCAAAGGAAGATGAGAATCCAATGCGCCACCAAAATCGATGACACATGCCCTGAGCATATCCTCAAGTGTCTGGATGGTCCGTTCAGTCTGACCATCTGTTTGAGGGTGATAAGCAGTACTCAGGTTCAACTTGGTACCCAAAGCGTCTTGTAAAGAATCCCAAAAGTGAGAAGTGAAACGACCATCACGATCAGAGATAATGTCCAAAGGTATACCATGACGACATATGATTTCACTTACGTACATATTTGCTAACCTTTCCACAGAATACTTCTCACGAATAGGTAAGAAATGGGCTGACTTGGTCAAACGGTCGACGATTACCCAAATGCTGTCAAAACCTTTGGGTGTACGGGGGAGTTTAGTGATGAAGTCCATTGCTTTGCTCTCCCATTTCCATACAGGAATTTCTGGTTGTTTAAGCATACCAGATGTTCGTTGATGTTCAGCCTTAACCTTTGAACAAGTGAGGCATTTTGCAACGAAAAGAGCAATATCTTTCTTCATACCAGGCCACCAATACGAATAACGAAGATCTTGGTACATCTAGTCAGCTCCAGGATGAATAGAATAACGAGACTTATGAGCCTCGTTCATAAGAAAGGTACGAAGATCATCACGGTCAGGGATCCAAAGTCGATTAAGAAAATAGAGTAGACCATCAGGTTTGGTTTCAAGTTAAGTCTCAGCACCACAAGCATTTCGTCGTACATGTTACCTTAGGTGACTGAAGTATGTTGAGCCTGGAGGATACGATCCTGAAGATCAGTACGAACTCTCGCACAATGAAGTTTGATACGCTCTTTACGACTGAGTGCGTCAGCCACAACATTCGCTTTGCCAGGATGGTAGTGAATTTCGCAATCATAGTCGTTAAGTAACTCAACCCAACGCCGTTGCCTCATGTTAAGATTTTTCTGGTCGAAGACATGCTGGAGACTTTTGTGGTCCGTGAAAACCACACATTTGGTTCCATAAAGATAGTGTCTCCAAATCTTAAGGGCAAATACGACAGCGCCCAATTCAAGATCATGGGTGGTATAATTCTTTTCGTGAGTCTTGAGTTGTCTAGACGCATAAGCAATAACCTTGCCTCGTTGCATGAGAACACAACCAAGACCTTGGTTTGATGCATCACAATAGACCACGAAGTCATCATAACCATCAGGTAGAGACAGGATAGGAGCTTCACAGAGTTTCAGCTTAAAAGTTTCAAATGCTTCCTCTTGCTTTGGTCCCCACTCATACGGTTTACCCTTGTGAGTTAAGGCAGTGAGAGGAACAACGATCTTAGAGAAGTTGGCAATGAATCGACGATAATAACCAGCCAAACCAAGGAAGGAATAGACTTCTGTTGGTGTTTTAGGAACACTCCAATCTTTGACAGCCTCGATCTTTGTGGGATCAACATGAATTCCGTTCTTATCAATGACGTGTCCCAAAAATTAAACATCCTTAAGCCAAAATTCACATTTCGAGAACTTGGCATACAGTTGTTCTTTCTTTAGGAGACCCAAAATTAAGTGAAGATGTTGTTCGTGATCGGATTTTGATTTTGAGTAAATCAAAATGTCATCGATGAAGACAATCACGAATTTGTCGAGGTAGGGTCTACAAACCCAATTCATTAGATCCATAAACACTACGGGAGTGTTGGTCAATCCAAATGGCATGACCATGAACTCATAATGACCATAACGTGTACGAAAGGTTGTCTTGGGAATATCTTCATCGTGGACTCTAAGCTGATGATAACCAGAACGAAGATCAATCTTCGAGAAGTGGGTTGCTCCTTGAAGTTGATCGAAAAGATCGTCAATCCTAGGCAAGGGATAACGATTCTTGATGGTGAGTTTGTTGAGTTCGCGATAGTCGATACACATCCTGAGAGATCCATCTTTCTTTTTAACGAACAAAACAGGGGCTCCCTATGGAGAAGAACTGGGGCGAATGAAACCTTTATCAGAAAGTTCTTGTAGTTTACTGGCAAGTTCTTGCATCTCAGAGGGTGCAAGACGATAAGGAGCTTTGGCGACAGGATTTGCACCAGGAACAAGATCAATCCTAAATTCCACTTGTCGAGCAGGAGGCAAACCAAGTAAATCCTCTGGAAAGACTTCAGGATAGTCCCGAATGATTGGGATGTCTTGGATACTTTTGCCCTTGTCCTTCTTTTCTATCACGTTAGTTAAGAAAGCCGTATACCCCTTTCGTAAGTATTTTTGGGCAGTAATACAAGACATGAGCTTAAGCTCGCCACAAGGCTTCTCCCCATAGATCTTCAAAATATCACCAGATTCGAGAGGAATGCGAATGACTTTCTCAAAGCATAGAATTTCAGCACGATGGGTTGACAACCAATCCATGCCTACTATGACATCAAAACTTCCAAGATGCATAGGGATGAGATCTATAGAGAAAGTATGTTCGTCGAGGTTCAACACACTGTTACGAATAATAGAATCGATCGAGATAGACTTCCCATTAGCTATCTCTACCACTAAAGGTTCCTCTAGGTTAGTTTGGGGTAAGTTAAGTAAGGGTTCAAACTTTAGTGATACAAATGACTTATCAGCTCCCAAATCAAATAAGATGGATGCATAGTGGTTATTAATGAGAAACGTACCGTTAACCACCTCGTTGTTGTCGCGGGCCTGGTTAGTATTGAGGTTGTAGGCGCGACCTCGAGCACCTTGGTTCTGGTTGCGGTTCTGGTTTTGGTTGCGGTTTTGGTTTTGGTTCTGGTTTCCAAGTCTAGGGCAAGCATCCCTATAATGTTCCGTGCTTCCACATTCATAGCCCTGGCCACGAACAGGCCTACCATTTTGAGCATTAGGAGCTGGATTATTTTTGGCAGGGTTGTTTTGGGTGGCAGGGGTTTGGCAAGCATTGGTGTAGTGTCCATACCGCTTGCAGTTATTACATTGGCGGCATGGTCTGTCAGGAAGATGGTGGTATTGACAAGTGTTGCAAAGAGGGTGGTTCCCGCCATACGGCTTCTTGGCTGGGTTTTGTGCTGCAGGTGGGGTGGTAGCAACCATGTAGTTCCTAGCCTTGCGCTTCCTGTTGCTTGAGGTCTCGAGCTTAACCTCAATAGCGGGCTGAGGAGTGTCTTTTGCAGCAGTCTTCTTGGTGTTCTTTCGAAAGAGAGTACCGTTCTTCACATGATTATCGGTGAGAGTAGCCGCCAGGCGTTTGGCTTCCTCCAAGGTGGCAGGATTTCTTCCCCATACGGTGTCCTGGATTTGCATGGGCAGACCACCGATATACTTCTCGATGGCTATAGGTAGGGCAGTGACTTTATGGGGCAACAACAAACTGAGCTCGTGAAAGCGGGTATTGTAAGCAAGGTTTTCCCCACTATCTTGAACAAGGGTTTGGAACTCGTCTTCCAGTTTCTTAATCTCATTACGGGGACATAACTCATCTTTCATAACCTCCTTGACTTGATCCCAGGTCATAGCAAGTGCAGCTTCAGTTCCTTGGGTGCGCTTTTCGGCCTCATTCCACCAAGTGAGTGCTCGTTTGTGAAGAACACTCATGGCGTAACGAACCTTAAAGTTATCGGGACACTCACTGTTAATGAAGGTATTCTCTATACCCTCGAACCATTGTAGAAGACCCGTAGCTCCTTCTTCTCCATTGAACTTAGGGGGATTACAGGAATTAAAGTGCTTAAGGGTGCAAGCTGGGAGACCATTCCCGTTTCCATTGTGGTTTCCATTACCGTTTCCGTTGCCGTTTCCGTTTCCATTACCGTTTCCGTTGCCGTTTCCGTTCATCTGGATGACTTGAGCCAGTAAGTTGGGAACCAGAGTCGCGATCTGCTGCGCCATTTATTGAGAAATGATTGCAGCCAGTTGGGTATCAACACCATTGTTGTTGTTGTTATTGTTGTTGTTGTGGTTAGTGTCGTGGTTGTTGCTACTTTCCTCTTGGTTTTCACCACTATTATTGCGAGTGCTGCGACGTGGAGGCATGATCTGTAAGAGACACAATGAAATGAATGAGATTATATAAGGAATGTAATCATTTATTCATTAATTAAAACGAATAAACGAAAACGTTGACTTATCAAAGATTCTAGATTCTAATAACATAATGAAGACATGCTTTAGCCTATAAGTGAACACTCATCCCGAGAATTCCCAGGTAGGCATCCGGGTCCCTCGTCTGATTGGGATATATGCGCAATGCCAGCCTAGACAGAAGGCTCAGAATACAGGTGTTCACCCTTCCAGATTGCACGTGTTCGTTATTAAAATCTAGAACTTCGACAAGATCTCAAGGTGGTTCAGGATAAACCTGAGGATTTTGTCCTATTAATCTAATGGTGGATCAGGATTGCAGCAGACGAATAAGAGTAATCACTTGTAGGCTTAGGGTTGTATAAGGCATAGGATAGGGATAAGATTAAGGAAGCAATTAGGGTTACAAGTAAGAGAAGCAAGTACTGTTTAAGTCCCTAAGGTTATAATCTAGATTATTTTCTAATAACCTAATTCCCTATAACCAAGGCTCTGATACCAATCTGTAACACCCCAACCGATGGCGGAAACATCAAGGTGTCACATAAGAATGAGTATACAGTAGCACATGGTAATCAAGTTTTAATTGAAATTAATTTAAAGTGCAAATATCCAAAAGTGAAAATACATAATGAGTTTTAAATGGAATTCTAATACATCAAAATAACCAAATAAGCATAGACTTCAATTTGTCTTCTCATGCTAACACTCTAGTCTTCACGCATCATTATTTCCCGTTGAGTTGTAAAAATGGGGGGGGGGGGGTCAACTAGAAGTTGGTGAGAATACATAAGCCATGTCAAGCAATTATGTTTAATAATAAAAGTTTAGCAATTCATATGTCTATCGTAAGTTTAAGTCTCCATGAATAAACATGAAATGTTGAATCGACATAATCAAACCTCCAACTAGTTTAGGTCCATCCCGTCATCCACGGTTCACCTTAATATTATGTTGGAACGATAACAATCACCCGCGCTCCCCATAAAAGATGGTCAACGAATCTAGGTGGGATTGTCAATCCAATAGATTTATTATTGAGTATCGACGGCTTGGCCATAGCTAATGATTATGTATTGTTGAAACGAGTCTAACTGTTGTTGTTGTTTAAATCATGAGGCATTAAAGTTTACAACTAGACATGTATGTAGAATTGCTTAAGTATAATGTTGCAAGTATAAAGAATTGCATAAACATGGTTACGTAAACTCACCTTAGCAAAGTATTAAGTCTCGAGAAAAAGTATAAGTGTAGCCCCAAAGTTGCCAAGTATTACCCTATGTATAAGGTAACAAATAAGTCTAAGTCTATCTAGTCTACAAGTATTTTCTAGGGTTTCGAATTGGGGATAAGTATTCGTTGGATTGATAAATAAAATGTTTTAATAAATAAGGGAATTTGATAAATAAATAAACAAAAGTCTTTTTGTAAATTTTAAATTAAAGATGGTCACAATATAAAGTTTTAAGTATGAAAATAATTTTTATAAAATTATTTTCTTAAAAATAGAACATTTTATCTATTTATTTTAAATTGTCAAAATATGAATTTAATATTTAAAAATATTAAAATTAAAGAATTATTAAATTAAAAATTGTATTTCTGTTCTAAATAAATAGAAATAATTTATATAAAATTTTGGTGCAAAAAATATTGAAAAATGAATTTATTATGATTTATTTATGATTAAAACTAACAAAAATTGATTAAAAATATCAAATAAATGATTTTTCAGAAATAAAAATCATTTCAGAAAAGTTTAATGTTATATAAACTTTGAATAATTTTTGTGGAAATTTATATAATCGTTTTGATATTTTTATAGAATTTTATAAATAAGATAGAATAAACTTTAATTATTTATTATATATAATAAATAATTTTTGGAAAACTAAAAATTGTATGTTAAACTTTTCTACTAGAATAACATAAAATATTTTTTGTAGAATTTATAAAAGAGTTTTAGTATTTTAAAACTAATTTTAAAAATATAAGAGAATATATATTTGGAAAAAAAATATTTTGTTGAAGCCGAGAATCGAACCCGGGTCTGGGACCGGTTCGGATTTTAATCACAAGCCCAGCCACCAACTGGGCTGGACCCTGAGAACGATTAAACTAGACTTGAAATTAATTATATAGTATATGTGGAATTGATTTATAAACCTTTTTTTAAAAGAAAAAAATAAGAGTCGTATAGAGTGGGACTCGAACCCGTGTGCTCTGTTTAGCAAACAACAAACACAACCACTTGATCTAGATCAGTGGTTGTGTTGGGTTTGTGTTTGTTTAAAATATATAACCATATCTGCACGTGTTCTTCCCCAATTCGAACTCAATCGTGCCCTGGCTTAACAATAATCCGATTTACACAACAATAACCCAATTGATCATAAGGTTATTGTTGTGTATAGGCCGATGAACAAAACCCATCAAAGAAGAACTACTTACAAAAGCGAATTCGTATGTAATGCTTAGTCAAACAGAAAGTCAAACACGCGTTGATTTGAAGCTTGAGAAGTGATTTAAAACAGAAATTGAAGAGGGAGAAGTGTATATCGGCGAGTAGAGAGTGAATTGAGAGGTTCAAGTTATAGTATGAGGCTTGGGTGAACGATTTGGTATCTTTGACTTGCTATGAATGTGATGACGCGTAAATTCGTGTAAAATTGGTATGTTTTTTACCACCATACAGCGTGTAATGGACGCGACAACAGTCAAGGCAATCACAATCATCCATAACAAGCATTAAACGCGTTTGTATGGGTTTAATTTAGGTAAATTGTTGTCACAGTTGACTTTCCTAGTCAACTATTAAGAACCTATACATTATATAATTAAAACGTGCTGAAGATTAATCAAACGTGTTGTGTAGACCAGCTGGTTGTGTTGCTTGGTGTTAGTGACCCGGCTATGGGCTCGGGTTCGAATCCCGGCCCAAGCCTTTTATTTTTGATAATTAAATCACATATATATATGTATAATATTTATATATATATAGCATAGTATTAGGGGTCCAAATGCGTCACGAAATAATTTTTAAAAGGCGATAAATGATGAAACTTGACGTTTTATTCATAATAATCGTAACGTACAAGTATTTTAATGCGAAATGTTACAGGTATCCTGTTGGTGATCATATTGATTATTATCAGTTTAATACCTCATACACATCTCATATAAGTATTCATGCAAGTTCATGTCAAATACATACCATATAAGACTCCAAATAGTCACGTAAACATCCCTTACACAATCTGCGTTTTCAGGGCAGATTGTACGCTGTGAAAAACGAATTATTTAAAATACTTAACGAACGAATTAAACTCCCAAATTTTTACTGAATATTCACTGGGATTCATTTGATAACCCATATTTTATTTTGTCTCACAACAAAACACAAAAATTATTAAAATTCATACAACACGGCTATGTCCAGAAAATTTCCACAGCAGGTCAGTTTAGTAGAAAAATTCCCAAAACTTGTGTATTGACCCAAACGAGGTGAATCCAATTGGAAAAGCCAAGTTTTTCCAATTTTGACCTACTGTTCAAATTTCATAACTTAACCCTTTGTAAATCTCGAGTTATGACCGTTTAAAGTTGACCCAATTTATAATTCCGAAAATCTGATATGACCTTTAAACTTAAAAAATCATGAATACATATCAATGCAAGTCCAAAACGCATGATTTTGGACTTTTTGAAAAGCTAACATCATAAGTTATGTTTTAGCATCAGAAAACAATCACATTACATATGTTAATCACCCTATAACAGCCCTACAATTCGTCACAATGAATCTGTCAGAAAATCAGAATTCTAATAACATGCTTCTCATGAACCCTAATCATCCACAATAGCCTATAACAATATAGTAAACCCATATTATCACAATCAAATCCATGTTATCAGAATTAAATCCATATTTTCACAGCACATTACTACTATCATAAAGCATGTAAGATTATACCTTTCAATGCAATGATCCTTAAAGCTCAAAGATTATACCCAAACTAACTTGAATTAGGGAGGAAAGTTGTTGGAAGATTGATAATTGAGAGGATTGTAGTGGTGATGGTTCACGGCGCAAGGAAGAGTCTAGGGTTTCTTATTTTTTTTGAACAATAATATAATAGGAATTGGATCATGGGCCTAGGTTATGGGTTTATGGGTCTTTTCTTGATAAACGGACCCGTTACAAGGTTTTAATCCCGAGAATGGTCCCGATAATATTAATCATACTAACTTATATGAAAACTATTGTTTTTATCATCTCATATCATATTAATCATGGGGTGCACATATTTCGCAGGGTTTACGTACTGATTATCTATTACTCATTAATTCACATAAACATGTAATTCACATACACATGTTAGTTCACATTCATCATCACTCAATTGCTCATATAATCATGCATGCTTGACAAATCACCAACGTTCGGGATACATGACTCGTGTGTGTGTCAAGACAAAGACTTTCCTAATTATAACGTACGTTAATACCATCTAGCATATGTTATTGTTCAATAACACATTCAAATGCCCTATTAACTAACCCTAGTTAAGTGTTTAGCCACATACGAACATGCAAGTTAACTAGAGTTCAGTTAAGGTAGGAACCTGAAAATGCGGGGTGTCACATAAACAAATTGGGGAAACGATTACACAAAGGTTCATCCGACAACCATCGATCCATCTAGAATACTATACTTCTACCCTGTCCCGTAACACCATGGTCTTCAGAAATTTTTTTTGCCTGCTTCCACGGTCTTGCCATAGTGAGCTTTGCTCGAATAAAACCCCATGATCTAGATGAATAATGGAGGCACCGTATCACTTTCCTCCATAGACTACTTACACCCGTCTTGAATGGCCAGCACCATTTTGCCAACATAGCGGTATTATTCTCCTTTAGTGAACCAATACCTAGCCCACCCAAATCCTTAGGAGTCGTTATCTTGTCCCCAGGGCCATCTCTAAGAATCCTGACAAATCTTTGGGCCAAAGGAGAGCAAAAAAACGGGCCCTAAAATAATTTTTTTTAAAATATATAAAAAATCTTAGTATGTATAAAAATGAATTCACCTGCGTGTTGCGGCATACCGGTTTAGATAAAATTAATAGGGAAAGATAGCTAAAACAATTTGTTACACACACGTTTGCACATCGAAACATGGTAAGAAAACACGTTCTAATGGTATATCTCTACTACATTATAAAGAGTGAGTAATGTACAAACATGTCCAACTTGGTAAAGTTAAGATGAGATGTGAAAAGTCATATGCTTCAACCCTCAAATGTCATATAAATCTTCCCCAAATTAACCTTCAATGCATTAAGATACTTGTACCATATAGTAAAGATAAATAAAGGTTTACCACAAGCTTCAAATAATTATACTCAACAAATATTAATTTTGCATTTTCTTTCTTTCTTTAAAATTGCATATGTTTATATAAATATATAGTGCCGTTCATCGTGAGAATTGTTGAAACAAATTACTTTATCTTTGCAGACAGTTAATGGTGGTACGAAGTGACGCATACACAACACCAAGTAGTATGGTACGTTTTGATTTTCTGTTGATAAGGTTTTTTTATTTTAATTATTTAATAAGAACGATAAGGTGCGACAGAGGACGCTGAAAAGAGTAATCATGTTGTAACGAATCTGGCAAAACGTTGACACAATCCGAAAGTGGATTGTATCCGCAAGTTCATCTTCCAGGTTAAAATTGAGTTGTTTATTAAAATAAATGTCTTGTTGATACTTGTTTACTTCTCTGTTTACTTGTTTATACTGATATCGAATGGTTGTGTTTTGGTTTATCTACTCTGTTTTGGTTTCTATACTCATATTTGGGTTTGAGTTCATGCTTGACAATACGTATCCATATGGTGGTTTGGTCTAAATTTGTGAAAAATTATATAGAAATATTTGGGAATAAAAATTATCAGGGCCGGCCCTGAAAATTCAGGTGCCCGGCCCGAGCTGTAAAAATCGTGCCCCTTAGTCTCAGCTTTAGGGCTTAACGAAATAAATAATGTAAACTAATTTTTAAGCTACGAGTAAAGTAATATCAAATTGATGAATCAAATTTTATTTCCCACTTAGGTTGTAGTCTAACAGTTGAGGGAACAAACCCTCCTGGGGGAGGTTGGAAGTTCGAATCCAACAAAGGGTGAAAATATAATTGGGTGAAAGTTTGGCAATTAAAAAAAATTGTTTCATAACAAAAATAAAAGTTAAAAAGGAAGTCAAACCAACCAGTAAAGCAAAAACAATTAAGTGTGAGCCATCTTTATTTCATCTTTTTCATCCTCTCTAGTCCTACACTCATTAATAAACCTGAAATTTTTTTATCAAACCATTTCATTTTCTTCTTTAATTCTTAACCTCTTTCAACATTTTTTTTACCTTTTGTTTTATATAAACTATCATTTACTTTGATTAATACTTGATTAATAATTTTGGGGCTCAAACATACAAAAATCCATCGAATTAAGGACATCACTGTTAATAAAACTTGAATTGCCGGAGTGTCAATGTGCCCCCGAGAAATTGGGCCCGGGCCGAGAGTCCTCCCCGCACCGCTTAAGGGCCGGCCTTGAAAATTATCTATGCTCATATTTGATTTTGAGAACAGTGTTGATGACTGAATTTTGATGATCAAAGAAGTTTATTTTCATATATAGTGAAATCTTTTTTTATACTTGGGTGTCCTGTGTACAAATCATCTATTAGATGTTGGAAGTTAAGGACATATGGTTGGACAATTTACATAGTGTGTCATGAAAAGTTATAAGAACGCATATGTTGGACCTAAAAAAAATATAGTTTCTTTTTAAAGTTTAAACAATGAAGAGAAATTGATTAATTTCATATACATCGTTTCGCATTCAAAGTCAATTACGTTTTTACACTTTTCCTACAACTTGGTGGGCTAACACGGCTACGCTTGTGCATTATTAAAAAAAAAATATATTTATCTTAACCGTCCCGCAACAACGCGCGAGTTTCCCACTAGTTTGGAAATTAAGGATAAGTCATCGTAATTTTAAAAAATCGTGATTTAAGATCAAGTAAAACCACCGTTACCTATCCGAATTTATTATACAAAAAAATATAGTTGAAAAAAAAAACAAAAATTCTTTCACAAAAAATGTATGTATGCAAAGGTAGTTGATTATTTGTATCGGGCCCTATAGAGGGTTGAGGGATATGGGTTTTCAATGAGCATCATGTATCATGATTATCTAATACATTAGTCACTTAATTAAAGAAATACTAAGGTGGTGTTTGTTTTTCTCCCAGAAGCACTTCTAACCTTTTTTGTTTGCGTCGCGTAGACGCGGGCAGACGTTTGGGGCGGACAGACTGTTTGTTTTTCGGAAGACATTTCACTCCAAAGGCTCTTCCTGACTTCTTCTTGGTGCAGACTTGGACCAAAGTCTTCTAAGGTCTTCAAAGGTCTTCTCCTCTTCTCTTCTTCTCACCAACCACCACCACCACCCACTACCACCACCACCACCACCACCGTCACCCACCCACCACCACCACCACCTAGCATCGTCCACCACCACCGTCCATCACCACCACGGTCCACCACCCACTACCACCACCACCACCCACCACCCACCACCATGGTCCAACACCACCACCACCTATCACCGTCCACCCACCACCACTACCACCACCCACCACCGTCCACCACCACTACCACCACCCACCACCCCCACCACCACCACAGTCCACCACCACCACGGTCCACCACTACCACCACCATCCACCACGGTCCATCACCACCACCACTGTCCACCACCACCACCCACCACCGTCCACCACCACTACCACCACCACCCACCACCACGGTCCACCACCACCACCACCTACCACCGTCCACCCACCACCACCACTACCACCACCCACCACCCACCACCGTCCACCACCACCCACCACGGTCCACCCACCACCACCACTATCTACCACCAGACTGCTGTAAAAACTCAGTTTGTTTAAATTTAAGTTTATTTCAGCAGCCTGCAGACGTTAACAAACAAACAGTCTTCTTCTTGCAGACTGCAGACCTTTGGTTCACCTCTTCTCCTGCAGATGTCTACAGATGTGATCCGTAGACTGCAGACCTTTTCCTGCAGAAAAAACAAACAGCACCTAAGTTATACTTAAATACTCAATGCTAATAATAAAAAAATGATAATTTTAGGAAGTGGAGTCTTCTGATCACATTTTTGCTAGTTGCTTGTTTGCTAAATGCTTTTGTGGCATATATTCGTTTTTGTTGGCGTGTCCATGCTTCCTAGCCTAAATTCGTTTGCTGAGAATTTCAGTGTTTCGCTAGTTAGTTTGGGTTCCAAACGATGGAGAAAGCTTGTCCGTATGGTGGATTGGTGGCCACGGCTACGACTTGGCAGATGGCAATACAATACAATACAAAATAGTGTGTTTAGCTACACTTCAAACTGCAATTCACAAGAAATCATAACTCAATAGCTATTCTAAAACATCGTTGACCAATTTGACATAAGACACCATATGTAACTGAAAATATATGTACCCGCACGTGCACACGGATCCACACCTTCAGACACGTTATCAGACTAGTAAAAGGAAGCTTCTAGAAGCCCACACACGATTCCTAGTACATGTCAGCTGTGAGCCGACAACGAAAGGGACGTGCATCCAATGAGAAGGATAGCAATAAATCCTCCAACGGTTATCAACCGTGTGGAGCCTGCGTGAGACATCTGTTATTCCCAAGGAACCAATCACAAGACACTTCCTAGGACTACAAATACTCTTCTCCCTTGGGGGAGAAGGGACATTCAATTCATTTACGAAAACACTTAGAGAATTATGTACAAGACTAGGAAAGAGATTATAGTTGAAACATTTGTATTCATCTGTAAACGAGTCTTGTGTAATCGTCCAACCGCATATGAATAAAATATCTCTTTATATTGTTCATCTACTTATGTGTTCAAACAGTGTTTCTTCATTTATGCCATCCATATTGAGCAATTTTGAACAATAAAATTTTTTCACCATTTCTTTCTTTCTGAAGCTATGAGTTCTCCACTACTTGGATTCCTAGGGAATACTTCAGCTGCTAGTGCAGCTCAGTTCAGTATGACTTAAACTCGCATCTTTGTACTCACATTCACAAGCATATATCATACACACATATATACTCACATATTTATATCTACTCTCTCTCTCTCACACACACGCACCCATACATATATTAATACACACATTCATCTACATGACTTACATATTGAAGGGATATGGTATCAAAACATCATAAATACCATATCATCGCCCAACTAAAACAGGCATCGTCTGGCGTCCATCCGGCTGTTTTACGTCGGCGATATACTTGGTGTCCGTCGGATGTCAGACGCAGACTCACCCGCCCGTTTTACGTCGGCGATACACCTGGTGTCCAACCGACGCCAGACATAAGCTTGCCCGCCCGTTTTACGACGGCGGGCCCGTTACGCTTCAAAGCTTCTCAAACAAGCTTGATGAAGCTTCATCAGCACGACTGGAAGATGCCTTCCTGGGCAACCTTGGGGAACACACCCCTGCCCCAGATAACTGTTCCTGACGCAACAGGCTACCCGCCAGAGTTCTCGACCAATCAAAGACTGCTTCCAGTCTGACACACAGAAAAGACAATGACGTGGCAGCCTCCCAGCCAAGATATCTCTCTGACACAAAGCTTTCTCAACTTGTCTCGAGTTTCAAGAAAGAGGATGATTACCCACCGCCCTCGGTCTACCAATAGGCGGACAACAGGTGTCCGCCGCCCACCAGCGTCCACTAAGCGGACGCCACGCGTACTATCGCCAGGACGGTAACATCCCCCCTTGCACTTTACTTTCTCCTTTTTACCAAAACCCACTTGCACCATTGGGCTTAGAGACTTGGGCCGGAAACTTAGAGACGCCTCTACCTGGGCCGGACCCCATCAAGGGTAGAGGATGGGCTGAAAAAGCGTGACGTCGAGGTACTACAAAAGGAGGGGCTCCTTCTCCTTTTGTTGGCATCCGATATTCACATACACTTTCATTCAAAGAAACTACGAACTCACTCGTATCTTTTTCAACCCCTTGTTTATTATACTAACCTTTAGAGGCTCGGCTCTTCTAATCGGTAGTCTCTTAAACTCCTTGGTCTTGTCCTTAGACCCACACATCTTTTATAAACACACCTCTTTATAAAATACAGTAGAATCATTACTAGGATTAGCCTCTATACAGTAATCTCGGATTCGTGTTTCTTCACATATACACACACATGTTGATGCACTTTCTGTGGACGTCACTGTCGAAAAGACTAGGGTTGAGTCTTGTATTGTATTACATGAGATTGTGGTGATCCATAAGGGCATTTTATGGATTTGTTGCATTTGTTAATATAGATCAATACATAAAGTCTTGGTTCGACCCATCGAAGGGGCGAACCTGCAGGTTCGACCTCCTTCAATAGGTGAATGTAGCTTTATGTGTTGTGCTATAAATAGCAATCTCATGTGTTGGTTTTCATTTGAAGATTTGAGTTTTGTGCTTTGAATGCTCTCAAAGGGGAGGTCATGCCTGACCTCCCCCGGCCCCGAGATAGATGTTTATCCTATTGATGACAGTGTTTGTAACCGTTTCTAATGCAATACGAATCTGTGATGACTTTGTTATCGTATATTTCTGTCTCGTCTCGAATCTTCCATCTGAAACCGAGTTGTTTTTGCGTAATCGATCCATGGATTCGGTTGTTAACCGGATTCTCAACTGGTATCAGAGCCGTGGTACCGATTTGAACGATCTAACAGTCGTTTGAATCAATCACAGCTCGATTTCATGATTTCAGACATTATAAATCAGTTTTTGATTGAAAGGTTGAAACCCTAGAAACCCAAGATTCTTAATTGAACCCAAAATCATGTGATTTTTCCATGTTTTTTTAATTCGAGGGTTAGGTTTTCATTTCCGCACCTTTCTGTACAAGTTTCATCATCAAATTCTAACAATCAGAGTGTTTATGGGCTGATTTGCTGAAAATATTGAAGAAGAACACGTTTTTCTGCAAAAGGTCGAATGTGCAGTAGATTTGACATACGAGAGGTCGAACGTGGGTTGTAAACGGTCGAATGTAGGTTTTGGAGGTCAAATCTGCTAATCTGAGTTGATAACAGAGGTTAAACCTGGAAGTTTTCCACATTCGACCTCACGACTGGTCGAATGTGGAATCTCAATTTTAGTCAGGCTTAAATGAACTTGGTTCGACCCAATCATGGTACATTCGACCTTACTAAAGGGTCGAACGTAGCTTTATTTCTACCTTCGAACCCTCTATATATGAAATGAAAAATTGGTATTTTTAGCGGTAAAAAAAACATTTCGATGTTGATGTCTACATAAATTGTTGAAGAAATGATGATGATGAAACGTTTTATTGTGGGGTAGTCATGAGAATAAACAGTGTGATAATAAGATTCAAATGATTATTATGGGCTAGAAAAATCAGATATATTTTTATTCCGCAAGATGAGAACAGTCAACCCAGTTCTAGTGAGATTGTAGGATCTTGTTCAAACAAAGTTGTTATTTACAAGCATATAAAGACCGAGATCTCAATGTTCCGGAAAGTAATGAGGGATCCCAGTAGGAGTCATGTGGCACGTAGATCCAACGAAAATTTCAAGGTTACAGTCCTGAAGAATTTCAAGAGCTATTGATAGACATTGTTAGGCCCCGTCGAAAACTTCAGTTTCTGAAACATTTCAAGTCCGCAATGGTACTGGTAGTTCCCGCTGAAAACTTCTGATTACTTGATCCACTCGTCTACGGCTAGTATTTTGTTGAACAAATGAAGTTACTCAAGAATATTCAAAGAGAAGAAAGTGTTAATGCAATCATAGTCAGCACAGATGAAGAATTTCATAGAATTTACAGTGTCCAAGTGGATTGTTTTGCATATAGTCACATTAGAGATGTTTAATTGGGTACTGACAGTTAGACTTCTCCAGTTGGTGTGAAGGGTGATGCAAAGGTTAAGTGCAGATAGAAGACGTAAATGAGTGGTGGTACCTACGTGTTACGTTGAATATCTGATCAGTCAGTATGGAATCTTTCTACCAGGAATCTTATCAGGCTGCATGTCAGACTAGTTGGATTGCGCGTGATGTACTTGGTCAAGATGACATTCATGAGTACTGATGCTATAAGACTGCAGTGCATTACATTGTCGACTTCACATTGGCATAACTAGGTGATCTGGTTGTAATTCAGCGATCGGTTGAGTTCGAAAATGATATACGTGGTCTAGCTGACTTCCGGCGTATTGATGCTGAGGGCATTACTTGTTCGGTTCATGAAGGATATTGTATTTCTACTCAATGCAATAGTGCATGTATTGAGGGGGTGACCTGTGATTTTAACTGTTGATATGCAAGAGACTTGTGGATTCGCCAGCAACGTCCAAGGGGGAGATTGTTGATGCACTTTCTGTGGACGTCACTGTCGAATAGACTAGGGTTGAGTCTTGTATTGTATTACATGAGGTTGTGGTGATCCATAAGGGCATTTTATGGATCTGTTGCATTTGTTAATATAGATCAATACATAAAGTCTTGGTTCGACCCATCGAAGGGGCGAACTTGCAGGTTCGACCTAAATGGCAAAGGTAGCTTTATGTGTTGGACTATAAATAGCAATCTCATGTGTTGGTTTTCATTTGAAGATTTGAGTTTTGTGCTTTGAATGCTCTCAAAGGGGAGGTCATGACCGACCTCCCCCGGCCCCGAGATAGATGTTTATCCTACTGATGACAGTGTCTGTAACTGTTTCTGATGCAATACGAATCTGTGATGACTTTGTTATCGTATATTTCTGTCTCGTCTCGAATCTTCCATCTGAAACTGAGTTGTTTTTGCGTAATCGATCCATGGATTCGGTTGTTAACCGGATTCTGAACACGCATACATATATTAATACACACATTCATGTACATAACATACATAATATACACTCATAAACATATCCTTTCCTGCCCTAGATTGAAATATCAATCACTGAATATGCTAGTACGCTAACAAATTAAACCCTAAACAGAAGATAAAACTATGTGAAGTAATTGTAGGTATCCCAAACAATTTTGGAACACATGTGATATAGCATAAACACTTTAAAATTCAACATAAACATTAGAAAACATTAACTCACCTTGTATGAAGTGATCAATCTCATTGGGTCAATCAAAATATAAGAAAATAGTAATATATGGAAGTTGAGTCGTCTACACAGGGAATTGGTGGAAAGAGTAGTTTTGTAACTTTAACTATTAAACTAAAACCTAATTACTTTGTTTTTGCTTTGAAATTTAGAAAATGAATTTGAAAAGTTGTAAACAATAATGAGAAAGAAGTAACCCCATCCGAGCTTCTGGTTCTAGGGTTCACCCAAACCTGGTTAAATGATAGGATACCACAGAGACATGGTTTTGTTGAACGATTCAAATCAAGTGATAACCAAACACAAGTTTTTAATAATAACTTGTACAATTCAATTACCAACCCACAAGTATCAATTACCCTCCCAATTATCAAACTGCTCACAATGCAAGAAAACCGAATGCGAATGATAAAAAGATAAGCAATTGCTACACAAATGAATTATTTAAATGATTTAACCCACAAATATTCTTCAAACAAGTGAAAAACAATCCAAAGTACCAAATAAAACAAGTTAAAGGGTTTCACAAATGAACCATACACCCGGAGGTGGTTACAAAAGTGTTTAACCACTCATCTTCGTCACAGGATCTTCAATGAATGATTGGAATGATGATTGCATCAAGGGATTGATTGGATTGAGGTTTGAGATGATGAAAAGTGTGTTTAGGAGGTGAAAAACGGCTAAGGTTCAAAGATTTTTCGTTTGGGGTTGAAGTTCTCTTTAAATATGGTAAAAATCCTTTAAATTCGTAACTATCGCGACCCCCGGCGCAGCCCCGCGCCCCACCCAGCGCAACCCTGCTCAGTGACCAAATACTTGCTGACCCGCTCTAATTTTAGCGCATATCAGCGCTGATTATTTGAGTCTGGCGCAGCCCCGCGCCTCCCCCAGCGCAGCCCTGATCTGGTTACTGATACGTGCCCGTTTTTGCCATAAAATCTTCATAGAACTCCGTTTTCTTCGATTCTTGCGGCCACGTCTTCGTATTTCAGAGCTCTATCACATCATCATTTAATATCTTCATTTAAAAGCCATTTGGTTTCTCCAAAATTGCATCCAATCCGCTCCAGCTACCTGCAATCCAACTCAAACTCAAAGTAACCATGTTTTATGATATAATTCACTTAAAAACACATAATTAACTACATCTTAACATGGCAATCTACCCTCTTATAATGAAGCTCCATCTCTAAAGTCCTATGATCTGCAAAATCTGATCCTAGTCCAGACTTCAAACTTCTGCATATGAACCTTCAAATGAGCACAAATCTTTTCAAACAAATAAAATATTCCAGTAAAGCCATCATTTGAAAAATCCTGCAAGTAAACCGATCACAATCATTAATATCACACTTGTTTTTATAAAAATTAACACAAAAATGTGCAGTAAACCTTCAATTTGATATGTGATAAATGTTGCTACAAATCCAAATCATGAATAATTAGGTCTAGTAGAAATAACTATAGTAACGAAGCAAAATTACCTGAAAATTCAACCGAAACAGTTCTTCAAACCTAAATACCCTAACTCTGTATGAAAGAAAAAAAATATATTTCTGCTTCCTCTCGGTTTTTGAAAACTATGAGCGTAGAGAGGTGAATGAGAGGAGAGAGAGAGAGAGAGTTGTGACATATGGATTCGCGAATGCAGATGGAAAATTAACCCTGCAGATCTATGGGGGTGGGGGTGGTTATATTACTGCACAAATCAAACAAATTAACATCGATGACTAACAATAATCAAACAAAAACTTAGGCAAAATCAGATATACGTACCAATTGGCTTCATAATCGAAATTATTCATGCAGGTAGAGGTGGCAGATTCTTAAGCCAATTGGTGAAGGGGTCTATAAAGGGTTTTTTTATTCCAACATTGAAATCTTAGCCCAATCTATACAAATCAAATTTTAATCCGATACATTGTTCCTTATTGTTGGTTGGGAGGCAAAAGAAGTACCATTGTGTAGAACATAATCAACCCCATTTTGAAACCCTAAATGAAATGGTGGTTGCAGAAGTGAGTAGGCAATTCAATTGATTTGTGGGTAGGGTGAAACATCAATGGTAGAATGCCATGGCTGTAAAATCACGGTTGCAACAATGGTATAAATATCAATTTCCACCATGAGCCCTCTGAATTTTACCCAGCCAAGAGTGGTAGACGGAGAAGAACGATCAGGATGGACGATGCATTCATTAGAAACAACTGAGAACATCATATAGGAGTTAACAATTGTGTCTACCCATGTCCCTGTTTTTAAGGAGTCATGCTCCACTACTGTAAGGAGACCCAATAACTCCTAAACTGTTTATGAAAAAAAAAAAACTACTAAATTTTGGACATAACCACCAGTTTATTGTGGCTAGGATTTAATTTGAAAAATAACCATCGAATTTGGACGAACAAGATCATCTCAAAATCGGTTTTTTTTTTTTTTTTTTTTTTTTTTTGTAAAAAGTGACGGTTACACACCTGATGAAGAATAGTATAATAACTAGTAGTGAGCTCCCCGCGTTGCGGGTGGTGGCCGTGAAACCATGCTACCAGTGTTGTAGGATGGAGGCATAAAGTCGTGCTACTTAAACGCGTTAAATGACAAAACACTAAGTTATAAGGGATGTAAAAAAACCATTAAGGCGCTAAAAGACAAAATAGAAAAGTTTGGTGGCTAAAATGTAAAAACCGAAACATTACTATTGCCTAACATGATGGCATTTAGTATATACTAGTAGAGTGCAACCGTGCTACGCACGGGTTGCGGGGGATATGCACCGCTATTCTACCGCGTGTTGCGCGAAGGTTGCTGGAACTGGCTGCAATGCAACTTTAATAAAGTTGGGTGAAATTCTAAAAGGTAAAAGTTTTGTGGTCAAATTGGAAGAAACGAAAGTACATAAGTTAGTGGCCAAATTGTTTAGTGGCGAAACTGTAAAAAAAATAAAGTACCAAATTGGAAAAGCAGAACGTAAGAAAGTTAGAGGCCAAAGTGAGAAAAATCTAAAAGCTAAAAGTTTGGTGGTCAAATTGGAAGAAAAGAAAGTACATAAGCTAGTGGTCTAATTGTTTAGTGGCCAAACTATAAAAATATAAAGCGTGTTAAATTGAGAAAACAGAAAATAAAAAAGTTAGTGGCCAAAGTGCAAAAAAATGAAAACTAACTATTAATATATAGAGTAATAGTAATATCATGTATGTTCCTTTCGATATACATAAGTGTGTAATGATCAACTAGGTGTATAAACATACGCGCGTTGCGCGTTTTTCGTATTTGTTTTAAAAAAACAATGTTTCAAACCAGTTTCGAACCTGAGTATGTTTATAAGCAAAGTGAGCAAATAATAAAATATGTTTTTTGTATGTTTGGACAATCTGCGACAGGTGTTATTTGAGTTGTCGAACCAAAGATAATCAAAGCTGGGTGAACCAACTTGTTGGTGTAGTTATCTGGAGTAATACACGCGTAACTTTCGAGGCGATAACAGAAATTCAGTGCTAATTTTGGTTCCACTACACTTCGATTGTCACCCTTTGCCATCGCTTGTAATTCAAAACGCTTGGTGTAAAATGTCGTGCTAGTAAAAAATATGTATGATTCAGCCGTAATAGACGTGTAATGTTTTAAACCTGCACAAACATAGGTGGAGACTGAAGTAAAGCAGATGTTTGTTTATCAAACTTGCATAAAGAGTAAAATGCGTAAACAATAAATAAGGTAACCAATAAAGCGCCTAAATTATGAATCGGTGAAACTGTGAGTTGTGTAAGTAATAAAATGCGTAAATAATAAAGCGTCTAAATAGTAAATGTCTATACAACAAATCGTGTAAACTATGAAATGCATAAAAAAACGCGTAAACAATAAAGCGCCTAAATAATAAAACACCAAAACAATAAATACCCAACAAAGGAATGCGACAGCCTAAAAGGTGTAACTACGTGGACACTTAAATGTGCAGGCGCCTAGAAGGCATGGCATATGATGTGGGTCAAACTATATGTGCAGGTTGATGTATGATGGCTGTTGCTGAACAACAATTACCTATATTCCTCTCTATTTTTTTGAATATTATTCATATCGTATATAACAACTAAATAAGTAGAACCAAGCTCCAATTTATGAGGGTATGGAATGTATTTATGCATCTAATCCAGGCTTGATTTGTCTTTTTAGCATTTCCTGTTTGTGATTTAATTTATAGGGCCTCTAAAGTTGACCAAAACCATCTCAGCTGAGATGGGCATATTATAATCTCAAAAAATAAGTGACCAACTTATTTAACTAAACATATACAGCATCAATAGCATACAAACAACTATAGCAGAAAGGCATTGACATCATAGGTTAATGCATAACTTTACAAACAGGTAGTTACTAATGTGTATAAACATACGTATATATTCCTATAGATATGTACGTTTATAGATTGGTATATATGCATCTACGTGTGTAGACAAATATACAAATATGCATACCAAGTAAGGATCAATCAAGAGCTTGAATATTTGTAAGAGCCAACAAAAATTGGTATTAGACTCATACAACTCATCATTTCAATCAGTTTACACTTATATATATTTACTGAAATATTTATTGATGGCTTTAAGGATTTAAGACAACAAAATCTCAAGTACTGTTTTGGGGCATCAAGATGCACACAAATAAAAATGTAAATTTGTGAGACTTATCCCAATGAAGTAAGTTTTAAAAACATTGCACACACTTTAGTGAAGATATGTAATTGTGAACCGACTAACTTAAGTGATTCGGTGCAGGTCCGAGACGGCGTGTTTGAATGGGGTAGCGGCGAGTGGTCGTCTCGGAGGTGGTCATGATCAGGTCGGCGGTAGGCTTGGGTGATAGATTCCAATACATTTGCTAACCTATAAGGCAAGAGCTGTTTATTGTTTAAGTAAGTTATCTGGCATCAGCAGAAATTTAAATTTTTTTGTGACAATAATAGCAGGTGGTGTTGACTACAGTATCAAAAAAAGCCTACAGTTGTTGGTGTTCAGGGGGTGTGGAAATTATTTGACAAGGGGCACAATCGCCTATGCGAATCAGGTAGGTAAATGCCTATACGTGTTCAGAAGCAACATAAAAATGTCTGAGAATTGTCGTGCAAACTTATAAGGAAAGAGTTATTCGTGGTTTCAGTGAGTTATATGGCAGCAACAAAAGTATGTATTTTTTTGGGAATAATAGCAGGTGGCGTTGGTTATAGCATCAATACACGCGTATGGTTGCTGGTGTTCAGGGGATCCGGAAGCTATGTGACAATGGGCACAAGCACCTATACCTCTCTATCTTTGTAACTTATAAAGCACAGATTCACTCAGTGGCTTCAAGGATCAATTTAATGATAAAATATTTGCTATTTAATCTTTCAAATCACCTGAGACCACATGAAGACATAATTGCAACTGTTTATGTACATGAAACCTATGACAGTAGTGTACGTGTAAACAGAACAAATACATAAATGGGGATTAACAGAGGTAAAGTATCATGTTTTACAAAAGTTTTATGCATTACATACCTCTCGGGCAACAAAAAGACGGGCCAAGTGGGGTGGGTTAGAGATGAGAGTAGTGGTTGTTTTGGTGCGGGTCAGTTGGGTTGACCCGAAACACTTTTTGTGCAATTTTGTCTGAATAAGTAGTGTATCGAATGTGATTACAAGCATTATAAGAATTCTCCTTTTTTCTAATAAAACGATATAGACGGTTTTATGCTATAAGAACACATAAAATTTCCATTAGCCGAAGGAAGTAATTATGACATAAATGATAAATCAATGGTAATTAATTAATAATCAATGGATCAAGCTAGAGAAAAAGGCAACTAACCTCTCTAAACCTGATGATGTTAGGGTGTCGAAGCGATCTGTGATTTATGATTTCTCGAGCAACATTCTCATCAATCTACAACCAAAAAACAACACACACCCTCTTGGAATTCAGCCTATAGGTCAGTCAATATCCCAAGTTATAAACAAATAAATGAATAATAACACAAAAAAAAAAAAAATTATATTAAAACTAACCAAAGGCAATCAATCAAGAGGCCAATTGTTAATTCCGAAGTTTAAAAATCAATTATAAGCAACAGAAAGTCTGAAATCATTAATCAATAAATTAAAACACTCACTAGGTCTTAAAAACCTTAAAATAAAACGACTTGTAATGATTCCTATAGGCTTCGCGTCTTCCACCGGTGCTTCTTCCTACTCCTCCTCATTTATCTGTTAAGTTAATACTTTTTCCAGAATGTTCAAAACCATACCTAACCTGGAAATAAGAAATAAATAAAATAACCTCAGACATACAATTTTGGTATACCCATTAAGTAAAACAATTGTTAATTGCAAAGAACTCATCTCCAAATCCATCATATTTTAACTAAAACAACTAAGCATGTAATCGACGATTCAACTGTAACCTCAACTTTCAAATATACAAACATCATACACTATTTCCCTAGATGTATTGCAGCCAAAGCGAACCAGCCTGTCCGTCCATTTCCATCAACCGGATTCATCACACACCCTGAAATGCTCAAACAAACACTTAAAACCAACTCTGTCGACACATCATTCGCTCACAACCTACACATTTCAAACCAAACGGCTAACACAACTCCGACGCATTTCTAGAAAAAATAACCAGAAACACCATATGCTCTCTAAATTCTAAAAGGCGCAATGTCATATTGAAAACAAACTACCTATAAAACACACACGTTACTGACAAAACTATTCGCTTTTTATGTCGAAACCTCAACCACGGACCAAGCGGATTCATCAAATGTCCTAAAATACTTAAAAAACACCTAAAATTCCTTTCTTGAAACGCCATTTGCATGTCTATTGGTGGGGAACTTTCAAATGAATATAAACTAACCATGTAATCGACGATTCAACTATAACCTCAACTTTCAAATATACAAACAACACACACTATTTCCCTAGATGTATTGCATCCTAAGCGAACCCACCTGCCCAACCATTTCCATCAATCGGATTCATCACGCGGCCTGAAATACTCAAACAAACAGTTAATACATACTCTGTTGACACGTCATTCGCTCACAACGTACACATTTCAAACCAACGGCTAACACAACTCCGACGCATTTCTACAAAATCTAACCAGAAACACCATATGCTCTCTAAATACACATGTTACTGACGATACTAAGAACTCCTGTCCCTGTACATTTAATCTCTACGTGTACATCTTTCTACCATGGACCAGCGACCAACCGGATTCATTAAACGTCCTGAAATACTAAAAAAACACTTAAAATTTCCTTACTTGAAACACCATTTGCCCAGAACCTACATAGTTAAAACCAAAACGCTAACACACTTTCAACACATTTGAAACAAAAACTAAACGGCACTTAAAAAAAGCTAAATAACCACATAAAAAAAGCTAACACACTTTCAACACTTTGGTCACTCCAATGTTATTGAAATAAATACATATGTAGTTTAATTATGATGTAAAATGAATATGATTGAAATAACTAATGTTTATCATCTTAATTTGCCCTAGCTAAAATTAAATAAGAATAACTTAATTTATAATTTCTCTTACTCTTGTAGTATTGTCATACACAAATATTAAAAAAAAAAAAAAAAAACCCTCAAACGACTTAAAAATAACTCAAACTAACAACAGCATATTCTCTAACAATCAATCAATAAAATCAAAACAAATAAGACACAAAAACAACACAAAATCACAAGTCATATAATCAAATAAACAACTTACATGGAGATCAGGGATGTAATCAGTTAAGTGAGGCACATCTTCTAGAACATAGCCTACTTCCCCTGTTACAACTTCACTGTTGTCGGTTATCACCACCACCGTCGTCGACACGTTCTTACCAAAACCCACATCGGACACCAACCCTTTCGTCAGAAAAAGCAACCCAACTCAGATCCATACTAATTTCAGACGGGTCTAAACCAAACCTTTCGTTTCTTCATATCTCTTGCAGGGACTTGATGTGTTGGTGATTGTTTGTAATGTTGAGTGTGTCGTGTTTGTGTTTGTAAGTAATCGCTGGATTGTGCAAGATAACAGAAGAAGTGTGTTGTGGAAATTAGTGGAGACAGAGGCGGTGGTGTCTGGTGGTGAAGACAGAGGAAGTGTGTTGTGGAAATTAGTGGAAGGATGAGCTGTGGAGGTGGAGAAAGGGAAATTAAGACGCGTGGACTGCTGAGTAGGGAATGTGATAAAAAGACCTCCAGAAGATGCAATACGTGTAGTGCCAGGAGATAAACCGATGGACCCCAATTACTGAATTACCCCTCATTAGAGAGAAAATTACAAAGATGGCAGAACCACTATGGACATTTTGAAAAAAAAAAAAACATGGAGCAAGGCTCGAACCGGGGACATGCCTGTTGTATAACAACCCAAACACCACTGCACCAACCATCAGTTTTGATATTATAATTAAAACATTAATATTTAACAACAATGAATAAATAAAAATACATTAAAATTACTGTTCAAATCCATTGGTAAATTAATATAGTCTAATGCAACAGACACAAACTAAAGAGAAAAGAGTAATCATTTGAAGGTTAAAAAGATATTGATAACCATGATGAGTTATACAAATAATAAATATCATACCCGTCATTATAAGGTCACTTTTGTAGTTTTGTATACATACAATACACACAAAAATGCACAATTACACATGTATGTATGCATAGTTAATACGTACCATAATCAAGTGATAATAACACACCACCAAAACATCAACACAAACTATCATCCATGATTAATCCTCTTCACCAATTAACCCACCTAAAATCCTTTCAATTTTATCCTCCCTCCTCACCCCTTCTCACACACACCAACCCCCCCCCCCCCCCCCCCCCACACACACACACACACACTCAAAAAAATCATAGCAATGGTTACCCTAACCCACCGGAAACTCCTCCAATCACAAGATCCCAACCAAAACTCAACATGTTCCGATTGCGGTCCAACATGCCGGTACATATGCAACTACCCCGATTTCTACTGGCCACCGCTACCACCACCAACACCTCCACACACCACCACCACCCATATATCACCATATGTCATAATAATAGCAGCCTTACTAGCCAGTGCATTTCTCTTCTTCAGCTACTACCTCATCATGGTAAGATGCTCAACCCGTTTTCGACGTGCCCCATCCACACCAATCTCCACCCAAGATCAAAACTTCACTAACCAAGATCACACGTTAGAACTAGAACTTGATCATCCCATTTGGTACATCAACACCATTGGCCTCCAACCATCAGTAATCAACTCCATCACCATCTTCAAGTACAAAAAGCTCGATAACTTAATCGACTGCACCGACTGCTCTATTTGCTTAAATAATTTCCAAGATAATGAGACTTTAAGATTACTACCCAAATGTAACCATGCATTTCATATTCCATGCATTGATACGTGGCTAAGTTCGCATACAAATTGCCCGCTTTGTCGTGCTGGCATATTGTCTGCAGTTTCGAGCTCGAATGATCACAATATTTTTTCAACTATGGATGGATTAAATGATGAAAATATACATACCCAGATGGGGAATTCGGAGAACAATGATGTTGTTCCAGAGATTGAGAATTGTGATGATAATGAAGAGCTGAAAATAGAGTATGATCACTCAGTTATGGGGGTAAGAAGATCGGTTTCTATTGATTCTGTTGGGGAAATTGGAGGGGTTTCTAGTGATTCGACGGTTGATATTGTGGTTTAGACAGTGGAAAGATTTGAAAGAGTAGATATGGATTTTGTTTGAAGGTTAGAAGTGAGTGTGTTTTTTCAAGTTTTGTAAATCAAGATCATGCATTGAAGATGTTATATTTTTGGCAGTAATATGAATGGATGTTTTGTTTTTGGTATATAAGGGTGGCCGGGGCGTTCTCCGCAACTTTGCTGACCCCATCCAATCCCCTTTGTCATGTCAAATTCACATTTAAAATCATTAAAATATCTATTTGCCGATCCGTTAAGATTTTGGTGGAAGCAGACGGGGTGGCAGCGGTGTTTCCGCGTGACAATTTAACCGTGCCACTTGCCGTGGAGTGCCACGCCCCCTAATGTTTTTCAAACGAATTAGTAAAAATAAAATGAAAATCAATAGGATAGGGTTGCGATGGGTGGGTAAGGTGGCTGGTCGTACTCGGGACTCGAATCGATCGGAGAGGAATCAGAGGTGGGAGTCTAATGTTTGGTTCCGATCACTGAAACTTTGAGGTTGGTGGTCGCTTTCGAAGGTAGGTTTGCTCTCTAAACAAAAAGAAGTTGTTTATTAAATAAACATAATTGTGTAATTTAATAATAAATAACGAAGGTTTGAGCACTTTAGTACTTTAGGTTATGTGAAATGTTCGGAAAAAAATTTGTCACATAGATAGTGGGTGTTTCCACATTTACTAGACATATGATATGGTCATGTAGAGAGGGAAGTAATAATAAAAATTTAAAAATGAAATTATGAGTTGGAGATAAATGATTGGTTGGTATATTAACTAATAGTTAAAAAAAAACAGATATTGAAACAAGAACATGTCCCATGACTGCAAGGGCAATTCTTTTAACTGCGGAGACAGGCGTCTGACTCTACCGAATTTTTGCTCAGAAGTTTTGATTATATAGTATTCGTATAAATTTTTTTTGGTATATATGGTTTCAACTCCCGAAATTACTAGTGACTTCCGACCCCCGAAATTTCGGGTCAGAATTCGCCACGGCATAACTGTCCACACAATCGCTATCTCCTTGGATGGCAAGCTCCCTCACACCGCTTCTCCACCAATAGACACATAGCCCCATATGTTCCAATTTAAGTGTCAAATCTTCGAATTCGAACAGTGAAGATAAGATGAAGAGAAAATGGCCAAAATAGCCCCTTGACCGGGGATTTTGCATAAATAGCCCTCTCCACCGTCTTTGGAGAGACGGGACACGGTTTCCAAAAGGGCTGAACCGTCTTCCGAGATCCTTTGGTTTCCAACCAGTAGCAACCCAACACGTGGCGGTTACGATCCCGATGTCTGCCACCCGGCTCCCGTGGCGGCTTGAGACGTGTCAGGGCCGCAAAGCCGTCTCCGGTGGGGTCCCTGAGACGGTTCACCAATGGCTCAAGTTAAGCCGTCTTCGGCTCGGCTTAGCCGATTCCGTTTTGGCTGAACCGTCTCCAGCCATTAATTAATTTATTATTTTTTTTTCAAATTTTGTTTGGGTATAAATATGTAGGTTTGGTTGAAAAAAAAAACACATTTAAACACTTCTTTGAAGTATCACTATCATCTCTTTGAATTAATCCAAGCCAAAATATTTTACCAAATCAAACAAAATCTTCTCAAATGTTTTTTTCAAATTTAGTTTGATTATTCGACGTGTTTTTGAGCTTCAGAATAGCCGAATATTTTTTCGGTTAAAATTATGGCACTTTTTAAACCTAAGCCTTTGGGATTTATCTAATCCCATTCTATGGAAAGCTTCTGCTCCGAAGCCTTTCACCCATTTTCTTTGGCCCTAAAAGCCTTTCACCCATTTTCTTTGGCCTTAAGTTGATGTCCAATCACTTGGGAAGACATTTGGAGCGAAAGGTTGAAGTGATGGATAGGTTTCGGTCGGAGTTAGTGAGAAGTAAAGCGAAAAAGGCTTCGGTTGGATTGTTGTTACATCTACATAATACTACTTGGAGTGTTGTTGCATCCTTTAGGTTTGGGTCTTTTTTCAGTGGATGTCCTTTCGCGTTTCAGTTGACGTGATTCTTGCTTAACGACCTAAAATCCTTACACTCACTGTCCTAAGGGCCTAACTTGGTTAGTTTTTAACGTTAAGTCTAGTCATGTGGGGGGCACGTGAGGGTATATTCATCAATTCATCTACCCATTTCCCTCCCCCCTTTTCTTCTATAAAACCCTTCATAATGTCAGACAAAATCATAATCCACCTTCTACTTTATCGATCATCTTCTTCTTCACTTCTACTTCACGATCACAACAATGACTTTGGAGGATGGCTGGACCATACGACGACCAGGGCTTAATGTTGATCTCAAAGATGTGTACTGTAAGTTGTAACCTAGGTTTTTTGATATTGTTGATTTTGCTATTGAATGATGTATAAAGTTCAAATTTTTAAAATTTTGTAGTTGGAATGCCCCATTTCTTCAGTATAAAGCTTCATCATGGTGGTAGATTGACTAAAAGTCCAGGTCGTGAGTATGTAGGTGGTACGATTGACTATATTGACTTCTGTGATATTGATATGTTCTTTGTGCATGAAGTTTCTTTAATGATAGGCCTGTTAGGATACTCTGTTGTTGATCATATTTATTACTTTTTCCAAAATCCTGAAAAAAATTTAGATGATGGTATTGAAGACCTAACTTCTGATCAGGATGTGTTTGTAACACCCCAACCGATGGCGGAAACATCGGGGTGTCACGTATTGATGATTGTTTTCAGTAGCACATGGTATAATATAAATTTTAAATAATTTATTCAAACATAATATCCAAAATGTGAAATAATGTCTAAGAATTCAAATACATAACATCAAATAATAACTTCAAAAACTTCAAATAAACTTCAAGATAAATCCTCATGCTAACTCAAGCCTCAGCTTCATTGTTACCTGAAACATGTTAATTTTGAAAGTATTTTGGGTCAACATAAGTTGGTGAGAATTACATAGGTTTTTGATGATAAAATGAATAAAATGTTATGCAATTCATGTGTCATGTTAATCTAGCCCATATGTGAGAACATATTAGAAATAAATCGAGTGCATAATCAACCCTGTTGACTGTTATAAAATAATACATACCATACACTTATGGTCCCAATGAATATGTTATGCGATAACAAACACCCACGTAACCTTGGTAGGAGGCACGTATCCGGGTGGGATTGTCAGTCCAATAGATCTATCAATGTATACCGTCGGCTGATCAATGTTAATGATTATGCTAGAATGGTGCTTACTCTAATCATGCTCAAGACAATATGCAACATAGAAAACACATAAACACATTGATGATTGAATTGCAATGAAAAGTGTTATAACATGTTTCACCCCAAAAGTGGTGATAAAAGGGGCTATGTAAACTCACCTTAGCAAATGTTAACTTGTTGAAAAGATATGATAATTGTGTTGCCCAAAGTGATTCCAAATATTACCCTATAATGAGGTAATATATAATAAGTCTAAGTCTAATAACTAATATGTGTATCCTAGGGTTTCGATTTGGGGATAATCAATTGTTAAATTTAATTTAAAAATGTTAATTAAATAAAGAAAATTGGATAATTAATGAAAAATAGTCTTTTTATAAAGTTTGAATTTTGAATGAGTACAATAAAGTGTTTGAAGCAATAAAATAATTTTTATAAAATTATTTCATTTAAAATAGATTTTTAAATCTATTTATTTATAAATAGTCAATTATTAACTTTAATAATCAAAAATACTAAAATTAAAGAAATCTTATTTTAAAAATCATATTTCTGTTCTAAATGATTAAAAATAATTTGTATAAAATTTTGGTGCAAAAATGATGAAAATTGGATTTAATATGATTTAATTATGATTAAATCTAACAAAAATTGATTAAAAATATAAAATAAATGATTTTACTGAATTAAAAATTATTTCAGTAAAGGTTGACTTTATAAAAAGTCAGGATAAATTTTGGAGAATTTAAATAAATTGTTTTGATATATAAATGGATTTTTATAATTATAATAGTATAAAAATGATTTAATTATTATAAATACTAAATAAAAGAATTTCTGAAAAATAAAAATTGTAAATAACACTTTTATATCAGATTAAACAAATATAATTTTTTTAGAATTTATAAAATAGTTTAGGTATTTTAAAAAGAATTTAAATGATTAAAAGGATTTATATATATATATAATTATATTGTTTGCTCAAAAAGAAGAGAAAAGGAAAGAATGCCAAAAACCCGGTCAGAGCCGGGACTCGAACCCGGGTGACCCCTGTGGAAGACCAGCGTCACAACCACCTGGCCTAGGCCGGTGGTTGTGAGATCTTTAGTTTAAAAATAAATAAATATGCTATGCCTGAATCAGTTTATCCCCAAATTACCACGACGAACCCTAGATTTATAATTGAGCAAATCAGACAACTATAGCCCGATTATTGTTAGGGCTAATGTTGTCTGATAGCCGATGAACATAACCCACAAACTTAATCGTACTTACAGTGTGGTATAGATGTTATTAGTCGGGTCAATGAGAAAGTCAAACCACGAACAAATAACAGCGATCAGAGCAGTTTAAGAGAGAAATAGAGATTGAGAGAGAGTTGTGAGCGATTAGACAAGGTCCAGAATGCCTCAATTTATACTAGAGGATTAGGGTTAGGGTTAATTAGAAGGTTGACTTTCCTTTTAATAAAACGCGTCAAATTTGATTATTAGGGCAACGATTGCCGTGTTTTTGATGTGTAAACGCGTTGGATTGGGCCGGTTAATACACGAATTAGCCAAAAATATAACAATTACACGTTCAATTGATGGATTGCACACCAAGCTATCCCACAGTTGACTTTTCTTGTCAACTGTGGGGATTTAAACGCGCGTATAAGATTAATGTTTATCCGGGTTTATAACAAGAAACTGGCTAGCCCAGTTGGTTGTGCCCATGAGTGTGTTAGTGTGGCCGGCCTTTGGCGCGGGTTCGAACCCCGGCCAAGGCAAATCATTTTTTTGATTTAATTATACCCTCACACACATATATATAATATTATATATAGTATTAGGGTTCCATAAATGCGACAAAAATAATAAATGCGAAGGTAAATAAGAAACTTGACGTTTTTATTAATGTCGATGCGTAACGTACAAGTATTAAATGCGTAATGTTACAGTCTCCCCTACTTTTAGGAACTTCGTCCCGAAGTTGGAGTTGGAGATTCTGGTGGAAAAAGATGCGGATACTTCGACTTCATCTGGTCTTTACGTTCCCAAGTGAACTCTGGGCCTCGTTTAGATTCCCAACGAACCTTAACGATCGGAATACGACTGCGCTTGAGTTTCTTGACTCCAGTGTCAACAATCTCGACGGGTTTCTCGATAATGTGCATGCTTTCATCAATTTGCACATCCTCAAGAGGAACATGAAGGTTCTCATCTGCTAAGCATTTCTTGAGATTCGAAACATGGAAGGTCGGATGAACATTGCTTAGCTCAGGTGGAAGCTCAAGTCTGTAAGCCACTTTCCCAACTCTGTCAAGAATTTTGAAGGGGCCTACGTATCGAGGAGCTAGTTTTCCCTTTCTACCGAAACGAATAACTCCTTTCCAAGGGGATACCTTAAGTAGCACAAGGTCCCCAACCTGAAATTCCAAGGGTTTACGACGTTTATCAGCATAACTCTTTTGGCAACTTCGAGCCTTGAGAAGATTATCCTGAATAAGCTGGATTTTGTCTGTGGTTTCCTGGATTAGTTCGGGTCCAGTAATACGAGCTTCACCAACCTCGGTCCAACAGACAGGAGAACGACATTTCCGACCATAGAGTGCCTCAAAAGGAGCCATGTTAATGCTGGCGTGATAACTGTTGTTGTATGAAAACTCAACCAAAGGAAGATGAGAATCCCATGCGCCACCAAAATCGATGACACACGCCCTGAGCATGTCCTCAAGTGTCTGGATGGTTCGTTCAGTCTGACCATCCGTTTGAGGGTGATAAGCAGTGCTCAGGTTCAACTTGGTACCCAAAGCATCTTGTAGAGATCCCCAAAAGTGAGAGGTGAAACGACCATCGCGATCAGAAATAATGTCCAAAGGTATACCGTGACGACATACGATTTCACTTACGTACATCTTTGCCAACCTTTCCACAGAATACTTCTCGCGAATAGGTAGAAAGTGAGCTGACTTGGTCAAACGATCGACGATTACCCAAATACTGTCAAAACCTTTGGGTGTGCGAGGGAGTTTGGTGATGAAATCCATAGCTATGCTTTCCCATTTCCAGACAGGAATCTCTGGTTGTTCAAGCATACCAGATGGTCGTTGATGTTCAGCCTTAACCTTGGAACAAGTGAGGCATTTTGCGACGAATAGAGCAATGTCTTTCTTCATACCAGGCCACCAATAAGAATAACGAAGATCTTGGTACATCTTGTCAGCTCCAGGATGAATAGAATAACGAGACTTATGAGCCTCGTTCATGAGAAAAGTACGAAGATCATCACGGTCGGGAATCCACAGTCGATTAAGAAAATAAAGGAGACCATCGGGTTTGGTTTCAAGTTGAGTCTCAGCACCACAAGACATTTCATCGTACATGTTACCTTGGGTGACTGAGGTGTGTTGAGCCTGGAGAATGCGATCTTGGAGATCGGTACGAACTCTAGCACATTGGAGTTTGACACGCTCTTTACGACTAAGTGCGTCAGCCACAACATTCGCTTTGCCAGGATGGTAGCGAATTTCGCAATCGTAGTCGTTAAGTAGTTCAACCCAACGTCGTTGCCTCATGTTAAGATTCTTTTGGTCGAAGACATGTTGGAGACTTTTGTGGTCCGTAAACACCACACATTTGGTCCCATAGAGATAATGTCTCCAAATCTTGAGTGCAAAGACAACAGCGCCCAATTCAAGATCATGGGTGGTATAATTTTTCTCGTGAATCTTGAGTTGTCGAGATGCATAAGCGATAACCTTTCTTCGTTGCATAAGAACACAACCAAGTCCTTGGTTCGATGCATCACAGTAGACCACGAAATCGTCATTACCATCAGGTAGAGATAAGACAGGAGCTTCACAGAGTTTCAGCTTAAGAGTTTCAAATGCTTCCTCTTGCTTAGGTCCCCACTCATAGGGTTTACCCTTGTGAGTTAAGGTAGTGAGAGGAACAGCGATCTTGGAGAAATTTGCGATGAATCGACGATAATAACCAGCCAACCCAAGAAAAGAACGGACTTCTGTTGGAGTGGTAGGAACACTCCAATTCTTCACAGCTTCGATCTTTGCAGGATCAACATGAATTCCGTTCATATCAATGACATGTCCCAAAAATTGAACTTCCTTAAGCCAAAATTCACATTTTGAGAACTTGGCGTACAGTTGTTCTTTCTTTAGGAGACTCAAGATAGAGTGAAGATGTTGCTCGTGATCGGATTTTGACTTAGAGTAAATCAAAATATCATCGATGAAAACGATCACGAATTTGTCGAGATAGGGTCTACAAACCCGATTCATCAGATCCATAAATACCGCGGGAGCATTGGTCAAACCGAAAGGCATAACCATGAATTCATAGTGACCGTAGCGAGTGCGAAAAGCTGTCTTGGGAATATCTTCATCGTGGACTCTAAGCTGATGATAACCAGAACGGAGATCAATCTTCGAGAAGTGGGTTGCTCCTTGAAGTTGATCGAAGAGATCGTCAATCCTAGGAAGTGGATAACGATTCTTGATGGTGAGTTTGTTGAGCTCACGGTAGTCAATACACATCCGAAGAGAACCATCCTTCTTTTTAACGAATAAGACAGGGGCTCCCCATGGAGAAGAACTAGGGCGAATGAACCCTTTATCAGAAAGTTCCTGTAATTGACTAGCAAGTTCTTGCATCTCAGAGGGTGCAAGACGATAAGGAGCTTTAGCAATAGGATTAGCACCAGGAACAAGATCAATTCGAAACTCCACTTGTCGAGCAGGAGGCAAACCAGGTAAATCCTCTGGAAAGACTTCAGGATAGTCTCGAATAATAGGAATGTCTTGAATACTTTTGCCTTTGTCCTTCTTCTCTATCACGTTAGCTAAGAAGGCTGTATACCCCTTTCGTAAGTACTTTTGGGCAGTAATACAAGACATAAGCTTAAGCTCACCACAGGGTTTCTCACCATAGATCTTCAAAATCTCACCAGATTCGAGAGGAATGCGTATGACTTTCTCGAAGCACAGAATTTCGGCACGATGAGTTGACAACCAGTCCATGCCTACTATAACATCAAAACTACCAAGATGCATGGGAATAAGATCGATAGGGAAGGTATGATCATCGAGATTCAACAAGCAGTTACGAATAATAGAACCGATCGAAATAGACTTTCCGTTAGCTACCTCTACCACGAAAGGATCTTCTAGATTAGTGTGGGGTAAGTTAAGTAAAGGTTCAAACTTCAGTGACACGAATGACTTATCAGCTCCTGAATCAAATAATATGGATGCATAGTGATTATTAATGAGAAACGTACCATTCACCACTTCGTTGTTGTCACGAGCCTGGTTAGCGTTGAGATTGTAGGCGCGACCTCGAGCACCTTGGTTCTGGTTGCGGTTCTGGTTTTGGTTTTGGTTCTGGTTTTGGTTCTAGTTTTGGTTCTGATTTTGGTTTTGGTTACGGTTACGGTTAGGGCAGTTGTTGATGTAGTGGTTAGGGTTACCACACTCGTAGCATTGACCACGAGTAGGCCTGTTGTTTTGTTGGTTGGGAGCTGGGTTGTTGTTGTCTTGGGCAGCAGGAGATCGGCAGACGTTCACCAGGTGACCATACCTTTGACACTTAGTACAGAATCGACATGGCACCTGTGTGGGATGGTGATACTTGCAAGTGTTGCACAGAGGGTGAGGTCCGGTGTATGGTTTCTTGGCTGGGTTTTGGGCAGCAGGTGGAGTAGCAGCAACCATATAGTTTCTAGCCTTGCGCTTCTTGTTGCTTGAGGTCTCAGGCTTGACTTCAATTGCAGGCTGTGGAGTATCTTTGGCAGTAGTCTTCTTGGTGCCCTTGCGAACGAGAGTACCGTTCTTCACATGATTATCAGTAAGAGTGGCCGCTAGACGTTTGGCCTCTTCCAGAGTTGCGGGATTTCTACCCCAAACAGTGTCCTGGATTTGCATGGGCAGACCACCGATGTACTTCTCGATGGCTACCGGCAGAGGAGTAACCTTGTGTGGCAACAATAAGCTAAGCTCATGAAAGCGGGTGTTGTAGGCAAGATTTTCCCCACTATCTTGAGCCAAGGTGTGAAACTCATCCTCAAGCTTTTTAACTTCATTTCGAGGACAGAACTCCTCCTTCATGATCTCTTTGACCTGGTCCCAAGTCATAGCAAGAGCAACTTCGGCCCCACGAGTACGCTTTTCTTCATTCCACCATGTGAGTGCTCGTTTATGGAGAACACTCATGGCGTAACGAACCTTGAAATTGTTGGGGCACTCACTGTTGATGAAGGTATTTTCAATACCCTCAAACCATTGGAGAAGTCCAGTAGCTCCTTCTTCACCGCTGAACTTTGGAGGGTTACAAGAGTTGAAATGTTTAAGGGTGCAAGCTTGGGGTCCATTGCCATTACCATTGCCATTCCCGTTTCCGTTGTTGTGACCATTCCCATTCAATTGGATGACCTGAGCAAGCAAGTTGGGAACCAGAGTTGCGATTTGCTGCGCCATTTGTTGAGAAATGATCGCAGCCAGTTGAGCATCGACCCCATTGTTGTTGTGGTTAGGAACTTGGTCATGGTTGTGGTTATGGTTATCACCACCTTCTTCGTGGTTCTCACCATTGTTGTTGCGAGTGCTGCGACGAGGAGGCATGATCTGTAATAGACACAATGAAATGAATGAGAGTTTATATAAGGAATGTAATCATTTATTCATTAATTAAAACGAATAAACGAAAACGTTGACTTATCAAAGATTCTAAATTCTAATAACATATGAAGACATGCTTTAGCCTATAAGTGAACACTCATCCCGAGAATTCCCAGGTAGGCATCCGGGTCCCTCGTCTGATTGGGATATATGCGCAATGCCAGCCTAGACAGAAGACTCAGAATACAAGCGTTCACCCTTCCAGATTGCACGTGTTCGTTATTAAAATCTAGAACTTCGACGAGATCTCAAGGGGGTTCAGGTTAAACCTGAGGATTTTGTCCTATTAATCTAATGATGGATCAGGATTGCAGCAGACAATTAAGAGTAGTCACATGTAGGTTTAGGGTTGTAGGGCATAGGATAAGGATAGGATTAGGGAAGCAATTAGGGTTACAAGTAGGAGAAGCAAGTACTGTTTTAGTCCCTAAGGTTATAGTCTAGATTATTTCTAATAACCTAATTCCCTATAACCAAGGCTCTGATACCAATCTGTAACACCCCAACCGATGGCGGAAACATCGGGGTGCCACGTATTGATGATTGTTTTCAGTAGCACATGGTATAATATAAATTTTAAATAATTTATTCAAACATAATATCCAAAATGTGAAATAATGTCTAAGAATTCAAATACATAACATCAAATAATAACTTCAAAAACTTCAAATAAACTTCAAGATAAATCCTCATGCTAACTCAAGCCTCAGCTTCATTGTTACCTGAAACATGTTAATTTTGAAAGTATTTTGGGTCAACATAAGTTGGTGAGAATTACATAGGTTTTTGATGATAAAATGAATAAAATGTTATGCAATTCATGTGTCATGTTAATCTAGCCCATATGTGAGAACATATTAGAAATAAATCGAGTGCATAATCAACCCTGTTGACTGTTATAAAATAATACATACCATACACTTATGGTCCCAATGAATATGTTATGCGATAACAAACACCCACGTAACCTTGGTAGGAGGCACGTATCCGGGTGGGATTGTCAGTCCAATAGATCTATCAATGTATACCGTCGGCTGATCAATGTTAATGATTATGCTAGAATGGTGCTTACTCTAATCATGCTCAAGACAATATGCAACATAGAAAACACATAAACACATTGATGATTGAATTGCAATGAAAAGTGTTATAACATGTTTCACCCCAAAAGTGGTGATAAAAGGGGCTATGTAAACTCACCTTAGCAAATGTTAACTTGTTGAAAAGATATGATAATTGTGTTGCCCAAAGTGATTCCAAATATTACCCTATAATGAGGTAATATATAATAAGTCTAAGTCTAATAACTAATATGTGTATCCTAGGGTTTCGATTTGGGGATAATCAATTGTTAAATTTAATTTAAAAATGTTAATTAAATAAAGAAAATTGGATAATTAATGAAAAATAGTCTTTTTATAAAGTTTGAATTTTGAATGAGTACAATAAAGTGTTTGAAGCAATAAAATAATTTTTATAAAATTATTTCATTTAAAATAGATTTTTAAATCTATTTATTTATAAATAGTCAATTATTAACTTTAATAATCAAAAATACTAAAATTAAAGAAATCTTATTTTAAAAATCATATTTCTGTTCTAAATGATTAAAAATAATTTGTATAAAATTTTGGTGCAAAAATGATGAAAATTGGATTTAATATGATTTAATTATGATTAAATCTAACAAAAATTGATTAAAAATATAAAATAAATGATTTTACTGAATTAAAAATTATTTCAGTAAAGGTTGACTTTATAAAAAGTCAGGATAAATTTTGGAGAATTTAAATAAATTGTTTTGATATATAAATGGATTTTTATAATTATAATAGTATAAAAATGATTTAATTATTATAAATACTAAATAAAAGAATTTCTGAAAAATAAAAATTGTAAATAACACTTTTATATCAGATTAAACAAATATAATTTTTTTAGAATTTATAAAATAGTTTAGGTATTTTAAAAAGAATTTAAATGATTAAAAGGATTTATATATATATATATATAATTATATTGTTTGCTCAAAAAGAAGAGAAAAGGAAAGAATGCCAAAAACCCGGTCAGAGCCGGGACTCGAACCCGGGTGACCCCTGTGGAAGACCAGCGTCACAACCACCTGGCCTAGGCCGGTGGTTGTGAGATCTTTAGTTTAAAAATAAATAAATATGCTATGCCTGAATCAGTTTATCCCCAAATTACCACGACGAACCCTAGATTTATAATTGAGCAAATCAGACAACTATAGCCCGATTATTGTTAGGGCTAATGTTGTCTGATAGCCGATGAACATAACCCACAAACTTAATCGTACTTACAGTGTGGTATAGATGTTATTAGTCGGGTCAATGAGAAAGTCAAACCACGAACAAATAACAGCGATCAGAGCAGTTTAAGAGAGAAATAGAGATTGAGAGAGAGTTGTGAGCGATTAGACAAGGTCCAGAATGCCTCAATTTATACTAGAGGATTAGGGTTAGGGTTAATTAGAAGGTTTACTTTCCTTTTAATAAAACGCGTCAAATTTGATTATTAGGGCAACGATTGCCGTGTTTTTGATGTGTAAACGCGTTGGATTGGGCCGGTTAATACACGAATTAGCCAAAAATATAACAATTACACGTTCAATTGATGGATTGCACACCAAGCTATCCCACAGTTGACTTTTCTTGTCAACTGTGGGGATTTAAACGCGCGTATAAGATTAATGTTTATCCGGGTTTATAACAAGAAACTGGCTAGCCCAGTTGGTTGTGCCCATGAGTGTGTTAGTGTGGCCGGCCTTTGGCGCGGGTTCGAACCCCGGCCAAGGCAAATCATTTTTTTGATTTAATTATACCCTCACACACATATATATAATATTATATATAGTATTAGGGTTCCATAAATGCGACAAAAATAATAAATGCGAAGGTAAATAAGAAACTTGACGTTTTTATTAATGTCGATGCGTAACGTACAAGTATTAAATGCGTAATGTTACAGTGTTGAGGCTTGCTTAACATGTGGGAGTGCATAAGTTAATCAATGTGTTTACTCAACATGGTTTAGATAACATAAATGAAATGTTGCTGACACCAACTAAACCTAAACACAAAGTTACCATTGAAGAAATTGATGAACCTGGACCCTATGCACTAGTCCCTGTTAAGCTAAATGTAGTCAGAAACTTAAACTTTAGTGGATTAGGCAAAGGTGTGGAGTCTAGTGGGGCTGGTCAAAACTATGATGGTGTGGAGTCTAGTGTGGTTGGGAAGGGTAGGTTAGCTCCATTAGAGGTTAATGATGACATGTTTTTTAATGATAAGGGACCATTGCCAAATCAAGATGATGACATGTTTGTCACTGATAATGGACCATTGTCAAATGAAGATGAAGAGGTTATAGGTAGTGTAGCACAGTCTAATGATTGTCATTCTGAAACCGTTTCTATGAGAAATGATGAGGATAGTAATAGTGATTTTATAGTTGATGACAATTGTATGGCTGAAGATGAAGTAGATATGAGTGACTATAGGATGTATATTGACCTTGATGTTGAAGAAGAAGATTTAGGTAGACAAGAAGAAGATGATGTACAGGCTGATGATGATGAAGTGATGCAGAATGATGCTTTCTTAAGTGGATCAGAGTCTGATGATTATGAAACTAGTGCTAGGAAAAGACAACTAAAAAAAATCAGAAAGGCAAATCAGAATAGGGATGAGAACAGAGTAGTTTTTTATGTGTCCCAAGTGTTTGGTACTAAGGAAGAAGCAAAAAAGTTGATTAAAACTCATTCAATTGAGACAAGAAGGAAAATTGTTATTGTGAAGGATGATAAGCAAAGGGTTAGGGCATTGTGCCATGGTAGGGAACCAAAATTTGAAGTGGATGATTTTGGTGTTCATGTTTCAAGTCAACCAAAACCTAAAGGGGCATGTGGGAGAAAGTTAAGAAGTGCAACAGCTGCTGTGAACAAATCAAAAGATAAGGGGCCAACTATGGACAAGGGTAAAGTTTGGGGACCCCTTGTTAACAAGGGTAAAACAAGGGGAGAAATCAATATAAATGTTGGAGGCAGGGGTTACAAGACAAACCCTAATGAACACCACTGTCCATGGGTCATTTTGATTTCTAAAATTTCAGATGAAGAAAGCAGGATGGTGAGGAAATTAATTGAAGACCATACATGTGTACAGACAAGGAATGTTACTGCTTGTACATCTACTTTCCTCTCTCAACAACTGGTGGATCAGATCGAAGAAAACCCAGATATTCCTGTGAAAGCTGTTCAGGAACAGTTCCAAAGGAAGTATGAAATAGGCATTTCAAGGATGAAAGCATACCGGGCTAAGATAAAGGTTAAGACAATGATGGAAGGTGATTACACATCACAATATGCTATACTTAGGGATTATGTGTTGGAATTGCAGGATAAAAATCCAGGTACCACTGTTAAGATAGAGGTTGAGTTACCTAATCATCCAGATGACCCCACAAGGAAGTTCAAAAGAATCTATGTCTGTTTGGGAGCATTAAAACAAGGTTTTAAGGCTATTGGTAGAGATATATTGGGTTTGGATGGTGCACTCATGAAAGGACCTTATCCTGGTCAGATTTTGAGTGCAATGGGTATTGACCCAAATAATGGAATCTACCCAGTTTGTTATGCAATTGTTGAGGCTGAAAACTACAACTCTTGGTCCTGGTTTCTAGATCTGTTGGGAGATGACTTGGATTTAGATAGAGAGTCAAGGTTCACATTTATGAGTGATAGACAGAAGGTATGTTCTCTAGTTTTTTATTTACTAAAGTATATAACATTCATTTCATCTTAATATACTTATCCAATTTTTAAACAGGGTCTACTTCCAGCACTTTCAAGGTTATATCCTAATGCTGAGCACAGATACTGTCTCAGGCACATTCATGAAAACATGAATCAAAGTTTCAGAGGCAAATTGTATAAAGACTTGTTGTGGAAGTGTGCTAGTGCAACAACAGTCCCTGAATTCACTGCTGCAATGAATGAGTTAAAGGCCCTTAACAAGAAGGCCCATTTGTGGTTGTCAAAAATTCCACCTCTACTCTGGACCATGTCTCACTTTTCAGGTATGTTCTTTATAGTTGTATAGCTAATGCTGTTCAGATTTAGATTTCAAAATTTTGATATACCAACATAATAAAGGTAGGGGGTTGACTGATATGCTACTAAACAACATGTGTGAAACATTCAATGGAAAGATAGTTGAAGGCAGAGACAAGCCCATCATTAATGCACTTGAGTACATCAGGGAGTATTGCATGAGGAGGATTGTTTCAGTGTTGCATGATATAGAGACCAGTGAAGGTCTGTTGACACCTAAGGCCACAGAAATGTTTGAGACAATCAGAAGAGATGCAACCTTCTATCATGTGTAGTGGAATGGGGGGGGCGGGATAAATATGGAGTTAGTGGTAAACCTGGTCACACACGTGTTGTGGATTTGGCTGAAAAGACTTGTGCTTGCAGAGGTTGGGAAATAACAGGTATGTATATCTTGTTCAATTCAAATGTTGTCACTTTCATTCATTAATGCTAAATTTTGTTACATTAATGGACAGGAATGCCCTGCAGACATGCAGTGGCTGCAATTTGGTTCAAAGCTACTAATGGAGGTAGAGTTGGGACATTGGAGAGTTGGGTTAATCCAGTGTATACAATGGATAGGTGGAGACAGGATTATTCCTTTAAGATTAACCCAATCAATGGCAGAGCTTTATGGCCTAAGTCTCAAGTTCCTACAACTTTAACACCACCAAATCATCACACAAGTTGGAAGACCCAAGAAGGTTAGGAAGAGATCAGAATTTGAAAGGAATGATCTGGTATCACGGGGCACACTGTCTAGGAAAAACACCAAAGGAAAATGTGGCAAGTGTGGGAATACTGGACACAATCAAAGGACCTGCAAGGGACAGAGTGAACAGGTTGCAGGTACTTAGGCCAAGTCTGGAAAGAATGGAATAAAGAAGATTAGCAAGAAGGGTACCACTAGCAAGGTTCAGGGTAGCAAGGGTTAGGATGTTTGTGTTTGTTATGTTTGTTGAACATGTATTTTGGTCCTTTTGGGAACATTAGTAACTTATGTTTATGTTTGTGTTTGTTGAACAAGTAGTAATGATTAGGCTATGTTGAACATGCAGTTTATGTATTTAATGCAGCAAAACATGTTGCAATTTTGGTTAATGGGTATGTCCAGATGTTTATTATGTTGTAGTGTATTAAAGTTTTGTCAAATGGATCAAACACAGTCTGCACATTCAACATGCATTTTATGTACTTAAACACAGTCTATTATATGTTTTTCAAATGGGTCAATATCTTTCAAATGGGTCAAACACAGTCTACTTTAACACAGTCTATTAACAATGTGCATTATAAGCACTTTCATTATCATTAGCCAATAACCATTTCTTACACATTCCTAACAGGTGCATTAATGCACAGTTCAACTAAGAATACAAAATTTTATATACCAAGAAACATAACCAACTACATATCAACATCCTTTTCCATTTGCTTCCTTGAGCTTTCAAATCTTGAACTTTTTCTTCAAGCTGGTGGTTTGCAGCAGCAAGGTGGCCATTATAAACTTCAAGGTTGTTCTTGGCTTTTAACAGACCTGGGATAATCTGCTGACACCTTTGGCACTTCAATTCATCACACCATCCAATAAATCCACATCGTGATAGCTAATTTGACAAAAAGAAATCCATCAGATGCAACATTATGTAATGAAAATCAGAAATTGAGTGTTAACGTACCTGGTCAGGACAAGCATAAAACTTTCGACCTGGGTTTTTACTTGTCTACGATGTACGTACGATTGCTGGTTTTCCACAATGGCAGTAAATAGGCTCCATGATCGATCGAAGTGGTTGCCCTAATTTGGGTTTCTTGAAGAACCCTAGATGATGATCTGATTGATCTCAACGAAACGTTATAATATAGGAGCGAAATGAAATGGGCAGATGAATTGACGAATATACCCTCACGTGCCCCCACATGACCAGACTTAACGTTAAAAACTAACCAAGTTAGGCCCTTAGGACAATGGATGTAAGGATTTTAGGTCGTTAAGGACGAATCACATCAACTAAAACGCGAAAGGACATCCACTGAAAAAAGGCCCAAACTTAAAGGACGAATTGTGTAATTTATCCCTTAATTAATAAACTGGTTGATTTAAATAGTTTTATTAAATTTATTAATTAAATTTTTTAACGACAAATTGATCTTTAATTTCAAATATCTTTTCGAAGACTTTTTATCACAAAATTCGTTGACTTGTGTCTAGAAAGTGGGTTGTTCAATAAAATGGATCTAAATCTAATCAAGTTTATTTTACGTAAATAATACGCCAACCATGAGAGCTAGAAGGGTCACGTATTATTTTTTTTACACTAAATCTAATATTAAATTTTTAGATAAGTAAGTTGTAGAAATCTATTATTCTTAGGGGTTGTTTGGTCGATTACGTGCTGAATTATTAAGAGGTCTGAATGGTTAACAGTTCAATCATTAAGTTGGACTTCTTAATGGTTAGTTTTCTTGTCCCACGTTGATAGGGAGCCTCATTAAGGTTCAGCATAGGTCAGTGCTTAATAGTTCAGTGCTTAATGGTTCAGCAAAATCCCAAATCTTAATGATTCACACTTAACCATTCCATTCAGAAGCTGAAACAAATACACTGAATACTGAATCATTCAGCGCTGAATGGTTAAGAGCCTCATTAAGAGGCTACCAAACAGCCCCTTACTTTTAATTTAATAAGGGCATGTGTAATGGAGGCTACATGGGACTCTATAGAGAATAAAATATTATAAAGTAATAGAAGTGAGTTTATGGGGATTTATGGGAAAAGAGGGGTATAGTGAGAAGGAGTTTCATGTGGCTTTATAAATGATTAAGTAATTATTGTTTAATTATTGGTTTTTTATTTAATAATAATATTAATAGTAATAATAATAATAATATTAAAAGAAAATTTATTAAATAAAAAAATAATAAAAAAAATAATATTTAATATTAAATAAATAATAATATTCAAACGACTAGTTTTAAAACCGTTACTATTTTAGTGGCTAGTTTTCAAACGGTTACTATTCCAACGGCTAGTTTTCTAACCCTATAAATACAAAACCAAAACCAATTATCAGTCACAATTATCACTCAAACATTCAAAGATATGGGCGTGGCTTATTCTAACGAACCTGCCGGACCTTCCAATATCCGGTGATACTCTCGCCGGAGACGTCGTCTACCAGTCTTCTCTTCTCCTCCTCCTCCTCAACCAATGTTCTCTCCTTCCCCTCCTCCTCCTCCTCCTCCTCGTCGACTAACCCCCATTCTTCCTCTACCAGGTTACATTGTCCCAACTCCAAATACTCCTCTCACAGATGAGGAATACATCTGGGCTGTGGATTATACTATGGTTGTCATAGGATTGAGGCAGCTACGACTGGTGGAGACCCAACCCCAACCCCACCCCAAACCTACTGCTCCAGAGCCAAGTGATGAAGGTTATGAAGAAGATATTGCTTCGGAATACATAAGTATGGATGGATGAACCATATTATATTCCCAGTCCTGACTATGGATGCATCCGCTCGGATGCTAGGTCTGACGGTCGTGATAGCGATCGTTCCGTGTCCTTGCCGGAGTACACACTGGAGGACTGGGATAATTATTCTCCGTAGAAAGAAATTTAGGTTTAGTTATGTAATGTTTTAATACGTAGTTTATGATTATGTAATGTTTTCATTTAATAAGTAATTAAGGATTATGTAATGGTTTTAATTTACATTTTATGGAATGTGTTTATCTATACTAACATTAAACATTAAAAATAAACATTAAAACTAATAATTAAACATTAAAACAAAATATTAAACATTACACATTAAAATACTAAAATAAAACATTAAACATTAAAACTAAATATTAAACACTAAACATTAAAATACTAAAATAAAACATTAAACATTAACACTAACATTAATACTTAAACATTAAAAAACGGATCAATTGCCAAGACATGAGATTGGTGTTAGTGCATTTCTTTATGGCAACAACTTACTAGATAGAATAGCTAGTAGATAGTCGTTTTGTATAACGGGTAATCGTCTTTATTGTAATTAGTGAACAAAGAAGATAGGAAACAAAGAAGATTTAAAACAAAGAAGATGAAAATCAAAGAAGTTAGCAAACAAAGAAGATAGTCAGCTTCTTTGTTTGCAGGCCAGACCCATACTAGTATAAATACCTAGCATAGGGTGTCTGCAACCACTAATCAATAGAAGACGTTTTTATAATATTCTCATGTTCGTTATCGTTGTGATTGGTTCATAGTTTGCATAAACGCTATCAAGGGATTCCGCACCTTGATAGATTTGATCTGGCTTGTATCGATCCCTTCAACGGACCTACAATTGGTATCAAAGCTTATTACGCTCGTTTGTACGGTTCAAGTTTGATTGTTGCAAATATTGAATCGATTGGAACGTGTCTTGTCGTTCAAATCTTCTGTTTTCATATCCTAAAATTGTTCTCGGTCATTATTAGTGATTTACAAAAAGTTTTTAAGTGTTTAAAAAAAAAAATTTAGTCGATCAAAAATTTCTCAGATTCGTTCAGTCGAGATCAACGAAGTTAGGGTTTAATATTCATTCTGATTCGATTTATATACATCTTCGCTATATATTCTTCCTCGTTGACTTGGGCAATTTCGTTGTTGGACTCAAGAACTATTGAAATTAATTGAAATCATATTAACTAGTGGGTTTCATAGGCGCGCGTTGCGCAACTTGTGATTTGCTCCCCACCCGCGCATCGGAATAGGGATCAATGGGAATTCGGTTGATATCGGCGCACATGCTACAGAAACTGTCCAAACTAAAATTTAAGCACATTGTTTAACCCAAAATTGATGTTCTTACAATTTAACCAAAATAAGGTCAACCATTTACTATAAGCCTAGCCAATCAACTAATATCCAAATGACTTCAAAGCCTTGATACTGCTACCATTCAGTGGCACAAATAAACAACACAATTTATAAAACAGGAATGATATGATAGAATTTAAACATTTCAGAATTGTCAAAATGGTTGTTTATTCAGCGCATAATACTCGCCTACTGAACAACTTCCTCGGTAAGTGGGTTCCAGTAGCGCGTATCAACATGGACATTACCAGCCACTTTCTTTGGTACAGGGGCCATTATAAGAGCATCATCCTGTGGCAAACAACAATGTTAATGTAATCAAGCAATATATAGCATACCCTTACAATGTCATCTATTGAAGTGAACCACCTCCAAGTGAAGCATACCCTTCTTTACCTCTGAGTAAAAAAAAATGAAGCATAGGAACAATAATCCAAGCTGAATGGCGCTACAAAATAGATGTGCATTATAACTTAAACCTACACAACATCACAGTTGTTACAAAAAATGACAGCAAAACCATAGCATAAAAAAGTTCAAATCACAATTTGGACTTCCAAACTAATACTTGTTTTGCTTTGAGAATATTGATTAGAGGTTTCTGTTTTGGGGGCCGGATCGAGCGTCACTCGTGTCAGCTGTTCTATAAATTGTATATGTTTTCAGTCGGCCAAATGGATGAAACTGTATTTAAAATGCTTACAACCAATTATTGTCTAAAACGGGTCAAATAAAGTTTATTTCTATTGTTTATTGGTAAAAGGGAAACTGAACAAGCAGGTTGAAAGCCACCTAAAGTTTATTTCTATTGCCCATATCCTAGATCGTCATATTAAAATTTAGATTGTTTTTCTAATCAAAATCCACATAGGCTAATTGTACAACCTTCATGGCTACATTTAAAGTAACTTTTGTGGTGTGTAGATCCATTTACAGAAAGCTAAACCAGTTGTTGTTAAACCACATTAGCATATTAAATGATTGATTGCCATGTTTAAAGCTTTAATGATCTTACCTTTTCGGCTTGATAGATTGCGTTCTTACACTCCAAACACTCATCTTTCATTCCCACGAACATACTCGAGACTTTATTCTCCATTGCCTTCTGTTAAACAGACAAAGATTCTTTACTTCAACTCCCAAACAAAACAAAACACGAATCAGTTTAGCTTATCAAACAATGATCTTATCTTTTCGGTTAGATGGATATTCTTCTTACATGCCTAACACTTATATTGTTGAACAATCCAAGATTCATTAGTTTCAATTCCAAAACAAAACAAAACAGATCAGATGCAATATCTAGTTTATAGTAGGTATGTTCGACTAAATCTTTACAAGCTTTATGTAAAAATCGCCTGCCAAATTTAGGTTCCCAAACTTTTTCTACTTGTACACATAATTATTACCTTTGCTTACAAAGGAAAACCATGTTTATCTTTTATTTAGACCTGCATCCGATTTTGCAAATTCTTCTTTCCTGCAACATCAGTCCTCAAAATGCTGCAAGTATGATCGACATATCCTATGATATATCCTTATATTTAAAACAAAAAAAACTGCTAGGTTTCAACTTTCATCCTGATGATCCATTTGTCAAAATAACTTTGTATGTTGGATCCATTTTTTTCTTTAAGAACCACTATATTCAATACACAATATTTCAAAAGTTGAATCACTTGTATCTTGTAGCATTCTGATCAACAATGTTCATGTAAGCAAATAGCATAATCAAACCAAAAACAAATCCTAATAGGAAGCAAAATTGACCTTAAGAGTTGTATATTCGCATCAGTATCGCTGATCAAATTAATACAAAAGCTAATATCAAACTAAACGTTTGTTTAAATGATTAGATAATTATAATTTCCTCCACTAACAAAATCGTGAATCATAGATTTTGTTTAAACCGTTGAGAACTTGAAAAGCTTTAGAGGTCAAAACCAAACCCAAATAGAAAATACAATCCTGTGTTAATTTTCATATATATAGGATTCATATGTTTAGTAGAGGAAATTAGTGCATATGGTAAAAAACTAATTGATAAATAAACAATATAATAAATTTACCTTTTGTATAATTCATAATTGCTCATAAGCCCAGATTTGGATCGAACTAATTCGTAAATCTTCGAAAGAATTCCATTTCCCTGTCGTACCAAGTTGTAACGTTCACCATTTCAAATTTTCAATTAAAAAACAATTAAAGGGTCAATGGGAAATTTTGGATCATACTAAATTCATGACACCGGAATTTTACAATTTTTAGTAAAAAATGAATTGAAGCTATACCCTTTAACAACCAAATTACAAACAAAATCAGCTAAAGATCGCTATATAACATTATAACACTATTTGATTCCATCGTTGTTTTTTATTCAACAATAGCCTTGGGTATTGTAATGAAACAGCTCACAAACTATCATCTAACTAATTATGTTCAGTACAAATTTAGAACCAGATAACAAACTAAACAATTAAAATCTTCCAATTCATTCAATATTATTCAATTCCAATTTAATTTACAAATACAACAGGAGCAATAAAAACCCTAAATATAACAGAACATGGATAATCGTTGAAATGAAACGTTAAATTAGTGGTACCTTGAGCGCTATTAGAGAAGAAGAATTAGGTCTGAGGAGGGCCATACGAGATGCGGTTGGAGACAAGTTGAATGGTTATTGTTGAATAAAAAACATGCAATCGCTTACCCAGTCACCAACCGCCACACATTTGTTTCTGCAATGGCAACGCAATCGCCTCTAGTCATCACACGCCCTCAACCGCTCCAACGTAATCTCCACTGCATCTCCGCCGGCTCCTCATACCGTGGACACTCCTGTTGGAGCTCTGACGACTTCCCCGCATTCTATTGCGTCTACTCCTATCGGGTCTCCATTGGCTCGGCTAACGATGTTGGGTTGAAGAGAGTTGGTTATTTTGAATCTGGTTTGTTGTTGTTGTTGATTTGTTTAATATTTGGTTATTTGAGGGATTTCTTGGTATTTTGTGGTGAGAGGAGTAGACATAGGAGATATTCAGAGGGTGAAAGTAAAAGGAGTGGATGAAGAAGGTGCTCGGAGTCGGTGAAATGAGGAAGAGGAGTCATGTGATGAGGACGCGTGGTATGAATATGTGGCTAAAGAACAATGAATGTGAAAATTACGATTATGCCATCAAAATAAAAAATTAATAAAAATATTGTTTAAAGTCTAAGGCTTAGTATTATTATTGAATTTTAATATGACATTCATCTTCGTTTGACATAGGCAATTTCGTTGTTGGACTTCGTTTGTTTTTTAATTCATTAAAATCAATAGATAGTATTATCTAAACGAAGAAACACATCTTCGTTTAAGGGTCTTTTTCATTCATTAAAATAGTTTAACTTCGTTCTTTTTCGTTTGTGTTCAAATTAGTTAAGGGTCTTCTTCGTTGAAAAGGTGTATATTTGCTTATTTGTCTTCTTCGCTCATTGGTCCTATTAGCTTAAAGATTCACCTTCGTTCTAAGGTTTATCGCATCATTCAGTAAGGTTCAAGTTCGTTAAGGTCAACATCGTTAAGGTTCAACTTCGTTGAACTGATTCGATATTCTGAATTGAACCGGGTATGTTTCACTTGGATAGTTAACGTGGACTATTACTTGAACCTGTACTAAACTCGAAATGAATTTTGTACCATATTCGGACAATTAACTTTTTGGACCGTAGAGCATTATCACACGTGAGCTAGACAATTTGGATTGGACGGTTGAAATAGTTAGACCTTGAGGACCAAAAAAAAGTCTAGAAATAGTAAAAATTTTATTTCATGAAAATGTTTATGGGGATTAAGGATTCGAAAATTATACTCGGAGAAAAATTTGGTGAAAATATTTTTTCGAAATTTTTCAAGCAATTTTTTGAACTAGAACGTTCATATTGAACGACCAGGGGGACTTTAGATTTTGACTCAGGTATACCAAAATCTATTTGAAACGTTCTGCTGTGTACTTTAAATGAGTTAAAATGGACTTTAGACGTGCCATTCAAACTGCTCCCAAATTGGTAAAAATTGAGGATTTTGAGGACTGGCGAACCAAATTCGAATCATTTATCAAATGTGAGGATGAAAGAATGTGGGACTGTATGATCTATGGGTATGTCAAACCGGCCTATGAAGGAATTGACGACATCAAGTGAGTACCAACGTACAGCGAAATGCAAGAGTCTAATAAACAAATGTATGATGCAGAAGGCAAGACTTTTTGCAACAATTAACATGTCTTTATCACATGCAATTCGTAGTGAGTTTAGGCTTTATTATGATTCACAAGACCTATGGAAGGCTTTGGAAAGACATTTTACAGTGAATAGTCACACTCATCTGAGTACTTCACGACAAAGCTCAGGTTGTCATTCCTCAGAAAGCAGTGAGAGCCTAAAGGTGTTAGTGCCAGATCACAGGATAAATCAGGTGAGGGAGCAAGTGTTCAGGCTTCAATGGCAGAAATTGTTGAGGACAAGCTAGAGGAAGTTGTTGATGTTGAGGAGGTAAATATTAAGAGTGCAGTTGTGCCTGACATCATTGATCTCAAAGAAGCAGAATGGATGTCTACCAAGGAGTTCATCGCATACATGTCTGAATTGGACTCCATCGACACAAAGGTACACATTTCTCTCTCTTCTATTGTTAATGCATGTAAAAAATGTGTGGATTATGCTTAGAGAATTGCCTTATTGGTTGCTGAAAATGATAAAGTAGCTAAACATAACACTGAGTTAGTTGTGCTACTAGATCAAGAAAAAGAGTTTAATTTGGGCAATAGGATTAGAGAGGACAATCTTAAGACTAAGCTTAAAGCTGTAGAAAAGAACCTAAGGCATTAGACCTTGTAGTTAAGGATAAGATCTGTTATCTAGATCTAGCCCATCTAGCCACAGCTGACAAACAAAAGGTCATTACTGAGAAAAACAAGGAGATAGATGAGAAAACGATTAAGATAGCTGAACTTAAGAGGCACGTTGAACAGTGTAGTAGTACCAAGTACCTTCATAACATCATCATAGATTCCCAAAAGGATAAGAATGAGTCAGTAGGGTTAGGATACAAAGATGTCCCTCCTCCATTTAATGGGATCTATTCATTCTTGCCTACTAAGGAAGAGTTAATTGATGCGGTAAATGCTAAACCACTTGTAGTCGAATCACAGGATATCGACTTGCCTAAGAGTCCTAATTCTGCAGAAAAGGAATCTGCTGGATCTAACAACAATAAAGAAAAGATGAATGAGGTTGTAGAAGTTAAGAAGAGTGTAAACCAGGAAAATGTTAGGAAATCAAATCAGAAAACAACTGTTAAGAAGATGTATAAACTTAAGGGTAATGACAAGATATTTACTGATAGTGAATTCTCAATGTCGTCTATTGCTCAGGGTCAAATTGAAACTGTTTTTACCGAAGTAGTTTCCAATGTGGTTCATGACACAAGACCCTCTTCTTCACAGTCTACTCCTCAATCTAAGCTTAAGAAACGATCTTGCTTTAACTGTTATATTAGAGGGCATGTTGCTAGTTGTTGCCCATTTAAGATAATTGAAAAATCTGGTGCTGGTGAGAGTAAGTTGCATAAGAAGTCTGTTCAAAAGCAACAAAAAAGCATTGCAAAGGATGGGAATCAGGTTGATAAGGGTAAAAATGAAGTACCCTAGTCTAAAAATCAATCTATACCTCATCTTAAGACTTCATGTTCGGGACTATTTGATGGACCAAGAAATCAGTCACCAAGATACAATAATTACAATGGTCAAGCAAATAGGCAATGTTGGTGGTGAAATCCTCAAGATGGATTTACCTTAAATCTTCTATGTGATATCCTCAGGATCGTGAAGGACTAAAGCAGACTTTAGAATGTAACAGCATTCTGACATATGTGCATCCTGAGGATAGACTAACGAATTATCTTGTCCTAATATTTTTGAAGGTACAATCAACGAATGAGTAAGACTTGTAACTCCTCTCCAATGGCTATAAAGTCTTACTAAATCAATGAATTTAAGGAAGCAAGAGGAATACACGTATAAGCTTAAAGAACGAGTCAAAGTGTTACCTCCAAAATGATGAATGCTAGGCGAAAAAGGTGGAAACTAATATCTAATGTCCATTTCAGTTGAAACATCCTCAACAACCACCTGAAACAGTCCACAAGATCATTGAAGACAACGGATATTGTGGGATCCTCTATTTATTATCATGTAAACTATATATATAGGGGTATGATGAATGAAAATAGGACACGTTTGGGAACACACTTACACATTATAAAACACCTGATACTCTCTCTACACACACAACACTACCCAATCATTGTAATCATAGATCGTTCATCATACTTCCAAAGTTGTAACACATTTTACCATTTTAATATAAACAAACAAGGGAGGAGCCTAGACTCCTCCCGAGGTTTTGTGCCGGCGATCATGAAGTGATCAAGGGTTTTCCTCGTATATCGAGTGTCATTCCTTTATTGCATTACACATACCATCATCTATCTTTGCTTAATTCACCTTACTGTCTGGTGGTTACATCTCCAGGATATAACTGCCATCCTGAACTCATTCTTTGCCATCCTAAGCATAATTTTCATATTATTATCATTTTGTCATTATATACTGTCATCTTGAGAATAACACTAAGTTTTTACCCTCTTTTACACATTTAGCACTCTACCTCACTTTAACTAATTTGGAAAACAAAATTATTTCAAGCAAGTAACTTTTGACCAAAACAGGTACGAACGTCAAAATCGATACCCGAATGGATGTTATCGAAATTTTCACAAAAGAAATTATCAAAAACAACATGTAAACTCTCGAAGAGATGATTATAGGAGTTTCCATAACTCAAATAATCAACCAAGAATTTTCAGAAATTCAGGGTATGATAATCGGAATCAATACTTTTCAAGTAATCACTATCAAAACATTTCCAATTATCAGTCTCAGAAATCAACAAGCAACAGATCCAAGTCACCTGAAAGGTGTAATGGAGATTTAAATGAGTTTACATATGTGAATGAACGAGGTCAAACCAAGACGACTAGAGTCTGGGTTCCTCGTACTAGCTGAATTGTTGAGTGAATGCAGGACGGCCATGGAGGACTGTTGATTTGTTCGACAGTGGTTGTTCCTGTAAATTATCAGGGGTGAATTATAGGTTACCAATGGTAACGAATGGTTTACTTCGGGGAAGATATTATTCCTGCTCTTTAAAGTTATACATATTATTCTTCTTTTCACATTGAAAACCTTTTATTGGTTTAAGGGGGGGACTGTTTGTTTTTTAAATTTATGTTTTTTATTTTCAGAAAAACAAAAGTTTAGGGGGAGAAATTTCCCTAAGCCAAAAATATTTAGACGTGTGCTTGTGTTTAGGGGGAGTAATATAATTTATTCTAACAATACAAAAAAATAATAATAATACAAAAACATTGAGAATTTCAAAAAATGAGAAATCATGGCATGAAAGAGAAGAAATGATAGTACATCAGCAGTTGGATTGTCACACTGAAAAATAAACTTGAATGTGCTAAATGTGATAATAGCTGTAACACCCCAACCGATGGCGGAAACATCAGGATGTCACGTTTTGAAGATTGTTCAGTAGCTCATGGTAAATAATAAGTTTCAATAAATGATTTAAATAAATTACAAACAATTGTTCTAAGAATTTGTACATCAAAACAACAAATACTAGCTACGCATCTTCAAGTATTAACTCTAATATTCGAGCAAGCTATAACCTGAAACATGTTAAATTTGAAAATATTTTGGGTCAACAAAAGTTGGTGAGAATTACATAGGTTTTGATAATTGAATAAAACTTGTACAATTCAAGTGTTATGGCAAGTCTAGTCCATATGTGAATCATACTAGAAGTAAATCGAGTGCATAATCAACCCTTGTGACTGTTGTATTGTGGTACATCCCATACGCTCATGGTTCACTCGTTTATGTTATGCGATAACAATCACCTACGCTACCTTTGTAGGAGGCACGTATCCGGGTGGGATTGTCAGTCTAATAGATCAATCATTGTATACCGTCGGCTGATCAATGTTAATGATTATGCTAGAATTGTGCTTACCCTAGTCATGTTTAAGACATAACGCAACATAGAAAAACACATAGACACTTTGATGATTGAAATGCATATAGAATGTTGTAACATGTTTCACCCCAAAAATGGTGATAAATAGAAAAGGGGCTATGTAAAACTCACCTTAGCAAAATGTTATTTCTCTTGAAAAATAGAATAGTGTGTTGCCCAAATATGCCAAGTATTACCCTATAATTAAGGTAACAAATATGTCTAAGTATTTCTTGTCTACAGATATATATCCTAGGGCTTCGAATTGGGGATAAGTGCTTGTTTGATTAGTAATTAAAATATTTGATAATTGAGAGAAATTTGATAAATAAGTAGATAAAAGTCTTTTTGTGAATTTTAAATTAAAGATGGTCACAGTAATAAGTTTAAAGTATGAAAATAATTTTTATAAAATTATTTCCTTAAGAATAGAATATTAATTCTATTTATTTCAAATTGTCAAAATATAACTTTAATATTTAAAAAAATGATAAAATTACAAAATTATTAATTTAAAAATTGTATTTCTATTCCAAATAATCAGAAATAATTTATGTAAAATTTCGGTACAAAAATCTTGAAAAATGAATTTATTATGATTTATTTATTATTAAAACTAACAAAAATTGATTAAAAATATTAATAATTGATTTTTCAGAAATAAAAATCATTTCAGAAAAGTTTATTGTTTATAAAACCCAGAATAAATTTTGTGGAAATTTATAAAATTGTTTTGATATTTTTATAGAATTTTATAAATAAAATAGAATAAACTTGATTTGTTTATTATAAATATTAAATAAATAAATTTTTGAAAACTAAAAATTGTATGTTAAACTTTTTCACTAGATTAACACAATATAATTTTTGTAGAATTTTTAAAAGAGTTTAAGTATTTTAAAATGAATTTTTTTAAAAACATAAAAGAATATATATATATATATATATATATATATGTTTAAAAAAAATGTTGTTGATGCCGTGGTTTGAACCCGGGCCCTTGGCCGGTTCGTTGGTTTTAAATCACAAGCCCAGACCAACTGGTCTGGACCCTGAGAACGTTAAATTTCAGATTAAATTAATTATATAATATATAAGAAACTGTTTTATTTAAATAAAATAAAAAGATTAAAACGGTTTGATACGGGACTCGAATCCGTGTGCTCGGGTTTGATAACCACAGACACAACCACTTGATTAGGATCAGTGGTTGTGTTGAGTTTGCATCCGTTTAAATTAAATAAATAGATCTGCGATCATGATCTTCCCCAATTCAAGCATTCGAACCCTAAGATTTCCAATCGATCAAATCACACATCAATAACACAATTAACCTTAGGGTTATTGATGTGTGTATGCCGAAGATCAAAACCCACAATGAAAAAGATACTTACAAACACAAAACTCGTGATCCTTGTGTGGTCAACAGAAAAGTCAAAACGAATACGTATGCTTTGATTGATGGATAATTAACAGAAATTGAGGTTTGAGAGAGGGAATTCGGCGAGTTGAGGAGATCGTGTGATGTCTAATTTATAGTGATGAGGTCTGGATCGTAGAATTGGAATGTTTGACCTCGGTTTAAAAGGTTGACGCGTTAATTGGTTAGATTTAGGTATGTTTAACCATGTTTTAATGTGTATAATAAGCGAATTTCCAAAATACGAGTAATTTAGTTGGTGATTACCTTGTTTGGCTTCAATCAAAAGTCAAAGATTTGATGTGGGATTGTGTTCAACAGCGTGCAGAAGTAGAAAGAGGATCAGACCAGTTTTTAATTCGTGTTATAAGGTTAAAGCTTCAGAAGTCTAACACAAAAGGGATCTTGGACCAGTGGCTAGTGTTGTTTCGTGTGAGGATCTGGGCCGGTCTGGACGCGGGTTCAATTCTCGGTCCAGACTTTAATTTTTTTTTTTTATAAAATGAATAGAGTGGAGAGGAGGTTGGGCCGGGTATGTGGTTTGGGCTGGGTATCAGGCTTGGGCCGGTTTTAAAATGGGCTCAGAGGGGGCATTGGGGTTGATTTGGTTTGGCTTATGGTTAGGTTCGGTTGGGCTCAAGTAAGTGTGTCCAAATAATACATAATTATATATATATATATATATATATATATATATATATATTTTATCAATACATTAGATATGAAATATTATTATTATTATTATTTATATATACTTATATATATATATATATATATATATATATAAGTTGTGTGTTAGGCATATTGTATAAAAAGATGTATAAAACGAGGGCTTTGTGTATAAAAATTTGGGGGAAAATTTTGCGATGTTACAGTCTCTCCTACTTTTAGGAACTTCGTCCCGAAGTTAAAAAGAAAACACAAGGTTGAGGGTGATTGGGTAGAATTTGGGGCAACTGCGATTTGAAAGTTCAAGGGTAGTAGTTTCGGGTAATTTGGGTAGGAGGTCGGGTGAGCTTTAAGAGTTGAATTAGGTTCGTCTGACATCGCAAGGAGAGTAAGAATCTAGCAAAGTATTAAGTTTAAGAGTCCTAAAAGAATGACTAAATGAACTACCAGGTAACTAGAGTTTACAATTGGTCAACTACCGAAAACCTTGATAAAATTTCACACTACCTTAACGTACTTGTAAATTCATTATTACGTTCCGGACCGCAATCACCAATTTACCTTACATTATGATTTTGTGTCCTTCTATCACTCTACCGACTGTTGAGCAGGTTCGATAGTCTCCACCAGTCGTTGAGCAGGTTGTAGGGCCTCTCCCGACTGTTGGAAAGACATGATGACCTCTATCAATCGTTGAGTAGGTTGTTTGGTAGTCAACTAATTATTGTACAAGTAAGCAAGTAGGACTTAAATATAGATATAGCAATTAGTTCACATTCAAACAAGCATGCATCCAGATGTTATGATAATACTAGAATTTATTACTTGAATCAAAAGTGTCAATACATAGAATTAAAAAGCAGACATCATTCAAATGGTGGGGCTTGCTGCTAAGTAGCTGGAGGGTCTCTAGCGGGGTTATTTGGAGCAGCAAGGGCGTTTGTAGCAGGAATTCGACACGCATCCGCAAAATGCCCATACCTTTGACAATTGGTACACTGACGGCAGGGCACTTGGGTTGGGTGGTGATACTGGCAGGTGTCACACTTAGGTTGGTTCCCGTTGTATCGTTTCTTGTTGGGTGGGACAATAGCGTCTATTGCAAAATTCCTGACCTTGCACTTTCTGTTGGTTGAGGCCTCAGTTTTGACTTCAACGGCAGGTTGGGGAGTATCCTTCGCAACAGTTTTCTTTTCCCCTTTCAGAGTCAGGGTTCCTGCCTTCACATGGTTATCTGTTAGGGTGACCGCCAAACGTTTTGCTTCCTCCAAAGTAGCAGGGTTCCTTCCCCACACCGTGTCTTGAATCTGCATGGGTAAGCCACCAATGTATTTTTCGATCGCAATGGGCAAAGGGGTGACCTTGTGTGGTAGCAGTAGACTAAGTTCGTGAAAACGAGTGTTGTAGGCAAGGTTTTCTCCACTATCTTGAGGAAGATCATGAAACTCATCTTCCAGCTTCTTGATTTCATTACGAGGGCAGAACTCTGCCTTCATAATGTCTTTAGCTTGATCCCAAGTTAAGGCTAGTGCAGCTTCAGCTCCGCGGGTGCGCTTTTCCTCATTCCACCAAGTGAGTGCTCGTTTGTGAAGAACACTCATGGCATAACGGACCTTAAAGTTATCGGGACACTCACTGTTAATGAAGGTATTCTCAATACCCTCGAACCATTGTAGGAGTCCTGTAGCTCCTTCTTCCCCACTGAACTTAGGGGGATTACAAGAATTAAAGTGCTTAAGAGTGCAAGCTGGGAGTCCATTCCCGTTTCCGTTGGGGTTTCCATTACCGTTCCTGTTTCCATGACCGTTTCCATTGCCGTTTCCGTTCATCTGGATGACTTGAGCCAGTAAGTTAGGAACCAGAGTCGCGATTTGCTACGCCATTTGTTGAGATATGATCGCAGCCAGTTGGGCATCAACACCGTTGTTGTTGTTGTTATGGGTAGCGTCGTGGTTATTGCTATTCATTTCATCTTGATTGTCACCACTGTTAAGGCGAGTGCTGCGACGTGGAGGCATGATCTGTAAGAGACACAATGAATTGAATGACGTTATATAAGGAATGTAATCATGTATCCATTTATTAAAACGAATAAACGAAAACGTTGACTTATCAAAGATTCCAGATTTTAATAACATATGAAGACATGCTTTAGCCTATAAGTGAACACTCATCCCGAGAATTCCCAGGTAGGCATCCGGGTCCCTCGTCTGATTGGGATATATGCGCAATGCCAGCCTAGACAGAAGACTCAGAATACAGGCGTTCACCCTTCCAGATTGCACGTGTTCGTTATTAAAATCTAGAACTTCGACGAGATCTCGAGATGGTTCAGGCTAAGCCTGAGGATTTTTGTCTTATCAGTCTAAGAGTAGATCCAGTGATGGAGAGCGATCTTCTTGTAAGGGTTAAAGTAGGGATAAGAAGTAGGAGGGAGATAGAGAATAGGAATAAGTAGAGAAGCAAGTAAGAGAAACAAGTACTGGTTAAATCCTAGGGTTATAGACTATATTATTTTTCTAATAACCTAATTCCCTATAACCATGGCTCTGATACCAATCTGTAACACCCCAACCGATGGCGGAAACATCGGGATGTCACGTTTTGAAGATTGTTCAGTAGCTCATGGTAAATAATAAGTTTCAATAAATGATTTGAATAAATTACATACAATTGTTCTAAGAATTTGTACATCAAAACAACAAATACTAGCTACGCATCTTCAAGTATTAACTCTAATCTTCGAGCAAGCTATAACCTGAAACATGTTAAATTTGAAAATATTTTGGGTCAACAAAAGTTGGTGAGAATTACATAGGTTTTGATAATTGAATAAAACTTGTACAATTCAAGTGTCATGGCAAGTCTAGTCCATATGTGAAAACATACTAGAAGTAAATCGAGTGCATAATCAACCCTTGTGACTGTTGTATTGTGGTACATCCCATACGCTCATGGTTCACTCGTTTATGTTATGCGATAACAATCACCCACGCTACCTTTGTAGGAGGCACGTATCCGGGTGGGATTGTCAGTCCAATAGATCTATCATTGTATACCGTCGGCTGATCAATGTTAATGATTATGCTAGAATTGTGCTTACCCTAGTCATGTTTAAGACATAATGCAACATAGAAAAACACATAGACACTTTGATGATTGAATTGCATATAGAATGTTGTAACATGTTTCACCCCAAAAATGGTGATAAATAGAAAAGGGTCTATGTAAAACTCACCTTAGCAAAATGTTATTTCTCTTGAAAAATAGAATAGTGTGTTGCCCAAATATGCCAAGTATTACCCTATAATTAAGGTAACAAATATGTCTAAGTATTTCTAGTCTACAGATATATATCCTAGGGCTTCGAATTGGGGATAAGTGCTTGTTTGATTAGTAATTAAAATATTTGATAATTGAGAGAAATTTGATAAATAAGTAGATAAAAGTCTTTTTGTGAATTTTAAATTAAATATGGTCACAGTAATAAGTTAAAAGTATGAAAATAATTTTTATAAAATTATTTCCTTAAGAATAGAATATTAATTCTATTTATTTCAAATTGTCAAAATATAACTTTCATATTTAAAAAAAAATACTAAAATTACAAAATTATTAATTTAAAAATTGTATTTCTATTCCAAATAATCAGAAATAATTTATGTAAAATTTCGGTACAAAAATCTTGAAAAAGGAATTTATTATGATTTATTTATGATTAAAACTAACAAAAATGGATTATATTATTAAATAATTGATTTTTCAGAAATAAAAATCATTTCAGAAAAGTTTATTGTTTATAAAACCCAGAATAATTTTTGTGGAAATTTATAAAATTGTTTTGATATTTTAATAGAATTTTATAAATAAAATAGAATAAATTTGATTTATTTATTATAAATATTAAATAAATAAATTTTTGAAAACTAAAAATTGTATGTTAAACTTTTTCACTAGATTAACACAATATATTTTTTGTAGAATTTTTAAAAGAGTTTAAGTATTTTAAAATGATTTTTTTTAAAAACATAAAGGAATATATATATATATATATATATATATATATATATATATATATATATATGTTTAAAAAAAATGTTGTTGATGCCGTTGTTCGAACCCGGGCCCTTGGCCGGTTCGTTGGTTTTAAATCACAAGCCCAGACCAACTGGTCTGGACCCTCAGAACGTTAAGTTTCAGATTAAATTAATTATATAATATATAAGAAACAGTTTTATATTTAAATAAAATAAAAAGATTAAAACGGTTTGATACGGGACTCGAACCCGTGTGCTCGGGTTTGATAACCACAGACACAACCACTTGATTAGGATCATTGGTTGTGTTGAGTTTGCATCCGTTTAAATTAAATAAACAGATCTGCGATCATGATCTTCCCCAATTCAAGCATTCGAACCCTAAGATTTCCAATCGATCAAATCACACATCAATAACCCAATTAACCTTAGGGTTATTGATGTGTGTATGCCGAAGATCAAAACCCACAATGAAAAAGATACTTACAAACACAAAACTCGTGATCCTTATGTGGTCAACAGAAAAGTCAAAACGAATACGTATGCTTTGATTGATGGATATTTAACAGAAATTGAGGTTTGAGAGAGGGAATTCGGCGAGTTGAGGAGGTCGCGTGATGTCCAATTTATAGTGATGAGGTCTGGATCGTAGAATTGGAATGTTTGACCTCGGTTTAAAAGGTTGACGCGTTAATTGGTTAGATTTAGGTATGTTTGACCATGTTTTAATGTGTATAATAAGCGAATTTCCAAAATACGAGTAATTTTGTTGGTGATTACCTTGTTTGGCTTCAATCAAAAGTCAAAGATTTGATGTGGGATTGTGTTCGACAGCGTGCAGAAGTAGAAACAGGACCAGACCAGTTTTTAATTCGTGTTATAAGGTTAAAGCTTCAGAAGTCTAACACAAAAGGGATCTCGGACCAGTGGCTAGTGTTGTTTCGTGTGAGGATCTGGACCGGTGTGGACGCGGGTTCAATTCCCGGTCCAGACTTTAAATTTTTTTTTTTATAAAATGAATAGAGTGGAGAGGAGGTTGGGCCGGGTATGTGGTTTAGGCTGGGTATCAGGCTTGGGCCAGTTTTAAAATGGGCTCAGAGGGGGCATTGGGGTTGATTTGGTTTGGGTTATGGTTAGGTTCGGTTGGGCTCAAGTAAGTGTGTCCAAATAATACATAATTATATATATATATATATATATATATATATATATATTTACCAATACATTTGATATGAAATATTATTATTATTATTTATATATATACTTATATATATATAAGTTGTGTGTTAGGCATATTGTATAAAAAGATGTATAAAACGAGGGCTTTGTGTATAAAAATTTGGAGGAAAATTTTGCGATGTTACAACAGCTCCATCATATGATGTACCGGTAGCCAAGAGACATGAACAAATTAGCTTACCATATGATATAAACATAAGGACTGTGTACCTAGTGGGTAACATATCATTGGCGTATGATTTCATAATCTTAAATCTCGCGTTGATAGATTGCCAAAATCTTAGGTTTCGGGTCTTTAAGTTGTTGTAACATCCGGGGATAACCTGGCTGCCCTTCTGCTGCATCCAGAAACATGCTGACCTAGGCACAGCCAGGATATCTTAAAAGACCAAAAAGAAAACGGATAATGCGAAAACCAATATATGCTGATGGCAAACTCAAAAAGGCCTCAAGCTAATATGCGTACCAAAATAAAATGGTATTTGTCCAAACCTTGGTTGAGTTCACATTGGTCACTTTGCTGTATCCAGATATATGCTGACCTGTACACCGATGTGAGACGTATGTTGTAAATTATATGGATGGCAACAATATACTCACTCATCACAAAGAAGCTTTGTGCATACCTTGATCGCGGGGATATGTCATGTTGTGGGATACACTGATATAACAGTAAGAAATCAATTAATCATATCACAAGGTAATAGCTTTGAAACTTTCGTGTAGCTTGTTTAAGTGGATAAACAATATTGGTGATCGTCTTGGACTGTTATTCACAAAATTAAATTAAGAAATTAACTGAATGTGTGAAACAGTTTAACAAAGCTGATATGATCTTCTTGCACATGATTCTCACAAAAAAATGCATTGTAAATATTTTTAGTTTATTTTATTATATTCTAAAACAAAAATACCAAAAATATTTTCTTTTTAAGGTCTTCCATTTTTAACTGATAAATTGTGTTTATGCATATGCATTGGCATATCGGGATAATTATTGGTTTATCTTTAATGTGAATTAGACTAATGTGTCTTTCGAGATGTTGTTTGTAATAGTGCATAGATTGATGTTGTTATCAAAGTGAAGTGCAGAAATCAAGATGCATAGATTGATGCTGTTATCAAAGTGAAGTGCAGAAGTCAAGATTTCATGCTGACATCCTCCATCTCCATCTACATTAATGCTCACTCATACAAGTCAAGAATCGCTCACCTGATGAAGAACATGAAGATCATGATGATTAGATGACTCAAAGTGGTTAAGAAACTCAAAGATTGGATTCATCAGCTTAGGGGGAGTATGTTAGTACATTGAAGTTGAAGCAATCCAAAGACTTAGACTCATCATGGTACATAAAGACGAAGACATCTAGAAGCTATTGTCAAGGAGGAGTTTGTTAGTGCATTTCTGTGTGACACCAGCTTACTAGATAGAATAGTTAGTAGATAGTCGTTTTGTATAACGTGTAATCGTCATTATTGTAATTAGTGAAGAAAGAAGATAGGAAACAATGAAGATGAACAACAAAGAAGATAGTCATCTTCTTTGTTCTGTTATAGGCATCTTTTTGTTTGCAGGCCAGGCCCATACTAGTATAAATACCTAGCATAGGGTGTAGGCTAGGGTTAATGGTTTTTAGAGAATGTTCAGGAAGTTGTTAGTGTGTCTGCAACCATTTGTTCATGTGTGTTGTCTTGAATTGGTTGTAATCTGTTTATAATCAATAGAAGACGTTTTTATAATATTCTCGTGTTCGTTATCGTTGTGATTGATTCATAGTTTGCATAAACGTCTATCAAGGGATTCCGCACCTTGATAGATCTGATCTTGCTTGTATCGATCCATTCAACGGACCTACAATTGGTGACGTGGAAGTCGCTTCCGTACCACTGCAGATTAGAGTCTTGTGTGAGTTGAATTCCCATTTGTTCGCTAACGCGAGGGTACATCGTCGCTTCATAGAGGGTGTTCCATCTCGTCAAGTTATTTTGTATGACATACCACTTATTGGCGATCTCATCAATGTTGCGGTTGTTTGTTTGGCTAATTCGATTGTAATCCGCCAACACATTGTGCCAAAAATCCTCCCTATTGTTTGGCGGATTACCTTGGGTGTTAATCCACATCGTCACCAACTGGATTTGCTGCTAATTAGTCCAACGTGTCATACTTTCGGTTTGTGTTCGGGTTTGTGTTTGTGTTTGTGTTTGTGTTTGTGTTAAAAGTATGTTTGTTCGTGTTAATATGTGTGTATATATATATGTGCGTGTGTGTGTGTGTTTGTAAAAATGGGGGAAGGAAAAAATAACCGTTGGCCCATCGTCAATGGTCCCAACGTTCACTTTTCAAACATTCAAACGGTCCCAACGTTCGATAGCGCTCGCCACAATCATAACCCTACAACCCTTGGCGCCCCCATAGCGTCGGCGGGGGCAGTGTGCCCGACGCTATGGGGTGCCAAAACACCCTCTAACGCTTTCTATGGAGCTCCACTACACATACACTAAGGCATTTCATAAATACAAGTGTTATGATCCCATGAATGAAATTTTTATAGAAATAGGCTAAAACTAATTAAATAGTTTATAAATAATCGATAAAATTACACGGTATTTCGAATCAATCAGTAAAGGATCTTTTTAACACGTGATGATGGCTTATATTATATCTTAATATGTATTCATTGTAAGACCATGTCAAATGGACGCCAAGCTGCCGGCCACATCAGCACTTTGGGCGTTAAACACCACGCTAAGGGCACCCCTAAGTGTGTTAAAATGTTAGGATCTAAGTTTGATTGTTTTGATGTGTTTGAATAGAGATGAGAAGAATGAAGTAAATATAAATGGAAAGTGCAGCGGAATAATAAACTATAATCAAAACAAAAGAGTAAATGTTTTCTAATCGAATGCTTTCATTATATTGAAAAATTACAATCAATTACAAGTACTCCTCTTCAGCCTGATCACTCTGTGATTGTTTGTCTGAGAGAATTTTGTGAGTGATTGAATAGAACAGTACAGGCACTGTTCTATTTATAAACAAATCTAAACCACTAATGATCTAAGCTGACGTCACCTAAGACAGTGACCTCTAACAGAATAACAACATAAAACATCTGCCCTATACAAACTACTGTTACATTGCAAAACACTGTATGGTAAACTATCGTTGAGGAAAACTCTGATGGTCTTGTATCATCTGTTGGAGCCTAAGTGCTGTTGGCTCCAACACACCTTTAGTCTTCAGCACTTGATCAGCAGTTGTTCTCTATCAGACCTTTACTCAGCAGTTGTTCTCTATCAGTTGTTATCCAGAAGTCCTTTGTATCAGCAGTGGTCATAGCAGTTGTTTGGGTGGAACAGTTGTTAGAAGTCAACAGTGTTTTGGGAGGAGTATGTTATAAATGTTGTTTATTAATATGGATCAACTGTTAGTATATTTTGGCTTTACAATCATCTGTTCTTCTCCAGGTCAGGAGACCCAACAATCTCCCCCTAGAACAGATGATGCCAAATCTAGACTTTATTCTTGATCTTTATTTCTCATCAGACTTTCTCTGATTTTGCCTTTGAATTGTAACTCAAAGTTCAAGGAGTAGAGGTCTTCTGCATCTCTTTCAAGCTCAAGGTTCAGCAATGTTTGGAGGTCATCTGCACAGGCTATATGCATCATCCATGCTTAGCTTTTAAGCCTCTCTATCTGATCTGAGCAAAGTCAATTCATGGGTGTCTTTGTTGACCTTCCATTTTAGAATTTTTGAATCAGAGGATTTGCTGAGATGCATCTTTATTCTGGATGAGTTAGGTGATGGAGGTCTCCCAATGAGTTCTCTGAGTTTTTCAGTAGTGGGATCTGAGAAAAAGTGTATTTGATTGTAGAGGCCCTCCTATATAAAAGTATCAGCAAACTTCTTTTGATCGTCTTCAGACATTTCTTTCTTCTTTTTGAATTGTCTTCTTGCAGCAGCTGATAGATCAGAAGTATCAAGTAGGTTGTCTAATGTAAAAGCCTGTTGAGGTCTCTTCATCAGGGGTTCATCAGAGTAGACAGGTTTTCTGGGCAAGTTAGGGTGTTTCTTCCTGTTTTCTTCCAGCTTCTTGTAGCTTTCAACCAACCTCAGCTTTGACCATTTTGCAATAGACTTCATCTCCCCATAGTCAGCAGCCACAATTTCTTGTCTCATTCTTTTGAATTTCAGGGCTCTGGCTGGATCTCTGCCTTTATTGAAATCAGGGGCAGAGACCTTGGCTGGGGGATTCTTGGCCATGTCCTCAATTCTAATAAGTTCTTCTCTGAGAGCATGAGTGGTCCAACCTGCAAACTGTTTCTTGTTTGCTTTATAAGGCATGGTTGCAAAGATCTGTTCAAGAAGAGATTTCCTAACCTCCCTTTCCATGTCACTGCTGAGAGGCATGGTAGACATAGAGTTACTCAGGGTCTTAGCAAAATCTTCAATCCTTCTCAGTTTGCTAAGCTCTGCTGAATGGATGCCCTGAGCACTCCTGTCATCTTTCACTTTGCATTTCTCTTTTATGATGGCATTTGCCTGTTCAGCCTTGTATTTTAGATATTTGTCTATGTTTAGGGGAACAGGAAAATGTGGAAGAGATGGGAAAGATCTTTCAGATGGTTGTTCAGCATTGTAGAAGGATTGCATTTCCCCCTTGAGTAGTTCAAGTTCAAGGGGATACTGAACTGCCAATGGTGTGATGGTTGGTGGTGGTCTATGGGATGTAAATTGTGAGGTGTGTGGTGAGAATGATGAAAGTGGAATGGCAGATATGGGTGTAGATTGTGTGGTTGAAGTAGTAGGTAGTGATGTGTGAATGTTTTCATCCTGTACAACAAAGGTAGATTTTCTCTTCCTTTTGTACAAGATTTTTGGTGATGGTGGTGTAGAGGCAGTGGTTGTGTTAACATCTGTTGGCACTTTTGTAGAACCAGCAGATGTTTGGGATTTAGGTGGTGAAGTGGTTGTAGGTGGTGTATTGGTGGTTGTGGTGATAGGTTCAGTGGTTGGTTTGGTGGTTATGGCGATAGGTTCAGATGTTGTGATGGTATCAGATGTTTTGGTGGCAGCAGTGGTTTTAGCTGCAAGTTTGGATGGTGGTTTTCTGACATGTTTGGTAGGCATTTTCTTCCTTTTAGAGGAGCCCACATCTTCAACTTCCTGCTGCTGTTCCCTTTTCTTTTGTACCAAATCTTCTGCCTTAACTTCCAAAGTGTCGGCCCTCTTTTGCTTTTCCTCAGTAGCCTTTTCAACTTTTTCATTGGCAGAGGTATCAACTTCCTTTGCTTTGCTGGAATTTGCAGGTACAGTAGCAGCAGAGGTTTGAACATTTGGTTGTTGTTGTTGTTGTGGTGTTGTATGGGTAGACCCTGGTTTATTGGCAGACTTTTATTTTCCCTTTTGTGAGGGTGGACAACCAAAAGGATCTAACTTTGGCAATCTATCTCTGCCACTCTCCCCCTTTTTGGCATCATCAGATGTAAAGTCATCATCATCTTCATCTCTGAGAATTGTGGTAGGGGCAGAGCCAGTGGTCTTCAGCAGATGGTCTTTAATGGATTGAATTTCAGCATGGGTATCTTTGTACCTAGCATCTACCATGTTTCTGATTTCAGCCATGTAGGTTTCATGAGTCTGGTCTGCTAGTTTTCTGTGAGCTATGATGATGGGAGAAACAGATTTCCTTAGCTCACTAACAATATCAGTTGTGGATGGTTGACTCTTGGTGAGAGTAGCCAATGATACCAATATTGTCTTGATATCTGATTTGATATCAGCAATAGAGGTTTTAATGGACTGTACTCTGGCCATCAATTCTTGGTATTTTAATCCATCACCTAAGTTAATAGGATCATCTGAATTCCTACCAGTGGTAGTTGTAACTTGTTCAGTCCTAGGAGGTGAGTCCAAAGGATGAGAACCAGATGCCCCTCTTTCTTGGTTCTTGGGACTTCCAATTGATTTTAGGGACACTATAGTGACCTCATCAGTAATTGCCTTCAAGGAAGTCTTAGCTATGTAACCACTGTCCTGTTGTGAGACAATGGTCTCTACATCAGTAGTGGCTGCTTCACTTGAAAACTCACCTAGAGTTTCATTGAACTCTAGGGGTGTAACCTTCTCTTCTGTTTGTGGGATGGCTGACTGATTTTCCTCAGTCCCAGTCACTTGTGGAGGTATACTCTCATTGATAGGTAAAGGAGAGGAACTAGGATTTTCCTGAGTTTTATCAATAGCCTCAAACAGAGGTTGCATGGTTTGAGGAACATGTTTTAGTGAAGGTGGAGGAGTGAAAAGAGAATTAGCCCTGGGAGAGGGGCTTGTGAGAATATGGCCAAGTGACTCATATGTATCATGATGCGTTTCCCTTTGGCTTACAACATGATCCTTTTGTGAGGATTCATGAGGAGTTTGGTCAGGTTGAGATATATCCAACTGTTTTGAGGAAGTAACAACAGTGGTTTCTTGTTTCTTTTGTGTTGCAACAGGGTTTTCTTTTGGTATCTCATCTTCCAGAAGTCCCCTTTTTGGTTTGGTGGTGGTTTTTGTGGATGGATGTTTTCTTTTGGAGGTGGCTGGTGTGGGTTTCACAGCACTGGATGTAGTGCCATGATCACCAGGAGCAGTGGGCTCAACAATAGAGGTTTGGACAACAGTTGTTGTCTTAGTCCTCTTTGTTTGTGTTTTGGAAACTTTTGACACTTTTAATACCTTTTCTTGGGTAGTTGAACCCATCATTCTTGTGAAAGTTTCATCAGTTAGACTCTTCATTTGAATAGACTCACCCTTTTTGAAATCTTTTTCAGGTAAAGCCTTTTGAAGGATTACACTCAAGATTTTTGGGTAAATCAGAAAAGCATTATTAGACCCAGACTTTATAGCTTTCACATTTGATACTATGTCCATAAACAGTCCCTGGGATAGATTGAAGTAAGAATCTGACAACATAGCATAGCCCAAGTACTGAATCCTCAATTGGATTTCATTAAAGGAAGTGGACTTAGCAGAGACACAGAGAAGGAGGGTATAAAAGAAAATTTTCATGACTGGTAGGAAAAACTTTTTAAAAAGGGTTGACCCAGTCATTTGTGCATCATAACCTCTTTCCTGAAACTCTGTGTGAAGCTCTGCCTTAGGGAAAGAGTCCTTACCTGACAGGTCATTGAGTGAGAAGGTTGTGGATGTTAGTTCAAAGGTAATGATGATACTCGTCTCTCCAATTTTTGAGATAATGGATGTAGCCTTTTTGTCATGAAGAAGAAACTCAGCATTCAACCAAAATTCTTAGAGGGTATCAAGATAGATAGGGGTATCAGAGGTTAGGATTGTCAGGTATTTTGATTTAAAAATGATGTCGATGGTGGAATGGAATGGAACATTTTCATCTGTTTTTACCGGATATGGGAGATAATTGTGGGTGGCTTTTTCTTGAAGATCCATTGTAATAGATTCCGAGTGTGAGAGTAAGTGGAATTGAAGTAAGGGTGTAACACTCCAACCGATGGCGGAAACATCGGGATGTCACGTATTGATGATTGTTTTAGTAGCACATGGTATAAATTGAATTTTAAATAATTTATTCATAATATAAATATCCAAAATGAAATGATGTCTAGAAATCCAAATACATGATATCAAATAAAACAACAACTTCAAATAACTTCAAACAAAAACTTCATGATAAATCCTCATGCATACTCAAGCCTCAGCTTCATTGTTACCTGAAACATGTTAATTTTGAAAATATTTTTAGGTCAACAAAAGTTGGTGAGAATTACATAGGTTTTGATAATCGAATAAAACTTGTACAATTCAAGTGTCATAGCAAGTCTAGTCCATATGTGAAAACATACTAGAAGTAAATCGAGTGCATAATCAACCCTTGTGACTGTTATATTGTGGTCCATCCCATACGCTCATGGTTCACTCGATTATGTTATGCGATAACAATCACCCACGCTACCTTTGTAGGAGGCACGTATCCGGGTGGGATTGTCAATCCAATAGATCTATCATTGTATACTGTCGGCTGATCAATGTTAATGATTATGCTAGAATATTGTGCTTACCCTAGTCATGTTTAAGACATAATGCAACATAGAAAAACACATAGACACTTTATGATTGAATTGCATATAGAATGTTGTAACATGTTTCACCCCAAAAATGGTGATAAATAGAAAAGGGGCTATGTAAAACTCACATTGGCTAAGGTGAATTATTCTTTAAGTGTTGTGAATGTATGCGAGGCGAATCCCAAAGACTCAACAACGTAGCTAGTCCAAATTGAAGAAAACGAAAAAAAAAAAAGAATATCAAGCTTCCAATTCGCCAATTACAAGAGCTTATAATCAAAGCTTCAATTGTAGAAGTAATAGACTATAGAAGAAAGGTATGAGGGAAAGTTTAATCAGATTGAAACAATCGATTTAGAGGTGCAAAGTATAATGGGTCATAGGTGGGTTTTTATACTAGTTTTGGAGTCAATTAGCCATTAAAATTGGTCAACACCATAAAGTAAGGTTTTATGATGTATTGACTGTTTGACTAAGACTTTGACTGTTTGACTAAGACTTTGACTAATCAATTTAACGAATGTGTTAAGTTTATTTTCTTCTGAAATACTACACAAGATGATAGTTGGCTCAGTTGGTTGTCACTGTGTGTTGGTTGGCCGTGGACGCGGGTTCGAGTCCCGGTCCACACATATATTTTTTTGGCAATTATTTCCCTAAAACTATATTATTCTAAATTCATAATATGATTATATAAGCCCGAAGGTGACTCGAAATATTTTTAAAACGTACAAAAGTGTCGAGATACAAATAATTATTAGTTTAAGGTATTTAAAACATATATTGTTTAAAACAATACATTCTTTTTATCAAAACAAAATTAGGGGAAATTCGCGATGTTACGGTATCCCCTACTTTTGGAAACTTCATCCCGAAGTTATTAAAAACACAGGTTTGAGGTTGATTAGGTAGAAATTAAGGCAGTTGTGGTTTGGGTTAAGGCACGACATGAATTTATAGGTAATAGAATAATCTGTTTCGAATAATTTGGATAAGAGGTTTGAGATGTGAGTTTTAAGGATTGGATTAGGTTCGTCTGAAGTAGCAAGATGCATAAGAATCTAGCAAAATACTAAACTTATGTTTTAGGAATCTTATAAGAAATGCATGAATTGATTGGCTATATGAAAACCAAATGAACTACTAAAACCTTATTAGAATTTCACACTACCTTAACGTACCTGTAAATTCATGATTACGTTCCGGACCGCAATCACCAATTTACCTTACATTAGGGTTTTGTGTCCTTCTATGACTCTAAACACACATGTAAGTAATGCAAAATAACCTTGTGATTGAATCGTTTACAATGTATCCAAAAATGAGTCCAACTGTTGAGTAGGAAAAAGACTTCTACCAGTTAGTGAGTAAGAACCTCTACCGATTGTTGAGCAGGTGCGATAGCCTCTACCAGTCGTTGAGTAGGTTGTAGGGCCTCTACCGACTGTTGAGCAGGCATGATGACCTCTACCAATCGTTGAGTAGGTTATTTGGTACTCAACTAACTGTTGAGCAAGTAATTCATCCTCTACCAGTTGTTTGATTAAGTGTACCAATTATTTCACACATAAATTGCAAATTGATAATATGTACATATAAACAATCAAGTATCAAGCATAGCATGCGAGTTGTAATAGTGTTGTCCTAGACAAGGTTAATGACTCTAGGTGTGTCTATAGCAAATAGTTTATATTCCATGATTTTCTAGTATCAAATGTTTAAATATGGTAGATAATCGAATCCTCATGTATAACTAAGGATTAAGTTTGATGCAACACACAACCAAGTTTCAATAGTTTGGTTATCATGGGTAACTAGTTCATGTTTGAGAAGGTGAAGGATATGAATTTAGTTCTTGAGAGGATGATGAAAAATCTTGAAGCAGAATCAAGGTTGTGAGAGATAGTGAATGTAAAGATAGTTGATAAAGAGTTTATTTTATAGTAAGGAGATTATGTAGCAGTGTAAATTTTGGGGTTTGGATCAAAGGTTATAATCAAGTGTATAAGAAAACATGATTGTGATATATGCCAAATATTGTAAAAATTTGAACAAGTTGAAAATGAGTGAGTGTCGATGGAGAATTTAGAGACTAGATATTATTCCTATGGATAAAAAAAATCTTATATTGTGAAATCCATAGATGGTTATGAAATGAGATTGATTTAAGTTGTAAAATTTTGAGATTTTAGAGCTTAGTTTAAGGAAAGTGAGTGTAATCATTTATTCATTAATTAAAATGAATAAACGAAAACGTTGACTTATCAAAACTTCTAGATTCTAATAACATAGTGAAGACATGCTTTAGCCTATAAGTGAACACTCATCCCGAGAATTCCCAGGTAGGCATCCGGGTCCCTCGTCTGATTGGGATATATGCGCAATGCCAGCCTAGACAGAAGATTCAGAATACAGGCGTTCACCCTTCCAGATTGCATGTGTTCGTTATTAAAATTCTAGAACCTCGACGAGATCTCAAGGTGGTTCAGGCTAAACCTGAGGATTTGTCCTATTAGTCTAAGAGTAGATCTTGTGATGGAGAACAATCTTCTTGTAGGGACTAAAGTAGGGATAAGAAGTAGGATGGAGATAGAGAATAGAAACAAGTAGGGTTGCAAGTAAAAGGAGCAAGTACTGATTATAATCCTATGGTTATAGACTAGATTATTTTTCTAATAACCTGATTCCCTATAACCAAGGCTCTGATACCCATCTGTAACACCCCAACCAATGGCGGAAACATCGGGATGTCACGTATTGATGATTGTTTCAGTAGCACATGGTATAAATTGAATTTTAAATAATTTATTCATAACATAAATATCCAAAATGAAATGATGTCTAGAAATCCAAATACATGATATCAAATAAAACAACAACTTCAAATAACTTCAAACAAAAACTTCATGATAAATCCTCATGCATACTCAAGCCTCAGCTTCATTGTTACCTGAAACATGTTAATTTTGAAAATATTTTTGGGTCAACAAAAGTTGGTGAGAATTACATATGTTTTGATAATCGAATAAAACTTGTACAATTCAAGTGTTATGGCAAGTCTAGTCCATATGTGAAAACATACTAAAAGTAAATCGAGTGCATAATCAACCCTTGTGACTGTTATATTGTGGTCCATCCCATACGCTCATGGTTCACTCGATTATGTTATGCGATAACAATCACCCACGCTACCTTTGTAGGAGGCACGTATCCGGGTGGGATTGTCAGTCCAATAGATCTATCCTTGTATACCGTCGGCTGATCAATGTTAATGATTATGCTAGAATATTGTGCTTACCCTAGTCATGTTTAAGACATAATGCAACATAGAAAAACACATAGACACTTTATGATTGAATTGCATATAGAATGTTGTAACATGTTTCACCCCAAAAATGGTGATAAATAGAAAAAGGGGCTATGTAAAACTCACATTGGCTAAGGTGAATTATCCTCTAAGTGTTGTGAATGTATGCGAGGCAAATCCAAAATACTCAACAACGTAGCTAGTCCAAATTGAAGAAAACGAAAAAAAAAGAATATCAAGCTTCCAATTCGCCAATTACAAGAGCTTATAATCAAAGCTTCAATTGTAGAAGTAATAGACTATAGAAGAAAGGTATGAGGGAAAGTTTAATCAGATTGAAACAATCGATTTAGAGGTGCAAAGTATAATGGGTCATAGGTGGGTTTTTATACTAGTTTTGGAGTCAATTAGCCATTAAAATTGGTCAACATCATAAAGTAAGGTTTTATGATGAATTGACTATTTGACTAAGACTTTGACTGTTTGACTAAGACTTTGACTAATCAATTTAAGGAATGTGTTAAGTTTATTTTCTTCTGAAATACTACACAAGATGATAGTTGGCTCAGTTGGTTGTCACTGTGTGTTGGTTGGCTGTGGACGCGGGTTCGAGTCCCGGTCCACACAAATATTTTTTTGGCAATTATTTCCCTAAAACTATATTATTCTAAATTCATAATATGATTATATAAGCCCGAAGGTGACTCGAAATATTTTTAAAACGTACAAAAGTGTCGAGATACAAATAATTATTAGTTTAAGGTATTTAAAACATATATTGTTTAAAACAATACATTCTTTTTATCAAAACAATATTAGGGGAAATTCGCGATGTTACAGTCTCCCCTACATTTGGAAACTTCATCCCGAAGTTATTAAAAACACAGGTTTGAGGTTGATTAGGTAGAAATTAAGGCAGTTGTGGTTTGGGTTAAGGCACGACATGAATTTATAGGTAATAGAATAATCTGTTTCGAATAATTTGGATAAGAGGTTTGAGATGTGAGTTTTAAGGATTGGATTAGGTTCGTCTGAAGTTGCAAGATGCATAAAAATCTAGCAAAATACTAAACTTATGTTTTTGGAATCTTATAAGAAATGCATGAATTGATTGGCTATATGAAAACCAAATGAACTACTAAAACCTTATTAGAATTTCACACTACCTTAACGTACCTGTAAATTCATGATTACGTTCCGGACCGCAATCACCAATTTACCTTACATTAGGGTTTTGTGTCCTTCTATGACTCTAAACACACATGTAAGTAATGCAAAATAACCTTGTGATTGAATCGTTTACAATGTATCCAAAATGAGTCCAACTGTTGAGTAGGAAAAAGACTTCTACCAGTCAGTGAGTAAGAACCTCTACCGATTGTTGAGCAGGTGCGATAGCCTCTACCAGTCGTTGAGTAGGTTGTAGGGCCTCTACCGACTGTTGAGCAGGCATGATGACCTCTACCAATCGTTGAGTAGGTTATTTGGTACTCAACTAACTGTTGAGCAAGTAATTCATCCTCTACCAGTTGTTTGATTAAGTGTACCAATTATTTCACACATAAATTGCAAATTGATAATATGTACATATACACAATCAAGTATCAAGCATAGCATGCGAGTTGTAATAGTGTTGTCCTAGACAAGGTTAATGACTCTAGGTGTGTCTATAGCAAATAGTTTATATTCCATGATATCTAGTATCAAATGTTTAAATATGGTAGATAATCGAATCCTCATGTATAACTAAGGATTAAGTTTGATGCAACACACAACCAAGTTTCAATAGTTTGGTTATCATGGGTAACTAGTTCATGTTTGAGAAGGTGAAGGATATGAATTTAGTTCTTGAGAGGATGATGAAAAATCTTGAAGCAGAATCAAGGTTGTGAGAGATAGTTGATAAAGAGTTTATTTTATAGTAAGGAGATTATGTAGCAGTGTAAATTTTGGGGTTTGGATCAAAGGTTATAATCAAGTGTATAAGAAAACATGATTGTGATATATGCCAAATATTGTAAAAATTTGAACAAGTTGAAAATGAGTGAGTGTCGATGTAGAATTTAGAGACTAGATATTATTCGTATGGATAAAAAAAATCTTATATTGTGAAATCCATAGATGGTTATGAAATGAGATTGATTTAAGTTGTAAAATTTTGAGATTTTAGAGCTTAGTTTAAGGAAAGTGAGTGTAATCATTTATTCATTAATTAAAATGAATAAACGAAAACGTTGACTTATCAAAACTTCTAGATTCTAATAACATAGTGAAGACATGCTTTAGCCTATAAGTGAACACTCATCCCGAGAATTCCCAGGTAGGCATCCGGGTCCCTCGTCTGATTGGGATATATGCGCAATGCCAGCCTAGACAGAAGATTCAGAATACAGGCGTTCACCCTTCCAGATTGCATGTGTTCGTTATTAAAATTCTAGAACCTCGACGAGATCTCAAGGTGGTTCAGGCTAAACCTGAGGATTTGTCCTATTAGTCTAAGAGTAGATCTTGTGATGGAGAACAATCTTCTTGTAGGGACTAAAGTAGGGATAAGAAGTAGGATGGAGATAGAGAATAGAAACAAGTAGGGTTGCAAGTAAAAGGAGCAAGTACTGATTATAATCCTATGGTTATAGACTAGATTATTTTTCTAATAACCTGATTCCCTATAACCAAGGCTCTGATACCCATCTGTAACACCCCAACCAATGGCGGAAACATCGGGATGTCACGTATTGATGATTGTTTCAGTAGCACATGGTATAAATTGAATTTTAAATAATTTATTCATAACATAAATATCCAAAATGAAATGATGTCTAGAAATCCAAATACATGATATCAAATAAAACAACAACTTCAAATAACTTCAAACAAAAACTTCATGATAAATCCTCATGCATACTCAAGCCTCAGCTTCATTGTTACCTGAAACATGTTAATTTTGAAAATATTTTTGGGTCAACAAAAGTTGGTGAGAATTACATATGTTTTGATAATCGAATAAAACTTGTACAATTCAAGTGTTATGGCAAGTCTAGTCCATATGTGAAAACATACTAAAAGTAAATCGAGTGCATAATCAACCCTTGTGACTGTTATATTGTGGTCCATCCCATACGCTCATGGTTCACTCGATTATGTTATGCGATAACAATCACCCACGCTACCTTTGTAGGAGGCACGTATCCGGGTGGGATTGTCAGTCCAATAGATCTATCCTTGTATACCGTCGGCTGATCAATGTTAATGATTATGCTAGAATATTGTGCTTACCCTAGTCATGTTTAAGACATAATGCAACATAGAAAAACACATAGACACTTTATGATTGAATTGCATATAGAATGTTGTAACATGTTTCACCCCAAAAATGGTGATAAATAGAAAAAGGGGCTATGTAAAACTCACATTGGCTAAGGTGAATTATCCTCTAAGTGTTGTGAATGTATGCGAGGCAAATCCAAAATACTCAACAACGTAGCTAGTCCAAATTGAAGAAAACGAAAAAAAAAGAATATCAAGCTTCCAATTCGCCAATTACAAGAGCTTATAATCAAAGCTTCAATTGTAGAAGTAATAGACTATAGAAGAAAGGTATGAGGGAAAGTTTAATCAGATTGAAACAATCGATTTAGAGGTGCAAAGTATAATGGGTCATAGGTGGGTTTTTATACTAGTTTTGGAGTCAATTAGCCATTAAAATTGGTCAACATCATAAAGTAAGGTTTTATGATGAATTGACTATTTGACTAAGACTTTGACTGTTTGACTAAGACTTTGACTAATCAATTTAAGGAATGTGTTAAGTTTATTTTCTTCTGAAATACTACACAAGATGATAGTTGGCTCAGTTGGTTGTCACTGTGTGTTGGTTGGCTGTGGACGCGGGTTCGAGTCCCGGTCCACACAAATATTTTTTTGGCAATTATTTCCCTAAAACTATATTATTCTAAATTCATAATATGATTATATAAGCCCGAAGGTGACTCGAAATATTTTTAAAACGTACAAAAGTGTCGAGATACAAATAATTATTAGTTTAAGGTGTTTAAAACATATATTGTTTAAAACAATACATTCTTTTTATCAAAACAATATTAGGGGAAATTCGCGATGTTACAGTCTCCCCTACATTTGGAAACTTCATCCCGAAGTTATTAAAAACACAGGTTTGAGGTTGATTAGGTAGAAATTAAGGCAGTTGTGGTTTGGGTTAAGGCACGACATGAATTTATAGGTAATAGAATAATCTGTTTCGAATAATTTGGATAAGAGGTTTGAGATGTGAGTTTTAAGGATTGGATTAGGTTCGTCTGAAGTTGCAAGATGCATAAGAATCTAGCAAAATACTAAACTTATGTTTTTGGAATCTTATAAGAAATGCATGAATTGATTGGCTATATGAAAACCAAATGAACTACTAAAACCTTATTAGAATTTCACACTACCTTAACGTACCTGTAAATTCATGATTACGTTCCGGACCGCAATCACCAATTTACCTTACATTAGGGTTTTGTGTCCTTCTATGACTCTAAACACACATGTAAGTAATGCAAAATAACTTTGTGATTGAATCGTTTACAATGTATCCAAAATGAGTCCAACTGTTGAGTAGGAAAAAGACTTCTACCAGTCAGTGAGTAAGAACCTCTACCGATTGTTGAGCAGGTGCGATAGCCTCTACCAGTCGTTGAGTAGGTTGTAGGGCCTCTACCGACTGTTGAGCAGGCATGATGACCTCTACCAATCGTTGAGTAGGTTATTTGGTACTCAACTAACTGTTGAGCAAGTAATTCATCCTCTACCAGTTGTTTGATTAAGTTTACCAATTATTTCACACATAAATTGCAAATTGATAATATGTACATATACACAATCAAGTATCAAGCATAGCATGCGAGTTGTAATAGTGTTGTCCTAGACAAGGTTAATGACTCTAGGTGTGTCTATAGCAAATAGTTTATATTCCATGATTTCTAGTATCAAATGTTTAAATATGGTAGATAATCGAATCCTCATGTATAACTAAGGATTAAGTTTGATGCAACACACAACCAAGTTTCAATAGTTTGGTTATCATGGGTAACTAGTTCATGTTTGAGAAGGTGAAGGATATGAATTTAGTTCTTGAGAGGATGATGAAAAATCTTGAAGCAGAATCAAGGTTGTGAGAGATAGTGAATGTGAAGATAGTTGATAAAGAGTTTATTTTATAGTAAGGAGATTATGTAGCAGTGTAAATTTTGGGGTTTGGATCAAAGGTTATAATCAAGTGTATAAGAAAACATGATTGTGATATATGCCAAATATTGTAAAAATTTGAACAAGTTGAAAATGAGTGAGTGTCGATGTAGAATTTAGAGACTAGATATTATTCGTATGGATAAAAAAAATCTTATATTGTGAAATCCATAGATGGTTATGAAATGAGATTGATTTAAGTTGTAAAATTTTGAGATTTTAGAGCTTAGTTTAAGGAAAGTGAGTGTAATCATTTATTCATTAATTAAAATGAATAAACGAAAACGTTGACTTATCAAAACTTCAAGATTCTAATAACATAGTGAAGACATGCTTTAGCCTATAAGTGAACACTCATCCCGAGAATTCCCAGGTAGGCATCCGGGTCCCTCGTCTGATTGGGATATATGCGCAATGCCAGCCTAGACAGAAGATTCAGAATACAGGCGTTCACCCTTCCAGATTGCATGTGTTCGTTATTAAAATTCTAAAACCTCGACGAGATCTCAAGGTGGTTCAGGCTAAACCTGAGGATTTGTCCTATTAGTCTAAGAGTAGATCTTGTGATGGAGAACAATCTTCTTGTAGGGACTAAAGTAGGGATAAGAAGTAGGATGGAGATAGAGAATAGAAACAAGTAGGGTTGCAAGTAAAAGGAGCAAGTACTGATTATAATCTTATGGTTATAGAGTAGATTATTTTTCTAATAACCTAATTCCCTATAACCAAGGCTCTGATACCCATCTGTAACACCCCAACCGATGGCGGAAACATCGGGATGTCACGTATTGATGATTGTTTCAGTAGCACATGGTATAAATTGAATTTTAAATAATTTATTCATAACATAAATATCCAAAATGAAATGATGTCTAGAAATCCAAATACATGATATCAAATAAAACAACAACTTCAAATAACTTCAATCAAAAACTTCATGATAAATCCTCATGCATACTCAAGCCTCAGCTTCATTGTTACCTGAAACATGTTAATTTTGAAAATATTTTTGGGTCAACAAAAGTTGGTGAGAATTACATATGTTTTGATAATCGAATAAAACTTATACAATTCAAGTGTTATGGCAAGTCTAGTCCATATGTGAAAACATACTAAAAGTAAATCGAGTGCATAATCAACCCTTGTGACTGTTATATTGTGGTCCATCCCAAACACTCATGGTTCACTCGATTATGTTATGCGATAACAATCACCCACGCTACCTTTGTAGGAGGCACGTATCCGGGTGGGATTGTCAGTCCAATAGATCTATCCTTGTATACCGTCGGCTGATCAATGTTAATGATTATGCTAGAATATTGTGCTTACCCTAGTCATGTTTAAGACATAATGCAACATAGAAAAACACATAGACACTTTATAATTGAATTGCATATAGAATGTTGTAATATGTTTCACCCCAAAAATGGTGATAAATAGAAAAAGGGGCTATGTAAAACTCACATTGGCTAAGGTGAATTATCCTCTAAGTGTTGTGAATGTATGCGAGGCGAATCCAAAAGACTCAACAACGTAGCTAGTCCAAATTGAAGAAAACGAAAAAAAAAGAATATCAAGCTTCCAATTCGCCAATTACAAGAGCTTATAATCAAAGCTTCAATTGTAGAAGTAATAGACTATAGAAGAAAGGTATGAGGGAAAGTTTAATCAGATTGAAACAATCGATTTAGAGGTGCAAAGTATAATGGGTCATAGGTGGGTTTTTATACTAGTTTTGGAGTCAATTAGCCATTAAAATTGGCCAAACACCATAAAGTAAGGTTTTATGATGAATTGACTATTTGACTAAGACTTTGACTGTTTGACTAAGACTTTGACTAATCAATTTAAGGAATGTGTTAAGTTTATTTTCTTCTGAAATACTACACAAGATGATAGTTGGCTCAGTTGGTTGTCACTGTGTGTTGGTTGGCTGTGGACGCGGGTTCGAGTCCCGGTCCACACAAATATTTTTTTGGAAATTATTTCCCTAAAACTATATTATTCTAAATTCATAATATGATTATATAAGCCCGAAGGTGACTCGAAATATTTTTAAAACGTACAAAAGTGTCGAGATACAAATAATTATTAGTTTAAGGTATTTAAAACATATATTGTTTAAAATAATACATTCTTTTTATCAAAAAGAAAAATTAGGGGAAATTCGCGATGTTACAAAGGGTTTGAGGATGAAGAAGGCGGTTTCAGTATTTTGAATACAATGAGACAGTGTAACGACTGCTGTGGTAAAACAGGGTTTTTATAGTCTCTGGTAAAACTGCTGATGTGGCCAAAACTCTGCTTTTGGGAGCAGGCGTGGCAAACATCTCATGGCTAAACATCTGGTGGTATACAGCTATTGCCAAAGATCTGATGCAAACAGCTGTTGTTTACCAAAGTGCTGATGCTAACAACACTTGAGTTGATTTTTATTTTTTTTATTTTTTTAATATGGATAGATATGTGTATATATATATATATATATATATAGAGATAATGAAACAGTTGTTTTATCTGATCAGAGGTTTAAAACAGATTTTTCAACCAAGCAGTGGTTGTTTTATCTGATCAGATGTTTGAAACAGATTTTTCAACTAACAGTGGATAGAGGATGAAACAGTGGTTGTTTTATCCTTTACAGATTTTTCAACCAAAAAACTATTTTTAAGGATGAATATTGATTTTCTGAAACATTTTAATGTTTTTATTTAAAAATTTTTTGTTGTTTTAGTCCATGTTTAGCATACCAATTCTAGAAATCAGATTTGTGAAGGTAGATGTGTCTAAAGCTTTTGTCAACACATCTGCCAACTGATCCTCTATTGGAACATGGTGCAGAGAAATCAAACCTTTTTCATAGCTATCTTTGACAAAATGATGTCTGATGTCTGTGTGCTTTGTGGTTGAGTGAGAAACTGGATTCTTGATGATATTTTCAGCAGCTTGACTGTCCAACATGAGTGGAGTCTTTAGTGTAGTTATCTCAAAATCTAGCAGTTGATTTTGAAGCCACATGAGTTGAGCTGTACAGCTTGTAGCAGCAATGTATTCATCCTCAGCTGTTGAAGTTGAAACAGCTGCTTGCTTTTTGCTTTGCCAAGAGACTAAGGCATTCCCTAGAAACTGGCACCCTCCTGATGTAGACTTCCTTGTGGTATGGCAGCCAACAAAATCACTATCTGAATAACCTGAAAGCTCAATGTTTCCATTAGCAGGATACCAGATACCAAGTGTGGGAGCACCTTTTAGGTATCTGAATATCCTTTTCATAGCAATAAGGTTTGACTTTCTGGGTGAAGCCTGGGATCTTGCACAAACACAAGTGGCAAACATAATGTCTGGCCTAGATGCAGTTAAGTACAATAAAGACCCAATCATGCATCTGTAATGTGTTTGGTCAACCAGTTCATCCTTGTCATCAATAGTGAGTAGCTTGACTGTACTCATGGGTGTACTACATGGCTTACGGTCATTCATCTCAAATCTAGTTAACAAATTTTTCACATATTTGTTTTGATGAATGACTCTGCCATTTTGCAGCTGCTTCACTTGGAGACCAAGGAAACACTGAAGTTCACCCATAGCACTCATTTCAAACTCTGTTGTCATGAGTTCCCTAAACTCTTCACACATTTTGTTACATGTGGATCCAAAAATGATGTCATCCACATATATTTGAACAATCATTAAATCTTTCCCTCTCCATTTCAGTAATAAGGTTTTATCAATTTTACCTCTTGTGAAGCCAATGGATAAGAGAAAGGTGGAAAGAGTTTCATACCAGTCCCTAGGTGCTTGTTTGAGTCCATATAAAGCTTTGTTAAGCTTGTAGACATGATCAGGATGGAATGTGTCTTCAAACCCAGGTGGTTGACATACATATAACTCCTCCTTGAATTTTGCCATATAGGAATGCACATTTGATGCCCATCTGGTACACCTTGATGTTGTGATTGACAACAAAGGCTAGAAAGAGTCTGATAGCTTCTAACCTTGCTACAGGAGCAAAGGTTTCATCATAGTCTATCCCTTCTTCTTGTCTGAAGCCTTGAACCACAAACTTGGCTTTATTCTTGACAACTATACCCCTTTCATCAGTTTTGTTTTTGAAGACCCACTTTGTGCCAATTGGATAAACATCCTTAGGCAGTGGTACAAGTTCCCATGCTTGTTGTCTTTTAAACTGAAGGAGTTCTTCCAGCATAGCTTCTACCTAACTATTGTCTTTTAGTGCCTCTTGGTACTTGACAGGTTGTGTGAGAGATAGAAAACCTGCAAAAAGACAGATATTTGAGGATTGGCTTCTTGTTAGCACACCCTCTCTGATGTTGCCAATGATTTGATCTGGTGGATGAGCTCTTAGGTAGATTAGATCTCCCTGATATTGTATGATGGTATTTTGAGGTGAAGACAGAGGTTTGGTGACTCTGTTGATGTAACATCTGTTTACACATCTGTAGTGCCAACAGATGTTTGAAATGGAGGTGGGGGAATGGGTCCAAGTGGTGTAAAACTGGACTGACTTTTGTCAACAGATGTTTGACTTTTGTCAACAGATGATTGAGCAGTGGATGTAAAGGGTGAAGCAGTGGTTTGAGGGTAAGACTAGCCAATAGTGGCTGACTCAGCTGTGACAGAGTTTTGACAGTTGTTTTGAGCAGCTGCTTCCTCTGATGCAGAGTAGACTTTATAGTGACTTGGAATCACAACATCTGTTCTATAATCTTGTTGTGGAGATTGTGGATTACCTGCATTGTTAGTTTTGACAGTAATATCTTCAAATTTGAATTTATCTAAATCAAACAACTCAGCAGGATTTGCTGGGATTTTTAGGGATGAAAGTTCATTGAAATTTACATTCAGAGTTTCTTCTATTGTCCTGGTCCTTGTGTTAAACACTTTATAGGCCTTGGCAGTAGAAGAATATCCCAGAAAATATCCACAATCTACTTTGGCTGCAAATTTTGAAATGGAGTCTTTAATATTTAAAATGAAACATGGGCAGCCAAAGATTTTGAAAAATGAGATTAATGGTTTGATTTTGAACAGAATTTCATAAGCAGTCTTTTGATGTCTTGGGTTAATCAAAACTCTGTTTTGAACATAGCAAGCAGTGTTTACAGCTTCTACCTAGAAGGACAGTGGCAAACCAGAATCTGCTAGCATGATTCTTGCAGCTTCAATAAGAGTTCTATTTTTCCTCTCAACCACCCCATTTTGCTCTGGTGTTCTTGGGATGTTGTACTACCTCACAATCCCATTTGACACACAAAAGTCATCCAACTCCTTATTTTTAAACTCTGTTCCATTGTCACTTCTAAAGACTTTTATTGGCAAGACATATTGTTTTTCAACGTTGGTGACAAAGTCCTTCAAGATACCTGCAGTCTCATCCTTAGAGTGTAAAAAGTAAGTCCATGTAAACCTAGAAAAATCATCAACTATGACAAGACAAAATCTTTTTATTCTTAGACTCATGATTTTAACTGGGCCAAACAAGTCCATATGCAACAATTGTAGACACTGACTTGTTTTGGACTCGTCAATGGATTTGTAAGAGCTTTTATGTTGTTTTCCTTTTAAGCAGGAAACACAATGCTCATCACATTTGAATTCTTTTGATGGTAAACCTCTGACAAGGCTTTGTTTAGAGAGTGAGTTGATAGTTTGAAGGTTGGTATGACCCAGTCTCCTATGCCACAATTCTGTCTCCTTTGTGGAGGCAGCAGAAAACAGATAGACATTTGCCATAGGATTGTCCTTCAATATATCAACTACATACACATTGCCACTCCTATGAGCAACAAGTTGTGCTTTGCTCTCAGCAATGATGGTGTCAATCATTTTCACCACTTCTGGCCCAATAATCTTACAAGTTTTCTTAGTGAAGAATGAGCCGTAACCTTTGTCACTCATTTGTGAAACACTAAGAAGATTAAATTTAAGATTATCAATAAGATTAACATTTTCAAACTTGATTTTCCCAGCCTGAACAGTCCCTGAACCCAACATCTTACCTTTTGAATCATTACCAAAGGATATATCACCCCCTCCATGAGCTAAGAAGTCCAGAAGAAGGGCTCTACATCCTGTCATGTGCCTGGAGCCTCCACTATCTACATACCAAAGACTATCTAAACAAGCAGAAGCTCCCTGCACATCAGAAATGAATTAGTTTTGGTGATTATCCAAAGCCAAGTTGGCTTTGATCACTTCCTGACAGATGATAATACCCATAGGGATTTCTGTTCACTCTTGGTTTAGAAGGTCTTTTTGGTTCCTGATGTGTCGTAAAACACATCTATTTTCCTATGTATTTTGAGTCATAATTGAGTCTTTTGTATATAGTTTTTAGTAGTTTTAGGCGTGTATTCGTTTGTTGGCCTATTTTTATCATTGTATAGTTTTTATTAGTTTTTAGTACTCTTAGTACTCGTTTTTATATTTTTATAGGTGTTCGTGGAAAGTGAGCTCAAAAAGAAAGAATTTTAATTGAGACACGAACACTTGAGAGCATGTGTTTATGGACGTTGGAGCGTAAACGAGCAACTTTGGTCGATCCAAGAACACCTAATACGAGAGCATGGAGTGATAATAGTATATAATAATAAAAAAAAAGAAAATAAATAAATGTTGTGACTTGGGCTCGTGGCCCAAGCCAAATCAAAACCCAAGTAAAAAGTCGGTCATATGAGATATGGATAGATTTTCATCTTTTGACGGCAACATAGGGGAGATAATAGATCATTAACTCTATTCATTCGCACAGAAGGGAAGAGATACAATTCAATCGCACAGCACCGGCCATAAGCGGTGACGAGCGAAAGGGTCCGGAAGGAGAAAAGGCCACGGGCACGTTAAAGATCAATAGCCAACGAGCCTTGGGTTAGGTTTAGTTTTCGTTTATTATTTTTAAAGACATGGTTAAAACTATTTTTATTTATTTTGTGATGTTTATAAAGATTATGAGCTAAACCTTTTGTTGGTGGCTTGGGATGATGAACTAGTGTTTGTTTTTAAGTAAAGACTTATGTTTTCCGTTTTGGATGTGTTGGGTTACATGATTTAATTTTTATGTTTGATTTTGAATATTTGTGTACTGGCGCTTTTTGATTTGATCACTTGTTTGTTGGTTTTGATGTTCTAGGCATATAGGAATATCCCCTAGATCTAGAAATCATTCTAGTTTGATTAACTTTTGTTGTCGAGCTAGTTCTTGCAGTTAGGAATAGCGCAAGTTTAACAGGTTTTTAAAATCAATTAGCTAAGGTGTGCAATCCCTTCCCGAAGGTTAGGAATATAATTCGGGATTGCTAGGTTGACTAACTAGGCATTGTTTGGTAGTTTGGTTATCGCTAGGGCGAGGCCGGTTACTTATTCGTGTTTAGAGTTTTCCTAGGATTTCATTCGTATTAGTTAAGTCTGCTTCGCAGTTTGGGAGTTTTCGATCCAAGAGTGGTTGATTAAAGGATTACTGTGGGATTTGGTTTCGCTGGGGCGATCCACTTTCATTTTAGCATCTCAATACTTGTCCCGCCTTGAGTCTAGTCAGCTATCCTTGACAGGAGGTTTGTTAGATGAGAACAGGGTCTCCAACCGGATTACATAGGTCAGCTTTTATAACCAGAGTCTAGGGATTCTACCCAGGTTACCAGCCTTCTTCCTATCCTATTTCTCCTAGCTCCTAGTTCCCATAAGCAGTCGAGATTATTTTATTTATATTTAGTTTCTTTTAAGTTTATAATTAGTAGTTTAAAATACCCACTCATTTAAGTATCTATTTATTTAGGCTAGTATTCGGTATAGGTTGTGATCTAGAGTTGCATTCGCTTCTTTGGGTTCGATACTCGGTCTTATCTGTTTACTACCTTGCGACCGGTACACTTGCCGTGCGTGTGTAGTTTTTAGGTGAGTCGTTTTAATTAAAGCTTGTGTTATTTTTTTATATATACATTTACACACATCAAGTTTTTGGCACCGTTGCCGGGGACGCAATTAGCACTCTTGAGAATTATCCGATCCGTTTCTGGTCTACTATTTTGTGAATAATTTTTGCTTTTATTTATTTATTTTTTTTTCTTTTTTCTTATTATTATTATTATTTTTTATTCGTAATATATATATTTTTTTTATCATGTGCGAGATCTGCGGAGGACCCCACTTTACCATAAGATGCCCTCATTCATATTCATCGGGGTATTCCACAGATTATTATTCTAACACGTATTTGCAGCCACAGCCATATCAATCATACCAGCCTTCACACCCACAGGCAAACCGGTGGTTTAACCCTGCAACATCTGAGTCACTATATAGAAGAAAAAGTCCGTTTGATCGTCTACAAGCTGAGATGTATGAGGAAAGGCATGGTGGTAGCTCATCAGAGTATCCACCTAGCCAACATTTGTATCCACATCCCGATTATCGGGATGTCTCGTCTCACACTAGACCCGATTTTGCCGCCTTACTTGCTAAACAACAGCTCATGCTCGAGGATGTGGATTCTTTGCTATCCAAGCGCACCGGCTATTTGAGGGAACAAGATGCGGCACTTAAAAGGCTAGAGGCTCAGGTGGATGAACTGAAGACCATAATGGACGTTGAAGTCCCACCTCCAGTTCAGCAGGTTTATTTCACAAATGATGACCCAGACGAGATGGTAACATTTACATTACCTCATTGCATTAGGCCCGTTGCTGAAACTGTTTGTCCTTACTCATCTGATTTTGTGCATGATTTAACTGACCCATATGATTCTTTACACTTGTCTTGTGAGGATGATATTTTGCAGGATTCAGGGTTAGAGCCAGAGACCATAATGGACGCCTTAGTCCCACCTCCGGTTCAACAGGATGAGCAGCCTTGCCAGATCTCTAGTTCAGCAGCATACCCTTGGGAAGTAGATGTCTGGAGTGATGATGAGGAGATAGAAAGGATAGAGTGGGACGCGCACAGGAAAGCCATGATGGAGAAGATAGGGGAGGCTGAGGAAGATATGGATTTTTCAGATTCCACAGGCTGGCTGTTTGAGGAAGAAGTGGTGGAAGAGGAAGACACCGCTGACCTGCTTGAAGAAGCAGCTGATTGGGAAACAGAGTTTGGTGACGAGTTGGTTGACTTGTCAGCTCCAGAAGTGGAGAAAGATTTTGACCCAGTAGGTGACCTCGATATCTTAGAGGCATTATTGAGAGGATACCTGACTGTGGAAATTCAGGAGCCACCAAACAAGAAAGATGAGAAAGAAGCAGCGGTGGAAGAAGAAGAACACCACAGCCCGCCCGTGCAGGCATTGGATATTACATTGCCACCACCATGGCCACCACCACGGGAGAAGGCTCGCAGTTACATGGACCAGAATCACAAGCCACATCCACATATCCGGTTTGGTCCAGGTAAGTCTAGGGATAGGTGGCCCAACCCGTTTGAATTTTTCAAAGGTCTTTATAATTTCACCAATTGTTTTTTGATGAACAATGGTGAACGAAAAGAATTGAACGGGTTGGACATGGGTTGGATTAAATATAAGCCACCTGATTAATACTTTGGTTTTTCCAAGTTGTAGAGTTTGTAGGTATTGTGTTTATTAATTTTAGTTTGTGTCTTTGTTTGAGTCCAAGTGTGGGGATGGTCTGCATTCTTTTCATAGTGGGATCTTCTCGTCCGTACTCAATCTCCATTCGGGCGAGGCGACCCTTCAAAAATCATTTTTGTAAACAGTCATCCCAACACAGTTGTGTTTTTTCTGTTTTACTTTTTGTCTTTTAGTGTTTGTTTTGCAGGTTATTGATGCAGCCGCGAATGAAATGCTATACGGTTGCTTTGCATTTGGATGGGACAACTCAGGACACGCGTTGCAAGGATTACACCACAATATTACCAGGGGAGTCTGTTCCACTTTACTTGTTATATTTATTTTTATCTTCTTTATTTTTAGTTCCTTGTCGCTACACATTGAGGACAATGTGCAATTTTAAGTGTGGGGATGGAAACTGCGTTTTAGTATAGTTTGAGTCTTTATTTCAAAAAGAAAAAATAAATAAAAAAAAATTTTGTCCCTGATTTTTTGTGCATTTTATATGGAAAATGATAGTAAAATTGGGATCTTTGGTTTTCAAAATATTATATATATGAGAATATAAATAGATTGAAAGCGTGTTTGCTTAAAATGTGTCGGTAGGCCCAGCTAGCTTTGAAAGGTCCTAGGATTGTTCTTAATATACCTGAATAAATCATGAAATCTTGTGGCTTCTCATCTTAGGAGAAACGGTAGAACTGAAACCGCTGATAGTAATTAGAGGTACCACTATAGGTTGAAAGCCCATATGTATTATTAATTAAATGGCACACTTGATCCTTTTTATAAGAATAAATCCGGTGAAAAGTGGCGCCCAAAAAAAAAAAAACCACATGTCCATCAATTGAGCTAGACCAAAAAAAAAAAAAACTGAAGCCTCTGATCGAAACTCCCTCGAGGTCAAGTGGAAAAAAATAAAAATACCAAAGCTCATGCTGTCGCTCTTGGGGATGGTGACTCTGATTGAGACAACCTCTGGGTTAGGTATGAAAAAAAAAAGTGTCTAAGCTCATAAACATCATCCATCATCCATCATAAATTTATTTTCTAATACATTAGGGAGTTTAGTTTGCAGTGGTTGGTAAATCTATATGGTTTAACCTTTGCTTCGAAAGCTTGAGGTGGGATTAGGTGAGGCTGGATATCTTGAGTGTGAGACCCATAGATTGATTGTAATAATATGAACCTAATTGCCTTACATGATTGGGGCCTGATTAGCTAGTGGTTGGGTTTAGGTGGACAACAATACCGACAGTTTTGGTGGATGCGTAATTAGATCTTAATTAATTAACCTAAAAGTTTTTGAAACCAATAATTCTAATTATGATTCCATTGCAGTCTTTTTCAGGGACGAAAAAGGTTTAAGTGTGGGGATGTTTGATGTGTCGTAAAACACATCTATTTTCCTATGTATTTTGAGTCATAATTGAGTCTTTTGTATATAGTTTTTAGTAGTTTTAGGCGTGTATTCGTTTGTTGGCCTATTTTTATCATTGTATAGTTTTTATTAGTTTTTAGTACTCTTAGTACTCGTTTTATATTTTTATAGGTGTTCGTGGAAAGTGAGCTCAAAAAGAAAGAATTTTAATTGAGACACGAACACTTGAGAGCATGTGTTTATGGACGTTGGAGCGTAAACGAGCAACTTTGGTCGATCAAAGAACACCTAATACGAGAGCATGGAGTGATAATAGTATATAATAATAAAAAAATAAATAAATAAATAAATGTTGTGACTTGGGCTCGTGGCCCAAGCCAAATCAAAACCCAAGTAAAAAGTCGGTCATATGAGATATGGATAGATTTTCATCTTTTGACGGCAACATAGGGGAGATAATAGATCATTCACTCTATTCATTCGCAAAGAAGGGAAGAGATACAATTCAATCCCACAGCACCGGCCATAAGCGGTGACGAGCGAAAGGGTCCGGAAGGAGAAAAGGCCACGGGCACGTTAAAGATCAATAGCCAACGAGCCTTGGGTTAGGTTTATTTTTCGTTTATTATTTTTATAGACATGGTTAAAACTATTTTTATTTATTTTGTGATGTTTATAAAGATTATGAGCTAAACCTTTTGTTGGTGGCTTGGGATGATGAACTAGAGTTTGTTTTTAAGTAAAGACTTATGTTTTCCGTTTTGGATGTGTTGGGTTACATGATTTAATTTTTATGTTTGATTTTGAATATTTGTGTACTGGCGCTTTTTGATTTGATCACTTGTTTGTTGGTTTTGATGTTCTAGGCATATAGGAATATCCCCTAGATCTAGAAATCATTCTAGTTTGATTAACTTTTGTTGTCGAGCTAGTTCTTGCAGTTAGGAATAGCGCAAGTTTAACAGGTTTTTAAAATCAATTAGCTAAGGTGTGCAATCCCTTCCCGAAGGTTAGGAATATAATTCGGGATTGCTAGGTTGACTAACTAGGCATTGTTTGGTAGGTTGGTTATCGCTAGGGCGAGGCCGGTTACTTATTCGTGTTTAGAGTTTTCCTAGGATTTCATTCGTATTAGTTAAGTCTGCTTCGCAGTTTGGGATTTTTCGATCCAAGAGTGGTTGATTAAAGGATTACTGTGGGATTTGGTTTCGCTGGGGCAATCCACTTTCATTTTAGCATCTCAATACTTGTCCCGCCTTGAGTCTAGTCGACTATCATTGACAGGAGGTTTATTAGATGAGAACATGGTCTCCAACCGGAATACATAAGTCCGCTTTTATAGCCAGAGTCTAGGGATTCTACCCAGGTTACCAGTTTTCTCCTCATTAGAGTTTCAACCCAGTTCGTCAGCTTTCGTTTATTTTCAGTTTCTTAGTTTAATTTAGTAATTTAGTTTTAATTAGTTTATTTTAATTTCAGTTTAAACCCCCCAATCAATCAATCCATTTAATAATAATAATAATAATAATAATAATATTTTATCAGGTAATTCATTAAAAGTGATCTCAAAAGTGTTAGATAAAGTCCTTAGGTTCGATACATGGTCTTGCCTACTTGCTACTTGCGATCGGTACACTTGCCGATAGTGTGTGGTTTTAGAAGAGTCTAGGATTTTAACTTGATCAATTTATTTATATACTTATTTGCACACATCAGTTCCTCATAAACATGTGACAGACTATGACATGGTGGTTGTCCATATCCTCTTGGGTACTTGCTTATGGGTGGAGCATCTGTTACTTGGACATCCCTGGGAGCAGATGTTTCATGACTTTTGGTAACAGATGTTTGGACTCGTGTAAAAGTCTGTTTGGGCTTTCCTTTTGAAGTACTCACCACTTGACTTGCAAGAGTTTTAGCCTTGTACTCTTGTATTTTGACATCAAAATTTTTGAGATACAGACACTCTTTGGTTTTGTGATTCTTTTTACCACATATTGAGCAGGTGGCCTTGGAATCACATGCACTTGTTCCTTTGTTTATATCATATGCTTTTAGAAGAAAACAATTTTTAGTAACATGATTCTTCTTTTCACAGAAATCACAGAACAAGTGGACAGACTTTTCTTTCTTTTTCCCTTTTTCAACCTTCTTTTCAACAGATGTTTGAGCATCTGCTGGAAGGTGTTCAAGGGAATGACCTTTGCCTGTGGTGTTGTCTTCCCCTCAGGAGTTTTGAAATCAACTGGTTTGAAGTTCTCAAGAGTACCACACTCATCAGACCAAGTAGGTTTAAATTCATAATTTTCATGTTCAGTGAATGACGAGGAACCTTCTTGTTTTTCAAGAACAATTTTCTTGCCATTGGGTTCATTGATTTTAATCTCTTGACCCTTCAAATTATTTGGTACTACCTCAACTAACTTTTGATCCCTTTTGTCAGTGTTTTCAAAAGCTGGAGCAGTGGTTTCAAAACCAAAACCAAACTTCACATGACTTTTGGTTTGTTTGTTGAGTAGCATCTCAAAACCTCTACATGATTCCACCCATTTCTGACATTCAACTTGGGTGGACTCAATCTCACTTTTGCAACTCTGATATTTAGTTATCATAGTTTGGAGCTGGTCTTTGGTTATAGTTGCTTCATGTTTTAAGCTGCTTATTTCAGATTCTTTTTCAGTTAAATTTGTTTTTAATTCTTTTGAAAGTTTCTCAAATTTAACTTCATCATCTAAAATTTTCTTTCTAAGGTTTTCATTCACCTCTTTGATGTTAGAAAATGCTATTACACATTTGTCAGAACACAAATCTTTAAGGATTTGAGGAGATACCTTAGCAACAGCCATCAATGCACAATCACACTTGCAATCATAGTCATCAGATGCACCCCAAGGATCTGAGAGATTCACAACCTCTTCTTCAGAATTTTCACCTACAACTACCTCATCAACAATATAATCAGTCTTAACAACAGATTCAGTTACCACTTCCTCAGAATCAACCTCTTCTACCATAGCCATGAAACCAAAATTTTCTGTTTCATTTTCAGCTTTGGCAACAAGTGCAAAATTTTTATCTCCAAACTCATCTGGTAGACTGCTCCAATCAACAAAGCCTTGTGTGAAGAAACTCTGTTGACTGGTTTCTGCAGGTGCAAAGGGTGAAGCAGCAGTCATTGGCACAGGTGCCTGAGCAACAGGGGTATGCACATAATGGATCTAAGGAACAGTGGTTTGGACAAACTGGACAGGAACAGTGTTTAAGGACTGTGCAAAATGAGTAGTGTTTTGCACATTTGGTCCAGGGGTATTATATGAATTTTGATAAGTGTTGGTCTGTGGCCTTTGATTTGGATAGGTAATCATAGGTGTACCATGTTGACTCCTACATTCCCTAGCAAAATGACCAAGTATATGACATTTATAACACTTTATCTTTGATATATCCAACCCCACCTTTGACCTGCCAGTTAAGCCTGGAAACCTTCTCCCAGTTTTCTTGTAAAATTTTTACTTCTTTCACTGAGAAGGGCCAATTGGTGCATAATGTCCATTTCTTTCAAATCATCAGGGTCAAAGTATTTTAGGTCATCATACTTAAAGGATATGTTATCAGATGCCTGGATATCACCACCACTTGCTATAAAAGCATAGTTTGGTGAATACGAATCAGAGTTAAAACCTAAGTTAAAACCTAAATTTATGTCAATGAAATGATCATAACTCTGATCCTTACTATTACCAGGCACCTCATCATGACCCAGAAGTATTGTATTACCAAATACATAGTCATCAGACACTTTTCCAGAGTCCTGGAGCTTCTTTTTCTGGTTAAGCTCTCTCTCATAGGTCAAGAGCTTACCATGAAGTTGGATCAGTGATAGGTCCTTGAATCCAATTGAGTTTCTCATAACTATTACTCTGTTTTCAATCCGACAAACAAACGATATCAATAATTGTGAGCCGATCTGTTTATATTAAATTGATTGGTTAGATCGAATTTAATTGACCAAGCTCTGATACCAATTGTTAGGATCCGAGTTTGATTGTTTTGATTTGTTTGAATAGAGATGAGAAGAATGAAGTAAATATAAATAGAAAGTGCAGCGGTATAATAAACTTTAATCAAAACAAAAGAGTAAATGTTTTCTAATCGAATGCTTTCATTATATTGAAAGATTACAATCAATTACTTGTACTCCCCCTCAGCCTGATCACTCTGTGATTGTTTGTCTGAGAGAATGTTGTGAGTTATTGAATAGAACAGTACAGGCACTGTTTTATTTATAGGCAAATCTAAACCACTGATGATCTAAGATGACGTCACCTAAGACAGTGACCTCTAACAGAATAACAACATAAAACATCAGCCCTATGCAAACTACTATTACATTGCAAAACACTGTAAGGTAAACTACTATTGAGGAAAACTCTGATGGTCTTGTATCATATGTTGGAGCCTAAGTGTTGTTGGCTCCAACAGACCTTTAGTCTTCAGCACTTGATCAGCAGTTGTTCTCTATCAGACCTTTAGTCAGCAGTTGTTCTCTATCAGTTGTTATCCAGCAGTCCTTTGTATCAACAGTTGTCATAGCAGTTGTTTGGGTGGAACAGTTGTTAGAAGTCAATAATCTTTTGGGAGGAGTATATTGTAAATGCTGTTTATTAATATGGATCAACTGTTAGTATATTTTGTCTTTTCAATCATCTGTTCTTCTCCAGGTCAGTAGACCCAACAACAAATGCGAGAGTAGAGTGCAAAAATCTACGTATGCACCCCATTGATATGCTAATGAGAACTCTCCATTTGTGTTGTTATTACACGAGCTGTCGAGCTGGTAGACTATCCAATCTTGTTGAGGTAAAATATTGTGGCCCACTGGCTACACGGTGAGTCATCAACGCTGATTTTGTTCTTAATTTGATTATGCTATGATTCAATATAATAATGTCGATAAACATAAGGCAACTAGTTAAGTAGGTGAATTGATATGTTAAAACTGCCACCTTAAGTTTGGTGACCAGTGTTGCACATAAACTATGCCAAGTTAGTAGAAATGAAAGTAGAGAAATCTACAAGTCTATTAACACTTGTAGATATTCACAATGTTATAGTTGATCTTGAAAAGTTGACATAAGTCAGAGAGACATAATTATACTGATATGATCTTATGTGCCACACATCTTTTGAAGATGTCAACTAATGGTGGTTTTGTTTCATTAACTATTTTGAAAGTGTCAACTAAAGGGGCTTCTCTTGAGTTATAATAGAATTTTGGAGGTACGAAGGGTACACTTATATGAACTAGTATATATCCTAGACTCATCGTATGGTTGGGCTTAAGTGTTAAAGAGGGAGTTCTGATTTATACTCCGATAATATTAAGAGAAAGTTTACGGTACAAAGTTGTATACCATACAAAGCGTAAGAAGCAATACTAACCGTACACATGGAAGCGGTTATCAAATTACCTCGTATTTAATTTTGCAGTATGTGAGGGTATTATAGACTTTTCTCCTTTTATGTCCTATTTTTTTAATTAGTACTTTACTATCAAAAAATGAAGCCCTAACATGATGATCATTCTATAATTTCTGATTGAGTATTTGTCTAACTCGTTTCTGATTGAGTATTTGTCTAACTCGATCGATCAGTTCTTTCATACAAATTATAATCGTTTTAATTAGTTTTATCATTTTTACTAGTTTTTATTAATTCTTTTTTTTTTCTCCAAAATTTTTTCAGATTTCAACGTATCACAATTTGCAGTGACAATTTTTGACGAAGAAGTTGATGTTAAAGTCAAGCCAAACCTAATGAAGATGAAGATTACATCTTGAATGATAGTTGTTTTATGTTTGATTTGTAGTCACGTAATTGTGTTTTTAAATTAAGTGTTTACATATGTAGTTGTGTTTTATGTTTTGTGTAATTTCTATCATCAATGACAGGTGATTTTTATTCAGGCAAATACTTGTGTATTATTTTTTTCTATCATTCAGTTTATATAAAGTTGTTTATTTTTTACAATTTGCGTTTTGAAGTTGTATGTATTTGCGTTTTTAGAATGAAGACTATTAAACCTTTTTTTAAGATTATTTTTTGTAGATATGTTACTTGCATGTAAATTTTATTTCTACTTACGTTTTATTTATTTTTATATTTATGAATGATAGGTTCTTCATTCATTATGTTTTTTTCCAGTTTTATTTGAATTGTTTAATGCTTTTGCGTATTGATTTTTGTCATATGTATGATATTTGGATGTTTTTTGATTTTTTGCAATTTGCATTTGAATATTTATGTATTTGTGTTTTCATTTTTAAAAGATATTAAAGTGTTTTTTTTTAAGATATAATAAGAAGGTTGATATATGCATAAGAGCTATTCAAATGGTTAGTAATCAACAAAGAATCTATAATTCAAAAACGCCATACATTTGTAATTTTTGCACCTGCGTGTAAACAATTTATGAATTTTACTACTAGATAAATCTATTTAAACAATTTATGGGAAAACTAAAATAAGAATGAAATAACTAACCGGAGAATATGAATATATATGTAATTTTTGCACCTGCATGTAAGTTGGATATGCAATTGCGTTTACTAATTTCCATAATAAATTATAATTGTGTTTTATTCATAATGGTAGTTGCGTCTTTTTTTAGCAAAATTGATTATATTTGTTCTTTTTTTTTTGTTTTATCTCATAACTTGCGTTTAAATTGTTGTGCATTGGCGTTTATTTTTTTTTTTATGACAGTTCATACAAGTTAATTGAAAAGGAATCATAAAGCATGCCAAAAACATAAAACATAAATATTACTAAATAAGTTGGTCCATCACATAATATTAAAAGTTAACAGCTAAAAAACATAAACAACCTAGAGAGAGAAACTCATATACTCTGGGTCCTCCAATTTGAACTCATCAAGGTCTCCTTCTTCCTCTTCGTAGTCTGATTCTGGGTCCATACCAAACCACAATTCAACCTGAGCCTTGACCATCAAAACAAGTTTTGAACCAAACTCTGATCCAGTTTGGTTTATAAGTGGCTTCTCAGACAAGTTTCTAAGAAAATCAATATCAGTAGAGAAAGATATATCCTTAGGATGGAATTCTTCAATGTTCCCATCATTAAAAGCTACATCAACTCAAATCTGTCTTCAACAAATTCCCAGCTTCTCACTCCCCGCACCTCACAATTTTTAAACATTTTCTTCAACACATCAAAAAGTTTGGTTACCTGTGTTGATTGGCTTAGATGTGGAACACCCAGTGTTAGGATCTGAGTTTGTTTGTTTTGATTGTTTAACTAAATATGATAGATATGAAATGAATATAGAATGAAAGTGCAGCGGAATAATAAACTGTTAATCAAAACAAGAGAGTAAATGTTTTCAGATCGAAAGCTTTCATTAATCCAAAAGATTACAATCGTACAAATACTCCCCCTCAGCCTGATCACACAGTGTTTGTCTGAGAGAATGTTTGTGTGTGTGATCCAATAGAACAGTACAAGCACTGTTCTATTTATAGACAGACTCAAAGCACTGATGACCTAGGCTGACGTCACCTAAGACAGTGACCTCTAACCGAATAACAAACATAAACATCTGCCTATTACAAACTACTGTTACATTGAAAGCACTGATATTAAACAGCTGTTGAAGATAAACTCTGATGGTCTTGTATCCACTGCTGGAGCCTAAGTGCTGTTGATTCCAGCAGTGCTTTGGTCTTCAGTACTTGTATCAGCAGTTGTTCTTCATCAGACCTTTGGTCAGCTGTTGTTCTTCATCAGTTGTTTCCTCAGCAGTTCTTTGTATCAGCAGTTGTTGAGCAGTTGTTTGGATAGAACAGTAGTTAGGGTCAGCAGTCTTTTGGGAGAAGTAAGTTGTAAAGACTGTTTATTCAAGGATCAAACTGATAGCATGTTTTGGCTTTCTAATCATCTGTTCTTCTCCAGGTCAGCAGACCCAACAATCTCCCCCTAGAACAGATGATGCCATAACTCAGCTTTATTTATTGATCTTTATTCCTCATCAGACTTTCTCTGATTTGACCTTTGAATTGCAATTCAAAGTTCAGAGCAAATAAGTCTTCTTCATCTCTTTCTAGGTCCAGATTTAGCAATGTTTGGTGATCTTCTGCACATAGGCTGTAAGCATCATCCATGCTGATCTTCTGAACCCTTCCATCTGACCTGAGCAATGTCAATTCGTGGTTGTCTTTGTTGACTTTCCACTTTAGAATTTTTGAGTCAGTGGATTTGCTGAGATGAACTTTTATTCTTGATGAGTTTGGTGAAGGAGGTCTTCCAATAAGTTCTCTGAGCTTCTCTGTTGTAGGATCAGAGAAATAGTGTATTTGATTGAAGAGCCCTTCTTTGATGAATGTATCAGCAAACTTTCTTTGATCTTCCTCTGACATCTCCTTCTGCCTCTTGAACTGTCTTCTTGCAGCAGTTGTGAGATCAGAGGTTTCAAGTAAGCTGTCCAGGTTAAAGGTCTGTTGGGGTCTCTTCATCATTGGCTCATCAGTGTAAATTGGTTTTCTTGGAAGGCTGGGATCCTTCTTCCTATTTTCTTCCAGACTTTTGTAGGTTTCAACCAGCCTTAACTCTGACCATCTGGAAACTGACCTCATCTCCCCATAGTTGGCAGCTACAATCTCCTGCCTCATCCTTTTGAATTTCAAGGCTCTGACTGGGTCTCTGCCTTTGCCAAAGTTAGGAGTGGAGACTTTAGCTTTGGGGTCTTTGGCCATTTCTTCAATCCTGAGTAGTTCTTCTCTCAAAGCATGAGTAGTCCAACCATTGAACTGCTTTTTGTTTGCTTTGTAAGGCTTGGTTGCCATTATCTGTTCAAGGAGAGATTCCCTTACCTCCCTTTCCAAATCTACACTGAGAGGCATGGAGGACATGGAATTGCTCAGGGTCTTAGCAAAGTCTTCAATCCTTCTGAGTTTGCTAAGCTCTGCTGAATGGATGCCCTGAGCAGTCCTGTCATCCTTCCCTTTACATTTCTCCTTAATGATGGCATCCACCTGTTCACCCTTGTATTTCAGATAAGTATCAATGTTGAGGGGAACAGGGAAGTTTGGGAGAGATGGGAAGGATCTTTCAGATGGCTGTTCAGTATTGTAGAAGGATTGTAATTCCCCCTTGAGTAGATCAAGTTCAAGGGGATACTGAACAACCAATGGTGTAATGGTTGGTGGTGGTCTATAGGATCTGAACTTGGATGTGTGTGGTGAGAATGATATGATTGGAATAGCTGTGATGGTGTGATGGGAGGAGTGGATTGGGCAGTTGAAATGGTGGTTGGTGATGTGTGTATGTTTTCATCATGTACAACAAAGGTTGATTTTCTCTTCCTTGTGTACATGATTTTTGGTGATGGTGATTTGGTAGCAGTGGTTGGATTAACATCTGTTGGCCTTTTGGTAGGTTCAGCAGATGTTTGGGATTTAGCTGGTGATGTATGTTTGGTGGTTGTATGTTCAGGTGTGTTTGTTGGTTTAGGTATGTTTGTTGGTTTAGGTGCAGTGGTTTGGGTAGCAGTGTTTTGAGTAGTTTCAGTGTTTTGGGTGGCAGTTGTTTCAGTAGCAGTGGTTTTATCAACAGAGGTGTTCAACTTAGATGGTGGTTTTCTAACATGCTTGGCAGGTCTTTTCATCCTTTTAGAGGATCCCACATCTTCAGTTTCCCTTTGTTGTTTCTTTTTGAGTTCAATTAATGACTCTGCTTTAACTTCCAAAGTGTCAGCTCTTTTCTGTTTATCTTAAGCAGCCTTTTCAGCTTCTATGTTTGCAGAGTCATCTACTGCTTTATTCTTCTTAGTGGTTTGTTGTGGTGGTTGTTGTGGTGGTGCTGTTGTTGCTTGTTGTTGTTGTGGAGCTGATTTGGTAGACTCTGGTTTCTTGGCAGACTTGGCTTGGCCTTTTTGAGAAGGAGGACAACCAAAAGGATCTAGTTTTGGTAGCCTATCTCTGCCACTCTCCCCCTTTTTGGCATCATCAGCCGTGAAAGCATCATCATTTTCATCCCTGAGGATGGTGGTAGGGGCAGAGCTAGTAGTCTTCAGCAGGTAGTCCTTGATGGCTGTGATATCAGCATGGGTATCTTTGTACCTTGCATCTACCATATTCCTGATCTCAGCCATGTAAGTTTCATGTGTCTGATCAGCCAGTTTTCTGTGAGCTATGATGATGGGGGAAACGGATTTCCATAACTCACTGGCTATATCAGCTGTGGATGGTTGACTCTTGGAAAGATCTGCAATTGAGCTCAGTATAAGCTTGACATCAGATTTAATGTCAGCAACAGAGGTTTCAATGACAGAAACTCTGTCCGTCAATTCTTGGTATTTTGACCCATCTCCTAAATTAATAGGATCATCTGAGTCCCTACCAGTGGTAGTTCTACCTGATTCATGCCTAATAGGTGAATCAGATGCCCCTTTGTCTTGGTACTGGGGACTTCCAACTGTTTTTGGAGACACTATAGTGGCTTCAACAGTTGTTGCCTTCAAGGGAGTCTTAGCTATGTAATCACTGTCCTGATGTGAGACAGTGGTCTCTACATCAGTAGTGGCTGCTCCACTTGAAAACTCACCTAGAGTTTCATTGAACTCAGGTGGTGTAACCTCCTCTTCTGTTTGAGGGATAGCAGATTGTATATTCTCAGGACCAGTCACTTGTTAGAGTATACTCTCAGTGACAGGTGGAAGAGAGGAACTGGGATCTTCCTGAGATTTGTCAATTGCTTCAAACAGAGGTTGCATTGTTTGTGGGACATGTGATGGTGAGGGTGGAGGAGTAACAAGAGAATTAGCCCTGGGAGAGGGGCTTGTGAACATATGGTCAAGTGACTCAAATGTATCATGATGTGTGTCCCCTTGGCTTACAACATGATCCTTTTGAGAGGATTCATGAGGAGTTTGGTCAGGTGGAGGTATGTCCAACTGTTGTGAGGAAGTAACAACAGTGGTTTCAGGTTGCTTTTGTTGTGCAACAGAGGTTTCTTCTGGTACCTTAACATCCAGAAGCCTCATTTGTGGTTGAGTGGTGGTTTTTGTGGATGGATGTTTCTTTTTGGAAGTGGCTGGTGTGGGTTTCACAGCACTGGATGTAGTGCCATGATCACCAGGAGCAGTGGGCTCAACAACAGAGGTTTTGACAACATTTGTTGCCTTTGTCCTCTTTGTTTGTGTTTTAGAAACTTTTGACACTTTAGACACTTTTTCTTGGGTGCTTCCACCCAGCATTCTTGTGAAAGTTTCATCAGTTAAGCTTTTCATTTGCATAGCCTCACCCTTTTTGAAAACTTTTTCTGGTAAGACCTTTTGTAAGATTACACTAAGAATTCTTGGGTAAATAAGAAAAGCATTGTTTGACCCAGACTTGACAGCTTTCACATTTGATACCAAGTCCATGAACAATCCCTGGGAAAGATTGAAGTCAGAGTTTGACAAGATGGCATAACCCAGATATTGCATCCTCAATGGGATTTCATTAAAGGATGTGGACTTAGCAGAGACACAAAGAAGAAGAGTATGGAAGAAAAATTTCATGACTGGAGGGAAAAACTTTTTGAAAAGAGTTGATCCAGTCATCTGACCATCATACCCTCTTTCTTGGAACTCAGTATGAAGCTCTGTTTTAGTAAAGGAATCCTTACCTGCCAGGTCATTCAGTGTGAAGGTTGTGGATATGGTTTCAGGGGTAATGACGATACTGGTTTCTCCAATTTTGGAAATAATGGAAGTAGGCTTTTTGTCTTGTAGTAGAAACTCAGCATTCAACCAAAATTCTTGGAGTGTATCAAGATAAATGGGGGCGTTAGCGGTTAGGATGGGTAAGTATTTGGAGTTAAGTAAAATGTCGATGGTGGAATGAAATGGAGTGTTGTCATCTGTTTTGATCAGATAGGGGAGACAATTGTGTGTAGCTTTGGCTTGAAGATCCATTGTAATGGATTTCGAAGGTGAGGATGATTGAAGATTGATGGAGGGTTTGAGAATGAAGAAGGCGGTTTTCAGTATTTTGAATACAATGAGACAGTGTAACGTCTGTTGTGGTAAAACAGGGTTTATATAGGCTCAATGAAACCGCTGATGTGGCCAAACCTCTGCTTATATGAACAGACGTGGCAATCATCTGATGGATGAAACATCTGGTGGAGAACAGCTGTTTTTGGCAAACAACTGATACAAACAGCAACAACTGATGCAAACAGCTGTTGTAGCAAACAGCTGATACAAACAGCTGTTTTTTTTTTAATATAGTATATATATAAGGAAACAGTTGTTTTATCTGAACAGATGTTCTGAAACAGATTTTTCAACTAACAGTTGTTTTATCTGATCAGATGTTTTGAAACAGACTTTTCAACTAACAGTGGATATGAATGAAACTGTGGTTGTTTTATCTGATCAGATGTTATAAACAGATTTTTCAACCAAACAGCTATTTTAAAAATTTGATTTACTGAAACATTTTATTAAGATTTATTGAAGCTTTATTTGTTTAATCCATGTTTAACATACCAATTCTAGAAATCAGGTTTGTAAAGGTAGATGTGTCTAAAGCTTTTGTTAACACATCTGCCAACTGATCCTCTGTTGGAACATGGTGTAAAGAAATCAAACCTTTTTCATAGCTGTCTCTGACAAAATGGTGTCTTATGTCAATGTGTTTGGTAGTGGAATGAGAGACTGGATTCTTGATGATATTTTCAGCAGCTTGACTGTCCAACATGAGTGGTGTCCTAAGTGCAGTTATCCCAAAATCCAGTAGTTGATTTTGAAGCCACATGAGTTGGGCTGTACAGCTTGCAGCAGCAATGTATTCAGCTTCAGCTGTTGAAGTTGAAACAGCTGCCTGCTTTTTGCTTTGCCATGAAACTAAGGCATTCCCTAGAAATTGGCACCCTCCTGAAGTGGATTTTCTTGTGGTGTGACAGCCAGCAAAGTCACTATCTGAATAACCTGAAAGCTCAATGTTTCCATTAGCAGGATACCAGATACCAAGTGTGGGAACACCATTAAGGTATCTGAATATCCTTTTTACAGCAATAAGGTTTGACTTTCTGGGTGAAGCCTGGGATCTGGAACAGACACAGGTAGCAAACATAATGTCTGGCCTAGATGCAGTTAGGTACAGTAAAGACCTAATCATACATCTATAATGTGTTTGATCAACCAGTTCATCCTTGTCATCAATAGTGAGCAGCTTGACTGTACTCATGGGTGTGCTACATGGCTTACAATCATTCATCTCAAATCTGGTTAATAAGTTCTTTACATATTTGTTTTGGTGAATGAATGTGCCATTTTGCAGTTGTTTCACTTGAAGACCAAGGAAACACTGAAGCTCACCCATGGCACTCATCTCAAACTCTGCTGTCATGAGTTTTCTGAACTCTTCACACATTTGGTTACATGTGGATCCAAAAATGATGTCATCCACATATATTTGAACAATCATTAAGTGTTTCCCTTTCCATTTAAGAAATAAAGTTTTGTCAATTTTACCTCTTGTGAAGCCAATGGATAAGAGGAATGTGGAGAGAGTTTCATACCAGGCCCTTGGTGCTTGTTTAAGTCCATACAAAGCTTTGTTGAGCTTGTAGACATAGTCAGGATGGAATGTGTCTTCAAAACCAGGTGGCTGACATACATAGACCTCCTCCTGAATTTTGCCATAAAGGAAAGCACATTTGATGTCCATCTGATACACCTTTATGTTGTGGTTGACAGCAAAGGCTAAAAAGAGTCTGATGGCTTCTAGTCTTGCTACAGGAGCAAAAGTCTCATCATAATCTATTCCTTCTTCTTGTCTGAAGCCTTGAACCACAAGCCTGGCTTTATTCTTGACAACAATACCCCTTTCATCAGTCTTGTTTTTGAAGACCCACTTGTTCCTATAGGACAAACATCCTTAGGAAGTGGTACAAGCTCCCATACTTGTTGTCTTTTGAATTGAAGGAGTTCTTCCTGCATGGCCTCTACCCAACTGTTGTCTTTCAGTGCCTCTTGGTACTTGACAGGTTGTGTGAGGGATAAGAAACCTGCAAAAAGACAGATATTTGAGGATTGGCTTCTTGTGAGCACACCCTCTCTGATGTTGCCAATGATCTGGTCTGGTGGATGAGCTCTTAAGTAAATAAGATCTCCTTGATATGGAACTATGGCATTTTGAGGTGATGGACAGAGGTTTGGTGACTCTGTTGGTGTAACATCTGTTGGTACTTCTGTAGTGCCATAAGATGTTTGGAATGGTAATGGAGGAATGGGTCCAAGTGGTGTGAAACTTGACTGACTTTTGTCAACAGATGATTGACTTTTGTCAACAGATGATAGGTCAGTGGTTGTGAGGGGTGAGGCAGTGGTTTGAGGATAAGACTGGCCAACAGTGGTTGACACAGCTGTGGCAGAGTTTTGACAATTGTTTTGAACAGCTGCTTCCTCTGAGGCAGAATAGACTTTGTAGTGACTGGGGATCACAACATCTGTTCTGTAATCTTGTTGTGGAGACTGTGGAATACCTGCATTGTTAGCTTTAACAGTGATATCTTCAAATTTGAATTTATCTAAATCAAATAGTTCAGCAGGGTTTGCAGGGATTTTTAGAGATGAAAGTTCATTGAACTTTACATTCAGAGTTTCTTCTATTGTCTTAGTCCTTGTGTTAAACACTTTGTAGGCTTTAGCAGTAGAAGAATATCCCAGAAAATAACCACAGTCTACTTTGGCTGCAAATTTTGAAATGGAATCTTTGAGATTTAAAATGAAACATGGGCAGCCAAAGATTTTGAAAAATGAGATTAATTGTTTGATTTTGAACAAAATTTCATAAGCAGTTTTTTGATGTCTGGGGTTGATCAAAACTCTGTTTTGAACATAGCAAGCAGTGTTTACAGCTTCTGCCCAAAAGGACAGTGGCAAGCCAGAATCTGCTAGCATGGTTCTTGCAGCTTCTATAAGAGTTCTATTTTTCCTCTCAACCACCCCATTTTGTTCTGGTGTTCTTGGGATGCTGAACTGCCTCACAATCCCTTTTGACACACAGAAGTCATCCAACTCCTTATTTTTAAACTCTGTTCCATTGTCACTCCTGAAGACTTTTACTGGCAAGTCATATTGCTTTTCAACTTTGGTGACAAAGTCCTTCAATATACCTGCAGTCTCATCCTTAGAGTGTAAAAAGTAAGTCCATGTAAACCTAGAAAAATCATCAACTATGACAAGACAAAATCTCTTTCTCCTTAGACTCATGATTTTAACAGGGCCAAACAAGTCCATGTGCAACAGTTGTAGACACTGACTAGTTTTGGACTCATCAATGGATTTGTAAGAGCTTTTATGTTGTTTCCCTTTTAAGCAAGAAACACAATGATCATCACATTTAAATTCTTTTGATGGTAAACCTCTGACAAGGCTTTGTTTGGAGAGTGTGTTGATAGTATTAAGGTTGGTGTGACCCAATCTCCTATGCCACAATTCTGTCTCCTTAGTGGAGGCAGCAGAAAACAGACAGACATTTGCCATAGGATTGTCCTTTAACATATCAACAACATACACATTGCCACTTCTATGAGCAACAAGTTGTGCTTTGCTCTCAGCAATAATGGTATCAATCTTTTTCACCACTTCTGGCCCAATAATCTTACAAGTTTTCTTTGTGAAAAATGAGCCATAACCTTTGTCACTCATTTGTGAAACACTCAGAAAATTAAACTTGAGATTATCAATAAGATTGACATTTTCAAACTTGAGTTTTCCAGCCTGTACAGTCCCTGAACCCAACACCTTACCTTTAGAATCATTACCAAAGGATATATCACCCCCTTCATGAGCCAAGAAGTCCAGAAGCAGGGCTCTACATCCTGTCATGTGCCTGGAACCTCCACTATCTACATACCAAAGACTATCTAAACAAGCAGAAGCTCCCTACACATCAGTAAATGATTAGTTTTGGTGAGTGTCCAAAGCCAAGTTGGCTTTGGATGAGTCCTCAGACCTTTCAGACTCAAGCTTTGGAAGGTGATCAGTGGTTTGGACCAATTTCTAAATTAAGGTCAACAACTGCTGCTGACCATTTGCCAGTGCTTGAATGTCAACACTTGGGGCAGCAGTTGTTTGATCACTTCCTGACATATGATAATACCCATATGGATTTCTGTTCACTCTTGGTTTAGAGGGTCTCTTTGGCTCCTCATAAACATGTGGCAGACTGTGACATGGAGGTTGACCATAACCTCTTGGGTATTTGCTTGTGGGTGGAGCATCTGTTACTTGGACATCTCTAAAAGCAGATGTTTCAAGCCTTTTTGTAACAGATGTTTGGACAGGGGTGAAGGTCTGTTTTGGTTTTCCTTTTGGAGTACTAACCACAGGGTTTGCAAGAGTTTTAGCTTTGTATTCTTGTATTTTTACATCAAAATTTTTGAAATACAAGCACTCTTTGGTCTTGTGATTCTTTTTCCCACATATTGAGCATGTGGCTTTGGAATCACATTCACTTGTTCCTTTGTTAATATCATATGCTTTTAGAAGAAAACAGTTTTTGGTGACATGATTCTTCTTTTCACAGAAATCACAGAAAAGTTGACAGTCTTTTCTTTCTTCTTCCCCTTTTCAGTCTTCTTTTCAGCAGATGTTTGAGCATCTGCTGGAAGATTTTTTAGGGGAATGACTTTAGCCAATGGAATGACCTTTGCCTGAGGTGCTGTCTTTCCCTCAGGTGTTTTAAAATCTACAGGTTTGAAATTTTCAAGAGTATCACACTCATCAGACCAAGTAGGTTTAAATTCATACTTTTCAAGTTCAGCAAAAGATGAGGAACCTTCTGGTTATTCAAGAACAATTTTCTTACCATTTGGTTCAGTGATTTTAATCTCTTGACCCTGCAGGTTTGTTGGTATTACCTCAACAGACTTTTGACACTTTTTGTCAGTGTTTTCAAAAGCAGGAGCAGTGGTTTTAAAACCAAAGCCAAACTTCACATGACTTTTAGTTTGTTTGTTGAGTAACATTTCAAATCCTCTACATGATTCCACCCATTTCTCACATTCAACTTGGGTGGACTCTAGCTCACTCTTGCAACTTTGATATTTTGTTATCATAGTTTGGAGCTGGTCTTTGGTTATGGTTGCTTCATGTTTTAAGCTGCTAATTTCAGACTCTTTTGCAGTTAAACTTGTTTTCAAATCTTTTGTGAGTTTTTCAAATTTAACTTCATCATCCAAAATTTTCTTTCTAAGGTTTTCATTCACCTCTTTGATGTTAGCAAATGCTATTACACATTTGTCAGTACACAACTCTTTAAGAATTTGAGGAGATACCTTAGCAGCAGCCATCAATGCACAATCACACTTGCACTCACAGTCATCAGATGCACCCCAGGGATCTGTGAGATTCACAACCTCTTCTTCAGGTTTTTCACCTGTAACAACTTCACTAACAACATCATCAGTCACAACATCAGATTCAGTTACCACCTCCTCAGATTCAATCTCATCCACCATAGCCATGAAACATAAATTTTCTGGTTCATTTTCAGCTTTGGCAACTAGTGCAAAATTCTCATCAGTTAGCTCATCAGGTAGACTGCTCCAATCAACAAAGCCTTGTGTAAAGAAGCTCTGTTGACTGGTCACTGCAGGAGCAGAGGATGGAGCAACAGTCGTTTGCACAGGTGCTTGAGCAACAGGTGTTTGCACATAGTGGATCTGAGGAACAGTGGTTTAGCCATACTGGACAGGAACAGTGTTTGAGGACTGTGCAAAATGAGCAGTGTTTTGCACATTTGGTCCAGGGGCATTATAGGAATTCTGATAAGTGTTGGTCTGTGGTCTTTGATTTGGATAGGTTATCATAGGTGTACCATGTTGACCCCTACATTCCCTAGCAAAATGACCAAACCTATGACATTTATAACACTTGATCTTTGATTTATCCAACCCAACCTTAGTTCTGCCAGTCAACCCTGGAAACCTTCTACCAGTTTTCTTGTAAAAATTATTAGTTCTTACACTGAGAAGGGCCAATTGGTGCATAATGTCCATTTCTTCCAAATCATCAGGGTCAAAGTATTTCAGGTCATCATACTCAAAGGATATATTGTCAGATGCCTGTATATCACCACTACTTGCTGTGAAAGCATAGTTTGGTGAATAAGAATCAGAGTTAAAACCTGAGTTAAAACCTGAAGTTATGTCAATAAAATGATCATAACTCTGATCCTTTGTGTTTCCAGGCACCCCATCATGACCCAAAAGTGCTGTATTCCCAAACACATAGTCATCAGACACTTTTCCAGAGTCCTGGAACTTCTTTTTCTGGTTAAGCTCTCTCTCATAGGTCAAGAGCTTACCATGAAGCTGGGTCAGTGATAGGTCTTTAAATCCTATTGAGTTTCTCATCACAATAGCAATAGTGTCCCATTTCTCTGGTAATGATCTCAAAAACCTATGGTTCAAGGTTGAATGAGGGTAAGTAAGACCAACCAATTTTAGTTCACTAATTAAGCAATTAAATCTCTCAAACTGTTGAGTTAATGACTCTCCTTTGACATGACTGAATGTTTCATATTGTTGGTTAAGTATTTCACGATTGTTTTCAATAACCTCCTCAGTCCCACCAAACTGTTCTTTCAGTGCATCCCACAACTCCTTTGCACTGTTACAGTGTAACAACCCAGCATATATATCATTGGGTAGAGCCATGGCCACAATACTGAAGGCCTTAGCATCTAGCTCAATTTTCTGAAAATCCTGGTCGGAGTAGTTTTCAAGTTTCTTTGGCTCAAACACTTTGGGATCTTCAGTACTCGGCACAGTCGGAACATGTGGTCCGAAGATAACCGACTTCTAACACCCAGTGTTTTGTTGAGCTAGAACATGGCTCATCCGACGTTGCCAGATATTGTATTCAGATCTGACAAGCATCGGTGGCTTGTTGTTCGTGCCAGTGTTATGTGGATCGTGATTGATAGAAGCCATTCTCTGATTTTTCAAAAAAACAAAGTCTGTTTAAAAACGGTTGAAACGAAATTAAACTATTACTCTGTTTTCAATCTAACAGACAAACGATATCAATAATTGTGAGCTGATTATTAAATTGATTTGTTAGATCGAATTTAATTGACCAAGCTCTGATACCAATTGTTAGGATCTGAGTTTGTTTGTTTTGATTGTTTAACTAAATATGATAGATATGAAATGAATATAGAATGAAAGTGCAGCGGAATAATAAACTGTTAATCAAAACAAGAGAGTAAATGTTTTCAGATCGAAAGCTTTCATTAATCCAAAAGATTACAATCGTACAAATACTCCCCCTCAGCCTGATCACACAGTGTTTGTCTGAGAGAATGTTTGTGTGTGTGATCCAATAGAACAGTACAAGCACTGTTCTATTTATAGACAGACTCAAAGCACTGATGACCTAGGCTGACGTCACCTAAGACAGTGACCTCTAACCGAATAACAAACATAAACATCTGCCTATTACAAACTACTGTTACATTGAAAGCACTGATATTAAACAGCTGTTGAAGATAAACTCTGATGGTCTTGTATCCACTGCTGGAGCCTAAGTGCTGTTGGTTCCAGCAGTGCTTTGGTCTTCAGTACTTGTATCAGCAGTTGTTCTTCATCAGTTGTTTCCTCAGCAGTTCTTTGTATCAGCAGTTGTTGAGCAGTTGTTTGGATAGAACAGTAGTTAGGGTCAGCAGTCTTTTGAGGACTGGCTTGCTACAATTTCGGATCACACTTTCTTTACAGTTATAAACCACTTTTTGGTTATCGCTCATGAGCAGATTGAATTTTCTCTGCTCATACCACCATGTGCTTAGGGTTCTGTTGTCTGCCATTTTTTTAGGTTTTGAAGTGATTTTAGATTTTTGGGTTTTTAAGAGAGAATGAAGGTGTAGAGGTGCCCTAAAATGTTCACAAATTATGTTATTTTATAGTGTTTTGTTTCTATAGTACATAAAAGGACTTTTGCCGTTTCAAAAAAAAATTTAAGTTCAACAGTCTTCAGTTTCATCGTGACTATCCACATTTCTCTTTTTTTTATCAGTTGTGAAATGACATTTATTTGATGGTCTATGGTAATTTTTTCATTTTTAAACTGTCACTTTTTATAATTTATTAATTTATATTACTTTTTCTTTTTAAAAATTTATATTTTTCAAATGTAATTTATATTACCTTGTCTTTTTAACAAATTTATATTAAACATAATTCTTAGTGTGTGTTTTTAAAAAATCAACTTGCGTTTTAGATTAAGTTAAAGTTATTCAACTTGCGTATAAAAAATAAGTTTCCTTTTAATGTCAACACTTTTTTTTTTAATAATTATGTATTATTAGCGTTTTATTATTAATAAAAGTTTTTTATTTACAATTTGCGTTTGAAGTTGTATGTATTTTGCGTTTATAGATTAATGAAAAGCACAATTTCTACAACAATCATTGAACATTATGTCTATATAACAAAGAATATTCAATATATGAATAAAAACTTTGAAAAACATCAACCATGCAAAATTTTATATAAATTTAATTGTTATTTTTTTTTAAAAAAATTAAGTTTTTTTAAGTTATCAACTTTTTTTTATAAAGTGTTGTGATAATAAAATATAACTTGCGTTTTACCTTACCATAGTTTTATAAAGTTATAATGTTTTGAACAATTTGTTAACATTTGCATTTAATAAGAATAACATTTGCGTCTTAAAAAAAGACCCAATGTGCATAACAAATGTTAAACATTATAAAGGACAACAGAGAAATATGTTTTTTTTTGTTCAACAAAATAAAAATGTATCTTGTTCTTCATTCTTCTTTTTTCTTCTTACCCCCATTGATAAGATCATCTTGTCTTTGCTGCATTTTTTCCTTTATATTAGCGAGCACTTTTTTTTTCTGAGGAAATTTGTCAAATTTCTCTACAAGTTGAAGAATGTGTTCCCTTTCCGTGTTGTATTCATTAATGATCAACTTTCCGCAGTATATACGCCTCAATCCTTTATTTTGCCTACCCTATTCAGCCCCTTCTTCCGTAAAACCACATGACCAATTTTGTTCTCCTTTGTACGTTTCCATGTGTCGCATTACAAACACACCGCAGTCGACATCATTGTTTGTTGTTCTCCACTCCATTTCCCTGAGCTGTATTTTTTTATTTTTCCAGTTGCCGAAATTCTTTTTTTTTCTGGGCATGCGTTTGTCAGGAAGGTGCATAATACTGTTCATTGGAAACCATTTGAAGAATATGTGAGTTACTTTTTAATAATAATCACAGTTGTTTTTAAATTTTATATGGGTTGTTTTTACCGAATTTCACCGGGACTCCTTTGTATTTTTGGATGGATTTACCTCCAACTGCTGAGTTGTCAATTAGCTCAATCGTTAAATCTATCAGCAGTGGTCAGATGATTGTATCAACTTCATCTATTCTTCTTACATCTACTCTATGCATTAGGCTTAGGACATTATTGGAGAAAATATCAAATGTATCTTTCATTGATTTATTCTTAGAATAGTATTCCTCGGGATGCACTTGTTTCAAGAAATTAAAACAGTGTGTTTAAATACATAATACTTACGTTAGTTTGTTAATATTAATTGCGTTTAATTACATCATTTAGTTTATAACTTGCGTTTAAAAATAATAATACCTGCGTCTAAATAAAAATAAACATACCAGGGTTTGTGTGTTGCAGAACAACCTATAAACAGAGATTTTTCCTTTATTATTTAATTCCTCATAATTCAAAAGCTCTGCCTATGTGTCAACTACACCTTGGTGTAGCCATATCCCTTCGAACAAACTTTTCATTACTACCTTTAGTGCATCCAACCATACCGACTTGTATACATTATCACTGCATTTTTTTAGAATAAACAGTCAAATAAGATCATCTAAGATGCAACAAAAAATTTATATACTATTTTTCAGCTTACAAAAGTTCTATTGTTGGCGTCATGATGTATTGAAAGACTATCATCTCCTCCGCGTTAACCTCTCCACTATGCAAACTTGTTTGTTAACGTACGGGAAAAGCAATGGTGCTGCAGGGAATTTCTCTCTTTTCCCCCGACCCTGTTCATCCTCTTCTTTACCCTTACCCTTAACTTTGCTGAATTTATGGGGATGTAGGTTTTGGGATTGGTTGAGCCTTTGGTGTCTCCACATTTTCTTCTGCATCAACCTGACAAATTGGATTTTTTGTTATAACATTATAAACACTCGTATCATCATCCCTGAAATCATCATTTGTATCATTAAGAAAATCTACATTCATCATGGTTTTATTTTCTTCTTCTGGATCAACCCTTTTAGCTTCAACATTTTGACCTTCTTTCAGCTTCAACATGTCAGCTTCTTCTTCAACCTCAACCCCACCAGCTGGATCATCATCTTTGTCAATATCATCACCATTTTGACCTTCTTTTTCTTCTTCAATTTTATCCTCCTCAACATCTATTCCATCTCCACCCATCAACTGACTAAATATGGTGTCGTCCTTGCCCATATTAGATGTTTTGTTAACCATATCATCACTGACATGGTCAGCAACCAAATCATTGGTGTCCAAGCTGATGTTATCAAATTTCTCACCCTCCCCATCATCACCTCTGGTATTATCATCTGCTTGATTATCAGAATCAGCTTATAAGTGATCTTCAAAATAGTCCATGTTCTCAGCAGATTTGTTTTATTCAACTTCATCATTAGTTTCAGTTGCAGTTTCATCTTTCTTTGAAACTGCATCCCATTTGTCGCAACTTTCCAGCAAAGACGGAATCCAAGAATATTTATTCCTTATTACTCCAACCATTTCATTCATTTCTTTCTCAATTTGTTGGTATATTTTAATATTTCTATCAATCAAGGACACCAATTCCTGAAATGAATGAAAAGAAAATGTTAAAAAACACACTTGCGTATAAAGTTTCTTAAACTTGCGACTGAAGCCTTGTACCAATAAAAAAATTTAAATAAAACTAGCGTTTTAATTATTAGTACTTGCGTTTTACCTCTATTGATTTTTTGGTTTCATTATCTTCCTTACCTTCCTTTCCCAAATCCATCTCATTCCAATTACTGTAATTCTGATCTTCATCGCCCGATAACTCAAATGCATCATCGCACTCATATAAACTTTTTCTTTTTGTACTTTTATCCCGCCGTATTATGTAATCTTCATCGAGGCTCTTTTGTTGTTGATTTTCTGTTTTGGTAAAAGGATCAATGCATTGAGAACTTCATTTACAGTACCTGGGCTAACTTCAGTCACATCATGTTTTTCTGCTGCAGCTTCATTTATATGAACTGTAAAAGGACCGTTGTTGTGTATATACTCTTCCATTTCAGCCACCAATGATGAGGTTATGTGACTAATGGCCGGTCTTCTTAAAGCAGCTTCTAATTGTTTATGTTTATGGAACTCATGTGTGTACAGAATTTGTGACAAGAAACATAACATCAGTTTATTTGTATTAGAATGTATTTGAATTTATAACATAGATGCTTTTTTAATAGTTATTTACTGTTAGCAAAGCGATAGGACCATTATACAACTCCTTATACCCACTCCATTCAGATTTTGTTCTTTTCAAACATTCAACCATATATGCGCACCAATTCATATTCGAAATTTCATTTTCATTGTCAATTCACTCCAAGAACCTTTGGTTTATTGTAGTTGACTTTGTTATTTCTCCGAAAACTGTGTTCCAGAGCACCAAAAAATTTAGTTTAAGAAAGCGACCACCATCTTGATTTGCTTTTATCAGATTCAAGATGTTGGTAACAGTTAATTTGCTTGTCGGGAATTGATTCTTGAATTCATCAAATGTTTTTGCAGACCCTTTTGTTGGTCTATTCTTCTCTGTTACTGGTATTTTACCCATTGGGATTCCGAATAGCTCATGCACCGTTTCGTCTATTATGTTAAGTTTACGATCACCAACATTCACCTCGCATGTTTCACAATCAAAGTTCATGATCAACCAGAATCCCAAGCCCGTTGCAGTTGAATCTGTGACACCCGGCAAATTCTGGTTAACAACGTTGTCTAGATGAAAGTCTACCTTAGCGAGTCACGCGTATATTGTACTTAACTGGGTTAGTTAAGTCGGGTTATAATTCGGGAACTATTGGTTTAGTCTAGAGGATCATTGGATGTTGGTCTAGAGGTTCATTAGATGTCGGTCCTTAACCAAGTGTACAAACGGTGACGATCGGTAGGATCGTCAGAGCATACGGAACATACGAGTCTCGAGTCCCGGGAATTGGTGAACGAGTGTAAATATGTGTATTTACTTGTGTTATGTGTTTACAATCATTATGTGACTTGTCGGTACATTAATATGTGTTAACATATGTTAAAACGGGGTTTAACGCGCAAAACACACAAAACAGGCCCATATAGGCGATCAGGATAACCAAATCGCCTATAGGTGGGGCGACTGGGAACCTTAGGGGCGATCAGGGTACTGATCGCATGACTGTTCATGCGATTAGGCCCCGATCGCATGAATAGTTACGCGATTAGGCTTCCTGATCGCGTGTAAAGCTGCATAATCGCATGTTACGTGCTGGACGACTAGAAACGCCTATAAATACAATGCTTAACCTCCTAAACTTCCTAATATCAACCCTAGTCGTCCCATAACCGCCCCAAACACATAAACAACCTCTGGAAGGCGATTTTGATCAAAAACACAAGGTTTCAAGGTCTAACCATCATTCTTTCATAATCCTAAGGTTTGATTCTCATCCATAACACTTTGTAAACGTTTTTAATCAATCCCTAATGGTCCAGACCTGTTCATAAACGAAAAAGCTTTCTGAAAATCATTAATACGGATTATTAATCGGATTATAACCAATATACATGCGTTGTGGGTGTGTATGATTAGAAAGCTAGGATTTTTATGATTCATGATGCTTGATTGATATGTTATTTGGTTAGATCAGAATTGATATTGATAGTATGATGATAGAAATCTGATTAATTGATTATTAGGGTTATTGTTATGCATGTTAGTATGATGATTGCATGCTATGTGTATATGTTTGGATTACTTGGTTGCATGCAGGACTGATTATACGAGGTTAAACGAGGGATTTTGGTTGAAACATGTTTAGGATAGTGTTTGGGATGATATTGGGTAGTTACACACGTTCTGGATCTGATTTGGAGCGTTAAACGCGCGAAAAACTGGAACAGCAAGGTTACAGGCGATTAGGATTCCTAATCGCCACTTTTACATGCAATCAGGGCCAAATCGCATGAACAGTCATGCGATCAGCCCCAAATCGCGTGAACAGTCATGCAATCAGCCCTGATCACGTGAACTTACATGCAATCAGCCCTGATCACGTGAACTTACATGCAATCAGCCCTGATCACGTGAACTTACATGCAATCAGCCCTGATCACGTGAACTTACATGCAATCAGCCCTGATCACGTGAACTTATATGCAATTAGCCCTAATCACATGAACTTATACGCAATCAGTCCTAATTGCTAGTTTACGTTTCCTAATCGCGTGTACTACTATTGTAAGTGTAAATTAACATTCCGAGACCCGATTGTACATATAGTAACATGCTAGGAACCTCGTAACATATATGGTAACTTGGTAACATATGTTTGGATGTAATTCGGTGATACGTGAACTATGTGCTATAACTTGTTGTACGTTAACGTATGTTAAGTGTACTTGCGTTATTGTATGTTTTGGGAGCGTAAACATAACACGGGAAGTCTCGGGTCACCAATGGGATGTCGAGTCTTGTACTTTGGGTCGGTTAAACAGTCACGGTGTTTTCAAACGAACTTGGTTATGGTCTGGACATCTAGGGACTAATTAACCTGCGGGTTATTTGTCTAAGTACTTGTAACTGTCGTATGTTAGGTCGCCGCTTTACGGGACTAGCATAGCAGCTGAGTTTACTCGGGTTAAGGAGTAACGGAACTTAAGGTGAGTTTACGGCCCCTCTTTTAAACTGGTTTTATACTTTCGGGGGAGAAAACATGTGTTAAAACGACTATTTGGTAACTACTGTCATACTATGGGTTTCTATTGTGTGCTACACGATCTTTGGAAGTCCCGGGGGGAACCATGAATGTGCGGGTTTGCACAACGGGGAAATGTGAATAGCGCTATTGGGAGTGACCAACCCCGCTCGTCGACTTGGAGGGTCGGCGGGTGCATATTGTCTCAAACAGGAACAACAGGAACAACAGGAACATACATCGGGCATACTTTTGGTATTCGCGTTAGTAATGGTTTTCCAATCGTGGTAGTAACAAAACGTACGCCTAGCTAGCGTATACTGGTTTTCGATTTATTATAGTATGGACAGGTGGACTTGGTACTTGGATACAAAACCTGTAAACTCACCAGCATTTTTGTGCTGACGTAAACTTTTACATGTTTTCTCAGGTCGCTAAGGTAGCACGACTGGACTTGGGCGCACGCGTCTGCACGGCGTCTATGTTAGGGTTGCATGGTCTTACAACATTGAACATTGGTTTATTATTTTGGATAATGTTTTGAATAAGCTTCCGCTGTAAACGGGATTTTAAACTATGTTTTGAAATTGCATTTTAATTCATTTAGACTTGTTTATTGTGATCGTTGGTTTGGATCCTGGTTTGTCATACGCCTCGCGGTAAAACTCCGCAAGTGGATTTTGAGGGTGTGACAGATTGGTATCAGAGCCAATGGTTATAGTGAACTAGGACTGCATGTAGAGTCTAGTCTATAGCCGAGTCGCACACACTAGACGATCACATGGTACTAAACGTTATAGTGATTTACGTATGGTCTTGTCGGGGTGTCTCTAAATCGTTGGTCTTTCTACGTTACATCATCCGTTCTATCTTAGGTTGGGTTACTTATTATCTAGGCAGTGTAGCCTATTGGAGTAACTCGTGTACTCTTGAGATTTGTCCAAGGCTCGGACATCTCCCTTTCGCACTCCAATAGAAACACTTGTCATAAACTACCGTGGTATTACGGTGTATAGCTAAGAGTCTATGTTCGGTGATTGGAACTTTGAACTAGGAGAACACTTGGAGGACCATGTAGAGCGTTTTATCATTTTGGGTGCACACAAAATCATAAAACGAAATGCATGGAAGCCTTAGTGAGCTCTGGGTTTGAGGGGATAGTCCTGGATTGGATCTAGCTTTGATCTTGTGAACATTAGTAGTATCTTTAACTGCGAAACTAAATTTTCTCGTTCTTTCTGCCAGAATCATGTCTGGAGTGCGTGGAGGACGAGGAGGTGGTCGCAATGGTGGACGTGGTGGTGGTCGCGGTGGTGCTGGTGGTCGTGGTGGAGGTATTAATCTATCACAGGCTGATCTGAACAACTTGCTCCAAGCTGCCTTTCAGTTAGGGCACAACGGTGGTGGTAAGTTGTTTTATCCATTTTCTTTGCCTCATTGGTGAGCCTTGTTTACGTTATTCGTGGTTTCTCATACGTTTCATTTCAGGTGGTCCTGTTGACCCACCCCCACCCATGTGCACCTACAAGATGTTCCAGGACTGCAAGCCCCAGGAATTCTCTGGCACTGAGGCTGCGGTCAGTTTGCTTAGGTGGTTGGAGAAAGTGGAGTCGGTATTTCTGATGTGTAACTGTCTCCCAGAAGATCGGGTGAAGTATTCTGCTGCGTTATTTCAGGACGTGGCATTGACGTGGTGGAATGGCATCACCCAGAACATGGGGATTGGGGAGGCATATGCTATGCCATGGGAGAACTTTGTGCAGTTGCTGAAGCGTGAGTATTGTCCGAGGGAAGAGGTACAGAAGCTGGAGCATGAGGTGTGGAACCTCAAGATGACTGGATCGGAAATCGAGAAGTATACTGTGAGGAGGAATGAGTTGGCAGTGCTGTGTCCCGATCTGCACGTGCCAGAGTATCGTAAGATTGAACATTATGTCTCAGGGTTAGTGCCGGAAATTGCAGGGTTAGTGGCTGCTGGAAATCATCCTACTTATGCGGAGGTAGTTCGATCGGCCCATAGGATGACCAACTTAAAAGTGAATGAGGGGATTTTGCCTGCGAAAGGTTCGACTGCTAAGGCTCCAGAGAACAATAAGCGCAAGTGGGAAAATGACGGGAAGGGGTCTGGGTCTGCACAGCAGGGTAAAAGGTTTGATAATGGGGGTTCATCTTCTTCGGGTAACAAGCAGGGTGGTTATGCGGGAAAACTGCCCAAATGCAACAAGTGTGGACGCCATCACCAAGGGAACTGCGACAGTAACCGTTGTCACCGCTGCCAGCGAACAGGGCATTATGCTAAGGATTGTCGTGCTACACTTCCATCGACTCAGGCTCCGACCAACAGTTCAGCTCCGACTACTCAAGGGACTACAGGGAAACAAGGATGCTACAACTGTGGTGACACTGGACATTACAAGAAGGATTGCCCAAAACTGAAACAGGGAGGAAACAACGGGAATGGGAACAACGGGGGCGGCGGCAGAAATGCACGTGCCTTCGTCATTGGAGCCGCTGAGGCTAGACAGGACCCTGATACAGTCACCGGTACGTTTCTTCTCAATAATCATTCTGTTAGCGTGTTATTTGATTCTGGTGCCGACAAGAGTTTTGTATCCATGGATGTTAGTCGACTGCTAGATGTAGTACCCGTACCATTAGAGACCAAGTATATTATTGAGTTGGCCGACGGTAAAACGATTGAAGCTACTAGTATCCTTCGGGAGTGTCAATTAGAGTTGTCGGGTTTATCGTTCCCCATCGACCTTATGCCGGTACCATTGGGTAGTTTTGACGTTGTGGTAGGAATGGATTGGTTATCTTTGTATCGCGCGGAGATTGTCTGTTACGATAAGGTTATTCGGATTCCTCTCCCTGATGGAGAATTTCTTTCTGTGTACGGTATCAAGGGTGGTGTTTCGCTAAACATCATCTCTAGCATGAAGGCCCTTAAGTGTCTTCGAAAGGGTTATCCAGCTGTTTTGGCACTCTTATCTGTTTCCTCTGTTGATGAAAAGAAGATCGACGATATTCCGGTGGTACGCGAGTTTCCTGATGTTTTTCCCGATGATTTATCTGGTCTTCCTCCTCATCGTCAAGTCGAGTTCGGTATTGATCTTGTACCAGGGGCTGCTCCTATTGCTCGGGCCCCCTACCGTCTTGCACCTCCCGAGATGCAGGAATTGTCTAGTCAGTTACAGGAACTCTTGGACAAGGGTTTCATCCGGCCAAGTTCTTCCCCTTGGGGAGCCCCGATTTTATTTGTTAAGAAGAAGGACGGGAGTTTCCGATTGTGCGTAGACTACAGAGAGCTGAACAAATTGACCGTCAAGAACCGTTATCCTCTTCCACGTATTGATGATCTATTCGACCAGCTTCAGGGTTCTAGTTATTATTCCAAGATCGATTTGAGGTCCGGTTATCACCAGCTGCGCGTCAGGGAGGCTGACGTTGCAAAGACTGCTTTTCGAACACGTTATGGCCATTTCGAATTCTTGGTCATGCCTTTCGGTCTCACGAACGCACCGGCGGTTTTCATGGATTTGATGAACCGCGTCTGTAAACCATATTTGGACAAGTTCGTCATTGTATTTATTGATGACATTCTGATCTACTCCAAGAACGAGACCGAACACGGGGAACATCTGAGGTTAGTTTTGGAACTTTTGCGACGGGAGCAACTTTACGCCAAGTTCTCAAAGTGTGACTTTTGGTTACGCGAAGTTCAATTCCTAGGACATGTGGTCAATGAACTAGGAATTCATGTCGATCCAGCTAAAATCGAAGCGATCAAGGATTGGGGAGCACCAAAGACGCCAACTGAGGTGCGGCAATTCCTAGGCCTTGCGGGCTACTATCGTCGTTTCATTCAGGGGTTCTCGAAGATTGCTCAACCCCTCACCACTCTCACTCAGAAGGATAGGAAGTTCGACTGGGGTGAATCACAAGAATCAGCGTTTGAAGAACTGAAGTCTAAACTGTGTTCTGCTCCTATTTTGTCTTTACCTGAGGGTCCTGATGATTTTGTTGTTTACTGTGATGCTTCCATTCATGGACTCGGTTGCATGTTGATGCAACGCGAGAAAGTGATTGCGTATGCTTCTCGTCAACTCAAAGTGCACGAGAAGAACTACACAACTCATGACTTGGAGTTGGGTGCTGTGGTATTCGCGTTGAAAATTTGGAGACATTACTTGTACGGTACCAAATGCACCATCTACACCGATCACAAGAGTCTCCAACACATTTTCGACCAACAACACTTGAACATACGGCAGCGTCGTTGGATCGAACTTTTGAACGACTATGATTGTGCTATTAAGTACCATCCTGGCAAGGCGAATGTTGTAGCAGACGCCTTGAGCAGGAAGGAATCTACTAAACCTCGTCGCGTTCGGGCGTTGCATCTCACTATTCATTCATCGTTACCTGATCAACTCCGTTCTGCCCAATTAGAAGCTTTGAAGGAGGAAAACCTTAAAGCTGAAACTATGCACGGTGCCGACAAGCACCTAGAGCGAAGGTCTGATGGCCTGCACTATTTCGCAGAACGTATATGGGTTCCTTTGTTCGGGGGACTACGGGAGCTTGTCCTTGATGAGGCTCATAAGTCCCGATATTCTATTCATCCTGGTTCGGATAAGATGTACCAAGATCTGAAGGTGCTTTACTGGTGGCCAAACATGAGGTCGGACATAGCCTCATACGTGAGCAAATGCTTGACCTGTGCTAAGGTCAAGGTGGAATACCAGAAACCGTCGGGTCTCCTGCAACAACCTGAAATTCCGGAATGGAAGTGGGAACGGATTTCTATGGATTTTGTCACACAACTTCCTAAATCACCAAGCGGGGAACGACAAGATATGGGTGATTGTCGATCGATTGACGAAATCAGCTCATTTTCTTGCCATTAAGGAGACCGACACCATGGATCGTTTGGCTCGTCTTTACTTGAAAGAAGTTGTTTCTAAGCACGGGGTACCGGTTTCTATTATCTCGGATCGTGACTCCCATTTTACTTCTCACTTCTGGAAGTCTTTACACAAGGCTTTGGGTACCCAACTAGACATGAGTACGGCTAACCATCCACAGACTGACGGTCAGAGTGAGCGTACGATTCAAACTTTAGAAGACATGCTGCGGGCATGTGTGATCGATTTTGGCAAGGGTTGGGAAGCTCATCTGCCGTTGGTAGAATTCTCGTACAATAACAGTTATCACACGAGCATCAAGGCTGCTCCGTTCGAAGCACTGTACGGACGGAAATGCCGTTCTCCTCTTTGCTGGGCTGAAGTGGGTGAGAGTCAACTCACTGGGCCTGAACTAGTGTACGAAACTTCGGAAAAGATCGTACAGATTCGTAATCGGTTGGCGGCGGCACGGGACCGGCAAAAGAGTTATGCTGATCAGCGTCGCAAACCACTGGAATTCCAAGTCAATGACAAGGTACTTCTAAAAGTCTCACCGTGGAAGGGCGTCATACGCTTTGGGAAGCGTGGCAAACTCAATCCACGATATGTCGGCCCATTTACAATCCTGGAACGGATTGGGCCGGTGGCATATCGACTTGATCTACCGACGGAGCTCGGTAACGTACATAACGTCTTTCACGTGTCAAACTTGAAGAAGTGTCTGGCTGACGAGTCTCTCATCGTTCCACTAGAAGGGATCAAGGTTGATGATCGTCTTCGGATTGTGGAAGAACCTGTGGAGATCCTTGATTACAAGATTCGTAGCCTACGTCACAGCAAGATTCGTATCGTTAAGGATCGGTGGAACTCGAACCGGGGACCGGAATATACATGGGAACGGGAGGATCAGATGAAGTCTAAGTATCCTCATCTCTTTCCTAAGGAAGCGTTCGAGTCGAGACATGTCTCTTCGGCAGCTGAATGAATCTCGGGTCGAGATTCCTTTTAACGTGGGGATGATGTGACAACTCGGGTAAATCTCTCTCTTTTGGTTTCTATCTTTTGCTTGTTTCCTTCGTTATTTCTTTTGTTCTTTCTGTACTTGTGCAATTTTCGGGACGAAAATTCTTTTAACGTGGGGATGATGTGACACCCGGCAAATTCTGGTTAACAACGTTGTCTAGATGAAAGTCTACCTTAGCGAGTCACGCGTATATTGTACTTAACTGGGTTAGTTAAGTTGGGTTATAATTCGGGAACTATTGGTTTAGTCTAGAGGATCATTGGATGTTGGTCTGGAGGTTCATTAGATGTCGGTCCTTAACCAAGTGTACAAACGGTGACGATCGGTAGGATCGTCAGAGCATACGGAACATACGAGTCTCGAGTCCCGGGAATTGGTGAACGAGTGTAAATATGTGTATTTACTTGTGTTATGTGTTTACAATCATTATGTGACTTGTCGGTACATTAATATGTGTTAACATATGTTAAAACGGGGTTTAACGCGCAAAACACACAAAACAGGCCCATATAGGCGATCAGGATAACCAAATCGCCTATAGGTGGGGCGACTGGGAACCTTAGGGGCGATCAGGGTACTGATCGCATGACTGTTCATGCGATTAGGCCCCGATCGCATGAATAGTTACGCGATTAGGCTTCCTGATCGCGTGTAAAGCTGCATAATCGCATGTTACGTGCTGGACGACTAGAAACGCCTATAAATACAATGCTTAACCTCCTAAACTTCCTAATATCAACCCTAGTCGTCCCATAACCGCCCCAAACACATAAACAACCTCTGGAAGGCGATTTTGATCAAAAACACAAGGTTTCAAGGTCTAACCATCATTCTTTCATAATCCTAAGGTTTGATTCTCATCCATAACACTTTGTAAACGTTTTTAATCAATCCCTAATGGTCCAGACCTGTTCATAAACGAAAAAGCTTTCTGAAAATCATTAATACGGATTATTAATCGAATTATAACCAATATACATGCGTTGTGGGTGTGTATGATTAGAAAGCTAGGATTTTTATGATTCATGATGCTTGATTGATATGTTATTTGGTTAGATCAGAATTGATATTGATAGTATGATGATAGAAATCTGATTAATTGATTATTAGGGTTATTGTTATGCATGTTAGTATGATGATTGCATGCTATGTGTATATGTTTGGATTACTTGGTTGCATGCAGGACTGATTATACGAGGTTAAACGAGGGATTTTGGTTGAAACATGTTTAGGATAGTGTTTGGGATGATATTGGGTAGTTACACACGTTCTGGATCTGATTTGGAGCGTTAAACGCGCGAAAAACTGGAACAGCAAGGTTACAGGCGATTAGGATTCCTAATCGCCACTTTTACATGCAATCAGGGCCAAATCGCATGAACAGTCATGCGATCAGCCCCAAATCGCGTGAACAGTCATGCAATCAGCCCTGATCACGTGAACTTACATGCAATCAGCCCTGATCACGTGAACTTACATGCAATCAGCCCTGATCACGTGAACTTACATGCAATCAGCCCTGATCACGTGAACTTACATGCAATCAGCCCTGATCACGTGAACTTATATGCAATTAGCCCTAATCACATGAACTTATACGCAATCAGTCCTAATTGCTAGTTTACGTTTCCTAATCGCGTGTACTACTATTGTAAGTGTAAATTAACATTCCGAGACCCGATTGTACATATAGTAACATGCTAGGAACCTCGTAACATATATGGTAACTTGGTAACATATGTTTGGATGTAATTCGGTGATACGTGAACTATGTGCTATAACTTGTTGTACGTTAACATATGTTAAGTGTACTTGCGTTATTGTATGTTTTGGGAGCGTAAACATAACACGGGAAGTCTCAGGTCACCAATGGGATGTCGAGTCTTGTACTTTGGGTCGGTTAAACAGTCACGGTGTTTTCAAACGAACTTGGTTATGGTCTGGACATCTAGGGACTAATTAACCTGCGGGTTATTTGTCTAAGTACTTGTAACTGTCGTATGTTAGGTCGCCGCTTTACGGGACTAGCATAGCAGCTGAGTTTACTCGGGTTAAGGAGTAACGGAACTTAAGGTGAGTTTACGGACCCTCTTTTAAACTGGTTTTATACTTTCGGGGGAGAAAACATGTGTTAAAACGACTATTTGGTAACTACTGTCATACTATGGGTTTCTATTGTGTGCTACACGATCTTTGGAAGTCCCGGGGGGAACCATGAATGTGCGGGTTTGCATAACGGGGAAATGTGAATAGCGCTATTGGGAGTGACCAACCCGCTCGTCGACTTGGAGGGTCGGCGGGTGCATATTGTCTCAAACAGGAACAACAGGAACAACAGGAACATACATCGGGCATACTTTTGGTATTCGCGTTAGTAATGGTTTTCCAATCGTGGTAGTAACAAAACGTACGCCTAGCTAGCGTATACTGGTTTTCGATTTATTATAGTATGGACAGGTGGACTTGGTACTTGGATACAAAACCTGTAAACTCACCAGCATTTTTGTGCTGACGTAAACTTTTACATGTTTTCTCAGGTCGCTAAGGTAGCACGACTGGACTAGGGCGCACGCGTCTGCACGGCGTCTATGTTAGGGTTGCATGGTCTTACAACATTGAACATTGGTTTATTATTTTGGATAATGTTTTGAATAAGCTTCCGCTGTAAACGGGATTTTAAACTATGTTTTGAAATTGCATTTTAATTCATTTAGACTTGTTTATTGTGATCGTTGGTTTGGATCCTGGTTTGTCATACGCCTCGCGGTAAAACTCCGCAAGTGGATTTTGAGGGTGTGACAGAATCATACTCAAACATCAAAATTGATTCGAAGCCCATTTTTTTATGTCTTCCTTTTGTTCATCCAACATTATCTTTATTGTTGACATAAAATCTGCAAGTGAGCATCTCATGCTAATTCTTTTGTGCGTGTACTCAGAATATTTGTCGCTCTTATTCTTTTAATGAATCTTTTTCTTTTTTTTTTAGTTTTTGTCAGATGTTTCCCTTTTTTTCTTTTTCTTATCAACATCTTCGGACGAAGAAGAATCAATAACTACATGCTTCTGTTTTCGTTGTTTTTTTTTTGACTTTTTCTTTATTTCCACAACTTCGTCGGATGATGATTCATCAACAAGCACATGCTTCTTTTTCTGTTGTTTTTTTTTTATTTTTTCTTTATTACCACAACTTTCTCGGATGATGATTCATCAATAAGCACACGTTTTCTCTTGTGTTGTTTTTTTTGTTTCTTCTTTGCGTCAACAATTTAGTCAGATGATGTTGACTAAACAACTTTTGCTCTTTTCGTATTCACATGTTTGTTTTTTATCAATGTGCTGATGGGTTGGTCATCATCATCAACCGGGACAAATGTATAATCGCATACCTCGAAATATCTATATTTTTAAGGGAACATATCAGAACGCAATTTATTTTCTATTCAAACACAACTATTAACATTATTGTTAGACATTCAATGTTTGTATATACCAAGAGACATAATGTAAATTCAAATAATATCAAACGCAAGTTCAATTTCATTAAAACGCAAGTGCTATTCAAATAAAAAAAACCAAACATGAACATCATTTACACATTACAATATCTAGCTTCATATATATATATATATATATATATATGTATATATAGGGTCAAGATCCTGTACAAAGTGTTTTTTGTGTGCGAAGTGTGAGAAGGTGTTTTGACCATTAGATCATTTTAATCTATGGTGGGGATTAATTGAGTGGCATTTTGGTAATTAGTGTTATATTATTAATAATAAATTAAATGGCTGAGGGGTATTAAAGTAAAATTCACACCCACATTTAATTGAGAGGCCTTAAAAAGATGGAAACTCATTCAATTACCATCAATGTTATCCCCCTCTCTCTCTCTCTCTTTCTCTCTCTAGTTTGCGAAACTATCTTCTGCCCTTGTTAATGTTTTAATAGCACATTCAAGCATCTCTTTGCTAAGATGTGGTTTAATTGGTGAAAATATCACTTGAATTATGAAAAGGTATGAGTCATGGTGTGGTTGATAAAAAAATGGAGGACAATTCGTCCATTTGTGCAAAAACTTTTTTTTTGTGATACAGGCAAACTCGAGCCAAACATGATACCCACATTTATTAATTTGGGTGTTTTGTAATAGTGGTTTACACCCACATTTTATTGTTGTGTTTTATACCTCTTTAGTTACAAGACAATGTAGTACACCATGTTTTAACATAAAACACCATGTTATGTAATTTGTACACGAATATAAAACACAATTGAATTTGTACTCAGCGTTTATTTTGGTTGTTAACAAATGATGTGTTTTATATTGAATGTTCTTAACTGGGTGTTTTGTAATAGTGGTTTACACCCATATTTTATTGTTGTGTTTTATACCTCTTTAGCAGCAAGACATTGTAAAACACCATACTTTAACATAAAACACCATGTTATGTAATTTGTAAAACAAATATAAAACACAATTCAATTTGTACTCAGCGTTTATTTGGGCTGTTAATAAATGATGTGTTTTATGTTGGATGTTCTTAACAAAAAAGTATTTAGTATAAAACACAACGTGTTTTGCATTTTTTTCTTAACATGAATATAAAACACACCAGTATGAGATCTAGAGATTTGTTGTAAATGAAAGATGAATGACAGAATGTGCAGTGGATATTTTATAACAATTCAAGATGATTCTTTGACATTAGAAATAATATCCCTAAACAAAACTCTAAATTAATAACAACCATAATTGCAAAATTATCTCTATAAATAACATTAAGAAGCAAATTACATTGATGCCCTTTTAATTAATAATTCCGGCTGCCACATGTCACCACCCTATTGCTTCTCACCCTTCTCACAAATTTTTGGCTTTGTACAAGAACCTAACTCTCTCTCTCTCTCTCTCTCTCTCTCTATATATATATATATATATATATATATATATATATATATATATATATATATTGAAGGACAAATTACAATTTTCGTCCTTTAGGAATTGTCCATTTTTCAGTGGATGTCCTTTCGCGTTTCACTTGATGTGTTTCGTCCTTAACGACCTAAAATCCTTACACCCCATGTCCTAAGGGCCTAACTTGGTTAGTTTTTAACGTTAAGTCAGGTCATGTGGGGGGCACGTGAGGGTAAGTTCGTCATTTCATCTGCCTGTTTCCCACCCACCCTTTTCTTCTATAAAACCCTTCATTTTGTCAGAGAAAATCATAATCCACCTTCTACTTTATCGATCATCTTCTTCTTCTCTTATACTTCACGATCACAACAATGACGTGGGAGGATGGTTGGGATGATGGCTGGACCATACCACGACCAGGGCTTATTGTTGATCTCAATGATGTGTACTGTAAGTTGTAACCTAGGTTTTCTGATATTGTTGATTTTGCTATTGAATGTTGTCTAAAGTTCAAATTTTTTTTAAAATTTTGCAGTTGGAATGCCCCATTTCTTCAGTATAAAGCTTCATCATGGTGGTAAATTAACTCAAAGTCCAGGCCATGAGTATGTAGGTGGTACGATTGACTATATTGACTTGTGTGATATTGATATGTTCTCTGTGCATGAAGTTTCTTTAATGATGGGTCTGTTAGGATACTTTGTTGTTGATCATATTTATTACTTTTTCCAAAATCCTGAAAAAATTTAGATGACGGTATTGAAGACCTAACTTCTGATCAGGATGTGTTGAGGCTTGCTCAACATGTGGGAGTGCATAAGTTATTCAATGTGTTTACTCAACATGGTTTAGATAACATAAAGGAAATGTTGCTGACACCAACTAAACCTAAACACAGTGTGACCATTGAAGAAATTGATGAACCTGGACCCTATGCACTAGTCCCTGCTAAGCTAAATGTAGTCAGAAACTTAAACTTTAGTGGATTAGGCAAAGGTCTAGAGTCTAGTGGGGCTGGTCAAGACTGTGATGGTGTGGAGTCTAGTGTGGTTGGGAAGGGTAGGTTAACTCCATTGGAGGTTAATGATGCCATGTTTTTTAATGATAAGAGACCATTGCCAAATCAAGATAATGACATGTTTATCACTGACAATGGACCATTGTCAAATGAAGATGAAGAGGTTATAGGTAGTGCGGCACAGTCCAATGATTGTGATTCTGAAACTGTTTCTATGAGAAATGATGAGTATAGTGATAGTGATTTTATAGTTGATGACAATTGTATGGCTGAAGATGAAGTAGATATGAGTGACTATAGGATGCATATTGACCTTGATGTTGAAGAAGAAGATTTAGGTAGTCAAGAAGAAGATGATGTACAGGCTGATGATGATGAAGTGATGCAGAATGATGCTTTCTTAAGTGGATCAGAGTCTGATGATTATGAAACTAGTGCTAGGAAAAGACAACTAAAAAATCAGAATTGGGATGAGGGCAGAGTAGTTTTTTATGTGTCCCAAGTCTTTGGTACTAAGAAAGAAGCAAAAAAGTTGATTAAAACTCATTCAGTTGAGACAAGAAGGAAAATTGTAATTGTGAAGGATGATAAGCAAAGGGTTAGGGCAGTGTGCCATGGTAGTTTACCAAAATTTGAAGTGGATGATTTTGGTGTTCATGTTTCAAGTCAACCAAAACCTAAAGGGGCATGTGGGAGAAAGTTAAGAAGTGCAACAGCTGCTGAGAAAAAATCAAAAGATAAGGGGCCAATTATGGACAAGGGTAAAGTTTGGGGACCCCCTATTAACAAGGGTAAAACTAGGGGAGAAACCAATATAAATGTTGGAGGCAGGGGTTACAAGACAAACCCTAATGAACACCACTGTCCATGGGTCATTTTGATTTCTAAAATTAAAGATGAAGAAAGCTTGATGGTGAGGAAGTTAATTGAAGACCATACATGTGTACAGACAAGGAATGTTACTGCTTGTACATCTACATTCCTCTCTCAACAACTGGTGGATCAGATCGTAGAAAACCCAGATATTCCTGTGAAAGTTGTTCAGGAACAGTTCCAAAGGAAGTATGAAATAGGCATATCAAGGATGAAAGCATACCGGGCTAAGACAAAGGCAATGACATTGATGGAAGGTGATTACACTTCACAATATGCTATACTCAGGGATTATGTGTTGGAATTGCAGGATAAAAATCCAGGTACCACTGTTAAGATAGAGGTTGAGTTACCTAATCTTCCAGATGACCCCACAAGGATGTTCAAAAGAATCTATGTCTGTTTGGGAGCATTAAAACAAGGTTTTAAGGCTATTGGTAGGGATGTATTGGGTTTGGATGGTGCATTCATGAAAGGACCTTATCCTGGTCAGATTTTGAGTGCAGTGGGTATTGACCCAAATAATGGAATTTACCCAGTTTGTTATGCAATTGTTGAGGCTGAAAACTACAACTCTTAGTCCTGGTTTCTAGATCTGTTGGGAGATGACTTGGATCTAGATAGAGAGTCAAGGTTCACATTCATGAGTGATAGACAGAAGGTATGTTCTCTAGTTTTTATTTACTAAAGTATATAACATTCATTTCATCTTAATATACTTATCAAATTTTTAAACAGGGTCTACTTCCAGCACTTTCAAGGTTATATCCTAATGCTGAGCACAGATACTGTCTGAGGCACATTCATGAAAACATGAAGCAAAGTTTCAGAGGCAAATTGTATAAAGACTTGTTGTGGAAGTGTGCTAGTGCAACAACAGTCCCTAAATTCACTGCTGCAATGAATGAGTTAAAGGCCCTTAACAAGAAGGCCCATTTGTGGTTGTCAAAAATTCCACATCTACACTGGACCAGGTCTCACTTTTCAGGTATGTTCTTTATAGTTGTATAGCTAATGCTGTTTAGATTTAGATTTCAAAATTTTGATATACCAACATAATACAGGTAGGGGGTTGACTGATATGCTACTAAACAACATGTGTGAAACATTCATGGAAAGATAGTTGAAGGAAGAGACAAGCCCATCATTAATGCACTTGAGTACATCAGGGAGTATTGCATGAGGAGGATTGTTTCAGTGTTGCATGATATAGAGACCAGTGAAGGTCTGCTGACACCTAAGGCCACACAAATGTTTGAGACAATCAGAAGAGATGCAACCTTCTATCATGTGCAGTGGAATGGGGAGGATAAATATGGAGTCAGTGGTAAACCTGGTCACACACGTGTTGTGGATTTGGCTGAAAAGACTTGTGCTTGCAGAGGTTGGGAAATAACAGGTATGTATATCTTGTACAATTCAAATGTTGTCACTTTCATTCATTATTGCTAAATTTTGTTACTTTAATGGACAGGAATGCCCTGCAGACATGCAGTGGCTGCAATTTGGTTCAAAGCTACTAATGGAGGTAGAGTTGGGGTATTGGTGGGTTGGATTAATCCAGTGTATACAATGGATAGGTGGAGACAGGTTTATTCCTTTAAGATTAACCCAATCAATGGCAGAGCTTTATGGCCTAAGTCTCAAGTTCCTACAACTTTAACACCACCAAATCATCACACACAAGTTGGAAGACCCAAGAAGGTTAGGAAGAGATCAGAGTTTGAAAGGGATGATCTGGTATCAGGGGGCACACTGTCTAGGAAGAACACTAAAGGAAAATGTGGCAAGTGTGGGAATACTGGACACAATCAAAGGACCTGCAATGGACAGAGTGAAAAGGTTACAGGTACTCAGGACAAGTCTGGAAAGAAGGGAAGAAAGAAGATCAGCAAGAAGGGTACCACTAGCAAGGTTCAGAGTAGAAAGGCTTAGGATGTTTGTGTTTGTTATGTTTCTTGAACATGTATTTTGGTGCTTTTGGGAACATTAGTAACTTATGTTTATGTTTGTGTTTGTGTTTGTTGAACAAGTAGTAATGATTAGGCTATGTTGAACTTGCAGTTTATGTATGTACTTAATGCAGCAAAAAATGTTGCAATTTTGGTTAATGGTATGTCCAGAAGTTTATTATTTTGCATTGTATTACAGTTTTGTCAAATGGGTCAAAACAGTCTTCACATTCAATATGCATTTTATGTACTTAAACACAGTCTATTACATGTTTTTCAAATGGGTCAATATCTTTCAAATGGGTCAAACAGAGTCTACTTCAACACAGTCTATTAACAATGTGCATTATAAGCACTTTCATTATCATTAGCCATTAAGCATTTCTTACAAAGACCTAACAGTTCAACTAAGAATACAAAATTTTATACACCAAGAAACATAACCAGCTACATATCAACATCCTTTTCCATTTGCTTCCTTGAGCTTTCAAGTCTTGAACTTTTTCTTCAAGCTGATGGTTTGCAGCAAGAAGGTGGCCATTATAAACTTCAAGGTTGTTCTTGGCTTTTAACAGACCTGGGATAATCTGTTGACACCTTTGGCACTTCAATTCATCACACCATCCAATAAATCCACATCGTGATACCTAATTTGACAGAAAGAAATCCATCAGATGCAACATTATGTAATGAAAATCAAAAAATGAGTGTTAACCTACCTGGTCAGGACAAGCATAAAACTTTCGACCTGGGTTTTTACTTGTCCACGATGTACGTACGATTGCTGGTTTTCCACAATGGCAGTGAATAGGCTCCATGATCGATCAAAGTGGTTGCCCTAATTTGGGTTTCTTGAAGAACCCTAGATGATGATCTGATTGACCATGATCGAAACGTTATAATATAGGAGGGAAACGAAAGGGGCAGATGAAATGACAAACTTACCCTTACGTGCCCCCCACATGACCTGACTTAACGTTAAAAACTAACCAAGTTAGGCCCTTAGGACATGGGGTGTAAGGATTTTAGGTCGTTAAGGACGAAACACGTCAAGTGAAACGCGAAAGGACATCCACTGAAAAATGGCCAATTCCTAAAGGACGAAAAGTGTAATTTGTCCTATATTGAATGTTAACTTCATTAAAAAACGAGCAAGTCTTAAAAACATTTCTTCTTTTAATATACCAAAAAAATATGAAACAGGGTTTTTTCATAATCCCTCGCTAAGGATCGCTAACACTTCTTGCGGAGTGTACCACACATCATTTTTATGTTGTTGTCCCCATCTTGTTGTTCTGCCATATTCACATCTTGTTGTGCTCGTTCTTGAACATTATTATTGATTTCCATAACAGCTTCATTTTGTAAATCCCCTGCACCTTCAACATTTCCTACTAGAGCAGGGACTACATGGTTTCTATTCCTACACTGATACACCAAACCATAACGTCTCCAAACTTGGTCTTGGTTGTTTATGTTATTAAGTGCATCTAATACATCAATACCTATTGCTTATGGTACATGACCATCAACAACAACAAGCACAACAAGTTTCCCGAACACTTAGGGGCACATGTTCGTGCTGTTTTGTCGGATGCTCTTCCCCCTAAACTTCAAGATCCAGGAGTCCCATTGATTCAAATTCAGGTTGGAGAGTTTAAAATAGAAAGGGCGCTCCTAGATATTGGAGCATGTGTGAGTATATTGCCTGGGAGTCTGTTTGACCAATATGACTTTGGTCTACTACATGAAATTAAAACCACGGGGGTGTTAGCCGATCAGACTCCCACGCATCCAAGGGGAATGATGAATGATGTGTTGGTGAAAGTAGAGGATTTCTACTACCCAGTTGACTTTTTGGTGGTAGACTATGTAAGTAGTGCTAAAAACACACAACCCACCGTTATACTGGGTAGGCCGTTCTTAGCAACTATGCATGCTATTATAAATTGTGCTAATGGAACGGTAAGCATGAAGTTTGGTGACCGTGAGTTATGTTTAAATGTGTATCCAAATTTTTCTAACTCGGTTGTTGATGAGAAATGTCTCAAGAATAACATTTTTGATAGTGGTGACCCTCTTGTAAAAGAGGATCACCCAAAAGAGGAATTTTGTGTGGTTGGCAGGTTTGGAGCAGTCAACAATAAGACGGTGAAAGGAACAAAGACGAAATGGAGGAAACCGCCTGATTTGGACAATGAAATAAGAACGGAAAAGATGGTTCACCCGATTAGGAACACCTTAACGGACTTACCGGAACGTAGCAGGGTTGCATCTTTAGAGGCGGAAGGAGGAAGACATCCCACTCGACCACCTTGAGGGTGATGTATTCGGTCTGGCCGAAGCCCCTTAAACTTAGCGCTTCCGGGAGGCAACCCGTTGATCAGGTCCATGTATTCTTTCCCTTCTTATATTATCCGTGTGGGCATGATCATTTTTATTTATGTTTGAGTGTTTTGTATGTGTGCGTGAGTTGTGTGTGTTTATGTTTTATTTTAGTATGTTTGTTTTGTTGAATAAATACTTCAAATGTTTCCTAATTGATGTCAAAGAGAAGGGTAAGAATTGATGTAGGTAACAAGAGAGAAGCCGCTAGCTGGGTCAGAAGAAGGTTGAAGAATGGGCACTATTGGTTACTCATCAGGTGCACTCCATTCCTTTAATCAAAAGTTTGTGTGTATGTTCATCTTTGAATAATAGGAGTTGAGTTGTTGAGGATTGACTGTTCACACCCTGCACATAACTTTTTCAGACTAAATCTTTTAATAAGTATCAACCTCCAATTCTGAAACATTGAGGACAATGTTTATTTTTAAGTGTAGGGATGTGGAGAAAAATATATAATTCTGAAAAAAAAAATGTTTGTCCTAGGTTTTACTTGAGTTTGTGAAGCCAACTAAAATTTATTTGTTAGTCCCAAATTTAATTGTTGAATCATGACTGGCGATTCTTAGTCATGGTCATAACTCTTTAAGTTCCTCGATTTATTTTTCTAATGGTTGTTTTTAAGAAAAGAATGAAGTTCTGAGCCATAAAAGACAAGTGAAGGGTATAACATTTTTGCATATCGGCAACCCATTGCCCTTTCATGTTCTTGTGAGATTTTTGAGCCACCACAACATGCTAACACCCTATAAAAGTACACATCTATTGGCCTGTTGGGTTCATTTGAATTGAGTATGCCATTATAACTGCATAAGGTAGAACTTGCAACCAGGGCCGGCTCAAAAAATCCGAGACCCAAAGAGGATAACAAACATGAGGCCCTTTTCGTAAAAAAAATTGTTTTAGATTCTATGATTCATATAATATTTTTATGTATGCATAATTATAGATCATAAATCTCAATGTCAACAATATTAAAGCTAAAATCTTCTACATATAATATATTAATTTTTAGAATTTGGGGCCTTAAGGAAGTGGGGGCCTAAAGCGCTTGCTTTATTTCACTCCCCCTTGAGTCAGCCCTGCTTGCAACTTTTGATACGCTTGCCACCTTAGATCAATTGTGACACAAGAATGATTAAGTCATTAGGTTTGCCCTTTTTATTTTTTACACCACTTTGATATCCTTGACCCAAAAAAAAAACAACTTCCTTTAGTTAAACAATTTTGAGCCTTTAACCTTTCAATTGATCACCCATTTCAACCGTTTTGACCAGTTTAGCATTTTCAATTTTAAACCCAAGTGATGAAAATTCGATTTAGGATTTTGCTTTGTATTGTGAAGAGTTTGTAATGTGAAGCCAGATAAAAAAAATTATGGAAAAGTATGAGAACAAAACAAAAAAAAAAGGTTCTCACAGAAAAGCACAAAAATATGTTTAGTTAGTTGTTGAATAAAAAGGCGCAATATTGTCTTATGTTTGAGTAGTTGTGTGTTTGATGTAATAAAAGTCGAATTTTCATCACCATAGTCACTTCAAATATCCCATTCCATACCCTTCGCCTAGCCCCATTACAACTCATTACAGACCTTTTGACTTGTGTTCACTTTTGTGTAATTTGGTAAAAGGCGATTGAGTTGCAAGCCTATAGTAATATGCATTATAATTGGTTGTGAGTGATTAATATAAAATACTAGTGCATCACGACTAGTTTTGATTAAACCGAGCAGAGTGAACCATTGTGAGGGGTGTGCAAGAATGTGAACTTTGATCTTTGTCGGATTTGTTTTAGCATCTTCTTGTTTTACAAAATTGAGCAACATGAAGAACACTGGAATGTAAATATACTGAGAGGCGTAAGTCTTGTAAGTTAGGGTATGCCTAGGGACCGCATTTGAGAATCGACAAGAAAAGTGGGATGTTTTGATTTACTTAGGTGGTTTGCAATAAACAAATTTGCTTGAGGACAAGCAAAGCTCAAGTGTGGGGAATGTGACGAGTTGGTAAAACTCAAAAATTAACAAAGATAAATTGATTTATTAATGTATAAATGATTATGGAATAGCACTACTTTGATGTGTCTTATGATTTTCAGGTATTAGCATAAAAAGGGTGCAAATCTGGAGCTTTTGGAACATCTCGGGAGCACAAGGAGTGATAAACTGAGCAAGAAAAGCTGAAATGGGTGTTTGGGACCAGTTCGCGTCGGCTACTACAGATTCTGGCGTAGCCTACTCCACTCGCGTAGGAGAATGATGCCAAGATGCCGTAGGACAGCGAAGATCCTTGTAGCCAATTTTGAGTTCGCGTCGGTGATGTGTGTAAATGTATATATAAAAATAACACAAGCTTTAACTAAAACGACTCACCTAAAAACTACACACGCACGGCAAGTGTACCGGTCGCAAAGCAGTAAACAGATAAGACCGAGTATCGAACCCAAAGACGCGAATGCAACTCTAGATCACAACCTATACCGAATACTAGCCTAAATAAATATATACCTAAATGGGGGGTATTTTAAACTACTAATTACAAACTTAGAAGAAACTAAATTAAAATAACCTCAACTTCGTATACGAACCTAGGAGCTTGGAGAAATCGGATAGGAAGAAGGTTGGTTACTTAGGTAAAATCCCTAGACACTAGCAATAAATCCTGAATCTGGTAATTAACTTGAGACCCTATTCTTATCTAATAAACCTCCTGTCAAAGATAGCTCACTAGACTCAAGGCGGGACAAGTGTAGAAATGCTAAGATGGATCCGGATCGCCCTAGCGTACCAAAATCCCACAGAAATCAGATTAAAACCTCTCCTGGATTAAAACCCTCAAACTATGAAGCAGACTTAAACTCTACTGAAGAAAACCTAGGAAAACTCTAAACACGGACAAGTAGCGACTCCCGCCCTAGCGCTTGCCAACTACCGAACAATGCCTAGTTAGTTACCTAGCAAACTCGAGTTAGATTTCTCACCCTCAAGAAGGGACTGCACGCCTTAGTTAATTTATTATATTAGTTTGTTATACTTGTGTCGTACTCCAACTCCAAATACTAGCACGCTAACCTAAGTTGACGAACTAGATTGATTTCAAGACCTAGGGGGTATCTCTACATGCCTAGCTCCACAAAACCAATAAACAAACTTCAAATAAAAATAACACCAACACACATATATCAAATCCAACAATAAAATTAAAATCATGTAATCCTACACATCAAAATTAAAATCCAAGAATCATTAAATAATGCATAAGACGTGTCTAGTTCATAAACCTAAGCAACCATAAAATATTTAGTTCATAATCTTTAAAAACATGTTCACAATATAAATAAATATAGCTTTAACCATGTCTATAAAAATAATAAACAAAAACTAAACCTAACCCAAGGCTCGATGGCTATTGATCTTTAACGTGCCCGTGGCCTTTTCTCCTTCCGGACCCTTTCGCTCGTCACCGCTTATGGCCGGTGCAATTTGTCTTTTTTGCTGTGCGATTGTCCAAAGAATTGGAAAATTGTGAATGAATTGTTGAATGAATATGAATTCTCTAATAATTGATAATTATATCTCCTCCCTGCGGCTGTTGATAATTTGCACCGCCTCAATCTTTTAGATTGTTATATTTAGGTTTTTTTTTTTTTGGGCCTATCCCTTTTGTTTTTTTAAGAGCAAAGTCACGTTTACATTTTATTATTATTATTATTATTATTATTATTATTATTATTATTATTATTATTATTATTAGTAGTAGTAGTAGTAGTAGTATAACTCCGTACTTCTCGACTCGGGTGTTCTTGGCTTGACCAAAGTTCATCGTTTACGCTCCAACGTTCACACGAACACCTACCAAAATATAAAATAAATAAATAAATAAGTACTAAAAATTAATAAAAAACTATACAATGACAAAAATAGGCCAACAAACGAATACACGCCTAAAACTACTAAAAACTATATACAAAAGACTCAATTATAACAAAAAATACATAAGAGAATAGATGTGTTTTATGACACATCAGTCGGCTATGTGAGATTTTGGCGTCGGCTACGCCAGATTTCAACGTTGGCTACAACACTTTCATTCAAACTCCCATTTTAATGTTTTTAATGCATACCAAAATGGGGGTTTCAATTTGATTGGTTTTAAAACACTTGGAAGACTTAGGAGGAGTTATCTTTTTCACCACTAATCCATCTTATCAATTCCTAATCATTCCATATCATTGAAGAACATCAAATCCTTCTATCATTCAAGATTTCAAGATTCAAGACCCAATCATTGAAGAATCAAGCTCCATGGCCATGAGTGGCTAGTCTCTTTGTATCATGCCTAGGAAGTAAACAATTGAAGTTCTAGGGTTTTTAACATTTGGGTATTTCTTTAAACTTTTGAATGTGTGTTTGTGTGTTTGAATTACTGTATTAGATTGCGATTAATCTTATGTTGAATTCATTTTAGTTAATTGATCTTGTGCCAATTTCTAATGTCATGAACATGTTTTTTTGCTCTGATACAAACATAGGGTTATATGTTCTAGGTAATGAAGTGTAGTTTAGTCCATCTCTGATGTTGATGAAACTTGACACCTAAGCCTATTAAACAATCACCCCGTTAACACCATTTTCATTACATTTGTTTGACCCATTTGTGAAAACCTTAGATTTCAGTTGTTGAAACCTAGGTGTGATCTTTTTAATTAATTTGTTTACAATCCACATTACTTTTCATTCTTATAATTTCAATTCACGTTTTTAATATAACAAACAAACCCCTTTAATCCAACTCTTAAATGAACCAAGCACAAACTTCATAAGTTTTCTAGATCTTCATAAGTAGCACCGTTTAATCAACTAAACAATATCCACTAACCACACGCTCCTTGGATTGATACCCTATTTACCCTATCTACCTAGGTTAATTAGGTTTTGCATGACCCTTAATGACCGGTTCATCACTAACCAATCCACATTATACCTACACATATCCACATCTATACAATTGAATCTATAAATCAAGATTTAACATGAAATGCATATCTACATCCACTTGTGCACTAGTAAAATGTGTATGTATGACACCCGAATGGAAGCAATGACTATAGCTATCATGTTACCTCACACAAGACTTTATACCTTTGCTTCATAAACCTATTGCTAGTCCACGATTTCCTTCAAGACAATTGCCAAATCTATCTTGATTTTGAAGTGTCATATTCCTAAAGTGCTAACTACCTAGTGATGTAATTGTTCTTCACATTTCGGTCGATTCTAAACCCACAATAATCATCTTCGAGAATGTCCATTGTATACACCAATTTAGCAAGAAAACACCATGTGCATACCCTCACAATCCATGATCTCAAACCTTAAATAGATGGATCCTACTCTTGTCTTGTTAGCGGCCGCAATCCACACACACACACACACACACCTCATGTCATTTTCACAAGGACAGGTCACTATCACAAATCTTTGTCTTAAGGATTAGTCACTATCACCTTTCCTTCCTCAATGTTTTCGGCCGACAATGACACCCTTAGAAAACATATGATTGGTTCAAATATAAGACAAAACCCTAACTTAAAGACCCATCCCTTTCACCTCCTTAAACAACTATGTCCATCTGCACACACCCTAGAACCCTTTTCAACACTTTCCTATTTGATATATATCTATATCCAATCGGCCAAAGGGAAAAAGGGACAAGAGCTTGTGATTTGGTTGTCAACTTATACAAGAATGGATAATAAGACAAGCTATGAGATCAATACACATGAAAGGTCAACTTCCTCAATTGTTTTGATCCTCCAAAGTCGGCCATATCTTTTACATGCATGCGACTTTTGTTTGCATTCATCTTACACAAAGATCTTATATCAAAACATGATTAAAGCTCCTAAACATTACACCATTCTAGAGTGGATTGCTTACCATTTCTTTTGTTTGTCATCAAGCCACTCGACCACTATATAAGGAGCCATTGGGGAACCACTTCACTTCACACCTCAAACTCTTCCTTATTCACCTTATACCTCTTGGCCGAACCCTCCCACTCCCAGAACAAAACCATTTCCTTCGATCCAAGCATTCGGAATACAAGGTTTGGAGCTCAAGAGGAAGCTAGAAAGCCCCCAACATTCGGTGATCATCAACACTTATACTAGGTAAGTTACTAACTACAAACTTAACTTCCCTCACCTTATAATCTTCGGCCCTTGTGTTAACCCGATCCCCGTGATGTATTGTAAAATAAATCTATTTCCAGTGTAAAATTTGTATAGTTTTTGAGTCGTTTAGATAGTGCTTTTTTTAGTTATAGGCTTGTACCGGTCTATTTTATTTAATATAGGTTTTTATAGATTTTTATTAGTTTTCGATCATTTTTAGCATTTATCTATTTTATTTTTTATTTTATAGGTGTTCATTGACGTTGGAGCGTAAACGAACAACTTTGGTCAAGTCAAGAACACCTGAGTCGAGAGGACAGGTCATAATACCATTTATAATAATAGTATATTAAATATTAAATAATAATAATAATATTATGTTAGAAAAATATTACATGACTTTGATGTCACAAAGAAAAAGCCAATGGCCCATATCACTTGGAGGGTTTTATGAAGTTAAAGGAGCCGCATATTATAATTCGAAGGGAGGTCAGAGAATATTTATTTTTCGAGAAGCGGCACATTCTTGAGAACCTTTATCATCGAAGGCTGCACAACAATAAGGAGCACAACAGCAAATATACTTAGAGGGAGGCAAGCCAAGAATCAAAGGTTCTAAGCCAGGGAGCGAGTATTCGAGTGTCAATCATTCGGTTTTTTCGTTCCTTTATTATCTTTGTTCTAGACCATGATTGCTGAATTTTTATTTGTCTTTGTTTCTCTTTTCAAGATGATTTGTGGCTAAAACTTTTATAACTACCTAGACCAAGACAAATAACTATGTTTTGATTTGCTTTTTTTCTATGGTGTTTGGAACGTGTTTTGGATTTATGATTCAGTAAAGATTTTGATTTCTTTAGATCTAATGTATGTGCGTATTTATTATTTTCTTATTGTCACTTATTCACTCCACTTCCAATTTTGTGAATGTCTTTCATGTATGAGTGCCAGTTAGGTTGCAGACTTTGTGTAGCAACTAGTTTATGGTCAATAGTCGCGAGTTTACCATAGGAGTGATATTTGGTGGTTAGAAGATTTTAGGTATTCTTCCAAGTTCAATAGCTGTGAGGTGAGGATTTGTTGGTATGTCTAGGTTGTTAGATTGCTAGGTTAGAGACTTTGTGAGAAGATCTACCTAGTTTCCCTTTCAGCTCCTGCATATCAAGTTAGATCTAGGCTTCGATAATTACCCCTTACACCTAGTGTACTAAGGCTTTCGCGCTTTGAGGTAGATTGTCTAGCCGGTAATCGATCATAAGAGTTAGATAACCTGTGAGGGTTTGTACTCCAACCGGTAGTTTAACGGCACAACAATATTCTAGGGTTTCCCCTTGAGACGGATCGAGGGTGTCTAGTTTATTCTTGATGTTTAGTATTTTAAGATCCCGGTTCCAATTCAGTATAACCATAGAAGCTTATCAGGCATAGTTAGGAGTTGGGTCTAGGTAGTGTCTTGTCATCATCTGAATTCAGCTTAGCCAAGTTCGTGTTTTTAGTTCACTTTAGCTCGTCTTAGTTAATCTTTATTTTATTGCAATTTAGTTTTTAGTAAACCCCCCCCCCTTTAAAATAATAAATTAATTAAAATCAGTATTTAGGATAAGTAATCAAGTCTAGTTTTCGTTTTCCATTAGACTCTCGTGGGTTCGATATCCGGACTTACTTTAGCTTTACTAGAGTTGATAGGTTCACTTGCCTGTCAGTAGTTTAGTTTTAGAGAGTCTAGAGTATTACTAGGTGTCTTGTTTTAGGTTTAATTTAGTTATTTTTATTAAACTACTTTTAGCACATCAAGTTTTTGGCGTCATTGTCGGGGACGCTTGGCGATTGCGTTTACTAGCTTTGATTACACTTATCTGCTATATCTGTGCTACTTGTGTTTTGTGTTGAGTCTGTCTTTTTGTATAGTAAGTTGTAGGAGTCTAATTGTTTGTGTATTTTAATTTCTGTCAGGTCTGTAAACATGTTTGAAATTTGTGGAGGACCCTATTTTACCGTTAGATTTCCACAAAATGTGGGGTCCTCTGCACATTATTGTGCTAATTCCTTTGTGCAGCCGCACCCATATTATTCACAGGGTTGTCCTACAAATTATTATGATGACTCGTATCAGCAGCCACATTATAATCAGTATCCTGATCAATTTTCTGGAAGCACTTCTTGTGAGGATAGTGGTAATGATTGGAGTGAAATCAAAAGTCTGTTGACATTATTAGTTGCTAAAGATGAAAATACCCAGAAAATGTTAGCAGAGCACGACATCCTTCTGAAAAACCGACAGGCTGCTATTTTGGATCTTCAACGAACATTAGAAGACATGTCTAGGAGATTAGATGAAGAAGAAGAAAAAGAAAAAGTTCAGCAAGAGCAGTCGCCGAAAGTCGGTTATACATATGATGAGGAGGGAAACTACCTCGGGTACATGAACGCTCGAGGGGAATTGTTCCCAACGTTTCCAGAAGAAGGGAAAGAGCCGATCATGGAATACAAAGACGAGTCTGATGAAGAGATCATCCCAATCACGGAGACGAAAATGGACGTTGAAGTCCCACCTCCGGTGCCACAGGTTAGTATATATGATTTTGGGAGTGACTCTGATGAAGAGGACGACGAAGAAGAATGGGCGGCGTATCGGAGGTCGTTAGTGAATAGAGAAGTGATTGAAGAAGAAGTGGAATTGGGAGATTCCGTATGTATGATGTTTGGTGCAGAGGAAGACAACGAGGTGAGTGAGAACTCGTTATCTAAAGAGGATGAGTTTTTTGATCTAGAGTTAGAGGGTTTGCCTATTTATGAAGAAGTAGGGGAGCCTGATCCCAATGGGGATATAGCATACCTAGATGCCCTACTCGAAGGTGAACCGACAGACATGACCAAACCTGCACCAGCTGAAAGAACTAAGTGTGGGGATCATCCAATGGAAATGGTGGTAGAAGAATCGCACCATAGCTGGCCTATGGTATTAGTGGTAGATGGAACTTCAAAATCAATAGCACCACGGGAGACAGCAAAGAAGAGAAAAAGAAAGGACCGGAACCGAAAGAGGATCAACGGATGGCACGATGTGGAGAAGAAGAAGCCAGTGAAAGTCAAGCACGATCAGTCTTCTTGCTATATGCCACGTATCCGGTTCATTCCAGGTAAGTTTAAATTCTGGTGGTTTGACCAGTTAAAAATGCTTAAATTATTTTTCACTCCCACTAATAAATCTTCAATTTTTAATAAGAACCGGGTGGAATTAAACGGGTTAGATCGGGTCTAGATAAAAGAGAAGCCCCCTGATTAAGTTTAAGTGTGAGGAGTCTTTGTAGAGTTTGTAAATTTATATTTATACTTATTTTTTTTCTAGCTTTTCATTTTTTTTATTTGTGGTCCGTCATTCGGTAGTGGTTAACAGGTTTTTATCTTTCTATTTTATCTTTGTTTTTGTGTCTTTGAGTCTGTTTGCAAGTTTGCATGCTTGCTTGGGTAGAGGAAATTTCACCATGAGCGGATCCCCTGTATTTATCTTTATATATATTTTATGATTGGGAGTATTGGTAGAGGTTTGGGTAATAAAAGATATTTTTTCTAAAAAAACATAATAATTAACTTTTTGTGAAAAAAGACGTTTCACATAATGAGAGGAGTCTGGGCTGACCTGTTCGCATCATGCGACCAGCTATTACCCCGGAAAGTTATATTTTGTTTCGCTTGCAACACGTGTTGTGATCACCAGTGTCCTTCACATTGAGCGAGAACCAATTTTTTTTCTTTTTACCCATTTGGTTCTACCACCATTCACCGCCATTTTGCCAAGCAGGTACGTCTTCTTGCTTGTTGTTATATTATGAGTCTAAGTTAGTAGTTTGAGTCTTTTTTATTTTTATTTTTATTTTTGTGTGGTTCGGTATTATGCTCGGGTTTTGTTTGTTTCGTTTTGCGCAGGTTTGGATTGCACCGCCCGACTCAATCTCCATTCGGGTGATTCCGGAGCTGTTATCATTTATTAAAGCAAGCCCAGAGTTTACTATTGTGTTAGAGCCGATCGCGACCAAAATGCTATATGATAGAGCTGGATTGGACTAGAGTTTTTGGAGCTTACGCGTTAATAAACCAACTAAGTCCTTTCCTATTTGCCCTTGTCTTTTTATTTTTGTATTCGGAATTTATTTGTTTGTTTTTAGTCGTTTTCTATTCCTACAATGAGGGCAATGTAGAGTTTAAGTGTGGGGATGGAAAACTGTTGTTTAGTCTGTATATAGAGTCGTTTGAGTCAACAAAAAAAAATCCAAAAAAAAAAGTCCCTGATTTTGAAGTTTGCATTATAAAATATGGGAAAAGATAGATAAAATCAAGTGTCTGGTTTTCAAATATTATATGTATTAGAAGAATAAATAATCAAAAGCGTGTTGACTTGGGATGTGTGGGTAGGCCCAGCCGGTAGAAAAGTTTCCTTTTAGCTAATACACCTAAATATATTAGGATACCTTGTGGGTTCTCATCTAGGAAAAAATGGGGAAGCTGAAACCGCCAATAATAATATAAGAAATGCCATTATAAGTTTAAAACCGTTAGAATTTCTAATCAAAAGTTGAAAAAAAAAAGAGCTGGATATAAAATAAGGGCAACGCCAATAGTGTCGTTTCTAGGAATAGTGACTCCGGACTCGACTCCCTCTAGGATTGTCTGAAAATAAATATCTAAAAAAAAGCTCATGAATTAATTAGAAATCAAAGCGAAAATGCGGAAGCTTAAGGTGGCTAGCCACTGGGAAAGCGACTTGGATTGGTCACACCCTCTGAGTTAAGTATGCTGAGATGAAAAAAAAACAAATGATTTTAAATTCTCTCGGTTTTCTACATAAAACGGTTAGGAATAGTCAATTGATTGTTCCTTTTGTTTCATAAACTTGAGGCGGGATTAGGTGAAACTGTGCTTCTTTAGCGTGAGACCCTAGGTAGACTAAATGAACATAACATTAAACTAACATGATAAGGGGCTTAGAAACCGGCGGTTGGGTTTAAGAGGACAAGTATACCTGTAATCGCAGTTGGCGCGTGATTAGATTTTTAAAATTGAAGTAACCTATGTTTTGAGGCCAGATTATTTGATTGTGATTACATAGCATAATTCTTTTTCAGGGACGAAAAAGAGATAAGTGTGGGGATATTGATGTATTGTAAAATACATCTATTTCCAGTGTAAAATTTGTATAGTTTTTGAGTCGTTTAGATAGTGCTTTTTTTAGTTTTAGGCTTGTACCGGTCTATTTTATTTAGTATAGGTTTTTATAGATTTTTGTTAGATTTCGGTCATTTTTAGTATTTATCTATTTTATTTTTTATTTTATAGGTGTTCATTGACGTTGGAGCGTAAACAAGCAACTTTGGTCAAATCAAGAGCACCCTAGTCGAGAGGACGGGTCATAATACCATTTAAAATAATAGTATATTAAACATTAAATAATAATATTATTATGTTAGAAAAATATTACCTGACTTTGATGTCACAAAGAAAAAGCCAATGGCCCATATCACTTGGAGAGTTTTATGAAGTCAATGGAGCCGCATATTATAATTCGAAGGGAGGTCAGAGAATATTTATTTTTCGAGAAGCGGTACATTCTTGAGAACCTTTATCATCGAAGGCTGCACAACAATAAGGATCGCAGCAGCAAATATATTTAGAGGGAGGCAAGCTAAGAATCAAAGGTTCTAAGCCAGGGAGCGAGTATTCGGGTGTCAATCATTCGGTTTTTTCGTTCCTTTATTATCTTTGTTCTAGACCATGATTGCTGAATTTTTATTTGTCTTTGTTTCTCTTTTCAAGATGATTTGTGGCTAAAACTTTTATAGCTACCTAGACCAAGACAAATAACTATGTTTTGATTTGCTTTTTTTCTATGGTGTTTGGAACGTGTTTTGAATTTATGATTCAGTAAAGATTTTGATTTCTTTAGATCTAATGTATGTGCGTATTTATTATTTTCTTATTGTCATTTATTCACTCCACTTGCACTTTTGTGAATGTCTTTCATGTATGAGTGCTAGTTAGGTTGTTGACTTTGTGTAGCAACTAGTTTATGGTCAATAGTCGAGAGTTTACCATAGGAGTGATATTTGGTGGTTAGAAGATTTTAGGTATTCTTCCAAGTTCAATAGATGTGAGGTGAGGACTTGTTGGTATGTCTAGGTTGTTAGATTGCTAGGATAGAGGCTTTGTGAGAAGATCTACCTAGTTTCCCTTTTAGATTTTAATAACGAACACGTGCAATCTGGAAGGGTGAACGCCTGTATTCTGAGTCTTCTGTCTAGGCTGGCATTGCGCATATATCCCAATCAGACGAGGGACCCGGATGCCTACCTGGGAATTCTCGGGATGAGGGTTCACTTATAGGCTAAAGCACGTCTTCATATGTTATTAGAATTTAGAATCTTTGATAAGTCAACGTTTTCGTTTATTCGTTTTAATTAATGAATAAATGATTACATTCCTTATATAATCTCACCCATTTCACTGTGTCTCTTACAGATCATGCCTCCACGTCGCAGCACTCGCAACAGCAATGGTGAGAACCACGAAGAAGGTGGTGATAACCATAACCATGACCAAGTTCCTAACCACAACAACAATGGTGTTGGTGCCCAATTGGCTGCAATCATTTCTCAACAAATGGCGCAGCAAATCGCAACTCTGGTTCCCAACTTACTCGCTCAGGTCATCCAATTGAACGGCAACGGGAATGGTCACAACAACGGGAACGGGAACGGCAATGGCAATGGAAATGGACCCCAAGCCTGCACCCTTAAGCATTTCAACTCTTGTAACCCTCCAAAGTTTAGTGGTGAAGAAGGAGCTACTGGACTCCTCCAATGGTTTGAGGGTATTGAGAATACCTTCATCAACAGTGAATGCCACAACAACTTCAAGGTTCGTTACGCCATGAGTGTTCTCCATAAACGAGCACTCACATGGTGGAATGAAGAAAAGCGTACTCGTGAGGCCGAGGTTGCTCTTGCTATGACATGGGACCAAGTCAAGGAGATCATGAAGGAAGAGTTTTGTCCTCGCAATGAAGTTAAGAAGCTTGAGGATGAGTTCCACACCTTAGCTCAAGATAGTGGGGAAAACCTTGCCTACAACACCCGCTTTCATGAGCTTAGCTTATTGTTGCCTCACAAAGTCACTCCCCTGCCGGTAGCCATCGAGAAGTACATCGGTGGTCTGCCCATGCAAATCCAGGATACGGTGTGGGGAAGGAATCCTGCCACCTTGGAGGAAGCCAAACGTTTAGCAGCTACCTTAACTGATAATCACGTAAAGAACGGGACCTTAGTTCGAAAAGGCAATAAAACAAGTATTGTAGCTGCAATAACCACTGAGAACCAGAAACGTAAGACCAGGGATCCTGATGCAAGCCTCACTCCACAAGCTTCTAAGAAGAAACCTTATACAGGAAACCATCCTTTATGTAATACGTGCAACCGACATCATCCCACTGCTTCAGCGTGTCGCTTGTGCACCAATTGTGGAAGGTATGGCCATCTGGTCAACACTTGTCGTGAGACCCCAAATCCAAATGCCAACCAACCCACCAACCCTGCTCAAGCTGCTAACCTTAATCAATACAACTATGGTCAATGCTATGAATGTGGAGACCCAAATCACTTCCGTAACCGATGCCCTAAATTGAACAAAGATCAAGACCCCCCAGCTACTTAACAGATAGCCCTACCATTTGAATAATGTCTACTTTCTCTTTAATTCCATGTATTGCACTTTTGATTCAAATAATAAATTCAAGTATTATCGTAACATCTGTGTGCATGTTTGTCTGAATGTGAACTAATTGCTACATCTATAATCATACTTGCTTGTACAACAATTAGTTAACTACCAAACAACCAGCTTAACGACTGGTAGAGGTCATCATGTCATTCCAACAGTCGGGAGAGGCCCTACCACCTGAACGACTGGCGGAGACTATCAGACCTGCTTAACAATCGGTAAAGTCATAAAGGGACGCAAAACCCTAATGTAAGGTAAATTGGTAATTACGGTCCGGAACGTAATCATGAATTTACAGGTACGTTAAGGTAGTGTGAAATTTTATCAAGGTTTTCGGTAGTTGGCCAATTGTAACCCTGGTTTTCCCTTAACTTCGGGACGAAGTTCCTAAAAGTAGGGGAGACTGTAACATTTCGTATTTAGCTATTTATACATTACGAATTAAAACGACAAGCCCTATTATTTTTGGTGATATTTTGAACCCCTATACAATGATAATTATATATCTATATGTGTATATATTTATATATATATAATAATAATAATAATAATAATAATAATAATAATAATAATAATAATAAGTTTAGTGTGTAAAAAAAAAGAGTTTTGGATAAACAAACCCACAAACAAATTGAAACCAACACTTTGGTTCAGCCATCATCAGCCCAGCCCAAACCCAGTTATACCCCGGCCCACCAGAATTCTGGCCCAAGGCCCACTACTCCCCTCCCATCCTTACTGCTCTATCAAAAAGAAAAGAAAAAAAGAAACCTTGCCGGGTTTCGAACCGGCGTCACTACACACACACACACACAAGCACGAACCAGCTGGGCCATACGTGATTATTGTTTTATTTCCCACGCGTGTTATATAAATACACTTATTCTTCTTTCCCTTCTCTCTTCGACGTGCAGCAACAGCAGCAGATGGTTTATTTTTTTTTTTCTTTCTTTTTGTTGTTGACCAAATCTAATCATAATGACTCGTGATTTCTTTTAAAATGGAATGGACCATGATTGCCGGCCTAATATTCATCAATTACCCGAACAATTTCAATCAATTTGACCAAATTCATCAATTACGCGTTTGTTTTTAAAAACCAAGTCAAACTTACCAATTTATCGAACCAGACGATTGCACTATAAATTGATCATCCTCAAAGCATTACAACTCGTCAATTATCTCTTCTCAACCCCCAATTTTCTTCAAATCACTCTGTTTATTATCTTTTGATCGTGGGTTTGACTTTAAGGTTGACCATCCAATCAAGTATCGAAACAACATTGTAAGTTTGATTTTTCCAGTGGGTTTTGAATATCGGCATTCACACATCATAAACCCTAAGATTAATCAGGTTATTGATGTGTGAATCCCTTGATTAGAAAAGCTAGGGCTCGAAATCTTAGTTTGGGGATGAAACTGATTTTACATAATGTATTTAATTTATTTAAAACAGAACTTATCACAACCACAGGCCTAGGCCAAGTGGTTGTGACTGTTTGCTTGGCCCTAAGCCACCCGGGTTCGAGTCCCGGCAGTGGCGTCCCATTCCCTTCTTTTTTTTTTTTTCTTTCATTAAACCTTTTTAAATCAATTAATAATATATAAATTACATTTAATCTTGTAAATTCATTTTTAATTATTAAAACTCTCTTATAAATTCTAAAAAAATTATTATTAACAAATCCGATGTATAAGTTTCACTTACAATTTTTAGTTTTCTGAAATTTATTTATTTAATATTTATAATAATTAAATCATTTTTATACTATTATATTTATAAAAATCCATTAAAATATCAAAACGATCTTATTAATTTCTACAAAAAATATCCTAAGTTTTTATAACATTAAGCTTTTCAGAAATGATTTTTATTTCTGAAAAATCATTTATTTAATATTTTTAATCAATTTTTGTTAGTTTTAATCATAATTAAATCATAATAAATCCAATTTTTATTATTTTTGCACCAAAATTTTATACAATTTATTTTTAAATATTTAGAACAGAAATATGATTTTTAATATAATAATTCTTTAATTTTTGTATTTTTGAAAATTAAAGTTAAATTTTGGCAATTTGTAATAAATAGATTTAAAAATCTATTTTAAAAGAAATAATTTTATATAAATTATTTTTATACTTCAAACACATTATTGTGAGCATTCTAAATTCAAATTTTATAAAAAGGCTTTCTTTTATTTAATTATCAAATTTCCCTTTACTTAATCAACATTTTATTTTAAAATTCAACAATTGGATATCCCCAAATTCGAAGCCCTAGAAACTTATACATTTATAGACTTGGTAGACTTAGACATATATATTACCTCATTATAGGGTGATACTTGATACATTGGGCAACACACTATTTTTCAAGAGATAACGTTTTGCTAAGGTGAGTTTACATAGCCCCTTTACTCTATTTTCACTATTTTTGGGGTGAAATATGTTCAATATTTTATACTATCATTTACTCATATTTACTTGTGATTCTATTACAATATCATTCTATCATTTGACTGTAACAAAAAGACACAGTACAATCATTAACAATGATCAAGCCGCCTGTTTAGATTATAGCGCTATAGGTCTGACAAACCCATCCCCCGCATAGACTCAGGGATGATCGATAACAGTAATAACATTTAACTAACTTGCGAGTTAGTCATCAGTCGACACAAGGTTTGGTTGTACAAAGACGCACTGTTGCATGTCGGTATTATACTCTATCATCATACAACCCTGAGTGTTGTACAAACTATTGTTATCAACTATTTCTCAAAAACCTATGTAATTCTCACCAACTTTTGTTGACCCAAAATATTTTCAATTTAACATGTTTCAGGTTCTACTTGCTTGAAGATATGTGCATAGTTTTATTCAATTTGATGTACGAATTCTTGTAGAACAATTGTATGTAAATTATTTAAAATCATTTAATGAAATTCACCATGAGCTACTGAACAATCATCAATACGTGGCACCCCGATGTTTCCGCCATCGGTTGGGGTGTTACACTGTGAGGGTTTGTACTCCAACCGGTAGTTTAACGGCACAACAATATTCTAGGGTTTCCCCTTGAGAAAGGTCGAGGGTGTCTAGTTTATTCTTGATGTTTAGTATTTTAAGATCCCGGTTCCAATTCAGTTCCGTAACCATAGAAGCTTACCAGGCATAGTTAGGAGTTTGGTCTAGGTAGTGTCTTGTCATCATCTGAATTCAGCTCAGCCTAGTTCGTGTTATTAGTTCACTTTAGCTCGTCTTAGTTAATCTTTATTTTATTGCAACTTAGTTTTTAGTAAACCCCCCCCCCCCCCTTTAAAATAATAAATTTATTAAAATCAGTATTTAGGATAAGTAATCGAGTCTAGTTTTCGTTTTCCATTAGAGTCTCGGGGGTTTGATATCCGGACTTACTTTAGCTTTACTAGAGTCGATAGGTTCACTTGCCTGTCAGTAGTTTAGTTTTAGAGAGTCTAGAGTATTACTAGGTGTCTAATTTTAGGTTTAATTTAGTTATTTTTATTAAACAACTTTTAGCACATCACCCCGACCCTTTGGACACCATGTATTCGGTCACACAACTCATATTAGATAGGTATTTGCAAAGATATTACTTTATTATCGTGAATATGCCTCGATTTCTAACCTATATTGGCGTTTTTACACATGTTTTGCACATAAACTCACTACACCCGAACACAACATAAACAAGTCTAACCAACACCACTCCATTGTGATTCACATCTCCCACGACCTTTAATAATGTCGAGAAACTAATTTTTGAAGCCAATGTATGAACATATACAAGTACCTGATAACTCACTACATATTAGAAGTGAACATACATAAATTCGTGAAAATATACCTATATACACTCACAGTCACTCTTTTATATGTGAATCTACATGATCGAGTCATTTTGGGCATGTCAACTAATCGGATTTTGTAACAAAATATCATGTAAACAATCGTCCATTAGTATAACATGTGTTAATCGGACGATAACATATGTTAATGCATGTTTGGGGTACTAACAAAGCCTAAACACATGTTAGGACACTCGCTTGGTTCTAAACCGACCACTAGTGTTAGATTGGAAATAATTGAAGCCCATAACAACATGTGGGGATCACCATGTTTACAACCATAGCCCACTTATAACAATACCCGGGGTATCCAAAACCATATTAAACAATTACAAACCTCACGTATATAATACATGGCCCACATACACTAAAGGTACACGGATGTCGGGTGAACAACTTGTATGATAAACAAAGAACGTACAATTTACCGTGCTCTTGATAATCATAGGGCAACTATTGTCTGAGCGGTTGCTATTTCACTTCCCAGCTTCACTAGACCACACGTATCACTTTCAGGTGATTTTTCACGGCCCCATTTTACTATTATTACAGTTTTGGGGTATAAACATGCTACAACTAGTATAATATCATTTGATGTGTATATTCTATCGTGACTACCATGTGAAACTGTAACACCCCAACCGATGGCGAAAACATCGAGGTGTCACGTAGTGACGATTGCTCAATAGCTCATGCTACTAAAGTGTAAATTTGAATACATTGAATTGAATAGTTTATTACATTGAAAGAAATTACAAGATACAAAATTTTAAAGTGGCAACTAAAACTGAAATACAATAACCTAACATCTAGGTAAAAGTTCCAAAAGCTTAAAAGCCATCTCATAGATATCCTGAAACATGTACGAAAATAATTTTGTCAATACAAAATGTATTGGTGAGCATACCCTGTTTGAATAGATATAGTAGTAAAAGAGTTTCTCAATTCACATGTTATATACTGTTTGCAATTATGTAATAAGTAATATCCGTTCAAAATCAACCCTAAGAATCAAGTATCAAGAATCAAGAATCAAACCATTTTTAAGTATAATGAATCACAAGACAATGACCAAGGTCTCTCAACAGAGTCACAAGGGGTATATACCATAGTACTATTCATTGAAATGCCAGGCCCTCAAAGGTTAATGATTTTGACAAGTCATAGACACACAAATTAACATAAAGCAAACACACATGAGAATTGCATTTAGTGAAATAATAATATTTAGTCATAATGTACATGAATAGCCCCAAAAGAGTAAATCATGAAAAAGGGGAAAGATATACTCACAGTTCGCGAAAGCGATCAAAATCCAACTTAAGCGATCGTGTGCTAAGTAATGGGAATTCCGAGGAATTCAACCTATAATATATAAGAATACTAATAAGGAAATGTCTAAGAGTCTATTGTATCTAGGGTCTAAGGCATTAAGGTTTGCTAAGTCGATTTGGGAATTAGAGTTTTTATGATAAATTGCATTAATGTAAAAGTTGTATGTCAAAGGTAATATTTCAAAGTTTGTAAATGTGGTTTAGGTAATACTATTATTACCAATTGAATATTTAGATAAAATATGTTTTCAATAGTTAAAGCAAAATAATTTAGTTAATTACTTTAACTAATTATTGTAAATAAATACAATAATCATAAATATTGAAACAAATAATTATGAGTTACACAATGATCCAACAAATGATATTAAAGACTTTCAACATTAGACTATCTCTATTTTATAAGAAAAATATTTATAAAATAGATGTTATATAGTATAAATTTAAAAATAAATAAATGATTAATTATGTCTAATTAAACATAAATAAGACTAATAATACAAGATATGATCCAAAAAATATTCTTTTTATAAAAATGAATACTTTCTGATGTAAATCAATGAAAATAGTTTTCACATAATTTTTCTAAATTTATTTATATTTAAAACTGATTTCATGCATTTAAATCATATTTAAATGATTAAAAATAGAAAAACCCATAAAAATACATCAATGTTCTACAAATAATTTTTACTTCAGATTAGAATGCTTAGAAATAATTATCCCAAAATTTTGAGATTAAAATCTTCAAAAATGAATTTTTAATCAATTATTCATGATTAAAACAACATAAATTAATAAAAATAAGAAAATTGTTTATTTTCTAGAAACTAAAAATATGATAATTTATCATGAGGTGTCTAGATGCTACCCCTAAATTTTCATGATTTTTGGAGCAAAATTGAATTTGTTATGAATATTCTAAATCTTATAATGAATAATTTAAACTTTATTTATATAAAATATGTTTTCTCATCTTATTCCCCATATCAAAGCATAAAACCTAACCCTATACCCAATTCAATAAACACGAAACAGAGATGATTAAGCAACAATGATAAAGGGCTTTTGATTGGAATAAATGAAGAAACAAAACGGCAAGGAACTTAAGAACTTACAAAAACGTTTTAGAACCGAATGAGAAGAAAAAGAACTTTATACTTGAAACCGATTAAGGATGTTCTGGACACGATTTGGGCTATTTCGAAGGTTATAACAAGTGACGGGATAAGTATGGAAATACAGAGAATGAGAGTAAGTTAGCAATGCATTTACGAACGATGGTGTCAGTGTTTGTTGTAGAAGACACCAAAACCAAATAATAAAGGTATTTTGGAACAAGGATTGAAATAATTTATTAGAAGAAATATCTAAAAGATAATTGATATGTATACACTCCTAGGTCTATTAATACTTGGATATTTATTATTACTAATAAAAATCATTTAAAGAATAACATAATATCATTTGACGGTTTTAAAAAATATTCAAATTTATTGAATTCCACATGGAAAACTTACGTTAGAAAATATTTCAAACCTATCATTTTTATTAGTAGCATTAATTATATTAAAATTATGAGTTACAATTGTTAGAAAACAATACTAATTACTTTTTCATTTATGCTCCATTAGTTGCATTCAAGTTAGCATTTTATTATTATTATTATTTTTTAATCAATATTCTTAAGAAACTATGAATTCTTTATCATTTAACTCATTTCAATTAAATGATAAATTTATTTTATAAAAAATATAGGGTATTACAACACTACCCAAAACGTTATGACAAAAAAAATGGTTTTAGGCAATTTTCAACTATGGATTATTGTTACTTTAGACCCCCCAAAGTTGTAATTAACTTATTAGAATATTTGTGAATGTTACAGTCTCCCATACTTTAGAAAATTTCATCCCGAAATGCCTTTCAAGTGGAGGTTTTTATGAAACAAAATGTGTTGTAAAAAGGCAAGTAGGTTTTTTTTTTTTTAAAAAAAAAATATCACATCATTTATGTTTTGATAAATTTTAAAGTAGTTGTCTAATATCCAAAGTAAAAGTTTCAAAATCTTTTGACAGTTGACCCGAAGTTAGAAAGTTAAGAGTTTAAATGAGAAGAGTTTTGGGAATGTGTTACGGGTGAGGGGTAGAGGTACTAATGAAGGCAGTCTCCCCTACTTTAGAAAGGTTTCTTACTAAACGTTGTTGGAGTATGCAACAAGAATCCAAATAAGTGAGAGTGTAAGAGTATATAAGGTTTTAGTTTTCTTTGTGGATGGTCAAGAGAAAGACTCTAGGAAGACGAATTGAAGCTCGTGTAAAAATATTCTTATCGACAATGCTAGCTACTAGTCAATGATCTAATGAAGAGGTAGTAATGGGTATGTTCTTGGTCAGACTCCCAGTCCGCTCCCGCAGTATCATTTATGCTTATATATAGGGTGTACCGCAGCTAACCCACCACACTCCCGATACTTTCGACTCATACTGATTGTCCTACCAACAACCTAAATAGAATTACACACCACCCTTATGTACCTGTAAACCCATGATTGCGTTCCGAGCCGTAATCATCGATTTACCTTACATTAGGGTGCTATGCTTTCCCATAACACTAACATAAATAATACCAGAAACAAATGCGTGCAACCACTATGTAATAGTTACTGTAATGAAATAATGTTTAACCATGGTTAGAGGTCCTTCCCTTCCGGGTTTTCCCTTTAACCGTAATGAGAATAACACGTAAGTATAAGACATGGTTAGAGGTTCTTCACCTTTCGGGTTCACCTTTAACCGGTAAATTTCTGTTTCACATCGTTGAGCTCTAAACACCCATACTGATAAACTCCGAGAATTTCACCGTTCCCCCCGGATTGGAGTAATACTCTAATCCGAGTCGTACGTGGGCATTGGCTTAGATCTCATACGAGTTATCAACTAGTATGTTCAGTGGCCATGATGGTGAACAAAATAATGTAAAGTATAACAAGGTTTTGCTCAAAATAGGAAGGTATACATACAATATACGCGTTCAAAATATACGTCCAAAATATATGTTCAAAGTATGCGTTCATGAAAAGTATATAAGTATAACATGAAATTTTCATTAGAAAGGAAAATATAGCACAAATCGAGTAATCACACAATTGCACAAAAATGAAAGTAAACGAGCTGAACTCTTGCAAATAAGCAGTGTGAAAATAATCACAAATAACGTGTTAGAAATAACTATGAATAAAATGGTGCAAGAATAAAATAATGAAATTTACGGCAAGTGAGAGTACGCAGAACAGACGTATAGTCTACTGACATAAGGGTTTAACTTTAGTTAGTTTTACATATATGCGTTATATGATAAAAGACAATAAGAAACATCCTGATAAGGATATGTCCAATATTTTGTTAGACCAAAAGTTTTGCGATTGAAAGAGTGCGAGTGTAAAAAGATAATTTCTTTTAGAAACCGAGAAATGTTTTAGGTTCAAAACTGGTTCACTTGAAAAGATTTTGTAAGTACACATTTTCATGTGTTTACGAGAAATCGAGTTGAAAATTGCTATAAGGTTTAAAATTTTTTGAGTCATGGGTAGAAATGTTTTAACTCAAGGGAGAAATATTTTATAGTGTAAAAGTTACAAAGCATAAGTGAAATAGTGTAAGTTTCAATGCAATAATATAACGAACAAAAAGTTTTAATAATGATGATGAAAAAATCCAAAAGCGAATGATCAACGAATAATAGCATATGAAACAACAAGTGATGAAATTGAGTTTTCAAATGATAACACAACATAAATATCAATAACATAAAACATTAGGATTGCTTCCATAGGAAACGCTGATTAACCAAGTATTTGAAATTTTCTAGTGACTTGTGGGGGCGTACTTTAGCCTATAAGTGAATGCTCATCCCGAGAGTTCCCAGGTAGGTATACGGGTCCCTCGTCTGATTGTGATTTATACGAAATACCAGGCCTAGACATAAAACTCAGGATACCGGCGCTCACCCTTCCAGATTGCACGGACCCCATCACTAGTGAATTCCAAAACTTTAGCGAGATTTAAAAACGAGATATAGAAATAGATCCTTGAGATGTGGATTTCACTCCTAACTCAAAGATGTATTTCAAATTGAAAACTACGATGAAATGAAACCAGTCACTAAGATAAATAACATATAGAGAAGTGAAACTAGTCACCAAGGTATGGATGTCGCTCCTAACTTGGTGATATCGTTTCGTTTGTGAAATATGAGTGTCTTCTTCGCCAAGCAAAATATCGAAAGAATAACGAGAAAGAACCATAGCGAAAATTTCTTGAAAGAAAATATAAGAATAAAGGAAATATACACGAGAGGACTCATGAAAGTAAGCTTAGTTATAGACTAGGCTAAAAAGCATTCTAATAACCTAATTCCCTATAACCATGGCTCTGATACCAATATGTAACACCCCAACCGATGGCGGAAACATCGAAGTGTCACGTAGTGACGATTGCTCAATAGCTCATGGTACTAAAGTGTAAATTGAATACATTGAATTGAATAGTTTATTACATTGAAAGAAATTACAAGATACAAAATTCTAAAGTGGCAACTAAAACTGAAATACAATAACCTAACATCTAAGTAAAAATTCCAAAAGTTTAAAAGTCATCTCATAGATAACCTGAAACATGTACGAAAATAATTTTGTCAATACAAAATATATTGGTGAGCATACCCTGTTTGAATAGATATAGTAGTAAAAGAGTTTCTCAATTCACATGTTGTATACTGTTTGCAATTATGTAATAAGTAATATCCGTTCAAAATCAACCCTAAGAATCAAGTATCAAGAATCAAACCATTTTTTAGTATAATGAATCACAAGACAATGGACTAAGGTCTCTCAACATAGTCACAAGGGGTATATACCATAGTATTATTCATTAAAATGCCAGACCCTCAAAGGTTAATGATTTTGACAAGTCATAGACACACAAATTAAAATAAAGCAAACACACATGAGAATTGTATTTAGTGAAAAAATAATATTTAGTCATAGTGTACATGAATAGCCCCAAAAGAGCAAAACATGAAAAAGGGGAAAGATATACTCACAGTGTGCGAAAGCGATCAAAATCCAACTTAAGCGATCGTGAGCTAAGTAATGGGAATTCGGAGGAATTCAACCTATAATGTATAAGAATACTAATAAGGAAATGTTTAAGAGTCTAAAGTATCTAGGGTCTAAGGCATTAGGGTTTGCTAAGTCGATTTGGGGAGTTAGAGTTTTTATGATAAATTGCATTAATGTAAAAGTTGTATGTCAAAAGTAATATTTCAAAGTTGGTAAATGTGGGTTAGGTAATCTAACTATTACCAATTGAATATTTAGATCAAATATGTTTTCAATAGTTAAGGCAAAATAATTTAGTTAATTACTTTAACTAATTATGGTAAATAAATACAATAATCATAAATATTGAAACAAATAATTATGAGTTACACAATGATCCAACAAATGATATTAAAGACTTTCAACATAAGACTATTTCTATTTTATAAGAAAAATATTTATAAAATAGATGTTATATAGTATAAATAAATAAATAAATAAATGATTAATTATGTCTAATTAAACATAAATAAGACTAATAATACAATATATGATCCAAAAAATATTATTTTTATAAAAATGAATACTTTCTGATGTAAATCAATGAAAATAATTTTCCCATAATTTTTCTAAATTTATTTATATTTAAAACTGATTTCATGCATTTAAATCATATTTAAATGATTAAAAATAGAAAAACCAATAAAATACATATTTTCTATACAAATAATATTTACTTCAGATTAGAATGCTTAGAAATAATTATCCTAAAATTTTGAGATTAAAATCTTCAAAAATGAATTTTTAATCAATTATTCATGATTAAAAATATTTAAATTAATAAAAATAAGAAAATAGTTTATTTTCTAGAAACTAAAAATATGATAATTTATCATGAGGTGTCAAGATGCTACACCTATATTTTCATGATTTTTGGAGCAAAATTGAATTTGTTATGAATATTCTAAATCTTATAAGTTTAAATAAGTAGTAATTTAAACTTTATTTATATAAAATATGGTTTCTCATCTTCTTCCCATATCAAAGCATAAACCCTAACCCTATACCCAATTCAATAAACATGAAATAGATATGATTAAGTAACAATGATAAAGGGCTTTTGATTGGAATAAATGAAGAAACAAAACGGCAAGGAACTTAGGAACTTACAAAATCGTTTTAGAACCGAATGAGAAGAAAAAGAACATTATACTTGAAACCGATTAGGGACGTTCTGGACACGATTTGGGTTGTTTCGAAGGTTATAACAAGTGACGGGATAAGTATGGAAATACAGAGAACGGGAGTAAATTAGCAATGCATTTAGGAACAATGGTGTCTGTGTTTGTTGTAGGAGACACCAAAACCTAATGGTAGAGATATTTTGAAACAAGGATTGAAATAATGTATTAGATGAAATATCTAAAAGATAATTGATATGTATACACTAGGAGTCTATTAATACTTGGATATTTGTTATTACTAATAAAAATCATTTAAAGAATAACATAATATCATTTGACGGTTTTAAAAAATATTCAAATTTATTGAATTCCACATGGAAAACTTACGTTAGAAAATATTTCAAACCTATCATTTTTATTAGTAGCATTAATTATATTAAAATTATGAGTTAAAATTGTTAGAAAACAATACTAATTACTTTTTCATTTATGCTCCATTAGTTGCATCCAAGTTAGCATTTTATTATTATTATTTTTTAATCGAAATTCTTAAGAAACTATGAATTCTTTATCATTTAACTCATTTCAATTAAATAATAAATTTATTTTATAAAAAATATAGGGTGTTACAACACTACCCAAAACGTTATGACAAAAAATATGGTTTTAGGCGATTTTCAACTATGGATTATTGTTACTTTAGACCCCCCCCCCCCCAAAGTTGTAATTAACTTATTAGAAAATTTGCGAATGTTACAGGAACATGAGACATTTGGTTCATGAGATCTCAATAGTCCTCGTCCTTACATTACACTTTAACCATTAGCTATCGAAAGCCATGGAACACTTTAATAGATCTATTTGGTTGACACCCCCACTCTTGGTTAGTCGCTCTGACCGGTTACATACAAAAGAGTGTTAGTATTCTACTATACATACATTGTCTTTAGTTTACAATGCACGAGGCACAACAGTGAAGAGGTTTGGTTACGGGACTCATGGTTTGCACAGTAATCATTCGCTTAGCTAGTCTGTGATTGGTCATACACGTATTACACGAACGTTTTACTTGTTACACTCAAACCTGTGAACTCACCAACATTATTATTGACAAATCTTTTATGCATGTTTTTCAGGTAATTGATGACGAGTAGCGGAGGTTTGAGAGAGGGGTTCGAGTATGCCCTAGGTGGTACCACTTGGGTTTGGGTTTGGTCAGTCCCGTGATGTTTTAGTTTAAGTTCATGAATTTCCGGCAATCTCCTGTTTTCAAAACAATGTTGTAATGGTTTGAATAATCTTATGACAATATCCATCCTATAATGGTACTATTTAAATAAATTGGTGTGTTGCTTGAACATTGTGCTTGATAAGCATTCGAGGTCGCATCCCTGTGTTTCCACCTTGGCGGGTGTGACAGTTCGGGTATGATTTCTTCTTCTGGTGGTATGGTGGGTATAACTTCTCCTTCGGTGGGTATGGTCGGTTTGGGATAAACTCGACTGCTTCTAAGAGTTATAGAACTAATATTACCTTTGGGTTGGTTTGCGTGTTGCTTGGAAGACTAGCTGAAAGTCTCTCTGCAAGTGACTTGGCCATTACACCCATTTGTATTTCAAGTTTTTGAAAATGGACTCGATTCCTTGAAGCCTTTTATCTACATTGTTGATTTTTTTGTCTATCTGGGCCGCTGTTCGGGCTTTGAACTTGACGAGATTTTCATCTACCGTTAGATAACCATTGCTTGGAGGGCGTTGTTGGTTGCCTTATTGACTAAAACAAGGTGGTTGTGTGTTGTTGGTATTTTTCCATCCAAAGTTTGGATGACCGCGCCAACGAGGGTTGTATGTGTTGCTATATGGGTTGTTTGGTTGGCGGTTTGTACTAATAAAGTCAACTTGCTCAACATTTGCTAGAGTAGGAGGAAGAATTCCTTCTTGTGACTAAATTTCTACAGCGATGATGGCATTGACTTATGCTTTGCTAATTTGGTTTAGTCGGGTTGATTGAGCGAATTGAGCTTGCAACGACGTCAAGGGATCAACTTGATAGAGACCAATATTTTATGGCCGACTTCGAAGGTTGTACCACTGATAACTTTTCACGGTGATTTATTCGATGAGATCATACGCTTCTTGCATCCTTTTGTTCCCGAAAATTCCTCCCGCGGTTGCATCAAGAGTTTGCCTTGCTTGATTTGGCAACCCATTGTAAAAGGGTGAAACTTGAAGCCAAATTTCAAGTCCATGGTGGGGACATTTTCTTAGCATATCCTTGACTCGCTCCCAAGCCTCGTAGAGTGACTCTCAATCCTCTTAAAAAAAAGTGGTGATGTCGTTTCATAATTTTGTTGTTTTGGCTGGGGGAAAGTATTTCAAGAGAATTTTTTTGGCAAGTTCGGCCCAAGTGGTGATGGAGCCTTCTGGTTGCGAGTTTAGACATGCTTTGGCAGGATCCTTTAGTTAGAAAGGAAACATGGAGGTTGAATAGCGTAAGATGTGACGTTATGCAACTTGAAAGTATCACAAATTTTGAGAAAATTTGCGATATGAGCATGGGGATCTTCATCGAGTAAACCATGAAAACTGCAATTTTGTTGTATTATGTGGATGACATGGGATTTAATTTTGAAGTGGTCGGCATCAATGGCGGGTCTAGCGATGCAAGGACCCAAAGCATTGATGGAAGGCCTAGCAAAATCGGAAATGGTTCTTTCAACTTGTGTCATTTTTGATTTTGTTGTTTTCTTCTAGCTCAAAAATATCATTCGAGTTCTTCAAGAGGAGATACTAGTATGGATGAGGAGTACAAGTTCATACACTACCCAAGAACCTATAAGATGAAATTTTTTTAAAAACAATTTTTGAAAAATCAATTAGTAATCTTAAGAAAACCTTCTTCAAAACAGTTGTGTCCCCGGCAACGCCACCAAAAACTTGGTGTGCAAGTTTTAAATTTATAAATAAAACGATAGTTGCTTAACATTTTAAAACCCACACAATAGGCAAGTGTACCTATCGGGCGTAGTATAGAAATGAGCAAGTACCGAGTATCGAATCCAAGGACATGATTTTTACTACTCAGCTTCTTAAAATTACTAATGATTTTAAACTGCTTGAAAGAAAATAAAGGAGAGGTTTAAACCGTAAGAGAAAACAATATCAAAACAAAGGTGTTGCTTCGGGGTCTGATTTTACTTGGTATGAGATAATAGTAAATCTTATTTAAGTGGTGTGTTTAAATCTAAGCTTTCCGCATTAGACTCTAGACGATTGATGTTGTAAAAGTTATCGTGAGGGTCATCCTTCCCTGTAAGCTAACCTCTCAACCGTGAGAGAAGTATCACCTAGGATTGTGTTAACCCAATCCCAAAAGACACATCTTCCAAAGTTGCGATATTGACACCCAACTACTCTTTTCATTTGTGAATAACTTATCAACGGCCAGGACGGCTAACAAACTACCATTTGATACGATATCCCTTACTTGAAATAATTAGTTTATCAAAATGCGATTGATCTATTATTAATTGTGCGGTAATATAATAATAGAAGTAAATAAAGACCATTTACTTCAAACACGGGTTCACGATTCTTTGGTTTGCGCCAAAGCTAGCACAAAGACCATGTAACTTAGTCGCTCAACCAAATCTTGGCTTATCCCCAAGGCCAAATATATAGACTGTACTGACCCTAAGTGAAGTTTTAATAGTTGAGGATCAACCACAAAGTGTGAATGTTTTCACTCACAAATGGGTTAATCTCTACACGTGGAGTTAATGGTTAGCTTACAAGTGCGCGGGTTTTACACACCACGGGTACACTCATAAGTCCCTCCACTTCCTACCAAAACACCTCCAAGACCAAATACTAAGTTGATTAATTAGTTAGTTCATCAAACAAAGAAGTAGTAGAAGAAATTATTAAGAACATTAAACACCACTTTAAATAAAAATAAACTATTTGTTCCATACCAAGTTCAATCGTCAACCTAGAAACACCAAGAGAAATCTAGCCTAGCATGGATGATACAACAAGTTGACAATGTTTTATTTGAGTGGAAATCATGGTGAGGGTTGTATGGAGACTTATTGGTGATTTGAGTGATTGTGGTGATTTCTCTCTTAAGTCTTTATGGAGTAATCCCAAGCTCCAAATGTCACTTACAAGACCCAAAGATAGGAGAAACTTCGTGTAGAAGGGAAAGAATGAGATAGGATGGGATGCCAAAGTGAGAAGTGGATGCCTCTATTTCTAGGCAAGCTGGCAGGTCAACCATGACCGTTCTTAAGGGTTGGCACGCCCGTGAAAAACATCTGGGAGCAGTGTAGAGTCCTTGCGTGCATATTTTGTTGGATCAGTTGATGAGCACGACCTATGCTTAATGATGACCATGCTCGTGATTGCCACGTGGCTAACTGTCTTGTCAGTTTTGGTCATTTTTGGAACATTTTGAGACCTGCTGACTTGGAGCACGGCCGTGCACTTAAACGAGTTTAATTACAAAAACGAGTCAATTATGCTAAATCATGAGTTGAATGTCATCTCTAATGGTTGGGTTTAGGCGAGATGATTGTCTCGGTCACTTAAACGAGTTTAGTTTCAAAAATTATTTCTATTTCTATTTCTTATACAAATCCACAAGCCAATTTGACCACTTGACTATAATAAAAAGGTCCACTTTGACTATTTGACTAGTCAATTGTGACAACCGTACCTTTCACTTTACACAAATACACGTGTTTAGCCCCTCACCTATTTTAAAAGTTCACTTTGAACTCTTGCATTTTAAAAGATTTAAAACCGCTAGAATAATAAGTAATCGATTTATTGTATTAGTTAAAGTGATCCTAATCTGTTGTATAATCGACCCATTTGTTGGCATTTATTCTAAACAATAATGAAAAAATAATAATACATTCAATATAATTATTGTGTTAATAAGAAAAAAAAAGAGGCATTCATAATTGTCGTTAGATGTTACCTTGTGAAAATAATAATAAATAATAATAATAATAATAATAATAAATATACATATTAAATGAAACTGTAACCGACTAGTAGCATTCAAAACAAGACACAAAATAGCTTTCTTTCTCCGTCAAGAGACCCGAAAAGTCCGGCGAATAATCCGTCACTCATCAAACACGTCTCCGACAATTAATTTTGAAACTTTCAATTATGGCACATGCATTTTCGAACCCCATAAATGGTAGTGTCACAAAACGACTAAAGACAATTTATACATATTCCTCGTCTAATGCCGACAGAACATGCAAACTTTCGGACTTGACGAAACCCGACAAGCTCCAAACCAATCCCGAAATCTCCGCTATCGAGACCCAAATCAAACAATGCGCGTTTTCATCTTTATACCTTCTCAAATCCAGTCGCAATCATCATTATGAGTCAAAGTTCGCAATCGTTTCAAAACCTTCTTCATCTAGGGTTGAAGCTCACAATCATATCACCCCTACACGATGTCTGAATAGCGACCATCACCTCAGCCACGCACGACTAAAACCTTCAACGCCATTTCAACCATTGTTCTCTATCGCAACAGCTTTTAACTATAGTTTTGCTTTCCGTCGTTCGATACCGCGACCGTCGTCTTTCAATCTTTATTCATAATGTATCGACAGTCACAAACTACCTTCGTAAGCTAAGGTTTCTATGATGTCTAGGATTGTCGTTTAAAGCGCCACTCCAAGGTAATCACCGTTTTCTTTTATTATGTTACTACAAGATTATACACTAATGCTTTTGCCAATATTGTTAAACCAATATGATCTGAATTATAAATAAAAATAAACCACAATAACGGATTTTGTTTTAAATTTTCATATATGGCGCAAAGTCATTTAAAACTAGATGAATCTTTTTAAACGAATCATCTACGTAAAAATAGTTTATGCAAACCAATTAGTGTTAGTATTACCTAATATAATATTCACAAATTTTGAAAAGTTACGTGATCAAAATATGTGATTTTCAGCAAGAATTAAATGGAACATGTTACTATGAATTCAATTTAGCAAATTAAACTACAATGTTTTGATCTAAATAAAAAGTTGATTAAAATGTTAAAAAAAATAATAACAATAGTAATAAAATTAATCAATTTTTTTACGAACGCTATGACTCTAAAGCGACATCTATAGACACTAAATCATTATTCATAATTTACTTAGGTGCTAGCATAATTCATTGATTCTCGTTGATTTCTGCAAACTCATTGTCACAATCAAGGTGAGTATATTTTTCCCCTTTTTACTATTAACTCTTTTGGGGTGACTCATGTACCTATTAATCAAGTTTCTATTTCTTATACTTAATGCAATTCTCATGTGTGTTTGCCTTATATGAATTTGTGTGTATGCTTAGTCAAAATCATTAACCGCTGGGCGGCCTAGCATTTCAATGAATAGTACTATGGTATACCCCCTTGAGACTCTGTTGAGAGAATCTTGGTCATTGTCTTGTTAATTCATTATTCAAATTGTTAGTCATGTGTTAGTCATTATTCATAGGATTGGTTTTGACTGATACTACTTATTACATATTTGCAAATGGTACCGCTCATAAATTGCTAAACACTTTTCTTACTATATATATTTAAACAGGGTATGCTCACCAATACAATTTTTGTATTGACCAAATCATTTTGTACATGTTTCAGGTTGTTTTGAGATGCATCCTTTAAGCTTTCGGATTTATATTTAGATTTTGATTCATTGTATTTTAATTTAGTTGGCATTTAGAATCGCTGTATTTCATTTAAATGTAATAAAATATTTAATCAATGTATTTAGAGTTACACTTTAGTACCATGAGCTATTGAACAATCGTCACTACGTGACACCTCGATGTTTCCGCCATCAGTTTGGGTGTTACAGATTGGTATCAGAGACATGGTTATAGGGAATTAGGTTATTAGAATGCCTTTTAGCCTAGTCTATAACTAAGCTTACATTCACGAGTCCTCTCGTGTATATTTCTCTTTATACTTATATTTTGCTTTAAGATATTTTCGCTATGATTCTTTCTCGTTATTTTTTCGGTATTTTGCTTGGAGAAGAAGAGACTCGTGCTTCACAAACGAAACGATATCACCAAGATAGGAGTAACATTCATACCTTGGTGATTAGTTTCACTCATTTATATGTTATTTATCATAGGAATATATCTTTGAGACATGAGTGACATCCACACCTCAAAGAGTATTTTCTTAAAAAAGAAATTTAACCACTAAGCTGGGAGTGATATCCTTAACTTAGTGATTAGTTTCATTCCACAATAGTTTTCAATTTTGAAATACATCTTTGAGTTAGGAGTGAAATCCACATCTCAAGGATCTGTTTCTACATCTCGTTTTTAATCTCGCTAAAGTTTTGGAATTTACTAGTGATGGGGCACGTGCAATCTGGAAGGGTGAGCGCCTGTATCCTGAGTTTTTTGTTTAGGCTTGGTATTTCGTATAAATCCCAATCAGACGCGGGACCCGTATACCTACCTGGGAACTCTTGGGATAAGCATTCACTTATAGGCTAAAGTACACCCCTATAAGTCATTAGGAAATTTCAAATACTTGAGTTAGTCAAAATTTCCTATGGACACAAATTCCAATGTTTTATATCATTGATATTTACGTTTGTTTATCATTTGAAGACTCAATTTAATCACTTGATGTTTCATATGCCATTGATCATTCGCTTTTGGATTCCTTATCATCGTTATTAAAACTTTGTGTTCGTTATATTATCACATTAAAGCTTATACTATTTCACCTATACACCATAAGGTATTACTTTGCGTTAAAACATTTTTTCCCATGAATCAAATCTTTAAAGTTCAACTTTGATCACATTCTGATTTTTGAACATTGCGTCTTCATACACGGTTAAACACGAATGTAGTTTCAAAAACTTATTAATCAACTTATTTTATATCGTCATGTTTACAAATTCACTTGATCGATGTCACAATATATCATTAAATTATGACTTTTTTATCCGCTTATGCAACCACAAATACTAATATAGCTACACCCAGTCTCCTAAGCCATAGCCAACTACCATTAGTTAGCACTTCTTAGTCAGACAAAACTCATACATAAATGCCTACTACACGATATGCACTAGTTATTAGTAGTTATTTCTACAACACTGGCTTTGAGCATTAATTTAACTCGTCTACTTTCATTTTGTGCAAACTGTGCGATTTACTCTATTTATATTATACTACTAGGTTAGAGACCCGTGAACTTCACGGGTGAAGAAATTTTTAAATAAAACAACTTATTGACTAAATAAAATTAAACAACTTATCGACTACATTGGACTGTTTTTAGATTGAACCGACCAGTTTTGTAACATTATGATGGTCATGAGGATCGCACTGACAATCTCCATAAAACGAATAAGATTAGATAATTGTGACTTACCAACTCACCCAAATTGAAATTTATGTTAGGCTATTGATAGAATAATATATACCTTCATTTTCATTTTAAGAGATATCATCAGAACCTCAATATTTTATAACTAAATCACACTAAGATTTCTATAATATAACTAAACTACACTAAAACTTAGTATTTTTTGAAAATTAAAAACTTATAGCAACTATAATTTTTAGTATGTTCGGAAAATGAGAATCGAATTAGACTATTTTGTTATTGAAATTTTCTATATATTTTAAATTTTTTGAACTAACTATGGTGCCATTCGGTTCTTAGATCCGGTCGAACTGGTCCGACCAGTGGACCAATAAGGCTGCCAGTCTGCCAGTTCATTGTCCGGCCCGGTTATGAAAACATTGGTATAATTAGTAAGAAAACTAAAGTTTGTTGCCATTTTCGATAATTATATTGCTACAACCAATAAAAAAAATGTGAAGGTACGTTACTATTAACCATGGTAAAATTGGCGGTAGCAAAATTATTACCTGAAAAAGTGGGGCCTGATTATCCTATCATGAGAATTCGTCTTCTCTCCAATTATATTCAAGTCAATTGTTGAGGCGATACTTGCAAGTATACAATTTATAGAAGAATTTTTCTAAATCACATATTTGTTGTTTTATTGATCGAGTAAAAATTTTATAATTCTCAAAACTAATTGGGGCACACAAATTAAAATGGACATTGTCACACCCTCAAATTTCCACTGCGGGGTTTATACCGCGAGGCGCATGACAAACCAGGATCCCATATTCATAAGTCACATGAACGAACTCTAAATACCCAAACCATTTAGTTCGTTTTAAAAAAAAACAAGTTTAGTTAAGCTGCGGAAGCGTAAATCAAATTTAAACCTTTTTTTAAAAACCATGCGCAAAACAACGCGCCCAAATTAAAACCATATGAGAGAAAGGTAATAGCATAATATATAATTTATGTGTATGTCCAAGACCCCAAATGCAGTGAAGTGTACAGTGCTTTCTAATCCTGGCACCGGAAGCTAACTACCTGCAAAAGCATGTAAATCGTGTGTCAACATAAAGCTGGTGAGTTCACAAAGTAAAGTAATTGAGTGTGTAAATGCGCTGGTTTCCAAAACCACGTAAGTAAGTAAGTTGAGTTGGTGCCAAGCACCGTGTAACCACTAGTTCGTCGCATGTCAAGGGTAGCTAACCCATTCATGATAACTAACCGAATATACCGAACTGCTATGTACGTGTAGCCACATAAGTGTGACGCATGCCTGACATCATTGTCTATCCACAATGATAAAGTTTCGTTAAGTTATAGTTCACGCCCGCGCTCCCCGAGCCGGTGTGAGGTTTGTAAGACCTAATAGCGCTATCAACTAATAACCCGCTTGCCAACCCTGGCAACTCATTCGGTACCTGAGGACTTACAGATGATAGAAATGGTTTAGTTTATCAAGGACACAATTGCGAACTAGCAAAGTAACCGACCCTCACAAGGATCTATGGCATCCCAACCCGGGATGTGTAAGTAATGTCACACCCTCGAATTTCCACGTGCGGGGTATTACCGCGAGGCGCGTGACACACCAGGATCCAAGTCAACGGTCACAATAAACAACACTATATGATACGTAAAAATGACATAATCAAACCATTAAGTTTTCATAAATGATCCAACGCTGCGGAAGCGTAAAAATTTATTACAACATGAAATCAAAAGTACGAGAGTCTGAAAATACTAAATGAGATGCACATGAATCCTAGACGCCGTGAGACTCCGTGCGCCTATCGACAGCTGCTACCTTAGCGACCTGAGACAAACATGCTAAATACGTCAGCAAATAATGCCGGTGAGTTCACAGGTTTTTAATGAATACCGACTCCAAATGTATACCAATGATCAATCCAGACCACATGCATGCAAATCATATGAATACCTGTTACTACTGCGATTGGAAAACCATTACTGGACTCGAATACTGTGAATACTGAATACGTGCCCGAATGAATACTGAATACTGAATACTGCATTCTGCATACTGAATACTGAATACCTAAGAGACAATATGCACCCGTCCGACCTCCAGTCAACGAGTGGGGCGGGTCAAGCCCAAATAGCGCTATCCACATTTCCCCCGTTGTGCATCCCCGCACATTCATGGTTTCCCCCGGGTCTTCCAAAGATCGCATAGTAATATAATGAATACTCCAAAACATAATGAATACGTGAAAACATAATGAATACTCCAAACCCAATGAATTCATGAATACCAAAACATAGTTGAAACGCCTTTTTATGAAAACATAGTTGACTCACGTTTAAAGGACACAGCATGTTTTCTCCCCCGAAAATGTAAAACCAGTAAAAGAGTGGGGCCGTGAAACTCACCTTATAGTGCGTCTTCCGATAACTAGAATTCCAACACGTGTATGATAATCCCAACTAATGACAACCTATCAATGAGTTTACATAAGTGTGATGACTACTAACCCGAAGGCTAACAAGTCCCCGATTGTCCAGATCATAACCAAGTATGTTTTAAAACGTGTTTAAATGTTCAACCGACACACTAGACCGACCCGACATCCCGTTGGTGACCCATTATCCTAACTAATCAAGTACACATAGATTACACGCAAGGTTCAAGCATAAAACACTTAGTTTGTATCAAAAATCTCATTTTTGTTAACGTAGGGTCGAATGTAGTGGTAAGTGGTCGAAGGTGACTTGGATTGGTCGAATGTGGGTTCAAACTTCCACCTTCGCCCCTTTTTCTTCCACCTTCGCCCACTTGTGGTTCATTCGCCCCTCAAGTTTCCAGGTTCGACCCCTGGAACCCACCTTCGCCCATTCGACTGGCCGAAGGTGTTCCAGGTTCGACCCTGCTGTGTTGTTTACTCAAAAACGCGTCCAAAAACATCCGAAAACATCACGAAACATCATGAGTTACAGCAGTCAAGCATCATTAATATATTCCTACGAAACCCTACCAATTTTACCCCAAAATCTATCCGTTTTTACAAGTTTCCTAAAATAGTAAATTATGGAGATGTCACATCATCATGCATGAAAATATTACCCAATTAGGAAACTTCTGAAATCAATCAATAATCAGCTCATCATCATCAAATCATCATGAACAAGAAACCCCTATCATAACCTTATCATAACCATCCAAAACAAGCCCTAAATCTAACTAAAACCCCTTTAATCGTCAAACCACCATCAACAATCAAAGGTAACATGTTTCAATCATAACCCATCATTAATAACAGCCCTAGGTTGTTATCATATCATCTATACAACAAGAAATCATCAAACAATGCATAATATCATATTAACACATGTTTAGTTTGCATAAAAACTCATTGTTTATGAATAGGTTTTATTTAGAAAGATATTAGGAAGGTTTTTACCCATAAAACATGTTGATATCAGATCTGGACCCTTGGGGTTTAGATGAAAACAAGTTAAAATTGTTTAAAAAGGATTTGGAATGAAGAACACACCTTAGATTTTCACTTGTAATGATTTAGAGAGTTAGGTTATGAAAAACAAGCTCAAAAACTCCTTCCCCAATGATAATAGCTGATAGAGAGTGTTTGGAGGCGTTTAGGGTTTGTGAAATGGTGAAAAATGGCTAAGGATGGTATTTATACCCAGTCCAGGTTCGCCCCTTTTATGTGGTCGAATGTGGAACTTTTCCACATTCGCCCATTTGTAATGGTCGAATGTGGAACTTTTCCACATTCGCCCACTTTGTTTCTACGTTCGCCCATTTTTCAAGTTCCATTTCCACGTTCGCCCACTATTTCCACATTCAGGTCATCAGCACTTTTTAACACATGTTAACAGCACTTTTTAACACATGTTAACCTTTTCCCAGTTTGTCGTGTTTAACGCATTCTAACACATCTTAACACATAAGCATGCACCCATAGTCTATGTTTAGCATATTTAGGCACGTATAATCATTTGTACATCGTTTAAGCAAGTATAAGTATACAATCCACCACACGACCCATAATCTACACATATACTTAATTAGTTCATGTAATGTCACCAACAACGGAACCCGGTACTCATGTATTCCCAAAACGACTCCCAATGATCCTCCAGATCATTGAACCCTGGACAATCCTAATTTGACCCGACTCAACTAACCCAGTTAAGTTTGTTTATAAACGTTTTTCGCTAAGGTAGACTTATGTGTTTATAAAATGTTGACCCAAACATGCCGGGTGTCACATCATCCCCCTGTTGAAAGAATTTTCGTCCCGAAAATTTCCCGAAGTCAAAGAGAACGAAGCGAGAAAAAGAAAAATTTTCCCGGTCGTCACATCATCCCCCTGTTGAAAGGAATCTCGCCCCGAGATTCACTCTTCGACAGTAATGAGTGTCGACCTAACCCAAGTAACGTTTCCCAGAACACAAACGAAATGATAACCACGAACGAAAGATGATATCAACGAATACTCTGTGCCGGGGAACCGCCCTCCCCAAAGTGAATATAAAACAATGAATCCCCCCTGATCGAAGGCCTACTAGAGACTACTATGATCGGTATAAATGATACACCGGTACCGTCCAAGTAACATCTCCAAAGGACCCACATCAGACTCATGAATGCAAAAATGATGACCAAATACCAAACTGAATGCACACAATGAATACGAATTGCCAAACAATGCGAACGAGAGTGAATACGAGCATAACGAGAATCAAGAAAAGAATACTTACCAGTAACAGTGTCAGGATCCTCCTGGTTCTCCCTAGCGCCAATGACGTAGACATGACCACGAGTAGTTCGACCGCCGCCTTCATTCCCAGCACCACTTGCCGTCCCTTGGTTCAGCTTAGGACAATCCCGCTTGAAGTGTCCATTATCCCCACAGTGATAACATCCCTGCCTCCCCTGAGGAGCAGTAGCAGTGGTAGTAGTAGTGGCCTGTGCCGGTTGTAGCTGAAGAGTAGTCCTACAGTCCTTAGCATGATGACCAAAACGCTGACACCGTCGACAGCGAAACCTCTCACAATCACCCGTATGATGAAACCCACACTCACCACACTTCGGGAGTTTCCCAGTATATCCCCCAGACCTCTGCTCGGATGATGCTCCCACAACTTCTTGCTTCTTTGTCTGCGGCTGGGACGACCCAACGCTCTTTCCAGCACTCTCCCACTTTCTCTTGTTGTCCGCAGGGGCTTTCACAGTAGCACCCCTCGGAGGTAGAACGCCCTCCGCAACCTTCATGTTGGTCAGCTTGTGGGCTGCCCGAACAGTGGCCAACATAGTAGTGTGATCAGCCGCAGCAACAAGTCCAGCAATCTCCGGCACTAACCCAGCAACGTAGTGCTCAATCCTCCGGTACTTCGGTGTAGCCAACCCGGGGCACATCACAGCCAACTCGTTGTGCCTAGCAGTAAACTCCTCGATCTCCGACCCAACCATCTTCAGATTCCAGAACTCATGCTCCAACTTCATAATCTCGTCTCTTGGGCAATACTCTGCCCTCAACATCTGAACAAACTCGGACCACGGCATAGCATTGGCCTCACCCAAACCAAGGTTCGCAGTGGTGGAGTTCCACCAGGTCAACGCATGTCCCTCCAGTGTAGCAGAAGCATATTTAACGCGATCAGCGTCGGGACAGTTACACATAGCAAACACCGACTCAATCTTCTCCAACCACCTAAGTAGTCCCACCGCTCCTTCAGTCCCATTGAAGAAATGGGGCTTACAGTCCATGAACTTCTTGTACGTGCACCCAGTCTGCATCTGATGAGTATTTCCCAGGGTCTGCTGAGCAGCCTGGAAAGCAGCCAACGCAACGTTCAACTGTTGTTGCAACATGTGCTCCAACTCCGCCTGAGTCATGGTGATGTTCCCACCACCTCGTCCACCGCCATTGCGACCCCCGCCGCCACCACGGCGTCCACCAGCACGTCCACCAGCGCGACCAGACATGTTCTGCCAAACATGAGACAAAATACGCAAAATCACCAACAGATCGAGCTACAAGTGACCAAACGAATTCAGAACATGGTTCCAGCATGACCATTAGTCCGAACATGAAGTCCACCAAGATTTTCATGCATTTCGATTTATGATTTCGTGTGCACCCGAAATAACAAATCGCTCTACATGGTCCTCTAGGCGTGCTCCTAGCTAGAACTTCAAATCACCCGATACCCACATTCCTAAAAGAAACTGTTATCGCACGAAGATCCCAAAGTGAACAGTCACTCAGGAGTGTACTATGACAAGTACTAGTGCATGATAGTGTGTGTGTAGGCAAGTATGTACATTAGAGCATAGAGGGGAGATATCCAAAACCCGGAAAGATCTCAAGAATGCGCCGAAGGCACCCCAATGTACACTACTGCCAAGTATAAGCGATAAGCCCCTTCATCTTCAAACCCGAAGAAGAAGATAGAACCAAGGTAGGAGTAACAAAAGATAGATAATGTGATACTGTGTGATGAGGACACTGACACCCCGACAAGATTAGTATGTTTACCAAATGACACGACTCGTAACTATGTGTGACCGTCTAACGTGTGTGATACTCGACTATAGACTAGACTCTATATGCAGTCCTAGTTCACTATAACCATTGGCTCTGATACCAATCTGTCACACCCTCGAATTTCCACGTGCGGGGTATTACCGCGAGGCGCGTGACACACCAGGATCCAAGTCAACGGTCACAATAAACAACACTATATGATACGTAAAAATGACATAATCAAACCATTAAGTTTTCATAAATGATCCAACGCTGCGGAAGCGTAAAAATTTATTACAACATGAAATCAAAAGTACGAGAGTCTGAAAATACTAAATGAGATGCACATGAATCCTAGACGCCGTGAGACTCCGTGCGCCTATCGACAGCTGCTACCTTAGCGACCTGAGACAAACATGCTAAATACGTCAGCAAATAATGCCGGTGAGTTCACAGGTTTTTAATGAATACCGACTCCAAATGTATACCAATGATCAATCCAGACCACATGCATGCAAATCATATGAATACCTGTTACTACTGCGATTGGAAAACCATTACTGGACTCGAATACTGTGAATACTGAATACGTGCCCGAATGAATACTGAATACTGAATACTGCATACTGCATACTGAATACTGAATACCTAAGAGACAATATGCACCCGTCCGACCTCCAGTCGACGAGTGGGGCGGGTCAAGCCCAAATAGCGCTATCCACATTTCCCCCGTTGTGCATCCTCGCACATTCATGGTTTCCCCCGGGACTTCCAAAGATCGCATAGTAATATAATGAATACTCCAAAACATAATGAATACGTGAAAACATAATGAATACTCCAAACCCAATGAATTCATGAATACCAAAACATAGTTGAAACGCCTTTTTATGAAAACATAGTTGACTCACGTTTAAAGGACACAGCATGTTTTCTCCCCCGAAAATGTAAAACCAGTAAAAGAGTGGGGCCGTGAAACTCACCTTATAGTGCGTCTTCCGATAACTAGAATTCCAACACGTGTATGATAATCCCAACTAATGACAACCTATCAATGAGTTTACATAAGTGTGATGACTACTAACCCGAAGGCTAACAAGTCCCCGATTGTCCAGATCATAACCAAGTATGTTTTAAAACGTGTTTAAATGTTCAACCGACACACTAGACCGACCCGACATCCCGTTGGTGACCCATTATCCTAACTAATCAAGTACACATAGATTACACGCAAGGTTCAAGCATAAAACACTTAGTTTGTATCAAAAATCTCATTTTTGTTAACGTAGGGTCGAATGTAGTGGTAAGTGGTCGAAGGTGACTTGGATTGGTCGAATGTGGGTTCAAACTTCCACCTTCGCCCCTTTTTCTTCCACCTTCGCCCACTTGTGGTTCATTCGCCCCTCAAGTTTCCAGGTTCGACCCCTGGAACCCACCTTCGCCCATTCGACTGGCCGAAGGTGTTCCAGGTTCGACCCTGCTGTGTTGTTTACTCAAAAACGCGTCCAAAAACATCCGAAAACATCACGAAACATCATGAGTTACAGCAGTCAAGCATCATTAATATATTCCTACGAAACCCTACCAATTTTACCCCAAAATCTATCCGTTTTTACAAGTTTCCTAAAATAGTAAATTATGGAGATGTCACATCATCATGCATGAAAATATTACCCAATTAGGAAACTTCTGAAATCAATCAATAATCAGCTCATCATCATCAAATCATCATGAACAAGAAACCCCTATCATAACCTTATCATAACCATCCAAAACAAGCCCTAAATCTAACTAAAACCCCTTTAATCGTCAAACCACCATCAACAATCAAAGGTAACATGTTTCAATCATAACCCATCATTAATAACAGCCCTAGGTTGTTATCATATCATCTATACAACAAGAAATCATCAAACAATGCATAATATCATATTAACACATGTTTAGTTTGCATAAAAACTCATTGTTTATGAATAGGTTTTATTTAGAAAGATATTAGGAAGGTTTTTACCCATAAAACATGTTGATATCAGATCTGGACCCTTGGGGTTTAGATGAAAACAAGTTAAAATTGTTTAAAAAGGATTTGGAATGAAGAACACACCTTAGATTTTCACTTGTAATGATTTAGAGAGTTAGGTTATGAAAAACAAGCTCAAAAACTCCTTCCCCAATGATAATAGCTGATAGAGAGTGTTTGGAGGCGTTTAGGGTTTGTGAAATGGTGAAAAATGGCTAAGGATGGTATTTATACCCAGTCCAGGTTCGCCCCTTTTATGTGGTCGAATGTGGAACTTTTCCACATTCGCCCATTTGTAATGGTCGAATGTGGAACTTTTCCACATTCGCCCACTTTGTTTCTACGTTCGCCCATTTTTCAAGTTCCATTTCCACGTTCGCCCACTATTTCCACATTCAGGTCATCAGCACTTTTTAACACATGTTAACAGCACTTTTTAACACATGTTAACCTTTTCCCAGTTTGTCGTGTTTAACGCATTCTAACACATCTTAACACATAAGCATGCACCCATAGTCTATGTTTAGCATATTTAGGCACGTATAATCATTTGTACATCGTTTAAGCAAGTATAAGTATACAATCCACCACACGACCCATAATCTACACATATACTTAATTAGTTCATGTAATGTCACCAACAACGGAACCCGGTACTCATGTATTCCCAAAACGACTCCCAATGATCCTCCAGATCATTGAACCCTGGACAATCCTAATTTGACCCGACTCAACTAACCCAGTTAAGTTTGTTTATAAACGTTTTTCGCTAAGGTAGACTTATGTGTTTATAAAATGTTGACCCAAACATGCCGGGTGTCACAAGTAGTCCCAAACCGGACTAGAAAATGTTAAGTGAAGTGTCTCATACCTGAGACGCATGCTTTTGAGAAAAAGAGTAGTGAAACTCACCTTAGCGTGCAAGCAAAAGAGATCCGACCCGCAAGTAAAGTATGCTACCGACACCCTAATACAAATGTCACTAGGTGAGTATATGTGCATAACCAACACACCATATAACTCGTTTATCCGAGACCTTTAAATGTTCAAAACCGTGTAGTGACTCCTAATGACTCTACATGCTCAAGTATGTCCTACGTATCCCGTTGGTGATCATAGTGATTATTATCAGTTTAATACATCAAATACATCTCATACAAGTTTTCACACAAGTACATGTCAATTACATACCACATAAAACTTCAAATAGTCATATAAAGACCCCGTACACAATCTGCGTTTTTAGGACAGATTGTGCGCTGTGAAAAACAAATTATTTAAAATACTTAACGAATGAATTAAAGTCCCAAATTTTTACTGAGTATTTATGGGGATTCGGTTACAAACCCATATTTTTATTTTGTCTTAAAACTAAACACAAAAATTATGAAAATTCATACAACACAGCTACATCCAGAAAATTTCCTCAACAGGTCAGTTTAGTAGAAAAATTCTCAAAAATTGTGTATTCATCCAAACGGGATGAATCCACTTGGAAAAGCTCAATTTTTCCAATATTGACCTACTGTAAAAAATTCATAACTTAATTCCTTTTAAATCTCAAGTTATGACCATTTAAAGTTAACCCAATTCACAAATCCGAAAATCTGATATGACCCCTAATCAAATAAAATTCCAAAAACGACTCAAACGATGTCCAAATCTGATGGTTTTGCCCATTATGAAAAGCTAAGACCTTGTACATTACAATCATGCCAAGAAATCATCAAAACAATCAATTTACCAACCCATTACAGCCCCTACAAAACGTTCAAATGAATCTGCCAGAATTTTAAACTTGCATCCCAAGTAATCTACAAACCCTAATTTTCCATGAACATCCCTAATACATGTATAACACATACAATACTGATTAAACACCATATTAACATAGCAAAACACATATATTATCATGTGAAAACCCTAATCATGGCTACTAACAACAATCATCATCATCAAATCATCAAGAACATTGAAGAACTCCTATACATACATACATGCGATTATATATATGTTATTTTTAGAGTTTTTAAAGTTTTTCAAGTATCATAATTCATCAAAGAGCATATAGATGTATACCTTGCAATGCTAAAACTCCCTAGAGCCTTGAGATTAAACCCGAACTAGCTTGATTAGGTGAAAGATTAATTGATTGCTTGAAAACTAAGAGAGGGGGGGGGGGTTCCTCACGGCGCAAAGGGGAATGGGGGTTAGGGTTTTATTTTTTTTTTGTCTCCTAATTATAAGAGGGCTTGGCTTGTTCCCCAAGCAATTGGGTATTAGGGCCCCTTTTAGTCCATTAACCGGATTATTAATCACTCTAAATTGTATAAAAGCCATTGTTTTTATTATTGCATAACATATTAATCATGTTGTGCACGTAATTTACATAATTTACGTATTATCTTTCAGTTAGGCGATAATTCACAAAAACATGTAATTCACATAAGCACGTACTTCACGTTCAGTGGCGAGGTTAGATAGGGCGGGGAGGGGCGGCCGACCCCCCCGAATTTTCGCCCAGAAGTTCTGATTATATAGTGTTTGTATAGAACTCTTTAGGTATATACGGTTTCGACACCCCCGTTTTTTTTTTTTTTTGAAAAAAAAAGGTATATTATATAAATAACGATACAAGGTTCCAAAAAAATCGGTTGTTCTACCGAGTTTATCGTTTTTCTTTGTTTTTTTTTTCTTTTGGGCCCATTTTAAGAGGTAAACCCCAAGTGTTTGATTTAACCCATTTATTTTTTAGGGAAACTAATTTAAAAGCCCATTTATATGATGGGGAAGAACAAAACCATAACATCTTTTTTCAAAAGAGCGAATGAAGAACAAGTAGACGGAATAGATAATGAAAATATAAGTAAACGTCAAAAAGCTTCAACAAGCGAACCGATTAATGAACCAGTTAATTAAGCGGATCAAAACAATCAACAAGGGCATGATATTCCTCAAAATCCACAAGCAAACATGAATGAAGTGTATTTAATGTTTGACTCGACCCGAATCGAATCACCGACCCAGACATATAATAGAAAAAAAATTTGGGTCCCATCTCGTTACTGATGATTTCCGACCCCCCGACCAATTTCCCAAGCTTCGCCACTGTTCACGTTCACCATAATTCAATTGTACGTATTATTGTTACGTATGCCACATAATTCACCAACATTTGGGATACAGGACTTGTGTGTGTGTGTGTGTGTTTAACAAGGATTTTCCTAATTATAACATATGCTAACATCTTCTAACATATGTTAAACCTACTTAACTAACCCTAGTTAAGTATCTCGCCATGTATGAACATGTAAGTTAACTAGAGTTCAGTAAAAGTGTTAACCTGAAAATGTGGGGTATCACAGACATGTTAAATACCTCAATCACCACATCCACATCCACATCCTTAAAGCCTTCATATTCAAGAGCACCGTTGAGACGATAAGTAGTTTTCTCAAACATTTCTTGAGTCAACTTACCTTTGTTAATGCTGCTTGTTAAATTGGCTGTACAAGTACAATATATATGTTAATACGAAAACAAATTACAAATATATTGAGATAGCAAAAATCCAAACCTTTGGCTCTGCCTAATCCAGCATCTACAAACTTTTGATTGGCTACATTCAAGATAACTTGATACCCGTTTAGAATTAAAGTCGGTGTTATTCCAGGCCGCAATAGACCTCCTCCAAGAATAGCAGCCTTTTTTATTTGTCTTGGTTTCAAACCAAGATCAGTGACACCGGGAACCTGTTTAACACACAGAAATGAGATTTAATCTTACTTGATTGACAAGGTTGACCTTTTTTTTCTGGTTTGGCACTTGAAAGCCTGTTATCTTAGGTGATTATCTTAAATGGCTTTTCTAACCTACAATAGTAGTTGTAATATCATGCAATAGGGGCTTACGTATTTCTAATCAAATTTGGATTATGATTACAAATGTTCAGATTGCATGAGAATTGGGCTAGGTTGAAATTCAGATTACAACATCAATCAAACAATATCAAGAAAACAATTCTACTAAAACCATCTTTTTTAGTTATAATTTTAATTAATATGATATAAATAATAATTTTAATAAAACACAATAATAATAATAATAATAATAATAATAATAATAATAATAAAAGTAATAATAACATAATGTAATAGGACTTAAATAGCTTTTTAGACACACGCAACATTTGGTAAAATTAGTAAAATTAATATGTAATGAAAACAATGGAGGCAAAGTAAAATAAAACTGACGCACTTTTGTTTATAATTTTGTTTTGAAAGACCAATAAAATTTATTAAACTAAACTGCCCAGCAAGAAGCTGGCCCAAAACATACAAACACCAAAAAACAGAAAAACCAACAGGTCTTACAACATAACCAGTTTAGACAGACCACGTATTACATCAGAAAATATACTGAAAGATCTCCACCGTTGCCACGATATCGAGTGTTCCTTTTATCTATTTTTCAACTACAGGTAACTCATAGCTTTTGTCTACTCCACCGCCTTGCATAATGACACGGGCTTCCTATTAAACACTGTATCATTACGCATTCGCCACAGACACCATATCCCAGTTAGAACAATGGCATGAAATGCTTTATTTTTCTTCTTAAAACCATGAGTAAAGGCGTGTAGACCCATTAAATCCCTTTAAGAAAAAGCAATATTGGACCATATTGTTATTATGGTTAATTAGGATAAGCCCACGGGCTCAGTTAGGTTTCTAGGGTTCCTTACGATCTCTATATATTGTAACCTAACCTTTCAATAATAACCAATTCAGTATTCTATTATCTTTCATGGTATCAGAGCCAGCCTAGGCTCTATACTCTCCCTGCTACATCACACAAAAATAACGAAACCCTAGCCGTCGCTGATTGAGAAAACCCTAGACAGGGCGGCGTGCCGCCAGTTCTGCCGCCGCCGCCCTGTCTGGCCATCGTTTTTTTAGTACACGTTCTAAATAAAGTATCAGTTTTCGGTTTTATATTCCAGCCACTACTCCTAACTTTTTTTTCAAGACTTCGTTTCATCACTACCGCAAAATTGTCGATCAAAAGATTCGGCGTGATTATATTGATTGTGAGTCTTGTGAAGTGACCGACATCTTCCTAATTATATTTTGGTAGATGAATATTTGGATGGCTGACATAAGCATCCACTTATTCAATTATTGCATGGTGATCATGAGAAAAGTTTAGGTTGATTAATTAATTCTCCAACGCCTTGCTTTAATTTGCTGACCACCACAGATTCATCGTGGCATGCGCCGTCACACGCTACCACATCATTCAGTCTCCTTTTCAATGGATGCAAGACTAACACACAGATGATGCTACGTCCTCATCTTCTTGATTCCACTTTTCAGTCATGCCGCTCCTTGAGGCAATGTCACCGCCATGTCTGGTCGCTACATGTTTTCCTTCTAGTTTTTCGTTCATATTTTCTTCTTTCATGTTTCAATAAATACTTGGTCCCACTTTACTAATCGGATTCTTGCCGCCCCATACTAATCACCTACGCTCAGTTCCATCGTTGCTTTCGGTTCTAGATTCAAGTCGTTATCCAAAAAAAAAAAACGAGACACCATTCTGTCTCACTGCAATCCGCCATCCATATTGACCTTTTATTTTGTCCTTGCCACCCGGATTTTTCTTTGTTCTTTTCTTATTCATCGTGGATTGCTTTTGGTTCTCTTAATCCATATATGCATCGATTGATTAAAATCGTCACTTTGGAGTTAAGTCAGTTGTTGACTAAGTTGGTTTGAAGTCCCTTCAATTCTTATAATTGTGGAAAGCTCATTCTCTTTCTTTTAATACTACTCGTTCTTGCCGGACCATGATCCACTACTTGAGCGGATCTCTCTCTTCGACCTGGGATCTCACCTTCTATGTTGTCGAGATCTCCAGCCCTCCTTCTAGGCTGTTGGGACTGCTTCTCGGGTCGTTGTTTTTCTGATGTTTCTTCTCTAAATTCCTAATCGGCCGTCTCTCTTCCTTCGAACACTGCCGACCGCATCTATCTCAAATATCTTTCTCCCTTGGGTAGCATATTTGCTTTCTTATGACCCCCCCCCCCCCCCACTCTTGCTCTCTCACATCCATCCAACCAATTTTCTTCAACCAAACCGAGTCTCCTACTATTTCTTATTGGTGTCTTATGGATTTTTTATGGTGATGGTGTTTGCTATGATTGCCGGATTGCATGAATACCGGACTGACCTGAAGGTTGTGGATTTATGGCATAATTTTGGACTTACAAGTCAAGTCAAGAACCGAGATCAAGACTAGTTTTTTATTTATTTTCTTTTCTGTTTTTATGTATGTTTTTTTTTTCAGTCTAAGCGTTCGATTTTCTACCACTTTGACTGCGGAGGAGTATTGGACCATATTGTTATTATGGTTAATAAGGATAAGCCCACGGGCTCAGTTAGGTTTCTAGGGTTCCTTGCGATCTCTATATATTGTAACCTAACCTTTCAATAATAACCAATTCAGTATTCTATTATCTAACTATAATCACCTACGCTCAGTTCCATCGTTGCTTTCGGTTCTAGATTCAAGTCTTATTAAATTTTAAAAACCGACAATGGATATTGATTCAAGTTAGAATATCAAAGTAGGGTTTTGTATTCGATTATTGTTCCCCACTAGGGTTACATAAGGTGGGTTTATATAGACCACCATATTACATGTTTAGTCCCTAATTTATCACTAATAATATTATTGTCTAATACTCCCCCGCAAAAAAAAGCGTGGGAGCGACTTTGTTTGAAATCTAAAGACATAAACATAAAAACTTAAAAGATAGTAGGCCTTCATTCTTCTCCACTTGCTTCCTCCAATCAACCACATCACCCAATAAAGACCAAGACAACTAACTTTCCAGCTGTTGACCTTGAACTTTTCCACGTCAGTTTTGACAAGCAATTATTTTACTTTCCTTGATAAAGCTACCCAACAACTTTAATTTCCCATCACCTACTCCTACACAAACTCATGAGTCCATTCTAGTATCCCACACTTTTGAGAAGCAATACATTTTGTTTTCCCTCGTATGCCAACACCAACTCTTCACCCCCTTTTTTTCTCATTTGTTTATTTCACAGACAAACAACTTCAGTTTTGGTTGAGTCCCCAAAAACACAAACATGATCGGTATCCCAACAACACAAATAGAAAAGAAACAAAAGATACCCGACGACCGTGGTCGTGCGGCGGTGTGCCAAACCGAAGGCTCGTGACCGTGGTCTGCATATATTGAAAACACAAAGCTTGAGCGATGCACAGCCATTGAGAGATGCACAGCCACAAAGCTTGAGAGAAAGGGCACGATACAAAGACGTGCTCACACGATTCAGATGCTTCCCCACAGAAAACACATAGATCCGGGATAACGAAAATATTCCTTTTAGCTAAGGAGTCAGCAGTTGGAAATCGGTTTCTTTCAGCCCTCCATGCGACGATTGAAACTTTTGTTTATAAATTGATTGTAAGGAGTAATAGTAAGGTTTAAAAAACATAACAGTTATACCTTTGTAGTTCTACGTTGGGCAAAGAAGACATGAATCAAGCTTTTGCTAGTATCTGACCTTCAACAGAACTTGGAATGATTCATATTCCTGAAAGTTATATAAAACAAAATCACATTATAATGAGTCAACTGATATAGAATATATTGAGATTAAAATCACTTAATCTCAATAACCCTTCCTGTTGCATTACTATCTGCACATTCCAAATTGCATACTTGATTAATCGCATGCTTTTGTTTTACCGACATCAATGGCTTCGGAAGGCTATACTAACCATTTTGACCTTTAGAACAAAAAGAAGGCTCACTGAAATTGCTTAAGTTTAAAAGGTGTTTATAATCAGAAACGCATCTGATGTTCCAGGCCAATATAATGCAGAAGTCAGGGGCGAATCATATGCGTCATCAACTCCAGTAAACCCTGCGACAACGATTTATAAACATAACCCATCAATTTATATTCAATAGACATATGACAAAAGACAAAGAAAATTAAAGTAATTGTGACGCCAACCGCAAAACATAAAATTAAACACTGTAAGTGTAATGGAATTTAAAAAACTAATGACAGTTTGTCCAAAAGTCAAAACATTCGAGTGGTTAGAACAGTAGTAGAGGTTACGAGTTCATATTAGCTTGATACCTTTAAGTCGCATAGGGTAAGCTACGTTTTTCCCATATCCCATGAGTATTTGAAAGGTCTCGTGATGTTTTAGATTATTGGTTCTCGGGTCAAAGTATATTAATGTGTGTGCCAATTAAAACCGAACTGAACACCAAATTTTTTTTTTGAAAGTTGAATTTCATTAACACACGCGAACACCTCCGATTCTCCAAGGCGGAGAAACGAAAGCCGCTAGAAACTACAAAAACGTTACATTGTTCCGATCTTTCCAATCCTTTACAAACCCCTTATGCCTATTCGAGAACTAAAGAAAACCATAAGCTTTAGTATCCGCCACAACCTCAACCGCATTGAACCTCTTTTGCTTGAAAATACAATCGTTCCTTGCTCACCAAATGCGCCAACAACAAACCATACTCATACCTTTAATAATGTCTTTACGTGTGGGCGAGAGTCCATCCACCTTATGAATATCCATGAAATCGTTCACGCTAAAAGCGAAAAAATTAGGTAAACCCAACCATGTTAAAATGCCATACCACACCCTCATAACGAAGGAGCATCCTGTAAAGATGTGGTCTATCTCATCTTCGCCATCACCGCATAACACACATGTAGTATTATCAATGCTAATGTTCTTTTTAGTAACGCCACTTTGGTGGGAATCCTCCTCAACATAAGCCGCCACATAAATCTATTACATTTAATGGGTACCCAATTACACCAATCAAATCTAGGAATACTTTCACCTGGACGCACAACAGTGAGCAATTTCCGGACTGCAGCAACAGTGGACGAACCACCAAGGTCGTCGTCCCATCGCCACAGATCTGCACCAGACTTTTGTCTGAACTGCTGCAGAACCGACTGCAGAATTTGTAGCTGTTCCAGCTCTGCAGGCGCTGCAGGCTGATTCTTACAAGACCAGGAAAACTCGATCCTTTCATCCACCTACTTCAATCTCTAGGCTACTGCAAGCAAATTGTTTTTAAGGGATTAAAAACAAAATTTAAAATTTTATATAAAATCAATCTCAAATGAAAAGACTTATACAAATCCTCATGTTAGACTACAGTGTGAAGTCGACTAAAAAGCCTATATATAGAGCACATTTACATGCATCATCAATAATGTGCAGAGTTTGAACTATGTACACAGCTACAAGTGAATAATCTAGTTTTCATTTAAAAAAATCATAAAAAAAAAACAAAAAGTGAAATTGAATATTACACGTTACATGTTACATTTAACAATAAAAATAAAAAGCAAATTACAACTGAAAGAAATCTTAACTAAACTTAAATCTCTAAAAATTTTGTTGTACACGATATTTGTCTTTTGATTGTAACTTTACCTTCTTTATCTAAAAGTAATAATTTATTCCAGCTTTACTCTTCACTTTGATAGTGAATATACAACTGTCCATTGGTGAAAGACGAAGATAAGTTGAAATGGGAACAATGAAATTCGTACTTAGTTCTGTGAAAGTCATAGATGTTCTTAGACATCCATTTAAATATGATCGAGAGACAAAATGTAATTCATTTGGGTCATATACATGAGTGGAATATCCTAAGAGAAAAAAACTATTGTTATAAAGTTAGTATGGGATTACCAAACATGTGTTAGACATAATTCTTGATTATATCCTAAGTATTATTATCATTTGTATTATTATGTTATAACCATAAATTTGGTCGGTTACTCCTCAACCGACACAACCATACATGTAAACGTCGCAATGGTTCGGTAGTATATACACCGACATACCCCTTCATTTGTCATCAGAGCGTTAAGATCCTGTAGAACCTGTGAAGAAGAAGAACGTGTGAGTCGTTCACAACGAATAAGAAGATCAAGTGATTTGATCATAAGAAGAGGGAAACCTGTGATAATCGTTTCGTGAACAACCGAAAAGAAACGAGATTGAGTGATTCAATCATAAAGAAAAAATCTGTTTCTATCCGTAAACAGAGACATACGCGACGAATTGATAAAACGTTGGAACAATCATCAGAAGGCCAATCAGGATAAGATAAGATCGATACCAACATATAACCCTTAAAGAAGAAGGAACAGAACGGATTAGAAGGATTCCGGCCACGTTCATACTTTCCGGCGAGACACTAGAACCGAAGAACATATTGTTTAAACGCAATAAAACGGTTATATCTATCCCTTCCCCTCCTATTTATCACAATCGAATACATAAATCTTAATTCAATCAAAACTAAACAATCCCTTGTTGATCCCCTGTTTTCAGAAACAAAGAAAATTTTCCCACCAAAATTTTTAAGAAAAAAAAAACAAAACGCTTTTCTGTGAAAAGTTTTCTTTTCAATCCGAACATCAACAACCCGTCTGATTTTATAAACGATATTTGAATTGAAATCAGTGGATCAAGATTCAAAGGAAAACCCAAAACAAATTGAGTTTGTTTTAAAGGGAGTATTCGAAAAAAAAAAAAAAAAAAAAAAACCGTTTGATTGTAAGCCTCAAATCGTTACAAGTGTTTCTTGAAACAAATCTATGTGAAATTGAATTCAGAAACACAGGGACATAAAACTTCATTTCGAACAGAAAGTTTTCGTGAATTGTTTGACTTTCAAAAGTCAACATACATAATTTTAATAATAAAGAAGGGTCAAAGGAAGTCAAAGGGTATTTTAAGTAACAAATCAATTTGAGGATTTGTTTAAATTTGTTGAAGGATCAGTTTTATAAAAGGGGAATTACTGATCAAATATTGTTAGGAGGATTTTTATAAAAGTCAGAAGATCGACTTTTAAAGTTTTAAAGTCTTTAATATTTTGTTCAAGACCTTACAAAACTATTAAACTTTCTTAAACAAAAAAGATTTTCAAAGAATATCAAAGTTATTTTGACCAAAAAAAGGGTCAAGAATAACAAGTTTGACAAAAGAGTAGTCAAACAGAAGTTTCAAAGAAGTGTTGGGTAGTCCGTATTAGATCGGGCAATAGGGAAAAAGAACAAGAACAAGACTCCACTAAAGTCGCCCTCAAGACCCAAAATGACGAAAGAAGAGAACGTCACGAAGGACACACTTACGTTTAACCTCCAAACCCCGATGTTAACATCTACAAATTACACGATTTGGGCTGTTCGTGTAAAGGCAATATTGAATGCCAACAACCTTTCGGAAGTAGTGGAACCCACAGAAGGAACAAATGTAGATGTCAAGAAAGACAGGACAATGATTGCCTATCTATTTCAAGCAATTCCAGAAGATATGGTGATGCAAGTAGCGTCACATACTACAGCCAAAGACATGTGGGAAACATATTATTAGTGTGTGTATATTTCATTCTTTCCCTCCATATTCTCTGTTCGTAAAGGGTCACTGCACAATCTTGTGCAAACCCTCAAAGATGTTCATCAACCATCATTAAATGATCCGCAGCCCCGTCCGAATTCTATCATGGTATCAGAGCAAAGAAGCCGAATGGGAAGACTCGGCTTTGCCCCCAAAGAAGCGCTCAAGATCCTCATCAAGATAAGACTAAAGACAAGTGCAAGAATCAAGATTAGGGGGGAGATTGTTAGAAGAATTAATCTTGATTCATTATTATTGAACATGTGTTATTTATTATTTGTACATATTTTAGGTTATTATGTCAAAGTCCTAAGTCTAAGAAAACATTGTGTGTGAACCGATATGTCACACATTGGATGCTAATGGTCACGTCTATTAGTCATGGGCCGCGTCGGATCACATGTACTGATCCACTATGTATATAAGGGCCAAAACATTGTATTTCTAAAGTGTGTGTGAAAGATAAGTTTATAAAACTTCCTTTCTATAATAACTTCCCTCCAATATTTCCCTCCATCACAAACCGATCGCATACATTCACAAAACAATAATATCAAACCAATTTCATTCAAAGATTTCAACATGGCATCAGAGCCAACGATCAAGAGAACCTGTGGATTGTTCGATGTAGAAGAAAACGAAGCAGTGAAGATGGGGACACAAGGCGGTTACGGGATAGGGCCGCTAATCCCTAGTCGAGTTTATGATCATGAGAATCATAGATGGAAGGCCAAGAAGGCGAACCACGAGAGTATGGGAGACTCTCTTAATATGCAATTATCTTCGTTCAACATCGGATCAAGTGGAAGTGTATCCGTGAGGGATACCGAAGTAAAGAAAAGAAACGCACAAAAGGAATACAATCGGAAAACCAAAGGAGAAAAAGAAGTGTCCGAATATCCGTCTACCATGTGTTGTAGTAAGTGCAAAGAACCCTTTCATTATAGGCGTAATTGTCCTAAGAAAATTGGTAAACCCGAGTTTATGGTTAAGGGTAGTGATGAAAAGGGTTGGAATGATTTGTGGTTTGTTAGTTTAACTCGCCAAGAACACAGTTGTGGCAACAAGAATTTGTTTATTGTATTGAACAATTCTTTTGGTATAGAGGGTTTCCCAAAAGGTTATAGAAACGAGTATTTCCGTGGTAAAGGGAGTATAGCGATTTCTAGTTGTGGACGAGAACACAAAATGCAAAATGTGTTTTATATACCCACACTTAGAAAGAATGTATTGAGTGTTGAGAAATTAACACAAGAGGGATTTGAGATAGAATTTGAAGGCGATGTATGTTATATCAAGAAGCCTATTATCCAAGAAGTTAGAAGGGTTATACTATGTCGCATTTGTGAATCGGATGACCATTTCACATTTAAGTGTCCCGCATATGATCAAGTCAATAAGGAAGACAAGAAAGAAAGCCGTAGCATAGGCTCAAGCCACGGCCGAACCAAATCAGTGAATCGCGAATGGTCTAAAGACAAAGGAAAGCGGGTTAGATTTGAAGGCGACAAGATGGAGGGTATAACTAATGAAGACAAAGAAAGAGCGTCCATTTTCAAGCATTTTGACGACTATTCCATTAACAAAGATCAATATGAAGGTTTTATGGAATGAGGTCCGGTGACGTATCCAACCGAAGGATCCCAATTGCAAGATTGAATTGTCTTTATGGATTTAATCCATATTACTAGCACGGTTGAAAGATACAAGAGAAGGTTCGAGTTAGAGTTTGAAAGAACCGTAGATTGGTTTATGAAAAAGTTCTTACAAATAAGAACAAGAGCACCAATCCCACCAAGAGAAGAAACGGGTTATCCAATATGTTTGTTGGATCTTTACAAGACGGTACAAGTATTTGGTGGTTATGAGAAGGTAACAAGAGATGAAAATTGGACGGTAGTGGCTATGTCAATGGGATATGGTAGAGGTTTGCCAAGCCTAGTGTCAAAGATGGACATTACAAGAAACTTGAGGCAAACGTATGTTCGTTACTTGGAGATGTTAGAGTGGTATCATCTCAAGTACAAGGGAAGAGAGTTGGTAGTGGAGATCAACGAAAAAGCATTAAAGACGAGACATATTGGAATTGATAGAGTCCAGAAAGGAAGACTTCAATCATTACGCACAGAATTCGAGATGTTATCAATGAGAGAGACAGAAACAATAGACCAGTTTGCTGGTAGATTAAGTGCGTTAAATACAAAGTCAAAGACCCTCGGATCAAAGTTCGAAGAACCTATTTTGGTACGTAAATTATTGGACTCAGTACCAGACAAGTTTTTACAAATTATTGCATCGATAGAACAATACTCTGATATGGAAACCATGACACTTGACGAAGCAATCAGTAGATTAAAAGCTTATGAAAAGCGTCTCCGATCTAGAGATGAAAGAAATCATAGAAATGACTATGATAAACTTCTACTTGCACAATACAAAAGAAAGATCAGTCAAGAAGGACAAGGCCATTTTAATCGAAGTCGTGGTAAAATCAATAATAGAAAAGATGATAGACGAGACAAGTTTCAAAGGACACATGGTCAAAGTCGTGAAGACAACCACCAAGAAGAAACAAGTACAAAGGATAAGACTCAACCCAAGTGTTATCGATGTGAGAAAATTGGACATTATGCCTATAAATGTCCAAATAAACAAAGGAAAATAAGAGAAGAAGACTAATCATGTCATATGATTAAAGAAGAATATCCGTGTGATGTGGAAACAACCTGTGATAGGTACAATGGCGAAATCCAGTGAGTGGATCAAAAGCAAGAAGTTAGGTCATGTGAAGTGATCAGAATAAGAATCAGTGTGTGAGGCACTAAAGAACTAAAAGATGTAAGTGGAAGATCATGGTGTGTGAGGCAACCATGTAAAGAAGAATCGCGTGATACGATCAAAGCCGTGAAGGAATTAATAAAGAAGGAGACCTGTGTGACTCAGATCATCCAAGGAAAGATGTGAAAGCAAAGTTGTGTGAAGCAACAATCTAAATGAAGAAAACTATGAAAGTTCGTTTGTGTGAAACAAACAAAGAAGTGTGAAGCTAGCTAATCATCCACGTGTGATTCAAGAATAATCAGCAAGTTGTGTGAGACAATTAAAGAAAAGTAAAATGCAAGAGAATTTGTGTGATACAAATCAAGCTATGAAGAAAGGAGCTAATGAAGCATGGAAGAAGAAATCAAGAATTAGGGGGGAGAATGTTAGAAATAATTCTTGATTATATCCTAAGTATTATTATCATTTGTATTATTATGTTATAACCATAAGTTTGGTCGGTTACTCCTCAACCGACACAACCATACATGTAAACGTCGCAATGGTTTGGTAGTATATACACCGACATATCCCTTCATTTGTAAATTAGAATGTTTGTTCAATAAAGATACATCCTTTTACATTCTCTCTGTTCTCTCTCAATCCCACAACATGTATGCCAGCACTTGTGAGTTTCATACATGAGTGTGAATATACAAAGGAGCAAGCCAAACAGACAAAAGATACATATACTATTCAAATGTGGTACCAATTTCTTTGACTTTTTCCCTTCATTAGCCCCATTTTATCTAAATTTCTACCGAAGAAAAAGATCAAATGGTCTTAACAATCTTAATAGTTAAATAACAAAAAATGTGACCAAATACTTGGGCTCTTCCCAAGTTCTTATTACCTTTTCATCTTAATCTGGTAAATAATATGAAACATGATTTTTTGCACAACAGTTAATGGCTCACGCCTTACATGCCTTAATAAACCAAATGGTAACCTTTTAGAATCCGTGTATGGGTTAAAATCAACCGGTCTACATAATGAGAGCATACAAGTTCTAGATCATGTTCTTTCATATTACAAACTTACAATATCAAGAACCAGTGCTCAATCATGCAAATAAATGAGAAAACTGCAAATTATTCAGGCTATTAATTTCTTGAAAGAAAATAAAAGTTGCAAATTTGCCCTTCTGGTTATGAGAAAAAGAACTGGGGAAGAGGATAAAATAAAACATCAATAACTACATTTTGCATTCATCTATGGTGATTTAAGTTTAATGATGTCAAAACCAGGTTACCTTTCTCCAAGATGGTATAAGCTACATGAAATGGGACCCGAGCAAATATATCAGTTCCCGGAAACATCATCCAAGTTTTTTTCCTTAGAATTAAGATTCCCTCAAGCATGCCCCAAATTCGGCTCTACAAGCATCTGTCACGATAATGAAAAAAAAAACAAATAAGTTATAGCTAATATACTAACGGAAAATGGCGATTTCTTAAACTTAAGAGTCAGATCCAGTAAAAAAAATGGGAAATTACATATAGTATCTCGAGGATATCTACAGAGCCACACTAACATTTTTTTTAAATAGGTTATGTGGTTAGTGCAGTGTAGTAAATAGGTGAGTTCCAAGTTCCAAATCGTGGCCCAAACCATAGATCACCAAACTGCCAAAACCAAACCATGAACCGGACTGTACAAATTTTAAACAGGGTCAAACCAGTCGACCTGCTTTGATGGGCAGTTCGGTCAATTTCAACCGTTTAAAAACACCCCTACACTTCCGAAAGACAACTATTCCCATCCTCATAACATAAAACAATGTCTATATACATTTATTACCTACAAGTACCTTGTAAAGTCACTTGGTTACAACTGGGAATGTCCCACTTCCAAAGCCAAAGTGTCGGCAATCAACTGACATGAAAAAGAAGTCATTAATAAACGACAAGTGAATCAAAAAACACAATATTAATCAAAATAGATTTATAGAAATGAAGGAATTGAATGAAAATCGTATAACAAAAGTTTTCGGTTTCAACTGATCATATATGACTAAACTCTAGGGCGTAATGAAGTAACCTACTGATCAACTGTCATTCTAATAACCAGAGATGAAGGTCATTAAGCACTACATCAACTTCAAAATGACAAAATTGAAGTCTTCGGCGATTAACTTTTAAATTTATATTATAAGTTATAATTCACTGATTAACCACTTAAGAACAGAACATGAGCAATATAACCTATTTTTTATTCATACAACAAAATACACAAATCAAAATATATACAATTTCATAATTAGTACATCCTCTTAATTAATTAACCTAAAAAACATGCATACAACGATTTGAAAACATTTTAATTCACGTACCATTTTTTGCATAAAGTAGCCCACGGTTTCTTCATGAGGCGTATCAATTCTGAATTCTTTGACGATGATGCATCATTTCTGAATTCATTTAAATTTATATTGTTGGTCTATTAGCGAAAACCTGCAATAATCGATGCATTAATCCAACATTCAGGTCACTGAGAAAATAAAATTAGGTCCGGTTAGCAATCTGTGATACCCCGCAATTTCAGGTTCTCACTTTAACTAAACTCTAGTTACATTCCTTGCATCCTACTTAACTAGGGTTAGCTAGATAGGACACACGTTGCACAGTTATAGGTTAATAACTGCATGAAGTGGTAATTCGGGGAATTACCATACTGTATACATGATTAATGAACCTCGGACGTTGGTGAACAATGAAGTTAAATAATTGTGAATTAATTGATTGAGATTGATTGCAATTACGTGCTTTTATGATACTGTGTGAAACTATGTGCAAACTGTATGTAATTACGTGAACTTAAACCGAATATGTTAATAAACATCGTAACAGGTGGACCGGTAGGATGGTTGGGGTCTTAACACATGGGGTTACACTTATTATGGTCCAAAATAGCGAAAACATCAATGAAAACACGTTATACAACGAAGCAGGTAACCCGACGCGGGCCGAAGAGCTATGAGCGGCCGCTCACAGCCTTCAAGCGGCCGCGCGCGGGCACCAAACATCACCAAACCGCCTTAAACTACTATTTAAGCAACCTTAAGCCTCTTGTATCTCCTAAACTCAAACCCTAATCGTGCCCACTGCCCTATTTACGAAATATTAACCCCCTAAACACCTACTAAGGCTCAAGAACATCGATCGGGAAGCTTGGAGAGCATTCGGTTGATTGTTTTGAAAGGCTTGCGGTATAATCTTCAATCTTTTGTATTTTAATCATCTTAAATATGTTATAAAACCTTATAACTAAGTTTGTCCAGGTCTGAAACCTTTTCATAAAGATTAAAACTTGAAGTTTATAAAGATTGAATGGGTTAAACATAATCCTATGCGATTAGAAATTGATAGGTTGCATGATTATGCATGTTCTTGATGTTTTAGACTTCTAGGGTTTGTGAATGATGATGTTTGTGATGTATAATTAGGGTTTTGATCAGATGTGGTTCGTATTAATGTTGTATGATGATTATTAGGTGTTATTGATTGATAATATGCAACTAGGGTCTGATATAATTGATAATATTGCATGATTAGAATCTGGACAGAATCTGAATGTCGACTTGTAGGGTCTGTTTCGTGGCTTGAAAATAATTGTTTTGATCGATTCTTTGAATGAATAGATTGTACATGGTCTTAGCTTTTTAGAATGGGCAAAATCATCTTATTTGGATGCCGTTTGATATGTTTTTGGAATTTTCTTTTATTAATGGTCATGTCAGATTTTCGGATTAACAAACTGAGTCAACTTTAAACAATCATAACTCGAGTTTTACAAGGAATTAAGTTATGAAATTTGGACAGTAGGTTAACATTGGAATAACTTGGCTTTTCCAAGTAGATTCATCCCATTTGGATGAATACACGATTTTTGGGAATTTTTCTACTAACCTGACCTGCTGTAGAAACTTTCTGGACATATCTGTGATGTACGATTTTTCATGATTTTTGTGTTTGGTTTAGAGACAAAACAAAAATATGGGTTATCAAATGAATCCTAAATAATATTCAGTAAAAATTTGGGAATTTAACTCACTGATTTAGTATTTTAAATAAATTAGTTTTGGTGACGCACAATCTGTCCTAAAAACACAGATTGTGTATTTTGTGTTTGTGTGACTAATTGGAGTCCTATGTGGTATGTGTTTGATATATATATTTGAATGGGCACTTATATGAGATGCATATGAAGTGTAAAACTAATGGTAACCAACATATTCACCAACGGGTCCGTAGGATTTACTTATGCATGTAGAATCACTAGGTGTCACTTACACGCTTTTGAACATTTAAACGTCATGGACAAAGGATTATATGGTGTAATTGTGACATCCGTCACCTTTCATTTTATCTTTTGTCCAACTTTAGTCCATCTCTTTTCATAAATTTACATCTACTCGAATCATTGTCGTAATTGAGAAAAATTCTTTCTTTTATAATAATAATAATAATAATAATAATAATAATAATAATAATAAATATAATTTTCAGATTTCATTAAGTTTAAAAAAAATTGTTTTATACAAATACCATCACCATGTTGGAACCCAACAAACCCCACCTTTTTGTTTAAGATTTTCGGAGCCCAACATCAGTGGCCCATTGGCCGGCCCATCTCAATAACCCCCTTCCTTTATAACCGGGCCCAAGTAACTCCCCTCCTCCCCTCAATTTAAAAAAAAAATGTGTTGCTGCTGCCCGGACTCGAACTCGAGTCTGGAGCCGAGCCAGCACATCACACGAACACCAAACCATCTGAGCTACACCATTCTCCTGATTTGATTCCAACATAAATTATATAAAAACACACTTAATCCTGTGGTTTCTTCCTGTTCTCCTTCGCTGCACAAGGGCCAAACAGCCAAGAAGTTTTTTTTTTTAATTTTCGATTGATCATATATGGTAAGAACTCGTAGATTGTTTCGCTATTATGGAATGTTAGACTATACGCGTCCATTACACGTCAATCAACATCATCACATTCTAATTTGTGCCAAAATCGCGTCATCATATTCATTAAGGTCAAACCTTACCAAATCGTTCACCCGAGCCTCACACTATAAATTGAACCTCTCAATTCACTCATTACTCGCCGATTATTCTTTCCACATCTCCAATTTCTGAATTAAATCATCTTTCAAGGCTTCTTGAATCGTGTGTTGACTTTTCTGTTGACCACTCCATAAACACGAAATCATTTGAATTTGGGGAAGAACACGTTTGCAGATATGATGATATATTTAAACAGAAACAAACCAAACACAACCACTGATCTAGATCAAGTGGTTGTGTCTGTTTGTTGTGAACGAAGGGACGCGAGTTCGAGACCCACTAGCAACGTTTTTGTTTCATTTCTTTTAAAAACCAAGTATTCACTTCAGTGTTACACTATATAATAAAATGAAACGAATCTTAAACGTTCTCAGGGTGTGGCTTGGTGGTGGCCACGCTTGTGATTAAGTCCAACCCGGTCGTAGACCCGGGTTCGAACCTCATAACCACCACATATTTTTTTTAGAGGGATTTAAACATATATTTTTAATTCTAAACTTTTATTATACATTTAAAATACCAAAAAAACTTTATAAATCCTATAAAACTTATTTTACGCAATTCAAATGGTTAAGTTTATTAAACAATTTTTAGTTTTTCAAAAATCTTTTATTTATTATATATAATAAATATTACAAGTTTATTCTATTATAATTATAAAATTTTATAAAAATATCAAAACGATTATATAAATTTCCACAAAAATTATTCTAAGTTTATATAACATTAAACATTTCTGAAATGATTTTTATTTCTGAAAAATCATTTATTTAATATTTTTTAATCAATTTTTGTTAGTTTTAATCATAAATAAATCATAAAAATTCATTTTTCAATATTTCTGCACCAAAATTTTATATAAATTATTTCTATCCATTTAGAACAGAATTACAATTTTTTAATTTAAAAATTCTATAATTTTAATATTTTTAAATATAAAAATTATTTTCATACATAAAACCTTATAATGTGACCATTTTTAATCTAAAGTTTACACAAAGACTTTTGTTTATTTATTTATCAAATTTCTTTTATTTATTAAACAATTTAATTATTAATCTAACGAATACCTATCCCCAAATTCGAAACCCTAGAAAATACTTATAGATTAGATAGACTTAGACTTATTTGTTACCTTATACATAGGGTGATACTTGGCAACGTTGGATTACACTTATTCAATTCCACAAGACTTACCACCTTGCTAAGGTGAGTATTACTTATCCCCTTTTTTCGTTTTTACACTTTTGGGGTGATTCATGCACAAGTATACAAAACTTTCACATTCAGTTACACATACATTTTCTTCATTTACAATTCATATATGTGTCTTGTTTAGCATTGTGCCTTATGTTTGAACATGAATGTAGCTTACATACAAAAATCATACATCTAGACATAACTTATGTTATGGTGCTCTTTACATATAGACATAACTTATGTTACGGTGCTCATTTAGACATAACTTATGTTATGGTGCTCTTTTAGACTTGACACGTGTTAGGGTGCTCATTATCAATTTTATCCTACCAACTTTACATTTGATCTTTGTCTTATTTGGTTACTTATGTGTTTACGTAATGCCTTGGTGATGCTAGACACATGAATTGTACTACTTTTCAAACTTATACTATATGTGCAAAGCTAGGTAGTACTCACCAACATCATATGTTGACAAAATTTATTTTCGTGCATGTTTCAGGATAAGCTGCTTGACGCTTCACATAGGACTTTGGACTTAGACTAAATAAATCAACTATCTCAATTTTTGTTGTGTATTTATTTTCACATGTTGTAAAACAATATTCATAATCAAATATTTACATTTTAGTACCATGAGCTTTTGAACAATCGTCACTACGTGATACCTCGATGATTCCGCCATCGGTTGGGGTGTTATAGATTGGTATCAGAGCCATGGTTATAGGGAACTAGGTTATTAGATAAGATGGGCTAAACTATAACCGAACTTCAACTTTCGTGCATAATATTTCCTAAATTACCTTACCCCTCATTTCCCTCTACTTTCCTCCCTCTATCTTTCCCTTCTTCTCTATTTTCTCCTCATCTTTCATCATGGTGCATAGAGATGGTGTCCTACAAGGGGTGGAAAGTCTACATCATCATGGAACGGGAGCAGTACCTTTCATAAAGACACTCTTAGGCATAATGCCTACTCTTATTTTGCTCCTTGAAAGTTGTTGAGATTTAATGAGTGTGATGGAACACGTGCAATCTGGAAGGGTGGATGCCTGTACACTGGGTTTCTGGCATAGGTAAGCATAGCGCATAAATCCAATAACGGACCTGTTATGCTTACCTGGGGATTCCTGGAGTGAGTGTCCACTTATACGCTAAAGCATGTCTTCTTTGATCACCATTGGGTTCAATTCCTTTGAAAAGTCAACGTTCTTGTTGGGCTTTACAGCTAGACAAGGGCACTCCAAGCATTTTATGCAAGTTTTTCAATAATACTCTCTCGTTTCACATACAATATTTTGTATTTCATGATTTTCATATATTTCTTACAAGTTCATACTTTCATAATCATCTGTACGGTTATACACTTACATTTTCTAATCTCATGATTATTCATTGACTGCCTCATAGATGTCTGCTCGCCGCATGCTCCGTGATGCCAGCCAACGCACTGTTCGTGCTCCTGGACAACGTTCTGATCGTCGCCTCACATCTTTAGTCGCTGAGCAAATTGCTGCAGTGATCCCAAACCTTGTCAGTGAGTTAACCTAGAATAGTAACAGTACCAACACAGGGAGTGCGACTCAATTTCGGTGCACTTTCAAACACTTTAACTCATGCAACCCCACAAAATTCACTGGTGAGGAGGGTGCTACTGGCCTCCTCCAATGGTTTGAAAGTATGGAGAGCACCTTTGTGAACAGCGAGTGTCCTGATGAACTCCGCATTCGCTATGCTACTAGTGTCCTTCAAAAGGGGGCGCTAACCTGGTGGAATGGCGAAAAGTGCAATCGGGGCGCTGATGTTGCATTATCTTTGTCTTGGGCTTAGGTTAAGGAACTCATGATCGCTAAGTTCTGCCCTAGGAACGAAATCAGGAAACTGGAGGATGAGTTTCGTGAGCTCAAACAAGACAGTGGTGAGAATCTTGCGTATAATACTCGATATCATGAACTTAGCATACTGGTTCCACACATGGTCACCCCGGTCTCTCGAGCAATCGAGAAATATATCGAGGGATTACCTGACCTGTTTCAAGACGTTGTCACTGGAGGCAAATCCACTACGGTAGAAGAAGCCATCCAGCTTGCAGCCACTTTGACAGATAAACACGTAAGGAAAGGAAACTTGGTTAGGAAGGGCACCAAGACGTCTGCGGAGAAAACCACCCATGTTGTTGAACCATCTAAGACCGTTTTAGCAAAGGCCGCCACTACTTCTTCGAACTCTAAGAAACGAATGGGCGATAATCAGAACCATGCTGTTGTGGATCCTGTGACTCAACCCCCTATCAAGAAAGCCTACACGGGAATCCATCCTCAATGCAACACTTGCAAGTATCATCACCCTGCAAATCTTCCATGTCGTCAATGCACTAGATGTGGAAGGTTTAGACACTTTGCCACTACTTGTCGTGTAACGGTTAGGACACAAGATAATCATCAAACAGCCGCCCAGGAACCACTGCCGATTACTAACGGCCGGGCATGTTATAATTGTGGAGACCCTAACCACATGCGGCATCGATGCCCTGAATTGAATAATGTAAACCAGGTGGCACATGGACGAGCTTTCAATATCAATATCAATATCAATGAAGCAAACGGTCAGAATGACGTTAATCCCACTGGTTAAGCCATGGATGGAATCTTCTTAAGACTCGAGAATCCAATACTTGTGTTTTCATTTTCTTGATCCTATTATCATTTTGTACCCAATTGTGTCGTACTCATAAGCATATAACATCTAGAAATTCCTTACATACTATTGTGTATGAACACAGGTTGGAAATTTATCATATTTGGTTACGTTTATTTTAATTGTAGAAGTTTAAGACTCTACCTTACATTTTGTTGAAACATTTGGACTTGATTTCCATGAAATCAAACTACTAAAAACTTGATACTTGATCCTACAGAACTTTTCTAAAAATATCATTGTTTGTTATATGAAACTTGATTTTTCCCTTAATTTGTCTATTCATTGAACATTTAATTATTCATGATACCCGTAAACATGGCTGGCCAAATATGAGCTATTTCTATAGGCCACTAAGATAACACTTATACTTAATGATTGTCGTACTTATAAACTTGCTTGCATGTGTGTATTATCAATTTGCATGTTGATCTATGAAAGACAACTACTACATTTATCCACTCAACTAAAACAAACACTTCACTTAAAGGGCTCCCCGGGTGAGTGGTAGCCCATACTTAAATTTTGTTATGCTTGCAAGTTGTTGCAAACCAATGTAATTGACCTCATTATTACATAGCCTCATTTCGTTGATAACGTCTCATTGTAACCCAACATGTTTGTTGTGTCATCTTCTTGTGGAACTTATTTGCTTTAATGTGTTGTTAGGATCATAGAAGGACATAAAACCCTAATGTAAGGTAAATTGATGATTCAGGTCCGGAACGTAATCATGAATTTACAGGTACATTAAGGTGGTGTGAAATTCTATTAGAGTTCTTGGTAGACGTCAAGTACGTTTTCGATGTATCAAAGGTGTGGTGGGTTAGCTGCGGTACACCCTATATATAAACACTAATGATGCATCGAAAGTGAGACTGGAAGTCGAACCAAGAACAAACCCTACTTACTTGGTAGTTCATTTGGTCTTTTATAGTCAATCAACTCATGCATTTATTTTAGGATTCCTAAAACTTGAAGTTTAGTGTTTTACTAGATTCTTATTCTCCTTGTTATTCAAGACGAACCTAATCCAATCCCTAACTCACATCTATCAAACCTCTTATCCAAATCATTCGAAACAGCTTACTCTGTTACCAATAAATTAACGTCGTGCCTTAACTCAAATTTTCCAAACCCCGGTTATCTTAATTTCTACCCAAACATCCATAACCTTATGTTTCTAATAACTTCGGGACGAAGTTTCTAAGAGTAGGGGATGCTGTGACATCCGTCACCTTTCATTTTATCTTTTGTCCAACTTTAGTCCATCTCTTTTCATAAATTTACATCTACTCGAATCATTGTCGTAATTGAGAAAAATTCTTTCTATTATAATAATAATAAATATAATTTTCAGATTTCATTAAGTTTAAAAAAAAATTGTTTTATACAAATACCATCACCATGTTGGAACCCAACCAAACCCCACCTTTTTGTTTAAGATTTTCGGAGCCCAACATCAGTGGCCCATTGGCCGGCCCATCTCAATAACCCCTTTCCTCTATAACCCGGCCCAAGTAACTCCCCTCCTCTCCTCAGTTTAAAAAAATATGTGTTGCTGCTGCCCGGACTCGAACTCGAGTCTGGAGCCGAGCCAGCACATCACACGAACACCAAACCATCTGAGCTACACCGTTCTCCTGATTTGATTCCAACATAAATTATATAAAAACACACTTAATCCTGCTGTTTCTTCCTGTTCTCCTTCGCTGCACAAGGGCCGAACAGCCAAGAAGTTTTTTTTTTTCATTTTTGATTGATCATATATGGTAATAACTCGAAGATTGTTTCGTTATTATGGAATGTTAGACTATACGCGTCCATTACACGTCAATCAACATCATCACATTCCAATTTGTGCCAAAATCGCGTCATCATATTCATTAAGGTCAAACCTTACCAAATCGTTCACCCGAGCCTCATACTATAAATTGAACCTCTCAATTCACTCATTACTCGCCGATTATTCTTTCCACATCTCCAATTTCTGAATTAAATCATCTTTCAAGGCTTCTTGAATCGTGTGTTGACTTTTCTGTTGACCACTCCATAAACACGAAATCATTGTTGTAAGTTTCTTTTTTTTTTCGATGGGATTTGTTCATCGGCCACAACACAACAATAACCCTATGATCAACTGGGTTATTGTTGTGTAAATCTGATTATTGATATTCTAGGGCTCGAAACTTTTGAATTTGGGGAAGAACACGTTTGCAGATATGATTATATATTTAAAACAGAAACAAACCAAACATAACCACTGATCTAGATCAAGTGGTTGTGTCTGTTTGTTATGAACGAAGGGACGCGAGTTCGAGACCCACTAGCAACGTTTTTGTTTCATTTCTTTTAAAAACCAAGTATTCACTTCAGTGTTACACTATATAATAAAATGAAACGAATCTTAAACGTTCTCAGGGTGTGGCTTGGTGGTGGCCACGCTTGTGATTAAGTCCAACCCGGTCATAGACCCGGGTTCGAACCTCATAACCACCACATATTTTTTTAGAGGGATTTAAACATATATTTTTAATTCTAAACTTTTATTATACATTTAAAATACCAAAACAACTTTATAAATCCTATAAAATTTATTTTATGCAATTCAAATGGTTAAGTTTATTAAACAATTTTTAGTTTTTCAAAAATCTTTTATTTATTATATATAATAAATATTACAAGTTTATTCTATTATAATTATAAAATTTTATAAAAATATCAAAACGATTATATAAATTTCCACAAAAATTATTCTAAGTTTATATAACATTAAACATTTCTGAAATGATTTTTATTTCTGAAAAATCATTTATTTAATATTTTTTAATCAATTTTTGTTAGTTTTAATCATAAATAAATCATAATAATTTCATTTTTCAATATTTTTGCACCAAAATTTTATATAAATTATTTCTATCCATTTAGAACAGAAACACAATTTTTTAATTTAAAAATTCTTTAATTATAATATTTTTAAATATTAAAGTTATATTTTGACAATTGAAATAAATAGATTTAAATATTCTACTTTTTTAGGAAAATAATTTTATAAAAATTATTTTCATACATAAAACCTTATAATGTGATCATTTTTAATCTAAAGTTTACACAAAGACTTTTGTTTATTTATTTATCAAATTTCTTTTATTTATCAAACAATTTAATTATTAATCAAACGAATACCTATCCCCAAATTCGAAACCCTAGAAAATACTTATAGATTAGATAGACTTAGACTTATTTGTTACCTTATACATAGGGTGATACTTGGCAACGTTGGATTACACTTATTCAATTCCACAAGACTTACCACCTTGCTAAGGTGAGTATTACTTATCCCCTTTTTCGTTTTTACACTTTTGGGGTGATTCATGCACAAGTATACAAAACTTTCACATTCAGTTACACATACATTTTCTTCATTTACAATTCATATATGTGTCTTGTTTAGCATTGTGCCTTATGTTTGAACATGAATGTAGCTTACATACAAAAATCATACATCTAGACATAACTTATGTTATGGTGCTCTTTACATATAGACATAACTTATGTTACGGTGCTCATTTAGACATAACTTATGTTATGGTGCTCTTTTAGACTTGACACGTGTTAGGGTGCTCATTATCAATTTTATCCTACCAACTTTACATTTGATCTTTGTCTTATTTGGTTACTTATGTGTTTACATAATGCCTTGGTGATGCTAGACACATGAATTGTACTACTTTTCAAACTTATACTATATGTACAAAGCTAGGTAGTACTCACCAACATCATATGTTGACAAAATTTATTTTCGTGCATGTTTCAGGATAAGCTGCTTGACGCTTCACACAGGACTTTGGACTTAGACTAAATAAATCAACTATCTCAATTTTTGTTGTGTATTTATTTTCACATGTTGTAAAACAATATTCATAATCAAATATTTACATTTTATTACCATGAGCTTTTGAACAATCGTCACTACATGACACCTCGATGATTCCACCATCGGTTGGGGTGTTACAGTAATGGTATTACACATATACTCACTTAGTGACATATGTACTAGGGAGTCGGTAGCACACCCTACTTTGGTGTTGGATTTATTTGCTTGCATTCTAAGGTAAGTTTCACTACTCTTTTCTCAAATGCATGTGTCTCGGGTTAAGACAACTTACTTAACATTTTCTAGTCCGGTTTGGGACTACTATTTTCTAGTCCGGTTTGGGACTACTATTTTCTAGTCCGGTTTGGGACTACTTACACATACCGGGTTGGGATACTATGGATCCTTGTGCGGGTCGGTTTTTGACTCCTTGTGTGAGTCGGTTTTTACTAGTTCGCAAACTGTGTCCTTGATGAACTAAACCAACTCTATCATCTGTAAGTCCTCATGTACCGAATGAGTTGCCGGGTTATGGCAAGCGGGTTATTAGTTGATAGCGCTATTAGGTCTTACAAACCTCACACCGGCTCGGGGAGCGCGGGCGTGAACTATAACTTAACGAACTTTATCATTGTGGATAGACAATGATGTCAGGCATGCGACTCACATTTGTGGCTACACGTACATAGCAGTTCGGTATATTCAATGTTAGTTATCATGAATGGGCTAGCTACCCTTGACTTGTGATGAACTAGTGTTTACACGGTTCTTGGAACCAACTCAATTACTTGTTTACGTGGTTTTGGAAACCAGCGCAGATACACACTCATCTACTTTACTTAGTGAACTCACCAACATTGTTTTTTGACCCACAATTTACATGCTTTTGCAGGTAGTTAGCTTCTGGTGCCAGGATTAGAAAGCACTGCACACTTCACTGCATTTGGGGTCTTGGGCACACACCTAAATTACATATTATGCTTTTACATGTTCTTTCATGTAGTTTTAATTTGGGCGCGTTGTTTTGCGCATGGTTTTTAAAAGGTTTAAATTTGGTTTACGCTTCCGCAGCTTAACTAAACTTGGTTTTTGAAAGCGAACTAAATGGTTTGGGCATTTAGAGTTCATTCATATGACTTATGGCTATGGGATCCTGGTATGTCATGCGCCTCGCGGTATAAACCCCGCAGTGGAAATTTGAGGGTGTGACAGATTGGTATCAGAGCCATTGGTTATAGTGAACTAGGACTGCATGTTGAGTCTAGTCTATAATCATCATAGCATAAGTACATTCACAACCTAAGTGCACAACTAGCTTTTAGCTACATATATCTACAACATATGGCTTCGGGAGATATGTTATCTTCTAGTTCTAGACCTAATTCTGAACACGTCAATGGTGGGAACCCAGGGTTACACCAGGTGGCGCATTACTGGGAGTAGTATCTTATCAAACCTCATGGATGAGGAAACAAAAATAGTACAAGGGAGGGAGCCCTTGCGAGCATTGTGGCGCACGTACACAGGAAGCTGCACGATGCGCATGACGTGGTACCATTAAATCGAGCCAACTGTGAAGCAATTCAAATACTGAGACTTATCCTTTTTCACTGAGCAAGGAGACAATTAGTTTATGTTCCTTGTTACTTGATCTTTCTTACTTCCATTTGAAATTCAAACGGGACTGGGTTACACATATAGAACTTATTTCTTACTTTAGTACCTTACACCTAGTATGAGCGGGCGGACGTATGACTGCATATCCCGATTACTCATAAGTATATGGTAGATTCATGGGAACACATTAGATTGGGGCTTGTTACACACACTCTTGGGGAGTTACGAAGGTCTGCGATGCAGTGCAACATCTCAAAGGAAGACGAAATCTACTAGTGACTGACAATCACGATTGGAGGAACGAATGGTGTTGTTGACCATTGAGCTGACTTAACACAGGACCGGAGAAGGAAACTATACGTGATGAGATCCATATAACACTGACACCACAAAAGAGGAAGAAGAAGGGATGGAAGGAGAACCTGAGTAGGACGAGCACATGGAAAGTGAGGATGAAGGTTCTACTATCTAGACCGAGCGTGGCGACGATTGGCTCTTACCTTTTTCTTACTTGTCTTTTCTTTTCTTTTCCCTTGTTAACTTAGATAAGTCTGGGTTCTTATGATCAACGACAGGGTGGTTAATGCCCTCGCATCTTTCCAAGCTAGTAATGATCTATTTTACTAAATCATTCTTTTCCCCTGACTTCCACATTTGAACTTTCTTATACCTTGAACGCACATCGTATTTTCAAGCCTTTTATTGGTTGTAAACCTCGATAACTCCAATGGAACTGAAGGAGACCGTCTGATTGCTTCGATAGTATAAGTCCTTGCCATGTGCGTTTGCCCCAGGCAGGATGGGGTAATGTCTGTTACATGCACACCCGATGAGTTACAGGTATTTGGATGTAGAATGTAACCCCCGTGACGAAATCTAGAAATTTGTTATCTAAAGACGATTGGGTCTGACATCGACGCCTACACTACCATGCTACAGGAGTTGGATACTATATGCTCAAATCTAATTAACCAACTTTACCAGCGGATCGAATTTCGTACCAAAAGGGCGGGTCCCTCAGATTCGTGGCTTGGCCACTGCAGCTCACCTACCCAGAATCTAACAAATCTTACACCTGGCTCGCAAACTCATTGATGAAGCTGTTGAGCATGGTAATTTTCCGAAGCATGGTGCTTCATCTTCTACTTTTAGTGATAGCAAGAGAACGTGGGATAAGGTGAGGTACAAGTCCTTCAACAAACAATTACCACAACGGTAACAACAACAATGGGGCTCGTGGAACTTCGTCCCCCTACTTTTAAATACGTATTAAAATTTGCAAATTTTTGCGATGTTACAGTCTCCCCTACTTTTAGGAACTTCGTCCCGAAGTTAAGAGAAACACTAGGTTTGCAATTGGTCAACTACCGGAAACCTTAATAAAATTTCACACTACCTTAACGTACCTGTAAATTCGTGATTACGTTCCGGACCGTAATTACCAATTTACCTTACATTAGGGTTTTGCGTCCTTTTATGACTTTACCGATTGTTGAGTAGGTCTGATAGTCTCCACCAGTCGTTGAGCAGGTTGTAGGGCCTCTCCCGACTGTTGGAAAGACATGATGACCTCCACCAATCGTTGAGTAGGTTGTTTGGTAGTCAACTAATTGTTGTACAAGTAAGCACGCATGATCATAGATATAGCAATTAGTTCATATTAAAGCAAACATGCACACAGATGTTATAATAATACTTGAATTTATTACTTGAATCCAAAAAGTGTTAATACATAGAATAAAAGCAAACAACGTTCGAATGGTGGGACTTACTGTTAAGTAGCTGGAGGGTCTTGATCTCGGTTTAGTTTAGGGCATCGGTTACGGTAGTGATTTGGGTCCCCACATTCATAGCATTGACCATAGTTGTATCGATTAGGATTATCAGCCTGAGCAGGGTTGGTGGGTTGATTGGAATTAGGGTTTGGGGTCTCGCGACATGTGTTGACCAGATGGCCATACCTACCACAATTGGTGCACACGCGACATGCTGAAACAGTGGGATGATGTCGATTGCATGTGTTACACAATGGAAAGTTTCTTGTATAAGGTTTCTTGTTAGAGGCTTGTGTAGTGAGGTTTACATTAGGATTCCTGGTCTTACGCTTCTGGTTCTTGGTAGTTACCGCGGCCACAATACTTGTTTTCTCGCTTTTCCGAACTAAGGTTCCGTTCTTTATGTGATTTCCATTGCCATTTCCATTTCCATTTCCATTGCCGTTCCCATTCATTGGGATGACTTGAGTCAACAAGTTAGAAACCAGAGTTGTGATTTGTTGTGCCAATTGTTGAGAAATAATCGTAGCTAGTTGGGCGTCACCTCCATTGTTGTGGTTAGTGTTGTGGTTGTGGTTGCTGCTCTCTTCTACATGATTGTCATCACTGTTAATGCGAGTGCTGTGGCATGGAGACATGATCTGTAAGGGATACAATGAAGTCTCAATGAGGCATGAAATGAATGAGGTAATATAAGGAATGTAATCATTTATTCATTAATTAAAACGAATAAACGAAAACGTTGACTTATCAAAGATTCTAGATTCTAATAACATATGAAGACATGCTTTAGCCTATAAGTGAACACTCATCCCGAGAATTCCCAGGTAGGCATCCGGGTCCCTCGTCTGATTGGGATATATGCGCAATGCCAGCCTAGACAGAAGACTCAGAATACAGGCGTTCACCCTTCCAGATTGCACGTGTTCGTTATTAAGATCTAGAACTTCGACGAGATCTCAAGGGGGTTCAGGTTAAACCTGAGGAATTTGTCTTAAGAGTAGATCCACTGATGGAGAGCAATCTTCTTGTAGGAATGAAAGTAGGGATAAGAAGTAGGAGGGAGATAGAGAATAGCAAGCAAAAGAAGCAAGTACTTGTTAAATCCTATGGTTATAGACTAGATTATTTTTCTAATAACCTAATTCCCTATAACCATGGCTCTGATACCAATCTGTAACACCCCAACCGATGGCGGAAACATCGGGATGTCACGTATTGATGATTGTTCATTAGCTCATGGTGAATAATAAATTTCATTAAATGATTTAGATAAATTACATACAATTGTTCTAGAATTTGTACATCAAATTGAATAAAACTATACACATATCTTCAAGCATCGATTCAAATCCTCAAGCAAATAGAACCTGAAACATGTTAAGTTGAAAATGTTTTTGGGTCAACAAAAGTTGGTGAGAATTACATAGGTTTTTGATAATTGAATAAAAATGTTGTGCAATTCATGTGTCATGTCAATCTAGTCCATATGTGAGAACATACTAGAAATAAATCGAGTGCATAACCAACCCTGATGACTGTTATAATATGATACATACCATACGCTCATGGTCCACTTGAATATGTTATACGATAACAAACACCCACGCTACCTTTGTAGGAGGCACGTATCCGGGTGGGATTGTCAGTCCAATAGATCTATCAATGTATACCGTCGGCTTGTACGGAGTTAATGATTATGCTAGAATGGTGCTTACTCTAATCATGCTCAAGACATAATGCAACATAGAAAACACATAGACACATTGATGATTGAATTGCAATGATGATATTATAACATGTTTCACCCCAAAAATGGTGATAAATAAAAGGGGCTATGTAAAACTCACCTTGGTAAAATGTTATATCTTGTTGAAAAATAGTGTGTTGTCCAAATGTGTCAAGTATCACCCTATAATAAGGTAATAAATATGTCTAAGTCTATCTAGTATACAAATGTATATGTTCTAGGGCTTCGAATTTGGGATAAACGCTCGTTTGATTATTATTAAAAATATTCGCCAATGAGAGAAATTTAGTAAATAAATAACCAAAAATCTTATTATGAAATTTAAATTTAATATGGTCACAACAATGAGTTTAAAGTATAAAAATAATTTTTACAAAATTATTTTCTTTAAAATAGAATATTAATTCTATTTATAACAAATTGTCAAAATCCAACTTTAATATATAAAAATATTAAAATTAAATAATTTTTAGTTTAAAATTCATATTCCTGTTCTAAATGATCAGAAATAATTTGTATAAAATTTTGGTGCAAAAATACTAGAAATTGGATTTATTATGATTTAATTATGATTAAAACTAACAAAAATTGATTAAAAATATTAAATAAACGGTTTTTCTGAAATAAAAATCATTTCAGAAAAGTTTATTGTTATAAAAACTTAGAATAATTTTTGTGGAATTTTATAAGTTCGTTTTGATATTTTTATAGAATTTTATAAATAAAATGGAATAAACTTGATTTATTTATTATATATATTAAATAAATAAATTTTTGAAAAATAAAAATTGTAAGTTAAACTTTTTCATTAGATTAACTTAAAATAATTTTTATAGGATTTATAAAGTGGTTGTCGTATTTTAAAACTAATTTTTAAAATACTATTAATTATATATATATATATATATAAGCTTGAATGTAAAAGAAAGAAAAAAAAGAGACAAAACATGCTGTTGCTAAGGATCGAACTCGCGTGGGCTGTTTTAAAGGCAGCAGACACAACCACTTGGTCCAGACCAGTGGTTGTGTTTTGCTTCAGCCCATTTAATCTATATATCATGTTAAAAATCGTGTTCTTCCCCAATTTAATAAGAACAAACCCTAGATTCTGCAATCGATCGAACCACACAACATTAACCCAATTAATCATGGGGTTAATGTTGTATAAGCTCCGATTAATGAAAACCCTCAACAAAAAAACACACTTACAATGCGTTATCGAGCACAATGGACAGTCAACTCAAAAGTCAACTTGTGATCAAAAATCAATGAACAGAGAATTTTTTAGTGGAATTGAAGATAGGGAAGAGGTGTTCGGCGAGTGTAGGAGGTCTTGGGCTGTTCAATTTATAGTGTATCAGCTTGGTGTTCGATTTGGCAATTGCTTGACCAAGCATTAACGTCTACGCGTGATTGGCCTCTCGTATGGAATGTTTTGATTGCGTTTGTTAGCATTTAATACGCGTAATACTCGTCATTTACATCTCACAAGAAATCAGTCAATCATTTCCAATAATAAGGTTGATCTAAAGTCTTTGGTGGTTGTTTTTGGTTCGGCTGAGTAGCAGCGAAGAGAAAGAATGCAGCAGACAAGGTCCCGATTTGTATTTAAATAATTAGTGGTCTGGGATAGAAACAAGAGATTGGTGTGGAGCAGGTGGGGTAGCGCGTGTGTGTGTGAGGAGGTGGTCTCCTGTTCGATTCGTGGCATAAACACTTTTTGTTTTTGTTTTTTTAAAACGCAGTAAAGGGGAGGGGCTGTTGGGCCGGCCTGATGGGCCTAGTGTTGGGCTGCAGGCTTCCAAAAGAAGGGGGGAATTGGGCTTACAGGTTTGGGTTATGGACTTTAATTGAGTCAAGATGGTTGCAAGGTTTGTTAAATTAACTCCATTTTTTTTTAAACAAAATCTGATTTTTTTTAATTGTTATTATTATTATTATTATTATTACACTTATATATATATACATATATATATATATATATAAGTTGTGTGGTTGGAAAAATAAGACTTAGGCACTTTAAATACGTATTAAAATTTGCAAATTTTTGCGATGTTACAGTCTCCCCTACTTTTAGGAACTTCGTCCCGAAGTTAAGAGAAACACTAGGTTTGCAATTGGTCAACTACCGGAAACCTTAATAAAATTTCACACTACCTTAACGTACCTGTAAATTCGTGATTACGTTCCGGACCGTAATTACCAATTTACCTTACATTAGGGTTTTGCGTCCTTTTATGACTTTACCGATTGTTGAGTAGGTCTGATAGTCTCCACCAGTCGTTGAGCAGGTTGTAGGGCCTCTCCCGACTGTTGGAAAGACATGATGACCTCCACCAATCGTTGAGTAGGTTGTTTGGTAGTCAACTAATTGTTGTACAAGTAAGCACGCATGATCATAGATATAGCAATTAGTTCATATTAAAGCAAACATGCACACAGATGTTATAATAATACTTGAATTTATTACTTGAATCCAAAAAGTGTTAATACATAGAATAAAAGCAAACAACGTTCGAATGGTGGGACTTACTGTTAAGTAGCTGGAGGGTCTTGATCTCGGTTTAGTTTAGGGCATCGGTTACGGTAGTGATTTGGGTCCCCACATTCATAGCATTGACCATAGTTGTATCGATTAGGATTATCAGCCTGAGCAGGGTTGGTGGGTTGATTGGAATTAGGGTTTGGGGTCTCGCGACATGTGTTGACCAGATGGCCATACCTACCACAATTGGTGCACACGCGACATGCTGAAACAGTGGGATGATGTCGATTGCATGTGTTACACAATGGAAAGTTTCTTGTATAAGGTTTCTTGTTAGAGGCTTGTGTAGTGAGGTTTACATTAGGATTCCTGGTCTTACGCTTCTGGTTCTTGGTAGTTACCGCGGCCACAATACTTGTTTTCTCGCTTTTCCGAACTAAGGTTCCGTTCTTTATGTGATTTCCATTGCCATTTCCATTTCCATTTCCATTGCCGTTCCCATTCATTGGGATGACTTGAGTCAACAAGTTAGAAACCAGAGTTGTGATTTGTTGTGCCAATTGTTGAGAAATAATCGTAGCTAGTTGGGCGTCACCTCCATTGTTGTGGTTAGTGTTGTGGTTGTGGTTGCTGCTCTCTTCTACATGATTGTCATCACTGTTAATGCGAGTGCTGTGGCATGGAGACATGATCTGTAAGGGATACAATGAAGTCTCAATGAGGCATGAAATGAATGAGGTAATATAAGGAATGTAATCATTTATTCATTAATTAAAACGAATAAACGAAAACGTTGACTTATCAAAGATTCTAGATTCTAATAACATATGAAGACATGCTTTAGCCTATAAGTGAACACTCATCCCGAGAATTCCCAGGTAGGCATCCGGGTCCCTCGTCTGATTGGGATATATGCGCAATGCCAGCCTAGACAGAAGACTCAGAATACAGGCGTTCACCCTTCCAGATTGCACGTGTTCGTTATTAAGATCTAGAACTTCGACGAGATCTCAAGGGGGTTCAGGTTAAACCTGAGGAATTTGTCTTAAGAGTAGATCCACTGATGGAGAGCAATCTTCTTGTAGGAATGAAAGTAGGGATAAGAAGTAGGAGGGAGATAGAGAATAGCAAGCAAAAGAAGCAAGTACTTGTTAAATCCTATGGTTATAGACTAGATTATTTTTCTAATAACCTAATTCCCTATAACCATGGCTCTGATACCAATCTGTAACACCCCAACCGATGGCGGAAACATCGGGATGTCACGTATTGATGATTGTTCATTAGCTCATGGTGAATAATAAATTTCATTAAATGATTTAGATAAATTACATACAATTGTTCTAGAATTTGTACATCAAATTGAATAAAACTATACACATATCTTCAAGCATCGATTCAAATCCTCAAGCAAATAGAACCTGAAACATGTTAAGTTGAAAATGTTTTTGGGTCAACAAAAGTTGGTGAGAATTACATAGGTTTTTGATAATTGAATAAAAATGTTGTGCAATTCATGTGTCATGTCAATCTAGTCCATATGTGAGAACATACTAGAAATAAATCGAGTGCATAACCAACCCTGATGACTGTTATAATATGATACATACCATACGCTCATGGTCCACTTGAATATGTTATACGATAACAAACACCCACGCTACCTTTGTAGGAGGCACGTATCCGGGTGGGATTGTCAGTCCAATAGATCTATCAATGTATACCGTCGGCTTGTACGGAGTTAATGATTATGCTAGAATGGTGCTTACTCTAATCATGCTCAAGACATAATGCAACATAGAAAACACATAGACACATTGATGATTGAATTGCAATGATGATATTATAACATGTTTCACCCCAAAAATGGTGATAAATAAAAGGGGCTATGTAAAACTCACCTTGGTAAAATGTTATATCTTGTTGAAAAATAGTGTGTTGTCCAAATGTGTCAAGTATCACCCTATAATAAGGTAATAAATATGTCTAAGTCTATCTAGTATACAAATGTATATGTTCTAGGGCTTCGAATTTGGGATAAACGCTCGTTTGATTATTATTAAAAATATTCGCCAATGAGAGAAATTTAGTAAATAAATAACCAAAAATCTTATTATGAAATTTAAATTTAATATGGTCACAACAATGAGTTTAAAGTATAAAAATAATTTTTACAAAATTATTTTCTTTAAAATAGAATATTAATTCTATTTATAACAAATTGTCAAAATCCAACTTTAATATATAAAAATATTAAAATTAAATAATTTTTAGTTTAAAATTCATATTCCTGTTCTAAATGATCAGAAATAATTTGTATAAAATTTTGGTGCAAAAATACTAGAAATTGGATTTATTATGATTTAATTATGATTAAAACTAACAAAAATTGATTAAAAATATTAAATAAACGGTTTTTCTGAAATAAAAATCATTTCAGAAAAGTTTATTGTTATAAAAACTTAGAATAATTTTTGTGGAATTTTATAAGTTCGTTTTGATATTTTTATAGAATTTTATAAATAAAATGGAATAAACTTGATTTATTTATTATATATATTAAATAAATAAATTTTTGAAAAATAAAAATTGTAAGTTAAACTTTTTCATTAGATTAACTTAAAATAATTTTTATAGGATTTATAAAGTGGTTGTCGTATTTTAAAACTAATTTTTAAAATACTATTAATTATATATATATATATATATATAAGCTTGAATGTAAAAGAAAGAAAAAAAAGAGACAAAACATGCTGTTGCTAAGGATCGAACTCGCGTGGGCTGTTTTAAAGGCAGCAGACACAACCACTTGGTCCAGACCAGTGGTTGTGTTTTGCTTCAGCCCATTTAATCTATATATCATGTTAAAAATCGTGTTCTTCCCCAATTTAATAAGAACAAACCCTAGATTCTGCAATCGATCGAACCACACAACATTAACCCAATTAATCATGGGGTTAATGTTGTATAAGCTCCGATTAATGAAAACCCTCAACAAAAAAACACACTTACAATGCGTTATCGAGCACAATGGACAGTCAACTCAAAAGTCAACTTGTGATCAAAAATCAATGAACAGAGAATTTTTTAGTGGAATTGAAGATAGGGAAGAGGTGTTCGGCGAGTGTAGGAGGTCTTGGGCTGTTCAATTTATAGTGTATCAGCTTGGTGTTCGATTTGGCAATTGCTTGACCAAGCATTAACGTCTACGCGTGATTGGCCTCTCGTATGGAATGTTTTGATTGCGTTTGTTAGCATTTAATACGCGTAATACTCGTCATTTACATCTCACAAGAAATCAGTCAATCATTTCCAATAATAAGGTTGATCTAAAGTCTTTGGTGGTTGTTTTTGGTTCGGCTGAGTAGCAGCGAAGAGAAAGAATGCAGCAGACAAGGTCCCGATTTGTATTTAAATAATTAGTGGTCTGGGATAGAAACAAGAGATTGGTGTGGAGCAGGTGGGGTAGCGCGTGTGTGTGTGAGGAGGTGGTCTCCTGTTCGATTCGTGGCATAAACACTTTTTGTTTTTGTTTTTTTAAAACGCAGTAAAGGGGAGGGGCTGTTGGGCCGGCCTGATGGGCCTAGTGTTGGGCTGCAGGCTTCCAAAAGAAGGGGGGAATTGGGCTTACAGGTTTGGGTTATGGACTTTAATTGAGTCAAGATGGTTGCAAGGTTTGTTAAATTAACTCCATTTTTTTTTAAACAAAATCTGATTTTTTTTAATTGTTATTATTATTATTATTATTATTACACTTATATATATATACATATATATATATATATATAAGTTGTGTGGTTGGAAAAATAAGACTTAGGCACTTTAAATACGTATTAAAATTTGCAAATTTTTGCGATGTTACAGTCTCCCCTACTTTTAGGAACTTCGTCCCGAAGTTAAGAGAAACACTAGGTTTGCAATTGGTCAACTACCGGAAACCTTAATAAAATTTCACACTACCTTAACGTACCTGTAAATTCGTGATTACGTTCCGGACCGTAATTACCAATTTACCTTACATTAGGGTTTTGCGTCCTTTTATGACTTTACCGATTGTTGAGTAGGTCTGATAGTCTCCACCAGTCGTTGAGCAGGTTGTAGGGCCTCTCCCGACTGTTGGAAAGACATGATGACCTCCACCAATCGTTGAGTAGGTTGTTTGGTAGTCAACTAATTGTTGTACAAGTAAGCACGCATGATCATAGATATAGCAATTAGTTCATATTAAAGCAAACATGCACACAGATGTTATAATAATACTTGAATTTATTACTTGAATCCAAAAAGTGTTAATACATAGAATAAAAGCAAACAACGTTCGAATGGTGGGACTTACTGTTAAGTAGCTGGAGGGTCTTGATCTCGGTTTAGTTTAGGGCATCGGTTACGGTAGTGATTTGGGTCCCCACATTCATAGCATTGACCATAGTTGTATCGATTAGGATTATCAGCCTGAGCAGGGTTGGTGGGTTGATTGGAATTAGGGTTTGGGGTCTCGCGACATGTGTTGACCAGATGGCCATACCTACCACAATTGGTGCACACGCGACATGCTGAAACAGTGGGATGATGTCGATTGCATGTGTTACACAATGGAAAGTTTCTTGTATAAGGTTTCTTGTTAGAGGCTTGTGTAGTGAGGTTTACATTAGGATTCCTGGTCTTACGCTTCTGGTTCTTGGTAGTTACCGCGGCCACAATACTTGTTTTCTCGCTTTTCCGAACTAAGGTTCCGTTCTTTATGTGATTTCCATTGCCATTTCCATTTCCATTTCCATTGCCGTTCCCATTCATTGGGATGACTTGAGTCAACAAGTTAGAAACCAGAGTTGTGATTTGTTGTGCCAATTGTTGAGAAATAATCGTAGCTAGTTGGGCGTCACCTCCATTGTTGTGGTTAGTGTTGTGGTTGTGGTTGCTGCTCTCTTCTACATGATTGTCATCACTGTTAATGCGAGTGCTGTGGCATGGAGACATGATCTGTAAGGGATACAATGAAGTCTCAATGAGGCATGAAATGAATGAGGTAATATAAGGAATGTAATCATTTATTCATTAATTAAAACGAATAAACGAAAACGTTGACTTATCAAAGATTCTAGATTCTAATAACATATGAAGACATGCTTTAGCCTATAAGTGAACACTCATCCCGAGAATTCCCAGGTAGGCATCCGGGTCCCTCGTCTGATTGGGATATATGCGCAATGCCAGCCTAGACAGAAGACTCAGAATACAGGCGTTCACCCTTCCAGATTGCACGTGTTCGTTATTAAGATCTAGAACTTCGACGAGATCTCAAGGGGGTTCAGGTTAAACCTGAGGAATTTGTCTTAAGAGTAGATCCACTGATGGAGAGCAATCTTCTTGTAGGAATGAAAGTAGGGATAAGAAGTAGGAGGGAGATAGAGAATAGCAAGCAAAAGAAGCAAGTACTTGTTAAATCCTATGGTTATAGACTAGATTATTTTTCTAATAACCTAATTCCCTATAACCATGGCTCTGATACCAATCTGTAACACCCCAACCGATGGCGGAAACATCGGGATGTCACGTATTGATGATTGTTCATTAGCTCATGGTGAATAATAAATTTCATTAAATGATTTAGATAAATTACATACAATTGTTCTAGAATTTGTACATCAAATTGAATAAAACTATACACATATCTTCAAGCATCGATTCAAATCCTCAAGCAAATAGAACCTGAAACATGTTAAGTTGAAAATGTTTTTGGGTCAACAAAAGTTGGTGAGAATTACATAGGTTTTTGATAATTGAATAAAAATGTTGTGCAATTCATGTGTCATGTCAATCTAGTCCATATGTGAGAACATACTAGAAATAAATCGAGTGCATAACCAACCCTGATGACTGTTATAATATGATACATACCATACGCTCATGGTCCACTTGAATATGTTATACGATAACAAACACCCACGCTACCTTTGTAGGAGGCACGTATCCGGGTGGGATTGTCAGTCCAATAGATCTATCAATGTATACCGTCGGCTTGTACGGAGTTAATGATTATGCTAGAATGGTGCTTACTCTAATCATGCTCAAGACATAATGCAACATAGAAAACACATAGACACATTGATGATTGAATTGCAATGATGATATTATAACATGTTTCACCCCAAAAATGGTGATAAATAAAAGGGGCTATGTAAAACTCACCTTGGTAAAATGTTATATCTTGTTGAAAAATAGTGTGTTGTCCAAATGTGTCAAGTATCACCCTATAATAAGGTAATAAATATGTCTAAGTCTATCTAGTATACAAATGTATATGTTCTAGGGCTTCGAATTTGGGATAAACGCTCGTTTGATTATTATTAAAAATATTCGCCAATGAGAGAAATTTAGTAAATAAATAACCAAAAATCTTATTATGAAATTTAAATTTAATATGGTCACAACAATGAGTTTAAAGTATAAAAATAATTTTTACAAAATTATTTTCTTTAAAATAGAATATTAATTCTATTTATAACAAATTGTCAAAATCCAACTTTAATATATAAAAATATTAAAATTAAATAATTTTTAGTTTAAAATTCATATTCCTGTTCTAAATGATCAGAAATAATTTGTATAAAATTTTGGTGCAAAAATACTAGAAATTGGATTTATTATGATTTAATTATGATTAAAACTAACAAAAATTGATTAAAAATATTAAATAAACGGTTTTTCTGAAATAAAAATCATTTCAGAAAAGTTTATTGTTATAAAAACTTAGAATAATTTTTGTGGAATTTTATAAGTTCGTTTTGATATTTTTATAGAATTTTATAAATAAAATGGAATAAACTTGATTTATTTATTATATATATTAAATAAATAAATTTTTGAAAAATAAAAATTGTAAGTTAAACTTTTTCATTAGATTAACTTAAAATAATTTTTATAGGATTTATAAAGTGGTTGTCGTATTTTAAAACTAATTTTTAAAATACTATTAATTATATATATATATATATATATAAGCTTGAATGTAAAAGAAAGAAAAAAAAGAGACAAAACATGCTGTTGCTAAGGATCGAACTCGCGTGGGCTGTTTTAAAGGCAGCAGACACAACCACTTGGTCCAGACCAGTGGTTGTGTTTTGCTTCAGCCCATTTAATCTATATATCATGTTAAAAATCGTGTTCTTCCCCAATTTAATAAGAACAAACCCTAGATTCTGCAATCGATCGAACCACACAACATTAACCCAATTAATCATGGGGTTAATGTTGTATAAGCTCCGATTAATGAAAACCCTCAACAAAAAAACACACTTACAATGCGTTATCGAGCACAATGGACAGTCAACTCAAAAGTCAACTTGTGATCAAAAATCAATGAACAGAGAATTTTTTAGTGGAATTGAAGATAGGGAAGAGGTGTTCGGCGAGTGTAGGAGGTCTTGGGCTGTTCAATTTATAGTGTATCAGCTTGGTGTTCGATTTGGCAATTGCTTGACCAAGCATTAACGTCTACGCGTGATTGGCCTCTCGTATGGAATGTTTTGATTGCGTTTGTTAGCATTTAATACGCGTAATACTCGTCATTTACATCTCACAAGAAATTAGTCAATCATTTCCAATAATAAGGTTGATCTAAAGTCTTTGGTGGTTGTTTTTGGTTCGGCTGAGTAGCAGCGAAGAGAAAGAATGCAGCAGACAAGGTCCCGATTTGTATTTAAATAATTAGTGGTCTGGGATAGAAACAAGAGATTGGTGTGGAGCAGGTGGGGTAGCGCGTGTGTGTGTGAGGAGGTGGTCTCCTGTTCGATTCGTGGCATAAACACTTTTTGTTTTTGTTTTTTTAAAACGCAGTAAAGGGGAGGGGCTGTTGGGCCGGCCTGATGGGCCTAGTGTTGGGCTGCAGGCTTCCAAAAGAAGGGGGGAATTGGGCTTACAGGTTTGGGTTATGGACTTTAATTGAGTCAAGATGGTTGCAAGGTTTGTTAAATTAACTCCATTTTTTTTTAAACAAAATCTGATTTTTTTTAATTGTTATTATTATTATTATTATTATTATTATTACACTTATATATATATACATATATATATATAAGTTGTGTGGTTGGAAAAATAAGACTTAGGCACTTTAAATACGTATTAAAATTTGCAAATTTTTGCGATGTTACAGTCTCCCCTACTTTTAGGAACTTCGTCCCGAAGTTAAGAGAAACACTAGGTTTGCAATTGGTCAACTACCGGAAACCTTAATAAAATTTCACACTACCTTAACGTACCTGTAAATTCGTGATTACGTTCCGGACCGTAATTACCAATTTACCTTACATTAGGGTTTTGCGTCCTTTTATGACTTTACCGATTGTTGAGTAGGTCTGATAGTCTCCACCAGTCGTTGAGCAGGTTGTAGGGCCTCTCCCGACTGTTGGAAAGACATGATGACCTCCACCAATCGTTGAGTAGGTTGTTTGGTAGTCAACTAATTGTTGTACAAGTAAGCACGCATGATCATAGATATAGCAATTAGTTCATATTAAAGCAAACATGCACACAGATGTTATAATAATACTTGAATTTATTACTTGAATCCAAAAAGTGTTAATACATAGAATAAAAGCAAACAACGTTCGAATGGTGGGACTTACTGTTAAGTAGCTGGAGGGTCTTGATCTCGGTTTAGTTTAGGGCATCGGTTACGGTAGTGATTTGGGTCCCCACATTCATAGCATTGACCATAGTTGTATCGATTAGGATTATCAGCCTGAGCAGGGTTGGTGGGTTGATTGGAATTAGGGTTTGGGGTCTCGCGACATGTGTTGACCAGATGGCCATACCTACCACAATTGGTGCACACGCGACATGCTGAAACAGTGGGATGATGTCGATTGCATGTGTTACACAATGGAAAGTTTCTTGTATAAGGTTTCTTGTTAGAGGCTTGTGTAGTGAGGTTTACATTAGGATTCCTGGTCTTACGCTTCTGGTTCTTGGTAGTTACCGCGGCCACAATACTTGTTTTCTCGCTTTTCCGAACTAAGGTTCCGTTCTTTATGTGATTTCCATTGCCATTTCCATTTCCATTTCCATTGCCGTTCCCATTCATTGGGATGACTTGAGTCAACAAGTTAGAAACCAGAGTTGTGATTTGTTGTGCCAATTGTTGAGAAATAATCGTAGCTAGTTGGGCGTCACCTCCATTGTTGTGGTTAGTGTTGTGGTTGTGGTTGCTGCTCTCTTCTACATGATTGTCATCACTGTTAATGCGAGTGCTGTGGCATGGAGACATGATCTGTAAGGGATACAATGAAGTCTCAATGAGGCATGAAATGAATGAGGTAATATAAGGAATGTAATCATTTATTCATTAATTAAAACGAATAAACGAAAACGTTGACTTATCAAAGATTCTAGATTCTAATAACATATGAAGACATGCTTTAGCCTATAAGTGAACACTCATCCCGAGAATTCCCAGGTAGGCATCCGGGTCCCTCGTCTGATTGGGATATATGCGCAATGCCAGCCTAGACAGAAGACTCAGAATACAGGCGTTCACCCTTCCAGATTGCACGTGTTCGTTATTAAGATCTAGAACTTCGACGAGATCTCAAGGGGGTTCAGGTTAAACCTGAGGAATTTGTCTTAAGAGTAGATCCACTGATGGAGAGCAATCTTCTTGTAGGAATGAAAGTAGGGATAAGAAGTAGGAGGGAGATAGAGAATAGCAAGCAAAAGAAGCAAGTACTTGTTAAATCCTATGGTTATAGACTAGATTATTTTTCTAATAACCTAATTCCCTATAACCATGGCTCTGATACCAATCTGTAACACCCCAACCGATGGCGGAAACATCGGGATGTCACGTATTGATGATTGTTCATTAGCTCATGGTGAATAATAAATTTCATTAAATGATTTAGATAAATTACATACAATTGTTCTAGAATTTGTACATCAAATTGAATAAAACTATACACATATCTTCAAGCATCGATTCAAATCCTCAAGCAAATAGAACCTGAAACATGTTAAGTTGAAAATGTTTTTGGGTCAACAAAAGTTGGTGAGAATTACATAGGTTTTTGATAATTGAATAAAAATGTTGTGCAATTCATGTGTCATGTCAATCTAGTCCATATGTGAGAACATACTAGAAATAAATCGAGTGCATAACCAACCCTGATGACTGTTATAATATGATACATACCATACGCTCATGGTCCACTTGAATATGTTATACGATAACAAACACCCACGCTACCTTTGTAGGAGGCACGTATCCGGGTGGGATTGTCAGTCCAATAGATCTATCAATGTATACCGTCGGCTTGTACGGAGTTAATGATTATGCTAGAATGGTGCTTACTCTAATCATGCTCAAGACATAATGCAACATAGAAAACACATAGACACATTGATGATTGAATTGCAATGATGATATTATAACATGTTTCACCCCAAAAATGGTGATAAATAAAAGGGGCTATGTAAAACTCACCTTGGTAAAATGTTATATCTTGTTGAAAAATAGTGTGTTGTCCAAATGTGTCAAGTATCACCCTATAATAAGGTAATAAATATGTCTAAGTCTATCTAGTATACAAATGTATATGTTCTAGGGCTTCGAATTTGGGATAAACGCTCGTTTGATTATTATTAAAAATATTCGCCAATGAGAGAAATTTAGTAAATAAATAACCAAAAATCTTATTATGAAATTTAAATTTAATATGGTCACAACAATGAGTTTAAAGTATAAAAATAATTTTTACAAAATTATTTTCTTTAAAATAGAATATTAATTCTATTTATAACAAATTGTCAAAATCCAACTTTAATATATAAAAATATTAAAATTAAATAATTTTTAGTTTAAAATTCATATTCCTGTTCTAAATGATCAGAAATAATTTGTATAAAATTTTGGTGCAAAAATACTAGAAATTGGATTTATTATGATTTAATTATGATTAAAACTAACAAAAATTGATTAAAAATATTAAATAAACGGTTTTTCTGAAATAAAAATCATTTCAGAAAAGTTTATTGTTATAAAAACTTAGAATAATTTTTGTGGAATTTTATAAGTTCGTTTTGATATTTTTATAGAATTTATAAATAAAATGGAATAAACTTGATTTATTTATTATATATATTAAATAAATAAATTTTTGAAAACTAAAAATTGTAAGTTAAACTTTTTCATTAGATTAACTTAAAATAATTTTTATAGGATTTATAAAGTGGTTGTCGTATTTTAAAACTAATTTTTAAAATACTATTAATTATATATATATATATATATATATATATATAAGCTTGAATGTAAAAGAAAGAAAAAAAAAGAGACAAAACATGCTGTTGCTAAGGATCGAACTCGCGTGGGCTGTTTTAAAGGCAGCAGACACAACCACTTGGTCCAGACCAGTGGTTGTGTTTTGCTTCAGCCCATTTAATCTATATATCATGTTAAAAATCGTGTTCTTCCCCAATTTAATAAGAACAAACCCTAGATTCTGCAATCGATCGAACCACACAACATTAACCCAATTAATCATGGGGTTAATGTTGTATAAGCTCCGATTAATGAAAACCCTCAACAAAAAAACACACTTACAATGCGTTATCGAGCACAATGGACAGTCAACTCAAAAGTCAACTTGTGATCAAAAATCAATGAACAGAGAATTTTTTAGTGGAATTGAAGATAGGGAAGAGGTGTTCGGCGAGTGTAGGAGGTCTTGGGCTGTTCAATTTATAGTGTATCAGCTTGGTGTTCGATTTGGCAATTGCTTGACCAAGCATTAACGTCTACGCGTGATTGGCCTCTCGTATGGAATGTTTTGATTGCGTTTGTTAGCATTTAATACGCGTAATACTCGTCATTTACATCTCACAAGAAATCAGTCAATCATTTCCAATAATAAGGTTAATCTAAAGTCTTTGGTGGTTGTTTTTGGTTCGGCTGAGTAGCAGCGAAGAGAAAGAATGCAGCAGACAAGGTCCCGATTTGTATTTAAATAATTAGTGGTCTGGGATAGAAACAAGAGATTGGTGTGGAGCAGGTGGGGTAGCGCGTGTGTGTGTGAGGAGGTGGTCTCCGGTTCGATTCGTGGCATAAACACTTTTTGTTTTTGTTTTTTTAAAACGCAGTAAAGGGGAGGGGCTGTTGGGCCGGCCTGATGGGCCTAGTGTTGGGCTGCAGGCTTCCAAAAGAAGGGGGGAATTGGGCTTACAGGTTTGGGTTATGGACTTTAATTGAGTCAAGATGGTTGCAAGGTTTGTTAAATTAACTCCATTTTTTTTTTAAACAAAATCTGATTTTTTTTAATTGTTATTATTATTATTATTATTATTACACTTATATATATATACATATATATATATATATATATATATATATAAGTTGTGTGGTTGGAAAAATAAGACTTAGGCACTTTAAATATGTATTAAAATTTGCAAATTTTTGCGATGTTACATGAACAAGCGACAGGGTCGATAGGTCGAGCTTCTGAATGATTATGACTGTGCCATCAAGTATCATCCAGGGAAAGCTAACGTAGTAGCTGATGCCCTCAGTCGAAAGGAAACGAAACCTAAACGGGTGCAAGCCTTACAACTCACCATCCATTCTAATCTTCCTGATAAGATACGTGAAGCTCAGGGCGAGGCCTTGAAAGAAGAAAACATCGGGCTTGAAACATTACATGGTGCTGATAAGCACTTAGAACTAAAGACAGATGGTCTTCAATACTTTATGAATCAAGTCTGGATACCACGTTTTGGGGATCTCAGACAACTGGTGCTCGATGAAGCTCACACCTCTCGATATTCGGTACATCCTGGTTCGGACAAAATGTACCAAGATCTCAAAACTCTTTACTGGTGGCCAAACATGAAAGCTGAGATAACCACTTATGTTAGTAAGTGCTTGACTTATGCGAAGGTTAAGATTGAATATTAGAAACCTTCAGGCCTACTCCAGCAACCAGAAATCCCTATGTGGAAATGGGACGGAATCTCTCTGGATTTCATCACAAAGCTTCCTAGAACGGCAACTGGCCATAACATGATTTGGGTTATCGTGGATCGTTTAACCAAATCGGCACACTTTCTGGAAATAAAGGAAACGGACTCGCTGGAGAAACTAGTTAATCTCTACACCAAGGAGGTAGTCTCTAGGCATGGGGTGCCTACTTCTATTATATCTGATCTTGATGCACGATTCACTTCTCATTTTTGGACTACTCTCCAAAACGCTTTGGGAACTCGCTTAGATATGAGCACAGCCTATCACCCACAGACGGATGGACAGAGTGAACGTACCATCCAAACATTGGAAGATCTTCTACGAGCATGCGTGGTGGATTTTGGCAACAGTTAGGATAATTACTTGCCTTTGATTGAATTCTCGTATAACAACAGCTACCACACTTCGATACAGTGTGCGCCTTTTGAGGCACTTTATGGACGCAAGTGTAGGTCTCCCATCTGGTGGACTGAGGTTGGGGATAGCCAGCTAACAGGTCCCGAACCCGTGCACGAAACTTCTGAGAAGATAGTACAAATCAAAAACCGGATGGTTGCTACTCGAGATCGACAGAAAAGCTACGCTGATAAGCGTAGGAAACCTTTGAAGTTCCAGGTTGGGGACAAGGTTCTATTGAAGGTGTCACCTTGGAAGGGGGTGATACGCTTTGGAAAACGGGGAAAGTCGAACCCGCGATACGTTGGACCATTCGAGATTGTCGAAAGGATTGGTCCAGTAACTTACAGGTTGAGCCTGCATAATGAACTTAATGGGGTACACGATGTACACCACGTATCGAACATAAAGAAATGTTTATCGGATACAACACTGGTGGTGCCACTGGAGGATATCCAGGTGGACGATCAGCTACGGTTCGTGGAAGAACCGGTGGAGATTCTTGAGCAGGGCGTCAAGAAACTCAGACAGAGCATCATACCGACTATTAAGGTGCGATGGAATTCCCGTCTAGGACCGGAATACACGTGGGAACGCAGGGATCAAATGCGGTTTAAAAACCCACACCTCTTTTTTGAACCTGAACCTGAACATAGATCGAACGCTAAACATAAAGCAGCTCTTTCAAAGTGAATTTCGGGCCGAAATTCCTTTCAACTTGGGGATGATGTGACATCCGGGAACCAAGCACACACTTTTCTAGCTGGCTTTATTATTTACTTGCAGATTTCAGGACGAAATTCTTTTCAACTTGGGGATAATGTGATACCCCGCAATTTCAGGTTCTCACTTTAACTAAACTCTAGTTACATTCCTTGCATCCTACTTAACTAGGGTTAGCTAGATAGGACACACGCTGCACAGTTATAGGTTAATAACTGCATGAAGTGGTAATTCGGGGAATTACCATACTGTATACATGATTAGTGAACCTCGGACGTTGGTGAACAATGAAGTTAAATAATTGTGAATTAATTGATTGAGATTGATTGCAATTACGTGCTTTTATGATACTGTGTGAAACTATGTGCAAACTGTATGTAATTACGTGAACTTAAACCGAATATGTTAATAAACATCGTAACAGGTGGACCGGTAGGATGGTTGGGGTCTTAACACATGGGGTTACACTTATTATGGTCCAAAATAGCGAAAACATCGATGAAAACACGTTGTACAACGAAGCAGGTAACCCGACGCGGGCCAAAGAGCTGTGAGCGGCCGCTCACAGCCTTCGAGCGATCGCGCGCGGGCACCAGACTTCACCAAACCGCCTTAAACTACTATTTAAGCAACTTTAAGCCTCTTGTATCTCCTAAACTCAAACCCTAATCGCCCCCACTGCCCTATTTACGAAATATCAACCCCTTAAACACCTGCTAAGGCTTAAGAACATCGATCGGGAAGCTTGGAGAGCATTCGGTTGATTGTTTTGAAAGGCTTGCGGTATAATCTTCAATCTTTTGTATTTTAATCATCTTAAATATGTTATAAAACCTTATAACTAAGTTTGTCCAGGTCTGGAACCTTTTCATAAAGATTAAAACTTGAAGTTTATAAAGTTTGAATGGGTTAAACATAATCCTATGCGATTAGAAATTGATAGGTTGCATGATTATGCATGTTCTTGATGTTTTAGACTTCTAGGGTTTGTGAATGATGATGTTTGTGATGTATAATTAGGGTTTTGATCAGATGTAGTTCGTATTAATGTTGTATGATGATTATTAGGTGTTATTGATTGATAATATGCAACTAGGGTTTGATATAATTGATAATATTGCATGATTAGAATCTGGACAGAATTTGAATGTTGACTTGTAGGGTCTGTTTCGTGGCTTGAAATTAATTGTTTTGATCAATTCTTTGCATGAATAGATTGTACATGGTCTTAGCTTTTTAGAATGGTCAAAATCATCTGATTTGGATGTCGTTTGATATATTTTTGGAATTTTCTTTGATTAAAGGTCATGTCAGATTTTCGGATTAACAAACTGAGTCAACTTTAAACAATCATAACTCGAGTTTTACAAGGAATTAAGTTATGAAATTTGGACAGTAGGTTAACATTGGAATAACTTGGCTTTTCCAAGTGGATTCATCCCGTTTGGATGAATACACTTCATATGAATAACATTGGAAAATTTTGTGTTTGTGTGACTAATTGGAGTCCTATGTGGTATGTGTTTGATATATATTTGAATGGGCACTTATATGAGATGCATATGAAGTGTAAAACTAATGGTAACCAACATATTCACCAACGGGTCCGTAGGATTTACTTATGCATGTAGAATCACTAGGTGTCACTTACACGCTTTTGAACATTTAAACGTCTTGGACAAACGGATTATATGGTGTAATGGTATTACACATATACTCACTTAGTGACATATGTACTAGGGAGTCGGTAGCACACCCTACTTTGGAGTTGGATTTATTTGCTTGCATTCTAAGGTGAGTTTCACTACTCTTTTCTCAAAAGCATGCGTCTCGGGTTGAGACAACTTACTTAACATTTTCTAGTCCGGTTTGGGACTACTATTTTCTAGTCCGGTTTGGGACTACTTACACATCCCGGGTTGGGATGCTATGGATCCTTGTGTGGGTCGGTTTTTGACTCCTTGTGTGAGTCGGGTTTTACTAGTTCGCAAACTATGTCCTTGATGAACTAAACCAACTCTATCATCTGTAAGTCCTCACGTACCGAATGAGTTGCCGGGTTATGGCAAGCGGGTTATTAGTTGATAGTGCTATTAGGTCTTACAAACCTCACACCGGCTCGGGGAGCGCAGGTGTGAACTATAACTTAACGAACTTTATCATTGTGGATAGACAATGATGTCAGGCATGCGGCTCACATTTGTGGCTACACGTACATAGCAGTTCGGTATATTCGGTGTTAGTTATCATGAATGGGCTAGCTACCCTTGACATGCGACGAACTAGTGTTTACACGGTTCTTGGAACCAACTCAATTACTTGTTTACGTGGTTTTGGAAACCAGCGCAGTTACACACTCATCTACTTTACTTAGTGAACTCACCAACATTGTTTGTTGACCCACGATTTACATGCTTTTGCAGGTAGTTAGCTTCCGATGCCAGGATTAGAAAGCACTGCACACTTCACTGCATTTGGGGTCTTGGGCACACACCTAAATTACATATCATGCTTTTACATGTTCTTTCATGTAGTTTTAATTTGGGCGCGTTGTTTTGCGCATGGTTTTTAAAAGGTTTAAATTTGGTTTACGCTTCCGCAGCTTAACTAAACTTGGTTTTTGAAAGCGAACTAAATGGTTTAGGCATTTAGAGTTCGTTCATATGACTTATGGCTATGGAATCCTGATATGTCATGCGCCTCGCGGTATAAACCCCGCAGTGGAAATTTGAGGGTGTGAGACAATCTATATCTACTATTATTTGTTGGAGAATTAGTCAAATATACGAAGAACACGAAGAGAATATAGCTAACCATTCGCCATATCAATAGACTTTCAGGCTCTAGCAATTTATCCAATATATCTACAAGGATGATTAACATCACTTACATCTTAGTAAAGTTAACAGCCTCTTCTCATGCTGAAAATCAAAGTGACAAAAACTTAGACTCAACAATGCAATAAGATAATATTATAAAACGGATTCATCAATTCAATCGCAAATCAGGTCTGAAAACGGATTCATCATCATACGGATTTATCATCAAACAATCGCAAATCATGTCTGAAAACATAAAAAACTTAAAACACGTCTGAAAACATAGAAACTTAAAACATGTCTGAAAACATAACAATCTTATAACAGGTCTGAAAACGGATTCATCATAAAACTGATTCATCATAAAACAATCGCAAATCAGGTCTCAAAACATAACAATCTTAAATCGGGTCTGAAAACGGATTCATCATAAAAGGGATCGAAATAAATAAGAAACCAATACCATAAAATCATCAAATACAACGATCAATAACAAACCCTAACGAATCAAAACAAAAACAAATTAAAAGACGCTGATACTAAAATGAAAAACAAACTAACTTGTTTGACCATTCAAGACAAATAGGAATTTATGAAATCGATTGAACGACACAACTACTGAACAAAAACATCAAAGACAAAAGGGAAAAACGAAAATTAAACCTTGATTGTAGATCAGATGATTGGAGACCTAAGTTATAAACGTTTCTTCACTGATTAGCAGAGAACGATAGGAGATTTTGGATGATTTGCTTCAAATGATATAGATCGCCATTGATGGAATCGTTTGGTGAGCAGGGTCAAAGAAAACGATGAAAGTTAGGGTTAGGATTAGGGGCCGTTGTGGAGGATAGTATACGTGTATATGTGTTATATACCCGGGTCAAAACATCCGGGTTATAATATGGGTTTGGATAGTAGCTTGGTTGCTTGACATGTGTAATCTCATATTGAGGAGCTCTAGTATGGGGACAAGTGTCCTCCTAGCTACTCCTTTATTAGAAGAAGGAGATTCTTTCAATCGAAATTTTATGCGATACTTATATACTTACATGAACACATATTTGGTATGCATATTTTCTTTCCTGTTTTGAGCACAAACCTGTTATACTTTACATTATTTTGTTTTTCATCATGGCCAATGAACATACTAGTTGATAACTCACATGAGATCTAAGCCAGTGCCCACGTACGACTCAGGTTAGAGTATTTCTTTAATCTGAGGGGAACAGTGTAAACCTCGAGGTTTATCAATATGAGTGTTTAGAGCCAACGATGTGAACAGAAGTTACCGGTTAAGGGTGAACCCGAAAGGGAAGAACCTCTAACCATGTCTTATACTTACATGTTATCCTCATTACAGTTAAAGGGATAACCTGGAAGGGAAGGACCTCTAACCATGTCATGATTGAACATTATTTCATTACAGTAGCTATTTCATATGGGTTGCACGCATTTGTTTCTTGTATTATTTATGTTAGGGTTATGGAAAAGCATAGCACCCTAGTGTAAGGTAAATCGATGATTACGGTCCGGAACGCAATCATTGATTTACAGGTACATGGGGTGGTGTGTAATTCTATTTAGGCTGTTGGTAGACAATCAGTACGAGTCCAAAGTATCGGGAGCGTGGTGGGTTAGCTGCGGTACACCCTATTTATAAGCATAAACACTACTGCGGGAACGGACTAGGAGTTTGACCAAGAACCTACCCATTACTATCTCTTCATTAAATCGTTGACTAATAGCTAGAATTTTTGATAAGAACGTTCTTATGGGAGCTTCAATTAGTTTTGTTGGAGCCTACTTTTTTGACCACCTCTACTGAAAACCTTAAACCTTGTATACTCTTACACTTTCTATTAGTTGAAATCATGTTGCATGTACTTAATAAAGTTCAGTCAGAAACCTTTTAAAGTAGGGGAGACTGCTTCATTAGTACCTCTGCCCCTCACCAGTTACACATTCCCAAAGCCTTTCACATCTAAACTCTCAATTTCTTAATCCCGGGTCAACTGTCAAAGAGTTTGAAACTTTGTTTTGGATATTAAGCAGCTACTTTAATTACGACAAATCATGGCAACAATATTTTTCCTTAAACTAAATCTACTTGTCTTTTATTCAAACACTTTACAAGTCATAAGAACATCCACTTGAGAGGAATTTCGAGACGAAATTCTCTAAAATAGGGGAGACTGTGACAACCGTACCTTTCACTTTACACAAATACACGTGTTTAGCCCTTCACCTATTTTAAAAGTTCACTTTGAACTCTCGCATTTTAAAAGATTTAAAACCGCTAGAATAATAAGTAATCGATTTATTGTATTAGTTAAAGCGATCCTAATCCGTCGTATAATCAACCTATTTGTTGGCATTTATTCTAAACAATAATGAAAAAATAATAATACATACAATATAATTATTGTGTTAATAAGAAAAAAAAGAGCCATTCATAATTGTCGTTAGATGTTACCTTGTGAAAATTATAATAATAATAATAATAATGATAATAATAATAATAAATATATACATATTAAATGAAACTGTAACCGACTAGTAGCATTCAAAACAAGATACAAAACAGCTTTCTTTCTCCGTCAAGAGACCCGAAAAGTCCGGCGAATAATCCGTCACTCATCAAACACGTCTCCGACAATTAATTTTGAAACTTTCAATTATGGCACGTGCGTTTTCGAACCCCATAAATGGTAATGTCACAAAACGACTAAAGACAATTTATACATATTCCTCGTCTAATGCCGACAGAACACGCAAACTTTCGGACTTGACGAAACCCGACAAGCTCCAAACCAATCCCGAAATCTCCGCTATCGAGACCCAAATCAAGCAATGCGCGTTTTCATCTTTATACCTTCTCAAATCCAGTCGCAATCATCATTATGAGTCAAAGTTCGCAATCGTTTCAAAACCTTCTTCATCTAGGGTTGAAGCTCACAATCATATCACCCCTACACGATGTCTGAATAGCGACCATCACCTCCGCCACGCACGACTAAAACCTTCAACGCCATTTCAACCATTGTTCTCTATCGCAACAGCTTTTAACTATAGTTTTGCTTTCCGTCGTTCGATACCGCGACCGTCGTCTTTCAATCTTTATTCATAATGTATCGACAGTCACAAACTACCTTTGTAAGCTAAGGTTTATATGATGTCTAGGATTGTCGTTTAAAGCGCCACTCCAAGGTAATCACCGTTTCCTTTTATTATGTTACTACAAGATCATACACTAATGCTTTTGCCAATATTGTTAAACCAATATGATCTGAATTATAAATAAAAATAAACCACAATAACGGATTTTGTTTTAAATTTTCATATATGGCGCAAAGTCATTTAAAACTAGATGAATCTTTTTAAACGAATCATCTACGTAAAAGTAGTTTATGCAAACCAATTAGTGTTAGTATTACCTAATATAATATTCACAAATTTTGAAAAGTTACGTGATCAAAATATGTGATTTTCAGCAAGAATTAAATGGAACGTGTTACTATGAATTCTATTTAGCAAATTAAACTACAAAGTTTTGATCTAAATAAAACGTTGATTAAAATGTTAAAAAAATAACAACAGTAATAAAATTAATCAATTTTTTTTACGAACGCTATGACTATAAAGCGACATCTATAGACACTAAGAGGTTGTTTGGTTGATTAAGTGTTGAATGGTTAAGAGGTCTGAATGGTTAAGAGGTCTGTATGGTTAAGTGCTGAATCATTAAGTGGGACCTCTTAATGGTTAGTTTTCTTGTCCCACATTGGTATGAGAGTTTCATTAAGGTTCAGCCTAGTTCAGTGCTTAATGATTCAGTGCTTAATGGTTCAGCAACATCCCAAGTCTTAATGATTCAGCCTTAACCATTCATTTCAGAGGCTGAAACAAACGCGCTGAATGCTGAATCAATCAACACTGAATGGTTAAGAGCCTCATTAAGAGGCTACCAAACAGCCCCTAAATCATTATTCATAATTTACTTAGGTGCTAGCATAATTCATTGATTCTCGTTGATTTCTGCAAACTCATTGTCACAATCAAGGTGAGTATATTTTCCCCCTTTTTACTATTTACTCTTTTGGGGTGACTCATGTACCTATTAATCAAGTTTCTATTTCTTATACTTAATGCAACTCTCATGTGTGTTTGCCTTATGTGAATTTGTTTGTATGCTTAGTCAAAATCATTAACCGCTAGACGACCTAGCATTTCAATGAATAATACTATGGTATACCCCCTTGAGACTCTGTTGAGAGAATCTTAGTCATTGTCTTGTTAATTCATTATTCAAATTGTTAGTCATGTGTTAGTCATTATTCATAGGATTGGTTTTGACTGATACTACTTATTACATATTTGCAAATGGCACCGCTCATGAATTGCTAAACACTTTTCTTACTATATATATTTAAACAGAGTATGCTCAACAATACAATTTTTGTATTGACCAAATCATTTTGTACATGTTTCAGGTTGTTTTGAGATGCATCCTTTAAGCTTTCGGATTTATATTTAGATTTTGATTCATTGTATTTTAATTTAGTTGGCATTTAGAATCGTTGTATTTCATTTAAATGTAATAAAATATTTAATCAATGTATTCAGAGTTACACTTTAGTACCATGAGCTATTGAACAATCGTCACTACGTGACACCTCGATGTTTCCGCCATCGGTTGGGGTGTTACATCAATCTCCAATATAGTATCAGAGCAGGCTACTATCCTGCTCGGAAGAAGAACAGCCAAAAAAAATTGATCACGTTTTGGTGTTTTGGTGAAAGAAAGAAGTTGATCTATATCAATTAAAAAAACAAAGGTACGTGAGGAGACAGTAAAAAAGAAGCACAAGTGGGAAGGAGATGAATCTTGTTAGCGTGGGGAGTATTAAAAAAAAAAGTCGGGTTCAAAATTTTTGAACCCGCAAAAACAAAAAGAAAGTCGGGTGCTTTGAACCCACAAAAAAGGAAGTCGGGTTCTAATCTTGAACTCGAAAGAAAAAGAAAAGTCGGGGTCTTTGAGCCCGCAAAAAAAAATCAGGTTTGTTGAGCCCACGAGAAAAAAAGTCGGGTTTGTTGAACCCGTAAGAAAAGAAAAGTCAGGTTTTTAAAACCTACAAAAAAAAATCGGGTTCCTTAAACCTGCAAGAAGAAAAGTTGGGTTTTTTAAAACCCGCAAAAGAAGAGAAGTCGGGTTCTTGAAACCCGCAAGAAGAGATAAGTCGGGTCCTTTGAGCCCGCAAGAAAAGAAAAAGTGGAGTTATTTGGACTCGCGAGAAAAAAAAGTCGGGTTCTTTGAACCCGCGAGAAAGAAAAGTTGGGTTCTTTTTGAACTCGCAAGAAGAAAAGTCGGGTTTTCTTAACTCGCGTTAAGAAAAGTCAGGTTTTCTTAATTCGCAAGAAGACAAGTCGGGTTATTTAAACCCGCATGAAAAGAAAACACTCCATCTTGAGGGGGAGTGTTCGAAAAGGACGAAATATTACTTGGCAAGTTGGGCGTTATTGACATACACGCTCCAACTTGAGGGGGAGTATTGAAGATTATGACCACTTAACTAGTCAAATAGTCAAAGTGGACCTTATTATTATAGTCAAAGTCATCCTTACATTATGGCCCCCATGACTAGCTCTTTGTCTTATGCCTAGAGATTAGTCAATTCCAATTTTATGTATTTCCTTCATGTATTTATAGAGGAGGCTATCTCCTCATTTTAATGTACAAATATTACAGTAAAACATCTTTCTATCTCTACACTTCCCACAACCACTTTGCCATTTTGGATGTCAATTTCTAGAAACCGAGCAACCCTTAGCTGCATGGCTCACAAATAAACTAAACCAAATAAAAAATCACTTCCGCCTAGATTTCTATATGGTATCAGAGCAGGTTACTATCCTGCGCGAAAGAAAAAAAAAAGAAAAATAAATAAATAAATAAAAGGGAAATGCAAAAGCACGGGAAGATAAAGAAAAAAAAAAAAGAAAAAAAGAAGGGGCACAAGATGGAGAAGAATGAAGACAAAAAAAAAGACCAAAAAAAAGAAAAGTCGGGTTCAAATCTATGAGCCCGCAAGAAAAAAAGAGTCGAACTCTTTGAACCCACGAGAAGAAAAAGTCGGGTTCTTTGAGCCCGCGAGAAGAAGAAAAGTTGGGTTCTTTGAACCCACAAAAAGAAAAAGTCGGGTTTCTTTGAGCCCGCGAGAAGAAAAAGTCGGGTTCTTTGAGCCCGCAAGAAGAAAAGTCGGGTTCTTTGAACTCGCAAGAAGAAAAAAGTCGGGTTCTTTAAACCCGCAAGAAGAAAAAGTCAGGTTCCTTTGAGCCCGCAAGAAGAAAAGTTGAGTTCTTTGAACTCGCGAGAAAAAAAGTCGAGTTCTTTGAACTCGCAAGAAGAAAAGTCGGGTTCGTCGAACTCGAAGGAAGAAAAGTCAGGTTTTTTGACTTGCAAGAAGAAAAGTCGGGTTCCTTTGAGCCCACAAGAAGAAAAGTCGGGTCCAAATCTATGAGCCCGCATAAAAGAAAAAAAATACTCCAATTTGAAGAGGAGTGTTCAAAAAAAAATTACTTGGTAAGTTGGGCTTTATTGACATACACGCTCCAACTTGAGGGGGAGTATTGGAGATTATGACTTTGACTAGTCAAAGTCTTATAGTCAAAGTCATCCTTATTATATGTCTCAAAGACTAGCTCCTTGTTGTGTGCCCAAAAGACTAGATACTTTCTCATTCTATTTATTTCTTTCATGTATTTATAGAGGAGGTTATCTCATCATTTGAAAAAATCAAACATATTAATCTATCAAACATCTTTCATTTCTATTTCTATTTCTTATACAAATCCACAAGCCGGTTTGAGAGTCCATTACTTGAAACCGGGCCGCCCTTGGTGGCGGGGCTGAAACTAAACTCAACCCAAACACAAAATCGCTTCCGCATAAATGTTTATATTTTTGAAATATATAAAAAGTCATTTCCTCCCTGTCACAAGTGTGTGTTAGTGTGTGAAATTCTTGATTATCGGCACTCCTTTGAATCAATGATATTTTTTTTTGAACGGCCAAAAGCTATATATTTATATATACTAGTAGGAAACTCGCGCGATACAGCGGAGACGTAAATTTAAGACGCGGAACTCGTTTAAGTTATAAATAGTGAATGTTGTTGTCTAGCGCTATAAATGTTCGATGGTCGGGTCTAACCATTTTGAAAATTTAACATAGCATGACCAACATAATAAAATAAAAAATTATGTTTCATGTTAACTACTAAAGAGTTATTCGCCGTGAACTACAACTCTAATGCACAACAAGTTGTGATAAAAAAAACAATTAACGTAAGGGGAGAAATATCAAATATGATGCAACGTTATACATTTGATGTGAAAATGATTGTGAAAAAAAAAATGTAAAGTAGATTATATATCTAACCACTTCTCAATTAGCTCCGCTAAGAAACTGCTATTCCAAACAGTCTGAGTCAGCCTCAAATACAAACACACAAGTATTTTATTCTCAATAATAGTTGTTAATCATCATTACAAACCATTGTGCAGGATGCTTGGTTTCCAAAAGCATTAATAGGTAAAAAAAACGAAGAAGTCTAAAATTGAGGCGCAAAGCCCAAAACGTAAAAGCAGTGGACTATTTGTATCTGAGGCGCAATAGGTTATATAACATTTTTTTATCATCCCTTATATATCCAACAGGTTTTTAGCCTCCTTTACCAATAAATATTGCTAAAATGTTAGTAGTTAATAAGAATAAGGGGTCATTTCTGTAATAAATGATACATAGAGGGTAAAGTTGTAATAAGAAGTGGTAGTTATAGTTAGTTAATTGGGCGGGAACTGATGTATAAAAGGGGTATTGAATCATTGTAATAGTTAGCTATGAATTGAATGAAACCTTCTTCTCTGTGATTCTTTTCTATCATTTGTAGCCTAACAATTGGTATCAGAGCCATACCACCATAACGATCAACCGTTATTGTAATCCACCATTATCACAGCTTCAACTCACCGTTGTTGTTATCATTTTCTTTCGAATTCCTGTCTATCTTTCATCAATTCAATCATCTTCTTCTTCAATTCTTCAATCGAATCCTCAAATCTTCATTTTTTTAAACTACTCTGTTTTTCTTGAGTCCTGGATTAATCAGTTGTTTGATTACATCTTTCCATTGAAGATATCAATTCGTGATTCTTCAATTCATATAGATTGATCAATTGTGATTCGTCTATTCCTAAACAAATTTCAATCATGACATCAACTCGAAATCAAAATCTTGAACAAAAAATTCAAGAACACGACAATACCTTAAACCGATTGGAGACAGCAGCCGGTAAAAACCTGTCTGAAATTGAAGGGCTGAAATCTTTTGCAATGCAAAATGCTGAAAATCTGAGTGCAATAAAAACACAATTGGAAGCACAAATGAATGAACTGTTGAAAGCTGTTCAGAATCAAAATGCAACTAATAGCCGGTCTAATAATAATAGCCATAATGATAATAATAATAATATGGTTCAAGACAACATACAATCTGTTGGCATGAATCATACCACTCAAAATAGACATAATGATAATACTAATAATATAGTTCATAACAGTTCTCAATTGACTGGAATGAATTATAATCCACAAAATAACCGGTTAACAAAAATTGAATTCCCTAAGTTTGAAGGGGTGAATGTTGAAGGATGGCTTTGCAAAGTGGAACATTTCTTTGCAATTGACCAGACTCCTGAGTCTTTAAAGGTGAGACATGCAATTGTGCACATGTATGATATAGCCTTACTTTGGCATCAATCTTTTGTCCAATCAAGGGGAGGAAATATTGATACAGTCACTTGGCCAGAGTACAAGAATGCTGTTGTTGCAAGGTTTGGCTTATTACTCAATCAGGATGCAATGGGTGCATTGGCATCCATTAGACAAACAGGTACCCTGGATAAATTGAATCAAGAATTTGATTTAGCCTTGACAAGGGTTACTATTTGTGATGAGTATGCTGTTAGTCTGTACTTAAGAGCTTTAAAGCCTGAAATTGGGTATCAAGTGAGAATGTTAAGGCCCACAAACCTACCTGAAGCATATCTGCTAGCCAGAATGCAAGATGAGGCTTTACAAGCCATTCAACCTAAATCATCAAGAACCACTTATTCTTCCTATAATAATAATAATAATAATACCAAAGCCTTATCTGGGGCAAACACCAATAAACTCTCATTGTTACCTAGCCCCAAACCTGTAAGTGCTAGGAAGTGGACTTTAACTCACAAAGAAATTGAAGAAAAGAGGGCTAAAGGAGAGTGTTTCGGGTGCAATGAAAAGTATTCACAAGGACATGTTTGTAAGAACAAACAGTTATTCTCCATAGAGTTAGTTGGAATGGAGGATACATTAGAAAATGTTGAGGAAGAAGAGATAAATATGGCAGAAGTAATGGCACAACAGTTGCAAGAACCAAAGATATCTTTAAATGCCATGATGGGAGTGCCTTCATATTCTACCATGAGAATTAGAGGCTCTATTGGCACAAAAACTCTCCATATTTTGAGTGATTCAGGATCAACTCATAATTTTCTGAATGAACAGTTAGCCTTGAAAATGAATTGTCCTGTTAAATCTATCCCTGAAGTGAAGGTCACTGTGGCTGATGGAAAGCAGTTAAGTTGTACTAAGATGTGTCCTGATTTCCAATGGATGATGCAGGGAGTATGGTTTAAAGCTGATGTCATATTGGTCCCATTACCAAATTATGACATGGTTCTAGGAGTGCAGTGGTTACAAACATTGGATGACATTGTTTGGAATTTCAAGAAACTGACAATGAAATTCACCATTGGCACTAAGACAGTTGAATTAAAAGGCATTGAAGACACAAAAGTTTCTTTGTGTTCAGCAGAGAAAATGGAAGATCTAATTCAGAGATCTTGTGATATAGCTTCCATTCAATTGTTCAGTTTACAAGCCACAGGGGAAGACAAGTTTCAGCATAATGCTAGGGTACAGGAGGGCACTAAAAATCAAGAGATGGAAAATTTGTTAAAAGAATTTGATGATATTTTTGCTGTGCCAACTGAGTTACCTCCTACAAGGGATTGTGATCATAGAATATTCTTGAAGGATGAAGGAGTAACTATCAATCAGAGACCCTACAGATATCCAGCTGCCCAGAAGGATGTGCTTGAAAAGCTAACAAAAGAATTATTGGATTCTGGTGTGGTCAGAAATAGCAAAAGTTCTTTTGCTTCACCAGTTGTATTGGTCAAGAAGAAAGATGGGTCTTGGAGGTTCTGTGTGGATTATAGGCAGCTGAATGAAGCTACAATAAAAAACAGATTTCCAATACCCCTTATTGAGGAACTACTTGATGAGTTAGGGGGGGCAACTGTATTCTCAAAGCTGGACTTGAGGTCTGGATACCACCAAGTCAGAATGGATGAAAGGGATATCCACAAAACTGCTTTTAGAACCCATCAGGGTCTATTTGAGTTTATGGTGATGCCCTTTGGGCTGACAAATGCACCAGCAACATTTCAGGCTCTAATGAACTCTACTTTTCAGTCATTAATGAGGAAGACCACATTGGTTTTCTTTGATGACATACTTGTCTATAGTCCCAGTATGCAACAGCATGTGCATGATCTAAGACAGGTATTACTTTTATTAAGAGAACATTCTTTATTTGCAAAAAAATCGAAATGTTCTTTTGGAGGGGCAAATGTGGAATATCTGGGACATATTATTTCTGGAAATGGGGTACAAACTGATCCTCATAAAATAGAAGCCATTAAGGGATGGCCTATTCCTGTCAATCAAAAGCAATTAAGAGGTTTTCTTGGTTTAGCTGGGTACTACAGACGTTTCATCAGAAGTTTTGGAGTTATAGCCAAGCCCTTGACTGAATTGTTAAAGAAAGATGCATTCAGTTGGAATGATGATGCTCAGGCAGCTTTTATGCAACTCAAAGAGTCATTAACAACTGCTCCTGTTTTAGTACTGCCTGATTTCTCAAAAGTGTTTGTAGTTGAGACTGATGCATCATCTAAGGGCCTAGGAGCTGTATTAATGCAGGAGGGACACCCCTTAGCATTTCTCAGCAAGGCTTTATCTGTCAGGCAATATTCTTTATCTGTTTATGAAAAAGAATTATTGGCCATCATTATGGCAGTAAAGCAATGGCATCATTATCTGATTATAAAGAAATTTTTGATCAAGACTGATCATAAAAAGTCTCAAACACTTGTTATCTCAGAAGATTACAACTCCATTGCAGCAAACTTGGTTAGCTAAACTTATGGGCTATACTTATGAAATAGTCTATAAGCAAGGCAGTGAGAATCTTGTGGCTGATGGGTTGTCCAGAGTTTCTGATTTGGCCCTATTTGAAATGGGAATGAGCTCTATAGATCCTATTCTCTTAGACAAGATCAAGCAGGCTTGGATAACTGATAGTAAGCTGCAATCTATTATCCAAAGAATGGAACAGGGAGAAGATGTTCCTAAGGTGTCTTGGGATGGGACACTTCTTAAAAGGAAGAACAAACTATGGATTGCTAATGATGTTGCATTAAGAAAATTCATTATTGAATTGTTTCATAGTTCACCTGTTGGGGGTCATTCTGGATTCAAGCCTACATTGAAGAAGATTCAGTCTTTTTGCTATTGGAAGGGTTGTTCTAAAGAGGTATTTTCATTTGTCAAGAATTGTCATAACTGTCAACAAGCTAAATATGAACCAGTGGCTACACCTGGCCTGTTACAACCTCTTCCTATACCTACACATGTTTTCACAGATATTTCAATGGATTTTATATCTGGATTACCAAAGGCTCAAGGGAAGGATTCTATTTTGGTAGTGGTTGATAGACTCACTAAGTTTGGACATTTTATTCCATTAGCACATCCCTATTCTGCTCCTCAAATAGCTCAAGTTTTTTTGGATAATGTGTTTAAATTGCATGGGTGTCCTGTGAATATTGTGTCTGATAGGGATCCTTTATTCCTTAGTCAGTTTTGGAGGGAATTCATGAGGTTACAAGGTGTCTAATTGGCTTATTCCACTGCCTATCACCCACAAAGTGATGGTCAAACTGAAGTCCTAAACAGGTGTTTAGAATCTTATTTGAGGAGTATGTGTATGCATACTCCTAACCAATGGATTAAGTGGTTAAGCCTGGCAGAATGGTGGTACAACACCACTTATCACTCAGCCATCAAAAGTACCCCCTTTGAAGCCTTATATGGTTTTTCTCCTCCTTTACACCTTCCTTATGTGCCTAATGACACTTCAGTAGCTGCTGTGGAGGAGTTTCATAGGGATAGAGAAGTTATGATTCAGAAACTTAAAGATATACTAGTTCAATCTAGACACAGAATGAAACAAATTGCTGATAAATCAAGGACTGAAAGGTCATTTATAGCAGGGGATTGGGCTTATCTAAAGCTTAGACCTTTTGTGCAGACTTCCATGAGATCACAGAAATACTCCAAATTAGGGCCAAAGTATTTCGGCCCCTTTCTAATCTTGGAAAAAATTGGAAGTGTAGCATATAAATTGGACTTACCTGCTGATGCGCAGATACACAATGTGTTTCATGTGTCCTTGTTGAAGAAAGCTCATGGCAATCACACTCCAATTCTGTCTTTTCCAGTCGGACCTCGCTTTGTGTTGCAGCCAAGGGCTGTAATTGATAAAAGAATCGTCAGGCGAAATAATAGGATGGTTCAACAGGTTTTGGTTCATTGGCAAGACTTACCATTGACAGAAGCTACATGGGAATATGTTGATGATTTCCAGCTCAGATTTCCTGATTTCCATTCTTGAGGACAAGAATGTTGTTTGAGAGGGAGGATATGTTAGTAGTTAATAAGAATAAGGGGTCATTTCTGTAATAAATGATACATAGAGGGTAAAGTTGTAATAAGAAGTGGTAGTTATAGTTAGTTAATTGGGCGGGAACTGATGTATAAAAGGGGTATTGAATCATTGTAATAGTTAGCTATGAATTGAATGAAACCTTCTTCTCTGTGATTCTTTTCTATCATTTGTAGCCTAACATAAAATTAAGGTTTTTATATTGTTTAACCTACATGTACCACCCAAAGTATAACATTTTTCAGCATAAAAACACCCGGGGTACACGAGGCATGTCTAAGGCTTGAAAAACTCAAAAAAAAAAAAAAAATGCGCCTTTTTATGCTTCATGGAATCTGCCTAGACACTGGACAGTGAGCCTTACTGCGATGCGTGCTTTTTTAAACCAAGGAAAGATGTATAGTGTATAATAGTTCAAAATCAAATGATTGTAGGATATGTGTAAGGCTGCTGGTGAAAGACGGACTAATCATCAACCAACTATTCAAGTGAACTAATTTAGTTTCACAAGACACAACAATAACGTATAGTTTATTAATATAAATTAATTCAAATTCCATTGGTAATAATTCATTAAAAAAAGTTACATGAATTAATCTATTACTTGGTAATGGTTCTAGGTAACAAAAAGTTAATAAATGAATTAAATGTATTGAATGGTGCAATTGATTTGTATTAGTGACTTGTACATAAGGGCATAGATGGAAGAAAATGGTAAAAGTTAGAGATTTATGCATGAGACCTTTTGTATACCATCTTAAAATGATGGTGAAATTACCTTCTTACCCATCTCTTCTCCTTAATAAGGTAGTAGAGATAGACCCAGCAAGAAACTGGAGGGAGAAATTACAAACAACACAGAGAGCAAACAGCGAAAAAGAACACCAAAACTAAGAAGAACACCCCAAACTACAAGAGACCCATAACATCAAAGTTCTTCCAATTCTCCCAAGTGATGTTGGCTGGACCATTTCTATGCGTAATCCATAGAAAGCTATCTTCTTTAATCGTATTGACAGAAACTCTAACCGGGAGGAATCGACCATCAAACACCATTTTATTGCAAGCATCCCATATCCGCCACACCGTCGCCACGATCACGAGAAAAACTATTCTTTTCCATTTAATGCATCCCGGGCTGTTCCGAATCTTCTCCACGAAACCAGCAATCGTAAGTTCATCAGGAGGCCAAGGGATCTTTAACCAAACAAGAATGTTCCACCATATGCATCTAGCGAAAACACAACCCACGAACAAATGGTCGACATCTTCAACGCAATAGTTGGAAGAATTGTTCCTGATATTCTTGTGAATTAACTTATTCAATTATTTATCTTATTTATGGTCTACATCAACATCACCATGGCAAGCCTAGCCCAAGCTATGTGGAGCTCAACTACAAGTGTGTCCCCTTATTTTAATGTTGAAGACATTTCATTTCCAGCCCACAAAAGCTATTCACATGGATTTTATGAGCTTTCAGCTTCTCTAATTCGAACAATTGAACTACAATTTTATAGCTTGCAATTAACTCAAACCAAATAATATCTTTATTTAAAAACTATATATAATATAAAAGATGATAATAACCTTATCAAAAATGTGTATGATCACCAGCCATGTAATATGCTTTAGCAAAATTAGTCCATACACGAGCAGCTTTAGCTACATTAACTACCATATCTCTATCCAAAACAGCCCCATTGTATGTGCGCATCAAACCAAATAAGAAAAAAGGAATTCACAAAGGGAATTTGAAACATATAAACACTAACAGAACCAAATCGGTAAACGAAAGTCACCATAATGACAGGTTTGTGTTTTAATTATGATAACAAAAAACATTATCACACTGATAATCTAAATCTTTGAATAAAATGATTTAAAAGGTTATACGCACTAAAAATAGATTTTATCAGGCTCTCAACCTGCTTGACCCATTCCCTTTAGAGCACTTGTTACCCGAATTTTACTTCATTGATATCACTAGGCTACAAGTTGTTAGATCACTGTTAGTTGCCTTTCAAAAAAAAAAAAAAAAAAAAAAAAGGATCACTGTTAGTTTGATTTCATATACCATAACTAATATTGGAATTTTGATTTTGTCTACTTAAATATCTCAAACATGTAATTTAGGGTCATTATATGCTCTAAATCAAATGATTTACTCTTTGGGTATTAAGTAAACATTTCAGGAGATGGAACACAATAATCCAGCAAACAAAAATCCTGTATACGAACAAAAATAAAATCCCAGTAAAAACCCTAAATATTATGGTATCCGAAGTAAAAGCATTCAGTGACCCAACTTAGTTAAAATACGATTTTCATATACACATAAAGACTACAAATTGTGACTAAGTTGAAAAAAGAAATTTTAGGGTCCACCAATCACATACAATTTTTATTGCGTTATTATTGGGTGATGCTATCTAGACATCCCTAAAAAAACTCTAGACACCCCTAGGATGGGTCATTGAGGACGCAATGGGCCATTGAGGCCAAATCTGGGAAAAACGACGGGTCATTTAGGCCTCAACGACCCATCATTTTACAAAAAAAAAAGTGAAAGCAATGGCCCATTGAGGCCTCAACGACCCGTCATTTTACAAAAAAAAGTGAAAACGATGGCCCATTGAGGCATCAACGACCCGTCCTAGTACGAGGCCTCATTGCCAATGATTACCAATAATTGGCAAACCTTAACGGGTCGTTGAGGCCTCAATGGACCATCTTTTTTCCAATATTTGGCCCTTAATGGGTCGTTGAGGCCTCAATGAGCCGTTGAGGGGGTGTCCATGTCCTGTTTTTGGAACGCAATTAGGGTGGTCGGGGCGCCCTCAGAAACTTTGTTGAGCTCCATCCAATGGCGCCCTTTTCATGTCGTGTCAAATCCACACCTAAAATCATCAAAGTGTCTGTTTGCAGAGCCGTTAAGATTTTGAGGGAAGCCGAGGGGGGTGACGGCGGTGTTATCACATGGCAATCTAATTGCGCCCCCTTGCTGTGGAATCCCCCCTCCCAACTTATGGTTTTCAAAAAAAAAAAAAAAATAGTAAAAGAAGAAAAAGTAAAAAAAAAAATTGAACATTAATAGGATAGGTTGCGTTGGGGTGGGGTGGGGTGGGGTGGGGGTGGCCGGTGATACTTGGGACTCGAATCGATCGGAGAGGAATTGGATGTGGGAGTCTGATTTTTTGGTCCGATCACTGGAACTTTGAGTTTGGTGATCGCTTTCAAACGTGAAGTTGTAGTTTATTAAATAAACGTAATTGTGTATTTTAACAATAGGTAACGAAGGTTTGTTCGCTTTAGTACTTTAGGTTATGTGAAATGTATGAGAAAAAATTGTCATGTAGATAGTAGGGCTGTTCAAAATCGGATAATCCAAAATTCGAATCCGAAAAATCCGAAAATCCGAATCCGAATTATCCGAAATTTTGGATAATCCGATTTTCGGATATTCGAAAATCGGATTATCTGAAATTTCGGATTCGGATCCTGATTTTGAAAATTTTCGGATAATCGGATTATCCGAATCCGAATATTAAATATATATATATATATATAAATATATAATATTATATACACTACATAACACAATACACAATCCTAAATCCTTAATCCTTCTAACTCTAAGTCCATACTCCTCTAATCCATAGCTGCTGCTCTCTCTTCACTCCTCTATAACAGCCCCCGTCCACCTCGTATCCGACCTCCACAGCCCCCTTCCATCAAAATAATAAGTTTTTTTTTTATATATTTGTTGTTCAAATTTCGTTTATCTAACTTCGATTTTTGTTTTTTTAATAGGTTCACGTTTTAGGCGTAAAGGAGAACGTTTTTTATAGTTTTTTTTTATTATTTTTTATTTTTTTTAAGTTTCGGATTATCCGTTGGATGATCCGAATCCGAATCCGAAATTTCGGATATCCGAAATTTCGGATTCGGATTCGGATCTCAATATTGACTATCCGAAATTTCGGATTATCCGAAATTCGGATATCCGAAATTCGGATTATCCGATTTTGAACACCCCTAGTAGATAGTGGGTATTTATCGTTGTCATTGAGTTAGGTCTGTGCTTCCGTTTGGCCGAAGGTGTAGCATTTGAATAAGGTTTAAAGTTTAAACGCAATCTTGACCCAACATTTTTTCTTTTATCCTTCTGGGCTGAAGCCCAATTTAGATACACTATTTCCTGGATGGAATAGTTATTTTAGTCTAGAAATCTTAATTTAATAAACTAGTTGATTTAAATATTTTTATTAATACATAATAATTTATCAATTATTGATTTTTTATGCTAAGTTTAATAAATAAGTTTTTAGATGGGTAGGTTGTAGAAATCTAGTAATTTTACTTTTTGACGAGGTAGGGCCCAGTCCAACTAGGCAGGTCCACACCGGAATAAGCCCAATACACTTGGAACCGGCTCATCTTTAGTGATGGCAAAAGAGCCCAGCTCTCTTAGATGATAATAGAAGGTTGTCAACAAACTAACCGACCCATTCAAATAACCAGGAAACTCGCTACGGTTTGTTGATAGGCGATAATGGTTATCTCCTTATGACCCGGAAGAAATAACAATGAGGAGACGACTCCTCGTAGCTATCTGCAAAGAGGAGGCCACCACTACAAAAGAAGGTCCCTGGTAAACGAGTAAGGCATTCTCTCTCACTTTTCCTATTCATCTAATACCCGGTTCTTAAAGCGATACTTATTCTCACGCCGGAGGGTGGTCACAGAAAAACCCCCATTCCTGTGGCTAACGATGTTTTGTTTTGCAGTTACTCGATGTTGTTTGTTATATATAGCAAACATCGTGATCATCTCTGTTTCATATAGAAAATCATGAACACCCCCCCCCCCCCCCCCCCCCCCCCAAGGTACTTGTTTCTTCACTTTTAATTTAGTAAGGTATTCCATGAATACAAGTGTTACGGTCCTATGGATGTAAACTTTTGTAGAGATAAGCTAAACTTTCATTAAATAGTTTACAAATTATTGATAAAATTACGTTGTAGACCTAATCACTAAATAAAGCAAGTAATCACGAGCTGGCAGACTATCCACAGAACAAAGCGTCAAACCTGATTTTGTTCCAAATTTGATTCCATAATTATTCAATATAATAATGTCGATAAACTTGGAGCAACCAGTTAAGTAGGTAAAATGATATGTTTAAAATGTCAGCTTAAATTTAGTTAAATTTAGTGAACTCTGTTGAAAATAAACTATGCCAAATTAGAAGAAAATAAAAGTACAGAAATCTACAAGTCTATTAACACGTGTACAGAATAACGGTGTTATTCTTGATCTTAATAGTTGACATGAGACCAAGTCATAGATGCATGAGACAGAATTATACTGATACAATCTTATGTGTCACACATCTTTTGAAGGCGTCAACTAATGGTTGTTTTGTGTCACTGGCTATGTTGAAGGTGCCTAGCTGGGGCTTTTGTTAAGTTACAACGAAGTTTTGGAGGAGTGAAGGGTACACTTATATGAACTAGTATATAAGACTCATTGCATGGTTGGGCTTAAGTGTTTAAGAGGGAATTCCGATTTATCCTCCGATAATATTAGGCTCCCACTATTTGCACAAGCAAAATTTTTATCCACACAACCCTCTACGGGCCGTAGAGGGCTCTACGGCCCGTATACCACATTTTTTCTTGTTCTATGGGCCGTAGAGGCCTCTACGGCCCATAGAAGAATCAAAACTTATTTTAGCAGAATGGAGGGCAAGGATGAGAAGGATAAGTTTGATTTGTGTGACCTACGGCCCGTATAGACCTCTACGGGCCGTAGAAGGCTAAAAAAACATTACAGTAACTCTACGAGGTTCGATCTTGCGGACATTATCACACAAACACACAAGTCGTCTCGATATAAACCATAAACCAATATAAACACAAAGTCGTCTCGATATAAACGATAAACCAAAACATAAACACAAACGTCGTCTACCATAAACCAATATAAACACAAAGTTAACTAATCGTTTATATACGCAACAAAATAAAACTAAAAGTTAACAGAGGCGTTCAAAATAAAGATTGTTTAAATACATAAGATGATCAGAAATAAAACATCGTAGAGTCAGTCGGCGGCGCGGTCCCGGGCTCCTGCGAAGACGTGTCGGGCTGCTGGGAGGACGTCACGGGCTCGTGCGTGCTGGTCCCTAAAGTCGGTGGGACACGAGCCTGCATGCCTAGGTGGCGATACATATCCTGCTGGCCAGCAATCAACCAGCGCATCGCGTCGTCCTGCCGATCACGCCACTGACGCGTATCGGCGTCCTGCTGCTGACGCCAGGTGTCCTGCTGCTGACGCCAGGTGTCCTGCTGCTGACACCAGGTGTCCTGCTGCTGACGCCAGGTGTCCATCTGCTGACGCCATGCACGCATCTCGACAGCCTCCTCGGCAGCCGCACGAACGTCCGCCCTAACATCAGGAGGCAACCTGAGGGAGTGATAAACGCGCGCCGGTATCTGCAAGTCCTCAGGCTGCTGCTGAGGCATCTCGACGTCCCTAAGACCGCCCCCCTCCTGCTCATGCACAAACTGCAACCCGACCTCCACAGCATCACCTGCAATGGATAACAATAAATAATTAATAAATAATAATAATATATTCCAGGATTTTATAAAAAAATTGGGCAGAGTTTCCCCTGTTTTTAGGCAATCCAGACAACACAAGTTGTCTACAAGTTTCCCAAATAATAATAGTAATAATAATAATAATAATAATAATAATAATAATAATAATAATAATAATAATAATAATAATAATAATAATACCTCTAAGGCCCCGATGTACTAACGGCTCATGCACAAACTCCACGCCACCGGTGCCAATCAGATAGTGGTACTCATCATGATCCGGCGTCTTCGCCTTCTTCGCCGCACAAAGCATACCCTTCATCGTTTGTAGACCTAATGGGCTGAAAGAAACTCAAAAACATTAACATTAATAATAATAATAATAATAATAATAATAATAATAATAATAATAATAATAATAATAATAACAACAACATTAATAACCGAAATACCTGGGCGGTAGTGACGGAAACCGATTACGGTTAACATAACCGTAATACTTCACGCCATCGCAGCGCTCAGCAATCCTGCTGATGAGCCCCCCGCATGGGAGGCCTCCCTTCAACGGCTTATGGGGGAAGGCGGCAAAAAACTCGGCCATGACCCGATGCAAGGCAATCGGCTTGCCGGTGAGTATGCAATGCAGGTACATCAGGTCCGTCTTCGTCACCCGCTCGTTACTATTCCCCCGTGCCGTTAGGGAATAAGTAATGCAACGGTGAATGTAACGAACTACGGGGTGACGAATGTTGGATGCCCTGTCACACCTATCCCTGCACAACATAATAATAGTAATAATAATCAGAACAAAGATATTGAAAAAAAATAATAATGATGATGATAATAATAATAATAATAATACTTCTCTGCCGGGTTGCCGAACACGGGACCGCCAATGGTGGGCCACCACGCATAGAGGTCGTCATCAGCGACAGTAGTCACCGCCCTAGTGTAGACATCCTGAACATTAACATTAACATTAACATTTCGAATAAGAACAAAAACAAAAATAATAATAATAAAAATAAAAATAATATTAATACCTCTACAAGGTCGTCGCGAGTGTACCACCGGAGGTGCGTAGCCCACTCATCTAGAGAATAACCATACTCAACGCCGAGTATGGAAAACTCAATATCACTCGGTGGGCGGCCTGAAGATCCGGCGCCCGACGATCCGGCGCCCGACGATCCGGCGTCCGACGATCCGGCACCGGGCGGGCGAAACCGAAAGGTGGATAGAAACTCTATCACCAACGGCCTATGGGACGGCGCGCAAAAGTCGTCGAAAAACCTGTCCAGTGGGCTCCCTTCCGGGATCCACTGTCGGGCAATCGCCTCAGCACCCCTACACTCCCGAAGCGCGGCCCAAGAAATCCCACGCGCCGGCACAGTCTTCTTCTTCCTCAACCTATGAAATCTGGCACCCCGCGTAATCGACTCGCAGAAAAATGCAATGCTCATAGCCTGACATGTCACCCCCTGCCATGTCAGCCCCCGCCTGCACCGCGGCCTCATCCTCCTCCTGCTGCTGCTCCTCCTCCTCCTCGCCCATGTACTGCTCGTCTACAAAATGTGCCATAACTGCAAAATCAAAGAATATATAGTTAGTTATGGCGTTTCTATAATTAAGGCGTTTCAAAAGAATCGCCAAAACTATATAGTTTTTGGCGATTCAAAAGAATCGCCAAAACTAATATAGTTTTTGGCGATTCAAAAGAATCGCCAAAACTAATATAGTTTTGGCGATTCAAAAGAATCGCCAAAACTATATAGTTTTTGGCGATTCAAAAGAATCGCCAAAACTAATATAGTTTTGGCGATTCAAAAGAAACGCCAAAACTAATATAGTTTTGGCGTTTCAAAAGAATCGCCAAAACTATATAGTTTTTGGCGATTCAAAAGAATCGCCAAAACTAATATAGTTTTGGCGATTCAAAAGAATCGCCAAAACTATATAGTTTTTGGCGATTCAAAAGAATCGCCAAAACTAATATAGTTTTGGCGATTCTAAAGAATCGCCAAAACTAATATAGTTTTGGCGATTCAAAAGAAATCGCCAAAACTATATCCACCACCACAGCCCCACCACCACCACCACCACAGCCCCACCACCACCACCACAGACCCACCCAACCACCACAGACCCACCCACCACCACAGACCCACCCACCACCACCACAGACCCACCCACCCACCACCACAGACCCACCCACCACCACCACAGACCCACCCACCACCACAGACCCACCCACCACCACCACAGACCCACCCACCCACCACCACTCACCCTACCCAACCACCACAGACCCACCCAACCACCACCACTCACCCTACCCAACAACCACAGCCCCACCACCAGTCACCCTACCCAACCACCACCCAACCACCACCACAACAGCCCACCACCACTACCACACACCCACCCCACCCCACACATCATTTAAAGAAAAAAAAAACAAAGAAAAACAAAAATAAATAAAAAAAAAACCTGTTCTTCGATCTTCGATCTTTGTTCTTCGATCTCGTGGTGGTTGCAGTGGTGGAGAAGGGAGTGTTGGTGGTGGATTAGGGTGGTGATGGTAGTTTTGGTGGAATGGGGCGGTGGGGGGTTAGGGTTGGGATGAATTGGGGAAATAATCGACTGATCTGTGCAATTTGAGTTTTAACTGCTTTACCTACGGCTCGTAGAGGTCTCTACGGGCCGTAGGTGAACAAAATTAAAAAAAATTTTAACTGCTTTACCTACGGCTCGTAGAGGTCTCTACGGCCCGTAGGTAAACAAAATTAAAAAAAAACGGGGTGGGACAAGGATCGAACCTGGGCACATTAACACACACACACATATACAAGAGCATATATACACACATATATAAACCATCTGGGCTACCAGTTCGCTGGAATTATATCCAGAAAATTTAAATATAACATATCACTGAAAACCACAATTTTTTTAAAAAAAATCCTAGTCTACGGCCCGTAGGGACCCCTACGGGTCGTAGACTCCAAATTTTTTTAAAAAACTACTGATTAACTTTTTATAAACATTAAAAAGTTTTTAGAAATCAAAACATTTTGCCTACGGCTCGTAGAGGCCTCTACGGCTCGTAGGCTCAATGGCCTCTACGAGCCATAGATGGTGTCTACGAGCATCTTCCAGAAGCCTACGGGTCGTAGAGGGCCCTACGACCCGGAGATAAATCTTACCTACGGCCCATAGGGCCCTCTACGGCCCAATACAAGTTTTGTTTTTTTTTTAATTTTGTTAGTTTTAATTAGGTGGTATAGGTTTTTTTTATAAAATAACGTTTTCATTTCATATTGTATATGTAAAATAATAATAAAAAATAAAAAAATGTATTTAATAAATCATTATACATTATAAAAACAAATTTACACCGAACTATTAGAAGAATCAGGACAGCCTGTTAGGTCAAACCACTCTGGATCTGTTTGAGATAGCCTACGCCCCTCATCAAGACGATCCCTGTATAGTGCTAACCATGGGTTGTGATTTACATCTACCCAACGCCTCCATGCTCCGCTCGGATAAGGCATCGGAGCGTCGTCTGCTAGCTTAAGCATTATGAAGTGGTTGCCGTTCACGAAGGCCATCGAAATGACCCGATGTTGTATCACGCTTTCAGGATGAATGTGAATAGGGAAGAATGTGCACGCTCCAAGAGGACTGAAGAATTGAAGGACCACACCAAATGCCTGAGCAATCACTAATCCAGTCAAAGGCATCTCCATCCATTTTGAGTGTGGTGCATTCCCGAGTCCACTCCAATCTATGGACGAGTATATGCGGGCGAACGCGTTATCGTCGAATCCGTTCAAAATCTCGTACCAGTCCTCATGGTATTGACCCATCAACTCTACTTTAAGAACGTGGCGGATCAAATCCCAGTCTTCCTCCTCCCTATCCAAAGCCACAGCTACAGATCGGAACCCACAATTACCGTCTGGCTGAACATCTTGAATATGCGTGACAAACCGTCGATACAGGGGATCAATCTGATGCTTAAATGCTCTAAGCACAAATTTATACCTGTCACAGCCAAACATTGGGAAATCATGATTAGGGATGTGTACTGTATATATATGTATGTATGTATGTATAAATAGTTATTTATGTACCTGTCCCCTCATAAGAGTGGATACTTTTTGCTACACACTCTCATTGTATCTCTACCTGGGTCTGATGGCCTACGTCTTCTAACAGGCTCGTCTTCCTACAATGGATAACAATAAAATTATAATAACAATAACAATAATAAATAATAATAAATAATAATAATAATAATAATAATAATAATAATAATAATAATAATACTAACGTCTTCTTGCGCATCCTCCTGCTGATTTTTTTTCTTTGATTTTGTAGTTGGGCGCCCACGAGTATTCTTTTGTACCTCAGGAGGTTGAGTGTCAGTCATACTTGGATTTACCACCGACTTTATTTTTGACAACATATTTCTCTGAACGCGTGGTGATTGAGACAGCAGTGTCTCTTTGACTATTTCCCACTCACTCGCAAGGTCAGGTTCGCTCCATACTACTTCCGGTTCGTAATTCAGTCGTGTCCAGAAGACGTCTATTTCGGACAGCTGAATTTTTATTCCTGTATTCAATAAAATAATAATAATAATAATAATAATAATAATAATAATAATAATAATAATAATAATAAAGTAATGGTATTACCTTTATTTATATACGAATCTAATCGACATGCACACGGTAACCCAGAACTCGCGAAAAGCTGGTGACCACAACTCTTTTTTCGTTTCCTCAACTTCTCTATATTTTTTATCTCATTTATCATCTTCTCGATCGCTGCATGGGAAACGTTACCGAGTAGGTCCTCAAAAATCGGTAAGTCATGGTGCACCTTTTTCACAGACAAACTCTCTTCAAACGAGTGGTTTATTGCCGTCTGTTGTGACGTTACCACATCATCTGCAATCATCACAAGTTTGTGTAGCGAGTTGTTAGGCCCCTTAATGTGCATCTTAAACCGTGAATGCTGGCTCTCAGCTCTGTTGGTCGTATACTGACCAAAGTTGTAGTTTGTGTCTGTCCATGCAGAAACAAACCTTTCTTTGTAGTCACGGAGCCAGACCCGGTCTATATATTTAAAAACATCTGTAAAGATAGAACAAAGATATTTGTTAATGTGTGTATGCGTTTTAAACTAAATTAATAAAATATGTACCAGTTCGTTTGTCTTGACATAGTCGTCTGTAGAATCCAATGTTTTCAGAACCGGACCGGACGTTGAACCGGCATTCTTACCGGTTCACTGGTCGAACCGGTTGAACCGGTCTGACCGGATTTAAGAACCGGATATATTATTTATATGTATATGTGTGTGATATATATATATATATATACATATTTAGTATTTCTTTTTGTTGAACAACTAATAAAATATAAGTATTAAAAAGTAGATAAAGAAGCATAAAAGCATGAAAACTTTTCTATTGTTATTATTTTACATTATACAATACCACACTCAACCACACACTTGATAACCTCTGACAAAATCCCTAAAGTCTAAAAAAAGGGTCACCTAGCTTCTTTATCTTTAATCATCTCCAATTTTTTTAAACTATCAAACGGAAACCACCAAGAACATTACATCCTCATTCAAACCTTACATGTGCAACTTTCACCTTTTTACAAACAGAGCAGCAACAAAAAGCTATCTTCTTGGTTCACCTTTCATCTCTTTTTTCATCTTTTTTTGCATCTTTTGTTTCCGTGAAGAAGCGAGGTTGCTTGGAGTTCGCTTACATTGAAGGGCAGATCGAAGGTAGACAGCTCCGGCAGGATCGAAGTATATCGTTGCGTCCAAGATACACAAACACAAACCTGGTCCGACCGTGGTTTCGATTTCGACCGGCCGGTTTCCGGTCCGACCAACCGGTCCACCGGGCCAACTCCCCGGTTCGCTGAAATCCGATCCTATACCCTGACCCGGACCGGATTAGGCCCCGGATCCCGGTCCGACCGGTCCGACCGGCCGGTCCGGTCCGGGTTTGAAAACACTGGTAGAATCGGTCTAACCAGTGCTGATAAAATGCCGGAGATGAAGATCTACATAATCGCTTAAAAGATTTCACGAATATTTTCCAATCTTCATCTCCAAAGGCTTGTCTGCAGTGCTTCAGTATATTTCGTTGAATGTGCCACCTGAATGCATAACAACAACAACAACAACAACAACAACAACAACAATAATAATAATAATAATAATAATAATAATAATAATAATAATAATAAAAATAAAAATAATAATAATAATAATAATAATAATAATAAAAAAAAATAATAATAATAATAATAATAATAATAATAATAATAATAATAAAAATAAAAATAATAATAATAATAATAATAATAATAATAATAATAATAATAATAACATGTATACCTGCATAACAACTTCGAAGCTGCTGGAAATACAATGTCGCATGCATTCATCAAGGCTTTCTCACAATCAGTAACTATAGCACGGGGCTCCGTACTATCTTCTAGCAACTCTTTAAGCCTTTGTATCACCCACAAGTAGTTATCTTTTTTTTCACGGGAGATGAATGCATGGGCGACAATAAACGACTTGGATGTTGATGTCATCCCCACAACTTGAATAAACGGAAGTTTATGCTCGTTCGTTTTGTAGGTCGCATCAATCATCAGCACATGCGGGAACGCACGCCATAACCTGTGCGAGGTGGGATGGACAAACAAAATATCCTCGATCGCATTTGTCGAGGCATTCCTCCGGGTGAAGTAAACAAATTTTTTTTCCACCAATGTGGCTTCGAGTACCTGCATAGCAATAATAATAATTAAAAAATAATAATAAAGAAGTAATAATAATAATAATAATAATAATAATAATAATAATAATAATAATAATAATAATACCTGCATTTGAGTCCTGCCGCCGTATAACAAATGCTTAACCTTGGTTATTGTGTTATGTATGTCTCTTAAGATGCAGGGACTATCCGGGTTTTGTTTTCTAACGGCCGAATGTATGTCTACTGGCGTAACATTTTGAAAATAAAGTGTATCCACCAATTTTAACTCGGCCGGACCCAGCCTCCTAGCATACGCGTGACCCTCGATGTGTTGGAAAGGTTTGTGATTATGTGTTTGGTTTTGGACCTCCAAAATATAACCATCGTGGCCGTAGTGGTATCTCCCTATTAGTTCAAACGGGCAATTACATTTTTTACTGCCCGTCTTTCGAACCGTGGCTACACTATGATGTACGCCACTACGGTCACATCGTATCCATGCCGTCGTTACCCTCCTATTCGCCCCCCTGCCTTCCGAAACAGTACGTGAGTATACGGTAATGTAACCATTTTTTTTTGCTCTTTGATAAACCCACTCTGTGAGGTCTTTAAGAGACCTGAATACCTGCAAAATTTATATACGACTTCAAATAGCAACTAATATATACGAGTTCAAATCTCACAAACCTTACGACTTCAAATCTCACAAACCCTACGAGTTCAAATAACAACTAATATATACGAGTTCAAATCTCACAAACCCTACGAGTTCAAATAACAACTAATATATCACAAACCCTAAAACAAATTTAGGTACGAGTCTAAATATGTACACGGGTCTAAATATCTCACAAACCCTAAATATACGAGTCTAAATATACACGGGTCTAAATTATAAACAAGTGCAAATTCATAAACACACCTGATTCGTTTCGTACGAAACATCCGGGACAGGTTCCTCGCCACCGTTATCACCTCCGTCGTGCCCTGATGCACCAGCGTATTCGTACTGTGGTTGACTTGGCGGAGGCACGTAAAATGACTCCGGTTCTTGTACGTACTCCTGGTTCAAATCGGGCAGCAGGTTGAAACCGGGTAGCAGGTTAAAATCGGGTAGTGCATTCCCGTCACCATAGGGAACAACGGAGCTAACCTCCTCCTCACCACGTTCCACCACGGCTCCGAAAAGGGTTTCCGAGACGTGAGATAGGCTAAACGAATGCTCCCATTCATCCGAAACATTACCGTAGTGACCCGAAGACATCGTGGTAGCTTGAAATCGACCGGATTTTTGTGCACCGCGTGTTTAATTTTTTTTTCGTTAACTGAAGAAAGAAGACAAGGAAGAAGAATATATCTGGACCCTCTACGGCCCGTAGAGGCCTATACGGGCCGTATAGGGTTTAATGCTCCCAACAACCAGGTTTCCTACGGGCCGTATAGCCCTCTACGGCCCGTATAGGTTTAGCTTTTTCAGAGACTTTTCAGACTGACACACTGAATGTCAGACACTTCATTCAATCACCTCGTACCTCGTACTGCCTACGGGCCGTAGAGGTCTCTACGGCCCGTATAGGGTTTAAATGAACCCCACCAAACTCCCCTCTACGGGCCGTATAGGGCTTTACGGGACATAGAGGGTTGAGCATTTATTACACTGACACCCTCTACGGCCCGTAGAGCCCTATACGGGCCGTAGAGGGCTGTGAAAATTAACTTTTCCTTCTTGTGTAAATAATATCCCCCTAATATTAATGTTTGTGAAAGTTGGGGGGTTCTTTTTTTGGAGTGTACACTTTGAAAAGGCAACTTATGCCTTATGGAATAGTTAGTATGAAAAACATCTTAAGCTGGTCTTTTAAAGTTGACTTTTTATTATTAATACAATAGTGTGAATGCGATAAATCCTCAATTAAGTATTCATTCATTCAATGGGGGTTGGGTCAAAAGAATTTCATAACATTGTGAAAGTTGCAACATAATCATCTCAATTCCAGTAATGAAGTTCTATAGGGTTTTGACTATAAACTTTACACCAATTATCACTCAAATTTTAGAGCTTTAACCCAGATTTAAGGATATAAAATGAAAACAGAATATAAGTAAAAAGTATATAATTAAACTTATACTATTACACTTGTGAATTTTCTTGATTCATCTCCATTGATTGTTGAGAATATTGCATTTCATCCTTCAACCTCTTCGTCAACTTATATTCCCCATAAAAGTACGAAGCAAATCCCCATATAGACAAAACAAGTGCGACACCTTTCTCCGCTTGAAACTCTTCTCTATAGAAAATAACCGCTAATACTTCTGTTACTGGAAGAAGAACGGCAATTATAATACCTGATAACAACGAAGATGCACAAAAGATAACACCTATAGCTCCCAGAAAGAAACATTGCCAAATCAAAGCACTAGCACACAATATTGCATAATATTTTGTTTGCCCAAGTTCAAAATCTTTTGCCTCCCTTTGAATCACCTACAAAAAGAGCCAACTTACTTTCCACGAGTTCATAACTTTGAACAAGTAATAACATTAAGTGAAACAGTTAATGTATCAACTGAGAAACACTTTGGTTTTATTATTGGTTTCTTTAGTTGAGTTTAATGATTTGTTTATAAATGTGTATAAATAGTTGAACTAAACATTCACTAAAACCAAATTTTAGCCCTTTATTTTTTTAAAATTATGTATTATTTTTATTAACGACTAATTTTTTACACCACTTTCTTTACACCTTTTATATCTTTTTGCACACCCTTGGAGTTGAACTCACAACCTACCTTACATAAGAGAATTTCATCTCTATTACCAGGCTATAACCTAAGTGAAAAAATAAATAAATAAATAAAATAATAAAAAAATATGTATTAATATTATAAAATATGTTGAAAAGATTTTGTTACAACTTTTCACAAGAAATATATTACCTTCCCATTCTTCTCCTTTATTAATTATGCCTGTTATTTATTTATGTGACCCATCGAAATTAGGCTAAATTAGCCCAAACCCAGACAAACAGTTAAATTCATTGACCGAATTAAATTATCAAAATCTGTAATAACCAGCCGTTTGTAAGATTATGGGATATAGAAACGAAATAACCCCCTTCTCACAATTTTTTTGCTATGTCTCTGTCTCTCACACCATCCCGCTATCTTGTCTCCGTCCCTCTAGTCTCCACAGGGACGCCCGAGACGGACCAATCACAACCAATGCTTTTTTAATGGTCCAATGGGAGAAACATGTCTCCACATCTTATGTCTCAAACACCACCCCCCTCCCATGTCTCATTCCTTCATATTTGCCCTCACTGACAAGTTTTCCTACGTGGCACTCCACGTCTCCGTCTCCACACCCAGCAGCCTAAGGGGACGGGGCGCTCCACTTGGTTTTTTTCAACTTCACTGATTTCTACCAATCCTGTAATGCCACATCACCTCACTGAAATACTTTTTTTGAAGACAGCATTCCACTGGAATTAAAATAGAGAAAAAGACAAAAGGGAGAGAGACAAACACACGGGTACCCATCCGTTAACAATCTCACGAAAACTCTCCACGGATCCACTATCAGCACCACGGGCGACAGTGTTACCGTGCTAATAGTGGGGTACCAATGAGCATTTATGGTTATGCCCGTCCCCCTAACCTTGTTAAATGGCTATAAGAATCAAATAAAACGACAACTTCAGTTTATGTAGTTTTTACCTATAAATAATTGAACTCAGAAAATTCAAAAAGAGTGACACTGGTTAGAGTGTGGTTGATCTTTTGAATGAAAATGAACGTTAGAAATGTTATTCGTCATCATTATACTAGTACAGATTATTACCCATCAATAAAGCCATGACCTTTTAATGCGGAGGTTTTAGGTTAGAGCCGAGCAAAATTGCTCTAGGTTGAACCAGATCTTTTATCATAGTTAACCTTCAGGTGGTGGGTTTCTATACAATGGTGGCGAGTCACGTCATATTGGAAATTGGACATACGGTCGTGGAGATAAGTCAAGGTCGGTTGTTATTGTATGGACTCTTGCAAACTAAGGGACAAAGCTGTAGGGCCCAATGTTGAAAATGAGAGTCCATAATGGTGAGTACTGAGTATGGTGATGGTCCAACCAGAATTTACGAAGCCTTGTTGCTTTATTTGACTACCTATACTATACATAGTGACAACTATAACTTGACCCATACTATATATTAAACATTTTCATTTTATTTTTCTATTTTTTATTTAATATATTTTACTTGTGTAATTGTTAAAAGATGTCAAATAATTCAATTACTTCTTGGGCTAGTTATTGGATATGTCTTGCTGGGCTCCTTATTGGGCTTATTATAACTTATTAGCCCATTGATTGGGCGTTCAGTTTAATACATATGTGACCCGGGTCTCAATTATCTTTGGTCCGGTTCATTGTTATTGTTTGTGTTTGTTTGTGTGTTTGTTCACACAGATTGATGACATGGCATTGTGAGGATCGTTGGATTGTTTCTATCTCATCCGTTGGATCATTTCTATCTCTCTATATAAAGAGAGCTCAGACGTACAAGCTCCAGTTTTGATCTTTTGTTATCTCTCTCTTGTTCAGTCGTCTAGGGTTTTCATCTAGGGTTTCATATTGTTTGTAAGTCTGTTCATTCATTTGTATTTCAGTCTGGTTATGATCTGCTGATCTAATATATCAGCAGATCTTCTTGTATCAAACATTTATTTCTGATCTCAGTGTTTTACTGAGATCTATTGGGTATTGGGGGGTACTTTTTGGTTTGGGTTAATAAGAGCTTTGTCACCTTGTTTTGTCGCCTATATCTCTTTGTTATGGTTGTGAGTTTATGTTGGCTCCTGTGTTGTTGATTATTGTTGTTAAAGTCTTTTGTTGAAACCCTAAAAGTTTACATGGTATCAGAGCCTTAGGCTCTTGATCTTGGATATTCTTTGTGTTTTTCCCTGTCTTTTGTTTTTTCTGTAACAAGGATATGATCTGTGTTATAGATCTGGTTCTTGGGGTTTGTGTAAAATAGTATATCTGATCTTCATACTATAGATCTGGTCTATTATTGCTTATGTCTGGTATATTGTTGTTATCAGGTTGTTGAAGTCAACCATTGTTGGCTACGGATCTGTGGAGCTCTTGGATTGGAAAAATATAGCTTCAATTGCTCCTACAACTCAGCACCCTAAGTGAAGGTGTTGGTTGTAGGTTGGAGAAACCCTAACTTGGGTTCCCCCTCTCTGTGAGATCTTTCCTCTTTCTTTATTTTGTCTGTTGTGTCTAGTGGCACTGACCGGGTTAGGTGGACCGGTATTGGCCAAACTACTTGGTGTCTTGTCTGGTTGTGTTCTGTCACTACTTGTATTGTTTGGTTAAATTCTTAGTATTCGTTTATTACATATATTAGTTATAAAGGACTCCTGAGTTAAGAGCTGGGTGGGCACCCTTGAGTGATGAACCCACTATCTGTACACTGACTCAGCTTCGTCCTTCTAGGTTGTTTTCTGCTTTTTTATCTTGTTGTTTGGTTGTATTTGTGTGTTCTGTTGTGAGTCATGGATGATATTGTTGATCCAGTGGGAGGTGGGACTGCCACCTCTGGTGGTAGTAACCTTAGCCTTGGTACTGGTGAAGCAACTCTTGTGAGTAAATTGGATATTAGTGATCCATTGTTTTTACATCCTAGTGATACATCTAGTTTGTCTATTATAACAATAAAACTAAAGGGTACAGAAAACTATTCTGTCTGGTCTAAATCTATGAAACTTGCTTTGCAAACTAAAAACAAGTTAGGTTTTATTGATGGAAGTTGTGTTAAGTCTGCTGATAATGATGTTTTAGGCAGACAATGGGATAGATGTAACTCTGTTGTTCTTTCTTGGTTGATTAATTCTGTAAGTGAAGAATTGTATCTTGGACAAGTGTTTTCTGAAAATGCTAGAGATGTCTGGTTAGATCTTAGGGAAACCTATGATAGAATTGATGGGTGTGTTATGTTTAATCTACATCAAAAAATAAATGGTATAACTCAGAGTGGTAGTTCTGTGTTTGAATATTATAATAAACTGAACACAATGTGGAAACAGTTTGATTCCATAGTTCAGTTGCCTGCTTGTACTTGTCAGGCCTCTAAAGAGTTTAATGACTTTAATTGCCTTATTAAACTCATGCAATTCTTGATGGGGCTTGATGAGATATATCAACCTGTTAGGACCACTCTTCTGACTAGTGATCCACTGCCTTCAGTGAAAACTGCTTTTGCTGTTGTCTCTAGAGAGGAATCTCATAGAGGAACTAGCAGTGGATCAAAAGCAACAAATGTCTCTTTTGTTGCCAAGTCTAATCAAGGTTCAGATAATAGGAAAGGTTTCAATAGGGGACCTAATCCTAATCTGAAATGCACACATTGTAACAGAATTGGTCATACCAAAGAAAGATGTTTTGAAATTGTTGGTTATCCAAATGGGGTTCAAAGGAAAACTGGAAACAATACAAATTGGTCAAATAATAATAATAACAGTAATCCTAATAGAACTCAAGGTAATTGGAAAGGTGGTATGACCAATACTAGCAACAATGTGAGCAGCAATGTTACTTCTAGCTCACCTTTTACTCCTGAGCAGATCTCTAGGTTAATGAATCTTATAAATGACAAGTCTACTGGAGATCCTCAGAGCTCCAATGTTGGAGGTGAGTCTGTTGTAGTTAGTGGGTTTTCTAGCATGTCTGTTCTGTCCAAGTTGTCTAAAATTTTTAAAAACTTTTCAAGTTGTTCCAACTTGGTTAAGTTTGCTTTACTTGTTGGTTGGATCATGGACTCTGGTGCCAACCAACATATGGTTGGCAGTGATAAGTACATGATCAACTGTGTTGATGTGTCTAAATATAACTTAGAAGTTAAACACCCTAATGGCACAAATGCTAAAGTTACTAAAATTGGTGATATAAAACTTGCTGATGGTGTTGTCTTAACTGATGTCTTTTACATACCTGATTACTGTGTTAACCTTGTGTCCATACATAAACTGGCCAAGGATAACAAGTTAGATGTTCTGTTTAATGAACATGAATGTCTTGTCCAGGATTCCAAGTCAAGGAGAGTCCTGGTGACTGGTAGACAACAAGATGGTCTATACTTTGTTGGTAAAGATGTGAGTTTTAGTGGTGTATGTTTTAATAGTGTAACTGACCATAGTCTTTGGCATAGTAGGTTAGGACACCCCTCAAGTCAAGTTCTAGCTGTGTTGAAGGATAGGTTAAATGTTGGAGATTCTGACTCTATGCCATGTGATATCTGTCACAAGGCAAAGCAGGTCAGGGTCCCCTTCCCTCTTAGTGATCACAAATCTAAGTCTGTAGGAGATCTTGTACACTTAGATGTATGGGGTCCCTATAGAGTGACAAGCAAAGAGGGATTTAGGTATTTTCTTACAATTGTTGATGATTACTCTAGATCTGTGTGGGTTTACTTGTTAAAATATAAAGTTGAAGTTTTTGAAAACCTTGTTTGTTTTTATGAGTTAGTTAAAACTCAGTTTTCTAAAAACATTAAGATGTTCAGAAGTGATAATGGAACTGAATTTATAAACAAACAGGTTATTGAGTTTTGTAATAAAAGAGGTATACTTCATCAAACTTCCTGTGCTTACACTCCACAACAGAATGGTGTTGTGGAGAGGAAGCACAGACACCTTTTAAACACAGCTAGAGCTCTTTTATTTCAAAGTAGTGTACCTTTAAGCTTCTGGTCTGATTGTGTGCTTACTGCTGCTTATTTGATTAACAGGATTCCCTCGTCTGTTTTGAATGGTAAGAGTCCCTATGAGTTAGTTTATGGGTTCCCCCCCCCCCCCCCCCCGAACTTAGTCACTTAAGAAATTTTGGTTGTTTATGCTTTAAAACTGTTTTGGATGACCCTGATAAACTGTGTAGCAGGGCTGATAAATGTGTTTTGTTAGGTTATTCTTTTGTAAAAAAGGGTTATAAATTGTTAGATTTAGAAACAAAAAAGGAGGATTTTTCTAGGGATGTAAAATTTTATGAAAACATATATGCCTATAAAACTGAACATAAACAGGCTGTTCTTGAAAAAGTGAATCATTTAAATTTTTTTGACAATCTTGAAACTGAAATTTCTAATAGTGACCAAACAAAACATTTTTTTCAAAACCTTCCCAATGATGAAGGGGAACCTAATGGGTCTCATGATCACTCACCTAGTGTGTAGTTAGATGACTTACCTAGGCAATCTAGTGAGGTAGATCATGATGGTGGGCATGATCAGCAACCTAGTAGTCCTATAGGAGGAGGGACTAGCTGTACTAGGTTAGAGGGATTAGATGAAGAGACAAGGACTCTTGAGGGAAGTAGACCAGTTAGGCAGTCAAGTAGAGCGTCTGTTTTGCCTAAGAAATTTGGTGACTATGTGTTAGAAGGGAAAGTTAAATATCCTATTGAGAAAGTTGTTAATTATTCAAATCTATCTGTTGATAATATGAGCTTTGTATCTGCTGTGAATAAAGTTGTTGAACCTTCATCTTATATTCAAGCCTCTAAAGATCCACATTGGATTGAGGCTATGAATGATGAGATGGAGGCACTTTATAGAAACAATACATGGATTGTCACTGACCTACCTCCTGGTAGAAAGGCAATTGGATGTAAATGGGTCTATAAAGTGAAATATAAGTCTGATGGTCAGATTGATAGATATAAAGCCAGATTAGTGGCTAAAGGGTATAATCAAAGAGAAGGATTAGACTTTGGAGAAACCTTCTCTCCTGTAGTTAAAATGGTAACTGTAAGGAGTGTTATTAGTTTGGCTGTCCAAAATAATTGGACATTATATCAGCTTGATATAAACAATGCTTTCCTATATGGGTCAATAACTGAGGATGTTTATATGCATTTACCAGAAGGATATACTTCTGGAAATGGGTCAAAGGTCTGTAAGTTAGTAAAATCATTGTATGGTCTAAAACAGGCACCAAGAAAATGGAATGAAAAACTTGTGGATGTTTTAAAAGATATAGGTTTTGTTCAAAGTGTGTGTGATTATTCCATGTTTGTTAAAAGTGTTGGTAAAGTTTTTGTTGTGTTACTAGTGTATGTAGATGATATAGTTATCACTGGTAACTGTAAATCTGAGATTGATAATGTTAAAACATTATTAAAAGAAAATTTTCAAATAAAAGATCTAGGTAAATTGAAATATTTTCTTGGCATTGAGGTGTTATATTCTGATCAAGGAATTTGCCTTAATCAAAGGAAATATTGTTTAGATCTTTTAAGTGAGTATGGATATCTTGGGTGTAAACCTGTGTCTGTGCCAATTGAGCAGAATTATAACTTGTTCTTAAAAATGACAAGGATCAAAAGTTTTTAGAGGATGTTACAGGTTACCAAAAACTTGTAGGTAAATTAATATACTTGTCCCTTACACGACCTGATATAAGCTATTCTGTGCAATTTTTGAGTCAATACATGCATAAGCCGACTCACAAAGTGCAGGAAATAGCTTTTAGACTGCTTAGGTATCTTAAGCAGTCTCCAGGTAAGGGTATAGTGTTTAAAAAGGGTAAGGATTTAACCTTGTCAGCATTCTCAGATGCTGACTGGGCTAAATGCCCTGTTACTCGACGGTCTGTTACTGGTTTCTGTGTTTTTATGGGTGATTGTCTTGTTTCCTGGAAAAGCAAGAAACAAAACACTGTTGCTCGGTCTACAGCCGAAGCAGAATATAGAGCTATGTGCTCTACAGTTTGTGAACTTGTTTGGATATCTAATCTTTTAAAAGAGTTAGGTGTTGATAGTAAGTTACCTATAAATATGTTTTGTGATAGTAAATCTACTATTTCTATAGCAGAAAATCCTGTATTTCATGACAGGACCAAGCACTTTGAGTTGGATTGGCATTTTCTAAGGGAGAAAATAAGTTGTGGTTTTGTCAAAGCCTTAAAAGTGAAATCAGATCAGCAGGTAGCTGATATTTTTACCAAAGGTTTACTCAGTGGACAACATGAGTATTTATGTCAAAAACTGGGATTGTCAAACTTATTTAGTAATTGAATTAAGGGGGGGTGTTAAAAGATGTCATTAGGCTCCTCTATTAAATAATTCAATTACTTCTTGGGCTAGTTATTGGATATGTCTTGCTGGGCTCCTTATTGGGCTTATTATAACTTATTAGCCCATTGATTGGGCGTTCAGTTTAATACATATGTGACCCGGGTCTCAATTATCTTTGGTCCGGTTCATTGTTATTGTTTGTGTTTGTTTGTGTGTTTGTTCACACAGATTGATGACATGGCATTGTGAGAATCGTTGGATTGTTTCTATCTCATCCGTTGGATCATTTCTATCTCTCTATATAAAGAGAGCTCAGACGTACAAGCTCCAGTTTTGATCTTTTGTTATCTCTCTCTTGTTCAGTCGTCTAGGGTTTTCATCTAGGGTTTCATATTGTTTGTAAGTCTGTTCATTCATTTGTATTTCAGTCTGGTTATGATCTGCTGATCTAATATATCAGCAGATCTTCTTGTATCAAACATTTATTTCTGATCTCAGTGTTTTACTGAGATCTATTGGGTATTGGGGGGTACTTTTTGGTTTGGGTTAATAAGAGCTTTGTCACCTTGTTTTGTCGCCTATATCTCTTTGTTATGGTTGTGAGTTTATGTTGGCTCCTGTGTTGTTGATTATTGTTGTTAAAGTCTTTTGTTGAAACCCTAAAAGTTTACAGTAATCTTATAATGTTTGGTTAATTTTTATTTAACAGAATCAAAATATACTGTTTTGCGAGTTTACTTTTATTAAGTCTTAGTTACACACTTACACCATGTATCCAACTTAATTACTTCTATTCGCAGCGCATGCCTTAAATATATATTCATAAAAGTAGATTTTCTGAACTGAATATATTCATAAAAGTATTGGCTTAATGGACCTTGCCAACCACGTGGTCATAACTTCCCAACAAAATTGATAGGAAAAAAAAACAACGTTTTATCAAGACTTGGTTTGATGAGTATGATAAATGGTTAGAGTACAGTGTATAAACTGATAGAGCAGAGGAGAGGGAAGGCACCCCTCAAAAAAAATTGTGTAGTGATAATTTTAAGAAAATTGTTGTAGCAATTAAACAAAAAAAAATTGGGACCCGCTCCTTTATTTTAATGGGACCCTTTGACTTATGAAATTATGTAACCAACTAACCATTTACAGTCCAAAGTAGAGGTGAACAAAAAAACCGGTTCTAGAACCGGAACCGTGGAACCGAACCGGAACCGGTTCCGGTTCCAAACCGGTATACAGTGGAACCGGTTCTGGTTCCTCTAAGAACCGCCGGTTCCAACATCTGTTCCACCGTTAGAATATGCCAAATTCGTTTTTTAATCGTTGGGTTCGTTTATAGCCATTAAGTAGCCGTTTTTTTCACCCAAAATCACCATTTTGTCACCCTTATTTAGTATAAATAGGTTTTGGATGTTTTGGTTGATCACAACACTCAAAAACGCAAAAAGAAACAACCCGAAAACGCAAAAACCGCTATCGTATACACTTAATATTGTGTTCGCTTTGCTTTTATTCTATCATTCCGTGGCTTCATCTTCAAACCCATCCCAAACCGGTTCCACAAATGAGCCTACCATTTAAATTTTCGAGACGACACGAAACGCCGAACTTTTTGGTCAAAGTGGTTATTTCGACTTGTGTCTTATGTCGAATGGCCAAAAAAAAGCACGTTGTAGAAAGTTTTAATTTCATTTTTCATGTTTCTTGTTTTGAAATCCTAAAAAAAATAACAAAAGTCGTAATTTTATGTTTATTTTTTTTGCCATCGGCTTATTTATTTTTTTTAATTGTGCGCGCAAGAACCGATTCCGGAACCGAAACCGAATCAGAACCGGTCTTAAAAACCGGTCTTTGGAACCCACGGAACCGGGACCGAAACCGGAACTGGAACCGGTTCCAAACGGAACCGACACTGTAGCGGACCGGTTCCAAACCAGAACCGGTTCCTAAAAAAAAAACCGATTTGTTCACTTATAGTCCAAAGCCCCATAAACCAAATATAATTTTAATTTGAAGCCCCATAATATTAAAAATGTGGAGCCCAAATACAACAAAGGTGGAAATGTGTGGAATTCCAAACGCCGCAAGGTAGCAGAGGCAATTGAGTAGGCACGACATTCTAAAACAATTCTTGAAATCCTAGGTCTCGAAATCAGAGGTTTGTTTAAGGGCTTTTTTTCCAATTGTTTTTTATTTTTGAATGCTTGATACCCTGATTAGTTTATTGAATGATTGATGAATAGCTATTAAAAATTTTGATCCTATTTGCAGAATTGAAACTTGAAAGAATAAGGCGTAATTTAAGTCTTCAACAATGCAAATGTTTGAACTAAGACAATTTGATTTATAATTGATTGTCGTGTTTAATTTACATCGTCTAATTGTTCTCTTCTAGGTTTATGGTAAGGTTTTTTTTAAACGAAAAGAATCATCTTTGGGGCCTAATATTGTTGATTTAGATAAGCTTTCTTGGGATCCTGCCGATAGGATAAGGATTTTGGATTATCACCATGATCAAAGAGATGAGATACGCAGAAAGTAATGGCTTAATGGACCTTGCCAACCACGTGGTCATAACTTCCCAACAAAATTGATAGGGAATAAAAAACGATGTTTCGTCAAGAGTTGGTTTGATGATTATAGTTAATGGTTAGAGTACAGTGTAAAAGCTGATAGATCATATTGTTTGTGTTGTTACCTATTTGCATATTATGTTGGGAACCAAGGTGGGCGTGATGTATTTGCACAACAAGGGTGTCGTTGTTGGAATAAGGCTAAGGATACATTTGAAACGCATGTTGGTGATGTCAATAGTGCTCACAATAAAGCACTTAAAAAATGCGAGGATCTAATAAATCAAAATCAATCTATTGCCACTAATTTTCATATGAAAGATGATATTACGAAGAAAGCGAATCGAATTAGATTGAACGCTGCAATTGATGATTGTAGACTTTCTTTTGAAAAATGCATTATCTTTTCGTGGTCATGATGACAGCAAAAAGTCGCTTTGTAAAGGAAATTTCTTAGAGGTAATGGACTTAATTATGCTCCATGATGAGGAACTCCGAAAATTACCAAAAGCGGCAGGTAATAATCAATATTTATCTCCAAGTATTCAAAAAGATATTGCTAATTGTTTTGAAGAAGAAGTTGTGAGCTCCATTTTAAAAGAAATCGGTGATGATGTTTTTGCTTTATTAGTTAATGAGTCTAGTGATGTGCCCAAAAAGGAAAAAATGGCAATTGTTTTGCGATATGTTGATGCACATGAACTTGTTAAAGAGAGATTTGTTGGTCTTGTTCATGTTATGAAGACATCATCTTTAGCCCTTAAGTCTGCGATTGACACCTTTTATGCCAAACATGGATTGAGTTTAAAAAGGGCTAAGAGGTCAAAGATATGATGGAGCAAACAATATGCGTGCTGAGTTCAATGGTTTAAAAGCAAAGATCTTAGAAGAAAATAAATCGGCATATTATGTACATTGTTTTGCTCACCAACTTTAGTCAGTACTAGTAATGGTTGCAAGAAAGCATTTAGGCGTAGGGAACTTCTTCAACAACTCAAACATTTTGTTGAATATTGTATGCTCTTCTTGTAAACGAACAGACATTCTTCGCTATATTGAGAAAGAGAGCGTGGAAAAAGAAATTGGTAGTGGTATACTAGAAACAGGAAGTGGGTTAAATCAAGTGCTTTCTTTTATCCGACCTGAAGACATTAGATGGAATTCTCATTACAAAACACTTATATGTTTGGTAGAAAATTTTCCCTCTATCATGAGAGTACTTGAATATGTTAAAATGGAATGCAATAACCATTCTACCCAAAATCAAGCATTCAAAATGATAGGATTTTTAAGCTCATTTGAATTTGCTTTTTATTTTCATTTGATGTTACATATTTTAGACCTGACGGATATATTATCACGAGCTTTTCAAAGAAAAGATCGAGACATATTGGAAGCCGTTTTATTGGTGGAAATGACTAAAGGAAAATTGCAAGAGTTTAGAGAAAGTGAATTTGTTCCACTTTTAGAGAAAATTCATTCATTTTGTGAAAAACATGATATTGAAATCTTAGACATGACAGGAAACTATATATATCAGTGGTGGACGTCATAGAGCCAAAAGACAAAGGTACGATATGACTAATCAACATTATTAAAAGTTTGATTGTTTTAACACTGTTGTGGATATGGAAATTCAAGAGTTTGGTGATCGTTTTACTGAGATTAACACAAAATTACTTCAAAACATGACGGCTTTCAACCCGTTTGACTCATTTTCCAAGTTTGATGCATCAATGTTAATGAGAATGTGTGAGTTTTATCCATATGATTTTGATAATGGGGAGAAAATTGTTCTTGCACATCAACTTAATTTGTACATTGATAGTGTGCGAAAAGATGAACGGTTTTCTAACTTGAGTAGGATTACGGATCTTGATAGAATTATGGTGGAAACAAGAAAACACATATCATTTCCTTTGGTGTATCAATTATTAAAGTTAGCATTGGTTTTATCCGTTGCAACTGCAACGGTTGAGAGATGTTTTTCGGCAGTGAAGATTGTGAAGACAAATTCGCGTAATCGAATGGGTGAAGATTTTCTGAATGCTTGTGTAATTTATGTAGTGTAAAAAGAAGCACTTGAAAGTGTTGCAAACGAAGTTGTAATTGATCGTTTCCAAAAGATGAAATCACGTAGAGGACAACTGTAAATTGTAAGAAACTTTTAACAACGCTTATTTTTAACAGTTTTATTGAGGTTTATTTTACATGTTTTTTTGCACCCCCTGAGGGAAAATCTGGATCTGCCACTAGTGAGGGGACACATGACACTTGGTGAGGGTCATCTCCACTCTTATATTTTTCGTCAAAATTTTTAGGTTATAAATAAGCCAATATTTATTAATTTATATTATTCATCTTTATCTTTATTATTTCCTATATAATAAATAAAAATCTTATGATTATCTTATTTCTCTCTCATATGAAATAATGTTATTAAATCATAATTTCACGTTTATCTCTTATTTATTTAATATTTATTTAACTAATTATTTTTATGTTTCTGTTTATTAAAAACCATTTAAAATTTTTTCGACAAAAAAGCAACACCTTCAAGACCACCGCCTCAATCACGCCCTGCAATGGATGCTTCTACCTTTGACCTTTGAACCTCATCCAGACATACATTCTCTCTTTAATATACATTTTCATTCTTATTCACATTATTAAAATTGTTGTTTTCTTATATTATAATGCATTAATTTTTATGCTACGTCTAAACACCTATTTTGTCTTAATATATATTAGATTTGTCTATCTTAGGATATAACCTAGTAATGGCATATTTAATTATTTAAAGTTTGATATAAGCTAGAATTGATCCCGCTGCGTTAAAGCGGTAAACCAAAACCTGGAAAAAGTCTAAAAAGCAGATTTTATAATACCAAGTGTGCCACGTGACGTAAAATTAGACAAACTCAAACTTTCATCGACACGTACTAAAAACATGAGGATGTCAAAAAGTAAAAACGTATGCCAAAAGTAATAGCTTTAAAACTTGAGGGATATAAAAAACTCTTCATTGGAAGAAAAATACTGAGGGATCAAATATGAACACCCAACAAAGTTTAGTGGCACAAAAGAAAGAGTCAAAACAAATTAAAAATTTAAATAGGGGTTAATGATTGTTGCCTACATAGTGTTTTCAAATATATACATTCAAACGTCTCGATGATTCAATGTGTAAATTTGTGCTAATAGAAAACCCATGTTCAATTTATAAAAACATAACTAAAGGAAGATGAGGCGCTATCAGATTTGGTCTCGGGTATCCTATTACCAGCACGGTAACACCGTCGTCAGTGATGTTGGTAGTTGATCTGTGAACCAAATTCTGGTTGTAGTTAACGGATGTGAACCCGTGAATGTGAATATATTATTATTTCTTTCTATATCACTGTCCTTTACTAGGTTTAGTTTAGAAATGAACAAAGGAAGTTTAGAAATAGAGTATGAGGGACTTTTCAAAAAAAAAAAAAAAAATAAATAAATAAATAAATAGAGTATGAGGGAGATGGTTTCCTAGTTGGAAGTTTAGAAAGACATGGTTTCTTGAGGGAGATGAATAGAGTATTATTATTATTATTATTATTATTATTATTATTATTATTATTATTATTATTATTATTATTATTATTATTATTATTAAGGTTGTGTTCATACTACACGCGGGGATTTGGAAGTCTGTCAAAAAATCTTATATATTATATATTATTATTATTATTATTATTAAAGTCGGTCAAAAATTCTTATATTATTATTATTATTATTATTATTATTATTATTATTATTATTTTTATTATTATGAGTTAAAATAATTGATTGTGGAGTAAAAAATCAGTGTAGTGCTGCTTTCAAAACACAGTTTCAGTGAAGTAAATCATTGAAGTGATGTGACAGTGTAGGATTCGTGTAAATCAGTAAAGCTGAAAATGTTTCAGTGAAGCACTCTGTCCCCCTAATGTGTACATATGAAAAGAAGCAAAGAGTAACTAGTGCAAAGGCATGTTGAAAATTAATATTTATAATAATAATAAGTTAATTTTTTTTTGAATCTATTTGATACTCCATATAGGGCTACAAACGAACTGAACTTTCAGCGAACAGTTTATGAATCGTTTGGCGGGAAGTTCGTTTGTGTTCTGTCGTTCAATAAATGAACGAACAAAATATCCGTGTTCGTTCGTTTATCTTTGTGAACGTACGGTAACGTGTTCGTTTGTTTATGTTTGATAGTTTATTAGAGTTTTTAATTTTTATAACTTGTCTTGATATTATTTTATTTTTATTTATGTTACCGAAATAAATTAAAAAATAATTTATATGAGGTAAATATATGTATGTGAATTCGATTTATTCTAAAGTTAATATATGTGCGTTTGTGTTTGTTTCTGTTTATGAACACTTCTTTGTGTTTGTTTATGTTCGTTTGTGTTCATAAACACTTGTTTGTATTTATGAATGTCTGTTTGTGTTCGTGTGCGTTCATGAACAAAATTAACAAACAAACACAAACATGATTGTTTTCTTAACGAATAAACACGAACAGAAAATCATGTTTGATAAGTGTTCATGAAGTGTTCGTGACCACATATATTAATTAACAAATGAACACGAAAAGGTTTTATTCGTATTCGATCAGTTCGTTTGCTGCCCTAACTCCATATATTAAATGTATATCAAATCATGTCCTGTATATTGATTTTATTGCTACAAATCCATAAAGCTATAACATAACAAAAAAAATGTAAGAAAATTATATATTCCATTAATATAGTATGCTTTAGAGTTTAGATAGAAACATAGTAGCTAGGTTACACTTTATGTATAACATTATATTATTAGAGAAAAATAAAATAGTTTTAAATAATAATCATTACATGTAATAAATCAAAGCTATTTTAATGACATGACACTCAAAAAGGCATTCTCTTCTTTGAGTATGACATGTGTCATCCCATGTGGCATTGAGATATTTTAGGAAAAAAAAGAATTTAAAAACAAAATTGTATTTTTCACCCTCATGTTTCCTCCCATAATTTTTAAACGTTAATATCTTTAATATACGAGATTTTTTAAAGAAAAAAATTACACCAAATTAACGAGCGTTTTATTATCTTTCCAACGAGTACCATAATGCTATAAAAAAACGGAGAATTTTTTTTTGTTGGGTTTTGTTCATACAGGAAAAAAAAATACAAAGTGTTCAGGTAAATCATTAATCATGTATAAACAAGTCACTAATTATGTTTAAATCAGTAAATATGAAATTTTTTTCAACTAGAGATGAATAGGTTAATAGAGTTATACGTTGTTTTAAGTTAGGTATCAATATTAATATGTTAGAGTTTTACATTTGTTTAGTCTTTAGAATAGGTGTTAATATTAGAGTTACATTAGAGTTCTACATTCTTTTAGGTTAAGTGTTAGCATTTGAGTTGTACATTATTAATTTGTTTTAGGTTAGATATTAATATTAGAGTTATACATCAGTCTATTTCATATGTAAAATTAATGTATTATATTAAATTTTTCAACCCGGTACGCTCCCAAGGTATAATCTAGTAATAATAATATAAAAGATCGATCAAGCAAAAATCACAATATTACTCTTGAATGATGAAAATGATTGAGAAATTAGGTTTGTTTGTATGTGTTTGTGGTGTAGATAAGTTGCAGATATGGGAATGAAAAAAATGAAGTTAGTTTGTGGGGATGAAGCTGTGAGAAAAGAAGAAAGACTTTATTTGTTTGTTTCTTTTTGTATTTTTTTTCCTTCTTAAAATACCAAAATATTATAATACAAAATATTATAAAGTAAAACAAAGAAAGACTTTGTTTATGTTTTACCAAAATATTATAAAAAGTAATATTTATATTTATTAATTTGGTAAAAAAAAAAATACCTGCTCACCTCTAGCCACAACGGGATCAAGCTACCAGCCCACGGTCGTGAACCAGTGCCACATCGACGCCTACATGGCAAAATATTATTCGATAAATCCTCCACTCACCTCTACCCACAACGGATAGTCTAAGAGAGAACACAATACCACTAGACCAAGAGATTGTGGATAAATTCAGACTGTTATTTTCGCATTTGGAAACCATTTAAATAAACATTAAGGGTATGTTTGGTAAAATTAGTTGGTGGCTGGTAGCTGGAAGCTTTTTAAATATATTTTAGGGTTTGACAGAGTAGCTGGAGCTTTTAATAAAATGTATAAAATGATCAAAATGGTCATAATTAAAAGTTTGTAAAGAAGATTTTTATTATATTTTTAAAATAAAATGATTATTTGTGTCATTTACTAATTAAAATCTTGTAGCTAGTAGAGCTTTTTTTTAAACGCTAGTACTAGTAGCATTTCACTATAGAGTTTTTTCTCCTAACCTAAAAACTTATAGCTTCCCCAACCAAACAAGACTATTTATTTAGAATGAGTTTTTTCTTATAAGCTTGAAGATATTAAAAGCTTTTTATACCTGAGCGTGAACTTTCATTTTTGCACTTTAACAAAAAGAATATTTAGTTTCAATGCCTTTAATTTTACATTCTTTATGGGTTCTTTGTTGTCAAATTTGTCTTATTATTGTTTATACGTTTTGAATGATATTCATTGCCTTTTTATTTTGTTATATTCGACAAAACTGTTTCAGGCAAAAATGTTATTGGTTTGTGATATACTCAAGCTTTACGTACGATAATAACATAAAAAAAAGGGACCAAAAATAATGGATACGAATCACATTCTAGTATCTGTCTTTTTTTATTCCACAATAATGATACGGAATCACATTCGTGTACATGTATTTTTTGAGCATCTTCCTTTTCTTCTTTCGTAATAATTGATAAGCAAATAAGACTCAAGTATCTGTATTTTGTAATTGAGTATCGGTTTTTATATTTGCATCAATAAAAAAATCATTTCTATCTATACATATGAAACTAGTGTTTTAGTTACCCGTGCTTTGCTGCGGGAACTCCTGTTGCGTTGAGGTTTTGGTACACGATAAAGATCGCGCCTCGCTACGACAACTCCTGTTGCGTTGAGGGTTTGGTGGACATTAATTCTATTGCCCCGCGATTCGCGACGGGAGCTCCTGTTGCGTTGAGGGTTTGGTAGACGTTAAAGATCGTGCGTCATCGTGGGAGTTCCTGTTGCGTGGAGGGTTTCGTGGACATAAAGGATAATATTAGGCGACTGTTACTCTCGTGTGGGCTTAAAAAAAAGTACTCGCGGCTAAAAGCTAAAAGTTTGGTGGTCAAAGTTTGAAATCCTAAAAGACAAAGGTTTGGCGGTCAAAGTTTCAAATCCTAAAAGCTCAAAGTTTGGTAGTCAAATTGGGAAAAAAGAAAGTACATAGGTCAGTAAGAAAGTTGGTTGCCCAAGTGCAATGCAAGTTTAAAAAAGTTGGGTGGTCAGAATTTAAAATTCTAAAATGGCTAAAGTGTAAATATTGAGCAAAGTTTGGTTATAATAGTAAATCGATGTGCCTGCCGTCAAAATAGGCCAATCAAAATTGGATGTCTCCCAAATTACCCAATCGGATTGATGCAGCCAATTATATAACCAATAATATTGAAGAGACACTCTGTTCTTTAATAGATACTATAATGATATGTATATAATATTTGGATGTCAATTTTTTTTGTACTCTCAAATAGGAGGGAGTGGTGTAGCCACTACTCAACACCAAGTTCCATACTCAACCCCACGTGCACCTATTCCCAATTTCCACACCCAACTTCTTTCTTTTTGCCTGAGTTCCCCACCCCGATTTCCCTACTCGGACTCACTGCTCAAAGAGGGGGGGGGGGGGGGGGGGGTCCCTTGGTACTCATTTTACTCGGGTGGTAATTGGACCATGAGTCATCCATCCTCATTACCCAAGTTAATAGGGAATGCGGAATGGTATATGACAAGTAGTTTCTTGATTACATTCCTCTAAATCTTTTGTCATCATTCCTTTATTCGTGACAACAAACTCTTATGAAAATGCAAGTGAAAGAAATGAAAAACGAAGTCAAAATATGTTTTTATAATTATTATGACCTTTTAAAGTGAAAAGTTAATTGCTTTATACTAAAAAAAAAGGTTGAAATTCCTTACCATCTCTAATCATTAAAATTCTTGCATAAAGAATTTTGTTTTAAAAATTTTATCAGCTCAGCTAACAATCAAACAAGATTGATTGCATAATTCAAAAGTTATTTTTGTGTGGTTGTGTTTTGTTTGTTGTTATGACATCATTCACATTAGAATCATCATGTCTCTTCCTATATATACTTTAGATTAATTACAAATATCTATTCCACATTTAGTGGATCATATAGAGTGTATATATTTTTTTTTTTTTTCAATTTTGAACAAAGTTATGTATTGATTTTTTTTTTTTTGAGTAATTTCGATTTTGGAGACCAATTAAAATTATAGCATAGATTTTTTTTGGAGACCAATTAAAATTAATGCATAGAAATTTACAAATTCTAATGTGAATGGTTTGAAATCAGGGATGAGCATTTTTTTTTTTTTTGAGTAATATCGATTTTGTTCTAAACTGAAATATGGACCGAATAAAATCATAACAAGTTTTCAAGTTGTACCTTAAAGTCATTGTTGGCAATCATTCCAACCACACAAAAGAGGGTTGCAAAGAAACACATGACTATCTGAATCTCCACCACAAGTGTATACGTAATCTCCTGCTTTGCATGCTTGTACGTCAATTCTATCAACGGTAACACAAGCCCATACAACAACGCTGCCAAAACCGTCATAACAAACCCCATCGCATACTCCTTCTTACTCTCCCCCTTCGGCCGGTCACCGCTCGTATGCAACGCTAAAACCGCAGCCCCTACCGTCAATAGCACGATCGCGTTCACCGAATACGGTGTAAACTTTTGTTTCACAAGAAGGTATGCAAAGAAAGCAACAAAAGCGAGATGGGGTGCAAGGATTAGGGCTGACGTGGATATTGGGAGGCGGGCCACGCCGTAGGCGTAGAGGTAGTCGTCTAGGCCAGTGAGGAGGCCGATAAATGCGACCGCGAAGAATAAACGCGGACGCATGTAGATTAGGGTTGTAGGTTTGTTTTTTGTTGTGTGACGTTGGAAGTAGAGAACTATGAGAACTATAATAATGACTGGCCATCCTGCGGTCTCTAGGGACGAGGATAGCCATACGCGGTTGCCACCGTGGATGAAGTAGAGGCGTGTGATCAACGGGCCACCGCAGTTTCCTATTGATAATAAGATGGAACTCAAGATTAGAAGTGTTGTTTTGGTTGGCGGTCTAACGTTAGCCGTCACATGTGTGGTGATGCTGTGGGTACTAGAACTTGTGGTTTGTTCATGGTTCTCCATTGTGGATGTTTAATGGACTGTGTTCAATGGATTAAAATCAATTTTGGGAAAAATAACATATGGATAGCATTTATCAACAAGGACAATTATTAAGGGTTACGTTTTAGATGAAGTTATATATGGTTTGTTATTTTTTCATATGTTAGTCCATCTTCAATGTGGTAAACGAGGATGTGACTTCTCTTGTCAATATCCTTTCATAGGATATATTAAGATTTACTATCCCTATCCCTCTTTCCTTGCCACGTCAAATATGAAATATGTTAATCTTTCCACATCACTCACAAATTTATTTCACCTAGGGAGTGTTGTGTCAATGGTCGTATGTTTGGCAAAACTAGCTAGAGGCTGGTAGCTAGAAGCTGGTAGCTATTAGCTGCAAGCTGTTAGCTGAAAGCTGGTACCTGCAAGCTTTTTAAATATATATTGGTGTTTGGCAAAGTAGCTGGAGCTTTTAATAAAATGTATAAAATGACCAAAATGGACATAATTAAAATATTGTAAGGAGGTTTTTATTTTGTTTTTAAAATTGAATGAGTATTTGTGTCATTTACTAATTAAAAGCTTGTAGCTAGTAGAGTTTTTTCTTAAAAGCTAGTAGTAGTAGTTTTTCACTATAGAGCTTTTTCTCCTAACCTAAAAGCTTCCAGCTCTTCAACTAAACAAAGCTTTTTATTGATTAAGAGTTTTTTCTTAAAAGCTTGAAGCTTGAAGCTTCTAAAAGCTCATTGCCAAATATACCCGAAGCATGTGGATATGGGACACTATAATTAATATATATGCTCGGCAGGTATAAATTCTCGTACCTAAAAAAACCTACATCTAGACTAGCTAGCCAACTTAAAGTAGTATATTAAGTAAACTTTACTCATAGGGTGGGGTTAACTAGCTGTGAATAGGGGTGCAAATAAGCTGAGCGGTTCGCGAGCTACTTGAGTTCAGCTTGAGAAAAAACTCAATACTAGCTGAGCTGTAGTGAACTCGAGTCAAGCTTGAGTATAAAACAAAACTCGTTTATTTATTAAACAGTGAACCAACATCATCATCATCTTCCATTACAAGAAAGGAGGGCAATAGAGGCGACACGTGTCGTCGCTATTGCCCTCATGGACATGTCGTTGCTAACAGGTCGCAGCTAAAGCCTCATATTTTCGTCGTAATTGAATGTCGCCTGTAATTCTTATCATGCTATTGACTGTCGCCTCTAATTCTTATCGTCGCTAATACTTCTATAGCAATAGAGGTGACTTTTGTCGCATCTAAAGATGTTGGTCGCTAATACCTTTTTTAGTAATAGAGGAGGCTGAAGGTTTTTTTTTTTTTGGCTAAATTTTCAACTTTTTTCCCTGTTTTATTTTTTGTTTCAACCCTGCTATTTTCTGGTTGACGACACAACAAAATAACATATATCACATAATTAAACATAATGTCACAAACATAACGTTACAATCATTCTCGTTTTTAGTCACAAATCGTTTTACAACATAAACTATGTCAAATTAAGATCATCGCCACTTCCATAATCATCGCTTCCATCATTGCCGGTATCAACATCGGTTTCTCCATTTAAAAAGCCTTTGGTATAAAACGTACGAGATAAGCACAACCGTTAGACCATCCGACTGATCAAATACTTACGTCCGGATCACCACTTTTAGAGATGACATTTCGGATGTCGCCTCTATTGAGATGATTTCTTGTAGTGTTCCACCTAACTTCTACGCTAGCATCCCATTTTATCATCTTTTTCTTCCACTAAACAGGGGTGTGGTTCACTAGCATCCCATTTCTTTCTCTCTCCTCTCTCAATTGTTGACTTCGTAGGATCCTTACGAAATCATCACCATCACTAAGGTTAGAGTTGGTGTTCCACTAGTGGCCATGAAGCCACCTACACAACTACACTAACCCACACCGAAGAGCCTAATTACGAGGGGGGGGGGGGGGGTTTAAGATTACCTAGTGTTGCTACAACAAATATAGGTCCAACATTAGTGTAGAGTCCGAGGAAGGGTAAAAGGGTTAATGGGTTTAGTTTTGCCTAACGCAGGTCGTGGTGTCCTTCTACGTTGCAAAAGGTAGAAGCAGGTTCAAGAGGATTATGATTTGAGTGCTACTATTGTAGATGCATTTATGCGACTAATGCTTTGGATTTACAATAAACATATGTTAATGTTTTGAGTCGAATGGGCGAAGGAAGAAATGAATAGGTGCGAAGGAGAAAGATTTATACGAAGGAGAGACAGGAGGCGAAGGAAGATTTAGTTTGTTATGTATTGCTTCATTCGACCAGTCTGTTTGGTCGAATGTGCACATTCGCACGTACATGGTGGGCGAATGTGCAGCCCATAAATAGGTCAAGCTGATTTTTGAATGTAGTTTTTAGTTTTTATTATTCCCTCCATTTTCAGTGTGTCTCTCTAGAGTTTTGTTAAGCTTAATTCACGTTGTGTCTTTAATGTTTTGATCATATTAACGTGTAATTGAGTTGTTTATTAATGAGTAAAGCTTTGAATGATGATTTGTTTATTTTGATCTGATTGATTATCATTTTGTGATTGGTTTAGGGTTTCCGCACCTAAATCAAACTTGTTTGATCATTTCTTTGTTGATTTATCGATCCTTTTACCCTAATTTTAACCTGAAAACATTGATAAAATGAATGATAGATAAAATTGTTGGTCACTAGCCTACTGAATCAAAATGACATGTTCAGAATCAATAAAATGCAAAGTTAAAATTTGAATTTGATGAACAATTCCTTCACACCTTTCGAATGGGCGAAGGAGATGATTATTTGGGCGAAAGAAGAACAAATGGTCGAATGAAACATTTTATCAAAATCTTTTACATTCGTACCTTTGGAAGTTCTCTTTCGTACCAAGATTTTCTCATTCACACCTCTGTATGGGCGAATGAGAAGTTTAATTACCAAACTTTCAAAATTTTGAATATTTTGTCGATTTTTAACATGTTTATTTGTTTTGTTTTGCAGATTGAACCATGTCTGAACAGGAGAAGTCTACTGAACAGGAGAAGACTACTGAACAAGCCGGATCATCTTCACAGGTTGCGAAGAAAGGAACAGTAGAGCTGTTACCGTTTGAGAATGCGCATAACTGTTGTGCGTATCTTAGAGAAGTTAAAAAGCATACAGAGTTCATAGAGATCATAGAGTTTCTGAAAAGAAGTTGGGTGATAGACGCAATTGCTACACCTGCCATTATCTACCGAGACTTGATACAAGAATTTTGGAATGAAGCGAAGATGGATTTCTGGGAATGCGAATCGTCTTTGGTGAGCAAGATACAAGGACAATTGGTCATTGTATCAGAGAAGGATATCAGAGAAGCCTTGAATCTTCAAGATGAAAAGACTGATCCCAGAGAGCTTAGCTTTATGGAACAAAGAAAATGCTTTCTTAGAATGAAATACAATGGGCCGATTACTGATGGCTCATTGCACAAGGGAAAGCTGTGTCCACAATTCAAATACTTGGCACATGTGTTAATTCACGTCTTTGGTTCAGCTGCTGGAGGCTATGATTTGATGAGAAAGAGTATCAGCTCAATGATGGTAGCATTGATATTGAACAAACCGTTCAATGTATCAGGAATGCTGATGGAACATCTGTTGGAACCTGTCAATGGCACGAGGAATCTGAAGTTTTTGTTGTATCCTCGATTTTTTCAGATGGTTTTTGATCATAAATATAAAAAGTTGAAGAGGGATCCGAAACACATTGTAGTTCAAGAACATATGTCAATCAATACTCTAGCTAGAATGAAAGCTTACAAAGGCTTGTCGTTGAATGAACGTCCACCTGTTAGACGTTTATTTGGACACTTGGCGAGAATTGACTATGAGGATCCAGGTGAAGGTCTAGTGAGACATGCTAACAGTGATTCAGACCAAGACAATCCATTACATCCTGTTGATCCAGATGCAAAGCGAAAGCGACAGTTTGTTAATGTGGGAGCAAAAAGTGGAAAGGGAAAGGAGAAAGAAATCAGGATAGATGTTGTTCCTGAACCTGCTAAGAAGAAGAGTACACCGAGAAGAAATAAAACAATGGCTAAGAAAGGATTGCACATTGTTGATGAAGCGTCGATTGATTCTGAAGAGACGAAAGAAGATGAACATTGGGATTCAGAGACTGAAACGTTGAAGACTACCACGCCCATGGCCACTGTGGCTGGTGAGTCGGTCAGTTTGAACAGATCTGTAGAAGAGCAGAGGATGAAGAGCCTTATTCGTTTGGACGAAGAGGATGAGAGTTTAGGTCTGGGAGCAGGAGACTTTCCTGGTTCACCAGTTCAGGGGGAGAAACCAAAGAAACCCCAGTTCAAGAAGAAAGAGAAAGCTGTAAAGCCCGCAGTGAAGAGAGCTAGAGAAATAGAATCGTTGATAGCAGGAAAGAAGTTGCCACCTACTTCTAGCTCAAAATCTCCAATTGCTGCTCCAGCCTCAAAGAAACAGAAAACCACTACAACTTCAGGTACTGAACAGGAAGCTGATATACCTGTTGATGCATTCAATGAAGCATTAGATAACGTACTGAAGAAGCTAAAGAAGGGTAAACTGCCAGAGGTTGCTGAAGTCTCCACTAAAAAGGTTACAGTGGATAGTGATGTGATGGATACTGTTAACCGGAGACTTGATGAAATGATGAATTTGATAAACAAGCAGCAGACTGAGATTGCCCAACTGAGACAAAATGACTCAAAGATGCTTGATGTAGTTGTCACCTCACATGAGAATAATGAGGATTTGAAAAAGAAGATCAAAAAGTTGCAGAAGGATAATAAGAAGCTGTTGAAACATGAGCAGAGAAACACCAGACGGATTATAGCTTTGAAAGGAGAAAACAAGAAGCTGAAAGAAAGTAACAAAAACATGGATAATCTGATCAAAGATTTATACTCTCGAGCTCCTCAGCTAAAAGAAGGTGAAGAAGATAAAGAGTTAGAAGAGGAGCAAGTTGATTTTGAACTATCTGACGATGATGAGGAGGATGATGAAGATCTTGATAAAGATGCTGGTAAAGCTCCTAAAAAGAAGAAGGATGATGATGATGATGGTTCAAATGATGGATCTGGTGATGATAACAGCTCTGCATCTGATGACGATGATGATGACAATGATGAAGACGATACTGACAGATATAAGTATGAGAAGAGAGAATCTGAAAAAGAAGGAGAATCTAGTTCGAAAGCCCCTGGAGGATCAGTAGATGATGGTACGATCTTCTGGAACGAAAAGCTGAAGTCTATATCTGAAGATGATAAGCAGATGTATCGCCAGATGCTTACTGATAGAGTCTGGACGATTGACATGACCAGCAGATTTTCTGAGATCTTTGAATCTCGTGACAGGGTGTTTGAACTGGAATATGATGATCCAGATTTGGAAGATGGTGAAGTCTCGGCGGCGATGGCAAAAGAGATCTTTGAAGGTTTGGCGAAACAGGTTGGCAAAACTGTTGAAGAATTGTTAGCTGATAACCAGATTCCTGATCTAACTGAAAAGGAAGCTGGAGATCATTCTGATGATCGTGACATACCTGGTTTCGAGGACATAGAAGTTGAGGATGTGACGAGTGAAGAGTATCCAGAATATTTTAAAAGAGACAAGGATTCTGGATTTACTGCTTTCACTGATGAATTGTTAAAGGAAGCCGAGAGACGTGCAAAAGAGAAGAGTGATATGTTTGTTGATGAAATATTCAGAGGGCATGAGAAACCGTATATCAGACAATCCGATAGCTTGAAAGAGTTATTGAGGGAGTTAAAAGAGAAAGAGGCTAATCGTCCTAAACCTGAGATTCAGGGTAGCTTTTATAAATTCCACAACGATATGTTCAAAGGAAAAGCGTTGGGTTGGAAATTTATAAAGCAACTGAAGTGTGTAGCAGTGAAGTGGGAGAAAGGGATCCTATACTTTGATAGATTCCATGACTTGAAGACTCTCCCATAGTGGGCCATTCGTAATATTTGTCGTCACAAGATGACTGGAACGACAAATGGTCAGATTGCTTACTTTGCTGAGAAGATGGCTAGAGAGAGCAGGACGAAGTGGAATCTCTTTGAACCTCAATATCCAAAAAGGATTGTTCACAAGAAATTGATGATATAACTGGTTTTCCCAAGGTGACTTTAAAGTATAAACCACCAAAAGTGTTGAGGCACATTCCATTGCTGCAGATTCCTCAACATTTCGCTAAAGACTTTATCTGGTGGTACTATGATTGGAAGATTGCAGAAGCTGTGATTGTTCTGAAGGATGGTGAAAAGAGTTTCAAGAAAATACACATTTTTGATCCCATGTGGTTGGTTAATTGTTCACATGAGGACATCATAATGTTGTATTACAATCCTATCTTCAGCGATGTTAAGGATGCTGAACAAGCTAGTAAATACCAGCGAGTGGTATTCTTGTGTTTTGCTCATGATATCAATGCCGGATGCGACTATGATAAGAAGCTCGGCAAGTTTGTTAAAGCTCAAGAGGTTCCTGAAGCGAAAAAGAAAAAGCCGAAGCAAGTGTTTGAGAAGGTGATGACGTTAGAAGAAAAGAAACTTTTAAGGATCAAGCTGATGAACAAACGGATGGATGAAGAACGAAGACTTAAACAATCCAAGCAATAGTCGAGGGGGAGTTTGTAGATGCATTTATGCGACTAATGCTTTGGATTTACAATAAACATATGCTAATGTTTTGAGTCGAATGGGCGAAGGAAGAAATGAATAGGTGCGAAGGAGAAAGATTTATACGAAGGAGAGACATGAGGCGAAAGAAGATTTAGTTTGTTATGTATTGCTTCATTCGACCAGTCTGTTTGGTCGAATGTGCACATTCGCACCTACATGGTGGGCGAATGTGCAGCCTATAAATAGGTCAAGCTGATTTTTGAATGTAGTTTTTAGTTTTTATTATTCCCTCCATTTTCAGTGTGTCTCTCTAGAGTTTTGTTAAGCTTAATTCATGTTGTGTATTTAATGTTTTGATCATATTAACATGTAATTGAGTTGTTTATTAATGAGAAAAGCTTTGAATGATGATTTGTTTGTTTGTTTTGATCTGATTGATTATCATTTTGTGATTGGTTTAGGGTTTCCGCACCTAAATCAAACTTGTTTGATCATTTCTTTGTTGATTTATAGATCCTTTTAGCACATACAACTATTTTGATATGAGTGAGACTTAAAGCCAGAAATGTAGTTGTAAACTCGAGTGAAGTGTTGGTATGATAGAGAGAATCTCTCACATGTGCATTGGCAAAGAGAATCGAAGAAGTGTGTAAGTAAGAATTTGAAAATTTGTGTTCAGATATGAGGAAGTGAACTGAATTTATAAGGGAAGCATCTTCTTCTTTTAGTAAGCATAATACTTTGATCCATGTTGCAACTTAGGGACTTGCCACTTTTAGCCGAGGATGGCTTTGGACTCGCGGTCCGTGTGTTGCAGCATCTCCACATGCAGGATGTGGACAGCTGTTAGTTTTGACCGAGAAGTGTGATGACAAGACAGGTAATCTTTTGTGATCAGTACTTTACCAGCCTAAGAACCTTTTTATCCTTCAACCTTTCAAGCATGATTGTGTAATGTTATTAACTTATTTTGCTTTAGGCTACCAACGTCATCAGCCCCCAAAGTCAGAGGTGTTTGTTGTGTAGCTCAAAGGCTTCTGACTTTTTGCTTAGTTTATGGATGTTAAAAGGTTCAAGGGTTGAAAGCTTGGCTTGCTTTTAGGCGGTTTTTTCCTCTTGATTTGAATTTCGAAGTGACACTTGATGTGACAAGTGTCAGTACCTCCTGTGGCGGTTTTAATGCAGGCTATCATTATAGCTATGGTTATTATATTTATAACTTCTTTTTTATCTTTCATAATCTCACTTTACCCTTTCAATCGACGGTTTCTTCATCCTCTCTCTTAGGGTTTCTTTTCCTTGCCATAATCAGGTCAGATTTCTTTTTGTTTGCTTCATTTAATCATTCTTCTAAGCAAAATGGGAGCCAAGAAGGATATGGCGGTCAGTTTCTCTTCTCTTACACAGGAAGAGGTTGAATCCTTTTGTTCAGAATTGGATATTGATTTGTCGTTTAATCCGGCTGCACCTGGGCTTAATGATTCGATTGATCAATGTCTGGGTGGGTCTATTGCCTTTTATTGTTGCCATTTTCAGTTCTCAAACCTTTGTCATCCTTTTTCGATTTTTCTATTGAATATGCTTGAGTATTACAGAGTTTCTTTTGGTCAGTTTCATCCACATGGGTTGGCTCGGGCTTTGCACTTTGAAATTCTCTGTCGAGTCCTTTGCTATGATCCCACCTTTCTGATGTTCCGACGTTTCTTCCGATTGGCCAAGAATGGCGATTGGTATATGTTTGAAACATCTCAAGTTGACACTTGCTTAATTTCTTCACATGTAACTACAGTTGGTGTGTGGAAGACAAAGTTTTTCTGGCTTTCAGAATCCATCCTTCCCTTTAAACCTATTTGGAGGCATCGTGATGCTATTCTGAACGAGATGGAACCATCTAAATCTGAGTTGGATGAGAACTTTCTCAAGGCCCTTCGAGCATGTCCTTTAAGGCTTCACCCTTTTGCTGAGCCTTTTTTGGTTTTATCCAGGATTAGTATCAGTGGGATAAACATGGTAGAGATCCAGTTCTCTTGAAGGGTGATCAGGGTATGCTTATTTTATATTGTTTATTTTGCTTTTTCTGCTCTGATTGATGCTTATGCCTTTGATTTTTCTTGTTCTTTGTAGTCATGTTTGCGTTGGACTTCATTAAAAGTGATGATATATCAGATGTTGTGTTCAATGATGCTGAGGCTGTGGAAGGGGAGGATGTTGTGGTGAAATATGAGAAGGGTAGGTATGATGGTGTAAATTATGTGCATGTTCCATACGTGAAGGGTTTCTTAAAGCCTAGCTCTTCCAAGGCTTCAACCAGGTGGTCGAGCCGCCATTTGCTGAAGGGTGCAAAACAGGCTGATGTGTCTGAAGCTGTGAATGTGAGCGATGAGGTCGAAGATTCTGAAGATGACAAAGATGAATGGGTTGAGGCTGAGGTTCCCAAGAAGGTGCCAAGTGTTGTGGCAAAGAAGGGGAAAGGTAAGAAAACTGTTGCTGCTAAGGTTGCTTTATTGAAGAATGTCGAGGGTTCCATTAGTGTTGAGGGTGAAAGAGTCTATATCCCTGGTTGGAGTGTGAAGGTAGGTGATAGTTTCAAATCCTCTGCTATGTGTGAGGATTTTCTGGCTCATCTTGCCCCTCCCGGTGTGAGGGACACCTTGGAGGGTATGGAAGATGATGTGTTGTTGTTGATGAAGATGATGATGGGGACCTGCAATCTTGCTGCCATGCTTCCCGAAGGTGTAAGAAGGCTTAGGAAAAGGATGGCCGAATATGATAAGTTTGCCAAGAAAAAGAAGGAGATGAAGACATCCCTTGCTTCCTTAAAGAAAGACGCCCTTGAGTCTGCTGAAAAGGAAAAAAGCCTGATTGGCCTCATTGATGAGCTTAAGAAGGCTCATGAGGCAGAATCTGCAAAGCATGAAGCTATAAGGGTTCAAGTTGAAGCGGATAAGGCGGCATTGGATATGGAGAAGAATTCTTTTTGAGGCAGAGAAAGGAAGGTTGGAGGCTTCCCTTGCCCAAGCTTTAGCAGACAATAAGTGGTTGATCGAGGATGGATTCCAGCAGGTGGTGACATATCTTCTTCATTCGGCTGAGTTTAATTCTGCCTTGGGAGAGGTGTACACCAAACTACTTATTCATGGAAAGCATGTAGGTTATGTTGCTGGGCATGATTTGGAGCAATCTCCCCTTTACCAACCAGACTCTATGGATGTTTTTAAGGAATCAGTTGTGTAGATGAAGCATCTATCCTTATGTTACCCAGGTTTCTTCTTTTTATGGCAAACCATTGTAGGGTCTGAAGCAATTGAAGCCTCTAGGCTTAAATGAAGCAGTGTGTGCTGAACTTCTTGAAGAGTTTTCAAAGAAGAGATCCTATTTTGGTGACAGTGAAGAGACCGTTGATGTGAATGAGGGTGGCCAAAATGATGTGAGCTTGGATGCTTTGGGAATTTGTGGTAATGGTGCTGATAAGAAGGTGAAGAAAGTGAGAAAAGCAAAAAAGGCCAAGATTGTGGATACTGCTGCTGTGCAGACAGAAACCTCGAAGCCTTCTGCTTCAGGTGGTGTTGTTTGATTGCCTTATGCTTTTTGATTCGTATATTTCTTAGCACTACGGTTGTGAATAATTAACTATCTTTTGTGGTAGTCTTAACCAATGCTTCTCTTATGGAACCTAGTAAGGTTCCAGGTATGGTTGTTGGCTTTGTTAAAGCCTTTTGGACAATGTTTATGGCTTGTTCAAGCCTTTTATGTTAATATGCACCCCTTAAGGATTGTTAGGTATGCTTTTGCTTGTTTAGTTTGTTTGTCAATTTTGTTTCATGATTGTGTGTTTGTGTTGTTTGTCTTTGTACTTGTTGGGGAATGTCTTACCGATAGCACCTTAAAAGGTTAGGTGCTGCAGTCACCCATCCTTAAGGTAGCCTAGGCAGACAAATCGCCACATATCCTAAATACACTACTTAGTGTTTCTAAATTTTTCATAAGTTTGTTTCAAAAACATAAGGAACAGTTGGTGTAGACTGCTCAAACCCGTCTATGAGACATGTAAAGAAAAGATTTGTTTGTCTCATGGAGTTGGATTGATTTAGAAACTCACCCCTTATATAGGTTCATTCAACCCTTGAACCTATTGAGCGATATGGCCTTGGAGCTCATCCCCTTACATGGCCCATGCCATGGAGTGTTTTGCAAGGTCCTCTACCTGATAATAGGATAGAAAGACAAATGTAAAAAGGGGATCCTCTGATCGTTTCATTCATTCATGACATGATCATTGTATTAGATAGCTTGAGTTAGACAACATTTTTGAAAGCTAAACAAAGGACCTTTTAAGGTTTTTGCCATTCCAATGGCGGGAAAGCTTCTTATCATCCATGTTGGAAAGCTTGTAGGATCCTCCTTTGTGTGTTTCAAGGATTGTGTAAGGACCATCCCATTTAGGTCCATGTTTTCCTTGGTTTTCCTTCTTTCTTGCTTCATTGTTTCTTAGAACCAGGTCCCTTGGCTTGAAGCGTTCATGCTTTACTCGAGCATTGTAGTAGGATTCCATTTTATGCTTGTATCGAGCTTCTCTGATGGCGGCCAAGTCTCTAGCTTCTTCTAGGAGATCTAGGTTTAGCAACGCTTCATTTTCATTGGCTTTGATATCCACCTGAAGTGTTCGAGGTGTTGTAACTCCTATTTCGGTAGGAATCACGGCTTCGGAGCCAAAGGCAAGGCTGTAAGATTTCTTATTGTGACTTGTTTTCTCAGTGGTTCTAATGGCCAATAAGACACTTGGAAGCTCATCAAGCCATTTATCTCCCTGCTGTCCTAGCCTGGTTTTGATCCCTTCAACGATGCTTCGATTCATTCTCTCTACTTGGCCATTTTATTAAGGGTATGCTACCGAGCTGAACACTTGTGTTATTCGGTATTCCTTACACCAGGAGCTAAAAGGCTTCTCTGTAAACTGCTTTCTGTTGTCCGTGACCAGTACCCCAGGAAGGCCATATCGACATATGATATTCTCCCATACAAATTCAATGATATGCTTTCCAGATATCTTTCCCAATGGCTTCACTTCTGGCCATTTTGTTAAGTAATCTACTGCTACAAGTAGGAACTTGGAACAGGGGTATGGATTTGGCAAGCTTCGCATTTCCTTAATTGTTCAGCTGCATCATGGTGCATGGTCGGCCAAAAGTAGCCGAGGTTCATATGCTTTGCAACCACTATTCTTGGGCCACAATGAGCCCCACATATCCTTTCGTGAACCTCCTTGATTAGATACTGACTTTGTTCAGGGCATACACATCGAATCAATGGAGCCAAATAACCTCTTTTATAAAGGATATCCTCTTGAATCACATATTGCTTGGATATGATTCGAACCCTTTCAGCTTCTACATGATCCTGTCTTGAGGCAACTCACCATTCTTTAAGAATTCTATAAGGGGAGTCATCCAACTTGGTCCAACTTCAGTGATCACATCTTAAACTTCAAGCTCTGACATGGAAGGGGTTTGGAGCACTTCAACCAACACTTTCTTGGTAAGATGGGCAAAGTTCAATGAAGCAAGCTGGCTAAGAGCATCAGCTTTCTTGTTTTGTGACTGGAGAACCTGTTTGATTTTGCAAGATTGGAATGTGTTCTTGATTTCCTTTGCCTTTTCTCTATATTTCTTCATGTTAGGTTCCTTGGCTATGTAGCTTTAGTTCACTTGGTTTGAAACTAGAAGTGAATCAGTGAAGACTTGAAGCCTTTGAATGGTCATTTTTCTGGCAAGCATTAATCCTGCTATCAAGGCTTTATACTCTGCCTCATTGTTAGTTGTCTGAAATTCAAGACGAAGGGCATAGGTGAATTCCAATCCTTTAGGGTTAATTAGAACAAGACCTGCCCCTGAACCTTTGATGTTGGAAGCCCCATTGGTAAAAAGCTTCCAGGCTTCAGGGTCAGGGGGTTCATCAATGGTGATATTAACCTCAGTCACATCTTCCTTTGGAATTTCAACAATGAAATCAATAAGTATTTGTGCTTTAATTGCTTTTCTCGGAATGTAGGTAATTTTGTGTTCACCTAATTTGACAGCCCATTTGGCTAGTCATCCCGAGGTTTTAGGTTTTTCAAGCACACTCTTGATGGGTTGGTCAGTTCAAAGTACCTTCGAAGCCTTCTAGCTGTTTGTACAAGAGCCAAGGCTAGTTTTTCCAAAGGGGGGGGGGGTACTTGACCTCTGCTAACTTTAAAGATTTACTGAAGAAGTAGACGGGTACCTGAGCTTTGTCTCGTAAGATGGTGAGGATAGTGCTGAGGACTTCTTTAGTAACAGATAGATAGATAGAGATTGTTTCCCCTATTTCAGGAGCTGCAATGGTAGGAAGGTAAGCGAGGTGTTGTTTTATTTGGTTGAAGGCTTCCTCGGCTTCCTCGTTCCATTTGAAGTCTTTCTTGTCAGTGCAACCTTTGAGAGTCTTGAAGAAAGGCAGGGATCTTTCAGCAAGCTTGGACATGAAACGCTTTAAGGCTGTGAGCTTTCCATTCAAGCTTTCTACCTCCTTCTTTGTTTTAGGAGAATTCATGTTTAGAACAGCTCAGACTTTATTGGGGTTAGCCTTGATGCTTTGCTTTCCTATAATGCGTCCCAAGAATTTTCCTTCTTCAAAACCAAATGAACATTTGACTGGATTGAGCTTCATGTTGATCTCTCCGAGGTTATCAAATGTTTCTTGTATATCTTTGAGCATTTGTTCTTCAATTGTACTCTTGATAACCAAGTCATCGACATAGGCTTCCATGTTTTTGCCAATTTGATTGGCAAATGCTTTGTCAACCAACCTTTGATAAGTGGCACCTGCATTGTTTAAACCAAAAGGAATCTTTCGATAGCAAAAAATACCTTTGTCGGTGTGGAAAGCTAGTTTTTCTTCGTCTTCTTCCTTCATTTGTATCTGGTGGTAACCTTTGTAGGCATCCAGAAAGCATTTGAAGGGGAAGCTTGTAAGCGAGTCGACTTTGAGATCAACCTCAGGTAAAGGATAGCAGTCTTTGGGTCATGCTTTGTTGAGGTCTTTGAAGTCTATGCACATCCTCCAAGATTCATCAGGTTTTCGAACCATCACCGGGTTAGCAACCCATGATTGATATTTAACCTCTCGGAGGATTCCTGCTTCAACAAGCTTATCGACCTCTTGGCAAGCAGCATGGCTTCATTCAGGAGCAAGACTTCGCTGTTTCTGAACCACTGGTTTGACATTGGAAGGGATTTTGAGCTCACGTTCAGTAACTTCATGTGGGATGGCTGTCATGTCACTAGGACACCAAGCAAGGACATCAACATTGTTTTTGAGCAACCCTTCAAGCTCTGAGAGTATTTCCTTATGGGGGGTCTATATTAAGCCTGATCCTTTGTTCAGGGTATTCTGAGTTGATGCTCAGGCCTTTTTTACTTCTTTCGCCTTCATTTTCTTTTATGAAAGTGAGTGGTACAGTTCTCTACATTTTTCCATCGGAGAAGCTGACGTCAAGTGTTATTTTCCCCATGGGTTTTATGGGTATATAGGCACTTTGCGTTTTGATAGAGCCTATGAGAGTTTCGACCACTAGGGGATCATATCACTTTTCTCCTTCGGGTGGTGGGAAGAAAACACTTTGATGCTCCCAAGCTTCCAACCTTTGGCATTTGTTAGGAGCTTCTGGTTCGACCAGGACCATGTTGACTTCTTTCTTTTTGCCTTTAGCAATGTTTTCTTTAACTCCCTTCTCCAAATGAGTTAACTCTCCAAACTTAACAGCTTCCTAGATCCTTTTCTTGAGCTGGAAACAATCATTGGTGTGATGTCCCTTTTCTTCATGGAACTCACTGTAACAGTGCAAAATTTTCCCCAAAATTTTAATACATAAAAAGCCCTTATATATATATATATATATTTTTATTACACCTTTATTATTAATATTATACAAATGTGCCTAAGTCTTTATTTATCCTAACTCACAACTTATATACATACATAAATGTATATAAATAATAATAATAATAATATGATTCTAAATTCTTTTTTTTTTTTCACATACAAGATTTTTTTTTTTATTTAAATAAAGCCTTGAGTCAAATAGTCAAAGTCCTAGTCAAAGTCTTAGTCAAACAGTCAAAGTCTTAGTCAAATAGTCAATTCATCATAAAACCTTACTTTATGGTGTTGACCAATTTTAATGGCTAATTGAATCCAAAACTAGTATAAAAACCCACCTATGACCCATTATACTTTGCACCTCTAAATCGATTGTTTCAATCCGATTAAACTTTCCATCATACCTTTCTTCTATAGTCTATTACTTCTACAATTGAAGCTTTGATTATAAGCTCTTGTAATTGGCAACTTTGGGGCTACACATATTCTATTTCTCGAGACTTAATACTTTGCTAAGGTGAGTTTACGTAACCATGTTTATGCAATTCTTCATACTTGCAACATTATACTTAAGCAATTCTACATGCATGTCTAGTAGTAAACTTTATTGCCTCATGAATTAGTCAACAGTTTCAACGAGTTTCAACGAGTTTCAACATTTACATAATCATTAGCTATGGCCAAGCCGGCGATACTCAATAATAGATCTATTGGATTGACAACCCCACCCGGATACGTGTACCTCCTACATAGGTAACGTGGGTGATTGTTATCGTTCAACATATTACTAAGGTGAACCGTAGATGACGGGATGGACCTAAACTAGTCGGAGGTTTGATTATGTCAACATATTATACTATTCATGTAGACTTAAATTTACGATAGACATACGAATTGCTAAACTTTTATACTTAAACTATATGCTTAACATGGATTATGTATTCTCACCAACTTCTAGTTGACCCCCCCATTTTTCCAAACTCAACAGGAAATACTGATGCATGAAGTCTAGAGCTAGCATGAGGAGATATTTGAAGTTTTAAGCTTTGTTTGATTATTTGATGTAGACTTTAATGTAATTCAATATTGTAATGTAATAAAGGATTATTTAAACATATGTATTATCATGAGCTACTAAACAATCATCAATACGTGACATCCCGATGTTTCCGCCATCGGTTGGGGTGTTACAGATTGGTATCAGAGCCATGGTTATAGGGAATTAGGTTATTAGAAAAAAAAAATAATCTAGTCTATAACCATAGGATTTTATTCAGTACTTGCTCCTTTTACTTGCAACTTTTACTTGCTATTCTCTATCTCACTCCTACTTCTTATCCCTACTTCAACCCCTACAAGAAGATTGCTCTCCATCACAAGATCTACTCTTAGACTAATAGGACAATCCTCAGGTTTAGCCTGAACCACCTTGAGATCTCGTCGAAGTTCTAGATTTTAATAACGAACACGTGCAATCTGGAAGGGTGAACGCCTGTATTCTGAGTTTTCTGTCTAGGACTGGCATTGCGCATATATCCCAATCAGACGAGGGACCCGGATGCCTACCTGGGAATTCTCGGGATGAGTGTTCACTTATAGGCTAAAGCATGTCTTCACTATGTTATTAGAATCTAGAAGTTTTGATAAGTCAACGTTTTCGTTTATTCGTTTTAATTAATGAATAAATGATTACACTCACCTTCCTTAAACTAAGCTCAAAAAATCTCAAAATTTTACAGCTTAAATCAATCTCATTTCATAACCATCGATGGATTTCACAATCACACTTCACCTTACCATCTTAGCCACTTTTTAAATATTCAACACCATACCCAAATCATATAATCTCTATACTATAAAATAAACTCTTTATCAACTATCTTCACATTCACTATCTCTCACAACTTTGATTCTGCTTCAAGAATTTTTCATCATCCTCTCAAGAACTACATTCATATCCTTCACCTTCTCACACATGAGGTAGTTACCCATGATAACCAAACTATTGAAACTTGATTGTGTGTTGCATCAAACATAATCCTTAGTTATACATGAGGATTCGACTATTTGCCTTATTTGAACATTTGAAACTAGAATTCATGGAATATAAACTATTTACTATAGACACACCTAGAGTCATTAACCTTATCTAGGGCAACTCTATTACAACTCGTATGCTATACTTGATACTTGATTGCTTACATGTACATATTATCAATTTGCAATTCATGTGTGTAATAATTGGTACACTTAATCAAACAACTGATAGAGGATGAAGTACTTGCTCAACAGTTAGTAGAGTACAAAATAACCTACTCAACGATTGGTAGAGGTCATCATGCCTGCTCAACAGTCGGTAGAGGCCCTACAACCTGCTCAACGACTGGTAGAGGCTATCATACCTGCTCAACAATCGGTAGAGGTTCCTACTCACTGACTGGTAGAAGTCTTTTTCCTGCTCAACAGTTGGACTCATTTCTGGATACATGGTTAATCATATTATTTTACATGTGTGTCTAGAGTTATAGAAGGACACAAAACCCTAATGTAAGGTAAATTGGAGATTGCGGTCCGGAACGTAATCATGAATTTACAGGTACGTTATGGTAGTGTGAAATTCTATCAAGGTTTTCGGTAGTTGACCAATTATAAACCTTAGTTATCTGGTAGTTCATTTAGTCTTTCAATAGTCCATCAACTCATTCCTTTTAGGACTCCTAAAACTTAAGATTCTTATTCTCCTTGCTATTTCAGATGAACCTAATCCAACCCTTAAAACTCACACATATCAAAACTCTTACCCAAATTATTCGAAACAGTTTATTCTATTACCTATAAATTTATGTCATGCCTTAACTCGAAACTTCCCAAACCACCCTTGTCCTAATTTCTACCCAATCACCTTCAACCCTGTGTTTACAATAAACTTCGGGACGAAGTTTCCAAAAGTAGGGGAGACTGTAACAGTGCAAAATTTTCCCCAAAATTTTAATACATAAAAAGCCCTTATATATATATATATATTTTTATTACACCTTTATCATTAATATTATACAAATGTGCCTAAGTCTTTATTTATCCTAACTCACAACTTATATACATACATAAATGTATATAAATAATAATAATAATAATATGATTCTAAATTCTTTTTTTTTTCACATACAAGATTTTTTTTTTTTAAATAAAGCCTTGAGTCAAATAGTCAAAGTCCTAGTCAAAGTCTTAGTCAAACAGTCAAAGTCTTAGTCAAATAGTCAATTCATCATAAAACCTTACTTTATGGTGTTGACCAATTTTAATGGCTAATTGAATCCAAAACTAGTATAAAAACCCACCTATGACCCATTATACTTTGCACCTCTAAATCGATTGTTTCAATCCGATTAAACTTTCCCTCATACCTTTCTTCTATAGTCTATTACTTCTACAATTGAAGCTTTGATTATAAGCTCTTGTAATTGGCAACTTTGGGGCTACACATATTCTATTTCTCGAGACTTAATACTTTGCTAAGGTGAGTTTACGTAACCATGTTTATGCAATTCTTCATACTTGCAACATTATACTTAAGCAATTCTACATGCATGTCTAGTAGTAAACATTATTGCCTCATGAATTAGTCAACAGTTTCAACGAGTTTCAACGAGTTTCAACATTTACATAATCATTAGCTATGGCCAAGCCGGCGATACTCAATAATAGATCTATTGGATTGACAACCCCACCCGGATACGTGTACCTCCTACATAGGTAACGTGGGTGATTGTTATCGTTCAACATATTACTAAGGTGAACCGTAGATGACGGGATGGACCTAAACTAGTCGGAGGTTTGATTATGTCAACATATTATACTATTCATGTAGACTTAAATTTACGATAGACATACGAATTGCTAAACTTTTATACTTAAACTATATGCTTAACATGGATTATGTATTCTCACCAACTTCTAGTTGACCCCCCCATTTTTCCAAACTCAACAGGAAATACTGATGCATGAAGTCTAGAGCTAGCATGAGGAGATATTTGAAGTTTTAAGCTTTGTTTGATTATTTGATGTAGACTTTAATGTAATTCAATATTGTAATGTAATAAAGGATTATTTAAACATATGTATTATCATGAGCTACTGAACAATCATCAATACGTGACATCCCGATGTTTCCGCCATCGGTTGGGGTGTTACACTCACAATATTGGTTGGAACTTTCGTTTCTCTTGCTTTTGGGTAAGGGACGGGGAGGTCTGAAGCTGTGTTTGACTTCCTCGGTTGCCAAGATTTTTTGAGGGGTTTTTGTTAGGGATGTGAAGTTTATGGTTTGATCTCTGCTTGGAGGGTTCCTACCTTCAGACTTTCGAGACTCAGATCCCCTAGGTCTTCTGTCATAGGCCCTATAGTTGCTTCTCTTTCTGTTTGGGCTAGAGCTTCTCCAGTTAGCAGCCTTTCAAGGGCTTCTTCAAGAATTTTAGGAAGAATTTTGTTGAAATCTTTGGTAAGGTACTTAGAGTTGATGGCATTCATGAACCTTGCAACCTTCATTTTCTCGTCAGCACCTACATAGGTGAGACCTTCCTTCTTGTTTCGTTCAATGAAGCTTTTAAGGATTTCATAGTCTTTTTGTTTGAATTGAAAAATAACAGTTGCATCCTTGACACAACGTCTTTGTTGGGAGAAGTTGGCCAAGAATTCTTTGCCCAAGTCATTAAAGGATCTCATGCTTCCGGCTAGAAGGTCGTTAAACCAAATACGAGCTGATCCGACTAGTGTTTACATGAACATGGGGCAACACTTTGGATTTCCCCACTTTTCCATTCGGGTTGCCCCAAAAAAGATTTGCAAGTGGTCTTTAGGATCTCCAGTGCCGTCGTATGTTTTTATGTGAGAGGGCATCTTTGGTTTGGTAGGGAACTTATAGTTTGCTATTTCTTGGGAGAAACATGACAGGCTACTGGGCTTGTATGGCTGATTCATGTTGTGCTCAACCCTTGTGATGTTGTTCTCATTAGTATTTCCTTGTTGAGCAGCTATAGCTTGGCTAATGAGCTGCTGCCAGGGAAAATGAGCCATCATCTAAGCTATCATGTGAGGCATGAGGCATGAGGCTGAAGCCTTGAAGCCTTGAAGGCATCGTCGTATTGTTGACACCCATGGGCATACTCATGGTGGCACCACGAGCCATGGGTAGGGAAGCCATGGCCTGTTCCCATGAGGTAGGTACTGGGGGGTGGAACACTTGTGACTGTAAAAGTTGCTCCAAGGTGAGTTCATGCCCTATGGGTGCACTAGAGGAGGCAGATTGAGATGTGAATAAGGGGAAAGTAGTGAGACTTGGCCTAGCTGGCTCATAAGGTGTGGGGAACACCATTCTAGGCCCAGCTCCTAAGTTGTGAGGAGCAGGTTGAGAGCTTGAGGAAGTAACGTGAGGAGGACGAGGTGGCCCGGGAGAGAGTGATGGTTCCTCTTCATTATAGTCTAGCCGGAGCCTGACCCCCTTTTCTCTTTCCTTGATCACATGTTGGTTAAGGAGAGATCTGAGCTGTAGAAAGTGATTTGCTGCTCCTTCAAGGATGAGATCTATACGTTCAGGTGTACGTATAGAGTTAAGGAAAGGAGATGACACTCCTGAGCGAGTAGGAGTTGGAGTTTGGAAGAGCGTGAACTCATGGGATGGAGCACCAGTGGGAGTACTTCGAGGAGTCGAGAAAGACACAGATCTGTTGGGAGAGGTCCGATCCGTGTTCGGATAGACCTGACTCACTTCTTTCGGGGACTCGTGGTCGGACATAATGGAGAGTTGGAGCTACAAAATTGATTTTAGAGAAGGAAACAATGGTGCAGCCCCACGGTGGGCACCAACTTGTTGCTACAACAAATATAGGTCCAACGTTAGTGTAGAGTCCGAGGAAGGGTAAAAGGGTTTATTTTTTCCTAACGCGTGTCGTGGTGTCCCTCTAAGTTGCAAAACGTAGAAGGAAGTTCAAGAGTATTATGATTTGAATGTTACTATTCTGACTTGAGTGAGACTCAAAGCCAGAAATGTAGTTGTAAACTCAAGTGAAGTGTTAGTGTGATAGAGAGAATCTATCACACGTGCACTGTCAAAGAGAATAGAAGAAGTGTGTAAGTAAGAATTTGAAAAGGTGTGTTCAGATATGAGGAAGTTATTTGATTTTATAAGGGAAACATCTTCTTCTTTGAGTAAGCATAATACTTTGATCCATGTTGCAACTTAGGGACTTGCCACTTTTAGCCGAGGATGGCTTTGGACATGAGGTCCGTGTGTTGCAGCATCTCCACATGCAGGATGTGGACAGCTGTTGGTTTTAACCGAGAAGCGTGATGACAAGACATGTAATCTTTTGTGATCAGTGCTTTACCAGCCTTAGAACCTTTTTATCCTTCAACCTTTCAAGCATAATTCTGTAATGTTATTAACTTATTTTGCTTTAGGCTACCCACGTCATCACCTAGAAAGTAAAAAACAAAACATTTACCCTTGTTAGGATCTGAGTTTGATTTGTTATGATGTTTAGTAAATGAAACAGTAATGAAGATGAACAATAATAATAGAAAGTGCAGCGTAATAGTAAACTTTAAATCATAACAAACGGGATAATTGCTTTTAACTAATACTTTTCATTAATCAACATAGATTCAGTATAGTACACAATTTCTCCCCCTCAGTCTGATCACTCATAGCTCTGTTTGTCTGACAGAATGTTTGGAGTGATGAATAGAATAGTACAGACACTGTTCTAATTATAGATAAACTAAAACTCTGATGACCTACGGCTGACATCACTAAGACAGTGACATCTAAGAGATATAACAACATAAAACATCTGATCTATATTACCACTGTTACATTGGAAAACTCTGATGACTAAACAGCTGATGAGTAAACTCTGATAGCTTGAATCATAAGTTGGAGCCTAAGTGCTGTTGGCTCCAACAGACCTTGTGTCTTCAATAGTCCTTTGGCTCAGCAGTCGTTTCTTCAACAGTCCTTTGTGATCAGCAGTTGTACAACAGATGTTAGGGAACAACAGTTGTTAGAGTCAACAGTCTTTTGAGAGGATCTTTCATGTAAACAACTTTTTTATTAAGGATCATATATATAGTATCTTTTGGCTTTTCATTTCATCTGTTCTTCTTTAGTTTCAGCAGATCATATATATAGAATTTTTGAATCTGAAGAGTTTTTGAGTTGTAGTTTTATTTTGGATGAGTTTGGTGATGGAGGCCTGCCAATGATTCTTCTTAATTCTTCACTGACGGGATCAGGGAAGTAATGCACTTGGTTGAAAATCCCTTCTTTCACAAAATTTTTAGCAAACTCCTTTTCATCCTCCTCAAACATCTGCTTCTGACTTTTGTACTGTTTCTTGGCAGCAATGGTGAGATCAGATGTTGAGAGTATGCTATCTAGTGAAAAAGTCTGTTGAGGTTTTCTAACCACTGTTGCATCAGGGTATATTGGTTTTCTTGGAAGTGTGGGATCAGTTTTTCTATTCTCTTCAAGCTTCTTGTATGTTTCAACTAACCTCAGCTCAGACCATCTTGCCACAGACTTCATCTCTCTATACTTAGCAGCAACAATTTCTTCCCTCATTCTTTTGTATTTCAAGGATCTGATAAGGTCTCTACCTTTTCTGAAATCAGGAGCAGAAGCCACTTGATTAGGATGCTTGGCTCTTTCTTCAATTCTGTATAATTCTTCTTGAAGATCATGAGTAGTCCAGCCTGCAAATTGTTTTCTATTTGCTTTGTAAGGCTTAGTTGTAATGATTTGATCTAGAATAGATTCCATGAATACCTTCTCCAATTCACAACTGATTAGGTTGTTGGACATGGAATTACTCAGAGTCTTAGCAAAATCTTCAATCCTTCTCAATTTGCTAATCTCTGCTGAATGGATGCCCTGAGCTGTTCTGTCATCCTTTCCTTTACATTTCTCCTTGATTATCAAATCTGTCTGCACTGCTTTCATTTTCAAGTATTCATCAATGTTTTTGGGTTTAGGCAGATTTGGGAGAGATTGGAAAGTTCTTTATGATGGATCCTCAGTATTGTAGAAGGATTGAATTTCCCCCTTGAGTAGATCAAGTTCAAGAAAATACTGAGCAGCCAATGGTGTGATGGATGGTGGTGGTCTATGGGATAAAAATTTTGAAGTGTGTGGTGAGAATGATGATAATGGAATGGCTGGAATAGGTGCAGATTGTGGTGATGAAAAGGGAGTTGGTGTGGTCTCTATATTATCATCCTGTACGACAAAGGTTGACTTTCTCTTCCTTTTGTACATGATCAAAGGAGATGATGGTGTTTGTGAAGTAGTGGATGCGTTAACATCTGTTGGCACTTGTTTAGGGCCAGCATATGTTTGGGGTTGAGATGGTGATATGGGTGGCATAGATATGGATGGTGTAGTGATGGTGGCTGTTGTGATGATGGAAACAGTGGTTGTAGTGGTGGTAGCAGCAGTGGTTGTAGCAGATGATTTAGGAACAAAGGTTTTGGATGGTGGTTGCCTAATATGTTTTGCAGGCATTTTCTTCCTTTCAGAGGAGCCAACATCTTTAATTTCCTGTTGTAGTTCTTGTTTCCTCTGCACAAGAAACTCTGCTTTGTCTTCCAAGGTCTCAGACTTTTCAACTTTGCTTCAGCAGGCTTTTCAACCATGACATTTGCAGATTCATCAATCTTCTTTCCCTTTTCAGCTTTGGCAGGTTCAACAGTGAATTATTGTGGAGCTGAAGCAGACCCTGGTTTGTCAACAGGCTTTTGTGATTGACCTTTTTGCGAAGGTGGAATTCCAAAGGGATCTAACTTTGGAAATCTATCTCTGCCACTCTCCCCCTTTTTGGCATCATTAGCAATGAACTCATCATCATTTTTATCTCTTAAAATAGTTGTGGGGGCAGAGCCAGTGGTCTTCAGCAGATGATCTTTAATGGCTTTGATATCTGCTTGGGTATCTGTGTACCTAGCATCCACCATGGTTCTGATTTGAGCCATATAGGTTACATGTGTTTGATCTGCTAGCTTTCGATGAGCTATGATGATGGGGCTAACAAAATTCCATAGCTCACTAGCAATGTCTTGTGTGGATGGTTGACTTTTGGTGAGGGTAGCTAATGTTTGCATCATTGTCTTGATATCAGTCTTGATTTCATTCACTGAAGACTCAATGGTTGTAACTCTCTCCGTCAATTCCTGGTATCTTAATCCATCACCTAATTTAATAGGATCATCTGAATTCCTACCAGAAGTGGTAGTTGAAACTGGTTCAGTTCTAGGAGGTGAGTCCATAGAATAGAAACCAAATGCCCTTTGTCTTGGTTTTGGGGACTTCCAACTGGTTTTGGGGTCATTATAGTGGCCTCATCAGTTGTTGCCTTCAAGGAAGTCTTAGGTATGTAACCATTGTCCTGTTGTGAGACAATGGTCTCTACAACAGTAGTGGCTGCTTCACTTGAAAAACCACCTTAAGTTAAATGTAACTCAAAGGGTGTGGCCTCCTCTGTTCGTGGGCTAGCCAATTGACTTTTCTCTGGCCCAGTCACATGTGGGAGTATGCTCTTAGTGATAGGTGATAGAGAGGAACTAGGATTATCCTGAGTTTTGTCAATGGCTTTGAACAATGGTTGCTAAGTGGGTGGAATGTCATGGGATGGTGATGGTTGGGGAGTGTAAAGAGAAGCAGCCCCGGGAGAAGGGCTTTTGAAAATATGGTCAAGTGACTCATATGCTTCCTGATGTGTTTCCCCTTGGCTTACAACATGATCCTGTTGTGAGGATACATGAAGAGTTTGGATGGGTGGAGATATATCCATATGTTGAGAGGAAGTATCAACAATGGTTGTTTGTTTCATTTGTGCTACAACAGGGTTTTCCTCTGGTATCTCATCTTCTAGAGTTACCCTTTATGGTTTCTTTTTGGGGGCTTAGTGGATGGAAGTTTCTTTTTAGTAGTCAGTGGTGTGGGTTTCACAGCACTGGATGTAGTGCCATGATCACCAGAAGCAGTGGGCTCAACAACAGAGGTTTGGACAACAGTTGTTGCCTTAGCACCGTTTGCTTGTGTTTTGGAAACTTTTGCTTTTGATACCTTTTCTTGGGTGTTTGGACCCAACATTCTTGTAAAAGTTTCTTGGGAAAGGCTCTTCATTTGATGAGAGTTTCCCTTTTTAAAATCCTTTTCAGGTAAAACCTTTTGTTGGAAAAAGCTTAAAAGTCTTGGGTATAAAAGAAAAGCATTGTTTGACCCAGACTTGACTCCCTTCACATTTGCTACTTGATGAGTCCCAAAATTAACATGTTTTATGTGCATATTTTCACCTAAATATCACATAATTTTATGCATTTATCTTGGCATTGTCACGGTTTGTTCTCCTTTGTTGATAATTGCAGGAATTGAAGGTGAAGAGTTAAAAGAAGCGAAAACCGGTGAAAAAGACAAGGATTTGAAAACTTTCGGAGAAGAACCAGATGAAGCACGACCGCGCTCATGCCTGTGCACGGCCGTGCACTTATCCCAGGACTACCAGTCAACATTTCCCAGCCAACAGAAGGTAAAACTGAGGTTTTCAGGTGTGCATGGGCGTGCTCCATCAATAAGCACGTGCGTGCTCTGCTGCAGCGTGTTCTCCAAGGCTCAAACCGACAAAGGCTAACAAGATGGTTACTCCCAACAACAAGCATGGGCATGCCAGACCTGGTACAGACAATACTGCGCGAATGAACTCTACAACAGTACGCGTTGTCGAGCATGGGCTTGCCAGGAGTTGTCGAGGGCGTGCAAGGGCTGTTTTGCCTATAAATAGAGGCCTCCACTCCACATTTTGGGCATCCCATTTCACCTGAGTTTTACTCACACTTCAGTCATCTCAAAGGTCTTGCAAGTCACCTTTGAAGCTTGGGATCACTCCATAAAGGCTTGAAGATTGAAAGTAGAGAGAGAGATCACTAAAAATCATTCAAACCACCCTCTTTAATCCACATCACACTCACCACCATGTATTTCTCATCCATCATTGCTTGTGTGATAGTTGTAGAGCCGATGTTGGGCTAGATTACTTGAGTGTTGCTAGGGTGAAGACTTATTTTGGCATGGATTTATATAGTTTTTATTAGTTAAGTGGTGTTGTGTTCTTGTTAAATTCTTTTACTTAAAGTCTTGTTTGGTTAACTAAATAACTAATTAACTAGTCATTGGTCTTGTGGGTGTCTTGATAGGAAAGGGGAAGGACTCATGAGTGTACCCATGGTGTGTAAAAACCCATGCACTTGTGAACTTAAACCCATAAGTAGTGATTAGTCCATTTATAGGTAGAAATACACACACTTTGAGACTTAATCCTCTACTATCAAGATATCGCTTAGGGTCTGTACGGTCTTTATATTCAGTCCTACCGATAAGTTGAGTCTTAGTTGTGCGACTTAGCTTCATTGTCTATGTAAAAGCTTTGGCGCAAACTAAGATTTGATGAACCCGCTTTGAGAGAAAACAGTCTTTATTTTCTCTCTCTTTATTCAACCGCATAGTTATTGATAGACCACTCACTTTTTAAAATTGTTATTTGGGTCAAGTAAAGGATGCACGTGTGCCGGTAGGTCAAGACTCCTTTATAATATCAAGTGACTTCTTGTTCGGTCATGCTCCGGCCACCGACAAATTTTCCATAAAGGTTTTGAGTATTTAGATGTCATTATTGCGGCTTTGGGAGTTGGATCATTAGGGTTTGGGTATACACAGTCTTGAGTCATCCATTTGTCATAGTCGAGAGGTGAGCTTACTAGGTCGAGAGACCCTCATTTTTCAAACAAGAACACAGCTCGTATTGCGATAACAAACACCACTAGAGAATTTTGTAGCAACTCCAAGTTTAGTAAAAGTGCGCACTTGTTTACACCACTTAATTAGGTAGTTACTATTAGTCCATTCCAAAAATAAGTCGGATCCCGAAGCAACATTTTGTTTGGTATTGATTTTTATTCTGATCACTCTTGCTTGCTTTTTTTCTTTATTTTATTATCTTTTCTTTTTATTGCAGCAGAATAAAGTTGAGTAGGGGAAGTTGTATCTTAGGGTTCGATACTCGGTACTTGCTATAGACTATACTACGCTTGATAGGTCCACTTGTCTATTGTGTGGGTTTAATGTAGTCAACAGCTATCGTTTTACTTTTATAAATTTAAAACTTAGATAAGTGTTTTAATTAAAAGGTTTCGCTTAATTACCCATCTTACCGAGTCTTGACACTTCTTTCGAGAAAGTGTTGGTTTTAAAAAGGACGTTTAAAAAAGACCTAACTCACACGACATCACTACTAAATCTAGAAACAGTGCCTGGGATAGATTGTAGTCAGTATCTGACAACATTGCATATCCCAAGTACTGAACTTTCAATGAGATTTCATTGAAAGTAGTAGTTTTAGCAGAGAGACAGATAAGGAGTGTATGAAAGAAAAATTTCATGGCTGGGGGAAAATATTTTTTGAAAATTGTTGCCCCAGTAATTTGTGCTTCATAACCCCTCTCTAAAAACTCTGTGTGAAGTTCAGTCTTAGAGAAAGAATCCATACCTGCCAAGTCGTTTAGTGAGAAGGTTGTGGATATGGTTTCGGGGGTTATGGTGACATGTGTTCCTCCAATTTTGGAAATAATGGTTGTAGGCTTTTTATCTTGAAGCAGAGTCTCAGCATTTAACTAGAATTCTTGGCGAGTGTCAATGTATATGGGAGAGTCAGCGGTGAGGACATGCAAGTATTTGGATTTTAAGATGACGTCAATGATGGAGTGGAAAGTAAGGTTTTCATCTGTTTTGGCTCATACATTCTCTAGCAACAAGGGGTTTGAACATAGTGAATCTGTGGAATAGTGGTTTGAACATAGTGGATGAGGACTTGTATGCGTATAGGATCGGCTAATCAACAAAGATTATGATCAAACAAGTTCAATTCAGGTGCGGAATCCCTGAATTGATCACAAAATGATAATAAAACTAGCAAAACACACAGATCATCATAAACACATTCATTTCATTCAATAACATAATCAATTACACTTGAAAAGCTTGTTTATAATGATATAACTTGATTACAGACTCAATAAAAACCCTAGGGAGAAACACACACTGGGAGGGAAACACAATGACCAAAAGTTAAACATTCAAATGAGTTTGCCTTATATAGACCTGCACATTCACCCAAATAGCTTGGTCGAATGTGCAGGTTCGACCGTTCATATAGGGCGAACTTGGACACATACATAAACAAAACTACATTCGACCTCCCAGTTCCTCTTTCGACCATCTGTTCTTCATTCGACTGTTCTAAAATCCACATTCGACCAGCCGACCAAAACAAAACATATTAGTATTCGCAATTCAATAGCACTAGTCGCACTTTCGTGTATCTACAAACTCCCCCTCGACTATTGCTTGAATTGCTTCAGCCTTCGCTCTTCATCCATAGTCTTGTTCATCAGCTTGATACGCAATAACGTCTTTTGTTCTTTCGTCATCACTGGTTCATGAGTTTGTTTTGGCTTCTTCTTTTCAACATTCTGAATCTTGACAAACTTCCCCAGCTTCTTGTCAAAATCACAACCCGCATTAACATCCCACGCAAAGCATGAGAATACTACACGTTGGTATTTGGCTGCCTGCTCACTGTATTTTGCTTCACAATAAATTGGATTATAATAAAGCATGATGATATCTTCGTGCGAGCAATTGATTAACCACATCAGGTCAAAAATGTGAATATTCTTAAAGTCCTTCAAACCATCCTTCAGAATGATAATAGCCTCTGCTGTCTTCCAGTCATAGTACCACCACATAAAATCTTTTGAAAAGTGTTGTGGAATTTGCATCAAAGGAATATGCTTCAACACTTTTGGTGGTTTATACTTCAAAGTCACCTTGTGCAACCCCATAATCTCATCCTTCTCCTTCTTGTGAACAATTCTTTTAGGATATTGTGGAGTATACACGTCCTATTTCATCCTGCTCTCCCTCGCCATGCGATCTGCAAAGTAACCAACAAGATGGTTGTTTACTGAAGCACCTGACATTTCATGTCTGCAGATATTGCGAACAGCACAGTAAGGTCGTGTCTTAATGTTGTGGAATCTGTTGAAGTACAAAATTCCTTTCTCCCATTTCACAGCGACACACTTAAGCTGTCTCAAATACTTCCAGCTAAGAGCTTTGCCTTTGAATAACTCGTTATGGAATTTGTAAAAGCTACCTTGAATTTCAGTCTTTGGACGGTCAGCTTCTTTTTCTTTAAGCTTACTCAATAATTCTTTCAAATCATCAGATTGTTCAACATTTGGCTTCTGACAATCTGTATTCTTGAATACTTCTTCAACAAACTTTTTACTCTTCTCACGAGCAAGTTTCTCAGCCTGGCTCAACAATTCATCAGAAAATTCAGGAAATCCAGAATCTTTATCATTCTTAAAGTATTCTGGATATTCCTCGCTAGTAATATCCTGTATCTCCATTTCTTCAAACACTGGGACATCACTATCATCGGAGTGATTACCTGCTTCTTTCTCAGGTATATTAGGTATCTGATTCTCACTCATCAACTCCTCTAGAGATTTGCCAACCTGTTTCACCAGTCCCTCCAATATCTCTTTAGATACGGCTGCATAAACTTCTCCGTCTTCCAGATCAGGATCATTATATTCCAACTCAAAACACATATTACTAGACTCAAATATCTCTGTAAATCTACCAGTCATCTCTATCGTCCAGACTCTATCAGTCAACATCTGGCGATATAATTTCTTATCTTCTTCAGATAAGGCTTTTAATTTCTCATTCCAGAAGATATTATCATCGTTAGTAGTGCCACCAGGAGCTTTTGAGCTAGATTCTCCTATGTCTTTTCCTGATCCTCTCTTTTCACACTTATACTTATCAGGGTCATCATTGTAACACCCCAACCGATGGCGGAAACATCGGGATGTCACGTATTGATGATTGTTCAGTAGCTCATGGTAAATAATAAATTTCATTATATGATTTAAATAAATTACATACAATTGTTCTACAAGAATTCGTACATCAAATTGAATAAAACTATGCACACATCTTCAAGCATTAGTTCGAATCTTCAAGCAAGCAGAACCCGAAACATGTTAATTTGAAAATATTTTGGGTCAACAAAAGTTGGTGAGAATTACATAGGTTTTGATAATCGAATAAAACTGTTGTGCAATTCATGTGTCATGGCAATCTAGTCCATATGTGAAAACATACTAGAAGTAAATCGAGTGCATAATCAACCATTGTGACTGTTGTATTGTGGTACATCCCATACGCTCATGGTTCACTCGTTTATATTGCAGTAACAAACACCCACGCTACTTTTGTAGGAGGTACGTATCCGGGTGGGATTGTCAGTCCAATAGATCTATCAATGTATACCGTCGGCTGATGAATGTATATGCTAGAATTGTGCTTACCATAGTCATGTTCAAGACATAATGCAACATAGAAATACACATAGACACATTGATGATTGAATTGCATAAATAATGTTGTAACATGTTTCACCCCAAAAATGGTGATAAATAGAAAAGGGGCTATGTAAAACTCACCTTAGCAAAATGCTATATTTGTTGAAAAATTGAATAGTGGTGTTGCCCAAATGTGTCAAGTATCACCCTATAATAAGGTAATAAATATGTCTAAGTCTATCTAGTATACAAATGTATATGTTCTAGGGCTTCAAATTGGGGATAAATGCTTGTTTGATTATTATTAAAAATGTTTGATAATTGAGAGAATATAAGTAAATAAATAAACAAAAATCCTTTTATGAAATTTAAATTTAAGATGGTCACAATAATGTGTTTAAAGTATAAAAATAATTTTTACAAAATTATTTCCTTTAAAATAAAATATTAAATCCATTTATAATAAATTGCCAAAATTTAAGTTTAATATTTAAAAATATTAAAATTAAAGAATTATTAGTTTAAAATTTGTATTTCTGTTCTAAATAATCAGAAATAATTTGTATAAAATTTTGGTGCAAAAAATGTTAAAAATTGAATTTATTATGCTTTAATTATGATTAAAACTGACAAAAATTGATTAAATATTAAATAAATGATTTTTCAGAATTAAAAATCATTTCAGAAAAGTTTATCATTATATAAACTCAGAATAATTTTTGTGGAAATTTATAAGATCGTTTTGATATTTTAATGAAATTTTATAAATATAATAGAATAAAATTGATTTATTTATTAAATATATTAAATAAATAAATTTTTGAAAACTAAAAATTGTAAGTTAAACTTTTTTTTTTCAGATTAACTATAAATAATTTTTGTAGAATTTTTAAAAATGTTTTAGCATTTTAAAATGAATTTATAAGATTATAAGTATTATATATAATTGATTTGATTTGTTTGTTTGTTTAAAAACCAAAAATAAAGAAAAGGGTTGCCACAGCCGGGACTCGAACCCGCGTGGCTCGGATGATGGGCACCAGACACAACCACCTGGTCCAGACCAGTGGTTGTGTTTGGTTGCTGTTCCATTAAAATAAATAACCACCAAAAATTCGTGTTCTTCCCTAAAATTTCAATTACGAGCCCTAGATCTACAATCAGGCAATCCACACAACATTAACCCGATTAACCTTAGGGTTTATGTTGTGTGGGTGCCGATAAATAAAACCCATCAAAAACATCACACTTACAATGTTTGATTGTACACGATTGAATGGTCAAGGCCTCGAAGTCAATTACAGACAGAAACGCACGAACAGCAGTTTTTAGAGGAAATTAGAGGTAGAGAGAGATTGATTGGCGAGGTGAAGAGTTGGTATGATGTCCATTTATAGTGTTAAAGTCCAGATTGCATATTTGGAAGGTTTGACTCGTTTTGAATGGTCCACGCGTATAATAATCAAAATTGGGAATAATTGGTTGAAAATTGTCGTGTGTCTGAGTCATGGAAGGCCGGTAATCGCGTAATGATGCAAAACATAGATAAATTATGAGTTTAAAGATGGGTAATCATGATTGATTGATTCCACAGTTGACTTTCCAAGTCAACTGTGAAGAATCAAGTAGGTGATATAATTATAATGGTCCGGGTTTGAGACAAATATGATTGCTAGACAAGTTGGTTGTGTGTGTTTGTGTAGTTGAACCGGTTAGGGACCCGGGTTCGATCCCCGTCCCTAACATATTTTTTTATAAAGCTGAAAAGTGGTAGTGGGCTTAGTTCCATGGGCTGGGTAACTGTTGGGCCTGCTGTTGGGTTGGGTCAGACCTGGATTGGGCTCAGGTGTGGGTTTAAAGGGGGTTGGGCTTGTTTCAAAGGTGTAGTTCAAAAACGTGGGTATTATTATTATTATGATTATTATTATTCATATATGTATATATAAAGGTGTATAAAGTAAGATTTTTACTTATAAAAATTTGTGGAAAATTTTGCGATGTTACAGTCTCCCCTACTTTAGGAAACTTCGTCCCGAAGTTAAAAGAAAACACCAAGTTTATAATTGGTCGACTACTGAAAACCTTGATAAAATTTCACACTACCTTAACGTACCTGTAAATTCATGATTACGTTCCGGACCGTAATTACCAATTTACCTTACATTAGGGCTTTGCGTCCTTTTATGACTCTACCAATTGTTGAGCAGGTTCGATAGTCTCCACCAGTCGTTGAGCAGGTGGTAGGGCCTCTCCTGACTGTTGGAAAGACATGATGACCTATACCAATCGTTGAGTAGGTTGTTTGGTAGTCAACTAATTGTTGTACAAGTAAGCAAGTATGATTATAGATATAGCAATTAGTTCACATTCAAACAAGCATGCACTCAGATGTTATGATAATACTTGAATTTATTACTTAAATCAAAAAGTGTCAATACATAGAATTAAAGAGAAAATAGACATCATTCAAATGGTGGGGTTTAAGTAGCTGGAGGGTCTCAAGCGGGGTTATTTGGAGAATCAAGAGCGTTTATAGCAGGGATTCGACAAGCATCTGCAAGATGCCCATACCTTTGACAATTGGTGCACTGTCGGCAGGGTACTTGAGTTGGATGGTGATACTGGCAGGTGTCACACTTAGGTTGCTTCCGGTTGTATTGTTTCTTGTTGGGTGGGGCAGTGGTGTCTATTGCAAAATTCCTGGCCTTGCACTTCCCGTTGGTTGAGGCCTCAGTTTTGATATCAACGGCAGGTTGGGGAGTATCCTTTTTCTTTTCCCCTTTACGAGTCAGGGTTCCTGCCTTGACATGGTTATCTGTTAGGGTGGCAGCCAAATGCTTTGCTTCCTCCAAAGTAGCAGGGTTCCTTCCCCACACCGTGTCTTGAATCTGCATCGGTAAGCCACCAATGTATTTTTCGATTGCAATAGGCAAGGGGGTGACCTTGTGGGGTAGCAGTAGGCTAAGTTCATGAAAACGAGTGTTGTAAGCAAGGTTTTCTCCACTATCTTGAGCAAGGTCATGAAACTCATCTTCCAGTTTCTTGATTTCATTACGAGGGCAGAACTCTGCCTTCATAATGTCTTTAGCTTGATCCCAAGTTAAGGCCAGTGCAGCTTCAGCTCCACGGGTGCGCTTTTCCTCATTCCACCAGGTGAGTGCTCGTTTGTGAAGAACACTCATGACATAACGGACTTTAAAGTTGTCAGGGCACTCACTGTTGATGAAGGTATTCTCAATACCCTGAAACCATTGTAGGAGTCCTGTAGCTCCTTCTTCTCCACTGAACTTTGGGGGATTACAGGAATTAAAGTGCTTAAGGGTACAGGCTGGAAGACTATTCCCATTCCCGTTGTGGTTTCCATTTCCATTCCCGTTGCCGTTGCCGTTACCGTTCCCGTTCAACTGGATGACTTGAGCTAGTAAGTTGGGAACCAGAGTTGCGATTTGCTGCGCCATTTGTTGAGAAATGATTGCAGCCAGTTGAGCATCAACTTCATTGTTGTTGTTGTTGTTGTTGTTGTTGTTGTGGTTAGAGCATTCACAACCCACCCATCAAACCTTCTCCCATCTTTAAAATTTAAAAAAACCTACTAAAAACACATCACAACCCATCCATCATTTTATACCCCATCTTTATAATATGAAAAAATGTTATCATAGCTTTTCATATATGAAAAGTTACTATTCACCCTACACCAAATTATTGTGAGTGTATTATAACGAGAAATATAATAAAATAAGTGTTTGTGAGTAAGATAAAGATAAATATGGTGGATGGGATGTGGGAGGTTTTTTAAAATGAGAGATAAATTTTGAAAAGTATGATTTTTAATTAAATTATAAGGTAAAAAATGGTGGATGGGATGTGAATGCTCTTAGTACCATGGTTATGGTTGTGATTGCTACTCCCTTCATCATGATTGTTACCACTGTTAAGACGAGCACTGTGACGTGCAGGCATGATCTGTAAGAGACACAATGAATGAGGTTATATAAGGAATGTAATCATTTATTCATTAATTAAAACGAATAAACGAAAACGTTGACCTATCAAAGATTCTAAATTCTAATAACATATGAAGACATGCTTTAGCCTATAAGTGAACACTCATCCCGAGAATTCCCAGGTAGGCATCCGGGTCCCTCGTCTGATTGGGATATATGCGCAATGCCAGCCTAGACAGAAGACTCAGAATACAGGCGTTCACCCTTCCAGATTGCACGTGTTCGTTATTAAAATCTAGAACTTCGACGAGATCTCAAGGTGGTTCAGGTTAAACCTGAGGATTTTGTCCTATTAGTCTGAGAGTAGATCCAGTGATGGAGAGCAACCTTCTTGTAAGGATGAAAGTAGGGATAAGAAGTAGGAGGAAGATAGAATATAGCAAGTAAAAGAAGCAAGTACTGGTTAAATCCTATGGTTATAGACTAGATTATTTTTCTAATAACCTAATTCCCTATAACCATGGCTCTGATACCAATCTGTAACACCCCAACCGATGGCGGAAACATCGGGATGTCACGTATTGATGATTGTTCAGTAGCTCATGGTAAATAATAAATTTCATTATATGATTTAAATAAATTACATACAATTGTTCTACAAGAATTCGTACATCAAATTGAATAAAACTATGCACACATCTTCAAGCATTAGTTCGAATCTTCAAGCAAGTAGAACCTGAAACATGTTAAGTTGAAAATATTTTGGGTCAACAAAAGTTGGTGAGAATTACATAGGTTTTGATAATCGAATCAAATTGTTGTGCAATTCATGTGTCATGGCAATCTAGTCCATATGTGAAAACATACTAGAAGTAAATCGAGTGCATAATCAACCATTGTGACTGTTGTATTGTGGTACATCCCATACGCTCATGGTTCACTCGTTTATATTGCAGTAACAAACACCCACGCTACCTTTGTAGGAGGTACGTATCCGGGTGGGATTGTCAGTCCAATAGATCTATCAATGTATACCGTCGGCTGATGAATGTTTATGCTAGAATTGTGCTTACCCTAGTCATGTTCAAGACATAATGCAACATAGAAATACACATAGACACATTGATGATTGAATTGCATAAATAATGTTGTAACATGTTTCACCCCAAAAATAGTGATAAATAGAAAATGGGCTATGTAAAACTCACCTTAGCAAAATGCTATATTTGTTGAAAAATTGAATAGTGGTGTTGCCCAAATGTGTCAAGTATCACCCTATAATAAGGTAATAAATATGTCTAAGTCTATCTAGTCTACAAATGTATATGTTCTAGGGCTTCGAATTGGGGATAAATGCTTGTTTGATTATTATTAAAAATGTTTGATAATTGAGAGAATATAAGTAAATAAAGAAACAAAAATCCTTTTATGAAATTTAAATTTAAGATGGTCACAATAATGTGTTTAAAGTATAAAAATAATTTTTACAAAATTATTTCCTTTAAAATAGAATATTAAATCCATTTATAACAAATTGCCAAAATTTAACTTTAATATTTAAAAATATTAAAATTAAAGAATTATTAGTTTAAAATTTGTATTTCTGTTCTAAATAATCAGAAATAGTTTGTATAAAATTTTGGTGCAAAAAATGTTAAAAATTGAATTTATTATGATTTAATTATGATTAAAACTGACAAAAATTGATTAAATATTAAATAAATGATTTTTCAGAATTAAAAATCATTTCCGAAAAGTTTATCATTATATAAACTCAGAATAATTTTTGTGGAAATTTATAAGATCGTTTTGATATTTTAATGAAATTTTATAAATATAATAGAATAAAATTGATTTATTTATTAAATATATTAAATAAATAAATTTTTGAAAACTAAAAATTGTAAGTTAAACTTTTTTTTTTCAGATTAACTATAAATAATTTTTGTAGAATTTTTAAAAATGTTTTAGCATTTTAAAATGAATTTATAAGATTATAAGTATTATATATAATTGATTTGATTTGTTTGTTTAAAAACCAAAAATAAAGAAAAGGGTTGCCACAGCCGGGACTCGAACCCGCGTGGCTCGGATGATGGGCACCAGACACAACCACCTGGTCCAGACCAGTGGTTGTGTTTGGTTGCTGTTCCATTAAAATAAATAACCACCAAAAATTCGTGTTCTTCCCCAAAATTTCAATTACGAGCCCTAGAATCTACAATCAGGCAATCCACACAACATTAACCCGATTAACCTTAGGGTTTATGTTGTGTGGGTGCCGATAAATAAAACCCATCAAAAACATCACACTAACAATGTTTGATTGTACACGATTGAATGGTCAAGGCCTCGAAGTCAATTACAGACAGAAACGCACGAACAACAGTTTTTAGAGGAAATTAGAGGTAGAGAGAGATTGTTTGGCGAGGTGAAGAGTTGGTATGATGTCCAATTTATAGTGTTAAAGTCCAGATTGCATATTTGGAAGGTTTGACTCGTTTAGAATGGTCCACGCGTATAATAATCAAAATTGGGAATAATTGGTTGAAAATTGTCGTGTGTCTGAGTCATGGAAGGCCGGTAATCGCGTAATGATGCCAAACATAGATAAATTACGAGTTTATAGATGGGTAATCATGATTGATTGATTCCACAGTTGACTTTCCAAGTTAACTGTGAAGAATCAAGTAGGTGATATAATTATAATGGTCCGGGTTTGAGACAAATATGATTGCTAGACCAGTTGGTTGTGTGTGTTTGTGTAGTTGAACCGGTTAGGGACCCGGGTTCGATCCCCGTCCCTAACATATTTTTTTATAAAGCTGAAAAGAGGTAGTGGGCTTAGTTCCATGGGCTGGGTCACTGTTGGGCCTGCTGTTGGGTTAGGTCAGACCTGGATTGGGCTCAGGTGTGGGTTTAAAGGGGGTTGGGCTTGTTTCAAAGGTGTAGTTCAAAAACGTGGGTATTATTATTATTATTCATATATGTATATATAAAGGTGTATAAAGTAAGATTTTTACTTATAAAAATTTGGGGAAAATTTTGCGATGTTACAATCATCATCATCATCATCATCACTATCATAACTAGCAGAGCTATTACCATCACCTGACTCATCTCCTGAACCATCATCATCACCATCATCTTTCTTCTTCTTTTTAGAAGCATCACCGACATCCTCATTCAACTTATCATCATCTTCTTCTTCCTCATCTGATGGTTCAAAATCAACCTGCTCCTTTTCACGTTCTTTATCTTCTTCACCAGCTTTTAGTTGTGGAGCTTTAGAGTACATCTTTGATCAGATTATTCATGCTTTTGTTGTCTGCTCTCAACTTCTTGTTCTCCTCTTTCATAGTGATATATCTTCTGGTGTTTCTTTGCTCATGTAATAACAACTTCTTATTCTCTTTCTGAAGTCGTTTAATCCTTGCTTCTGGAGCTTCTTGATTTTCATGTGAAGATTCGACAACATCCAACATCTTTCTGTCATTATTCCTTAACAGTTCAATCTCTGCTTGTTGCTGATTAATGATCTTCATCATATCTGCAAGCTTATGGTTTACTGCAGTCATCACATCACTATCTACAGTAACCTTTGGTGTTGAAGCTTCAGCAACTGGAATCTTTCCTTTCTTCAGCTTTTTGAAAACTCTTTCTAAAGCATCATTGAACGCATCAGTTGGCAGTTCAGTATGTTCAGCAGCAGATGATGTCTTCTGTTTCTTTGCTGCTGGGGATATAATGGGTGACTTAGAGCTAGATGCTGCAGGAACATTCTTCCCAGCAATCAAATTCTCAATGTCTTTATACCTTTTTTGCATCGGCTTCACAACTTTTTCTTTCTTCTTATATAAAGGCTTTTTCTGTTTCTCTCCCGTCTTTGGCGATCCTCCAAAATCTTCAGATCCCAAACCTAAACCTTCATCAATCTCATCCAATGCAATAGGACTTTTTGTCCTTTGCTCTTCTAAAGATTTGTTTAGACTTTCAGACTCACCAGCCACAGTGGCCTTGGGCGTGGTGCTCTTAATAGTCTCATTCTCTGAATCCCATCTTTCATCTTCCTGTGTCTCTTCAGAATAAACAGACACTTCATCAACCAAATGTAAACCCTTTTTGGCTACACTTTTCTTCCTTCTAGATACCTTCTTCTTTGGTGGTTCTGCCTCAGTCTCTACTTCCTTCTCTTTCCCTGTTCCACTCTTAGCACCCACATTCACTACTTGCCGTTTTCTCTTTGCATCAGGATCAACAGGGTATAACAGATTGTCTTCATCAGAATCACTGTTAGCATGCCTAGCTTTATCAGTACCTGGATCTTCATATCCTGGATGGATTAGATGACCAAACAGATTCTTCAATGGTGGTCTCTTATTCATCGACACGCCTTTATAACCCTTCATTCTTACTAGCGTGTTCAGATTCATATGATCCTGTACAACTATCTGAGTAGGATCTCTTCTCAAGTTCTTGTACTTCTCATCAAATATCATCTGCAGGAATCTCGGATAAAACAGAAACTTCTTGTTCTTCAAACCTCTGAGTGGTTCCAAGATATGTTCAAGTATCATTCCAGATACATTGAAAGGCTTGTTCAAGATAAGGGCAACCATCAAAGAGCTAATACTCTTTCTCATCACATTATAACCTCCACTCACTGATCCAAACACATGTAACATAACATGTGCAAGATACTTGAACTGCAGGCAAAGCTTCCCTTTGTGTAATGAACCACCAGTAATCAGTCCAGTGTACTTCATTTTTTAGGAAACATTTTCTCTGCTCAATCCAAGAAAGAACTCTCGGATCTGTATTCTTATCTGTCAGCTTCAAAGCTTCTCTGATATCATCTTCAGAAATGATCACAAACTCCCCCTGAATCATACTAACGATAGCAGATTCGTGATCCAATAGTCCATTCTGGCATTCGTCCAGAATTCTTGTTGATGATCTCTGTATATAATAGCAGTAGTAGCAATAGCGACAATCACACGGCTTCTCTTCAAAAACTCAACAATACCAGTGAATTCAGCATGTTTCTTTAGATCACCCAGATAAGCACAGCAGTTGTGTGCTTCTTCAAACGGTAATTCTTCTACTTGTTTCTTCTCAGATGCCTTTTCTGAAGATCCTGCGGGAACATCAGTACTCTGCTGTTCAGACATGATTAGACTGCAAAACAAATCAAGAAAACACGTTAAAAACGGACAAAATAACCAAAATAAGAAATTTTTGATTTTGAAATTCTACAATCGACCATTCGAAGGTACGAATGTGAAAATTGAGATTCGAATGTGGAGGTTAAGGTTCGAATGTGAAAATCAGTGTTTAAAAATGTACATTCGACCGTTTAGTTCCACTTTCGACCGTTTGAACATCTACATTCGACCAAAAAGCCACTTTTGACCGTTTAAAATTGGGCGAATGAGATTGTGCATCTTCTCAAATTGCAGATTTTGATTTAGATAGTTTTAACATGCCATTTTGATTTGAACATCATCTAATATGACCGATAAACATTTCCCAATCATCAATTTTGATTATTATTCAGTGTTTATGTGTTTTCACTTAAAATCTAGGGTTCAAAGTTCTTAATCAATCAATTAAACAAACTGTGAGGTTTAAACCCTTGATTTTTGTTTATTGTCCCCCTAAAACACTTAAACATTGAATCCTGAACAAGAATTGTAACAATTAACGGTTAGAAATCATGTTTTGATCCTCGTTAGGGTTCGAACACAAATTCAAAGAATCTGTCTTTGTTACTGAATGGATACTTGCAAATGTTATCTTAAAATGATTAGCAAGAATCAACGAACACAATGATATGATTTTTAAATCACGAGCAACAAGATCCCTTAATTTCAGAAATTTAAAAAATTTTGAATAAGGAGTCGAATGTGCAGATCAGGGTTATATAGGCTCCACATTCGACCAAATGACTAGGGCGAATGTGAAAATTTGTCCACCTTCGACCTTATTTAAAGGTTCGAATGTAGACAAATGGTTCGAATGTGAAAATAACACAAGAACACTTACATTCGACTGTTTGAATGTTTCGAATGAGCAGGAAAAATTCCACCTTCGACCCAACGAAGGGGCGAATGAAAATTGGAATTTTTGAAGTTTTTACCAAATCTCAAAATCGAGTCCCGTTCAAAATTTTTCTCAACTTTTAAGCATCCGACATTTATTATTTCCCATTTAAAGATAACAAAACTCAAATGGTCCATCAAGCTTTAGAAAATCACCATCAACCACCATCAGTTATAAAAAATAAGATAGAAATGTAAAATCTTTTAGATTTTCTAAAATTTTTGTTAAAACACACCTAAAATCTTTTTGAGTTTTGTATTTTTGACGAGAAATGTAAAATGCAAAAATGTAACGATAAAGCATTAAATTTTTGTGATTTCCGGTAAGGGGATCATATCAGTTTTTTTTTTTTTTTTTTGAGAAATATGATCACACCGTTGATCTTTTTATCTATTATCATTAAAGACAATGTGTGATCTAGCAACTGCTGATATTGTGATCCACATAAACTCATATGCAGACTGTTGTTCAGTGCTTTAGAGTGATACTATTATTTATAGTATAAACTCAATTGTTTGTGGTTCCCACGCACACGACATACTCCCGTATCAAGAAGTAAATGCACAAAGACTCATTGTAACACGTGATTATGCTTTCGTCATCTGTAATTTACAAGGTATGAGGCACAGAGGTATACAGGTCAGCAAATCAATGCTACAAAGTAACTTGTGCACTCTACCAGGTTGAGGACTGATATCAATCATGATTTGCATCAATGATTGGATACGATGCATTAGATAATCTTTGATTATCTTCATACATTGAAAGTTCCTCAATTCGGTAACTTTAGAATTTGGCTTTACAGCTCTTTTATAAAGACACCCTGTCTGATCTAGGCCCGTAATGACTTACAGCAGAAGATCAGAGAGGCTATCCCCAGATAACTAATAGCATAACGACTCGAAACCTCCGCATTTTGTACAAATACCCTATCAAACGAAATTACGGTACCAAGACCATATGCCCATGAGGAGTTCATCCACACAACAATTTGTTTGATATGTATGTATCAGGCACGTAGTAATAGGTCTACGAAGCCTATCAACACATCACACAGACTCAAACACACGCCTTATATTGCATTACACTTCTTTAGCATGTGTTAGATCCCTACTGATGTACTATCATTTCCCCTTTTTCTCCTGGAAATCATTTTGGATTTTCTAATTTTTACATGGATTTTTGAATTTTTCAATGTTTTTTTTTTTTTTGTTTTTCTGAAAATAAATTCTACCTAAAATGTAAAACATATTTTTGAGCTTTTGTAATTTTCGGAAAACAATAAAAATAAAACTAAAAAACGATAAACCGAGGTGGTGATCAGTCTTGTTTTTCTTTTATACCGTTAGCTTTTAAAAGATATTCAAATCTTGATTTATCAAAAACTTTGGTAAAAAGATCTGCACGTTGATAGTCAGTGTGGATTTTGATCATATCGATCAACTCTTTTGCGTAACAATCACGGATAAAATGATATTTGATCCGGATATGTTTAGCTTTCGAGTGATTAACTAAATCTTTTGTTAATGCAATTACGGCCTCATTATCACAGTAAATAGGGGTTTTAAGAAATTGCAAACCGTAGTCCACCATCTGTTGTTGTATCCAGAGAACTTGTGAGCAGCAGCTTGATGCTGAGACGTATTCTGCTTCACACGTGGATAGACATGTACAAACCGGTTTTTTTCGCCAAAATGGTCCGGTTTATAAACCGGATCGGTTTTTTCCTTAGGAAGATAAAAATGGTTTTTATCCAAACCGGTCCGGTTTTGAATCCGGTTTTTAGTACCAAACACTACCATCTATTGGAATCGATTAGGACCGGGTTCAAAACCGTTTTTTTTGCCAAACCGGTCCTCCAATATCCAAAAATACCTTGCTTATATCGGTTTTTTTCTCAAAAACCGGTTTTTCCCTAAACCGGTTCTTCTCTCAAACCGGTTTTCAAACCAAACCGATCCACGAAACCACAAACCGCTCATAGGACCGATGTATAGGGTCGGGTTTGGACCGGTTTCTCTCCAAACCGGTTTTTTACAAACCGGTTTACCGGTTTTTTTTCCAGGCCGGTTTTAAAAACCGGTTTTTTTGTACATCTCTACACGTGGATAAGGTGACTGCAGTTTGTTTCTTGCATTGCCAGGTCACGAGCCTGCTTCCCATAAACTGGCATCCAGCCGTTGTGGATTTGCTGTCTTTGTCACAGCCTCCCCAATCTGCGTCACTAAAAGCGATTAGGTCAAAATTATCATCATTAGGGTACCATAGTCCTCTCGACGGACAACCCTTCAGATATCTAAGGATACGTTTGACAGCTGCAAGATGACTCTGTTTCGGCTTCGATTGATAACGTGCACAAAGACATGTGGCGAACATTATGTCTGGTCTGGATGCGGTGAGGTACATCAGAGATCCGACGATTGCTCTGTATGTAAAAGGATCAGTTAGCTCCCCCTTAGCGTCAACACCAATCCCGTGATTAGGTTATATCGGGGTATCCACCGGCTTTGAATCATCCATCTGGAATCGGCTCAAGACTTCAGAAACATATTTCGTCTAGTGAATAAAGATCCCTGTTGGTCTTTGTTCCACCTGCAAGCCTAGGAAAAACTGCATCTCTCCCATTGCACTCATTTCGAACTTTTCCTACATAACACGTTCAAATTCTCTGCTTAGAAGTTCGTTAGTAGAACCAAAAATAATGTCATTAACATAAATCTGCACTAGAAGCAAGTCATATCCTGTTCGTTTTGTGAACAGTGTGCAATCTACCAAACCTCTCTTAAATCCTTTGGACAGAAGATACATGCTCAGCTCCTCATACCATTGTCTTGGATCCTGGTGCAACCCATAGAGAGAGCTTTGTTTAGAACGTAGACCTTATCCCAGTGAATATGATCTTCAAAGCCTGGTGGTTGACCTATGTAATGTTCTTCCTTGACCACACCATAAAGAAACGTGCTTTTAACGTCCATTTGATACACCTTGAATTTCTTATAAGATGCAAACGATAGAAACATACGGATAGTTTCTAAGCGTGCAACCGGTGCATAAAATCTCATTATAATGGATTCCTTCAACTTGATGAAAGCCTTGTACGACCAATCGAGCTTTGTTCCTAACAATCACTCCTCTGTCATCTTTCTTACACTTGAACACCCATTTTGTTCCTATCTTTTTTCGTCCTGGAGGTAAATCTGTCAGGTCCACACTCCAAGTTTCTGAAACTGTAATAACTCCTCTTGCATAGCCTCTACCCAAGCGTCATCCAAAAGAGCGTCCTTGTATGTCCGCGGCTCAACCTGCGAAACATCACAAGCAAAAGACCAGTCATTTTGAAAACCTAATTTTTGAATTTTGGCATATAAAGCAAGAGCGCCAAGGTTTTCTGGTGAGTTTGCATTCCTCAGTTGACCTCTCGTCATGACACTGCTACCAGGATCACCAATAACTTGCTCAAGCGGGTGAATCCGATGTATCCGAGATTCCGGATAATCAGGTACTTGCACTCCCGTCTGAGTAGTCAAATTCTCTGTCGAATCCAGATCATTACCCAAGTTTGATGATGAAGCACCATTTGGATTTGGGTTCATTGGAGGTGTCTCTGTAGCATGATCTAAAATAGCTTCACTTGTAACATCATCGTCATCTTCAGATTCCGATGAATTAAGAGTTGTGGAAGCTTCCTAAAATACCTCTTCTTCAGCTGTAGGAGCATTGGTATCATTAGAAGCTGTTTGGGGGTTTACGGTGATCGGACGCACCATCGGTGATGTCACTGCGTTTTCGACCTCGTAATATAATCGTAGTACAGCCTCTTCAACCAAGCTATCTAGATTGAATGATTCAAAGAAATCCATGTAATCAAACATCCAGTCTGGACCGCTACCCTGTACATTCTGAGTATACCGCTGAACTTCAACGTTAGCCCACTCCTCTACCTGACGAGTTCGTTTGTTGAATACCCGTTTGAGCGGGGTTGCATATCCAACAAAGAATCCTTCTTCAGCTTTTGATGCGAACTTCTCAGATGGATTAAGCATTGTGCATGGTGCTCCAAACGGTTCTAGATACTCTAAGTTCGGCTTTCGTCGATTCAACAGCTCATAAGAAGTTTTGCCATACTTCTTCACTGTTAAAACACGATTGAGAGTATAACAAGCTGCGTAAATTGCTTCGTTCCAAAACATTACTAGAAGATTGGAATCCGTAAGCATTGTTCTTGCCGCTTCAATTAGAGTCCTATTTTTGCGTTCTGCGACACCGTTCTGTTGAGGAGTATACGGAGCACTGTATTCATGATGAATTTCTTTGTCTTCACAAGGAGCATCCATCTGTGCATTCTTAAACTCCGTCCCATTATCACTCCTAATCCTCTTGATCTTCAGACCATAGATATTTTCCAATCGAGTGAACAGAACTTTCAGATTATCAAATGTGTCGCTCTTATGATGCAAGCACATAACCTTTGAAAATCTGGAATAGTCATCTGTAACCACAAGACAGTACAATTCACCAGCATGACTTTTACACTTGACCGGTCCAAACAGATCCATGTGCAAACGCTCAAGTGGTAGTTCAACTGAATTGACTTTCTTTGGTTTATGGGATTGTTTGTGCTGCTTTCCTTTCTTACAACTCACACACTTATCATTCAAATGAAAATGTTTAACATTCACGCCTGTGACAAGTTCATTCTTCACCAAATGATTCATCTTTCTAAGGTGAATGTGTCCCATCCTCCTATGCCACATGATTGATTCTTTTTGAGTAGCCTTGGAGAGAAAACACGTGACTTGACCTTTCATAGTCATAGCTTTTGACATGTCGAGAATGTACAAATTGTTCACTCTCGGTGCTTTTAGCACAACTCACTCTTTTGGTAGAACGAATCCTGGCTTGAGTATATAGCAAGATTTGTCATCAAAGAATACTGAAAACTGCTTATCACATATCTGACTGACACTGAGCAGATTATAATCAATTTGCTTTACGTACGAAATCTTCTCAAAACTCATGATCCCATTACTTACACAACCCTCCATAGTAATGTATCCTACTTTATTCCCTGCAAACGCTACTTATCCTCCATTAATATTTCTGATGTCAAACAGTAGCGATAAATCCCCTGTCATGTGACCAGACGCTCCACTGTCAACAATCCAAAGACTACTCACAGGGCCAGCTGAAGCTCCCTGCACATATCAAGTAAAAAGATTAGATTTTTCGGGGGACCCAAGCCTGCTTGGTCTTGGGTCTTTGAACATTGAGTTTCAAAGATTCTTTCTCACAAACAGATTGATTTGAATTTATCTTTTTTCTTATCAATTAAATCTTTTTCAGTTTCAGATTTCACATTCTCTTGTGAAGATGAAGCACCTTGAGAACCCTTTGGTGACCAATACTGTTCCGAACGTTTCAAGATCCGGATTTGAGATTTTGGGGTCTCAACCGGTTTCTTTACTTCGTCCTTAAAGGAAACTTTCTTGGTTACCTTCTCTGATTTAACAGAGACAGGTCCAACTGTTTGTTTGACTGCAGGTTTTACAGGTACCTTTTGCATGTCAATAGTTGTGTTCACCACATGTTTCTTAAGCGGTTTTTCAATGGCTATCCGGTTACGACGATCATATGTTATCGAACGATTATCCCTTCTTTGATAAAAACAAATTTGATTGTAAAAAGGTGCTTGTTGAGAGACAAAACATCGGTGTGGATAACATTGATTATCGACTGGACGTTGATGATTTTGCTTCACTTCCACCTCGTGCCTTTTGTGCCTAACATACGGGCAGTGAGAAAGTAAATGCCCTCTCTCCCCGCATTTATAACACGCATGGTATTCCTCAAAATTGTTCTTGGCGTTCGACTTAGCATAGGTAGTGATAGGATATTGATTATCCACACACTTTCTTCTAAGACTCTCAGGAGCTGGGTCCTTGGAGTAAGTCGGCTCAAGAAAACTGTTCGCCTTTTCTTTTGGCTTGATAAATTCTGTGACATGAACCTTTGGTTCTTTTGGAACATCCAAATAAATTTTCTTTAGGACCTCTGGAGGTACATCATTTGTTCGCTCATGCTTTGGGAACCAAATGGTACTCTCCTGCCAAATTTTCTCAATCTTGGAATAGTTGGCAAATTTGATTGGATATTCCTCGTCAGAAATTATCTTATTGGATCCTTCCATCTGATAGAAAACTTTGACGGGTTTGTCACATTGTTCATTTTTCTCAATAGGCTTAACTGATTGTTTCGCTCGATGAGCGTTAGCCATGGGATGCATAATCTGAGATGGTGACACTGGTTCATTTGTAATTATGTGATTTTCAGCAGGAATATCACACACCTTCTCAGATTTGTCATCCTTAGAGTCGGAATCATCAGTTACAGCAATCACACCTTCATCATTTAGTCCCAAAATTGGTCTAACATCATAATTTGGGTCTCCCACACTGGAGGTGTTAGACTCATCATCCGATGTAGAGTCAGACTTAACTGAGCTCTCTGGTGTTATTGAATGCAAAGTATGATTTTCGAATAACACTGGAGATGAGACGGCCTTGCAGTTTGCACTACTAGACTGTGAAGGCTCCTCAATGATATGATCAACACCATATGCAATGTGCTTATAATTTTCAAGCTTCTTGTTGACCTTTTCTGCAAAGCACTTGATGGTAGCCATTTCAAGTTTTGTATTTTGCAATTCATTGATATAGTTGTTAATGGCTAATTGTTTCAAAGATAAAGTCTTTTTAAGATCTGAAATGTCTTTCTTGTAACCATCAAGAACTTTATTAAATTCTCGTGCTTCTTTTTGATATGATTGACAGTTGATCTTAGCACTCTCAAGCTGAACCTTAAGTTGCTTATTATCCTCTGTCAATTTATCACAAGCATCACAATGTTTATCACAGTTTAAATTTGATGTAGATTCAGAACTTACCTGCTTTGGACGCTCGGTCATCGCCATCAATGCAAAGTGTGTTTCCTTTCCAGCAAAGAATTTAGAATAATCAATTCTGGTAAAAGCATCATCCACCATGCACCATTTGCGTGTCATCAGAAAATCAGCTTCAGCAAGCAGTTGATCGATATCATCATCTAGTGAGTTAACACTAGCTTCAGAATCAGAATCGCTCTCCATATCAGAATAAGCTGAATCATACTGTTCTGGCACATCAGTAATGGAGTCAAGAATCAAACCTGACTTCTTCTCAACACAAACATCACTTTCTTCACTCAACTCCTCAATTTTTACCTCAGACATCTTCTCAGTCATCAATTCTTCTTCAACAAATACCGGCTCATCCAAATCCATTTTTTGTGCAACACACGCCACATTGCCAGTAGTAATCTCCTCAACACCCAATTGCATACCCGTCCAATCAAATCCCTCATCTTTCTGTATCACCAAGGCATGGTTCTGGTTATCTGATTGGGTTTGGCTGTTTGGTGTAGAAATAGGAATGATTGTTCGGTTTGGATTTTGTGGTGTTTGGTTTTGGTTCTGGTTCTGGTTTTGTGTATTGGTTTGTCTAACAGTATTATTTTGTGAGGTGTTTTGGCGGTTTTGGTAGGTATTTTGTGGTTGAAAGCTGGAAATGTTTGGGCTTTGATAAGATACCTGATTTTGTGATTGACGGTTCTGGTAGTTGGTGTTGAAAGGATTCATGTTCCCTTGCTGTGCTGGCTGTGTGCATTCACTCTTGAAGTGACCTTTCCCACCACAATTAAAACATGTCACTTTGTCTTTGTTGAAGCCATATGTGGTGTTTGGAGAAGTAGAAAGATCAGTTCTGCCCGTCTTCTCAATGAACTCAGTCGCTCTCCTCATAACACTAGCAAACGCCCACTGGATATCAATGAGCTCCATCTCTTCTTTGTCAATTTGCGCATAGTCCTCACTGGTTAGATTGTTGATACCAATTTGACTAGCGACTAAACCGTTATAAGAAGCGACCATAGCAGAAACCAATGCTACATGTTGCCGTGCAACTTCAACAGTAACATTGTTCAAGTTCGAAGTCTCCAACATAATTGGGCTCTGATTAGGTTGAGTTGGGTTCATTTGGTTTTGATTGATTTGAGGAATATAGGATTGTTGTTGAGGTTGGTTTAGACTTGCAGAATAACAAGCAGCTTGTAGCATTGGTGAAAATGGTGGGATATAAGTAGTAGTAGGGTATGATGGTGGGGTATAAGATGAAGTTTGAGTAAGGTAATTTATGGGAGCTTTAGGTGGTTCAACAATACTTGATACACAAGCAATGTGTGGAGCAACAATAGAACTGGAACTTGAACTAGCTAGAGATGAAGATGTACCACCATGGTATAACTCTGGATTCTGAGGAACATGTGCTCTTTTCGCCTTCCTCTTTTCTTCCATCTCTTTGTTTTCAAGCTTCTAGATAAACTCATTAATGGTCCAGTATTGGTACGCATCCTTTTCCTTGAGTACCTCGATGTGTTGATTCCAGTATTGTGGCAATGCATCAGCGAACTTGTCCACCAGCTTAGATATCGGTATGTTAATCCCATAGCTTGAAAGTTCAGTCAATAAGTGACAATACCTCGGAATCAACTCCTTCAGCGTCTCATTTCCCATATTCTATTAAGCTGAAGTTCTCAAACCCTTTTCTTAATTCCTCCATTCTCAGCTTCCTCGTCTTCTCATTCCCATCATGACGATTCTTTAACATGTCCCACAATTGTTTAGAAGTGGTGCATGACCCAAACTGATGTAAGAGATCAGTGTTAATGGCCTGGGACAGTTGGGAAAACGCCTTCTTTTCCACCGCAAACTTCTTTTTCTCGTCCTCAGCAAGACTCTCTAACGGAATCGGCTCACCCGTGTTCTCCAAAACCGGAGCAACATAACCCTTAGCAATCATTTGCTAAGCTTCCGTTCCTTCTAATCCCATTCCCTCAAGATGAATCTTGAACTTGGTCTTCCATGTGTTGTAGTCTACCATTTCCATCAACTTTGGTGGACGACTCTCACTACCCGAAGTCATGAATAAGTGTCGAAATCGCATTGGTAGTCTGAGAGTGTACCGCCGCTGCTGCAACACCCCAGTAATCAGCCATAGGTTGTGTTTGTGGTTGTGCAACTTGTTGGGGCATAGAACTAGTCATCGCCAAATAGTTAATCGGTTGGGATGGTTGACTAGTCTTCTCAGCAGCTACCGACCAAGGATCCATAGTTGTCTGCTGTTGTGGTGTTGTATTAGGTCGTGGTTTTGTAGGAAAGTTCCATATATCGCTCTGAAAATGATAAAACACAAAACGATTAGAAAAATTTCACAACAGTTTCTACGTTCGACCCTTTTGAAGAATCGCGTGGCGAATGTAAAAATTAATCCAGGTTCGACCGTTTGACAAGGTTTGAAACAGACTCAGTTCACTTTCGACCAATTTATCCCACGTTCGACCACCCGATTGGTCGAATGTACCACTTAAGGTCGAAAGAACAACAACACACTAAAACTTTCTAGGTTCGACCAAATATAACTCCACGTTCGACCAAATAATCCCTGGTTCGACCTAAAAACTCCACTATCGACCAAATCTCCCTAGGTTCGACCATTTCATTTTGAAAAACGGTTATACTTTGAAAATCAGTTATTTTGATCAAAAATTTTCAAATGTTGATGAAATTTGATGATCTTATGCAGGTTTTGCTTCGGATTGGATTTGGAACAAGTTTAACAAAGAGAATTTTGAATTTTATCCATGAAAACAAGTTCAAATCAATCAATTTAACATCAAATTCAAATGTTCAATGAAAAACAGAAAGTTTTGATCAAAATTGGGTCCAAATCAGCTGTAATATTATCAATTTGTGGTTGTTTGATCCAAATGGCTCTGATACCACTTTGTATGTGTAGAGGATCGGCTAATCAAAATGATAATAAAACTAGCAAAACACAGATAATCATAAACACATTCAATAACATAATCAATTACACTTGAAAAGCTCGTTTATAATGATATAACTTGATTACAAACTCAATAAAAACCCTAGGGAGAAACACACACTGGGAGGGAAAAACAATGACCAAAAGTTAAACATTCGACCGTTCATATAGGGCGAAGTTGGACACATACATAAACAAAACTACATTCGACCTCCCAGTTCCTCCTTCGACCATCTGTTCTTCATTCGACCATTTTAAAATCCACATTCGACCAGCCGACCAAAACAAAACATATTAGTATTCGCAATTCAATAGCACTAGTCGCACTATCGTGTATCTACAGGACTGTGCAAAGTGAGCAATGTTTTGCACATTTGGTCCAGGGGTATTATGGGAAACTTGATAAGTGTTTGTCTGAGGCCTTTGATTCGGATAGGTAATCATAGGTGTTCCATTTTGACTCATACATTCCCTAGCAAAATGACCCATTCTATGACATTCATAACACTGAATTTCAGATTTATCCAACCCCACCTTTGACCCACAATGTAGACCTAGATATCTTCTGCCAGTTTTCTTATAGAAATTGTTAGTTCTAACACTGAGCAGAGCCAATTGGTGCAAAATGTCCATTTCTTCCAAGTCCACGGGATCAAAATATTGAAAGTCATTATACTCAAAGGAGATGTTGTCAGATGCCTGGATATCACCACTTGCTGTTAAAGCATAGTTGGATGAATAAGAATCATAGTTAAAACCAGAAGTTATGTCAATAAAATGATCATAATCCTGATTCTTACTATTACCAGGCATCTCATCCTGAACCAAAAGTGCTGTATTACCAAACACAAAATCATCAGACACTTTTTCAGAGTCCTGAAGCTTATTTTTCTGGTTAAGCTCTCTCTTATAGGTTAAGAGCTTACCATGAAGCTGGGTCAGAGATAAGTCCTTAAAACCAATTGAGTTTCTCAAAAGAATTGCAATAGTGTCCCATTTATCTGGTAGTGATCTCAAAAACCTATGGTTCAATGTTGAGTTAGGATAAGTTAGACCCCTAGTTTTAGTTCACCAATTAAACAATTGAACTTCTCTAATTATTGAGTTAATGACTCCCCCTTCACATGACTGAATGTTTAATATTGTTGATTTAATATTTCACGGTTGTTTTCAACAACCTCCTTAGTCCCACCGAATTGTTCTTTCAAAGCATCCCACAACTCCTTTGCAGTGTTACAGTGTAACAGCCCAACATATATATATCATTTGATAGAGCCATAGCCACAATACTGAAGGCCTTAGCATCTAACTCAATTTTCTGAAAATCTTGCTTGGAGTAGTTTTCAATTTTCTTTGGCACTTGGGCCTTGGGATCTTCGGTACTCGGCACCATCGGAACATTTGGTCCGAAGATAACCGACTTCTAACACCCAGTGTTCTTTTCAGCCAGAGCATGGCTCATCCGCCATTTCCAGATATTGTATTCAGATCTGACAAGCATCGGTGGATTGGTGCTCGTGCCAGTGTTGTGTGGATCATGATTGATTGAAGCAATTCTCTGATTGTTTATAAAACAGAGTGTGTTTAAAAAACTTTGAATGTAATTAAACTTTTACTCAGTTTTCAATCCGACAAACAAAACGATATCAATAATTGTGAGCTGATCTGTTTATATTAAATGGATTGATTTGATCGAATTTAATTTACCAAACTTTGATACCAATTGTTAGGATCTGAGTTTGATTTTTTATGATGTTTAGTAAATGAAACAGTAATGAAGATGAACAATAATAATAGATAGTGCAGCGGAATAGTAAACTTTAAATCATAACAAACGAGATAATTGCTTTTAACTTATACTTTTCATTAATGAACACAGATTCAATATAGTACATAGTTTCTCCCCCTCAGCCTGATCACTCACAGCTCTGTTTGTCTAAGAGAATGTTTGGAGTGATGAATAGATCAGTACATGCACTGTTCTATTTATAGACAAACTAAAACTCTGATGACCTATGGCTTACATCACCTAAGACAGTGACATCTAACAGATATAACAACATAAAACATCTGATCTATATAACCACTGTTACATTGAAAATCTCTGATGACTAAACAGCTGATGGGTAAACTCTGATAGCTTGAATCATCTGTTGGAGCCTAAGTGATGTTGGCTCCAACAGACCTTGTGTCTTCAAAAGTCCTTTGGCTCAGCAGTTGTTTCTTCAACAGTCCTTTGTGATCAGCAGTTGTACAGCAGATGTTAGGGAACAACAGTTGTTAGAGTCAACAGTCTTTTGAGAGGATCTTTCATGTAAACAACTTTTTTATTAAGGATCATATATATAGTATCTTTTGGCTTTTCATTTCATCTGTTCTTCTTTAGTTTCAGCAGACCCAACAACCTTCTTGTTAATGGAACATTAGGACTGTAATATGTTGTTAACGAACTATCTTATTGTTTTGAAGAACATAAAATTCTCTGGACTACAAATTTGAATAAGTATTCCATTCAACCTAAGTATAAACATTAACCTTCCTCAACCTCTTCAATTTCATTCGCCTCGTCCACCTTACCATAAAATAAAATTAGCTAGAAGGATTTGTAATCACGTTGGAGTTGCGAGAATCCATTGCCGGTCATGGACCGGGTTCTCTACACAGAATTATGAAATTGTTGGTAAATAACTTGCTCATAATCTAAGGTAGAAATTTTCCCTTGAATGTAAAAACTAGCCTCATCTATTGGTGTCTCTGAATGTCCTATTCGTTCTCCCATTAGGCAACTTCTTAACCAATAATCTTATAGGCCACAATCTAACCTCATACAAGTTGACGACAACTATATTCAAGGTCAAGATTCCTATCAAATTTGGGGATCTTAGGCTTGACGTGATACTCTATTGTAGTTGAGCTACCAATAACATTATGTCGATTAATATAAATATAACGATCGCTTTGTCAACTAGCTAGCATCCTATTGCTCATCAAATTGGGCATCCTCATCGCAATCATAGAAACTATTAATCATGAACTATAACTCTTTGATTGATAATGGGTCGATAGTTCCTACCACCACAAACATTATCATTGTTTGGACGATTATGGATGACATCGTAATTCCCACTCTCACCAATTTTGTGACCATCACTACCAGTCTACCACACATGCACTCGTGGCATATAGTTCTTTAGGTACTGAGGTGGTTCTTTTGAGACTAATAGTGAGATCATTCGCTAGTCAACATAGTTCGTCAAACTGACACCTCACATGGGGACAACGTCACAACGGTGTAGATCGTCTTCACCATTTTCCAATAGCATGCTAATGAGCTATGACACCAACTGATAGCCAGCAGAAGCGCAAAAACAGTATCGTTTGTTTTAGATTAGGTCGCTTTCTAGGTTGTTTGATTTGTTCCAAGTGATCCGTATTCAAATCTACAAACTTTCGATTCAATTTCATATCAATATATAGCCTTTATATTACGGTTTTAAAGATACATAAGCCTCACTAATATTTTTTGACTGCTACATACTAATGTCATCATACGTACGCATGATGTTATTCTTTTATAACAAATAAAAATGTAAAGTAAATGATGTTAATCGATTTAGACAGACATTAAAAACATATTGATGGAAAAAAACTTTTTATGCTAACATGGAAATTTTGGCGGCCTCTTCACATGGTCGAGATTGGTCATAATCACTTGTTTTTGGAAAGATTGGTTGTAATCAACGGACAAAGTAGTGGGCTAATATGCTATAGAATTGGGATATTGAGAGTGACTATACTCCAACCAAGTTGATATTGTGAATTCCAAGAATCATTTGCTTTATTGCATTGCCGTTCAAAAAAATTTGCTTTATTGCATTGCCGTTCAAAATAATTTGCTTTATTGCATACACAATTATTTTGTATAGGCCAACTGTAGCTTGAAATATATGTAATGATTGTTCAAATAACGGACTTCCTTTTATAGTCAATAACAAAATAAGTATGTTACAAGTTCATACCAATGTTAATACCATTAAATTAAAGTGTAGTGGTAGAGATATTAGTGGACAATAATAGAAGACTTAGAGGATTGTCCTTCAAGTGTAGCTCAATTGGTGAAGGGACCGGTCTTTCCTTTAGGAAACCTGAGTTTGATTCCTACGGGCTGCACTTGAGGGACAAAAGGCAATGATGGTGAGGCTTGTGGTCCAACTAATGCAAGTTCGATCCTGAGTTGACCCGGTTTTCATCCGGCTGTTACTCCAGCGAGGTAAAACTCGTGTGGAGGCAGTACGGTTTCCGGGCCAACACCGAAGCCCCCACCGTGCCAGCGTGAACCCGGTTAATACAACATAGTCTGGGCGTGTGGAAAGGGTTAAGGCCTGCCGATTAGGCGGGTGTGATTAACTTTTGTCACTTCCGCTTTGAAGAAAGTCACTTAAAAAAAAAAAAAAAAAGAAGACTTAGAGGATATTGGTTCGATTTTTGAGCCAGACGAGTTTTAGCGGTAATTTCATCGTCATGCCTACGGGTGGGTGGGTTTCCAGGTTTTCCCTATAATCGGTGTTTGCCAACTCGGGTACTCTCAGAGTACTTGAATTTATCGAAAGGGTGCCCCGAGAATGTTCGAGTTTGATTTGTTTACCATTAATAAAACAAATTTCATACCAACAAGCATTAATTTAATTGATATGATGAAAAGAAATACAAATGTTAACTTGACATGGAAATTTAAAGGGGAAAATGTAAGTGGAATATAGATGTATTAATAATTACCACATCCAAATTTTATTTGTATATCCAAAACAATATACTAATAGTTAATTATATCTCTTACGGGTCTTATAGTTTTATAAGAAGTCTTCACTATAGGTTTAACCTCTATAGTTAAAGTTGTTTTTAAGCACATGTTCCAATATATCAAAAGAATTATATAACATTATTTAGATATTAATACAGTAGGATTAGGTTTCATTAGAAACCACCCTTTCATGCAAGAACCGCGAGAACACCGACGTAAAATATGAATTTAACTTTTTTTTTTCTCACCGGTGTAAAAACGGGTATCCTCTACGTAAAAAAAATAAAAAAAAATAATTTTACAGTGGTGTAAATGACCATGGCCTACCTTATTTTGTTTTATTAGGCAAGGGAATATTCTCTTTTTTCTTTTATTCAACTTTAATTGTGGTTCACAAATCTTTTTGAATTAAAATAAGTGTGTGGTGGAAAAGTGAGTTCCGTAGTTCTTGCATGAAGATGTGGTTTTCATTTTACCCTTTCCCTAATACACTATTCCAATAAAAGTAGTTGAATATAACAAAGGTTGAGAGCATAAAGCACATGTTGTGTTTCGTACTATGTCGACAGCATGAATAGCATGTTGCCGTCAATGATAATGATTACCACATCCATTGCTAGAAGTATGTCTTTATGATACAGAAATGCTTTCCGTTTCGTTTTCCATCTAACCACCATTATACTATGTCGATACCAATAGTCCTTCATATGATGATGTTAACCCTAGAACATTTAGATTTTGCAACTCTAGTAAGTTTACAATTTAAATAAACAAAGTGTGTAGATTTTATCACTCTTTGGCATTTTGGACCTTATAAGTTATAACCTATCTTCATTCCTTTCATCGTACCCTCTTTACATGCATCGGCTAGCGTTATTCATGTATAATGTCTCCTTTTGGCCAGTGTAAAACAAAGCAATACATACTTTCTTGACTTATATGTTTCGTTGGGTATTTGGAAATAAAAGCCCTTTGGTGTGTGTAACGCCAATAGCCTAAAAACGCTACTACTCGAGGCTTCTGCATGTGTGACCCCAGAGAGGTCGTGCCAATTTGGGCCTAATGTATGCAATTTATCCTATATTTTTGTAAGAGACTGATTCCACAACTCGAACATACTCCAACTCGCATGTTAGCATTTAGTAGTCTTACCATTGCTCTAAACTAATAGCGATATATATATGGATAGTATTATATTTGTATTCAATGTGATTATCTATATCCTTAAATAGAGGATACCCTTGTATTATATAAAGATGACAAATCAATAGAAAGAGTCACGGTTTATTCTCTATCATGATATCAAGAGTCCAGGATACCTAACCCTACTCCTCTAAACTGCCGTCACATCCATCTTTCTGCACAACCATTTTTTGTTTCGTCTGCTCCTTCTTTCTGTCTATCCAATCCCTTTAACCTCTTTCTGCCACATAATATATCTTCTATCCAATCCCCTTAACCCCCCCCCCCCCAATCATGACAACCTCCCCACAGTCATCACAAACACCAAATATCATAGTTGAATCCAAAATACACCCGGCCACCACCGTTTCCAATATCAAAAATTATGTCCCGGTTACCCTGGAAATTGAATCTTCTCAATACGCATCTTGGGCGACCTTGTTCACAATTCATTGCAAGGCGTTCTTGGTGCACGACCACATCTCTCCTCGACCCTAAGACGACGCTTCATCCTCCACAACAAGCCCCGATTGGGATCGTCTTGATGCCATTGTCTTACAATGGCTTTATAGCACGATCTCAAACGATCTCTTGCACACAATCATCGACAAAACAGCCACTGCCTATGAAGCTTGGAAGGCGATCGAAGATCTATTTCAGGACAACCAAGCCTCCCGCGCCATTCATCTTATGGACAAGTTCTCCAACACGCGCCTGGATGGTTTCCTGAACGTTTCTGCCTACTGTCAAGAGTTAAAATTGTTGGCCGATCGGTTAGCAAATGTCAATGCTCCCGTTGATAGCGACCGCCTGGTCCTTCAATTGATAGCGGGATTAAATGAACAATACGAAGGAATCGCCACAATCTTAACTAACATGAAACCTTTACCTTCTTTTTATGTTGCCAGTTCTAAAATTATAGAAGTTGAAACAAGGAAAGCGGAACACGCTTTACGTTCTTCGAAGTTGGCATCCTCGGCTCTCGCTGCAACTACCGCTCGGACCAACCCAGACCAGCAACAACAAAGACAAGATAATTACCAGTCGTACGGTCGAGGTGGACGTGGCAGAGGAGGCGGTCGCCGTGGCAGAGGACGCGGCCGGTCGTCTTTTGCACGAGGTCGTTATCAGCAGAATGCTTTTTCAGGACCCTTCATTCCTCCTTGGATGCAATGGACCCCTAATTATAATTGGCCCAATCCTAGTTTTAATACACAGGTCCAACAGCAATGGACCCCTAATTACAACTGGCCCATTCCCCCATGTCCCTACCCATCTAGTGGCCGCCCCGATTCTCATCAGGCCCAACAGCAAGGACTTCTCGGTCCACGTCCACAACAAGGTAATTATGCTGCTTACAGCCCAACTGACATAGAGAAAGCCATGTACACCATGTCACTTCAACAACCTGACCCAATACATTACATGGACACGGGAGCCTCCTCTACTATGACTCACGAGAAAGGTGATTTCAACTCTTTTTCTAATTCTTGCATTCCTCAAAATATTATTGTAGGAAATGGTCATACCATACTGGTTTTAGGACAAGGCACAAAATATTTACCTAAACCTTTCCCACCCTTTGTCCTTAAAAACGTCCTCTATTCCCCAAAATTAATTAAAAACCATATATCTGCCCGTCATTTTACGACGGACAATTCTGTTTCAGTTGAGTTTGACCCTTTTGGTTTTCTTGTGAAGGACCTCAAGACGCGGACCCCTCTATTGCGGTGCAACAGTAGCGGTGACCTCTACCCTCTGGTGCTCGGGTCCTCCACTTCACAACCTTCTGCTTTTGCCGCTATCTCTGCCTAGCTTTGGCCTCAACGTCTTGGCCACCCAGGACGTCAATCTTTACATTCATTAAACCGTTGAAAACTAACGGCCATGACCTCACGTGCCCCACATGTGAAGGTATTTTTGTCCATTAAAACAAAATATACACTTACGGAAACCACCCCATTCAATGTGACGTCATGAATGGTCTCCTAACTATGGCGAGCAATGTTAGGACACCATACCCTGCAATCAATACAACAAATGATAAATTTGCAAACAAAACCATTAAAGTTTATTTAATTTTAAACCCACATGACCATTTACAGAACCTAACTCCAACAAATAGAGGTATATTATCAAATATTGAAAAACAGAGCAAATCAAAATACATTTTTTTCAAGTTTTTTTTCTAAATTTGTCTTCGGTTTTCCAAACATAAAGCCACTAGTTTTTTGTTTAATTTAAGACCTTATGACCATTCACAAAATACATCTTCAGAATTATAGATTTAAACTCAAAGAATGAAAAACAGAGTAACAAAACATAGGAAATTGTGCTTAAATACCTTCATATCCTTCCATTCATAATGGTTCTGAGGTGCTGCGGAACTAGACAGAGACTTTTCATGTTTTAATTTGTGCTTGGGATCTAAATTTTATGCAGAAAATAGAGAGTTAAAAACTCCAACAATCTTCCAAATATTTAACAAAAATGGTGATAAAAGAATCACCAAACAGGAACTCAGATGTTTGGTTGAAGAAAGGAAAGAAGAAGGTTGGTGTTTGGGTTTTTTTTATTCAAGTGTTAATTTTTTAATGAACTAGAATACTCTCACGTGTGGTGCACGTGAGGGCCATGGCCATTAGTTTTTAACGGTGTTAGTGCTTAATAGGATGTCTTTTACCTCTTCCGATTCTAACTTCTGTAGGATTCCGGATAATAGGATGATCTGCGAGAACTCTTACCCATATCTTACCATTTTTTCGGAATTGCCAGCTCATAGTACGATGGAATTGCCCAATTCTAGCTCGACGCGCTGCTTCAATGGCTCGATATGAAAGACGACCAGCTCTACAACTTTTAGTGCCATATCTTCCAAAACCAAGTCGTGTACCGTCCGGTTTGATTGTAACAAATTACAATGTTAGTACCCAACTTGTTACTTTAAACTATCAGTAACTGACAATAAAACTTGGTAAAACCTCATGGACAAATGGTGTAATTAACTCATATTTTTAGCTTATTTTTCATTTAAAACCTAATTATCATTTTTAATAAAAAAAATCATATTCAACAGAAAAGTCTCATTTCTAATCTATATTTTATTCGTAAAATTAAGTTTTATAAATAAATTACTTAATTAAATAAGAATTTTTTTAATTAAAACATTTATTTTATTACTTTATTTTTATAAAATACATTTTATTTTCATTATTTAATTTCTAAATAATAAGATTATAAGATTTATAATTTATAACATTTTGTTTTCTATAAAACTTAGAATAAAGATTTGTTTAAATGCCATGATAAGACTTGACACATTAATTGTACTATTTCTTAAACTTATGCTATATGTATCAAAGCTAAACATTATTTGTGTTGACAAAATTATTTTGTACATATTTCAGGTTTTACATGATGATTCACATGAGACATTTTGAACCTACAATAAACTTAATCAGTTTTATTGCATGTTTTTTTTTTTACCTTTTGAGACACTTTGTATTTTTTTTTTCATTGTATAACATTTAATTTGACTTTTAATAATATCAAAACTTTATTAGTTCCACGAGCTATTGAACGGTCGTACACGTGGCACCTCAATATTTATGCCATCGATTGGGGTGATACAACTTATGTTAAGGTGCTCCTTTAGATGTAACTTATGTTACGGTGCTGTTTTAGACCTAGCTTATGTTATGGTACCCTTTTAGACGTAAGACGTGTTAGGGTGCTCTTTGTCCACTTTACATTTGATTTTGTCCCGTTTGTTTACTTACATGTTTACATAAATGCCTTGATAATACTGACACATGAATTATACTTTTCTTAAACTTATGCTATAAGTACAAAACCTAGGTATGTTTGCCAACGTTATTATTGACAAAATTATTTTGTACATGTTTCATGTAACTTTTGATTATGTTTCACATAAGCTTTGGACCTAGAGTAAATTTAATCAAATATATTTCATATATTGATTACTTGAGAATTTTTGTATTTCGTTTCCTTATAAAACTTTTTAATTTGACAATAAATAATATTGAAACTTTATTAGTACTATGAGCTATTGAAAAGTCATACACATGGCATCTCGATATTTCCGTTTTTGATTGGGGTGTTACAGCAGCAAAATACACAATTTGACCCATTTAATGGTGTTCCCAACATTTACACAAATAAAATAACTTTGTTCATATCGATATACAGTAACATTTACACAAATAGAATAACCTTGTTCAATAAAAAATAACTAATGAATATTTATATATATGATATAAATAACTTTGAAGAGAATGACACTATAAAAGGCATAATAAATTATAGGCTAAAAAGGGTTAAAAGGGGGAGGGATGATAATAACAAAAAAATGTTTATCAGTAAGTTAACGAAAATGCCCCTGGGTTAACGGTATAGGAATAGATGGCGTTAGTGAAATGGATGAAAATGACAAAAAAATGAAAACGTGAAGGAGTTAGATTAGAAAATGATGAGGTGGGTAGCCTAAAGCAAAAGGATTAACAAGTATCATATAAACTATGCTTAAAGGGTTGAAAGCTACGAAGGTTCAAAGGACGGAGAAACACAAATCAAAAGATGACATGTCTTATCATCTTTTTCTCGGTCAGCACAAGCAGCTGTTGTATAGACACTGCACCTCTCGGACCGCAGGTCCAAAGCCACCCTCGGCTTAAAGTGGCTTGTCCTCTTGTTGCACCATGTCTCAAGATAATATCCTTTCCAAAAGAAGAAGATACTCCCTCTATAAATCAGGGATCTATTCCACATAACTGATCCATCCTGATTATTCTTTCTTACACTCTATCTTCTATTCCTTTTGACGTCCACACGTGAGGAGAATATCTCCATGATACTAACACACTATTCGAGTTTAGAACATCAATTATGGTCTTGAGGTATACTTAAACCAGAATTCTAATACTCAAAACAATATTATCTTGAACCTCCTTCTACGTTTTGCAACGTAAGAGGAGACCACGACCTGCGTTAGGCAGATTGAAACCCTTTACCCCTTTAACCTTCCCTGAACCCGGAACTAACACCTTCAAGAAGCATTGCAGCCAAGTTGCACGTCCCAACCATCATCTTTGTCAACAAGGCATCATCATCCAACCCCTCCAAACAAGCCTTGGCACCCGGAGTAGCAACATGTGCCAACACCTCTTCACAAACAGAAGAGGACTTGAACGTATCACTAGGCTTCACATTCCAACTAGGGGTATACACCTCTTCACCCTCAATGCTCGTCAAACCCTCAGCATTCTTCAACATAACAACTTTAGCAACCATTTTCTTACCTTTACTCTTCTTCCCAACCACTTCAGCAGCAACATTCTCAACACCCTGACCTTTCTCTTTCCCCGAGTCCTCAATCTCATCACTAACATTCACTGCCTCCGAGACATTAGCAGGCTTCGTAGCCTTCAACAGACGTTGGCTAGACCTCCTGGTTGAAGCAGCCTTAGAAAAGCTTTTGACATTTGGAACAACAACGTAATTAGTTCCATCATACCGCCCCTTCTCGTACTTCATCAATGCATCTTCACCCTCAACAACTTCAGCATCCTTAAAAACAACCTCTGAAGCATCATCATCTTTGATAAAATCTAGAGCCGACATGACTACAAAACAAAAAACAAGGAAAACAAGAGTATAAACAATATGCAAAGAGAAACCAACAAAAATGAGCATATCCTGATCACCCTTCATCAACACAGGGTCTCTACCCTGTTTATCTCATCGGGTGCTAATACCGGATAAAACCAAAAAAGGTTCGCCAAAGGGACGAAGCCTTGAAGGACATGCTCGAATAGCCTTAAGGAAATTTTCATCTAATTTAGACTCTGAAGGTTCCAGTTCATTTAGAACAGCCTCGGGATGTCTCCACACAGGCTTGAAGGGAAAAATGGATTCAAAAACCCAGAAAAATCTTGTTTTCCATTGACCAACAGTTGTCACATGAGACGAAATCAAATTGGTTTCAACCGAAGACCCTTCAAAGGTATACCAATCGCCATTTTTGGCAAGGCGAAAGAAACGCCTAAACATGAGAAGGGTCGGGTCATAACCAAGAACCCTACATAAGATTTCAAAGTGCAAAACACGACTAACCCCATGTGGATGGATCTGACCCAACGAAACCCTATAATATTCAAGCATATTTAACAAGAAAATGGAAAACGAATGGTGAAGGTTAGAAAATTCGAAATGACGACAGTACAATGCAATCGAACCATCAGGATAACAAGAAATTGGGTCTGTAAGACCAGGAGCAGCAGGATCGAAGGACAGATTAATGTCCCACTCCAAGCAAAATGCTTCAACTTCCTCTTGTGTAAAGGAAGAAAATGTTATAGACATATCCTTCTTCGCACCCATAATGCTTCGAAGGATGATCAGGGCAAGAAAATTAAAGAAAAATACTAACCTGATTGTTGGAGTATGGAAAACCTAAGAAGATTTGGGAAAACCGTTGGAGAAGAAGAAAGAGTAAAGTGGAATTATGTGGTGAGAAGATAAAGAACCACCTTATAACCGTAATAAAATATTAATAAAAAAGCAAATGATGTTTTGCATTAATACAAAGCATGAATGCCTGACACCTGTCGCATCAGCAGTCAAATCAAAATTCAAATCCAGAGAAAAATTAACTGCCCAAGCAAGCTTCCAACATTTGAACCTTTCAAAGAAACACAACAACTAGCAAACAGTCAGAAGCCTTTTAGATATGCCACAAAGACTCTTGACTTGGGGGCTGATGACGTGGGTAGCCTAAAGCAAAAGGATTAACAAGTATCATAAAAATTATGCTTAAAGGGTTGAAAGCTATGAGTTCAAAGGTCGGAGAAGCACAAATCAAAAGATGACCTGTCTTATCATCTTTTTCTCGGTCAGCACAAGCAGTTGTCGTATAGACACTGCACTTCTCGGACCGCAGGTCCAAAGCCACCCTTGGCTTAAAGTGGCTTGTCCTCTTGTTATACCATGTCTCAATATAATATCCTTTCCAAAAGAAGAAGATACTCCCTCCATAAATCAGGGATCAATTCCACATAATTGATCCATCCTGATTATTCTTTCTAACACTCTATCTTCTATTCCTTTTGACATCCACACGTGAGGAGAATAGCTCCACTACACTAACACACTATTCGAGATTAGAACATCAATTCTGGTCTTGAGGTATACTCAAACCAGAATTCTAATACTCAAAACAATATTATCTTGAACCTCCTTCTACGTTTTGCAACGTAGGAGGACACCACGACCTGCGTTAGGCAGATTGAAACCCTTTACCCCTTTAAACTTCCCAGGACCCAGAACTAGCGTTAGGCCCTTATTTGTTGTAGCAACAAAAAACAAAATCCTTTTTAAATGAAGTGTTAATTTAAGCTAAATATTAACTAAAATAAAAGTTGTTCCTTTCTACACATGTTCTAAGAATCTTCATAAAAGATATTCAATAAATATTGTTGGAGAAGTTATTACGGAATTATAACGCTTAGCTTTTTCTTTATGGATTGTTGGTTTCAAAGAGTATATTCACAAAAAAGGGTTTTGAGCATCAATCACTTGTTTGGTCCTATTCAAAACAAAGTTAAATTACTTTTGTATAAAGGTTCATTCTATGCTTTTGCTCTAATGTAATAAGACTAGGGGTATGGGGACGGGAAGTCTTCGGTGAGTTAAGGTGGAGCTCTCTCCCTTCGGGGAACACAACCCCCTCCCCTTGATAAATCGGGGCAATCGGTAAACACTCCCCATTCTGTCCGATGATAATAATAATAATAATAATAATAATAATAATAATAATAATAATAATAATATTTTATTATTGCTTTGTTTCTTTTATATATAATAAATAGTATCCCCTCCACTAACTCTAATATTATATATAATTAAAATACATATAATAACATATAAGAGGGAAAGGGAAAGGAAAAGGAGTGGGAACCATTTCCCTTATTTAGAGAGGGGAAATGGGGACATGAAATGGCGCTAATGTGGACTTTAGGGAAGAAGGGGAAAGTGCACACCACACCCCATAGCCTTAAGATAATAATTTAAAGATTTGAGTGTTATGTCGGTTATTGTCTCTAGGATACTACTTCCTAGACACAAGATATGACTTCAAAATGTCATTTAAAAAAGGGATAATTGCACAAATAAACATTAGACCAAAGTCATTTGCAAAAATAAACATAGTATGCGTCTAAACAACAGGGACGGGACATTCTTTGCTAAAAACAACAGGGACAAGACACGTGTAAAGCCTTCAGAAGCCTTAATTTTTAAGGTCCCTACGTCTAATCTTTAGGCGTGAAAAAGGATTGCGTCTAAAGAACAAACTCTTAAATTAAAGAGTCTAAACCTTTTTAGTCTCTTTAATTTAAGAGTCTGTTCTTTAGACGCAATCCTTTTTCGCGTCTAAAGATTAGACGCAGTGACCTTAAAAATTAAGGCGTCTAAAGGCTTTACACGTGTAATCGTCTGATTGGTAGACGCAAAGAGTGTTTCGTCCCTGTTGTTTAGACGCATCCTATGTTTATTTTTGCAAATTACTTTGGTCAAATGTTTATTTGTGCAATTATCCCTTTAAAAAGGTACATAACGAAATCAATAATCAAATCGTAATTTATATATTTATTTACCTAAAAGATATCCATACTTAAAGCCATGTAGCCTCTTTATCCAGATAAAATAAACACTTTTATAGGTCACTAAGACCATGTGTAATGGTGGGTGAAATTTGGTAGGTTAAAGGGCCATTTTTTGACATGTGGCAATGTGGGGCCATTTGGTGGGTGAAACTATACCTGACGCTATACCTGACGAGAAGGTAATAACTGTTGACACTATACCTGACGACTCTGTACCGGTTGGAGTCCGAAGAAGCAACAAAAAGGAACATCTACATCTTTTGACAGTGACTCATCTGTCGTCATTGAAACAAATACCACAAACACATCTGCTAGGATTTCTGATAATCCTATTAATGAATCTGATGACTTCGAAGATTAAGAATTGATGGAAAGAGTCAACAAACTTGAATCTTCAATGCAAGAAATGATTGACTTCTACAATGGCACACCAGCATCTATTGCCAGTAAGATATGGGAATTCGTTGTCCCAATGATCCAAACTCACAGAGAAATGGCAGACCTTAATCATAATTCTCACATAGCATTGTAAGAAATATGGTGGATACTAGATACAAAGATATTTAAGCTGACATCAAGGCCATCAAAAACCATATTCTCTAGACCACTGGCTCTGCCCCAACAACAATTTATGAAGAAAATTCAGAAAATAACAATGATGCCGAAAAGAAGAAGAAAGGCCATGAGAAATTAATAAACCTGCCACCTGACAAGAGAGCACAAACAAAGACATCAAACCTTGCTAATGTGCAAACAACTGATAATCAAGGATCTATTCCGGTCATAAGCACTGTTGAGCATCAACCTACAGTAGCTTTAGAGAAGAGAGTTGATGAAAGTGCAAACCAAAAGGAAGACACAGAGCTGTTAAATAAGTTGAAAGCGAAAAAGGAGCGAGAAGCCAAAGATGCCGCATTAATTAAACAAAGAAAAGAGATGCAAATGAAAGAGGATGATATAGGCTGCTCAAAAAGAAGAAAAGTACATAGAAGACATGCAAAAGAAAACCTAACATTCCATGTAAACACTGATACCCAAGAAACAACAAAATTACCAGCCCAAACACCAATCGAAACAACACCTGTTCCAATTGAAAATGTGCAAAGTAATGTGCCAACCACTGATCAAGCATGTATCTTCAGAGTACTAGAAGGCCTTTCAGAACGTGTCCTTGACATAGAATCAGTCAAACCTAAGATAGACTCTTTTTACTTAACAGATGATCCATTGTCACGGTCTCTTGAAGGTTTTGAAAAGCCTTTGAATTTTAAGAAGTATATGGAGTTGAAAGACAAACAGGTTGACATACTTTTAAAGAAGAAAAGTGAAGGAAAAGATGACAGGGAAACGCAACTAATATGGCAGGATTTACTAAGTAAATTAGCAATTTTAGAAGAATACTCAAGCAAGCTGTCGAAGAAAGTGTCTAACAGGGAACATGATTCTGACGTGGAAAACATTTTGAGAGAAGGATATCTTGAGGAAATAATGAAAACCAAAACTTATAAAGCCACTAAAACTCAATTTGTCGTTGGGATTCTAAGTCATTGAAGAATGAACTTAATAGAATTAAAGAGATGGCTAAAAAGCCTAATCAGAAATAAACTCCACCAAATTGGAAGAAGGGAAAACAAAGTGACCCTAAAAGACTTTTAAAGTTAAAAAGAAAAAGACAAGAGTTGGTGGATGCTGGTTATGGAGAGATGTCACAAGTTTCTCACTGGAAGGAATCAACACTGATGGAGTATTACAAACAGCTTGAGGAACGAAGAAAAGTTGATCCAACTCTGCCACCAAAGCCAAATTATGATGATGAAGACCAACCAGCTTGAAAGAACAAAAAACAAAAAACTCCGTTCTCAATAGATGATCTTATGACAGACAGATTGGGGAAAATGATCGAGCAAAGTAACCGATCAGAATCAGCAAAAGAAAAAGAAGAGCCTGATAACAACAGTTTGTTGAATACTTAACAGTTGATAGCCCAACATATTGTAAACAATGACAATTTAGATAACATCTGTTTAAATAACATCTGTTATATTTCTAGTAATATTGACTGACAATGAATATAAGATCTGTTTAAATACAATATGTTATATTTCTGATGATAACGAGTAGCACTTATATTTTATAATTTCGCATTATGGCACAACAGTCTTTGAATAATAGGAAATTCATCAAAACAGATATTACTTAACATACTATCTATACTGAAAAGTAAGGTTTCTAAAAAGTATGTAAGATCAGCATAATATAGTTCAATTCCAACTGATATACAAAAAAGTTTAATACAATAATAATAATAATAATATAAAAAAATAAATTCTTATCTACTAAATACACATTTACTCACAAAGTTGATAACTCTTAGGTTTACATCGCTTCTTCCGGGGTCCTTTGCATGTAGAGGATAACTCACCAACGTTTAGTTTATCAAAATCTTCAAAACCTCTTTTTCCATTGGGAGTTATAATACAATCCATTACAACATCGACAGCAGACGAGTCATCGGTAACAGATACAACATCCTTCAAACAATTGACAAAAACAAATAATTATATGTTAAATAGAAACAAATGCTTGACAAACAATTTAATAAACTTACACGAAAACATACTCATCTTTAACATCAGTTGACTACCACCCTGCTCAGATTCTAATTGGTTAAAAGACTTGAATTCCAAATCTGCTTGACTGGCCTAAACATTGTACATACAAAACAAAAATACAAAATTTAACTGTTGAGACAACATTCAAAGCTAAAAGATAATAACCAATTCTTAAATATGGTTTTAACTTAATACCACATCCACATTACAATATGAATTACTATTAACGACAATTAACACAGAAATTACGACTGGATTATCATATATTTTCAATACTGTGTAAACATGGGAGTCGTTTGTAAGATTGTATTCAGAAATTTCAATTTTAAAAAGCCGCATCTTATCAAGAAGCGAAAAAATTCTTGAGGCAAACTTTCACTGTCACCAAGTTTCAACTGCCTTTCTCTTATACGACTTGCAGAAGACTCGACAACTCTCATAACATCTCGGTCAAACATCACAAATGATACACTACCGGTCTCATCCTGAACCCTGACATGCACCTTGAACCTAAAACAGATACACGAAAAAGTTATCTAAAAACATATATACTAATAATTAAAAGCAATCATCTTATGTAAAAAAAAATTGTAATTAATTAGATCTAATTACATTGTAGCAGTGGAGGTAAAAAGACATTCACACTTCGAACAAAACAACGCAGAAGCAGGCAGTTTGAGAGTTTCTTCAGTAACACTTTCACGAAGCTGTAACAATTCTGATGTACTAATCACATTACTTAAATATCTACAACACGCATCGTAAAACCAACCATAGCCTTCTTGCACAATTTTTGTTGTCGCAACTACAACACAAGACATTGGCTGAAAAAAATTAAAATATATAAGTTATTACTTAAGAAAACAAGTTGTAATATGAAAAACAAATATTAATCATAACTAAAAAATAATATAACCATATCAATTTCCATAAGTTTGTCAACATGTTTGTACTCACAACCAACAATGAATTCCAGAAGCAACGGGTAAACAGAGTGTTCGGAAGGTAATGTTTCAGAAGTAGAAGCATCATCTTGTCCATGCTTCAATATAAGACTAAAAAAATAGCTCGAGTTAATAAAAGAATGCAAAATTTTCTAATTTAATTATAAATAAATAAAAAAACAACACTGTACCTCCTTCTTAACTCCTTTACCACGGTTAAATCTACATTCAGAAACATCTGAGTTCCAAAGTTGTCACTTTCAACTATAAATTGATCTAAAATATATATACATATACATACACATATACATATACATATATTAAACCACAATGAAGGAACAAAATATTAATAACAGGAGTTTAAAATAAATTACCTTTGGACTCCTTAACCTTGCCATGCTGTATAACAACCATTATATGGTTATTACCAGCATTTTCATAGATGAATTTGTTAAACTGTTCTGCATAAAAATTGCACATAGTACATCGCAATATCGTATCACTACATAAAATCAATACACAAATATAGATAAATATATTATAAAAAAATATAGAAATTAAATAATAAAAGTAAACAAAAATAATTTACAAACAACAGAAAGGGAAAAGCTTACTCCAAGTCTTGAATATCAAAATTTATCCTCATAGTTTCTTTTGGAGGTTGTCCAAACACATCCAAACCTCCATGCCAAATGAGACCACTGGCAACATCTATAAAACGTGCATATAATTCAAAATATGAAACCAAAACTTTTAATATACTAAATATTAAATTTAAATTAAGAAACAAACCAACAGAAAAAAGTTATTTGGCTTCGCCTTTAAGAATATCTTTAAAAGCAATTAAATTAAATCCATACTCTACACCTTGACAACCAACAATACGGCTAACAGTAGTACAACGATAAAAGTTAATTTTATAATCATGTGCTACAGCTTTGAATTGATCCTTGTTTTCACCAACACCAAACTTAGATAGAATAACGACATCATCCTCTTCAAGTTGATGGTCAAAAGGATGGATCAAAGGACTCTTTATAAAGGCCTGAATCTTATCACCCTTAAACTAAATATAAAAGAAAATTTAAAGATCAAAAACAATAGCTTAAACAAAATAAGGTAAAGCAAAAACATGACACAAACAAAATTTATATTTGTATCATCATTAACAACATAAAATAACCTTAGAGATAAATTACATTACCTGCTCATCAAACAATACCATTTCGATCTTAAAACTTTCTTTCCACTAAACATCAAAGAAACAACTTAAATAACATAACATAAATTAAACAAAAAAATATGACAGAAACAATATTTAGATTAATAACATGAATAATAACATGCAAAAGTAACCTCAGAGAAAAATTACATTATCTGCTCATCAATCAATATCATTTCTATCTTAAAACTTTATTTCCACTTTCGTATGATACGAACCTTGAGAAATATCTTTGGATGGGTTGAGATCACATACAAAACTATCAATTTTGTTATAAAGATCCATCGAGAAGGATTTCAACAAAAAATTCGAAAGGATATTTTATAACTTAATTTGTGAGAGAAAATGGTTGTGTATGAGGAAAGCATCTGCGAAAATGGTGATTATATAGCTGCAAAAATCACACTTCCCTATGTTAATTCAAAATTTCCATCTTAAAATTTTAAAAAGTTAAGGGCTGAATATGTACTAAACAACTGTTCATAAAAACTACTTATAGATAACAGGTGATAGATATGTGCATAACGTCTATTGTTGGTTGGCAGACCCAGGGATTGAGAACCGCTGTTGAGGGCAACAACGGTGGTTTCACGTGGCCCTCACCCTTTTTTGAATATTTTAATGCGATTAATGACGTCATTTTTTGCATCATACACACATTGGTGGTCAGTCTCTCCGGCTGACACATCAGCTTTCTGACGTCACTCACGCTACTCCTATTATGGAAAGTATAGATAGATTATTATTAAAATACACCCACCCAGACCAACCCCTACTCTCTCTCTCTCTCTCTCTCTCTCTCACTCTTTCTCCAACCTAAATAATCTCTTTCTCTCTCTTCTTATTTTAAACTCACTCTATCTGTCTCTCTCTTCTCTCTCTCTCTCTCGCTCTCTCTCTTCTCTCTCTCAATTCTCCAGGAAGTTTATAAGTAATAATACTAATAACAACAATAACAGAAGGTCGCCCATGAGCTGTAACACTGGATGATGATTGTTGCCGGAGAGGAAACAACACCGGATCAAACAGGGGGCGAAGTGGGTTTGTTGAAAATGATGATGGTGGTGGGTTTCAGGTGTGGGTCGATGGCGGTGGGTTTCAGATGTGGGTTGATGGTGGTGGGTTCAGGTGTGGGTCGATGGTGGTGGGTTTTTAGGTGTGCGTCGATGATGGTGGTTCGATGGGGGGACGATGGTTTGCTTTTTGGTCGACGGGTTAATACTGATGATGATGATGATGCGAGGAAGACAATGATGTTTAATGAAGATGATGGTGTCCTTCAGGTGCATTATTATTATTATTATTTATTATTGTTATTATTATTATTATTATTATTATTATTATTATTATTATTATTATTAATAAGATGTTTGTTGAATTGGGGAGTTATGTGTTTTTTTTAAAAACTAATCATGGTATTTTTGGATCTCTGTCTCTGTCTTTTTTTTTATGTTGGTTGAAGCGGTGTTTGGAATATACGCATTGAAAGGGATTCTTGAATCTTTTAATTTAGTGATTCTTATTTTTGTTTTACATTGGTTTAATTTAGTGTTTTATCTCCGTGTTTTTGTTTGAATGTATTTTTTTTTTTGATTGTTGTTTTGGTTTAGACCACACGTTTAGATGTGTAGGTGTGTGTCTTGTTTTTTTATTTTTTATTTTTTGGCTTAGACTACATGTTTAGATTTGTTTTGGTTTAGACTACACGTTTAGATCTGTAATTGTAATGTTTATACACTGATGTAATTTGTTCATGTGTTCAAAGGTGATGATGGAGATAAAGGAAACGAAGAACGACTGGTTGCGTACACCATGATTTCGGTGCAAGTTTGATCGTCACACTGATGTAAACTGTTTTTATTTACACTGACGTAATTATGTTTGTCATGTTGTAATTTGTAATTTTTATACAATCGATGATATTTCATCATGCGTGGAACTAGCATTTTTGACCAGTTTTTGTATGTAAGGCATTTTGCAAGCAACTGTAACTAGATATAGGAGGGGGGGCTGTTTTTTTTCTGGATGGTTGTGTTTTGCATGCTAGTTTAGTTTTTTAGACAAGTATGTATGGGTTGTAATGGGATGTGGGGGGGGGGGGGGTCTTACATCAGTGTAATAGCAAACATAAGTTAATTACACCAGTCTTTGTACCCCAGACAAAAGACACATAAAAAAACACCAACATTGAAGTAAAAAACATAAAACAGATCAGGGACCAAAAACACCAGTGTAAAATAACACGAAGAGTAGGTGCATACTTGTGGAAAGTTTATCCCCACCCCTTTCAGCTACTTTATTTTCTTGTCCTTTTTTTGTTTGTTTTTTGTCGCACCCTCAAATTTTCACTGCGGGGTTTATAGCACGAGGCGCATGACATACCAGGATCTCATAGCCATAAGTCATATGAACGAACTCTAAATGCCCAAACCATTTAGTTTATTTTCAAAAACCAAGTTTAGTTAAGCTCCGGAAGCGTAAACCAAAGTTAAACCTTTTAAAACCATGAGCCCAAATTAAAACCATATGAAAGAAAACATAAAGGCATGATATATGATTTAGGTGTATGCCCAAGACTCAAATGCAATGAAGTGTGCAGTGCTTTCTAATCGTGGCACCGGAAGCTAACTACCTGCAAAAACATGTATATCGTGGGTCAACAAACAATGTTGGTGAGTTCACTAAGTGAAGAAGGTGAGTAAGTAAATGCGCTGGTTTCCATAACCACGTAACCAAGTAAAAGCGTAAGTAATTAAGTTGGTTCCAAAAACCGTGTAACCACTAGTTCATCGCATGCCAAGGGTAGCTAACCCATTCATGATAACTAACACCGATATACCGAACTGCTAATGTACGTGTTGTCACAAATGTGAGCAGTTTGCCTTGCATCATTGCCTATCAACAATGATAATCTGTTAAATTATAGTTCGCTCCCGCACTCCCCCGAGCCGGGTGAGGTTTGTCAGACCTAATAGCGCTATCAACTAATAACCCGGCAACACATTCGGTATGTGAAGGACTTACAGTGATAGTGTTGGTTTAGTTCATCAAGGACACAGTTTACGAACTAGCAAAACCCCGACCCACACAAGGAGTCAAAACCCGACCCACACAAGGAGCCATAACATCCTAACCCGGGATGTGTAAGTAGTCCCAAACCGGACTAGAAAAAGTTAAGTACGTTGTCTCAAACCCGAGACGCATGCTTTTGAGAAGAGAGTAGTGAAACTCACCTTAGTATGAAAGCAAATAAATCCAAAATCCAAAGTAGGGTGTGCTACCGACTCCCTCGTACATGTGTCACTAAGTGAGTATGTGTGTTATACCATTACACCATATAACCCGTTTGTCCAAGACGTTTAAATGTTCAAAATCGTGTAAGTGACACCTAGTGATTCTACATGCATAAGTAAACCCTATGGACCCGTTGGTGAATATGTTGGTTATTGTTAGTTTTACACTTCATATGCATCTCATATAAGTGCCTATTCCAGTACATGTCATATACATACCACATAGGACTCCAATTAGTCACATAAACTCGCAATACACAATCCGCGTTTTCAGGACAGATTATGCGCCATGAAAAATAATTTATTAAAAATACTTATCCAGTGATTTAGACTCCCAAACTTTTACTAAATATTATAGGGGGTCTACTAGACAAATCCATATTTTTATTTTGTGATAAAAGCTTAGATAAAAATTATGAAAATTCATGGAACACAGCTATGTTCAGAAAATACACACAACAGATCAGTTTAGTAGAAAAATTCCCAAATATCGTGTATTCATCCAAACAAGATCAATTCACTTGGAAAAGCCGATTTATTCCAATGTTAACCTACTGTCCAAATTTCATAACTTAATTCCTTGTAAAACTCTAGTTATGATTGTTTAAAGTTGACTCAATTTGTTAATCCGAAAATCTGATATGACCTTTAATCAAAGAAAATTCCAAAAACATATCAAACGACATCCAAATCAGATGATTTTACCCATTCTAAAAAGCTAAGGCCATTTAAAATCCATTCATTCAAAGAATCAATCAAAATAAATATATTAATGTCACATAACAGACCCTACAAGTCGACATTCAGATTCTGTCCAGATTCTAATCATGCAGTATTATTAATTATATCAAACCCTAGTTGCATATTATCAATCAATAGCACCTAATAATCATCACACAACATCAACAAGAGCCACATCTGATCAAAAACCTAATGATACATCATAAACATCATCATTCATAAACCCTAGGAGTCTAAAACATCAAGAACATGCATAATCATGCAACCTATCAATTTCTAATCGCATAGGATTATGTTTAACCCATTCAATCTTTATAAACTTCAAGTTTTAATCTTTATGAAAAGGTTTCAGACCTGGAAAAACTTAGTTATAGGTTTTTATAACATATTAAGAAAGATTAAAACATAAGAGATTGAAGGTTATACCGCAAGCTCTTCAAAACAATCTACCGAATGCTCTTGAAGCTTCCCGATCGATGTTCTTGCGCCTTAGCAGGTGTTTAGGGGTTAATATTTTGTCATGGGGCAGTGGGGGTGATTAGGGTCTGATTTTAGGAGATACAAGAGGCTTAAGGTTGCTTAAATAGTAGTTTAAGGCGGTTTGGGCTCGTCGGGCCTCCGTGAGCGGCCGCGCGGAGCCTGTGACTGGCCGCTCACAACTCCCTGGCTCGCTCCGGGTGACCTGCTTCGTTGCCCAGCCTGTTTCCTTCGATTTTTTCGCTATTTTCTACCATAACAAGTGTAACCCCATGTGTTAAAACCCCAACCATCCTAATGGTCCATCCATTATGGTTTTTATTAACGTATTCGGTTTAAGTTCACGTAATCACATACGGTTTGCACATAGTTTCACATAGTATCATAAAAGCACGTAATTGCAATCAATCTCAACCAAATTAATTCACAATTATTTAACTTCATGGTTCACCAACTTCCGAGGTTCACTAATCATGTGTACAGTCTGGTAATTCCCCGAATTACCACTTCATGCAGTTATTAACCTATAACTGTGCAACGTGTTTCCTATCTATCTAACCCTAGTTAAGTAGAATGCAAGGAATGTAACTAGAGTTTAGTTAAAGTGAGAACCTGAAATTGGGGGGTATCACAGTTTTTTGGTGTATGGTCAAAATGTTTTGGTCCGCAGATATACGTCATGCGTGGAACTAGCATTTTAACAAGGTTGTTGGATGGTTGATGTTTTGCATTCTAGTATATTTTTTCGACAAGTATGTATGGGGATGTAATGGGCTGCTATTTTAATTACAGCAGTGTAAACCAATGGTGGGGGGTCCCACCTTACTGGACTCCACATCCGTATGGCCCTTCGCCTAATATGTCTCCCACCCTACGGACCATGTACCCTGCTTATTGGTCCCCACCACCCTGCCCTTACCCTACTACAAACCTTCTGCCCAACACCAATTCCAATGGGGCGTGCCTTCTCGGGTCCAAACCAAGCTAAACACACCACACTGCGTACACACCCACACCCACAGACATAGACCACACTCTTCATGTTATGTCTCTTAATTACCAACAGGAACCAACTGGCTACATGGACACAAGCGCCACATGTAACATGTATAACAGCTCTGTTAATTTTAATTCTTTTTCTGATAATAGCATAGAACAACAAATTATTGTCGGAGATGGCTCAACCATCCCTATTCTTGGACATGGCAACAAAACCTTACCACCACCATTCCCCCCACTTGTCCTTAAAAACATCCTTTATGCACCTAAATTACTTAAAAATTTAATCTTGGTTCGTCGGTTCACAATCGACAACTCTGTCTCTGTCGAATTTGACCTTTTTGGTTTTCTTATGAAGGACTACAAAAACCGAATCCCTATCCTCCAGTTCAACAGTTGCGGTGATCTTTATCCACTTGTGCTCGGGCCCAAAACCACCGTCATCCCCTCAACCTTTGCTGCAATCACCTCTACTCTATGGCACCAACGTCTTGGACATCTTGGACGTGCACCTTTACAGTCTTTAAAGTCATCTTGTTCTGTTACTTTTCCCAACGTTAATAAGAACGTTTGTCAATCTTTTGTACTTGGCAAAAGTATTAGACTATCCTTTGCTAGTTCTGATACTCTTATTTTCAATCATTTTGATCTAATTCAAAGTGATTTAAGGACTTCTTCTATTTTGAGCTCTAATATATAAGTTATTAGAAAAAAAGTTATTACTTAAGTTATTACTTCAGAAAAAAAATAAAATATATATGTTATTACTTAAGAACAAAAGTTGTAATAAGAAGAACAAATATTAATCATAACTAAAAAATAATATAACCATATCAATCTCCATAAGTTCGTCAACATGTTTATACTCACAACCAACAATGAATTCCTGAAGCAACGGGTAAACAGAGTGTTCGGAAGGTGATGTTTCAGAAGTAGAAGCAGCATCTTGTCCATGCTTCAATATAAGACTAAACAAATAGCCCGACTTAATAAAAGAATTCAAAATTTTCTAATTTAATTATAAATAAATAAAAAAACAACATTGTGCCTCCTTCTTAACTCCTTCACCTCAGTTAAATCTACATTCAGAAACATTCGAGTTTCAAAGTTGTCACTTTTAACTATAAATTGATCTAAAATATATACATACACATATACATATATTAAACCACAATGAAGTGACAAAGTATTAATAACAGGAGTTTAAAATAAATTACCTTTGGCTTCCTTAACCTTGCCATGTTGTATAACAACCATTATATGGTTATTACCAGCGTTTTCAGATATGAATTTGTTAAACTGTTCTGCATAAAATTTTCACATAGTACATCGCAATATCGTATCACTACATAAAATCAATACACAAACATAGATAAATATATATTATAAAAAAATATAGAAATTAAATAATAAAAGTAAACAACAATAATTTAAAGGCCAAAATGAAAGTAACAATAATAATTTACAAACAACAGAAAGGGAAAAGCTTACTCCAAGTCTTGAATATCCATTATGGTTTTTATTAACGTATTCGGTTTAAGTTCACGTAATCACATACAGTTTGCACATAGTTTCACAGAGTATCATAAAAGCACGTAATTGCAATCAATCTCAACCAAATTTATTCACAATTATTTAAATTCATGGTTCACCAACTTCCGAGGTTCACTAATCATGTGTACAGTCTGGTAATTCCCCGAATTACAACTTCATGCTGTTATTAACCTATAACTGTGCAACGTGTGTCCTATCTAGCTAACCCTAGTTAAGTAGAATGCAAGAAATGTAACTAGAGTTTAGTTAAAGTGAGAACCTGAAATTAGGCGGTATCCCAGTTTTGTGGTGTATGGTCAAAATGTTTGGGTCCGCAGATATATATCATGCGTGGAACTAGCATTTTAACAAGGTTTTTGGATGGTTGAAGTTTCTAGTATATTTTTTCCACAAGTATGTATGGGGATGTAATGGGCTGCTCTTTTAATTACAGCAGTGTAAACCAATGGTGGGGGGGGGTGTGTCCCACATTACTGGACTCCACATTCGTATGGCCCTTGGCCCAATATGTCTCCACTCTACAGACCATTTACCCTACTTATTAGTCCTCACCACCCTGCCCTTACCCTAATACAAACCTTCTGCCCAACACCAATTCCAATGGGGCGTGCCTTCTCGGATCCAAACCAAGCCAAGCACACCATACTGCGTACACACCCACAGACATAGACCAAGCTCCTCATGTTATGTCTCTTAATTACCAACAGGAACCAACCAGCTACATGGACACAAGCGCCACCTGTAACATGTATAACACCTCTGTTAATTTTAATTCTTTTTTTGATAATAGCATGGAACAACAAATTATATTCGGAGATGGCTCAACCATCCCGATTCTTGGACATGGCAACAAAACCTTACCACCAACATTCGTCCCACTTGTCCTTAAAAACAACCTTTAAGCACCTAAATTACTTAAAAATTTAATCTTGGTTCGTCGGTTCACAACCGAAAATTCTGTCTCTGTCAAATTTGACCTATTTGGTTTTCTTGTGATGGACTACAAAAGCCGAATCCCTATCCTCCGGTTCAACAGTAGCGGTGATCTTTATGAACTTGTGCTCGGGCCCAGAACCACCGCCTTCCCCTCAACCTTTGCTGCTATCACCTCTACTATATGGCACCAACATCTTGGACATCTTGGACGTGCACCTTTACAGTCTTTAAAGTCATCTTGTTCTTTTTCTTTTCCCAATTTTAATAAGAACGTTTGTCAATCTTTTGTACTTGGCAAAAGTACTAGACTATCCTTTGCTAGTTCTGATACTTTTATTTTCAATCATTTTGATCTAATTCAAAGTGATTTATGGACTTCTTCTATTTTGAGCTCTAATATATAAGTTATGAAAAAAATTTATTACTTAAGTTATTACTTTAGAAAAAAATTAAAAAATATAATTTATTACTTAAGAAAAAAAGTTGTAATATGAAGAGCAAATATTAATCATAACTAAAAAAATAATATAACCATATCAATCTCCATAAGTTCGTCAACATGTTTATACTCACAACCAACAATGAATTCCTGAAGCAACGGGTAAACAGAGTGTTCGGAAGGTAATGTTTCAGAAGTAGAAGCAGCATCTTGTCCATGCTTCAATATAAGACTAAAAAAATAACCCGAGTTAATAAAAGAATTCAAAATTTTCTAATTTAATTATAAATAAATAAAAAAACAACATTGTACCTCCTTAACTCCTTCACCTCAGTTAAATCTACATTCAGAAACATCCGAGTTCCAAAGTCGTCACTTTCAACTATAAATTGATCTAAAATATATACATACACATATACATATATTAAACCACAATGAAGTGACAAAGTATTAATAACAGGAGTTTAAAATAAATTACCTTTGGGCTCCTTAACCTTGCCATGTTGTATAACAACCATTATAGGGTTATTACCAGCGTTTTCAGAGATGAATTTGTTAAACTGTTCTGCATAAAAATTGCACATAGTACATCGCAATATCGTATCACTACATAAAATCAATACACAAACATAGATAAATATATTATAAAAAAATATAGAAATTAAATAATAAAAGTAAACAACAATAATTTAAAGGCCAAAATGAAAGTAACAAAAATAATTTACAAACACCAGAAAAGGAAAAGCTTACTCCAAGTCTTGAATATCAAAATTCATCCTCATTGTTTCTTTTGGAGGTTGTCCAAACACATCCAGACCTCCATGCCAAATGAGACCACCGGCAATATGAAACCAAAACTTTTAATATACTAAATAATAAATTTAATTTAAGAAACAAACCAATAGAAAAAACTTATTTGGCTTTGCCTTGAAGAATATTTTTAAAAGCAATTAAATTAAATCCATACTCTACACCTTGGCAACCAACAATACGGCTAATAGTAGTACAACGATAAAAGTTGATCTGATAATCATGTGCTACAGCTTTGAATGGATCCTTGTTTTCACCAACACCAAACTTAGATAGAATAACGACATCATCCTCTTCAAGTTGATGGTCAAAAAGATGGATCAAATGACTCTTTATGAAGACCTGAATCTTATAACCCGTAAACTAAATATAAAAGAAAATTTAAAGATCAAGAACAACAGCTTAAACAAAATAAGGTAAACCAAAAACACGACACAATCAAAATTTATATTTGTATCATCAATAACAACATAAAATAACCTTAGAGATAAATTACATTACCTGCTAATCAAACAATACCATTTCGATCTTAAAACTTTCTTTCCACTAAACATCAACGAATCAACTTAAATAACATAACATAAATTAAACGAAAAATATGACTAAAACAATATTTATATTAATAACATGAATAATAACATGCAAAAATAACCTCAGAGAAAAATTACATTATCTGCTCATCAATCAATATCATTTCTATCTTAAAACTTTCTGTCCACTTTCGTATGATACGAACCTTGAGAAATATCTTTGGATGGGTTAAGATCACAAACAAAACTATCAATTTTGTTATGAAGATCCATTGAGAAAGATTTCAACGAAAAATTCGAAAGGAGATTTTATAAATTAATTTGTGAGAGAAAATGGTTGTGTATGAGGAAAGCATCTGCGAAAATGATGATTATACAGCTGCAAAAATCACACTTCCCTATGTTAATTCAAAATTTCCCTCTTAAAATTTCAAAAAGTTAAGGGCTGAATATGTACTAAACAACTGTTCATAAAAACTACTTATAGATAACAGGTGATAGATATGTGCATAACGTCTGCTGTTGGTTGGCAGACCCAGGGATTGAGAACCTCTGTTTAGGTCAACAGCGGTGGTTACACGTGGCCCTCGCCTTTTTTTGAATATTTTAATGCGATTAATGACGTCAGTTATTGCATCATACACACATTGGTGGTCAGTCTCTCCTGCTGACACATCAGCTTTCTGACGTCACTCACGCTTCTCCTATTATGGAAAGTATAGATAGATTATTATTAAAATAAACCCATCCACACCCACCCCTACTTACACTCTCTCTCTCTCTCTCTCTCTCTCTCTCTCTCTCTCTCTCCAACCTATATAATCACTTTCTCTCTCTACTTATTTCAAATTCACTCTTTCTGTCTCTCTTTCTCTCTCTCTCTCGCTCTCTCTCTACTCTCTCTCTATTCTCCAGGAAGTTTATAAGTAATAATAATAATAATAATAATAATAATAATAATAATAATTATAACAACAATAGCAGATGGTCGCCCATGAGCTGTAACACTGGATGATGATTGTTGCCGGAGAGGAAACAACATCGGATCGAACAGGGGGGCGAAGTGGGTTTGTTGAAGATGATGATGGTGGTGGGTTTCAGGTGTGGGTTGATGGTGGTGGGTTTCAGATGTGGGTTGATGGTGGTGGGTTTAGGTGTGGGTCGATGGTGGTGGGTTTTTAGGTATGGGTCGATGGTTGTGGGTTTAAGGTGTGGGTCGTTTGGTGGTGGGTTTAGGTGTGGGTCAATGGTGGTGGGTTTCATGTGTGGGTCGATGATGGTGGTTCGATAGGGGGTCTATGGTGTGCTTTTTGGTCGACGGGTTAATGATGATGATGATGCGAGGAAGACAATGATGTTTGTTGAAGATGATGGTTTCCTTCAGGTACATTATTATTATTTATTATTATTATTTTTATTATTATTATTATTATTATTATTATTATTATTATTATTATTATTATTATTATTATTATTATTATTAAGATGTTTGTTGAATTGGGCAGTTATGTCCTTTTTTTTTAAACAAATCATGCTATTTTTGGATCTCTGTTTTTTTTTTTTTTTTTTTTTTTTTTTTTTTTTTTTTTTTATGTTGGTTAAGGCGGTATTTGGAATATATGCATTGAAAGGGATTCTTGAATATTTTAATTTAGTGATTCTTATTTTTGTTTTACATTGGTTTAATTTTGTGTTTCATCTCTGTGTTTTTGTTTGAATGTATTTTTTTGTTTTTGACTTTTGTTTTGGTTTAGACCACACGTTTAGATCTGTAGGTGTGTGTCATGTTTTTTTTTTATTTTTTATTTTTTGGTTTAAACTTCACGTTTAGATTTGTTTTGGTTTAGACTACACGTTTAGATCTGTAATTGTAATGTTTATTCACTGATGTAATTTGGTCATGTGTTCAAAGGTGACGATGGAGATCAAGGAAACGAAGAACGACTGGTTTCGTACACCATGATTTCGGTGCAAGTTTGATCATCACACTGATGTAAACTGTTTTTTTTACACTGATGTATTTATATTTGTCCTGTTGTAATTTGTAATTTTTATACAATCGATGATATTTCATCATGCGTGGAACTAGCATTTTTGACCAGGTTTTTGTATGTAAAACATTTTTGCAAGCAATTGTAACTAGATATAGGAGGGGGGCTGTTTTTTTCTGGATGGTTGATGTTTTGCATGCTAGTTTATTTTTTTAGACAAGTATGTATGGGTTGTATTGGGATGTGGGGGGTGTCTTACATTAGTGTAATAGCAAACATAAGTTAATTACACCAGTCTATGTACCCCAGACAAAAGACACGTAAAAAACACCAATATCGAAGTAAAAAACGTAAAACAGATCAGGGACCAAAAACACCAGTGTAAAATAACATTGGAGGTGTCACGTAGCAATCCCCAAGGAACTAGGAATAAGACAAAAAAGAGTAGGTGCATACTTTTGGAAAGTTTATCCCCACCCCGTTCAGCTACTTTATTTTCTTGTCCTTTTTTGTTTGTTTTGTGGTATATGGTCAAAATGTTTGGGTCCGCACATATACATCATGCGTGGAACTAGCATTTTAACAATGTTTTTGGATGGTTGATGTTTTGCATTCTAGTATATTTTTTAGACAAGTATGTATGGAGATGTAATGGGCTGCTCTTTTAATTACAACAGTGTAAACCAATGGTGGGGGGTCCCACCTTACTGGACTCCACATCCGTATGGCCCTTAGCCCAATATGTCGCCCACCCTACAGACCATGTACCCTACTTATTAGTCCTCATCCCCCTGCCCTTACCCTACTACAAACCTTCTGCCCAACACCAATTCCAATAGGGCATGCCTTCCCGGGTCCAAACCAAGCCAAGCACACCACACTGTGTACACACCCACACCCACAGACATAGACAAGGCTCTTCATGTTATGTCTCTTAATTACCAACAGGAACCAACCGGCTACATGAAAACAAGCGCCACATGTAACACGTATAAAACCTGTGTTAATTTTAATTATTTTTCTGATAATAGCATGGAACAACAAATTATTGTCGGAGATGGCTCAACCATCCCGATTCTTGGACATGGCAACAAAACCTTACCACCACCATTCCCCCCACTTGTCCTTAAAAACATCCTTTATGCACCTAAATTACTTAAAAATTTAATCTTGGTTCGTCGGTTCACAACCGATAACTCTGTCTTTGTCGAATTTCACCTTTTTGGTTTTCTTGTCAAGGTCTACAAAAGCCGGATCCCTATCCTCCGGTTCAACAATATCGGTGATGTTTATCCACTTGTGCTCGGGCCCAGAACCACCGCCTTCCCCTCAACCTTTGCTGCTATCACCTCTACTCTATGGCACCAACGTCTTGGACATCTTGGACGTGCACCTTTACAGTCTTTAAAGTCATCTTGTTCTGTTACTTTTCCCAATTTTAATAAGAACGTTTGTCAATCTTTTGTACTTGACAAAAGTATTAGACTGTCCTTTGCTAGTTCTGATACTCTTATTTTCAATCATTTTGATCTAATTCAAAGTGATTTATGGACTTGTTCTATTTTGAGCTCTAATGGTCATAGATATTATATATTGTTTGTTGATGATGTTACTATTTTTTTATGGACCTACCCTTTATCAAACAAATCACAAGTCTACACCATATTTTTTCAATTCCATAAACAAATCACAACTCAATTTGAATGACCCATAAAGACGTTCCAATGTGATAACGGAACTGAATACATAAACTCCTCTTTCCAAACCTTCTTCTCCTCACATGGCATTCTTTTTAGACGATCGTGTCCACACACATCGTCTCAAAACGGTAAAACGGAATGCATGATGCGCACCATAAATAATATGATCCGCACCATTCTTACCCATTCCTACCTCCCCAACACGTTTTGGCATCACGCCCTTGAAACCGCTACATACATCTTAAACATTTTACCTGTCAAACATCTTCAAAATAAAACACCAACTGAGTTTCTATACTACCGTACACCATCTTATGAACATCTACGGGTTTTCGGGTGCCTCTGTTACCCGTTATCTCCCACCACCACCATTCACAAACTCAACCCAAGATCCACACCATGTGTGTCCTGAATCATGTTTGTCGACTCAAGAAGTCTTTATATGGGTTAAAATAGGCATCACGGCCGCGGTATGAACGCTTTACTGATTTTGTTATCACCTTGGGGTTTGTGTAGAGTAAATGTGATGCATCATTATTCACATTTCACCAGGGATCAAAGGTTGCTAATCTACTACTCTATGTGGATGATATTATACTCGTCACTTCTTTAGATACACTACATGTTAGAAAATATTGATTTAGAGGATCAGAATAAGCTCATCATCTCCTTCCTTTCTTAGCCCACAATCAAGAAGGAAAGAAGCCGATAGGCTCTTTCCCGTGATAAAGTGATTTCCTTGATTAGCATGGTGTATTCTTCTATTTAAAGGGACATGTGTTGATCTAAAAATTATCATAAAAAACAAAAGATACAGAAATCAATCTCAATAAAAGTTTTTTCAGTTTTCAATTCTCTTCATGGTATCAGAGCAGTGTCGTTCTTGTCCTACTCATCATTTACCGAAGCCTCACAATCATATTATAACCTTTGTTTCTAAACATCATGGTCGATGAAAACAAAAACAATGATCTTACTCTGCAAATCACAAACCTCCTCAAAACAAGCCTTAGAAACAACAATCAAACTGAAAAACACCCAAACAGTAGGTCGTAATCCCGGATCGACAAGACTAAGTTAAAGTGCAACCATTGTGGAATGATGAAACATACCAAGGAACAGTGTTTTCAAATCGTGGGATACCCTTAATGGTGGTTTGATGGTCAGAAAAAGGGGAACAAAGAAGGAGGAAGAGCCGCAACGGCCACCACAGAGAAGCATATCGATGGTGGAACCAGGGGCTGTGAAGGTATAGCCCTCGCCAGAGAAGAGAACACTGACGCAGGAGGTACCGGGTTTGGGGATAACTCCTCAGACCCCTCTTCCCTTTCTTATTCTTATAAACCCGACATCGACTTATTTAATAGATTTAGGGTTCTTGTTTGCGATACAAAACAAGAAGAGGAACTGCCCTTTTTTATGAACACAATAAAAAAAGGAATCCGAAATCATATAAATAATAATAGTACTAACACCTCGGGTGCTGGGAATAATTTTGTTTCAAAAAACTTATATGGTACGAAGACAATTAAAAAGAAAAAGGGTAACAACACCCAAAACATTTTTTTATTAGAAAATTCTTTTGTAAAAAGTCAAAAACGAAAGAAAAAAAATAAAAAGCAAATATGGTGGGCAGACAAATATGGTCCAAGTTTCTAATAATATAGGAGAAGCTTGGATATTTGATTGTGGTGCGACCGACACCATGACATATGATCCATCCGACATTATTTCAAAAGTCAAAACTAGACACAATTATATAAAAACCGCCAACGGGGAGGGTATGCCTGTTAAAAGCGGAGGAACGGTTGAAATCACCCCTACTCTTAGAATCTCGAACTGCCTTTACGTTCCATCCCTGTCACATAAATTGTTGTCCATTAGTCATGTAACGAAGGAACTAAATTGCATAGTTCTAATGCATCCCACGTTTTGTATCCTTCAAGATATCAAGACGGGAACGATCATTAGGCGTGGCACTGAACGCTAGGGATTATATTACGTAGAAGAGGTGGCTCAACAAGGTACTGCAATGCTTGCACATGGAACTAGAAATCGAGAAGCTTGGCTATGGCATAGGAGGCTAGGGCACCCGTCCGTCGGTTATTTACATCTTTTATTTCCTAAGTTATTTCCTTCTAATAAAACCTTAAATTGCGAGACGTGTGGTTTAGCAAAAAGCCATAGACATTCTTATAAACCTAATTTCACAAAAGTTGATTCACCTTTCTCTCTCATCCATTCTGATGTTTGGGGTCCTGCAGAAGTAAATGGTCGACAAAATTTTCGTTACTTTGTTCTCTTTGTGGATGATTGCACTCGAATGACGTGGGTCTATTTTTTAAAACATAAATCTAAGGTTTTTAATAAATTTACTATATTTTATACAATGATGCAAACCCAGTTTAAAACCAATATACAAATTCTTAGAACCGACAATAGAGGAGAATTTATAAATGAATCTATGAATCTATTTTGTCAAAACAAAGGAATTATACATCAAACGACTTGCTCCCACACTCCTGAATAAAATGGCACCGTTGAATGAAAAAATCGTATTCTGTTAGAAATAACCCGAGCATCACTTATTGAATCTCGTGTTCCTAAATCTTTTTGGCCCGAAGTTGTTGCCACCACTACGTATTTAATCAATAGGCTTCCCACTAAAGCTATTAACCTTAAAACTCCACTTCAAGCCCTTTCTGATTTTACTAGAATTCCCTCTCCCCTCATACTTACTCCTCGTGTTTTTGGGTGCTCTGTCTTTGTCCACATACCCAAAACCGACCGTGGAAAACTTGGACCTTGTGCTGAAAAATGTGTCTTTGTTGGCTATGGTATTTGTTGGATCAGTATTATGCTCTTGATGTATTGCTTGCTAGTGAACTCTTATGTGTTTAGCAAGTTCAATCAGATTTGCACAGCGGAATGAGAAAGTAAAGTTACACTATCAACAGGAGTTATTACTCCCCCTTGATGTTTGAAAACCAAAGACAAGTTTAATGAGAATCTAAGTATTGAATGTGAATGATAATAACTACTCAAACGGATTCTCAATAAATGAAATGGAAATAACAATAATAAGCTTTGAAGGATTTCAGATTCAATTAAAATCAATATCTAAAACAGAGGGATGAACCCATCTATTTATAGACTTACAAAGTACATGAACCTTGCCAAAAAGCAAGTCTGTAACAAGTTGCAACAAGTTGCATTCTTGGAACTTGCACAAAAAGATAAAGTAATACTAAACAAATAAACTACTGAAACATAAGGCGGTGGAAAGATTCTTGTACAAGTGCTGATGAATGACAAACTACTGATGAGTAGTTTGTCTTTAGTAGTTCTTCAGTGAACTTGTCTGGTTAGACTTCAGAACTTCTGATACTTCTTCTTCAGTACTTGTTGAATCCTTCTTCAGTACTTTAGTCTTCTTTCTTCAGTAGTTCTATACTTAGAATATTTGCAGAAGTATGAATTAGACTAAGGTTTACAAAAGTGGTTTCCTCAATCCTTTTTGTCCTAACATTCTCCCCCTGGATTGATGAAGCCAAAACCTTTTCTAATTCTTTATTGTTTTCTTCTGTCATTCACAATCTTCCATATTTCCTTGAGCATGGAATTCTTCAGTTGATTCAGCTGTTCATTAGTGAGAGATCCCCTTTGAGGTTCCAAATGTTAAATTGTAAGCAAGTCCTGAGTTGATAGATTCTTCAGTTCATTCATGGACTTGTAGGCCTTGCTTGTAAGATCTCTTCTTGTCACCAATACTGAGTTGTCATCAGTAAAGGAGCATCTGATGATCAACACTTTAGATTTATCAAAATCTGAAGTATAGGGAACCATGCTAGATCCCTGGGATGTTCCTGAGTGTTGGATGTTTTCTATTTCTGTGACTCTCAGGTGGGATTCACTTTTGTCTTCTGTTTGCACCACATTAGGTAATTTAAAAGTAGGTAGATGATGTTCAGTGACTACCTTTGTGTGCAGCTTATCAGTTATAGTTTTCTGGATTTGGTAAGCAAATGTTGAAGGATCCCTAAATTGTGTTATCAGAGGTTTTTCTTCAATATCAAAGTCTCCTTGCACAACTTTGTTGCCTTCTAGCAACACCATCTTGAAGTCAGTCTTTGTATTGTCCTCTGTCTTTCTCTTGGTAGCTGGTCTTTGTTTGACACCAGAAGTTCTAACTACTGAAGTTGATACTTCAGAAGTTTTGAACTTCTCTGGATTAGCAGCCTTGGTATCCTTGTATTTTTTGTATGTGTCCAGTAGTTTGTCGTCTCTCCATTTTGACATAGAGGCTTTTGAACCATAGTCATTAGCTACCAGTTCTTCAATCATTTCTGCTCTCTTGGCTTTTCTATCTTTGTTTGTTGCAAGTTTGTCAGCAACAAGTTGAGCTCTTCTGGTTAGCTCATCCATAGAGAGCCCTTTGAGTGAATAGGCTTTTGTTTTGCTATTCTTTGTTATAAAAGACACCAGTTGTTGTCTTTTGTCTTCTTCAACAACTCTCTCTGTTTCAGCTTGCCTATTCAACTCTGCTTCATAAGCTTGAAGCTTTTCATTTAAGCTTAAGTCTTCCCTTGCTTCCAAGTTGTTCCAGATCTCTTCTTCCTTAGCGTTTCTTTGGGCTGCAATTAAACTCTTTTCTAGTAGTTCTTTGGACATTGAAAGTGGAGAATGGTTCAGCACAGTCATTGTTGTTGTTGTTGTAGGCCTTGGAATAGGAGTTGGTTGTTGTTGTACAGTTGGTTTGGAAGGCTCTTCAGCTGTTTGTATTTTGGAAGTGTTAACTGCTGAAGTGTTGATAGAAGTGCCAACTACTGAAGGATTGTCTTCAGTACTTTCAGAGTCTTCAGCAGTTTCTTCATTATGTCCTTGGGAATTTTCAGCTTCAACTTCAGTTCCAGAAATAAGCTTTTGTTGATCTTCTTTCTGTTTTTGGGCTTTTTCTAGAAGTTGTTGTTGTTGTAGAGACACTCTTACCTTTATCCTGGCTTTCAGTGACTCCTTAGGTTCCTTAATCTTCTCCCCCTTTTTAGCTTCATCCACTTCTGGAAGCCTGCCAGGTTTAGAAGTTCTACCCGTGAGTTCAGCAAGCTGTCTTGAGTTGTTGTCAATCTTGTTGGATAGCTCACCAAGTTTCTTATTGATCACCTCAAATTGAGTTTTGGTTGACAACTCCAAAGCAGTTGTGAAAGATTTGAGGTAATTGGCAATGAGGGTGTTCATCAACTGGTATAGGGGACCATCTGGGCTGCATAGTTGGTTCAGTTCTGTACTGGATTACCCCGGGAATTGGGTAGGCATTTTTAGTGAGGGGTGTGTTTTTAGGTGATCTTCTTGTTGTACAGAAGATGCCACTTTAGGGGAATCAGGGATCAAGTGGTCTTTAACCTGATCTGGTGTGACTATCTCTTTGAGCTTAGAGACACCAGGTGCAGGACCTTCACTAGCAGCCGTCAATTCAAGTTTGGTGGAGTGTGAATCATCATCCAAATCAATGGAATCATCTGAATCCCTGCTTACTTCCTCAATAAGGACAGTATCAGTTATATCATGAGTTGGGCCCAACCCAATTATCTCATGTACCACTTGTTCTTGGTTCAGAGGATTTCCTACCTCAGGTATTAAGCCTTCATCAGTAGTTGCCACAAATGAGGTCTTAGCAATGTTACTTCTTTCCTCAGATCCACCACTGGGTGGTATATGAGTAGTAGCAGCCTCAAATGTACCTAAAGTCTCTAAGTTTGGGCTTAGAAACCCTGGTTCATCCTCATCTCTTGGGTTAGGGCTATGGACATCCACATCCATGTCAAAGTCTGAAGGTATGTCCCCTGTTTGATGTGGTTGTTGGGGACAGACATGTTCTGATGGTATGGTCTCTTTTAGCCCAGAGAGAAGTTTGGCAACTTCTAGGGCTTCAGGTTCAGAAGTTTGTGGTATGGGTTTAGTAGTTTGGTCTAATGGTTCAGCAGTTTCAAAAGAAGAGTCCATGGGGATTGTTTTCTTAAATTTCTTTCTTTTGAATAGAATTGTGATTGGTGCTCTAGTGGGGGTTTGAGATGGATGAGACTGAGAGGATGTTTCAGTCACATCTTTATCAAGTGCAGATTGCACATTGGCAAGTTCAGGCATCTCAACTTCCTGAACTGCCTTTCTTTTAAGGCTGGTGGGTTTTTGTTTTTGCTGTTTAGGTTTCTTGGCCTTTTTGGGTGAGGGTTTGGAAGATGAGGGTTCCATGGGGACTGTTGTATGTTCCCATTGGTCATCTTCTGGCCAGGCAGCCGGTTTATTGTGCCTAGAGTATGCTTATGAGGTTAATGGGTTTAAAACAGTTGTTTTACACACAAGCACCTCTTTTCCAAGTTCTTTTATTATGCATTGCATAATGAACCTTGGATACAACAAAAACTTCTTTTTAGAATTGAGGTGATGTAACACCAACTCATTAAAGAAAAGTGTTGATGCCCTAAATTTTGTTTTATTCACAATGGAATGAAAAATAGGTTGAAAAGTAGAGGGCATCTGATCATAAGATCCAGTTTTTGGACTCAAACACATTATTATGTAATGAAACAAAAGTTTATATTTTGGTTCAAAGAATTTCTTAAAAATGGTTGCATGTGAGAGAGTACCTTGGTAACCACACTCTGTCATGCTCAGATGAATTTCAGAGTTTGGAAATTGATCTGGGGCACCCACATCATCTAGACCCAGTCTAATCCCCAAAGTTGCTGGTGTGATTGCCATTCTTCTCCCTTGGATGATTGAATTGAGGGAGATCACTTTATCATTCACTGTCACTGTCTCCGCATTCGCCCAGAACTCATTTAGAGTTTCAGTGTGGATTGGAGGATCAATGGTTAGGGCAGTGAAGTATTGGGATTTAACGACTAAATCAATGATTTCGTTGTATTAGGACCAGGCTTCATGTTTCTCAAAGTTGCCTCTTTGATTGTGTCATTGTTTCAGTATTAGAGCCATGTGGTTTGTGTGTGTGGATCGAACAGTATTTTTGCAGGTTAAGGGTTTTGAGAGTGTTTTTAAGAGAGAAAGAGGGAATTTTGCTTTTTGAATGAATAAGTGTTGGAAAAGGTGTTTATCAGAAGTTTGTAACCGCCCTAGGTCAAACTTCTGAAGTGGGAAATGTCTGATTTGCCCTTAATGACAAAACTGCTGATGAAGAACAATTATCATCAGTAGTTCCCATTTTCTCTTCAGTAGTTTGTTAACAACTGATGAGAATGTTTATAAACACTTTATTCATAACTTCTGAAGATTATTTTATCAAAGGTTAATCATTTTTCAGAAAATATTCCCATACTGAAGTTTTTGTTCATCATTAGTTTCTCTCTTTTTGTTTTTCAGAAGTTTTGGACTAAAAACAGATGTAAGTGAAAAATAAAATATGTGTAGGAAAAGTAAAAGAACACTTACAAATTTAGCATCCCAAGCATGGATACTAACTTCTGAAATGTTGATGTGTCAAGGGGTTTTGTGAATATGTCAGCTATCTGATTAGCTGTTGTCACATGCTTTACTTCAATCATGCCTTTTTCATAGCAATCCCTGATGAAATGATACCTGATTTCAATATGTTTAGTTTTTAAGAACTGAATAGGATTTTGAATGATGCTAATGGCAGATTTGCTGTCTACAAGCAATGGTGTCTTGGTCTCTTTGATTCCATAATCAAGAAGTTGATATTGGAGCCATTGTATCTGTGATGTACAACTTCAGCTGCAATGTATTCAGCTTCGGCAGTTGAAGTTGCAACAGATGTTTGCTTCTTTGATTGCCAGGACACTAGACAGTTTCCCAAGAATTGACAACCACCAGATGTTGATTTTCTTGACATTCTGCACCTTGCATAGTCACTATCTGAAAAAGCTGATAACTTGGTATTGCTAGAAGCAGGATACCAAATTCCAAGTGTAGGAGTTCTTTCAGATATCTGAAGATTCTTTTTACTGCAATTAGGTGTGATTCCCTAGGAGCTGATTGATATCTAGCACAAACACATGTTGGAAACATAATATCTGGTCTAGAAGGAGTTAGATACAAAAGGGAACCTATCATACATCTATACATGGTTTGATCAACCTGTTTTCCTTGATCATTTGGTTCAACTTGTGTGGTAGGTGTCATGGGAGTGGAACATGATTTACAGTCTTGTAAAGAAAATTTGTTTAATAATTCTTTATCATATTTAGATTGATGTATAAAAGTTCCATTTGTTTGTTGTTTAATCTGCAGTCCTAAAAAGTACTGCAGTTCTCCCATTGTACTCATCTCAAATTTTGATTGCATGAGTTTCTTAAATTCATCACACAATTTTTTGTTTGTTGAACCAAATATGATATCATCAACATAAATTTGAACAAGTAAGACATGATTTCCAACATTTTTAATGAAAAGAGTTTTATCAATGGAGCCTCTTGTAAAGTTTTTTTGAGCAAAAAGTTGGAAAGTGTTTCATACCAGGCTCTTGGAGCCTGTTTTAGCCCATAAAGAGCTTTGTCAAGCTTGTACACCCACTCAGGATGAGAAGGATCCTCAAACCCAGGTGGCTGACAAACATACACTTCCTCTTTGATTTTTCCATACAAAAATGCACTCTTAACATCCATTTGAAAAACTTTTATTTTGTTGGAAATGGTATAGGCCAGAAATAACCTGGTGGCCTCAAGCCTTGTAACTGGAGCAAAGATTTCATCATAATCAATTCCCTCTTCTTGAGAGTAACCTTGTACCACTAGTCTTGCCTTGTTCTTAATGATCATACCAGCCTCATCTTGTTTGTTCCTGAAAACCCATCTTGTGCCAATTGGTAGCTTGTTTGGTGGTAAGGGACAGATTTCCCAAACCTGTTGCTTCTTGAATTGAAGCAACTCATCTTGCATAGCTTCCACCCAATTGTTATCTTTGAGGGCTTCTTGGTACTTCTTAGGTTCCAACTGAGAAATGAATGTTGAGAAGAAGCAAAAGTTGGAAAGTTGGTTTCTTGTGAGAACCCCTGATGCAATATCACCCATGATTTGTTCCAATGGATGATCTTTGTGTTCAATCAGTTGTTGTAAACCACTGACAGGTGTAGGTGGCTCTTGTACTTCATCAAACAAACCACTGAGGTTTATAATGTCTAGTTCAGCTGTTTGAGCATCTTCAATAGTTGTAGGAGCTGAAGCAGATGTTTGAGTTTGTACATCAGCAGTTGTTGAATCAGATGTTTGTAAAACTTCTGAAGGCTTGAAAGTTGTATGTGTATGGATGGATCGTATAACAACAAAGAATGATCAAACAAGTTAGTTTTAGGTGCGGAATCCCTAAAACAATCACAAAATAATAGTCAAACAGATCAAAACAAGTAAATCATCATTTCAAAAGCTTTTCATTAATTATAAACTCGATTACACGTTTAGAGATTGATACAAACAGGGTAAGAACGTGAAAAGAGCTAAATAAACTTCTAGAGAGACTTTCTAAAAGTGGAAGAAATAATATGAAAAAAATTACATTCAAAAATCAAGCTTGACTATATATAGACTGCACATTCGCCCACTTTGTTCGTGCGAATGTGCAGGTTCGACCAAACCAACTGGTCAAACCAAGCTATACATAAACATTAATCACATTCGACCAAAACTTGTTCCTTCGCACCTTCTGATCTTCCTTCGCACCAACTAAAATCTTCCTTCGTACCTACCATTGCTCCTTCGCACCAACGACATTTCACAAAACATGTTTATTGTTCAATCCGAAGCACTAGGCGCACAATTGCATCTACAAACTCCCCCTCGACTATTTCTTGGATTGCTGTCGATGTTGTTCGTCCATTATAATGTTCATCAGTTTGATATGTCGTTGAATCTTCTGTTCTTTAGTCAAAACCAGTTCCTGAAATTGCTTTGGCTTCGTCTTTTTCAATTCATGCACCTTTTGCTTCTCAACAAACTTCCCGAGCTTCTCATCATAGTCACAACCAGCGTTAATGTCATACGCAAAGCACAGAAATACCACACGTTGGTATTTTCCTGCTTGCTCAGCATCCTTCACTTCAGAATAGATTGGATTGTAAAACAACATTATTATATCCTCATGTGAACAGTTGATTAACCACATGGGATCAAAAATGTGTATTTTCTTGAAGTTCTTCTCTCCGTCTTTCAATACAATCACAGCCTTTGCTATCTTCCAATCGTAATACCACCAAATGAAATCTTTAGTGAAGTGTTGTGGGATCGGCAACAAAGGAATCTTTTTCAACACTCGCGGTGGTTTATACTTTAACGTCACCTTGGGCATACCTGTAATCTGATCAATATCCTTTTTATGAACAATTCGTTTCGGATATTGTGGTTCAAACAAATCCCACTTGGTTCGGCTTTCTCTCGTCATCTTCTCAGCAAAGTAGGTAATCTGACTATTTGACGCTCCCGTTAAACAGTGACGGCAAATATCACGAATTGCCCAATAAGGAAGAGTCTTCAAATGATGAAACTTATCAAAATATAAGATCCCCTTCTCCCACTTCACTGCTATGCATCTCAATTCTTTAACAAACTTCCAGGCCAATGCACGACCTTTGAAAATACCACTATGAAGTTTGTAAAAGCTACCTTGTATTTTAGCTTTCGGACGATTATTTTCTTTCTCTTTCAATTTCCTCAAAAACTCCTTCAAACTCTCAGATTGCTCGAACCGTGGTTTATCATGCCCTTTGAAAATCTCATCCTCAAACACTTTACTCTTCTCTTTCGCTAGTTTCTCGGCTTGGCTTAGCACTTCATCTGAGAATCCAGGAAATCCACAATCTTGATTATTCTTGAAGTATTGTGGATATTCATCACTCGTTATATCCTCCATTTCAACATCTTCAAAAGCAGGAACATCACGGTCATCAGAATGATTACCGGCTTCCTTTTTTAGGTATCTTTGGAATATAATTGTCAGCGAGCAACTCTTCCAAAGTCTTTCCCACCTGTTTGGCTAAACCCTCAAGTATCTCTTTAGAAATCGCCGCCGAAACCTCTCCATCTTTAAGATCAGGGTCATCAAACTCCAACTCAAATAGTTTATTGCTCGACTCAAATATTTCTGGAAATCTACTTGTCATGTCAATCGTCCAGACTCGATCTGTGAGCATCTGGCGATACATGTTTTTGTCTTCTTCAGATAACGACTGCAGTTTCTCATTCCAGAAGATATCGTCATCAACATTTTCTCCTAGAGTCTTAGAGCTCGACTCTCCACCCTTACTTGAATCACGCTTTTCATATGTATACTTTCCAGTGTTATCATCATCATCATCACTACTATCAAAAGCAGAGCTGTTTCCATCACTCGATCCACTATCTGAACCTCCATCATCTCCATCATCTTTCTTCTTCTTCTTTTTAGTATCATTTCCAGCATCTTCATCAAGTTCTTCATCCTCTTCTTCGTCAGATGGTTCAAAATCGACGTGCTCTTCTTCTCTTTCCTTATCTTCTTCACCAGCTTGAATTTGAGGAACTCGAGAGTACAAGTCTTTTATCAAATCATCCATATGCTTGTTACTCTTCTTCAGCTGTTTGTTCTCCTCTTTCAAGACAATAATTCTTCTGCTGTTTCGTTGCTCGTGCTTCAGCAACTTCTTATTCTCTCTTTTCAACTTCTTGATTGTTTTCTTCAAAACTTCATTATCATCATGGGATGTGACTACGACTTCCAACATCTTTTGATCATTTGTCTTCAATTGCTCGATCTCAGTTTGTTGTTTGTTAATAATACTCATCATCTCAGATAACCTTTGATTCACAGCACTCATGATATCACTATCCACTGAAACCTTCTCCTTCACAGGCGTTTCAGCAGCTTCAGGCAGTTTGCCTTTCCTAATCTTCTTGAGCACATTATCTAATGCTTCGTTAAACTGATCAACAGGTAAATCTTCACTCTGTTATGTGCTCGAAGTAGTCGCAGTCTTTTGTTTCTTTTGTGCTGGTGCAGTAACCGGTGACTTAGAACTAGAAACTGGTGGAAATTTCTTACCAGCTATAAGCGATTCAATCTCCTTCTTTCTCTTTAGACTTGGTTTCTCTGGTTTCTTCTTCTTTGACTTATCAGCTTGTACAGGTGAACCAGGTAAATCTTCATCTATATTCAGAATCACTTCATCTTCATCAACTGGAATAGGACTCTTATTCCCTTGATCTTCAACAGTTTGACTAGCAGACACACCAGCCTCAGTGGCCTTGGGCGTGGTGGTCTTTAACGTTTCAGTCTCCGAGTCCCAATGTTTATCTTCTAGTGTCTCTTCTGAATCAATCGACGCTTCGTCCACAATGTGTAAATCCTTCTTTGCCATCGTCTTGTTTCGTCTTGGTGTGCTTTTCTTCTTCTCAGGTTCAGTCACAACCTCTAACCTTATCTCTTTCTTCTAAACCTTTCCACTCTTGGCACCGACATTCACAACCTGTCTTTTGCGTTTTGCATCAGGATCAACAGGATGTAATGGGTTATCTGGATCAGAATCACTGTTCGCATGTCTCACAAGCCCTTCACCTGGATTTGTATAATCTATTCTTGCTAGATGTCCAAATAAACGCCTTATTGGTGGACGTTCATTGACTGACAATCCTTTATACGCCTTCATCCTAGCAAGTGTATTAAGCGACATATGTTCCTGAACAACTATGTGCTTAGGATCCCTTTTCAAGTCTTTATACTTGTTGTCAAACACCATCTGGAGGAAACGAGGATATAGTAGAAACATCAGATTCCTCATGCCGTTCACAGGCTCTAATAAGTGTTCCATCAGCATGCCTGAAACATTGAACGATTTGTTCAATACCAGGGCAACCATCATAGAGCTGATACTTTTGCGCATTAAGTCATATCCTCCAGCTGCAGATCCGAAGACATGTATCAAAACGTGTGCCAAATATTTGAATTGAGGGCACAGTTTTCCCTTGTGCAATGAACCGTCAGTGATTGGTCCATTGTATTTCATTCTCAGGAAACATTTTCGCTGATCCATGAAACTAAACTCCTTAGGATCTGTCTTTTCATCTTGTAAGTTCAACGCTTCTCATAAATCCTGCTCACACACAATAACTCTTTGACCTTGGATCTTGCTAGTCAAGCACGACTCGCAATTCCAGAAATCAAGCTTCGCTCCTGACCAGAATTCTTGCATCATATCTCTGTAAATAATCGTCGGTGTAGCAATTGCATCTATTACCCTGAATCTCTTCAAGAATTCAATGATTCCAACAAACTCTGTGTGCTTTTTCACTTCTCCAAGATACGCACAACAATTATGCGCATTTTCGAAGGCTAAAGGCTCTTCAGGAACTGTCTTGGCAGGTTGCGAGGATGATCTAGCTTGCTCAGTCGTCTTCTCCTGCTCAGACATCGTTAAATCTGCAAAACAAAACAAAGAAGCATGTTAAAAATCGACAAAAATTCAAACCTTGAAGATTTTGGTAATTAACATTCTCATTCGCCCAAACGGGGGTGCGAATGAGAAACAACAAGGTGCGAATGAGAAATTTTGATGGTACGAATGTATGAATTTTGGTAAAAAGATTCATTCGCCCATAAGTTTTTCATTCGCCCAGTTTGTTATCTCCTTCGCCCATTCGAAAGGGTCGAAGGAGTCTGTTCTTATTTTGAATTTTCAATTTTGAAATTAATGGATTCTGATCATGTTCTTTTGATTTGAACAACAACTAACAATGCCGATTAACCAATTAAAACCAACAGTTTTATCAAATTCTCATTATCTCTGTGTTTTCTTATTAAACCTAGGTTTCAAACTAAGGAATTGATCAATTGAACAATCTATTGTTTTTTAAAACTTGGTTTATGATTTTTCTCCCCCTAAAACACAGAAATTGTAACACCCCAACCGATGGCGGAAACATCGGGATGTCACGTATTGATGATTGTTCAGTAGCTCATGGTAAATAATAAATTTCATTAAATAATTTAAGTAAGTTACATACAATTGTTCTAAGAATTTGTACATCAAATTGAATAAAACTATGAAAATATCCTCAAGCATCAATTCAAATCTCCAAGCAAGTAGAACCTGAAACATGTTAAGTTGAAAATGTTTTGGGTCAACAAAAGTTGGTGAGAATTACATAGGTTTTGATAATTGAATAAAATTGTTGTGCAATTCATGTGTCATGGCAATCTAGTCCATATGCGAAAACATACTAGAAGTAAATCGAGTGCATAATCAACCTTGTTGACTGTTGTATTGTGGTACATCCCATACGCTCATGGTTCACTAGTTTATATTGCAGTAACAAACACCCATGTAACCTTTGTAGGAGGCACGTATCCGGGTGGGATTGTCAGTCCAATAGATCTATCAATGTATACCGTTTGGTTGATGAATGTTTATGCTAGAATTGTGCTTACCCTAGTCATGTTCAAGACATAATGCAACATAGAAATACACATAGACACATTGATGATTGAATTGCATAAATAATGTCGTAACATGTTTCACCCCAAAAATGGTGATAAATAGAAAAGGGGCTATGTAAAACTCACCTTAGCAATATGTTATATCTGTTGAAAAATTGAATAATGGTGTTGCCCAAATGTATCAAGTATCACCCTATAATAAGGTAATAAATATGTCTAAGTTTACCAAGTCTACAAATGTATAAGTTCTAGGGTTTCGAGTTGGGGATAATTGCTCGTTTGATTAATATTAAAAATATTCGACAATAGAGAGAAATTTAGTAAATAAATAACCAAAAATCTTTTTATAAATTTTAAATCTAAGATGGTTACAAGAATGTGTTTAAAGTATAAAAATAATTTTTATAAAATTATTTTCTTTAAAATAGATTATTAAATCTATTTATTACAAATTGTCAAACTTTAACTTTAATAATTAAAAATTACTAAAATTAAAGAATTATCAGTTTAAAAATTATATTTCTGTTCTAAATGATCAGAAATAATTTGTATAAAATTTTGGTGCAAAAATATTAAAAATCGGATTTATTATGATTAAAACTAACGAAAATTGATTATAAATATTAAATAAATGATTTTTCAGAAATAAAAATCATTTCTGAAAAGCTTAATGTTATAAAAACTCAGGATATTTTTTGTGGAAATTAATAAGATCGTTTTGATATTTTTATAGATTTTTATAAATAAAATAGAATAAACTTGATTTATTTATTATATATAATAAATAAATAAATTTCTGAAAACTAAAAATTGTACATTTTTCTTTTTCATCAGATTAATACAAAATAATTTTTGTAGAATTTTTAAAAGGTTTTTAATAATTAAAAATGAATTTACAAAATTAAATGTATTATATATAATTACTTGTTAAAAATGAAAAAGAAAACAAAAAGGGGAGCCTATGCCGGGACTCGAACCCGCGTGGACCATGGAGAGTGCACCAGACACAACCACTTGGTCCAGACCAGTGGTTGTGTTGATTCTTGTTTTTTTAAAACTAAATATCATAACAGATTATCATGTTCTTCCCCAAATAATTGAAATCGAGTCCTAGAATCCACAATTGATCGAATTACACAACATTAACTCAATTAATCATGGGGTTACTGTTGTGTAGGTTCCGATTAACAAAACCCACCACAATAATCATACTTACAATTACGTTTTGATACTGAATCGTTCGGTCAAGTTCGAAAGTCAACTCGCGATTGTTTAAGAAGAACAGAGAATTTTTATGAGGAATTGAGGATTGGGAAAGGTTATTCGGCGATGTGAGATGGTCTAGCAACATTCATTTTATAGGGTAAAGGATTTGTGTTTGATTTGCCAAGTTTTGACTATGACATGAATGTGTGACGCGTCGATCAATAAATTTGGTGACAATTGAGAGCTAATTATGGTGTGACTGAGTCATAATAGGCCGAAGATGATGATGCAAGGTCAATCACAGTCAATTGCGAGTTATTGCTTGTGATTTTGGCAAGTCGTGTACCTCAGTTGACTTTCCAAGTCAACTGAGGTGATTTCAAGTTGTTATATAATTAATACGGGCCAGGAATTTAATAAGTGATAGAGCTGGAGCAGTTGGTTGAGTGTGGGTGTGGTATGGCTCTCTGCCCGGGTTCGAGTCCCGGCAGAAGCCAATATATATATTTTTTTTTGTTAAACAACATTGAGATGGGCCAGGTGTGGGCTGGAAACAAGGTGATGGGCCGAGGTTTAGTTGGGCCTGGGCTTAAGGGATTATTGGAGTGGGTTGGGTTCTTGGTAGAAACCCAAAAGGAGTAGAATGATTAGGTGTGGGCTACACATAGTTTGGGCTCAAGGTTAAGTCTAATATAATTATTATTATTATTATCATTATAAACTTATATATATATATATATATTATATATATATATGTATATGTGGGAAAAATTATCATTGTACTAGGGTTCAAAATATCACCAATAATAATAAAACTTGTCGTTTTAATCCGTAACGTACAATTATTTAATGTGAAATGTTACAGTCTCCCCTACTTTTAGGAACTTCGCCCCGAAGTTAAAGAAAGACACCGGTTTTACAATTGGTCGACTACCGAGAACCTCGGTAAAATTTCACACTACCTTAATGTACCGGTAAATTCATGATTACGTTCCGGACCGTAATTACCAATTTACCTTACATTAGGGTTTTGCGTCCTTTTATGACTCTACCGATTGTTGAGCAGGTCTGATAGTCTCCACCAGTCGTTGTGCAGGTTGTAGGGCCTCTCCCGACTGTTGGAAAGACATGATGACCTCTACCAATCGTTGAGTAGATTGTTTGGCAGTCAACTAATTGTCGTACAAGTAAGCAAGTATGATTATAGACATAGCAATCAGTTCACATTCAAACAAGCATGCACACAGATGTTATGATAATACTTGAATTTATTATTTGAATCAAAAAGTGCCAATACATGGAATTAAAGAGAAAGTAGACATCATTTAAATGGTGGGGTTTAAGTAGCTGGAGGGTCTCAAGCGGGGTTATTTGGAGCATCAAGAGCGTTTGTAGCAGGGATTCGACAAGCATCTGCAAGATGCCCATACCTTTGACAATTAGTACACTGACGGCAGGGCACTTGGGTTGGATGGTGATATTGGCAGGTGTCACACTTAGGTAGCTTCCCGTTGTATTGTTTCTTGTTGGGTAAGGCAGTGGTGTCTATTGCAAAATTCCTGACCTTGCACTTCCCGTTGGTTAAGGCCTCAGTTTTGATTTCAACGGCAGGTTGGGGAGTATCCTTTTTCTTTTCCCCTTTACGAGTCAGGGTTCCTGCCTTCACATGGTTATCTGTTAGGGTGGCAGCCAAACGCTTTGCTTCCTCCAAAGTAGCAGGGTTCCTTCCCCACACCGTGTCTTGAATCTGCATCGGTAAGCCACCAATGTATTTTTCGATAGCAATGGGCAAGGGGGTGACCTTGTGAGGTAGCAGTAAGCTAAGTTCGTGAAAACGAGTGTTGTAAGCAATGTTTTCCCCACTGTCTTGAGCAAGATCATGAAATTCATCTTCCAGTTTCTTAATTTCATTACGAGGACAGAACTCTGCCTTCATAATGTCTTTAGCTTGATCCCAAGTTAAGTTTAGTGCAGCTTCAGCTCCGCGAGTGCGTTTTTCTTCATTCCACCAAGTGAGTGCTCTTTTGTGAAGAACACTCATGGCAGAACGGACTTTAAAATTGTCGGGGCACTCACTGTTGATGAAGGTATTCTCAATACCCTCAAACCATTGTAGGAGTCCTGTAGCTCCTTCTTCTCCACTGAACTTTGGGGGATTACAGGAATTAAAGTGTTTAAGGGTACAGGCTGGAAGTCCATTCCCGTTGTGATTTCCATTTCCATTCCCGTTGCCGTTGCCGTTCAACTGGATGACTTGAGCTAGTAAGTTGGGAATCAGAGTTGCGATTTGCTGCGCCATTTGTTGAGAAATGATTACAGCCAGTTGAGCATCGACACCATTGTTGTTGTTGTTGTTGTGGTTAGTGTCATGGTTATGGTTGTGATTGTTACTTCCTTCATCATGATTGTCACCACTGTTAAGACGAGCACTGCGACGTGGGGGCATGATCTGTAAGAGACACAATGAAATGAATGAGGTTACATAAGGAATGTAATCATTTATTCATTAATTAAAACGAATAAACGAAAACGTTGACTTATCAAAGATTCTAAATTCTAATAACATATGAAGACATGCTTTAGCCTATAAGTGAACACTCATCCCGAGAATTCCCAGGTAGGCATCCGGGTCCCTCGTCTGATTGGGATATATGCGCAATGCCAGCCTAGACAGAAGACTCAGAATACAGGCGTTCACCCTTCCAGATTGCACGTGTTCGTTATTAAAATCTAGAACTTTGACGAGATCTCAAGGTGGTTCAGGTTAAACCTGAGGATTTTGCCTTATTAGTCTAAGAGTGGATCCAGTGATGGAGAGCAACCTTCTTGTAGGGATGAAAGTAGGGATATGAAGTAGGAGGGAGATAGAGAATAGCAAGTAAAGAAGCAAGTACTGGTTAAATCCTATGATTATAGACTAGATTATTTTTCTAATAACCTAATTCCCTATAGCCATGGCTCTGATACCAATCTGTAACACCCCAACCGATGGCGGAAACATTGGGATGTCACGTATTGATGATTGTTCAGTAGCTCATGGTAAATAATAAATTTCATTAAATAATTTAAGTAAGTTACATACAATTGTTCTAAGAATTTGTACATCAAATTGAATAAAACTATGAAAATATCCTCAAGCATCAATTCAAATCTCCAAGCAAGTAGAACCTGAAACATGTTAAGTTGAAAATGTTTTGGGTCAACAAAAGTTGGTGAGAATTACATAGGTTTTGATAATTGAATAAAATTGTTGTGCAATTCATGTGTCATGGCAATCTAGTCCATATGCGATAACATACTAGAAGTAAATCGAGTGCATAATCAACCTTGTTGACTGTTGTATTGTGGTACATCCCATACGCTCATGGTTCACTAGTTTATATTGCAGTAACAAACACCCACGTAACCTTTGTAGGAGGCACGTATCCGGGTGGGATTGTTAGTCCAATAGATCTATCAATGTATACCGTTTGGTTGATTAATGTTTATGCTAGAATTGTGCTTACCCTAGTCATGTTCAAGACATAATGCAACATAGAACTACACATAGACACATTGATGATTGAATTGCATAAATAATGTTGTAACATGTTTCACCCTAAAAATGGTGATAAATAGAAAAGGGGCTATGTAAAACTCACCTTAGCAATATGTTATATCTGTTGAAAAATTGAATAATGGTGTTGCCCAAATGTATCAAGTATCACCCTATAATAAGGTAATAAATATGTCTAAGTCTACCAAGTCTACAAATGTATAAGTTCTAGGGTTTCGAATTGGGGATAATTGCTCGTTTGATTAATATTAAAAATATTCGACAATAGAGAGAAATTTAGTAAATAAATAACCAAAAATCTTTTTATAAATTTTAAATCTAAGATGGTTACAAGAATGTGTTTAAAGTATAAAAATAATTTTTATAAAATTATTTTCTTTAAAATAGATTATTAAGTCTATTTATTACAAATTGTCAAACTTTAACTTTAATAATTAAAAATTACTAAAATTAAAGAATTATCAGTTTAAAAATTATATTTATGTTCTAAATGATCAGAAATAATTTGTATAAAATTTTGGTGCAAAAATATTAAAAATCGGATTTATTATGATTTAATTATGATTAAAACGTACGAAAATTGATTATAAATATTAAATAAATGATTTTTCAGAAATAAAAATCATTTCTGAAAAGCTTAATGTTATAAAAACTCAGGATAATTTTTGTGGAAATTAATAAGATCGTTTTGATATTTTTATAGATTTTTATAAATAAAATAGAATAAATTTGATTTATTTATTATATATAATAAATAAATAAATTTTTGAAAACTAAAAATTGTACATTTTTCTTTTTCATCAGATTAATTCAAAATAATTTTTGTAGAATTTTTAAAAGGTTTTTAATAATTAAAAATGAATTTACAAAATTAAATGTATTATATATAATTACTTGTTAAAAATGAAAAAGAAAACAAAAAGGGGAGCCTATGCCGGGACTCGAACCCGCGTGGACCATGGAGAGTGCACCAGACACAACCACTTGGTCCAGACCAGTGGTTGTGTTGATTCTTGTTTTTTTAAAACTAAATATCATAACAGATTATCATGTTCTTCCCCAAATAATTGAAATCGAGCCCTAGAATCCACAATTGATCGAATTACACAACATTAACCCAATTAATCATGGGGTTACTGTTGTGTAGGTTCCGATTAACAAAACCCACCACAATAATCATACTTACAATTAGGTTTTGATACTGAATCGTTCGGTCAAGCTCGAAAGTCAACTCGCGATTGTTTATAAAGAACAGAGAATTTTTATGAGGAATTGAGGATTGGGAAAGGTTATTCGGCGATGTGAGATGGTCTAGCAACATTCAATTTATAGGGTAAAGGATTTGTGTTTGATTTGGCAAGTTTTGACTATGACATGAATGTGTGACGCGTCGATCAATAAATTTGGTGACAATTGAGAGCTAATTATGGTGTGACTGAGTCATAATAGGCCGGAGATGATGATGCAAGGTCAATCACAGTCAATTCCGAGTTATTGCTTGTGATTTTGGCAAGTCGTGTACCTCAGTTGACTTTCCAAGTCAACTGAGGTGATTTCAAGTTGTTATATAATTAATACGGGCCAGGATTTTAATAAGTGATAGAGCTGGAGCAGTTGGTTGAGTGTGGGTGTGGTATGGCTCTCTGCCCGGGTTCGAGTCCCGGCAGAAGCCAATATATATATTTTTTTTTTGTTAAACAACATTGAGATGGGCCAGGTGTGGGCTGGAAACAAGGTGATGGGCCGAGGTTTAGTTGGGCCTGGGCTTAAGGGATTATTGGAGTGGGTTGGGTTCTTGGTAGAAACCCAAAAGGAGTAGAATGATTAGGTGTGGGCTACACATAGTTTGGGCTCAAGGTTAAGTCTAATATAATTATTATTATTATTATCATTATAAACTTATATATATATATATATATTATATATATATATATGTATATGTGGGAAAAATTATCATTGTACTAGGGTTCAAAATATCACCAATAATAATAAAACTTGTCGTTTTAATCCGTAACGTACAATTATTTAATGTGAAATGTTACAGTCTCCCCTACTTTTAGGAACTTCGCCCCGAAGTTAAAGAAAGACACCGGTTTTACAATTGGTCGACTACCGAGAACCTCGGTAAAATTTCACACTACCTTAATGTACCGGTAAATTCATGATTACGTTCCGGACCGTAATTACCAATTTACCTTACATTAGGGTTTTGCGTCCTTTTATGACTCTACCGATTGTTGAGCAGGTCTGATAGTCTCCACCAGTCGTTGTGCAGGTTGTAGGGCCTCTCCCGACTGTTGGAAAGACATGATGACCTCTACCAATCGTTGAGTAGATTGTTTGGCAGTCAACTAATTGTCGTACAAGTAAGCAAGTATGATTATAGACATAGCAATCAGTTCACATTCAAACAAGCATGCACACAGATGTTATGATAATACTTGAATTTATTATTTGAATCAAAAAGTGCCAATACATGGAATTAAAGAGAAAGTAGACATCATTTAAATGGTGGGGTTTAAGTAGCTGGAGGGTCTCAAGCGGGGTTATTTGGAGCATCAAGAGCGTTTGTAGCAGGGATTCGACAAGCATCTGCAAGATGCCCATACCTTTGACAATTAGTACACTGACGGCAGGGCACTTGGGTTGGATGGTGATATTGGCAGGTGTCACACTTAGGTAGCTTCCCGTTGTATTGTTTCTTGTTGGGTAAGGCAGTGGTGTCTATTGCAAAATTCCTGACCTTGCACTTCCCGTTGGTTAAGGCCTCAGTTTTGATTTCAACGGCAGGTTGGGGAGTATCCTTTTTCTTTTCCCCTTTACGAGTCAGGGTTCCTGCCTTCACATGGTTATCTGTTAGGGTGGCAGCCAAACGCTTTGCTTCCTCCAAAGTAGCAGGGTTCCTTCCCCACACCGTGTCTCGAATCTGCATCGGTAAGCCACCAATGTATTTTTCGATAGCAATGGGCAAGGGGGTGACCTTGTGAGGTAGCAGTAAGCTAAGTTCGTGAAAACGAGTGTTGTAAGCAATGTTTTCCCCACTGTCTTGAGCAAGATCATGAAATTCATCTTCCAGTTTCTTAATTTCATTACGAGGACAGAACTCTGCCTTCATAATGTCTTTAGCTTGATCCCAAGTTAAGTTTAGTGCAGCTTCAGCTCCGCGAGTGCGTTTTTCTTCATTCCACCAAGTGAGTGCTCTTTTGTGAAGAACACTCATGGCAGAACGGACTTTAAAATTGTCGGGGCACTCACTGTTGATGAAGGTATTCTCAATACCCTCAAACCATTGTAGGAGTCCTGTAGCTCCTTCTTCTCCACTGAACTTTGGGGGATTACAGGAATTAAAGTGTTTAAGGGTACAGGCTGGAAGTCCATTCCCGTTGTGATTTCCATTTCCATTCCCGTTGCCGTTGCCGTTCAACTGGATGACTTGAGCTAGTAAGTTGGGAATCAGAGTTGCGATTTGCTGCGCCATTTGTTGAGAAATGATTACAGCCAGTTGAGCATCGACACCATTGTTGTTGTTGTTGTTGTGGTTAGTGTCATGGTTATGGTTGTGATTGTTACTTCCTTCATCATGATTGTCACCACTGTTAAGACGAGCACTGCGACGTGGGGGCATGATCTGTAAGAGACACAATGAAATGAATGAGGTTACATAAGGAATGTAATCATTTATTCATTAATTAAAACGAATAAACGAAAACGTTGACTTATCAAAGATTCTAAATTCTAATAACATATGAAGACATGCTTTAGCCTATAAGTGAACACTCATCCCGAGAATTCCCAGGTAGGCATCCGGGTCCCTCGTCTGATTGGGATATATGCGCAATGCCAGCCTAGACAGAAGACTCAGAATACAGGCGTTCACCCTTCCAGATTGCACGTGTTCGTTATTAAAATCTAGAACTTTGACGAGATCTCAAGGTGGTTCAGGTTAAACCTGAGGATTTTGCCTTATTAGTCTAAGAGTGGATCCAGTGATGGAGAGCAACCTTCTTGTAGGGATGAAAGTAGGGATATGAAGTAGGAGGGAGATAGAGAATAGCAAGTAAAGAAGCAAGTACTGGTTAAATCCTATGATTATAGACTAGATTATTTTTCTAATAACCTAATTCCCTATAGCCATGGCTCTGATACCAATCTGTAACACCCCAACCGATGGCGGAAACATTGGGATGTCACGTATTGATGATTGTTCAGTAGCTCATGGTAAATAATAAATTTCATTAAATAATTTAAGTAAGTTACATACAATTGTTCTAAGAATTTGTACATCAAATTGAATAAAACTATGAAAATATCCTCAAGCATCAATTCAAATCTCCAAGCAAGTAGAACCTGAAACATGTTAAGTTGAAAATGTTTTGGGTCAACAAAAGTTGGTGAGAATTACATAGGTTTTGATAATTGAATAAAATTGTTGTGCAATTCATGTGTCATGGCAATCTAGTCCATATGCGATAACATACTAGAAGTAAATCGAGTGCATAATCAACCTTGTTGACTGTTGTATTGTGGTACATCCCATACGCTCATGGTTCACTAGTTTATATTGCAGTAACAAACACCCACGTAACCTTTGTAGGAGGCACGTATCCGGGTGGGATTGTTAGTCCAATAGATCTATCAATGTATACCGTTTGGTTGATTAATGTTTATGCTAGAATTGTGCTTACCCTAGTCATGTTCAAGACATAATGCAACATAGAACTACACATAGACACATTGATGATTGAATTGCATAAATAATGTTGTAACATGTTTCACCCCAAAAATGGTGATAAATAGAAAAGGGGCTATGTAAAACTCACCTTAGCAATATGTTATATCTGTTGAAAAATTGAATAATGGTGTTGCCCAAATGTATCAAGTATCACCCTATAATAAGGTAATAAATATGTCTAAGTCTACCAAGTCTACAAATGTATAAGTTCTAGGGTTTCGAATTGGGGATAATTGCTCGTTTGATTAATATTAAAAATATTCGACAATAGAGAGAAATTTAGTAAATAAATAACCAAAAATCTTTTTATAAATTTTAAATCTAAGATGGTTACAAGAATGTGTTTAAAGTATAAAAATAATTTTTATAAAATTATTTTCTTTAAAATAGATTATTAAGTCTATTTATTACAAATTGTCAAACTTTAACTTTAATAATTAAAAATTACTAAAATTAAAGAATTATCAGTTTAAAAATTATATTTATGTTCTAAATGATCAGAAATAATTTGTATAAAATTTTGGTGCAAAAATATTACAAATCGGATTTATTATGATTTAATTATGATTAAAACGTACGAAAATTGATTATAAATATTAAATAAATGATTTTTCAGAAATAAAAATCATTTCTGAAAAGCTTAATGTTATAAAAACTCAGGATAATTTTTGTGGAAATTAATAAGATCGTTTTGATATTTTTATAGATTTTTATAAATAAAATAGAATAAATTTGATTTATTTATTATATATAATAAATAAATAAATTTTTGAAAACTAAAAATTGTACATTTTTCTTTTTCATCAGATTAATTCAAAATAATTTTTGTAGAATTTTTAAAAGGTTTTAATAATTAAAAATGAATTTACAAAATTAAATGTATTATATATAATTACTTGTTAAAAATGAAAAAGAAAACAAAAAGGGGAGCCTATGCCGGGACTCGAACCCGCGTGGACCATGGAGAGTGCACCAGACACAACCACTTGGTCCAGACCAGTGGTTGTGTTGATTCTTGTTTTTTTAAAACTAAATATCATAACAGATTATCATGTTCTTCCCCAAATAATTGAAATCGAGCCCTAGAATCCACAATTGATCGAATTACACAACATTAACCCAATTAATCATGGGGTTACTGTTGTGTAGGTTCCGATTAACAAAACCCACCACAATAATCATACTTACAATTAGGTTTTGATACTGAATCGTTCGGTCAAGCTCGAAAGTCAACTCGCGATTGTTTATAAAGAACAGAGAATTTTTATGAGGAATTGAGGATTGGGAAAGGTTATTCGGCGATGTGAGATGGTCTAGCAACATTCAATTTATAGGGTAAAGGATTTGTGTTTGATTTGGCAAGTTTTGACTATGACATGAATGTGTGACGCGTCGATCAATAAATTTGGTGACAATTGAGAGCTAATTATGGTGTGACTGAGTCATAATAGGCCGGAGATGATGATGCAAGGTCAATCACAGTCAATTCCGAGTTATTGCTTGTGATTTTGGCAAGTCGTGTACCTCAGTTGACTTTCCAAGTCAACTGAGGTGATTTCAAGTTGTTATATAATTAATACGGGCCAGGATTTTAATAAGTGATAGAGCTGGAGCAGTTGGTTGAGTGTGGGTGTGGTATGGCTCTCTGCCCAGGTTCGAGTCCCGGCAGAAGCCAATATTTTTTTTTTTTTTTGTTAAACAACATTGAGATGGGCCAGGTGTGGGCTGGAAACAAGGTGATGGGCCGAGGTTTAGCTGGGCCTGGGCTTAAGGGATTATTGGAGTGGGTTGGGTTCTTGGTAGAAACCCAAAAGGAGTAGAATGATTAGGTGTGGGCTACACATAGTTTGGGCTCAAGGTTAAGTCTAATATAATTATTATTATTATTATAATTATAAACTTATATATATATTATATATATATATGTATATGTGGGAAAAATTATCATTGTACTAGGGTTCAAAATATCACCAATAATAATAAAACTTGTCGTTTTAATCCGTAACGTACAATTATTTAACGTGAAATGTTACAGAAATAATGAATCCAAATCATCAATTATAACAATGAACTAGATTAATAACAGTTTTAAGACTTAGGGCTCGAAACAACAAAACAGTGATTAAACCATGAATCCTTGATGTTAACCTGTAAGAAATAGTGGAAAAGGATCAGTAGAATGTAACGATCACAATGATATGATTCAAAATAACAGGGCAACAAGATGAGGTTAGAGTGAAATTTTTGAATAGGTTCGAATGAGACTGAAATGGTTTATATAGGCACACTCCTTCGCCCATTCTATTTGTACAAAAGAGAAACTTTTGTCTCTTTCGACCTAGTTAAAGGTTCGAATGAGCCAAAAGGGTTCGAATGAAACATATGTTCAAGAACACTCTCCTTCGCCTGTTTAAAACATACGATGGAACATGAAAAATCCCACATTCGACCAACCGAATGGGCGAATGAGAAATGGGAATTTTGATAAATTTTCCAAATCTCAAAAACGAGTCCCGATCCAATTATTTTCCAAATTTTAAGCATCCAACATTCATATTTTCAAATTTAAAAAGTTACAAAGCTCAAATAGGGTAACAAGGTTTAGAAAATTGACATCAACCACCATCAGTTATCAAAAATAAGATGGAAAAGAAAAATCTTTTTGGATTTTCTATTATGCTAAAACACACCTAAAATCTTTATGAGTTTTGTAATTTTTGAAGAGAAAATAAAATGCAGAAATGTAAATGAAAAACTGTAAATGTTTTTGGGATTTCCGGTAAAGGGATCATATCAGTTATTGAGAAATCTGATCACACCGTTGATCTTTTGAGATATTATCATTAAAGACAATGTGTGATCTGGCAACTGCTGATATTGTGATCCACATAAACTCACATGCAGACTTTTGTGCAGTGCTTTAAACTGATACTTATATTTATAGTATAAACGAAATTGTCTGTGGTTCCCACGCACACGACATACTTCCGTATCAAGAAGTAAAGGCACAAAGACTCATTATAAAGCGTGACTATGCTTTCGTCGTCTGTAATTGTACAAGGTATAATGCACAGAGGTATATAGGTCAGCAAATTAATGCAGCAAAGTAACATATGCACTGTACCAGGTTGAGGACTGATATTAATCATGATTTGCATCAGTGATTAATACGATGTAATAGATAATCTTTGATCATCATATAACATGGAAAGTACCTCAATTCGGTAACTTTAGGATTTGGCATAAAGCTCTTTTATAAAGACACCCTGTCTGATCTAGGTCCGTAATGACTTACAGCAGAAGATCAGAGAGACTATCCCTAGACAACTAATAACATAACGACCCTAAACCTCTGAGTTTTGTACAAATACCCTATCAAACGAAATTACGGTACTAAGACCATATGCCCATGAGGAGTTCATCCACACAACAATTTGTTTGATATGTATGTATCAGGCACGCAGTAATAGGTCTACGAAGCCTATCAGCACATCGCACAAACTCAGACACACGCCCTATATAGCAGTACATTACTTAGAATGTGGCAGATCCCCACTGATGTACTATCATTTCCCTTTATACTCCAGGAAATCATTTTTTATTTTTCTGATTTTTATAGATTTTTCGAATTTACTGTTCTCAAGGATAAGCTGGAGCATTTCAAATATGTGACTGCCCAGATATCGTTTGTTTACAGAAATCTGACGGCATTAATCTAAGGGAAGAAGATATAGCAGTCAGCAAAGAAATTTTCTAATTTTTATGGATTTTGAAATTTTTCAATGTTTTTGGATTTTCGAAATTTTTCTGAAAAAAACAGTAAAAAATTTAAACTAAAAAGTGATAGACTGAGGTGGTGATCAATCCTGTTTTTCTTTAATACCATTAGCTTTTAAAAGATAATCAAATCTGGATTTGTCAAAAGCTTTGGTAAAAAGATCTGCACGTTGGTAATCAGTGTGGATTTTGACCATATCGATCAACTCTTTAGCATAACAATCACGGATAAAATGATATTTAATCCGGATATGTTTAGCCTTTGAGTGATTTACTAAGTCTTTTGTTAATGCGACTGCGGCTTCATTATCACAGTAAATAGGGGTTTTAAGAAATTGCAAACCGTAATCCACCATCTGTTGTTGGATCCAAAGAACCTGTGAGCAGCAGCTCGATGCTGAAACGTATTCTGCTTCACATGTGGATAGTGCAACTGCGGTTTGTTTCTTGCATTGCCAGGTCACGAGCCTGCTCCCCATAAACTGACATCCAGCCGTTGTGGATTTGCTGTCTTTGTCACAGCCGCCCCAATCTGCATCACTAAAAGCGATTAGGTCAAAATTATCATCATGAGGGTACCAAAGTCCTTTCGATGGACAACCCTTCAGATATCTAAGGATACGCTTGACAGCTGCAAGATGACTCTGTTTCGGCTTCGATTGATATCATGCACAAAGACATGTCGCAAACATTATATCCGGTCTAGACGCGGTGAGATACATCAAAGATCCGACGATTGCTCTGTATGTAAATGGATCAGTCAGCTCCCCCTTAACGTCAACTCCAATCCCGTGATTAGGTTGTATCGGGGTATCCATCGGCTTCGAATCATCCATCTGGAATCTGCTCAAGACTTCAGAAACATATTTCGTCTGGTGAATAAAGATCGCCGTTGGTCTTTGCTCCACCTGCAAGCCTAGGAAAAACTGCATTTCTCCCATTGCACTCATTTCGAACTTTTCCTGCATAACTTTTTCAAATTCCCTGCACAGAAGTTCATTAGTTGACCCGAAAATAATATCATCAACATAAATTTGTACAAGAAGCAAGTCATCTCCTGCTCGTTTCGTGAACAGTGTGCAGTCTACCAGTCCGCGTTTGAATCCTTTCGAGAGAAGATACGTGCTCAGCTCCTCATACCATTGTCTCGGAGCCTGGTGCAACCCGTAGAGAGCTTTGTTTAAGACATAGACCTGATCCCGGTGAATAGGGTCCTCAAAGCCTGGCGGTTGACCTATGTAAACTTCCTCTTTGACCACACCATAAAGAAATGCGCTCTTTACATCCATCTGATACACCTTGAATTTCTTCCATGATGCAAACGCTAGGAACATTCGGATAGCTTCCAAGCGTGCAACCGGTGCATAGATTTCATTGTAGTCGATTCCTTCAACCTGATGAAAACCTTGAACGACCAAACGAGCTTTGTTTCTCACTATGACTCTTCTATCATCCTTCTTACACTTAAACACCCATTTGGTTCCAATTTTCTTTCTTCCCGGGGGCAAATCTGTCAGCGTCCATACACCGAGTTTCTGAAATTGTAACAACTCTTCTTGCATTGCATCCACCTAGGCATCATCCAAAAGAGCTTCCTTGTACGTCCGCGGCTCGACCTGCGAAACATAACAAGCGAAAGACCAGTCATTTTGAAAACCGGATTTTTGTATTTTGGCATAGAGAGCAAGATTGCCAATATTTTCTGGTGCTTGAGCATTTCTTAATTGCCCTCTTGTCATCACGCTGCTACCAGGATCACCAATAACCTGTTCAAGTGGGTGTATCCGATGTATCCGAGATTCCGGATAAGCAGATACTTGTACTCCCGTTTGAGTCGTCAAATTCTCTGTAGAAACCAGATCATTACCCACATTCGATGTTGAAGCATCAGTAGTAGTTGGGTTCACTGGTGGTGTCACTGTAGCATTGTCCAGAATAGCTTCACTTGTTGCATCATCGTCTTCATCTTCTGAATCTGATGAATTAAGCGTTGTAGAAGCTTCTTGGAACACCTCTTCTTCCATCACAGGAGTAGTGGTATCATTAGAAGCTGCTTGAGGATTTACAGTGATCGGACGCACTAACGGTGAAGTCACGGCGTTTTCGACCTTGTAATATAAGCGAAGTACAACTTCTTCAACCATGCTATCTAGATTGAATGATTCAAAGAAGTCTTTGTAATCAAACATCCAATCTGGACCTCCACCCTGTACATTTTGTGTGTATCGTTGTACTTCGACATTAGCCCACTCCTCGACTTTTCTAGATCTTTTGTTGAATACCCGTTTTAATGGGGTTGCATATCCAACAAAATAACCTTCTTCAGCCTTTGGTGCGAACTTCTTCGAAGGATTAAGCATTGTACACGGGGCACCAAATGGTTCTAGATACTCCAGATTCGGCTTGCATCGGTTCAACAGCTCATCAGAAGTTTTGCCAAACTTCTTCACTGTTAAAACACGGTTTAGAGTGTAACATGCTGCGTAAATAGCTTCGTTCCAGAACATGACTGGAAGATTTGAGTCCGCAAGCATAGTTCTCGCCGTCTCGATTAGAGTCCTGTTCTTTCTTTCTGCGACACCGTTCTGCTGGGGTGTATACGGAGCGCTATATTCATGATGAATTCCCTTGTTTGCACAAAGATCCTCCATCTGAGCGTTCTTGAACTCCGTCCCATTGTCACTCCGGATTCGTTTGATCTTCAGACCATAGATATTCTCCAGACGTGTAAACAGAACTTTCAGGTTGTCAAAAGTGTCGCTTTTCTGGTGTAAGTACATAACCCATGAAAATCTTGAATAATCGTCAGTCACTACAAGACAGTACAATTCCCGGCATGACTTTTACGTCTGACTGGACCGAATAAGTCCATATGCAAACGTTCAAGCGATAGTTCAACAGAATTGACTTTCTTTGGTCTATGGGCCTGTTTGTGCTGCTTTCCCTTTTTGCAACTAACACACTTGTCATTCAAATGGAAATGTTTCACATTAACTCCCGTGACAAGTTCATTCTTCACTAACTGGTTCATCTTTCTCAAATGAATGTGTCCCATTCTCCTGTGCCACATTATAGACTCTTTTTCTGTAGCCTTAGAGAGGAAACACATGACTTGGCCATGGGTGGTCATAGCTTTGGACATATCGAGAATATACAAGTTGTTTACTCTCGGTGCCTTTAGCATCACCCACTCTTTTGGAAGTTCAAACCCCGGTTTCAAGATGTAGCAAGCTTTGTCGTCAAAATACACAGAAAATTGCTTATCACAGATTTGACTAACACTGAGCAGATTGTAATCTATCTGTTTCACGTACGATATCCGCTCAAATGTCACGACCCCATTGCTTACACTACCCTCCATCGTAATGTAGCCTCCTTTATTTCCTGCAACGCTACGTAACCTCCATTTATGTTCTTGATATCAAAGAGTAGCGTGAGGTCCCCTGTCATGTGACCAGAAGCTCCACTGTCAACAATCCATAGGCTGCTAACAGGGCCAGCTGGAGCTCCCTGCACATATCAAGTAAAGCAGTTAGATCTTTCGGGGGACCCAAGCCTGTTTGGTCTTGGGTCTTTGAACGGGTTGTTTCAAAGATTCTTTTGATTCACAAACATCTTGGGTTTTCTCAACCCCTTTCTTCTCACTCTCAACTTTCTTTTTCTCAATTTTCACATTTTGTGAAGTTGAGGCACCTTCAGACTCCTTTGATGACCAAGATTGTTCAGACCTTTTCAAGATCCGGATCTGAGATTTTGAGTTCTCAGCCGGTTTCTTTAATTCGTCTTTAAATGCAACCTTCTTGGTTACCTTCTCTGATTTAACAGAGACAGGTCCAACTGCTTGTTTTACATTAGGTTTAGGAACAACCTTTTTGTTATCAGCAGTTGAGTTCATCACAGGTTTCTTTACCGGTTTCTCAGTGGCTATCCGGTTGCGCTTATCATAAGTCATCGGACGGTTTTCCCTTTTGTTGTAAAAATTGTTTTGATTATAATAAGGTGCTTGCTGAGGGAAATACCGTCTTTGTGGATAACTGTAGTTGTCAACCGGATAATCATGATGTTGCCTCATCTCCACTTCGTGCCTCTTGTGTCGTACGTACGGGCAGGTGGCAAGTAAATGTCCCCTTTCCCCGCACTTAAAACACGCACGGTATTCTTCATAGTTTTCTTTGATAGGCGACTTGGAAAAACTAGCATTGGGATATCGATCAACCATGCATTGTTTCCTTAAACTCTCAGGAGCTGGTTCCTTCGAGTAAGTTGGTTCAATGAAACTATTTGCTTTATCAACTGGCAAAACAAATTGTGTGACATTGACCTTGGCATCTTTATCCGAATAAATTTTCTCTAAAATTTCTGGAGGAATGTCATTGGTTCGTTCAAATTTTGGAAACCAAATTGTACTTTCCTGCCAGATCTTTTCGATTTTGGAATAATTCACAAATTTAATCGGATATTCATCATCAGACAAAATCTTATCGGAGCCTTGCATCCGATAGAAAATTTTCACAGGTTTGTCACACGATTCGTTGCTCATTTCATTAGGTTTCTCAGATTTAATCTCAGTTTTCTTTTCAACCGGTTTAACCACATATTTCTCAGATTTAGTTTCAGTTTTCTTTTCAACCGGTTTAATCACATTTTTCTCAACTTTCTTTACCTCTTTCTTTTCAACACTTTTACCAACAGACTTTTCAGTTTTCTTAACAACATTCTTTCGATGAGCATTTGCCATGGGATGAATGATCTGAGATGGTGAGACTGGCTCAGTAGTGATTATATGATTTTCATTAGAGATATCACTTTCATTTTCAACCATCTCAGACTCTTCATCTTCTTCATCAGAATCGTCTGCAGCGACCACACCCTCATTGTTTCCCAAAACAGGTCTCACATCAGAATACGGGTCTCCGACACTGGAAGTGTTGGGCTCGTTATCTGATGTGGAGTCAGAATTGACTAAAGTCTTTGGTGGTATTGCATGTAAATTATGGTTTTCGAATAACACCGGAGATGGGACCGCCTTATAGTTTGCACTATTTGACTGGGAGGGTTCTTCTATGATATGGTCAACTACATATGCAATGTGCTTATAACTCTCTAACTTCTTATTCACTTTTTCAGCGAAGCACTTGATGGTTGCCATTTCTAACTTGGTGTTTTCCATTTCATTAATATAGTTATTAATGGCAAGTTGTTTTATTGACAAAGTCTTTTTGATTTCAGACACATCCTTTTTATAACCATCAAGAACTTTGTTGAAATCTTTTAAATCTTTTTGATAAATTTGACAGTTTATTTTGGAACTCTCAAGTTGGACCTTGAGAAGCTTATTTTCTTCTGGCAATTTATCAAAATCAACACATTTAACACACACTTTAGATTGAGATTCAGAACTTACCGGTTTAGGAGGTTCTGTCATTGCCATTAACACGAAGTGGACTTCCTTCCCTGCAAAGAATTTGGAGTAGTCAATCTTGGTGCACGCATCATCCACCATGCAAGACTTGCGAGTCATAAGGAAATCAGCTTCAGCTAGCAACTGATCAATGTCATCGTCTAGTGAATTCTCACTAGCTTCTGAGTCAGAATCACTCTCCATATCCGAATAAGCTGAATCATAGTGCTCTCCAACATCCGTGACAGAATCAAGAATCATTCCAGATTTCTTGTCTTCACCCTCAACAGTCACCTCCTCATTCAACTCCTCTATTTTCAACTCCGACACTTTCTCTATCACAACCTCCTCTTCAATCTCCTCATGCTCATCCAAACTCATCTTCTGTGCCACACAAGCCACGTTTCCAGCAGTAATCTCCTCCACCCCCAATTGCATACCCGTCCAATCAAAACCTTCATCTTTTTGAATCACTAGTGCTTGGTTTTGATTGTCAGTTTGGTTTTGGTTTTGAGTGTTAGGTGTAGAGATAGGAACAATGGTTCGGTTTGGATTTTGTTGAGATTGGTTTTGAGTTGTGGCTTGTCTAGTGTTGGTATTTTGTTTTGTGTGTTGACGGTTCTGTAGTTGTTTTGAGGTTGAAAGCTTGAAATGTTGGGACTGTTGTATGAAACCTGATTCTGATTTTGGTTTTGTCTGTTTTGGTAGGTTGAATTGAACGGGTTTCGATTACCTTGCTGTGCCGGCTGTGTACACTCTCTCTTGAAATGACCCTTCTCACCGCAATTGAAGCGTGTAACCTTGGCTTTGTTGAAGCCGTAAGTGGTGTTCGGAGAAGTTGAAAGGTTAGTTCTTCTAGTCTTTTAGATAAAATCAGTGGCTCTCCTCATTATGCTCGCAAATGCCCACTGTATGTCCATAAGCTCCATCTCCTCTTTTTCGATTTGTGCATAGTCCTCATTGGTGAGATTGTTGTTTCCAATCTGACTCGCAACCAAACCGTTGTATGATGCAACCATAGCAGATACTAAAGCAACATGTTGTTGAGCAATTTCAACAGTCACATTGTTAAGATTAGAGGTCTCTAACACAATCGGACTTTGATTTGATTGTGCTTGAGTAATCTGCATCTGATTCATGTGAGGAGTATATTGTTGTTGTTGTTGAGGTTGACTTGCTGTGTAGCAGGCAGCTTGTTGTAAAGGTGAAAAAGATGGAATAAAGTTTGGTGTTGGATAAGATTGTGGTGTGTATAATGGTGTATATGATGAAGTTTGGGCAAGATAGTTGATTGGTGCTTTTGTGGGTTCAACAACATTGGATACACATGCAATGTGAGGAGCAACATTTGAAGTAGTGCTTGAAGAAGAAAGAGAGTTAGATGTACCACTCACATACAGATCTGGATTCTGTGGAATCTGAGCTCTCTTGGCTTTCCTCTTCTCCTCCATTTCTTTGTTTTCCAGCTTTTGAATGAACTCGTTGATAGTCCAATACTGGTATGCATCCTTTTCCTTCAACACTTCAATGTGTTGGTTCCAGTATGGTGGTAAAGCATCAGCAAATTTATCCACCAATTCTGACATCGGTATGCTGATCTCATAGCTCAAAAGTTCTGTGAGCAAATGGCAATACCATGGAACCAACTCTTTTAGAGTCTCATTGCCCATGTAACTAAAGTTCTCAAATTCTTTTCGAAGCTCTTCCATTCTCAGCTTCCTTGTCTTCTCATTACCATCATGTCGGTTTCTCAGCATATCCCACAATTGTTTAGATGTTGTACACGATCCAAACTGATGCAGCAAGTCAGTATTGATCGCTTGAGATAACTGAGAAAACGCTTTCTTCTCGATTGCAAACCTCTTTTTCTCATCATCAGCCAAATTCTCCAACGGTATCGGTTCTCCAGTATTCTCCAGAATAGGAGCAACATAACCCTTTACTATCATTTGCCATGCCTCGGCTCCCTCAAGTCCTTGTCCCTCCACATGGATCTTGAACTTTGTCTTCCATGTGTTGTACTCCTTCATGTCCATGAGCTTTGGTGGACGATTCCCTCTTCCTGATGATAGATCATGAATAAGTGTGGATATGGCATTGGTCATCTGCGAATGAACGGCAGCTGCTGCTACTCCCCAATAGTTGTCAATTGGATGTTGTTGTAACATCACAAAATTTTCCCCAAATTCTAACACGTATGTTATATTTTTTTTATATGTGCCTAAGTCTTTATTTTACTACCACACGACTTATATACATATATGTATATATAATAATAATAATAATAATAATAATAATAATAATAATAATAATAATAATAAGATTAGTAAATAATAATACTAATAAATACTAACAATAATATGGATTAATAATATGGATTAATAAAACTATGTAGTTGTAAACCCAACACCTTTGTATACAGCCCATGTTTGGCCATCACCACTAACCCAACCCAATAACAGGCCCAAACCCCAGAAATTTCAGCCCACTAGTCCACCAGCCCACTAGCCATTCTGTTTTTTTTTTTTTTAAAAAAAAGGGGGAAATAAAAGGTTGATGCTGGGGCTCGTAATACTATAAATTAAAGCCTTCCTAACGATCTCTGTGTACCGATAAACATACCCTCACTCTAATTTTTCTTTTTTTCTTTTTCTCTATTTCGCGATTGAAGCTCGGTTTGACATTTTCGTTGACTAAACGTTCGTACATCACATAAGCTTCGTAAGTATCAATTAAATACATGTTTTGATTCCCGCTCACTCATCGATCAGTAACCCCAACGTTTCTGGAGCTATGGTTCGTGAATTGTACTTCTTAGAAAACTAGGGTTCATAAGGTGTTATTTGGGGAAGAAGACTAGAATTTCTGCTTGTTTAAAATTAATTTGAAATCAAATAAAACACCAACAGTTGTGCAGATCAATTGGTGGTGTTTGTTGTCCGAGTCACCCGAACCGGCTGAGGTGCTGGGTTCGATCCCTAGCACATGTAAAACATTTATTTATTTATTTATTTATTTATTTTCTCCCTTTGTACTTATACATATATATATTCACCATTATTTTTAAAAATAGTTTTAAAAATACTAAAAATGCTTTATAAATTCTACAAAATTTATTTTATGTTATTCAAATGATAAACTTTGTTGTCCAATTTTTAGTTTTCCAAAAATTATTTATTTATTATATATAATAAATATTACAAGTTTATTCTATTATAATTATAAAATTCTATAAAAATATCAAAACGATTTTATTAATTTCCACAAAAATTATTCTAAACTTATAAAACTATAAACATCTCAGAAATGATTTTTATTTCTCGAAAATCATTTATTTAATATTTTGATCAATTTTTGTTAGTTTTAATCATAAATAAATCATAATAAATTCATTTTTCATTATTTTTACATCAAAATTTCACATAAATTATTACTAATCATTTAGATCAGAAATATAAATTTTTGATTCGAAATTTAAAATTTTTCATATTTTTAAATATTAAGTCTATAATTTTGTCAAATAATTGTTAATATATAAATATTCATTTATTTAGAAAATAATTTTATAAAAATTATTTTTACATTTGTTATGATATAATTCAATCACTTTTGGGATATTTTTGGCCAGAAAACATTTTCATTAATTATTTACTTATTTATTCAAATTTAAGCATAATCCCCAAATTAGGAACCCTAGCACATTTTAGACTAGAAAACTTAGACTTATTAAGTTTTCCCAACACTTATTTATTACCTTAATTATAGGGTAATACTTGGCATCGTTGGCAACACATATTCTATATCACGAGACTTAACATTTTAAGGTGAGTTTACATAGCCCCTTTCTCTATTTTCACTATTTTTGGGGTGAAACATGTTTAAACATTTTATACTATCATTTACTTGTGATTCAATTATAACATCATTCTATCATTTGACTGTAACAAAAAGACACAGTACAATCATTAACAATGATCAAGCCGCCTGTTTAGATTATAGCGCTATAGGTCTGACAAACCCATCCCCCCGCATAAATTCAGGGATGATCGATAACAGTAACAACATTTAACAAACTTGCGAGTTAGTCATCAGTCGACACAAGGTTTGGTTGTACAAAGACGCATTGTTACATGTCGGTATCATACTCTATCACCATACAACATTGAATGTTGTACAAACTATTGTTATCAATTATTTTCAAAAACCTATGTATTCTCACCAACTTTTGTTGACCCAAAATATTTTCAAACTCAACATGTTTCAGGTTATAACATGCTCGAAGATTAGAGTCAATACTTGAAGATGCGTAGTTAGTATTTCCCATTGATGTACAAATTCTGTTAGAACATCGTATGAAATTTATTTAAATCATTTATTGAAACTTATTATTTACCATGAGCTACTGAACAATCATCAATACGTGACATCCCGATGTTTCCGCCATCGGTTGGGGTGTTACAGATTGGTATCAGAGCCAGGTTATAGGGAATTAGGTTATTAGAAAAATAATCTAGTCTATAACCATAGGATTTAACCAGTACTTGCTTCTTTTACTTGCTATTGTGATCTCCCTCCTACTTCTTATCCCTACTATCATCCCTACAAGAAGATTGCTCTCCATCACTGGATCTACTCTAAGACTAATAAGACAAAATCCTCAGGCTTAGCCTGAACCACCTTGAGATCTCGTCGAAGTTCTAGATTTTAATAACGAACACGTGTAATCTGGAAGGGTGAACGCATGTATTCTGAGTCTTCTGTCTAAGCTGGCATTGCGCATATATCCCAATCAGACGAGGGACCCGGATGCCTACCTGGGAATTCTCGGGATGAGTGTTCACTTATAGGCTAAAGCATGTCTTCATATGTTATTAGAATCTAGAATCTTTGATAAGTCAACGTTTTCATTTATTCGTTTTAATAAATGGATAAATGATGACATTCCTTATATAATCTCATTCATTTCATTGTGTCCCTTACAGATCATGCCTCCTCGTCGCAGCACACGCCTTAACAATGGCAGCAATCATGAAGAAGGAAGTAGCAACAATAACAACAACAACAACAATAACCACAACAACAACAATGGTTTCGATGCCCAACTAGCTGCGATCATTTCCCAACAAATGGCGCAACAAATGGCAACTCTGATTCCTAACCTGGTGGCTCAAGTCATCCAAATGAATGGGAACGGTAATGGCAACGGCAACGGAAACAGTAATGGAAATGGAAACGAAAATGGAAACCACAACGGGAACGGGAATGGTCTCCCAGCTTGCACTCTTAAGCACTTTAATACCTGTAATCCTCCTAAGTTCAGTGGAAATGAAGGAGCTACTGGTCTTCTACAATGGTTCGAGGGTATTGAGAATACCTTCATTAACAGTGAGTGTCACGATAACTTTAAGGTCCGTTATGCCATGAGTGTTCTTCACAAACGAGCACTCACTTGGTGGAATGAGGAAAAACGCACCAGAGTAGCTGAAGTTGCACTTTCTATGACTTGGGATCAAGTCAAGGAGATAATGAAAAATGAGTTCTACCCACGCAACGAAATCAAGAAGTTGGAAGACGAGATTCACGACCTTGTCCAAGATAGTGGAGAAAACCTTGCCTACAACACTCGTTTCCACGAACTTAGTCTACTGCTACCACACAAAGTCACCCCCTTGCCTATTGCAATCGAAAAATACATTGGTGGCTTACCCATGAAGATTCAGGATACGATGTGGGGAAGGAACCCTGCTACTTTGGAGGAAGCCAAGCGTCTAGCAGCTACCTTAACGGACAATCACGTAAAAGACGGAACCTTAGTTCGGAAAGGCAATAAAGCAAGTATTGTAGCTGCGGTAACTACTGAGAACCAGAAGCGTAAGGCCAGAGATCCTGATGTCAACCTCACTACACAAGCTTCTAACAAGAAACCCTATATAAAAACTATCCATTGTGTAACACGTGCAACCGACATCATCCCACTGCTTCAGCGTGTCGCTTGTGCACCAATTGTGGTAGGTAAGGCCATCTAGTTAATACATGTCGCGAAACCCCAAATCCTAATGCCAACCAACCCACCAACCCTGCTCAGGCTACTAATCCTAATCGATATAACTATGGTCAATGCTATGAATGTGGAGACCCAAATCACTTCCGTAACCGATGCCCTAAACTAAACAGAGATCAAGACCCTCCAGCTACCTAACAACAAGTGTCACCATTTGACTATTGGTTGCTTTTATTCTATGTATTGACACTATTTGATTCAAGTAATAAATTCTAGTATTGAAATTTTTTTTTAGAGTTGTTACATGGAGCATGATTGTTTGAATGTGAACACATTATATAAATCTATACAACTACAACGCATATACTGTATTTGAAAACTTGCTTGCATAAACATGGCATCAATTTGCAATCTATGTGTCATCATGCCTTTTCAACAGTCGGGAGAGGCCCTACAACTTGCTCCACGACTGGTGAAGTCTATCGAACCTACTCAACGATTGGTAGAGGTCATTATGCCTTTTCAACAGTCGGGAGAGGCCCTACAACCTACTCCACGACTGGTGGAGGCTATCGGACCTGCTCAACAATCGGTGGAGACATAGAAGGACGCAAAACTTTAATGTAAGGTAAATTGGTGATTGCGGTCCGGAACGTAATCATGAATTTACATGTACATTAAGGTAGTGTGAAATTCTATCAAGGTTATAAACTCTAGTTGTCTGGTAATTCATCAACCCACACAAAACACGAGACAGTTTATTCTATTCATATCATGCTATAACCCAAATCACAACTATTTATATTTTTTTACCCAATCACCTTCAACCCTATGTTTTTAATAAACTTCGGGACGAAGTTTCCAAAAGTAGGGGAGACTGTAACATCACAAAATTTTCCCCAAATTCTAACACGTATGTTATATTTTTTTTATATGTGCCTAAGTCTTTATTTTACTACCACACAACTTATATACATATATGTATATATATATATATATATATAATAATAATAATAATAATAATAATAATAATAATAATAATAATAATAATAAATACTAACAATAATATGGATTAATAATATGGATTAATAAAACTATGTAGTTGTAAACCCAACACCTTTGTATACAACCCATGTTTGGCCATCACCACTAACCCAACCCAATAACAGGCCCAAACCCCAGAAATTTCGGCCCACTAGTCCACCAGCCCAGTAGCCATTCTGTTTTTTTTTTTAAAAAAATGGGGGAAATAAAAGGTTGATACTGGGGCTCGAACTCGAGCATTGAACCGGCTCAACCTATAAACATCACACATACACAAACCAGTTGAGCTATGCTCATTCTTGGTTTAAATCCCAATCCCAACCTGTATAATATATATATAGCCTTTTAAGAAGTTAGCTGCTGTCCCCTCTGCTCCAATAAGCTGCTGAACGCAGCTAAAATTTTTAAAGAACCCTCGTTTGACTTTTGATTTGGAGCTAAAATTATGACAATTGTTAAGAGATTGACTCGAGTATGGAATTAATAACATATTACGCGTATTAACACGGTCAAACATACCCAATTTAAGACCAATTACGCGTTTTAATTAAAAGCTTGGTCAAATTTCTATTTTTGCATTAGGAATCGTAATACTATAAATTAAAGCCTTCCTAACGATCTCTGTGTACCGATAAACATACCCTCACTCTAATTTTTCTTTTTTTCTTTTTCTCTATTTCGCGATTGAAGCTCTGTTTGACATTTTCGTTGACTAAACGTTCGTACATCACATAAGCTTCGTAAGTATCAATTAAATATATGTTTTGATTCCCGCTCACTCATCGATCAGTAACCCCAACGTTTCTGGAGTTATGGTTCGTGAATTGTACTTCTTAGAAAACTAGGGTTCATAAGGTGTTATTTGGGGAAGAAGACTAGAATTTCTGCTTGTTTAAAATTAATTTGAAATCAAATAAAACACCAACAGTTGTGCAGATCAGTTGGTGGTGTGTGTTGTCCGAGTCACCCAAACCGGCTGAGGTGCTGGGTTCGATCCCTAGCACATGTAAAACATTTATTTATTTATTTATTTTTTTTCTCCCTTTGTACTTATACATATATATATATTCACCATTATTTTTAAAAATAGTTTTAAAAATAGTTTTAAAAATAGTAAAAATGCTTTATAAATTCTACAAAATTTATTTTATGTTATTCAAATGATAAACTTTGTTGTCCAATTTTAGTTTTCCAAAAATTATTTATTTATTATATATAATAAATATTACAAGTTTGTTCTATTATAATTATAAAATTCTATATAATTATCAAAACGATTTTATTAATTTCCACAAAAATTATTCTAAACTTATAAAACTATAAACATCTCAGAAATGATTTTATTTCTCGAAAATCATTTATTTAATATTTTAATCAATTTTTGTTAGTTTTAATCATAAATAAATCATAATAAATTCATTTTTCATTATTTTTACATCAAAATTTCACATAAATTATTACTAATCATTTAGATCAGAAATATAAATTTTTGATTCGAAATTTAAAATTTTTCATATTTTTAAATATTAAGTCTATAATTTTGTCAAATAATTGTTAATATATAAATATTCATTTATTTAGAAAATAATTTTATAAAAATTATTTTTACATTTGTTATGATATAATTCAATCACTTTTGGGATAATTTTGGCCAGAAAACATTTTCATTAATTATTTACTTATTTATTCAAATTTAAGCATAATCCCCAAATTAGGAACCCTAGCACATTTTAGACTAGAAAACTTAGACTTATTAAGTTTTCCCAACACTTATTTATTACCTTAATTATAGGGTAATACTTGGCATCGTTGGCAACACATATTCTATATCACGAGACTTAACATTTTAAGGTGAGTTTACATAGCCCCTTTCTCTATTTTCACTATTTTTGGGGTGAAACATGTTTAAACATTTTATACTATCATTTACTTGTGATTCAATTATAACATCATTCTATCATTTGACTGTAACAAAAAGACACAGTACAATCATTAACAATGATCAAGCCGCCTGTTTAGATTATAGCGCTATAGATCTGACAAACCCATCCCCCCGCATAAATTCAGGGATGATCGATAACAGTAACAACATTTAACAAACTTGCGAGTTAGTCATTAGTCGACACAAGGTTTGGTTGTACAAAGACGCATTGTTACATGTCGGTATCATACTCTATCACCATACAACTTTGAATGTTGTACAAACTATTGTTATCAATTATTTTCAAAAACCTATGTATTCTCACCAACTTTTGTTGACCCAAAATATTTTTAAACTCAACATGTTTCAGGTTATAACATGCTCGAAGATTAGAGTCAATACTTGAAGATGCGTAGTTAGTATTTCCCATTGATGTACAAATTCTGTTAGAACATTGTATGTAATTTACTTAAATCATTTATTGAAACTTATTATTTACCATGAGCTACTGAACAATCATCAATACGTGACATCCCGATGTTTCCGCCATCGGTTGGGGTGTTACAGTTGTAGTGGTTGCACAACTTGTTGAGGAGCCGAACTAGTCATAGCCATGTAATTGATTGGCTGAGATGGTGGACTAGTCTTCTGGGCTGCAACTGACCATGGATCTTGTGTTGTCTGCTGTTGTGGTGCTTGAGTAGGTCTTGGCGTTGTTGGGAAGTTCCACATCTTAACCTGTAAACGTTTAAACACGAAAAGATTAGAAATGTTTTAAAACAGGAAACTCTTTCGTACTATCGAACGTTCGAATGAGAAATATTTTTCTCCTTCGACCGTTTTGATTGATACGAATGTGGACTGATATCACAAAATCTCTTTCGACCGCTTTCTTCTCTCGTTCGACCGTTTTCCTTCTCCTTCGACCGTTTGATCAGTCGAATGTAACACCAACGGGCGAATGAACAAATATAATCAATGAAAGTCTACGTTCGACCACTAAAACACCTCCTTCGACCACAAAATCTCTCATTCGACCAAATGAACTCACACTTTCGACCACTCTCTCTACGTTCGACCCTTGGTAATTCAAAAACGGTTATTCTTTGAAAATCCGATAATTTTGATCATGTTTATCAAATGTTGATGGATTTTGATGATCTAAATCAGGTTTTGAATCGGAATTGATTTGGAGCAACTTTAATGAAGAGAATTATCCAATTTAACCTTGAAATCAAGTTGTAATCAATCAAAATCTTAACAAATCAGTTTGTTCAATGAAAACAGAAACTTTTTGACCAAAATTGGGTCCAAATCAACTGAGAAACTATTAATTTGTGGTTGTTTGATCCAGAATGGCTCTGATACCACTTTGTATGTGTATGTATGGATCGTATAACAACAAAGAATGATCAAACAAGTTAGTTTTAGGTGCAGAATCCCTAAAACAATCACAAAATAATAGTCAAATAGATCAAAACAAGTAAATCATCATTTCAAAAGCTTTTCATTAATTATAAACTTGATTACACCTTTAGAGATTGATACAAACAGGGTAAGAACGTGAAAAGAGCTAAATAAACTTTCAGAAAGTGGAGGAAATAATATGAAAAAAATTACATTAAAAAATCAAGCTTGACTATATATAAACTGCACATTCGCCCACTTTGTTCGTGCGAATGTGCAGGTTCGACCAAACCAACTGGTCGAACCAAGCTATACATAAACATTAATCACATTCAACCAAAACTTGTTCCTTCGCACCTTCTGATCTTCCTTCGCACCAACTAAAATCTTCCTTCGTACCTACCATTGCTCCTTCGCACCAACGACATTTCACAAAACATGTTTATTGTTCAATCCGAAGCACTAGTCGCACAATTGCATCTACAAAAGTTGACTTAATGACTGTTTGAAGAGTCCATGGTGCTGGATCCTCATCAAACCTCTTATCACCATAATAAGTAGGTTTAGATGAAGTGATAGTCTTTTCAGGTCCAAAGTGGAAGTTGTCAAGGTCAAAGAGTTCAGCAGGATGTGCTGGAATAAGAGTGTGTTTTGACTCATTGAACTTGACATTCAGTGTTTCTTCTACTGTCTTGGTTCTTCAATTAAAAACCTTGTAGGCTTTTCTAGTGGAAGAATAACCAAGAAAGTAACCTGAGTCAACTTTAGCAGCAAACTTTGAAATAGATTCTTTAATGTTTAGAATGAAACATTGACATCCAAAAGCCCTGAAAAGGGAGATAAGGGGCTTTATGCCATGAAGAACTTCATACGCAGTCTTGGAGTGTCTCTTGTTGACAAGGACTCTATTTTGAAGATAACATGCAGTGTTAACTGCTTCAGCCCAGAAATACAATGGTAGGCCTGAATCAGCTAACATAGTTCTTGCTGCTTCAATCAACGTCCTGTTCTTCCTTTCTACCACACCATTTTGTTCAGGAGTTCTGGGAACACTGAATTGTCTAATAATCCTTTTAAACAAATAGAATTCATCCAGAGTTTTGTTCCTGAACCCTGTCCCATTATCACTTCTAATGGCTTTGACAGATAGAGAATATTGTTTCTCTACTTGTAGAATGAAGAACTTGATGATTTCAGCTGCTTCATCCTTGGAGAATAAGAAGAATACCCATGTGAATCTTGAATAGTCATCAATGATGACCAAGCAGTACTTCTTCTTAGCAAGGCTCATGATTTTTACTGGCCCAAATAAGTCCATATGGAGTAGTTGAAGATATGCAGTTGTTTTTGATTCTTCAATAGACTTATAGGAGGACTTATGCTGCTTTTCCTTTAAACAGGATGCACAGTGTTCTTGACACTAGTATACTTTCAAGGGTAGACCTCTGACCAAGCCCATTTTTGTGACTTTATTTATGGTTTTAAAGTTCACATGGCCAAGTCTCCTGTGCCAGAGATCAGTCTCTGAAGTTGATGCCTTTGAGAAGAAACAGGCAGTGTTGTTCAGTACTTTGTCTTTTTTAATGTCCACTGCATAGACATTGCCACATATTTTGGCTATCAACAAAGTATGATCTTCAATGATCTTCTCTATAAATTCTGGCCTTCTGGTGATATGATCTTGCATGCTGTCTTTGTGAAAAAGGAAGAATATCCTTTATCACACATTTGTGACACACTCAGCAAGTTGTACTCAAGGTTTTCAACAAGATTGACCTTGTCATACTGTATTTTTTCAGAAGAGACATTGCCATGTCCTAGCACATATCCCTTGGTATTGTTCCCAAAGGATACAGATCCTTTTCTTTGACTGATAAAGTTGTTTATCAGGTATCTGCATCTTGTCATGTGCATTGAGCCTCCACTATCAACATACCAAATGTTATTTAAGCCTTTGGAGACCCTCTGCACAAAGTAGTAAATTAGTTAGATTTTGGTACCCAAGCCAGTTTGGCTTTGGGTTTGCTCTTGAGAACATTAACAGTTTGTTCTTGACCAGGTTGAGGAATCCATCTCTTTTTGGCAATGGATTTTTCATTAAGAGCAATGGTGGTATCCTTTTGAGGACCACCATCAACCTTGGTCATCAGTAGTTGACCATATACATGAGATCTTTAATCTCAGCAGTTTGTGAAACTGCTGATGATGTAGGTCTAACTACTAAAAGAGAATTTTGAGAAAAAGATTTTTGTTGAGATTTCATCTTTTTCTGAGAAAAGGTGTTTGTTGGTTGTTGTTTCTTGGGAGAAAAAGTCTCTTGAAAATCATTTTTGATTTGTTTTCCCACAACCAGTTGTGAAATTTTCTTGTTGTACTGAATTCCTTTTCTATATCTACAAAATTCTGTCTTGTGGTTAAGCAAACCACAGATTTCACATTCTTTTGCCTTTTCTTTTTTATTTGAAAGCAAATTTCTGACTGTTTTGATTTGTTTTAGGTTCTCAACTCCTGATGTAGATGAAACTACTGATGGCTTAAAGTCAGATTTTATTAGTACTTCTGAAGAACTTTCTTTGTGAGTTTTTAGAAAGTTTTCATGAAAAGATGTGCATTCTGATACTTCTTCTGTATGTGCTAAAGGATCGACAAATCTACAAAGATATGATCAAACAAGTTTGATTTAGGTGCGAAAACCCTAAACCAATCACAAAATGATAATCAATCAGATCAAAACAAACAAATCATCATTCAAAGCTTTTCTCATTAATAATCAAAACTCAATTACACGTTAATTTGATCAAAACATGAAAGACACAACGTGAATTAAGCTTAACAAAACAGTAGAGAGACACACAGAACTTGGAGGGAATAATAATGACTAAAACTACATTCAAAAATCAGCTTGACCTATTTATAGGCTGCACGTTCGCCCACCTTGAAGGTACGAACGTGCACATTCGACCAAACAGCCTGGTCGAATGAAACAATACATAACTAACAAAATCTTCCTTCGCCTCCTGTCACTCCTTCGTATAATCTTCTTCCTTCGCACCCTTGAAAACATTCCTTCGCCCACATAAAACCTCCTTCGCCCACTCGACAAAACTTATTAACATATGTTTATTGTAAATCCAAAGCATTAGTCGCATAAATGCATCTACAAACTCCCCCTTGACTATTGCTTGGATTGTTTAACTCTTCGTTCCTCATCCATTCTTTTGTTCATCAGCTTGATCGTCAAAAGTTTCTTCTATTCCAATGTCATCACCTTCTCAAACACTTGCTTCGGCTTTTTCTTTTTCTCTTCAGAAATCTCTTGAACTTTCACAAACTTGCCGAGCTTTTTGTCATAGTCGCATCCGGCATTGATATCATGAGCAAAACACAGAAATACCACTCGCTGGTATTTACTAGCCTGTTCAGCATCCTTAACATCGCTAAAAATAGGATTGTAATACAACATTATGATGTCCTCATGTGAGCAATTTACTAACCACATAGGATCAAAAATGTGTATTTTCTTGAAACTCTTATCTCCATCTTTCAAAACAATAACAGCTTCTGCAATCTTCCAGTCGTAGTACCACCAGATAAAGTCTTTGGCGAAATGTTGAGGAATCTGCAGCAATGGAATGTGCCTCAACACTTTTGGTGGTTTGTAATTTAATGTCACCTTGGGCAAACCAGTTATATCGTCAATAGTCTTCTTGTGAACAATCCTTTTTGGATATTGAGGTTCAAAGAGGTTCCACTTCGTCCTGCTCTCCCTAGCCATCTTCTCAGCAAAGTATGCAATCTGACCATTTGTCGTTCCAGTCATCTTGTGTCGACAAATAACACGAATTACCCAATATGGGAGAGTCTTCAAATCATGGAATCTATCAAAGTATAGGATCCCCTTCTCCCACTTCACTGCTACACATTTCAGTTGTTTTATAAACTTCCATCCCAACGCTTTTCCTTTGAACATGTCGTTGTGGAATTTATAAAAGCTACCCTGAATCTCAGGTTTAGGACGATTCGCCTCTTTCTCTTTTAACTCCCTCAATAACTCTTTCAAGCTATCGGATTGTCTGATAAATGGTTTCTCATGCCCTCTGAAAATCTCATCAACAAACATATCACTTTTCTCTCTTGCACGTCTCTCGGCTTCCTTTAACAACTCATCAGTGAAAGCAGTAAATCCAGAATTCTTGTCTCTTTTGAAATATTCTGGATACTCTTCACTCGTCACATCCTCAACTTCTATGTCTTCGAAACCTGGTATATCACGATCATCCGAATGATCTCCAGCTTCCTTTTCAGTTAGATCAGGAATCTGGTTATCAGCTAACAATTCTTCAACAGTTTTGCCAACCTGTTTCCAGACCTTCAAAGATCTCTTTTGCCATCGCCGCCGAGACTTCACCGTCTTCCAAATCTGGATCATCATACTCCAATTCAAACACCCTGTCACGGGATTCAAAGATCTCAGAAAATCTTCTAGTCATGTCAATCGTCCAGACTCTATCAGTCAGCATCTGGCGATACATTTGTTTGTCTTCTTCTGACATAGACTTTAGCTTTTCGTTCCAAAAGATCGTATCATCATCTACTGATCCTCCAGGGGCTTTCGAACTAGATTCTTCACCTTTTCCAGATTCTCTCTTCTCATACTTGTATCTGTCTGTATCATCATCATCATTGTCATCATCATCATTGGATGCAGAACTGTTATCATCACCAGATCCATCATCTGAACCATCATCATCATCATCTTTCTTCTTTTTAGGAGCTTTGCCAGAATCTTCATCAAGATCTTCATCATCCTCCTCATCATCATCATCTGATAGTTCAAAATCAACTTGCTCCTCTTCTAACTCTTTATCTTCTTCACCTTCTTTCAGCTGAGGAGCTCGAGAGTATAAATCCTTGATCAGATTATCCATGTTTTTGTTACTCTCTTTCAGCTTCTTGTTTTCATCTTTCAAAGCTATAATATGTGACACCCCGCATTTTCAGGTTAATACTTTTACTGAACTCTAGTTAACTTACATGTTCATACATGGCTAGATACTTAACTAGGGTTAGTTAAGTAGGTTTAACATATGTTAGAAGATGTTAACATATGTTATAAGTAGGAAAATCCTTGTTAAACACACACATGAGTCCTGTATCCCAAACGTTGGTGAATTATGTGACATACATAGCAATAATATATACAATTGAATTATGGTGAACATGAAGTACGTGCTTATGTGAATTACGTGTTTTTGTGAATGATCGCCTAACTGAAAGGTAATGCGTAGATTATGCAAATTACGTGCACAACATGAGTAATATGCTATGTAATAATAAAAACAATGGTTTTTATACAATTTAGAATGGTTAATAATATTGGGTCCGGTATTGGGCTAGAACATGGTTAACGGGTCAAGTTAATGGACTAGAAGGGCCCTAATACCAATTGCTTGGGGAACAAGCAAAGCCCTCTTATAATTAGGAGGCAAGGAAAAGATAAAACCCTACCCCTTTCCCTTCCCCTTGCGCCGTGCGAACCACCCCCACCCCCTTCTCTCTTTGTTTTCAAGCAATCAAGTAACCCTTCACCTAATCAAGCTAGTTCGGGTTTGATTTCAAGGCTCTAGGGAGTTTAATCCTTCGCAAGGTATACGTTCTTATGATTTTTGATGAATTATAATGATTGAAAAACTTTAAAAACCCTAAAAATAATGGATATAGAATCGCATGCATGTATGTATAGGGATTCTTGAACATTCTTGATGATTTGATGATGATTTGATGATAATTGTTATTAGTAACCATGATTAGGGTTTTCACATGATAACATATGTGTTTTGCTATGATTAATATGGTGTTTAATCAGTACTATAGGTGTTATACATGTATTAGGGATGTTTATGAAGAATTAGGGTTTGTAGATTACTTGGGATGCAAGTTTAAGATTCTGGCAGATTCGGTTGAACGTTTTGTAGGGGCTGTAATGGGTTGGTAAATCGATTGTTTTGATGATTTCTTTGCATTATTGTAATGTACAAGGTCTTAGCTTTTCATAATGGGCAAAACCATCGAATTTGGACATCGTTTGAGTCGTTTTTGGAATTTTAATTGATTAGGGGTCATATCAGATTTTCGGATTTGTAAAATGGGCTAACTTTAAATGGTCATAACTTGAGATTTACAAGGAGTTAGGTTATTAAATTTTTACAGTAGGTCAATACTGGAAACATAGAGCTTTTCCAAGTGGATTCATCGCGTTTGGATGAATACACAATTTTTGATAATTTTTCAACTAAACTGACATGTTGAGGAAATTTTCTGGACATAGCTGTGTTGTACGAATTTTCATAATTTTTGTGTTTGGAATTAAGACAAAACAAAAATAATTATTGTCGAGTGAATCCCAAATAAAATTCAGTAAAAATTTGGGACTCTAATTCATTCGTTAAGTATTTTAAATAAGTTGTTTTTCACAGCGCACAATCTGACCTAAAAACGCAGATTGTGTACGGGGTCTTTAAGTGAGTATTTGGAGTTCTATGTGGTATGTAATTGACATGTACTTGTGTGGAAACTTGTATGAGATGTATTTGATGTATTAAACTGATAATAATTGCTATGATCACCAACGGGATACGTAGGACATACTTGATCATGTAGAGTCATTAGGTGTCACTACACGGTTTTGAACTTTTAAAAGTCTTGGATAAACGAGTTACATGGTGTGTTGGTTACGCACGTATACTCACCTAGTGACATTTGTAATAGGGAGTCGGTAGCACGTTACTATTCGTGGAATTTGGATTTTCACTTGCGACCTAAGGTGAGTTTCACTACTCTTTTTCTCAAAAGCATGCGTCTCAGGTATGAGACACTTTACTTAACATTCTCTAGTCCGGTTTGGGACTACTTACACATCCCGGGTTGGGATGCCATAGATCCTTGTGAGGGTCGGATTACTTTGCTAGTTCGCAATTGTGTCCTTGATAAACTAAACCATCTCTATCATCTGTAAGTCCTCACGTACCAAATGAGTTGCCAGGGTTGGCAAGCGGGTTATTAGTTGATAGCGCTATTAGGTCTTACAAACCTCACACCGGCTCGGGGAGCGCGGGGGTGAACCATAACTTAACGAAACTTTATCATTGTGGATAGACAATGATGTCAGGCATGCGGCACACTTATGTGGCTACAAGTACATAGCAGTTCGGTATATTCGGTTAGTTATCATGAATGGGTTAGCTACCCTTGACATGCGATGAATTAGTGGTTACACGGTGCGGGGCACCAACACAACTTACTTACTTACGTGGTTTTGGAAACCAGCACATTTGCATATTAAATTACTTTACCTTGTGAACTCACCAGCTTTATGCTGACACACGATTTACATGCTTTTGCAGGTAGTTAGCTTCCGGTGCCAGGATCAGAAAGCACTGTACACTTCACTGCATTTGGGCTCTCAGGCATACACATAAATTATATATTATGCTTTCGTATGGTTTTAATTTGGGCGCATTGTTTTGCGCATAGTTTTTAAAAAGGTTTAAATTTGGTTTACGCTTCCGCAGCTTAACTAAACTTGGTTCTCGAAAACAAACTAAATGGTTTGGGCATTTAGAGTTCGTTCCTGTGACTTATGGCTATGGGATCCTGGTTTGTCATGCGCCTCGCGGTATAAACCCCGCAGTGGAAATTTGAGGGTGTGACATAATACGTCTGGTGTTTCTCTGCTCATGTTTCAATTTTCTTATCAGCAGATTTAACCACATTTTTCTCAACTTTCTTAACTACATTCTTTTCAACATTTTTATCAACAGACTGCTCAACTTTCTTAGCAATATTCTTTGCTGGTTGATTCTTTCTGTGAGCATTCGCCATAGGATGGACAATCTGAGATGGTAAGACTGGTTCAGTTGTGATGATATGATTTTCATCAGGAATATCACTCTATTTCTCAACAACCGTCTCAGACTGTTCATTTTCTTCATCAGAATCATCTGCAGCTACCACACCTTCATTGTTTCTCAAAACAGGTCTCACATCAAAATACGGGTCTCCGACACTGGATGTGTTGGACTCGTTATCTGATGTGGAGTCAGATTTGACTAGGTTCTCCGGTGCTATCGCATGTAAATTATGATTTTCAAACAACACCGGAGATGGGACAGCTTTGTAGTTTGCACTACTCGACTGTTAAGGTTCTTCGATGATGTGGTCAACTACATAAGTAATATGCTTATAGCTCTCTAACTTTTTATTCACTTTTTCAGCGAAGCACTTGATGGTTGCCATTACTAACTTTGTGTTTTCCATTTCATTTATATAGTTGTTAATGGCAAGTTGCTTTAAAGACAAAGTCTTTTTCAATTTAGAAACATCCTTTTTGTAACCATCAAGTACTTTGTTAAATTCTTTTGCTTCCTTTTGATAAGTTTGACAATTTATTTTAGCACTCTCAAGTTGTACCTTGAGTTGCTTATTTTCTTCAGTCAAACTATCAAAAACAGAACATTTATCACAAACATGAGATTTAGATTGAGATTCAGTACTTACCGGTTTAGGTGGTTCTATCATTGCCATCAGTGCGAAATGAGCTTCCTTCCCTGCAAAGAATTTTGAATAATCAATCTTTGTGCAGGCATCATCCACCATGCACGACTTGCGGGTCATTAGGAAATCTGCTTCAGCTAGCAACTGATCGATGTCATCGTCTAGTGAGTTCACACTAGCTTCCGAGTCAGAATCACTTTCCATGTCCGAGTAAGCTGAATCATATTGCTCTCCAACATCGGTGACAGAATCAAGAATGATTCCAGACTTCTTGTCTTCACACTCATCATTCACATCCTCATTCAACTCTTCTATTTTCAACTCCGTCAATTTTTCTGTCACAACATTTTCTTCAATCTCCACATGTTCATCCAAACTCATCTTTTGTGCCACACAAGCCACATTTCCTGCAGTAATCTCTTCCACTCCTAATTGCATACCCGTCCAATCAAAACCTTCATCTTTTTGAATCACAAGTGCTTGGTTTTGGTTTTCAGTTTGGGTTTGGGTTTGAGTGTTAGGTGTAGAGATGGGAACAATGGTTCGGTTTGGATTCTGTTGTGGTTGGTTTTGAGATGTGGATTGTCTAGTATTGGTATTTTGTTGTGTGTTTTGACGATTTTGATAGTTGTTTTGAGGTTGAAAGCTAGAAATGTTGGGACTGTTGTATGATACCTGATTCTGGTTTTGGTTTTGTCGATTTTGGTAGCTTGAATTGAACGGATTTTGATTACCTTGCTGAGCCGGCTGTGTACACTCTCTCTTGAAATGACCCTTCTCACCACAATTAAAACATGTGACCTTGGCTTTGTTAAAGCCATAAGTGGTGCTTGGAGAAGTCGAAAGGTCAGTTCTCCCGGTTTTCTGAATAAAATCAGTGGCTCTTCTCATGATGCTAGCAAACGCCCACTGTATATCCATAAGCTCCATTTCCTCTTTATCGATTTGTGCATAGTCCTCATTGGTTAGATTGTTGTTTCCAATCTGACTAGCAACTAAACCGTTGTATGATGCAACCATAGCAGATACTAATGCTACATGCTGTTGAGCAATCTCAACAGTAACATTGTTAAGGTTAGAAGTCTCTAACACAATCGGATTTTGGTTTGATTGTGTTTGAGTGATCTGCATTTGGTTCATGTGAGGATTATATGGTTGTTGTTGAGGTTGACTGGCAGTGTAACAGGCAGCTTGTTGCATAGGTGAAAAAGATGGGATGAAATTAGGTGTTTGATAAGATTGTGGTGTATATGATGAAGTTTGGGCAAGATAGTTGATTGGTGCTTTGGTGGGTTCAAAAACATTAGATACACAAGCAATATGAGGTGCCACACTTGAAGTAGAGCTAGAAGTAGAAAGAGAAGTAGATGTACCACTCACATACAACTCTGGGTTCTGTGGAATCTGTGCTCTTTTTGCTTTCCTCTTCTCCTCCATTTCTTTGTTCTCCAGTTTTTGTATGAACTCATTGATAGTCCAATACTGGTATGCATCTTTTTCTTTCAACACTTCAATGTGTTGGTTCCAGTATGGTGGTAAAGCATCAGCAAATTTATCCACTAGTTCTGACATAGGTATGCAAATCTCGTAGCTCGAGAGCTCTGTGAACAAGTGGCAATACCTTGGAACCAATTCTTTTAAAGTCTCGTTACCCATGTAACTAAAGTTCTCAAACTCTTTACGAAGCTCTTCCATTCTCAGCTTCCTAGTCTTCTCGTTACCATCATGTCTGTTTTTCAGCATATCCCACAACTGTTTTGAAGTAGTACACGATCTGAACTGATGCAGCAAGTCAGTGTTGATCGCCTGAGATAATTGAGAAAACGCCTTTTTCTCAATCGCAAACTTCTTCTTCTCATCATCAGCCAAGTTCTCCAACGGTATGGGTTCACCAGTGTTCTCTAGAATAGGAGCAACATAACCTTTCACTATCATCTGCCATGCCTCTGCTCCCTCTAAGCCTTGTCCCTCCACTTGTATCTTGAACTTTCTCTTCCATGTGTTATATTCAATCATATCCATGAGCTTTGGTGGACGCTTTCCACTGCCTGATGATAGATCATGAATGAGTGTAGATATGGCATTGGTCGTCTGTGAGTGAACTACAGTTGCTGCTACTCCCCAATAATCGCCAATTGGTTGTTGTAATGGTTGCACAACTTGCTGAGGAGTAGAACTAGTCATAGCCATGTAATTGATTGGCTGAGATGGTGAACTAGTCTTCTAGGCTGCAACTGTCCATGGATCTCTGGTTGTCTGCTGCTGTGGTGCTAGATTAGGTCTTGGCGTAGTTGGAAAGTTCCACATCTTAACCTGTAAATGTTCAAACATGAAAAGATTAGAAAAATTTTAAAACAGGTTTTTCCTTCGCACTATCGTATGGTCGAATGAGGAAAATTCTTCTCCTTCGACCGTTTGGAAAGGTACGAATGTGGACTATGACAACACACAAAATCTTTCGACCGTTTGTTCTCTCTTTCGACCGTTTATTCCCTCCTTCGACCGTTCGATCAGTCGAATGAAACTCTGATGGTCGAATGTACAACAATAAACTATGAAACTCTACGTTCGACCACAAAATCAACACCTTCGACCAAAAAATCACTCGTTCAACCAAAATACTTCACACCTTCGACCGTTCTCTCTAGGTTCGACCCCTGCTATTTCAAAAATGGTTATTCTTTGAAAATCAGTTAATTTTGATCATGTTTATCAAATGTTGATAGATTTTGATGATTTTAATCAGGTTTTGAATCGGAATTGATTTGGAACAAGTTTATCAAAGAGAATTATCCATTTTAACCATGAAAACAAGTTGTAATCAATCAAAAACTCATCAAATCAGTCTGTTCTATGAAAACAGAAACTTTTTTACCAAAATTGGGTCCAAATCAACTGAGGAACTATCAATTTGTGGTTGTTTGATCCATAATGGCTCTGATACCACTTTGTATGTGCTAAAGGATCGACAAATCTACAAAGATATGATCAAACAAGTTTGATTTAGGTGCGGAAACCCTAAACCAATCATAAAATGATAATCAATCAGATCAAAACAAATAAATCATCATTCAAAGCTTTTCTCATTAATAATCAAAACTCAATTACACGTTAATTTGATCAAAACATGAAAGACACAACGTGATATAAGCTTAACAAAACACTAGAGAGACACACAGAACTTGGAGGGAATAATAATGACTAAAACTACATTCAAAAATCAGCTTGACCTATTTATAGGCTGCACGTTCGCCCACCATGAAGGTACGAACGAGCACATTCGACCAAACAGCCTGGTCGAATGAAGCAATACATAACTAACAAAATCTTCCTTCGCCTCCTGTCACTCCTTCGTATAATCTTCTTCCTTCGCACCCTTGAAAACATTCCTTCGCCCACATAAAACCTCCTTCGCCCACTCGACAAAACTTATTAACATATTTTTATTGTAAATCCAAAGCATTAGTCGCATAAATGCATCTACAAACTCCCCCTTGACTATTGCTTGGATTGTTTAACTCTTCGTTCCTCATCCATTCTTTTGTTCATCAGCTTGATCCTCAAAAGTTTCTTCTGTTCCAATGTCATCACCTTCTCAAACACTTGCTTCGGCTTTTTCTTTTTCTCTTCAGAAATCTCTTGAACTTTCACAAACTTGCCGAGCTTTTTGTCATAGTCGCATCCGGCATTGATATCATGAGCAAAACACAGAAATACCACTCGCTGGTATTTACTAGCCTGTTCAGCATCCTTAACATCGCTAAAAATAGGATTGTAATACAACATTATGATGTCCTCATGTGAGCAATTTACTAACCACATAGGATCAAAAATGTGTATTTTCTTGAAACTCTTATCTCCATCTTTCAAAACAATAACAGCTTCTGCAATCTTCCAGTCGTAGTACCACCAGATAAAGTCTTTGGCGAAATGTTGAGGAATCTGCAGCAATGGAATGTGCCTCAACATTTTTGGTGGTTTGTACTTTAAAGTCACCTTGGGCAAACCAGTTATATCGTCAATAGTCTTCTTGTGAACAATCCTTTTTGGATATTGAGGTTCAAAGAGGTTCCACTTCGTCCTGCTCTCCCTAGCCATTTTCTCAGCAAAGTATGCAATCTGACCATTTGTCGTTCCAGTCATCTTGTGTCGACAAATATCACGAATTGCCCAATATGGGAGAGTCTTCAAATCATGGAATCTATCAAAGTATAGGATCCCCTTCTCCCACTTCACTGCTACACATTTCAGTTGCTTTATAAACTTCCATCCCAACGCTTTTCCTTTGAACATGTCGTTGTGGAATTTATAAAAGCTACCCTGAATCTCAGGTTTAGGACGATTCGCCTCTTTCTCTTTTAACTCCCTCAATAACTCTTTCAAGCTATCAGATTGTCTGATAAATGGTTTCTCATGCCCTCTGAAAATCTCATCAACAAACATATCACTTTTCTCTCTTGCACGTCTCTCGGCTTCCTTTAACAACTCATCAGTGAAAGCAGTAAATCCAGAATTCTTGTCTCTTTTGAAATATTCTGGATACTTTTCACTCGTCACATCCTCAACATCTATGTCTTCGAAACCAGGTATATCACGATCATCTGAATGATCTCCAGCTTCCTTTTCAGTTAGATCAGGAATCTGGTTATCTGCTAACAATTTTTCAACAGTTTTGCCAACCTGTTTCCAGACCTTCAAAGATCTCTTTTGCCATCGCCGCCGAGACTTCACCATCTTCCAAATCTGGATCATCATACTCCAATTCAAACACCCTGTCACGGGATTCAAAGATCTCAGAAAATCTTCTAGTCATGTCAATCGTCCAGACTCTATCAGTCAGCATCTGGCGATACATTTGTTTCTCTTCTTCTGACATAGACTTCAGCTTTTCGTTCCAAAAGATCGTATCATCATCTACTGATCCTCCAGGGGCTTTCGAACTAGATTCTTCACCTTTTCCAGATTCTCTCTTCTCATACTTGTATCTGTCTGTATCATCATCCTCATTGTCATCATCATCATTGGATGCAGAACTGTTATCATCACCAGATCCATCATCTGAACCATCATCATCATCATCTTTCTTCTTTTTAGGAGCTTTGCCAGAATCTTCATCAAGATCTTCATCATCCTCCTCATCATCATCTGATAGTTCAAAATCAACTTGCTCCTCTTCTAACTCTTTATCTTCTTCACATTCTTTCAGCTGAGGAGCTCGAGTGTTTAAATCCTTGATCAGATTATCCATGTTTTTGTTACTCTCTTTCAGCTTCTTGTTTTCATCTTTCAAAGCTATAATACGTCTGGTGTTTCTCTGCTCATGTTTCAATTTTCTTATCAGCAGATTTAACCACATTTTTCTCAACTTTCTTAACTACATTCTTTTCAACATTTTTATCAACAGACTGCTCAACTTTCTTAGCAATATTCTTTGCTGGTTGATTCTTTCTGTGAGCATTAGCCATGGGATGGACAATCTGAGATGGTGAGACTGGTTCAGTTGTGATGATATGAAGATACGAGCGTGCACATTCGACCAAACAGCCTGGTCGAATGAAGTAATACATAACTAACAAAATCTTCCTTCGCCTCCTGTCACTCCTTCATATAATCTTCTTCCTTCGCACCCTTGAAAACATTCCTTCACCCACATAAAACCTCCTTCGCCCACTCGACAAAACTTATTAACATATGTTTATTGTAAATCCAAAGCATTAGTCGCATAAATGCATCTACATCTTCTTTAGTACTTGTTGAATCCTTCTTTAGTACTTTAGTCTTCTTTCTTCAGTAGTTCTATACTTAGAATATTTGCAGAAGTATGAATTAGACTGAGGTTTATAAAAGTGGTTTCCTCAATCCTTTTTGTCCTAACAGTATTGAAAATAAGGGATATCGGTGTTATAACCCTAAAACTCGTCATATGCATACTACTCTTAATTGTGACTTCTTGAAAACCGAGTTTTTCTATACCACACAACACAACAGTGAGGGGGAGAAGGATTATGCTGACACACTGAGTTGGTTAAACCGGTTTCCCTCGTCACCAGAAAGTAATAACAATACTCAAAACGAGCCACCATACGCGTCCACTACGCCCAAGGACAGTGCCACTAACCATGATCCTCCTAATCCAATCACCGAGGCAAGTAATTCTCAAATTAATGAAGAAACCCAAATTAATATTGAAACACATGATGATATTCAGCTTAATAAATCTTATGCTAACATCTTTGACAATCTTGAGTGTCCTATAGAACAAAATACGCAGGGAAAGGTAATCCAGGAAAAATCAACTATTCAAGAAGAACCAATACAAGAAGAGACAAGCGGGAGGTATGAACTTCCACCCAGGACTAATAGAGGAGTTCCTCCAAAACGTTATTCTCCAAGTAAGGAAACCAGGACCTCTAGATACCCCATAGCGAATATTGCCAACGGAAACTTATCTACAGAAGCCAAAGCCTTTTCTTCCGCTCTTTATAATGAGGAACTTCCAAACACTGTGGAGCAAGCCTTAAAGTCAAAAAACTTGAAAGATGCAATGCAAACAGAAATGGAAGCCCTTGTGAGGAATAATACATGGGAAAAATGTACCATTCCTCCAGGGAAGAAGTCAGTCGGCTGCCGTTGGGTTTTCACTATCAAACACAAACCAGATGGCACAATTGAAAGATATAAGGCGCGATTAGTTGCAAAAGGATATACCCTAACTTATGGAATTGAATACTCGGAGACCTTTTCCCCGGTAGCTAAAATTGATACTATTCGTGTTCTTTTTTCTGTTGTCGCTAATGAAGGATGGCCTCTTCACCAATTCGATGTGAAGAATGCCTTCCTCCATGGAGAGTTAAAAGAAGAAGTGTACATGGATGCCCCTCCAGGATTCGCAAGAGACTTCAAGAACCAGGAAGTTTGTCGATTGAAAAAAACCCTCTATGGGCTTAAACAATCCCCATGTGCCTGGTTCGGTAGATTCACCCTAGCCATGAAAGGATATGGCTTTCGACAAAGCAACTCCGATCACACAGTGTTTCTAAAAAAAAGAGGTAAACTTATAAATTGTTTAATCATTTATGTTGATGACATGATCATTTTAGGAAATGATGAGGAAGAAATAAAACTATTAAAGACAAATTTGTTCAAAGAGTTCGAGATAAAAGATCTTGGAAGACTCAAGTACTTTCTCGGGATTGAGGTTTTACGATCTAAGCAAGGAATTTTTATATGTCAAAAAAATATATTCTCGATCTTCTAACCGAAATAGGAATGCTAGATTGCAAGCCCGCTGATACTCCAATGATTCCTAACCAAAAACTTTACAATGAAAAGGGAGCAGAGTTAGCAGAAAAATAAAGATATCAACAGTTAGTGGGGATACTAATATACCTTTCTCATACTCGTCCTGATATTGCCTATTCAGTGGGGGTGGTTAGTCAGTTTATGCACCAACCTCAAGTTGCTCATATGAACGCAGTATGGAGGATTATTAGATATCTCAAAGGGACTGCAGGACATGGGGTTCTTTTCCAATCCAACAAGCACCTAAAATTTCAAGCATTCACCGATGCAGACGGGGCTGTAGATAAGGGAGATCGAAGGTCCATTTCAGTGTACTTTACTTTAGTACGAGGAAACCTTGTTACCAGGAGGAGCAAGAAGCAAAAAGTTGTTGCCCTATCCAGCGCAGAAGCAGAATTCCGAGGGATTGCATGAGGCCTAGCAGAGGTCCTATGGATATGCAAACTCCTGAGTGAGATCGGATTTCCTCAAAGTGAAGCCAGTATGATCTTGTGTGACAACAAAGCTGCAATACAAATCTCTGAAAATCCTGTCTAATATGACCGAACAAAACATGTAGAAGTTGACAAGTACTTTATCAAAGAGAAACTCGAAGCAGGGATTGTAAAATTACCCTTCGTCAATTCCAAGGACCAGTTAGCAGATATATTGACCAAAGCCGTCAACGGGAGAATCTTTAACCATTGCCTAAGCATGCTGAACATTGGAAATCCTACTATTCAGCTTGAGGGGGTGTTAGAAAATATTGATTTAGAGGATCAGAATAAGCTCATCATCTCCTTCCTTTCTTAGCCCACAATCAAGAAGGAAAGAAGTCGTTAGGCTCTTTCCCGTGATAAAGCAATTTCCTTGATTAGCATGGTGTATTCTTCTATTTAAAGGGACATGTATTGATCTAAAAATTATCATAAAAAACAAAAGATACAGAAATGAATATCAATAAAAGTTTTTTCAGTTTTCAATTCTCTTCACTACAGGCTACCCTCATGTCCCATCTGTCCACTGAGTTCGCCATGAAAGACCTCGACCCTCTCACCTTCTTTCTTGGTCTTTCTGTTAAGCGAGACAAAAATAGCATGTTCCTATCACAATAGGCATACGCACAGGAAATCATTGAACGAACAGGCATGTCATCTTGTAACTCTGCACACACACATGTTGATACCTACTCAAAGCATTGTTCTGATGCTGGTACTGATTTCCATGACCCGACCTTGTACCGTAGCCTCGCAGGTGCACTTCAGTATCTGACCTTCACCCAGCAAGACATTAGCTATGCGATCCAACAAATTTGCATCCATATGCATGCGCTTAAAACTGACCATTGGAACACCCTCGTAAGAATTATACGATAAATTCTAGGAACCATCAGTTTCGGCCACACACTAGGACCCTCTCAGGCCCCACATTTAATTGCCTATACCGATGCTGATTGGGCAGGTTGTCCAGACACGCGCCGTTCAACCAGTGGATTTATATTTATTCTGGTGATAATCTTATCTCTTGATCTTCCAAACGGCAGGTGACGATTTCTCATTCCAGTGCAGAGGCTGAATACCGTGGCGTTGCCAACGTCGTTGCTGAGGTTTGTTGGTTAAGAAATTTTCTTCTTGAGCTCCAGCACCCCTTGTCCAGTGCAACACTTGTCTACTGCGATAACGTCAGTGCTATTTATCTCTCAGCTATTCCGGTACAACATCAAAGAACAAAACACATAGAGCTAGACATACACTTTGTTCGTGAAAAAGTTCAAAAAGGTCAAGTTCGTGTTCTTCATGTCCTCTCTCGTTATCAGATTGCTAACAGCTTCACAAAAGGCTTGCCACGTGTATGGGTGAGCATAAGTCAAGAACCGACCCAACCCGCCTTATAACCGACCCGACCCGAAAACCGAGTACCCTACAAAATCATACCCGATATCCAGACCTAGAACAAATGTCGGTCTTCGGTCCTGGTCCCGACGGTTCCACGGTTCCCACCTCAACAGACCCGAAACCGATTAGCAGCCTTCAAATTTATCAAATCCATGGCCATTTCTTCCGATTTCTCTAGGATTCTTACAAGTAAACTGTTGCTTGAATACTTGATGGTCGTTTCTTTTGGTTTATTGTTCTAAGTAGAATTTGTTTACTTTTAATTAGTGGGTGAAAAGATTGGAGAAGAAAAGGATTTAAAGAAGGATCTAATCTGAGGATAGAGAAATAGATTGGGAAATGGATAGGATGGATATTAATATTATTATAACATAAATGGAGAACTATGTGTACGGGTTGGTGAATTTACAGAAGAACCATGTTTTTCTGATGAAGATGATATTACTACATTTTGGTTAACATTTCCACGGTATTTAGATTTTAAATCGGTCCAACAAGTTCCACTCATTTTTTTGGTGTCCCGGAACCGAAACCGACCCGAACCCGACTTTGACTATAAATTCAGAACCGACCATTAACCTAGGTACTACAGGTCGGGTCGGTTTCGGTGTCAAATCGGTTCGGTCTCGGTTATTTTTCGGTTCCACCCTATTTATGCTCACCCCTAGCCACGTGTGTTGTTTGAATACTTTCCATCCAGTCTAAGCCTTCGCTCTCCTCGGGCTTCGACTGCGAGGATGTAATAGATAATATAATTATAGCAATAATTTTGTAACTACAATATATTAATAATCAAATTGATTTAAATAGTTGTGTTTTCATTTTTCTATTTTGGCCACTTTTTTTTTGCTTTTTTTTTTGTTAACTTTTTTTTTTCCATTTTGACCACCAAATTTTTTGTTAAGTTTTTTTTCCTCATTTTGGCCACACAATGTTTTTTCTCTTTTTGTTTAAGTTTTTTTTTTCCCGTTTGGCCATCAACTATTTTATTAAGTCTTTTTTTCCATTTTGGCCCCCGACATAATGCATTTTTTACCCGATTTCGCAGGGGTTCGGTTTCTGTTCGTTTATTATCTATATATTTAACGACCACGAAATGAATAGTTGCTTCGCTCTAACGTACACAGCCGGCCACCGACCACATGTACCGTGCGCCACCTCCACCATGTGCCGCGGACCACGGGAGATTCCCGGTATTCTCCGCGTAGCCGCTGCCACTTTTGTATTTTCTCATTGTCCAAGGTTAGTCTTTATGCCTTTGTCAGTTACCAAAATCCACACTAACACGTCATGTGAAAAACACGCAACGCGCGTATTAATACACCTAGTTATTATAGTATCCATATTGCATTGTAATCCTCCCAAATTGACGGGATTATGCATGTCTATATTATGGTTGTCAAAAGCCATCGCCTCGTCCGTCTAGGCCCATTTTTTAGGCGAGGCAATGCATTTACGCTTTGAGTTAAGGAAATTGCGCTTTAATTCTCCAGGTGATGGTTTGGGCGCAGATTTCAGCTAGATTCCCAAATTCTGGAGTGTTTCCAGCCAAATTCATTAAATTATGGCTAGATTTCAGCCAGATTTATACTTTTATCTAAGGAAACTACTTCTATACACTAATACATCAATATTTTATAACTTTTGATAATAAGTAGATGAAAAATAGTATTATTTTAATATATTTTTACTTTATTTTCTTTGTTAATTTTTTTTTATCTCAAGCCCTCGCTTTTTTTGCGCTTCGCGCCTAGGCCCCATGCGAGGCCTATGCGTCTTGACTTCGCCTAGCGTCTTTGATATCTATGCTCTATATAATAAAATAGCCGATGAGGGAAATGATAAAGTATCCATTCGTTTCAATATTTCTCCCACGTATTTATAATATTATTTTTCTAAGATAAGATTATTGGACCCAAAATACTTACATCAGTATTGAACAGTTCGCTATATCATAATTGATCCAAAATATTATACATTGATAGTAATATTACTTTTCTAAGAAAAATAACAAGTTTCTTCCTAATTCGATTCTAATATTAATAATACCATTTTAACTTCACAATTAATACGATTTATTATTTTCTTAGGTAAAACTTAAATAAAAACACCAGAAATTGTATAAAGACTTATGACTCCATGATTTATACTGAGGAAACATAAGCTTGACCAAGCTCCACTGATTGTTGAGATGGATGTGTTTTGTCTTTAAGTTTTTTTGTAAACTTGTATTCGCCATAAAAGTAAGAAGCAAATCCCCATAGAGATAAAACAAGTGCGACTCCTTTCTCGGCTTGAAAATTTTCTTTGTAAAAAACTACCGCTAATACTTCAATTACTGGAAGAAGAACTGCGATTATTATCCCTGATAGAAGTGATGATGCACAAAAGATCACTCCAATTGCTCCCAAGAAGAAGCATTGCCAAATCAAAGTGCTAGCACATAATATTATGTAATACTTTGTTTCTCCTAATCCGAACCCAGTTGCCTCCACGGGAATCACCTATAAAGAACACAATTCAACTTAAATAAATATATGGTTCCAATGTGTGTATAGTAGTTTAATTATTTAAAAGATAGTAGATTCGATCATGTATAGATCACTTGGACAAAAGAAAATGTCCAAATAATTTCATTAAAATGGATATAACTTCTTATCCACATTGATTAATACACGTATTTATTTAATTTTACCCTTATTACTTTTACACAAAAATATTTGACTTCTATTTATCAAACTTATATTATTCGATTTAATATTTATTTATTTCGACATAATACTTTCTTTTTAGAAAAATGTGGTGTTTTAGATTTTTTGAACATTTATACACAAACATCATCGTACAAACCACCAACCATGATTTTTCGAGATGTGTATTTCTTTTTAACGGCCAACGAATCAATTTCCGAGCACTCTCGGGCACCATTTTGACGAATCAGGTACTCGAGAGTACCCGGGCCACCAATTGCCACCAATTCCCGGGAAAACCCGACTACGCACCCGCCCGAAGGCACGACAATGAAATAATCGGTAAAACCGATCGGGATCAGGACTCGAACCCAAGCCAATGGCCAGGTCATCCCTCATTTCCCCTCCACTAATGTACTCCAAATGTAGCTAGTGGGAATTGAACCCAAGCCTCCTATAAAAAACTTTAGGCCCCTCAACTAACTAGGCTACAAGTGTTGGACTTTCGGGATGTGTATTAGGGGCTATTTGTTTACCCTCTTAATGATTCATTAAGAGGCTGACCTCTTATTCGGACAGAGGCTTGTTGTTTGGTTGCAAAAATATCAACCTCTTAATGAAAACTTTCAGTCTGTATGATACAGACATATACACATGCTGAAAGAAAAATAGACAAGGATACCCTTCTCCTCACCACAAAACAAACCCTACCCATTCTTTCACCTCTCATCACCCAACCATCTGCCCCCACCCCTGTCCTCACCACCTCCGCCGGCCGCCGCCCTCCTCCTCTTCCCTCAGCGCCGCCGTATCCTCCGCCCTCCTCTTCCCTCTTTCCTTCCTCAGCTCGCGTCACCGGGAACCTGGTTAGTTTTTTTTTTTCTATTAAGCATATAATTAATCGATCTATGCTTGTTTATTTTTCTAAAATTTCTTGTGGGATGTTGTTTATTTTTTTGAAATTTCTTGTGGGATGTTGTTTATCGGATGGTGATGGTTGTTAGCGGATGGTTGCTGGGTGGTAGATTACAGTTGTAAAGGGATAATATGGATAATATGGATGGGTTTAGAGATGTCAGTTAGGTTGTTGTAAACTAATAATGGTAGAAGGGGAGGTGTAGAGATGTGAAATGTAAAGGGATAATATGGATGAGTTTAGAGATGTCAGTTAGGTTTTTTTTTTTTTTTTTTTTTTTTGAATTTGTTATTGTTATGCTTGAATTGGTTTGTGTTTTTAGAAATAGGTTGTTCTATGTTGGATAATTGGTATGAAAAAAGATGCATGTTTTGGCTATGTTGTATGTTGATTGTTATTAGTCGATCTATGTTGTTTATTGATACATATTACGGGTTGTTCTATGTTGGATAATTGATAGAAAAAAGATGCATGTTTTGGCTATGTTGTATGTTGATTGTTATTAGTCGATCTATGTTGTTTATTGATACATATTACGGGTTGTTCTATGTTGGATAATTGGTATGAAAAAAGATGCATGTTTTCTTTATGTTGTATGTTGATTGTTACTAGTTGTTATATTAGAAATATTGGATAATTGATATGATTGAGGTGGTTTAAATCCCTTATCATTAGGAACCAATATCCAAAGAAATGGCGAAAAGGATTAAGAACTCTGACCAAACAGATACATTCATTCAGCACATAATAGTTCAGGGAGGTGAAATAGTCATTCTGCACAGTCATTCAAAGATACAGCCAAACAGCTTTTAATGGTTCAACACTTATTAGTTCAGAGCCTCTTACCCATTCAGACCTCTTACTAATTCAGCACTTACTGGTTCAGCACTTGCCAAACAGCCCCTTAGTGTATATATTTGTTTCCTCTTCATAATATGATGTATTACAGATTTAATTTTATAAGAATATATTGAAAGGAAAAAAAAAGATAACTACTCTAATCTAAAAGAATCCTTGGCAACCAGACCTTTTAGTTATATACCTTGGCTTTAGGCTCTTCTTACAATTTTTTATTTAGTTATTATTAGTTGTGTTAAACGAACATAAGTATCTTATTTAGTGGTAACAATTATGAATATAGTGTAGTGAACGCTTTTGTAGTGAACTATCATATGTAATACCTTTTAGAAAAGTATGTGGTTTATATTTTATTGGCAACGTTGCTCTTTTCTAAACACGTATTAGGAATTGAGAAAAAAAGTCAATAAATGTTTGAAAAGTTATTATGGAATTTTAATGATACCTTTATCTTTTAAGTATTATTATTGGTTTCAAAGAGTTTATTCACAAAAAAAGGTTTAAAGCATCAATCACTTGGCCCTACTCATAAAAGACAAAATGTTATTATATATATTCTAAGTTTTAATTGATTTGTAATTAGGTTAAATTTTCGTGTATTATACTGACTAAATAAATGTAATTTTATATAATGAGCATTAGAAAACTCAAATCTTTAAAAATAAACCATATATTTTGAACGGGTTACCCATGACCTCTTGGTCTAGTGGTATGGTGTTCCTCCTTACAAATGTAAGGTTGTGGGTTCAAATCTTTGCAAATACAAGGTAAGATGGAATAAAGGTGTAATAAAAATTTGCCGTAAAAAAAAATATATTTTGAACGGGTTGAACAGACTGATGTGTTACATAAATTTAATAAATATAATGTAGCAGGTTAGTAGATACATTCATGAAGACATGTCTTTTACAAATAATTAACTTTGATATATTATTTAATTTAATATTTTACTTTGTTTTTATTATTATTATTATTATTAAATTAGAAACATGTGTTGTAGAACTCGCTAAGCGCTAGTCGGTCGGTGAGGTACCGAGTAGGAATTAATCGGATTGGATTTATATATATATATATATATATATATATATATATATATATATATATATATATATATTTCCAAATTTATACATATATAATGCTAATTTTATGCATATATGTGTAAATTTAGAAGTTTATGGGCCAAATATAAACTAGTGAATATGAAAGTTGTTAAATATTAAAATACCCAAACTTAAATAACCCTAATCACCTCCATCGTTCACCACATTCCGTTTTTTCCTCCCCAATCCTTCTTTCATCGTAAGAAACCATCAGACGCAACTAGGGAATAGGGAGTTTCATCGATTTTGCTTCTAAATCATGGATTATCATCAGATTCTAAGGTAAGAGCTTGTTTTATTTGATTGATTTGCTCCACTTTTTGATCCGTTGGAATTTATTTTTTACCTTTATTTTGAGTTTTAGGTATGATTAGGAGCAATTTGGTGTGATTAATCGGTGATTAATCGCGACATCGATTAATTGAGTGATTAGCCTAAAATTAATTAGTAAAGTAAGGATTAGCGATTAATCACCTTTTAATCGGTGATTATTCGGGAGTTTTACAACTTTGTTACTAAGAGAAAAACATGGAATATATATATATATATATATATATATATATATATTATAAACCAATATAAGTTTGAACACGTATCATTCACTAGAGTCATCTGGTTTTTTGTTTGCCCGCTTCTTTCTCCTATTTAATTATGGATACTTATATTTTAAGAGTAAAGATCAAAATACAAATACGCTTAACCTACTAAATATGAGAAATCAAGGGGGAATTTTTCTTTTTTTGAATTTTTGTCCTCATCTAAAAATTTAGCGTAATTATGTCATTCGAGTAATTACAGTAGTTTCCACCAAATTAATTACTCTACAACAGTAATTACTTAATTACTCTACACTAATTTTTTATTTATATTTTAGGATTTCAGTAATAAAATACATGTTTATCAATATAGAAAAAAATAAAAAAAATAAAAAAAAAATATTCGCCTTCACTACTCACGTTAAGGGTTATTTGTAGGATAAGAACTATTTTACTTAAAGATATTATTTCTCTTACTTAATAAATGATACTTGTATTCTAATTAAAATTTTGGTTCTTTTTATCTTACTTGATTACAGATAATTATTTTTTAATAAAAGATAGTTATTATATTATTAACCAAATAAATTTAAATAAATGTATATTTTTGTACCTAAAATACTTCACCAAGTTCTAACTAATGTTAGATAAAATACTAAAAATGAAAAATAATTAAAATAATTATTTTAATATTCAAAGACTTGATGTATTTGGAAGTTAAACAATAGTAAAAATACATATGTTAAATAATAATAAAAAATAGGTGGTATTAAAAAAATCAAAATTAAATCCCATTAAAAAAAGTTTTTTCAAAATTTATAAATGTCACGTCGATGTTCATTTTTTAATTACATATGCAACTATATATGTTAACAAATTACTTTATATATTATTCATTTAGAATGTTAGTATAATACACTGATTTTTTCAACAGTGAAATGCATATGTTTTTTTTTTTTAAATAATTCCTTTAACATAACATTTATATATCAACCCTTATATTACACGAAATTGTATCCTAATAGCAAATAAGCAAGAGAAAAGAGAAAAAATTATAATTTAATATTATATTTTTAAGACCACCCTTAGTGGGCTCTAAATGGGGCGTGAATGAGTGATTTAGCGTCCTCTAAGGCCCCCTACACCACCACCCCGGCCTTAAAATCCCAAAACAGGTCCAAGGCGTTAAATTTTTAACGCTACAACACAATTAAAATCAACCAATAGTATTATTTTGTTTTAATTAAGAAATAAATAAAATAATTATTGGGTAATCATTGGAGGCATTATGGGGCCTTAAACCATTGCACCTCATTTTCTTTCGAACAGTGGAGAATCTTGAACCGAAACTTCGGGGGGTCGCAAGTCACTAGTTTCGGGAGGTCGAAAACCAATTTGGGGGGGGGGGGGGTCGAAACCTTATATACCAAAAAATTTCTATACAAATACTATATAATCGGAACCTCTGAGCGAAAATTCGGAGGGGTCGGTCGCCCCTCCCCACCGCTAAAAAGAATCGCCACTGCTTTCAAATCCCCAACAACGACTAGGATGTCACATGTCACAATTTGCTCAATGCCTTAAAATCAACCTCCAGTACACATAGGTAACAGAATGAAAAAAAATAATGGTATATTACAAGTTGGACCTGCCGGTCTCTTACAAGTTGCGGTTGAATATGGAACCTCAGTTCCTCAACTAACATGTCGGCATTATATTTGTATATATCTTAAAACTATTATACAATTACATTATTTTGTGTATGTTATTTATATATTTCTTTTTTCCATTCAAGTATAACCAAATATTAATATATAATTTATTTTATGTGAAATTAAAATATATTTAAAATTGATTATGGTATTATTATTTGTTTAGTCCGCTTGAAAATGATTCATAATATCAAAATTTTCTATAATAAAAACAAGTAATTCCCTTTTCGTAAAAAAAAAAAAAAAAAAAAAAAATCATGATGAGGGTTCAAGCCTTATGGGAATTTTAGGTGGTGCAAAATAAGTAATAATGTGTCGTTGTAAGGGCGGCCATAAACAGATGCGTACATGACTCCCGGCAGGGCCCAATTTCTAGGGGAACCTATATATATAGAGAAAGGCTAATCCGAGAACAGATATATTTCGTGCGAACCGCGAGAACACTATCTAAAACCACTCAAATTAAAAAATTTATATTTACACTTATCTTTATTATTAAAATACAATTTCAAAAACACAATTTACGCGTAAAAATTTAAACGTATACGAAAATAAATTGTTTTTACACATGTGTAAATTTACCATTAATATATGTGTAAACTGCTTCATTTACATATGTGTAAAACGTCAATTTTAGAGTGCTTTTGCAAAAAAAGATAAATTATTTGAAAAGAAAATTCATTTTTTTAGTATTGTATTTTTATTATAATGATGTTTATATTAAAAAATGTTTTTTTTTATGTATATTGTTTCATTTACACACGTATAAGAAGCTAATTTTAGAGTATTTTTGCAAAAAAAATAAAGATGGATTATCTTGAATGAAAATTCATTTTTTATTGTTACATTTTAATTATAATGTGGTTCATATTAAAAAATTTTGATTTTAATTGATTTTTTTATGTATTCTACGGTTCTCTTATATTCAAGTTACAATCCATTTAATATTAGTAAGTTCAACAACAATGGCCATAAAATTTTATTAGTTTGGAATAGGCCCATTATATCTCCAAAGCTCATACAAATTTTGTTAGTTTGTAATAGGCCCATTATAACTCTAAAGTCCAAAACTCAAATTTATTATTGACCCACTTGAGTACCTTATCATTAGTTCATTAGCCAATGCCAATGATGCCTTAGCCCGCATAAGTTAAAATTGAAAATAGACTTTACCTATTGGTGATGAATCAATGATAGCTATTCATACCGAAATGTTGAATATTATATACTGTGAAGAGTTGATCCGTCAATTTGCTACAAATAATGCCAGGAGAGCTTCACTCATCCTCGTTTAGCTATTCACTTATTACGGTATGTAATTAACTCATTGAAATACTATGATTCTATCATTTCAGGTATTAATATGTTTATTTACATTACTTTAATTATCATTTTAAAAAATATTTTACGTTATTTATTTCAATAATGCGTAAGGCTAAGGGGCATATTTTCAACGACTTGTCCCGGACATCTAAATTCTTAGGACGGCCTTTTCGTTTAAATAGTTTACGTTATTTATTTCCTAACGACTTGTCAAGTTATGCAAGTAACGTGTGAGCCGGCAGTGTGTGTAATTGTGTATAACGTGACAAACAAAAAAAAACATGCAATTACTAGTACCTTGAAGTCATTGTTGATGAGCATCCCAACAGCACAAAATATAGTAGCAAACAAACACATAACCATCTGAATCTCCAACACCAATGTATACGTAATCTCCTGCTTTGCTTTGTTGTATGTTAATTCAATCAACGGTAACACAAACCCATACAACAAGGACGCCCCAACAGTCATAACAAACCCCATCACATACGCCTTCTTACTCTCCCCATCCGGCCGGTCACCGTTCGTATGCAACGCTAAAACCGCAGCCCCAACCGTCAATAGCACCACCGCGTTCACCGAGTACGGCGTGAACTTTTGTTTCACGAGAAGGTATGCGAAGAACGCGGTGAAACCGAGCTGGGACGCGATAATTAGCGAGGAAGTGGACACGGGGAGGCGTGCCACACCGTAGGCGTATAGGTAGTCATCGAGACCTGTGAGGATCCCAATGACTGCGACCGCGAAAAATAATCGCGGTCGCATGTAGACAAAAGTTGTTTTAGTGGTTGTGTTTTTTCTGCGACGTTCAAAGTAGAGAACTATGAGAACAATAATAATAAATGGCCACCCCGCGGTTTCAAGGAATGATGATAGCCAAACGCGTTCACCACCGTGGAGGAAGTAGAGGCGCATGATCAGCGGTCCGCCGCAGTTTCCGATGGATAGTAAGATGCAATTGAGGATTAGAAGTGTGTTTTTCGCGGCCGGGCTGACTTTTGCAGTCGCGGGTGCGGTGGTGCCGGCTGTTGTGCTAGTTATGGTGGTTTCTTTGTTGTTATTCATCTCGTCTAAATTATTAAAATTTGTTGCCTTTAGGGTAAAATACAAATATTTTGTGTATTTTGTGAATTGATATTTTCCCAATGAGGTGGGGAGAAAGAAAGGATGCAAACAAGCAAGTACAATGCACGCGTATTTATATATGTGGTGTCACATGATAAGGGGCCATTCTGGAAAGATACCATGTTGGAGATCAAAATCATATGCATAATCTATATCTATATCTATCAATATATATAATATATAATATAATGATTGGGGTATGTTTTTGTAAAAAAAAAAAAAAAAATTATTAAGAACAGATAACTTTATATTTTAAATTAAAAAAATGTGAGGTAGAGTGCTAAAAGTGTTTATAATGTATGAAAATCAGTTATATCCTAAAAATGTTACGTTCAAAATATCAAATAAACAATTAGTGACAACTATATTCAGCAACAGTTATATCATGAGGATGTATCTGTTTAAGTCAAGAATGTAAACAATGAATATAAATAAAATGCAACAAGAGAACAACACTTGATGTATGATGTAACACCCCAAAAATATTAAAGTAAAAATAGTGCGGTAGAAACGAATATATACGTAAGTATGAGTATGTATGTATGCATGAATATATGTGTATGTATATGTGTGTACCCTTAGTTGTAAGTAGTGCATTGGTAGTTGTACATTTAATGTAGATGCAAAAGTGTGACTAAAGCTTTGGATTGTAAAACACATTTTGTTTTGTAGATATCGAAGGTGCGAAGGAACAAAATAGAAGGTGCGAAGGAGGATTAAAAGGTGCGAAGGAAGTGGATTTGGACGAATGAAGAATAGATTATAGAAGAACTTGGTTCAACCAGTTGATGTGGGCGAACCTGCACATTCGCATGAACAGTTTGGGCGAATGTGCAGGCCTATAAATAGGTTAAGTTCATTTTTGAATGTAACTTTGATGATTATTATTCCCTCCTCTTTCTGAAAACTCTCTCTAGTTATTGTTAAACTTGTTTTCCGTTTAAACCTTGATTGTATTCATAATTCAACGTGTAAACAAGTGTTTTATTAATGAAATCGTTTGAAAATGATGATCTGTGTGTTTGAATCTGTTTGATTATTATTTTGTGATAGTTTTAGGGTTTCCGCACCTGAAACTAACTTGTTTGATCAATCTTTGTTTGTTATCGATCCTTTCACGCACATATAAAGTGGTATCAGAGCCATTTCGGATCAAACAACCACAAATTAATAATCTCTCAGTTGATTTGGACCCAATTTTGGTCAAAAAGTTTCTGTTTTCAATAAACAAACTGATGTGATAAGATTTTGATCGATTACACCTTGATTTCGAGTTTAAATTGGATAATTCTCTTTATTAAAGTTGTTCCAAATCAAATCCGATTCAAAACCTGATTAAGATCATCAAAATCCATCAACATTTGAAAAACATGATCAAAATTAATTGATTTTCAAAGAATAACCGTTTTTGAAAACACAGGGGTCGAACGAGAGAGTTTGGTCGAAAGAGGAATTTATTTGGGTCGAAAGAGTGATTTTGTGCACGAAGGAGGTGTTTTAGTGGTCGAAGGAAGACTTTGATTGCTTATTTTTCACATTCGCACCTTTGTTTCACCTTCGCCTGATCGAACGGTCGAAGGAGCTGTAAAACGGTCGAAAGAGAGTCTTAAGTGGTCGAAGGAGTTTTTGTTGATTAGTTTACATTCGTATCATTCATAAACGGGCGAAAGAGAACTTTATTTCTCCTTCGCACGTCCGTATATACGAAGGAGCATTCTGTTTTGAAACATTTTTAATCTTTTCGTGTTTAATTGTTTGCAGGACAAGATGTGGAACTTTCCAACAACGCCTAGACCTACTCAAGCACCACAACAGCATACAACACAAGATCCGTGGTCCATTGCAGCTCAGAAGACTAGTCAACCATCACAGCCGATCAATTATATGGCAATGACTAGTTCGGCACCACAACAAGTTGTTCAACCATTACCACAACCGATTGACAACTATTAGGGAGTCGCAGCAGCAGCAGTCCATTCACAGACAACCAACGCTATATCCACTCTTATTCATGATCTATCTTCTGGAAGCGGCAATCGTCCACCGAAGCTAATGGACATGAAGGAGTATAATACTTGGAAGACGAAGTTTAAGATTCACGTTGAGGGACAAGGACTTGAAGGAGCCGAGGCATGGCAAATGATTGTGAAGGGTTACGTTGCTCCTATTCTGGAGAATACTGGAGAACCAATCCCTTTGGAGAATTTGGCGGATGACGAGAAGAAAAGGTTTGCGATAGAGAAGAAGGCATTCTCTCAGCTATCCCAAGCGATCAACACTGATCTATTACATCAGTTTGGATCGTGCACTACATCCAAACAACTATGGGATATGCTGAGAAATCGACATGATGGAAATGAGAAGACCAGGAAGCTTAGGATGGAAGAGCTTCGGAAGGAGTTTGAAAACTTCAGTTATATGGGTAATGAGACCCTAAAAGAGTTGGTTCCAAGGTACTGCCATTTGCTCACTGAATTGTCGAGCTATGAGATCAGCATTCCAATGTCGGAATTAGTAGATAAATTTGCTGATGCTTTACCACCCTACTGGAACCAACACATCGAAGTGTTAAAGGAGAAGGATGCTTACCAGTATTGGACTATTAACGAGTTCATCCAAAAGCTGGAAAACAAAGAGATGGAGGAAAAGAGAAAAGCTAAGAGAACTCAGATTCCACAGAATCCTGATTTATATGTGAGTGGTACATCTAACTCTCTTTCTGCTTCAAGCACCACATCTAATGTTGCACCTCACATAGCATGTGTGTCTAACGTTGTTGAACCAACAAAAGCACCCATTAACTACCTTGCTCAAACTTCATCCTACACACCATCATACACACAACAACCTTATAAAACACCAAACTTTATTCCACCATTTTCACCATTACAACAAGCCGCATGCTATACATCAAGTCAACCTCAACAACAACAACAATTTCCTCCTCAAGTGAATCAGATGCAGATTACTCAAGCACAATCAAGTCAAAACCCGATTGTGTTAGAGACCTCCAACCTTAACAATGTGACTGTTGAAATTGCTCAACAGCATGTTGCTCTTGTATCTGCCATGGTTGCTTCTTATAACGGTTTGGTAGCAAGTCAAATTGGTAACAATAATCTCACCAATGAGGACTATGCTCAAATCGACAAAGAGGAAATGGAGTTGATGGACATTCAGTGGGCTTTTGCAAGCATTATGAGGCGAGCCACTGATTTTATTCAGAAGACTGGCAGGACTGATCTCTCAATCTCTCCCAACACCACATACGGATTCAACAAAGCAAAGGTTACTTGCTTTAACTGTGGTGAGAAGGGACATTTTAAAAGGGAGTGCACACAACCAGCACAACAAGGTAACCGAAATCCTTTCAATTCTACATACCAAAACCGACAAAACCAAAACCAGAATCAAGTGTCTTACAACAGTCCAAATATCTCAAGCTTTCAACCACAAAACCAAAACACTTATCAGAACCGTCAACAAAACAACAACACCAGACAATCCACAACCCAAACCCAACCTCAACAAAATCCAAACCGAATTATTGTTCCTATCTCTACACCTAACACACAAAACCAAAACCAAACTGATACTCAAAACCAAGCACTTGTGATCCAAAAGGATGAAGGTTTTGACTGGACTGGTATGCAATTGGGGGTGGAGGAGATCACTGCTGGGAATGTTGCATGTGTGGCACATCAAATGAGGTTGGATGAGAATGAGGAAATTGAAGAAGAGGTTGTAATTGAAAAGGTGTCGGAGTTGAAGATTGAAGAAGTGAATGAAGATGTGATTGCTGAGAGTGAAGACAAGAGATCGGGGATGATTCTTGATTCTGTCACTGATGTTGGAGATCAATACGATTCAGCTTACTCGGATATGGAGAGTGAATCTGATTCAGAGACTAGTGTGAATTCACTAGATGATGATATTGACCAACTGCTAGCTGAAGCTGACTTCCTGATGACCCGCAAGTCATGTATGGTGGATGATGCATGCACCAAGATTGACTATTCCAAATTCTTCGCAGGAAAGGAAGCTCACTTTGCTTTAATGGCCATGACAGAATCTCCTAAGCCGGTAAGTTCTGAAACTCAATCTCAAGCGTGTGTTAAATGTGATAAATGTGCTGATTTTGAAAAACTGACTGATGAAAACAAGCTTCTCAAGGTACAACTTGAGAGTGCAAAACTCAACTGTCAGATTTATCAAAAGGACTTAAAAGATTTCAACAAAGTTCTTGATGGTTATAAAAAGGATGTGTCTGAACTGAAAAAGACATTATCTATTAAACAACTTGCCATTAATAATTACATCAATGAAATGGAAAACACTAAATTGGAAATGGCAACCATCAAGTGCTTTGCTGAAAAAGTTAACAAGAAATTAGAAAGTTACAAGCACATAGCATATGTAGTCGATCATATCATTGAAGAACCCTCCCAGACGAATAGTGCAAACTATAAGTCAGTTCCATCTCCGGTATTGTTTGAGAATCACACTTTACACGCAATACCACCGGAGACTTTAATCAATCCTGATTCCACATCAGAAAATGAGCCTAACACCTCCAGTGTCGGGATCCATATTCTGATGTGAGACCAGTACTGGGAAATAGTGAGGGTGTGGTCGCTACTGATGATTCAGATGAAGAAGATGAGTCATCTGAGACGGTTGAAAGTGATAGTGATATCCCTGATGAAAATCATATAATCACTACTGAGCCAGTCTCACCGTCTCAGATCATTCATCCAATGGCAAATGCTCATCGTAAAAATGAGGTTAAGAAAAATGAAAAGTTTGTTGGTAAGAGTTTTGAAAAGAAAGAGGTAAAGAAGGTTGAGAAAAACGTGAGAAAACCGGTTCAAAAGAAAGTTGAAATTAAAACTGAGAAAAATGTGGTAAAACCGGTTGATAAGAAAAATGAGCTTAAATCTGAAAAATCCAATGATGTGAGCAATGAATCGTGTGATAAACCTGTCAAAATCTTCTATCGGATGCAAGGCTCCGATAAGATTTTATCCGATGATGAGTTTCCGATTAAATTTGTCAATTCTTCAAAAATAGAAAAGATCTGGCAGGAAAGTACGATTTGGTTCCCGAAATTTGAAAGGACCAAGGACATTCCTCAAGAGATTTTAGACAAAATTTATTCGGATAAAGAAGCTAAGGTCAATGTCACACAGTTTGTTTTGCCTGTTCATAAAGAAAATAGTTTTATTGAACCGACTTACTCGAAGGACCCAGCTCCTGAGAGTTTAAGGAAACAATGCATGGTCGATCGATATCCCATTGCTAGTTTTTCCAAGTCGCCGATCAAGGAAAACTATGAGGAATACCGTGCGTGTTATAAGTGCGGGGAACGGGGAAATTTACTTGCCGCCTGCCCGTACGTACGACACAAGAGGCACGAGGTGGAGATGAGGCAATATCATGAGTATCCGGTTGACAACTATGGCTATCAACAGAGACGGCATTTTCCCAACAAGAATTTTATCATAATCAAAACAATTTTTATAACAAGGGGGAAAATCGTCCGATGACGTATGATAAGCGCAACCGGATGACCACTGATAAATCTGGTAAGAAACCTATGATGAATTCAACTGCTGACAATAAAAAGGTTGTTCCTAAACCTAATGAAAAACAAGCAGTTGGACCTGTCTCTGTTAAATCAGAGAAGGTAACCAAGAAAGTTGCTTTTAAAGAAGAAGTAAAGAAACCGACTGAGAATTCAAAATCTCAGATTCGGATCTTGAAAAGATCTGAGCAATCTTGGTCATCTAAAGAATCTGAAGGAGCCTCTACTTCACAGAGAGAGAAGAATGAGAAAAAGAAAGTTGTTAGTGAGAAGAAAGGGGTTGAAGTAACCCAAGATGTTTGTGATCTAAAAGACTCTTTGAAACAACCTGTTCAAAGACCCAAGACCAAACAGGCTTGGGTCCCCCGAAAGAACTAATTGATCTACTTTAAATGTGCAGAGAGCTCCAGCTGGCCCTGTTAGCAGCCTATGGATTGTTGACAGTGGAGCTTCTGGTCACATGACAGGGGACCTCACGCTACTCTTTGACACCAAAAACATTAACGGAGGTTATGTGGCATTTGCTGGAAATAAGGGAGGCTACATTACTATGGAAGGTAATGTAAGCAATGGGGTCGTAACATTTGAGCGGATTTCTTATGTGAAACAGATAGACTATAATTTGCTCAGTGTTAGTCAAATTTGTGATAAACAATTTTCTGTGTATTTTGATGACAAATCCGGTTACATCTTGAAACCTGGGTTTTATGCTACCAAAAGAGTGGGTGATGCTGAAGGCACCGAGAGTTAACAATTTGTATATTCTCGACATGTCCAAAGCAATGACCACCCATGGCCAAGTCACGTGTTTCCTTTCCAAGGCTACAGAAAAAGAATCCATTATGTGGCACAGGAGAATTGGACACATCCATTTGCGAAAGATGAATCAGCTTGTGAAGAATGAACTTGTCACGGGAGTTAATGTCAAACACTTCCATCTGAATGACAAGTGTATCAGTTGCAAGAAGGGAAAACAGCACAAACAATCCCATAGACCAAAGAAAGTTAATTCTGTTGAGCTGCCACTTGAACGTTTGCGTATGGATTTATTCGGTCCAGTCAGACGTAAAAGCCATGCCGGGGAGTTATACTGTCTTGTGGTGACAGATGATTATTCAAGATTTTCATGGGTAATGTGCTTGCATCAGAAAAGCGACACTTTTGACAACTTGAAGGTTCTGTTTACACGTCTGGAGAATTTATATGGTCTGAAGATCAAAAGAATCCGGAGTGACAATGGGACGGAGTTTAAAAATGCTCAGATGGAGGATCTTTGTGCAAACAAAGGAATTCATCATGAATATAGCGCTCCGTATACACCCCAGCAGAACGATGTCGCAGAGAGAAAGAACATGACTCTTATAGAGACGGCGAGAACTATGCTTGCGGATTCAAATCTTCCAGTCATGTTCTGGAACAAAGCTATTTACGCGGCATGTTATACTCTTAACCGAGTGTTGACAGTGAAGAAGTTTGGCAAGACTTCTTATGAGATGTTGAACCGACGCAAGCCGAATCTGGAGTATCTAGAACCATTTGGTGCCCCGTGTACAATGCTGAACCCTTCGGAAAAGTTTGCACCAAAGGCTGAAGAAGGTTATTTTGTTGGATATGCAACCCCATTAAAACGGGTATTCAACAAAAGAACTAGAAAAGTCGAGGAGTGGAACAACGTCGAAGTTCAAAGATATACACAAAATGTACAGGGTGGAGGACCAGATTGGATGTTTGATTACAAAGATTTCTTTGAATCATTCAATCTAGATAGCATGGTTGAAGAAGCTGTACTTCGCTTATACTACGAGGTCGAAAACGCCGTAACTTCACCGTTAGTGTGTCCGATCACGGTAAACCCCCAAACAGCTTCTAATGATACCACTGCTCCTGTATTGGAAGAAGAGGTGTTCCAAGAGGCTTCTACATCGCTTAATTCATCCGAATCAGAATACGAAGACGATGATGCAACAAGTGAAGCTATTCTGGACAACGCTACAGTGACACCACCAGTGAACCCATCTAATACTGATGCTTCAACATCGAATGTGGGTAATGATCTGGCTTCTACAGAGAATTTGACAACTCAGACGGGAGTACAAGTACCTGATTATCCGGAATCTCGGATACATCGGATACACCCGCTTGAACAAGTTATTGGTGATCCTGGAAGCAGTGTGATGACAAGAGGGCAGCTGAAGAATGCTCAAGCACCAGAAAACATTGGCAACCTTGCTTTATATGCCAAAATTCAGAAATCTGGTTTTTAGAATGACTGGTCATTTGCTTGTTATGTTTCGCAGGTCGAGCCGCGGACATACAAGGATGCTCTTTTGGATGACGCCTGGGTAGAAGCAATGCAGGAGGAGTTATTACAATTCCAGAAACTTGGTGTATGGACCCTAACAGATTTGCCCCCTGGTAGAAAGAAAATTGGTACCAAATGGGTGTTTAAATGCAAGAAGGATGACAGAGGAGTCATAGTGCGAAACAAAGCTCGTTTGGTCGTTCAAGGTTTTCATCAGGTTGAAGGAATCGACTACAATGAAATCTATGCACCGGTTGCACGCTTGGAAGCCATCAGAATGTTCCTCGCGTTTGCATCATGGAAGAAATTTAAGGTGTATCAGATGGATGTAAAGAGCGCTTTTCTTTACGGTGTGGTCAAAGAGGAAGTTTACGTAGGTCAACCGCCGGGCTTTGAGGACCCTATTCACCGGGATAAGGTTTATGTGTTAAACAAAGCTCTCTACGGGTTGCACCAGGCTCCGAGACAATGGTATGAGGAGCTGAGCACGTATTTTCTCTCGAAAGGATTCAAACGCGGACTGGTAGACTGCACACTATTCACGAAACGAGCAGGAGATGATTTGCTTCTAGTACAAATTTATGTTGATGATATTATTTTCAGGTCAACTAACGAACTTCTGTGCAGGGAATTTGAACAAGTTATGCAGGAAAAGTTCGAAATGAGCGCTATGGGAGAAATGCAGTTTTTCCTCGGCTTGCAGGTGGAGCAAAGACCAACGGGGATCTTTATTCACCAGACGAAATACGTTTCTGAAGTCTTGAGCCGATTCCAGATGGATGATTCGAAGCCGATGGATACCCCGATACAGCCCAATCATGGGATTGGAGTTGACCTTAAGGGGGAGCTGACTGATCCATTTACATACAGAGCAATCGTCGGATCTCTGATGTATCTCACAGCGTCAAGACCTGATATAATGTTTGCGACATGTCTTTGTGCGCGATATCAATCGAAGCCGAAACAGAGTCATCTTGCAGTTGTCAAGCGTATCCTTAGATATCTGAAGGGTTGTCCATCGAAAGGACTTTGGTACCCTCATGATGATAATTTTGACCTAATCGCTTTTAGTGATGCAGATTGGGGCGGCTGTGACAAAGACAGCAAATCCACAACGGCTGGATATCAGTTTATGGGGAGCAGGCTCGTGGCCTGGCAATGCAAGAAACAAACCGCAGTTGCACTATCCACATGTGAAGCAGAATATGTTTCAGCATCGAGCTGCTGCTCACAGGTTCTTTGGATCCAACAGCAGATGGTGGATTACGGTTTGCAATTTCTTAAAACCCCTATTTACTGTGATAATGAGGCCGCAATCGCATTAACAAAAGACTTAGTAAATCACTCAAAGGCTAAACATATCCGGATTAAATATCATTTTATCCGTGATTGTTATGCTAAAGAGTTGATCGATATGGTCAAAATCCACATTGATTATCAACGCGCAGATCTTTTTACCAAAGCTTTTGACAAATCCAGATTTGATTATCTTTTAAAAGCTAATGGTATTAAAGAAAAACAGGACTGATCACCACCTCAGTCTATCACTTTTTAGTTTAAATTCTTACTGTTTTTCAGGAAAATTTCGAAAATCCAAAAACATTGAAAAATTTCAAAATCCATAAAAATTGAAAAATTTCTTTGCTGACTGCTATATCTTCTTCCCTTAGATTAATGCCGTCAGATTTCTGTGAACAAACGATATTTGGGCAGTCACATATTTGAAATGCTCCAGCTTATCCTTGGGAACAGTAAATTCAAAAATCTATAAAAATCAGAAAATTCTAAAATGATTTCCTGGAGTATAAAGGGAAATGATAGTACATCAGTGGGGATCTGACACATTCTAAATAATGTAATGCTATATAAGGCGTGTGTCTGAGTCTGTGCGATGCGCTGATAGGCTTTGTAGACCTATTACTGCGTGCCTGATACATACATATCAAACGATTTGTTGTGTGGATGAACTCCTCATGGGCATATGGTCTTAGTACCGTAATTTCGTTTGATAGGGTATTTGTACAAAACTCGAAGGTTTAGGGTCGTTATGTTATTAGTTGTCTGGGGATAGCCTCTCTGATCTTCTGCTGTAAGTCATTACGGACCTAGATCAGACAGGGTGTCTTTATAAAAGAGCTATATGCCAAATCCTAAAGTTACCGAATTGAGGAACTTCCATGTTATATGATAATCAAAGATTATCTATTACATCGTATTGATCATTGATGCAAATCATGATTAATATCAGTCCTGAACCTGGTATAGTGCATATGTTACTTTGCTGCATTAATTTGCTGACCTGTATACCTCTATGCATTATATCTTGTACAATTACAGACGACGAAAGCATAATCACGCTTTACAATGAGTCTTTGTGCATTTACTTCTTGATACGGGAGTATGTCGTGTGTGTGGGAACCACAGACAATTGCGTTTATACTATAAATATCAGTATCAGTATGAAGCACTGCACAAAAGTCTGCATGTAAGTTTATGTGGATCACAATATCAGCAGTTGCCAGATTACACATTGTCTTTATTGATAATAATTTCAAAAAGATCAACGGTGTGATCAGATTTCTCAAAAACTGATATGATCCCTTTACCGGAAATCACAAAAATATTTACAGTTTTTCATTTACATTTTTGCATTTTATTTTCTCGTTAAAAAATTACAAAACTCAAAAAGATTTTAGGTGTGTTTTAGCATAAACTTTAGAAAATCCAAAAAGATTTTTCATTTTCATCTTATTTTTGATAACTGATGGTGGTTGATGTCGATTTTCTAAACCTGGATACACCATTTGAGCTTTGTAACTTTTAAAATGTGAAAATATGAATGTTGGATACTTTAAAGTTGGAAAATAATTGAACCGGGACTCGTTTTTGAGATTTGGAAAATTTTCAAAAATCCCAATTCTCATTCGCCCATTCGTTTGGTCGAATGTGGGATTTCACTTGTTCATTCGTATGTTTTGGTTGGGCGAAGGAGAGTGTTCTAGACAATTATCTCTTTCGAACCCTTTTGGCTCATTCGTACCCTTTTACTAGGGTCGAAGGAGACAAAAGCTTCTCCTTCGTATGACTAAAACGGGCGAAGGGGCAGGTCTATATAAACCCATCTCCTCATTCGAACCCCTTCATAATTTTTCCCAGATTTTTCTTCTTAAACCCACCTTATTGCTTGTTTCTTTTACAACATCTCATTGTGTTCGGCATCATATACTGATCCTTTTGCCATCTCATTTACAGGTTTTCATCAATGATTCAAGGATCTAAGCCCTGTTTTATATTACGAACCCTAACTGTCTAATCTTGTTTAAAAAACAACATAATAACACTAATTGATGCTCAGGGTTTATTGTGTATGTGTTTTAGGGGGAGAAATAACCAAAATCATAGTTTATAACATGGCAGAATGTTCAATCGATGTTTAAACCCTAGTTTTTGGGTGAAAACACAAACACAATGCAAAATTGTTAAAACTGTTAGTCTAGGATTGTTTATCGGCATGATTAGGTCTCAATACAATCAAATGGACATGTTCAGGATGACTAGAATTCAAAATTATGAACTGCTTCCTTCGACCAGTTCGAATGGGCGAAGGAAGAAAATGAAATGGGCGAAAGAGAATAAGATGGGCGAATGAAACTTTTTATCAAAACAAACACATTCGTACCATTCATTTCTCATTCGTACCTATACATAACCACCTTCGTACCCCCGTTTGGGCGAAGGAGGAAGTTTTTGACCAAAAATTTTCAATTTTGATATTTTGTCGATTTTTAACTTGTGTTTTTGTTTGTTTTGCAGATCTAACAATGTCTGAACAGAAGAAGACTACAGAACAAGCAGGATCCTCATCACAGCCCGCTAAGCAGCTTGATTTTGAGAATGCGCACAACTGTTGCGCATATCTTGGCGATGTGAAGAAGCACACAGAATTTGTCGGCATCATTGAGTTTTTGAAGCGAAGCAGAGTAATAGATGCCATTGCTACGCCGACAGTGATCTACCGAGATATGATACAGGAATTCTGGTCTAATGCTAAACTAGATTCTGGAAGTGCGAATCTTGCTTGACGAGCAAAATTCAGGGACAACGTGTGATTGTGTGCGAAGAAGATTTAAGAGAAGCACTGAATCTGGATGATGATCCGAAAGATCCAAAGGAGTTTACATTCATGGATCAAAGAAAGTGCTTTCTCAGGATGAAGTACAACGGACCTATCACTGACGGTTCGTTGCATTAAGGAAAATTGTGCCCACAGTTTAAGTATCTGGCACATGTTTTAATTCACGTTTTCGGATCTGCTGCGGGAGGTTATGACTTGATGAGGAAGAGCATCAGTTCGATGATGGTTGCTTTAGTATTGAACAAACCGTTCAATGTCTCTGGCATGCTGATGTCTCAATTACTGGAGCCCGTGAATGGAACGAGGAACCTGAAGTTTTTATTATATCCTCGTTTTCTTCAAATGATATTCGATCACAAGTACAAAGAGCTGAAGAGAGATGCTAAACACATTGTTGTTCAGGAACACATGTCTCTGAATACACTAGCTAGAATGAAAGCTTATAAGGGTTTGTCTGTTGAAGAACGTCCTCCTGTTAGACGTTTGTTTGGACATCTAGCTAGGGTGGATTATAAAGATCCGGGTGAGGGGCTTGTAAGGAATGTTAACAGTGATTCTGATGTTGATACTCCTTTACATCATGTTGATCCTGACGCTAAGCGCAAGAGACAAGTTGTGAATGTAGGCGCGAAGAGTGGTAAGACAAAGAAACTAGAGATAAGGATTGAGGTTTCTGAACCAGAGAAGAAGAAAAGTACTCAAGGAAGAAATAAGAGAATGGTGAAAAAGGGTTTACACATTGTTGATGAACCTTCCATTGATTCAGAAGAAATGATTGAGGAAGAACAATGGAATTCTGATGCTGAAACAGTAGAGATGACCATGCCCAAGGCCACTGAGGCTGGTGCATTTGCTAGCCAAAGAGAAGAAGATCAAGGGAACAAAAGCCCTATTCCCGTTGATGTAGAAGATTTGGGATTTAATGCTGAAGAGACGTTTGTTGGATCTCCTGTGCAAGCTGCTAGAAAAGAGAAGAAGAAACAGGAGAAGCCGAGTATAAAGAGGAAGAAAGAAATAGAATCGTTGATTGCTGGTAAGAAACTGCCGCCAGCTACAAGTTCTAAATCACCGGTTACCGCACCAGTTCAAAAGAAACAGAAGACTGCAACAACATCTAGCACACCACAAACTGAAGAAATTCCAATGGATGATGTGAATGAAGCATTGGATAATGTGCTAAAGAAAATCAGAAAAGGTAAACTGCCTGACGCTGTTGAACCACCAAAGAAGACAAAAGTATCGGTGGACAGTGACATCATGACTGCTGTGAATCAGAGATTTGCTGAGATGATGAGTCTGATTAACAAACAACAGACGAAGATTGAGCAGTTAAAGTCCAATGACAAGAAGATGTTGGAAGTCGTAGTCACATCGGCAGATGATAATGAGACCTTGAAGAAGACAATCAAGAAATTGAAGAGAGAAAACAAGAAGTTGGTGAAACATGAGCAACGTAACACCAGAAGGATCATAGTCTTGAAGAAGGAGAACAAACAGCTGAAAAAGAGTAACAAGCATATGGATGATCTGATAAAGAACTTGTACTCTCAAGCTCCTCAACTTCAAGCTGGTGAAGTGGAAAAAGAAAGAGAAGAAGAACTAGTTGATTACGAACTGTCTGATGAAGAGGAAGATGATGAACTAGATGAAGATGCTGGTAACGATACAAAGACGAAGAAGAAGGACGATAAGGATGATGGAGGATCGGATGATGGATCGAGTGATGGAGACGGCTCTGCGTTTGATGATAGTAGTGATGACGATGATGATGATGTTGATAAGTTTACTTACGAGAAACGTGACTCAGATAAGGGCGGTGAATCGAGCTCTAAAGCTCCTGGTGAGAATGTTGACGATGAAGATATTTTCTGGAACGAGAAGTTGCAGTCATTGTCTGAAGAAGATAAGAACAAGTATCGTCAGATGTTAACTGATCGAGTCTGGACGATCGACATGACTAGCAGGTTCCCAGAAATATTTGAATCTAACAATAAACTATTCGAGTTGGAGTATGATGACCCTGATCTTGAGGATGGGGAAGTTTCTGCGGCTATTTCGAAAGAAATTCTTGAAGTTTTAGCAAAGCAAGTGGGCAAGACGTTAGAAGAATTACTTGCAGATAACTTTATTCCTAAGATTCCTGAGAAAGAAGCTGGAAATCATTCGGATGATCGTGATGTTCTTGCATTCGAGGAAGTCGAAATGGAAGATATTACGAGCGAAGAATATCCACAATATTTCAGAACAAATCAAGATTGTGGATTTTCTTTCTCAGACGAATTGCTAAACCATGCCGAGAAGCTTGCAAAAGATAAGAGCAAAGTCTTTGAAGATGAAATCTTTAAAGGACATAACAAGCCACGGTTCGAGCAATCAGAAAGTTTGAAAGAGTTGTTGACGAAGTTGAAAGAAAAGGAGAATAATCGTCCGAAACCTGACATTCAAGGTTTTGTGAGCGAAAGATTTTAGCTAAAACAGGATTATACGATCATACAAGTCACAAAACTAGGTGCGGAAACCCTAGTTATGAACAAATTGATAAAACACAAATCAAAACACAATCAAGATCATTTTCAATATCATTTCATAGATTAACTTCTTTCAAATAAGCTTTTACAATCAGTTTATGTTAATCTAGAACACACACACAATATCTCAAATCAACCTCTGAACCTGACCTATCACAGACACAAAATGACAACCCTCTTACATAATCAAAATCTCAAAATCTATTTATAGACACTGCACGTTCGCCCCTTTTGACTGGTCGAACTTAGGCTTTTTCCACAGTCGCCCACTTCCAGTGGTCGAATGTACATCTTGATCAAATCCAATCTTCCTTCGCCCATTCTTATCTACCTTCGCCCACAATAATCTACTTTCGCCCCATTATATCTACCTTCGGCCAATCACTAACACATGTTAATAAAGTTTATCCAATCCTTAGTCGCAAAACGCATCAACAAACTCCCCCTCGACTATTGATTGGATAGTTTTCTCTGTTGGTCCATTGTCTTGTTCATCAACTTGATTCTGAGCTGTTTCTTCTGCTCAGTAGTCATTGGAGGCTCAAATGTTTTCTTCACCGGTTTAGACACATTAGCTATCTTCACTGTCTTACCAAGCTTACCCTCCAAGTTGCTTCCTGCATTGATATCATACGCAAAACAAACTCCAACCACTTGAGTGTATTTTCTTGCTTGAGCAAAGTCGTTTGGTTCAAAGTAGATTGGATTGAAGAAAAGCATGATGATGTCTTCAAACGTGCAATTAATCAACCACATAGGATCAAATACATGAACATGCTTGTATTTATCCTTTCCATCTCTCAACACAATCACTGCTTCTGCCTTTCTCCAATCATAGTACCAGAAGATAAAATCAGCACTAAAATGCTGTGGCATTGGCATCAATGGTATCTTCCTCATCACATTAGGTGCTTTGTAGATCAAAGTAACACGCTTCAGATTGGTTTGTGGATCAATATCCCTATGAACTTTTCTACGGGGATATTGAGGCTTGAATCTGTTCCATCTTGTACGACTTTCCCAAACCAATTTATCTGCGCACCAACCGACATGTGATCCATTTACTTCGGCACCTGACATTGGGAATCTGCATAAGTCTCTAACCGCCCAGTATGGTAGAGTAAGCAAGTCACAGAATCTGTTGAAGTACAGAATTCCGGTTTCCCATTTTGCAGCAATACATTTCAGCCTGCCTAAGTAAGTCCACCCGAGAGCTCTGCCTTTGAACTTGTCATTATGAAATCTGTAAAAGTTACCTTGAGCTTCAGGCTTTGGTCGGTTCTCATCCATTTCCTTCAATTTCTTCAAATAATTCTTCAACTCATCAGACTGGTTAGAAGAATCTTTCTTATCAGTACCAAATACCTTCTCCACAAACTCTTCACTCCTTTTCTTAGCTTTCTGTTTTGCTGACTTATTTGGTACCTCAGTGAAGTCAGGAAATACTTCATTTTCATCATCTTGTCTGAAGTACTGGGGAAACTCTTCATGAGTTATATCTTCCATCTCCACTTCATTATTCTCAGGAGTCTGCACATCATCTGAATGACTTCCAATATCCTTTTCAAGAATATCTGGAATCGATTCATCCATCATAAACTCCTCAAAAGTTTTCCCTACCCTCTGTGCAAGACCATCTAGTATTTCTTTTGCCACAGATGTAGGTAATTCCCCTTCTTCAAGATTAGGATCTTCATATTCCAATTCATATCGCATATCATCAGTTTGGAATATCTCAGCAAAGCATCCTGTGAACTCAATGGTCCACTCTCTCTTTTCCAACATATCCTTATACAACTGTTTAGCATCATCAGATAGAGATCTCACCTTCTCATTCCAGAAAATACTTTCATCTGAATCAACATTCTCTCCTTTCTTCTTGGAACTTGATTCTCCAGTATCTTTCTTCTTTGGTGTTCTCTTCTCATAAGTGAATCTGGAAGCATCATCTCCTCCATCATGATCACTACCACTGCTAAACTCATCTCCTTGCTTTTTCCCAGCTCCTTCAGCATCATCATCATCATTGTTGTCATCATCATTATCATCATCGCTTTTCTCCGATCCATCATCATCCTCATCATCATCTTGTTCTTTCTCAGATTCAGAATCTTCAAAATCAACTTGCTCTTCTTCCTCTTCTTCATCTTCTTCACCCTCTTTCAACTGAGGTGCCCTGCTATAAAGCTCTTCAATCAAATTACTAAGGCGTTTGTTTTCATTCCTTAGTTCTTTGTTATCAGCCTTAATCAGTTTGATCCTGCCCTTGTTTCTTTCACACTTTCTTTCAAGCTTCTCATTCTTTGCTTCCAACATCTTAATCTTATCATTTATATCATCCTGATTAGATTTTGAAGCAACCACAATCTGAAGCATTTTCTCCTCATTTTGCTTAAACTTAGCAATCTCAGCCTGTTGAGCAACTAACATCTTCATCATATCTTCCATTTTTTTATTCACTTGCTTCATGACATCGTCATCCACAGTCACTTTCTTTGACTTTGATTTGGATGGCTCAACTTCAATTACTTTCTCCTTCTGAGGCTTTCTGAACATATCGAGCACTTTATCCAAATCGACATTGAATTGATCGATTGGTAAAGTCTCTGCCTCTTTTGTTTTCTTCTGCTTCTTGGTGACAGGTGAAGATAGCTTAGATGGTGTACCAGCATCAGGTAATCTTTTACCCTTCAATAACTGAGCTAACTCTTTCTCCCTCAGCTCTTTTATACTCGACTTCTTGGCCATGGTCTTTTGCTTCTTTGTCTTTCTGGGCAAATTAACTACCACAGTATCTCCAACACTCAACTCTGCCAGGTCAACACCTAGACCCTCATCTTCAACAGATTTCTTTCTTCTCTCAGCTTCTTCAATCGACTTATTCAAGGATTCAGACTCACCAACCATAGTGGCCTTACGTTTGGTGGTCCTCACATTCTCATCATCAGAATCCCACTGCTCATCAACCTCAGTCTCCTCTGAATCTACCGACTCTTCGTCCACCAAACCTGATCCTTTCTTCGTTGTCGATTTCTTTCTAACCACTTGTTGCTTAGAACTTCCCTGATCCACAGTCTTTCCCTTGCCCTTCCCTTTGGCTCCAGGATTGACTACTTGCCGTTTCCTCTTAGTGCTTGAATCAACATACACTAAGGGATCATCATTGTCCGAGTCACTGTTATCATGCCTTGCTTTGTTCTTGCCAGGATCAGTGTAATCCGGACGAGCCAAAGCACCAAATAATCTCCTGTTAGGTGGCTTCTCACTATCAGGCACACCTTTGTAACCCTTCATTCTCATCAATGTTCTAATGTTCATATGATCTTGACCTAGGATCATAGTCGGATCCTTTTTCAACATAGGATACTTATAGTCAAAGATCATCATCAGAAATCTCGGATATAACATGAACTTCTTGTTCTTCATTCCTTTCAGCATCTCCAGCATATGATCAAGAATCATCCCAGATTCATTAAATGGTTTGTTGAGTGTCAACGCAACCATTAATGAACTTAAACTCCTTCTCATGACATCATATCCACCGCTCACACACCCAAATACGTGGATAAGAACATGTGCAAAATACTTATACTGCACTCCCAGTTTCCCTTTATACATAGATCCGTCAGTAATTGGACCTTTGTATTTCATCCGTAAGAAACACGCTTTCTGCTTTGTCCATGACAACTCCCTGGGATCTTCACTATCTTCAAACTTTATCTGTAACGCTTCCCGAATATCAGCTTCAGTCAAGAACATCTCCATATCCTGAATCTTGCTCTTGATGATCGTTTGATTCTCCCAGTAGTCATACTTCGCATTTTGGTAGAAATCTTCAATGATGTCTTTGTATATGATGGTTGGTGTGGCTAATGCATGAACTATTCTGCTCCTCTTCAGAAACTCTATGATCCCGGTGAATTCTGTATTCTTCTCTACATCTCCGAGATAAGCGCAACAGTTATGCGACCTTTCAAATGGCCAACTGCTTGGAACAGACGTTTCTGCTTCTGGCACTGGATCTGGAACTGTAATCTCTGCTGGAATTTCCACATTTTCTACTGGTGCTTCAACGTTCTCGGGTTGATCAGCCATCTGCACATTAAAATCAAATAAACACGTCAAAATACAAAAACGACAAAAATTATAAAAATTCTGGTCAAAATATACTGCACATTCGCCCGTTTTGGAATGGTCGAATGTGAGTTTATATGGTCGAATGAGAAAATTATGGTCGAATGTGAAAATGTTCTTAGTAAAAAGTCACATTCGTCCAAATTATTCCACCTTCGTCCAAAACAATTCCACCTTCGCCCGTTTATTTCAACCGAAGGTGAAATATATTTCCCCCAAAATTTGAAATTCTGCCAAAGTTGTTTTCAACATCTCATTTTGATTCTAATATGACCTAACATGACCGATTAACACTTGTGTATTACCAATTGTCAAAATTATTCAGTTTTCATGAGTTTTAAAATAGAATTAGGTTTAAAACTGGTTCAATCAATCAAACGAACATCTAAACATTGTTATAAACCTAATTCCTTTTGTATTCTCCCCCTAAAATTATGAAAAGTGATCGGAAACAAAAATCAGTAGTTAACAAACATTTTAAACCCCTAAAATTGAAACCCTAGGTTCTATTCATAAAACGATCAAGTCTGATCTGAATCTTGGTCCATTACCTGCAATTATAGTCTTAAAATGATCAGTAAAGGTCAGGGAACAAATCAGTGAATCACAAGAAACACGAGCAACAAGGTTTGGTTATCAAGAAAGTTTGAAAAATTTTTGAATGTGGGGTTCGAACCTGAAATGGTGTATATATAAGAGGCCACTTTCGCCCCTATTTAAAGACCCGAAGGTGAAAAATGTACCCGGAAGTGGAATTGACACCCGGAAGTGAAAAATTCCACATTCGTCCAAAACCATTATGGTCGAAGGTGATGATTTTTCCACATTCGACCCATTTAAGGGGCGAATGTGAAATGGAAAAATCTGAAAATTTCGCCAAATCACGAATTCGAATCCCGTTCAACATTTTTCAATCCGTTAAACTTCCAAAACTTAAATTTTCACATTTTGAATGATACAAAGCCCAGATGGTGTTATCAAATCTCAGAAATTGACCATCAAGCATCCCCGGTTATCAAAAATAAATCAGAAATGCAAATCTTTTGGATTTTCTGAAATTTTATTAAAACACACCTAAAATCTTTTTGGATTTTGTATCTTTTTGACAATAAAAGTAAAATGCGACAAAGTAAAATGCATCAAAGTAAATGATAGCAGTAAACATTTTGTGATTTCCGGTAAGAGGATCATATCAGTTTTCTGAGAAATCTGAACACAGCGTTGATCTGTTTCAATATTATCATTAGAAACAATATGTGATACGGCAATTGCTGATATTGTGGTCCACGTAAGCTCACATGCAGACAATTTACGCAATGCTTTAAAATGATACGAATTAGATGTATTAGACTAACACATTGTGGTTCCCACACACACGACATACTCCCGTATCAAGAAGTAAATGCACAAAGACTCATTGTAAAGCGTGATTATGCTTTCGTCGTCTGTAATTGTACAAGATATAATGCATAGAGGTATACAGGTCAGCAAATTAATGCAGCAAAGTAACATATGCACTATACCAGGTTGAAGACTGATATTAATCATGATTTGCATCAATGATCAATACGATGTAATAGATAATCTTTGATTATCATATAACATAGAAAGTTCCTCAATTCGGTAACTTTAGGATTTGGCATATAGCTCTTTTATAAAGACATCCTGTCTGATCTAGGTCCGTAATGACTTACAGCAGAAGATCAGAAAGGCTATCCCCAGACAACTAATAACATAACGACCCTAAACCTCCGAGTTTTGTACAAATACCCTATCAAACGAAATTACGGTACTAAGACCATATGCCCATGAGGTGTTCAGCCACAAACGCGTAGTTTGTTAAGTTTGTATCACTAATGCACGCAATATTTAGTCTACGAAGCCTATCAGCACATTACACGTAATCAACATACGTCTCATTAAACTATACAATTCTTTAGCCTGTGTCAGATCCCCACTGATGTACTATCATTTCCTCTTTTTATCCAGGAAATCATTTTGGGTTTTTCTAATTTTTTTAGGTATTTTGAAAATTTTTCGATGTTTTTGGTTTTTCTGATAAAAAGACTCCCCCTAAAATAAAGAACATATTTTTGGGTTTTTAATTTTTCTGAAAAACAAAACAAAAATTTTGAAAGAAACAATCCACTTGAAAGCATCAACTTCTTTGAGGATTATGATAGTAAAAAGAAATTCCCAATTAGCAAAAATTTAAAACTAAAACTAAAAATTAAAAAGCGATAAACCGAGGAGCCGATTAGTCCTGTTTTTCCTTTATATTGTTTACTTTTAAAAGATATTCAAAGCGGGATCTGTCAAAAGCTTTTGTAAACAAATCTGCACGTTGGTAGTCAGTATGGATTTTGACCATATCTATCAATTCCTTAGCGTAACAATCACGGATAAAATGATATTTAATCCGGATATGTTTAGCCTTAGAATGATTTTCAGTATTTTTAGTTAATGCAATTGCGGCTTCGTTGTCACAGTGTATAGGGGTTTTAAGAAACTGCAAACCGTAATCGACCATCTGTTGTTGGATCCAGAGCACTTGCGAACAGCAACTCGATGCTGAAATGTACTCGGCTTCACATGTAGACAGTGCAACGGAAGTCTGTTTCTTGCATTGCCAGGTAATTAACCTGCTCCCTAAAAACTGGCAACCGGCTGTGGTTGATTTGCTGTCTTTGTCACAGCCGCCCCAATCTGAATCACTAAAAGCAATAAAATCAAAATCATCATCATTAGGGTACCAAAGTCCTTTTGATGGACAACCCTTCAGATATCGAAGGATACGCTTGACCGCCGTCAGATGACTTTGTTTCGGCTTCGATTGATAGCGAGCACAGAGACACGTAGCATACATAATATCTGGTTGAGACGCTGTCAAATACATCAGAGATCCGATGATTGCTCTGTATGTAAATGGATCTGTCAGTTCCCCCTTAGCGTCCACTCCAATCCCGTGATTGGGTTGAATCGGGGTATCCATCGTCTTAGAATCCTCCATCTGGAATCGGCTCAAGATGTCGGATACATATTTCGTCTGGTGAATGAAGATCCCGTCGGGTCTTTGGTCCACCTGTAAACCGAGGAAAAACTGCATCTTCCCCATAACGCTCATTTCGAACTTTTCTTGCATAACAGTTTCGAATTCCCTGCACAAAAGTTCGTTAGTTGAACCAAATATAATATCATCAACGTAAATCTGTACCAGAAGCAAGTCATCTCCCGTCTTCTTCGTAAAGAGGGTGCAATCGACGAGGCCGCGCTTGAATCCTTTGGAGATGAGGTATGTACTTAGCTCCTCGTACCACTGTCTTGGAGCCTGGTGCAAACCATATAAAGCTTTGTTTAGCACGTAGACCTTGTCCCGGTGGATTGGGTCCTCAAAGCCTGGTGGCTGCCCGACATAAACCTCCTCCTTGACTTTCCCGTACAAAAATGCGCTCTTGACGTCCATTTGATAGACTTTGAATTTCTTATATGAAGCAAACGCAAGGAACATCCGAATAGCTTCAATTCGTGCTACTGGTGCATAGATTTCGTTGTAATCAATCCCTTCGATTTGATGGAAACCCTGCACGACCAATCTGGCTTTGTTGCGAACAATAACTCCACGATCATCCTTTTTGCACTTAAACACCCACTTAGTGCCTATTTTCTTTCTTCCTAGCGGCAAATCTGTGAGCGTCCAGACTCCCAATTTCTGGAATTGCAATAACTCCTCTTGCATTGCCTCAACCCAGGCATCTTCATTCAAAGCGTCTTTGTATGTCCTTGGCTCTACCTGCGACACATAACATGCAAACGACCAATCATTTTGACTACCAGATTTCTGAATTTTGGCATACAATGCTAAAGCACCAAAACTCTCTGGCGAGTTAACGCTTTTCAGCTGCCCTCTGGTCATAACACCACTTCCAGGATCACCGATAACTTGCTCTAGCGGGTGAATACGATGAATCATAGATTCCGGATTAACAGGTACAATAACTCCCGTCTGAGCAGTCAAGTTTTCTACAGCATCCTGATCATGACCCGTGTTTGATGATGAAGCAACATCTGGATTTGGAGTTGGGTTCACAGGTTGCGCCTCTAATTCTTCTGCATGTTCAAGAACAGCTTCTTCAAATTGTTCATCTTCAGATTCTGAAGTGTCTAATGAAGTTGAAGCTTCTTGAAACATCTCTTCTTCTTGTATAGGAGCACTGGTATCATTAGAAGCTGGTGGGGGGTTTACGGTGATTGGACGCATCAACGGTGAAGTCGCCGCGTTTTCACACTCGTAAAGTAATCTGATAACAGCTTCTTCAACCAAGCTATCTAGGTTGAATGATTCAAAGAAATCTTTGTAATCAAACATCCAATCAGGGCCCGTGCCTTGCAAATTTTGAGTGTATCGTTGAACTTCCACGTTAGCCCAATCCTCCACTTGACGAGTTCGCTTGTTGAAAACTCGTTTGAGCGGGGTTGCATATCCAACAAAATATCCCTCCTCAGCTTTAGGACTAAACTTCTCGCTTGGATTCAACATCGTGCATGGCGCCCCAAATGGTTCTAGATACTCTAAATTGGGCTTTCGTCGGTGTAACAGCTCATAAGATGTTTTACCAAACTTCTTCACTGTTAGAACCCGATTTAATGTATAATTTGCTGCATAAATCGCCTCATTCCAAAACATTACCGGAAGATTTGAATCAGCGAGCATTGTTCTAGCAGCCTCAATTAGAGTCCTATTCTTTCTTTCAGCAACACCGTTCTGTTGCGGGGTATACGGAGCCGAATATTCATGATGTATCCCTTTGCTTTCACAAAGTTCATCCATCTTGGCATTTTTGAACTCCGTCCCGTTGTCACTCCGAATTCTTTTTATCTTCAAACTGTAGATATTCTCCAATCGAGTGAACAGAACTTGTAGATTAGAAAAGGTGTCACTTTTGTTCTTCAAACACATCACCCATGAAAATCTTGAATAGTCATCAGTGACAACTAAACAATAAAGCTCTCCAAGATGACTTTTGCGCTTGACCGGTCCAAAAAGGTCCATGTGCAATCGCTCAAGCGGCATCTCAACAGAGTTAACTTTCTTCACTTTATGGGACTGTTTGTGTTGTTTGCCTTTCATACAACTTACACACTTGTCGTTCAGATGGAAATGTTTCACGTTTACTCCATCGACAAGTCCATTTCTCACCAATTGATTCATTTTCCTCAGATGAATGTGCCCCATTCTGCGATGCCACATTATCGATTCCTTCTCGGTCGCCTTGGATAGAAAGCATGTTATTTGCCCCTGTGATGTCATCGCCTTGGACATGTCAAGAATGTAAAGATTGTTGACTCGAGGTGCCATCAACATAACCCACTCCTTTGGAATTTTGAAGCCCGGTTTGAGAATATAGCAGGATTTGTCATCAAAATGCACAGAAAATTGTTTATCGCATATCTGACTGACACTCAACAGATTATAGTCTATCTGCTTGACATAAGAAATCCTCTCGAAAGTCACAATCCCATTACTCACGCTTCCTTCCATTGTAATATATCCTCCTTTATTACCCGCGAAAGCGACATACCCTCCATTAATGTTTTTCACGTCAAACAGCAATGCGAGATCCCCCGTCATGTGGCCTGAAGCTCCACTATCAACAATCCAGAGACTGCTAATAGGGCCAGCTGAAGCTCCCTGCACACAAAAAGTAAATCATTTAGTTCTTTCGGGGGACCCAAGCCTGAGTCTTGGGCCTTTGAACATTGGCTTTCAAAGTAACATCCTCATTAACTTTTTCAACAACTTTTTGTTTTGAATCAATCTTTTTCTGATTGTTCAAAACACTTTCATTTTTCTCACTTACCTTCGAAGTAGAAGCTCCTGGAGTACCATTAGGTGTCCAAGATTGTTCAGACCTTTTAAGAATACGAATTTGAGATTTTGGTTTCTCAATTGGTTTCTGAACATTTTTACTAAAAGTAACTTTCATGGCAACCTTATCTGAGTTAACAGACTTAGGTCCAACATTTGATTTGACAATTGGTTTTTGTGGAACCTTTTGCCTATCAACTTTTGAGTTCACCACAGGCTTTCTCCAAGATTGTTCCATAGCAATCCGATTCCTTTGATCATATTGGATTGGACGATTGTTCCTCATTTGAAAATTGTTTTGATTAAAAAATTGTTGTTGTTGAGGAACAACCCGTCTATGTGGTGGAACATAATGATCAATCGGCTTTCTCATGGAATTTCTAACTTCAACCTCATGTCTTTTATGCCTCACATATGGACACTGAGCAAGTAAATGCCCACGTTCTCCACATTTAAAGCATTTTCGATATTCTTCAAAAACATAATGAGCATTTGGTGGAGCAAATGATCTAACAGGAAATTGATCATTATACTGTTGATTCCTCAAACTCTCAGGAAGTGGTCCTTTCGAGTAAGAGGGTTCATGAAAACCATTTGCTTTATCATTTGGTCGAATGAACTCGGTGACATGGACCTTTGGTTCTTGAGGAACTTCTGAAAACAGTTTCTTTAAAATTTCTGGTGGAATTTCGTTTGTTCTCTCATGTTTTGGAAACCATATTGTGCTTTCTTGCCAGATTTTGTCAAGTTTAGAATAGTTAACGTTTTTGATTGGAAATTCCTCATCAGAAATGATCTTATCAGATCCCTCCATCCGATAAAACACCTTGACAGGATTGTCACTTGGTTCATTCAACTCATTCTTTTCAACAACATTCTTAACACCATTATCTTTCTTAACATCAATCTTTTCAGACTTTTTATCACGATTAGCATTTGCCATCGGATGAACATGATCAGATGGTGACACTGGTTCAGTCGTAATGATGTGATTTTCTTTTGGAATCTCACATACATTAACAGTTTGATCACTACCAGTATCATCATTCTCTGAGTCTGAATTCACACTCTCAGCATAAACACCCTCATTGTTCAAGCCTAAAATCGGTCTCACATCGGAATAAGGATCACCAATACTCGAGGTATTAGATCCCTTTTCCGATGATGAGTCTGATTTTACCGAACTCTCCGGTATGACTTGGTGATAGTTATGATTTTCAAAAAGAACCGGAGATGGTACAGACTTGTAATTGGTGGTGTTATCATCAATGATATGGTCTACTACATAAGCAACATTCTTATAACTTTCCAACTTTTTGTTCACCTTTTCAACAAAGCATTTTATGGCTGCCATTTCCAACTTGGTGTTTTCAATTTCATTGATATAGTTGTTTATTGCCAATTGTTTCAATGACAAAGTGTTTTTCAAGTCGGAAATGTCCTTTTTATAGCCATCTAATACTTTGTTGAAAGCATTCAACTCTTTTATAGCCATCTAATACTTTGTTGATATTGTAGATTGACTGTTAATGATAGCACTATCACGTGAAATTCGGAGTTGTTTATTCTCCTCAGTCAATCTATCACATGTTCCACAATATTTATCACTCATAACATCAGTGCTAGATTCAGAACTTACAGGTTTTGGCGGTTCAGTCATGGCCATCAACGCGAAATGAGCTTCTTTTCCAGTGAAAAACTTGGAATAGTCGATCTTGGTGAAAGCATCATCAGCAATGCACGACTTCCTCGTCATCAAAAAGTCAGCTTCTGCCAGCAACTGATCAATATCATCATCTAAAGAATCAACACTTCCCTCTGTGTCTGATTCGCTCTCGGAATCTGAATAAACTGATCTACACTCTTCAGGAACATCAGTAACAGAATCAATCACCATTCCAGAACTCGTTTCCTCAGCCTTAACCTCAACAGGTTCATTCTCCACTTCCATCTCATTCTCAGAATCATCACTTTCACACTCCTCAGTTTCTTTCTTCTCATCAACCTCCACCGACTCTTCCATATCAACCTGATAAGCAACACATGCCACATTCCCATTAGTAGTCACTTCCTCAACTCCTATTTGCATACCCGACCAGTCAAACCTTTCATCCTGTTGAGTCACCAAAGCTTGGTTCTGACTCGCATTCTGTTGAGTCTCATTAGGTGTAGTGATAGGTACAACTGTTCGGTTTGGGTTGTTAGGAGATTGGTTTTGAATCTGGTTTTGAGTGTTTGGTTGTCTGTTTTGGTTATTAAAGTTTCGGTTTTGGTAGTTGTTGTTATTTTGGTAAGAAACTTGGTTTTGTTGTTGACGGTTCTGGTAATTTGCATTGAAAGGGTTTCGATTACCTTGTTTAGGTGGCTGGGTGCATTCCCTTTTAAAGTGTCCTTTTTCTCCACAATTAAAACACGTAACCTTCTCCTTGTTGAATCCATAGGTTGTGTTGGGAGAAGTTGCCAAATCAGTCCTTCCAGTTTTCTCAATGAACTCTGTTGCTCTTCTCATAATACTCGCAAAAGCCCATTGAATGTCAATGAGTTCCATCTCTTCCTTGTCTATCTGTGCATAGTCTTCGTTGGTTAAGTTGTTGTTCCCAATCTGACTAGCAACTAACCCATTGTAAGATGAAACCATTGCTGAGACTAATGCAATGTGTTGCTGAGCAACCTCCACAGTCACATTTCCCAAGTTAGATGTATCCAAAACCATCGGTCGTTGATTAGGTTGAGTTACTTGGTTTACTGGTTGTTGTTGTGATTGGTTAGCGGTGTAAAAGCCTGCTTGTTGCATTGGGGAGAGTGGTGAAATGTAAGAATTGTATTGTGGTGGTGTGTATGATGGTTGTGAGGAGGATGATGTTTGGGTCAAGTAGTTGGTGGTTGGTTTTGATGATTCCATGACATTGGAAATACATGCAACATGTGGTGCAATGCTTCCTGAGCTCGAGTTACCAACTGGAACTGAAGTGCCTCCAAAATACAAACTTGGATTCTGAGGAATCTGTGACCTTCTAGCTTTCCTCCTATCCTCCAACTCTTTGTTCTCCAGCTTTTCAATAAACTCTGAAATAGTCCAGAATTGATAAGCATCCTTCTCTCTGAGAACTTCCACATGCTGATCCCATTGTGGTGGTAAAGCATCTGCAAACTTATCCACCTGCTTAGTCATTGGAATCTGTACACCATAACTAGACAATTCAGACAACAAATGCATATATCTAGGAGTTAGTTCTTTTAGAGTTTCATTATTAATAAAAGAAAAATTCTCAAACTCTTTGACCAATTCTTCCATTCTCAGGCTCCTGGTCTTCTCATTACCATCATGCTTCCTCTTAAGCTTATCCCAAAGCTGCTTTGATGTAGTACATGTCCCAAACTGATGCAACAGGTCACTTGTGATTGCCTGTGTCAGTTGGGAAAACGCCTTCTTCTCCACCACATATTTCTTCTTCTCGTCCTCTGTTAGGCTTTCCAAAGGAATCATTTCACCTGTGTTCTCCAGAATCGGTGCTGTGTATCCTTTAACAATCATGCTCCATGCCTCTGCTCCTTCAACTCCCATGCCTTCCAAATGGATCTTGAACATGGTATGCCACTGATTATACTCTTGCATATCCATGAGCTTCGGTGGCCGAGTTCCACTACCTGTAGACAAATCCTTAATCAAAGTAGAAATAGCATTAGTGGTTTGAGTATTTACCGCCGCTGCAGCTACTCCCCAGTAATCAGATTGTAGTGCCGGATGTGCTACACTTTGAGGCATCGTGCTCGTCGTTGTCATGTAGTTAAGTGGTTGTGAAGACTGTGTGTTCGTCTTTTGCGCTGCCACTGTCCATGGGTCCATCGTTTGCTGTTGTGGTTGTGTTGTTGCTGATCCCGGAGTAGTTTGAAAACGCCACATGATCACAAACTAAAAATCTTAACACTTAGAAAAATTTTCAACAAAATCCTAGGTTCGCCCAAAATACACTAGGTTCGCCCAAATTGATCTAGGTTCGTCCAAACTTTATCACTCTCGACCCTTCTGATTCTTAGTTCGCCCAAACAGTAACACCCGAACGTAGATTTGACCAGAATGTAAACACAGAATAACACCTTTCCACTTTCGCCTAAATATAAACTGGTCGAAGGTGAAAATTTCTACCCGAAAGTGAAAAATTCAACAAGAAATTTCAGGTTCGACCACTAACTACTCAGGTTCGCCCTCTTAACAACACTTTCGACCACTAAACACAGGTCAGGTTCCAGGTTCGCCCACTACAAACAGATCTCATTTTTGAAAAACGGTTATTGTTTGAAAAACGGTTATTCTGATCTCAGGTTTACAAAAGTTCATGGATTTGAATGATCTCAATCAGGTTATGTTTCGGAATTGATTTGGAACAACTTTAATTCTTGGAAAACTTGAATTCAACCACAAATTCTTCTTTAAATCGATCAAAAACACTTAAAAACAATGTTTATGTAAAAACAGATGAATTTAGGTCAAAAACATGTCCAAATCAGCTCTGATTTTATCAAATTAGTTATTGTATGATCCTCTATGCTCTGATACCACTTTGTGAGCGAAAGATTTTAGCTAAAACAGGATTATACGATCATACAAGTCACAAAACTAGGTGCGGAAACCCTAGTTCTGAACAAATTGATAAAACACAAATCAAAACACAATCAAGATCATTTTCAATATCATTTCATAGATTAACTTCTTTCAAATAAGCTTTTACAATCAGTTTATGTTAATCTAGAACACACACACAATATCTCAAATCAACCTCTGAACCTGACCTATCACAGACACAAAATGACAACCCTCTTACATAATTAAAATCTCAAAATCTATTTATAGACACTGCACGTTCGCCCCTTTTGACTGGTCGAACTTAGGCTTTTTCCACATTCGCCCACTTCCAGTGGTCGAATGTACATCTTGATCAAATCCAATCTTCCTTCGCCGATTCTTATCTACCTTCGCCCACAATAATCTACTTTCGCCCCATTATATCTACCTTCGGCCAATCACTAACACATGTTAATAAAGTTTATCCAATCCTTAGTCGCAAAACGCATCAACAAAGGCAGCTTTTACAAATTTCACAATAAGATTTTCAAAGGTCGTGCATTGGCCTGGAAGTTTGTTAAAGAGTTGAAGTGTTTCGCAGTAAAGTGGGAGAAGGGGATCTTGTATTTTGAGAAGTTTCATCACTTGAAGACCCTTCCGTATTGGGCAATCAGAGACATTTGTCGTCACCGTCTAACGGGAGCGTCAAATAGTCAGATTACTTATTTTGCTGAGAAGATGACTCGTGAAAGCCGAACCAAGTGGGACTTATTTACACCACAATATCCAAAGCGAATTGTTCATAAGAAGGATATTGATTTGATAACTGGTACGCCCAAAGTGACATTGAAATACAAACCACCGCAAGTGTTGAAAAAGATTCCTTTGATGCCTATTCCGCAACACTTTGCCAAAGACTTCATCTGGTGGTATTATGATTGGAAGATTGCAGAGGCCGTGATTGTGTTGAAGGGTGGAGAGACGAATTACAAGAAAGTGCATATCTTTGATCCCATGTGGTTGATAAACTGTTCACATGAGGATATCATCATGCTATTCTATAATCCGATCTATTCAGATGCTAAAGATGCTGAGCAAGCAGGAAAGTACCAACATGTGGTATTTCTGTGCTTTGCGTTTAATATCAATGCTGGATGTGATTATGATGAGAAGTTGGGAAAGTATGTGGAGAAGCAAAAGGTGCCAGAGCTGAAAACGAAGAAACAAAAACTATTTCATGAACCGGTGTTGACTAGAGAACAAATGATTCAAAGACATATCAGACTGTGGAACAAAAGGTTGGACGAACAACGACGAACACAATCCAAGCAATAGTCGAGGGGGAGTTTGTAGATGCAAAAGTGCGACTAAAGCTTTGGATTGTAAAACACATTTTGTTTTGTAGATATCGAAGGTGCGAAGGAACATAATAGAAGGTGCGAAGGAAGTGGATTTGGACGAATGAAGAATAGATTATAGAAGAACTTGTTTCGACCAGTTGATGTGGGCGAACCTGCACATTCGCATGAACAGTTTGGGCGAATGTGCAGGCCTATAAATAGGTTAAGTTCATTTTTGAATGTAACTTTGATGATTATTATTCCCTCCTCTTTCTGAAAACTCTCTCTAGTTATTGTTAAACTTGTTTTTCGTTTAAACCTTGGTTGTATTCATAATTCAACGTGTAAACAAGTGTTTTATTAATGAAATCGTTTGAAAATGATGATCTGTGTGTTTGAATCTGTTTGATTATTATTTTGTGATAGTTTTAGGGTTTCCGCACCTGAAACTAACTTGTTTGATCAATCTTTGTTTGTTATCGATCCTTTCACGCACATATATTTAACAAAAAAATAAATAAACTAACCACATTAGTAACTTGGTTGACAGATGGAAACTTAGTTCGTAAAAGGGAGGGGTTAGCCATAGACCACCACTCATCTTGAGGGGTTGGTTTTAGAAGATCTAGAAGCGCCAAATAAAAGAAAAGGGGGTAAAAAGGAAAATGGTAATGGGGGGAAAGAAAAGAAAAAAAAACGCAGAGAGAGAGAGAGAGGGTGGCGACAAGGAGCTCCCCAATTCAGCCCTCCATAGCTGCAAATTGGAGTAGGAAATTCACCCTTGATTCCTTGCATGTTCTTGGATTTATGACCATCTAGTGGTGTTAATCTTATTAGTAAGTTGGTTACTTCCAACTATTTATCGTGGTATATATATATATATATATAAATGTTATTTTTATGCTATGTTACTTGTTGATGGTTAATATGATGGAATGTAAGTGGTATGAAGTGTCCTTTGTGGGCTACACAAGGATGCATAGAATGGAATGTATGGTATGAAATGGTAGAAATACCCTTAACGGGTCACGGAAGGAAATAGTGAAATGTATGGTATGAAAGGGTAGGAATACCCTTAACAGGTCACGGAAGAGAATAATGGAATTTATGGTATGAAATGGTAGAAATACCCTTAACGGGTCACAAAAGGAGAATGGAATGATGTACTATGGTTCAATGGATTGTTTTGGGGTCTTATGAACTAGTTGATGATATTTTTAGTATGCTAAATGTTTACTTCTTTGTTTTGGTGATAGGTAAAGCTCATGATTGAAGATCAAGTCTCAATAAGATCGAAATCGCATGCTCAAGCTTTAATGGGTTGGGTTCAATGGTAGTGTTAGGATCTTTTAGGTCATAATAGACAAGTTGTTGATATTTTGTACATGGTTGAAATTATGGGGCAAAGATTCTCATGGTAGCCAACTTAGACATGTTTCTTTTTGTAAACTTAAATGGATATTTAACAAGGTTGCCTTGTATCTATTTGGTGATGACATTACAGATGTTATATGTTTTATATAAAAAACGAGTCTTACAAGTTGGTATCAGAGGCAAGGTTTGAGTGAATCAAGCACGTTAGGTACTTGAACTCAAACCGGAAGCTCATAGGGGCGTGCATTTGATCCGAGGCTTGATCAAGGTATGTTGGGAAATTGTGGGGGTGAAAAAGTAGTAGATGAGCTCCTAATATGTTGGAAATCTTTGATTACAAATGATCTAAAAAATGGTAATGTGGAAAGGAGGAATTAAGGGCTGCAAAATGAAAGAAAATAAGCCAAATTTGCAGAAGCTACCATAATTTACGGTATACCGTAAATTACGATGGCCTTCATTTTTGATACGGTGGTTCCCTACTGCCTTACGGTGGATCTGGGACATTCAGGGGCTACCGTAACTTACGGTGGTCACCGTAAGTTATGGTAGACCCTTGAAACTTTTGTTTGTTTCTTCTTTCCGACATGGGTCATTATGTGGGAATGTAACGAAGGTATAAAAACATGTGAAAATGTGGGATTACATCCTAATGTGTGCTACGTGGTGATTGTGGTAACCCAGGTATTGGGAGTAGAAATTTTGGAAAGTGTAGACAATGATTGGAATACTATGGTATGGTATATATGTTGAATGATTGTTAATGTTTCAGAAACATGGCTGAGGAAGGTGATAACTCCGCTACGGAGCATGAGCAAGTGTAATGGGGGGTAATGGAGGGAATGGTGATGAGTAGATTTATCGAACTAAGGAAGTTGATTGAAGAGGGGTCGTCTGGCTCCAAGAATGTTAAGAGATGTACTTACCGTAACTTTATGTCATGCAACCCCACGGTGTTTAAGGGGGAAATAGATCTACTTAAATGTCTAAGGTGGATCTCGGACATGGAAGGGGTGTTTGTAAGGAGTCACTGTGAAAGCGAGGATGAAGAAGTGGAGTGTTAACCTCGCCAAGATAACACAAGAAGTGGAAGCAAGTGTAATGGGGGTAAAGGAGGGAATGGTGACGAGTAGATTTGACGAACTAAGGAAGTTGATTGAAGAGGGGTCGTCTGGCTCCAAGAATGTTAAGAGATGTACTTACCGTAACTTTATGTCCTGCAACCCCACGGTGTTTAAGGGGGAAATAGATCCACTTGAATGTCTAAGGTGGATCTCGGACATGGAAGGGGTGTATGTAAGGAGTCACTGTGAAAGCGAGGATGAAGTAATGTTTGCCACGGGTCAACTGCGACTCCGTTCAAAAGATTGGTGGGACAGTTGTAGTAAGGAAGTGGGGCAAGATCGGGTTAAAGCCTTGACATGGAATGAGTTTAAAGAGCCCTTCCTGAAGCATCATTACCCCAAAACTGCAATCGATCGCATTCAGGAAGAGTTTCTACAACTCTGCCAGAAGAATGAAACCATTGATGAAATTACAAGCGTATTCCACGATAAGATGAAGTTTTGTCCAGAGTTGGTAGCAACTGAGTGGATGAAGATTAATAGGTATCATACCATGTTAAGGGCAGAATACAGGGAGTTTATCACTACATCAAAGTGCAACACGTTGAGTGAACTCATTGATTGGGCTCGCGAATGGGAGACAGAATTGAAACGCCAAGAACAGCGGGGCGACAAAAGAACGGTTGAAAGGTCATGGGAGCCACAGAAGAAGGGTAAGGGGCATGAACAAAGCAAGAAGGACCCCAAGAAGGATGATGTACCAAATTGTAAGACGTGCGGGAAACCACATACCGGGGAATGTCGCTTAGGACATAAGGCGTGCTATAATTGTGGGAAGACGGGGCATCCGTTTTACAATTGCCCTAGTCCGGTTCAGTTGTGTTATCATTGTTGTGAACCCGGGCACATAAAAGCAGAATGTCCAAACGTTAAAAAGAGGAACCAAAGGAGGGAAGGAAGAACGAGGCTCCAAAGGCCCGTGGAAGAATGTTCCAAATCACTGCATAAGAGGCAAAGAACCACCCTGAGGTGGTGTCGGGTATGTGTTTAGTCAACAACATTCTTATGTATGCGTTGTTTGATACGGGAGCGAGTAGATCCTTCGTGTCTACCCAAGTGGTTTACCACTCCTCCTTTATCTTAGAAAAGATGTTAAGCCCATTAGAAGTAGAAATTACGGATAGCAAGAATTATTTATTACACAATATATGTAGAAATTGCACTATTACGATTGAAGGGGAGGGTTTTGGGGTAGATTTGATACCTATGTCGATGGGGGAATTCCAAGTGGTGATAGGCATGGACTGGTTGGCCAAAACCACGCGGAATTCCAATGCAAAAACAAAATAATATACGTTACCACACCTAGCGGGCGGCGGGTAAGTATCATAGAGGAAAGAGGGGTTGAAGCCAAGTTGTGTACCTTGGTGCAAACTATGAAGCATGTTCGCAAAGGGGAAAAGGAATTTATGCTTTTGTGGTTGATACCACTATCACCACCCCCAGAATCGAAGAAGTACCAATTGTTCAGGAATTTCAGGAAGTATTCCCGGATGAACTTCTGGGGCTTCCTCCTAAACGTGAAGTAGAGTTTAGAATCGAACTGGTGCCCGGGGCTCAAACCGTTGCAAAAACACCATATAGGTTGGCGCCCACCGAACTACGGGAATTGATGACTCAACTCCAAGAGTTACTCGACAAGGGCTTCATTCGCCCGAGTGTGTCCCCGTGGGGAGCTCCTATATTGTTTGTGAAATAGAAGGACGGGTCTATGTGGATGTGCATAGACTACCAGGATTTAAATAAACTAACCATAGAGAACCGCTACCCCTTACCCCGTATCGATGACCTGTTTGATCAACTCCAGGGGGCGAGTTGGTTCTCAAAGATCGACCTTCGTTCTGGGTATCATCAGTTGAAAGTAAGGGAAGAAGATGTGGCCAAAACGACGTTTTGAACTCGGTATGGACATTATGAGTTCCTAGTAATGTCCTTCGGGTTAACAAATGCTCCAGCTGCATTTATGGATTTAATAAATCGGGTGTGCCGCCCGATGTTGGATCACTTTGTGATAGTATTTATAGTTGACATCCTGATTTACTCCCGAAATGAATCGGATCACGCGAATCAATTATGGGAAGTCCTTGAAACTCTTAGATTGGAAAAGCTTTATGCTAAATTTTCTTAGTGTGCCTTTTGGCTAAGGGAGGTCCAGTTTTTAGGACATGTAATGAATGAAAAGGGCATTTATGTGGATATTTCTAAAGTAAAGGCAGTGGTGGAATGGGTTCCTCCCAAGAACCCGAGTGAAGTTCGATGTTTCCTAGGGCTAGCCGGTTATTATAGCAGATTCATCCAAGACTTTTCAAAGGTGGCACAACCTTTGACTCGGATGACAAAGAAAAGTGAGAAGTTCGTTTGGGGCGATGACCAAGAAAGGGCCTTCCAAATGTTGAAAGAAAAGTTGTCTAGTTCGCCTGTTCTGACCTTGCCTGAAGGGTCGGATGATATCTTGGTTTATTTAGATGCCTCCCACCAAGGGTTGGAGTGTGTCTTGATGCAAAGGGGGAAAGTCATCTCCTATGCATCAAGACAACTCAAACCCCATGAATGTAATTACCCAACCCACGATTTGGAATTGGGGGCCGTAGTGTTTGCGTTAAAAATCTGGAGGAATCATTTGTATGGAACGAAATGCACCATATATTATGATCACAAAAGTCTCAAGTATTTCTTCGAACAGAAAAATCTCAACATGAGACAACGGAGGTGGCTAGAGTTGATCAAAGATTATGATTGTGATATCGTATACCATCCGGGCAAAGCCAATGTGGTAGCCGAGGCTCTGAGTCGGAAGGAATACCCACCTTCGACTCAAGTCAAGGCCTTGGGTATAGTAATTACACCTAACCTCTTGGATGAGATACGAAAGGCCCAAGTCGAGGCCTTGCGAGCCAATGACCCGAAGAAAGTAAGAATGAAGGAGATGGTGGACATGTTGGAGGATAATGCGGTTGGGATGAAGACCCGGTATGGGCGGATATGGGTTCCTTGGACATGTGAAGTCAAGACTTCAGTACTTAACAAAGCCCACAAATCCCGGTTTTCGATCCATCAGGGGGCGACAAAGATGTATCGGGATCTAAAGAAAGAATATTGGTGGCCGGGAATGAAGCGGGACATCGCTAAGTATGTGGAAAAATGTTTGGCCTGCTCACAAGTTAAAGCCAAACACCAAAAGCCCTATGGGAAATTACAATCACTCGAGGTACCGGTATAGAAGTGGGAAGAGATAACAATGGATCTCGTGACAAAATTACCAAAGACGAGGAAGGGGTATGATGCAATTTGGATAGTGGTGGACCGGCTCACAAAAAGCGCACACTTTTTAGCTATTCAGGAGGCCTACACCTCTTAACGGATGGCGGAAATTTATGTAAATGAGATTGTATCCCGGCATGGAGTACCCGTGTCTATCATGTCAGATCGGGACACTCGATTCACATCCCGGTATTGGAGAAGGTTTCAAGAGGAAATGGGTACAAAGTTGTGATACCCTGCATATTCAGGTTAACACTTTTTACTGAACTCTAGTTAAATTACATATTCATACGTGGTTAAATACTTAACTAGGATAGTTAAGAAGGCCTAACATATGTTAGACGATATTAACACATGTTATAAGTGGGAAAATCCTTGTTTTGTCACACACACGAGTTCTGTATCCCGAATGTTGGTGATTTGTCTGGTAAATATAATAATAGGTACAATTGAATTATGATGAACTTTATGTTACATGTTTATGTGGAGTACATGCTTATGTGAATTACCGCTTGACTGAAAGTTAATTTGTAAACCATGTAAATTACGTACACCTTATCATCAATGTGTTATGAGATGATAAAAACAATGAGTTTTATGCAAGATAGGATGATTAATATTATTGGGTCCTGTATTGGGCTAAAATATGATTAATGGATCCAATTAGTGGACTAAAAGGGCCCTAAAACATCATTGCTTGGGCAACAAGCCAAGCCCTCTTATAATTAGGAGACAAAAAAATAAAATAAAAACCCTAACCCTTCCCCTTGTTGCACCGTGAACTACCCCCACCCCCTCTCTCTTGATTTTCAACAAACATCAATACTATTCATATCTTCAAGCTAGGTTGGGTGCAATCTCTAGGCTTTGAGGACTCTTGCATTGAAAGGTATAATTTTTACATGTTTTATGATGATTAATAATGCTTGAAAAGTTTAAAAATCATAGAGCATGCGTACATATAAAAATCGCATAACACATGTTAGTAGGAGTTCTTGAATGTTCGTTGTGATTTGATGATGATGATTATTGTTAGTAATCATAATTAGGGTTTTTATATGATAATATATGTGTTTGTTCATGATAATATGGATTATGCATGTGTTAGAGATTTTTATGCATAACTAGGATCTATGAATAACTTGGGATGCAAGTTTTAGTTTCTGGCAGATTCATTAGGGTGTTTTGTAGGGTTTGTATCGTGATATTAAATTGATTGTTTTGATGATTTCTTTGCATGATTGTATTATAAATGATCTTAGATTTTCATAATGGGCAAAACCATCAGATTTGGACATCGTTTGAGTAGTTTTTGGAATTTTATTTATTAAAGGTCATAGCAGAATTTCGTACTTATAAATTGGGTCAACTTTAAACCATCATAATTCGAGTTTTACAAAGAATTAAGTTACGATATTTCGACAGCAGGTCAACATTAGAAAACTTGGCTTTTCCAAGTGGATTGACCTCGTTTCGGTGAACACACAATTTTTGGGAATTTTTCTACTAAACTGACCTGCTGTTCAAATTTTCTTGACATAGCTGTGTTGTACGAATTTTAATAATTGTTTTGTTTGGTTTTGAGTCAAAACAAAAATATGGGTTATCAATTGAATCCCAATTAATATTCAGTAAAATTTGGGAATTTAATTCGTTTGTTAAGTATTTTAAATAATTCGTTTTTCATAGCGCACAATCTGCCCTAAAAACACATATTCTGTAAGGGATGTTTACGTGACTATTTGGAGTCCTATATGGTATGTATTTGACATGAACTTGTATGAATAATTATAGGAGATGTGTATAAGGTATATAACTGATAATAATCATTATGATCACCAATGGGATACGTAGGACTTACTTGTGCATGTAGAGTCACTAGGTGTCACTACACGATTTGAACTTTAGAAGTTTTTAAAAAACGAATTGCATGATGAGTTGGCTATGCACGAATACTCACCTAGTGACACTTGTAATAGGGAGTCGGTAGCTCGTTACTGTTTAAGGGATTTGGATCATTCATGTACAACCAAAGGTGAGTTTCACTACTCTTTTCTCAAAAGCATGCCTCTCGGATTTGAGACAACGTACTTTAATTTTCTAGTCCGGTTTGGGACTACTTACACATCCCAGGTTGGGATGCTAAGACTCCTTGTGTGGGTCGGGTTTTTGACTCCTTCTGTGGGTCGGGTTTTGCTAGTTCGCAAACTGTGTCCTTGATGAACTAAACCAACTCTATCATTGTAAGTCCTTCACATACCGAATGAGTTGCCGAGTTATGTCAAGCGGGTTATTAGTTGATAGCGCTATTAGGTCAGACAAACCTCACACCGGCTCGGAGGAGTGCGGGAGTGAACTATAACTTAACAGATTATCATTGTTGATAGGCATTGATGCAAGGCAAATAGCTCACATTTGTGACTACACGCACATTAGCAGTTCGGTATATCGGTGTTAGTTATCATGAACGGGTTAGCTACCCTTGGCATGCGATGAACTAGTGGTTACACAATTTTTTTTGGAACCAACTTAATTACTTACGCTTTTACTTGGTTACGTGGTTTGGGAAACCAGCGCATTTACTTACTCATATTCTTTACTTAGTGAACTCACCAACATTGTTTGTTGACCCACAATATACATGCTTTTGCAGGTAGTTAGCTTTCGGTGCCACGATTAGAATGCACTGCACACTTCACTGCATTTGGGGTCTTGGGCATACACCTAAATTACATATTATGCTTTTACGTTATCCTACATATGGTTTTAATTTGTGCGTGTTGTTTTGCGCATGGTTTTAAAAGGTGTAAATTTGGTTTACGCTTCCGCAGCTTAACTAAACTTGGTTTTTGAAAACGAACTAAATGGTTTGGGCATTTAGAGTTCATTCATATGACTTATGGCTATGGGATCCTGGTATGTCATGTGCCTCGCGGTATAAACCCCGCAATGGAAATTTGAGGGTGTGACAGATTGGTATCAGAGCCATTGGTTATAGTGAACTAGGACTGCATGTTGAGTCTAGTCTATAATCATCATAGCATAAGTACACTTACAACTTAAGTGACAACTAGCTTTTAGCTACATATATCTACAACATATGATTTCGGGAGATATGTTATCTTCTAGTTCTAGACCTAATTCTAAACACGTCAATAGTGGGAACCCAGGGTTACACCAGGTGGCGCATTACTGGGAGTAGTATCCTAACAAACCTCATGAATGAGGAAAAAACAATTGTACAGGGGAGAAAGCCCTTGCGAGCGTATGGCGCACGTACACAGGAAGCTGCACGATGCGCATGACGTGATAGCATTAAACCAAATAAAATTCAAAGAAAGTCAAATGTTGAGACTTATCCTTTTTTTTCTTTGAGCAAGGAGACAATTAGTTCCTATTCCTTGTCGCCTGATATTCCTTACTCTCATTTTGAAACTCAGATGAGACTGGGTTACACATATAGAATTTATTTCTTACTTTAGTACCTTACGCCTAGTACGAGCGAGCGAATGTATGACTGCATATCCCTGTTTCTCATAAGTATATGGTAGATTCATGGGAACACATTAGATCGAGGCTTCTTACACACACTCTTGGGGAGTTTGGTAAATCCTACGACACAGTGCAACATCTCAAGGGAAGACGAAACCTACCAATGACTGACAGCCACGATTGGAAGAACGCGTGGTGCAGCTGACCACTAAGCTGGCTTACCTAGGACTGGAGAAGGAGACTGTACATGATGAGATCCATATAACACTGACACCGAGAAAGAGGAAGAAGAAGGGATGGAAGTGGAACCTGAGCAGGACGAGCACATGAAAAGTGAGGATGAAGGCTCTACTATCTAGACAGAGCGTGGCGACGATTGGCTACTACCTTTTTCTTACCTCTCTTTTCTTTTCTTTTCCTTTGTTAACTTAGATAAACTGAGTTCTTATGATCAACGATAGGGTGGTTGATGCCCTTGCATATTTCCAAGTTAGTAAAGACCTATCCTGCTAAAACATTCTTTTCCCTTGACTTCAGAAATTGAACTTCCTTATTCCTTGAACGCAGATGACGCAACAATAACTCGTTAGCGTAGTCTCAAGGCTTTATGGGTTGTAAGCCTCAATAACTCCAACGGAACTAAGGAGATTGTTTGATTACTTAGATAATATAGGTTCTTGCCATGTGCATTTGCCCCAGGCAGGATGGAGTAATGTATGCTACATGCACACTCGATGAGTTACCGATACTTGGGTGGAGAATGTAACCCCCCGTGACAAAATTTAGAAATTTGTTATCTAAAGACGGTTGGGTCTGAGACTGACGCCTACACTACCAAGCTACAGGAGATAGCTGCTACATGCTCAAATCTATTTAACCTACCTTACCAATGGATCGAACTTCATACCAAAAGGGTTTGTCCCTCAGATTCGTGGCATGGCCACTGCAGCTCACCTACCCAAAATCTAACAAATCTTTCACGTGACTCGCAAACTCACTGATGAGGTTGTTGAGCATGGTACTTTTCCGAAGCATGGTGCTTCATCTTCTACTTTTGGTGATAGCAAGAGAACGTGGAATAGTGTGAGGTATAAGTCCCTCAACAACAACAACAACAACAACAACAACAACAACGACAACAACAACAATGGGGCTCGCGAAAGAGCATTTGTGATTGGCTCTGGGGAAGTTAGGACTGATAACAATGTCGTGACGGGTACGTGCTCCTTGAACGACACTCTTGCTTCTATTTCATATGATACTGGTGCGGACTATAGTTTTGTGTCATCGAAACTTAGCAAACAATTAGGGATGGTTCCTACTGTTCTTGATACCCCATACTCTATAGAGTTAGTTGATGGGAAGCCTGTCGAGGTAACCCATATTCATTATGACTATAAAGCTCGAGCTAGATGGGCAATTGTTTGCCATCGACCTTCTACCTATCACCCTAGGAAGTTTTGATCTTGTGGTTGGCATGGACTGGTTGTCCAAGCAACACGCTGAAATTCTCTGTCAGGAGAAGTTTGTTCGTTTTCCCCTCCCAAGTGGAGAACTTTTATCTATTTAGGATGATCGTGGTGGTGCCATGGTGGGCATCATCTCCTTCTTAAAAGCCCAGAAGTGTATTCGTATGGGCTGTCCATCCATTTTGGCTAACATATCTGACACTCGAGCTGAAACTGAAACTAAGATTGAGGACATCCCAGTAGTTCGAAATTTCCCAGAGGAATTACCTGGACTTCCACCTGTTCGTCAAGTGGAGTTCCAAATTGATCCTGTACCTGGAGCAACTCTAGTTGCATGCGCACCATACCGTCTAGCACCGGGCGAACTTCAAGAACTATCTACCCAACTCCAAGAGCTATTGGATAGGGGTTTTATTAGACCTAGTTCTGCGCCATGGGGAGCTCCAGTTCTGTTTGTTAAGAAGAAAGATGGGAGTTTCCGCATGTGTATTGATTATCGGGAGTTGAACAAAGTGACGGTTAAGAACCGCTACCCTTTACCTCGTATTGATGACTTGTTCGACCAGCTACAAGGGTCGAGTTTCTAATCTAAGATTGACTTGAGGTCAGGATATCATCAACTGAGAGTTCGAGAGAAGGATGTGGCGAAGACATCCTTTCGAACTCGTTATGGACATTATGAGTTTTTGGTGATGCCATTTGGGCTAACCAATGCACCAGCTGTGTTCATAGATCTGATGAACCGTGTGTGTAAGCCTTATTTGGACAAATTTGTCATAGTGTTCATAGATGACATACTGATTTATTCTAAGAGCAGGGAAGAGCACGAGCAACACCTACAGCTGATCTTGGAACTCTTGAGAAATGAGCAGTGGTATGCGAAATTCTCTAAATTTGACTTTTGGATTCGAGAAGTCCAATTTCTTGGACATGTGGTTAACGAGGTAGGAATACATGTCGATCCCGTCAAGATTGATGCTATTAAAAAAGTGGGACGCTCCTAAGACTCCCACAGAGGTGTGCCAGTTTCTTGGTCTCGCGGGATATTATCGCAGATTCGTTGAGGGATTTTCTAAGATCGCTCAACCCCTCACTGCCTTGACACAGAAGGGTATTACTTACATGTGGGGAGATGCCCAAGAATCTGCTTTTCAATTATTAAAGTCGAAACTTTGTAGTGCACCTATACTATCACTACCTGAGGGTACTGAGGACTTCGTGGTATACTGTGATGCGTCTATCCAAGGGTTAGGGTGTGTGCTGATGCAGCGTGATAAGGTGATCGCGTATGCCTCACCTCAACTAAAGGTTCATGAGAAGAATTACACCAACCATGACTTGGAACTGGGAGCAGTGGTTTTCGCTCTAAAGATCTGGAGGCATTATCTCTATGGGACGAAGTGTACGATCTTCACAGACCACAAGAACCTCCAGCACATTCGATCAAAAGGAGCTGAACATGCGACAACGTCGATGGGTCGAGCTTCTGAATGATTATGACTATGCCATCAAGTATCATCTAGGGAAAGCTAACGTAGTAGCTGATGCCCTCAGTCGAAAGGAAACGAAACCTAAACGGTTGCGAGCCTTACAACTTACTATTCATTCAAATCTTCCTGATAAGATACGTGAAGCCCAGGGCAAGGCCTTGAAAGAAGAAAAAATCAGGCTTGAAACATTACATGGTGTTGATAAGCAGTTGGAACTAAAGACAGATGGTCTTCAGTACTTTATGAATCGAGTCTCGATACCACGTTTTGGGGATCTCAAACAACTGGTGCTCGATGAAGCTCACACCTCTCGATATTCGGTACATCCTGGTTCGGACAAGATGTACCAAGATCTTAAAACTCTTTACTGGTGGCCAAACATGAAAGATGAAATAGCCACTTATGTTAGTAAGTGCTTGACTTGCGTGAATGTTATGATTGAATATCAAAAACCTTCAGGCCTACTCCAGCAACCAGAAATTCCTATATGGAAATGGGACGGGATTTCTATAGATTTTATTACAAATCTTCCTAGAACGCCAACGGGCCATAACATGATTTGGGTTATCGTGGATCGTTTAACCAAATTGGCACACTTTCTGGCAATAAAGGAAATGGACTCGCTGGAGAAACTAGCAAATCTCTACATCAAGGAGGTAGTCTCTAGGCATGGGGTGCCTACTTCTATTATATCTGATCGCGATGCCCGATTCACTTCTCATTTCTGGACTACTCTCCAAAAATCTTTGGGAACTCGCTTAGATATGAGCATAGCTTATCACCCACAGACGGATGGACAGAGTGAACGTACCATCCAAACATTGGAAGATCTGCTACGAGCAAGCGTGATGGATTTTGGCAACAGTTGGGATAAGCACTTGCCTTTTGAGGCACTTTATGGACGCAAGTGTAGGTCTCCCATCTGCTGGACTGAGGTTGGTGATAGCCAGCTAACAGGTCCTGAACTCGTGCACGAAACTTCTGAGAAGATAGTGCAAATCAGAAACCGGATGGCTGCTGCTCGAGATCGACAGAAAAGTTACGTTGAGAAGCGTAGGAAACCTTTGGAGTTACAGTTTGGGGACAAGGTTCTATTGAAGGTGTCACCTTGGAAGGGGGTGATACGCTTTGGAAAACGAGGAAATTGAACCCATGATACGTTGGACCATTCGAGATTGTCGAAAGGATTGGTCCGGTAGCTTACAAGCTAAACTTTCCTGACAAACTCAGTGGTGTACACAATGTATTCCACGTATCAAACCTGAAGAAATGCTTATCGGATACGACATTGGTATTGCCAATGGAGGAGATCCAGGTGGACGACCAGCTACGGTTCGTGGAAGAACCAGTGGAGATTCTTGAGCAGGGCATCAAGAAACTCAGACAAAGCACTATACCTATTGTTAAGGTACGGTGGAATTCACGTTTAGGACCGGAATACACGTGGGAGCGCAAAGATCAGATGCGGCTCAAATATCCATATCTTTTTACTAAACCTCAACCGGTTCATAGATCGAATGCCGAACATAAAGCAGCTCGCTCAAAGTGAATTTCGGGGCGAAATTCCTTTCAACTTAGGGATGATGTGACATCCGGGAACCAAGCACACTTTTTTCTAGCTAGCTTTATTGTTTACTTGCTGAATTTCAGGACGAAATTCTTTTCAACTTGGGGATGATGTGATACCCCGCATTTTCAGGTTAACACTTTTTAGTGAACTCTAGTTAAATTACATATTCATACGTGGTTAAATACATAACTAGGGTAGTTAAGAAGGCCTAACATATGTTAGATGATATTAACACATGTTATAAGTGGGAAAATCCTTGTTTTGTCACACACACGAGTCCTGTATCCCGAACGTTGGTGATTTGTTAGGTAAATATAATAATAGGTACAATTGAATTATGATGAACATGATTTTAGATGTTTATGTGGAGTACATGCTTATGTGAATTACTGCTTGACTGAAAGTTAATATGTAAACCATGTAAATTACGTACACCTTATGATCAATGTGTTATGAGATGATAAAAACAATGAGTTATATGCAAGATAGGATGATTAATATTATTGGGTCCAGTATTGGGCTAAAATATGATTAATGGGTCCAATTAGTGGACTAAAAGGGCCCTAAAACATCATTGCTTTGGGCAACAAGCCAAGCCCTCTTATAATTAGGAGACAAAAAAAATCCCTAACCCTTCCCCTTGTTTCGCCGTGAACTACCCCCACCCCCCTCTCTCTTTATTTTCAACAAACATCAATCCTATTCATCTATTCAAGCTAGTTTGGGTGCAATCTCTAGGCTTTGAGGACTCATGCATTGAATGGTATAATTTTTACATGTTTTATGATGATTAATAATGCTTGAAAAGTTTAAAAATCATAGAGCATGCATAATTAGGGTTTTTATATGATAATATATGTGTTTGGGCATGATAATATGGATTATGCATGTGTTAGAGATTTTTATGCATAATTAGGGTTTATGAATAACTTGGGATGCAAGTTTCAATTTCTGGCAGATTCATTAGGGTGTTTTATGGGGTCTGTATCATGATGTTAAATTGATTGTTTTAATGATTTATTTGCATGGTTGTATTATACATGATCTTAGCTTTTCACAATGGGCAAAACCATCTGATTTGGACATCATTTGAGTAGTTTTTGGAATTTTATTTGATTAAAGGTCATAGCAGAATTTCGTACTTATAAATTGGGTCAACTTTAAACGGTCATAACTCGAGTTTTACAAAGAATTAAGTTATGAAATTTGGACAGCATGTCAATATTGAAAAAACGTGGCTTTTCCAAGTGGATTCACCTCGTTTGGGTGAATACACCATGTTTGGGAATTTTTCTACTAGACTGACCTACTGTGGAAATTTTCTCGACATAGCTGTGTTGTACGAATTTTATTAATTTTTGTGTTTGGTTTTGAGACAAAAAAAATATGGGTTATCAATTGAATCCCAATTAATATTCAGTAAAACTTTGGGAGTTTAATTCGTTTGTTAAGTATTTTAAATAATTCGTTTTTCACAGCTCACAATCTGCCCTAAAAACACAGATTGTGTAAGGGATGTTTACGTGACTATTTGGAGTCCTATATGGTATGTATTTGACATGAACTTGTATGAATACTTATAGGAGATGTGTATAAGGTATAAAACTGATAATAATCATTATGATCACCAACGGGATACGTAGGACTTACTTGTGCATGTAGAATCACTATGTGTCACTACATGATTTGAACTTTAGAAGTTTTGAACAAACGAATTCCATGATGTGTTGGCTATGCACGAATACTCACCTAGTGACATTTGTAATAGAGAGTCGGTAGCTCGTCACTGTTTAAGGGATTTGGATCATTCACGTACAACCTAAGGTGAGTTTCACTACTCTTTTCTCAAAAGCATGCGTCTCGGGTTTGAGACAACGTACTTAACTTTTCTAGTCCAGTTTGGGACTACTTACACATCCCGGGTTGGGATGCTAAGACTCCTTTGTGCTTACCCTAGTAATGTTTAAGACATAATGCAACATAGAATAACACATAGACACTTATGATTGAATTGTAAATTGAATGTTGTAACATGTTTCACCCCAAACTAGTGAAATAGAAAAGGGGCTATGTAAAACTCACCTTAGTATTAGAATGAAGACCCTTGTTATATAAGTAAATGTGGCTCGTGTGTATCCAAATATCACCCTATTACAAGGTAATAAATAAATGTTGGGGAAAACTTAATAAATCTATGTTTTCTAGTCTAAATGTGCTAGGATTCCTAATTTGGGGATTAATAATTGATTTATGATCAAATTTGAGTAATTTGTTAATAACTTTAATAAATAAAGAAATAATTAATAAAAATATTTCTGACCAATATTAACTAAAAGTAGTTGAATTAAAATATAATAAATGTGAAAATAATTTTTATAAAATTATTTTCTTAATTAATGAATATTTACATATTAATACTTATTTGACAAAATATAGACTTAATATTTAAAAATATTAAAATTTATAAATTTCAAATAAAAAATTTATATTTCTAATCTAAATGATTAATAATAATTTATGTGAAATTTTTGATGCAAAAATGATGAAAAATGAATTTATTATGATTTATTTATGATTAAAATAACAAAAATCGATTAAAAATATTAAATATATGATTTTTCTGAAATAAAATTCATTTCTGAAATGTTTATTGATTTAAAGTTTGAAATAATTTTTGTGGGATTTTATAAAGTCGTTTTGATATTTTTATAGAATTTTGAAGTTTTAAATGAATAAATTTGTAATATTTATAATACATAATAAATAAATAATTTTTGAAAAACTAAAAGTTGGATATTAAACTTTATCATAAGACTGACTTAAAATAAATTTTGTAGAATTTATAAACCATGTTTAGTATTCAAAATCCATTTTTAAAAATAATATAGGTTATATACGTATAAAAGAAATAAAAAAAATGATTGTATGTGCCAAGGCTCGAACCTGAGTCCTTGGCCGGTTCCTAGGTTTTAAAATCACAAGCCAGACCAACTGGTCTGACCCTGAGAACGAATAATTCTTGGTTTAGATTAATTATATAGGTTATCTGTTCGAACCTATATATTGGTTTTAAAAAGAAAAGGATGGGACGGGGGTCGAACCCAGGCCTCAGGCCGGTTCCCCATGTCTTAGACACAAGACAGATACCAACTGATCTGTGGATCAGTTGGTGATAACATTCCATTCGATTTAATTATAAACAAATTCTGCGATTCATCATCATCCCCAAAATTAACTAAGAACCCTAGATTATCTAATAATTAGAATCAACAAACATTAACCCCTGAATTCATAGGGTTATTGTTTGGATTATAACAATGATTGAAAACATGCAAAAGATCGTGACTTACAACCCGGAATTGATGACGAATTGCTCGGTCAACCCAATAGTCAGACGCGAACAACTATGCAGATTATAACAACGTTTTTAGAAGAAATTGAGAGTAGGGAATGGGTTTTCGGCGAGTAGAGGCTGAGGATGAGGGTTCAATTTATACTAACACCTACGAATTGGATGATTTAGAATGTTTGACCAAAGCTTTTAATATAAACGCGTAATTAGGCTAAATTAGGATTGTTTTAACTGTTGAATGGCGTGGGAAAAACGCAGAGAGTGTCGGTCAAATCATACCATAGATGAATTGCTATAATAACGTGGATTGATTGTTGATTTGGTATGATTGAATCGCAGTTGACTTTTCTAAGTCAACTGTGATGAACTAGGAAAGGTTTATATATATATTTAGGTTAGGATATATTCAACAAGGAACGTGTAGCTTAGCAGGTTGAGCAGTGTTATGGTGTGAGCCGGCCATGGGGACTGGTTCGATTCCCGGCCCAGGCATTTATTTATTTTTTTTGACAAATACTTTACTTTTTTATTGTAAATATATGATTATATTATGGTTATGTGAGTCCTAAAGTGTCATAAAATATTTTTATGATGTACAATCAAGATAAAAAATGCTACGTTTATTGATGTAATAATAAAACGTACATAATTTGAAATACGAAATGTTACAGTCTCCCATACTTTTAGGGACTTCGTCCCGAAGTTGTAGTTGGAGAGTCTGCTGGAAAAAGGTGTGGGTACTTAGACTTCATCTGGTCCTTGCGTTCCCAAGTGAACTCTGGACCTCGTTTAGATTCCCAACGAACCTTAACGATCGGAATGCGACTGCGTTTGAGTTTCTTGACTCCAGTATCCACGATCTCAACAGGTTTCTCGACAATGTGCATAGTTTCATCGATCTGCACATCTTCAAGAGGGACATGGAGGTTCTCATCTGCTAAGCATTTCTTGAGATTCAAAACGTGAAAAGTTGGGTGAACATTTGCTTAGCTCAGGTGGAAGATCAAGTTTGTAAGCCACTTTTCCAATCCTGTCAAGCACTTTGAATGGGCCTACGTATCGAGGAGCTAGCTTTCCCTTTCTACCGAAGCGAATTACTCCCTTTCAAGGAGATACCTTAAGAAGTACAAGGTCCCCGACTTGAAATTCCAAGGGCTTCCGACGTTTATCAGCATAGCTCTTCTGTCGACTTCTAGCTTTGAGAAGATTATCCTGGATGAGTTGGATTTTATCTGTGGTTTCCTGGATCAGTTCAGGTCCAGTGATCTGGAATTCACCGACCTCAGTCCAACAGACAGGTGAACGACAGTTACGACCATAGAGTGCCTAGAAAGGAGCGATGTTAATGTTGGCATGATAACTGTTGTTGTATGAAAACTCAACCAAAGGAAGATGAGAATCCCATGCGCCACCAAAATCAATGACACATGCCCTGAGCATATTCTCAAGTGTCTGGATGGTCCGTTCGGTCTAACCATCTGTTTGAGGGTGATAAGCAGTACTCGGGTTTAGCTTGGTACCCAAAGCGTCTTGTAAAGAATCCCAAAAGTGAGAGGTGAAACGACCATCACGATCAGAGATAATGTCCAAAGGTATACCATGGCGACATACAATTTCACTCACGTACATCTTCGCTAACCTTTCCACAGAATATTTCTCACGAATTGGTAAGAAATGGGCTGACTTGGTTAAACGGTCAACGATTACCCAAATGTTGTCATAACCTTTGGGTGTACGAGGGAGTTTAGTGATGAAGTCCATTGCTATGCTCTCCCATTTCCATACAGGAATTTCTGGTTGTTCAAGCATACCAGATGGTCGTTGATGTTCAGCCTTGACCTTTGAACAAGTAAGGCATTTCGCAACGAAAAGAGCGATATCTTTCTTCATACCAGGCCACCAATACGAATAACGAAGATCTTGGTACATTTTGTCAGCTCCAAGATGAATAGAATAACGAGATTTATGAGCCTCGTTCATAATGAAGGTACGAAGATCATCACGGTCAGGAATCCAAAGTCGATTGAGAAAGTAAAGTAGACCATCAGGTTTTGTTTCAAGTTGAGTCTCAGCACCATAAGACATTTCCTCGTACATGTTACCTTGGGTGACTGAAGTATGTTGGGTCTGGAGGATACGATCCTAAAGATCAGTATGAAATCTCACACAATGAAGTTTGATGCGCTCTTTACGACTGAGTGCGTCTGCCACAACATTCGCTTTGCCAGGATGGTAGCGAATCTCGCAATCATGGTCGTTAAGTAACTCAACCCAACGTCGTTGCCTCATGTTAAGATTTTTCTGGTCGAAGACATGTTGCATACTTTTGTGGTCAGTGAAAACCACACATTTGGTTCCATATAGATAGTGTCTCCAAATCTTAAGAGCAAAGACGACTGCGCCCAATTCAAGATCATGGGTGGTATAATTCATTTCATGGGTCTTGAGCTGTTTAGACGCATAAGCAATAACCTTGCCTCGTTGCATGAGAACACAACCAAGACCTTGGTTTGATGCATCACAATAGACCACGAAATCATCATTACCATCAGGTAGAGACAGAATGGGAGCTTCACAAAGTTTCTGCTTAAGAGTCTCAAATGCTTCCTCTTGTTTTGGTCCCCACTCATAAGGTTTACCCTTGTGAGTTAAGGCAGTGAGAGGAACAGCGATCTTAGAGAAGTTGGCAATGAATCGACGATAATAACCGGCTAAACCAAGGAAGGAACTGTGACACCCCAGGAACACACCTCATCAGGGATGATGAGACTCTAACGGGGGGGGGGGGGGGGGTGAATGTGACACCCTAGGAAAATCCCACATCGGCCGTGGCCAGGAGAGATCCTTGGTTCATAAGTAATGCCTTGCCTCTTAAATCACCAACGCGTTTTGGGCTTAATGCTAGTGGATGAGAGGAGAACTCCACAGTTAAGCGTGCTCAGGTGGGAGTAGTATCAGGATGGGTGACCTCCTGGGAAGTTTCCACCGGGGCACCCAAAAACAAATCCGTGAACTCTGGGAGGGAAAGCGGACAATATTGGTGGTGAGAGGGGCCGGATGTTACAGATGGTATCAGAGCCAGGTTGTGTCGTTCGGGATGGTGGGTGCACACCTCATCAGGGACGATGAGACTCTAACAGGGGGTGAATGTGACACCCCAGGAACACACCTCATCAGGGACGATGAGACTCTAACGGGGGGGGGGGGGGGGGGGGGTGAATGTGACACTCTAGGAAAATCCCACATCGGCCGTGGCGAGGAGAGATCCTTGGTTCATAAGTAATGCCTTGCCTCTTAAATCACCAACGCGTTTTGGGCTTAATGCTAGTGGATGAGAGGAGAACTCCACAGTTAAGCGTGCTCAGGTGGGAGTAGTATCAGGATGGGTGACCTCCTGGGAAGTTTCCACCGGGCACCCAAAAACAAATCCGTGAACTCTGGGAGGGAAAGCGGACAATATTGGTGGTCAGAGGGGCCGGATGTTACAGATGAATGTGACACCCCAGGAACACACCTCATCAGGGACGATGAGACTCTAACGGGGGGGTGAATGTGACACCCTAGGAAAATCCCACATCGGCCGTGGCCAGGAGAGATCCTTGGTTCATAAGTAATGTCTTGCCTCTTAAATCACCAACGCGTTTTGGGCTTAATGCTAGTGGATGAGAGGAGAACTCCACAGTTAAGCGTGCTCAGGTGGGAGTAGTATCAGGATGGGTGACCTCCTGGGAAGTTTCCACCGGGGCACCCAAAAACAAATCCGTGGACTCTGGGAGGGAAAGCGGACAATATTGGTGGTGAGAGGGAGTAGTATCAGGATGGGTGACCTCCTGGGAAGTTTCCACCGGGGCACCCAAAAACAAATCCGTGAACTCTGGGAGAAATTTCTGGATGGGTGCATCTGTAACATCCGGCCCCTCTCACCACCAATATTGTCCGCTTTCCCTCCCAGAGTTCACGGATTTGTTTTTGGGTGCCCCGGTGGAAACTTCCCAGGAGGTCACCCATCCTGATACTACTCCCACCTGAGCACGCTTAACTGTGGAGTTCTCCTCTCATCCACTAGTATTAAGCCCAAAACGCGTTGGTGATTTAAGAGGCAAGACATTACTTATGAACCAAGGATCTCTCCTGGCCACGGCCGATGTGGGATTTTCCTAGGGTGTCACATTCACCCCCCGTTAGAGTCTCATTGTCCCTGATGAGGTGTGTTCCTGGGGTGTCACAGGAACGAACTTCAGTTGGAGTTTTAGGAACACTCCAATTTTTGATAGCTTCGATCTTCGCAGGATCAACATGAATTCCGTTCTCATTGATGACGTGTCCTAAAAATTGAACTTCCTTAAGCCAAAATTCACATTTCGAGAACTTGGCATACAGTTGTTCTTTCTTTAGGAGGCCTATGATTGAGTGAAGATGTTATTCGTGATCGGATTTTGATTTAGAGTAAATCAAAATGTCGTCAATGAAGACGATCACGAATTTGTCAAGGTAGGGTCTACAAACCCGATTCATTAGATCCATAAACACTGCGGGAGCGTTGGTCAATCCAAACGGCATGACCATGAATTCGTAATGACCATAACGTGTACGAAAGGCTGTCTTGGGAATGTCTTCTTCGTGAACTCTAAGATGATGATAACCAGAACGAAGATCAATATTCGAGAAGTGGGTTGCTCCTTGAAGTTGATCGAAAAGATCGTCAATCCTAGGTAGGGTATAACGATTTTTGATGGTGAGTTTGTTGAGCTCGCGATAATCGATACACATCCTGAGAGATCCATCTTTCTTCTTGACGAACAATACAGGGGCTCCCCATGGAGAAGAACTAGGGCGAATGAAACCTTTATCAGAAAGTTCCTGCAGTTGACTGGCAAGTTCTTGCATCTCAGAGGGTGCAAGAAGATAAGGAGCTTTGGCAACTGGATTTGCACCAGGAACAAGATCGATCCTAAATTCATCTTGACAAGCAGGAGGCAAACCAGGTAAATCCTCTGGAAGGACTTCAGAAAAGTCTCGAATGATTGGAATATCTTGGATATTCTTGCCCTTGTCTTTCTTTTCTATCACGTTAGCCAGGAAAGCCATATACCCCTTTCGTAAGTATTTTTGAGCAGTCGTACAAGACATGAGTTTAAGCTCACCACAAGGCTTCTCACCATAGATCTTCAAAATGTCACCAGATTCAAGAGGAATGCGAATAACTTTCTCATAGCATAAGATTTCAGCACGATGGGTTGACAACCAATCCATGCCTACTATGACATCAAAGCTTCCAAGATGCATAGGAATGAGATCGATAGGGAAGGTATGTTCATCAAGGTTCAACACACAGTTACGTATAACAGAATCGATCGAGATATATTTCCCATTAGCTACCTCTACCACTAAGGGTTCCTCTAGGTTAGTTTGGGGTAAGTTAAGTAAGGGTTCAAACTTAAGTGACACAAATGACTTATCAGCACCCGAATCAAATAGTATAGAAGCATAGGGGTTATTAACAAGAAACGTACCATTAACCACTTCATTGTTGTCGCGGGCCTGATTAGCATTGATGTTGTATGCGCGACCACGAGCACCTTGGTTCTGGTTACGGTTCTGGTTCTGGTTCCCACGATTGGGGCAGGCATTGATATAGTGGTCTGGGTTGCCACACTCGTAGCACTGACCACGAGCAGGCCTATTGTTTTGTTGGTTGGGAGCTGGGGCATTTCTTGCTGGGTTATTTTGGGCAACAGGGCCATTAGTAGGAGGAACTCGATAGATATTCACAAGGTGTCTATACTTTTGACGGTTAGCGCAAAAATGACAAGGCACCTGAGCTGGGTGGTGGTACTTGCAGGTGTTGCACAAGGGATGAGGTCCGGTGTATGGCTTCTTATTGGGTGCGGGAGTGGCAACTACTGCAAAGTTTCAAGCCTTGCGTTTCTTCTTAATAGAGTGTTCAGTCTTAATCTCCTTAGCTGGCTCTGGTGTAGCTTTGTTCACATCTTTCTTAGTACCTTTGCGAAACAGAGTACCATTCTTCACGTGGTTATCAGTCAGTGTAGCCGCTAAACGTTTGGCTTCCTCCAAGGTGGCAGGATTCCTTCCCCATACCGTGTCCTGAATTTGCATAGGTAAACCACCGATATACTTCTCGATGGCTACTGATAGGGGAGTGACCTTATGGGGCAACAACAGACTGAGCTCATGGAAGCAGGTATTATAAGCAAGGTTTTCCCCACTATCCTGAGCAAGGGTGTGGAACTCGTCCTCCAATTTCTTGACCTCATTACGTGGGCAAAACTCAGCTTTCATTATTTCTTTGACTTGATCCCAAGTCATAGCAAGCGCGACTTCAGCCCCGCGGGTGCGCTTTTCCTCATTCCACCAAGTGAGTGCTCGTTTGTGAAGAACACTCATAGCATAACGGACCTTAAGGTTATCGGGACACTCACTATTTATGAACGTATTCTCGATACCCTCGAACCATTGTAGGAGGCCAGTAGCTCCTTCATCCCTGCTAAACTTAGGAGGATTGCAGGTATTAAAGTGTTTGAGGGTGCAGACTGGGTGACCATTCCCGTTTCCATTCCCGTTCCCATTGTGATTCCCATTGCCATTTCCATTTCCATTTCCGTTCCCATTCATTTGGATGACTTGAGCCAACAATTTAGGAACCAGAGTTGCGATTTGTTGCGCCATTTGTTGGGAAATGATCGCAGCTAGTTGGGCATCACTTCCATTGTTGTGGTTGTGGTTGTGGTTGTTGCTCCCTTCATCATGATTGTCGCCACTGTTAAGGCGAGTGCTGCGACGTGGAGGCATGATCTGTAAGAGACACAATGAAGGTTCAATGAGACATGAAATGAATGAGGTAATATAAGGAATGTAATCATTTATCCATTAATTAAAATGAATAAACGAAAACGTTGACTTATCAAAGATTCTAGATTCTAATAACATAGTGAAGACACGCTTTAGCCTATAAGTGAACACTCATCCAGAGAATTCCCAGGTAGGCATCCGGGTCCCTCGTCTGATTGGGATATATGCGCAATGCCAGTCCTAGACAGAAAACTCAGAATACAGGCGTTCACCCTTCCAGATTGCACGTGTTCGTTATTAAAATCTAGAACTTCAACGAGATCTCAAGGTGGTTCAGGCTAAACCTGAGGATTTTGTCCTATTAATCTAAAGGTGGATCAGGATTGCAGCAGACGAATAAGAGCAGTCATCTTGTAAAGGCTTAGGGTTGTATAGGGTGTAGGATAGGGGTATGAATAAGGAAGCAATTAGGGTTACAAGTAAGAGAAGCAAGTACTATTTTAATTCCTTAAGGTTATAGTCTAGATTATTTTTCTAATAACCTAATTCCCTATAACCAAGGCTCTGATACCAATCTGTAACACCCCAACCGATGGCGGAAACATCGGGATGTCACATATTGATGATTGTTTCAGTAGCACATGGTATATATTGAAATTTTAAATAATTTATTGATAACATAAATATCCAAATGAAACGATGTCGAAAAATCCCAAAATATCTAATATATAACATCAAATAAAACAAATAACTTCAAATCACTTCATAGAATCCATCAAGCATACTCTAAACCTCAGCTTCATTGTTACCTGAAACATGTTAATTTTGAAAATATTTTTGGGTCAACAAAAGTTGGTGAGAATTACATAGGTTTTGATAATTGAATAAAAACTTGTACAATTCGAGTGTCATGGCAAGTCTAGTCCATATGTGAAAACAAAACAATCGGGTAAATCGAGTGCATAATCATACCTTGTGACTAGAATATTGTGGTCCATCCCATACGCTCATGGTTCACTCCATTATGTTATAAATTCGATAAAAATCACCCACGCTACCTATGTAGGAGGTACACGTATCCGGGTGGGATTGTCAGTCCAATAGATCTGTGATTGTATACCGTCGGTGTGACACCCTAGGAAAATCCCACATCGGCCGTTGCCAGGAGAGATCCTTGGTTCATAAGTAATGTCTTGCCTCTTAAATCACCAACGCGTTTTGGGCTTAATGCTAGTGGATGAGAGGAGAACTCCACAGTTAAGCGTGCTCAGGTGGGAGTAGTATCAGGATGGGTGACCTCCTGGGAAGTCTCCACTTGGGCAACCAAAAACAAATCCGTGAGCTCTGGATGGGCAAAGCGGACAATATTGGTGATGAGAGGGGCCGGGTGTTACAGTCGGGTGATCAATGTTAATGATTATGCTAGAATAATGTGCTTACCCTAGTAATGTTTAAGACATAATGCAATATAGAATAACACATAGACACTTATGATTGAATTGTAAATTGAATGTTGTAACATGTTTCACCCCAAAATAGTGAAATAGAAAAGGGGCTATGTAAAACTCACCTTAGTGTTAGAATGAAAACTCTTGTTATATAAGTAAATGTGGCTCGTGTGTATCCAAATATCACCCTATTACAAGGTAATAAATAATTGTTGGGGAAACCTTAATAGATCTAAGTTTTCTAGTCTAAAATGTGCTAGGGTTCCTAATTTGGGGATTAATAATTGATTTATGATCAAATTTGAGTAATTTGTTAATAACTTTAATAAATAAAGAAATAATTAATAAAAATATTTCTGACCAATATTAACTAAAAGTAGTTGAATTAAAATATAATAAATGTGAAAATAATTTTTATAAAATTATTTTCTTAATTAATGAATATTTACATATTAATACTTATTTGACAACATATAGACTTAATATTTAAAAATATTAAAATTTATAAATTTCAATCAAAAATTTATATTTCTGATCTAAATGATTAATAATAATTTATGTGAAATTTTGATGCAAAAATGTTGAAAAATGAATTTATTATGATTTATTTATGATTAAAATAACAAAAATCGCTTATAAAGTCGTTTTGATATTTTTATAGAATTTTGAAGTTTTAAATGAATAAATTTGTAATATTTATAATATATAATAAATAAATAATTTTTGAAAAACTAAAAGTTGGATATTAAACTTTATCATAAGACTGACTTAAAATAAATTTCGTAGAATTTATAAACCATGTTTAGTATTTAAAATCCATTTATAAAAATAATATAGCTAATATAGGTATAAAAGAAATAAAAAAAATGATTGTATGTGCCAAGGTTCGAACCTGAGTCCTTGGCCGGTTCCTAGGTCTTAAAATCACAAGCCAGACCAAGACAGATACCAACTTATCTGTTCGAACCTATATATTGTTTTTAAAAAGAAAAGGATGGGACGGGGGTCGAACCCAAGCCTCAAGCCGGTTCCCCACGTCTTAGACACAAGACAGATACCAACTTATCTGTGGATCAGTTGGTGATAACATTCCATTCGATTTAATTATAAACAAAGTCTGCGATTCATCATCATCCCCAAAATTAACTAAGAACCCTAGATTATCTAATAATTAGAATCAACAAACAATAACCCCTGAATTCATAGGGTTATTGTTTGGATTATAACAATGATTGAAAACATGCAAAAGATCGTGACTTACAACCCGGAATTGATGACGAATTGCTCGGTCAACCCAATAGTCAGGCGCGAACAACTATGCAGATTATAACAACGTTTTTAGAAGAAATTGAGAGTAGGGATTGGGTTTTCGGCGAGTAGAGGCTGAGGATGAGGGTTCAATTTATACTAACACCTACGAATTGGATGAATTAGAAAGTTTGACCAAAGCTTTTAATACAAACGCGTAATTAGGCTAAATTAGGATTGTTTTAACTGTTGAATGGCGTGGGAAAAACGCAGAGAGTGTCGGTCAAATCATACCATAGATGAATTGCTATAATAACGTGGATTGATTGTTTATTTGGTATGATTAAATCGCAGTTGACTTTTCTATGTCAACTGTGATGAACTAGGAAAGGTTTATATATATTTAGGTTAGGATATATTCAACAAGGAACATGTAGCTCAGCTGGTTGAGCAGTGTTATGGTGTGAGCCGGCCATGGGCACGGGTTCGATTCCCGGCCCAGGCATTTATTTTTTTTTTTGACAAATATTTCACTATTTTATTGTAAATATATGATTATAGTATGGTTATGTGAGTCTTAAAGTGTCATAAAATATTTTTATGATGTACAAGAAAGATAAAAAATGCTACGTTTATTGATGTAATAATAAAACGTACATAATTTGAAATACGAAATGCTACAACTATAACTTAACAGATTATCATTGTTGATAGGCAATGATGCAAGGCAAACAGCTCACATTTGTGACTACACGTACATTAGCAGTTCGGTATATCGGTGTTAGTTATCATGAACGGGTTAGCAACCCTTGGCATGCGATGAACTAGTGGTTACACGGTTTTTTTGAACCAACTTAATTACTTACGCTTTTACATGGTTACGTGGTTTAGGAAACCAACACATTTACTTACTCATCTTCTTTACTTAGTGAACTCACCAACATTGTTTGTTGACCCACAATATACATGCTTTTGCAGGTAGTTAGCTTCCGGTGCCACGATTAGAACGCACTACACACTTCACTGCATTTGGGGTCTTGGGCATACACCTAAATTACATATTATGCTTTTACGTTATCCTACATATGGTTTTAATTTGTGCGTGTTGTTTTGCGCATGGTTTTAAAAGGTGTAAATTTGGTTTACGCTTCCGCAGCTTAACTAAACTTGGTTTTTAAAATGAACTAAATGGTTTGGGCATTTAGAGTTCGTTCATATGACTTATGGCTATGGGATCCTGGTATGTCATGCGCCTCGCGGTATAAAATCCGCAATGGAAATTTGAGGGTGTGACAAAAGTTGTTGATAAGCACCGCATACCACCCTCAAACTGACGGGCAAACCGAAAGGACCATATAGACACTCGTAGACATGTTGAGGGCATGCGTCTTAGATTTTGGGGGGAGTTGGGATGAACACTTGCCATTAGTGGAATTCTCTTATAATAACAGTTATCACAGTAGCATCCAAATGGCACCATTCGAGATGTTATACGGGAGAAAATGTAGAATACCGGTTTGTTGGGGGGATGTGGGTCAACGAGAGTTGGCGCCGAGTGATTTAGTAGCCCTCACCAATGAGAAAATTAGCCTAATACGGGCTAGAATTCAAGTCGCCCAAGACCGACGGAAAGCATTTGCAGATCATAGAAGACGCCCAATCGAATTCCAAGTTAGAGACCTTGTGTTACTAAAAGTATCCCCTTGGAAAGGCATCATCAGATTTCGTAAACGCGGGAAGTTAGGCCCGCGTTATATAGGACCATTTAAAATTTTGGCACGGGTCGGGCAAGTGGCTTATCGGTTGGAGTTACCATCATCAATGAGTGGGATTCATGACACCTTTAATGTGTCCCAGTTACGGAAGTGCCTCGCGGATGAAACCGAGGACGTACCTCTTGAAGATATAGAGGTGGACGATAAATTAAATTATATTGAAAAACCGGTGGCTATAAAATATTTCAAAGTGAAGCGGTTGCAAAATAAGACCATAAACCAAGTATTGGTTCAGTGGCAACATCGAAGGGGCTCGGATCTTACGTGGGAATCGGAGGAGGAAATGTGGAAACACAACCAGACTTAATTCGGTACGTAATTGGGTTTCGGGGTCGAAACCTCTTTAAGGGGGGTAGACTTGTACCACCCCAAAAATATTAAAGTAATAATAGTACGGTAGAAACAAATATATATGTAAGTATGAGTATGTATGTATGCGTGAATATATGTGTATGTATATGCGTGTACCCTTAGTTGTATGTAATGAATTGGTAGTTGTACATTTAACAAAAAAATAAACTAACCAAGTTAGTAACTTGGTTGATTGATGGAAACTTAGTTGGTAAAAGGGAGGGGTTAGCCATGGAAAAACACTCATCTTGAGGGGTTGGTTTTAGAAGATCTAGAAGTGCCAAATAAAAGAAAAGGGGGTAAAAAGGACAAAAAAGGTAATTAGGGGAAAGAAAAGAAAAAAAAACGCAGAGAGAGAGAAAGAGAGAGAGAGAGAGAGAGAGAGAGATGGGTGGCGATAAGGAGCTCCCCAATTCAGCCCTCCATACCTGCAAATTGGAGTAGGAAATTTACCCTTGATTCCCTGCATGTTCTTGGTTTTATGACCATCTAGTGGTGCTAATCTTATTAGTAAGTTGGTTTGTTGGGTTTGCTGACCTGGAGAAGAACAGATGATTGAAAAGCCAAAATATACTAACAGTTGATCCATATTATAGAAGCATTTACAACATACTCCTCCCAAAAGACTGTTGACCCTAACAACTGTTCTACCCAAACAACTGCTGTGACAACTGCCGCTATAAAGGACTGCTGGATAACAACTGATAGAGAACAACTGCTGACTAAAGGTCTGATGAAGAACAACTGCTGATCAAGTGCTGAAGACTAAAGGTCTGTTGGAGCCAACAACACTTAGGCTCCAACAGATGATACAAGACCATCAAAGTTTTTCTTAACAGTAGTTTACCTTACAGTGTTTTACAATGTAACAGTAGTTTGTATATAGCAGATGTTTTATGTTGTTATTATGTTAGAGGTCATTGTCTTAGGTGACGTCAGCTTAGATCATCAGTGGTTTAAATTTGTCTATAAATAGAACAGTGCTTGTACTGTTCTATTCATCACACACAACATTCTCTCAGACAAACAATCACAGAGTGATCAGGCTGAGGGGGAGTACTTGTAATTGATTGTAATCTTTCAATATAATGAAAGCATTCGATTAGAAAACATTTACAATTTTGTTTTGATTATAGTTTATTATTCCGCTGCACTTTCCATTTATATTTACTTCATTCTTCTCATCTCTGGTCAAACAAATCAAAACAATCAAACTCAGATCCTAACAATTGGTATCAGAGCTTGGTCAATTAAATTCGATCTAACCAATCAACTTAATATAAACAGATCGGCTCACAATTATTGATATCGTTTGTTTGTCGGATTGAAAATAGAGTAATAGTTTATTTTCGATTCAACCGTTTGTAAACAGACTTTGTTTTCAAAAAATCAGAGAATGGCTTCAATCAATCACGATCCACATAACACTGGCACGAACAATAAACCACTGATGCTTGTCAGATCTGAATACAATATCTGGCAATGTCGGATGAGCCATGTTCTAGCTCAACAGAACACTGGTTGTTGGAAGTCGGTTATCTTCGGACCACATGTTCCGATGGTGTCGAGTACCGAAGATCCCAAGGTTCAGGAGCCTAAGAAACTTGAAAACTACTCCGATCAGGATTTTCAGAAAATTGAGTTAGATGCTAAGGCCTTCAGTATCGTGGCCATGGCTCTACCAAATGATATATATGTTGGGCTGTTACACTGTAACAGTGCAAAGGAGTTGTGGGATGCACTGAAAGAACAATTTGGTGGGACTGAAGAGGTTATTGAAAACAATCGTGAAATACTTAACCAACAATATGAAACATTCAGTCACGTTAAGGGATAGTCATTAACTCAACAATTTGAAAGGTTTAACTGTCTCATTAGTGAACTAAAACTGGTTGGTCTAACTTACCCTCATTCAACTTTGAACCATAGGATTTTAAGATCATTACCAAATAAATGGGACACTATTGCTATAGTTATGAGAAACTCAATTGGATTCAAGGACCTATCACTGACCCAGCTTCATGGTAATCTCTTGACATATGAGAGAGAGCTTAACCAGAAAAAGAAGCTCCAGGACTCTGGAAAAGTGTCTGATGACTATGTATTTGGTAATACAGCACTTTTGGGTCATGATGAGGTGCCTGGTAATAGTAAGGATCAGAGTTATGATCATTTCATAGACATAACTTTAGGTTTTAACTCAGGTTTTAACTCTGATTCTTATTCACCAAACTATGCTTTTACAGCAAGTGGTGGTGATATACAGGCATCTGATAACATATCCATTGAGTATGATGACCTAAAATACTTTGAACCTGATGATTTGGAAGAAATGGACATTATGCACCAATTGGCCCTTCTCAGTGTAAGAACTAACAATTTTTACAAGAAAACTCGGAGAAGGTTTCCAGGGTTAACTGGCAGGTCAAAGGTGGGGTTGGATAAATCAAAGATAAAGTGTTATAAATGTCATAGAGTTGGTAATTTTTCTAGGGAATGTAGGAGTAAACATGGTACACCTATGATTACCTATCCAAATCAAAGGACACAGACCAACACTTATCAAAATTCCTATAATACCCCTGGACCAAATGTGCAAAACACTGCTCATTTTGCACATTCTTCAAACACTGTTCCTGTCCAGTTTGTCCCAACCACTGTTCCTCAGATCCATTATGTGCAAACCCCTGTTGCTCAGGCACCTGTGCCAATGACTGCTGCTCCACCCTCTGCACCTACAGAGACCAGTCAACAGAGTTTCTTCACACAAGGCTTTGTTGATTGGAGCAGTCTACCAGATGAGTTGGCAGATGAAAATTTTGCACTAGTTGCCAAAGTTGAAAATGAACTAGAAAATTTCTGTTTCATGGCTATGGTAGAAGAGGTTGATTCTGAGGAAGTGGTAACTGAATCTGTTGTTAAGACTGATGATATTGTTGATGAGGTAGTTGCAGGTGAAAAGTCTGAAGAAGAGGTTGTGAATCTCTCAGATCCCTGGGGTGCATCTGATGATTGTGAGTGTAAGTGTGATTGTGCATTGATGGCTGCTGCTAAGGTATCTCCTCAAATCCTTAACGATTTGTGTTCTGACAAATGTGTAATAGCATTTGCTAACATCAAAGAGGTGAATGAAAACCATAGAAAGAAAATTTTAGATGATGAAGTTAAATTTGAGAAACTGTCAAAAGAGTTAAAAAAATTTGACTGAAAACGAATATGAAATAAGCAGCTTAAAACATGAAGCAACTATAACCAAAGACCAGCTCCAAACTATGATAACTAAATATCATAGTTGCAAAAGTGAGCTTGAGTCCACCCAAGTTGAATGTCCGAAATCGGTGGAATCATGTAGAGGTTTTGAGATGCTACTCAACAAACAAACCAAAAGTCATGTGAAGTTTGGTTTGGGTTTTGAAACCACTGCTCCAGCTTTTGAAAACACTGACAAAAGGGATCAAAAGTTAGTTGAGGTAGTACCAACTAATTTGAAGGGTCAAGAGATTAAATCACTGAACCTAATGGCAAGAAAATTTTTCTTGAAAAACCAGAAGCTTCCTCATCATTCACTGAACTTGAAAATTATGAATTTAAACCTACTTGGTCTGATGAGTGTGTTACTCTTGAGAACTTCAAACCAGTTGATTTCAAAACTCATGATGGGAAGACAGCACCACAGGGAAAGGTCATTCCCTTGAAAAACCTTCCAGCAGATGCTCAAACATCTGTTGAGAAGAAAATTGAAAAGGGAAAAAGAAAGAAAAATCTGTCCACTTGTTTTGTGATTTCTGTGAAAAGAAGAATCATGTTACTAAAAACTGTTTTCTTCTAAAAGCATATGATATCAACAAAGGAACAAGTGTGTGTGATTCCAAGGCCACATGCTCAATATGTGGCAAAAAGAATCACAAAACCAAAGAGTGTCTGTATCTCAAAAATTTTGATGTCAAAATACTAGAGTACAAGGCTAAAACTCTTGCAAGTCAAGTGGTAAGTACTTCAAAAGGAAAGCCCAAACAGACTTTTATACCAGTCCAAACATCTGTTACCAAAAGTCTTAAAACATATGCTCCCAGGGATGTCCAAGTAACAGATGCTCCACCCACAAGCAAGTACCCAAGAGGATATGGACAACCACCATGTCATAGTCTGTCACATGTTTATGAAGAACCAAAAAGACCTTCTAAACCAAGAGTGAACAGAAATCCCTATGGGTATTATCATCTGTCAGGATGTGATCAATCAACTGTTGCCCCAAGTGTTGATATTCAAGCACTAGCAAATGGTCAGCAACAGTTGTTAAACTTGATTCAAAAACTAGTTCAAACCACTGATCGCCTTCCCAAGCTTGAGGCTGAAAAGTCTGTGGACCCATCCAAAGCCAACTTGGCTTTGGACACTCACCAAAACTAATTCATTACTGCTGTGCAGGGAGCTTTTGCTTGTTTAGATAGTCTTTGGTATGTAGATAGTGGAGGCTCCAGGCACATGACAGGATGTAGAGCCCTTCTTCTGGATTTCTTAGCTCATGGAGGGGGTGATATATCCTTTGGTAATGATTCAAAAGTTAAGGTATTGGGTTCAGGGACTGTTCAGGCTAGGAAATTTAAGTTTGAAAATGTCAATCTTATTGATAATCTTAAATTTAATCTTCTTAGTGTTTCACAAATGAGTGACAAAGGTTATGGCTCATTCTTCACTAAGAAAACATGTAAGATTATTGGGCCAGAAGTGGTGAAAAAGATTGATACCATCATTGTTGAGAGCAAAGAACAACTTGTTGCTCATAGGAGTGGCAATGTGTATGTAGTTGATATGTTGAAGGACAATCCTATGGCAAATGTCTGTTTGTTTTCTGCTGCCTCCATAAAGGAGACAGAATTGTGGCATAGGAGACTGGGTCATACCACCTTCAAACTATAAACTCACTCTCTAAACAAAGCCTTGTCAGAGGTTTACCATCAAAATAATTCAAATGTGATGAGCATTGTGTTTCCTGCTTAAAAGGAAAACAACATAAAAGCTCTTACAAATCCATTGATGAGTCCAAAACAAGTCAATGTCTACAATTGTTGCATATGGACTTGTTTGGCCCAGTTAAAATCATGAGTCTAAGAAGAAAAAGATTTTGTCTTGTCATAGTTGATGATTTTTCTAGGTTTACATGGACTTACTTTTTACACTCTAAGGATGAGACTGTAGGTATCTTGATGGACTTTGTCACCAAAGTTGAAAAACAATATGACTTTCTAGTAAAAGTCTTTAGAAGTGAAAATGAAATAGAGTTTAAGAATAAGGAGTCGGATGACTTCTGTGTGTCAAAAGGGATTGTGAGGTAGTACAGCATCCCAAGAACACCAGAACAAAATGGGGTGGTTGAAAGGAAAAATAGAACTCTCATTGAAGCTGCAAGAACCATGCTAGCAGATTTTGGTTTGCCACTTTCCTTCTAGGCAGAAGCTGTAAACACTGCTTGCTATGTTCAAAACAGAGTTTTGATCAACCCAAGACATCAAAAGACTGCTTATGAAATTTTGTTCAAAATTAAACCATTAATCTCATTTTTTAAAATCTTTGGCTGCCCATGTTTCAATTTAAATCTTAAAGATTCCATTTCAAAATTTGCAGCCAAAGTAGATTGTGGATATTTTCTGGGATATTCTTCTATTGCCAAGGCCTATAAAGTGTTTAACACAAGGACCAGGACAATAGAAGAATCTCTGAATGTAAAGTTCATTGAACTTTCATCCCTAAAAATCCCAGCAAATCCTGCTGAGTTGTTTGATTTAGATAAATTCAAATTTGAAGATATTACTATCAAAACTAACAATGTAGGTACTACATAATCTCCACAATAAGATTACACAACAAATGTTGTGATTCCTAGTCACTATAAAGTCTACTCTGCATCAGAGGAATCAGCTGTTCAAAACAACTGTCAAAACTCTATCACAGCTGAGTCAGCCACTGTTGGCCAGTCTTTCCCTCAAACCACTGCTTCACCCTTTACATCCACTGCTCAATCATCTGTTGACAAAAGTCAGTCCAATTTTACACCACTTGGACCCATTCCCCCACCTCCATTTCAAACATCTGTTGGCACTACAGAAGTGCAAACAGATGTTACATCAACCGAGTCACCAAACCTCTGTCCTTCACCTCAAAATGCCATCATACCATATCAAGGATATCTAATCTACCTAAGAGCTCATCCACCAGATTAAATCATTGGCAACATCAGAGAGGGTGTGCTAACAAGAAGCCAATCCTCAAATATCTGTCTTTTTGCAGGTTTTCTATCTCTCACACAACCTGTCAAGTACCAAGAGGCACTAAAAGACAACAGTTGGATAGAAGCTATGCAGGAAGAGCTTCTTCAGTTTAAAAGACAACAAGTATGGGAACTTGTACCACTGCCTATGGATGTTTGTCCAATAGGCACAAAGTGGGTCTTCAAAAACAAAACTGATGAAAGGGGTATAGCTGTCAAGAATAAAGCCAGGTTTGTGGTTCAAGGCTTTAGACAAGAAGAAGGGATAGACTATGATGAAACCTTTTCTCCTATAGCAAGGTTAGAAGCTATCAGACTCTTTCTAGCCTTTGCTGTCAACCACAACATCAAGGTGTATCAGATGGACATCAAATGTGCATTCCTATATGGGAAAATTCAGGAGGAGGTATATGTATGTCAACCACCTGGTTTTGAAGATACATTCTATCCTGATCATGTCTACAAGCTTAACAAAGCTTTGTATGGACTCAAGCAAGCACCTAGGGTCTAGTATGAAACTCTTTCCACCTTTCTCTTATCCATTGATTTCACAAGAAGTAAAATTGATAAAACCTTATTTTTGAAATGGAGAGAGAAAGATTTAATGATTGTTCAAATATATGTAGATGACATCATTTTTGGATCCACATGTTACAAAATGTGTGAAGAGTTTAGGGAACTCATGACAACAGAGTTTGAAATGAGTGTTATAGGTGAACTTCAGTGTTTCTTTGGTCTTCAAGTGAAGCAGCTGCAAAATGGCACATTCATTCAGCAAAACAAATATTTGAAAAATTTGTTAACTAGATTTGATATGAATGATTGTAAGCCATGTAGTACACCCATGAGTACAGTCAAGCTACTCACTATTGATGACAAGGATGACCTGGTTGACCAAACACATTACAGATGCATGATTGGGTCTTTATTGTACTTAACTGCATCTAGGCCAGACATTATGTTTGCCACTTGTGTTTGTGCAAGATCCCAGGCTTCACCTAGAAAGTCAAACCTTATTACTGTAAAAAGGATATTCAGATACCTAAAAGGTGCTCCCACACTTGGTATCTGGTATCCTGCTAATGGAAACATTGAGCTTTCAGGTTATTCAGATAGTGATTTTGCTGGCTGCCACACCACAAGGAAGTCTACATCAGGAGGGTGCCAGTTTCTAGGGAATGCCTTAGTCTCTTGGCAAAGCAAAAAACAAGCAGTTGTTTCAACTTCAACAGCTGAGGCTGAATACATTGCTGCTGCAAGCTGTACAGCCCAACTCATGTGGCTTCAAAATCAACTGCTGGATTTTGGGATAACTGCACTAAAGACTCCACTCATGTTGGACAGTCAAGCTGCTGAAAATATCATCAAGAATCCAGTTTCTCACTCAACCACAAAGCACATAGACATCAGACATCATTTTGTCAGAGATAGCTATGAAAAAGGTTTGATTTCTCTGCACCATGTTCCAACAGAGGATCAGTTGGCAGATGTGTTGACAAAAGCTTTAGACACATCTACCTTCACAAATCTGATTTCTAGAATTGGTATGCTAAACATGGACTAAAACAACAAAAATGTTTTAAATAAAAACATTAAAATGTTTCAGAAAATCAAAATCCATCTTTAAAAATAGCTTTTTGGTTGAAAAATCTGTTAAGGATAAAACAACCACTGTTTCATCCACTCTATCCACTGTGAAGTTGAAAAATCTGTTTCAAACATCTGATCAGATAAAACAACCACTGCTTGGTTGAAAAATCTATTTCAAACCTCTGGTCAGATAAAACAACTGTTTCATTATCTATATATATCTATACATATATACATCTATCTATCTATAAAAAAATCAAGTGCTGTTAGCATCAGCACTTTGGTAAAACAACAGCTGTTTACATCAGATCTTTGGCAACAGCTGTATAACACCAGATGTTTGGCCTCAGATGTTTGCCACATCTACTACTAAAAGCAGAGTTTTGGCCACATCAGTGGTTTCACCAGAGCCTATAAAAACCCTGTTTTACCACAACAGTCGTTACACTGTCTCATTGTATACAAAATACTGAAACCGCCTTCTTCATCCTCAAACCCGTACTCCAATTCCACTTACTCTCATACTCAGAATCCATTACAATGGATCTTCAAGCTAAAGCTACCCATAATTATCTCCCATATCTGGTAAAAATAGATGAAAACGTTCCATTCCATTCCACCATCGACATCATCTTAAGGTCCAAATACCTGACAATCCTAACCGCTGATGCTCCTATTTATCTTGATACCCTCCAAGAATTCTGGTTGAATGCTGAGTTTCTTCTTCAAGACAAAAAGCCTACATCCATTATCTCCAAAATTGGAGAAACAAGTATCTTCAAGACAAAAAGCCTACATCCATTATCTCCAGAGTTTCAGGAAAGAGGTTATGATGCACAAATGACTGGGTCTACCATTTTCAAAAAGTTTTTCCCACCAGTCATGAAATTTTTCTTTCATACCCTTCTTCTCTGTGTCTCTGCTAAGTCCACTTCGTTTAATGAAATCCCATTGAGGATTCAGTACTTGGGCTATGCTATGTTGTCAGATTCTGACTTCAATCTATCCCAGGGACTGTTTATGGACTTAGTATCAAATGTGAAAGCCATAAAGTCTGGGTCTAACAATGCTTTTTTGATTTACCAAAGAATTTTGAGTGTAATCCTTCAAAAGGTTTTACCAGAAAAGGATTTTAAAAAGGGCGAGTCTGTTTAAATGAAGAGTCTAACTGATGAAACTTTCACAAGAATGTTGGGTTCAACTACCCAAGAAAAAGTATTAAAAGTGTCAAAAGTTTCCAAAACACAAACAAAGAGGGTTAAGACAACAACTGTTGTCCAAACCTCTATTGTTGAGCCCACTGCTCCTGGTGATCATGGCACTACATCTAGTGCTGTGAAACCCACACCAGCCACCTCCAAAAGCAAACGTCCATCCACAAAAACAACCACTAAACCAAAAAGGGGACTTCTGGAAGATGAGATACCAAAAGAAAACCCTGTTTGCAACATAAAAGCAACAAGAAACCATTGTTGTTACTTCCTCACAACAGTTGCATATATCTCAACCTGACCAAACTCCTCATGCATCCTCACAAAAGGATCATGTTGTAAGCCAAGGGGAAACACATCATGATACATATGAGTCACTTGGCCATATGTTCACAAGCCCCTCTCCTAGGGCTAATTCTCTTTTCACTCCTCCAACTTCACCAAAACATGTTCCTCAAACCATGCAACCTCTGTTTGAGGCCATTGATAAAGCTTAGGAAAATCTCAGTTCCTCTCCTTCACCTATCAATGAGAGTATACCTCCACAAGTGACTAGACTGAGGAAAATCAAACAGCCATCCCACAAACAGAAGAGGAGGCTACACCCCTAGAGTTCAATGAAACTCTAGGTGAGTTTTCAAGTGAAGCAGCCACTACTGATGTAGAGACCATTGTCTCACAACAGGACAGTGGTTATATAGCTAAGACTTCCGTGAAGGCAACAACTGATGAGGCCAGTATAGTGTCCCCAGAACCAAGAAAAAGGGGCATCTGGTTCTCATCCTTTGGACTCACCTCCTAGGACTGAACCAGTTACAACTATCACTGGTAGGAATTCAGATGATCCTATTAACTTGATGGGTTAAAATACCAAGAATTGACGGCCAGAGTACAGTCCATTGAAACCTCTGTTGCTGATATCAAATCAGATATCAAGACAATATTGAGATCATTGGCTACTCTCACCAAGAGTCAACCATCCACAGCTGATATTGCTAGTGAGCTATGGAAATCTGTTTCTCCCATCATCATAGCTCACAGAAAACTAGCAGATCAGACTCATGAAACCTATATGGCTAAGATTAGAAATATGGTGGATGCTAGGTACAAAGATACCCATGCTGACATTCAAGCTGTAACATCGCAAAATTTCCCCCAAAATTTTAATACATAAAAAGCCCTTATATATATATATATATATATATATATATATATATATATATATATTTTATTACACCTTTATCATTAATATTATACAAATGTGCCTAAGTCTTTATTTATCCTAACTCACAACTTATATACATACATAAATGTATATAAATAATAATAATAATATGATTCTAAATTCTTTTTTTTTAACATACAAGATTTTTTTTTTTTTTAAATAAAGCCTTGAGTCAAATAGTCAAAGTCCTAGTCAAAGTCTTAGTCAAACAGTCAAAGTCTTAGTCAAATAGTCAATTCTTCATAAAACCTTACTTTATGGTGTTGACCAATTTTAATGGCTAATTGAATCCAAAACTAGTATAAAAAACCCACCTATGACCCATTATACTTTGCACCTCTAAATCGATTGTTTCAATCCGATTAAACTTTCCCTCATACCTTTCTTCTATAGTCTATTACTTCTACAATTGAAGCTTTGATTATAAGCTCTTGTAATTGGCGAATTGGAAGCTTGATATTCTTTCTTTTTCGTTTTCTTCAATTTGGACTAGCTACGTTGTTGAGTCTTTGGGATTCGCCTCGCATACATTCACAACACATTATTCTATTTTTTTTACGAGACATAACATTTTGCTAAGGTGAGTTTTACATAGCCCTTTTCTATTTATCATCATTTTTGGGGTGAAACATGTTACAACATCATTTATGCAATTCAATCATCAATGTGTCTATGTGTTTTTCTATGTTGCATTATGTCTTGAACATGACTAGGGTAAGCACAATTCTAGCATAAACATTCATCAGCCAAACGGTATACATTGATAGATCTATTGGACTGACAATCCCACCCGGATACGTGCCTCCTACAAAGGTAGCGTGGGTGTTTGTTACTGCAATATAAACGAGTGAACCATGAGCGTATGGGATGTACCACAATACAACAGTCACAATGGTTGATTATGCACTCGATTTACTTCTAGTATGTTTTCGCATATGGACTAGATTGCCATGACACATGAATTGCACAACAATTTTATTCGATTATCAAAACCTATGTAATTCTCACCAACTTTTGTTGACCCAAAATATTTTCAACTTAACATGTTTCAGGTTCTACTTGCTTGAAGATTCAAATTAATGCTTGAAGATGTGTGCATAGTTTTATTCAATTTGATGTACGAATTCTTGTAGAACAATTGTATGTAATTTATCTAAATCATATAATGAGAATTATTATTTACCATGAGCTACTGAACAATCATCAATACGTGACATCCCGATGTTTCCGCCATCGGTTGGGGTGTTACACAAGCCATTAAAGACCATCTGCTGAAGACCACTGGCTCTGCCCCTACCACAATTCTCAGAGATGAAGATGATTATGACTTTACAGCTGATGATGCCAAAAAGGGGGAGAGTGGCAGAGATAGATTGCCAAAATTAGACCCTTTCTGTTGTCCACCCTCACAAAAGGGAAAATCAAAGTCTGCCAACAAACCAGGGTCTACCCACACAGCACCACAACAACAACAACAACCAAATGTTCAAACCTCTGCTGCTACTGAAGATGTAGGCTCCCTAAAAGAAAGAAAATGCCTGCCAAACATGTCAGAAAACCACCATCTAAACTTGCTGCTAAAACCACTGCTACCACCAAAACCACTGACACCACCACAACCACTAAACCCATCAAACCAACCACCAACACACCACCTACAACCACTTTACCACCCAAATCCCAAACATCTGCTGGTTCTACAAAAGTGCCAACAGATGTTAACATAACCACTGCCTCTACACCACCATCACCAAAAATCTTGTACAGAAGGAAGAGGAAATCTACCTTTGTTGTACAGGATGAAAACATTCACACATTACTTCAACCACACAATGTACACCTATATCTGCCATTCCACTTTCATCATTCTCACCACACACCTCACAATTTACATCCTATAGACCACCACCAACCATCACACCATTGGCTGTTCAGTATCCCCTTGAACTTGATCTACTCAAGGGCGAAATGCAATCCTTCTACAATGCTGATCAACCATCTGAAAGATCTTTCCCATCTCTTTGACATTTTCCTGTTCCCCTAAACATAGACCAATATCTAAAATTCAAGGCTGAACAGGCAGATGCCATCATAAAAGAGAAATGCAAAGGGAAAGATGACGGGAGTGTTTAGGGCATCCATTCAGCAGAGCTTAGCAAACTGAGAGGAATTGAAGATTTTTCTAAGACCCTGAGCAACTCTATGTCTACCATGCCTCTCAGCAGTGACATGGAAAGGGAGGTTAGGGAATCTCTTCTTGAACAGATCTTGTCAACCATGCCTTATAAAGAAAACAAGAAAAAGTTTGTAGGCAGGACCACTCATGCTCTCAGAGAAGAACTCATAAGAATTGAGGACATGGTCAAGAATCCCCCAGCCAAGGTCTCTGCCTCTGATTTCTGGTAAAGGCAGAGATCCAGTCAGAGCCCTGAAATTCAAAAGAATGAGACAAGAAATTGTAGCTGTTGACAATGGGGAGATGAAGTCTGTTGCAAGATGGCCAGAGCTGAGGTTGGTTGAAACCTACAAGAAACTGGAAGAAAACAGGAAGAAATACCCTAACTTGCCTAGAAAACCTGTCTACCCTGATTAACCATTGATGAAGAGACCTCAACAGGCTTTTACATTAGACAGCCTACTTGATACTTCTGATCTATCAGCTGCTGCAAGAAGACAATTCAAAACGAAGAAAGAAATGTCCGAAGAGGATCAGAAGAAGTTTGCTGATACTTTTATAAAGTAGGGCCTCTACAATCAAATACACTTTTTCTCAGATCCCACTACTGAAAGACTTAGAGAACTCATTTGTGAGACCTCCATCACCAAACTCATCTAGAATAAAATGCATCTCAGCAACTCCTCTGATTCAAAAATTCTAAAATGGAAGGTCAATAAAGACACCCATGAATTGACTTTGCTCAGATCAGATGGAGAGGCTCAAAAGCTAAGCATGGATGATGCATATAGCCTGTGTGCAGATGACCTCCAAACATTGCTGAACCTTGAGCTTGAAAGAGATGCAGAAGACCTCTACTCTTTGAACTTTGAGTTACAATTCAAAGGTCAAATCAGAGAAAGTCTGATGAGGAATAAAGATCAAGAATAAAGTCTAGTTTTGGCATCATCTGTTCTAGGGGGAGATTGTTGGGTCTGCTGACCTGGAGAAGAACAGATGATTGAAAAGCCAAAATATACTAACAGTTGATCCATATTAATAAACAGCATTTACAACATACTCCTCCCAAAAGACTGTTGACCCTAACGACTGTTCTACCTAAACAACTGCTGCTACAAAGGACTGCTGGATAACAACTGATAGAGAACAACTGCTGACTAAAGGTCTGATGAAGAACAACTGCTGATCAAGTGCTGAAGACTAAAGGTCTGTTGGAGCCAACAACACTTAGGCTCCAACAGATGATACAAGACCATCAGAGTTTTCTTTAACAGTAGTTTACCTTACAGTGTTTTACAATGTAAAAGTAGTTTGTACATAGCAGATGTTATATGTTGTTATTCTGTTAGAGGTCACTGTCTTAGGTGACGTCAGCTTAGATCATCAGTGGTTTAGATTTGTCTATAAATAGAACAGTGCTTGTACTGTTCTATTCATCACACACAACATTCTCTCAGACAAACAATCAAAGAGTGATCAGGCTGAGGGGGAGTACTTGTAATTGATTGTAATCTTTCAATATAATGAAAGCATTCGATTAGAAAACATTTACTCTTTTGTTTTGATTATAGTTTATTATTCCGCTGCACTTTCCATTTATATTTACTTCATTCTTCTCATCTCTACTCAAACAAATCAAAACAATCAAACTCAGATCCTAACATGGTTACTTCCAACTATTTATCGTGGTAAATATACATACATATATATATATATATATAAATGTGATTGTTATGTTATGTTACTTGTTGATGGTTAATATGATGGAATGTAAGTGGTATGAAGTGTCCTTTGTGGGCTACACAAGGATACATAGAATGGAATTTTTGGTATGAAATGGTAGAAATACCCTTAACGGGTCACGGGAGTAAATAGTGGAATATATGGTACGAAATGGAAGGAATACCCTTAACTGGTCACGGAAGAGAATAGTGTAATGTATGGTATGAAATGGTAATAATACCCTTAACGGGTCACGAAAGGAGAATGGAATGATGTACTATGGTTCAATGGATTGCTTTGGGGTCTTATAAACTAGTTGATGATATTTTTAGTATACTAAATGTTTACTTATTTGTGTTGGTGATAGGTAAAGCTCATAGTTGAAGATCAAGTCTCAAGAAAATCGAAATCGCACGCTTAAGCTTTAATGGATTGGGTACCATGGTAGTGTTAGGATCTTTTGGGTCATAATAGACAAGTTTTTGATATTTTGTACATGGTTGAAATTATGGGGCAAGGATTCTCATGGTAGCCAACTTAGACATGTTTCTTTTTGTAAACTTAAATGGATTTTAACAACATTGCCTTGTATCTACTTGGTGATGACATTACGGATGTTTATATGTTATATATAAAAAAAATTCAAGTCTTACATACGAGGAAAACCCTTGATCAGTGATGATCACCGGCACAAAATCTTGGGAAGAGTCTAAGCCCCTGCCTTTGTTTGTTAATATTAATAAGGAAAAATCTATACAACTTTGGAAATGTGAAGAATGAACTACTAAGATCACGATTCAATGTTTTGTGTGTGAGACTAAGGAAAGTCCGAGTTCAAGTGCTTTGAAGTGAGTAAAAAGATATCAAGTGTCCTAATTTCGTTCATCACACCCCTTTATATAGTAAAAGCATTAAACAAGATATCCCTAAAAATCAGCTCTGCATGGACTGTTTTAGCTCAACATTCCCTTGTTTAAATGAGTTCCAGCCGTTACATAACTTCCTCTCCGAGATATTCGCCTATTATTAACCTTCGACGGTTACATTTGACTCTCTCTTCATCAAAGACCTGTTCTAGACGTTATCTTCTTTTCCTTGACTTAGATTAGGTCAATAGAGCCATTGGGGCATTGTCATGAGTCTTGATGTTGTCTAAGAATACCTGCATTCATAACATTAAGATAATTCGTTAGTCCATCCTCAGGATGTACAGATGATGATACACAGTTACATCCTGAATCATGTTCTTCCTTTAGCATCCTGAGGATATCATAGGATAAATATAAGTTAGTAATATCTTGAAGATTTCACCACCAACACGGTATATGACACTCATTGAGGCTATCCTTACCCTTAAATTCTCATAAAAAAATTTAGATTATAAATAACCCAATATTTATTAATTTATATTTTTTATGTTTATCTTTATACTTACTATATAATAAATAAAAATCTTATGAATCTTATTTCTCTTTCATATGAAATAATATTTGTTGAAGGTGAAAATCCTCAGGATGATTTTACCAAACATCCTAACGTACCATCCCCAGGATGTTGAAGGACTTGTCTGAGTTCAGGATGTAACAGTGTTTCGGCATGTACACATCCTGAGAATGAACTAACAAATTATCTTGTACTTATGTTATTGCAGGTGTAATTAAGACTTGTAACTCCTCTTTAATGGCTACAAAGTCTTACTAAATCAGAGATATCAAGGATGCATGAGCTGTATGCGAATAAACTTGAAGAATGAGTCAAAGTGTAACCGCCAAAGTGATAAATTGTTAGGACAGAAAGGATTGAGGAAACCACTTTTGCAAGCCTTAGTCTAATTCATTCTTCTGCAAAATTATTCTAAGTATAGAACTACTGAAGAAAGAAGAATAAAGTACTGAAGAAGGATTCAACAAGTACTGAAGAAGAAAGATCAGATGTTTAGAAGTCTAACTAGACAAGTTCACTGAAGAACTACTGAAGACAAACTACTCATCAGTAGTTTGTCATTCATCAGCACTTGAAATAGAATCTTTCCACTACCCTTATGTTTCAGTAGTTTATTTGTTTATTATTACTTTATCTTTTTGTGCAAGTTCCAAGAATGCAACTTGTTGTAACTTGTTGCAGACTTGCTTTTTGGCAAGGTTCATGTATTTGTAAGTCTATAAATAGATGGGTTCATCCCTCTGTTTTAGACATCGATTTTAATTGAAACAGAAATCCTTCAAAGATTATTATTGTTATTTCCATTTCATTTACTGAGAATCTGTTTAAGTATTTATTATCAATCACATTCAATACTTAGATTCTCATTAAACTTGTCTTTAGTTTTCAAACATCCAGGGGGAGTAATAACTCCTGTTGATAGTGTAACTTTACTTACTTATACCGCTGTGCAAATCTGATTAGACTTGCTAAACACATAAGTGTTCACTAGCAAGCAAAACATCAAGAGCATTACTGATCCTACAATTCGTATCAGAGCACTGGTTCATCTGATCACATATCAATCTAACACATTGAGAATCAGACACAGGCTCTTATTGATATTCAATAAAGGATTAAAAGTTCACTTCTTCAACATCCATCACTTTAAGAGATATTTGAAAAATCAATACTCTTTAAAATGGATCCACATAATACTGGTTCTGCCAATAAACCTGCTATGCTAGTTAGAAATGAATACAATATCTGGCAAAGGAGAATGGCACATACTTTATCACAGACCAACACCGTTTGCTGGAAATCTGTGATATATGGTCATCACAAACCAGTAAACATTAATCTTGAAACTAAAAAAGAAATACCAAAAGACCCAAAGGACTATACAGAAGATGATTTCCTAAAACTTGAGCTTGATGCTAAAGCTTTCTCTATGTTGGCAATGCCACTCCCAAATGAAATCTACTCTGGACTATTACATTGTGATAGTGCCAAAGAACTTGGGACTACCTAAAGGAACAGTTTGGAGGAACTGAAGAGGTGATTGCCAACACTAGAGAAATCCTGGCTCAACAATATGAAACTTTTGCTCACATAAATGGGGAAACTTTAACTCAACAATTTGAAAGATTCTCCTCATTAATATCTGAGCTAAAATTAAATGGTTAGACCAATACAACTGTATCTATGCTTCATAGATTTTTAAGGTCTTTACCTAAAAAATGGGAAACATATTCTATAGTTCTCAGATCCTCACCAGACTTTAGCTCCCTCACTCTTACAAAATTACATGGGAGATTGCTAACTTTTGAAAGAGAAATCGATCAAAAGAAGAAATTGCAAAGTTCTGGTAAAACTGCTAATGACTATCTACCAGGTAGTATAACACTATTGGGACAAGATTTACCTACTTGTTCAAATAGTTTTGGATCTTTTGACCTCTTTGACATAATTGCTGGGATCTTATCAGAAAGATCATTCCCAAGTTATGACAATGATGAATATAGTCAAACTGCTAATAACATGTGTTTTATCATGGATGATTTAAAAAATTTCAGCAATGATGACTTAAAAGAAATGGACATCCTACACCAACTGGCCATGTTAAGTATTAAAACAAACAAATTTTATAAAAGGTCAGGAAGAAAATTTCCAGGACTAAATAATTCTACCAAAATTGGTTTTGACAAGCCTAATCTTAGATGTCATAAGTGTCAGAAGTTGGGACACTTTGCTAGAGAGTGTAGAAGCTCTAGCTACAACCAATCTCAGTCTGGAAATCAGTTTAACCCTAGTTATAATAGGAATAATGGAACACAGGGAAGTGCACATTTTGTACAGGCACAACCTCCACAAATCCAATATGTGCCACAAGTACAATATGTACAGATGTCTGCTCAACCTCTGCAGAGCCAACAACCATTCCCTTCCATTCCAGCTGCTCAACAACCTTCACAGACTCAGCAACCCTCACAACAAAGTTTGTTCACCTCAGGGTATGTTGACTGGAGCAGTCTTCCTTTTGACACTACTGAGTGCCATCCTGATGAAGACAACAAAATGTTTGACATCAACTGGGGAGAACCTGACAATGGCAGAAAGAATTTTGCCTTAATGGCATTTGAGGGCTGCACCACAAAATCTGCCCTGTCTCAAGTATCAAAAAATCTTTAACAAAACTTTGTACAACTTCATGTAAAGATTCTTTTGCTCTCATAAGAGAGACCAATGTGCATTTACAAGGGAAAGCAAATGACTCTGAGAGAAAATTTACTCAGATGAAATGTGATTTAGAAAGAAAACTTGCTGCAAAGGCAAAAGAAAATTCTAAATTGACTAACAATGCTATTGAAACCCAAGCACAACTTAAAATCATGATAGAAGACCTAGGAAATGTCCGAAAAGAGCTTGCTGACACCAAGATTGTTTGTGAAAAATGGGTAGAATCTTGTAAAGGGTACCAACTACTGCTTAATGAACAAAGTGCATCAAATGTTAGGTTTGGCATAAGGTACAATCACACTGAAACACCAACAGATTTTTCCCCCAAAACTACTAAAGATGGGAGAAAAATTGTTTTAGATGAAACTTCTGAAGAGAAAGAATGCACATCTTTTCATGAAAACTTTCTAAAAACTCACAAAGAAAGTTCTTCAGAAGTACTGATAAAATATGACTCTAAGCCATCAGTAGTTTCATCTACATCAGGAGTTGAGAACCTGAAAACTACTGATGACCTAAAACAAATGAAAACAGTCATAAATTTGACTTCAAATTAAAAAGAAAAGGCAAAAGAATGTGAAATCTGTGGTTTGTTTAACCACAAGACAGAATTTTGTAGATATAGAAAAGGAATTCAGTATAACAAGAAAATTTCACAACTGGTTGTGGGAAAACAAATCAAAAATGATTTTGAAGAAACTTTTTCTCCCAAGAAAAAACAACCAGCAAACACCTTTTCTCAGAAAAAGATGTAATATCAACAAAAGTCTTTTACTCAAAATTCTCTTTCAGTAGTTAGACCTACATCATTAGCAGTTTCACAAACTGCTGAGATTAAAGATCTCATGTATATGGTACAACTACTGATGACCAAGGTTGATGGTGGTCCTCAAAAGGATACCACCATTGCTCTTAATGAAAAATCCATTGCCAAAAAGACATGGATTCCTCAACCTGGTCAAGAATAAACTGTTAATGTTCTCAAGAGCAAACCCAAAGCCAAACTGGCTTGGGTTCCCAAATCTAACTAATTTGCTACTTTGTGCAGAGGGTCTCCAGAGGCTTAAATAGCATTTGGTATGTTGACAGTGGAGGCTCAATGCAAATGACAGGATGCAGATACCTGATAAACAACTTTATCAGTCAAAGAGAAGGATCTGTATCCTTTGGGAACAATGCCAAGGGATATGTGCTAGGACATGGCAATGTCTCTTCTGGCAAAATACAGTTTGACAAGGTCACTCTGGGTGAAAACCTTGAGTACAACTTGCTGAGTGTGTCACAAATGTGTGATAAAGGATATTCTTCCTTTTTCACAAAGACAACATGCAAGATCATATCACCAGAATGCCAGAAGTTGATAGAGAACATCATTGAAGATCATACTTTGTTGATAGCCAAAAGATGTGGCAATGTCTATGCAGTGGACATTGAAAAGGACAAAGTACTGAACAACACTGCCTGTTTCTTCTCAAAGGCATCAACTTCAGAGACTGATCTCTGGCACAAGAGACTTGTCCATATGAACTTTAAAACCATAAATAAAGTCACAAAAATGGGCTTGGTCAGAGGTCTACCCTTGAAAGTATACTAGTGTCAAGAACACTGTGTATCCTGTTTAAAGGGAAAGCAGCATAAGTCCTCCTATAAGTTTATTGAAGAATAAAAAACAACTGCATGTCTTCAACTACTCCATATGCACTTATTTGGACCAGTAAAAATCATGAGCCTTGGTATGAAGTACTGCTTGGTCATCATTGATGACTATTCAAGATTCACATGGGTATTCTTCTTATTTTCCAAGGATGAGGCAGTTGAACTCCTCAAGTTCTTCATTCTACAAGTAGAGAAACAATATTCTCTATTTGTCAAAGCCATTAGAAGTGATAATGGGACAGAGTTCAGGAACAAAACTCTGGATGAATTCTGTTTTTCTAAAGGGATTATTAGATAATTCAGTGTTCCCAGAACTCCTGAACAAAATGGTGTGGTAGAAAGGAAGAACAAAACTTTAATTGAAGCAGCGAGAACTATGTTAGCTGATTCAGGCCTACCATTATATTTTTGGGATGAAGTAGTTAACACTGCATGTTATGTTCAAAATAGAGTCCTTGTCAACAAGAGACACTCCAAGACTGCCTATGAAGTTCTTCATGGCATAAAGCCCCTTATCTCCTTTTCAGGGCTTTTGGATGTCAATGTTTCATTCTAAACATTAAAGACTCTACTTCAAAGTTTGCTGCAAAAGTTGATTCAGGTTATTTTCTTGGTTATTCTTCCACTAGAAAATCCTACAAGGTTTTTAACTCAAGAACCAAGATAGTAGAAGAAACACTGAATGTCAAGTTCAATGAATCAAAGCACACTCTTATTCTAGCACATCCTGCTGAACTCTTTGACCTTGACAGCTTCCATTTCGGACCTGAAACGACTATCACTTCATCTAAACCTACTTATTATGGTGATCAGAGGTTTGATGATGAGGATCCAGCACCATGGATTCCTAAAACAGTCATTAAGTCAACTTTCAAACCTTCAGAAGTGTCACAAACTTCTGATTCAACAACTGCTGAGGTACAAACTCAAACATCTGGTTCAGCTCCTACAACTACTAAGATGTTCAAACAGCTGAACCAGACATTATAAACCTCAGTGGTTTGTTTGATGAAGTACAAGAGCCACCTACACCTGTCAGTGGTTTACAACAACTGATTGTACACAAAGATCGTCCATTAGAACAAATTATGGGTGATATTGCATCAGGTGTTCTCACAAGAAAACAACTTTCCAACTTTTCCTTCTTCTCAGCATTCATTTCTCAGTTGGAACCTAAGAAGTATCAAGAAGCCCTCAAAGACAACAATTGGGTGGAAGCTATGCAAGATGAGTTATTTCAATTCAAGAAGCAACAGGTTTGGGAAATCCGTCCCTTACCACCAAACAAGCTACCAATTGGCACAAGATGTGTTTTCAGGAACAAACAAGATGAGGCTGGTATGATTATTAAGAACAAGGGAAGACTGGTGGTACAAGGTTACTCTCAAGAAGAAGGAATTGATTATGATGAAACATTTGCTCCAGTTGCAAGACTTGAAGCTATCAGGTTATTTCCAACAAAATAAAAGTTTTTCAAATGGATGTTAAAAGTGCATTTTTGTATGGAAAAATCAAAAAGGAAGTGTATGTTTGTCAACCACCTGGGTTGGAGGATCCTTCTCATCATGAGTGGGTGTACAAGCTTGACAAAGCTCTTTATGGGCTAAACAGGCTCCAAGAGCCTGGTATGAAACACTTTCCAACTTTTTGCTCAAAAATAACTTTACAAGAGGCTCCATTGATAAAACTCTTTTCATTAAAAATGTTGGAAATCATGTCTTACTTGTTCAAATTTATGTTGATGATATCATATTTGGTTCAACAAACACAAAACTGTGTGATGAATTTAAGAAACTCATGCAATCAAAATTTGAGATGAGTACAATAGGAGAACTGCAGTACTTTTTAGGACTGCAGATTAAACAACAAACAAATGGAACTTTTATACATCAATCTAAATATGTTAAAGAATTATTGAACAAATTTTCTTTGCAAGACTGTAAATCATGTTCGACTCCCATGACACCTACCACACAAGTTGAACCAGATGATCAAGGAAAACAGGTTGATCAAACCATGTATAGATGTATGATAGGTTCCCTTTTATATCTAACTGCTTCTAGACCAGATATTATGTTTTCAACATGTGTATGTGCTAGATATCAATCAGCTCCTAGGAAATCACACCTAACTGCAGTCAAAAGAATCTTCAGATATCTGAAAGGAACTCCTACACTTAGAATTTGGTATCCTGCTTCTAGCAATACCAAGTTATCAGCTTTTTCAGATAGTGACTATGCAGGGTGCAAAATGTCAAGAAAATCAACATCTGGTGGTTGTCAATTCTTAGGAAACTGTCTAGTGTCCTGGCAATCAAAGAAGCAAATATATGTTGCAACTTCAACTGCTGAAGCTGAATACATTGCAGCTGCAAGTTGTACATCACAGATACAATGTCTCCAATATCAACTTCTTGATTATGGAATCAAAGAGACCAAGACACCATCGCTTGTAGACAGCAAATCTGCCATTAGCATCATTCAAAATCCTGTCAGTTCTCAAAAACTAAACATATTGAAATCAGGTATCATTTCATAAGGGAGTGCTATGAAAAAGGAAAGATTGAAGTGAAACATGTGACAACAGCTAATCAAATAGCTGACATATTCACTAAACCCCTTGACACATCAACATTTCAGAAGTTAGTATCCATGCTTAGGATGCTAAATTTGTAAGTGTTTCTTTTACTTTTTCTGCACATATTTTATTTTTCACTTACATCTATTTTTAGTCCAAAACTTCTGAAAAACAAAGGAGAGAAACTACTGATGAACAAAACATCAGTATTGGAATATTTTCTGAAAAATGATTAACTTCTGATAAAATAATCTTCAGAAGTTATGAATAAAGTGTTTATAAACATTCTCATCAGTTGTTAACAAACTACTGACGAGAAAATGGGAACTACTGATGATAGTTGTTCTTCATCAGCAGTTTTGTCATTAAGGGCAAATCAGACATTTCCCACTTCAGAAGTTTGACCTAGGGCGGTTACAAACTTCTGATAAACACCTTTTCCAACACTTATCCATTCAAAAAGCAAAATTCCATCCTTCTCTCTCAAAAACACTCTCAAACCCTTAACCTGCAAAAATACTGTTCGATCCACACACACACAAACCACATGGCTCTTATTTTAAAACAGGGACACAATCAAAGAGGCTACTTTGAGAAACATGAAGCCTGATCCCAATACGACGAAATCATTGATTTAGTCGTTAAATCCCAATACTTCACTTCCCTCACCATTAATCCTCCAACCCACACTGAAACTCTAAATGAGTTCTGGGCAAACGCAGAGACGGTGACAGTGAATGATCAAGTGATCTCCCTAAATTCAACCATCCAAGGGAGAACAATGGAAATCACACCAGAAACTTTGGGAATTAGACTGGGTCTAGATGATGTGGATGCCCCAGATCAATTTCCAAACTCTGAAATTCATCTGACCATGACAGAGTTGTAACACCCCGCCCCTCTCATCACCAATATTGTCCGCTTTGCCCATCCAGAGCTCACGGATTTGTTTTTGGTTGCCCAAGTGGAGACTTCCCAGGAGGTCACCCATCCTGAAATTTCTCCCACCTGAGCACGCATAACTGTGGAGTTCTCCTCTCATCCACTAACATTAAGCCCCAAAACGCGTTGGTAATTTAAGAGGCAAGACATAACTTATGAACCAAGGATCTCTCTTGGCCACGGCTGATGTGGGATTTTCCTGGGGTGTCACATTCACCCCCTGTTAGAGTCTCATCGTCCCTGATGAGGTGTGTTCCTGGGGTGTCATATTCACCCCCTGTTAGAGTCTCATCGTCCCTGATGAGGTGTGCACCCACCATCCCGAACGGCACAGGAGTGGCTCTGATACCAATCTGTCACACCCTCAAATTTCCACTGCGGGGTTTATACCGCGAGGCGCATGACAAACCAGGATCCCATGGCCATAAGTCACATGAACGAACTCTAAATGCCCAAACCATTTAGTTTGTTTTCAAAAACCAAGTTTAGTTAAGTTGCGGAAGCGTAAACCAAATTTAAACCTTTTTAAAAACCATGCGCAAAAAAAATGCGCCCAAATTAAAACCATATGAGAGAAAGGTAATAGCATAATATATAATTTATGTGTATGTCCAAGACCCCAAATGCAGTGAAGTGTACAGTGCTTTCTAATCTTGGCACCGGAAGCTAACTACCTGCAAAAGCATGTAAATCGTGTGTCAACATAAAGCTGGTGAGTTCACAAAGTAAAGTAATTGAGTGTGTAAATGCGCTGGTTTCCAAAACCACGTAAGTAAGTAAGTTGAGTTGGTGCCCCGCACCGTGTAACCACTAGTTCATCGCATGTCAAGGGTAGCTAACCCATTCATGATAACTAACCGAATACGAACTGCTATGTACGTGTAGCCACATAAGTGTGCCGCATGCCTGACATCATTGTCTATCCACAATGATAAAGTTCGTTAAGTTATAGTTCACGCCCGCGCTCCCCGAGCCGGTGTGAGGTTTGTAAAACCTAATAGCGCTATCAACTAATAACCCGCTTGCCAACCCTGGCAACTCATTCGGTACGTGAGGACTTACAGATGATAGAAATGGTTTAGTTTATCAAGGACACAATTGCGAACTAGCAAAGTAACCGACCCTCACAAGGATCTATGGCATCCCAACCCGGGATGTGTAAGTAGTCCCAAACCGGACTAGAAAATGTTAAGTAAAGTGTCTCATACCTGAGACGCATGCTTTTGAGAAAAAGAGTAGTGAAACTCACCTTAGGTTGCAAGTGAATAATCCAAATTCCACAAATAGTGAAGTGCTACCGACTCCCTATTACAAATGTCACTAGGTGAGTATATGTGCATAACCAACACCATATAACTCGTTTATCCGAGACTTTTAAAAGTTCAAAACCGTGTAGTGACACCTAATGGCTCTACATGCTCAAGTATGTCCTACGTATCCCGTTGGTGATCATAGTGATTATTATCAGTTTAATACATCAATTACATCTCATACAAGTTTTCACACAAGTACATGTCAATTACATACCACATAAAACTCCAAATAGTCACATAAAGACTCCGTACACAATCTGCGTTTTTAGGATAGATTGTGCGCTGTGAAAAAACAATTTATTTAAAATACTTAACGAATGAATTAAAGCCCAAATTTTTACTGAGTATTTATGGGGATTCGGTTGCAAACCAATATTTTTATTTTGTCTTAAAACTAAACAAAAAAATTATGAAAATTTGTACAACACAGCTATGTCCAGAAAATTTCCTCAACAGGTCAGTTTAGTAGAAAAATTCTCAAAAATTGTGTATTCATCCAAACGGATGAATCCACTTGGAAAAGCTCTATTTTTCCAATATTGACCTACTGTAAAAATTTCATAACTTAATTCCTTGTAAATCTCAAGTTATGACCATTTAAAGTTAACCCAATTCACAAATCCGAAAATCTGATATGGCCCCTAATCAAATAAAATTCCAAAAATGACTCAAACGATGTCCAAATCTGATGGTTTTGCCCATTATGAAAAGCTAAGACCTTGTACATTACAATCACGCAAAGAAATCATCAAAACAATCAATTTACCAACCCATTACAGCCCCTACAAAACGTTTAAACGAATCTGCCAGAATCTTAAACTTCCATCCCAAGTAATCTACAAACCCTAATTTTCCATGAACATCCCTAATACATGTATAACACATACAATACTGATTAAACACCATATTAACATAGGAAAACACATATATTATCATGTGAAAACCCTAATCATGGCTACTAATAACAATCATCATCATCAAATCATCAAGAACATTCAAGAACTCCTATACATACATACATGCGATTATATATATGTTATTTTTAGAGTTTTTAAAGTTTTTCAAGTATCATAATTCATCAAAGAGCATAATGATGTATACCTTGCAATGCAAAAACTCCCTAGAGCCTTGAGATTAAACCCGAACTAGCTTGATTAGGTGAAAGATTGATTGGTTGCTTGAAAACTAAGAGAGAAGGGGGGGGGGGGGGGGTTTCTCACGGCGCAAAAGGGGAAGAAGGGGTAGGGTTTTATTTTTTTTTGTCTCCTAATTATAAGAGGGCTTTGCTTGTTCCCCAAGCAATTGGGTATTAGGGCCCTTCTAGTCCATTAACTTGACCCGTTAATCATGTTCTAGCCCAATACCGGACCCAATATTATTAATCACCCTAAATTGCATAAAAACCATTGTTTTCATTATTACATAACATATTAATCATGTTGTGCACGTAATTTACATAATTTACGTATATCTTTCAGTTAGGCGATAATTCACAAAAACATGTAATTCACATAAGCACGTACTTCACGTTCACCATAACTCAATTGTACGTATTATTGTTATGTGTGCCACATAATTCACCAACGTTTGGGATACAGGACTCGTGTGTGTGTTTAACCAGTATTTTCCTAATTATAACATATGTTAACATCTTCTAACATATGTTAAACCTACTTAACTAATCCCTAGTTAAGTATCTAGCCATGTATGAACATGTAAGTTAACTAGAGTTCAGTAAAAGTATTAATCTGAAAATGCGGGGGTGTCACAAGAGTGTGGTTACCAAGGTACTCTCTCACATGCTACTATTTTTAAGAAATTTTTTGAACCTAAGTACAAACTTTTGTTTCACTATATCATCATGTGTCTGAGTCCCAAAACTGGATCTTATGATCAAATGCCCTCTACTTTTCAACCTATTTTTCATTCCATTGTGAATGAAACAAAATTCAGGGCATCAGTACTTTTCTTTAATGAGTTGGAGTTGCATCACCTCAATTCTAAAAAGAAGTTTTTGTTGTATCCAAGGTTCATTATGCAATGCATAATAAAAGAACTTGGAGAAGAGGTGCATGTGGGTAAAACAACTGTTTTAAACCCATTAACCTCACAAGCATACTCTAGGCACAATAAACCGGCTGCCAGGCCAGAAGATGACCAAGGGGAACAAACAACAGTCCCCATGGAACCCTCATCTTCCAAACCCCACTCAAAAAGGCCAAGAAACCAAAACAACAAAAACCAAAACCCACCAGCCTTAAAAGAAAGGAAGTTCAGGAGGTTGAGATGCCAGAACTTGCCAATGTGCAATCTGCACTTGATAAAGATGTGACTAAAACATCCTCTCAGTCTCATCCATCTCAAACCCCCACAAGAGCACCAATCAAAATTCTCTTCAAAAGAGAGAATTCAAGAAAACCATACCAATTGACTCTTCTTTCGAAACTGCTGAACCTCTACCCCAAACTGCTGAACCTTTACCACAAACTTCTGAACCTGAAACCATAGAAATTGCCAAACTTCTCTCTGGGCTAAAAGAGAACATCCCAGTAGAACATGTCAGTCCCCAACAACCACATCAAACAGGGGACATACCTTCAGACTTTGACATGAACGTGGATGTCCATAGCCCTAACCCAAGAGATGAGTATGAACCAGGGTTTCTAAGCCCAAACTTAGAGACCTTAAGTACATTTGAGGCTGCTACTACTCATTTACCACCTAGTGGTGGATCTGAGGACAGAAGTAACATTTCTAAGACCTCATTTGTGGCAACTACTAATGAAGGCTTAATGCCTGAGGTAGGAAATCCTCTGAACCAAGAACAAGAGGTACATGAGACAACTAGGTTGGGCCAAGCTCAGGATATAACTAATACTGTCCTCATTGAGGATGTAATCAGGGATTCAGATGATTCCATTAATTTGGATTATGATTCAAACTCCACCAAACATGAATTGATGGCTGCTAGTGAAGGTCCTGCACCTGGTGTCTCTAATCTCAAAGAGCTGGTCACACCAGATCAGGTTAAAGTCCACTTGATCCCTGATTCCCCTAAAGTGGCATTTTCTATACAACATGAAGATCACCCAAAAACGCACCCCTCACTAAAAATGCCTACCCAATTCCCCGGGTCATCAAGCATAGATCTGAACCAACTATGCAGCCCAGATGGTCCCCTATACCAGATGATGAACACCCTCATTGCCAATCACTTCAAATCTTTCACAACTGCTTTGGAGTTGTCAACCAAAACTCAATTTGAGGTGATTAACAAGAAACTTGGTGAGCTGTCCAATAAGATTGACAACAACTCAAGACAGCTTGCTAAACTCACTGGTAGAACTTTTCAACCTGGGAGGCTTCCAGAAGTGGATGAAGCCAAAAAGGGGGAGAAGATTAACGAAACTAAGGAGTCACTGGAAGCCAGGATAAAGGCAAGAGTGGCTCTACAACAACAATAACTGCTAGAAAAAGCCCAAAAACAAAAAGAAGATCAACAAAGGCTTGTTTCTGGAACTGAAGTTGAAGCTGAAACTTCCCAAGGCCATAATGAAGAAACTGCTGAAGACTCTGAAAGTACTGAAGACAATCCTTCAGTAGTTGACACTTTTGTCAACACTTCAGCAGTTAACACTTCCAACATACAAATAGCTGAAGAGCCTTCCAAACCAACTGAACAACAACAACCAACTCCTATTCCAAGGCCAACAACAACAACAATGACAGTGCTGAACCCTTCTCCAATTTCATTTTCCAAACAACTACTAGAGAAGAGTTTAATTGCAGCCTAAAGAAAGGCTAAGGAAGATGAGATCTGGAACAACTTGGAAGCAAGGGAAGACTTGAGCTTAAATGAAAAGCTTCAAGCATATGAAGCAGAGTTGAATAGGCAAGCTAAAACAGAAAAAAGTATTGCTGAAGAAGACAAAAGACAACAACTGATGTCTATCATAACAAACAACAGCAAACAAAAGCCTATTCACTCAAAGGGCTCTCAATGGATGAGCTAACCAGAAAAGCTCAACTTGTTGCTGACAAGAATGCAATAGAAAAGGATAGAAAAGCCAAGAGAGCAGAAATGATTGAAGAACTGGTAGCTAATGACTATGGTTCAAAAGCCTCAATGTCAAAGTGGAGAGAAGACAAACTACTGGACACATACAAGAAATACAAGGCTGCCAAGGCTGCAAATCCAGAGAAGTTCAAAACTTCTGAAGTATCAACTTCAGTAGTTAGAACTTCTGGTGTCAAACAAAGACCAGCTACTAAAAGAAAAGCAGAGGACAATACAAAGACTGATTTCAAGATGGTGTTGCTAGAAGCCAACATAGTTGTGCAAGGAGACTTTGATATTAAAGAAAAACGTCTGATAACATAGTTTAGGGATCCTTCAACATTTGCTTACCAAATTCAGAAGACTATCACCGACAAACTGCACACAAAGGTAGTTACTGAACATCATTTACCTACTTTCAATTACCTGAAGTGGTGCAAAAAAGAAGACAGAAGTGAATCCCACCTGAGAGTCACAGAAATAGAAAACATCCAACACTCAGGAACATCCCAGGGATCCAGCATGGTTCCCTATACTTCAGATTTTGACAAATCTAAAGTGCTGATCATCAGATGGTCCTTTACTAATTCCAACTCAGTATTGGTGACAAGAAGAGATCTTACAAGCAAGGCCTACATATCCATGAATGAACTGAAGAATCTATCAACACAGGACTTGCTTACAATTCAACATTTGGAACCTCAAAAGGGATCTCTCACTGATGAACAGCTGAATCAATTAAAGAATTCCATGTTCAAGGAAATATGGAAGATAGTCAATGACAGAAGAAAACAACAATAAGGAATTAGAAAAGGTTTTGGCTTCATCAATCCAGGGGGAGATTGTTAGGACAGAAAGGATTGAGGAAACCACTTTTGCAAACCTTAGTCTAATTCATTCTTCTGCAAAATTATTCTAAGTATAGAACTACTGAAGAAAGAAGACTAAAGTACTGAAGAAGGATTCAACAAGAACTGAAGAAGAAAGATCAGAAGTTCTGAAGTCTAACCAGATAAGTTCACTGAAGAACTACTGAAGACAAACTACTCATCAGTAGTTTGTCATTCATCAGAACTTGAAATAGAATCTTTCCACTGCCCTTATGTTTCAGTAGTTTATTTGTTTATTATTACTTTATCTTTTTGTGCAAGTTCCAAGAATGCAACTTGTTGTAACTTGTTGCAGACTTGCTTTTTGGCAAGGTTCATGTATTTATAAGTCTATAAATAGATGGGTTCATCCCTCTATTTTAGACATCGGTTTTAATTGAAACTGAAATCCTTCAAAGCTTATTATTGTTATTTCCATTTCATTTACTGAGAATCTGTTTAAGTATTTATCGTCAATCACATTCAATACTTTGATTCTCATTAAACTTGTCTTTAGTTTTCAAACATCCAGGGGGAGTAATAACTCCTGTTGATAGTGTAACTTTACTTACTTATTCCACTGTGCAAATCTGATTAAACTTGCTAAACACATAAGTGTTCACTAGCAAGCAAAACATCCAGAGCATTACTGATCCTACATAAATGCAAAGCGAGAAAGGTGGAAACTGTTATCCAACATCCACTACAGCTGAAACACCCACAACGGTCACCTGAAACAGTCCACAAGCTCCTTAACTACTTAGCATATTTCGTGGGATTGTTTTGTTAATTTCATATACTATATAAATGGGGGTATTGGACGAGTATAGGACACTTACATACACTTTTCTTACTCTATAGCTGCACACAAACACTTAGACACATACACAATCATTGTAACCTTAGTACACTCGTCCACATACTCATCCAAACTTGTACTTTTTTTTACCAAATTAATATTAACAAACAAGGCAGTGGCCTAGTCTCCTCCCGAGGTTTTATGCCGGCGATCTACTATTGATCAAAGGCTTTCCTCATATATCAAGTGTTGTTCTTTGTATTTTACTTACTCATTCGTTCATTACAAACAATTCTATCCCAAGGATATAACTGTCCATCCCGAAGTAAACCTAAGCCATCCCGAGCATAGTTGTCACTAATTTACTCTTTTTTGCATCCTGATTGAACCTTTTCAGAATATAACTGGTTTTAATAGCAAATTCACATTCTTAGCACACCACCTCACGATTTCTAATTTGGAATACAAGATTATTTTTACTAGATAATTTTTGACCAAAACAATTTGGCGCCCACCGTGGGGCAAGGGGTGCTATTTTAACAAAAAACTTTGTTAAAACTCTCTTTTATTTAATTCTTATTTACAAAATTTGACAACTATGGCTTCTTCACAAAAATCTGTTTCAACATCTAAGCCATCTACAACCTCTGGCTGAAACATTGCCTTACCACCTCCACCTGCACTTCCAAGAAGTTCCACTTCCCAAATCCCACCTAGACCATCTAGATCTACTCCTCCTGTTTTTGTATCAAATGATGAACTACTTTCTATGTTTACACTAATGAAAGACTCGATACATCAACAACAAGACACAAACCGGATGTTGATAAGAGAGATACAAGCTCTTAAATCATCCTCAAGAAGGCCAAGTGAAGACATGGGGACACCATTGCAACCCAGGGCGTTAGATTTTAATTCTAGCATCTCTGGAGCGGTGCATCAAGGAGATTTTATGTCCATGAGTTTTGGATTCTCTGCTCCAGAAACAGTTACTGCTCCCATGATGGCACCCACCAGGGATACAGGATATACACTTGTGCCATCCCAAGGATATAACACTAACGATAAGAATTTAAGTTCTAGCACTTTTACTCCTAATGATGTTGCTTCTTTACAGGATACAAGAATAAGTCCTCAGCTAGCAAGGGAGCTTCAGAAGATTAAGGATATGGTATCGAGTGTTCCAGGGATAGTGCAACCCATTCCTGAAGTATCCTCGGCATGCCATAGAGTGTCAAGATTTGCAACTCCCATATGCGATGCAGAAATTCCAAAACGGTTTCAAACTCCAAGCATGAAGCAATATGATGGATCTACAGATCCTGAAGAGCATGTGGCTCAATATAGGGAAAGGACGGAAATAAATCCAATCCCTGCCAATCTGAAAGAAGCATGTTTATGCAAGGGATTTGGCTCAACTCTCACCGGTCCAGCCCTGAAATGGCTCTTAAGTGTTCCACCCTATTTTATTACTTCTTTTGCACATTTGATTAACATGTTCAATAATCAGTTTTCTTGTAGTCGAACGTTTGACAAGTGATCTATACAGTGTGACTCAGCCATAGGGAGAATCACTAAGGGAATACATTAGCAGGTTTGGAAAGGAAGCACTTGACATCCCGAACCTGGATGTCACAACAGCAGTACAGGCATTCAAGATGGGGCTGCAGAGAGATTCACCATTCTATCAGGAATTGGTGATGAATCCATGCAGGAACTTGGATGAAGTCAAGAACAAAGCTGTGAGATTCATCCGTCTTAAGGATGATAAGAAAATTCAAGAGAGAATAGAATCATCCTCAAAATATAACCATCCCAATCGAAAATCCACTCCCACATACGAACCATATAAGCATAAACCATATGCTAGGCCTGATAATAAGAAGGTCAATGTGGTAGAGGATGACGATGAGGATGACTACCCTAAATTGTCAGACTATTGTTTTTTTGTGGATGTAATAGGTTTGATGTATGCCATGAAGGATCTAGGGGACAAAGCAATATGGCCAAGGAAAGACAACAAGGTAGGATGGAAAGACAAATCCAAATGGTGTGCCTTTCACGAAGATTTTGGCCATATCACTAAAGATTGCATTGCACTAAGAAAGGAGATAGCATATATCTTAAGCAAGGGTCACCTCAAGGATCTTCTGAGCAAAAAGAAATCAAGATCTCAGGATGGCACAAACATCCCGGAAAGAGCAGCATCCCCACCTAAGGATGCTGGCATTATCAACTTCATTTCAGGAGGGTCAGACATTTGTGGAACCTCATACTCAGCTGCTAAAAGATAGGTGAGGGAAACAAAGTCTGAAAAAGGAGAAAGACCAATGAAGACGACCATCCTGACAACCTCAAAAGTGATAAGTTTTGAGGAAGAAGACAGAGAAAACATCCTTGATCCTTGTAACACCCCAACCGATGGCGGAAACATCGGGATGTCACGTATTGATGATTGTTCAGTAGCTCATGGTAAATAATAAATTTCAATAAATGATTTAAATAAATTACATACAATTGTTCTAAGAATTTTGTACATCAAAATGAAAAATACTAGCTACGCATCTTCAAGCAATAACTCTAATCTTCAAGCAAGCTATAACCTGAAACATGTTAAGTTTGAAAATATTTTGGGTCAACAAAAGTTGGTGAGAATTACATAGGTTTTGATAATCGTATAAAAAGGTTGTGCAATTCATGTGTCATGGCAATCTAGTCCATATGTGAAAACATACTAGAAGTAAATCGAGTGCATAATCAACCATTGTGACTGTTGTATTGTGGTACATCCCATACGCTCATGGTTCACTCGTTTATATTGCAGTAACAAACACCCACGCAACCTTTGTAGGAGGCACGTATCCGGGTGGGATTGTCAGTCCAATAGATCTATCAATGTATACCGTTTGGCTGATGAATGTTTATGCTAGAATTGTGCTTACCCTAGTCATGTTCAAGACATAATGCAACATAGAAAATACACATAGACACATTGATGATTGAATTGCATGAATAATGTTGTAACATGTTTCACCCCAAAAATGGTGATAAATAGAAAAGGGGCTATGTAAAACTCACCTTAGCAAAATGTTATGTCTCGTAAAAAAAATAGAATAATGTGTTGTGAATGTATGCGAGGCGAATCCCAAAGACTCAACAACGTAGCTAGTCCAAATTGAAGAAAACGAAAAAAGAAAGAATATCAAGCTTCCAATTCGCCAATTGCAAGAGCTTATAATCAAAGCTTCAAATGTAGAAGTAATATACTCTAGAAGAAAGGTATGAGGGAGAGTTTAATCGAATTGAAACAATCGATTTAGAGGTGCAAAGTGTAATGGGTCATAGGTGGGTTTTTATACTAGTTTTGGATTCAATTAGCCATTAAAATTGGTCAACACCATAAAGTAAGGTTTTATGATGAATTGACTATTTGACTAAGACTTTGACTGTTTGACTAAGACTTTGACTAGGACTTTGACCAGGACTTTGACTATGGCTTTATTTAAAAAAAAAATTCTTGACAAGTGTATGTGTAAAAAAAAAGAATTTAGATCATATTATTATTATTATTATTATTATTATTATTATTATTATTATTATTATTATTATTATTATTATTATTTTTATTATTATATATACATTTATATATATATATATAAGTTGTGAGTTAGGAAAGTAAAGACTTAGGCACATTTGTATAATATTAATGATAAAGATGTAAATAAAAAAAGGGCTTTTATGTATTAAAATTTGGGGAAAAATTTTGCGATGTTACAGTCTCCCCTACTTTTGAAAACTTCGTCCCGAAGTTATTAATAACACAGGGTTGAGGGTGATTGGGTAGAAGTTAGGGCAACTATGGTTTGTAAAATTTGAGTTAAGGGACGACATGAACTTATAGGTAATAGAATAATCTATTTTCGAATAATTTGGGTAAGAGGTTTAATATGTGTGAGTCTTATGGGTTGGATTAGGTTCGTCTGAAATCGTAAGGAGTGTAAGAATCTAGCAAAGCATTAAGTTTTATGAGTCCTAAAAGAAATGCATGAATTGATTGACTATAGAAAAACTAAATGAACTACCAGGTAACTAGAGTTTATAATTGGTTACCTACCGAAAACCTTGATAGAATTTCACACTACCTTAACGTACCTGTAAATTCATGATTACGTTCCGGACCGCAATCACCAATTTACCTTACATTAGGGTTTTGTGTCCTTCTATGACTCTAAACACACATGTAAGTAATGCAAAATACCTTGTGATTGAATCGTTTACAATGTATCCAAAAATGAGTCCAACTGTTGAGTAGGAAAAAGACTTCTACCAGTCAGTGAGTAATAACCTCTACCGATTGTTGAGCAGGTGCGATAGCCTCTACCAGTCGTTGAGCAGGTTGTAGGGCCTCTACCGACTATTGAGCAGGCATGATGACCTCTACCAATCGTTGAGTAGGTTATTTGGTACTCAACTAACTGTTGAGCAAGTACTTCATCCTCTACCAGTTGTTTGATTAAGTGTACCAATTATTTCACACATAAATTGCAAATTGATAATATGTACATATAAACAATCAAATATCAAGCATAGCATGCGAGTTGTAATAGTGTTGTCCTAAACAAGGTTAATGACTCTAGGTGTGTCTATAGCAAATAGTTTATATTCCATGATTTCTAGTATCAAATGTTTAAATATGGTAGATAATCGAATCCTCATGTATAACTAAGGATTAAGTTTGATGCAACACACAACCAAGTTTCAATAGTTTGGTTATCATGGGTAATTAGCTCATGTGTGAGAAGGTGAAGGATATGAATTTTGTTCTTGAGAGGATGATGAAAAATCTTGAAGCAGAATCAAGGTTGTGAGAGATAGTGAATGTGAAGATAGTTTATAAAGAGTTTATTTTATAGTAAGGAGATTATGTAGCAGTGTAAATTTTGGGGTTTGGATCAAAGGTTATAATCAAGTGTATAAGAAAACATGATTGTGGTATATGCCAAATATTGTAAAAATTTGAACAAGTTGAAAATGAGTGAGTGTCGATGGAGAATTTAGAGACTAGATATTATTCTTATGGAAAAAAAAATCTCATTTTCAAAATTGGTTTTATACATAAAGCAAAAGTTGTTAAATAGTACAAGCTAAGTGGGCTTTGATTAAAATATTCCCGTTAGTTGGAGATTTCAAACATGACATTAGGTTTTGAAGATCAAGGTTCTATTAAGTGATTTTTAATAGTTTAAAGCATTATATAGAAAATTGTTTGTTACGTCAATAAATAAACAATTGAATTTAAGTTCGAGGACATCTTTTGACAAAAATATGTACTTTTGTAAAGTTACTAGGTAATGAAAATACAACAGGATTTAGAAATCTTTAGTTTGTGCTAAGGTATGAGGTTATAGTTTTTAAAAATAAGTAACATGTGGAGAAATGAAATAATATGATTTGGGTAGGGTGTAGAATATTTAAAAAGTGGCTAAGATGGTAAGGTGAAGTGTGATTGTGAAATCCATAGATGGTTATGAAATGAGATTGATTTAAGCTGTAAAATTTTGAGATTTTAGAGCTTAGTTTAAGGAAAGTGAGTGTAATCATTTATTCATTAATTAAAACGAATAAACGAAAACGTTGACTTATCAAAACTTCTAGATTCTAATAACATAGTGAAGACATGCTTTAGCCTATAAGTGAACACTCATCCCGAGAATTCCCAGGTAGGCATCCGGGTCCCTCGTCTGATTGGGATATATGCGCAATGCCAGCTTAGACAGAAGACTCAGAATACAGGCGTTCACCCTTCCAGATTGCACGTGTTCGTTATTAAAATTTAGAACTTCGACGAGATCTTCAAGGTGGTTCAGGCTAAACCTGAGGATTTGTCCTATTAGTCTAAGAGTAGATCTTGTGATGGAGAACAATCTTCTTATAGGGACTAAAGTAGGGATAAGAAGTAGGATGGAGATAGAGAATAGAAACAAGTAGGGTTGCAAGTAAAAGGAGCAAGTACTGATTATAATTCTATGGTTATAGACTAGATTATTTTTCTAATAACCTAATTCCCTATAACCAAGGCTCTGATACCAATCTGTAACACCCCAACCGATGGCGGAAACATCGGGATGTCACGTATTGATGATTGTTCAGTAGCTCATGGTAAATAATAAATTTCAATAAATGATTTAAATAAATTACATACAATTGTTCTAAGAATTTTGTACATCAAAATGAAAAATACTAGCTACGCTTCTTCAAGCAATAACTCTAATCTTCAAGCAAGCTATAACCTGAAACATGTTAAGTTTGAAAATATTTTGGGTCAAAAAAAGTTGGTGAGAATTACATAGGTTTTGATAATCGTATAAAAAGGTTGTGCAATTCATGTGTCATGGCAATCTAGTCCATATGTGAAAACATACTAGAAGTAAATCGAGTGCATAATCAACCATTGTGACTGTTGTATTGTGGTACATCCCATACGCTCATGGTTCACTCGTTTATATTGCAGTAACAAACACCCACGCAACCTTTGTAGGAGGCACGTATCCGGGTGGGATTGTCAGTCCAATAGATCTATCAATGTATACCGTTTGGCTGATGAATGTTTATGCTAGAATTGTGCTTACCCTAGTCATGTTCAAGACATAATGCAACATAGAAAATACACATAGACACATTGATGATTGAATTGCATGAATAATGTCGTAACATGTTTCACCCCAAAAATGGTGATAAATAGAAAAGGGGCTATGTAAAACTCACCTTAGCAAAATGTTATGTCTCGTGAAAAAAATAGAATAATGTGTTGTGAATGTATGCGAGGCGAATCCCAAAGACTCAACAACGTAGCTAGTCCAAATTGAAGAAAACGAAAAAAGAAAGAATATCAAGCTTCCAATTCGCCAATTGCAAGAGCTTATAATCAAAGCTTCAAATGGAGAAGTAATATACTCTAGAAGAAAGGTATGAGGGAGAGTTTAATCGAATTGAAACAATCGATTTAGAGGTGCAAAGTGTAATGGGTCATAGGTGGGTTTTTATACTAGTTTTGGATTCAATTAGCCATTAAAATTGGTCAACACCATAAAGTAAGGTTTTATGATGAATTGACTATTTGACTAAGACTTTGACTGTTTGACTAAGACTTTGAGTAGGACTTTGACCAGGACTTTGACTATGGCTTTATTTAAAAAAAAAAAAATTCTTGACAAGTGTATGTGTAAAAAAAAAAGAATTTAGATCATATTATTATTATTATTATTATTATTATTATTATATATACATTTATATATATATATATATATATATATAAGTTGTGAGTTAGGAAAGTAAAGACTTAGGCACATTTGTATAATATTAATGATAAAGATGTAAATAAAAAAAGGGCTTTTATGTATTAAAATTTGGGGAAAAATTTTGCGATGTTACAATCCTCATCATGACGGTTTGGTTATTACTTTATATATTGCTAACCACTTTGTTCGCAGGATTCTTGTAGATGGAGGAAGTTTAGTAACCATCATCCTGCTCGAGGCCCTCAAGAGGATGAACATCCCAGAATCGGAGATAGTTTCCAGGTCATCAGTTTTGGTGGGCTTCAGTGGAGAAACCAAGAGCACAGTGGGTGACATCAAGCTACCAGTATATGTAGAAGGGGTGAACTTTATCCAGAGATTTTGTGTGATAGATTCCCTATCCTGCTACAATGTCATCCTGGGGAGACCGTGGATACATGATATGAAGGCAGTGCCTTTAACATATCATCAATGTGTGAAACTACCCACACCTTGGGGAGTTGTGAAGGTCAACAGCGATCAACAAGAAGCTAAGGATTGCTACACGACATCAATGAAGGCCTCATCCCGTCAAGCATAATAATTACAGCAGGATGCACAGTGCCATCCTCAGAATGTTAAAGCACATCCTGATCAGGATGTAAAAGCCATCTGCCTTGACGACAACAACAAGGATATCACTGTGCAAATCAGTAAGAATATCCTGCATGATATTGAACAATCACTAATATCTTTTCTTAAATGTAGGATGTCTACTTTTGCTTGGAAACATGAAGATATGACCGGCATATCAAAGGATGTCATTACTCACAAACTTGGGATTGATAAGAGTTTCAATCCCATTTAGCAAAAAAGAAGGAAGTTTGCTCTAGAAAGAAATATCATCATCCAAGAAGAAGTAGACAGGCTGCTAAAGTCTAAGATGATAAGGGAAGTAAATTCCCAAGATGGTTGGAGAATGTTGTGGTAGTCCAAAAGAAAAATTGGAAATGGAGAGTGTGTGTGGACTACACAGACCTTAACAAGGCCTGTCCTAAAGATCCATTCCCACTACCACACATTGATTCAATGGTGGATGCTATAGCAGGCCACGAGATGCTGACATTCATGGATGCATCCTCAGGATTCCAACAGATACAAATGGAACCGGATGATCAGGAGGACACAACATTCATGACACCGTCAGGTATATATTGTTATATAGCCATGCCATTTGGATTAAAAAATACAGGTGCCACTTATTAGAGGCTAGTGAACATGATGTTCAAAGAAAATATTGGGCAAACGATGGAGGTCTACATTGATGACATGGTAGTAAAATCCAAGAAAGCAGAAGATCATCTTTGGGATCTCAAAGAAGCTTTTGACATCCTGGATGCTTACAACATGAAGTTAAACCTAGCAAAGTGCCATTTTGGAAATGGAGCTGGGAAGTTTCTTGGATATTTGGTAACAAAAAGAGGGATAGAAGCCAGCCTTGAACAAATAAAGGCCATCCTTGATCTCAAATGTCCAAGAAATATTAAGGATGTGCAAAGGCTGACTGGCAGGATAGCAGCCCTGAATAGATTCATCTCGAAATCCTCCGATAAATGTAAAGAGTTCTATGACATCCTGAAAAAGAATAACAAATTCGACTGGGGACAAAGGCATGAAGAAGCATTAAAGAAGCTCAAAGATTATCTTGCAGCAGCTCCATTGTTGATAAAACCTGAGGATGGAGAACCTATCAAGCTATATCTTGCAGTTTTTGGGAATGCAATAAGTGCTGTATTGGTATTCACATCTCGAAAAACTTATTTTAGCTTTAATAATGACTTCTACTAAGTTAAGGCATTATTTTGAAACACATAAAATATATGTTCAAACTAACTATCCCATTAAAAATGTAGTAAGAAAACCTGAAATGTCTGGAAAAATGGCTAAATGGTCAGTTAAATTAAGTGCCTTTGACTTAGAGTATGAGCCTAGAAATGCAATCAAGTCACAGGCCCTAGCAGACTTTGTGGCTGATTTCAGTAGTGACATCCTGAGTGAAATAGAGTCTGAAGTTCAACAACTAAATGAAAATTTAGAAAAATGGACTCTATACACTGATGGTGCTTCGAATGCAAGAGGCATAGGTCTGGGAATACTACTAAAATCTCCACAAGGGGACAAGATACCCCATGCCATTAGATGTGCATTTCAAACAACCAATAATGAAGCTGAATATGAAACTCTCATTGTTGGTTTATAACTTGCTAGAAATTTACATATTGTTCAAATTGAAGTCTTTGTTGATTCTTTGTTGATTACTAACCATTTCAATGGATCATATGCAGTAAAAGGACAAAAGTTAGCCATTTATCTTGAAATCGTTAAAAATTTAGCTACTTCTTTTGTAGAATTTTCACTAACACAAGTACCTAGGGAAGAAAATGCTGAAGCTGACGCCCTAGCAAATCTGGGACCCTCCTTTAATTTACCAGAAGGATCCAAGATTCCCATCATTAACATCTTGAAACCGGCGATTAAAGAGTGGCATCCTGAGGATGGCCAGGCACATCGTGAGGATATCAATGTTTTGGCCACTCAGAAACAAGACGAATCATCATGGATGACTCCCATAATCAAATATTTACAAGAAGATGTCATTCCTGATGAAGAAAATCAAAAGGCTTTCAGGATAAAGGTATCTAAATTTACAATTATAGGTAATATTTTGTATAGAAAGTCTCTTGCAGGTCCATATTTGAGATGTCTCAACAAAGGATTGCTAAAGCTTACAACAAGAACATCAGGATAAGAAGATTTCAAGTGGGAGACTTAGTATTGAGAAAAGCCTTCCAAAATACAACAAAACCAAGCGATGGTAAGCTAGCTCCCAAGTGGGAAGGTCCATACTTAATCGATTCTGAAGCAGGAAAAGGAGCATATTGGCTGTCAACAATGGAAGGAGAGATTCTACCAAGAGTTTGGAATGCTATACATTTGAAATACTACCATGCTTAAGGATGCATATGAGAAACCATGATCCGAGTCACAGGTGGGATGAAGGTGTAGGCTGATAGAGATGAATCATCTCCATATGTAAGTACTTATCCTTGATTTATTTCGACCGATTATATTTTCACTAAACATGGTCCAGAAATAGTCGATCCTGAGAGTTTTGCAGTACCATCCTGAAGATGGAATGCTTAGAAGACTAGGGGGCTGGCCACCCTCTCCTCCGTTAAGGTGTCCGACACCTTCCTAAGATTTAAAGGTTTTCACCTTTCACATTGGGTTAGCAACCCTCGCCTGGAGCGCACGATGCCCATGTATATTCTCGGGATGGTGGGACCAGTCCATGTAAAAGTGGCTGATAATTTCATTATCTTTGAGATATACGATGGAGCTCTTAAGGTTTAGACATTTTTCAATGTCTCTAGTGGTTAGACGTTTTTCAACGTCTCTTTGGGCCTTGTCGCCAGTTATTCCTAAGGGCCTTGTCGCCAGTTATTCCTAAAGGCCTTGTCGCCAGTTATTATCAAGATGATACGTAATGGTTTTATCACAAAATATAACAAAAGGGTTTTTGATCCCAGATTAAACCAAAGGCCTAAGTCGCCAATATAATAAAATCTTCCTTTGCAGGATATTATCAAAACATAAGTCTTTCTTATGAAAGATTAAAAGGTCTATTCTGAAGATATCACACTGGGGACATCCTCAGGTTGCAAGACCATCCCAAAGATAAAAGAAAAACTGGGGACATCCTCAGGATAATGAAGACCATCCTGATGATGAGAAGAACTTATGACAGGATTAGAAGAATTATTCAACAGAGAAGATACAAAAGGTATTATTTAAGATTAATTCTTTAAAACTTAAGTGTTTGTTAATCTTTGCAAAATATTAAAGGAAAAGAGCACAAAGAGAATAACGTCAAAAGTTATATTATTCATCAAAAACCGAAAATAATGCCAACCCCTGGCTTCATCCTAAACCAGGACCCATCCACCAGGGGTCAGCATTTCGAAGTCAGAATTTAGTAAGATTTGGGGCTTCGTCTTGAAAACCAAGATCCCTCCACCCCGAACCTTTCATTGTTTACACAAATAAAAACATAAAATTGTTCATAAACTACCATTACAAAATTCTAAAAAAGTGGGCTCTGGCCTAATCATCACATCCTTCATTGCCCACCAGAACCTCAACCTGAAACTCCTTGGTCACCTCAGCCTCTGTCACCTCAGCCTCTTTGCCAGCATCCTGAGGATCAACAACAGGGACAGACTCATATGCCACCTCCTTTCCACCCAGACTGAGAATCTTCTCCTTCCAAGCCTCCACGTCCCAGTCTTCCATCTTGAAGTTGGGATCCCTAGCCTACAGTGCCATTCTCACCCTAGCTTGAAAGATGGAAATGGTGGCAGACTTCATCAAGCCCTGTTTATATTCTTCCTTCTCCTTTTCGTGATCCCTCATGCTTTTGGCTTGAGCAGACTTCACAACCTTCAGCTCAGTCTCCACCTTGCCTAGTTTCTTCTAAAGCTGTTTGGTCTTGTCAAGAGCAAATTTCTTCACGTCTTCAAGCTTGGCCTTAGTATCAGCAAACTCTTTGTTCATATCGTCCAGGGACTTCATCACGTATTCATGCCCCTGTAGAAAAGGAGTCGGGTAAGTACTCAAACCGTATTACATGCTAATAATAACCATAACCATCCTCAGGATAAGCAACGTACCTGAAGAACAAACTGAGAGACTTTGCCCAAAATGGCATCACAACTGAGACCATCAAAGGGAGAAGTTTCTTGAGTCAAAGTGCTGACAACCTTCCTCTTCTTAGAAGAAGTTGTAGCTCTGGCCTTAGGGGCAGGAGGAGGACGTGTCATCCTGGAGCTGGATGGAGAAGTTATCTTTGAAGACTTGGTATCTTGACTGTCAATCTCGTCAAGATCAAAGTAATCAGGCTTCTTTGCTGAATCAAGAAAAACATATATAGGTTAATACAAAAACCGAGGATAAACATATTCTTAGGATATGACTTAACAGATATTTCAGTGGCACGACTTGTAGAAAAACTTTCTTCTATTCCAAAAGTCCTTGCTGAAGTAGGTAGCTCTAGTATTGCCTTACGTCTGATGAAAGCGTCATCCAAAGTAGGAACAAGTCTTGCAAAACAAGCACCTGCAAAATGAAGATGATTTAGAATATTACTAACATCCTCAGGATGTGACTATCTTATTTATATCTAACATATTTACCGCTTCTTAACCAGGACATAGGAATTTCATCGCCATAAGGAATGGAATCCCTCCTTACAAAAAAGAATCTTGATTTCCAGGGCCTATCAGATCTCACAACGTTATATAGCAGAGGAGGTTCTTAATCAATAAGTTGAAGAACATAACAGTTTGACCCATGTGTCCTTAAATTATATATGTATGGCAGGTCACCAACTTGAAGATTAATGCCGTGAGTCTGAATGATCTTTGTCACAAAATATTAAGATCCTGCAGATCTCAGGCATGGCCTGGGCAAAAGCCATCCCTGTCGCATTAAAGAATTCTTTGATGAAATCTGGGAATAGATATTTGAGGCCAAGCTGGAATGGTAAAAAGAAAAAGCAAACCCAGACAGAAGAGGCAAAGTCAGACTTTGCATTTAGGTCAAAAGGCCTAAAAACGGCAGAATCAGGAAAAGCCCCTGATTTCTTAAGGGCTTGAATATCTTTATCATAAAAAGTACAGATTTCTTGATCAGGATCTTTGAACAAGTTTTGGGCTGTGAAATCCTTAGGGATTCCAACGCTTCCAAGAGCCCTTGTTAATTTCTTGCTCATTCTAAAAAACTAATTTAAAAGACTTCTTTTTGCAGGAATAAGAAAGAGAAGATGAGAAAGAAGCAAAAGCAATTACCTTTTCAAATAATCCTAGTTGATTATAAAGGAGGAAGGGAAAGCCTAAGGATATGATGAGGCATAATGGTTATCACGAAAATTTAGCCTAAAAAATAGCCGTTAGATCTCGAAACATAGAGAGATAGGCCCATCGATTGAGAAAAATATTTTTACCATTAAGATAACGGTAACATATTTTTGGGGACAATTGTTGAGGGTGAAAATCCTCAGGATGATTTTACCTAACATCCTAATGTACCATCCCCAGAATGTTGAAGGACTTGTCTGAGTTCACGATGTAACAGTGTTTCGGCATGTACACATCCTGAGAATGAACTAACAAATTATCTTGTACTTATGTTATTGCAGGTGTAATTAAGACTTGTAACTCCCCTTTAACGGCTACAAAGTCTTACTAAATAAGAGATATCAAGGATGCATGAGCTGTACGTGTATAAACTTGAAGAATGAGTCAAAGTGTATCCACCAAAGTGATAAATGCAAGGTGAGAAAGGTGGAAACTGTTATCCAACATCCACTACAGCTGAAACACCTACAACGGTCACCTGAAACAGTCCACAAGCTTTCAAAGACCTTAACTACTAAGCATATTTCGTGGGATTGTTTTGTTAATTTCATGTACTATATAAATGGGGGTATTGGACGAGTATATGACACTTACATACACTTTGCTTACTCTATAGCTACACACAAACACTAGAATAATAGTCAAACAGATCAAAACAAGCAAATCATCATTTTCAAAAGCTTTTCATTAATTAACAACTCGATTACACGTTTAAAGATGATTACAAACAAGGTGAGAACGTGAAAAGACCTAAACAAAACACTAGAGAGAATACCAAAAAGTGGAGGGAATAATAATGACAAAAAGTTACATTCAAAAATCAAGCTTGTCTATTTATAGACTGCACATTCGCCCATTTGATTCATGCGAATGTGCAGGTTCGCCCAAACTGTCTGGTCGAACCAAGCTATACAATAAACACTATACACATTCGTCCACAGCTTCTTCCTTCGCACCTTCTGTTCTTTCTTCGCACCTTCTAAAGCCTCCTTCGTACCTACAAAAACTCTCCTTCGCACCAATGACAAATCACAAAACAAGTTTGTTGTTCAATCCGAAGCACTAGTCGCACAATTGCATCTACATACTTAAAGCAATCCGCGGAGCATAACTTTGGCACGTCATACGATATACTAATACAAGGTTGGGCGCCTCACAATACACCCATGTTATATGATTAAGATACTTGCAGGTTTTGGCAACGAGCCATAGTAACACATGCAACAAATCGTTATTGGACGCTTGTGTGCCGGCGACAGTTAGCCTAGAAGGTGACACTTCGCTGATAACAAGCGCAACGAGCAGCCTCCCGCACCGATGCCCAGTTTTCACTACCAAGAAAGGATGAGCTGTCATCCCAGAATCACTACTTTTGAGTCGAGCATCCCTCCTCTCTCATCATACGTTCAGAGATAGAAGACACACTGGACTGGGGGACTTGATGGGATTGGGTACTAAACCGACTAGTGGTCATACCCAAACCCGGTTCTAGAACTGCGCGGCAAAGCAAAGGAGTACATCGTGCATGGTCAACAACCATACACAAATCAAGGGAGTAAATCATGCATGGTCAACAGCCATGCACAAATCAAGGGAGTAAATACGCCTAGTCAACAACCACGTAATGGTCAAAGGAGAATATCATGCATGAATCAAGGAGACAATTCCTCAAGACCAGCAGAGTAATATATGCCTGGTCAAACTCCACGTCATGGTCAAGGGCGAACATCATGCATGGTCAACCACCATGCATGAATCAAGGTGATGACCACGTTGACCAAGCATTAAAGGCAGTAAACCGTTCCACCATTTCCATAAATTTAGCCTCTCTTAACCACCTCACTAACATAATCAAGGGTGGTGGAGACAACCTAACCACGGTTAGGACTTGGGTAATGGTGGCGTACGTTCCTTCCTATATAAGGGATCACATCCCTAGTAGGAATGACACTTTTTGCTAACCTAAAGAGCTATCACTAAAGATAGTATCCCCATTCACCCCGTTTTTGTCATAAATTACTACCTTGTGTAGTCGTCTCCACACCCACATCAACTCTTGTTCGCAGGTCCCTCAATCTGAAGCTGCTAATGAAGGATCAACCCTGTAGATACAATATTCTTATCATCCCTACCCGGTGGTAAGACTATTTATTTCTTCATATGATTAGGGTTTTTCATACACATGATAATCTGATCATGTTGAGCTAATTGATAGATGAGTTTGATAAGTTTCCATATTAGGTAAAGATTGCATGCGTATGATGTGACATTTCCATATTTTGCTATTTTGGGTAACTTGTAAAACAGACTGATTTTGAGGTAAAATTGGTAGGGTTTTGTGGGGATAGGTTAATGATGTTTAGCTACTATGATTTGTGGCGTTTCGTGATGTTTTCAGACTGTTTAGATGCGATTTGGTGCATTTTATGAGATTTTGCAGCATTGGGTCAAACCAAGGAAACTCATTCGACCCTTCGAAAGGTCGAATGAACTTGAAAAAGGTCGAATGAACATAAAAAAGGTCGAATGAACTTGAAAAAGGTGGAATGAACTTGAAAATGGGATAATTAACATCAAAAAGGTCGAATGGACATGACTTCCAACCCGTTCGACCCCACGACTTCTTATATGCTTTTTTTGATGCAAACTAAGTGTTTTATGCATGATTCTTGTGTGTAAACTATATGTAATAGATTAATTTGTGTAACGGGTCACTAACGGGATGTCGGGTCTGTCTGGTGTATCGGGTTAACGTTTAAACACATTTTCAAACATACGTGGGCATGATCTGGACAATCAGAGACTAGTTAGCCTACGGGTTATTAGTCAGGACACTTAAACGAACATTATGATAGGTCGCCCATAGTTGGGACTATCGGTTCGGGTTGGATAAACTGTTGGTCTGAAGACGCAACCTAAGGTAAGTTTCACGGACCCTCTTTCAGTGTTTATGTTTACGAGGGAGAAACATGCTACGTACTTACTTTCATACTGATCATGTTATGCTAGTGTCACTTGGATCCTGGTGTGTCACGCGCCTTGCGGTAAAACCCCGCATGTGGAATTTGAGGGTGTGACAAATATACATTTTCATTCTTATTCACATGATTAAAATTTTTGATTTCTCATGATATAGTACATTAATTTTTATGATACATCGTAACACATATTTTGTCTTAATATTAGATTTGTCTATCCTGGATCCCGGGAAGATCCAAGATATGATTTAGAATATATATATATATATATATATGTGTGTGTGTGTGTGTGTGTGTGTGTGTGTAGGGAAAGTATAAATTGAAAACCCCCTTGAGTTAAGAAAACTCAGAAAACCCTTGTAAAAACCATCTAAAAAAGTTTTTTTTGTTGAAAAAAATTACACAACGTAACATACATGTATTTAAGTGTTTTGGGCCAAAAAATATTAAAAAAGTGCCGAGGGAATTTTTTTGAAAAAAAAAATAAACAATGCAAATTTTGTAACAGCGCTGGTAACATATGATAGAAAGTAGAAAACATATATTAACAGCGCTCTAACATATGTTAAAAGGTAGAAAACATATGTTAACAGCGATGTTACAAAGTTTGCGTTGTTTATTTTTTTAAATATCTCATCGGCGCTTTTTTAATTTTTTTGGACCAAAACGTTTAAAAACATGTATGATACCTTGTGTAATTTTACAAAAAAAAAAAAAATTTACATGGGTTTTCTAAGTTTTCTTAACTCAATGGGGTTTTCAATTTATCCTTCTCCTATATATATATCTATACTATATTATAAAGCATATAGTATGGGCAAAGTTGTCATTAAACAACATCTCTTAAAGTTTCAAGGTTTACAAGTCAATAAGCATAATGAACAACTCTTAAGCATGACAAATTATTAAAACCCTCAAATTTTGAATTCCCACCCATAGTGTATCTGAAGACTACGGCGGTTGATTTTAAAATTTGAAAATATTGCAATCAAACCCTAGAAAACAACCAAAATGGTTGAAATTAGAACTCGAGAGATAATCCTGAAGACCACAACAATCATAACTATCTTCCAAAGAAACCCACTCAGAAATCCAACAACCAGCTAGGTGTTACCCGTATAAACAACAACAGCCTTGGCAGCTGCCCAAGCCTTTATCACAACTCGGAAACAGTGGCAGCTCAAATTCCTCCCAACCTCACAATTTCTTCAATCTACTTTGTGCTCAAATCCTCCTTTCTCAACCCAAATTGAGGACTTCATCACCGCCTACGATGTCTCCGAAGTATCAATCGTCCACACCACCACTGCCGCCGCCATTGTCCTATAGCACGTCGGTTGGGCGTTCAATATAGGAGACATTGTTCTTATGCTTCATCATACATTTCAAGCTGTGAAGAAATCGATAGAGGCTTACGTCAGTGGTGCCAGTGGTTCCGTCATCACGGTACGTCTTCCTTTATTATTAGTTCGAATGAAAAAAAATTTTCTGAGTTTAGATTAGATTAGGGTTAGCAACAGAGAAATTGAATTGTAGAAAAGTTTGGCTAGATATTATTGATCACAAAACCTTGATGGCTTGCTCATTTACCGGTAACAATTTGTAGGGAAGAAGTAGTAAATCAAGTGTTTGTAAATATTGCGGTTGGTAGTGTACCAGCAGGTGTGATTGATATTGGTAGTGTACCAGCAGGTGTAAAGGATTCCAAAGTCCAAATTCAACGTATTTGTTTTTCTACCTAACTCTACCTCTCCTCCGGTGCACATCAGAACACCACCTTCTTTAATTTCCTATATATCCCTAAATATGTTGCCTCTTAGTTATATGGGTGAAAGTCATGTTCAAAGATCCTACATCATTTACCTAACTCAAGGACGAAGGTACATTCCTCTTCTATACTATCATTGAACTGATGTTTGTGATTTCAGTATACTTTGTTGTTCATGTGGAATAATTCACAGTTATAATTTTTTGCCTATTAAATCCTTTTCTAATTCACAATATAGTTTTGAAATCAAAGTGATGTCTTTGATCTTTTATTGCAATAATATAATGATAAATAATTGATAATCATTAAGAGTTTATAACTTGAAATGCAATTAATTGTCCGTTTGTTTTAGACCAATTTATTGTATGAATGCTTAAGAAACTTTTTGAGACTGAGTCTTCAAAAATCAAAATTCACGAAGTTTATTAATTCTAAAACTATCCGTTGTCGGCCGTGAGCGAGCAGCCGCGAGCAACAGACTTCAATGTCAAGTAATCCGGTCACTTGACCACATTGTGGCTGGAGGTGAGCACCGGCGTGACCGAAGCTCACTTTCTTCCGTTAACGCATGCGACCACCATCGCTAGTGCACGGTCCGCGGCTGTTTGCGTGGGGTTGTTGTGGCTGGGGTGAGCACCAGGTTGAAACCTCGCTCGCGCTAGAGCTCGCTCGCATCCTACAACGGACAGTCTAATACATTACATGCTAAGTATAAACTTTGATATTATTGAGAAAGCTTGATTACAATACACAGCTACAATGGCTTTAAATAGCATGTATAAAACTATAAAATCATGAAAGAATGGAAAGGATAATGCAAAGGCAAAGGCAAATGAGAAGGCTATTCTAAAGGAGAAACTTATTACAGAATGTTACAAAATTATGTCTAAAAATAGACCTCATAAAGACTAGGAGAATATTATGTAATCTTGTCTTTAATATTAAGAATTATGTAGCAAAAAGTAGCAGTTTTATTTCCATATAGCGTGATATCATTGTTTTATTAATTTGTTTGTGTTTAAATATACACAAGAGAATGACTTGCTGCATGTGTTGTCAAATTTGTATTTTCAGGCACATTGGCTTCAGTATTGCTCAACTTTGGTGAAAATCGTACAATGGAACTTCTAAATCCATATTTGGAAATTTTCTACAAATAACTTACATTAACTAGATAGTTTATTATTATAATATATGACTAACTGATGCACCATGAGTTTTTAATGGATAGTAAATATTGAATCTTTATTGTATTTTCAGAACTTGAAGCACATGGTGCAGGAGGGGGCTTTGGCTGCATATTGGCATTGGCTGCTGAGCAATCTCATGTATTTTACATATTCATTTCTTCTACTTTAGCAGTAGAATATGTTTGATGACACTATAGTGTATAATTATGCATCTTTGCGTGATTTTTCCACGACAATAAATCAAAATTTTCTAGTGAGAGATAAGTTTCATCATATAAAAAACTATAAGGCTTTTAAGGTCGCTACAACTTTGGATAATAAAGGTAGAATTAAATACCAACTGGCTGCTGCTTTATTTGACTGTAAGCATGTACGCATTATTTTTAATAATTTCAATTTTTGGCACACCCCTTCAATTTTTTTTTTTTTTTTTTTTTTTTTGATGTTTATGTTTGTTGGAATGCTAAATGGAATCTTAGACTACTCATTTTATTAGCTAAAGCTGATGATCAGAAGTTATTTATTGAACTTTTGGTTGACGACTTGCTAACAGGACAGTCGATATCCTTGAAGGTGAATTAACTAAAGACAAGCGACAATAGACCAGATAACTTACAAAGCAATGGAAATAGGTAAGACCAGAACTGAAGACTATATTGGACGTGGCTGATTTGACCCATTTAATTATGAGTGAGTCCATTTGGGTTAATGTATATTTCTATTGAAAATTTTAGTCATGTGAGTTGAACTCATTGAAAGTCACACAAATTTTCTATAGTCCAATTGGTACCTTGTTATTAAAAATATTAACTTTTTACGAAAGACGATCACATAGTAGCCATGAATGGAACAAACAAGATGGATCAAAAGATGGTTACATGGACCACAATGCTGACATATCAATGACACCGCTTCTTTGCTATGTAACAGATGAAAAAGATGCAAGCATTAAGTATAAGAAAAGAGCTTCATGGCCAGTTTTATAAACTCACAGGAGGAACTCAGGTACCAGCATTACTATGATCTTTCTAACACTGATTAGGGAGTAATGCATGTGCTTGATCTGTTTAACCGGTTGTGTCAAGAAATCACTTTTTACATTTATAACAAAGGGTTAATCAGTTTTATAACCACCGGTGGAATTCGTAAAGGGTGTGTTGAATGCATAAATGTTTTGTTTTAGTAATCCTTGGGTTATTATCTTTCTGAATTGCCTGAAGCAAAAGAATAAAAAATTAACAAATTGATACTTTTCTCACCAACCGCATAATTGTTTTAGTAATTAGTGGGCTATTATAATTTTGAGTTGACTAGATAATAAATTACTTTTTTTGCGTTGCCTGAAGAAAAAAAAAAGATTTCTTTTTCAAGAAACGGTTTTGAACTTGGGATGTCTAGGAAAAGATCATAGGGCCTTACCAACCAGTGACACATATTTTGTTAATACTACTAGTAGGAATACCCGCGCGTTGCTGCGGGTACTTTTTTTATGCGTGTATGCTTCTTGACGGGTTTCACGTAATTTATTTTTAATTGCAATTTGTTAGAGCAAGTGTAAACCAAGAATTGACATAAAAGTAACAAAATAAGAGATGTGCGTTGTTACTAAGGGAAATTTGCATGCTCCATCTGTTTTTTTTTATTTTAGCCAAAACCAAACAAAACAAAACAATGCTCATCCTATGCATGACATGACACACACAAAAAAAAAATCTTAATATGCTATGAATGGCTAAATAGTAGGTTTTCTTCACCAACATGTATGAAGGAACCATGACCTGCATTATCAACCTCCTATGAGATATGTGAGGTTAGTTTTGATTCTGAGAACATCAATACCAACGTGCAAAATATGAATGGCTAAATAGTAGATTGTTTTCTTCACCAACATGTATGAAGGAACCATGACCTGCATTATCAACCTCCTATGAGATATGTGAGGTTAGTTTTGATTCTGAGAACATCAATACCAACCTGCAAAATATGAATAGCTAAATAGTAGATTGTTTTCTTCACCAACATGTATGAAGGAACCATGACCTGCATTACCAACCTGCAAAAATATAAAAGAAGGATTAGTACTAAAGATCACTTATGAGTTTTGACACATTATATATAAAATGAAGGGTTTATAATAATGAAGTGGTTTTAAATTGGTTTAATGAAATTTATGAGAGTGGTTACATGTGGAGAGGGATAAAAATTATGTAGTACATACATATACAATGGGCATTGCATATTGTACACAAGGGCATGAATGGAATAAAATGACCAAAGATTACACTTTTGTGAAGAGCCTCTTCATATGCCATCTTAAAAGGGGGAGAAAATTACTTTTCTAGACATGTCTCCTCCTTAATAAGGTAACATAGATAGTACAGTACCTAATAAAGCTGTCATGGTTTGGAATATGGATTCAAAATATAGGACCGATTATGTTTGGGGCTTGCCCGATCGGTGGGCATGCCACCTCACCCCCACCGAGTATGTTGCCGAGTCCACACCAATTAGTCTAATGGTGGCAGATTTAATTAGTTTATTAGGACCAGAACGAACCAAAATACACTTAACTAGACTTAATTTATAAAACAAAGCCCAAAAGGATTGGTATCATGGTATGGGCCTAACATCCTGGATGTAACCTCGGAGACCTACGTAAAAGCCTAGGACTTTCTTTTTCCTTCTTATGTAAACTCGGGCATAGAGCATAAAGGACGTCAAAAATCACAAATATCACAAGATGATTGATAAACTTACATAAATGAGTATCGCCATGCATATTGTTGTCACCGCAGCATCGCGCGGGTTTCTTACTAGTATATATATATATATATATATGGACAGGATCTATAGAAAACCCTTCTTATCTTGAAAACCTTGAAAACCAATCTAAACCATTCATTTCATTAGATCAATGACTCTAATCAAGTCTTGTGACTTTATGGTGAGAGAAACTATTTTTTTTATTAGGAAAGAGTATAAGCAAGGGTATTTTAGGTAGAAAAGTATGTGGCACACTCTCTCTGTCAATCAAGTCTTGACCTCTCTCTTATTTTTCTCTTCTTTCTTCTTTTTTCTTCTTCTTCTTCAAAGACACCTGCAACACCCATTACATCACACCTTTGTTAAGTTTGATCAACCTTTAAAGCCTCATGATCGTACGAATCCCTCTAATTTTGGTGATTTCCCTCCTCTCGTTCTTAACAACCGTTAAAATAGTTATGACTCTCAACAACCTCTTAACCCTCATCCTGTTAAAGAGGTGAGGCAAGGTTCGGCTTGATCCCAATGAAGGCAATGAGATCTCCATGGCTAACTCTCGTATGTTATGTTTACACTCCTTTCTTTTCTATCATTATTATTATTATTATTATTATTATTATTATTATTATTATTATTATTATTATTATTATTATTATTATTATTATTATTATTGTTGTTGTTGTTGTTATTGTTGTTGTTGTTGTTGATTATGTACGAGTCGAACCTTTTGTTATCTGGGTTTATTACTAGTGTTGTTATTGTGATGGTAGAATTGGTTATTGTTCATAAATTGACCTAACTCTCTCTCTCTCTCTCTCTTTCTCTCTCTCTCTAAAGTCTTTTTCTTTCTCTTCGATTCTCTCTCCTATTGTAAGTTCATATGGGTTTTTTGTTTCATTTATTCAGCTTTGTCTGGGTTTGTTTGCTCAATAAGAAATGGATTGTGTATGTTTGTTTGTCATGTTAAATAGTTTTGGAGATAGTATTGCTTGCATACCAAGTGTTTGATCAAATGCTTGAATGAAAAAAAAAACTTATGTTAACCTTTTTTATTTTTTATTATTATTTTGTTAACGTGAGATTATTATTGGATTGTGGACATGAGGTTAATAGATCACATGTGATTGATGAATAAAAGTGCAGTCTTTTATTCAACACATATGCATGTTAACAGTGAAGAAGCCAAGTACCAAATATTAACACGTGTTACTGATTTCTTCGAATAATATTTATAATGGATTATGTGTGTAACCGATATTAACATGTGTTAACAGATTAATAAACTGTCGTGACTCGAAGTGTGTATGCTAACAGTTAAGAAGCCAAGTGCATTGGAAAAAACAGACTCAAATCCTCAAGCAAGGAAACAGGTAAACGCACTATGGTATTTATGTTTTTTTGGATATCAGCTTGTAGCCTTTTGTTTACTCTTTTTGACTACCTATAATAACTTGTGTTAAAGACAAACATTCAACGCAGATGCCTGGAACATCTGGGAATAAGGGTAAGCTTAACTATCTCCCGCATCACCACTACTTAGCTTTAACATGTGTTACATTTTGTTAAGATTCACCATTTTTATAGACTGTTTGTTTAACTATAATAACATGTGTTATAGGCAAAAGGTTAGCATGTGCAGATATGGCTAGACCAACTGGGAAGAAAGGTATGATTGAGTTTCCTTTATAGCCTTACTATGTGTCTTTAACATGTGTTAATGTTGTAATACATGTTACCCAGGTATAGGGGTTCCGATTGCGGACAGCGACAAGTAATTTGAGAAAGACACCCCATACAAGATTATAAGTTGGTTAATAAAGTGCAATTTTATTCAACACATGTTGTTATTTTCTAATTAACAAGTGTTAGTTGCTGGTTATCATGTGTTAATTTCTTTCTAACATGTGTTAATTTATTTACCAGAAGAATAAGCTAGTGAAGTATCTACGTTAAGTCAAGTACCCAAAGGCTGAAATAATCAATGGCTTAAGGATACAAATGGAGAGTATTGATTGGGCAACACATAACAACATTGATGACTGTGGAGTGTACCTCAAACAAGGACAGAGGTACACGCGCTATGGTTTTTATGTTTTTGGATATAAGGGTGCAGCCTATTTATAATGGATTATGTTTGTAACCAATATTAACACGTCTTATGTTGTCAACTAGTAAACTTGTATTCTTTTGGTGGCATGTTGGGCACATGTGATGGTAGTTAGTAGCAAGTATGCAATGTTTAACTATTTGTCATGTATTATTAAGATACGTTTAAGTGTTTGTTGTTTATTATTTATTATTACTTATGTGTTTGTTTCTGATAAGTGTAGAAAGGTAACATGTGGTATTTGAGTAACATGTGTTATCCGTAAAGCATGATTTAATTTTAAAATTTACCCTAAAAATTCAAAAGCTACAAACATATAAAAAGATAAAAAAAAAAAAAAAAAGGAATAAATAATCAACATATGTTAACCCCATCCTGCAGATCCGGCTAGAAAGAGTGCATAACTGTTTGGCAGTTGGGTCCATAACCTAACACGTGTTATACCATGTGTTTAGTCATCGTACAGACACGCCCGCCTAGTAGGTTAAATATTCTTTACGTTGAGACACACAAAAAGAGTAAAAGCTAACATGTGTTAGTGGTTCACATAAGTAACACGTGTTATACCCTATTCCCAGATTATGCTCCCTGCATAGTGGGTGTGTGTTATCCGTTCCTACAAATGTTTACGAAAAAAAACTAACGGATAGAAAATTAACATGTGTTTAGCCCATCCTACGGATCTGGCTAGAAAGAGTGCATAACTGTTTGCAGTTGGGTCCGTAACCTAACACATGTTATACCATGTGTTTAGCCATTGTACAGACCCACCCGCCTAGTAGGTTAAATATTCTTTAATTTAAGACACACAAAAAGGGTAAAGCTAACATGTGATAGTGGTTCGCAAAAGTAACACGTGTTAAACCATATTCCCATATTATGCTCCATGCATAGTGGGTGTGTGTTATGCGTTCCTACAAATGTTTATGAAAAAAACTAACGAATAGAAATTTAACATGTGTTAAGCCCATCCCACGGATCCGTCTAGTAGGGTGCATAACAACTATTTTCTTAGTTATGTCCGTGCCCTAACATGTGTTGTACCAATTGTTTTGGTCATCGTACAAACCCACCTGCCTAGTAGATGAAATGTTGTTTATGCACACCATCCGGCGGGTGGCTAAGACACACAAAAAAGGGTCAGCTAACATGTGTTAGTGTTTCACATAAGCAACACGTGTTAATAACTTATCCAGATTATGCCCACTGCATGTAGATTCAAGTGGTTGTGCACACCAAAATAAACAACTTACATAATAACATTTAGCATACGTATTGAAAATGGGACATCGTGAGGGTCACATAGTTTAAGTTATACATAGCAAAGTTTTTAAAGATCATATGCACTGAATAACTGCCAAAACATAGTTAAGCAGTGTTATGTACATAACAAAGTAGGAACACTAACATAAACTGCTACGTGTACATAACACGGCCCCTAAAAAACTGAAACAACAGCTCAGTGCTGTTGTGACACTACTGTGTTGAACCTTCGGTCTGGATGTTCTCTTGAACTTGCTGTTGTGAAACCTTCTCGCAGTTTCTTGAATCGTGACCAATGACATACTTCTTACAAGTGTGACATAGTCTAGGTGTCTTGTGACCAATGACATACTTCTTAAAAGTGTGACATAGCCTGGTTCAGTTGGGAGTTTCAGTCAAGTAATGCGGTGGAGGGGGGGTCTTCGTTACCATCTGCAAAACAAATTGGTGAGATGTTAAACTGTGTTACCCAGCCATCATCTAACATACTAACATAAAAAAACTGATTTAATGCATGCTAATTCGAAAAATCTAGTGGTATCATGTGTTACCAAATCATCATCTATGATACAGACAGAAAACTAGTGTAACACATGTTAGTGGGGGTCCAATTAGAACATGTATCACCCCCCCCCCCCCCTAAAAAACAAAAACGACCCACATGCAGAAAATGTTAACACATGTTAATACGAAAATCCAATTATATCGTGTATTAGCTGCAAAGTAATAAAACACACCGCAAAAGAAATCATAATAAACACAAGTAAAACCATATCAACCCCCTCCCCATTTTGGTAAAATGTAGGACTTACACGGATAATGGATTTACTGAAGCATATCTTTGTTGTTTACTGGGGTGTAAAAAAACAAAATTATACCAACAGCAAAACCAAATAGGTGAGATGTTAACATGTTTTAACAAATCATCATCTAATATGCTGACTTAAAAAAACTGTGTTAACACTTGTTAATTTGAAAATCTAGTGGTATCAACTATTACTCAAATCATCATTTGTGATACTAACAAATAACCATACAGGAAAGTTAACACATGTTAATTCCAAAAACCCGGTAATATCATGTAGTAGCTGCAAGTAATAAAACACAACCCAAAAGAAATCATAATAAACATAAGTAAAATCGTATCACCCCCAATTTCGGTAAAATGTAGGACTTACACGGATAATGGATTTACTAAAGCATATGTTTGTTGTTTACTGTGGTGTAAAAAATCAAAATTATACCAACATCAAAACAAAATAGGTGAGATGTTAACATGTGTTAATAAACCATCATCTAATATACTGACTTAAAAAAATGTGTTAACACTTGTTAATTCGAAAATCTAGTGGTATCAACTGTTACTCAAGTCATCATCTGTGATACTAACAGAAAACCATACAAGAAAGTTAACACATGTTAACTCGAAAAACCCAGTAATATCATGTAGTAGCGCAAGTAGTAAAACACACCCAGAAGAAATCATAATAAACATAAGTAAAACCGTATCACCCCCAATTTTGGTAAAATGTAGGACTTACACGGATAATGGATTTACAGAAGCATATGTTTGTTGTTTTAAAAAAAACAAAATTATACCAACAGCAAAACAAAATAGGTGATTTTGGTGAAAAATGCTTAACATAGACCATAAACAGAAAGCAGAGACAAATCTTAAAAAAACACTAATCAAACGCAAAGAATACAAAAAAAATTACCTTCAATTTCAACATGTGCAGACCTATCAAAATTACCTCCGAGTCAACTCAGCTGCTACACCCTCCTTCCTTCCTTCCTTCCTTCCTTTTTTTCCCACACCTGTTGGATCAGTGTTTCCTTTAACAATTCTTATTCATGAACACTTATGAGTTGTAAGTTTATCAAAGCAGTTTGCACAGCGGAATAAGTAAAGTGTTTAAGTTTAAAGTTTCACTTTCAACAGGAGTTATTACTCCCCTTGAATATAATGAACTAAAGGCAGTTAATGAGAATCTAAACAATTGAATGTATATAACAGTAAATATGATAAGAGATTCTCAGATGTGAAATGGTATTTCAATTAAAAGCCTTTGAAGGATTTCGGATTAATAAAATCGATGTCTAAAATAGTGGGATCAACCCATCTATTTATAGACCAGCAAATACATACAACTTAATACGAAAGCAATCCTACAACAGGCTGTAGTCTTGGAACTTGTATAAAGACTTTAACAAAAGCATAAAGTAGTACTATTATACTAAACTACTGAAACATAAGGGCGGTTGAAAGATTCCATCAGAACAGCTGATGAGTGACAAACTAGTAATGAGTAGTTTGTCTTTAGTAGTTCTTCAGTTGACTTGTCTGGTTTGAGTTCTGATCTCTTACTCTTCAGTACTTTGATGAATTCTTCAGTACTTTCAGTCTTCTTCTTCAGCAGTTCTATACTTAGCATATTTTGGCAGAAATAGGAATTAGACTAAGGTTAGCAAAAGTGGTTTCTTCAATCCTTTTTGTCCTTACAATCTCCCCTGGATTGATGAAGCCAAAACCTTATCTAACTCTTTATTCTCATTTCCTGCCATCAAGCATCTTCCAGATTTCTCTGAACATGGAAGTCTTGAGTTGTTGTAGTTGTTCATCAGTGAGAGATCCTTGTTCAGGTTCAAGATGTTGGATTGTGAGTAGGTCTTTTGTAGACAGATTTTTCAGTTCTTCTATAGACTTGAATCGAGTAGGATGGAAAGTATAAGAAAAAGAGTTTTGTTACTATAATTTCCAGCATTAATCCCCCTTGAGGTTCTGGATCCCCTTTTAGGTTCTGGATCCCCTTTTTAGGTTCTGGATCCCCCCCCCCCCCCCTTTTAGGTTCTGGATCATTTCCAAAAAGGGTAACCACGACTCGTTAAGGCCATAGGTTTTACAAAACCTCATTAGACCATTCAAAAAGCATAATAATCATTTTGTGAACTCACTGGATTCTTTTTTTTTTTTTAACTAAAAACATCATCCGGATTATGTCATTAAGACCCGGTTCCCATTTTTAAATGTTTATGTCAATTTTTACCCAAATCTACCCGTTAAGACCTTGGACTATACAAGACACTTATTAAGTACACAAAAGGCATAGAAATCATATTGTCATCTCATTAGACACATTTTCAACTAAAAACATTTTCCGTTTTGTTTTATTATGACTCAGTTCTTAGAATCAACATTTAGTAATCTTTTAAATTCCCAAAATGCCCCTTATAGCCAAATCTTTCAATTTGGCCATTTATAGCGACACTTCTTGTCTCAAATCCATTGTCTTTGACTCAATAACTTGTTAAAAACCTATAAGTCCTTCTGGACTTAGATTTCCAACTTTTCTCCAGATTTCTCCTATTTAATCACTTCTAAGCACATTAGCGCGCATTAGACATAGTTATGGAAATAACTTACTTGGTTGACACCCACACTTCATGTGAGTAGCTTTAGTACCCATGTTGCTTCGCCCGAAGGCGTTTATTTAACTACGGACTTACCAGGTGGCATTGACCCATACCTTGCACCCATATGGATTACTTAGGCAACAGGTGCCCAATTTCCAAGTGTCCTCCTGCATACATTCTAGATTGACCACATTAGTCTCTTGGGACTCAATGGTAATGCATTTACCATTTGACCCGTTATCCACAAGTTTCTTAAAGCTTAGATAACCGGCTTTTAATGTCGGGTTCGAATGGTGAGGGAATCACCCATTCGACCCGTTAAGACTCCTGATTACATAACTTCCTTATTCATGTGATTTGTATCTAAAACTTGAGTTTAGACTCTTATTTACCACATGGCTTTATTGGTTGACCCAATTGATGATTTCCATCATTTGATCAACACTATATGACTCATTTATGACTATGAATTTTGTTTTGACATGAATTTGCATAAATCACCCGATTAATAGGTTTCACCCCTTGAGGTTATACCTTTGTCCCACTTCAAAGTTTAAACACTTATATTAATACAAGAATTTTATTTCTAGACTAGTAGTGTAAGTGTTACTTACCTTGCATCCATTCTTGTTTCTATAAGTATCCACCTTGTATCCGTTTTACCCGTTTGCTCCCCCGTTGTACCTAACTTGGGAATGAGCCAAACTTGTTCTTGTTAGAATACATAATATAGGATCCTTTCACTATCCATGGCATCATGTATTCATTATCAATTCTAGCTAAATCCATAGCCATCCTCTCATATCAAGTATGCGATTAATTTAGCATATTGCTAACCAACATTACATATAAATGATAACATTCACATGATTCTAATTTCTTAGTTTCACTAGTTCTCAGCTAATTGGCATTTCATCAAACACCTTGTATGCACCATTTTCATGATGTTAATTCAAGGTGTCCAAAGCTTCCTAGATTTTACCATGGCTTAATTAACCATTTGCACATGATCATCTCATCAATTAGCACACATACATGATATCAATCACATAGAAATTGCAAGATTAACCACATACTTGTGTAATTCATGCTTAGGCTAAAAACCCACTACTCATACATAACACACATGTGGATTAACAAAATATAAAACATTATCACGTTTTTATAGCTTCTTTGATGTCTACTAACACATAGCAACCTATAGAAGCTCATCAATCATGTTTTTATAAAAACCCTAGAATCACCATCTTCCAAAATCCATGGATTTTAATGAATCAAAAGAGTTCTAGTGTTACCTTAGGATGTTTAGAAGACTAGATGATCATAATTCCCATCATGCAGTGACAAGAACTCTTGATCTTAGCATGTTTTGCGGTTGATTTGGATGAACTTCTTATGTGTGTGTTTTTGAAGGTGTTTTGGTCGATCAACACACTGATCAGTTTTACCAAGTTTTGTTTTTATTATTCTTATATCTCTACTTTGCCCAAATGACACATTAGGTCCCTCAAGTTCTAATTTCTTTGATTGCTAGATTAAATGACTAGTTTGTTAATCATGCTATATGTTATATTTAAACGAAACCGATTTTCGGGGTGTTACATGATTTGTCAATGGAACCTCTTGTAAAGTGATTTTTGAGTAAAATGTTAGAAAGTGTTTCATACCAAGTTCTAGGAGCCTGTTTTAGCCCATAAAGAGCCTTGTCAAGTTTGTACACCCACTCAGGATGAGAAGGATCCTCAAATCCAGGTGGCTGACAAACATACACTTCCTCTTTTATTTTTCCATATAAAAATGCACTCTTAACATCCATTTGAAAAACCTTAATTTTGTTGGAAATTGCATAAGCCAAAAATAACGTGATGGCTTCAAGCCTTGCAACTGGAGCAAAGGTTTCATCATAGTCAATTTCTTCTTTGGAGAATAACCTTGTGCCACCAGTCTTGCCTTGTTCTTGATAATCATACCAGCTTCATCTTGTTTGTTTCTAAAAACCCATCTTGTGCCAATTGGTAGCTTGTTTGGTGGTAAGGGACAGATTTCCCAGACCTATTGCTTCTTGAATTGTAGCAACTCTTCATTCATAGCTTGAACCCAATTGTTATCTTTGAGGGCTTCTTGATACTTCTTTGGTTCCAACTGAGAAATGAATGTTGAGAAAAAGCAAAAGTTGGAAAGCTGGTTTCTTATGAGAACCCCTGATGCCATATCACCCATGATTTGATCCAATGAATGATCTGTAACACCCCAACCAATGGCAGAAACATCGAGGTGCCACGTAGTGACGATTGTTCAAAAGCTCATGGTACTAAAGTGTAAATAAGATTTATTATAGATTGTACTGCAACAAATGAGGCTACATATGTTACAACAAAGTCTAACGATCACTTCATCTAAATCCCAAGTTCTAATAGAGGCAACAAGCATAAACCTGAAACATGTTGGTGAGCATACTCAGTTTGTATACGTATAATATAAGTGTAAAGAATATGTTTTACAATTCATGTGTCATGATTTATTCAAGGCAAATATGAAAAACACCTAAGTACAAAATGCGGGTCAAAATCAAACCTCTTATGTTACAAAGTTTAATACATTAACAATGACCTAGGACTTCCCACCACCATAGGTACTTTCCACTAGGCGAGTAGTCAATTCAAATAGCGCTATCCATTGTTAAAGTCGGCTTGTACAGAGTTAATGATTTCGTAATTATTGCAAGTATACTATGTTTATGTTTAAGCATAAAGCACAAGAATTTAATGCATAACACGTGTATGAATTGTATGTAAAAATGATTATGAATATGTGTAAGTGTTGGATCAGTAATGCTCTTGATGTATTGCTTGCTAGTGAACACTTATGTGTTTAGCAAGTTCAATCAGATTTGCACAGCGGAATGATAAGTAAAGTTACACTATCAACAGGAGTTATTACTCCCCCTGGATGTTTGAAAACTACAGATAAGTTTAATGAGAATCTAAGTAATGAATGTGAATGATAATAAATACTCAAACAGATTCTCAATAAATGAAATGGAAAGAACAATAATAAGCTTTGAAGGATTTCTGTATTAATCGAAATCAATATCTAAAACAGAAGGGATGAACCCATCTATTTATAGACTTTACATATGCATGAACCTTGTCAAAAAGCAAGCCAGAAACAAGTTGCAACAAGTTGCATTCTTGGAACTTGTACAAAAGATAAAGTAATACTAAACTAATAAACTACTGAAACATAAGTCGGTTATAAAGATTCTTGAACAAGTGCTGATGAATGACAAACTACTGATGAGTAGTTTGTCTTCAGTAGTTCTTCAGTGAACTGTCTGGTTAGACTTCAGAACTTCTGATACTTCTTCTTCAGTACTTGTTGAATCCTTCTTCAGTACTTTAGTCTTCTTTCTTTAGTAGTTCTATACTTAGGATATTTTGCAGAAGTGAATTAGGCTAAGGTTTACAAAAGTGGTTTCACCAATACTTTTTGTCCTAACAATCTCCCCCTGGATTGATGAAGCCAAAACCTTTTCTAATTCTTTATTGTCTTCTTCTGTCATTCACAATCTTCCATATCTCCTTGAACATGGAATTCTTCAATTGATTAAGCTGTTCATCAGTGAGAGATCCCCTTTGAGGTTCCAGATGTTGAATTGTAAGCAAGTCCTGAGTTGATAGTTTCTTCAGTTCATTCATTGACTTGTAGGCCTTGCTTGTAAGATCTATTCTTATCACTAATACTGAGTTGTCATCAGTAAAGGACCATTTGATGATCAGCACTTTAGACTTGTTAAAGTTTGAAGTATAGGGAACCATGCTGGATCCCTGGGATGTTCCTGAGTGTTGGATATTCTCTATTTCAGTGACTCTCAGGTGGGATTCACTTCTATCTTCCTTTTGCATCACATCAGGTAGTTTGAAAGTGGGTAAATAATGTTCAGTAACTACCTTAGTGTGCAGTCTGTCTGTGATAGTCTTCTGGATTTGGTAAGCAAATGTTGAAGGATCCCTAAATTGAGTTATCAGAGGCTTCTCTTCAATATCAAAGTCTCCTTGAACAACTGTGTTGCCTTCCAGCAACACCATCTTGAAGTCAGTCTTTGTATTGTCCTCTGGTTTCTTCTTGGTAGCTGGTCTTTTAACACCAAAAGTTCTAACTACTGAAGTTGATACTTCAGAAGTTTTGAACTTCTCTGGATTAGCAGCCTTGGCAGCCTTGTACTTCTTGTATGTGTCTAGTAGTCTTTCTTCTTTCCATCTTGACACAAAGGCTTTTGAACCATAGTTATTTTCTACCAGTTCTTCAATCATCTCAGCTCTCTTGGCTTTTCCATCTTTATTTGTTGCAAGTTTGTCAGCAACAAGTTGAGCTCTTTTAGTCAGCTCATCCATTGAGAGCCCTTTGAGTGAATAGGCTTTTGTTTTGCTGTTCTTTGTTATAAAAGACATCAATTGTTGTCTTTTGTCTTCTTCAGCAACTCTCTCTATTTCAGCTTTCCTATTCAACTCTGCTTCATAAGCTTGAAGCTTTTCATTTAAGCTCAAATCATCCCTTGCTTCCAAGTTATTACAGATCTCTCTTCTTCCTTAGCCTTTCTTTAGGCTACAATCAAACTCTTCTCAAGTAGTTCTTTGGACATTGATAGTGGACAAGGGTTCAGCACAGTCATTGTTGTAGTTGTTGTAGGCCTTAGAATAGGAGTTGGTTGTTGTTGTTCAGTTGTCTTGGAAGGCTATTATGTTGGTTGTATGTTGGAAGTGTTAACTTCTGATGTGTTGACAGGAGTGTCAACTACTGATGGATTGTCTTCAGTATTTTCTGAATCATCAGAAGTTTCTTCAATATGGCCTTGGGAAGTTTCAGCTTCAACTTCAATTCCAAAGATAAGCCTTTGTTGATCTTTTCTGGCTTTCTCTTGGAGTTCTCTTTCTTGTAGAGCCACTCTTGCCTTTATCCTGGCTTCCAGTGACTCCCTTGGTTCCTTAATCTTCTCCCCCTTTTTGGCTTCATCCACTTCTGGAAGCTTAGAAGGTTGAGAAGTTGTACCAGTGAGCTTGGCAATCTGTCTTGAGTTGTGGTCAATTTTGTTGTACATATCATTCATCTTGGATTTGATCACCTCAAATTGGTTTTTGGTTGACAGCTCCAAAGTAGCTATGAAAGTTTTGAGATGATTGGCAATAAGGTTGTTCATCATCTGGTATAGGGGACCATCTGGGCTGCATAGTTGGTTCAGATCTATGCTTGTTGACCCAGGGAATTGTGTAGGCATATTTAGTGAGGGGTGTGTTTTGGGGTGATCTTCGTGTTGTACAGAAGATGCCACTTTAGGGAAATCAGGGATCAAGTGGTCTTTAACCTGATCTGGTGTAACCAGCTCTTTGAGCTTAGAGACACCAGGTGCAAGACCTTCACTAGCAGCCGTTAATTCAATTTTAGTGGAGTGTGAATCATCATCCAAATCAATCGAATCATCTGAATCCCTGATTACATCCTCAATGAGAACAGTATCAGTTACATCATGAGCTGAGCCCAACTCAGTTGTCTCATGTACCTCTTTTTCTTGGTTTAGAGGATTTCCTACCTCAGGCATTAAGCCTTCATCAGTAGTTGCCACAAGTGAGGTCTTAGCTATGTTACTTCTTTCCTCAAATCAACCACTGGGTGGTATATGAGTAGTAGCAGCCTCAAATGTACCTAGAGTTTCTAAGTTTCGGCTTAGAGACCCTGGTTCATCCTCATCTCTTGGGTTAGGGCTAGGGATATCCACATCCATGTCAAGTGCTGAAGGTATGTCCCCTGTTTGATGTGGTTGTTGGGTACTGACATGTTCTGATGGGATGGTCTCTTTTAGCCCAAAGAGAAATTTGGCAATTTCAAGGGCTTCAGGTTCAGAAATTTGTGGTGTTGGTTCAGTAGTTTGGTCTATGGGTTCAACAGTTTCAAAAGAAGAGTCTATGGGGATTGTTTTCTTAAATTTCTTTCTTTTGAATAAAATGGTTATTAGTGCTCTTGTGGGGGTTTGAGATGGATGAGACTGAGAGGATGTTTCAGTCACATCTTTATCAAGTGCAGATTGCACATTAGCAAGTTCAGACATCTCAGCCTCCTGAACTGCCTTTCTTTTCATGCTGGTGGGTTTTTGTTTTTGCTGTTTTGGTTTCTTAGCCTTTTTGGGTGAAGGTTTGGAAGATGAGGGTTCCTTGGGGACTGTTGTGTGTTCCCCTTGGTCATCTTATGGCCAGGTGGCCGGTTTATTGTGCCTAGAGTATGCTTGTGAGGTTAAAGGGTTTAAAAAAGTTGTTTGACCCATAAGCACCTCTTCTCAAAGTTCCTTTATTATGCATTGCATAATAAATCTTAGATACAACAAAAACTTCTTTTTAGAATTGAGATGATGTAACACCAACTCATTAAAGAAAAGTGCTGATGCCCTGAATTTTGTTTCATTCACAATGGAATGAAAAATTGGTTGAAAAGTAGAGGGCATCTGATCATAAGATCCAGTTTTTGGACTCAAACACATAATTATATAGTGAAAAAAAAGTTTGTACTTAGGTTCAAAATATTTCTTAAAAATAGAAGCATGTGAGAGAGTACTTTGGTAACCACACTCTATCATGGTTAAATGAATTTCAGAGTTTGGAAATTGATCTGGGGCACCCACATCATCCAGACCCAGTCTAATCCCTAAAGTTTCGGGTGTGATTGCCATTCTTCTCCCTTGGATGGTTGAATTGAGGGAGCTCACCTTATCATTTACTGTCACCGTCTCCTCATTTGCCCAGAACTCATTAAGAGTCTTAGTGTGGATTGGAGGATCAATGGTGAGGGCAGTAAAGTATTGGGATTTAACGACTAAATCAATGATTTCGTCATATTGGGACCAGGATTCATGTTTTTCGAAGTAGCCTCCTTGATTGTGTCCCTGTTTCAGAGTTAGAGCCATGTGGTTTGTGTGTGTGTGGATTGAACAGTGTTTTTGCAGGTTCAGGGTTTGAGAGCTTTTTGAGAGAGAAGGAGGGAATTTTTGCTTTTTGAATGGATAAGTGTTGGAAAATGTGTTTATCAGAAGTTTGTAACTGCCCTAGGTCAAACTTCTGAAGTGGGAAATGTCTGATTTGTCCTTAATGACAAAAATGCTGATGAAGAACAGTTGTCATCAGTAGTTCCCATTTTCTCTTCAGTAGTTTGTTAACAACTGATGAGAATGTTTATAACACTTTATTCATAACTTCTGAAGATTATCTTATCAGAAGTTAATCATTTTTCAGAAAATATTCCCATACTAATGTTTTTGTTCAACAGTCTCCTTTTGTTTTTCAGAAGTTTTTGTTTTAAAAACAAATGTAAGTGAAAAATAAAATATGTGCAGGAAAAGTAAAAGAACACTTACAAATTTAACATCCCAAGCATGGATATTAACTTCTGAAATGTTGATGTGTCAAGGGGTTTTGTGAATATGTCAGCTATCTAATTAGCTGTTGTGACATGCTTCACTTCAATCTTGCCTTTTTCATAGCAATCCCTGAGGAAATGATACCTGATTTCAATATGTTTAGTTTTTGAGAACTGAACAGGATTTTGAATGATGCTAATGGCATATTTGTTGTCTACAAGCAATGGTGTCTTGGTTTCTTTGATTCCATAATCAAGAAATTGATATTGGAGCCATTGTATCTGTGATGTACAACTTGCAGCTACAGTATTCAGCTTCAGCAGTTGAAGTTGCAACAGATGTTTACTTCTTTGATTGCCAGGACACTAGACAGTTTCCCAAGAATTGACAACCACCAGATGTTGATTTTCTTGACATTTTGCACCTTGCATAGTCACTATCTGAAAAAGTTGATAACTTGGTATTGCTTGAAGCAGGATACCAAATTCCAAGTGTAGGAGTTCCCTTAAGATATCTGATGATTCTTTTGACTGCAATGAGGTGTGATTCCCTAGGAGCTGATTGATATCTAGCACAGATACATTTTGAAACATAATATCTGGTCTAGAAGCAGTTAGATACAAAAGGGAACCTATCATACATCTATACATGGTCTGATCAACCTGTTTTCCTTGATCATCTGGTTCAACTTGTGTGGTGGGTGTCATGGGAGTGGAACATGATTTACAGTCTTGTAAAGAAAATTTGTTCAATAATTCTTTAACATATTTTGATTGATGTATAAAAGTTCCATTAGTATGTTGTCTAATCTGCAGTCCTAAAAAGTACTGTAGTTCTCCCATTGTACTCATCTCAAATTTTGATTGCATGAGTTTCTTAAATTCATCACACAATTTTGTGTTTGTTGAACCAAATATGATATCATCAACATAAATTTGAACAAGTATGACATGATTTCCAACATTTTTAATAAAAAGAGTTTTATCAATGGAGCCTCTTGTGAAGTTATTTTTGAGTAGGGCTGTAAACGAGCCGAGCTGAGTGTAACATTTCGTATTTATTTTTATGTACGTTTGTGACATTTATTAATAAAACGTCGCATTTTTATCATTATCGTACCTTAAAAAAATATTTCGTGACACATTTGGACTCCTAGAACCATACTATAATCATATATTAATAATATAGTGGTGGAATAATTGTAAAAAAATAATTGTTTGGGCCGGGACTCAAACCCGCGCCCAAACCGGCCCGATGACTAACACCACACAACACAACCAACTGAGCCACAGCTCATATCTGTTTGAATCCCAACCCGTTTAAACTTAAACATTACCCCACTTCACAACAGTTGACTTGGGAAGTCAACTGCAAACGTATCATTCCAAATTCGTGCACCAATCCGCGTCTCTTGTTCTCTATTATGGCAATATACTGATTGACTGACTAACACGCGTATTCTACACGCTTAATCGTCATTAAATCATACCAGAATTAGACTATACGCGTATTATAATTAAACCACGAGTCAAACCTTCCAATTTGAGTCATAGGTATGTTACACTATAAATTGAGCCCTCATTCTCAGTCTCAAATCGCCGAAAATCAAAACCCTACTCTCAATTTCTTCTAAAAAACCTCATTTTAATCTTCTTTTATTCGCGTTTGACTTTACGTTTTACCAAGAAATTCATCATCAAAAACAGTTTGTAAGTCTAATTTTTTTGTTTGGTTTAGTTAATCGGCCATATGACAGCAATAACCCCATGAATAATCGGGTTATTGCTCGTTAATTTTGATTATTAAAAATCCTAGGGTTCTTGCGATTCTAATTGGGGATAATCAATGTGCAGACACAATTATATATTTTAAAAAGATCAACATCTATCACCAACTGATCAGTAGATCAGTTGGTATGGCTCCTTTACGTTAAGACACGAACCGGCCGAAGGCCTGGGTTCGAGTCCCACACGATTCTTTCTAAAAACCAATTATTGAAAACAGATCAGTAAGGCTATATATTTAATTCAAACCAAGATTAATCGTTCTCAGGGTCTAGACCAGATGGTCTAGGCTTGTGATATAAACATCGAACCGACCAGTGGCCCGGATTCGATCCGTAGCATATGCAAACCTTTTTTTTTTTAAACTCTTTATACTTATATATTTATTATTACTTTTAAAAATAGTTTTAAAATACTAAAAATGATTTATAAATTCTACAAAAATTATTTTATGATGTTCTAATAGAAAAGTTTATCATACAATTTTTAGTTTTTCAAAAATATTTTATTTATTATATATAATAAATATTACAAGTTTATTCAATTATAATTATAAAATTCTATAAAAATATCAAAACAACTTTATAACATTCCACAAAAAATATTCTAAGTTTATAAATCAATAAACATTTCTGGAATAAATTTTATTTCCGGAAAATCATTTATTTAATATTTTTAATCGATTTTTGTTATTTTAATCATAAATAAATCATAATAAATTCATTTTTCATTATTTTTACATCAAAATTTCACATAAATTATTATTAATCATTTAGATCAGAAATATAAATTTTTGATTTGAAATTTATAATTTTTAATATTTTTAAATATTAAGTCTATATTTTGTCAAATAAGTATTTATATAAAAGTTATTTTCACATTTATTACATTATAATTCAACTACTTTTAGTTAATACTGGTCAGAAAACATTTTTATTAATTATTTCTTAAATTATTTAAATTATTCATATTTAATCATAAATCAATTATTAATCCCCAAATTAGGAACCCTAGCACATTTTAGACTAGAAAACTTAGACTTATTAAGTTTTTCCCAACACTTATTTATTACCTTGAAATAGGGTGATATTTGGATATACACGAGCCATATTTACTTATATAACAAGGGTCTCCATTTTAACTCTAAGGTGAGTTTTACATAGCCCCTTTTCTATTTCACTATTTTGGGGTGAAACATGTTACAACATTCTATCTACAATTCAATCATAAGTGTCTATGTGTTATTCTATGTTGCATTATGTCTTAAACATGACTAGGGTAAGCACAATATTCTAGCATAATCATTAACATTGATCAGCCGACGGTATACAATGATTGATCTATTGGACTGACAATCCCACCCGGATACGTGTACCTCCTACATAGGTAGCGTGGGTGATTGTTATCGAATTCATAACATAATTGAGTGAACCATGAGCGTATGGGATGGACCACAATATTCTAGTCACAAGGTTTGATTATGCACTCGATTTACCTGATAGTATGTTTTCACATATGGACTAGACTTGCCATGACACTTGAATTGTACAAGTTTTATTCAATTATCAAAACCTATGTAATTCTCACCAACTTTTGTTGACCCAAAAATATTTTCAAAATTAACATGCTTCAGGTAACAATGAAGCTGAGGCTTAGAGTATGCATGATGGATTCTATGAAGTTATTTGAAGTTATTTGTTTTATTTGATGTTATGTATTTTGGGATTTTTAGACATCATTTCATTTGGATATTTATGTTATCAATAAAGTATTTAAAATTTCAATATATACCATGTGCTACTGAAACAATCATCAATATGTGACATCCCGATGTTTCCGCCATTGGTTGGTGTGTTACACCAAGCCCGAGCCTGACTGGGCTCAAGCTCGGCTCGTTATGGTTTTATGAAGCTCGAGCTCGAGCTCGGCTCGGTTCGAGCCTACAATCTTGAGCTCGAGCTCGGCTCGCTAGCAAAATCAAAAGCTCAAGCTCGAGCTCGGCTCGGCTCGAGGTTATTTGAGAACAACCTCAAACGAGCTCAAAGCTCGGCTCGAGATCGCAAAAGCTCGGCTCGCGAGTGTTATTAAATGGGCCTATGAAATAAGGACTTGGGCTTTGGAGATGTGGGCTATAAATCATAAGAGATATATAAAAAACTTATAATTATGTTTGGGCTCGTTTAGGCTCGCGAGCCCAATTGAGCTTTGTATCTAGGGATCGAGCTCGGGCTCGATAACTAAACGAGCCATATTTCAGGCTCGGGCTCGGGCTCAGGCTCGTTAAGGCTCGGCTCGTTTGGGCTTTTTACCGAGCCGATCCCGGGTAGCTCGCGAGCCGCTACGTGTCATTTACACCCTTATTTTTGAGTAAAAAGTTGGAAAGTGTTTCATACCAGGCTCTTGGAGCCTGTTTGAGCCCATAAAGAGCTTTGTCAAGTTTGTACACCCACTCAGGATGAGAAGGATCCTCAAACCCAAGTGGCTGACAAACATACACTTCCTCTTTAATTTTTCCATACAAAAATGCACTCTTGACATCCATTTGAAAAACTTTTATTTTGTTGGAGATGGCATAGGCTAGAAATAACCTAATGGCCTCAAGCCTTGCAACTGGAGAAAAGGTCTCATCATAATCAATTCCCTCTTCATGAGAGTAACCTTGTACCACCAGTCTTGTCTTGTTCTTAATGATCATACCAGCTTCATCTTGTTTGTTCCTAAAAACCCATCTTGTGCCAATTGGTAGCTTGTTTGGTGGTAAGGGACAGATTTCCCAAACCTGTTGTTTCTTGAACTGAAGCAACTCATCTTGCATAGCTTCCACCCAATTGTTGTCTTTGAGGCCTTCTTGGTACTTCTTAGGTTCCAACTGAGAAATGAATGCTGAGAAGAAGCAAAAGTTGGAAAGCTGGTTTCTTGTGAGAACACCTGATGCAATATCACCCATGATTTGTTCAAGTGGATGATCTTTGTGTTCAATCAGTTGTTGTAAACCACTGATAGGTGTAGGTGGCTCTTGTACTTCATCAAACAAACCACTGAGGTTTATAATGTCTGGTTCAGCTGTTTGAGTGTCTTCAGTAGTTGTAGGAGCTAAAGCAGATGTTTGAGTTTGTACATCAGCAGTTGTTGAATCAGAAGTTTGTGAAACTTTTGATGGTTTGAAAGTTGACTTAATGATTGTATTAGGAGTCCATGGTGCTGGATCCTCATCATCAAACCTTTGATCACCATAATAAGTAGGTTTAGATGAAGTAACAGTCTTTTCAGGTCCGAAATTAAAGTTGTCAACGTCAAAGAGTTCAGCAGGATGTGCTGGAATGAGGGTGTGTTTTGACTCATTACACTTGACATTCAGTGTTTCTTCTACTATCTTGGTTCTTGAGTTAAAAACCTTATAGGCTTTTCTAGTGGAAGAATAACCAAAGGTTTGATGTATAGAATTAAACATTGACATCCAAAAGCCCTGAAAAAGGAGATAAGTGGCTTGATGCCATGAAGAACTTCATAGGCAGTTTTACAGTGTCTTTTGTTGACAAGGACCCTATTTTGAACATAGAAGGCTATGTTGACTGCTTTAGCCCAAAAATACAATGGTAGGTTTGAATCAGCTAACATGGTTCTCGCTGCTTCAATTAGTGTTCTGTTCTTCCTTTCTACCACACCATTTTGTTCAGGGGTTCTGGGAATGCTGAATTGTCTAACAATCCCTTTAGACAAACAGAATTCATCCAGAGTTTTGTTCCTGAACTCTGTCCCATTGTCACTTATAATGGCTTTGACAGAGAGAGAATATTGTTTCTCTACTTGTAGAATGAAGAACTTAATAATTTCAGCTGCCTCATCCTTGGAAAATAAGAAGAAGACCCATGTGAATCTTGAATAGTCATCAATGGTGACTAAACAGTACTTCTTCTTACCAAGGCTCATGATTTTGACGGGCCCAAATAAGTCCATATGGAGTAGTTGAAGACATGCAGCTATTTTTAATTCTTCAATAGACTTATAGGAGGACTTATGTTGTTTTCCCTTTAGACAGGATACATAGTGTTCTTGACACTTGTATACTATCAAGGGTAGACCTCTGACCAAGCCCATTTTTGTGATTTTATATATGTTTTTAAATTTCACATGGCCAAGTCTCCTGTGCCAGAGATTAGTTTCAGAAGTTGATGCTCTTGAGAAGAAGCAAGCAATATTGTTCAGTACTTTGTCTTTCTCAATGTCCACTGCATATACATTGTCACATCTTTTGGCTATCAGCAAAGTATGATCTTCAATTATCTTCTCTATTAACTTTTGGCCTTTTGGTGATATGATCTTGCATGATGTTTTGGTGAAAAAGGAAGAATATCCTTTATCACACATTTGTGAAACACTCAGCAAGTTGTACTCAAGGTTTTCAACCAGATTGACCTTGTCAAACTGTATTTTGCCAGAGGAGACATTGTCATGTCCTAACACATATCCCTTGGCATTGTTCCCAAAGGATACATATCCTTCTCTTTGACTGATAAAAATTGTTTATGAGGTATCTGCATCCTGTCATGTGCATTGAGCCTCCACTATCAACATACCAAATGCTATATAAGCCTTTGGAGACCCTCTGCACAAAGTAGCAAATTAGTTAGATTTAGGAACCCAAGCTAATTTGGCTTTGGGTTTGCTCTTGAGAACTGGAACAGTTTGTTCTTGACCAATTTGAGAAATTTATGTCTTTTTGGCAATGGATTTATCTTTAAGAGCAATGGTGGCATCCTTTTGAGGACCACCATCAACTTTGGTCATTAGTAGTTTTACCATTTTTATACGATCCTTAATCTCAGCAGTTTGTGAAACTGCTGATGATGTAGGTCTAACTATTGACAAAGAATTTTGAGAAAAAGATTTTGGTTGACATTTAATCTTTTTTCTGAGAAAAGGTGTTAGTTGGTTGTTGTTTGTTGGGATAAAAAGTTTCTTCAAAATCATGTTTGAGTTGTTTTCCCACAACCAGTTGTGAAATCTTCTTGTTATACTGATTTCGTTTTCTATATCTACAAAATTCTGTTTTGTGGTTAAACAGACCACAAATTTAACATTCTATTGCCTTCTGTTTTTCATTATGAGATGTGAAAGGCAAATTTCTGACAGTCTTGGTTTGATTTAGGTCATCAGTAGTTTTCAAGTTCTCAACTCCTGATGTAGATGAAACTACTGATGGCTTAATGTCAGTTTTGTTCAGTACTTCTGTAGAACTTTCCTTTTCAATTTTGAAAAAGTTCTGATGAAAAGATATGCATTCTTTCATATCAGAAGTTTGATTTTTAACTATTGTACTCCCATCATCAGCAGTTTTGGGAGTAAAATCAGTTGGAGTTTCAGTATAATTGTACCCTATGCCAAACTTAACATTTGATGAAGTCTGTTTGTTAAGCAGCATTTGGTAACCTCTACATGACTCAACCCATTTTTCACAAACAACCAGAGGGATTCAAAGTGAATTCCGGGACGGAATTCTCTTAACGGGGGGAGAATGTAACAATCGGCAAAATTAAGGTAATTCCGTACTAATTAATTAAACGCGATTAACGGAATTAAATGTAATTATGTGTTGATTATTTAACTGAGGCCTTAGAAAGATAGCAATTCCCAAATAATGCATAGGAATGCATAAGTTTAATGACAAAACATGATAGGATCATGCGCAAGCAAATCTATCCGGTATGGACACTGGCGATTACCCGGTAAAAATTAAATAAGCGAAACGAACCCCGGACACCCGGAATATATAATAAATGATATTTTCACAAATATAATGAGTTTTGGAAACCCAAAGCCATACGTGAAAGCTTATTGTACAAATCTCCCGGAAACGAGTAAAGTGCGCGTACCGCACCCGATACGCGCATAACACGTAATTTCACCCGGCAAGAGGCGAAATAAATTATCAGTAATTAAACTGGACTAAATTTAAGGAATATTAATGGTATTTTAATATTCGGGTGACACGCGATTAAAAACCGAAGAATACCCGGACGGTACCCGAACAAGATTAACTTAAACATAATAATATTGGGTAATATTTAGCAAAGTGGACCCCACCCAAGACACCCAAGGGGCCAGCCTATGGCCCTCCAAATGATTAATATCCTTGTTAATCTTTTAAGCCACTAGAATTAATATTAATCATGAGGTTGCATGATCAAGCATTGGACATTAGAATTCACCAAATCCTCTCCACTCTCTCTCTCTCTAAACTCACGGCCCAAGCACCCTCTTAATCTCCCAAAGATTTATTTTGTGATCTTACATAATCTACTTAATCTTCCATAATCCTTCAAAGATTATCACTCAATCCAAGCAAGATACAAGTAATCTTGGAAGATTTGAAAAAGAGATATTATAACCCACTTGAGAATACTTGAAACAAAATCACAAAATTCTTCTTCTTCTTCTCCCTTGGCCGTAGGTTTACACCCCTCCATCAACATTGTTCTTTCAATTTTTACACTAACAAATCATCTCTAAATCATTATCCATCAAAACCCCTTTGTGTGTCCAAGAGCTTGGAGCTTAACCCCTCTGGAAAAACACACTAAACCCCATCCAATCCAAGGTTGTTGTCTTCCCTAGCCTTGAGCTAGTAGTAAGTTTTACCTTGTTTGATTCTTAATGTTCATATTTTGTGCTTTTGAAAGCAAGTTGTACATTGATGGGTAATGAAATGGTTTTGAAATATAAAGATAATGTGTTTTGCTAGATTAAAAATGGAAGAATAATAACATAAATAAATCTTGGATTTATATTAATAAATGTAATATTTTGAGAAAATGTAATAAAATGAACATACACTTGAGTTGAAGGATGATTAGAGCATGATTGATGAAAAGGACTTGAATATGATGGAAGATGATTTTAATCATCATAAGATGACAAGTTAATACCAAAAATATATTAAAATGGGTTAGATGATCATAGGTGAAAAAGTTCCATATTCAAAGTCTACTCACTTGAATGAGTGAAAAGTTGATATTTTGGATAAAAATATGGAACAAACATGTTAATAGCATTTAGAATGGATTATAAGACTATTAAAAGTGGAATGAAGTAAAAATAATCAAGCATTAAGAAAATGGTTCTTCAAAGTCCACTAAAATGGAAAAAATGCCAACCATGAAAGATAAGATGAAAAATGCAACAAATATAAGTTATGGGACTAATATTATAACTTAGAAAGTTGAGGGACTAAAATATGTATTTTAGAAACATTGGTCCAAAAATGCATTAACAAAAAGTTCGGTGTCAAAAGCATGAATAATAGCTTTTCCAAGTATAGTTTTTGATAAACATGAGAAACTTACTTATGGATAAATTAAAAGATGTATTTTTATAAAAATGGAAGTTTTATAAAAATAAGAGGACAAGTTAACATAAGGATTTTATAAAAATAAGATTTTATAAAATATTAGTAAAGACTTGGGAAAACTTGTACAAAAATTGATACTTTTATATAAATGGGAATATAAATGTATTGGAAACATTTTTGGGTTACAAGTTGAACAAGTTGGGCTAAACGTACAAAAGTACATTTTCCAAGAAATATACGTTCGGAATTGGAAGTATGAATAATATTTCCATAGAACGCATATTGGAAGTAAATGTGAAAAACGCTAACTAACGGACTTAGTTACATGAGCTAACGTAAACGGACATATGAGAAAAATGCCATTACGACAAGATAAATATATATATATATATATATATATATATATATATATTAAGGAAATAAAATATATATAACAAGGGTGAAACGTGCGTAACACTTTCCTAAGTGTAGAAAGAATATTCGTGGGAGAAAACACAACGTAATGAATTAAAAACGCTAAAACTTAACAAGTAGTATCCACGCAATGGTATATGTACATATGCTCGTTTCGACGAAATTCTAGTATATCTATTTGAATGGGAAAATAGATATGCGAGAAGGAAAACCGAGACGAGTAGGTGGGGTATATCCACGAACGCGTGAATACCGACAAGACCCTAGTACATTTATTTAAATGGGAAAATAAATGTACGGCATGGTGAGTGAAGTCGGGCGTTAAGAATATGCTACCAAACGACAAGAACTTAGCATATTTATTTGAATGGGAAAATAAATATGTGGCAAAGTGAGTCGGGTCGGGTAATAAGAAACCATATTATATCGAGCGAAATGATCCTAAGTATAATTATTTAAATGGGAAAATAATTATACGTTGGGTAGTGTCGTGTCAAGAATAATAGTATACAAGTCACAAAGAATATTAATAAGAATAATATATGACTTGTAAGAAAAGGGTAATCCATCGCCAATGAACCTAGGATACGAAACTATTAAACCGAAATTGGGATAAAGACGTGGTCGGGAAGTTGGATGTACAACTTGCCAAGGCACATGCACCAAAGGTGTAGTGACTTATACGCCTAGAACATTTGTAGGTGCGAGATCACAAACTTTACTATTTTCTTCTTCGAGCCGAGCACACATACAGGTGAGTCTCACGGCCCCATTTCTAAACTATTTAACGTTTTTACGGGGGAAAGATATGTTGGGATTTGTTTGACGGGTTGGACACTTGAGTTGTGATCGCCACTCGGGGTTGAGACCTCCCCACTATAATCATTAATTCAGGAAAGTGAAACCGAAGGAATATTTGGATAGTACTATTGGTGCCTGACAAGGCTCTTTCCTCAAAGGGCCGTTTGTTAGCATTGGCATCCTGGAACGGCCCTAATGACCAGGAACAAGATAACGAGAAGTAGATTTGCCTGGGGTGGGCACCCCTATTCGATAGCGTCGATTTTGCATCGGCGTATGCCTGGGGTGCACGTATTCTGAAATCAAGTCGTAGGAATACCGAGTAACGACTTGGGGCGGGGGCATTGTTAATTGTCTTGGTTTGGTTATAGGCTCAAGTAAAATTGTAGGAATTTGCAACTCCTATAAATGTCATAACAAGAGTATTCCCATGAGACAAAGTTTTATTAAATCAAAACCTGTGAACTCACCAATATTTATATATTGACGATTTTTAAACATATCTTTCAGGTAATTGACAGATGAAGGATAACATGGAGAGCAGGGTCGGGGGAATCTCCAAGTTGGGCGTTGGATGTCGTGAAGGGGTCTCGTCTCTCTATCCCAAGGATTTCGGGATATAGGAGGAGCCTCCCTATTTATATCAAAAACAATTTTAAGATTATGTATGAATAATTTGACATGATTTTCAACGTTGAATAAATGCCCGTTTGTTTAATTAATATTGTGGTTTGCATTAATCTTGGCTTAATCCTCTTGAACCGTCGCGCCACGTGTTTCCGCCATAGGCGTGGTGTGACAGAAAGTGGTATCAGAGCCAAGGTTATAGCGAAATAGCATTTTTATAAAAAAAAAAAATCTAAACTATAACCGGATTGGTTCAAAAGATAAAGCTTTTATAATAAATGTGAAACACAATAAATTAATTTTCCAACGACCATTTGGGTATGAGGAGATTCCGACCAAGCTAGCCATGGGTAAGGATACGTGTTAATCTAGTATTAGAAGTTAGGAAGGATACCGTAAACATGTGCCTTAACTACCTAATTAATAAAACTTAAATATTAGTACGGTTCTTTTGCCAGGATGTCAGACGCAGGGAGCGTAGCACCGAGCTACGAAAGTAGCATCCAGATCATTCCAGCACCGCCAGCGGAGCCGATCAAGGTTGTGGTACTCGATCCTGAGGATGACGATATGGAGGTTGACGCCGCCGCAGAGGGCGCAGACGGAGATAGCTCCGATGAGACTGACCCGAGCGAGGACCAAGCGTGGGCCCCCGCTGGAGGCGACGTGGCCGCCGTGGCCGACCTACCGATGGCCGAGGCACCGCAGGCTGACTTGCCTCTAGTGCCATTCCAGGCAGCACCACTGCCAGCACTTCCCATCCGAGCCGTCAGGGACTTCCCTGTTGGCTGTGCAGGTCCATCGAGACCCGTCCCCACACAGTCGGAGACCGTGGAGTCTCCATACGACCGACATGCACACGTCGATCGTGAGCCCCTACCCACCCCACTTATTCCTGTTCCCCCGGGCATGAGACTCGTGCCCGTTTCCCGAGGACACAACGGGTGGATCTCGGACGACTCCGACGACAAGTCGACCGCATCGGTGGAGCACATTGCTGTGCCGATCCCACCAGCAGACCAGGAGGAGCACGTCGCTCCGATGATAGGGCACGCCACCACTGCACCGGCCGCCCTACCTGCCTTACCAGAGCCCGTACCACAGGATGGGCCAGCCTCTACTGGGCACATCCTTGAGGGCAGCTCAGCCCGTAGCTCTGAGCTGCACCGAGCAGGTTTGGCAGCTCACGCCACTACTAGCCCTCCCACCCCTACCACCGTGATATCCGCTCCAGAGTGGGTCGCTGTCACACAGCCTCTCATGGTCCCACTCGCCGAGCTTATAGTCCCCTCACCAGTATCCATGACGCTACCTATCACCACCTTTCCCTTACTACCACCCCTACCCGAGATGCTCCCCACACCACCACCTGCACCGTTCACTATGGATACAGGAGCCCCTTTTTTGATACCCCCATTTGCACCGTATACTCTAGGTGCAGGAGACCCATACCAGGTACCACCCCATTTCTTCACCGGATTACCGGGCTTTGCCCCACCCTTCACACCCCTACCGATACCGGATATAGTCGGCCCATCCCAGCCGACGTATACTGACATCCCTGGGCCGTCGCTGCCCCACGGGATGGCCCCACTGTCGGGGGCATGGTCCACAGTGATCTCCTTGGAGAGAGACTTTCAGACTCTCACCGACACGGTGCAGCGCACCGTGAACCATATGGAGCAGCAGGCCCAGCTCATGTGGGCCAGGATCATCGACGCCAGAGATGCACTGGCGCATTATGCTGAAGAGTTGCTGAGCATGGACGCTCATTGCGGGATTACGGGCGACGCACACTTTGCGCATCGCCAATTCTTGTACGATCGCATTATGGCGATCAGTATGACCATTAGCATGTACGCCCCCCAGTATCAGTACCCGCCACCGCCACCACAGTAGCGATACTTCAGAGACACTTGGAGGATCACCTACGGACATAGTAGTGGTAGTAGTAGTAGTAGTAGTGGTGGTAGTAGTAGTAGTAGTAGTAGTGGTAGTGGTAGTGGTGGTAGTGGTGGTAGTGGTGGTAGTGGTGGTGGTAGTGGTAGTGGTAGTGGTAGTGGTAGTGGTAGTGGTAGTGGTAGTGGTAGTGGTAGTGGTAGTGGTAGTGGTAGTGGTAGTGGTAGTGGTAGTGGTAGTGGTAGTGGTAGTGGTAGTGGTAGTAGTGGTAGTGGTAGTAGGCGTAGCAGCAGCAGCAGCAGCAGCAGCAGCAGCAGCAGCAGCAGCAGCAGCAGCAGCAGCAGCAGTAGTAGTAGTAGTAGTAGTAGTAGCGGGATTGTGCCGGTATATGACATTATATTTCTTGTGAATTTCAAAAGAGCGATGTATGAGGAATGTATCCTCGGTTTTTGTTATTACGAACAAATCATTGTACTCGTGGTATTGAAGTTAATGAAAATTTTGTTATGGTAAAATATGTGTTATGATTGTCTACGATTATTATTACCTATTCTATATATATTGTGATTGTGTGATGATGTTGTGGTGATTATTGTATTCATGTGTGTGTTGTCATTTATACCTTACGTATGACGATATTGTACGAATGATCGCCAAATTAACCTTTGATAATGATTATTGAAGAAAAATGGCACCAGCCACTCGAAGCAACAATGGAAACGGAGGACTACCCACAACACCCGAGGAGCTTGAAGCCCTAGTTTCGGGACACATCGCCCAAGCTCTCGCGGAACACAATGCCACACGCACTGAAAGATCGCGAGATCGAACGGGGAGCGACCGACGCGAAACCTCCCCTGTCGGTAAGAGGGTTTCGAATATATGCAATCGGAGTTTTCGTGAAACTCCTACCCCATAATAACATGCTATTTTATTATTGCAGAAACGGCCTCGCGAGAGCGTGGCTGCACGTTCAAAGCTTTTCTGGACTGCAAGCCACTCAACTTCAGTGGCACTGAAGGCTCTGTCGGACTAGTCAAGTGGTTCGAGAAAACTGAAGCGGTGATCCGTATCAGCAGCTGTACCCCGCGACAAGCTGTCATGTACTCCACTAACCTGTTTCTGGACCAAGCACTAACATGGTGGAACAACCAAGTGCAAACACTGGGAGACGATGCCGCTTACTCCTTGTCATGGTTGGAGTTGAAGGAACTAATGATCGCCGAGTACTGCCCGGCGAGCGAAGTGCAGAAGCTAGAGACCGAGTTCTGGAACCTCACCATGGTTGGATCGGACGTAGCTGGGTACACGTCCAGATTTCATGATCTCTCCCGGTTAGTGCCTCGCTTGGTTACCCCGGAAAGCAAAAAGGTGGAAAGGTACCTATTCGGATTGGCGCCACAGATACGCGGCATGGTCACTGCTTCCAAACCTACGACCATGCGCGAAGCTATCGACCTCGCCTTAAGCCTCACTGAAGACGCCATTCGAATGGGCACTCTGATCCAGAAAGTTTCAGGATTGAAGCTCACCGAGTCCAGCAGTGTTTGAGGGTAAGAATCTGGGTACAAGTTCAGCAGTTGGGTCAAGCGAACAGGGAAATAGGCCGAGGTTTGGGAAGCGTAAGCGCGATGAAAGGAAAAAGGATGGATCATCGGGAGGTTCAGGTAAGAAAGGGAAAGGGTATGTAGCCACCGGACGTGGAAACAATGGAAAGCAAGGTTACCAAGGAAAGAATGAGGTGATCTGCGGTAAGTGCCGCCGTTCAGGGCACAAGACAGAAGACTGCAGGTCAGGAGCGCCAAAGAACGGAGGAGCGAGGCCCTGCTTCGCATGTGGATCGCTCGATCATTGGAAGAGGGATTGTCCTAAGCTCAACAACCAAGCCCGTGGGCGGGCATTCGTGATTGGTGCCGGTGATGCACGACAAGACCCTAATGTGGTCACTGGTACGTTCCCTCTCAATGGTCATTATGCTTCTGTATTGTTTGATACTGGCGCCGATTTTAGCTTCGTGTCTATTGAATTTAAAAGATTACTTGGCCTAAAAACTAGTAAGCTAGACACACCATACTCTATAGAACTGGCTAACGGTAAGACTATAGAAACTCGAGAAGTAGCGAAGGATTGTAAGTTGGATCTCTGTGGTCACGAGTTTGGCATTGATCTATTGCCAGTCGTGCTGGGCAGCTTTGACATAGTCGTTGGCATGGATTGGCTATCCACACACCGCGCCGTCGTTGTTTGCAACGACAAAGTAATTCAAGTTCCCCTCGCGAGCGGTGAAACCCTATCAATCCAAGGGGAAAGGCGTGGGACGCCGTTAAGAATTATTACCAGCATGAAGGCCCGAAAGTGTTTAAGGAAAGCTCTTGTCGCATTCTTGGCGCACGTGGTAGATAAGAAGGCCGACGAGCGAAGGTTAGAAGACATTCCGATAGCCAGAGATTTTCCAGATGTGTTCCCAGAAGATTTACCGGGATTGCCACCACCTCGACAAGTCGAGTTCCGCATCGACCTTGTTCCGGGAGCTGCACCCGTAGCGCGATCGCCATATCGCTTAGCTCCATCCGAGATGCAGGAACTATCTGGTCAACTGCAAGAGTTGTTGGACAAAGGTTTCATAAGACCAAGCTTCTCACCCTGGGGAGCTCCCGTCTTATTTGTAAAGAAGAAGGATGGCACTTTTCGAATGTGCATGGACTATCGGGAACTGAACAAGTTAACCATTAAGAATCGCTACCCTCTTCCCCGGATCGATGATTTATTTGATCAACTTCAAGGATCCAGTTTCTACTCCAAGATTGATCTAAGGTCCGGCTATCACCAGTTGCGTATCCAAGAGGAGGACGTGCCAAAAACAGCCTTTAGGACTCGTTATGGGCACTATGAATTTTTGGTTATGCCATTCGGATTAACCAATGCACCCGCTGTTTTCATGGACTTGATGAATCGCGTGTGTAAGCCATACTTGGACAAATTTGTCATTGTCTTTATTGATGACATTTTGATCTATTCACGCACTAAGGAAGAACATGAGGATCACCTTCGGTTAATCCTTGAGGTACTACGCAAGGAGAAACTCTATGCTAAGTTCTCGAAGTGTGACTTTTGGATTCGAGAGGTTCACTTCCTAGGCCACGTGGTGAATGAAAAGGGTATACATGTCGATCCCGCCAAGATCGAGGCAATTAAAAATTGGGACGCCCCTAGAACCCCTACTGAAGTACAACAATTTCTTGGCCTTGCGGGTTACTACAGAAGGTTCATCGAGAACTTTTCTAAGATAGCACAGTCTTTAACCATGCTAACCCAAAAGGATAAGAAGTTCGAATGGACGGAAAAGCAAGAAGCGGCGTTTCAATTGCTAAAGGATAAGTTATGTGGCGCCCCGATACTATCACTCCCCGATGGTACGGAAGACTTTGTGGTTTACTGTGACGCCTCTCACCAGGGATTGGGTTGTGTATTGATGCAACGAGAGAAGGTCATAGCATATGCTTCCAGACAACTAAAGCTCCACGAGAAGAATTACACCACACACGACTTGGAATTGGGAGCTGTGGTATTCGCGCTCAAGATATGGAGACATTATTTATATGGAACCAAGTGTACAATCTTTACCGATCATAAAAGTTTGCAGCACATCTTTGACCAGAAGGAATTGAACACGCGACAACGGCGATGGGTCGAATTATTGAACGATTACGATTGTGAGATAAAGTACCATCCCGGGAAGGCGAACGTTGTAGCCGACGCCTTAAGTCGCAAAGAACGGGTTAAGAAATTGCGTGTCCGAGCTTTGGGTTTAACTATCCACACGAACTTGACTGACCGGATTCGTGAAGCTCAAATTAACGCTCTTAAACCCGAGAACGTCAAAGGTGAAAGATTGCGGAAAATGGTTGATTCACTGGAGCCAAAGGCGGATCAAGCCTTGTATTTCATGAATAGAATTTGGGTACCAGTGTATGGTGGATTGCGTGAACTGGTATTGGCCAAAGCTCACAGTTCGCGATATTCGGTTCACCCTGGAGCAGATAAGATGTTCCACGATTTGAAGGAATTTTACTGGTGGCCAAATTTCAAAAGAGATATAGCGGCATATGTTGCGCGATGCTTGACTTGCGTAAAGGTCAAAGCCGAGCATCAGAGACCATCAGGCTTGCTTCAGCAACCGGAAATACCAGAATGGAAATGGGAACGAATTATTATGGATTTCATTACCAAGTTACCTAAGACAACAAGCGGCCATGACATGATCTGGGTAATCGTTGATCGATTGACAAAGTCTGCACACTTCCTCCCGATTCGCGAAACGGATAAGTTGGAGAAACTGACCCGTTTGTACATAAAGGAAGTAGTATCTAAGCATGGTGTACCTATTTCCAACATCTCCGATCGAGATAGTCGTTTCACCTCAAGATTTTGGGAAAGTTTGAATGAAGCCCTCGGTACTCGCCTTGACATGAGTACCGCATATCATCCCCAAACCGATGGTCAAAGCGAACAAACCAGCCAGACTTTGGAAGATATGTTACGGGCATGCGCAATCGATTTCAGCGGTAATTGGGATACACACTTGCCACTGGTAGAGTTTTCGTATAACAACAGTTACCACACAAGCATTCAAGCTGCACCTTTTGAAGCCCTATATGGGCGCAAGTGTAGATCGCCTCTATGTTGGGCCGAAGTTGGAGAAAAGCAACTTACCGGGCCCGAAATTGTTCAAGAGACGACGGATAAGGTCTTTTTGATAAGAGAACGTCTCAAAGCGGCACGTGACCGGCAGAAAAGCTACGCAGATATGAGACGAAACCCTTTGGAATTTCAAGTCGGAGACAGGGTCCTACTAAAGGTGTCACCTTGGAAAGGTGTCGCGCGCTTTGGGAAGCGCGGAAAACTTAACCCACGATATGTTGGACCATTTGAAATCCTGTCCAGAGTAGGCCCCGTAGCATACAAGCTCAAGTTACCACAAGAGCTTAACGGTGTACATGACACGTTTCACGTGTCGAACTTGAAGAAGTGCTTATCCGACGAAACTCTCATCATCCCCGCAGACGAAATCCATATTGACGACAAGTTACACTTCGTCGAAGAACCAATCAAAGTAACCGATTGGAAGGTCCAAAAGTTAAGACGCAGTAAGATCAGATTGGTCAAAGTGCGTTGGAATGCCAAGCGTGGACCGGAGTTCACGTGGGAAAGGTTGGACCGGATGAAGCAAAAATATCCCGCCCTTTTCAAGAAGACCCCTATACCGGAGGATTCAAAGTGAATTCCGGGACGGAATTCTCTTAACGGGGGGAGAATGTAACAATCGGCAAAATTAAGGTAATTCCATACTAATTAATTAAACGCGATTAACGTAATTAAACGTAATTATGTGTTGATTGTTTAACTGAGGCCTTAGAAAGATAGCAATTCCCAAATAATGCATAGGAATGCATAAGTTTAATCACAAAACATGATAGGATCATGCGCAAGCAAATCTATCCAGTATGGACACTGGCGATTACCCGGTAAAAATTAAATAAGCGAAACGAACCCTGGACACCCGGAATATATAATAAATGATATTTTCACAAAATATAATGAGTTTTGGAAACCCATTTAGTTTTCAAAAACCAAAGTTTAGTTAAGCTGCGGAAGCGTAAACCAAATTTAAACCTTTCAAAACCATGCGCAAAACAACGCGCCCAAATTAAACCATATGAAAGAAAATGTAAAAGCATAATATGAAATTTAGGTGTATGCCCAAGACCCCAAATGCAGTGAAGTGTGCAGTGTTTTCTAATCCTGGCACCGGAAGCTAACTACCTGCAAAAGCATGTAAATCGTGGGTCAACAAACAATGTTGGTGAGTTCACTAAGTAAGAAGGTGAGTAAGTAAATGCGCTGGTTTCCAAAACCACGTAACCAAGTAAAAGCGTAGGTCCTCCAGACCAAAATGTTCAAGAGTTATCAGTTTAAGCGTGTCAGGGGTAGCTAGCCCACTCATTGCAACTAAACAGAATTATTGGGACACCTTCAGTAACATAATAATTTGCCTCAATAACTGGTGTCTATCAACACCAATTCTCAAATGTGGTTAGAAGGTCATGCCCGTGCCTCAAGCACCTCAGGCATGAGGTTGCTGCACAACCTAATAGCGCTATCAACTAATACCCCATTCGCCTCCAGCGATTAACCCAATAATATGCAAGGACTTTCCAAATGATAGAGTGTTTAGTTCACAAATGACCAATAAGTTTTAAACTGATCAAAACCCGATCCACACAAGGAATCGTAAACCCGACCCACACAAGGAGTCAAAACCCGAGTAGTCCCAAACCGGACTAGAAAACGTTTACCAAAGTTGTCTCAAACCCAAGACACATGCTTTTGAGAAAAAGTAGTGAAACTCACCTTAGGTTGCAAGCAAGTAAATCCAAACTCCAAGTAGGGTGAACTACCGACTCCCTAGTATAAGTGTCACTAAGTAAGTATATATGTAATACCATTACACCATATAACCCGTTTGTCCAAGACATTTAAATGTTCAAAAGCGTGTAGGTGACACCTAGTAATTCTTCATGCATAAGTAAACCCTACGGACCCGTTGGTGAATACGTTGGTTACAATTAGTTTTACACTCCATATGCGTCTAATACAAGTGCCCATTCAATTACATATCAAATACATACCACCTAGGACTTCAATTAGTCACGTAAACACATAATACACAATCTGCGTTTTTAGGACAGATTGTGCGTCACCAAAACTAATTTATTTAAAATACTTAATTAGTGAGTTAAACTCCCAAATTGTTACTGAATATTCTTTGAGATTCATTTAACAACCCATATTTTTGTTTTATCTCAAAAACAAACACAAAAATTATTAAAATTCGTTCAACACAGCTATATTTAGAAAACTTTCAAAACAGGTCAGTTTAGTAGGAAAATTTCCAAAAATTGTGTATCCATCCAAACGGGATAATCCACTTGGAAAACCCAAATTATTCTAATGTTAATCTTCTGTAAAAATTTTATAACTTAATTCTTTATAAAACTCGAGTTATGACGGTTTAAAGTCGACTCAGTTTGTTAACCCGAAATTCTGATATGACCTATTTTAAAAGAAAATTCCAAAAATAACTCAAACGACGTCTAAATCACCCGATTTTACCCATTATGAAAAGCTAAGATCAGGTGTGACTTAACCATAAAAAGAAAACATCAAAACCCTCATGTTAAAGTCGTGTAACAGACCCTACAAGTTAACCTAAACATTCTGTCCAGATTTTAATTACGCATAAACCTTTATTTAAACGTCTCACGTGTGCGTATAATCGATAAACAATCATCAATAATCATTACAAAACATTCCTAAGACCTATTAAGATCAGAATCTATCATAATACATGCAAAAATTATAACCCTAATGATCAAAACATCAACAACTTGCGCAACAAGTAATCTATTATATCACTAATCGCCTATCATCATGTTTAACCCGTTAAATCTTCAAAAGCTTCAAGTTTTAGTATTTATAAAAAGGTCTCAGACCTGGACAAACTTAGTTATAGGGTTTTCATAACATAATAATAAGATTAAAGCATAATAGATTAAGGATTATATCACAAGCTCTTCGAAACAACCAACCGAATGCTCTTGACGCTTCCCGATCGATGTTCTTGCGCCTTAGCAGGTGGTCTGGGGTTAATATTTCGTAGGTAGGGCTGTAGGGGCGATTAGGGTTTGAGTTTATGTGATACAAGAGGCTTAGGGTTGCTTAAAAAGGTGTTTAAGTCGGTTTGGTGGCGTCAGGCACCGGCGAGCGGGCCGCTCGGTCCCTGTGAGCGGGCGCTCACAGGGCCTTGGCCCGCGTGGGTGGCCCGTTTCGTCACCCGACGTGTTTTCCTTCGATGTTTTCGCTATTTTGGACCGTAATAAGTGTAACCCCATGTATTACGACCCCAACCATCCTAATGGTCCATCAATTATGGTTTTTATTAACGTATTTGGTTTAAGTTCACGTAATCACATACAGTTTTCACATAGTTTCATAGAGTATCATAGAAGCACGTAATTGCAATCAATCTCAAACAATTACTTCACAATCATTTTGTTTAACAATTCACCAACGTCCGGGGTTCACTACTCATGTAAATAGTTTGGTAATTCCTCGAGTTACCACCTCATGCAGTTATTAACCTATAACCGTGCAATGTGTAACTTATATAGCTAACTCTAGTTAACTATAATTCCTAGAATGTAACCAGAGTTTAGTTAAAGTGAGAACCTGAAATTACGGGGTATCACAATGCTCCTTAAAATTTGGGCCTAGGAGAGGATTCAGTGTCTCGCACGACGACCACCCAACGCTCTGTTTGATTATACTTCCCGCTAGGGGCTCGGTATATCACAAAGCCTAAACAAATCTAATTTGTGTGTATTCTTCAAATGTATTTTTTACTGAACCCGTTTTTTAAAATGTTAATTTTCTAGGTGGCAACAACGCAATCTGAACTTTAAAGAGGCAGCCACACATTGCCTCAGGACATATCGTTCTCAGCTACAATCTTTAAACGAAAACTTGGTACGTTTATTAATCCCGTGTTAGTAATTAATTTTATTTTTTTGTATAAGCATTTATTGTGTTGTGTAACTTACTGAAGTTTTTATTTTTTTGTTTTTAGTTCAACTGGACCCCTACACCTTGGCTTTGTCTGAACTGCTGGCTATCTGTTCAAGCGGTAGCGAAAGCTGGAGGAGTTGCTGCCCTCTGATATGCTTCGAGATTGTTGAGCTTCATTTCCCTCAACGGGTTATGAGGCAATTCAACATGGTTCAGTACATCCCTCCCCAAATAAATATAAATGTACCCGTGGACGAGCTTGAAAGATTGCATGGTTTAGGGCGCCAAGGAAACAACAGGGTGGACTGGATGCGTAGGCACGAAGCTTATGTGAATGCATGGAATAACCGTTGTAACACCGTTTACACGTCGGATGCCATAACCATGCATTCCACAGAGCCCGCTTATATGCAATGGTATTCGGGGCGTACTGTTGCATCTGATGAGCCATTTAAACTTGCCCGACAATGTGAATGAAGCAGATCTTTGGTTCAGCGGCTTGTGGAGATGCAGCTCTTTGGTTCGGCGTCATCAATGATGCCTCTCATTCAATCAGCGGCTTCATTGTGATGCATCTGATCGGATCATCGGCTTCAGGAGACAATCACTTATACCTTTGCAGCTTCAAATGATTGGCAAGAGGTATAGGCTTGAAGCCGCTAATTGGTTAGGCTACATCACCATTTTCATTTTTTTCCTTCAATGATTACAAATTTCGCTTTGTAAAACCATAAAGGTATCATTTCTGCAAAGGATTCAACAACGTCACTAAACAAACTAGACTATCTATAGTTGGTACAGTCTGCTAGTCGCAAACAACATCTCATGCTTTATTGAACAATGCGCTAGAATCAAGGTTGAGTATGAAAATCCAAGTTAGGGAAAATTTCAAATTTAACCTTTTTTTTTTTTATTAGGTTAATTCATGGAGAAAAAAATCGAAGTTACCAGATCCAAGCAAACTATTGTCAAGTGTTTGGCACTTTTTAATGGAAGAATGTGCTTTAATTGGATATCTACATAATAGCATTTAGATATAGAGTTTGCTCAAGATTTTGAAATTTCAGCTCTGAATCTTAGTGTTATCGAACTTGAAATGTTTACAAGATGTTTGTATCTAGATAAAAATTTGCATGATTATAATATTGTCTCATGTCTGAACTAAAATCCATCAAGTTTCGGGTATAACCATTATTTGTTAAAATTATTTGTTGAAAACTTCCAAATACATGTCTTAGTTTTTAGTTTTTATATAATTTTATTACTTAAAAAACTAAAAATGTAAAAACTAATAATTAGCATATTAGTCAATTGCTCCACTAAAAATAATAATAATAATAATAATAATAATAATAATAATCATTTTTTACGAGTAATATGGTCAGACATCTCCAAATATTATACTCGTCTAAGACTATCCGTTGTGGGTAGAGGTGAGTGAGGGATTTATCCAATAATATTTTACCACGCCTACGTGGCACTGGTTAGCGGCCGGCGATTGCTCGCGTGAGGGTGTTATGGGTAAGGGTTAGCGGGTTTTTTTTACCAAATATATTTAATTATTTACCACATTTAAAAAAAAAAACATTAAACTAAAATAAAATAAAAAGTACACTAAAATAAAAACACAAACATTACACTAAAAGAAAAAAAGAAAATTACACTAGACAAAAAAAAATTATACTAGACAAAAAAAAAATTATACTAGACAAACCACATGATCATAAAAAAAACCTAGCCACGTAGGTGATTTTCCGAACGCAACATTTGCCACGCCGAAACGTGGTTAAACGGGTGGCCAACCTTGCGACGGTACTCCACGTGGGTAAACGCGAGGAGCACGTCTTCTTTCTCTCCCGGGAGATCTCTCCTCACCTTCCTGTACGCGAGTTAGAAGTTTTTACACTTCAATTTTAAGTCCCCGAATTTGTGGGAGATGGAGTCGTTGGTACGGTTTGTACCACCCACAAGGAGACCAAACTCGTGTAGCACCCGGTGCCACTGCTGGCCGCGTGAGTTCGGCGAACCACCGACGGTTGGACCAAGTTCACCGTGCACCTGTTGGTAGGTGAGCACGAGTGCTAGTTCTTCTTCTTCGGTCCAAGGAGCCATGGTTGAAGGTTGAAGGTTGTGAGGTTTTATTTGAATGTTTGTTGAAGAAGAAGAAGTTGAGGGTTAAATAGAGGTGGGTGAAAAAATTTAGTAAAAGTAATTAATTTTTAAATTTAATATGTTTGGTCAGCCGCTAACGGACGCGAGCTGGCTCACGTCTAATCGCTCGCAGCGGCCATCGCGTCAGTCAGTCTGTTGTTGCTAGCGGAGCCCACGTGGATAAAGATGTAGGTCGCGACAGGCTGCTCGCGAGTCACAACGGACAGTCTGATACACAAAACTTTACAAAACTAATCACATATACATGTCCGCATATCAGAGTACCCATCTCATTACCAATCATAAATATTTCAGCTTTCAAGTTTACTAGTCCTATTCGAGTTTATATTAAATCCCTACGCGTCAATGAAAATTAAATCCCCACTAGTATTAGGAATGATTACCAATATATATAAGGTCTTGTACATTATTGTTTTGATTTCGCTTGATGTCATACATAAAATGTCATATGTGCATGTGCGTCTATTCAAAAACCACTCCATGTATCTGAGAAAGAAAAATTAATTTCAACTTTTTTTGTAAAATAACTTTTCAGTATATAAAGTTTATAAACCATCAACAACCATTCCATGTGTTTGTCTTTCATCCCAATGGAAAAATAAATAGAACTCCAAAGAATATTAAAATCCATCACACATTCACGAGAAAAGGAAATAATGCTAGAAAAATGACTATAAAACAGACAACATGAGAGGAAAAAGTGGTGTTTAAGAAAAATATTATTATCTATATCTATGTCTTATTCAGAAACTATATTATATTCTGAAACCTTTTCGGATAAATAAATCTAATATTATGCGATAAAATATGTGTTATAATGTAACATAGAAATCAATGTACTATAATATGAAAAAACAACAATTTTAATCATGTGACTAAGAATGAAAATGTATATTAAAAAGAAGATGTATATTTGGACGAGGAGTAAAGCTAGAAACAATCATTGCAGGGCGTGATTGAGGCGGTAGTCTTGAAGCTGTGACTTTTTTTTTTTTTTTAAATGAGTGGTTTTAACTTATTTTGCTCTTGATGAAAATAGAATTCCTAGTTTTAACATGATTAATGACTTGGCTAGACATGATTAATGAATTACCTGAACACATTGTGTTTTTTTCTTGTATGAACAAAAACCGACAAAAAATCGATTTTTTTTCGTTTTTTGTATAGCACTATGGTACTCGTTGGGATGATAATAAAGCGTTCGTTAATTTGGTGTCATTTTTTTTAAATATATCGTACATAAAAGTTGTTAACATTTAAAAATTATGGGGGAAACAAAGAGAGAAAGTGACTTTTAGATACAAATAAGAAGGATGTCACATGGCACGCTCAAGGGAGGATGGTGTCGTCTTTGAATGCCATGTAGGATTTAATGCTTTGGAATATTAATATACTAGGTTAGATCACCGCATGTACACGCGGTACATGTTCATGTCAAATGAAAAATAATTCTATAAAGATCGCAGTATGCAAATTTTATTTATTGAAAGTTACGTAACACAATTCGTATGAATTTTGGTTGATTGTAAATTATCATAAAAAGTTTAATATTACCCAATAACAGATATATGAATCAACGAATGTTTGATTAGACGTGATTTAAAAACAAATAATGAAATGAATAAACATATATTTATTGTAACGGCATGCAAGTGAAGATTAAATTCAAAGTAAATAAATGTAGTTTAACAAATCACACAACCAAAAAATTATAAAAAAGAAACGATTTATGCAAAATATGATCGCATACTTATTCACAAACTTCAAAATATTTTTTTATAGACAACATGTGTTATTTATTAATAACGTTGTCATCTTTATCCAATATTAGTATGTTCAGTCCATCTCTATTCTTGTCACTTGGCAGCGACATACAACTGCCCATGTGTAAAAACAGGATCTTTCAAATACAGACCTATCCTAAATAGGGTTTGTTCTTGACTCTTATTTATTATCATTGCGAAACATAAAGTAAGAGGGAATGTCTTCTATTAACTCTGAAAGGAATCTTCTTATCAGATGGGGATAGCCTAATTCTTTAGATAAAAGTTTGTATTCCAATGTTACTCCCTGAAATTATTTTAACTTCTATAACACGGTTTGATATGACAAGACGATTTGAAACTTTGAAAAGAATTTATGTCCACTTATAGGATCCCTGAACCATTAGAATAACAAAATAGTAAAATTTGTCAAAAAAAAAAAAAGAAAAAAACTCTGGTGAGGAAAAGAAAGACATTTGGCATTGTAACTGTATTATCATCAAGAATTTAAGGTTAATATATCTAGAAGACCCTGAACTATTTTGACGGTTTGACTCATAACCAATAACCTAAACATCAAGCTAAAAACACGGTGAAAAATAAATACTAAAGCCACATGAAGAACTCATTAGGAGTAAAGATAGCAATGTGGATGAGTTGAATAATACTTCAAAATAGGAGGCTTTTTATAGGGCAACCTTAAAATTAGCACAATTGGAATATTGTGTCTCGAACAATTCTGATCGAATAAGTCGAATTTATTTATATAGTTGAATTATAAAAATGGAAGGATTGGCAATTTACGTGATTTGGTCGACGCTTAAAATTAGCACAATTATTTCAATCATGATGATGGTTAGCGTTTCATGACAATTGATTAAAGGAAATTCTTTGTAAACATAATATGATAACGTTAATCTGTCAAAGATATTTAAATGAAAGACGTAATATTCTTATTCTTAGTATCACTGAAACGATATTTAGTTAATGTAGTCAATGATGGAAGATTTCATGACAAATGAGGTTTTTTTAATGATTTGAATCGCCTTTTAGTTAATGTTGTTACTAATAACGTAAAATGATATTTCACTAATAATTTTGTTACTAATTACAAATAAGTGTATTGTAAGACATGAAAAATAAATAAAGTCAAAGAATTGACCTCCATCAAAGTAACAAAAACGTAAAAAGTTTTTACGTTTATCGGTCAACAATATTAAAATGAAAGTCGTTATTAGTTATATCGTTGAAAATTATTTTGAATATATTATAAATTTTATAAAATTGTTAAATAGATTTAAATTATATTTATTATTAAAAGAATAGATTTAAATTGTATTTATTAAATACATTTTGTTTACCAAAATTATTGGTTGAATCTTTCTGTTATCATTAATTGAGTTTTTTTATAATTTTTGAAATAATTTGAAAGTTGTTAATGATCGAGGGTTTCATGACAAATGAGGATTTTTTATATTGATGTTACGTTTATTCTTTATGTTAATAATTGTAATAATTATTACTATTAATAGTAATAAATGGATGACAAAAGCATTATGTATGGTAAATTTAGAATGTCTACCTTAATTATAAAATAAGAATATTGTAAACATAATGTTTAATAATTGAATAACAAACCTAGTGACTTGAGCAGAAAATTTCTACACGCACCGGCACAGACCACGCGTACCCATCTGTAAATTTAATCTTGATCTTCATTGACTCATTTAAGTTTGTCAATTCAGCAATCGTATTAGGAATTATCTACATAGTAATAAGAATTAAATAAGAAAAAAAAATGAGAGCGATTATGGTAACCATAAATTTGATCAATTATACGAAAACAATTTAATCAATTATAATTTAATCAATATTATCATTCGTATAATTTAATCAATTTAATCAATTTTGTATTTTGTATTAATAGTAATATAAATTAATGAGATTAAAAAATCGTAATAAATAACGTTAAATTTGGTCAATTATGGTAATCCTAAAATTCGGGAATGAATGATAATAAATCAATAATTTATACAAAAACATTTAATACGTTTTATTATGGTAAACCATAAATTTGATCAATTATACGAAATCAATTTAATCAATTATAATTTAATACATATTATCATTTGTACAATTTAATCAATTATACGAAAGCATAGATTAGAAAAACTCGTATTAATTTAATCAATTCGTATAATTTAATCAATTTCGTATAAATAGTAAAAGTTAATTGCCAAAACGGCCTCTGAGGTTTGGCCCAAATTGCTTGATTGGTCACAAAATTAATTTTTTTTTTTGCCAAAATCACCCCTCTACATATCGAAAATTGTCAAAATGGTCCATATTTAACTGAGTTTTTAACTGAGATTTGAAAGTCAGTTAAGTCTCAGGGCAATTTCGTCCTTTATGTCCTCAGGGGCCAAAATGGCAATTAATGGAAAGTTATAAAAAATAAAATTCAAAAACGTTTTTTCGAACACGTTTTTTTTTAACACGTTTTTTTCAAACATGTTTTTTTTCGAACTCGTTTTTTTTTTCGAACACGTTTTTTTCATCGAGTTGCTGGACACGAGCTATTTTAAAAGTACTATTTCCAACTTATCATAGAAACTAGATCACGGCCAATACGAAACTTTTGTATTCCATTTTTCTATTTTTATAAACGATGTTATCATCAACTCTAAAATGCCCAAATGATGCAAGGTTATGGATCAGAAAAGATCATATGCAAAATCAACCATAAAATGCCCAAATGATGCATGATCAATTAGGAATTAAACTATAACACATCTCATCAGTACTCAGACACAATACTAAAGAAACTTAATTCCAAATTTCAAACACGTGTTTGAAAAAAAAAACACGTGTTCGAAAAAAAAAACGAGTTCGAAAAAAAAACGTGTTAAAAAAACGAGTTCGAAAAAAATTGTGTTCGAAAAAAACAAGTTCGAAAAAAAATGTGTTCGAAAAAAAAAGTGTTCGAAAAAAACGAGTTCGAAAAAAAACGTGTTCGAAAAAAAACGTGTTCGAAAAAAAACGTGTCCAAAAAAAAATGAGTTCGAAAAAAAAAACGTGTTCGAAAAAACGTTTTTGAATTTTATTTTTATATAACTTTCCATTAATTGCCATTTTGGCCCTTGAGGAAATAAAGGACAAAATTGCTCCTGAGACTTAACTGACTTTCAAATCTCAGTTAAATATGGATCATTTTGGCAATTTTCGATCTGTGAGGGGTGATTTTGGCAAAAAAAAATAATTTTGTGACCAAACAAGCAATTTGGGCCAAACTTCATGGGCCATTTTGGAAATTAACTCTAATAGTAATATAAATTATTGAGATTAAAAAATCGTAATAAATAACATTAAATTCGGTCAATTATGATAATCCTAAATTTCGGGTCAAATTGATTCATAATCAATCATTTATACAAAAGAATTAATACGTTTTATTATGGTAAACCATAAATTTGATCAGTTATATGAAATCAATTTAATCAATTATAATTTAATCAATATTATGAATCGTATAATTTAATCAATTAGACGAAATTAGAGATTAAAAAATCTTGTATTAATTTAGTCAATTCGTATAATTTAATCAATTTAATCAATTTCATATTAATAGTAAATATGGTTTGAATTTGTTATTTTTTTGTATTTATATAAACAATGTATAATAAAATTGTGTTTAAGGCTATTAAATATATTTAATTGAAATTAATAATGTTATTATTATTAATTTAAATACGATATATATTGTTGACTAAACTTAAATTTAATTTACTATTAATTTACATATAGTGTATATATTAGGTAATTGTCAACTTTATTTCAATCAAATTAAAATACATGGGTAATTGTCGTTAGGTTTGTCAACTTTATGCTTACATTTATTCTGAAATGTATTTCTGTAAGTAGGTTTAAATGATTACCGAAAATATTCATTTATTTTTTTATACAAACTTTACAAAAATAATATAACTAACCTCTATATAATAAATAAGGCTTATTATGGTAAACTTAAATTCGTGTTAATGTTACTATAAATTCAGTCAATTATTAAAAGATAGTAATAAATAAGATTAAATTGGGTCAAAATATTATTAATGTAAATTGATAACAATCATTAAGATTCAAATTTCAGATTAAATGACATTAAATTCGGTCAACTTTATTAATGTAAATAAATAACAATAATTCAGAATTAATGAAATTAAAATTGGTCTAATATTATGCTCCGAATATGGAATGTAGGATTGAATACTAATGTATTTGTAAAACAACAAAACATAGAATATATGTATAATTTGATATATGCTCGGTTCGTACTTACAGAATTTCACGACACTTCTTTAAACAATGACTAAATCCGATTTAAATAATAACAAACAATAACAAAATCAATTTGATATATATGTTATTTATGTTGTTTTACATTCTGTTTTGGTTTTCAAATAGCAAATCCGATTGAAAGTTTAAGAAGTCGGTTTCATGTTTCAAATACAGAGTCCGAATATTGAAACGACCTCTTCAACAAATATCAAAATTAACATAAGAAAATTGTCAATAGTTTAATGTTTAAAAGATATTGTTGACCGATTGTTGAATGTTAAAAAACATCTTCAAAAAAACTAAGAGTCGGTTTCTTGTGTCATATACAGAATCCGAAGATTCAAACGAATGCAATAAATAAACAGAATCGATAGACTCTTTAAAAGGATTTAGACAATAAATAAACAAAACGATTTTTATAGATACAAAGTTGGAGCTCCATATACATACTTGGATTCTAGAATTTATGTCTTCGGATCAAATCCTGTTTTTCAAATGTTAAAACATAGCATTAGTAAAACCGATTGAATAGTAATAAAACTAACAAAAATCCGAATGAAAAAATACTTATTATCCCTTTAAAAAAATTTTGATTGAATATTTGTATATTACATAGGTAAGTGATTGAATAGTACATGTTTTTAAAAATTTTCCGATTGAATACATAGGTATATTACAAATCTGTTTATCACAATCCGATTGAATATGTGTTTAGCACAAATCCGGTTATCACAAATCTGAATGAAAATATGCTTTTAAAAATATGGTTTCAAATGAATGAAAATATGTTTTTATAAAAATTTCCGATTGAATACATGGGTATATTACAAATCTGTTTAAAACAATCCGATTGATAATGTGTATAGCACAAATCCGGTTATCACAAATCTGAATGAAAATACGCTTTCAAATGAATCAAAATACGCTTCAAATGATTTTTGATGAATGAAAATATGCTTTTTAAAAAAATTCCGATTGAGTATTTCTATATTACAAATCTGTTTATCACAATCCGATTGAATATGCGTGGATAATTAACATTAGAAGAGTAGTATGGATGTTTACCTTTAATCGGTTGTGGATAATCAAGAAATGATGCAAGATGAAGAAGAAAGCCTCTAAGATTTGTAAGGAATTAGATTTGGAGCTTTGATATGGAGTAGTATTAATAGGAATTAGAAGAGTAGTATGAGAGTTTTGATATGGAGAATGAAAAAAATAGGTTTTTATGGTCATAGATTCGGAGCTCCATATAGCTAGTTGGATCATACATGCCCTCTCTAAGGCCTCCATTCGACCCGAGGTTATTCATTTATTATATAGAAGATATATATATATAGTGGAGAGTTCAAATGAGAATAAGTTTTTTTGTAAGAAGAAAAAGAAAAAATTTAAACCAATAGAAATCTTCCATTTTATAGTTGTATTTAACGAGTCGCACTTGCCCGCACGTTGTGGGGGATCTTGATAATAAATTTTTAGTATCATCAAATGAGTGCAAAAATTCTTAACTTTATTCAAACCATATTTCCTTCTTATTTTTATTTTATTTTTATCTTTTTTTGCATTATCCCTAACCGACACCAACACACCTAAAACATTCCACTTCAAAAGACAAAGTGTTTGGGGAATGACCCGAATTTTCGGATCCTAACTTTGTACTGAAAATGATGTTATATTTTTTTATGTTGCCTTAGTCACAACATACAAATTACATCTTTTGCATATTTTAAAATAACCCAAAAGAAAAATCAACCAACCTCAATTAACAGAAAACTAATTTTCTTTTTATTCAAAATCAACAAAACCCAATCAAATAAAAAAAAATAATGTCAAATAGTCAAATATAAATAAAGTTTTGCATTTATAGACATGATAACAAAACAACTTGTCCAGGTAAAACCTAATTCAACAACAAAAATCTCTAATTTCAGCGTCTTACATAGTTTAAGATATATGATTAAATAAACTATTTTTATGTAAACTATTTCTTTTCTTTTTGTGGCTTTATTTGTTCGGTTGTTTTTTTTTTTTTTTTTTTTGAAATTAGAAGTATTAAAATTTCTATTTTAATAAAAGAAAAATTAAGCACTCATACCACCATGCTTTTTCCTGTGATATTTGACTTTATTCTTTTGACTTGTGATCAATTCAAAACACCGCTCAGACTCTTTTTCTACAAGGCTGTTTGTGATTTTCATTCCGACAAAATATTGATTTCGATTGGTTCGAAAGTTTTTCTTTTGTTGTTTTATGATTAAACGAAATATGATTTTTTTTTTGTTTCCACAAAACACCGATTTGATTTTAAACAATATTATCGAATCGATGAATTCCGTTGATAAGAACAATGCGATTTTTCAATTCAAACGAACCAATCTTCATATTAATCTTCAAATTCAGACCAAGACCAAAGAGGAATTTGCACCCTCAATTCTTATGTACATATAATAATTACATACCAAAAAAGGAATTGAATGAGCGATCTTCTTCAATCAGTAATTGTAATAGGGTATACATAATATGGTATAGATGTTTTTATCTGGGATTGTCGGCCAATTCTACCAAATTATAGTCATTGTCTCTTGGTGGAGAATTCAGCTTTTTATGATTCCCATTGTAATTATTCGATGATTTATGAGTGTAGCAGTTATATGGTAATTGATGTCCCTTTTCGGATGATGCTACCGGAACAGACGACGATTTCACAAAAGATGCAACGCATAGGTTAGGATTTTACAATAATATGCACCTCTACGTTGGTTTTTTGAACTTGTTCGTTATTCAAAGGAACAATAAAGAATCCTTACATGAAAGATGAATCTGGAAACAGTTGCAAACAATCATAAATTGTATTGGTTAAAATGAGATGTGGAAAGGAAAGATATTGGAGCGGGTTAAAATGGTACCAAGTGATGGGGAAGTGTGGTGTCTCTTAAAGGTGACTCAACTAACTAATTTGTGAAACGTTGCCAAGTGATGATGAAGGATGGTGACTCTTAGAGGTGACTCAAGTTGCTAATTGTATATATATACAATGTAAATAAATTTTTAAGTTTTTGTAACTCCCATAGACTAGTTGAATAAATGAAATCATAATTCTTTTTCAAATATAAATCTTTAAAAAAAAAGATAAGTTATAGTGAATGATAAAGTTCGGTATGTGTAGGATGAATTTCTACATGTGTAGGATAAACCTAATGATAATTTCGATATGTGTAGGATAAAAGTATGATAATTTCAATGTGTGTAGGATGAAATTTGATATGTGTAGGACAAGTTTTGATGTGTGTAAGATAAAATTTTTAAACGTAATTAATTGGATAATTAATGTGAAATTAGTTAAAGTATTTAATGTTATTTCTTCTTTTTCTTCTTAAATAAAATTCTTCTCAAATGATCCTCCCCCTATATATATAGGGTCAAGATCCTGTACAAAGAGTGTTTTATGTGAGAAGGCTAAGAAGGAATTATGACCATTAGATGAGTTTAATCTATGGTGTTGATTAATTGAGTGGCAATCTTGTAATTAGTGTTATAATTTTATTAATTGATTAGACTATTTAGGGGTAGGATAGTAAAATACACACTCAAATTAAATAAGGCTTTATTATCAGCCATCAATATTTTCTCATTATCTCATATTCATTCCTTTTTTTACTCTCTCTCTCCCCCTCATTAAACCTACAGTAACTACTCTCATTCATTAAAAACCTACAATCATCAAGAATATGATCATCAATCTTCAAATCATATAAGGAAAACCAAATAAATATTGGGTTTAACTTTCACATTAATCATGATTTCAAAGAAACTAGGCTGAAGTCATGGTGTTTTATCTGGAATGATTGCATTACGACTCAGTGTGTTTTATCTTCATCAGTGTGTTTTTCTTAATCAGTGTGTTTATCTTCGTCAATGTGTTTTATCTTCATCTAAAAATGATTCTGATTAACATTTTGGTTTAACATACAAATGACGGTTTATAAAGGTGTTTTTTTTTGCAATTGTACGTTCTAGTGTGTTTTCTGATCATGGGATACTGATTGTGTATGAAAATGTGTTTTGTACTCATCGTTTATTTTAGTTGTTAGTAAAGATGTGTTTTATTTTGAATGTTCTTACCAATAAGGAACTTAAATATAAAACACAATGTGTTTTACATTTGTTTCTTAACACGAATATAAAACACAATGAGTTTTCGAAAGTGACATAACTTCGTTTATGAAATAAAACACCCTCACCTTAAAACAACATTGTATGACGTTTGAACATAAAACACCAATAATTATCAGATCAAGATTTGTGATTGTTTATGTGCTAAGAATGGTTGATTGACAAAAATATAATCATTGATGATGATTAATCAATTTCTGAGAAAACCTCCAAAAAAATAATAATTGCATCATATATTCCATATTTGACTAATGATACAATTACACTAATACCCACATAATTGATTTTAACTAGTGTGATACCCCGCGCGTTGCGCGGCGGTTATTTACTCGATATCGGTTTACGGCAACGACAGTTGACAAAAGTGGGGTCTCGATATCGGTTTACGGCAATGACAATTGACAAAAGTGGGGTCTTTGGTATTGCAACAAAGACTCGATATGTGTCGCAATTGGGTAAGTGACTGGGAATGTAATTACCTTTGCTTGACTTTTAGAATCGTCATACAACCTCTTGCTCTCCTCAAAACCTCTTTTAATAGTGTACACCACATGAGAAAGTAAGATTAGATATGATGAAACACGCAAACCTAATTGCTTATTATCGTGAAACAACTACCCGGAGCAAATACATTCACACTAAAGTACCTATTTTAGCAAGTTGCCAGCTCTGAGGCTTTTTCTTAGTTATAACATCCATAAAAAAATGTTGATAATTAATATCACCTTAGTTACAAATCCAGACAACAAAAAAAGAAGTAATAAAACCAGAGACATTAGGATGAACAACTGGCAGGCACAGTAACAACCATCAACATATAAAGAAGCACACATCAAAGGCAAGTAAAAAAAGAATGTTATAATTGGTGGGAGATGTGAAGAACAGTAGAAAACAGCAAAAGTAAAAAATGATCACCTTGAAGACCACCTAAAAAGAAAACCACAAAAAAGGGTCGCCGGTGGGTTTTATCTGTTTTTGCGTGTCACAAAGAGGCGCAGGTGGGTTGATCTGTTTGGAAGCTCCGTAACACGTTCAGTCTACATAACCGATTAATACAAAAGGTTCTGATGATTCGGCCCTGGTATTTTGCGGCATAGGTGGATAGATCGGAGTGGAAGCGCAAGTCCATCAAGTTAACTAACGTCGAGTAGGAAAGCGAAGGCGTGAAGATGGGGTTTCCATAGAATGATATAGTTGTGGTTCAGATGTGGAGTGGAAGCGCAAGTCCATCAAGTTAGGGAAGAAAGTGGAAGATGAAAGGGGAAGAATACAAACCACAACCTGAAGAATAATCAAAAGTGTGGCCAAACGGAAAGAATAAAAGTTTGTTGTCAAAATCGTGAAAGCCTATAGCCCGCTGTTGCATCGACAGTTAACAATTAATATATATAGTAATTAGTGACACATGTCACTCTCTTGTTCCTTCTTACACTTCTCACACTTTTGGTTCTTTGTACAGAAACCTAAACCTATATATATAGGGAAATTATAAACTGAAAACCCCATTGAGTTAAGAAAACTAAGAAAACCCTTGTAAAAACCATCTAAAATTTTATATTTTTTTTTTGAAAAAAATACACAACGTAACATACATGTATTAAAGCGTTTTAGGCAAAAAAAAAATAAAAAAAAGCGCCGATAGGATATTTTAAAAAAAAAATAAACAAAGTTTGTGTTGTTACATATGTAACAGCTCTGTTACATATGTAACATCAGTTGTTACATATGCAACAGCGCAAATTTTGTTTATTTTTTTTTAAAAATATCCAATCGGCGTTTTTTTATTTTTTTTGGCCCAAAACGCTTTAATACATGTATATTACCTTGTGTATTTTTTTTCAAAAAAAAAAATTTAGATGGTTTTTACAAGGGTTTTCTTAGTTTTCTTAACTCGAGTGAGTTTTCAATTTATCCCCCCCTATATAAATATATATATATACATATATATAGGTAGAGGATCCAGTATGGAATATATATATAGGTAGAGAATCCGGTAGGAAAATTGTTTTGTGTATGAAGTGTAGGAAGTGTTTTCAACCGTTTGATCAATCTTATTAAATCTTTAGATGAAGGGCATTATAGACTTTTTTATCTATTTTATTAACTACCATAGACCTACTAATTTAGCATCTAAAATCTGGATATTTATGAAATTAAATCATCCTAAAATAACTAATTCTTCCTCATTTTCATAATAACCATAAGATATTCAATCTCTATAACAGTTGTTCGATTCTTCCTTATTTTCAAATATATAATTCTTCCTTATTTTCAAATATATAACCAATCAATATTAGTTGTTCAATTCTTCAAGTCATGGTAGAATAAATAGTGTTTCATACGAATAAATAGTGTTTTATACGAACAAGTAGTGTTTTATACGATTAAGTAGTGTCTTTATAGTGCTTACCTTTATTTCTTTTTTATAAAATACCAGGTTTAAAGAACAATATGGTTTTATATTAATGAAGATGGTAGGAGAAAGCCACCGATTGAAAGAATGTAGAAAGATAGAGAGGGTGGGTTAATATGAGAGAGAAACAATTATAATCTATTCTAATTGAAGATTCAGTAGAGAGAGAAACTAACGTGAATTAAGGAATGGTTTAAATATCAAATACAATAAAATGACTTTCATGCCCTCTTTTAAAATACTTATTGGACCATCCTACCCTTGAGTATTAAATTATAAGTAGTATAATCTTAAGTAACCTAAACATTTAATCTAAACCATTGATTTCTAGAACAAACGGTTGAAAACACTTTCTACACAAAACTATTTTCCTACATGAACCCTACCCTATATATATATATATATATAGGGGAGGGTTATCTTGAGAACGCTATATATTGTGAGAACCGTGAGAACAAGTAAAAAATCAATCAAACTCAATATTTTTTTTATACAAACCTCATTATAATAAAAATACAACATTAATAAATGAATTTTCTTTCCAAATAATTCATCTTTTCTTGCAAAAACACTTTCAAATTAACTTTTCACACACGTGTAAATGAAACAGTTTACACATGCATAAACATTAAATTTACACATGTGTACAAACAATTTATTTTCGTATACGTTTGAATTTTTACGCGTAAATTGTGTTTTTGAGATTGTATTTTAGTAATAAAGATAAGTGTAAAAGGAAATTTTAAATTTTAATGGTTTTAGATGCCGTTCTCACGGTTCACACGAAATATAGGTGTTCTCAAATTAACTTTCCCCTGTATATATATATATATATATATATATATATATATATATATATATATATATATATATAGGATTGAGATCATTTGAGAACTCCTTTGAGTTGTGAGAACCATAGGAACTAACTTTATAACCACAAACTTATTTTAATAAAAATGAATATTTGGTTCTAAATTAAACAACAGTAAAATATTGAATAAAATGTTAATATATTTACATGGGGGGTAAAAATCCTTTACATCGGTGTAATTCGACGTAAATTCGTGTGTTTTTTTATAATAAATTTTACAGCGGGGTTTACATGTTTTTACATCAGTGTGCAAAAAAAAAAAAAAAATTGCATTTTACGTTGAGTTCTCGTAACTCGTTGAGTTCTCGCAACTTATCGAGTTCTCAACGGATCCCAATCTGAAAGATACAGGGTCAATGATGTAAAAGCCACTTACATCTATATATATATATATATATATATATAGAGAGAGAGAGAGAGAGAGAGAGAGAAAGATGTAAGTTGCTTTTACACAATTGACCATGTATCTTTAAGCAAGTAACAAGCCGACCCTCTCACATTTCAAAACGAAAATTGTTGCGCATGCGTCAGACAAAATAATTAATCCCCCCTCCCATTCCCTCTTTACGAAATGCCATTTTCAACCCTTCTTCGTTCTACCAGTACCCTCTATCCTTTTAAAGTTTGCATTTTCACTCCCATTGCTTTTCAATGTGCATTTTCTAACCCAAAGTTTCACCATATTACAATTTTTCTCTTGGCTTTGCAAACGTCAAGATTTAATCCCTCAGTTTTCTCATGTTCTAACTTTATGCATGTACCATATATAATATACCTTTTTTTACCATAATATTTTATTTAATGACTTTTGTTCCTTATTTTCTCTTTTAAAAAACAAAAGGCTTTACTAGTTTTGTTACTTTATTTGAAAAAAATAGTGTGGATTTTTATATACATTTCGGTATAAATTCGAGTTCATTTACATTTAGACGGAAACTTTTTTTGAGGAACGAGTCACGGTAGGTATTACACAATTCTTTTATGTGTCAAACCGAGTATGGTTAAATATAATACATTTTCATTCCAAAATATAAATCTGGGTTTACTATTCGTTCGTGTGGTTTCTATTTTATTAAAGCTATAATAAGCCCATTTTTATTGCGTAGGTTATTTTTCTATACACGGTTTATGATTTTTTAACTGTTGTGCTTATACAGCTTACATTGGGTTGAACTAAGTATGTCATGAGATCCGTTTTCATATGGTTTGCACATGACACAACGATTGAATTAACCCATTCGATGTTTGTAACGGGCCTGATGTGTATCAGTCAGATCACATGACACTTGGACTAATTCGTTCGATATTTGTAATGTAACCGTGTCGAAATGTACGGGTCTAATTACTAGTAATTATTAAAATTAAATGTTACAAGCCAAACTTATAAAGACTTTTAAATTGAAGAGATGGTTTGATTTTAATAATTCAGAAGCCCTCGTCATCCTCATAAGACCCACCGTAGTGGGCTTGGAATATAACGCCACAATTGAAAATGGCGCCCCCACACCATTACAGGGGGGGGGGGCTATGCCTTCAAAATCCAGCCAAGCGTTATTTTAGTAGCGCTGCACCACAATTGAACCACCCAATCAAATGTTTTTCTACAGGAATTTTACTTTTAATCAATCAGGTATAATTGTATGAATACATATTTATATAGATTAAGGGTTAGTATCAAATACACAGTGAAAGAAAAATAGGAAGTCGTAGGAAGGGTATCAAACGGACTCTGATTGAACTCATTCAAGCGGCATTGGAACCGTCTTATCGAACCCTACGACGTTCGTTTTTAGGTCTTCGTTTTTTTGGGGTTTTAGCTTGTAGTTTTTAGAATATGTGCTATATTATTGTGTCTTTTATGTACCATTGTGTCTTTTTCTTATTTTCATCATTGTGTCATTTTTTCAATTCATTGTGTCTTTTTTCTTCAACATTGTGTTATATTTTTTGGCACTGTGTTATAATTTATGGCTCATTGTGTCATATTTCATGATCTATTGTGTTTTTGTATCCTTCTCACCCTTCTCATTTTTGTTACACTATGTAGAATAACTTGACCCTATAAATTAATCATGATAACCAGTTTTATAAGTTTACTAGCTTGTATGCCCCTTTGTGATTTTCTTCAACATATGAAAATTAGTAATAAATAATTTCAACAACAAATATTGTATTATGAATTACTAGACTTGAAAATCTTAACCCGTCTAACTAAATTTGAGTTCTTTTAGGCTTAAAATCTGAATTTGTGGGTTGAATTGGGTTTACTATAATGTTCAAGAGGGTTAGGATTGGTCATTTTAAATGTTGAAAATAAGTAAGTGGGTCCAGATGGGTAGGTCAGAAAAAGCAAACGGATCAGGATAGATATTTTTAGATAACCACTTTGAAGTATGAATTTAAAACTTCCCCAACATCAAAAGTTATGATGTTCGATAGAGATCTATGCCATTAACATCGAACGATGCATCTTTGCATTTGTTGACGGACCTGGTCGATTCAAAATCGTTCGGGTCGTTAATCGGCCATTTGGGGTCGAAACGCTACGGCACATTAACAAGTCAGTCGGTTCAAAACACTCTAGGTCGTTAACAGATTCAGTCGGATGGGTTTGGTTCGAAATGGTCTGGGTCAAAATCGTCAAGGTCGTTAACGGGCATGTTCGAGTCGAAACAACATGGGTCTTTAATGGGTCTGGTCGAGTCAAAACGGTCCATCTTGTTAACGGGCCCGTTTGATTCAAACTGGTCTGAGTCGATCACAGGTCAAACAGGTCGAAACGGCCCAGGTCGTTAATGGGCCGAACTAGTAAAAACAGTTCAGTGTTAATGAGCCCGGTCAAGTTGAAACGGCATGTGTCGTTAACGGCCTATTTGAATCGAAACAACCCTGGTCGTAAAATGGTCGGTTAGGTTGAAACGGTCCAGTCCAGGTCGAAATTCTCTTGAACGTTAACGGACCCGGTTTGGTTGAAGCATTCTGCTACGTTAACAAGCCCATTCAGATCGAAATGTTTCATGTCGTTAATGAGCCTATTCTGACTTGAACAATCCAATTCGTTAACGGGCCCGCTCGAGAAGAAACAGTTTGGGTCATTAACAAGCAAGTCGGTTCAATAAGTTTTGGGTCGTTAATGGTTCGGTTCGGGTTGGGATGGTCCGGGTTATTAACGGGCTCGGCCGAGTCGAAACGGTATGGGTCGTTAACAGGCCGGTCAGGTCAGAACGGTCAAGATCGTTAACGGGCTCGGTCGGATCAAAATGGTCCGCATCGTTAACAAACTAATCAGATCAAAACAAGCCAGTCAAATCAAAATGACACCGGTTGTTAACAGGCTTGAGGTGACGAAACGGTCCAGGTCGTTAACGGGGCCTGGTCCGGTTGAAATAGTTTGGTCGTTTAATGGGCACAGTGAGGTCAAAACGGCTTGGGTTTTCAACTCTCCCGTTCTAGTTGATTTTATTTTTTTATTTGTATTCATATATTAATATTTTTATTATATTTTTTAATTTGTTTAGTTTGGTTATTTTATTTTTTTAGTTTAATGTTCTTAAGTCATCTTTATCTGAACCTACTCTGACCTGAACCCACCCGCACCTATATCTTGTGTAACCTTTTTTAATTTACCGATCTTGACTTAAATTCATCCTAACTCAAGCGTATTGTAATCCAACAGTCAACCCAATCCAACCCACCCATTTTTCCACCCCTATGAATTACGCTTTAGAGGGACATGGAAATCATTTTAGTTATTGAATCGCATAGGTGGCCAATATATTATGGGTGTGTACAAATCGGTTTTAAACAGTTGAATCTACTATCTCATCGTGCAATAAGCTTTTCTTGTTCCAGTATTTGATCTAAGGGAGGATGGGGCGCTTACCGTGAACGAAGCTGGTACCTCACGGTAACCCCACTACCCCACGGCAACAAGGCCAACGGTTGTGGGTCCGTGGACTGTTCTCGTGTGTTTGACCGCGATTTCCAAACCGTTTTATGTTTTATTTTACCCCTAAATGCCAGCGATTAAAAAAATCAACAAAATAAAAAATCAACAAAATAAATGTTAAAATACAATTAAACATTAAATTAAAGATAATACAAATATTAAAATCCATAAACACACAATTAATCTAGGAAAAATATAATTAAAATTCAAAACATAATTATTTAATCTAACTCAACAATTGCAATGCTGAAACATGGTCGAAATTGTTGCAGTACCTAGGCGCATAGTCGACTTGTGTGAGCTCGATTGCCAAATCCTCAGCACGATTAGGGTGCTCCGTCATAGTAGCTGCAAATAGGGTGTTCCATCGGTCACACTTTTTGTTGATGAGTAGGGTTGATTTGGACGTCTCTGTAGGACATCACCAACACGATCTCCTCCTCTTTGTTCAACGTGTCATTTTCGAGTGGATTATGGTATAATTTTTTAGATGAGTATAACTTTTGGGGTAAATATCATTAGATATTTATAGGGTAAAATTTGTTCGTATTTCAAAATCCAACCGTTTGGCTACGGTAAAGTTACCATTATGACACAGTTGGCATTATTAATTTTTTTATATTTTTTATGGGAAAAGTAAGTTATTTTAATAAGTTATTTTTCAAAAGGAAAAATAAGTTATTAACTATATATTTAAATGTATTATTTATTAAAAATAAATAAACGAATCAGTGAAGTGTTGTCTTCAAAATTGTGTTTTAGTGAAGTAAATGAATGAAGTAATGTGGTAGTGGATGATTGGTGGAAAATCATGGTAGTTTCGTGAATACTAGTGAATGGTTAGCAACATTAATTTTTTATTCTTTTTTTATTTGAAAAATAAGTTATTTTTTAATATGAATATAAATTATTAACTATACTTTTAAATATATTATTTATTAAAAATAAATAAACGAAACATTGAAGTGTTGCCCCAAAAATTGTGTTTTAGTGAAGTAAATCAGTAAAGTGATGTGTAGTGCATGATTGGTGGAAAATAATGGCAGTTCAATGAATGATAGTGAAGTGGTCCGTCCACTTTCGGGAGAACGAATCTTTGGTGTGGTCATTTTCACTGACAAGTTGGTTGAACTCCGCTAACACGTGGTTCAAAAACGAATTCGCCCCTGAGTGGCGGATTTGTGGTTGAAGAGTAGGGATGTTTTGGACGTCTCTGTATGACATCACCAACACGATCTCCTCTCTTCATTTCAACGTGTCATTTTCGAGCGGATTATGGTATAATATTTGAGATGAGTTTGAGTTTTGGGATAAAAATTATGGGGTATTTATAGGGTAAAAATGGTTTGTAATTCAAAATCAAACTGTTTGGCTACGGTAAAGTTACCATTCTGCCACAAGTGGCAACATTTAGTTTTTTTTTTTGTTTTTTTTTAATTGAAAAGGAAGTTATTAACTATCCTTTTAAATGTACTATTTTTAAAAATAAATAAATAAATGAATCAGTGAAGTAAAGTGACAGTGCAGGATTAGTGAAAAATCATGGTAGTTTAGTGAATACTAGTGAAGTTAACGTTCTCCCTTGGTTGGCAGCATTAAAAAAAAAAAGTTATTAACTATACTTCTAAATGTATTATTTACCCCCCCCCCCCCCCCCGCTATTTTAAATAAGTTATTTTTAAATATAAAACTAAGTTATTAACTATACTTTTAAATGTATTATTCATTAAAAATAATTAAACGAATGAGTGAAGTGTTATCTCAAAAATTGTATTTAAGTGAAGTGATGTGGCAGTGCAACATTATTGAAAAATTATGGTAGTATAGTTAATACTAGTGAAGTTACTCTTCTGCCACGGTTGACACATTTTTTTTTCTTTTTTTTTTTTTTTTTGTGAAATATAAGTTATTTTTTTCAAATGAAAAATAAGTTATTACTATACTTTTAAATGTATTACTTATTAAAAATAAATAAATGAATTGGTGAATTGTTGTCTCTGAAATTGTGTTTTAGTGAAGTAAATTAGTAAAGTGATGTAGCAGTGCTAGATTGGTAATGTATTATCTGTTAGAAATAAATAAACGAATCAGTGAATTGTTGTGTCTAAAATTGTATTTTAGTGATATAACCAGTGAAGTGATGTGGCAGGATTAGTGGAAAATCAGTTTTTCCAAGTGCCGGATAACCCAAAGAGGTTGTGGGTTTTTTTTTTTCTACCAATTGGGGCCCTCCCTTCACCACCTACATATATGGATGGTCTACTTCTCTTATTGCATTCTCTTACTAGGTTACCTAGTCAATGCTTAAATCTGGCCCTACCTCAAGCTAAAGGAAAATCAATTTCTTTTAATTTGTTGATCCGCTCTAACAACCGTAAAACATTAGCCAAACACGGGTCGGCTAAAGCTGCCATATCTTATTGTTTCGATATCCCTACAATGCTCACTAGTGATTAAAAAAATTAGTAAAAATCAGGTCACTGTTTCGATCACTTTAGTGAATTTTTTTTTTTTTTGATTCAATGTATTTCAGCTATTGATTGTTTCGATTTTCCTAAAAGCAAACTCAACGGTTTCAATTCATTGTATTGTATGAAAAGCAATAACCGTTTTTTTGTTTATGAGAAGTAATCATCACAAAATTTGATTAATTGTTTAAAACGCACTCAGCTGATACACACCCCAATTTTTGTTGTGGTGATTAAAAGCAACGAGGTACTTTAGCACCATAATCATTCTACTACATATTAATATTGTGTTGAATATTCACTAAAAGCAACAGAAGGCAATCTCTTATTCACGCAACAATTTTTATTGTGGTAAAGGCAACAACTCACAAAGCACTCACCATTTTCCACACACATTTTTATCGTGCTAAGATTCATTGTCCTTTATTCTCTAAGATGGGCGAGAGAGGATTAAAATCGTCCTTTAACAATATGTGAAAGGTCATTAGAAATCTCGGTCTCTTGGCTTTAGTCATAACGTGTGTTACTTAAATTAATAAATAATAGCTGCGCCTGACGAAGATTATTTTTTTCTTTTATTTCATACTAGATTATATCCCGGGAACGTCCCGGGTTGATAAATCTAATTTGAAATATCAATTTTACACCTGAAATAGACTGATGCGTTTTACAGTTACATGCAGGAAAGCTTCAGGTAGCACTTAACCTAAAACAATTAACAATGTATAACTCTAATATTAAAACCTAACCTAAAACAATGTACAACTCAAATGCTAACACATGTTGTAAATAAAATTCATATTTACTGGTTTGAACATAACTAATGACTTGTCTATACATGATTAATGAATAACCTGAACAGTTTGTGTTTTTTTTCCTGTATGAACAAAACCACACAAAAAAATAGTCGTTTTTTCTCCGTTTTTTATATAGCACTATGGTACCCGTTGGAAAGATAATAAAACGCTCGTTAATTTGGTGTACTTTTTTTCTTTAAAAAATCTCGTGTATAAAAGATATTAACGTTTAAAAGTTATGGGAGGAAACATTAGAGATAAAAATCTAATTTTGTTTTTAAATTTTAAATTATTATTTTTCTAAAATAAAGCTCTTGCCACATGGGATGACACATGGCACAATCAATAGAGAGAATACTCTCTTTAAGTGCCATGTCATTAAAATGGCTTTGGTTTATTATATGTATAGATTATTTCTTAATTTAAAAAAAAGTAATAAAACATAATATATTAAATTATTAGTTAGTATTGATACATAATTTTAATCAATCTTTATTTCATATTATATAATTCTTAAATATTCGGATTATTGAATTTTAATAACCTCAACTAGAGATGAGCCCGAGACGGTATTGGTACCAACCCATACCAATCCCGAAAAATACCGATCCGAAAACTCCAAAACCCAATACCGATACCGAAAACATACAGTACGGTATCGGTACGGTACCAGTATCGTATTGGTGTTTTACCTTAAAATATCAATACCATACCGATACCGAAAATACCAAAACTGAAAACTTCTAAATGTGAGTACCGATACCGATACGGAACACTCTCGGTTTGGTACGGGATCGGTATCGGTTCGGTATTCGGTGTAATATGCTCATCCCTAACCTTAAGTATTACATGTTGGTTGCTGCCACTCCCAACTAACCACTTGACCACCACCACCCCTAACTTGCAAACTTGTTTTTCTTTACCACTCCTGAATTAACGTAATCCTAAGATAGTTTTTTTTTTGCCATGCTAGAATGGCACATCACTAAAAAAGGGCCATGTTAGCAGGCCACGTCACTAAAAAGTGTCACGTCAGCAAAAAAAAAAAAAAAAAAAAACTTAAGGGGTTATGGTTTAGTTAATTTGAGAGTGGTAGACGAAAATAAGTTACAAGTTGTGAGTAGTACTTGTGACACCCGACATATTCAGGTTAATACTTTTACAAGCATATAAGTCTACCTTAGCGAAAAACATTTATCAAACGTACTTAACAGGGTCAGTTGAGTCGGTTTGCATTACGTATGGTCTAGGGTTCAATGATTCGGAGGATCATTGGGGGTAACATACGCACACACGAATCTTGAGTCCCGTTGTTGGTGAAATTCCATGAATTGAATTAAGTAACAAACATGAATTGTTTCGTATATGATGTGTAATGTGTAAATATGTGTTGATATGATATTTATATGATTAGACATACTTAACATATGTTAGGATTGCATGTTCATGTGTTAGAATGTGTTAACATATGTTAAAATGCGTTTAAACGACAAAACCATAAAATCTTGAACACCTGAGTTCTGGTTTGACCCTAAGGGGGGTCGAACCAACAACATGGGTCTTCATTCGAACATTAAACATCTTCATTCGACCCCAAGAGGGTGCGAATCAACTAGTAGTATAAATACCATACTTTGAAACTTTTTAATCATTTCACAAACCCTAACCGCCCCAAAGTGCTCTCTCACAACCTCAAACTTGTAGGGAGGAGTTTTTTACCTTGTTTTTCAGATCCTAACATAAAAATACTTTCTACATCATAAACACGAGAAGATTCAAGGTGTCTTCTTGATCTAAAACCTTTTAAGCATTTTTCATTCGTTTTTCTCAAACCCTAAACGTCCAAATCTGATCTAAGGAAGTTTTCATGGATAAAAACCTTTCTAACCTCTTTCTAAACAAAACCTTTTCATTAATAATGAGTTTTCATACAAAACTACATGTGTTAATGATGTATGATGTGTTATGTATTATTTGTTGTTTGAATGATGTGTAGATGATATATTAGTGATCTATGACTGTTTTAGATGATGATTTAGGATTATTATGGGGTGTAATTGATGATTGATGATGTTTTGCCCATTTTAGGGGTTTTGTGTTAGATCTAGGGTTTGTTCATGATAATATTGTTGATGATGTTATTAGGGGTCTTCATATGCATGATAATCTGAGCATAATAATCTGATTATAAGGTGATTTTGATAAGTTTCCATTTTGGTTAAAGATTACATGCATTGATGTGACATTTCCATAATTTGCCATTTTGGGCAAGTTGTGAAACGGACTGATTTCGGGATATAATTGGTAGGGTTTTGTAGGGATAGATTAGATGTAGTCAACTGTTGTGATTGGTGATGTTTTGTGAAGTTTTAAGACTGTTTTGATGTGATTTGGTGCATTTTATGAGTTTTTGCAGCAGTTGGGTCGAACGAGAAACTGGTTCGCACCTTCGGGAGGTTGGACCAGTATTGAAGAGGTCGAATGAACAACAAAAACTCTCATTCGACCCTCCTTGAGGTCGAATGAACTTGATTTCCCACTGATTCGACCCCACGACTTCTTAAATGCGATTTTTGATGCAAACTAAGTGTTTTATGCTTGAACCTTATGTGTAAACTATATGTACTTGATTAATTGGTGTAATGGGTCACCGCCGGGATGTCGGGTCTATCTGGTGTGTCGGGTCAACGTTCAAACACATTTTCAAACATACTTAGTCATGATCTGGACAATCAGGGACAAGTTAACCTACGGGTTATCAGTCAAAACACTTATACAAACTTTTATGATAGATCGCCGGTTTTTGGGACTATCGGATCTTGTCGGTGAATCTTTTGTTGAAGAACGCAAACTAAGGTGAGTGTCACATCCCAATTCCTTACAAACTTACGAACTTTTAGACCAACATATTACATTATATCACATGGATACTTAGGGACATTCTTCATCATTAAAGTCCTCTCAAACATTTAGTGAACCATTAATATGTGGATACATAGCAGGGAAAGTGTGAATACATCTATTGAGCCCGGCAAGCCCCACTCGAGCCGACTGGAGGTCGGTGGCGGGTGCATATTTGTCCTACCAAACATTACGGCACCGGGTGATGACCGGTGACGGGTATTGAGGCATTCTAACGTTCAGCAGTGGTTCACGTAGGGTCAAAGAGGATTGACAAGCCAGTATAAACCTTAGTCTTATATCCTCTTAACATTTTGTAAAACTGCTGAAGTAAATGATTACCAAAGTCCTGAATAGTAAAAGAATCAGAAGTTCTAAAGATAAACGAGACAAACATCTGAAGAGCAACTGTTGAAGACAAACTCCTGATAATCACTCATCAGAAGTTTGTCACTCATCAACACTTTGATCAGAATCTTCTAACCGCCCTTAATCTCAGCAGTTTAGTATTATATTAGTTTTCTTAAAGTCTTTGTTCAAGTTTCAATACTACAGCCTGTTGTAGTATTATCTTACATTATTATAATCTTTTGGTAACTTAGTTTGTATGTAATCGTCTGTCTATAAATAGAGGGGTTAATCCCAATATTTTAGACATTCATCCAAGACTTGAACACTTCCTTCAAATTACTTTGTAGTTAACCATTTCAATATATATATATATATATATATATATATATATATATATATATATATATATATATATATATCTGAGAATCATTTTGTATTTACTGTGATATTCATTTATTGTTATTGATTCTCTTCAATACTACTTAGTTCATTGATTGAAGGGGAGTAATAACTCTTGTTATAAAGTGATACTTTAACTTGAACACTTACTTATTCCGCTGTGCAAACTGCTTTGATAAACTTACAACACATAAGTGTTCATGAATAAGAACTGTTAAATAGAGAAACTGATCCAACAATTGGTATCAGAGCACTGGTTTATCTGATCAAATAACAATCTAACAAATTGAGAATCAGACACAGGCTCTTATTGATATTCAATAAAGGATAATAGTTCACTTTTTATTCAACCATCCATCACTTTGAGAAAATCTTGACAAATCAAAAATCTCAAAAATGGACCCTCATAATACTGGATCTGCCAATAAAACTCCTACGCTAGTTAGAAATGAATATAATATCTGGCAAAGAAGATTGGCACATACTTTGTCATAGACAAACACTGGTTGTTGGAGATCTGTCATGTATGGACCCCATAAACCCGAAAATATAAATCTTGAAACTAAGGAAGAAATACCAAAAGACCAAAAAGACTACACTGATGAAGATTTCCTAAAACTTGAGCTTGATTCTAAGGCATTCTCTATGTTGGCAATGGCTCTCCCAAATGAAATCTACTATGGACTTTTACATTGTGAAAGTGCCAAAGAGCTTTGGGACTGCCTAAAAGAACAGTTTCGAGGAACTGAAGAGGTGATTGCCAACACCAGAGAAATTCTTGCTCAACAATATGAAACATTTACTCACATTAATAGGGAAACTTTGACACAACAATTTGAAAGATTCTCCTCATTAATCTCTGAGTTAAAGTTAAATGGTCAGACCTATACAAATGTATCTATGCTTCATAGATTCTTAAGGTCTCTACCAGAAAAATGGGAACCTTATTCAATAGTTCTTAGATTTGGACCAGATTTTAACTCCCCCACTCTTACAAAATTACATGGGAGATTGTTGACTTTTGAAAGAGAAATATCAAAAGAAAAAGTTACAAAATTCTGGCAAAACAGCTGATGACTATGTTCCAGGTAGTACAACACTTTTAGAACAAGACTCACCTTCTTGTTCAAATGATTTTGGATCTTTTGATCACATTGACATAACTGCAGGGATCTCATCAGAAAGGTCATATCTAGGTTATGACAATGAAGAAGATAGTCAAACTATTGATAATATGTGTTTTATAATGGATGACTTAAAAAATTTCAGTTGTGATGACTTAGAAGAAATGGATATACTACACCAACTGGCCATGTTAAGCATAAATACAAATAAATTTTATAAAAGGCCAGGAAGGAAATTTCAAGGACTGAACAATTCAACAAATGTTGGTTTTGACAAATCTAAATTTAGATTTCACAAGTGTCAGAAGTTGGGACACTTTCCTATAAAGTGTAGAATCTCTGGGTTTAACAAACCACAGTCTGGAAATCAGTCTAACTCCAGTTATAATACGAATAATGGAACACAGGAAAGTTGTAACACCCCAACCGATGGCGGAAACATCGGGATGTCACGTATTGATGATTGTTCAGTAGCTCATGGTGAATAATAAATTTCATTAAATGATTTAAATAAATTACATACAATTGTTCTAAGAATTTGTACATCTCAAGACGAAAAATACTAGCTACACATCTTCAAGCATTAACTCTAATCTTCAAGCAAGTATAACCTGAAACATGTTAAGTTTGAAAATATTTTGGGTCAACAAAAGTTGGTGAGAATACATAGGTTTTGCATATAGTTGAAAGCAATATGTTGTATTGCAATCATAGTTGAAGTATAATAATGAGTAATGATAGAATATGAGTCCGACATGTAACAATGCGTCTTTTGTACAATCAAACCTTGTGTCGACTGAGACCTAACTCGCGAATTAGTAAATGTGTAACTGTTATCGATCATCCCTGAATTTATGCGGGGGGATGGGTTTGTCAGACCTATAGCGCTATAATCTAAACAGGCGGCTTGATCAATGTTAATGATTGTACTGTGTCTTTTTGTTACAATCAAAAGATAGAATGAATAAATGATAGTGTAATTGAATCACAAGTTTCAACAATGTAAGAATCAGTAAATGATAGAGTATAAAATGTTTAAACATGTTTCACCCCAAAATGTAAAACAGAAAAATGGGCAATGTAAACTCACCTTAGCAAAATGTTAAGTCTCGTGAAATAGAATAAGTGTAGCTCAACGATGCAAAGTATTACCCTATATTTAAGGTAATAAATAAGTCTAAGTCCTTCTAGTCTACAAGTATTTTCTAGGGTTCCGAATTTGGGGATAAGTATTCGTTTAATTATTAGTTAAATTGTTTAATAAATAAAAGAAATTCAAAAAATAAATAAACAAAAGTCTTTTTGTAGGCTTTTGATTAAAGGTGACCACATTAATAGGTTTTAAGTATGAAAATAATTTTTATAAAATTATTTTCTTAAAAAAATTGACTATTTAGCTTATTTATTTCTATTTTGTCAAAATATAACTTTAATATCTAAAAGTATTAAATTTAAAAAATTTTCAAATTAAAATTTGTATTTCTGTTCTAAATGGATAGAAATAATTTATATAAAGTTTTGGTGTAAAAATATTGAAAAATGGATTTATTATGATTTATTTATGATTAAAATAACACAAAATCGATTAAAAATATTAAATAAATGATTTTTCTGAAATAAAAATTATTTCAGAAATGTTTATTGATTTATAAACTTGGAATAATTTTTGTGGAATTTTATAAAGTCATTTTGATATTTTTATAGAATTTTATAATTATAATTGAATAAATTTGTAATATTTATAATCTATATTAAATAAATGATTTTTGAAAAACTAAAAATTGTATAATAAAGTTTACCATTTGAATAACATAAAATAAATTTTATAGAATTTATAAATCAGTTTTGGTATTTTTAAATCGTTTTTAAAGATAATAAATAAAAATACAAAAGAAATGACAAAAAAAAAAAAAAGAAATGTTTGGGGCTTGCAAGAATCGAACCCGGGTCTGCCCGGTTCGAAGGTTTTAAATCACAAGTCCAGACCATCTGGTCTGCACCCTGAGAACACAAGAAACTGGATTCAATTTATTATATAGCCTGTTTAAGTGATAAGGTGTAATTAAAAAAAAAAAAAAAAGATGCAGAGGCCATGTTTCGAACCCCAGACCTGAGCATGTTTATTGTTTTAACAAAACCAACACCACCATCTGATCTAGATCAGAATATTGCAAAAACTCTGTTCAGAAATGTTTTAAATTATTACGAGTTCGTGTCATCTTCCCCAAAAATCACATAAGAACCCTAGATTCCTTAATAATTTAAACACGCGATTATAAGCTAATTAAGCATAGGGTTATTATTATGAAAGGGCCGAGGAAGATACCTGAACAAAGGATTTTTGGTTACACAACCCCACGACTTCCCTATCGTGAGTCAAACAGGAAGTCAAACACGACCTCTATTACGTGATTAGAAGGATTTTAGAGGAGAATTAAGTGTGTGTGTAATGTTTTCGGCGCATTCTGATCCTCTACAAGGTTCCAATTTATAATATTGTGGTATCTTTGGTAGGTTTTGGTGGTTGACCAAGCTTGTTCAAAATTCGTTCAAATATGGCAAATTGGCCGGCTTTAACGCGTATAATAAAGGTGTTTGAAGCGTCTATAGCTGTCAATCAGACCTGTGCCATTTAATTTGATTTTGTTTACCAATTTTAGCTTGATTAGTTAGTCAAAATTAAAGGTTGTGGTGGTCAAAAAATTTTTGTGGGTTCTCTGCACAATCAGCGATCAAGGAGCAAGGAGGTGGGGTTTTCTTTTCTTTTGGGCCGATTACTGGGCTCAAGATTGGGCTAAAAAAATGGTTGGTTTATGGTTTGGCTTGGGTTATGGTTAGGTTTGGTTGGGCTTATCTAAAAAAAAAAAATTCTTGACAAGGGTATGTGTAAAAAATATTTAGATCATATTATTATTATTATTATTATTATTATTATTATTATTATTATTATTATTATATACATTTATATATAAGTTGTGAGTTAGGAAAAAAATAAAGACTTAGGCACATTTGTATAATATTAATGATAATGATGTAATAAAATAAAAATAAGGGCTTTTAAAAATTTTTGGGGAAAAATTTTGCGATGTTACAGTCTCCCCTACTTTTGGAAACTTCGTCCCAAAGTTTATTGAAAACACAGGGTTGAAGGTGATTGGGTAGAAATTAGGACAAGTGTGGTCTGGAAAATTTTTGGGTTAAGATACGTCATGAATTATAGGTAACGGAATAAACTGTTTCGAATAATTTGGATGAAAGGATTGACGTATGTGAGTTTTAAGGATTGGATTTGGTGTGTCATGAAATCGCAAATAAGAATCTAGCAAAACACTAAACTTAAGTTTTAGGAATCCTAAAGGAAATGCATGAGTTGATGAACTACCAGGTAACTAGAGTTCATAATTGGTTATTTACCGAAAAACCTTGATAGAATTTGACACTACCTTTACGTACCTGTAAATTCGTGATTACGTTCCGGACCTCAATCACCAATTTACATTACATTAGGGTTTTGTGTCCTTCTATGACTCTAACACATATGTAAGTAATGCAAAAATAATCCTGTGGTTGAACCTCTGTATTAATGAGTCCAACTGTTGAGCATGAAAAAGACTCCTCTACCAGTTAGTGAGTAGGAACCTCTACCAATTGTTAAGCAGGTTCGATAGCCTCCACCAGTCGTCGAGCAGGTTGTAGGGCCTCTCCCGACTGTTGAAAAAGGCATGATGACCTCTACCAATCGTTAAGTAGGTTATTTGATACTCAACTAACTGTTGAGCAAGTACTTCATCTTTTATCAGTTGTTTGATTAAGTGTAACAATTATTCCACACATAAATTGCAATTTGATAATATGTTCATGTAAGCAAGTTTATAGATGTAACAAATATAGTGTGTGAGTTGAAATTGTATAGATTTAGATATTAATATAGCAATTGGCTCACACTCAACCAGGCACATATTCAAGTGTCATACTAGATAAACAACCCTCATATAAAAAGCAAAAGTTTCAATACTAGAATTTATTACTTGTATCATGATGCGTTAATACATAGAATTTTAGAAGCAACAAAACATTCTTATGGTGGAACTTGTTGTTAGGCAGCTGGAGGGTCTTGATCTCGGTTTAGGTTAGGGCATCAGTTACGGAAATGATTTGGGTCTCCACATTCATAGCACTGATCATAGTTGTATCTACCAGGACGATTAGGATTAGCAGCCTGAGCAGGGTTGGTTGGTATTAGGGTTTGGGGTCTCATGACATGTGTTGACCAGATGGCCATACTTACCACAATTGGTGCACAATCGACACGCTGAAGCAGTGGGATGATGTTGTTTGCATGTGTTACACAATGGAAAGTTTCCTGTATAAGGTTTCTTGTTAGAAGCTTGTGTAGTGAGGTTAACATCAGGATCCCTGGTCTTACGCTTCTGGTTCTCAGTAGTTACCGCGGCTACAATACTTGCTTTCTCGCCTTTCCGAACTAAGGTCCCGTTCTTTACGTGGTTGTCAGTTAAGGTAGCTGCTAGACGCTTGGCCTCTTCGAGGGTAGCAGGGTTCCTTCCCCATACCGTGTCCTGAATCTGCATGGGTAAACCACCGATATATTTCTCAATGGCTACAGGTAGGGGAGTGACCTTATGGGGCAACAACAGACTGAGCTCATGGAAGCGGGTATTATAAGCAAGGTTTTCCCCACTATCCTGAGCAAGGGTGTGGAACTCGTCCTCTAATTTCTTGACCTCATTACGTGGGCAAAACTCAACTTTCATTATCTCCTTGACTTGATCCCAGGTCATAGCAAGTGCAACTTCAGCTCCGCGGGTGCGCTTTTCCTCATTGCACCAAGTGAGTGCTCGTTTGTGAAGAACACTCATGGCATAACGGACCTTAAAGTTATCAGGACACTCACTGTTAACGAAGGTATTCTCAATATCCTCGAACCATTGTAGGAGACCAGTAGCTCCTTCATCCCCACTAAACTTAGGAGGATTGCAGGTATTAAAGTGTTTGAGGGTGCAGACTGGGAGACCATTCCCGTTTCCATTCCAGTTCCCATTGTGATTCCCATTGCCATTTCCATTCATTTGGATGACTTGAGCCAGCAAATTAGGAACCATAGTTGCTATTTGTTGCGTTATTTGCTGGGTAATGATCGCAGCCAGTTGGGCATCACCTCCATTGTTGTGGTTAGTGTCGTGGTTATGGTTGTGGTTGCTGCTTCCTTCCTCATGATTGTCACCACTGTTAATGCGAGTGCTGCGACGTGGAGGCATGATCTGTAAGAGACACAATCAAGGTTCAATGAGACATGAAATGAATGAGGTAATATAAAGGAATGTAATCATTTATCCATTAATTATAACGAATAAACGAAAACCTTGACTTATCAAAGATTTTAGATTCTAATAACATAGTGAAGACATGCTTTAGCCTATAAGTGAACACTCATCCCGAGAATTCCCAGTTAGGCATCCGGGTCCCTCGTCTGATTGGGATATATGCGCAATGCCAGCCTAGACAGAAGACTCAGAATACAGGCGTTCACCCTTCCAGATTGCACGTGTTCGTTATTAAAATCTAGAACTTCGACGAGATCTCAAGGTGGTTCAGGCTAAACCTGAGGATTTTGTCCTATTAGTCTAAGAGTAGATCCAGTGATGGAGAAGCAATCTTCTTGTAGGGACTAAGATAGGGATAAGAAGTGCAAGGAAGATAGAGATTAGAAACAAGCAGGGTTGCAAGTAAAAGGAGCAAGTACTGATTATAATCCTATGGTTATAGACTAGATTATTTTTCTAATAACCTAATTCCCTATAACCATGGCTCTGATACCAATCTGTAACACCCCAACCGATGGCGGAAACATCAGGATGTCACGTATTGATGATTGTTCAGTAGCTCATGGTGAATAATAAATTTCATTAAATGATTTAAATAAATTACATACAATTGTTCTAAGAATTTGTACATCTCAAGACGAAAAATACTAGCTACACATCTTCAAGCATTAACTCTAATCTTCAAGCAAGTATAACCTGAAACATGTTAAGTTTGAAAATATTTTGGGTCAACAAAAGTTGGTGAGAATACATAGGTTTTGCATATAGTTGAAAGCAATATGTTGTATTGCAATCATAGTTGAAGTATAATAATGAGTAATGATAGAATATGAGTCCGACATATAACAATGCGTCTTTTGTACAATCAAACCTTGTGTCGACTGAGACCTAACTCGCAAGTTAGTAAAAGTGTAACTGTTATCGATCATCCCTGAATTTATGCGGGAGGATGGGTTTGTAAGACCTATAGCGCTATAATCTAAACAGGCGGCTTGATCAATGTTAATGATTGTACTGTGTCTTTTTGTTACAGTCAAATGATACAATAAATAAATGATAGTGTAATTGAATCACAAGTTTAAACAATGTAAGAATCAGTAAATGATAAAGTATAAAATGTTTAAACATGTTTCACCCCAAAATGTAAAACAAAAAAAGGGGCTATGCAAACTCACCTTAGCAAAATGTTAAGTCTCGTGAAATAGAATAAGTGTAGCTCAACGATGCCAAGTATTACCCTATATTTAAGGTAATAAATAAGTCTAAGTCCTTCTAGTCTACAAGTATTTTCTAGGTTCCGAATTTGGGGATAAGTATTCGTTTAATTATTAGTTAAATTGTTTAATAAATAAAAGAAATTCGAAAAATAAATAAACAAAAGTCTTTTTGTAGGCTTTTGATTAAAGTTGACCACATTAATAGGTTTTAAGTATGAAAATAATTTTTATAAAATTATTTTCTTAAAAAAATTGACTATTTAGCTTATTTATTTCTATTTTGTCAAAATATAACTTTAATATCTAAAAATATTAAAATTAAAAAATTTTCAAATTAAAATTTGTATTTCTGTTCTAATTGGATAGAAATAATTTATAAAAAATTTTGGTGTAAAAATATTGAAAAATGGATTTATTATGATTTATTTATGATTAAAATAACACAAAATCGATTAAAAATATTAAATAAATGATTTTTCTGAAATAAAAATTATTTCAGAAATGTTTATTGATTTATAAACTTGGAATAATTTTTGTGGAATTTTATAAAGTTGTTTTGGTATTTTTATAGAATTTTATAATTATAATTGAATAAACTTGTAATATTTATAATATATATTAAATAAATGATTTTTAAAAAAATAAAAATTGTATAATAAAGTTTACCATTTGAATAACATAAAATAAATTTTATAAAATTTATAAATCAGTTTGGTATTTTTAAATCGTTTTTAAATATAATAAATAAAAATACAAAAGAAAAGACAAAAAAAAAAAAGAAATGTTTGAGGCTTGCAAGAATCGAACCCGGGTCTGCCCGGTTCGAAGGTTTTAAATCACAAGTCCAGACCATCTGGTCTGGACCCTGAGAACAGAAGAAACTGGATTCAATTTATTATATAGGTTGTTTAAGTGATAAGGTGTAATTCAAAAAAAAAAAAAAAAAAAAAGATGCCGAGGCCAGGTTTCGAACCCCATACCTGAGCATGTTTATTGTTTTAACAAATCCAACACCACCATCTGATCTAGATCAGAATATTGCAAAAACTCTGTTCAGAAATGTTTTAAATTATTACGAGTTCGTGTCATCTTCCCTAAAAGTCACATAAGAACCATAGATTCCTTAATAATTTAAACACGCGATTATAAGCTAATTAAGCATAGGGTTATTATTATGAAAGGGCCGAGGAAGATACCTGAACAAAGGATTTTTGGTTACACAACCCCACGGCTTCCCTATCGTGAGTCAAGCAGGAAGTCAAACACGACCTTTATTACGTGATTAGAAGGATTTTAGAGGAGAATTAAGCGTGTGTGTAATGTTTTCGGGCATTCTGATCCTCTACAAGGTTCCAATTTATAATATTGTGGTATCTTTGGTAGGTTTTGGTGGTTGACCAAGCTTGTTCAAAATTCGTTCAAATATGGCAAATTGCCCGGCTTTAACGCGTATAATAAAGTTGTTTGAAGCGTCTATAGCTGTCAATCAGACCCGTGCCATTTAATTTGATTTTGTTTACCAATTTTAGCTTGATTAGTTAGTCAAAATTAAAGGTTGTGGTGGTCAAAAAAATTTTGTGGGTTCTCTGCACAATCAGCGATCAAGGAGCAAGGAGGTGGGGGTTTCTTTTCTTTTGGGTCGATTACTGGGCTCAAGATTGGGCTAAAAATATGGTTGGTTTATGGTTTGGCTTGGGTTATGGTTAGGTTTGGTTGGGCTTATCTAAAAAAAAAAATTCTTGACAAGGGTATGTGTAAAAAATATTTAGATCATATTATTATTATTATTATTATTATTATTATTATTATTATTATTATTATTATTATTATTATTATTATTATTTATATATAAGTTGTGAGTTAGGAAAAAATAAAGACTTAGGCACATTTGTATAATATTAATGATAATGATGTAATAAAATAAAAATAAGGGCTTTTAAAAATTTTTGGGGAAAAATTTTGCGATGTTACAAAAGTGCACATTTTGTATAGGCACAGGTTCCACAAATCCAATATGTGCCTCAAATACAATATGTACAGATACCTGCTCAGCAACAGGGCCAACAACAAATGCCTTCAATTCTAGCTGCTCAACAACCTCCACAAACTCAACAACCCTCTCAACAAAGTCTTTTTACTTCAGGGTATGTTGACTGTAGCAGTCTTCCTTTTGATACATCTGAATACAGTCCAGATGCAGACAACAAAGTCTATGACATCAACTGGGGAGAACCTGATAATGGGAGAAAGAATTTTGCCTTAATGGGTTTTGAGGGATGCACCTCTAAATCTGCCTTATCTCAGGTATCAAAAGAATCCCTGTTCAAACTTTGCTCAACTTCTTACAAAGAATCTTTTGCTCTCATAAGAGAGACCAATGTGCATCTATAAGGCAAAGACAATGAGTTTGAAAGAAAATGTACATAAATGAAATGTGATTTAGAAAGAAAACTTGCTGTAAAATCTAAAGAAATTTCTAAATTAACAAATAATGCTATTGAAACCCAAGCACAAATTAAAATCATGATAGAAGACCTAGGAAATGTCAGAAAGGAGCTTGCTGACACCAAGGTTGATTGTGAAAATTGGGTTGAGTCATGTATAGGTTACCAAATGCTGCTTAACAAACAAAATGCATCAAATGTTAAGTTTGGCATAGGGTACAACCATACTGAAATACCAACTGATTTTACTTCCAAAACTGCTGATGATGAGAGTAGAATAGTTCAAAATCAAACTTCTGATATAAAACAATGCACATCTTTTCATCAGAACTTTCTCAAAATTGGAAAAGAAAGTTCTGCAGAAGTTAAAAATACTGATATTAAGTCATCAGCAATTTCATCTACATCAGAAGTTGAGAACCTGAAAACTACTGATGACCTAACTCAAGATTCTAGAACTGTCAGTAAATTGCGTTCCGCATCTTATGATGAATTTTAAAGGAAGGACAAATCAAAAGAATGTGAAATTTGTGGTCTGTTTAACCACAAAACAGAATTTTGTAGTTACAGAAAAGGAAATCAGTACAACAAGAAAATTTTACAACTGGTTGTGGGAAAACAAATCAAGCAATATTTTTAAGAAACCTTTTATCCTAACAAACAACAACCAAGTAACACCTTTTCTCAGAAAAAAGACTAAATCTCAACAAAAGCCTTTTTCTCAAAATTCTTCCTTAGTAGTTAGACCTGAATCATCACCAGCTTCACAAACTGCTGAGATTAAAGATTTTTTGAATATGGTAAAACTACTGATGACCAAAGTTGATGGTGGTCCTCAAAAGGATTTTACCATTGTTCTAAAAGAAAAATCCATCGCCAAAAAATACATGGATTTCTAAAAATGGTCCAAAGCAAACTGTTCCTGTTCTTAAAAGCAAACCCAAAGCCAAATTGGCTTGGGTTCTTAAATCTAACTAATTTACTATGCGGTGCAGAGGGTCTCCAGAGGTTTGAATAGAATTTGGTATGTTGACAGTGGAGGCTTAATGCACATGACAGGATGCAGATACCTGATAAGCAATTTTATCAGTCAAAGAGAAGGATCTGTGTCCTTTGGGAACAATGCCAAGGGATATGTGCTAGGACATGGCAATGTATTCGCTGGTAAAATACAGTTTGACAAGGTCAATCTGGTTGAAAACTTGGAATACAACTTGCTGAGTGTCTCTCAAATGTGTGACAATGGATATTTTTCCTTTTTCACCAAAGCAACATGCACGATCATATCACCAGGAGGCCAAAAGTTGATAGAGAAGATTATTGAAGATCATACTATGCCGATAGCCAAAAGATGTGGCAATGTTTAAGCAGTGGACATTGAGAAAGAAAAAGTACTAAACAACACTGCCTGCTTCTTCTCAAAAGCATCAACTTCTGAAACTGATCTCTGGCAAAGGAGACTTGGCCATGTGAACTTTAAAACCATAAATAAAGTCACTAAAATGGGATTCGTCAGAGGTCTACCTTTAAAGGAATACCAGTGTAAAGAACACTGTGTTTCTTGTCTTAAAGGTAAACAGCATAAGTCCTCTTATAAGTCTATTGGAGAATAAAAAACAACTGCATGTCTTCAACTACTCCATATGGACTTATTTGGACCAGTCAAGATCATGAGCCTTGGTCAGAAGAAATACTACTTGGTCATCATTGATGACTACTCAAGATTCACATGGGTTTTCTTCTTATATTCGAAGGATGAGGCAGCTGACATCATCAAGTTCTTCATTCTACAAGTAGAGAAACAATACTCTCTCCCTGTCAAAGTCATCAGGAACAAAACTCTGGATGAATTCTGTTTGTCTAAAGGAATTGTTAGACAATTCAGCATTCCCAGAACTCCTGAACAAAATGGTGTGGTAGAAAGGAAGAATAGAACTTTAATTGAAGCAACAAGAACTATGTTAGCTGATTCAGGCATACCATTGTATTTTTGGGCTGAAGCAGTCGACACTGCCTGCTATGTTCAAAATAGGGTCCTTGTCAATAAAAGACATTCCAAAACGGCCTATGAAGTTCTACATGGCATCAAGCCCCTTATCTCCTTTCTTAAGGCTTTTGGATGTCAATATTTCATTCTAAACATCAAAGAATCTATTTCAAAGTTTGCTGCAAAAGTTGATTAAGGTTATTTTCTTGGTTACTCTTCCACTAGAAAAGCCTATAAGGTATTTAACTCCAGAACCAAGATAGTTGAAGAAACACTGAATGTCAATTTTGATGAGTCAAAACACACTCTCATTCTAGCACATCCTGCTGAACTCTTTGACCTTGAAAGTTTTAATTTAGGACCTGAAAAGACTGTTACTTCATCTAAAACCACTTATTATGGTGATCAAGGGTTTTCTGATAATGGTCCTCCATTATGGACACCAAATACAGTCAATAAATCAACTTTTAAACCATCAGAAGTTTTACAAACTTCTACTTCAACAACTGCTGATGAATAAATTCAAACTACTGATTCAGCTCCACATACTCCTGAACCACAACACTCAGCTAAACCAGATATTATCAACCTCAGTGGTTTATTTGAAGAAGTTCAAGAGCCATCTCCAGTCACAGGGTTACAACAACTGATTGAACACAAGGATCATCCATTGGATCAAATCATGGGTGACATTGCATCAGGGGTACTCACAAGAAACCAGCTCTCCAACTTTTTCTTCTTCTCAGCATTTATCTCTCAGTTGGAACCAAAGAAATACCAAGAAGACCTCAACTATAACAATTGGGTTCAAGCTATGCAATAAGAGTTGCTCCAATTCAAGAAGCAACAGGTCTGGGAAATCTGTCTCTTACCACCAAACAAGGTACCAATTGGCACAAGATGGGTTTTTAGAAATAAACAAGATGAAGCTGGTATGATTATCAAGAACAAGGCAAGACTGGTGGTACAGGGTTATTCACAAGAAAAAGGAATTGATTATGATGAATCCTTTGCTCCAGTTGCAAGACTTGAAGCCATCAGGTTATTTTTGGCCTATGCAATTTCCAACAAAATTAAAGTTTATCAAATTGATGTCAATAGTGCATTTTTATATCGAAAAATAAAAGAGGAAGTGTATGTTTGTCAGCCCCATGGGTTTGAGGATCCTATACATCCTGATTGGGTGTACAAACTTGACAAGGCTCTATGGGCTAAAACAAGCTCCAAGAGCTTGGTATGAAACACTGTCCACCTTTTTACTCAAAAATCACTTCACAAGAGGCTCCATTGATAAAACACTGTTTATAAAGCATGTTGGAAATCATGTCTTACTTGTTCAAATTTATGTTGATGACATCATTTTCGGTTCAACCAACACTAAATTGTGTGATGAATTTAAGAAACTCATGCAATCAAAATTTGAGATGAGTACAATGGGAGAACTGTAGTACTTTTTAGGACTGCAGATCAAGCAACAACCAAATGGAACTTTTATACATCAATAAAAACATGTTAAAGAATTATTGAACAAATTTTCTTTACAAGACAGTAAATCATGTTCCACTCCCATGACACTATCCATACAAGTTGAACCAGATGATCAAGGAAAACAAGTTGATCAAACCATATATAGATGTATGATAGGTTCCCTTTTGTATCTAACTGCTTCTAGACCAGATGTTATGTTTTCAACTTCTGTCTGTGCTAGATATCAATCTGCACCAAGGGAATCACACCTAACTGCCGTCAAAAGAATTTTCAGATATCTGAAAGGAACTCCTACATTAGGAATTTGGTATCCTGCTTCAAGCAATACCAAGCTAACAGCTTTTCAGATAGTGACTATGCAGGGTGCAAAATGTCAAGAAAATCAACATCTGGTGATTGTCAATACTTAGGAAACTGTCTGGTGTCCTGGAGGTCAAAGAAACAACCATCTGTGGCAACTTCAACAGCTGAAGCTAAATACATTGCTGCTCCAAGCTGTACATCACAGATTCAATGGCTCCAATATCAACTTCTTGATTATGGAATCAAAGAAACCAAGACTCCACTCTTAATAGACAGTAAATCTGCCATTAGCATCATTCAAAGCCCTGTTCAATTTTCAAAGACAAAACATATAGAAATCAGGTATCATTTTATCAGGGATTGCTATAAAAAAGGCAAAATTGAGGTAAAACATGTGACAACAACTAATCAAATTGTTGATATTTTCACAAAGCCTCTTGATGCCACAACATTTCAGAGGTTAGTATCCATTCTTGGAATGCTAAATTTTGAGTAAACTCTGTAAGTGTTTTCATTTTTCTGTACATATTTTACTTTCACTTACCTGTTTACTAATTCTGTCCCAAACCTCTATTGATCTACAAAAAGAGAGAAAAACTAGTGATGTACAAAAACATTTGTATGGGAAAATTTCTTAAAAGAAAAATCTGCTGATAATAATAAAATCATCAAATATTGATTTCGGGGGTATTTTTCAAGAAAATCTTCTCAGTAGTTAAAACTACTGAAGAACAAAAAAGGAAACTCCAGATGAACAATTATTCATCAGAGGTTTTAGACAAAAAGGACAAATGAGTCTTTTCCTATTTTTCAGAAGTTTGACCTAAAATGATTATTAAACTTCTCAAACCCCTCTTTTCATTATTATCGTTTCAAAAACAAAACTTCCCTCTCTCAAAACCCTCTCTGAAACCTTCAACTATTCAATCAACACACAATGCTCTAGTTCTTAAACAGGGACATAATCAAAGAGGCTACTTCGAAAAAGATGAAGCCTGGTCCCAATATGATGAAATCATTGATTTGATCGTAAAATCTCAATATTACACGGCGTTCACCATTAACCCATCAATCCATACTAACACTCTCAATGAGTTTTGGACAAATGCTGAGACTGTTACCGAAGATTGTAAAGTCATTTCCTTGAAGAGGAAGATCAAAGGGAAAGAAATTACAATCACACCGCAAACCATGGGAAACAGACTAGGTCTTGATGATGCTGAAGCACATGATCAAATTCCCAGTGGAACAATCCAATAAACCATAATAGAGTGTGGTTACCAAGGTACATTATCACATGCTACCATTTATAAGAAATATTTTGATGCAAAATATAAACTTTTGTTTTACTACATTATCATGTGTTTAAGTCCAAAAACTGGATCGTCTGATTGGATGTCCTCAACCTTACAACCAATTTTTCATTCCATTGTTAATGAAACTAAATATATGGCATCTTCATACTTTTTCAATGAGTTGGTGTTGCATCACCAAAATGAGAAAGAGAAATTTTTGTTGTATCCAAGGTTCGTCATGCAATGTATTATTAAAGAACTTGGACAAGAGGTGCTTGTGGGTAAAACAACAATTTTAAACGCTTTATCCTCACAAGCATACTCTAGGCATAACAAACCGGCACTTCTGCCAGAGGATGACCAAGGGGAACATTTCACAGTCCCTAAGGAACCAACATCCTAAAAACCCATTCCCAAAAAGCCTAAAAAAACTAAACAACAAAAATCCAAACCCTTCAACCCAAAAGGAAAAGCAATTCAGGAAGTTGAGATACCTGAAGCTGCTGATGTGCAATCTGCACTTTTAAAATATATGACTGAAACTTCCTCTCAGTCTCATCCATCTCAAACAATCCCAAGATCACCAATATCCATTCTGTTTTCTAGAAAGAAACTCAAAAAGACAAAAACTATTGACCCTTCTTTCAAAACAACTGATACAACTGTACAAACCCCAACTGCTGATCACGTAACTGCTGAACAAGAAACATCACCGGCAGTTGAGAAAGCTAATATTCTCTCTGAGCTGAAACAACACACTCCATCTGAAAATGTTAATTCCCAATCACCACATAATATAGGGGATGAAAACACATAAATGGACATTGATGCGAATGTGATCAGCTCTAACCAAAGAGATAAGGAGGAACCAAGGACTCTAAGCCCAAACTTAGAATCCTTTGGTATATTTGAGGCTGCTACTACTCCTATACCATCTAGTGATGGATTTGAGGACAGTAGTACCATAGCTAAGACCTCAAATGTGGCAACTATTGATGAAGACTTTGTGCCTGAAGTAGGAAAACCTTAGTACCAAGAAAAAGAGGTTCATGAGACAACTAGGTTGGGCCTAGCTCATGATACAACTGACAATGTTCCCATTGAGGACTGTGTCAGTGATTCAGATGATTTCGTTAATTTGGATAATGGATCAAAATATCCACAAAAAGAATTGACGGCTGACTGTGAAGGTCTTGATTCTAATGTATTTGTACTTAAGGAGGCAGTCATAGAAGAACAGGTTAAAGACCACTTAAACCCCAATTCCCCAAAAGTGGCTTCCCCAGTTCACACTGAGGATCACCCCAAAACACACCCTCCACAATCACAAAAGCCTACCCAATTCTCTAGGTCCTCAAGCATATATTTAAACCAACTATGCAGCCCAAATGGTCCCCCATACTAGATGGTACACCAGCTTATTTCTGCTCATCTCCAAACCTTTATGACTGCTATGGAGTTAAAGAACAAAACTCAATTGGAGATGATAAACAATGTTATTGATCACAAGCTTGGTGAATTGTCAAGAAAGATGGAAGACAACAGAAGACAATTAGCCTATCTATCTGGTGTAACACCTCCACCTCCTTGGTTTCCAGAAGTGGATGAAGCCAAAAAGGGGGAGAAGTCAAAGGAACCTGAAACTGTGTCCCTTGAAGCTTCAAAAAGAGCTAGAGAAGCACAAAATCTCAAGGAATCTCAAAAGCTAACTGCCAAGATAAGACAAGAAAAAGCACTGAAAGAAAGAGAAGAATGGTATGAGAAACAAGAGAGAATCCTTAGAGAAAAAGCTGAAAAGTCTACCCAAGGCATTAGTGAAGAAGCTGCTAAAGAGAAGACCAAAAGTACTGAAGACAATCCTTTAGTAGTTGATGCTCAGTTCAACACTTCAGTAGTTGACATTTCCTGCACTGAACCAAAACAGTCTTCTGAAGCAACAGAAACAAATCCAACTGAAATTCCAAAGCCTGTTCCCACTTCTCCTATACTAATAATAGAAGAACAAATAGAAGAAGACTTAAGAAAAGCAAAGAGAAAGGCAATGGAAGATGAGATATGGAACAACTTAGAAGCAAGGGATGAATTGAGCCTTGAAGACAAGTTAAAAATCCAAGAAAAGAAGTTAAGTGAGTTAGAAGAACAAGAAAGACTTGCTGAGCAAAAACTCCTTGATGCGGTAGAAGATAAAAGACAACAGCTGATGAACTATATCAGCAAACACAGCAAGACAAGGAAAGACTCACTTAAGGGACTCTCAACTGAAGAACTCACAAATCAGGCACTACTTGTATCAGACAGGCTAGCCAAAGAAAAAGAAAGAAAGTTGAAAAGAGCCCAAATCATTCAAGAGTTGGTAGAGAACAATTATGGTTCAAAACAACAAGTTTGCAAGTGGAAAGAAGATGTACTTTATGACACTTAGGAAAAGTTCAAGGCTGCAAGACTTGCAAATCCGGAGAAATTCAAACGAATACAGCTTGCTACCAATAAAAAGATAGAGGAACATACAAAAACAACTTCAAGATGTTTCTAATTGAGAAGAACACCATTGTTGAAGATGATTTCACTATTGATGAAAAGCCTCTGATAACACAAGATAGGGATCCTGCAACATTTTCATATCAACTGAAACAGACCATCAAAGAACAAAAACAGACTAAGGCAATCACTGAACATCACTAGTTGAAAGAAGAAGGAGATCCAATCTGATCAATACTGATAAAGAAAACCACTAACATTAGATCTATCTTCAAACCTACAAAATGTACCATACAAAGACAACTTCTTCAATTCCAAATCTCCAATATTAAAATGGTACTTCACCCACAAGTCCAGTTCCGTGGCTCTAGAAAGAAAAGACTGCTCAATGAAAATCCTTCATGATAAAACTGAATTGAAAAAATTATCTGATGAAAGATCTTCTAACCATTTAGAATATATTACCAGGAAGCGGACTACTTTCAGAACCAGAGGTCAGAGAGCTCAAATATCAAATGATCAAAGAAATTTGGAGAGTTCTTAACTCAAGTAAGAGATGATCTTATAAATAAAGATAGACAGAGGTTTTGGCTTCATCAATCCAGCGGGATATTGTAGGGTCAAAGAGGATTGACAAGCTAGTATAAACCTTAGTCTTATATCCTCTTAACATTCTGTGAAACTGCTGAAGTAAATGATTACCAAAGTCCTGAAGAGTAAAAGAATTAAAAGTTCTGAAGATAAACCATATAAAGATCTGAAGAGCAACTGCTGAAGACAAACTCTTGATAATCACTCATCAGAAGTTTGTCACTCATCAGCACTTTGATCAGAATCTTCTAACCGCCCTTAATCTCAGCAGTTTAGTATTATATTAGTTTTCTTAAAGTCTTTGTTAAAGTTTTAATACTACAGCCTGTTGTAGTATTATCTTACATTATTATAATCTTTTGGTAACTTAGTTTGTATGTAATCGTCCGTCTATAAATAGTGGGGTTAATCCCACTATTTTAGACATTCATCTAAGACTTGAACACTTCCTTCAAATTACTTTGTAGTTAACCATTTCAATATATATATATATATATATATATATATATATATATATATATATATATATATATCTGAGAATCATTCTGCATTAATATTCATTTACTGTTATTGATTCTCTTCAATACTACTTAGTTCATTGATTGAGGGGGAGTAATAACTCCTGTTATAAAGTGATACTTTAACTTGAACACTTTACTTATTTCGCTGTGCAAACTGCTTTGATAAACTTACAACACATAAGTGTTCATGAATAAGAGCTGTTAAATAGAGAAACTGATCCAACAATTCACGTCATTATAGTATCATGTAACGATGTCTAGCTAGCATTAGGTATAGATCTAAGGATTGTTGGGTCTGGTTTACAAATGTTACAAATTTTTACAAACTTTATCTCTGTGACTCATTGGCACTGTATGTGTTGATTAACATTGCATGTTTTCTCAGGTCGCTAATGTAGCAGGGAAGTCTAGGTGCAATGGGTTCTCACTGCGTCTCATCTCATCTCATCATGCATATTTTGAACTATGTTTGGTTTAAACTACTTACTTTTGGTTTTTGTCCTATAAAACTTTAACTTGCTTCCGCTGTGGTCTTGGTTTATGCAAACTTTTATACTGCGTGGTCGGTTTTGTTACGTTATTTTCATATCATATAGTTGTCGTTTATTATGACCGTTGACTTGGTTTCTGCTATGTCACGCGCCTCGCGGTAAAATCCCGCAAGTGAAATTTGAGGGTGTAACAGTAGTGGTTAGCTGGGAGTGACAGTAGCCAACAAGTAATAGTTGGGGTTATTAAAATCTAATAACCCTAAATACTCATTACTAGCTACCTAATATCCCATTTATTCAACTCATCCTTCTTGTAGTAAATGATTCTAAAAAATGTCATGTGTAACTTTGTGGTATTCATTGCCTATTTAGCCATTTAAGCTACACACGTATCTTTTGACCCAATTCTAATAAAAACCCTAATTGTCACTTTGTTCCACCTTAGACTTAAAAAATTATCTTCTCACTGTTGACAGCTGCATCTTTTGTTAGGGATTGATTCGCTGATCTTTGAATCTCCATCCGGTTCCTTTGAATTTCTTATCTGTATCGGTTAGTTTCTCACCAATTAGTTGATTTTAATCCTTTTTTTTTTCCTACCAAGTTGGACGGTTTTCATCTTTTTCATTCCTTAATTATTGAGGGACATTCGTCACTTTTTATAATATTTTCTTTGAAATTTTTATAATTTGTGTAACCCTTGATATGCACTAACACTAAAATAACACCGGTTAGTTGTGAGGATTTTTCTTAAAGAAAATACGTTTTTTTATTAAGTTACATCTTTAGTCTAGGTAAATTATAATATCTTAGTTTATAAAAATTGTTTATTTTAATGGAATGTTAAACTTATTTAACACCAGTATCAAAGTTTACCTTTCCCTTAGAGTATATTTTTTTTTAGGAAACTTTTGGTGCAAGGCCCCAAACCTGGGAACCTTGCCAGTTGGCACATTGCAATCAAACATAATTCTTAAACGAATTTGAAATCATTAAGCAGCAGAAACGTCAAAGTAAATTAAGGTCGCTAGGATGCCAGTTTGCTTGAGTCGGGTAGCCTTCCGATCCATGCGATATGTGACATCCGTCACCTTTCATTTTATCTTTTGTCCGATTTTAGTCCCTCTCATTTCATGAATTTACATCTACTCGAATCGTTGTCATAATTGAGGAATTTTCTTTTCTTTTATAATAATAATAAATAATAATAATGATAAAAAAATGTTTTAGACATTATACTAAATAAACCAACTATTCTAACCCATTAACACAACCCAACTAAATCCACCCATAACCCAACATAAGGCTGAGCCTACCAGCAGATCCGGCCCAAACCTCCTGGCCCAAACCTCCTGGCCCATTTCTTCACTGCTAAAAAAAAAAAATGTTTGTCTGGACCGGGAATCGAACCCGCGTCCAGACCGGCTCGCAACCTTAAACCACCACAATCAAACCACTAAGCCACGAGACCCTTATTGGACATCTATGGAGTTCAAAACCCTTTATACACTATAAGACCTCATCCCCTTAACTATGTTTGGCAATCTTAAAGGAAATTGATTATCTGTTAATAAATCAACACAATCAGCCATAAATCCAGCAATTATAATCGTCCTAATCATTCCATAATCGGGTAATTTAGACGCGTGTTTGACCATTCCAGGTCAAACAATCGAAATCTTCCAAATATACATCTCCATTATAAATTAAACACCTCTCTTTGTTTTGAATGTACCGAAAATTCTATCCCTACCTTCAAATCTCTCTTTCGTTCACCCTGGATCACGAATTGATAGAAGTTTGACTTTTTGGTTGACTTGCGAATAGGAAGCAATTCGATTGGTATGTTCTAATTCATTGTCTCTATGTGTATATCGGCCTAATCCCGATAATAACCCTATAAATAATTGGGTTATAATCACGTATTGTTTGATTAGGGAAACTAGGGTTCTTAAGGTTTAAATAGGGAAGATGACTCGCGTGCATTATAAGTTAAATACATTTCGAAACTAAACAAATCACCAAATCTGATATACATCAGATGGTTTCAAGGTGTGTGTTAAAACTTGGGGACGGGTCTGACTTGGGTTCGATCGCCACAAAAACCCACTTCTTTTTTTTTGAAACTTTTTCTTTTATATTTCATGTTCTATCTTTTAAATTAATTTTAAAATACCAAATCTACATTATAAATTCTACAAAATTTATCCTATGTTATATAAACAATAAACTTTGTCATACAATTTTTAGATTTCCAAAAATCATTTATTTAATATATATTATAAATATTACAAGTTTATTAATTTATAAATTGAAATTTTAATAAAAATATCTAAACAAGTCTATAAAATCCCAGAAAAATTATTCTAAACTTATAGATCAATAAATATTTCAGAAATAAATTTTTATTCCAAAAAATCGTTTATTTAATATTTTTGATTAATTTTTGTTATTTTAATCATATATAAATCATAATAAATTCATTTTTCACTATTTTTATACCAAAATTTTACATAAATTATTTTTGTTCATTTAGAACAGAAATATAAATTTTAAAAATTGAAATTTCATTAATTTTAATATTTTTAGATATAAAAATTATATTTTGACAAATAGGAATAAATAAACTAAATATTCAATTTTAGAGAAAATAATTTTATAAAAATTATTTTCATACTTAAAATCTTATAATATGACCATCCTTAATAAAAAATATACAAATAGTCTTTTATTTATTTAACTATTTTCCAAATTTCTTTTATTAAACAATTTACCTAATTAATAATTAATCAATTACTTATCCCCAAATTAGGAACTCTAGAAATACTTGTAGACTAGAAAGACTTAAACTTATTTATTGCCTTAAACATAGGGTGATACTTGGTAACGTTGGATCACACTTATTCTATTCCACAAGACTTAACACTTTGCTAAGGTGAGTATTACTTATCCCCTTTTTCGTTTTTACACTTTTGGGGTGATTCATGCACAAGTATACAAAACTTTCACATTCATTTACACATACATTGTTCTTCATTTACAATTCATATACGTGTCTTGTTTATCCTTGTGCTTTATGTTTGAATATGAATGTAGCTTACGTACAAAATCATACATCTAGACATAACTTATGTTATGGTGCTCTTTACATATAGACGTTACTTATGTTACGGTGCTCATTTAGACATAACTTATGTTATAGTGCTCTTTTAGACTTGACACGTGTTAGGGTGCTCATTATCAACTTTACCTTACCAACTTTACATTTGATCTTGTCTTGTTTGGTTACTTATGTGTTACATAATGCCTTGGTGATGCTAGACATATGAATTGTACTGCTTTTCAAACTTTATACTATATGTACAAATCTAGGTAATATTCACCAACATCATATGTTGACAAAATTTATTTTCGTGCATGTTTCAGGATAAGCTGCTTGACGCTTCACATAGAACTTTGGACTTAGCTTAAATAAATCAACTATCTCTAGTTTTTTTTGTTGTCGTGTATTTATTTTCACATGTTGTAAAACAATATTCAATAATCAAATATTTACATTCTAGTACCATGAGCTTTTGGACAATCGTCACTACGTGACACCTCGATGATTCCGCCATCGGTTGGGGTGTTACAGATTGGTATCAGAGCCATGGTTATAGGGAACTAGGTTATTAGATAAAATGGCCTAGACTATAACCGAACTTCAACATTCATGCATAATATTCCATAGATTTCCATTTCCTTCTACCTTCCTTCCTCTATCTTTCCCTTCTTCTCTCTCTCCATCCTTCTCATCTTTCATCATGGTGCATAGAGATGGTGTCCTAAAGGGAGTGGAAAGTTTACATCATCATGGAACGGGAGCAGTACCTTTCATGAAGACACCCTTAGGCATAATGCCTACTCTTATTTTGCTCCTTCAAAGTTGTTAAGCTCTAACGAGTGTGATGGAACACGTGCAATCTGGAAGGGTGGATGCCTGTACACTGGGTTTTCTGGCATAGGCAAGCATAGCGCATAAATCCAATAACGGACCTGTTATGCTTACCTGGGGATTCCTGGAGTGAGTGTCCACTTATAAGCTAAAGCATGTCTTCTTTGATCACCATTGGGTACAATTCCTTTGAAAAGTCAACGTTCTTGTTGAACTTTACAGCTAGACAAGGGCACTCCAAGCATTTTATGCAAGTTTTCAATAATACTCTCTCGTTTCATATACAATATTTTGTATTTCATGATTTTCATATATTGCTTACAAGTCCATACTTTCATAATCATCTGTACTGTTATACACATACATTTTCTAATCTCATGATTATTCATTGACTGCCTCATAGATGTCTGCTCGCCGCATGCTCCGTGATGCTAGCCAACGCATTGTTCGTGCTTCTGGACAACGTTCTGAACGTCGCCTCGCATCTCTAGTCGCTCAGGAAATTGCTGCAGTGATCCCAAATCTTGTCAGTGAGTTAACCCAGAATAGTAACAATACCAACACAAGCACGACTCAATTTCGGTGCACTTTCAAACACTTTAACTCTTGCAACCCCACAAAATTTACTGGTGTGGAGGGTGCTACTGGCCTTCTCCAGTGGTTCGAAAGCATGGAGAACACCTTTGTGAACAGCGAGTGTCCTAACGAACTCCGCGTTCGCTATGCGACCAGTGTCCTTCAAAAAGAGACATTAACTTGGTGGAACGGCGAAAAACGAAACCGGGGCACCGAAGTTGCTTTAACACTGACTTGGGAGGAAGTTAAAGAGTTGATGATTGCAAAGTTTTGCCCTAGAAATGAAATCTAAAAGTTATAGGATGAATTTTATGAGCTGAAACAAGACAGTGGAGAAAACCTATTGTATACTACCAGATATCATGAACTCAGCCTACTTGTTCCTCATATGGTTACCCCGCTATCCCGAGCAATTGAGAAGTATATTGAGGGTTTACCTGATCTAATTCAAGATACTGTCACTGGTAGCAAGCCCGCTACGGTAGAAGAAGCCATCCAGCTTGCAGCCACTTTAACAGACAAACACGTAAAGAAAGGAAACCTGGTTAGAAAGGGCACCAAGACGTCTGCTGAGAAAACCACCCATGTCGTTGAACCATCTAAGACTGTTTTAGCAAAGGCCGCCACTACTACTTCGAACTCTAAGAAAAAAATGGGCAATAATCAGAACCATGCTGTTGTGACTCAACCTATCAAGAAAGCCTACACGGGAGTCCATCCTCAATGCAACACATGCAAGTATCATCACCCTGCAAATCTTCCATGTCGTCAATGCACTAGATGTGGAAGGTTTGGACACTTTGCCACTACTTGTCATGTAATGGTTAGGACACAAGATAATCATCAAACAGCTGCCCAGGAACCACTGCCGATTACTAACGGCTGGGCAAGTTATAATTGTGGAGACCCTAACCACATGCGGCATCGATGCCTTGAATTGAATAATGTAAACCAGGTGGCACATGGACAAGCTTTCAACGAAGCAACTGGTCAGGATGACGTTAACCCCACTGGCTAAGCCATGGATGGAATCTTCTTAAGACTCGAGAAATCCAATACTTGTGTTTTCATTTTCTTGATCCTGTTATCATTTTGTACCCAATTGTGTCGTACTCATAAGCATATAACATCTAGAAATTTCCTTGCATACTATTATGTACGAACGCAAGTTGGAAATTTATCATATTTGGTTTCGTTTATTTTAATCGTAGAAATTTAGGACTCTACCTTACATTTTATTGAAACCTTTGGACTTGATTTCCATGAAAATCAAACCATTAAAAAACTTGATACTTGATCCTACATAACTTTTCTAAAAACATAATTGTTTGTTATATGAAACTTGATTTTTCTTAATTTGACTTTCTTTGAACATTTAATTATTTATGATACTCGTAATCATGGCTGGTCAAATATGAACTATTTTCTATAGTCAACTAAGAGCACACTTATACTTAATGGTTGTCGTAATTTCAAACTTGCTTGCATGTATGTATTATCAAATTGCATGTCGATCTATGAAAAACAATTACTACATTTATCCACTCAACACAGACAAACATCACTTAAAGGGCCCCCCCGGGTGGGTGGTAGCCTATACTTAAATTTTTGTTATGCTTGCAAGTTGTTGCAAACCAATGTAATTGACCTCATTATTACCTAGCCTCATTGCGTTGATAGCGTCTCATTGTTACCCAACGTGTTTGTTGTGTTATCTTTTTGTGAAACTTATTTGCTTTAAGGTGTTGTTAGATTAGGTTCATAGAAGGACATAAAACCCTAATGTAAGGTAAATTGATGATTCCGGTCCGGAACGTAATCATGAATTTACAGGTACGTTAAGGTGGTGTGAAATTCTATTAGGATTTTTGGTAGGCATCCAGTACGTTTTCAATGTATCAAAGGTGTGGTAGGTTAGCTGCGGTACACCCTATATATAAACACTAATGATGCATTAAAAGTGAGACTGGGAGTCGAACCAGGAACAAACTCTAGTTACTTGGTAGTTCATTTAGTCTTTCTATAGTCAATCAACTCATGCATTTATTTTAGGATTCCTAAAACTTGAAGTTTAGTGTTTTACTAGATTCTTATTCTCCTTGTTATTCGAGATGAACCTAATCCAATCCTTAACTCACACCTATCAAACCTCTTATCCAAATCATTCGAAACAGTTTGCTCTGTTACCTATAAATTCACATCGTGCCTTAACTCAAATTTTCCAAACCACGGTTATTTTAATTTCTACCCAAACATCCGAAACCTTATGTTTCTAATAACTTCTGGACGAAGTTTCTAAAAGTAGGGGATGCTGTGACATCCGTCACCTTTCATTTTATCTTTTGTCCGATTTTAGCCCCTCTCATTTCATGAATTTACATCTACTCGAATCGTTGTCATAATTGAGGAATTTTCTTTTCTTTTATAATAATAATAAATAATAATAATAATAATAATAATAATGATAAATTTTTTTTTAGACATCATACTAAATAAACCAACTATTCTAACCCATTAACACAACCCAACTAAATCCACCCATAACCCAACATAAGGCTGAGCCCACCAGCAGATCCGGCCCAAACCTCCTGGCCCATTTCTTCACTGCTAAAAAAAAAATGTTTGTCTGGACCGGGAATCGAACCCGTGTCCAGACCGGCTCGCAACCTTAAACCACCACCATCAAACCACTAAGCCACGAGACCCTTATTTGACATCTATGGAGTTCAGAACCCTTTATACACTATAAGACCTCATCCCCTTGCTTTCTTTTTCTTCTCCACTCTGGTCGCATATATGTACTGATTTTTTTTATTTTCTTTCTTTCTTTTTGACTTAACTATGTTTGGCAATCTTAGAGGAAAATGATTAATAGTATATAAATCAACATAATCAGCCATAAATCCAGCAATTATAATCGTCCTAATCATTCCTTAATCGGGTAATTTAGACGCATGTTTGACCATTCCAGGTCAAACAATCGAAATCTTCCAAATATACATCTCCATTATAAATTAAACACCTCTCTTTGTTCTGAATGTACCGAAAATTCTATCCCTACCTTCAAATCTCTCTTTCGTTCACCCTGGATCACGAATTTATAGAAGTTTGACTTTTTGGTTGACTTGCGAATAGGAAGCAATTCGATTGGTTTGTTCTAATTCATTGTATCTATGTGTATATCGGCCTAATCCCGATAATAACCCTATAAATAATTGGGTAATAATCATGTATTGTTTGATTAGGGAAACTAGGGTTCTTAAGGTTTAAATGGGGAAGATGACTCGCGTGCATTATAAGTTAAATACATTTCGAAACTAAACAAATCACCAAATCTGATATAGATTAGATGGTTTCAAGGAGTGTGTTAAAACTTGGGGACGGGTCTGACTTGGGTTCGATCCCTACAAAAAACCCACTTCTTTTTTTTGAATCTTTATCTTTTATATTTCATGTTCTATATTTTAAATTAATTTTAAAATACCAAATCTACATTATAAATTCTACAAAATTTATCCTATGTTATATAAACAATAAACTTTGTCATACAATTTTTAGATTTCCAAAAATCATTTATTTAATATATATTATTAATATTACAAGTTTATTCATTTATAAATTGAAAATTTTATAAAAATATCTAAACAAGGCTATAAAATCCTAGAAAAATTATTCTAAACTTATAGATCAATAAATATTTCAGAAATAAATTTTTAATCCAAAAAATCGTTTATTTAATATTTTTGATTAATTTTTGTTATTTTAATCATATATAAATCATAATAAATTCATTTTTCACTATTTTTATACCAAAATTTTACATAAATTATTTTTGTTCATTTAGAACAGAAATAGATATTTTAAATTTAAGTTTCATTAATTTTAATATTTTTAAATATAAAAATTATATTTTGACAAACAGTAATAAATATACTAAATATTCAATTTTTGAGAAAATCATTTTATAAAAATTATTTTCATACTTAAAATCTTATAATATGACCATCCTTAATAAAAAAAATATACAAATAGTCTTTTATTTATTTATCTATTTTCCAAATTTCTTTTATTAAACAATTTACCTAATTAATAATTAATCAATTACTTATCCCCAAATTAGGAACCCTAGAAATAATTGTAGACTAGAAAGACTTAAACTTATTTATTGCCTTAAACATAGGGTGATACTTGGTAACGTTAGATCACACTTATTCTATTCCACAAGACTTAACACTTTGCTAAGGTGAGTATTACTTATCCCCTTTTTCGTTTTTACACTTTTGGGGCGATTCATGCACAAGTATACAAAACTTGCACATTCATTTACACATACATTGTTCTTCATTTACAATTCATATACGTGTCTTGTTTATCCTTGTGCTTTATGTTTGAACATGAATGTAGCTTACGTACAAAATCATACATCTAGACATAACTTATGTTATGGTGCTCTTTACATATAGAAGTAACTTATGTTACGGTGCTCATTTATACATAAATTATGTTATGGTGCTCTTTTAGACTTGACACGTGTTAGGGTGCTCATTATCAACTTTACCTTACCAACTTTACATTTGATCTTGTCTTGTTTGGTTACTTATGTGTTACATAATGCCTTGGTGATGCTAGACACATGAATTGTACCGCTTTTCAAACTTATACTATATGTACAAATCTAGGTAATATTCACCAACATCATATGTTGACAAAATTTATTTTCGTGCATGTTTCAGGATAAGCTGCTTGACGCTTCACATAGAACTTTGGACTTAGCTTAAATAAATCAACTATCTCTATTTTTTTGTTGTCGTGTATTTATTTTCACATGTTGTAAAACAATATTCAATAATCAAATATTTACATTCTAGTACCATGAGCTTTTGGACAATCGTCACTACGTGACACCTCGATGATTCCGCCATCAGTTGGGGTGTTACACGATAACTCCCTATCAAGCATTAACTTTATTCTTACTTTATATTCATGCTAAAAAGTCAGCTACGTTGCGTGAATTCTAGTTATTAATAAGACAAGGACATAACATTAAATAGAAATTAAAATTTTCATCAAAGAACTTCTCATATAAAATAGTAATTTTATCGTCTCCATCAACTGCCAGGACTCGTCCAGTAAGCTCACACCGGTTTACATTAATACATCAATAGTCAATTCATCACTAAGTTTCCAATCATTCTTTAAATAATTAAATGAATATAACACTCATCATTTAGTATAAAACACATATCATCAACTAATCAGTAACCATATAATAACAATCAGTTTCCTTCATTCATAAATCATTTGGTTTTGCTTGCTTATCAACCCAAAAGGCTTAAAACTGTGAAATGGGCATCTAGAACTCACCTGGTTACGTTAAATTTTCTTTAGTAAGTTTTTTCACCCTAAACGGTCGTCAACTAATATGCATAAGGGTTACCACGTGAAACTCGTCACTTTTTTAACTAGTTACTATAGATTCACATTAGGTCACATGAAACAATGCATAACAGAGAGTCGCACAGTTTCGCATGATAGTGTGCATGACATTTGAGTCCCACAGTGTCACGTGTGCACTTGCCTAACTTTCGTTTGGACTTGGAAGAACTATAAACAGGATTGTCGCATACAATCACAGAGGGTCGCACACATATACAAATTCAACTCTTTGAGAGTGTCGCATGTGCCATGTGTAACCAATAATTGGAACACCTTCGGATCAGTACTATCTTCTCCAATGGACCTCGTCGAGGGTCGCATGACTTTTACCTAGTGCCACGTGATGAAGGTTTACTCGTTTCAATCCATTTCTAATCTAATGTCTATCAACATTTTACATTTAAATATTTTTTTAACTCCTGTGAAACATGGTTTACATCGTCAGTAACGTCTAAAAATCCAATCTTTTTGATAAAAAAACCTATCTTTAACCTAAAAACCACAAAATCCAAGATCTAAGAAGATTCTTACCCGATGTCTTCAATCTAAACAATGTTATGGTGATAACTGAATGATGTATAAGGGTTTCTGATCTTCAAACCTACAGTTTCTTGGACTCTGATTCCTGTTCTTCACATTGTCTTTCGAAGGTGAATGAATATGTTGGCAAAATGTGGTTAGTGTTCCATAACCCTCTTATGTACTCCTTTAATCGTGGGCTTTCCAACTTAATACAAATTGGGCTTAGGTCCATAATCAAAACCCCTCTTATTTAAATAAAATTTATTTTTTAATTATCCATATAGACTTGAAATTTTGGGGTGTTACAAGGTAAACCAATCTGAAACCATACCTATTTAAGTGAACCGGTCCAAACTGAAACCAGCTAACTGACTAGTACTTTGCTTAACTTTTTATCTCATGCACTTTTCATTTCAGCCACCGAAACGTTCTATCACACTCTACCTAATAGATATTAGACTACCGGTTATGGTTTCACATTTTTCACTGCCACATAAAAAACGTGTCTACCACATCATTGTCAAGTTGACATGAAGTCTTACTCGTTTTTTTACTATGGTGTATAAAGGTTTAACAAATTTTCCATATCCATGCTCCATTAAAAAATTATTTAACTAAAATAATACGAAGTAAAATTAATAAAAAAAGAAAGAATGTGATTGGTTGAAAAATGGCCCCACACACTTCTTCCCTCTTATGAGCATCCACGACGGTGGATTGTTCCAAAATTTCAGACATGTCACATCATTTCAAACCATAACTATTCCAAATTCACTTTTTCCTCCAACACTATACACTCCCAACCCCCACCTTATCAACTACTGTAATACCCCGAAACTTAATGTAATAGTTATAAATGTGAGAAATATAAAGTTTATATTTTATATATCGTCAAACGAGTAAGTAACGAGTAAGATGATTATTTGAATGTGTGAGATCCAGACAAGTGTTTAGTGTTGCAGGAGACTGTTTAGTAATAATAATAAAGTATATTTTATGTGAACCCTTTAATCAATTTTTAATCAAAATTAGGTCAAAACCTTGAGAAAATAAACTCGTCTCAACAGCATATTCGTAAGTTTATACATCGCCAGATTTTAAATGTTATAAGCAAAAAATGAGTAAAGCAGCTGAAATAAATTATAATATTACTAGAGGTGACATTGCGCTCTGCGGCGGGATAGACCATTTTGGATAAAATTTAACTGAAAATGTAGACGACATAGTAACAATAACACTAATGAAAAACCTAAACTAAAATATTATAAAAATAAAAAAAATGTTTTAGTCCAACGCAGTCAGTTCTAGGACTTTGGTTTATTTTTGGCTCATCTTGGTTTCTAGCCCGTGCTGATTTGGCCAAAGAACCCAAACTTGTCCAACCGGAACTGGTTTGAGAAAAAAAATGAGGTTATCTCTAGGCTAATTTAATGTAATAGACACATTTTGGGCGGGCCTTTTTTTTTCCTATTTTGTTGTTAAAGGAATTGAAATATAAGTTTCCTAAAACATCACTTCAGCATCCATTTAATCTCAACAATTTCATGTATTTGGAAGCACGAATAAAGAACTTGAACCGATATGAATATTCAGTAATAATTGGAACGAGTCCATTTCCTCACGTACCTTCAAATTGTATAACGTGCAAGGGTAACTTTTTATACAATGTTCCTAATAAGTAATACAATGCTTTTTAGGACCGTCAGTACAAAAGGAAGTATAATATAGTTGGATTTAGTCGACAAGTTATATTTTAAACATTTGATAAACAGTTAAATAACTTAAGATTATTACATATCATATTAAATATTGTTATTTTAATTCAAAGAATATTAATGCATTTGAAAAACTATTAAATAACTTACTCTTAAGGGAGGCTTGGGTTCAATTCTCACTAGCTATATTTGGAGGACATGGGTGGAGGGGAAATGAGGGATGACCCGGCCATTGGCTTGGGTTCGAGTCCTAATCCCGACCGGTTTTACCGATTATTTCACTGTCGTGCCTTCGGGCGGGTGAGTGGTCGGGTTTTCCAGGGAATTGGTGGCAATTGGTGGCCCGGGTACTCTCGAGTACCTGATTCGCCAAAATGGTGCCCGAGAGTGCTCGGAAATTAATTCGTTGGCCATTCAAAAAAAAAAAACTTACTCTTATTACATATAATTGATAATGTTATTTTAATTTAAAGAATATAATATTTTCAATTTTATATGTTGTGTCAACGGTATGATATTTAGAAATTGATAACGTTAAGTCTATTTATTTGCTCCTTAGTTATATATAACAACATAATACTATTACTCATTTTGCTTTTATATTTTTTTTAATTTATTTTGTTCTAAATATATATGTATTTCTACCTAATTTTTTATTTATATAAGTATAAAATTTATTATTGAGAAAATGTATTTTGTTCATTTAATTAGAAGTAGAAATTTATATTAAATAATGTATTAATGTGTATTAAGATTTGAGGTAAACTACAAAGATGTCATCCTATAATAAAGTTAAATTATCAGTTTGTCCATCTAGAATGCATTATATAGAAGTATAGATATAGATAATAATAATATCTATAAGTTACTATGAAAACAATTGAACACATCCCATATCGGAAGAATGAAAATTATGAATTGCAAATCCCACATCGAAGCTTTAGAAATTAGGAATTGTAGAGTCCCATATCGACAGACATAGGAAGTTACCTGCTCAAGCTTCCTCTATAAATAGGAACATATGGTTTTATTCAGAACATAAGTTTTATTGGAAACACTCTAGTGTAACAGAATGTCGAGCCTACGATACCTCATTGAGTATTGTTAATAGTCATTTTTGGAGTGCCAATAGGAGCATGAGCAGGGAGACTCTACATCAATGGGTCGTTGATAGTTTTAGGTATGTTCTTGTTAAAGTTATGTTTAGTTAATTATTTTTAGTATTATTATTTTTAGTAGGAGTAGTAGTTTAGTGTTATTATTTTAGGTATTAGTAGGGGTAGGTATTGGGTAGCCTAGCCTTAGTTAGGCATAGACTAATTACCCATGCTTAAACAAGGCATTAACTAACATTCAACCATGATAATAACTAGTTAGGCTTACCATTACCTAACTTAGGATTATGTAATCATGTTTGTTTATAAAACCGTGATAGTATATTTATCCTGTCTAAACTGGTAATAAATTATAATGTTGCAATATGCGTATATCTATGGGGGTATAAAGGATCATTGTATGCTTAAGTTACGAGAAGTTGAAATAGGGCCAGGGGTGTCCCATATGGAGTAACCATGCGCTTGGTAACAAAATTCATACCTATATGATGGCTGTGGTGACACTACACGTATGGGATAGCCAATACAGTAGTCATAACTCATATTGTGTATGCATAGCTGTCAATGTGAATTTGTAAAATGTATAGCATGAGCTCACCGGTATATAGCTGATGTCGTTTTGAGTATACTTATCTCAGGTGAACCGTGAGGACAGCTGTAGAACTCACTTGGTAGTATGGGAGATTAGAAGAAAGGAAGTTTAGTTAAGAATTTACAAATAAATAATGCTTTGTACTGAGATGCCAGGGGCGGATTTAGTATCATTCATATGGGTTAAAGGCAAACCCATTGGGTTTTTAATTTTTAGTAGAAATATATAGGAAAAATGAGCCATGAACCCATTGCAATATCATGTGGCTGGCTCAATGGTCAAGTCTCCCACCCCTTAAAGTCTAGGTCCCCTTTTCGAATCATGTTTTACGTGGTTTCCCCACTTTTCTTTTCCTTACCCATCCATAACTAGATCATGCCCTCCTCACCCCTCCCCCACGATATTCTTGTGAAAAAACAGGCATGTTGGCATTTGTCTTGTCTGAAATGGATAAAGAATTCCATTTGTTTTTCCGTTGCAAAAAATGGAATGTGTTGTTGAGGTGTCGTCGAGAGAATTATAATCATGTAATTTAATTTTCAAAGTGAGGTCAGAAGCCTTATAAATGGTCCCAGTATGTGTTGGTATCTAATATTAACATGTTGCTAGAAAATAATTTGTTTGATATGTAAATAGCAATCAAGTTTATAACTTTCTTGTAAAAAAAATTTTTGCTGATAAATGAGAAGAGGATAGTTGAAGTTATGCTAATGTTAAATTTAATTTTTAGGGGCGTAAAATGTAGCTAAAGTTCATGATAACTTACCAGAACAAAACATCAGAAATGCGGTAAACTTTATATAAAACAGTTAACCTCGAATTTCCAATGGGGCTGTGGTATGACCCATAGAATCCTCAACAACTCAGCTTACAAAAAATGGTTTGCCTCCAAGTTCACAGCTGCGGATTTCCATAACGAGCTTAAATGGTATTACACTAAATCGCAGCGTGGTAAAGCCCAACCTGACCTGACCCGACCCAAAAATTCTAAAGTCGAGTTGACCGAAATTCGAGCACTAAAAATGTGAACCCAGTGGAAAAAAATCCTGGATCCGCCACTGTCAGATGCTATAAGTTGTAATGGAAAGTTCAGTTTGCTTCCGTTGTAAGTTGTATCAATTGCACATGATCACCCGGGTTACAGGTGGGGTGTTACTACTTTTCCTTTTATTTAAATTATATCTAATTTATATAATCTAATTTTAATTTATTTAATTAATTAATAATATTTTTATTTTATATTAAAGAATATCTTTTTCAAAAATATTTTATTTATTATTTTTAAATAATCTTTTTTAAGAAACTAAAATGATAATAATATATTAAATAAAATAAAATGAATGATAAAAAATAGTTAAATTTCTCAAATGGCTTTTTTTTTTTCAAATGGTTACTGTTTCAACAGCTATTTTTCATAACCCTATAAATACAACTCACATTTGCACTTGTCACTTAATAATTCATTCTAAATACAAAACTAGTTTGAAGATATGGGTGGTGGTTATAATCCAAGTGAAGCAAATAGACCTTCAAACTTTAGGCGATATTCTTGTCGTCGTTCAAACTATCCTTCATTAAACCCTCCACCTGCAACAGTCTACCATCCACCTGCTATAGTCTACCCCCTACCTCAACCAGTCTATCATTTTCCATTTTCAAACCCTTCACTTGTGCACTTTTTTCCTTCTGCAGATGAGGATCCAACGAGGAGTTGAATTGGGTGTAAAACTACACCATATCTCACTATAATTTGATTGACTAAGAGAAATTGGGGAGACTCAAACAAACTTCAGCCCAAACCCTCAGATCAAAAATATCCATTCAACACAAGCCGTACATAGCTGGGCTGAAGGATAAGAAACCGACCCGCTGAGGATTGCATTGAAGAACCATACCCTCCATCTCCTTACTTTAGAGCCGATAATCGAAAAACTAGGTTGTTCAATCGTAAGAGTGATCGCAACGTGTCATCTCCAGAGACCAACCTAGATGAATGTGAGAGGATGTATTAGAGTATTTGTGTGTTTAATTAGGACTTTATATATTGTATTTAATCATGTGACACCCGGCAAACCTCGGTTAATACTTTTTATCAAACATATAAGTCTACCTTAGAAAAATGTTTATAAAACATACTTAACTGGGTTAGTTAATTCGGTTTACACACACTACGATCATGGGTTCGATGATTCGAGGAGTCACCAGGTAGCACACACAAGTCTCGTATCCCGTATGTTGGTGAAATAACGAAATAAAGTTAACTAGTTATAAATCGAATGCCTTATGATTATTTATAACTTACAAATACGTGTTTACATGAATTGATATTATAATAGGTGTTTTACGTGTTATCGGGTTTGTGACCGACACTAGATAAACCGAGCAAGAGGGTTAAACATGTATTGGAAGCACATATGTATAAGTGAACATAGCAATAATGAATTTATTATTGAACTTAGCAATAGCGAACTTATTAGCGAACTTAGCCTAAGATCGCCCACCAGACTAAGTTCGCTAGTCTAGCGGGTTTTAACTATAAATAGCACACTAAACTCATTTTTACCACTTTTGAAACCCTAATTCCCCTACTAACACCCCTATATGAATATTAACATCTGAAAACACATATTATCACGCGGACACTCCATTTTTTAGGATAAATAGCCTCTAAAATCATTACAAGTGAACATCCAAAGGTGTGTAACCCATCTAAAACCTTTTTTTTTTTTTACCAATTCTAATGATGATGTTTATAAAACCCCAATGTCCATATCTAATTTAAGTATGTTTTCCTCATTAAAAACCCTTCCTAATAATTTTCTAATTAGATCTAAACATTAAAAGTGAGTTTTCTCAAAGTATTGAACTTGGATGATAATGGGATGGTATTGGTGACCTAGAAATTGGGGTTTTTGTGTTATTCTTTGGTTGAATGATAATATGATGTTGTTTGGATGATTTGTGATTCGTTATAAACATGTTTAGGTGGTGTTTGGCTTGTGTATTAGTTTTGACCCATTTGGGAGATTATTATTAGATCTAGGGTTATTTATGCAAGTTGATTGATTATAATCTTAGAGAAACATGCTAGGATGATTACACAACATATTTGGTGACATAATAAACGTGGGAACATGTCTAATTGAGAAATGTGCCATTTATGGAAATAATTACATGCACATTAATGTGAAATCCTCATAATATGCCACTTTGGGAAAGTACGTGTTCTATGTATGAAATCGATCGATTGTCAAGTCAAAGTGATATACTAGAATAATAACACATTAGAAACAGGGTGTATGCTTTAAATCGGACATGTAGTGCATGAAAACGCAACTTAGACCGGATTTCGCTATAAGCGAAGATACCCTTACAAGCAAACATGGAGAACGAAGATAACTTATCTTCGCTTAGCACTCATCTTCACCCAACAATTATCTTCATGGAAAGCCTAAGTTCGTTAGTACTTATGTTTGTTGTTGGGTATCTTCGTTAAATGTCTATATTCGTTAAATGTCTGTCTTTGTTAAATGCCAATATTCGTTAATTGTCTATCTTTGTCAATGGCAGAATCGTTTCATTTCACATGGATTGCAAGATCGATTATCTTAAAACATTTTCATGATTAATAAACTTACATATGGGTCACCAACGGGATGTCAGGTCTTGTGTGGTTGTGTTAAACACCAAACACGTTTTCAAACGGACACAGTCATGGTCTCGACAACCATGGGCTAATTAACCAGCTGGTTATCGGTCAACACACTTATAAGCGTCTTATGATAGGTCGCCGGTAGTTGGGACTATCATCACACAAACGGTTTACTTTTATACTAAAGACGCACTCTAAGGTGAGTTTTAAGGCCCCACTTTTACATACTTTCTCATGGGGGAGAAACATGCTATGCACTTGTTTACTTAAAGATCATTTATTACTATTGCTATCATTTGTTTACTATGCTACTCATCTAAATCCTAAGGAAACCACTAATAAGGGTATATAGCGGGGAAATGTGGATAGATCTATTAGGCATGACAAACCCCACCCTGGTTAGTTGGAGGTTGGACGGGTGCATATTGTCTCAAACTACACAGGGTTAACTGGGGATAATGGTAATCCGAAGGGTACACATATTATAGGGTAACAACGTATTTAGCAATGGTTTCAATCGCAGTAGTAACATACTTAACGTCTAGCTAACGTTCGATAAAATAGTAAAATGGATTTGATCTTTCATATAAATGATACTTGTTTTTGAAAAACCTGTGAACTCACTAGCATTGTTATGTTGACACATTTTAGCATGTTTTCTTTGGTCGCTAAGGTAGCAGCACTGGTATAGGATGCACTGGAATCCACAACATCCATTATCTTTCATTTTGTCTGATTTGAACTTTTTAATTCTTTTGGAAAACTACTTTATTTTGAATTGGGTTTGTAAACTAAACTTCGCATCCACTAAACTTTTAATTTGCATGGTTGTGTTTACGTTATTTTTCTCATATATTTGTCGTTTATTGTAACCGTTGACTTGGATCCAAAATTGTCACGCGCCTCGCGGTAAAAACACGCAAGAAGAATTTGAGGGTGTGACAAATCATGTTTAAGTAGTGTTTTAATTAGGCTTGTATAACATGTAATTTAGATTTGTGTGATATTTTTATATAGGTATATGCAATATCTATACTATATTATAAAGGAGGAGGCATGGGTAAATATGTCCAAATTGTCTAAAATTAATATGGTATACCAAGGGTCCTTTACAAGTCTCTATTTTTTTTGTCATTTTCTTGCTTTTATGCCCTCATGTACTACCTTTAATACTAATGGAATATATCTCTTATGCACTCTTTGTACCCGCATGAAAATGTAATCCCTTCATAAACATCATAAACACCCAATACAATGTTGTAATCCTTGAAACCCCACAATGCTCTTCACCTTCACTATGTTTTTTTTTAAAGTGGTTAAAAATATAATATATGAATATTTGGTAAAATGGTGGCCCTTTGTGCTAATGCATATCACCTAAAGAAGAATACATCAAGTATTCATGGTCTGACTTGAATACTTTTTTTTATTATTTTGTTGTTGGAATATCCTAACAATTTCTTGTATATATTCTTTTAGTTCAAGTTGTAACAAAGCTGCTTGTTACATTACTTACGACATTTTCTTGTATATCACTGACTCCTCATTTGCCACTTCTTGAGCAAAACATGCGACATATTCACCAGTGACCTCTTCAACACCCATTTGCATGTTTTTCCAATCAAACCCTTCATCTATTTGAATAACCAAGGCTTGGTTCTCATTTTTCTTTTGAGTGTTTGGTGTATTCACGGGTACAATGGTTCTATCATGGTTAGGTGTTGTTTGTGTTTGGTTGGTTGTGGATGTTTGTCTTTGTGTCGTATTTTGGGAAGTGTTTTGTCGGTTTTGGTAACTGTGTTGGTTTTGATAGTTGATTTTTTGGCTTTGGAAGGTAACTTGGCTTAGTGATTGTCGGTTTTGGTAGTTTGAGCTTAACGAGTTTCGGTTTCCTTGTTGTTTAGGTTGGGTACGCTGTCAAGCAAAATGTTTCTCAACCCGTCAAGGCAAAAACACAAGGTGCGACTTCGAATGATTTCCAAGCACAAAGGTCACATGAGCATTAATTAAAATAAAACAGGAACTTCCATTAAACAACCAAGTTTTTCAAACATAAAGGTAATTGTTCAAATTCAAAACCATTGTATAAAAATGTTTAGGGTTAAAACAACAACACAACGGTTCAAAAGGAGGTATCCAATAAATGCTTGCACGCGACCTTCACAAGTTCCATACTCCAAGCTAGTTTCCTGAAAAACATGCATGTAAAAATATAGGTCAACATAAAGTCGGTGAGTTCATGGGTTTTCTATATGATGGACATGTAATCCCAAACCGACTAAATCATTGCCTAGCTAGGGCAATAATTAATATGTGATCTGACATGAGCCAATAACCAAACCTTGAGATGTTGTGCCTCGCCCATTGTACACTAAAGACAGTGAAATAATGTGAAATACAAGCACTCTTTTGATATCTGTCCTTCGGTTAGAGCGACTAATCAAGGGGCTAAGTTCATAGCTAATGGTTATGGTATTATGTATGACACGAGGGCTTAATGGATCCTGAGCCTTAATGTCTCATGTTCACATAATATTCATATTGTAATTGAAAACTGTACGCATGTTTTTCCTCCGGAAAAATTTAAAACAGTAAAATGGGGCCGTGAAAAACTCACCTGATGACTGAAGACTAGTCTGGACTATGTCTGATGTGAAATGTCTGGACTGCGATGCCCTATGTTCAATTAAAGGAAACTTAGGTCTATGTATTGTTCTATCTACCATGCATTTGTTCACCCGACTTGAACATCTATAGATTGTGTGTTTCTACACCACTATCCATATATGTCTCACACTGTATGTGTTGGGAATTGTTCGATTTTGTCATTATTGTGGTTATGATTAACTATTCTGATAAAACCAATGCCTCGGTTTACCCAAGATTAACTATTGCCTCTACTTTGGCTGGATCAACATGTATACCTTTCTCGTTCACTACATGATCGAGGAAGTGAACTTCACGAATCCAGAATTCGCATTTGGATAAGTTGAAATACAGTTTCTCCTCCTTGAGTAGATTCAGGATCACCTTCAAATGCTGCTCATGCTCCTCTTGAGTTCGTGAATAGATCAGAGTGTCGTCAATGAACATAATCGCAAATTTGTCGAGGTATGGTTTACACACCCTGTTCATCATATTCATGAACATTTCTGGTGCGTTTGTCAAGCCAAATGGCATAACCATAAACTCATAATGGCCATACTGCGTCCTGAAGGCGGTCTTGGGAATGTCCTCTTCATGAATGCGCTATCGGTGATAGCCTGATCTCATATCAATCTTCGAGTAGAAACTAGAACCTTGCAACTTGTCTAATAGATCGTCAATTCTAGGAAGAGGGTAATGGTTCTTCACAGTAAGCTTGTTCAACTCTCTGTAGTCGATGCACATGCGAAACGATCCATCCTTCTTCTTGACAAACAGAACTGGAGCTCCCCAGGGTGAAGAGCATGGTCGAATGAATCCTTTGTCAAGCAATTTAAAGTTGGTTGGACAGTTCTTGCATCTCAGACGGAGCCAAGCGGTAAGGTGAACGGGCTACGGGAGCAGCTCCGAGAATGAGATCAATACGAAACTCAACTTGCCTCGGGAATGGCAATCCAGATAGATCTTCGGGAAAGACTTCTGGAAATTCTCGAACGACATGGATGTCTTCTATTCTTCACTCCTATGGTTTCTTCTCGATCACATGCGCTAAAAACGCAAAATGACTGTGAGCGAAAGATTTTAGCTAAAACAGGATTATATGATCATACAAGTCACAAAACCAGGTGCGGAAACCCTAGTTCTGAACTAACTGATAAAACTCTAATCAAAACACAATCAAGATCATTTTCAAAGCTTTTTCATAGATTAACTTTCTCAAATATTCAATTACAATCAATCACACGTTAATCTAATCAATTACAGACTTTCACCAAAATGACCTGAACCCTGACCTGAACACAGACACAACTGACAACTCTATTACATAATCAAAATCACAAAACCTATTTATAGATACTGCACGTTCGCCCCTTTTCACTGGTTGAATGTGGATCTTTTCCACATTCGCCCACTTCCAATGGTCGAATGTGTCTTCTTGTCAGTTCCAATCTTCCTTCGCCCACTAACCGTCTACCTTCGCCCACTTCTATCTACATTCGCCCATAATATCTACCTTCGGCCAAGTCACTAACACATGTTAATAATGTTTATCCAATCATTAGTCGCAAAACGCATCAACAAACTCCCCCTCGACTATTGATTGGATAGTTTTCTCTGTTGGTCCATTGTCTTGTTCATCAACTTGATTCTGAGCTGTTTCTTCTGCTCAGTAGTCATTGGAGGCTCAAATGTTTTCTTCACTGGTTTAGACACATTTGCTATCTTCACTGTCTTACCAAGCTTACCCTCCAAATTGCTTCCTGCATTGATGTCATAGGCAAAACAAACTCCAACCACTTGAGTGTATTTTCTTGCTTGAGCAAAGTCTTTTGGTTCATAGTAGATCGGATTGTAGAAAAGCATGATGATGTCTTCAAATGTGCAATTAATCAACCACATAGGATCAAATACATGAACATGCTTGTATTTATCCTTTCCATCTCTCAACACGATCACCGCTTCAGCCTTTCTCCAATCATAATACCAGAAGATAAAATCAGCACTAAAATGCTATGGCATAGGCATCAAAGGTATCTTTCTCATCAGTTCAGGTGCTTTGTAGATCAAAGTAATTCGCTTCATATTGGTTTGAGGATCAATATCCCTATGAACTTTTCTTCTGGGATATTGAGGCTTGAATCTGTTCCATCTCGTACGACTTTCCCAAACCAATTTATCTGCGCACCAACCGACATGTGATCCATTTACTTCGGCACCTGACATTGGGAATCTGCATAAGTCTCTAACCGCCCAGTATGGTAGAGTAAGCAAGTCACAGAATCTGTTGAAATACAGAATTCCGGTTTCCCATTTTGCAGCAATACATTTCAGCCTGCCTAAGTAAGTCCACCCGAGAGCTCTGCCTTTGAACTTGGCATTATGAAATCTGTAAAAGTTACCTTGAGCTTCAGGCTTTGGTCGATTCTCATCCATTTCCTTCAATTTCTTCAAATAATTCTTCAACTCATCAGACTGGTTAGAAGAATCTTTCTTATCAGTACCGAATACCTTCTCCACAAACTCTTCACTCCTTTTCTGAGCTTTCTGTTTTGCTGACTTATTTGGTACCTCAGTGAAATCAGGAAATACTTCATTTTCATCCGTTTGTCTGAAATACTGAGGGAACTCTTCATGAGTTATATCTTCCATCTCCACTTCATTGTTCTCAGGAGTCTGCATATCATCTGAATGACTTCCAATATCCTTTTCAGGAATATCTGGAATCCATTCATCCATCATAAACTCCTCAAAAGTCTTCCCTACCCTCTGTGCAAGACCATCTAGAATTTCCTTTGCCACAGATGCAGGTAATTCTCCTTCCTCAAGATCAGGATCTTCATATTCCAATTCATATCGCATATCATCAGTTTGGAATATCTCAGCGAAGCATCCTGTGAACTCAATGGTCCACTCTCTCTTTTCCAACATATCTTTATACAGCTGTTTAGCATCATCAGATAGAGATCTCACCTTCTCATTCCAGAAAATACTTTCATCTGAATCAACGTTCTCACCTTTCTTTTTAGAACTTGATTCTCCAGTATCTTTCTTCTTTGGTGTTCTCTTCTCATAAGTAAATCTGGAAGTATCATCTCCTCCATCATGATCACTACCACTGCTAAACTCATCTCCTTGTTGTCTCCAAGCACCTTCTGCATCATCATCATCATCATTATTGTCATCATCATCATCACTTTTCTCCGATTCATTATCATCTTCATCATCATCTTGTTCTTTTTCAGATTCAGAATCTTCAAAATCAACTTTTTCTTCTTCTTCTTCTTCTTCTTCATCTTCTTCACCCTCTTTCAACTGGGGTGCCCTGCTATAAAGCTCGTCAATCAAATTACTAAGGCGTTTGTTTTCATCCCTTAGTTCTTTGTTGTCCTCTTTAATCAGCTTCAATCTGTTCTTATTCCTCGAACATTTGCCTTCAAGCTTTTTGTTCTTTGCTTCCAACATCTTAATCTTATCATTTATCTCATCCTGATTAGATTTCGAAGCAATCACGATCTGAAGCATTTTCTCCTCATTTTGCTTAAACTTAGCAATCTCAGCCTGTTGAGCAACTAACATCTTCATCATATCTTCCATTTTCTTATTCACTTGCTTCATGACATCGTCATCCACAGTTACTTTCTTCGACTTTGATTTAGATGGCTCAACTTCAGTTACTTTCTCCTTCTGAGGCTTTCTGAACATATCGAGCACTTTATCCAAATCGACATTGAATTGATCGATTGGTAAAGTCTCTGCCTCTTTCGTTTTCTTCTGCTTCTTGGCGACAGGTGAAGACAGCTTAGATGATGTACCTGCATCAGGTACTCTTTTACCCTTCAATAACTGAGCTAACTCTTTCTCCCTCAGCTCTTTTGTACTAGACTTCTTTGCCATGGTCTTTTGCTTTTTCGTTCTAGGCAAATTAACCACCACAGTCACTCCAACACTCAGCTCTGCCAGGTCAACACCTAGACTCTCATCTTCAACAGATTTCTTTCTTCTCTCAGCTTCTTCAATCGACTTATTCAAAGATTCAGACTCACCAACCATAGTGGCCTTACGTTTGGTGGTCCTAACATTTTCATCATCAGAATCCCACTGCTCATCAATCTCAGTCTCCTCTGAATCTACCGACTCTTCGTCCACCAAACCTGATCCTTTCTTCGCTGTCGATTTCTGTCTAACCGCTTGTTGCTTAGAGCTTCCCTGATCCACAGTCTTTCCCTTGCCCTTCCCTTTGGCTCCAGGATTGACTACTTGTCTCTTCCTCTTAGTGCTTGAATCAGCGTACACTAAGGGATCATCATTATCTGAATCACTATCATCATGCCTTGCTTTGTTCTTGCCAGGATCAGTGTAATCCTGACGAGCCAAAGCTCCAAAGAGTCTCCTATTAGGTGGCTTTTCACTATCTTGCACACCTTTGTATCCCTTCATCCTTGCTCGAGTACGAATGTTCATGTGATCTTGACCAAGGATCATAGTCGGATCCTTCTTCAACTCTGGATACTTATGGTCAAAAATAATCATCAGAAATCTTGGATATAGCATGAACTTCTTGTGCTTCATACCTTTCAGCATCTCCAGCATATGGTCTAGAATCATACCAGATACGTTAAATGGTTTGTTGAGTGTCAACGCAACCATTAACGAACTCAAACTCCTTCTCATAACATCATATCCACCGCTCACACATCCAAATACGTGGATAATAACATGTGCAAAGTACTTAAACTGCACTCCCAGCTTCCCTTTATACATAGATCCATCAGTAATCGGAAATTTGTATTTCATCCGTATGAAACAAGCTTTCTGCTCAGTCCATGATAACTCTCTGGGATCTTCACTGACTTCAAACTTGATCTGCAGTGCTTCCCGTATATCAGACTCTGTCAAAAACATCTCCATATCTTGAATCTTGCTCTTGATAATCGTCTGATTATCCGAAAAGTCATACTTCGCATTATGGTAGAAATCTTCAATAATGTCTCTGTATATGATCGTCGGTGTGGCTAGTGCATGTACGATTCTGCTCCTCTTCAGAAACTCTATGATCCCAGTGAACTCCGTATTCTTCTCTACATCGCCGAGATATGCGCAACAGTTATGCGACCTTTCAAACGGCCAACTGCTTGGAACCGAAGTTTCTGCCTCTGGCACCGGATCTGTAACAATAATCTCTGTTGGAACTTCAACATTAACTGCTGGTGCTTCAACGTTTTCTGATTGATCAGCCATTTGCACATTAAAATCAAACAAACACGTCAAAATACAAAAACGACAAAAATTACAAAAATTCTGGTCAAAAACATACTGCACATTCGCCCGTTTTAGAATGGTCGAATGTGAGATTATTTGGTCGAATGTGAAAATTATGGTCGAATGTGAACATGATCTGAGTAAAAGTCACTTTCGTCCAGATTTTTGAACATTCGCCCAAACCGATTCCACCTTCGCCCGGTTTTTGAACCGAAGGTGAAATAGATTTTGCCCAAAATTTAAAATTTTGCCAATTCAGTTTTTAACATGTAATTTTGATCCTAATATGACCTAACATGACCGATTAACACTTGTTCAAAACCAATTTCCAAAATTATTCAGTTTTCATGAGTTTTAACATAGAATTAGGTTTTAACTGGTTCAATTGATCAAACGAACATCTAATCATTGTTATAAACCTAATTCCTTTTATATTCTCCCCCTAAAACTCATGAAAAGTGAACGGAAATCAAAACCAGCATTTAACAAACATCCTAGACCCCTAAAATTAAAACCCTAAGTGCTGTCCATAAAACGATCGATTCTGATCTGAATCATGGTCCATTACCTGCAAATGTAGTCTCAAAATGATCAGTAAAAGTCAGGGATTAAATCAGTGAATCAAAAGAAACACGAGCAACAAGGTCTGGTTATGGATGAAATTTTGAAAAATTTTGAATGAAGGGCTCGAACCTGAAATGGTTTATATATAAGAGCCACCTTCGCCCGTTTGGTATGGACGAATGTGGGATAATTCCACATTCGCCCCAAGTCAATGACCCGAATGTGAAATGTGATACCCGAAGGTGGAATGATACCCGAAGGTGAAAATGTCCACATTCGTCCAAAATGGAAACGGTCGAAAGTGATGATTTTTCCACATTCGACCCAATTAAGGGGCGAATGTGAAATGGAAAAATCTGAAAATTTCGCCAAATCACGAATTCGAATCCCGTTCAACATTTTTCAATCTGTTAAACTTCCAAAACTCAAATTTTCACATGTTTGAATGATACAAAGCCCAGATGGTGTTATCAAATCTCAGAAATTGACCATCAAGCATCCCCGGTTATCAAAAATAAAGCAGAAATGCAAATCTTTTGGGTTTTCTGAAATTTTATCAAAACACACCTAAAATCTTTTTGGATTTTGTATCTTTTTGACAATAAAAGTAAAATGCAACAAAGTAAAATGCATCAAAGTAAATGAAAGCAGTAAACATTTTGTGATATCCGGTAAGAGGATCATATCAGTTTACTGAGAAATCTGAGCACAGCGTTGATCTGTTTTAATATTATCATTAGAAACAATATGTGACACGGCAATTGCTGATATAGTGGTCCACTTAAGCTCACATGCAGACAAATACGCAATGCTTTAAAATGATACGAATTAGATGTATTAGACTAACACATTGTGGTTCCCACACACACGACATACTCCCGTATCAAGAAGTAAATGCACAAAGACTCATTGTAAAGCGTGATTATGCTTTCATCGTCTGTAATTGTACAAGATATAATGCATAGAGGTATACAGGTCAGCAAATTAATGCAGCAAAGTAACATATGCACCATACCAGGTTGAGGACTGATATTAATCATGATTTGCATCAGTGATCAATACGATGTAATAGATAATCTTTGATCATCATATAACATGGAAAGTTCCTCAATTCGGTAACTTTAGGATTTGGCATATAGCTCTTTTATAAAGACATCCTGTCTGATCTAGGTCCGTAATGACTTACAGCAGAAGATCAGATAGGCTATCCCCAGACAACTAATAACATAACAACCCTAAACCTCCGAGTTTTGTACAAATACCCTATCAAACGAAATTACGGTACTAAGACCATATGTCCATGAGGTGTTCAGCCACAAATGCGTAGTTTGTTATGTTTGTATCACTAATGCACGCAATATTTAGTCTACGAAGCCTATCAGCATATCACACGTAATCAACATACGTCTCATTATACTATACAATTCTTTAGCCTGTGTCAGATCCCCACTGATGTACTATCATTTCCTCTTTTTATCCAGGAAATCATTTTGGTTTTTCTAATTTTTAGGTCTTTTTGAAATTTTTTTTTTCAATGTTTTTGGTTTTTCTGATAAAATGACTCCCCCTAAAATATAAAACATATTTTTGGGTTTTTAATTTTTCTGAAAAACAAAACAAAAATTTGAAAGAAACAATCCACTTGAAAGCATCAACTTCTTTGAGGATTAAACAATCCCCTCGAAAGCATCAACTTCTTTGAGGATTATGATAGTAAAGAGAAATTCCCAATTAGCAAAGAGAAATTCTCAATTAAAAAAAAATTTAAAACTAAAACTAAAAATTAAAAAGTGATAAACCGAGGTGCCGATTAGTCCTGTTTTTCCTTTATATTGTTTACTTTTAAAAGATATTCAAAGCGGGATCTGTCAAAAGCTTTTGTAAACAAATCTGCACGTTGGTAGTCAGTATGGATTTTGACCATATCTATCAATTCCTTAGCGTAACAATCACGGATAAAATGATATTTAATCCGGATATGTTTCGCTTTAGAATGATTTTCAGTATTTTTAGTTAATGCAATTGCGGCTTCGTTGTCACAGTGTATAGGGGTTTTAAGAAACTGCAAACCGTAATCGACCAGTGTATAGGGGTTTTTAGAATGATCCAGAGCACTTGCGAACAGCAACTCGAGGCTGAAATGTACTCGGCTTCACATGTAGACAGTGCGACGGAAGTCTGTTTCTTGCATTGCCAGGTAATTAACCTGCTCCCTAAAAACTGGCAACCAGCTGTTGTTGATTTGCTATCTTTGTCACAGCCGCCCCAATCTGCATCACTAAAAGCAATAAAATCAAAATCATCATCATTAGGGTACCAAAGTCCTTTTGATGGACAACCCTTCAGATATCGAAGGATACGCTTGACCACCGTCAGATGACTCTGTTTCGGCTTCGATTGATAGCGAGCACAGAGACACGTTGCATACATAATATCTGGTCGAGACGCTGTCAAATACATCAGAGATCCGATGATTGCTCTGTATGTAAATGGATCTGTCAGCTCCCCCTTAGTGTCCACTCCAATCCCGTGATTGGGTTGAATCGGGGTATCCATCGGCTTAGAGTCCTCCATCTGGAATCGGCTCAAGATGTCGGATACATATTTCGTCTAGTGAATGAAGATCCCGTCGGGTCTTTGGTCCACCTGTAAGCCGAGGAAAAACTGCATCTCCCCCATAGCGCTCATTTCGAACTTTTCTTGCATGACAGTTTCGAATTCCCTGCATAAAAGTTCGTTAGTTGAACCAAATATAATATCATCAACGTAAATCTGTACTAGAAGCAAATCATCTCCCGTCTTCTTCGTGAAGAGGGTGCAATCGACGAGGCCGCGCTTGAATCCTTTGGAGATGAGGTATGTACTTAGCTCCTCGTACCACTGTCTTGGAGCCTGGTGCAAACCATATAAAGCTTTGTTTAGCACGTAGACCTTGTCCCGGTGGATTGGGTCCTCAAAGCCTGGTGGCTGCCCGACATAAACCTCCTCCTTGACTTTCCCGTACAAAAATGCGCTCTTGACGTCCATTTGATAGACTTTGAATTTCTTGTATGAAGCAAACGCAAGGAACATCCAAATAGCTTCAATTCGTGCTGCTGGTGCATAGATTTCGTTGTAATCAATCCCTTCGATTTGATGGAAACCCTGCACGACCAATCTGGCTTTGTTGCGAACAATAACTCCACGATCATCCTTTTTGCACTTAAACACCCACTTAGTGCCTATTTTCTTTCTTCCCGGCGGCAAATCTGTGAGCGTCCAGACTCCCAATTTCTGGAATTGCAATAACTCCTCCTGCATTGCCTCAACCCAGGCATCTTCATTCAAAGCGTCTTTGTATGTCCTTGGCTCTACCTGCGACACATAACATGCAAACGACCAATCATTTTGACTACCAGATTTCTGAATTTTGGCATATAATGCTAAAGCACCAAACTCCTCTGGCGAATTAACGCTTTTCAGCTGCCCTCTGGTCATAACACCACTTCCAGGATCACCGATAACTTTCTCCAGCGGGTGAATTCGATGAATCCGAGATTCCGGATTAACAGGTACAATAACTCCCGTCTGAGCAGTCAAGTTTTCTACAGCATCCTGATCATGACCCGTGTTTGATGATGAAGCAACATCTGGATTTGAAGTTGGGTTCACAGGTTGCACTTCTAATTCTTCTGCATGTTCAAGAACTGCTTCTTCAAATTGTTCATCTTCAGATTCTGAAGTGTCTAATGAAGTTGAAGCCTCTTGAAACATCTCTTCCTCTTGTATAGGAGCACTGGTATCATTAGAAGCTGGTGGGGGGTTTACGGTGATTGGACGCATCAACGGTGAAGTCGCCGCGTTTTCACACTCGTAAAGTAATCTGAGAACAGCTTCTTCAACCAAGCTATCTAGGTTGAATGATTCAAAGAAATCTTTGTAATCAAACATCCAATCAGGACCCGTGCCTTGCAAATTTTGAGTGTATCGTTGAACTTCCACGTTAGCCCAATCCTCCACTTGACGAGTTCGCTTGTTGAATACCCGTTTGAGCGGGGTTGCATATCCAACAAAATATCCCTCCTCAGCTTTAGGACTAAACTTCTCTCCTGGATTCAACATCGTGCATGGCGCCCCAAATGGTTCTAGATACTCTAAGTTCGGCTTTCGTCGGTGTAACAGCTCATAAGATGTTTTACCAAACTTCTTCACTGTTAGAACCCGATTTAATGTATAATTTGCTGCATAAATCGCCTCGTTCCAGAACATTACTGGAAGATTTGAATCAGCGAGCATTGTTCGAGCCGCTTCGATTAGAGTCCTATTCTTTCTTTCAGCAACACCGTTCTGTTGCGGGGTATACGGAGCCGAATATTCATGATGTATCCCTTTGCTTTCACAAAGTTCATCCATCTTTGCGTTTTTGAACTCCGTCCCGTTGTCACTCCTGATTCTTTTTATCTTCAAATTGTAGATATTCTCCAATCGAGTGAACAGAACTTGTAGGTTGGTAAAGGTGTCGCTTTTGTTCTTCAAACACATCACCCATGAAAATCGTGAATAGTCATCAGTGACAACTAAACAATAAAGCTCTCCAAGATGACTTTTGCGCTTGACCGGTCCGAAAAGGTCCATGTGCAATCGCTCAAGCGGCATCTCAACAGAGTTAACTTTCTTCACTTTATGGGACTGTTTGTGTTGCTTTCCTTTCATACAACTTACACACTTGTCGTTCAGATGGAAATGTTTCACGTTTACTCCATCGACAAGTCCATTTCTCACCAGTTGATTCATTTTCCTCAGATGAATGTGCCCCATTCTGCGGTGCCACATTATCGATTCTTTCTCGGTCGCCTTGGATAGAAAGCATGTTATTTGCCCCTGTGATGTCATCGCCTTGGACATGTCAAGAATATAGAGATTGTTGACGCGAGGTGCCATCAACATTACCCATTCCTTTGGAATTTTGAAGCCCGGTTTGAGAATATAACAGGATTTGTCATCAAAATGCACAGAAAATTATTTATCGCATATCTGACTGACACTCAACAATTTATAGTCTATCTGCTTGACATAAGAAATCCGCTCGAAAGTCACAATCCCATTACTCACGCTTCCTTCCATTGTGATATATCCTCCTTTATTACCCGCGAAAGCGACATACCCTCCATTAATGTTTTTCACATCGAACAGCAATGCGAGATCCCCCGTCATGTGGCCTGAAGCTCCACTATCAACAATCCAGAGACTGCTAATAGGGCCAGCTGAAGCTCCCTGCACACAAAAAGTAAATCATTTAGTTCTTTCGGGGGACCCAAGCCTGAGTCATGGGCCTTTGAACATCGGTTTTCAAAGAAACATTCTCATTAACTTTTTCAACAACTTTCTGTTTTGGATCAATCTTTTTCTGATTGTTCAAAACACTTTCATTTTTCTCACTTGCCTTCGAAGTAGAAGCTCCTGGAGTACTATTGGGTGACCAAGATTGTTCAGACCTTTTAAGAATACGAATTTGAGATTTTGGTTTCTCAATTGGTTTCTGAACATTGTTAACAAAAGTAACTTTCTTGGCAACCTTATCTGAGTTAACAGACTTAGGTCCAACATTTGATTTGACAATTGGTTTTTGTGGAACCTTTTGTCTATCAATTGTTGCGTTCACCACAGGCTTTCTCCATGATTGTTCCATAGCTATCCGATTTCTTTGATCATATTGGATTGGACGATTGTTCCTCAATTGAAAATTGTTTTGATTATAAAACTGTTGTTGTTGAGGAACAACTCGTCTATGTGGTGGAACATAATGATCAATCGGTTTTCTCATGGAATTTCTAACTTCAACCTCATGTCTTTTATGCCTTACATATGGACACTGAGCAAGTAAATGCCCTCGTTCTCCACATTTAAAGCATTTTCGATACTCTTCAAAAACATAATGAGCATTTGGTGGAGCAAATGATCTAACAGGATATTGATCATTATACTGTTGATTCCTCAAACTCTCAGGAAGTGGTCCTTTCGAGTAAGTGGGCTCATGAAAACCATTTGCTTTGTCATTTGGTCGAATGAACTCAGTGACATGGACCTTCGGTTCTTGAGGAACATCCGAAAACAATTTCTTTAAGATTTCTGGTGGAATTTCGTTTGTTCTCTCATGTTTTGGAAACCAAATAGTGCTTTCTTGCCAGATTTTGTCAAGTTTAGAATAGTTAACGTTTTTGATTGGAAATTCCTCATCAGAGATGATTTTATCAGATCCCTCCATCCGATAAAACACCTTGACAGGTTTGTCACTTGGTTCATTCTCGAGATCCTTTCTACTCTCATTCTTTTCAGACTTTTTCTCACGATGCACAGTTGCCATCGGATGCACATGTTGAGATGGTGACACTGGTTCAGTAGTAATGATGTGATTTTCTTTTGGAATCTCACATACATTAACAGTTTGATCACTACCAGTATCATCATTCTCTGAGTCTGAATTCACACTTTCAGCATAAACACCCTCATCATTCAAGCCTAAAATCGGTCTCACATCGGAATTAGGATCACCAATACTCGAGGTATTAGATTCCATTTCTGATGATGAGTCTGATTTTACCGAGCTCTCCGGTATAACTTGGTGATAGTTATGATTTTCAAAAAGAACCGGAGATGGTACAGACTTGTAATTGGTGGTGTTATCATCAATGATATGGTCTACCACATAAGCAACATTCTTATAACTTTCCAACTTTTTATTTACTTTCTCAGCAAAGCATTTTATGGCTGCCATTTCCAACTTTGTGTTTTCAATTTCATTGATATAGTTGTTTATTGCCAATTGTTTCAATGACAAAGTATTTTTCAAGTCGGAAATGTCCTTTTTATAGCCATCTAATACTTTGTTGAAAGCATTCAACTCTTTGCGAGTAGATTGACTGTTAATGATAGCACTATCACGTGAAATTCGGAGTTGTTTATTCTCCTCAGTCAATCTATCACATGTTCCACAATATTTATCACTCATAACATCAGTGCTAGATTCAGAACTTACAGGTTTTGGCGGTTCAGTCATGGCCATTAACGCGAAATGAGCTTCCTTTCCAGTGAAAAACTTGGAATTGTCGATCTTGGTGAAAGCATCATCAGCAATGCACGACTTCCTCGTCATCAAAAAATCAGCTTCTGCTAACAGCTGATCAATATCATCATCTAAAGAATCAACACTTGCCTCTGTGTCCGATTCACTGTCCGAGTCTGAATAAACTGATCTGCATTCCTCAGGAACATCAGAAACCGTATCCATCACCATTCCAGAATGAGTTTCTTCAACCTTAACCTCAACAGGTTCATTCTCCACACTCATCTCAGTCTCAGAATCATCACTATCACACTCCTCAGTTTCTTTCTTTTCTTCTTCCATCACCGACTCTTTAACATCAACCTTGCAAGCAACGCAAGCCACATTTCCACCAGTAGTGATTTCTTCCACTCCTATCTGCAATCCCGACCAGTCAAACCTTTCATCTTGTTGAGTCATCAGTGCTTGATTCTGACTCGTGTTTTGTTGTGTCTCATTTGGTGTAGTGATTGGTATAACTGTTCGGTTAGAATTGTTAGGAGATTGGTTTTGAATCTGGTTTGATGTGTTAGATTGTCTATTTTGGTTGTTGTTGGAGTTGTTTTGACGGTTTTGGTAGTTGTTGTTGTTTTGATAAGAAACTCGGTTTTGGTTTTGTTGTTGACGATTCTGATAGGTTGCATTGAATGGGTTTCTATTACCTTGTTTTGGTGGCTGGGTGCATTCACGTTTAAAGTGACCTCTCTCTCCACAGTTAAAACAAGTAACTTTCTCCTTGTTGAACCCGTAAGTTGTGTTAGGAGAAGTTCCCAAATCTGTTCGACCTGTCTTTTCAATAAAGTCTGTTGCTCTTCTCATGATGCTTGCAAAAGCCCATTGGATATCGATTAGTTCCATCTCTTCCTTGTCGATCTGTGCATAGTCCTCATTGGTTAAGTTGTTATTCCCAATTTGACTAGCAACAAGTCCATTGTAGGATGAAACCATTGCTGAGACTAGTGCAATATGTTGTTGAGCAATTTCCACTGTCACGTTGCCCAAGTTAGACGTCTCCAAAACCACTTGTTGTTGATTAGGTTGAGTAACTTGGTTCATTGGTTGTTGGGATTGGCTAGCAGTATAGAAACCTGCTTGTTGCATTGGAGAGAATGGTGAAATGTAGGAATTGTTGTATTGTTGTTGTGGTGGTGGTTGTGTGTATGATGGTTGTGAGTAAGATGAAGTTTGTGCCATGTAGTTGATGGTTGGTTTTGGTGGTTCCATAACATTGGAAATGCAAGCAACATGTGGTGCCACTACCCCTCCTGAACTTGAGTTACTCACAGGAACTGAAGTACCTCCAAAGTATAAACTCGGATTCTGAGGAACCTGTGCTCTCCTAGCTTTCCTCTTCTCTTCCATTTCCTTGTTCTCCAGCTTCTGTATGAACTCTTGAATAGTCTAGTACTGATATGCATCCTTCTCCCTGAGAACTTCCACATGCTGATCCCAATACGGTGGTAGAGCATCTGCAAACTTGTCCACCAAATTCTTCATGGGAATCTGTATACCATAACTAGACAGTTCAGTTAGCAAATGACTATATCTAGGAGTTAATTCTTTTAATGTTTCATTCCCAATATAAGAAAAATTCTCAAACTCCTTTCTCAGTTCATCCATCCTTAAACTTCTCGTTTTCTCGTTCCCATCATGCCTCCTCTTAAGCACATCCCACAATTGCTTAGAGGTTGTACACGTCCCGAATTGATGTAGCAAATCATTTGTGATTGCCTGAGTCAATTGGGAAAAGGCTTTCTTTTCCACCACATATTTCTTCTTCTCGTCCTCAGTTATGCTTTCCAAAGGAATCATTTCACCTGTATTCTCCAAAATCGGTGCTGTGTAACCTTTAGCAATCATGCTCCATGCCTCTGCTCTTTCCACTCCCATGCCCTCCAAGTGAATCTTGAATTTGTTCTGCCATTGATTGTATTCTGATATGTCCATGAGCTTCGGTGGCCTATTCCCGCTACCTGAAGACAAATCATTAATCAAAGTAGAAATAGCATTAGTAGTTTGAGTATTTACCACCGCCGCTGCTACTCCCCAGTAGTCATGTTGTGGTGCTGGAGGTGCTACACTTTGAGGCATCGAGCTCGTCATCGCCATGTAGTTTATTGGTTGCGAAGACTGTGCGCTCGTCTTTTGTGCTGCCACTGTCCATGGGTCCATCACTTGCTGTTGTGATTGTGTCGTTGCTGGTCTCGGAGTAGTCGGAAAATTCCACATGTTCACGAACTTAGAAAATTTCAACACTTAGAAAATTTTCCAAAATAAATCCTAGGTTCGCCCGGTTTGACTTAGATTCGCCCAAAATGAACTAGGTTCGCCCAAACTGTAACACTTTCGTCCCTTCTGATTCTATGTTCGACCACACAGTATCACCCGAATGTAGAAATGACCAGAATGTAAAAACAAACTAACAGACTTTCCACTTTCGCCCAAAACAAAACGGTCGAAGGTGGAATTTTGTACCCGAAAGTGAAAATTTCAACAAGAAAATTTCAGGTTCGCCCAAAAACTACTCAGATTCGCCCAAACTCACTCAGGTTCCAGGTTCGCCCATTTTGTCCAGATTTCACTTTGAAAAACGGTTACACTTTGAAAAACGGTTATTTTGATCTCAGATTTTCAAAAGTTAATGGATTTGAATGATCTTAATCAGGTTATGCTTCGGAATTGATTTGGAGCAACTTTAATTCTTTGAAAACTTGATTTTAACCACAAATTCAACTCTAAATCAATCAAAAACATTCAAAAACCATGTTTATGCAAAAACAGATGTATTTTGATCAAAAACATGTCCAAATCAGCTCTGAGTTTATCAAATTTGTTGTTGTATGATCCGTATGGCTCTGATACCACTTTGTGAGCGAAAGATTTTAGCTAAAACAGGATTATATGATCATACAAGTCACAAAACCAGGTGCGGAAACCCTAGTTCTGAACAAACTGATAAAACTCTAATCAAAACACAATCAAGATCATTTTCAAAGCTTTTTCATAGATTAACTTTCTCAAATATTCAATTACAATCAATCACACGTTAATCTAATCAATTACAGACTTTCATCAAAATGACCTGAACCCTGACCTGAACACAGACACAACTGACAACTCTATTACATAATCAAAATCACAAAACCTATTTATAGATACTGCACGTTCGCCCCTTTTCACTGGTCGAATGTGGATCTTTTCCACATTCGCCCACTTCCAATGGTCGAATGTGTCTTCTTGTCAGTTCCAATCATCCTTCGCCCACTAACCATCTACCTTCGCCCACTTCTATCTACATTCGCCCATAATATCTACCTTTGGCCAAGTCACTAACACATGTTAATAATGTTTATCAAATCATTAGTCGCAAAACGCATCAACAATGACCTTTCCGCAAACACTTCTGGGCCTTCATGCAAGATACGAACCGCAACGGAGTCTTCCTCTACTCCCCCTGTATGAACAAAACCTCTCCATTGGGCAATGACACTCAAACCACTTTCACGAAACAGATAACCTTGGCGCGGTTCTTCGACAACTAATCCATGCTAACCACAACATCAAAACTTCCCAATTCGATCGGTAGGAGGTCAATGCTGAACTCATGAGCTCCCAATTTCAACGCACAATTCTTAACTACTTCTTCGGACTTAATCATCTTACCATTGGCCAATTCTATCGAATAGTGTGTGCAACTTATTTGACTCTAATCTGAGGGCTCGTCTAAAGTCAGTTGACTCAAAGCTTAAATCGGCACCGGTATCAAAAAGTACAGAAGCAGTATGATTGTTAATGAGGCATGTACCCGTGATAACGCTAGGATCCTCGCGTGCATCATCTGCACCAATGACAAAAGCCCTGGCATGAGCTTGACCCTTCAGCTTAGGGCAGTCTTTCTTGAAATGGTTGGTAGCTCCACACTTGAAACATCCAGGTTTACTATCAGGATTCTGAACTGCCTTAGAGCGGCACTACACCGTGGGATGCCCCATCCGCCCGCACTTCTCGCACTCGATGCTTCCGCATGTCCCCACATGATGATACTTGCATTTGTTGCAAAGTGGGTGGGGCCCATTATATGGCTTGCGAGTTTCGGTGGTGGCGGCGACGAAGGCTTTGACAATTTCGGGCTTCTTGTTGGAATTGCTCTCCGTGTTTCTCCCCTTTTTGAAGTTGGATCACTTACGCTTATTTCCAGAATTTTCACCCTTGTCGGATTTCTACTATGACAAAGAACCCATGCGCACTGCATCATCGATGAGGCTGTGTGCAAGAGTTACAGCATGCTGAATGGAAGCTGGAACAGCAGAAGTAACCATGCTACGGATTTTGGGAGAAAATCCCTAAATGTATCTCTCTACCCTCTTGTACTCAGGGGTAACCATGTGTGGAACCAGGCGAGAAAGCTCATGAAATCGGGTGGTATATGTAGTGATATCTGCTCCGTTCAAGGACAGATTCCAGAATTCGGCCTCCAATTTCTGCAGCTCACTCCGCGGGTAATACTTGTCCATCAGCATTGACTTCAACTCGGCCCAAGAAAGATTGTAGGCAGCTTCACGACCCAAGGTCTGTACTTGTAAGTTCCACCATGTCAGCGCCTCATCTTGGAAGGTACAAGTGACGCACTTGATCTTCTAATCTTCTAAGAAACCACTAATATCGAGTACTGACTCTGTTTTCTCAATCTATCGGACAATACCAATTGCTCCTTCTGACCCACAAAAGTTCCAGGGCTTGCATCCCATGAAGGTCTTGTAGGAACACCCACGCATTGTATTCTCTAGCTCTGCAGCTTCAGAAAGAACAGATTATCAATGAAAGGATCGTCATAAGATACAATCAAGACTAGGAAGGAATAGGCAAGAGCTTTTCCAGTCTCGGGATCCTGGGTTCTGTGTCGGCCTGCTGAGCCCGAACCGCCACTGGAATCGGCATGGTTCGCTTCATGTTGCGCGATATCCTGTGCAATTACCTTGGCTAGGTCCGCTGAGGTGGTCGAAAAAGCTTCTTCCTCAGAAGTCGACCAAGTAGTTCTTTTGGGAGGCATGTTCTTCTAATACACAAGATTAAAAGAATGAGACACATATCACTATATAATAATGTCAACATATGCGCCAATCAAATAACTATAAAATCAACACAAACGGCAAAACAAGATCACAAATGCATGGGGAAACACAACAACGATATAGTAATCAAAATACCAAACTTTTCATACCCAGTTTAACATACTTGATAAAATTTTGTTTCTGCATACAAAATAAAATGGCGTACCACCTTACAAGTTTTCAACTACTACATCAAAGTACAACATAAGATATCCTATGGGGATGGGGTGGGAAACCATCCTCGCCTCAAGATCATCAACTCTAGCCTCTAACTTTGCAACACGCTCCTCTACCACGACGCGTCCCTGCTCAGCCTCATGCACACGCGTACCTAGCTCGGCCAGTCAGTAGCGAATCGGATCCCTGGTACTACCGTTCAGATACATGTCATCCTCGATCCCCTGGACCTTCCCACGCAACACCCTTATCTCTGTGTTATGATGCCCAATCATGTCCCGAATAGAGTAGTGGGTGTGGCGCACTGGAGCTGGCTCGAAGCCGGTGGGTAGTAGGGTGTCAGAGGGTGGTTGGGATGGACCACCAATTTCGAAGGTAGACGGAGCCTCACTGTCGGTGTTCTCATTAGAATAGGCTAGGAATCCACCCACAGTCGGCAGATATGCCCTCTTGCATGCCTGAGATCTCCGGAGTAGCTTCTTCCGGGGTGGCTCTGGTGCTGGGGGATGGGGATCTGCTGGTGCTGGGGGCTTAGGGTCATCCTGGGCAGGAGCCTCAGCTAGAGCGATAGAAGCCGGTGGAGGCAGCACACGTTTCTGAGAGGTGTACATCATATGTACCCCTCCCAAACACGGGTGATATGGACAGAAAGATGGCACCCGGGGTTCTGGCTGCGGTGGAGGTGCGTCATCCTCCTCCTCCTGTGCCTCGCCAGTAGGCACGACATCCTCATCATCAGAAACAACATGATCAACCTGCATGTGATCCTCCTCAATGTCTGAACCACTGGAGTTGGGCCCATAACCCTGCTGAATGTTATCGGCTGGAGGGCTGTCTGGTATAATCTCCTCCTCAGTATCCTAGATGATGATAGGGTCGTCGTGGTGTGCCATGATCCTGGAAATCAATGAACACACGTGTGTGTTAGTAAGCATGTGATGTACTTAGAATGTCTACTAATGTGTGAAACATGTAACTGGCATGGAACTTGCGTAGCGCGTAGGGATAAGTGTTGTGTTTATTTCTCTGGGAAAACATTTGAAATCAATTTTTGTTTAGATTATAGTTTGACTCAAAAGAATCTCAGTTCGTTATAACCTCGTGCTCTGATACCAAGTTTGTCAAACATAAAGTTAATTTTTCAAATTCAAAACCATTCTATAAAAATGTTTAGGGTTAAAACAAGAACACAACGGCTCAAAAGGAGGTATCCCATAAATGTTCGCACGCGACCTTCACAAGTTCCAAACTCCATGCTAGATTCTTGAAAAAACATGCATGTAAAAATATAGGTCAACATAAATTTGGTGAGTTCATGGGTTTTCTATATGATGGACATGTAATCCAAAACCGACTAAATCATTGCCTAGCTAAGACAATAATTAATATGTGATCTGACATGAGCCCATAACCAAACCTTGACATGTTGTGCCTCACCCATTGTACACTAAAGACAATGAAATAATGTGAAATACAAGCACTCTTTTGATATCTGTCATCCGGTCAGAGCGACTGACCAAGAGTGGGGGTGTCAACCCAATAGATCTATTCCGGTGTTTCATGGCTAAGTTCATAGCTAATGGTTATGGTATTATGTATGACACGAGGGCTTAATGGATCCTGAACCTTAATGTCTCATGTTCACATAATATTCATATTGTAATTGAAAATTGTACGCATGTTTTTCCTCTGGGAAAATTTAAAACAGTAAAATGGGGTCGTGAAAAACTCACCTGATGTCTGAAGACTAGTCTGGACTATGTCCGATGAGGAAATGTCTGGACTGGGATGCCTTATATTCAATTAAAGGCAACTTAGGTCTATGTATTGTTCTAACTACCATGCATTTGTTCACCCGACTTGAACACCTATGGATTGTATATTTATGCACCAGTATCCATATATGTCACACAGTGTATGTGCTAGGAATTGTTCATTTTTATCGTTATTGTGGTTATGATTAACTGTTGTATGTTATGTTGTAAAAATATGTTGTTTGTCGTTATAATTGTTTGCTCGAAATGAGGCTAATGCAACTTTTTATATGCAACTTTTTTCTGTTGTGTTGCATTTGACTTTAATGCAACTTTTTTCAACATAAAGGTTTGCATTTAAAGATCTAATACAACCCTTTCTATAAAAAGTTGCAAAAATGTATTGAATTTGCAACCTTTTTATTTAAAAGTTGCACTAGTAACTAAAAATGCAACATTTTTCTATAAAGTATGTTATGTTGAAAAAATAAAAACAAACATGAAAGTGTATTAAAAAATAGTAAAAATATATATTATATTTGAACCATTGCATAAAAAGATGCGCATGACTCGATTTTGCTTAATATTCTCTGTACGTTCTATAAATTTTATTTTTATTTTTTATATTCACATATATTTGTCTTCAAATTTCACATTTGTTATGTATGTATTATATACCAGATATAAATATATATCAAAAGGTTATCTAAAAAAGAACAACCATTAATTTTATGCGAAAGGATTTATTTATATTTTAATGTAAATGTAGTTCTTGCTATATAATAAGTTTTATAAAAATGTATGAATTTTATTTTATTATTTTTTTGAAAGGCTTAGTTCAGTGGAAATCCTAGTACAACCCTAACCTAGTGGTCCCAAGTTCGAATCCCTACCCACACACCGGTGTCCTCGTTGCCAAGCTTAAACCGTCAAGGGGTTTTTATGTTGTACATGGATCGAACCTGTGACCTACCCCCAGAATAGGAACCCCAAAATTCCAATCTCCATCTATATTTTCACTTTCCCTCCTTAAATTTGGATTTAACATATCTTGTACATGTAAGTAAAGAATTGAACCTTAAAACAAAAAAACTGAAAGGGGCCTTGATTAATAAAACCTTTAAAAGAGAACACTTTTAAAAGAGAAAACATCATTATTATTCAGGTAACTCATATTTACTTTTCTTATTGTGTTTGGTACTATTTTCAAACAGGAATGTGCAAATTAGGTGTTTGCTGCAAGTATCATCATCTAATATAGGGAGTTAGATTATCAATTACAATTCCATTACATTTGTCTTGAGGTCCTTTTGTCTTGTGAGTTCCAACTATTTTCAAGAATGCAACAAAAGTTTCAGATGCTATCATTCAAGTTGTTATGGAACTTCTAAAGACAAAGAAAAAGAAAGTAAAGCATGTAGAAACATGATTGATATGGTGATTAAAAGTTGAAAAAATAGAAAACAAGTTTGAGATGCAGAAGTTTAGAATGCTTTTATTATTTTTTATTATTGTAATTGACACTTTTATTAATTTTTATTATTTGAGTTTTGACAAACATGCTAACTACACCATTTAATTATCAATGTAATGTGTTAAATATTATTGTTTTGGTGTTATTATGATTGAATGGATATTCATTAATAGCAATAGAATTATGTTACAAAGTTGCATTTGAGTGTGAAAAAGTTGCATATGCTATAACTAAAATTAGTAAAAATGTTGCGTTTAATATAAAAAAGGTTGCATTTGAGTATTAAAAAAGTTGCATTATATATATAAAAAGGTTGCATGCAATAATAAATGCAACACTTATAGAAAAGGTTGCATTATGCCTTGAAAAGGTTGCATTAGGCCAAAGGAAACCTTTTCAAGGTCTAATGCAACATTTTACCGGGGTTGCATTAGCTTTATTTTCTTATAGTTATAACATTGATCAAATCATATACAAAAGAATCATATAAATGGTTTTGTGAACATACCACAATAACGAGTGTTGGAACAAGAATGTGGTTGATCTAGGGCCGATTTCTCCACTCCACAACCTTCAATCTCCTAATTGATGTCGGGTAGAGGCTGGTACAATGTTTTTTGCTCAAAATGAGGCTCGGGTAGGGGTGTTTTGGTCTGGCCGAAAGGGTGAGTGTTTCCAAGTGTTAGTGAGTTTGAGGAATATTGTGGTGTAATTCTCATGCTTTCTTGCCCTCTATATATAGCCGAGTGGTTGAGAGGAAGGCCATGGTTGATTGGTTTATAAATATGGCAAGTCAACACCTTTCTTTTGTCGAGTGAAAAGACTAGCATCCTACTTATGTGAAACTAGTTGACCTTATGCCTTGTTTGTTTATGTAGGGTGTGTCTTCGGCCGCTATATCATGGGGAAAGGGCAAAATGGTTTTGGCAAGTCAACAAGGTGTGGATGACCAAGTATTTTATGTTGTTGCTATGTTAGTATAAGGCATAGGAATTGGTAGTTTGAAGATAAGAATGGTGAGGTGGTTGTGAGTGTATGTATGACGTATATGTGTATGTATAAGGTGAATGACAGTTATTTCTACCAAGGGTTATACACACATGTTCCTAGCCAACCTTGGAACTTGAAATGAGGATGTTAGGGTAGTCATCCAAGCATGATAATATGTGATAGGTTTGCTAGAGTCCTAAATTGGTGTAATGTATGTTGATAGGTGGTTTGGAAGCCTAGGTTGGTCTTGTGTAGGTGTGTCGTGATGTACGTACGTACGTACGTATGTATGTATGTATGTATGTATGTATGTATGTATGTATGTATGTATGTATGTATGTATGTATGTATGTATGTATGTATGTATGTATGTATGTATGTATGTGTAGGATGAGATGTTCAAGCAATGGATAGTGTATGTGTGTGTGTGTGTGAGGGGATGGACTTTTGTTGTTACAAGCATTCATACACACATATATGTACATCGTATACATATATACAAAGCTGTTTCGAAGTCGCACATGTTCCAAACTGATGTAACAAATCAGTAGTTAATGCCTGAGATAACTGCTAGTATGCTTTCTTCTCAGCTGCATACTTCTTCTTCTCACCGTCCTTTAGGTCATCAAGTGCAATGGGTGTGTTTGAGTTTTCAATCATTGGTGAAACATAACCCTTCACAATCATCTACCATGCTTCCCTACCATCTAAACTCATGCCTTCAAGATAAATCTTAAACCTTTTCTGCCACGAATGATATTCACTCATATCTTACATCTTTGGTGGTCAGTTTCCATTCCCAGTAGATAATTCATTAACCAAAGTTGTTATGGCATTGGTGGTTTGGCTTTGAATTGCTGCTGCTGATGCTGCAACTCCCCAATAATCTGGAATTGGTTGTGGAGGAGGTCTAACAGCGGGTTGTGACGGACTCGATACACCCCAGTAATTCGGTATCTGTTGTGGTTGTGTGTTTCCTCTCTTAGCGAAACGGCCCACGGGTTCATAGGTGTTTGCTGTGGTTGAGTCATAACAGGTCTCGGTATCATAGGTAATCCCCAAATGTTTTCCATGATGTACGAAATCACAACACTTAGAAAATCTGAAAATCAAAGGTATTGGTTCGACCTATCGAATGGTCGAATGAACAAGAAACTAATTGGTTCGACCTAAAATGTAACTCGTTCGACCTCTAGTGTGACTAGTTCGACCCCACGTAGACCCGAATGAACAACACTGTTAATGTACGATTTGCGACTAATGCTTTGGATTGTACATATAAAGTTGTTTTAGCGAAATCGTGGGGGGCGAACCTGGAAATACAGAAGGTCGAATGTAGAATATATGGTCGAAGGTAGAGAGAGTTTGGGCGAATGTAGAAGACTGATGTGTTAAGTGCTGATTCGTACTATGTTGAAGGGCGAACCTGCACATTCAACCCTATCGGGGGGGGGGGGGGAATGTGCAATACTATATAAACTCAAAGTTTGTTTTAGATTATAACTTTTGCCATTTGTGTTAGTGTGTCTGGTCTAGAATCTCTCTCTAGGATTTGATCTTTCTGAAAGTGTTTTATTAACTTGTAATCCAATTGTAAAGATCTTTTATCAAGTTAATTAATGAGAATGATGATTGAAAAGGTGAATTTGTGTGTTTGATTCATTTACTATCATTTTGTAACAGATCTAGGGTTTCCGCACCTGGTTTCCGCACCTTACGGGAGGTCGAACGTGGGTTGTAAATGGTCGAACATGAGTCAGTGTGTTTCATTTTCACATCTGAGTTGTTAGAGAGGGTCGAACCAGGAATTTTTTCCACATTCGAACCCCCGACTGGTGTTTATAGGTCGAACGTAGCCATTTTTAGGAAATTTTCTAAGTGTTTACATCTTGCACATTATGGACAACATTTGGGGATTTCCGACAACACCAAGACCAGCAACAACATCACAACAGCATATTCCTTTGATGCCTATTCCACAACATTTTAGTAAAGATTTCATGTGGTGGTACTATGATTGGAAGACCGCAGAAGCTGTTATCTTACTGAGGGACAAGAGGGATGAGTTTAAAAAGATTTACATTTTTAATCCTATGTGGCTGATTAACTATTCACATGAAGATATAATCATGCTCTATTACAACCCAATTTATTGTGAGGAGAAGGATAGCGAACAAGCACTGAAATACCAACGTGTGGTATGCTTGTGTTTTGCATGGGATGTCAATGCAGGGTGTGACTATGATAAGAAACTAGGAAAGTTTGTGAAGATTCAGAGAGAAAAGAAGAAAACAAAACAAACTTTTGAGCCAGTTATGACGAAAGAGCATAAGACTATCTTGCGTATCAAGCTGATGAACAAGACACTTGATTATCAACGTCAACAACAATCCAAGCAATAGTCGAGGGGGAGTTTGTTGATGCACTATTCGCGACTAATGCTTTGGATTGTACATATAAAGTTGTTTTAGTGAAATCGTGGGGGCGAACCTGGAAAAACAGGAGGTCGAATGTAGAATATATGGTCGAAGTTGAGAGAGTTTGGGCGAATGTGGAAGACTGATGTGTTAAGTGCTGATTCGTACTATGTTGAAGGGCAAACCTGCACATACGACCCTATCGGGGATGAAGGGGGCGAATGTGCAGTACTATATAAACTAAAAGTTGGTTTTAGATTATAACTTTTGCCATTTGTGTTAGTGTGTCTGGTCTAGAGTCTCTCTCTAGGATTTGATCTTTCTGAAAGTGTTTTATTAACTTGTAATCCAATTATAAATATCTTTTATCAAGTTAATTAATGAGAATGATGATTAAAAATGTGAACTTGCGTGTTTGATTCATTTACTATCATTTTGTAACTGATCTAGGGTTTCCGCACCTGGATTAGTAGACACTTATGATCAACTAAACTGTTTTTGTGAAAACGATCCTCTACAAACACTATACTCGAATGAAGAACAAAAACACTGATTCGACCCCAAAACAAACTCCTTCGACCTAAAACTCACTCATTCGACCCGACCCATTTGAAAATCAAGTTTTCTTCAAAAATCAACAAATATGATCCGAATTTCCAAAAAGTTATTGAATTTCAATGAAATTAAGCATGTTTTTGATCAGATTGATAGGAGATCAAGTTTTGTGAAAGAATTGTTATTTTAACCGTAAAAACTAGTGTGAATCAATCAAAGCCCCTGTTCTTTGAAAGTTCATGCAAAACAACAAAAATTTAGGTGTTTTTGATGAAAAATCGGACTGATTTGTATCAATTTGCAGTTGTGTGATTGAGAAAAAGGCTATGATACCACTTTGTAGGATCGGTTTTTGACAAAAAAACAATACAAAGATCACACAAGTATGAGCAAACTAGGTGTAGAAACCCTAATTCGCATGCAAAATGATAATAATCAAGATTAGAACACGTAAAGACCCATTTTCAATCCGATTTCCATTAATATAATGTTGATAAACCTTACAATGTATGATATTAATGAAAATACAACTTTCAAGAACTCTCTAGACACACCTTAGAATACACACACTAACACACTTGACAAAATGACTGAAAAATGTTAAGTTTAAAAACAACTTCAACATATATATAGAGTGTCCATTCGACCCTTGCAGGGTTCGAATGACTTGGTTCGACCCATCCCAGGCTCGAACCTAAACCAGATAAACATAAACTATTACATTCGACTTTATACAACTACATTCGACCTACATATGATTTCCATTCGACCTCCCGTAGGTGTTTTGGTCAAAAATTATCTACTAAAAATAATCTTGTTTTCCAAATTAGTTAAAGTGGGGTAGAGTGCTAGTTTGATAAAAAGTAAGTGTTATTCTCAGGATGGTGACTTGTTAATATAACTAAGGTATTATTTGACAACTATGCTCGGGATGATGAGAAAATTGAGGATGGACAGTTGTATCCTGAGGATGCAACTATCTGTAACATGTAAAGTAAATGCTAAAACACAAAGAACAACACTCGATGTACGAGGAAAGCCCTTGATCAGTTGATCATCGCCGGCATAAAACCTCGGGAGGAGTCTAAGCCGCTGCCTTGTTTGTTAATATTAAAAATGGGTAAAAATGTTACAACTTTGGATGAATGATGGACGAATGAGCTAAGATAACAATGAAATGTGCTAAGTGTGTGTGAGTTTTTCTATGAGTAGCAGAGTATTCGTGTGTTTCAGGTGATAGCTATGTGTCCTATACTTCGTCCATCATTCCCATTTATGTAATACAAGGAAGTAAATAAAGTATCCCACAATATCTGCTATGTAGTTAAGCTCCTTCAAAGTATTCAGGTGAACGTTGGGTCAGTTTCAACTGAATATATTCATTACTTCAGCTGTTTCCTTTTTCTTCGTTGGTATTTAATGAATGACGGTTACATCTTTGATTTCATCTTCGAGCTTAGCCTTTGGTTGATATAAGTTACTCTTCAATCTTTGACTCCTTTGACTGAATGTTATAATATAGACGTTGGAGAGCACTTATGTGTCCATATTATAACTTAGTTGTACCTGCAATTATATATAAAAAAGGTAATTCGTTAGTCCATTCTCAGGATGCAACATGCTGAAACATTGCTACATCCTGAAGTCAGCTGGCCCCTTCAGCATCCTGAGGATGCTACACTAGGGATGAGAGGTAAAATCATCCTGAGGATTTTCACCACCAACAATTGTTCCCAAAAAATATGTTATCGTTAATATCTTTCAAGGTTAATATATTTTTTAATCATAATATCTTATCTAATGACCGATGGGACATCTCGTCAGGATACAACGGCTATTTCTTCGGTGGTAATTAAGTGATGACCGTTCCATGACATCATCTTTTGCCCTTTATATCTAGAGCATATCTCTTCCTTTATATTCACTCCTGATCTTCCTAAGAAGGTAGTTTCTATTCCATCTTTTTCTTTCACCTGCAAAATATTATCAATATTTTGAAGATGGCTAAAAGATCTACAAGGGCTTCGGGGAGTGTAGTAACTTCAAGTGACTTCATTCCCCAAAATCTCTTGGTCCATCCTGAGCAGGAAACCTGTTCTTTTGTTGACAAGGACATTCTAGCCCTAAAAAGGTCACAGATATTTCCAAGTTCTGCTGAGTTTTGTCCTTACAATCCTTATGCAAGATCTGATTTTGCATCTCCCACTTGGGCCTGTTTTCTGTTCTTACCATTCTCTCCAGGGTTGAGGTATCCTTTTCCCCCGTTCAACAAAGATTTCTTTGATGTGATAGGGATGGCTTACTCCAAAACCATGTCTGAACTCTGGAACATATTGATGGTTTGTAGAAGAATTATTGAAAATCATGGTATCCAACTTCAAGTGGGGGACCTGTCTCATGTTTATAAGTTAAGGAGACATGGCTCCCTACGTTATGTCCTTCAGCTTATAGAAAAGGATCCACCCTTTGTGTATAATGTGATTAAGTTTGAGAAAGACTAGAAAACAAAGTTTTTCTTTGTAAAGAGAAGCTCCATTCCTCATGGGGTTGAGATTCCTCTTTATTGGTTAAAAAGTGGTAAAATTTTTTAAAGTTTTTTATGAAAGAATTTTTAGTTACATCCTGAGGATGTTAACATTCTGAAAAAATTTCTCTTGCAGGTACTCCCTTTACCAACTTAGCTACTCCATTAAACGAAGTTTCCTAATGGTGTAAAGCTGTGTTTGGCTTACCTGAATCAGCAAGGACTTTCGAGGTGGAGAAAAGTTACACTACCAGTCAAGCTTCCGAGATGTCTGGTGAGTGTATTGTGATACATCCTGAGGATGTTTATTATTTTATTCATTCACTGACCCTGCTATTGCTTTAATTCCAGCCAAAAACCCTGCTTCCTTTAACTTGGATGACATCAACAGTATGGATGTTAAGTCAGCCAAGGTTACTTCAACATCTCCATCCAGCTCCAAGATGGTCAGTCCTCCTTCCAACCTTCCCAAATCCAGGGCTGCTAGTGCCTCAAAGAAGAGGAACGTTAGTGCTACTACCACCATTGCCCAGGAAATCACCCCTTTCGAGGGGTTGAAATTTGATGCTGTATTAGGGAAGATTTCCCAATTCACTCTCCAGGTATGGTCTTATCCTGAGAATGACATTAAAATGTTAAAAATAATTTTGAATATAAATTACTTACTTTCCTTCTCTCCTCTGCTAGGGTCATGAATACTTGTTGAAATCCGTGGATGCTCTTGCCAAAGATCTTCATGACGCTCAGACCAAACTTGAGGATATTCAAAAAATTGTCCATGATAAAGGCAAATATCTTGAGAGCAAGTTGGCAGAGACGGAGGCTAAATTGAAGTGGGTTAAAGAGGAGCATGCTCAGGAAATGTTGGATTAGGAGAAGGAGATGGATGAGTATAGGAATGAGCTGATGAAATCTGCTAGCATCTCCGTCTTGCAAGCTAGGTTGAAGATGACTCTACAGTCTAGGAATCCTGGTTTTAAGCAAGTGGACTGGGATATTGAGGGTTGGAGGGAAAAGGTCAAGAGCCTAGGTGGTAAAGATGAGAATTTACCTGTTCCTGTTGCTTATCCTGAAGATGCGACCAAGGATCCTGAGGATGCTGAAGTGAAGGCAGTAGAAGCCAAGGTTGCTGAGGTGGTGAAGGATCTTCCTGTGGGCGATGAAGGATATGATGAATAGGCTGGAGCCCACTTTTTTAAATCTTTTTGTGGTAGTTACTTTGGTAGTCTATGGTTGAACAATTTCAAACAATTTCTATTTGGTATGTAATAACTTAGGATATTATAAGGTTTGGGGTGGAGGAATCTTGGTTTCAATATGAAGCCCCAAATCTATTATTGACCTGGACCTTAGATGTTGACCCCTGGTGGATGGGTCCTAGTTTTGGATGAAGCTAGGGGTTGACATCAATTTTGCCTATGATGCATAAATAATACACGGTAACCACTTTTTGACACTACATCCTCGTGTTCTTTTCTTTTGATATTCTGCAATCATTAGCAAATGTTCAGATATAAAGAAATTACATAAATGATACCTTTATCTTCTGAAGATAATCTTCTCAGCTTAATTTCTCGAATATGCCCTTCATTCTGCTTTGTCATCCTCAGGATAATACTATCTTGAGGATGTCCCCAGTTCTTCGTTTTTTGTCATCCACGGAATGATTTTCGTTATTCTGAGGATGTCCCCAGTATAACATCTTCAAGATGGAATTTGAGATTATTTCCTTTTTTCAAGGAATGTTTAAGAATAACCTGTATAAAGGCAATCATTGTTACTATACTGGTGACTAGGCCTTTAAATGAACTGGGGTCAAGCCCATTCAGAATAATTTGGTAAAAAACCAACACGTAGCATCTTGAGAATTTCTGGCGACAAGGCCCTGGCGACTAGGCCAAATATGTAAGAGACATTGAAAAATGTCTAAATCTTAAGAGTTCAATATATATCTCAAAAATGATGAAATTGTCAGCCACTTTTACATGGACTGGTCCCACCATCCTAAAAATATATATGAACAACGTGCGCTCCAGGCGGGGTGGCTAACCCAGTGAGAAAGGTGAAAACCTTTAAACCTTAGGAAGGTGTCGGACACCTTAACGGAGGAGAGGGTGGCCAACCCTCTAGTCTTCAAAATGTTCCATCTTCAGGATGGTACTGCAAAATTCTCGAGATGTACTATTTTTAGTTAACATAAAATCGAAATAAGTTAAGAGTACTTACATATGGAGATGATTCATCTCTATCAGCCATCACCTTCATCCCACCTGTGATTCAGACTATAGTTTCTCTTCCAGAGAGACCAGTCACATGCATCCCTAGAAATGATAATATTTCAGGTGAATAGCATTCCAATCCCTTGGTAGCATTTCTCCCTCCATGGTCGCAGCCAATACGCTCCTTTGCCAGCTTCAGAATCTATCAAATATGGACCTTCCCATTTAGGAGCTAGCTTGCCATCACTTGGTTTGGTTGTATTTTGGAAGGCTTTCCTTAATACTAAATCTCCTTCTTGAAATCTTCTTATTCTATATTTTTGTTGTAAGCTTTAGCAATCCTTTGTTGATGAGCAGCCATTCTCAATTTAGCACCATCTCTGAGTTCGTCCACTACTTCTAAATCTTGCAATAATACTTCTGTGTTAGTAGTTGCATCCTGAAGATGTTTCCTTGCTGTAGGCATGACCATCTTTGTAGGTAGCATTGCTTCTGTTCCAAAAACCAAGGAGAACAGTGTTTACCTAGTTTCATTCTTCGAAGTAGTTCTATCAGCCCAAAGTACGAATGGAAGTTCTTCTGCCTATTTTCCTTTCTTCTCCCCAAGCTTTTTCTTTAAATTGTTGACGATAATTTTGTTTGACAGTTCTGCTTTTCCATTAGCTTGAGGATGGACTGGTGTTGAAGTTATCATCTTGATTCCCCAGCTTTCACAAAAGTTAGTCGTTCTTTTGCTAATGAATTAAGAACCGTTGTCACATATGATCTCAGCTAGCACTCCAAATCTTGTTAGGATGTTTCTTTTGATGAATGAGACCAGTTCCTTATCCCTAACTTGTACAAATGCTTCAGCTTCGATCCATTTTGAGAAGTAATCAGTCATTACTAATATAAACACCTTTCCACCAGGAGCTACAAGAAACTTTCCTACTATATCCATCCCCCATTTCATGAATGGCCATGGTGAATGTTGGTGGTGAAAATCCTCAGGATGATTTTACCCTACATCCCTAATGTACCATCCTCAGGATGACGAAGAATTCAACCGACTTCAGGTTGTAACAGTACTTCGGCATGTGCACATCCTGAGAATGAACTAAAAATTATCTTGTACTTATGTTATTGCAGGTGTAATTAAAGCACGAGTAAGACTTGTAACTCCCCTTTAATGGCTACAAAGTCTTATTAAATCAAAGATATCAAGGATGCATGAGCTGTACGCGTATAAACTTGAAGAATGAGTCAAAGTGTAACTGCCAAAGTGATGAATGCAAGGCGAGAAAGATGGAAACTGTTATCCAACGTCCATTTCAGTTGAAACACCCACAACGGTCACCTAGAACAGTCCACAAGACTTCAAAGACATTAACTACTTAACGGATTTCATGGGATTGTTTGTTTATTTATTGTACTATATAAATGGGGGTATTGGACAAGTATAGGACACATTGCTTACACTACAGTTACACACACATACACTTAGCTGATCAAAAACACTTGCACAATCATTGTAATCTTAGTACACTCGTCCCTCACCTATCCAAAGTTGTATCTTTTTACCAAATTAATATTAACAAACAAGGCAGGGGCTTAGACTCCTCCCGAGGTTTTATGCCGGCGATCTACAACTGATCAAGGGCTTTCCTCGTAGATCGTGTGTTGTTCTTTGTATTTTCTACTTTATTTGTTCATTACAAACAGTTACATCCCGAGGATATAACTATCCATTCCAAAGCTAACCTAAGCCATCCCGAGCATAGTTGTCATATTTTTACTTCTTTAACATCCTGATACACCATCTTTAGAATTTAATCGATTCCTTAACATATTTTCACACATTTAGCACTCTACCTCACTTTAACTAATTTGGAATACAAAGTTATTTTTACTAGATAATTTTTGACTAAAACAATTTGGCGCCCACCGTGGGGTAAGTGGTGCTATTTTAACAAAAAACTTTGTTAAAAACTTTCTCTTATTTAATTCTTTTTACAAAATTTGACAACTATGGCTTCATAACAAAAATCTGTTTCCACATCCATGCCATCTACAACCTCTGCCAGAAATACTGCCTTGCCACCTCCACCTGCACTTCCAAGAAGTTCTACTTCCCAGATCCCACCTAGACCATCTGGATCTACTCCTCCTGTTTTTGTATCGAATGATGAATTACTTTCTATGTTTGCACTGATGAAAGATTCGATACATCAACAACAAGACACAAACCGGATGTTGATAAGAGAAATACAAGCTCTTAAATCATCCTTAAGAAGGCCAAGTGAATATATGGGGACACCATTGCAGCCCAGGGCGTTAGATTTAAATTCTAGCATCTCTGGAGGGGTACATCAATGAGATTTTATCCCCATGAGTATTGGGTTCTCTGCTCCAGAAACAACTACTACTCCCAAGATGGCAACCACCAGGGATACAGGATATACACCTGTGCCATCACAAGGATATAACACTAACGGTACCAATCTAAGTTCTAGTACCTTTACTACTAATGATGTTGCTTCTTTGCAGGATACAGGAATAAGTCCTCAACTATCAAGGGAGCTTCAGAAGATTAAGGATATGGTGTCGAGTGTATTAGGGATAGTGCAACCCATCTCTGAGGTATCCTCAGCATGCCATAGAGTGTCAAGATTTGCACCTCCCATATGTGATGCATAGATTCCAAAACGGTTTCAAACTCCAAGTATGAAGATTTATGATGGATCTACAGATCCTGAAGAGCATGTGGCTCAATATAGGGAAAGGATGGAAATAAATCCAATCCCTGCCAATCTGAAAGAAGCGTGTTTATGCAAGGGATTTGGTTCAACTCTCGCCGGTCCAGCCCTGAAATGGCTCCTAAGTGTTCCACCCTATTCTATTACTTCTTTTGCACATTTAATTAACATGTTTAATAATCAGTTTTCTTGTAGTCGACCGTTCGAACGTTTGACAAGTCATCTATACAGGGTGACTCAACCACAGGGAGAATCACTCAGAGAATACATTACTAGGTTTGGAAAGGAAGCACTTGACATCCCGAACCTGGATGTCACAACGGATGTACAGGCATTCAAGATGGGACTGTAAAGAGATTCACCGTTCTATCAAGAATTGGTGATGAATCCATGCAAGAACTTGGATGAAGTCAGGAACAGAGCTTTAAGATTCATCCGACTTGAGGATGATAAGAAAATTCAAGAAAGGATATAATCATCCTCAAAATATAACCATCCCAATCGAAAGTCCACTCCCACATACGAACCATATAAGCATAAGCCATATGCTAGGCCTGATAACAAGAAGGTCAATGTGGTAGAGGACGACGATGAGGATGACTGCCCTAAATTATCAGATTACTGTTTTTTTGTGGATGTAACAGGACTAATGTATGCCATGAAGGATCTAAGGGACAAAGAAAGATGGCCAAGGAAAGAGAATAAGGCAGGATGGAAGGACAAATCCAAATGGTGTGCCTTTCACGAAGATTTCGGCCATATTACCGAAGATTGTATCACCCTAAGGAAGGAGATAGCCTATCTCTTGAGTAAAGGTCATCTTAAAGAACTACTGGGAAAAAAGAAATTAAGAGCTTAGGATGACACTAACATCCCAGAAAGAGCAGCATCCCCACCTAAGGATGCTGGTATTATCAACTTCATTTCAAGAGGGTCAGACATTTGTGGAACCTCATACTCAGCTGCCAAAAGACATGCGAGGGTAATAAAATCTGAAAAAGGAGAAAGACCAACGAAGACGGCCATCCTGACGACCTCTAAAGTGATCAGCTTCGAGGAGGAGGACCGAGAAAACATTCTTGATCCCCATCATGACGGTTTGGTTATTACTTTTGTATATTGCTAACCACTTTGTTTGCAGGATTCTCGTAGATGGAGGAAGTTTAGTGAACATCATCCAGCTTGAAGCTCTCAAAAGAATGAATATCCTGGAATCTGAAATAGTTTCTAGATCATCGGTCTTAGTAGGCTTCAGTGGGGAAACTAAGAGCACAATGGGTGACATAAAGCTACCAGTGTATGTGGAAGGGGTGAACTCTATCCAGAGATTCTGTGTAATAGAATCCCTATCCTGCTACAATGTCATCCTGGGGAGACCCTGGATACATGACATGAAGGCAGTTCCTTCAACATATCACGAGTGCATAAAGTTACCCACACCTTGGGGAGTCGTCAAAGTAAATAATGACCAACAAGAAGCCAAGGACTGTTATACAACATCAATGAAGGCTTCATCACGTCAATCATAGCAACTACAGAAGGATGCACAGTGCCATCCTCAATATGTCAAGGCACATCCTGAGCAGGATGTAAAGGCTGTTTGCCTTGATAATAATAATAAGGATATCACTATGCTAATTGCTAAGAATATCCCTCAAGACATTGAACAAAACTAATCTCATTTCTTAAATGCAGGATGTCTACTTTTGCATGGAAGCATGAAGATATGACTGGCATCTCTAAGGATGTTATTACTCATAAACTCGGGATTGATAAGAATTTTAAGCCCATTCAGCAGAAAAGAAGGAAGTTTGCTCCGGAACGAAATGTCATCATACAAGAAGAAGTGGATAGACTCCTTAAATCCAAGATGATAAGAGAAGTAAAATTTCCAAGATGGCTTGCCAACGTGGTGGTAGTTCAAAAGAATAATGGGAAGTGGAGAGTGTGGGTAGACTATACAGACCTCAATAAAGAATCTCCTAGAGACCCATTCCCATTACCACATATAGATTCAATGGTGGATGCTACAGCAGGGCGCGAAATGCTGACATTCATGGATGCATCCTCAGGATTCCAACAAATTCAAATAGAACCAGATGATCAGGAGGACACAGCATTCATGACCCCATCAGGTATATATTGTTATATAGCTATGCCATTTGGATTAAAAAATGCAGGTGCTACCTACCAAAGGGTGGTGAGTATGATGTTTAAAGAAAAGATTGGGGACACAATGGAGGTGTACATTGATGGCATGGTGGTCAAGTCCAAAAAGACAAAGAATCATCTTCAAGATCTTAAGGAGGCATTTGACATCCTAGACGCCTATAATATGAAGTTGAACCTATCTAAATGTCATTTTGGAGTCGGTGTTGGAAAGTTTCTAGGATATCTAGTTACCAAAAGAGGGATAGAGGCCAGCCCTGAACAAATAAAGGCCATCCTTGATCTCAAATACCCAAAAAATATCAAGGATGTACAATGGCTGACAGGCTGGATAGCAGCCTTAAACAGATTCATTTCGAAATCCTCGGATAAGTGCAAAGAATTCTATGACATCCCGAGGAAGAATAGTAAATTCGACTGGGGACAGAGACATGATGAAGCATTAAAGAAGCTGAAAGAGTATCTAGCAGCAGCTCCACTCCTGATGAAGCCTGAGGATGGAGAACCTCTGAAGCTATATCTCGCAGTCTCTGGGAATGCTATAAGTGCAGTATTGGTAAGAGACTTTGTATGTGTAGGATCGGCTAATCAAACAAAGACTATTGATCAAACAAGTTTAATTCAGGTGTGGAATCCCTGAATTGATTACGAAATGATAATAAAACTAGCAAAACGCACAAATCATCTCAAACATTTTCATTTCATTCATAAACATCATTAATAATCTTTACAAAGCTTGTTTATAATGATTTAGACTCAAAACAGACTTATCAAAAACCCTAGGGAGACAAACACTCTGAGAGGGAAACAAAAATGACCAAAGTTAAACTTTGAAAATGATTCATCCTATATATAGACCTGCACATTCGACCATTCGATTGGGCGAATGTGCAGGTTCGACCATTCAATGTGGGCGAACCAACATATATGTACAATCAAATCTTCATTCGACCTCTCTGAGCCCCCTTCGACCAAACTTATCTACATTCGACCATATGAAAGCCACCTTCGACCATCCGATATCACCAAAAGATAATGAAATTCGCAATTCAATAGCACTAGTCGCACTTCGTGTATCTACAGTCTTCGAGGGGGGAACAACATCCTGTCTACTATGTAAGTAAAACTCTACTAGATGCTGAGACTAGGTATTCTCATCTCGAAAAACTAGGTTTAGCTTTGATAATGGCATCTACTAAGTTAAGGCATTACTTTGAAACACATAAGATACACGTACAAACTAGCTATCCCATTAAAAATGTACTTAGAAAACCAGAAATGTCAGGTAGAATGGCTAAGTGGTCAGTAAAATTAAGTGCCTTTGACTTAGTATACGAGCCTAGAAATGCAATCAAATCTCAGGCTCTAGCAGATTTTGTGGCTGATTTCAGTAGTGACATCCTGAGTGAAGTAGAATCTGAAGTACAACAATTAAATGAAAACTTAGGAAAATGGATTTTGTATACTGATGGTGCTTCAAATGCATAAGGAACAGGCTTAGGAATACTACTAAAATCGCCACAAGGGGACAAAATACCCCCATGCTATTAGATGTGCATTTTAGACAACCAATAATGAGGCAGAATATGAAGCTCTCATTGCTGGTTTGCAACTGGCTAAAGACATGCATATTACTAATATAGAAGTATTTGTTGATTCTTTGTTGATTGCTAAACATTTTAATGGGTCTTATGAAGTTAAAGGTCAAAAGTTAGTTCTTTATCTTGAAAAAGTTAAAAGTTTATCAACTTCTTTTGTAGAATTTTCACTAACACAAATACCTAGGGAAGAAAATGCTGAAGCTAATGCCTTAGCAAACCTGGGATCTTCCCTTAAATTACCAGAAGGGTCTAAGATTCCCATCGTCCACATTCTGAAACCAGCAATTGAAGATTCAGGTACATCCTGAGGATAATCTGGCACATCCTGAGGATAAAACAGTCCATCCCAAGGATATCACTGTTTTAGCCACTCAGGCACAAGACGATTCATCGTGGATGACTCCTATAACAAAATAATTACAAAAGGATGTCATTCCTGATGGAGAAAACCCAAAGGCTCTCAGGATGAAGGTATCTAAATTTACAATTATAGACAATATTTTGTATAGAAAATCTCTTGCAGGTCCATATTTGAGATGCCTCAACAAGGATGAAGCAAATGAAGTGCTTAAGGACATCCACGAAGGAGATTGTGGAAACCACACAGGAGGAAGATCTCTTTACTCAAAGGTCTTAAGAACAGGAGACTATTGGCCTACGATGAAGAAGGATGCCATGCAATATTCTCATAAATGTGATCCATGTCAAAGACATAGCAACATCCTTCACCAGCCTGCTGAACCATTACATCCTATTATTTCACCATGGCCCTTCATGAAATGGGGGATGGATATAGTAGGAAAGCTACCCAAGGCTCCTGGAGGGAAGGTATTTATGCTGGTAATGACAGACTATTTCTCAAAATGGATTGAAGCTGAAGAATTCGTAAAAGTCAGAGATAAAGAAGTGGTCTCATTCATCAAAAGGAACATCCTAACAAGATTTGGAGTGCCATCTGAGATTATTTGTGACAATGGTTCCCAATTCATAAGCAAAAGAACAACTGACTTTTGTGTGAGTTGGGGAATCAAGATGGTGACTTCAACACCAGTCCATCCTCAAGCTAATGGACAAGCAGAATCTTCAAACAAAATCATCATCAACAATTTGAAGAAGAATCTTGGGGAAAAGAAAGGGAAATGGGTAGAAAAACTTCCATTTGTACTCTGGGCAGATAGGACTACCTCCAAGAATGCTACTGGTCAAACACCTTTCTCTTTGGTCTTTGAAACAGAAGAAATTCTGCCAACAGAGATGGTCATGCCTACAACAAGTAAACATCTTCAGGATGCAACTACCAATTCAGAAGCATTACTTCAGGATTTGGAAACTGTGGATGAACTCAGGGATGCTGCTAAAGTAAGAATGGCAGCATACCAACAAAGGATTGCTAAAGCTTACAACAAGAATATCAGGATAAGAAGATTTCAAAAAGGAGACTTGGTATTGAGAAAAGCCTTCCAAAACACAACAAAGCCAAGTGATGGTAAGCTAGCTCCCAAGTGGGAAGGTCCATACTTGATCGATTCAGAAGCTGGTAAAGGAGCATATTGGTTACCAACGATGGAAGGTGAGATTCTACCAACGGCTTGGAATGCAATTCACTTAAAATACTACCATGTCTAGGGATGCATGTGACTGATCTCTCTGGGAGAGAAACCATGGTTCGAATCACAGGTGGGATGAAGGTGAAGGCTGATAGAGATGAATCATCTCCATATGTAAGTACCTATCCTTTATCTATTTAAATCGATTATATTTTTACTAAACATGGTCTAGAAATAGTCCGTCCTGAGAATTTTGCAGTACCATCCTGAAGATGTAATGCTTAGAAGACTAGGGGGTTGGCCACCCTCTCCACCGTTAAGGTGTCTGACACCTTCCTAAGGTTTAAAGGTTTTCACCTTTCACATTAGGTTAGCAACCCTCGCCTGGAGCGCACGATGCCCATGTATATTCTCGGGATGGTGGGACCAGTCCATGTAAAAGTGGCTGACAATTTCATTATCTTTGAGATATATGATGGAGCTCTTAAGGTTTAGACATTTTTCAATGTCTCTTTCTCGTATTTGGTCTAGTCACCAGGGCCTTGTCGCCAGTTATTCTGAAGATGTTACATACTGGTCTCGTCACCATGATTATTTTAAAATGGTTTTGATCCCAAGGCCTAAGTCACAAGTATGATAACAAAGTTTTCCTTTACAGGATCTTATTAAGATTCAATTCTTTCTTACAAAGGACTATAGACTTAAAGTCTATACTGAAGATATTACACTGTGGACATCCTCAGGATGCAAAAACATCCCAAGGATGAAGAAGAAACTGGGGACATCCTCAGGATATTGAAGACCATTCTGACGATGAGAGATACTTGTGAAGAATGTGGCCAGATTAAGAGAATTACTCAACAAAGAAGATACGTAAGGTATTACTTTTTATTCTTTTATACCACTAAGTGTTTGCTAATGTTTGCAAAATATCAAAGAACACAGAGCTGATAGCGTTAAAAGATTGTTACCATATATTATTAATGCATCATAATCAAAATTTGATGTCAACCCCTGGCTTCATCCAAAACCAGGACCCATCCACCAGGGGTCAACCTCTATGGTCCGGGTCAAATAAAAGATTTGGGGCTTCATCTTGAAACCAAGATCCCTCCACCCCAAACCTTAAAATATCTTAAGTTATTACATACCAAAATAAATTGTTTGAAATTGTTCAACCAACTACTACCACAAAAGATTAAATAAAAAGTGGGCTCCAGCCTAGTCAACACATCCTTCATCGCCCACTGGAAGGTCCTTCACCACCTCAGCAATCTTGGCTTCAGCTGCCTTTGCCTCTGCATCTTCAGGATCTTCAGCCACATCCTCAGAATGAGCAACAGGAACATGCTCATAAACCACTTCTTTTCCGCCCAGGCTCTTAATCTTCTCCTTCCAGGCTTCGATATCCCAGGTGCTTTGATCAAAAACTGGATCCTTGGCCTGGAGAGCCATCTTTACCCTGGCCTGAAAGACAGAAATACTAGTAGACTTGATGAGCCCATTCCTGTGATCCTGTGCCTCCTTCTCCTGGTCCAATATGGCCTTAGCATGCTCAGCCTTCACTCTCTTCAGCTCTGCTTTAGTCTCTGCCAGCCTGCTCTCAAGATATTTGCCCTTATCAAGAGAAATCTTCTGGACGTCTTCAAGCTTAGCCTGTGTCTCATGAAGTTCTTGAACAACAATATCCAGAGACTTTGACAGATATTCATGGCCCTAACAAGGAGAAGAAAAAGTGAGTATTCCTATTTTTTTTTCTTACTAACATAACAGTGCTATTCTCAGGATAAGACCATACCTAGAGAGTGAATTGGGAGATCTTGCTCAGAATTTCCTGACAACTCAAACCCTCAAATGGAATGACCTCCTGAGCAATGGCAATGGCGGTACTCCCCTTCCTTTTCTTTAAAGCAATAGCAGCCCTAGACTTGGGAGGGTTAGTAGACGGAGTAGCCATCTTGGATCTTGAGGGAGAAGGAGAGGTAACTTTGATTGCCTTGACGTCCATGCTGTCAATATCGTCCAAATCAAAGGAAGCAGGTTTCTTGGCTGAGGCTAAGATAAAAACAGAGTTAGTGAATAAAATAATGAACATCCTCAGGATGTAATATGACATGCTCAGCAGAATCTTAGAAGCTTGGCTGGTGGTATGACTATCTTCCACTCCAAAAGTCCTTTTTGATTCAGGTAACTTGTAAATAAGTTCACACCGGAGAGAAGCGTCGTTCACAGGAGTAGCAAACTTAGCAAGGGAAGCACCTATTAAACAAAGAATTTTCAGGATGTTAGCATCTTCGGGATGTAACTAAGAAGTTTTTCATAAAAACACTAAAAATAATTTTACCACTCTTTAACCAATAAAGAGGGATCTCATCCCCTTGGGGAATAGAACTCCTCTTAACAAAGAAAAATTGGATTTTTAGTTTTTCTCAGATTTTATCACATTAAAGAGAAATGGTGGATCCTTTTCTATAACTTGAAGAATATAATGCTAGGAACCGTGTGTCCTCAATTTATAAATATGAGCCAGGTCTCCCACTTCCAGATGGACACCATGATCCTCAACGAGCTTACTGCAAACCATAAGAATCTTCCAAAGTTCAGGCATGGCTTGAGAATAAGCCATCCTAGTCATATCAAAGAAGTCTTTGATAAACTTGGGAAAAGGATACCTCAACCCTAGAAGGAATGGTAAGTACAGGAAGCAGACCCAGATAAAAGATGCAAAATCTGATCTTGCATGAGGATCGTAAGGACGAAACTCTGCAGAACTTGGGAAGATTTTCGAGTCTTTTAGGGATCGAATCTCTTTGTCATCAAAAGAACAGATTTTCTGTTCAGGATGACTCAAGAGGTTTTGGGGAACGAAATCACTAGAAGTTCCCACACTCCCAGAAGTTTTAGTGGATCTTTTTGTTATCTTCAGAATATTGTTAATTTTTACAGGTGTGAAGAGAAAAGTAGAAGAAAGAAAAGAGAAATTACCTTCTTAAAAAATCAGATGTGATTATAAAGGAAGGGATAAGCTCTAGATATAGAGGGTAGAAGATGATGCTTGTAACGGTCATCACATAATTATCACCGAGAAAGTAGCCGTTGTCATCTTGACAAGACATCCCATCAGTCATCAGAGAAGATATTTAGATTAAAAAATATTTTTACCTTAAAGGATATTAACGGTAACATATTTTTGGGGACAATTGTTGGTGGTGAAATTCCTTAGGATGATTTTACCCTACATCCCTAATGTACCATCCTTAGGATGACGAAGAATTCAACCGACTTCAGGATGTAACAGTACTTCGGCATGTGCACATCCTGAGAATGAACTAACCAATTATCTTGTACTTATGTTATTGCAGGTGTAATTAACGCACGAGTAAGACATGTAACTCCCCTTTAATGGCTACAAAGTCTTACTAAATCATAGATATCAAGGATGCATGAGCTGCACGCGTATAAACTTGAAGAATGAGTCAAAGTGTAACCGCCAAAGTGATGAATGCAAGGCGAGAAAGATGGAAACTGTTATCCAACATCCATTTCAGTTGAAACACCCACAACGGTCACCTGGAACAGTCCACAAGACTTCAAAGACCTTAACTACTTAGCGGATTTCGTGGGATTGTTTGTTTATTTCATGTACTATATAAATGGGGGTATTGGACGAGTATAGGACACATTGCTTACACTACAGCCACACAGACATACACTTAGCTGATCAAAAACACTTGCACAATCATTTTAATCTTAGTACACTCGTCCATCACCTATCCATAGTTGTATCTTTTTACCAAATTAATATTAACAAACAAGGAAGGGGCCTAGACTCCTCCCAAGGTTTTATGCAGGCGATCTACAACTGATCAAGGGCTTTCCTCGTAGATCGTGTGTTGTTCTTTATATTTTCTACTTTATTTGTTCATTACAAACAGTTCCATCCTGAGGATATAACTATCCATCCCAAAGCTAACCTAAGCCATCCCGAGCATAGTTGTCATATTTTTACTTATTTAACGTCCTGATACACCATCTTCAGAATTTAATCGATTCCTTAACATATTATCACACATTTAGCACTCTACCTCGCTTTCACTAATTTAGAATACAAAGTTATTTGTACTAGATAATTTTTGACCAAAACAGTGAAATAATAGGATGTAGTTGTAACATCAAGTATTTTAAAATCACCACTTTACCCACATGTACTCCTTATATGATTTTAAAAAACAATATATATTTCTTTTATATTTTTTACCACTTTATAATAATAATAATAATAATAATAATAATAATAATAATAATAAATAATAATAATAATAATGAAGATTAGTTGGTCTTGTAATAATGTTCTTAACCCAATCCAACAGCTGGCCCACCCAGACAAGCCCAAACCCTTCCAAGGCCTGGCCCAACACCTCCTTCCCTAAAGTTAAAAAAAGAAAAAAATGTTTGCAGCTGCTACGGCTGGAACCAGAACAGAATCCGGGTCAACATACACAAACACGTACACCAGACCTGCTGAGTCACGCTGATCTTTGTTTTCAAATCTGATCCACTTTGTATATAAGACCACATAATTTCCTTCCCTTCTTCTTTCCTGTTTCGCTGCACGTTTTCCAGCCAAAAACCCACGATTTAAGCAGCAATTATCACGCGTATTGGAATCTATTTCCAAATCAAAACATTCCATATTGTATACAGACCAAATTCCGGGTTATCTGCTGTCAGGGACGCGTTAAATCCCAAAAAATTTCGCCCCAATTGAATCAATTTGTGACTATATATAGTCTTCTTAAACCAAGAACCCAATTCGTTCAATCTAGTTGTTTTTCTCGCAATTAAACCTACCCACATACACCTACAATGTCGATTTGCATAACCCCCACATCTTTTTTCCCCGTTTGATTAACTCTTCGGTAACAATTTGAAGTTTTATGTTCGATCGCATCTTTCACGCATGAACACTCGTTGGAACTGATTAATCCTATTAATCTATACACATTTATTCGCGATTAAGGTTTGTATAAAAGCCCCTTATTTCCTGTTTGTTTTAATTCAGAATTTATTTGATTGAAATGCTAGGGTTCATAACTCACGAATTTGGGGAAGAACAAGCAACTGCAACATCAATTAAATATATTTAGGAACAAAAACATTAACCATCTGATCCATGGATCAGTTGGTAATGCTTGATGGTTTAAAAATGGTAACCGGCCCAAGGCTAAGGTTCGAGCCCCTTGTGCTGTGCCCTTTTTCCTTTCTTTTTGTGAACTGTTATTTTTTTTTAATCTATTGTTATATTAACTTAAACTTATGTTTAAAAATACCAAAAAGGACTTATAAATTCTATAAAAATTTATTTTATGTTATATAAATGTCAGTGATTATCATACAATTTTTATTTTTTCAAAAATCTTTTATTTATTATATATAATAAATATTACAAGTTTATTCCATTTTATTTATAAAATTCTATAAAAATATCAAAACAATTTTATAAATTTCTACAAAAATTATTCTGAGTTTTTATAACAATAAACTTTTCTGAAATGATTTTTATTTCTGACAAATCATTTATTTAATATTTTTAATCAATTTTTGTTAGTTTTAATCATAAATAAATCATAATAAATTCATTTTTCAATATTTTTGAACCAAAATTTTACATAAACTATTTCTGCTTATTTAGAACCGAAATACAATTTTTAAATTAATAATTCTATAATTTTAATATTTTTAAATATTAAAGTTATATTTTGACAATTTGTAATAAATAGATTTAATATTCTATTTTTAAGAAAATAATTTTATAAAAATTATTTTCATACTTAAAACCTTATTTTGTGACCATTTTTAATTTGAAATTTACAAAAAAGACTTTTGTTTGTTTATTTATCAAATATCCCTTATTTATTTAAACATATTATTTATTAATCAAACGAACATTTATCCCCAATTCGAAACCCTAGAATATACTCGTAGTTTAGATAGACTTAGACTTATTTGTTACCTTAATTATAGGATAATACTTGGCATCATTGGGCAACACATAACCTATTTTTCACGAGACATAACATTTTGCCAAGGTGAGTTTACATAGCCCCTTTCCTCTATTTTCACTATTTTTGGGGAGAAACATATTAAAACATTTTATACTATCATTTACTCATATTTACTTGTGATTCAATTACAACATCATTCTATCATTTGACTGTAACAAAAAGACACAGTACAATCATTAACAATGATCAAGCCGCCTGTTTAGATTATAGCGCTATAGGTCTGACAAACCCATCCCCCCGCATAAATTCAGGGATGATCGATAACAGTAACAACATTTAACTAACTTGCGAGTTAGTCATCAGTCGACACAAGGTTTGGTTGTACAAAGACGCATTGTTACATGTCGGACTCATACTCTATCATCATACAACTGTGATTGTTGTACAAACTATTGTTATCAAAACCTATGTATTCTCACCAACTTTTGTTGACCCAAAATATTTTCAACTTAACGTGTTTCAGGTTATACTTGCATGAAGATTTGAGTTATTGCTTGAAGATGTGTATCTAGTATTTTTCATCTTGTGATGTACAAATTCTTAGAACAATTGTATGTAATCTATTTAAATCATTTAATGAAATTTATTATTCACCATGAGCTACTGAACAATCATCAATACGTGACATCCCGATGTTTCCGCCATCGGTTGGGGTGTTACAGATTGGTATCAGAGCCATGGTTATAGGGAATTAGGTTATTAGAAAAATAATCTAGTCTATAACCATAGGATTTAACCAGTACTTGCTTCTTTTACTTGCTATTCTCTATCTCCCTCCTACTTCTTATCCCTACTTTCATCCTTACAAGAAGGTTGCTCTCCATCATTGGATCTACTCTTAGACTAATAGGACAAAATCCTCAGGTTTAGCCTGAACCACCTTGGGATCTCGTCGAAGTTCTAGATTTTAATAACGAACACGTGCAATCTGGAAGAGTGAACGCCTGTATTCTGAGTCTTCTGTCTAGGCTGGCATTGCGCATATATCCCAATCAAACGAGGGACCCGGATGCCTACCTGGAAATTCTCGGGATGAGTGTTCACCTATAGGCTAAAGCATGTCTTCACTATGTTATTAGAATCTAGAATCTTTGATAAGTCAACGTTTTCGTTTATTCGTTTTAATTAATGAATAAATGATTACATTCCTTATATAACCTCATTCATTTCATTGTGTCTCTTACAGATCATGCCACCACGTCGCAGCACTCGCAATAACAGTGGTGGAAACCGAGAGGAAAGTAGCAACAACCACAACACTAACCACAACAACAACAACAACCACAACAACAACAATGGTGTTGATGCCCAACTGGCTGCGATCATTTCCCAACAAATGGCACAGCAGATCGCGACTCTGGTTCCTAACTTACTGGCTCAAGTCATCCAGATGAACGGCAACGGAAACGGTAATGGAAACGGAAACGGCAATGGAAACCACAATGGGAACGGGAATGGAAACGGGAATGGTCTCCCAGCTTGCACCCTCGAACACTTTAATTCCTGTAATCCCCCTAAGTTCAGTGGAGATGAAGGAGCTACGGGTCTTCTACAATGGTTCGAGGGTATTGAGAATACCTTCATTAACAGTGAGTGTCCCGATAACTTTAAGGTCCGTTATGCTATGAGTGTTCTTCACAAACGAGCACTCACTTGGTGGAATGAGGAAAAGCGTACTCGAGGAGCCGAAGTTGCACTTACTATGACGTGGGATCAAGTCAAGGAGATAATGAAAGATGAATTTTGCCCATGTAACGAGGTCAAGAAATTAGAGGACGAGTTCCACACCCTTGCTCAGGATAGTGGAGAAAACCTTGCTTATAATACCCGCTTCCATGAGCTCAGTCTGTTATTGCCCCATAAGGTCACTCCGCTACCTGTAGCCATCAAAAAGTATATCGGCGGTTTGCCCATGCAGATTCAGGACACGGTATGGGGAAGGAACCCTGCTACCCTTGAAGAGGCCAAGCGTTTAGCAGCTACCTTAACTGACAATCACGTAAAGAACGGGACCTTAGTTCGGAAAAGCGAGAAAGCAAGTATTGTAGCCGCAGTAACTACTGAGAACCAGAAGCGTAAGGTCAGGGATCCTGATGTCAACCTCACTACACAAGCTTCTAACAAGAAACCCTATATAGGAAACTATCCATTGTGTAACACATGCAACCGACATCACCCCACTACTTCAGCGTGTCGCTTGTGCACCAATTGTGGTAAGTGTGGCCATCTAGTCAATACATGTCGCGAGACCCCAAACCCTAATGCCAATCAGCCCACCAACCCTGCTCAGGCTGCTAATCCTAATCGATACAACTACGGTTAGTGCTATGAATGTGGAGACCCAAATGACTTCCGTAACCGATGCCCTAAATTAAACAGAGATCAAGACCCTCCAGTTACTTAACAACATGTCCCACCATTCGAACGTTGTTTGCTTTTATTCTATGTATTGACGTTATTTGATTCAAGTAATAAATTCTAGTATTGAAATTTTTGTCTGAATGGTATAATCATAATACTTGAATGCATGATTGTTTGAATATGACTAATTATCCAAATCTATACAACTACAACTCGTATACTGTGCTTGTTATACTTGTAAACTTGCTTGCATAAACATGTTATCAATTAGCAATCTATGTGTCATCATGCCTTTTCAATAGTCGGGAGAGGCCCTACAACCTGCTCCACAACTGGCGGAGGCTATCGAACCTACTCAACGATTGGTAGAGGTCATTATGCCTTTTCAACAGTCGGGAGAGGCCCTACAACCTACTCCACGACTGGGGGAGGCTATCGGACCTACTCAACAATCGGTGGGGTCATAGAAGGACGCAAAACTTTAATGTAAGGTAAATTGGTGATTGCGGTCCGGAACGTAATCATTAATTTACAGGTACATTAAGGTAGTGTGAAATTCTATTAAGGTTATAAACTCTAGTTGTCTGGTAGTTCATCAACCCACACAAAACACGAGACAGTTTATCCTATCCATGTCATGCTATAACCCAAATCACAACTACTTTTATTTTTACCCAATCACCTTCAACCCTGTGTTTTCAATAAACATCGGGACGAAGTTTTCAAAAGTAGGGGAGACTGTAACATCACGTATTTTAAAATCACCACTTTACCCACATGTACTCCTTATATGATTTTGAAAAACAATATATATTTCTATTATATTTTTTTACCACTTTATAATAATAATAATAATAATAATAATAATAATAATAATAATAATAATGAAGATTAGTTGGTCTTGTAATAATGTTCTTAACCCAATCCAACAGCTGGCCCACCCAGACAAGCCCAAACCCTTCCAAGGCCTGGCCCAACACCTCCTTCCCTAAAGTTAAAAAAAGAAAAAAAATGTTTGCCGCTGCTACGGCTCGAACCGGAACAGAATCCGGGTCAACATACACAAACACGTACACCAGACTAGCTGAGCCACGCTGATCTTTGTTTTCAAATCTGATCCACTTTGTATATAAGACCACATAATTTCCTTCCCTTCTTCTTTCCTGTTTCGCTGCACATTTTCCAGCCAAAAACCCACGATTTAAGCAACAATTATCACGCGTATTGGAATCTATTTCCAAATCAAAACATTCCATATTGTATACAGACCAAATTCCGGGTTATCTGCTGTCAGGGACGCGTTAAATCCCAAAAAATTTTGCCCCAATTGAATCAATTTGCGACTATATATAGTCTTCTTAAACCAAGAACCTAATTCGTTCAATCTAGTTGTTTTTCTCGCAATTAAACCGACCCAAATACACCTACAATGCCGATTTGCATAACCCCCACATCTTTTTCCCCGTTTGATTAACTCTTCTGTAACAATTTGAAGTTTTATGTTCGATTGCATCTTTCACGCATGAACACTCGTTGGAACTGATTAATCCTGTTAATCTATAAATATTGATTTGCGATTAAGGTTTGTATAAAAGCCCCTTATTCCCTGTTTGTTTTAATTCAGAATTTATTTGATTGAAATGCTAGGGTTCATAACTCACGAATTTGGGGAAGAACAAGCAACTGCAACATCAATTAAATATATTTAGAAACAAAAACATTAACCATCTGATCCATGGATCAGTTGGTAATGCTTGATGGTTTAAAAATGGGAACCGGTCCAAGGCCCAGGTTCGAGCCCCTTGTGCTGCGCCCTTTTTCCTTCCTTTTTGTGAATTGTTATTTTTTTATCTATTGTTATATTAACTTAAACTTATGTTTAAAAATACCAAAAAGGACTTATAAATTCTATAAAAATTTATTTTATGTTATTTAAATGTCAGAGGTTATCATACAATTTTTTATTTTTCAAAACTCTTTTATTATTTTATATATAATAAATATTACAAGTTTATTCCATTTTATTTATAAAATTCTATAAAAATATCAAAACAATTTTATAAATTTCTACAAAAATTATTCTGAGTTTTTATAACAATAAACTTTTATAAAATGATTTTTATTTCTGAAAAATCATTTATATAATATTTTAATCAATTTTTGTTAGTTTTAATCATAAATAAATCATAATAAATTCATTTTTCAATATTTTTGTACCATAATTTTACATAAACTATTTCTGATTATTTAGATCCGAAATATAATTTTTAAATTAATAAATCTGTAATTTTAATATTTTTAAATATTAAATTTATATTTTGACAATTTGTAATAAATAGATTTAATATTCTATTTGAAGAAAATAATTTTATAAAAATTATTTTCATACTTAAAACCTTATTTTGTGACCATCTTTAATTTGAAATTTACAAAAAAGACTTTTGTTTATTTATTTATCAAATATCCCTTATTTATTTAAACATATTATTTATTAATCAAACGAACATTTATCCTCAATTCAAAACCCTAGAATATACTCATAGTTTAGATAGACTTAGACTTATTTGTTACCTTAATTATAGGATAATACTTGGCATCATTGGGCAACACATATCCTATTTTTCACGAGACATAACATTTTGCCAATGTGAGTTTACATAGCCCATTTCCTCTATTTTCACTATTTTTGGGGTGAAACATGTTTAAACATTTTATACTATCATTTACTCATATTTACTTGTGATTCAATTACAACATCATTCTATCATTTGACTGTAACAAAAAGACACAGTACAATCATTAACAATGATCAAGCCGCCTGTTTAGATTATAGCGCTATAGGTCTAAAAAACCCATCCCCCCGCATAAATTCAGGGATGATCGATAACATTAACAACGTTTAACTAACTTGCGAGTTAGTCATCAGTCGACACAAGGTTTGGTTGTACAAAGACGCATTGTTACATGTCGGACTCGTACTCTATCATCATACAACTGTGATTGTTGTACAAACTATTGTTATCAAAACCTATGTATTCTCACCAACTTTTGTTGACCCAAAATATTTTCAACTTAACATGTTTCAGGTTATACTTGCATGAAGATTTGAGTTATTGCTTGAAGATGTGTATCTAGTATTTTTCATCTTGTGATGTACAAATTCTTAGAACAATTGTATGTAATCTATTTAAATCATTTAATGAAATTTATTATTCACCATGAGCTACTGAACAATCATCAATACGTGACATACCGATGTTTCCGCCATCGGTTGGGGTGTTACAGTAGTGGTTCAGCAGGTTGATAAAGGATGTTGCTATGTCTTTGACATGTATCGCACTTCTGAGAATATTGCATGGCATCCATCTTCATTGTAGGCCAATAGTATCTTGTTCTTAAGACCTTTGAGTATAGAGATCTTCCTCTTGTGTGGTTTCCACAATCTCCTTCGTGGATGTCTTTGAGTACATCATTTGATTCTTCCTTGTTGAGACACCTTAAATATGGACCTGTGTTGGGACAAAGAGGATTGGTGAAACCACTTTTGGAAACCTATGTCTAATTCACTTCTGTCAAAAATATTCTAAGTATAGAACTACTGAAGAAAGAAGACAAAAGTACTGAAGAAGGATTCTACAAGTACTGAAGAAGAAATGCATCAGAAGTTCTGAAGTTCAAACCAAACAGTTCACTGAAGAACTACTGAAGACAAACTACTCATCAGTAGTTTGTCATTCATCAGCACTTGTTCAAGAATCTTTCCACCGCCTTATGTTTCAGTAGTTTATTAGTTTAGTATTACTTTAACTTTTTGTACGAGTTCCAAGATTGCAACTTGTTGCAACTTGTTTCTGAACTTGCTTTTTGGCAAGGTGCATGTATGTGTAAAGTCTATAAATAGATGGGTTCATCCCTCTGTTTTAGACATTGATTTTTAATACAGAAATCCTTCAAAGCTTATCACTGTTATTTCCATTTCATTTACTAAGAATCTGTTTAAGTATTCATTATCATTCAATACTTAGATTCTCATTAAATACTTGTCTTTAGTTTTCTCAAACATTCAGGGGGAGTAATAACTCCTGTTGATAAGTGTAGATTTAACTTAAAACATTCCGTTGTGCTAAAAACTGATAAAGAAGTTGCTAAACACTTAAGTGTTCACTAGCAAGTTCATACAAAGAGCAATACTGATCCAACTATTGGTATCAGAGCACTAGTTTATCTGATCACATATCAATCTAACACATTGATAATCAGACACGGGCTCTTATTGATATTCAATAAAGGATTATAAGTTCACTTTTATCAACATCCATCACTTTAAGAGATATTTGACAAATCAATACTCTTTAAAAATGGATCCTCATAACACTGGTTCTGCCAATAAACCTGCTATGCTAGTAAGAAATGAATACAATATCTGGCAAAGGAGAATGGCACATACATTATCACAGACCAACACTGGTTGCTGGAAATCTGTGATATATGGTCCTCACAAACCAGTAAATATCAATCTTGAAACTAAAGAAGAAATACCAAAAGACCCTAAAGACTATACAGATGATGATTTCCTAAAACTTGAGCTTGATGCTAAAGCTTTCTCTATGTTGGCAATGGCACTCCCAAATGAAATCTACTCTGGCCTATTACATTGTGATAGTGCCAAAGAGCTTTGGGACTGCCTCAAAGAACAGTTTGGAGGAACTGAAGAGGTGATTGCCAACACCAGAGAAATCCTGGCTCAACAATATGAAACATTTGCTCACATAAATGGGGAAACTTTAACTCAACAATTTGAAAGATTCTCCTCATTAATATCTGAGCTAAAATTAAATGGTCAGACCTATACAACTGTATCTATGCTTCATAGATTTTTAAGGTCTTTATCTGAAAAATGGGAAACATACTCTATAGTCTTAAGATCTTCACCTGAATTTAGCTCCCTCACTCTTACAAAACTACATGGGAGATTACTTACTTTTGAAAGAGAAATTGATCAAAAGAAAAAGTTACAAAGTTCTGGTAAAACTGCTAATGACTATCTACCAGGTAGTACAGCACTATTAGGACAAGACTCACCAACTTGTTCAAATAGTTTTGGATCTTTTGACCATATTGGCATAACTCCTGGGATCTCATCTGAAAGATCATTCCCAGGTTATGACAATGATAATTTTAGTCAAACTGCTGATAACATGTGTTTTATCATGGATGATTTAAAAAATTTCAGCAGTGATGACTTGGAAGAAATGGATATTCTACACCAACTGGCCATGTTGAGTATAAAAACAAACAAATTTTACAAAAGGTCAGGAAGGAAATTTCCACGACTCAGCAGTTCCACAAAAATTTGTGTTGACAAATCTAAACTTAGATGTCACAAGTGTCAAAAGTTGGGACACTTTGCTAGAGAGTGTAGAAGCTCTAGCTTTAACCAATCTCAGTCTGGAAATAATTTTAACCCCAGTTATAACAGGAATAATGGAACACAGGGGAGTGCACATTTTGTACAGGCACAAGCTCCACAACACCAATATGTGCCACAAGTACAATATGTACAGATGCCTGCTCAACAGATGCAAAGCCAACAATCAATCCCTCCCTTTCCAACTACTCAACAACCTCCACAGACTCAGCAACCCTCACAACAAAGTTTATTTACTTCAGGGTATGTTGACTGGAGCAGTCTTCCTTTTGACACTACTGAGTGTAACCCTGATGCAGACAACAAGATGTTTGACATCAACTGGGGAGAGCCTGAAAATGGCAGAAAGAACTTTGCCTTGATGGCATTTGAGGGATGCACCTCAAAATCTGCCTTGTCACAGGTATCAAAAGAATCTTTGACAAAACTTTGTTCAACTTCTTGTAAAGAATCTTTTGCTCTCATAAGAGAGACTAATGTGCATTTACAAGGTAAAGCAAATGACTCTGAGAGAAAATTCACTCAGATGAAATGTGATTTAGAAAGAAAACTTGCTGCAAAAACAAAAGAAGTTTCTAAATTAACTAACAATGCTATTGAAACCCAAGCACAACTTAAAATCATGATAGATGACCTAGGAAATGTCAGAAAAGAGCTTGCTGACACCAAGGTCACTTGTGAAAAATGGGTAGAATCTTGTAAGGGGTACAAACTGTTGCTAAACAAACAAAGTGCTTCAAATGTTAGGTTTGGCATAGGGTACAATCACACTGAAACACCTACAGATTTTTCCCCCAAAACTACTGAAGATGGGAGAAAAATTGTTTCAGGTGAAACTTCTGAAGAGAAAGAATGCACATCTTTCCATGAAAATTTTCTAAAAACTCACAAAGAAAGTTCTTCAGAAGTACTGATAAAATCTGACTTTAAGCCATCAGTAGTTTCATCTACATCAAGAGTTGAGAACCTGAAAACTACTGATGACCTAAAACCAATCAAAACAGTCAGAAACTTGTCTTTAAAAGAAAAGACAAAAGAATGTGAAATCTGTGGTATGTTCAACCACAAAACAAAATTTTGTAGATACAGAAAAGGTATTCAGTACAACAAGAAAATTCAACAACTGGTTGTGGGAAAACAAATCAGAAATGATTATGAAGAAACTTTTTATCCCAAGAAACAACAACCAGAAAACACCTTTTCTCAGAAAAAGACAAAATCTCAACAAAAATCTTTTTCTCAAAATTCTCTTTCAGTAGTTAGACCTAAATCATCAGTAGTTTCACAAACTGCTGAGATTAAAGATCTCATGAACATGGTACAACTACTGATGACCAAAGTTGATGGTGGTCCTCAAAAGGATACCACCATTGCTGTTAATGAAAAATCCATTGCCAAAAAGACATGGATTCCTCAACTTGGTCAAGAACAAACTGTAAATGTTCTCAAGAGCAAACCCAAAGCCAAACTGGCTTGGGTTCCCAAATCTAACTAATTTGCTATTTTGTGCAGAGAGTTTCCAGAGGCTTAAATAGCATTTGGTATGTTGACAGTGGAGGCTCAACGCACATGACTGGATGCAGATACCTGATAAACAATTTTATCAGTCAAAGAGAAGGATCTGTATCCTTTGGGAACAATGCTAAGGGATATGTGCTAGGACATGGCAATGTCTCCTCTGGCAAAATACAGTTTGACAAGGTCAATCTGGTTAAAAACCTTGAGTACAACTTGCTAAGTGTGTCTCAAATGTGTGATAAAGGATATTATTCCTTTTTCACAAAGACAGCATGAAAATCATATCACCAGTAGGCCAGAAGTTGATAGAGAAGATCATTGAAGATCATACTTTGTTGATAGCCAAAAGATGTGGCAATGTCTATGCAGTGGACATTGAAAAGGACAAAGTACTGAACAACACTGCCTGTTTCTTCTCAAAGGCATCAACTTCAAAGACTGATCTCTAGCACATGAGACTTGGCCATGTGAACTTTAAAACCATAAATAAAGTCACAAAAATGGGCTTGGTCAGAGGTGTACCCTTGAAAGTATACCAGTGTCAAGAACACTGTGTATCCTGTTTAAAGGGAAAACAGCATAAGTCCTCCTATAAGTCTATTGAAGAATCAAAAACAACTACATGTCTTCAACTACTCCATATGGACTTATTTGGGCCTGTAAAAATCATGAGCGTTGGTAAGAAGAAGTATTGCCTGGTCATCATTTATGACTATTCAAGATTCACATGGGTATTCTTCTTATTCTCCAAGGATGAGGCAGCTGAAATCATCAAGTTCTTTATTCTACAGGTAGAGAAACAATATTCTATATCTGTCAAAACCATTAGATGTGATAATGGGACAGAGTTCAGGAACAAAACTCTGGATGAATTCTGTTTGTCTAAAGGGATTATTAGACAATTCAGTGTTCCCAGAACTCCTGAACAAAATGGTGTGGTAGAAAGGAAGAACAGAACACTAATTGAAGCAGCAAGAACTATGTTAGCTGATTCAGGCCTACCATTATATTTCTGGGCTGAAGCAGTTAACACTGCATGTTATGTTCAAAATAGAGTCCTTGTCAACAACAGACACTCCAAGACTGCCTATGAAGTTCGTCATGGCATAAAGCCCCTTATCTCCTTTTTTAGGGCTTTTGGATGTCAATGTTTCGTTCTAAACATTAAAGACTCTATTTCAAAGTTTGCTGCTAAAGTTGATTCAGGTTACTTTCTTGGTTACTCTTCCACTAGAAAATCCTACAAGGTTTTTAACTCAAGAACCAGGATAGTAGAAGAAACACTGAATGTCAAGTTCAATGAGTCAAAACACACTCTTATTCCAGCACATCCTGCTGAACTTTTTGACCTTGACAACTTCCATTTTGGACCTGAAAAGACTGTTACTTCATCTAAACCTACTTATTATGGTGAACAAAGGTTTGATGATGAGGATCCAGCACCATTGACTCCTAATACAGTCATTAAGTCAACTATCAAACCATCAGAAGTTTTACAAACTTCTGATTCAACAACTGCTGATGTACAAACTCAAACATCTGCTTCAGCACCTACAACTACTGAAGACACTGAAACTGCTGAACCAGACATTATAAACCTCAGTGGTTTGTTTAATGAAGTACAAGAGCCACCTACACCTGTCAGTGGTTTACAACAACTGATTTAAGACAAAGATCATCCACTTGAACAAATCATGGGTGATATTGCATCAGGTGTTCTTACAAGAAACCAGCTTTCCATCTTTTGCCTCTTCTCAGCATTCATTTCTCAGTCGGAACCTAAAATGTACCAAGAAGCCCTCAAAGACAACAATTGGGTGCAAGCCATGCAAGATGAGTTGCTTCAATTCAAAAAGCAACAGGTTTGGGAAATCTGTCCCTTACCACCAAACAAGCAACCAATTGGCATAAGATGGGTTTTTAGGAACAAACAAGATGAGGCTGGTATGATTATAAAGAACAAGGCAAGACTGGTAGTACAAGGTTGCTCTCAAGAAGAAGGAATTGATTATGATGAAACCTTTGCTCCAGTTGCAAGGCTTGAAGCCATCAGGTTATTTCTGGCCTATGCCATTTCCAACAAAATCAAAGTTTTTCAAATGGACGTTAAAAGTGCATTTTTGTATGGAAAAATAAAAGAGGAAGTGTATGTCTGTCAGCCACCTGGGTTTGAGGATCCTTCTCATCTTGAGTGGGTGTACAAGCTAGACAAAGCTCTTTATGGGCTCAAACAGGCTCCAAGAGCCTGGTATGAAACACCTTCTAACTCTTTGCTCAAAAATAACTTCACAAGAGGCTCCATTGATAAAACTCATTTCATAAAACATGTTGGAAATCATGTCTTACTTATTCAAATATATGTTGATGATATCATATTTGGTTCAACAAACACAAAACTGTGTGATGAATTTAAGAAACTCATGCAATCAAAATTTGAGATGAGTACAATTGGAGAACTGCAGTACTTTCTGGGATTGCAGATTAAACAACAAACAAATGGAACTTTTATACATCAAACAAAATATGTTAAAGAATTATTGAACAAATTTTCTTTACAAGACTGTAAATCATGTTCCACTCCCATGACACCAACCACACAAGTTGAACCAGATGATCAAGGAAAACAGGTTGATCAAACCATGTATAGATGTATGATAGGTTCCCTTTTATATCTAACTACTTCTAGACCAGATATTATGTTTTCAACATGTGTCTGTGCTAGATATCAATCAGCTCCTAGGGAATCACACCTCATTGCAGTCAAAAGAATCTTCAGATATCTAAAAGGAACTCCAACACTTGGAATTTGGTATCCTGCTTCAAGAAATACCAAGTTATCAGCTTTTTCAGATAGTGACTATGCAGGGTGTAAAATGTCAAGAAAATCAACATCTGGTGGTTGTCAATTCTTAGGAAACTGTCTAGTGTCCTGGCAATCAAAGAAACAAACATCTGTTGCAACTTCAACTGCTGAAGCTGAATACATTGCAGCTGCAAGTTGTACAACACAGATACAATGGCTCCAGTATCAACTTCTTGATTATGGAATCAAAGAGACCAAGACACCATTGCTTGTAGACAGCAAATCTGCCATTAGCATCATTCAAAATCCTGTTCAGTTTTCAAAAACTAAACATATTGAAATCAGGTATCATTTCATAAGAGATTGCTATGAAAAAGGCAAGATTGAAGTGAAACATGTAGCAACAGCTAATCAAATTGCTGATTCACTAAACCCCTTGACACATCAACATTTCAGAAGTTAGTATCCATGCTTGGGATGCTAAATTTGTAAGTGTTTCTTTTTATTTTTCTGCACATATTTTCATTTTTCACTTACATATGTTTTTAAGTCTGAAAACTTCTGAAAAAAAAAAAGAGAGAAACTACTGATGAACAAAACATCAGTATGGGAATATTTTCTGAAAAATGATTAACTTCTAATAAAATAACCTTCAAACGTTATGAATAAATTATTTATTAAACATTCTCATCAGTTGTTAACAAACTACTGAAGAGAAAGTGGGAACTACTGATGATAATTGTTCTTCATCAGCTGTTTGGTCAAAAAGGGTAAATCAGACTTTTCCCACATCAGATGTTTGACCTAAGCGGTTATAAACTTCTGATAAATACCTTTTCCAACATTTATCCTTTCAAAAAGCAAAAATTCCCTCCATCTCTCTCACAAAACACTCTCAAGACCTAAACCTACAAAAGCACTGTTCGATCCACACACACACAAACTACATGGCTGTAATACTGAAACAGGGACACAATCAAAGAGGAAACTTCGAAAAACTTGAAGCCTGGTCCCAATACGACGAAATCATTGATTTGGTCATCAAATCCCAATACTTCACCGCCCTCACCATCGACCCTCCAATCCACACTGAAACTCTAAATGAGTTTTGGGCAAACGCAGAGACGGTGAAGGTGAACGACAAAGTGATCTCCCTCAACTCAACCATCCAAGGGAGAAGAATGGCAATCACACTGGCTACTTTGGCGATTAGGCTGGGTTTGGATGATGTAAACACCCCAGACCAATTTCCAAACTCTGAGATTCACTTAACCGTGACAGAGTGTGGTTACCAAGGTACTCTCTCACATGCTACAATTTTTAAGAAATATTTTGAACCAAAGTATAAACTGCTGTTTCATTATATTATTATGTGTTTGAGTCCAAAAACTGGATCTTATGATCAGATGCCCTCAACTTTTCAACCTATTTTTCATTACATAGTGAATGAAACAAAATTCAGGGCATCATCACTTTTCTTTAATGAGTTGGTGTTACATCATCTCAATACTAAAAAGAAGTTTTTGTTATACTCAAGATTTATTATGCAATGCAATATAAAAGAACTTGGAGAAGAGGTGCTTGTGGGTAAAACTACAACTTTAAACCCTTTGTCTTCACAAGCATACTCAAGGCACAACAAACCGGCTGCCTGGCCAGAAGATGACCAAGGGGAACCAGAAACAGTCCCCATGGAACCCTCATCTTCCAAACCTTCACCCCCAAAGGACAAGAAACCCAAGAAACAAAAACAAAAACCCACCAACCCAAAAAGAAAGGTAGTTCAGGAGGTTGAGATGCCTGAACTTGCTAATGTACAATCTGCACTTGATAAAGATGTGACTGAAACATCCTCTCAGTCTCATCCATCTCAAACCCCACCAAGAGCACTAATAACAATCCTTTTCAAAAGAAAGAAATTCAAGAAAACAATCCCAATAGACCCTTCTTTTGAAACTGCTGAACCCATAGTCCAAACTACTGAACAAGCACCCCAAACTTCTGAACCAGAAATTGAAATTGCCAAGCTTCTCTCTGGGATAAAAGAGAGAATCCCATCTGAACATGTCAGTCCCCAACAACCACATCAAACAGGGGACATAGCTTCAGAACTTGACATGGATGTGGACACTCAAAGCCCTAACCCAAGAGATGAGAATGAACCAGGGTCTCTAAGCCTAAACTTAGAAACTCTAGGTACATTTAAGGCTGCTACTACTCACATACCACCCAGTGGTGGATCTGAGGAAAGAAGTAACATTGCTAAGACCTCATTTGTGGCAACTACTGATGAAGGCTTAATACCTGAGGTAGGAAATCCTCCGAACCAAGAAAAAGAGGTACATGAGACAACTGAGTTGGGCTCAGCTCATGATGTAACTGATACTGTCCTCATTGAGGATGTAATCAGGGATTTAGATGATTCCATTGATTCGGATGATGTTTCACAACCAAACATTGAATTGACGGCTGCTAGTGAAGGTCCTTCACCTCGTGTATCTAAGCTCAAAGAGCTAGTCACACCAGATCAGGTTAAAGTCCACTTGATCCCTGATTCCCCTAAAGTGGCATCTTCTGTACAACAAGAAGATCAACCCAAAACACACCCTTCACTACAAATGCCTACCCAATTCCCTGGGTCAACAAGCATGGACTTGAACCAACTATGCAGCCCAGATGGTCCCTTGTACCATATGATGAACACACTTATAACCAATCACTTCAGAACCTACACAGCTGCTTTGGAGCTGTCAGTCAAGAACCAATTTGAAGTGATCAAGAAAAAAAATGAACGATCTGTCCAACAAAATTGACCACAATTCAAAACAGATCGCCATTCTCACTGGTACTTTCTCTCAACCTTCCAAACTCAAACTTGATGAATCCAAAAAGGGGGAGAAAACTAAGGAACCAAGGGAGTCATTCGAAGCTAGAATAAGAGCAAGAGTGGCTCTCCAAGAAAGAGATCTCAAAGACAAAGCCAGAAGACAAAAACTGGCTCAACAATTTGGTGTCTCTGAACAAGAAATTGAAGAAACTGAAACATCCCAAGGCCATAATGAAGAAACTTCTGATGCTGATGAAAGTTCTGATGATGACTCAGAAAGTACTGAAGACAATCCTTCAGTAGTTGACAAACCTTCAGTAGTTGTCAAAACATCAGAAGTTAACACTTCCAATATACAACCAACAGAACAGCCTTCCAAACCAATTGAACAAACTCAACCAACTCATGTTCCAAGGCCTACAATTACCACTACCACAATGACTGTACTAAACCCTTCTCCAATCTCTGAATCAAAGGAACTTCTTGAGAAGAGTTTAGTTGCAGCCCAAAGAAAAGCCAAGGAAGATCAGGTATGGAATACTTTGGAAGCAACGGATGACTTAAACTTAAGCCTCAATGAAAAATTACAGGCTTATGAAGCAGAGTTACAATGGCAGGCTAACCTTGAAAAAATTGCTAAAGAAGATAAAAGACAACAATTGATGTCTTACATTAAAAAGAACAGCAAGACTAAAGCCTTTTCACTGAAAGGACTCTCCATGGATGAGCTGACAAGAAGAGCTTAACTTGATGCAGACAAACTTGCAACAAACAAAGATGGGAAAGCCAAGAGAGCCCAAATGATTGAAGAACTGGTAGCAAATAACTATGGTTCAAAAGGCTTTGTGTCAAGATGGAAAGAAGAAAGACTACTAGACACATACAAGAAGTACAAGGCTGCCAAGGCTGCTAATCCAGAGAAGTTCAAAACTTCTGAAGTATCAACTTCAGTAGTTAGAACTTCTGGTGTTACAAGACCTGCAACCAAGAAAAAGAAGACAGAGGACAATACAAAGACTGACTTCAAGATGGTACTACTAGAAGGAAACACAATAGTCCATTCAGACTTTGATATTGAAGAAAAGCCTCTGTTAACACAGTTCAGGGATCCTTCTACATTTGCCTACCAAATCCAGAAGACCATCAAAGGCAAACTGCACACTAAGGTAGTTACTGAACATCACTTACCAACTTTCCAACTACCTGATGTGATGCAACAAGAAGAAAGAAGTGAATCCCACCTGAGAGTCACTGAAATTGAAAACATCCAACACTCAGGAACTTCCCAAGGGACCAGCATGGTTCCCTATACTTCAGACTTCGACAAGTCTAAAGTGCTGATCACCAGATGGTCCTTTACTGATGACAACTCAGTATTAGTGACAAGAAGAGACCTCACAAGCAAGGCCTACAAGTCGATGAATGATCTGAAGAAACTATCAACTCAGGACCTGCTTACAACCCAACATCTTGAACCCCAAAGAGGATCTCTCACTGATGAGCAGCTAAATCAACTGAAGAATTCCATTGTTAATGACTAAAAAAGACAATAAAGGTATTAGAAAGGTTTTAGCTTCATCAATCCAGGGGGAGATTGTTAGGACAAAGAGGATTGGTGAAACCACTTTTGGAAACCTAAGTCTAATTCACTTCTGTCAAAAATATTCTAAGTATAGAACTACTGAAGAAAGAAGACAAAAGTACTGAAGAAGGATTCTACAAGTACTGAAGAAGAAATGCATCAGAAGTTCTAAAGTTCAAACCAGACAGTTCACTTAAGAACTACTGAAGACAAACTACTCATCAGTAGTTTATCATTCATCAGCACTTGTTCAAGAATCTTTCCACCGCCTTATGTTTCAGTAGTTTATTAGTTTAGTATTACTTTAACTTTTTGTACGAGTTCCAAGATTGCAACTTGTTGCAACTTGTTTCTAAACTTGCTTTTTGGCAAGGTGCATGTATGTGTAAAGTCTATAAATAGATGGGTTCATCCCTCTGTTTTAGACATTGATTTTTAATACAGAAATCCTTCAAAGCTTATCACTGTTATTTCCATTTCATTTACTAAGAATCTGTTTAAGTTTTCATTATCATTCAATACTTAGATTCTCATTAAATACTAGTCTTTAGTTTTCTCAAACATCCAGGGGGAGTAATAACTCCTGTTGATAAGTGTAGCTTTAACTTAAAACATTCCGCTGTGCTAAAAACTGATAAAGAACTTGCTAAACACTTAAGTGTTCACTAGCAAGTTCATACAAAGAGCAATACTGATCCAACAACCTGTAAGAGATTTTCTATACAAAACATTGTATATAATAGTGAACTTTGTTACCTTCATCCTGAAAACTTTTGCATTTTCTCCTTCTAGAATATTATCCTCTGGGAGATATTTTATTATAGGAGTCATCCAAGATGAATCATCTTGAGTCTGAGTAGCCAAAACATCCTCAGGATGCACTGTTTTATCTTCAGGATGTTTAGTACTATCCTCAGGATATGCTTTATCATCCTCAGGATGGCACATCTCAATTGCTGGTTTCAGGATGTGGATGATGGGAATCTTAGATCCTTCAGGTAGATTTAAGGAAGATCCTAGATTTGCTAGAGCATCAGCCTCAACATTTTCTTCTCTAGGTACCTGTGTTAGTGAAAATTCTACAAAGGTAGTTGATAAATTTTTAACTTTTTTGAGATAAACAGCTAATTTCTGACCCTTTAGTGCATAAGATCCATTAAAATGATTAGAAATCAATAAAGAATCAACAAATACTTCAATATTAGTAATATGCATGTCTCTAGCAAGCTGTAAACCAGCAATGAGAGCTTCATATTCTGCCTCATTATTAGTTGTCTGAAATGCACATCTAATAGCATGGGGTATTTAGTCCCCTTGTGGCGATTTTAGTAGTATCCCTAAATCTGTTCCATTTGCATTTGAAGCACCATTAGTATATAAAGTCCATTTTCCTAAGTTTTCTTTTAATTGTTGTACTTCAGATTCTACTTCACTCAGGATGTCACTACTGAAATCAGCCACAAAATCTGCTAGAGCCTGAGATTTGATTACATTTCTAGGCTCATATACTAAGTCAAAGGCACTTAATTTTACTGACCATTTAGCCATTCTTCCTGACATCTCTGGTTTTCTAAGTACATTTTTAATGGGATAGTTAGTTAGTACGTGTATCCTATGTGTTTCAAAATAATTCCTTAACTTAGTAGATGCCATTATTAAAGCTAAAACAAGTTTTTCGAGATGAGAATACCTGGTCCCAGCATCTAGTAGAGTTTTACTTACACAGTAGACAGGATGTTGCTCCCCTTCGAAGTCTCTTACCAATGCTGCACTTATAGCATTCCCGAAAACTGCAAAGTATAGCTTCAGAGGTTCTCCATCCTCAGGTTTCATCAGGAGTGGAGCTGCTGCTAGATACTCCTTCAGCTTCTTCAATGCTTCCTCGTGTCTCTGTCCCCAGTCGAATTTACTATTTTTCCTAAGGATATCATAGAATTCCTTACACTTCTCTGAGGATTTTGAAATGAATCTGTTTAAGGACGCTATCCTGCCTGTTAGCCTTTGTACATCCTTGATGTTTTTTGGAGTTTTAAGATCAAGGATGGCTTTTATTTGTTCGGAGCTGGCTTCTATCCCTCTTTTGGTGACTAGATATCCAAGAAATTTTCTAGAACCAACTCCAAAGTGACACTTTGACGGATTCAACTTCATATTGTAGGCGTCCAGGATGTCAAATGCGTCCTTAAGATCCTGAAGATGGTTCTTTGCCTTCTTGGATTTAACCACCATGTCATCAATGTACACCTCCATTGTGTCCCCAATCGTTTCTTTAAACATCATATTCACTAGCCTTTGGTAGGTTGCACCTGCATTTTCTTAGTCCAAATAGCATAGCTATATAACAATATATACCTGATGGGGTCATGAATGATGTATCCTCTTGGTCGTCTGGTTCCATTTGAATTTGTTGGAATCTTGAGGATGCATCCATGAATGTCAGCATTTTGTGGCCTGCTGTAGCATCCACCATTGAATCTATATTTGGTAATGGGAACGGGTCCTTAGGCCAGGCTTTATTGAGGTCTGTATAGTCTACACACACTCTCCATTCCCATTTTTCTTTTGAACTACCACCACGTTGGCAAGCCATCTTGGGAATTTTACTTCCCTTATCATCTTAGATTTAAGCAGCCTATCCATTTCTTCCTGTATGATGATATTTCGTTCAGGAGCAAACTTTCTTCGTTTCTGTTGGATGGGTTTGAAATTCTTATCGATCCCAAGCTTATGGGTAATGACATCCTTAGAAATGCCAGTCATATCTTCATGCTTCCATGCAAAGGTAGACATCCTATATTTAAGAAATGAAATTAGTGATTGTTCAATGTCATGAGGAATATTCTTAGCAATTAGCACAGTGATATCCTTGTTATTGTCATCAAGGCAAACAGCCTTGACATCCTGCTCAGGATGTGCCTTGACATCTTGAGGATGGCAATGTGCATCCTTCTGTAATTGCTACGCTTGTCGTGATGAAGCCTTCATCGATGTAATATAACAATCATTGGCTTCTTATTGATCACTATTGACTTTGACAACTCCCCAAGGTATAGGTAACTTTATGCACTGGTGATATGTTGAAGGGACTGCCTTCATGTCATGTATTCAGGGTCTTCCTAAGATGACAATATAACAAGATAGGGAATCTATCACACAGAATCTTTGGATAGAATTCACTCCTTCTACATATACTGGTAGCTTGATGTCTCCTACTGTACTCTTAGTTTCTCCACTAAAGCCCACTAAGACCAAAGATCTGGAAACTATTTCGGATTCTGGGATATTCATTCTTTTCAAAGCTTCTAGTTGGATTATGTTCACTGAGCTTCCACCATCTACAAGGATCCTGCGAACAAAGTGATTAGCAATATATAAAGTTATAACTAACCCATCATGATGAGGGTCAAAGATATTTTCTTTGTCTTCTTCCTCAAAGCTGATCAATTTAGAGGTCGTCAGGATAGTTGTTCTTGTGGGTCTCTCTCCTTTTTCTGATTTAGTTTCTCTTGCATGCCTTTTAGCAGCTGAATATGATGTTCCACAAATATCTGAGCCTCCTGAAATAAAGTTAATAATACCAGCATCTTTAAGTGGGGATGCTGCTCTTTCTGGGATGATGGCGCCATCCTGAACCCTTGACTTCTTTTTGCCTAGAAGATCTTTGAGGTGACCCTTGCTAAGAAGATATGCAATTTCTTTCCTTAAGGCAATACAATCTTCAGTGATGTGACCAAAATCTTCGTGGAAGGCACACCACTTCGATTTGTCTTTCTAAGCTGCTTTGTTATCCTTTTTAGGCCACCTTGCTTTATCCCCAAGGTCCTTCATGGCATACATTAAACCTATAACATTCACAGAAAAACAGTAATCTGGTAATTTAGGACATTCATCCTCATCGTCATCCTCTACCACATTGACCTTTTTATTGTTAGGCCTAGCATATGGTTTATGCCTGCTTGGCTCGTATGTGGGAGTGGATTTTCGATTAGGATGGTTATATCTTGAGGATGATTCCATCCTTTCTTGGATTTTCTTGTCATCCTCAAGTCGGATGAACCTTAGAGCCCTGTGTCTGACTTCATCCAAATTTCTACAGGGATTCAACACCAATTCTTGGTAGAATGGTGAATCTCTTTGCAGCCCCATCTTGAATGCTTGTACTGCCGTTGTGACATCCAGGTTCAGGATGTCGAGTGCTTCTTTTCCAAACCTTGTAATGTATTCTCTTAGTGATTCCCCCTGTGGTTGAGTTACCCTGTATAGGTCACTTGTCAAATGTTCGAATGTTTGACTGCAAGAAAACTGATTATTAAACATATTAATCAAGTGTGCAAAAGAAGTAATTGAGTATGGAGGAACACTTAGGAGCCATTTCAAGGTTGGACCAGTGAGAGTTGAGCCAAATCCCTTGCATAGACACGCTTTCTTGAGGTTGGCAGGAATTGGATTTATCTCCATCCTTTCTCTATATTAAGCTACATGCTCCTCAGGATCTATAGATCCATCATATAGCTTCATGCTAGGAGTTTGAAACCATTTACGGATCTCCGCATCACATACAGGAGGTGCAAAATGAGACACCCTACGAGATGCTGAGGATACTTCGGGGATAGGTTGTACTATCCCTGGTACGCTTGACACCATATCTTTGATTTTTTGTAGCTCCCTTGCTAGTTGTGGACTTATACCTGTATCCTGCAAAGAAGCAACATCATTAGCATTATAAGTTCTAGAACTTAAATTGCTACTGATATTGTTGTATCCTTGGAATGGCACAGGTGTATCCCCTGGATCCCTAGTGGTTGTCTCCTTGATGCATGCCCCCAGAGATGCTAGAATTAAAATCTAATGCCCTGGGCTGTAATTGTGTCCCCATGTCTTCACTTGGCCTTCTTGAAGATGACTTGAGAGCTTGTATCTCTCTTATCAACATCCGGTTTGTGTCTTGTTGTTGATGTATCGAATCTTTCATCAATGCAAACATAGAAAGGAGTTCATCATTTGACACAAAAATAGGAGGAGTAGATCCAGATGCTCCCATTGATGGTCTAGGTGGGATTTGAGAAGTGGGACTTCTTGGAAATGCAGGTGGAGGTGGCAATGTAGCATTTTTGGCAGAGGTAGTGGATGGCATGGATGAGGAAACAGATTTTTGTGAGGAAGACATAGTTGTCAAAATTCTATAAAGTAAGTTGTTTTAGAAAAAAGTTTTAACAAAGTTTTTTGTTAAAATAGCACCACTTGCCCCACGGTGGGTGCTAAATTGTTTTGGTCAAAAATTATCTACTAAAAATAATCTTGTTTTCCAAATTAGTTAAAGTGAGGTAGAATGCTAGTTTGATAAAAACTAAGTGTTATTCTCAGGATGGTGACTTGTTAATATAAATAAGCAATTATTTGACAACTATGCTCGGGATGATGATGAGAAAATTGAGGATGGACAGTTGTATCCTGAGGATGCAAGTATCTGTAACAAGTAAAGTAAATGCTAAAACACAAAGAACAACACTTGATGTACGAGGAAAGCCGTTGATCAGTTGATGATTGCCGGCATAAAACCTCGGGAGGAGTCTAAGCCCCTGCCTTGTTTGTTAATATTAAAAATCGGTAAAAATGTTACAACTTTGGATGAATGATGGACGAATGAGCTAAGATTACAATGAAATGTGCTAAGTGTGTGTGAGTTTTTCTATGAGTAGCAGAGTATTCGTGTGTTTCATGTGACAGCTATGTGTCCTATACTTCGTCCATTGTTAGGATCTGAGTTTGATTGTTTTGATTTGTTTAAAGTAAAATGAGAAATGAATGAAGTGAATATATATGGAAAGTGCAGCGGAATGATAAACTATAATCAAAACAAAAGGAATAAATGTTTTCTTAATCGAAAGCATTCATTATATTGAAAGATTACAATCAATTACAAGTACTCCCCCTCAGCCTGATCACTCTGTGATTGTTTGTCTGAGAGAATGTTGTGAGTGACCAATAGAACAGTACAAGCACTGTTCTATTTAGAGACAAATCTAAACCACTGGTGACCTAGGCTGACGTCACCTAAGATAGTGACCTCTAACAGAATAACAACATAAAACATATGCCCTATACAAACTACTGTTATATTACAAAACATTGTAAGGTAAACTGTTGGGTCTGCTGACCTGGAGAAGAACAGATGATTGAAAAGCCAAAATATGTTAACTATTGATTCCACAAATAAATAGTCCTTACAACATACTCTTCCCAAAAGACTGCTGACCCTAACAACCGTTCCATCCAAACAACTGCTGATACAACTGCTGATACAAAGGACTGCTAGAGAATAACTGCTGACCAAAGGTCTGATGAAGAAACAACTGCTGATCAAGTTCTGAAGACTAAAGGTCTGTTGGATTAAACAGCACTTTGACTCCAACAGATGTTGCAAGACCATCAGAGTTTTCCCTTAGCAGTAGTTTATCTTACAGTGTTTTGTAATGTAACAGTAGATTGTATAGGGCAGATGTTTTATGTTGTTATTCTGTTAGAGGTCACTATCTTAGGTGACGTCAGCACATGTCACCAGTGGTTTAGGTTTGTCTATAAATAGAACAGTGCTTGTACTGTTCTATCACATCACACACAAACATTCTCTCAGACAAACAATCACTGTGTGATCAGGCTGAGGGGGAGTATTTGTACTGATTGTAATCTTTCAATAAATGAAGCATTAGATCATTGATAACAATTATTCCCATTGTTTTGATTATAGTTTATTATTCCGCTGCACTTTCCATACATACTTAAATCATTCATTTCTCATCTTATTCTAAAACATCAAAACAATCAAACTCAGATCGTAACAATTGGTATCAGAGCTTGGTCAATTAAATTCGATATAACAAATCAATTTAATATAAACAGATCAGCTCACAATTATTGATATCGTTTGTCTGTTGGATTGAAAACAGAGTAATAGTTTAATTTCAATTCAACCGTTTTTAAACAGACTTTGTTTTTGAAAAAATCAGAGAATGGCTTCAATCAATCACGATCCACATAACACTAGCACGAACAACAAGCCACCAATGCTTGTCAGATCAGAATACAATATCTGGCAACGTCGGATGAGGCATGTTCTAGCTCAACAGAACACTGGGTGTTGGAAGTCGGTTATCTTCGGACCACATGTTCCGATGGTGCCGAGTACTGAGGATCCCAAGGTTCAGGAGCCAAAGAAACTTGAAAACTACTCCGACCAGGATTTTCAGAAAATTGAGTTAGATGCTAAGGCCTTCAGTATTGTGGCCATGGCTCTACCCAATGATATATATGCTGGGCTATTACACTGTAACAGTGCAAAGGAGTTGTGGGATGCACTGAAAGAACAATTTGGTGGGACTGAAGAGGTTATTGAAAACAATCGTGAAATACTTAACCAACAATATGAAACATTCAGTCATGTCAAGGGAGAGTCATTAACTCAACAATTTGAGAGGTTTAACTGTCTCATTAGTGAACTAAAATTGGTTGGTCTTACTTACCCTCATTCAACCCTGAACCATAGGTTTTTAAGATCATTACCAGACAAATGGGACACGATTGTTATTGTTATGAGAAACTCAATTGGATTTAAGGACCTATCACTGACCCAGCTTCATGGTAAGCTCTTGACCTATGAGAGAGAGCTTAACCAGAAAAAGAAGCTCCAGGACTCTGGAAAAGTGTCTGATGATTATGTATTTGGGAATACTGCACTTTTGGGTCATGATGAGGTGCCTGGAAATACTAAGGATCAGAGTTATGATCATTTCATTGACATAACTTCAGGTTTTAACTCAGGTTTTAACTCTGATTCTTATTCACCAAACTATGCTTTCACAGCAAGTGGTGGTGATATCCAGGCATCTGATAACATATCCTTTGAGTATGATGACCTGAAATACTTTGACCCTGATGATTTGGAAGAAATGGACATTATGCACCAATTGGCCCTTCTCAGTGTAAGAACTAATAATTTTTACAAGAAAACTGGAGAAGGTTTCCAGGGTTAACTGGCAGATCAAAGGTTGGGTGGGATGAATCAAAGATAAAGTGTTATAAATGTCATAGACTTGGTCATTTTGCTAGGGAATGTAGGAGTCAACATGGTACACCTATAATCACCTATCCAAATCAAAGACCTCAGACCAACACTTATCAAAATTTCTATAATACCCCTGGACCAAATGTGCAAAACACTGCTCATTTTGCACAGTCCTCAAACACTGTTCCTGTCCAGTATGTCTAAACCACTGTTCCTCAGATCCACTATGTGCAAACACCTGTTGCTCCATCCTCTGCTCCTGCAGAAACCAGTCAACAGACCTTCTTTACACAAGGCTTTGTTGACTGGAGCAGTCTACCATATGAGTTAACAGATGAAAATTTTGCATTAGTTGCCAAAGCTAAAAATGAACCAGAAAACTTTTGTTTCATGGCTATGGTAGATGAGGTTGAATCTGAGGAGGTGGTGACTGAATCTAATGTTGTGACTGATGATGTTGTTGATGAAGTTGTTACAGGTGAAAAACCTGAAGAAGAGGTTGTGAATCTCTTAGATCCCTGGGGTGCATCTGATGATTGTGAGTGCAAGTGTGATTGTGCTTTGATGGCTGCTGCTAAGGTATCTCCTCAAATTCTTAAGGATTTGTGTTCTGACAGATGTGTAATAGCATTTGCTAACATCGAAGAGGTAAATGAAAACCTTAGAAAGAAAATTTTAGATGATGAAGTTAAATTTGAGAAACTTTCAAAAGATTTAAAAACAAGTTTAACTGAAAAGGAATCTGAAATAAGTAGCTTAAAACATGAAGCAACCATAACCAAAGACCTGCTCCAAACTATGATAACAAAATATCAGAGTTGTAAAAGTGAGCTTGAGTCCACCCAAGTTGAATGTGAGAAATGGGTGGAATCATGTAGAGGATTTGAGATGCTACTCAACAAACAAACCAAAAGTCATGTGAAGTTTGGTTTTGGTTTTGAAACCACTGCTCCAGCTTTTGAAAACACTGACAAAAGGGATCAAAAGTCTGTTGAGATAGTACCAACAAACTTGCAGGGTCAAGAGATTAAAATCACTGAACCAAATGGTAAGAAAATTGTTCTAGAAAAACCAGAAGGTATCTCATCATTTACTGAACTTGAAAAGTATGAATTTAAACCTACTTGGTCTGATGAGTGTGGTACTCTTGAGAATTTTAAACCTGTTGATTTTAAAACACCTGAAGGAAAGACAGCTCCTCAGGCAAAAGTCATTCCCTTGAAAAACCTTCAAGCAGATGCTCAAACATCTGCTGAAAAGAAGGCTGAAAAAGGGAAGAAGAAAGAAAAGACTGTCCACTTGTTTTGTGATTTCTGTGAAAAGAAGAATCATGTCACTAAAAACTGTTTTCTTCTAAAAGCATATGACATTAACAAAGGAACAAGTGTATGTGATTCCAAAGCCACATGTTCAATATGTGGGAAAAAGAATCACAAAACCAAAGAGTGCTTGTATCTTAAAAATTTTGATGTGAAAATACAAGAGTACAAAGCTAAACAGACCTTCACTTCTGTCCAAACATCTGTTACTAAAAGTCTTGAAACATCTGCTCCTAGGGATGTCCAAGTAACAGATGCTCCACCCACAAGCAAGTACCCTAGAGGATATGGACAACCACCATGTCATAGTCTGTCACATGTTTATGAGGAGCCAAAGAGACCCTCTAAACCAAGAGTAAACAGAAATCCCTATGGGTATTATCATCTGTCTAGAAGTGATCAAACAACTGTTGCCCCCAAGTGTTGACATTCAAGGAATGGCAAATGGTGAGCAGCAGTTGTTGAACTTGATTCAAAAATTAGTTCAAACCACTGATCATCTTCCAAAGCTTGAGTCTGAAAAGTCTAAGGACCCATCCAAAGCCAACTTGGCTTTGGACACTCACCAAAACTAATCCATTACTGCTGTGCAGGGAGCTTCTGCTTGTTTAGATAGTCTTTGGTATGTAGATAGTGAAGGCTCCAGGCACATAACAGGATGTAGAGCCCTTCTTCTGGACTTCTTAGCTCATGGAGGGGGTGATATATCCTTTGGTAATGATTCAAAAGGTAAGGTGTTGGGGTCAGGGACTGTACAAGCTGGGAAACTCAAGTTTGAAAATGTCAATCTTATTGATAATCTCAAGTTTAATCTTCTGAGTGTTTCACAAATGAGTGACAAAGGTTATGGCTCATTCTTCACAAAGAAAACTTGCAAGATTATTGGGCCAGAAGTGGTGAAAAAGATTGATACCATCATTGATGAGAGCAAAGCACAACTTGTTGCTCATAGGAGTGGCAATGTGTATGTAGTTGATATGTTAAAGGACAATCCTATGGCAAATGTCTGTTTGTTTTCTGCTGCCTCCACAAAGGAGACAGAATTATGGCATAGGAGAGTGGGTCATACCAACCTTAACACTATCAATACACTCACTAAACAAAGTCTTGTCAGAGGCTTACCATCAAAAGAATTCAAATGTGATGAGCATTGTGTTTCATGTTTAAAAGGGAAACAACATAAAAGCTCTTACAAATCCATTGATGAGTCCAAAACCAGTCAATGTCTACAATTGTTGCACATGGACTTGTTTGGCCCTGTTAAAATCATGAGTCTAAGAAGAAAAAGATTTTGTCTTGTCATAGTTGATGATTTTTCTAGGTTTACATGGACTTACTTTTTACATTCTAAGGATGAGACTGCAGGTATATTGAAGGACTTTGTCACCAAAGTTGAAAAACAATATGACTTGCTAGTAAAAGTCTTCAGGAGTGATAATGGAACAGAGTTTAAAAATAAGGAGTTGGATGATTTCTGTGTGTCAAAAGGGATTGTGAGGCAGTACAGCATCCCAAGAACACCATAGCAAAATGGGGTGGTTGAAAGGAAAAATAGAACTCCCATAGAAGTTGCAAGAACCATGCTAGCAGATTCTAGTTTGCCATTGTCCTTCTGGGCAGAAGCTGTAAACACTGCTTGCTATGTTCAAAACAGAGTTTTGATCAACCCTAGACATCAAAAAACTGCTTATGAAATTTTGTTCAAAATCAAACCATTAATTTCATTTTTCAAAATCTTTGGCTGCCCATGTTTCATTTTAAATCTCAAAGATTCCATTTCAAAGTTTGTAGCCAAAGTAGATTGTGGTTATTTTCTGGGATATTCTTCTACTGCCAAGGCTTATAAAGTGTTTAGCACAAAGACCAAGACAATAGAAGAAACTCTGAATGTAAAGTTCAATGATCTTTCATCCCTAAAAATCCCACAAATCCTGCTGAACTATTTGATTTAGATAAATTCAAATTTGAAGATATCACTGTTAAAGCTAACAATGCAGGTATTCCACAATCTCCACAACAAGATTACAGAATAGATGTTGTGATCCCCAGTCACTATAAAATCTATTCTGCATCAGAGGAAGCAGCTATTCAAAACAATTGTCAAAACTCTGCCACAGCTGAGTCAACCATTGTTGGCCAGTCAAACCTTCAAACCACTGCTTCACCTCTCACAACCACTGAACAATCATCTGTTGACAAAAGTCAGTCCATTTTTACACCACATGGACCCATTCCCCCACTTCCATTCCAAACATCTGATGGCACTACAGAAGTGAAAACATATGTTACATCAACAGAGTCACCAAACCTCTGTCCTTCACCTCAAAATGCAATCATACCATATCAGGGAGATCTTATCTACCTGAGAGCTCATCCACCAGACCAGATCATTGGCAACATCAGAGAGGGTGTGCTCACAAGAAGCCAATCCTCCAATATCTGTCTTTTTGCAGGGTTCCTATCTCTCACACAACCTGTCAAGTACCAAGAGGCACTGAAAGACAACAGTTGGGTAGAAGCTATGCAAGAAGAGCTCCTTCAGTTCAAAAGACAACAAGTATGGGAACCTGTACCACTGCCTAAGGATGTTTGTCCAATAGGTACAAAGTGGGTCTTCAAAAACAAAACTGATGAAAGGGGTATTGTTGTCAAGAATAAAGCCAGGCTTGTGGTTCAAGGCTTCAGACAAGAAGAAGGAATAGACTATGATGAAACCTTTGCTCCTGTAGCAAGGTTAGAAGCCATCAGACTTTTTCTAGCCTTTGCTGTCAACCACAACATCAAGGTGTATGAGATGGATATCAAATGTGCCTTCCTTTATGGCAAAATTCAGGAGGAAGTCTATGTATGTCAACCACCTGGTTTTGAAGACACATTCCATCCTGATCATGTCTACAAGCTCAATAAAGCCTTGTATGGACTCAAACAAGCACCAAGGGCCTGGTATGAAACTCTTTCCACTTTTCTCTTATCCATTGGCTTCACAAGAGGTAAAATTGATAAAACCTTATTTTTAAAATGGAAAGGGAAAGACTTAATGATTGTTTAAATATATGTGGATGACATCATTTTTGGATCCACATGTAACAAAATGTGTGAAGAGTTCAGGAAACTCATGACAGCAGAGTTTGAAATGAGTGCCATGGGTGAACTTCAGTGTTTCCTTGGTCTGCAAGTGAAAAAACTGCAAAATGGCACATTCATCCATCAAAATAAATATGTAAAGAATTTGCTAACTAGATTTGAGATGAATGATTTTAAGCCATGTAGTACACCCATGAGTACAGTCAAGCTACTTACTATTGATGACAAGGATGAACTGGTTGATCAAACACATTATAGATGCATGATTGGGTCTTTATTGTACTTAACTGCATCTAGGCCAGACATTATGTTTGCCACTTGTGTCTGTGCAAGATCCCAGGCTTTACCTAGAAAGTCAAAGCTTATTGCTGTGAAAAGGATATTCAGATACCTAAAAGGTGCTCCCACACTTGGTATCTGGTACCCTGCTAATGGAAACATTGAGCTTTCAGGTTATTCAGATAGTGATTTTGCTGGCTGTCACACCACAAGAAAATCCACATCAGGAGGGTGCCAATTTCTAGGGAATGCCTTAGTATCAAGGCAAAGCAAAAAGCAGGCAGCTGTTTCCACCTCAACAACTGAGACTGAATACATTGCTGCTGCAAGCTGTACAGCCCAACTAATGTGGCTTCAAAATCAATTGCTGGATTTTGGGATAACTACATTACAGACTCCACTCATGCTGGATAGTCAAGCTGCTGAAAATATCATCAAAAATCCAGTCTCTCACTCCACTACCAAACACATTGACATTAGACATCATTTTGTCAGAGATAGCTATGAAAAAGGTTTGATTTCTCTGCACCATGTTCCAACAGAGGATCAGTTGGTAGATGTGTTGACAAAAGCTTTAGACACATCTACCTTTACAAATCTGATTTCTAGAATTGGTATGCTAAACATGGATTAACAAAAATGTTTTTAATAAAAGCATTAAAATGTTTCAGAAAAATCAAAATTTATCCTTCAAAATAGCTTTTTGGTTGAAAAATCTGTTTCAAACTTCTGTTCAGATAAAACAACCACTGTTTCATTCATTTTATCCACTGTTGGTTGGAAAATCTGTTTCAAACCTCTGATCAGATAAAACAACTGTTTTATTATCCATATCTATCATATATATATATATATATATATATATATATATATATGTATTTACAATATTGATAACAAAAAAACTGTTATTTGCATCAGTTGTTTGTATCAGCTGTTTGCCAAAAATAGATGTTCCCCACCAGATGTTTTAACCATCAGTTGTTTGCCACGTCTGCTCTTACAAGCAGAGTTTTGGCCACATAAGCGGTTTCACCAGAGCCTATAAAAACCCTGTTTTATCACAACAGTCGTTACACTGTCTCATTGTATTCAAAATACTGAAACCGCCTTCTTCATTCTCAAACCCTCAATCAAATTTCATTCATTCTCCACTTCGGAATCCATTACAATGGATCTTCAAGCTAAAGCCACCCATCGACCATCGACATCATTCTAAAATCAAATTTCATATCTGGTTAAAACAGATGAAAATACTCCATTCCATTCCACCATCGACATCATTCTAAAATCCAAATACCTGACAATCTTAACCGCTGACGCCCCCATCTATCTTGATACTCTCCAAGAATTCTGGTTGAATGCTGAGTTCTTGCTTCAAGACAAGAAGCCTACTTCCATTATCTCAAAAATTGGTGAAACAAGTATCGTCATTACCCCTCAACTGATATCCACAACCTTCTCACTTAATAACCTGTCAGGTAAAGACTCTTTCCCTAAAACAGAGCTTCACACAGAGTTTCAGGAAAGGGGGTATAATGCTCAGATGACTGGGTCAACACTTTTCAAAAGTTTTTTCCCACCAGTCATGAAATTTTTCTTCCATACCCTCCTTCTCTGTGTCTCCGCTAAGTCCACCTCCTTTAATGAAATCCCATTGAGGATTCAGTACTTGGGTTATGCTATGTTGTCAGATTCTGACTTCAATCTATCCTAGGGACTGTTTATGGATTTTGTGTCAAATGTGAAAGCCATAAAGTCTGGGTCAAACAATGCTTTTCTAATTTACCCAAGAATGTTAAGTGTAATTCTCCAAAAGGTTTTATCAGAAAAAGTTTTCAAAAAGGGTGAGTCTATGCAAATGAAGAGTCTAACTGATGAAACTTTTACTAGAATGCTGCGTGCAAACACCCAAGAAAAAGCATCAAAAGTGTCAAAGGTTTCTAAAACACAAACAAAGAGGACTAAGACAACAACTGTTGTCCAAACCTCTGTTGTTGAGCCCACTGCTCCTGGTGATCATGGCACTACATCCAGTGCTGTGAATCCCATACCAGCCATTTCCAAAAGGAAACGTCCATCCACAAAAACCACCACTCCACCTCACAAGAGACTTCTGGAAGATGAGATACCAGAAGATAACTCTGTTGCAACACAAAAGCAACTAGAAACCACTGTTGTTACTTCCTCACAACAGCTGGAAATATCTCAACCTGACCAAACTCCTCATGCATCCTCCCAAAAGGATCATGTTGTAAGCCAAAGGGAAACACATCATGATACATTTGAGTCACTTGGCCAAATGTTCACAAGCCCCTCTCCCAGGGCTAATTCTCTTTTTACTCCTCCACCCTCACCATCACATGTTCAACAGACCATGCAACCTCTGTTTGAGGCTATTGACAAAACTCAGGAAAATCCCAGTTCCTCTCTTTCACCTGTCAATGAGAGTATACCTCCACAAGAGACTGGGACTGAGGAAATTCAATCAGCCATCCCACAAACAGATGAGGAGGTTACACCCCTAGAGTTCAATGCAACTCTAGGTGAGTTTTCAAGTGGAGCAACCACTACTGATGTAGAGACCATTGTCTCACACCAGGACAGTGGTTACATAGCTAAGACTCCCTTGAAGGCAACAACTGATGAGGCCACTATAGTGTCCCCAAAATCAGTTGGAAGTCCCCAGAACCAAGACAAAGGGGCATCTGGTTCTCATCCTGTGGATTCACCTCCTAGGACTGAATCAGTTAAAACTACCACTGGTAGGAATTCAGATGATCCTATTAACTTAGGTGATGGATTAAAATACCAAGAATTGACGGCTAGAGTTCAAACCATTGAAACCTCTGTTGCTGACATAAAATCTGATGTCAAGCTAATATTGGAATCCTTGGCTACTCTTTCCAAGAGTCAACCATCCACATCTGATATTGCTAGTGAGCTATGGAAATCTGTTTCCCCCATCATCATAGCTCACAGAAAACTAGCATATCAGAATCATGAAACTTACATGGCTGAGATCAGAAACATGGTAGATGCAAGGTACAAAGATACTCATGCAGACATTCAAGCCATCAAAGACCATCTGCTGAAGACCACTGGCTCTGCCCCTACCACCATTCTCAGGGATGCAGATGATGATGCATTCACAGCTGATGATGCCAAAAAGGGGGAGAGTGGCAGAGATAGGTTGCCAAAGTTAGATCCCTTTGGTTGTCCACCTTCTCAAAAAGGTAAATCAAAGTCTGCCAACATACCAGGGTCTACTTAAACAGCACCACAACAGCAACAACCAACTCAAACTGCACCACAACAACAACAAACCAGCAAAGATAAAGCAGTAGACAACTCTGCAAATGAAAAAGCTGAAAAGGCTGCTGAAGACAAACAAAAGAGGGCTGACACCTTGGAAGCCAAAGCAGAGTTGCTGGCACAACTAAAAAAGGAACAACAGTAGGAAGTTGAAGATGTGGGATCCTCAAAAAGGAAGAAGATGCCTACTAAACATGTCAGACAACCACCATCTAAACTGAAAACCACTGCTGCCACCCAAACCACTAATAAAACCACAACACCTAAACCTACAATCACATCACCACCCAAATCCCAAACATCTGCTGGTCCTACTAAGGTGCCAACAGATGTTGACACAACCACTGCTTCCATACCATCATCACCAAAAATCTTGTACAAAAGGAAGAGGAAATCAACCTTTGTTGTACAGGATGAAAACATACATACATCACCACACACCACGTCAACCACACAATCCACACCTATATCAGCCATTCCACTCTCATCATTTTCACCACACACATCACAATTCAGATCCCATAGACCACCACCAACCATTACACCATTGGCTGTTCAGTATCCCCTTGAACTTGATCTACTCAAGGGGGAAATGCAATCCTTCTATAATACTGAACAACCATCTGATAGATCCTTCCCTTCTCTTCCACATTTCCCTGTTCCCTTAAACATGGACACATATCTAAAATATAAGGCTGAACAGGCAGATGCAATCATAAAAGATAAATGTAAAGGGAAGGATGACAGGACTGCTCAAGGCATCCATTCAGCAGAACTTAGCAAATTGAGAAGGATTGAAGATTTTGCTAAGGCCCTGAGCAATTCCATGTCTGCCATGCCTCTCAGTAGTGACATGGAAAAGGAGGTTAGGGAATCCCTTCTAGAACAGATCTTGGCAACCATGCCTTACAAAGCAAACAAGAAACAGTTTGCAGGCTGGACCACTCATGCACTAAGGGAAGAACTCTTAAGAATAGAAGAGTTGGCCAAGAATCCCTAAGCTAAAGTCTCTGCCCCTGATTTTGGTAAAGGTAGAGATCCAGCCAGAGCCTTGAAGTTCAAGAGAATGAGACAAGAAATAGTGGCTGCTGATTATGGGGAGATGAGGTCTGTTGCAAGATGGTCTGAGCTGAGGCTGGTTGAAACATACAAGAGACTTGAAGAAAATAGGAAGAAAGATCCCAGCCTATCAAGAAAACCTATCTACACTGATGAACCACTGATGAAGAGACCTCAACAGGCTTTTACTCTTGACAGCTTACTTGACACTTCTGATCTATCAGTTGCTGCTAGAAGACAATTCAAGAAACAGAAAGAAATGTCTGAAGAAGATCAGAAGAAGTTTGCTGACACTTTCATTAAAGAGGGCCTCTTCAATCAAGTGCACTTTTTCTCAGATCCCACAACTGACAAGCTCAGAGAACTCATTGGGAGACCTCCATCACCAAACTCATCTAGAATAAAGGTGCATCTCAGCAAATCCACTGACTCATAAATTCTAAAATGGAAAGTCAATAAAGACAACCATGAATTGACTCTGCTCAGGACAGATGGAAAAGTTCAGAAGCTAAGCATGGATGATGCATATAGCCTGTGTGCAAATGATCTCCAAAAACTGCTGAATCATGAGCTTTAAAGAGATGTAGAAGACCTATTTGCCTTGGACTTTGAACTTCAATTCAAAGGACAAATCAGAGAAAGTTTGATGAGAAATAAAGATCAAGAATAAAGCTTAGTTTTGGCATCATCTGTTCTAGGGGGAGATTGTTGGGTCTGCTGACTTGGAGAAGAACAGATGATTGAAAAGCCAAAATATGTTAACTATTGATTCCACAAATAAACAGTTCTTACAACATACTCTTCCCAAAAGACTGCTGACCCTAACAACCGTTCCATCCAAACAACTGCTGATACAAAGGACTGCTAGAGAACAACTGATAGAGAATAACTGCTGACTAAAGGTCTGATGAAGAAACAACTGCTGATCAAGTTCTGAAGACTAAAGGTCTGTTGGAGTCAATAGCACTTTGACTCCAACAGATGTTGCAAGACCATCAGAGTTTTCCCTTAGCAATAGTTTATCTTACAGTGTTTTGTAATGTAACAGTAGATTGTATAGGGCAGATGTTTTATGTTGTTATTCTGTTAGAGGTCACTATCTTAGGTGACGTCAGCACATGTCACCAGTGGTTTAGGTTTGTCTATAAATAGAACAGTGCTTGTACTGTTCTATCACATCACGCACAAACATTCTCTCAGACAAACAATCACTGTGTGATCGAGCTGAGGGGGAGTATTTGTACTGATTGTAATCTTTCAATAAATGAAAGCATTAGATCATTGATAACAATTATTCCCATTGTTTTGATTATAGTTTATTATTCCGCTGCACTTTCCATACATACTTAAATCATTCATTTCTCATCTTATTCTAAAACATCAAAACAATCAAACTCAGATCCTAACATAAGCTACTGTTGAGAAAAACTCTGATGGTCTTGTATCATCTGTTGGAGCCTAATTGTTGTTGGCTCCAACAGACCTTTAGTCTTCAGTACTTGATCAGCAGTTGTTCTTCATCAGACCTTTGGTCAACAGTTGTTCTCTATCAGTTGTTTTCCAACAGTCCTTTGTAGCAGCAGTTGTCATAGCAGTTGTTTGGGTGGAACAGTTGTTAGGGTCAACAGTCTTTTGGGAAGAGTATGTTGTAAGGGCTGTTTATTTATGTGGATCAACTGTTAATATATTTTGGCTTTTCAATCATCTGTTCTTCTTCTTCAGGTCAGCAGACCCAACAATCTCCCCCTAGAACAGATGATGCCAAAACTAGACTTTATTTTTGATCTTTATTCCTAATCAGACTTTCTCTGATTTGACCTTTGAATTGTAACTCAAAGTTCAAAGAGTAGAGGTCTTCTGCATCCCTTTCAAGCTCAAGGTTCAGTAGTGTTTGGAGTTCATCTGCACACAGGCTATATGCATCATCTATGCTTAGCTTTTGAGCTTCTCCATCTGATCTGAGCAAAGTCAATTCATGGGTGTCTTTGTTGACCTTCCATTTTAGAACTTTTGAATTAGAGGATTTGCTGAGATGCACTTTTATTCTGGATGAGTTTGGTGATGGAGGTCTCCCAATGAGTTCTCTGAGCTTTTCAGTAATGGGATCTGAGAAAAAGTGTACTTGATTGAAGAGGCCCTCCTTTATGTAAGTATCAGCAAACTTCTTCTGATCCTCTTCAGACATTTCTTTCTTTTTGTTGAATTGTCTACTAGCAGCAACTGATATATCAGAAGTATCAAGTAGGCTGTCTAATGTAAAAGCCTGTTGAGGTCTCTTCATCAGTGGTTCATCAGAGTAGACAGGTTTTCTGGGCAGGTTAGCGTCTTTCTTCCTGTTCTCTTCCAGTTTCTTGTAGGTTTCAATGAACCTCAGCTCAGACCACCTTGCAACAGACTTCATCTCCCCATAGTCAGCAGCCACAATTTCTTGTCTCATTCTTTTGAATTTCAATGCTCTGACTAGATCTCTGCCTTTACTGAAATCAGGGGCAGAGACCTTAGCTGGGGGATTCTTGGCCATCTCTTCAATTCTTAAGAGTTCTTCTCTGAGAGCATGAGTGGTCCAGCCTGCAAACTGTTTCTTGTTTGCATTATAAGGCATGGTTGCCAAGATCTGTTCAAGAAGTGATTCCCTAACCTCCCTTTCCATGTCACTGCTGAGAGGCATGGTAGACATGGAGTTGCTCTGGGTCTTAGCAAAATCTTCAATCCTTCTCAATTTGCGAAGCTCTGCTGAATGGATGCCCTGAGCAGTCCTGTCATCTTTCCCGTTGCATTTCTCTTTTATGATGGCATCTTCCTGTTCAGCCTTGTATTTTAGATATGTGTCTATGTTTAGGGGAACAGGAAAATGTGGAAGAGAAGGGAAAGATCTTTCAGATGGTTGTTCAGTATTATAGAAGGATTGCATTTCCCCCTTGAGTAGATCAAATTCAAGGGGATACTGAACAGCCAATGGTGTGATGGTTGGTGGTGGTCTATGGGATGTGAAATGTGATGTGTGTGGTGAGAATGATGAAAGTGGAGTGGACAATATGGGTGTAGATTGTGTGGTTGAAGTAGTAGGTGGTGATGTGTGAATGTTTTCTTCCTGTACAACAAAGGTAGATTTCCTCTTCCTTTTGTACAAGATTTTTGGTGATGGTGGTGTAGAGGTAGTAGTGGTGCTAACATCTGTTGGCACTTTTGTAGGACCAACAGATGTTTGGGATTTAGGTGGGGATGTGGTTGTAGGTTCAGTGATTGGTTTGGTGGCTGTGGTGATAGGTTCAGATGTTGGTTTGGTGGTAGTGGTGACAGGTTCAGATGTTGTGGTGGTGTCAGTGGTTTGGGTGGCAGCAGTGGTTTTGATATCAGTGGTTTTAACAGCCAGTTTAGATGGTGGTTTTCTGATATGTTTGGCAGGCATTTTCTTCCTCTTAGAGGAACCCACATCTTCAACTTCCTGCTGTTGTTCCCTTTTCTTTTGTATCAAAGCCTCTGCCTTGACTTCCAAAGTGTCAGCCCTCTTTTGCTTATCTTCAGTAGCTTTTTCAGCTTCTTCATTAGCATTGTTGTCCACTTCTTTAGCTTTGCTGGTTTGAACCTTGGATTGTTGTTGTTGTGGTGCTGTTTGGGTAGACCCTGGTTTGTTGGCAGACTTTGATTGACCTTTTTGTGAAGGTGGACAACCAAAGGGATCTAGCTTTGGCAATCTATCTATGCCACTCTCCCCCTTTTTGGCATCATCAGCTGTGAAGTCATCATCATCTTCATCTTTGAGAATAGTGGTAGGGGCAGAGCCAGTGGTCTTCAGCAGATGGTCTTTAATGGCCTGAATGTCTACATGGGTATCTTTGTACCTAGCATCTACCATATTTCTGTTTTCAGCCATGTAGGTTTCATGAGTCTGATCTACTAGTTTTCTGTGAGCTATGATGATGGGAGAAACAGATTTCCAGAGCTCACTAGCAATATCAGCTGTGGATGGTTGACTCTTGGTGAGAGTAGCCAATGATTCCAATATTGTCTTGATATCTGATTTGATATCAGCAACAGAGGTTTCAATGGACTGTACTCTAGCCATCAATTCTTGGTATTTTAACTCATCACCTAAGTTAATAGGATCATCTGAATTCCTACCAGTGGTAGTTGTAACTGGTTCAGTCCTAGGAGGTGAGTGCAAGGAATGAGAACCAGATGCCCCTTTTTCTTGGTTCTGGGGACTTCCAACTGATTTTGGGGACACTATAGTGGCCTCATCAGTTGTTGCATTCAAGGGAGACTTAGTTATGTAACCACTGTCCTGTTGTGAGACAATGGTCTCTACATCAGTAGTGGCTGCTCCACTTGAAAACTCACCTAGAGTTTCATTGAACTCTAGGGGTGTAACCTCCTCTTCTGCTTGTGGGATAGCTTATTGAATTTTCTCAGTCCCAGTCACTTGTGGAGGTATACTCTCATTAATAGGTGAATGAGAGGAACTGGGATTTTCCTGAGTTTTTTCAATAGCCTCAAACAGAGGTTTCATGGTTTGAGGAACATGTGTTGGTGAAGGTGGAAGAGTAAAAAGAGAATTAGCCCTAGGAGAGGGGCTTGTGAACATATGGCCTAGTGACTCAAATGTATCATGATGTGTTTTCCCTTGGCTTACAACATGATCCTTTTGTGAGGATGCATGAGGAGTTTGGTCATGTTGAGATATTACCAACTGTTGTGAGGAAGTAACAACAGTGGTTTCTTGTTGCTTTTGTGTTGCAACAAGGTTATCTTCTGGTATCTCATCTTCCAGAAGTCCCCTTTTTGGTTGAGTGGTGGTTTTTGTGGATGGACGTTTTCTTTTGGAAGTGGCTGGTGTGGGTTTCACAGCACTGGATGTAGTGCCATGATCACGAGGAGCAGTGGGCTCAACAACAGAGATTTGGACAACAGTTGTTGTCTTAGTCCTCTTTGTTTGTGTTTTGGAAACTTTTAACACTTTTAATACCTTTTCTTGGGTGGTTGAACCTAGCATTTTTGTGAAAGTTTCATCAGTTAGACTCTTCATTTGAATAGACTCACCCCTTTTAAAATCTTTTTCAGGTAAAACCTTTTCAAGGATTACACTCAAAATTCTTGGGTAAATCAAAAAAGCATTATTTGACCCAGACATTATGGCTTTCACATTTGACACTAAGTCAATAAACAGTCCCTGGGATAGATTGAAGTCAAAATCTGACAACATAGCATAGCCCAAGTACTGAATCCTCAATGGGATTTCATTAAAGGAAGTGGACTTAGCAGAGACACAGAGAAGGAGGGTATGAAAGAATAATTTCATGACTGGTGGGAAAAACGTTTTGAAAAGTGTTGACCCAGTCATCTGTGCATCATAACCTCTTTCCTGAAATTTTGTGTGAAGCTCTGCCTTAGGGAAAGAGTCTTTACTTGACATGTCATTGAGTGTTAAGGTTGTGGATATGAGTTCAGAGGTAATTTGTCTCTCCAAATTTTGAGATCATGGAAGTAGGCTTTTTGTCTTGAAGAAGAAACTCAGCATTCAACCAGAATTCTTGGAGTGTATCAAGATAGATAGGGGCGTCAGCGGTTAGGATTGTCAGGTATTTGGATTGTAAGATGATGTCAATGGTGGAATGGAATGGAGTGTTTTCATCTGTTTTTACCAGATATGGGAGGTAATTGTGGGTGGCTTTTGCTTGAAGATCCATTGTAATGGATTCCGAGTGAGAGAGTGAGTGGAATTTAGAGTAAGGGTTTGAGAATGAAGAAGGCGGTTTCAGTATTTTGAATACAATAAGATAGTGTAACGATTGTTGTGATAAAACAGGGTTTTTATAGGCTCTGGTGAAACCGCTGATGTGGCCAAAACTCTGCTTGTAGGAGCAGACGTGGCAAACATCTGATGGTTAAACATCTGGTGGTATACAGCTGTGGCCAAAGATCTGATGCAAACAACTGTTGTTTTACCAAAGTGCATGTGCTAACAGCACTTGATTTTTTTTATATAGATAGGTATATGTATATGAGTATATATATATATATGTACATAATGAAACAGTTGTTTTATCTGATCAGAGGTTTGAAAACAGATTTTTCAACCAAGCAGTGGTTGTTTTATCTGATCAGATGTTTGAAACAGATTTTTCAACCAAGAAGCTATTTTTAAGGATGGATTTTGATTTTCTGAAACATTTTAAGGTTTTATTGAAAACACTTTTATTGTTTTAGTCCATGTTTAGCATACCAATTCTAGAAATCAGATTTGTAAAGGTAGATGTGTCTAAAGCTTTTGTCAACACATCTGCCAACTGATCCTTTGTTGGAACATGGTGCAGAGAAATCAAACCTTTTCCATAGCTATCCCTAACAAAATGATGTCTGATGTCTATGTGCTTGGTGGTTGAGTGAGAAACTGGATTCTTGATGATATTTTCACCAGCTTGACTATCCAACATAAGTGGAGTCTTTAGTGCAGTTATCCCAAAATCCAGCAATTGATTTTGAAGCCACATGAGTTGGCTGTACAGCTTGCAGCAGCAATATATTCAGCCTCAGCTGTTGAGGTGGAAACAGCTGCTTGCTTTTTGCTTTGCCAAGAGACTAAGGCATTCCCTAGAAACTGGAACCCTCCTGATGTAGACTTCCTTGTGGTGTGGCAGCCAGCAAAATCACTATCTGAATAACCTGAAAGCTCAATGTTTCCATTAGCAGGATACCAGATACCAAGTGTGGGAGCACCTTTTAGGTATCTGAATATCCTTTTCACAGCAATAAGGTTTGACTTTCTGGGTGAAGCCTGGGATCTTTCACAAACACAAGTGGCAAACATAATGTCTGGCTTAGATACAGTTAAGTACAATAAAGACCCAATCATGCATCTGTAATGTGTTTGTCAACCAGTTCATCCTTGTCATCAATAGTGAGTAGCTTGACTGTACTCATGGGTGTACCACATGGCTTACAGTCATTCATCTCAAATCTAGTTAACAAATTTTTCACATATTTATTTTGATGAATGAATGTGCCATTTTGCAGCTGCTTCACTTGGAGACCAAGGAAACACTGAAGTTCACCCATAGCACTCATTTCAAACTCTGCTGTCATGAGTTCCCTAAACTCTTCACACATTTTGTTACATGTGGATCCAAAAATGATGTCATCCACATATTTGAACAATCATTAAATCTTTCCCTCTCCATTTCAAAAATAAGGTTTTATCAATTTTACCTCTTGTGAAATCAATGGATAAGAGAAAAGTGGAAAGAGTTTCATACCAGGCCCTAGGTGCTTGCTTGAGTCTATACAAAGCTTTATTAAGCTTGTAGACATGATCATGATGGAAAGTGTCTTCAAAACCAGGTGGTTGACATACATAGACCTCCTCCTAAATTTTGCCATATAGGAAGCCACATTTGATATCCATCTGATACACCTTGATGTTTTCATTGACAACAAAGGATAGAAAGAGTCTGATAGCTTCTAACCTTGCTACAGGAGCAAAGGTTTCATCATAGTCTATTCCTTCTTCTTGTCTGAAGCCTTGAACCACAAGCCTGGCTTTATTCTTGACAACTATACCCCTTTCATCAGTTTTGTTTTTGAAGACCCACTTTGTACCTATTAGACAAACATCCTTAGGCAGTGGTACAAGTTCACATACTTGTTGTCTTTTAAACTGAAGGAGCTCTTCTTGCATAGCTTCTACCCAACTGTTGTCTTTTAGTGCCTTTTGGTACTTGACAGGTTGTGTGAGAGATAGGAAACCTGCAAAAAGACAGATATTTAAGGATTGGCTTCTTGTTAGCACACCCTCTTTGATGTTGCCAATGATTTGGTCTGGTGGATGAGCTCTTAGGTAGATTAGATCTCCCTGATATGGTATGATGGCATTTTATGGTGAAGGACAGAGGTTTGGTGACTTTGTTGATGTAACATCTGTTTGCACTTCTGTAGTGCCACTGAATTTTGTCAACAGATGTTTGACCTTTGTCAACAGATGATTGTGTAGTGGATGTGAGAGGTGAAGCAGTGGTTTGAGGGTAAGACTGGCCAACAGTGGTTGACTCAGCTGTGACAGAGTTTTGACAGTTGTTTTGAACAGCTGCTTCCTCTGATGCGGAATAGATTTTATAGTGACTTGGGATCACAACATCTGTTCTGTAATCACCTGGTTTTGAAGGTGATCAGTGGTTTGAACTAGTTTTTGAATCAAGTTCAACAACTGTTGCTGACCATTTGCAAGTGCTTGAATGTCAACACTTGGGGCAACAGTTTTTGATCACTTCCAGACAGATGATAATACCCATAGGGATTTCTGTTCACTCTTGGTTTAGAAGGTCTTTTTGATTCCTCATAAACATGTGAAAGATTATGACATGGTGGTTGTCCATATCCTTTAGGGTATTTGCTTGTGGGTGGAGCATCTGTTACTTGGACATCCCTGGGAGCAGATGTTTCAAGACTTTTGGTTACAGATGTTTGGACTGGTGTAAAAGTCTGTTTGGGCTTTCCTTTTGAAGTACTCACCACCTGACTTGCAAGAATTTTAGCCTTGTACTCTTGTATTTTGACATCAAAATTTTTGAGATACAAACACTCTTTGGTTTTGTGATTCTTTTTCCCACATATTGAACATCTAGCTTTGGAATCACATGCACTTGTCCTTTGTTAATATCATATGCTTTTAGAAGAAAACAGTTTTTAGTAACATGATTCTTCTTTTCACAGAAATCACAGAACAAATGGACAGACTTTTCTTTCTTTTTCCCTTTTTTCAACCTTCTTTTCAACAGATGTTTGAGCATCTGCTGGAGGGTTTTTCAAGGGAGTGATCTTTGCCTGTGGTGTTGTCTTCCCCTCAGGAGTTATTAAATTAACTGGTTTAAAGTTCTCAAGAGTACCACACTCATCAGACCAAGTAGGTTTAAATTCATAATTTTCAAGTTCAGTGAATGATGAGGAGCCTTCTAGTTTTTCTAGAACAATTTTCTTACCATTAGGTTCAGTGATTTTAATCTCTTGACCCTTCAAATTTGATGGTACTGCCTCAGCTAACTTTTGATCCCTTTTGTCAGTGTTTTCAAAACCTGGAGCAGTGGTTTCAAAACCAAAGCCAAACTTCACATGACTTTTGTTTTGTTTGTTGAGTAGCATTTCAAAACCTCTACATGATTCCACCCATTTCTGACATTCAAGTTGGGGGGACTCAAGCTCACTTTTACAACTCTGATATTTAGTTATCATAGTTTGGAGCTGGTCTTTGGTTATGGTTGCTTCATGTTTTAAGCTGCTTATTTCAGATTCTTTTTCAGTTAAATTTGTTTTTAAATCTTTTGAAAGTTTCTCAAATTTAGCTTCATCATCTTAAATTTTCTTTCTAAGGTTTTCATTCACCTCTTTGATGTTAGCAAATGCTATTACACATTTTTCAGAACATAAATCTTTAAGAATTTGAGGAGATACCTTAGCAGCATCCATCAATGCACAATCACACTTGCACTCACAATCATCAGATGCACCCCAAGGATTTGAGAGATTCACAACCTCTTCTTCAGGTTTTCACCTGCAACTACTTCATCAACAACATTATCAGTCACAACTATAGATTCAGTCACCACCTCCTCAGATTCAACTTCTTCTACCATAGCCAGGAAACAAAAATTTTCTAGTTCATTTTCAGCTTTGGCAAATAATGTAAAATTTTCATCTGTCAACTCATCTGGTAGACTGCTCCAATCAACAAAGCCTTGTGTGAAGAAACTTTGTTGACTGGTGTCTGCAGGAGCAGAGGATGAAACAGCAGTCATTGGCACAGGTGCCTGAGCAACAGGTGTTTGCAAATAGTGGATCTAAGGAACAGTGGTTTGGACAAACTGGACAGGAACAGTGTTTGAGGACTGTGCAAAATGAGCAGTGTTTTGCACATTGGGTCCAGGGGTATTATAGGAATTTTGATAAGTGTTAGTCTGAGGCCTTTGATTTGGATAGGTAATCATAGGTGTACCATGTTGACTCCTACATTCCCTAGCAAAATAACCAAGTCTATGACATTTATAACACTTTATCTTTGATTTATCCCACCCCACCTTTGATCTGTCAGTTAACCCTGGAAACCTTCTCCCAGTTTTCCTGTAAAAATTGTTAGTTCTTACACTGAGAAGGGCCAATTGGTGCATAATGTCCATTTCTTCCAAATCATCAGGGTCAAAGTATTTTAGGTCATCATACTCAAAGGATATGTTATCAGATGCCTGGATATCACCACCACTTGCTGTAAAAGGATAGTTTGGTGAATAAGAATCAGAGTTAAAACCTGAAGTTATGTCAATGAAATGATCATAACTCTGATCCTTAGTATTTCTAGGTACCTCATCATGACCCAAAAGTGTTGTATTACCAAATACATAATCATCAGACACTTTTCTAGAGTCCTGGTGCTTCTTTTTCTGATTAAGCTCTCTCTCATAGGTCAAGAGCTTACCATGAAGCTGGGTCAGTGATAGGTCCTTGAATCCAATTGAGTTTCTCATAACTATTGCAATAGTTTCCCATTTATCTGGTAATGATCTTAAAAACCTATGGTTCAAGGTTGAATGAGGGTAAGTTAAACCAACCAGTTTTAGTTCACTAATGAGACAGTTAAACCTCTCAAATTGTTGAGTTAATGACTCTCCCTTAACATGATTGAATGTTTCATATTGTTGGTTAAGTATTTCACGATTGTTTTCAATAACCTCTTCAGTCCCACCAAATTGTTCTTTCAGTGCATCCCATAACTCCTTTGCACTGTTACAGTGTAACAGCCCAGCATATATATCATTGGGTAGAGCCATGGCCACAATACTGAAGGCCTTAGCATCTAACTTAATTTTCTGAAAATCCTGGTCGGAGTAGTTTTCAAGTTTCTTAGGCTCCTGAACTTTGGGATCTTCGGCACTCAGCACCATCGGAACATGTGGTCCGAAGATAATCGACTTCCAACCCCTAGTGTTTTGTTGAGGTAGAACATGGCTCATCTGACGTTGCCAGATATTGTATTCAGATCTGACAAGCATCGGTGGCTTGTTGTTCGTGCCAGGGTTGTGTGGATCGTGATTGATTGAAGCCATTCTCTGATTTTTCAAAAACAAAGTCTGTTTATAAGCGATAGAATCGAAAAAAAAAACTATTACTCTATTTTTAATGAGTAGCAGAGTATTCGTGTGTTTCATGTGATAGTTATGTGTCCTATACTTCGTCCATTGTTAGGATCTGAGTTTGATTGTTTTGATTTGTTTAAAGTAGAATGAGAAATGAATGAAGTGAATATATATGGAAAGTGTAGTGGAATGATAAACTATAATCAAAACAAAAGGAATAAATGTTTTCTTAATCGAAAGCTTTCATTATATTGAAAGATTACAATCAATTACAAGTACTCCCCCTCAGCCTGATCACTCTGTGATTGTTTGTCTGCGAGAATGTTGTGAGTGACCAATAGAACACTACAAGCACTGTTCTATTTATAGACAAATCTAAACCACTGGTGACCTAGGCTGACGTCACCTAAGATAGTGACCTCTAACAGAATAACAACATAAAACATATGCCCTTTACAAACTACTTTTATATTACAAAACACTGTAAGCTAAACTACTATTGAGAAAAACTCTGATGGTCTTGTATCATCTGTTGGAGCCTAAGTGTTGTTGGCTCCAACAGACCTTTAGTCTTCAGTACTTGATCAGCAGTTGTTCTTCATCAGACCTTTGGTCAGCAGTTGTTCTCTATCAGTTGTTTTCCAGCAGTCCTTTGTAGCAGCAGTTGTTTGGGTGGAACAGTTGTTAGGGTCAACAGTCTTTTGGGAAGAGTATGTTGTAAAGGCTGTTTATTTATGTGGATCAACTGTTAGTATATTTTGGCTTTTCAATTATCTGTTCTTCTTCAGTTCAGCAGACCCAACATCCATCATTCCCATTTATATAATACAAGGAAGTAAATAAAGTATCCCACAATATCCGCTATGTAGTTAAGCTCCTTCAAAGTATTCAGGTGAATGTTGGGTCAGTTTCAACTGAATATATTCATTGCTTCAGCTGTTTCCTTATTCTTCGCTGGTATTTAATGAATGACGGTTACATCTTTGACTTCATCTTCGACCTTAGCCTTTGGTTGATATAAGTTACTCTTCAATCTTTGACTCCTTTGACTGAATGTTATAATATATATGTTGGATAGCACTTATGTGTCCATATTATAACTTAGTTGTACCTGCAATTATATATAAAAAGGTAATTCGTTAGTCCATTCTCAGGACGCACACATGCTGAAACATTGCTACATCCTGAAGTCAGCTGGCCCCTTCAGCATCCTGAGGATGCTACACCAGGGATGAGAGGTAAAATCATCCTGAGAATTTTCACCACCAACGGTAGGGCCAAATGGGACTTAAAAATCTTGAACATCTTCAAAATATCGACAAACTTTGTACAACCCGAAAGCGATAGCCACAATATGCACTTACAAAAGAAAATGGTATAAAGGATCTGATAGTTCCATGCACTCATTTGTGACTTGTTTGAACCTATAATGATCCACCATCCTATGATTCATACGGCTCAACCCAATGGGGTGGGGACATAAAATGGTTTGATGCAGGAATAAGGTTTATGCGTGGCATTGGAAATATAAGCAGGTTAAGAGAAATATAAAAAGTAAATAAATAAAGAAAATGACTAAAATGCCCATATATTTAACATTGGGTTTTAACAAAGTTAGACATTTGGATGGATCTAGCAACGTTTGGGAGACCTCAGTGGTTCAGGTGAGAAAAAAAAAAACTTTTTTGGATGGATCTAGAAAATTTGCCCAAACCTCAGCGATGAATTTGGCCAGAATAGAATAACTCTAGAATATTCCAATTTGTATATATGGATAGTCTTTTGTATTAAGTTTCTAGGGCATTAAGTTTGTAATTATCTATTCCCTAAAATAAGGGATTGTAATCTCTATATATTGGACATATCAATGAGAAGATGATCAAGCATTGATCCATAATATTCTTCATGGTATCAAGAGTCTAATCCTATTCTTTTTTCCTTCTTCTTCCCTAATCGGCTACCTCTTTCGCCGATTATTCCTTTTTTTCTTTTCTACCTTCATTCGATCGCTTCCCACAGTCGGTCGACATATCTTCCCTTCACCCCGCAGTCATGGTTACTAACATCAAAAACTATATCCCTATTATCCTAGACAGCGAAACCGAACACTATAGTACCTGGGCCGAGTTATTCACCATCCATTGCAAAGCCTACGATGTTTTTGATCACCTACTTCCACGTACCACCATCTTTTCCACCTCTTCCTCCTGACAAAGACAAAGAACCAGAAAAATCCACCCATCTTGAGTCATGGGAACGTATCGAATCTATTGTTCTACAATGGATCTACGGTACCATCACTCAAGATCTCGTGCACACTATCATGATAACCAACAGTACCGCTCATAATGTTGGATCAGTATTGCTCTTTGTATGAACTTGCTAGTGAACACTTAAGTGTCTAGCAAGTTCTTTATCAGTAATAGCACAGCGGAATGATATAAGTTAAAGCTACACTTATCAACAAGAGTTATTACTCCCCCTGGATGTTTGATAAAACTAAAGACAAGTATTTAATGAGAATCTAAGCATTGAATGAGAATGAATACTTAAACAGATTCTCAGTAAATGAAATGGAAAATAACAATGATAAGCTTTGAAGAATTTTTGTATTAAAAACAATGTCTAAAACAGAGGGATGAACCCATCAATTTATAGACTTTACAAATACATGAACCTTTCCGAAAAGCAAGTTCAGAGGCAAGTAGCAACAAGTTGCAATCTTGGAACTTGTACAAAAATTTAAAGTAATACTAAACTAATAAACTACTGAAACATAAGGCGGTGGAAAGATTCTTGAATAAGTGCTGATGAATGACAAACTACTGATGAGTAGTTTGTCTTCAGTAGTTCTTCAGTGAACTGTCTGGTTTGGACTTCAGAACTTCTGATGCATTTCCTCTTCAGTACTTGTAGAATCCTTCTTCAGTACTTTAGTCTTCTTTCTTCAGTAGTTCTATACTTAGAATATTTCAGACAGAAGTGAATTAGACTTAGGTTTCCAAAAGTGGTTTCACCGATCCTCTTTGTCCTAACAATCTCCCCCTGGATTGATGATGCCAACACCTTTCTAATTCCTTATTGTTTTCTTCTGTCATTCACAATCTTCCATATCCCTTTAAACATGGAATTCATTAATTGATTCAGCTACTCATCAGTGAGAGATCCCCTTTGAGGTTCCAGATGTTGAATTGTAAGCAAGTCCTAAGTTGATAATTTCTTCAGTTCATTTAAGGACTTGTAGGTCTTGCTTGTAAGATCTCTCCTTGTCACTAATATTGAGTTGTCATCAGTAAAGGACCATCTGATGATCAGCACTTTAGACTTGTCAAAGTTTGAAGTATAGGGAACCATGCTGGTCCCTTGGGAAGTTCCTGAGTGTTGAATATTTTCAATTTCAGTGACTCTCAGGTGGGATTCACTTCTTTCTTCTTGTTGCACCACATCAGGTAGTTTGAAAGTTGGCAAGTGATGTTTAGTAACTACCTTAGTGTGCAGTTTGTCTTTGATGGTCTTCTGGATTTGGTAGGCAAATGTAGAAGGATCCCTGAACTGTGATATCAGAGGCTTTTCTTCAATATCAAAGTCTGAATGGACTACTGTGTTTCCTTCTAGTAGTACCATCTTGAAGTCAGTCTTTGTATTGTCCTCTGTCTTCTTCTTCTTGGTAGCAGTTCTTGTAACACCGGAAGTTCTAACTACTGAAGTTGATACTTCAGAAGTTTTGAACTTCTCTTGATTAGCAGCCTTTGCAGCTTTGTACTTCTTGTATGTGTCTAGTAATCTTTCTTCTTTCCATCTTGACACAGAAGCTTTTGAACCATAGCTGTTTGCCACCAGTTCTTCAATCATCTCAGCTCTCTTAGCTTTTCCATCTTTATTTGTTGCAAGTTTGTCTGCAACAATTTGAGCTCTTCTTGTTAGCTCATCTATGGAGAGTCCTTTCAGTGAAGAGGCTTTAGTCTTGCTGTTCTTTGTAATGTAAGACATCAGTTGTTGTCTTTTGTCTTCTTCAGCAACTTCTTCAAGGTTAGCCTGCCTTTGTAACTCTACTCCATAAGCTTGTAATTTTTCATTGTAGCTTAAGTCATCCCTTGCTTCCAAAGCATTCCAGATCTCATCTTCCTTAGCCTTTCTTTTGGCTGCAAATAAACTCTTCTCAAGTAGTTCTTTGGACATTAATAGAGGAGAAGGGTTCAGCACAGTCATTGTTGTAGTTGTAGTAGGCTTTGGAATAGGAGTTGGTTGTTGTTCAGTTGTCTTGGAAGGCTCTTCAGTTGGTTGTATGTTGGAAGTGTTAACTTCTAATGTGTTGACAACTGCTGAAGGTTTGTCAACTACTGAAGGATTGTCTTCAGTACTTTCTGAATCATTATCAGAACTTTCAGCATCAGAAGTTTCTTCATTATGGCCTTGGGATGTTTCAGCTTCTTCTATTTCTTTCTCAGAGACACCAAATTGTTGAGCCAGTTTTTGTCTTCTGGCAATGTCTTTGAGTTCTCTTTCTTGGAGAGCCACTCTTGCTTACTCTAGCTTTGAATGACTCCTTTGGTTCCCTAATTTTCTCCCCCTTTTTGGATTCATCAAGTTTGGAAGGTTTGGAGAAAGTACCAGTAAGAATGTTGATCCGTTTTGAGTTGTAGTCAATTTTGGTTGACAGATCATTGACTTTTGTTTTGATCACTTCAAGTTGGTTCTTGACAGACACCTCCAAATCAGCTGTGTAGTTTCTGAAGTGATTGGTGATGAGTGTGTTCATCATATGGTATAAGGGACCATTTGGGCTGCATAGTTGGTTCAAGTCTATGCTTGTTGACCCAGGGAATTGGGTAGGAATTTGTAGTGAGGGGTGTGTTTTGGGTTGATCTTTTTGTTGTACAGAAGATGCCACTTTAGGGGAATCAGGGATCAAGTGGATATTAACTTGATCTGGTGTGACCAGCTCTTTGAGCTTAGATACACCAGGTACAGGACCTTCACTAGCAGACGTCAATTCAATCTTTGGTTGTGAAACATCATCCAAATCAATGGAATCATCTGAATCCCTGATTACATCCTCAATGAGGACAGTATTAGTTACATCATGAGCTGAGCCCAACTCAGTTGTCTCATGTACCTCTTTTTCTTGGTTCAGAGGACTTCCTACCTCAGGTATTAGGCCTTCATCAGTAGTTGCCACAAATGAGGTCTTAGCAATGTTACTCCTTTCCTCAGATCCACCACTGGGTGGTATGTGAGTAGTAGCAGCCTCAAATGTACCTAGAGTATCTAAGTTTGGGCTTAGAGACCCTGGTTCATCCTCATCTCTTTGGTTAGGGCTTTGAGTGTCCACATCCATGTCAAGTTCTAAGGCTATGTCCCTTGTTTGATGTGGTTTTTGGGGACTGACATGTTCGGATGGGATTCTCTCTTTTAGCCCAGAGAGAAGTTTGGCAATTTCAATTTCTGGTTCAGAAGTTTGGGGTGCTGGTTCAGTAGTTTTGTCTATGGGTTCAGCAGTTTCAAAAGAAGGGTCTATTGGGATTGTTTTCTTGAATTTCTTTCTTTTGAAAAGGATTGTTATTGGTGCTCTTGGTGGGGTTTGAGATGGATGAGACTGAGAGGATGTTTCAGTCACATCTTTATCAAGTGCAGATTGCACATTAGCTAGTTCAGGCATCTAAACCTCCTGAACTGCCTTTCTTTTTAGGTTGGTGTGTTTTTGTTTTTGTTGCTTGGGTTTCTTGGCCTTTGGGGGTGTAGGTTTGGAAGATGAGGGTTCCATGGGGACTATTTCTGGTTCCCCTTGGTCATCTTCTGGCCAGGCAGCCGGTTTGTTGTGCCTTGAGTATGCTTGTGAGGACAAAGGGTTTAAAATTGTAGTTTTACCCACAAGCACCTCTTCTCCAAGTTCCTTTATTATGCAATGCATAATAAATCTTGGGTACAACAAAAACTTCTTTTTAGTATTGAGATGATGTAACACCAACTCATTAAAGAAAAGTGATGATGCCCTGAATTTTGTTTCATTCACTATGGAATGAAAAATAGGTTGAAAAGTTGAGGGCATCTGATCATAAGATCCAGTTTTTGGACTCAAACACATAATAATATAATGAAAAAGCAGTTTATACTTTGGTTCAAAATATTTCTTAAAAATTGTAGCATGTGAGAGAGTACCTTGGTAACCACACTCTGTCATGGTTAAGTGAATCTGAGAGTTTGGAAATTGGTCTGGGGCGTTTACATCATCCAAACCCAGCCTAATTGCCAAAGTAGCCGGTGTGATTGCCATTCTTCTCCCTTGGATGGTTGAATTGAGGGAGATCACTTTGTTGTTCACCGTCACCATCTCTGCGTTTGCCCAAAACTCATTTAGAGTTTCAGTGTGGATTGGAGGGTCAATGGTGAGGGCGGTGCAGTATTGGGATTTGACGACCAAATCAATGATTTCGTCGTATTGGGACCAGGCTTCTTGTTTTTCGAAGTAGCCTCTTTGATTGTATCCATGTTTCAGTACTAGAGCCATGTGGTTTGTGTGTGTGTGAATCGAACAGTGTTTTTGCAGGTTTAGGTCCTGAGAGTGTTTTGTGAGAGAGAAGGGGGGAATTTTTGCTTTTTGAAAGGATAAGTGTTGGAAAAGGTATTTATCAGAAGTTTTTAACCGCCTAGGTCAAACTTCTGATGTGGGAAAAGTCTAATTTACCCTTTTTGACCAAACTGCTGATGAAGAACAAATATCATCAGTAGTTCCCACTTTCTCTTCAGTAGTTGTTAACAACTGATGAGAATGTTTTATAAATACTTTATTCATAACTTCTGAAGGTTATTTTATCAGAAGTTAAGCATTTTTCAAAAAATATTCCTATACTGATGTTTTGTTCATCAGTAGTTTCTCTCTTGTTTGTTTTTCAGAAGTTTTCAGACTTAAAAACAGATGTAAGTGAAAAATGAAAATATGTGCAGATAAATAAAAAGAAACACTTACAAATTTAGCATCCCAAGCATGGATACTAACTTCTGAAATGTTGATGTGTCAAGGGGTTTAGTGAATATGTTAGCTATTTGATTAGCTGTTGCTACATGTTTCACTTCAATCTTGCCTATTTCATAGCAATCTCTTATGAAATGATACCTGATTTCAATATGTTTGGTTTTTGAAAATTGAACAGGATTCTGAATGATGCTAATGGCAAATTTGCTGTCTACAAGCAATGGTGTCTTGGTCTCTTTGATTCCATAATCAAGAAGTTGATACTGGAGCCATTGTATCTGTGATGTACAACTTGCAGCTGCAATGTATTCAGCTTCAGTAGTTGAAGTTGCAATAGATGTTTGTTTCTTTGATTGCCAGGACACTAGACAGTTTCCCAAGAATTAACAACCACCAGATGTTGATTTTCGTGACATTTTACACCCTGCATAGTCACTATCTGAAAAAGCTGATAACTTGGTATTGCTTGAAGCAGGATACCAAATTCCAAGTGTTGGAGTTCCTTTCAGATATCTGAAGATTCTTTTGACTGCAATAAGGTGTGATTCCCTAGGAGCTGATTGATATCTAGCACAGACACATGTTGAAAACATAATATCTGGTCTAGAAGCAGTTAGATATAAAAGGGAACCTATCATACATCTATACATGGTTTGATCAACCTGTTTTCCTTAATCATCTGGTTCAACTTGTGTGGTTGGTGTCATGGGAGTGGAACATGATTTACAGTCTTGTAAAGAAAATTTGTTTAATAATTCTTTAACATATTTTGATTGATGTATAAAAGTTCCATTTGTTTGTTGTTTAATCTGCAGTCCCAGAAAGTACTACAGTTCTCCCATTGTACTCATCTCAAATTTTGATTGCATGAGTTTCTTAAATTCATCACACAGTTTTGTGTTTGTTGAACAAAATATGATATCATCAACATATATTTGAACAAGTAAGACATGATTTCCAACATGTTTTATGAAAAGAGTTTTATCAATGGAGCCTCTTGTGAAGTTATTTTTTAGTAGAAAGTTAGAAAGTGTTCCATACCAGGCTCTTCGAGCTTGTTTGAGCCCATAAAGAGCTTTGTCTAGTTTGTACACCCACTCAAGATGAGAAGGATCCTCAAACCCAGGTGGCTGATAGACATACACTTCCTCTTTTATTTTTCCATACAAAAATGCACTTTTAACATCCATTTGAAAAACATTGATTTTATTGGAAATGGCATAGGCCAGAAATAACCTGATGGCTTCAAGCCTTGCAACTGGAGCAAAGGTTTCATCATAATCAATTCCTTCTTCTTGAGAGTAACCTTGTACTACCAGTCTTGCCTTTTTCTTTATAATCATACCAGCCTCATCTTGTTTGTTCCTAAAAACCCATCTTGTGCCAATTGGTTGCTTGTTTGGTGGTAAGGGACAGATTTCCCAAACCTGTTGCTTTTTGAATTGAAGCAACTCATCTTGCATGGCTTGCACCCAATTGTTGTCTTTAAGGGCTTCTTGGTACTTCTTAGGTTCCAACTGAGAAATAAATGCTGAGAAGAAGCAAAAGTTGGAAAGTTGGTTTCTTGTAAGAACACCTGATGCAATATCACCCATGATTTGTTCAAGTGGATGATCTTTGTGTTCAATCAGTTGTTGTAAACCACTGACAGGTGTAGGTGGCTCTTGTACTTCATCAAACAAACCACTGAGGTTTATAATGTCTGGTTCAGCAGTTTCAGTGTCTTCAGTAGTTTTAGGTGCTGAAGCAGATGTTTGAGTTTGTATATTAGCAGTTCTTGAATCAGAAGTTTGTGAAACTTCTGATGGTTTGGAAATTGACTTAATGACTGTTTGAGGAGTCCATGGTGCTGGATCCTCATCATCAAACCTTTGATCACCCTAATAAGTAGGTTTAGATGAAGTAACAGTCTTTTCAGGTCCAAAATGGAAGCTGTCAAGGTCAAAAAGTTCAGCAGGATGTGCTGGAATAAGAGTGTGTTTTGACTCATTGAACTTGACATTCGGTGTTTCTTCTACTATCCTAGTTCTTGAGTTAAAAACCTTGTAGGCTTTTCTAGTGGAAGAGTAACCAAGAAAGTAACTTGAATCAACTTTGGCAGCAAACTTTGAAATAGAGTCTTTGATGTTTAGAATGAAACATTGACATCCAAAAGCCCTGAAAAAGGAGATAAGGGGCTTTATGCCATGAAGAACTTCATAGGCAGTCTTAGAGTGTCTCTTGTTGACAAGGACTCTATTTTGAACATAATATGCAGTGTTAACTGCTTCAGCCCAGAAATATAATGGTAGGCCTGAATCAGCTAACATTGTTCTTGCTCCTTCAATTAAGGTTCTGTTCTTCCTTTCTACTACACCATTTTGTTCAGGAGTTCTGGGAACACTGTATTGTCTAATAATCCCTTTAGACAAACAGAATTCATCCAGAGTTTTGTTCCTGAACTCTGTCCCATTGTCACTTCTAATGGTTTTGACAGACAGAGAATATTGTTTCTCTACTTATAGAATGAAGAACTTGATGATTTCAGCAGCCTCATCCTTGGAAAATAAGAAGAATACCCATGTAAATCTTGAATAGTCATCAATGATGACCAAGCAGTACTTCTTCTTACCAAGGCTCATGATTTTTACAGGCCCAAATAAGTCCATATGGAGTAGTTGAAGACATGCAGTTGTTTTTGATTCTTCAATAGACTTATAGGATGACTTATGCTGTTTTCCCTTCAAACAGGATACACAGTGTTCTTGACACTGGTATACCTTTAAAGGTAGACCTCTGACCAAGCCCATTTTTGTGACTTTATTTATGGTTTTAAAGTTCACATGGCCAAGTCTCCTGTGCCAGAGATCAGTCTCTGAAGTTGATTCCTTTGAGAAGAAACAGGAAGTGTTGTTCAGTACTTTGTCCTTTTCAATGTCCACTGCATAGACATTGCCACATCTTTTGGCTATCAACAAAGTATGATCTTCAATGATCTTCTCTATCAACTTCTGGCCTTCTGGTGATATGATCTTGCATGCTGTCTTTGTGAAAAAGGAAGAATATCCTTTATCACACATTTGTGACACACTCAGCAAGTTGTACTCAAGGTTTTCAACCAGATTGACCTTGTCAAACTGTATTTTGCCAGAGCAGATATTGCTATGTCCTAGCACATATCCCTTAGCATTGTTCCCAAAGGATACAGATCCTTCTCTTTGACTAATAAAATTGTTTATCAAGTATCTGCATCCAGTCATGTGCATTGAGCCTCCACTGTCAACATACCAAATGCTATTTAAGCCTTTGGAAACTCTCTGCACAAGATAGCAAATTAGTTAGATTTGGGAACCCAAGCCAGTTTGGCTTTGGGTTTGCTCTTGAGAACATTTACAGTTTGTTCTTGACCAAGTTGAGGAATCCATGTCTTTATGGCAATGGATTTTTCATTAAGAGCAATGGTGGTATCCTTTTGAGGACCACCATCAACTTTGGTCATCAGTAGTTGTACCATGTTCATGAGATCTTTAATCTCAGCAGTTTGTGAAACTGCTGATGATTTAGGTCTAACTACTGAAAGAGAATTTTGAGAAAAAGATTTTTGTTGAGATTTTTTCTTTTTCTGAGAAAAGGTGTTTACTGGTTGTTGTTTCCTGGGAGAAAACGTTTCTACAAAATCATTTCTGATTTGTTTTCCCACAACCAGTTGTTTAATTTTCTTGTTGTACTGAATACCTTTTCTGTATCTGCAAAATTCTATCTTGTGGTTGAACAGACCACAGATTTCACATTCTTTTGTCTTTTCTTTCAAAGATAAGTTTCTGACTGTATTGATTGGTTTTATGTCATCAGTAGTTTTCAGATTCTCAACTTCTGATGTAGTTGAAACTACTGATGGCTTAATGTCAGATTTTATCAGTACTTCTGAAGAATTTTCTTTGTGATTTTTTAGAAAGTTTTCATGGAAAGATGTGCATTCTTTCTCTTCAAAAGTTTCACCTGAAACAATTTTTCTCCCATCTTCAGTAGTTTTGGGGGGAAAATCTATTGGTGTTTCAGTGTGATTGTACCCTATGCCAAACCTAACATTTGAAGCACTTTGTTTGTTTAGCAATAGTTAGTACCCCTTACAAGATTCAACCCATTTTTCACAAGTGACCTTGGTGTCAGCAAGCTCTTGTCTGACATTTCCTAGGTCATTTATCATGATTTTAATTTGTGTTTAGGTTTCAATAGCAGTGTTAGTTAATTTAGAAACATCTTTTGTTTTTGCAGAAAGTTTTCTTTCTAAATCACATTTCATCTGAGTGAATTTTCTCTCAGAGTCATTTGCTTTACCTTGTAGGTGCACATTAGTCTCTCTTATGAGAGCAAAAGATTCTTTACAAGAAGTTGAACAAAGTTTTGTCAAAGATTCTTTTGATACCCGTGACAAGGCAGATTTTGAGGTGCATCCCTCAAATGCCATAAAGGCAAAGTTCTTTCTGCCATTGTCAGGCTCTCCCCAGTTAATATCAAACATCTTGTTCTCCACATCAGGGTTACACTCAGTAGTGTCAAAAGGAAGACTGCTCCAGTCAACATACCCTGAAGTAAATAAACTTTGTTGTGAGGGTTGTTGAGTCTGTGGAGGTGGTTGAGCAGCTGGAAAGGGAGGGATTGATTGTTGGCTCTACGTCTGTTGAGCAAGCATCTGTATATATTGTACCTGTGGCACATATTGGTGTTGTGGATCTTGTGCCTGTACAAAATGTGCACTCCCTTGTGTTCCATTATTCCTGTTATAACTGGGGTTAAAATTATTTCCAGACTGAGATTGGTTAAAGCTAGAGCTTCTGCACTCTCTAGCAAAGAGTCCCAACTTTTGACACTTGTGACATCTAAGTTTAGATTTGTCAAAACCAATTTTTGTTGAGCTGTTGAGTCCTGGAAACTTCCTTCCTGACCTTTTGTAAAATTTGTTTGTTTTTAAACTTAACATGGCCAGTTGGTGTAGAATATCCATTTCTTCCAAGTCATCACTGCTAAAATTTTTTAAATCATCCATGATAAAACACATGTTATCAGCAGTTTGACTAAAATCATTATTGTCATAACCTGGGAATGATCTTTCAGATGAGATCCCAGTAATTATGTCAATATGGTCAAAAGATCCAAAACTATTTGAACAAGTTGGTGAGTCTTGTTCCAATAGTGTTGTACTATGTGGTAGATAGTCATCAGCAGTTTTAACAAAACTTTGTAACTTTTTCTTTTGATCAATTTCTCTTTCAAAAGTAAGTAATCTCCCATGAAGTTTTGTAAGAGTGAGGGAGTTAAAGTCTGGTGAAGATCCTAAGACTATAGAGTATGTTTCCCATTTTTCAGGTAAAGACCTTAAAAATCTATGAAGCATAGATACAGTTGTGTAGGTCTGACCATTTAATTTTAGCTCAGATATTAATGAGGAGAATCTTTCAAATTGTTGAGTTAAAGTTTCCGCATTTATGTGAGCAAATGTTTCATATTGTTGAGCCAGGATTTCTCTGGTGTTGGCAATCACCTCTTCAGTTCCTCCAAACTGTTCTTTGAGGCAGTCCCAAAGCTCTTTGGCACTATCACAATGTAATAGACCAGAGTAGATTTCATTTGGGAGTGCCATTGCCAACATAGAGAAAGCTTTAGCATCAAGCTCAAGTTTTAGGAAATCATCATCTGTATAGTCTTTAGGGTCTTTTGGTATTTCTTCTTTAGTTTCAAGATTGATATTTACTGGTTTGTGAGGACCATATATCACAGATTTCCAGCAACCAGTGTTGGTCTGTGATAATGTATGTGCCATTCTCCTTTGCCAGATATTGTATTCATTTCTTACTAGCATAGCAGGTTTATTGGCAGAACCAGTATTATGAGGATCCATTTTAAAGAGTATTGATTTGTCAAATATCTCTTAAAGTGATGGATGTTGATAAAAGTGAACTTTTAATCCTTTATTGAATATTAATAAGAGCCTGTGTCTGATTCTCAATGTGTTAGATTGATATGTGATCAGATAAACCAGTGCTCTGATACCAATTGTTGGATCAGTATTGCTCTTTGTATGAACTTGCTAGTGAACACTTAAGTGTCTAGCAAGTTCTTTATCAGTAATAGCACAGCGGAATGATATAAGTTAAAGCTACACTTATCAACAGGAGTTATTACTCCCCCTGGATGTTTGATAAAACTAAAGACAAGTATTTAATGAGAATCTAAGCATTGAATGAGAATGAATACTTAAACAGATTCTCAGTAAATGAAATGGAAAATAACAATGATAAGCTTTGAAGAATTTTTGTATTAAAAACAATGTCTAAAACAGAGGGATGAACCCATCTATTTATAGACTTTACAAATACATGAACCTTTCCGAAAAGCAAGTTCAGAGGCAAGTTGCAACAAGTTGCAATCTTGGAACTTGTACAAAAAGTTAAAGTAATACTAAACTAATAAACTACTGAAACATAAGGCGGTGGAAAGATTCTTGAATAAGTGCTGATGAATGATAAACTACTGATGAGTAGTTTGTCTTCAGTAGTTCTTCAGTGAACTGTTTGGTTTGGACTTCAGAACTTCTGATGCATTTCTTCTTCAGTACTTGTAGAATCCTTCTTCAGTACTTTAGTCTTCTTTCTTCAGTAGTTATATACTTAGAATATTTCAGACAGAAGTGAATTAGACTTAGGTTTCCAAAAGTGGTTTCACCAATCCTCTTTGTCCTAACACAAAACAAATTCTTCAATACCCGCCTTGAACAATTTCCTAATATGTATGCCTATTGCCAAACTATGAAACTTATTTTTGACCAATTGACTAGCCTTGGATCAACCATCACCCAAAACCAACTTGTCCTACAAATACTTACCGGCTTAACCGATCAATACGAAAACATCTCTCTCATCCTTCAAAACACTCAACCACTACCCGACTTCTACAATACCTGTTCTCGTCTTTGTCAAGTGGATGACCACAAAAATAACCAAGCTAAACTCTCCTCTCAAACCGCCGAAAACGCACTAAACACCACTACCGAAAACTCCTCTCGATCCACACCACAGAACCGAACCACATATGACAATTGGCCGCGTGGCAGAGGCCGCGGCTATGGCTATCCAAACTACAGACGTGGTCAATCACAACAGCAACAGTATGGAGGTTACTACTATTGGGCCCCCACTCCTCCTCCTTGGACTTCGGCGAATCCAACACAACAACAATACAATAATTGGGCTCCAACTCCTCCCCCTTGCCCTTATCCCAATTTTAGATACACCGGCCCATAGCAAAACAATCCCACCAGCCCAGGCGGCCCAGGTCTACTCAGCCCAAAACCATCATCAAATGGAGGTAGCGGCTCGGCTCAGTCCTACTCAGCTTCATACTCTCCGACTGACATTGCACAGACACTTTATAACTTGGCACTACATCACAATGACCCGTCTTGGCCAATGGACACGGGTTCCTCAGGTACAATGTCTCCTCAATCTGACAAATTTCCATCTATATTTAATTCTTGAATTATTTGAAATATTATTGTTGGTGATGGTAAAACCATTCCAGTATTAGGACAGGGTGACATTACCTTACCTCCACCCTTTAAACTTAAAAATGTCCTATATGCACCTAACCTTGTTAAAAACCTAATCTCTGTTCGTCGATTTACTATGGATAACCAATTATCCATAGAATTTGACCCTTATGGTTTTACCGTGAAGGATCTCCAGACCAAGAGACCTATCCTACGATGCAATAGCTCAAGGGACCTCTACACTCTCAGCCCATCCAACATCACTCACCTTAACATTGTGTCCACTTTTGCAGCTATCTCACAAGATATTTGGCATCATCGGCTTGGCCACCCTAGCCCAGCTATTTTGCAAACTTTGAAAACTTCTAAATTTATTAAATGCAGTCGTTTAGACAATAAACTTTGTTCTGCTTGTATTTTTGGAAAACAAACACATCTTCCTTTTTCCAAATCAATTACAAGTACTTATTTGCCATTTGATATTGTGCACAGTGATGTTTGGACCTCTTCCATCATTAGCAATGGGGGACATTGGTATTATGTTTTGTTCTTAGATGATTACACCAATTTTCTATGGACATATCCTATCACACATAAATCCGATGTTTTACAATGTTCACTAAATTTACAACTTTTATCCAAACCCAATTTAATGCTAAAATATAACAACTTCAATGTGACAATGGCCGTGAATATGCCAACAACCAATTCTGTAACACCCCAACCGATGGCGGAAACATCGGGATGTCACGTATTGATGATTGTTCAGTAGCTCATGGTAAATAATAAGTTTCAATATATGATTTAAATAAATTACATACAATTGTTCTAAGAATTTGTACATCAAGATAAAAAAAATACTAGCTACGCATCTTCAAGCATTAACTCTAATCTTCGAGCAAGCTATAACCTGAAACATGTTAAGTTTGAAAATATTTTGGGTCAACAAAAGTTGGTGAGAATTACATAGGTTTTTGAATGTAATAGATAACAATAGTTTGTACAACAATCATAGTTGTATAATGTAAGAGTATGAGTCCGACATGTAACAATGCGTCTTTTGTACAATCAAACCTTGTGTCGATTGAGACCTAACTCGCAAGTTAGTAAAAGTGTAACTGTTATCGATCATCCCTGAATTTATGCGGGGGGATGGGTTTGTCAGACCTATAGCGCTATAATCTAAACAGGCGGCTTGATCATTGTTAATGATTGTACTGTGTCTTTTTGTTACAGTCAAATGATAGAATGAGTAAATGATAGTGTAATTAAATCATAAGTTTCAACAATGTAAGAATGAGTAAATGATAGTGTATAAAATGTTTAAACATGTTTCACCCCAAAAATGTAAAACAGAAAAAAGGGGCTATGTAAACTCACCTTAGGTGTATAATGAGTTCGTGCGTTTTATTGAGCGTGCAAACACTTAGTAATAATACCTTGGAAAACTCGAAACTAGCAAGAGGAGATAATGACGGATGAAAACTTTAGTATATGGGAGATGGGATAATAATGTTTTTTTTTTTTAATGGTACAAAGAGTTGAATGGTAGGCTAGTGTATTTATAGTGTAAAATTTGGAGTTGTAATTAGGGGCTACTTTGACTAGGCTAGAATTTAGGAACAACTTTGACTTGACTAGAAGACCATATTTACTAACACTTTGACTTGACTAGGAGACCATATTTACTAACACTTTGACTTGACTTGACTAGGAGACTACGTTTGACTTTTCAGGTTTGACTAAAGGACCTTGAAAGGGTTTAAGTTTAATTGGTTTTAATTAACATCACAAAACACCAAATGGTGTAGTGGTTTGTGTGGTGTGGTTAAGGTTTAGCCCGCCAGGGACTCGGGTTCGAATCCTGGCACAGGCAAACATTTTTTTAACGTTTTTAAATCAGAATTTTTAATACAATCCAATTTAATATTGATTATACGTCATTATTTAAACAAAAAAAATTAACAAAATGGATGGTAAAGATACTGTAAACATGAATCGGATGAATAAACGAGGTAGTTCTATGTATATATATAAAGAAAATTTGTGTGATGTTACAGTCTCCCCTACTTTTAGGAACTTCTTCCCGAAGTTTATTTTAAGAAGAAACATTTGAATAGCGTTGAGGATAGTTAGGGTGAGTATGGTTCAGAGTAGGGTAAGAGTTTAAGGAATGTATAAGATAACCATAAATGCTAGATGGACTACCAAATAACTAGGGTTTGTTATTGGTCTGACCCTACAGTATCCCTTCCCACGTATCATTAGTGTTTATATATAGGGTGTACCGCAGCTAACCCATCACACCTCTGATACTTCGAAAACATACGGGGTATCTCCCAAAACCTTAATAGAATTTCACACTACCTTAATGTACCTGTAAATTCATGATTACGTTCCGGACCGCAATCACCAATTTACCTTACTTTAGGGTTTTGTGTCCTTCTATGACTCTAAACACACATGTAAGTAATGCAAAATAGCCTTGTGATTGAATCGTATACAATGTATCCAAAAATAAGTCCAACTGTTGAGCAGGAAAAAGACCTCTACCAGTCAGTGAGTAAGAACCTCTACCGATTATTAAGCAGGTGTAATAGCCTCTACCAGTCGTTGAGCAGGTTGTAGGGCCTCTACCGACTGTTGAGCATGCATGATGACCTCTACCAATCATTGAGTAGGTTATTTGGTACTCTACTAACTGTTGAGCAAGTACTTCATCCTCTATCAGTTGTTTGATTAAGTGTACCAATTATTACACACATGAATTGCAAATTGATAATATGTACATGTAAGCAATCAAGTATCAAGTATAGCATACGAGTTGTAATAGAGTTTCCCTAGACAAGGTTAATGACTCTAGGTGTGTCTATAGCAAATAGTTTATATTCCATGAATTCTAGTTTCAAATGTTCAAATATGGTAGATAGTCGAATCCTCATGTATAACTAAGGATTATGTTTGATGCAACACACAATCAAGTTTCAATAGTTTGGTTATCATGGGTAACTAGCTCATGTGTGAGAAGGTGAAGGATATGAATTTAGTTCTTGAGAGGATGATGAAAAATCTTGAAGCAGAATCAAGGTTGTGAGAGAGAGTGAATGTTAAGATAGTTGATAAAGAGTTTATTTTATAGTAAGGAGATTATGTAGCAGTGTAAATTTTGGGGTTTGGATCAAAGGTTATAATCAAGTGTATAAGAAAACATGATTGTGGTATAATCCAAATATTGTAAAATTTTGAACAAGTTGAAAATGAGTGAGTGTCGATGGAGAATTTAGAGACTAGATATTATTCCTAAAAAAATCTTATTTTTAAAATTGGTTTTATACATAAAGCAAAAGTTGTTAAATAGTACAAGCTAAGTGGGCTTTGATTAAAATATTCCCATTAGTTAGAGATTTCAAACATGACATTAGGTTTTGAAGATCAAGGTTCTATTAATTGATTTTTAATAGTTTAAAGCATTATATAGAAAATTGTTTGTTACGTCAATAAATAAACAATTGAATTTAAGTTCGAGGACATCTTTTGACAAAAATATGTACTTTGTAAAGTTACTAGGTAATGAAAATACAACAGGATTTAGAAATCTTTAGTTTGTGCTAAGGTATGAGGTTATAGTTTTTAAAAATAAGTAACATGTGGAGAAATGAAATAATATGATTTGGGTAGGGTGTTGAATATTTAAAAAGTGGCTAAGATGGTAAGGTGAAGTGTGATTGTGAAATCCATAGATGGTTATGAAATGAGATTGATTTAAGCTGTAAAATTTTGAGATTTTAGAGCTTAGTTTAAGGAAAGTGAGTGTAATCATTTATTCCTTAATTAAAACGAATAAACGAAAACGTTGACTTATCAAAACTTCTAGATTCTAATAACATAGTGAAGACATGCTTTAGCCTATAAGTGAACACTCATCCCGAGAATTCCCAGGTAGGCTTCCGGGTCCCTCGTCTGATTGGGATTTATGCGCAATGCCAGTCCTAGATAGAAAACTCAGAATACAGGCGTTCACCCTTCCAGATTGCACGTGTTCGTTATTAAAATCTAGAACTTCGACGAGATCTTCAAGTTGGTTCAGGCTAAACCTGAGGATTTGTCCTATTAGTCTAAGAGTAGATCTTGTGATGGAGAGCACTCTTCTTGTAGGGACTAAAGTAAGGATAAGAAGTAGGATAGAGAATAGAAACAAGTAAGGTTGCAAGTAAAAGGAGCAAGTACTGGTTAAAATCCTATGGTTATAGACTAGATTATTTTTTTTCTAATAACCTAATTCCCTATAACCATGGCTCTGATACCAATCTGTAACACCCCAACCGATGGCGGAAACATCGGGATGTCACATATTGATGACTGTTCAGTAGCTCATGGTAAATAATAAGTTTCAATATATGATTTAAATAAATTACATACAATTGTTCTAAGAATTTGTACATCAAGATAAAAAAAATACTAGCTACGCATCTTCAAGCATTAACTCTAATCTTCGAGCAAGCTATAACCTGAAACATGTTAAGTTTGAAAATATTTTGGGTCAACAAAAGTTGGTGAGAATTACATAGGTTTTTGAATGTAATTGTTAGGACAAAGACGATTGGTGAAACCACTTTTGGAAACCTTAGTCTAATTCACTTCTGTCAATTTTGGCTAAGTATAGAAGTACTGAAGAGAAGACAAGAAACTGCTGAAGAGAAGATATGACAAGTGCTGAAGAAGAAACTTCATCAGAAGTTCTGAAGTCCAAACCAGACAAGTTCACTTCAGAAGTACTGAAGACAAACTACTCATCAGTAGTTTGTCATTCATCAGCACTTAGCATCAGATATTTTCCACCGCCTTTTGTATCAGTAGTTTATTGTTTATTATTACTTTTAGCTGTAATTGTTTGTTTCAATGTTGCAACTTGTGCAACTTGTTTCTGATGTTTCTGTACTTGCTTTATTGGCAAGATACATGCATGTAAACGTCTATAAATAGGAGGCTTCAACCTTCTATTTTAGATATTGATTTTTAAGAGAAAAAACCTTCAAACACTTTCACTGTTCTATTCCATTTCAGTATTTATTGTGAATCTGCCTAAGTATCTAATTCTCATTTACTGCTTAGATTCATAATAAATACTTGTCATTATTAGTTTCAATCATCAAGAGGGAGTAATAACTCCTCTTAAGTATAAAAAGTGTTGCTTTAACTTATACATTCCGCTGTGCTTACAATCTGATATACAAGAGCTTGCTAAACACTTAAGTGTCAAAGATAGCAAGTTCTTACTTAAACAAAGAGCTCACTGATCCAACAATTGGTATCAGAGCGTTGGTTTATCTGATCACATATCAATCTAACAAATTGAGAATCAGACACAAAGCTCTTATTGATACTCAATAAAAGATCAAAAGTTCACTTTTTATCAACATCCATCACTTAAAAGAGTCATCTGACAAATCAATACTCTTTAAAATGGATCCACATAATACTGGTTCTGCCACTAAACCTGCCATGCTTGTAAGAAATGAATACAACATATGGCAAAAGAGAATGGCACATACCTTGTCACAGACCAACACAGGTTGTTGGAGATCTGTGATATATGGTCCTCACAAACCAGTAAACATAAATCTTGAAACTAAGGAAGAGATTCCAAAAGAACCAAAAGACTATACTGATGATGATTTCCTAAAACTTGAGCTAGATGCAAAAGCATTCTCTATGTTGGCAATGGCTCTCCCAAATGAGATATACTCTGGCCTTTTACATTGTGAAAGTGCCAAAGAACTCTAGGATTGTCTTAAAGAACAGTTTGGAGGAACTGAAGAGGTGATTGCCAACACCAGAGAGATTTTAGCTCAACAATATGAGACATTTGCTCACGTTAATGGGGAAACTTTAACTCAACAATTTGAAAGATTCTCCTCATTAATATCTGAGCTAAAGTTAAATGGTCAGACCTATACAACAATATCTATGCTACATAGATTTTTAAGGTCTTTACCAGACAAATGGGAAACATACTCCATTGTTTTAAGATCCTCACCAGATTTTGGCTCCCTCACTCTTACAAAACTCCATGGGAGATTACTTACTTTTGAGAGAGAAATTGATCAAAAGAAGAATTTACAATCATCTGGTAAAACTGCTGATGACTACCTACCAGGTAGTACAGCACTTTTGGGACAAGACTCACCAACTTGTTCCTATGGATCTTATGACAACATTGACATAACAACTGGGATCTCATCAGAAAGATCTTTCCCAGGTTATGACAATGATGACCAAAGTCAAACTGCTGATAATCTATGTTTTATCATGGATGATTTGAAAAACTTTAGCAGTGATGACTTAGAAGAAATGGACATTTTACACCAACTGGCAATGCTAAGCATTAAAACTAACAAGTTTTATAAAAGGTCAGGAAGGAGATTTCCAGGATTGACCAGTAATACAAAAATTGGTTTTGACAAATCTAAATTGAGATGTCACAAGTGTCAGAAGTTGGGACACTTTGCTAGAGAGTGTAGAAACTCTAGCTTTAACCAATCACAATCTGGAAATAACTTTAACCCCAATTATAATAGGAATAATGGAACTCAAGGGAGTGCTCATTTTGTACAGGCACAAGCTCCTTAACAGCAATACATGCCACAAGTACAATATGTTCAAATGACTGCTCAACAGATGCAGTGCCAACAATCAATCCCTCCCTTTCCAGCTGCTCAACAACCTCCACAGCCTCAACAACCCTCTCAACAAAGTCTTTTCACCTCAGGGTATGTTGACTGGAGCAGTCTTCCTTTTGACACCACAGAGTGCAATCCTGATGCAGACAACAAGTTGTTTGACATCAACTGGGGAGAACCAGACAATGGCAGAAAGAACTTTGCCTTAATGGCATTTGAAGGCTGTACTTCAAAATCTGCATTGTCACAGGTTTCAAAAGAGTCTTTGACAAAACTTTGCACAAATTCTTGCAAAGAATCTTTTGCTCTCATAAGAGAGACAAATGTGCACTTACAAGGAAAAGCCAATGATTTAGAAAGAAAATACACTCAGATGAAATGTGATTTAGAGAGAAAACTTTCTACTAAAACAAAAGAAGTCTCTAAATTAACTAACTCAGCTATTGAAACCCAAGCACAAATTAAAATGATGATAGAAGATCTTGGGAATGTCAGAAAAGAGCTTGCTGACACCAAGAACAGTTGTGAAAAATGGGTGGATTCTTGTAAGGGGTACCAGCTATTGCTAAACAAACAGAGTGCTTCAAATGTTAAGTTTGGCATAGGGTACAATCATGTTGAAACACCAACAGATTTCTCTCCCAAAACTACTGAAGATGGGAGAAAAATTGTTTCAAATGAAACTTCTGAAGGGAAAGACTGCACATCTTTCCATGAAAACTTTCTAAACAGAAATCCTGGTATTTTCAAAGAAAGTACTTCAGAAGTATTAACAAAATCTGACAACAAGCCATCAGTAGTTTCATCTACATCAGGAGTTGAGACCCTGAAAACTACTGATGAGCAAAATCTTTACACTAATGTCAGAAATTTGCCTTTAGATCAAAAACAAAAGGCAAAAGAGTGTGAAATTTGTGGTCTGTTCAACCACAAAACAGAGTTTTGTAGATACAGAAAAGGAATTCAGTTCAATCAAAAAATTAAACAGCAGGTTATGGGAAATCAAATCAGAAATGATTATGAAAGAATCTTTAATCCCAAGAAACAACAACCTAAAAACACCTTTTCTCATAAAAAGATAAAATCTCAACTAAAATCTTTTTCTCAAAATTCTTTGTCAGTAGTTAGACCTGAATCATCAGCAGTTTCACAAACTGCTGAGATTCAAAATCTAATGAACTTGGTACAACTACTGATGACCAAGGTTGATGGTGGTCCTGAAAAGGATACCACCATGGCTCTTAATGAAAAATCCATTGCCAAAAAGACATGGATTTCTCAACCTGGTCAAAAACAAACTGTAACTGTTCTCAAGAGCAAACCCAAAGCCAAACAGGCTTGGGTTCCTAAATCTAACTAATTTGCTATTATGTGCAGAGAGTTTCCAGGGGCTTTAACTTCAGAGACTGATCTCTGGCACAGGAGACTTGGCCATGTGAACTTTAAAACCATAAATAAAGTCACAAAAATGGGCTTGGTCAGAGGTCTACCTTTAAAGGTATACCAGTGTCAAGAACACTGTGTATCCTGTTTGAAGGGAAAACAGCATAAGTCATCCTATAAGTCTATTGAAGAATCAAAAACAACTGCATGTCTTCAACTACTCCATATGGACTTATTTGGGCCTGTAAAAATCATGAGCCTTGGTAAGAAGAAGTACTGCTTGGTCATCATTGATGACTATTCAAGATTTACATGGGTATTCTTCTTATTTTCCAAGGATGAGGCTGCTGAAATCATCAAGTTCTTCATTCTACAAGTAGAGAAACAATATTCTCTGTCTGTTAAAACCATTAGAAGTGACAATGGGACAGAGTTCAGGAACAAAACTCTGGATGAATTCTGTTTGTCTAAAGGGATTATTAGACAATACAGTGTTCCCAGAACTCCTGAACAAAATGGTGTAGTAGAAAGGAAGAACAGAACCTTAATAGAGGGAGCAAGAACAATGTTAGCTGATTCTGGGCTACCCTTGTACTTTTGGGTAGAAGCAGTTAACACATCATGTTATGTTCAGAATAGAGTTCTTGTGGTCAAGAGACATTCCAAGACTTCCTATGAAGTTCTTCATGGCATGAAGCCCCTTATCTCCTTTTCCATGGCTTTTGGGTGTCAATGTTTCATCTTGAACATCAAGGAATCTATTTCAAAGTTTGCTGCCAAAGTTGACTCAGGTTACTTTCTTGGTTACTCTTCAACTAGAAAAGCCTACAAGGTTTTTAATTCTCACACCAGGATAGTAGAAGAAACATTGAATGTCAAGTTCAATGAGTCAAAACACACTCTTATTCCAGCACATCCTGCTGAACTTTTTGACCTTGAAAACTTCCATTTTGGACCTGAGAAGGCTGTTACTTCATCAAAACCTACTTATTTGGGTGACAAAAGGTTTGATGATGAGGATCCCACACCATGGACTCCTCAAACAGTTATCAAGTCAACTTCAAAATCATCAGAAGTTCCACAAACTTCTGATCAAACAAGTACTGAGGAACAAACTCAAACTTCTGGTTCAGTAGATCCAACTACTGAAGATCAAGGAACATCTGAACCAGATATTATAGACCTCAGTAGTTTGTTTGAAGAACATGAGCCACCTACACTTGTCAGTGGTTTACAACAACTGATTGAACACAGAGATCATCCACTTGATCAAATCATGGGTGATATAGCTTCAGGTGTTCTTACCAGAAACCAGCTCTCCAACTTTTGCCTATTTTCAGCCTTTATCTCACAATTGGAACCAAAGAAGTACCAGGAAGCCCTCAAAGACAATAATTGGGTGCAAGCTATGCAAGATGAACTGCTTCAGTTCAATAAGCAACAGGTCTGGGAAATCTGTCCCTTACCTCCAAACAAGCAACCAATTGGCACAAGATGGGTTTTCAGGAACAAACAAGATGAAGCTGGTATGATAATCAAGAACAAGGCACGACTGGTAGTTCAAGGGTACTCTCAAGAAGAGGGAATTGACTATGATGAAACCTTTGCTCCAGTTGCAAGGCTTGAGGCCATCAGGTTATTTCTGGCCTATGCCATTTCCAACAAAATTAAAGTTTATCAAATGGATGTAAAGAGTGCATTTTTGTATGGAAAGATAAAAGAGGAGGTGTATGTCTATCAGCCACCTGGGTTTGAGGATCCTTCTCATCCTGAGTGGGTGTACAGACTGGACAAAGCTCTTTATGGGCTCAAACAGGCTCCAAGAGCCTGGTATGATACACTCTCCACCTTTTTACTCAAAAATAACTTTACAAGAGGTGCCATTGATAAAACTCTTTTCATTAAACATGTTGGAAATCATGTCCTACTTGTTCAAATTTATGTTGATGATATCATTTTTGGTTCAACAAACATAAAACTGTGTGATGATTTTAAGAAACTCATGCAATCAAAATTTGAGATGAGTACCATGGGAGAACTGCAGTACTTTCTGGGACTGCAGATCAAGCAACAAACAAATGGAACTTTTATACATCAATCAAAATATGTTAAAGAATTATTAAACAAATTTTCTTTACAAGACTGTAAATCATGTTCCACTCCCATGACACCAATCACACAAGTTGAACCTGATGATCAAGGAAAACAGGTTGATCAAACCATGTACAGATGCATGATAGGTTCCCTTTTATATCTAACTGCTTCTAGACCAGATATTATGTTTTCAACATGTGTCTGTGCTAGATATCAATCAGCACCAAGGGAATCACACCTTATAGCAGTCAAAAGAATTTTCAGATATCTGAAAGGAACTCCAACACTTGGAATTTGGTATCCTGCTTCAAGCAATACCAAGTTATCAGCTTTTTCAGATAGTGACTATGCAGGGTGTAAGATGACAAGAAAGTCAACATCTGGTGGTTGTCAATTCTTGGGTAACTGTCTAGTGTCATGGCAATCAAAGAAGCAAACATCTGTTGCAACTTCAACTGCTGAAGCTGAATGCATTGCAGCTGCAAGTTGTACATCACAGATACAATGGCTCCAATATCAACTTCTTGATTATGGAATCAAAGAGACCAAGACACCATTGCTTGTAGACAGCAAATCTGCCATTAGCATCATTCAAAATCCGGTACAGTTCTCAAAAACTAAACATATTGAGATCAGGTACCATTTCATAAGAGATTGCTATGAAAAAGGCAAGATTGAGGTGAAGCATGTAGCAACAGCTAATCAAATAGCTGACATCTTCACAAAACCCCTTGACAGATCAACATTTCAGAAGTTAGTATCCATTCTTGGGATGCTAAATTTGTAAGTGTTTATTTTATTGTTCTGCACATATTTTTCATTTTCCACTTACAAAAAAGACAAAAAGTCTGAAAACAAAAACTTCTGAAAAAAGAGAAACTACTGATGAACAAAACATCAGTATGGGGATAATTTCTGAAAAGTGAATAACTTCTGATAAAATAACCTTCAGAAGTTATGAATAAAAGTATTTATAAAAACATTTCTCATCAGCTGTTAAAACTACTGAAGAGGAAATGGGAACTACTGATGAAGATAATCATCCTTCATCAGCAGTTTAGTCAAAAAGGGCAAAACTGACTTTTCCCATCATCAGAAGTTTGACCTAGTCGGTTTAAAACTTCTGATAAAGAGATTTTTAACCGAGGCGGTTTAAAAACTTCTAATAAAGAAGATCCAAGCGGTTAAAAACTTCTGATAAATACCTTTTTTCAACACTTATCCTTTCAAACTCAAAAATTCCCTCCTTCTCTCTCGAAAACTCTCTTAAAAACCTAAACCTGCAAATCAACTGTTCGATCAACAAAAACCCAAACCACATGGCTCTCGTTCTAAAACAAGGTCACAATCAAAGGGCCTTTCTTGAAAAACAAGAAGGCTGGTCCCAATACGATGAAATCATTGATCTTGTCGTAAAATCCCAATATTTTACTGCTCTCACAATCGACCCACCAATTCATACTGAAACTCTAAATGAGTTCTGGGCTAATGCTGAGACAGTGACGGTTGATGGTGAAATTATCTCCCTCAACTCAAGAATAAAAGGGAAACCACTGACCATCACACCGGCCACACTGGCAACAAGACTGGGCCTGAATGATGTAGCTGCCCCTGATCATGTTGCTAACTCTGACATTCACTTAACCATGACAGAGTGTGGTTATCAAGGTACTCTCTCCCATGCTACTATCTTAAAAAAATTTTGAACCAAAATACAAGCTTTTGTTTCATTATATTATTATGTGTTTGAGTCCAAAGACAGGGTCTTATGACCAGATGCCCTCTACTTTTCAACCAATATTTCATTCCATAGTGAATGAAACCAAATTCAGGGCATCAAAATTATTTTTCAATGAGTTGGTGTTACATCATAATAATACCAAGAAAAAGTTTTTGTTATACCCAAGGTTCATTATGCAATGCATAATAGGGGAACTGGGTAATGAGGTGCTTGTGGGAAAAGTTTCAACTTTAAATCCATTAACCTCACAAGCATACTCTAGGCATAACAAACCGGCTACCTGGCCAGAAGATGATCAGGGAGAACAACAAAAAGTCCCCCTGAAACCCACATCTTCCAAACTCACACCTTCAAAAGCCAAAGAGCCCAAGCCAACAAAGACAAAAACCCACCAACCTAAAAGCAAAGCTGTTCAGGAGGTTGAGATGCCTGAACATGCTCATGAGCAATCTGCTCTTCAAATAGGTGAGACTGAAACACCCTCTCAGTCTCATCCATCTCAAACCCCACCAAGAGCACCCATAACACTCTTATTCAAAAGAAAAAGACTTAGAAAAACTGTTGTAACTGACACTTCTTTTGAAACTGCTGACCAACCTATTCAACCTATTGCCCAAACTTCTGAACCAACCCCTCAAATTTCTGAACCAGAGGCAATAGAGATTGCCAAACTTCTCTCTGGGCTAAAAGGGATAGTCCCATCTGATAATGTCAGTCCCCTACAACCACAACAAACAGGGGACATAACCACAGAATCAGACATGGATGTGGACATCACTAGCCCTAACCCAAGAGATGAGGGTGGACTAGGGTCTTTAAGCCCAATCTTAGAGACTCTTGGGGCATCTGAGGCTTCTACTACTCAGTTACCACCCAGTGGTGGATCTGAGGATAGAAGTAAAACAGCTAAGACCTCAGATGTGGCAACTACTGATGAAGGTTTAATGCCTGAGGTAAGAAATCCTCAGAACCAAGAACAAGAGGTTCATGAGAGAACTGAGTTGGGCTCAGCTCATGATTTAACTAAGACAGTCCTCATTGAGGACAACATCAGGGATTCAGATGATTCCATTAATTTGGATGATGATTCAACAACCAAAACTACTGAATTGACGGCACTTTATGAAGGTCCTGCTTCAGGGGTATCCAAGCTAGTCACCCCTGAACAGGTTAAAGTCCACTCAATCCCTAAAACCCCTAGAGTGGCATCCTCTATACAACATGAGGATCTCCCAAAAACACACCCTTCACATCAAATGCCTACCCAATTCCCTGGGCCTTCAAGCATAGACATGAACCAACTATGCAGCCCAGGTGGTGACCTTTATCTTATGATGAATGCCCTCATCAAGAATCACCTCCAAACCTATACAGCTAACTTGGAGCTGTCCATCAAGAACCAATTTGGGGAGATTCAGACGAAGATGAATGATCTGCAGACCAAGATTGACTTCAACAGCAAACAAATTGCCAATCTGACAGATCAGATCAAACCTCTAAAGCCTATTGATGAATCCAAAAAGAGGGAGAAGATGAAGGAACCAATGGATACAGTTGAAGCCAGAAGAAAGGCAAGACTTGCTATCCTAAAGAGAGATCAGAAAAACCAGGCCAGAAAAGAAGCATTGGCCAAACAGTTTGGTGTCTCAGTGGAAGATATTGAAGCCACAGAAAAGGAAGATGAGACCCAAACCTCTGAAAAATCCCTAAGGCATAATAAAGAAACCTCTGATGGTCAAAGTCCTGATGACTCAGAAGATACTGAAGACAATCCTTTAGTAGTTGACAAACCATCAGCAGTTGTCAACCCAGCAGAGGTTAGCACTTCCAAATCTCAACAAACTAAACCTTCCAGATCCACTGAACAAATCAAACCAACTTCTGCTCCTCCAAGGCCTGCAACAACCACTACTATGACTGTCCTAACCCCTGCTCCAATCTCTCAATCTACTGAACTTCTTGAGCAGAGGTTAAAGGCAGTTCAACAAAAAGCCAAGGAAGACCAGATTTGGAAAAATCTAGAACAAAGGGATGACTTAGAGTTTGAAGAGAAGCTCCAGGCTTATCAAGCTGAACTGGAAAGACAGGCTGAAATTGATCATATTGCTGAAGAAGACAAAAGACAACAACTGGTGTCTTACATCACAAAGAACAGCAAGACTAAAGCCTACACACTCAAGGGACTCTCTATGCAAGAGCTGACAAGAAGGGCACAACTAATTGCAGACAAACTGGCCACAAGTAAAGAAGGAAAGGCCAAGAGAGCCCAGATGATAGATGAATTAGTAGCAGATGGCTATGGTTCAAAAGCCTCAGTATCCAGATGGAAAGAAGAAAGACTGGTGGATACTTATCAAAAATATAAGGCTACCAAGGCTGTAAATCCAGAGAAGTTTCAAACTGCTGAACCTTCAAGATCAGTAGTTAGAACTTCTGGTGTTTTAACAAGAAGGCCTGCTACACAAAGGAAGAAATCAGAGGACAATGTCAAAACTGATTTCAAAATGGTACTACTTGAAGGAAGTTCAGTAGTTCACTCAGATTTTGACATTGAGGAGAAACCTCTGATAACACAATTCAGGGATCCTTCCACCTTTGCCTACCAAATTCAAAAGACTATCAAAGAAAAGATGCATACCAAGGTAGTGACTGAACACCATCTCCCAACTATTCAGATGCCTGATATGCAACAACAACAAAAACAACAAGGAAGAGACTCCCACCTGAGGCTTACTGAAATAGAAAGCATCCAACACTCAGGATCATCAACCCAAGGGACAAGTCTGGTTACCTATACCTCTGTTTTTAACAAGTCAAAGGTACCTATCATCAGATGCTCACTTACTGCTAACAACTCAGTATTATTGACAAGAAGAGACCTTTCAAGCAGGGCTTACAAGAAGATCAGTGATCTAAAGAAACTATCAACACAAGACCTGCTCACAATTCAACATCTGGAACCACAGAAAGGATCTCTATCTGATGGACAGTTAAACCAGCTAAAGAACACCATGTATAAAGAAATATGGAAGATTGTTCAAGACAGAAGAAGATCATAAGGAATTAGTAAGGTTTTGGGTTCATCAATCCAGGGGGAGATTGTTAGGACAAAGAGGATTGGTGAAACCACTTTTGGAAACCTTAGTCTAATTCACTTCTGTCAATTTTGGCTAAGTATAGAAGTAGTGAAGAGAAGACAAGAAACTGTTGAAGAGAAGATATGACAAGTGCTGAAGAAGAAACTTCATCAGAAGTTCTGAAGTCCAAACCAGACAAGTTCACTTCAGAAGTACTGAAGACAAACTACTCATCAGTAGTTTGTCATTCATCAGCACTTAGCATCAGATATTTTCCACCGCCTTTTGTATCAGTAGTTTATTGTTTATTATTACTTTTAGCTGTAATTGTTTGTTTCAATGTTGCAACTTGTGCAACTTGTTTCTGATGTTTCTGTACTTACTTTATTGGCAAGATACATGCATGTAAACGTCTATAAATAGGAGGCTTCAACCTTCTATTTTAGATATTGATTTTTAAGAGAAAAATCCTTCAAACACTTTCACTGTTCTATTCCATTTTAGTATTTATTGTGAATCTGCCTAAGTATCTAATTCTCATTTACTGCTTAGATTCATAATAAATACTTGTCATTATTAGTTTCAATCATCAAGAGGGAGTAATAACTCCTCTTATGTATAAAAAGTATTGCTTTAACTTATACATTCCGCTGTGCTTACAATCTGATATACAAGAGCTTGCTAAACACTTAAGTGTCAAAGATAGCAAGTTCTTACTTAAACAAAGAGCTCACTGATCCAACAGTAATAGATAACAATAGTTTGTACAACAATCATAGTTGTATAATGTAAGAGTATGAGTCCGACATGTAACAATGCGTCTTTTGTACAATCAAACCTTGTGTCGACTGAGACCTAACTCGCAAGTTAGTAAAAGTGTAACTGTTATCGATCATCCCTGAATTTATGCGGGGGGTGGGTTTGTCAGACCTATAGCGCTATAATCTAAACAGGCGGCTTGATCATTGTTAATGATTGTACTGTGTCTTTTTGTTACAGTCAAATGATAGAATGAGTAAATGATAGTGTAATTGAATCATAAGTTTCAACAATGTAAGAATGAGTAAATGATAGTGTATAAAATGTTTAAGCATGTTTCACCCCAAAAATGTAAAACAGAAAAAGGGGTTATGTAAACTCACCTTAGGTGTATAATGAGTTCGTGCGTTTTATTGAGCGTGCAAACACTTAGTAATAATGCCTTGGAAAACTCAAAACTAGCTAGAGGAGATAATAACGAATAAAAACTTTAGTATATGGGAGATGGGATAATAATGTGTTTTTTTTTTTTTTTTGAATGGTACAAAGAGTTGAATGGTAGGCTAGTGTATTTATAGTGTAAAATTTGGAGTTGTAATTAGGGGCTACTTTGACTAGGCTAGAATTTAGGAACAACTTTGACTTGACTAGAAGACCATATTTACTAACACTTTGACTTGACTAGGAGACCATATTTACTAACACTTTGACTTGACTTGACTAGGAGACTACGTTTGACTTTTCAGGTTTGAGTAAGGGACCTTGAAAGGGTTTAAGTTTAATTAGTTTTAATTAACATCACAAAACACCAAATGGTGTAGTGGTTTGTGTGGTGTGGTTAAGGTTTAGCCCGCCAGGGACTCGGGTTCGAATCCTGGCACAGGCAAACATTTTTTTTAACGTTTTTAAATCAGAATTTCTAATACAATCCAATTTAATATTGATTATACGTCATTATTTAAACAAACAAAATTAACAAAATGGATGGTAAAGATACAGTAAACATGAATCGGATGAATAAACGAGGGAGTTCTATGTATATATATAAAGAATATTTGTGTGATGTTACAAATTCCATACCTTTTGCAACCAAACAAGCATGCAATTTCTCTTTTCCTGTCCACACACCTCCACCCAAAATGGAAAAGTAGAGCGGAAAATCCGAACCATAAATAACCTCATGCGAACACTCTTGGCTCATTCCTCAATGCCCAATACTTACTGGCCCCATGTCCTTGAGACAGCCACCTACCTACCTCCTCAACATCATCCCAAATAAAAACCACCAATTCCAAACACCCACTCAATGTGTCTACAAATGCCTTCCCTCATACGACCATCTCAGAGTATTCGGTTCCCTATGTTACCCTCATATCCCACACACCACCATTCACAAACTTGAATTCCACTCTACCCCGTGCATTTTCCTTGGTTACCCACCCAATCACCAAGGTTACAAATGTCTTGACCTCAAAAAAAAAAATTACCATTAACCGTCAAGAAACTGAAACCTACCCTTCAAAACTATACCTTTCTAGAAGACCACATTCACCCACACCATATTTACCCAAACACACAGTCACCTCCTAGCCCTCCACTAAACCAATCGGCCCCACCCACTACACCTTTTCCTACGTCCCACAGCCCACAAACAACACCCACCTCACCTCTACCCACCAACGAACAACATACCCCACCTACAACAGACCAACAATCGGCCCAAACCACCTTACCACATTCGGCCCAAAACGCCTCCCCACCACACAAACCCCAAACCGGCCCAACACCTCAAACACCCACCTCACAACCAATTAACAGCCCCATTCCCACACCACCACCCACACTGGCTAAAACCATGAGGACCCGAGCTATGTCCGGCATTACCAAACCGAAACAAATATTCAACTTAACTGCCTCCACCATCGTTCCTATATACAAAACACCACTTGAAGCCCTGTCCAAACCAGAATGGTATGATGCCATGACTAATGAGTTTAATGCCTTAATTAAAAATTGAACTTGGGAACTTGTTCCGAGACAGGAGTATATGCATGTGATTCGCAGCATGTGGCTTTTCCGCCACAAATACAGGTCCGATGGCACTATTCACACGGTTTTATCTTTGGCTATTTCCAAATCTTGGTCGTTTCATCAGTTGTACGTTACCGATGCATTTCTTCATGGTAATTTTTCCGAGACGGTTTATATGTATCAGATGATGGGTTTCCGACACAGAGATTATCCTGACCATGTGTGTCTACTCAGGAAATTTCTATATAGACTCTAACAAGCCTCCCATGCCTGGTATCAAAGATTCTCCGATTTTGTTCTCTCTATTGGATTTATTCAAAGTAAATGTGACAACTCTTTATTTACATATCATCACGGGGGTGACACCGCATACTTATTGATATATGTGGATGACATCATCAATACCTCTTCCACGGACGCTCTACGCGTCCGCCTTATTACAGGCCTCGCGACTGAGTTTGCCATGAAGGATCTTGGACCTCTTACCTACTTCTTGGGTATTCAGGTTTCACGCTCCGCTGACAGCATGTTTTTATCACAGCAGTCTTATGATTTGGATATTATATTGCGCGCTGGTATGGATTCATGCAATCCAGTCGATACAAAACCAAAGCTCAGTGCCACTGCCAGTCCGCAATTTGATAACCCCACCCTTTACAGAAGTCTTGTAGGTTCCCTCCAATATCTCACGTTCACCAGACCAGACATTAGCTATGCGGTTCAATAGATATGTATGCATATGCACGATCCCAAAATTGATCATTGGAATGCCTTAAAGCGTATCATTCGCTTTATAAAGGGATCGGCCGACCATGGTTTAACGATCTCAGCTTCTTCGGATCTCTCACTTCGAGCCTATACTGACGCAGACTGGGCAGGCTGTTCTGACACTAGACATTCCACTCCCAGTTACTGCGTTTACATGGGTTCCAATCTCTTATCATGGTCGTCCAAACGACAATCCACAATTTCTCGCTCCAGTGCTGAAGTAAAATATCAAGCTGTTGCAAATGTGGTCGTTAAAGTTTGCTGGATCCGAAATCTACTTCTTGAGCTACGTCACCCAGTGAAGTCTGCTACTCTTGTTTATTGTGGTAACATTAGTGCCATCTACTTGTCTGGTAACCCGGTACAGCATCAGCATACAAAGCACATTGAATTAGATATTCATTTTGTTCGTGAGCATGTTCAGAGAGGCACGGTTCGGATTCTTCATACACCGTCCAGATTTCAAATCGCAGACATTTTCACCAAAGGCCTTCCATGAGTTTTGTTCGATGACATTCGATCCAGTCTCAACATACGGAAACCTCACGTTTCGACTGCGGGGGTGTAATAGGATAACTCTAGAATATTCCAATTTGTATATATGGATAGTCTTGTGTATTAAGTTTCTTAGGACATTAAGTTTGTAATTATCTATTCCCTAAAATAAGGGATTGCAATCTCTATAAATCGGACATATCAATGAGAAGATAATCAAGCATTAATCCAAAATATTTTTTGGGCAATTCACTTAAAATCCAATTTTGTTTTTAAATTTTTTTTTCCCTAAAATCAATTAATGCCACATTGCACATTCAAAAGGGAGGATGTCCTCTTTGAATATATTGCTTTCATTATTATTAAATAATAATAATAATAATATAAAAATATTGATAACCAAAGTGTGAAATTGTGAAAACTCTAACAACCAATTAAGTGGGATTATTTTACTTTAATACGGCTTCAAGTCATTATAATGGTTGGATTGAAACACAAAACATAATTAGTTAAATGTTATTAATAGTTGCCAGTAAAATAAATATATTTAATACTCTAACAGTCCAACGACTGATCGAAATAATATATATAAACACTATACTGGGGCCATTGATTGACCAACTTTTTGATTGTTTCCATTGTCGCATGCTAGAAATCCAATCATAGACGTCTTGTTCATCGCACTTGATGGAGATAATTAGTGTATGATAACATTAAAATGATTAACTATATGGATTATTAGAGAATGACTTCCACTTGGAAGATAATATGGTTGTGATATGCAAATCACATGGGTTACTTCTTAGTGCTTTCTGATATAACAACCTAAGATACGAGATACAATGTAGTAGTGATTAGTAAAACATTTGGTGACATGTCAAATGCTTCTTGAACGGTAATAATTATGGTATTACCGCATGCTTGACTCACCACCACTTTCCCATGTCGTTCACATGTGCCATGCGTGTTACATTTGTGGTTTGTACCTCCCCACTACAAGAAATTTGACTTTTAGCGGCGAAACCTTTAGCGGCGACCCGCCAAAGTGTCGCCGCTAAAGGTCAAAAAGTTATAAACCGTAGATCAAAGTGTGATGGAGGGCCAAGATTTAATCCTACTAATGTTATTAGCGGCGACACCGTCGCCGCTAAAAGTCACCAAAAAAATATACACCCGCCAAACTTCCCTCTTCTTTTTCACCAAAAGTTAAACCTTTCTTTGACAAAAACCCCCTCTTTCACTCAGCTCTCTCTCACTCTCTGCATCCTCTTTCACTCTCTCTCAATCTATGCATCCTCTTTCACTCTCTCTCAATCTCTACATCTCTTTCACTCTCCCTCTCTCTCGTATCTCCCTCTTCCTCTCGCACTCTCCCTCTTTCTCGCACCACCACCACTGCCGAGCACCACCACCGCCGAGCCCCACCACCACCGAGCCTCACCACCACCACCGAGCAGCCCCACCACCACCGAATCTCTCTCTCTCTCTCTCGTCTCCCCTCTCCCGATCTCGTAAGGTTGTACTTCCCTTTTTTTTTTCTTTTTTTTTTTGTTTTTTTTTTTTGTTTTGTGTTTTGTTATTTTGTTTTTAATTTTTCTTTTTATTTTCTTTTTTTCTGTTTATTTTTTGTTTTTTGTTTTTTTCGGTTTTTTTTATTTTTTTCTGTTTTTATCTCTTTTTCAGTTTTTTTTTCTTTTTTCTGTTTTTTATTTGTTTTTTCAGTTTTTTTTCTTTTTTTCTGTTTTATATTTTCTGTTTTTTTTTTCTTTTTTTCAGTTTTTTGGTTAATTATTTTTTTTTTTTTGATAATTTGTTTGTGTTTGTAGGAAAGGACCGATCCAGGGAGGAACGCGAGGTTTGTCGCCACTAAAGATTTAGTCGCCACCGCTAAACGTTAGTCGTCGCCGCTAATTGTTTTTTTATGCTTTAATTAGGTTTGTATGTATATATATTTGTGTAAGTAGGTATATATGTACGTATACATGTGTGTATTTGCGGAAGCTTGATATTAGTATGCGCTTGATTCCTCAAATGTGAGCTTGATCATTCCCTGTTTTCATTCCTTGAACAAACCTAAGGTGTTTACACATGAAAGATCATTAAAAACAAGGTTAGAGTGATTATAATTCAATTAGAAATCGATTAGGAGTGAAGTCTCTAAGCGAATAAAGCTGCAACGAAACCAAAAAGACTCCCCACTAGCCGTTGTAGGCCACAGCCAGCCAGCCATAGCCTACGGCTGTCTGTCCCTGTTGTTTCGCACTGTCGATGCTATCACGCAGCTTCTGCAGCTATTTTGCTGCTGTTTAGCAGCCGGTGTTGTTGTTTCGCAGCTGTCACTGCTGTTTTGCTGCTGTCACGCAGTCGCTGCTGCTGTTTTGTTGTTGTTTTGATGCTGTCAAGCAGCTGTCGCTGCTGTTTTGCTGTTGTCACGCAGCTTCTATTAATGATTTGAAGCCTTTATTAGCTTTAATTAGCCGTGTTAAAAGATATATGCAAATTGTTATAATAAAGTGGCAACCCGATAACAGCAAGAATATTTTCTAAAGGAGTTAATAGCCATTTTCGTCCCTGAGGTTTGGGCCAGTTTGCCACTTCAGTACAAAAGTTTTTTTTTTGCAATTCCTTCCCTGAGGTTTGGATTTTTTTGCCAAATTCGTCCTTTTTACTAATTCAGTTAAAAAACTCGTTAAGATCAGGGGTATTTTTGTCTTTTTACCTCAGGGACGAATTTGGCATTTAAAATTCAAGGATTTTTTTTTTTTTTTTTGCCAAATTCTCTCTCTCTCTCTCTCTCTCTCTCTCTCTCTCACATTGTTGAACTGCTTTTTCTTCTCACATAAACCCCAACTACTTTCCAGTTTCCAACCATTTACTCATCCACTAAACCACAAACCACACCAACAAAAATGGGCATATGCTTATCAACAAAATCATTCAAACTAAATCACACAAAGCAGGTCCCTCCTCTTACCACCATTAAAACCTAAATCACACAGTTATTGTTTCCTTCTGCTGCAATCACAATTAAATGCAAAAAAAAAATACGTTCTAAAACACATATCAGGCTAAGGAAAGAGTCATCAATAGTTCTAAAATTTGTTATAGTGATCATATACACTCATGTGTCATCAGTTAATATAATTTACACAGGTTTACATTAAAAAAATGATGCAGTTTTCATACAGAGAGAGAGAGAGAGACGATTCTCCTTCTCTTTTAATCTTTTATGTCTCTCTACCTGGCGTGGCAACCTCTGTTGCAGCCATGGCAGAGCCGATCTGAACCTCGATCAGAGCCTCTGTCACGGAGATCTGAGCTTTAATGTAACCGTCTCTTTTTGTTTTGAGTATTAGAAACGATTCTTGGCTGCTGAATGAAAGTTTCGATCTGGGTTTTTATTTTTTGTGTAGTCTTGATGATAGTGGTGGCTGGGTTTTTGGAGAAGAGGGAGAAGGAAGATTGGTGGTGGTGACCGGGTTTCTAGAGAGAGAATGAAGAGTGGTGGTGGTGGCTGGATTTGTAGAAACAGAGAGGGAGGAGTTGAGGTGCAGTTATGGGGATTACGATGGGAGTGGCGGTTTAAAGTTGTGATTTAGGTTTTCTATAAAAAAAAACCTGTTTGCTTCTGTTGCCATTGATGATGATCTGCACATTTGTGTTTACAAAGGGCAAAGACCAACTGTGATCCACTAGCAAAACTTTAAATTATTAAATTAGATATGTAAAAGTTTTTTTTATTCTCATTTTAATCCTTAAATTTTAAATGCCAAATTCGTCCCTGAGGTAAAAAGACAAAAATACCCCTGATCTTAACGACCTTTTTTAACTGGGTTAGTGAAAAGGACGAATTTGGCAAAAAAATCCAAACCTCAGGGAAGGAATTGCAAAAAGAAAAACTTTTGTACTGGAGTTGCAAACTGGCCCAAACCTCAGGGACGAAAATGGCTATTAACTCTTTCTAAAGTCACGGAAGATGGTCCCAAAAGTGTTTGTGTGTGTGTGTGTACGTACGCGTGTGTGTACTCTTTACTTATCAAGTTCAGGAGAATGTCAAAAACCATATGGGAGGCATTAGAAAATTCATGAAGAATAGTGAAAATTGATTTTAAGAAAATCCAGAGAACATAAAGAACTTATTCTTGATAGATAAAGATGCATGCTGTACACTTTTCTAGTATGCAAGAATGCATCTACCTTTAATCCTTTATTTTAAAGAGCCTCATGGAAATAATGTTAAAATCCATAATCTCACATACCTTGATAATTTTAAAAGATAGAAAATCAGATACAATAATTGCCTGAAGAAGAGTCAATTAAGCTAACGGGTTCAGTCCAAAATGGGTTGTTTTTTAAAAGTATCAATTTTGTTCTTATACAAAGGAATGAAGCAACTTTTTATAAGATGAACACTCGAGGCAATATTCACCTGAAAAAAAATGCCTTGATTTAAGCCTTGTCATAATGAGAGGTGCGAGCCGGCTCAGCTAAGCTCATGAGAAAACTGTTCATTTTAAGAAGTATCAACTTGATTCATTATTCACCTTGTGAATTTTTATACTGCATGCATATAATGAAATGTAGCACCATCTATATATATATATATATAACGCTTCAGGGCGGATTAACAGTCACATACTTATTTGGCAAAACTTGGGTTTAGAAGTCGTTTTTATAAGCATACGAGTATTCCATAATACAGGCGGGGTTGAATTGGATCATAATATGTTGCTTGCAGGTTGCATTGTACTAGTTATGGGGAATGGGATCGTTGCGAGTCGCGCTGTCATTCGGTAAAGTCATCGGATGTGTTATTGATTTTGTTCAAGCTTGTTGCACCATGTATTTTGGACCAGAAAAAGAAATGGAGTAAGATGTGCCTGGCCTCTTCATATGTTCAGGCATGCACCCATTTCTGTTTTTGCATTCCAACATGTAATTTTGAAATTGTTTATTATTGTTTTCAACAAAAAAAAATATTATTCACATATTGTTATCATATATGTTATATTTTTATTTCTTTCAGCATAACCTGTATATTAAATGGAAGAAATGTGATGTAATTGATATGATTATGTAACTGGTAGAATACATTTTCATCTTTATAGGTAGTTTGGTGAGAATTGTATAATATGGTATTATTGTTCACTTACTATTTATGACTTGCATAGAAAACATATAAAATCATATGAAAAAAGGTCACTCGTGGTGCCATGATACTGGCTGGAATTGGATACAAACTGAATACGAGAACATTTTGCGGTTTGGATTGAAGAGTACGAATTGAATCAGGTTGACTTCTATTGTTGTGAGCGCGTTAAACACGCCTGCGCACAACATGCCAACCTAAGTGTGAAGTGAAAACACAATAACATTTACCTTAGAGTAGACGAGATGAAATGTTGACCTATTTGGTATAAATATGTTTAGTAAATAGGATATTTGACCCATTTGGTATATATTTGTAATCTAAATGTTGATAGTTGACCCATTTGGTATAAATATGTTTAGTAAATAGGATATTTGACCCATTTGGTATAAATATGTTTAGTAAATAGGATATTTGACACATTTGGTATATATTTGTAGTTATTTGTTAATAGTTGACCCATTTGGTATAAATATGTTTTGTAGGAGCAACTTAATGATATCATAGCGACTCCTCAATTCCAAACGCAATTGCTCCATATGGCTAATCAATTGGTCCAACAAAGGCTTGGAAATCATGGCGAAAGTGGTAATAGTGGCGATCACGATCACGACGATGAAGACGAAGACGAAGACTTTTAGGCAGCTTTGGTATGTTTGTTTAGTTTTGATGGTGTATACTTGAATCAAATATTAGGTTGGTATGCTAGTTTATTTTGTTTGATATGTTTTGATGAATGTTGGTTTAACTTTGTTATCTTTATTTATATATATGTAGATGTTGGTTTATTATTTTTGTTATTATTTAGTTTGGTTATGTGTATGCAGAGTAAACGAATAGCAAAAAAAAAAAAAGACCTTTAGCGGCGACGCGTCGCCGCTAAAAGTCTTTCCCAGAATGCATAGAAATCTGCCACGTGGCAAAAAAAAAGTTAAAAGATAATGCCACGTAGATAATTACTTTTAGCGGCTACACCTTTAGCCGCAACAGGAGCAATAGTGACAGACTAAAGCTGGCAGGACTTTTAGCGGCAGCTGTCGCCGCTAAAGGTCTTGCTGCCGCTAAAGGTATACCTTTAGCGGCAGCAGGCGTCGCCGCTAAAGGTGGAGTTCCTTGTAGTGCCCAGAGTTGATGGTGGTATTGAGTATTTGTCGAACGATAACTTGATAAGAGAAGGTCCTAGAATTTAACTGCTTTTCGAATGTGATATATATTGGGATCATGGTATCATAAACAAAGCGGAAGCGGTTTATATATATTAGCAAAAGTCAATTATATATACTTTGACGACTACACCGAAATTGTAACACGCGGGTTACAACGAATCCTCGCTAGTAGGAAGTCCACAAACCGAACACGATCCAACCAAGAAGGAGGAGCAGCCAGCGGTGGTTGTTTAGCGGCGGAGTGAGGAGGGTCGAAGGTGGGTGACGGCCAAAAAGAGGAGAGTGGGGTTTTATCTTTATAAAACTTGTGATTAGGGTTTCCCCTTAATCCCTTATTTATAAAATACAAGCTTACAATAAGCCCTTTGTTATTTATTAAAACTCTCCTCAATAATAAACTATTTATTATCAAGTCCCTCATGTCCAAACAGCTTATTATTTCGTAAATAATATTCCACCTAAATGTGAACTTATCTGATTCATGTACTAATGTGTAACTCTATGAATCGTACCAAGTTGGGTTACGTTGATCTTGACTTTAATTACATCGGACATACCATATATCCAACAATCTCCCACTTGGAAGATTTTAATAAAATGAGTCAACGTGCGTAGAGTTGGACGCCTAGCTGCATCGCACTGCACCCAACATAGTATGACACTTTACAGTCGTTAACTAGTTCTTTGAGCTCAAGTAACACTTTACTTAACCAAATACTATAGCCCTGGTAATTCTATCAATAAGTCCCTTCTGTAAAGACATCCGTTGATCATAAGACACGGATCATTCATTCTTATATAGTGATCAACCATTCTATATTCTCGTCTTTAATTCAAAGTGGTCTAACGAACTACCTTAGTCCGAGCGTGGCAACGCGTTCATACCAGTTTGAGTTAACGAGGGCGCCAGAATGTCTAAACTTCTAATCCTATAGAAGTACAGAATTCCATCAGCGTCATACAACTCCCACTTAATCTTGGATTTCTCCCAACGCTCCTCGGATTGCTACCCATGTTTCAGGATAGTATTAGATAACATCAAAGTTAGTCCTTGATCAATGTAGTTTAATATGTGCCTTAGGAAAAAAGGATAAATTGAACATATCAATATCAAAACATCTCATGGCCCAGATCCATGGAGATCATTTTGAAGCGAGTTACATCCAATATCATTCCCTAATGATATCTGTGAATTATGATTCTCAAACCCTTGAGTTATTCATCTCATTAATACAACCATCTCAATTCACAATAATCTTACATTCAAATTCATTCCATGTAATTTGATCGACTACGGATATTTTAGAATACTCTTATTCAAGGATTTAAACATACAAGTAATAAATACAATTACGAAATATTTAAATTTGCATTTAACCAATTAAATCAAATAAATATTCAATGTAAGTGTTATAGTTCAAAGTAAAACACCAATACTAACTATAGATCATGCCCAATGTCTAGCAATTCTAAGCAATATCTTTCCAGCATGCTCCTCATGTTTAGCTTGAGGTAAAGGCTTAATAAAGGGGTCAGCCATATTTAGATCCGTATGAACTTTGTTTATTACGATGTCTCCACGTTCAAGGCGTTCTCATCAGATGCTCTCTTCGATGCCAACAAGGCCGCCTTCTCCGCGGCCCAAGCTTCCATCTCTTGGGCAAAGGCACCAACCTCGTTCTCCAACTTGGATATACGAGTGGTCTCCCTCACCACGTCTTCATCCTTGCTCTTCAACTCAGCAAGGGCCGTCGCATACTTGGAGGTCAGCTCCTCCAACTCCTTAACCTTCGCTGCCTCAGCCTTCTTCTGACTGGCGAGGTCTGACTCGTCTTTTTGCACCGCCAGACGACGGAGCTCAAGCTCCTTGTTCACGTTAGCAGAATACTCCAGCCAAGCCTTCTGCTTTTCAGGAGCATCAGCATCCTTTTGTCGGACCTCCGCCTCCAACTTCCTAATCTGCTCCACAAGACGCAGCCTAGTCGTTTCAAACACGCCCTTTTCCCGGGCCAAACGATCCGACTCATGAGTCAGCGTAACTTGCTCATCTGCAAAGTCATCCTCCCCCGACGGATGCCATACAGATTACCCAATGCAAGCGTCAGGTTTGAGCACAGTTCCAAAAGCAATGTGCCCCAGTCCTGGCTACGCTGGTGGTAACGCTCCATCGGTGGGACGTACACCGGAGCGTCAAGCTTAAATGTGGGGCCACTGGAATACTCCCCACCACCTTCAACCTTCTTAATTTGTGGCCCAATAACGCCACCACCACCGCCATCAACCGACGGAGTTTCTAACGTCTCCACCACATCCAAATCAACAATCAACGGCTCCGTCTGCGACCCACCCCCACCCTGAGCAGCCAATGCTTGGGCTTGCTCCTTCTTAACAGCCACCAAGGCATCATGCTACTTTAGCAGCTCCTGATGATGAAGTTCCTCCAACTCCTTTTCCTTGGCAGCAAGGGCCGCCAGACGGTCCTCTTCCTCCTTCCCTTTTTGCGCGACCTCCAAGGCCCGCGCCTCCTCATCCTTCTTCTTAAGATCGGCCTTGGCGGCCCGCGCTTCTTTTTCCCTGATCCGCGCAGCCTTAGCTTCCTGCGAGGCCTTCTCCTCCAATAAACGGGCCTCAGCCTTGGCCCGTTCCTCCTCCATGGCCTTCTTCCTCCTCTCCTCCTGCAACTGCTTAATAGGAGGCGGAATATAGGCTATAACAAAGAAAAAACGAAGGTGTGAATCATCAAGTAACAAAAATAAAAAAGAAAGCATAAGAGACACTTACTGCTTAGTTTCCTTAAAGTCTTCTTCCCCAAGGGCTCACGCGTTGGCAGGGGCTCAAAATCCAGCTGCACACTCGGCGGCTGCCCAAGACCTTGACCGCCCCTTGTGCTAACCTCCTCCGGAATAGAGGTGATGACACCCTCGCCAGTCACCGCCCTCTTCGGCGATCGCTCCATAGGCGCAACAAGATTTGGCGGCGTAAGGTACTTACTCTTATGGGTCGTACCTGCACAACAAACAATCTACTCAGAAGATGGAAAATACAAACTACAAAAAAGAAAGTAGTTAAAGAAAATACTCTTACCTTTTCCAGTCGCCACTTCACCAGTATCGGAACCGCCTCTACTTATGCCCATACCTTGGGTCGCAGCCACCGAACCGCTAGAACCACCACCTAGAGGGCGACGCGTACGTAGGATTAGATTAGATGATGACCCGCTAGATTCATCATCAGACAGAAAAACATAATCAACCCCTGCCATAGTACGCGCAGACACGGGTTCCGGGTTAACAAGAAAACCAACTGCAAGAGGGTTTTCGGGCGCACCTTCGATCCGCGCAGGGATCTGGAAGTTCCCGCGCATCTATTCCACCCCGGAAACTTCACCATCGGGGATCTCATAAATGCAGTGTGAGACACCCTCGCAGCAAAGAAATTAAAAGGTCATTCCCCTGCAAAAGCACACAGTTGTTCACTATCAACATCACAAACAAAAACAATGACGAAGGAATAATATAGCCTGAAAATAAGGTAATTACCTGCCACCAACGCCATACCTCCATCTCCGTACGGGGGCACATCATAACCCTCTCGGATCCCCAGACGGCTAACTCCCAGCAGTCGCAACATACCTTCATCACACTTGTCCAGATAATTCAGATGAGTCTGATGAGCAGACAGCGTCTAGAACCAGTCCTCCTCCTAAAAATCCTTCATCACCTCAAATGTCGGCGGCTTCTGGCCGGCACAGAGCTTCAACCACGACATCTCCACTGGAATGGCCTCCTTCTTCAGGTAAAAGAAACACTTCTTCCAGTCTTGAAGGCTCTTGGGGGAGCTCTTCGCCACTACCAAAGTCACAGCCTTCGCCCTCTCCACAAAGGATATCCACCCACTATCCTTTACCTCTAGTTTGTAGAACACATTAAAATGTTCAAACTGAGGTTCCATCCTCAAAGCCCTACAGGTGGCTTCAAAGTGCATCACCCTCATCACCCCAAAAGAGCTCATCTGAGAGATGTGCATGCCATACTGTTGCAGCACAGACACCAAGAATCTAGACACCGGAATCCGGAAGAGACTCTTCAGAAAGAAGGACTCATAAAGACAAATCTTGTCCTCCGGACCGTCCATCGGCGTCTTGCCCTTCTCCGGGAGCTCCGGCTCCCATTCCCAAAGGATATCATACTTGTGCAGCAAGGCTCGATACTTATCTTTCGACCAACCAAACTGAGCTTCAACCATCGCTAGCTCAGCCTTCTTATCATCCATAGACATCTTATTAAGAAAGATGGTAAAAAGAACACAGGAAAAAGGTATGACTTTTTGAAGTTTTTCACCGGAATTTGAGAGAAACTCGCCGGAGAAAAAGAAAGCTAATGAAAAGTGTGAAGAAAACCAAAGGGGGGAACTCCTATTTATACCCATTGCATTAATTACGACGGGAAATGGGGTAATCATCACAGACGAACTTTTTAGACGGAGGTCCAATCAGTAGATGACACGTCAGAAGGACCACGTGACAAACGGCTCACGTGCCGCGCTTGGCCTACTCGCCTAACGATTGCAGTACCCAACAGCTGTCAAACACCACCGATGGTCGACACGTGTCTGCCCACTAACATACCAACTGCTACACCTATCAGACACGTTCTCCAACACGAATGTACAAAACGTCAGACACGTCTCTTCATATCTAAACATTCCCGCCATTCAATTTGCACAGAATTCAAAAAGACAAGTTTAATGCGCAATAACTGCAGTTCAGCAAGCGCATGCCCGGACAAGAAACACCTTTTTTCCCCCTAACCATCTAGCTGTGCTACAAGGCCCGACGACTCCTCAGGCATCACGCCAGCGTCAGAAGAAAAAACTTCAAGTTTTCGATTATTTACATCTTCTACATGCGCTCCAAGGCTCGACTCCTCCTCAGGCATCACGGCAGCGTCAGAAGACAAAACTTCAAGTTTTCCATTATTTACATCTTTTACACCTGTCACACACGTTCTCCAACACAAGTGTACAAACCGTTAGACACGTCTCTTCATATCCAAACATTCCCGCCATTCAATTTGCATAGAAGTCAAAAAGACAAGTTTAATGCGCAATAACTGCACTTCAGCAGGCGCATGCCTGGACAAGAAACACCTTTTTCCCCTCACCATCTAGCTGCGCTACAAGGCTCAACGACTCCTCAGGCATCACGCCAACGTCAGATGAAAAAACTTCAAGTTTTCGATTATTTACATCTTCTACATGCGCTCCAAGGCCCGACGCCTCCTCAGGCACCACGGTAGCGTCAGAAGACAAAACCTCACGTTTTCCATTATTTACATCTTTTACATGTGCTCCAAGGCCTGACGCCTCCTCAGGCACAACGGCAGCGTCAGAAGACAAAACCTCATGTTTTCCATTATTCACATCTTATGGATGCGCTTCAAGGCCAGACGCCTCCATACACATCACGAATGCGCAGAAAGGAACAAATTCATGTTTCTTTACTTAAATCATCTACACGCACAACATCGCCCGACACCTAATCACGTGTCACACCGGCGCGACAAAGAAAAATTGGTATTCCTTCTTTATTTGCAACATCTACAAGCGCCCAAACGTCTGACGCCTTCTCAGGTGTCTCGCAGACGCTACAACAAAATTTTGTTTATTACAAAACAAGTTAATAACACAAGGAGAGAGTAATTGGTTAAAAGCATTCATGATCCTAAACCATTTATGGTCTCTCTAAACAAATTTGTCAAAACCTATACTTCCTCCTTCTTCCTAAAGCTAAAGGAACATATGGAAGAAGGATTTCTCCTTCTTCCTGAAGCTAAAGGAACATATGGAAGAAGGATTTCCTCTTCTTCCTGAAACACCCCGCCCACCTGACCAGGTCCCGCGTGAGCACTTTTCCCGTCATACGCATCACAGATTGATCACTGTACGCGCACCAGTTAACGATGATCGTCAAATACATGTACACTTTTTATTACATGAAAACCCAGTGACGACTGGATGTAACTAAAAGTACACATGTAAATTCCATAACCATCCGGATTAAACAGAGTCCGGCACTCCCTCGTCACCTCTACACAAGGCAACACGAGAGCACTGGACTGAGGGGACTTGAAGGAATATGGTACCAACAACTAGCAATACCATATCAAAAATCATCTCACAAAGCATCGCCTACCAAATCATGACACAAGTTCTCCCGCTCGTTTTTCGTCAGCGGGCTACCATGCATCCATCAGACATGGACGCACGGTCTACTGCCCGTTTTATGTCAGCGGACTAGCATGCGTCCATCGGACAATGGATGCACGGTCTGCCGCATGTTCTACGTCGGCGGGGCAGACGCACCACGAAGCTTCTTCAGCAAGATAAACAAGACTTCGTCAACACGTCTGAAAGATACCTTTCAGGGCAGTATCGAGCGAGACACATACCCCATGGCAGTTCTGCCGTGGACAACTGTTCCTGACGCAGCAGACTGCCCGCCACAGTCCTCGACCAATCAAAGGTTGCGCTCAGCCTGACACTCGAAAAAGACGATGACGTGGCAGCTCCCCAGCCAAGATATCTCTGACAGGAGACTTTCTCAACCAACTTGCCTCAGCCTCTAGATAACGAATGATTATCCACCGCCCTGGAGTAGCCAACAGGCGGACGCCACGTATATTATCGACAGGACGGTAACATCTCCCTTTTCTCCTCTTTTTTTTTATCAAACCAACTTGCACCAATTGGGATTGAGGACTTGAGCCGGAAACCTAGAGACACCTCTACCTGGGTTGGGCCCCACAAAGGGTAGAGGATGGGCTGAGGAAGTCGAACGTCGATGTACTATAAAAGGAGGAGTCTCTTTTCCTTTTATTTGGCATCCGATATTCACCAAAACTTCCATCGAAAAGACTACGAGCTCCTCGTGCTTTTCCAACTCCTTGTTTTATATACTAACGTTTAGAGGCTCGGTTCTTCTAATCTGTAGTCTCTTAACATCCTTGGTCTTGTTCTTAGACCCACACATTTTTATAAACACCCATTTTATAAACACCCCGTAAAGTCACTACCGAGATCAACCCTAACCCGGTGATCTAGTATTCGTGTTTCTTCATATATATTTTTAATAATTTATTTTGTATGACTTAAAACTATTTGGAAACTTATGTTCGTTCTTTACGATTTGGCCATCCACAAAAAATACAATTTGTGAGTCCTTATCGAAGCATAGGAAAAAAGAAACATTGATATTCTTACGCAACTCTTTGCTCACATCCACAAGTATTTCAACTTTCTGAATATAGGAAATTAAAGTTCAAATTCAAACTACATTAGGCTGCAACAAACAAATTGTCTTTTCCAAACATATTCTTTTCCATGCTTGGATATCTTTTTTATAATACACATAAATACACAATTTCAGTCACATTTCTTTTAATCCAATTATTATAGAGGAAATGGATTTAAATACTCCTAATTATCGACTATTGGCGGATAATACTCTCAACTTTCACTTTGGCCAATAGCACTCCCAACTTGCAACTTATTTTGTTTCATCACCCCCAAACTAACGGAGGTCTAACCTGGTTAGCCTTTGTGGCAAAAATGTAAAAACCTAAACTTAAGGGACCTTTTTGAAACTTATTATTATTATTATTATTATTATTATTATTATTATTATTATTATTATTATTATTATTATTATTATTATTATTATTATTATTATTATTATTATTATTATATACACACACATCTTCTGATCATCATCGTCTTCCACCACAACCACCCACCACCTCATCTCACAACCACCACACCTTCCACCACCGCAATTAAACAACACCACCGCATCTCCTACCACAGCCACCGCACCAAACCACCCACCACCCCAACCGCACCACAACCACAAACAGAACTCATCCATCCTTCAATTAATCGATTCGAAATAAACCCTCAAAATCACCCCAACACAGTACCTTAATAATAATAATAATAATTATAATAATAATAATAATAATAATACCCTAAATTGAACTGTATTAACAACATAAGCCAAACAGCTCTAATGAGAACAACAAAAGCTGTTACAGAAGATAGAACAACCACCACAATTATTATGCTTCCATTCAGATTACTCTTATCATCTCTACAGTTGCTAGGTATGTCAACTCCAAAAGGTTTAAACGGAATTCCTTTATTGGAATATGACTGATCAATCGTTACATCTGTATTTGAAGGAATCGAAAACGAAAGTCCTAATTACAGATCAAAAAACACAATTGCATTTGGAATTTGTTCAAATTTTGTTAGATACGAGATAGTACGGTGGAGGCGGAGGTTGTTGGGGGTGACCGAGGGAGACGATGGTTGTGGGGGATAACGGTGGAGGCGATGGTTGTTAGGGGATGATGGGGGTAGTCTGTATGTCTGTCACCAGAAGAAGAAAGGGGGGGAGTTTGGGATTTATAATAATAGTAATATAAAGTTTCAAAAAAAGTCACTTAAGTTTAGGTTTTTATATTTTTTGCCACGTAGACTGTCCCTTAAGTTTAGGTTTTTACATTTTTGCCACGAAGACTAATCAGGGTAGACCTCCGTTAGCTTTGGGGTGATGGAAGAAAATAAGTTGCAAGTTAGGAGTACTAATGGCCAAAGTGAATGTTGGGAGTACTATCCGCCAATAGGTGAAAGTTGGGAGTATTTAAATCCATTTCCCCATTATTATATATCTCTTTATAACTCCACTAAATTAAACAGTGCCATCACAATTCTTCATCATAATTTTTTAGTTGTTATATAGTTTAAGTTTCAAGACTTTTTTAAGTTGTTAGTGTTGGTCTGGTGGTTGGGTTGGTTTTGTTAAAGCTGGCCTGCTTAGGTTCGAATCTCTGTGTCCCGGTTTTAGTTTTTTTTTTTTTTTTTTTGTATAACCTAGGCTTGTAATTATAGATTTTTTAAGGGTATTTTGGCCATTTCAGTGCTTGCCACATTTTCTTCTTCCCTTTCCTTCTTACACGTAACTGTCCACCTTTCTAAACACATCCATAACCGAATCCATTCTGTCTTTAATCTCTCTGTTACACACACACACGCAAACATCTCTCTCTCTCTCTCTACTCACACACGAAGACATCTCTCTCTCTCTCTCTCTCTCTCTCTCTCTGTTTCCTCTCTATCTGTATAGAAGATGAGGGGTGCTTTGGGATGTGAATGGGGTTCGTCATGAGGATGGTTTGGGATGTGAATCGATGGTGACGAAGAACAGACGGTGATGAAGATGAACAAGCATCGTTTTCAGGGTTCGATGGTGGTGGGTTAGATGACGGGTTTGATGGTGGTGTTTCGTGGGTGTGGATGGTGGGGTTCGGTGATGTGCTTGTACACGATGGTGGTGGGTTCAATGACGGGTTAGGGTTCTATAATGTGGCTGTAGACGGCGGTGGTTGGTGGTTGTGAGCAGATCCTCCAATCATGGTCAGGTAAAGATTATTATTATTATTATTATTATTATTATTATTAAAAGGGTGGTTTGGGATCTGAACAGTTAACGATGCTGGTTTAATGATGACGATGAACGACAAAGTTGAAAAAACGGTGTTTTCCAGGGTTGCGACGGTGGTCGGCTGGATGATGGGTTCGATCATGGATTTGATGGTGGTGTTTCGTGCCTGTGGATGGTGGCTTTGGATCATGCGGTTGTAGACGGAGGTGCTTCATGGTTGTGAACATGGATTAAGAATGTTCATAATGATCATCGGATGATACTCTATTTGAATGATTGTGATTGTGGGGAGAAACATTGTCTGCATAATATAGTGTTGAAGGTTAAAAATCATTTACGGAAAGTTAGCCTCAAGGATGTGGCTGTGGAATTTATTATAGAGTATTTTCACTCCTAATATTTTAGAGAGAGAGAGAGAGATAGAGACAGGGAGAGAGATATCTATGTGTAAGAGAGAGAGGGGGGGGAGATTAAAGAGAGTGTGTGGGAGTTTTTCTCATGTGGCAATCGGGTTAAAGGTTATGGCGAGAAGTGAGCAGAGTGGGGTTGCTGCAATGTATGATTTGGCGATTAAGCCAAAATGAAGCTTTATAATCTACAAATTGATTATGTGGTATGTTTACACTGTGATTCTATCTTAAGTTACTTTAAAATTTTGGTGAAGTTTTATTTTGTCTTGAATCTATACTAAAGTTTCATCTCTTCCACATTACCGGGCATTTTGGGTATATTGAGCCACCAATTCCGATATACCATCCATCGTATATAAATGAGTTAAAACGCATATTAAGTGTGATATGCCTAAAGTGCTTAAAGTTCAAGAATAAAAGGGTACTTTTATTTATAATCTTCTTTAGTGTTTATGTTTTTAGATGATATTTATCTTACATGAATTAGGGTATTTTTATCGAAACGCTTGATTTGTGTTATTTTATAACTCATTAATGGTAAACGTTTGAATGTCAATGAAGGGTATGGGCTGTGTATCACGTTAGCTATGCATTTAAGTTCTAAATTGTCGTTGCTAAATTCCTTGCAATTTGGGTATTATTTTTACAGTGTTTCATTTTTTTTATGTTTAAGGGTCGCATTCTAAATTTGGATCTTGCGCTAACGGCGTCATAAACACGTTGCATTCATCCATTGTACCAGGTCGAGGTTAGTCTTCTACATATTTAACAAAATTAGCACCTGGTTTATAGCGTTCTTCCATTAGTTTATCAATTTCTTCTTCACCCAACTCTACATTCATAGGGGGTCTTTGGTTCCACCTTGCCTTTTCAATCAAGCCCGGGCTCATCTTAAAAATACATTTCAGCATACTCAAATTAATTAATAATTCATTATTAATTAAATTTAGTTTGTTAAGGTGTCTTTTAAAGATGATCTTAGCCTTGATACAAAAGTCAAGGTGGAACCAAAGACTCCCTAAGGTTGTCAAGATGGACGAAGAGAAGATGGATAAACTAATGGAAGAACGTGATAAACCAGGTGTTGATTTTGTTAAATATGCAGAAGACTGACCTTGAGCTGCTAGGATGGATCGATGCAACATGTTTATGAAGCCGTTAGTAAAGTATGCACCAAACTGGAAGGTTAAATACATGGTATATTTGTTGCTGACTTTTAAACTCTAAGGTACATTTGACTGTTTATCTTACTTTATTTTCTGTTTAAACAGGGGCAACCATATACGATGTTACTTACAATATTAGGTGTTGATTGATTTTTTTTATTTGTACAATTAGGCAAGCAAAGGTCTCGGCAATATTTATCCAAGTCGAATGGCTATTGTTCCAGTATCTCAAGTTCCTCATTGATTATTTGCTTGAAGCTATAATGTGGTTAGGAGTTGTGGTTTGCTGTGAGAGAGAGAGAGAGAGAGAGAGAGAGAGAGAGAGATGTTTGTGTGTGTATAAGAAAGTGATTAGAAAGAGAATCTTTAATCAATGAACATTTGATTTGGAACAACTTAGTTAATGAAATCCTCCGCCCAAATCACCAAACATTATAGATCGAATACTATTAAAGTTAGCATTCCCTCGATTTTCCTGCTGCTTTAAATACTGGTTAAATGCGTTGGTGATGCATGTATAACCCCTTGCCGCAACACGGCCGTAAAAAACCACTGGTTTTATTTAAAAACTATCTTTCTGTTTCGTCATTTTTGGCAAGAGAAAGACGAGTTAGCAATTGAGTGTGAGTTATCCCCTTTCAATTAAATTATACTTGTTATTTCTATTGTATCATTTGTTTGATAATACAATGAAAATTCACTATATGTCAAGACGATGTGATAAAAAAAAAATTCTAGGAGTCAATGAATGATCAGGGTCGGTCCAAATGGAACAGATCAATGAAACAAAAAAAAAAGTTATGATAAATAACTTACACGGCTTAATATTTTTTTTTAACACTACGGAATTGATTTCATCATAATAATAATAATAAAACAACTTTTTACAAGTGGGAGGCGGGTAAACGGGCTATAAGTTACGCCGCTACCCCCTTTTTAATAGAAAAACTTACTATATTAGAAATAAAACTTAGGTCCTTCGTCATTGGGGAGTTAGTCTGCACCACCTTTTGAACTCTTTTTAAGAACCGGATTGCTTCGGGGGCTAGACCCCCAAATGTGTCAAAAGCAAATGGCACAAAGACGTGTTGGTTCTCCAGACAGGCAGCTTCATGTTTGGCAACTTTCTGGGATTCCGCTCTCAAGGCTGCTTGCCCTGCCACAAACCCCGAATCTCGAAGTCCCATCAACGGAGACACCCATGTGAGATCAACGCACGCATGTTTGCCTTGTGCCCACCCGAACACAAGGACATCTGCTGGCCTTAGGGTAGACCGCCTTTCCAGAGGGTCCGTCAAAAAGTTAACTGGGGCTTCTTTCCTAGCCGAAATCCCTGCCGTGCGTAAGACGTCCCATAAAACATCCTGTTGGGTCTGCTGACCTGGAGAAGTACAGATGATTAGAAAGCCAAAATATGCTAACAGTTTGATCCTTTGAATAAACAGTCTTTACAACTTACTTCTCCCAAAAGACTGCTGACTCTAACAACTGTTCTATCCAAACAACTGCTTAACAACTGCTGATACAAAGGACTGCTGAATAAACAACTGATGAAGAACAACTGCTGACCAAAGGTCTGATGAAGAACAACTACTGATTCAAGTACTGAAGACCAAAGCACTGCTGGAACCAACAGCACTTAGGCTCCAGCAGTGGATACAAGACCATCAGAGTTTTCCTACAACAGCTGTTTACTATCAGTGCTTTCAATGTAACAGTAGTTTGTATTAGGCAGATGTTTATGTTTGTTATTCTGTTAGAGGTCACTGTCTTAGGTGACGTCAGCTTAGGTCATCAGTGTTTTGAGTCTGTCTATAAATAGAACAGTGCCTGTACTGTTCTATTGCATCACACACACAAACATTCTCTCAGACAAACACTGTGTGATCAGGCTGAGGGGGAGTAATTGTACGATTGTAATCTTTTAGATAAATGAAAGCATTCGATCTGAAAACATTTACTCTCTTGTTTTGATTAACAGTTTATTATTCCGCTGCAACTTCATTCTATTTTCGTTTCACTATTATCATATTTAGTTAAACAATCAAAACAATCAAACTCAGATCCTAACAATTGGTATCAGAGCTTGGTCAATTAAATTCGATCTAACAAATCAATTTAATAATCAGCTCACAATTATTGATATCGTTTGTCTGTTGGATTGAAAACAGAGTAATAGTTTAATTTCGTTTCAACCGTTTTTAAACAGACTTTGTTTTTTGAAAAATCAGAGAATGGCTTCAATCAATCACGATCCACATAACACTGGCACGAACAACAAGCCACCGACGCTTGTCAGATCTGAATACAATATCTGGCAACGTCGGATGAGCCATGTTCTAGCTCAACAAAACACTGGGTGTTGGAAGTCGGTTATCTTCGGACCACATGTTCCGACTGTGCCGACTACTGAAGATCCCAAGGTGTTTGAGCCAAAGAAACTTGAAAACTACTCCAACCAGGATTTTCAGAAAATTGAGCTAGATGCTAAGGCCTTCAGTATTGTGGCCATGGCTCTACCCAATGATATATATGCTGGGTTGTTACACTGTAACAGTGCAAAGGAGTTGTGGGATGCACTGAAAGAACAGTTTGGTGGGACTGAGGAGGTTATTGAAAACAATCGTGAAATACTTAACCAACAATATGAAACATTCAGTCATGTCAAAGGAGAGTCATTAACTCAACAGTTTGAGAGGTTTAATTGCTTAATTAGTGAACTAAAATTGGTTGGTCTTACTTACCCTCATTCAACCTTGAATCATAGGTTTTTAAGATCATTACCAGACAAATGGGACACTATTGCTATTGTGATGAGAAACTCAATTGGATTTAAAGACCTATCACTGACCTAGCTTCATGGTAAGCTCTTGACCTATGAGAGAGAGCTTAACCAGAAAAAGAAGCTCCAGGACTCTGGAAAAGTGTCTGATGACTATGTATTTGGGAATACAGCACTTTTGGGTCATGATGAGGTGCCTGGAAACACAAAGGATCAGAGTTATGATCATTTTACTGACAATATATCCTTTGAGTATGATGACCTGAAATACTTTGACCCTGATGATTTGGAAGAGATGGACATTATGCACCAATTGGCCCTTCTCAGTGTAAGAACTAATAATTTTTACAAGAAAACTGGGAGAAGGTTTCCAGGGTTAACTGGCAGATCTAAGGTTGGGTTGGATAAATCAAAGATAAAGTGTTACAAATGTCATAGACTTGGTCATTTTGCTAGGGAATGTAGGGGTCAACATGGTACACCTATGATAACCTATCCAAATCAAAGACCACAGACCAACACTTATCAGAATTCCTATAATGCCCCTGGACCAAATGTGCAAAACACTGCTCATTTTGCACAGTCCTCAAACACTGTTCCTGTCCAGTATGTCCAAACCACTGTTCCTCAGATCCACTATGTGCAAACACCTGTTGCTCAAGCACCTGTGCAAACGACTGTTGCTTCATCCTCTGCCCCTGCAGAGACCAGTCAACAGAGCTTCTTTACACAAGGCTTTGTTGATTGGAGCAGTCTACCGGATGAGCTAACAGATGAAAATTTTGCACTAGTTGCCAAAACTGAAAATGAACCAGAAAATTTTTGTTTCATGGCCATGGTGGATGAGATTGAATCTGAGGAGGTGGTAACTGAATCTGATGTTGTGACTGATGATGTTGTTAGTGAAGATGTTACAGGTGAAAAACCTGAAGAAAAGGTTGTGAATCTCTCAGATCCCTGGGGTGCATCTGATGACTGTGAGTGCAAGTGTGATTGTGCATTGATGGCTGCTGCTAAGGTATCTCCTCAAATTCTTAAAGAGTTGTGTTCTGACAAATGTGTAATAGCATTTGCTAACATCAAAGAGGTGAATGAAAACCTTAGAAAGAAAATTTTGGATGATGAAGTTAAATTTGAAAAACTTACAAAAGATTTAAAAACAAGTTTAACTGCAAAAGAGTCTGAAATAAGCAGCTTAAAACATGAAGCAACCATAACCAAAGACCAGCTCCAAACTATGATAGCAAAATATCAAAGTTGTAAAAGTGAGCTTGAGTCCACCCAAGTTGAATGTGAGAAATGGGTGAAATCATGTAGAGGTTTTGAAATGTTACTCAACAAACAAACTAAAAGTCATGTGAAGTTTGGCTTTGGTTTTGAAACCACTGCTCCAGCTTTTGAAAACACTGACAAAAAGAGTCAAAAGTCTGTTGAGTTAGTACCAACAAACCTGCAGGGTCAAGAGATTAAAATCACTGAACCAAATGGTAAGAAAATTGTTCTTGAAAAACCAGAAGGTTCCTCATCTTTTACTGAACTTGAAAAGTATGAATTTAAACCTACTTGGTCTGATGAGTGTGATACTCTTGAGAATTTTAAACCTGTTGATTTCAAAACACCTGAGGGAAAGACAGCTCCTCAAGCAAAAGTCATTCCCCTGGCAAAAGTCATTCCCCTGAAAAATCTTCCAGCAGATGCTCAAACATCTGCTGAAAAGAAGGCTGAAAAGGGGAAGAAGAAAGAAAAGACTGTCAACTTGTTCTGTGATTTCTGTGAAAAGAAGAATCATGTCACTAAAAACTGTTTTCTTCTAAAAGCATATGACATTAACAAAGGAACAAGTGAATGTGATTCCAAAGCCACATGCTCAATATGTGGGAAAAAGAATCACAAGACCAAAGAGTGCTTGTATCTCAAAAATTTTGATGTAAAAATACAAGAATACAAAGCTAAAACTCTTGCAAACCCTGTGGTTAGTACTTCAAAAGGAAAGCCCAAACAGACCTTCACCCCTGTCCAAACACCTGTTACAAAAAGGCTTGAAACATCTGCTTCTAGAGATGTCCAAGTAACAGATGCTCCACCCACAAGCAAATACCCAAGAGGTTATGGTCAACCTCCATGTCACAGTCTGCCACATGTTTATGAGGAGCCAAAAAGACCCTCTAAACCAAGAGTGAACAGAAATCCATATGGGTATTATCATCTGTCAGGAAGTGATCAAACAACTGCTGCACCAAGTGTTGACATTCAAGCACTGGAAAATGGTCAGCAGCAGTTGTTGAACTTAATTCAGAAATTGGTCCAAACCACTGATCACCTTCCAAAGCTTGAGTCTGAAAGGTCTGAGGACCCATCCAAAGCCAAACTGGCTTTGGACACTCACCAAAACTAATCATTTACTGATGTGCAGGGAGCTTCTGCTTGTTTAGATAGTCTTTGGTATGTAGATAGTGGAGGCTCCAGGCACATGACAGGATGTAGAGCCCTTCTTCTGGACTTCTTGGCTCATGGAGGGGGTGATATATCCTTTGGTAATGATTCAAAAGGTAAGGTGTTGGGTTCAGGGACTGTACAAGCTGGAAAACTCAAGTTTGAAAATGCCAATCTTATTGATAATCTCAAGTTTAATCTTCTGAGTGTTTCACAAATGAGTGACAAAGGTTATGGCTCATTTTTCACAAAGAAAACTTGTAAGATTATTGGGCCAGAAGTGGTGAAAAAGATTGATACCATTATTGCTGAGAGCAAAGCACAACTTGTTGCTCATAGAAGTGGCAATGTGTATGTTGTTGATATGTTAAAGGACAATCCTATGGCAAATGTCTGTCTATTTTCTGCTGCCTCCACTAAGGAGACAGAATTGTGGCATAGGAGATTGGGTCACACCAACCTTAATACTATCAACACACTCTCCAAACAAAGCCTTGTCAGAGGTTTACCATCAAAAGAATTTAAATGTGATGAGCATTGTGTTTCTTGCTTAAAAGGGAAACAACATAAAAGCTCTTACAAATCCATTGATGAGTCCAAAACTAGTCAGTGTCTACAATTGTTGCACATGGACTTGTTTGGCCCTGTTAAAATCATGAGTCTAAGAAGAAAGAGATTTTGTCTTGTCATAGTTGATGATTTTTCTAGGTTTACATGGACTTACTTTTTACATTCTAAGGATGAGACTGCAGGTATATTGAAGGACTTTGTTACCAAAGTTGAAAAACAATATGACTTGCCAGTAAAAGTCTTCAGGAGTGACAATGGAACAGAGTTTAAAAATAAGGAGTTGGATGACTTCTGTGTGTCAAAAGGGATTGTGAGGCAGTTCAGCATCCCAAGAACACCAGAACAAAATGGGGTGGTTGAGAGGAAAAATAGAACTCTTATAGAAGCTGCAAGAACCATGCTAGCAGATTCTGGTTTGCCTCTGTCCTTTTGGGCAGAAGCTGTAAACACTGCTTGCTATGTTCAAAACAGAGTTTTGATCAACCCCAGACATCAAAAAACTGCTTATGAAATTTTTTTCAAAATCAAACCATTAATTTCATTCTTCAAAATCTTTGGCTGCCCATGTTTCATTTTAAATCTCAAAGATTCCATTTCAAAATTTGCAGCCAAAGTAGACTGTGGTTATTTTCTGGGATATTCTTCTACTGCTAAGGCCTATAAAGTGTTTAACACAAGGACTAAGACAATAGAAGAAACTCTGAATGTAAAGTTCAGTGAACTTTCATCTCTAAAAATCCCTGCAAACCCTGCTGAACTATTTGATTTAGATAAATTCAAATTTGAAGATATCACTGTTAAAGCTAACAATGCAGGTATTCCACAGTCTCCACAACAAGATTACAGATCAGATGTTGTGATCCCTAGTCACTACAAAATCTATTCTGCCTCAGAGGAAGCAGCTGTTCAAAACAATTGTCAAAACTCTGCCACAGCTGTGTCAACCACTGTTGGCCAGTCTTATCCTCAAACCACTGCTTCACCCCTCACAATCACTGACCTATCATCTGTTGACAAAAGTCAATCATCTGTTGACAAAAGTCAGTCAAGTTTCACACCACTTGGACCCATTCCTCCATTACCATTCCAAACATCTGATGGCACTACAGAAGTACCAACAGATGCTACACCAACAGAGTCACCAAACCTCTGTCCATCACCTCAAAATGCCATTGTTCCATATCAGGGAGATCTTATTTACTTAAGAGCTCATCCACCAGACCAGATCATTGGCAACATCAGAGAGGGTGTGCTCACAAGAAACCAATCCTCCAATATCTGTCTTTTTGCAGGTTTCTTATCCCTCACACAACCTGTCAAGTACCAAGAGGCACTGAAAGACAACAGTTGGGTAGAAGCCATGCAAGAAGAACTCCTTCAATTTAAAAGACAACAAGTATGGGAGCTTGTACCACTTCCTAAGGATGTTTGTCCTATAGGAACAAAGTGGGTCTTCAAAAACAAGACTGATGAAAGGGGTATTGTTGTCAAGAATAAAGCCAGGCTTGTGGTTCAAGGCTTAAGACAAGAAGAAGGAATAGATTATGATGAGACTTTTGCTCCTGTAGCAAGACTAGAAGCCATCAGACTCTTCTTAGCCTTTGCTGTCAACCACAACATAAAGGTGTATCAGATGGACATCAAATGTGCTTTCCTTTATGGCAAAATTCAGGAGGAGGTCTATGTATGTCAGCCACCTGGTTTTGAAGACACATTCCATCCTGACTATGTCTACAAGCTCAACAAAGCTTTGTATGGACTCAAACAAGCACCAAGGGCCTGGTTTGAAACTCTTTCCACATTTCTCTTATCCATTGGCTTCACAAGAGGTAAAATAGACAAAACTTTATTTCTTAAATGGAAAGGGAAACACTTAATGATTGTTCAAATATATGTGGATGACATCATTTTTGGATCCACATGTAACCAAATGTGTGAAGAGTTCAGAAAACTCATGACAGTAGAGTTTGAGATGAGTGCCATGGGTGAGCTTCAGTGTTTCCTTGGTCTACAAGTGAAACAACTGCAAAATGGCACATTCATTCACCAAAACAAATATGTAAAGAATTTATTAACCACATTTGAGATGAATGATTGTAAGCCATGTAGTACACCCATGAGTACAATCAAGCTGCTCACTATTGATGACAAGGATGAACTGGTTGATCAAACACATTATAGATGCATGATTAGGTCTTTACTGTACTTAACTGCATCTAGGCCAGACATTATGTTTGCTACCTGTGTTTGTGCCAGATCCCAGGCTTCACCCAGAAAGTCAAACCTTATTGCTGTGAAAAGGATATTCAGATACCTCAAAGGTGCTCCCACACTTGGTATCTGGTATCCTGCTAATGGAAACATTGAGCTTTCAGGTTATTCAGATAGTGACTTTGCTGGCTGTCACACCACAAGAAAATCCACATCAGGAGGGTGCCAATTTCTAGGGAATGCCTTAGTTTCATGGCAAAGCAAAAAGCAGGCAGCTGTTTCAACCTCAACAGTTGAAGCTGAATACATTGCTGCTGCAAGCTGTACAGCCTAACTCATGTGGCTTCAAAATCAACTACTGGATTTTGGGATAACTGCACTTCAGACTCCACTCATGTTGGACAGTCAAGCTGCTGAAAATATCATCAAGAATCCAGTCTCTCATTCCACTACCAAACACATTGACATAAGACATCATTTTGTCAGAGACAGCTATGAAAAAGGTTTGATTTCTCTGCACCATGTTCCAACAAAGGATCAGTTGGCAGATGTGTTAACAAAAGCTTTAGACACATCTACCTTTACAAATCTGATTTCCAGAATTGGTATGTTAAACATGGATTAAACAAATAAATTTTCAATAAATCATAATAAAATGTTTCAGAAAATCAAAAAAAAAATTTCAAATAGCTGTTTGGTTGAAAAATCTGTTTATAACATCTGATCAGATAAAACAACCACTGTTTCATTCATATCCACTGTTGATTGAAAAATCTGTTTCAAAACATCTGATCAGATAAAACAACCACTGTTTCATTCATATCCACTGTTGGTTGAAAAATCTGTTTCAAAACATCTGATCAGATAAAACAACTGTTTCCTTATATATTTATACTATATCTATACAAAAAAAAAACGGTTGGTTCCATCAGCTGTTTGTATCAGTTGTTTGCCAAAAACAGCTGTTCTCCACCAGATGTTTCATCCATCAGATGATTGCCACGTCTGCTCATATAAGCAGAGGTTTGGCCACATCAGCGGTTTCATTGAGCCTATAAAAACCCTGTTTTACCACAACAGACGTTACACTGTCTCATTGTATTCAAAATACTGAAAACCGCCTTCTTCATTCTCAAACCCTCCATCAAATTTCAATCATCTTCACCTTCGAAATCCATTATAATGGATCTTCAAGCTAAAGCCACCCACAATTGTCTCCCCTATCTGATTAAAACAGATGACAACGTTTCATTCCATTCCACCATCGACATTTTTCTAAACTCCAAATACTTACCCATCTTAACCGCTAACGCCCCCATTTATCTCGATACTCTTCAAGAATTCTGGTTAAATGCTGAGTTTCTACTCCAAGACAAAAAGCCTACTTCCATTATTTTCAAAATTGGAGAAACCAGTATCGTAATTACCCCTGAAACCATATCCACAACCTTCACACTGAATGACCTGGCAGGTAAGGACTCTTTTACTAAAACAGAGCTTCATACTGAGTTCCAAGAAAGAGGGTATGAGGGTCAGATGACTGGATCAACTCTTTTCAAAAAGTTTTTCCCTCCAGTCATGAAATTTTTCTTCCATACTCTTCTTCTATGTATCTCTGCTAAGTCCACATCCTTTAATGAAATTCCATTAAGGATGCAATATCTGGGTTATGCCATGTTGTCAAACTCTGACTTCAATCTTTCCTAGGGATTGTTCATGGACTTAGTATCAAATGTGAAAGCAGTCAAGTCTGGGTCTAACAATGCTTTTCTTATTTACCCAAGAATTCTTAGTGTAATCTTACAAAAAGTCTTACCAGAAAAAGTTTTCAAAAAGGGTGAGGCAATGCAAATGAAAAGCTTAACTGATGAAACATTCACTAGAATGCTGGGTGGAAGCACCCAAGAAAAAGTGTCTAAAGTGTCAAAAGTTTCTAAAACACAAACAAAGAGGACAAAGACAACAACTGTTGTCAAAACCTCTGTTGTTGAGCCCACTGCTCCTAGTGATCATGGCATTACATCCAGTGCTGTGAAACCCACACCAGCCACTTACAAAAAGAAACATCCATCCACAAAAACCACCACTCAAACACAAATGAGGCTTCTGGATGTTGAGGTACCAGAAGAAACCTCTGTTGCACCACAAAAGCAACCTGAAACCACTGTTGTTACTTCCTCACAACAGCTGGATATACCTCCACCTGACCAAACTCCTCATGAATCCTCCCAAAAGGATCATGTTGTAAGCCAAGGGGACACACATCATGATACATTTGAGTCACTTGGCCAAATGTTCACAAGCCCCTCTCCCAGGGCTAATTCTCTTGTTACTCCTCCACCCTCACCATCACATCATGTCCCACAAACCATGCAACCTCTGTTTGAGGCAATTGACAAATCTCAGGAAGATCCCAATTCCTCTCTTCCACCTGTCACTGAGAGTATACTCCCACAAGTGACTGGTCCTGAGAATATTCAATCTGCTATCCAACAAACAGAAGAGGAGGTTACACCACCTGAGTTTAATGCAACTCTAGGTGAGTTTTCAAGTGGAGCAACCACTACTGATGTAGAGACCACTGTCTCACATCAGGACAGTGATTACATTGCTAAGTCTCCCTTGAAGGCAACAACTGTTGAAGCCACTATAGTGTCTCCAAAAACAGTTGGAAGTCCCCAGTACCAAGAAAAAGGGGCATCTGATTCACCTATTAGGACTGAATCAGGTAGAACTACCACTGGTAGGGACTCAGATGATCCTATTAACTTAGGAGATGGGTCAAAATACCAAGAATTGACGGACAGAGTTTCTGTAATTGAAACCTCTGTAGCTGACATCAAATCTGATGTCAAGCTTATACTGGCCTCCATTGCAGACCTTTCCAAGAGTCAACCATCAACTGCTGATATAGCCAGTGAGCTATGGAAATCCGTTTCCCCCATCATCATAGCTCACAGAAAACTGGCTGATCAGACACATGAGACTTATATGGCTGAGATCAGAAATATGGTAGATGCAAGGTACAAAGATACCCATGCTGATATTAAAGCCATCAAGGACCACCTGCTGAAGACTACTGGCTCTGCCCCTACCACCATCCTCAGGGATGAAAATGATGATGCTTTCACGGCTGATGATGCCAAAAAGGGGGAGAGTGGCAGAGATAGGCTACCAAAGCTAGATCCCTTTGGTTGTCCTCCTTCTCAAAAAGGCCAAGCCAAGTCTGCCAACAAACCAGAGTCTACTAAAACAGCTCCTCCACAACAACAACAACAAGCAACACCAACAGCACCACAACAAACCACTGACAAGAACAAAGCAGTTGATGACTCTGCAAACATAGAAGCTGAAAAGGCTGCTCAAGAAAAACAGAAAAGAGCTGACACCTTGGAAGTTAAAGCAGAGTCATTAGTAGAACTCAAGAAGAAACAACAACAGGAAACTGAAGATGTGGGATCCTCTAAAAGGATGAAAAGGCCTGCTAAGCATGTCAGAAAACCACCATCCAAGTTAAACACCTCTGTTGACAAAACCACTGCTACTGAAACCACTGCCACCCAAAACACTGCTTCCCAAACCACTGTACCCAAACCAACATACACACCTGAACAAACAACCACCAAACCTACATCACCAGCCAAATCCCCAACATCTGCTGGTTCTACTAAAAGGCCAACAGATGTTAATCCAACCACTGCTACCAAATCACCATCCCCTAAAATCATGTACACAAGGAAGAGAAAATCAACCTTTGTTGTACATGATGAAAACATACACACATCACCAAACACCACCTCAACTGCACAATCCACTCCTCCTATCACAGCTATACCAATCACATCATTCTCACCACACACATCCAAACTCAGATCCCATAGACCACCACCAACCATTAAACCATTGGTTGTTCAGTATCCCCTTGAACTTGATCTACTCAAGGGGGAATTACAATCCTTCTACAATACTGAACAGCCATCAGACAGATCCTTCCCATCTCTCCCAAACTTCCCTGTTCCCGTCAACATTGATACTTATCTGAAATACAAGGGTGAACAGGTGGATGCCATCATTAGGGAGAAATGCAAAGGGAAGGATGACAGGACTGCTCAGGGCATCCATTCAGCAGAGCTTAGCAAACTCAGAAGGATTGAAGACTTTGCTAAGACCCTGAGCAACTCCATGTCCTCCATGCCTCTCAGCGGTGACTTGGAAAAGGAGGTAAGGGAATCTCTTCTGGAACAAATTATGGCAACCAAGCCTTACAAAGCAACCAAGAAGCAGTTCAATGGTTGGACCACAGATGCCTTGAGAGAAGAACTTCTCAGAATTGAAGAAATGACCAAAGACCCCAAAGCTAAAGTTTCTACTCCTAATTTTGGCAAAGGCAGAGACCCAGTCAGAGCCTTAAAGTTTAAAAGGATGAGGCAAGAGATTGTAGCTGCCAACTATGGGGAAATGAGGTCAGTCTCTAGATGGTCTGAGCTAAGGTTGGTTGAGACATACAAAAGTCTGGAAGAAAACAGAAAGAAGGATCCCAGCCTACCAAGAAAACCAGTTTACACTGATGAGCCAATGATGAAGAGACCCCAACAGACCTTTACCTTGGACAGCTTACTTGACACCTCTGATCTAACAACTGCTGCAAGAAGACAGTTCAAGAAACAGAAGGAAATGTCAGAGGAAGATCAGAGGAAGTTTGCTGATACATTCATCAAGGAAGGGCTCTTCAATCAAGTACACTTTTTCTCTAACCCTACAACAGAGAAACTCAGAGAACTCATTGGAAGACCTCCATCACCCAACTCATCCAGAATAAAAATTCAGCTCAGCAAATCCACTGACTCAAAAATTCTAAAATGGAAAGTCAACAAAGACAACCATGAATTGACATTGCTCAGGTCAGATGGAAGGGTTCAGAAGATCAGCATGGATGATGCTTACAGCCTATGTGCAGAAGATCACCAAACATTGCTGAATCTGGACCTAGAAAGAGATGAAGAAGACTTGTTTGCTCTGAACTTTGAATTACAATTCAAAGGTCAAATCAGAGAAAGTCTGATGAGGAATAAAGATCAATAAATAAAGCTGAGTTTTGGCATCATCTGTTCTATGGGGAGATTGTTGGGTCTGCTGACCTGGAGAAGAACAGATGATTAGAAAGCCAAAATATGCTAACAGTTTGATCCTTTGAATAAACAGTCTTTACAACTTACTTCTCCCAAAAGACTGCTGACTCTAACAACTGTTCTATCCAAACAACTGCTTAACAACTGCTGATACAAAGGACTGCTGAATAAACAACTGATGAAGAACAACTGCTGACCAAAGGTCTGATGAAGAACAACTGCTGATTCAAGTACTGAAGACCAAAGCACTGCTGGAACCAACAGCACTTAGGCTCCAGCAGTGGATACAAGACCATCAGAGTTTTCCTACAACAGTTGTTTACTATCAGTGCTTTCAATGTAACAGTAGTTTGTATTAGGCAGATGTTTATGTTTGTTATTCTGTTAGAGGTCACTGTCTTAGGTGACGTCAGCTTAGGTCATCAGTGTTTTGAGTCTGTCTATAAATAGAACAGTGCATGTACTGTTCTATTGCATCACACACACAAACATTCTCTCAGACAAACACTGTGTGATCAGGCTGAGGGGGAGTAATTGTACGATTGTAATCTTTTAGATAAATGAAAGCATTCGATCTGAAAACATTTACTCTCTTGTTTTGATTAACAGTTTATTATTCCGCTGCAACTTCATTCTATTTTCGTTTCACTATTATCATATTTAGTTAAACAATCAAAACAATCAAACTCAGATCCTAACACATCCCTGACCAGATCATGTCTGTATTTAAATCCGGCAACTCCTTACTGTAACATCGCATATTTTTACCCAAATTTTAATTAATAAAAGCGCCACTTTACCTAGTATATTTTCTTTTGACAATTTTCTTACATGAATTCAAAAACAATATATGTTTTAACCATCTTTTACTAATAATTGTTTAATAAAATCTTCGGATCTCTACGTTTTAGTATGTTTTAAAAATTATTCGTAACATTTTTTAACCTTGTGTAATCATAATATATATATAAAATAATATAGTATATATATGATAAATGCTTAAAAAAATAAATGTTTGAACCGGGACTCGAACCCGCGTCCAAACCAACACACACATATACATAAACCACTAAGCCAACTTGCCTTTCGTGATAATATTCTGAAGTAAATAGGTGTAACCATTTTCCCCTGATTATCTTATTCCCCAAGTTAAAGACCCAAAGTCAACTGGTATACAATCATCAATCTACGCGTTTCTGAGCTGTTTTTGGAAACGATCTCAATTGTTTAAAGACCGACATCACCATTCCAGTTAATTACCTCCATCAATTTCGTTCAATCATACCTTAATTGAGCATATTATATGCGTTTTATTAACCTTCCAAAAAGAACGAGTCAACCACCTTCATTTCAGAGTTATTATCATTAATTCGAGCCCTATATATATTCACATCATCTCTGCGACCAAAACCCACCAAAAAATCATGCTCTTTCATGTCCTAAAACTCTGCAAATCGTGGCTTTTGTGTTCGGCTCTTTAAGCTCGTTTATACACCTCGATGGTACCTTATAATCCAATTAGTTTTTGATTTGGGGTCGATTTTTATTACAGATTAAAAGCCCTATGTTTTCTTATGTTAACTGCAACGATTGCTGGGCCAATTGGATCGAATTAGGATTAGGGTTCATAAGCATTAGATTTAGGGATTTTTAAATTAATAATTGGTTCGCTAAAGGTATCAAACAATCACCCAGACCAACTGGTCTGGGCATTGCTTAAACATATAACAGACCCAGGTTCGATGTCTGTCCCCTGCGTCTACTTGTTTTAAATTTTGTTTTGTTTATTCAGGTTATGTTTTAAAACAGTATTTGATCAATTGAAATAAATAAACCACCACCCAGACCAGGCGACCAGCTGGTCTGGGCACGATACAAGCACACAATAGGTACCGGGTTCAAAACCCCCTCGAGACCGTTTTTTTTTTCTTTCCAGTTTTTGTTTATTTAATAAAATAATTATTACAAATCTATTATAATTATTAAAAATAGTAAATTTGTCTAAAATTTTTATAAAAATTATCATGGCTTTAGAAAAATTCTAAAGTTTATGTTTATAATTTTATTTTCTGAAAAATATTTATTTATTAATTTTAATGTATTTAGTTTGGTTAAACCATAATTAATTCATAGATAATTCATTTTTAATTATTTTAATACCAAAATTTTTGTGGAGATATTCGTAACCATATAAAGAGTTTTGGTAATTTTATTTTCTGTGAACATATTATTTTTACCCATTTTTATATTTTATTTATATTTAATTGATTAAATTCAATTAAATTCTGTTTTAAATAAAAATGATATGGAAAATAATTTATAAAATTATTTCCCACTTGTAACACATATAAACTACTGTTCAAACATAAAAATAATGTTTTTGCACTTTATTTGTATTTATTTCTTAATTATTTCATTATTAATAGTAATAAATCAATTTAAAATACTAGAATATTAAAATTTTGAATTTAAAAATTCTGAAATATTTTTATCTCAGAATAAACTTTACTTGAAATTTATTTCCACTCTTAATCCATATTTATTAAAAACAATTAGGGTTTAATTCAAAAATCCTAAAAACCCTAAATTTAGTCTACGAAACCCTAAGTGCCTAATCCTTAGATAACTTAGACTCTAAGTTCAATTCCTTACAAATTATTATTTATTCATTTAGGTTAATCCTTTGGGATATTCCAATCCAAACTTTGTGGTTCGACATATTTCAAGATATTACACAAACGGTGAGTTTACATAGCCCATTTTCACTATTTTAGGGTGAAACATGTTATATTTTCAATTGCAATTCAACATAAGTGTCTATGTGTTATTCTATGTTGCATTATGTCTTAAACATTACTGTGGTAAGCACAATTAGACTAGCATAATCATTAACTCCGTACAAGCCAACAATACACAATGATAGATCTATTGGACTGACAACCCCACCCGGATACGTTACCTCCAATATGGGTAGCGTGGGTGATTGTTATCGCAACAAAAACGAGTGAACTATATGCGTATGGGATGGACCACAATATTCTAGTCACAAGGTTTGATTATGCACACGATTTACCGGGTGGTATTGTTTTCACATATGGACTAGACTTGCAATGACACTTGAATTGTACATGTTTTATTCATATTCAAACCTATGTAATTTTCACCAACTTTTGTTGACCCAAAATATTTTCAAACTTAACTTGTTTTAGGTTATAGCTTTGCTTGAAGAATAGAGTTAATGCTTGAAGATTTGTATTTAGTATTTCTCAGTTGATGTACAAATTCTTTTAGAACAATGTATGTAATTTAATTAATTAATTATTGAAACTTATTATTTACCATGAGCTATTGAACAATCATCAATACGTAACATCCTGATGTTTCCACCATCGGTTGAGGTGTTACAGATTGGTATATTACTACAAATCACTCGATTACTACATTTAGATGGATTTTCACTTGAATGTGGCAATTTTCTTTGCATTTTTTTTCCATGGCTCGTAATAGAATATTAGCTAATACAAGTTCATATAAACATATAGTTTGGCCTAAACCAGCCAAATATTTATCATAAGGAACTACTTTAACATAAAAACAAAATAAAAGTAGCGGTAAATGAGTACGTAAGCTGCTTAAAATCGTTTTACTAAAACCCAAATTAAGCCGAGTTTAAACGAGCTTGAGCTGTTATTGAGGCAATTTAGAGGGTGTTTGGGATTGCTTATTTAACTCTAAAAGTGTTTGTGGTCAAAAGTGTTTATTGACTTATTACTTTTTAAAAAAATAGTTTCTAAAAAAGTGTTTGGATTGGCTTTTGTAGTGGGAAAAGTCAATAAGTCAATAAATTGTTTTTTTAAAAACTGTTTGGTTTAGCTTATTAGTGTAAATAACCAAAAGCCAAAAGCCAGGATTTCTGACTTTTTGAAAACAAATTTCCCATCCTTATTGAAAAGCCAAAACCAAAAGTGTTTTTGGTTTACACAAACAACTTATTGACATATTGGCTTTTGGAAAAAACCAATAAGCTAATAAGTTCTTTTCTAACTTAATCCCAAACACCCTCTTAATAAATGAGCTCGAACTTTACATATCCCGGGAACGTCCCGAGGTTGACAAATCTAATATGACATATCAATTTTACATATGAAATAGAATGATGCGTTTTACAGTTACATGTAGGAAAGCTTCGGGTAGCACCTAACCTAAAACAATTAACAGTGTATCTCCAATGATAATGCCTAACCATAAACAATGTATAACTCTAATATTAAAACATAACCTAAAACAATGTACAACTCAAATGCTAACACCTGTTTTAAATAGAATTCATATTTACTGGTTTGAACAAAATTAATGACTTGCCTATACATTATTAATGAATAACCTGAACACTTTGTGGTTTTTTTCCTGTATGAACAAAATCCCACAAAAAATAGTCGTTTTTTTCTCCGTTTTTTATATAGCACTATGGTACTCGTTAGAAAGATAATAAAACGTTCGTATATAAAAGATATTAACATTTAAAAATTATGGGAGGAAACATGAGAGAGAAAAATCCAGTTTTTTTTTTCCAAAATCAATTAATGCCACATGGCAGACTTAAGGGGGAGGATGTCCTTTTTAAATGTCATGTAGGATTTATTGCTTTCAATTATATAATAGATAATAAGGGTTTTGGGTCTTTGATCTAAATGAATCAATGGATGAGATTTAAAAGGGTGGATATATACGTTGGATTTTCCAAACGAAAAGGGAGGGCAAAATAGGTATAACCTACAATTGTTGAGTTACACCCCCATTTTTTAATGTTCATAACTTTTTCATACGACATTATTTTAAAAAAAAAAAAACATATCATAAAAACAAGTTTTTTTATCCTCTTTCATTTGAATACCCTATTGCTATACTTTAAAAAAAAATTGCTGGGTTGATAACTTGTGCTTTTATCAGGTATAACTTGCGTTTTTTATCATATATAACTTGCATGTTTTTTATCAGGTATATCTTGCATTTTATCATGTATAACTTGCATTTTAGCATGTATAATTTGCGTTTTATCATTTATAACTTGCGTTTTATCAGGTATAACTTGTGTTTCTAAAACGCAAGTATACCCTCAACAAAACGCAACTTATCAACCCAGCAATTTTTTTTTAAAGTATAGCAATAGGGTATGCAAATGGAAGAGGATAAAAAGCTTGTTTTTATAGTGTAGTTTTGCCGTTTCAAAAATAGAGGAGAAACTTAAAAAAAAGTCAACAATTATGATGATAGATAATAATACCCTTTTGGCTAGTGACATGAATGTTTCTTATTCCTTTTTACACTTTTTAAATTAAGGTTATTGTTACATTAGCCACCCCATAATTTTAATTATCAAATTAGTCTTTTATTGATCAAAAGTCATTTTGTTTTCCAAGAAATGCGCAAGCTAGGAACTAGCAAGGCCAATTGGATGGTGGGTCCCCTTGGTGTGTCACAAAATTTTAAATTGGGCTAAATCTCCATGGGCCTGTAGCATATGTGGGCCTGCTAGGAGTTTATCAACATCTTATCACATAAAACGCCATGCTAGAACAAGCCAATTTGGTGGTGTAATTCAATTGTGGTTATCAAATACATCATTCTCTATTAACCATAACCGCACTTTTAGAGAGATGACATCCATATATTCACGCATCTCTTTAGCCAGTTGGAATCTACTGTAATTCCATCAAAGATGTACAAGTTTATGAGGTCCAAATATGGAAGGCAAAGTAGTTTTAGCTTTTGTCAAAAAATGTCACGTGAGTAAATGAGAAGTGTGAAGATATGATGAGGCTTACACTTGCAACTAGTGAAATCATGGAGAATGCAAGTTGAAGTGTTTTTTTTTTTAACAACAAACACACACCCCCACTACACGGTCGTCTACTCCTAAAATTTACACCACTTATTTTCAATAAGATTTGAATCCTCGTCACTTAGGAGACACACCAATGTAACGCCTTAGTATCACTAGCCTACAAGACTTTTGTAGCTTTTTTTTTTTTTACCTTCTAAATGTTTTCCACGAGGATTGAAGCCCGGACGTCCTCCTATTTAAAGAGTGTTCTCCCTCTATCAATGGGCCAAAGCATCGGTGACAAGTCCTTTAGTAGTTAAGGTGTCTTTTAAAACAACGCGGACAATGTTTCCTCATGATGTGCCCGATTTCTAATGTATTTGATGAGCTAGAGTGTGTATAATGCATTTTTTTTTTGTGGGGCCATGTTGTGGATTTATTAGGAATGTGTTTTCTAAATCATTTGGAAGATTTTAAAAGTATTTCTTGATAGACAGTCGTGTAAAGCAGCATCCCTTGGGACATAAATTACGGGTCTAATGGTGTGGTTGTGTTTATGGATATCATACATTATTGTAAAAAACTTAGACTAATACAAGATCTCTCAACCACAAACAAAATAATATTCATACACAAACAAGAACACCAGAGATAGTGACAAAACCAGCCGACCAAAATATTATTATTATCCAACCCAAAAAACCCAACCGATTACCCTGAGAATTCTTCTAAACAGAAGAACTCTTAAAAGATACAATACTTGATCAAGTGATTAATAATCAGTTGATTTGATAAGAAACAATACAAAATACAACGAAATAATGAATGATCTTACAGACTTTAACAAGACAAGACTAATACAAAACAGGAGTAAGATTCTCCAACTACAGGTTGAAGAGAAACCCTAAACGCCTGAACAATGAAGACGATTGAACAATGTGTAAGAGAGAGACTGAGAGAGCTAAAACCTGCACACAGAAAAGAAACAATCTATATATAGAGACATTAGAATGTTCGAGAGAGAAAACACAAGATCCTTATATCTCAGCCATTAGATCAAACACAATCTCACGGATCACAATCTAACGGTCAACATTGCACCGAGCAATATTTACCATACAAGTGGGCATAAGACCAAACAATATTATCAGCCCAATACCAACACTTAATGAGCCCAACAAGCTTTTATACAAAGTTTAATATTTATCAAACTATCAAAAAAATATATATAACCATGAAATTATAAAGTGTAACAAAATATTTCACCTCATATTTTAACATCCCCTCTTAATTTCATGGTTAAATAAATCTATCAAACCAAGTTTTGAACACAGCTCATTATGTTGAGTCTGTCCCAATCCCTTAGTTAGAATATCTGCTACTTGACTTACAGAATCCACTTTAATAGTTTCTAAAAAAACCTTTAGAAATTTTCTCACGAACAAAATGCAAATCGATTTCAAAATGTTTTGTTCTATCATGAAAAAACGGGTTAGTAGCAATGGATATGGCTGCTTTGCTATCTGAATATAACTTAACAGGTAAATTTACCCGAACATTTAACTCAGTAAGCAGGTTTGTTATCCAAACCAACTCACAAGTTGTCGAGCACATAGCACGATATTCAACCTCAGCTGTAGACCTAGATATCGTGCTTTGTTTCTTACTTTTCCAAGAAATCAAAGATTTCCCAAGAAAAACACAATACCCTGTGACTGACTTTCTTGTTTCAAGACATTTTGCCCAATCTGAATCAGAATAAGCAAAAAGCTCAAAACAATCACTTCTCCTAAACATAATTCCTTTTCCAGGACTTGACTTTAAGTATTTTAACAACCTTAAAGCAACCTGCAAATGCCCCTTAGAGGGCTTATGCATAAACTGACTTAAGTATTGTACTACATAGCTTATGTCAGGCCTTGTCAAAGACAAGTAAATTAACTTTCCTATTAACTTTTGGAATCCAGTTATATTTTCTAACATCTTATTACTTTTTAATATTTTTCATAGATACAATATAACTGGCTTCTATAGGAGTAGACACTGGCTTGCAGCCTAAATACCCAAAATCATTCAATAATTCAAGACAATATATATTTTCTTTGACTGAGACAAATGCCTTCCTCATTATATAATACCTCAATTCCAAGGAAATATTTCAATTTCCCTAAATCTTTTATCAAAAACTTATCACTCAGACATTGTTTTACTTTATTTATTTCCTGTTTATTATTACAAGTCACAACAATGTCATCAACATAGACTAATAAGACAACAAACACATCATTCTCAGACTTAACAAACAATGAGTAGTCACAAATACTTTGTACAAACCCCATATCAATAAGAACTTGAGTCAATTTCTCATTCCATTGCCTAGGAGCTTGTTTAAGACCATAAAGAGACTTAACTAGTTTGCATACTTGATTTTCACCTTTGGTGTAATACCCTTCAGGTGGAACCATGTATACATCCTCAGTCAAAGTGCCATACAAAAAAGCATTATTGACATCTAACTGAAACAAAGGCCAACAGTTTTGAACAGCTAAAGAGATGACTGTTCTAACAGTCACCATTTTCACAACTGGAGAGAAGGTTTCTCCATAATCTATCCCTTCTCTTTGGTTGTATCCTTTAGCTACTAACCTAGCCTTATACCTATCAACTTCTCCAGTTGATTTATACTTAACCTTATACACCCAGTTACACCCAATGGCTTTTCATCCTTTGGGTAAAGTGGTTAGAACCCAAGTGTTATTTCTATGCAAAGCCTCCATTTCAGCATTCATTGCTTCAATCCACTTTGGGTCATTAGAGGCTTCAGAATAACAACTTGGTTCAACAAGTTTTTTTAAACTAGAAACAAAACACTTGTTTTCAAAAGACAGATTAGAGTAATTAACTACTCTTTCAACCCCATACTTAACTTTGCCCTCTACAACATACTCATTAAACCTCTTAGGTAAGACTAAATCCCTATGGGACCTTCTAAGACTAGTAAACCTTTCTCCCTCAAGGCTAATGAAATCATCAGTTAAACTACTATCCTCTGGACAATCAGTCCCCCTAGTCCTATTTATAGGTTGCTGATCAGGCAAAACCTGATCTACCCTCCTGGTATTAGAACCAGGGTCATCTAATTGGTTTCCATGAGTGAGTTCTTGAGTATCAGTAGGGTGCCTTTCATCATTGGGAGGTTTAGTGTTTGACTCATTTTCTAAAAATGTTTTAGGAATATCATATTGATCAAAGAAGTTAATATGATTTATTTCATTTGAAAAATCACTTTTAGTCTCCTTTTTAAAAAGGAAAGATGTTCTCATAGAACTTTACATCCCTTGAGAACATCTTTTGTGTTTTATCAATACTCCATAGTTTATAAGCTTTTTTTTAAAAACAAAGTAGCCAATAAGTACACACTTATCAGCTCTACTAAACAATTTATCAGTTTCACTTAATACAGTTTGAAAACAAAGACACCCAAATTTTTTTAAATGAGTCAATGTTGGGGGGGAACCCATAAACTAACTCATAGGGACTCTTATCAGACAACACAAAAGAGGGAGTCATGTTGATTAGATAGGCAGCAGTTAGCACACAGTCAGACCAAAACCTAAGGGGGACCCCACTCTGAAACAATAAAGACCTAGCTATGTTAAGAAGATGTCTATGCTTTCTCTCCACAACTCCATTATATTATGGAGTATAAGCACAAGAGGTCTGATATAGAATACCTTTTTTATTACAAAAAGACTTCATTTGATGATTTACAAATTCAGTTCCATTAACACTTCTGAAAATTTTCAAAAGTTTTTTAAACTGTGTTTTAACCATCTCATAAAATATCTCAATATTTTCAAACACTTCATTTTTCCCTTTTAACATATAAATCCATACAGACCTAGACCAATCATCAACAATAGTAAGAAAATATTTGTACCCTTCTCTACTTGTAACCTTATAAGGTCCCCATACATCAAGATGTACTAAATCCCCTACTTCTTTAGCCTTATGTTCACTTAAATGGAGTTAACCTAATATCGGTTTTTTTGTACTGTAAGTTAACCAAAATTAACGAACCGAAACTGAACCATTTATACATTTATATCTTTTATACATTCATTACATGTATTTATACCTCCATTTGATGTGCTTCTAAGAAAAATTTTAACCGAAGTTTGGTTTTGGTTATTAACCAAAATTAACTAAATCGAACTAAAACGACAATTTAACCAAATAGACTGAACCAATTAACCGGTTGGTTAATAAGATCGATAAACTGATAATGTCGATATTTGTTTTCGTTGACGCTTATAACTGAACTGAACCTAACCCAACTATGAACCATTAGAGGTGTCTGCGTTCTCTACCACATCGTGCGAGTACGTTGTTATGAATATATGAATTGGTTCGTTTCAGTTTAAATAATTTCGGTTAAGTAAGGGTACAAAAAGAAAATGATAACTGATTTTAAGTTAAATCGGATGTTTTCAATTTTCAATAGATTTTGGTTCAGTTTTGTCTGTTTTTTTGTTTGGCTTCAGTGAACGGTTTAGTTATTGCTCACTCCTAGATATTGTTAATCATGTAGTACATAAAGATTAAAAAAAATCAATACTATACTCAAATTAAAGATAATAAAATGCTCATTATTATGATGTAATTTTTTTATGAAAGTATCAACGCATGGAAAAAATATGAATAATTAAAAATCATGGGGGATAGTTTGCTTAAATAAGGAAAAAAAGTTTAACTATCATTTAAATAAACAAAACTTAAGTAAAGTTTGGGGAATTAAAATGTAACTAAGATAGGGTATTAAAATGTAGATAATGTATGAATGACTATTTTACCCTCATTTCAGAATTATTAATGAAAAATAAGTTCTTAACTTTTGGGTATCTTAAACTACCCCTCTCTCATGCATTATAATATAGTATAGATAACATGGTTTCAAAAGTCGTGTTTTCAAGTCGATCGACTCGAAAGTTGCGAGCATCTAGTCTAAGCGGCGAGTACTCAAACATGAGAAATTATAAATAAATTAATTTTGGAAAATTATATACGTCAAATATCATACATTTATTAATATTTATAACAAAATACATGATTATCAATATAAATAAAAAGGATATGCGCTCAATTACTAATGTCTTTCAAATTTTAATATTCATTTTTTTAAAAATGTTATTCATTCTTAAAAATTACAATATAGGAATTATTGTTTAATTTACTTTAAGTCAAACTCAGACCGAGTTAACTAACTAAATCCAATTCCGATTGAGATTGACTGTTTTTTATCGATTCCGAGTAATTAAACAGAGTTGAAGAAAATTGTCTCGACAACCTACAATGTAACGATTACTCGACGAATACTCAGCCTCAAAAAGACGTTTAAAAATTAAAACCACCGAACGAGAATGATAACAGTATAACTAGACGTGTACAAATCGGGTTTGTTTACAACCGAAACCGGTTTTTTTCAGGTTTTAAAACCGGTTCAGTTAATAAACCGGTTTCACCAACAAATATTAGTATTATATAAAACCGGTTAGGACCAGGTATACAACCGTTTTTTTATAACCGGGTTTTTTTTTATTCGAAGAAAAAAACCGGTTTTTTTGTCAGAGGCAAAAAAACCAGAAAAAAACCCGACTCAGACTGTTGTTTTTTGCTGCTGTTTGCTGCTGCCTGCTGTGCTGTTTTGCTGTTTTAATATATTTTATTTTCATTACAAACAAACTTCAACCATAAGGATTAAGAAACTTAAAACCTCCATAACCATTTCATTAAGTATTAAAACATCCAACTTAAACAATAAACCATCCAACTTAAAGTCTTAAACATTAAAAGTAAAACATTAACTACTAAAAACTTAAACAACTTAAAGTCTTAAACATAAGCAAGCGTCTCTTGAATACATCAAACGTCTCTTGAAAAACATCTTTAATCTTCGCCCGAACCCAAGTTGTTTCGAAGGTATTCATTAAGTTCGGCTTCTTCGTCGGTCATTGGTTCAATCAAGGCCATATTCACCTCTTCCTCGTACAATTCGGCTTCGTACTCCAATTCTCCCTCAAGTGAGCGCTTATCTTGTACTCTTTCAGCCGCATCCAAGTAATCCTTTAAGCAAATAGACATCTCAACCGCCTTAGGAGTTAGCCTCATTCTCCTTATCGGTATGACCCTGCCACTAGTAGAAAAAGCGGATTCCGAAGCTACCGTAGAAGCTTGGACACTTAGTAAATCTTGGGCCATGGCGGCTAGAATTGAAAATTGTTCTTCCTTTTCTTTCCACCAAGCCAAAAAATTAAAGTTTTTAAATTGTTGTGGAGTGGTGTGTTGTAAAAAGTTTGAACCACTATATCGCCCAAGTTCGCTACTTGGTGTGTTAGTAGCTTCATCTTGTTCATTTGTATTCCATAAATGACTATAAAAAGCAAAATCAGAATCATTTGAATTCTCGTCCAAAGTGTTTCTCAAAGAATCATGAATTTGTGAGCTGTAACACCCCAACCGATGGCGGAATCATCGAGGTGTCACGTAGTGACGATTGTTCAAAAGCTCATGGTACTAAAATGTAAATATTTTATTATTGAATATTGTTTTACAACACGTGAAAATAAACACACGATAACAAAATAGAGATAGTTGATTGATTTAATCTAAGTCCAAAGTTCTATGTGAAGCGTCAAGCAGCTTATCCTGAAACATGCACGAAAATAAATTTTGTCAACATATGATGTTGGTGAGTATTACCTAGCTTTGTACATATAGTATAAGTTTGAAAAGCGGTACAATTCATGTGTCTAGCATCACCAAGGCATTATGTAAACACATAAGTAACCAAACAAGACAAGATCAAATGTAAAGTTGGTAAGGTAAAATTGATAATGAGCACCCTAACACGTGTCAAGTCTAAAAGAGCACCATAACATAAGTTATGTCTAAATGAGCACCGTAACATAAGTTACGTCTATATGTAAAAAGCACCATAACATAAATTATGTCTAGATGTATGATTTTGTACGTAAGCTACATTCATGTTCAAACATAAAGCACAAGGATGAACAAGACACGTATATGAATTGTAAATGAAGAAAAATGTATGTGTAAATGAATGTGCAAGTTTTGTATACTTGTGCATGAATCACCCCAAAAGTGTAAAACCGAAAAAGGGGATAAGTAATACTCACAGTTCGCGTAATAACTTGAAACTCTACCGCACAACGTGATGTGAATTAGGATTATCCCAAAGGATTAATCTAATGAAATATATAATTTGTAAGGGAATGAACTTAGAGTCTAAGCTATCTAGGATACAAGTAGTTCTAGGGTTTCTAATTTGGGGCTCAAGATTGGACTCTTTGTTGGGCTCAATGTGGGAACAGGCTAACGAGTTTGGGTTTGGTTTAGTAATGTTATTTAGAATTCTAAACTTTCCATAAGTTTTACTAATCTTTAACATTTCCAAAGTTCTTGAAAATTTTATTATTATTATTATTATTATTATTATTATTATTATTATTATTATAAGAAAAGAATTTCTCAATTACAGTTAATAATAGCAAAAAAAAAAATAAGTTCGCAACTTTTATTATTGAATCGAAACTTCGAAATACAAGGATTATAAATGTCAATACAAGAAATAAAAGGGACTAAAGTTGTACGCTCATGATAGTGAAAGGTGACGGATGTCACATGAGCTTGAACCATATTTTGATTGATAAAAAGCATACATGGCAATGGCATTAAGATGAGTACTATTTTTTTTTTTAAACCTTGGCTAAAATATGGGTCTTCTTTACAATTTAAACCCAACTCGTCCGCAATTTTATCAATCATAGAATTAACGCCCCTTATGTTATAGCAAGGGTTTAAGGCGGCGATACAAGTAAAAACCGGTGGTATCTCTCTAAAATATTTTTTAAGTTTTTCTTTCATTTGTATTACCATATTCGAATACGGATGCCCATACACACTCATCTTGCTTAGTTTAGATATCATTAAAAATATTTTGTGAATTGCTAAGGGACTTGTGGGATAATAAACACCGGATAAAGAGGTAGTCGAGGTTTTGAAAATTTGTAGCATATCGGATATACGCTCAATAGTTTCCCAATTTCTTGCATGGTAAGAGTTAACCTTACCACGACTCGACAAGATTTCATGAAAAGCTATTAAAGTTTCATAAGTTTTACTAATCTTTGTTGGGCTCAATGTGGGAACAGGCTAACGAGTTTGGGTTTGGTTTAGTAATGTTATTTAGAATTCTAAACTTTCCATAAGTTTTACTAATCTTTAACATTTCCAAAGTTCTTGAAAATTTTATTATTATTATTATTATTATTATTATTATTATTATTATTATTATTATTATAAGAAAAGAATTTCTCAATTACAGTTAATAATAGCAAAAAAAAAAATAAGTTCGCAACTTTTATTATTGAATCGAAACTTCGAAATACAAGGATTATAAATGTCAATACAAGAAATAAAAGGGACTAAAGTTGTACGCTCATGATAGTGAAAGGTGACGGATGTCACATGAGCTTGAACCATATTTTGATTGATAAAAAGCATACATGGCAATGGCATTAAGATGAGTACTATTTTTTTTTTAAAACCTTGGCTAAAATATGGGTCTTCTTTACAATTTAAACCCAACTCGTCCGCAATTTTATCAATCATAGAATTAACGCCCCTTATGTTATAGCAAGGGTTTAAGGCGGCGATACAAGTAAAAACCGGTGGTATCTCTCTAAAATATTTTTTAAGTTTTTCTTTCATTTGTATTACCATATTCGAATACGGATGCCCATACACACTCATCTTGCTTAGTTTAGATATCATTAAAAATATTTTGTGAATTGCTAAGGGACTTGTGGGATAATAAACACCGGATAAAGAGGTAGTCGAGGTTTTGAAAATTTGTAGCATATCGGATATACGCTCAATAGTTTCCCAATTTCTTGCATGGTAAGAGTTAACCTTACCACGACTCAACAAGATTTCATGAAAAGCTATTAAAGTTTCTTTTTGTGAAATCGCCTTTTTGAACATGTTACAAGAAGAACTCCATCTTGTTGGACAATCCCAATTCGGACCAAAACATGGTTTTTTCGCCTCCGCACAAAACTTTATATTTAGTATGTCTTTGTACGTTGCTAAAAATATCACGTAACATTCTTCTAAAACCCTCTTTTTGTGACTCAACCATTTTTAAACCGTCTTGAACACCTAAATTTATGATGTGTGCAATACATCGACTATGAAAAAATGCACCTTCACAAATGGGTTGATATTTTAAATTTAATTGTGTTATTGCAACGGTATTGTTGGAGGCGTTTTCAAAAGATATAGAAATTTTTTTCCCTCCAATTTAAAGTTTTAATAACGTTGTCAATAACCTTATAAATATTTTCACCCGTGTGAGGATAATTAAAAAGTTGAAACGCAATCGTACGTTTCATCATTTGTCATGAACCGGTTTAAACCCAATGTGCGGTGACACAAATGTAAGAGTCGGGTACACCATGAGGTGTTGACCACACATCGTTAGTAAGATTTACACCGATTTGTAAATTTTCAAAAAAGGAAATTGTTTCACTTTTAGCTTTTATCCACATTTTTAAACAATCCCTTCTAAGAGTTGCACGACTTACATGAGTGTATCGTGGTTGGAGAGTTTTTTGAACAAGGCGAGTATAACGCTGGTTGTCGAAGTGGTTGAAAGGAAGACTTTCTTGAATGACAAAAACATGTCATTTCCTCACGAACCGCATCAATGGGGGTAAGCAAAGATTTCTCCTTCACTTGTCATTGTAGGTTGATCCTTCGAAGTTTGTGATTTCAAAACCTTGTAAAATGGCTTTGTGATGTGCATTTTCAACGAGGTGTTTGCACTTGTAGAACCCTTTACAATATTTGCAACGAGCCTTTTTTTTTCACCCGAAGCCATTTCACACATATCATAGAGTTGCCAAACTTCTCAATTTCGCTTGGTAGGAAAAACCATAACCACCACATCGCTAGTTGAAGCACCAATGTTAGCCGAATCTTGTTGGCTAGAGGTAGCCATTTGAGAGTTTTTTTTAGCTAATACTAAATGGTTTTTTTATGATTTTGGAGAGTATTAAGAGTGTATTAGAGTTGTGTAATCAACCAAAAACATCATGGGGTATTTATAGGAGTCAAGGATGAAAGATTGGGGCAAAAAAAAAACGGTCAGATTTCGACCCAAACGGTCATATGACCGTTGCTGGTGCTGTTCAACGTTAATAAACCGGTTTAACCGGTTTTATTTATAACATTTAAACCGGTTTTTTTGTACAACCGGTTTTTTGTTCAAGTCAGTTTATAACCCGGTTTAAAAAAAACCATTTCTTTCAATTTTAAAACTGGTCTACAACTGGTAGTTCGGGCCGGGTTTAAAACCGGTTATAAAAAAACCGGTTTCGGTTTTATTTTTTGGTTAAAAAAACCGGTTTTTTTACACCTCTAAGTATAACATTTCTTAAATAAACTCCTCTAAAATTTAAATAGTCACAATGTTAAATAATAACTATAAAAAAACTAACACTTTTTAAATGAACTCCTCTAAAATATATAAGGAAGATACTTGGTATGATGCACCTACTAGGAAAAGAAGGAACAACAAGGAACAAGTCGGATCGAAGGAGAAGGGTTTCGTCGTCACAAAATTCTTTGTCTCTAATCTCCCTGAAGGATGTGCGTCGTCAGATGTGTTTGGAGTACTCAAGGGGTTTGGGAATATACAAGGGATCTATATCGCTAGGAAGTATGACAAGCTTGGGAAAAGATTCGGATTCGTCTCGTTTGTTAATGTTAAAGATCCGGTTGGATTAGAGAAGGAGTTGAAGGATGTGTGGATAGGTTCCTATAAACTCTTTATTGTGTTGGCTAGATTTGTGGATGGGGAACGAGTTGAGAGGACGGACGAGAAACGTTGGGTTCCGATGGAGGAGAAGAAGGATGGAGATTCGAAGCAGGGTAACGTTGAAGATCCGGTGGAGGTTGGGACCAAAAAGGAATCATGTCCGGCTGATGGACGGACGTTCCGGGATACTCTGCTGGGCCGTTCTTTTGTGGATGTTTCGGAAGATATTGTTGTAGATGATGGGTTTGTGGGTAATGCTTTGTGGAAGGGATGGGCTCTAGTTGGAACCGTAAGGGATTTTGAGGTTTTCAAGACGTTAAAAGATTGGATGATTGAGATGCGACTTGGGAAAGTGAAGATTCGGTATCTTGGTGTCTTGTCTGTGGTATTGGTATTTGAGGATAAGGAGAACATGATGGAGTTGGTGACGACTAAAGAAGTTTGGAGCAATGTTTTTGATTCATTGGTTCCTTGGGAGGGCCAACAATCGTCGGGGGATCGTATTGCTTGGCTTAACATATACGGTATACCCTTATGTTTATTTGATGTTAGGGTGTTTGATTTAATTGGTTCGAAATTTGGTAGAGTTGTTAAATCTGCCAAGATCGATGATTTGACGGAAGATTATACACATGCTACGGTTGGTGTTTTACTTAATAAGGTACACCGGATTAATCATTCGTGTAATTTGGTTTGGAGGAAGGCATCTTGCAAGGTGTTGGTGGAGGAAGAATATGGGGAATGGGTACCGGATTGTTTTGAGGAGATGGATGAGGATGGTGGGGAAGAACCGGTTAATGAGAAGTGTCAGATGGAGCCTGTTGTGTCTCCTGTGGATGTGGGGGTAGAGAGCATGGGGGGATCTTCTAGTGGGGATGTTGTGCATGGTATGCATGGGGATGATGGAGTGGCTCAAAAGGTGAATGTTGACGTTCATGACAATAGTGACGTAGGTGTTTTGACAGATGTGGATGGCTTGGGGTTTTCTATGTCGGGGGAGGATGTTTTAGCAGGTTCAAAGAAAAAGAAACGTGGGTGCTTTCGAAAGAAATCTAGGTTTGAGAAATCGCCTTCGCCTACGTGGGTGGAGAGACCTAAAAAGCGTGCAAGAGATGGTGATGACCCTTATGACATTGATCGCTTTATTTATAACGTTCAAGAAGGTCAATCTAGGCTTAACGAAAGAGTTGAAGATCTACCGGTTAATGGTGACAATAACACATCTGGTGACGTGGGTTGTGATGGCATTAGAGATGGTACGAGTGATCTACACAGTGAAGTTATGGAAACGATGAAACTGGGAGTTACGTTGGGGGCGTCCAACATTGATCGATTTCAAGACTCGGTATCTAGCATGGTTCGGGAGGAAGGATTTCAACCGGTATCTCAATGAATATGGTTTCTATAAATATTCGAGGGTTGGGGAATGAAAGTAAATGGGATTGGATTCGTACTTTACGTAGAGATAATGAAGCTCGTATGGTTTTGATTCAAGAAACACAACATAATTCTTTGGATGGAATTGATATTGGTAGATTGTGGGGGGATAATTCGTATGGTTTCGAGTGGGTGCTTTCTAACGGTAGGTCGGGGGGACTCCTTACGGTTTGGGATAGTAGTTTTTTGACTCACACGAATACAGTGAAGCATCAGAATTTTCTGCTCATTACCGGTAATATTAAAGATAACGGCAAGAGGTTTGTTTGTGGTAATGTGTATTTCCCTCATAAGCTAGATGATAAGAGAAGAGTTTGGGTGGATTTGAAGAGGAGTTTTGTGCTTGATGATGATTATGGATTCCTGGGAGGAGACTTTAATTGTGTTCGTAATATAGCAGAAAGGAGGAATTCGAAATTTAATGGTGTTGCGTCTGGGGAATTTAACGAGTGGATCGAAGATCTTGGTTTATGTGAATTCAGTCTTCGGGGTCGCAAATTTACATTTTGTGTTGGTGATAAACATAGCCGAATTGACCGTATTCTCGTTTCTATGAATTTTTTACATGACTGGCCGAATGCGGAGTATAGAGCTCAATCCCGTTATCTCACCGATCATTGTCCGTTAACCTTAAAGGTGGTGTCTCGTAATTTTGGTTCAAAACCGTTTCGTATGTATAGTTCTTGGTTGCATAGAGATGGTATAGAGGATGTGGTGGAAAGGGCGATTGCTGAGTGTCAATATGCGGAAGGTTCTCCTGATCTGCGATTAACGAATAAATTGAAGTTGATCAAGAATGACCTTAAAGCTTGGATTAAGAATGTTAAATTGAAAGAAAATGAAGAAGAAGCGATAGCGAGAAAAGAGATTGATTTCCTGCAAGTTATTATGGAAGATAGAAGTTTGTCAGAAGAGGAGTCTTGGGTTTTTGAAGAAGGATCAGTGAGGTTGCGTGAGCTTGAGATGTGGAAATTGAAGGACGCGTGTCAAAAAATCTCGGGTTAGGTGGGCGAAAGATGGGGATGAAAATACATCTTTCTTTCACGGGTGGATTAATAACAGGAAGGCGTCCAACGCTATTCCTGGTCTTATGATTAATGATGTGTGGGAGACGAGGCCGAATCAGATAAAATGTGAAGTTCTTCGATTTTTTCGTAATAAGTTTGCTGAAAGCTTGGTGGTTAGACCTATGTTACAATGTTATGGCTTGAAGCATCTTCCTGGGACGGACGCGACGAGTTTGGTTGTGCCTTTTTACGATTTGGAGATAAGGGACGCGGTTTTTAGTTGCGGGAGAGATAAGGCCCCGGGACCTGACGGGTTTAATTTTCGTTTTATTAAAAAATTTTGGCCCTTTTTTGTGCAGGATTTTGGCGATATATTTAATGATTTCTTCGAGAATGCGCTCATTAGACGGGGAGCAGGTTCCTCTTTTATCAAGTTGATTCCCAAAGTTCAAGACCCGGTGACATTGGGAGAGTATCGGCCTATTAATCTGATAGGGGTGGTAAGTAAAATTATTTCCAAAGTGCTTGCTTGCCGTTTCAGGAAGGTGATGGAGAACACGATTAACGAAACTCAAACGGCGTTTATAGCGGGAAGGTATATCTTGGATGGACCTTTAATGGTTAGTGAAACCCTTGCGTGGGCTAAAAGAAGTGGTAAGCAATTCTTTATGTTTAAAATCGACTTCGAGAAGGCTTACGATAATGTTAATTGGGGGTTTTTACTTATGGTCATGAGGCAAATGGGTTTCCCGGATAGATGGTGTAGATGGATGTTTGGGATTTTATCGTCGGCTAGGTCCTCCGTATTAGTAAACGGGTCGCCCACCTTTGAGTTTTCTTGTGAAAAAGGGATTCGGCAAGGGGACCCCATTTCTCCGTTTCTTTTTATTATTGTTATGGAAGCGCTTTCGGGGCTTATTAAGAAATCGTGTGATGAAGGGCTTTTCACGGGAATTCAACTTCCTAATAAGGGTCCTTGTTTGTCTCATTTGTTATTTGCGGATGATGCTATGATCATGGGAGAGTGGTCGGATGAAAACTTCAAGGTGTTGAAAAGAATCTTGAGGATTTTTCATCTTTGTTCGGGCCTAAAAATTAATATTTTTAAATCGACGCTTTTTGGCATTGGTGTGAATGGGGAAGATTTGAACCGCAAGGCTATGGAGATGGGTTGTTCTAAGGGTTTTCTCCCGTTTAAATATCTTGGGATTACTATGGGTGCTAATATGAATCGGATCCCTAGTTGGGAGCCGGTGGTGGATGTAGTTAACAAGCGGCTTTCTAGGTGGAAGTCTAAGATCTTGTCTATTGCCGGTAGAGTGACTCTAATTAAATCCGTATTGGAAAGTTTGCCGACATACTTCTTTTCCTTATACAAAGCCCCGGTTGCGGTTAAGAATAAGATTGAGGCTTTGATTAAGAAGTTTTTATGGGGTGGAAACATTGATGTAAAGAAACTTCATTGGGTTGGGTGGGAGGTGGTTACTAAATCTATTAAGAATGGGGGTCTTGGCTTAAATAAGTTGGAGCATTCAAACAATGCGCTTCTTCTTAAATGGATTTGGAGATATAGAGTTGAAGATAAAGCTATGTGGCGACGTGTTATAGACGCTATACATGGCTCCTCGCGGCGTTTTTACTCGGTGGCATTCAATCCGAATATTAGGGGAGCGTGGGCTATGATTGTGAAAACTAGTACTCGGCTGATTGTGAATGGTTCCTCCTTTAGTAGTTTGATCCAAGGTAAGGTTGGAAATGGTTTGGATACTAAGTTTTGGATTGACCCGTGGATTGATCGTGTCCCGTTACGCTTACTTTTCCCTGATCTGTTTCGGCTAGAGAAGAACAAATGGGTGGTGGTTTCGGATAGAGTGGGATATCATAATGCTGCGGTATGTATGAACTGGAGTTGGAAATCATATCCGACTTCTGTCCAGGAGACGCAACAACTGATTCTGTGTTCGAGGATGCTTTCTCGGACCGTTTTGTCATCGAATAGGGATACGTGGTCGTGGAACAACATTCTGCTGCCTAATGCGTGTGTCCGAGATACTAAGCAATGGTGTATGAATCATGAGGAGGCCGATAATTCTGAAGTATTCGCTTGGTGTAAATGGATCCCTGGGAAATGTAATATCTTTATGTGGCGGACTCTTCTAGATCGTATTCCGACGAAGATAGCCTTAGCTAGAAGAAATATTTGTGTGGGTAACAATCTATGTTGTCTGTGCGAGGATGTGGATGAAACCGTTGACCATTTGTTTGCAGCTTGTCATATCTCCAATGGGGTATGGTTGGGGATAGCTCGTTGGTGTAGAATTCCTCCGATTTTCCTTTTTTCTATCAAGGATATTAAAGTGGTGGTCGATAATCTGAAGTGCCAGAGGAACAAAAGAGCGATTATATATGGTATCTTCATTATTTCGTGTTGGCGGATTTGGAAGATGAGGAATGATAAGATTTTTAAGATGTCGGGTACTTCCGTTACACAAGTTATTTCGAACATTAAATCTTATAGCTTTCTTTGGTATAATAGTAGGGGCAATTGTAATCGGGTGGGTTGGAAGGATTGGCAGAATTTCAATTTTGATGTAATGTAATTGTTTTGGTTTTGGTTGTGCGGTTATCTCTATCTTGGAGATATCCGCGTTGTTTTGAATGAAAGTTACCCTTCAAAAAAAAAAAACTACTATTAAAAAAACAAAAAAACAAAAAACTCTTGAACTAAAACAGATTGGTAACTAAACTCCCATGGCGATTCGGTCGCTGCTCACACGTCTTCAACAACTTCGGTACGCCTTTTTGCCTCAATCTCTGCATCTTTATCTCAAATACTCAATACCCACAAAACCCCTTTTGCAGTTTACATCAAACTCGCACCGAGAGGACTGCACAACAGCTTCATATTCTCAGACGCATTTCGTCGAACACCTTATGGTCATCTTCATTCCATGACCAAACCCGTTATAGAGACAACAATAATGAGAATGACACTGATATTAGAAGCAAGCTGCTTTTCCACGTGCATCCTCGACGAAACGCGTCGAGTGTGCTTCAGAATTGGGTCAGTGAAGGCAGGAAAGTGTCGATTTATGATCTTAGAGAGGTTTCTAAACAGCTTGTGGAACGTGGGCGGTATAAACATGCTCTTCAGGTTTGATCTTTTTACACTCTATTGATTGTTTTGTTTCCATATTGTTCCTGGTGTAAATGAGCCGAGCCCGAGCCTTTTGAGCTCTATTGCTAAAGCTCGAGACCGGCTGAGAAAATTACATTAAGATAGCGGGCATGTGGTCAAAGCTGCGCCGCCAGAATTTTCAAATAATAGTTAAAGTTAATTTATTTATGTATATATGTAAATTTGGATTTTAATAATTCAAACTGGGACATAAATTGTTGATAATAATATAATAATAATCCATATTGACAATGTCACCAATTACGCTCTAACTACGACTTTCTATGTGAATGGTAATCTCACTCTTAGAGAGAAGCAAAAATCATTCAACTGTTTATTACATTTCCGTCTGGTATTGTCATTGGCAACGAAAGTGAAAGTTTGAAGTGCCATTGGTCACATTGCCAATACGGATTATTATTGATCAACAAGTCATAGTTTGTATTATTAAAATCCGGTTTGCCTATTTAGAGTTACAATTTTTATAATATACTATCTAGTTACTTCTATTATGACTTTATATATAACAATAGTATACATATTTTATGTATTAAATAAAAATTATATAAATAACATGCTTGTTTAGGCTATGGTTTAAAAAAACGGGTGACGCGTGCTCCTCGAGGCACGCCTCAAGGGGAAACGCTAAGAAAACGAATCTGAGGTGCGCCTCATGGGGTTCAGACTTCAGATTGTACATACGCCTCTAAGGGCTGAGGCGAGGCGCTAAGAAAATGTGTGCCTCGGGTGCGCCTCAGGTGGTTTAGGCTGTTTCTGATGTTTTTTTTTTTTTTTTACTTTTTGGGTCAATTATTTTATTTTTGATGTGTGTTTTTGATGTTTTAGAATTTTCTAGGTCAATTATTTTATTTTTTATAAGATACATAATTTTTATATTTATTTTTTGAGTATCGGGCTTATGCCTCAGTTCGCCTCAAGGCTTACGCCTCATGAGGCGAAGGCAAAACGTCTCGATGCTCGTTTCCGTTCTTTTAAACTTTGGTTTAGGATCGTGAACAAGCTCGTGCTCCCGAGCTCAGACTCGGGCTCGTTTATTAAACAAGCTTATTTTTAGGTTCAGGCTCAAGCTTGCTTAAGCTCATCTTGATTTGAGCTTTTAGTAAGCCGTTTGAGCTTGACTCGGTCACTCCCCCTAGTAAAAAGAATCACATTTAAATGACCGATGATATGATCATTACAACTTTGATAAGGATCAGTATGCAATCTTTTTGATAGGTGATGATGTGGATGGAGGGCCAAGATCAATTCCAGGTTTCAGAATCTGATCATGCTCTCAGGTTAGAATTAACCATCAAAGCTAGTACCTTACAAGAAGCAGAAGATTATTTCACAAAGTTACCGAACTTTGCTGCGCAAAAAGCTTCATATCTCCATCTCCTCAACTCCTATGTTAAAGAAAGAGCCGTAGAAAAAGCCGAATCGCTTATGAGCAAAATGAACAGTTTAGGTGCCAATGTGACTCCACATCCATTTAACTCGATGATGAAACTTTACATTGCCACATCTAAGTTCGATTTAGTGTTATCCACCATATCCCACATGAAGGAATCTAAAATTCCAAGAAATGTGCTTTCTTATAACCTTTGGATGAGCGCGTGTTACGAGGTTTATGGCGTCGGACATGTAGATAAGGTTTACAATGAGATGGTAAATGACAAGAATGTGAAAATTGGTTGGAGTTCTCTTTGTACATTGGCTAACATATACATGAAAGCCGGGCTTATTGAGAAGGCGAATTTAGTACTTAGCGACGCTGAGAATAAGCTATCGTCGTACAACCATTTTGGTTATTTTTTCCTTATTACAAATTATACTTCTTTGAAGAACAAACAAGGGGTTGTTCGCATTTGGGAAGCTTGCAAAAGGATAGACCGCAAACTCACGTGTGCGAACTATATGTGTATTATGTCATGTTTTGTGAAGCTCGGGGATGTTGAAGAAGCCGAGAGGATTTTTGTGGAATGGGAGTCTCAGTGTGTAAGATACGACGTTAGAGTGAGTAATATTCTTCTTGGTGCTTATGTTGGGGATAATTTGATGGAAAAAGCCGAGGCGTTACATGCTCAAACATTGGAAAAAGGAGGGTGTCCGAATTATAAGACATGGGAGATACTCGTGGAGGGATATGTGAGAAACGGAAGTATGGAGAAAGCGGTTTTTGCAATGAAGAACGCGTTGAGGATGTCAAAGCATTGTGTATGGAGGCCGTCGCCTGCGATTGTTGAGACTATTTTGGAGTATGTGGAGAAAAGTGGGAATTTGGAAGACGGGAATTGGTTTTTGAAGGTTCTTAGGGATTTAAATCTTGCAGATATGCCCGTATATCGGTTGTTAATAAGGATGAATGTGACTAACAGAAAACCGATTGGCGAAATTGTTAAAATGATGGAGGAGGATGAGGTAGGCATGGATGATGAAACTAGGGCCCTTGTTGAGGCTTCACAAACTGGTGCATTGTCATAGATGGTTAGAAGAAACAAGGCAGAGAGTTTGTGATTCTGGTACTGTCTTTCTCTTTTGTTAAGTTATATATATTTTTTTGGAGGTTTTTATGATTATATTAGTAGTTTAATACAATCCCATTCATGTCTTTTTGAATAAGCAAAATCAACTAATGGAATGACTCATTATAGATTTAGGCTTTTTTTTTCCTTAGATATAGTTAGTGTAGATGACCCGGGCCTGACTAAGCTCGCCTTCGGTGCGTTTAACTTAATAGAGCTTGAGCTTGAGCTTGAGTTTGGTTTGTTTCGAGCTTTATTTCTAAAGCTCGGCTTGAGCAATCCCGTTTATTATTTTTTATTTAGTTATTCTAATTTATAAATATTTTTTTATAAAATTTACAACTATAATTATATGTGTATAATAATGTTGTATAAATATTATTATATTTCTTAATAACAGGCTCGGGATCATGAAGCTTAGTCCTAAGCATGTTTATTAAGCAAGCTCATTTTGAGCTTGAGTTCGGATTAGTTCGAGCTTTTAGCGAATCGAACAAGAGCATCTCGACTGATGCACATAGTCCAGTACCTCATTATTTTCTACCCGTATGTCCCATTTTCTCCACGAAGATAACTATGGGCACGTTTGGATATGTGCTTCGAAAGTGATTATTGCGACTTCAAGAAGTTTGAAGCTAAAATTATCGTTGTCATCTATGTATGCGGCATTGATTTTGGTCCTTAAGATTTACTTAAATTTGGAAAACCAATTGCCCAAATAATCGTATGCTTTTAGCGGTATTATGATATTATTAAACTTTCTTTCAAACCAAAAAAAAAGATGTATCTAACGATGGATTTACGTTGAATTTCGGATTGACCATTTTGTTATTAAATCAGTTGTTTTCTCTTTTAAACTGCTTTCACCAACAGTAAGTTGTCTCTTTGGGCAGGTTAACAGACAGCCCAACTCATCCATGTTTGTGGGTTTTCGATTATGAAACTCAATATGAGATGGTTCTTTTGTTGGTCTAAGGAGTTGTGCGGTTAGCCAGCCCGCGAGTGGTGCGCCTACTTGTCAAAAAGGTTAGTATGTATTGGCTCGGCTTCTTGAGCTTAAATGACTCAGCGTTGTCTTTTTTGGTATGATTTATTTACTTAAAACAGTTCCCACATGTTTTAGAAGATAAAAGTGTTGATTTGTAATCTTTAAATTGCCATCTCGTTTGGCATATCTAGAGAGCTAAATTACACGGTTTGTGTTCAGGCTACATATATTTTTTTAGCGATTTCCAGGTTAATAGTTGGCTAGGGTTTAGGTTTGGAGGCATGAGCCACTAGAGTAACTAGAAATCATGTCAATCTTCTACACACCCAACCAGAAAAATTAAAAAAAAAAAACATTACATCTAAACTGGTATGGTTTGGGTTAAGAACTGGTTTGGTCCCAAACCAGTGACCATTTTCTACTTAAAACCATTTGCTGGGTCAGAAACATTAAAAATAATATGGAACGGAATCATGGGGGCACGTAGTTGACCTTTGGGGTCAAACAAATTTGTTAGTCATAGTCTCATAGACCTTGTCGACATTTCCGTGCTCAAGACCTTTCTGAAAATGGGATTTGTAAGAATGGGCTAACTAGTATCTGCTTGGGTCAGGTGTATGGACCTGCGTAAACGGTGATTTTAACTATCAATATAGAAAGGTCACAGGTCTATCTCAAAATATGTACACCAATATTAGTTGCTGCCCATTCTTATCACTGCAAGCTTCTTGTCACTGTTTGTATCCACAAGAATCAAGGTGTTCCAGACATTTACATTACAATTGCCTCATAAACCACGCGTAGCGTCAAAGATCACATAAGGAACGAGTAAAGTGTGGCCGGTTCTCAAAGCCCTTTGTTTTTTTCAAGTGAAATGCAATATAGGATTGTAATAACAGTTAATCACACCCATCAGCTCAAACTTGATCTAGCATTAACATGTTCCCTAATCCAATAACAAAACCCATGTGAAGGCAACCACACCATGGCTTCTATCATGGCCCATAAGGGCTCAAAAGATGTCGAGTTAAAATCAACTGTTGAAGCCAGTAAACTTGAGCCCGAAACATATTCAGCCGGAGGGTACAATATCCGTCAACTTAAAAGTTCAAAAAGGCCACTAATAACCTACACGGCTACATTTGACGACTAGTGATAGGACGGTTGGGTTCTCCACTGAAGACCCAAGATCATCCCCACTTGTGTCACTATTTTTTGATTATGACAAAGACAGATTTAAGCTATGCCTTGTGAGGTTGTTGGTTTGAATCCCAAGTCCACCCAGGTTTTCGTCCCACCGTGTGTTAACGCCAGAGAGTTTTGCTCTTGTGGTGGCAGTGCGACTGTCATGTGGTAGCCGGCGGTATGGTTTTCCTGGGGGAACGCCCAAGCCAAACTTTGAAGCCAGCGTAGGCCCGGTTAAGACAACATTGTCTAATCAAAGTTGGGCAACAAGGCTCTCCAATTTGGAAAGTGCGGTGGCTAAACACAAAGAAAGTCGTAGTTTCAAAAATAAACCTACACGTGTTTATTGGGCCAAGACGTAGCCCAGTAGCTAAATGACTTTATGACAAAAAAAAATGCCTAAAATCAATAGTTGAACTTTTACCCATCATCCAAAAAAACGAAAAGATAAAATCTATACATGTTGCAATAAAAAAAACAATGTGAAATGCAAAAAATATGAGTATCACTTCGATTAACCACTTCATTTCGTGGTCACGATTACCTCATTTTAGCTCTTAGTTTTACCGGTTAAAAAGACAAGTTATCACTAGTTATGTGACCTGACCCAAACTGAAAATTTGAATGTCAAGTTAAGCTACATTCAACCACGGTGAAAATAAATCATTGTTCCGTCACTAGGTACCTATCACAAAAATTTCTCGCCAGCCAATTAATGTTATCTTCAATTTCTGCTCTGTTTGTGTTTTTTATTTTAATTTTTTTTTTTTTCTAGTGATGGTGAATGTTGGTGTCTGGTAATCAACTACTTCCTTGTTTATTTTCTTTCACGTGAATACCCCATTTAAACCCGTCCATGATTCTTCAAGAATTCAGTGACCTGCTGGACCCAACCCAACCTAACCTGCTCGTATTGCTACATCTAGGATTTAGAATCGTACTGATGCAATATTTGAAATTATACAGTTTTAACAATGAAAGGTCATCTAGGATTATATTCAACGCATAACGCTCCTTACGATCATCATTCAAGTCAAAGTCAAAATATCATGCCGGACCATCTTTACAAACAGCAGCTACCCTTGTAACTGAGTTGACTCCTCAATTGACCGTTAACAGTGGTTCAGTAACTAAATACTCATCTCCATTATTGACATCAACTAGTTTAAGCCATGTTAATTCAGAAGAGAAGGATGATTCAGGTTTAGTTGATGCACTTGCTCAACTACTAACCTTTGCAGAGCATGTTGACCGGCAACTTTACTTTGACCTAAAATTCACAAAGAAAAGGCAGTAAATTGGGACGGGTGTGTGTGTGTAAATATAATGCCTTAACTCTAGCAGGAGCTATGAATTAAGAGGTTCATTTGTTATATATTGGTCACGAGTTTTCTTTTGAACCCATGTATATATGAAACTAGGATGGTGCAGTGGTCCATTGTCATGCCAAGTCGCCTGCCAGGTAGACCGTTCCAATCGTTTTCAAAAGGCACGCCTTGACATACAAGACAATCTGGTAAACTCCCTTGGGGCCTTGTACGGTATGAACCAAAGGTAATAACGAATATGCGAATGGCATAGTTGATGAAGAGGCTTGTATAAAGTTTATTTGGTCTTACAAGCTGTCACCTCTTGCCTAGGCTTTCGAGAATGGAGACCTAAACACCTTGTGGTTTTTGGCCCAAAACATGTCCAGCTCATGGTTTACCACTTGTTTAAATTAAATATTTAACATAATCATATTACTAGAGAATATTATATGTTTTAATATCGACTATCAAAGAAGAAATTTCACTTTGTTGATTGTTCTAAATCTCTACATGCAAAGAAACACACTCTTTTAAGTTTTAAGGTAGTATTTGACAATTCTTCTCTTCACTTGCACATACTTTGTACCTCACGGTCCTCACCTTCTAGAAAACTTGGAATACAAGTAAACCAGGAAGAGGCAAAAAAGGGCAAATAATACCACATGCAGAACATGGCTTGAACCAGACTGGATGATGCTCTTGTTTAGTTTCCTCATGTTGTTCTTCACTCCTGCTTGAGCTTTAATAAGTGTCATTTGCTGTAAATATGAACCAATTAGAAAATGTGTCTTAATTCTATACGATAACTCCACAACACAATCAAGTTATTACACACCATTTGTGGCATAATGTGCGTGTTGGGTAAACATCATGCCTGCTAAAATGCCAATTTTTTATTTTATTTTATAAATAATGTATTAAATAACACTATTTTTAAAGACAATTAGCTAATATTTTACTATTTTTAAAGACAATTAGCTAATATTTTACTATCTTTTAGACTCTAATCACAAGAAAATTGTTGGAAATAAGGCATTATTGAGAAAATTGTGTAATTGTGATTAGGCATTATTGACAATTAGCTAATATTTCCAACAGTTATGCCTATGCCGCATAACTGTTGGAAATATATACCACATTATACAAACAAGTTTAGAACTATAAAAGCTAGAGCTAATGTCATACCAGCTGACTGATAAACTCATTCTGAAATTTGGCCTCCGTTTCAATCTCTGAGGCTACCTGTAATGCAACAATAAAAACTTCGGATTTTTTATTTGTAATTGCATATTCTTTTTTTCGTTATTTTCTTGTAACTGAAATGATTTAACCATGCTGTTGTTTATTAATACAATTTTTGGTACGTTACTTTATTTATTCAACAATTATTTTGTTATATATTTATATACATTTTCATAGAATTGTAGATGTAAAGATAAGCACATTTGAATAATCCAAACAACCTCGGATTGTGGATATAAAAATAAGTGAATCCAATCTACTTGCACCCCTAAACTTAGAGGTTTTAGGGGTTAGAAAACAGCAACAAAAGTTTTTTGCTTCATCAAACAGATTATTTCTTTGTAATTCTTATCAATTATTGTTCTACAATGCTCCTGCACTTCTAACCCCTTGACGGATGATTGCAAATATACTGGGGCAACTTGTATCATTCAAAAATATAAAGTGCAAATGATACCAAACTATTTGGAACTATCTTCCAATTAAAATGGCCTTGCTTCATTTTCAAGATGTTACAAGATTATGATACTTGTATACAAGCAACTGATGTAAAAAATTCAAAAAGTTACTTACATTCCTCAACTGCCTAACTTGCTTTCGGAGGCCACTGATCTCATCATCCAGGTCCGCATGCATTGGATCAATGCGCAATTGGATTTCATCAGAGCCGGTCCCTTGTCTGGTGCTAAGCCCTTCTCTGTAAACGATTTATATATCCAGATGAGTATTTAAATCACAAAAAAAATTACTTGGTTGCTAAAAAACATAATGGGGTCATGGCAACATCAGAAGTGCAAAAAGTTCAGATTTGGAGAAATTGTGCTTTGCAGCTATTAAATTATTAAGAAACAAACTAACATACAAAAATCAACAAAGAAATTACCTTGATCTATATGGAGCAGCACCATAGTAGCCGCCACCTCTGCTTGAACTGGACGCCATTGAACAATAGGAGTTACAAGGTTGTGTTAACTGAGGAACCCTGAACACACAATTGAACAAAATCAGTGTGTAAAGAAACTATCAAGTAAGCCATATCCCTGAAACAGACTTCTCTCACTTGGTATAAATGACACTCCTCACCTGAACTATATGCCCATACAATATGTAAATAAAAAATAGTTTGCATTAGGATCATCTTATCAAATATATAATAAACTTTTCGATACAGTTACAAAATAACTTTCACGTTGAGTTTCTTAGAATTAACATCCCTCTCCTGACCATCACTACCCATTAACTTCTTTCTCTGACCCACTGCATGCAATCCCCTACAGACTTTAGCATATGATGCTCGTGTGCATCACAATGAATGTAATCATATTAAAATTCTGTGTCACAATCTTCTAATCATTTCTAATGTAGTTGATGCCTTTCCACATCCGCACCGACTCTAAAATTGAGTTTATCCCTCTCTTTCTTCTCCAATGAATGTTGTTTAGCTATTTTCCTAATTTTTTTTTTTATAAAACTCAAAACTGTTCAATGTTCATATTTTGCTCATATCACCACCCATTCATGCTATAAACCATAGTTGTCAAAAGCGTGCCTAGGAACACGCCTAGGTGCAAGGCGCAACCAGGCGCACCAAGTGCGATGCGCCTTGTGAGGCGCGCGACTAGGCACTGGGGCGCACTATCAAGGCTGTTTTCAGGCTGATTTCCGGCCAAATTCAGGCTAAAAGTTGCCTAAACCTCTAAAACATCCCGAATGACTTATGAACAAGTCCTAAACAACCCTAAAACATCCTAATGTATCCCTAAACAAGCCTAAAACATCTCTAAAATCCCAACAAAAAATGTATTTTATACTATGCGCCTAATTATAAAAAGCCCTCGTTTTTTATGCGCCTAGGCTCCGGGCTCGGCCTATGCGCCTAGGCGCTTTGACAACTATGCTATAAACTAGTATTTCTGATCAGTTGACCACTTGATCACCCCTGATCCTCAATGCAACTATCAATGACAATACCTAAAACGATTATGATATAAAGGGAAGCAAGACAATCCTGTGAATCCCATGGTCATTTCCATACCCAGTTGCCTAAAACTGAAGATGGGATGGAGTTATAATAATGGTCCAAACCGATCATCCCTGTATGCTTTCAAGAGAAAGCATATTTAACTGTTTAAACCTCAACATAACACAAGCTACTAGATAAACAAATCGCTATATGACTTCAAGTAATAAACATTTTGAACTAAATATGAGTAAAGCGGTAGTCAAATAACTTTCTTTGTGTCTTTATCATGGTGTGAAGGTGTAGAGTAAAGGAGAGACATCTTTAGCTCAATAAAATCAACTCAGTATCCAATATAACACTAAGCAGATGCCTTCAATATGCAAAACCATATGGTGAGGAACACCACTATGAACCATAAAATTCCATTCTCTACCTCAACCGTAATCTCCCAAATCATAGCGAACAGAACACAAACCTAAGTCACGCAAGACCAGACAAATACAAACACACACACATGAACCCTAGAAACACAAATAGTCAATCACAATCACTTAAAGGTATGCACAACCGAACAATCGTTAATCACAAATCCAAGACAACACCAAAAACCTAAATCTACAACGAGTATCCTGTAAAATGAATATTCTCAAGCTAATGTTTCGTAGGGTTCCAAAAACTCATCAAACAATATCATTACAAACAGATTTTTACAAAAATCATCCAAATAACCAACTAATTCAGCACCGTTACAATCATTAATCACAAATCCAATACAGCACCGTGTACCGACCACCAAAACCCTAAATACATGACTATTATCTCGTAAAATCAGAAATTAGTAACCTAACAGAATTTTATAAAAATTATCCAAATAAGCATTTAAATTAGCAACGTATTAATCGTTGATCACAAATCCTAGCGAAAACCTAAATCTACAACGAATATCTCGTAAATTATTAAGCTAATGGTTCGTAGGGTTGCAGAAAATTATATAACTAAATCATTACAAACGGATTTTTACCGATTGAAAGCTTGATTCGTATTGACTGAAGAGATCGAATGTTTGATTGAATAATTTCGATGGAAACAAAAAAGTAGCGATTGGATCAATCTGATCTTATATTTGACCGAATGTATGTTATGGCTTATGAGGGTTTCTGTGATCGTTCGGGCATGATTGCTACATTTAACGTTTCATTTATTTATTTACTTTTTTTTTTAACTTAGACGCGGTTAAAGATTTGCGTTAACACTGTGTTCCCGAGTTTCATTAAAGGATGGAAGAGAAAGGATCTCCCTCCTCTTCCTTTCTCTCCAATTCCTTCCAAATTGGAAAGATTGAAAATCACACTAAAATCCTTCTTATTATCCCTCTCATTCCCTCCCTTTCCTTCCTATAAAAAACTCTGGAACACATTTTTTCCCTACTTCCTTCTCAATCCTTTCTCTTCCATCCTTTAATGAAACTCTGGAACAGAGCGTAAGACTTAAGAAACGAGAGTTAAAACCGTGTCAACTAACACTAATCTATACATATAATAAACCAAAGTCATTTTAATGACATGACATTTAAAGAGACATTCTTTTCTTTGAGTGTGTCATGTGTCATCCCATGTGGCATTGAGATATTTTAGGAAAAAAAAATTTAAAAACAAAATTAAATTTTTCACTCTCATGCTTCCTCTCATAATTTTTAAATGTTAATATATTTTATATACGAAATTTTTTAAAGAAAATAATTACACTAAATTAACGAGCGTTTATTATCTTTCCAACGGGTACCATAGTGCTATATAAAAAACGGAGAAAAAAAATGACTATTTTTTGTGGGGTTTTGTTCATACAGGAAAAAAACACAAAGTGTTTAGGTAAATCATTAATTATATATATGCAAGTCACTAATTATGTTCAAATCAGTAAATATGATTTTTTTTTCAACCAGAGCCGAATAGGTTAATAGAGTTATACGTTGTTTTAAGTTAGGTATCAATATTAGTATGTTAGAGTTGTACATTTGTTTAGACTTTAGGATAGGTGTTAATATTAGAGTTACGTTGAAGTTCTACATTCTTTTAGGTTAGGTGTTAGGATTGGAGTTGTACATTGTTTTAGGTTAGATATTAATATTAGAGTTATATATCAATTTATTTCATATGTAAAATTGATGTATCATATTAAATTTCTCAACCCGGGACGCTTCCGGGGTATAATCTAGTAGTAGTATATGGCGCTGCAAAAGACAAACAATACTAAAAAAGCTCATATTAAAAAACAAATAAATAATCGGGCTGAAAATTAGATGTAAAGATGTTGAACCATTAAAAACAATAACCAAAGTTGATATAGGAACAATATGCTGCAACAAACCGTTAAACGAGAAAAAAATAGGTGTAGAAATGTTGAAACACACGTACGCTGTGGTGTGTTAACTTGTAAAATTTGGATCGAAATAAAGTTGAAGGTGAAAAGTTTTGATATGTAAAATATATAAAGTACTGAGTTAAAGTATAAAAGTTAATGAAAAAAAAAAAAACAAAAGATGGATATAACCCGTTAAAACCCATGGTACAACTTATAAGCCATATCTGATTTACAAATTAGTGTGTGTATACATATAAGCTAGTGCCCAAGGCTCTTTTATTCATGGGGGTATGGGGTGTTGGGTTACTTGTGTCTAATGTACACATTTTATCATGTATGAGATATACTGATAGGGACCGATTCGAGATGGTCAATCTCCCAAGATAAATAGCCTTTTCTAGTAGGCAAACACTCCTAAGAATTATAGAGAGAAACAAGACTTTGCCATTGCAACAATTTTCTTCATTCTATTTCTATGCTTCAAACCATATTAAATAAGCAAACTGAACTAAGTAGGTTCCTAAAGTATAGGAACATGCATGCATAATGGAAACGTGAACTCCTATTTTAATGCAATTACAAGTCATGATTAATAACTACTTGAAAGACTAAACTAATAATGCAACGTGCAGCAACATGAAACCCTATTTTATGAATGGCTAGACTCATGGATGACGTGCCAAAGGTGGTACGTATCATTCCCACGTGCCTCAAAACGTTCTTGTCCTCAAGAACGGATTGAGTTGGCCACGGTGGCCGCCATTCGAGTCTTCCGGCGGCATTTGGAGCGGTCTCAACAAGACGCCATGGTGGGCGCAACTCGACCCTTCCCATGGTATTCGGTGCGGTCATAACGGGCTGCCACGCTAGTCGCCACTGGTGTCGCCCGCCATCTTTGAACTTCATAAAGTTTTCGTTTTTCATGGGATTCAGAGTAGCCGGATTAAAACTCCATGGTGGTCGCCACTCGTGTCTCTTTGTTGAACAACTTGCACCGCCTAAGGTCGTGTTGTAGGACCATATCGAGGGCCTGTTTTGATACCCCGATAGTCGTAAGATGGTTTCCCCAGTTACCCCGTCTTCTAGGTTCCTTGGCCCTTTGATGGTCGCGGAAGCGACAGTTGTTGCTAGAATTTTCCTAGCCGGCTGTGGTCTACTGATTGAGATGGCAACAAGGGGTGCAGTTGCTAGTGTGGGTTTAGGTTTAGGCCTTAGAGTTGGTGTCTGTGTGGGTTGGATAGCGGTGCTAGAGGGTTGTTTAGGGTGCGATAGTGTAGGTAGCAATGTTGGCGGTAATGGTGGTGTTTTAAAGCCAGAAGAGTGTGACGACCCACTTGAGATTTTGCCGGATAAGTTGGTGATGTGGTTTGCCAAGGAAGCAATGGTTTCTGTTTGCGAATCAAGTTTGGTGGTGAGACTTTTGGTGGCTTTGACAAGGGCTGCTAATTGGGTGGTGATGATGGCTTGCGATGTGGAGGCTCTGGTGGTGATAGTAATTAGTTGGTTGAGTTGGTCGGAGATGGAGGGAGGGAGCTCGTCGTAGAACGAGTTTTTTGTGGTGGCATGATGGAGGATTGAGACGTGAACGAGAGCACCATTGATAGGGACCGATTCGAGATGGTCAATCTCCCAAGATAAATAGCCTTTTCTAGTAGGCAAACACTCCTAAGAATTATAGAGAGAAACAAGACTTTGCCATTGCAACAATTTTCTTCATTCTATTTCTATGCTTCAAACCATATTAAATAAGCAAACTGAACTAAGTAGGTTCCTAAAGTATAGGAACATGCATGCATAATGGAAACGTGAACTCCTATTTTAATGCAATTACAAGTCATGATTAATAACTACTTGAAAGACTAAACTAATAATGCAACGTGCAGCAACATGAAACCCTATTTTATGAATGGCTAGACTCATGGATGACGTGCCAAAGGTGGTACGTATCATATACTTTTTCTACGATGGTGGGTAACAAGTTTGAACTTGCGCCATCATGTCGTGTAGCTCTGTAACAAATAGAGGCATAGAACTCGCCACAAGAACACCAAGTTAATAGTTTTCTTGGATTACATACATGTACATAAAAAAAGCGCACGTTAAAATGAAAGTTAGTGGATGTCATGTGGCATTCACTAATTAGAGACGCCACCCAGATCGACTAATCAACTGACGTCACTCTACACCCCTTCGCAAATTGTTAAATATTTATCTATCATTTCATTGATAAAATAAAAAAAAAACTATAAACTTACCACTTTCATTCTAAAACTTTTTTTTTTTTCACATTACGACCAGATAGTTTTCAAATCTTAAGTAGAGTTTGATATTATGGAATGAAAGGCGGAATGAAATGGACAATTACGAGGTAATGAATTGTTTTTTCATCATCTAAGGTCCAATCGATTCGAAATCACAACCAACTCTTTGGTGCGATCATTATATATTTATATGCATCGATCGTATCTCTTGTCTTCAGGGCTTTAGTTCCGACCTTTGTTTGAGCTGCCCAAACTTTGCTCGGTAGAGACATGTGTCGTGTGTCGGTGTGTACCTTATGTGGAATATTTCAATTCTATTAATTTGTTTTGCATTTTTTTTTCTTTTAACAACCTTTGATTTGTTTTGCATGTTGGGTCTTTTTGACATCCTTAAGAACGTAGGATATATAATAAACATATAGAGTAAAGTTCACGTACATATAGCTTTATCGTACGAACAGTACGAACTGAAGTAAAAAACACGCGGTGGCATTTCTGTAAATATTGGAAACTTTATATAACTAGAGTAATTATATAATTACTCTAGTTATATAACTAACGTAATTACTCTAGCGTAATTATATAACTAGAGTAATTATATAATTACTCTAGGGTAATTACCCTAGAGTAATTATATACACTAGAGTAATTATACAACAAGAGTGATGGTCATTATTTACGAAAATGCCACCGCCACTTTTTTACTCTAGAGTAATTATATACACTAGAGTAATTATACAAACAAAAAGTGGTGGTCATTATTTACGAAAATGCCACCGCCACTTTTATTTTGTTCCCTTCAGTTCGTATGTTCGCACGATAAACTTTGTTTGTATTTGATCTTTTGTCTAAACATATAAATAAAAATATTCCACATGTGTATCACGTCACATGACCTATTAATTATTGAGGGATCAAAATAATCAGATTTGGACAAGCAAATAGAAGTTGTTAAACGAAAGTTGGGTTGATTATATTAATAAGAACATAAGGTATAAACATAAGAATTAATCATGTGTACCTGATATGCTTAACCATTCAGGAACCTCAGTAATGGAAGATACCATCATCTTGATCGGGTTCCCTTTAGTGTGTACAGTAATGATGGCTAATGATCACATGGTGATCGTTTTGAGAGAGAGAGAGGTAGGCGGCGGCTTTAGGGTTATGGTGTTATGTCATTATTTCTCAACATCAACCTCTATCCCTCTATTTATACACACATGGGACACCCTAATAAGGCCCATCTAATGACAAGTCCGTCTATCAAAGACATGTTTGTTATTGGGCTTAGGATAATATTAATAATTGATCATCATTATATAAATGATTATAATGGCTATCGATAAATATACAAACGTCACGTATATTTATTCCAACATTCTCCCACTTAGCCGAGTAATGATTAATACTCATTTTAGTTCTAAACCCAAATGTAGCAGAGAAATACAGCCGTTAAGTCTTTATTCGACTTAGGACCCCCATTAATCATACTACACCCAAATTTAAAACTTAACATCAGGATCAATTAACGTTATGCCCTTAGTTGTTGATTTGTTATATTGTTGTCTTTATGCCATTATGCTAGCTTAGCATACTAATAGACAAACAAATCATAATGAAGAAAATTAATCATTAATCATTAGTCATAAGTCATAAGTCATTCATAGTACGATATGCAGTTGTACATGGTCATCAATAAAACCATTTTCTCTTAGTTGGCCCTTAGTAAGACTTATGGGTGATAGACCTTTAGTTATTGGATCCATAAGCATATCATGAATGCATTCGATACAAAATTCTGATTTCCTCTATTTGTTCTTAGCATAAGCGAACAATGATTTCGTATCAAACTCTAATGCAGCTCCTCACAAACTGTTACTGTTTGAGAAATTATGACAGCTGACTTTATCACAGTAAGTCTTCAACTTAGTATTTAAATGGAGTTAATAAGTTATGAGGCAACTGATAAATTTACCAACAACATTTAATGACCATTCTGTTGTGATCAGCAACACATTATGTCATGATAACTTAGGTTGTTGTTAACAGATCCTTATGACTCCTCCATAAGATAGTTATGTCTGCTGACGTTATAATATACCCCGAAATTGACACTTGATTTCCTTTGAATATAACAAAGTTAGAATAAGAGTAGTCAATCACTTTAGGTTCTCACTTCTTCTTTAGATTATAGTCTCTTGTTTCTTAAAGATATTGTAATGTTCCATTAGATGCTTTTCATCAATCTAGACAAGTCTAGTGTTAAGCAATACGAACAATATCATAAACAAGCATAGACTTAAATTTACATAAGTCTTCTAGTTAATGAAGCATAAGGTAATAATCTCATTTATCCTATTATCCTCTAAAGGAGAGCAATGTTGTATGTTACATACGTAAGGACCCGCTTGGAGTAAAACTTATGAGATGAAACTAATATCCCGTTGGGTCTATCTCGGTATATTTTGATTCTTATCACGTAAGAAAAATCCCCGATATTCATCATGTCAAAATTATGCATGAACAATGTAACATTTCGCATTGAATTCTTTGTACGTTACGGCTATTATTAATAAAACATCGAATTTTTATCATTATCGATTTATCGTGCCCTTTAAAAATATTTCGTGACGCATTTGGACTCTTAGAACTATACTATGATTTTATATTATTATTATTATTAATGTGGGTAATTATTTGTTAAAAAAAATATGGCTGGGCCGGGATTCGAACCCGTGCCCTAGGCCGGGTCACACAAGGACACACACAACCAAACCAACTGGGCTACACCACATATCTGTCTATTATTCCACGCGTTTTATATATATGACGTGCTTAGAATCTTAACAGTTGACTTAGAAAGTCAACTGCAATGACAATCTTCCAAAATTAGCTTATCTAAACGTGTTTTAATCCCTGATATGGTAAGATTCGTGATTGGTTGACTGACTTGCGTCTTATATACGCCAATTAGCAGTTATAACATTCCAATTTAGTACCAATTTACGCTTTTATGCTTTTAACTCGAGTCAAACCTTCCAAATCAATCATATGCTCGTTACACTATAAATTGAGGCCTGCACAAGAGCCTAAATGTACCGAATACTCTTTCCCCTCTCAAAATTTCTGCTAAAAACACCGTTTCAAGCTTCAATTGCTCGCGTCTTTGACTTTTGTTTGACCGCTCAAAAAATCCCGAAATCAGTTTGTAAGTCTTGATGTTTTTGTTTGGTTTTGTTCATCGGCCCTTTAACAACAATAACCCCATGTTTAATCGGGTTATTGTTCATCAATCTTGTTGATTGTAAAACCTAGGGCTCGACTTTGTTGATTTGGGGATAATGCATCTGCAGACCTTTGTATATATTTATTTCAGAACCAAGTTCATCACCAACTGATCAACAGATCAGTTGGTGTGGCCTCCTTTGTCTAGAACACGAACCGGCCACAAGGCCAAGCTTCGAGTCCCGCATACATAATTCTTTTTTTTCTGATTAAATTGAAAACAAATTTGTTAACATATAATTAATTACGAACCAAGAATATTCGTTCTCAGGGTCCAGACCAACTGGTCTGGGCTTGTGATTTAAAAACCCCGACCCGGGTTTGACGCGGGTTCGAGCCTTAGCACACACAAACCTTTTTTTTTAAAAAAAAACCTTTATTACTTATATATTCTTTATTTTTTTAAAAATGGTTTTAAAATACTAAAAACGCTTTATAAATTCTACAAAAATTATTTTATGATGTTCTAATAAAAAAGTTCATCATACAATTTTTAGTTTTCCAAAAATTATTTATTTATTATATATAATAAGTATTTCAAGTTTATTCCATTATAATTATAAAATTCTATAAAAATATCAAAACGATTTTATAAATTTCCACAAAAATTATTCTGAGTTTATAAAACAATAAACATTCCAGAAATGATTTTTATTTTTGGAAAATCATTTATTTAATACTTTTAATCAATTTTTGTTATTTTTAATCATTAATAAATCATAATAAATTCATTTTTCACTATTTTTGCACCAAAATTTTATATAAATTATTTCTGTCCATTTAGAACATAAATACAAATTTTAATTTAAAAATTCTTTAATTTAATATTTTTAGATATTAAAGTTATATTTTGGCAAAATGGAAATAAATAAACTAAATATTCTATTTTTAAGAAAATAATTTTATAAAAATTATTTTTATACTTAAAACCTTATAATGTGACCATCTTTAATCTAAAGTCTACAAAAAGACTTTTTTTTATTTATTTATCGAATTTCTTTTATTTTATTAAACAATCTAATTAATAATCAAACGAGTACTTATCCCCAAATTCGAAACCCTATAAAATATTTGTAGACTAGAAAGACTTAGACATATTTATTACCTTAATTATAGGGTAATACTTGGCATCGTTGGGCTACACTTATTCTATTTTCACTAGACTTAACATTTTGCTAAGGTGAGTTTTACATAGCCCCTTTTCTATTTCACTATTTTTGGGGTGAAACATGTTACAACATTCTATATACAATTCAATCATAAAGTGTCTATGTGTTTTTTATGTTGCATTATGTCTTAAACATGACTAGGGTAAGCATAATATTCTAGCATAATCATTAACATTGATCAGCCGACGGTATACAATGATAGATCTATTGGACTGACAATCCCACCCGGATACGTGTACCTCCTACATAGGTAGCGTGGGTGATTGTTATCGCATAACATAATCGAGTGAACCATGAGCGTATGGGGTGGACCACAATATTCTAGTCACAAGGGTTGATTATGCACTCGATTTACCTGCTAGTATGTTTTCACATATGGACTAGACTTGCCATGACACTTGAATTGTACAAGCTTTATTCGATTATCAAAACCTATGTAATTCTCACCAACTTTTGTTGACCCAAAAATATTTTCAAAATTAACATGTTTCAGGTAACAATGAAGCTGAGGTTTAGAGTATGCATGAGGAAATACTATGAAGTTATTTGAAGTTATTTGAAGTTATTTGCTTTATTTGATATTATGTATTTGGGATTTCAAGACATCATTTCATTTGGATATTTATGTTATGAATAAATTATTTAAAATTTCAATATCTACCATGTGCTACTGAAACAATCATCAATACGTGACATCCCGATGTTTCCGCCATCGGTTGGGGTGTTACAAACAATGCTTTGACTTATGTAACATATACTTGTCAAGAGAGACGTCATCTATGTAAGGTCAAGTTTTCATTAGTTGCTCCCACTCATCTTGAGGTAGGTTCTTTAATCCACTTAGTTATTGATGAAGAGAATTTCATTATGATTCCAACACATTTTATGCTTGCATTAACTCATACATGGATCTTATTGACTTACAAACTAAGTGTTCTTACCTTTAGTTTAGAACTTTCAGGTTGCTTAATGAACATGTAGGTCATCGTTATGGAAAGTTGCCTTAATGTCCATCTAATGTGGCTCTTAGTTATTATGAGCTACTAGGACGGTAATGGTCCTCAAAGAAATCTCTTGAAACACAAATAAGAAGATTCTTTGATAATCTAATCCCTCTTGAGTATAATCTTTTACAATCAATCTTATCTTACAACGTTCCCATTCGGATATGGTTTAATTATGAATACCTTTAGGTTATTCAACCAAATCTCAAACGTTATTCTAAATTATGGAATGAGTTATGCTAATATTAGCTTTATTCATTTAGAAGATTGATTGATACTAATGATTTAATTAGAAGAGGTAGGATCAATAAACTTTCCAAACATCCATTTTGTGTTAGTCAGGCAGGTTACATAATCATCAAATTTAATGGGCTTTTAGACCCAGATGACCTCCAGAGTTGAACATTGGGTTTATTATGATACAAACTTGGCTTTAGTTAGGTGTTTTATTTTCAGGTATATAAGGAGCAATATTAGTTTCTAAGTGTGTAAGAGTTGGTGCAGTAAGGTGTACAAGAGGAATAATCGAAGTTAAATTCGGAGTTAAACTTAATGAGTCTCGAATTTTAATGAGTCTCTCCCCTGCATCTTGTACTTCCGAAAAGTCATAATAAGGACTTGTACTGCTCCCACTTACCTTAGAGATCTTAATAAATTCAGCATGCTTAAGATCTAACATTTGGAAGATCCATAGATTTTAATAGAGAAAACAACCTAATGATGTTTATTGTCGTTTCTCTTAATGAGGATTACTTTAGTAAGAAATCTAAGTTCGTCCATATTTAGGCATCCACAAAACTTTGTTAGGAGTACGTTAAATGCTAAGGAGACAAATTGTGATAGAGCGTTGCCCAGTGCAAGAGGTGTAATTTGAGGATAGATCAAATTTCCGTTCCCCCCACCTCTGTAACTTTTGCAAGTCATAATTAGGACATCTAATGCTCCCACTAATTTTTTAGGTCTCTTAGTACCTCCACATAATAAGTTTTAACGATGTGTGTGAACGAAAATATTTCATATATTTTAAACTTGATTTCCCTTATCGTCCAAATTTCATAAGAGATTTTAAGGACATACTTAGAGGGAATATTATTAAATATATATGAATTGATTTCTTTAATACTTTGGTCTGTAGGAAACGAAATAGAAACAGTTAGATATTTATCTAAGCTCCACTAATTTCATTTAATTATGACTTGTGATGGAAACCCATTTATGCTTTAAAATCACTGAGAATGAGATTTGATAGCTAAACATCCTTTAGTGACCTTGTCATGATTTCTCATGAAATTTTGGTCTTAGTGGATGAATTGCATGAGTCTCATTTTCTTTTGTTAAATTCTCATTTTCATGATAACAAAAGTTGTGAATAGATTATTGGATCATCTAGTTTTATTTCATAAGGTTTCTATTCGAAATAAGGTTTCTATTCAGATAATGACAACAAACAATATAAGAGTTTAACTTAATAGTGGCTTTGGTTTGGTTATTAAAACCTTGTAACTATCAAAAAATTGTAGCTTTTAGTATTGATACTAAATTCTGAGTAATCTTAAGAATATCGTAAGGTATCATAAAGCTTCAACACTAAGATCAGTTAATAATGGTTAATAGACCCTTAATTTTGCCACCAACTCTCATCTTAAGTATTTGTTGAATTCTGGTAAGGAAACGTATAAAACTAAACTCAACCATCATGTGTTGATTGGAATTCATTAGCATTTGTGGAGTTAAATATCTTTAATTAGGCACTACATATCTTAGCCAGTTGTTCTCTTTACTTATGGGTAATCTCATTTCTTATGTCTATTCTTAATGGCACAGTTTTGTTTAGTAAGACTTTCCCTTTTGAGAAACTTATAGCTGAAAGTAGTACTTCTATTTTGTTTCCAGACCTTAGAATTATCCTCTCTATGGTAATTATTCTTCCTCTTTTAGGTTTAATGGTAGTAAGGTGAATAACATCAACTTTTCTAGTTTAATGTGTTCCTTTTCCTGTTCGTAGTTTGCTATCAACACACTCATTTTACTTTGATATTTCTGAGTGTTATAGTTGATTCATAATGCATCTAATCGTACTGATGGAAAAGTCCTAATGCATTAGAAATTTTATTGATTTCCATGTATAACCCTTTAGCTTTATGGGTCATGTTAATCAATGTTAAGATGTATTCACAGATGCCATTTTAACATAAAGTTAGATTTATTTATTTCATGCTTCTTAGGAATTCATTATATTCTTTCATTTCCATAGGAGACATTATATTCCACTTCTTATGCCCATATGTTATTCTGTAATACATTTTCAGATAGAGCGTAGGAATGTCATGTCTTAAGGGGTAACTTGATAAGAACAAAATTTAAGCAAACTCTTCTTAGTTTTGATAATTAGAGTGGATTACTTAGTTGAGATAGTAATTTACAGAAGAATGAGAGATTAGTTTCGAGTTACTGGTATTGATGTAAGGCAGACTTAGATTATGATCATTATATTAACGAAGGATCGTTAATTGTGAGGATCAATGCTGATATGAAGATGTGATAATATAATAACACCAACATAAGCTACTTAAAGAACATGCTCTAGCTTTGGCTATACGCTATTTATTTAAGTATTAAGTTGCTAACAGTGAATGTAACACATCACCTTTGGGCAGAAGTGAGACACTCAAAGTTCTAATGCAATACACTCAGTTCACCAACATAATCCGTTACACATCACCTTTGGGCAGAAGTGAAACCTTATGGCACTTATGTGAACGAGCTACAATGCTTAACGAGATCTTTATAACGAACTAATGTGACACATCACCTTTGGGCAGAAGTGACACCTCAAAATGTTATTGCAAGTTAAGCAAGGTTTTGTAATGTTTTGAATAAACTTGATACATTAGGTTTTATCAAAACTGTAAATTTTATTAGAGATCCCGAAAAATAGTGGGTTCTCAGTAATCTTATGAGTTCCCGAAAAAGGAGAGTTCTCGAATTAGCTTATGAGTTCTCGAAATAATAGGTTCTCAAATAATTGAGTTCTCAAAAAAAATTTATATGAGTTCTCGAATAGCATAAGGGGTTCTCGGAAAAATAATGAGTTCCCAGAAAACTTATGAGATCTCGAATAACATAAGGGGTTCTCGAAAGTGATGAGTTCCCGAAAAACTTATGAGATCTCGAATAAATTGTGAGTACTCGCAGGCTTAATGAGTTCTCAGATATCATAATGAGTTCTCGAATATAACTTATGTTTTCGGATAACTTTAACAGTTCTCGGATTCTTTAATAGTTCTCGAAAAAATATTGGTCCCTGAATACATGATAGTTCTCGATAAATAAGATGGGTTCTTGGAAACATTATGGGTTCTCGAAAAACATTATGGTTTTCGAAGATGAAGACCTTGACCGAGAACTCCTGTCGTGAACCTGATCGAAAGCTTTAAAACCGAGAACTTATACACCGAGGACCATTATCCAAAACTTAACTAATAATCCGAGAACTAAATTCGTTAACCTTAAAACCGAAAACTTATTATTCAAGAACTAATACTAAATAAACATGGTTCGAAATTTTAGGGATTATACATAATATCAGTTTCCTATTTTAAAAGAATTTTAATTATCTCCAAAATTTTCTAAGATTTCAAAATCACTTTATCGATTAAGTTGATTTCGAAAATAATAGGAGGTAAAACTAATATCCTAAATTTCAGGAAACATGATCTGATCCGTTTTCAAACCAAATTATACTAAAATTTTTGGTTTTCTTATGCGTTCGTAAAAAACATCGACCGAAAAAAACATAAACATTATAACTTTTTTTTTTTTTTTTGATATGGCATCAAATTAGTATAGCCTTTAGAGATTCAATTATGAATTCAATAGCAATGGATATTACGAATCTTCATAATCATCTTAAAAAAAACGTGAGGTGTAAAATCTATGGTTTTGAATTCAAAGACATATTGAATAAAACATAATCCGCTGATGAACTTTATTCAGCGACTGTCAAAGCTGATTTGTATATTTAATTTTCCAATTCGATTTGCAGATTAGAAATCGTAAAAAAAGAAAATCGATTCATTAATTCCATGATTTAATTTATCTAATAACATAATCAACATAGCTCTGATACCACATGTTGATTATATTAATAAGAACATAAGGTATAAACATAAGAATTAATCATGTGTACCTGATATGCTTAACCATTCACGAATCTCAGTAATGGAAGATACCATCATCTTGATCGGGTTCCCTTTAGTGTGTACAATAATGATGGCTAATGATCACATGGTGATCGTTTTGAGAGGGAGAGGTAGGCGGCGGCTTTAGGGTTATGGTGTTATGTCATTATTTCTCAACATCAACCTCTATCCCTCTATTTATACATACAGGGGACACCCTAATAAGGCCCATCTAATGACAAGTCTGTCCATCAAAGACATGTCTGTTATTGGGCTTAGGATAATATTACTAATTGATCATCATTATATAAATGATTATAATGGCTATCGATAAATATACAAACGTCACGTATATTTATTCCAACAAGTTGTATTTAAATAAAGACTGAATTACAAGTTTTGTCCTTTAGGTTTATACCCAATTGCAAAGAATGTCCTTTAACTTCAAAATTGATTGGTTTTGTACTTTATGTTTTAAAATCTTGCACGTTTTGTCCTTTCGACCTAACTCTGTTAATTTTCTTCGTTAAGTTTGATCACATGACTTGCACACGAGGGTATATCAGTAAATTGACCCACATTCATTGCAGGTCCTCCTTCCACCACCTACACCACCACTTCCAGAACCACCACCTCGTCAGTCAAAACCCACACATGTCCTTGGAATAAATAATAATAGTTATATATATTCATAATAACTAATGAAATTTGTGGAGTAGCTTTTATACTTTTACACCTTTCTGTTGCATTCAATAGCTAACTAACGCCATCATCATCATCAATAATCCATCCCTCTTAACAGTCCTTCACACTACTGCTCGTTTCAGCCACTGTAAACCACCATTACCAAACCGCCTGTCATCCGCTTCCTTCCAGTAATCCATCACAACTACCATTGTTACCCAATTTAATCCACCATCAAATATTTTAGTTGCATCTATAATTAGTCAAACCACCGTTTATGTCACCGTCGCCTCGTATACTCCTCTTCATCATCGGAACAGGTCTGAAAATCTAGCTGAAAAACCACAGATCTGGAAACCTAACAAAAACACAGGTATGCAAATCTAGCTGAAAGTATTTGATTTTGCCGGACCCTTATTGGGGTTAGGGTTACGGTTAGGGAAATTGGAAGAAGGTGGGTGGAGTGGTGGTTGAGGGTTCTAATTTAGGTTTGATTTTGGGGGTAATTAGGGTAGCAGCAGAAGTCGATCAATTTTTTCCCCAAGAAACTGATTCCAAGATAGGAGACAAAGGCTCATAGCAGGTAGTGGCACGTGGAGCGATGGTGGTGATGGTAGACGATGGTGATGGGTGGTGGTAATGGAGAGGGTTACAATGGTTATTTAGAGGTTGTTGGGGTGGGGATTTTGATGTTAGGGTTGGTGGTTGTGGTGGCAAGTGGTGGTGGAGGGTGATAGCAGACGGTGGCTGTGGTGGCAAGTGGTGGTGGAGGGTGGTAAGAGGTGGGGGCGGTTACCTGAGAGAGAGAGTGTGTGTGTTTCATAATTTTTATATTTTTTTTGTTTTTGTTTTTTTTTATTTTTTATGTAAATTTATAATAAAAGGCATGAAAGGACTAAAATGCCCTCATGTGCCTTGCACATGACCCAACTTAACGAAAAAAATTAACAGAGTTAAGTCGAAAGGACAAAACGTGCTAGATTTTAAAACATAATGTACAAAATCAATCAGTTTTGAAGTTAAAGGACATTCTTTGCAATTGAGTATAAACCTAAAGGACAAAACTTGTAATTCCGTCTTAAATAAATCTAAACTACGTACCTTACTGTTCTAGCCTTTATTAACTGATTATAGGATTATCCGATTTTTGTTTCGAGTCTGATTATTTAAGTTGCAAATTGCAATACTTACTTTCAAAACATGCATTGAAACAATCCTGTACACCCGAATGTACAAGCACACTTTTATGCTGCGTAAATGGGTCGATATGGATGTATATGCTCAGAAATCAGTATACCGAAGGATATTTTAGATATAAATGTTCAAGCACATTTTTATAATACATACCAAAGTATATTTTTGGATATAAAATAAATAATCAGCATTTTACATACAATATGAAACAATGTTCATGGTATGGTTCTGAAACTGATTTATGAGCATATACTTATGGTTTGCCATCTTTGCCGAAATGGCCCAATAATAAATACTTGGCAGATTGTTGTGCAGATGAAAGGAACATGGTCTATATAATGTATATGTACAATATTATTCTTAACTTACTAATCACTAATTCACTATCATTGTGACGAATGCAGTACATCACAAATGGTATTGCTGAAAGGATTTGACAAAGATGGTTTTTGTCTGGTTAGTGTATTAGAATAGCATATTAGCATACTCATTAATTCTTGAATTAATCATGTCCACTATAAGTTGTATTTATGTACACGAATTATGGAAGCTGAAAAGCTAAGGACCTTTTGAGAAGTGCTAATGTGTCACTTCTAATTTAGTGGGAGTGTTGAATCGCCAGGTGAGCTTGACATTTTCAGCTACTGCATCTTCGTAAATAACGTGCTTATATGTTTTCTTTTTGCTTGGGTTTAAAAAAAAAATTCTGACCAATTTAACGGAATGTGACAATTTTAACTCATTTACTTATGAATTAGTCTAGGCTGTGTTTTATCCCAAATGGCTCAATTAAAAAAGTTCAGCTAAAAAGAAATCACGTCATATGGCTCAAATGAGTTGAAAGTCACCCAAAGTTTACTTTAAACGCATACAACCTCTTTAGTTTATTTATTTTATTAAGGATTAGGTGATAATTTTAACAACAATGTCTTTTTTTTTTTATCATGATCGATACATTAGTTATTTATAAGTTTTTTTAATATGTTGAAAGTTGAAGGACCAAAGTAAAATATTGGTTTAAGATTAGTTTGAATATTTAGAATTATCTAGTTGGTTCACTTAGTAGAGATAATGGTGTGGGGTTAGTATTAGAATAGGATTGGTTGAAGTATTTGAGCAAGTCAGATTGGTGCAATACCCGGCAAAGAGGTTGATTATAATGCATTGGGAAAATATATATATATATATATATATATATATATATATATATATATATTTTTTAACGGCCAACAAATCAATTTTCGAGCACTCTCGGGTGCCCTTTTGGCGAATCAGGTACTCGAGAGTACCCGGGCCACCAATTGCCACCTATTGCCGAGAAAACCCGACCACTCACCCGCCCGAAGGCACGACAGTGAAATAATCGGTAAAACCGGTCGAGATCAGGACTCGAACCCAGCCAATGGCCTGGGTCATCCCTCATTTGCCCTCCACCAATGTCCTCCAAATGTAGCTAGTGGGAATTGAACCCAAGCCTCTTATAAAAAACTTTAGGCCCTCAACCAACTAGGCTACAAGTGTTCGACCAATGTCCTCGTAATGTTGGAAAATATATTTTTCTAACTAAAGATTATTTATCATGCTTTAGTAAATAAACAACCAAAATTATGAATGTAAGTTCTCTTACTATACACAGTAATAATTAAGTTGTGTGTTAATTTGAAGCATACATATATATAGAGACAAACATTTGCACTTATTGCTTAAATGATTACGCGTAAGACGCTGTTATGTAACCACATCACTTTTTCTCTCACTATATCATTGAAGCATTATGTGCAAGTGTTAATACGGTTCTCATAGTTCTTTAATGAATACGCCATTATACATTTATAATAGTTCTCTTATTAGACCATGTGTAATCATTTGTGAAATGGGCGTTAATTGATGATTTTGACGCCCAAATCACTTTGGAACCCCCCCCCCCCCTGTTAAAGGGGCAGAAAGACCGTCTCCAACGCGACGCCGCCCGTCCTCCGTTGCCCGGTGCCACCTCAGCCTGACGTCCGTCCTCCCACTCCTCTGCAACGGGCGCCAAAGCCATGGCCCACCTCTCCCTCTCACAATCCTTGTCTCTCTCCTCCAAGGGCGCACCCTTGCCGAAGGCGGCTGCCGTCCCTCTCTCTTCCACCTCACTGTCCACGTCAGAAAAGTGGCTACGGGCGGCAACATTACGGGCGCATTAATGACAGTCTAATGGTTGGCAAGCGAAATATGTCGCGTGGGTGAAAAATTCATTCATCCAATCATTTTTTGCCACGTTGGTCGACCGTTTGAAACAAACAAAAAAAAATAATAAAAAATCCAACGTTCGAAAAAATGCCCCATTTCACCCACCATTACACCCCTTTTTGATTTCAAGCCCTTTCACCCACCAAAGTGGCCCAACATGCCACATGTCAAAAAATGTTCATTTCACCTAACAAATTTCACCTACCACTACACATGGTTTTATAAGTTTCGTAATGAATGCGTGAAGGTTGCTGCTTTAGCATATCATTATTTTGAGAGGATATATTCATCAAGTCTGCCTTACAAACTAAGAACTGCACCCAACATATGGAGGTAATTACAAAGCATTCTCCAGACAAAATAAACAAAATCTGGAACAAAAGATTTGTCTTTCTAGTACAATAATTTTAGTTAATAATACAAGAATGCAGGACCACCCTTTGCTGCATTTCCGAACAGTTGTTTTCTGCCCTTTGATTCCCACTTCCATTAGTGGCAAAAAAATGAAATTATACTTCTTTGGATGTATCTAATGATCTAATATTCATTTCCTGGCCAAGTTAATGTTTAGGCTATGTGTTACTGGTTAACGCCTCTCATGAGGTGACTATTAACCGGCGTTATACACCGCCCTTAGGGGGAGTTAACCAAAGTTAAAGAGGCATTATGAGGTTGCGCGTTACCCCTTAACCATTTGCTCACTTGCAACACCCAAAAAGGTGGGTGGAATTAAATTGGAGACCCATTAGTATGTTTTTTTTAATGTCATTTAAATGTTATTTTAATAGGTAGTGGATAGTTAAAACTTGTGAAATCATTACAGGGTGCGGTTAAAAAAGTGAAAGAAAGTGGTATGATGATGTGTCAGTGATGTGGCATGTACTTTGTGACGTGACGGTTAAAATAAGCGAAACCATAACACATTTGAAAAAGTTTTGGGTCGGATCTAAGCCCATGAAAAGTTTCGGTCAGGAGTTCCTGTACTGGCCAGAAGAGGATTTTGGATCACTAAGATTTTATGGGTCAGTTTAAAGCACCACACACAAATGGTTATGTGGTTATCCACTTTAAAGTGGTTCTACAAATAACACACCTCTATACTTAGAGAGAGGGAAGGGTTCAAGACCATTTTCAAGTAGGAAACTGTGAGAACTACATAAACACTTGTAATTATGATATATACAACCTTCGTTTTACTCTTCCACAATACGTGAAAAAGGACTAGTACAGGTGCTTATATGGTTCGATCTCTACTTAAATTTGGTTCTTCAACTGTCCCTTATATGTAGTACTCGCAATTCTCTCTCTCTCTCTCTCTCTCTCTCTCTCTACACGTGCGTGCACACACACATACATACATATATATACAGGGTGAGGTTAATGTACAAAGACCATATTTTGTGATAAGTGTGAGAAAAATTAAGAATTGATATGTAGGCATTATGTTTTGGTTTTATTCACGATGTTTTGGATTGTTCATGCTATAAAATAACACCAAACATAACAATTAAAAACACAACAATTTATTTTATGTTTAAAACTTAAAACACCATGTCACTATACCAAGAATATGTGCTTTAAATTGTAGTGTTATAGTTGTGTTTTAAATTCCATAGCTATAATACATCGTATTGCATTTTAGATTGTTGTGTTTTGTGTTTTTCTATCAAAAACACCCAAAACATAATGCTTAAATCCATAACATAATGCTTACATGTCAATTCTTAGTCATTCTCAGACTTCTCAGAAAATATGGCCTTTGTATACGAATCTTTACACACACACACACACATATATATATATATATATATATATATATATATAGTATTCATAGGGTTAGGATCAAATACACAGTAAAAGAAAAATAGGAAGTCATAGGAAGGGTATCAAACGAACTCCGATTGAACTCATTCATGTGGCATTGGAATCGTCTGATCGAACCTTACGATCTTAATTTTTAGGTTTTTGCTTTTTTGATTTTTTGCTTGTAGTTTTTAAAACTTACGTTATATCATTGTGTATTTTATTTAGCATTATGTCTTTTTTATTTTTACAATTGTGTCATTTTTGCGATTCATTATGTCTTTTTTCATCAGCATTGTGTTATATTTTTCGGCATTGTGTTATATTTTGTGGCTCATTGTGTCATATTTCGTGATCTATTGTGTTTTTTGTATCATTCTCATTTTTGTTGCACTGTGTAGGATAACTTAACCCAATATTCATAACAATGTTGCAAAACAATGCCGAGTTGACCGATTACTCCCCGAGTACTTGCTCCGGGGTAGGTGTCCAAGTATAGCCAAGTTAGCCGAATACTCCGAGTACTCCCCGCCTAGTCCGATTTGACCCCTGAGTACTCCTTCGATTAAGCCAAGTACTCGATCCAACGTAGATCGTCGAGTACAAGCCCAAACCAAGTTTTGAAACACTAATTCATAATAGGATAAATAGAAGAGTAAATTGCCAAAATGGCCCCTCAGGTTTGGCCCAGATTGCTTGTTTGGTCAGTTATCTTTTTTTTCTGCCAAAAGCACCCATCACAGTTCGAAAATTGCCATTTTGGCCCATATTTAACAGACTTTCTGACGAAGAAAAAAAACTCAGTTAAGTGGGAGGGGCATTTTCGTCCTTTCGTGTTATAACGTTTAAAAACCCCATTTAAAACCCATCTTCTTCATCTTCAGACCTTCTTCATCACTACCCTCTCAATTCAAACCTGATTCCCAAATCCTACATACCCTAATTCCCAAATCATACAAACCCTAATTCCCAAATCATACCTAGACGATGGTATTCTGCAAATGTGGAGCTCCTACTATCATACGTGTGTCTTCCACCTCTGCAAACCCTGGTAGGCGGTTTTTCTGCTGCAACCAGAAGGGGAGGAGCTGTGGTTTCGTTTGTTGGGCTGAATTACCCTTGGGTCAGATTCCTAGTACTATCAATGATGGTGAAGAGACTGAAAAACTGAGAGTCAAGAACACAGCCTTGCAGACCTTAGTTGGGACACTTAAATCTGAGAATAAGAAGCTGAAAACTTATCTATGGATGACTTGGTTTGGAATCATCATGTATTTTATCATGTTTTAGTTCAATGTAGGTCGTTTTGTAATGATAAAAACTCAATGTATGTTGTTTCTTATTGTAATGATAATGTTTGTAATGACCAAGAACAATGTATTTAATGAAAACATTGAAAAGTTCATACTTAAAGTAGTGAGTACATAACCAAACAGAAACATACAAAATAAAGTTCATACTAAAAGTAGTCTAGTGCATACATGAAATAGATAAGCCTAAGTCAGGAAACATAACCTACAACAACCAACAAGCCTACTTCCAATGACAATCATCATCCGAACAGTAGTCCGAATCTGTTCCATGCTCTCCTTCATAGGGATCATGGTACCAATCCTCATCTGGGCTGTCATAATTCCAGGCATACTTTAACACCTCTGGGTCATAGTCTCTACATGGGTCAAGCTCCCCTTCTTCAACCGGTTCTTGAACTGCCTTCCCTTTAGCCTTTTCATCAACCTTTGTAACATTATGGTACCAATCATACTGATGTGGGCTGTCATAATTCCAGGCATTCTTTAATACCTCTGGGTCATAGTCTCTACATGGGTCAAGCTCCTCTTCTTCTTGAACTGCCTTCCCTTTAGCCTTTTCATCAACCTTTGTAAGTTGTTTAAAATTATCTTCAACCAACTCTTGAACCACCTTTTCATCATCCGTTGTATCATACTCTTCATCAACAACTTCAGGGTTTTCAACCGGTTCTTGAACTGCAGGTAGTGCAAGAACAACTTGCCTAAACATTTTTGGAATTTAGAGATGAAATATGAAGTTGAATTGTAAGATTGTTTTGCAATATTGGGCCTGATAAATCAGCTGAAAATTAACTCATCCATCTACCTGAAATCTACCCACTGACCCCATAAATGAACTTCATTCAATGCAACTGCCACACAAGTGTCACACAAGTGTTCGACTGCCAAAATGATACATTATGTTTGGTCAAACTGCCAAAATGATACATTATGTTTGGTCCAAACTGCCAAAATGGTACCATATGTTTGGTCCAAACTGCCAAAATGGTACATCAGACTGCCAAAATGGTACATCAGACTGCCAAAATGGTACTTAAAATGCAACATTATACTGCCAAAATGGTACTTAAAATGCTACATTAAACTGCTAAAATGGTCACCAAACTATAGTAAAGTTAACCAATACAAACCAAAAGAAACCCCAACATGCTAGATTAAACTGCCAAGTTACCAGTAATAATACATACCATAACCCATACCATAAGCCATACCATATCAGTCAAAGTTCACAAACACGAAAATGACAAGTTTTAATACACCAAAATGACAAGTTTTAATACATAAAGTGGGATAACTAAACTGAATACTACATAACTTGTGAACCCCCAGCTTGTGAACCAGCAGCTTGTGAACCAGCAGCCTGTGAACCCCCAGCAGCTTTCTTGCAGGTCCTTTTGTTATGTCCTGGTTGCTTGCAAATCTTGCATTTGACTGGATTACCCTTCCTTGGCAGTTTTGCACCCTTTTCAATAGCTTTTGACAACTTTGCAACCTCATCCTTTTCAAAAGCAGACTTTCTCCTCTTCTTTTTAGGTCTTCCAACAGGCTTGTGGTATTTAGGAGCTATGAGGGTGGTGGGACAGTTAAAATGTTCCCACATATCAGTTCCATTTAGTGGTTCAATGGTATGTTCATAAACCTCCTTCCATGTATCAACCCAGTAAGCTTTGTGAACATATTTCTCAGGAACTCCATCATCCAATCCATGAAGTGCCATATTCCATATACAAGCTACAACATGCCTACATGGCATTCCAGTCAACTGCCACCTCCTACAAGCACAACTCCTTTCATTCATGTTCACAACCCTTGTCTCATTCTCTGGACCACTTACTTGATACTTTCCAGTGCCACACCAAATGACAGAATACTGGCTAGCATCATCTTTTATCTTCTCAAACAGGTCTGTGGCTCTTGGTGTTAAAGGGCCTGATGATTTTGAAATCATCACCCGAACAATCATCAACCTCTTCATACAGTACTCCCGTACAAATTCTAGACAGGTGATAATGGGTTTATCCGTGCCTAGGATCAACTGCCTGTTGAACACCTCACATAGGTTGTTCAACAGGATATCACTCTTTGGCCTCTCTGAAACATAAACATTCATTGTTACAATTAAAAAATGTCAACTGCATTCAATGAAAAGAAACATAAACAACTATTGTTACCACTAAAAAAAAGCTCTACACCAGTGTTTGACTGGAATACCCTTCAAGTATTCATACATTGCCTTGTCTTCTTTCAGGATTGCATCCATCATCCTTTCATGTTTAATAGGTGTGGTTGCACTAGCTGCATTCCACAACAAGTTTTTGTAGATATCACCCCTCCACCTAGGCTTCATATTTTCATATATATGTCTCAGACAAAATCTATGCTCAGCACTAGGATACACCTTTTCAACTGCAGGAATGAGACCCTGCAATTACAAACAAAAAAGTGAGCATACAGTTGACATAGATTCTCCTGAATTGCCTTGTGGGGCTGCTAGGGTTAGGTTCACTCTCAACATCAATCTTAACAGTAGTACCTGGATTAGCTCTCATCAACTCAGCACCATAATCCCTTAGCTGTCCATATTGGGCACTGTAATCACCATTAAGCTTAGCAGTTGCTATTGCCTTAGCCCTGAAGATCTGATTACCTGTTACCTGAACTTGGTATTTGTTCACCATGATTTCCTGGAGTGATTTGATCCTAATTTCTGGATTTGTCCGAAGAATCTTCTCAATCTTTCTTGCAAGCCAACTTACTGTGCACAAATTAACATCCCTTGTTTGGATGCATTCATGCTTCTTGTGAAGTGTGACAATAATCCATGTGCCCTTTTCTTTCAGATTTGAGGCATGCAAAACCCAAGGATATGTGGGTTCCTCGTTACTTTTAGAAGTTTGTCCCCCTTTATCTTCAACTACCACCAATTCTTTACAAATCTGGGGCCCACTATCTGTAACCGGGGTGCTTTTCCCACTTGACCTAGTCTTTAAACCACTTGAATTTACCACTTTGTCCTTCTTCTTTGACCTAGTCTTTACACCACTTGAATTTCCAACATTATCCCCTTGTGCCATAGGTTTTACACTCCTAGAATTCAAACCATTACAAACCACCCTAAATCTCCTTGCTTCATTTCTTACTATATGCAGCTGCTTCCTAGTCTTTATTGCATAATCCTTCACCATATTCTTAATGGTTTTTTTATCAGGAAAACATTGACCAAGTGAGAATGGACAATCTGGACTCCCCTCTAAACCAAAAGCTTTTCTTTCCCTCCTTTTTCTCCTACAAACCCTATTAGCTCTCTGCAAAGTGTTGCTCTCTTCTTCATCACTAAAACTATCAAAATTATCTAAGTCTATGTCAATGTCTTCCTCAAGTGGGTCAACATTTTCATCATCACTAGCATTAAAGTCAACAGCAGCCTTATATTCATCCATGTTAACCTGAATATCATCATCTGCATTGTCCTCATCAACTATGAAGTCTCTATCCTCCCCATCATGACCCTCATTATTATCCTCACCACTACCCTCATCACTACCCTCATCACCAGGAAAATAATCACCATCATCTGGATCAGGGTTTACATGAGTACCCTGTTTCCCCTTGTTTTTCCTAATGGCCACAAGTCTTCTACCACATTCTTTAAGTAAATAAGAACCACTACTATCACTGCCCTCACCACCCTCATCACCCTCACCACCCTCATCCCTACCATCATCAAGACCCTGATAAAAGTTTGCCTCGTGTATGACACATGTTTCAGTAGGATCAGGCTGTGTTGTCTGGGTTATGACACCTAAATCACTAGGATCAGGTTGTGTTTGATTACTTGAATTGGAAGAGGTTAGAATTGGTTGAACATAAATTTCTATCAACCTATGTTTTACAAAAGCTTTCAACATTCTGTTATAATCATTTTCATCGTTCAATGTTCTTAACCCAAAGTCTAAATCCTCACCTGGAACTTTAAAATAATACCTAAAAATGGAAATATCCTCTTCTGAATAACCAAGTTCTAATACCATATCATTCAGCATTGTAGAAACATTACGATCAACATAATCAATATATGCGATTTTACCTCCCACATATGTGCTGTCTGGAAAATTAGTCAGCTCACCACCATAATGCAATTCCACTGAAAAAAACTGATGATTTTCACCTGAAAAAAAAAGAAAAATATTATTCATCATGTTCAGCAGAGGTGATCATGACAAACCAGCAGTAAGCAACAATAACTTACGGTATTCAAGCAGAGGATTGAAATTAGCACCCTTGTCTCCAAACCTCCACATTATTGAGCAAGACGAAGACGAAGAACGTGGAAGACGATGGTGGAAGACGAGGTAAAATGGAAGATGAGGTAAGAGGTGAATAGCTAGGGTTAAAATGACTGATAAGTGAAACAAAAGGGGTTTTTAAACGTTATAACACGAAAGGACAAAAATGCCCCTCCCACTTAACTGAGTTTTTCTTCTTCGTTAGAAAGTCTGTTAAATATGGGCCAAAATGGCAATTTTCGAACTGTGAGGGGTGCTTTTGGCAGAAAAAAAAGATAACTGACCAAACAAGCAATCTGGGCCAAACCTGAGGTGCCATTTTGGCAATTTACTCTAAATAGAAGCTATATTTGCTTTACTTTAGTAACCCCTTTATATCCAGTAAAAATATTATCTGGGTCCATAAAAATCTTTGATGCCAACGATCTACATAACCAACATCAATAATTGGTGAACCTGAGCACATCAAGTGTTGAGTCCTGTTGCTGTTTCAAAGAAACCCCTTTTCTTTATTTGTGTGATAAAGAAGGGTTTAGCTTTATTTCTTGTCAAGTAGTTGGAAAAAATAGCCCAAAGATTTGAAAGCTTTTGTTATAGTCCCTTTATCTAGTATAACACTTTATGTGCATCTAGATTCATGGGTGGGAAGGTTGATTCTGACCAAACTATGGCCCACGCATGAGGAAAACATCCTGCATATTATCCTTTGACCATTTGAATATGAATTATGTTATGTCCCTTTATCTAGTATACACTTATTGAACATCAAGGGTTAGGGAAAAGTTCTTCATTTATAACTACAACCTAAGGAAAACCCGAGTCGAGTTGAAGAGTACCTGTAACAGAATTGAACTGGTTTGTTTATGGCATGTGATGAACCGAATTGAAGAGTAGGGAGAGAGTTTTGTAATTACGTACTCTAAATATTACTGCTCAATCAATTAATTCATTATTTAGATCTGATAGTAACTTAGAAGTGTGTATTCTTGAGCTGTGAATTCAAATCTTTATTTTACTTTGGTTGAAATGATAAGTTGTGTTAATTTGAGACACACATTTCATTTACTTGATAAATACTTGAAAAACGCATATGGATCACTCGTTTTGTTTACCCTCAAACCTATAAATAAAATAATTGGCACACCCTCAAGACTTATATGCACACCCTGTTATCTTTACGCCGCGTATAGAATCATACACGGCGTATGGGGGTATGACATTGAGAATGTTGTGGCCCCCTATACGTCACGTGTAGGCTTATAAGCCACATATAGACCTATACGCGGCATAAAGGTCCTGACATGACTCTGACTGACGGGCATTAGTGACGCGTGGGAGTTTGTGCAACCCTTTATACGCGACGTATAGAGCTATACGCCGCATATAGAGGGATGTGCTGTAAGAATATATTTATATATTCTAATTAAATGACCCTTATAATCATTTATCTAATAAATGATCAATGACCTAAATACCCCTATTGGTTTAACTGGTCTTTATGTGATGGACGTAATTACCCTTAATGAACCATTAAATAGGGTTTCCCCTTGGGTGTATATATAGAGATTATTAGGAGAGCTTAATGACTAATGAAACACCAATACTCTAAATCCTAATGCCTCCCTCTCCTCTCTAAAACTGAGATCTATGATCTCCTTATGCCATACTAACTGTACACCCTAAACGGGAACCCGATCATCCTGTAGATCATGAAGTATTCCCTATCAGTGGTTATTGGCTAATAAGGTACATATTCGATTTACTTATTCATGTTTATGTATCATTATCAAAGAATTGATCAACATGTGGTATCAGAGCATATGTTGATTACATCAATTCTATTATATAATTTATTTTTTCTAGAATAAAAAAATATTGTCAGCCGTCTTCTTAATAATAAATCAATTCCTCGTATTGATGTTTCTGTAGTATGACGACTAATTATATTAAAATAACGGCGGCGAGTTATTATATAAGATTGTGAAACTCATGAAAATTTTTGTGCTTTGATAAATATTCTTCTTAACCACCACCACCCTCATCCTTCTTCTTCTTAACCACCACCGGAGCAACCACCACCGGGTCTCTCTCCCTCCCTCTGCTATCTCTCTCGTTTTCAGCTTTTTTTCTTTTTTTTCTGATTTTTTTTCAGTTTTTTTTCTTTTTATTTTTTTTTCAGTTTATTTCTTTTTTTCAGCTTTTTTTTCTATTTTATTTTTATTTTCTATTTTTTCTTTTTTTATTTTATTTTCTGGTTTTTTATTTTATTTTTCAGTTTTTTGGTTCTTTTTTTTTTAATTTTTTGATAATTTGTTTATGTTTGTAGGAAAGGATCGATCTACGGGAAGAAGGTGAACTTTGTCGCCGCTAAAGGTTGGTCGTCGCCGCTAATTGTTTTTTTCTTTTAAATTTTTATGCTTTAATTAGGTTCGTATATATATATATATATATATATATATATATATATATGTATATATTTGTGTAAGTAGGTATATATGTACATACATGTGTGTATTTTGGTATCTATTTTGTTTTTTATTTTTTTTCTGTTTTATTTTTTATTTTTTTTCTGATATTTCTGTTTTTTTTATTTTTTTCTGTTTTTTTATATATTTTTTCGTTTTTTTATATATTTTTCTGTTTTTTTTATTTTTATTTTTCAAGAGCCCAGATGACGCCACGTGTCACATGCGTCAACAGACGGCCCAGATTGCCACTGGGAACCGCTCCAAGCTGTCACTCTGACGGATGAACTACACGTGTCAGCAGATGTCACCTTTTCGGAATGTCAAACGCGTGGACGCTCACGCGCCTGACAAAATACAAGTGCCCCATGACACGTGGCATAATCTCAACTACAAAGAAGCCAAGTGGAGCGCGTGAAGGCACACGCGCCTGACACCAGACGAAAGGTTGGTAACTACAACCTGATGATGTGACACACACCAGTCAGCACAACAGACAACAGCCTGGCACGTCAGCAACCCTTAAACTTCTCTCTGAAAAACTGATCATTCGAATTCCAGGCGCATTAACTCCAATTTATGAGAGACAAATTGATTGCCAATGATTCCAAATTTACTACAACTCCAGACCCGCATTAACCACTCAAGAGCATTAAATTCAACGGCGCAAATTTGACGTAAAACCAAAAAAGACGTTCCCCGCCCAACTCCTTCACAGGTCATGGCGGAACACGTCTTCTCGGCGCAAATTTGACGTAAAACCAAAAAAGACGTTCCCCGCCCAACTCCTTCACAGGTCATGGCGGAACACGTCTTCTTGGCGCGAATTTGACGTAAAACCAAGAAAGACGTTCCCCGCCCAACTCCTTCACAAGTCATGGCGGAACACGTCCACGCCAATAAATTTCCAGAGCAACCAGAAGCAGATGAACTTTCATCCGCGACTTAACATTTTGAGTCTAGCACTCCACCTGCTCTCCATAAAGAGCAGGAGAAGCCCCAGACTAGGGGGACTTGAAGGGATAGGGAGCCTAATCCAGAGGGAGGCGGCGTCCCTATCCCCATAAACCGGAATCCTGGCGCCATGTTACCTCCGCAGCGCTGGCGGGGCAGAAAGCAAGCCAGCACGTGAGGTCGCCAAATGATAAGTAACTAACAGCAGTTGATAAGCGCGTGTGCCTACGCGCGGAATCTTCCCTTACCACTTTTGGTACGAGGTACAGGAGATCACAAAAGGAAGATTCAGCAAGATCCCTGACAGAGTACGCGCCAATGGGAAGATAACAAGTGGCAGGGCTAGTACAACCACTACTGACAGGAACGGCGACATGACTGTGCCCACGCTTCCACCATGCCGTCGTCAACAGTAACCAGCAGACATCCCCTGCTACTGTCAGACGTCAAATCAGGTGGTAAAGGCAGGGTCAACAACTGTAGCCAGGGTAAGGCCGCTGTTCACCAGTCGGAGGCTGCCACGTGTCTGCCTCGAGCAACGATCATGCTGCAGCCTGACGTCATCCACAGTAATATGCCTTTTCCCGCCATTTTACAGAAGAGTCTGGACTTGGGCCTTGGCTAGGCCCAAGTGGGGATAACTTTTCATGGACCTCTCTATCAGGCCCACGAACTCGCCTATAAATAAGGATAGTCATCTCCTTGAAGAAGGATCCGAAATTATCCATTGTAACCTAATACTAGTCTCTTGTAATACCCGATCATTAATAATATTCCGGCTAGTTACAGTGGACGTAGGTCACTTCTGACCGAACCAGTTACATCTTGTGTCATTACTTATTTAGCTCACACACATACACTCACTCCTTATTCTCACACGGGTTACACCTAGAGGTTTGGGTAAAGGATTATTCCTGACGTTACATAAGTATAAACCACACGGGGATTAGTGATAATCACCGTGATACTTATTGTTTCTTCAGTATGTATGAGTGTATGTATGTATGCATGTATGTATGTATGTATGTATGTATGTATGTATGAGTATGTATGTATGTTTGTATGAGTGTATGTATGTATGAGTATATGTATGTATGTATGCATGTATGTATGTATGAGTATGTATGTGTGTATGTATGTATGGGTGTATGTATGCATGTATGTATGTATGTATGTATGAGTATGTATGTATGCATGAGTGTATGTATGTATGTATGAGTGTATGAGTAACAAGACACCTACATATGTGTAGGTTGAAAAAAAAAAGTTGATGCATTGATGATACACGTACGTGTAAGTAAGAAAAAATCTACACGTACACAAACCCTACTAATTAAACGGTAAACAATATATATGCTTGTCATCTCAAAATGCATACGTGCATGTTGGAAGTAAGTGCAAGTGCATGTCACATTAAGTGTAGAGAAACTGCTAAAAGTTTTACCATTGTTTTAGGTTTGTCGTAATGTACACCCCTAAAATTATTTAATTAGAATATATAAACATGAATAAGTAAATCGAATATGTACCTTATTAGCCAATAACCACTGATAGGGAATACTTCATGATCTACAGGATGATCGGGTTCCCGTTTAGGGTGTACAGTTAGGATGGCATAAGGAGATCATAGATATCAGTTTTAGAGAGGAGAGGGAGGCATTAGGGTTTAGAGTATTGGTGTTTCATTAGTCATTAAGCTCTCCTAATAATCTCTATATATACACCCAAGGGGAAACCCTATGTAATGGTTCATTAAGGGTAATTACGTCCATCACATAAAGACCAGTTAAACAAATAGGGGTATTTAGGTCATTGATCATTTATTAGATAAATGATTATAATGGCCATTTAATTAGAATATATAAATATATTCTTACATTCTCCCACTTGGCCGAGTAATCATTTATTATGAGCATTAGATAAGCCTGATCAGGAGTTAACACTCATTTTACTTTTAAACCCAAAATGTAGCAGAGAAATACAGTCGTTGAGTCAGTTATTCAACTCAGGACCCCCATTAATCATACTACACCCCAAATTTAAAACTTAACATTAGGATCATGACAAGTAAGCCCTTAACGTTAATTTGTATAATTAGTCTATACGTCCTTAGGCATGCATGAACGTATTTAGAGACAAACAAATATTAAACGGATGAGGAAGAATTAAAAATTAGCCATTCATAGTGCAATATGCAGTTGTACATGGTCATTAGTAAAACCCGTCTCAATTATAGGCCCTTAGAGAGACTTATGGGTGATAGACCTTTAGTTATTGGATCCATAAGCATATCATGAATGAATTCGATACAAAGAATTAGTTTCCTCTACTTGTTCATAAAATAACTGAACAATAAATTTCGTATCGAATTTCTAATGCAGCTCCGCTCGAACTGTTACTGTTCGAGAAAACAGGGTAGCTGATTTTATCACAGTAAGTCTTCAATATAGAATTTAGATGGAGTTATTAATTATGAGTCTACTGATAAAATTCCAACAACATTTAGTGACAGCTGCGTTGTGATAAGCAACATATTATGTCATTATTATTTAGGTTGTTGTTAACAGTTCATTATGACTCCTCCATGAGATAAGTTTTGTCTGCTAAAATAAGGATATATCCTGAAGTTGACATATTGTTTTCTTTAAATACAACAAAGTTAGAATAAGAGTATTCAACTATTTTAAGTTATCACTTCTTCTTTAAATTATAGTCTCTCGTTTCTTAGAGATATTTTAATATTTTATTAGATGCTTCACAATAATCTAGACGAGTCTAGTGTTAAGCAACATGAGCAATATCCAAACGAGCATAGACTTAACTTACATAAGGCTTCTAATTAATGAAGCATAAGGTAGTAATCTCAATTATCCTATTAGCCTCTAAAGGAGAGCAATGTTGTATGTTACATGTGTAAGGACCCACTTAGAGACGAAACTGATGTCTCGTTGAATCTATCTCGGTGAATTTGATTCCTATAACATAAGAGGTATCTCCGAGATTCATTATGTCAAAGTATGCGCGAACAATGATTTGACTAAAGTAACATATACTTGTCAAAAGAATGTCATCTATATAAGGACAAGTTTGCGTTAGTTGCTCCCACTCATCTTGAGGTAGGTGTATTAATCCACTTGGTTCTTGATGAAAAGAATTGCATTATAATTTCATCATGTTTAAATGCTTGCATCCACCCATACATGGATTTCATTGACTTACAAACTAAGTGTTCTTGACCTTCAGTTTAGAACTTTCAGGTTATTTTATGAACATGTAGGTCAATGTTAGGGAAAGTTGTCTAATGTTCATCTAATGTAGCTCTTAAATTATTATAAGCTACTAGAACGGTAAAGATCCTCAAATAAACCTTTTCTAAGACAAGTAAGAAGGTTCTTTGATGATTTATTCCCTCTTGAGTGTAACCCTCAGCAATCAATCATACTTTTAGTGTGATAACATTTCCATTTAGATTCAGTTTAGTAATGAACACCTTTAGGTAATTCAACTAAATCCAAACGTTATTCTAATTCATGGAATTAAGCTTGCCAATAATAGCTTTGTCCTATTTAGAAGATTTAATTGATGCCGATGATGTAATTAGAAGAGGTAGGATCGATAAACTTTCCAAACATCTATTTCAACTTTAGTCAGGTAAGGTACTTTATCATCAAAGTTAGTAGGCCTTTTTTAGACCTAGATGACCTCCTGAGTTAATTTTTGGGTTTATTAGGATACATATGCAATTTTATGAATTAGCTCTTGGTTAGGTGCTTTCATTCTCAGGTAAATAAGGAGCAATATTAGTTTCTAAGTGTATAAGAGTTGGTGCAGTATGGTGTACAAGAGGTGTAATCGGAGTTAAATTCGGAGTAGAATTTAATGAGTCTCTCCCCCTCGCCTCTTGTACTTTTGGCAAGTCATGATAAGGACTTTTACTGCTCCCACTAAACTTAGAAATCTTTAGGAACTTAGCATGCATAGGTCAAAGATTGGAAGACCAATAGATTCTAATAGAGAAATAACTCAATGATGTTTATGTTATTTTCTCTTATTCAGGATTACTTTAGTTTTGATAAGAAATCTAAGTTCTTGCCATAGTTAGACATCAATGAAACTTTATTAGGAGTATCATTATATTCTAAGGAGACAAGTTGTGATGGAGCAGTGTCATATACAAAAGGTGTAATTTGAGATAAGATCAAAATTGTCACTTCCCCACCTCTTGTAACTTTTGCAAGTTATAATTAGGACACTTAATACTCCCACTGACCTTTTAGGTCTCTCGAAACTCCATATGATAAGTTTTAGTGATGCATGTGAATGAGAATATTTCATATATTTTAGACTTGATTTCCTTGTTGTCCAGAATTCGTAAGAAATTTTAAGGACATATTTAGAAGGAAATTTTTTTTTTTAGTATATATGAATTGATTTCTTTAAGACTTAGGTCCGTATGAAACAAATTAGATACAAGTTGATATTTTTATAAGCTCCACTAATGTCAGGTAATTATACCATGTGATGGAAACCCATTTATTCCTTCTGCCATTTTAAATTTTAGGGCATTTAACACATGCTTTAAAGTCACTAAGAATGAGATTTGATAACAAATAATCCTTCATTAACCTATTCATGATTGCTCATGAAAAATTTTGGTCTCAATGGATGAAGTGTATAGGTCTTATTATCCTTTGTTAAATTTTCATTTTCATGATAACAAAGTTGTGAAAATGTGTGTATCATCTTGTTCTATTTTATAAGGTTTCTATTCAGATAATGACAACAAATAATATAAGAGTTTAAATTAATAGTGACTTTGTTTTGGTCATAAAACTCATAACTGTCAAAGTGTGGCTTTAGTGTTGATACTAAAATTCTGAGTAATATCCAGAATAACGTAAGGTATCATAAAGCCTAATACAAAGATCAGTTATTAATGGTTCTTTCAACCTTAACAATAAATTCGCCACTTACTCTCATCTTAAGTATTTGTTGAAATCTGGTAAGGAAACGAATAGAACTACAACAATCATGTGTTAATTGGAATATTTATATTTGTGGAATCAAATATCATTGATTTTTTACTACTTAACTTAGCCAACTGTTTCCTTAACTTATGCATTATCTTATTGCTTGTGCCTAGTCTAATGGCATAGTTTCGCAGTAAGACATCCGCTTGGAAAACTTATAGCTGGAAGCAGTACTTGTATTTTGTTTCCGGACTTTAAAACTATCCTCTCTGTTGTAACTTATCTTCCACTTTTAAGGTTTAGTGGTAGTAAGATGAATAACATCTGATTTTTCAGTTTTAGGCGTTTCTTTTCTTGTACGCCTGTTGCTATCAACACACTCATTTTCCTTTGGTACTTCTGAGTGTTGTAGTTGATTAATAAGGCATCCAATCGTACTAATGGAAAAGTTATTGTATAACGCACTGAAAATCTTTATCGATTACATGAATAAGCCCTTAGGTTAATAGGCCATTTATGATGTATTCACGAATGTCACCTAACGTTATTATTTGACTTAGATTTATTGCATGCTTCTTTAAGAGTTCTTTTGATTCTTCCATAGAAAACAAAAATTAGTCTTAGGAATTTCAGAATCTTTAATGGCTCCCCTGATAGCAATCATTAATTTGAGTTCTTGGTTACCATAAGTGACATTATGTTTGACTTATCCCACTTCTTAATGAAAATAAATTTTAGTTTATTAGAAAATTAGCAGGAGTGTCATGTCTTAAGGGATAATCAAGACTCAATAAGAGCAAATCATATTAAGTTTTGGAATAAGAGTGGATTAGATAGTTTGAGATATAACCTTTTAGAAGAACTTTAGAGTGATTTATGTTATGGGATATTCAAGTAAAGCAGAAAAAAAAAAATTAGGATCATTATATTAATGAATGATCATTAATATGTGAGGATCATTGTTTTGATGAAGATGTGATAACATCTATTATAAACACCAAAATATAATAGATTAATTAAAAGTTCTACTTAAACAATAGCACATCACCTTTGGACAGAAGTGAAATCATTTAAGCATGATGTGCAATTAAGTGTAGCACATCACCTTTTGGGCAGAAGTGAGACACTTAATTTATTAGGCACAACTTAGTTTTACAGGGCATGAATGTAACACATCATCTTTGGACAGAAGTGAGACATTCTTGTTAATTAGGCAAAACTAATTTAGTATGCTTAGTTAGACTTAGATAACTATGTTAAGGTAGCACATCACCTTTGGGCAGAAGTGGGACCTTTTAAGTGTTATCAAAGTGAAGCAAAATGTTTATTGATTTAGGTTTTGAAAACATATTAGTTAAGGTTTTTCAAAATTAATAAACTAATTAATAGCAAACCCCAAGAAAATTTTAGATTACCAGTTCTCGGGAAAGTAGGTTTAGTTCCCGTGAAAAGAGGTTCTCGAGAAAAATAGTTAGTTCTCGCAAACAAGGAAGTTCTCAAGAAAATGGTTAGTTCTCGAACTTGTTATAGTTCTTAGTAAAAATTGAGTTCTCAGGTGGCCTTTGGTTCTCGGAAAATAGTTAGGTTCCCGGGAAAATAAGTTAGTTCTCGATTTCCTAAGAGTTCTCGTATTCAGTAATGGTTTTCGGAATCAGTAATGGTTCTCGAATTTAGTAAGAGTTCTCGGATTTAGGTTTAGGTTCTCAAATTTTAGGTTTTCGAAAACAGAAAACCGAGAACTGTTGGTTTTAGAACTTGAATCCGGAAACCTGTATGAGAACAATCTTTCGAAAAAGTTAATCCGTGAACAATGTGTCCGAGAACTATGATACCCACAAGTGCTATAATTTAGGGATTTGAGAAAATTTGTTTCAATTAATTTTGGGATTTCAGTAATCTCCAAAATATTTCAAAAAATATTATAAACATTTAATTTAAAACTTGGAAATAAGTTACTCCCAAAATTTTAGGAAACAGATTTTAATCCCGGTTTTCAAAATTTAATGGATTTGAATTTATTATGATTTCAAGAATCTTAGGTGTTTTAATATATCTCCAAGTCTATCAGTTCGAATATTTTAAAGAATAAAAATATTATTAATCGAAACTTGGTGGTAAAGCAACACAAAATTAGGAAACATAATCAAATCCTGATTTCATCCCAAAATAAAGGGATTATTTATTTATTATTATTAAAGTTTCGATGAACATCAAAACAATAAGGATGAACATATTGAAATTTTAATTCTAGTTGTAACCAACTTATAGCGATTTTCATGATTTGCAAAATTAAATCAATTTTCTAATAAATCAAATAATGACTCGTAATATTAAGTCAAAGTATTTTGATTTCGAAGTTTCGTTTTATTATTATAAGACTCGATGCTGTCATGAGTTAAATAAAAAAACACTATGATTTTTCGTGATTTGACCAAGAAGAAGAAGAAGAAGAAGGAAGTGAAAAAGAAAGAGGGAGAGAGGCAGAGATTGAGGGAGAGAGGCAGAGTGAGAGAGCTCGAGAGATTGAGAGTGAGAGAGCTCGAGAGATTGAGGCAGAGAGGGGGAGGGAAGTGAAAAAAGAAAGAGGGAAAAGGCTTGGGGTTGTGGCGGGTAGGTGAAATTTTTGGGTGACTTTTAGCGGCGACATGTCGCCGCTAATAACATTAGCAGGAAATAATCTTGGCCCTCCATCACACTTTGATCAACGGTATATAACTTTTGAACCTTTAGCGGCGACACTTTGATGGGTCGCCGCTAAAGGTGTCGCCGCTAAAAACCAAAATTCTTGTAGAGTGTGTAGATTTTTTCTTACTTACACATACGTGTATCATCAATGCATCAACTTTTTTTTTTCAACCTACACATATGTAGGTGTCTTGTTACTTTTTTAAAGTTGCAAGTTGTCAACACATATGTAGGTGTAGTCTTTATATTATAGTATTTTAGAGCATATATGCATCATCAATAATATTAACATTTTCTCTATCATTCTGCATTTTTCAGGTGACACATCTTCCAGTAGTATGCATGCGCACATGTATATGTAACATAAAAAAACCCTTTACATAAAGAGCAGAAGTAGGAACCTCCGTTAACTCAATTCAAGAACTCAAAAAGAACTTTAAGTTATTTAATCCATCGAGAATCAAACATGATAATATATCATATATAAATTTTAAAAACTCTACAGCATTCACTGTGTTTGTTTCCTTCATTCAAGTGCAGATCCACAAATCCCAGTTTGTTACTTGTGTATTATGTAGGTATTTTCTTTCTTTTTTTATTAAAGCAACTTGAAATAACACAACCCGGTTAGAAAATCGCTAACCCGGGATAAAGCAAAAGGCTACGAATAAAGAAGTACAACAGAGAAGGGTTCTCCAGATCCTGTTTTACCATGTTAAGATGTATTTAATTAATTGTTTTTAAGTGATTAATATCATAAAACATGGTTACTTTGAGATTGTTGGTGAATTACAGGTGTACGGTCCTTAAAAGTAATAATTGGAGCTTGTTAGAAGGTTTCGGGAAAAGGTAGGAGGGGATTGGATGCATTTTTGGAGAAACCAAATAGTTTTGAATTGAAGATATTAAATGATGACGTGATAGAGCTCTGAAATACGAAGACGTGGCAGCAAGAATCGAAGAAAATGGAGTTATAACAAAGATTTTATGATGAAAATACGAAGAGGGCGCAAGGTACTCCATCAGGGGCGCAAGCTTGCGCCATAAGCTGATTATGCATGATCTACACCCTTAAGGGCGCAACCTACTTCACCAGGGGTGCAAGCTTGCGCCCCTACCTGGTTATAGACGCGAAAAATCAGGTTATGGCCATATTTAAGGGTTCTTTACTCCACAAACGAAAAAGACTTGAACCCTAGCCGTCTTGGACCATTCTAGGACGAGTTTTACCATTCCAAAACACATTTTAATCATTCTTTTCATGCATCTATCATCAAAATCATCCATGGAAGCATATACAATCATGATGAGCGGCTAGTTTCTATATGTAACCACCTCCAGGTGCACGTTTTGTTTGTGAAACTCTTACCCTTGTTTGGTTTGGTTTATGGATTGTCTTTTAATCGTTTGAAAGATATTTGTGGTTTGGGTTATTTAAATAAGTCACGTTTGTGCAATTGCTTATCTTTTGATCATTCGCATTCGGTTTTCTTGCATCGTGAGCAGTTTGATTAATGGGAGGGTAGTTGTTATTCGTGGGATGGTAATTAAATTTACGAGTTATCATTAAAAAGTTGTGTTTGATTATCACTTAACTTAAATCGTTCAACAAAACCATGTCTAGGTGGTATCCAATCATCTAAACAAGGGTAGGGTGAACCATTGAACCGAAAACCTAGAGGGGGTTACTTCTTTAATATTATTGTTTACAACTTATAAAATTTGTTTTCTTAAAACTCAAAACAACCTATAACTCAGTTAGATTAAATTTTATTAGTTAGTTTAAAAAACTATAGGATTGTCCACCAATTCCTTTTTGGAGACGACTCACTTCTACTTTACTACTTGTTTTCATTATTTTTGACCAACCCAACGATATCGAATAAAATGGCGCCGTTGCCGGGGAATCGGTTGTAACACCCCAACCGATGGCGGAATCATCGAGGTGTCACGTAGTAACGATTGTTCAAAAGCACATGGTACTAAAATGTAAATATGTTATTGAATAATTTAAATTGTCTTACATAGATGAAATGGGAAAAAAATACAAAAGTCTGAACGAAACATGAAATTTGAAATAACTTATTAAAAGCATGCACTAAAATCCAATGCTATAGTACTAAGATCAAACTGCACCTGAAACATGTACAAAATAAGTTTTGTCAACATATGAAATGTTGGTGAGCATTCCTAGTTTTAATACATATAGTAAGTTTTAAAATGTTATACAATTCAAGTGCAAGGTACGGTGCAATTATGTAAACTATGTATCATACAAATGAGCGAAATCAATCCTGTGACTGTGTAATGTACTAAATGAACGGCGGTGTACTTATCCAAATAATTGGATAATAACTTAACAATGACCATGGATTCTCCGATGAAAAAGGGGGAGAATCAACCTAGGCGGGTTGTCAATCCAATAGCGCTATCCAATGTTAAGGTCGGCTTGTACATGGTTAATGATTTCACTAAGTACAAATGTATTCTACATGTAATGACTAAGCATAAAGCACGTTTGTAAGCAAATGCACATAGTACTAGAATTGTATTGTAAAAGTGTGAACTTGTATTTGTAATTTGTATAAGTGTACATGTAACACCCTAAAAATGAATAAAAACAAAAAGGGGATAGGAAATACTCACAATCACTAAATAGTTATGTCACTAAATCGTCGTGAGTGTGAATTGGCGAATCCCCAAGTCTCAAACTAAAAGTATGGTATGTGTATAAGTTTTGGACTTAAAGTAAGTCTAGGGTGTCTATTCTAAGGCACTTAGGATGTCTAGTCTAATTTGGGGTTTAACTTGTAAATAACGATATATGTTGAAAATGCGACGTAAGTAAATATATATACTTGCTTGAAATAATATGACATATGAACTAAGGAATAAATATGAATAATAATATTATAAGTTCATAATTGAAAGTTATGAACTAAAGTAAATTGTGGAAGTCACATAAATGTTAAATTATGTAACATCGGTCCGCTTAGTTAGATAGTTTGTTTTAGTTTTTATTGCTTTTCTTAAAAATCTAAAAAAACAAAAATATTTTTCTTTTTCTAGTCTTTTAGTTTAATTATTGTTTAGTTTTGTTTAGTACGGTATTACGCGTGGTTTGCTTGTTTGTATCTGTGCAGGTAATTCAGTTGCATGCATCATACACGTCATTCGGGCAAAACTTCACTGCTAATTTACAATTCAGAAATTGAAAAAACAACTAGAAAGAACAGAGCATTTTCATCAAAACCGACCAACACCAATCATGAGCCATCACATCAACCAAGATAACCAACCTCCACCGAACCAACCTGACCTAATACCACCACAACAAGACCCATTAGGCGATATGCCTCCACGACCATTTCAAACAGTACAACCTCCAAGACAACCACCATTCCCACAATTTAACCAAGATCCGAACGCTGGTAGTTCTCGACAATTGCAACAAGGCCGTCAAGAGCATGACGAGTGGGAAGAACATTGTGAAAATGATGCAGCTTTTGAGGCCCCACAACAACAACAACAACCCAACCAACCATTAACCTTAAATCGACAACCACCACAAAACCAAAACCCAATATCCTATAGTACTAGAGCAACAGGTTCACTTTTTGGATATGACAGTATGCAGGGTGCAGCGGGTACTTTTAATGGTAGAGTTTCTGATTAGGATGGGGGAGTTAATGATGATGGGTATTACGTGAATTAGGATCAGTTCGACTATGATGAGTATGAAGAGTTCGGTCTGTAATATCAGCAGAGACATCAGCGAGGGTTTAATCTGAGGGGGCAGAATCAAGGACAAAGAGGGGTTCCTCAGATTCAACCACGAAATCAAGTGAGAGGGAATGGGCAGATACATTATGTAGATGGAGTACCTAGGGTGAACTACAGGCCTCCCGTACAAGGCGTTGGAAGCCACTTTATTTCTGTAGCTACCGAGCACACTTCACCGGTAGTACCACGACATTAGAACGGACCCCAGTATTTGAACCACCTTCCGAGCTTCTATGGTAAAGCAACTGATCGCGTGTCGAGTGCTAATCAAAAAATTATTTTAAAAACAACTCCTTAGCTACAAGGACTGTAGTATAGGGATTAGGGTTGTCGAACCACGAGAAGTATGTGGTTAGTGTTAATAGCAATATTTAATTATACTAATAGAAAAACTAATAAATTTATGAAGATTAAACTAAGGTCCTACTTGCTTGCAAAAACAAAGTGATTGATTGAAAAGTAATTAAAAACAATAATATAATGAAAACGGTCACTCCGAGTTTCTGATTCGGTAATTTTATAGCTACTCTGTAATTAACCTAGCTTGGGAATCACATAGACATGATCCTGTTTAAATTGTTCAACCCAATTCGATTATCTTAACACTAAATACAAAATCAAATTATTCCTAGTGCAAGAAAACCAAGAAACGATGATATGTTGTATCAATGCAAAGAAACCAAATTGTCTAGATCAGTCAAACATACAATCAGACGCAAAGAACTTTAAGGTGTTCACAAAATCTAATCCAAATAATGAGTATCAAACAGAAAACAATTGATAAAATACCCAAATCGTTCACCCAGAGAGAACCGCGAAAGGATTAACCGCACATGGTTGTCATCTCATCTGTGTGCTCTCCAAAATAATTCTTGTTGTAACCTCTTCCTCTCCAATGCGATCCCTTCTAATCTTCTTTGTGTGGCAGCCCTAGAAAATAATAACCCCCCTAATAATATGCGTGACCCCCCTCCTATTCGTCTTTCTTCCACCCCACAAAAAATAATTGTCGTCGAACCCCCAATGTATGTTCGGTAGTTGACATGTCGAATCTTTATCTTCTTTCTTATCTTTGACATGTCTGTAGGATCATTACTGGGCCACCTCACTATACTTTGTCCAATGTCTTCAATGCTCACCTTTCTCTTTTGCCCACTCAAGCCATCATCTTCAAGTTTGTCTATTTTGCTCATAAATATGGAATGATGGTTAGGGTACGCCAAGGTTACCCAGTTCACTGGTTCTTCAGCAGGTGTTTCTACAAGTGGTTGTACGTAGGAATTCATGTCTACTTTAAGGCTTGTAGCCTCATCTTCTAAGGCTTCCTCCATCACAACTTGGTCCACATGTGCTTCTTCAATAACTTTTTCAGCCACATCAACATTAACCATATCCGGTTCAACTGTCACATCTTCAAGTGCTAATTCTGCTTCCATCTGACCAACTTGGTTAAACAATGCCTCAACGGTGTGGTCCCGAACTTCATTATCCTTCCGAATTCTCTTAAAATCTTCCCGGATCGCCTTTACATCTTCCTGGACAGCCTTTACATCTTCTTGGACAGCCTTTATGGCCTCTAAGATCTCACTCAGCTGATCATTGCTTTCCACTTCATTGTTTTGTTGTTGCTGATAACCGTAGTCAACACTCTGGCCTCCATTCACAATCGAATCAGTATTCATGTAATAATATGCAGTTTGTTCCCTAGATTGATAAATGTTTGGCTTGTAGTATCTTTGCTAACAGTTTTGATATTGTGGCCAATAATATGAGGATGATAAGTATGAGTCTTCATCTTTTTCTAGCCCAAAGATAATACGATCTTTTCGTGCATTATATGCTTCAACTCTTTGACGGGCAATTGGACAATCTTGCATCACATGATATGGGCTCTCGCAACAACCACATGCATCATAATCCACCCAATTCATCTTGAATTCAATTCTGCAAAACTAACATACCCAGCGTAATACTGAACAAAATAGAGAAAAATACAAGACAAGAAAAAAATAAAAAAATTTTTGGTTTTTTTTTTGAAAAAAAAATAATTAAGCTAAAAACACTAAGCGCACGAACTCCCCGGCAACGGCGCCATTTTGATCGCGTGTCGAAGTGCTAATCAAAAAAATATTTTAAAAACAACTCCTTAGCTACAAGGACTACAGTATAGGGAGTAGGGTTGTCAAACCACGAGGAGTATGTGGTTAGTGTTAATAGCAATTTTTTTTATTGTAATAATAGAAAAACTAATAAAATTATGAAGATTAAACTAAGGTGCTGCTTTGCTTGCGAGAAAAATATTGATTAAAGTTTGATTAAAAACAACAATATAAAGAAAACGGTCACTCCGGGTTTCTGATTCGGTAATTATCAAATGAATTCTGTTAATGCACTATCTAGGAAATCACATAGACATGACTTTGTTTAAGTTGTTCGACCCAATTCGGCTATCATAACATTAATTGCAAAGTTAAATTAATCCTAGTGCAAGAAAACCAAGATACGATAACAGAATGCAATAATATTAATTAACAAAACTGTCTAGATCAGTCAAACATACAATCAGATGTAAAGAACTTTAAGATGTTCACAAAATTCAATCCAAATACTAGGTATAAAACAGAATAAAACTAATAAAATAAGTGAATCATTCACCCGCAAAGACGGCGAGAGGATTAGCCGCACATGGTTGTCATCTCATCTGTGTGCTCTCCAAAATAATTATTGTTGTGCCTCTTTCTTTTCGTCGAGCTCACAGCCGTCAAAATATAATCTCCCTTCCTTCAAAAATTGTGTGACCGACTTTTTCATAACCTCCATTGTATTTCCTGCGGCCCACTATTCCAACCCAAATTAATTTATTGTTTATTCTTTTATTTCTCTTAAAGCCCACGTGGATTTCTTGCATCACTTTATTCCATTAGCATCTTTGGTCTTCTCTCTTTTCTTTTTGTTCACATATTCTTGACGTCACTTATGCTAACATGAGTTTTATACTTTTATGTAGTCCAATTTATACTTGTATAATTCATGTGTTCCTGTAACAATTAATTGAATGACAAATTAATTCATATCACAAGTTATTTCTCAACCACATTAACTCACTACATGTAAATCCAATAAAATATATAACTAACTTAAGAGTACCTTATATACACTAATATTAATGCATTTTTATCATAGTTTATATTCTATAAAGTGTACCTAAAATACATCGTTTAAACACTAAATATATATAAAACTAACATATTAACATGGTGTGTATCACAACACATCAGCAACAGAGGAACCTTATCTACATATTGCGGAGTTTGTAAGTATATGTAACACTATTGGGGGCCATGGGTTTAATCAAGATGAGGTGAGGTTGATGATGTTTCAGTTTACCCCAAGGATCAAGCGAGAATATGGTACCACTCATCGCCTGCTGGGAGTATCTTCACATGGCAGGAGCTTCAACAACAGTTCTTAGAGGAATATTACACTATGACTCGCACTACTGAGGCTCTAGAGGCCATTAGAACTTTCCAACAACAGTCGAGTGAACCATTTCATGAAGCTTTCACCAGGTTCAAGGAGTTTCTAAGGAAATGCCCACACCATGATATACCTATGTGGGAGCTGATTAAGTCATTCTATGACGGTTTACTACCCGAAGATGTTAGGTATTTAAATGCCAACAGCAATGGTACGTTTTTTACTAACCATAAAGATGTGGATTGGGAATACATGGAGAGGTTGGCACTGACTTCGAAGAGGCAGTCTCGTGCGAGTAGAAGATGTAGGGCAGGTGCGACAAAGGGAATTGATTATGAGTCTGAGAAGAGGATTGCAAGTTTGGAGCGCCAGATTGCACAACTGACAGTAGGTAAAGGCGCAGGAAAGGGTGAAGGAGCAAAAGCAGCGAGTTCTTTTGCAGTGTGCTCGATTTGTGATGATTGGGGACATGTGGACGTAGATTGTCCTACACAGAAGGGGAGAAGTGAGTAAGTGAATCAACTGGGCGATCAACAAAAACAATATGATATGAATTCTAATTCAGTTCACACAGGTTTGCGAAATCACCCTAATTTTAGTTACAATAGTACTTCTAACCAGTTGAATCTTCCATCACAGGCACCCAACCAAAACAATTAGAGAGGATATTCAAACAAAGGGAACTACAACAATCAAAGAAGTTATCAGCAAGGCAATAACCAAGGAAGTTCTCAAGGCAATTAGAGAAGTCAAGGAAATCAGCAGGGCGGATCTTCGAGGCAGGATGGATCAATGAAAGAGATGTTGGCTGCGTTTATGAAGTTAACAGGAGAGTTCATGAAGTCAACGGGAGATTTCATGAAGGAGGTTAGGAAGGACAATGAAATTCGAGACAAAGAATATAAGGAACTAGAAAAGCAAGTTGGTCAGATTGCTGAAGAGTTGTCCGCCACCCGTCAAGATCCAGGTAAGTTACCGAGCACCACCACCATAAATCCAGCACATCAGTCATCAACTACAAGGAATGTACACATTAATGCGGTTAGTCTTCTTTCCAATTATGAGTATGAGCAGGAAACACTTTAACAATCAAACTTTAAGGTTGGAAATTTGAAAAAAAAATGTTTTGTGAAAAGTTTTTCAGTGAAAGTTCTAATGAGTCCAAGGACAAGGGTGAGAAACTCAAATCTGCATCCTTTCCTTTGGCTTTAATGGAACCAGCTAAAAGAGTGGTTTTAAATAAAAATGACACACCAAAGGATGAGAGGTGGGAAAATTTTAAACAAGTAAAAATCAATTTACCGTTACTTAATACCATTCAAGAAATTCCTGCTCATGCTGAAAACTTAAAAGAGTTGAGTACCCAGAATCGGCACAACAAGCTGCCAAAACAGTTTGATTTACCGGCACATGTGTGTGACGCTTTGTCTGATTAACACCCAAACACCAAGATCCGGGAGTGCCCCTTATTTAAATACAAACTGGGGAACTTAAAGTTGACCGGGCACTTCTAGATCTTGGAGCTTGTGTTAGCATTCTTCCGGGAAGTATGCATGATCAATATGAATTTGGTCCTTCACAAAAAGCTGGCACCACTATGGTGTTGGTTAATAAAAAACCCATATGTCCTAGGAGAATGTTAACTGATGTCATAGTTAACGTGGGAGATTGCTACTATCCGGTTGATTTCTTGGTACTGGATTGTGAGAAAAATGTTAAAGGCACACCACACACGATTATACTCGGTAGACCATTTTTAGCAGCTACTCATGCAGTAATCAACTGTGCTGATGGAGTGTAAGTATGAGATTTGGGGATAGAAAATTGAGTTTAAACGTGTTTTCAAGTTTAACTGACCAAATGCAAAAGAGAAGTGTCTTATGGTTGACAGGATGGGAGACACTAGTGGGAAGGATCGAAAGAAAAAGATGATAAAGAAACCGCCTGAGTTAGAACAAGGAAACACCAACTTAGCAGCGGATGATCCAAGGTGGAATATAATGCATGACCCACAGGAGTATAGGCAGAGAATGTGTTTCGAAGCTGAGGGAGCCGAGCATCTCGTTTGACCACCATGAGATATATAGCAAGTATGAAATGCGGCTAAAGACTCGTAAACTTAGCGCTCTCGGGAGGCAACCCGAGGTACGTGTTTTATTTTATTTTCTTTTATTTGTTTTTTTTTTTTTTTGTGTTTTCATTGTTTCATAGCCATTGTAGCAGCCAAGCGTGGGAAAGTTGTGCGAACATGATAGGTTTGGAGTATTCAATTTGATACGCATCATAGTCGATGCGCGTTTGATGGGGGAGTGAATCAAGTCCATGTGCTCCTTCCTTTTCTTTTGTTGTTGCTTGTTTATGAAAGTTGGTGGTGTGAAAATATGTTCGTGAAGGGAATGGTTTGTTTAATTTGTTACCTTGGGGTGTTAGTCAGCTCTGGTAGGTAGTGATTGAGGTTAAACATGTTGAGTAGTGAAGGACTGAAAACCATATATTGGGGACAATGTATCCTAAGTGTGGGGATGGGTGACCCTAGGATAGGTGGGGGGGGGGGGGAGAACACTTACACATGTGTGAGAAAATTGAGAAATTTTTGAAAGAAAAATATGAATTGAAAAAAAATATTCTCGCAAGATGTCACCATTTTCACTTGATCAGACACAAAAGCCGTGTTTGCAGTTGCTAACGAGTCATTTGCCGAGTATGAAAAATAAGACCCTTGATCATGGTCATCCCTTTAAGTTTCATGAGAGTTTTTCTGACAAGCGTTTTTAAAGGAATGAATAAGAGATGCCTAACTAGGGGTACCATGCTTTTAGGAATTGCATATAATACATGTCGGCAAACCTAAATTCCCACTTTGTGATAATTTGAGCCTACTAGATTGATAGATATTTATATATATATGTTCATTTGTTGAGAGTAGGCCAAATGTTTCCTTGTTACAGAATTTGTGTGATTTGATACATACTAAAGTTGTAGGCAAAACATGCACATAGATGAGAAAGACAAATTAGGAATCCCTTTGTTGTGTTTGAAATCATGCGATTGTGTTATGTTGACCCGTTGACCCAAAATATTAACCTTAGTAGCCTATGTTGAGCCTATACCCTTTCATTTGATTAAACTTACAACATCACCCAAATTGACATGTTAGCCTTTATGTAATAAATTGATGACATCCATTGTGGTTGTGTTTTGATCAAGTGATTGAGTTATGTGTAAGTTGTGAAAAAGAAAAAATATATATATGAAAAAAAAAAAATAGAAGTATGTGTTATGGGTCAAATATTACCAAAGTTGTTTGTTTAGTATATTATTGTGTAGTATGAATAAGGATAGTCATTCAAGCATGTTGAAGCCTTTGTCTTTTACCCAATTGTTAAGCAAAATCATTCCTACCTTTACCCTAAGCCCAAAACCCATAAGACCTTTCGCTGTGTGCATAGTTATAAGTTATGTGTGATTGTCATACAAACCTATGATAATAGGGTTATATTCTTGGTTTTTGAGCTACTTATAGTAGCACATTACAAGCTAGTCCACAAATAAACCGAGATGAGCGATTATTATGAGGGGTGTGTAGTGTATGTGTATGATAATAAGCATGCTAGGTTTAGTTAGGCAAGTCTTGATTTTAAAATGTGCAATATTGCTTGTCGGTCAGTCAATCTCGATTATCTAAGTCTATGGGATTGGGTATGATTCGGGGCCTTGAAGAGTAGTTTCGGTAAGGGAATTGAAAGTGGCTTGTTAGCAAAGCGAGTAATGTTTTGTGATGGTTTGATTAGGGACAATCAAAGGTAAGTGTGGGGATGTGACAAAAGGGTGTTTTACCATGTAAGATGTATTTAATTAGGTGTTTTTAAGTGATTTATATCATTAAACATGGTTACTTTGAGATTGTTGGTGAATTACAGGTGTACGGTGCTTAAAAGTACTAATTGGAGCTTGTTAGAAGGTTTCGGGAGAAGGTAGGAGGGGATTGGATGCATTTTTGGAGAAACCAAATGGATTTGAATGGAAGATATTAAATGATGACGTGATAGAGCTCTGAAATATGAAGACGTGGCCGCAAGAATCGAAGAAAACAGAGTTATAACGAAGATTTTATGATGAAATACGAAGAGGGCACAAGGTACTCCATCAGGGGCGCAAGCTTGCGCCCTAAGATGATTATGCCAGATCTACACCCTTAAGGGCGCAACCTACTTCACTAGGGGCACAAGCTTGCTCCCCTACCTGATTATAGACGCGAAAAATCGGGTTTTGGCCATATTTAAGGGTTCTTTACTCCACAAATGAAAAGGACTTGAACCCTAGCCGTATTGGACCATTCTAGGACGAGTTTTACCATTCCGAAACACATTTTAATCTTTCTTTTCATGCATCTTTCATCAAAATCATCCATGGAAGCATATACAATCAAGATGAGCGGCTAGTTTCTTTATGTAACCACCTCCGGGCGCACGGTTTGTCTGTGAAACTCTTACTCTTGTTTGGTTTGGTTTATGGATTGTCTTTTAATTGTTTGAAAGATATTTGTGGTTTGGGTTATTTAAATAAGTCACGATTGTGCAATTGCTTATCTTTTGATCAATCGCATTCTGTTTTCTTGCATCGTGAGTAGTATGATTAACGGGAGGGTAGTTGTTATTCGTAGGTTGGTAATTAAATTGTACGAGTTATTATTAAAAACTTGTGTTTGATTATCACTTAACTAAAACCGTTCAACAAAACCATGTCTAAGTGGTATCCAATCATCTAAACAAGGGTAGGGTGAACCATTGAACCGAAAACCTGGAGGGGGTTGTAAGTGCATTATTCATGTATGTCCCCAGCTAGTGATCCAGTACTGAATGTCGAAGGTTCAGATAATCAGAAAAATGACCAAGACTTTAGCATGAAGATACATTCGACCAGTCAAGAGGTCGAATGTAGTTTACCTTTGGTCGAATGTAGAATAAATGTTGAAGAAGGTTACACCTTCGACCACATGAAAGGGTCGAATGTGGAAAAGTTCCACATTCGACCATACAAAAGGGGCGAAGGTGGAAGTATATATAAAGGGAAAAGTTTGTTATTTTTAGTGAGTTATCATTTGAGCCTTTTTTTCCATAGAGTGTGTATGTGTGTTTTTCTCTGTATTAGGTCTAAGATTTCATTTGTAAACATCTTGATTTGATCTAATACAAAGATTAAAGTTATGGAAATTGCTCGGTGATTCATTATCTGTTTTTATCACGATCTTTATCATTTATTTCTGAATCATTTTGCACGATCGTTGGGGATTCCGCACCCTACGGTTGATATTCGTGAGATCACGTTTCTTGATTACGATCCTAAAACGAATTCACAAGTGGTATCAGAGCATAGGCTCGATTTCACGATTGCAAATTGATCTGAATTGATGAAAACGGATTAGAATTCTGGTTTAAAGATCCAAACCCAAGAAATTTTGAAGCTTTTCATAAAAACATGGTTTTTGATTAAATTGGAGTTGAATTTGATGTTGTTTTCAAAAATCCTTTCACAAATGTTTGTCTAAATTCAAATCCGCATAAAACCTATCAAATTTCATTACATTTGGTGAAAATTTTGTCAAAAACCGATCAGAGTCGTGTTCTTGCGGTTGAAGATGATGAACAGACCTCGAACGGTCAAATGTGAGATTTGAGGGTCGAACGTAGCATTTTTTGGTCGAACGTGGAGTGTTAGTTGGTCGAATCTAGAGTTTATCAGTGTTATTTTGTTCATTCGACCATTTTGGGTACATTCGACCAATCGAGTGGTCGAACGTGGGTTTAAACGGTCGAAAGTGAACTGAGTTTGTTATTTTCTACATTCGAACTTTATCAAACGATCGAACGTGTACTAATTTTCACATTCGACCACACGACATTTGAAAAGGGTCGAACGTAGAATCTGATTTTCAAAGATTTTCATTTTTAAGGTCGAATCAAGACTGAGACACATTCGACCCTTGTAAAAGGTCGAATAAGACTGGTTACTTCCACATTCGAACCTACGAATATCCGGATAATATTTTTCAAATTTTAAGGTGTAAAAAATTTCGAAAAGCCTGTTTTTTAGAAAATTTTTGAAATAATTTTTGTTGAAAAATGATGAATTACTTGGCTATGTCAAGAACTGATGATCAGATAAAAGCTGCAATGCAACAAAAGCTAACATGGGAACAAGTTGTTGCATCTAAGATTCAACAATATGTTACACGACCAGCTGTGCAACCAACTGATAAAATGGTTAATGTGAATGAGTGTGTTAACAGAGAAAGTGTTAAAAGTAACGTTGTGTGTCTTGTCAAACAAGTGGGGAATGATGATTCAAGTGAATTGTCAGAGAGTGATTTGAGTTCTGATACGAGTTCAGAAAAGAGTGAATCAAGAGGAAGTGATTCATCAAATGTTGATGGCAATTCTGAAAATGGTAATAATGCAGATGATGAGGTAATTTTAAAATCTGAATGTGCTAACTGTTCTGAGTGTGTCAAATTGAAAAATGAAGTGCTGAAACTTCTTGAGGACAAACAGAACTTAACAAATAAACTTGAAAGATTTCAAACTGAAAATAAAATTTTGGCAAATAATGAAGGACATTTTTTTAATAAAATTGAATCTTTTAAGAAAGAGATTTCAGAACTTCATAACACCATTTCAAAGAATAATTCCACATCAGAGTTGGAAATCACAACACCTTGTGTTGTTGATCCTAATTCTGAGATGAAATCAAAACTTGAAGTGAAAAATGAAAATGTGGTTGCCACTTCAGAAACTGAATCTGAAGAAAAATCCATATTCAAGTTTCCTGAAGGAATTGAAGGGTCCTATATGTTGGTAGGACAGGACAAATTGATTTTCAATAAAGATTTTCCAATCGATAATGTCAAACAATCGTTACTTAAATGTATCTTTGTCGATAATAATGATTTGATAAATCAATTTAGAAATCAATTTGATCATTTACATTTTGAACTCAGTCCTAACCAACATGAGAATGAAAAGGATCAGCCTGGGAACAAAAAGAAAAATCCTAGGGCAAAAGGATCAAAACCAAACAAATCGAAAGGAAATGATCAGATGAAAAATTCTCATCAAAAGAATTCAAGAAATTTTTCATTTAGATCATATGACTCTTATGATTATTCATATACCTCTCGATTTGATGGTTATTGGAGAAACAACTCACCACAGTATTCTCATGAATATGTTGAATGGAGAAACTGTTTTGAATGTGGTGAAGTTGGTCATATTGCTGCTCATTGTCCCTACTGGTATTGGGATGAAGGGTATGCATGTGATTTTGTGGAATATAGGTCTTGTTATAAGTGTGGAGAGTGTGGGCATTTAGTTGCTGCCTGTCCGTATGTTAAACAGAAAAAGACCGAAGTGAAATTTGCTAAAAATTCAGGCAATGTCAAAAAGTCTGTATCCCCAAAATCAATCAAGAAACAAAAGGGGAAACAGGTTGTGTATGACAATCGTAACAAGATTGCCTTGAACAAAAATGTAGATAGTGAACGGGTTGCTAAGGTAAGGGGGAGTTCTAAGGCTAAGCCTAAGAACAATTCTAAACCTGGACCTTTATCAGTTAAGTCTGAGAAGGTTCCAAACAAAGTTCAGAAGCAGGTTTTAGATAAGAAATCTAAAAAGTCAACAATCAAAACGATTTCAACAAAGTCTAAAATAAATTCTGAACGTGTTTGGAAACCCAAATCACTTTCTAAATCAATAGCAATTTCTATTTCAAATTAATCCATTGAAAAACCAATTGATTTTTCTAAAGGAGAATGGATTGATGTTCCGAGGATTGATGACCTTGGACGACCCATCATTGTGAAGGGATGGGTGCCTCTCTCGTGCTAATTGTTTAACAAGTGTGCAGGTTGTTCCAGACAGACCTATTAGTTATCTTTTGATAGTTGATAGTGGAGCATATGTATACAAGCTATTTATTGGAGAGGTGAAGGTCAAGGAAGGGATTTGAAAGAGGAAAACATGATTTCAAAAGAAAGGAGAGTGTTTGTCGTCTGTTTCCTACCTGTGAAGTCGGAAAACGTTGCAATCTCATGCAATTGCTCTCAGATTTTGGATTTCTACAACAAATGCAACAAAACGGTTTATTCTAAACTCTCTTATCTTGGTTAATGGTTTTACTATTTGAACGAACAAAGTGAGTCGAGTAACCTGAGTGAGAAAATGGTTTTTTTTTTAAAAAAACTCAATAAGTAAACCTCATCGGATATCATTTTATTTTGTTTTTCTTCAAAAAAGTTGAAAAATTCAAAAATATGCTTATTTTTAGATTTTTAGGGGGAGAAAATTTCAGAAAAATCAAAATAAAAAAAATTAGAAAATCAAAAATGAGTTTTCCTGGAGAAAAAGAGGAGATGATAGTACATCAGTGTAGTGTCAGACTACTCTGAAAACAAAATGTATGAACAAACATTGAGTAGCCACTACAATTATATATTGGTAGGCTTGAAATCAAAGTTTAAAGTTCAGCATTGTGATATAAACTTAAAATCAATAACTGATAATCATGTGGATCAACGTCTCGTTGACATATGGTCTTAGTACCGAAATTTCGTTTGATAGATTGCCAAAATCGGAGGTTTCGGGTAGTTATATTGAAAGTTATTTGGGGATAGCCTAACTGATCTTTTGTCGTATTGATTTACGGACCTAGATCAGTCAGGGTATCTTAACAAAATATCTTTAATGACAAATCCTTAAGTTACCGAATGAGGAACTTAACATGTGTGATGATAATCAAAGATTATCTAATGCATCGTATCAATACTATGATGAAAATCATGTATGATATTAGTCCTCACCCTGGTTGAGTGCATAAGTCGCTTTGAAGCATTAATTTGCTAACCTGTCACCGTTGTGCCTCGTACCTTGTAACTAACGGATAACTACAATATAATCACGCGTTACGATGAAACTTTGTGCAATTCTTGATACGGGAATGTGTCGCGTGTGCGGGGACCATAGATTTTTCAGTATCTAATATTACCATAATGTATCTGAAATGCTGAACAATGAATAATGATTTTGAGTTTAGGTGGACAAACATACTGGTAATGGTTGTAGGATGCTCAATCCCAAAAAGTAGAAAATTAGTCAAATAGAGTTTTGACTGACTGTTCCAATACTGATATGATCCTCTTACCGGAAAATTCGCAAAAATATGTTCAGTTTACTTTTATGCAATTCTATTTGAAAATTCAAAAAGATTTTAGGTGTGTTTTAGCATAAAATTTGAAAAATCAAAATATTTTGTTTCTACTTTATTTTCGATAACCGGTGATGGGATACTTAATGTGAATGCTCAGATACATAAAAGTTGAAAAAGACTACAGATTTTCAAGTTTCTGGTGCATATTAAAAAAAAATGTTTTATAGTTCAGGAGGAGAACTATTAAGGGTCAAAAGGAAAGTGAAGAGTACTTCCGAGATTTTTGTTGTGTCTAACGATGGTTGTAGTTTGTGCAGTTTTTAGTAAATTTTTCTGCAGAATCAAACACAACAAGTGCACTACTCAAGATTCATCGACAAAGTGTGTAACTGGACAAGACCCAAACCTGAACATCAAGATCACCAGAACAACAGAAACCAGTCAGAGTTTGTTAAAGAAAAGACTAAAGATCAAAGAATTCAAGATTTGATGTCTGTCTTCATCTCTGGACCAACAAAAGACAAAGCCAAGATTTCTTGAGTCTGTCTGAGATTTCAAAGCTTACTGCAGAGATAGACAAGAACCTCGACTCAAACGTGCAAAAAGTTGGAAAGTTTTCAAGTCGTTCAAGTCGATAAGATCAAGACTTGAAGAATTGATAACTTTCTGATTTGGTACATCACTGGCTAGGTCCAAGGGGGAGATTGTAAGTGCATTATTCATGTATGTCCCCAGCTAGTGATCCAGTACTGAATGTCGAAGGTTCAGATAATCAGAAAAACGACCAAGACTTTAGCATGAAGATACATTCGACCAGTCAAGAGGTCGAATGTAGTTTACCTTTGGTCGAATGTAGAATTAATGTTGAAGAAGGTTACACCTTCGACCACATGAAAGGGTCGAATGTGGAAAAGTTCCACATTCGACCATACAAAAGAGGCGAAGGTGGAAGTATATATAAAGGGAAAAGTTTGTTATTTTTAGTGAGTTATCATTTGAGCCTTTTTTTCCCTAGAGTGTGTATGTGTGTTTTTCTCTGTATTAGGTCTAAGATTTCATTTGTAAACATCTTGATTTGATCTAATACAAAGATTAAAGTTATGGAAATTGCTCGGTGATTCGTTATCTTTTCATCACGATTTTATCGTTTATTTTTGAATCATTTTGCACGATCGTTGGGGATTCCGCACCCCATGGTTGATATTCGTGAGATCACGTTTCTTGATTACGACCCTAAAACGAATTCACAGGGGTTACTTCTTTAATATTACTGTTTACAACTTATAAAATTCGTTTTCTTAAAACTCATAACAACCTATAACTCAATTAGATTAAATTTTATTAGTTAGCTTACAAAACTATACGACTGCCCACCAATTCTCTGTGGAGACGACTCACTTCTACTTTACGACTTGTTTTCATTATTTTTGACCGACCCAACGACATCGATCAGATTCCCATTTTCATATACATCTTAATTTATGCATTTCCATATTACACCACCACGACGTAACTAAAACCACATCCAACACATTTTTCTTCGTTTTAGCCATGACTTTTGTATCCAATTATGATAAGAGATACACTATTTTTTCATTTTCATACTTCTTGTAAGTTACACGATTTGTATAAACTTTTAAGAATGTTTTCATCATAGTACCTCACAGGTACTAATCATGTAACTAATCCTCTACCAATGGTTACCGTAAGTACTAATGTTAAAAAGCATTTGTAATAATTAGTACCAATAGTGCAATTTTCAATATATATGTAAGAAAATAATAAAATGGATAAACCATATGAACCTTGTAACTAATTCAATAAATTACTAAATAAATGTGTTTGCAAGAGCATTCACGGTAAGAAATACGGTTCATAATTTTATTAAATAATAATAAAATAATCATAATAACGAGACCCTCGTTATTCATAGGAAATATAAAAGTATACTATCGATTACAAAACTAAAATAAAAAAAATAAGATACAAAATACATGTACCTAATTGAGATTCAAGCATAAATTTTTGATGAACTTCAACCGAAACATCTAATATAATGCTCCGCTGCAAAAATAAACAAACTTGTTGTAGACGGTTTTTGGTTGAGGATCGTGTTTGACACGGGGCCCTTAAAACAATTCCGCGCCTCCTCTCAGACGGTCTGTCTCCCAGGGTACAACAACCGAAACAGTAGTCGTACTGCCGGAGATGGTCTTGAGCCCGAGATAACACCGGGTGCTTTTATGTGTTCTAGATTATAGGAAAGAAAAGTAGTTGTGGAACAAATGAGAGTCCTCCTCTCAAAGATGGTAAATGTTTCAGTGATATATTTTGTCTTAGGGAATTCTCTTTTTCTCTTCTCTATCTCTATCTAACGAAATGGAGTACATAGACTCACATTTTATATTGACCAAAATCAATATGAAACATTCTTGCAATTTAATATTGTAATTAATTAGATTATTAATCTTGTAATAAACAATAATAATTGCAATAATCATGGACTTAAGTGGTTTGACTGTAACTCCCATATTCTTGTTATGACGAGTTAAAACAGTCCAAAGACCCTAAACCGATACGAGTTGAAACAACCTTTTCTAATAACCCGAGACTATGTAGGAACTGACGCGCCAGCCCACGTTCGTATGCTGCGCGCAGAACATGATGGCGCGCGCTGACCAGGGCGCTAGGCACTACCTGGTCATGCGCACACTATAGTCCCTGCGCGCATAACGCTACGTCATCCGCCACGCGACACGTGCGCAGATCTGAATGCCATCTGGTCCTGCGCGCCACACGTTTACGTCAACCTTCCGCCATGTACCAGACCCCGCACACGAGGTCAAAAATACAAAGGTGACTTTCAAGCGGCGATGTGTGTGTGCGAAGTGCAAAGTGCGCCAACAAAGCGCCCATCGCCCACGCCACGCGCGCGTGTGCTAGTGCGAGTTAAGGGTGCTTCACACCCTTTAGGGTCCCCACTAGTGTTTGGCTCATGCTAAACAATATACAAGGAGTGTTCCCCCTTATAAACCACTTTATGTTTTGTCATCCCACCAATGTGGGACAAAACTTAATCCATTTTCTCATCTTTGGTTGTTCCAACCTACAATTTTCAAGCTTCGATATCTCATTCATCTTAGCTCTATTTTGGACATGGTTTCATTCGTTGTGATGCTCTCACAATATAGTAAACAAACCCATAAATAAATATTTATATAACACATATATAAATATATTTATTTAAGTCCAAAATTAGGGAAAATCAATTTTCACTACCATTTTTCCAACATTCACAACGTAAACATCTATATCTATACTATATATAAGGCATTTCACAAGTGTATTTTGCAATACTCAAAAGTAAAGTACTTTTTTAATGCATAAGGTACAACATTAAACTAACATTAAACTGAAGAATAAATTAGTTTTTCAAACATTTTTACACTTTAAGACCTTCATCTTCACTACGCTTTACTCCCTCACTTTACTAAACATTTGCTTATTTAAATAATAGTTTCAATTTTTTCTTTATTTTAAGCTAATTGCCCTCCAATTTTTATACGACTATAATTTTTGCATAGTTTAATAGTTTTCAAAAAAAAAAAAAAAAAAAAAAAACATTACATCATAAAAACAAGTATTTATTCCTTTTTAATTTGAGTATAGTATTGCTACTATTTTTCGGTTTAAAATGATCAAACTTCGCTTGCAGCGATGGCGGCACTGAGACATGCTTTGTTGATGATGGCATTAACAAAGTGTGTATATGGGCCTCTTCGTTTTGCAACGACGAAGATGATTTGTAGATTTGAGAAGACTGGTTTTATTGCTTTTGTTTTTTCTTTCTTTTTGTTGTTTTGCTTGTGGTGGCGGTATTTATGTAGGTGGATGGCACAACTGTTTGGTGTTGGTAGTGGCTTTGGTTGTGATGATGGCGGTGATAACGGCGGTGGGGTGGGGGTATTCTTTCAAAACCGATGCCATGTGATTGCATTATTTAGACTGAAACAAGCATTATATATAAATATATGTTTTTTTAGATCTTTGTTGTTAAAAAAGATTAATAAAAATTATTCATAGCAGACATACAAGTTTAAATAATAAAACATTTTGAGATACTATGCAAGGTAAATTTAAAAAAAAAAAAAAAAAAAAAAAAAAGAGTAAACTTGTAATTGAGTCAATATGATTTGATTATTTTAATTACTTGAATTCAATTCCAAAACTTTTAACCCTCTGAGAGTCTAAGTACCCGAGGTTCATAATTATATCTATTTGAGTCCAATTCTCTAACTCTATTAGATTTTCTTAGTTATTTTTTGTGAAATGATCAAAATACCCTAAACATTAGCAAAAGAAAAATTAAATAGACAACATTACAGAAAACGTCCTTTATGTTTACCTAAAGTTGCAGGTTTCGTCCTTAATGTTTAAAACTTGCAGGATTCATCCTTTATCGTGGTTTCCGTTGCAGGAAACATCCTTTACAACTAACGACGTTTGTTTTTCTGGTTAGCTGCCCTTACATGCTAGGCATGTGGGGGTATTTATGTCATTTCAGCTTAGCAATATAATAATAATTATTATAATTATAGGAAAAAATTGTAAACCACCCAATTTCATCATCTTCTCCTTTCATTGAAACCCTAATTCACATCTTCATCAAAATCATGTCTTCTTCGAATTCTTCATTAATACCCCTCGAACATCAAGAAATCTATGTCGTATGTTCATGCGGGATTGTATATTGTTCATATGGTTGGGTTTCAATGAATGAAGATAATTATGTATTGTCTGCATCTTCCACACCCAGCTGCCCATCAATCACATCTTTTGTTCACAATCAACCAAAACCTTCAATAACAATCCCTCTATTAATATCATTATTATTATAACTATTATTAATCGCCAAATCTATTGCTCAACACAATTCCCTTGTTTGCATGCCTTCACACCATCATCTCAAGGGTTTATTCCAAACCTTAACCCTAGTTTCCCCCCTTAATAAAAAATGGGTGCTTTAACTTGCAGTCGCTTCAAACGTGACCCTGAATCACAATCTTTATCACCCTCTGCCACTGGTTATGATAATATTCACGTTTTAAAGAAGCCGAAGTCATCCGATATGGGTTCGAGTTCGGTTTCAAGGCTTCAGTTGTATCCTAAACAGGTAGCTCCTATTGTAAGGGAAATTCAAGCTCCTTGTATAGATAGTTGTTAAGGGATTTAGTTGTAAGGAAAGACTAGCGAGTAGTTGTTGTAGAAATTCTAGGGTGAAGTTGGATAATTGTGGTGATAGAATGGGGAATATGTTTTCAAAATATTATCAGGTGAAGGAAGTGGTGAAAGGTAGTTGTAGGTATGTTAGTTTTGAGACGGAGAATGAGGTTGGGAGGTTATTGATGATGATGAGAATGATGGGTGCGGAGACTCTGGTGTTGAGGAAATTGCAGTGGTGGAAAGTGAGAAAGATTATGTCAAGAATGGTTTCTCCTTTGTTGGATGGGAAGGGTTTCAATTAACGAAGAAGAAGATGAAATTGGGTAGGTTTATAATTTTCTCTGTTGTTATAATAATTATTATTATATTGCTAAAATGAATTGACATAAATACCCTTACATGCATGGCATGAGAGGGGCACTTAACGACATCAACAAACGGTGTTAGTGGTAAAGGTTGTTTCCTGTAACCAAAATTTCGTTAAAGGATGTTTCGTGCAACAGAAACCACGATAAAGGATGAATCCTGCATGTTTTAAACATTAAGCACGAAACCTGCAACTTTTGTTAAACATAAAGAACGTTTTCTGTAATTTTGTCAATTAAATATAATATTTTATTAAATATATTTAAAATTTAAGTAGATTTTCTCAATTCCCACCCAACCTATTATAGTATCTCTACTATCTCTCTAACCATCGACCCACCTCCTTAACCCCTCTCTACCAGTTTTTCGGCAAGGATTCTGGCCACATCTTATGACTTTATTGTATGTAGTTAAAATGACCAAACCCCAAGGATTTAAATAAGACTTTACTCTAAGAAAATAGAATACTTTACGAATTCAATTTTATTAACCCATATAGATAAAACAGTTGTTTAACTTTTTCAACGATTTTAAAATATAAAAGTTATATTCATCCTAAACCAATCCAAGTATTTGATTGTTTTTGTATTTGTTGGACATAAAACTTTAAATTATGTCTACGTTTTGTTTGATTTTAATTTTTTTCATTTTCATACCATTTCTTTTGTTAGTGATCGCAGACGATGGTGTGACGTTTGTGCTAGTTGGCACGATATAGCTGATAACATGTTGGATTGTTTACCAGTGGTCTCAATTCAGTATTTACCAATCTAAGCATTTGGTAGGGTCGTGTTATGTTGCTTCGATTTCTTTTAGCTTTTTTTCTTATTATTTTTATTTATAAATTCTATGTATTCAAAATTGGCTATTGTAGATTGAGGTTGACTTTCTACCTATATCGTTGACTTTAGTTTGGAATTCTTTTGATTAGACTAGAGACTAGGTGATTGCCCGCGTGTACACGCGGTTCAACAATTAACAATTATTTGGAATAGTAAAACCTATAAAAAATATAATAGAAATATTTTATTAAAATTTAGAAGTAAAGAATACACATGTTATTCAAATATCACTAAATATTTGTAGTCTATACATGGCTAAAATGAATAAAGCATCAACATCTAATCTAATATCTAATAAACAAAACCTTCATAGGTACACATGACACTCCACATTCAACATTCAATTTAGACACCTCCATATTGTGCTACATGGTACATCTATGTAATTTATAAGATTTTTAGTTTTTTTTTAAATAAAAAATATTACTAAATGGCAGTTCGTAAAATATAAAGAGTGCTATTAGCAATGTGGTGCATAGGTGGTCATGTCATGAATTCACTACAAATATAGAAGTACAATGTTATGTTCCGACCTGCCATTTTAGTAATATTTTTTTATCTAAAAAAAACTAAAAATCTTATAAATTACATGGATGTACCATGTGGCATAATATGGAGGTGTCTAAATTGAATGTTGAATGTGAGAATGTCATGTGTACCTAAGGAGGTTTTGTTTATTAGATGTTAGATTAGATTAGATTAGATTAGATTAGATTAGATTTTATGGTCAATCGGTCAAGGTGTTAATCTATAAGAATTTTAGTTTTTTTTAAATAAAAAATTATTAATTACTTTGTTTTTAAATACATATTTAATATTCTTGACCGATTTTGATCAAAGTAATTAATGATTTTTTGTTTAAAAAAAAAAACCTAAAAATTTTATAAATTACAAGATGTGTCATGTGACACAATATGGAGGTGTTTAGATTGAAGTTTGAATGTGGGAGTGCCATGTGTATGTAGGGATGTTTTGTTTACTAGATGTTAGATTAAGGTAATGGACGTTTAAGGAACAAATACCGTTTCTTAAACTTAGTGTGGAATAATGGTGATTTGTCACAAGTCACTTGTGTCATAAAAGTTGTAAAAATAAACATAAAAATTTTACAAAAAATATAATATTAATAAATTCCTTTTCAAACGGCAAGGCTAGAATTTTTACAACTGAATTATTATACATAAAAAAATTAATATTCTCTTTTTATTCAAATATGAGAATTTAAATTATTCATAACCTGCCAAAAATTGTCGGCACAAGTTCATATTTATTTTAAAGTAATTCTTTTGGCGATTATTAATAAAGTAATTCTTTTGGCGATTAACGCATATCCTCAACCATATAAACTAATGAGATTCTTCGCATGTTGGAGCGCATGTTTTGGTTGGTATTAATTTGACTCTTTACGGCACCGTTCATAAAATTATTATGAGACTCGCATATTATATAAAAGTTAAATACTTAATCATTGATAACGTTATTAATAGATTTTTAAATACTAAAACACATACTTCAACAAATCGGGTTTTTTTTAACGGCTAATTTGCCTCTTGAACTTCTAACATCTTCCATAAAACCCCAAGACTTTTACCACCACATCACAAGGAGTCGGGCATCCTTAAGGGGGTGTTTGGGATTAATTATTCAAAACAGATTATGCGTTTTGGAAAAGCAAGGGTGGAGGTGCTTATAGATTATTGCGTTTTGGTAGCCTAAAAAACTGATTATTTGCGTTTTCAAAACGCAATCCAAACATTAAAAACTGATTATCTGCGTTTTCAAAACGCAATAATCTAAAAATCATATTCAAAACGCAATTCCAAACACCCTCTAAGTCTGAATGGTTAGGAGACAACCATTCATACTTAAGCTACATCTTAACCATTTAGAGATTATGAACCATGCAGATGTAGGTTCTTAATGACCATTCAGAGGCTACCAAACAATTCTTAAATTTTTATCGTTATTATTATTATAATTAGAACTTGAATCATAAATTCAAGTTACATATTTTACCTTACATAACATTATTACTAAAATCATATTTTATATAAAAGTGATGTATTTTACCCTTGAAATTATATATAAAAAACCTAGACAAGTAGTATAAAGCTATGCAATCATTTTCTTTTCTATTAAGAAACCTATAGGAGCACTATAAAGTCATACGACCATTTTTGTTTTGTATTTAAAAAGCCCTATATGAGCAGTATAAAGCCATACAATCATTTTATTTTATTTTTTGTTAAAAGAAAACTATACAAACCGTATAATAGAAAGAAAAAAATAACATTCTAATTCATCTATACGACTTGTATAGATCTATACAACTTGTATAGATTTATACGACTTGTATAGATCTATACGAGTTGTATAGATGAAGGGTGTCATAATAGTTGTCTAAGGTGTACCAATAGTCCCTCCCCCCCCTTTAATCATAAATAAGTAATACTCATCGGAAAGCAAATATGGACATGACGAATTCAGGCTTTAGTTAATTTCTATATCATTCTAAGGGCACTCGGGGGGTTGTGATACAACGCCGTAAGTGTGTGTATCATGTGTGATGCCTAATTCCGTAATGTGTGCCGCCACGTGATGTATTGTTGGTTTGTTCAAAATAGCCTTTGACAACTATCTTACCGGGGGTGGGGGCAAAAATCTATAAAAAAACTAATTTGTTCCCTATAAATTCAGCCAACCTTTAACATTTTTATGCACATCTCATATCTCAAAAAGAACACACTATAACACCCACTTTTAAACCAAAAAAAATGTGGAAGGCTCGAGCAGAAACATGTCGGCTATGAAGAAAAAAGTTAGACCGAAAGTTTGTGCTAATCTAGGGGAACACGATAGATTTCGTACCCAATCGTGTCCCACACACTCGTTTCCTAACCTATTCCTATACCTATACCTATACCTATACCCACAGAACCATTTCCCACCCAATCGTGTCTCACACACTCATTTCCTACCCAACCGTTTCCCACCCAACAGTATCCACAACACTTCTCTAAGCACACCGTGCAAAAATCTATAAAAAACTAATTTGTTCCCTATAAATTCAGTCAACCTTTAACATTTTTATGCACATCTCATATCTCAAAAAGAACACACTATGATACTCACTTTTAAACCAAAAAAATGTGGAAGGCTCGAGCAGAAACATGTCGGCTATGAAGAAAAAAGTTAGACCGAAAGTTTGTGCTAATCTAGGGGAACACGATAGGTTTCATACCCAATCGTGTCCCACACACTCGTTTCCTAACCTATTCCTATACCTATACCCACAGAACCATTTCCCACCTAATTGTGTCCCGCACACTCATTTCCTACCCAACCGTTTCCCACCCAACAGTATCCACAACACTCCTCTAAGCACACCATGCAAAAATGCTGCAACCGGTCATTTTACTTTATCCCCCAACCAGGTAGACGACCAAATGCTCGACCGTTTCGTGTATCGTGTGCCTGCCTCCCACTACCAAAACAATCTGTTTCATAACCCAGTTCGCGAAGAGCCACTAGCCGATGAAGACGAAGAGGAAAAAGTACAAGTGAAAGCTACTTGTGGAGGACGGGGGAAAAAGAAAACAAACATGGGGGCATAGCACCCCAACCGATGATAGAATCATCAAGGTGGCACGTAGTGACAATTGTTCAATAGCTCATGATACTAAAATGTAAATATTTATTAATTTGATTTAATTTATTATTACAATGAACAAGAATATAAGTACAACATAATATGAAAACTCTATTAAATCTTTACTAAGTCCAAAAGCCCTATATGAAGCTTCTCAACAACCACCCTGAAACATGTACGAAAATAATTTGTCAACACAATTATGTGTGTGAGCATACCTAGTTATATATATATATATATATATGTATGTATGTTTGTATGTATGTATGTATAATGGAAAAGTCATACAATACATGTGCAATGTTACTATGCAATCATGTAAACAATGTATCATAAAAAATGAATGGATAAAATATACTTAACAATGATCACAGATTCTTCAATGAAAAGGAAGAAAATCAATCAAGGCGGGTTATCAATTCAATAGCGCTAGCCAATGTTAAAGTAGGCTTGTACGGGATAATGATTACACTAACTAAATGTAATCTACATGTGATGTCTAAGCATAATGCACAACACCAATGTACTAGAATTGTATTTGTAAAATGTAAACTTCTATGTGTATGTGGTTGTATAAATGTACATGAATCACCCCAAAAGTGTATAAAAGCAAAAAGGGAATATATATCCTCACAATTTGCTAAACATTAAATTCCGGAGCAGCAGTGATAAAAGCAGGGATAATCCCGAGGAATTCAACCTAAATGATACATGCAAAGTCTAAGAATATTTAGACTTAGGGACTGTTTGGTAGCCTCTTAATGACCATTCATAGGTTACCTCTTAATGGTCCGTAGTCTCTGAATGGTTAAGAGGTAACCTGAAGTCTGAATGGTTAAGAGGTAACCGTTAAGATGTTACCTCAAAACTGTTCACACTTAAGATTACATCTTAACCATTAAGAGACTATGAATCATTCAGATATAGCCTCTTAATAGCAATTCAAAGGCTACCAAACAACCCCTTAAAAGTCCAGGGTTTCTAGGTGTATACTTATAGAATTTTAGGGTTTTTTTTAAATGTAATTGAATTGAAATTGATCATTTAAATTGTGTGAAATGGAATAGATTCTAATTTAAAGAAATTACAATTTTTGCCGATATACATGAATATGAAAATTGAAATGTCTATATAATTAAAGACATTTTTTTTTTTTTGCATAAATGGATGTTTTAGCTAAAACAAGAGTGCAATTGGAAGTGGATCACAAAAAAAAAAAAAAAAAAAAACCGATAATGGTGAAGCAACTATCATATTCAGCGGCATCACTCATTATTTTCTTATACATCTTATACAGATGCTATGATCTCTTGGTCTAGTGGTATAACGTCCTCTCTTACAAATGTAAGGTTATAAGTTTAAATTCTTGTAAATGCAAGATAAGGTGAATTAAAGGTATACTAAAAATGTGTTGTTAAAAAAAATAACATTTATAATCCGGATCATGTGGCCTAGTGGTAAAAGGACCGGTTCTCTCTTTGGGGGAGCCGGGTTCGATTCCTACGGGAGGCATGTGACGGATACCCTCACCCTTGTGGTGGGGTAGGTGGTTGGGAAGTGATGGAGAGACCCTTGACCCTTGTGGTCATGGGTTCGACTCCTAATCCCTCCAGGTTCTACCGGTTCACTATCGTCGTGCCTTCGGGGGGGTTTGTGGGCCGGGTTTTCCTTGGAACAGGAGAAGGTGGGTCGAAGGGCTCTGTCCGTACGGACTAGAGGCCGTCTGGGTCCCCTTTCAACCATTGGGAGCCGCGTACAGAATACCCAGCAATATTTTAGTTCATCATTAAAAAAAAAAATAACATTCAATCACAAAAATGAATGCTATTAAATTGTTGATGATTGACGAAATTAATACATGGGGTTTTGCATAAATCATGGGCATTAATTGACTTGCCCCATATCCTGACGTACAGGTGGCCCACTATCTTAAAGTCTTTAATTATCAATGGTATTTAGGAATCATACACCCTTTATTTAGGATTCATACACCCTGACCCACATAATACACCAATAGAAGGCTACCACATACCCCAAAATATGATGTCACACCCCCAGAATGTGATGTCACATGGTGTATGAAACCAAGAACCCTTATCAATTCTCGTGAAACATGATAGGTTAGAGTCTCGTATTAACACATGATACATGCCCGCCGTTAAAAAAAAAAAAAACACATGATACATGCCCAATTCAAATGGAAAAAAAATCTATAAATAAAGGTTGAAGTATATAAGTTTTAGAGTTAATTGCCAATTTCGTCCCTGAGGTTTGAGCCAGTTTGCCATTTCAGTACAAAAGTTTTTTTTTGCAATTCCTTCCCTGAGGTTTGGATTTTTTTGCCAAATTCGTCCTTTTCACTAACCCAGTTAAAAAAGCTCGTTAATGTCAGGGGTAGTGTTGTCTTTTTACCTCAGGGACGAATTTGGCATTTAAAATTCAACCTTACATCAGGGACGAATATGGCATTTAACTCTTAATTTAAAATAATTGTTAATTAAATAATTTATTATGAATTTATTATGGTTAAAAGCATGTTTCTTTACCTGGATAGTGAGCCCGAAATCGAGGATACAAAGCTTTAGCCTCTCTCTAAAAGCGTCAAAGAGAAATTGATATTTTTTTGACACCTCAAAAAGAGGAAAACTAAAACTTTTGTGGGTTCTTTAGAGGTGACAATGGTATCCATTTACTTGTGAATGGATTGATGGATTGTGTTTTAGCTTTAGCCGGTGAAATGGGTCAAACTAAAAAGAATGGTTAAAAGACTTTTAGTTTTCCTCTAGAACTGGCTAGGCAAGACAAACATCAAAATGCCATCATGTTACGTATCGGTGGAAGATCGAAGGCAACAATCAAAAAAAAAAAAAAAAAAAAAAAACAAACATCAAATGCACTTAATCTACAATTAATTACACTACCTAAAGTTTAATCAAACAAGCTTATGGAATATTCGTTGTTTATATGAAGTTAATGTTAATCACACTTTTGTGTCCCCTTAACCTATACAGAAACGAATCTTGTATAATATCTGGTACGTGTTGGTGAGGGCAGCAAATAAACAGGAGTTAAGAGGGTTTCGATCTATATGTGAAGTTCGGTGTACATGTTTAAAGTGGTGGTGAAGGAAGATATATATAAATTAATTAATAAAAACATATGTAATATTAATAAGAGTTAAATGGATACCATTGTCACCTCTAAAGAACCCACAAAAGTTTTAGTTTTCCTCTTTTTGAGGTGTCAAAAAAAATACCAATCTCTCTTTGACGCTTTTAGAGAGAGGCTAAAACTTTGTATCCTTGATTTCGAGCTCACTATCCAGGTAAAGAAACATGCTTTTAACCATTATAAATTCATAATAAATTATTTAATTAACAATTATTTTAAATTAAGAGTTAAATACCAAATTCGTCCCTGATGTAAGGTTGAATTTTAAATGCCAAATTCGTCCCTGAGGTAAAAAGACAACACTACCCCTGACATTAACGAGCTTTTTTAATTGGGTTAGTGAAAATGACGAATTTAGAAAAAAATCCAAACCTCAGGGAAGGAATTGCAAAAAAAAAAACTTTTGTACTGGAGTGGCAAACTGGCCCAAACCTCAGGGACGAAATTGGCATTTAACTCTAAGTTTTATTTATTGAAAATTACTTGCATTCAAAATATCATAAAAAAAAAGTTTAATGTTACCCAATAATAGATATATGAATCATTAAATGGTTGATTTAACATGATTTAAAAATAAATAATGAAATAAATAATAACATATTTATTGTAACGAAATGCAAATGAACATTAACATTATCCTAATGTCCTTCAAAACCAATAACTACTTTCGGTGCGAATCTTTGAATATCACCAAATCCCCATTATCTTAATGACATTCAAAACAAATAACTACTCTCCACAAAAAATAGAGATAATCATGGAAAGTCAAATAAGTCTTTCAATCATCCGATTTTGAGTTCAATGCCATTCGGATCTACCCAAATCCGAAACAATAACTCCATTCCAATCAATAATCAAAACACAAAAACATTCACCATTCATAATGAATATCCAAAATATAAATGATCTTCAAGAACACTAAGGGGAATATTGATGAACATACCCAATCAACAACACCAACCAAACCTTCGGCCAAATCCCATCCACTCCATAAACAATAGAGAATCCGATTATCAAACATGAACAAATTATTATATTAGTTAACCATAACTTAATCTAAAACGTGAAAAAACATGGAGTTTGATCTAACGCCTTAGGGCTACGGATTTTCAAACCAATAAAATATAGTATTCGAACACGCTTAACAATCAAAACTACACAACCCGACACATGATACAATCAGATAATTATATTTAAACAGTGTGCATCTTCTATTTATGAAGCAAAGGCGGTAGAGGAATGACATAAATCAAAATGTAAACTGAATATGATATATATATATATATATATAAAATTAGATATAATGAGTAAAAGAAATGTTTTAATAAAATACTAAAAATGAAAACTTGGTTATTGCAATTAAATGTATATATTTTAGGAAATAATTTATCCCATTTAAATTTAATCGAAATTCAAATTTTATTTTGAAATTTGGAAATTCAAACATGGGTCAAGTTGGAGCTCCATGGGTATGGGTATATAGTTGGAGCATGATGTGGCACACTAGAAAGGGACATATCACCCCTAGTTACTCTTTTATTATATTGTAGAAGTAGATGTCTTGGTTTTAATAACCTGCTAAAACCAAACCCCCTAAGATGGTGGGGTGTGGTGATCGGTGAGGGGGACAGTGAGTGCCACATCACCCTTTCCCCGACGGTAATACCCCCAATTGAATTTCGGTGTCAACGGGGAATTACCTCCGTCCTCCCCCATCCAACTTTCTTTGTCCTTTCCTCTTTTTCTTTTAAATAAAATAATAAAAAATAGAAGGGGAACGGAGAAGAAGGGGAAACGATTTCCTTCAAAAGGGAAAGAGGAAGGAAGAAATGACGTGACGCTGATGTGGACAAGGAGAATGGGAAACCACACCCCTTTGTGGACGTGAGCAAACCGGTTTTTTTTGCCGAACCGGTTTCGGTTCCAAACCGGTTCGCTACAGTACCGGTTCCTGGCTGAACCGGTTTCAGTTCCAAACCGGTTCGGTTTTGGACCGCTTTTGTCGATTCGTAAGACCGGTTTCGGTTTCGGTTTGTTTCGGTTTCGGTTCTTAATCGGTTCTTTCGCGCACAATTTAAAAAAAATGCGATAAGAAAAAATATAAACATAAAAATTTGACTTTTATTATTTTTTTCGGTTTTCGAAATAAGAAACTAGGAAAATGAAATACATAAAAACATAATTTAAAATACTACAATCAATTTTTTTTAAGCTTCGTCCGAACTACTTTGGCCGGTGTGTGGATACTCAAATAACTCAAACGCAATTGTACGTTTCATCTTTTTTTTTAAGCTTCGTCCGAACTACTTTGGAGAAAGATACCACACTTTCTACAACCCGCCTTTTTTTCTCCATTCGACAAAAGACACAAGTCGAAAAAACCGGTTTCTTGTCCAAATAGTTCGGTGTTTCGTGTCGTTTCAAGAATACTAACAATGGTGGGTTGGTTTGAGGAACCGGTTTGAGATAGGTTTGATGAAGCCATGGAATGTAGCAAAGAAGCAAAGCGAAAAAAAAAAACGAGCAAATACTATTGCGTTTTTTCGGTTTTCGGGTTCGTTTTTTGCGTTTTTGAGTGTTGTGATCAACTCAAAACATCTAAACCTATTTATACTAACTTGGGATGGTAAAATGGTGATTTTTGGTGCAAATTAACGGTCAAAAACTTAAAAAATCGAGCCCAACGGTCGTTTCTAACGTTCAGATTTTTTAAACGGTAAAAACCGGTTCCAAACCGGTTTCTGTGATCGGTTCACGAACCGGTTTGTGCAGGAACCGGTTCGGTTCCTCTCCAAAATATGTGGGTTCGATGCTAGGACCGGCGGTTTGTATTAGGAACCACACCGGTTCGTGTAGGAACCGGTTTTTCCTCGGACCGGTTCGGGTCGGTTTCTTCGGTCCCGGTTCGCGAACCGGTTTTTTTGCTCACGTCTACCCCTTTGTCCTAAATCAAAACCCCCTTTAACAGAAGTTTGTACTACATTAATATGGTCCATATGGTTTATATAATTTTGATTCATGATCATGCATACCGTAAATTTACATTTTTATTAATCGTACTTCGTATAGAATTTTGATATTTAGTATGCTCCACTTTTAATTTATAAAATGTATATTCCATGTTTGGAATATAGAACTATAATCTGATTGGTATTAACGGACACGCATAGAGTTAACATATGTGTTAGAATTATTTCTGAGCTATAAACCATAAAGTAAGACATCGTGGGGGAATTAAGAGATTCTAGGAAACCCGGTGCACAAGGCTTCTGTACAGTGGCGAATCTTGACCCGAAGGTTCGGGGGGTCGGAAGTCACTAGTTTTGGGGGGTCGAAAACCAGTTACGGGGGGTCGAAACCCTATATTTACAAAATTTTCTATACGAATACTATATAATCGGAACTTCTGCACGAAAATTCGGAGGGGTCGGCCGCCCCCTCCCGCCCCAACTAAGCCTCGCCACTGCTTCTGTAGGGTGTGACTGGTGTGTAGGGCCAAGTTGAGTTGTACATTTGTACGCCTCCTTATCATGTGTTTCTACAAGTCGTTGTTTCAATGACTCAAACAAATAGTCTTTAAATCAAATGATAACATCCTTATCATGTGTTTCTACAAGTCATTTCAATGACTCAAACAAATAGTCTTTGGATCAAATGATAACAATCTTACCGTTGCTCTAAGGTTTGACCTAGGAAGTTAAAAGAGTCTACTAGTCCCAAATTAAGCGACTAGTGACTTGATATAAATATACTACTTCTGATTTTGTGATTTAATTTCTAGATTTGTTCATAACTTCTTATTTACATATCAGATTTACTCATGTTTCATATTTACTGTTGTTACCACTGTATCATTAACTGGTAATTATTTGATAGATTAATTACCCTTATTATCTATATAGGAGATAATTGGAGAGGTTGATGTCTAATAAAAGATAACACTAGGGATGAGCATACAAGACTGAATACCGATCCCGTCCCGTCCCGATCCCGATACCGTATCGAACCGATAACGAACTGAGGGGTTTCGGGATCTGTGACATCCGGCAACTTCCGATCAATACCGATGTAACTTTTATCATGCGAGTAATTTATTTACTTTAAATATTGTTAATTTATTAAGTTTCAGAACTTAATTGATCGTTTTAACAAAAGAAACCGTGGTCGAATCTTATACCGTGTTTTAAACGCGTGTTTCGAATGCACGCGTGGGATAACAAATATTATATTTAAATTTCACGGTTGTGTTAAGTTTTAAAAATCGAACATTTCCGACATGCTTTACTTATTATTTTATGAACCGTAAATGAAACCGGGGCATATTACGTTTAATCGGGTTCGTATACACGGTATAACCTACCAACCCTAACCCTACCTATAAAAACATCTTATTCTCCTCTCCTCCCTCATAATTTTGGCAGCCACCATAAACCAAAACCCTAAATCTAAGCTATCTCTCTCTCTCTCTAACCTCTCTCTCCCTCATCGATCCCTCTCTCTCTCTCTTTATCTTTCCTCTCGGTTTCTTCCCCTCTCCCTCGCACTGTTATGATGGTCGGCCACCACCAGTTCTGGGGGTGGCGGCGCTTTGTTGAGGCTCGTATTAAGGGTTATGAAGGCGAAGATGGCGGGGCTGCGGGTGGTTGTTGGGTCCGAGATGAGGTGTTGATGGTGCTCCTTGGTAGTGGTTCGATTGGGTTAATTTCTTGTCAGATGGTTGTGGTTACAAGGACGGTAGGTATGGCTAGAGTGGTGGTTGTGTAGGCGGTAGAGAGGGGTGCGACTGTCATATGGGTTTCAGTCCGATGGGATTGGTGGTTCCGGGTGGTCCTTCATCTACTTTTGGGGCGATGGATTATTGCAGGTTGATTGTAACACCCCAACCGATGGCGGAAACATCGGGGTGCCACGTATTGATGATTGTTTTCAGTAGCACATGGTATAATATAAATTTTAAATAATTTATTCAAACATAATATCCAAAATGTGAAATAATGTCTAAGAATTCAAATACATAACATCCAAATAATAACTTCAAAAACTTCAAATAAACTTCAAGATAAATCCTCATGCTAACTCAAGCCTCAGCTTCATTGTTACCTGAAACATGTTAATTTTGAAAGTATTTTGGGTCAACATAGGTTGGTGAGAATTACATAGGTTTTTGATGATAAATGAATAAAATGTGATGCAATTCATGTGTCATGTTAATCTAGCCCATATGTGAGAACATATTAGAAATAAATCGAGTGCATAATCAACCCTGTTGACTGTTATAAAATGATACATACCATACACTTATGGTCCCAATATGTTATGCGATAACAAACACCCACGTAACCTTTGTAGGAGGCACGTATCCGGGTGGGATTGTCAGTCCAATAGATCTATCAATGTATACCGTCGGCTGATCAATGTTAATGATTATGCTAGAATGGTGCTTACTCTAATCATGCTCAAGACAATATGCAACATAGAAAACACATAAACACATTGATGATTGAATTGCAATGAAAAGTGTTATAACATGTTTCACCCCAAAAGTGGTGATAAAAGGGGCTATGTAAACTCACCTTAGCAAATGTTAACTTGTTGAAAAGATATGATAATTATGTTGCCCAATAGTGATTCCAAATATTACCCTATAATGAGGTAATATATAATAAGTCTAAGTCTATGTAACTAATATGTGTATCCTAGGGTTTCGATTTGGGGATAATCAATTGTTGAGATTTAAATTAAAATGCTTAATTATTAAAGGAAAAATTGGATAATTAATGAAAAATAGTCTTTTTATAAAGTTTGAATTTTGAGTGAGCACATTAAAGTGTTTGAAGCAATAAAATAATTTTTATAAAATTATTTCATTTAAAATAGATTTTTAAATCTATTTATTTATAAATAGTCAATTATTAACTTTAATAATCAAAAATACTAAAATTAAAGAAATCTTATTTTAAAAATCATAATTCTGTTCTAAATGATTAAAAATAATTTGTATAAAATTTTGGTGCAAAAATGATGAAAATTGGATTTATTATGAATTAATTATGATTAAATCTAACAAAAATTGTTTAAAAATATAAAATAAATGATTTTACTGATTTAAAAATTATTTCAGTAAAGTTTAACTTTATAAAAAGTTAGGGTAATTTTTGGGGAATTTATTAAAACTGTTTTGATATAATAATGGATTTTTATAAATATAATAGTATAAAAATGATTTAATTATTATAAATATTAAATAAAAGAATTTCTGAAAAATAAAAATTGTAAATAACACTTTTATATCAGATTAAACAAATATAATTTTTTTAGAATTTATAAAATAGTTTAGGTATTTTAAAAAGAATTTTAAAAGATTAAAGGATTTAATATATATATAATTGTAATTTGTTTGTTTAAAAAAAAAAAAGGAAAGAAAAGCATAAAAGCCGGTCAGAGCCGGGACTCGAACCCGGGTGACCCGTGTGGAAGACTAGCGTCACAACCACCTGGCCTAGGCCGGTGGTTGTGATGATTCTGGTTTCAATTAAAATAAATACAATAGCGAAAATCAGTTTTATCCCCAATTATAAACGCGATGAACCCTAGCTTAACAATCAGATGATTCAAGCAACAATAGCCCGATTAATGTTAGGGCTATTGTTGCTGGGATGCCGAAGAACTAAACCCACTAAAAAAATTAGACTCACAGTGCTTGATTGATGTTGATGGCCGGGTCAAAGGCAAAAGTCAACCACGAGCAGAAAATCAATAATCAGTGTATAATTGAAAGAATTGGAGATGAAGAGAGTGTTATGAGCGATTTGTTAAGGTCCAGAATGCCTCAATTTATACTAGAGGATTAGGGTTAGGGTTAATTAGATGGTTTGACTTTCCATATAATAATACGCGTCCAAAATTCAAATGGGTCAATGATGCCGTGTAATTGATGTGCAATTGTGTTGGATTGGGCCGGTTTATACACGAATATACCAAAGATATAACAATTACGCGTTAATTATACGGATTAATCAACAAGGAATCCCACAGTTGACTTTTCTTGTCAACTGTGAGGATTTTGAAGCGTGTATAAGTTTAATGTTTAACCGGGTTATAACAAAACAGAAGCCCAGCCCAGTTGGTTTGTGCACGAGTGTGTTAGGTTGAGCCGGCCTTTGGCGCGGGTTCGAACCCCGGCCAAGGCAGTTCATTTTTTTTGATTTAATTATCACTCACACATATATATATAATATTATATATAGTATTAGGGTTCCATAATAGCGACAAAAATAATAAATGCGAGGATAATTATGAAAACTTGACGTTTTTATTAATGTCGGTGCGTAACGTACAAGTATTTAATTGCGTAATGTTACAGTCTCCCCTACTTTTAGGAACTTCGTCCCGAAGTTGGAGTTGGAGAGTCTGGTGGAAAAAGATGCGGATACTTCGACTTCATCTGGTCTTTACGTTCCCAAGTGAACTCTGGGCCTCGTTTAGATTCCCAACGAACCTTAACGATCGGAATACGACTGCGCTTGAGTTTCTTGACTCCAGTGTCAACAATCTCGACGGGTTTCTCGATAATGTGCATGCTTTCATCGATTTGCACATCCTCAAGAGGAACATGAAGGTTCTCATCTGCTAAGCATTTCTTGAGATTCGAAATATGGAAGGTCGGGTGAACATTGCTTAGCTCAGGTGGAAGCTCAAGTCTGTAAGCCACTTTCCCAACTCTGTCAAGAATTTTGAAGGGGCCTACGTATCGAGGAGCTAGTTTTCCCTTTCTACCGAAACGAATGACTCCTTTCCAAGGGGATACCTTAAGTAGCACAAGGTCCCCAACCTGAAATTCCAAGGGTTTACGACGTTTATCAGCATAACTCTTTTGGCGACTTCGAGCCTTGAGAAGGTTATCCTGAATAAGCTGGATTTTGTCTGTGGTTTCCTGGATTAGTTCGGGTCCAGTAATACGAGCTTCACCAACCTCGGTCCAACAGACAGGAGAACGACATTTCCGACCATAGAGTGCCTCAAAAGGAGCCATGTTAATGCTGGCGTGATAACTGTTGTTGTATGAAAACTCAACCAAAGGAAGATGAGAATCCCATGCGCCACCAAAATCGATGACACACGCCCTGAGCATGTCCTCAAGTGTCTGGATGGTTCGTTCAGTCTGACCATCCGTCTGAGGGTGATAAGCAGTGCTCAGGTTCAACTTGGTACCCAAAGCATCTTGTAGAGATCCCCAAAAGTGAGAGGTGAAACGACCATCGCGATCAGAAATAATATCTAAAGGTATACCGTGACGACATACGATTTCACTTACGTACATCTGTGCCAACCTTTCCACAGAATACTTCTCACGAATAGGTAGAAAGTGAGCTGACTTGGTCAAACGATCGACGATTACCCAAATACTGTCAAAACCTTTGGGTGTGCGAGGGAGTTTGGTGATGAAATCCATAGCTATGCTTTCCCATTTCCAGACAGGAATCTCTGGTTGTTCAAGCATACCAGATGGTCGTTGATGTTCAGCCTTAACCTTGGAACAAGTGAGGCATTTTGCAACGAAAAGAGCAATGTCTTTCTTCATACCAGGCCACCAATAAGAATAACGAAGATCTTGGTACATCTTGTCAGCTCCAGGATGAATAGAATAACGAGACTTATGAGCCTCGTTCATGAGAAAAGTACGAAGATCATCACGGTCGGGAATCCACAGTCGATTAAGAAAATAAAGGAGACCATCGGGTTTGGTTTCAAGTTGAGTCTCAGCACCACAAGACATTTCATCGTACATGTTACCTTGGGTGACTGAGGTGTGTTGAGCCTGGAGAATGCGATCTTGGAGATCGGTACGAACCCTAGCACATTGGAGTTTGACACGCTCTTTACGACTAAGTGCGTCAGCCACAACATTCGCCTTGCCAGGATGGTAGCGAATTTCGCAATCATAGTCGTTAAGTAATTCAACCCAACGTCGTTGCCTCATGTTAAGATTCTTTTGGTCGAAGACATGTTGGAGACTTTTGTGGTCCGTGAACACCACACATTTGGTCCCATAGAGATAATGTCTCCAAATCTTGAGTGCAAAGACGACAGCGCCCAATTCAAGATCATGGGTGGTATAATTTTTCTCGTGAATCTTGAGTTGTCGAGATGCATAAGCGATAACCTTTCCTCGTTGCATAAGAACACAACCAAGTCCTTGGTTCGATGCATCACAGTAGACCACGAAATCATCATTACCATCAGGTAGAGATAAGACAGGAGCTTCACAGAGTTTCAGCTTAAGAGTTTCAAATGCTTCCTCTTGCTTAGGTCCCCACTCATAGGGTTTACCCTTGTGAGTTAAGGTAGTGAGAGGAACAGCGATCTTGGAGAAGTTGGCGATGAATCGACGATAATAACCAGCCAACCCAAGAAAAGAACGGACTTCTGTGGGAGTGGTAGGAACACTCCAATTCTTCACAGCTTCGATTTTTGCAGGATCAACATGAATTCCGTTCATATCAATGACATGTCCCAAAAATTGAACTTCCTTAAGCCAAAATTCACATTTGGAGAACTTGGCGTACAGTTGTTCTTTAGGAGACTCAAGATGGAGTGAAGATGTTGCTCGTGATCGGATTTTGACTTAGAGTAAATCAAAATATCATCGATGAAAACGATCACGAATTTGTCGAGATAGGGTCTACAAACCCGATTCATCAGATCCATAAATACCGCGGGAGCATTGGTCAAACCGAAAGGCATAACCATGAATTCATAGTGACCGTAGCGAGTGCGAAAGGCCGTCTTGGGAATATCTTCATCGTGGACTCTAAGCTGATGATAACCAGAACGGAGATCAATCTTCGAGAAGTGGGTTGCTCCTTGAAGTTGATCGAAGAGATCGTCAATCCTAGGAAGCGGATAACGATTCTTGATGGTGAGTTTGTTGAGTTCACGGTAGTCAATACACATCCGAAGAGAACCATCCTTCTTTTTAACGAATAAGACAGGGGCTCCCCATGGAGAAGAACTAGGGCGAATGAACCCTTTATCAGAAAGTTCCTGTAATTGACTAGCAAGTTCTTGCATCTCAGAGGGTGCAAGACGATAAGGAGCTTTAGCAATAGGATTAGCACCAGGAACAAGATCAATACGAAACTCCACTTGTCGAGCAGGAGGCAAACCAGGTAAATCCTCTGGGAAGACTTCAGGATAGTCTCGAATAATAGGAATGTCTTGGATACTTTTGCCTTTGCCCTTCTTCTCTATCACGTTAGCTAAGAAGGCTGTATACCCCTTTCGTAAGTACTTTTGGGCAGTAGTACAAGACATAAGCTTAAGCTCACCACAGGGTTTCTCACCATAGATCTTCAAAATCTCACCAGATTCGAGAGGAATGCGTATGACTTTCTCGAAGCACAGAATTTCGGCACGATGAGTTGACAACCAGTCCATGCCTACTATAACATCAAAACTACCAAGATGCATGGGGATGAGATCGATAGGGAAGGTATGATCATCGAGATTCAACAAGCAGTTACGAATAATAGAACCGATCGAAATAGACTTCCCGTTAGCTACCTCTACCACAAAAGGGTCTTCTAGATTAGTGTGGGGTAAGTTAAGTAAATGTTCAAACTTCAGTGACACGAATGACTTATCAGCTCCTGAATCAAATAATATGGATGCATAGTGATTATTAATGAGAAACGTACCATTCACCACTTCATTGTTGTCACGAGCCTGGTTAGCGTTGAGATTGTAGGCGCGACCTCGAGCACCTTGGTTCTGGTTGCGGTTCTGGTTTTGGTTTTGGTTCTGGTTTTGGTTTTGGTTACGGTTACGGTTAGGGCAGTTGTTGATGTAGTGATTAGGGTTACCACACTCGTAGCATTGACCACGAGCAGGCCTGTTGTTTTGTTGGTTGGGAGCTGGGTTGTTGTTGTCTTGGGCAGCAGGAGATCGACAGACGTTCACCAGGTGACCATATCGTTGACACTTAGTACAAAATCGACATGGCACCTGTGTGGGATGGTGATACTTGCAAGTGTTGCACAAAGGGTGAGGTCCGGTGTATGGTTTCTTGGCTGGGTTTTGGGCAGCAGGTGGAGTAGCAGCAACCATATAGTTTCTAGCCTTGCGCTTCTTGTTGCTTGAGGTCTCAGGCTTGACTTCAATTGCAGGCTGTGGAGTGTCTTTGGCAACAGTCTTCTTGGTGCCCTTACGAACGAGAGTACCATTCTTCACATGATTATCAGTAAGAGTGGCCGCTAGACGTTTGGCTTCTTCCAGAGTTGCAGGATTTCTACCCCAAACAGTGTCCTGGATTTGCATGGGCAGACCACCGATGTACTTCTCGATGGCTACCGGCAGAGGAGTAACCTTGTGAGGCAACAATAAGCTAAGCTCATGAAAGCGGGTGTTGTAGGCAAGATTTTCCCCACTATCTTGAGCCAAGGTGTGAAACTCATCCTCAAGCTTTTTAACTTCATTTCGAGGACAGAACTCCTCCTTCATGATCTCTTTGACCTGGTCCCAAGTCATAGCAAGAGCAACCTCGGCCCCACGAGTACGCTTTTCTTCATTCCACCAAGTGAGTGCTCGTTTATGGAGAACACTCATGGCGTAACGAACCTTGAAATTATTGGGGCACTCACTGTTGATGAAGGTATTTTCAATACCCTCAAACCATTGGAGAAGTCCAGTAGCTCCTTCTTCACCGCTGAACTTTGGAGGGTTACAAGAGTTGAAATGCTTGAGGGTGCAAGCTTGGGGTCCATTGCCATTGCCATTGCCATTCCCGTTCCCGTTGTTGTGACCATTCCCATTCAATTGGATGACCTGAGCAAGCAAATTGGGAACCAGAGTTGCGATTTGCTGCGCCATTTGTTGAGAAATGATCGCAGCCAGTTGAGCATCGACCCCATTGTTGTTGTGGTTAGGAACTTGGTCATGGTTGTGGTTATGGTTATCACCACCTTCTTCGTGGTTCTCACCATTGTTGTTGCGAGTGCTGCGACGAGGAGGCATGATCTGTAATAGACACAATGAAATGAATGAGAGTTTATATAAGGAATGTAATCATTTATTCATTAATTAAAACGAATAAACGAAAACGTTGACTTATCAAAGATTCTAAATTCTAATAACATATGAAGACATGCTTTAGCCTATAAGTGAACACTCATCCCGAGAATTCCCAGGTAGGCATCCGGGTCCCTCGTCTGATTGGGATATATGCGCAATGCCAGCCTAGACAGAAGACTCAGAATAGAGGCGTTCACCCTTCCAGATTGCACGTGTTCGTTATTAAAATCTAGAACTTCGACGAGATCTCAAGGGGGTTCAGGTTAAACCTGAGGATTTTGTCCTATTAATCTAATGGTGGATCAGGATTGCAGCAGACAATTAAGAGTAGTCACATGTAGGTTTAGGGTTATAAGGCATAGGATAAGGATAGGATTAGGGAAGCAATTAGGGTTACAAGTAGGAGAAGCAAGTACTGTTTTAGTCCCTAAGGTTATAGTCTAGATTATTTCTAATAACCTAATTCCCTATAACCAAGGCTCTGATACCAATCTGTAACACCCCAACCGATGGCGGAAACATCGGGGTGCCACGTATTGATGATTGTTTTCAGTAGCACATGGTATAATATAAATTTTAAATAATTTATTCAAACATAATATCCAAAATGTGAAATAATGTCTAAGAATTCAAATACATAACATCCAAATAATAACTTCAAAAACTTCAAATAAACTTCAAGATAAATCCTCATGCTAACTCAAGCCTCAGCTTCATTGTTACCTGAAACATGTTAATTTTGAAAGTATTTTGGGTCAACATAGGTTGGTGAGAATTACATAGGTTTTTGATGATAAATGAATAAAATGTGATGCAATTCATGTGTCATGTTAATCTAGCCCATATGTGAGAACATATTAGAAATAAATCGAGTGCATAATCAACCCTGTTGACTGTTATAAAATGATACATACCATACACTTATGGTCCCAATATGTTATGCGATAACAAACACCCACGTAACCTTTGTAGGAGGCACGTATCCGGGTGGGATTGTCAGTCCAATAGATCTATCAATGTATACCGTCGGCTGATCAATGTTAATGATTATGCTAGAATGGTGCTTACTCTAATCATGCTCAAGACAATATGCAACATAGAAAACACATAAACACATTGATGATTGAATTGCAATGAAAAGTGTTATAACATGTTTCACCCCAAAAGTGGTGATAAAAGGGGCTATGTAAACTCACCTTAGCAAATGTTAACTTGTTGAAAAGATATGATAATTATGTTGCCCAATAGTGATTCCAAATATTACCCTATAATGAGGTAATATATAATAAGTCTAAGTCTATGTAACTAATATGTGTATCCTAGGGTTTCGATTTGGGGATAATCAATTGTTGAGATTTAAATTAAAATGCTTAATTATTAAAGGAAAAATTGGATAATTAATGAAAAATAGTCTTTTTATAAAGTTTGAATTTTGAGTGAGCACATTAAAGTGTTTGAAGCAATAAAATAATTTTTATAAAATTATTTCATTTAAAATAGATTTTTAAATCTATTTATTTATAAATAGTCAATTATTAACTTTAATAATCAAAAATACTAAAATTAAAGAAATCTTATTTTAAAAATCATAATTCTGTTCTAAATGATTAAAAATAATTTGTATAAAATTTTGGTGCAAAAATGATGAAAATTGGATTTATTATGAATTAATTATGATTAAATCTAACAAAAATTGTTTAAAAATATAAAATAAATGATTTTACTGATTTAAAAATTATTTCAGTAAAGTTTAACTTTATAAAAAGTTAGGGTAATTTTTGGGGAATTTATTAAAACTGTTTTGATATAATAATGGATTTTTATAAATATAATAGTATAAAAATGATTTAATTATTATAAATATTAAATAAAAGAATTTCTGAAAAATAAAAATTGTAAATAACACTTTTATATCAGATTAAACAAATATAATTTTTTTAGAATTTATAAAATAGTTTAGGTATTTTAAAAAGAATTTTAAAAGATTAAAGGATTATATATATATATAATTGTAATTTGTTTGTTTAAAAAAAAAAAAAGGAAAGAAAAGCATAAAAGCCGGTCAGAGCCGGGACTCGAACCCGGGTGACCCGTGTGGAAGACTAGCGTCACAACCACCTGGCCTAGGCCGGTGGTTGTGATGATTCTGGTTTCAATTAAAATAAATACAATAGCGAAAATCAGTTTTATCCCCAATTATAAACGCGATGAACCCTAGCTTAACAATCAGATGATTCAAGCAACAATAGCCCGATTAATGTTAGGGCTATTGTTGCTGGGATGCCGAAGAACTAAACCCACTAAAAAAATTAGACTCACAGTGCTTGATTGATGTTGATGGCCGGGTCAAAGGCAAAAGTCAACCACGAGCAGAAAATCAATAATCAGTGTATAATTGAAAGAATTGGAGATGAAGAGAGTGTTATGAGCGATTTGTTAAGGTCCAGAATGCCTCAATTTATACTAGAGGATTAGGGTTAGGGTTAATTAGATGGTTTGACTTTCCATATAATAATACGCGTCCAAAATTCAAATGGGTCAATGATGCCGTGTAATTGATGTGCAATTGTGTTGGATTGGGCCGGTTTATACACGAATATACCAAAGATATAACAATTACGCGTTAATTATACGGATTGATCAACAAGGAATCCCACAGTTGACTTTTCTTGTCAACTGTGAGGATTTTGAAGCGTGTATAAGTTTAATGTTTAACCGGGTTATAACAAAACAGAAGCCCAGCCCAGTTGGTTTGTGCACGAGTGTGTTAGGTTGAGCCGGCCTTTGGCGCGGGTTCGAACCCCGGCCAAGGCAGTTCATTTTTTTTGATTTAATTATCACTCACACATATATATATAATATTATATATAGTATTAGGGTTCCATAATAGCGACAAAAATAATAAATGCGAGGATAATTATGAAAACTTGACGTTTTTATTAATGTCGGTGCGTAACGTACAAGTATTTAATTGCGTAATGTTACATTGATGGCATCGGGGTGAACTAGGTTCTCGAGTTCGAGCCAGAGCTTGTCCGATACACGTGGTCTAGATTTGGTGGTGGTTGGCGTCCTCGACACAGGTTCACTTTTAGTTTGATTTCCTGGTTCATTTTGGGGTCCGATGGTTTGGGTTACAATTGTCTTTCAGGTTCGGTTCGGGTTTCTAGACCCGGGTTAGCAGGAGATTAGGTCAAGACATGGTCAACTCGGTCCGAGTCAACTCAGTCAGATCCGGTTGTGATGGTTGTCTCGAGTCGGGTTTGGGTCCCGGGTGTTATGGTTTTGGAGATAGTTCAGTTTCGGGTCTGTTTGGTTCTTGGTTTGGGCCCGGTCAAACTGCGGTCAAACTTTGGTCTGGTCATCACATGGTCAACCGGTCAAGCATTCGGTCAACACTTTGTTCGAGACACGCAGATCGAGAAACGCGCATACGAGTCGGTATACCTAAATTCGTATTTATTATTATTGTGGATATTATATATATTTATAAATATTGTATATTTGTAAATATTATATATTTATGAATATTATATATTTATAAATATATTGATATGGATAGAATAGTTTTAACTCGCGAACGGACCGAATAATAATAATAATAAAAGGTAACTATATTATATATCGAACGATTTGGTAAATGGTTAACTTAACGTGACTTATGATATTGGACATCGGACTAAATAACATTGGACTATATTGTCGAACTATATTTTATATATATATATATATATTGCTATATATATAAATAAGTATACATAGGTGACGAAACGTATAGACTCGTGAATCAGAATTGTGGATAAAAGGACTTGACAAATTGTGATTGAAAGTTGATTTTGGGGAAAATCGTAGACAACGGGTGTTGTCTGGTTCATACAAAAACAGAGGAAACTCTGCCCAATTTTTTATAAAATCAAAGCGTAACGAACTACTATTTCCATAAATAGATTCCCGTAAGTGTTTTGGACAAACAAATCGAAATGCTTTCAAGGCCCGTTTATTCGTAACGATAAAGATGATTTTCAACCAATATTTGCGAAAAAGTAACAAATGTTATTGATCGGTTTAATAACTAAATTTGTATTTCCTCAAAAGGGATTTTCTAAAATATAATTACGCAAAACAAATACATTTACATGATTTACGAGACTAGCTACGATTCAGGATAATTATATGTTTCGGGGTACTAGTCCAACATGGTTTATACACAAATAGTAACAAGTGTGCAACTTGGGTGCTATGTAATACGAGAATTAAGTTAAGTCATGATCGGTTCGTGGAGTTGAAACGTATTAAGACTCGTGCTGGTACACACGAGTCTAGACAGTCGAATAGATTATCTTTTAAGCGGTTAATAAGCTAGGCTTATGTGTGATAGACTGTTAAGGTGTCCTTTGTTGGTAATTAGGGCATGAGGAAGTCGGTCGAGGTTTCAGGATTGTTTGCTAGCTTAGCATGGAAATTAAGGTGAGTTCATGACCCCACTTTTTATCGTTTTTGTAAATGCTTTCGAGAGGAAGACATGCTTCTTTTATGAAAATCTTATGAAATTAAAGTGATCAAGTTTTGGGAAAAGTTTAATATTTCAAACACTTTGAAAAATCGTACATGAGAAATCAAATGGGTTGCGTGAGTGTCTCGGCCCCACTTTAAGTCTTTGCGTTTCGGGGGAGACACATGCTTTATACTTGTTTCATAAAATATCGTGTTATACTAGTGTTAAATTCATTTGTATTATACGATACGTAAAGTCCCGGGGAAACCATGAATGTGCGGGGCACAACGGGGGAAATGTGGATAGATCTATTGGGACTGACAGACCCCACTCGTCGGCTGGGAGCCGGGCGGGTGCATATTATCTCGGTCATAACGCTACTGTGGGACGGTAGTGCATATCGTTTCGGGCAAACTCATATATCGTTGTCTGTAATGGTTTCCAGGTCGTAGTAGTAACATTCATGCGTCTAGCTAACACTCTCATCTTAACATAGTAGTAACATGATAGATCTTTCAAAACTTGTGGAAATGTTTTATTAAACTTTATTCCTGGTTTGGAATAACATAACTTTATTCCCTAGTTTGGGGTTATGTAACTAGTTCCTGGATTTGGACTACATAGATTTCGGGTTGAAACGATTTCGGGTTAAACTTAACTTTTGGTTTCGCAAACTTATGAACTCACCAGCTTTATGTTGACTTTTTAAGCATGTCTTTCAGGTTTAAACTTTGGTAATGGCATGGTTGGAGTGGGCGGCGTCTTGGGATCGGGGATCCTAGAGGGTTAGAATTGGTGTTCAGGAAGTAAGAGTTTTAGATGCATCTTTCCGCTGCGCGGCGAAGCTACCAAACGTCACGACCGATTTGGGAAAAGTCGGGGTGTGACAGGATCGGTATCGGTACCCATATTTATGGATTTTCGGTTTTCGTATTATCGGTATCGGTATTGGTTTTTTGGACTTTTCGATATCGGTATTATCGGGATCGGTATCGGTTCGGTACCGATACCATCCCGAGCTCATCCCTAGATAACACCATAACCATGATATCATCTCCACCTCTCTCTCCATAAACCATGATTTTTCAAGATCACCTAATACCATCCTAACCATACACTCTAAATGGGATCTCGATCAAACTAAGAAGATGTATATTTCCAACTCTCTTAACAGTTCGAGTACTTGATTATCTTGCTTAGCAGGTGTTAATATGGTATTATTCATGTTTTCCGGTTTTCATTATTATAATAAAGAACTGATCTACATGTGGTATTAGAACATATGTTGATTAATCCGTTCTTCTTATTCCCTAAATCTGAAATTAAAATTGAAAAGCAATTTGATTAAAACTTGATAAAATTTATACGAAAATCATCTTATGATCTTCACGGTTTCCGGTTTTCAATTGTAATATGGTTTATCATGGTTTCAACAAATCGTAATAATCATTATTTTTTCAGTCTAAAGCTTTCGAATCCATAAACTATCAGATTAATTGTTAAAATTTTCGAAGATTTTCTCTGCATTCATCATAATAATTGAAAATCTCCACTGATTTTGGTTAAGAATTTGGAAGAAAATTTGTTAAACTTTATCTCCATGAAAATTCAAAAATATAATAAATAAATAAATAAATAAATAAATAAATAAATAAATAAACAAATTTATTTTTGAAATAAATAAAATCTTGGATATACTTAAATCCTTTTAAAACTAATTAAATTTACCTAAATCCCTAAAGATTCGAAATCAAATTTTATCGACTTACAAAGGGTTCGCAGGTTCAGGTTTACCACATAAGGTTCACGGGTTTTGGTTTCCGAGTTTATTGTTTATGGGTTTAGATTCACGGCATAAGGTTCACGGGTTTGTTGTTTTCCAGAAACTATTTTTTTTGAGTAATCATTATACCAAGAACTTACTTTTACAAAGAACCCAAACTTTTCTGAAAACTCTCTTTTATACCGAAAACCCTAATTTACTGAAAACTCACATTTTTAGTGAAAACCGATAAAATGGGGGATCTTCTTATTTACTGAGAACCCTTTTATACCCTAAACTTTTGTTATTTACTAGTTAATCTGTTTCAATAAAACTTAAATATTGTGTTTATCAAAACCTAATATTCATAAAACTTTGCCTAACTTGAATAGCACACTTATGTTTCACTTATACTCTATGGTGATGTCTTACACTTATGATGTTATTGAAATCTGGTTAGGCATTGTAACTTAGTTCGCCTTAATTCCATAAATCTTTCACTTATATCCAACATGATGTGCTACATTTATGTCATGTGAACTTAGTGTATTGCATAAAAGTGTGATTGTGTTACGTCTGCCCCAAAAGTGATGTGTTACATCCATTGTTTGTAAACTTACACTTAAATAATTCTACATAGCCAAAACGAAAGTTCTTATTTATGTAAAACTATTTTTGGTGTTATAATAAATTTATCATAAACTTCATTAATATACTAGTCCTTAATTTTTGTCTGCCTTAGATGACCTACCCCATATATCACTCTAAGTTCTTCTCTTAGTTAAGTATGTTATACATGGCATCTAAATCCACTTTAGCTCCCAACTATGGGACCACACCCATGACTGGTGACACTTTGCTACTTGAAAAGATTTTTTTATGAAGACTCTTGCAAGACTGGATGTTGATTATGCTTTTCTCACATCCTATAACATACTCTACTTCTATTCATTTCTTTTAACATTTGTAATCTTTAAGATTTATAAGAACTATACTAATATTTATCAATCTTGTGATCATTTATCAAAGTTTGTTAAAATCTATCTCAAAAGTGATGACCAAGTTAAGTTCTTGTGGGTATTTGGAGGATTCAGCCCCTTTGATTAGGAGTTAACTAAACTAAGTTATTGATTAATAAGGGGTTTGTGTGTGTATTGTGATAACCTGCACCCTTCACTTTTCATAAATGTGCATAATTGGTCCCTTAACTATTTCAAAATTTTCGTTTATAACCCTCCTATTTTAATAGGACCAAAAGTCATAATTTAATAAAACTTATAATTTTTATAAGTAAAAGTATTGCACGTTTTATACTCACATCTACACCCGAGCACGTATGTTTCAGACATTGATACTCAAAATCCTTAATTTTTGGTCCTAAAAAACTTAGAAACCGAAGGAAACAAGTCCAGAACTTAAAATTAATTAAATTAGAAAATTTGATTTTTTTTAGTTCTCACGGTCCGTGAAGACAGTGAAATAGTCAAAGTCCGAGTCAAAGTCCTAGTCAAAGTCCCGGTCAAAGCCCCGGTCAAAGTCTTAGTCAAACAGTCAAACTCCTAGTCAAATAGTCAATTCATCATAAAACCTTACTTTATGGTGTTGGCCAATTTTAATGGCTAATTGAATCCAAAACTAGTATAAAAACCCACATATGACCCATTACACTTGGCACCTCTAAATCGATTGTTTCAATCCGATTAAACTTTCCCTCATACCTTTCTTCTATAGTCTATTACTTCTACAATTGAAGCTTTGATTACAAGCTCTTGTAATTGGCGAATTGGAAGCTTGATATTCTTTCTTTTTCGGTTTTTATATCTTCAAATTGGACTAGCTACGTTGTTGAGTCTTTGGGATTCGCCTCACATACATTCACAACGCTTAGAGGATAATTCAGCTTAGCAAATGTGAGTATATATTTCCCCTTTTTCATGTTTACACTTTTGGGGTGACTCATGTACGCTTATTACTTCTTTCACTTAATCATGCTTTAGTCTATATTCACAATCGCAATTCTTGTATGTGTTTTACTTGTTGATCGCTGATAGTGTGTACTTATGACCTTAATCATTAACCCGGTGTGGGCCTAGCATAGTAATAAATAGTACTTGACTATTGTTATGTGTAAACTACTTGCTTTGTCGCATACTATATATAATCATACTATTGGGCGACTACTATACATATATACTAGATAACCCATTATTCTTAGATATCATTTCTACTCTAAGGCTTGATTTTAGGTGGCATTTGTACATAACTTGAACACTAAATTGTAGACAATATAACACGTGAATTGCGAAACTCTTTTCCTACTATATTTATTCAAACAGGGTATGCTCACCAATACATTTTGTATGGACAAAATTATTTTTGTACATGTTTCAGGTTGTTATGAGATCACTGTTATGAGATCACTAAATTGTAGACAGTATAACACGTGAATTGCGAAACTCTTTTCCTACTATATTTATTCAAACAGGGTATGCTCACCAATACATTTTGTATAGACAAAATTATTTTTGTACATGTTTCAGGTTGTTATGAGATCACTGTTAAGCTTTTGGAACTTAGACTTAGACTTGAGATTTACTAAATTTTATTTTAGATTGTTAGTTCTTAAACGTTGTATTCTTGTAATTTTATTTCAATATAATAAATTACTTAGTCAATGTATCAATATTTACATTTCTAGTCCATGAGCTATTGGACAATTGTTATCTCGTGACACCTCGATGTTTCCGCCATCGGTTGGGGTGTTACAGATTGTTATCAGAGCCGTGGTTATAGGGAATTAGGTTATTAGTAATGACCTAGACTATAACTAAGAACCTATACATGACCTTACTTGTGTTTATTTGTTTATTTGCTCCACTAACCTTTCTCTTTTATCACCTCTCATTCTTCCCTCTATTTCTCTCTATTTCTTTCTTTATTTCTTCATCATGGGTTTTTGAGGAGTGACTTTACTTGGAGGACACGTCTACACTTTGGAGCATGCTGGATATTCTTGGCTTAATTGCCTACTTTTGTTTTTCATAAATTTTTCATCCTTCAAAGTGTTGAACTCTAAGTGAGAGAACACGTGCAATCTGGAAGGGTGGATGCCTGCACATTGGGTTTTCTGGCATAGGTAAGCATAGCGCATAAATCCGAAAACGGCCCTGTTATGCTTACCTGGGGATTCATGGAGTGAGTGTCCACCTATAGGCTAAAGCACATCTTCGTTAATCTCTAACTGAGTTTAATTCTTTGAACAGTCAAAGTTTTTGTCGGGTCTTATGACTAGATAGGAACACTGTAATGTTTTATTATTGATTTCTTGAAATCATAATAATTTGCTCTATGCTTAAAAAAAAACTTTCACCTTTTAGTGATACATTATTTCACGCAGCCTTAACTTTTTCCAATTACATGCTCAAAATCTTAACAAATAAATATCTATACTTTATAACCTCATCACTTTCTGTGTTTTCCTTGTCGTTATTAAAAAAAAATAAAAATAAATAACAAAACAAAAAAAGCCTCTCCCCTGCATTTTTCTAAAAAGTATCTTCAAATATAAAACTTCACACTATCTCAATCTATGTACATCAAATACACCAATCGATATTCGCTTACAAACTAGTCGGAAACATTGTTGGTTTTATGTTGAAGTATTCTTTTCAACATCTTGAGTTAAAGTATTCTTTTTAACTCGAAACATTGTTGGTTTTATGTTGAAGTAGTCTTTTCAACATCTTGAGTTAAAGTATTCTTTTTAACTCGAAACATTGTTGGTTTTATGTTGAAGTATTCTTTTCAACATCATGAGTTAAAGTATTCTTTTTAGCCCGAAACATTGTTAGTACTTATGTCGAAGTATTCTTTTCAACATCCTGAGTTAAAGTATTTTTTAACTCGAAACATTGTTGGTTTTATGTTGAAGTATTCTTTTCAATATCTTGAGTTAAAGTATTCTTTTTAACTCGAAACATTGTTAGTTTTATGTTGAAGTAAGCTTTATAACATTACGAGTTAAAGTATTCTTTTTAACTCGAAACATTGTTGGTACTTATGTTGAAGTAGTCTTTTCAACATCTTGAGTTAAAGTATTCTTTTTAACTCGAAACATTGTTAGTTTTATGTTGAAGTATTCTTGTCAACATCATGAGTTAAGTATTCTTTTTAACTCGAAACATTGTTGGTACTTATGTTGAAGTATTCTTTTCAACATCTTGAGTTAAAGTATTCTTTTTAACTAGAAACATTGTTAGTTTTATGTTGAAGTAAGCTTTTCAACATCACGAGTTAAAGTATTCTTTTTAACTTGAAACATTGTTGGTACTTATGTTGAAGTAGTCTTTTCAACATCTTGAGTTAAAGTATTCTTTTTAACTCAAAACATTGTTAGTTTTATGTTGAAGTATTCTTTTCAACATCATGAGTTAAAGTATTCTTTTTAACTCGAAACATCGTTGGTACTTATGTTGAAGTATTCTTTTCAACATTTTGAGTTAAAGTATTCTTTTTAACTCGAAACATTGTTGGTTTTATTTTGAAGTATTCTTTTCAACATCTTGAGTTAAAGTATTCTTTTTAACTCGAAACATTGTTAGTTTTATGTTGAAGTATTCTTTTCAACATCTTGAGTTAAAGTATTCTTTTTAACTCGAAACATTTTTGGTACTTATGTTGAAGTATTCTATTCAACATCTCGGGTTAACATAAAAGGCGAACACAAAAGGGGAAGGTCCTAACCATACCATGTACTTACAACCTTGTCATAACACATACCCCCTTATTTCTTAAATATTCCGAGTTAGTGTTATTGAAGGACATAACACCCTAACGTAAGGTTAATTGGTGATTGCGGTGTGGAACGTAATCATGAATTTATAGGTACATTAAGGTTGTGTGAAATTCTATTTAGGATAACCGGTTAGATGTTCATTACACTTTCGAAATACTCAAGGTGTGGTGGGTTAGCTGCGGTACACCCTATATATAAACACTGAAGGTGCGACGGAAGTGAGTCTGGGAATCGAACCAAGCGTTAGTCCTAGTCAGTGTAGTAGTAGTTTCAATAAGTCCTTTCATAGTCTACAACATAATCGACCCAAAAGTATTCCGAACATCGTCATTATAAACTTAGTGGTTGTGTTACTATTAACGTTCATCACTCCTGATAATCCTGAACAACATTCTACGTCTTTCATCCTTCAACCTCATCTTAAAGCTCATACATAACATTTCTTTTGGAAAACATTTTATTCTGTTACCCTAAGCTCTTTTCATCCTTTAAACTTAACCACACCCACCAAAAACTCAAATTTTGTATACACTTACACTCCCTGTTACTTGGAATCTTGTTGCATGTCCTTAGCAAAGTTCGGTCAGAAACATTTCTAAAGTAGGGGAGACTGCTATATCAGCGCTCTGTCCTCACCAATTACATACTTTTCCAAACCTTGTAACTCTCAACATCCTATTCTCGGGTCAAATGTCAAAGATTTTAAACCTTTCGCTTTGAATAACTACTTTAAACTTTGTCAGATTTATGACTGATGTATTCCTTAAAACTTACTTACCCTTTTTTGAACTCTATTGTTTCATGGAAACTTTCACTTGAAAGTAATTTCGGGACGAAATTTTCTAAAGAATGGGAGACTGTGATAACCTGCACCCTTCACTTTTCATAAATGTGCATAATTGGTCCCTCAACTATTTCAAAACTTTCGTTTATAACCCTCCTATTTTAATAGGACCAGAAGTCACAATTTAATAAAACTTATAATTTTTATAAGTAAAAGTATTGCACGTTTTATACTCACATCTACACCCGAGCACGTATGTTTCAGACCTTGATACTCAAAATCCTTAATTTCGGTCCTAAAAAAACTTAGAAACCGAAGGAAACAAGTCCGGAACTTAAAATTGATTAAATTAGAAAAATTGATTTTTTTAGTTCTCGCGGTCCGTGAAGACAGTGAAACAGTCAAAGTCCGAGTCAAAGTCCTAGTCAAAGTCCCGGTCAAAGCCCTAGTCAAAGCCCTGGTCAAAGTCTTAGTCAAACAGTCAAACTCCTAGTCAAATAGTCAATTCATCATAAAACCTTACTTTATGGTGTTGGCCAATTTTAATGGCTAATTGAATCCAAAACTAGTATAAAAACCCACATATGACTCATTACACTTGGCACCTCTAAATCGATTGTTTCAATCCGATTAAACTTTCCCTCATACCTTTCTTCTATAGTCTATTACTTCTACAATTGAAGCTTTGATTACAAGCTCTTGTAATTGGCGAATTGGAAGCTTGATATTCTTTCTTTTTCGGTTTTTATTTCTTCAAATTGGACTAGCTATGTTGTTGAGTCTTTGGGATTCGCCTCACATACATTCACAACGCTTAGAGGATAATTCAGCTTAGCAAATGTGATTATATCTTTCCCTTTTTTCATGTTTACACTTTTGGGGTGACTCATGTACGCTTTAGTCTATATTCACAATCGCAATTCTTGTATGTGTTTTACTTGTTGATCGCTGATAGTCTGTACTTATGACCTTAATCATTAACCCGGTGTGGGCCTAGCATAGTAATAAATAGTACTTGACTATTGTTATGTGTAAACTACTTGCTTTGTTGCATACTATGTATAATCATACTATTGGGCGACTACTATACATATAAACTAGATAACCCATTATTATTAGATATCATTTCTACTCTAAGGCTTGATTTTAGGTGGCATTTGTACATAACTTGAACACTAAATTGTAGACAGTATAACACGTGAATTGCGAAACTCTTTTCCTACTATATTTATTCAAACATGGTATGCTCACCAATACATTTTGTATGGACAAAATTATTTTCGTACAAGTTTCAGGTTGTTATGAGATCACTGTTAAGCTTTTGGAACTTAGACTTAGACTTGAGATTTACTAAATTTTATTTTAGATTGTTAGTTCTTAAACATTGTATTCTTGTAATTTCATTTCAATGTAATAAATTACTTAGTCAATGTATCAATATTTACATTTCTAGTCCATGAGCTATTGAACAATCGTTACCTCGTGACACCTCGATGTTTCCGCCATCGGTTGGGGTGTTACATGTATGTTGAATGAATGTAAGTTCTTGTGGGTGTTTGAAGGATTCAACCCCTTATCATTGGTTTAAAACATTCATGTTACCTACGTCTATGTAGGACCAACATGTTAATAGCTTTAATAGAGGGTTAGAGGCTTTGGCTCAGGACTTCGGGTTTGTTAACTCTTGTCTTAGTGTGGAGATAGGATCAAAACACCAAAAGACTTGATTTACTTAGGATTATAAACTAATATATTTTTAATACTAAAACTCAATATCGAATAGTTTCCCTACTGATTCGGTTAAAACGTTAGGTGAGATAAATCCCATATTACATTTTTTCTACTTGAATCTAAAAAGTCACAATGGTCGAATAGTTTCCTTACTAATTCTATTAACGAGTTGTGTTGGTCCTAGAAGTATCAACCTACCTTTTAAGCAAATAGCAATGTGATTTCAATAAGATATGAAAATAGTGTGCAGAATAAGAAATCAAACTTTCTGAAGCAATAGAACATAAAGTTTTTAAGGAGTTTTTGAGTATATGTGTTGATCACCTTATTCAAAGATCTCACTTAATCTTTATAAAAGAATGACTCAAAGAGTTCTTATGGCTGGTGTGAATGCGGTGTTGATTTTGTGTTTAGAAGATGTATCTAGTATCGACTCTTCTAACTTTCTTTACTGTACAACTCACATTAACACTTGGCACTCTTCATCGACGTATGATGTCTTCTATTTATAGAGAAAAATTGACGCAAGTTGATGAATAAACGATTAGTTTATACCAACTTGTATTCACTACAGGATAACGGGGAGTAGGATTGCCGCATGGTTGATTGTGTCCAAGTTGAGATGCATGAATTTTAACTTTTCCACTTATCAAGATTCCAGATTTCTTCCTAGAAATCTGGAGTCTAGAACTGGGGTAAAAGGACTTAGTATGTTTTCCTTCTTATCTGGAGCCTATTCTGGATGTTCTTCTCAAGTCAGCTTCTAGCTCCCTGCTTTAGTTTTCTTCAACACTTCATCATTTGTATTTTAGCTCTAACAAGTTGTATTTAGTCCGACCTTGCGGAGAGTTTCCTTGTTAGTCTTCTCTAATATGGTTAAGTGTGAAACTACCCTTAAAAAAAGAGTTCACCGGTGCACACATTAATAAACATAACTTCTTACCTAAAAACAAAGTAAGAACCGGTTATCCATAGTGAAGCTTAGTTAACGAAGCATCAAAGGTCAATAAATATCCCAAGCACCCCCTTTCCTTAATATTGATTACAAAACTTATTTTTATGTTATTTTATGTTTTATTTTATTTACCCCCACAAAACTTATCTTTTGGTTTGACTAGAGATTGACGACAACTCGGTACTGAAAGCTTAAGTATCCTTGGATGACCTCGGTATCTTACCATCACTATATTAGGCAAACGATTGGTGGACTTGCCCTCATGTGGAGTAAAGAGTGATTGTATTTTATCATGTTTATAAATTTAAGACTTAAACCATTGTAAAAAACAACAAAAAATATCAATAATTATATACACTCTAACACACATCAGACACATATATAAAAGTAACTACGTGAGAAAATATATATATTTTTTTAAGCTAAAGAATGAAAATACGAGGGGTATATTTGAAAAATTGGAACGTTTTTTTTAACAACAAATTTTTATTGCATCATTATTCTACCTCATCTTGCATTTGCAAGGATTTGAACCCACAACTTTATATTTATAAGGGGGACACTATACCAGTAGACCAAGAGGTCATGGTTGAAAAATTAGAACGTAAATGACATTTTATAAAGTTTTAGAAAGTGTATTGGGTATAAATGTTAATTTAAAAAATTTAAGGACTTTTATGTTATTTTCAAAATTGAATGGGTTTGTTTGACTTTTTTGTCAGTATGCCACTAACTTTTGTTTTTAATGCCTTAAGATACACAGTAATAATAAAGTAATTTTTCACATAATCAACTAAAAACATTCACATCAAATTATTGCTTATAAATATCTTGACCATGTTGTCAAAATATAAATTACAAATTGGTTCTTGACCATGTTGTCGAAATATAAATTACAAATTGGTTTAGAACATGCATAGCAAGGGTTAAATCTAAGGTCCAAATGAGGTAAATTATGACACGTGGTAATCCGGTCAACATGGAGGGTTTTAAAAAAAAAATGTAGTGGGTGACTTTAAATGGCCTCAATTATTATTTTATTTTATTTTTTAAATTAAAACAAATAAAAAATTAAAATAACAGACTCCTACTTAGCTCCTCCTCTTATTCTTTCTTTCTTTCTTTCTTCTTCTCACACACACAAACAAAACCCCCCACCGTACACCATCACCACCACTGCACACCATCACCTTCACCGCACACCATCACCACCACCACCACCGATCACCTTCCTCTCTCTCTCTCTCTTGTTATTGGTGGGGGATAAATGTGTTTTTGCGTTAAATATTTAATGCTAGAGAAGGGTTGGGGGAGTCTAGCGCTCAGGGGACGGCTATGGGGGCCTTAACCGGCACTAAAACCTCTTTCAGGTGACTTTATTTGCGCTCGACTACGGATGACCTTAAAATGATAAATAAAATGATAAAGTTATATGGTAAAGATATTTTTTTTTTTGAACGGCAAATTTCACTCCTTGTAGAACTTGAACCCATGACCTCCCCTTAGGTGTTCCTAGAAGCTTTGCTTCTACCATTGGGTCACCACCCCAATGGCTATGGTAAAGATATGGATGGGGTTATTTATCAATCAATTATTGGTACAGGTGTCAGAACAAGAAGCCATGGTCCACTCTCAATGTCGGTAAAATAAATTTCTCACCACTCATTCAAAGCATTTTTTGCATACTCATTTCCCACTTTGATGATACGAAGCCCTCTAGAGTCTAGGCCTTTTCAAGCTTTTTAGCCCTAACAACAAACAAGATAGGAAATCGTGGAATAAAGTCATGATCTTTCACACTTTTTATTATTAATACATGTGAATCTATTTCAGTATCAATAACTACAAACAAAATAATTTAGTACATGTTTTTATTTCATATATCTATTAGGTTTGAGTCCCGTAGAGACCAACGGTTCACCCGAAAGTAACATGAAAAAAAGTAGGAAAATAAGAATTGTATTATGAAAGTTGTTTTGTTTACTATATGTTTGATAACGCAATATGTATGAATTTTGATATTAAATACAAAATGTCATCTAACAGTTTAATTTAACGAAATAATGGATATATCGACTAAGTAAAGTTTAATTTAACAAAAAATATAAACAAAGAATTCAATAAAATGAATAATATTGTATTTATTCTAATGAATTTATTACACATTTCCCCTTTTTAACAACTTGTAATCTTGTCTTGTTACACAAATCGTTTTCTGATCAATGTTTTTTAGTAACATTTGTGTTATCTTTTATTTTTCAAAGTATGGCAAGAATATCAAAATTTATATGGTCGTATTAATTATTCATTTAAATCGTAATGTTAAAATATTTTTAATATACCTCCATCAAAGTTAAAAAAAATTAAAAAAAGATAACGAAATTTTTTTTAACGACATTTAAATAAAAGACGTATATTATTGAAATCATTTACGAATTATTTTGAAAGACGTACAAAAAATTAAAAAGTGATTACTATATATTTTAGGAAACTGTTAAATAGATCTAAATTATATTTAATTTAAAAACAATAGTTAGGACCAATTTTTTAAATTGACAGATTCCAATTATGGTCGTCATCTACATACACATACAGACTAATTGGCAAATAGGAAACATAAAAGAGATTACTATATATTTTAAGTCCGCGTTAAATAGATTTAAATTATAGTTATCACTAAATTAAATATCGTATTATTATCATTTCCGAATTATTTCCATATTATTATGTAGATGATATATTCCGAGAAAAAATAAGTCATATAAATATCGAAATTTATATGGTCGTATTAAATTGATTTAAATAATGATTTTCGAATTATTTTGAATATATTATATATTTTAGGAAACTGTTAAATAGTTTTAAATTATATTTATTACTAAATTAAATATCATATTATTATCATTTCCTTATTATTTCTGAATTATTGTGTAGATGATTTGGCGGAGATAAATATTGGAAAAATATCAAAATTTATATGGTAGTATTAATTATTCATTTAAATCGTGATGTTCAAATATTTTTAATAATACTATATATTTTTGAAAACTGTTAAATAACTTTAAATTATATAATCATTTCCGAACGATTATATAGATAGATAATCATTTACAAATTATTATTATCATTTCTAAATTATTTCCGAATCATTGTGTAGATGATTTGTAGGAGACAAATATGACAATTAGTCTGTATGTAGATGACGTAGACTATTCTTTTAAAATGTCGTAGACGCAGACTATTCTTTTAAAGATAATATACAATATCACAGACAAAACATGTTAGAATCATTTTTTTATTTTTTTTGAAACTTTCTTAAATATTTTTCTAACGAAAATTTAAAAATTTTAACGAATTTCAATTTTTGAAAATACCATATGAATTTAAATTTGATTGAAATTAGATAAACAATTTCCTAATATATACACAATATTTAAATTATTAATAAATGAAATTTAACTTTTGTTAACAATTACCTAAAATAGATACGATTTTTAAATTTATTTAAATATATTTAAATGAAAATAGTAATATTATTATTATTTAAATCATATTAATTATTTATTTAGATTGTGATGTTCAAATATTTTTAATATACCTCCACCAAAGTTACAAAAAATTAAAAAAGATAACGCAAATTTTTTCAACGACATTTAATTGAAAGACGTATATTATTGAAATCATTTACGAATTATTTTGAAAGACGTACAAAAAATTAAAAAGAGATTACTATATATTTTAGGAAACTGTTAAATAGATTTAAATTATATTTAATTTAAAAACAATAGTTAGGACCAATCTTTTTAATTGACACATTTCAATTATGGTCGTCATCTACATACAGACTAATCGGCAAAAAGGAAACATAAAAGAGATTACTATATATTTTAGTAAAAACACGTAAAAAACAACATTAAAAAACACGTAAAAAAGAATCATTTTTTAAAAATAAATAGGCATATGAACATAAAAATAACAAACATTAAAAAAAAACATTAAAAAAGACACGTAAAAAACATTAAAAGGAATCATTCTTTACATACATAAAAAAACATTAAAAAGGAATCATTCTTTACATACAGTGTGTAAAGACACGTAAAAACAACATTAAAGAAAAGAATCATTTTTAAAAATAAATAGGTATATGAATAACAAATATGCTAAATATACGTTTAATAATTTTACCATTAAGAATAATAAATATGTTTCTTAACAATAATAATAAACTCAATCAATCATTCAATTATAATATTGCTAAAATAAAAGTGCACTAATTATTAATTTTAAAAACGTTTCATACATAAGAATGGTAGGTTACCATTTTACAATAAACTTAACATAGTATCCATTAATGTTTATTATTGTTATTATTAATAAATATGTTTCTCAAAATATAGAAATTCCGTTTAATATTGTTGACCGAATTTAATTTTTATATTATGACTTTCCTTTAATCAATTGTCATTAAACAATAACATCAAAATCATTTCAATAAATATGCTAATTTTAAGTTTGCAAATTTTAAGATGTAAATAATAATTTGTAGATAATTGATAAGACAATTTAAAATGTGGATGTTTTTAATGTCTTTGATTTGAATGGTTGATTGATTATTTATATTAAGTTATATACTAATATTTTTTAAACTTAATTATTGATTATTAATATTTTTTAAATAATAATTTATATTATTAATACTAAGTTATTTATTAATATTTTTTAAACTCAATTATTGATTATTTATATTACTAATACTAATATTACGAATTTAGTTTTTAAGACATACAAAAAATTAAAAAGAGATTACTATATATTTTAGGAAACTATTAAAAAGATTTAAATTATATTTAATTTAAAAACAATAGTTAGGACCAATTTTTTAATTGACATATTTCAATTATGGTCGTCATCTACATACAGACTAATCGGCAAATAGGAAACATAAAAGAGATTACTATATATTTTAGTAAAAACACGTAAAAAACAACATTAAAAAACACGTAAAAATTCATTTTTTAAAAATAATAGCCATATGAACATAAAAATAACAAAATTAGAAAACAACATTAAAAAAGACACGTAAAAACATTAAAAAGAATCATTTTTTACATACACACATAAAAAACATTAAAAATGAATCATTCTTTACATACAGTATGTAAAGACACGTAAAAACAACATTAAAAAAAGAATCATTTTTAAAAATAAATAGGTATATGAATAATAAATATGCTAAATGTACGTTTAATAATTTTACCATTAAGAATAATAAATATGTTTATTAACAATAATAATAAACTCAATCAATCATTCAATTATAATATTACTAAAATAAAAGTGCACTAATTATTATTCTTAAAAACCTTTCATACACAAGAATGGTAGGTTACCATTTTACAATAAACTTTACATAGGATTCATTAATGTTTATTATTGTTATTATTAATAAATATGTTTCTCAAAATATAGAATTTCCGTTTAATATTGTTGACCGAATTTAATTTTTATATTATGACTTTCCTTTAATCAATTGTCATTAAACAATAATCATCAAAATTATTTCAATAACTATGCTAATTTTAAGTGTGCCAATTTTAAGATGTAAATAATAATTTGTAGATAATTAGTAAGACAATTTGAAACGCGGATGTTTTTAGTGTCATTGATTTGAATGATTGATTGATTATTTATATTAAGTTATTTATTAATATTTTTTAAACTTAATTATTGATTATTTATTTTACTAATACTAATATTACGAATTTAGTTTTAATGCTGTTGACCGAGTTTCATTTTGATATTACGACTTTCCTAAAAGCAGTTGTCAATTACACGATTAAATGAATCATATTCTCAAATTCGTATGCTAAATATACGTTTAATAATTTTATCATTAAGAATAATAAATATGTTTCTCAATCAATCATTCAATTATAATATTACTAAAATAAAAGTGCACTAATTATTATTCTTAAAAACGTTTCATACATAAGAATGGTAGGTTACCATTTTACAATAAACTTTACATAGGATCCATTAATGTTTATTATTGTTATTATTAATAAATATGTTTCTCAAAATATAGAATTTCCGTTTAATATTGTTGACCGAATTTAATTTTTATATTATGAGTTTTCTTTAATCAATTTTCATTAAACAATAATCATCAAAATCATTTCAATAAGTGTGCTAATTTTAGGTGTGCTAATTTTAAAATGTAAATAATAATTTGTAGATAATTGGTAAGGCAATTTGAAACGCGAATGTTTTTAATGTCATTGATTTGAATGATTGATTATGATTTTGTAGTTATTTATTAATATTTTTAAACTTAATTATCGATTATTTATATTACTAATACTAATATTACGAATTTAGTTTTAATATTGTTGACCGAGTTTCATGCTAAATATACATTTAATAATTTTACCATTAAGACTAATAAATATGTTTCTTAACAATAATAATAAAAGTGCACTAATTATTATTCTTAAAAACTTTCATACCTAAGAATGGTATGTTACCATTTTACAATAAACTTTACATATTATTATTGTTATTATTAATAAATATGTTTCTCAAAATATAGATTCGATTAACAATAAGAATGGTAACTTATTAATATTGTTAATCTTATTTATTATGATTTTGATGTTAGTTATTAATATTTTTAACCAATTTATTGATTAGTGATAATACTATTTTTATATATATTTGTTTCGGTTTAATATAGTTGACCGAATTTAATTTTGGTTATGATAAGACATAATTTAGTTGGTGTGTTCGGATGAAATCCTGTTTTTTAAATGTAAAAACATAGAATGATTAAATACGATTGAATATTAAATCCGATTAAATATATATCTAAAAATTTAGTAACTAAAAAAAATCGGTATTTCAAAAGTATAATCAAAACCGAATAAATCGGAATGATAAAGTTCTTGAAACACACGAATGAATGATTATATTATTTTCGCTTCAATATTTCTTAACATTGCTACTTAATCGGCAAATAATACAAATGATTATATTATTTTCTTAACAAAACCGATATTTTATCATTGAAATGAATAGATCAGAATACTTCATCTTTCGTAATTGGTTAAAAAAAATCATAACTTAGATGATAAATCATCTAAAAAAAGTCGTTAAAAAAATCATAACCAAGAATGATTTAGAATGATAAATCATCTTAAATCGTTAAAAAAAGATTAAAACGATTGATTTCTTTTAATATATAGTGCGGTATTTAAACAGAGACGATTGAAATATTAATTCTGAATCGATTGATTAAAAAAAAACGATTAAAACACAGTTAAACCATATAGAATGATAATTGAAATGAATGAATATCACTTTTAAAATATATCAAATGACCAATTTCTTTTGTAATAATGTTAAGAATAAATAATGAAGCGAAAATAATAATAAGAATCAACATTAGAAGAGTATGATCGATGATTACCTTGAATCATTTATGGAGAATCAAGAAACTATGAAAGATGAAGTAGGATGATAGAGAGGTTTGTTTGGAAGAAATGGAGGACTATGTTGTGGAGAATGAAGAAAAAATAAAAAGAAAACGGTTTATATACTCTAATTTTCGGAGCCCCATTTACATATTTGGATCCCTCAGGCCCTCTCTAAGGCCTTCATTCGACCCGAGTGTATTAATTTATTATATAGATAGATTATCTATTATTATATTTATTATATTTATACATAATAAATAAGTTAGGACGTAGGACATATGTCACCTATATGGCTTGGGGATTCTGAAAACCCAGCGCTACCTGTGGGCGGACACTTATTTTCAAGATAACGGGAAGTCGGCTCTGGGTGGGTAAGGTTACGTTTTTAGTCGGTTAGGGTTTGCCATTCAGAAATGGGTGGCGGCGCAACTTGTTACCCGACTTCCCGTTATCTTGATGTAATTTGTTATGTTTTTTATTTAATGAAAATAATAGAGTTAATAGCCATTTTCGTCCCTGAGGTTTGGGCCAGTTTACCACTCCAGTACAACAGTTTTTTTTTATTGCAATTCCTTCCCTGAGGTTTGGATTTTTTTTGCCAAATTCGTCCTTTTCACTAACCCAGTTAAAAAAACTCGTTAAGGTCAGGGGTATTTTGTCTTTTTACCTATAATTTAAAATTTTAATAAAAAATCTTACCCCACCCTCACCCCCTATATCTCTCTATCTCTTTCATTCACTCTCTCTCCCTTTCACTCTCTCTCTCTCTCTCTCTCTTTATATATATCTCTGCAACCAATAATAATAATAATAATAATAATAATAATAATAATAATAATAATAATAATAATAATAATAATAATAATAATAATAATAATAATAATAATAATAATAATAATAATAATAATCAGAAACCATTCTTACCAACAAAAGTTTCAAACTTTACTGCAAGAAATTGATACCCACAATTAAATAATCAGAACCAAGAAATTAAATTAAACCCAATAATCTTGAAACCCCTCTAATCTACAAACACAGTTGTATAATCAATGTAGTCCACCCAAATCAATTCAAATCAAACCAAATCCAATAATCTTGAAACCTCTCTTATCAACAAAAAAAAAAAAAAAAAACACAAGAAAAGACTGAAACTTTAATGCGAGAAAACATGAAGAAAACGTGAAGAAAAAATATGGTCCACAGATTCATTCAACAAGTTGCAAAAGGCACAGATAGAAAGGCCAACCAAGATAGCCTGTTGTAACACCCGGTATTTCTCGAGCAATCCCAATGATGGCACACGTTTTACAGATCTGATGATGGAGGTGGAGGACGGTTACAGTGAGTACACGGTGGAGGTAGTTCATTGTGATGGGTTGGTGGTCCTGTGATGGTTCAGTGATAGGGCCATGGTTCAGCGACAAGGTTTTGGCGGTGTGTGGTGGTTGGGTACATTAGGTGGGTGACAGTGGTGGATGTGGTGGCATAACTTTGAGAAAAAGTCGTATGGAATGACTGGTGGGATAGAAAGAAAGATAAGGGGGAGGGGGTGGTGGGAGTTGGGATTGGGGTGGTGGACATGATGGAGGTGGTGGTTAGGGTTTTAACCTTTGGGGGAAAAGGGGAAGAAGATAACTGAGGTTTTTTTTTTAATTAAAATACTTATAAGATGAAAAGTCTAAATTGTCCCTCATTAAGCAGGTAACAAGGCAAAAATACCCCTGACACTAACGAGCTTTTTTAACTGGGTTAGTGATAAGGACGAATTTGGCAACAAAATCCAACCTCAGGGAAGGAATTGCAAAAAAAAAAAAAAACTTTTGTACTGGAGTGGCAAACTGGCCCAAACCTCAGGGACGAAAATGGCTATTAACTCAAAATAATAATTTATAAAAAAAATATACAAAAGTAATAACAAAATATGCCATGCTGAAGTTTCAACCCGATCAACGATTTTAGAATTGTAAGGAGAACCAACGTGCTGAGGCCCCAATCTTGTTTTATTTGGTTTCTTATTTCATTTAAGTGATACTAATTATAATAAACTCATTATAAAAAAAAAATACATTTTTTTTTGTTTTTGTTTTTAATCCAGAAATCATTTTTCATTCCCGTAAAAATTACATCAAAAAAATTCTAACTCTTTTCTCCCTCAATTTTCACTCCTTGAAAAATTTCTAAGTATAAAACTACATACCTGGCCACCGAAAATTCATAATTCTTCCTGTAAACATGTACAAATCCCTGCAGAGTACTAAAAAAACAAAAACGCAAACCAAAAACAACTAAAATTGAACAAAAAATATACAAACTCTACAATTAAACATACCGAATGCTTTGTTACTTAACCTCATCATCTGGTTCACTTGTCAAAAAGCAAGCCGGATCTTCTGTTGTTCCGTGTATGTCAGCTGAGTCCAGATACGGTTTAAGCCGATGTCCATTCACCACTTTTCGCAGATGATCGTTGAAGTCTTCAATCTCGACATCACCGTAGTTTCCAACCCTCGTGGCTAGGTATGGTCCTGTCCATTTACTTTTCAACTTCCCTGGGAATAATTTTAGACACGAATTGTATAACCACACCTTGTGACATACCTCGAAATTCTTCAACCGAATTTTGGCATTGTGCACCTTCTTCATTTTATCTTTATATGCCGATGCACACTTGTATGCTTCATCTCGCAATTCTTCAAGCTCACATAAGTTCAACTTCCTTTCTTTACCATGGTGAAGTAGATACTTCGAATAGCTGCTCATCTGGAAAGGTCTCATTAATCTCAGTAGTGACTTCAACATCCATATGGGGCAATCTGGACAGATGATCTACCACCACATTTTCACTACCCTTCTTGTCTCTGATTTCCAAGTCGAATTCCTGAAGCAGGAGCACCCATCGAATCAATCTGGGTTTCGCATCCTTTTTCTCCATCAGATAACGTACCGCGCTGTGATCTAAATACACAATCACCTTGCTTCCCCAAATGTAAGACCTGAACTTATCAAGAGCAAACACAACTGCAAGTAATTCTTTTTCAGTAGTAGTATAATTCATTTGTACCCCGTCCAATGTCTTGTATAATAAATGACTACTGGTTTTTTATCTACACTTTCTCCCAAAACTGCCCCAATTGCATAGTCACTCGCTTCACACATGATTTCAAATAGGCGTGACCAATCGGGTGCTTGCAAAATCGGGGCTTCTACCAATTTTCTTTCAAAGTGTTGAAAGCTTTTACACACTCTTCATCCAATACAAAAGGTTCATCTTTTAAAAGTAACTTGCAAAGTGGTTTTGTGATTGTGCTAAAACCTTTTATGAACCTTCTGTAAAAACCAGCATGTCCTAGAAACGACCTAATCCCTTTAACATTTGTGGGAGGTGGTAAAGTTGAAATAGCTTTAATTTTTGCGTGATCAACCTCAATCCCATGTTTTGAAATCACATGCCCTAACACCACCCCTTCTTGAACCATAAAATGGCTCTTTTCCCAGCTTAAAACTAAGTTTGTTTCAATACATCGTTTCAAAACCTTAGTTAATTGTTCTAAGCATGATTCAAAGGAAGTTCCAAAAATTGAGAAATCATCCATAAAGATTTCAAGTGAGTCCCCAACCATATCTGAAAAAATACTCATCATGCACATTTGAAAGGTGGCTGGGGCATTACACAACCCAAATGGCATTCTCCTGAATGCAAAGGTACCATAAGGGCAGGTAAATGTGGTATTTTGTTGGTCTTCAGGGTGGATGGCAATTTAATTATACCCTGAATAACCGTCAAGAAAACAATAAAATTTCTGACCTGATAACTTCTCGATGATCTGATCAATGAATGGCAAAGGGAAGTGGTCCTTAGATGTAGTTGCATTCAGCTTCCTGTAATCAATGCATATTCTCCACCCGGTTACAAGTCGGGTGGCAATTTCTTCCCCTTTTTCGTTCCTAACTATCTGAATCCCTGCTTTCTTTGGAACGGTCTGTGTTGGGCTTACCCAAGTGCAGTCAGAGATGGATAAATAATACCCGCATCCAGCCACTTCAGAACTTCTTTCTTAACCACTTCTCTCATGTTTGGGTTAAGCCTTCTCTGTGCATCTCTTGCCGGTTTTACTCCCTCCTCTGTTATGATTTTATGCATCACTATTGAGGGACTTATTCCTTTCAGGTCTGTAATAGTCTACCCAATTGCAGCCCTGTGTGCAACCAAAACATCCATCAAAGCTTTCTCATGTTCCTTAGTCAAACCTGGTTGATTTGCACATTCCTCGTATTCCTTGAGCTTGATTGCTGATATTAAGGATTAATGGTGGTGTCACTAGGTAGCTTCCCTGGATCTCTCTTAGACATGTCTGCAGCCAATTTCCCTACCGGCTTGGACAATGCTTCCACAGTCTTATCTCTCACTTCATTGTCTTTTCGCATTCCCTTGACCTCTTCTTGAACTGTCCTGGCATCGTTCTGAACTGTCATGACATCGTTCTGTACAACTTTAATGGCATCCAAGATTGCACTCAGTTGATCATTACCTCATCCTAATGTGCCTTGTTGATTCCCTCTCTGCTGCTGACCACTCTAATTATAGGTATTCTTTGATAATACGATCTTTTCGTGCATTATATGCTGCAAATCTCTGACGGGCAATTGGACAATCTTACATCACATGATATGGGCTCTCGCAACACCCACATGCATCATAATCCACCCAATTCATCTCAATTTGCCTGCAAAACTGACATACCCAGTGTAATACTAAACAAAATAGAGAATAATACAAGACAAGAAAAAAAATATTTTTTTTTAAAGTTTTTTTTAACGTTTTTTTTTTACTAAAAGTAAAGACGACTAAAACTAAAAACACTAAGCGCACGCACTCCCCGGCAACGGCGCCATTTTTGATCGCGTGTCGAGAGCTAATAAAAAACTATATTAAAAACAACTCCTTAGCTACAAGGACTGCAGTATAGGGAGTAGGGTTGTCGAACCACGAGGAGTCTGTGGTTAGTGTTAATACCAATTTTTAATTATAATAATAGAAAAACTAATAAAATTATGAAGATTAAACTAAGGTGCTACTTTGCTTGCAAGAAAAGATTGATTAAAGTTTGATTAAAGACAATAACATAAAGAAAACGATCACTCCGGGTTTCTGATCTGGTAATTATCAAATGAATTCTATTAATACCCTATCTAGGAAATCACTAGACATGACGTTGTTTAAGTTGTTCGACCCAATTCAGCTATCATAACATTAATTGCAAAGTTAAATTATTCCTAGTGCAAGAAAACCAGGATACGATAACAAAATGCAATAATATTAATTAACCAAACTGTTTAGATCAGTCAAACATACAATCAGACGCAAAGAACTTTAAAGTGTTTACAAAATCTGATCCAAGTAATGAGTATCAAACAGAAAACAAATGATAATGTAACCAAATCGTTCACCCGGAGAGACCCGCGAGAGGATTAGCCTTGCATCTTGTTCATCGCGGTTGCTTCCCCTTTTCTTTTCTTCGTGCGACTTCAAAGTCGTGTGTCGCCTCCTCTGTAACCTTGTTGTGCGATCATGCTCCACAAAATAGAACAGCCCAAGAAAATTGTATCACCTCCCGAAAATAAATCCTTCAAATCGTATCTTCTCCTCCAATTGCCGTCAAAGACTAATGATAATACCACCCACTCAAAATTAATTCTCCTCTTTTCTTTTTCTACGAATTGGGTGGGCCTTGGGCCAATAATGTCAAGTTTATTTTATTATTATTATTATTATTATTATTATTATTATTATTATTATTATTATTATTATTATTATTAATTCCATACTCGCTCTCAAGTGTACGCGACTTGATCATTTTCCTTCGTATTAAGCTCATATGTCACGAACACCTACAAAATACATATACACTAATAAATAACTAAGACCGACTAAAAGTACACAATAAAAGACTAAAATATATACAAAACTAACATATTAACAAGGTGTGTATCACAACACATCATTAGGATTTAATTGATTATTAGGATTACCATACCTGAAGTTTGGGTGGTTTCTGAGCCCAGGATGATAGGTGTTGGAATTCATGTCATATTGCTTTCGTTCTCCATAAACTTGATTCACCTCTTCTGTATTCTCCAAATGCCCCTGACAGTCTTGGGCTAGATGTCCCAACTCCCCACAATCAGTACATACCGAAAAAGCATTAGCCACCTTTGCCTCACTACTCTTCCCTAAATTAAGTTGAGCTACCTGTTTTGCCAAGATTAAATTTTGCTGCTTTAATTTCTCAATTCTTTCTTCAGCCTCATAGTCTGCTGCCTTGACAGATGATGGTCTCAACTTCCTACATGATTGTGCCTGTCTCTTTGAAGTGGCACTCATCCTTTCTAAGTGTCCCTAATCCACAGCTTCAGCATTAGTAAAGAATGTGCCATTGCTAATAGCAGTCAACCCTCTAACATTCTCTGGTGTCAGTCCATCATAAAAAGCTTTTATTAGTTCCCATGTCTGAATCCCATGATGAGGACATTTCCTCAATAACTCTTTGAATCTAGTAAAGGCCTCATGGAATGCTTCCCCCGAATTCTGCTGAAATCCTCTTATTGCATCCCGAGCCTCAGATTTTCTGCTCATGGTGTAATACTCTTCCAAGAATAACTGTTGCATGTCCTTCCAAGTATATACTACCTGGGGGTAGTGTAGCAAACCATTGTCTTGCCTTGTCCTTCAGAGTAAACTGGAACATCACCAACATTACCCGATCTTTAGTAAATCCTGATCCTCCAATCATATTACACACAGACTCAAATGCTGATATATGTAAGTAAGGTTCTTCAGATCTCTTTCCATAAAACTCAAGAAGATGACCCAAATATTGGGGTCTCACTTCAAATGCTCTACCGTTCCTACCAACAGGTGTTACTACAGCTGAGGAATTGGGTACAATAACCGGCCGAAAATGACTATCAATCCCCTGAACCGGTGCCCTCTGTCGTTATCTGTGGGACACCATCTACTAACTGTAACTCATCTCCTATCCCCATATTTCCAACATTAAATTGAGGAACCCCTTGTGGAGCTTGATTATTTCTGTGTCTCTAAACACGGTTCCCCTGGTTAACCCGCTGTGGTGGCTGCTGCTCATACTTCATGTCATACTCATAATTACCATATCTCCCATCATACAGTTCCTGTTCGTCCTCTTGATCCCATTCAGAGTCCCAAGTATGCACACTTCCCTCATTATATTGAGGGTCCCCATCAAATCTCTGTTGATTCTGTTATTGGTTGGGTGGGATAACTGCTAGTTGTGGACGAGGTTGGTGTCTTGGATTTTGTTGGTTTTGTTGTGGACGTGGGTTAGCAGGTTGGAAATACCCACCAGGTTGGAATTGTTGTTGTTGTTGTTGTTGTGGTGGTGGGTTTGGAATGGGTTGGTTTGGTAGAGCAGGTGGAATAGTATCATTTGGTTGGTTGGGTATTGGGTCATTTTGGTTGTCCTGATCAGCCATCTCAAAAGCCGCTTCTTGAATTATCTAAGCTATTGTTGAAGAACTTGTTTGATTCTTTACTGCTGAACGAAAAACAACACGGTTTTGATGAGCTGCCTTCTCAATTTCTGGATCGAATAACAATGGAGATGATTTCTTGGAAAACCTAGTATGCATGCAACACAGAAGTTACCTGCACACACAAAAACAAGAAAACAAATAGAGTAGTACTGAACGTAAAAGAGAATTAAAAACAGAAACAAATAACTAAAAGACAATATTGTTTATAAGAAAATAAATAAACAAACTAAACTAAACACTAAGCGCACGAACTCCTCGGCAACGACGCCATTTTGATCGCGTGTCGAAGTGCTAATCAAAAACTAAATAAAAACTACTCCTTAGCTACAACTGACTGCAGTATAGGAAGTAGGGTTGTCGAACCTCAGGAAGTTTGTGGAAAGTATCTGTCTGTAAAGTAATGGTTAAACTAATAAATTAACTAATTTGATTTGATGAAGATTGTTAAATGGTGCTGCAGTGCTGCAAAACGAATTGATAATTGATTTTTTAGAAAAGACAATAATATGGAAAAACGGTCACTCCGGGTTTCTGATTCGGTAATTATCAAATGAATTATGTTAATACCCTATCCAGGAAATCACATAGACATGACTTTGTTTAAGTTGTTCAACCTAATTAAGCTATCATAACATTAATTGCAATGTTAAATTAATCCTAGTGCAAGAAAACCAAGATACGATAACAAAATGCAATAATATTAATCAACCAAACTGTCTAGATCAGTCAAACATACAATTAGACGCAAAGAACCTAAGGTGTTCACAAAATCTAATCCACAGTAATGAGTATCAGACATAAAACAATTGATAAAATACTCAAATCGTTCAGCCGGAGAAACCGCAAGATGTTTATCCGCACATGTTCATGATTTTCGCTTCAAGACTTGTTCTTAATCGTACGAGCATTAACCAGAATGAATCGATTTCTTCAAAATACTCAAAATCCTCCTTTGAAGCTCTCAAATTCGTCCCCCTTCTTGCCTCCCACGAATTAGGGTTTTAGTTTAGAGTTATCCCTTCAAAAAATATGAAAATCTAATAAAAACTCAATTTTTTTCGTCCCTCATACCCCATGGAGAGTTTAGCCCTTCTCCTCATGGGGTATGACGCATGAATTTCAGCAAAGTGGGCTTTCAGCTTTAGGCTTGTTTCTTTTATTTGAGCTTCATTTTCCTTGGTCAATTTAACTTAATTCCTCAACTAATGATTGTTCTTGGCCCAATTCTTCATAACTCCTCAAAATAAACTTCTTTTATCTTCAACTCTCGAGCCCGGATGTTCGGTTCCTGATATTATTTCTTCAATTTACGTCCTTTTTCGCCGAACATCTAAAATCAACAAAAATTGCATAAATAATAACTAAAATACTAAAAATATATACAACCTATAAGATTACCAAATACTCAAAACCATGCTATATACTCCCTAAAATAATAAATAAATGACATAAAAAACTATTAAAATGCTAACGAAAAATGCATGTGTTTTACAACACATCAACTATTCTTGTTAGAAAATGCGAAAGCTTATCAGTGTATTCATGGTGTGTAAAAACCCATGCACTATTGTGTAACCCCATGTTTACAGATTACTCCATTTGTGGAGTTGGAACGATACACATTTTGTGAATAATACTCATCTATCAAACTTCATTTGGGGTCGCTACTGTCTATATACTTGACCACGGTGTTAAGCCAACACTTAGTTTCACGACTTTGTTTGCTCGGTGTATATTCTAAACTTTGGCGCAAACCAAGAGTTGTTGAACTTATGTTAGGAAGTAAACGGTCTATATTTATTTTTGCTATTGTATCGGCGCACAATTAATAAAGTTTAATCACTAATCACTGTATGATAATTAAAATTCTCAAGCAAGGTGGTATGCCATCATTTACATATGTTTTACATATGTATTTATCATCCTTTTTGCAAAAAAAAAATAATAATAAATAAAAAAAATCATGCTATTATCCTTAGAAAACATGACTAAATCATTCATTTATGATAAATGCAAGTTTTTAGGTACAAAAAGTATAAAGGTGTGAAAAACGGCACAAAAGGCAAGAAACTGAAGATTTTAAAGACTACAACAGTTGTTGCACGTCGGTGCTCTAGCCAAAGTCAACAATTCGAGGTCAACCATGATGAAGGGAGCCAATGTGCACAGTCGTGCACCCCTCCAAGACGTGTTGCAGAAGGTTCTAACCCAACCAAGACTGACATTTTGTTATGCCACGTGGCATGCACGGGCGTCCACATATTGTGTACGGGCATGTAGCCCAACTTTCAGTACTAATAGACAGTACCAGGTTACAGTGCATGGGCGTGCACCTCCATGTGCAAGGGCTTACAAAGGCGGCCCAGCAGCCTATAAAAGGAGGCCTCTACCATTCTACTCACTTCTAACCCATTTATCTACCCTTTTAGATTCTTGTAAGTGACCTTTGAATCTTTGGATCACTCCATAAGCACTTTGATCAAGATAGCCAAGAGAGAAACCACCTACACTCACCAAAACCCTCTTCAAATCCTTACTCAACCCTCGCTATGATTTCTTCCAAAATCATTCATAGTGAGCATGTTGTAATTCTAATTCTTGGCTGGGATTATAGAGTGTTGCTATGGTGAAAAGGGAGAGATTGTGTGTGTGTGTGAGAGGGAGAGATTAGTCAACATGTCTCATGTTATCGGGGGTGCTCTAACTATTGACTTCATGACATTTTAAATAATTTACTATTCTCACTAAAATAAAACTTTTTATAACTGTGTAGTTTAATTAATTTTTTGGTATCTTTGTCTCTCATTTTTAATCTTAAACTTGGATTTGTTTATTTAGCTTGTTAATAGAAAAAGTGATTGAAGATTTGTAGGATCGTTTTATCACAAAAACACACAAAGATCACACGAGTATGAGTAAATCAGTTGTGGAAACCATAATTCACATGCAAAATGATACGAATCGTAATCAGAACACATAAAGATCCATTTTCAAGTTGTTTTCCATTAATATTATCAAGATAATCGTTACAATATAGAATATTATGAAAAACACAAGTTTCTAGAACTCTCCTAAACACACACTCGAAACACACACACTAAATGACCAACTGTTACAATCAATAACTACTCAAACATATATATAGGTATGCACATTCGACCTTTTACAAGGTTGAATGGACCCTTCGATTTGTTGACAGTGCGAACAGACAAAATAATTACTTGTAAAACTTCATTCGACACACATAATGTTCATTCGACCCCACGTCTAGTCAAATGGGCTTCTAAATTACCAAAAACTTCATATCTTTCGTCTTTATTCATGTAATTTGAAAGCGGCAGCCACAATATGCATCTACAAACTCCCCCTTGGCTGTTGCTCGGATTATTTTGGCTTGTTCGTCTTCAAAGTGATATTTACCTTCTTCTTCAAACTTGTACCTTCTGTGTTAGATGTGTGCTTCTTTGTTTCCGGTCTCAACTTCATTTTTCTACCCAACAACTTCTTGTAATCATACCCAGCATACACTTCCCATGCAAAGCAGAATATCGCTACTTTCTGAAATCTCCATGCTTGCTCTATGTCAGGAACATCAAAGTGTATCTGATTGTAATACAACATGTTGATATCATCCTTTGAACAATTAATCAGCCACATAGGATCAAACACGCGTATCTTCTTACACATAAGCTTCGGATTCTTGTCATGTAAAACAATCACAGCCTCACCAGTCCTCCAATCATAGTACCAAAAAGCAAAATCCTTGCTGAAATTCTGTTGAATAGGCATCAAAGAAATTCTCTTCAAACACGTCGGTGGTCTATACTTCAATGTCATATATAGCAAATTGTTCTTTGGATCAATTTCTTTATGAACAATTCGCTTGGGATATTTTGGCTTGAACATGTCCCATCTCGTATGGCTTTCTCTTGTCATCTTTACTGCCATGTAGTGAATCACACTTGCACTATCACCACCTGTAATCTGATGTCTACATACATCCCTCACAACCCAATATGGAAGGGTTTTGATATCATGAAAATGAGCAAAATACAAAATCCCTTTTCCCATTTAATCCCGATACACCTAGGCTGTAGAAACCATTTCTAGGCCAACGCACGTCCTTTAAACATTATGTTGTGGAACTTATAGAATTCGCCTTGAATCCTTGGCATTGGTTGTTTATCTTCATTTTCTCTTAGCTTCTTCAACAACGCCTTCAATGCATCTATTTGCTTGAATACATTTACCTTCTTAATTTCATCATCAAAGACTTCATCTATGATCTTTTTTCCTTTCACCTCAACAATCTTTTCAGTTTCCTTGAGAATTTCATCATTAATGATTGGAATGCTGGTTTTGTCTTTCATGTTGTAGTATTCTGGGTACTCTTCATGAGATATGTCTTCGATCATAACCTCATTGAAGTTCCTAGTGTCTCTATGATCAAAGTTTTGTCCTGGTTCAGTAACTGGAATGTCTGGTATCTCTTTGTTCTTCATAATGTCTTCCATAGATGTACAAGCTTGCTGCGCAAGACCTTCAAGTATCTCTTTGGTAACTATAACACTGACTTCTCCATCTTCTAGTTCTGTATCATTATACTCAATGCAATACTTCATGTCATCATTCAGAAAGATTTCTGGAACCTTTCCACTAAGCTCAATAGTATAACATCCTTTCTTCATCATTTCTTTCAATTTCTTTTTATCAGCATCTGTCATTTCACCAGGTTTCTTGCTACTCGAAGCTGATTTACCTTCTTGAGTATCATCACGCTTCTTGAAAGAAAAATTATCAGCATCGTCATCATTAGAATCTTTTGAACGATCTGATTTCTCTTTATTCGCATTCCCACCACCTGACGCATCATCATCATTATCATCTTTATCATCATTATCAGTACCACTGTAATCTACCTGTTCTTCTTCATCTTCTTCAACACCTTTCAATTGAGGCGCTTTTTCATACAAACTATCAATAATCTTCTTTAACTTCTTGTTTTCGTGGTCAATCATTAAAATCTTTTTTGTATTCTTCTTGTTTGATGATTTCAATTCAACATTTTCAACTTGGAGACTGGTGACTTCCTCTTCCAACTTATCCTGTCTTTCTTTGGAAGCAATCACTATAGCAAGCATATCTTTCTCGTTCTCCTTCATCTGCTTTATCTCGTTCTCATGCTTATTAAAGAATTTTATCATTTTGCCAATTTGTTTATTCACCAGATTCATCACTTCATCTGAAACTGTTGCTTGAGGTTGTGAGCTAGATTCAGCTTGTTGTTTTGCAACATGTGACTTATTCAAACTTGATAAAACATTCTTCAAAGATCTAGAAACTTCATCTGGATTTTGTTGAATTTCTTCTTCTTGAACAATTTTCTGTTTCTTGGCTGCTGGGGATACTGGTTGTGAACTGGAAGCTGCAAGCATTTTCTTACCCTTCAATAGTAAGTCAATCTCTTTTTACCTTCTCACCTTAGATGATTCGCTCTTCGACATATGTTTTATTCTTCCACATTTGTTTGAAATGGGTGCAATTGGAGAACCTTCTAAGTATGCATCCTCAACAATCAAATTTGCATTCTCTTCTACACAACCTCTACTCAGCTGTTCTTTAACTCTCTTGTCCATCGGATTAGGAGTACTAGCATCACCAGTGGCCTTGGGATGAAAATCCTTGACAATCTCATCATCAGAATCCCATACTTCTTAAACTTCGGTTTCTTCAGAATCTTCATTAACAAGCAATGTCTCAGCCTTTGCTTTTCCTTTCTTTTTGGGTTTTGTCTCAACAATTTTCTCTTTTCCATTTCCTTTAGACTTAGCACCCTTATTAACCACTTGGCGTTTTGCCTTCTCTCCATTCTTGACAGGCACCAAAGGCGAATCAAAATCACTATTCGGATGCCTTACTGCATCTTTTCCTGGATCTTCATATGCTGCAGTACTAAGATGTCCATATAACCTTCTATTCGGTGGCTTTTCATCAATTTCCTTTCCTTTATAAGTTCTCATCTTATTCAGAGTTGTCATGTTCATATGTTATTGGTTCACAATCTTCAACGGATCTCTTCTCAACAATGGATACTTCTCATCGAAAATCATTTGCAAGAATCTTGGATACATAAGGAACTTGTCCGTCTTAAGTCCTTCACATACTTCTTTCATGTGACTAAATAACATTCCAGAAACATTAAAATCTTTGTTCAGGATCAACACCACAACATGTGAACTCAGTGTGTCTCTCAAAATATCAAATCCAACTTGTACAGATCCAAATACATGTAGAATCACATGTAAAAGGTATTTAAATAGTGGTGAGACATTTTCCTTGTTCATTTGACACTTTGTGATCAGAGCAAAATACTTCATTCTCAAGAAACAAGCTCTCTGAACTGCCCATGATAACTTGATTGGATCAGTCTCTTTGTCAGTAAGACGTAGCAACCTTCTGAAATCCTCTTCTCCAACAAGAATATCTGTTCCCTGAATCTTGCTGTGAATAAAGGATTTGCCTTCCCAGAATGTTAGAGTTGCATTCGTCTAGAACTCCACTTGGTGGTCTTTGTAAATTGGATGTGTTTGGATAATGGCATGTACAATCCTGGATCTTCTGAGAAATTCCACCATCCCTTTGAATTCGATGCATTTGTCATCAACTTCACCAATGTACGCACAACAGTTGTGATTTGGTTCAAACTTGAGCTCTTTCGGTTCTTTCTGTTCAGCCATTTTATCTAAGCAAACACAAAAACACAAAACATGTTAATTCTGATTCAAACATAAAAATTTTGTTTTGTTGTACAGTTGATTCGGCCTATCGTTGGTTCGAATCAGTTTCAGTAGGCTCGAATGAGTCACAAAATGCTTCATTCGACCTATTGGAACTTCATTCGACCTCATTAGGGTGCGAATGAAACTTTTCTTCATTTAAAAATTTCAATTTCAGATTCAAGCCATTTTAACCTCTGATTTTGATTGATACATGTTCTAACATGACCGAAATTATCTAATTAACCATCAATTTAATCAATTAAACATATTCGTTTGTTTTCCCTAAAAACTAGGGTTTATATAATTGAAAATTTCTATTTGTTGTTTTTACACCTAGTTTTTGATTAACTCCCCCCCTAAAACAATCGAATAGTGGTCTATAATCAAAACAACACATTAAAACAATGTCCAAGCCGTCCAATTAGACTGTTAGGGTTTCGACCCCAAAAATCATCATTCTGGTCTTGTTTATGGACTAATACCTGTAAAAAACAAGATTTAAGATCCTTAGATAGAAATGAACAAGAATACAAAGTCTAAATCCAAAGATCAAAATAGTCCCCTAGAGAGAATTAGCTTAAGTGAACATAATAAAATGAGGTGCGAATGGACAGGTTTGATATATATAGTGAGCTTCGTTCGACCTCGTAAGAGTTCGAATGAGCAGAACAATTTTTGGTTTGACCCTAGTTAAGAGGCGAATAAACAATGCTGAGTTCGAATGTGATAATTATGAATCTCACACTCATTCGACCCTATGAAAAGGCACAAAACAAAGCACAAAATACTCATTCGACCTACCGAATGGCCGAATGAACATTTTGTAAAATGAATTTTAACCAAAATGTCCAATTCAATCCACGTTTTGGCATTTTCAAACTTTTAAACATTCAGTCTTTCGAAACATCTGATTTCAATGATACAAAACTCAGATTGAATCGTCAAACTTCAAAAAATGATCATCTTCCAACATCGGTTATCGAAAATAACGCAGAAATGTAAAATCTTTTTGGATTTTCTGAAATTTATATTAAAACACACAAAAAATCTTTTTGAGTTTTGCATATATGAAGAAAATCAATCAGAAAGCAATAAACTTTTTGTGATTTTCCGGTAAGAGGATCATATCAGTTTATGAAAGATCAAATCGCACCGTTGTTCTCTAACATTTTAACTTTACTAACTGTGTGACTCGACAATTGCTGATATTGTTGTCCGCATAAGCTCACATGCAGACCGTTATGTAGTACTTTAAAATGATACGCATAAGGTGTATTAATAACCAACTCACCTGTGGTTCCCACATACACGACATACTCCTGTATCAAGAAATTTTGCACAAAAATTCATTGTAGCGCGTGATTATGCTGTTGTTATCCGTGTGTTACAAGGTATGAGGCACAAAGGTGTACAGGCCAGCAACTCAATGCTACAGAGTAACATGTGCACTCTTCCAGGTTGAGGGCTTATATCAATCATGATTTGCATAATTGATTTGATACGATGCATTAGATGATCTTTGATCATCGTCATACATTTCATGTTCCTCATTCGGTAACTTTAGGCTTTGGCATTAAAGCTCTTTTAATAAGATACCCTGACAGAATCTAGGTCCGTAAATTAATACGACAAAAGATCAGTCAGGCCATCCCCTGATAACAATTAACATAACGACCCGAAACCTCCGTTTTTGACCAACCCCTATCAAACGAAATTACGGTACTAAGACCACATGCCCATGAGATGTTCAGCCACATAGCAAGCAGTTCGTTATGTTTGTATCACTAAGGCACACATTAATAAGTCTACGAAGCCTACCAACACATCACACAAAGTCATCACATGTCAAGTATTTGATTTTTCAATTCTTTAGCATGTGAAAGATCCTCACTGATGTACTATCATTTCATATTTTTCTCCAGGAAAAATCATTTTGGGGTTTTATAATTTTTATTAATTTTTCAAATTTTTCGATGTTCTTGGTTTTTCTGAAAGAAAAGCTCCCCCTAAAATTAAAAACATATTTTTAGATTTTTTTTTTTAATTTTGGAAAACATAAAAACAAAAGAAAATTTGATAAATCGATGAGGAGTCTAATATTGCCTTTCCTTTATACCGTTAGCTTTAAGTAAAAATTCAAATCTTGATTTGTCAAAAGCTTTGGTAAAAATATACACTCGTTGATAGTCAGTGTGGATTTTAACCATGTCAATCAAACCTTGAGCATAGAAATCACGAATAAATTGATACCGTATTCGGATATGCTTAGCTGTAGAATGATGAACGGTGTCTTTTATAGGAAATTGCAAACCGTAGTCGCACATTTGTTGTTGAATCCAAAGCACCTGTGAACAGCAACTCGAGGTTGACACATATTCGGCTTCACATGTAGATAATGCAACTAACCTCTGCTTCTTGCATTGCCAGGTCAAATGCCCGCTCCCCAGAAATTAACATTTAGCCGTTGTGGATTTTTAATCAATATCACAGCCTCCGTAATCTGCATCCCTAGAAGCAATGAGGTTAAAGCTATCATCATTAGGATACCATAACCCGTGTGATGGTGAACCCTTCAGATAATGTAGAATTCATTTAACTGTAGTGAGGTAACTCTATTTCGGCTTCGACTGAAATCGGGCACACAGACATGTTGCAAACATTATATCTGGGTGGGAAGCAGTCAGATACATCAAAGATCCAGTGATGGCTTGATATGCGTAGGGATCTATAAACTCCCCCTTAGCATCAACTCCAATCCCGTGATTGGGTTGTATGGGAGTGGAATTCAGTGATGAATCCTCCGTCTGGAATCGGCTCAAGACTTCGGAAACATACTTTTTCTGGTGAATAAAGATTCCCGACGGTAATTGATCCACTTGCAATCCAAGAAAGAACTGCATTTCTCCCTTAGAGCTCATCTCAAATTTATCCTGCATGACCTTTTCGAATTCCCTGCACAAAAGTTCATTAGTAGAACCAAATATAATATCATCAACATATATCTGTACCAGAAGCAAATCACCCTCTGATCTTTTCGTGAACAGGGTACAGTCAACTTGTCCTCTTTTGAAACCTCTGGAAAGTAAGTATGTGCTAAGCTCTTCGTACCACTGTCGAGGGGCTTGGTGCAAACCATACAACACTTTGTTTGGCTTGTAGACCTTATCACGGTGGATAGGATCCTCAAACCCGGTGGTTTCCCAACATAAACTTCTTCCTTTACCACACCATATAGAATAGAACTTTTAACGTCCATCTGATACACCTTAAATTTCATATAAGATGCGTACGAATGAAACATTCGGATTGCTTGTATACGTGCGACCGGTGTATAGACTTCGTTATAGTTAATTCCTTTAGTATGACAAAAACCTTGTATGACCAATCGAGCTTTGTTCCGTACAATCACTCCTCTATCATCTTTCTTACAATTTAAAACCCACTTGGTTCCAATTTTCTTCCTGTCTGGTGGTAAATTAGTCAACGTACAGACTCCTAACTTCTGAAATTGTTGAAGTTCCTGCTGCATTGCATCCACCCATGATTCGTCGTTCAATGCTTCCTTGTAAGTTCTCGGTTTCACATGAGAAACATAACAAGCAAACGACCAATCATTTTGTTCACCTGATTTTTGGATTTTAGAATATAGGGCAAGGGCTCCAAAATTCTCATTCGATGATGCACGCCGCAATTGTCCACGTGTCATCACGCTGCTGCCAGGATCACCAATAACTTGTTCTAACGGATGAACCTTGTGAATCTGAGATTCCGAATGATCAGGAACAGGAATCACCGTTTGAACATTCACATTCTCTACTGTATCTAGATCATTACCCGTATTCTATGTTGAAGGAATATCTGGATTTGGGTTCACCAGAGGTGATACTGTAGTGTTATCCAAGACTGCTTCACTGGTGACTTCATCACCGTCTTCCGACTCAGAGGAATCAAGCATTGTAGAAGCCTCTTGAAAAACCTCGTCTTCAGATCTAGGAGCATTGGTATCATTAGAAGCCGCTGCCAGAGGAGTCGCGGTGATCGGACGCACTAACGGTGTTCTCACACTCGTTATAAAGTCGTAAAACATCCTCTCAACCAAGTTTTCAAAATTGAATGACTCAAATAATTCTTTGTAGTCAAACATCCAATCGGGTCCATTGCCAGGAGCATTCTTAGTGCAACGCTAAACATCCACGTTAGCCCACTCTTCAACATTTTGAGTTCTTTTGTTAAACATGCGTTTAAGTGGTTTCGCGTATCCAACAAAATAACCGTCTTCTGCTTTCGCTCCAAATTTCTCTGTTCGATTCAACATTGTACACGGCGCCCCAAATGGTTCTAGAAACTCTAAGTTTGGCTTGCGTCTATTGAGTAGCTCATAAGAAGCCTTTCCAAACTTCTTCACTGTCAACACACGATTCAAGGTATAACAAGATGCATGAATAGCTTCGTTCCAGAAAATAACTTGAAGATTTGAATCTACAAGCATTGTTCTAGCCGCTTCGATTAGAGTCCTGTTTTTCCATTCCGCAACACCATTCTGTTGTGGAGTATAAGGTGCACTGTACTCGAGATAAATTCCCTTCTCTTTGAACAATGTATCTATCATGGAATTCTTAAACTCTGTCCCGTTATCACTTATGATTCTTTTGATCTTTAAACCATAAATGTTCTCCAAACGGGCAAATAGAATCTTCAAGTTATTAAAAGTTTCACTCTTGTGTTGCATGCACATCACCTACGAAAATCTTGAATAGTCATCAGCAACCACAAGACAATATAGATCTCCGTTGATACTCTTACGCTTCACTGGTCCAAAAAGATCCATGTGTAGACGCTCAAGTGGAATACTAATAGAGTTAACTTTCTTGAGTTTGTGGGAATGTTTGTGCTGTTTTCTTTTCTTGCAACTCAAACATTTATCATTCAAGTGGAAATGTTTAACATTCATGCCTTCCACTAGCCCATTTTTCACCAAATTATTCATTTTCCTCAAATGAATATGCCTCATCCGTCTATGCCACATAATCGATTCTTTCTTAGTAGCCTTTGACAGAAAACATGTAACTTGGCCCTATGTAGTGGTAGCTTTGCTCATGTCAAGAATGTAGAAGTTGTTCATGTATGCGGGTAGGATCATCTAAACAACAAAGATAATGATTAAACAAGTTCAATTCAGGTGCAGAATCCCTGAGTTGATCACAAAATGATAATAAAACTAGCAAAACATAGAAATCATCATAAACATATTCAATTCATTCACTTTGATAATCAATTACACTTGAAAATGTAGTTTATAATGATAAAACACTTTTACAGACTCAATAAAATAACCTAGGGAGAACACACACAGGGAGGGAAAACAAAATGACCAAAAGTTACATTTCAAAAACTGATTCGACCTTATATAGACCTGCACATTCGCCCAATTGAGTTGGTCGAATGTGCAGGTTCGACCATTCGACATGGTCGAACGAAGACAATACAATATATAAATTCTTCCTTCGACCTCCCTGTGTACCTTCGATTGTTCATTCTACATTCGACCATTCTAAAAGCCACCTTCGACCATTCGACCATTCTACATTCGACCATTCTAAAAGCCACCTTCGACCAATCCAATAACAATAGTCGCATATTATGCATCTACAAACTCCCCCTCGACTATTTCTTGGATTGCTTGAATTTTCGTTCTTGGTCCATTGCCTTGTTCATAAGCTTGATTCGCAACAATGTCTTCTGTTCCTTCATCATTACTGGTTCATAAGTTTGTTTAAGCTTTTTCTTCTTAACTTCCTTAACATCCTGAACTTTCACAAACTTCCCCAGTTTCTTGTCAAAGTCACACCCAGCATTCACATTCCATGCAAAGCATAAGAATACCACACGTTGGTATTTGCTTGCATGTTCACTATCCTTTGCTTCGCAATAGATCAGATTATAGTAAAGCATTATGATATCCTCATGCGAACAGTTGATCAACCACATAGGATCAAAAATATGAATATTCTTGAAATCTTTTGCAGCATCCTTCAAGACGATAATAGCCTCTGCAGTCTTCCAATCGTAATACCACCACATGAAATCTTTAGAAAAGTGTTGTGGAATCTGCATTAATGGAATATGTTTCAACACTTTCGGTGGTTTATACTTTAACGTCACCTTAGGCATCCCAGTAATATCATCCTCCTATTTCTTATGAACAATCCTTTTCGGATACTGTGGAGTAAACAAGTTCCACTTCGTTATGCTCTCTCTCGACATACGATCTGCAACGTAAGCAAGATGATCGTTTACAGAACCTGTCATCTCATGTCTACAGATATCACGAATAGCCCAGTACGGTAGTGTCTTCAAGTCATGGAATCTGTCAAAGTACAGAATTTCTTTTTCTCATTTCACAGCAACACACTTCAGCTGTTTCACGTACTTCCATCCAAGAGCTTTCCCTTTAAATAAGTCATTGTGAAACTTGTAAAAGCTACCTTGAAATTCTCTCTTTGTGTATGCGCTTAGGATCGTCAAATCTACAAAGAGATTGATCAAACAAGTTTGATTCAGGTGCGGAATCCCTGAATCAATCACAATTATGATAATCAAACAATCAAAACACAGAAATCATCATTTCAAAAGTTTTTAATTAATAATCAACTCAAATTACACGTTTTAATAAAGATAACAATCAGATATGACGTGAAAATAAGTTGATAAAACACTAGGGAGAGACATAAAACAGGAGGGAAACAAAATGATCAACAACTCTTTCAAAAATGGCTTAACCTATTTATAGGCCTGCACATTCGCCCATATTGAATGGTCGAATGTGCAGGTTCACCCAAATACATCGTGCGAACCAAGCTTTACAAAACAATAAATCTACATTCGCACTCCTTGTCTCTCCTTCGTATATTTCTTCTCCTTCGCACCCACTAAATCCTTCATTCGCCCACATTCATACTCCTTCGCCCGTTCGACAATCACCATTAACATATGTTTATTGTAATCCAAATCATTAGTCGCACAATAATGCATCTACAAACTCCCCCTCGACTATTGCTTCGATTGTTTAAGCCTTCGTTCTTCATCCATTCTCTTGTTCATCAACTTTATGCGCAGTAGTTTCTTCTTTTCCAACGTCATCACCTTCTCAAATACTTGCTTCGGCCTTTTCTTTTTCGCTTCAGGAACCTCTTGAGCTTTAACAAACTTGCCGAGCTTCTTATCATAGTCGCATCCAGCATTAATATCATGAGCAAAGCACAGAAATACCACACGCTGGTATTTACTTGCTTGTTCAGCATCTTTCACATCGCTGAAAATTGGATTGTAATACAACATAATGATGTCCTCATGTGAGCAATTCACCAACCACATGGGATCAAATATGTGTATCTTTCTGAAATTCTTATCTCTGTCTTTCAACACTATCACAGCTTCTGCAATCTTCCAATCGTAGTACCACCAGATAAAATCTTTTGCAAAATGTTGAGGAATCTGCAACAATGGAATATGCCTCAACACTTTTGGTGGTTTGTACTTTAAAGTCACCTTGGGCAAACCGGTAATATCATCAATGGTTTTCTTATGAACAATCCGCTTTGGATACTGAGGTTCAAAGAGATTCCACTTCATCCTGCTTTCTCTAGCCATCTTATCAGCAAAGTAGGCAATCTGATCATTTGACGTTCCAGTCAGCTTGTGACGACAAATATCACGAATGGCCCAGTATGGGAGAGTCTTCAAATCATGAAATCTATCAAAGTAGAGTATCCCCTTCTCCCACTTCACTGCAACACACTTCAATTGCTTTATAAACTTCCAACCCAACGCTTTTCCTTTAAACATATCGTTGTGGAATTTATAAAAGCTACCCTGAATCTCAGCTTTAGGACGATTAGCCTCTTTCTCTTTTAATTCCCTCAGTAACTCTTTCAAGCTATCGGATTGTCTGATATGCGGTTTATCATGCCCTTTGAACACTTCATCAACAAATTTATCACTTTTCTCTTTTGCAAGTCTCTCGGCTTCATTTAACAGTTCATCAGTGAAAGCAGTAAATTCAGAATCCTTGTCTTTCTTAAAATATTCTGGATACTCTTCACTAGTCACATCTTCAACTTCTATATCCTCGAACCCAGGTACGTCACGATCATCAGAATGATCTCCAGCTTCCTTTTCAGGTAGATCAAGAATCTGGTTATCAGCCAAAAGTTCTTCTAACGTTTTTCCAACCTGTTTTGCTAAACCTTCAAAAATCTCTTTTGTCATCACCCTGAGACTTCACCATCTTCCAAATCTGGATCATTATATTCTAATTCAAACACCCTGTCACAAGATTCAAAGATCTCAGAAAATCTGCTTGTCATGTCAATCGTCCAGACTCGATCAGTAAGCGTCTAACGATACATTTGTTTATCATCTTCAGACATAGACTTCAGCTTTTCATTCCAGCAGATCGTATCATCATCCACTGATCCTCCAGGGGCTTTTGAACTCGATTCTCCTCCTTTTCCAGATTCTCTCTTCTCATACTTATATTTGTCTGTATCGTCATCATCATTGTCATCATCATCAAATGCAGAGCCGCTATCATCACCAGATGCATCATTCGAACCATCATCATCATCATCATCATACAGTTCAAAATCAACTTGCTCCTCGTCCCGCTCTTTATCCTCTTCACCTTCTTTCAACTGAGGAGCTTGAGAGTATAAATCTTTAATTAGATTGTCCATGTTTTTATTACTCTCTTTCAGCTTCTTATTTTCTCCCTTCAAAGCTATAATCCGTCTGGTGTTCCTTTGCTCATGTTTCAACAGCTTCTGATTATCCTTCTGCAACCGTTTAATCTTCTTTTTCAGCTCTTCTTTATTTTCATTTGATATAAACACTACATCCAACATCTTTGAGTCATTCTTTCTCAGTTGGTCAATCTCTGTCTGCTGCTTGTTTATGATATTCATCATTTCAGCAAGTTTCCGGTTAACAGTGTTCATCACATCACTATCCACTGTAACCTTTCGAGTGGAAACTTCAGCAATCTCTGGCAGTTTACCCTTCTTCATCTTCTTCAGTATGTTATCTAATGCTTCATTAAAGGCATCAACAGGTATATCAGCTCCTTGTTCAGTACTGGAAGTCGTTGTGGTTTTTTGCTTTTTTGAGGCTGGAGCAGCAACTGGTGATTTTGAGCTAGAAGCAGGTGGCAACTTCTTTCCTGCTATCAACGTTTCAATCTCTCTAGCTCTTTTCTCTACGGGCTTTACCACCTTTTCTTTCTTTTTGAATTGGGGCTTCTTTGGTTTCTCCCCCTAAACTGGCGAACCAGGAAAGTCTCCTGCTCCCAGAGCTAAACCCTCATCCTCTTCATCCAATCGAATAGGGCTATTCATTCTCTGTTCCTCCACAGATCTATTCAAACTGGCAGAATCACCAGCCACAGTGGCCTTGGGCGTGGTAGTCTTTACCGTTTCAGCATCTGAATCCCAGTGTTCATCTTCCTGCGTCTCTTCAGAATCAACCGACGCCTCATCAACTAGGTGTAACCCTTTCTTAGCCACGCTCTTCTACCTTCTTGACACTTTCTTCTTCTTTGCAGGATTAGTCTCAGGAAAAACTTCAATCCTTATCTCTTTCTCTTTCCCTTTGCCACTTTTAGCTCCCACATTAACAACCTGTCGCTTTCGCTTTGCATCTGGATCAACAGGATGTAATGGATTGTTTTCGTCTGAATCACTATCAGCATGTCTCACTTCACCTTCACCTGGATCCTCATAGTCAATCCTCACCAAATGTCCAAATAAACGTCTAACAGGTGGACGTTCATTCAACGACAAGCCTTTATAAGCTTTCATTCTTGCCAGTGTATTGATGGACATATGTTCTTGAACTACGATGTGTTTCGGATCCCTATTCAACTCTTTATATTTGTGATCAAATACCATCTGAAGGAGTCGAGGGTACAACAAGAACTTCAAATTCCTTGTGCCTCTAACAGGTTCCAACAGATGTTCCATAAGCATCCCTGATACATTGAACGGTTTGTTCAATATCAGTGCAACCATCATTGAGCTAATACTCTTTCTCATCAGATCATAACCTCCAGTAGCTGAACCGAATACATGAATCATCACATGCGCCAAATACTTGAATTGTGGACACAGCTTTCCCTTGTGTAATGAGCCATCAGTAATCGACCCGTTATATTTCATCCTTAGAAAGCACTTTCTCTGTTCCATAAAGCTAAGCTCTTTGGGATCAGTCTTTTCATCTTGAAGATTCAAAGCTTCCCTGATATCCTTCTCTGAAACGATGACCAATTTTCCTTCTATTTGCTCACCAAAGACGATTCACACTCCCAGAAATCCATCTTCGCTTCCGTCCAAAATTCTTGTATCATGTCTCGGTAGATAATAGCAGGTGTAGCAATTGCGTCTATCACCCGACTTCTCTTCAGAAACTCTATAATCTCTGTGAATTCAGTGTGTTTCTTAACGTCCCCAAGATATGCACAACAGTTATGCGCATTCTCGAACGGCAATAGCTCTTCATTTCCTTTCTTGGCAGCTTGTGAAGATGATCCAGCTTGTTCAGTAGGTTTCTCCTGTTCAGACATGGTTTAAACTGCAAAATAAAACAAGTAAACATGTTAAAAATCGACAAAATAATCAAAGTTTGAAAATTTGGTAAATGAACTCTTCATTCGCCCAAACGGAGGTGCGAATGAGAGTATCTGGGGTACGAATGTGGAATTATAAGTACGAATGTAAAAGTTTCTAACAAAAAGTTTCATTCGCCCAAATATATTCATTCGCCCAGATTAAATCAACTCCTTCGCCCGTTTTTGTACGTTCGACCGTTCGAAACGTGTGAAGGGACAATTCTTTATTTCAAATTTTCAACTTTGAACATCAGTTGATTTCAACTTGTTATTTTGATTCATTAACCAACTAAAACTTCCGAATAATCTTTCCTAACAACCAATTTAACCAGTTAAACATTGATGAAGTGTTTTCAATAAAAAACTAGGGTTTTATTTGTTTAAACAATCGATTACCCTAACTGATAATGTTTAAACCTATGTTTTTGGATAATCTCCCCCTAAAACACTTAAACAATGAATCCCTATCACATTCAAGTCCAATTATCAAGTTTAAAACCCTGTTCAATGGTGGTTAGGGCTCGAACACTAAATCACTGATTATTCCTTCAATAATGGATATAAACATGTAAAAATGAATGGAAACTGATGAGAATCAACAGACGAACACAATGAGATGGTCTAAAAAGCACGAGCAACAAGTGGACTTTAAATCAGAAAATTTGAAAAATTTTTGTAAGGGTTCGAATGAGCAGACAAGATATATATAGGCTTCTCTTTCGCCCATTTACCTCGGTCGAATGTGAAGCTTATGTCTCCTTCGCCCCTAATGAAAGGTACGAATGAGACATAAGGGTTCGAAAGAGAAAAACAACTAAAGAACTCTCACCTTCGCCCAAAATAAAACGTATGAATGAAAAGGAAATTCCTCCTTCGACCCAATCGAATGGGAAAAAGTAAATCAGGAATTTTAAAAAATTTACCAAATCTCAAAATCGAGTCCCGTTCAAAATATTTTTCAACTTTTAAGCATCCGACAATCATATTTTCTCAATTAAAGATGACAAAGCTCAAATGGTTCATCAAGGTTTAGAAATCAGCATCAACCACCATCAGCTATCAAAAAATAAGATAGAATTGTAAAATCTTTTTGGATTTTCTAAAGTTTATGTTAAAACACACCTAAAATCTTTTTGAGTTTTGTAATTTTTGACGAGAAAATAAAATGCAGAAATGTAAAGAGAAAATAGTAAATGTTTTGTGATTTCCAGTAAAGGGATCATATCAGTTATTGAGAAATCTGATCACACCGTTGATCTTTTGATTATTATCATTAAAGACAATGTGTGATCTGGCAACTGCTGATATTGTGATCCACATAAACTCACATGCAGACTGTTGTGCAGTGCTTTAGACTGATACTATTATTTATAGTATAAACATAATTGTCTGTGGTTCCCACACACACGACATACTCCCGTATCAAGAAGTAAATGCACAAAGACTCATTGTAAAGCGTGATTATGCTTTCGTCGTCTATAATTTACAAGGTATAATGCACAGAGGTATACAGGTCAGCAAATTAATGCAGCAAAGTAACATGTACACTTTTCCAGGTTGAGGACTGATATTAATCATGATTTGCATCAGTGATTAATACGATGTTATAGATAATCTTTGATCATCATAAAACATGAAAAGTTCCTCAATTCGGTAACTTTAGGATTTGGCATAAAGCTCTTTTATAAAGACACCCTATCTGATCTAGGTCCGTAATGACTTACAGCAGAAGATCAGAGAGGCTATCCCCAGACAACTAATAACATAACGACCCTAAACCTCCGAGTTTTGTACAAATACCCTATCAAACGAAATTACGGTACTAAGACCATATGCCAATGAGGAGTTCATCCACACATCAATTCGTTTGATATGTATGTATCAGGCACGCAGTATTAGGTCTACGAAGCCTATCAGCACATCGTACAGACTCATACACACGCCCTATATAGCATTACATTTCTTAGAATGTGTCAGATCCCACTGATGTACTATCATTTCCCCTTCTTCTCCAGGAAATCATTTTTGGTTTTGCTGATTTTTATAAATTTTGAATTTACTGTTCCTAAGGATAAGCTGGAGCATTTCAAATATGTGACTGCCCAGATATCGTTTGTTCACAGAAATCTGACGGCATTAATCTAAGGGAAGAAGATATAGCAGTCAGCAAAGAAATTTTCTAATTTTTTTATGGATTATGAAATTTTTCAATGTTTTTGGATTTTCGAATTTTTCTGAAAAGCAGTAAAAATTAAACTAAAAAGCGATAAACTGAGGTGGTGATCAGTCTTGTTTTTCTTTAATACCATTAGCTTTCAAAAGACATTCAAATCTCAATTTATCAAAAGCTTTGGTAAAAAGGTCTGCGCGTTGGTAATCAGTGTGTATTTTGACCATATCGATCAACTCTTTAGCATAACAATCGCGGATAAAATGATATTTAATCCGGATATGTTTAGCCTTTGAGTGATTTACTAAGTCTTTTGTTAATGCGATTGCGGCTTCATTATCACAGTAAATAGGGGTTTTAAGAAATTGCAAACCGTAGTCCACCATCTGTTGTTGGATCCAAAGAACCTGTGAGCAGCAGCTCGATGCTGAAACGTATTCTGCTTCACATGTGGATAGTGCAACTACGGTCTGTTTCTTGCATTGCCAGGTCACGAGCCTGTTCCCCATAAACTGGCATCCAGCCGTTGTGGATTTACTGTCTTTGTCACAGCCGCCCCAATCCGCATCACTAAAAGCGATTAGATCAAAATTATCATCATTAGGGTACCATAGTCCTCTCGACGGACAACCCTTCAGATATCTAAGGATACATTTGATAGCTGCAAGGTGACTCTGTTTCGGCTTCGATTGATAACGTGCACAGAGACATGTGGCAAACATTATATCAGGTCTGGAGGCAGTGAGATACATCAGAGATCCGACGATTGCTCTGTATGTAAATGGATTAGTTAGCTCCCCCTTAGCGTCAACTCCAATCCCGTGATTAGGTTGTATCGGGGTGTCCATCGGCTTTGAATCATCCATCTGGAATCGGCTCAAGACTTCAGAAACATATTTCGTCTGGTGAATAAAGATCCCCGTTGGTCTTTGTTCCACCTGCAAGCCTAGGAAAAACTGCATCTCTCCCATTGCACTCATCTAGAACTTTTCCTACATAACACGTTCAAATTCTCTGCACAGAAGTTCGTTAGTAGACCCAAATATAATATCGTCAACATAAATCTGCACTAGAAGCAAGTCATCGCCTGTTCGTTTAGTGAACAGTGTGCAGTCTACCAAACCTCGCTTGAATCCTTTTGAGAGAAGATACGTGCTCAGCTCCTCATACCATTGTCTTGGAGCTTGGTGCAACCCGTAGAGAGCTTTGTTCAAAACGTAGACCTTATCCCGGTGAATAGGGTCTTCAAATCCTGGTGGTTGACCTACATATACTTCCTCTTTGACCACACCGTAAAGAAATGCGCTCTTGACATCCATCTGATACACCTTAAATTACTTGTATGATGCAAACGCTAGAAACTTTCGGATTGCCTCTAGACGTGCAACTGGTGCATAGATTTCATTGTAATTGATTCCCTCAACCTGATGAAATCCTTGTACAACCAAACGAGCTTTGTTCCTTACGATCACTCCTCTATCATCGTTTTTGCACTTAAACACCCATTTCGTTCCAATTTTCTTTCTTCCCGGGGGTAGATCTGTTAGTGTCCAGACACCAAGTTTCTGAAACTGCAACAACTCCTCTTGCATTGCTTCTACCCAAGCATCGTCCAAAAGAGCATCCATGTAAGTTCGCGGCTCCACCTGCGAAACATAACAAGCAAAAGACCAGTCATTCTGAAAACCAGATTTTTGTATTTTGGCATATAAAGCAAGATTGCCAAGGTTTTCTGGTGAGTTCGCATTCCTCAATTACCCTCTTGTCATCACACTACTACCAGGATCACCAATAACTTGCTCGATCGGGTGAATTCGATGTATCCGAGATTCCGGATAATTGGGTACTTGGACTCCCGTCTGAGTAGTTAAGTTTTCTGTAGAAACCAGATCATTACCCACATTCGATATTGAAGCACCATTTGTAGTTGGGTTCACTGGTGGTGTCACTGTAGCATGATCTAAGATAGCTTCACTACTAACATCATCGTCATCATCTTCGGATTCTGATGAATTCAACGTTGTGGAAGCTTCTTGAAATACTTCTTCTTCAACGACAGGAACATTGGTATCATTAGAAGCTGCTTGAGGATTCACGGTAATCGGACGCACTAACGGTGAAGTCACTGCGTTTTCGACCTCGTAATATAAACGTAGTACAGCCTCTTCAACCAAGCTATCTAGATTGAATGATTCAAAGAAATCTTTGTAATCAAACATCCAGTCTGGACCGCTTCCCTGTAAGTTCCGAGTGTACCGTTGCACTTCAACGTTAGCCCACTCCTCGACCTGACGAGTTCTTTTGTTGAATACACGTTTGAGCGGGGTTGCATATCCAACAAATTATCCTTCCTCAGCCTTCGGTGCGAACTTCTCAGATGGATTAAGCATAGTACAAGGAGCTCCAAACGGTTCTAGATACTCCAAATTCGGCTTGCGACGATTCAACAGCTCATAAGAAGTTTTACCAAACTTCTTCACCGTTAAAACGCGATTGAGAGTATAACAAGCTGCGTAAATTGCTTCGTTCCAGAACATTACTGGAAGATTAGAGTCAGCAAGCATTGTCCTCGCCGTTTCAATTAGAGTCCTGTTTTTACGTTCTACGACACCGTTCTGTTGTGGGGTATACGGAGCACTATATTCATGATGAATTCCTTTGTTTTCACAAAGATCGTCCATCTGTGCATTTTTAAACTCCGTCCCATTGTCACTCCTAATCCTCTTGATCTTAAGACCATAGATATTTTCCAGACGAGTGAACAGAACTTTCAAGTTGTCAAATGTGTCGCTCTTTCTGTGTAAGCACATCACCCATGAAAATCTTCAATGATCATCAGTCACCACAAGACAGTATAACTCCCCAGCATGACTCTTACGCTTGACCGGTCCAAACAGATCCATGTGCAAACGTTCAAGCGGCAGTTCAACGGAATTAAGTTTCTTTGGTCTATGGGTTTGTTTGTGTTGCTTGCCCTTTTTACAACTCACACACTTGTCATTTAGATGAAAATGTTTGACGTTTACACCTGTGACAAGTTCGTTCTTCACCAATTGATTCATTTTTCTGAGGTGAATGTGTCCCAACCTCCTGTGCCACATAATTGATTCTTTTTCTGTAGCCTTGGAGAGGAAACGCGTGACTTGGCCTTGGGTGGTCATTGCTTTTGACATATCGAGAATGTACATGTTGTTCACTCTTGGTGCCTTTAGCATCACCCACTCTTTCGGTAATACAAACCCCGGCTTGAGAATGTAGCAAGAGTTGTCGTCAAAGTACACAGAAAATTGCTTGTCGCATATCTGACTGACACTCAACAGGTTGTAATCTATCTGCTTCACATAAGATATTCTCTCGAAGCTCACAATCCCATTACTCACACTACCCTCCATGGTAATGTATCCTCCTTTGTTCCCGGCAAACGCTACATAGCCTCCATTAATATTTCGAATATCGAACAGTAGCGATAGGTCCCCAGTCATATGGCCAGAAGCTCCACTGTCAACAATCCAAAGACTGCTAATGGGGCCAGCTGAAGCTCCCTGCATATATTAAGTAGAAAACTTAGATTTTTCGGGGGACCCAAGCCTATTTGGTCTTGGGTCTTTGAACTGATTGATTAAAAGATTCATTTGTTTCACAAACATCTTGGGTTTTAACAACCTCTTTCTTTTCACACAAATCTTTTGCTTTCACAGATTTCACATTTTGTGAAGTTGAAGCACCCTCAGACCCCTTTGATGACCAAGATTGTTCAGTCCGTTTCAAGATCCGGATATGAGATTTTGAGGTCTCAGCCAGTTTTTTACTTCTTCCTTGAACGATACCTTCTTGGTTACCTTCTCTGATTTAATAGAGACAGGTCCAACTGCTGGTTTGACATTAGGTTTAGTAGGAACCTTTTTGTTTTCAGCAGTTGTGTTCACCAATGGTTTCTTCAATGGTTTCTCAGTGACTATTCGGTTGCGTCTATCATAAGTCATCGGACGATTTTCCCTCCTTTTGAAATAATTGTTTTGGTTATAATAAGGTGCTTGTTGAGGGAAAAACCGTCTCTTTGGATAAATGTAATTATCAACCGGACAATCATATCTTTGCTTCATCTCCACCTTGTGCCTCTTGTGTCGTACATACGGGCAGGTGGCAAGTAAATGTCCCCTTTCTCCGCACTTAAAACACGCACGGTACTCTTCATAGTTTTCCTTGATGTTCGACTTAGAATAACTAGCAATGGGATATTGATCAACCATACACTGTCTTCTTAAACTCTCAGGAGCTGGGTCCTTTGAGTAAGCCGGCTCAATAAAACTATTTAACTTGTCTGTTGGTTTAACGAATTGTGTGACATTGACCTTTGGGTCTTTAGAATTATCCGAATGAATTTTCTTTAAAATGGCTGGAGGAATATCATTGGTTCGTTCGTGTTTTGGGAACCAAATTGTACTTTCCTGCCAGATCTTTTCAATTTTAGAATAGTTTGCAAATTGAATCGGATATTCTTCATCAGACATAATCTTATCGGAGCCTTGCATCAGATAGAAAACTTTCACAGGTTTATCACACGATTCGTTTTTCACTTCATTTGACTTTTCGGTTTTATTTTCTATTTTCTTTTCAACAGATTTAACAACATTCTTTTCAACATTCTTAACCAGTTTCTTTTCAACATTCTTATCAACAGACTTCTCAACTTTCTTAGCAACATTCTTTGCTGATTGATTCTTTCTGTGTGCATTAGCCATGGGATGGACAATCTGAGATGGTGAGACCGGTTCAGTAGTGATGATATGATTTTCATTAGGAATATCACTCACTTTTCCAACAACCGTCTCAGACTGTTCATCCTCTTCATCAGAATCATCAGCAGATACCACACCTTCATTGTTTCCCAGAACAGGTCTAACATCAGAATACGGGTCTTCGACACTGGATGTGTTGGACTCGTTATCTGATGTAGAGTCAGATTTGACTAAGCTCTCCGGTGCTATCGCATGCAAATTATGGTTTTCGAACAACACTGGAGCTGGGACAGCTTTGTAGTTTGCACTACTCGACTGTGAAGGTTCTTCTATGATGTGGTCAACTACATAAGCAATGTGCTTATAGCTTTCAAGCTTTTTGTTCACTTTCTCGGCAAAGCACTTGATGGTGGCCATTTCCAATTTTGTGTTTTCTAAATCGTTATATAATTGTTTATGGCCATTTGCTTTAAAGACAAAGTCTTTTTCAATTCAGAAATATCTTTCTTATACCCATCAAGTACTCTGTTGAATTCTTTTGATTCCTTTTGATATAATTGACAGTTAATTTTTGCACTCTCAAGTTGAACCTTGAATTGCTTGTTTTCATCTGTCAATTTATCACAAGATTTGCAATTTTTAACACAAGTAGAATTAATAGTAGATTCAGTACTTACCTGCTTAGGAGGTTTTGTCATGGCCATTAGAGCAAAATGAGCTTCCTTCCCAGCAAAAAACTTGGAGTAGTCAATTCTGGTGCAAGCATCATCCACCATGCATGACTTCCGAGTCATCAAGAAATCAGCTTCAGCAAGCAGCTGGTCAATGTCGTCATCCAGTGAATTAACACTAGATTCAGAGTCAGAATCACTTTCCTCATCAGAATAAGTGGAATCAAACTGTTCTGGAATATCAGCAACAGTATCCAAAACCATTCACTCTTCTTTTCAGCACAATCAACATCAACATTCATCTCATCATTTACCTCTTCAATCTTTAACTCACTCAACTTCTCAGACACAACCTCTTCTTCAACCTCCACCGGTTCATCGAAGTTCATCTTCTGTGCCACACAAGCCACATTCCCAGCAGTAATTTCTTCCACTCCCAACTGCATACCGGTCCAATCGAAACCCTCATCCTTCTGTATCAGCAAAGCTTGGTTTGGGTTTTCAGTTTGGGTTTGTGTGTTTGGTGTAGATATGGGAATGATTGTTCGGTTTGAGTTCTGTTGTGTTTGGTTTTGGTTTTGTGATGTGGATGGTCTAGCACTGTTATTTTGTTGGTTATTTTGGCGGTTTTGATAGTTATTGTGAGGTTGAAAGCTTGAGATATTGTTGGAACTTTGGTATGATACTTGGTTTTGGTTTTGAGTTTGACGGTTTTGGTATGAAGAGTTGAATGGATTTTGATTACCTTGTTGTGCTGGCTGTGTGCACTCTCTTTTAAAATGACCTTTTCACCACAGTTGAAACAAGTTACTTTGGCTTTGTTGAAGCCATAAGTGGTGTTAGGAGAAGTTGAAAGATCCGTTCTCCCGGTCTTCTGAATGAAATCAGTGGCTCTTCTCATGATGCTTGCAAAAGCCCACTGTATATCCATCAATTCCATCTCTTCTTTGTCGATCTGTGCATAGTCCTCATTGGTCAAATTATTGTTTCCAATTTGACTAGCAACCAGACCGTTGTATGATGCTACCATCGCTGAAACTAATGCTACATGCTGTTGTGCAATCTCAACAGTAACATTATTTAGATTTGAAGTCTCCAACACAATCGGGTTTTGGTTCGGTTGGTTTTGGTTAAGTTGAATTTGGTTCATTTGAGGGTTGTAAGAATGTTGTTGTTGAGGTTGGCTGGCAGAGTAACACGCTGCTTGTTGCATGGGTGAGAATGGTGGAATATAGGAAGTTGTTGTAGGATATGATGGTGAGGTATATGAAGATGTTTGAGCAAGGTAGTTGATTGGTTGTTTGGGTGGTTCAACGATGTTAGAGACACATGCGATGTGTGGAGCAACGTTGGTAGTAGAACTGGAAGTAGTATGAGAAGAAGATGTACCACCAAGATAAAGTTCCGGATTCTGAGGAATTTGAGCCCTCTTTGCTTTTCTCTTCTCCTCCATCTCTTTGTTCTCCAGTTTCTGTATGAACTCATTGATCGTCCAATACTGGTACGCATCCTTCTCTTTCAACACTTCAATATGTTGGTTCCAATACGGTGGCAACGCATCGGCAAACTTGTCCACCAGTTCGAACATAGGTATGCTAATCTCATAGCTTGACAGCTCTGTGAGTAAGTGGCAATACCTCGGAACCAACTCTTTCAAAGTCTCGTTACCCATGTAACCAAAATTCTCAAACTCCTTGCGAAGCTCCTCCATCCTTAGCTTCCTAGTCTCTCATTCCCATCATGTCTGTTTCTCAACATGTCCCACAGCTGCTTAGAAGTTGTGCACGAACCAAACTGATGCAGCAAATCTGTGTTAATAGCTTGGGATAATTGAGAAAACGCCTTTTTCTCAATAGCAAACCTGTCTTCTCATCGTCTGCTAGATTCTCCAAAGGAATAGGCTCTCCTGTGTTCTCCAAGATCGGAGCAATATAGCCTTTTGCAATCATTTGCCATGCCTCAGTTCCCTCTAAACCCATACCCTCCAAATGGATCTTGAATTTAGTCTTCCACGTATTGTAGTCGACCATCTCCATTAGCTTAGGTGGTCGGTTTCCACTTCCAGATGACAAGTCTTGAGTAAGCGTTGATATAGCATTGGTCGTCTGTGTGTGAACCGCTGCTGCTGCTACTCCCCAATAGTCGCCAATCGGTTGCGGTTGTGGTTGCGCAACATGTTGAGGAAAAGAACTAGTCATAGCCATATAGTTAATAGGTTGTGATGGTTGACTAGTCTTTTGGGCAGCAACCGACCAAGGATCCATGGTGTCTGCTGTTGTGGTGTCGTGTTGGGTCGTGGTGTAGTCGGAAAGTTCCACATCTTAATCTGAAAAAGTTTAAACACGAAAGGATTAGAAAAGTTTTAAACAGTTTACTCCTTCATATGAGTCGAATGGTCGAATGAGAGAAAATCTTCTCCTTTGACTGTTTTCAAAGATACGAATGTAAGATATAACAAACACAAATCTCCTTCGACCGTTCGAATGGTCGAATGAAACAAGTATGGTCGAATGAACACCAAAACACTAACAAACTCTTGGTTCGACCACTTAAAACACCACCTTCGACCAAAAATCCTTTGGTTCGACCGTTTAACACACACGTTCGCCCATATCTCCCTAGGTTCGACCCTGAACTTTTCAAAAACGCTTATTCTTTGAAAATCAGTTGATTTTGATCAAATTTTTCAAAAGTTGAAAGAATTTGATGATATTAATCAGGTTTTGATTCGGATTTGATTTGGAACAAGTTTATCAAAGAGAATTATGCATTTTATCCATGAAAACAAGCTCTAATCAATCAATTTGTCACCAATTCAATGTTATCAATGAAAACAGAAAGTTTTTGATCAAAATAGGGTCCAAATCTGCTGTAAAATTATCAAATTGTGGTTGTTTGATCCATAATGTCTCTGATACCACTTTGTATGCACTTAGGATCGTCAAATCTACAAAGATTGATCAAACAAGTTTGATTCAGGTGCGGAATCCCTGAATCAATCACAATTATGATAATCAAACAATCAAAACACAGAAATCATCATTTCAAAAGTTTTTCTCATTAATAATCAACTCAAATTACACATTTTAATAAAGATAACAATCAGATATGACGTGAAAATAAGTTGATAAAACACTAGGGAGAGACACAAAACAGGAGGGAAACAAAATGATCAACAACTCTTTCAAAAATGGCTTAACCTATTTATAGGCCTGTACATTCGCCCATATTGAATGGTCGAATGTGCAGGTTCGCCCAAATACATCGTGCGAACCAAGCTTTACAAAACAATAAATCTACATTCGCACTCCTTGTCTCTCCTTCGTATATTTCTTCTCCTTCGCACCTACTAAATCCTTCATTCGCCCACATTCATACTCCTTCGCCCGTTCGACAATCACCATTAACATATATTTATTGTAATCCAAAGCATTAGTCGCACAATAATGCATCTACACATTCATACTCCTTCGCCCGTTCGACAATCACCAATAACATATGTTTATTGTAATCCAAAGCATTAGTCTCACAATAATGCATCTACACTTTGGACGGTTAGCTTCTTTCTCTTTAAGCTTCTTCAAAAGTTCTTTCAAAGCGTCAGATTGTCCAGTGTTTGGCTTTTGACAATCTGGAAACACTTCTTCAACAAATTTCTTACTCTTTTCATGAGCAAGTTTCTCAGCCTGGCGTAACAGCTCATCAGTGAATTCAGGAAATCCAAAATCTTTGTTATTCTTGAAGTATTCTGGATATTCCTCACTAGTGATATCCTCAATCTCTACCTCTTCAAATATTGGAACGTCTCTGTCATCGGAGTGATTACCTGCTTCTTTCTCAGGTATGTTTGGTATCTGGTTATCAGCCATCAACTCCTCCAGAGTCTTACCAACCTGTTTCGCCAGTCCTTCCACTATCTCCTTAGACATGGCTGCAGAAACTTCTCCATCTTCTAAATCAGGATAGTTGTATTCCAACTCAAATCTCATATCATTTGACTCAAATATCTCAGGAAATCGGTCTGTCATCTCAATCGTCCAGACTCTGTCAGTCAACATCTGGTGATATAAGTTCTTGTCATCTTCAGATAAGGATCTAATCTTCTCATTCCAAAAGATATTATCATCATCAACAGTACTACCAGGAGCTTTCGAATTGGATTCTCCTGTATCTTTTCCTGATCCTCTTTTCTCACACTTGTATTTGTCAGTGTCATCATCATCATCATCATCATCATCATCATCATCATCACTGTCAGAACTAGCAGAGCTATTACCTTCTCCTGAATCGTCTCCTGAACCATCATCATCACCATCATCTTTCTTTTTCTTCTTAGGAGCACCACCGGCATCCTCATCCAACTCATCATCTTCTTCTTCTTCTTGCTCAGATGGTTCATAATCAACTTCCTCTTCATCACGCTCTTTATCTTCTTCACCAGCTTGTAATTGAGGAGCTTTAGAGTACAAGTCTTTAATCAGATTATCCATACTCTTGTTACTTGTTTCAGCTTCTTGTTCTCCTCTTTTACAGCAATATACCTCCTGGTGTTTCTCTGCTCATGTTTCAACAACTTCTTGTTTTCTCTTTGAAGTTGTTTAATCTTAGCTTCCAGAGCGGCATGATTCTCATGTGATGATTCAACAACATCTAACATCTTTCTGTCATTGTTTCTCAGCTGTTCAATCTCTGCTTGTTGCTGATTTATAATCTTCATCATGTCAGCAAGCTTCTGGTTAACTGTAGTCATCACATCACTGTCTACAGTAACCTTAGGTGTTGAAGCTTCAGCAACATGAATCTTCCCTTTCTTCAACTTCTTCAACACTCTATCCAGTGCATCATTGAATTCATCAGTTGGCAATTCAGTGTGTTTAGCAGCAGATGATGTCTTTTGTTTCTTTGCTGCTGGGGATGTGATGGGTGACTTGGAACTAGATGCTGCCGGCAATTTCTTTCCAGCAACCAGATGCTCAATATCTCTAGCTCTCTTCTCCATCGGCCTCAAAACTTTCTCTTTCTTCTTATACTATGGTTTCTTCTGTTTTTCACCTGTCTTTGGCGATCCTACAAAATCTTCGGATCCCAATCCTAAACCTTCATCTGTCTCATCCAATGCAATAGGACTTTTTGTCCTTTGCTCTTCCACAGACTTGTTTAGACTCTCAGACTCACAAGCCACAGTCGCCTTGGGTGTGGTGCTCTTTACAGTCTCATTTTCCAAATCCCATCTCTCATCTTCCTGTGTCTCTTCAGAATCAACAGAAAGTTCATCAACCAGATGCAAACCCTTCTTGGCAACACTCTTTTCCCTTCTAGACACCTTCTTCTGAGCGGGTTCAGTATCATCTTGTTTCTCTTTACCCTTCCCAGTCTTTGCACCAACGTTTACAACTTGACGCTTTCTCTTTGCATCAGGATCAACTGGGCAAAGAGGATTATCTGGATCTGAATCACTTTATCATGTCTGATTTTATCCTTTCCTGGATCTACATACCCTGGGTTGATCAAATGACCAAACAGGTTCTTGTGAGGTGGTCTTTCATTCAACGGCACACCCTTATAACCCTTCATTCTAACAAGTGTGTTCAGGTTCATGTGATCCTGTACTACAATCTGGGTAGGATCTCTTCTCAACTTCTTTTGCTTCTCATCAAGTATCATCTGAATGAATCTTGGATATAGTAAAAACTTCTTGTTCTTCAAGCCTCTATGTGGTTCCAACATGTGTTCCAGTATCATACAAGATACATTGAACGGCTTGTTCAATATAAGAGCAACAATCAAAGAACTAATGCTCTTCCTCATCACATCATACCCTCCACTCACTGATCCAAATACGTGCAACATGACGTGGGCGAGATACTTGAACCGAGGACATAGCTTCCCTTTATGTAACGAACCGTTGTACTTCATTCATAAGAAGCACTTTCTTTGTTCTATCCATGAAAGTTCTCTTGGATCTGTCTTCTTTTCATCATACAACTTCAGTGCTTCTCGGATATCATCTTCAGAAATGATTACAAGCTCCCCCTGAATCGTACTAACCACTGCATATTCATTGTTCCAGTAGTCCATCCTGGTATTCTTCCAGAACTCCTGTTGATTGTCTTTATAAATGATGGCGGGGGTAGCAAGAGAAACAATCACCCGGCTTCTCTTAAAGAAATCTACTATGCCGGTGAACTCTTGATGTTTCTTCAATTCTCCCATGAATGCACAACAGTTGTGCACTGGTTCAAACGGTAATTCTTCCATCTGTTCCTTTCCAGTTGCCTGTTCTGAAGATCTAGCGGGAACACTAGCACTTTCCTGTTCAGACATTATTAGACTGCAAAAAAAATCAAGAAAACACGTTAAAAACGGACAAAATAAACAAAACTTGAAATTTTTGATTTTCAGATTCTACATTCGACCGTTCGAAGGTTCGAATGTGAAATCAGAAAGGTTCGAATGTGGAATTAAAGGTTCGAATATGAAAATGGTTTTGTAAAAGTGTACATTCGACTGTTTGTTTCCACTTTCGACCGTTTAAACATCTACATTCGCCCAAAAAGTCACATTCGACCGTTTGAATTTGGGCGAAGGAGACTGTTCATCTTCTTCATTATCAAATTTTGATTTGGTTCGTTTTATCATGCCATTTTGATTTGAATACTCTCTAACATGACCGATTAATCATTTCCAAACAACAATTTCAATTATTATCCATTGACTATGTGTTTTCAAATAAAAACTAGGGTTCGATGGTTTTAAAACATCAATTAACCAATCTGATTTGATTTAAACCTTAGTTTTTGTTTTATCTCCCCATAAAACAAATAAGCAATGAATCCTTATCAAATTTTTTGGCAAGTAACACGTTATAATTGAGTTTTAATGTCAGTTAGGGCTCAGTTACAAAATTTATGATTATGTTCTGTATAGTTGATGATAACCTGCAAATGATATAGCAAAATGATCAGCAACTCAAGACGAACACAGTGGTATGATTTGTAATGCACGGGCAACAAAAATCACTTTATCTCAGCAATTTGAAATTTTTTAAAGTGAGGGTCGAATGAGCAGATCTGATATATAAAGGCTCCACATTCGACCATTTGACTAGGGCGAATGTGAAACTTTTTCCACCTTCGACCCTATTTAAAGGTTCGAATGTAGAAAAAGGGTTCGAATGTGAAAATATCACATGAACACTCACATTCGACCGTTTGAAAGGTGAGAATGAGCAGATAAAATTCCACCTTCGACCTAACGAAGGGGTGAATGAAAATTGGAATTTTTGAAAATTTTACCAAATCTCAAAAATCGAGTCCCGTTCAAAATATTTTTCAACTTTTAAGCATCCGACATTCATTATTTCTCATTTAAAGATGACAAAACTCAAATGGTCCATCAAGTTTTAGAAAATCATCATCAACCACCATCAGCTATCAAAAATAAGATAGAAATGTAAAATCTTTTTGGATTTTCTAAACTTTATGTTAAAACACACCTAAAATCTTTTTGAGTTTTATATTTTTGATGACAAATATAAAATGCACAAAATGTAAAGATAAAGCAGTAAATGTTTTGTGATTTCCGGTAAGGGGATCATATCAGTTATTGAGAAATCTGATCACACCGTTGATCTTTTGATTTATTATCATTAAAGACAATGTGTGATCTGGCAATTGCTGATATTGTGATCCACATAAACTCACATGCAGACTGTTGTGCAGTGCTTTAGACTGATACTATTATTTATAGTATAAACTCAATTGTCTGTGGTTCCCACGCACACAACATACTCCCGTATCAAGAAGTAAATGTACAATGACTCATTGTAACGCGTGATTATGCTTTCGTCATCTGTAATTTACAAGGTATGAGGCACAGAGGTATACAGGTAAGCAAATCAATGCAACAAAGTAACATGTGCACTCTACTAGGTTGAGGGCTAATATCAATCATGATTTGCATCAATGATTGGATACAATGTAATAGATAATCTTTGATTATCGTCATACATGAAAAGTTCCTCAATTCGGTAACTTTAGGATTTGGCTTTATAGCTCTTTTAGAAAAAACAACCTATCTGATCTAGGTCCGTAATGACTTACAGCAGAAGATCAGAGAGGCTATCCCCAGACAACTAATAACATAACGACCCGAAACCTCCGAATTTTGTACAAATACCCTATCAAACGAAATTACGGTACTAATACCATATGCCCATGAGGAGTTCATCCACACAACAATTCGTTTGATATGTATGTATCAGGCACGCAGTAATAGGTCTACGAAGCCTGTCAACATATCACACAGACTCAGACACACGCCTTATATTGCATTACATTTCTTTAGCATATGTCAGATTCCCACTGATGTACTATCATTTCCCCTTTTTCTCCAGGAAATCATTTTTGGTTTTTTTTATTGGTTTTTGAATTTTTCAATGTTTTTTGTTTTTCTGAAAATAAATTGTACCTAAAACTGTAAAACATATTTTTTGGATTTTTGTATTTTTCTGAAAAGCAATAAAAACTAATCTAAAAAGCGATAAACTGAGGTGGTGATCAGTCTTGTTTTTCTTTTATACCGTTTGCTTTTAAAAGATATTCAAATCTTGATTTATCAAAAGTTTTGGTAAAAAGATCTGCACGTTGATAGTCAGTGTGGATTTTGACCATATCGATCAACTCTTTTGCATAACAATCACGGATAAAATGGTATTTGATCCGGATATGTTTAGCTTTCGAGTGATTTACTAAGTCTTTTGTTAATGCAATTGCGGCTTCATTATCACAGTAAATAGGGGTTTTAAGAAATTGCAAACCGTAGTCCACCATCTGTTGTTGTATCCAGAGAACTTGTGAGTAGAAGCTTGATGCCGAGACGTATTCTGCTTCACATGTGGATAAGGTAACTGCGGTCTGTTTCTTGCATTGCCAGATCACGAGCCTGCTCCCCAAAAACAGGCATCCAGCCGTTGTGGATTTGCTGTCTTTGTCACAGCCACCCCAATCTGCCTCACTAAAAGCGATTAGGTCAAAATTATCATCATTAGGTTACGAAAGTCCTCTCGACGGACAACCCTTCAGATATCTAAGGATACGTTTGACAGCTGCTAGATGACTCTGTTTCGGCTTCGACTGATAACGTGCACAGAGACATGTGGCAAACATTATATCTGGTCTGGAGGCGGTGAGGTACATCAGAGATCCGACGATTGCTCTGTATGTAAAAGGATCAGTTAGCTCCCCCTTAGCGTCAACACCAATCCCGTGATTAGGTTGTATTGGGGTATCCATTGGCTTTGAATCGTCCATCTGGAATCGGCTCAAGACTTCAGAAACATATTTCATCTGGTGAATAAAGATCCCCGTTGGTCTTTGTTCCACCTGCAAGCCTAGGAAAAACTGCATCTCTCCTATTGCACTCATTTCAAACTTTTCCTGCATAACACGTTCAAATTCTCTGCATAGAAGTTCATTAGTAGAACCAAAAATAATGTCATCAACATAGATCTGCACTAGAAGCAAGTCATCTCCTATTCGTTTTGTGAACAGTGTGCAATCTACCAAACCTCGTTTAAATCCTTTTGTTAGAAGATACGTGCTCAGCTCCTCATACCATTGCCTTGGAGCCTGGTGCAACCCGTAAAGAGCTTTGTTTAGAACGTAGACCTTATCCCGGTGAATAGGATCCTCAAAGCCTGGTGGTTGACCTACGTACACTTCCTCCTTGACCACACCGTAACGAAACGCGCTTTTGACGTCCTTTTGATACACCTTGAATTTCTCGTAAGATGCAAATGCCAGAAACATTCGGATAGCTTCTAAGCGTGCAACTGGTGCATAAATCTCGTTGTAATCAATTCCTTCAACTTGATGAAAGCCTTGTACGACCAAACGAGCTTTGTTCCTAACAATCACTCCTCTGTCATCTTTCTTACACTTGAACACCCATTTCGTTCCTATCTTTTTCCGTCATGGGGGTAAATCTGTCAGTGTCCACACTCCGAGTTTCTGAAACTGTAATAACTCCTCCTGCATAGCCTCTACCCAAGCGTCATCTAAAATAGCATCCTTGTATGTCCGCAGCTTGACCTGCGAAACATAACAAGCAAAAGACTAGTCATTTTGAAAACCTGATTTTTTAATTTTGGCATATAAAGCAAGAGTGCCAAAGTTTTCTGGTGAGTTAGCATTCCTCAGTTGACCTCTCGTCATCACACTGCTACCAGGATCACCAATAACCTGCTCGATCAGGTGAATCTGATGTATCTGAGATTCCGGATAATCAGGTACTTGCACTCCCGTCTGAGTAGTTAAGTTCTCTGTAGAATCCAGATAATTACCCAAAGTTGATGATGAAGCAACATTAGGATTTGGGTTCACTGGTGGTGTCTCTGTAGCAATATCTGGAACAGCTTCACTTGTAACATCATCGTCATCTTCAGATTCCGATGAATTAAGAGTTGTGGAAGCTTCCTGAAATACCTCTTCTTCAGCTGCAGGAGCGTTGGTATCATTAGAAGCAGTTTGGGGGTTTACATTGATCAGACGCACCAACGGTGATGTCACTGCATTTTCGACCTCGTAATATAATCGTAGTACAGCTTCTTCAACCAAGCTATCTAGATTGAATGATTAAAATAAATCTTTGTAATCAAACATCCAGTCTGGACCGCTACCCTGTACATTCTGAGTATATCTCTAAACTTCGACGTTAGCCCACTCCTCGACCTGACGAGTTCGTTTGTTGAAAACCCGTTTGAGTGGGGTTGCATATCCAACAAAGAATCCTTCTTCAGCATTTGGTGCGAACTTCTCAGATGGATAAAGCATTGTACATGGAGCTCCAAACGGTTCTAGATACCCTAAGTTCGGCTTTCGTCGATTCAACAGCTCATAAGAAGTTTTGCCAAACTTCTTCACCGTTAAAACATGATTAAGAGTATAACAAGCTGCGTAAATTGCTTCGTTCCAGAACATTACTGGAAGATTGGAGTCCGCAAGCATTGTTCTTGGCGTTTCAATTAGAGTCCTGTTTTTGCGTTCCGCGACACCATTCTGTTGAGGGGTATACGGAGCACTGTATTCATGATGAATTCCTTTGTTTTAACAAAGAGCTTCCATCTGTGCATTCTTAAATTCCGTCCCATTATCACTCCTAATTCTCTTGATCTTGAGACCATAGACATTTTCCAATCTAGTGAACAGAACTTTCAAATTATCAAACGTGTCGCTCTTATGATGCAAGCACATAACCCATGAAAATCTGGAATAGTCATCAGTAACCACAAGACAATACAATTCACCAGCATGACTCTTACGCTTGAGTGGTCCGAACAGATCCATGTCCAAACGCTCAAGTGGCAGTTCAACGGAATTGACTTTCTTTGGCTTATGGGATTGCTTGTGCTGCTTACCTTTCTTGCAACTCACACACTTATCATTTAAATGAAAATGTTTAACATTCACGCCTGTGACAAGTTCATTCTTCACCAATTGATTCATCTTTCGAAGGTGAATGTGTCCCATCCTCCTATGCCACATGATTGATTCTTTTTCAGTAGCCTTGGAGAGAAAACATGTGACTTGGGCTTGTGTAGTCATTGCTTTTGACATGTTGAGAATGTACAAATTGTTCACTCTCGGTGCCTTTAACATCACCCACTCTTTTGGTAAAACGAATCCCGGCTTGAGTATATAGCAAGATTTGTCATCAAAGAATACTGAAAACTGCTTATCACAAATCTGACTAACACTGAGCAGATTATAATCGATTTGCTTCACATACGAAATTTTCTCAAAACTCACTATCTCATTACTTACACTACCCTCCATGGTAATGTATCCACCCTTGTTTCCAGCAAACGCTACATAACCTCCATTAATATTTCTGATATCGAACAGTAGCGATAGATCCCCTGTCATGTGACCAGAAGCTCCACTGTCAACAATCCAAAGACTGCTCATAGGGCCAGCTGAAGCTCCCTGCACATATCTAGTAAAAGATTAGATTTTTCGGGGGACCCAAGCCTGCTTGGTCTTGGGTCTTTGAACTTTGAGTTTCAAAGATTCTTTCTCACAGACAGATTGATTTGAATTGATCTTTTTCTGATCAATTAAATCTTTTTTAGTTTCAGCTTTAACATTCTCATTCATTTGTGAAGATGAAGCACCTTGAGAACCCTTTGGTGACCAATGCTGTTCTGAACGTTTCAAGATCCGGATTTGAGATTTTGGGGTCTCAACCGGTTTCTTTTCTTCATCCCTGAATGAGACGTTCTTGGTTACCTTCTCTGATTTACCAGAGACAGGTCCAACTGTTGGTTTGACAGCAGGTTTTACAGGTACCTTTTTCTTGTCAACAGTTGTGTTCACCATCGGTTTCTTAAGGGTTTCTCAATTGCTATCCGGTTACGACGGTCATATGTCATCGGACAATTTTCCCTCTGTTGAAAATATCTTCTTTGATTATAAAAAGGTGCAGGTTGAGGGACAAGTCGTCTTTGTGGATAACAATGATTATTAACTGGACTCTGATATGTTTGCTTCATTTCCACCTCGTGCCTTTTGTGCCTAACATACGGGCAGTGAGCAAGTAAATGCCCTCTCTCCCCGCATTTATAACACGCACGATATTCCTCAAAGTTATTCTTGGCGTTCGACTTAGAGTATGTAGTGATAGGATATTGATCCTCCACACATTTCCTTCTAAGACACTCAGGAGCTGGATCCATAGAGTAAGTCGGCTTAAGAAAACTGTTAGCCTTATTCTTTGGCTTGATAAATTCAATGACATGAACTTTCGGTTCTTTTGGAATATCCAAGTAAATTCTTTCTAAAACCTTTGGAGGTACATCATTTGTTCGCTCATGCTTTGGGAACCAAATGGTACTCTCCTGCCAAATCTTTTCAATATTTGAATAATTGGCAAATTTGATTGGATATTCCTTGTCAGACATTATCTTATCGGATCCAATCATCCGATAGAAAATCTTGACGGGTTTATCACATTTGATTGTTCTTTTCAACAGGCTTAACTGATTGATTCTTTCTATGAGCGTTAGCCATGGGATGTACAATCTGAGATGGTGACACAGGTTCGTTTGTAATTATGTGATTTTCAGCAGGAATATCACACACCTTCTCAGATTTGTCATCCTCAGAGTCGGAATCATCAGTTAAAGCAACTACACCTTCATTGTTTAGTCCCAAGATTGGTCGAACATCAGAATTTGGGTCTCCCACACTAGATGTGTTCGACTCATCATCCGATGTCGAGTCAGACTTAACTGAGCTCTCCGGTGCTATTGAATGTAGAGTATGGTTTTCAAATAACACTGGAGATGGGACGGCCTTGTAGTTTGCACTACTAGACTGTGAAGGCTCCTCTATGATATGATCAACAACATAAGCAATATGCTTATAACTTTCAAGTTTCTTATTCACTTTTTCTACAAAGCACTTGATGGTAGCCATTTCAAGTTTTGTATTTTCTAAATCATTGATGCAATTGTTAATGGCCAGTTGTTTCAAAGATAAAGTCTTTTTGAGTTCTGAAATATCTTTCTTATAACCATCAAGCACTCTGTTAAACTAACGTGCTTCTTTTTTATACGATTGACAGTTGATCTTATCCTCTGTCAATCGATCACTTGCACCACAATACTTCTCACTATTCATATCAAGATTAGATTCAGAACTTACCTGCTTAGGAGGCTCTGTCATCGCCATCAGTGCAAAGTGTGATTCCTTACCAGCGAAAAACTTTGAATAATCAATTTTGGTACAAACATCATCCACCATGCATGATTTGCGGGTCATCAGAAAATCAGCTTCAGCAAGCAATTGGTCGATATCATCATCTAGTGAGTTAACACTAGTTTCAGAATCAGAATCACTCTCCACGTCAGAATATGCTGAATCATACTGTTCTGGCACATCAGTAACAAAGTCAAGAATTAAACCCGACTTCTTCTCTACACAATCATCACTTTCTTCACTTAACTCCACAATTTTCACTTCAGACATCTTCTCAGTCACTATCTCTTCTTCAACACATACCGGCTCATCCAGATCCATCTTCTGTGCAACACATGCCACATTACCAGTAGTAATCTCCTCAACACCCTACTGCATACCCGTCCAATCAAATCCCTCATCTTTCTGTATCACCAAGGCCTAGTTTTGGTTATCTGATTGGGTTTGTGTGTTTGGTGTAGAAATAGGAATGATTGTTCGGTTTGAATTTTGTGGTGTTTGGTTTTGGTTCTGGTTTTGTGTAGTGGTTTGTCTAACAGTGTCGTTTTGTGAATTGTTTTGGCGGTTTTGGTAGGTATTTTGTGGTTGAAAGCTTGAAATATTAGGACTTTGGTAAGATACCTGATTTTGGGTTTGACGGTTTTGGTAGTTGGTGTTGAAAGGATTTCTGTTCCCCTGCTGTGCTGGCTGTGTACATTCCCTTTTGAAGTGACCTTTCCCACCACAATTGAAACATGTCACTTTGGCTTTGTTGAAGCCATATGTGGTGTTTGGAGAAGAGGAAAGATCATTTCGGCCAGTCTTTTCAATGAATTCAGTAGCTCTCCTCATAACACTCGCAAATGCCCACTGGATATCAATGAGCTCCATCTCTTCTTTGTCAATCTGTGTGTAATCTTCACTGGTCAAGTTGTTGGTACCAATTTGACTCGCAACCAGCCGTTATAAGAAGCTACCATAGCTGACAGCAATGCTACATGTTGCTGTGCAATCTCAACAGTAACATTATTCAAGTTTGAGGTTTCCAGCATAATTGGGCTCTGATTAGGTTGAGTTTGGTTCATCTGGGTTTGATTCATTTGAGGAATAAAGGATTGTTGTTGAGGTTGATTTAAGCTTGCAGAATAACAATCTGCTTGTTGCATTGGTGAGAATGGTGGGATGAAAGTTGTAGTAGGATATGATGGTGGGGTATAAGATGAAGTTTAAGCAAGGTAATTGATGGGTGTTTTAGATGGTTCAACATGGCTAGAAACACACACAATATGTGGAGCAACATTTGAACTAGAACTTGAACTAGCAAGAGATGAAGATGCACTACCATGATATAGCTCCGGATTCTGAGGAACTTGAGCTCTTTTTGCCTTCCTCTTTTCTTCCATCTCTTTATTCTCAAGCTTCTGGATAAACTCGTTTATGGTCCAGTATTGGTACGCATCCTTTTCCTTGAGTACCTCGATGTGTTGATTCCAGTATGGTGGCAACGCATCAGCAAACTTGTCCACCAGCTCAGACATTTGTATGTTAATCTCATAGCTTGAAAGCTCGGTCAGTAAATGACAATATCTTGGAATCAACTCCTTCAGCGGCTCATTCCCCATGTAGCTGAAGTTTCCATCCTTAACTTCCTCGTCTTCTCATTTCCATCATGACGATTTCTTAACATGTTCCACAACTGTTTAGAAGTGGTGCAAGACCCAAACTGATGTAAGAGATCAGTATTAATGGCCTGGGACAGTTGGGAAAATGCCTTTTTTTCCGCCGCAAATTTCTTTTTCTCATCCTCAGCAAGACTTTCTAACGGAATCGGCTCACCCGTGTTCTCCAAGATCAGAGCAACATAGCCCTTAGCAATCGTTTACCAAGCTTCCGTTCCTTCTAATCCCATTCCCTCAAGATGAATCTTGAACTTGGTCTTCCATGTGTTGTAGTCTGCCATTTCCATCAACTTTGGTGGACGGCTTCCACTACCCGAAGATAAGTCTTGAATAAGAGTTGAGATCGCATTGGTAGTCTGAGAGTGTACCGCCGCCGCTGCTACTCCCCAATAATCAGCCATCGGTTGTGGTTGTGGTTGTGCAACTTGTTGGGGCATAGAACTAGTCATCGCCATATAGTTAATCGGTTGGGATGGTTGACTAGACTTTTGAGCAGCTACTGACCAAGGATCCATGGTTGTCTGCTATTGTGGTGTTGTATTAGGTCGTGGTGTTGTAGGAAAATTCCACATATCGATCTGAAAATGATTAAACACGAAACGATTAGACAAATTTTATAACAGTTTCTACGTTCGACCCTTTTGAATGATCGCATGGTCAAATGTGAAAATTAGTCTACGTTAGACCGTTTGATAAAGTTCGAATGTAGAAAATAACAAACTCAGTTCACTTTCGACCTTTTAAACCCACGTTCGACCACTCGATTGGTCGAATGTACTCAATAAGGTCGACTGAACAATAACACACTAAAACTTTCTAAGTTCGACCAAATAACACTCCACGTTCGACCAAATAATCCTTGGTTTGACCAAATACTCTCACTTTCGACCAAATAACACTCCACGTTCGACCAAATAATCCTTGGTTCGACCAAATACTCTCACTTTCGGCCAAATCTCCCTAGGTTCGACCCTTCATGTTTGAAAAATGGTTATTCTTTGAAAATCAGTTATTTTGATCAAAAATTTCAAATGTTGATGAAATTTGATGATTTTATGCAGGTTTTGCTTCGGATTGGATTTGGAACAAGTTTAACAAAGAGAATTTTGAGTTTTATCCATGAAAACAAGTTTAACTCAATTAATTTAACACCAAATTCAGTTTATCAATGAAAAACAGAAAGTTTTGATCAAAATTGGGTCCAAATCAGCTGTAATATTATCAATTTGTGGTTGTTTGATCCAAATGGCTCTGATACCACTTTGTATGCGGGTAGGATCGTCTAAACAACAAAGATAATGATCAAACAAGTTCAATTCAGGTGCGGAATCCTTGAATTGATCACAAAATGATAATAAAACTAGCAAAACACAGAAATCATCATAAACATATTCAATTCATTCACTTTGATAATCAATTACACTTGAAAATGTAGTTTATAATGATAAAACACTTTTACAGACTCAATAAGATAACCTAGGGAGAACACACACAGGGAGGGAAAACAAAATGACCAAAAGTTACATTTCAAAATTTGATTCGACCTTATATAGACCTGCACATTCACCCAATTGAGTTGGTCGAATGTGCAGATTCGACCATTCGACATGGTCGAACCAAGACAATACAATATATAAATTCTTCCTTCGACCTCCCGGTTTACCTTTGACCCTTCTGATCTACCTTCGACCGTTCATTCTACATTCGACCATTCTAAAAGCCACCTTTGACCATACGATCAGAAACAAAACTTTGGTAATCCGCAATCCAATAGCATTAGTCGCAAATTATGCAACTACAGTTCACTGTCGGAGCTTGTAGCATAATCCACTCTTTCAGTATCTCAAAATCAGGCTTCAGGATGTAACACGATTTATCATCAAAGTGTACAGAAAACTTCTTATCACAAATTTGAGAAACAATCAACCGATTGTAATCTATCTGCTTCACATAATATATATATTCAAAACTTATGATCCCATTACTCACACTCCCTTCCATTGTTATATAACCACCCTTATTTCCAGCAAACGGGACATATCCTCCATTGATGTTCTTGATGTCAAACAGGATAGACGTATCTCCAGTCATGTGTCTGTAAGCTCCACTATCAACAATCCAGAGACTGCTAACAGGGCCAGCTGGAACTCCCTACACCAATCAACAAGTGATTAGTTTTTACGTGGGACCCAAGCCTTTGTGCTCTTGGGTCTTTGAGTATCAATAATTGGAGCATTCAAAGAATCATTTTTTTTTCACAAACATTTTCTGTTGAAACATTACTTTTCTCATTCAAAACTTCTTTTCTATTCTCAATTGGTTTCTCTAAAACTTTCGTTTTAGGAACCTCTTTCACTTTCTCTTTAGACGTTGAGCTTGAAGCACCCGAAGAACCCGTTGGTGATCAAGATTGTTCTGAACGTTTTAAGATTCGAATTTGAAGTTGTTTAACCTCCTCGGTTTTCTTAGAAACATTCTTTATGGAACACCCTTAGTTACCTTGTCTGATTTAACAGACGAAGGTCTAGTAGATGAGTTTGCAGCCGATTTTGGGTAAACCTTTTGCTTCTCATTTACTGTGTTCATCATTGGCTTCTTCAACTTTTTCTCCATAGAAATCCGATTGCGATTGTCATAGACAATCGGTTTGTTTCCTCTTTGGTAAAAATGTGGTTGATTATAAAATTGCCTTTGAGGATAAGATTGTCTCTAAGGCAAACCAGGATTCGGATTCCTATGATATTTCCTATTCTCAACTTCTTGCCTTTTGTGTCTTACGTATGGGTAGTGAGCAAGTAAATTCCAACTCTCCCCACACTTAAAACAGGCTCTGTATTCTTCAAACCGTTGTACTTCATGAAACTTAGTGAATGAATTGACCAAATATTGGTCATCAATGCATTTCCTTCTTAAACTCTCTGGTGTGGGCTCCAATGAGTAAGATGGTTAAACAAATTCATTCACCTTGTTTACAGGTTTGACAACCTGAGTTACATAAACTTTCTCCTTTTTCGCTTCATGTCCGTACAGTTGTCGAATTAATTTTGTAGGAAAGTCATTAGTCCTCTCTGATTTTGGAAACCATATGGTACTTTCCTGCCAGATTTTGGCAATTTTGGAGTAATTGACATACTGTATCGGATACTCAGAGTCAGCAAATATCTGATTGAATTCTTCCATCCGATAGAATATTTTTACCTGTTTATCATCTGATTCATTTTTCTCATCCTTCTGATGATGATGGTTTTGTTTCAACCTTAGGAGGAAGTTGAACCATAGGTGTAGGATCGCACTCAATGTGATTTTCCGGTGGAATATCATCATTCTTTTTGGGTTCGACTTCCTCAGAATCATCATCAGATTCTAGAACTACATGCTCATCATTCATTCCGAGAATCAGTCTAACATCAGAATTTGGATCGCCCACACTAGAGGTGTTTGATTCGCTCTCCGATGCTGAGTCTGACTTTTCCGAGGTATCCGATGTCACAACATCATAGTTGTGATTGCCAAAGGGCACCGGAGCTGGAACATATTTATAAACTAGACCTTTTGATTTGTTCTCCTTGCTTGGCTCTTCTACAATGTGATCTAAGACATAGGCCACAATGAGATAACTCTCAAGTTTCTTGTTAACTTTTTCTGAAAAACATTTTATCTTTGCCAATTCCAATTTGGTTTCTTCAATCTCATTTATGTAATTGTTAATGGCAATTTGTTTGTTTGAAATTGTTTTGGTAAGTTCAAAAACATCTTTCTTGTAGTTTTCTATGGTTTTATTTAGTAATTTTTCACTTTTTCGATATGACTCAATAGCGGTTTTAGCACTATCAAGATCATATCTCAAACTCCTGTTTTCATTCTCAACCCTATCACACTTTCCAAGCAAAGTAACACAATCATTACACTTAGGAAGAGTGTTAGAACATACCAAATTCATTGAGTCAGTCATGGCCATAAGAGCAAAGTGAGCTTCCTTCCCCGAGAAGAATTTGGAGTAGTCCACTTTTGTGAAAGCGTCATCCACCATACACAATTTCTTTGTTATCAGGAAAGCAGCTTCTACGAGTAGTTGCTCAACATGTCATCAAGTGAATTAACACTTTCTTCAGAATCAAACTCGCTCTCCGAATCAAAATACACACAATCTTGATCTTTCGAAACATCATGTAACACCCCAACCGATGGCGGAAACATTGAGGTGTCACGTAGTGACGATTGTTCAATAGCTCATGGTACTAAAGTGTAAATTTGAATACATTGATTTGAGTAATTTTTACATTGAAAGGAATTTACAGTATACAATAGTTCTAAAGCGTTAAGTCTAACTAATATACAAATAAGTCAAAGCTTAAATATAAATCCAAAAGCTAAAAAGAAGCATCGCAAAATAACCTGAAACATGTACGAAAATAGTATATGTCAATACAAAAATGTATTGGTGAGCATACCCTGATTTGAATACATATAGTAAGAAAAATGTTTAGCAATTCATGTGCGGTACCATTTGCAATTATGTAATAAGTAATATCCGTTCAAAACCAAGCCTATGAATAATGACTAACACATGACTAACCAAATGAATAATGAATTAACAAGACAATGACCAAGATTCTCTCAACAGAGTCTCAAGGGGGTATACCATAGTACTATTCATTGAAATGCTAGGCCGCCCAGCGGTTAATGATTTTGACAAGTCATAGACACACCAATTAACATAAAGCAAACACACATGAGAATTGCATTTAGTAAAAGAAATAGAAACTTGATAGTAAGTACATGAGTCACCAAAAAAATAGTAAGCAGTAAAAAGGGGAAAGATATACTCACAGTTTGCGAAAGTGAACAAAATCCAATTTAAGCGGTCGTGAGCTAAGTAATGGGAATTCCGAGAAATTCAACCTATAATGTATATAAATACTAATAAGGAGATGTCTAAAAGTCTAAAGTATCTAGGGTCTAAGGCATTAGGATTTGCTAAGTCGATTTGGGAAATAGAGTTTTTTTATGTAAAAGTTGTATATCCAAATAATATTATGCCAAAGTTTGTAAATGTGGTTTAAGTAATATAGTTATTACCAATTGAATATTTAGTTAAAAATATGTTTAAATAATTAAGACAAAATAATTTAGTTTAATTAATTTAACTAATTATTGTAAATAATTACAATAATCATAATTATTGAAATAAATAATTATGAGTTACACAAAGATCCAACAATGATAATAAATACTTTCAATCATATAAATATTTTCTATTTTATAGGAAAAGTAAAAAGTATTTATAAAATAGATGTCTAAATAAGATAAATAAATAAATGTTTAATTATGTCTATTTAAACGTAAATAAGGCTAATAATACCAGACATGATCCAAAAATGCTAGTTTTATAGAAAATAGATGCTTTCTGATGAAAACAAATTAAAATAATTTTCCCATAATTTATATAAACTTATTTATATTTAAAAGTGATTTAATGAGATTAAATTAGGTTTAAATGATTAAAAAATAGGAAAATCAATAAAAATAAAGGTTTTCTGAACCAATAATTTTTAATTAAGTTCATGATGACTAGAAATAATTTATCAAAAATTTTGAGATAAAAATCATTAAAAATGAATTTTTAGTCATTAATTATGATTAAAACAATTTAAATTAATAAAATCATGAAAATAGATATTTTTCAGAAAACTAAAAATATGACAATTTTCTATGAGGTATCAAGAAGCTACACCTAAATTTTTATAATTTTTGGAGTAAAAATGAATTTTCTATAATTATTATAAGATTTATGTGTTTATATATTATTATAATATATAAAAAAATATGGAATAAAGGGAAAATAATATAATAATAAGTATAAAAAAAATCAGAAAGAGGGAGGTTCATGTGGGGATCGAACCCGAGTAGCTTCATGTCAAACCCCACACACAGACCACTACAACACTTAATCCCTTATGTTTATTTTAGAAAACAAAGGTATTTAACTAAATAGATGTTTCCATCTTCTTCCCCAAATGAACAAGCCAAGAACCCTAACCCTAACCCTAACCTAGATCTAATAAACCCGATTAAGAACACGATAATGCTCTGTAATAGAGGGCTTTTGATCGGGTAAGGTGCAGAAATAAAACGGCATAAAGAAGAGGATCTTACAAGAACAAAAAGAGGCGAAAATTTGATGAAGATAGTCGTGAACATAAGCATCGATTCAGCGGCTTTCTTATATGATTTAGATGTGTTTCTTAGTGGGTTTAAGATGGTAATGAGTGCAGAAAACTATTGAGGAAATCGATTTATAGAGTTGCTCGCTAAAAACGCCTCTTTAATTCGATACATAAATTCCGGCGGTTACCCTCTAAATTGGCTCGTTATTAACGTAATAAAGAGTTGGAATAGTCTTGATTATGATGGAGAAACGTTTGTTATCCCTTAATACACGTTAAAGAACATTAAAACCTATCAAAATAAGATGGCCAGAAAACGACACCGGTGACCGGCATTGGTCACCGGAAAACCGTGACTAGGAGGGAAACTTTCAAAAGTTTCTGATTTTTACAGTAATGGTCCCTGAGGTTATAAAATTTATATATTTTATATAAATCTTAATAATTATCTTATAAAACTTAACCAAACTTTAAAAATATTCAAACTTTAAATGTTTAAAATAAATAAAATCTATGTAAACTTTTTTTTTTAAACAAATTTAGAATTTGAAAACTTGTTAAATAACATCAAACTTTATTCTTTCAAATTAGTTTATATGCATTCAAATGAAACGTGTTTATATATAAAATAAAGAGTACATAACTCAAAATTTTTATTAATTTGGAATAAACGAAAATATGAGGACTAGTTTTGCAATTACTTAAATATAGGGAGGATTAACGTTGTACCAATAATAAAATAAAAGGGACAGTTGTCACACATCACCAACAGATTCAATTACCGCTTCAGATACGGTTTCTTCAACCATCGGTTCCCCAACCTTCTCAAGAACAACCTCTTCAACAAACTCTTCAACTACCACTTTCTCAGTAACTTCCTTTTCAACTATCACCTACTCTTCATTCACCACCTCTTGCGCGAAACATGCAACGTTTCCTCCAGTAACCTCTTCAACACCAAGTTGCATATCATTCCAATTAAATCCTTCATCCTGTTGGATAACCAAAGCTTGATTCTCATTTTGCTTTAGAGTGTGTAGTGTAGTAACTGGAACAATGGTCCTATCTCGGTTTGGTGTGGATTGAGTTGCTTTTGAGTGGTATTTTGGAAGGTATTTTTTCGGTTTTGGTAATTGGTTTGATTTTGATAGTTGTTGTTTTGGTTTTGGAAGCTGACTTGGTTTTGGGTTTGGCAATTTTGGTAGTTTGAGTTGAATGGATTGCAGTTTCCTTGTTGCTTTGGTTGAGTACACTCTCTAGCAAAATAACCATTGGTCCCATAATTGAAACAAGTCACGTTAGCTTTGTTAAATCCATAAGTAGTTTTCGGTGAAGTTGCAAGATCAGTTCTTCCCGTTTTCTCAATGAAATCAGTCGCCCTTCTCATAACACTAGCAAACGCCCATTGAATATCAATCAACTCCATTTCTTCTCTGTTGATTTCGGCATAATATTCATTCGTCAAATTGTTTTTTCCAATTTGACTAGCTACAAGTCCGTGTACGAAGTAACCATAGCCGAAACCAAGGCAATGTGTTGTTGAGCTACTTCGACAGTAACATTGTTCATGTTAGAAGTAACTAACATGATTGGACTTGAGCTTGATGAAGCTTGATTCACAATCGGTGTAGCTTGTTGTTGTGTCATATTCACCAGTGAAGTTCCATAGTAACTTGAGGCTTGCATTGGAGGTTGAGTTGGTGTATAAGATGGTCCAGATGATACACCATAGTAACTAGTTTCACTTTTGGTTAAACATTTGACACAAATGCAGTCTGTGGTGCAACACTCAAACCTCCACTTGGAAAAGATGAAGATGAGCTAGCATAGTAAAGCTCTAGATTCTGTGGAATCTGTGATCTCTTCGCTTTCCGTCTTTCTTCCATTTTCTTATTCTCCAACTTCTGAATGAATTCATTGATGGTCCAATATGGAAAGGAATCCTTTTCTCTTAACACTTCCACATGTTGACTCCAATAAGGAGGCAACGCATTAGCAAACTTCTCAGCTACCTCATTCATGGAATAAATGATCTCATAATTCGACAATTTAGATAACAAATGAAAATATCTCGAAGTAAGATCTTTCAAAGTTTCATTTCCTACGAAGCTAAAGTTTTCAAACTCTTTCTTTAGCTCCTCAACTCTAATTCTCCTTATTTTCTCATTTCCATCATGCCTACTCTTCAATGCTTCCCAAAGCTATCTAGAAGTAGAGCATGTTCCAAATTGATGAAACAAATTAGTTATCAAAGCCTGAGACAACTGTGAGTATGCTTTCTTCTCAGCCATATACTTCTTCTTTTCATCATCCTTCAGATCATCAAGTGCTGTCAGTGTGTTCGAATTTTCGATCATCGGTGGCGCATATCCCTTCTCAATCATTTTCCACGCTTCCCCATACCATCCAACCCTTTAAGATGGATTCTAACCCTCTTTTTCCACGAATGATATTCAATCATGTCCAACATCTTTGGCGGTCTATTCCCATTCCCGGTAGACAAATCATTCACCAAAGTTGTAATGGCATTTGTGGTTTGGCTCTGTACTGCTGCAGCAGCAGCAGCTGCTGCTACTCCCCAATAATCTAATATTTGTTATGGAGGAGGTCTCACAGTGGGTTGAGTTGGTCCCGACACACCCCAGTAATTCGGAATTTGTTGTGGTTGTGTATCCCCTCGTTCAGCTACCACAACCCATGGGTTCATTGGTGTTTGTTGTGGTTGAGTCATAACAGGTCTAATGTTCATCGGTAATCCCCAAATTTTGTCCATAATGTGTACAATCTCAACACTTAGAAAATTCAAAAATATGACAAACTGATTCGACCCAAGGTAACACCTCGAATGTATATGTAACCAGCTGATTTGACCTCTAAGAAACTCGTTCGACCTATTGATACCACGAATGAAGATTGTAACACTCAAATGAATCAAACTCACACATATTTGACCTCTAAGAAACATGTTCGACCTATCGACACCACAAATGAAGATTGTAACACTCGAATGAATCAAACTCACATAGATTCGACCTCTAAACTACCACGAATGAACCAGAAATGATCTGATTCGACCTACAACACTTTGATTCGACCTCAGAATCAAACTCCTTTGACCTGACACATTCTGGAAACTAAATTTTCTTCAAAAATCGATGATTTTGATCTGATTTTTCCAAAAGTTGTTGAATTTCAATGCAAATTGTTAGGTTTTGATTCGGATTGGATGTTGTGACAATAGTCAACGAACTAGGTCAACAACCGTACGTTTTCATTTACTATTGTCATTATATGTGCATCCTTACACATTTTTTCATACACTATACTACCCCAGTCTAGTGAAGCATGAGTTATTCTGAAAACTCAACATGGGACACTGTTTAGTTATACAACACCCGGATAAATCACCAAACAAACAATTCATGAGGTTACTACACCCTAAAACGTAGTAATTCACCTCTAACACATGTAAGTAATTACAAGGACCATCATGGGTTATTATCTAATAAACATGTGCTCACAAACCCGATATCTATAAAACAAATACATGTTGATATCGTCATTGCACCCTTAACAAGATTTAGTAGGATTTTGGTCGACTAACCCCATATTAACTTGAGTTATGAATCAATGAACCTAACCCTTTTGTACTAAAAAGACCGATCACACTTCATTGGATCACCTAAGTCCATGAACACTCGACTAAGATGCTTTCTAGTTCCACCAAGGTCTATCACAATGGTATCCTAAGCAATTCACAACAATATCACCAATATATACGAGTTTATACACACGACAATTCACACACATAGATATACAATCCTTAGTTGTTTCAACTAAACTGATGGAACCATTCCTTACTCATAATTATCACCTCTTAGACCTAATCTTATCCCTTGATGACACCCCTAGTGTCACGGCCAAGACCATTGATTTGGACTCAACATGAAGGCACCTCAAGACAAGTAGCAAATCTCCTACCTATTGGCAATAATCGGCCGAAGATAACACCCCTCATCAATCACCATCACTTGAAAACTATAGAGGTTATATCAATTAAGGCCTAAACCCTTCTTACACATCTTGATGCCCCTTGATCACTTGCCACAATTACCACTATCCTACTCATATAAATCGGCCAAATGGAACAACATTAACACCTCATGGATGATGCCATCTCTTGCATTAGAAAGACTAAAAGACAAAGATACTTACACTATGTGTTAAGCATGACAAGCCTTCCACATTTGGATAAAGCAATCGGCCAACACACCCTTGAAAGGGACAAGATTGAAAGCTTATCATACATCACTTTCACCATGATTTGGCCCCTTCTTCCTTGTCTTATACTCGGCCGAAGGTAAGCATGAGTGAAAGCTCATGATAGTTGTCAAACTTACAATAACTAAGGAAAGTAACAAACCTCTAAAACCATTCCTTGATGAGTCAGCCCACCCCCTTATGCCTATGCTTATCCTCAATCAGCCAAGATCAAAGGAGAGACAACAATCACAAGTCCTTTTCTTTCATGACACCATGATTAATATGCCTAAACAATGCGTCATCCAAGAAGCTTGCCCTTTCCTCATTTGTTTTTGTCCATGCCTCTGCCAAACCACTATATAAAGGGACTTCATTTCACCCTCAAATGTCACACCAAACACTCCCTTCTATCTCCAAACTTTCGGATACTATCTCCTCCTAGCCGAAGCATTGTGAGCTCTTGGAGAAGACTAGGAAGCTATCCAACATCAACCATCTTTAGGTAAGATCTCTATGCCCCTAAACCTTGATCTTATCCATTCCACCCGACATTGTTCGACCTTTAGTTCAATACATTCGCATGATCACACAAACTACCCACATTGTCTTAATTTATAGTTGTTTTAACTTACTAATGATCACCTTGTCCAAACACAATGATAGGCTATTGTGATAACTATAAGAGATCGAGTCATGTTTTTTTTTGAATCAATACATAACTTAAATCATCAAGTATTAATCGGTTTTCATAAATAAAAACTCATTTAGCTTATATTCAAAGCTAAGGCTAACAAATCTGGTGATCAAACTCGATTTTCCCACAAAACTCACAAACATGTCTTATGATAACTCTACAAGGCCTTGTCAAGCTCAAAACAATCAAGTTTAGTCCACTAAATAATCGGCTTAAAGACTTATGAAATGTGTTATGATCGGCTATCACATACTAACACATGTTAAGTGAAGCTAGAACACGTGTTAGCATTGGCTTCAATGGTATAATGGACTAAACACATGTTAAGGTGCTTATTTTATCACAAATTAATCGCACACGATGGATTGGGAACTACTTGAACCCATGACTACTTGAAAAGGGTACATTTTATCACTATCAATGTTTCCAAACACCTTACTAGCACACTAAGGGTCCTCACAAGTACAAAGTTATGACCCACATACGTAATAACTGGGTCCACAAATGTCGGGTGAACAACTTGTATGATAAAGAATGAGAACCGGTGAATTTACCATGCTCCTAATAAATCATAGGGCAAACAGTAGTGGGACGGTAGCTATCTGACAGTTACAGCTTCACTAGACCACACACGACTCTATCAGGTGAGTTTTACGGCCCCATTTTACTATTTTACATTTCAGGGGATAAACATGCTTCAATACAAGTGTCATTTACCAGTGTGTGTACATTCTATCATGACTGCCATGTGGAACATGAGACATATTAGTTCATGAGCTCACTAGTCCTCGTACAACGTTTACTGTAACCATTAGCTATTAAAAGCCATGGAACCCTTTAATAGATCTATTGGGCTGACACCCCCACTCTTGGTTAGTCGCTCTAACTGGTTACATACAAAAGAGTGTTAGTATTCTACTATACATACATTGTCTTTAGTGTACAATGCGCGAGGCACCACAGTCAAGAGGTTTGGTTACGGGACTCATGGTTTGCACAGAAATCATTCGATTAGCTAGACTATGATTGGTCATACGCGAATTACACATTTGTTTTACTTGTTCCGTTCAAACCCGTAAACTCACCAACATTATTGTTGACAAATCTTTTGTGCATGTTTTTCAGGTAACTAATGGAGGGCAGCGGGGATTTGAGAGAGGGGTCCAAGCAGGTACTGGGTGGTATCACCATAGGTTGGATTTTTACCATTCGTAATATTGTGCCTTAAGGTTGTTCAGACAATGCACTAATTTCCAGACTGTGTCTCTTAACTTTTAATAAGTTTTATCATAATAATTCATTCTATGGTGATATCTTTTGAATAAAATTATGTGTGTTGCTTGTACCTTCTGCTTGAAAAACTTTTGAGGTTGCATTCCCGTGTTTCTGCCTTGGCGGGTTGTGACAGATTGGTATCGGAGCATAAGGTTTTAGCGAACTAAGATTCTTTCGAGTCAACTATAACCTAAAACTATTTTCAAAATGTTTTCACAAGAATGCCACACTGCCTCGTCATGCATCTCTCAAATCTTGAGCTGCTCCACAAACAATATACGGGTATGATGGTGTATTTTATTTACATACATGTTTATTTGTATGCATGCATATGAAAGGATCATGGCTATTATTGTTGACCTCACCATATATTGTCTGACTCTGAGCCCGACTATTTGGTTGACGAAACGCCTGAGGAGGATCTCCAACTTACCCAGCCTGCCCCTGTCCCATATGAGACTCCTGACTTCTCCCATTCAGGAGGAGGATGGATTTCTGACTCCAAGATGGACATTGACCCTGCACCTCTGGTTAGGCGTACCTCGGATGATGATACCGATGATGACATCCCACTTGCTGACCCAGATGTCCATCATCCGGTGATTCCTTCCACTACCCCTACTGCCTCGAGCCAGGTCCCGTCCTTTTCACCTTGACTGTACGGGTAGTACCCTTCAGCGGTATACTCCCCGTAAGAGAGTGCGACGGACCGTGGTCATAGCCCTCCCTGCTAGTACTTTGGTTATTACCCGACCCATTCACCCTATCTCTACTAGCGAGCCTGTCTTGTCTGCTGTTCCTGTACCGGAGGCACGTATCACGGAGGCACCTCTACCGATGGTCGAGCTCTCACCGAGACTGAGGAGGCACTCACAGGCCCGCAAACGACCTTACCTTCCCAGCATCACCGGCGACCTAGTCCACCGGGATGAGGAGGATGACCATGAGGCCATGACGTTGACAGGAACGTCCGGTAGGCCACTCTACATGGAGCGTAGCGTCATCTTGTCCCATGACACACAGCTTATCGAGTTGGGGTTTCGTGTCCGGGAGTTGGAGACTCGTGCAGAGGAGGCTGAGCTGGGGAGATTGTCGATAGCATTGGGGAGAGCGAAAGCGGATAGTCGCATCGAGGCTTTGGGGAGGAGATTGACCGAGATGACACAGGGGATGCGAGACGCGGTTGCTGCTTTAGTTGCTTCATTCCCATCTTCATCTTCCTCTTGGCTCATTTTGTGTTTGTGTTATGATTCTACTTTATGTTGTTTGATATTGTATTCTGACTGTTATGTTATGTAGCCATGTTTAGTTGTGTAACTTTAAACTATTGCGGATCATCCGCCCATCTTTTATACTAAAACTTATGAATCTGACTTATTGGTAGTTGTTATCTATGATGTGTTATGGTTATTTTATGTTGCCTATTCCTTTGCCTTGTGGTTGTGATTGTTCTGCTATGCGTTGTTATATTTGATTATTACGATTGTATGAACGACAATATTTACAGAATATGTTGGGTCTGCTGACCTGGAGAAGAACAGATGATTGAAAAGCCAAAATATGCTAACAGTTGATTCACACAAATATACAGTCTTTACAACATACTCTTCCCAAAAGACTGCTGACCCTAACAACTGTTCCATCCAAACAACTGCTATGGCAACTGCTGATACAAAGGACTGCTAGAGAACAACTGATAGAGAACAACTGCTGACCAAAGGTCTGATGAAGAAACAACTGTTGATCAAGTACTGAAGACTAAAGGTCTGTTGGAGTCAACAGCACTTAGACTCCAACAGATGTTGCAAGACCATCAGAGTTTTCCCTCAAAAGTAGTTTACTTTACAGTGTTTTGTAATACAAAAGTAGTTTGTATAGGTCAGATGTTTTATGTTGTTATTCTGTTAGAGGTCACTATCTTAGGTGACATCAGCACAGGTCACCAGTGGTTTAGGTTTGTCTATAAATAGAATAGTGCTTGTACTGTTCTATGACATCACACACAAACATTCTCTCAGGAAAACAATCACTGTGTGATCAGGCTGAGGGGGAGTACTTGTATTTGATTGTAATCTTTCAATTAATGAAAGCTTTCGATTGAAGAAAACATTTATTCCTTTGTTTTGATTATAGTTTATCATTCCGCTGCACTTTCCATATATACTTACATCATTCATTTCTCATCTTATTCTAAATATATCAAAACAATCAAACTCAGATCCTAACAATTGGTATCAGAGCTTGGTCAATTAAATTCGATCTAATCAATCAATTTAATATAAACAGATCAGCTCACAATTATTGATATCGTTTGTTTGTCGGATTGAAAACAGTGTAATATTTTATTTTCGATTCAACCGTTTATAAACAGACTTTGTTTTTGAAAAATCAGAGAATGGCTTCAATCAATCACGATCCACATAACACTGGCACGAACAACAAGCCACCTGTAACACCCCAACCGATGGCGGAAACATCGGGATGTCACGTATTGATGATTGTTCAGTAGCTCATGGTGAATGATAAATTTCATTAAATGATTTAAATAAATTACATACAATTGTTCTACAAGAATTCGTACATCAAAATGAATAATACTATGCACACATCTTCAAGCATTAATTCAAATCTTCAAGCAAGTAGAACCTGAAACATGTTAAGTTTGAAAATATTTTGGGTCAACAAAAGTTGGTGAGAATACATAGGTTTTTGAATATAATTGATAACAATAGTTTGTACAACAATCACAGTTGTATGATGACAGAGTATGATTCCGACATGTAACAATGCGTCTTTGTACAATCAAACCTTGTGTCGACTGATGACTAACTCGCAAGTTAGTTAAATGTTGTTACTGTTATCGATCATCCCTGAATTTATGCGGGGGGGTGGGTTTGTCAGACCTATAGCGCTATAATCTAAACAGGCGGCTTGATCATTGTTAATGATTGTACTATGTCTTTTTGTTACAGTCAAATGATAGAATGATAGTGTATTTGAATTACGAGTAAGTATGAGTAAATGATAGTATAAAATGTTTAAACATGTTTCACCCCAAAAATGTAAAAGAGAAAAGGGGCTATGTAAACTCACATTGGCTAAGGTGAATTATCCTCTAAGTGTTGTGAATGTATGCGAGGCGAATCCCAAAGACTCAACAACGTAGCTAGTTGAAAAAGAAAGAATATCAAGCTTCCAATTCGCCAATTACAAGAGCTTATAATCAAAGCTTCAATTGTAGAAGTAATAGACTATAGAAGAAGGGTATGAGGGAAAGTTTAATCGGATTGAACCAATCGATTTAGAGGTGCAAAGTATAATGGGTCATAGGTGGGTTTTTATACTAGTTTTTGATTCAATTAGCCATTAAAATTGGTCAACACCATAAAGTAAGGTTTTTATGATGAATTGACTATTTGACTAAGACTTTGACTGTTTGACTAAGACTTTGACTAGGACTTTGACCAGGACTTTGACTGATCAATTTAAGGAGTGTGTTAAGTTTATTTTCTTCTGAAATACTACACAAGATGATAGTTGGCTCAGTTGGTTGTCACTGTGTGTTGGTTGGCTGTGGACGCGGGTTCGAGTCCCGGTCCACACAAATCTTTTTTTTTGGCAATTATTTCCCTAAAACTATATTATTCTAAATTCATAATATGATTATATAAGCCCGAAAGTGACTCGAAATATTTTTAAAACGTACAAAAGTGTCGAGATACAAATAATTATTAGTTTAAGGTATTTAAAACATATATTGTTTAAAGCAATACATTCTTTTTATCATAAAAAAAATTTAGGGGAAATTCGCGATGTTACACCACCAATGCTTGTCAAATCTGAATACAATATCTGGCAACGTCGGATGAGCCATGTTCTAGCTCAACAGAACACTGGGTGTTGGATGTCGGTTATATTCAGACCACATGTTCCGATGGTGCCGAGTACCGAGGATCCCAAGGTTCAGGAGCCAAAGAAACTTGAAAACTACTCCGACCAGGATTTTCAGAAAATTGAGTTAGATGCTAAGGCCTTCAGTATTGTGGCCATGGCTCTACCCAATGATATATATGCTGGGCTGTTACACTGTAACAGTGCAAAGGAGTTGTGGGATGGACTGAAAGAACAATTTGGTGAGACTGAAGAGGTTATTGAAAACAACCGTGAAATACTTAACCAACAATATGAAACATTCAGTCATGTTAAGGGAGAGTCATTAACTCAACAATTTGAGAGGTTTAACTGTCTCATTAGTGAACTAAAACTGGTTGGTCTAACTTATCCTCATTCAACTTTGAATCATAGGTTTTTAAGATCATTACCAGACAAATGGGACACTATTGCTATAGTTATGACAAACTCAGTTGGATTTAAGGACCTATCACTGACCCAGCTTCATGGTAAGCTCTTGACCTATGAGAGAGAGCTTAACCAGAAAAAGAAGCTCCAGGACTCTGGAAAAGTGTCTGATGATTATGTATTTGGGAATACAGCACTTTTGGGTCATGATGAGGTGCATGGAAATACTAAGGATCAGAGTTATGATCACTTCATTGACATAACTTCAGGTTTTAACTCTGGTTTTAACTCTGATTCTTACTCACCAAACTATGCTTTCACAGCAAGTGGTGGTGATATCCAGGCATCTGATAACATATCCTTTGAGTATGATGACCTGAAATACTTTGACCCTGATGATTTGGAAGAAATGGACATTATGCACCAATTGGTCCTTCTCAGTGTAAGAACTAACAATTTTTACAAGAAAACTGGGAGAAGGTTTCCAGGGTTAACTGGCAAATCAAAGGTTGGGTTGGATAAATCAAAGATAAAGTGTTATAAATGTCATAGACTTGGTCATTTTGCTAGGGAATGTAGGAGTCAACATGGTACACCTATAATCACCTATCCAAATCAAAGATCTCAGACCAACACTTATCAAAATTCCTATAATACCCCTGGACCAAATGTGCAAGACACTACTCATTTTGCACAGTCCTCAAACACTGTTCCTGTCCAGTATGTCCAAACCACTGTTCCTCAGATCCACTATGGCAAACATCTGTTGCTCAGGCACATGTGCAAACGACTGTTGCTCCATCCTCTGCTCCTACAGAGACCAGTCAACAGAGCTTCTTCACACAAGGCTTTGTTGATTGGAGCAGTCTACCAGATGAGTTAACAGATGAAAATTTTGCACTAGTTGCCAAAGCTGAAAATGAACCAGAAAAGTTTTGTTTCATGGCTATGGTAGAAGAAGTTGAATATGAGGAAGTGGTGACTGAATCTAAAGTTGTGACTGATGATGTTGTTGATGAAGTAGTTGCAGGTGAAAAACTTGAAGAAGAGGTTGTGAATCTCTCAGATCCCTGGGGTGCATCTGATGATTGTGAGTGCAAGTGTGATTGTGCATTGATGGCTGCTGCTAAGGTATCTCCTCAAATTCTTAAGGATTTATGTTCTGACAGATGTGTGATAGCATTTGCTAACATCAAAGAGGTGAATGAAAACCTTAGAAAGAAAATTTTAGATGATGATGTTAAATTTGAGAAACTTTCAAAAGAATTAAAAACAAGTTTAACTGAAAAAGAATTTGAAATAAGCAGCTTAAAACATGAAGCAACCATAACCAAAGACCAGCTCCAAACTATGATAACAAAATATCAGAGTTGTAAAAGTGAGCTTGAGTCCACCCAAGTTGAATGTCAGAAATGGGTGGAATCATGTAGAGGTTTTGAAATGCTACTCAACAAACAAACCAAAAGTCATGTGAAGTTTGGTTTTGGTTTTGAAACCACTGCTCCAGCTTTTGAAAACACTGACAAAAGGGATCAAAAGTCTGTTGAGATAGTACCAACAAATTTGAAGGGTCAAGAGATTAAAATCACTGAACCAAATGGTAAGAAAATTGTTCTAGAAAAACCAGAAGGTTTCTCATCATTCACTGAACTTGAAAAGTATGAATTTAAACCTACTTGGTCTGATGAGTGTGGTACTCTTGAGAATTTTAAACCTGTTGATTTCAAAACTCCTGAAGGAAAGACAGTACCTCAGGCAAAAATCATTCCCTTGAAAAACCTTCCAGCAGATGCTCAAACATCTGCTGAAAAGAAGGCTGAAAAAGGGAAGAAGAAAGAAAAGGCTGTCCACTTGTTATGTGATTTCTGTGAAAAGAAGAATCATGTCACTAAAAACTGTTTTCTTCTAAAAGCATATGATATTATCAAAGGAACAAGTGTGTGTGATTCCAAAGCTACATGTTCAATATGTGGGAAAAAGAATCACAAAACCAAAGAGTGCTTGTATCTCAAAAATTTTGATGTAAAAATACAAGAGTACAAAGCTAAAACTCTTGCAAGTCAGGTGGTGAGTACTTCAAAAGGAAAGCCCAAACAGACTTTCACTCCTTTCCAAACATCTGTTACTAAAAGTCTTGAAACATCTGCTCCCAGGGATGTCCAAGTAACAGATGCTCCACCCACAAGCAAGTACCCAAGAGGATATGGACAACCACCATGTCATAGTCTGTCACATGTTTATGAGGAGCCACAGAGACCCTCTAAACCAAGAGTGAACAGAAATCCCTATGGGTATTATCATCTGTCTGGAAGTGATCAAACAACTGTTGCCCCAAGTGTTGACATTCAAGCACTGGAAAATGGTCAGCAACAGTTGTTGAACTTGATTCAAAAATTAGTTCAAACCACTGATCATCTTCCAAAGCTTGAGTCTGAAAAGTCTGAGGACCCATCCAAAGCCAACTTGGCTTTGGACACTCACCAAAACTAATCCATTACTGATGTGCAGGGAGCTTCTGCTTGTTTAGATAATCTTTGGTATGTAGATAGTGGAGGCTCCAGGCACATGACAGGATGTAGATCCCTTCTTCTGGACTTCTTAGCTCATGGAGGGGGTGATATATCCTTTGGTAATGATTCAAAATGTAAGGTGTTGGGTTCAGGGACTGTACAAGCTAGGAAACTCAAGTTTGAAAATGTCAATCTTATTGATAATCTCAAGTTTAATCTCCTTAGTGTTTCACAAATGAGTGACAAAGGTTATGGCTCATTCTTCACTAAGAAAACTTGTAAGATTATTGGGCCAGAAGTGGTAAAAAATATTGATACCATCATTGCTGAGAGCAAAGCACAACTTGTTGCTCATAGAAGTGGCAATGTGTATGTTGTTGATATGTTAAAGGACAATCCTTTGGCAAATGTCTGTTTGTTTTCTGCTGCCTCCACAAAGGAGACAGAATTGTGGCATAGGAGACTGGGTCATACCAACCTTCAAACTATCAACACACTCTCCAAACAAAGTCTTGTCAGAGGCTTACCATCAAAAGAATTCAAATGTGATGAGCATTGTGTTTCCTGTTTAAAAGGAAAACAACATAAAAGCTCATACAAATCCATTGATGAGTCCAAAACTAGTCAATGTCTACAATTGTTTCACATGAACTTGTTTGGCCCTGTTAAAATCATGAGTCTAAGAAGAAAAAGATTTTGTCTTGTCATAGTTGATGATTTTTCTAGGTTTACATGGACTTACTTTTTACATTCTAAGGATGAGACTGCAGGTATTTTGAAGGACTTTGTCACAAAGGCTGAAAAACAATATGACTTGCCAGTAAAAGTCTTTAGAAGTGACAATGGAACAGAGTTTAAGAATAAGGAGTTGGATGACTTCTGTGTGTCAAAAGGGATTGTGAGGCAGTACAGCATCCCAAGAACACCAGAGAAAAATGGGGTGGTTGAGAGAAAAAATAGAACTCTTATAGAAGCTGCAAGAACCATGCTAGCAGACTCTGGTTTGCCACTGTCCTTCTGGGCAGAAGCTGTAAACACTGCTTGCTATGTTCAAAATAGAGTTTTGATCAACCCAAGACATCAAAAAACTGCTTATGAAATTTTGTTCAAAATCAAACCATTAATCTCATTTTTCAAAATCTTTGGCTGCCCATGTATCATCCTAAATCTCAAAGATTCCATTTCAAAATTTGCAGCCAAAGAAGATTGTGGTTATTTTCTGGGATATTCTTCTACTGCCAAGGCTTATGAAGTGTTTAACACAAAGACCAAGACAATAGAAGAAACTCTGAATGTAAAGTTCAATGAACTTTCATCCCTAAAAATCCCAGCAAATCCCGCTGAACTGTTTGATTTAGATAAATTCATATTTGAAGATGTCACTGTTAAAACTAACAATGCAGGTATTCCACAGTCTCCACAACAAGATTACAGAACAGATGTTGTGATCCCTAGTCACTATTAAATCTCTTCTGCATCAGAGGAAGCAGCTGTTCAAAACAGCTGTCAAAACTCTGTCACAGCTGAGTCAACCACTGTTGGCCAGTCTTACCCTCAAACCACTGCTTCACCTCTCACAACCACTGTACAATCATCTATTGACAAAAGTGAAACATCTGTTGACAAAAGTCAGTCCAGTTTTACACCACTTGGACCCATTCCCCCACTTCCATTTCAAACATCTGATGGCACTACAGAAGTGCAAACAGATGTTACAACAACAGAGTCACCAAAACTCTGTCCTTCACCTCAAAATGCCATCATACCATATCAGGGAGATCTAATCTACCTAAGAGCTCATCCACCAGACCAGATCATTGGCAACATTAGAGAGGGTGTGCTAACAAGAAGTCAATCCTCCAATATCTGTCTTTTTGCAGGGTATCTGTCTCTCACACAACCTGTCAAGTACCAAGAGGCACTAAAAGACAACAGTTGGGTAGAAGCTATGCAAGAAGAGCTCCTTCAGTTCAAAAGACAACAAGTATGGGAACTTGTACCACTGCCTAAGGATGTTTGTCCAATAGGTGCAAAGTGGGTCTTCAAAAACAAAACTGATGAAAGGGGTATTGTTGTCAAGAATAAATCCAGGCTTGTGGTTCAAGGCTTCAGACAAAAAGAAGGAATAGACTATGATGAAACCTTTGCTCCTGTAGCAAGGTTAGAAGCCATTAGACTCTTTCTAGCCTTTGCTGTCAACCACAACATCAAGGTGTATCAGATGGATATCAAATGTGCCTTCCTATATGGCAAAATTCAGGAGGAAGTCTATGTATGTCAACCAACTGGTTTTGAAGACACATTCCATCCTGATCATGTCTACAAGCTTAATAAAGCTTTGTATGGACTCAAGCAAGCACCAAGGGCCTAGTATGAAAATCTTTCCACTTTTCTCTTATCCATTGGTTTCACAAGAGGTAAAATTGATAAAACCTTATTTTTGAAATGGAGAGGGAAAGACTTAATGATTGTTCAAATATATGTGGATGACATCATCTTTGGATCCACATGTAACAAAATGTGTGAAGAGTTTAGAGAACTCATGACAACAGAGTTTGAAATGAGTGCTATGGGTGAACTTCAGTGTTTCCTTGGTCTCCAAGTGAAACAACTGCAAAATGGCACATTCATTCATCAAAATAATTATGTAAAGAATTTGTTAACTAGATTTGAGATGAATGACTGTAAGCCATGTAGTACACCCATGAGTACAATCAAGCTACTCACTATTGATGATAAGGATGAACTGGTTGACCAAACACATTATAGATGCATGATTGGGTCTTTATTGTACTTAACTGCATCTAGGCCAGACATTATGTTTGCCACTTGTGTTTGTGCAAGATTCCAGGCTTCACTTAGAAAGTCAAACCTTATTGCTGTGAAAAGGATATTCAGATACCTAAAAGGTGCTCCCACACTTGGTATCTGGTATCCTGCTAATGGAAACATTGAGCTTTCAGGTTATTCACATAGTGATTTTGCTGGCTGCCACACCACAAGAAAGTCTACGTCAGGAGGGTGCCAGTTTCTAGGGAATGCCTTAGTCTCTTGGCAAAGCAAAAAGCAGGCAGCTGTTTCCACCTCAACAGCTGAGGCTGAATACATTGCTGCTGCAAGCTGTACAGCCCAACTCATGTGGCTTCAAAATCAATTACTGGATTTTGGGATAACTGCACTACAGACTCCACTCATATTGGATAGTCAGGCTGCTGAAAATATCATCAAAAATCTAGTCTCTCACTCCACTACCAAACACATTAACATTAGACATCATTTTGTCAGAGATAGCTATGAAAAAGGTTTGATTTCTCTGCACCATGTTCCAACAGAGGATCAGTTGGCAGATGTGTTGACAAAAGCTTTAGACAGATCTACCTTTACAAATCTGATTTCTAGAATTGGTATGCTAAACATGGATTAAACAACACAAATGTTTTTAATAAAAGCATTAAAATGTTTCAGAAAATCAAAATTCATCCTTAAAAATAGCTTTTTGGTAGAAAAATCTGTTAAAGATAAAACAACCACTGTTTCATCCATCTTATCCACTGTTAGGTTGAAAAATCTGTTTCAAACCTCTGATCACATAAAACAACTGTTTTATTATATCTATATATATATATTTACAGATATCTATAATAATAATAATAATAATAATAATAATAAAAAAGTTGTTTGCATCAGCTGTTTGCCAAAACAGCTGTCCTCCACCAGATGTTTAACCATCAGATGTTTGCCATGTCTGCTCCTACAAGCAGAGTTTTGGCCACATCAGCGGTTTCACCAGAGCCTATAAAACCCCTGTTTTATCACAACAGTCGTTACACTGTCTCATTGTATTCAAAATACTGAAACCGCCTTCTTCATTCTCAAACCCTTAATCAAATTCCACTCACTCTCACTTTCGGAATCCATTACAATGGATCTTCAAGCTAAAGCCACCCATAATTATCTCCCATATCTGGTAAAAACAGATGAAAATACTGCATTCCATTCCACCATCGACATCATCCTAAAATCCAAATTCCTGACAATCCTAATCGCTGACGCCCCTATCTATCTTGATACTCTCCAAGAATTCTGGTTGAATGCTGAGTTTCTGCTTCAAGACAAAAAGCCTACTTCCATTATCTCAAAAATTGGTGAAACAAGTATCATTATTACCCCTCAACTCATATCCACAACCTTCTCACTAAATGACCTGTCAGGTAAAGACTCTTTCCCTAAAACAGAGCTTCACACAGAGTTTCAGGAAAATGGGGTATGATGCTCAGATGACTGGGTCAACACTTTTCAAAAAGTTTTTCCCACCAGTCATGAAATTTTTCTTCCATACCCTCCTTCTCTGTGTCTCCGCTAAGTCCACTTCCTTTAATTAAATCCCATTGAGGATTTAGTACTTGGGCTATGCTATGCTGTCAGATTCTGACTTCAATCTATCCTAGGGACTGTTTATGGACTTAGTGTCAAATGTGAAAGCCATAAAGTCTGGGTCAAATAATGCTTTTCTAATTTACCCAAGAATCTTAAGTGTAATCCTTCAAATGGTTTTACCAGAAAAAGTTTTCAAAAAGGTTGAGTCTACGCAAATGAAGAGTCTAACTGATGAAACTTTCACAAGAATGCTGGGTTCAAACACCGAAGAAAAAGTATCAAAAGTGTCCAAAGTTTCCAAAACACAAACAAAGAGGACTAAGACAACAACTGTTGTCCAAACCTCTGTTGTTGAGCCCACTGCTCCTGGTGATCATGGCACTACATCCAGTGCAGTGAAACCCACACCAGCCATCTCCAAAAGAAAAAGTCCATTCACAAAAACCACCACTCAACCACAAAAGAGACTTCTGGAAGATGAGATACCAGAAGATAACTCTGTTGCAACACAAAAGCAACTAGAAACCACTGTTGTTACTTCCTCACAACAGTTGGAAATATCTCAACCTGACCAAACTCCTCATGCATCCTCACAAAAGGATCATGTTGTAAGCCAAGGGGAACCACATCATGATACATTTGAGTCACTTGGCCATATGTTCACAAGCCCCTCTCCCAGGGCTAATTCTCTTTTTACACCTCCACCTTCACCATCACATGTTAAACAGACCATGCAACCTCTTTTTGAGGCTATTGACAAAACTCAGGAAAATCCCAGTTCCTCTCTTTCACCTATCAATGAGAGCGTACCTCCACAAGTGACTGGGACTGAGGAAATTCAATCAGCCATCCCACAAACAGATGAGGAGATTACACCCCTAGAAATCAATACAACTCTAGGTGAGTTTTCAAGTGGAGCAGCCACTACTGATGTAGAGACCATTGTCTCACACCAGGACAATGGTTACATAACTAAGAGTCCCTTGAAGGCAACAACTAATGAGGCCACTATAGTGTCCCCAAAATCAGTTGGAAGTCCCCAGAACCAAGAAAAAGGGGCATCTGGTTCTCATCCTTTGGATTCACCTCCTAGGACTAAATCAGTTAAAACTACCACTGGTAGGAATTCAGATGATCCTATTAACTTAGGTGATGGGTTAAAATACCAAGAATTGACGGCCAAAGTCCAAACCATTGAAACCTCTGTTGCTGATATCAAATCTGATGTCAAGTTAATATTGGAATCCTTGGCTACTCTTTCCAAGAGTCAACCATCCACAGCTGATATTGCTAGTGAGCTATGGAAATCTGTTTCTCCCATCATCATAGCTCAAAAAAAACTAGCAGATCAGACTCATGAAACCTATATGGCAGAAATCAGAAACATGGTAGATGCTAGGTACAAAGATACCCATGCAGATATTCAGGCCATTAAAGACCACCTGCTGAAGACCACTGGCTCTGCCCCTACCACCATTCTTAGGGATGAAGATGATGATGCATTCACAGCTGATGATGCCAAAAAGGGGGAGAGTGGCAGAGATAGATTACCAAAGTTAGATCCCTTTGGTTGTCCACCTTCATAAAAAGGTCAATCAAAGTCTGCCAACAAACCAGGGTCTACTCAAACAGCACCACAACAACAACAACAAACCAGCAAAGCTAAAGAAGTGGACAACTCTGCCAATGAAAAAGCTGAAAAAGCGGCCGAAGATAAGCAAAAGAGGGCTGATACTTTGGAAGTCAAGGCAGAGTTGTTGCTAAAACAGAATAGGGAACAACAGCAGGAAGTTGAAGATGTGGGTTCCTCAAAAAGGAAGAAAATGCCTGCCAAACATGTCAGACAACCACCATCCAAACTTAAAACCACTGCAGATAAAACCACTACTGCTACCCAAACCACTGATAAAACCACAACATCTGAACCTGTCATCACTATCACCAAACCTACATCTGAACCTACAACCACATCACCACCAAAATCCCAAACATCTGCTGGTCCTACTAAGGTGCCAACAGATTTTAACACAACCACTACTTCCACACCACCATCACCAAAAATCTTGTATAAAAGGAAGAGGAAATCAACCTTTGTTGTACAGGATGAAAACATACACACATCATCACTCACCACTACAACTTCACAATCCACGCCTATATCAGCCATTCCACTTTCATCATTTTCACCACACACATCACAATTCAAATCCCATATACCACCACCAACCATTACACCATTGGTTGTTCAGTATCCCCTTGAACTTGATCTACTCAAGGGGGAAATGCAATCCTTCTATAATACTGAACAACCATCTGATAGATCTTTCCCTTCTCTTCCACATTTCCCTGTTCCCCTAAACATTGACACATATCTAAAATACAAGGCTGAACAAGCAGATGCCATCATTAAAGAGAAATGCAAAGGGAAGGATGACAGGACTGCTCAGGGCATTCATTCAGCAGAGCTTAGCAAATTGAGAAGGATTGAAGATTTTGCTAAGACCCTGAGCAATTCCATGTCCACCATGCCTCTCAGCAGTGATATGGAAAAGGAGGTTAGGGAATCCCTTCTTGAACAGATCTTGGCAACCATGCCTTATAAAGCAAACAAGATACAGTTTGCAGGCTGGACCACTCATGCACTCAGAGAAGAACTCTTAAGAATTGAAGAGTTGGCCAAGAATCCCCAAGCTAAAGTCTTTGCCCCTGATTTTGGTAAAGGCAGAGATCCAGCCAGAGCCTTGAAGTTTAATAGGATGAGACAAGAAATTATGGCTGCTGATTATGGGGAGATGAGGTCAGTTACAAGATGGTTTGAGCTGAGGCTGGTTGAAACATACAAGAGACTAGAAGAAAACGGGAAGAAAGATCCCAGCCTAACCAGAAAACCTGTCTACTCTGATGAACCACTGATGAAGAGACCTCAACAGACCTTTACATTAGACAGCTTACTGGACACTTCTGATCTATCAGCTGCTGCTAGAAGACAATTCAAGAAACAGAAAGAAATGTCAGAAGAAGATCAGAAGAAGTTTGATGATACTTACATAAAGGAGGGCCTCTTCAATCAAGTATACTTTTTCTCAGATCCCACTACTGACAAGCTCAGAGAACTCATTGGGAGACCTCCATCACCAAACTCATCAAGAATAAAAGTGCACCTCAGCAAATCCACTGACTCAAAAATTCTAAAATGGAAGGTCAATAAAGACACCTATAAAGGAGGGCCTCTTCAATCAAGTATACTTTTTCTCAGATCCCACTACTGACAAGCTCAGAGAACTCATTGGGCGACCTCCATCACCAAACTCATCAAGAATAAAAGTGCACCTCAGCAAATCCACTGACTCAAAAATTCTAAAATGGAAGGTCAATAAAGACACCCATGAATTGAATTTGCTCAGGTCAGATGGAAAAGTTCAAAAGCTAAGCATGGATGATGCATATAGCCTCTGTGCAAATGATCTCCAAACACTGCTGAACCTTGAGCTTGAAAGAGATGTAGAAGACCTATTTGCCTTGGACTTTGAACTTCAATTCAAAGGACAAATCAGAGAAAGTCTGATGAGAAATAAAGATCAATAATAAAGCTTAGTTTTGGCATCATCTGTTTTAGGGGGAGATTGTTGGGTCTGCTGACCTGGAGAAGAACAGATGATTGAAAAGCCAAAATATGCTAACAGTTGATTCACACAAATAAACAGTCTTTACAACATACTCTTCCCAAAAGACTGCTGACCCTAACAACTGTTCCATCCAAACAACTGCTATGACTACTACTGATACAAAGGACTGCTAGAGAACAACTGATAGAGAACAACTGCTGACCAAAGGTCTGATGAAGAAACAACTGCTGATCAAGTACTGAAGACTAAAGGTCTGTTGGAGTCAACAGCACTTAGACTCCAATAGATGTTGTAAGACCATCAGAGTTTTCCCTCAACAGTAGTTTACTTTACAGTGTTTTGTAATACAACAGTAGTTTGTATAGGGCAGATGTTTTATGTTGTTATTCTGTTAGAGGTCACTATCTTAGGTGACGTCAGCACATGTCACCAGTGGTTTAGGTTTGTCTATAAATAGAACAGTGCTTGTACTGTTCTATGACATCACACACAAACATTCTCTCAGACAAACAATCACTGTGTGATCAGGCTGAGGGGGAGTACTTGTATTTGATTGTAATCTTTCAATTAATGAAAGCTTCCGATTGAAGAAAACATTTACTCCTTTGTTTTGATTATAGTTTATCATTCCGCTGCACTTTCCATATATACTTTCATCATTCATTTCTCATCTTATTCTAAATATATCAAAACAATCAAACTCAGATCCTAACAGAATATGTGTCTCACGCCTTTTGATATGTGTCATAACTCATATCAGAAGGACATCATGCACACTCGACAATCTGCATGAACCAACGATGGCGAACCACTACCTATTACTCCCGCTGAGCTAGCGAGATTGATTGCTGAGGCAATTGCTCGACATGATGCTGCTTGAGATGGTTTCCAGAGGTACTGCTCGTCGATGGGGGAGCGATATGGATGACGGTAGAAATTTTTGGTCTTAATTCTCTACTTAATACTCCTACGCAAACCTATGTGTTAATAATAATATTCACTATTGTATACACAGAAGTTGAAAACCTTGTATGTGACACCCCGCATTTTCATGTTAACTCTTTTACTGAACTCTAGTTAATTTCCATAATCATACGTGGTTAAACACTCAGCTAGGGTTAGTTAAACAGGCCCTTCAGGATGTTATGTAACAATAACATATGTTAGGTGACATTAGCGTACGTTATAATTAGGAAAATCATTGTCTTGACACACACACGAATCCTGTATCTCGAACGTAGATGATTGGTTAGGCATGCATGATTATATGAACTGTTGAGTGTTGACGAATGTGAATAACACGTGTATGTGAATTACATGCTTATGTGAACTACTGCGTATTAGTTACGTAAACTTTATGAGATATGTGCACCTATGATAACCATGCTATGAAATGATAAAACGATAGTTTTATATGAGTTAGTATGATTATTATTGTCGGGATTAGTCTCGGGAGTTAGATATTACTAACGGGCTCAATTAACAGATAATAACTCTTAGAACCCGAAACCTTGGCCCATGATCGTAACCCTAGTATATTATTTAAAAAAAATACACAAACCCTAAAAACCTCTATAGGCGCCGTGGACTAGGAACCACCCCACACCCACCTTTCAATCTCAATCTTCATCAATTTCTCACTAGTTCAAGTTGATTCGGGTGCTATCTTAAAGTTTTAAGGACTCTAGCTTTGCAAGGTATATGTTTTATGTGTCATACGATTAATTTTAATGCTGAAAAGTTGTAAAACTCTAAGAAACATGCATGTTAAAAAATCGCAAATCATTGTATGAAGGATATCTTGGATGTTTGCTGTGGTTATTGATGAGTATTGTTGATAGAAATCGTATCTAGGATATATGGTACGTAAATACATAGATTTGAATGTGATAATATGGATTGAATACTGTTAACATGAGTTATTTTATGATTATGGGTTAATAAGAATGATTAGGGTTCATGAGAAGCATGTTATTAGAATTCTAATTTTCTGACAGATTCATTGTGACGAATTGTAGGGCTGTTATAGGGTGATTAGCATGTGTAATCTGATTGTTTTCTGAAGCTAAAACATAACTTATGATGTTAGCTTTTCAGAAAGTCCAAAATCATGCGTTTTGGACTTGTTTTGATATGTATTCATGATTTTATAAGTTTAAAGGTCATATCAGATTTTCGGAATTATAAATTGGGTCAACTTTAAACGGTCATAACTTGAGATTTACAAAGGGTTAAGTTATGAAATTTGGACAGCAGGTCAACATTGGAAAAACTTGGCTTTTCAAATTGGATTCACCTCGTTTGGGTCAATACACAATTTTTGGGAACTTTTCTACTAAACTGACCTGCTGTGGAAATTTTCTGGACATAGCTGTGTTGTACGAATTTTAATAATTTTTGTGTTTGGTTGTGAGACAAAACAAAAATATGGGTTATCAAATGAATCCCAATGAATATTTAGTAAAAATTTGGGAGTTTAATTCGTTCGTTAAGTATTTTGAATAATTCGTTTTTCTCAGCGTACAATCTGCCCTGAAAACGCAGATTGTGTAAGGGATGTTTACGTGACTATTTGGAGTCTTATATGGTATGTATTTGACATGAACTTGCATGAATACTTATATGAGATGTGTATGAGGTATAAAACTGATAATAATCAATATGATCACCAACGGGATACGTAGGACTTACTTGTGCATGTAGAGTCATTAGGTGTCACTACACGGTTTGAACTTTAAAAGTCTTGGACAAACGAGTTGTATGGTGTGTTGGTTATGCACATATACACACCTAGTGACATTTGTAATAGGGAGTCGGTAGCTCGTTTCTGTTTGAGGAATTTGGATTATTCACGTGCAACCTAAGGTGAGTTTCACTACTCTTTTCTCAAAAGCATGCGTCTCGGGTTGAGACAACGTACTTAACTTTTTCTAGTCCGGTTTGGGACTACTTACACATCCCGGGTTGGGATGCTATGGATCCTTGTGTGGGTCGGTGTTTGACTCCTTGTGTGAGTCGGGTTTTGCTAGTTCGCAAACTGTGTCCTTGATGAACTAAACCAACACTATCATCTGTAAGTCCTTCACATACCGAATGAGTTGCCGGGTTATGGCAAGTGGGTTATTAGTTGATAGCGCTATTAGGTCTTACAAACCTCACACCGGCTCGGGGAGTGCGGGAGTGAACTATAACTTAACAGATTTTATCATTGTTGATAGGCAATGATGTAAGGCATGCAGCTCACATTTGTGACTACACGTACATCAGCAGTTCGGTATATCGGTGTTAGTTATCATGAATGGGTTAGCTACCCTTGACATGCGATGAACTAGTGTTTACATGGTTCTTGGAACCAACTCAATTACTTGTTTATGTGGTTTTGGAAACCAGCGCACTTACATATTCATTTACTTTACTTAGTGAACTCATCAACATTGTTTGTTGACCCACGATATACATGCTTTTGCAGGTAGTTAGCTTCCGGTGCCAGGATTAGCAAGCACTGCACACTTCACTGCATTTGGCGTCTTGGGCATACACCTAAATTACATATTATGCTTTACATTTTCTTTCATATGATTTTGATTTGGGCGCGTTGTTTTGCGCATGGTTTTAAAAGGTTTAAATTTGGTTTACGCTTCCGCAGCTTAACCTAACTTGGTTTTTGAAAACGAACTAAATGGTTTGGGCATTTAGATTTCATTCATATGACTTATGGCTATGGGATCCTGGTATGTCATGTGCCTCGCGGTATAAACCCCGCAGTGGAAATTTGAGGGTGTGACAGATTGGTATCAGAGCCATTGGTTATAGTGAACTAGGACTGCATGTTGAATCTAATCTATAATCATCATAGCATAAGTACACTCACAACTTAAGTGCACAACTAGCTTTTAGCTACATATATCTACAACACATCATTTCAGGAGATATGTTATCTTCTAGTTCTAGACCTAATTCTGAACACGTCAATGGTGAGAACCCAGGGTTACACCAGGTGGCGCATTACTGGGAGTAGTATCCTAACAAACCTCGTGGATGAGGAAACAATAATTGTACAGGGGAGAAAGCCCTTTCGAGCATTGCGGTGCACGTACACAGGAAAGCTGCACGATGCGCATGACGTGATACCATCAAACCGAATCAACTGTGAAGAAATTCAAATACTGAGACTTATCCTTTTTTTTTCACTGAGCAAGGAGACAATAGTTTCTGTTCCTTGTTACTTGATCTTTCTTACTTCCATTTGAAATTCAGATGAGACTGGGTTACACATATAGAACTTATTTCTTACTTTAGTACCTTACACCTAGTATGAGCGGGCGGACGTATGACTGCATATCCCTGTTACTCATAAGTATATGGTAGATTTATGGGAACACATTAGATTGGGGCTTCTTACACACACTCTTGGGGAGTTACGAAGGTCTGTGATGCAGTGCAACATCTCAAAGGAAGACGAAACCTACTAGTGACTGACAGTCACGATTGGAGGAACGAATGGTGTTGTTGACCATTGAGCTGACTTACACAGGACCAGAGAAAGAGACTGTACGTGATGAGAACTATATAACATTGACATCGCGAAAGAGGAAGGATAAGGGATGGAAGGGGAACCTGAGCAGGACGAGCACATGGAAAGTGAGGATGAATGATCTACTATCTAAGACAGAGCGTGGCGACGATTGGCTCTTACCTTTTCTTACCTATCTTTTCTTTCTTTTTCCTTTACTATCTTAGATAAGACTGAGTTCTTATGATCAACGATAGGGTGGTTGAGGCCCTCGCATCTTTCCAAGCTAGTAAAGATCCATCTTGCTAAATCATTCGTTTCCCCTGACTTCCACATTTGAACTTTCTTATTCCTTGAACGCACATGCCACAACAACAACCTACCATCATATTTTCAAGCGTTTTATTGGTCGTAAACCTCGATAACTTTAACGGAACTGAAGGAGACCGTCTGATTGCTTCGATAGTATAAGTCATTTCCATGCGCATTTGCCCTGGGCAGGATGGGGTAATGTATGCTACATGCACACTCGATGAGTTACATATACTTGGATGGAGAACGTTGCACCCTATGATGAAATCTAGAAATTTGACGGATGGGTCTGAGATCGACGCCTACACTACCAAGCTACGGGAGTTAGATACTTTGTCCTCAAATCTATTTAACCTACTTTACCAGCGGACCGAATTCCATAGCAAAAGGGTGGGTCCCAAAGATTCGTGACTTGGCCACTACAGCTCACCTACCCAGAATCTAACAAATCTTTCAACTGGCTCGCAAACACATTGACTAGGCTGTTGAGCATGGTACTTTTCCAAAGCATGGAGTTTCATCTTCTACTTTTTGTGATAGCAAGAGAACTTAGGATAGTGTGAGGTATAGGTCCTTCAACAACAACAACAACAACAACAACAACAACGGCAACAACAACAATGGGGCTCGTGGAATAGCAATTGTGAATGGCTTTGGGGAAGCTAGGACTGACAACAATGTCGTGTCGGGTACGACACTCTTTCTTCTATTTTATATGATACTGGTGCGGACTATAGGGTTGTGTCATCGAAACTTAGCAAACAAATAGGGGTGGTTCCTACCCTTCTTGATACCCCGTACACCATAGAGCTAGCTGATGGGAAGCCTGTTGAGGTAACCCACACCCATTATGACTGTAAGCTTGAGCTAGATGGGCAATTGTTTGCCATCGACCTCCTACCTATCACCCTAGGTAGCTTTGACCTCGTGGTTGGCATGGACTGGTTGTCCAAGCAACACGCTAAAATTCTCTGTTAGGAGAAGATTGTTCGTATTCCCCTTCCAAGTGGAGAACTTTTATCTGTACAGGGTGATCGTGGTGGTGCCATGGTGGGCATCATCTCCTTTTTGAAGGCCCAGAAGTGTATTCGTAAGGGCTGTCCAGCCATTTTGGCTAACATATCTGACACTCGAGCTGAAACTGAAACTAAGATTGAGGACATCCTAGTAGTCTGAGATTTCCCAGATGTCTTTCCAGAGGAACTACCTAGACTTCCGCTTGTTTGTCAAGTGGAGTTTCAAATTGATCTTGTACCTGGGGCAGCTCCAATTGCACGCGCACCATACCGCCTAGCACCAGGCGAACTTCAAGAACGGATTACCCAACTCCAAGAGCTATTGGATAGGGGCTTTACTAGACCTAGTTCTTCGCCATGGGGAGCTCCAGTTCTGTTTGATAAGAAGAAGGATGGGAGTTTCCACATGTGTATCGGAAGTTGAACAAAGTAACGATTAAGAACTGCTACCCTTTACCTCGTATTGATGACTTGTTCGACCAACTTCAAGGGTCGAGTTTCTATTCTAAGATTGACTTGAGGTTAGGATATCATCAACTGAGAGTCCGAGAGAAGGATGTGGCGAAGACAACCTTTCGAACTTGTTATGGATATTATGAGTTTTTTGTGAAGCCATTTGGGCTAACCAATGCACCGGATGTGCTCATGGATCTAATGAACCGCGTGTGCAAGCCTTATTTGGACAAATTCGTCATAGTGTTCATAGATGACATACTGATTTATTCCAAGATCAGGGAAGAGCACGAGCAACAGCTGCAGCTAATCTTGGAACTTTTGAGAAATGAGCAGTTGTATGCAAAATTCTCTAAATGTGACTTTTGGATTCGAGAAGTCCAATTTCTTGGACATGTGGTTAACGAGGCAGAAATACATGTTGATCCTGCCAATATTAATGCTATTAAAAAGTGGGAGGCTCCTAAGACTCCAAATAGAGGTACGCTAGTTTCTTGGTCTTGCAGGATATTATAGCAGATTCATTGAGGGATTCTCTAAGATCGCTCAATGTAACACCCCAACCGATGGCGGAAACATCGAGATGTCACGTATTGATGATTGTTCAGTAGCTCATGGTGTATAATAAATTTCATTAAATGATTTAAATAAATTACATACAACTGTTCTACAAGAATTTGTACATCAAGATGAATAATACTATGCACACATCTTCAAGCATTAACTCAAATCTTCAAGCAAGTACAACCTGAAACATGTTAAGTTTGAAAATATTTTGGGTCAACAAAAGTTGGTGAGAATTACATAGGTTTTGATAATCGAATAAAACTTGTACAATTCAAGTGTCATGGCAAGTCTAGTCCATATGTGAAAACATACTAGAAGTAAATCGAGTGCATAATCAACCCTTGTGACTGTTATAATGTGGTACATCCCATACGCTCATGGTTCACTCGAATATGTTATGCGATAACAATCACCCACGCTACCTTTGTAGGAGGCACGTATCCGGGTGGGATTGTCAGTCCAATAGATCTATCATTGTATACCGTCGGCTGATCAATATTAATGATTATGCTAGAATTGTGCTTACCCTAGTCATGTTCAAGACATAATGCAACATAGAAAAACACATAGACACTTTAATGATTGAATTGCATATAGAATGTTGTAACATGTTTCACCCCCAAAACGGTGATAAATAGAAAAGGGGCTATGTAAAACTCACCTTAGCAAAATGTTATATCTCTTGAAAAATAGAATAGTGTGTTGCCCAACAATGCCAAGTATTACCCTATAATTATGGTAATAAATATGTCTAAGTCTATCTATTCTACAAATCTATATTCTAGGGCTTCGAATTGGGGATAAGTGCTCGTTTGATTAATAATTAAAATGTTTGATAATTGAGAGAAATTTGATAAATAAATAAACAAAAGTCTTTTTGTAAATTTTTTAAATTAAAGATGGTCACAATAATAAGTTTAAAGTATGAAAATAATTTTTATAAAATTATTTTCTTAAATATAGAATATTAAATCTATTTATTACAAATTGTCAAAATATAATATTAATATTTAAAAATATTAAATTTATAGAATTATTACTTTAAAAATTGTATTTCTGTTCCAAATAATTAGAAATAATTTAGATAAAATTTTGGTGCAAAAATATTGAAAAATGAATTTATTATGATTTATTTATGATTAAAACAAACAAAAATTGATTAAAAATATTAAATAAATGATTTTTCAAAAATAAAAATCATTTCAGAAAAGTTTATTGTTATAAAAACTCAGAATAATTTTTGTGGAAATTTATAAAATTGTTATGATATTTTTGTAGAATTTTATAAATAAAATAGAATAAACTTGGATTATTTATTATATATATTAAATAAATAAATTTTTGAAAACTAAAAATTGTATGTTAAACTTTTTCACTAGATTAACACAAAATAATTTTTGTAGAATTTTTAAAAGAGTTTTGGTATTTTAAAATGAATTTAAAAATATAAGGGAATATATATATATATATATATATATATATATATATATATATATATAGGGGGTGGTTAAAATAAAAACCCACTCAAAACGAGTAAACTCGGGAAACTCTAACTTCCCGAACTTTTTATCATCTGAAAAAATTAGGGTATGTAATATACATGTTTTTAAGAGTTTTGAGCCAAAAAAAACAAAAAAGCGCCGAGTGGATATTTTTAAAAAAAATAAATAAGTTTTTTGTGTTACATATGTAACATGTCTGTTTTTGTGTAACATACGTAACACAAAAAAAAACTTATTTATTTTTTTTAAAAATATCCACTTGGCGCTTTTTTGATTTTTTTGGCTCAAAACTCTTAAAATCATGTATATTACATACCCTAATTTTTTCAGATGATAAAAAGCTTGGGAAGTTAGAGTTTACCGAGTTTACTCGTTTTAGAGGGTTTCCGGTATCCCTTTCCCTTATATATATATATATATATATATATATATATATATATATATATATATAGGGGAGGGTTATCTTGAGAACGCTAAATATCGCGAGAACCGTGAGAACAAATGAGAAAACCAATCAAAATCATTTTTTTTCAATACAAACCTAATTATAATCAAAATACAACATTAAAAAACGAATTTTATTTCCAAATAATTCATCTTTTCTTGCAAAAACACTTTCAAATTAACTTTTTACACATGTGTAAATGAAACAGTTTACACATATACAAACAGTAAATTTACACATGTGTAAAAACAATTTATTTCCGTATACGTTAAAATTTTTATGCGTAAATTGTGTTTTTGGAATTGTATTTTAGTAATAACGATAAGTATAAAAAGAAAATTTTGATTTGAATGGTTTTAGATGGCGTTCTCGCGGTTCACACGAAATATAGGTGTTCTCAAATTAACTTTCCCCTATATATATATATATATATATATATATATATATATATATATATATATATATATATATAAGTTTAAATAAAAAGAAAGGTTTTGTTGATGCCATGGTTCGAACCCGGGCCCTTGGCCGGTTCATTGGTTTTAAATCACAAGCCCAGACCAACTGGTCTGGACATTGAGAACGTTTAATCTCTAATTATTATAACTATATACAATAAGGAAAATCAACTTTATTTTCAATTAAAATGAAAAGAATAAAACCGGTTTGGAAGGGACTCGAACCCGCGTGGTGTTACTTAACAACATCAGACACAACCACTTGATCTAGATCAGTGGTTGTGTTTGATTCCAGTTTAATTTAAATATAACACATTGTACTGAACGTGTTCTTCCCCAAATGAATGATCGAGCCCTAAGATTTCCAATCGTTCAAATCACACAACAATAACCCAATTAACCTTAGGGTTATTGTTGTGTGTATGCCGAACATCAAAACCCATCAAAAATAAGAGACTTACAGGACCGAATCGTGGGATTTTGCTCAGTCAACTGAAATAGTCAAACACGAGCTCGAATGCTTCAATGATGGTTCAATAACAGAAATGGGAGGTTGAGGGAGTGTATTCGGCAAGTGTAGTAGGGATTGTGATGTTCAATTTATAGTGATAGGGTCTAGGTTGTAGAATTGCTAAGTTTGACCACGGTTTTGAATAGGTGACGCGTAATTGATTAAATTGATATGATTTTGGTATGTTTGACCATCAAGATAGCTTGCAATGGACGCGAAAACATAATTCGTTCATCAATCAATCCTAAACGTGTTTGATTTATGGTTAATTATGGTAGATTGGCTTCACAGTTGACTTTCCTAGTCAACTGTGAAGAACCATTCATGTGTTATAATAATAACGAGTTGGGATTAGAACAAAAGGTGTGGGTAGACCAGGTGGTAGTGTGTTGTGTGTTGGGTGACCCGGCTGAGGGCTCGGGTTCGAATCCCGGCCCCAGCATATAATTTTTTTTATAATATATCTAACATTTATGTATACTATATATTTATATTATAATATTATGGGTCCAAATTACGCCACAATAATTTTTAATGGCGAATAATAATGATGAAACTTGACGTTTTTATGATAACGTACAAGTATTAATGCGTAATGTTACACTCAACCCCCACTTCCTTGACACAGAAGGGTACTACTTACAAGTGGGGAGATGCCCAAGAATCTGCTTTTCAATTATTAAAATCGAAACTTTGCAGTGCACCTACGCTGTCATTACCTGAGGGTACAGAGGACTTCGTGGTGTACTGTGATGCGTCTATCCAAGGGTTAGGGTGTGTGCTGATGCAGCGTGATAAGGTGATCGCGTATGCCTCACGTCAATTAAAGGTTAATGAGAAGAATTACACCACCTATGACTTGGAACTGGGAGCAGTGGTTTTTGCTCTAAAGATCTGGAGGCATTATCCCTATGGGATGAAGTGTACGATCTTCACTGACCACAAGAGCCTCCAACACATATTCGATCGATGGGTCGAGCTTCTGAATGATTATGACTGTGCCATCAAATATCACACAGGGAAAGCTAATGTAGTAGCTGATGCCCTCAATCGTAAGGAAACGAAACCCAAACGGGTGCGAGCTTTACAACTCACTATACATTCTAATCTTCCTGATAAGATACGTGAAGCCCAGGGCGAGGCTTTGAAAGAAGAAAACATCGGGCTTGAAACTTTACATGGTGCTGATAAGCACTTGGAACTGAAGACGGATGGTCTTCAATACTTCATGAAGTTCACACCTCTCGACATTCGATACATCCTGGTTCGGACCAGATGTACCAAGATCTCAAAACTCTTTACTGGTGGCCAAACATGAAAGCTGAAAGAGCCACTTATGTTAGTAAGTGCTTGACTTGTGCGAAGGTTAAGATTGAATATCAGAAACCTTCAGGCCTACTACAGCAACCAGAAATCCCTATGTGGAATGGGACGGGATTTCTATGGATTTCATCACAAAGCTTCCTAGAACACTAATTGGCCATAACATGATTTGGGTTATCATGGATCGTTTAACCAAATCGACACACTTTCTGGCAATAAAGGAAATGGACTTGCTGGAGAAACTAGCTAATCTCTACATCAAGGAGGTAGTCTCTAGGCATGGGGTGCCTACTTCTATTATATCTGATCGCGATGCGCGATTCACTTCTTATTTTTTTGACTACTCTCCAAAAAGCTTTGGAAACTCGCTTAGATATGAGCACAGCCTATCACCCATAGACGGATGGACAGAGTGAACGTACCATCCAAACATTGGAAGATCTGCTACGAGCGTGCGTGGTGGATTTTGGCAACAGTTGGGATAAGCACTTGCCCTTTATTGAATTCTCGTATAACAACAGCTACCACACTTCGATACAGTGTGCGCCTTTTGAGGCACTTTATGGACGCAAGTGTAGGTCTCCCATCTGCTGGACTGAAGTTGGGGATAGCCAGCTAACAGGTCCCGGACTTGTGCACGAAACTTCTGAGGAGACAGTGCAAATCAGAAATCGGATGACTACTACTCGTGATCGACAGAAAAGTTACGCTGATAAGCGTAGGAAACCTTTGGAGTTCAAGGTTGGGGACAAGGTTCTATCGGATACAACACTGCTGGCGCCACTGTAGGAGATCCAGGTGGACGATCAGCTACGGTTCAAGGAAGAACCGGTGGAGTTTTTTGAGCGGGGGGGGGGGGGGGGGGTCAAGAAACTCAAACAAAACACTATACCTATTATTAAGGTACTATGGAATTCCCGTCTAGGACCGAAATACACGTGGGAACGCATGGATCAAATGCGGCTTAAATACCCACATCTCTTTACTGAACCTGAAACTATGCATAAACCAAACACTAAACGTAAAGCAACTATCTCAAAGTGAATTTCGGGGCGAACTTCCCTTCAACTTGGGGATGATGTGACATCCGGGAACCAAGCACACATTTTTCTAGCTGACTTTACTGTTTACTTGCTGAATTTTGGGAAGAAATTCTTTTCAACTTGGGGATGATGTGACACCCCGCATTATCATGTTAACTCTTTTACTGAACTCTAGTTAATTTCCATAATCAACGTGGTTAAACACTCAGCTAGGGTTAGTTAAACAGGTCCTTCAGGATGTTATGTAACAATAACATATGTTAGGTGACATTAGCGTACGTTATAATTAGGAAAATCATTGTCTTGACACACACACGAATCCTGTATCTTGAAGTTTTAAGGACTCTAGCTTTGCAAGGTATATGTTTTATGTGTTATACGATTAATTTTAATGCTGAAAAGTTGTAAAAATCTAAGAAACATGCATGTTAAAAAATCGCAAATCATTGTATGAAGGATATCTTGGATGTTTGTTGTGGTTATTGATGAGTATTGTTGATAGAAATTGTATCTAGGATATATGCTACGTAAATACATAGATTTGAATGTGATAATATGGATTGAATACTATTAACATGAGTTATTTTATGATTATAAGTTTAAAGGTCATATCAGATTTTCGGAATTATAAATTGGGTCAACTTTAAACGGTCATAACTCGAGATTTACAAAGGGTTAAGTTATGAAATTTGGACAGTAGGTCAACAATGGAAAAAATTGGATTTTCCAATTGGATTCACCTTTTTTGGGTCAATACACAATTTTTGGGAACTTTTCTACTAAACTGACCTGCTGTGGAAAGTTTCTAGACATAGCTGTATTGTACGAATTTAATAATTTTTGTGTTTGGTTTTGAGACAAAACAAAAATATGGGTTATCAAATGAATTCAAATGAATATTTAGTAAAAATTTGGGAGTTTAATTCGTTCGTTAAGTATTTTGAATAATTCGTTTTTCACAGCGTACAATCGGCCCTGAAAACGCCGATTGTGTAAGGGATGTTTACGTGATTATTTGGAGTCTTATATGGTATGTATATGACATGAACTTGCATGAATACTTATATGAGATGTGTATGACGTATAGAACTGATAATAATCAATATCATAACCAACGGGATACGTAGGACTTACTTGTGCATGTAGAGTCATTAGGTGTCATTACACGGTTTGAACTTTAAAAGTCTTGGACAAACGAGTTGTATGGTGTGTTGGTTATGCACATATACTCACCTAGTGACATTTGTAATAGGGAGTCGGTAGCTCGTTTCAGTTTGAGGAATTTGGATTATTCACGTGCAACCTAAGGTGAGTTTCACTACTCTTTTCTCAAAAGCATGCGTCTCGGGTTGAGACAACGTACTTAACTTTTTCTAGTCCGGTTTGGGACTACATACACATCCCGGGTTGGGATGCTATGGATCCTTGTGTGGGTCGGTGTTTGACTCCTTGTGTGAGTCGGGTTTTGCTAGTTCGCAAACTGTGTCCTTGATGAACTAAACCAACACTATCATCTGTAAGTCCTTCACATACCGAATGAGTTGTCGGGTTATGGCAACCGGGTTATTAGTTGATAGCGCTATTAGGTCTTACAAACCTCACACCGGCTCGGGGAGTGCGGGAGTGAACTATAACTTAACAGATTTTATCATTGTTGATAGGCAATGATGTAAGGCATGCAGCTCACATTTGTGACTACACGTACATCAGCAGTTCGGTATATCGGTGTTAGTTATCATGAATGGGTTAGCTACCCTTGACATGCTATGAACTAGTGTTTACACGGTTCTTGGAACCAATTCAATTACTTGTTTACGTGGTTTTGGAAACCAGCGCACTTATATATTCATTTACTTTACTTAGTGAACTCACCAACATTGTTTGTTGACCCACGATATACATGCTTTTGCAGGTAGTTAGCTTCCGGTGCCAGGATTAGCAAGCACTGTACACTTCACTGCATTTGGGGTCTTGGGCATACACCTAAATTACATATTATGCTTTACATTTTCTTTCATATGATTTTGATTTGGGCGCGTTGTTTTGCGCATGGTTTTAAAAGGTTTAAATTTGGTTTACGCTTCCGCAGCTTAACCTAACTTGGTTTTTGAAAACGAACTAAATGGTTTGGGCATTTAGAGTTCGTTCATATGACTTATGGCTATGGGATCCTGGTATGTCATGCGCCTCGCGGTATAAACCCCGCAGTTGAAATTTGAGGGTGTGACACTGTACGAGGCTGTTCGTACAAAACTTTTATGGCCTGTAAGCCATGGAATTTTCGTGGTACGGAAGGTTCTGTAGAAATTGTTCATTGGATTGAGAAGACCGAGTCTGTCCTAGACATAAGTGGTTGCTCCAAGGACCAAAAGGTGAAGTACTCCACTTGTACCTTTCAGGATGAAGCTCTCACCTGGTGGAACCTACAAGTGCAAACCCTGGGCAGAGATGTGGCATACAACCTTGCTTGGGCCGATCTCAAAACTCTGCTCATGGAAAAGTATTGCCCGAGGAGCAAGCTACAGAAGCTGGAGGCAGAATTCTGGAATCTTGCCATGGTGGATGCCAACATGACTGCATATACCATTCGTTTTCATGAACTCTCTCGACTTGTCCCTCACATGGTCACGCCCGAATACAAGAGAGTTGAGCTGTATATCTGGGGTCTATCTCCCAAGATCCGTAGCATGGCCACTGCATCGGCACCCTCCACCATCCAAGCTGCTTTTACTCTAGCCTACAGCCTGACTGACGACGTTGTTCGCATGGGTTCGCTGAACCGAAAGGTTGCAGTTGCTAGTGAGAGTTCGGGGAACAAGCGTAAATGTTCTGACTCCAGGAAATGAAAGAACTCCCATCACCAGCGACAAGATGCCGTGAAGGTCTTTGCTGCCACTGTTGCGGAGGAGCCCAAACGCAAATACAACGGGCCCCACCCTTACTGCAGCAAATGCAACTACCACCACGCGGGCAACTGCGAAAGGATCTTGTGCAAGAACTGTAACCGACGTGGTCATTCAACCGCTAACTGCAAAGCCAAAGCCACAAACACTCCTCCTGCCAAAAACGAGTGTTTCGAATGTGGTGCGATTGGACATTTCCGTAAGGACTATCCAAAGGCCAAGGATGAAGCCCGTGGTAGAGCGTTCGTGCTGGGAGCCAACGAAGCACGTGATAATCCTAACGTGGTTACGGGTACGTTTCTCCTTAACAACCATTTTGCATCAGTACTGTTTGATTCAGGCGCTGATTTTAGCTTTGTGTCCATCGACTTTAAGATATCCCTCGGATTAGAATCTAGTAAGTTGGAAACACGTAATACCATAGAATTGGCCAATGGTAAGTTAATCTCGTCTGAGGATGTCGTTAGGGACTGCGTTCTAGTACTTGGCAACCATGTTTTCCATATCAATTTCCTGCCTATTCGACTGGGTAGTTTTGATGTCTTCATTGGCATGGATTAGCTATCCAAACATCGTGCAGAGATCTTCTGTCATGAGGAGTTGGTTCGAATCCCCTTGTCCAATGGTGAAACCCTCTTGATTTGAGGAAACCAGGGTGTACCCACTCTTCGAATCATATCCTGCATGAAGGCACATATATGTTTGAGGAAAAAGTTGTGTTGCATTCTTGGCACATGTCGTTGAACAGAAGGCTAAAGATCTGAAACTCGTGGATATACCAGTGGTGTGAGACTATCCCAAAAATCTTTCCAGAAGATTTACAAGGGCTTCCACCGCCACGGCAAGTCGAGTTTCGCATTGATCTTGTCCCAGGAGCTGTTCCAGTAGCCCACACTCCATATCGTTTGGCACCGTTCGAAATGCATGAACTGTCTGACCAACTTCAAGAGTTGTTGGACAAAGGTTTCATTCGTCCGAGATTTTCTCCGTGGGGAGGGCTTGTGCTGTTTGTGAAGAAGAAGGACGGAAGTTTCCGCATGTGCATCGATTACTGTGAAATGAAAAAGTTGATGATCAAGAACAAGTATCCACTACCGAGGATCGACGATCTGTTTGACCAATTGCAGGGTTCCAGCTACTACTCGAAGATCGACCTGCGCTCGGGATGCCATCAGTTTCAGATCCAGGTGGATAACCTACCAAAGACGGCGTTTCGAACTCATTATGGGCACTATGAGTTTTTAGTTATGCCTTTTGGCGTGAAAAACGCTCTTGCTGTCTTCAGGGATCTTATGAATCGAGTCTGCAAACCCTATCTAGACATTCGTAATTGTCTTCATAGACGCCATCTTGATCTACACGCAAACTCATCTTCGCTTGATTTTGGAGTTGCTAAAAACGAGAAGTTGTTCACCAAATTCTCAAAATGAGAGTTCTGGATTCGAGAGGTTCATTTTCTCGGACACGTTGTGAATGAGAAGGGTATACAAGTTGACCCCACAAAAATTAAAGCTATCAAGGATTGGGACGCACCCAAAACTCCTACTGAAGTAAGACAATTTCTGGGTTTAGCTGGTTATTACCGACGGTTCATTGAAAATTTCACTAACATTGACCAGCCACTGACAGTCTTAACACAAAAAGACAAGAAGTTTGATTGGAGAATCAAACAAGAGGAAGCGTTTCAAGTCTTGAAGAACTGTTTATGCAGTGTTCCAATTCTGTCTCGTCCCGAAGGTACCGATGATTTTGTGGTTTATTGCGATGCTTCCCATCAAGGTCTTGGATGTCTACTCATGTAAAGAAGCAAGGTCATCTCCTACGCCTCCCGATAACTCAAGGTCCATGAGAAGAAATACACCACTCATGACCTAGATTTAGGCGCAGTGATCTTTGACCTCAAGATTTGGAGGCACTACCTTTATGGCACTAAGTGCCCGATTTTCACCGATCACAAGGGCTTGCAACACATCTTCAATCAGAAGGATCTGAACATGCGACAACGCAGATGGGTTGAGCTGTTAAACGATTACGATTGCGAGATTAAATACCATCTGGGAAAAGCCAATGTTGTGGCTGATGCCCTAAGCCAGAAGGAATGAGTCAAAACCCTGAGTATGCATGCACTAGGTTTGACCATTCATACTAATCTCACTACCCGTATTCGCGATGCTCAGTAAGAAACTCTAAAAGGCGAGAATCTGAAAGGTGAGTCATTATTCAAGATGGTTAATCTGTTGGAACCAAGGTCTGACGGCACAGTTTACTTTGCCAACTGGATATGGGTACCACGTTTTGGAGGATTACATGATTTAATCCTTGAGGAAGCCGATAAGTCTAATTACTCGGTTCATCCCGGAGCCGACAAAATGTAGAAGGATGTGAAGGAATTCTATTGGTGGCCCAACCTTAAAGGTGAAATTGCAACGTACGTCAGTCGATGCCTTACCTGTTCAAAGGTTAAAGCTGAATACCAAAAGCCATCCGGTCTGCTTCAGCAACCAGAGATTCCCGTTTGGAAATGGGAACAGATCTCCATGTATTTATCATCAAACTATCTATGACGTCTAGTAGTCACGACACGACTTGGGTAATTGTTGACAGGTTGACTAAATCCGCGCATTTCTTGTCGATCAAGGAAACCGACAAACTAGAGAAACTCGCCAAGTTGTACATCAAAGAGATTGTAACTAGGCATGGCTTGCCTGTTTCAATCATTACCCACCGAGACAGTCGATTTACTTCCCGATTCTGGCTAACATTGATGGACGCATTTTGCTCACAGTTAGACATGAGCACAGCCTCTCATCCGCAAACCGATGGCCAGAGGGAACATACGATCCAGAACTTGGAGGACATGCTTCAGGCATGTGTAATCGGTTTTGGTGGAAATTGGGATTCACATTTACCGTTGGTTGAGTTCTCTTACAATAACAGTTACCATACCAGTATCAAGGCTTCCCCATTTGAAGCCTTATATGGACGTAAGTGTAGATCTCCTTTGTGTTTGGCAGAAGTTGGAGACAAATATTTGACTGGCCCCGAGCTCATTCAAGAGACCACTGATAAGATCTTTCAGATCCATGATCGCTTGAAAGCCGCTCGAGATCATCAAAAGAGCTACGTTGATCGCCGTCGCAAACCACTTGAATTTCAGGTTGGCGATAAGGTACTCTTGAAAGTCTTACCCTGGAAGGTTGTACCACGGTTTGGCAAACGTGGAATACTTAATCCCTGATACATAGGTCCATTCGAGATACTTTCTAGGGTTGGTCCTGTGACGTACAAGCTCAAGTTACCAGAAGAGCTCAGCGGTGTTCATGACACTTTCCACGTATCCAATCTGAAGAAGTGCTTGTCCGACGAATCCTTGATCATTCCTCCCAAAAAATTCACATTGATGATCAGCTCCATTTCATTGAGGAGCCAATCGAGGTGACTGATTGGAAAGTCCAGAAATTAAGAAGGAGCCTGACTAAACTTGTGAAAGTCAGATGGAATGCAAAGCATGGTCCCGAATTTACATCGGAATGCGAAGACTAGATGAGACGCAAGTGCCCAGCTCTTTTTCCTAAGACTACTGAAACTAGTAGGAAAAGTCGATTTCGCGGACGAAATTCCAAAAACAAGGGGAGAATGTGACAACAGTCAACGAACCAGGTCAACAACCGTATGTTTTCATTTACTATTGTCATTATATGTGCATTCTTACACATTTTTGCATACACTATACCCCACCCCCAGTCTAGTGAAGCATGAGTTATTCAGAAAACTCAACATGGGACACCTGTTTAGTCATACAACACTCGGACAAATCACCAAACAAACAATTCATGAGGTTAAAACACCCTAACACGTAGTAATTCACCACTAACACATGTAAGTAATTACAAGGACCAACATGGGTTATTATCTAATAAACATGTGCTCACAAACCCTATATCTATAAAACAAATACATCTTGATATCGTCATTGCACCCTTAACAAGATTTAGTAGGATTTTGGTCGACTAAACCCATATTAACTTGAGTTATGAATCAATGAACCTAACCCTTTTGTACTAAAAAGAATAATCACACCTCATTGGATACCTAAGACCATGAACACTCGACTAAGATGGTCTCTAGTTCCACCAAGGTCTATCACAATGGTATCCTAACCAATTCACAACAATATCACCAATATATGCGAGTTTTTACACACGACAATTCACACACATAGATATATAATCCTTAGTTGTTTCAACTAAACTAATGGAACAACACCACTATCCTAAACCCTTCTTACACCTCTTGATGCCCCTTGATCACTTGCCACAATTACCACTATCCTACTCATATAAATCGGCCAAATGGAACAACACTAACACCTCATGGATGATGCCATCTTTTGCATTAGAAAGACTATAAGAGAAAGATACTTAAACTACGTGTTAAGCATGACAAGCCTTCCACATTTGGATAAAGCAATCGGCCAACACACCCTTGAAAGGGACAAGATTGAAAGCTTATCATACATCACTTCCACCATGATTTGGCCTCTTCTTTCTTGTCTTATACTCGGCTGAAGGTAAGCATGAGTGAAAGCTCATGATAGTTGTCAAACTTACACTAAATTAGGAAAGAAACAAACCTCTAAAACCATTCCTTGATGAGTCAACCCACCCTCTTATGCCTATGCTTATCCTCAATCAGCCAAGATCAAAGAATAGACAACAATCACAAGTCCTTTCCTTTCATGACACCATGATTAATATGCTTAAACAATGCCTCATCCAAGAAGCTTGCCCTTTCCTCATTTGTTTTTGTCCATGCCTTGGCCGACCCACTATATAAAGGGACTCCATTTCACCCTCAAATTCCACACCAAACACTTCCTTCTATCTCCAAACTTTCGTATACTATCTCCTCCTAGCTGAAGCGTTCCGAGCCCTTGGAGAAGACTAGGAAGCTATCCAACATCAACCATCTTTGGGTAAGATCTCTATGCCCCTAAACCTTGATCTTGTCCATTCCACCCGACCTTGTTCAATACAATCGCATATTCACACACATTACCCACATTGTCTTAATTTATAGTTGTTTTAACTTACTAATGATCACCTTGTCCAAACACAACAACGATCGGCTATTATGATAACTATAAGAGATCGAGTCATGTTTTTTTTGAATCAATACATAACTTAAATCATCAAGTATAAATCGGTTTTCATAAATAAAAACTCACTTAGCTTATATTCAAAGCTAAGGCTAACAAACCTGGTGATCAAACTCGATTTTCTCACAAAACTCACAAACATGTCTTATGATAACTCTACGAGCCCTTGTCAAGCTTATAACAATCAAGTTTAGTCCAATAAATAATCGGCTTAAAGACTTATGAAATGTGTTATGATCGGCTATCACATACTAACACATGTTAAGTGAAGCTAGAACATGTGTTAGCATTGGCTTCAATGGTATAATGGACTAAACACATGTTAAGGAGCTTATTTTATCACAAATCAATCACACATGATAAATTGGGAACTACTTGAACCCATGACTACTTGAAAAGGGTCCATTTTATCACTATCAATGTTTCCAAACATCTTACTAGCACACTAAGGTGCTGTTTGTTTTTTACTCAGAAGCAATTCTGACCTCTTTTGTCTGCATCACGCAAACGCACGCAGACGTTTGGGGTCTGCAGATTGTTTGTTTTTTGGAAGACCTTTCACTCAAAAAGGTCTTCCTTACCTCTTCTTGGTACAGACTTGTTCCAAAGTCTTTTAAGGCCTAAGGTCTTCAAAGGTCTTCTCCACTTCTCTTCTCCTCACCCACCACCACTACCACCACCACCACCAACCACGGTCCACCACCACCACGGTCTACCAGCACCTACCACCTTCCACCACCACTGCCACCCACCACCACCACCGTCCACCACCATCATGGTCCACCACCACCACCCACTGCCGCCACCCACCACCACGGTCCACCACCACCACCACCGTTCACCACCACCGTCCACCACCACTACCGTCCACCACCACCCACCACCACAACCGTCCACCACCACCACCGCCACCACCACGGTCCACCACCACCCACCACTACCACCACGGTCCACCACCACCACCCACCACCACCACCACCGTCCACCACCACCGTCTACCACCACCACCCCAGTCCACCATCACCACCTACCACTGTCCACCACCACCACCACCGTCTACCACCAGACTGCTGTAAAAAATCAATTTATTTAAATTTCATTTTATTTAAGCAGTCTGCAGTCATTAACAAACAAACAGTCTTCTTCTTGCAGACTGCAAACCTTTGGTCCACCTCTTCTCCTGCAGATGTCTGCAGAGGTGGTCTGCAGACTACAGACCTTTTCCTGCAGAAAAAACAAACAACACCTAAGGGTCCTCACAAGTACAAAGTTATGATTCACATACGTAATAACCGGGTCCACAAATGTTGGGTGAACAACTTGTATGATAAATAATGAGAACTGGTGAATTTACCATGCTCCTAATAAATCATAGGGCAAACAGTAGCGGGACGGTAGCTATCTCACAGTTACAGCTTCACTAGACCACACACGACTAAATCAAGTGAGTTTACGGCCCCATTTTACTATTTTACATTTCGGGGGATAAACATGCTTCAATACTAGTGTCATTACAAGTGTGCGTACATTCTATCGTGACTGCCATGTGGAACATGAGACATATTGGTTCATGAGCTCACTAGTCCTCGTACAACGTTTACTGTAACCATTAGCTATCAAAAGCCATGGAACACTTTAATAGATCTATTGGGCTGACACCCCCACTCTTGGTTAGTCGCTCTAACCGGTTACATACAAAAGAGTGTTAGTATTATACTATATATACATTTTCTTTAGTATACAATGCGTGAGGCACCACAATCAAGAGGTTTGGTTATGGGACACATGGGTCACACAGAAATCATTCGCTTATCTAGCCTATGATTGGTCATACACAAATTACACATTTGTTTTACTTGTTCCGTTCAAACCCGTGAACTCACCAACATTATTGTTGACAAATCTTTTATGCATGCTTTTCAGTTAACTAATGGAGGGCAGCGGGGATTTGAGAGAGGGGTCCAAGCAGGTACTGAGTGGTATCACCCTGGGTTGGATTTTTACCATTCCATAATATTGTTCTTTAAGGTTGTTCAGACAGTGCACTAGTTTCCAGACAATGTCTCTTAACTTTTAATAAGTTTTATAATAATAAATCATCCTATGGTGATATCTTTTGAATAAAATTATGTGTGTTGCTTGTACCTTGTGCTTTAAAACCTTTCGAGGTCGCATTCCCGTGTTTCCGCCTTGGCGGGGTGTGACACACTAAATGACCAACTGTTACAATCGATAACTACTCAAACATATATATAGGCATGCACATTCGACCTTTTACAAGGTCGAATGGAGCATTCGACCTGTCGACAAAGCGAACAGACAAAATAATAACTTGCAAAACTTCATTCGACCCACATAATGTTCATTTGACCCCACGTCTGGTCGAATGGGCTTCTAAATTACCAAAAACTTCATACTCTTCCTCTTTATTCATGTAATCCGAAAGCGACAGCCACAATATGCATCTACAAGAGTTGATAGTTAACTTATGAAATAGATATTTTGTTAGAAGTAAATAGTTAATAAATTGGTTTAAAAGGAAAAATGAATTTCACTTTTAAAAGTTAGTAGTTAAAGGAAAAAAGATAAAAACAAAATATATATTAAACAAATATAAGATAAAATTGAAATGAAAACAGTGAATTATAATATAAATTACAACTTAAATAAATAAATAAATAAATACAGAACTGAAGTTACCAAATTACAAGTAAAATGGCTAGGAATCGTATTAAACATGGATCCCTAAAACAAATTTAGAGTCTTCCAAGAGAACTCTTTTGTTTCATCCTAACCAACTACCTAAAAGAGCACAAGCAACCAAATTATACCTTACATAATAAAATGAAGATATTCAAGAATTTCTAAAATTCTTTAGATAGAAAGAAGGAAAGAACCTTCTATAGTTTGTTTTGTTTAGTGCATGTTTAACCAATGCTCCCATTAGTATTTATCTATATCTATCTATACTATATAGTATATACATATATATATATAAAGCATCTATAAAGGTCACCTGTAAAAGTTAAGTAATTGCAAAATTTTATGCTTATGGTACAACACTTAGTAAAGTTACTTAAGGGACAAATTTGTCTTTTTGACACCATTATGGGTAAAGAATATATATATATATATATATATATATATATATATATATATATATATATATATTATAAAGCATCTATGAATGTCACCTGTAAAAGTTAAGTAATTGCAAAATTTTATGCTTATGGTACAATATTTAGTGAAGTTACTTAAGGGACAAATTTGTCTTTTTGACACCATTATGGGTAAAGAAGCTTTATAAATCATATATTAGTTGGTACATTTAAGTTTAATAATCCTTTGGGTTTCTTTAAAAAAAAACAATCATTCTTTAATTTAATTATTTAATCCTCAGTTATTTACTTTAATGGTTTTATTATCAATAGCCTTAATTAGCTTTTAAAAATGGTTGTTTTCTTTCATTTACTTTTATCTTGTGTAATCTTTTGAGTTTCCTTAGCATTTTTATGCTCAATATAAAGCGTCATCATGTTTTCATAATATACACACATATATACCCCTCTTACAAACAACTAGAGTTTACAATTGTTTCCCTAACTCATGGCTCCGCTTTGGATTTTCCTTATCAATTTATTTTATCAGGTTTAGGGTTCTTCCCTTCATTCTAATTTTCACCAGGTTTACATTGTTACTTTGCAGGTCTATTCAATGGCTCAAAACGTGCACATGAATATGTGCATCCGTCATTCAGGTAACTAAGTCGAGCTTCATGATTCTTTACAAACCTTTATCTTGGTCGATTACCACTTGAATCTGATTATAAGGTAACAAAGGGGACGAGTTAGTCCGTTTTTGGTGGGATAGGTATCCATTTATTTTAACATGTATGGGAAGAATCGAAGATGATGATGACACCTAAGTTTAATAAACCTTTGGGTTTTTTTCATAAAACAATCATTCCTTAGTTTAATTATTTAATCCCCATTTATTTACTTTAATGGTTTTTAGCTTTTAAACATGGTTGTTTCCTTTCATTTACTTTTATCTTGTTTAATTTTTTGAGTTTCCTTAACAATTTTTATGCTTAATATAAAGCTTCATCATGTTTTCATACTATACACACATATATACCCCTCTTACAAACCCATAGAGTTTACAATTGTTTTCCTAACCCATGGCTTCGCTAAGGATTTTCCATATAAATCTTATTTTACCAGGTTCAGGATTCTTCCTATCATTCTAATTTTCACCAGGTTTACATTATTACTTGTCAAGTCAATTCCATGGCTTAAAAAAGTGCACATGAATTTGTGCATCCGTCATTTGGGTAACCAAGTTGAGCTTCATGATTCTTTACAAACCTTTATCATGGTCAATTACCAGTTGAATTTCATTATAAGGTAAACAATGGAGACGAGTTAGTCCGTTTTTGGTGGGATAGAAATTTGTTTATTTTAACCTGTATAGGAAGAATCGAAGATGATGATAGCGAACAACAATTTGACTACGAACACTCTAAATGTTATTAACAAATGGGCCTACTTCACTCTCACATTGTGTTTATTGAAACGTGGGTTTTATATTATTTTTCTCTATGATCAAACAAGTTCTATAAATTTTAATTAACATTTTATGTTAAAAGTTTTGCATAACAAAATATGTCATAACTTAATTCTGACTAAATTAATTAGTTACACCTTTATATGAATACATTTTTTGTCACATTATCTCCTAACCTTAATACCATTGCTTTGATTGAGGTAATTTCCTTGTATGTAACTACAATTCATCCTAGCTTCTTGCCTTTTTAATAGTCTAAAACAGCCAGCAGACGTGAAACTTCTTTTCTTTGGTGTCGGATACTAAATTACAAGGTATGCAATGATGTACATAAAAATTAATCTAATTTGTTCTTGAAGCTTCATTATTATAATGCAGATAAGTTTCTTAATCTACAGCACTATGACCAGTTAAGCAACATATGAACTTTGACAAACTATTTTTACCATCTAATAGTTTTAGTATCAAAATTTGGTACCGTATCCATATATCATTCTTGTTTAGGTTTTTTTTAAGTGATATATGATTTAGATGCATTGTTTAGTTAGTGACATGTGTTTATATAAGTTGTAAAATTCACTCTTTTTGGACTAACATGATAGCTTAATGGGTAAGAAGCTGCTATAAAGAATAATACCATCAATATAATACTAATTTCTCATACTACAAATCATCATCAAATTATCTGCATTTAACTACTCTTTCCACCATATAAAAAAACTATTTCTACATGAAATTCCATTATAAATTGATTTGATGATCGCCTGATTTCATTGACGGGTGGCGCTACAAATCTTTTATACTTTTTTGTCCTTACGTAAAATAACATGTGAATTCTATATTTCTTTGAAAATCACAAGATTTGAAGATCCTTTATTTTATGATATTATTTACTTTTGAAAATAATTGTACTTTTACTAAATGGTTTTTCCTTTGTTAGAAGAATGGTGCTATAAAAATATATATGACTAGATCTCTTGAAGTATCCAGACCTTAAAAAAAAGCATCACAAACCAGTCAATTTTTATTCGCTCTATATATATTTACGTTGTCTTTTAACTATCTAAATTTAATAAGTTTTTTTTTTCACAAAATCATTTTAGTTATAAGCAAATCTTTATACAATAAAGAGCTTTCTTATTATATATATATATATATAGGAGAAGGTTCAATAGAAAACTCATTTTTAGGGAGAGAACTCGAGAACTCTATATTACACATATGTAATATATCATATGTTGTATATTACACATGTATAATATATAACTATTGCATATGTGTAATGTACATATGTAATATGCACAATATATCGTGTGTTGCACATATGCAATATACTCAATATATCATATATTGAACATATGTAACGTAAAGTTCTCGAGTTCTCTCAATAAAATGAGTTTTCTATTGAACCATCCCCTATATATATAGGGGAAAGTTAATTTGAGAACACCTATATTTCGTGCGGACCGTAAGAACGATATCTAAAACCATTCAAATTCAAAATTTCTTTTTACACTTGTCTTTATTACTAAAATACAATCTCAAAAACACAATTTAGGCGTAAAAATTCAAATGTATACGGAAATAAATTGTTTTCACACATGTGAAATTTGTTGTTTATACATGTGTAAACTGTTTCATTTACACATGTGTAAAACGTTAATTTGAAACTGTTTTTGCAAGAAAAGATGAATTATTTGGAAAAAAAAATTCATTTATTAATGTTTTATTTTGATTATAATGAGGTTCATATTAAAATTTTTTGATTTTGATTGAATTTTTTACTTGTTCTCACGGTTATCACGATATTTAGCGTTCTCAAGATAACCCTCCCTATATATATATATATATATATATGTGTGTGTGTGTGTGTGTGTGTGTGTGTGTGTGTGTGTGTGATTTATTTTTATCATTTTAAGGTTTGAATTATATTTCCATCTTGTATTGTCGACTCCCCTACAATGTGCGGGCTCCTCACTAGTACTACATTATAAATGAGAAAAGATATCTAAAAATGTAATTTTACATTAATTTTAAGATGGCATAGGAATAGTCTCATGCTTAAAACCCAAATGTGATGTAATTTTTTCCTTTTTCAACCGTTTATGCAAAACTTACTTGTACACATTCTTTTATCATAATCTCTAATTACCATTAATCTATATCTATAATATATATTATATAATAAAGCATTTGAGAAGGGTATTAAATTAAAGTTAAGTAATTACTAGATTTTATTAAAAAAATTGCAATTTTATATAAAAAAATTTATATATAACAAAATTATACAAAAAGGTTTCTACAAATACAAATATATACCAATACACCTTAAAAAGATTGTAGGAATCAATAAAAGTGAAACTTTACATAAAATTGATAATTTTGTGATGCCTTTTCTTTATAAAAAAAAGTGTGCACATGAATTGGTTTACGAACCCTATCCGAACCGGTCTTTCAAACCGCCGAAACCGGGGTCAAACCGAAACCAGTTTTGACACACGAACCAGTTTGGAACCGGTTCGGTTCCTAGAAAAAAAACTAATCTGTATACGTCTATAAAGTTCTCAGGTTGCGATGCTTTATGTGGAATATTTTCAACTAACCTAACTTACAATTTCACTTTCCGATGCCACTGATAGAAACTTATGGTGCACTTGATTAGCAGTTGTATTGTATTGCTTTTATCATGTGAAAAAATATATGGGTATGTGATGGGTGCGTGGGTTTCAATAAAACTTAAACTTCTTTTTGAAAAAGGCAAAATCCCGGAGGAGGTGTGAAAAGCTTGGGTGAAAAGATGATTAAGTTAGAAAACAGTAAGGGGTTGTTTGGTTGATTAAGTGCTGAATCATTAAGATATTCTGAATGGTTAAGAGCTGAATCATTCAGCATCACTTATTAGCTTAATAATTCAGCACTTAATCATTCCATTCAGATGCTAAAACAAACAGTCTGAATGCTGAATGATTCAGACCTGAATGGTTAAGAGGCTGATTAAGAGGCTACCAAACAGCCCCTAAGACACTTACAAGTTTTAAATTTATAAATTAAAACGATAGTTGCTCAACGTTCTAGACCCATCATAACAGGCAAGTGTACCCATCATAAATAGTATAGAAATATGCAAGTACCGAGTATTGAATCCAAGGACACGATTTTTACTACTCATCTTTCCTAAATATTACTAAAAGACTTTTAAAAATGCGAGAAGAAAAGCAAAAAGAGAGATGTAAACTTGCAAGAGAAATCAATGACAAAACAAAGGTATTGCTTCGGGATCAGATGGGACCTGGTATAATAATAGTAATCTTTTATTAAAGTGGTGTGTTTAAGTTGTGCACTTGCGCTTAACTTAGAGTTGCATAACTAAATTCTCTTGAGGTGACTGTTTTCGCATAACTGTGTAAACGACTTATGTTCTTAAGGTTTTTATAAGGGTCTCCCAAACCGGGTAGCTCACCTCTCAACAATGAAAAGAAAATGACTCGAGACTGTGTGGACCCAACCCCAAATTATCCACTTCCTAGTGTTGCGATACAGACATCTAACTACTCTAGACTTTTATGAATAACTTGTCGGTGGCCGGAGCATGACCGAACAAGTTACCACTTAATATCATAAATGAGTCGTGACTAACCAGAACACGTGCATCTCATACTTGATTTAATGAATTTATCAAAAAGTGAGTGGTCTATTACTAATTGTGTGGCAATATAGTAATGAAAGAAAATAAAGACCGTTTTCTTTCAACACGGGTTCACCAATCCTTAACTTGCGCCAAAGCTTTCACATAGACAATGAAGCTAAGTAGCAGAATTAAGTATTGGCTTATCACCAGGACCGAGTATAAAGACCGTACCGACTCTAAGTGAGATCTTGATAGTAGATGATTAAGCCACTAAATGTGTGTATTTCTACCCACAAATGGGCTAATCATTACTCGCGGGTTTTAGTCAGCTCATAAGTGCATGGGTTGTTACACACCATCGGTACACTTATGAGTCCTCCCACTTCCTATCAAGACACCCACAAGACCAAAGACTAAGTGATTTATTAATTAACTAATTAAAAAGTTTAGAATAGAAAAAATTATTAAAAACACAAAACACCACTTTTAAATAAAAGATAAACTATTTAATTCATACCAAGTTTCCATCATCACCCTAGCAACACCAAAAGAAATCAAGCCTAGCATGGTTGATACAACAAGCTCACAAGGTTAGGTTTGTGTACAAGACATGGTGAGGGGTTGTATGAAGAGTTCTAGAGGTTTTGGGTGATTTCAGGTTGTTTCTCTCTTGATTGTGGTGTTTATGGATTGATCCCAGGCTCCAAAGGACACTCACAATACTCAAAGATGGTTGGAACTTCGTTGAGAAGTGTTGGTTTTCGAAGTAGGAAGGAATGCCTCAAAATGTGAAGTGGAGGTCTCTATTTATAGGCAAATCAGCCTAAGCACGCTCATGCTCATGTCCTGTCACGCCCATGCGACATCAGGTACTGTTGCAGAGTCCTTGATGCAGAAGTTGTCTATCCTTAGGGTAAGCATGGCCGTGCCAAGGTCCCAGGCACGCCTGTGCAGCCCAGTACGTGTAATCGTCTTGTCAGTTTTGATTGGTTTAAGCCTTAGGGAACACGTTTCAAAAGGCACGGCCGTGCTCTCTCTGAAAGCTAACTTTTGGCCTTTGTGGACTTAGAAATGTTGACTTGTTTGACCCGGGACAGTTGCACGACCGAGCCTGGCAGAGCTTCAAAGTCTTCAATTTCGTCTGTTAGTGCCGTCTTGTGATGGTTTTCACTTCTTTTCACCTTCTGACCTCGGATCCTATAATTATCTACAAAAGGAAATAAATCATGATAAAACAGAGATAAAAGCACGACTTTGAATATGAGCCGATCCAACCTCCTTTTAATGTTGATCTTATAAAGGTCCCTATGCTTTCTTCTTCTTGGCAATATCTCCTGATTTGGCACTTTTAACATATTGAGTAAGACTATTATATTAGTATAATAATAATTTCTAATGATTCAAACCGCTACTTCCATTTTTTTTACTGGCATGTAGGTCAAATTGCATATGCTATATAGAACGTAGCATGCTATCATGTCTCCTTGTAGCATTTAAAAAATTAACCCACTACGAAGCAGAAGTGGTTACACACACAAACATACACCCTACATATTGATTCTTTTAATCGTTTTAAGGTTTAAATTACATTTCCACTCTGTATTATCAACCTCGCCGCACCACACGATTTCAATGCTAGTATTTGAAAATAAGGTGAAACATCTCATTCTTTATGAACCAAAACCTTCAAAAGTTTGAATAAAAAAAGCTAACATTAAGAACATATTAAATGAATTTTAAATCATTCAACTTTAATGTTTTAACCGGTAAACAAAAATAGAATATTATCATTTTTTTGTTATTATTATTTTTTTAATTTTCCACCATTCATCTTTAAAATCCAAACATAAAAATTTATATAAAAAAAAAAACCCCTTAGGGTTAACAGGTTAACCCACTTTTTAGACGGATTGTATTCTCGTTAACCCATGTATTACGTAGATTGTGTTTGGATTGCGTTATTAAATAAACAGGTGGGCTAAATATACAAACCCCCCTCTTTTACTTGTCATACCCCCTCCTTAAAAATCACAACAAAAATATGTCAAATTCACCCCTTTAGAACATCAATTTATTTAAAAAGTGTTTATCTAAATAAAAAGGTTCTTGCGTCGATAACTTGCCTACAAAAATTTCTTTGGAACACAAAATGAAATGTTTAAATGAAAGTAGTTGTTTTACGTAAATGTTGTTTCGTCTATTACATTAAATACGTCAAAAAGGCAAAAACAATTCATTTGTAATTTCATCCAGGGCCGGTCCAAGACAAATTATTTTAAAGCTAGGGCTTTGGACCCCTAAATATTTAGGGCCCATTTATTTAGAATATAGAAATTTGTGAATATTATAAATACTTTGATGATTTAATCAGTGAGTAATTGTAGTGTGGTGGTCGGGATCATGTTTTTCTTACTTGTTGACCTGAGTTCGAATCTTTGTTCTATTCCCTTTTTTTAAGTATGTGTTATATCCATCCAACAATTACCATTTAAGTCTCTCCTCCATATAACTATAACTTTTTATTATAAGGCCTGCTCACCGTTTTTTGAAACAACCAAAAAATCCATTCCATTTTTTTTTTTTGAACGGCCAACAAATTGGAATCACTCACGGAACACTGGAGTATCATCATGCCACCAATGTTGCCACGCGATCATATTCCAACACCAAGTCACCAATTCAGGAGGAAACTCATAATTATGAGAAAACCCCCTTTGTGAGATTCGAACCCAGGATCTTATGGTCCCTAAGTCTTATGTCTACAATATAACCTTCAACAGACCAATGATTACTCCAAGCTACTCCAAACACCTGAATATGACAATATATAGACTATAGAGCACTAAACATTACATTCTTTATCAATAAATGTACCCTAAGTATTCTAAAAGTTATATTATTTGTCAATAAACGTACCCTAAGTATTAATTTCCCCCGGTAAAAACTAAAAATATAAATAAAATAAAAAATTGGAGGGCCCGAATTTTTTATTTTGCTTTAGGCCTCCAAAATTTTTATTTCATATAATCTTGATTGAAGGGGTAGGGACCTAAATTTACTTGGGCCTCTACCCAAAGCCAAAGCCCAAACACGGGAACAAGGCCACAAAGCCCAAATGATTACAACGTCAACCATGGGCAAGGCAAGCCCATCACCTGCGGGTGCGGCCGTACTAACCCGGATGCGGGTTGAAACCACTAAGCGCGGATGTTGCACCAACATCCGCCATGGTTTGGAGGATAAAGCCAAAGCAGACACGTGGCGATAACTCGTATGATCGTACAACATGGTACGAGCCAACCAGAGTCCAACGACGTGTAGCAAGGAGCATGCTGCACGATCGACCAACAGGGGAATCACACGTGTCCGAGACCAAACCCGCAGGAGACAAACAGTACGTTTTCCGTACGTATCAACCAATAAGAGTGCATGGGACCACCTCAGCAAGGATCTCCACTAACGAAGGCCTGCAGAGGGGACAATAGTACACTCAATGGCCAATCACGTTCGACCAGACCTGTGACCAATCATGTGACGCCACGTCAGAGAAAACGGTACGACTGTCCTCTATGATTTCGTACTTCTCACATACTATGTCTTATTGGGCCTAACTATGGGCCGATGTGGAGGCAAGCCCTTAACCGGGCTCCAGCCCACTGGGTAGATTAAGGGTGAATGTCGAGGCCCGTGTGGAACCTATTTAAGGAGCACTTCGTCTCCTTGAGTAGGCCATTCAGAAAACCCCTGAAGAACACACTAGTGCCGACCACGTTTTTGTGTCTGCTAAGTAGAATCCTCTGGATTCGAGGCGGTCGCCCCACATCGGAGATTGTGTTTTTCAGGTCATCACCATCAAGGAAGTCATTCATTCTAGTGAAGGATCTCACCTGTGGAAGCTGATCTGCCTATTCCTCTAGAGGTAGATTTTTGTTTCTTCATTGGCGCCATCCGTACCGGCTAGAGCAACACCCTTTTCAATCTTTCAACTAGAAGAATGGCTAACGAGGAAACTTCAAGGAAGGCTCAAGGATCACCCGTCATCGAGGACGATGATGAAGAAAAATCGGAGGGGACTCCTCCGGCCACGGTTACAAAGATAGCCCACAAGCCAGTGAAAAGGGTTGGTGTCGGCCAAGCGGTAGCTCAGCACACTGTTGACTTCGACGATGACGAAGCTGACGAAGAAGAAGACCCAGACGAATGGCTCTTCAAACAACAAGCACAGCTTACTGCAGGTTACCAAAAATGAGTAATGCAGCAAGCACAACAGCGAGTCCAAAAGACGCTCAACTTCGACACCAATCACAAGGCTTCAGGGGCAGCAAACAAGAACAAAACAACAAGCTGTTCCCATAAAGACAACATAGTCGGGAGTTGTAGCGGAGGCCGCGGGAAAGGCTCCCGTAGCCAGGGCAACGCTCCCACCGAGGAGGAGGACGGCTATGAGTCTACCTCACAGGCAGAAGGTGATGACGATTTAGTCAAACCTTATAGGCCGAAAGACTTGGAAGAGAAGTCAAAATTATGCGCCCGCGTGGTGCTGGCACCAATACCTGCAAAGGCGAAATTACCAAGTAGCATCGGTAAATATGACGGAATACGCGACCCAGATGATCACGTACATGATTTCCGCACTGCGGCACACAGTCAGAACTGACCAATGCAGGTATGGTGCCACCTTTTCGCACAAACACTAATGGGTGCAGCCAGAGTATGGTTTGACAACCTTCCGACGGGTAGTATCTTAGACTTCGATGACTTGCTGTCCAAGTTCTCGCTCCACTTTTCCCATCAGCGGAAACATAAGAGGGACAAGGCACACATCCTACTCTGCGCTAGGAGAGATAACGAGGCAGTCGAAGACTACATCACCCGGTACACGCGGGAGGCGATGCAAATAGGGTGCGTGGAAGAACTCACACGAGCAGCCTTCATCCACGGGGTCAATCACGATGACCTAATGAAATGCCTCACAGGAAAGGACGGAATCCCCGAATCCTGGGATGAAGTGATCAAAGCGGCCAAAATTTACGCGTCGTCAGAGAAATCTTTCCGCCATTCCCGTCAGCATCAATACCCTAACAACCACGGAGGCCGCAGGGATAAAGGCAAACAATCAGTTTGGTCGCGTATCTCCGGTTCCACAGAGGAGGGCAAGTATTCCGCACAACAAGATGCCCGCCAGATCATCAACAACAAACACACCCGCGACGGGCGGGGGGGATCTAAGAAGAACACGGAATGGACACCGCTGACGAAAACGCCGTCACAGGTACTCGCCATCGAGCAGCATAACTTCAAGGAACCCCGCCCACTTGGCAAGCGGAGAAATGTAGACACTAGCAAACGGTGTGATTATCACAATGACTTTGGGCACAACACGGAAAACTGTTACAGCCTAAAGATGGAGATCGAATCCGCTCTAAAGTCCGGACAGTTGGGACATCTAGTCAAGAATGTACAGCGTAACGGCCGCGGCCGCGAGAACGACGATCTTGGGGAAGGCCCAAACAAGCGGATACGTAACTTGCTCCCAAGCATACTTGCCACATGACCGGAAAGGGAACCAGCGGACAAAGGCGAAACAAACGCCAATTGACAGAATCTAGCGACGATTCATGGAAAGAACAGCCAGTTATCCTGCCCACGGTCAAGGGAGGAGCATCCTCCACATCGCCGCTCATCATCACAGGGGTATTTGGTCATTATCGCACTCCGTACATGTTCCTTGACCAAGGAAGCAGCGCGGATATAATGTATGACCAATGCTTTAATCAGCTCGATGAGGCGGATAAGAAACACCTGGTACCAGTAAGCGAACCAATATCAGGTTTCATCCACGAATCGATAATGCCTCGAGGCGTCATCACATTTCCGGTCATCTGGTCGGATGGTAAGCTATCGCGGACAGAAGAATGTGAGTTCATGGTACTCCCGGTAACCTCGGCACACGATGTATTGATCGGAAGAGAAGGCCTCGCCAAATTCAACAGCAATGCCTCCACTCATCACCAAATGGTCAGGTTCCCAACCCGTAAGGGAGTGGCGTTCATCCGAGGCTACCGCTAGTGCCATGCAGTGGATGTTCCGAAGCCAGCAAAGTCCACCAAAAAGCCAAGCCAGTCCGAGCCGGAAAAATGGGTACTCAATCCATGCTTCCCAGAACAAACCGTCACGATCGGACCTGCGCTATCAAACACGGTGCAAACTCACCTGAAACAACTACTCATCAAGAATAAGGATGTTTTCACATGGACACCCGTGGACATGGTTGGGGTTCCCCGAGAAATAGCAGAACATAGACTCGCCACATACAAGTCCGCCGAACCGGTGGTGCAAAAGAAAAGGAGCATGGGGCCCGAAAAAACCAAAGCGATGAACGAACAAGTCGCAGAGCTATTGAATGCCGGCATATTGCGTCCAGTGAAATACCAAACGTGGGTCGCTAACCCCGTAATGGTAGCCAAGGCGAACGGAGGGTGGCGGATGTGTGTAGACTACAAAGACCTGAACAAGGCTTGCCCAAAGGATTGCTACCCACTGCCCGAGATAGACCTAAAGGTCGACTCTCTGGCTCCGTTCCGTTTTAAGTGCTTCCTCGACGCCTACAAAGGATATCATCAAATCCAAATGGCGAAAGGCGACGAGGACAAAACGGCGTTCAGGACAGACATGGGCACCTTCTGCTATACCAAGATGCCCTTCGGACTTAAAAACGCGGGAGCTACGTACCAGGGCCTCATGGACTCAATTTTCTCCGCACAAATCGGTGTGAATCTGGAGGTATATGTGGACGACCTCGTAATCAAAAGCGCAAAAGAGGATCAAATGCTAACCGACATACATAAAATATTTGATCAGTTGCGACAAGTCCGCATGAAGCTGAACCCTAGCAAGTGTTCCTTTGGCATGGAAGAAGGCAAGTTCCTGGGCGTCGTAGTGACGAAAGATGGTTTTCGAGCAAATCCCGAAAAGGTGCAGGCGATATAGCGCATGCCATCGCCAGCCTCAGTCAAGGAGGTGCAAACCCTAATGGGTCGCCTTGTAGCTCTGAATCGCTTCTTATCAAACTACGCATCAAGGTCATTCCCGTTCGTGAGCATGCTCCAAAATTGTTTGATGAAAACAAACTTCAAATGGACACCCGAAGCGGAAACCGCATTTCATGACATGAAACAGTGCCTCATGAACCTGCCAACACTAACAGCCCCGCGCCTCAAGGAGCCGCTAACATTGTATCTGGCAGTCACAGACAAGGCGGTTGGTGCAGTCTTATTGGTAGATCGCAAAGGCGTACAAACACCCGTCTACTACGTCAGCCGGACATTGCTAGACGCAGAAACACGCTACTCAACTATGGAAAAGCTCGTCTTAGCTTTAGTCCACGCTTCACGACGCCTGCGACGATATTTTCAAGGTCACCCAATAAATGTGCTCACAGATTACCGCATAAGCGATGTCCTGAAAAAGCCAGAACTTTCAGGAAGGTTAGCAAAGTGGGCAATTGAGTTGGGAGAACATGAAATCTTTTACAAACCAAGACCAGCCATCAAGGGACAAGTTTTAGCAGACTTCAGAACAGAGGTCCCCGCCGACAAAGTAGCAGAATGTCTGGTAGAGCAAGATCCACCCCCGCCGACGGTCGAGAAAGACAAGTGGTTGCTCTACACTGACGGCGCAAAGAGTGATGACGGCGCGGGAGCAGGATTGCGGCTCATCAGCCCTGACGGCGCTGAATTCACATATGCCATCCGCTTGAACTTTGAAAGCACAAACAATGAAGCGGAATATGAGGCTCTGCTCGCGGGACTCAGAATTGCGGATAAGATGGGCGTCCGCTTCCTCGAGGCGCATGTAGACTCGATGCTTGTCGCCGCACAAGTAAACGGCCAATATGAGGCGCGGGATAGCAAGATGGCTCTGTACTTGGAACAGAACAAAAAGCTCATACAGCGGTTCACACATTGCAAGATCCTCCACATCAATAGGAGCGAAAACAAACCTACCGACGCCTTAAGTAAAATGGCAGCGTCCGTCTTTGAACACATAGCTAAGGATGACAGGGTCGAAGTCCTAAACACACCATCTGTATTCGCACACCAAGTGAACGTTGTTCAAACGGGCACATCGTCATGGATGACCCCGATAATTGCTTATCTGATGAACGGTTCCCTGCCCGTGGATAAGTCCGAGGCACGGAAAATCCAACACAAGGCCATGCATTATCAAGTGTCAGGCGGCACCCTATACAGGCGATCGTACTTGGGACCCTTGTTGAGATGTGTCGACGCAGAAAATGCTATGTTCCTGGTCAAGGAGGTGCACGAAGGGATCTGTGGTTTACACGCAGGGCCGAGAATGGTAGTTGCAAAGTTGATGAACCCGGGATATTATTGGCCTGGCATGCACGTTGATGCCGTAAAAATACTCCGTAAGTGCTACGCATGTCAACGCCATGCCCCAAGCACACTGCGTCCCAAGAACGATTTGGTGCCAGTAACATCCGCATGGCCGTTGCAGAAATGGGCGATAGACATAGTGGGGCCATAACCCACAGCCCCGGGAAATGTTAGATACCTCATCGTGGCAATTGACTATTTCACAAAGTGGGTTGAGGCAAAGCCACTGGTGTCTATCGACGCCCGCGCAGTGAAGCGTTTCATCTGGGAGTTTATCATATGTCGTTTTGGCTTACCAATGAGTATTGTCAGTGACAACGGCTTACAATTCACCTATCAAGGGCTCCAATAATGGTTATCGGGCATGGGTGTCGAACAAACTTTCACCTCTGTGGCTCATCCGCAAGCTAACGGACAAGTTGAGCGGGCAAATCGCAGCATCGTTGATGGAATCAAAGCTCGTTTGAACACCAGGCGGTCGGGATGGGTTGACGAGGTACCAAACGTCTTATGGGCGCACCGAACGCTAACTAAATCTAGCAACGGTGAGACGCCTTTCAGCTTAACATATGGTACCGAAGCTATGATCCCGGCCGAAATCGGCTGCCCATCCGCACGCGTCCTGTTGGCTTCAACAACGGACAACGACGCAGAGCTATGCCTCAACTTGGACCTTCTAGAGGAGCGAAGAGGGTTGGCCGCACTCAAGGAAGCTAAATACAAGCGACAGTTGGAGCGCTACTACAACGCTCAGGTCAAAAAGACACAACTCGAAGTAGGTGACTTTGTGCTTCGTCTCAATGAAGCATCAACAGCAGAAGCACCCGGAAAACTCGCACCAACTTGGGAGGGCCCATACAAAGTCCAAGAAGTGCTCGGGAAAGGCGCATATGCACTAGAACGCCTAGACGGCACCGCAATCCCAAGAACATGGAACGCAGCCCAGCTGCGTATTTGCTACATGTAATCGTGCTAACTGCAACAGTATCATGTAATGACTCAAATTGGCTCCATGCCTTATCAATGATATATGCTTTCTGTTTTCCTCAAATTATATATGTGATGTTAATAATGTCAAGGGTAACACCAATTAATCAAGAGGTACGTTGGCGTTTTTACGCGATGTCGCCACCTTGGTCCGCGAAGATTGCCTTCACAAGCAACTCATCGCGGACTAAGCAGATCAGAGGCACGTTGGCGTCTTCACGCGATGTCGCCACCTTGGTCCGTGAACGAACGCTTCCAAAGGCAAGTAATCGCGGACTAAGCAGCCTAGAGACGCATCAACGTTTTCACGTGATGCCGTCACCTTGGTCCGCGAGCGAACGCTTTCAAAGGCAAGTAATCGCGGACTAAGCAGCTCAGAGACGCACCAACGTTTTCACGTGATGCCGTCACCTTGGTCCGCGAACGAACGCTTTTAAACGCAAGCAACCGCGGACTAAGCAACTTAGAGACGCATCAACGTTTTCACGTGATGCCGTCACCTTGGTCCGCGAACGAACGCTTTTAAACGCAAGTAATCGCGGACTAAGTAGCTCAGAGACGCACCAATGTTTTCACGTGATGCCGTCACCTTGGTCCGCGAACGAACGCTTTTAAACGCAAGCAACCGCGGACTAAGCAACTTTGAGACGCATCAACGTTTTCACGTGATGCCGTCACCTTGATCCGCGAACGAACACTTTTAAACGCAAGTAATCACGGACTAAGCAACTTAGAGACGTATCAACGTTTTCACGTGACGCCGTCACCTTGGTCCGCGAGCAAACGCTTTTAAAAGCAAGTAATCGCGGACCAAGCAGACCAAAAGACAAACTTGGACATTGATTGTGAAAATAACAAACAGAAAATAAGGCCATAACATTAAGTCCATTTCATATTAAACAAGTATCGACAAAACGCTGAGCATCCGTGTACACAAGCTAAAAATGCGCCCCGCAGAGGCATAACTCGGATGCCAATAATTCTAGCTATTACATACATCATCAAAAGAGATTAACAAGGAAAACCAACGCCTAATCTAAGACAATAAGATGGGCCCACGAATCGCCGTTGTATCGAAACCGGACCTTAGGAGTAGGCCGGACCACCACAAGGCAGGCCAGGACAGCTGACAGCCGTTCACTGGAATCTACGGAGGAGGAACAGTCCGCAGCGACAAGCTGCCCACAACGTCAGCTAGGATCTTCATACGCCGCTCCCCACCGGCAGAGCTCTCGGCGGCGGCCGGAATCACAACTCCGGCAGCCACCTGTGAACAGGCGTCGGCCAAAACCTTCATCCTTCTCTCTGGATCAGCCGAGCCAACCACCAACCCCGGCAGAGGGGCAGGATGCACTCCAATCCCAAGGGCTAATAAGCATTCAACCACCAAGGCTTTGTCAGCCTTGTCACCGGAAGCTCTTCCACGTGATCGGAGACGAGTCATGGTAACGAGAAAAAAGAGAGAAGAGAAAGAATAGAATGGATGAATGGGTTAACCCTCATAAGTTACCCCTATTTATACACAATTGAAGGGGGTAATGATGAGTTACCATTAATGCAGAATGTCACTTCAATTGACAAGTAGTGACAAGTGTCACCTGCAGCCGTCTGTCACGCCGTCAGAAGTCATTAATGACTGACGGCTGACGCCTAAGATCCCTAGAACAATCATGACAAGCAAGATGAAGAGTCATACATAAATGAAAGGGCACAAGGCATATAAAGCGTCATCACAAAACATAAATGTTCAACATGCAAATTCAAATAAGTCAAAAGAGTTTAACACTCATTCCTCCCCGAAGTCCACGCGGTCAATAAAGTCATCTTCAGGATCGTCGACAAGCGGTGCGGAAGAAGCACTCGCATCTAGTGTTGCGGTCGAAGGGCCTTCACCACGGAGCGTAGCTGCCACCCGCGCAGCTTCTTCTTGGGCTTCCTTCTCCTTCTCCGCTTGTAACTCTTCTTCCGCCTCCTCAAAGGCAGCACGAAAAAGCTGCACCCCATTAGTCGACTTAGCACATTCGGCGACCACATCCATCACAGGGAAAGTTAACTCATCATAAGCCGCAACCTCCGCATCATATTCCGCCTCCGCGTCTACGTCACGATAAGGGTTATCCTCCAAGGCGCGCCCGCTGATACAGAAGTCGAATCCCTGTTTAAAGCCAAGGACAGCGCCAAACTGCTTCGACTTCTCCAACAAGCGGGCAACGGCCTGAACCATCGCCGGTTCCTCCCATACGCGAGAAAAAACCTACAAGACAGAGAATTAACAAGTGCCAAAAATCGCAACTACGCGGCAAAGTAATGAAAGGGAAGCTAGAAACTTATACCCCTTGGATCCCAGTAGTCATCAACAAGTTCACATCATTCAACGCCTCTTCTTGACTATCTTGGGCAGCATGCAACATGTCTTGGGCACTGTCGCGGGAGGCAGTAAGATCTTGGACGTCAGTGCTAAGAGTCTTCTTCTCGTCACGGAGGGCATCAATCTCACGCTTCATCAGCACAATATCATTTTCTAACCCCGATACGCGGGAAGATTGAACCAACACCTCATCTTCTTTTTTAGCGAAATCCGCACGCGGACTGGCGGTATCAGACTTTTCCTTCTACAACTCAAGCTCCTTGGCTTCTAAGGCAGCTTTAGGCGGTCAACTTCACTCTCCAGGCCCCGCGCACGGTCTCGCTCTTTGGCGATAACTTGATTTGTAGCTTCACAAGAGTTTTTCCATTCCTGGAACGATTTGGCATGACGCTCCTCAGCGGACTTAGCCTGCGTCAAAGCATCAGATAAAGCTTTAGACTGTGCTACGCAATCTTTGTTATGCTTTTCAAGTACATTCTTGAAGGCCGCTTTGCGCGCCGCCAATTCTTGCTCGGCCTGAATCAATTCCTGTTACCCGCGTCGCACCTCACTCAACGTAGCCGCAGCCATCGCCAACCCAGCGGCACCGTCTTGAAGAAGCGCCAGACGGTCCCGCTTAGCAGCATACGCTCGCTCGGCAGGAGGAATGGAACCTGATAACCATTCCTCACAGGTATCTATCTGGAAAAAGCGGCCATCCTCGCGCACAGACCAGTCAGGTCTGTAAATTGGCCCGGTAGCAACATCCAGCCTAACACCACTGGAAGCTACCCCTGTAGTATCAGCCTTTTTGGGATTACCACCGCCAACGGGCATGTTTTCTTTCACGGACCCACCGCCATCGCTGCCACCCGCCGATCTGCCACCGGATGATAAGTCAACATATCCCGCAGTCTCAAAGGCACCACTTGAAAAACCAGGGTCATGCGGCTGCTCCATGCCACTTGGGGACTTAGCTTGCAATCCCACGCCCACATTCTCACCAACTTGAACACCGTTCCCTTTCTCCTTCTCTCGTCGTCTTGTTTCCGCCAATAGCTTAGCTTGCTGTAACTCAGCCTCACGAGCCTCCTCGACCCGCTTCTCTTCGGCACTCCGAACATCTCTTTGCGGCGAAGGCTGCTGGCGCACCTCGGCCTCGAGCGGTCGTTCGCCATCCCCACCCTGTGTCGGGGCAACAGGCGGGATAGGCCCAGTAGATTGTGCGTCAGCTACTTCGGATAACTTCGGCCCGCCAGGGAAAAGTAGGGATGCACCTACAAGAACACAAAAACATGAGGAAAGGAGCACAAGAGAACAGGGACAGAGTGCTAAACGAGGCTATACCCGGATGGACCTCCTTCACAATCTTGGAGGCCAAACGAGGCCGCTTATGAGACACAGCCAACTTAACCTTCAAGTTGGACGCTGAAGAATCCCCTTCGGGCGCCTTCCGCTTGCCAGCATCCATCATGCTCACCACATCCCGCAGCCTCTTACCAACACCGTGACCACCGCTTCCCAACCCCCTGTTGGGACGACTAGATGCAGGTGGCGTGGTAAACACTTCCACATAATCCCCTTTATCTTTGGCCCCGCCAGATGCGGGCGGCTATCGAGAGGAACTGCCGCCACGACTGATACCTGCACGAGCCCGACCGCGGTGAGATAACGAGTAAGAATCATCCTCAGACTCGTCATCAAATATAAACATAAGATTAACCCCTCCAGCAAAAACTGCATTTCGAGAGCGGGGATTAATGGGGACATCACCTGGAATCAGGGTGTGTCCGGGAAAATCCTTAACGTTGACGGCCATAAAGTTCTTGAGCGTCTGCTCCACTAAAGGTTCCTCATCCGCTCGGAGCGGCTCCCACCTGAACTCACCATCTACTCCAACCACAATTGAGCAAAAACAGCTTGTTTCTGCAAAAACAACATCAGAGTCAAACGAATGGTTGAAAATAAGTTAATGCGACAGAGCGAGCAACGTAAGCCGGACGTACCTTTACCATCCACATAAAAATGCGGGTTCTGGTCAGCTCTCACGCCCACACGGCTGACACCCGCCATCAGCAACGCCTCCGGTCTTACGTTCGCCATCTCAATGGAAGTCACCTGCTGTGTATTCCTCTATACCAATCGAAATCGGCATAGTTGACAACCGGGAAATCCTTCAATTTTGACTTGGCGGAGACAGCCAGCCACTGCAAAGACACCGGCATAACCCCCTGCCGGATGAAGAAGAATTTTGTTTTCCAGTCGTGCATACTACGAGGCAGTTCGTTTCCAACAGGCCTAATCCTACTCCGCTGCGTAAAGGAAAACCACTGCGGACCACCACGGGTGAGCCGGTAGAAGGCATTGAACATCTCAAAGGTCGGTTCGACACCCTGAGAACGACACACAAATTCAAAATGCACCATTCGGGTCATGCCCAAGGGAGTCACCTGAGACAAATACACTCCATACCGGAGGAGCAGGTCACAGACGAACCGCGTCGCCGGCAGCCGAAAGCCGGCCAATTGAAAGTGTGCGGCATAACGCCATCATACTGGGGCCCGCATGGAGGACAGTTTCTCCATCAACCGGCAACGTTGGTTCCCAACTCGCCGGAATCTCATATAATTCTAAAAATTGCTCGAACGCATCCCTTTTCCACTTGATCGGAGCGTCAGCCATACAAACGGCTTCTTTTTTGCCCTAGCGTCAGCATCGGCCATGTTCGATTAAGAGGAAAACGCGAATAAACTTCTGGAATAACAACCGGCAGACGGTTATCACGAAAGAAAAAAGTGAAAAATTTTAAGTGAACAGAGAGTGAGAAAATGCACAAATGATAGAATGAAGGGCTATTTATACTGCCCACATTAATTACAGTGGGCCACACTGACACACCTAGGCCCATCATCTACGTGACACGTGGCCCACTACAACAAAAAATCCTGCCACGCGCAGCGCGTCACCCACGCGCACCTGACACAAGTACTCCAAAAGCCGTTCCCCCATAACTGACTTGACGGCAAAACAGACGCGGCAGGCAAAGAGTCAGTCACTTCAACTGTCAGATCAAAATGCAATGATGACGACCCTTCGAATTTCCCTCCAAGAACAAGCTCGTCTATAATCTCAAACATAATAGGCACAGCGGGATGATGACCTGTAACATCCGGAAAAAATCGATATGTTTCCGTACGTAATTAGTATATGTAATTAACGGTTTAAGTGCATGTTTAAATTAATTGGATTAATTTAACTAGTGCCGTATAGAATAGCAAATTCCCCATAAGATGCACAGGAATGCACACATTTAATGATGAAGCATGATAGGATCATGTGCAAATAAACTTATACGGTATGGACGTTGGTGATTACCCGGTAAAAATTAAATAAACGAAAAGGATCCCGGACACCCAGGATATAAAATAAAGGGTATTTTCACAAAATATAATGTGTTTTGGAACTCCAAAACCATAAGTGAAAGTTTCACATACAAATCTCCCGGTAACGAATAAAGTGCGCGTACCGCACCCGGTACGCATATAACTTATAATCTCACCCAACGAAAGCCTAATTAACCAACCAACACTTAAACTAGGATATGTTTAAGGGTTATTAGAGGCTATTATAATGTCCAAATAACGCGTGATTAAAATCCGATTAAAACCCGACAAACCCCGAAAACTAAATATTTAAACATAACAAATAATACAAGATATTTTGTGGCAATGTGGGCCCCAATTGGCTTCTAAAAATCAGCCAAGATCTTCCCCACATGACCAAATTTCTTTTGCTAGATATGGGATCCAAGTGTGAGGATATTTGGAAGATTATGTAAGATATGATGAAGATATGGAAGATTTGATAAGATTATATATAAGATATTGTGAGTACTTATAAGATCACATGAAATCTTCCTTTCCTTGTGAAAACTCACGGCCAAACACCCTCATTATAACCATTCCAAGATTCATCTAGTACATCTACAATCTTGCAAATCCAAGCAAGATCACACTAGAGATTATATGTCCTAGAAGAAATTATAAAACCTCCTTTTTCCTTCTACAAACTCACGGCACAAACACCCCCTTAAAACAATCCTCACAAGGTTACACAAGATCACCTAAGTACTACACTAGATTGCAAGGGATATTGGTGATCTAGGAAGATCATATAAATCCTTCCTTCTCTTCTTTATATCCACGGCATATACACACATGTATAATATCACCAAAGATCACTCTAGTACAATATACAATCCTCACTAGATACATATAATCCATGATAGATTGCAACCAATCTTTGAAGATATTGGAGGGATTATATTAGAAAGCAATGTGAGTATACTTGAACAACCAAGCAAAAAAAAACTTCTTTTTCTTTTCTTTTCCCTTGGGCCGTAGGTTTACACACACCCACACACTCACTTCTTTCAAGTTTCAACACCTCCAAATCACTCCTAAACATCCATCTTTCAAAACCCCATTGTGTGTTTCAAGCTTGGAGCTTAACCACTAAGGAAGAACACACTAAACCCCATCATAATCAAGCATTGAAAGCTTCCCTAGCCTTGTGCTAGTTGTAAGTATTCTTGATCATGTTTTGCCTTTAAAAAGTTTATGTTTATTAGCTTAGAGCAAGTTGTACAAGGGGTGAACTTGAATAAGCTTTTCATAAGAAAACATATGATTTTAAAGACTAAAATGGTGTTTAGTTAGTGTGAATAAATTGAAAGTTTAGTGATGGATGTTAAGTATTCTTGTAGTTTTTATTAAAATAATGAATACTTGAAGAAAAATAGTGATTTGGGTAACACTTGTTAATGAAACTTGGATGAACTTGAAAAGTGATTTTAATCGTCTTAACTTAAGGATATAAGACTTGTTAAAGTGGTAAATACTAGTGAACATACACATGTATTTTGTATAAAGGTGTATTTTTATAAAATGGAGTTTTAAAAAAATATGGACTTTTTCTAACATATGGATATATATATATATATATATAAAAACAAAGGTTTTTATAAAAATGTTAGACAAACTAAAACTTGGGAGAACTTATATAAAAATGAACACTTTTATATAAATGGGAATATAAAAGTGTTGGAACATTTTTGTATATAAGTTGTCAAGTTTTGTGTTAAAAATACAAAAGTGTTTATAAAAAACTTCCAAGTAATATGTGTTGGGAATTAGAAAGTTGAATAATACTTCTAGAAAACACATATTGGAGGACTTGGAAAAAGATTAACTATATAATTACATATAAGTTAAGAAATCGGACTTGGACGTGTTAACGAACTAAGACGTAAAAGCGGACAAACGAGAAAAATATCATTACGTCAAGATGAGTAAAAATATATTTTAAGGAGTTAAAATATATATAACTTGGGTAAAAAATTTACATAACACTTTCCTAAGTGTTGGAAAAATATTCGTGGGAGAAAATATAACTCAAATAATCTAACGATTAAAAACGTTAAACGAACGTATGGACTTAACGAGGAAAATACATATATATATATATATATATATATATATATATATGTTCGGCTCGACGAAATTCTAGTATATTTACTTAATGGGAAAGTAAATATACGGGAAGGAAAACCGAGACGAGTAAATAATATATATATATGTACACCGAACCGACGAGATCCTAGTATATTTACTTAATGGGAAAGTAAATATACGGTGTGGTGAGTCGAGTCGGGCGTTAAAAATATATTATCGAACGACAAGACCTTAGTATATTTATTTGAATGGGAAAATAAATATACGGTAACGTGAGTCGTGTCGAACGGTAAAGATATTATATCGAGCGACGAGATCTTAAGTATAATTATTTAATGGGAAAATAATTATACGTTAAGTGAAGTTGAGTCGAGAATAATATTATACAAGTTAATTAATATTCATGAAAGTACAAATGTAACTTGTAACAATGGTAATCCATCACCAACGGACCTAGGACATATGTTTAATTAAATGGGGAATTATATGTAAATGGTGGTATTGGGAGTTGGGTGTACAACTTGCCGGAGAAGCACACGCTATAGACTTAGTGACTTACACGCACTAGGACGTTCGTATGTGCTTGATCACAGACTTGCTATTCTCTGCTATTTGATTATACGTTGTACATCAAGTGAGTTTCACGGCCCCATTTTACTGTTTTAATTGGGGGAAAGATATGTTTGTCAAATGTTGTCACATGTTGAAATGGTTTTCAAGGGTTAAAATGTGATAGTGGCATGATGAGTACTTGAGTAGTGATCGCCACTCGGGGTTGAGTCCTCTCTTCTGTAACCATTAATTCAGGGAAATGAAACCGAAGGAATATTTGGATAGTACTATTGGTGCCTGACAAGGCCCACCCCTAATCGATAGCGTCGATTATGCATCGGCGTATGCCAGGGGTGCACGTATTCTGAAATTAAGTCGTTGGGTTCCGAGAAACGACTTGGAGCGGGGCATTATTTTTAGTCTTGGTTTGGTTATGGGGCTCAAGGGATTTCTCATCATCATAGTTTGTAGGAGCTAGCTACTCCTTACAAAGGCCACAAGTTGTGCAGGTTTCGCACATGTTGTAAAAACGAAATATCGATCGACAAGATCCTAGTATAATTATTTAATGGGAAAATAATTATACGGTAAAGTGAGTCGAGTCGATGGTTGTGAAAATGCTGTTGTTATGAAACTAAAACCTGTGAACTCACCAATATTTTATATATTGACGTCTTTTTAAACATATCTTTCAGGTAACTAAGTGCTGAATAGATATGGGGCTAGTGCGGTGGAATTCGAGATGTCGGATACCGGTCGGGGTTTCATTCAATGTTACCATCGGGTTGGAACATAAACGGAAATACCCCCACATTGAAACTTAATGTTCATCGTTTTATGTAATGCTTTGTGCAATATTGTAACGAGATACTCATTTTCGACATCCTAATAAATTAATCTTTCCTAATTAAATATAGTTTGTGTTAATCTTGACTTTGATATGCTTTCGAGCATTGCGCCACGTGTTTCCGCCATTGGCGTGGTGTGACACGACCCGCTTGACGGAACACGTAAAATCCCGCCAAAACATAAAACCCGCCATAAACACCCCAACTTTTCTCTCTCAATCAGTCCATCACCGCTCACGCTTCTGCTACACACAACCAAGAGCGCCACTGGACTAGGGGGACTTGAAGGGGTAGGGACCCAAATTTACTTGGGCCTCTACCCAAAGCCAAAGCCCAAACACGGGAACAAGGCCACAAAGCCCAAATGATTACAACGTCAACCATGGGCAAGGCAAGCCCATCACCTGCGGGTGCGGTGACGTGCTTGTCGTGGTACACGTTAAATTTCCCAATTACAACTAATGTATAGTAGTAAGAAGGTATCGAACACAAGGAGTTTGTGGAAAATGTGTAAATTCTAGCTTTGTTAATTAACTAAAATTAAACTACTCAACAAAAAGTAAATGATTATGATTTTTGATTGTTTTGGTTTCAACTAAATTAACGACTAATTTTCAATTAAAACTTAGAAGCGTTTCTTCAAATTATGGAATAATGATCATTCAAGGATCCGGTTTTTCTAAACACATGTGTGAATTTCCACTAGAAAGAGTTACATAGACATAACTCATGTAAAAGCAATTGTTGCGGTAAAAGGGAACAAAGTACTCGGATTATATTAACGCGAGGTTGTTTCCCGATGACCAATTAATCAATAACCAACCCCAATCCTTCCCGTGATATCTCGGTTGTTAGCAACACCAAGAACGAACGATAAAGACTAAGAATTAGCAAATTAACCAACATACTACAAACAATTGTTCATACACCATAATCATCAAGCAAAGTACCAAATTATTACTCTAGAAATATAGGAAAAACACACACAAAAGTTGTAGAAAAACCTTCACCACGAATGATCACCAATTGTTTAGCCTAACATAGCTTGGTGGATCATTATCATCTTCAAGCAATTGTTCATGAGGATTACAAACATCAAAACAATGATTAGATAATGTTTCCAATGATAAGTTGCAGCCAAAATTCGCCCAAAAGTTGATAGAAACCGTTTAGAATGAAAGAGATGCCATAAGTCTCCATCAAAGTGCCCTTAAATGGATGAGTTACACAATTAATGCAGGGCCACCATAACCCTACGGCATGGCCGTAGGGGTACGGCCAAGATTGGAATGTCTACGGCTGTTCAAGCCTGCCCTACGGTGGAAAACATGTCTTGAGGCCACCGTAGGCCTACGCCCAAGCCGTAGGGGTACGGTGGGTCTGGGCCTAAATTCCAATTTTCTTTGTTTTGTTCCATCTTGTTCCAATGCCTTCCGGTTCGTTCCAAAAGCCCGTTTTCCGCCATTTTAGCTCCCTTATCATACCTGCATCAATAACAACCGTAGTTATCCAACTCCAAGCAATATCATGATTAATTGTGATTAATATATGCGTTTTAACACTATAACGGGTCGTTCCTTGAACCACCCGTCACATCCCCACACTTAACCATTGCTTGTCCCAAGCAATCTACCAAAACTCTATTTCTAACAAAAACAATCATTTTAAAGTCAAGTTAAATGTGCACTCCTCGTACTAACCCATTCTCAACACCCCAATCAACACACCCCTCACAATATCTCTCCTGTCGGTATCAAATAAGCTCTAGCAAAGATACGCTAGACACACAAAGGCAAACGGGTAGTTGTACAACCATAAGCTTGTACCTAAATCAATAATCCTCCTAACATGAACATGAATATAAATCAAAGGGACTTGACGGTTGTAACTTGGCTAGGTGTGAAGGTAGGGAATAGGATATATATATAAATAGCGCAAACTTTACCCGATCTTTTATTTCAACACAAACTCACGCGAACAAGAAACACTACTAGATACAAACACAAACATAACTTAACTTGCTCTTCTTTTTCTCCTTTTTTTTCACTTTTTTTTTTTTCATTTCTATTTTTTTTCTTTTCATCATTTTTCTTAATTTCTTCCTCCCCTTTTCTTCTTGTTTTTTTTTCTTTACATCAAAAAACACTAATACATACACATACGAACACATTCAATTAACACTTCAACTTGTAATACTAAAATAACACACTAACACTCTATTCAAACACACAAGACCGGGTCAAGTTGGATATTGATTTAGGGAACTAGCTAAAGGGTTAACAATCGATAGGCTTTTAGGCTCAAAGATGGGCAACTAAATGTCCAAACCCCCGCCCCTCTCGCTACCTTGCTCATATTTGTAATGTATGAGGTCCAACCCCCCAAAACCCACACTCGCACTCACATGATGAGGCTACCTAATGCCCTTATCATTTTTACACTCATGTTCAATCAAGGATTCAAGCTGTATTCAGGCACAAGTTCTAGTGCACCCCCACCCGTTGCCACTCTCACAAAAGAAGAATTTATTTATTTACATGTGTGGCTTCAACTCTCACCAAGAAAAAGAAACGGGTATTAAAGGTTGCCGATGTGTCTAATGGGGGTTAAATCAAGGTGTTCCGATTTTTACAACATTGCACTTGACCTCAAAATTTTTTTTTTAAAATCTCCAAAAATTTCCTCCCATCCCCACACTTGGGATGCATTGTCCCAATGCATGGCTTTGGAAAGAAACGCTCGTACACTCAAACCACAAATTTCTTTTTGTATTTTTTCATTTTGTAATATTTTTTTTTTTTTTTAAAACACAAACACACATCCAACTTCCACAACCCAAACTCATCAACAATTCACATGATTCAATACACCACCCGACCACCCAAAACCCAAAGATAAAAACACAAGCATAAACAAACATAATATAAAACTATGTACAAGAAGCACGACCTGATCAATAGTAGCGCGCCTGCGGCGGCCCAAACACCGAGGTGAACAAATCATTCCATTCACCAAAGCCGAATGCTCCATCACTGCTTCCTCCTTGATCTGTGGGTTGCTGCTGCTGAGGGTTGACCCATTGGGAATGGTGGACTGGTGGAGTCGGATAGGAGATGCTTCCATCATATGGCGGTAGGGACCCATAATCCACCGGTGGTGGATTCGCGACTACGGGCCTCCCCGCGTGCCAATCATCATTCATTCTCCTGTTTTGATCATCAATGTACCTGTGATTAATCTCCACTTGCTGAGCGTAAGCATGTCCACGGTTCCATAATTCTTGGCGATCAAAACCTTGTTGCATTCTCCGCTCCATGCTAGCTCCCATCATCGTTTGATGATCAAATAATGTTCGCTCCGACCCCGACCAAGTATCAAACACCGAAGCTGGGGGGCGTTGACTTTCAATCACCTCATTCATCGATCCCCCAAAGGCCCAACCATCCACAAATGCCCTCTCGGTAAAATCATAAAATCCTCCACCATGATATCCGCTCGAACTCCCTTGGCCAATATCCAAATGTCCACCCGCCGGGTTATCTTCATATTCTTCATCATCACTTGGTGGCGCTTCAGCTCCACTTTCGGGGTCATCCTCCTCACCGTGCAAAAGTGCCCGTGCATCTTTCTTCAACATCCTCCACTTTTGACCTCCACTTTTCAATTTATGGTACCTCTCAGATTCAGAATACACCCAACCAGAACCCAATATTGCCAGATCAATAGGTTTAAATTTTTCCTCTTTCTTCCTTCATCTTCAGCAGTGATTGCACCTTGTTGCTTCAACAATCCAGTAATTATTCAACAGTAAGGAATGATTGTTCTCTCCGGTGAATTTCTACATATCCACACATGATTCAAGACCAAGTACCGAAAAGAGAATTTTGGACCACCGTGCATCAACGCATATAAAATAGGAACCTCAGAAAAACGCACTTGTTCCTTATCAGCACGTCTCGGTAATATATTCAAGATGGTAAAATTCAGCAACAGTTTAGGCTCTATCTTCAAATTTCTTCGATATAACGTACCATGATAAGTACCCGGCAAAAATAGATCACTCAACATGTCCATCCAACGAGGATGCTTGTCCGGATTAAGCAACAATTCGTCAATGCTCGGATTCTTATATTCCTTCGCCGGTAAACTGTCAAACTTTGCAAGCCTTCGTAATGTCTCGTAAGACATTTCCACCTCTATTCCATTTACCTCACCAATCAGCTTCATCTTTGAAGGTGAATCAAATCTCGGACATCGTAGTGTCGCCATCCATTCTTCTACCTCGTCCAAAAATACCATTCTTTCTTCTTGATCATAACAATAAAGCGCAGCTTCCCATCCTAGCGCTTTAAACCTGTCAAAAACCCCAAATGGCTTGAAATCTTTTCGGCTCACCTCCCTTTCATAGATAAAAGCCCCAGCTCGATCTTTCAAATTTTTGAGTTGATTATGAAATAACGTAGCTTGCCATATTCTTGGTTTTGCATTCAATGACCCAGTCTTCCATTCCGGCTTCTCAGCCGGGTCTAGCCTTGGAACCTCCGGTGCTTGAGGTGCTTGCTCCATCTCCACATCAGATTCATTGTTCTGAGGAACATACTTTCTTCTTTTATACTGCTGCGTCGGCTGCTTTCCCTTAGCCTTTGCAGCAGACGAACTTGACCCCGCAGCTTCTCCCGTACGTGCCATTTTTTATACAATGTACAACAATAAACAACACAAAAACAAACAAAACAAAACCATTAGCCACATGACAAAACCTCCCCACACTTGCTTGTTACTATGGTAGTAGATGTTTTTAAACATACAAGTCCTCTTTGGTTTGACAAAATTTGGGCATGACGCCTCTATAATCATAACATTACCAAAAACTCATATTTTCCATCTCAACACACATCTACTACCACAACATTATCAAACAACCTATTTACATACTATAACATTAACAAGCAAGTGGGGTATCAACTAAGCAAAACAAAAACCTAAAAAATCTTACAATGTAACATTAAAAACTAAGAAATAAGAAGCATACCTTAGATTATAAGATGTTAGAACACAAGAAAACAAGAAACAAGAAAAAACCCCCAAATTTTTGGTTTTTAGGGTTTTGATTCGGACCCCAAAACGTGTTTATCTTCCAAGTTACTCCCCAAAATCAGAAACTAGATGAAAAATTAGCCAAGATAGACCCAAGAATCGTTGATTTTGATGAAGGATTGAATGTTTTATGAATGATTGAAAAGTGAAAAGGGTTGGTGTTCTTGGGTGTTCTTGGGATGAAGAAGAGGAATAAGAATAAGTTAGGTAGAAGAAAAAGGGTTAAAACCCGGTTTTATGTATGTTGGTGAAAGAAATTTTTTTTTTTTTTATATACGCTGCTGTTCTGCCCAGACCCCACCGTAGGGGTACGGTAGGGGCGTATGGGTACGGTGGCCTCATGCCACTTTTCTTCACCGTAGGCCAGAGGCTAGTGGCCGTTTGGTTTTGATGTTGGACCGTTCCCCTACGGCCCAGCCGTAGGGTTACGGTAGACCTGGGCTAAATTTTTTTTTTTTTTTTAAATCATAAAAATTACCCTACCCCCTCGAAAAAAACCTATGTTGTCCTCAACATAGTGCTAGAACCGTGTCGCGACCGAAATGTCCCCACACTTGTTTCAAACACAGGCTTCGATCAAAAACAAAAGTATGCAATAAAATAAAATAAAATAAAGTAAAAATCTACTATTTACACTACCAAACCTGGGCCTCTTGATCACGTCTCCTCAACCGGGCTTAGAATGTAGCCCGATTTATCCATCTCCAAGTAGTTGATATCGTTGCCCTCCAAATACGGTTTCAAGCGGTGTCCGTTTACCGTTTGTTGCTTACCAGTATTCTCATCCAAGATTTCAACATCACCATACTCACCAACCCGGCAAACTATATAAGGACCCATCCATTTGCTTTTCAACTTCCCCGCGAACATCTTGAGTCTTGAGTTGTACAACCAAACCTTTTGACCCACTTCAAAGGTTTTCTTTCTCAACTTGGCATCATGCACTTTCTTGAGTTTGTCTTTATAAGCCGATGCACATTCATATGCCTCATCTCTAATTTCCTCAATCTCACTCAGTTGTAATTTCCTCGTTTTGCCCGCCTCATCATAATCCGCATTCACCGTCGTTACTGCCCAATGCGCTCAATGCGTTAACTCCATTGGCAAATGACAACCCTTTCCATATACCATCCGATAAGGCGTTGTACCAATGGGAGTTTTGTAGGCCGTTCGGTATGGCCACAAAGCATCATCCAATTTCCCCGACCAATCCTTTCTATCAACTCTTACCGTCTTCATTAGAATCTCCTTTATTTGACGGTTGGACACTTCAACTTGTCCACTTGTTTGTGGATGGTACGGTGTAGCAATCCGGTGGTTCACACCATATCTCTTCAATAGCTTCCCAAAATTAAAATTTTTGAAATGTGAACCACCATCGCTTATAATCACTCTAGGCACACCAAACCGGGCAAAAATATTGGATTGAACAAATTTACAAACAACCGAGTGGTCATTTGTCCTTGTAGCAACTGCTTCAATCCACTTTGAGACATAATCCACCGCCACTAAAATATACAAAAACCCGTTTGAATTAGGAAACGGCCCCATAAAGTCGATGCCCCAAACATCAAATATTTCCACAACCAAAATCGGTTGCATTGGCATCTCATCCCTTTTTGATATGCTCCCTAACCTTTGACAATTTAAGCAATTTCGGGCAAACTGGCAAGCATCCTTAAAAATTGAAGGCCAATAAAACCCACATGAAAGCACCCGGTAGCCAGTTTTATGCCCACTAAAATGCCCACCACACGCGGAAGAATGAGCATGTGTCAAAATTTCTTTAACTTCCGCCTCGGGGACACATCTTCGAATCACTTGGTCGGGTCCAATCTTGAAAAGATCCGGTTCATCCCAAATATATTGTTTCACATGGACCATGAATTGTTGTCGTCGTTTCTTGGTCCAATGATCCGAAATAGCACCTGTGGCCAAATAATTAACATAATGAGCATACCACGGTGCGGCTTGGGTTGATACAACTAAAAGTTGCTCATCCGGAAATCTTTCATTTATTTCAGTCATATCGTCACTCCCTTCCATCGGAATTCGAGACAAGTGATCCGCTACAACATTTTCGCTTCCTTTTTTATCCCGAATCTCCAAATCAAACTCTTGGAGCAACAAAACCCATCTAATCAATCTTGGTTTGGCGTCTTTCTTCTCCATCAAATATCGAACTGCACTATGGTCCGAATATACCACCACCTTGCTCCCCCAAATATACGAACGAAACTTGTCCAAAGCATACACCACCGCTAATAGTTCTTTTTCGGTTGTGGTGTAATTCAGTTGCGCTTCGGACAAAGTTTTGCTCGCATAGTAAATTACCACCGGCTTCTTGTCAACTCGTTGGCCCAAAACTACTCCAATTGTAGTGTCACTTGCATCACACATTATTTCGAATGGCTTCGACCAATCCGGTGGTTGCAAAATAGGAGCCTTGACCAAGTGTTCCTTCAAAACAGTGAAAGCTTGCAAACATTCATTAGTAAAATCAAATGGAACATCTTTCAAAAGCAATTTACATAAAGGTTTGGTAATGACACTAAAACCTTTAATAAACCGTCTATAAAAGCCCGCGTGTCCCAAAAATGACCTTACCCCTTTCACATTCTTTGGTGGTGGCAATGATGAAATAACCCGGATTTTTGCCTTATCCACCTCTATACCTCTCTCCGAAATCACATGACCCAACACAATTCCCTCTTGCACCATGAAATGGCTTTTCTCCCAACTAAGCACTAAATTTTTCTCAACACATCTTTTTAAAACTTTTTGTAACTCGTTGAGACAAGATTCAAAACTAGTGCCAAATATTGAGAAATCATCCATAAACACTTCAAGCGACTCTCCAACCATGTCCGAGAAAATACTCATCATACATCGTTGAAAAGTTGCCGGAGCGTTACACAATCCAAATGGCATCCGCCTAAAGGCAAAAGTACCATAGGGACAAGTGAAGGTGGTCTTGTGTTGGTCATCCGGGTGAATTGCAATTTGGTTATACCCCGAATACCCATCTAAAAAGCAGTAGTATTTTTGACCCGAAAGTTTTTCAATAATTTGGTCAATAAATGGGAGTGGGAAATGGTCCTTGGAAGTGGCGGCATTCAACTTTCGGTAATCAATGCACACCCGCCACCCGGTGACGGGTCGAGTAGCAATTTGGTCACCACTGTCGTCTTTAATTACTTGAATGCCGGACTTCTTAGGGACCACTTGAGTAGGACTTACCCAAGCACTATCCGAAATGGGATAAATAATTCCCGCATCCAACCACTTAATTACCTCTTTCTTTACCACTTCCCTAAGGTTCGGGTTCAACCTTCTTTGCGCTTCTCTCGTGGGCTTTGCATCCTCGGTGGTAATGATCTTGTGCATAACAATGGATGGACTAATTCCTTTAAGATCGGCAATCGTCCACCCAATAGCTTCCTTATTCTCCTTCAACACTTCCAACAACGCTTGCTCTTGAGCCATCTCCAAATTAGAGGCAATAATGACCGGTAATGTGTCATTATCCCCTAGAAAAGCATACTTCAAATGGCTTGGCAAGTCCTTCAGCTCCAACTTCGGTGGCACTTCTAATGAAGGTTTGGTGCCCGAATCAATCTCCACTGGCAAACTATCAAACTGGTGAGACCATGGTGGTCGACCCTCCTTCAAGGCTAGCACATCTTGCTTTTCTTCCTCAATCTCCAAATCCAAAGCATGTACCTGTTCAGAAAAATTACAAGCACACAGTTCCATTCCATCTTGCTCATACTCGCTTGGATTGCATCCCTCAATAACATCTGCCATAAAACATTCTTCAACACCGGAATCATTAGTATTGTTAGTAAAAACATTTAAACGCATTTTCCGGTTTCCAAATGTCATGTCGACCGTGCCAAATCTACAGTCAATTACCGCATGTGCGGTGTTCAAAAACGGTCGACCCAATATGACATTTTGTTGTTGTTTTGACTCGGCGGATGAGTAATCCAATACCAAAAAATCAACCGGATAATAAAATTCATCAATTTTTACAATGACATTTTGAACCATCCCCCGGGGTAACTTATGAGACAAATCGGCTAAAACAACCGTTGTCTCCACCCTAGCTAATGGACCAAAGTCATATTGATCATACAACCCACCCGGTAAAATACTCACCCCGGCTCCAAGATCTAGCAACGCCTTTGCCATTTGAAAATTTCCAACTTGAATGTTTATTAATGGCGTACCCGGATCTTGGAGCTTAGGAGGAAGCTCCCCGTTCAAAACTGCACTCACTTGACCCGTGACATTTACCCGCTTAGGCATCTTTTTCTTTTGTTGCCTCTTTTGTGTACATAGTTCTTTCAAAAATTTTGCATATGCGGGTACTTGTTTTATTGCATCAAGTAAAGGAAGATTTATTTTTACTTGTTTAAACATGTCCCACATCTCTTCTTTTTGGGGACCTCTTGATGCAATAAAGTTTTTCTTGCCCGGGTCAAGTAGAGCCGATGGAAATGGGACTTGATTCGGCTCATTTTCAATTTTCTCACTCTCACTCACTTCCGGTTTTTTAACATTTATTTCTTTTTGTAAAACCGGTGTACTTTCATCATTGTCACTTTCTTCACCCATGACATCTTCAACCACCCCCTCGACAAAACTTGGTGACAAGTCCGCTTTAAACTCTTTCCCACTTCTTAAAACACTTACATGATTAACATTAACATTGTTACCTCGTGAAGAGCCATGTGACGGGTTTACCTGCGTATCGCTAGGAAGTTTACCTTTACCTTTCTTCAACTCCGCCACATCTGTTGCCAATTGACCCATTTGAGTTGTTAATGCTTGAATGCTTTTATCACGAACTTCATCCTTTTGTATTCGTGCTTCATCAAGTTGATTTCGTCTTTGCATGTCTTGTTGCATGGCCTTAAGCATCTCCATGACCTCATTTCCACTTGACGAATCATGACCCGAATTTCGTTGTCCAGTTTGAGCTTGCCCTTGATAGCCACTATTGTATCCGCCTCTATAATTCCCTTGGTTTTATTGTTGACGAGGCACGAAGTTACCTTGAGCAGCTTGAAAATTCGGGTTAGCTTGATTAGAAGCATTCCCATATCTAAAGTTGGGATGATTTCGTAACCCGGGGTGGTAAGTATTGGAGTTCATGTCATAATTTCTCCCACCCCCTTGAATAGCATTCACTTCTTCACTCGGTGTTTCTTGCACACCCACTCCACAAACTTCTGCCGTGTGACCTATCTCTTGACAAGTGCTGCAAACATTATATAATTGATTAGTATTTTGCACATTACCACCTTCAACCGCATGTACCTGTGGTCTTTGAATCACATGTCTCGCCCTTCTTGAAGATTGGGCCTTCCTTTTTGAAGTCACCGCCATTTGCTCTAAATATGCCCAATCATCTTGTTCAAAGTTTGTACCAAAAGTACCATTTGTGATGGACATAAGATCCCGTGCATCCTCCGATGTCAAACCTTCATGAAAAGCATTTAACAATTCCCATAGTTGGATACCATGGTGAGGGCAATTTCGTAGCATCATGTTAAACCTCTCAAATGCTTCATGAAACATCTCTCCCGACTGTTGTTGGAAACTCCTCAAGCCTCGTCTCGCATCATTAGTCTTTTGCGAACTATAAAACTCATCTAGAAAGATTTGTTGCATGTCGGCCCATGTGTAAATTGATGCGGATGGTAGAGTGTGAAACCATCTCTTTGCTTTATCTTCCAATGAGAATTGAAAAAGTACCAACTTGACATCATCCGGAGTAAATCCTTGGCCCCCAATAGTGTTGCAAATTGAATCATAAGTTTCCAAATGGAAATAAGGCTCTTCCGTTGCTAGCCCCTTGAATTTTGGTAAACTTTGAAGTGCGGTTGTTGTAACTTCAAAAGTTCTTCCATTTGCATTTTGTGGAATCACTATGGGTGATGGATTATTAGTGATGATAGGCCGAAAATGTGCCTCAATTCCCCGTACAACATCACGGTGGAGTCTTCTAGGTGCTCCCAATGGCGCTCTTGGTTGACCCATTTGCCCTTGCATTGCACCTTGTGGTGCAAATTGTTGTGGATGTTGATTCGGATGCATAGGTTGTTGTTGGTGATTTGGCCTTTGATGTTGAGCTTGCATATTTGGAGGCCGCATTTGATTTAGTGGCGTGGGATGCTGAAACTGCAATCCTTGTGGTCTAACATGTTGCACACCAACCGGTAGTCTTGACGGGTCTTGATATTGTAAAAGTGGTTGACTTGCTTGACCCGTTTGAGCTTGCGAACCCACATATGCACCTTGTCCTCCATAGTAATAACCCTCTTCATTGTACCCACTAAGCTCCTCATCGTCATACCCCTCGTCATACACATCTCTTTGAAATCTTGAATTTAGACCACCTTGAAAAGATGAATGGTAAAAACCCGATTGATTAGGTGGTTGATAAGAAGATGTGGTGTGGAATGGTAGAAGATGATTGACCCGTAGTTGGAAAAAAATGGGAAAATGGTGGAATGGTAAATGATGGATTAAAGTTAAGGTTTGGATCAATTTGGGTGGAACTCGGCTGGGTGGTATGGCTTGGTGTTTCAGGATTGGTGGACACGTTAGGTAATGTGGTGTTGGGTGAAATGTGTGAAGAAGTAGGCATGAATGGTGAGGTCGTTTGACCCGTTGTTGGTATGTGAGGGTCTTGCATTATGTTTCTTGGGGTGAACGGTGAAGTAGGTGAATCAATGACTTTGTTTCTTGGAATTAAAACTCGGTTCTTTCTCAAGGTTCTTTCAATCTCCGGATCAAACAAAAGTGGTGATGACTCGTGAGAGCCCCTAGTATGCATACACTTGAAGTACCTGCACACTAAACACAACCAGTGTAAACCCGAAAATAACAAAACAAAACTAAAAGCTTAACACACGTTGCGCACTACTCCCCAGCAACGGCGCCAAAATTTGACGTGCTTGTCGTGGTACACGTTAAATTTCCCAATTACAACTAATGTATAGTAGTAAGAAGGTATCGAACACAGGGAGTTTGTGGAAAATGTGTAAATTCTAGCTTTGTTAATTAACTAAAATTAAACTACTCAACAAAAAGTAAATGATTATGATTTTTGATTGTTTTGGTTTCAACTAAATTAACGACTAATTTTCAATTCAAACTTAGAAGCGTTTCTTCAAATTATGGAATAATGATCATTCAAGGATCCGGTTTTTCTAAACACATGTGTGAATTTCCACTAGAAAGAGTTACATAGACATAACTCATGTAAAAGCAATTGTTGCGGTAAAAGGGAACAAAGTACTCGGATTATATTAACGCGAGGTTGTTTCCCGATGACCAATTAATCAATAACCAACCCCAATCCTTCCCGTGATATCTCGGTTGTTAGCAACACCAAGAACGAACGATAAAGACTAAGAATTAGCAAATTAACCAACATACTACAAACAATTGTTCATACACCATAATCATCAAGCAAAGTACCAAATTATTATTCTAGAAATATAGGAAAAACACACACAAAAGTTGTAGAAAAACCTTCACCACGAATGATCACCAATTGTTTAGCCTAACATAGCTTGGTGGATCATTATCATCTTCAAGCAATTGTTCATGAGGATTACAAACATCAAAACAATGATTAGATAATGTTTCCAATGATAAGTTGCAGCCAAAATTCGCCCAAAAGTTGATAGAAACCGTTTAGAATGAAAGAGATGCATAAGTCTCCATCAAAGTGCCCTTAAATGGATGAGTTACACAATTAATGCAGGGCCACCGTAACCCTACGGCATGGCCGTAGGGGTACGGCCAAGATTGGAATGTCTACGGCTGTTCAAGCCTGCCCTACGGTGGAAAACATGTCTTGAGGCCACCGTAGGCCTACGCCCAAGCCGTAGGGGTACGGTGGGTCTGGGCCTAAATTCCAATTTTCTTTGTTTTGTTCCATCTTGTTCCAATGCCTTCCGGTTCGTTCCAAAAGCCCGTTTTCCGCCATTTTAGCTCCCTTATCATACCTGCATCAATAACAACCGTAGTTATCCAACTCCAAGCAATATCATGATTAATTGTGATTAATATATGCGTTTTAACACTATAACGGGTCGTTCCTTGAACCACCCGTCATGCGGCCGTACCAACCCGGCTGCGGGTTGAAACCACTAAGCGCGGATGTTGCACCAACGTCCGCCATGGTTTGGAGGATAAAGCCAAAGCAGACACGTGGCGATAACTCGTATGATCGTACAACATGGTACGAGCCAACCAGAGTCCAACGACGTGTAGCAAGGAGCATGCTGCACAATCGACCAACAGGGGAATCACACGTGTCCGAGACCAAACCCGTAGGAGACAAACAGTACGTTTTCCGTACGTATCAACCAATAAGAGTGCATGGGACCACCTCAGCAAGGATCTCCACTAACGAAGGCCTGCAAAGGGGACAATAGTACACTCAATGGCCAATCACGTTCGACCAGACCTGTGACCAATCATGTGACGCCACGTCAGAGAAAACGGTACGACTGTCCTCTATGATTTCGTACTTCTCACATACTATGTCTTATTGGGCCTAACTATGGACCGATGTGGAGGCAAGCCCTTAACCGGGCTCCAGCCCACTGGGTAGGTTAGGGGTGAATGTCGAGGCCCGTGTGGAACCTATTTAAGGAGCACATCGTCTCCTTGAGTAGGCCATTCAGAAAACCCCTGAAGAACACACTAGTGCCGACCACGTTTTTGTGTCTGCTAAGTAGAATCCTCTGGATTCGAGGCGGTCGCCCCACATCGGAGATTGTGTTTTTCAGGTCATCACCATCAAGGAAGTCATTCATTCTAGTGAAGGATCTCACCTGTGGAAGCTGGTCTGCCTATTCCTCTAGAGGTAGATTTTTGTTTCTTCATTGATAATTTACTAGATCGAAAGATTATATATGAATACAAATTTAGTAAATGAAAATAAAAGGTTTATATTGTATTTATTAGAAATTTCAGGGAGGGGTATAACAAATAAAAATAATATAAAAGGGGTATGAATAGCAACCCCTAAATAAAATGGGGTTGTGGTCAAACTTGTATTTTTGTCATGTCGTGTCAAGAATAGGAATTGTGACTGCCGAATAAAACCTATTTTTAAGTTCATGTGTAGTGGTGAGGGTTATGGGTATTAAAATATTAAAAAGTAATAGAAGGGGGGGTTATGAGGCTTTATGGAAAAAGAGGGTGTAGTGGGAAGAGGGGTTATTGGGCTTTATAAATTATTAAGTAATAATTGGTTAATTATTTCTTTTCTTATTTAAATAATAATATTAATAAAAGTAATAATAATAATAATAATAATAATAATAATAATAATAATAATAAAATATAGGCCGAAAAATTATTAAATTAATAAATTAATAAAACGTTTGAATTTCAATTCACCCCCCCCCCCCCCCATTTCGAACGTTTGAATTTCAAAATTTCCCTCCCAAACGTTTAAATTTCAAACGTTCCCCCCCCCCCCCCCAACCGTTTTCATTTCTACCCCTATAAATACAAGGCCAAAACTCAATCTCAGTCACAACTCCTCCTCTTCCTCCTCCTCAAACCAATGAAAGATATGGGTGGCAGTTATGCTTACCAAGCTGCCGGACCGTCTGATTGGTGATGTGGAAGCAGAAACATTAAACACTAAACATAGTAAAAACACATAATAGACCATGACAAAAGATTGGTGATGTGGAAGTCGCTGTCGTAACGTTGACGATAAGGGTCGTGTGTCAGTTGAATTGCCATCTGTTCGCTAACGCCAGGGTGCGCCTGCATCGTCGCTTCATAGACTGTGTGCCATCTCCTACAATTATTTTGTATGGCAGACCACTTACTGGCGATCTGATCGACAGTACGGTTGTTCGTTTCGGTAATTTGGTTGAACTCCTCCAATACATTGCGCCAAAAATGCTCCCTATTGTTTGGCGGGTTCTCCTTAGTGTTGATCCATGCCCTCACCAACTCGAGTTGATCTTGATTAGTCCACGCTGCCATTGGTTTGTTTTTGGGTTTGTATTTGGGTTGTGTTTTTGTTTAAAGTGTATGTGTTTGTATTGTTTATGTATGTTGTATGTATATATATATATATATATATATATATATATATATATATGTGATAGTTTGAAAAATAAAAAAAAGAAAAGAAAATTCAAAGAATTCAACCGTTTGACAACGGTCAAATACACAAATCCCACCAAACTCAAGTCCAAAACGCTTGTTATGTATACAACGCCTTTCAATTAAAATGCCCTATAGCACCCGGGGGGGGGGGGGGGCGGTGTTCCCGGGCGCTATAGGCTAACAAAACCAGGGGCGGATCCAGCACACATCCAGGGGGTGCGGACGTTGCGGCTCAACTTCGTGCGCGTAGTGAAAAATTATTGGAAAATTTGGTTTTTTTTTTACGAAATTTGAAAAACGTTGCTACTAAAATGAAAAAAATGAAAAATGTTACTACTGAAAAATGTTTCTAGATCCGCCACTCAACAAAACACCCCATAACTTGCCACTACACGTGCCCTAATAAGTTGGTAATTTGATAAACGAATGAAATCGAAATAATCTATATTAGATCCAAAGCTAACGGAAAATGAAAATGTCGAGCTAAATACTTGTATAGTTGTATTAGAAGTTATTTAACTAAGAAATCAAATTACATATGTAAAATCGTAAACCATATATCCTTTACTTTAATAACTAACTAGTACTAGAAGTTGCAAGGTATTAATACGAAAAAATTAGACTGAAACGTAAAACATAGAAACAAACAACTAAGACTCGTGCGTTCAAACGGAAACAAATAGACATAAGAATGTTAAACCAGACACGCACGTTGCACTGGATTAACTAGCAAAATTTGAAACGAAACGTAATCACGTCGAATCACATACGCACGTTGCGCCATATTAACTCGTAGAAATTAGAACGAGACATAAAACGAAAAACTTGCGAAAGATGAAAAACATAGAGGGCCAAAGTTGTCAGCTTAAATTGTAAAAGACGAAAAATTCTGGGTTAGAATTAAAAAAAAAAAAAAAACACTTAATTTAAAAAAAAAAAAAAAACACTTCTATGCATTAAAAAAAGATATAAAGAAATTGCTATGTAAATGATTCTTTTAATTATTGAAAACACAACTAGGGGTTTCTTTAAATCATTTTTCACTTTTGGGTTTTATTCCCATTTTTCTTTTAAAACAAATTAAAAAAAAAAAAAAAAGTTTCAGTCTTGTTAGCTCAGATTAGTGAATTCAAGAGGGTTGGAAATAAAGAGGTTTAAATTAATTTGTTTTTTTTTAATTTTTAGTTAATATATACTATTCAAATATATTTATGCGTGTGGTGGTTGATGAGTAACTAATAGCGTTTTTGTAAATTTTGACTTTTTTGGAGTATTTTGATCATTTCGGATGGATAGGTGGTAATAATAGGTATTTAGGAGGGTATTCTGGGTTTATTTAACCCTTTTTTCTGTATTACCTAATACACTCGACGCGGTCTCTCTCTACTCCGTTTTTCCACCGTTGTGTTTCTCTCTCTAAATGATCTCTCTCTTTCTGTAAGGATTACATCTGCATGTCGATGTTTTGGTTCATCCGGCACGAGATGACGTGGGTTTGTTGTGTTGTTTTCTTTGAATCGTTTATAGTGTGATACCCCCGCAATTTCGGGTTCTCACTTTAACTAAACTGTAGTTACTTGTAGTTATGTTCCTTGCATATTCTACTTAACTAGGGTTAGCTAGATAGGTCACACGTTACACAGTTATAGGTTAATAACTGCATAAAGTGGTAATTCGGGGAATTACCAAACTATATACATGAGTAGTGAACCCCGGACGTTGGTGAATTGTGAAATTTGATAATTGTGAATTAACTGATTGAGATTGATTGCAATTACGTGCTTCTGTGAAACTATGTGCAAACTGCATGTGATTACGTGAACTTAAACCGAACGCGTTATTAAAAACCGTAATGGATGGACCGTTAAGATGGTTGGGGTCTTAACACATGGGGTTACACTTGATATGGTCCAAAATAGCGAAAAAGTCGAAGAAAACATGCGATACAATGGACCAGACCACCCGGAGCGAGCCCAGGCTGAGTGAGCGGCCGCTCACTGTGACCGAGCGGCCGCTCGCGGGTGTCAGACAAACAAAAACCGCCTCAAACCCCTATATAAGCAATCTTAAGCACCAAGTACCCCATAAACTTAACCCTAATCGCCCCCTACCGCCTATTTACGAAAATATTAACCTTAAACACCTGCTAAGGCTCAAGAACATCAACCGGGAAGCTTGGAAAGCAATTGGTTGGTGGTTTTAAAGTGCTTTCGGTATAATACTCAGCCCTACATGTTTTGAGTATCTTTAATTTAGTTTAAAAACATCATAACCAAGTTTGTCCAGGTCTGAAACACTTTTATAAATATTAAAACATGTTGTTCATAAAGATTAATGGGGCTAAACATGATGTTATGTGATGATTATTGTATGTATTGCATGAGTTTGCATGTTCTTGATGTTTTAGACTTTTAGGGTTTATGATTAATGATGTTTAACTTGTATCTTGCTAGGTTTTGATCAGGTTATGTCTTATTGATATGGAAGGATGATTGTTGAGTATTATTGATCGATTATATGTGTAGATGATTGATTATAACTAGGGTTTTTGCATGTTTAAAATCTGGACAGAATGTTTAAATTGACTTGCAGAGGTTGTAACGTGATGTTAAAGTGTTTTTTTTTTTTTTTGATGATTTATGTAGAATAATATGGTTTCAATGCTTCATTGATCTTTGATTGATACATCATTATATAGATTACAAGTCAATCCCTATTTTAGGGAATTTAGTTAATATACAATTATATCTATAAATAATACAAAGAATATTCTAGAGGTCTTCTATTACATCCCCGCAGTCGAAGCAAGAGGAGGGCGAATGTTGAGACTGGAGAGGAAGTCTTCAAATAAAAAACGCGGTAGACCTTAGGTAAAGATATTAGCGATCTGCAGACAGGTCGGGGTATGGAGTATACATATAGAACCACACTTCACATGCTCTCGAACGAAATGTATGTCAAGCTCTATATGTTTAGTTCGTTGATGCTGAACTGGGTTATTAGATACGTAAATAGCACTACTGTTGTCACAATAGACCAAAGTAGCAGAGGACAGGGGATGGCGCAACTCAAGAAGTAGATTGCGTAACCAGCAGACTTCAGCCACGACATTTGCAACAACTCGATACTCGGCTTCAACACTAGAGCGAGAGATAGTGGTTTGTCTTTTCGATGACCAAGACAGGAGATTAGAACCCATGTACACACAATAACCCGAAGTTGATCGACGGGTATCGGTAGGCCTGTAAACGAACCGAACGTTCATGAACTGTTTGTGAACTGTTCAGCGGGAAGTTCGTTTATGTTCCTTCATTTAGATAAATGAACGAACACGAACACAATTTTTTGTTCGTTTAATTAAATGAACGAACATGAACACACGTTTTGTTCGTTCATTTATGTTCATGAATGTTCATTTATGTTTGTTTATTTTTGTTCATTTATGTTCGTTTAATTAAACTTTACTTTATTTTTATAATTTATTTCCCATTGGTTAATTAACCTTAATTGATATTATATTATATACAATAAATTTGATATGTACTAAAATTTAATCCTAACATTCTAAACATATCAGCCGCTATCCACACTTCACAGCCCCACCTCCCTTCTTCTCCACACTCCGCAACCCTACTAATTTAGATTTTGTTTTGGTTGCATTGTGATGTATTAGATTTGGTTGAATTGTGATGAATCATTATTAAACTTGTTTTTGTTTGTGTTCATTAATATCCGTTTATGTTCATTTGTGTTCGTTTATGTTCATGAACTGTTTGTTCAGGTTTTAAATGAACGAACATAAACGAACACGAACAAGACAAATTTCTTGATGAACGAACGACACAAAAATGTGTTCGATTACGTGTTCGTGTTCGTGTTCATGTTCGGTTAAAGTTAAATGAACAAACACGAACACACCTGTGTTCATGTTCGTTCGGTTCGTTTACAGGCCTAGGTATCGGGGCAACCTTCCCAGTCAGCATCGGTGTATGCCCTAAGCGAAATGGTGGAGCAAGAGGATAAAGTAAGACCATAGTCATCAGTACCCTGAATATACCGAATGATACGTTTTAACGCATTCCAGTGTTCAATGGTCGGACTATGCATGTGAATGCATATCTGTTGGACTGCGTATGTGATGTCTGGTCTTGTGAAAGTTAAATACTGAAGTGCACCAGCGATACTTCTATATAACGTTGCATCATCAAACGGAGCACTTGTTGTGGCACTCAACTTTGGCTTAGTGTCCACCGGTGTTGCAACCGGGTTGCAATTTTCCATACCTGCACGATTGATGATATCCAAAGCATATGACTGCTGAGACAAAAACATAGTATTACCTGTACGAGAGACAGAAATACCCAAAAAATAACTTAGAGGCCCAAGATCATTCATGGCGAATTCAGCCGCGAGGCTGCCGATGAGCTTCAGTCTAAGAGTGTCTAAAGAGGTGGTGAGTATAATATCGTCTACATAAATTAACAAATAAGCGACGTCACCCCCGTGATGATATGTGAAAAGAGAATTGTCACACATGCTTTGTGAAAAGCCAATAGTGGTGACAAAATATGTAAGGCGTTGATACCACGCCCGGGGTGCCTGCTTGAGACCGTAGAGAGATTTTGCTAGACGACACACATGGTCAGGAAAATCTCGATGACGAAACCCCATGGGCTGGTACACGTAAACGGTCTCTGTAAGATTGCCATGTAAAAAAGCGTTAGTAACATCCAACTGATGGATAGACCATGACTGGGAGTGAGCCAAAGTCAACACAGTGCGTATAGTAGCGGGTTTAACAACCGGGCTAAATGTCCCCCCACAATCAACACCAATTTCCTGGTTTTTACTGTCACACACCAATCGAGCCTTATATCTTTCAAGAGTGCCATCAGACCTGTACTTGTGACGAAAGAGCCACATGCTACGAATAACATGCATATCAGAATGTCTCGGGACAAGTTGCCAAGTCTTGTTTTAAATTAAAGCATTAAATTCGTTTGTCATGGCATTATGCCACTCCGGGCTAGACAAGCATCTTTTGGGTTTTTGGGTATAGGGACTATGTGTGAAGTTGAAAGGCTAAATATTTGTTTAGGTTTGGAGATGCTGGACACGGCTCGGGTGCGAATGGTTCAGGTTGGGGGAGGGGGCGGGGGTTTGGAATAGGGCTGCGTGACTGTGAAGGACCGGAGGTTGGAGGGGCATGGAACTAGGCTGATGTAGTATTGTGGGCTGGAGTAATCGGAGGGGAGTGTGATTAGTGGTCAGGTAGTGGGCCGGGTGGATTTGGTGTAGAGGGTTGATGGTGTGGGCCGGGTAGGGGGGATTGGGAGTGGGCCGTAGGTGAATGAATTGGAGTGGGTTAGCTGGGCGATGTGTCTGTGGAGTTTGAGGATGGGGCCGGTTGGACGGTGGGTGGTATATGAAGATAAGGATGTGGTGTATCATCTAGGAATTGGTATGTTGTGGGTGTGGTTTTGTGGGATTTGGCAAACGGAAAGATGGTTTCTTCGAATAGGACGTGGCGGTTAATAGTGATGGTTCGGGTTTGAAGATCAAGACATATATAGCCACGGTGGTTTGAGGGATAGCCAAGAAAAACGCACGGATATGATCGATATGCTAGTTTGTGGATCGTGGTGTGGAGAGCGGTTCCGGCGGCTTGGGCGGATAGTTTTGCTTGGTCTATTTTTTGTTCTTCAACTTGACATAAACTGGACCAGGTACTATAAAAGTCGGGTAAGGGTTGGGTGTTTTGAAGGATGAGTTTGATGTTTTCGTATTGTTCAGTCAACCCGGTAAGGATTTGCATAAAGAGTTGACTTTCGGATACGTTGGCACCAAGACTAGAGAGTTGATCATAGAGAAGTTTCATGAGTTGACAATAAGCGGACATGTTTGAAAAACGGTCAAGGCGGGTGTTAAAAAATTTGTTTTGAAGGGCTATGGTTCGGGCGGCTTGGTTGTCAAGAAAGAGGTTTTTGAGACGGCACCAAGCATCGTAGGCGGTAGTATTGTTTATCAAGATGGTATGGACAAGGTCTTGAGTGATGGTGCCATAGATCCATTGTAAAAAAATGGCGTCTATGCGCTCCCATGACTCGTGGTGGGTTGGTTTAGCGGTTGTTTCAGTGTCTTTGGTAGCCGAAGAGGAAGCAGCAGCCACACGGGGTAAAAGATGGTCATACACATTGTATGCTTTGCAGTGTATGGTGAAGAGTTCGGCCCAGGTGTTGTAATGTTCGGTCTGGCTATCTAAGATGAGAGGGATAAAATTTTAAATGTTCATAACTGTGACCGCTGGATGTAATGCGAACATGATGACTGAACCGAATTGAAGGTTGAGAAAAACGAAAAAAATTATGGGTTGAAGGAGATAGGTTGCGGAAGAAGATGATTAGGAGGTAGAGGGTAGGGTTAGACTTGATACCATGTAGAATAATATGGTTTCAATGCTTCATTGATCGTTGATTGATACATCATTATATAGATTACAAGTCAATCCCAATTTTAGGGAATGTAGTTAATATACAATTCTATCTATAAATAATAAAAAGAATACCCTAGAGGTCTTCTATTAATTTCTTTGTATGAAAACATTGAACATGGTCTTAGCTTTTCATAATGGGCAAAATCATCTGATTTGGACATCGTTTGATAGGTTTTTGGAATTTTCTTTGATTAAAGGTCATATCAGATTTTCGGATTAGTAAAATGGGTCAATTTTAAACGATCATAACTTGAGTTTCACAAAGAGTTAGATTATGAAATTTGGACAGTAGGTCGACATTGAAGAAACTTGACTTTTCCAGTTGGATTCATCCCGTTTGGATAAATACACAATTTTTGGTAATTTTTCTACTAATCTGATCTGTTGCGAGTATTTTCTGGATATAGCTGTATTGTGTGATTTTCATAATTTTTGTGTATAGTTTTGTCATGAAATAAAAATATGGCCTTATCCGGTAGACCTCCTGGAATATTCAGTAAACTTTTGGGAGCCTAATTCATTGGATAAGTATTTTTAATACATTGGTTTTTACAGCGCATAATCTGTCCTAAAAACGCAGATTATGTAATGTACACTTATGTGGCTATTTGGAGTCTTGTATGACTTGTATTTGACATGAACTTGTATGAGCACTTATATGAGGTGTATATAAAGTGCATAACTGATGTTAATCATTGTGTTCACCAACGGTCCATAAGGTTTACTTGTGCATTTAGAATCATTAGGTGTCACTTACACGGTTTTGAACTTTTAAACGTCTTGGACAAACGGGTCTTATGGTATAATGATATTACACATATACTCACTTAGTGACACAAGTAATAGGGAGTCGGTAGCACATCCTATTTGTGAAGTTTGGATTATTTGTTTGCATCCTATGGTGAGTTTCACTACCCTTTCTCAAAAGCATGCGTCTTGGGTTGAGACAACTTACAAAACGTTTTCTAGTCCGGTTTGGGACTACTTTTACACATCCCGGGTTTTGGGGTGCTATGATTCACGGGGTGAATCTGCTTTTACTAATTCATGCTTTATGCCCATGATGAACTAAACCAACTCTATCACTGAAGTCCTTCCTATACCGAATGAATTGCCGGGTGGGCAAGCGGGTTATTAGTTGATAGCGCTATTAGGTCTCACAAACCTCACATCGTGCTGGGAGCATGGGTGTGAACTATAACATAACATTTTATTATCATTGTTGATAGATAATGATGCAAGGCACATTGCTCGCTATTGCGAGAGCTCGTAGTTTAGCAGTTTGGTATTACCGGTGCTAGTTGTCTTGAGTGGGTTAGTTACCCATGGCATGTGAATTAGCTGTTACGTGGTCTTGGAGGCCTACGCATTTACTTCTTATGTGGTGTTAGAGACCTACGCTTTTACTTGGTTACGTGGTTTCGGAAACCGCGCGTTTACTTACTCACCTACTTTAACACCCCAACCGATGGCGGAAACATCGGGATGTCACGTATTGATGATTGTTCAGTAGCTCATGGTAAATAATAAGTTTCATTAATTGATTTAAGTACATTACATACAATTGTTCTCCAAAACTTATACATCAAAAAGAATAAATACTAGCTACGCATCTTCAAGTATTAACTCTAATCTCCAAGCAAGTAGAACCTGAAACATGTTAAGTTGAAAATATTTTGGGTCAACAAAAGTTGGTGAGAATTACATAGGTTTTGATAATCGAGTAAAATTGTTGTGCAATTCATGCGTCATGGCAATCTAGTCCATATGCGAAAACATACTAGAAGTAAATCGAGTGCATAATCAACCTTGTGACTGTTGTATTGTGGTACATCCCATACGCTCATGGTTCACTTGTTTATATTGCAGTAACAAACACCCACGCTACCTTTGTAGGAGGTACGTATCCGGGTGGGATTGTCAGTCCAATAGATCTATCAATGTATACCGTTTGGCTGATGAATGTTTATGCTAGAATTGTGCTTACCCTAGTCATGTTCAAGACATAATGCAACATAGAAATACACATAGACACATTGATATTTGAATTGCATAAATATTGTTGTAACATGTTTCACCCCAAAAATGGTGATAAATAGAAAATGGGCTATGTAAAACTCACCTTAGCAAAATGTTATATCTGTTGAAAAATTGAATAATGGTGTTGCCCAAATGTATCAAGTATCACCCTATAATAAGGTAATAAATATGTCTAAGTCTATCAAGTCTACAAATGTATGAGTTTCTAGGGCTTCGAATTTGGGGATAAATGCTCGTTTGATTAATATTAAAATGTTTGATAATTGAGAGAAATTTAGTAAATAAATAACCAAAAATCTTTTTATGAAATTTAAATTTAAGATAGTCACAATAATGTGTTTAAAGTGTAAAAATAATTTTTACAAAATTATTTTCTCTAAAATAGAATATTAATTCTATTTATAACAAATTGTCAAAATTTAACTTTAATAATTAAAAATATTAAAATTAAAGAATTATAAGTTTAAAATTCATATTTCTGTTCTAAATAATAAGAAATAATTTGTATAAAATTTTGGTGCAAAAATATTAAAAATTGGATTTATTATGATTTAATTATGATTAAAACTAACAAAAATTGATTAAAAATATTAAATAAATGATTTTTCTGAAATAAAAATCATTTCAGAAAAGTTTATCATTATATAAACTCAGAATAATTTTTGTGGAAATTTATAAAATTGTTTTGATATTTTAATGGAATTTTATAAATATAATAGAATAAAATTGATTTAATTAATAAATATATTAAATAAATGAATTTTTGAAAACTAAAAATTGTAAGTTGAACTATTACATCAGATTAATACAAGATTATTTTTGTAGAATTTTTAAAATGTTTTAGTATTTTAAAATGAATTTATAAGATTATAGGTATTATATATATAATTGATTTGATTGAAAACAAAACAAAAAAAGTTTGCCAAACCCGGGACTCGAACCCGCGTGGCTCGGGTGATAGGCACCAGACACAACCACTTGGTCCAGACCAGTGGTTGTGTTTGATTTTAGTTTATATAAAATAAATAAGATAATCGTGTTCTTCCCCAAAATTGCAAACAAGCCCTAGATTCTACAATCGATACAATTAGTGATCAATAGCCCCTGAATCATTCGGGCTATTGATCGTGGATTGCCGAAGGATAAATCCCACCAAAAACATTTAACTTACAGTGTTGTTTCGAGTATAATTATCGAGTCAATGCCGAGGTCAAAACACGAATCGTATAACAAGAACAGGGGATATTTAAGAATAATTGGGGATTGAGAGAGATGTATTGGCGAGTTGTGAAGGTTTACAGAGGTTCAATTTATAGTGTAATGGTTTGTATGTTCGAAATGGAAATCTTTGACCTCGTATTGAATGTAGGACGCGTTTTGATCAATTTAGGTAACAATTAACTGTCAATAAACGTATTGCCGTGTCATAATAGGCCGAATATCGTGGCTTCATTCCATTCTTGGATCAATTACGAGTTATTGATGTTAATTAGATTAGTCAGAAATGGGAGTTTTGGTCAACCTTCATGTCTGTTGCTGCACGTGGAAGCAGTAACAGAAGTTAAGAAGACTATATATATATTACGGGTTGGATATAAACCAAATGATCAACATGGCTTAGCTGGTTGGTGCATGTGTGTTGTGTGTGGTTGGCTCGGGTTCGATACCCGGCTCGAGCGCTTTTTATTTTCATTTTTAAAACAGGTAGGAAAGGCTAGTGGGCCTGATCCAAGGGTGTTGGGCCGGGGGTCTAGTGGGCTCAGATCTGGGCCAAGTGTTTGGCCTGACTTTATGTTGTGGGCTGGGTTTTGACAACAAAACTGATTTCTTTTTTTTAAAACTTATAAAATCTGAAAATTATTTTTAATATTATTATTATTATTATTATTATTATTATTATTATGATTATTACTATATATCTATACATATATATATATATATAAATTGTGTGCTAGGGATAGCGTATGAAGTAAGGCTTTTACGTAGAAAAATTTGGGGAAAATTTTTGCGATGTTACAGTCTCCCCTACTTTTAGGAACTTCGTCCCGAAGTTAAAAGGAGAACACCAGGTTTACAATTGATCAACTACCGAAAACCTTGATAAAATTCCTCACTACCTTAATGTACCTGTAAATTCATGATTACGTTCTAGACCGTAATTACCAATTTACCTTACATTAGGGTTTTGCGTCCTTTTATGACTCTACCGATTGTTGAGCAGGTTCGATAGTCTCCACCAGTCGTTGAGCAGGTTGTAGGGCCTCTCCCGACTGTTGGAAAGACATGATGACCTCTACCAATCGTTAAGTAGGTTGTTTGGTAGTCAACTAATTGTTGTACAAGTAAGCAAGTATGATTATAGATATAGCAATTAGTTCACATTCAAACAAACATGCATCCAGGTGTTGTGGTAATACTAGAATTTATTACTTGGATCAAGAGCGTCAATACATAGAATTAAAAGCAAACAACATTCAAATGGTGGGACCTGCTGTTAAGTAGCTAGGGGGCCTTGATCTTGGTTTAGTTTAGGGCATCGGCTACGGTAGTGATTTGGGTAATGAATGTCCAATAAGATATGGGTTGAATGAAAGACAATGAGGTAATATAAGGAATGTAATCATTTATCCATTAATTAAAATGAATAAACGAAAACGTTGACTTATCAAAGATTCTAGCTTCTAATAACATATGAAGACATGCTTTAGCCTATAAGTGAACACTCATCTTGAGAATTCCCAGGTAGGCATCCGGGTCCCTCGTCTGATTGGGATATATGCGCAATGCCAGCCTAGACAGAAGACTCAGAATACAGGCGTTCACCCTTCCAGATTGCACGTGTTCGTTATTAAAATCTAGAACTTCGACGAGATCTCAAGGTGGTTCAGATTAAACCTGAGGATTTTGCCTTATTAGTCTAAGAGTAGATCCAGTGATGTAGAGTAGCCTTCTTGTAAGGATGAAAGTAGGGATATGAAGTAGGAGGGAGATAGAGAATAGCAAGTAAAAGAAACAAGTACTGGTTAAATCCTATGGTTATAGACTAGATTATTTTTCTAATAACCTAATTCCCTATAACCTGGCTCTGATACCAATCTGTAACACCCCAACCGATGGCGGAAACATCGGGATGGCACGTATTGATGATTGTTCAGTAGCTCATGGTAAATAATAAGTTTCATTAATTGATTTAAATACATTACATACAATTGTTCTCCAAAACTTGTACATCAAAAAGAATAAATACTAGCTACGCATCTTCAAGTATTAACTCTAATCTCCAAGCAAGTAGAACCTGAAACATGTTAAGTTGAAAATATTTTAGGTCAACAAAAGTTGGTGAGAATTACATAGGTTTTGATAATCGAATAAAATTGTTGTGCAATTCATGTGTCATGGCAATCTAGTCCATATGCGAAAACATACTAGAAGTAAATCGAGTGCATAATCAACCTTGTGACTGTTGTATTGTGGTACATCCCATACGCTCATGGTTCACTTGTTTATATTGCAGTAACAAACACCCACGCTACCTTTGTAGGAGGTACGTATCCGGGTGGGATTGTCAGTCCAATAGATCTATCAATGTATACCGTTTGGCTGATGAATGTTTATGCTAGAATTGTGCTTACCCTAGTCATGTTCAAGACATAATGCAACATAGAAATACACATAGACACATTGATATTTGAATTGCATAAATATTGTTGTAACATGTTTCACCCCAAAAATGGTGATAAATAGAAAAGGGGCTATGTAAAACTCACCTTAGCAAAATGTTATATCTGTTGAAAAATTGAATAATGGTGTTGCCCAAATGTATCAAGTATCACCCTATAATAAGGTAATAAATATGTCTAAGTCTATCAAGTCTACAAATGTATGAGTTTCTAGGGCTTCGAATTTGGGGATAAATGCTCGTTTGATTAATATTAAAATGTTTGATAATTGAGAGAAATTTAGTAAATAAATAACCAAAAATCTTTTTATGAAATTTAAATTTAAGATAGTCACAATAATGTGTTTAAAGTGTAAAAATAATTTTTACAAAATTATTTTCTTTAAAATAGAATATTAATTCTATTTATAACAAATTGTCAAAATTTAAATTTAATATTTAAAAATATTAAAATTAAAGAATTATAAGTTTAAAATTCATATTTCTGTTCTAAATAATAAGAAATAATTTGTATAAATTTTTGGTGCAAAAATATTAAAAATTGAATTTATTATGATTTAATTATGATTAAAACTAACAAAAATTGATTAAAAATATTAAATAAATGATTTTTCTGAAATAAAAATCACTTCAGAAAAGTTTATCATTATATAAACTCAGAATAATTTTTGTGGAAATTTATAAAATGGTTTTGATATTTTAATGGAATTTTATAAATATAATAGAATAAAATTGATTTAATTAATAAATATATTAAATAAATGAATTTTTGAAAACTAAAAATTGTAAGTTGAACTATTACATCAGATTAATACAAGATTGTTTTTGTAGAATTTTTAAAATGTTTTAGTATTTTAAAATGAATTTATAAGATTATAGGTATTATATATATAATTGATTTGATTGAAAACAAAACAAAAAAAGTTTGCCAAACCCGGGACTCGAACCCGCGTGGCTCGGGTGATAGGCACCAGACACAACCACTTGGTCCAGACCAGTGGTTGTGTTTGATTTTAGTTTATATAAAATAAATAAGATAATCGTGTTCTTCCCCAAAATTGCAAACAAGCCCTAGATTCTACAATCGATACAATTAGTGATCAATAGCCCCTGAATCATTCGGGCTATTGATCGTGGATTGCCGAAGGATAAATCCCACCAAAAACATTTAACTTACAGTGTTGTTTCGAGTATAATTATCGAGTCAATGCCGAGGTCAAAACACGAATCGTATAACAAGAACAGGGGATATTTAAGAATAATTGGGGATTGAGAGAGATGTATTGGCGAGTTGTGAAGGTTTACAGAGGTTCAATTTATAGTGTAATGGTTTGTATGTTCGAAATGGAAATCTTTGACCTCGTATTGAATGTGGGACGCGTTTTGATCAATTTAGGCAACAATTAACTGTCAATAAACGTATTGCCGTGTCATAATAGGCCGAATATCGTGGCTTCATTCCATTCTTGGATCAATTACGAGTTATTGATGTTAATTAGATTAGTCAGAAATGGGAGTTTTGGTCAACCTTCATGTCTGTTGCTGCACGTGGAAGCAGTAACAGAAGTTAAGAAGACTATATATATATTACGGGTTGGATATAAACCAAATGATCAACATGGCTTAGCTGGTTGGTGCATGTGTGTTGTGTGTGGTTGGCTCGGGTTCGATACCCGGCTCGAGCGCTTTTTATTTTCATTTTAAAAACAGGTAGGAAAGGCTAGTGGGCCTGATCCAAGGGTGTTGGGCCGGGGGTCTAGTGGGCTCAGATCTGGGCCAAGTGTTTGGCCTGACTTTATGTTGTGGGCTGGGTTTTGACAACAAAACTGATTTCTCTTTTTTTTTAACTTATAAAATCTGAAAATTATTTTTAATATTATTATTATTATTATTATTATTATGATTATTACTATATATCTATACATATATATATATATATATATATATATATATATAAATTGTGTGTTAGGGATAGCGTATGGAGTAAGGCTTTTACGTAGAAAAATTTGGGGAAAATTTTTGCGATGTTACACCTACTTTACTTTGTAAACTCACCAACTTTATGTTGACACACGATAACATGCTTTTCCAGATTACTAGGCATGGAGCACGTATAGGACATGCATCATATAGTGTCATTGGGATATGAACACTTAAACTATTTTTGGATATTTATTTATTTACGTTTGGTTTTGGGCGCGTTGTTTTGCGCATAACTATTACTTAACTGCTTTCTATTTCGCTTCCGCTATTACTTAAATGGTTTGGTTAACTTTTAAACTTGGTTTTTCAATAACGAACTAAATGGTTTGGTTTTTCTATGTCACGCGCCTCGCGGTATAAACCCCGCAGTGGAAATTTGAGGATGTGACATATAGGTATCCTTTTTTGTTTACAATTGTTTTTTTGCCGTCGTCTTTAGGTGTTGACAATCGGTCATTTGTGTTGGGGTGTCTCAGAACATTTTTTGTGTTGAATTTGTAGCTGTTGTAATGTTGTGGTTTTATGGTGACGAAGACGGTATGGTTGTTCACACGCCGTCAGGGGTCTTACATGGCCACCTTGGGTGGCGTGTGGATGTGTGCTCTGATATTGTGGTTTAGGGTTTAAACACAAGTCGTCAATAGGCTTCTAGGGCTGCCTTAGGTGGCGTGTTGATGGTTGTATGATGTTATGGTATGTGGTGGCTGGACAATAATTAGTGGCGTTTCGTGATTCTAAATTTTATGAGGAGTGTTTTGGTCATTTCGGATGACTAGACTATATTATGGTCATGTGTCGTACGTAGTGGGTGTTGATGATTGTTGTGTATGTTTATTGTTATTATTGTTGTGGTTGTGTTGTTTCTCACATGGCCAAAACAACAAGTTTGTTGTGATATTTTGGTGGTTGTTTCAAGATAGCTAAAATCGTGGTTTCTTTGCGGTGTTGCTGGTGTTATATGGGTTCTATGAGGTTGTCTTCGGTAGGTTTTACATTGGGTTGTTGTTGTTGAAACTCTCCGCTTTATAGGGCATTGTTGGCTAGTTCTGTTTCATCCGTCTACGCCTCCAGAGGCCTCCTTCGGTAGGCTTTCGTGCAGCCTGCCCTACGACGAGTGCTTTGACATCCAGGTGCGCTACCGGTGGCCTGTTTGGGCCGCCTTAGGTAGTGCGTTTATACATGTATATGTATATTTATCGGTGTGGTTATTGAATAGTAACTCAAGGCGTTTTCATAGTTCCTGGATTTTATGGGGGTATCTTAGTCATTTGCGATGGTTGGGTAGTATAATGTGTTGTTGGCGGGTGCTTTTTATTCATACGCGCTACCGGTGGCCTCTTCTAGCCAACTTGGGTGGCGTGTTAATACCTGGAGAGAGATTGCACAATGATAAGATATATTTATGCGTTTGGTGATTGAATAGTAAAGCTTATTTTAGTTGTTTACGGATGACACGGACGGTGTATGCTCATTTACTGATGTCAATAAGACCTGTTGTTTGGGTGGTAAAATTATCATTCATGGCTGTCGTGTGATTTAACACATGTCAGCTCATTGTTCATTTATTTTTCTACACACTGCCATTTATTTATGCATTTTTTATTATGGGTGAGGCTAACGTAAAAAGAGTGTCAGAACTATTTGTCATTGTAATTTGACACATGTCTCTAGCCAAAAAGGGTATTATTATCCATAACCATAATTGTTGACTTTTTTAAGTTTCACCTCCATTTTTAAAACGCCAATAACTTTTTCATACGACATTTTTGTTAAATACACCATAAAAACAAGCTTTTTATCCTCTTTCATTTGTACACGCTATTGCCATACTTTTTTTTTTAAAAAAAAATTGTTGGGTTGATAGCTTAATCGTGCTCTGTCTTCACTTTTTCCATTGTTCATGACTAGTTTGTTCTATACATTAACTAAGAACTATTTGTCATTGTAATTTGTCAAAAAAGAATGAAAGTAATAAAAAGAAGTTCAGATGGGTAGTTTCTTGTGAATCAATGAAAATGCTGAAACAATAAATCTCGTTAGGTCAACAACATTGTTGCAGAACGTAAACACATCTGAATACTAACAATTGATATTTATCTAAATAAGCAGGTGAAATACAGAAAGTGTTTATTTCATGTGATTTAAGAAAATAATAAATGAAAAATAAATAAGTAGATATCATCGTTTAATAACTCAAAGATTAAACGCAAGTTATACTAGACAAAACGCAAGTTATACCTGATAAAAAGATGCAAGTTATATCTGACAAAAAAAACGCAAGTTATATCTTATGGCTATGATGAGTTTCTGTGTGTTGTTGCGGCTTTGGTGTACTAGGATGGATGGCGGTCTGTGTTGGCTCACAACCACTTGCACCTGTTGTGTTTGCACATTTGAATATGTGGTTGAAACATATGTCGCTTTGTCGTATCGGGGTTCGAGGATGGCACTAGGTTTCGTGCAACCTGTCATGCGGCCAAAGCAGTATTGTTTTTTAGACTCTTAGCATTTCTTGTGTGTTGCCTCTATTAATTAGGTTTTCTTAGTTTTTTTTACCACATGTGCATATTGATAAGCTTTTGGGTTTTGGTCCTTTTTAATATGTTGCTCAGCAAATTTTGTTACCAGCCTAATATGCATTTTGTTTTCTGACCCTATGTTGCTTTTTTATATTTTGGGTGCTAAGCGGGCGATGATGACTTATTGTGGCTGTGTTTTATTGGGTTTCCATTCAATCATACAGTTTATTACATTAGTTCATGGAAAACCCTCTAAAATTTTGTGGATGTGTTTTCTAGAGCAAAAAACATTCCAACAACAACCTGAGTCTTAGCCTGATACTATTATTTAGTGTATTCCTGGGCGATGATGAGATTTTTCTGAGCCTTCTTTGAAGCCATGGACGTAAGACGGAAGCACTACAACGGCAATAAAGAAGGTTGGCGTTGTACAATGAAAAAACAGTGTTGCACTTCAGATGCATCAACGACGATAAATCAAATTGTCGTTCAGGAACGCAAGAGCAGTGATGAGTTGCAGGAGTGTCGCAATAAGTTGCTTAAGGAAATTGTTGTGTCTTGGTATTATTTAATTATTTGTCCTTCTTGGCTTTTGTATATTTTTTTACCAGACTCCATTAGTTTTTCATTCCTTCGTATGTAGGCACTAACAACCATAGTCCCGGTGGAGTATATGTGGCGGTTGCTGTTTTTACGTGCAATTGTTTAGTCTAGCATTAGTAGTTAATTTACGCACATCTTGTAAATATAGTAATCCATGTGGAGCATATAGTTGTGTTAGAGAATTTGTCATCACCAACCTATGTAACTAATCCAAAGCCAGATTATCTATACTTAAGGAAGATGACACTAACTGAGACGGTTTTAAAAATCAATGTTTATGCTACCTAAAATTGTTTAGATTCTTTATGGGTTTTGTTAATTGTTGCTTTAGAATTATAAATTGTGTGTGTTGCAAATTAGAATTTAGATGCGTTGGTGGTAGCTTTGGAATTAGAAGTGTATATTGCAAATTCGAATGAGGAGGTTTTGTATTATAAAAATATATGTAATCAGTTTTGATTTATATTGTTTGCGTAACATATCATTGTTTGATTCCAATATAAAAATTGGTATGTTGTCGTATTAAACATAGCGTCAAGACTTTTTATATTGGTACGTTTAAACATAGCGTCAAGACTTGTGTGCCTCGAAACACGCCCTTTAATACCACTAGTTTTCTTTATTCATATGTAAAATTTTATATTTGACAAAAAGTCAAAATGAAACATTTATTATATAGATTATGATAATAGTTTTATTGAATATAACTTACTAAATTATACCCCGGAAGCGTTTCGGGTTGAGAAATTTAATATGATACATCAATTTTACGTATGAAATAGACTGATATATAACTCTAATATTAATATTAATATCAAACCTAAAACAATGTACAACTCCAATGCTAACACCTAACCTAAAAGAATGTAGAACTTCAATGTAAATCTAATATTAACACCTATCAGTGGCAGACATAGCCACTAATTAGGGGTAGCATCCGCTACCCCTCAACTTTTCCGGCGTAGTGCAATTTTTATACTTTTTTTTACGTTTTTTGTATTACGTTACCCCCAAAATTATATTAACGCTCCCCTCAATTTTTTTGAAAAACCCAAAACACTCCCTAAGTTTTATTATTAGCCCAACACCAAAAAAGAGATAAGCCCGTAGCTTCACAACCCATTTACTCGTTCCATTTTAATTATAAAATAGAAGCCCCTAAACCCACTTAGTTGGAAAAGGTAAATGTGCATATATTGGATTTTTTTAATTCCCAATTGTGGGTATGAAACCAGGTCCGGGTATAGAAAAATCGGGTATTGAGAGAAATCGGGTAGGGTTCGGTTACGTGTATTGAAGAGACAAATCATACCTTATGTACCCGGATAGGGTATCTTCGGATTCAGGTATTACCAGGTATGGGTGCGGGTATTAAGACTTGTTTTTAAAAAGTAAGTTATTTTTATTGTTACAGAAAAATAAATTCGTTTAAAAATTATATTGGTTTTGTAATTTGTAAAAAATAATTAAAATAAATTACAATAACATAAGTTTACTAAGTACAAATTATTTGCTTTTTAATAAGTATTTTTAAAAAACTTAAATATAAACATTGTAAAGTAAACATAAGAATATACTTAAAAAATTGGGTATTTTATCGGGTATTAAAAACAACGGGTATAAGGTAAAACCGGATTCGGGTATAGAGTATAACCAGTTCAAAGCACTTTTGAGTATAAATCGGGTACGGGTATTGAGCCCAAGATGTATATTAGGGTGCATAAAAGAATAATAATTTGATAGCTACATCAATACATAAATGAGATATCGATTATTTCATTTAAATTGTAAGAAAGCGCGGTAAAAAAATATTTAAACGTTACCCCTGAAATTTTGTTCTAGATCCGCCACTGACACCTATCCTAAAGCCTAAACAAATGTACAACTCTAACATACTAATATTGATACCTAACTTAAAATAACATATAACTCTATTAACCTATTTGGCTCTGGTTGAAAAAAATCATATTTACTGATTTGAACATAATTAGTGACTTGCCTATACATAATTAATGATTTACCTGAACACTTTGTATTTTATTTCCTGTATGAACAAAACCCCACAAAAAAATAGTCATTTTTTTCTCCGTTTTTTATATAACACTATGGTACTCGTTGGAAAGATAATAAAATGCTCGTTGATTTGGTGTAATTTTTTTCTTAAAAAATCTCGTATATAAAAGAAATTAACGTTTAAAAATCATGAGAGGAAAATGAGAGTGAAAAATTCAATTTTGTTTTTAAATTCTGTTTTTCCTAAAATATCTCAATGATACATGTGATGACACTTGGCACACTCAAGGAAGAGAATGCCCCTTTGAGTGACATGTCATTAAAATGGCTTTGGTTTATTATATGTATAGATATAGATTTTTTTAATAATTTATACTTAGGCATAATAAAGTCAAAAATACTTGTCTATATCTATTAAATATTTAGTAGTATGTAATATGTATTATAAAAAAACTAAATGATCTATTAAATATTAAATAAAAAATAAAAATTAAATAAAAATAGATTAAACTTAGGCTCCAGCTATTAACACCCTCTGGATTCTATTTTCACCCCCCCCCCCCCAAACAAAGCGTCTCGCTATGGTCATAGCGAGGCGCTTTAGTCACATCGTAAGACGTCGGTACGAAGTTGTAGGAAAAGGCTGAAAAATTAAACCCAAAGCGCCTCGCTATGGCCATAGCAAGGCGCTTTGGGTCAAGGGGTTTTGTTTGGGTTTTTTTGGTGTTTTGAAGTGGTTTTTTTTATTTTTTTTAATTTAATTATTGTAAATGTTAGGATCTGAGTTTGATTGTTCTGATATGTTTGAATAGAGATGAGAGGAATGAAGTAAATATAAATGGAAAGTGCAGCGGAATAATAAACTATAATCAAAACAAAAGAGTAAATGTTTTCTAATCGAATGCTTTCATTATATTGAAAGATTACAATTAATTACAAGTACTCCCCCTCAGCCTGATCACTCTGTGATTGTTTGTCTGAGGGAATGTTGTGAGTGATGAATAGAACAGTACAGACGCTGTTCTATTTATAGACAAAACTAAACCACTGATGATCTAAGCTGACGTCACCTAACACAGTTACCTCTAACAGAATAACAACATAAAAGATCTGCTATATACAAACTACTGTTACATTGCAAAACACTGTAAGGTAAACTACTGTTGAGGAAAACTCTGATGGTCTTGTATCATCTGTTGGAGCCTAAGTGCTGTTGGCTCCAACAAACCTTTAGTCTTCAGCACTTGATCAACAGTTGTTCTCTATCAGACCTTTAGTCAGCAGTTGTTGTCTATCAGTTGTTATCCAGCAGTCCTTTGTAGAAGCAGTTGTCACAGCAGTTGTTTGGGTAGAACAGTTGTTAGGGTCAACAGTCTTTTGGGAGGAGTATGTTGTAAATGATGTTTATTAATATGGATCAACTGTTAGTATATTTTGGCTTTTCAATCATCTGTTCTTCTCCAGGTCAGCGGACCCAACAGTAAAAAAATAAAATTTTCAAAAATAGAGTAATATCCCTAATTAAACTATCATTAATAACCTTAAAAGTGTTTTCTTATGTTTTATATTTTTTAAAAAAAATTAATCATAACTCTAATCAAACTATCATTAACCAAAATGAAAATTCTACCTTTCTAGATTTTACCCTAAATGAAAATTCAGTACTCCCATGAAAGATACAACATTCATCTTCGTTATCTTTTGATCGGATGTGTCTTATGAAAACCACCAACTTGCACCGGCTTGAGATATGAGTTTTATTAGCTTAAATCTCTCTGATCCATGGTATCCACTAACCTTAGCGACAACGGGAACCATAATTCGAACAAGGAGCGAAACGTTCTTCCATTACTGTTTTCATAAAAATGGAAAAAGCAACCCCCTATGTGACACCCGTCACTTAGCCAGGTCAAATCCGTACACTCTCTAGTCAACGTTTAATTTCCCATGCATTATTCATGACATTTTATATGCATAAATCCCCAGAGTTAGTCTAGCAATGTCCGAACGAGTATAATTTCACCCATATCAACGAATCTTGGTGACACAAATTTATATAACTACAAGTGATTTTCCAAAATCATGTATAGATGCCCATTTATTTTATAATACAATGGGAAACATCATTGGTTTTATGTATAAAGCCTAGTATTTATTTCACTAGCATATCTATACATATGTGTACATGTGTACACGACACCCCTATATATATATATATATATATATATATGTATGTATTTTACGGCACACACACACACACACACACACACACACATATATATATATATATATATATATGCACATGCATACAAGAGGCTAGTAAACACATTTATAACTAGCACTACATATTCTTTTTGTTCCATCTTAAATGAACTAACTAGTTCTTTTATAAACTTAACTATATTTGGTGAAACAAGTGATCAACACTAGGATTTATGAAATCTACTAGCCAAAAATGATCACCACCACCTTGTTTAATGTTTTGTTTCTACTAAGCACTTGGAACATCATCAATGAAGTGTCATGTCCTATTGTTCTTTTTAAGAAAATTAAATACAAGATTTGGTGGCTTAACCATATAAGGAAATATTCCTTAAACACCTAGGATCAAGAATGTTGGTTTACCACATTGGTTAAGTGTCCACTTTTCCTTTTCCTTTTCTTTTTTTTCGGCCGATTACCCCCCCCCCCCCCCCATATCCATAATTATATTTTTTTTAGCTAAATCATCACATGTTTATTTCAATCTCTAGAACCCACAAGGAGTTGTCACATTAGCTCTAGTCTTGTTAAGCATCATCATAGTGTTTAGTCAACTTTGAGATGTGATTAATACCCTTGATTTGCTTACTAGATTGGGGACAAAGAAAGATCATTTACCAAACATAGTAGGTTCCTTAATTCACTTAGAATTAGGAAAGATCATTACCACATTTAGAATGCACCCCTCTTTCTTGTTTCTTTCCCAAACCGTCGCCCCCTAGTGACTCTCTAATCTTTTTTTAATCCAAGTCAACCTCTATATTAGCATGTGTTATTTGCTTCCATAAGTTGACTGCATGTAGTGTCACTCATGCTTGGAATCTTACCAAAATAATCAAGTGATTAGTGACCTCTTAAAGGGTGATTTGGTCCTTGGATATGCTAGGAAGATATGGAACATGAGTAGATTACTAACCATATAAGGAAGGATTCTCATAATCACCCTAATCCATAAGAGTTGACTTACCCAAGGTGTTAAGCACTTTCCTAACACCTTCTCATCTCCACCTCTATATAAGGAGGCCTTGGGTAAGCCATTCACCACACCACAACCTCTCTTGCTTCCTCTCCTATTTCGAAAAACACATACAGACATCTCACACGCTCTAGGAGTAACCAAGGAGATCTAGCATCTTGCCTTCTATCTTGGATCCACTAGGAGGTCTAAACCTTAACACTTTTACTTCTTTACCTTGTTTATTTAGCACATGGTTCACCTAATTAGTTCATAGTTATCATTCATAACAAAACATCACCATAGATAGTAATGTAAGTATGTATGTATGCGTGCGTAAATATACTTATGCATGTATGTGTATGCGTGACATATATGTAAGTGCACGTGTGTATGTGTGTATGTATAGACATGTAAGAACCAAAGTTATCATAGTAATTCACTCTAGTAATGAAAACAAAGCCCATATGTGTGCATACACACATATGCGTGCGTGTATAAACATAGTGTATGTGTATGTGTAAAGCAAACTCATAAGTATAGGTAGTAATGTGTATGGACTACCAAGATACATATGTATATGGGTATGCATGTACAAGTGTAGATCCCAGAGATATCCCTACCTATGGTTATGAGTGGGAATACACATATATAAATATAAGTATAGATGCACGCGTATGTAGGTGGGAATACATGTGTATATGACACTTGTGTATAGTAAAGATCAAGTGTGTTTGTGAACTAAAAACAACTCGTTTTCAAAAATGAACATATACTTTATAAAAAGGAACATGTGATAGGAAATAAGATCTATTTTCTTATCTAAACTATTATTTTCAAGTAATATATAGGTGTCACCAAGAAAAGCTAAACTAACATACCACTAAGGATCGGGTGAACCACGAGTACGATGGATTACCTATTTGTATAAATCTAAGGTACCCATGTATGTATATAGGACGAGATACCTAGTTGTCGGACATACGCTTTTGCTAGACTACACGCGGACTTGAGGTGAGTTCTCACGGCCCCTTTTTACTATTTTCTATTTTGGAGAAAAGCATGCATTGTTTACTATTTTAACATGAAATCCTTGCCGACCGGTGTACATGAGACGATATGTTTAGAGTACTCACTAAATCCCTCATTTATTAGTTTATCATAACCATTAACTATGGATATAGCCTAGAAACGCTTTAATAGATCTATTGGGTTGACACCCCCACTCTCGGTTAGTCGCTCTAACCGGTTTATACGATATGAGAGTGCTTGCATTTCTTTTATGACGATTCATTGCATTGTTGTGAAATGTGCGAGGCACCACTCGTCGAGGTTTGGTTATGGACTCATGATGGTTTATCATCATTGTTCTTGGCTAGACAACGATAGGTCATTCAAGGATTTCTTTAAACTTTACATTGGTTTACAAAAACCGTGAACTCACCAACATTTTCTTGACAAAGTTTTTATACATGTTTTTGAGGTAATTAAAGCATGGATGGAACATGGGTTACGATTGGGCAATCATTCACAACCACCACACATCGTGTCATTAAAACTTTTAACCCCACTAAGGGTTTTAAACTGTATCTTGTGAACTTGTTGTCATCGAACATGTTTGGTACTTTTATAAATAAATAAATATGAATGTTTGCTCATATCTGGTGCTTGAAAACCTTTCGTGGTTACGCCCCGTGTTTCCGCCTAGGCGGAGTGTGACACCCTACCTACTTTCACCACTATTAAAGCTGTTGAACACCACATTCATCTTTGTTTTCGGAAGAAACTGGAGCTGTTATCTCTGTTGTTCAGTACTTCTGGGAAAGATACAACATTCATCTTCGTTATCCTTTGCTTTTTGTAATACGTTTCGAGAGATTATTCCTCTTCATCCAGATGATCGTTCCATTTCTGTAATGATCAAGAACATTCCAAATAACTGTTCAGTTATGGATCCTTTGATCAGATGATATATTCTCAAACAATTTCCTAACAAATGTTCAGTTATGGATCTTTTATTTAATTGTTATAATATTTTTTTTAACAAAAAAAAAAGTAATAACCTAATCAAACTATCATTAACCAAAATGAAATTAATGAAGACCTTGATCGACAGTAAATTAATGAAAACCATAATCTACAATATTTGAAAATTATCATTTCTTGACATGCATAGTAACAAAGATGAACACTTTCTTCTTTTGTTCTACAATCTTAGTTAGTTGTTAATGTTGTTCTAGTTTTTTCTACTTTTAGAAAGGTTTGAGAGAGAAGGTGGTTGTTCTTGAATCTCAGTTAGTCTGAAATGTTACTAAAATGTGAAGACCTTGATCTTCGAATGCGGTATGCGCGTTAAATTTCATTAAATAAGTGAAAAAGGTGAATTGGTCAATCTTTGTAGAGGCATATGTTCTACGGGAGGTGAGTTGGCAATCAAGGGATCCGCTTGTGTCACACCCTCAAATTTCCACTGCTGGGTTTATACCGCGAGGCGCATGACAAACCAGGTTTCCATAGCCATAAGTCACATGAACGACTCTAAATGCCCAACCATTTAGTTCGTTATAAAAACCAAGTTTTTAAGTTTAATCAAACCAATGAAAAATATAGCGGAAGCGAATTAAGTAGTAAATATAGTTTGCGCAAAACAACGCGCCCAAAACCAATTAAATAGTTAAAGTGCATAATAGTATAATGTTTACGACCCCATGACATGATGCATGACCTAACAGTGCTCCGTTCCTAGTAACCTGCAAAAGCATGCTATCGTGTGTCAACATAAAGCTGGTGAGTTCACAAAGTAAAGTAATTTAATATGCAAAAGCGCTGGTTTTCAAAACCACGTAAGTAAGTAAGTTATGTTGGTGCCCCGCACCGTGTAACCACTAGTTCATCGCATGTCAAGGGTAGCTAATCCATTCATGATAAGGTTAGAGTGAATGGTGAGTTGTAAGGCTCGCACTCTCTTGTTGTTGTAAGAGAATTCGATTAAGGGCAAGTGCTTATCCCAGATATTACCAAAGTCCACTACGCATGCTCGTAGCAGATCCTCTAATGTTTGGATGGTACGTTCACTTTGTCCATCCGTCTGTGGGTGATAGGCTGTGCTCATATCAAGACGAGTTCCTAAAGCATCTTGGAGAGTAGTCCATAAACGAGAAGTGAATCGCCCATCGTGATCAGATATAATGGAAGTAGGCACCCCATGCCTAGAGACTATCTCCTTGATGTATAGGTTCGCCAGCTTTTCTAACGAATCCGTTTCTTTTATTGCCAGGAAGTGGGCCGATTTGGTTAAACGGTCCACGATAACCCAAATCATGTTATGGCCCGTTGGCGTTCTAGGAAGCTTTGTATTGAAGTCCATGGAAATTCCATCCCATTTCCACATTGGAATCTCTGGTTGTTGGAGTAGGCCTGAAGGTTTTTGATATTCAATCTTAACCTTCGCACAAGTCAAGCACTTACTAACATAAGTGGCTATCTCGGCTTTCATGTTTGGCCACCAGTAGAGAGTCTTAAGATCTTAATACATCTTGTCCGAACCAGGATGTACCGAATAGCGAGAGGTATGTGCTTCATCGAGCACCAGTTGTCTGAGATCCCCAAATCGTGGTATCCAGACTCGATTCATGAAGTACTGCAGACCGTCTGTTCTCAGTTCTAAGTGCTTATCTGCACCATGTAGGGTCTCAAGTCCGATGTTTTCTTCCTTCAATGCCTCACCCTGGGCTTCACGTATCTAATCGTTCAAAAGTTCAACCCAACGACGTTGTCGTATGTTTAGTACCTTTTGGTCAAATATATGCTGAAGGCTCTTGTGGTCAGTGAAAATCGTGCACTTGGTTCCATAGAGGTAGTGTCTCCAGATTTTGAGTGCGAAAACCACCGCTCCCAGTTCCAAATCATGAGTGGGGTAATTCTTCTCATGGACCTTCAGTTGCCGCGATGCATATGCAATTACCTTATCACGTTGCATCAGTACGCACCCTAAGCCTTGGGTAGACGCATCACAGTATACTATAAAGTCCTCTGTACCCTCAGGCAACGATAGTATCGGTGCACTGCAAGGTTTGGACTTTAGTAGCTGAAAGGCAGATTCTTGGGCATCTCCCCACTTATACGTAATACCTTTCTGCGTTAGGGCGGTGAGAGGTTGAGCGATCTTAGAAAATCCCTCAATAAACCTGCGATAATATCCCGCGAGACCAAGAAATTGGCGCACTTCAGTAGGGGTCCTAGGAGCCTCCCACTTTTTGATAGCGTCAATCTTGGCTGGGTCCACATGTATTCCTGCCTCGTTGACCACATGCCCAAGGAATTGGACCTCTCGAATCCAAAAATCACATTTAGAAAACTTTGCATACAGCTGCTCATTCCTCAGTAGTTCCAAGATTAACCGCAGGTGCTGCTCGTGCTCCTCCCTGCTCTTGGAATAGATCAATATGTCATCTATGAACACTATGACGAATTTGTCCAAGTAAAGCTTGCACACACGGTTCATTAGATCCATGAACACCGCAGGTGCATTAGTTAGCCCAAATGGCATAACCAAAAACTCATAATGTCCATAACGGGTTCGAAACGCCGTTTTCGCCACATCCTCTTCTCGGACTCTCAGCTGATGGTACCCCGACCTCAAATCAATCTTAGAGTAGAAGCTCGACCCTTGCAGTTGGTCGAACAAATCATCAATACGAGGCAAAGGATATCGGTTCTTAATCGTTACCTTGTTCAACTCCCGATAATCTATGCACATACGAAAGCTCCCATCTTTCTTCTTAACAAACAGAACTGGAGCTCCCCATGGCGAGGAACTGGGTCTAATGAAACCCCTATCCAATAGCTCTTGGAGTTGGGTAGACAGTTCTTGAAGCTCCCCTGGTGCTAAACGGTACGGTGCGCGCGCAACTGGCGCTGCTCTAGGTGCAAGGTCAATCTGAAACTCCCCTTGACGAACGGGTGGGAGTCCAGGTAGTTCCTCTGGGAAGACATCTTGGAAGTCTCGGACCACTGGGATGTCCTCAATTCTAGTTTCAGTTTCAGCTCGAATGTCAGATATGTTAGCCAAAATGGCCGGACAGCCCTTACGAATACACTTCTGGGCCTTCAGATAGGAGATGATGCCCACCATGGCACCACCTCGATCACCCTGAATGGATAAAAGTTCTCCACTTGGGAGGGGAATGCGAAAAATTTTCTCCTGACAGAGAATTTTCGCGTGTTGCTTGGACAACCAGTCCATGCCAACCACGATATCAAAGCCACCTAGGGTGATAGGTAAGAGGTTGATGGCAAACACTTGCCCGTTCAACTCGAGCTTACAGTCACGATGTATATGGGTTACCTCGACAGGCTTCCCATCAGCCAGTTCAATAGGGTATGGGGTATCTAGAAGAGTAGGAACCATCCCTAATTGTTCACTAAGTTTTGATGAAACAAAACTATAGTCTGCCCCAGTATCATATAAGATAGAAGCAAGAGTGTCGTTCAAGGAGCACGTACCTGTCACGACGTTGTCATCGGTCCTAGCCTCCCCAGAGCCAATCACGAGTGCTCTACCACGAGCTCCATTGTTGTTGTTCCCGTTGTTGTTGTTCCCAGCATTGGTGGTGTTTTTGTTTACTGCCCTGTTACCAACACCGTTGTTGTTGTTACCCCTGTTATTGCCATTTCCATTGCCATTCCCCTAACCATTCAGCTGTGGACAGTCCTTCTTGAAATGATTCTCACTTCCACACTGAAAACAACCTTTACCATTACCCTGTTGCTGTGGCCACCTTCGTTGATGTTGAGAATTCCTTGGGAGCTTGTCACGACAGTCTTTAGCTACATGACCAGATTTTCCACAGCGCTCGCATAGTTCCACCTCACAAGTATTGGAGTGATGGTGCCTGCACTGATTACACTTCGGGTGTTTCCCTTTATAGTGGTGCTGATTTTCGTCGTAACGAGCCTTGATGTTTCTACTACTCGAGATCTTATATGTGTCTTCTTCCCGTCTTCTTTTGTTGCTACCAACACTAGATGACGGCGTCCCATGTGAAGGTACTATCCCTTCTTCGCCTTTTTGATTTGTCAGCTCATGAGCCAAGCGAACGGTCTGCTGAATGTTGCCCAAGTTTATTGGTGTGATCGTGCTCATGACCTGGGGAGTAAACCCCTCTATATGGAGTTCAAAGCGTCTGAAGTGCGGACTTATTCGATCGGAGTCCATAGTTGGGTCACGAGTAGGTTGGCTAGTTTGGAAAGCTGCAAGGGTTGCAGCTACCCTTTCGTTAATCATTGCGCTCAGTTCCACCTGTGTTATGTTCATGCTTCCTCTCCTGTGTCCTCTTCCCACCATGGTAACTCTACATTTACACTATGCTTGTGAGAAGGCAATAATATGTCCCTCATACAATCGTTCACATAGTACAAGTAAACTAGAACATAATCAACATGCGCGAGAATAGAATAAAGAGTTTAGGTAATAGTAGTAAATAAGATTCCAATCACAAATAGAGGATCCTCAAGTCTCACAACGATAGGGAGGAACAAAAAGTCATAATATACTTAGTAAGTAAATATATAGATAAAAATAGAATCAATCGTCCTCTTGATCCGTAGACATATCGGACTCCTCATCTTTGCTCTCGACCTCAACCCTGAACGTGATTGGGTCATCCGGGTTGGCTTCTTCGTCAGTCTCAGTATTCTCTACAAACGCTGCCTTAAGCGCCGCTTCAAGTTCTTTCACACATCGCTCTTTATCCTCTTCCTCCCGCTGGGCTATAACTTCCATGAGTTTATCACGAACGATAATTAGCTCTTGCTTAGTAGTGATCAGCTCTTGCTTTGTATCAGCCACTTCCTGCCTAGCTACGGCCAAATCGGCCATTACCTGACCCAGCCTCCTTTCTATATGCTGAAAGCGATAGTCAGATGTCTTTTGCCACCATTTGCAACGTTGAATATACGAGTTCACGGTATCGAACTGGGTAAGAAAATGCCTCACAATTCCTGTAATGGACCTTTCCCATGAGTCCAGAACGGGTGGTACCTTCTCAGGCACTCCACTACTGATTACCCATGTTCTTATCATACTAGGATACCATGTCCATGGGCCATTTTCAGTTCCCAAAAGTGGACGACTTGTTACAGGTTCAGTCCCGTTAATGCGTTCAGAATTTTGGTTGACAGAAAACGACATTTCCTGTAATACATATCCATAAAGAAGTCTTAAATGTGCACTAATGTGGTAAGTGTACTAACGTATTACTTATGCTATGATGGTTATAGTCTAGATGCATATCCATAAAGAAGTCTTAAATGTAACACCCCGCCCCTCTCATCACCAATATTGTCCGCTTTGCCCATCCAGAGCTCACGGATTTGTTTTTGGTTGCCCAAGTGGAGACTTCCCAGGAGGTCACCCATCCTGAAATTTCTCCCACCTGAGCACGCTTAACTGTGGAATTCTCCTCTCATCCACTAACATTAAGCCCCAAAACGCGTTGGTGATTTAAGAGACAAGACATTACTTATGAACCATGGATCTCTCCTGGCCACGGCCGATGTGGGATTTTCCTGGGGTGTCACATTCACCCCTGTTAGAGTCTCATCGTCCCTGATGAGGTGTGTTCCTGGGGTGTCACATTCACCCCCTGTTAGAGTCTCATCGTCCCTGATGAGGTGTGCACCCACCATCCCGAACGGCACAGGAGTGGCTCTGATACCAATCTGACACACCCTCAAATTTCCACTGCGGGGTTTATACCGCGAGGCGCATGACAAACCAGGATCCCATAGCCATAAGTCACATGAACGACTCTAAATGCCCAACCATTTAGTTCGTTATAAAAACCAAGTTTATAAGTTTAATCAAACCAATGAAAAATATAGCGGAAGCGAATTAAGTAGTAAATATAGTTTACGCAAAACAACGCGCCCAAAACCAATTAAATAGTTAAAGTGCATAATAGTATAATGTTTATGACCCCATGACATGATGCATGACCTAACAGTGCTCCGTTCCTAGTAACCTGCAAAAGCATGCTATCGTGTGTCAACATAAAGCTGGTGAGTTCACAAAGTAAAGTAATTTAATATGCAAAAGCGCTGGTTTTCAAAACCACGTAAGTAAGTAAGTTATGTTGGTGCCCCGCACCGTGTAACCACTAGTTCATCGCATGTCAAGGGTAGCTAATCCATTCGAATATACCGAACTGCTATGTACGTGTAGCCACATAAGTGTGCCGCATGCCTGACATCATTGTCTATCCACAATGATAATGTTTCGTTAAGTTATAGTTCACGCCCGCGCTCCCCGAGCCGGTGTGAGGTTTGTAAGACCTAATAGCGCTATCAACTAATAACCCGCTTGCCAACCCTGGCAACTCATTCGGTACGTGAGGACTTACAGATGATAGAAATGGTTTAGTTTATCAAGGACACAATTGCGAACTAGCAAAGTAACCGACCCTCATAAGGATCCATGGCATCCCAGCCCGGGATGTGTAAGTAGTCCCAAACCGGACTAGAAAATGTTAAGTAAAGTGTCTCATACCTGAGACGCATGCTTTTGAGAAAAAAAGAGTAGTGAAACTCACCTTAGGTCGCAAGTGAAAATCCAAATTCCACGAATAGTAACGTGCTACCGACTCCCTATTACAAATGTCACTAGGTGAGTATACGTGCGTAACCAACACACCATGTAACTCGTTTATCCAAGACTTTTAAAAGTTCAAAACCGTGTAGTGACACCTAATGACTCTACATGCTCAAGTATGTCCTACGTATCCCGTTGGTGATTATAGTGATTATTATCAGTTTAATACATCAAATACATCTCATACAAGTTTTCACACAAGTACATGTCAATTACATACCACATAGAACTCTAAATAGTCACCTAAAGACCCCGTACACAATCTGCGTTTTTAGGACAGATTGTGCGCTGTGAAAAACAATTTATTTAAAATACTTAACGAATGAATTAGAGTCCCAAATTTTTACTGAATTTTACTTGGGATTCACTTGACAATACCTATTTTTGTTTTGTCTTAATTCCAAACACAAAAATTATGAAAATTCGTACAACACAGCTATGTCCAGAAAATTTCCTCAACAGGTCAGTTTAATAGAAAAATTCTCAAAAATTGTGTATTCATCCAAACGAGATGAATCCACTTGAAAAAGCTCTATTTTTCCAGTATTGACCTACTGTAAAAATTTCATAACCTAACTCCTTTTAAATCTCAAGTTATGACCATTTAAAGTTAACCCAATTTACAAATCCGAAAATCTGATATGACCCCTAATCAATTAAAATTCCAAAAACGACTCAAACGATGTCCAAATCCGATGGTTTTGTCCATTCTGAGAAGCTAAGACCTTGTACATTACAATCATGCAAAGAAATCATCAAAACAATCAATTTACCAACCCATTACAGCCCCTACAAAACGTTCAACCGAATCTGCCAGAATCTTAAACTTGCATCCCAAGTAATCTACAAACCCTAATTTTTCATGAACATCCCTAATACATGTATAACACCTATAGTACTGATTAAACACCATATTAATCATAGCAAAACACATATGTTATCATGTGAGAACCCTAAGCATGGTTACTAATAACAATCATCATTAAATCATCATCAAATCATCAAGAACGTTCAAGAATCCCTATACATACATGCATGCGATTCTATATCCATTATTTTTAGGGTTTTTAAAGTTTTTCAATCATTATAATTCATCAAAAATCATAAGAATGTATACCTTGCGAAGGATTAAACTCCCTAGGGCCTTGAAATCAAACCCGAACTAACTTGATTAGGTGAAGGATTACTTGATTGCTTGAAAAACCAAGAGGGGATGGGGGTGGGGGTTCGCACGGCGCAAAGAAGGGACAAGGAGGTAGGGTTTTATCTTTTCCTTGCCTCCTAATTATAAGGGGGCTTTGCTTGTTCCCCAAGCAATTGGTATTAGGGCCCTTCTAGTCCATTAACTTGACCCGTTAATCATGTTCTAGCCCAATACCGGACCCAATATTATTAACCATTCTAAATTGTATAAAAACCATTGTTTTTATTATTACATAGCATATTACTCATGTTGTGCATGTAATTTGCATAATCTACGCATTACCTTTCAGTTAGGCGATCATTCACAAAAACATGTAATTCACATAAGCACGTACTTCATGTTCACCATAATTCAATTGTATATATTATTGCTATGTATGTCACATAATTCACCAACGTTTGGGATACAGGACTCATGTGTGTGTTTAACAAGGATTTTCCTACTTATAACATATGTTAACATCATCTAACATATGCTAAACCTACTTAACTAACCCTAGTTAAGTATCTAGCCATGTATGAACATGTAAGTTAACTAGAGTTCAGTAAGAGTATTTAACCTGAAAATGCGGGGTGTCACATCATCCCCAAGTTGAAAAGAATTTCGTCCCGAAATTCAGCAAGTAAACAATAAAGCCAGCTATAAAAATGTGTGCTTGGTTCCCGGATGTCACATCATCCCCAAGTTGAAAGGAATTTCGCCCCGAAATTCACTTTGAAAGAGCTGCTTTATGTTCCGCGTTTGATCTACGTATGATTTCAGGTTCAGTAAAGAGGTGTGGGTATTTGAGCCGCATCTGATCTTTGCGCTCCCACGTGTATTCCGGTCCTAGACGGGAATTCCACCGTACCTTAACAATAGGTATAGTACTTTGTCTGAGTTTCTTGACGCCCTGCTCAAGAATCTCCACTGGTTCTTCCACGAACCGCAGCTGATCGTCCACCTGGATCTCCTCCAGTGGCACTACCAGTGTCGTATCAGATAAGCATTTCTTCAAGTTTGAGACGTGGAATACATTATGTACTCCACTGAGTTCATATGGTAGATTTAGCTGGTAAGCTACTGGACCAATCCTTTTAACGATCTCGAAAGGTCCGACGTATCTGGGATTTAACTTCCCTCGTTTCCCAAAGCGTATCACTCCTTTCCACGGTGACACCTTTAACAAAACCTTGTCCCCAACCTGGAACTCCAAAGGTTTTCGACGTTTGTCAGCATAACTTTTCTGTCGGTCCCGAGCAGCAGCCATCCGGTTTCTAATTTGCACTATCATCTGAGAAGTTTCGTGCACGAGTTCGGGACCTGTTAGTTTTCTATCCCCAACCTCAATCCAACATATAGGAGACCTACACTTGCGCCCGTAAAGTGCCTCGAAAGGCGCACACTGTATCGAAGTGTGGTAACTGTTGTTGTAAGAGAATTCGATTAAGGGCAAGTGCTTATCCCAGATATTACCAAAGTCCACTACGCATGCTCGTAGCAGATCCTCTAATGTTTGGATGGTACGTTCACTTTTTCCATCCGTCTGTGGGTGATAGGCTGTGCTCATATCAAGACGAGTTCCTAAAGCATCTTGGAGAGTAGTCCAGAAACGAGAAGTGAATCGCCCATCGCGATCAGATATAATGGAAGTAGGCACCCCATGCCTAGAGACTATCTCCTTGATGTATAGGTTCGCCAGCTTTTCTAACGAATCCGTTTCTTTTATTGCCAGGAAGTGGGCCGATTTGGTTAAACGGTCCACGATAACCCAATTCATGTTATGGCCCGTTGGCATTCTAGGAAGCTTTGTAATGAAGTCCATGGAAATTCCATCCCATTTCCACATTGGAATCTCTGGTTGTTGGAGTAGGCCTGAAGGTTTTTGATATTCAATCTTAACCTTCGCACAAGTCAAGCACTTACTAACATAAGTGGCTATCTCGGCTTTCATGTTTGGCCACCAGTAGAGAGTCTTAAGATCTTGATACATCTTGTCCGAACCAGGATGTACCGAATAGCGAGAGGTATGTGCTTCATCGAGCACCAGTTGTCTGAGATCCCCAAATCGTGGTATCCAGACTCGATTCATGAAGTACTGCAGACCGTCTGTTCTCAGTTCTAAGTGCTTATCTGCACCATGTAGGGTCTCAAGTCCGATGTTTTCTTCCTTCAATGCCTCACCCTGGGCTTCACGTATCTTATCAGGAAGGTTAGAGTGAATGGTGAGTTGTAAGGCTCGCACTCTCTTGGGTTTCGTTTCCTTTCGACTGAGGGCATCAGCTACTACGTTAGCTTTCCCTGGATGATACTTGATGGCACAGTCATAATCGTTCAAAAGTTCAACCCAACGACGTTGCCGTATGTTTAGTACCTTTTGGTCAAATATATGCTGAAGGCTCTTGTGGTCAGTGAAAATCGTGCACTTGGTTCCATAGAGGTAGTGTCTCCAGATTTTGAGTGCGAAAACCACCGCTCCCAGTTCCAAATCATGAGTGGGGTAATTCTTCTCATAGACCTTCAGTTGCCGCGATGCATATGCAATTACCTTATCACGTTGCATCAGTACGCACCCTAAGCCTTGGGTAGACGCATCACAGTATACTACAAAGTCCTCTGTACCCTCAGGCAACGATAGTATCGGTGCACTGCAAGGTTTGGACTTTAGTAGCTGAAAGGCAGATTCTTGGGCATCTCCCCACTTATACGTAATACCTTTCTGCGTTAGGGCGGTGAGAGGTTGAGCGATCTTAGAAAATCCCTCAATAAACCTGCGATAATATCCCGCGAGACCAAGAAATTGGCGCACTTCAGTAGGGGTCCTAGGAGCCTCCCACTTTTTGATAGCGTCAATCTTGGCTGGGTCCACATGTATTCCTGCCTCGTTGACTACATGCCCAAGGAATTGGACCTCTCGAATCCAAAAATCACATTTAGAAAACTTTGCATACAGCTGCTCATTCCTTAGTAGTTCCAAGATTAACCGCAGGTGCTGCTCGTGCTCCTCCCTGCTCTTGGAATAGATCAATATGTCATCTATGAACACTATGACGAATTTGTCCAAGTAAAGCTTGCACACACGGTTCATTAGATCCATGAACACCGCAGGTGCATTAGTTAGCCCAAATGGCATAACCAAAAACTCATAATGTCCATAACGGGTTCGAAACGCCGTTTTCGCCACATCCTCTTCTCGGACTCTCAGCTGATGGTACCCCGACCTCAAATCAATCTTAGAGTAGAAGCTTGACCCTTGCAGTTGGTCGAACAAATCATCAATACGAGGCAAAGGATATCGGTTCTTAATCGTTACCTTGTTCAACTCCCGATAATCTATGCACATACGAAAGCTCCCATCTTTCTTCTTAACAAACAGAACTGGAGCTCCCCATGGCGAGGAACTGGGTCTAATGAAACCCCTATCCAATAGCTCTTGGAGTTGGGTAGACAGTTCTTGAAGCTCCCCTGGTGCTAAACGGTACGGTGCGCGCGCAACTGGCGCTGCTCCAGGTGCAAGGTCAATCTGAAACTCCCCTTGACGAACGGGTGGGAGTCCAGGTAGTTCCTCTGGGAAGACATCTTGGAAGTCTCGGACCACTGGGATGTCCTCAATTCTAGTTTCAGTTTCAGCTCGAATGTCAGATATGTTAACCAAAATGGCTGGACAGCCCTTACGAATACACTTCTGGGCCTTCAGATAGGAGATGATGCCCACCATGGCACCACCTCGATCACCCTGAATGGATAAAAGTTCTCCACTTGGGAGGGGAATGCGAAAAATTTTCTCCTGACAGAGAATTTTCGCGTGTTGCTTGGACAACCAGTCCATGCCAACCACGATATCAAAGCCACCTAGGGTGATAGGTAAGAGGTTGATGGCAAACACTTGCCCGTTCAACTCGAGCTTACAGTCACGATGTATATGGGTTACCTCGACAGGCTTCCCATCAGCCAGTTCAATAGGGTATGGGGTATCTAGAAGAGTAGGAACCATCCCTAATTGTTCACTAAGTTTTGATGAAACAAAACTATAGTCTGCCCCAGTATCATATAAGATAGAAGCAAGAGTGTCGTTCAAGGAGCACGTACCTGTCACGACGTTGTCATCGGTCCTAGCCTCCCAGAGCCAATCACGAGTGCTCTACCACGAGCTCCATTGTTGTTGTTCCCGTTGTTGTTGTTCCCAGCATTGGTGGTGTTGTTGTTTACTGCCCTGTTACCAACACCGTTGTTGTTGTTACCCCTGTTATTGCCATTTCCATTGCCATTCCCCTGACCATTCAGCTGTGGACAGTCCTTCTTGAAATGATTCTCACTTCCACACTGAAAACAACCTTTACCATTACCCTGTTGCTGTGGCCACCTTCGTTGATGTTGAGAATTCCTTGGGAGCTTGTCACGACAGTCTTTAGCTACATGACCAGATTTTCCACAGCGCTCGCATAGTTCCACCTCACAAGTATTGGAGTGATGGTGCCTGCACTGATTACACTTCGGGTGTTTCCCTTTATAGTGGTGCTGATTTTCGTCGTAACGAGCCTTGATGTTTCTACTACTCGAGATCTTATATGTGTCTTCTTCCCGTCTTCTTTTGTTGCTACCAACACTAGATGACGGCGTCCCATGTGAAGGTACTATCCCTTCTTTGCCTTTTTGATTTGTCAGCTCATGAGCCAAGCGAACGGTCTGCTGAATGTTGCCCAAGTTTATTGGTGTGATCGTGCTCATGACCTGGGGAGTAAACCCCTCTATATGGAGTTCAAAGCGTCTGAAGTGCGGACTTATTCGATCGGAGTCCATAGTTTGGTCACGAGTAGGTTGGCTAGTTTGGAAAGCTGCAAGGGTTGCAGCTACCCTTTCGTTAATCATTGCGCTCAGTTCCACCTGTGTTATGTTCATGCTTCCTCTCCTGTGTCCTCTTCCCACCATGGTAACTCTACATTTACACTATGCTTGTGAGAAGGCAATAATATGTCCCTCATACAATCGTTCACATAGTACAAGTAAACTAGAACATAATCAACATGCGCGAGAATAGAATAAAGAGTTTAAGTAATAGTAGTAAATAAGATTCCAATCACAAATAGAGGATCCTCAAGTCTCACAACGATAGGGAGGAACAAAAAGTCATAATATACTTAGTAAGTAAATATATAGATAAAAATAGAATCAATCGTCCTCTTGATCCGTAGACATATCGGACTCCTCATCTTTGCTCTCGACCTCAACCCTGAACGTGATTGGGTCATCCGGGTTGGCTTCTTCGTCAGTCTCAGTATTCTCTACAAACGCTGCCTTAAGCGCCGCTTCAAGTTCTTTCACACATCGCTCTTTATCCTCTTCCTCCCGCTGGGCTATAACTTCCATGAGTTTATCACGAACGATAATTAGCTCTTGCTTAGTAGTGATCAGCTCTTGCTTTGTATCAGCCACTTCCTGCCTAGCTACGGCCAAATCGGCCATTACCTGACCCAGCCTCCTTTCTATATGCTGAAAGCGATAGTCAGATGTCTTTTGCCACCATTTGCAACGTTGAATATACGAGTTCACGGTATCGAACTGGGTAAGAAAATGCCTCACAATTCCTGTAATGGACCTTTCCCATGAGTCCAGAACGGGTGGTACCTTCTCAGGCACTCCACTACTGATTACCCATGTTCTTATCATACTAGGATACCATGTCCATGGGCCATTTTCAGTTCCCAAAAGTGGACGACTTGTTACAGGTTCAGTCCCGTTAATGCGTTCAGAATTTTGGTTGACAGAAAACGACATTTCCTGTAATACATATCCATAAAGAAGTCTTAAATGTGCACTAATGTGGTAAGTGTACTAACGTATTACTTATGCTATGATGGTTATAGTCTAGATGCATATCCATAAAGAAGTCTTAAATGTAACACCCCGCCCCTCTCATCACCAATATTGTCCGCTTTGCCCATCCAGAGCTCACGGATTTGTTTTTGGTTGCCCAAGTGGAGACTTCCCAGGAGGTCACCCATCCTGAAATTTCTCCCACCTGAGCACGCTTAACTGTGGAATTCTCCTCTCATCCACTAACATTAAGCCCCAAAACGCGTTGGTGATTTAAGAGACAAGACATTACTTATGAACCATGGATCTCTCCTGGCCACGGCCGATGTGGGATTTTCCTGGGGTGTCACATTCACCCCTGTTAGAGTCTCATCGTCCCTGATGAGGTGTGTTCCTGGGGTGTCACATTCACCCCCTGTTAGAGTCTCATAGTCCCTGATGAGGTGTGCACCCACCATCCCGAACGGCACAGGAGTGGCTCTGATACCAATCTGACACACCCTCAAATTTCCACTGCGGGGTTTATACCGCGAGGCGCATGACAAACCAGGATCCCATAGCCATAAGTCACATGAACGACTCTAAATGCCCAACCATTTAGTTCGTTATAAAAACCAAGTTTTTAAGTTTAATCAAACCAATGAAAAATATAGCGGAAGCGAATTAAGTAGTAAATATAGTTTGCGCAAAACAACGCGCCCAAAACCAATTAAATAGTTAAAGTGCATAATAGTATAATGTTTACGACCCCATGACATGATGCATGACCTAACAGTGCTCCGTTCCTAGTAACCTGCAAAAGCATGCTATCGTGTGTCAACATAAAGCTGGTGAGTTCACAAAGTAAAGTAATTTAATATGCAAAAGCGCTGGTTTTCAAAACCACGTAAGTAAGTAAGTTATGTTGGTGCCCCGCACCGTGTAACCACTAGTTCATCGCATGTCAAGGGTAGCTAATCCATTCATGATAACTAACCGAATATACCGAACTGCTATGTACGTGTAGCCACATAAGTGTGCCGCATGCCTGACATCATTGTCTATCCACAATGATAATGTTTCGTTAAGTTATAGTTCACGCCCGCGCTCCCCGAGCCGGTGTGAGGTTTGTAAGACCTAATAGCGCTATCAACTAATAACCCGCTTGCCAACCCTGGCAACTCATTCGGTACGTGAGGACTTACAGATGATAGAAATGGTTTAGTTTATCAAGGACACAATTGCGAACTAGCAAAGTAACCGACCCTCATAAGGATCCATGGCATCCCAGCCCGGGATGTGTAAGCAGTCCCAAACCGGACTAGAAAATGTTAAGTAAAGTGTCTCATACCTGAGACGCATGCTTTTGAGAAAAAAGAGTAGTGAAACTCACCTTAGGTCGCAAGTGAAAATCCAAATTCCACGAATAGTAACGTGCTACCAACTCCCTATTACAAATGTCACTAGGTGAGTATACGTGCGTAACCAACACACCATGTAACTCGTTTATCCAAGACTTTTAAAAGTTCAAAACCGTGTAGTGACACCTAATGACTCTACATGCTCAAGTATGTCCTACGTATCCCGTTGGTGATTATAGTGATTATTATCAGTTTAATACATCAAATACATCTCATACAAGTTTTCACACAAGTACATGTCAATTACATACCACATAGAACTCTAAATAGTCACCTAAAGACCCCGTACACAATCTGCGTTTTTAGGACAGATTGTGCGCTGTGAAAAACAATTTATTTAAAATACTTAACGAATGAATTAGAGTCCCAAATTTTTACTGAATTTTACTTGGGATTCACTTGACAATACCTATTTTTGTTTTGTCTTAATTCCAAACACAAAAATTATGAAAATTCGTACAACACAGCTATGTCCAGAAAATTTCCTCAACAGGTCAGTTTAATAGAAAAATTCTCAAAAATTGTGTATTCATCCAAACGAGATGAATCCACTTGAAAAAGCTCTATTTTTCCAGTATTGACCTACTGTAAAAATTTCATAACCTAACTCCTTTTAAATCTCAAGTTATGACCATTTAAAGTTAACCCAATTTACAAATCCGAAAATCTGATATGACCCCTAATCAATTAAAATTCCAAACACGACTCAAACGATGTCCAAATCCGATGGTTTTGTCCATTCTGAGAAGCTAAGACCTTGTACATTACAATCATGCAAAGAAATCATCAAAACAATCAATTTACCAACCCATTACAGCCCCTACAAAACGTTCAACCGAATCTGCCAGAATCTTAAACTTGCATCCCAAGTAATCTACAAACCCTAATTTTTCATGAACATCCCTAATACATGTATAACACCTATAGTACTGATTAAACACCATATTAATCATAGCAAAACACATATGTTATAATGTGAGAACCCTAAGCATGGTTACTAATAACAATCATCATCAAATCATCATCAAATCATCAAGAACGTTCAAGAATCCCTATACATACATGCATGCGATTCTATATCCATTATTTTTAGGGTTTTTAAAGTTTTTCAATCATTATAATTCATCAAAAATCATAAGAATGTATACCTTGCGAAGGATTAAACTCCCTAGGGCCTTGAAATCAAACCCGAACTAACTTGATTAGGTGAAGGATTACTTGATTGCTTGAAAAACCAAGAGGGGATGGGGGTGGGGGTTCGCACGGTGCAAAGAAGGGACAAGGAGGTAGGGTTTTATCTTTTCCTTGCCTCCTAATTATAAGGGGGCTTTGCTTGTTCCCCAAGCAATTGGTATTAGGGCCCTTCTAGTCCATTAACTTGACCCGTTAACCATGTTCTAGCCCAATACCGGACCCAATATTATTAACCATTCTAAATTGTATAAAAACCATTGTTTTTATTATTACATAGCATATTACTCATGTTGTGCACGTAATTTGCATAATCTACGCATTACCTTTCAGTTAGGCGATCATTCACAAAAACATGTAATTCACATAAGCACGTACTTCATGTTCACCATAATTCAATTGTATATATTATTGCTATGTATGTCACATAATTCACCAACGTTTGGGATACAGGACTCATGTGTGTGTTTAACAAGGATTTTCCTACTTATAACATATGTTAACATCATCTAACATATGTTAAACCTACTTAACTAACCCTAGTTAAGTATCTAGCCATGTATGAACATGTAAGTTAACTAGAGTTCAGTAAGAGTATTTAACCTGAAAATGCGGGGTGTCACAGTTTGGAGTCTAAAGCTTCGCGTGTCATCTTGGTCGAACTTATGTTGCAACATTCGTCTCCCGGCTATATCACTCCTGTTGAGAGAGCGCAAGGCTGCTTCTGCAGCTCTAACGTCATAACTGGTTTGTACAGAGTTCGTTGTACGGTTGTGGAAAGAAATCAACAGTTGGACCGGCTCTAACAACCGGATTTCCTAAATGTCACTTGACGTAGGATGTGGTACGACCATCGCCACGTGTCAACCACAACCACAAATGTTAACAACTTTGTAAAACATAACCCTAAGAACATTCATTACACAAATTCCATCTTAAAAAAGAACATAAACACAATCACGCGACCAATGATCAGAGCTTTAAGTTGTGATAAACAAGATAATAGGAAGAAGATCAAAGCTCCCAAAGCAAGTGTGAAGATCAAGAGAAAGAAAGTAGAAGAAAAAGATGAACAGTGCTCCAACATAACTTGCACCGACTTGAGATATGAGTTTGATTAGCTTAAATCTCTCTGATCCATGGTATCCACTAACCGTAGCGACAATGACAACGAGATCCATAATTCGAACAAGGAGCTAAACGATATCCTAATATTAGACGTTATGGTTTGATAAATACAAAACTTATTATGATAAATAAATTTTTAATTCATTTTAAATGGACCACAACATCTTAACCTACCCTACCCTGCCATTGACCATCATCTTGGTCTACGTCTTTAATGGGCCTGGTCAGATCGAAATGGCCCGGGTTGCTAACGGGCCGGCCAGGTCGAAACAGTCCGGTCGGGTTAAAACGATATGGGTTGCTAACGGGCCAGGTCGGGTCTAAACAGTTCGGGTCGTTAACAGGTCGGTCGGGCCTGATCACGGGCCTGATCGGGTCGATACGGTTCATTTAAGCTTTTGTTTAACTATTATAGCATCTTGCATAGAAATTCTCCATCAAGGGAAGGGTTGAAAGTGAATGTTGTGGCTATCACGGAAGTACTGAATAACAGAGGTAACAACTCCAGTTTCATCAGAAAAACTATCATCATAAGTCGTTTCAGGTTGCCTTCATCGTTGACAGATATATTTCCGACAACAACTTCCTCCGAACCCGATCCACTTTTTGAATTGGATAAAAATCAAACTGAGTTGAATACTATAACCCACTCACAAAAGGTTTTCCCACGACCGCTAATACTCCACACTCTCACTTATAATTTCACCTGAAGCTTTACTTTCCTACCTCTGTTTTGAATTAGTATACAGAGAGCAAACCGACAAACATCATTCAAAATTTCAACTTCCCGTTAAGCTCTACGCCATTACGACTACAACAAACCAACGATCTTCCTCCACGGCACTCCTAAGAGGCTTCTCTTTAGATCACGGTACGATTTAGGGTTCAAATTTTGTTTTGTTTTGCTTTTTAATAATGAGTTTTGTGTTTATCAAACCCTAACGTCTAATATTAGGATATCGTTTAGCTCCTTGTTTGAATTATGGATCTCGTTGTCGCTACGGTTAGTGGATACCATGGATCAGAGAGATTTAAGCTAATCAAACTCAAATTTTAAGCCGGTGCAAGTTATGTTGGAGCAATGATTTGAAGTGCCTCGCTATGGCTATGGCCATGGCAAGGTGCTTTGTTGTATTTTCTTTATGTGATTCATGCAACACAATCATCACCAAACTTGTTGTGATGAATGTTGTATTTGTTTTTAGGGTGTAATGATGATGATGATTTGACAGACGATGGTATGAATAGTCTCTTTACAATTAACGCGGGGAAGCAACCCATGAAAGATTATTCCTCTTTACAATTAACGAAAGATCCCATTTATCACGTACAATGGTGTGAATAGTCTCTTTACAATTAAACGAAACGAAACGCGTCAAACTAAAATTAGTTTTGAAACCCAAAGCAAACGAAGTTTAAAGGCTGAACACGATTTTAATCAAACAAGGGTTCCTGTTCTTCTAGTCCATCCATCTATTGTAAATAAAATATTATGTGAAACTGAAAGGTTAGTTTTGAAACCCTAGAAAATAAGTTTGTCTTGAAAATTTATAAAAAGAACAGGAAAAAAGGTGCCATTTTTATTGAGTCTATGCTGACGAAGTGGTGATCGATCGTTTGTAATAAAACACTCGTTAAAGATCTGATCCACAAAACAAAATTATCTTCTTGAAGTGTTTTACTATAGCCATTGTTTCCCTGGTTTACGAGGAATGAGTTTAAGGTGTGTTTTGTATGTATAGAATGGTGAATGATTGTACTGTGTTGGTGAAATATGCTATGAAGTTTCTGGTCACTATAATTGAAAAGAAATAACACAAGTCCATCTTTAATGTTCTTTATAATTCTTTAAAACAAAATATTTTTTTAAAGCATAAAGCGCCTCACTATGGCCATAGCGAGGTGCTTCGGGTCAAACGTGGCTTGTGAAGCGCTTCGCTTTGGCCATTGCCAAGCGCTTTAGGTTTTTTTTAAATAATTTTTTAATTCATTTAAATATTTGTTATCGATTAAAAAAATATTTTTAATTCCTTTTTAAGTGTTTTGAGCTGTTTCCAATCCAAAAAAAATCGTTTGAGGCGTTTCGGTTCGTTTATTGCTCGTTTGTGATTTTCGGTAGAAACATCCGAGTTTGAACAACTTTCATAAATCATTGTACATGGTACACGGACTTTACAGTCGATACCCTTTTTTTTCAAAATACAAATTTTGCATGTCTAATCGATATCATGGACTTCCGGACTCTGTTTGACGCGTTTTGGTACGTTTAATTGATTGGATGTGTCTTCTGAAAATGAGCAACGATCAATTAAACATTCTGAAACGCTTCAAACAAAGTTCGGAAGTCCAAGATATCGATTAGACATGCAAAATTTGTATTTTGAAAAAAAAATGGGTATTGACTGTATAGTCCGTGTACCACGTACAATGATTTATGAAAGTTGTTCAAACTCGGATGTTTCTACCGAAAACCACAAACGAGCAATAAACTAACCAAAACGACCCAAGCGATTTTTTTTGGATTGGAAACAACTTAAAACACTTAAAAATGAAATAAAATTTTTTTTAATCAATAACAAATATTTAAATGAATTAATTTTTTTTTTTTTGAAAAAAAGCCTAAAGCGCCTCCCTACAGCCATAGCGAGGCGCTTCGGGTCAAATCTGGCCTGTGTAGCGCCTGGCTTTGGTCATTGCCAGGCACTTTAGGCTTTTTTTTTTTTAAATAATTTGTTTTAATTCATTTTAAATATTTGTTATTGATTAAAAAGTATTTTTAAAAGTCTTGAAGACCAAATGTCTTTTACAAGATACTTGAAACAAGGTATGGATATGAAGAACATTGAATGAGATGATTTCGTACAAGATTCCGATACCAAAAACACTCCAACGTTGGTGGTACAGAGCTTAGCGGGAGGACTGAAATTTTGAATGATGTTCGGCAATTTTTATATGGGTTTTATTTGTTGGTTTCCTAACAATTGTTCATTTATGGGGAAAGTATTTGCTAGAGACACTAACCATTGCAAAGGATAACGAAGATGAATGTTGTATCTATGACGCAGGAAAGTCGAAGGTGAATTAATTTTTTTAATGAACAACTTATGTTTTGGTCTATGTTAACAAATGCATCAGATCTATAAAATGCCCTTATGGATCACCACAATCTCATGTAATACAATACAAGACTCAACCCTAGTCTATTCGACAGTGACGTCCACAGAAAGTGCATCAACAGTATTTGTCAGAGACAGTGACATTGAAGGTGCCAAACAGTGACGTTTTGCTTTATATACCTAACTCATATTTTATAACATAAGCAGAAAAACAAGTACAACATATAAAACATGTCTGTTTTTCTTTATATATCGCATGATGACATCATAAGCAAAAGGTAGACCACACCACTAGACCACCGTTCAGTTATGGATTTTTTGATCAGAAAATATATTCTCAAACAATTCCAAACAACTGTTCATGCAAGCAAGTAAAATTCAGTTGTTAGATATTGTGTGAGAATGCATAGTATGGAAAATATGAACCGTTTACCAAGATAACAGAGTGAAGCAAAAGAATGAAAAGATTCCTTCATGGAGAATTCCTATGGAAGTTGCTATAATAGTTAACAATTGTTCATGCAAGCAAGTAAAATTAAGTTGTTGGACATTGTGTGAGAATGCATAGTACAAAATTCTTTTCACAAACGCCTTACTCGCCTTTCCACGAAATGCGAGCTCGACAGATGACACTTCAATTTGATTATTTCGGCCAGATAGAACATGTTTAACAAATTCGTAGAACTTGGGCAACATACGAAAATCGTTACATCCACACATTCCCTCAACACAAGCTTTGTCATCAGAGTATCCAACCACTAATACCATACAATGACCACCATTACCATCCTTCGAAACTATCCCCCATCCTCTACCACCAAGAATCACTGGCCATGTTTGATATGGAAAATATGAACCGTTTTACCAAGATAACAGAGTAAAGCAAAAGAATGAAAAGATTCCTTCATGGAGAATTCCTATGGAAGTTGCTATAATAGTTAAACAAAAGCTGAAATGGATGGATCATTTTGATTGCACCGAATCTAGTTTTCAAGGTACCTCTTCATTTTAACTAATACACTGTTTTATTACACACTGCTCATCTATGTTTAACTTATGTAGTTTTACTTTTTATAGGGCTATCATTTGATGTTATTTTGGTTTTAAACACGTCAGTTCCTAACAACTATTTAGTGATGGATGTATACATTCTTCCATATGGTTAATCATCTATACATTCCGTGGGTTTGTGTCCAATGCAAGGATCTTTGAATGCGGTATGCGCATTAAATGTCATTAGATAAAAGTTTCTTTATTTATTTATTACTTGCAGCTAAGATTTATTGATTCTTACTTTTGATAGCCATTGTAAAGTTGAAAAGAAGACAATGAACAACGGTGGCGTTGTGTCTGCGTACGATTTTGTTTTCCTTCCCATTTCTCCATCCTATTAAATTGGAATTAGAATTGGAATTGGAATTGGAATCATTGGAATTGGAATTGGAATTGGAATTGGAATGAAGTTAGTAATAAGGGAGGGAAGGAGGGAAAGATTGTTTTAGTTTTGGTTTTATGGAGGGAAATATTTTAAGCGTTTCGCGCTACTAAAGGGAATTGGCCGAATCCGTTTGGGAATGCGAGGCCGAGGGAGAAAATATTGGCGGAGAAAGGATTGGATTGGAAGAAAGCGGATTTGGAGCTTGAAGGGAAGAGAATGAGTAGTCGGCCGACAAGTTCGCATTCGAATATATAGTTGGCTAGGGAGTGCGCAGTCTAGTAGTTCGGTTGAGGTATCGGGTGCGTTGTAGGGAGTGGACAAACCGAGGCCTAAGGTTAATCCGTTTGGTGATGCTAAATCTAGAGAGGTTTTGCTTCAGGAGTAAGGTGTGGATTATCGGAAGATTGACTTAGAGTTGGAGCGACGACGTCTTGGCATGATCTCCAAATTTGTAACACACAAAAATTAAACTAACACTAAGCGCCTCGCTATGACCATAGCAAGACGCTTAGGCTATCTTTTTCAGCCTAAGCGTCTTGCTATGGTCATAGCGAGGCGCTTCACAGTACGATTGCAGTATGATTGGACATTAAGGCTAACAGGTCGTTAAAAAGTTAACCCAAGCGTCTCGCTATAGTCATAGCATCTGCTTTAAGGGGTGAAAATAGAAGCCGAGGATTTTATTACCACCACCCTTAAACTTTAAAAACTTATTTAAAGTGGATTCGCACTCGACTTACAAAATCAATCTTCTCCGTTTTTCACCTTTCATATTTAATATTTGAGATGTAAAATAAATGAAACCCCTATTTGTTATGAAAAATAAAAATAAATATCAAACACATCTTATCATCATCTTATTAATATTTTAAAAATATTAGTATGTTACGATTTAAAACAATAAAACAATGAGACCCCTATTATTTAGTGGTTGAAAAGGCATAGCCCTTTAGAAGTTTGGCAGCCCCATAAAGCGAAATTCAGGTGGTGTGACATCTGAGAAAGACTATTTTAACCCCACAAAACCTTTAACAAAGAAGATGCACAGTGTACATGTTAATCATGCATTCAAATTCAAATTATGGTTTAGGTGTGTCATGGTCCCACCAATGTTTGTACTTGTACAATTCTTTCCACACATCATTCAATGAGGCCCTCACCATCAATATCATTAACTTGTTAAATATAACACTGTTCCGTACTTATTTTTCTCTAACATATTTAGAAACTTATAAATTTCCAATAAAAAATTTAGACTATGTGTAGTTGTCAACTAAATAGAAATTAAAGGGGAGTTTATAACCCTATTTCACTTGGCTACACCGCCCCTAGGGGCGCCAAAAATAAAAGGAGGGTTTTGGCGTGAATTTTTTAACTGGCATATACAATTTGAAGAACCAATGAGCATCTTTCCAACCTTCATCAATCATGTTATTTATTTTAAAATTTAAAAAAAAATAATTAAGTAATGATTGGAAGGTGTTTGAAATCACTACACCCTTTATTAATTTCAAGCCATGTGTAGGACCCACATGACACAAAATGCCTAAGCGAGGGACTTGAAATTAACCCACCACTACACATGGTCTTAGAAACTTATGGCATAGGTACGAGAGTGAAGGTTAAAGCTTGGTCCTAAAAAGTCTCAGGTTCGAATCTGATCCCGCCTGGTTTTTCCGTAGCGGGCCTTTGGGCAAACATGTTTTTTTCTCGAAATTGGGGACTTTTTGGTGGGCCCCGGGCTACCCAGTACTTCATTTGTTATGGGTGTATGAGATGCCTTTGCACATGAAGCGGGTGACCCTAAAAAGCTAGGGCGTCATGTTTAATTGATTATTGAAAAAATATTTTGCAGAAAGTTAGGTATTTTAAGTTCTAATAATGTACTATTTAGAAATCAATGTAAGTTTTGTCTATTGATTTAGTAAATTTCGTAAAGGTGATAATGTTTGCATACTCTCCTAATTATTTTGATATTACTCTCCTATGAGTGTACTATAAGTGGTGTATAGGTAAAATAAGTATTGATATTATACTTATAAAAATATTTGTAAAAAATATATACATATTGTATAACAATTTGTGTTAAAAAAACTAGACATATTCGTCCTATATAGATATTGAATAAAAATATTTGTAAAAAATCTAAACCTATACGCCCCTCATATAAATATTGTATACAAATATTTATAAAAAAAAAAATAGAAAACTATACGTGGAATATACATCTCACCCACCAAACAAAACATTCTCTGATATTAATTACTAATATTAATGACTTGGTTGTATAAACTCCATATAGCCTATACGTAACGTATAGAGACAAAGGGTTGTAGATATATTACGGTGAGTGAATAATCAAAACTTTTCCCATCGGTTGTGAACCTTTGGCATCTTCACTACGCAGCGGAATTTATACACCTAAGACTCTTTAAACTCTGAACGCCTTTACAAAGTCTTCTTGGATCTCCAATCCCAAGGCATCGCCTATTCCAACCGTGCCATTGCCAAAATCTAAACCTGAAAGATATGCTTAAAAAGATCAACATAAAGCTGATGAGTCATGGTTTTATGTTTATTTCTCATAAAACCCTTTTTGGTTAAACCACTAGGAAAATATTTATAAAACATTTTAAGAAAGTTTATTTTCATTACGCGAATCATTATTTGCGAAAAACCTTATAAAAGTTCCCTTGGAATCCTCGTCGGGTATTCCCATTCATTTACCCTTTGACTCGACTCACTTTACCGTATATTTACCTTCCCATATTGTGACATCCGGCAAAAATCGGTGTGTTTCCATAAGTAATTAGTATATGTAATTAATGGTAATTAAGTGCAATCCAAAATTAATTGTATTAATATAGCCTTTAGAGAATAGAAAATCCCCCATAAGATGAATAGGAATGTGTTTGTTTAATTGAAAACACGGCGAAATCACGTGCAAATAAACTTGTCCGGAACGGACGTTGGTGATTACTTGGTAACAATTAATTAACCGAAAACGATCCTGAACACCCAGGATATAAAATAAAGTGTATTTTGATGAAATATTATGTGTTTTGGAAATTGAAAAACCCTAAATGGAAACTCCAAATAAAAATCTCCCAATAACAAATAAAGTTCACATATCGCACCCGATACGCGCGTAACTTAGAAATTCACCCAATTAAAGCCTAAATAACTTACCAATACCTAAAATAATTAATGTTTAACAGTAACTAGGAGTCGATTATATGTCCGGAATAGCTCATAATAAACATGCGTTAAGCCCCCGAAAACCCTAACCGAACTAGTTAGAGATTAACTAGATAATTAGGAGATACTTTGAAAAGAAAGTGGGACCCACAAGAGCCCTTTTTTGGTCGGCCTAAAGGGAGGCTTCAAGCCACCATATGGTTATTTAAATATCTTGTTCTAATGATGATGTTTAAGGCAAGCTAATGCCTTGTCTAATCTAAGGTACAATATGAATCTTTTATAATACATTAAACCTCTCATAATATCACCATACTTCAAGAACAAAACTTTTTCTTCCTTGAGAAACCCATGGCCACCTTCATCGCACCATAATCCATTCTTGTTTTTCCATCAAACACTCACAAAAATCATTCCTTTCCATACCCTAAACTAGTGTGTACAAGAAACTTGGAGCTTAACCCTTGGAAGACACACTTAAACCTCATTTCCACTTGAATTTTGAGTCTTCCCTGGCCTTGTTCTAGTTATAAGTTTCTTATCCTTGCTTCTTGTTTATGTATGTTTTTGTTTAACATGTGTTAGAAGCAAGTTGTACATAGGTTAGGATAATGAACTTTCACATAATGAAACATATGATTAACAAGACTAAAATGGGAGTGTTAAAAAATGTATATGAGCCATAGGGTATGAAGATTGTTGTAAATGTGTTTGTAAGTTTAAGAAGTTAACATAGTCTTACACATGTTAAAGATTCTAACATAATATGTAACTAGGGTTTTGATTAAGGGATGATACATGTTTTTACAAGTTCATCATGGATCTATTAAAATAATACTATGGACATGAGTTTTTATAGAAAAATGTTAGTGTTTTTGGTAGTTTAAAAAGTTCACATAAACTTATGCTGAAGATGTTTTGAATGGTTTTTATCAAGATAACTTGAAGACACTTAAAAGTGGTTTTGAACATCTTAAAATGACCATCTAAAACATAATATTATGATGGATCTACAAAATGTATCAACATCTAAAAGTTCCATATTCAAAGTTACTAACTTTGAAACTTTAAAAGTGAACATTTCGGACTAAAACTACCAAATACTCCTATTATTATCCATAATAAGATTATTATGAACTATTGATAATGTTGGATCGTAATAATAATCTAGATCGACAGAGTTGACAAAACCAAGCTTACAAGTTTAGTAGAAAAATGTCATTGTTGAAAGAATAAGGATAAAAATGTAACTTTTAAAAGTTAAGGTGATGATTTGGTAACTTTAAAAGTTAGCTGGTGTAAAATGTTATTTTGAAAACTTATGGCTAAAATGTGACTTTTGGTAAAGTTGACTATTGCAAATGGAAAGTTGTAACTTTCCAAGGTTGTTAATGAAAGTGTTTTAAAACTTACAAAAATGTATTTTTGTATAAGTGCATCTTTATCAGAAAGGATTTTATAAAAATATAAATTACCAAACATGTTGGAAAAATATAAAACAAAGGTTTTCATAATAAATTTGTAATTTAAAATGATGTGGAGAAATTGTATAAAAACGAACACTTATATATCTATGGCAATATAAAAGTGTTGGAGCGTTTTTGTGATGTAAAATCAAGTCTTGGTTTTAAAAATATAAAAGTTATTTTATAAATTCCCGAGTAAGAATATGTAGAAAATAAAAGATGATTAATTTCCAGTAAAACATATTGATGGGAATTTTGGAAAAATAACTAAATATATATTTGGATGTAGGAAAATGATATTACGACGACAAGTAATTATTCCTACAAAATGTATGTGTCGGAAACTTGTATTATTCGGGACGCGAGAATATATAAATACAAATGATTGAATGTTGACGAGTTTATATTACGACATGAAACGGACAGAGTGTGAAATGGATGAATAAGTATATATTGTATAACTTCCTACAAGATACGTATATATGTTATCGCGTCAAATGCGGACATGAAAATATATATATTTTAAACTAAAATATATAAGATTACTTATGGGTGAAAAATATGTAACACTTTCCTAAGTGTTGGAAAATATTCGTGGGAGAGTTAACGTTAAATAATCTATAACGGTTACACGACTAAAACTAAGTTAAGTATGCAAACTTAACAAAGTAAAATATGTTGTCGAATCGGCAAGATCCTAGTATATTTATTTAATGGGAAAATAAATATATGGTAAAGTGTCACACCCTGCCTAAGGCGGAAACACGAGGTGGGACAAACATGGTGATCACAAACATTGTTTATATGAGAAATACTAAATGTCACTTATTTCACATAACAATCAAGGTCTTGATGTAAAACAGAATTACATGCCATAGCAAAAGGGTTCAACAACTACATCAAATAACAAAATGAAAGACTTCTGCAAGCATTCCTAAGCTCGCCTTCTTATTATCCTTACTGGTTACCTGAAAAACATGCTTAAATGTGTCAACTAAAAAGTTGGTGAGTTCGTAGGTTTTGTTGACTCGATAAAACAGTTTGTTGCTCAAAGGTTTCGTTGTCTGTGTCCATGAAAAATATAGTTACCATGAGCATCATAACCAAACCATGACATTTGTGTGAACCCCACCCCAATTCCTTGTCACGGGACATTGTAAAGTATGTATAATATGCATTCATATGTGTTAGCGCGACTAACCGTGAAAGGGGGTGTCAACCCAAATAGTACTATTCATATAATTCACGGCTAATTGCTAAGCTAATGGTTATAGTTGTCTGTGACAATTGTGGGCCTAACTCATGTAACACATATTGTTGTCATGTACATATGTGGGTCTGTAGCATGTTTCTCCCCCGAAGTTGTAAAACAGTAAAAGGGGCCAGGAAACTCACCTGATGTCTAGTTATGTAGTCTAGCAAAGCAGAAAGATTGAAGCAACTACTGTCCCGACAAAAAGTTTCCTATAAAGTCAAAGACATCTTAAGTTTTATATACTTGTTGTTTACCCAATGTCATACCCTCAAATTTTCACTGCGGGGTTTATACCGCGAGGAGCATGACATACCAGGATCCTATAGTCATAAGTCACAATAACAACTCTAAATGCCCAACCATTTAGTTCGTTATAAAAAACCAAGTTTAAAAGTTAACCAAAGCATTTAAGTAATTGCGGAAGCGAAATTAAAGAAAACAGTTAACCAAAAAGTCTGCGCAAAACAACACGCCCAAAACCAAAAGTAAATAATTAAATATTCAAAAATAGTTAAGTGTTCATATCCCAATGACACTATATGATGCATGACCTACGTGTGCTCCGAACCTAGCGACCTGCAAAAGCATGCTAACGTGTGTCAACATAAAGTCGGTGAGTCACAGTTTAGATAACAGATGTAAAGTTGTCAAAAACCCGAATGTTTAAGTGTCACCAGTTTAAGCTTGTCAGGGGTAGCTAGCCCACTCATTGTAACTAAATAGATGATTATTGGGAACATACAGAAATTGTTAATTTGCCTTAGTACTAGTGTCTATCAACACTAGTAAGTTTAGCTACTCAAGAGCGTGGTCAAAAGTTCATGCCCGTGACCCAAGCACCTCAAGCATGAGGTTGCTGCATAACCTAATAGTGCTATCAACTAATACCCCGTTCGCCTCCAGGGATTAACCCAATAATATGTAAGGACTTAAAGTGATATAATGTGTTTAGTTCACAAAGGACAGTTAAAGTTGTAAACTAATAGAAGCACGATCCACACAAGGAATCGTAAAACCCGACCCACACAAGGAGTCATAGTATATCAAAACCCGAGATGTAAAGTAGTCCCAAACCGTACTAGAAAACGTTTACCAAAGTTGTCTCAAACCCGAGACGCATGCTTTCAAGAAAAAGTAGTGAGACTCACCTTAGGTTGCAAGCAAATAGTCCACACTTCACAAATAGGATGTGCTACCGACTCCCTATTTCATGTGTCACTAAGTGAGTATATGTGTATAATCAATACACCATATAACCCGTTTGTCCAAGACGTTTTAAAATACAAAACCGTGTAGGTGACACCTAGTGTTTCTATATGCACAAGTAGACCCTATAAACCCGTTGGTGAACGTTATGATTAACATCAGTCATACACTTCATATACATCTCATATAAGTGCTCATACAAGTTCATGTTAATTACAAGTCATACAAGACTCCAAATAGACACATAAGCGTACATTACATAATCTGCGTTTTTAGGACAGATTATGCTCTGTGAAAACCCATTTATTAAAAATACTTATCCAATGAGTTAGACTCCCAAAACTTTACTGAATATTTCAGAGAGTCTATCTGACAAGTCCATATTTTTATTTTGTGACAAAACCATATTGTTGGGCTAGAGTTTAGAGGTTTGCGTTGTCTTGGGTTATTATAATACTGGGTTCGGCCTATAGGCCCATGTAGGGGTGACCGCCTATAGTGACTATAAATAGGGGTTTCATTGGTTGTTTTGGGGTGGCTAGTGTTTTTTGTTTGTTTTGCTCGTGTACCAGACGGTTCATAGAAACCGTGTGCACTTCATTAATCGAATCATTTAGTTTTATGTTTCTTCTTTGTTCTTTCTATACAATCATTGTTTCCGCCTTTGATTGTGTACGTGTTTGATACCCGGTAGAGAGGATTCTAGACTAACAATTGGTATCAGAGCCTAAGTAGTCTTACGAAGGCTCGGTTCGGTATCAAAGGAAGAAGATCAAAGAAGTTCTTGCTATCGAAAAGGTTGTTTTTATTGAATTGATTCATATTGATTTCATAATTATGTGTTTTGTTACTAACCGTCTTGTTTTGTGCAGATATGTTTCGCTTATTTAGTTATGCTCATCAATGTTTTCGTTCAAAAGTTTGATCAAATTTTTCTTGGTTTGATCCGATTTGTTTGAAGGTCAAAGTTGTTTGCTAAAATCAAGGAGATAATTTGTCTTTGAAAAGGAATTGTTTTTATTGTTTGATTATCTCCTTAAAAGTTTTAAATTTTCACAAAACTTGGAATGTTTGTTGCTGATTTTATGCAGGTTTCCATATTCAAGGAGAGTTCGACATTGGCCTGAGTTCGACGTCTTCATCTGAGTTCGACTTTGGCCTGAGTTCGACTTTGGGCTGAGTTCGACATTGGCCTGAGTTCGACATCTTCATCTGAGTTCGACCTTGGCCTGAGTTCGACCTTGGCCTGAGTTTGACGTCTTCTCCTGAGTTCGACCAACTGGCATGAGTTCGACCTAGGCCTGAGTTCGATCAACTGACCTGAGTTCGACCAACTGACCTAAGTTCGACCTTTGCCTGAGTTCGACCATGTTGGATCAGTATTGCTTTTTTGTATGAACTTGCTAGTGAACACTTAGGTGTTTAGCAAGTTCTTGATCAGTGATAGCACAGCGGAATGTTGTGAGTTTAAAGCTACACTTATCAACAGGAGTTATGACTCCCCCTGGATTTTAAAACTAATAAATGATAAGTATTTATTGAGAATCTAAGTATTGAATGAGAATGAAACACTTAGACAGATTCTCAATAAATATGAAATGGAAATAACAATAATATGAGTTGAAGGATTTCTGTATTAAAATGATGTCTAAAACAGAGGGATGAACCCTTCTATTTATAGACTTTACAAATACATGAACCTTGCCAAAAAGCAAGTTCAGAAACAAGTTGCAACAAGTTGCAGCATTGGAACTTGTACATAAAGAAAAAGTAATACTAAAGTAATAAACTACTGATACAAAAAGGCGGTGGAAAAGATCTTCACATAAGTACTGATGAATGACAAACTACTGATGAGTAGTTAGTCTTTAGTAGTTCTTTAGTAGAAGTGTCTGGTTTAAACTTTAGAACTTCTGATGACTTCTCTTCTTCAGCACTTGTGGAATCTCTTCTTCAGCAGTTTGATCCTTCTTCTTTAGCAGTTCTATACTTAGAATATTTTGACAGAAGTGAATTAGACTAAGGTTTGCAAAAGTGGTTTCACCAATCCTTTTTGTCCTAACAATCTCCCCCTGGATTGATGAAGCCAAAACCTTACTAATTCCTTATTGTTCTTTTCTGTCCTTCACAATTTTCCATATTCCCTTGAACATGGAATTCTTCAGCTGGTTCAGCTGTTCATCAGTGAGAGACCCTTTCTGTGGTTCTAGATGTTGAATTGTAAGCAGGTCTTTAGTTGATAGCTTCTTCAGATCATTCATCGACCTATAGGCCCTGCTTGTCTGATGTCTTCTTGTCACAAGTACTGAGTTTCTATCAGTAAAGGACTATCTGATGATTGGTACTTTAGACTTGTCAAAGTCTAAAGTGTAGGGAACCATGGTGGTACCCTGTGTTTCTCCTGAGTGTTGGATGTTTTCAACTTCAGTGACTCTCAGGTGGGATTCACTTCCTTGTTGTTGTTGCATCACATTAGGTAGTTGAAATGTTGGTAAATGATGTTCAGTAACTACCTTAGTGTGCAGTTTGTCTTTGATGGTTTTCTGAATTTGATAGGCAAAGGTGGAAGGATCCCTGAATTGTGTGATCAGAGGTTTTTCTTCTATGTCAAAGTCAGAATGGACTACTGTACTACCTTCTAGTAGTACCATTCTGAAATCAGTCTTCACATTTTCCTCTGATTTCTTCTTCTGAGTAGCAGGTCTTCTTTGAACATCAGAAGTTCTAACTACTGAAGTTGATACTTCAGCAGTTTGAAACTTCTCTGGATTTGCAGCCCTTGCAGCCTTATATTTTCTATAAGTGTCCACTAATCTTTCTTCTTTCCATTTGGACACAGAGGCTTTTGAACCATAACCATTTGCTACTAACTCTTCTATCATCTGAGCTCTCTTGGCTTTTGTATCTTTACTTGTTGCAAGTTTGTCTGCAATAAGTTGAGCTCTTCTTGTCAGCTCTTCCATGGAGAGTCTCTTTAATGTGTTGGCTTTAATCTTGTTGTTCTTAGTAATGAAAGACATCAGTTGATGTCTTTTATCTTCCTCAGCAATCTTGTCTAGGCTAGCCTGCCTTTGGAGTTCAGCTTCATAAGCCTGTAGCTTTTCATCCAGGCTTAGGTCCAAGTCATCCCTTTCTTCCAGTGTTTTCCAAATCTGATCTTCTCTGGCCTTCTTTTGGGCTGCCACTAAACTCTTCTCAAGTAGTTCTGCTGATTGAGAGATTGGAGAGGGGTTTAGTACAGTGATAATGGTAATAGGCTTAGGAGGAACAGGAGTTGGTTGAGTAGGTTCAGTTGATCTGGAAGGCTTTTGTTCATTTGTTTGAGTTTTGGAAGTGTTAACCTCTGATGGGTTGACAACAACTGAAGGTTTGTCAACTACTGAAGGATTGTCTTTAGTACTTTCTGATTCTTCATCAGAAGTTTGTCTATCAGAGGTTTCTTCATTGTGCCCTTGGGATTCGTCAGACTTTTCAGCATCTTCTATTTCTTGAATAGAGACACCAAATTGTTGGGCCAGTTTTTCTTTTCTGGCTTGATCTCTTTGATCTCTTTCTAGGATAGCCACTCTTGCCTTTCTCCTGGCTTCAAGTGTATCCATAGGTTCCTTAATTTTCTCCCCCTTTTTGGCTTCATCATTTTTTGAAGTTGAAGCCTGGGAGAACTGACCTGTAAGATTAGCAATCTGTTTGCTGTTGAAGTCAATCTTGTTGGACAGATCATTCACCTTTGTCTGTATCACTCCAAATTGGTTCTTCATGGACAGCTCCAAGTTAGCTGTGTATGTTTGGAAGTGATTCTTGATGAGGGTGTTCATCATGTGGTATAAGGGACCATCTGGGCTGCATAGCTGGTTCTTGTCTATGCTTGGTTGATCTTCTTGTTGTACAGAAGATGCCACTCTAGGGGAATCAGGGATTGAGTGGGCTTTAACCTGATCTGGTGTGACTAGCTTCTTGAGCTTAGATACACCAGGTGCAGGACCTTCACTTGTAGCCGTCAATTCAGTAGTTTTGTGTTTTGAAACATCATCCAAGTCAATGGAATCATCTGAATCCCTGATTACATCCTCAATAAGGACTGTATCAGTTACATCATGAGCTGAGCCCAACTCAGTTGTCTCATGTACCTCTTTTTCTTGGTTCAGAGCATTTCCTACCTCAGGCATTAAGCCTTCATCAGTAGTTGCCACAGTTGAGGTCTTAGCTATGTTACTTCTATCCTCAGGTCCACCACTGGGTGGTAAATGAGTAGTAGCAGCCTCAAAAGTACCAAGGGTTTCTAAGTTTGGGCTTAGAGACCCTGGTTCATCCTCATCTCTTTGGTTAGGGCTTTGAGTGTCCACATCCATGTCAAATTCTGAGGCTATGTCCCCTGTTTTATGTGGTTGTTGGGGACTGACATGTGTAGATGGGACTTTCTCTTTTAGTCCAGAGAGAAGTTTGGCTATTTCAATATCTGGTTCAGAAAGTTAGGGTGCTGGTTCAGTAGTTTGGGCAGTGGGTTCAGCAGTTTCAAAAGAAGCATCAATAGGAATAGTTTTCTTAAGTCTTTTTCTTTTGAAAAGGATTGTGATTGGTGCTCTTGGTGGGGTTTGAGATGGATGAGACTGAGAGGATGTTTCAGTCACATCTTTAAGAAGTGCAGATTGCACAATAGTTTGTTCAGGCATCTCAACCTCCTGAACAGCTTTTCTTTTATGTTTGGTGGGTTTTTGTTTTTGTACCTTGGGTTTCTTGGCCTTTGGGGGCATAGGTTTGGAAGATGAGGGTTCCATGGGGACTGGTTCTGGTTCCCCTTGGTCATCTTCTGGCCAGGCAGCCTGTTTGTTGTGCCTTGAGTATGCTTGTGAGGTTAAGGGTTTTAAAATTTCAGTTTTACCCACAAGCACCTCATCACCCAGTTCTTTTATTATGCATTGCATAATGAACCTTGGATATAACAAAAACTTCTTTTTAGTGTTATTATGATGTAACACCAACTCATTAAAGAACAGTTTTGATGCCCTGAAATTTGTTTCATTCACAATGGAATGAAAAATTGCTTGAAAGGTTGAGGGCATCTGGTCATAGGACCCTGTTTTAGGACTCAAGCACATAATTATATAATGAAACAAAAGTTTGTATTTTGGTTCAAAATACTTTTTAAAGATAGTAGCTTGTGAGAGAGTACCTTGATAACCACATTCAGTCATGGTTAGATGTATTGCAGAGTTGTCAAACTTTTCAGGGGCATTTACATCATTCAACCCCAGTCTGTTTGCAAGTATGGCCGGTGTGATGGCCATTTGTCTCCCTTTAATTGTTGAGTTGAGAGAGATTACCTCATCGTCCACCATCACTGTCTCAGCATTAGCCCAGAACTCATTGAGAGTTTCAGGATGTATTGGTGGGTCTATTGTGAGAGCGGTGAAATATTGGGATTTGACGACGAGATCAATGATCTCATTGTTTTTCTAAGTAGGCTCTGAGATTGTGTCCCTATTTAAGAAAAATTTAGCATCCCTAGCATGGATACTAACTTCTGAAATGTTGATTTGCAAGGGGCTTAGTGAATATTTCAGCTATTTGATTAGCTGTTGCTACATGTTTCACTTCAATGTTGCCTTTTTCATAGCAATCTCTTATGAAATGATACCTGATTTCAATGTGTTTAGTCTTTGAAAACTGAACAAGATTTTGAATGATGCTAATGGCAGATTTGCTGTCTACAAGCAATGGTGTCTTGGTCTCTTTGATTCCATAATCAAGAAGTTGATATTGGAGCCATTGTATCTGTGATGTACAACTTGCAGCTGCAATGTATTCAGCTTCAGCAGTTGAAGTTGCAACAGATGTTTGTTTCTTTGATTGCCAGGACACTAGACAGTTTCCCAAGAATTGACAACCACCAGATGTTGATTTTCTTGACATTTTACACCCTGCATAGTCACTATCTGAAAAAGCTGATAACTTGGTATTGCTTGAAGCAGGATACCAAATTCCAAGTGCTGGAGTTCCTTTTAGATATCTGAAGATTCTTTTGACTGCAATAAGGTGTGATTCCCTAGGAGCTGATTGATATCTAGCACAGACACATGTTGAAAACATAATATCTGGTCTAGAAGCAGTTAGATATAAAAGGGAACCTATCATACATCTATACATGGTTTGATCAACCTGTTTTCCTTGATCATCTGGTTCAACTTGTGTGGTTGGTGTCATGGGAGTGGAACATGATTTACAGTCTTGTAAAGAAAATTTGTTTAATAATTCTTTAACATATTTTGATTGATGTATAAAAGTTCCATTTGATTGTTGTTTAATCTGCAGTCCCAGAAAGTACTGCAGTTCTCCCATTGTTCTCATCTCAAATTTTGATTGCATGAGTTTCTTAAATTCATCACACAATTTTGTGTTTGTTGAACCAAAAATGATATCATCAACATATATTTGAACAAGTAAGACATGATTTCCAACATGTTTTATGAAAAGAGTTTTATCAATGGCACCTCTTGTGAAGTTATTTTTGAGTAAAAAGGTTGAAAGTGTGTCATACCAGGCTCTTGGAGCCTGTTTGAGCCCATAAAGAGCTTTGTCTAGTTTGTACACCCACTCAGGATGAGAAGGATCCTCAAACCCAGGTGGCTGACAAACATACACTTCCTCTTTTATTTTTCCATACAAAAATGCACTCTTGACATCCATTTGATAAACTTTTATTTTGTTGGAAATGGCATAGGCCAGAAATAACCTGATGGCTTCAAGCCTTGCAACTGGAGCAAAGGTTTCATCATAGTCAATTCCTTCTTCTTGAGAGTAACCTTGTACTACCAGTCTTGCCTTGTTCTTTATTATAATACCAGCTTCATCTTGTTTGTTCCTGAAAACCCATCTTGTGCCAATTGGTTGCTTGTGTGGTGGTAAGGGACAGATTTCCCAAACCTGTTGCTTGTTGAATTGAAGCAATTCATCTTGCATTGCCTGCACCCAATTGTTGTCTTTGAGGGCTTCCTGGTACTTCTTTGGTTCCAACTGTGAAATAAATGCTGAGAAGAGACAAAAGTTGGAAAGCTGGTTTCTTGTAAGAACACCTGATGCAATATCACCCATGATTTGATCCAGTGGATGGTCTTTGTGTTCGATCAGTTGTTGTAAACCACTGACAGGTGTTGGTGGCTCATGTTCTTCAAACAAACTACTGAGGTCTATTATATCTGGTTCAGCAGTTTCAGTGTCTTCAGTAGTTGCAGGTGCTGAAGCAGATGTTTGAGTTTGTTCCTCAGTATTTGTTGAATTAGAAGTTTGTAAAACTTCTGATGGTTTTGAAGTTGACTTAATGACTGTTTGAGTAGTCCATGGTGCTGGATCCTCATCTTCAAACCTTTGATCACCATAATAAGTAGGTTTGGATGAAGTGACAGTCTTTTCAGGTCCAAAATGGAAGTTGTCAAGGTCAAAGAGTTCAGCAGGATGTGTTGGAATGAGAGTGTGTTTTGACTCATTGAACTTGACATTCAGTGTTTCTTCTACTATCTTGGTTCTTAAGTTAAAAACCTTGTAGGCTTTTCTAGTTGAGGAATAACCAAGAAAGTAACCTGAGTCAACTTTGGCAGCAAACTTTGAAATAGATTCCTTAATGTTCAAGATGAAACATTGACACCCAAAAGCCCTGAAAAAGGAGATAAGGGGCTTCATGCCATGAAGAACTTCATAGGCAGTCTTTGAATGTCTCTTGACAATAAGAACTCTATTTTGAACATAACATGATGTGTTAACTGCTTCTGCCCAAAAGTATAATGGTAGGCCAGAATCAGCTAACATTGTTCTTGCTCCTTCTATTAAAGTTCTGTTCTTCCTTTCTACCACACCATTTTGTTCAGGAGTTCTGGGAACACTGAATTGTCTAATAATCCCTTTAGACAAACAGAATTCATCCAGAGTTTTGTTCCTGAACTCTATCCCATTATCACTTCTAATGGTTTTGACAGGTAGAGAGTATTGCTTCTCTACTTGTAGAATGAAGAACTTGATGATTTCAGCAGCCTCATCCTTGGAAAATAAGAAGAATACCCATGTAAATCTTGAGTAGTCATCAATGATGACTAAGCAGTACTTCTTTTTACCAAGGCTCATTATTTTTACAGGCCCAAATAAGTCCATATGGAGTAGTTGAAGACATGCAGTTGTTTTTGATTCTTCAATAGACTTATAGGAGGACTTATGTTGTTTTCCCTTTAAACAGGATACACAGTGTTCTTGACACTGGTATACTTTTAAGGGTAGACCTCTGACCAAGCCCATTTTTTTGACTTTATTTATGGTTTTGAAGTTCACATGGCCAAGTCTCCTGTGCCATAGATCAGTTTCTGAAGTTGATGCCCTTGAGAAGAAACAGGCAGTGTTGTTCAGTACTTTGTCTTTTTCAATGTCCACTGCATAGACATTGCCACGTCTTTTGGCTATTAACAAAGTATGATCTTCAGTAATCTTCTCTATCAACTTCTGGCCTTCTGGTGATATGATCTTGCATGCTGTCTTTGTGAAAAAGGAAGAATATCCTTTATCACACATTTGTGACACACTCAGCAAATTGTACTCAAGGTTTTCAACCAGATTGACCTTGTCAAACTGTATTTTGCCAGAGGAGACATTGCCATGTCCTAGCACATATCCCTTAGCATTGTTCCCAAAGGATACAGATCCATCTCTTTGACTGATAAAATTGTTTATCAGGTATCTGCATCCTGTCATGTGCATTGAGCCTCCACTGTCTACATACCAAATGCTATTTAAGCCTCTGGAAACTCTCTGTGACACGGCAGATTTTGAGGTGCATCCCTCAAATGCCATTAAGGCAAAGTTCTTTCTGCCGTTGTCAGGCTCTCCCCAGTTGATGTCAAACATTTTGTTGTCTGCATCAAGATTGCACTCTGTGGTGTCAAAAGGAAGACGGCTCCAGTCAACATACCCTGAAGTAAATAAACTTTGTTGAGAGGGTTGCTGTTGTTGTGGAGGTTGTTGAGCAGCTGGAAAGGGAGGGATTGATTGTTGGCTCTGCATCTGTTGAGCAGGCATCTGCACATATTGTACTTGTGGCACATATTGGTGTTGTGGAGCTTGTGCCTGTACAAAATGTGCACTCCCTTGTGTTCCATTATTCATGTTATATTTGGGGTTAAAATTGTTTCCAGACTGAGATTGGTTAAAGCCAGAGCTTCTACATACTCTAGCAAAGTGTCCCAACTTTTGACACTTGTGACATCTAAGTTTAGATTTGTCAAAACCAATTTTTGTTGAACTGTTAAGTCCTGGAAACTTCCTTCCTGACCTTTTGTAAAATTTATTTGTTTTTAAACTTAACATGCCCAGTTGGTGCAAAATATCCATTTCTTCTAGGTCATCACTGCTGAAACTATTTAAATCATCCATGATAAAACACATGTTATCAGCAGTTTGACAAAAATCATTATTGTCATAACCTGGGAATGATCTTTCAGATGAGATCCCAGCAGTTATGTCAATATGGTCAAAAGATCCAAAACTATTTGAACAAGTTGGTGAGTCTTGTCCCAATAGTGCTGTACTACCTGGTAGATAGTCATCAGCAGTTTTGCCAGAACTTTATAACCTTTTCTTTTGATCAATTTCTCTTTCAAAAGTAAGTAATCTCCCATGGAGTTTTGTAAGAGTGAGGGAGCTAAAGTCTGGTGAAGATCTTAAAACTATAGAGTATGTTTCCCATTTTTCAGGTAAAGACCTTAAAAATCTATGAAGCATAGATACAGTTGTGTAGGTCTGACCATTTAGTTTTAGCTCAGATATTAATGAGGAAAATCTTTCAAATTATTGTGTTAAAGTTTCCCCATTAATGTGAGAAAAAGTTTCATATTGTTGAGCCAGGATTTCTCTGGTGTTGGCAATCACCTCTTCAGTTCCTCCAAACTGTTCTTCGAGGCAGTCCCAAAGCTCTTTGGCACTATCACAATGTAATAGGCCAGAGTAGATTTCATTTGGGAGTGCCATTGCCAACATAGAGAAAGCTTTTGCATCAAGCTCAAGTTTTAGGAAATCATCATCTGTATAGTCTTTTGGGTCTTTTGGAATCTCTTCTTTAGTTTCAAGATTTATGTTTACTGGTTTATGAGGACCATATATCACAGATTTCCAGCAACCTGTGTTGGTCTGTGATAATGTATGTGCCATTCTCCTTTGCCAGATGTTATATTCATTTCTTACTAGCATAGCAGGTTTATTGGCAGAACCAGTATTATGAGGATCCATTTTAAAGAGTATTGATTTGTCAAATGTCTCTTAAAGTGATGGATGTTGATAAAAATGAGATTGTAATACTTTATTGAATATCAATAAGAGCCTGTGTCTGATTCTCAATGTGTTAGATTGATATGAGATTAGATAAACCAGAGCTCTGATACCAATTGTTGGATCAGTATTGCTCTTTTGTATGAACTTGCTAGTGAACACTTAGGTGTTTAGCAAGTTCTTGATCAGTGATAGCACAGCGGATTGTTGTGAGTTTAAAGCTACACTTATCAACAGGAGTTATGACTCCCCCTGGATTTTAAAACTAATAAATGATAAGTATTTATTGAGAATCTAAGTATTGAATGAGAATGAAACACTTAGACAGATTCTCAACAAATATGAAATGGAAATAACAAAAATATGAGTTGAAGGATTTCTATATTAAAATCAATGTCTAAAACAGAGGGATGAACCCTTCTATTTATAGACTTTACAAATACATGAACCTTGCCAAAAAGCAAGTTCAGAAACAAGTTGCAACAAGTTGCAGCATTGGAACTTGTACATAAAGCAAAAGTAATACTAAAGTAATAAACTACTGATACAAAAAGGCGGTGGAAAAGATCTTCACATAAGTACTGATGAATGACAAACTACTGATGAGTAGTTTGTCTTCAGTAGTTCTTCAGTAGAAGTGTCTGGTTTGAACTTCAGAACTTCTGATGACTTCTCTTCTTCAGCACTTATGGAATCTCTTCTTCAGCAGTTTGATCCTTCTTCTTCAGCAGTTCTATACTTAGAATATTTCGACAGAAGTGAATTAGACTAAGGTTTGCAAAAGTGGTTTCACCAATCCTTTTTGTCCTAACAGACCAGCTAGCCTGAGTTCGACCAGCTAGCCTGAGTTCGACCAACTAGCCTGAGTTCGACCAACTAGCCTGAGTTCGACCAACTTTGCCTGAGTTTAACCTCAGACTAAGTTCGGCAAACTGATTGGTGTTCGACCTACTATACTGGACTGGACTTCAATAATTGTTGGACTAGAATTAAGCCATATAAATCTACACTAATAACTTTAAATTTTTTTCAGAAATGGATCAAATGGTTAACCAAACAAATTTGAACGGACATAATACTAACCAATTACTTGTAGCTGCTCAAGTGGACAAAGCCATGGAATCTGTCATTGGCACACATCAGAAGATACCTGTTACATCAACTTGGAATGTCCTATTCTGAGTGGAAGTTCAGGTTCATTCAAGTTATGAAAATCAAAGATGCAAAGGCTCTAAGATCTATCTTGAACAGACCCTGTGTGATCACTTATGTGGTTAACGAAATAACTGGAGCCACTGCTATCAAACCAAAGAGTATGTACGCTGATGAAGATCATGAAAAGACTGATATTGATGAAAGAGCAATTGCTTATCTTCATCAAGGACTTTCACCTGAAGTATCGATTGAAGTTCGTGACAATGCCACTGCCAAAGAACTTTGGGAAGCTCTTGAAAATCTGTATGAGGGAAATGAAGAAATGAAGAAAGCAGAAGGGAGATGTTGAGTCAGAAGTTCAATGCTTTTAACCATATTCCTGGAGAATCACTCAAAAGCCAGATCCAGCGTTTTGTGGCTTTAGTGAGTGAGATGAAATCAAATGATATGGTGGTAGATAACTCCGTTATGCACAAAAAGCTGCTACATACTCTTCCAAGGAGTTGGGATTCAAATGTAACCCTTATCAAGAGAACCAAAGATTTAGCAAGACTCACTGTTTCTGAAACCATATCCTTGATCAAGTCCTATGACCTTGATGACAGGCAACGTTACATGACCCAGACTGCTAGTTATTATAATGCAATCATCGCAACTCCCAGCAATGCCCTAATGTCTCAGCAAGAACCTCAGCGTCCCTCGTTGTACTCTTACCCAGCCAGTAGATCTTCGTACCCACCCATGTTTGCACCCAGTGCATCAAAAGGCTCTGTCATGCCTGCTTCCTCTGCGGCCACTTCTGCTGGACCTTCGTCATCTGCATCAATTTCTTCAGTTGCACCTTAGTCAACAGTAAAAATTCCAAAGGAGCTTGAAAGTAACTTAAGTTTATTTGTTGGATTCATGAATTGCGATAATGCATTTCTAACTGGTCAACTTACTGCGAAAGATGTTGGAGCATGTGACTTAAACGATGTTAATCAAGATGATATAGAAGAGATGGACTTGACTTGGCAGATAGCTATGGTGATGCATAGAGCAAATAAGTTCGTGAAGAAGACTAGGAGAAATGTATGGGAAAACCCAACAAAGAAACTAGGTTGGGATAAAATGAAGATGCGTTGTTACAACTGTGATGAGCTTGGACATTTTGCTCGTGATTGCACCAAGCCAAAGAAAGAAATAGACAACTCTGCTCCTGTAGTTGCTTCTCTCGCTGCGACTCCGGGAAGTCAATCATCTACCACTCACACTGGATCTGAATCCTCTAACTCAAACAAGGCCATGGTCGCTCAATCAGGAGGTGGATGGGATTGGTCATCTCAAATGGAGGATCTAAAGATTGTTGAAGATATCGTGTACAAGGCACTCATGGCACAGATGGATGACGATTATGTTCCGTCAGCGGCTGAGGTACATTCTGAAACTTTAGCTGAATCATGTTGCACTGAAAGGTGTAAACTTAAAATTAAGGGTTTTAGAGAAGAAACTCTCTCTGCATACAAACAGCTTGAATATGAAAAGATGGCCACTTGGGACATTAAAAAGAAATTTAACTCCTATAAAGAAATGGTCGAAAAACAAAAACTTGATATCAAGCATTTGCATCAGGAGGTGAGTGATCATAAATGTCGATATTTACACTTCAAACGACGGTCTGACACTTTGACCACGGAATTGATCGACTTAAAATCAAAGTTTAAAAATGCAGATTTTCATTTCAAAAAGTTCGATTGTTCTAGTCCTAAAGTCGAGAAAATGATCAATTCCCAGTTAAAGTACAGACCAAAGGAAGTGAGAAATAAGGGCATTGGTTATGTGGAAATTCCTCCACCCTTCAATGAAAATTATTCCTCAATTCCTATGTCAGATGAAGAACTGTTGGCTCTTCCTGTGAAAGGATATGGTCCACAAATAGAAGAGCCAACCAGTCAACCATCAAGGGATCAAGTTGAAGTCACTAAACCTGAATCAACCCCAATTAGAATCTCTAAACCTAAACAAAAACAATCTAAGCAAGAGCAGGCTCCTTCAAAAACATTTGTCAAGTCTCAAGATGCTTCAAAGCAGACTGAGACATTAAATTATGAGAAAAATAAAAAGGTTGATAGAGTTTTTGAGGTTAGCAAAGATGAGGTTCCATCTTCATCTGAATCTGATGAATCATTGTGTGTTTCTAAAGAGTCTAAACATGAATACATACAAGTTAATGAACCAATTCCTGCTCCTACCACCCAGCAAAACTCAAGTGTGAACTATGAGTTTGATTTCATGAAGCAAATTAGGGAGCTTTGTCTAAAGCAAAGAGCAAACAGTGAAAATAATCTGACCGATTCTAAATCTCACTCAGATGATTCGTCAGTGACTGAACCTGAGTCTGACTCTGATCCAGACTCAGGAAAGACCGACTCATCTAGCTATCAGTCATGTGAAACCACCGAATCATCTGAGGACATGTCCAAAGTGAATGAATATGTTTCTATGTCTACTTCAAACTCATTTGATTTAGAAAAAGCATGCTCAATATCTTCTGAATCTCCTATATCTTCTGTGGCTGAAAACTTCTCTACAGAAAATTGCTATGATGTTTCTGATGATGTGAATGTTACTAATTTGGTTGATTCTTGTGCAGAAAATGTTATTGTTGAGGATTGGGTAGATGATGGAGATGAAGTCGATGACTCTGATTCACTTGCATTTAATAATAAAAATTAAAATAAAAACAATTTATCAATTTCTGCTAAGGACAAAAATATTTGTGTGGGCTCGTTTGTTTTGAGCATAAAACCTTGTGACTTTTCATTTGACTCTTTGTTTGTTCATTCAGATTCTGTTATTTTGCCAAATGCTTGTGATAAAACGAAAAATCTTTTGGTTAAACAATCCAGTACGGATCGGACAGGGAAATATGTCCCACCAAAACATGTTTTACCAAAATATGAAAAACAGAAATTTTCAAATCAAGGGACACTGTATTCCAAAACAGCATCACACAAGCATAGAGATGTAACCAAGCTCTTTGAGCCTGGAAAGTCTACAAGATATCAGGGGGATCCACATGTAAAATGTCAGACATGCTACACATGTGGAATCCCAGGACATATTGCCAGAAATTGTAAAACAAATCTGAAACCTTTTTCAAGCTGGAAACATCAGAAGGCTCCAAACGGGAACCATAATCATCCCAAGCCAATGAAGGCTGAGAAGTCTAAGGCAATGCGAAATGACAAATCCAAGGTGAAGCCTTCTGATGGTGATTGGAATAGAAATAAAAGGTTTAAGCAGTCTAGTAAAAGGTTAAATTCTCAGAATAAGCATTACACGACAGGATCCAGTTCGAATGAAAAGTTATTTTCACAAAACAAATTTCACTGGAAACCAAAATGCTCTATTCCAATCTCTTCCCTGTCTGTAGGTTCTTCTTGTTCTGTGAATGATATATCTAATCTCTGTGCTAATGTTTCAACTGCCAACATGCACTGGATGAAAGTCCAGTATAAGGATACCAATGGTGTACCCAAAACAACTATGGCTTGGGTACCTATAACTAACTGATCCTGCATCATGTGCAGGAATGACTGTGGAGGACTATCCTTCGTCTCTGGTACATTGATAGTGGTTGTTCAAGGCACATGACAGGAGACTTATCCCAGCTTACTGATGTGGAATTTTTCAATTGTGGATTTGTCTCCTTTGCAGGAGGTGAGAAGGGTCAAATAACTCAAAGGGGAACGGTAAGAAATGGTGCTCTTCAGTTTAATAAGGTAAACTATGTTCTTGAATTAAAGCATAGTTTACTAAGCGTGTCACAAATCTGTGATAATGGCTACTTAACTCATTTCACTGACAAAGGAGGTTTAATATTGAAACCTAGAGTCGTGATTCCAGACGAATGGGTGTTACTAAAATCTGAACGTCGAGGTGACGCTTATGTCATTGACATGAACAAACCTCCTTCTGATAACGTCACATGTCTTTTCTCAAAAGTTTCTCAAAACAATGCTATTTTATGGCATCGTCGTCTTGGACATGCAAATGCTAAAAACTTGAACCGGGTGGCTAAACTGGGACTGGTAAGGGATTTCCTGTACGTGATTTTATAACAATTGAAAAATGTGTTGCATGCGCCAGAGAAAGCATCACAGAAAATCGCATTATTCCAAGTTGGTAAACACTATTGATTCTCTGCTGCAGTTACTTCATATGGACCTCTTCGGTCCAGTGAATGTGCTTAGCATTTCTCGTAAAGCATACTGTTTAGTAATAACTGATGACTACTCACGTTTTACTTGGGTTTTCTTTTTGGCTAACAAGAGTGAGACTGCAGAAATAGTGAAACAATTTATCGTATTGATGGAGAATCAGACCAACTTGAAGGTGAAGGGAATTCATTGTGACAACGGAACTGAATTCAAGAATGCAGAGTTAAACTATTACTGTGCTCAGAAAGGGATTGCACGTCAATTCAGCTCAGGAAGGACGCCACAACAAAATGGAGTCGCTGAAAAAAGGAATCGCACCCTGATTGAAGCTGCCCGCACAATGTTGTGTGATTCCCAGCTCCCGACCTTCTTCTGGGCAGAAGCTGTTAACACAACCTGCTATGTGCAAAACCGAGTTCAAGTCAACAAAGCTCGAATGAAAACACCCTACGAAAGGCTGTTTGGTACTAAACCCTCCGTCAAACATTTCCGTGCTTTTGGTTGTCCGTGTACCCTGTTGCATCTGGACTCTACACCAAAGTTTGATGCGAAAGCTGACGATTGTTATTTTGTTGGGTATGCCGGCCAGACTGCATATAGGGTTTACAACAAACAAACTAGGCAAATCGTAGAGTGGGTCCAGACTGGTTATTTGACTATGAAACTCTCTTTTGATCTTTTCGTATTTTTGACGATGTTTCTAGTGGTGTGAATACAGGTTTCACAGATTCATCAACATCCGCTGCTGGAACCTCATCTTCCTTGATTGATGATGCAAAGGATGAGGGGGATGCTATACCTACATCTCCATCAACACAGCCACTCTCAGTTTCTGCAGAACCATTCATTCCCACTACGGATCCTGTGCAGCAGGCAGAAGACGAAAATTTGTCTTATGACACTTCAGTTCCTGCATTCCATGATCCCACACCTATTGAGTGCACGGTGGAGCATAATGATGCAGTCGAAGTTGATTCTGATACTGTAGAAGAGACTGCAACGGGTGGTGCTACGATTCTACCTGGAGATTCTTCAGTTCCAGACAGAGCCATTCCTACAAGCGTTCAACGAGATCACCCACTGGAAAACATCATTGGTCCAGTGGATGCAGGTGTTCTAACAAGGAGCCAAACTGGTGACATCAACAGATGCTTGTACTCGTGCTTCATTTCACAAATTGAGCCAAAGTCTACTGCTATGGCCATGCGAGAACCAAGTTGGGTTGATGCGATGCAAGATGAAATAAATCAATTTGAGAAGCTGAAAGTTTGGAAGCTAGTTAAACTACCTCCAGGAAAACGACCTCTTGGCACGAGGTGGGTCTATCGAAACAAAAGAGATGATAGTGGAGTAATTGTAAGAAACAAAGCTAGGTTGGTTGTGCAAGGGTTCAAACAAATTGAGGGCTTAGATTATGATGAGGTATATGCACCGGTTGCGAGGTTGGAAGCAATCAGAATATTTCTTGCCTACGCATCGTTTAATGGATTTACTGTCTATCAGATGGATGTCAAAACAACGTTTCTATATGGAACTATCAAAGAAGAGATCTATGTTGGTCAACCACCGGGTTTCACAAACCCAAAATATCCAGAGCATGTGTACAAATTAGACAAAGCTTTGTATGGGTTACATCAAGCACCTCGTGCTTGGTATGCTACCCTGACTGAACACCTGCTTGCTAATGGATACACTCGTGGTGTTATTGATCAGACTTTATTCGTCAAGACAATGAATGACGATCGTATTCTGGTGAAAATTTATGTGGACGCTATCATCTTTGGTTCCACCAGTGATGCACTGTGCAAGGAATTCGAAGAGGTGATGAAAAAGCAGTTTGAGATGAGTGCTCTTGGTAAATGACTTTTTTCTTAGGTCTGCAAGTTCGTCAAAACTCTAAGGGTATCTTGATTCATCAAGGTAAATATGTGGATGACATTCTTGCAAAATTCAGCTTCAATGATGTAAAGCCAGCCGACACCCCAATGTCTGAGAGACCAGGTCTCACTCAAGATCTGGAAGGAGAAGCCGTAGAAGAAACACTTTATCGTTCAATGATTAGTTCGCTAATGTACCTGACTGCTAGCAGACCAAACATCATGTTCGTTGTGTGTCAATGCGCACGTTATCAGGCTAATCCTAAAACCTCTCATTTACATGCTGTCAAGAGAATCTTTAGATACCTTAAGGGGAAACCCAGATTTGGTCTTTGGTATCCTAAGGATTCTCCTTTTGAATTACATGCTTTTTCTGACAGCGATTTTGAAGGTTGTGACATTGACAGGAAATCTACTTCTGCGGGATGTCAATTCTTAGGCGATCGGCTTATTGCATGGCAATGTAGAAACAGCAAACAGTCTCCGTTTCAACAGCGGAAGCAGAATATGTGGCTGCCTCCGCATGTTGTTCTCAGGTTATCTGGATACAACATCAGTTAGTAGATTACGGTTTGGATTTCTCTCTACTCCTATTTATTGTGATAATGATGCTGCTATCCAAATTGTGAAAAATTCAGTTCAATTTTCAAAAGTAAAACACATTGCCATAAAAGAACATTTCATCAGAGACTCTTTTAACCAAGGTTTAATTGTGCCTACACACATTCACACTGACGAAAATGTCGCAGATCTTTTTACAAAACCTGTTAATCGAGCTCGCTTTGAAGCTCTATCTGAACTGCTCAAAATGGTCCATTTCGAGGACTGAACTGGTCTTTCAAATGTTGAAAAAAAGGGGGTCCTTTGGTTTTCTTAGTCTTAGGTTTGTAAATTTGTTCTTTAAATTTTCAATTTTAAGCACTAATTTAGGGGGATGTGTCCTAAGAAAAGGTCAAAACATTTTATTGTCAAAAACGAGAGATGAAATGAACTTTCACAAGTTGGAATAAGGCCGACTCACGTAAGACGTGTATCGAAACAGTTTGGCTCTAGTGTGATATGTTGGTAGGCTTGGTCCTGATGGCTGAAATGTTAATGATCTTGTGAAGCACTTAAAGATAAAGACACGACCTCAGTAAGGAACATCACTTGGAATCATGTACAATCTCTATTTGAATGCTTGTGTGATGTCCCGAAGCATAACATTGTGGTCTAGGTTTGTGTAAGCAATGACCTGGAAATGCTAGGCAACGAAAGCTTTTGCTGCATCTAGATATATGCTGACCTAGTTTTTCGTTGTCGTGCTATAGATCATCTTTCACCTAAAAGAGACCTCAATGTCCAAAGATGTCCTGGCTGCTCCTCTGCTGCATCCAGATATATGCTGACCTGGACACAGTCAGGATGTCATAAAAGAGACCCTCTAGAGTCCAAAACCCAAAGCCCTTGTCATTTGAGAAATCATCTGACTTGTATATTACTCTAAATCTCTTATTGATCTATTCTTTTCTTCTCTCAATCCAGTCCCAGTCAAGGTTTCAGAATTCTAGAACAGATACTGTGAAAAATATACGATAGGGAAACTGCTTGCATGATAGAGTGTACCACTTGATATTCGAGGATTTGATTGTGACTTGCTTGAGTGTTCGTACCAAATACACCAAAACATGATAAATAATATCACAGATCGTCGTACGAGAAGGCCTAAGGAAATAAGTTTAAGGGGACAAATATACTGGCAATTGCTAAGACTAACTGAAGTAGATTAGAGTTGATAAGTGTAGCTCGGCCCGAAACTCAGTGATTTGATCTCGTGACAAAAATATTGTTTAAGTTTTCCGTTTAAATATTTTTAGCTAAGTGTGTATTAGACCATTTCACAATCTGACTTGGACCCGGTTGCAAAAGACACCTCGAAACTTTTAAAAGGGGATTGGGATCCGAGATGAGTCCACCACACGTTTGGTGGGCCACACAAGTCTCAAACTGACACAAAAGGGGGCGGAGAGGGGTGTTGTTTTCAAAAATCATAAAAATCTCAAAAGTTGCTCTATCATCTTCTCTCTCACACACACACACATCGTCGGTTCATATTTTTCTTGTTCATCAAGATATTCATGAAGCAAAAGAAGAAATGACAACTCCTCATGTGCCCACGTTCGAGAACAGTCATAATGTGGTGTGCTATCTATCTGATCCTCCTGAAGAGCATATTCAGGAATTCAAGTCTCTGATTGTGGGGCTTAACACTTGTAGAGTCTCACACGCTATGAGAGTAAAATATGTTTCTGGAATAGCGGCATTGATTGAGGGATGGGATTATAATTACTTCTAAGTGCATTTTTGAAGATATGTTGGCAAATGTAACAACCCTCAACAAGAAATATTTCTACAAGTTTCCAAGATTTGTGCAGATGATTCTAGAGTCCAAATATCCAAATCTTGAGAGGACAGTTGAAACATATGATAAGAAATGCATGGCTTCTCAAATCTTTGGATTAATTAGGCAGGTTCGTAAAGATTCAAGGCAGGTTTTTATAGGAAAATTTCCACTGATTAAGTTTGAAAAGTTCAGTGAGATTGTTGAGGAAGCCTCAGCCTTGCCATCTGCACTTGTTGCTGAAGAACATGATGTTCAGATTGTCGAACCACCACCTACTGAGCTACGTTCTCCTCCTGAAAATGTTGATTTGACTGAGGTGGAAAGTGAAGATGAGGAAGTAGTGAAAGATGATGAGAAGACTGTGGGAAATGACGAAGAACAGTTGGAGAACTTTGATTTTGATGATTTGAATGAAGTGGAGATAGATGATTTTATTATTGAGAATGCTGAAGTACAGTCAGTGACAGACGCTGAGAAAGGATTGCTTGGAAAAGAAAATGTGAATGAAGATCCCAACACTGTTGCATCTGAGGTTGCTATTCCTCAAGCAGAAGTGCTTTCGAGCATCCTGAACACAGTTCGTGAGGCTGAACAAAGGATTCCTCCATCCAATGTTGCAGTCGAGACATCGGTTATTGATAAAGTTGCTGAAGACCCCAGTTCTAATTTGAGACCAATAAAGAGAAGAAAAAGAGATCTCAGGTTGACCATTACTACTGATGTTTTAGTTCCTGTTGCTGAAACTATTTCTACTGCTGCTAATGCTGTCATGACAGATGCTAGTGCTTCAACTGATATTCCTATTGGTGTTATTAGCTCCACTACTATGCCTGCAATTGCAACCGAATCATTTTCTCAATTCATGAGCAAGGCACCATTCACAGGGAGAGTAAATGAAGAAGCTGGATCTTCTGGTGCTTCTGGTTCGAGTAAGGTTTTGTTTGATGAGGAAGCTTTTCAAAGAGCTCAGATGGCCTTTCTAGCTGATAAAGAACAGGGAAAACATGTGGATGTTGAATTTTTAACAACTGGAGAGAGAGAGGCTAGTCAAGAAGGAATTGACAGCGAAGAAGATATTTTTACTGAAGTGGATGTTCATAAATTGCAGACCAAAGTGCTGAAGCTGGAGACTAAAAATGTGTGGCTAACTGCTTAGGTAAAGAGTTTGATGGAGATAGTCACTGAAAAGAACCAAAAGATTGTTGAATTGGAGTCGAGATTGGGTGATGTTTTAGCTAGACTACTTAACTTGACTCGAAAACTGGAAAACAAGTTTGGAAAGGAATTTTTAGAGACTTCATCTTTTGTTGAGAAAGTTATGACTCCTGCTGAGCGTGAAAGATCAGAAAAGGAACATGAAGAACATATGAAGAAATATTTTGAAGATCAAGTTCCTAGAGTAAGAGATCGTCGTCCTGGAAGCACTTATGTTCTAAAGAATACAGCCGAGCCATCTATTGATCCTATGGAGGAGCATCCTGAAAGATTTGTGACTATTACCAGATATCGGTTTGATACTTATGGAAATCGAACAGGAATTGAGTATTGGAGATATAATGATGACAAGGGAGTTTTTGTCGTGCACAGAGGAAATGGAGCTGTTGAATATTATGCTTCTACTTTCGCCTTTAACTCCTGGACCAAGATCGATTTGGCAGAACTTGCAAGAGCTCCTTTCATTAATCAGACGAGAAATCCAAGAAATAAGATTGGAAGCACATTTCATAAGAAGATTCAGGAGCAAGCGAAGGTGAATTTCAGAGATATAAAGACTGCAAGTTCACTATTGGTGGAATATAAGGATGTGTTGACTGCAGACGGGAAGCCTTTCAAGATGCCTACTGAAAAGATGAAGACCATTCCTTTGTCTAAGCCAATGGACAGGGGATGCTTAAAGGATATGAAGTTCTGGGTGTATGATCCTACCTCTAGATCTGCAGCGATTGTTTGTGATGGTGATGAACTGAGAGTGTTTGATGCTAAAGATCTGATGAGTCTGCATTCTGAAGATATTCAAGTTCTTGTGAAACATCAGATTCAGTGTGATCCCACGCATGAAGCTTGTGCTAAATCGTTCACTGGTGCAGTGGCGCAGATAGCAAGACTGGGATTAGAAGCAGATCACCGAGGAAGAGTGGAGACTGGATTGTTTGGTCCATATGTTGGAAAGTCGTCTGAAGAGTGGAAGAAGGCATTGGAGAAAAAGAAGAAGAGCTCAAAGAAGCGCAGCAAGAAGTAGTAGAGAAACACCAAGTCAACACAAACCTAGGGGGATATTGTTGGGCTGGATTTTAGAGGTTTGCGTTGTCTTGGGTTATTATAATACTAGGTTCGGCCTATAGGCCCATATAGGGGTGACCACCTATAGTGACTGTAAATAGGGGTTTCATTGGTTGTTTTGGGGTGGCTAGTGTTTTTTGTTTGTTTTGCTCGTGTACCAGACGGTTCAAAGAAACCGTGTGCACTTCATTAATCGAATCATTCAGTTTTATGTTTCTTCTTTGTTCTTTCTATACAATCATTGTTTCTGCCTTTGATTGTGTACGTGTTTGATACCCGGTAGATAGGATTCTGGACTAACACATGCACAAAGATTATGAAAAATCATACAATACAGCTAGGTCCAGAAAATACTCACAACAGATCAAGTTAGTAGAAAAATTCCCAAAAATTGTTTATTCATCCAAACGGGATGAATCCACTTGGAAAGGCAAAGTTATTCCATTGTTGACCTACTGTCCAAATTTCATAATCTAACTCTTTGTAAAACTCAAGTTATGATTGTTTAAAGTTGACCCAGTTCACTAATCCGAAAATTTGATATGACCTTTAACCAAGAAAATTCCAAAACCATATCAAACGATGTCCAAATCAGATTATTTTACCCATTACGAAAAGCTAAGACCTTGTATAACATTTTAATGCAAAGAAATCATCAAAACTAACACTTTGAAGTCATGTTACAGACCCTACTATTAGAGAATAAGTTGTATATTTTGTGTATCTTGTTATTTATGTATATCTCCTAAATTATAGGAGTAATTGATTGTAAACTTTATTACAAATACACACCTCACCTCAATCAATTGATGAGGTCAATGATACAATCATTATATGGTCTCAGCCATAATCTCCCTCCCTCCTCATCCTTAACCCTAAATTCATTACCTGTCGTCACCTTCTTCCTTGATCCTGTGACCTGATGGCTTCATCCTCCACCCCTTCCGAAACTCTTTTCTCTATGTCTTCTCTTAACACCATGATGCACATGAAACTTTCCTCCTCAAACTACCTTATTTGGCGAGAACAAATGCTTTTGGTTCTCGAGTTTCATAAGCTATTGGCCCATGTTTCAGCCGATGCTTCATCGCCTCCAGCCTTGATTACTGTTGATGGCAAGTCATCCCCAAATACAGATGCTGCTGTCTGGAATGATAGAGATCAGAAAGAAGTTTTATTAATCAAGTCCTCTCTTACAGAGGAAGCGGCCGCTAAGGTACTCGGGCTCAAAGGAGTGTCTGCCATCTGGACTACACTGGAACAAGCGTACATCAATGCTTCAGTCGAAAGAATCCATTCATTACGTGACTCTCTCTGTTTAATAAAAAAGGTACGTCTTCGGTTGCTGACTATTCTCGTAGATTTAAGACTTTATGTGATCAGCTTGCAGCTATTGGTCATCCGGTTGAAGAAATGGATGATTTACATTGGTATCTTTGTGGTCTTGGTCCGGCCTATGATGTTTATTCTACCACTATTCGTACCAGCCGTGTTCGTCTATCTTTTCGTGATCTTGTGGCCCAAACTGAAAGTCGGGAACTGTTTATTCACTCATTACACGGTTCTGAAACTCCGGCTGTTGCGTTCAATGCACAGCAGACCCGTGGCCGTGGTTCTTCTTCTGGCCGAGGTTCTGCTTCTTCTGGTCGTGGGTTTTCCTGTGGTCATGGTCGTGACCACCACATTGCCAGCTTTGTCGTACAAACGGCCACTATGCAAGTGCATGTCCGCAGCTTCATTCCTTTGCCTCGCAAGCCCCTTCAGATGAAAATTTGGCAAAGGCTTTTCATGCACAATGTCACATGAATGATGACTCTCCTGACTGGCATGCCGATTCTGGAGCCAAAGACTACATGGTCCCACCCACAGATATGGTCCACAATTCAACTCCTTACAAAGGTAATAATCGAGTTGTTTTTGGTAATCGTAAGACACTTCCTATATCTCACACAGGGACGTCTACAATTGCTCGTAATATTACTCTACGTAATGTTCTTGTGGTTCCTGGTCTTACGAAGAAATTATTATTTATTAGCATGTTAACTAAAGATCATCCGGTAGATGTTTTATTTTCAGACTCTTATTTTCATATTCAGGATTGGGCAAACAAGCAGGTACTCACTGAAGGAACCTATGAAGACGGTTTGTACGTGCTAAAGGACCTCGCATATGCTTTTGTTGCCTCTCGTGAACGTTCAAATAAAGCCTCCTACGAGTTTTGGCATGCTCGTTTAGGTCATACTGCTTTTAATATGCTTTCAATCGTTGCACCACATGTTTCTGTCGTTGGCGTGGTGTGACACATAAAGATAAGTATACTAGGTTCTTATCGATCGAACAACAATATTCAAAATGAGACTTTATTCCCGTGGAATCCTCGTCGGGCATTCCATAATAACTTTTGAAAACTTTCTTTTTTGCAAACTATTTTCCCCCTCGGATTCCTCACTGGATATCCGTAAATAACATTATGAAAACCATTTTCCCGGTAAATCCCACCGGCAAGTTTATACTTAAAAGCGGAAATGATCAAACAAAAACATTTCAACAACAAACATACTTAATAATATCAATAACAGTTGGCGAGTTCACTGGTTTTAAGGCAAAAAAACACATATTTCCTTGTTTAAAAATGTATGTATGATTGACTACCGACTAAACAAAGAACCAAGTAGGCTAGCTAGGTCATACAAGCATGATTGTAACCTAAGGCTCTTAATCAAACCATAACAGTTTCTTCCCAAACCTGTGTTGGGTTATATTGAGACCACGGTTACCAGATTAGAGACTTTTGATAGTATATTGTATAGCTTGATAGTTGAAGGACTTAGTGTGTAATTATGACATAGTTTTGTAAGCAAACCCTACTGCTGCGCACTTAAGTACACGGGCTCTGCGCACTTAAGTTAATTGCGCAGGCCCAGAGGATTTCCTATATAAAGGATGTGTGCGCACAGCTTTAGGGTTAGGGTTTTGGTCATTATCTGTTGATAGCACAAGATAGGTGCGTACTTGCTGTAATCCATGGTTCTTCAGTGTTAAATCATCAATGGAATTATCGTATTATTCATCTTGTGTGTCGGTTCTTACAATATTCATCTAGTTTCTTTGATTGTAGAAGATTAGTCACTTAAAACACCTAATTCATAGGTGTTTCTAAGTGATAACAATCTCTTGCACTTACAAGATCTAGCATTTGGGACTTACAATTTGGTATCAGAGCCACTGTGCTCTAGATTGTATCTACTTTAAGATACCAAAACCCTCATCTTGTTAGTTTTTATTATCAAGATTATTTTCTTATAAACTTTAAAATTTAGGTGTTTTTCTTATAGTTTGGTTTCAAATTTCGTGAAAATCGTGTTTCTAAAAGTTTAGAGTAGGTTATTTTGATTAGAAAATGGTTTGGAAAGGATTCAGCTGAGTTTTGTGTTTGTTACAGCTCGTTTTTGCGCACTTGTTTCTTAGTTTGAGTACTTGGCTCATATATTGCATACTTGTGACTGTGAGTACTTAAACTTGTGATTTTAGTACGCAGTCAGGGTTTCTGCGCACTTATTGCATTTCCATTGTCTTGAGCACTTATTTAGGGTTTCTGCGTACTTAAACAGAAATCTTGGATTTGTGCGCACTTACTGAGGTGTAGTCTTGAGTACTTGGCTAGGATTTCTACGAACTTAAAATCTTAAACGAGAGTTTAAGTGTCTGCGCACTTATTTTAGTACGCAGGCTGATCAGTAAACACTGAGCACTTATCATGCCCAAGTGTTGACTGATCTGCGCACTTATCAAGAAACACAGCCACACGTATACTTCCGAGCTGCGCACTTAACAAAGACTACAACTTGACAAGGCTGCTTACATTCTTACTGGTTGCTGCATACTTATTTGGACTGCTGTGAACTTAACTGTGAACTTATCTGCGCACTTAGCTGTGTACTTACGGACTTGGACATTTTCTAGACTGATAACTAAAATCTGTTTAACTAAATCCCTAAAATTCATCTAAATCATGGCTGGTAACGATAACCATTCAACAGTTAACCCTATCACTCAACAAGAACTTGAAACCGGAACCACAACCAGAGTACCTAAGTTAAAAGGTGCTGAAGACTATGGGACTTGGAAGAACAGAATGAGGTCATTCTTCTATGTTACAGACTTCACCCAATGGAACTCTATCCAGTTGGGCCCACACATTCCCATGAGAACCACTGCCACTGGGGAAGAATTTAACCCTGATCCAACCACTTACACCGATGTTGATAAACAATTACTCCAGAGAGATCACAAGGCTTATGGTGCTCTAACCATGGCCTTATCAAACGATGTTTATAACATGTTTGAGGAGTATGGCACGTCACATGATCTATGGTTTGCGTTGAATGAATACTATGAAGGGAACGAAGAGATGCGCCAGTACAAGCAAGACATGGTGCAGAAAGAATATGACATGTTTGGCGGTATTCGTGGGGAAAGTTTGAGCTCACACATTGATAGGTTCGTGAGCATGTTGACAAAGATGAAGAAGGCTGGAATTCCTGTGAACAACAGAAATTCCATCAAGAAGCTGCTAGACTCATTGCCAAAAGAATGGAGCATCCAGTGTATGCTGATCAGAAAAGAATATCTAGACGCCCAGTCTACCTTGGCTGATCTTATCAACACACTGAAGTCGTTTGAGATGGACATCACAAAGAGAGAGATGAACCAGACCAATCCGAAGGCAGTACCCATCACTGCAATGAAGAACTTGGCATTAATGACTCCAGTGGGTAACATGGGTTCAAGCTCATCTCATGTGTATGCTGATGGAATGATTAGTGGTAGCTCCAGTTCAGGAAAGACCGTTCCATACTCTCAACCCAGTGGCAAGAACCCTCAACCCCCAACTCTCAATCCTCAACAAACAAAGCTTGCTAATGAACACTTTGAACTCTTCAACGCCTTCATGACCAGCTTTGAAGCATTGAAGATAGGTGATCTGAAGAATGACATGATGAGCCCGGAAGATATGTATCAAGTGGATCCCGATGATATGGAGGAGATGGACCTGAAATGGCAAATGGCCATGATTACTCTAAGGGTTAAGAGATTCCAGGACAGAATAGGTCAAAGGGTTGGATTGGGAAAGGCCGGGTTTGATAAATCAAAAATCAGGTGCTACAATTGCAAAACTTTCGGACACTTCAAGTATGAGTGTCCAACCTTAAATCAAGCTGAAGTTAAACCGGCAAAGAGGATGGTGGCAATCACAGATGGAGGAGAAGCCAACCAGCAGAAGGTGCTTGTGGTTCAAGATTTGACTGGGGAGAGGAAGCTGCTGTGGCAGAGGCTGAAGTGAACAAGGCACTGATGGCAAAAATCTGCACAAAATCAACACTTGGTGTGAGCTCCTTGGAAGGGTCATCAGCTGAGATGCCAAAAGGAGAAGGGATGGAGAAGGCTGGTCTAAAAGGTGTGTTGAGTGAGGACAAGGGCAAGGAGGCTGCTGCCGAGGAAGCTTTAGTTGCTGAGAAGACTTCCACAAGCAAGGCTGATCAACAACCGCAGAGCATGCAGAAGAAGGTTGAGGAGAGAGACCTGGTAAGTATCCCGCTTGAAATAAAATCAAAGTTGTGCTCACCAAGGTGTGTTACAGCCGTTGCTTACTGTTTGTCCCACAATAGGAGAATTTTAAGAGAGATGGATGACATCCGAAAAATCAACACTGAAATGAAAGAAAATGAGTTAGCATATCAGCGAAAGTTAAATGGAACAATAGCTGAAATGCACACTCTAAAAGAATTTGTTCTCAGAAAAGATTTTTTAATAAATGACTTAACTGAAAAACTAGAAATATCTAGAAATGAAACAAATCATCTCCAAATTGTTGTGGACAAATGGAATGTAAGCAAGCATGCTCATACTGATATCCTTGATTGTTCAAGGAAATCTTTCGTCAAAGATGGAATTGGGTATAAGGATAAAAAGGGAATTGTAAAATCTCTATTTTTACCCTTGAGCAAAAGTTATACCCATTCCAAAACCACATCCAAAAAATGATCTTTTCGAAAAAGAATGTGTCACGTCTGAGTCAAACTCTAATATAAGTAAAAGTAGTGCAGATATGACCCAACAGGATCAGGTGGACGATGATGAAAGTTGTGGTGGTCAAACAATGGGGTTAGGTCACCCAGGTGCCAATTACTCTACAGTGAATTGGTTCATCTAGAGTCATGACAAGTCAAAAACTTCTTTGAATTCGGATGACTGTAATAATTTAACTAATTTGGATGACTGTAATAGTTTATCTAGGATGGATAACTGTAATAGTTTATCTAGGCCGGATGACTGTATTACTTTAACTTCTAAACTTGATTTCAAGGGTGTTGTGGACCCAAATGATAGGATGAATCCTATCAAACGATCAGATATTTGTGTTGAAAATGTTATGCCAGTTTGTGTTGATCTTAATGATGCATTCTCTGATAATGAAAATGTATATAGACCATCTCCGTTTGTTCCAGAACTAAAAAGAAACAGGTTTGGAAAATTTCTTACTGAAGAAATTCCAGAGTTTACACCATCATCAACAGATATGTCATGTTCTGAAGAATCAAAAAGTGAAACAGATAACACAACTTCTGGAGAATCACAGAGTGATACAGAAAGTGACATCAGCGAGCCAGAATGCAACACAAATGAAGAATCAAGCAACACCAACAGTGATGAAGCATGTTCAAGAGACAGCCCCAACTCAAGCAACTGCAAGAGAAGAACATCACAACCATCATCATCCAGATCTTCTTCAAAGATCAAGCCCAAACACTCTAAATGCTTTAGATGTGGAAATGAGGGACATGTGGTTAAGAATTGTCATTTGCAACCCAAACTACAAAGTGATACAAATACTCAAAAATCTTTTTCAGTTCAAATTAAAGATCTTCAAGAAACTATAAGAAGTTTTGTTAAGGTCACAAAAACTTGGAAAAGACAAGAGTTGGTCTTGGGTGAAAATCACGACAGATTAAAACTAAAACAGACCTGGATTCCAAAAGTTACTTAAAATATGGTCTGAGTCGTGATTGTACATAGTGTCTTGTATATTTATCTGTATATTTCTCTTGTTTTTTGTGTTTTTCAGAATAAACTACAGAAATGGTTGATTGCCCTGATGAGATATCTATGGCACGTAGATAGCGGGGCGTCAAGGCACATGACGGGACTAAAAGAACTCCTCAAAAACTATCGGTTCATTGATGGAGAGTTTGTTGCTTTTGCCGGCAACGAGAAGGGCGGAAAGATAGTTGGGATAGGAGACGTGATTTCTGATGCACTGACTCTAGAAGATGTGAACTATGTTCCAGAATTGTGCTACAATCTGCTGAGTGTATCACAAGTCTGCGACAAAGGAATCTCGGTGTTATTTAATGACATGGAGTGCATCTTTCTAAAGCCAGGATTCATTCCTCCTACCAATATGATTATGCTTAAAGCTCCTAGATAAAATAATACTTATGTGATAAACATGAGAGATGCAAAATCTGAATGTCAAATGACATGCTTACTTTCTAAAGCATCCGAGTCAGAGTCACTGCTATGTCACAGGCGATTAGGACATGTTAACTTCAAAAATATTAATAAGCTTTCAAAACTAAATCTTGTCAGAGGTCTTCCTTCTAAGGAATTACCTTTTTCTGAAAAATGTTTAGCATGTGCCAAAGGAAAACAACACAAAAAATCGCATAAGTCCAAAGCTGTGAACTCTATAGACTCACCTCTTCAATTATTGCACATGGATCTTTTTGGTCCTATTAGTGTTAAAAGTCTAGCTAAAAAGTCTTATTGTTTGGTGATAACAGATGATTTTTCCCGATTCACATGGATGTACTTCTTGGAATACAAAAGTGAAGCTGCTGAGATATTGATGTTGTTTGTTCCTCTCATTAAGAACATAATAAAGACAAAAGTTAGATCAATCCGAAGTGATCACGGAACTGAATTCAAAAATCAAAGTTTCGTGACTTTCTGCAACAATAGAGGAATTCATCTTCAGTACAGTGCTACGAGAACTCCTCAACAGAATGGTGTTGCTGAAAGGAAAAATCGTACACTTATTGAGGCGGCCAGAACCATGCTTATCGACTCTAAATTGCCGATCATTTTCTGGGCTGAAGCTGTGAATACCGCCTGTTATGTTCTTAACAGAGTCTTAATTGTAAAGACACGCGGGAAAATAGGTTATGAGTTGCTCTTTAAAAGAAAACCTCTGATTGACTACTTCAGGCCTTTTGGATGCTCATGTACGCTGCTTAACAACTACGAGAACATAATGAAGTTTGATGCAGTTGGAGATGAGTGCTTCTTTGTTGGATACTCCTCAAGTCAAAAAGCTTATAGAGTGTACAACAAACGAACCAAAATGGTTCTCGAGTCTTTTTATGTTGATTGGCAGGAATCCAACTCTACCAACACAGGAGCCGGTCCTGAATGGTTCTTTGACGTGGATGTTGTTTTCAACAATTTCAGCATCATTGATGAACAACCATCTGAAAATCAAGCAGCCGATCCTTCTCCTCTTGAAGATACTCTTTACTCTTCCGAAGACGATGCTGCACCTTTCACCACCCGATTTTCTCCACTCGTAGCTGATCCAATTGTTCCCCTTCAGTCCACAAATGGTGATGCAACTGTTGAAACTACTCCATCTTCTGAAGGTACTCCAGCTTCAGAAGAAACATCTTCAGCACAACAGTCTGCAAATGATCCATCCAGTTCATCAATTCCTGCAGATCACTTTTCTAATCTGCCTTCCCAAATTCAAGAAGAACCAAACATGGGATTTAAGTCTTCTAAGGATCACCCTGTAGAGAACATCATTGGACCAATCTCTAAGGGTGTTCTTACTAGAAATCAGGCAGACAAACTGAATATTGCACTTTCAGCCTTCTTATCTCAGACGGTACCTTTCAGCATTGAAGACGCTGTCAGAGATGCAAGTTGGGTTGAAGCCATGCAGGATGAGGTGTATCAGTTTAGAAAGCTAAAGGTTTGGGAACTTGTGGATTTACCTGAAGGAAAGTATCCTATCGGAACAAGATGGGTGTTTCGCAACAAAATGGATGAACGAGGTGTGGTAATTAAGAACAAGGCTCGTCTGGTTGTTCAGGGCTTTCGCCAGCAGGAGGGTATTGATTATGAGGAAGTGTTCGCTCCAGTTGCTCGACTTGAAGCCATACGTATCTTCCTGGCATACGCCTCATACAAGAACTTCAAAGTCTTTCAAATGGATGTGAAGAGTGCATTCCTGTACGGGAAGATCAAAGAAGAAGTCTATGTTTGTCAACCCCCGGGTTTTGAAGATCCTCATCATCCCAACAAGTACTACAAACTGGATAAGGCTCTCTATGGACTTCATCAAGCTCCTCTAGCTTGGTATGAGACCTTATCTTCATACTTGCTGCAGAATGGGTACACCAGAGGGAAGATCGACATGACTTTGTTCACCAAAGAAGTCAACAAACACTCTATCCTTGTTCAAATTTATGTTGATGATATTATCTTTGGCTCCACTGATGAAAACTTATGCAGGGAATTTGAAAGCATCATGAAGTCTCAATTTGAAATGAGCATGATGGGAGAATTATTGTTTTTCTTAGGCTTGGAAGTGCAACAGAAAGAAGACGGAATTCTCATCCACCAAGCCAAGTATACAAGAGACATTCTAGCAAAATACAACATGACCGACTGCAAGCCGTCCAATACTCCTTTTACGGCCCAAACAACACTTGTACCAGATCTTCAGGGGCCTTCAGTGAATCCTCACACGTATCGATCAATGATTGGCTCCCTGATGTATCTAACAGCTAGCAGACCAGATATCATGTGGACAGTTGGATGCTGCGCACGTTTTCAGTCCAATCCTAAGCAATCGCATGAGACTGCAGTGAAAAGAGTCTTCCGCTACCTCAAAGGAACACCAAAACTTGGTTTATGGTATCCTAAGAGTGATAACTTTGATCTAATCGCTTACTCTGATAGTGATCATGCAGGTTGTAGGATTGACAGAAAATCTGTCTCTGGTGGTTGTCAATTTCTGGGTAACCGGCTAGTGTCTTGGCAGAGCAAGAAGCAGACCACCGTGTCCATCTCCACTGCTCAAGCCGAATACACAGCTGCATCCAGTTGTTGCTGTCAGGTGCTATGGATCCAAAATCAGCTTTTGGACTACGGTTTGAACGTCATGCATACACCTATTTTTATTGATAATGATGCATGTCGTGACATCGTGAAGAATCCAATTGATCATTCTAAAACCAAACACATTGAAATTCGGATTCACTCAATTCGCGATACGCATGACAAAGGGTACATACAGGTGTTGCCTATAGATACTGCTGATCAAAAAGCAGATATCTTTACAAAAGCTTTCGATAAAACCCGGTTTCATCAGTTGGTTTCATGGCTTGAGATGATAAATTTTGAAAAAAAAAAAAAAAAAAACTTTACTTGTGCATATTTTATAGAAAAATCTTCTTTTCTTTTAAAACAAGATTTTTGGGGGAGAAAGTAAACCAGTCCATTCCTAATGCAAAATTAATTCAGGAAATGATAGGAACTAATCATATCTCGTCAGCATGTGAATAGGACCCAGAGGATGTTGTGGCCTCAAGCAACGATGTGTCGGTAGATTCAGCCTGGAATCAAGTAAATTGCTACTAGGTGATTAACAATGAAGATCTACACGGAAAGCTGGATTCCCACTGTGCTTTAGGTCTGCACAAGCTGAGTCCGGTCATACATAGGTTGAGAAATTAAAAGACACAGAAAATTTTGTGCATAGGTAAATCAAAAGACACCTAAGAGTGCAAGCTACCAATGCGGGGCTAAGAAAAACAAAATTTTTGAAACTGAGCAGCAAAAGACACGCAATGTTAGTGACGTGCAAACATATCTAGATAGCTCACCAAACGATCAGATGATCATCTTCTCTGCTTATGGTAACATAGACCTGAAGCTCTCATCATTATATTTCAATAAACCTTGAGGATCGGTAGGCCAATACCTAGCACATTGTGGGGTCCATAAAATTTTCGTCAATATTACCGGAAAACATGATAAACAGCATCGCCAAACACATGTTGAAAGAGAAAAGGCATGGATTTAAGTGGACAAGCATACCGACAATTGTTCTTAGGCTGCAGCTATCCAACGAGAAGTTGAAACAGGTTCTGGCAGGTATGGTCAGTATGATCTTGAATGCAGAAGGTGAGACTTGGTAAAACCCCGCTTATTAAAATGGATTTGGGTTTTAAAACTCACTTATTGGGCCAAATGTTGAACTCTGCGTACTTATTGGGCCCTGCGCACTTAACTCAAGTGCGCAGGCCCATCTGTTGACTATATAAATATTGAGTCAAATCTGGTTAAAAAGTTTTATCTTCTTTAACAGTTTTTACAAACCCTAACCATCATCTAAATCTCATCATCATCACCGTTCATCATCATCTTCAATCATCATTATCACAACTAATCACCCCAAAACACCCTAATCATCCCAAATCAAACCTCATTTCTTTGTTTGTTGATTATATCCACTGATTAAGGTAGTTACCACGTATTAATGTTTTATTGCTTGTGATTACAGGGACTAAAAGGATGACTTTGATGCATCAGTTGGGATTTTGAGTTGTTTTATTGGGTTTTTGAATTCTTGAAGATCTGCGTACTTGATAATGAACAAGTGCGTACTTGTCTCATAGAGACTGCGCACTTGTCTCATAATCATACAAGTCTTCAAGAACCCTAATGTCCTGCGCACTTGTTGTGTGAACTTAAATCTTGAACGAAGGTTCAAGTGTCTGCGTACTTGCCTAGTACGCAGACCTGACTAGGTTGCTAAGGGGTTGCCATGCCCGTGTTTGACTTGGACTGCGCACTTGATTTGGGCTTGAGTACTAACCAAGTGCTCAGTCAAGTATCTGCGCACTTGACTGAGCATATAACTTTGTTGACTATGCTTGGACTGGGCACTTGATAACCATGCGTACTTTGACTTTAAACAACAATATGACATTCATTTTGACCATTAAGACACTTGAACGGACTGCGTACTTAAACCCGGACTTTAATGATCTTACCACTGAAAATCAAACGTATCATGGACACCGATGACACCAATCCATCAAATCTTAATCCTATGACTGTTAAAAATTCAAACCTAAAACAAAATTTAAAATCTAAGTCTAAGTTCATTGTCCGTCTAAGTTTAAGTCTAAAGTCAGTCTAAAGACAGTTATCGGAGATCTAATTGGCTTTTCGTGCTCTTGGTTAAACATATGGCACTTGACTGGGATCCGAGAGGCATGCACAACCAACCGATGAATCTCGATACTGATGATGTCAAGTTTAAAGATGTAGTGACTTGGATAAGATGTAGCAAAGTCAGATTTGCTGTGCAGAACGTTGAACCAGTCTACGTTTCCCACATTGAAGATTTCTGGAGATCAGCTCGAGTCGAAACTGTATCAAGAGTCAAGCGAATCAATGCAACAGTCCGAAACAAGGCTGTTATCATCACTGAAGACACCGTTCGAAACGTACTGAGACTGCAAGATCAACCAGGAACTGTCAGATTCATGTCTAAAGCAGATATTCACCAACAGTTCAGGAATTTCGGCTACAAGGGTGACTTTGACAAGAGAGGCGATGTCAAGAAGAGCCAACTAACAAGAGACTGGAGACTTATTAGTCATGTATTTATAATGTCTCTTTGTCATAGAAAGGGAGGCTACAATGCGCTCAGTGTTGAATGGTCGACAGCGATGATAAAGATTTGCAAGGACGAAGCGTTCAACTTGTCAGGCATGATCTTTAACTACATGGTGAAGAATGCAGAAGCTGGGTCAGGCAAATGGGCTATGTACCTAAGGTTCGTACAGATGATGATCAACACGCAACATGATAATCTGCCTCTCGGTGACCAATACATCTTCACCAGAGGTGCACGATTCTTTACAGAATGCAACACACCTGACTGGGAACCAATGCTGGAGAATATGTTTGCGGCCCAGCGATATCCACTTGTAATGGAGCTGTACAACAAGATCAGGAAGAGAAGGTCAGATGCTACTGAAACTCGACAACAACCCAGAGCTGCTCCTGCACCTGGACCATCTGAACCCACTCCTTCAGCCCAGCCAACTGCTGAGGAAATTGCCCTAGAAAAAGCAAGGGGCAAAAGAGTGGCGACTGAACCTGCTCCATCAAAGCCCAGCAAAAAGAAAAGACCAGCTGGTTTATTACAAGAAGGGAGAGATACTTTGACACCTGAGCAACTTGAAACTGCTGCAGCCTTACAAGTAGTTGCTGAGTTTGAGAGGGCAGCGAGAAAGAGAAGAAGAGAACAGCTACCTGAATCAGAGATTCCTCGTGTTGTGACTCAGGATGATATCGAGGAGCAAGAGATCTTAGAATCTATCTTTGGGGCAGAACAACCGAATCAACCAGGGCCTTCTACTGCTGCTGCTCCAGCCCCCAAAGCTCCAGCCCAACGATCAGCTAAACCATCCTCATCAGCTCCTGCTGCACCTCGTCGCAAACCGGTGCATCAGGAACTATATGAAAAGCTTGTGAAGGAGGTTGGTAAAACTGCTGCCAGGGAAATCTGCACTTTAAAGGGTGACGTGCACAACAACCAGGAGCTGCGAAAGAAAGTAAAGAAGCTCAAACACAAGAACCGGAACATGGAGAAAATCATTAAAGATCAAAGATACATTATTAAGTTTCAGAATGAAGTTCAAATGCAAATGTTTGAGATGTTCCAAGATTTCAAGAAGCAGCAAACCGGTGCTCCCAGCACTACATTTGATGAGACTTTTGATTTCGGAAAGTTTTTGGAGAAAGAGAAAGAGAAAGAAAGGGTTGCCGAGGAAAGTGAGGTTGATGAAGTGAGTTAAGATGAGATGCCAGAGAGATTCGTGGAGATGGGAATGGATGAAGAAGTTGTTTATGAGACATCTGATGGGCACAAGTTGGATCCCGAAAGATCAACTTGGTTTCCTAGAAGGCCCATCACCATTCCAGCCTTACATCAGAATATCCATCACACCAAGTCTGCTCACCAGGAGAAGATCATCTCCTGGAAATATGATGAAGAAAAGAGATTGTTTGCTGTGAAAAGAAGAGGGGGAGTGATACAATATTTCAAGGGTCAAAAAGAACTAAAATCTCTCCCCCGATGGGATATCAGGGAGCTCAGCAGGGCCCCTTTCATCAATCACTCCCTCGACTCTCAGGCTGCCATGGTCGAGTGGTTTATCAAGAAGGAATGTGACACCGATTTCCAAATCCTGAAGCCGCAGAAACCAAGAAGGAGAATATCCAAGAAAAGAATCGATCTAGCAACCGGACGTGGCATGATAACTTATGTGATTGACCCTCCACAGGTCGTCACACGAGGTCCTATTAGATCTGAGCTTCTAGTGATGCTGAGGGACTTTAAAAAGTGGTTTTACGACAGCAACACTGGTAAAGCAGTCATTAAACTGCAGGACGATTCGGAGGCTTTAAGGATTTTGGATCCAGTAGACGTGTTTGCACTTAATTTGTCAGATCTGAATATGCTGTTTGCAAATCAGATTAATGTGGGTGCCGGGAACACGTTGTTTGAAGAAGCGGTGTTGTTTAGAAGGGCTATGGATAGAGCTATGAATCTGAAAAGAGAGCTGCTTGAGATAATTGACAGGATCAATGCAGCAGATAAAGAAAAGGATGATAGGGAGAAGGCTGCTCAAGCTACTGCTGCTGCTGCTGGTGCAGAAACTACTCAACCTGAAGTTGATACTGCTTCAGAGGTACATACTGAAGAACCTGCAACAGTAGCCGATCCTGAAGGAACTGCAACAGAATCAACTCAAGCTCCTCAAACAGTTGAAGAAGATCCAGTCGCGTTATACATGCAAGACCCCCCTGAACAGGTTGAGGGGGAGCAAAGCGATGTCGAGATAGATTGAAGATTGAAGAACTGGTAGCTGTGGTATAGGGGGAGTATTGTTGGGTTATATTGAGATCAAAGTTACCAGATTAGAGACTTTTGATAGTATATTGTATAGCTTGATAGTTGAAGGACTTAGTGTGTAATTATGACATAGTTTTGTATGCAAACCCTACTGCTGCACACATAAGTACACGGGCTCTGCGCACTTAAGTTAAGTGCGCAGGCCCAGAGGATTTCCTATATAAAGGATGTGTGTGCACAGCTTTAGGGTTAGGGTTTTGGTCATTATCTGTTGATAGCACAAGATAGGTGCGTACTTGCTGTAATCCATGGTTCTTCAGTGTTAAATCATCAATGGAATTATCGTATTATTCATCTTGTGTGTCGGTTCTTACAATATTCATCTAGTTTCTTTGATTGTAGAAGATTAGTCACTTAAAACACCTAATTCATAGGTGTTTCTAAGTGATAACAATCTCTTGCTTTTACAAGATCTAGCATTTGGGACTTACAACCTGACCTCCCTGAGCGACCAGATGAGCTCCCTGAGGAATCGGTTACAGAGTATGCTCTCTCATCAGAACCAGAGCGACTGTTTTGAGAGAGGTCGTCAACCCAATAGATCTACCTACATAATCCATGGCTCTAAACCAAGAGCTAACGATTAAGAAATGCGAGGAAAATGGACGGGCGTCTAACGCACACGTCGTGCACCTACCAAAGGCCGTTAAATGTTCTATATATGTGACAACAGTCAACAAACCAGGTCAACATCCGTACGCTTTTCAGTTACTAATATTATTATATGTGCGTATTTTTGCACTTACATACACTATACCCCCCCCCCAGTCTAGTGAAGCATGAGTTAATCAGAAAACTCAACAAAGATCACCCATTCATACATACGACACCCGAATAACTATCAGGCAAACATCCAATGAGGTTATCCCCCCTAACATATGGTAATCTCCCTCATTAACACATGTTTACAAGCAAAACGCTACCAAATGATAAAATATGATCACACAGGTTCCTACCAAGAAAACACTAATACATGTTGATATTGTCATCAAATCCAACAACAGGATGACTACATTATCACCCAAACGGCAAGCTATCCATAGATGATTAAACATGACTTAACTTTACCAATACATAATTTGTATCTAACTACACGTATACGTAAGATGTTGCACTAACCACCTAGTAAGCCCAACATGCATGCTATGCAAACATAAGTCGACCCTCTTGCATCCTAAACGTATATGTATACATATAACACGGCACATTCAAGGTAAGTCACTTGGTTTTACCTAAGTCACATCTATACTTGCCTACACCCTCTAGAAGCCGAGTAATTCTCATAAGTATGCACACTTACCTATACATGAAAGACAACCAAGGGATGGGAAAAAAACCAAGCTACACCATGACACCTTGCACTCCTATGCATAACAAGAACAAGACTCCTAAACCTTACCTATACCTCAGCCAAAACCCACAAGAAAGTCCACAATGATATGTCCCTATCCTATAATCTTATCTCATTTAGCTAACACATGAATACCCCAATCACCATCAAATGCATGCTCCCATTTTGAGGATCTAAACAAACTTCCACTTCCTTTTCTTTTCCTTGTAATCGGTCGATGGAGACACCCCTATGATGCCACCCTCAAGTCCCTTTTCCCTCACTTGATTGTCTTGTAGTTATACCCTTTTAGCATGACAACTATTTGGAACATCATTCTTGCACTTGGAAGCTTCCTAAACTACTCACCACCAATCGGGTTTGAGGAGAAGCAAGAACACATCAACATCACATGATACAACAAGCATTCCCCTTAGGACAAGTCCCTTTCCCTCATGATATCTTTCGGCCGACTCAATCCCAAGCAAGACATGAGGAAAACAACCAACTTAGACCAATTTGGAAACATGACAAGAAGTAGTGTTAGCCAAGACTTGATCATTTACCCTATCCCTCACTAATCCTCTCATAATCGGCCAATACAACACACTTTCACCTAATGATGATAGGAATGCTCACTTATAAACTTCAACCAAGGTGCCACACTTTGCCATATTTGTCTTTGTCTCTTTGTGGATCGGCCACTATATAAGGAAGGCTCCAAGACCATTCTACTTGCACCAACACTCACCAAAGAACTCCTCACAAGCTTCGGCTACCTCCTAACCTCTCTAAATCCTAACCGCCAAGCCCAAGGAAAGCATCAAGAGGTCCTACGGTTCGCACATAGTCACCAAGTCTTGAGGTAAGTACTAACCCTCTTTAATCACTAGTATGCGGCCCTATTGTGAACCCAAAACCCGAGCCTTTGATCATGACAATCGAAAATTTGATTGTGGTAAGTGATCGGCCTAACCACACTCCTAAATCATGACCATAAACATTGTGTTTTACTTATGCATAATCAACACATGTTCAACTCAGAAAGGCTCCTAATCAAAGTATACAATCGTCTTCTAGTACAAAATCACACCCTCACGTGTCTTATGATAAGCCGTGGGAACGTTGATAAAGCTAGATTATGTAACTCCCCAACCGATGGCGGAAACATCGGGATGTTACGTAGTGATGATTGTTCAATAGCTCATGGTACTAAATGCAAGTTGAATATTACTAAAAAATTTACAATTTGTCATACAATTTAATAAATACATAAATTTGATTTACATAAACTAGGTCCAAAGCTCCTATGTGATCCAAGACTTGTACAACTTCCAATAGCAAGTAAAACCTGAAACATGTTGAGTTGGAACGATAGGGGGTCAACTATAAATAGTTGGTGAGAATACATAGGTTTTTGCATAAGATTGAAAACAATATGTTGTATAGCAATCATATTTGAAGTATAATAATGAGTAAGGTAAGAATACGAGTCCGACATGTAACAATGCGTCTTTTGTACAACCAAACCTTGTGTCGACTAAGACCTAACTCGCAAGTTAGTAAAAGTGTAATTGTTATCGATCATCCCTGAATTTATGCGGGGGATGGGTTTGTCAGACCTATAGCGCTATAATCTAAACAGGCGGCTTGATCAATGTTAATGATTGTACTGTGTCTTTTTTGTTACAGACAAATTGAGTCAACAAGTTTCAACAATGTAAGAATGAGTAAATGATAGTGTATAAAATGTTTAAACATGTTTCACCCCAAAATGTAAAATAGAAAAAGGGGGCTATGTAAACTCTCCTTAGTGTTAGAATTGATTTCCTTGATATAGAATAATTGTGGCTCTTGTGTCCAAATATTACCCTATTTTTAAGGCAATAATTGAGTAATGGGAAAACTTAAAAATCTAATTTTCCTAGTTTACAAGTATTTCTATGGTTCCTAGTTTACAAGTTTACAAATTGTTAATTAGATAAATTGTTAATGATTAAATAAATGAAGAATTTAGTAAAATAAATAAATAAAAGACTTTTTGTAAAATTTTGATCAAAGATGGTTGTATTATAATGTTGTGAATATGAAAATAATTTTTATAAAATTATTTTCTTAATTAGTGAATATATAGTATATTTATATTTATATATATTTGTCAAAATATAGTATTAATGTCATAAAATATTAAGATTAATAAAGTTTCAAATTAAAATTTATATATCTGTTCTAAATGAACAAAAATAATTTATGTAAAATTTTGATGTAAAAATAGTGAAAATGAATTTATTATGAATTTTTTATGATTAAAATAGTAAAAATTAATTAAAAATATTTAATAAACGTTTTTCTGAAATAAAAATTTATTTCTGAAATATTTATTGGTTTATAAGTTCAAAATAATTTTGTGAAATTTTATAAAATCGTTTAGATATTTTTATAGAATTTTTATCTTATAAGTGAATAAACCCACTTTTAGTATTTAAAAATTATTTTAAAAGAAATAAAAGTATGATTATAAAAGAATAAGCTCAAAAAAATGGTTGTATGTGCTAGGACTCGAACCCGAGTCCTTGGCCGAATCAAGAGTTTAAATCACAAGCCCAGACCAGTTGGTCTGGACCCTGAAAAAGTATTAATATCAAACTGATTTATATGTATGCACTGTTTTAGTTTTGAAATTATTTCCTAAATTAAAAAACATGTAAACCGGCTCGAACCCAAGACCAGTGATCGGCCTGAACAAACTATCAACTCGTCCCAACCATCCGATTTATGGATCTGATGATTGTATTCTTTTGTTTTGAAAACCTTTTATACGAACCTTAACTGATGTCTCTTCCCCAAATATGAACCCTAAAACCCTAAGTTTCTAATCCGTTTAATTACGAATTGAAACCGCTGAATGATAAGGGGTTATTGATCTACACCCCAAATCGTCCCTAAATCAACTACGAATCAAAACAAAAACATACCGTATATCGTATGATTCAAACGCCAAAAACCCGGACCTTAGTGCATTGAAATCAAGTGATTGTGTGTTTGTAAGTGTAGTATGTTATAGGGGTTCTCTTAGTCGGCCTATATAGGGTATGTATGCGAGATTAATTGAGTCAGAACCACCTATATACACGAATTGGAAAAAAAATGGAATATTTGACCCATCCAAAATTAAGACGCGTAATATCGTGTAATTGGAAAGTTTTAAATCACAATTGGCGTGGGGAAAAAGCTGTAAATGTCGGCCAAAAACATTCCAAACATAATCATCAACAAAAACGTGGGATTAATTTGATTTGGAAGGGATTTGCTCGCAGTTGACTTTTGATAGTCAAATGTGTAATTACAGTAAGTGTTATACTTATTTGCGTTTGGAATATACTCAACAAGGGTTGTGGCTCAGCTGGTGTGGTTGTGTGTGTTAGTATATGGTTCGGCTGTGGACGCGGGTTCGAGTCCCAGTCCACACCATTTTTTTGGCATTTTTCTTATTAAAACTATAGTATGATATATCCATATATGTGATTATATAAGTCTGAAAATGATACGAAATATTTTTTAAACGTACAAAATGTCAAAATACAACGATTTTTATTAAATAATTATTAGTTTAAGGTGGTTAAAACATATATTGTTTAAAACAAATACATTCTTTTTATTAATTAAAAATTTGGGTAAAATGTGCGATGTTACAGATTAGCTCCTAGCTAAGCATACACGATAATACATTTTGTGATATAATCGGCCACCTATTATATACACATGTTAAAACCAACTAAAGCACATGTTAGTTCATATTTTAACATATCTAGGGCCTAACTCTTGATGGAACACCCATTATTACAATAAAGCAACCATGGGTAGTAGATTTAAGACAATATGCGGCCCATGACTCTACATGGGGCCCATATGGGTCTACATCATGATCTACTATAAGACTCTCGTACACAAAACTCCATCCATATTAAAAGACATGGTTCACAATAATGGATGCCCCGCTTGTATGTTAAACAAGAGCACACAACTCACTATGTTCTTAATAATCATAGGGCAATCTCTGTCCGGGCGATAGTTGCTACATATTTCGGCTTCACTAGACCACATACGACTCTATTAGGTGAGTTTCGCAACCCCATTTTACTATTTTTACATTTTCGGGGGATAAACATGCTACAACTCTAGTTCAAGTTACAAAGATAGTGTTAATTCTATCATGACTGCCATGTGGAACATGAGACATTTGGTTCATGAGCTCACTAGTCCTCGTACAACGTTTACTGTAACCATTAGCTATCAAAAGCCATGGAATATTTTAATAGATCTATTGGGTTGACACCCCCACTCTTGGTTAGTCGCTCAAACCGGTTACATACAAAGGAGTTTTAGTATTCTACTATATATACATTGTCTTTAGTGTACAATGCACCACGAGGCATAACAGTCAAGAGGTTTGGTTACGGGACTCATGGTTTACACAGTAATCATTTGCTTAGCTAGCTCATGATTGGTCATACACGAATTACACAAGTATTTCATATAGAACATTCAAACCTGTGAACTCACCGACATTATTGTTGATAAAATTTTGTGCATGTTTTTCATGTAACTAACGGAGGGCCGCGGGGATTTGAGAGAGATGTTCGAGCATGCACTAAGTGGTACCGCTTGGAATGGGTTTTGTCAATCCTGTGATGTTTTGTTTTCAATTCCATGAATTGTAGACACTATCTCATTTTCTAGATGTTATTATGCCGGTTTGAATAAATTATGACAATATCCATCTTTCATGGTGGTACTATTTTAATAAAAATGTGTGTTGCTTGAACCTTGTGCTTGAAAACCTTTCTATGGTTACATCCCCGTGTTTCTGCCTTGGCAGGGTGTGACAATATAGTTCTAGTCTACCCATCATACAAGCATGTTAAAATGCCGATTATAAAATGTTCAAAACATTTAAAAGAAAAGGGGCCATGAAACTCATGCAACACCATTTATTTCCCCTTTATCCATGTACAACTTCATAAAATCATTTGTAACTCTAAACGTTTTCTCAAAACTTTGTTACGCTTTATAATAGTCAGGTTTTCATAAAACAAGCATGTCTTCCCAGTTACAAAACAGTAAAAAGTGGGGTCATGAACTCACCTTAATTTCCTTGCTTAGCTAGCAAACAAAATCCGAAGCTTTAACAGATTTCCTCGTGCCCTAATTACCAACAAAGGACACCTTAAAGTCTAACACAATAAGTCTAGCTTATTATCCAGTTACAAGATAGTCTATCCAACTATCTAGACTCATGTATACAAACCCGAGCCTTAAAAGTGTTGTAACTCAACGAACCGATCGTGACTTATCTTAATTTATGTGTTAACATACGACATAGTACCCAAGTTGCGCACTTGTTACTATTTGTGTGTAACCACGTTGGACTAATACCACGAAACGTATAAATCATACCGAGCCGTAGCTTGTCTCATATCTCGGATAACTGTATTTTTCTTGTATAATTATTTTTAGGAAAATAAACTTTGCAAAAATACAATTGTTGTTATTAATTCCGATTAATAACATTTGTTACTTCCTTCCCAAAATCTAAACATTTAAAGCATTCAAAACTTTGCTTTTATAAAAATAGTTCCCAAGTAAAATCGAACGTCTATATATTTTTTAATCCGAACAATGAACATTATTTAGTTACCTAAAACCTTTCGAAAACTCGTCATACATGACCTTTGGCAGAACTATATATATATATATATATATATATATATATATATATATATGTTTTCAAAATATTGTGCGGGATTCACTTATTATTGTTATAAATATTTTTTGTCAAAACGTCGTGATTTTGTATACATGTATTAAACATTTGGGAAGTTATTTATAAAAATGCACAACAGTATCGAATTTGTCGCGCTTTGGATTTTTTAAAATTTCGGCAGAGTTTCCTCTGTTTTTCGTACAAACCAGACAACACCCATTATCTACAATCTTCCCAAAATCATTTTCCAAACACAAGACTACATTTCATTTATCCGCAATTCCAAATCAATCGAGACTTATACGTTTTGACACTTTATATAAACTATACTTATTTATATAAATACATATGGCAATATATACACGATATAGTCCAACGGTTTAGTCCAATATACAATATTATTGGCCACACTCTATAATACCAATCATCCGGTTAATACTTTTCTTTTATTATCTTTACCGGTTTGTTTCGCGAGTTACAACTATTTCGTTTGTATTTGTATATTTATAAAAATACATACTTATAAATATAATCACAATAACAAGTACGAAATAATATGCCAAAACCTACGCACGCGCCTCGATCGTTGAACAGATCTGACCAAGACCTAATCTTGACCCGAGACTGAACCAGATCTGACTCGGGTTGAACCAACACAAACTGAGACCCAAAGACTTGGGTCTTGGCCTGAACACCAACCAGCCGAGACCACCATAACCTATTGCTAATCCACCATAAGCAGCCACATCATGAGCCACCACTAACAACCACCAAATCCGTCACCCGAACCGACCACCATTTGTAAAGGGAAGCACCACCCTAAACCACTGGCCGAACCTACACTAGCAACACCCAAAACTAACCGATACAACCCTCATCTTCACCAGTACGTCAACCGCCACCCATCACCATTAATCCCGTCCCCATCATCGACAGCCACATGATCCACCATGGATCTCTATTTGACATCGAAGCCGCTAACCCCGTCACCCACGCAACCGGTACCACCATCAAACCACTTAAAACAATGACCAATAACCATTTTGGGCCTACCCAAGCCACATATAGCATGGATCGGTCGATCCACCTTGCCACAAAAATCTGCCACCATGGTCGCGGCCTTGATGGCTGTGGTCGGCCATAGAGAGAGGCTAGAGAGGAGAGGGAGGGATCAAGGTTTTTTGTTTGGGTTGGTGGTGCCAAAATGGGAAGGAGAGATGAATAAGAGGCTTTTATAGTTAGGGTTTGTTGGTAGGTGTGAGTATACCGTGTATCTAACATGTATTAACGTAAATCATTTCGGTTGTATTTTAGGCTCGATAATTAATTACAAAAATTAGTCGGTTTTGTTCGAAATCATAACTAACACTAAACCGAGCAATTTATTTATTATTTTCCTCACCCGACGCCTGAAATCAGAACACGCGTTAAAAGCACGTTAACTACTGCGGTCGCGATTTCCTTCATTTAAACGATCCAATCACTTTAGAACTTAAGGAGTGACATTATTTATAATAAATAATTATTATGAAACTGCAATTTCGGTTAAAACAACGCATATCGACGTCCACTTCCCATGTCTGTTCCTTTTCGCGTTTCCAAAATGTTGCGCTTTTGGCCGTTTCTCGTGCCTATTTCACATCTGATTGCTTTACTAGAAAGCACATGCCGTATTTACATATAATAACTTTATGTTAGTCCAAATTGACAAATTTTTACAAATGTCAGTTCGTTAGCGTTAAAAACGCGCAAGTCTTTCTTTAAAGGTGTCCACGAACTTCGAGAAGAACATTGTAGGACTCATAACAGCTTAAGTTAATTAAAATTAACTTTAAAACATGTTAATTATATAGGAAACATGATTAAGGTCCAGTCAGATGTTGACCGAAATTTGCCGGTTGTCATAGAAGGTTAAAAACTCCATTCCGGGGTTAATGGTGAATAACTAGTGGATCACAAAACCATCTATTCTGAAAAGAGAAGTTATGTAGCACTTTAGAAGGCAGTTCTCTGAATCGTATAAGGAGCGACCTCGCTTCTTTGTGAAAATATGAAACAGGTGCCACGTGATTATATTGAGGGGTTAGAGAGTCCTTTTCGAAGGAGGAGGTAAAGCCGCAGTCTTTAATTGTGGGTCGGACAGGGCTCCAGGTCCGGACGGTTTTAATTTCTGTTTTGTCAAGTTTGTTTTTTTGGAATTTCTCGAAGATGATTTCATGGATTTAATGACTGACTTCTATGATACCGGCCGGATTAATAGAGGTTGTTCGTCTTCATTCATTACTTTGATCCCCAAAACCAAAATTCCAGTCGGTCTAGGCGATTATAAGCCGATAACGTTAGTGGGCATTATCAGTAAGGTGATAGCTTCGAGGATTAAAAAGGTTATGGGATTTATTATTTCAGAGTCCCAGTCAGCTTTTTTGAGCGAGAGGTATATTTTGAACAACCCTTTAATGATAAACGAGTTGTATGGTTGGTTGAGGAAGAAACAGATGAAGGCCTTTATTTTTAAAATTGATTTTGCAAAGGCCTACGATAATGTGAATTGGGGTTTCTATTGAGCATGTTGGAGCAAATGGGATTTCCTCCTAGATGGCGTATGTGGGTTGATGGTATTTTGGAGTCCGCTAGCTCTTCGGTCTTAGTTAATGGCGCACCAACTTTTGAGTTCCAATGTGAAAAAGGCCTTCGCCAAGGAGAACCGTTATCCCCCTTTTTGTTCCTTATTGTTATGTAGGTGATTGCTTGTATTTTTAACAAAGCGAGTGAAGAAGGCGAATTTGCGGGTATAAAATTCTCTAATGCGGGGATAAGTATCTCTCACTTATTGTACGCGGATGATGCAAATATAGTGGGAGAGTGGTCTCAAGATAATATTGAAATAACGGTACGGTTACTCCAAAGTTTCCATATTTGTTCGGGTTTGAAAATGAATCTCAATAAATGTCAACTATTCGGTATTGGTGCTGAGGAAGATGAGATTGATAGTATGGCGAGTATATTGGGTTGCAAAGTTGATAGTTTTCCGTTTGACTATCTTGGGGTTAAAATAGGCGCGAATATGAACAAAGCTCTCCATTGGTCTCCGGTTATTAACACGGTCCAACAATGTTTAGCTTCGTGGAAGGCGAAGAATCTTTCGATGGGAGGTAGGTTGGTGCTCATTAAATATGTGCTTGCAAGTGTCACACCACGACAATGGCGGAAACACGTGGCGCGACGGTTCAAAAGCATAAAGTCAAGGTTATTGCTAAACACAAGTAATTTAAGAAAATGGGTCATTTATTATGACGTCAAATCTTGTTCATACATTACACAAAAGTTAATTGTTTTTAAGATAATCATAGAGGTTTCTCGTATATATCCCAAATGCCTTGGGAAATAAAAGTGAAACCCCGCAAAAGTTCGACGTCGCATTGGAGGATTCCTTGACCCAGCTTGCCCGGTGCTCCTTCATCTAGTTACCTGAAAGATATGTTTAAAAGTTTCGTCAATATAAAATATATTGGTGAGTTCACAGGTTTTTAGTTTCCAAAACTTGAATACTTGGGAAATACCATGTTATGACAATGTATAGGAGTTGCAAATTCCTATAACTCTACTTGAGACTATAATCAAACCAAGACGTATAAATAAATATGCCCCGCTCCAAGTCGTTACTCGGTTTTCCACGACTTAAGTTCAGAATATATGCACCCCAGGCATAACCTAATGCATAATCGACGCTATCGATTAGGGGTGGGCCTTGTCAGGCACCAATAGTACTATTCAAATATTCCACCGGTTTCATTTCCCTGAACAAATGATTATAGAGGCGAGGACTCAACCCCGAGTGGCGGTCACACCTCAAGTAATAAATCCGTCAAACATTTTCCCTAACATATCTTTCCCCCGGAAAACGTAAAAATAGTTTAAAATGGGGCCGTGAAACTCACCTGTAACTCTGTCTGGTTTACTTAGGCGGATAGCAAAGATGGTCTCGCACCTACAAACGCCCTAGACGTATAAGTCACTATTCCTATAGTGCATGTGCCTTGGCAAGTTGTACACCCAACTCCCGACCACAAGTTATTCCAAATCCCGTTTAATTAAGCGCGTATCCTAGGTTTTGTTGGCGTTACATTACCCTTTGTGTTACAAGTTATATATTACTCTTGTTAATATTTCCTTAACTTGTATCTTATTATCATTGGCTCGACGTCACTTAACATATAATTATTTTCCCATTTAAATAATTATACTTAAGATCGCATCGCTCGATATATAATTCAACACTCGACCCGACTCACTTTGCCACACATTTGCTTTCCCATTTAAACAAATATGCTAAGATTTTGTCGTTCGATTGTATATTCTTAACGTCCGATTCAACTCACCATACCGTATATTTATTTTCCCATTCAAATAAATATACTAGGATCTCGTTGGTACGACATACACATATATATATCCTTGTCTTCTCGTCGCGGCTTTCCTTCCCACATATCTACTTTCCCATTAAGTGGATATACTAGAATTTTGCCGAGACGAGCGTACATATATATATAAATGTGTAATTTTTCTTGTTAAGTATATACGTTTGTTTTAACGTCTTATTTGTTTATGTCATGTGTTTCTCCCACGAATAATTCTCTTAACACTTAGGAAAGTGTTTATTAGTTTTCACCCAATGTATATATATATTTTACTTCTTAAAATATATATTTTTCTTATCTTGCCGCAATGGCATTTTTCTCATGATTTGTCCGTGTGCGGCTCGTTAACGCGTCCTAGTTCGATATCTTAACTCGATTAGTTAATTTTTCCAAGTTTTTCCCAATATGTGTTTTATAGAAATATTATCCATATTTCTTCCTCTTTTCACATGTTACTTGGATGGTTTAAAATACTTATGTATTTTTAACCCAACTTGTTAACTTAACTACAAAAATGTTTCTAACACTTTTATATTCCCATTTATATAAAAGTATTCATTTTTGTATAAGTTTCTCAAGTTTGTTTAATATTTTTATAAAATCTCTATTTTATAAAAATCCTTATGTTAAAACCCTCTATATTTTTATAACTTTCAAAAATACACTTTTATACAAAATACCCAAGTATTTCTACTAGTATTTACAAAAATCATCCTTAGACTTTATTACTTACATTTTTGACACCAAACTTTCCATACTTGTATTTTTGGACTAATAGTTTCTAAAATATCCATTTTAGTCCTCTAACTTTCAAAGTTACAACTTTAGTCCCTTAACTTCCAAAAGTTGCATTTTTCCACTCTAACTCCCAAAGTTAACATTTTTCACTCAAAATAGTAAACTTTGAAGATTCAACTTTTTATTGGTAAGTTATTTTTGTATCAAAACACTTATGTTAGTCTTGTATTTCATATGGAAGACTACCTATGTGTGTGTTTTATGTATTTGTCCATTTTAACAAAATATCATTCATCTAAGTAAGCTAACTTAGATTTTCCATCTTCTTCATTTATGAACTTCTAACATGTTTTACCACATATTACACCATGTATGATCATAATAAGATGATTTAAAGTTACTTTTAACATATTCAAGTTCATTCCACAATTTTAACCAAAACATCATCCTACTTAGTCTTAAATGTAAACTTTATATATTTTCAAGACTAATACATCATCATCAACAAATCCATGGTTTATTTTCATATCTTTAATCTTCCATTTTACACATGTAAAACCTATTAAAGATTATGTTCAAAACCACTTTTTAAACCCTTCATGTACAACTTGCTACTAGGAACACATACATGAATAATAATAATCAAAAACAAGATTAAGAATGCTTACTACTAGCACAAGGCTAGGGAAGACAAACACCTTGGATTTGAGAGGGGTTTAGTGTGTTCTTCCAAGTGGTTTAGCTCCAAGCTCTTGAAACACACAATAGGGGTTTGGATGATGGATTGTTTTAAGTGTTTTGGAGATGTGAAAACTTGTAAGAATGAGGTATGGGGGAGGGGTAAAACTCACGGCCACAAGAAGGAGAAGAAGATGAGTTGTTTTGCTTTGTTATTCAACTTCCTAACACATGTTATTTATAATCTTATCACATGTAATCATGCTAAAGATTCAAGAGATCTTATGGAGGATTGTATGTGTACTTGGGAGATTTTGAAAGATATGATATGTGTGTGTGTAGAGAATGCCGTGTATGTATGTATGTGTAGGTGAGATTACTTGCAAATCTTGGTTAATCTTTATAAGGTATCATGATCTCTACATACAAGGCTTCACACATGCATGCATACACTAGTGTCATAATTAGCTAAGTGTTGTCTTGGCTTATTAGGGCCATATGGCCAAAAATATCACCAAGGGGACAAGGTTAGAGTTGCTTTTGTACTAGTGTTTACTTATACCTTTTTCTTACACATTTGTCTTATGCATGTGCATGCTTGTATAGGTTATTATTAATATTTAACAAGACATGGTTATAACAAGGCCATTAGGCCGGCCCCAAGTGGGTTTAAGTGGGGTCCACAACTTTAAATATTTACCCATTGTTTGTTATGTTTAATCCCCCGTCGTTCGGGTGTCGTTCGGGTATTTTTCGGGTTTTAATCACGCGTTATCCGGACATTAAAAATACCTTTAATAACCCTTAAATATAGTCTAATTTAAGCGTTGATTGGTTATTTAGGCCTTTGCCGGGTGAAATTATGAGTTATACGCGTATCGGGTGCGGTACGCGCATTTTATTCGTTACCGGGAGATTTGTACAAGACGTTTTCATTTATGGTTTTGGAGTTCCAAAACTCATTATATCTTATGCAAATACCCTTTATTTTATATCCTGGGTGTCCGGGATCCGTTTCGCTTATTTAATTATTACCGGGTAATCGCCAACGTCCATACCGGATAGCTTATTTACACATGATCCAATCATACTTTACCATTAAACGTATGCATTCCTATGCACTATTTGGAAATTGCTATCCCCTAAGGCCTTGATAATTAAATCACACATAATTGCATTTAATTACGTTAATCATATATTAATTAATTTGTGCGGAATTACCTTATTTTTGCCGGTTGTTACATTCTCCCCCCGTTAAGAGAATTCCGTCCCGGAATTCACTTCGAGTCCTCCGGTACAGGTGTCTTCTCGAATAGGGCGGGGTATTTTTGCTTCATTCGGTCCAGCCTTTCCCACGTGAACTCCGGTCCACGCTTGGCATTCCAGCGCACTTTGACCAATCTGATCTTGCTGCGCCTTAGTTTTTGGACCTTCCAATCAGTTACCTTGATTGGTTCTTCAACAAAATGTAACTTGTCGTCAATCTGGATTTCGTCGGCTGGAATGATGAGAGTTTCATCGGATAGGCACTTTTTCAAATTTGACACATGAAACGTGTCGTGTATTCCACTAAGCTCTTGAGGCAGCTTGAGCTTATATGCCACTGTGCCTACCCTGGACGAGACTTCGAACGGTCCAATATATCGCGGGTTCAGTTTTCCGCGCTTCCCAAAGCGCGCGACACCTTTCCAAGGTGACACTTTCAGTAGGACCCTATCTCCGACTTGAAACTCTAAAGGCTTGCGCCTCATATCAGCATAGCTTTTCTGGCGGTCCCGGGCCGCTTTGAGGCATTCCTTTATCAAAAAGACCTTATCCGTGGTCTCTTGAACAATTTCGGGCCCGGTGAGTTGTTTTTCTCCAACTTCCGCCCAACATAATGGCGATCGGCACTTGCGTCCATATAGAGCTTCAAACGGTGCGGCTTGAATGCTCGTATGGTAACTGTTGTTGTAAGAAAATTCTACCAATGGCAAGTGCGTATCCCAATTACCTCCGAAATCAATCGCGCATGCCCGTAGCATATCTTCCAATGTCTGGATGGTTCGTTCACTTTGACCGTCCGTTTGGGGGTGATATGCGGTGCTCATGTCAAGGCGAGTACCGAGGGCTTCATTTAAACTTTCCCAAAATCTGGAAGTGAAACGACTATCTCGATCGGAGATGATAGATACAGGTACACCGTGTTTAGATACCACTTCCTTAATGTACAAACGGGTCAGTTTCTCCAACCTGTCCGTTTCGCGTATCGGAAGGAAGTGTGCAGATTTTGTCAATCGATCAACGATTACCCAGATCGTGTCATGACCGCTTGTTGTCTTGGGTAACTTGGTAATGAAATCCATGGTGATTCGTTCCCATTTCCATTCCGGTATTTCCGGTTGCTGGAGCAAACCGGAAGGTCTCTGGTGCTCAGCCTTGACCTTTGCGCAAGTCAAACATCGCGCAACATAGGCTGCTATATCCCTTTTGAAATTCGGCCACCAATAAAGTTCCTTCAAATCGTGGAACATCTTGTCTGCACCAGGGTGAACCGAATATCTAGAACTGTGAGCTTCGGCCAATACTAGCTCACGCAATCCACCATATACTGGGACCCAAATTCTATTCATGAAATACAGTGTCTGGTCCGCTTTTGGTTCCAGTGAATCAACCATCTTTCGTAACCTTTCACCTTTGACATTCTCGGGTTTGAGGGCGTTAACTTGGGCTTCACGAATTCGTTCAGTCAGATTCGTGTGGATAGTCAGACCCAACGCTCGAACACGCAATGGTTTAACCCGTTCCTTGCGACTCAAGGCGTCGGCTACGACGTTTGCCTTACCGGGATGGTACTTAATTTCACAATCGTAATCGTTTAATAATTCAACCCATCGACGTTGTCGCATATTCAAATCCTTCTGATCAAAGATGTGTTGTAAACTCTTGTGATCGGTGAAAATCGTGCACTTGGTTCCGTACAAATAGTGCCTCCATATCTTGAGAGCGAACACCACTGCACCTAATTCCAAATCGTGTGTAGTGTAGTTCTTCTCATGGATTTTCAGTTGTCTGGAAGCATATGCTATTACTTTTTCTCGCTGCATCAATACACATCCCAAACCTTGATGCGAGGCATCAAAGTACACCACAAAATCTTCCGTATCGTCTGGAAGTGACAGTATCGGAGCGCCACATAACTTGTCTTTTAACAATTGGAATGCTGCCTCTTGCTTTTCCGTCCACTCGAATTTCTTATCCTTTTGGGTTAGCATGGTTAAAGCTTGTGCTATCTTTGAAAAGTTCTCGATGAACCTTCTGTAATAACCCGCAAGGCCTAAAAATTGTCGTACTTCGGTAGGAGTTCGAGGGGCTTCCCAATTTTTAATTGCCTCGATCTTGGCGGGATCCACGTGTATGCCCTTCTCGTTTACCACGTGGCCTAAAAAGTGAACTTCCCGAATCCAAAAGTCACATTTCGAGAATTTAGCATAGAGCTTCTCTTTGCGTAACACTTCAAGAATTAACCGAAGGTGCTCCTCGTGGTCTTCCTTCGTGCGTGAATAGATCAAAATATCGTCAATGAAGACAATGACGAATTTATCCAGGTATGGCTTACATACGCGGTTCATTAGATCCATGAAAACCGCTGGTGCGTTGGTCAAGCCGAACGGCATCACCAAAAATTCATAGTGTCCATACCGGGTTCTGAAGGCTGTTTTTGGTATATCTTCTTCTTGTATACGCAACTGGTGATAACCTGACCTCAAATCGATCTTGGAGTAATAGCTGGAACCTTGGAGCTGATCAAATAAATCGTCGATCCTGGGGAGAGGATAGCGATTCTTGATGGTTAGCTTGTTCAGCTCCCGATAGTCGATGCACATGCGGAATGTGCCATCCTTCTTCTTCACAAATAAGACGGGAGCTCCCCAAGGTGAGAAACTCGGTCTTATAAAACCTTTGTCCAATAATTCTTGTAGCTGGCTGGACAGTTCCTGCATCTCTGATGGAGCTAGGCGGTATGGCGATCGTGCCACAGGAGCTGCTCCAGGAACGAGATCGATGCGGAACTCGACTTGTCAAGGTGGCGGTAACCCCGGCAAATCTTCTGGAAATACATCCGGAAAATCTCTGGCGACTGGAATGTCTTCCAACTTTCGCTCGTCGGCTTTCTTGTCTACTACGTGTGCCAAGAATGCGACAAGCCCTTTTCTCAGACACTTACGAGCCTTCATGCTCGAAATAATCCTTAGTGGCGTCCCGTGTCTTTCCCCTTGAATTGAGAGAGTTTCACCGCTTGCGAGGGGAATTTGAATAACTTTATCGTTGCAAACCACAATGGCACGGTGCGCGGACAACCAGTCCATGCCGACAACGATGTCAAAACTTCCCAATACAACCGGCAATAGATCAATCCCAAACTCGTGCCCACAGAGTTCTAACTTACAATCTTTTGCCACCTCTCTCGTTTCAATAGTTTTACCATTAGCCAGTTCTATAGAGTAGGGTGTATCTAGTTTGCTAGTTTTTAATCCAAGTAGTCTTTTAAATTCAATGGATACGAAGCTAAAGTCAGCACCGGTATCAAATAATACATAGGCATAATGACCATTTAGAGGAAACGTACCAGTGACCACATTGGGGTCTTGCCGTGCATCACCGGCTCCAATCACAAATGCCCGGCCGCGGGCCTGATTGTTGATCTTGGGGCAATCCTTCTTCCAATGATCTAACGACCCGCATGCAAAGCATGGTCTAGCCCCTCCATTTTTCGGTGCTCCAGAACGGCATTCTTCAGTCTTGTGCCCTGTGCGGTGGCACTTCCCACAAGTTAATCCATTGTTTCTCCCCTGATTTCCCTGCTTGTTACCATTACCACGTCCCGTGGCGACATATCCCTTTCCCTTCTTGTTCGAGCTACCCGACGCTCGGTCCCTTTTTCCTTCATCCCGTTTTCTTTTCCCAAACCTCGGCTTGTTACCCTGGTCGTTCGTCACAACAGCTGAGTTTGATCCCTGATTCTTGGCCTCCACACTGCTTGCTTCAGAAATTTTTAATCCGGAAACTTGGCGGATCAGTGTACCCATGCGTATGGCATCTTCGGTGAGACTGAGCGCAAGATCAATAGCCGCGCGCATGGTCGTAGGTTTAGAAGCAGTGACCATGCTGCGTATTTGCGGTGCTAGGCCGAACAAATAACGCTCAATTTTGTTGTTCTCAGGGGTAACCAATCGCGGTACTAATCTGGCAAGATCGTGGAATCGAGACGTGTATCCAGTAACGTCTGCTCCCAACATAGTGAGGTTCCAAAACTCAGTTTCCAATTTCTGTACCTCACTCGCCGGACGGTACTCAGCAATCATCAGTTCCTTCAGTTCTGCCCACGACAGGGAGTAAGCAGTGTCATCACCCAAAGACTGCACTTGACCATTCCACCATGTCAGCGCTTGGTCCAAGAATAGGTTGGTGGAGTACATAACCGACTGACGTGGGGTACATCCACTGATACGAATAACAGCCTCGGTCTTTTCAAACCATTTGACCAGACCAACTGATCCTTCCGTGCCGTTGAAATTGAGCGGCTTGCAGTCGAGGAAGGCTTTGAAGGTGCAGCCACGCTCTCGCGAGGCCGTTTCTGCATTAACAAAGTCGTATGTTATTACGGGATAGGAGTTTTAGGATATTCTCCCATCGCTTTATCAATTACTTTCAACTTCTTACCAGTGGGGGAAGTTTCCTGTCGGTCACTCCCAGTCAAGTCGCGAGATCTTTCGGAGCGTGCAGCTTCGTGCTCCGCGATCGCGCGGGCTATGCGTTCAGATATCATGGTTTCGAGTTCGGCTGGTGTTGCGGGCAGTCCGTCTGCTCCGCTATTGCTTCTAGTGGCCGGTGCCATTTCTCTTCAATAATAATTATCAAAGGTTAATTTGGCAACATTTATACAATATAAAGCATAAATAACAAACCAGAATATGAACACAATAATCAACACCATGTCATCACACATCATACAGAAATAAATAGTAATCAACACAGCATCACCACACAAATATACAAACCACAACATATGGAGTAAGCAATAATAATTATAGACAACAACATATTTCACCATAATAATAAGATTTTCATTAATTTCAATAATACCAGTACAATGCTTGTTCATAATACAAAATGGAGAATACATTTCTCATACAATACATTGTTTTTGAAATAAATAAAACATCATATCATGTGCCGTAATATCCGTACGGCTAGGCAAAATGCAGACGAGTGTCATAACCCGTGCTGTACTACCATACTGCAGCTACTATGTACATAAACCGGTGGGTCTTCTGTGCATCCCTGATACATCCTACTGTGGCGGCGGTGGCGGATACTGGTACTGCGGCGCGTGCGTACTGATCGTCATACTGATCGTCATGATACGCTCATACAAGAAATGTCGATGCGCAAAGTGCGCATCCCCTGTGATACCGCACTGAGCGTCCAGGCTCAGCAACTCCTCCGCGTAATGCGCCAAAGCATCCCGCGCATCTATCATCCTCGTCCACATCAGACGTGTCTGATGCTCCACCTGCGTTACGGTGCGCTGCACCGTGTCTGCGAGAGTCTGAAAGTCCCGCTCTAGAGTGATGGCAGTGGACCATGCTGGTCCAGACAAGGGTGTCATCCTGGGTGGCTGGGATGGTCCGGGTATATCTGGGTGTGTGGATGGGAATGGCCCGAAGGGGGCTGGTATCGGTATGTGTGGCAGTAATGGGGTGAAACCTGGTGGCCTGATGGAAAAGTGGGGTGGCATCATATACGGGTCCCCTGCACCCAGAGGGTATGGTGCAGGTGTCATGCTGGGAAGGGTGGGGATCGGTATAGTCATGGCTACTGGGGGTGGTGGCATAGGCTCGGCTAGTGGGGCTACTAACGGCTCCGAGACAGTGGCCCACTCTGGAGTGGATACCACAACAGTGGGGGTAGGAGGGCTCGCGGTGGCAAAGGCTGCCATGCCTGCCCTGCGTAGCTCAGAGCTATCGGCGGGGCTACCCTCGAGTATATGTGCTGCTGGTCCCTCCTGTGGTACGGGCTCGAGTGGTGCTGGTGGGGCTATGGGAGCAGCAGGTGCGTCCTCTAACATTGGAGCCACTGGCTCCTCCTGAACAGCTGGAATCTCTGATACCAGCATGTACTCTACCGACGCTACGGACTCGTCGTCAGAGTCATCGGATATCCACCCGTTCCTCCCGCGAGAGATTGGCATGAGTCTCATGCCTGGAGGGATGTGGATGTGGGGTAAGGGTGCTGGCTCGTGCTCCACGTGAGCCTGTCGGTCGAATGGAGACTCTACTGTCTCCGACTGGGCTGGGATCGGCCGGGACGGTCCGGCACAGCCCTCAGGAAAATCCCTAATAGCTCGAATGGGGCGTGGGGCTAACGGTGCGGCCGGTACAATGGGTAGCGGCGCGTCGACCACAGCGGGTGCCCAATCAGGATCCTCGCTAGGATCCGTCTCATCCGAGTCGTCATCCGAACCTCCGTCGACGTTCATCTCCACATCTTCGTCCTCTGCGTCAAGTACTACCAGCTCTACTGGCTCAGGCGGTGGCGCAGGAATGATCTGAATGCTGCTATCGATACTGGGCGCTATACTACCAGCGTCGGACATCCTGGCAAAAGAACCGTACATGTATATATATGAATTAATTTAAATTAGACAGTTAGGGCGTACATTATCAGTATCCTTTCTAACCTCTAATACTACGTTAATGCATAACGATACCCCTGGCTAGCTTGGTCGGAATCTCCTCATGCCCAATGCTTTCTTGAAAAAATTACTTTAGTGTCTTTATATATTTTTCTTTCGAAAACTTTTATCCTTTGAACCAAATCCAGTTATAGTCTAGTTTTTAAAGAAAATACTCTAGTTCGCTATAACCTTGGCTCTGATACCACCTTCGGTCACACCACGACAATGGCGGAAACACGTGGCGCGACGGTTCAAAAGCATAAAGTCAAGGTTATTGCTAAACACAAGTAATTTAAGAAAATGGGTCATTTATTATGACGTCAAATCTTGTTCATACATTACACAAAAGTTAATTGTTTTTAAGATAATCATAGAGGTTTCTCGTATATATCCCAAATGCCTTGGGAAATAAAAGTGAAACCCCGCAAAAGTTCGACGTCGCATTGGAGGATTCCTTGACCCAGCTTGCCCGGTGCTCCTTCATCTAGTTACCTGAAAGATATGTTTAAAAGTTTCGTCAATATAAAATATATTGGTGAGTTCACAGGTTTTTAGTTTCCAAAACTTGAATACTTGGGAAATACCATGTTATGACAATGTATAGGAGTTGCAAATTCCTATAACTCTACTTGAGACTATAATCAAACCAAGACGTATAAATAAATATGCCCCGCTCCAAGTCGTTACTCGGTTTTCCACGACTTAAGTTCAGAATATATGCACCCCAGGCATAACCTAATGCATAATCGACGCTATCGATTAGGGGTGGGCCTTGTCAGGCACCAATAGTACTATTCAAATATTCCACCGGTTTCATTTCCCTGAACAAATGATTATAGAGGCGAGGACTCAACCCCGAGTGGCGGTCACACCTCAAGTAATAAATCCGTCAAACATTTTCCCTAACATATCTTTCCCCCGGAAAACGTAAAAATAGTTTAAAATGGGGCCGTGAAACTCACCTGTAACTCTGTCTGGTTTACTTAGGCGGATAGCAAAGATGGTCTCGCACCTACAAACGCCCTAGACGTATAAGTCACTATTCCTATAGTGCATGTGCCTTGGCAAGTTGTACACCCAACTCCCGACCACAAGTTATTCCAAATCCCGTTTAATTAAGCGCGTATCCTAGGTTTTGTTGGCGTTACATTACCCTTTGTGTTACAAGTTATATATTACTCTTGTTAATATTTCCTTAACTTGTATCTTATTATCATTGGCTCGACGTCACTTAACATATAATTATTTTCCCATTTAAATAATTATACTTAAGATCGCATCGCTCGATATATAATTCAACACTCGACCCGACTCACTTTGCCACACATTTGCTTTCCCATTTAAACAAATATGCTAAGATTTTGTCGTTCGATTGTATATTCTTAACGTCCGATTCAACTCACCATACCGTATATTTATTTTCCCATTCAAATAAATATACTAGGATCTCGTTGGTACGACATACACATATATATATCCTTGTCTTCTCGTCGCGGCTTTCCTTCCCACATATCTACTTTCCCATTAAGTGGATATACTAGAATTTTGCCGAGATGAGCGTACATATATATATAAATGTGTAATTTTTCTTGTTAAGTATATACGTTTGTTTTAACGTCTTATTTGTTTATGTCATGTGTTTCTCCCACGAATAATTCTCTTAACACTTAGGAAAGTGTTTATTAGTTTTCACCCAATGTATATATATATTTTACTTCTTAAAATATATATTTTTCTTATCTTGCCGCAATGGCATTTTTCTCATGATTTGTCCGTGTGCGGCTCGTTAACGCGTCTTAGTTCGATATCTTAACTCGATTAGTTAATTTTTCCAAGTTTTTCCCAATATGTGTTTTATAGAAATATTATCCATATTTCTTCCTCTTTTCACATGTTACTTGGATGGTTTAAAATACTTATGTATTTTTAACCCAACTTGTTAACTTAACTACAAAAATGTTTCTAACACTTTTATATTCCCATTTATATAAAAGTATTCATTTTTGTATAAGTTTCTCAAGTTTGTTTAATATTTTTATAAAATCTCTATTTTATAAAAATCCTTATGTTAAAACCCTCTATATTTTTATAACTTTCAAAAATACACTTTTATACAAAATACCCAAGTATTTCTACTAGTATTTACAAAAATCATCCTTAGACTTTATTACTTACATTTTTGACACCAAACTTTCCATACTTGTATTTTTGGACTAATAGTTTCTAAAATATCCATTTTAGTCCTCTAACTTTCAAAGTTACAACTTTAGTCCCTTAACTTCCAAAAGTTGCATTTTTCCACTCTAACTCCCAAAGTTAACATTTTTCACTCAAAATAGTAAACTTTGAAGATTCAACTTTTTATTGGTAAGTTATTTTTGTATCAAAACACTTATGTTAGTCTTGTATTTCATATGGAAGACTACCTATGTGTGTGTTTTATGTATTTGTCCATTTTAACAAAATATCATTCATCTAAGTAAGCTAACTTAGATTTTCCATCTTCTTCATTTATGAACTTCTAACATGTTTTACCACATATTACACCATGTATGATCATAATAAGATGATTTAAAGTTACTTTTAACATATTCAAGTTCATTCCACAATTTTAACCAAAACATCATCCTACTTAGTCTTAAATGTAAACTTTATATATTTTCAAGACTAATACATCATCATCAACAAATCCATGGTTTATTTTCATATCTTTAATCTTCCATTTTACACATGTAAAACCTATTAAAGATTATGTTCAAAACCACTTTTTAAACCCTTCATGTACAATTTGCTACTAGGAACACATACATGAATAATAATAATCAAAAACAAGATTAAGAATGCTTACTACTAGCACAAGGCTAGGGAAGACAAACACCTTGGATTTGAGAGGGGTTTAGTGTGTTCTTCCAAGTGGTTTAGCTCCAAGCTCTTGAAACACACAATAGGGGTTTGGATGATGGATTGTTTTAAGTGTTTTGGAGATGTGAAAACTTGTAAGAATGAGGTATGGGGGAGGGGTAAAACTCACGGCCACAAGAAGGAGAAGAAGATGAGTTGTTTTGCTTTGTTATTCAACTTCCTAACACATGTTATTTATAATCTTATCACATGTAATCATGCTAAAGATTCAAGAGATCTTATGGAGGATTGTATGTGTACTTGGGAGATTTTGAAAGATATGATATGTGTGTGTGTAGAGAATGCCGTGTATGTATGTATGTGTAGGTGAGATTACTTGCAAATCTTGGTTAATCTTTATAAGGTATCATGATCTCTACATACAAGGCTTCACACATGCATGCATACACTAGTGTCATAATTAGCTAAGTGTTGTCTTGGCTTATTAGGGCCATATGGCCAAAAATATCACCAAGGGGACAAGGTTAGAGTTGCTTTTGTACTAGTGTTTACTTATACCTTTTTCTTACACATTTGTCTTATGCATGTGCATGCTTGTATAGGTTATTATTAATATTTAACAAGACATGGTTATAACAAGGCCATTAGGCCGGCCCCAAGTGGGTTTAAGTGGGGTCCACAACTTTAAATATTTACCCATTGTTTGTTATGTTTAATCCCCCGTCGTTCGGGTGTCGTTCGGGTATTTTTCGGGTTTTAATCACGCGTTATCCGGACATTAAAAATACCTTTAATAACCCTTAAATATAGTCTAATTTAAGCGTTGATTGGTTATTTAGGCCTTTGCCGGGTGAAATTATGAGTTATACGCGTATCGGGTGCGGTACGCGCATTTTATTCGTTACCGGGAGATTTGTACAAGACGTTTTCATTTATGGTTTTGGAGTTCCAAAACTCATTATATCTTATGCAAATACCCTTTATTTTATATCCTGGGTGTCCGGGATCCGTTTCGCTTATTTAATTATTACCGGGTAATCGCCAACGTCCATACCGGATAGCTTATTTACACATGATCCAATCATGCTTTACCATTAAACGTATGCATTCCTATGCACTATTTGGAAATTGCTATCCCCTAAGGCCTTGATAATTAAATCACACATAATTGCATTTAATTACGTTAATCATATATTAATTAATTTGTGCGGAATTACCTTATTTTTGCCGGTTGTTACAGCAAGTCTTCATATACATTTCCTTTCGATTTACAAAGAGCCTATGGCTGTCACAAACAAGTTAGAGGGGCTTATGAAGAATTTCTTATAGATCGGTGTCACTAACGAGAAGAAACTTCATTAGGTCACGTGGTTTGTCGTGATTACTACTAAAGCAGATGGAGGATTGGGGGATTTCTAAAGTGGTTGATGTCAATTCGGCGCTTCTTACCAAGTGGGCGTGAAGATTTTATAATATGAATGGTTCTCTATGGCGTCGTGTGATCGAAGCGATTCAAGGAGGGAGGGGTCGATGGACTTTTCTGCCTGATGATAAGTCTCTGCGCGACTATTGGCATTCCATAATATCCTTTCTCGGCAAAATACAACTTCAAGATAGGAGTATTTTCTCTTTTGAATTTAACGATCTCCTAACGTTTGTTGATTTAAGAGCGGGTTGCAAAAAAGGAAAGAGGTTATTGAATGGTATTGTGATGGTCAATTGTTGGGTTATTTGGCGAGCGCAGAACCAGAGACTTTATGAAGGCGAAGATCCTAAGGTGTGCGAAAACTTGGCAACTATAAAGTCTCTGCATATGCGAATACGCAAAGCTATGAGGCGTTCATTATTTAAATATACTAAAAATTTATAAATAATATTTTAACTTATTAACTTTTAAACCTCAAAACTATAAGAGCATTCAAATCCCCTCTATCAAATCTCCCCTGATCTCTAAAATTTAAAAAAAAAAAAAACCTTACTAAAAACACCCTACATCCCATCCACCATTTTATATACCATCTTTATATTTTGAAAAATCCATCTTCTAGCTTTTTATACTATGCACCTTTATCAAATTGTTCTGAGTGTATTTTAACGAGGAATATAATAAAATAAGTGTTTTTGAGTAAGATAAAAGTAAATATGGTAAGGGGACGTGAAAGGTTTTTTAAAATGAGAGATAAATTTTGAAAAACATGATAGAGGGGATTTGAATGCTCTAAGTACTCCTGTCATTTCTAGCCAAGTAATGTTCTAATTTGTTCATATACTCAAGACCTGGCAATCTTAATCCATCTAATTGGATTTGGGTTGTTGGGTTAAATTGGGTTTACTATAATTTTCAAGTGGGTTACGATGGGTAATTTTAAATGTTGAAAATAAGTGGGTTAGGATGGGTATGTCAAAGAAAGCAAATGGATCATGATGGGTATTATCAAATTACTACTTAGAAATCTGAATTAAAACTCACCCAACACCAAAAGGTCTGATGCCCGATATAAAAAAGTTCGGTCGGGTCGAAACGGTCCGGGTCGCTAACAGGCCAAATCGGGTCTAAACAATCCAGGTCGTTATCGGGCCGGTCGGGTCAAAACGGTCCGAGTCGTTAACGAGTCTGATCGGGTCGATACGGTATGGGTTATTAACGGGCCGATCAGGTCGAAACTGTCCGAGTCGCTAACGGGTCAAGTCGGGTCTAAACAGTCTAGGTCGTCAACGGGCCTGATCAGGTCGATACGGTCCAGGTTATTCATGGGTCGGTCGAGTCGAAACAGTCTGGTTCGTTAACAGGCGCTCGGGTCGAAACGGTCTAGGTCGTTAACGGGCCGAACAGGTAGAAACGGTCCGGGTCGTTAACGGGCCTGATCGGGTCAAAAGGGTCGAGGTCGCTAACAGGCCGGTCAAGTCAAAATAGTCCGATCGGGTCAAAACGGTCTGGGTCGCTAACAGGCCAGGTTGGGTCTAAATTGTCCTGGTCGTTAACGGGTCGGTCGGGTCAAAACTGTTCGGGTCATTAATGGGCCCATTCGAGTCTAAACGGTATTGGTCGTTAACGGGTCCGGTCAACTCGAAATGGTCCGGGTTTTTAACGGGCCGGTCGTGTCAAAACGGTCTGGGTCATTAATGGGCCCATTCGAGTCGAAACGGTACAGGTCGTTAGCGGGCTCGGTCGATTCGAAACGGTCCTGGTCGTTAACTGGCTCGTTCGAGCCGAAACGATACGGGTCTTTACTATTTTTAATTTTTAAAACGTTTTATTAATTTTTTAACCTTTTTATAAAATTTCTTATTATTTTTATTATTTTTGAACTTTTTATTATTTTTTTAATTCTTTTAACCATCTTGATCTGAACCCATCTTTTTTTTTTTTATCGGCGAACAACTGTGTGGCAACTACCCTTGCGGGGCGCCGTGCCCAAGAATCGACTACTCGACCTCCAGCAGCCCCCGCCTTCTCCCGATGCGCGGAAACCCGAGCCTCACCCGCCTGAAGGCACGACAGTGTTATAGAACTCGGTAAAACCTCGCCGCCCGTCAGATTCGAACCGGCGCCGCCCGTATTCGATCTTCACCCGAATACCAAACCATAAATGATGGAAGTGGGGATTGAACTTTTGATCACATAGGTGAAACAAAAGCCACTCCACCACTATGGATGGATGATGATCTAAACCCATCTTGATCCAAACTATCATGACCCAAATCAATCATGACCCAAACTCATCCTAACCCATTTTTTTAATCTACCCATCTTGACCCAAACTCATCTTAACCCAAATCCATCCTAACCCAACAACCAACCCAACCAAATCTATCCATTTTGCCACCCCTCTCAAAACCATTGCTAAATCAATTATTAGATTTGTTCATTCGGATTTGAAACACAGAGACCCAATTGCAATCACAATCCAAATTGTTTATTGGTCAACTGCACAAGGCCACATTTGAACAATGATATCGCATTGCGCGATGCGATCTTGTCAACTCATCATGTAATATGAGCATTATACATTTCAACAAGTGTTCATAAATTAGATACATAATATTCATTCCTGTATAATAATAGATTACCTTAAAAACAACCCAAAATAATTAACCAAGTTGACTTGCATGATGATCCAGATTTGACCACTTCTAAAACAATACAAACACAAATTTCAGTCATTTTCCAACTGATCATAAATTCAAAGTCTCATTTTTTGACAACAAAAAAAAAAACAAAAGTAATCTTAAAAAGAGATGTGAATGAATCATTCATAGGTACTAGTTCTCTTAAATTCTAACTTACTGAACAGAACATGAAGCAGGATTCAAAGTCCTCTGCTCCCAAATTAAAGAATACTATCATCACTTCATCTTCATCTTCATCATAATCATAATCTACTCTTCTGCTTTTCGATATCGAACCGCTTCCGGATTAAATAAACACATAAAGATCGCGTTCTTTCTCGCCTCAACTTGAAAGACCGAATCTTTATGACATGAAATTGCATTATGAGCCAAATGACAGCGCGGTTTTGAACAAAGCATTGGAATTGTCAGTGACCCGGCAAACCTTCAAACGGGTATAAATCATCAGAAGCAGTCACTGAGCTACTGGAAATCTGTATAAATTTACAGAATCTCTACAAATTGGGGTGCATCAGGTCGCGGTCCATCGAGTGACCTATACATATAAAGGGTTTCTACAAAATCACCCCTCTCCCCTTCCTCTTCATCCCGACTAAAAACCTCGACCACTAATTTTGGCAATCGTCCAGCAATCTCCAAGCACCCTTGTCTGGTAACACGACATGACGACATCCAAACGAACCTCATATTGTAAAATTGGTGCAAACCTGGCTGTAAACCAGAGTCCCCAAACGGGCTATCTCTGATCTCGAGCTTTTGTAAATTGGTGCACCCTTCCAACACACTTTTTAGCCCGGAATCACTATCCCCAGCAAAAGCCACGGATAATGTCCGCACCAATTTACCGTATTGACCGATATAACTAAAGGCTTTATCCGTGAGCAAACCAGAAACAGCTAACCGGGTGAGTTTCTTACAGTTCTTGACAATGGCTCCAAAACCCTCGTCCATGGGCTCACCAGTGACTCGGTCAGGTCTGTACCGGCCTATTATACAAAGACGAAACACGACAAGATCCGGGCAGTTTTTGGACATGGCTATAACCGCTGCATTCGTCATCTGCTGACAAAAGTAAAGAATGGATTGCAGTTTTCTACAGCCTAAAGAAATTGCAAGGAGACCCACTTCAGATACTGGCCCTTCATCATATTCATGAGGATCTACAGGAAATACACGAAGCTCGCGAAGATCTTTGCATGTATCTGCTACTGCTTGAAGTCCCTCATCACATATTGAATCCATTGCCTAGACAAAGATATACACATTATATAAAAGTATCTAAGCCTAAAGTTTGAATTCGAATCAAAATAGTAATAAAAAAACTTACCCAAAAAACCTGTAATTTATGACAATGGCGTATAACGGGCTTAAACTGCTCGGCATTAACATTAGCGTAACTAAGATTCAACGACGTGAGATTACCACAGAGTGGAACAATGGTAGGAAAATATTCAGGCGCAATCTCCCGAAAACCCGAGAGACAAACAATCGATTTACACGCAGCAAACAAGGAAGTGTAATCCGGCTCTTGATTATCACCCTGTTGCTGACCGATCTCCACCAATGGATTAAACGCCCCAGTACCCAAATGAGTCAACTGTGGTGCTCTTACAACCAGCCTGTAAAGCTCCTCTATTGATACAAACATATTCAACTTAAGCTTCTTTAACATTGGTGATCTAGCTACTAGCTTTTCTAACGCATCGAAGTTCACTTCCACTTCCACACAATCGAAACACAACGACTCCAAATTCGTCGTCTCCTCAGGAAAACACGAAATCCAATCCGTCTCATCATCCGAAACCTCGTCTTCAATCAACTCAAGAACCCGAAGATTCCTAATTCCACAATATTACAAATGTTCAGTCCCATAAACACAAAATCAACTTAAATGCACATGAAATTTAAATGCAAACCAACTAAGAGGCCGTTTGGCAACATTATCCCGAGCCATCAAGATGCCTAACCGAGCCTCTGAATCGGTAAGCATGTTTCTAAACCTTACCTTTTAACCGATTCATAGGCTCTTAACTAGCTCATTAAGATGCTACCAAACAGCCCGTAAAATTTCAGATCTGAATAACAATGCACATAAAATCGAAACGCAAACCAACTAAACGTCTGTTTGGCAACATTCCACAGCGTGTTTTTAATAAAATCATTAAGAGACTACCAAACAGTCCACAAAATTTCATATCTAAAACGCAAACCGATTTAAAGTGCTATTTGGCAACATTCCGCTAACCGACCAATTAAGAGGCGGCCTCTGAAACACTCTGCATATTTATAAAACTTACCATAAATGAAACTAAATCATTAAGACGCTACCAAACAGCGGTTAATATATCAGATCTAAATAAAACCCCAAAATAAAAACCAATACCTGCACTCACTAACAACAACAGCAAGTCCACTAGTACCAAACCCCTCACAACAAACCAACACAAGCTCTTTAAAACAAGGGAACGATCGAGCAATAACACTAAGATCATCATCAGTAACCGACATACGCTTCAAATAAATCTTCTCAAGCGCACGATACGCTACAGCCATAGCGTGCGCCCACCGTGTAAAATACGCACCCCAATCAGCCGGTAACAAACTGAAATCCGCAAACCGGGGCTTCCCCTTTAGGGAAACGGACCGGATTCTCTTGAACCGGTCCGTCACCCGGTTCGGAGCTATAGCATAACAGTTACCAATAAAGAGATCAGATCTGGTGTATGCTTCAGCACGGTACCACGATTTGCAGACTAGTGATACTGTGCTCCTGTCACGGCGTGACGTCAGGAACACTAACACGTTTTCTATTACGTTTTCGAGTACCTGATCCGGGTGCGCAGTGAATGAGCCTCCGTCTCCTGACGAGACGGGGGCTCGCACTTTACCACTGCCGCCGCCGGATCCGGCGGCGGCAGTGGTAGCGCAGCCCGGGGAGGTGTCGTCAGACATGTGGAAGTGAGTGATTTGATTGAAGGAATCAAAGATGATGAGATAAATTTAAACTAGGGTTTTGGTTGGGTGTGAAAAGGTTTGATGCATAGGGATTGGATGCGGTACAATGGAGGCAGTTGTTGTGAATAATAATAGTAATAATAATAATAATAAGCAGTGGGGGTCTTTTTTATGAATCTGGAAAATGCTATTGGGGCTCTATTATTTGGGGGTTTTGTCTTTTATATTGTACTGGTCTGGTGATGGTGGTGTAGTACATTCATACATAATTGTTTTACTACCTTAATTTGTTAATGGTGAGAGGGTTTGTATTGGTCAAGGTTGTTGCTAAAAATATAAACTCATCATCAATTTATCTTTTATCACATCCATTTTTTCACCTTTTCGTTTTCTTTTCTTTTTGTTTCAATATTATTATTACCTTAGTTACATACGGTGAAACAAATAAAAAACGTAAGTAACGAAAAGTTAAGTATACATATGATGGGTTGGGCTATTTTACAAAGCCTACAAAAAATAAGAAATGTGAGAAGCCACTAAAAATGACATGTGTCCAAAGGATTAACAAGTGGGAGGATAATTTTGTCAAAAACATATGCACATGCAAGTCACATGATATTTCCACCTTCATTTTTAAGTGCCCGTAACTTTTTTATACGTCATCCGTTTTTAAAAAAAAAAAAATTATACCATAAAATTGAGCGTCTTTTTATCTTTAATATGAGTACCATATTACTATACTTTTGAAAAAAAAATTCAAAACCTACTTGCGTAAGACACAATGGAATGTAAAACACAATGAACACCAATTAAATATAGGGTATAAAACACAATCAAGAGTCTAATAAAACACAATGGATGACATACTAAAGACACAATGAATAGAAGACAAAAACACAATGAATACTTTTGAAAAAAAAGTTGAAAACCCAGTTGCGTAAGACACAATGGATGACATACGAAAGACACAATGAACAGAAGACTAAAATACAATGAATACTTTTGAAAAAAAAAAAAAGTTAAAAACCAAATTGTGTAAAACACAATGGACGACATAAAAAAGACACAATGAACAGAAGACTAAAACACAATGAATAATAGACTTAAATACAATAAACAACATAATAAAACACAATGTACACCTAAATACAAAACTCATTTGCGTAAAACACAATTAAAAGCATACTAAAAACACAATGGACAAAGTTAAATCATGTGTAAACTAAAAAAACATAAATAACATATTTATAAAGCACACATGCATATTATAACACAATGAATGAGCAGAAGACACAACGGAGAAGAAAACCATTTAGCACGAATTTTTTTTTTCAATTTTAATGTAGCAATGTGGTACCCATATTAAAGATAAAAAACGCTCGTTAATATGGTGAAATTTTTTTGAAAAAAAAATGTCGTATGAAAAAGTTATGGACGTTTTAAAATGATGGGGGGGGGGAATTAACATGTGCATTGCATGTGGAGAGAGAAAGTCAACAAATGTGGTTTTTCTTTTATGCCCTTCCTCTAATTTATTATTTATTTTTTTTTCAAACAAACTAATCTCAACCCTTCAAATATATGATCAATGAATCACAATCCTTTGCACCATTCCTAAAAAAAGTGTCTTGTGTATTTGATCCTAACCCTACATATGATAACTAACAAAAATACACAAATAGTTTAAAGGAAAAATTACAAATTTCGTCTTTTATGTTTATATCATTTTTTCTGTAGATGCCCTTTAATTTTAAAATTGATAAGAATCGTCCTTTGAGTTTCAAAAACTTGCACCTTCTATCATTTAGCACTAACCTAGTTTATTTTTAACATTAAATATGGTCAGATAAGGGTAGTTTAGTCTTTTCAACCCAATTATTTAAAAATAGCTAATAAAAAACTAACATCATATAAATCATATAAACATATCTATCTATACTTGCTATAAGACCCCCTGTAGTGGAGCGCGAATAGGGCGTGAAACAAAGCAATAGCGCCCCCCACACTGTTACGTGGGGGCACTATGCCTTCAAAAACCGGAGTGGCGTTATATTAATAATGCTCGAGCAATTGTGAACCATCCAATCATCACTTCCCACGTGGCCTAAAGGATTAAAAAAAAAAAAAAAGCAAACGAACGTTATTCAAACGGTCAAAAATTTTTAAAAGAAACGGTAATTTTTTTTAAAGTGTATATATATACACACACACTACAAAACACACACTACAACACTACTTCAAAACACAAACAAACACACTACAAACCAGTTATGGGTGGTGGATATCCAAATGATCTTGCCGAACCGTCCAATCTTCGGCGATACGCTCACCGGAGACGTCGTGCACCGGTGTTTTCTTCTCCCCCTCCTCCACTTCCTCCTCCTCAACAGGCGTTTTCTTCTCCTCCTCCTCAACAAGTGTTTTCTTCTCCTCCTCCTCCTACTTAACCATTGTTTTCTCCTCCTCCTACTTAACGTGTCTCCAACCCCGTCCCCTCCATTCCTCCACTCCCAGGATACACTCCCCTACACCAAGATGCTGATTTCACTGAAGAGGAGATGGTGTGGTGTGTAGATTATGTTATGGCTGTTAGGGGAATGGGTCGGCTACAGTTTGTGGAGAACCAACCAAACCCCAACCCCAACCCCAACCCCACCCCAAGCCCTCCTCCCTGGAGCCCACTGAGGAGGAGTATGAAGCACTAAGGGCTGCTCAGGAAGAGGAACGTTACTACTATTATTCCCCATATATCTCCTCCATATTACTGTTGGAGTATGGAAGATTGGAATCTTGGATTTATTTATTATATATGTCAGAATTTTAATATCTTTGTTTTTTATTTTATTTTTTAATATCTTTCGTGGGGACTATATTTTATTCTTTTCAGTTTAAAGATTAGCATATTCTTGCTTTACATTACCTTTTAAGTTTTAAGTTTTTAACCATTGCTACCACTGGATTGAAGCCTTACATCAATTGTCTAACAATTAGAGCACGTTTATCCAATTATTTCAACGCCGACCACTTCTTCAGTCTACCACTGCAAAATCAAGTGATGGTTTCAATGCTTTTGCAACCGAGTTTGACATTAATAAAGTCATCCCTAGGAGTAATAGGAAGGAAGAGCAGTTCGAGGCTGAGGTGGAAAGATTGAGGGAACAACTGAAGCAGGATAATGTGGAGAAAAGTGAATTAAGTTCCAAGTATGAAAAGTTATCTGCTATATGTCGATTACAGAGGCAAGAGCTTCATGATCTGAAGCAAACCCTTGCTTCTACAACTCCATCACCAAACAAAATTGCCCCCCAAAGCCAAGACGTCTCCTATTATTGGGTTAATTGAAATGGGTGTTAGGGTTAGGGTTTATGATCTATAAATTGGGGAAGAAGATAAGAGGACTTTACTGAAATACCCTCATGTGCAGGTCACATGACCAAACTTAACGGAGAAAACTAATCAAGTTAGCCATAAAGGACATAACGTGCAAGATTTTAAAAGATAAAGGACAAAACCAATCAATTTTAAAGTTAAAGGACATGCCTTGCAATCTGGTACAAACCTAAAGGACAAAACTTGTAATTTAGTCATTAATTAATAAAATAAACAACTAATCAGAAACAGGGGCATTATCTTTTTCAACTTATCACTACACCCCTTTTCCACTTCAAGCCCCATGCTGACTCAGCTGCCACGTAGACCAATCAGAATCAGGGGCCTTATGTTTTTCCCCTTACCACTGCACATGGTCTAATAGGAGAGTCGTGAGTGACATAAGAAAACCTTAGAAAAGCTGACATAGCAGCCTTAGAGACATGCCAGCAATGTCTTGCTTATGCAAAAAGTGATGTCATTATTCAGCTTAAAGTATTCAACAAAATAATGTGGGTCACTTGCCTCAACAGCGCTTGGCTCAACAGCGGTTCTATAATGCCACTTGCATGAACAGCGTTTGGCTCAACAGCGGTTCGTAATAAATTAATTTAATTAAATATTTGCCACTTGCTTTAACAGAGCTTCATATGACTGTTGCTTCTAAGTTTGAGCTCCAAATTCAAATCTCAAACTCAAAACCCAATTACACAACTATATAAAGGTATCATCTCTCTATCTCTCTCTCTCTCTCTCTCTCTCTCTCTCTCTCTCTCTCTTTCTCCCTCTCTCTCTCTCTCTCTCTCTCACAAATATTTTACTGCTTTTTTCTTAAATTCTTAAATCATAATAACAGATGCTTCTCTCACAGTCACGTTCAAATCGAAGGTTTCAAGTATCAGGTAAGCAAATTCTAATCGATCATAACAATAACAATAATACTTATCCGTTTGTTTTTCAATAACCGTCAATCTTTTTTCTGCTCCACTAGCAAGCAGAGTATTTAGGTTGAAAAGGTTGTTGATTTTGGAAGATTCTTACAATCAAAGGAAAATATTACTTGTATCATTACCAACGGTTGAGGATTCAAAGCGTCAAGCTCAAGATATGTATGTCTTTGCTTTTTTAAAGCTATTTATGCGATTGTTTAATGAGTCTTAGTTTTTGTCTGTCAAGTTGTGTGTTTGATTATTTGACTCATGGTTGATGTAGTATTTGTAACACCCCAACCGATGGCGGAAACATCGGGATGTCACGTATTGATGATTGTTTCAGTAGCACATGGTATAAATTGAATTTTAAATAATTTATTCAAACATAGATATCCAAAGTAAAGTGATGTCTAGAAATTTAAATACATGATATCAAATAAGAAAACAACTTCAAATAACTTCAAACAATAACTAAATGATAAATCCTCATGCAAACTCAAGCCTTAGCTTCATTGTTACCTGAAACTTGTTAATTTTGAAAATATTTTTGGGTCAACAAAAGTTGGTGAGAATTACATAGGTTTTGATAATCGAATAAAAATGTTGTACAATTCAAGTGTCATGGCAAGTCTAGTCCATATGTGAAAACATACTAGAAGTAAATCGAGTGCATAATCAACCCTTGTGACTGCTATAATGTGGTACATCCCATACGCTCATGGTTCACTCGAATATGTTATGCGATAACAAACACCCACGCTACCTTTGTAGGAGGCACGTATCCGGGTGGGATTGTCAGTCCAATATATCTATCATTGTATATCGTCGGCTGATCAATGTTAATGATTATGCTAGAATTGTGCTTACCTTAGTCATGTTCAAGACATAATGCAACATAGAAAAACACATAGACACTTTGATGATTGAATTGCATATAGAATGTTGTAACATGTTTCACCCCAAAAACGGTGATAAATAGAAAAGGGGCTATGTAAAACTCACCTTAGCAAAATGTTATATCTCTTGAAAAATAGAATAATGTGTTGCCCAACAATGCCAAGTATTACCCTATAATTAAGGTAATAAATATGTCTAAGTCTATCTAGTCTACAAATATATATATATTCTAGGGCTTCGAATTGGGGATAAGTGCTTGTTTGATTAATAATTAAAATGTTTGATAATTGAGAGAAATTTGATAAATAAATAAACAAAAGTCTTTTTATAAAATTTGAATCAAAGATGGTCACAATAATGAGTTTAAAGTATAAAAATAATTTTTATAAAATTATTTTCTTAAAAATAGAATATTAAATCTATTTATTTCAAATTGTCAAAATTTAACTTTAATATTTAAAAATACTAAAATTAAAGAATTATTAGATTAAAAATTATATTTCTGTTCCAAATAATCAGAAATAATTTATATAAAATTTTGGTGTAAAAATATTAAAAAATGAATTTATTATGATTTATTTATGATTAAAACTAACAAAAATTGATTAAAAATATTAAATAAATAATTTTTCAGAAATAAAAATCATTTCAGAAAAGTTTATTCTTATAAAAACTCAGAATAATTTTTGTGGAAATTTATAAAATTGTTTTGATATTTTTATAGAATTTTATAAATAAAATAGAATAAACTTGGATTATTTATTATATATATTAAATAAATAAATTTTTAAAAACTAAAAATTGTATGTTAAACTTTTTCACTAGATTAACATAATATAATTTTTGTAGAATTTTTAAAAGAGTTTTAGTATTTTAAAATGAATTTTTTAAAAATAAAAAGGAATATATATATATATATATATATGTTTAATTAAAAAGAATGTTTGTTGATGCCGTGGTTCGAACCCGGGCCCTTGGCCGGTTCGTTTGTTTTAAATCACAAGCCCAGACCAACTGGTCTGGACCCTGAGAACGTTAAGTTTCAGATTAAATTAATTATATCATATAAGAAAATCGTGATTTAAATTCAATTAAAATGAAAAGAATAAAAATCCGTTTAAGTGGGACTCGAACCCGCGTGGCTTGGTTAAACAGCATCAGACACAACCACCTGATCTAGATCAGGGGTTGTGTTTGATTCCAGTTCTTTTTAATTATAAAACCAAGTACTGATTGGTGTTCTTCCCCAAATTCACGATTTCGAACCCTAGATTTAGCAATTGAATGATTCACACAACAATAACCCAATTAAGCATGGGGTTATTGTTGTGTGATTGCCGAAGATCAAAACCCACAAGAGAAACGTTACTTACAAACACGATTGATTACGGATTGATCAGTCAATGCCCAAAGTCAAACACGAACCAAAAATCAAGAACAGTGGAATAGATTTAGAAATTGGGGGTTGAGAAAGAGTGTTCGGTGAGTTGTGAATGTTCTGTGATGTCCAATTTATAGTGATGTGGTCTGGAACATCGAATTGGAACGTTTGACCTTGTGTTAAAGGTGATGACGCGTCCACGAGTATAATTGGTATGATTTAAATGATAATTGTACGTGTGTTGACTCGTAATGGACCGGTAATCACGATATCATGCCAATCCAGGATCAATACGCGTTAATTGGCTTTGATTTTTGGTAAGTTGTTGTCACAGTTGAATTTCCAAGTCAACTGTGATGAATCTTATACGTGATATAATAATAACGAGTTGGGTTTGAAACAAGAAAAGTGGGTAGATCAGATGGTTAGGTTGGTTGTGTATATGGGTCGGCTTGGGGCGCGGGTTCGATTCCCGGCTCAAGCTTATATTTTTTGACATATTTTCTATATATATATATACATTATATATATAAATGATATAGTATAAGGGTTCCAAAAACGCCACAATAATAATTAAAGACGAACAATAACAATGAAACTTGACGTTTTTTATTCATGATAATCGTAACGTACAAGTTATAAATGCGTAATGTTACAGTATTTTTGTGAATATTTTACCGTTAACAGATAGAGGCGTTAGCTCGGGCAATCAAGTGTTTTTCCAGATGGTGTCTTCCAAGACATTGATTGCGATTATGCTTGTACGTCACTATGCATATCTTTTTGAGAAAGACGTTTGCGTTTACTGCCGTGTAATGGTGTTTCCGGTGTTTTAGTTGCCAATGGGTATGTTTCTTAACTTTCTTATTTCTTTAGGTTTGTTTTCAAGATTTGTTGTTGAAGTATAAATGTGAATTTTTTTGTCTGTCTTATTAGCAACCAAAGTATGTGAGGAAGCACCTTGAGTATGTTGATCTTTCAAGGTAGATTTGAATGTATTAGCAAGATAAATTGCAAGTTTTCTGAAGATTATTGTTTTTTTTTAATTAGAAAATTGTTTTGGATGACAGTTGTTTCATTACATTTGTTGACTTGCCAACTGATCTTTCTTTTAAAGAAAAAATCTGATGAAAAAATGATAGTCTTCCCGCGTCATAAGAAGTTTCAAAATCATTTGTTAATTTCTATCAACTGTTATGTTCATCAGTGGTTAGTAGTGGCAGAAGCATAACTATCAATAATAAGTTTGAATGATATAAGAGCATGTTTGGCTCTCCTTATTTCCACCTCCTTATAACTTATAACTTTTCCAAAAAGTTAATAAGTTAAGAAAAGTGTTTGCCAAAAGGAAAATGACTTTTTATTTTAACTTTTTGTTTGCCTATGATAAGTTGTTTTGGAAAAGTAAGGGAGAAGTGACTTTTTGAACCTCCTTATAACTTATTGATGGTTATTTACCTAAATGCCCTTCTTATATCCTTATGCCTACCCTCCTTATACCCTTTTTGGTCATTTTACCTAAATAAGTTAAACCAAACACTTTTTTACAAAATAAGTTATCAACTTATTGTTTTTTCCTACCACATAAGCTAATCCAAACACTTTTCTAAAAACTCCTTTTTAAAAAGTCATAAGTTAATAAGTCCTTGTAACCAAAAGTCCTTTTTTACTCAAATAAGTTTATCCAAACATGCCCTAAAACTCAAGTGATGAAGATGATGAAATTTAAATGTTTTTATATTATTTCATTTTCAAATATGAATATTATTACAATGTAGTTATTTTTCTTGTAATGTTTATGGTTTGTTATTGAAAAATATTAATGTTAAACTTGATGTTTATTATTATTATTATTATTATTTTTAAACAGTTGGTAAAAAAAGGTTTCTGTAATTTAATTATATAGTGATACTTTAATAACAAATTTGATCGTGTAATTAAAGATGTTTTTACACTAAGACTTTTGACGGTTTTACTTCCTTCTACCGATTACACAATCCGTTGGTAAATACTGACAGAGTTTTGTGTGACAATATCTGTTCAAACACCAATAATAAAATAATAGTTTATATTTATGGAATATTAAAAATGATAACAGCTTTGGTAATCCAGCCTCTGTTGAGTTAAAAATTATACAATATATCTTGACTTGTTAACAGATCTTCTCAAACAACTGTAATCCATTATATTTTTCCTATCAGATGTTAACATGTGCAGTTGATATTATAATTTAGACTTATTGTTTACTAATATTATTAAAATACAGGTAATATAAACGTGATTAAATTTATAAAAACAGTTGGTAAATAGTGAGAGAGTTTTGTGTGACAATATCTTGTTGAAAACTCAACAGATTTTATAAAAAGTCCCAAAAGTAATGATTACGATTTTGAACTTAGTTTATTAACAATATTACTGTTTTATTATAGTTGTGTTGCAATTGTCTTCGACTCTGTAAAAAACTCCAAAAGTAAGTTGTAACATTATATTTACTTGAAATGTAACTTATAAAGTTGAAAACAACTTTACGGATACAGTCATGCCGTGTACGTCTAGGATTAAAAACCGTCGTATTTTTTAAGTTTCCATATAGATTTCTTTCATTTGTACCGTCGCCATCATAGACTTTTAGGGGTCTCCACTGTTTGTAATTATGAGTTTGAAAAGACTGCTATAATTTAAACTGGTTTATTTATATTATTAAACAACCAATATCAGTTGTTAGGGTTACAATCAAAGAAAATGTTATTTGTATCATATGCACCCCTAGAGTCTTAATAAATAGAGATGGGTGTATATGAAATAATGTGTCTCCCGCTTTTTGAAAAATAAGAGCATGTTATTTTTTAGGTTTTGTTTTGGTTTTCCTTTTATATGACTGTTATTTTGATCAGTCTATATTTTACTAAAACAAATTGTTGTTTTTATCTTAAAAATTTGTTAAAATAATAATCTTAAAAAGTGTTGAAACAAATATATACTCAAAATAATAGTTGAACATTAAGACTGTTGAGTGGTAAAAAATAATTACAATTTTGAAACTTACTATATTTACGTTCAACATTATATTACTTTAATCTTGATAATAATAATATTAGTAAACAATAAATTTGATTTATAATGGATGACAGTTGTTTGATAACATATGTTGGCAAGTCAATAGATATTGTTTACCTTTCAAATCAAGAGAGGGTCGAATACCAAAGTTAAATATTACAATATTAAAATTACTTTATTCAATTTTGTATTATTTTAATCTATAAATTAAATAGTTTTAATTTTCTTAATAAAAATAAAAATGATAATATGTAAATTTGTGGTAACAACTTCTTTAATAATAGTAAAATAAAGTACATATATCATTAATGACTGGTCTATTTTGCATATTTTGTGGCGTGATAGAAAGTATAAGGTTTGGGTGGAGGAGGAGTCCGGTGATTGGGTACCGGAACTTATGGAATTTACTGACGATCATCATGATAATGGAGACGATATGGAGGAGGAAGGAGAGGAGCATGAGGGTCAGCAATACTCATGTTCTCAGGCTGAAGAAGAAGATGTTGTTGTAGACGTCGGCGAAGACGACGGAGCGTTTACGGTGGCCGGAGACCGGAAAGCATTTAATGTGGACCCGGCAGTTTCGGCTGTATTTTTGGATAATAATGATGACTCAATTAATGGTGCGGAATTTAAGGAAGGTAGTTATGAAGGGGATTTCTTGCCAGGGAATGTCTTTGACTTTGAGAAAGACTTATTAAATGCCGATAATAATGCTGAGGATCTGGAAGGTTTTGTGACTAAAATTAGTAAAAGGAAGAAAAAGCAGGCCCAGGTATTGGGCTTGGAAAAAAGTGTTTTACAATACTCTAGTAGCTTGGAAAGAACCAAAATCCTAAAAAAGCCCAAAGGTGGGAAAAGTCCTGTTAACTTGGCTGAAAATATTGGAAGCCCATCTAAGAATGTTGAAGGGCCTACCAAGGAAATTCCTATTGTCAAGGGGGTTGGTGGACAATCTCTTAAAGATAATGGATTAGATATTGATGTTGGTGATAAGAACAATGTTACTTTACCCAAGACAGAGGAAGGTGGAGGTACTTACACATCGAACAGTGGCCATGACGGTTCGAAGGTTATGGAGTATCATTTTTCTCCCAATAAATCTATTAATACAGAAATTGAAGCAACAGTAAGGGTGGGTGTGATGTTGGGAGCTCAACTGGATAATGAAAGGAAGTTGGTACAAGAGGTGATCCAAGAAGAAGGGGTACAAATGGGTCTCAAATGAATGTGTTATCGATGAATTTGAGGGGATTGAGGGTGCCGGGTAAAATCTCTTGGGCTAGAGGGCTTCGAAAAAAACATGGGGTGGAGTTTATGTGCATTCAAGAATCCAAGGTCTCGGGTATCGCTTCTCAAGAGATCGTGTCTCTTTGGGGCGATGGGGGAGTAGAGTTTGATTATGTTGATGCTTCTGGTAGATCAGGGGGGATGGTGAATGTCTGGAATCCTAAGGTTTTCAAAAAGATTTCAGTCATACAAAACAGAAATTTTCTGATCACGTCAGGTATGTTTGTTGCAGATGGTTCTCTTATAAATATTATTAATGTATACGCTCCTCAGCGAGCGAGTGCTAAAAAACGGTTGTGGGATGATCTTACTGTGGTGGTTAGGGGTTGTTCTGGTATGTCGATCCTTATGGGCGATTTTAACGCCGTTCGCTACCCGGAGGAACGTAAGAACTCGGTTTTTAATGTCAGTGTCGCTGCTGACTTTAACAATTTTATTGCGGATTTAGACCTGTTGGAATATTGTATGAGGGGCTTTAAATATACTTTCTTAACTAGGAGAGGGGATAACCACAAGATGAGCAAGATTGATAGGGTTCTGGTTTGTAATGGTTTTTTTAATAGATGGCCAGCGGCATGTTTAAGGGCATTACCTAGAAATCTGTCGGATCATTGCCCCCTGTTATTGACTGTGATTGATACGAATTTCGGGCCAAAACCATTCAGGTGGTTTAATTCGTGGCTCTGCAGAAACGATTGTGAACAGGTGGTGACGGATACATTATCTAACACGATGGTTCAAGGGAAGCCGGATGAAATATTGAACTACAAATTTAAAATTCTGAGAAATCGGCTTAGAGATTGGTGGAAAGAAATAAACAAAGTGAAGGAGAGGAAATGACTAATCTGAAGGAGGAAATGGAGGATTTAGAAAGAATCATGGAGAGTAGGGATCTAGAAGAGGAGGAGGCTTGGGTTCTAGAAGAATGTCGGAAAGGGGTTGGGTTTATTAATTTGTGCCATAATAGAGATTTAAAACAGAAAGCTAGAGTGAGGTGGGCGATAGATGGTGACGAGAATTCGGCTTTCTTTCATGGTGTTGTTAACGGGAGGAAGGCGACTAACTCGATTCCGGGCCTTATGGTTGAAGGGAGGTGGATTTCGACCCCTTCTCTGGTTAAAAAATCAGTGTTCGGTCATTTTAAGCATCATTTCGCTGATCGTAGAAAGGCTCGCCCTGCGGTGAAATGTGATAATTTGCGTCGTCTGTCTGTAGGGGATGGGGAATTCCTGATCCGTCGGTTCACAAAAGAAGAGATTAAAGATGTTGTTCTTGATTGCAGGCCCGATAGAGCCCCGGGTCCGGACGGTTTTAATTTCAGATTCGTTCAATTTTTTTGGAGCCACTTAGAAGAAGATTTCAGTAATCTATTTGATCATTTTCATGAACACGGGGAGTTTAGTAGAGGCTGCAGTTCTTCCTTCATTACATTGATTCCTAAATCGAAAACCCCGGTGGGCTTGTCTGATTACAGACCCATTACGCTAGTGGGGATCATTAGCAAAATCATTTCTAAGGTTCTTGCTGGACGTATGAAGGGAGCCTTGGATAAAATCATTTCTGGTACTCAATCAGCGTTTCTCAAAGGTAGATTTATTTTGGATGGCCCCCTGATGATTAATGAAACTATTGGTTGGCTGAAAAAATCGGGTAAGAAAGCGTTTTTATTGAAGTTGGATTTCGAGAAGGCGTACGACAACGTGAACTGGGGTTTTTTATTATCTGTTTTGGATAATATGGGATTCCCGGATAAATGGTGTTACTGGGTCAAAGGTATTCTTGAGTCGGCTCGATCGGCTGTTTTGGTTAACGGGTCTCCCACGTTTGAATTCCAATGTGAAAAAGGGGTTCGACAGGGTGACCCGCTATCTCCTTTTCTCTTTTTGGTTGTGATGGAGGTCCTTCATTGTTTCATAGTCAAAGCGGTGGATTTGGGCGAATTTAAAGGTGTTGTTCTAGGTAAAGGGGATGTCACTTTATCTCATTTATTTTATGCGGACGATGCTTTGATTGTTGGTGAGTGGTCTAAGAGGAATGTGGAACAAGTCGCTAGAATTCTTCGGGTGTTCCACATATGCTCGGGATTGAAAATTAATTTACATAAATCCTTTATTTATGGCATCGGGGTTATTGATACGGAAGTTGATTGCATGGCGTCTCTTCTTGGTTGTAGGATTGGCTCCTTGCCTTTCGATTATTTGGGGATTCGGGTCGGGGCCAATATGAATCGGGTTTGCCATTGGGATGCGGTCCTTAATACCATCAAAAACAGGCTTTCTTCGTGGAAGGCGAATACTTTATCTATGGGAGGTAGATTAACTCTTATAAAGTCGGTTCTTTCGAGTTTACCTATTTATTATTTGTCCCTTTATAAGGCTCCTGTGCTTATTTTGGAACAAATAGAGAGATTTATGAGGAACTTTCTTTGGGCTGATTTGGATGATGTTAAAAAGATTCATTGGATCGCGTGGGAGGAGGTGACAAAATCCAAAAAAGATGGAGGGTTGGGTATTTCTCGGATGGCGGATGTTAACTCGACTCTCCTGGCTAAATGGGCATGGAGGTTTACGGTTGAGTCTAATTCTAACTGGAGAAGCGTTATTGAATCTATACATGGTGGTAGAGGTCTCTGGAGCTTTCTGCCAGTTAAACGAGCTATACCGGGCTGCTGGAAGTCTATTGTTATGGTTTGGAGAAGCTACATTTCTCGGATAATTCATTGCATCACTTGATCAGGGGGTTGGTTGGGAACGGTTCTATGGTTCGTTTTTGGTTTGATATTTGGATTGGAGATACTCCTCTCAATAAAAGATGGCCAGGCTTGTATAGTTTGGATCGCAATAAAGGCTGCAGGGTTAGAGACCGGTTTATTGAACAAGGGGGATGTATGTTGTTCGCAGGTCAGTGGAGGAGGCATCCCAGAACCGTTGTAGAGCTCTCAGAGATGCAGGATTTATTTAGTCTATTTCAAGGTTTACAGTTGCATGATAGAGAAGATAGGTGGGTTTGGAATATTGGGCACAAGGGTACTTTCACAGTAGCGGATTGCAAAAGATTGTTACAAAGGAATACTACTACAGCTAACAGCTTCTGTTTGAAATGGGAAGCTTGGGTCCCTTTAAAAATCAACCTTCTTTCGTGGCGGGCTAGTCGTCTCAAACTGCCGACTCGAGTGGCGTTGAGACAACGAAGAATCAACATTCAAGATGCCTCCTGTGTTTTCTGCAGCCTCACTGATGAAGACGTCAACCATGTGTTCGTGAATTGTGGGCTCGCATACGGCGTGTGGAGTTTGATTTGCAATTGGTGTAAGTTAGATCCGTTTTTTGCTTATGATTATGATGACTTGTTGAAGCTTTATAAAAATGTTCATGCGGGCAAATGGCGAAAGAAGATCGCTAGAGGAATTGTGATGACTACGGCTTGGGCCATTTGGAACGGTAGGAACGAAAAGATATTTCGGAACAAGGATGTCAAGGTTGCGGATATTGTGGCTGAGGTCAAATCTAAAACGTTTTTATGGCTTAAGTTGTAACACTCCAACCGATGGCGGAAACATCGGGATGTCACGTATTGATGATTGTTCAGTAGCTCATGGTAAATAATAAATTTCATTATATGATTTAAATAAATTACATACAATTGTTCTACAAGAATTCGTACATCAAATTGAATAAAACTATGCACACATCTTCAAGCATTAATTCAAATCTTCAAGCAAGTAGAACCTGAAACATGTTAAGTTGAAAATATTTTGGGTCAATAAAAGTTGGTGAGAATTACATAGGTTTTGATAATCGAATAAAATTATTGTGCAATTCATGTGTCATGGCAATCTAGTCCATATGTGAAAACATACTAGAAGTAAATCGAGTGCATAATCAACCTTGTGACTGTTGTATTGTGGTACATCCCATACGCTCATGGTTCACTCGTTTATATTGCAGTAACAAACACCCACGCAACCTTTGTAGGAGGCACGTATCCGGGTGGGATTGTCAGTCCAATAGATCTATCAATGTATACCGTTTGGCTGATGAATGTTTATGCTAGAATTGTGCTTACCCTAGTCATGTTCAAGACATAATGCAACATAGAAATACACATAGACACATTGATGATTGAATTGCATAAATATTGTTGTAACATGTTTCACCCCAAAAATGGTGATAAATAGAAAAGGGGCTATGTAAAACTCACCTTAGCAAAATGTTATGTCTCGTAAAAAAAATAGAATATTGTGTTGTGAATGTATGCGAGGCGAATCCCAAAGACTCAACAACGTAGCTAGTCCAAATTGAAGAAAACGAAAAAGAAAGAATATCAAGCTTCCAATTCGCCAATTACAAGAGCTTATAATCAAAGCTTCAATTGTAGAAGTAATAGACTATAGAAGAAAGGTATGAGGGAAAGTTTAATCGGATTGAAACAATCGATTTAGAGGTGCAAAGTATAATGGGTCATAGGTGGGGTTTTATACTAGTTATGGAGTCAATTAGCCATTAAAATTGGTCAACACCATAAAGTAAGGTTTTATGATGAATTGACTATTTGACTAAGACTTTGACTGTTTGACTAAGACTTTGACTAGGACTTTGACTATTTGACTCAAGGCTTTATTTAAAAAAAAAATCTTGTATGTGAAAAAAAAGAATTTAGAATCATATTATTATTATTATTATTATTATTATTTATATACATTTATGTATGTATATAAGTTGTGAGTTAGGATAAATAAAGACTTAGGCACATTTGTATAATATTAATGATAAAGGTGTAATAAAAAAAATATATATATATATATATAAGGGCTTTTTATGTATTAAAATTTTGGGGAAAGTTTTGCGATGTTACAGTCTCCCCTACTTTTAGGAACTTCGTCCCGAAGTTAAAAGGAAAACACCAGGTATTAATTGGTCGACTACCGAAAACCTTGATAAAATTTCTCACTACCTTAACGTACCTGTAAATTCATGATTACGTTCCGGACCGTAATTATCAATTTACCTTACATTAGGGTTTTGCGTCCTTTTATGACTCTACCGATTGTTGAGCAGGTTCGATAGTCTCCACCAGTCGTTGAGCAGGTTGTAGGGCCTCTCCCGACTGTTGGAAAGACATGATGACCTCTACCAATCGTTGAGTAGGTTGTTTGGTAGTCAACTAATTGTTGTACAAGTAAGCAAGTATGATTATAGATATAGCAATTAGTTCACATTCAAACAAGCATGCACTCAGATGTTATGATAATACTTGAATTTATTACATGAATCAAAAAGTGTCAATACATAGAATTAACAAGTAGACATCATTCAAATGGTGGGGTTTGCTGTTAAGTAGCTGGAAGGTCTTGATCTCGATTTAGTTTAGGGCATCGGTTACGGAAATGATTTGGGTTTCCACATTCATAGCATTGACCATAGTTGTATTTACCAGGACGATTAAGATTAGCAACCTGAGCAGGGTTGGTTGGTTGGTTGGTGTTAGGGTTTGGGGACTCACGACATGTGTTGACCAGATGGCCATACCTACCACAATTGGTGCACAGGCGACACACTGAAACAGTGGGGTGATGTCGTTTGCATGTGTTACACAATGGAAAGTTTCTTGTATAGGGTTTCTTATTAGAAGCTTGTGTAGTGAGGTTTACATTAGGATCCCTGGTCTTGCGCTTCTGGTTCTCGGTAGTTACCGTGGCCACAATACTTGTTTTCTCGCCTTTCCGAACTAAGGTCCCGTTCTTTATGTGATTTCCATCGCCATTTCCATTTCCATTGCCGTTCCCATTCATTGGGATGACTTGAGCCAACAAGTTAGAAACCAGAGTTGTGATTTGTTGCGCCATTTGTTGGGAAATAATCGCAGCCAGTTGGGCATCAACACCTTTGTTGTTTTTGTTGTTGTTGTGGTTGGTGTTGTGGTTGTGGTTGTTGTTACTTTCCTCTTGGTTTTCACCACTGTTATTGCGAGTGCTGCGACGTGGAGACATGATCTGTAAGGGACAAAATGAAGGTTCAATGTGGCATGAAATGAATGAGGTGATATAAGGAATGTAATCATTTATTCATTAATTAAAACGAATAAACGAAAACGTTGACGTATCAAAGATTCCAGATTCCAACAACATAGTGAAGACATGCTTTAGCCTATAAGTGAACACTCATCCCGAGAATTCCCAGGTAGGCATCCGGGTCCCTCGTCTGATTGGGATATATGCGCAATGCCAGCCTAGACAGAAGACTCAGAATACAGGCGTTCACCCTTCCAGATTGCACGTGTTCGTTATTAAAATCTAGAACTTCGACGAGATCTCAAGGTGGTTCAGGTTAAACCTGAGGGTTTTGCCTTATTAGTCTAAGAGTGAATCCAGTGATGGAGAGCAACCTTCTCGTAGGGATTAATGTAGGGATAAGAAGTAGGAGGGAGATAGAGAATAGCAAGTAAAAGAAGCAAGTACTGGTTAAATCCTATGGTTATAGACTAGATTATTTTTCTAATAACCTAATTCCCTATAACCATGGCTCTGATACCAATCTGTAACACCCCAACCGATGGCGGAAACATCGGGATGTCACGTATTGATGATTGTTCAGTAGCTCATGGTAAATAATAAATTTCATTATATGATTTAAATAAAGTACATACAATTGTTCTACAAGAATTCGTACATCAAATTGAATAAAACTATGCACACATCTTCAAGCATTAATTCAAATCTTCAAGCAAGTAGAACCTGAAACATGTTAAGTTGAAAATATTTTGGGTCAATAAAAGTTGGTGAGAATTACATAGGTTTTGATAATCGAATAAAATTATTGTGCAATTCATGTGTCATGGCAATCTAGTCCATATGTGAAAACATACTAGAAGTAAATCGAGTGCATAATCAACCTTGTGACTGTTGTATTGTGGTACATCCCATACGCTCATGGTTCACTCGTTTATATTGCAGTAACAAACACCCACGCAACCTTTGTAGGAGGCACGTATCCGGGTGGGATTGTCAGTCCAATAGATCTATCAATGTATACCGTTTGGCTGATGAATGTTTATGCTAGAATTGTGCTTACCCTAGTCATGTTCAAGACATAATGCAACATAGAAATACACATAGACACATTGATGATTGAATTGCATAAATATTGTTGTAACATGTTTCACCCCAAAAATGGTGATAAATAGAAAAGGGGCTATGTAAAACTCACCTTAGCAAAATGTTATGTCTCGTAAAAAAAATAGAATATTGTGTTGTGAATGTATGCGAGGCGAATCCCAAAGACTCAACAACGTAGCTAGTCCAAATTGAAGAAAACGAAAAAGAAAGAATATCAAGCTTCCAATTCGCCAATTACAAGAGCTTATAATCAAAGCTTCAATTGTAGAAGTAATAGACTATAGAAGAAAGGTATGAGGGAAAGTTTAATCGGATTGAAACAATCGATTTAGAGGTGCAAAGTATAATGGGTCATAGGTGGGGTTTTATACTAGTTATGGAGTCAATTAGCCATTAAAATTGGTCAACACCATAAAGTAAGGTTTTATGATGAATTGACTATTTGACTAAGACTTTGACTGTTTGACTAAGACTTTGACTAGGACTTTGACTATTTGACTCAAGGCTTTATTTAAAAAAAAATCTTGTATGTGAAAAAAAAGAATTTAGAATCATATTATTATTATTATTATTTATATACATTTATGTATGTATATAAGTTGTGAGTTAGGATAAATAAAGACTTAGGCACATTTGTATAATATTAATGATAAAGGTGTAATAAATATATATATATATATATATATATATAAGGGCTTTTTATGTATTAAAATTTTGGGGAAAATTTTGCGATGTTACATAAGTATAGATCGAAATTTAAAGACTTGGTTTGGAAGGATTGGAAGTCCTATCCGTTGTATATTTGTATTTAATTTTGGCGGCTCTCGGTCTTGAGAGCTTGCCGTTTTTTTAATGAAGGTTAATGTTCAAAAAAAAAAAATTATAGTTCTTTTGATAAGATCTGTTGACAAGTCAACAGATATTGTATACCTATTTAACTCAACAGAGGCTGTAATATCAAAGTTGTTATCACTTTTAATAGTCCATATTAAATATAAAATATTATTTTATTATTTGTGTTTGTAGTTGTTTTTTACTTGACGTAAGGGTCCAGCAAGCCATTATTATTATTTTAGTATTTTATTTTTACTAGAGATAACTTTTTTTTTTGTATTACTAGAGATAACTTTTTTTTTTTTGTATTCTATAAAAGGCGAGCAAATCATTATTTCAGTTTGCAACTTTTTATATCTCTTGAACCATTCGAAAAAGAAACTAACCTTCAATACGTGCGGCATAATGTTATTTTCTTCAAATTTCCTACTATTAGTCTTCTCGATAAAATTTCCAATGAAAGAAAAATTTATTATTAATAAATCGTTGTTAGTAAAGATGGAATTTGTGTTATTGGAAGATTATTACAATCAAAGAAAAATGTTATTTGTATCAGAACGACATCTAGAGCCTGTTTAAAAAAGAGATGTGGGTATAGGTGAATAATATGTTTCCGGTTCTTGAGGAGTTAGAGGCATTAACGTGTTGTTTTTGTGTTTTTTTTTTTCATTTTTGTCTTCTTTTGTTTTGTATTTTTTTTCTTGTGTTTTGCCTGTATTTTGTATCTATTTTGTAGTCTGTTCGAGATTATACACCAAGCCTTGAACGTATGTTCTCATGATTTATGATTGTACTTGAAGAGCATTTAGACGAAATTTGTTAGCTCGTATTAGTTCGCTTTTGTATCAATATTGTTGTTTCTTTTAATTACAATACTTCTATGTTGTATGTTTTGTAAATAGTTTTCTTTCGTGATATTTTGGTTGTATTTTGTATCTTCTATGTTTGTGTAACTCAGATATTTATGTTAAACAAGTGTTAAAAAAATATGCTAAAATTTTGAAGAAAAAATCTGATCCAAAAAAATAGACTTCCCGTATCATCAGAAGTTTCAAAATCATTTGTTACTTGCTTCATCAGTGGATAATTATCAGCTGTTTCGTTTAGCAGTGGTTACCATTGGCAGAAGCATAACCATCAATGAATGGATTTGCAACTTTAATTGAACAACAGTTGTTTGCGAACAGACAGGATATAAATTATAATGAGGATACTTTAAAAAGTGAAAGAGTTTGTAATTGCCATAATAAGTTTGAATGATATAAAAGTGATGAAGATAGTGAAATTTAAATGTTTTTATATTATTGCATTTTCAAATATGAATATTATTACAATGTAGTTATTTTTCTTGTAATATTTATGGTTTGTTATTCAAAAATATTAATGTTAAACTTGATGTTTATTATATAGGTATCTTTGGTTTCAATATGTAACTAAAAGTTTATTATATGTAAAAAGTTAAGTAATAGTTACCAATGCTTTGGCGATTTTGCTTCATCATTTATTACACATATCAAGAACTTAATTATGAAGTTGGAAAGATATCTGTAATTTAACTATATAGTGATACTTTAATAACAAATTTAATCGTCTAACAAAAGATGTTACACTGAGATTTTTGACGGTTTTACACTGACAGTGTTTTGTGTGATAACAACTTTTTAGAAGTCAACATACGTTATAAACGTCCCAAAAGTAATGATTACGATTCTGAACATAGTTTATTAACAATATTATTTTATTAGTAAACAGACCATAAAAGTTGGTCTGTTTACGTTTTTTAAATTTTGTTGGTTAATTGTTTTAAAAAAAGTATATGATTCGTGTGTTTTCACACATAATTTGGTCTGTTTATGTGTTTTATATTTTGGGTAGTAATAATTGTTTTAAAGAAAGATGTAGTAATGTCGTGTACATCTAGCATTAAACACCGTCGTATTTTGTAAGTTTCCATATAGATCCATCATTTGTACCGTCCACATCATAGACCTTTAGGGGTCTCCACTATTTGTAATTATGAGTTTGAAAAGAGTCCTATAATTTAAATTTATTTATTTATATTATTAAAGAACCAATATCAGTTGTTAGGTTGACAGTTGTTTTGATAACATCTAGATCTTTCGTTTGTACAATCACCATCATATAGTGTAATTGATGACAGTTGTTTCATAACATCTGTTGACAAGTCAACACATATTGTATATCTTTTAACTCAACAGATTTTGCAATACCAAATTTAATCATTAAAATATTGATAATTAGTGTATTCAAGTTTATAAAAAGTCGAGGCCATCATCCGTAACTATTTTTTACACTGTATAACGGTGAAAAACTCTACTATAGTAGGTAAAGTTATATTTGCAGTCTATAAAAAGGCGAGGAAATCATCATTTCAGTTTGCAACTTTTTATCCAGTGAACCATTGGAAATACAAACATATCTTCCCTATCTCCACTATAATGTTGTTCCCATTCATCTCGAAAATTCTTTCAATAAAAGAAAAATCTATTACCAATAAGTGTTTGCTAATGATGTTGGAATTGGTTTTCTCTGAAGATTCTTACAGTCAAAGAAAAATGTTATTTTTATCATTTGCCCCTCTAGAGTCTTAATAACTAGAGATAGGCGTATATAAAATAATATGTCTCCCGCTCTTTGAAAAATAAGAGCATATTAATTTTTAGGTTTTGTTTTGTTTTTCCTTTTTAATATTGTTATTTTGTATCTTTTTCCTGTATTTTCTATGTATTTTGTTGTCTGTTTGAGGGAATGTGTTCGTTGGTATTAGTTCACTTTTGTAATGATATTTGGTTTTGTTTTATTTCTTGTGTTTTGCCTGTGTTTTGTAGGTACTTTGTAGTCTGTTCGAGATTCTAATACAAGCCTCGAACTTATGATCTAATGATTTCTGATTGTACCTGAAGAGAGCGCTTAGAGAAAATTTGTTAGTTGGTATTAGTTCGCTTTTGTACCAATATTGTTGTTTCTTTTAATTAGAATACTTCTATGTTGTATATTTTATAATAGTTTTGTTTCGTGATATTTTAGTTGTATTTTGTATCTTGTATGTTTGTCTAACTCGGATATTTCCATAGAAGTTAAGGAATTCTAATAATAAGTGTAATTGTTACTGTAGTTTCTTCACAATCTATGACAGCTCAGCACAAGTTTGTAACGCGAATATACAATAAATATAAGATACGTTTGATCAATGAAGACTTTCCTAAAACATATTGTTATTTTATTTTAAACAAGTGTCTAAAAAATATGATAAAATTTTGAAGAAAAAATTTGATTAAAAAAAGATAGTCTTCCCGTGTCATCAGTGTCACACCCTCAAATTTCCACTGCGGGGTTTATACCGCGAGGCGCATGACAAACCAGGATCCCATAGCCATAAGTCACAGGAACGAACTCTAAATGCCCAAACCATTTAGTTCGTTTTCGAAAACCAAGTTTAGTTAAGCTGCGGAAGCGTAAACCAAATTTAAACCTTTTTAAAAAAAAAAAACTATGCGCAAAACAATGCGCCCAAATTAAAACCATACGAAAGCATAATATATAATTTATGTGTATGCCCGAGAGCCCAAATGCAGTGAAGTGTACAGTGCTTTCTAATCCTGGCACCGGAAGCTAACTACCTGCAAAAGCATGTAAATCGTGTGTCAACATAAAGCTGGTGAGTTCACAAAGTAAAGTAATTTAATATGCAAATGCGCTGGTTTCCAAAACCACGTAAGTAAGTAAGTTGTGTTGGTGCCCCGCACCGTGTAACCACTAGTTCATCGCATGTCAAGGGTAGCTAACCCATTCATGATAACTAACCGAATATACCGAACTGCTATGTACGTGTAGCCACATAAGTGTGCCGCATGCCTGGCATCATTGTCTATCCACAATGATAATGTTTCGTTAAGTTATAGTTCACGCCCGCGCTCCCCGAGCCGGTGTGAGGTTTGTAAGACCTAATAGCGCTATCAACTAATAACCCGCTTGCCAACCCTGGCAACTCATTCGGTACGTGAGGACTTACAGATGATAGAAATGGTTTAGTTTATCAAGGACACAATTGCGAACTAGCAAAGTAACCGACCCTCATAAGGATCCATGGCATCCCAACCCGGGATGTGTAAGTAGTCCCAAACCGGACTAGAAAATGTTAAGTAAAGTGTCTCCTACCTGAGACGCATGCTTTTGAGAAAAAAGAGTAGTGAAACTCACCTTAGGTTGCACGTGAATGATCCAAATCCCTCAAACAATAACGAGCTACCGATTCCCTATTACAAGTGTTACTAGGTGAGTATATGTGCATAACCAACACACCATATAACTCGTTTATCCGAGACCTTTAAATGTTCAAAACCGTGTAGTGACGCCTAATGACTCTACATGCTCAAGTACGTCCTACGTATCCCGTTGGTGATCATAGTGATTATTATCAGTTTAATACATCAATTACATCTCATACAAGTTTTCACACAAGTACATGTCAATTACATACCACATAAAACTCCAAATAGTCACATAAAGACCCCGTACACAATCTGCGTTTTTAGGACAGATTGTGCGCTGTGAAAAACAATTTATTTAAAATACTTAACGAATGAATTAGAGTCCCAAATTTTTACTGAATTTTATTTGGGAATCACTCCTTGTAAATCACAAGTTATGACCATTTAAAGTTAACCCAATTTACAAATCCGAAAATCTGATATGACCTCTAATCAATTAAAATTCCAAAAACGACTCAACGATGTCCAAATCTGATGGTTTTGCCCATTATGAAAAGCTAAGACCTTGTACATTACAATCATGCAAAGAAATCATCAAAACAATCAATTTACCAACCCATTACAGCCCCTACAAAACGTTCAACCGAATCTGCCAGAATCTTAAACTTGCATCCCAAGTAATCTACAAACCCTAATTTTTCATGAACATCCCTAATACATGTATAACACCTATAGTACTGATTAAACACCATATTAATCATAGCAAAACACATATGTTATCATGTGAAAACCCTAATCATGGCTACTAATAACAATCATCATCAAATCATCAAGAACATCCAAGAACTCCTACACATACATACATGCGATTCTACATATATTATTTTTAGAGTTTTTAAGGTTTTTCAAGTATTATAATTCATCAAAAATCATAAGGATGTATACCTTGCAATGCTAAAACTCCCTAGAGCCTTGAGATTAAACCCGAACTAGCTTGATTAGGTGAAAGATTACTTGATTGCTTGAAAGCCAAGAGAGAAGGGGGGTGGGGGTTTCGCACGGCACAAACAAGAAGAAGAAGTAGGGTTTTATCTTTTTCTTGCCTCCTAATTATAAGAGGGCCTTGCTTGTTCCCCAAGTAATTGGGTTTTAGGGCCCTTCTAGTCCATTAACTTGACCTTTTAATCATGTTATAGCCCAATACCGGACCCAATAATATTAGTCACCCTAAATTGCATAGAAACCATTGTTTTCATTATTACATAATATATTAATCATGTTGCACACGTAATTTACATACTCTACGTATTATCTTTCAGTTAGGCGATCATTCACAAAAACATGTAATTCACATAAGCACGTACTTCATGTTCACCATAATTCAATTGTACGTACTACTGCTATGTATGCCACATAATTCACCAACGTTTGGGATACAGGACTCATGTGTGTGTTTAACAAGGATTTTCCTACTTATAACATATGTTTGCATCTTCTAACACATGTTAACCTACTTAACTAACCCTAGTTAAGTATCTAGCCATGTATGAACATGTATGTTTACTAGAGTTCAGTAAAAGTATTTAACCTGAAAATGCGGGGTGTCACATCATCCCCAAGTTGAAAAGAATTTCGTCCCGAAATTCAGCAAGTAAACAATAAAGCCAGCTATAAAAATGTCTGCTTGGTTCCCGGATGTCACATCATCCCCAAGTTGAAAGGAATTTCGCCTCGAAATTCACTTTGAAAGAGCTGCTTTATGTTCCGCGTTTGATCTATGTACGATTTCAGGTTCAGTAAAGAGGTGTGGGTATTTGAGCCGCATCTGATCTCTGCGCTCCCACGTGTATTCCGGTCCTAGACGGGAATTCCACCGTACCTTAACAATAGGTATAGTGCTTTGTCTGAGTTTCTTGACGCCCTGCTCAAGAATCTCCACTGGTTCTTCCACGAACCGTAGCTGATCGTCCACCTGGTTCTCCTCCAGTGGCACTACCAGTGTCGTATCGGATAAGCATTTCTTCAAGTTTGAGACGTGGAATACATTATGCACTCCACTGAGTTCATTTGGTAAATTCAGCTGGTAAACTACCGGACCAATCCTTTTAACAATCTCGAAAGGTCCAACGTATCGGGGATTTAACTTCCCTCGTTTCCCAAAGCGTATCACTCCTTTCCAAGGTGACACCTTTAACAAAACCTTGTCCCCAATCTGGAACTCCAAAGGTTTTCTACATTTGTCAGCATAACTTTTCTGTCGATCCCGAGCAGCAGCCATCCGATTTCTAATTTGCACTATCTTCTCAGAAGTTTCGTGCACTAGTTCGGGACCTGTTAGTTGGCTATCCCCAACCTCAGTCCAACAGATAGGAGACCTACACTTGCGCCCGTAAAGTGCCTCGAAAGGCGCACACTGTATCGAAGTGTGGTAACTGTTGTTGTAAGAGAATTCGATTAAGGGCAAGTGCTTATCCCAGTTATTACCAAAGTCCACTACGCACGCTCGTAGCAGATCCTCTAATGTTTGGATGGTACGTTCACTTTGTCCATCCGTCTGTGGGTGATAGGCTGTGCTCATATCAAGACGAGTTCCTAGAGCATCTTGGAGAGTAGTCCAGAAACGAGAGGTGAATCGTCCATCGCGATCAGATATAATGGAAGTAGGCACCCCATGCCTAGAGGCTATCTCCTTGATGTATAGGTTTGCCAGCTTCTCTAACGAATCCGTTTCTTTTATTGCCAGGAAGTGGGCCGATTTGGTTAAACAGTCCACGATAACCCAAATCATGTTATGGCCCGTTGGCGTTCTAGGAAGCTTTGTAATGAAGTCCATGGAAATTCCATCCCATTTCCACATCGGAATCTCTGGTTGTTGGAGTAGGCCTGAAGGTTTTTGATATTCAATCTTAACCTTCGCACAAGTCAAGCACTTACTAACATAAGTGGCTATCTCGGCTTTCATGTTTGGCCACCAGTATAGAGTCTTAAGATCTTGGTACATCTTGTCCGAACCAGGATGTACTGAATAGCGAGAGGTATGTGCTTCATCGAGCACCAGTTGTCTGAGATCCCCAAATCGTGGTATCCAGACTCGATCCATGAAGTACTGCAGACCGTCTGTTCTCAGTTCCAAGTGCTTATCAGCACCATGTAGGGTCTCAAGCCCGATGTTTTCTTCCTTCAATGCCTCACCCTGTGCTTCACGTATCTTATCAGGAAGATTAGAAAGAATGGTGAGTTGTAAGGCTCGCACTCTTTTGGGTTTCGTTTCCTTTCGACTGAGGGCATCAGCTACTACGTTAGCTTTCCCTGGATGATACTTGATGGCACAGTCATAATCGTTCAAAAGTTCAACCCAGCGACGTTGTCGTATGTTCAGCACTATCTGATCGAACATATGCTGAAGGATCTTGTGATCAGTGAAAATTGTGCACTTTGTTCCATAGAGGTAGTGCCTCCAGATTTTGAGAGCGAAAACCACCGCTCCCAGTTTCAAATCATGAGTGGGGTAATTCTTCTCATGGATCTTCAGTTGTCGCGATGCATATGCAATTACCTTATCACGTTGCATCAGTACGCACCCTAAACCTTGGATAGACGCATCACAAAATACTACAAAGTCCTCTGTACCCTCAGGCAATGATAATATCGGTGCACTGCAAAGTTTGGACATTAGTAGCTGAAAGGCGGATTCTTGGGCATCTCCCCACTTATACGTAATACCTTTCTACGTTAGGGCGGTGAGAGGTTGAGAGATCTTAGAAAATCCCTCAATAAATCTGCGATAATAACCAGCGAGACCAAGAAATTGGCGCACTTCAGTAGGGGTCCTAGGAGCCTCCCACTTTTGATAGCGTCAATCTTGGCTGGGTCCACATGTATTCCTGCCTCGTTGACCACATGCCCAAGGAATTGGACTTCTCGAATCCAGAAGTCACATTTGGTAAACTTTGCATACAGCTGCTCATTCCTCAGTAGTTCCAAGATTGGCCGCAGGTGCTGCTCGTGCTCCTCCCTGCTCTTGGAGTAAATCAATATGTCATCTATGAACACTATGACGAATTTGTCCAAGTAGGGCTTGCACACACGGTTCATTAGATCCATGAACACAGCCGGTGCATTAGTTAGCCCACAGGGCATTACCAAAAACTCATAATGTCCATAACGAGTTTGAAACGCCGTCTTTGCCACATCCTCTTCTCGGACTCTCAGTAGATGGTATCCTGACCTCAAGTCAATCTTAGAGTAGAAGCTCGACCCTTGCAGTTGGTCAAACAAGTCATCAATACGAGACAAAAGGGTAACGATTCTTAATCGTCACATTGTTCAACTCCCGATAATCTATGCACATGCGAAAGCTCCCGTCTTTCTTCTTAACAAACAGAACTGGAGCTCCCCATGGCGAAGAACTAGGTCTAATGAAACCCCTATCCAATAGCTCTTGGAGTTGGGTAGATAGTTCTTGAAGTTCACCTGGTGCTAAACGGTATGGTGCGCGTGCAACTGGCGCTGCTCCAGGTGCAAGGTCAATCTGGAACTCCACTTGACGAACGGGTGGAAGTCCAGGTAATTCCTCTGGGAAGACATCTGGGAAGTCTCGGACCACTGGGATGTCCTCAATCTTGGTTTCAGTTCCAGCTCGAGTACCTGATATGTTAGCCAAAATGGCTGGACAGCCCTTACGAATACACTTCTGGGCCTTCAGATAGGAGATGATGCCTACCATGGCACCACCACGATCACCCTGTATAGATAAAAGTTCTCCACTTGGGAGGGGGAATACGAACAATCTTCTCCTGACAAAGAATTTCAGCGTGTTGCTTGGATAACCAGTCCATGCCAACCACGAGATCAAAGCTTCCAAGGGTGATAGGTAGAATGTTGATGGCAAACGATTGCCCATCCAACTCGAGCTTACAGTCACGATGAATATGGGTTACCACAACAGGCTTTCCATCAGCCAGTTCAATAGAGTATGGAGTATCTCGAAGAGTAGGAACCATCCCTAATTGTTTACTAAGTTTTGATGAAACAAAACTATAGTCCGCACCAGTATCATATAAGGTAGAAGCAAGAGTGTCGTTCAAGGAGCACGTACCCATCACGACATTGTTATCAGTCTTAGCTTTCCCCAGGCCAGTCACAAATGCTTTTCCCCGAGCCCCGTTGTTGTTGCTACCGTTACGGTTGTTGTTGCAGGACTTATACCTCACACTATCCCACGTTCTCTTGCTATCACCAATAGTAGAAAATGAAGCACCATGCTTCAGAAAAGTACCATGATCGGCAGTCTCATCTGTGAGTTCGCGAGTCAAGTGAAAGATTTATAGGTGAGCTGCAGTGGCCAAGCCACGAATCTGAGGGGCCCACCCTTTCGGTATAAAGTTCGATCCATTTGTAAGGTAGGTTAAATAGATTTGAGCCTATAGTGGCTATCTCCTATAGCCTGGTAGTGTAGGCGTCGATCTCAGACCCATCCGTCTTTATATAACAAAATTTCTGGATTTCACCACAGGGTGTTACGTTCTCCTTCCAGGTATCTGTAACTCATCGAGTGTGCATGTAGCGTACATTACTCCATCCTGCCTGGGACAAATGCACATGGCAAAGACTTATACTATCGAAGCAATCAGACGGTCTCCTTCAGTTCCGTTGGAGTTATCGAGGTTTACAACCAATAAAAGGCTTGAAAATACGATGTGCGTTCAAGGTAAGAAAGTTCAAATGTGGAAGTCAGGGGAAAAGAATGATTTAGCAAAATAGATCTTTACTAGCTTTGAAAGATGCGAGGGCCTCAACCACCCTATCGTTGATCATAAGAACTCAGTCTTATCTAAGTTAGCAAAGGGAAATGAAAGAAAAGATAGGTAAGAAAAGGTAGGAGCCAATCGTCGCCATGCTTTGTCTAGATAGTAGAGCCCTCATCCTCACTTCCATGTGCTCGTCCTGCTCAGGTTCCCCTTCCATCTCTTATCCTTCCTCTTTTGCGATGTCAGTGTTATATGGTTCTCATCACGTATAATCTCCTTCTCTAGTCCTATGTGAACCAGTTTAGTGGTAAGCTGTACCACTCGTTCCTCCAATCATGGCTATCAGCCATTAGTAGGTTTCATCCTCCCTTGTGATGTTGCATTACATCGCAGGCTTTACGTAACTCCCCAAGAGTGTGTGTAACAAGTCCCGATCTAATGTGTTCCCATGAATCTACCATATACTTATGAGAAAACAAGGATATGCAGTCATACGTTCGCCCGCTCATACTAGGCGTAAGGTACTAAGGTAAGAAATAAGTTCTACTTGTGTATTCCAGTCCCGTCTGTGTTACGTATGGAAGTAAGAAGGATCAAGTAACAAGGAACAAAAACTAATTGTCTCCTTGCTAGGTGACAAAAGATAAGTCTCAGCATTCGAATTCCTTCATAGTTGATTTAATGGGCTCCCTCCCTTGTACTTTTGTTGTTTCCTCATCCATGAGGTTTGTTAGAAAACTACTCCCAGTAGTGCGTCACCTGGTGTAATCCTGGGTTCCCACCATTGACGTGTTTAGAATTAGGTCTAGAACTAGGAGATAACATACCTCCTGAAATCATATGTTGTAGGTATGAGTAGCTAAAAGCTAGTTGTGCACTTAAGTTGTGAGTGTACTTATGCTATAATGGTTATATACTAGACTCAACATGCAGTCCTAGTTCACTATAACCAATGGCTCTGATACCAATCTGTCACACCCTCAAATTTCCACTACGGGGTTTATACCGCGAGGCGCATGACAAACCAGGATCCCATAGCCATAAGTCACAGGAACGAACTCTAAATGCCCAAACCATTTAGTTCGTTTTCGAAAACCAAGTTTAGTTAAGCTGCGGAAGCGTAAACCAAATTTAAACCTTTTTTTTAAAAAAACTATGCGCAAAACAATGCGCCCAAATTAAAACCATACGAAAGCATAATATATAATTTATGTGTATGCCCGAGAGCCCAAATGCAGTGAAGTGTACAGTGCTTTCTAATCCTGGCACCGGAAGCTAACTACCTGCAAAAGCATGTAAATCGTGTGTCAACATAAAGCTGGTGAGTTCACAAAGTAAAGTAATTTAATATGCAAATGCGCTGGTTTCCAAAACCACGTAAGTAAGTAAGTTGTGTTGGTGCCCCGCACCGTGTAACCACTAGTTCATCGCATGTCAAGGGTAGCTAACCCATTCATGATAACTAACCGAATATACCGAACTGCTATGTACGTGTAGCCACATAAGTGTGCCGCATGCCTGGCATCATTGTCTATCCACAATGATAATGTTTCGTTAAGTTATAGTTCACGCCCGCGCTCCCTGAGCCGGTGTGAGGTTTGTAAGACCTAATAGCGCTATCAACTAATAACCCGCTTGCCAACCCTGGCAACTCATTCGGTACGTGAGGACTTACAGATGATAGAAATGGTTTAGTTTATCAAGGACACAATTGCGAACTAGCAAAGTAACCGACCCTCATAAGGATCCATGGCATCCCAACCCGGGATGTGTAAGTAGTCCCAAACCGGACTAGAAAATGTTAAGTAAAGTGTCTCCTACCTGAGACGCATGCTTTTGAGAAAAAAGAGTAGTGAAACTCACCTTAGGTTGCACGTGAATGATCCAAATCCCTCAAACAATAACGAGCTACCGATTCCCTATTACAAGTGTTACTAGGTGAGTATATGTGCATAACCAACACACCATATAACTCGTTTATCCGAGACCTTTAAATGTTCAAAACCGTGTAGTGACGCCTAATGACTCTACATGCTCAAGTACGTCCTACGTATCCCGTTGGTGATCATAGTGATTATTATCAGTTTAATACATCAATTACATCTCATACAAGTTTTCACACAAGTACATGTCAATTACATACCACATAAAACTCCAAATAGTCACATAAAGACCCCGTACACAATCTGCGTTTTTAGGACAGATTGTGCGCTGTGAAAAACAATTTATTTAAAATACTTAACGAATGAATTAGAGTCCCAAAGTTTTACTGAATTTTATTTGGGATTCACTTGACAATACCTATTTTTTTTTTGTCTTAATTCCAAACACAAAAATTATGAAAATTCGTACAACAAAGCTATGTCCAGAAAATTTCCTCAACAGGTCAGTTTAGTAGAAAAATTCCCAAAAATTGTGTATTCATCCAAACGGGATGAATTTACTTGGAAAAGCTCTATTTTTCCAATATTGAACTTCTGTAAAAATTTCATAATCTAACTCCTTGTAAATCTCAAGTTATGACCATTTAAAGTTAACCCAATTTACAAATCCGAAAATCTGATATGACCTCTAATCAATTAAAATTCCAAAAACGACTCAACGATGTCCAAATCTGATGGTTTTGCCCATTATGAAAAGCTAAGACCTTGTACATTACAATCATGCAAAGAAATCATGAAAACAATCAATTTACCAACCCATTACAGCCCCTACAAAACGTTCAACCGAATCTGCCAGAATCTTAAACTTGCATCCCAAGTAATCTACAAACCCTAATTTTTCATGAACATCCCTAATACATGTATAACACCTATAGTACTGATTAAACACCATATTAATCATAGCAAAACACATATGTTATCATGTGAAAACCCTAATCATGGCTACTAATAACAATCATCATCAAATCATCAAGAACATCCAAGAACTCCTACACATACATACATGCGATTCTACATATATTATTTTTAGAGTTTTTAAGGTTTTTCAAGTATTATAATTCATCAAAAATCATAAGGATGTATACCTTGCAATGCTAAAACTCCCTAGAGCCTTGAGATTAAACCCGAACTAGCTTGATTAGGTGAAAGATTACTTGATTGCTTGAAAGCCAAGAGAGAAGGGGGGTGGGGGTTTCGCACGGCACAAACAAGAAGAAGAAGTAGGGTTTTATCTTTTTCTTGCCTCCTAATTATAAGAGGGCCTTGCTTGTTCCCCAAGTAATTGGGTTTTAGGGCCCTTCTAGTCCATTAACTTGACCTTTTAATCATGTTATAGCCCAATACCGGACCCAATAATATTAGTCACCCTAAATTGCATAGAAACCATTGTTTTCATTATTACATAATATATTAATCATGTTGCGCACGTAATTTACATACTCTACGTATTATCTTTCAGTTAGGCGATCATTCACAAAAACATGTAATTCACATAAGCACGTACTTCATGTTCACCATAATTCAATTGTACGTACTACTGCTATCTATGCCACATAATTCACCAACGTTTGGGATACAGGACTCATGTGTGTGTTTAACAAGGATTTTCCTACTTATAACATATGTTAGCATCTTCTAACACATGTTAACCTACTTAACTAACCCTAGTTAAGTATCTAGCCATGTATGAACATGTAAGTTTACTAGAGTTCAGTAAAAGTATTTAACCTGAAAATGCGGGGTGTCACAATCAGAAGTTTAAAAATCATTTATTACTTGCTTCATCAGTGGATAATAATCAGCTGTTTCGTTCATCAGTGGTTACCAGTGGCAGAAGCATAACCATCAATGAATTGATTTGGAACTTTAATTGAACGACAGTTGTTTGTGAAAAGTTGTTGTCAACTCAACAGATATTGTAAACAAGATATAATATATAATGAGGATACTTTAAAAACTGATAGAGTTTGTAATTGCAATAATAAGTTTGAATGATATAAAAATCAAGTGATGAAGATGATGAAATTTAAATGTTTTTATATTATTGCATATTCAAATATGAATATTATTACAATGTAGTTATTTTTTATTGTAATGTTTATGGTTTATTATTGAAAAATATTGATTTTAAACTTGATGTTTATTATATATGTATATTTTGTTTCAATATGTAACTAAAAGTTTATTATATGTAAACTTTAAGTAATAGTTACCAATGCTTTGGCGATTATGCTTTATTATTTATTACACATATCAAGATTTTAATTATGAAGTTGAAAATTTTTCTATAATTTAACTATATAGGGATAGTTTAATAACAAATTTAATGGTGTAATAAAAGATTTTATACTCAGATTTTTGGCGTTTTACATTGACAGAGTTTTGTGTTATAACAACTGTTGAGAAGTCAACAGATTTTATAAAAAAAGGCCCAAAAGTAATGATTACCATTTTGAACTTAAGTTTATTAACAATATTATTTTATTATTGTTGTGTTGCAATTTTCTTGCACTCTATTAAAAGCGCCAAAAGTAACTCCCAACTTGATATATACTTGAAATGCAACTTATAAAGTTGAAAACAAACTTTACGGATAGTTACTTTGTTAGTTATTTATTCATCCTATATAATAAAATAATAAAATAATATTATTAAAAATTTAATATTATTATCACTATTATAATAATGAATAATGAATAATTCGATATAAAGTTGAATGATCAAATTTTCAAAAGGTTTTGTAATTTATTTAACTATATAGTGATACTTTAATACTAACAAATTAAATCTTCTAATAAAAGATGTTAAACTGACACTTTTGACAGTTTTACTTCCTTCTACCGATTACACAATCTGTTGGTAAATACTGAGAGAGTTTTGTGTGATAATATCTGTTGAAAACTTAACAGATGTAATAATATTATTTTATTAGTAATATTAATCTTTAAATTGATGTTTATTATATATCTAGGGTTAGGATCAAATACACAGTGAAAGAAAAATAGGAAGTCGTAGGAAGGGTATTAAACGGACTCCGATTGAACTCATTCAAGCGGCATTGGAATCGTCTTATCGAACCCTACGTCGTTAGTTTTTAGGTCTTCGTTTTTTTGGGGTTTTAGCTTGTAGTTTTTAGAATATGCGTTATATCATTATGTCTTTTATGTACTATTGTGTCTTTTTCTTATTTTCATCGTTGTGTCATTTTTTCAATTCATTGTGTCTTTTTTCTTCAGCATTGTGTTATATTTTTTGGCACTGTGTTATATTTTGTGGCTCATTGTGTCATATTTGATGATCTATTGTGTTTTTTGTATCCTTCTCACCCTTCTCATTTTTTGTAGCCTTTGTAGAATAACCCAACCCTATATATCTATCTTTTGTTTCAATATGTGGTTTGAAAAAACAGTAATTAAAAGTTTATTATATGTAAAACTTTAAGTAATAGTAACCAATGCTTTGGCGAGTTTGCTTGATCATTTATTACACGTATATATACCAAGACTTAATTATGAAGTTGAAAATATTTCTATAATTTAACTATAAAGTGATACTTTAATAACAAATTTAATCGTATATTAAAAGATGTTGTTACATTGAGACTTTTCACGGTTTCACACTGAGATAGTTTTGTGTGATAACAACTGTTGAGAAGTCAGCAGATGTTATAAAAACTCCCAAAAGTAATGATTGCGATTTTGAACTTATTTTATTAACAATATTATTTTATTATTCTTGTGTTGCAATTGTGTTGCACTCTATTAAAAGTCCCAAAAGTAACTTCCAACTTTATATTTACTTGAAATGCAACTGATAATATAAAGTTGAAAATGAAGTTTACAGATACTTATAGTTTGTTAGTTATTTATTCAGCCAATAATAAAATAATATTATTAATAATTTAATACTATTATCACTATTATAATAATGAACAATTCAATATAAAGTTGAATGAACTAATTTTGAAAACTTTTGTGTAATTTGTTTAACTACATAGTGATACTTTAATAACAAATTTAATCTTCTCATAAAAGATGTTACATGGAGACTTTTGATGGTGTTTTGAACAGATGTTACCGAATGCGGTTATTCTTGCAACAGATTATTGAATTTTTAATTTGGTGTTTTCTAAACATACCTTTAAAGTTGGTCTGTTTATGTTTTTTTATATTTTGTTGGTTAACTATTTTAAAAAGAGATATAGGATTCGCGTGTTTACAACGAAGTTTTACAAAATAATAATATGTAAATTTAGGTAACATTTTTAGTTGTTTTAATTATAGTACAAATAAGTACATCTAGCCTTAAAAACCATCGTATTTTGTAAGTTTCCATATAGATTCTTCATTTGTACTGTCGCCATCATAGACTTTTAGGGGTCTCCAGTGTTTGTAATTATGATTTTGAAAGAGTGATATAATTTATATATATATATATATATATATATATATATATATATATATATATAGGGGAAGGATATTTTGGAAACCCCTTCCACTTAAGAAAACCTTGAAAACCATCATCTTAACCATTGAAAAGCTAAGATCAAGGGTTGTTATTTATTCAGATTATTTTAATAAAAAAGTTGATAACAAAAGGTGCAAATGGACAAAATTGTCCAAAAACAATGTTGTTCTCTCTCTTCTCTCATTTCTCTCTCGTCTCTCCTCTTCTCTCTCAAAAGTTGTGCATTATGTCTTGTTATTTTATTAACATTCAAATGTGAAATTTGAATTAGAAACGAAACTAAACATACACATTTGGAGATTTTGAGTAACATATATTTTTTTTATTCTCATTATCATTTTTTTTACAAAAATCTTCCAATGTTATATAACAAATTATTACCTAAGAAGAGAAACTTATGTTTTTACGATTTACACATGTTTTCACAACTTATTTCACAAAATAAAATACAACAATTATAACCTAAGAACAAAAACTTATGTTTTTGCGCTTCATCTTACCAAAAACATATAATAAAAATCACAACCCAGTAACAAAAACAGATGTTTTCGTGACTTATTTAACTAAAAAACATTTAATAAAATCATAACCCAATAATAAAAACATATGTTTTCAGAAACAAGATTACTAAAAAACTTATAATAAATTATAACTCAACAAAAAAAAACTTATGTTTTCACAAACTTATCTCACTAAAAAAAGCAAATTATGAATCAAAATGTTATTAGATGAAAAACATGCTTTGATATAAAAAATAAATAAATAAACACAAGAAAACAAATGTTTTTATATGAAAAACAAATGTTTTTAGATGAAAAAAAACTATGATATACACCAAAATTATCTCCACCTTTATCGAAACCCATTGATGCACCAAACCAAACCGGTGCCATCTATGATTAAAAACATGTCAATATGTGATTTAACTTGCTAAAAACAATGAACAAAACCAAACCCACAAATGAAAAATCAAACTTTAAAATGTAAATACAAAAAAAAAAATATAGATATGTGGGATGCTGCACATATGGCCCATGAAAAATAATGGGTTATATAACAATAAAAAAGGAATGAAGATACATAGTAAAAAAACAAATATAGATATGTGGGATGCTACACATATGGCCCATGAAAAATAATGGGTTATATAACAATTAAAAAAAAGAAAGAAGATACATAGTCACAAATGACAAACGAAGCACCAGCGAAAACAAAGATATTTAGTCACAAAAATACAAAACGAAGACGTAGTAGACAAACCCATCTTTGTTTAACAGTCTGAAGTACCAGCCATCACCAAAATACCACTGTCGTCCACCTTCAAACCTTCGACCACCGGCCATCACCAAACACCACCGTCGTTACCTCCGCCCGGTTTCAGATCTAAACAAAATCCTTCGACCACTAACCATCACCAACATATCGTGACCCACAAATAAGTTTTCAGATCTGTTATCACTTATTACAGATCTCGTTCATATTTGTCCCCTTTTAGATCATCATCTTCGTTATCGTTCAGATCCGCCAGGAACCAGTACTGTCGTCCTCGTCATCCTCTTCGATCACCTTCCACATACCCCTTGTTGTATGATTTAAAAGGATTTGAGTGTATATGTTTATGATATCTTTCTTGTTTGGATGATTAAGAAGGATTTGAGTGTATATGTTTATGAGTAAAGTAGTAGTTTGGTGAGTTTGGTTGAGAGAGAAGGTGTTTATGTTTAGAAGTGAAACTAGTTTGGTGAACAAAAATGTCAAACATATATGGTACACAGTGTACATGGGTAATAGAAATGTCAGATGGAAGCTTGATAATACCAAGAATACCCTTACATATTTAATTGGCAACGGAGACGTGGACAAAGCTGAACCATTCATATGGGTTTACTGGGTTTCCTTAAGTGAGGGTGGTTTTTAATTTATAATTGCCCTATATATATATATATATATATATATATATATATATATATATATATATATACTATAATATATAAATAAAACCTATTGAGGGACACATGGCATGTTATGAAGCCATCTAATTGTTTTTTTCCCGCCCATTTTCTACTTGCTTGATACGCTACTTTCTTTCCCTATTTTTCTCATAAACCCTAACAAAAAAAAAAAAAAAAAAAAAAAACCCCTCAACACAGCTGTTGAAGACTACTAGATTGCGAATTCCCGCTCAAATTTATCAACCTGATATTAGCTTTTGCATATCTCTTGCACCGACTTCAGCTATTATATTGGAAACCCTAACTTTTAGTATCCATAGTTCTCTGTTTCACTTCCTTTAGTATAAAAGAATCAATCATCAATTGTTCATCATGTACATTTTCATGAAATAACATATTTATCATACTAGATTATCATTAGATGAAGTAAATTTTAACCTGAAAGCTTGCAAAGACTATATTACTTTAGAGAAAATGATTTGATTTTAATTTAGATTCTTAAAGGGGCAACAATCATAGTGAAATCACGGAAGCAAATCGACACTTCCACAATCGCGGATGGATCCCCAATTGCCTCTTTTGTAATCAAGTTTTGCATCATAGGCCACCTCTTCAACCAGGTTGGTGCTTCAATGGATTTTATTCCTTAATGAGTCTTGCATTGCATCTTGATACGAATTTGAGTTTAAAGGTAATTATTTTGTTCGATTGTAAGATAGATGATTATGTACTACAAAATTTCAAATAGAGAAGGTATTGTATAATTTTAATAATTATTTGGTATTTTCATGTTTGGAAAATTTTGGTTATCTAATGAAACAATGCATAAATTATTAAATTGACCGCAACTAGATCTTTAATTTATAGTAATTTCTTTATTGTAGGTATTTAATTTGGCTTGATAACAAATTGAATCTTCATATATACAGGTTATGCTGTTTATTTTCAATCCATGCAGCTAATGGTTGCGACTTGGTGTGTGGTGCTTATTTTAAATGTGCCTTTAGAAACTGTCCTTAGTTTCGTATCCATCTCTCTGTTTATTTTAATAGTGCGATTCTCCCGACTCTATGATTCAAGTAACATTTCTCTCTATTAATTTGAATGGTATCCTTTTGATTTGTTTTTGGAATACCTTTTGGATCATTCTTAGCTCCACAAGAAACTCGAGATTGTCTGTGCATCCAAATTGTAGTCGCAACCAAATGCACGCTAGCGTGCATGTATAATCTTCCATTATAAATTTAATGCATCGAAAGGCATATTTGTCCAAATATGTTTTGTGGGAAATAAGGATGAGTTCTTGGAGCTTAATATGTTTTGTGGCAACTTGGGGTTCTTCTGTTTTGTGGCAACTTGACATCAAGTGGAATGATTAACAAATCTAAATTGCTTTTTAAAAATTCGCATTATTAATTAGAAATGTAGTTTTTACGGTTCTTATTAAAAAACTGTATTTTAATATGGGGTGTTGGATTTTGATACGCCAAACTTTCCCCTATTGGCCGGTAATAATCCGTACTTCAAAATTGATGATAACACTACTAAAAATGAGCTTAATGGTGTCATCAACTAAAGAAAGTAAAACAAATGTGGGTACACATGAAATCATCTCTGTTAGTGCTAAAGGTTAGTTGCGTGTGTGATCTTGCTCGATTATTTATTCATCTCTTTACTCAACATTTTTAGTTTTCAAAGAAGTTTAATGGAAGAAATTTCTCAATTTATTTAAAAAATTGGTGCGAAAGATATATCCTTTTCTTTAAGCATGATGATGTACTCATGGTATACAAATGGATGAAGAAGGTTTGTTTTCAGAGACTCCTGAATGCATAGCAGATCATCATTTTTTTTTTTTGAACGGCTAATTTCTTAAACCTTTTCTTTACACCTTTTTTTGCACACCCTCAGAGACTCCAAAATGCATAGCAAATCATCATGCTTTTCTGTTTTGGCAGGGGCATTGCTTTTTGTTTTTTTGTTTGTTTGATTGGTTTATCCTTTCTAATTTTCCTTTTTGATTACAAATGGTGTTTTTTAATCTATCAAACAAGCAATCCAAATGTTTGTTGACGATAAAGTTACAAACAGTTCTTTTAATCTACCAAAACAAGTTAAGTTTTAAAACTCTTAATTTTAAATAAAGACGGTAACGTTATGACTAAAATAATAAATGTTGTATATTAATAGATATTTTTCAATTTATAGTGTAATATTGTAATTTTTCATTTATAATAATGTTTGTTTAATAAGTATCAAAACTCTTATCATTGTTGTAGTATTAAACTTCGAGATTTTTATTTTATATATGTTTATAAAATCATTACATTTCTTTAAAACATTCATATTTATATTTATTTAACTTTTAAGAGATATCCGTGTAATACACGGGTTCTACCCTCGTGTGTGTGTGTGTGTATATATATATATATATATATATATTTGAGATGATGTTGTCCTACATGACATGCATACATGCATTTTCTCTTTTGAGAGTGCCATGTAGGATCCCATGTGGACCAATAAAAGGGATTGAGTTATTTTAAGAAAAAAAAGAATTTAAAAACAAATTTAGATTTTTCTCTCTCGTGTTTCCTACCATAATTTTTAAACGTTAATAGCTTTTATATACGAGATTTTTTAAAGAAAAAATTACACCAAATTAACAAGCGTCCGTTTTATCAAAATTCCGAGAGATCAAAAGGGGCACGGCTCCTAAGTGATAAAATAAAGTAGAGGAGTTCTTTTATTATCTTTCAACGAGTACCATAGTGCTATATAAAAAACGGAGAAAAAAACAACTATTTTTTGTGGGGTTTCGTTTATACAGGAAAAAAACACAAAGTGTTCAGGTTATATTGTTAGGATCTGAGTTTGTTTGTTTTGATTATGTTTAACTAAATATGATAAATGTGAAATGAATATAGAATGAGAGTGCAGCGGAATAATAAACTGTTAATCAAAACAAGAGAGTAAATGTTTTCAGATCGAAAGCTTTCACTAATCCAAAAGATTACAATCGTACAATTACTCCCCCTCAGCCTGATCACACAGTGTTTGTCTGAGAGAATGTTTGTGTGTGTGATGCAATAGAACAGTACAAGCACTGTTCTATTTATAGACAGACTCAAAGCACTGATGACCTAGGCTGACGTCACCTAAGACAGTGACCTCTAACAGAATAACAAACATAAACATCTGCCTATTACAAACTACTGTTACATTGAAAGCACTGATATTAAACAGCTGTTGAAGATAAACTCTGATGGTCTTGTATCCACTGCTGGAGCCTAAGTGCTATTGGTTCCAGCAGTGCTTTGGTCTTCAGTACTTGTATCAGCAGTTGTTCTTCATCAGACCTTTGGTCAGCAGTTGTTCTTCATCAGTTGTTTACTCAGCAGTTCTTTGTATCAGCAGTTGTTGAGCAGTTGTTTGGATAGAACAGTAGTTAGGGTCAACAGTCTTTTGGGAGAAGTAAGTTGTAAAGATTGTTTATTCAAGGATCAAACTGATAGCATGTTTTGGCTTTCTAATCATCTGTTCTTCTCCAGGTCAGCAGACCCAACATATATATTAATCATGTTTTTTTCTTTTTAACCAGGTTCTTATCTACGATGTTGAAATTTAGCCCAATCCCCATGATATCATTGGAATTTTACTCTTCTAAAGATGTATAGGTATACTTCATCAAGAGAAGCTGGGAGAAAGAATCGCGCAACACTGCAACACATGGTGTCACCTTATAGCAAGGTAATTTTTTTATTTATTTAATTACAAGAGTAATAATTATTACTATTAGTATTGGTATTATTAGAATGGCTATATTTTTCAACACCGGGACGCTCCCAGGATAAAAGCTAGTTTATTTATATTATTAAATAACCAATATCAGTTGTTAGCGTGACAGTTGTTTTGATAACTTCTAGATCTTTCGTTTGTACAGTGGCCATCATTTTGTGTAATGGATAACAGTTGTGTGATAACATCTGTTGACGAGTCAACAAATATTGTATACCTTTTAACTCAACAGAGTTTGCAATACCAAATTTAATCATTACGATATTGAAAATTAGTTTATTCGAGTTTATAAAAAGCCGAGAAAATCGTCATTTCAGTTTGCAAGTTTATATCTGTTTCACCATTTGAAAAAGAAACCATAATGTTTTTCCCTTAACATTTCTACCACCAGTCTTGTTAAAAATTCTTCAATAAAAAGGAAAAACTTACCAATAAACCGTTTATAATGAAGTTGGAATTGGTGTTCTTAGAAGATTCTTACAATCAAAGAAAAATATTATTTGTATCATTTCGCCTTCTAGATCCTATCTAAATAGAGATGGGCATATAGTGAAATAATATGTGTTTGTCTCTTAGAGCAATAAGAGGCATATTACCAACCTCCTTGTGGTCTGGTGGTTTTCAAGTACAACATGAAACCATTTGATCATGAGTTCAATGTTTGTTTGTAGATCGAGAGAGAGAGAGAGAGAGAGAGAGAGAGAGAGAGAGAGTAAGAGGCATATTATTCTTTAGGTTGTGTTTTTTTATTTTTTGTTTCTAATTCTGTATTGTGTTTCTTGTCTTTCTCTTAATCTCTTGTATCTTGTATGTAGTTTGTTGTTTGAAAGAAGAAATGTTATTGTTATGAAGACTGAAGTGATTTATATGTAAATAATTGATTTATTTCTTCAAAATATTAGTTTTATTGAGTTATCTTCATGTAAATTTATATTTTTAAAGATATATACTTATTTTAATTTAAATAGAGCAAATTTACATCTAGATCCATCATCTGTACATTGGGCATCATAGACTTTTATGGGTCTTAACTTGTACACCCTAACCGATGGCGGAAACATCGGGATGTCACGTATTGATGATTGTTCAGTAGCTCATGGTAAATAATAAATTTCATTATATGATTTAAATAAATTACATACAATTGTTCTACAATAATTCGTACATCAAATTGAATAAAACTATGCACACATCTTCAAGCATTAATTCAAATCTTCAAGCAAGTAGAACCTGAAACATGTTAAGTTGAAAATATTTTGGGTCAACAAAAGTTGGTGAGAATTACATAGGTTTTGATAATCGAATAAAATTGTTGTGCAATTCATGTGTCATGGCAATCTAGTCCATATGTGAAAACATACTAGAAGTAAATCGAGTGCATAATCAACCCTTGTGACTGTTGTATTGTGGTACATCCCATACGCTCATGGTTCACTCGTTTATATTGCAGTAACAAACACCCACGCTACCTTTGTAGGAGGCACGTATCCGGGTGGGATTGTCAGTCTAATAGATCTATCAATGTATACCATCGGCTGATCAATGTTAATGATTATGCTAGAATTGTGCTTACCCTAGTCATGTTCAAGACATAATGCAACATAGAAAAACACTTAGACACATTGATGATTGAATTGCATAAATGATGTTGTAACATGTTTCACCCCAAAAATGGTGATAAATAGAAAAGGGGCTATGTAAAACTCACCTTAGCAAAGTATTAAGTCTCGAGAAATAGAATATGTGTAGCCCCAAAGTTGCCAATTACAAGAGCTTATAATCAAAGCTTCAAGTGTAGAAGTAATAGACTATAGAAGAAAGGTATGAGGGAAAGTTTAATCGGATTGAAACAATTAGAGGTGCAAAGTATAATGGGTCATAGGTGGGTTTTTATACTAGTTTTGGATTCAATTAGCCATTAAAATTGGTCAACACCATAAAGTAAGGTTTTATGATGAATTGACTATTTGACTAAGACTTTGACTGTTTGACTAAGACTTTGACTAGGACTTTGACTATTTGACTCAAGGCTTTATTTAAAAAAAAAATCTTGTATGTGAAAAAAAAAAGAATTTATAATCATATTATTATTATTATTTATATACATTTATGTATGTATATAAGTTGTGAGTCAGGATAAATAAAGACTTAGGCACATTTGTATAATATTAATGATAAAGGTGTAATAAAAATATATATATATATATATATATATATATAAGGGCTTTTTATGTATTAAAATTTTGGGGAAAATTTTGCGATGTTACATAACTGTTTGTAATTATGAACATGAAGAGACTAATATAATTTAGATTTATTTATATTATTAGCACAACCAACAACAGTTGTTAGCATTGAGTACCAAACTTAATCATTACAATTTTGAAAAATTTTCGTTCAACTTTATAATGTTTCAATGTTAATTATAGTTATAAATTATAAATTATATTATAATAGTTTTAAGTATTACGAAGTCTGTATAAACACCTGCTTGTATATTTCTTTAATGTTTTTACATGTTTTGTTTCTATAACATCTATATATTCAATTGTCTGATTTCAAAGTTATAATGGATGACAGTTGTTTGAGAACAATTATTGGCAAATCAACAGATATTGTATGCCCTTTAACTCAACAAAAGTTCGGAATACAAATTTAATGTTTGTAGTTGTTTTACACTTAACATATGGGGCCAAAAATCTTATTATAATACGTAAGATATTTTTCCCTCTATAAAAGGCAAGGAAATCGTCATTTCAGTTTGTAACTTTAAAGCCGTTGAACCATTTGAAAAAGAAACCAACTTTCAATATTTGCAGCATAATCTTATTTCCTTCAAATTTCTTTTCATCACTGTTCTTGAAAATTGTTCCAATGAAAGAAAATCTATTACCAATAAACCTTTCATATTGAAGTTTGAATTGGTGTTCTCCGAAGATTCTTACAATCAAAGAAAAATATTATTTGTATCATTACCACAACTAGAGCCTGTCTAAACAGAGATGGTGTATAGGGAAATAATATGTCTTCGGCTCTTCTAGGCGTTAGAGAATTTACTAGAACATATTTTATGTTTATAAACAGTTTTGTTTTGTGGTGTTTTACCCATATTTTGTATCTTTTATGTTTGTGTAACTCGGATAATTTCAGAAAAATTATGGAATGTCAGTATTTAGTTTCATTGCTATAGCAGTTTTTGTCAACATCTCTTTATACCTCATGTTTTTAAATACAGTATAGAATAAATTCAAGATATGTTTGATTATAATAATAATAATATTAGTAAACAATAATTCTGAATTACAATGGATGACAATTGTTTGATAACATCTGTTGACAAGTTAATAGATATTGTTTACCTTTCAAAACAACAGGGGGTCGAATACCAAAGTTAATCATTACAATATTGAAATTTAGTTTATTCAAATTTATATTGCTGGAATGTTAAGTGTCACACCCTCAAATTTCCACTGCGGGGTTTATACCGCAAGGCGCATGGCAAACCAGGATCCCATAGCCATAAGTCTCATGAACGACTCTAAATGCCCAAACCATTTAGTTTGTCAGTGTAAAACCAAGATTAAAAGTTTTAACCAAACCAATAAAGTAATAGCGGAAGCGAAATAACAAAACAGTTAAGTAAAAGTCTGCGCAAAACACCGTGCCCAAAACCATAAGTAAATAGTTAAATATTTAAAAGCAGTTTAAGTGTTCAAAATCCCATGACACTACATGATGCATGCCCTATTCATGCTTCATACCTAGTTACCTGCAAAAGCATGCTAACGTGTATCAACATAAAGTCGGTGAGTTCACAGTTTGGATAACAAGTAAAAAGTAATCGAAAGCGTTGGTCTCCCAAACCCAAATGTTCAAGTGTTATCAGTTTAATCATGTCAATGGTAGCTAACCCACTCATTGCAACTAAAAAGGAGATTATTGGGAATCTTCAGAAATGTGTTAACATACGTTAAATTGCCTTAGGAATTAGTGTCTATCAACACTAGCATAACAGATGTGGTCAGAAGTTCATGTCCATGCTCCTAGCATCGCAAACATGAGGTTGCTGCACAACCTAATAGCGCTATCAACTAATACCCCGTTCGCCTCCAGCGATTAACCCATTAATATGTAAGGACTTTTCAAGTGATAGAGTGTTTAGTTCACAAAGGACCAATAAGTTTTAAACTGATCAAAGCGCAATCCACCCGAGGATTCGTAACGGACTCTCCTAAAGAGTCAATGTTCAAGGAGTTCTTTTATTATCTTTCCAACGAGTACCATAGTCCTATATAAAAAACGGAGAAAAATCGACTATTTTTTGTGGGGTTTCGTTCATACAAGAAAAAAACACACAAAGTGTTCATGTTATTCATTAATCATGTTTTTTCTTTTAAACCAGGTTCTTATCTACGATGTTGAAAATTAGCCCAATCGCTATGTTATCATTGGAATTTTACTAGGTATACTTCATCAAGAGAAGTTAGAAGAAAGAATCGCGCAACACTGCAACACATGGTGTCACCTTATAGCAAGGTTATTTTTTTATTTATTTAATTACAAGAGTAATAATTATTACTATTAGTATTAGTATTATTAGAATGGTTATATTTTTCAACCCGTGACGCTCCGGAAAGAATTGATAGTTGCTGACGTGACGTTCAATGGTGGCCTCAACCATCTCTTGATTATGCCACGTGGCATAATGAGATGCAATGATTACAACTTTCAACTTAAGTGTTTGTTTAGTTGATTAGGTTAGGAATTATAAGAGCCATTAGAATGTGAGAAATTAGAAAGATGTGATAAGTTTTTTAATAGTTGCAGCTTACATAAGTGATTCTTTAGATGATTACTGATTAGGTTTTAAATTAGGGAATATGAGTTATTACTGATTAGAATACTATGAACATGCAATATTGAGAGATTTTGTGGTTAGTTAACTTGAGTCATTTGCAATAGGTTATCACGCAAAATTAGTTTTTTCAACTCCGGGACCCTCCCGGGGTAATCAGCTAGTTTGTTATATAAAATGTTTGAAAAATCATTAATGATTGTTATGTTATTTTTAACGTTTTTTTAAACTTGACTTGTGTAAAACAACAATGAACTCTTTGAAAAACAACATCACTCATGTTTTAACCATATGTTATAAGGATTTCATCATTTTTAAAACATGTATTGCATAAAGTTAGTAGTCCCTTTGTTTCTTTCATTCATAGTTTTACATGAATGGTTGTTATGTAGTTTCAAATATAAAATATTAATCGTTATTTTAAAACAAAAGAATAATAACTTTTGAATTGAATATAATATGATTATTTTGATTTATTATTATTATTATTATTTTTTGGTAAAGACTTTATGATAAAGTTACGAAAATGAGTGATAGTTGTGATATAAATAATAATGTTAATGTCACACTTATAACTAAAAAGTAATCAATTTTCATTATTGAAAGTGTTTTCATAATAAAATAGGCAATCCAAAATAGTTAGCATATAAACAGTAGGGGCGGATTTAAATCGCAAGGAGCGAGTTCACACGAACCCACTCGGTTTTAAATTTTTAGCAGAAATTCTATATGAACAATGGAATGAACCCATAGATAATTTGTGTTTGAACCCATAGCGCAAGACTGATGATGTCTCAATGTTTTGCCCCTCTAGCTTCTAAATAGTAGGTCTTGGGTTCAATTGTTTAAAGACATTTTTTCTAAGTTTCCATTTTTTGTTGTTCTTTCTAAATACTGAAACCCTAATATACTATCTACCCCACGTCCCCACCAGTTATTCAAACACAAGACACACCAACCATATTCCACAGTTCAACTCCGAGTCTCCGACTATCGTCCTGGCGTCCAACAACCCCTCTCCGACACTCTTCCTCGGCCCATTGGACATTGACAGCCCGCCACTCTCCGACCCATTCACTTCACGATTCATTTAGAATTGGTTTGGTGATTTAAATTTTCAACTTCTTTACTTATCTTTTAATTCTATTATATCATTCTATGAATCTATGAGGAATATGTTTTGTTAATTTGTTGAAACTTGAATTAGATATGAAAATGTAAAATTTAATGATTTTTTAAAACTTGAATATTTATAATGATTATGTTGAAACTTATTTTTTTTTAGTTTTAGGAATGTTATATAAGAGGGTTCTTTTCATTATGGGAACTTGTCCCACTTTATCTTGTTGTGGAATTGTTAGAGAAGACTGGACATAATTACATGATACAAATTCTAAAGGCTCACACTTCACAGTCTAAGAAGGTGTTATTTATTATGAAATTTAGGTATAGTAGTTGAACATACTGTCATGTGCCCAACTTCGAATCTATGGGAATTTCTTTCATTTTGTGATGCAATGGAGCTTCTACCTAAAGATTAATCCCTACAAGACACTCAGAATATTGTTGTCAACAGGAGAGCTAAGAGGGTGCTAACTTCAGTTTGTTTTGGAATTGTTATATGTTTTTTATAAGGTGTAGAGGTAAAGTTGTCTACATCTTACCATCCTCAGACCCTACCTTAACTTTTGCTATTGGTGGGATAAATCGAGTATGATGATGATGATATGTTTTATAAGGTGCTAACTTCACTTGGTCTTATCTAGATTGCTCGCTTCAAGTGCCATCGTGTTACGGAGTCCAAACTCTTGGAACTAAAGGAATGAAAGGTACGACGTGGGCTCTTAACTTGAATAGACGATGTTTTTTTCCATTACTGTATAGAATTTTTATTAAGTGATGAACTATACCCTACCCTACCCTACCCGACCCGACCCGACCCGACCCGATGAATCGACCCAAAAAATTTTATGTCTGGTCATATAAAATTGGAGCATCTAAAACTAAAACAGTGTACCCATTGTAAAAAATTCTTGGATCCGCAATTAATAGATATATTAAGTGCATGTTGGTGTCAAGCTAGTAAGACGATTAACTCTATGTTATATTATTGTGTTTTAACTATTATATAGGTAGCGATATGATAGTTCACTGAATATTTTGGAAAGGTGACACCATTGTAAAAAAATTTTGAATTTTACTACCAATTAATACATAATAAATCAAAATAATCATTTATGTTTCAACAAAAACAACTATATGTCAAGAAGTGTCCGTTTTCGTGGACCAGAAAGTACCTTTTAATTAAATAAATTTCTTTTTTATATGTGTGATCAATATACTATATTAATTAAATCCATGATGACTATCAACATTTAAATGTGCAAGGAAATTGATGTGTTTGTTGATAGGTCCTTGTGTCCATTCTATTGTTGTATATGTGAAGTGACAATGAAGAGAAGATAATATAAATAAATATTATTAAATTAAAATATATATATATATATATATATATATATATATATATATATATATATATATATATATATATAGGGAAAGGGTAAAATGAGAACATGTTTTTCGTAAAAGAACTAAAGAACACACTTTTCCACCACAAACATATTTTAATCCAAAAAGAATTTGTGGACCATAATTTAAGTAGAATAAAATATAAAAAGGAATATTCTCTTTCCTAATAAGACAAAACAAGGTGGGCCCAGGTCTTTACATCACTGTAAACCCATCGTAAAAATATATATATATATATATATATTTTTTACGTCGAGGTTACCCGTTTTTCCACCGGTGGAAAATTTTTTTAAAAAAAATTCACATTTTACGTCGGTGTTCTCGTGTTTCTTTTACGAAAAGTGTGTTTTCATTTAAACCTAATCCTATATATATATATATATATATATATATATATATATATATATATATATATATATATATATTATAATTACAGATTTAGAACGATTAAAAAAGAGTCATGGTAATACCCTCAAAATTATTTGCACACCCACGGTCCCACATATACGCCGCGTGTAGACGGGTGCACAAATTCTCACGCGTCATTATTGTCCATCAGTCACGAGTCTTGTCAGACCTATGCGCCTCGTATAAGGTCATACACACGTATGGTCTGATAAGCGAAGTAGAAGGGGCCACAATATTGTCATTGCCAGACCCCCTATACGTAGGGCTGTTCACGAGCCGAGCCGAGTCGAGCGGACCTTTGCTCGTGCTTGGCTCATTTACAAACCGAACCGAGCCGATCGGCTCATTTACAATCGATCCTAAAACCGAGCGAGCATCGAGCGAGCGACGAGCGGCGAGTGTTTTCGGACAGCCATAAATTTGGGATGTTTCCTTTAATATTCTCACTGCATAGTGATGACTGAGGTTCGACCGTTCGAGAATGAGGCTCTAGTTGAGGCCAGTAAGGTGATGAGCATACTACAAATAATAATTGTGGCGTAGGTTTATAGCTGGAAATAATTGATGGTGGACAACTAATGGGAATATGAAGTCAAAAATGTTTTTTCACGACTTAAGGTTTTACAATTAAACTTAGTGTTAAGTTATCATTGGGTTAACTAGGCCAATAACTATAAATATAATTGTATATATGCATATATTGAGTCAAACCTAATAGACTGGCATGTATAAAACTAAAAATATAAATGTAATTAATGTGTATATACATAATTATATATATATAATAAATTTTAAATTATATCGAGCCGAACCGAGCCGAGCGGACCTTTGCTCGTGCTTGGCTCGTTTACAAACCGAACCGAGCCGATCGGCTCGTTTACAACCGAGCGGAAAATCAAACGAGCAATTTCCGAGCAAATTCCGAACGAGCGACGAGCGATCGGCGAGCGCCGAGCGTTTTGAACAGCCCTACCTATACGTGACATATAAGGAGAGATGGTGTGCAAATAAAAGTTGAGGGTGCGCATGTACATGTAACCTTAGAAAATCCTTCTAAGTATTTAACTTTTAGCAAGTGATAAAAGAGAGATGAATATTCGTTAATTATCGGTTTAATTTTTTTAGGTTATTTAAAATTATTGTGTTTCGTTACAATCTTACTATAGCTGAAAATTGGTGGAATATATTAAGGAAATTTTATATCTTTCTCTAAACATGAAAAACACAAGGCTACTGGCCGTCAAGATTCTATCCCATTGTCGCACAAGAAATTACGAAGAATGTACATGACTACATGGTCATCAAATCGTCAATTTTCAACTCTGGCATTGGGTGATAATAGAGAACACAACAATATGGGTTATATGCAAAACAACAAGACCACAGTTGATGGCACAGTCTAGCTGAATCGATTGTTATGCTCCTAAACAACTTTTCAAGATACACTCACATGATGTTGCATCAACACCTAATGTGAGGCTAGCCCATTTGGTAAAGACATATGTCTCTTAAATGATGAGAGGTCAAAAGTTCAATCCTTAAAAGTGTTGATTTCACAAATATATGTGCATTGAAGTGATGACGTGGGTAGTGCAAAGCAAAAATAATAAACAATATGCAGAACTATGCTTAAAGGGTTGAAAGCTTCAACGGTTCAAAAGGCAGGAGTATCCTAAGTCAAAAAGATGACTTGTCCCATCACCTTTTCATCGTGCAACACAACCAGCTGCTGATAGAGTAACAGCACTGAACAGACCGCAGGTCAATAGCCATCGCCGGCTATTAGTGGATTGTCCTTTTGTTGCAACAAGGTCCAAGATAATATGCTTTCCTCTAATAGAGAGTCCATCCCTCTATAAATCAGACTTGTCCTCACAAGATCTGATCAGACCATCTCACATCACTCTCACTCTAAACTTCTTATTCCTTTGGTCCTCACACGTGGAGAGAATATTTCTCTTCACTTGGATCTTGAGCATAGCCTTTTTCTGGTTTCGAGTACATCTCAAACCAGAAGTTAAAAGCATTAGCAACATTAAAAAATTATCTTGAACCTCCTTCTACGTTTGCAACGTAGAAGGACACCACGACCTGCGTTAGGCAGATCGGAACCCTTGAACCCCTGAACCCTTCCTGTGACTCAGAACCAACGTTAGGCAGTTATTTGTTGTAGCAACAAGTCGGCGCCCACCGTGGGGCTACGCCATTGTCTTTACAAAAATCAGTTGTGTAGCTCCGACTCTCTCCATGTCTGACCCTGAGTCCCAATAAGAGGTCAACCAGATCTCTCCAAGCACGGATCAGGCCTCTCAAGCCAGATCTGTGTCTTTCTCCACTCCAGGAGGCATTCCAGCTAGAACTCAGTCCCCACCTACACGTCCTGGGACGACAAGCTTGCAAACTCCACCCCCCACTCGTTCAGGGGTGTTTTCTCCTCTCCCTGATCTTGCACAAACTCCCCAACGTATAGATCTCACCCCTGAAGGAGTGGAAAGAAACTTTCTGCAGCTTAGATCCCTTTTAAACCAATACGTCATGAGGGAAAGGGACAATGGAGTCCGTCTCTGGCTAGATTATGGCGAGGAAGAGGAGGTGTCACTCTCCCCTGGACCTCCTCCTCCTCTAACTGCCACCTACGGTCACAGATCATTACTCGGGAGCAGTAATGCTGGCCCCAGCAACACATTCCCCACCTCTCGGTACGAAGCAAGGTCCAGTCCTACTGCCTTCCCACTGTTTACCACCCAAGCTGCCACCACCGGTGCACCACTTGGGCATGAAGTCACCTTGGATCAACTTCTACAATCACCAATAACCAGTATCCCACCACCGGCAGCCACTTCGTGGGAGCAAGCCATGGCTTCACTTCCCATGGCTAGGAACGCTTCTATGAGCATCCCCATGATAACTAGCAATGTAGCAACAACCGAAAGCCTCCAAGGTTTCAACCTCATGCCCTATATGATATCACAAATGATGGCTAACTTCCCATGGCAGCAGCTCATCAGTCAGGCCATCGCTGCTCAACAAGGAAATCCGGGTGGGGTGACCAACAACAGGGTGGAACACCCTGTCAACCAACCCTACAAGCCAAACAGCTTGTCCTGTTTCTCACCGGAAATAGCAGACTATGATTTCCCCAACAAGCTGAAGATGCCAGTTCATATAAAAACATACGACGGCACTGATGACCCAGAAGATCACTTTCAGATCTTCTCGGGAGCGGCTCGAATCGAAAAATGGGGTGATCCCGAGTGCTGTCTCATGTTCATGCAAACCCTTGTTGGATCTGCACGAATTTGGTTCAACGGCTTGCCAGCAGGAAGCATCCATACCTTTAACGAGTTAGGAAAAGGATTTCTGGCCAACTTCTCACAACAAAGACGTTGCGTCAAGGATGCAACCGTTATCTTTCAAATAAAACAGAAGGATGATGAAAGCTTGAAGAGTTTTATTGAAAGATACAAAAAAGAAGGCCTTACCTACGTCGGTGCGGATGAAAAAATGAAGGTTGCAGGGTTCATGAACGCCATCAACTCAAAATACCTTACCAGGGAGTTTAACAAAAGTCTCCCCAAAACCCTTGAAGAGGCTTTAGAAAGAGCCGAAGCCCATATCCGAGGAGAAGAGGCTGTAGACATAAAAGAGCAAAGAAAAAGGGCTTCCAGCTGGAGAAGCAACAGCCCTACTCGAAAAAGAGGCAATTACGGTACCTATGACAACAGATCCAGGAGGTCTGAGTCTCGGAGGTCCGAAAGCAGGAATCCTCCAAGCAAGGACAGAAATGTAAACTTTACAGCCCTCTCCAAAACTCCTTAGGAAATTCTGGCAACAGAAGAAGTCAAACACACCTTTAGACCACCTCGTCCCTTGCCTAAAAGCAAAAGAAACGAAAACTCCAACCAGTATTGTGAGTTTCACGAAGAGAAGGGACACTAAACCAACGACTGCTTCCAACTTAAGAAGAGGATTGAAGAAGCCGTTAGATCTGGGGAACTAGCCCACTTGGTCAAAGGTGTCAAAGAAAACATAGCTGATGGCAAGAAGAAAGACGTCGCCATGGTGTTTGTTGAAAGTGAAACACCAAGCAAGCGGCAGAGGTTGGAGGATTGGGAACGTCAAGGCATCTGCTTCCCTTGTACCAACGAAGAAAAACATTGTGATCCGCTGGTCATTGAAGCCTTCGTGGGTTCATGTCAAACACAAAAAGCCTACATAGACACTGGAGCTACTACTGAAATTATGTTTGCAAAATACTTCAACCTTCTAAGCCCCGAAGAACGCTCCATGCTCAGACCAGCCGAAGCTGCCATCAAAGGCATAGCTGACATTCCCATCAAACCCTTGGGCGAAATAGTGCTCGATGTAACCTTTTCTGATGGGCAAATGCGGAGGACCGAACCATTGACTTTCGTTGTCTTGGACCTACCGTCCAGTTACGATGTCATCATTGGCAGACCCGGTGTAGCAGCCTTCGATATGACCGTTTCCATCAGCCGAAAGAGTGCCAAGTTCCCCACCAGAGAAGGAGTAGGAACCCTCCAACCATCAACCTCTGTGTTAACGGTTGTTGAAGAACAGAGCAAACTCTGTCTTAGCATCAATCAAAAATACCCTGATCAAAGGATACGGGTAAACACAGCCCTTCCCAGGGAAATTCTTTCAAAGCTTGAAGCATTGCTAAAAGACAATGTCGATGTTTTCGCTTGGTGTCCTAGTGACATGACAGGGATCCCTCGTGAGGTTGCTGAGCATGAACTCAAAGTTCCCCAAAACATCAAACCAATAGTGCAAAAGAAAAGAAGCCTTGCTCCGGAACGAAGCAAAGCAGCTTGCCAGGAGGTTGACAAACTGGTCGAAGCAGGAATCCTCCGAGAAGTCAAATACCAGTCCTGGGTTGCAAACCCAGTAATGGTTAAGAAGCCTGATGATTCATGGAGGATGTGCATAGACTTCAAAGACCTCAATAAAGCTTGTCCAAAGGATTGCTATCCTTTACCAGAGGTGGACTTGAAAGTTGACTCGTTGACAGGTTACCTTTGAACCTAAGAACAACTTTTAACTTATCCAACACCTCCAAAATTGTTTTCTTTCACATAATGCATGCTTACAAGTTAACCCTTTAACAGGTTTCCCCTTCAAGTGCTTTTTGGATGCCTATAAAGGTTATCACCAAATACAGATGAAGGAGGAGGATGAAGAAAAGACTGCCTTCCATACTGACAAGGGTATCTTTTGTTATAAAAAGATGCCCTTCGGTTTAAAAAATGCAGGTGCCACCTACCAAAGGTTGGTTGACAAAGCCTTTGCCAAACAAATTGGCAGAAACATGAAACTAAACCCTGTCAAGTGTTCCTTCGATTTTGAAGAAGGAAAATTCTTGGGTCATGTCGTAGGGAAACAAAGCATAAAAGCTAACCCGAACAAGGTTCAAGCCATCCTCAACATGAAGTCACCACAAACCAAGAAGGAGGTGGAAAGCTTGAACGGCAAACTTGCCGCCTTGAAACATTTCGTGTCAAAACTAGCTGAAAAATCCCTACCTTTCTTCAAGACCCTCAAAGGTTGCACTGACAAGAAAAACTTCAGGTGGTCAGAAGAAGCAGAGGAAGCCTTCAACACCATGAAACGTTATCTGGCTTCCCTTCCCACCATTGCAGCACCTGAAGCAGGGGAAATGATCTCTGTCTATCTTTCAGTTACTGATGAAGCCTTCAGTGCTGTTCTCACTATCGAAAGAGAGAAAGCTCAGGTACCTGTTTATTTCTTCAGTAAAACCTTAAAGTTAGCAGAGGTCAAGTACCCTCCTTTGGAAATGTTGGCCTTAGCCCTTGTACAAACAGCCAGAAGGCTTCGAAGGTAAACTTTCAAGCACATCCCATACAAGTAATCACTGACCAACCAATCAAGAATGTGCTTGAAAGGCCTGAAACCTCGGGACGACTAGCCAAATGGGCTGTTGAGCTAGGTGAACACAAAATCACCTACGTCCCGAGAAAAGCAATAAAAGCACAAATACTTGCTGATTTCATTGCTGAAATTCCAAGGGTAGAAACTGCCGAGGTTAACATGACCATAGACAAACCTCTTGATCCTGAAGCTTGGAAGCTTTACACAGATGGAGCTTCCAGCGTTGAAGGCTCAGGGGCTGGTCTTATATTAATCAACCCTGAAGGGTTAGAATTCACATATGCCCTTCGTTTGGAATTTCATACAACAAACAATGAAGCGGAATATGATGCCCTGATCGCAGGACTCAAGCTTGCAAAAAAGATGATGGTTCACAAGCTTCAAGTGTTCACTGATTCACTACTGGTCTCCAGCCAAGTGAACGATAGCTACATTGCCAAAGAACCCAACATGAAAAAATACAAAGAGAAGGCCAAGGAAATCATGAACACTTTTCAGCATTGCAAGATCAAACAGGTCCCAAGGTCCCACAACAAAAAAGCTGACGCCCTAAGCAAGCTTGCCTCGTTGACTTTTGCCCACCTCACTAAAAAAGTATTGGTCGAGGTGATCAAGCATCCTGCCATATCAGAGCTGGAAGTCCAAGATGTCATTACTGAAAACGAACCAAATTGGATGACTCCGTTTATAAGATTCCTAAAAAGAGGAGAACTACCACAGGACCCTGTTGAAGCTGAAAGGATCCGGAACAAGTCCAAGCAGTATACCATCCAAGATGAAATGCTCTACAAAAAAGGGTACTTAGCCCCACTGCTCCGATGTGTAGGTCCCGAACAGAGCAGGTACCTGATTAAGGAAGTTCATGAGGCAATCTACGGAGCCCATTGTAACCTCACGAATTTTCCCATTTATTTTGCATTAAAGTATTTCCTGATCCATGATATAAAGTCTAATTTATTTCTAAGTATTCTTATCTTTATCCGTGCACTCTATTTTTCTAAGTTCCTTTTATCATTGTACTTAAAAAAAAAAATCTTCAATCATGACATATGTCCTATCCTAATTCTATTTATAAAATCGTCATTTTATAAGACGGTGTTTTTTATTTTCTAATTCAAACTAATGATTTTTTTTTATTTCTTAAATAAAGCCTTGAGTCAAATAGTCAAAGTCTTAGTCAAACAGTCAAAGTCTTAGTCAAATAGTCAATTCATCATAAAACCTTACTTTATGGTGTTGACCAATTTTAATGGCTAATTGAATTCAAAACTAGTATAAAAACCCACCTATGACCCATTATACTTTGCACCTCTAAATCGATTGTTTCAATCCGATTAAACTTTCCCTCATACCTTTCTTCTATAATCTATTACTTCTACAATTGAAGCTTTGATTATAAGCTCTTGTAATTGGCAACTTTGGGGCTACACATATTCTATTTCTCGAGACTTAATACTTTGCTAAGGTGAGTTTACGTAACCATGTTTATGCAATTTTTCATACTTGCAACATCATACTTAAGCAATTCTACATGCATGTCTAGTTGTAAACTTTAATGCCTCATGATTTAGACAACAACAACAGTTTCAACGAGTTTCAACATTACATAATCATTAGCTATGGCCAAGCCGGCGATACTCAATAATAGATCTATTGGATTGACAATCCCACCCGGATACGTGTACCTCCTACATAGGTAGCGTGGGTTATTGTTATCGTTCCAACATATTATTAAGGTGAACCGTGGATGACGGGATGGACCTAAACTAGTCGGAGGTTTGATTATGTCGATTCAACATATCATGTTTATTCATGTAGACTTAAACTTACGATAGACATATGAATTGCTAAACTTTTATACTTAAACTATTTGCTTGACATGGCTTATGTATTCTCACCAACTTCTAGTTGACCCCCCCATTTTTTTCAAACTCAACAGGAAATACTGATGCTTGAAGTCTAGAGCTAGCATGAGGAGATATTTGATGTTTTAAGCTTTGTTTGATTATTTGATGTAGACTTTAATGTAATTCAATTTTGTAATGAAATAAAGGATTATTTAAACATATGTATTACCATGAGCTACTGAACAATCATCAATACGTGACATCCCGATGTTTCCGCCATCGGTTGGGGTGTTACACCCACTGTGGTCCAAGGTCAGTTGTGGCAAAACTTATGAACCTGGGATACTTCTGTCCCTCCATGCATCGTGATGCGTCTGAACAGCTGAAGAGATGTGAAGCCTGTCAAATTCACGCCCCCGTCCCCAAAAGCCCCAAGCATGACTTGGTGCCTGTTAATTCGGCCTGTCCGTTTTACAAATGGGGGATGGATATCGTTGGACCCTTCCCACCAGCAAAGGGAGGGGTCAAATTCTTATTAGTGGCAGTTGATTACTTCACAAAATGGCCAGAAGTGAAGCCCTTGGGGAAAATATCAGGAAAAAAAATAATCGACTTCGTTTGGGAAAACATCATTTGCCGGTACGGCCTACCTGGGGTGCTCGTTACTGATAACGGCAAGCAATTTGCAGAGAAACCATTCAGTGCTTGGTGCAAGGAGTATCGGATAACACAAGTCTTTAGCTCTGTAGCATACCCCCAGTAAAACGGCCAAGTCGAAAGAATGAATAGGAGTGTGGTTGAAGGGATCAAGGCTAGATTAGGCCGACAAGGAAGAAACTGGTTGGAAGAATTGCCAAGTGTTCTTTGGGCAATTCTAACCACAAAAAAGACAAGCAACAAGAAAACTCCTTACAGCCTTACTTTTGGATCTGAAGCAGTCATACCTGCTGAAATCGGAATCACCACACCGACAACCTTTCATGTTGATATCCAGGCAAATGAACAAGAAACATTACTCAATCTTGACCACTTAGAAGAAGCCAGGGACTCAGCAGCCATCCGAGAAGCTCAATACAAACAAAAGATGGAGTCCTACTACAACGCCAGAGTTAAACATGAACGATTTAAGCCCGGTGATCTGGTCTTAAGAAACAACGAAGCAAGCAAGAAGGAAAGTCAAGGAAAACTAGGACCTAAGTGGGAAGGCCCATACACCATCCTAGAATCCCACAAAGAGGGTGTAACAACCAGCAAAATTAAGGTAATTCCGTACTAATTAATTAAACACGATTAACGTAATTAACCGTAATTATGTGCTGAATATTTAATTGAGGCCTTAGAAAGATAGGAATTCCCAAATAATGCATAGGAATGCATGAGTTTAATAGCAAAGCATGATAGGATCGTGCGCAGACAAAACTATCCGGTATGGACACTGGCGATTACCCGGTAAAACTGAAATAAGCGAAACGAACACCGGACACCCGGAATATAAAATAAATAATATTTTCACAAAATATTATGAGTTTTGGAAACCCAAAGCCATACGTAAAAGCTTAATGCACAAATCTTCCGGTAACGAATAAAGTGCGCGTACCGCACCCGATACGCGCGTAACACGTAAATTCACCCGACAAAAACCGAAATAAATTATCAGTAATTTAACTGGACATAATTTTATGAATATTAACGGTGTTTTAATATCGAGGGAAAACGCGACGAAAATTCGAGAAATACCCGGGCGGTACCCGAAAGGAACTAACTTAACAAGTAATGGGGTATTATTTAGCAAAGTGGACCCCACCTAGACACCCCTTGGGGCCGGCCATGGCCCACCCAAGTGGGAGATTACTTGTGTTATCTAAATAAATCATTTGAAATAATATTAATCATGAGCTTGCATGTAATAAGATTGGACAAGGGAATTAACCCAATCATTTCTCCTCCCTCTCTCAAAAAATCGGCCCATACACCCTCTTAATATCCTTATAAGATTTTCATAATCTAACAAATCCTTCCATAATCTCACTAAGATACTCACCCAATCCTTGCAAGATATTGGTAATCTTTGGAAGATTGAGTAAGATAGCATAAATACACTTGATGAACACTTGAAGAAAAACACAAAAATTCTCTTCTTTTCTTCCTCTTGGCCGTGGCTTTCCACCCCCACATTAACACCTTTCTTTCAATTTTTACTACTCCAAATTACCTCTAGTTCATCCTCATTCAAACCCCTTCTTGTGTGTTTAAGAGCTTGGAGCATAACCCACTTGGAAGAACACACTAAACCACACCCAAAATCCAAGATTTTGTCTTCCCTAGCCTTGAGCTAGTTGTAAGTCTTGCATTGTTTTATTAATTTAAATATCTTGTTTTGTGCTATGATGCAAGTTGTACAATATGGGTAATAAAAATGAGTTTTAAATAAGTAATGGGTTTTTATTAAAAATGAAGATGAGAGAATAATAATATGATGAAATCTTAGTTATTTTTAATAAAAGTAGTATTTTGATGAAAGTGTAATAATAAGAACATGTTTGGATGATTGAAGATGAGAAAAGCAATATTTTGAAAAGTGACTTGAATATGATGAAAAGTGGTTTTAATCATCTTAGGATGATATAATAAAGTCATAAAAATAATAAAATGGATTAGAAAGCCATAGGTGGAAAAATTAGTTCTTCAAAGTCCACTCACTTAGATGAGTGAAAGTTTGATGTTTTGAATAAAAATATGAAATAAACATGTTAGTGATATCTAGAATGGATTAAAGGAGCATTAGAAGTAAAAAGAGGTAAAAACAATTAATCATGGTGAAAAGGATTCTTCAAAGTCCACTAAAGTGGAAGAAAAATAATAACCATGAAAGATTTAGGGAAAAATGCTACAAGTGCAAATTAAAGGATTAATATGACAACCTTGGAAACCAATGGACTAAAATAAATATTTTAGAAAGTTATTGGACCAAAAACACAATGATGGAAATATTGGTGTCAAAAAGTGTAAGTAATGATTTACAAGGTTGAGTTGGTAAATAATAATAGCCTACTTGGGCATTTTAAGTAAAAGGTATATTTTTATAAAATGGACGTTTTATAAAAATAAGTAGAGTAACGCGAGTATTTTATAAAGTAAGATTTTATAAAATAAATACTTGGAAAGACTTGTACAAAAATAAGGTACTTTTATATAAATGGGAATATAAAAGTATCGGAAACGTTTTTGGTAACAAGTTGGACGAGTTGGGCTAAAACGTACATAATATATTTTTCCGAGAAAATAAACGTTCGGAATCGGAAGTTGGAACAATACTTCCATGAGAACGCACAACGGAAATAAATATGAAAAACGCTAACGAACTTAGTTACACAAACCAACGTAAACGGACTTTTTACGTCAAGATAAAAATATACATATATATTCTACGGAAATAAAATATATATAACAAGGGTGAAACGTGCGCAACACTTTCCTAAGTGTAGTAACAATATTCGTGGGAAAGGAGAAACATAACGTAACAAATTAAAAACGCTAAACGACACATGGACTTAACAAGTAGTATCCACGCGATGATATATGTACATGTACTCGTTTCCGACGGAATTCTAGTACATCTATTTAAATGGGAAAATAGATGTGCGAGAAGGAAAACCGAGACGAGTAGATGAGATATATCTACGAACGCGTGAATACCGACAAGATTCTAGTACATTTATTTAAATGGGAAAATAAATGTACGGTGTGGTAAGTCTAGTCGGGCGTTAAGATTATGTTACCAAACGACAAAGACTTAGCATATTTATTTAAATGGGAAAATAAATGTGTGGCAAAGTAAGTCGGGTCGGTTAATAAGAAAACACTTTGTATTGAGCGAAAAGATCCTAAGTATAATTATTTGAATGGGAAAATAATTATACGTTGGGTGGAGTCGTGTCAAGTATAATGTTGTACAAGTCATAAAGAATAATTATAAGAATAATATATGACTTGTAAGGAAGGGGTAATCCATCGCCATTGAACCTAGGATACGAAACTATTAAACGGGAATTGGGATAAAGACGTGGTCGGGAAGTTGGGTGTACAACTTGCCAAGGCACATACACCATAGGTGTAAGTGACTTATACGCCTAGAACCTTTGTAGGTACGGGATCACAAACTTTACTATTTTCTTTGAGCCGAGCACAGTTACAGGTGAGTCTCACGGCCCCATTTCTAAACTATTTAACGTTTTTACGGGGGAAAGATATGTTGGGATTGTATGACGGGTTGGATACTTGAGTAAAGATCGCCACTCGGGGTTGAGACCTCCCCACTATAATCATTTATTCAGGAATGAGAAACCAAAGGGATATCTGGATAGTACTATTGGTGCCTGACAAGGCCCACCCCTAATCGATAGCGTCGATTATGCATCGGCGTATGCCTGGGGTGCACTTATTCTGAAATAAAGTCGTAGGAATACCGAGTAACGACTTTGGGCGGGGGCATTATTAATTGTCTTGGTTTGGTTATAGGCTCAAGTAAATTGTAGGACTTTGCAACTCCTATGAATGTCATAACAAGGATATTCCCACTTTATAAAGACTTATTAAATTAAAACCTGTGAACTCACCAATATTTATATATTGACGATTTTCAAACATATCTTTCAGGTAATTGATTGATGGAAGTTAGCATGGTGAGCAGGGTCGGGGACATCTCCAAGTTGGGCGTTGGGAATGTCGTAACGGGGTCATATCTCTTTATTCCATGGACTTAGGGATAAAGGGAGAAGCCTCTTTATCATTTTCGAAAACAATTTATGATTATGTATGAATAATTTGACATGATTATTAGCATTGAATAAATGCCCGTTTTCTAATTAATATTGTGCTTTGCATTAATCTTGGCTTAATACTTTTGAACCGTCGCGCCACGTGTTTCCGCCTTAGACGTGGTGTGACAGAAAGTGGTATCAGAGCCAAGGTTATAGCGAATTAGCATTTTTAAAAATCTAAACTATAACCGGATATGGTTCAAAATCTTTTAAAGTAAATGCGAAACGCAATAAAATAAATTTTTCCAACGACCATTTGGGTATATGGAGATTCCGACCAAGCTAGCCATGGTAAGTATACGTATTATTTTTGTTAGAAGGTTAGGAAGAGTACCTTAGATATGTGCCTTAACTACCTAACGAATAATACTTAAATATTAGTACGGTTCTTTTGCCAGGATGTCGAACGCAGGGAGCGTAGCACCGAGCTACGACAGTAGCCTCCAGATCATCCCAGCACCACCAGCGGAGCCGATCGAGGTGGTGATACTCGATCCCGAGGATGATGAGATGGACGTTGATGTCGCCATGGAGGGCGCCGACGGAGATAGCTCCGACGAGACGGACCCGAGCGAGGACCCAGCGTGGGCCCCCGCTGGAGACGACATGGCCGCCGTGGCCGACCTACCGATGGCCGAGGCCGACTTGCCTCTAGTGCCATTCCAGGCAGCACCACTGCCAGCACTACCTATCCGCGCCGTCAGGGACTTCCCTGTAGGTTGCGCAGGTCCTTCGAGACCTATCCCTACACAGTCGGAGACTGTCGAGTCTCCATACGATCGACGCGCACCCGTCGATCGTGAGCCTTTACCCACCCCACCTATCCCCGTTCCCTCCGGCATGAGGCTCGTTCCTGTCTGCCGGGGACACAACGGGTGGATCTCCGATGACTCTGACGATGAGTCAACTGCGTCAGTGGAGCACATTGCTGTGCCTATCCCACCAGCAGGCCAGGAGGAGCACGTTGCTCCGATGATAGGGCATGCTACCGATACCCCAGCCACTTTACCTGCCATGCCCGAGCCCATACCACAGGATGGGCCAGCTTCTACTGGGCACATCCTCGAGGGCAGCTCAGCCCGCAGTTCTGAGTTGCACCGAGCAGGACTGGCAGCTCATGCCACTGCTAGCCCTCCTACCCCTACCACTGTGATGTCTACTCTAGAGTGGGTCGCTGTCACCCAGCCACTCATGGTCCCACTCGCCGAGCTCATAGTCCCCACACCCTTATCCATGACACTACCCATCACCACTTTTCCCACATTACCACCCCTACCCGAGATGCTCCCTACCCCACCACCTGCACCATTCACCATGGATGCAGGAGCCCCATTTGTGACACCCCCATTTGCACCGTATACTCTAGGTGCGGGAGACCCATACCAGGTACCACCCTACTGCTTCACTGGATTACCGGGCTTTGCCCCACCCTTCACGCCACTACCCATACCCGATATCGTCGGCCCGTCTCAGCCGACATACACTGACATCCCCGGGCCGTCGCAGCCCCACGGGATGGCCCCACTGTCAGGACCCGCATGGTCCACGGTGATCTCACTGGAGAGAGATTTCCAGACCCTCACCGACACGGTGCAGCGCACCGTGAGTCAGATGGAGCAGCAGGCCCAGCTCATGTGGGCCAGGATCATTGATGCCAGGGATGCACTGGCACATTATGCTGAGGAGCTGCTGAGCATGGATGCTCATTGTGGCCTTACGGGCGACGCACACTTTGCGCATCGCCAATTCTTGTACGATCGCATTATGGCGATCAGTATGACCATCAGCATGTGCGCACCTCAGTACCAGTACCAGCACCCGCCGCCGCCACCACCACAGTAGCACTGCATCAGGGACGCTTGGGAGATCATTCACGGACATAGTAGTAGTAGTACGATAGCACAGCATGGGTTATAGCACCCATCTGCATTTTTTGCCTAACCGAGCGGGATTGTGCCGGCATATGACATTATATTTCTAGTGTATTTCAAAGAGCAATGTAAGAGGAAGGTATCCTCGGTTTTTGTTATTATGAACAAATCATTGTACTTGGTATTGAAATTAATGAAAGTTTTGTTATGGTAAAATATGTGTTGTGATTATCTACGATTATTATTACTTATTCTGTTTATGTTGTGATTGCGTGTTGTTATTATGGTGATTATTGTGTTCATATGTTGTGTGGTTGTTTATACTATATATGTGATGATATTGTATGAATGATTGTTGGAAATTAACCTTTGATATTGGTTATTGAAGAAACATGGCACCAGCCACAAGAAGCAACAGTGGGAATGAAAGACTACCCACGACACCTGAAGAGCTTGAAACCCTAGTTTCGGGACGTATCGCTCAGGCTCTCGCAGAACACAATGCCACGCGCACCGAAAGGTCGCGAGACCGAACCGGGAGCGACAGACGCGAAACCTCCCCTACTGGTAAGAAGACGTCGGGTATATGCGACAGGAGTCTTCGTGAAACTCCTACCTTATATTTAACATTGCCTTATTATTGCAGAAACGGCCTCACGAGAACGTGGCTGCACGTTTAAAGCTTTCCTGGACTGCAAACCACTGAATTTCAGTGGCACTGAAGGTTCTGTCGGACTAGTCAAGTGGTTCGAGAAGACCGAAGCTGTGATCCGTATTAGCAGCTGTACCCCACGACAGGCTGTCATGTATGCCACCAACCTGTTTCTGGACCAAGTTCTGACCTGGTGGAACAACCAAGTGCAGACACTGGGAGATGATGCTGCTTACTCCTTATCATGGTTGGAGTTGAAAGAACTAATGATCGCTGAGTACTGTCCGGCAAGTGAAGTGCAGAAGCTAGAGACTGAGTTCTGGAACCTCACCATGGTTGGACCGGACGTAGCTGGATACACGTCCAGATTCCATGACCTCTCCCGGTTAGTGCCTCGCCTGGTCACCCCGGAAAGCAAAAAGGTGGAAAGATACCTCTTCGGACTGGCGCCACAGATACGCGGCATGGTCACTGCTTCCAAGCCTACAACCATGCGCGAAGCTATCGACCTCGCTTTGAGCCTCACTGAAGACGCCATCCGAATGGGCACTCTAATCCGGAAAGTGTCAGGGTTGAAACTTACTGAGTCCAGCAGTGTTGAGGGTAAGAATCTGGGTACAAGTTCAGCCGTTGGGTCAAGTGAACAGGGAAATAGGCCAAGGTTTGGGAAGCGTAAGCGCGATGAAAGGAAAAAGGATGGATCATCAGGTTCAGGAAAGAAAGGAAAAGGGTATGTAGCCACTGGACGTGGAAATAATGGGAAGCAAGGTTATCAAGGCAAGAACGAAGTAATCTGCGGTAAGTGCCGTCGTTCGGGGCACAAGACTGAAGACTGCAGATCAGGAGCGCCGAAGAACAGTGGAGCGAGGCCCTGTTTCTCATGTGGATCGCTCGATCATTGGAAGAGGGACTGCCCCAAACTTAACAACCAAGCCCGTGGGCGAGCGTTCGTGATTGGTGCCGGTGACGCACGACAAGACCCTAATGTGGTCACTGGTACGTTCCCTCTAAATGGTCATTATGCTTCAGTATTGTTTGATACTGGCGCTGATTTTAGCTTCGTATCTGTCGAATTTAAAAGATTACTTGGTTTAAAGACTAGTAAGCTAGACACACCATATTCCATTGAACTAGCTAACGGTAAGACTATAGAAACTCGAGAAGTAGCGAAGGATTGTAAGTTGGATCTCTGTGGTCATGAGTTTGACATTGAGCTATTGCCAGTCGTACTGGGTAGCTTTGACATAGTCGTTGGCATGGATTGGCTATCCGCACACCGCGCCATCGTCGTGTGCAATGACAAAGTAATTCAAGTTCCCCTCGCGAGCGGTGAAACCCTATCGATCCAAGGGGAAAGGCGTGGAACGCCATTGAGAATTATTACCAGCATGAAAGCCAGGAAGTGCCTAAGGAAAGGTCTCGTCGCATTCTTGGCGCATGTGGTAGACAAGAAGGCCGACGAGCGAAAGCTAGAAGACATTCCGATAGCCAGAGACTTTCCAGATGTGTTCCCAGAAGATTTGCCGGGATTGCCACCACCCCGACAAGTCGAGTTTCGTATCGACCTTGTTCCAGGAGCAGCACCTGTAGCACGATCGCCATATCGCCTAGCTCCTTCTGAGATGCAGGAATTGTCTGAACAACTGCAAGAGTTGTTGGACAAAGGTTTCATAAGACCAAGCTTCTCACCTTGGGGAGCTCCCGTCTTATTCGTGAAGAAGAAGGATGGCACTTTTCGAATGTGCATTGACTATCGGGAACTGAACAAGTTAACCATTAAGAATCGCTATCCTCTTCCCAGGATCGACGATTTGTTTGATCAACTTCAAGGATCCAGTTTCTACTCCAAGATCGACCTAAGGTCCGGCTATCATCAGTTACGTATTCAAGAAGAAGACGTGCCAAAAACAGCATTCAGGACTCGTTATGGACACTATGAGTTTCTGGTTATGCCTTTCGGTTTAACTAACGCACCAGCTGTTTTCATGGACTTGATGAACCGAGTGTGCAAACCATACTTGGACAAATTTGTTATTGTCTTCATTGATGACATCTTGATCTACTCACGCACGAAGGAGGAACACGAGGAACATCTCCGATTAATCCTCGAGGTACTTCGCAAAGAGAAGCTCTATGCTAAGTTTTCAAAATGTGATTTTTGGATTCGAGAGGTTCACTTTTTAGGCCACGTAGTGAATGAAAGGGGTATACATGTCGATCCCGCCAAGATCGAAGCAATCAAGAATTGGGACGCCCCTAGAACGCCTACTGAAGTACGACAATTTCTTGGCCTTGCGGGTTACTACAGAAGGTTCATCGAGAACTTTTCTAAAATAGCACAGTCCTTAACCATGCTAACCCAAAAGGATAAGAAGTTTGAATGGACGGAAAAGCAGGAAGCAGCGTTTCAGTTGCTGAAGGATAAGTTATGTGGTGCACCAATACTATCACTCCCCGATGGTACGGAAGACTTCGTAGTTTACTGTGACGCCTCTCATCAGGGATTGGGTTGTGTATTGATGCAGCGAGAGAAGGTCATAGCCTATGCTTCGAGACAACTAAAGCTTCACGAGAAGAATTACACCACACATGATCTGGAACTAGGAGCCGTGGTATTCGCACTCAAGATATGGAGACACTATCTGTACGGAACCAAGTGTACGATCTTCACTGATCATAAAAGCTTGCAGCACATCTTTGACCAGAAGGAATTGAACATGCGACAACGGCGATGGGTCGAATTATTGAACGATTACGATTGTGAGATAAAGTACCATCCCGGGAAGGCAAACGTCGTAGCCGATGCCTTGAGTCGCAAGGAACGGGTTAAGCCACTGCGTGTCCGAGCTTTGGGTCTAACCATCCACACGAACCTGACTGACCGGATTCGTGAAGCTCAAACTAACGCTCTTAAACCCGAGAATGTCAAAGGAGAAAGATTGCGGAAGATGGTTGAGTCACTGGAGTCAAAAGCGGATCAAGCTCTGTATTTCATGAACAGAATTTGGGTACCAGTATACGGTGGATTGCGTGAACTGGTATTGGCCGAAGCCCACAGTTCGCGATATTCAGTTCACCCGGGAGCAGACAAGATGTTCCATGATCTAAAGGAATTCTACTGGTGGCCAAATTTCAAGAGAGATATAGCGGCATATGTTGCGCGATGTTTGACTTGCGCGAAGGTCAAGGCCGAGCATCAGAGACCATCCGGATTGCTCCAGCAACCGGAAATACCGGAATGGAAATGGGAAAGGATCACTATGGATTTCATTACCAAGTTGCCCAGGACAACAAGCGGCCATGACATGATCTGGGTAATCGTTGATCGATTGACAAAATCTGCACACTTCCTCCCCATTCGCGAAACGGATAAGTTGGAGAAACTAACCCGTTTGTATATTAAGGAAGTTGTGTCAAAACACGGTGTACCTATTTCTATCATCTCCGATCGAGATAGTCGTTTCACCTCAAGATTTTGGGAAAGTTTGAATGAAGCCCTCGGTACACGCCTTGACATGAGTACCGCATATCATCCACAAACCGATGGTCAGAGTGAACGAACCATCCAGACCCTGGAGGATATGCTACGGGCATGCGCAATCGATTTCAGCGGAAATTGGGATACTCACTTGCCACTGGTAGAGTTTTCGTATAACAACAGCTACCACACGAGCATTCAAGCTGCACCCTTTGAAGCTCTATATGGACGCAAGTGCAGATCGCCTCTATGTTGGGCCGAAGTTGGCGAAAAGCAACTTACCGGACCCGAAATCGTTCAAGAAACGACGGATAAGGTCTTTCTGATTAGAGAACGTCTCAAAGCGGCACGTGACCGACAGAAAAGCTACGCAGACATGAGGAGGAAGCCTTTGGAATTCCAAGTCGGAGACAGGGTCCTACTAAAGGTGTCACCTTGGAAAGGTGTCGCGCGTTTCGGGAAGCGCGGAAAACTAAACCCACGATATGTTGGACCATTTGAAATCCTGTCCAGAGTAGGCCCCGTAGCATACAAGCTCAAGTTACCACAAGAACTTAACGGTGTACACGACACGTTCCACGTGTCGAACTTGAAAAAGTGCTTATCCGACGAAACCCTCATCATCCCCGCAGACGAAATCCACATTGACGACAAGTTACACTTCGTCGAAGAGCCAATCGAAGTAACCGATTGGAAGGTCCAAAAGCTAAGACGCAGTAAGATCAGGCTGGTCAAAGTGCGTTGGAATGCCAAGCGTGGACCAGAGTTCACGTGGGAAAGGCTGGACCAGATGAAGCAAAAGTATCCCGCCCTATTTAAGAAGACCCCTATACCGGAGAGCTCAAAGTGAATTCCGGGACGGAATTCTCTTAACGGGGGGAGAATGTAACAACCGGCAAAATTAAGGTAATTCCGTACTAATTAATTAAACGCGATTAACGTAATTAACCGTAATTATGTGCTGAATATTTAATTGAGGCCTTAGAAAGATAGGAATTCCCAAATAATGCATAGGAATGCATGAGTTTAATAGCAAAGCATGATAGGATCGTGCGCAGACAAAACTATCCGGTATGGACACTGGCGATTACCCGGTAAAACTGAAATAAGCGAAACGAACACCGGACACCCGGAATATAAAATAAATAATATTTTCACAAAATATTATGAGTTTTGGAAACCCAAAGCCATACGTAAAAGCTTAATGCACAAATCTTTCGGTAACGAATAAAGTGCGCGTACCGCACCCGATACGCGCGTAACACGTAAATTCACCCGACAAAAACCGAAATAAATTATCAGTAATTTAACTGGACATAATTTTATGAATATTAACGGTGTTTTAATATCGAGGGAAAACGCGACGAAAATTCGAGAAATACCCGGGCGGTACCCGAAAGGAACTAACTTAACAAGTAATGGGGTATTATTTAGCAAAGTGGACCCCACCTAGACACCCCTTGGGGCCGGCCATGGCCCACCCAAGTGGGAGATTACTTGTGTTATCTAAATAAATCATTTGAAATAATATTAATCATGAGCTTGCATGTAATAAGATTGGACAAGGGAATTAACCCAATCATTTCTCCTCCCTCTCTCAAAAAAATCGGCCCATACACCCTCTTAATATCCTTATAAGATTTTCATAATCTAACAAATCCTTCCATAATCTCACTAAGATACTCACCCAATCCTTGCAAGATATTGGTAATCTTTGGAAGATTGAGTAAGATAGCATAAATACACTTGATGAACACTTGAAGAAAAACACAAAAATTCTCTTCTTTTCTTCCTCTTGGCCGTGGCTTTCCACCCCCACATTAACACCTTTCTTTCAATTTTTACTACTCCAAATTACCTCTAGTTCATCCTCATTCAAACCCCTTCTTGTGTGTTTAAGAGCTTGGAGCATAACCCACTTGGAAGAACACACTAAACCACACCCAAAATCCAAGATTTTGTCTTCCCTAGCCTTGAGCTAGTTGTAAGTCTTGCATTGTTTTATTAATTTAAATATCTTGTTTTGTGCTATGATGCAAGTTGTACAATATGGGTAATAAAAATGAGTTTTAAATAAGTAATGGGTTTTTATTAAAAATGAAGATGAGAGAATAATAATATGATGAAATCTTAGTTATTTTTAATAAAAGTAGTATTTTGATGAAAGTGTAATAATAAGAACATGTTTGGATGATTGAAGATGAGAAAAGCAATATTTTGAAAAGTGACTTGAATATGATGAAAAGTGGTTTTAATCATCTTAGGATGATATAATAAAGTCATAAAAATAATAAAATGGATTAGAAAGCCATAGGTGGAAAAATTAGTTCTTCAAAGTCCACTCACTTAGATGAGTGAAAGTTTGATGTTTTGAATAAAAATATGAAATAAACATGTTAGTGATATCTAGAATGGATTAAAGGAGCATTAGAAGTAAAAAGAGGTAAAAACAATTAATCATGGTGAAAAGGATTCTTCAAAGTCCACTAAAGTGGAAGAAAAATAATAACCATGAAAGATTTAGGGAAAAATGCTACAAGTGCAAATTAAAGGATTAATATGACAACCTTGGAAACCAATGGACTAAAATAAATATTTTAGAAAGTTATTGGACCAAAAACACAATGATGGAAATATTGGTGTCAAAAAGTGTAAGTAATGATTTACAAGGTTGAGTTGGTAAATAATAATAGCCTACTTGGGCATTTTAAGTAAAAGGTATATTTTTATAAAATGGACGTTTTATAAAAATAAGTAGAGTAACGCGAGTATTTTATAAAGTAAGATTTTATAAAATAAATACTTGGAAAGACTTGTACAAAAATAAGGTACTTTTATATAAATGGGAATATAAAAGTATCGGAAACGTTTTTGGTAACAAGTTGGACGAGTTGGGCTAAAACGTACATAATATATTTTTCCGAGAAAATAAACGTTCGGAATCGGAAGTTGGAACAATACTTCCATGAGAACGCACAACGGAAATAAATATGAAAAACGCTAACGAACTTAGTTACACAAACCAACGTAAACGGACTTTTTACGTCAAGATAAAAATATACATATATATTCTACGGAAATAAAATATATATAACAAGGGTGAAACGTGCGCAACACTTTCCTAAGTGTAGTAACAATATTCGTGGGAAAGGAGAAACATAACGTAACAAATTAAAAACGCTAAACGACACATGGACTTAACAAGTAGTATCCACGCGATGATATATGTACATGTACTCGTTTCCGACGGAATTCTAGTACATCTATTTAAATGGGAAAATAGATGTGCGAGAAGGAAAACCGAGACGAGTAGATGAGATATATCTACGAACGCGTGAATACCGACAAGATTCTAGTACATTTATTTAAATGGGAAAATAAATGTACGGTGTGGTAAGTCTAGTCGGGCGTTAAGATTATGTTACCAAACGACAAAGACTTAGCATATTTATTTAAATGGGAAAATAAATGTGTGGCAAAGTAAGTCGGGTCGGTTAATAAGAAAACACTTTGTATTGAGCGAAAAGATCCTAAGTATAATTATTTGAATGGGAAAATAATTATACGTTGGGTGGAGTCGTGTCAAGTATAATGTTGTACAAGTCATAAAGAATAATTATAAGAATAATATATGACTTGTAAGGAAGGGGTAATCCATCGCCATTGAACCTAGGATACGAAACTATTAAACGGGAATTGGGATAAAGACGTGGTCGGGAAGTTGGGTGTACAACTTGCCAAGGCACATACACCATAGGTGTAAGTGACTTATACGCCTAGAACCTTTGTAGGTACGGGATCACAAACTTTACTATTTTCTTTGAGCCGAGCACAGTTACAGGTGAGTCTCACGGCCCCATTTCTAAACTATTTAACGTTTTTACGGGGGAAAGATATGTTGGGATTGTATGACGGGTTGGATACTTGAGTAAAGATCGCCACTCGGGGTTGAGACCTCCCCACTATAATCATTTATTCAGGAATGAGAAACCAAAGGGATATCTGGATAGTACTATTGGTGCCTGACAAGGCCCACCCCTAATCGATAGCGTCGATTATGCATCGGCGTATGCCTGGGGTGCACTTATTCTGAAATAAAGTCGTAGGAATACCGAGTAACGACTTTGGGCGGGGGCATTATTAATTGTCTTGGTTTGGTTATAGGCTCAAGTAAATTGTAGGACTTTGCAACTCCTATGAATGTCATAACAAGGATATTCCCACTTTATAAAGACTTATTAAATTAAAACCTGTGAACTCACCAATATTTATATATTGACGATTTTCAAACATATCTTTCAGGTAATTGATTGATGGAAGTTAGCATGGTGAGCAGGGTCGGGGACATCTCCAAGTTGGGCGTTGGGAATGTCGTAACGGGGTCATATCTCTTTATTCCATGGACTTAGGGATAAAGGGAGAAGCCTCTTTATCATTTTCGAAAACAATTTATGATTATGTATGAATAATTTGACATGATTATTAGCATTGAATAAATGCCCGTTTTCTAATTAATATTGTGCTTTGCATTAATCTTGGCTTAATACTTTTGAACCGTCGCGCCACGTGTTTCCGCCTTAGACGTGGTGTGACAGAAAGTGGTATCAGAGCCAAGGTTATAGCGAATTAGCATTTTTAAAAATCTAAACTATAACCGGATATGGTTCAAAATCTTTTAAAGTAAATGCGAAACGCAATAAAATAAATTTTTCCAACGACCATTTGGGTATATGGAGATTCCGACCAAGCTAGCCATGGTAAGTATACGTATTATTTTTGTTAGAAGGTTAGGAAGAGTACCTTAGATATGTGCCTTAACTACCTAACGAATAATACTTAAATATTAGTACGGTTCTTTTGCCAGGATGTCGAACGCAGGGAGCGTAGCACCGAGCTACGACAGTAGCCTCCAGATCATCCCAGCACCACCAGCGGAGCCGATCGAGGTGGTGATACTCGATCCCGAGGATGATGAGATGGACGTTGATGTCGCCATGGAGGGCGCCGACGGAGATAGCTCCGACGAGACGGACCCGAGCGAGGACCCAGCGTGGGCCCCCGCTGGAGACGACATGGCCGCCGTGGCCGACCTACCGATGGCCGAGGCCGACTTGCCTCTAGTGCCATTCCAGGCAGCACCACTGCCAGCACTACCTATCCGCGCCGTCAGGGACTTCCCTGTAGGTTGCGCAGGTCCTTCGAGACCTATCCCTACACAGTCGGAGACTGTCGAGTCTCCATACGATCGACGCGCACCCGTCGATCGTGAGCCTTTACCCACCCCACCTATCCCCGTTCCCTCCGGCATGAGGCTTGTTCCTGTCTGCCGGGGACACAACGGGTGGATCTCCGATGACTCTGACGATGAGTCAACTGCGTCAGTGGAGCACATTGCTGTGCCTATCCCACCAGCAGGCCAGGAGGAGCACGTTGCTCCGATGATAGGGCATGCTACCGATACCCCAGCCACTTTACCTGCCATGCCCGAGCCCATACCACAGGATGGGCCAGCTTCTACTGGGCACATCCTCGAGGGCAGCTCAGCCCGCAGTTCTGAGTTGCACCGAGCAGGACTGGCAGCTCATGCCACTGCTAGCCCTCCTACCCCTACCACTGTGATGTCTACTCTAGAGTGGGTCGCTGTCACCCAGCCACTCATGGTCCCACTCGCCGAGCTCATAGTCCCCACACCCTTATCCATGACACTACCCATCACCACTTTTCCCACATTACCACCCCTACCCGAGATGCTCCCTACCCCACCACCTGCACCATTCACCATGGATGCAGGAGCCCCATTTGTGACACCCCCATTTGCACCGTATACTCTAGGTGCGGGAGACCCATACCAGGTACCACCCTACTGCTTCACTGGATTACCGGGCTTTGCCCCACCCTTCACGCCACTACCCATACCCGATATCGTCGGCCCGTCTCAGCCGACATACACTGACATCCCCGGGCCGTCGCAGCCCCACGGGATGGCCCCACTGTTAGGACCCGCATGGTCCACGGTGATCTCACTGGAGAGAGATTTCCAGACCCTCACCGACACGGTGCAGCGCACCGTGAGTCAGATGGAGCAGCAGGCCCAGCTCATGTGGGCCAGGATCATTGATGCCAGGGATGCACTGGCACATTATGCTGAGGAGCTGCTGAGCATGGATGCTCATTGTGGCCTTACGGGCGACGCACACTTTGCGCATCGCCAATTCTTGTACGATCGCATTATGGCGATCAGTATGACCATCAGCATGTGCGCACCTCAGTACCAGTACCAGCACCCGCCGCCGCCACCACCACAGTAGCACTGCATCAGGGACGCTTGGGAGATCATTCACGGACATAGTAGTAGTAGTACGATAGCACAGCATGGGTTATAGCACCCATCTGCATTTTTTGCCTAGCCGAGCGGGATTGTGCCGGCATATGACATTATATTTCTAGTGTATTTCAAAGAGCAATGTAAGAGGAAGGTATCCTCGGTTTTTGTTATTATGAACAAATCATTGTACTTGGTATTGAAATTAATGAAAGTTTTGTTATGGTAAAATATGTGTTGTGATTATCTACGATTATTATTACTTATTCTGTTTATGTTGTGATTGCGTGTTGTTATTATGGTGATTATTGTGTTCATATGTTGTGTGGTTGTTTATACTATATATGTGATGATATTGTATGAATGATTGTTGGAAATTAACCTTTGATATTGGTTATTGAAGAAACATGGCACCAGCCACAAGAAGCAACAGTGGGAATGAAAGACTACCCACGACACCTGAAGAGCTTGAAACCCTAGTTTCGGGACGTATCGCTCAGGCTCTCGCAGAACACAATGCCACGCGCACCGAAAGGTCGCGAGACCGAACCGGGAGCGACAGACGCGAAACCTCCCCTACTGGTAAGAAGACGTCGGGTATATGCGACAGGAGTCTTCGTGAAACTCCTACCTTATATTTAACATTGCCTTATTATTGCAGAAACGGCCTCACGAGAACGTGGCTGCACGTTTAAAGCTTTCCTGGACTGCAAACCACTGAATTTCAGTGGCACTGAAGGTTCTGTCGGACTAGTCAAGTGGTTCGAGAAGACCGAAGCTGTGATCCGTATTAGCAGCTGTACCCCACGACAGGCTGTCATGTATGCCACCAACCTGTTTCTGGACCAAGTTCTGACCTGGTGGAACAACCAAGTGCAGACACTGGGAGATGATGCTGCTTACTCCTTATCATGGTTGGAGTTGAAAGAACTAATGATCGCTGAGTACTGTCCGGCAAGTGAAGTGCAGAAGCTAGAGACTGAGTTCTGGAACCTCACCATGGTTGGACCGGACGTAGCTGGATACACGTCCAGATTCCATGACCTCTCCCGGTTAGTGCCTCGCCTGGTCACCCCGGAAAGCAAAAAGGTGGAAAGATACCTCTTCGGACTGGCGCCACAGATACGCGGCATGGTCACTGCTTCCAAGCCTACAACCATGCGCGAAGCTATCGACCTCGCTTTGAGCCTCACTGAAGACGCCATCCGAATGGGCACTCTAATCCGGAAAGTGTCAGGGTTGAAACTTACTGAGTCCAGCAGTGTTGAGGGTAAGAATCTGGGTACAAGTTCAGCCGTTGGGTCAAGTGAACAGGGAAATAGGCCAAGGTTTGGGAAGCGTAAGCGCGATGAAAGGAAAAAGGATGGATCATCAGGTTCAGGAAAGAAAGGAAAAGGGTATGTAGCCACTGGACGTGGAAATAATGGGAAGCAAGGTTATCAAGGCAAGAACGAAGTAATCTGCGGTAAGTGCCGTCGTTCGGGGCACAAGACTGAAGACTGCAGATCAGGAGCGCCGAAGAACAGTGGAGCGAGGCCCTGTTTCTCATGTGGATCGCTCGATCATTGGAAGAGGGACTGCCCCAAACTTAACAACCAAGCCCGTGGGCGAGCGTTCGTGATTGGTGCCGGTGACGCACGACAAGACCCTAATGTGGTCACTGGTACGTTCCCTCTAAATGGTCATTATGCTTCAGTATTGTTTGATACTGGCGCTGATTTTAGCTTCGTATCTGTCGAATTTAAAAGATTACTTGGTTTAAAGACTAGTAAGCTAGACACACCATATTCCATTGAACTAGCTAACGGTAAGACTATAGAAACTCGAGAAGTAGCGAAGGATTGTAAGTTGGATCTCTGTGGTCATGAGTTTGACATTGAGCTATTGCCAGTCGTACTGGGTAGCTTTGACATAGTCGTTGGCATGGATTGGCTATCCGCACACCACGCCATCGTCGTGTGCAATGACAAAGTAATTCAAGTTCCCCTCGCGAGCGGTGAAACCCTATCGATCCAAGGGGAAAGGCGTGGAACGCCATTGAGAATTATTACCAGCATGAAAGCCAGGAAGTGCCTAAGGAAAGGTCTCGTCGCATTCTTGGCGCATGTGGTAGACAAGAAGGCCGACGAGCGAAAGCTAGAAGACATTCCGATAGCCAGAGACTTTCCAGATGTGTTCCCAGAAGATTTGCCGGGATTGCCACCACCCCGACAAGTCGAGTTTCGTATCGACCTTGTTCCAGGAGCAGCACCTGTAGCACGATCGCCATATCGCCTAGCTCCTTCTGAGATGCAGGAATTGTCTGAACAACTGCAAGAGTTGTTGGACAAAGGTTTCATAAGACCAAGCTTCTCACCTTGGGGAGCTCCCGTCTTATTCGTGAAGAAGAAGGATGGCACTTTTCGAATGTGCATTGACTATCGGGAACTGAACAAGTTAACCATTAAGAATCGCTATCCTCTTCCCAGGATCGACGATTTGTTTGATCAACTTCAAGGATCCAGTTTCTACTCCAAGATCGACCTAAGGTCCGGCTATCATCAGTTACGTATTCAAGAAGAAGACGTGCCAAAAACAGCATTCAGGACTCGTTATGGACACTATGAGTTTCTGGTTATGCCTTTCGGTTTAACTAACGCACCAGCTGTTTTCATGGACTTGATGAACCGAGTGTGCAAACCATACTTGGACAAATTTGTTATTGTCTTCATTGATGACATCTTGATCTACTCACGCACGAAGGAGGAACACGAGGAACATCTCCGATTAATCCTCGAGGTACTTCGCAAAGAGAAGCTCTATGCTAAGTTTTCAAAATGTGATTTTTGGATTCGAGAGGTTCACTTTTTAGGCCACGTAGTGAATGAAAGGGGTATACATGTCGATCCCGCCAAGATCGAAGCAATCAAGAATTGGGACGCCCCTAGAACGCCTACTGAAGTACGACAATTTCTTGGCCTTGCGGGTTACTACAGAAGGTTCATCGAGAACTTTTCTAAAATAGCACAGTCCTTAACCATGCTAACCCAAAAGGATAAGAAGTTTGAATGGACGGAAAAGCAGGAAGCAGCGTTTCAGTTGCTGAAGGATAAGTTATGTGGTGCACCAATACTATCACTCCCCGATGGTACGGAAGACTTCGTAGTTTACTGTGACGCCTCTCATCAGGGATTGGGTTGTGTATTGATGCAGCGAGAGAAGGTCATAGCCTATGCTTCGAGACAACTAAAGCTTCACGAGAAGAATTACACCACACATGATCTGGAACTAGGAGCCGTGGTATTCGCACTCAAGATATGGAGACACTATCTGTACGGAACCAAGTGTACGATCTTCACTGATCATAAAAGCTTGCAGCACATCTTTGACCAGAAGGAATTGAACATGCGACAACGGCGATGGGTCGAATTATTGAACGATTACGATTGTGAGATAAAGTACCATCCCGGGAAGGCAAACGTCGTAGCCGATGCCTTGAGTCGCAAGGAACGGGTTAAGCCACTGCGTGTCCGAGCTTTGGGTCTAACCATCCACACGAACCTGACTGACCGGATTCGTGAAGCTCAAACTAACGCTCTTAAACCCGAGAATGTCAAAGGAGAAAGATTGCGGAAGATGGTTGAGTCACTGGAGTCAAAAGCGGATCAAGCTCTGTATTTCATGAACAGAATTTGGGTACCAGTATACGGTGGATTGCGTGAACTGGTATTGGCCGAAGCCCACAGTTCGCGATATTCAGTTCACCCGGGAGCAGACAAGATGTTCCATGATCTAAAGGAATTCTACTGGTGGCCAAATTTCAAGAGAGATATAGCGGCATATGTTGCGCGATGTTTGACTTGCGCGAAGGTCAAGGCCGAGCATCAGAGACCATCCGGATTGCTCCAGCAACCGGAAATACCGGAATGGAAATGGGAAAGGATCACTATGGATTTCATTACCAAGTTGCCCAGGACAACAAGCGGCCATGACATGATCTGGGTAATCGTTGATCGATTGACAAAATCTGCACACTTCCTCCCCATTCGCGAAACGGATAAGTTGGAGAAACTAACCCGTTTGTATATTAAGGAAGTTGTGTCAAAACACGGTGTACCTATTTCTATCATCTCCGATCGAGATAGTCGTTTCACCTCAAGATTTTGGGAAAGTTTGAATGAAGCCCTCGGTACACGCCTTGACATGAGTACCGCATATCATCCACAAACCGATGGTCAGAGTGAACGAACCATCCAGACCCTGGAGGATATGCTACGGGCATGCGCAATCGATTTCAGCGGAAATTGGGATACTCACTTGCCACTGGTAGAGTTTTCGTATAACAACAGCTACCACACGAGCATTCAAGCTGCACCCTTTGAAGCTCTATATGGACGCAAGTGCAGATCGCCTCTATGTTGGGCCGAAGTTGGCGAAAAGCAACTTACCGGACCCGAAATCGTTCAAGAAACGACGGATAAGGTCTTTCTGATTAGAGAACGTCTCAAAGCGGCACGTGACCGACAGAAAAGCTACGCAGACATGAGGAGGAAGCCTTTGGAATTCCAAGTCGGAGACAGGGTCCTACTAAAGGTGTCACCTTGGAAAGGTGTCGCGCGTTTCGGGAAGCGCGGAAAACTAAACCCACGATATGTTGGACCATTTGAAATCCTGTCCAGAGTAGGCCCCGTAGCATACAAGCTCAAGTTACCACAAGAACTTAACGGTGTACACGACACGTTCCACGTGTCGAACTTGAAAAAGTGCTTATCCGACGAAACCCTCATCATCCCCGCAGACGAAATCCACATTGACGACAAGTTACACTTCGTCGAAGAGCCAATCGAAGTAACCGATTGGAAGGTCCAAAAGCTAAGACGCAGTAAGATCAGGCTGGTCAAAGTGCGTTGGAATGCCAAGCGTGGACCAGAGTTCACGTGGGAAAGGCTGGACCAGATGAAGCAAAAGTATCCCGCCCTATTTAAGAAGACCCCTATACCGGAGAGCTCAAAGTGAATTCCGGGACGGAATTCTCTTAACGGGGGGAGAATGTAACAACCGGCAAAATTAAGGTAATTCCGTACTAATTAATTAAACGCGATTAACGTAATTAACCGTAATTATGTGCTGAATATTTAATTGAGGCCTTAGAAAGATAGGAATTCCCAAATAATGCATAGGAATGCATGAGTTTAATAGCAAAGCATGATAGGATCGTGCGCAGACAAAACTATCCGGTATGGACACTGGCGATTACCCGGTAAAACTGAAATAAGCGAAACGAACACCGGACACCCGGAATATAAAATAAATAATATTTTCACAAAATATTATGAGTTTTGGAAACCCAAAGCCATACGTAAAAGCTTAATGCACAAATCTTTCGGTAACGAATAAAGTGCGCGTACCGCACCCGATACGCGCGTAACACGTAAATTCACCCGACAAAAACCGAAATAAATTATCAGTAATTTAACTGGACATAATTTTATGAATATTAACGGTGTTTTAATATCGAGGGAAAACGCGACGAAAATTCGAGAAATACCCGGGCGGTACCCGAAAGGAACTAACTTAACAAGTAATGGGGTATTATTTAGCAAAGTGGACCCCACCTAGACACCCCTTGGGGCCGGCCATGGCCCACCCAAGTGGGAGATTACTTGTGTTATCTAAATAAATCATTTGAAATAATATTAATCATGAGCTTGCATGTAATAAGATTGGACAAGGGAATTAACCCAATCATTTCTCCTCCCTCTCTCAAAAAAATCGGCCCATACACCCTCTTAATATCCTTATAAGATTTTCATAATCTAACAAATCCTTCCATAATCTCACTAAGATACTCACCCAATCCTTGCAAGATATTGGTAATCTTTGGAAGATTGAGTAAGATAGCATAAATACACTTGATGAACACTTGAAGAAAAACACAAAAATTCTCTTCTTTTCTTCCTCTTGGCCGTGGCTTTCCACCCCCACATTAACACCTTTCTTTCAATTTTTACTACTCCAAATTACCTCTAGTTCATCCTCATTCAAACCCCTTCTTGTGTGTTTAAGAGCTTGGAGCATAACCCACTTGGAAGAACACACTAAACCACACCCAAAATCCAAGATTTTGTCTTCCCTAGCCTTGAGCTAGTTGTAAGTCTTGCATTGTTTTATTAATTTAAATATCTTGTTTTGTGCTATGATGCAAGTTGTACAATATGGGTAATAAAAATGAGTTTTAAATAAGTAATGGGTTTTTATTAAAAATGAAGATGAGAGAATAATAATATGATGAAATCTTAGTTATTTTTAATAAAAGTAGTATTTTGATGAAAGTGTAATAATAAGAACATGTTTGGATGATTGAAGATGAGAAAAGCAATATTTTGAAAAGTGACTTGAATATGATGAAAAGTGGTTTTAATCATCTTAGGATGATATAATAAAGTCATAAAAATAATAAAATGGATTAGAAAGCCATAGGTGGAAAAATTAGTTCTTCAAAGTCCACTCACTTAGATGAGTGAAAGTTTGATGTTTTGAATAAAAATATGAAATAAACATGTTAGTGATATCTAGAATGGATTAAAGGAGCATTAGAAGTAAAAAGAGGTAAAAACAATTAATCATGGTGAAAAGGATTCTTCAAAGTCCACTAAAGTGGAAGAAAAATAATAACCATGAAAGATTTAGGGAAAAATGCTACAAGTGCAAATTAAAGGATTAATATGACAACCTTGGAAACCAATGGACTAAAATAAATATTTTAGAAAGTTATTGGACCAAAAACACAATGATGGAAATATTGGTGTCAAAAAGTGTAAGTAATGATTTACAAGGTTGAGTTGGTAAATAATAATAGCCTACTTGGGCATTTTAAGTAAAAGGTATATTTTTATAAAATGGACGTTTTATAAAAATAAGTAGAGTAACGCGAGTATTTTATAAAGTAAGATTTTATAAAATAAATACTTGGAAAGACTTGTACAAAAATAAGGTACTTTTATATAAATGGGAATATAAAAGTATCGGAAACGTTTTTGGTAACAAGTTGGACGAGTTGGGCTAAAACGTACATAATATATTTTTCCGAGAAAATAAACGTTCGGAATCGGAAGTTGGAACAATACTTCCATGAGAACGCACAACGGAAATAAATATGAAAAACGCTAACGAACTTAGTTACACAAACCAACGTAAACGGACTTTTTACGTCAAGATAAAAATATACATATATATTCTACGGAAATAAAATATATATAACAAGGGTGAAACGTGCGCAACACTTTCCTAAGTGTAGTAACAATATTCGTGGGAAAGGAGAAACATAACGTAACAAATTAAAAACGCTAAACGACACATGGACTTAACAAGTAGTATCCACGCGATGATATATGTACATGTACTCGTTTCCGACGGAATTCTAGTACATCTATTTAAATGGGAAAATAGATGTGCGAGAAGGAAAACCGAGACGAGTAGATGAGATATATCTACGAACGCGTGAATACCGACAAGATTCTAGTACATTTATTTAAATGGGAAAATAAATGTACGGTGTGGTAAGTCTAGTCGGGCGTTAAGATTATGTTACCAAACGACAAAGACTTAGCATATTTATTTAAATGGGAAAATAAATGTGTGGCAAAGTAAGTCGGGTCGGTTAATAAGAAAACACTTTGTATTGAGCGAAAAGATCCTAAGTATAATTATTTGAATGGGAAAATAATTATACGTTGGGTGGAGTCGTGTCAAGTATAATGTTGTACAAGTCATAAAGAATAATTATAAGAATAATATATGACTTGTAAGGAAGGGGTAATCCATCGCCATTGAACCTAGGATACGAAACTATTAAACGGGAATTGGGATAAAGACGTGGTCGGGAAGTTGGGTGTACAACTTGCCAAGGCACATACACCATAGGTGTAAGTGACTTATACGCCTAGAACCTTTGTAGGTACGGGATCACAAACTTTACTATTTTCTTTGAGCCGAGCACAGTTACAGGTGAGTCTCACGGCCCCATTTCTAAACTATTTAACGTTTTTACGGGGGAAAGATATGTTGGGATTGTATGACGGGTTGGATACTTGAGTAAAGATCGCCACTCGGGGTTGAGACCTCCCCACTATAATCATTTATTCAGGAATGAGAAACCAAAGGGATATCTGGATAGTACTATTGGTGCCTGACAAGGCCCACCCCTAATCGATAGCGTCGATTATGCATCGGCGTATGCCTGGGGTGCACTTATTCTGAAATAAAGTCGTAGGAATACCGAGTAACGACTTTGGGCGGGGGCATTATTAATTGTCTTGGTTTGGTTATAGGCTCAAGTAAATTGTAGGACTTTGCAACTCCTATGAATGTCATAACAAGGATATTCCCACTTTATAAAGACTTATTAAATTAAAACCTGTGAACTCACCAATATTTATATATTGACGATTTTCAAACATATCTTTCAGGTAATTGATTGATGGAAGTTAGCATGGTGAGCAGGGTCGGGGACATCTCCAAGTTGGGCGTTGGGAATGTCGTAACGGGGTCATATCTCTTTATTCCATGGACTTAGGGATAAAGGGAGAAGCCTCTTTATCATTTTCGAAAACAATTTATGATTATGTATGAATAATTTGACATGATTATTAGCATTGAATAAATGCCCGTTTTCTAATTAATATTGTGCTTTGCATTAATCTTGGCTTAATACTTTTGAACCGTCGCGCCACGTGTTTCCGCCTTAGACGTGGTGTGACAGAAAGTGGTATCAGAGCCAAGGTTATAGCGAATTAGCATTTTTAAAAATCTAAACTATAACCGGATATGGTTCAAAATCTTTTAAAGTAAATGCGAAACGCAATAAAATAAATTTTTCCAACGACCATTTGGGTATATGGAGATTCCGACCAAGCTAGCCATGGTAAGTATACGTATTATTTTTGTTAGAAGGTTAGGAAGAGTACCTTAGATATGTGCCTTAACTACCTAACGAATAATACTTAAATATTAGTACGGTTCTTTTGCCAGGATGTCGAACGCAGGGAGCGTAGCACCGAGCTACGACAGTAGCCTCCAGATCATCCCAGCACCACCAGCGGAGCCGATCGAGGTGGTGATACTCGATCCCGAGGATGATGAGATGGACGTTGATGTCGCCATGGAGGGCGCCGACGGAGATAGCTCCGACGAGACGGACCCGAGCGAGGACCCAGCGTGGGCCCCCGCTGGAGACGACATGGCCGCCGTGGCCGACCTACCGATGGCCGAGGCCGACTTGCCTCTAGTGCCATTCCAGGCAGCACCACTGCCAGCACTACCTATCCGCGCCGTCAGGGACTTCCCTGTAGGTTGCGCAGGTCCTTCGAGACCTATCCCTACACAGTCGGAGACTGTCGAGTCTCCATACGATCGACGCGCACCCGTCGATCGTGAGCCTTTACCCACCCCACCTATCCCCGTTCCCTCCGGCATGAGGCTTGTTCCTGTCTGCCGGGGACACAACGGGTGGATCTCCGATGACTTTGACGATGAGTCAACTGCGTCAGTGGAGCACATTGCTGTGCCTATCCCACCAGCAGGCCAGGAGGAGCACGTTGCTCCGATGATAGGGCATGCTACCGATACCCCAGCCACTTTACCTGCCATGCCCGAGCCCATACCACAGGATGGGCCAGCTTCTACTGGGCACATCCTCGAGGGCAGCTCAGCCCGCAGTTCTGAGTTGCACCGAGCAGGACTGGCAGCTCATGCCACTGCTAGCCCTCCTACCCCTACCACTGTGATGTCTACTCTAGAGTGGGTCGCTGTCACCCAGCCACTCATGGTCCCACTCGCCGAGCTCATAGTCCCCACACCCTTATCCATGACACTACCCATCACCACTTTTCCCACATTACCACCCCTACCCGAGATGCTCCCTACCCCACCACCTGCACCATTCACCATGGATGCAGGAGCCCCATTTGTGACACCCCCATTTGCACCGTATACTCTAGGTGCGGGAGACCCATACCAGGTACCACCCTACTGCTTCACTGGATTACCGGGCTTTGCCCCACCCTTCACGCCACTACCCATACCCGATATCGTCGGCCCGTCTCAGCCGACATACACTGACATCCCCGGGCCGTCGCAGCCCCACGGGATGGCCCCACTGTTAGGACCCGCATGGTCCACGGTGATCTCACTGGAGAGAGATTTCCAGACCCTCACCGACACGGTGCAGCGCACCGTGAGTCAGATGGAGCAGCAGGCCCAGCTCATGTGGGCCAGGATCATTGATGCCAGGGATGCACTGGCACATTATGCTGAGGAGCTGCTGAGCATGGATGCTCATTGTGGCCTTACGGGCGACGCACACTTTGCGCATCGCCAATTCTTGTACGATCGCATTATGGCGATCAGTATGACCATCAGCATGTGCGCACCTCAGTACCAGTACCAGCACCCGCCGCCGCCACCACCACAGTAGCACTGCATCAGGGACGCTTGGGAGATCATTCACGGACATAGTAGTAGTAGTACGATAGCACAGCATGGGTTATAGCACCCATCTGCATTTTTTGCCTAGCCGAGCGGGATTGTGCCGGCATATGACATTATATTTCTAGTGTATTTCAAAGAGCAATGTAAGAGGAAGGTATCCTCGGTTTTTGTTATTATGAACAAATCATTGTACTTGGTATTGAAATTAATGAAAGTTTTGTTATGGTAAAATATGTGTTGTGATTATCTACGATTATTATTACTTATTCTGTTTATGTTGTGATTGCGTGTTGTTATTATGGTGATTATTGTGTTCATATGTTGTGTGGTTGTTTATACTATATATGTGATGATATTGTATGAATGATTGTTGGAAATTAACCTTTGATATTGGTTATTGAAGAAACATGGCACCAGCCACAAGAAGCAACAGTGGGAATGAAAGACTACCCACGACACCTGAAGAGCTTGAAACCCTAGTTTCGGGACGTATCGCTCAGGCTCTCGCAGAACACAATGCCACGCGCACCGAAAGGTCGCGAGACCGAACCGGGAGCGACAGACGCGAAACCTCCCCTACTGGTAAGAAGACGTCGGGTATATGCGACAGGAGTCTTCGTGAAACTCCTACCTTATATTTAACATTGCCTTATTATTGCAGAAACGGCCTCACGAGAACGTGGCTGCACGTTTAAAGCTTTCCTGGACTGCAAACCACTGAATTTCAGTGGCACTGAAGGTTCTGTCGGACTAGTCAAGTGGTTCGAGAAGACCGAAGCTGTGATCCGTATTAGCAGCTGTACCCCACGACAGGCTGTCATGTATGCCACCAACCTGTTTCTGGACCAAGTTCTGACCTGGTGGAACAACCAAGTGCAGACACTGGGAGATGATGCTGCTTACTCCTTATCATGGTTGGAGTTGAAAGAACTAATGATCGCTGAGTACTGTCCGGCAAGTGAAGTGCAGAAGCTAGAGACTGAGTTCTGGAACCTCACCATGGTTGGACCGGACGTAGCTGGATACACGTCCAGATTCCATGACCTCTCCCGGTTAGTGCCTCGCCTGGTCACCCCGGAAAGCAAAAAGGTGGAAAGATACCTCTTCGGACTGGCGCCACAGATACGCGGCATGGTCACTGCTTCCAAGCCTACAACCATGCGCGAAGCTATCGACCTCGCTTTGAGCCTCACTGAAGACGCCATCCGAATGGGCACTCTAATCCGGAAAGTGTCAGGGTTGAAACTTACTGAGTCCAGCAGTGTTGAGGGTAAGAATCTGGGTACAAGTTCAGCCGTTGGGTCAAGTGAACAGGGAAATAGGCCAAGGTTTGGGAAGCGTAAGCGCGATGAAAGGAAAAAGGATGGATCATCAGGTTCAGGAAAGAAAGGAAAAGGGTATGTAGCCACTGGACGTGGAAATAATGGGAAGCAAGGTTATCAAGGCAAGAACGAAGTAATCTGCGGTAAGTGCCGTCGTTCGGGGCACAAGACTGAAGACTGCAGATCAGGAGCGCCGAAGAACAGTGGAGCGAGGCCCTGTTTCTCATGTGGATCGCTCGATCATTGGAAGAGGGACTGCCCCAAACTTAACAACCAAGCCCGTGGGCGAGCGTTCGTGATTGGTGCCGGTGACGCACGACAAGACCCTAATGTGGTCACTGGTACGTTCCCTCTAAATGGTCATTATGCTTCAGTATTGTTTGATACTGGCGCTGATTTTAGCTTCGTATCTGTCGAATTTAAAAGATTACTTGGTTTAAAGACTAGTAAGCTAGACACACCATATTCCATTGAACTAGCTAACGGTAAGACTATAGAAACTCGAGAAGTAGCGAAGGATTGTAAGTTGGATCTCTGTGGTCATGAGTTTGACATTGAGCTATTGCCAGTCGTACTGGGTAGCTTTGACATAGTCGTTGGCATGGATTGGCTATCCGCACACCGCGCCATCGTCGTGTGCAATGACAAAGTAATTCAAGTTCCCCTCGCGAGCGGTGAAACCCTATCGATCCAAGGGGAAAGGCGTGGAACGCCATTGAGAATTATTACCAGCATGAAAGCCAGGAAGTGCCTAAGGAAAGGTCTCGTCGCATTCTTGGCGCATGTGGTAGACAAGAAGGCCGACGAGCGAAAGCTAGAAGACATTCCGATAGCCAGAGACTTTCCAGATGTGTTCCCAGAAGATTTGCCGGGATTGCCACCACCCCGACAAGTCGAGTTTCGTATCGACCTTGTTCCAGGAGCAGCACCTGTAGCACGATCGCCATATCGCCTAGCTCCTTCTGAGATGCAGGAATTGTCTGAACAACTGCAAGAGTTGTTGGACAAAGGTTTCATAAGACCAAGCTTCTCACCTTGGGGAGCTCCCGTCTTATTCGTGAAGAAGAAGGATGGCACTTTTCGAATGTGCATTGACTATCGGGAACTGAACAAGTTAACCATTAAGAATCGCTATCCTCTTCCCAGGATCGACGATTTGTTTGATCAACTTCAAGGATCCAGTTTCTACTCCAAGATCGACCTAAGGTCCGGCTATCATCAGTTACGTATTCAAGAAGAAGACGTGCCAAAAACAGCATTCAGGACTCGTTATGGACACTATGAGTTTCTGGTTATGCCTTTCGGTTTAACTAACGCACCAGCTGTTTTCATGGACTTGATGAACCGAGTGTGCAAACCATACTTGGACAAATTTGTTATTGTCTTCATTGATGACATCTTGATCTACTCACGCACGAAGGAGGAACACGAGGAACATCTCCGATTAATCCTCGAGGTACTTCGCAAAGAGAAGCTCTATGCTAAGTTTTCAAAATGTGATTTTTGGATTCGAGAGGTTCACTTTTTAGGCCACGTAGTGAATGAAAGGGGTATACATGTCGATCCCGCCAAGATCGAAGCAATCAAGAATTGGGACGCCCCTAGAACGCCTACTGAAGTACGACAATTTCTTGGCCTTGCGGGTTACTACAGAAGGTTCATCGAGAACTTTTCTAAAATAGCACAGTCCTTAACCATGCTAACCCAAAAGGATAAGAAGTTTGAATGGACGGAAAAGCAGGAAGCAGCGTTTCAGTTGCTGAAGGATAAGTTATGTGGTGCACCAATACTATCACTCCCCGATGGTACGGAAGACTTCGTAGTTTACTGTGACGCCTCTCATCAGGGATTGGGTTGTGTATTGATGCAGCGAGAGAAGGTCATAGCCTATGCTTCGAGACAACTAAAGCTTCACGAGAAGAATTACACCACACATGATCTGGAACTAGGAGCCGTGGTATTCGCACTCAAGATATGGAGACACTATCTGTACGGAACCAAGTGTACGATCTTCACTGATCATAAAAGCTTGCAGCACATCTTTGACCAGAAGGAATTGAACATGCGACAACGGCGATGGGTCGAATTATTGAACGATTACGATTGTGAGATAAAGTACCATCCCGGGAAGGCAAACGTCGTAGCCGATGCCTTGAGTCGCAAGGAACGGGTTAAGCCACTGCGTGTCCGAGCTTTGGGTCTAACCATCCACACGAACCTGACTGACCGGATTCGTGAAGCTCAAACTAACGCTCTTAAACCCGAGAATGTCAAAGGAGAAAGATTGCGGAAGATGGTTGAGTCACTGGAGTCAAAAGCGGATCAAGCTCTGTATTTCATGAACAGAATTTGGGTACCAGTATACGGTGGATTGCGTGAACTGGTATTGGCCGAAGCCCACAGTTCGCGATATTCAGTTCACCCGGGAGCAGACAAGATGTTCCATGATCTAAAGGAATTCTACTGGTGGCCAAATTTCAAGAGAGATATAGCGGCATATGTTGCGCGATGTTTGACTTGCGCGAAGGTCAAGGCCGAGCATCAGAGACCATCCGGATTGCTCCAGCAACCGGAAATACCGGAATGGAAATGGGAAAGGATCACTATGGATTTCATTACCAAGTTGCCCAGGACAACAAGCGGCCATGACATGATCTGGGTAATCGTTGATCGATTGACAAAATCTGCACACTTCCTCCCCATTCGCGAAACGGATAAGTTGGAGAAACTAACCCGTTTGTATATTAAGGAAGTTGTGTCAAAACACGGTGTACCTATTTCTATCATCTCCGATCGAGATAGTCGTTTCACCTCAAGATTTTGGGAAAGTTTGAATGAAGCCCTCGGTACACGCCTTGACATGAGTACCGCATATCATCCACAAACCGATGGTCAGAGTGAACGAACCATCCAGACCCTGGAGGATATGCTACGGGCATGCGCAATCGATTTCAGCGGAAATTGGGATACTCACTTGCCACTGGTAGAGTTTTCGTATAACAACAGCTACCACACGAGCATTCAAGCTGCACCCTTTGAAGCTCTATATGGACGCAAGTGCAGATCGCCTCTATGTTGGGCCGAAGTTGGCGAAAAGCAACTTACCGGACCCGAAATCGTTCAAGAAACGACGGATAAGGTCTTTCTGATTAGAGAACGTCTCAAAGCGGCACGTGACCGACAGAAAAGCTACGCAGACATGAGGAGGAAGCCTTTGGAATTCCAAGTCGGAGACAGGGTCCTACTAAAGGTGTCACCTTGGAAAGGTGTCGCGCGTTTCGGGAAGCGCGGAAAACTAAACCCACGATATGTTGGACCATTTGAAATCCTGTCCAGAGTAGGCCCCGTAGCATACAAGCTCAAGTTACCACAAGAACTTAACGGTGTACACGACACGTTCCACGTGTCGAACTTGAAAAAGTGCTTATCCGACGAAACCCTCATCATCCCCGCAGACGAAATCCACATTGACGACAAGTTACACTTCGTCGAAGAGCCAATCGAAGTAACCGATTGGAAGGTCCAAAAGCTAAGACGCAGTAAGATCAGGCTGGTCAAAGTGCGTTGGAATGCCAAGCGTGGACCAGAGTTCACGTGGGAAAGGCTGGACCAGATGAAGCAAAAGTATCCCGCCCTATTTAAGAAGACCCCTATACCGGAGAGCTCAAAGTGAATTCCGGGACGGAATTCTCTTAACGGGGGGAGAATGTAACAACCGGCAAAATTAAGGTAATTCCGTACTAATTAATTAAACGCGATTAACGTAATTAACCGTAATTATGTGCTGAATATTTAATTGAGGCCTTAGAAATATAGGAATTCCCAAATAATGCATAGGAATGCATGAGTTTAATAGCAAAGCATGATAGGATCGTGCGCAGACAAAACTATCCGGTATGGACACTGGCGATTACCCGGTAAAACTGAAATAAGCGAAACGAACACCGGACACCCGGAATATAAAATAAATAATATTTTCACAAAATATTATGAGTTTTGGAAACCCAAAGCCATACGTAAAAGCTTAATGCACAAATCTTTCGGTAACGAATAAAGTGCGCGTACCGCACCCGATACGCGCGTAACACGTAAATTCACCCGACAAAAACCGAAATAAATTATCAGTAATTTAACTGGACATAATTTTATGAATATTAACGGTGTTTTAATATCGAGGGAAAACGCGACGAAAATTCGAGAAATACCCGGGCGGTACCCGAAAGGAACTAACTTAACAAGTAATGGGGTATTATTTAGCAAAGTGGACCCCACCTAGACACCCCTTGGGGCCGGCCATGGCCCACCCAAGTGGGAGATTACTTGTGTTATCTAAATAAATCATTTGAAATAATATTAATCATGAGCTTGCATGTAATAAGATTGGACAAGGGAATTAACCCAATCATTTCTCCTCCCTCTCTCAAAAAAATCGGCCCATACACCCTCTTAATATCCTTATAAGATTTTCATAATCTAACAAATCCTTCCATAATCTCACTAAGATACTCACCCAATCCTTGCAAGATATTGGTAATCTTTGGAAGATTGAGTAAGATAGCATAAATACACTTGATGAACACTTGAAGAAAAACACAAAAATTCTCTTCTTTTCTTCCTCTTGGCCGTGGCTTTCCACCCCCACATTAACACCTTTCTTTCAATTTTTACTACTCCAAATTACCTCTAGTTCATCCTCATTCAAACCCCTTCTTGTGTGTTTAAGAGCTTGGAGCATAACCCACTTGGAAGAACACACTAAACCACACCCAAAATCCAAGATTTTGTCTTCCCTAGCCTTGAGCTAGTTGTAAGTCTTGCATTGTTTTATTAATTTAAATATCTTGTTTTGTGCTATGATGCAAGTTGTACAATATGGGTAATAAAAATGAGTTTTAAATAAGTAATGGGTTTTTATTAAAAATGAAGATGAGAGAATAATAATATGATGAAATCTTAGTTATTTTTAATAAAAGTAGTATTTTGATGAAAGTGTAATAATAAGAACATGTTTGGATGATTGAAGATGAGAAAAGCAATATTTTGAAAAGTGACTTGAATATGATGAAAAGTGGTTTTAATCATCTTAGGATGATATAATAAAGTCATAAAAATAATAAAATGGATTAGAAAGCCATAGGTGGAAAAATTAGTTCTTCAAAGTCCACTCACTTAGATGAGTGAAAGTTTGATGTTTTGAATAAAAATATGAAATAAACATGTTAGTGATATCTAGAATGGATTAAAGGAGCATTAGAAGTAAAAAGAGGTAAAAACAATTAATCATGGTGAAAAGGATTCTTCAAAGTCCACTAAAGTGGAAGAAAAATAATAACCATGAAAGATTTAGGGAAAAATGCTACAAGTGCAAATTAAAGGATTAATATGACAACCTTGGAAACCAATGGACTAAAATAAATATTTTAGAAAGTTATTGGACCAAAAACACAATGATGGAAATATTGGTGTCAAAAAGTGTAAGTAATGATTTACAAGGTTGAGTTGGTAAATAATAATAGCCTACTTGGGCATTTTAAGTAAAAGGTATATTTTTATAAAATGGACGTTTTATAAAAATAAGTAGAGTAACGCGAGTATTTTATAAAGTAAGATTTTATAAAATAAATACTTGGAAAGACTTGTACAAAAATAAGGTACTTTTATATAAATGGGAATATAAAAGTATCGGAAACGTTTTTGGTAACAAGTTGGACGAGTTGGGCTAAAACGTACATAATATATTTTTCCGAGAAAATAAACGTTCGGAATCGGAAGTTGGAACAATACTTCCATGAGAACGCACAACGGAAATAAATATGAAAAACGCTAACGAACTTAGTTACACAAACCAACGTAAACGGACTTTTTACGTCAAGATAAAAATATACATATATATTCTACGGAAATAAAATATATATAACAAGGGTGAAACGTGCGCAACACTTTCCTAAGTGTAGTAACAATATTCGTGGGAAAGGAGAAACATAACGTAACAAATTAAAAACGCTAAACGACACATGGACTTAACAAGTAGTATCCACGCGATGATATATGTACATGTACTCGTTTCCGACGGAATTCTAGTACATCTATTTAAATGGGAAAATAGATGTGCGAGAAGGAAAACCAAGACGAGTAGATGAGATATATCTACGAACGCGTGAATACCGACAAGATTCTAGTACATTTATTTAAATGGGAAAATAAATGTACGGTGTGGTAAGTCTAGTCGGGCGTTAAGATTATGTTACCAAACGACAAAGACTTAGCATATTTATTTAAATGGGAAAATAAATGTGTGGCAAAGTAAGTCGGGTCGGTTAATAAGAAAACACTTTGTATTGAGCGAAAAGATCCTAAGTATAATTATTTGAATGGGAAAATAATTATACGTTGGGTGGAGTCGTGTCAAGTATAATGTTGTACAAGTCATAAAGAATAATTATAAGAATAATATATGACTTGTAAGGAAGGGGTAATCCATCGCCATTGAACCTAGGATACGAAACTATTAAACGGGAATTGGGATAAAGACGTGGTCGGGAAGTTGGGTGTACAACTTGCCAAGGCACATACACCATAGGTGTAAGTGACTTATACGCCTAGAACCTTTGTAGGTACGGGATCACAAACTTTACTATTTTCTTTGAGCCGAGCACAGTTACAGGTGAGTCTCACGGCCCCATTTCTAAACTATTTAACGTTTTTACGGGGGAAAGATATGTTGGGATTGTATGACGGGTTGGATACTTGAGTAAAGATCGCCACTCGGGGTTGAGACCTCCCCACTATAATCATTTATTCAGGAATGAGAAACCAAAGGGATATCTGGATAGTACTATTGGTGCCTGACAAGGCCCACCCCTAATCGATAGCGTCGATTATGCATCGGCGTATGCCTGGGGTGCACTTATTCTGAAATAAAGTCGTAGGAATACCGAGAAACGACTTTGGGCGGGGGCATTATTAATTGTCTTGGTTTGGTTATAGGCTCAAGTAAATTGTAGGACTTTGCAACTCCTATGAATGTCATAACAAGGATATTCCCACTTTATAAAGACTTATTAAATTAAAACCTGTGAACTCACCAATATTTATATATTGACGATTTTCAAACATATCTTTCAGGTAATTGATTGATGGAAGTTAGCATGGTGAGCAGGGTCGGGGACATCTCCAAGTTGGGCGTTGGGAATGTCGTAACGGGGTCATATCTCTTTATTCCATGGACTTAGGGATAAAGGGAGAAGCCTCTTTATCATTTTCGAATACAATTTATGATTATGTATGAATAATTTGACATGATTATTAGCATTGAATAAATGCCCGTTTTCTAATTAATATTGTGCTTTGCATTAATCTTGGCTTAATACTTTTGAACCGTCGCGCCACGTGTTTCCGCCTTAGACGTGGTGTGACAGGGGGGTCCTACAATCTGGCAAGCATGGAAGGCAAAAAACTCCCCCGTCACTGGAACGGCAAGAACCTCAAAAGGTTCTTTATTTAAGTTGTAAGGAAATGTTGTTCTCTTTCAAACAATGTAATGTTAATGTATCGAATGAATGAAAGGATCACTTGATCCTCTTTTGGAAACTTTGTCTTTCTATCCTACGTTCAGGTTGAGAACCTTGCAAGAAACTCCATGGTAGGGACCATGTAAGGGGATGAGCTCCCAGGCCATTTCGCTCAATAGGTTCGAAGGATAAACGGACCTATATAAGGGGTGAGTTCCTAAATCAATCCTACTCCATGAGATAAACAAAAAACACTTTTATAGATCTCATAGACAGGCTTGAACAACCTACACCAACCGTTCCTTAAGTTTAGAAAACAAACTTACGAAAACATATTAAAGCACTTATGAAAGTGTATATAGGATAGGTGGTGATATGTTTGCCTAGACTACCTTAAGGAAGAATGACTGCAGCATTCAACCTTTGAAGGTGCTACCGGATAAACATTCCCAAACAATAACAAAGACAAACACACATAAGAAAGGCAAACAAACAAAAGATGAACAACCATACATACCTAACAACAGCCTTAAGGGCTTAATATTTCAAGGCTTCTAGCAAGCCAAATAGAAGATCATTGTTCAAAGGGCAACATAAAGCCCACAACCACAAGAAAACCCCTAAGGGTCCCCACAAAAGATAAAGTGTTTAGAACACAACCACAAAGTTAATAGTTTACAACCCAGGTGCTAAGAAAGCTACGAATAGGGAAGTCTTAAGCATCGTTGCCAGATCCAGAAGGCTTGGAGGCTTCGTCCTCATTTGCAGCCTTCACCACCCGTGCCTTCTTTGATTTTTTCCCTTTCGTCGGTAGCTTCTCCACACGACCACCAGCTTCAGAAGCTTCAACACTAGTATCTTTAGAAGGCGCTTCACCAGCATCCAAAGTTTCATCGCTATCACCAGAATGAGTCCTTTTCCTTGACACAGACTGAAGCACCTTAGCAGAGACCGCTTCATTCAAACTAGCAGGCTTCAGCTCTTTCAACTCCTTCAAAGGTTTCCCATAGAGGGAGGACACTTGGGAAACGTAAGGATAAGTTGAATGTTCCATCTTGAGCACTGTCTCTTTAAACACATCCAAGGAATCAGGATGGTAAAAAGGAGACTCTTCCAAGACTTGACCAGACTCATGAGCCTTGAACCCTGCAACGAAACCAGCATGCTTACCATGGATCAAAAGCTTGGTGTATACCTCGCCAAGAGCAGAGTTGAATTCGGCAGAGTGAAGAAGATATGTAACAACTTGCTGAAAGCCTTCTTCTATCAGCCACTTGTTATCATCCAGGGCAGCAGCAAGGGAACCTTCCAACCCTTTCTTCTCATTTTCAAACGCTTTCTTCTCTGCTTCCAAAGATAACCGATCCGCTTCAACCTGAAGTCTAGCAGCCTCATGCTTGGCAGTTTCAGCCTCATGCCCTTTCTTCAACTCATCAATCAAAGCAATCATAGTAACCTCCTTCTGAGCATACTCTTTGGCATCCTTCTTCAGGGCTGCAATAGATTGCTTCATCTCCCTCTTCTTTTTAGCAAACTCACTATATTCACCCATCTTCTTCCTAAACCTGCTAATCCCCTCCAGTAACATAGCAGCCAAATTACAAGTACCAACCATCATTTTCGTCAAAAGGGCATCATCATCCAACCCCCCCAAACAAGCCTTGGCACCAGGGGTAGCAAAATGTGCCAATACCTCCTCACGAACAGCTGAAGACTTAAAACTGTCACTGGGTTTCACATTCCAACCCGGGACATACAACCCTTCCTCATCAAAGCTTGTTGAGCCCTCATTACCCTTCACCATGGTAACCTTAGCCTTGTTACCCTTGCCCTTCTCCCCAATCACATCAGCAACAGTGTCATCCACGGTCTGATCTTTCTCCTCATCTACCTCTTCAATGTCATCACTAACGGTCAATGCTTCAGATGCATCAGCAGGCTTAGCAGCCTTCAGCAAACGCCTGCTAGACCTCCTAGTTGAAGCCTTTGACGAACTGGCCTTAGTAAAACCTTTGACATTAGGGACAACAACATAGTTAGTCCCATCATACCTTCCCTTCTCATATTTTGTCAAGGCATCCTCACCCTCTGCTGCTTCAGCATCTTTGAAAACAACCCTTGAAGCATCATCTTGCTTAATGAAGTCAAGAGCCGACATAACTGCAATAAAAGAAAAACAGAACATCTAAGCAAGGAAGACAAAAAGGAAGTAATCAACAAAAAGCAAAAGGCTCATACCCCGATCACCCTTCATCACTACAGGATCTCTACCCGGTTTGTCCCAACAGGTGCTAATACCACACAACACTAAGAAAGGCTCACCAAATGGACGAAGCCTTGAAGGACATACTCTAAGAGCTGTTAAAAAGCTATGATCTAACTCAGATTCTGAAGGCTCCCCTTCATTAAGAATGGCATCAGGATGTCTCCACACAGGTTTATAAGGAAAAATAGAGTCAGAAACCCAAAAGAACCTAGTTTTCCATTGACCGACGGTTGTGACATGGGAAGAAAGCAAGTTAGTTTCTACTGACGATCCCTCAAAGGTGAACCAGTCACCATTTTTAGCAAGACGAAAGAATCGCCTGAACATTAATAGAGTAGGATCATACCCTAACGCTCTACACAGGCATTCAAAATGCATAACACGGACAACGCCATGAGGATGAATCTGACCAAGAGAAACCCTATAATACTCAAGGACGTTCAATAAAAACATGGAGAATGGATAACGAAGGTTTGAGAACTCAAAATGCCGACAATACAAAGCAACAGACCCAGACGGACAGTCAGATACAGCAAGTTTCTTACCCGGAGCAACGGGATTAAACGATAAATCTATGCCCCATTCATCACAAAACGCCTCCACCTCCTTTTGAGAAAGGGAGGAAACAGTGATGGCCATGTCCTTTTTAGCGCCCATAGTGCTTCAAAGGATGATCGGAAAACAAAAATAAAAGGAGAAAACGAACCTGCTTTGATCGGAGAAATGAAACCCTAAATCAGATGGAGAGGAAATATTGAAGAAAGAAAGAGTAAAGTAAAAAGAAGTAAATTCAAAGGGTTTAAAAAAGAAAAAACAAACGGTTATTTAATTAAAAAAAACGCAATTATGACATGCAGTAAAAAAGACAGCTGTGCGACTGTCACATGTCACATCAGCAGTCTAATCACAATTAAAACTGCAAAGTAATAACCGCCCAAAACACAGCAAAGCATTGAACCCTTCAAGCAAAAGCAAGACTAAGCAAACAGTCAGAATCTTTCAAGCTACGCCACCAAACCTCCTGACTTGGGGGGCTGATGACGTGGGTAGTCCAAAGCAAAAATAATAAACAATATACAGAACTATGCTGGGTTGAAAGCTTCAACAGTTCAAAAGGCAGGAGTATCCTAAGTCAAAAAGATGACTTGTCCCATCACCTTTTCATCGTGCAACACAACCAGCTGCTGATGGAGTAACAACACTGAACAGACCGCAGGTCAATAGCCATCGCCGGCTATTAGTGGATTATCCTTTTGTTGCAACAAGGTCCAAGATAATATGCTTTCCTCTAATAGAGAGTCCATCCCTCTATAAATCAGACTTGTCCTCACAAGATCTGATCAGACCATCTCACATCACTCTCACTCTAAACTTCTTATTCCTTTGGTCCTCACACGTGGAGAGAATATTTCTCTTCACTTGGATCTTGAGGATAGCCTTTTTCTAGTTTCGAGTACATCTCAAACCAGAAGTTAAAAGCATTAGCAACATTAAAAAATTATCTTGAACCTCCTTCTACGTTTGCAACGTAGAAGGACACCACGACCTGCGTTAGGCAGATCGGAACCCTTAAACCCCTAAACCCTTCCTGTGACTCAGAACCAACGTTAGGCAGTTATTTGTTGTAGCAACATGAAGCATGTTTGATGTTGATTTCGAGTCATTTTGATACATAAAATTTCGAAAATCAGTTGATATTCAAACCTACAATGTGTTAGTTGCCCTTACAGCCAGTGGCGAAGCTTGAGAAATTGTTTCGGGGTGTCGGAAATCACCAATCTGACATGACCTATTTTTTTTGGTTTACTATAGCTATATTTCGGATTATATATTCGGGTCGAGTCAAACATTAAATACAATAATATCAAAGTTCTAAGTATCGTTTAACAAAAAATTGAACAAAGACACTAAAACATTAGAAATGAGACAAAGCGTGGGTACATGCATGAAGTCATAATTATTTTCAAACCTAATTGTTAAACAACATGATAACTTGACACAAAAGATTGAATAATAATAAAAGAAAACCACCGCCAATTATCCAAAGCAGAACGTCAACACTTATGAAAGTATGAAAAATGAAATTAGTTTTGTACCTGGATGGAATGATCAATGATGGCTTGATTCTTTTTTTTTTTTTTTTTTTTTGAATGAAGACAAATATGGTTGAAACTTGAAAATGAAAGTATAAACTCATAGTGTAACACCCCGACCGATGGCGTAATCATCGAGGTGTCACGTAGTGATGATTGTTCAATAGCTCATGGTAACTAAAGTGTAAATATTGATATATTGAATAATAATTTATTACATTGAAATGAAATACCAAGATACATTGATTCTAAAGTGTCAAGTCTAATTGAAATACAATGAAGACAAGCCTAAATATAATTCCAAATGCTTAAAAGAAACGTCTCAAAATAACCTAAAACATGTACAAAAAATTTTTGTCAACACATGTAATGTATTGGTGAGCATACCCTATTTGAATACATATAATAGAAAACGAGTTCCACAATTTATGTGCTATGATTTATGCATTATGTAAAAGGGTCAAAACCAACCCTAAGACAACGTAGAATATAGAATAAGACAAAACCTTTTGAAAACATGCTTGAGTATATGAATCACATAACAATGACCAAAGACTTAACTCGTCCACAAAAGTCATAAGGGGTATATACCATAGTACTATTCATTGAAATGTCAGGCCACAACGGTTAATGATTTTGACAAGTGTTCATACAATTCACTAAAGCATCTCATGAAGCACATTGCGTTATAAAAGAATATACATAAGTTTAATGATAATGGTACATGAGTCACCCCAAAAGAGTAAAACAGTAAAAAGGGGTTAGATATACTCACATTCGACAATTAGTAACTTGACTAAGTGAGCGAGCGTAAGCGAGCAAATCCAAAAGTTCAACCTAAAGTTTAAAGTGTTCACAGAATAAGTATTTAAACTTAAAAGTGTCTAGGGTTTCTATTCTCTGGCACTTAGGATGTTAGGTCTATATTTAGGATTTTAAGTTTATCGAACATGGTGAAAATTATGAATTTTTACTATCATGTGTTATAAAATAAAATAATATAAGCTTGGATTTTTTTCTAACACATGCATTTTTCTAAGGTTAATAATATTAAGTTTAATTTAGAAAAATATTTGAAATAATATTTAAGAAATCTTTTATTATTTTTATATCAATAATAATTACACAAATTCATAAATAAACCAAATTCACTTTGAAAAATAAAAGTTTTTATGAAACATCAACCTACTGACTTAGAGTTTCCCAAAGTAATTTTTATAGAATTTTTGGGGTTAAAATAAATTTATTATAAATTTTATTTAATTAAAACTTATTAAAACAAATAAAAAAATATGATAACATATGAAAACATGTCAAAACTGTTTTGGAGAAACTTATTAAAACAAATAAAAAAATATTTAATTGATCTACAAATGAAAACTAAGAGTATTACAAAAAGGAATTGGAAAAACTTACAACGTAGCTAGTCCAATTAAGAAGAAAAGAAAACCGAATAATAGAATAATAAGCTTCCAAATTCGCCAATAATACGAGATAATGATAATAGATTTCTTCGCAGAGATGATAGACAAGAAGAGATGAATATTTGGTGGGGTTTAATCGAATCAAAACAACTAAATTATTGGTGAGCTTAAAAATGGGTTAAGAAACTAGTTTTTATATTAATTTTTGGCTTAATAATCATTAAACCAATCATAAATGCTACTAACGGTTGGAATTTGAAAGGTTCAACGTTTATCATAATTATAATGAGCTTAATTATGCATTAAAATCGAATTCGAAACAGGAACGACCATAATCAAGTCTAAGACTCGTAACAGCTGCAGAGGACGGCCCCACGGATCGCGGAAATTTTAATATCTCTGCCGCGGACCGCTGCGAGGTGTTTGACTAAAAAATTTGACCAGTTGTCGTCGCGTACCACGGAGAGATTTAATATTCCTCCGCGGTCCGCGACGACTTAAAATATTGATTTTTCTTATTTTTTTTTATCAAATTTAAGTTCCCGGACTCGATTTCTTCGGTTTCCAAGTCGTTTTAGGACCGTAACTTAAGATTTTTGAGTATTGGGGTCTGATGTTTGTAAAATACACGTGCCCGGGTGTAAATGTGAGTATAAAACGTGTATACGTATAATTATATTTGATCTTTTTAGACTACGAGGATTAAAATGAACATTTTAAAATAGTTGAGGGACCAATTGTGTTCATTTACAAAAGTGGAGGGTGCAGATTGTCACACATAAGTGGGTGATGACTGAGATTCAAAGACAGAGTAGTACAGAGAGGGTCGAGGGTTTTGGTTAAGAGTTCTATTGGGTTTAGGCTTTTAAGTGAGCTTTTAAATTGGGTTTTTCTAAAGAAAAAAATGGGCTAAATAAAACAATTGAGTTTTACCTCTTAAAATGAGCCCAAAAGAAAAAAAAAACAAAGAAAAACGATAAACTCGTTAAAATAACTGATATTTGGGAACCTTGTATCGTCCGATATATCGTTAGTTTTGGTTTATATAATATACCTATATTTTTTTTTTCAAAAAAAAAAAAAACGAGGTGTCGAAACCGTATATACATAAAAAAAATTCTATACGGATGCTATATAATCGGTACTTTTGAGTGGAAATTCGGGGGGGGGGGGGGACCGGCTGCCTCTCCCCTGCTTACAGCTCGATCAGGGTGTCTACGCGAAGAAGGTAAGATATCGCTTAATAGTGTTTGCTCGAATAGTTAGATTTCCTTCAACCCTTTTCAGAGGTCCTTCCCACGAAATAATGCCATGCAAAATGTGTAGGTTAGCAAAATGTGGTATGTGGAACAAAATGTTGTTCATCGAAATAGCCACTTTTCGCGTGAACTATGTGAAAAGTTAACCTAGCTATGTGCAATGTTTAATCGGATTGACTTAGTATTCAAGGTCATGATTTTGTAGAAAGTGAAGTGTAAAATCAATCGTGCAAGTAAGTTTTAGATGCCCACTTTATATAATTTTTAAGTTGATATGCATGCTTAAGAATTTGTTTTCATTAAAATGAATGTGAAATAATGACGTGAGTTATAAGAATTGATGACTACCTCTGTGGTCCAGAGATTGACTTAAGGGAGGAAGAGAAAGAATCTCCCTTCTCTTCCTTTCTCTTAAATTCCTTTCAAATTGGAAAGATTGAAAATCATCCCAAAAACTTCTATATTATCTCTCTCATTCCCTCCCTGTCTCTCCTACAGAAAACTCTGAAACACATTTTTTCCTCACTTCCTTCCCAATCCTTTCTCTTCCCCCTTAAAGGAAACTCTGGAACAGAGTGTAAGCGTTTGTGCCTACAAAGCTGTTAATGAGACGAATGGTAATGTTCAATGTTTGCAAGGAAGGGATGATTTTTAACGATGAATGGTTTTTCTCTTAAAATGTGAAGGGTGACGTTTTGAAACGAAATAGTAATGTAAGAAAAGTTTATGGGATTAACGAAAAGTTTAAAGGGTATTTGATTCTTTGGCAAATAGTCAAATACCCATTTGATATATATTTGCATGCAGTATATGTAGCAAGACATTAAACCCATTTGTAGACCTGAGTGGATGAACTTTGTCGTGTTAACATAACGAAAAAGTTTTCTGGTTAAGGTTTTATACTTTATAGTATCACAATGACAATGTTCCTCGGTTGGCTTATAGACAACGTGAGTTATAAGCTTTCAATAACACCACATGTTATTTTTTATTTATTTTTTTTAACAACAATCACTTTATATATATAAAGAGCTAGCATTGCAGCAACAATACAATTACCAAAAAAAAAAAAAAAAACCAAACAAAACCAAATGCAAATTGCTGTCATCAGTTTTCCCATGAAGCATTGGTGATCTTGGCCCTATTACGCACCCACAGGAACGTGTCTTCTTTTATCGTATCCATCGATTTCTTGGTGGGAATAAACTTGCCTTCATGTTATATATATATATATATATATTTTTGTCTCGGTGTCCAAGTTGGGGTTCATAGCTTTGCACGAAAGCGCATGTGCTCTTTTTGGCATGACCACATGAGTTAAGTGTGCTTCCTATTTTTTTTTGGCAATAATGAATTGGTTCTGGGTTAAAAAAAAAAATTGTTCTTGATGACTAGAAAATGCTTAGTTTTTCACTTTTGTTTTGTGAGTGAAACAAATGGGTTATGGGTTATGATGGGGGTGATGGGTTATGGGTTATGATGGGGGATTTCAACACGATGATGGGTGTGGAGGAAAGAAAAAAAATACAAAGTTTAATGCAGTTAGTGCAAGGGATTTTAATACATTTATAGAGGAATTTAGGATTAGAGAATACATTATGCGGGGGGAAATGGTTTACTTTTCTTGCTAGCAAAGGTGGGGAAAATAAGCTTAGTAAAATTGATAGAGTTTTGGTATGTTCAGTTTTTTCAATCAATGGTCTAGACTCTAGAGCTTTCCTGAGGGCGTTATCTTGGGAGTTATTGAATCATTCCCCTTTGGTTCTTACGACAAAAGACACCAATTTCAGGCCCAAATCGTTTCGTTCGTTTAACTCATGGTTAGATAAACAGGGGTGTACGAAGATGGTAAAAAAAATTCATTGTTAGCATGTAATTTATCGGGTCCTCCGGTTATGATTCTTCATAATAAATTTAAGTTACTTCGTTCGGAGTAGAAAAAATGGAAGACTGAGTTGGTTAAAAAGAAGGAGAGGAGGTAGAAAGCTTGAAGTTTGAACAAGAAAGGTTAGAAAAAATTATGGATAGAGTGTTCCATGAAGATGAATCTTGGGTTTGGTCGGAGTGTAGGAAGGGGATTAAAGAAATCGAACAACATAGAGTTAAAGATCTAAAACAAAAATTGATGGTGAAATGGGCGATGCATGAGGATGACGATACTTCTTTCTTCTATGGTGTTATTAATTGGAGAAAAGCAAAGAATGCTATCCCAGGTTTAATGGTAGGAGGGGAGTGGATCTCTAGACCAACTCAAGTTAAAAAGGAAGTTTTAAAACATTTTAGGAGTCACTTTAAAGAAGACTACATAGAGAGACCGATGCTTATTTGTGATGAGGTGATAGATATACTAATTGATAAACGAGAGGGGTAATTGTTACTTTCTCCAAAAAAAAAAAAAAAAAAGAGATAAAAGAAGCAGTTTTTGTTTGTGGTTTGGATAAAGCACCAGGTCTGGATGGGTTCAATTTCATGTTTGTCAATAAAATTTTGGATCATCTACTTGTGTCTTATGTAACTACGACGTGGAATCCGTGAATCATCTACTCACTACTTGTGTGGTAGCCATCAAGCTATGGGATCGTGTTGTTGCATGGTGCCAATTAGAGCCGCTGTTCGTATTTTAGGTTCTTGATATTCTTAAACTTCATGAAGGGGTGAGTGCCGATAAAATGGCAAAGACAATTGTAGATGGCATTATTACAGAGGCGTGTTGGTGTCTTTAGAAAGTGAGGAACAAAATGATATTTAAAGGAAAAAACACCAAGGCGTTAGAGATAGTGGAGAACATTAGGTTGCTGTTACAAGCATGGATCAAAACTCAAAGACTTGAAAGAAACATTATTAAACTTTAAAGAATAACTTCTGAAATCAACGATTACAAACAAAGAACCCAAAACTTACAATACAAAAAACTAAACAACTCTTATCAGGTAAACAACAACTCTCTTAACGATAACAAACAATAAGATCTACAATCAATACTACAGGTTGAAGGAACTTACAGATACAAGATGTATCTGCACAAGATTACCACTTCAAACCCTAATGACAGATCTAAGAGAAAACCCTAAGAGATGAAAAGTAAAAAACAAAAGAGATCGAAAACTGAAACAGGGACGAATCACCCAGCTATTTATAGCTGGGGATTTGTGTTTCTCCAATAAATCGAACGGTTATAATTGAGTTAATCCAACGACTAAGATGTGTTTGTGTTTCTTCTCGCGGATTGCCAACGTGGCAATGTTATCAGACCTAGGCTATTTATACCAAGCCCATCTACCAGGCCCTTCTCTTCTTTTGTTAACAACAATCTGCTGAGCCCACGAACATACAATCACAGCTACCAGCAGCCCACAAACTTAGCCCAGGAACTCTACAACCTTCAACTCTTAATTACTTGGCCCAATGTTAGAATCTCACCAAAACATGAAATAATAAAAAACCATGCATTAGAAATAATAACATGAATTATAAGTATAAAATTGAACTAAGAATATCACATAATTCCAACACCTCCCTCAATTTTATACTCCAAATGGGTCAAACAAACTTAAAGACTTACCAAGTTTTTCATGCATAATAGGAAACAAACCTTTTGGGAATACATCTGCCACTTGTTTTCAGCAGCAACCTTTTCAGGCTTTATGACCCCTTTAGAAATTTGATCCCTTAAGAAAAACAAATCTAATTCAAAATGTTTAGTTCTCTCATGAAATACAGGATTGACAGCAATAGCTAATGCAACATTGTTGTCACAATATAAATCAACAAGTAGATTAACAGGAACATTCAGTTCTTGTAACAAATTTTTCAACCACATTAATTCACATGTAGCAGTACACATGGACCTAAACTCAGCTTTTGTTGAGGACCTTGACATAGTGGTTTGTTTTTTTGCTTTTTCAGGACACTAAAGAGTTCCCCAAAAACACACAAAACCCTGTGATAGACTTTCTTGTTTCCAAGCACTTAGCCTAGTCTGAGTCTGAGTAAGCCAACAGCTTTAACTCAGAGGCTTTAGAAAACAAGATACCTTTCCCAGGTGACCCTTTTAAGTACCTTAAAAGCCTAATTGCAATTTTAAGATGACCCTTAGTTGGTCTATGCATGTATTGGCTTAAAAAGTGTACTGCATAAGCAATGTCTGGTCTAGTGTGTGCCAAATAGATTAATTTACCCACTAGCCTTTGATAACCAGTAATGTTAGACAAAACTGAACTATGTTGTGCACATAAATTTGTCAACACATGGTTAGATTCAATGGGTGTACTAACTGGTTTACAAGCAGTTAGACCATAATCAGCTAACAACTCTAAACAATACTTTCTTTGGGATAGATATTTTCCATCATTGGACTTAATTACTTCTATACCCAAAAAGTATTTTAATTCACCCAAGTCTTTTATCAAAAACTTTGATTTAAGATTTTCGTTTACCTTATTTATTTCATTAAGACTATTTCCAGTCACAACAATATCATCTACATATACAAGCAAATACATGATCACATAATTAGTTATTTTAAAAAAACAAAGAATAGTCACACTTGCTTTGACTAAAACTAAGATCACTCAACACATTTATAAGTTTTGCATTCCACTTACGAGGAGCTTGTTTTAATCCATATAAAGATTTCTTAAGTTTACACACCTTTTTTTTTTTTTCATTTTTATCAAAATATCCATCAGGTAAAGACATGTAAACTTCTTCATTCAACTCCCCATAAAAGAAAGCATTATTTACATCTAACTGGTACATATCCCAATTGTGTTGAACAGCTAGAGTTATGATGCATCTAACTGTGACAAGCTTAACCACAGGTGAAAAAGTATCTTCAAAGTCTATTCCTTGTTTCTGACTATATCCTTTAGCCACTAATCTGGCTTTAAACCTCTCAACCTCACCATTGGATTTATACTTGATCTTATATACCCATTTGCACCCTACAACACTTCTTCCTATAGGTAATTATACAAGATCCCAAGTATTATTCCTATAAAGAGCCTCAATTTCTTCATTCATGGTTGCAATCCAATTTGGATTCCCAACAGCTTCATTGAATGAAGTAGGTTCTTTATCTTTATTTAAAGAGGTTACAAAACATTTATTCTCAAAAGTAAGATTAGAATAGTTAACCACTCTATCTATTCCAAATTTTACTTTACCATCCAATACGTAATCTTTCAAACTTTGTGGCAAAATAGTACTTCTAGCAGACCTCCTAACATTGGACTGACTAACACCTTGATCACTCAGGTTTCCCTCAGAGCTGGTGATGAAATCTTGCCCAGATTTCACACCCCCAGCCCTGCCTGGAGTGTTGTCTGAAGGATTGCGCTGCTGACTCCCAACCTTGCCATCAGTCCCAGCAACGTTGTCTCCAGTCTGCTGGGACCAGTGTGTCTCTAAGTCATATTCATTTTTATCCCTTCTATCATCATTGGGACCTTGTGACTGATCTTGGTTGTCAAGTTCATACCAATCAAAAAAGTTTAAATTTGTTATTTCAGAAAGCATATTTTCATCAAAAGTTTTAAAAACAGATTCTTCTTTAAATGGAAAAATGTCTTCATAAAATTTCACATATCTAGAAAAATAAACATTTTTGCTTTCTAAACTAAACACCTTATAACCCTTTTTGTCAGTAGAATATCCTAAGAAAACACATTTTTCTGCTCTACTATTCAATTTATCACTTTCATTTAAAAAGGTAAAAAAAACATAAACAACCAAACAGTCTAAGATAATCTAAGAAGGGTTCAAAATTATATACTACCTCATATGGTGATTTTACTCCTAGTACTGAAGTAGGTGTCCTATTAATCAAATAACATGCAGTTAATACACAATCAGACCAAAACTTTACAGGAACACCACTTTGAAACATAAGAGCCCTAGCTACATTAAGTAGATGTCTATGTTTTCTTTCTGCTACTCCATTTTGTTGTGGAGTATAAGTGCAAGTTTTTTGATGAATGATATCCTTTTCTTTACATAAACATATTTAATTGTTGGTTTACAAACTCTGTTCCATTGTCAGTTCTTAATCATTTAACAACTTTACTAAACTGTGTTTCAACAATGTTTACAAAATCTTTTATGTTTTCAAATACTTCATGTTTAGTCTTCATCAAACAGACCCACACAGCTCTAAAAAAATCATCCACAATGGTCAAAAAAATCTAAAACCTTCTCTACTATTCACCCTATATGGTCCCCACACATCAATGTGAACAAGTTCACCAATACTAGATGTTTTATGATCACTTAAAGGAAATGGTTCCCTATGTTGTTTGGCCTTGTGACATATCTCACAAGGCAAATCCTCATTTATGTCCCCTAGACTTAGTCTATTTTTGTACATTTTAATTGCTTGGTTAGATGGATGTCCTAACCTAGCATACCATAATTCAGTTTTGACAATACTACTAAAACACACCTTGTTACTCATAAATGTGTTTCCACAGTAGTATAGTCCATCAATTTGATTACTAGTCACCAGGACTTTCCTCATGATTGAGTCCTGAATATAACAATTATGTTCATCAAACCCAATGTAAAGTTTATTATCCTTAGCTATTTTATGGGCAGAAATCAGATTCACATTGTATTTAGGAACAACAAAAACATCCTTTAGAATAACATTACTAGCTAATTGTTTATTCCCTATTTTGGTTACAAGAGCATCAGTTCCATTTGGGTGTTTCACCCTAATGTTTAAATCTGACACATCAATACAGTCTGTTAGATCTGTATCATCCTTAACCATATGTTGGTTTGCCCCCGAATCTGTTATCAAACCGATAAAACCTTTACCACTATGTTTTTCAGCAAAACAATATACAGGTTTGCAAAACACATTAGCACATAAGGATTTAAACAAACTACCTGAAACACTGCTGCTTTGATGACACTCTACTGGTTTTTCATTGATCAGACTTAACAATTTATTTACCTGCTCACTAGTCAAAGTATTAATCACCTCAGAACTATCAAACACACTCAGATTTGCATTTGCCTTCTTGGTTTGTCCATTCCTATGATTTCATAACACTTATCTACAGTATGACCAATTTTGTTACAGTGTGAGCATTTAAGATTCTGATTTGATACTTTATTAGTTTTCTTAAAATCAGGAGGTTGACTTGTTTTGGATAGCAAGGCCAAAGATTGACTTCTCTTTGAAGCACCACTAGCATTACTATGAGATTTTTTCCTAGAAATGACAGAGAATGCTTCTTTAACAGAAGGCAATGTGTCCTTGATCAACAAGTTTGTCCTCACACTTTGATAGACACTGTCTAATCCCATTGAAAATTGCATCAGTTTTATCATGCTATTGAAATCATTAAAAACTTTTGCAGCATTACATGAACAAGAAGGCAACTGGAAAATCTGATCTAACTGTTTCCACATAATGTTCAATTTATGGTAATAGTCAGACACAGATAATCCATTTTGATTAAAACTATTTATCTTTTGATACAGATCAAAAACAATTGACCCATCTATTTTATCATATGTCTCTTTTAATTCAAACCAAACATCACAAGCCAGTTTAGAAAATACATGTCCCATATAAAGTTCTTCACTAATGGAATTTAGGATCCAGGTGAGAACAATTGAGTTACACTTGTCCCATTGCCTAGCTAGAACATCATCATTTTCAGACCTAACACATGAGTTGTCTATAAAACCCCACTTGTTTTTAACTTGCAATGCTAATTGCAAGGTGTTAGCCCAGACAGTGTAGTTTTCAGTCCCTTTTAGTTTAACAATTATAATATTCGGATTAGATGAATCACTATGGTGTAGATATAATGGGTCACTGGCATCAAGTTTACTGATGAGAGTAACCGGTGGATTAGGGTTTGGTCCACTAGTAGAACCAACAATTTGTTCTCCAGACATATTACCAGATAATCAATCAAAAACCAATCAATTAACCAATCAATAATGCACTTAAAGAACACACACAATCACCTAAGAGACGAAGCTGTGTTAGTGGCCAGATTCCTATTTCATCACTCAAGGGTGCCAGGACAAGCTGAACACAGGAGTCTCAACTAAACCCCTAATCACACACACAAATACCCTCAATCAAACAGTCAAACACAGCAACAATATCACAATACACAAAAGTATCAACAAAAAACAGACAGACAACCAAATAGTCGGCTTCAAATACCGGTCCCCCTAACCCGGTCAAACAGCCTCTAGACACAACATAAAACAATTAACAAGTAAGAGTGGAACAATCTCACCGAGAGTGGGGCCCAAGTTAGGGTTCTCCTTACTCACAGCCTGCACCTTCACTTAGGGTACAGAGCTATGAGGCAATTGAAGCTATTAATCCAAAACTCCAATCCACAGAAGCTCCTCGAACAGTAACCACGATCAATCACCAGATCTGACTATTCTTTTCCAAGAATAACAAGAATCCTTTCCAAATCAAGCCAAACCCTAATATGAAACAAGAACCCCAAAGATCACAGCGGAAGACTCAAAGACAGATCTATTGACTTCTTGATTAAAAAAACCTATCAGAGACTCTTTAACCTAGGGCTCTGATACCATGTTACAAACATGGATCAAAACTCAAAGACTTGAAAGAAAATTTATTAAACTTTAAAGAACAACTTCTGAAATCAACGATTACAAACAAAGAACCCAAAACTTACAATACAAAAAAACTAAACAACTCTTATCAGGTAAACAACAACTCTCTTAACAATAACAAACAATAAGATCTACAATCAATACTACAGGTTGAAGGAACTTACAGATACAAGATGTATCTGCACAAGATTACCACTTCAAACCCTAATGACAGATCTAAGAGAAAACCCTAAGAGATGAAAAGTAAAAAACAAAAGAGATCGAAAACTGAAACAGGGACGAATCACCCAGCTATTTATAGCTGGGGATTTGTGTTTCTCCAATAAATCGAACGACAATAATTGAGTTAATCCAACGACTAAGATGTGTTTGTGTTTCTTCTCGTGGATTGCCAACGTGGCAATGTTATCAGACCTGGGCTATTTATACCAAGCCCATCTACCAGGCCCATCTTTTCTTTTGTTGACAGCAATATGGTGAGCCCACGAACATACAATCACAGCTACCAGCAGCCCACGAACTTAGCCCACGAACTCTACAGCCTTCAACTCTTAATTACTTGGCCTAATGTTAGAATCTCACCAAAACATGAAATAATAAAAAACCATGCATTAGAAATAATAACATGAATTATAAGTATAAAATTGAACTAAGATTATCACATAATTCCAACAGTTGCCATCGTTTTATTGGTTAAAAATAGGTCTAGATTTAATAATCTAGTTTGGAGAGATTTGTTGTATATGATGTAATTGTTTTTGGTGGCCTTCAGTCCTCATCCCGAGGTTGTGTATGGTTTAAGGTTTTAGTTGACTGAATGTAAATGTTAAAAAAAAAAGTATTTTTTTTTAATAATGAAAGATATTAGTACGCTTAGTTTATATAGAGTTAGTTTGATACACTGATTTTTAGTGACAAAAACATATTGATTGTAATAGTTGTGTGTATGTATCAGAACTTTTTCATTGATACAACTTTAGTCGGGAATGTATAAAATAGGCAGATGTTAGCATTGATGATCACGTGTTGTGATATGCGAGTGTAGAAACTGGCGGATATGCTACCCCTTTTATGCATATCAGCAGTTGAATATAATGCGACATTGAAAGGTTAGTAATTTGGAAATCTAAAAGACACTTTTCATATGTTTTTTAACGGCCAACGAATCAATTTCCGAGCACTCTCGAGCACCCTTTTGGCGAATCAGGTACTCGAGAGTACCCGGGCCACCAATTGTCACAAATTCCCGGGAAAACCCGACCACTCACCCACCCAAAGACATGACAGTGAAATAATCGGTTAAACCGGTCGGGATCAGAACTCGAACCCAAGACACTTTTCATATACATTTAAGTCTTGTAAGCAAAGATAAACAAGGAAAAAAGGTCAAGATTTGTATAAGAAAATCATGAAACTAAAGAAGAAGAAAGATTTGGATAAGATTGTATAAAATCTTTTAAAATCAACATCAAATATGAATATTTTGGATTTACAACCACAAACATCAAGATAAATACAAGACCATTGGGATATCAAGATATCAAACATTTGACGTGTATATAAATTCAAAATATTCAGTAATAATAATAACTTGAAAGATAAACGTGACTATTTCTATGGCCATACAAGAAAATAACAATCACCCACTACTTGAGTAATAACTTAAAGAAAATTAACCCACTAGCTAGATCATGACTCACCCACTAAAAGAAATAACCTAGTGTGATGTGGATTGTACGGACGGTTCATGACATTGCTCCCCGCATAGAAGGTTCATTGTCGGCAATGAGAAAATTATAGATGAGGCATGTTGAAGTGCCATGCTAGACAGCGTCATGCCAGTTGGTTCTTGGCCTACGGACTAGTCTTAGCAAAGTGTCACGGTGAGCGCCGCTTGTTTCTTAAGTTTGCCATTTTGGGTGGTGCCCCATAGGTGTGGCAAACTAACCCAAATCCAATGGGCAAACTAGAAAACTGAAATATTCGAGACGAGTTATTGGACGTATGTTTAGGTATAGACTGAGCGTGAGGTTACTTTTAAAAAAGAGTAAAGTCCTATTTGAGTCCATGTGGTTTTACCATATTAACTACTTGAATCCAATTTCAAAACCTTTAACACTCTGAGTACCTAAGGTTTCTAGTTACACCTATTTGAGTCCAATTAGATAACTTTGGTTAAGTTTCTTTGTTAACTTTTGTGAAAAAGGACTAAAATGCCTCTCTTTATATAATTTTGTGTTATAATATATTATTAAATATTATATATATATATATATAAACATCCTATTTTATAATTATTAATATATGTATAAAAGTGTATATATATATATAGGGTAAGGTTACTGTAAGAAAATAGTTTTTTGTAGGAAGTGTAGGAAGTGTTTTGATCCATTGGATCTAGACATTGATGGTTGAGATTAAACCTATAAAAAATTTTAGATTCTAATTAATTCTTATAATTGATGGGGTTAAATTTGTCCATTAATTGTTTTAATTGAGGGCAAAATTGACATTCTATTATTTTAATTAAAGAAACTATTTAACATATCCTAAAATCATGCTTAACATGTTATCTTCCTTCTCTTTCTTTCTCAAATTTTCACAATTGAATTGAAACAAATCAAAAACAAAATAACAAAAGATTCTTAACCTTATTAATATAATTTTTTTAAAGAAGCAGGGTAGTTGTTGTGATGGATTAAAAAAAACAAAGCAGTATGTTGTTATAAAAACATTGTAACATGAGAAGTGTTTTATTGTAGCGTGAGAAGTGTTTTATAAATCATTGTTTGTGTTAAGGGTCAAACATCATACTGTAACATAAGGAGTGTTATCCTTATCCTTATTAATATAAATTTTTTTTTAAAGAAGCAGGGTAGTTGTTGTGGTGGATTAAAAAAACAAAACAGTGTGTTGTTATAAAAACATTGTAACATGAGAAGTGTTTTATTGTAGCGTGAGAAGTGTTTTATATATCATTGTTTGTGTTAAGGGTCAAATATCATACTGTAATATAAGGAGTGTTTTGTTTGTTATAACAGTGTAACATCAGAAGTGTTTTGTTGGCATTTGAACAGATTTATCATTCAGTTATATAAAACACTCATGTTGTTAAAAAATTGATATAAAACACTTCTCATGTTATAAAAACACTGTTTGTTATTTCTTTTATGTGATTGAGATCGTACGAATTGATATGATTGAAGATCCGAAAAAAAGTGATATGATAATCGTGGGTTTGTGGTATAATTGAGCAATTGATTTATAAATTAGTAGTATTCAGTTATTTTGGTGTAGTGATCTTTAAAATTAAGTTGGAATAACAAGATAATTGATTTGAATTGTGAATCAATTTTGCTAAATTAGTGGGATTTGGGAGATTTAAAAATGATAGAAAAGTCTTAAATGCCCTTAATCTCAATATTTGATCTAAGGGCCATAACTCTTTCCTACACTTCCTACACAAAACAATTTTCTTACCGGATCCTCTACCTATATATATATATACATATATCACACAAACCTGAAATATCTCTTTCTCTCTCCATTATCACCACTTCCACCTCCACCACTAACCACTAACCACTGCCACTGCACCACCACCTCTACCACCGCACCTCCCCACCACACCACCCCCACTGTAACACCATCACACATTCTTACCACCACACTGTATAACTCACTGCCCACTGCATCATTCCCATCGGACTCAACCACCAATAGATTTTCAGATCTATAGATCCTTCGTGTGAGAGAACATTGGTTCGGTTTGTCGATTTGAATCACAAAAGATGAGATGTCTTTTCCTAGCATCAAAGACCTGTAAGTCGCCATCTTGAGCAATTCCGGCAGTCACCATGACAACTGCCAAAACATTGATATTGGAAAAGATCACGATCAATTTCTTGTTTTAGTGGCGGCGATGATATAGAGTTTAGAGAGAGAGAGAGAGAGAGAGAGAGAGATGGAATAGGGAATTAACAGAGAAATGAACTTAAATTTTAACATGTTACCGTTGTGGGTCTAGAAAGGGAACTTATCTTCACAACTAGGGTGAACTTAATGTGGCCGGAACCCTTGCCGAAAAACTGGAAGAGAGAGGTTGGGGTGTTGCGTTGGGTCGATGGTTACTTGAGAGACGTATAGTAGAGATACCAGGTGGTGGTGCGGTGGCAGTGATTAGTGGTGGATGTGGTGGTGGAGAGAGATAGATATATATTTCAGGTCTGTGTGATATACGTATATCTATATACTTTTATACATATATTAATAATTATAAAATAGAATGTTTATATATATTTTTTTATTTAATCATATATTATTACACAAAAGTATATAAAAGGGCATTTTAGTCATTTTCACAAAAGTTAACAAAGAAACTTAACCAAAGTTATCCAATTGGACTCAAATAGGTGTAACTAGAAACCTCAGGTACTCAGAGGGTTAAAGGTTTTGAAATTGGATTCAAGTAGTTAAAATGATTAAACCACACGGATTCAAATAGGACTTTACTCTTTAAAAAAATTCATTGGGTATGAGATTGGGCATGAGTTTAATTTTGATTTTTTTCACGGGCATTTGTCAGGTATAGTATTAGGTGATATCCGACACGATTACTCGAAATATGCACAATCATTTTTCTATTTATTTTGTCCTTGGGAAATAGTATAATCTACTGAATCAATAACTTTATTTTTTATATTTCGTATTCGTTGGATTATAGCTTCGGAGATGGGGGTTTCACTTTATCTCTTGACATAGAGTAAGGTTTGCCTACATCTCAACCTCAGTATGGTTGTTGTTGCATTCATTGGATTACAATATTGTATGTAAGTTATAATTGTAACTATTTAGATCGAAAACGGTAATTTTTACCAAACAAACTGGTAAATACTCGATGGGTATTGAAGCTGGTATGAGACACTATTTTACAATATGGTATGTAACTAAGACTAAAAATACTTGCCCCCTTGGCATCCTAGGTGCCATGTTACCAATGAGCTCTGGTTGGTGTTTGGTAATGGTGCAGGGCCGTGTACACTTGCCACAATGGTTGCTTGTTGGTGCATACAGTTCATTTGATTGTGCGTGTTTTGGTGTTAATGTGGGTGTATGAGGTTTAGATGGTGGGGCTAGCTTTAGTGTTGGTGTAGAAGATTCATGTGATGATTCTAGGTTTGGCGATGGTGTTGGTCCAAGGTGTCATGCACCTTCTAGCAGAATTCAAAATTCGTCACAAGCATCCATAGATGAACCGACTCCACCACCATTTGATGAGTACTAAAATGGGACACAAACTACACGAGAAACTTGGAGAATTTGTTTAATTCATTCACATCATAAATTAAAACATAAAATAACTATTCTTATAGCCTTACTTTCAAAATAACTACCGACACACTGCTCAACTAACAACCCAAAAAAAGTAACCCCTGCTACATTTTGCCACTAACAAGAAAACAACAGACGCATTACATTAAATAAAGTGTTGTGATATATATTACATATACGGTACATAACAACATACTTGTAGTAACAAACATCACAATCACAATAAATAAAAGCACATTTACAATACAAAAGAATCAAGAACCGAAAATAATCTAATATCAAACCAACATTACCAAATTCAGCCTAAAAAGTAAACCCTTTTCCACTATGTGACACACTTAGCCATATTCCTTTCTATCTTTATATCAAGGAAAGTGATGGATAGGACTTGGGACTTAGAGGTTTCAGGTTTGATTTTTAATCACACTCAGGTTTTACTAATTTCTCACTGTTTAAGGCGGGTGGAAGATTAGGTTTTCCCCGGTTCGGAAACCACGTGCAAAATCTGGCTCCTAATGAGAGAAAGATTTGTAGAAAAAACTCCCGTTAGGAGTCGGACATAAAATGTTGTTTTCGTCATTCTAAAAAAATGAACATCAATCGATATTTCTTCTATACACATAATATTTTAAAGCAATTTGTGACACATGGCAATCCCTTACTCCACCATCAATTATCTCTCCTCCCACATTGTGCCACATGGCAATATGTGAGGATTTATAAAATTTTCATATTTTTTTAAATAAAAAATTGAATTAAAACTTAATTATGGTCAAAATGTCAATTACTGCCTTTCTTAATTCCTAATCTCTCAGGTCAAACAATATTCAAAACATCTATACATATATCTATCTATATACATATAATATTCTAAAGCAATTTATGACACATGGCAATCCCTCACTCCACCATCAATTATCTCTCCTCGCACATTGTGCCACATGGTAATATGTGAGGATTTATAAAATTTTCATATTTTTTTTAAATCAAAAATTGATTTAAAACTTAATTATGGTCAAAATGTCAATTAGTAGCTTTCCTAATTCCTAATCTCTTAAATCAAACAATATTCAAAACATCTATATCTATACATATTTATATTTATACATATAATATTCTAAAGTAATTTGTGACACATGGCAATCCCTCACTCCACCATCAATTATCTCTTCTACCACATTGTACCACATGGCAATATGTTAGGATTTATAAAATTTTCATATTTTTTTTAATCAAAAATTGAATTAAAACTTAATTATGGTCAAAATTTCAATTACTACTTGAAGGGATAGGGAGCCTAATCCAGAGGGAGGCGGCGTTCCTATCCCCATAAACCGGAATCCTGGCGCCATGTTACCTCCGCAGCGCTGGCGAGGCAGAAAGTAAGCCAGCGCGCAAGGTCACCAAATGATAAATAACACACAGCAGTTGATACGCGCTTGTACCCACGCGCGGAATCTTCCTTTACTACTTTCGGTTGAGGTACAGAAGATTCCAAAAGGAAGATTCAGCAAGGTTCCTGACAGAGTACGCGCAAATGGCAATATGACAAGTGGCAGAGCTGGTACAACCACTACTAACAGGAACAGCGACACGACTGTGCCCACGCTCCCACCATGCTGTCGTCAACAGTAACCAGCAGACATCCCCTACCACTGTCAGACGTCAAATCAGGTGGTAAAGTGTAACATCACAAAAATTTTATACATAAAAAGCCCTTTATTTTATACGTCTTATTACAAATGTGCCTAAAGCCTTTATATTTTTTTTTTTTTCAAATTCACAACTCATTTATATATATAAATGTATATAAATAATAATAATAATAATAATAATAATAATAATAATAATAGTAATAATCTTTGCAAATCAACCAACTATACTTAACCCAAACCCTTGAAACCTTTCTGCAGGCCCAAACCCAACCATCCCTTCGGAGCCCAGTTGTAAGCCCAGCCCAGATCAAGAACAATCCGGCCCACCAGTCCCCCCTTTTCTGCTTTAAAAAAAAATATATGCTCCAGCCGGGTTTCGAACCCGAGCAACAGACCGGTTCAGCTCTTAAAACACACCACACAAGCCACTGATCCATAATATTCTATGTGTTAGAATTAGGAAACAATAAGTATTTAACACGATTTAAACGACTGGTCTGTCCTCCTTCCTTCTCTGCAACAGAGCCGAACCAAACTTAATGGTTTGAAAATTTTTGTACGCGGCCTGTGATGAAATTGGAAACAATTTCTGAATTATTTTGGTCAACATCATCACGTAATTAGCTACTATTGCCATAATATTCTTCAATCATCTCGTAATTAGCTCTTTTAACGCGTGGTTGATTGTACGGGTCAAACCATTCCAATCCAACAATCCAGACAACCTCACTATAAATTGAAACCTTCTGGACCATCACAACTCGCCACTAATTCTTTCTACACCTCCAATTTCTATTTACGATCTACTGTTCTTGAATCTTGGTACGTTTTTGACTTCGAAGCTTTGACTATCCGTTCATACTCGATTCAGCCTTGTAAGCCTAATGTTTTTGATGGGTTTTAATCTTCGGCATACACACATCAATAACCCTAAGGTTAATTGGGTTATTGATGTGTGAATTGATCAATTGGAAAAACTAGGGCTCGGTTATCATTATTGGGGAAGAACACGATTTGTATAAGTTTTATATTTTAAACAAACTAAAACTAAACACAACCATTGGTCTGGACCAAGTGGTTGTGCCTAGTGTCTTGGATCTGGCCTACGCGGGTTCGATCCTCTGCAGCCACAACTTTTTTTGTTTGTTTTGTTTTCTTTAAAAACAAACAAACTTACATATATATATATATATATATATATATATCTTTATTTTTTTTTAAAATTCATTTTTAAATACCAAAACTCTTTTAAAAATTCTACAAAAATTATATTATGTTAATCTAGTGAAAAAGTTTAACATACAATTTTTAGATTTCAAAAATTTATTTATTTTAATATATTTAATAAATAAATCAAGTTTATTCTATTATATTTATAAAATTCTATTAAAATATCAAAACGACATTATAAATTTCCACAAAAATTATTCTGAGTTTTTATAACAATAAACTTTTCTGAAATGATTTTAATTTCTGAAAAATCATTTATTTAATATTTTTAATAAATTTTTGTTAGTTTTAATCATAATTAAATCATAATAAATCCAATTTTTAAATATTTTTGCACCAAAATTTTATACAAATTATTTCTGATTATTTGGAACAGAAATATGATTTTTAAACTAATAATTCTTTAATTTTAGTATTTTTAAATATTAAAGTTAAATTTTGACAAATTGTTATAAATAGAATTAATATTCTATTTTAAAGAAAATAATTTTATAAAAATTATTTTTATACTTTAAACTCATTATTGTGATCACCTTAAATTCAAATTTTATAAAAAGATTTTTGTCTATTTATTACTAAATTTCTCTCAATTATCTAACATTTTTATTATTAATCAAACGAGCATTTATCCCCAATCCGAGGCCCTAGAACATATACATTTGTAGATAGACTTAGACATATTTATTACCTTATTATAGGGTGATATTTGGCATTGTTGGGCAACACATATTCTATATCACGAGACTTAACATTTTAAGGTGAGTTTACATAGCCCCTTTTTCTATTTTACATTTTGGGGTGAAACATGTTTAAACATTTTATATACTATCATTTACTCATTCTTACATTGTTGAAACTTGTGATTCAATTACACTATCGTTTAACATTGATCAAGCCGCCTGTTTAGATTATAGCGCTATAGGTCTGACAAACCCATCCCCCCGCATAAATTCAGGGATGATCAAAAACAGTAACAACATTAGACTAACTTGCGAGTTAGGCCTCAGTCGACACAAGGTTTGGTTGTACAAAGACGCATTGTTACATAGGGGTGTTCAAAATCGGATAATCCGAATTTCGGATATCCGAATTTCGGATAATCCGAAATTTCGGATAGTCAATATTGAGATCCGAATCCGAATCCGAAATTTCGGATATCCGAAATTCGGATATCCGAAATTTCGGATTCGGATTCGGATCATCCAACGGATAATCCGAAACTTAAAAAAATTAAAAAAATAATAAAAAAAAAACTATAAAAAACGTTCTCCTTTATGCCTAAAACGTGAACCTATTAAAAACAACAAAAATCGAAGTTAGATAAACGAAATTTGAACAGCAAATATATAAAAAAAAAACTTATTATTTTGATGGAAAGGGGCTGTGGAGGTCGGATACGAGGTGGACGGGGGCTGTTATAGAGGAGAGAAGAGAGAGCAACAACTATGGATTAGAGGAGTATGGACTTAGAGTTAGAAGGATTAAGGATTTAGGATTGTGTATTGTGTTGTGTAGTGTATATAATATTATATATTTATATATATATTTTTAATATTCGGATTCGGATAATCCGATTATCCGAAAATTTTCAAAATCAGGATCCGAATCCGAATCCGAAATTTCGGATAATCCGATTTTCGGATATCCGAAAATCGGATTATCCAAAATTTCGGATAATTTGGATTCGGATTTTCGGATTTTTCGGATTCGAATTTTGGATTATCCGATTTTGAACAGCCCTATTGTTACATGTCGGTATCATACTCTATCATCATACAACTGTGAATGTTGTACAAACTATTGTTATCAAGTATTTACAAAAACCTATGTATTCTCACCAACTTTTGTTGACCCAAAATATTTTCAACTTAACATGTTTCAGGTTTTACTTGCTTGAAGATTTGAGTTAATGCTTGAAGATGTGTGCATAGTATTATTCATTTTGATGTACGAATTCTTGTAGAAAAATTGTATGTAATTTATTTAAATCATTTAATGAAATTCATTATACACCATGAGCTACTGAACAATCATCACTACGTGACATCCCGATGTTTCCGCCATCGGTTGGGGTGTTACAGATTGGTATCAGAGCCATGGTTATAGGGAATTAGGTTATTAGAAAAATAATCTAGTCTATAACCATAGGATTTAACCAGTACTTGCTTCTTTTACTTGCTATACTCTATCTCCCTCCTACTTCTTATCCCTACTTTCATCCTTACAAGAAGGTTGCTCTCCATCACTGGATCTACTCTTAGACTAATAGGACAAATTCCTCAGGCTTAGCCTGAACCACCTTGAGATCTCGTCGAAGTTCTAGAATTTAATAACGAACACGTGCAATCTGGAAGGGTGAACGCCTGTATTCTGAGTCTTCTGTCTAGGCTGGCATTGCGCATATATCCCAATCAGACGAGGGACCTGGATGCCTACCTGGGAATTCTCGGGATGAGTGTTCACTTATAGGCTAAAGCATGTCTTCATATGTTATTAGAATTTAGAATCTTTGATAAGTCAACGTTTTCGTTTATTCCTTTCAATGAATAAATGATTACATTCCTTATATAACCTCATTCATTTCATTGTGTCTCTTACAGATCATGCCTCCACGTCGCAGCATTCGCAATAACAATGGTGAGAACCACGAGGAAGGTGGCGACAACCATAACCATAACCACGGCGCTAACCACAACAACAACAACAATGGTGTCGATGCCCAACTGGCTGCGATCATTTCTCAACAAATGGCGCAACAAATCGCGACTCTGGTTCCTAATCTACTAGCTCAAGTCATCCAGATGAACGCCAACGGGAACGGTAACGACAATGGTAATGGGAATGGAAACCACAACGGAAACGGGAATGGTCTCCCAGCCTGTACCCTTAAGCACTTTAATTCTTGTAATCCCCCAAAATTCAGTGGAGAAGAAGGAGCTACAGGACTCCTACAATGGTTTGAGGGTATTGAAAATACCTTCATCAACAGTGAATGCCCCGACAACTTTAAGGTTCGTTACGCCATGAGTGTTCTCCACAAACGAGCACTCACTTGGTGGAATGAGGAGAAGCGCACCCGTGGAGCTGAAGTTGCACTTACTATGACCTGGGATCAAGTCAAGGAGATAATGAAAGATGAATTTTGCCAACGTAACGAGGTCAAGAAATTAGAGGACGAGTTCCACACCCTTGCTCAAGATAGTGGGGAAAACCTTGCTTATAATACTCGCTTCCATGAGCTCAGTCTGTTGTTGCCCCATAAGGTCACTCCGCTACCTGTGGCCATTGAGAAATACATTGGTGGCTTACCGATGCAAATTCAAGACACTGTGTGGGGAAGGAACCCTGCTACCCTCGAAGAAGCCAAACGACTAGCAGCTACCCTAACTAATAATCACGTAAAGAACGGTACCTTGGTTCGGAAAAGAGAGAAAGAAAGTATTGTAGCCGCGGTAACTACTGAGAACCAGAAGCGTAAGGCCAGGGATCCTGATGTCAACCTCACTACACAAGCTTCTAACAAGAAACACTATATAGGAAACTATCCATTGTGTAACACATGCAACCGACATCATCCCACTGCTTCAGCGTGTCGCTTGTGCACCAATTGTGGAAAGTATGGCCATCTGGTCAACACGTGTCGTGAGACCCCAAATCCTAATGCCAACCAACCCACCAACCCTGCTCATGCTGTTAATCCTAATCGATACAACTATGGTCAATGCTATGAATGTGGAGACCCAAATCACTTCCGTAACCGATGCCCTAAACTAAACAGAGATCAAGACCCTCCAGCTACCTAACAGCAAGTCTCACCATTTGACTATTGGTTACTTTTATTCTATGTATTGACGCCATTTGAATAATAAATTCTAGTATTTAAATTTTTGTCTGAGAGTTGTTCACATGGTATAATCATAACACTTGAATGCATGCTTGTTTGAATGTGAACTAATTATATAAATCTATACAACTACAACTCATATACTGTGCTTGTTATACTTGCTTACATAAACATGTTATCAATTTGCAATCTATGTGTATAATAAATGTCATCATGCCTTTTCAACAGTCGGGAGAGGCCCTACAACCTGCTCCACAACTAGTGGAGGCTATCAAACCTACTCAACGATTGGTAGAGGTCATTATGCCTTTTCAACAGTCGGGAGAGGCCCTACAACCTACTCCACGACTGGTGGAGGCTATCGAACCTGCTCAACAATCGGTGGAGTCATAGAAGGGCGCAAAACTTTAATGTAAGGTAAATTGGTGATTGCGGTCCGGAACGTAATCATGAATTTACAGGTACATTAAGGTAGTGTGAAATTCTACCAAGGTTATAAACTCTAGTTGTTTGGTAGTTCATCAACCCACCCAAAACACGAGACAATTTATTCTATTCATGCCATGCTATAACCCAATTCACAACTATTTACATTTTACCCAATCACCTTCAACCCTATGTTTTTAATAAACTTCGGGACGAAGTTTTCAAAAGTAGGGGAGACTGTAACATCGCAAAAATTTTATACATAAAAAGCCCTTTATTTTATACGTCTTATTACAAATGTGCCTAAAGCCTTTATATTTTTTTTTCCAAATTCACAACTCATTTATATATATAAATGTATATAAATAATAATAATAATAATAATAATAATAATAATAATAACAATAATAATAATAGTAATAATCTTTGCAAATCAACCAACTATACTTAACCCAAACCCTTGAAACCTTTCTGCAGGCCCAAACCCAACCATCCCTTCGGAGCCCAGTTGTAAGCCCAGCCCAGATCAAGAACAATCCGGCCCACCAGTCCCCCCTTTTCTGCTTTAAAAAAAAAATATATGCTCCAGCCGGGTTTCGAACCCGAGCAACAGACCGGTTCAGCTCTTAACACACACCACACAAGCCACTGATCCATAATATTCTTTGTGTTAGAATTAGGAAACAATAAGTATTTAACACGATTTAAACGACTGGTCTGTCTTCCTTCCTTCTCTGCAACAGAGCAGAACCAAACTTAATGGTTTGAAAATTTTTGTACGCGGCCTGTGATGAAATTGGAAACAATTTCTGAATTATTTTGGTCAACATCATCACGTAATTAGCTACTATTGCCATAATATTCTTCAATCATCTCATAATTAGCTCTTTTAACGCGTGGTTGACTGTACGGGTTAAACCTTTCCAATCCAACAATCCAGAAAACCTCACTATAAATTGAAACCTTCTGGACCATCACAACTCGCCACTAATTCTTTCTACACCTCAAATTTCTATTTACGATCTACTGTTCTTGAATCTTGGTACGTTTTTGACTTCGAAGCTTTGACTATCCGTTCGTACTCGATTCAGCCTTGTAAGCCTAATGTTTTTGATGGGTTTTAATCTTCGGCATACACACATCAATAACCCTAAGGTTAATTCGGTTATTGATGTGTGAATTGATCGATTGGAAAAACTAGGGCTCGGTTATCATTATTGGGGAAGAACACGATTTGTATAAGTTTTATATTTTAAACAAACTAAAACTAAACACAACCACTAGTCTGGACCAAGTGGTTGTGCCTAGTGTCTTGGATCTGGCCCACGCGGGTTCGATCCTCTGCAACCACAACTTTTTTTGTTTGTTTTGTTTTCTTTAAAAACAAACAAACTTACATATATATATATATATATATATATATATATATATATATATTTCTTTATTTTTTTAAATACCAAAACTCTTTTAAAAATTCTACAAAAATTATATTATGTTAATCTAGTGAAAAAGTTTAACATACAATTTTTAGTTTTCAAAAATTTATTTATTTTAATATATTTAATAAATAAATCAAGTTTATTCTATTATATTTATAAATTTCTATTAAAATATCAAAACGACCTTATAAATTTCCACAAAAATTATTCTGAGTTTTTATAACAATAAACTTTTCTGAAATGATTTTTATTTCTAAAAAATCATTTATTTAATATTTTTAATCAATTTTTGTTAGTTTTAATCATAATTAAATCATAATAAATCCAATTTTTAAATATTTTTGCACCATAATTAAATCGAAAACAGTAACAACATTAGACTAACTTGCGAGTTAGGCCTCAGTCGACACAAGGTTTGGTTGTTCAAAGACGCATTGTTACATGTCGGTATCATACTCTATCATCATACAACTGTGAATGTTGTACAAACTATTGTTATCAAGTATTTACAAAAACCTATGTATTCTCACCAACTTTTGTTGACCCAAAATATTTTCAACTTAACATGTTTTAGGTTATACTTGCATGAAGATTTGTGTTAATGCTTGAAGATGTGTGCATAGTATTATTTATTTTGATGTACGAATTCTTGTAGAAAAATTGTTTGTAATTTATTTAAATCATTTAATGAAATTCATTATACACCATGAGCTACTGAACAATCATCACTACGTGACATCCCGATGTTTCCGCCATCGGTTGGGGTGTTACATAAAGGCAGGGTCAACAACTGTAGCCAGGGTAAGGCCGATGTTCACCAGTCAGAGGCTGCCACGTGTCCGCCTCGAGCAACGATCATGCTGCAGCCCGACGTCATCTACAGTGATCCGCCTTTTCCCGCCATTTTACTAAAGAGTCTGGACTTGGGCCTTGGTCAGGCCCAAGTAAGGATAACTTCTCATGGGCCCCTCAACCAGGCCCACAAGCTCGCCTATAAATAAGGATAGTCATCTCCTTGAAAAGGGATCCGAAATTACTCATTGTAACCTAATACTAGTCTCTTGTAATATTCAATCTTTAATAATATTCCGGCTAGTTACAGTGGACGTAGGTCACTCCCGACCGAACCACTTACATCTTGTGTTATTACTTATTTAGCTCACACGCATACACTCACTTATTATTCTCACACGGGTTAAACCTAGAGGTTTGGGTAAAGGATTATACCTGACGTTACGTAAGTATAAACCACACGGGGATTAGTGATAATCACCGTGATACTTATGGTTTCTTCATTGGCGCCATCCAATGGTTAGAACAACTCTTTTCTTCATCTTTTAAACCCACCCATGGCTGAACCCAACCCTAACACTTTTGTCATTAACCGAGCCGGGGAAGGTGACACTCAATCTCCGGAGAACCAAACCACTCCACACACTTTAGTCAAACAACCCACCTCACGACTCGAGCAGCCAGTCCTTGAAGTCCGTGACTTGGACTCTGACGACAACAGTGGTGCCAGTTCAGAGGAGGACCCAAACCAGTGGGTCCTCCGTCAGAATGCTAAGATGCTGCGATCTACCAGCGAAAACTCTTACAGCAAGCTAAAAAGAAAGGCAAAGCCCTCACTTATGATACCCCGTCAAAAAAGGGGTATAGAAAGAAAGACTCAGTCGCTCACGGTGATGGTCGTAGCGGGGAGCTCGGCGGAGACGCCAGAGCTCGGGGCTATGCAAAATCACGTGACGAATCTGATGGCTATGAGTCGTCTAGCAGCGACTCCAGCTACAAAGGAAAGAAACACAGTCACCGTTCACGTCACAACGACGAGGACGATGACTTGGTCAAGCCATTCAGGCCAAAATCCTTCGCCGAAAAATCAAAGTTCGTCGCTTGCATAGCGACAGCCAAAATCCCAAGGAATGCTAAGCTTACTAGCATCATCGGTAGATACGATGGCCTGCGTGACCCTGTTGACCATGTGTATGATTTTGAATATGTCGGTCGACTGGCCCATCCAGGTCTGGTGCCACTTATTCGCCCAAACCTTGACGGGTGCAGCCAGGGTCAGGTTCGATAACCTCCCCGCGGGGAACGTTAAGGACTTCGATGACCTCACCGAAAAATTCGGCAGTCATTTCTCACACTTGCGCAAACACAAAAAAGATAAGGCGCATATTCTGTTATGCCGTCGATATGATCACGAGTCAATCGAAGATTTTATCGTCCGGTTCAACAAAGAGGCCTTGCAAATAGGCTGTGGGGAGGAACTCACGCGGGCAGCGTTCATACATAATGTGCGCAGCCCGGAGCTCATGAAGTGCCTTACAGGAAAGGATGGCATTCCGGAGTCCTGGGACGAACTCATCCACTCCGCAAAAATATATGCCTTCTCCAAGAAATCCTTCAACCAGATGCATGGCTTCCAACTGCAACACCATAATAATAATAAACACAAAAACAAATCTGTTTGGAGCCGCATCTCAGGCACCGCTGACGAGGGAAAGTACTCCCCCGCTGGCGATGCCCGCCAACTCATTAGTCCAAAACAATCGCGGGACCAACATGGACACTCCAAGAAAAACCACGATTGGACCCCGCTAACGAAGACACCATCCTAGGTCCTAAAAACTGAGCAAGTCACGTTGAAGGAGCCCAATCCCCTTGGGAAAAGAAGAAATGTAGACAGAAGCAAGTTCTGTGAGTATCACAACGACTTCAGCCATCTCACAGATAACTGTTACAGCTTAAAGATGGACACGGGATGGTTTCCGCGCCAACCCGGAAAAAGTGTAAGCCATCGAAAGAATGTCGTCACCCGCCTCCATCAAAGAAGTATAAACACTAATGGGCCGCCTCGTTGCCCTCAACCGATTCCTGTCCAACTATGCTTCAAAGTCGTTCCCGTTCGTGGACACTTTGAAAATTGTCTGAAAAAGAGCAGCTTCCGCTGGACCCCAGAGGCGGAATCAGCATTCCAAGCAATGAAGCAGTGCCTAATGAATCTTCCGACCTAACAGCACCTCTCCACAAAGAACCGCTCACGCTCTACTTGTCTGTCACCGAGAGGGCAATAGGCGCGGTCCTAATGGTTGATCGCAAAGGCGTGCAAACACCAATCTACTACATCAGCCGCACGCTGTTAGATGCGGAAACAAGGTACACAATCATTGAAAAGCTGGTCCTCGCTCTCAGCCATGCATCTCGAAGACTGCGCAGGTATTTCCAAGGCCATCCGATAAATGTTCTCACGGACTATCGGATAAACGACATACTCGCCAAACCCGAGCTATCGGGCCGCCTGGCGAAGTGGGCCATTGAGCTGGGGGAACATACGATCAATTACAAGCCCCGGCCCGCAATCAAAGGGCAAGTCCTCATAGAATTCGCCACAGAAATACCCAAGGATAAAGTCAAAGAATGCCAAACAGCAGAATCACCCGCGTCGGTACATGACCCGTCGCAAACGTGGTCCCTCTACACAGATGGGGACTCCAACGACGGCGACGCTGGCGCAGGGTTGCGCCTCATCAGCCCTGATAAACACGAGTTCACATACGCCATCCGCCTTGACTTCAAAAGCACAAATAATGAAGCGGAATACGAAGCGTTGCTGGCAGGCCTGCGCATTGCGGAAAAAATGGGGGCCAGGCACGTAGAGGCACACGTGGACTCACTACTTGTCGCGCGGAAGATTAATAAAATCATACGATGCAAAAGACAACACCATGGCATTGTACCTAGAACAAGCCAAACAACTCATGAGCCGATTTGACTCCTGCACGGTCGAACATATCCGGCGAAGCGAAAACAAACCGGCTGACGCACTAAGCAAAATGGCATCCACGGTCTTCGAACAGATGGCCAAGGAAGTCCGAGTTGAAGGTTTGAATAAACCATCTGTCCCACCCCGACAAGTGAACGTCATCCAAACAGGCAACGCGTCCTTGATGACCCCAATCAAGGCTTTCCTATCCTCCGGCAACTTGCCCGAAGACAAGTCAGAAGCCCGGAAGATTAAACACAAGGCTCTACACTATCAACTTGTAGACGATACCTTGTATCGCCGTTCCTACCTAGGGCTACTGCTGCGTTGCGTAGACTCCGCAGACGCCTCCTTCCTGATCAAAGATATACACGAGGGAACATGCGGGTTGCACGCAGGACCAAGGATGGTAGTGGCAAAGTTGATGAACGCAAGGTATTATTGGCCGGGCATGCACGTGGACGCGGTCAATGAATTGCGCAAATGTGACAGCTGCCAACGTCACGCCCCAAACACCCTGCGCCCCAAAAACAACCTGGTACCTGTCACAGCGGCATGGCCATTCCAGAAATGGGCCATCGATCTAGTAGGCCCATACCCAAGAGCACCAGGAAATGTAAAGTATTTAATCGTTGCCATCGATTACTTTACAAAATGGGTCGAAGCAAAACCTCTGGCTAAGATCGACGATGCACATGTCAAGAAATTCATCTTGGAGTTCATTATCTGTAGATTTAGCCTGCCAATGCAACTAGTAAGCGACAATGGCACACAATTTGAAGACCAATACCTACAAGAATGGTTGGCCCAAATGGGCGTTCATCAAATATTCACGTCGGTTGCACACCCGCAAGGCAACGGTCAAGTCAAAAGGGCCAATCGCACGATCGTAGAAGGCATCAAAGCACGCCTTGGAACCAAGAGAACAGGGTGGGTAGACGAACTGTCCCATGTATTATGGGCTTACCGTACCTTCACCAAAACCAGCAACGGCGAAACGCCGTTTAGCTTAACATATGGTTCCGAAGCGATCATTCCCGCAGAAATTGCTTGCCCCTCCGTGAGAGTATTGATGGCCGAAACAAGGGACAACGATAAAGAACTCCGCTTGAACCTCGATCTACTAGAAGAACGCCGCGATCTTGTAGCCATCAAAGAGGCCAAATACAAGAAACAACTAGAGCGCTATTACAACAAGCACGTCAAAGAATCCGCATTCAAGGTCGGGGACTACATTTTCCGAAACAATGAAGCTTCCAACGCCGAAAAGGCTGGAAAACTAGCTCCTACTTGGGAAGGTCCATACAAAATACAAGAAGTATTGGGAAAAGGCGCTTACGCGCTTGAAAGACTGGATGGCACACCTATCCCACGATCTTGGAACGGCGCGCAACTGCGGCGCTGCTATTTGTAACATACTTGTAATACGGCTACACATGCCGTCCTACCTATCAATGAAAAATGGTTTCCTATATCTGTATTTCTACTTGTTTTTTCTGCGCTAGGGTCTTCAAGACTTGGACAAAACCTATGTCGGACCAACACTGTTGGCTAACAAAGCAATGCAAGTCTTCAAGACGCGCCTTGAGTGTGTCGGACTTGCACAAACTTGCATACAGCACAGCATACTATGGTCTTCAAGACAGGTTTACTTGCCGGACCTAACTGACGCTCAAAACATTTATATGTGGAAAACCCTTGTCTTCTAGACTTGTTAAACACAAGTCGGAAAAGAGGAACGCACACTACCCAAAAGCGAAGTCAATGGTCTTCTAGGCAAGGCTCTTACGCGCCCAACTCGGACTCTATGGCACAAGTCGCACCTCGCTACAGTCTTCAAGGCAAAAGTATATTTACACTTAGACGCCGGACTGTCTAGCCAGGCACGCGCCCTAACTTCTACTTACACACCGGGTGACGACTTGGTTAAATAAGTACACAGAAGTTAGAGTGAGAAAGTCACATGATATAACAAACCACAAATCTTTCATTAATCTACGGGAATTAAAAACCCTTTCATATTTACAAGTAGGTACAAGTCATCAAAAATAAAGGCGCCTATTCATCATGCAAGGTAGAGGTACCCTCGCCAGAAGCCTTCTGGCGCGCCTCTTCTTGACGCTTCCGCTCCGCTTCCCGCGCCAGCTCATCAGATTTTTCTATAAAGTACTTAAAGGCAGCAGGAGGGTCCGCATTACGATTGCAGTCAGCAATCACTTGAAGGATGGGGAAGTCAACCTTCTCAAATTTGACTAGCTCCGCTTTATACTCCTCCTTCAAGGGCTTCCTATAATGCTCCGCGAGGTCAAGGCGCCCATCATTCTAAGCTGCCAAGAAACCATCCTGATAACCCTCCCCGTACCCATAAGCTTGGGCGCTGGCAGCTATGGCAGCAACTTGATCGCCCAACTTGGGCTCCTGCCAGAAACGCTTAAAGATCTGAAAGAAGACAAACAGTTAGCAATAAATGACAAACAAAAGACAAGGCAAACAAGAAGGAAACTAAGGATACTTACCCCCTCAATCCCAGGAGTCATTAGCCAGCGGAAAGAGTCCTGCATTTGACCCTGAACAGCCACCGCATCCTCTAAGAGCCGCCTTGTGGCTTCACATTCTTTGATGGCGGCGACACGGGCCTGCTCAGAGGAGCCAAGATCCTGCTCCAGATCCTCCTTTGCATTCAGGATCTGGACCCTCTCCTGTTCCAAAAAGGAGATGCGCTCCGTAGCCTCAACAAGTTGGGCATCCTTAGATTCGAGCTCCAAGCGCTTCTCCACGTACTTAGCAGTTCTCTCAGAAAGGGCCTTGGACTTCTCCTCAAGCATCCGGGTCTCAACCCGCCTTGCCTCTTGAGCCTCAGCCAGGAGCTCCTTCAAGCGCATAGTTTTTTCATTAGTGCGCTTGCAGGCCTCCGACCACCCACGCCTCTCCGCCGCCGCATCCCCTTCAAGTTTAGCCACCTTCTCTTCAGCTTCATGGGCGCGGCGACGATACTTGGAGATTTCCGCCTTGAAGGCAGCCTCCCTTTCAGCGAGGCCCGCCTTCTCCGACTCTAGGCGCTCAATGTCGCGCCGCACCGCTGCATCACGACGGCGCAACGAGTCCATCATGGACAGTTGAGTTGTCTGATTCACACATAAAGCGGAAATCAAGTCAGGACGACTCAACATATCCTGGTGAGTGCGCTCATAGGGAGGCACCACCTCACTAACGAACTCTTCGGCAGCCAGAGAGTTGGAAAAAAAATGTATTTTCCCTGACTGCCCAGCGAGGGCGCCAAATGGCATCACCGCCTGCCCAGCAAGCGCCATCATAAGCTGCTTCCCTGCCACCAGCCCCAGAAGACTCACGCCTAGTCTGGCGTGAGCTCTACCCAGCACTCCCGACACCCGTCTCCAAGAGCGCCCTCTCGAAGCCATCACCTTCATGAGCCATCCCTTGAGCCACAACATCAGAGCGCTCTTTGGCCTCCTTCTCCTTCAAGAGGCGGGCTTTTTTCTCCAAGAATTGTTGCTCTTGGAGACGTAGGCGCTCCGCCTCAGCCTTTTTCTTAGCTTCATTGGCGGCAGCAATCTTCTCAGCCTCGGCCGTCCGAAGGGCTTCATTGGCCGCCTCCTGTTTTTGCACCTCCTCCAAAGCCTCTCCTCTTCAATCCTAGCCGCCCCAGCGGACGGAGACATAGGAGGAGGAGTAGGGATAATCTTGGGCGCAACTGCAACAAAGGAAAATAAACATACTGAAGGCGGAAAAAGGAAAAAACTTGAAAAATAATGAAAGAAAACCTACGAGGCGCCTTCTTCTTAATCAACTTCTGGAACAGAGGCTGATGAGTAGGGGCAGCGCCAATGCCCACAGAGAACACCGGCGCAACCCCCCCTTGCGCTCCACCGCCGGAGGAAGTGGACTTCTCCTTACCAACATCCCCAAGGGTAGCCTTGGGGGCAGTAACTGTTTCAGAGGGTTGTGTAACACCCTCACCCCCCCCCCCCCCCTCACCGCTAGTAGGCATAGGGGGTGCCTCCTTTGAGGTAGCAGCGCTGGTGGAACGCTTCTTCCTCTTCTGCAACTTAGAGGAATCATCTTCATCCTCATCCTCAGAAGCGGGCCCATCTCGTCTTCGACGGCGCCCCTTGATAACCTCCCCTACTAAAGCGGAAGACTCTGAGTCAGAACCAGAAACAGGCCTCACCCCATATTTATGTTTCCGCGGAGCGTGCTTCTAACGACCACGCCCCGCAGAGGCCTTCACAGGCTGAACAACCTTTACTGAAGAATCAGTAGAGTCATCGCCAAAAAGGCTAGCGAACAAGGGATTACAAGACTCACCAGTGGTGCAATAAGGCTTGGGCGCGATGGTAAGGTCTGGATAGTAGAAGCAATCAGCAAACTCCTCCAGACAAGAGACCTGGCCCTCAGCCAACGCCCTCCACTTGATACCCTTCTCCTCGCGGGCGGCATAAAATTGAAATTTGCTCACACCTACAGTTGCAACACAGTTAGTACGACTTCATAAAAGAAACAAGCATATGTAAAGGAAGGCACTTACCCTCCTGAGCTATATAGGGCTCCTTGCCCGCCCGAGTGCCAACGCGGCTCAGACCCAGCAAGAGGAAAATCCCCTCCGTTAAGCTCTTGATCTCCAACTTCGTTGCGTTGGAGGTAAGAGTAACAAACCAAGGCTGCGCCTTGTAATCCTTCAACACCGCCATATCCGCCACACGTTGCCCATCGGCAATCAGCTTCCATGGCAGCCCAACAGGAATAACACCCCTCTTAACGAAGAAGAACCTCTCTTTCGCCCAATGCAGAGATTTAGGGGTGTTGGTAGCCATCGGCGGCACCTTTGGGTGGGGCTTGAAAGAGAACCACATCTCATCCCGCGCAAGAAGATAAAAAACATTTAACCTCTCCACGGTCGGTTCAATCTCCAGCGCGCAGCAAGAGGCCTCAAAATGGACTAGCCTTAGCATCCCAAAGGTAGTCAGTTGTGTAGGCCCAACACCATAAGCCACCAGCGTATCTATCTGGAAGCGGGTGCAAGGTAGGCGGAACCCACACTTAGTAAAGTGGGCCTCATACAAGGAAATTTGCCCACTATCAGTAGATAGAACGGTATCGGCCGGAGACGGCAATACCGGTTCCCATTCCGGCAAGATCCCATATACCATGCAAAACTCGTCAAAGGAAGTCTGATTCCAAACACAATAAGTGTTGGTCATCAGCTTCCTCTCCTTGATCTTCCCCTGTTCCACCGTCACCTCCTCCTCAACCTCCTCCACCACCGGTCCGTTACCCAAAGCATCCCCAGAAGGCGACTGACTCACAGACAAGTCAGACATTTTGTAACAAAGAAAAATAAGTAAAGAAAGAAGTCGGAAACTGGGAAATTGACCAGAAAACTTGAAGATGGAGAAGAACTTTAGAAGGATGGCAAGACAACAAGAATAACGACAGGAGGATGAACAAACAAGAAGTTTCAACAATAAATCTTCAAGATTGTGATAATCTTTAAAGATTGAACGGAAACTTCAAATGATCGCCAGAGAAGAGAGAAGAAGAAGAAAGGAATATGAAAGGAAATGTGAGAGAGTAACCGTTCATGAAGTCCCAATGAGACTTATATACTCATTGCATTAATAACGGTGGGACCCATAAAGGATGAACAGATCGTCACACTTTTTCAAATTCAAGAGCCCAGATGACGCCACGTGTCGCATGCGTCAACAGACGGCCCAGATCAACACTGGGAACCGCTCCAAGCTGTCACTCCGACGGATGGGCGACACGTGTCAACAGATGTCACCTTTTTGAAATGGCAAGCGCGTGGACAACCACGCGCCTGACAAAATACACGTGCCCCATGACACGTGGCACCATCTGAACCACAAGGAAGCCAGTTGGAGCGCGTGACGGCACACGCGCCTGACACCAGACGAAAGGTTGGTAACTGCACCATGATGATGTGACTCACACCAGTCAGCACAATAGACAACAACCTGACACGTCAGCAACCGTTAAACTTCCCTCTGAAGAAACTGATCATTCGAAATCCAGGCGCATTAACTCTAATTTATGAGAGACAAATTGATTGCCAATGATTCCAAATTTACTACAACTCCAGACCCGCATTAACCACTCAAGAGCATTAAACTCAACGACGCAAATTTGACGTAAAAGCAAAAAAGACGTTCCCCGCCCAACTCCTTCACAGGTCATGGCGGAACACGTCTTCCCAGCGCTAATTTGACGTAAACCAAAAAAGACGTTCCCCGCCCAACTCCTTCACAGGTCATGGCGGAACACGTCTTCCCGGCGCAAATTTGACGTAAAAGCAAAAAACACGTTCCCCGCCCAAATCCTTCACAGGTCATGGCGGAACACGTCTTCCCAGCGCTAATTTGACGTAAAACCAAAAAAGACATTCCCCGCCCAACTCCTTCACAGGTCATGGCGGAACACGTCTTCCCAGCGCAAATTTGACGTTAAAACAAAAAAGACGTTCCCCGCCCAAATCCTTCACATGTCATGGCGGAACACGTCTTCCTAGCGCTAAATTGACGTAAAACCAAAAAAGACGTTCCCCGCCCAACTCCTTCACAGGTCATGGGGAACACGTCTTCCCAGCGCAAATTTGACGTTAAAGCAAGAAAGACGTTCCCCGCCTAACTACTACACAAGTCATGGCGGAACACGTCCATGCCAACAAACTTCCAGAACAACCAGAAGCAGATGGGCTTTCATCCGCGACTCAACATTTTGAGTCTAGCACTCCACCTACTCTCCATAAAGAGCAGGAGAAGCCCTAGACTAGGAGGACTTGAAAGGATAGTGAGCCTAATCCAGAGGGAGGCGGCGTTCCTATCCCCATAAACCGGAATCCTGGCGCCATGTTACCTCCGCAGCGCTGGCGAGCCAGAAAGTAAGCCAGTGCGCAAGGTCGCCAAATGATAAATAACACACAGCAGTTGATACGCGCGTGTACCCACGCGCGGAATCTTCCCTTACTACTTTCGGTACGAGGTACAGAAGATCACAAAAGGAAGATTTAGCAAGGTTCCTGACAGAGTACGTGCCAATGGCAATATGACAAGTGGCAGAGCTGGTACAACCACTACTGACAGGAACAACGACATGACTGTGCCCATGCTCCCACCATGCCGTCGTCAACAGTAACCAGCAGACATCCCCTACCACTGTCAGACGTCAAATCAGGTGGTAAAGGCAGGGTCAACAACTGTAGCCAGGGTAAGGCCGCTGTTCACCAATCAGAGGCTGCCACGTGTCCGCCTCGAGCAACGATCATGTTGCATCCTGACGTCATATACAGTGATCCGCCTTTTCCCGCCATTTTACTGAAGAGTCTGGACTTGGGCCTTGGTCAGGCCCAAGTAAGGATAACTTCTCATGGGCCCCTCAACCATGCCCACGAGCTCGCCTATAAATAAGGATAGTCATCTCCTTGAAGAGGGATCCGAAATTACTCATTGTAACGTAATACTAGTCTCTTGTAATATTCGATCTTTAATAATATTCTAGCTAGTTACAGTGGACGTAGGTCACTCCCGACTGAACCACTTACATCTTGTGTTATTACTTATTTAGCTCACACGCATACACTCACTCATTATTCTCACACGGGTTAAACCTAGAGGTTTGGGTAAAGGATTATACCTGACGTTACGTAAGTATAAACCACACGGGGATTAGTGATAATCACCGTGATACTTATTGTTTCTTCACTACTTTTCCTAATTCCTAATTTCTCAAGTCAAACAATATTCAAAACAATATTCAACATTCAAGTTTGATTAGTTTCTCTCACTATTCATCCTTATCATTCAAGTGGAGGATTTCTTCAGACAAAAGAGTCCTGGATCATCATCCAAGGTTTTTATTTTGGAACTTTGTTTCATTTGCTTATAATGGATTTTTGTATGCACGTTTGATTTTATAGAAAATGTTAATGAAAGCCTAGATTAGTAATTAATTATGTTTGAGCTTGATTTTTATTATATAGTAAGAATAAGACTTGTAATTGTAGAGAATATTCGATAACAGATCTTTGATTTAGTTTGAAATAAATCAATAATCAAACAGTGTTAATTATTTCTATTATTTTTGTATCCAGCTTCAAAGATCTACAAGTGTTTCTGAGACCCTTCAATTGGGTGATCGAAATAGAAGGTAATAAACATAATTATTAGTAATAAGTTAAATTTAGTGTAATTTATATTGGTAATAAGTTAAATTTCGAATTTTGAATTTCAAAATTCAAATTAAAATTTAAAATATTTAAATTCGAATTATACAAAATTTCAAATTTTGAGTTTTGGATAATAATGGTAGAAATATTTTTAAGTGGGTATTTATATAAGATATTCTAAACGGAAAAAAAATCCTTTTTTAAATGGATCTTTCACTTATAATTTCTAATATTTAAATATGTAAGTAACTATTATTTGAAATTTAACAAATAATAGTTTTAGTTATAAATTTCTTAAATTAGTTACAAGTTAAAATTCAAATCTTGAATACAAGAATTTGAATTGATAGATTTTAGTTAAACTTTATAAATATTCAAATATTAAAAGTTCTATTTAGCTATATAATTTCATATTCTAATATCTATAATGGTAACAATTAGGCTTAATTATAACATTTAATTCGAATTTTGAATGATCTGACTCAAACGGTGTCTTACTTTTAACATTTTACCAAAAATATTTTTCACTACTATTTATTTTTTACTAGATAATACTCCTCAAATACCATCTGATAACAAGATTCCAGTGAAGTTCCAATGGCGTCAATTCCCAATATCCGTATACTTCGCAATGACCACCAATAAAAGCCAAGGACAGTCTCTATCGAAGGTTGGATTGTATTTAAGAGACCCCGTATTCTCACATGGCCAACTTTATGTCGCATTGTCAAGAGTTAAAAGTAGGGTAGAGATGAAATTACTTATACTAGATAGTGATTGGAATGTCAAAACTAAAACAAAAAATGTGGTGTATAAGGAAATATTTAGTGATATTTGAATTAAATGTGTATCCATTGCCTTTGACTTTTAATAAAACATTTCTACTATATTTTGTTTATAGGTTTTACCGTTCAAAATAATTGTAAGTTGTTGAACCGCGTGTCAACACGGGCAGAATTCTAGTATATTACTAATACTAAAACTAATATTACGATTTTTAATTTTATTTTTAATCTCATTTATTTCTTATTGACCAAATTAAAATTTTCTTTTACGATTTTTACAAATATATTACTAAAATATACTATATTCAAAATAATTTTCAATTATATTAATAAATTAGTAAATAATTTAAATTGTTAAGTTAACTTTTGTCATCCATTTATTACTATTAATAGTAATAATTATTACAATTATTAACATAAAGAATAAATGCAACATCAACATAAGAAATCCTCATTTGTCATGAAACCCTCGATCATTAACAACATTCAAATTATTTCAAAAGTTATAAAAAAAAACTCAATTAATGATAACAAAAAGATTCAAGCAATAATTTTGGTAAACAAAATGTATTTAATAAATACAATTTAAATTTATTCTTTTAATAATAATATAATTTAAATCTATTTAACAATTTCCTAAAATACATAATATATTCAAAATAATTTTCAATAGTATTACTAATAACGACTTTCATTTTAATATTGTTGACCGATAAACGTAAAAACTTTTTACGTTTTTGTTACTTTGATGGAGGTCAATTCTTTGACTTTATTTATTTTTCATGTCTTACAATACACTTATTAGTAATTAGTAACAAAATTAGTAATGAAATTTCATTTTACGTTATTAGTAACAACATTAACTAAAAGACGATTCATAAAATTAGAAAACCTCATTTGTCATGAAATCCTCCATCATTGACTACATTAACCAAATATCGTTTCAGTGATACTAAGAATGAGAATATTACATCTTTCATTTAAATATCTTTAACAGGCTAACGTTATCATATTATGTTTACAAAGAATTTTCCTTTAATCAATTGTCATGAAACGCTAACCATCATCATGATTGCAATAATTGTGCTAATTTTAAGCGTCATTGACCAAATCACGTAAATTACCAATCCTTTAATTTTTATAATTCAACTATATAAATAAATCTGACTTATTCGATCAGAATTGTTCGAGACACAATATTCCGATTATGGAAGCATTGAAACAGGTCAAATGGATAAAATGTTGCCTTATAAAAAAGCTCCCATTTTGACATATTATTCAAACCATCTACGTTGCTATCTTTCCTCCTAACGAGTTTTTCATGTGGGTTTAGTATTGATTTTTCACTGTGGTTTTAGCTTGATTTTTAGGTCATTGGTTATGAGTCAAACCGTCAAAACAGTTCAGGGTTTTCTAGATATATTTACCTTAAATTGTTGATGATGATAATACAGTTACAATGCCAAATGTCTTTCTTTTCCTCACCGGAGTTTTTTTTTTTTTTTTTTTTTTTTTGACAAATTTGACTGTTTTGTTATTCTAATGGTTCAGGGATACTATAAGTGGACATAAATTCTTTTCAAAGCCACAAGTTCCAAATCGTTTTGCTATATCAAACCGTGTTATAGAAGCTAAAATAATTTCAGGGAGTAACATTGGAATGCGAACTTTTATCCAAAGAATTAGGTTGTCCCCATCTGATGAGAAGATTCCTTTCAGATTTAACAAAAGACAATTCCCTCTTACTTTATGTTTCGCAATGACAATAAATAAGAGTCAAGGACAAACCCTATTTAGGATAGGTCTGTATTTGAAAGATCCTATTTTTACACATGGGCAATTATATGTCGCTGCCAAGTGACAAGAGTAGAGATGACCTGAACATACTAATATTGGATAAAGATGACAACGTTAATAATAAATAACAAATGTTGTCTATAAAAAATATTTTGAAGTTTGTGAATAAGTATGCGATCATATTTTGCATAAATCGTTTTTTTTATAATTTTTTGATTGTATGTTTTGTTAAACTACATTTATTTACTTTGAATTTAATCTTCATTTGCATGCCGTTACAATAAATATATGTTTATTCACTTCATTATTTGTTTTTAAATCACATCTAATCAAACATTTGTTGATTCATATATCTGTTATTGGGTAACATTTAAATTTTTTTATGATAATTTACAATCAACCAAAATTCATACGAATTGTATTACGTAACTTTCAATAAATAAAATTTACATACTACGATCTTTATAGAATTTTTTTATTTGACATGGACATGTACCGAGTATACACGCGGGCTCTAAGGGGGGACGGGGCGCCACCCGAATTGGCCACGAGTACCAAAACCAGCACGGTATCATCGCCGTCATACACGCTGGTAGTGGTCCCATGGACCATTTTGCTGGTGCTGTTTACCGTGCTGGTACCGTTGATTTATTTTATTTTTGACTTTTTTATATACCCTATTTTGTGATTTTTTTTTTTTACCATTTGTTTTATGTATATCTATACCTTTTTTAAACGGTTTGTTTAATAGGAACATTAAAGATAAATAAACATAAAAAACTAAAATTCATAACTATTAAACATAAAAAACTAAAAATAAAATACATTAAAAGAAATAAAAAAACTAGAGTTGGCGCAACAGTTGCCATGCCTCGACATGGTCAAAGTTGCTGTCGTATCGACACGCATAAACCACATGCGTGAGCTCGATAGCCAACTCCAGGTCAATGTCCGGCTCCTCCCTCAACGTGTTCTGGTACATGTTGGTCCACCAATCACACTTATTGGTGAGATCGGTCCACTTCCGCTGCAGGCTGACGGTTGTGCGGTCATCGGTACCAACTAGGCGGTTGAAATCGACCAGTACACGTACCCAAAAAACCTGCGAACGACGTTGTTGAAGTGCCGGGTCGTTCGAGGCGTCTTGGTAGCATATCACCAATGCAATCTCTTCTTCAGTGGTCCAACGAGTCATCTTCGTGTGAGTTTCTTTGTATCAACAGTGGTAAAAGTGTGTTTTAACCCAACCGTATGCTAAGTTTATATATAAAAAATTTCGAACGGTTTGGTGGAACGGTATCAATGCCATTCAATTCGATTGAACGGTTTCCATACTTAATTCTGACCGTGAGGTTGGGACGGTTGAAATAGTATGGTAATTAATTTTAAACCGTGTGAAATAATAATAATAAATAAACGGTTTAATGAAATTATAAAAAAAATAAAAGAATCAATGGAGTGTTGCCTACAAAAAAGTGTTTCAGTGAAGTAATACTATTAATTGACATAAATAAGCAAAGCTCGATAAGGCTCGACGAGCCCAACCGAGCTTTACATTCGAGGCTCGAGCTCGAGCTCGATAACCAAATGAGCTTTATTTCAGTCTCGAGCTCGATAAGACTCGGCTCATTCGAGCTTTTTACCGAGCCGATCTCGAGCAGCTCGCGAGCCGCTCGGCTCGTTTGCACCCCTAGTTAAAATCAGTAAAAGAAGAAAACATTTCTAGTAACCCCTTCCCCTAACATAGTTATTTAATATTAATGATACGATAACGTGACGCCGGCTATACGCGTTCGAATCAAACGTTAACCTCTCCATACTCCAAACCAAAACCTATACATCCAATCCAACAAATTCACATAAAATTTATAAAAAAAATTATACAATCTGCAACTAATATCTGTTCAGATCACTCATACAACAACAACAGCAATGAATCCAAATCAACCACCAAATGAAACCGCCTATGCTCCCTACCCTAAAATCGATCCAAACGACGTCGCTTCCGGTGACAGCTGGACTTCCGTCACCGTCGATTCTCAACCACCACCACCACCGCCTCCGCCGTCTGCTGCTAGGGCTTCGGATGGTCCGCCACCACAGAGTGCAAACCCTATGACAGCTGGCGCGGCTACTACGATGCCTAATGAATCCAATCCTTATGTTACTTCTGCTCCTTCCGTTCCTGCTTCTTCTAAGAAGAGCGAGTTAAAAGGTATGTGATATTATTATTATTATTATATGTATTTAATCATTGAGAATTTTGAAGTATTTAAATAAAATGTAAAAACATAAACGAACATAAGTGCATGAACGCGGTCTCTGTCTATGTTCGTTGATTTAACTAAACAAATGGAATTTATTGTTCGTGTTTGTTCTTTATTAACAAAAATGAACTGTTTACGAACTGTTTGGTGAACGTTTGGTTTGTTTGCGGCTGTAGTTGTTGTTGATAAGTGATTTGAAGGTGAAAGGTTGCGTTGTTGTGAAGTTGTTAGGTTTATGGATTGTGAATGGATTGGTTGATTGGATGTTTGTTGATTAGATAAAAGATGTTCTGATGTTATAGTGAATTTGTTAGGTTTATGAACACGCTTTGTTTTGATATTATAGTGAAGTTGTTAGGTCTGTCTTTTGATGTTATTGTGATATTGTTAGGTTTGTGAACATACTGGTTGATTGGATGTTTGTTGATTACTTGGAACTAGTATTAAGCCCCCCGCGTTGTTGCGGAGGGCATAAAACCGTACCAAGTAGCATTAGTAACCCATTGTTCCAACGACTAACAACACTAAAAAAAACTCATAAAATAGATATAAAAAACGAAAATATCAAAACTCAGTGAAATGTAGATCATAGTTATCAAATGCGCTAGGCGCACTCAAGGCGCATAGGCCTTGCCTGTGGCCTAGGCGCAAGGCGCAAAAAAGGCGAGGGCCTGAGGAAAAAAAAGCGCACTTAAATGAAAAAAATGAAAATATATTATGTGTCTGATAAATAAACTTATTCTTCAAGTATAATTAACAAAAGCTTATATAATATATAATATTATCTAATTAGTAGCAAAAGTTTTAAGATGTCATCTAGTTAGTACCAAAACTTGAATGATTCAGACTAATTTTAGTTGTTAAGATGGATAGACACATGAATGTCCCTTTGCTTCTTTGAATTAGATGTGGAGAGACCTAAATTGCCCTGTGTATGTCACTTTTGCTTTATTTACATAAAAAAACCTTTATCTACAACCAAATATTATTGTACATACAATTAAACTTAACATTTAAAAAATTAATAAATAAAATCAAATCAGATTTAAAAAAAAAAAAACAGAAAAAAGGATGAGACGTGAAAAAAGAGTGAAAGTCAGAAAAAGTCTTTTATTACTGCAACACTCTACTTTTTCTTTCTTTTGTCACTGCAACACTCTTATTCATCTTCTTTCCCAACTAGACTCTCTTTCTTTCTTCTTTTTTCCTATTGCAACTCAAAAAACTCCATGAAAGAAGAAAAGACCAACCATATCCATGGTTTCAAAGAAGCAAAGGCGGTATCTATGTGAATCAGACTTGTTCAAACCAAAATGTGGCCGGAATTTGCAGAAGCTTGTCGGAATCTACCCAAAAAGTGGCCGGAGCGCGACTTTGACAGTGCAAGTCGTTTTTGGTGCGCCTCGCCTAGAAAAAACGCCTAGGCGCAAGAAGCGAGCGCTTTTGATAACTATGATGTAGATGTAAAAACGGTGAACCATGCACGCCCGTTGCGGCGTGATAATGCGCAAAAATTAGACCGAAACTTAAACACAACGTGACCGTTCGACGGGAAAAGTAGAGGTAAAAACGTTGAAGTATATACGCATGTCAACTTGAAAATTTTGGATTGAAACGTAAAACTAAAAATCTATTTAAGATACATGGGATAAAGTTCAAAGTAAAAAAAGTGTAGGCCTGTAGGGGTTTACTGTAAAAGATGAAAACTATTAGGGTTAAAAATAAATAAGGAAAAAACAAAGTAGGGTACAATCTACATAACATGATGTACAACCTTTTTATGCATAAAAAAACTTATTAAGCATGATGTACAAGACCATGAAGCACAAACCACTTGTAAATGTGTTTTGATGTTATTGTGAAATTGTTAGGTTTATGAATGCACTGTTTGGTTAGATGTTTGTTGATTGGTTGGAGCGTGTTTTGATGTTGTTGTGAAGTTGGTAGTTTATGGATTGTGAAGGCATTGGTTGATTAGATGTTTGTTGGTTAAGACTCCGTTGGCTTTTGCAAGGAAGCATCTCGAAAGTTCCGTAGTGTATGGTTGCTGCCTCGATTAGTTGGAACGTGTTTTGATGTTATTGTGAAATTGCCAGGTTTATGAACATCCTGGTTGATTGGATGTTTGTTGATCAGTTGATGTTGTTGTAAAATTGTTAGGTTTATGAACGCACTGTTTGATTATATGTTTATTGATCAGTTGATGTTATTGTGAAATTGTTAGGTTTATGACTTATGAGCGCACTGTGTGATTTTAAATGTTTGTTGATCAGTTCATGTTATTGTGAAATTGTTAGGTTTATGAGCGCTCTGTTTGATTATATGTTTATTGATCAGTTCAGATGGTGTTTTGATGTTATTGTGAAATTATTAGGTTTATGAGCACACTGTTTGATTAGATGTTTGTTGCACGTTCAGAAGGTGTTTTGATGTTGTGAAATTGTTAGGTTTATGAATGCACTAGTTGATTGAATGTTTGTTGGTTACATGGAACGTGTTTTGATGTTATTGTGAAATTGTTAGGTTTATGAGTTGCGAACACATTGGTTGATTGGATGTTTGTTGATTAGTTAAAACATGTTTTGATGTTAATGTGACATTGTTGGGTTCATGGTTTTAACAAACGACGGAGGGGCGCGCCTTAAAGCAATTCGGGGTGTAAATGTCTCTGAGGCGGCACCTCAGGGCTCAGCGGTTATTTTTTTATGTGCGCCTCACAGGCCCGAGGCAGTAAGAAAAGGTGCGCCTCAGGGTTTTCAGGTATGTTTTTGATGTTTTAGACTTTTTGTGACATTCCGTGTCTTTTTTGTGTTTGTTTTTTATGAATTTGATGATGAAATTAGTTAGCATTTTATTTTTCATAAGATATATAATTTATTTATTTTTTAATTCTGCCTTGGTTCGCCTCGAGGCTTACACCTCATGAGGCGAAGGGAAAACGCCTCAATGCCCGTTTCCGTACTTTTAAACCTCAGTTGGGTTTATAAGCGCTGTGTTTGATTAGATGTTTGTTGATTTCTTGGAGCGTGTTTTGATGTTATTGCGAAATTGTTTGGTCTATGAGCAAGCTGGTTGATTAGATGTTTGTTGATCGCTTGAATAGTATTTTGATATGTGGTTGTGTATCTTTTGTGTTCTATTAGAAACAATTGATACGGTGAAAGATGTTCTTGAGAAATGGGGAAAGAAGGCTGCTGATGCGACAAAGAAAGGGCAGGAATATGCTGGAGAATTCTGGCAACACTGTAAGTTCAGTACTTAAAAATGTTTTTGATCAACTTTCTTTTGTATAATTAAATGCATATATGAAGCATAGTATGTTTATGTTCAGTTTGGATGCATCTTTATAGTTCAGCACATTAAGAAGATCAAGTATACATGATTACTTATGGTGTTGGATATGATGAGGATATAGGATAAAAGTTTGCATGTGCCATCCTTTTCTTAATTTATATGTTCTTCCTAAGTGTTTCAAATACATGCAACATAAAGGTAGGCACGGACTATAAAATAAATGAATAAAGATAGTGATGCAGTTTCGCACATGCAATCAAATGGCTCAAAATACTCAAAGGATTCAATAGCTTAATTTAACCTCCAAGGTTTATTGATAAACAATATTCATAAACAATCCACTGAAAATAAATGAAAACAAACCCTAATATTTATACTAGATCCTAAGAAACCTATAGATAATGATAAACCAAATAAATTAAAAGATAATTATAAATAATAAATATTATTTAATAATAATTCTCTAGATAATACTCAATTTGGATCCCAGTTTGGTTCGAGTTCAACTCTTGGGTCGTCATCCGCATCATTCTCCCCGTCTTCGAAAAAGACTCGTCCTCGAGTCTTGAGAATTGATTTTGGGCTTGTGCTACTGGCCCATCCGTAATCTCAAATGGAATAATTGAATTCATTGACCCATAAGACTCTTTGAATCCCATTGAACTTGTCTTGAAAAACTTCCGCCCCATGTACTGCCTCCAAACAATAGTTTGTGGACCAGGCTATATTTCTTATTGGCCCACCACCCATATTTAATTTAGTGACTTTAGCTTGATGTTCCATATTCAAAAGCCCACCACTATTTTCCAATCCCATATTGCTTGCTAGTGTGCTCTTTCCATGTGACCTACTATCAGTATTTTTCAAAGATATATCATCATCTTTGGCAACCCCAAGAATATCTCCAATTTGAATTATAAAATTGCTAACCGATCCCATGATTTGCGGCAAAGTGATTGGGACTTTCAAAATTGATTCATCATCACCGGCTAACACAACACCACCACTAAGTATCGTAGCCTCACCCATAGCCACGGTAGCACTACCATTGGCCATTGCATTTTTATCTAAAAAATAAAACCTACCTGAAGAAACTTCCCTGTCGGGTTTTTTGACGGCCTTTTCTTCTTCTTCTAGATCGGTATTTCCATTAATAGCCTATTGTACCCACAAATACTCATCTTCATCGTGATGCATCCCATCTTCATCAAACTTGGGCCCATCTTTCGATACACCCCCTGGATAGGTTGGTTCATAGAACCGATCTGGATTACGGCTAAACGGCCGTTGCTCTCCGCCGCCACCTTCGTCCCCGACGATGGTGCTCGACTTGGTTTCCGTACAGCACGTATCCTGTTGCAACTTGAGGTGTCGGATCCTTTGTCGAAGCCGTTTAATCTCATGTTGCAACTCGAGATCTCGGACTCTTCGCTTGAGTCGTTTGATATCTAAATCACATGAATCACGGTTCCTAATCTCGTTGCCTCAGTCGGCGAATCTACGGTCATGATTGAACCTGATGCGGATGACAACCCAAGAGTTGAACTCGAACCAAACTGGGATCCAGATTGAATATTATCTAGAGAATTAAATAATATTTATTATTGATAATTATCTTTTAATTTATTTGGTTTATCATTATCTATAGGTTTCTTAGAGCATTCACGGTAGCTTCTGCATATTTTCTCCATAATTACTCTAAAAACACTACTTTTTCTCACTTCTTTCAATTAAATAATATTTAGTCCATACTTTTATCATTACCTTTTCTCCCTCCTCTACTCACAACCACTTTTAAAAATATTAAAAAATTATAGAGGATGAACAGTTCCATATTAAATATAGAGATGAACAGTAACTTCTCTATATCCTTCACTCACAACCATTTACTACCGCATATCAAAATATGGAGGTTTCTCTCACATAAATATGCATAACCTATTGTGAATGCTCTTAGGATCTAGTATAAATATTAGGGTTTGTTTTCATTTATTTTCAGTTGATTGTTTATGAATATTGTTTATCAATAAACCTTGGAGGTTTTATTAAGCTATTGAATCCTTTGAGTATTTTGAGCCATTTGATTGCATGTGCGAAACTGCATCAGAACCGATCTTCACGAGCACGCAAATCACCAATGTTCTTGTCGATGCCTCGGTTGGCGACTCTTCGAACAAGCAAACACTCGCCTTCACGTACAACCCTTTAATTAATCTAGAGCTCTGATACCAACTGATGCAGTTTCACACATGCAATCAAATGGCTCAAAATACTCAAAGGATTCAATAGCTTAATAAAACCTCCAAGGTTTATTGATAAACAATATTCATAAACAATCAACTGAAAATAAATGAAAACAAACCCTAATATTTATACTAGAGCCTAAGAAACCTATAGATAATGATAAACCAAATAAATTAAAAGACAATTATAAATAATAAACGTTATTTAATTCTCTAGATAATATTCAATCTGGATCCCAGTTTGGTTCGAGTTCAACTCTTGGGTCGTCTTCAGCATCAGATAGGGTATTTGTTTATTGGGTTTAGGTTTACTATCTAAGTGTGTGTGCATAAATATAGAATGTACATTTGGTAATCACTAATTTTACATGTATATATACTGTATAATTAACAGGCTATTAGAGATGTGTTATATAGTGACTATGGTCTACGCATGTTACATGTGTTTACGCAATGGTGCATCTAGGATACCTGTTAAGCACTCTTCAAGACACCATGTATCATTGTCTATGGTTGGCGGTGGTGGATCTGGGATAGCATTGTAGTTTAGTGCCCAAGAGAAGCGATGAGGAATAAAGAATTACAATACAAGTAAAATTGGGAAGTGATGTCTGTATATAGAATCCTAAACATAAGATGCACTACTATGTTGTCAAAAGCGGCAAAAGCGCACAAAGCATAGCCTAGCGTAGCGTTAGGTTCTGCGCTTAAATGCGCGATGTAAGCGAGCCAGGCACAGATTCAGGCTATTTTCTAACTAAATTCTGCCAAAAATCGTTTGAAACCCCAAAATAAGTCTGGAATCAACCTAAATTATCCCTAAACAAGCCTAAAGATGTCTAAAACCCCTAAAAATGGTATTTTATACTAAGCACGTCAAAAAACCCCCCTTCCTTTTAAGTTCCTAGTTCCTAGGCTAGGCCTATGCGTCTTGGGCTTTTAACAACATGGATGCGTTCTAATTTCTAACTTGGATACAGATTCCGTGCTGGTAGAATAAAAGCTAGCAGGTTTTATTGGTCTTGTACTCTTGTTCAAAGTTGGCCTCTTATCGGAAGGTTTACGCAATTCAAGTAGTAATTAGAACATATATACTATATCAATGCATAATTGTGTCATATAGAACCCTTGAATTCCGAAATTTAGGCTGACCATGGTACAAGCAACGTTTTATTTTTTAATTAGGCTTAACTTTGACCCATTTTACTTGTGTTTGGCTGGTGTCACTGATAGTTCCCAAGTTTTTTTATTAGGCTTGTAATGGATTTATAAATAAGACGTCATTGTTATCCAAGCCTAATTATTATAATGTGATGGACCGTGTAATCGTGTATCTGAAACTTAATCTACATAATTACATAAGATATCCACTAGATTAACCTATGTAACTGGATCAATACTTGGGTCGGTTCATTTACGTATTTATAATTATCCTTTTTATATTTGTGCTATCTGATTTTTTTAATCACTCTTAAAAGTTAAACGCCCATCCCATAACCGACTATATCACTCCCTTCTCTCTCTATTTTTTATAGTTTTTTTTTATATTGTTTTATTTCTTTGATTTTTTAAAGAAATTATCGACTTAAATGTCGCAGATAATTGGATATTTTTAATGGACTATGCCTTTATGGAAACATATGTTTGAAAGTTGAAACATCAGTGACTCTGCATTGAATTTTATGTAAAACAAGTGCTTTTTCTTTGGTTTTTTGAACTTTTTAAAGCATACTTGTTTATAATGTTAAGTTTTGTAATAGTTGTTGATTTTCTTATAGGAAACTTTGTCTTAGAAAGGTTTCTTGATCTTTATACTAAACTTTTTATAGTTATGATCATTATTTTACTGTATAATTTTAAGTATGATTGTAATTTAATTTTGAAGTATTACTGGTTCATGAGCTCAACCTTTTACATGCGCTGTATTGTTATAATGAAAATAAAAATATATGGGTATAATAAGCTGATACATTTGTAATCCATATTTAAAAAAAAGTTAAGGAACATTGTCTATAGAGGTCAGTAGGCACCCAAGGTATTCAGCATTTCTCATTAAGACCACATATGTATTGAAAACACTTTATAGGTGACCCCAAGGATGCATATGGTTTCATGTATATACCAATTCCAGCTAAAAGCATGTCAAATGAAGAAAATGCCTTTATTGTTTTTGAAAATATAACAATCTTGACATATAATGCATTGACACCTCATCTTATGACTTATGTATATTTGTCTTTCAAAAGTTCTAAGGCATTTTCGTGTATCTGGTTTCACTTATTATCAATTCCAGCTAGCAGCATGTCAAATGACGAAAATGCCCTTATTATTATTTTTTTTTAAATATGATTTATGTATATTTGTCTTTTCAACAGTTCTAAGGGCATTACGTGTACCTGACATAATTTTGGCTGGAATTTGTCTTTTCAAAAGTTAATTACTTGGGCAGCCCCCACTTACATTGTCCCAATAAACCAAGAAAAATATCAAATAATAAGAAAGTTATATTTATATCAAACAATAAGAAAGTTATTTTATAAAATAACATGAAGAGATAAATTTGATGGATATGGGAGGGTTAAAATGATTATAAATTAAATGGGCGATTTGGGCTGTGATCCATCCATATATAGATTAGTTGGGTCATGAGTCAGATCATGGTCCATTTAATCTGATCATTAGTTGCTCTGATAGTCCTTGAATAATCATGTATCATGTACATTTGTCCTTAAAACATAATTTCAAAGATATATAAAAGCACATTACCCATATTATTGTGTGTTTTTTTTTTTATATAAATCTATGCTCGACGTTGACTGGCATTTTGTGTGTTCTATTATATTTCTTAAGGCCTAATGCTGTCATCAGATACATATCTTTTGATGAATGAATTTTGAACACACTCATCATGTATTATGTGTACGGACGCACAGATTCGTGATTTGTTGCTGTTTATGTTGAGTTTGATATCACTGAGAGTAATAACTTTAAAAAATAAACATTCAAAGTAATCATCGTAGCCTTTGTTTGTACTTGTATTTTGTACTAGGGTGTCATATCCTATGAACAAATAAACAAGAAACCTATAATTATTGTGAGAAACTAAACGAGAAACAGTGAAGGAAGACAGATAATATGAACAAGTAGACGAGACCGGTGCAAATGGATAACAAAATCAATACAAATTAGGGGAACCCATGATGTCAAAATACAAAAATTAGGCAACATGGAATATATTGTATGCGTTTGTAACAAAACATGTTAGGTTAAATGTTTGAAGTGTGATGTTTCCTTTTTGGAGCCTTGAATGCTGATCTGGAAAGAAAAACTAACCGTTGAAAATTTCAACATTGACTTAACACATGGTTTAAGATCTAGGAATAGCATTCACTATATGTTACATATCTTACTTACCATTCAACAGAAATGAAATAGAGGAATCTTGTGAATCCATATCAATGCCATTGCTTTATCATATACTTAAAAGCCATGCAAAAATAAGTGTCCACTAGACATAAGGCATCATGTCTAAGGAATGTGAAATTAATATATATTTAGTTAGTAAAATGCATAGTTATCAAAGGCGTGAGGCACACTCAAGGTGCTTAGGCTGTGCCTGTGGCCTAGGAGAGAAGCGCAAAAAAGGCGCGAGCCTAAGAAAAAAAGCGCAAATAAAAAAAATGATTGATTTAGCCGTACCTGCTAAAAGAATTAACACGCCTTTGATAACTATGTGGTAGATAACATCAGTTGGTGGTAAATCAATGAGTTGAGGTGTTTATATATTGAAGAATAATTCAATAGAATTGATTTAGGGATCAATATGCAAATTTGTTTTTTTATCTATAAGTGTTTTAAAAATCAAATATATTTAAAATAGAAAAAGATTTGATTGGGATTTACAAATATATCGCTATAACCGGTAAGTATTGGTCAGGGGATTAGGTTCATAAAAATCAGATGGTGGCTTTTTTTTTTTTTTTAATCTAGGAGGGAAAAGCGGGATCTGGTGGCTTCTAGGAAATTGGTCGCCTAGGCGATGGCTTTTGATAACTATGGTAAAATGACAATGATACCCTTTTAAAGTTTTATACTGTTTTAACTTTTAAAAGTGTTCATAGAAAGCAGTTTTGTGAAAAAGGGTGTAATTAAGGATGTAAGGGTAGAATGAGAAGCTTGGGTAAATTCTTTTGGAAGTGGACCTTTTTTTGGAGCAAACTAAAATGGAAAGGTGAACATTTTTTGGGGGATGGGGTGAGTAATATTTACATAGAACTTCCCAGAAGTGGAAACCTTGCAACCTCCTTGGGATTCGTAGCAAGGAAGGCACTTGACGGGATTGTAGAAGAAAAGAAGTATAATACAGAATATTTTCTCATGATCTCATGTGTCAATGGATTTGCTTGAGTGTTTTGAATATCACCATCTATCTTGCATTGAGCTATTCTCTTTTATCCTCCTATACTTTAGTTAAAGACTTAAAGTTTATATTCAGTATTGACAAAGTCTATTTTGTCTAGCGTTTGAGTTATCAAGTTTTTTATTCCAGTGCCGTACTGCGGTTCTATTGTAAATATGAGAACTTCCTTGTTGATTATGGAAACATTAGAGGTGGCAAAACGGGTGGGTTGGGAGGGTTGGGTCAAAACAGACAATTTTCGGTATGTATTGGGCCAATCTGAATTCTAAACATTTTTTCCAATTTTTTATAAACAATTGGTGTGTTAAATATGGCTACCAAATTTATATTCTTTTGATGATTCTCTTAGTTTCAGATAATATGATTGAAAAGTTATTTTTAATTTTATTGGTTGGAGATTAAACATATCCCAAACAGCACAGAATTTGAAATTTCCACTTCTAGGAAATAGATATAACTGCAAGTCCCAAACACAATATTAACTTCTGCTGTTGTTGGAAAGCTATAAATAAATTGACCTTTTAATTTGAATCAGTGAAAACTGGACCAAGTATCACTGATGCTGCTGTTGGGAGAATCGCCCAAGGAACCAAAGCTCTCACAGAAGGCGGGTATGAAAAAATCTTTGCAACAACATTCGAGACGGTTCCCGATGAGAAACTGGTGACGTATTACGCATGCTACCTTTCCACTTCTGCTGGTCCGGTCATGGGAATCCTCTACCTCTCAACTGCAAAACTTGCATTTTCTAGCGACAATCCACTTTCATACAAGGTTGGCGAGGAGATACAATGGAGTTATTATAAGGTCACACCTATCCTTTCCCACTTGCATTTACCGTATCTTATATGTTTTAGTTCCAGCCCTTTTGAGTCGAGGGGTGTGTTGACCACACGAAAACATGACACGAATATAACACAAAATTCACGGGTTTGGGTTTAGTCTTACGGGTTCAGGTCAATTTTTTGGGTCGAACTTGCGAAACACGTTTAGCTAGACAGGATGGGTTCGGGTTGACCTGGCGGGTTCATGGGTTGACCTGCTTAACCCGTTTTCATTTTTATATATTTAGAATGTGTTTTATGTAATAACATAAAAGGGTTGGGTAATTTATGCCGAAATTTCAAAACCAAAAGAGAAATTGACATCAACTTGTATAATTTGAACTTAATTGTTTTATTCACATTTCTATTTTTGTTGTAAATTTATAATTTTGGTGTATTAATATGCAAAAAAGGTAAAAAAAAATGGGTTATATAGGTCGAGTTTGGGTTTGTGGCCTTACGTGATTTCAGATTCATGTCAAATTTCTAGTTTGTGTTGGGTTCAACCCGCCAATCCATGAAGATGATCCTTTTAGCACCCCTGATTTTGACCAAATGGGCGGGTCGGCTGGCTTGGGTGATGGAAATTGTTACGACTTTTGTTGGTTGGTTGGAGTATAGTCATATTGCGCATTCGCAGGTTGGCAAATCTTGGAAAATAATACAAATAACTATAAACGATGGCGAATTACATGGACTTTGGACTCCAAATGAATGCTTTATTTACTTCATGATGATCACCTAAGATTGAAACTATTTATATTTTCTGTTCAAAATTATTTGATAGGTTAGGGTAACCAAATGGGTGGGGCGGGTGGTTTGCTTGACGTGTCAAAGCAGATATCTGGTTGATATAGCTTTGGTTGACCTGCACGTCCTTTGTCAAACATTTATATCTTATTTCACTGATAATCTGAATGTTTATAATAAAACAATTTACACGGGTAGTGTGTTTTGAAAATACACTGTACGCCTTTCAACAAGTTTTTTTTTTGTTTGCTATTTATTTTTACATGTTTGACTGGTCAAAGATAATACGTAATCCGAACAGGTCTATGATAAGTAAACAGGTTGAAATTGTCACCTCATGGACTCATGGTAGCCTGGTAGGAAACATGGTTAAATGAATGTATTAGTCAATTATCTAAAATAAGCAATTTTGAAGTGAATAGAGATTAAAACAAGAACATAATGCATTTGTTTTTCTTTTTGTCAAAGGTAACTTTGGGGGGTCAATTAAGTTGGGTATCAGGTTGAGGGGTTTAATCATCGAACCCTAATAACATGACCCATATATATTTATTCATGTCAAAGATATCAATCCTAACTTGGATCTTAAATTCATGTAATCAAAACACGACTCGTTTAACACATTCAGCTAAACGGGTCAAAGGGGTTTAAACGGGTTGGCGAGTCAACCTGGTTATTTAAACGGGTTAAACATGTCAACCGAATCATGATTTGCTTAATTGAACTGGTTAAGCATGTCTATCCTAACACGACTTGTTTATTAACAGGTGGTTATCCCGTTACATCAACTGAAAGCAGTGAATGCCTCAAAAAGCAAAGCCAATCCTTTGGAAAAGTACATCCAGATCATATCTGTTGATAATCATGAATTCTGGTTTATGGGTTTCGTGAACTACGACAGTGCTGTGCAAAACCTTCAAGGCGCTCTTCAATCACATTATCAAGTGTAACTTCGTATCTTCATTTGAGGTGATGTCCTGCTTCACTTTTTAAGACTCTGTTTGATAACGTTTCATTTCACATATTTGTATTTCTTTAACTCGATCCATGTTCGGGTATTTGGAGGGGACTTGGGTTTATTACTTGCATAGTAGGGGTGTTTACTAAAGTTACAGATATCTTTTGGTAGTAATAAACTTCAAATATATGTTACATATTCAGTACTTAACAGAACATTATAAGCATAACTTTTTAATTTTAACATGTGTTATGCCTAGGATAGCAAACATTCACTTTGTTTCTTTGGACTACTTGTGAAATATAATTTCACTATTTTGATGGTTACAAAGTAGAAACTATGATTTATAGGCAATTCAAAAGATGATGTAAAAACATATGCATCGCATACCTGAGGTGTGAGCCTTCGCCTCGTGCCTCGCAACATGCTTGCTTTAGAGTGCCTCTCCCTTTTGATAAACACAGTACACCATGTTGTTTGATGTTTAAAAGTTGGATGTTTAGCTTTTACAAACAATGCCGGTATAAGTAATACTGACGAGTTTGTGTCCCCCTGATTTTCCTTGATACATATATGCTAACAATGCTAGTCATACCGATGAGTTTGTGTCAAGGCACTCGTAAGCTACTCGAGATTGGCAATTAGAAGCTCTTTAACAATTTTATCCAAACCTAGAGCCTAAGATAAAGCTTATCTAAAAACTGCTATTGAGCCTGAGTTTTATTATGCCTGTAAGCCTAAATAGGCCTGATTATTACTATAATATACTAAATATTATCAGATATATAATTACAACAAGAAAACTAATTAAGTTATTATGTTATATATAAATAATTAAATAAACATAATTCAATAAATAGTAAATAAGTCGAGCCAATACGAGCTTAAGCTTGTAAATTATTCACTATACCGAAGATTGTTGAACTCAACATCCATAAAACTAAATGACCCAAGTTTGGCTTGGCTCATCTAGTTTGCTCACCTTGTCAATGTATTCGTGCACTAATCAGTGTCGTAAAAGTTGGCTTATGCATCTTTCTCTTGGTCAATGTAGAGAGATGTTTAAAGCAAGGACTAAGTGAGATTTCTAGCGTTTGTAAACGTTCACCATTGCATATCTAAAGATTCTAATCTTTGCAAACTGTCTATCCTCTCTCCAACAAATTCATTAAATGCATTAAAAAAAACTTGTTGGTATCGATGATATAACTAGTACTCTAGTATTAAAAAAAAAAAAAAAAAAGTCTTCGACAAAGAGGACTTCCATATGTGGAAAATCAAAACAATATTGTTTCAAAACCATGCATAACATTCTTGCAATTCTCATCAAGCGTCCATATGTCCTCACAACCCAACAAGGTGGGACTAGCGAAGGCACTGCACCTAGAGTTTTCAACAAATCACATAGCCGGTGGTTTGATGATGAAAAGTGGCCGGTGAATCTTCACGTTAGAGCCATTGAGTTCGGCCTGTACCCTACTCCTTTTGGCCGGATAAGTGAATAACCATCATCTTTAAATAGCATCTACGTAGCAGGTACGGGTCACGCTCTCTTATGGTGTACAAGTTGTACTTAGGTCGTTTGCTCTATTTCTCTGTCATCCTGTTTCTCTAAGACCGCCCGTAGTGGGCTTTATATATAACGCCGGATTCTGAGGTGGACTAAAATGGCGCCCCCCACACCATTACGCTGTGCAACAAATCAACCAACCAATCACATGATGACACCTCAGCAAAAGGTTGGTTTTTTTTTTTAAAAAAAAAACAGGGGCGCTAACTTTCCCCACTACCACTACACCCCTTTTTCACTTTATCTCTTCATGCTGACTCAGCTGACACGTGGACCAATCAGAAAGGGGGGCTTTATATATAAAGCCCCCCACTACGCATGGTCTAAGGTAATCACAGTTAATCAAATCAGATTCACATTAAAACAATAACAAATATGGGGAGTTGCATACGAAATGCATGTGTTGTTTGGAACACATCAAAATGTCAAGTGTGCGTGACATGCAATTAAAAATCACACCTCAACCAAAGGCACGATGGCGCTATTGTTAGCGTCGCGTATGAAGATGCACAAGAAGTTGAAGAGAACAAATGGCTCAATCTCTACCACGAATAAAAACACTCGACTCTTTTGAACGTCAAATGTATGGGTGTAAATGACACGTAGCGACTCGAGAGCTACCCAGGATCGGCTTGGTAAAAAGCCCGAACGAGTCGAGCCTTAACGAGCCTGAGCCCGAGCCTGAAATATGGCTCGTATAGTTATCGAGCCCGAGCCCGAGCTCGAGCCCTAGATACAAAGTTTGATTGGGCTCGCGTGCCTAAACGAGCTCAAATATACTTATAAGTTATTTATATATCTCTTATAATTTATAGCTCACATCTCCAAACCCAAGTCCTTATTTCCTAGGCCCATTTAATAACACTCGTGAGCCGAGCTTTTGCGATCTCGAGCCGAGCTTTGAGCTCGTTTGAGATTGTTCTCAAATCACCTCGACCGAGAAGAGCCGAGCTCGAGCTTTTGATTTTGCTAGCGAGCCGAGGTCGAGCTCAATATTGTAGGCTCGAACCGATCCGAGTCGAGCTCGAGCTTCATAAAACCATAACGAGCTGAGCTCGAGCCTAGTCAGGCTCGGGCTCGACTTGGCTCGTTTACACCCCTAGTCAAATGTTACTTTTACTCATTTTTACACCAAATATACTAAATTACTTATCTTGCCCAGTTCTAAACCTGGATCTCACCTTTAAAAGGCACATGCCTCTATCAAGTAGGCTAAGGCTAGCCACACATCAGCATACAAACACTTTGGTGCCTGTGGTTAAATAATAACTGAAACATACAATTGATTTAATTTTTTATAAAACTAAATTATTAAGAGGGTGTTTGGGATTGAGTTTGAAAATGCAAAAGTGCTTTTGGTTAGAAGTGTTTATTGGCTTATGACTTTTTGAAAAGGAGTTTAAAAAAAAGTGTTTGGATTAGCTTTTGGGATGAGAAACGTCAAAAAGTCAATAGATTGTCTTTTTTTAAATGTTTCGCTTAACTTATTGTGAATATTGGTTATATGGGTGGTAGATTTGTAATTTTTTTTTTCCAAAAGTTAAATGCCAAAAGCCAGGATTTCTAACTTCTCAAAAACAACTTTTCCACCCTTAAAAGCCAAAAGCCACAAGTCAAAACAGAAAGTGCTTTTAGGTTACACAAACAGCTTATTGACTTATTGACTTCTTGAAAAAGCTAATAAGTCAATAAGTTGTTTTGAAACTCAATCCTAAACACCCTCTAAGATGAAGCAATCAACATATATTTCTTGTGGAAGTGATTGAGATGGGTAAAGAAGATGAAGTGCGTGACATCTTCAAGTTTAGTAAAATATCATTTTCAAGATTGCCATTATTAAAAATAAAGTATGGAATTCTCTGGCTTAAGTTAAACCTGTTAAGTTTAGGTTGAGTTTCAACAACTTTGGTCTATTAGTACCAAGATGTTAAATAAGACTTTGTCTTTCAAAGTGGCGAGAGTTCAATCCCCGTGACGAACAAAAAAACGTGTAGTTTAGTAGAGGAATTAACATGTTTGTGTTGCCTAAAGATGTAGGTATTCTTATCGTAGATTCGTACTTAAAGTTGTAAGTTTTTCTTTTCCTCGTCTATTTTTGTGTTAAGACAGACGAGGAAAGAAAATCGGTCTAAGGAACTAAATTTGGCATTCCTTATTAGAATGTCTAATATTGTTTTTGCTAGTATGGGTGTATGTGAAAAAGTCCATTTTACCTATGACAGATACAATATCACGTTTTAGACTACAGTTATGGTTTATATGTGATTGTTAGAACTATTTAAATGACACTGAAACCATGAAAATGAATACTAATAATACCGATACTAATATTGAAGTTGTTTGACCAGTGTTGGTTTGGTTACTTGGTGTAGTGTACAATACTAAAAAAAATACTTTATTTTGAATATAACTACATTTTCAATAAAATAAATATTGAAATGTTGAGAAAAAAATTAAACACAATTACGTATTTAGTTTTTTTTTTCAAAAAAGTTTAAGAGCTGAGTGCAGGTTATTAGAAAAAAATAAAATTATTAAAAATAATCGAAATAACGGTGCATATTACTTTTATCGTAAGGGGTGAAATTGAAACTTAAATAATGGAGCCTAGTGGTTACAATGGAGGTGGGAAGGTTTACCCACTTTGTGGGGTTCCTGCCCTGGGAGGTCACAGGTTCGAATCCCACTCAAAGTAGAATTATTCTGAAATGAGGGGCTAGACCTTAGGGGGGGCTCGGGGACCGGACCTGTAGGGTTCGGGGCTTCGTTATGGGTGTGTACCGTTTGCCGTTCAAAAAAAGAAAAAATACAAGTGGCATGGTTTGATTCGTATGGTACACTATTCACAGAAACAACGTTTTTAAAACAACAATTTGTTTACACATATACCATCTAACATCTAACCAAGTACTTGAAAGAATCTAAACAAATGCCATTTTTGCATGAAACAAATACCTTACTACTAGACCACTACTTATTCGGTATCAAAATGATTTTATAGTATATACAATGTTAAAATTCATTAAACATGTTGGATTGAAAACCATTAGTTAACGTTAAAACCCATTTGTTTGTGGGTACTAAAAGATAAGGAGACATGCACATACAAGTATTATTGTCTTTATTTATTTTTACAAGCTAGCTAAATGCTAGCCCTAACAACGAAACTTTACACATCAATCCGTTCAATTAATGTTCAATTTCTTACTTCTATTTACTATCCACAAGTAGGAAAAATTAATAATATTACTATCCTGATCATGTGGCCTAGTGGTAAAAGAACCGGTTCTCTCTTTAGGGGAGCCGGGTTCAATTCCCACGGGAGGCATGTGATGGATACCCCCACCCTTGTGGTGGGGTAGGTGGTTGGGAAGTGATGGAGAGACCATTGACTCTTGTGGTCATGGGTTCGACTCTTGATCCCTCCAGGTTTTACCGGTTCACTACCGTCGTGCCTTCGGGCGGGTTTGTGGGCCGGGTTTTCCCTGGAACAGGAGACAGGTGGGCCGAAGGGCTCTGTCCGTACGGACTAGAGGCCGTCTGGGGCCCCTTCGGCCATTGGGGGCCGCGTACAGAGTACCCGATGTTAAGTGTTAGATGAATCGGAGTAGGTTATGTTATTTTGCTCGGCCTCAGGAATAAGACCGATGGCATTTATGAGGGTGTTTAATGTGTCCAACTACCTTGTGGGAGGTTGGTATTTATAAGGCGGGTTAACACCTGAGCATTAATGAGAGTCGGCGTGAACAGTGACAGCCGTCACTGTTCAGCTGACGAGTTATGGGTGAATCATTATTTTATTATGATTTAGCAGGTGGCATTTATTATTGTCACTTGGTCCGTTGGTTTATAGCCGACTTTAGTTTTGTCCAGTGGTCCTTATGTTATGTCCTTCGGTCTGTTCGTATCATGTTTTATCTATTGGTCCGTCCGTATCCTGTTGTTTTCCTTTCATCCGGTTTATGCAAAGGAACACTTGTTTATTTGCTGGTTTGGTTTGTCCGTCCGGTTCATCCATCCCGTCCGGTCCGTCCAGCTAGTCTGATCGTCTGTTGTGTTTTGTTCGTCCATTTGTTGTTCGGTGCGGCTATTACGGTACCCAGGTTATCAGCCCCCCCAGTTCGGTGTTTCATGGTGTTAGGAACAGCGAACTAAAGTACTATCCTACTAGGTTACATTTTTTAATTCCGATTTTAATTAATATCGTTATATTATTATTTATATATATATATATATATATATATTTTTTTTTTTTAAATCGGCGACTGCCACGTGTCAGCTGGTTATTGGTTGAATACGAACCGTCGTACTGCTGACTGATTGGACGTCTCGCGTCTTTCGAGATTCTCACTCGGTTTCCTATAAATACCTCATCGTGTACAGTAGATGCTTCATCCTTAAATTCAATCGGCTGCAGAGCTACTTCCGTTCCATCGTTTGTTTTCGATAACCAGGTTCGTTCTTATCCGCATTTCCTTCTTTTTTCAAGTATGGTAGGTAGAAAGGATATAGATCGTCATACGTCCCAGGTTTCCGAGCCCTCTCTGACGGCTTTTTGTAACAAGTATTTCGATACGTCCGTTTACAAGCCGATCGTTCCTAAACCGTCGGAGAGGATAACTGACTGTCCGGAAGGGCATATCGGATTGTATACTAGGCATTTTGATTTTGCCTCAATCCGGCTGCCGTTGTCATCCTTTTTCTTAGAATTTCTTCAGTGGTATGAGCTGGACATTCGGCAGCTTAGCCCTTTAGGTTCAATCAAAGTGATTCACTTTGAGATCTTGTGTAGGGCCCACGGTTGTAAGACCCTCAAAACCGACAGGTCAAACAATTGGCATTCAAAGACTAAAACCATGTTAACAATTCAAAAGAAATCTTATTTTATTTCAGAAAATACGCAGCGGAATGTTAAAAGATGTTATTAAATTACCAAGCACGGTTTCCCGAGACGGGTCCAAAGATTATTTAATAAACAACTAAAATCTTTGGAAAATAATGTAAATAACGTTCGAGCAATCTCGTGGGCGTCTTCTTAATTGAAATGTCAACCGCAACTGAGTAGCTCCACTGCATGCCAAGGCGTCCTTTATTCATCGACAACCTGAAATCAATCTAACGTGTATGCAAAAGTCAACTACGCTGAGTGAGTTCAAGTTTTATAAGTCTTCAATAAAAGTAAGTTGTTAAAATAAACAATAACAAAATACGATAACCCTTAGAGTTACGCGCAATCCGCCTAATTGTTCCCTAAGCAATATTTAAAGTCTAGGATAAGCGCAATCCGCTTAATCAACCCAAGACTTTAGTTACAATCCATAATAAGCGCATCCCGCCTATTTAGCACAACAATACCAAGTCTGCATAAGCGCATTCCGCCTACTCGACTCAATCCCTAACTATAATTCATAGTAGGCATATCACATAATATTATAGCTCAGATTATATTCCCAATAACTGACATACACAATTTTTATATATACATGTAATAACCCATGTAACCTAAACAAGTAACAATCAAGACAAAACTTGATCTACCAAGTAAGGTTTCAAATACGTGGCCAAGACATTAAGCGCATCCCGCTTATTAAATAAAGACTTAAGCCACACATTAATCAAGACAACAGTCTATTCATATATATGTAAAATAACACATATAACTCAAACCATATAATAACACATTAGGCGCATTCCGCCTACTTACGTTTTATACCAAAATAATATATATGAGTTCACAAAAATATTTACAACTTAATAAAATATTTTGTGACTTCATAAAAATAATCTTGCCAGTTTAGCATGCACGTCAGCCCAAAACATTTAGAAAAGCAATAACTAAAAGAGTGGGCAAAAGAACTCACCGTCTGCTTCACAATTAGCTAGAAGAATTTTAAGGGCGCTCCAAGAAATCAAGGACCAGCTCCAATATGAGTAAAAGCTACGAAACCCCTAGATCCCTTACAAGTTACCTCATGAGTCATTACTAAATAAATAATAGCAACGCTTCTGGTAATTATTCATCCATGTATCATGCTTCAAATTACATAATCATTCCATAGATTTACCACCTCATGGTACCATACGAACACCCTTATGAATGGACCCATAATATACCAACAAAATTAATTCAAGTGACTAATTAATGGTTTCAGTAGCCATGCATCATCATCAACACCATGCTTTAACTAAATTCCATGGAACCTTAAACGTGTTTTTTTTCCTTTCATGTACAATATTTCATGGAGTTTACATGGTAGGCGCTTTTATGGAGCTTCGAAACAAAGCAGATCCGTTTGCATCAACCGTGCACACACACGCTAAATCGAAACCCCATCGTAAACACACTTGAAGGAAGTAAGGATTTGTCATGCGCGAACCAAGCTCCTTGCGAAGGAGATGATGATCGAAAACGTCACGGTTATACCGGCGACCACCACCACGGGATCGCGGCTACCGCCCTCCTTCATTCATCACAACCACTACCGTCGCGAGCCACCGTCACAACCTGCACCGTGAGTATATGAGACCGCACCCAAGTCCAAAGACGGTTTGACCAAACGTCCAAGGGTTTAACCGTGAATGTTTGTATAGCGATAACAACCTTGTTACTTATGGTATTGATCTTTTCAGCTATTTAACAATTCCAAAGCCTGGTTGAACTTCAAGAAACTAAGTATAAAGGAACAAGCCAAAAAGCATTATATGATCAATTACTACAACGTACAAGAATGTACCTATGAGAAACTTAGAAGATATGTGAGAAGATGTTGGGTGATGGAAGAACCGTAAACCCTTAGCTCTTCTCTGTGCGCTCAAACATAGATGGCTGTCAATGGCTCTAGGGTTTTCACGTAGATTGTTTTATAAAAACCCCCAAAATTACGGTTAGGCCCCTGGTACTTCTATTTGTAACTAACTTATTCTCAAAGTTAATAAAACCATCTCTAATTAACGACACCCAAGTCCCTGCAGTTCCGTTTCGGTTGTTTCGTATCCGGGTTTATGATAAAACAGGTCCTTTAAACCGATTAAATCAAGTCTTGCGCTCCAAAAGTCACCAACAGGTCCATTTGATAAAATTATTTTGTCTAAATAATTATTTGTAAATTTGGGGATGTTACAACGGTGGGGTTCCTACACTCGGCCTGTTCCGTCAGTTTTTCAAGCTTAGCACTGCCGGTGACTGGTTTACGGTTGCCGAGCGGTCAAAAAGCAAATCTATCCTTTCCAACACCTTTTCCAGTTTGAAGAATTGGAAAGAGAGATTTTTTTGGATGTCCAACAACGTGGTACCCTTCCCAATGCCGTGGCGAGTTTCTGGTGGTACGTTGAACAAGAAGGTAGAAAACGATGTTTTTGATGCGGTTCTGTACGACAAACTCTTGAAGAAGCCGACCCCTCTCCAGGTGTATCCCGAGCCGTTCCTGGTGTTGGTGGGGATTAGCCGAAAGTGGCCGTATCCCAATGCGGAGCCTATAATAAAGAAGGGGGAAAAGGGTAACCGCTACATATGATTCCCCTTTTGTCTTTCCTTTTTCCCCCGTCGTTTTGCTGACATTTTATTCTCTTTTTATTTGTTTTGCAGAGATGAGCCTTTTGAGTTTTGTGAAGCGGAAGGGGCAAGGCCTGGTTGTTACTTCAAGGCCGTTAAACGAAGGGGAAGATGACGTTTTGAGTCGTACGGAGGGTATCACATACAATGTCCCTGCGACTGAGAAGGATGACGTGCTCCGTCCTGAGAATACGGAGGCACCTGTTCAAGCTGGTTTAGAACGAGCCCCTGAACAAGATGCTTTGCATAAAGATTCGGCAGAAGGTGGTTCAAAGTCTGATGGCACGAGTCACAAGGAATCTTCCCTAAAGGCTTCTCTTGACAAAGAAGGGGATGATGACCGTGAGGTTTCCGCTGCGAATTCTTTGGGAAAGAGGAAGATGTCAGAGGGGGAGGAGAGGCAATCGCCTGAGCCCAAGAGGAATAAAGGAGGCAGTAACTCAAAGGGGTCGGAAGAGATGTCTTATGCGGTCAATGACCCCTATGTTCCGGCCTGGACGGTCAAAAACGGAGATACTCTGAAAGATACTAACACCTGTTATCAGATTCTTCATCATTGCATACCCCCAGGTGAGTTATCCAGGAACCGTGAGAGGAAAGATAACCATCCTGCCGCCGGAGCGAGTGTTTCCATAGTGAGGGCTTTAAATTCTGTTGCCGAACTTGTTCAAGGTTATCATAGGTTGTCAGCTCATGAATCTAGGCTACGAAGCAAGTTAGAATTAAGTTCGAAGGAGATCGGCCGGTTGAACGGTCGGGTGCGGAAGCTGAGGAAAGAGATAGATGATGGGAAGAAGGATGAGTTTACCCAAGCCATGAAGGACGCGGAGGCTAAACACGCCATTGAGTTGGAGGAGGCACGTAGTGCCAACAAGCGGCATGTGGAGGAGGTCGAGGAGGAGAATAGTCGGATGGCTCTAGAGAAAGCCGAGTTAGAGAGGAGGGTTGACCATTTAGAAAAGAATAACGCTGAGTTTCAATCGCTGGTGAAGGGCTTGGAAGCCGATAAGTTGGAGCTGAAAGAGCGAATCAACAAACTTGAGGGAGAACGTTCTCTGTGGGCGGTGGCCAAGTCGAATTATGATAAGGCCTTAAGTGAAGGTGATAAAGTGATTGAAAAGATGAAAGAGATGGTAAAGGAGACTGAGGCGGATCGGGATGCGTTGGTGGCCGAGGTGATCCCGGTGGTGATTGGCCGGCTGCTGAAATCAACTGAGTTCCTCAAGCCGTTAGGGGAGATGGAGTCACTCCTATGGAACGCTGCCTTTCATGATGGCATTGTGGCAGGCAAGTTTCCATTATACTTGACCGTTTAGCTTGCCTTTCCGTTCTTTAAGTAGAGTTTGGTTTTTATTTTGCAGGTGCGGCCGGTTTGAACGCGGGCAAAAGGGTGGAGGAGATTGATGGTTATGACAAGGGGGCCACCAAGACCTATGAGAATGGAGTGCGGTTATGGGAGAAAGCTGTCTACCCTTATGTGGAGCGTATCCGGAGTCTAGAGAAGAAGCACTCGGTCGATGTTTTAGATGTTATGCCGACGGGGATGCTACAAGAGTAACGGCGTGCTGCCAAGGGTTGCGTATGTTAGGTGGTTTTGGTTTCACTTTATGCTCTAGACATTTTATCGGCAGCATGTTGCCGTATATATTTTGGCATGTTTTAACACTTTGATGTTTGTCCTGTCTTGACACAATGTTCCGATACATGTTTTTATATCCGTTCCTGCATGGTTGTCTGTTAAACCGTGTTTAACTTAGTGTGCTATTTTTGTTTGGCCGATTTGCATCATGTAGTATGAGTTGTGTTCGTTTTTTGACATGTTCGAGGGCGTCGGATCCCGTCCCGGGTTATGGTGAACCCGGTCAGCGTGTTCGAAGGTGCTGAACCTGAGGAGCATCGTGTTAGATGTCCGTTCCGGCAATTGAGAGGGAAGTGCCGTTCTTCCGTGTATTAATGATTTTAGATAATTAGAAATGATTCATTAAAATATTTCACATAAGTGCTGATAATGAGATTACATTTTTATTTATCGGATGCGGTCAGTCACCCGTAGTGCCGTTGCCATTCGGTGCTTCAGATGAAATATTTCTTAAGGTTAGCGACGTTCCAATGCCGGGGGATTGCCTTTCCATCTAGGTCTGTTAACTTGCACGATCCCTTTTCATGGACTTCTACCACCACATACGGACCCTCCCAGTTGGGTCCTAGCTTCCCCATGCTTTCCTTTCGGCTTGCCTCATTGTTCCGTAGGACTAAGTCCCCGGGCTGAAGTGTAAGCTTCCGTACCTTCTTATCGTAGTATCTCTTCATCTGTTGCTTGTAATGAGCTTCCTTGATCGCAGCAGCCATTCGGTATTCTTCCAGGGCGTCCAACCCGAGTTGTCTCATTTCCGTGTCTTTTGTGGTCGTTTGAAGGACACGGTTAGTCGGTACCATCACTTCTACTGGAATCACCGCTTCTGTTCCATACACTAGGCTGAAAGGGGTTCTTCCGTGACTTGCCTTCTCTGTTGTCCTTATTGCCCACAAGACGCTGGGCAGCTCAGCGAGCCAATTCTTCCCATGCTTCCCAAGTCTCGTCTTTAATCCTTGCAAGATGGTACGGTTTACCCGCTCTACCTGGCCGTTTGCCTGGGGGTGCGCTACTGAAGCGAAAACTTGCACAATCCCCCTTTTTTCACACCAAGCCTTGAAACGTCTATCAGCAAACTGTGTCCCATTATCAGTGACTATCTTCCTAGATATGCCGTATCGGCACAGTAGGTTCTCCCATACAAATGTGGTGATTTGGTCGCTGGAAATGGTGGCTAAGGGTTTGGCTTCTACCCACTTGGAGAAGTAATCTATGGCCACGAGTAAATATTGTACTCCCCCTCTTGCTTTCGGGAATGGTCCGAGGAGGTCCATCCCCCATTGATAGAACGGCCATGGGGATACAATCGGTACAAGATCATGCTTGGGTAGTCTGGGGATCGGCGCGTGAACTTGGCAAGACTCGCACTTCGTGCTTACATCATCCGCGTCTTGCCGCATGGTTGGCCAATAGTATCCGAGATTGAGGGCTTTAGTGACCAAGGATTGACTTCCGATGTGCATACCACATAGCCCTGAATGTATTTCCTCCATGACAGCTCTTCCTTCTTGGGTGTTGATGCATCGGTATGATGGGGACAGGTACCCTTTTCTGACTAACGAGTCGTCTTGCATCTCGTAGGATTTGCTTCTTCTGACTAGCTGTTTGTCATCAGACACCTCTCCCTTCAAAACGCGGATGATGGGTTCTCTCCAGTCATCGCTGGCTTGTATAGAGAAAACAGTGGGTCCGCGCTCCGTATTTATTGACGCTTCATCCATCACCTCCACCATTACCCTTTTTGTGAGGTGTGCAAAGGCACAAGATGCCATTTTGCTCAGCGCATCGGCTCCCTTATTCTTGCTTCTCGGAATTTGTATAACTTCACACGTCCTGAACGCGTGCTTGAGCTTTTTAACCTCTACCACATACTTTTTCATTGATTCGTCCCTGGCTTCGAACTCGTCATTTACTTGACTGGCCACCAACTGAGAATCCACGAAGACACTTAAATCTGTTATGGCCATTTGAGAGGCGATTCTCAATCCTGCCAACAGAGCTTCATATTCCGCTGTGTTGTTCGTGCATCTGAAATTGAACCTGATCGCATAGGCAGACTCTATTCCCGTGGGATCGACAAGTACCAATCCCGCACCAGATCCTTCCTTACTGGAGGCACCGTCTGTATAGAGACACCATCCATCCCTAGTCCCAGAACTCCCACTGACATTACCGACCGTGTCGATAATCATAGGGTCTAGGCTGGTGTTCTCCATTAGGAAATCGGCTAGGACTTGCCCTTTAACAGCCAGCCGTGGTTTGTACTCGATCCCGTATGACCCAAGCTCTACTGCCCATTTCGTCAGCCTTCCGGCCATTTCAGGCCGATTCATGATATCTTTGAGTGAAGAGTTTGTCAACACAACTATGGGGTGCGCTTGGAAATATCTTCTTAGGCGACGAGCAGTATACACGAGAGCTAAGGCGATTTTCTCGACGGGCGTGTATCGAGCTTCTGCGTCTTTCAAGCATCGACTAACAAAGAATATTGGGGCAAATCCCCGGGGGCGACTACAACACAGCACGCTGCTTACTGCTTCCTCTCCGGCTGCTAGGTAAATGAACAGAGTTTCTTCGGGTTCTGGTACAGTTAGGAACGGGAGGTGTGCCAAATGTTCTTTCATTTCAAGGAATGCAGCCTCCGCTTCTACTGTCCATTGAAAACCTTGGGTACAATTCTTCAGTGTTTTGAAGAAAGGGAGAGACCGTTCAGCGAGCTTTGACAGAAAACGGCTAAGTGCTCCGAGCTTACCATTTAGGCTCTGGACTTCCTTCTGAGTTCTTGGAGACCGGGCATCTAATATCGCTCTTACTTTATCTGGATTGGCTTTGATCTTTTTCTTGGCGACGACGTGCCCCAGGAAACGGCCTTCTTCCATCCCGAAGAAACACTTGGACGGGTTTAGCTTCATATTTACTCTTCTGAGGTTGTTAAAGGTTTCTGCAATGTCCACCAACAATTGGTCTTCATCTCCACTTTTGACGACCAAGTCATCCACATACGCCTCCATTTTCCGACCGATCTGCCTGTCGAAAACCATGTCAATCAGCCTCTGGTATGTTGCACCCGCATTCTTTAACCCGAAGGGCATTTTCTTGTAGCAGTACAGTCCATGCGGCGTGTGAAAGGCTGTTTTCTCTTCATCTCCCCTAGCCATTTGTATCTGATGGTAGCCCTTATAGGCATCAAGAAAACATTTGAACCGGAAGCTAGCAACCGAATCAACCTTTGCATCAATCTCAGGCAAGGGATAGTGATCTTTGGGGCACGCCTTGTTTAGATCACGATAATCCACACACACTCTCCAGCTTCCGTTTGACTTTGGTACAACTACAGGGTTAGATACCCAGGTGGGGTATTGCACTTCTTTCAAAATTCCGGCTTCTTCCAAACTCCGTACTTCTCGTAGTACAACTTCACTTCGCTCTGGGGCTAGGGAGCGTCTCTTTTGTACCACAGGCGTCTTGTGTGTACTGATATTTAGGTGGTGCTCGATGATGTAACGAGGAATCCCTGTCATATCCGCAGGTGTCCATGCGAAAATGTCCAGGTTATTCCTTAAATACCGGAACAGGTGCTGCTTACATTCCGGGGAGAGGGACCTCCCCACAGTGACTGTTTGCTCCGGATATCGGGGATTGATGTTCCAGTTCTCTGGTGTTTCTGCTTGATGTTATGGATCTCTACTGGGTCTTTCATGTGTTTTCGTTGCTGTCGAAAGTGCTCTAAGAAACTTGTCTTCATTTCCCTGAAAGAGTCGATGCTTTCGACGGGGAGGCTGTTGAACCACAGCCTGGCCACCCCAGAGAGGGTCTGGATAAACATGTGGCAACATGTGGGCATTGGCCATCCCTCCATGTGAGCCGCTCCTTCAAAGAGTGTGGTATGATCTTCCGGATCAGAGGTTCCGTCATATATCCGCATGTTAGAGGGCATTTTAAACCTTGTGGCGGGAACAAAGTTTGCTATTCTTGGTGTGAATTTTGAACCTTCATCCGGCTTGTACGGCCGATTTAAGTCATCCGGGTCTCCTGTTGGCTTTGGGTTTGTGTGGATAATGGTGGAAGTGGTCGGCCCAAGGTTAGCCGGATTAGTGTGGAGGTTTGAACTCCTGGCGTGTTGCTGTATCATCTCGGTGAGCCAAGAGGCCGGGGTGGCGCTTAGGTTCGGGCCGATGGGAGTTGACACTACTGGTGGAGTCACCGGATCAGTGTGTGCCGATTCGTCATCATCAAACGACAGTTTCAGAGCTAAGCCTTTGGCTCTTTCCTGCCGTACATAATCATTCATCAGCTCCCTCAGCTGCAGGAAATGCGACCTTACCAGCTCGGGGGACACCACTGGGGTGACCCCCGTAGGTAGGTCTTCCGATGGTGGATCGGAACTTGCCATTCGAAGTTTTGTGGGATTACCGAGCCGGTCCCACGGATGGCGCCAAATGTTAAGTGTTAGATGAATCGGAGTAGGTTATGTTATTTTGCTCGGCCTCAGGAATAAGACCGATGGCATTTATGAGGGTGTTTAATGTGTCCAACTACCTTGTGGGAGGTTGGTATTTATAAGGCGGGTTAACACCTGAGCATTAATGAGAGTCGGCGTGAACAGTGACAGCCGTCACTGTTCAGCTGACGAGTTATGGGTGAATCATTATTTTATTATGATTTAGCAGGTGGCATTTATTATTGTCACTTGGTCCGTTGGTTTATAGCCGACTTTAGTTTTGTCCAGTGGTCCTTATGTTATGTCCTTCGGTCTGTTCGTATCATGTTTTATCTATTGGTCCGTCCGTATCCTGTTGTTTTCCTTTCATCCGGTTTATGCAAAGGAACACTTGTTTATTTGCTGGTTTGGTTTGTCCGTCCGGTTCATCCATCCCGTCCGGTCCGTCCAGCTAGTCTGATCGTCTGTTGTGTTTTGTTCGTCCATTTGTTGTTCGGTGCGGCTATTACGGTACTCTGGCCTAGTGGTAAAAGAACCGGTTCTCTCTTTAGGGGAGCCAGGTTCAATTCCCACGGGAGGCATGTGATGGATACCCCCACCCTTGTGGTGGGGTAGGTGGTTGGGAAGTGATGGAGAGACCATTGACTCTTGTGGTCATGGGTTCGACTCTTGATCCCTCCAGGTTTTACCGGTTCACTACCGTCGTGCCTTCGGGCGGGTTTGTGGGCCGGGTTTTCCCTGGAACAGGAGACAGGTGGGCCGAAGGGCTCTGTCCGTACGGACTAGAGGCCGTCTGGGGCCCCTTTCGGCCATTGGGGGCCGCGTACAGAGTACCCGACAATACTTTAGTTGATCGTTCAAAAAAAATATTATAAAAAAAGATCTTATCTTTGTTTTTCTCCATACTATCAAAAACCATGTTATTACGAAACCTCCATAAAATCGGGCCACCAAGTCGTTAAGATGATGCCATGAACCCAAAGCCTTTCTTCGCTTGATTAATGCACACAAATCCAACCACGTTAAACTCAACCGGAGAAACCAAGGAACGGAGTGCCATTTGAATCCACCTGAAATCAGATCCCCATACTAGTGGATATGCTATAAAAACCACTAAATGGTCCACCGATTTTTCCGCCAAATTACAAATCGGGCACAATACACTTGAAATATCCAATTCCTCATTCCACTAGATTTGCAACTAATTCAATAAAACCCTCCAACCCAAATATGCAACTTAATCGGAACCATCCAATTTGAATTTGTTTCCATTTCCTCATCAAGTAAAGTCAACGTATCAATCAACCTATGCTTTTAACAAGGAACGACTCATCCACTTCAAAATCGTATAACTAGTCTCTATACGAATTAAAATTGAAATCAACCAATAAACGCCCAAATTGTTTAAGACCAAATCCATCGTGCCTCACACTTTCTCTCACTTGTATAAACACACATTTTTTTTCTCTTTAATTTAAGTATAGTATTGCCATTAGTATTTTTTTAATTTAAAAAAAATGATATGTTGGGTTAACTATTAATCGAAATGAAAACAAACCGAAATCATATATCTATGTTACCTTATTAAGGAGGAGACATGTCTAGAAAAGTAACTATACACACATTTTAAGATGGGATGTCAAGAGACTCATACTTTAAACACTATATGTCATGTAAAAGTTTCCCATAATACCCCTTATTGCATTACCCAGTTGTACTATAATATAATTATTATTAAAAGCAAACACACACAAAACACAACAAATGACCTCTTTATCTTTAAGGGAAAATGGATTTTAATACTTTCAACTATCGCCTGTTGGCGGATAATACTCCCAACTATCACTTTGGCCATTAGCACTCCAAACTTTCAACTTGTTTGCTTTTATCACTCCCAAACTAACTGAGGTCTAACCCAGTTAGTGTTCGTGACCAAAATGTAAAAACCTAAACTTAAGGGACCCTTTTGAAACTTTTTATTATTATTATTATATAAAGAAAACGGTTAGATCTATCTAATCGAGAGAGAGAGAGAGAGAGAGAGGGAGAGAGGGAGAGAAGAGAGAGAGAGAGAGAGAGAGAGAGAGAGAGAGGGGAGGGGAGGGGAGGGGGAGGGGGAGGGGGAGGGAGAGAGAGGGAAAGGAAATTCAGATAAAGAAGACACCGGCCATGGCCTCCTGAAACGACTTTATTATAAACGAAATCAACCATTGAAACACTCTGATTAGAAACGGGTCACAATGGGTTCAAGTAATAACAAGGAAATCGTTAAAGCGGGTCATAATGGGTCATGTTATGCTGCATTGACCCACCGAAACTTTACATAATTTTGGTGTCTTAGTTTTTTATTAACTTTAGTATGCTTTAGAGGTATGCAGTTGTGAACCCGTAAAGATGAAAAAGGGATCACATAACAAAGATGACAAAAAAAATCTAAACTTATACTGATGTATATTTCCATTGTTTATTAATATGCCATATGTGGTTCTTTTTGGCCTTGCCAATTGCCGTTGCAACACGGGGCGATGTGCCTGTCTATTGTCATGGCGCTGCGGTGCAACCGATTGTGCTTTCTTAAGATATGTTTTCGTATCAAACTATTAAAATGCATCTCTTTCTTCTATAAATAAGGTTTTGCCGTAGGCTTGAAATATTTGATTTCAAGATCGCTACTGATTTGGCCAATGATGGTTGCCTGAGGCTTTTGTGGTTTTTTTCGAAAGGTCCACAGCTGGCTGAAGCATAATGTTGTTTCAACGTTTCTTCTGTCTATGTAATCGGCTGCGAAGGCGATGTTACTTATAGCACATTTACATTGCAATCGGTTTATGTGCAGTTACTATATCACATGCTTTTGATGATCGGGCAATGTTGACATGTTATGTTTCAGTTACGCGTATGCTTTGGTAATGGCTTTGCACATTACATGTGATGACGATGTCATTTACATTACATTTGCATTTCGATCGATTTAGGCATTGCTATTGGTTGTATATCATATGTCTTTCGTGTTCCATTGTCTAAGCCTATTTAACATTTCAAAGCGTTTTTATCAGCTTCTTATGTGAATGATTCCTTTTCTTAATGTACTAACTTTTATTGTGTTTTGCTCCCTATAACTCACCTGCCAGGATCTTTTGGGGAAAGATTATGCGCTTGCCTGAATCGTCGTATTATTGAATATGATGTCTAACCACTATAGACCCAGGAACACGGACGAGGAATATATTCGGTAAGTCTATCCATCGGGTTAAATGCGTGTCCACGGGGCAACGCCCGCGGGTCAACTACTAGTATTATATTATAATACATTTCCCAAGGAGTTCTCAAAATTTAAGTTTTGCATTAAAATTGGTTAGAATACAACACACAATGCACATGTAAGCTACTTTTTGGGGCAAATATGTCTTTTATACTAGCAGGAAACCCGCGCGATGCGGCGGCGACGACAAGTTACAATGTGGTACTCGTTTTCTGTTAGTTTATTAATCTTCTAGTGGGTTTACCCATTTATCAATCTTCTAGTGGGTTTACCCACGCTTTGCTGAGGGCCTACCAATTTTCGACACCAATTTTTGACAAAGTTTTAACAGTATTTAAACGCAATAGTACCTCCAACTAAAATATTGTAGTGGGATTACCCCATCCTACGCGTTAGGAGTTAGGTTAATATCGGTTTGGCTCGTTACGGTTTTGACACTCATTATTGCAAGCAAAAGAAAAAAAATGAAAAATACGGCGTTATTGGCTTAAAATGAATCACCACATATTTACATCGACCGAAAACCATAAAAACGAACATTAGTATTGTTACCGATATTGCTCGGTTGGAATCCTTTGGTTTGTCATTATATCGGCATTATATAGCCTACGCTACCAAACAAGTACTTTTTAAACCATACTTTTATACAATTTTGTTTTCATAAACAAAGATATCGAAATGTCAAGGAAAACAATTAACCCAATTGTATTAATCTATTTTTTTTTTAAAAGAGCTAACAATCAAAAGTGATAAACATCGTTTGAAGATCAAGTCTTGCGTTTCGGCTGCAATAAGGGATCCTTCCCTTTTATTTATCTTGGTCTTCTTGTTGGTGATAACATGAAGCGGGTCAAAAGCTGGAAACCGATTATCGACAAGTTCCAAGCTAAATTGTCATCCTGGAAAGCTAGGTCTCTCTAGATGGTGGAAAAAAAGATCAGGGTCCCACCCCCTGTCCACTTACTGGGTCGGCCCAAGACTTTAATGTCAATTTGGATTGGGCCAATGTGCTTTTTTTTTTGGAGAAGGATAACATTAAGAGGAAAAGAGGTATGAGTTTATCAAATAGGGGTAGTAGGTCCAGGAACATTAACATTGTAAAATTACAAAGCAGTAACAGTAAAGTTTCTGAGGGGGAGGCGTCTGGCTCAGGATCTGGTTAAGGGGACATAAAGAAAATAAGGAGGATTTTCAAGCGTAAATCGCAAGTGGTCGTGGAGGAAACGGATGACATGGGCTTCATGGGATGGGGAGGGGTTGATGACGAGTTTGAATCGGAGTGGGAATAAGACCAGCCGGATCCTTTGACTCCTCCGGTGGAAATTATCGCAAAACCGTCAATTGAGGAAGTAGAGCTAGGGATCATTAAAGAAGCCGGGGAAACCATGAAGGTGGGTTCGGTGATGGGTCTTCAGCTAAATGGTTTTCATAGAATTGTTAAAGAGGCAATTGATGCTGATCAGGTGAAGGCGGGTCTTAAATGAATTTTCTGCCGTTCAACATTAAGGGGGCGGGTAGCCGGGAAAAGGCTGCTAGGGTTCGTAAGTTAAACAGATCTTATAATTTTTCATTTATTGCAATTAAAGAAACACAAATGGAGACCATGCCGGATGGTCAGGTTGAAAAATTCTGGGATGGGTCAGGGTATGGGAAAGAGGTGGTGAATGTTGTCGGGAGTTCTGATGGGTTAATGTCATTATGGAACTCATCGATTTTCAGTGTTTAAACTGTTATAAGGGCTCAAAATTATTTCTTGTGGGGGAATTATGAAAGCGGATTCAGAATTATTGTGGGTTCTAAATGTTTACGCTCCAACGGATCCGGGTAAGAAGACAATTGTGGGAGGATATTGCGGTACTTAAAGAAAAGTTTATGGGTCGATGGATTGCGTTGGGGGGTTTTAATAAAGTACGATGTGCGGAAGAAAGAATGAACTCGATTTTTATACTCAGAAATGCTATGGCATTTAATGAATTTATCGCAAAACTTAGGTTTATGGAATATAATATGGGGGGGGGGGGTGAAAATTTATGTACATGTTGAGTGATGGTTCTAAGTTAAGCAAATTGGATCGAATGTTGGTGAGCCCCGAGTTTGTCTCCTTTTGGCCGGATGCGAAACTTTTGGATGTGGAGAAAGATGTTTCGGACCACTCTCCTCTGATTCTTTTAGTTTACTCGGCTAATGTTGGTGCTACCTCATTTAGATTCTTTTATTCATGGCTCGAGAAGGAGGAGTTGGGGGAGTTAGTAGTCTCGGGTTTAAATGCGAAGGTTAACTCAAATTTGGTGGATGTTAAACTATCTCGGAGGCTTAAAATAATTAAGAACTCAATCAAAGAGTGGAGAAAAAAGATTGGAATGGTAGAGAATGACCGAACTCAGGAAGCGAAGGTGGGTGTGGCAAGAAATAAATCAATTGCGGAAACAAGGGATCTGAGTGAACAGGAACAGTTGGATTGGAAAGCGTTCAGAAAGACAATTCGTGAATCGGAATGGGAAAGATTGAAAGACTTACACCAACAATCTAGGGTGGAATGGGTCCTGAATGGTGATGAGAATTTTGCATTTTTTCACGAGTTAATTAAATGTAGAAGGACGAGAAATAGACCTAATGGGATTATGATGGATGGGGTATGGGTAACTGACCAAGCGATGATCAAGAATAAAGCCGTTCAGTTGTTTAAAGACAAGTTTGGGGAACCGATTGCAAACAGGCCGAAACTTGATGGGAAGGTTTTAAAAAACTGTCTAATGATGAGGCTTCCAGGTTGATTGTACCATTTTCTAAAGAGGAAGCTAGAGAGGCGGTGTGGGAATGCAGGAGTGATAAATCTCCGGGACCCGACGAGTTCACCTTTGCTTTTATTAAAAAGTTTTGGCTGAATCGAGAGGAGAGCTTTATGCAGGTTATGAATGAATTCTTTATACATGGTTCCATTCATAGCTCGTGTAATTCGTCTTTCGTGGCTTTGATCCTGAAGGTTAATGATCCAATGACGTTTTCGGACTTTCGGCCAATCTCACTTATCGGAGTGACTGGGAAAGTTATTTCCAAAGTTCTTGCTGGCAGACTCAAAAAGGTGTTGGGAAGTATCATATCCTGTGAACAAACTGCGTTTATTCAGGGTAGAAACATTTTGGACGGACCGCTAATTATCAGTGAAGTACTATCCTGGGCCAAAAAGACTAAAAGGCAAGTGATGTTATTCAAAGCATTTTGAAAAATCCCACGATTGTGTGTCATGGAAGTACCTGATCAATGTGATGCATCATATGGGGTTCCCCACCAAATGGAGAAATTGGATTATGGGCATTTTATTTACCGGGAAGGCGTCTGTTCTTATTAATGGTGTACCAACGATTGAGTTTTCATTAAATAGGGGACTAAGACAAGGAGACCCATTGTCCCCTTTCTTGTTCACTATGGTTATGGAAGGGCTTCATGTTAAGGCAGCCGAAGGTGGAGTGTTTTTTGGTGTACACATTTACTGTATGCCAATGATGCACTCTTCATGGGTTCATGGTGCGATATTAATGTCTAGAATCTGAACAGGATTCTGAGATGTTTTCAGATCACATCAAGCTTAAAGGTCAATATTAGTAAAAGCTAATTATACGGGGTTGGGGTATGTGATGGAGAGGTTGATAGATTGGCAGGAGTTTTGGGCTGCAAGAGAGGGTCTTTCCCTTTTATTTATCTTGGTCTTCCAATTGGGGGGAATATGAAAATGGTGGGGAGTTGGAAAGCGGTGATTGACTGGGTTAATTCCAGATTATCGTCATGGAAAGTAAGAACTTTATCATTTGCTGGCATGCTAGTTCTTGTTAAGGCCGTGCTTAGTGCCCTTCCGGTATATTTTTTCTCATTATTTAGGGCCCCAGTGGGAGTGTTAAAGACGTTAGAAGGCATCTATAGACGATTTTTGTGGGGCGGTACCACAAATGTTAGAAAAAATCGTTGGGTGGCATGGGAGAAAATTGTGAAATCAAAAAAGATGGGCGGGTTAGGGGTTGGAAATTTGGACGATATGAACATGGGGCTCTTGGTGAAGTAGTGGTGGAGGTACAAGGTGTCATAAGATTAGTTATGGGTAAAGGTTATTGATGCATTACATGGGGTGAAAGGAACTTGACGTTTATTCCAAATATGAAGGCCTCAACTAGAGCATGGCATTCCATTGCTAAACTTGAAGAAGAATTTTTGAAGAGAGGATTAGTGCTGGATAATAAGTTTGTATGTCCGATCAAGGACGAGGGAAGCACCTTTTTTTGGGGAGACAATTTGGTTACGGGTGGGAAACTCAGGGATAGATTCACAGATTTGTTTGCTTTGTGCAGGAAAAAGAAAGCGAAAGTTATCGAAAACTACTATAAGGAGGGGGAAACAATTAATTGGGGTTAGGATTGGGTCAGATCGCCTACATCAACTGATGAAATTGATCAGTGGCAGCGGCTTCAAGAACTTCTTGCGGATCAACAAATTGTGGCAGGCAAAGATAGATGGACGTGGAAGTCGGATAACAAGGAAACTGAATTTTCAGTCAAACAGGTCCGGATTGGTTTAGTTAGGGCGTCTATCAGCTCTAATTCTTCTTTCGACTTCAGATGGAGCAGAATCGCTACACCTAAGGTCACGTGCTTTGTTTGGAGGGCTGCACAGGGCGGAATTCCGACTGCAGACATGTTAGCATCAAGGGGTCTTTATTTCGGTGATGGGAGAGGTAAGAGATGCGAAGATGGAATTGAGTCGATCGACCATGTCCTTGTGGAATGTTTCTCGGCTAAAACGTTATGGTGGCACATTTGTGGATGGATTAGAGTACAACCCCTTTCGAATATTGGGTCTAACTTTTAGAATGGGAAAAAACGTTGCAGGGATCAAAAAAGTGGAATGCGACGATTTATGCAGTTATAGTCATGTCCATGTGGAGATTATGGTTGGCGAGAAAGCTAAAGTATTTAACAATGTCAACATGTCGGTGCCCAAAATGATTGAAGATATTTAGGAGAACACGTTTTGGTGGGTGTCAAAGAGATCGAAGGTACCGAGTATTGACTCGACAAAATTGTGGGCTTTTGACGGTATAGATTTTTCATGATCATTGTAGTGTTGGAGTAGATAGGTGTGTGCGTATTGTACGTTTTTTCGGTTTGTTTCAGTTAGCACCTTGCTATGCAATGTCGGTAACTTGGTTTCGGGTGTATCTGTACTTGGTTTCGGTGGTGAAATAAAAGTGGTTTGGTTTGGTTGTTCAAAAAAAAAAGTGTTGTTTATTTAACCAACTACTTAACGATTTTTAAATGTCCATAACTTTTTCATACACTAATACTTTCTTAATATTATTACACCGTATAAAAGAGCATTTTATTCTCTTTAGTTTGAGTATAGGTACCGTATGCTATAGTTTTTTAATTTACAAAATGATATGTTAGGGTTAAGCAATAACTGAAATGAAAACAATCTGAAATCAACAGAAAATCAGTTATGGATTTTATTTGTATCCTCGGTTAACCAAAATTAACAAGCCAAACCATTAACTTTTTCGTATGTATCCATCTTTTATATCTCCATTTCATGTATTTATATATTTCCATTTTATGTATTTATGAAAAATGATCTAACCCAAGTTTGGTTTTGGTTATTAATAGATTCGAACCGAGAATCGATAATCTAATTGATATACCAAACTAATTTACCAAAAATTGGCTGGTTAATAAAATAGATTAACGGGTGTTGGTTTTGGCTAAGGCTAAAAACCGAATAAGACTGAACCATGCACACCCCTAATAGTGTTTATGTTTTCCGCCGCATGGATCTAAAAAAAAGCTTGATGATTTTTTTATTGTTTTTGTGTGCTTAAAATACTTAAAAACATGTATATCATATGATTAAGAATTTAAGAAGAAATTTTACAATTATTAGACTGCACACTGAGGGCGTGAAACGCGTGTGAAGCCAATAGTAATGAAATAAGAAGATATGTTGGAATTTAAAATTTCAAAACGTATGACTTGGATTCAAAATATCTACAAATTGCCAAGAAAAGACAAGAAAAAATATATGAAAAAGGAAAGAGCATTTTTAAAAGAAACGGAGAAGGAACATATTAGGTATTTATGCTTTTTGAGAGTAGTAAAAGACCTAGGGAAACAAAAGCTTAAAAAGAAGAAAATAAATGAAAAGTGTATTTGTGGAATAACTGAAAGATATTCATTACTTTTATGACTTATCCCTTCTAATATCACATGTCAATCATCTATTGAAGTATGTCAATTTTCATGATCTATGTAGGAATAATTAAAAGATATCTATTACCTTTACGACTTATCATCCATGCTAAATATCTCATGACAATCCTCTATAGAAATATGTGAAGTTTAGATATTTTTGAAGATGTATGTATGAATAACATAAATGATATTTACAACGTACGACTCGTCCTTCTAGTTTCACATGACAATCGTCTATTGTGTGAAACTTGGATACTTCTTAATATTTATGTATGTATGGATATAATTTGAAAGATACTTATAGCTTATACGACTTAACCTCTTAATATCACATGACAGTCAATCTATAGAAGTGTTAGAAACTTGGGTAATTTTTACTGTGCATGAATGATGTTCATCTAAAATTAGAAGTATTAGTAACAGGGTGTTGATAAATCTATATCACATCATTAAGCATTTTGGATGGAAAGGTAGCTAAGTTATATTAAAGATAAGATGATATACTGAAGGTCTATAACAAATGATCAAGTTATCCTATAAAGTGTAAAAAAAATGAAAAAGGTGGGAAGGATAAAAAAAAACACAATAGATCATGAAATATAACACAATGAGCCACAAAATATAACAAAATGCTGAAAAATATACCACAACACTAGAGGAAAAAGATACAATGAATCGAAAAATGACACAATGGTAAAAATAATAAAAAGAAACAACGTTACATAAAAGATACAATTCATCATAAAAAACACAATATATAACGTAAATTCTAGAAATTACAAACTAAAATTCCAAAAAAGTGAAAACCTAAAAACTAAGATCGTATGATTCGATGAGACGATTCCAGTTCCGCTTGAATGAGTTCAATCGGAGTCCGTTTGATATCCTTCTTACGACTTTCTATTTTTCTCACTATGTATTTGATCCTAACCTCTATAAAAATTTATGCTTCATCCATTTATTTCCCAAACCTACCATTATAATATAACCTATAGAAATGTATTTATGAGATTAATGATTTATTTATTTACTTTTAAAGATTAATGATTTATATATTTACTTTTGTTTTGTTTAGTAATTTTGGTTGTAATTTATCTATTAAATTTTAATAATGATTTTATGAATGTTCCTTTTAGATTGATATTGTTTATATGTGTAATCATTTTGATTAATTGACATATTTATGTCTTTCATTATTATGAGAATTTTTCAAGTTACATCATAAGGGAACTTTATGTTTTAAACATAATAGGCCTTAACGTGATAAGTAAGGAGGAAAATTTTTTTTTTTGAATTTTTTTCCTATCTTGTTAAACATATATTTTAGTATTGAAATCTAAAAAAAAATTAGTGTAATTTCTCTAGTAGAACACACTGTAGTGTAAACTACTATAATAACGTAATTATCTATTTTTTTTAAAAAAAATTATTCATCTAGAAAATATGTTTAAGCAGATGAGAAAAAAATCTTAAAAAAAATCCCCGCTACTTCTCATATTTAGTAGGTTAAGCTCATTTGTATTTGATCCTGATACAATAATGTTATACCTTTTGGCATTATAACGGTTAGTATTAGCATACCTACATATTAATATCTGCGTTTTGATAATATAAAGTTAAACTAGTTTAATACCATCTTTTTTCCTTTACCTTCATGAAAAACGTATTTTTAATGTTTTGATGTGAGTTTTATTCAAAACTGAGCTGACTTTGTATAATATATTTTGACTTTTAGTCATTTTAAAATTCATTTGGTGTTCTTTAACATTCATTTCACAATACACTTAATTTTATAGCTTTTAATATTTTTCTAAATTCATTTGTGTGTTCTTTCCCGCAACAAAACAAAAGACGAAGAATTTTAGTGATAGGGTATAAAGCCAAAGAAATTTTATTGTGTCAAGGGACTCACCATTAATACTTGCATGCACCCTGGCTTCAATGTAAAATCAGACATTTTTATTGACTGATTGACTCACAATTAATACCTACATGCACCCTCACTTCACAATTACTTCTATTCAGAGAGAAAAAAAATCAATTTTATACTATACCGACTTAGAGGATTGACAACCCATCCACTAAATCTTATCCATCAAATTACACTAAAAATTATTACTTTACCCATAAATCTTCTCTCTCCTAATTAAAATAATCATACTTTTATCATTACATTTCTCTCTTCTCACTCACAACTACTTACAAAAATATTAATATATATATATATATAGGGGTGTACAATTAGCTTTTCATATTTAGGGTGAAACAGTGCTTTCACCAAATATTTTATCTCTCCTCCACTCACAACCACTTACACTCACCCATATAATTTGATGAACACACTCACATACATTTGATGGATGGGATGTGAGTACTCTTATGCTTAAAAATGGTTTATCTTGTCACATCGAGCACTTCAACCAAGTTTATCGGACGTTTTAACCGGTTATATCAGGCGATTTCAATTGTACCGGCCGGTATAAACCGGGTTTTAAAAGATTAATGAGGGATGACCCGGCCATTGGCTTGGGTTCGAGTCCTGATCCCGACCGGTTTTACCGATTATTTCACCGTAGTGCTTTCGGGCGGGTGAGTAGTCGGGTTTTTCCGGTAATTGGTGGCAATTGGTGGCCCGGGTACTCTCGAATACCCGATTCGCCAAAAGGATACCCAAGAATGCTCGGAATTAATTCGTTGGCCGTTAAAAAAAATTCTTAATATGACAACTAAAAAGGGTAGAATCTTTTCACTTTCTAAATGCATTTGATTCTGGATAATCAATGGTTGCAACTAACAGAAAAAAAACCATGTTTTTTTTAATATAACAATATATTTCAATCATTTCAGTTTAGCTTTAATTATTTTATTTTGTTCAAAATGTTAAAATGAAAAACATACAGATGTATCTAGTAAAAATCCAACTCAGTAATTCGTTTATTGTTATTATTTTTATATTGTTACTCGATATATTTGATAAAGGTCTTTGGGAGCCAATCGAAGATATTGTAGGTTGGGGGTCACTGTTTGAGGACCTTGAGTGGTGGGTCGCAATCTTACCGATGCGGCTTGGGCCTTCTCTCACCCCGAGATATGGTCATCTATGCCATTGTGGCGTCCAGATCTCAATCCTGGGGTTGCAATACAAAATTTTACGTAACAACGGTGTTGATAACATAGATCTGGGTTCTGTTTGCGCTTTGGAATGCCTGTATGAATATCTCGCTGACTTTGATCTTGGTGGTTACACTAATAAGGACACCACCCTTAAAAGCCATAGAAAACCCTGGCGAATGCTCTTTATTGTTGAATCACATGAAGTCTTGTAAAAGATTTATGTCTGACATCGCCAGAAAGCCGTCATTGAATGCTTACAAAGGCATCATGCCCAAGATTTCTTAACTATAATCCCTATTGAAGGATTGGGGCGACGAATGTCAGTGGTGGAGTATAGGGCAATCCTAAAATATCGCTTGATGATCCTTATTTTCATGGACGATGAAACATGTTTGGTCGCTCCATTGTAGAGAGTTACCGGGGTTTTAAGTACTAACAAGATTTTGTTCAAGACGTTTTAATGGATATTCTCTGACGATCAGGGATCTTGGCAACGAAAGAGGTACACGTGAACTTTCTTACAGACTTGGCAGAAGGGGGGGGGGGGGGGGCGCTCCACTTTACGTTCGGCCGACCTGCTAGTGTTTAGTTGGGAAGGTGGGATACACGCATGCGTGGACCTCACTAGTGTGTCTCCTTTAGCGGGGTTTCGGGAGAGTGGGTTCGTGGCTGAGCAAGCAATATTGAGAGCAGAATCGAATAAGGTGGCAAAGCACGCTAAAGCATGCGGGAATACTCAACATATATACTTTTGTTCCATTGACATTTGAGACCTTTGGCTCCTTGACACCTAAGACGATCAGGTTTCTGACGAGAGTTCAGCGGGTGATTCACAACATCTTCGTGATTCCTAAGGGGCGAAGATTTATTTTCAGTAGATTAGGGTTCTCTGTTCGAAAGAGGATGACGGCGTAACTTGTTGCCCGCCCACCTGTCATCCTTACGTAATCTACCCCATTTATTGAAATGAAACACAAAGCTGGAAAAAAAAAAATTATTCTTATATTTTGAGCAAAATAAAATAAGTAAGTTAAACCGAAATGATTGAAATATATGTTTATTACTGTGTATTGCTTAATCAAAAATATTCAAGTAACTTGATTTATAAAATTATACTATACCATTATATAAATATTATTTTTTGTGTAGTCTGTAGATTTGGAATCGTATTGCCTAATCAAAATATTAAAATAACTTGATTTGTAATATTATATCATTTATATAATTAGTATTTTTTTGTGTAGTCGATAGATTTGGAATCGGACAACAATATGTTTTTTCGTGTCCAACTAGCCCAGTTGGTTGAGGGTCTAAAGTTTCTTATGGGAGACTTGGATTCAATTCTCACTAACTACATTTGGAGGACATTGGTGGATGGGAAATGAGGGATGACCCGGGCATTGGCTTGGGTTCGAGTCCTGATCCCGACCAGTTTTACCGACTATTTCACCGTCATGCCTTCGGGCGAGTGAGTGGTAGGGTTTTCCTGGGAATTGGTGGCAATTGGTGGCCCGGGTACTCTCGAGTACCTAATTCGCCAAAAAGGTGCCCGAGAGTGCTCGGAATTGATTCGTTGGCCGTTCAAAAAAAAAAATGTTTTTCCGTAAATGAATAAATAATTTTTTTTCTTCAATCAATAAGGCGAAGTTTACCTGAGTTTAGCCATCTATACTACTTTCATTTATTTACTTTCATTGAAAAAATTTATGGATTAATGTTGTATAAACATCCAAAATAAGTTATCTAAATAAATATGTTAGACAAAATAAAAAGATTTAGTGTTGTTACTTGTCTAGATATACAAAAACTATAATACTATTGAGTTTTAGCACGATGAAGAAGACTATTGACCATTCAACTAGAAATTAAACAAGTTAATTTGGTCGGTGTACGTCCCTACAATAATTAGAATTTGTAACACCAATTATTTTGAATCTACAATTAGTGTTAGAATAACAAAGTCCTAATATTTTGAATCTTTACAATTAAAACTAATATCAGAAACCGAAAGTCAAAAATTTTTGAATCCACAGAATTAATACTATATCATCATCATACACTATATATATTTTGAGAGGTACATTTTTAAAACAAATTTACTAAAATTGTCTTAGTTTTGAGAAAAAGTTTTCAAAAATAGACATAAAAATTTAGCTTTCACCAAAGTAGTCAATTCTTATTTTCATCAAACAAAAGCCACTATATCAACTTTGTCGACTAAAACGATTAAGAGATAGCCTACACTATTAAGTTTCACCTAAAACTTAACCCATTTTTTTTTACAACAACTAAGAGTCTAAGATTAAACGTTTACTTTTGAAAATTCTTTCTCAAACTAGCACTACATTGCTAATTTTCGCTTTCTTTAAACCTACATAATTTAAATTTTCAATTACAAGTTTTACTATATAATATACAATCATTTAACCAAAAACAAAACATCTTATATTTTATAAGTTACTATATAACATTATAACCTCATTGGCTTGAGACCTCATCTAATAATTTATACCTCCTCACCTTATTTCTAAACACCGGTCTTGTCTTGGTCCCACCACCACTAGTTATATGATTCGCTGACTTTGACTTTCTCAACATTGCATGATTCTTCTCCTCCATCACCTTTTTCCGGCCAGTGCTCACCGGAGACTCTTCAGGCGACGTTCCATGCACTAGTTTCTTCATCGAACCGGCGCCCGTCAACCGTATCTCCAATCCTTTCCTCCTTTCCCTCAAACCCCCTTGACCAGATTTATAATTAGGATGTCTTTTTGTCTTGCTGGAATTGTTCCGGCAAGACGATGAAGAGTTCGATGAGTTATTCGAGTCACGGTTCGGAATCAGGCACCAGTTGCAGGCCTTGTAGAACTCAGCTTTCGGATATTGATTGCTACAATACCTAAATCACACACACAAAAAAAAAAAAAAAAAAAAAAAATCCTGAAAGACTTAGTTTTGCTATTTAAAAAGGGCTAGCAGCGTAGCTTGACGTCTGTTTGCCTTTTATTTCGATGTAATAGATTGTTATATCGTTTTTCTAATATTAAAAGTTATTTTTTAATGAAATAACTTAGTTAAAAAAAATTGTGACAAATTGAATGAGTTTGAATTGAATTACTTGTGTTGGAACCGAGATTTGCATATTTTGCACCGGAAAAGCTCTTGGGAAAGGCCGAAATCGCCACACATGCAACACTCGGTGGTTATCGGTTGGATAAGGGTGGTTAGACCGCCTCCGGCACCGCGGCTACTGTCGCGGTCGCCGCCTTTGGTTGCCACCATCTTGGTTTATTGGGTGAGGTAGAAAAGGGAGGGGGAGGGGGAGGGGAGATGAGAGATGTGTGTGTTCATGTGTGTATGTGTATATTAAGATAGACTCCAATGAATATGATTTTATTGAACCATATTGTGCGCTTGTTTTCTTTGTTTTTATTCTAAATCATAACGTATAGGGTGTGCTGAGTCTTCCACATGAGGTCATTTTCTTAGAAATTTGACATATATATGGTAATGAAAGCAAATAAAACTAAGGGGTCGGGACACTTTCGGTAAAGTTGTTGAGCCGCACCCAACCTCACTTTGCTATGTTAAAATCACACCTAAAATCAATAAAATTGTGGTCGCCGATCGGTTACTTATTGCTAAACGGTAAAGATTTTGAGTGTTGCCAAGAGGGTGACGACGGTGTTGCTGCGCGGCAATCTAACCGTGCTCCGACCCCCTAAGAATAGTCATATATAAGAGTAGATATATTTTCACCACTTAAATTATTGAATTAGTCATCCTTTTATAGGGCGAGTTTGTGTATTTAGGCCATGTAAAAAAGTGAGAAGCAAAAATTGACTAGCTAATCACGTAAACGACTTCTATAAAACCACATAAACTATTCATATCATAGATTTGCACGTTTTAAACATATATAAGGAAACAAATACAGAGTACTGGAATTAGGAGAAAATCTTGAACTTTAAAATTAGAGCTCTTGATGAAATTCGGGTCTCACAGCTGGGTCAAACACCTTATAATTGTTTTCCATAATATCTAACTAGGTTAGAGTCCCGTGGGGACCCACGGTGCATCTACAAGTAAAATAAAAATAAAATCTATAAAGATTGTAATTTGCAAGTTCTTTTATTTATTTATATACAATTCGTATGGATTTTGGTTGCATGCAAAATACCATCAAAAAGAATGTAACGCAACAATGGATATATCAATTTACAACTGTTTGATTTGACGTGTTAAAAACAAATAATGAAATGAATAATAACATATTTATTTTAGCGGAAGAGTTAATTGCCAATTTAGTCCCTGAGGTTTGTTGCAAATTGCCACTTTCATCCAAATCTTTTTTTTGTTGCATCTGTGTCCCTGTGGTTTCATTTTTTTGCCATTTTAGTCATCTGCACTAACTGAGTTAACAAAACCGAGTTAAATCAGGGACATTTTTGTCCATACACACCAAACTTTTTTCTTTTGCCATTTTCATCCAATTCTTATAACCCCTTATTAATATCATCTTCTCCATCATAAACCCTACTTCTACACTTTCACCCTTCACCATTTTCCTCCATTTTTGTACCAGTTTTGACATGTTTTGACCTTAAATGGTCAAACAATTATAATATGGTCCTGTAGATCAGCCAAAACTCATGTCAACCACAAAGTCAAACTTCAGCGCCTAATTGTCCCTCTTTGTTTTACTTGCAAACCCAATTCTATTAATTACAACCTATCATCTTCAACATTGACCATCCCAATATCCTTTATTCCCAAACCTTACATCTCCTTGACTTATAATTAGCTCCACCACTTGTATTCACCATTTAAACCAACAACCCATAAATTAATATAATTAATAGAAGTGATAATATGAATTGTTAGCAGTACCCTGTGTTTCCCGTCACCCATTCTTGACCAGTTCTTAAACTCTGGAGATTGTGTACAGGTCTTACCGGCACCGAGCTGTACCGCCACGACCCACCGTAGTGACCGTCGGTTGGAGATCTTCAGGCTTCTCCCTCTCCTTCCTCTTTGTTCTTTCCTTTTTCTTGATCTTCTGTTCTTTGATATAACCACCACCGAAGCTCGTCTTCGGCAAATCGATACCCTCATCTGGTTCCCCCTTCTGGCTTAGTCGGAATGGATAGGACATGTGCTGAAAAAAGGAAACGCGCCACCGCATGTGGCGCCGCTCCGCCGTGGCTTTCGTCGCTGCTCTTTCAAAAGCTCCAACTTGTTTCTCTCTCCAGTCTCTCTCCGTCGTCTCTCTCTCTCTCTCTCTCTCTCATGGTGGGGTGGGTTTGTAAAGAGCAAATAAAGATGGATGAAAATGGCAAAAGAAAAAAGTTTGGTGTGTATGGACAAAAATACCCCTGATTTAACTGGGTTTTGTTAACTCAGTTAGTGCATATGACTAAAATGGCAAAAAAAATGAAACCACAGGGACACAGATGCAACAAAAAAAAGATTTGGATGAAAGTGGCAATTTGCAACAAACCTCAGGGACTAAATTGGCAATTAACTCTTTAGCGGAATAAAATTGAACTTTAACATTTAAAGTAATTAAATATAGTTTAAAAAAAACATAAAACTGCCCCTAGGTAAATATAATAACACATTTATTGTACATATAACTGTCCATGTGTAAAAGCAGGATTCTTCAAATACAGGCCAACTCTAGATAGAGATTTTCCTTGACTTGTTTATTCACTTTGTCCGTGTTGGCATGAAAAGTTATAGTTATTATTCACAAATCTCCAAATACAACTGTACCTTCTTTATCTAACATTAGGAAAAGTCTATCATCTCTATTAATTATAAATATGTACGATCAAATGTGATCAAGAAAATATAATTAGGAGCATTTAGATCAAAAAAAAAGGTCAAATACTTATGAACATTGTGATCAAAAGGACCTAAATTGTTAAATTATCAACAGGCTCCCCAAGCACGTTGAAAATTTGTTCAATAAAACATTGCATCCTCCTCAAGCTTTTGTGATCCTACATATATGGCCAATTTTTAGTTAAAGGTGCCAAGGTGCTTATAAATAATTTCAAATGTGATCCCCACGCGCGCTTCGCGGCGTGCTCCCGGTTCGTTATTGGTTTGGTTCAATTTAACTACATATATGTAGCAGCCCTGCTAGAATATCTGCTTAGTGCCTCGGTTTGGGTTCGATTCATTATAGTAACACGACCTATTACTAACCATTATGTAAACATGTTCATTTGTTACAACCCCTACTGCTTCATGTGCACACATATTAGATACTTTACAAACAATTGTTTAAATTATAGAAAACCAAATGTCTTCAATGAGGCATCTTCAAGACTTCAACATCTCATTCTTTCTCTACACTTTAATGGCAAAAAATAAGAATGTTAGCAATTTTTATAGGCAAATAAGCATCACAACAAATAATCATTTAAACTCCCTGTTGAGGAAAAGAATATCACCACACTATTAATAAGATACGCATTCAAATCTTCGTCCGACATGCGCAAGAGCCCTTTGCTTTCCTAGGATCAGCCACCGTAAACCAAAGCGCGACCAGCAAAGTATGGAAGCAACTCTAGACAAAATCAACTAAAACAATAATTAAATTAGAGATTGTCGTATTTAAAAAAAATATGTTTATTCAATTAAATATATGTATGCTTTCAAACTAAAAGATATCAAAATATCTACACCTGTACGTCTTGTTACCCTCACCTCAACTCTCAATTCAAGTCTCAACCATAGAAGATCAAATATGTCATATATATTTTTTTTGTAACTTTTAATGTAGAAGTAAAAGATGTTTGAAGAACATTCTTACCTTCAAATATCAATTTAAAAAGCAAAACCACAGGCCACAGCTTCCTGCTAAAGTTCTATGGTTACAAACATCCGGGTTTTAGCTTTTAACCATGGCAGTGTCCATTATTAAAGATACCAAATTTGATCTCGAAGTGTGCACTGAAACATAAGTTTCATGTTAAGTCCCCATGTTGTATCTGGTGCTTGTTCCTGCAATAATGTATCACATAAATCAATGTATCAATCATGATTTGGACCCATACACATCACACTGAAGCAACTAAACAACAAATAGAAAAAGATTAAGTCAATGAAGCAAAATAAATGTTCTTCCTCATTGTTTTCAGGCTGTTGATGAACAAAAAATTACTATTGATGAACAAAATAAAAGATGTTTGAAGAACATTCTTTTACAAAAGGAATTCCAAAAGAAAATTAAAAAAAATGTCACTATAAAGGAATCTGGTTGTCACGTAAAGAGACGAAGCGCACATATCATAGTTGCACTATAACCGGTTGCCACGTGATATCAAATGCTAACGGTTGTGCCACCAACTCATGTTAAAACCTTGTCTCATAATTGCGTCACTGATACAAAGCAAAAGCAACACACAATAATAGGTTTGTTACCATCTTAAACAACTAAGCGCACAAACCAAAAATGGTACCAACCACTGTAAGCTGACACAAAGAGGAGGGACTGCACACAACATCCAATAAATGTGTATAATCATATTCCCCATGAAGATTCAGATTCATTTGTTGTTCTAAAAAATGGAGCAGAACTTCATTATATTAGTTTCACGCCGCTAGTAAAGAGCTCATTTCACCGTTCCTTACACATCAAAACAAAAGTGGGACGCATAGGGTCAGACATGTTCAAACACATCATCATAGCATGAAAACAGGGACAATCGTTTATATCATTTGCTAAAAAAAAGAACAGAAAAAGCTTTCTTCATGCATCACAACCAATGAAGTAAGATTTATGTGACAACCAAAAGGTGAGTGTCTCCCGTCTCTTTTACATTTCAACCTACTTTAGCAGGCAAACCATTCATAAACTCTCTTATCAATTTGGTCTTTTTTGCATACCAGCCTCCTAAAGGTTGTTATTTTCAAAATTTTCAAAGCAACGGTCCTAATTTTAACCTACAAGTGCAATAGGCGCAACCTCCATACCTGGAGCGTTTCTGCTGCCTCCATCACCACGTGCCTGAGCCGTGCTTTTTAAACCAAGATTACTATACCAAAATAGAAAGTAATATACCTCTGGAGGAAGCCTTTTGAGGAGGACCATTAATGTCTGAGATATTAAGTTTGAAAACCGACGACCAATGGCAACATATTCCAGTAGTCTATTAGTGAAAATAAAAAAAAATTAACCAGCAATCAATACAGATTTCATTTTTATGCCATAATCAAGTGAAATTACCTTTCAATTATATCAAGAACAATAATGCTCAAAGTTGACTTATAATCATCCTCAAATACCTATAAAAAAGTGTTCCCATTAAAAGAACCTCATAAAATCCATCATAAACTGTCATGAGTTGGAAGAAGTATAAAACCTGACAATTTAGGCGCATTTACTGGGTTCACTTAGCCCAATCTTCGATTCAGCCGAAATCTACAATTATGGAAAACATGTGATTTTACACAATAATATGCAACAAATAGATTATCTTGAATTTGAGACACTTTTATATATACCTCTGAAAACTTGTGCATAATATCATATTTACAAAGCAAAAAAAAAATGATATCATATATTACCTTTCAAAATATCTAAAAGTTCATATACAATTTATAATATGACCATTATAGTATTATACCCTTCTCCTTACACTCCAAACTTGCATATCCTAATGTATGTATTAAGGGAAGGGTATAAAGTCACGGAAATGAAAATCAGTATATTTGATGTTATGATTTTTTTTTTGTTGGACAAATATGATATTATGCCAAGTATTGAAGAGTATACATGGAATTGTCCAACAGTTTAAATAAAAAAAGAACTTATAATCTTCACATACGGGAAATCGCTACCGATACCAACAGTAGCTGCCATTGTAGTTTTACCAATGCCAAAGATGATTAAAAAAGTTGTGAGCCGGGAGAAATAGCTATATTAACATTAATTAAACTATTAATCAAAACCACAATTTACGTGCCACTTAGACCTTCTAAAAGAGCTGTGAGAAGTGGACTACCTCTGCTAACCTTAACTTGCTCTGCTAATAGCGTAGTTCGCTTAAAGATGTGATCACGTCGCTGACCACAATCAGCTATTCTATTCTATCTGCATCAACTTATAAAAATTCACAAAGTATTACAAAACTATCAATTAAAAGAAAGACAGCTTGAGAAAATATTTACCTGCAACGTTTTAGGTCGTCTGTTGAAGCACCAAATGCCGGAATAACTTCATGAAGAGCATTCAAAAAATCTTTGTGAAAAATAGGAGAATAACATCACCTTCTCTTCCTCTGGCCACAAAGGATGGTAGTTGTTTAAACAATAGCTTTGGTTTGAAGGTGCTACATCTGAAAATATAGAACATACAATGATAATGCATTTAATCCAATTTAACTATGTGGAATCTTATAGCCATCGACTAACTGTGTGTCAGGAAATGATAAAGGGCAAACGTTAGACTTGTTGTAGGGCTTCTGATTCATTCTCAACTTCCAAAACTGATTCAACAATCCCTAACTATGTAGAGTTAGGTCACTTACAACATCATAACCACTCCTATAATGGCATAATAAATACAAACCTATGAGCCCTATAATTTAATCAGCAAATTAAACAGATTCATTGAAAACAAACAATTTCTTTCGTTGATTTAATTAGCAAATAAAAAAAAATCTCACTCCATTTGGCTCCCATCTCTCTTTACACACTATTGTGACCACTTGATTAAATGCAATAGTCAAAGAGCCTGAAAGTATATTGACCCTTGGTTAAATATACAGAGAATATATGCATAAAAATCACATAATAAGGCAGAAAAGACTAACCACAGTGGAAAATGTAGCAATCTTAGGCTCCATGCTCGGGGCTTCAAATCTGATAAAAATACATGTGTTTCCCATCTGCGATACGCATAAAATAGTCATATAACCGCAATTAGAAAAATAAGACATTAGATTGTTGTGCGTAAAAATGTCGGATGATGGGTGTTGAATAGTGATATAAAGTTGTGCTTAAAGCAATGTTTGCTAACCATCGATTAGAAAGGTCGGATGTAGAAGTAGCAGTTTTCGTCTTTTATAAAGGTTGTTGTTTTTTTTCTTTGGCTTGCTTTGATTCATCAATATCCCTATATAGATTTTCGTGAGAACACCATCGGCAAACACCTCTATATCTAACTAAATTGTTTCGCCTTGAGACCAGACCCGACGCAAGCCCAAAACTTAACTAACATAGCAGCCGTCAACAATATTAAGCGTATACATGATAACTTTCAATTACCAGCATAATCATCTCAAATTACCACAAAGTATCTTAATAACGTCATAAAACAATGACTTTAAAAGTAACTAATCAATAACCTCTAAGCAAACAAACACAAATGTCAATATGGTGTAAATGGCTAAAGCGTATATGTGTACCGGTTACCTGTGTACTTTGCGGATTAAGCGCAACAACAATCTGGAATTTAATTGAGATCATGCTATGGTGTTAATGACTAAATAAACCTACTTTGAGGTTCCATTATGCTCCGTCTTTGGTTACCGCTGCAGCGGAATAGCTTGAGCGACTGCAATCGTAAAAGAACCTGCTATAACCAAAATAAATAATGGTGGATCTAGAATCATCGATGGTAAAAGAAAACTGAAAAAAGTTACCAAGTTCGACGCAGCCCTTCAGCCTTCTTTCGGTTATGAGAAAACCATACCTCTGAGCCATTTTGCGATTTAGGGTTTCAAATCGGGAATCCTTCAAGATCTGACCCATTTTGCGAAAGCTAACCCTCTGTTGTATAATTGTTATATCCTCTATCATGTTTTCATCAGCATTAGTAGCTTTAGCAGTCTATGTTTAAGAGCTTGCTTTGTGGAAGTAATACTTGATGTGGAAGTAGCTCATATCACCTATTGAAATCTGCATGCACGAAGATATATCATATAATTATATATATATACAAAAACCAACTTTCGTTGTGAGGTGAGTTTACTGTTTCGCTCAATACAAGTTGATGAAGCTCCGTACAAGTCCTCAAAGCACTAGCCTATCCTTCATATACATCCTTTCTCTCTCTTCCCGCCATGACTGTACCATCTCTTCCGCCTCTATGTCGGTCCTACTCCGGCGACGATGACCTCTGTCCCCCTCTTCTTCATATCTGTGTCTTCGTTGTCAGCGGACTGACGTTATTGTGAAGCGGTGGTACTATTTTGGTCAATAAAACTCATTCAGGCGCCGTGTATGTGGTGTGCAACTCTTTAAATCCGCTACCCCTTTGGCTTTCAAGACCGCTGCCTTTGTCTCTATGCTGTGATTAACATGCATGTCTCTCTCTCTGTTACTGCTCTCCAGCCACCATAGATGTCGTTGGTGATAACGTTGGTTTTGCCGGGTTGGATTTCCAAACCCTAGGTGACAACCACCGGAATCCGCTTATGGAAACCGTAAAAAGCCTTCGTGCACTATTTCCGGGTTCGATTTCGAAACCCTAGGTGGTGGTGGTATGTGACCATACTACTTTCTAAAGCCTTTATCTATGATGTGTCTGGCTAGCTGCTACGTGCCTGAACACGTTCTTAGGGCTTTTTGCTTTGGCGGTAAGATTACGAAGGTCATAATTGCCGCTAACCTTATCTATTGTCTTATAAACTTTGCTTCCACAATCGTTGAACTACCTCCCCCCCTTGGATAGTCCCTGACTCCCTGTTGGTTACCGAAGAGGTATTCTGATGTGGTAATTTTAGTGTTTCTTAACCATGTTTGTGCCTGTTATTATGCTGCTCGCTCTATGTTTTAAGATCTGTGCATCTGTTTCCTCTTTGGTTAAAGGTCATAGATGTGTAATTATGTGGCCTACTGTTTATATGTTTGGCACAACCCGCATTGCTTTAGGGGTTTTTGTTCTTCATATATCACAACAATTAGGGGTATATTTCCTTTGAATTCGTGGTTGGCTATGATGTTAGCGTATACGATTTGGAAGTCGATCGTGATGGCGTTACTGTTGTGCAACCGATTGACTTTCTGTTGTGCGCCTGAGCCTATTGTCTTAAATGCCGCCTGTTATGTCTGCTTTAGGGGGGTTCCCTTCTAAATGTTTCTCAAGCACTACAACTGTTTTTCTTTGAATTGCTATCGTTTATTGCTACGGTACAGGTTGGCATGCCTTGCGCGTTTCGCAATGATGGCATACACTTTGCGTAACAGGTTATGCTCTCTAACTGCGATGACAACATAATGTTGCAACCTGTTAGTTAGTCACCTTGCTTCCCTGATATGCAAATGATTTACCTAATTTAGGGCAATGATGAGAACGTATGCCTATGGTACCATTTGTGCATCATTGTGATGGCGACTTATCGTTCGCAACCGACTGATGTGATAAATGAACTTGCACATGTTGAGTGAGCCCATTATTTCTCTACACGGCCTCTGCGAATAAAAATCTGCAGGTTTCTTTGTTAGGGGGAGTTACTGTTACCTTCATCGTTCATCCCCGAATCGCTAAACCAAAGTCCATAAACAGCTTTGTGTAATGTGTCTTCTTGAGGCCTGTACATGCGTGTTTCATTTGAAGTACACATATATACTTAGAGAGTGAAAGCTGGCAGACATGGCGATGAGAGAGGAACCAAAGAGCGACAGTATGCGGCTGGTTTTGGAGCTGACCGGTGTACAGTTGTTGTTCACATCATTGAAAAAGTAAACATTTGTAAGGATCTAATTTTCTTAATGCGATTGTTGGTTATAATTCTTAAGATTGTCGCATTTTCAGGCCAGTGCATGTTGTGAGAGATTGGATGCTAACAAGAACGTGGTTCGTTTCTCTAGCCTTTTGTTATACATTAGAAATTGGACCTGTTTTGCTTGAATATTAGAAGCATGTGAAACATAGAAGTGTCCTAATGGGTTCAGACTTACCTAAATAGAAATCAGTTGTTGACTTCTTATTCTTAAATTTCTTACTGTTACATTTCATTTTTCATATTTGAAAATAATTGCTTTGATTGCTAAGGAAGTATAACTTGCATTTCCACCATAATTTTGTAGATTGGTCAATTGAAGGGTATTTCCAAATGAACCAAAATTACCAAAGGTCAGAGTGTCACATATATGAGCCCAAACCATGTGCACATAATAAAAGGTGATATAAGAATTGTCAATCCAATTGAATACCTCAATTATAGTTTCGCTACATAAAGCAGTTCAAGGTAAGAGGTGGCTGTTTTGGACAATGGTTTGCGTTTGCTTAACTTGGTCTTCTTTATTTGACACCTTTTGTTGTGGTTTTGCAGATTAATTGTCAAACAATATCTACATAAATTCTAAGAGGTGGACTTCTAAGTGCATATTCTCAACTCTTAATACTTATTGTTAACTTAAAAGCTCTTAAACGCTGCTGCGGTGGTGATGAAGGTATGCTACTCGAGGTTGAGCAGGCGGTACGTAATCACGACCGGTTAATTACTCTGTTTTTCTATTGTAATCATGTTCTACGTCTTGGGTAGTTGAAGTTGTTTAGTATTTTAGGAGACCATATGGTTTCTAATTGGGCTTATGCCTATCATTCAGCTGATAGCTTTCCGCTACCTATTACCAACTTCTTACAGTTGATTTCAGATTTTAGGTGGTGCTTCAAAAATCGAAGGGGATGTTTTTTATACCAACGGTGGTGGTGCTTCAAATTCGGAGGCGATGTTCTTGATACCGACGTTGGCGAAAATGGTGGCTCTAAACATGTCGACGGCTGTGGTTTGAAGGCTGTGGTAACGATGTTGTTTTAGATAATCTTATTTGACCTTAGGTTGTACACAATCACTCAATGGCATATATTCCTTATGTTCTATCATGATGCAACAGTTTGTTAATTTAGCTATACATAGGTAATTAACGATTTATTAATTTACATATACTATCATAATAATACATATACATAGTATAAATGATGAGAGCAAATAGAGTGTTACATTTCTATATGGGTGTTGTTTCTTAAATTTGGTGTATTCTGTATTTCTTTTGCCAACATCTTGCTGGCTTCAAATAACATCTCTCTTCTTGCAGTAAAAAAAAAAGGCTCTACTTGAAGCCTCATTGTTGTTGATTGAGCTCTTCTAAAACCGCCGTCAACAAAACTGATTTGGTGCTTTGCCCGCTCACGTCTCAGGTATTGTTTTTTTTTCCCAAGAAACTATGTTTGTGATCTTATAATATTTCTCATGTATTATCGCTTTTACAGCGTTGGTAGCATTAGGGAGGTGATTATTTGCGATTTACTTCTCAACCGACTCCTCAAGCGGAGAGTGACACCGAAGGTGGAGTTTACAGCCGGCGCGATGAGACGACGACGATAGTACGTTTTGACCCGTCATATGCCGCCGCTGCAACGTGCGACGGTTATGTATGACGCAGTAACCCGTTCGCCCCCGCCGCAGCAACGCGCGGCGGGTATAAAACTAGTTACATACAAATAGCAACACTTCATGACATGAAACACAACAATGTATTAGTATGCTGTAAAACTTGACTATTTATTTAAGGGAAATACACAACGTCTAGAAATTCTAACAAATCCAAGTGCATTACATAACGACAAAAGATATATACCTGCATATTGTTTTCTTGCATTAGGATCTCCTTTTTATTGTCACAAATTGACCAAACCTATAATTATAGAAGTAAAACATTAAGAAACATTGTTATACAATAGTTAGTTGAAGGACAATTTCATTTAAAAAAAATTGCAGCTAATGATATTAATGAATACTTACCAATGCGGATATATCTGTGCTGCAAATAGCATATTCCAAACAAAAAGGAACCTAGTTAATGACTATCACAGGTCGCCATAGTATAACACATGTGGATCCAAAATGATTTTTTTGGATGATGTTAAATCTTGAAAATAAATCAAACAATACATGCTATAAACTTCAAACTGACAATCTAATTGTACCATTGTTTTTATTTCGAAAGATAGTGAATGATTTTGGGATTGGTCACCAAAACATATGTATAGTCTACAATTATATAAATATCAAGAATCATGTGAAAACCTTCAAATAAAATACACAAAAAATTAACGCTTACGACGATGATGACGATAAGAAAGCCCAAGTTTTGGAATAATTTAGCATTAGGTCAAAACAACAACCCTAAATAGTCTAACTACAACTCTAAAATTATACATATAGCAAGGATTACCAGAATTGTCCACTCCAATCTGTAATATCTGTGATAGGAGACAACTGTGATTGACCTGAAATTTAATCAACATCCTTCGAACTGCCGTTCAAAGAAACCAACAAATCTCAAAACCCTAATATAAAATCAGTTTCAGAGCAAAATCCTTTTACTTGATTATTATGATAACCTTAAAAATCAAATAAAATAACAAAACCTAGCAAATAATCTAATATTGATGATGATCGAAATAATCCTTACCGGTTATCTCGTCATAGACGTTGTTATTACTGCTGCAACTATAAATCAAATCAAGAGCCAAATCCTTTCCCAATCTGTAAAATACGCACAAATCAGAAAAACTCCAAAACCGATTAAGATAACAAAGAATCCCTATCAAACCAAATAATTGTACCTGGAAAGGGGATGGAATTCATGAGATATCCATGTCTGGCAGATTTGAATCGGTAATAGCAGAAAAAGAGGAGAGTGGATGGATTAGGGTTTGAGACGGGTATTATTCAGATTTGACCAAGAGACACAGATGTGAATGAGGAGGCGATTAGGGTTGAAGAGATAGAGAGGAGCGGCATGTTTGAAGGGAAGATTGCATATGAGGAAGAAGACCTTAGCGGCGATCAGAATCAGGAGGAGGAACTTCGTCGATCAGAAAGCTGGAAGAGGAAGGCTCTAGGGGCGGCGGTTTTAGGGTAGAAAAATGGTTTTTATAGGATGCTTATTGGATGTAATATGGAGCTCTATATTCAATTGGAGCATATGTAGACACTCTAAGAAGGCTCCTTTCGACCCGAGTGTATTCATCTATCTATCTATCTATACATATAATAAACCAAAGCCATTTTAATGACATGGCATTCAAAGAGGGTATTCTCTTCATTTAGTGTGCCATGTGTCATCCTATGTGGCAAGTGCTTTATTTTAGGAAAATAATAATTTAAAATTTAAAAACAAAATTAGATTTTTATCTCTAACATTTCTCCCATAACTTTTAAACGTTAATATCTTTTATATACGAGATTTTTTAAAGAAAAAAATTATACCAAATTAACGAGCGTTTTATTATCTTTCCAACGAGTACCATAGTGCTATATAAAAACGGAGAAAAAAACGACTATTTTTTGTAACCCGACAGGTATTGTGTCAGGTTTGGAATTAGTTTAAAAAAAATTGTGGGTTTGGGTCAGGCCTGGGATTAGGTGATACCCGACCCAATTACCCTTTTTTTTATATTAGAATATGATAACTTATGGCAGAGATTTGTTTAAAATAATAATAATAATAATAATAATAATAATAATAATAATAATAATAATCATTAATCATATATTGGCAAGTCGTTAATTATGTTGTCATATTAGATATTTTATTATGTCATATTAGATATTTCAACCTGGGACGTTCTCCAACAGGTAATTACTATGTTTTCTTTTTCTACCATATCCTAAAATAGCTCAAATCTTATTGTATAAAGTAAAAGACCTTTGACTGAATGTATTGGTGCTAAACAATCTCTGTCCCCTTGAAGTGCTTGGGATCTTAATATTCTGTTTTAGGTGTTGATGTTGTAAGGTAAAATAGATCTTTTGGTATATTTTTTTAAAGTATATAATGTAAGTTGATACATAGATGCCATTTTTATAGTTTAAATACTTCTAATTTTATTCACTTTACTTAGATTTCTCAACCCGGGACGCTCCCGGGGTATAAGCTAGTTAATATATATAAAAGAATTGAACATTGCTGACGTGGCGTGCAATGGTGCCTTCAACCTCTCCATAAAACTGCCACGTGCCATCATAATTGAAATATTTTAGTGTTTTTGAATTATTTCAATTAAAAAAAAAAGATAAACATAAAACCCTAAATATATCTCTCTATCTCTCAATTCTCAATTACTAAAATTAAATTGAGTTATTTTAGGAAAAAAGAATTTAAAAACAAATTTAAATTTTTCTCTCTTATGTTCCTCCCATAATTTTTAAACGTTAATATCTTTTATATTCGAGATTTTTTAAATAAAGAAATTACACCAAATTAACGAGCGTTTTATTATCTTTCCAACGAGTACCATAGTGCTATATAAAAAACGGAGAAAAAACGACTATTTTTGTGGGGTTATGTTCATACAGAAAAAAACACAAAGTGTTCAGGTTATTCATTAATCATATTTTTTTCTTTTAAACCAGGTTCTTATCTACGATGTTGAAATTCAGCCCAATCGCCATGCTATCATTGGAATTTTACTCTTCTAAAGATGGATAGGTATACTTCATCAAGAAAAGCTAGAAGAAAGAATCGCGCAACACTGCAACACATGATGTCACCTTATAACAAGGTTATTTTTTTTATTTTTTTAATTACAAGAGTAATAATTATTACTATTAGTATTAGTATTATTAGAATTGTTATTTTTTTCAACCCCCATCATGAATTCTACATCTATATAAGTCAAAGTCAAATTGTAACATATTTTAAATTACGTGAAGATGATTATATGTTGAATGTTATTCTTTTAATACTGTATTATGTTTAATATGGTTTATGCTTTTTATTTTTTTAACTTTTTAAATAAATGTTTTTTTTAACTAGGATTGATTATGTTTAAGTTATTTACTATTTTCGTGATTTGAGTTTTCTTCTTTTTATCATTTTTTATCATTTTTTATTAAATCATATTAAATTTTTCAACCCCGGGACCTTCCCGGGGTAATCAGCTAGTTTATTATATAGATAGATTCGTCGAAGCTATCATACACATATTGGCATTTATCCTTAAACTAGATTATACCCCGAAAGCGTCCCGGGTTGAGAAATGTAATATGATTCATCAATTTTACATATGAAATAGAGTGTTGTATAACTCTAATATTAATATCTAACCTAAAACAAATTAACAATGTACAACTCCAATACTAACACCTAACCTAAAAGACTGTAGATATTTAATGTAACTCTAATATTAACAACTATCATAAAGATTAAACAAATGTACAACTCTAACATACTAATATTGATACCTAACTTAAAACAACGTATAACTCTATTAACCTATTCGGCTCTGGTTGAATTATTTTTTTCATATTTACTGATTTGAACATAATTAGTGACTTGCCTATACATGATTAATGATTTACCTGAACACTTTGTGTTTTTTTCCTGTATGAACAAAACCCCACAAAAAAATTTCTCCGTTTTTTATATAGCACTATGGTACTCGTTGGAAAGATAATAAAACGCTCGTTTATTTGGTGTAATTTTTTTCTTTAAAAAATCTCGTATATCAAAGATATTAACGTTTAAAAATTATGGGAAGAAACATGAGGGTTAAAAATCCAATTTTGTTTTTAAATTATTTTTTTTTCTAAAATATCTCAATGCCACATGGGATGACACATGGCACACTCAAGGAGGAGAATGCCTCTTTAAATGCCATGCCATTAAAATGGCTTTGGTTTATTATATGTATAGATGTAAATTAAGTTTATTTCAGAAGGAAAGATATTGTACAAAGCCTCTTAACATAAAAAGTGTATGAAGCAATCTGGACCATTAGATTATAAACTGATCAGATCATCTAACTATATGCGTTTAAATCAAACCCAGGGGTAAATTAGTCAAGAAAAATTTAAACTCGTTTAAAAATTCATGAATTCGAACTGCCAATTCATCTGCATTACAACGGTTATTACTAAAATTGAGAAACAAAAGCATCAGTCCCTCATTCAATTAAAGTTTATTCCACCACAAATCAATCAAACAAGCACACACAAATACGATTAAAAAACCCAGAAGAAGAACAAGACAAAAAAAATAGAGGATCATGTCTTCAAAACGACAATCAGGTGCGTTTTATGATTACATTTTCAAAATTTCATCTCGTTTGATTATATGTTATTATTGTTATTGTAACAAATGATTTTTTTGATGAAATGAAAATAGATAAAGAAGTGGAAAGAAGAAGCAAAGCTAAACATGACAAACCAGCTTCAAAACAGAGTAAAGGTATGTTTTAATTACAATCATCCAAATCAAAATTGTGACACCCGGCAAACTCAGGTTAGTAACGTTGACCAAACTAGTAAGTCTACCTTAGCGAGTCATGCATATTACGTACTTAACGGGGTCAGTCGAGTCGGTACGATGATTCTGGGAATCATCGGGAGTCGGTCCATAACCATGTGTACAAGGATTGGCGATTCGTGGAATCGCCGGGTTTAACGCACACACGAGTCTCGAGTCCCGGGAATTGGTGAACGGATGTAAACGTGTTAGTTATCGTGCATTATATGTTTGAAATCATTATGTGACTTGTCGGTATGTGAATATGTGTTTATATGTGTTAAAATAGTGTTTAACGCGCCAAAAACCCATTCCAGCACCCTATAGGCGATTAGGAGCCTGGGGAGCTCCTAATCGCCACTTCTTGAGGCGAGTAAAGGAGGCCTGGGGCGAGTAGGAGCCCTACTCGCATGAATAGAGGCGAGTAGGATCCCTACTCGCCTGAACTGGTCTGCTACTCGCATGAAGGGCTATGCACGAGTCAAAACACCTATAAATAGAACCCTTGACTCCCTAAACACCATTTGTGCAACCCTAACTGACCCTAAGCCTCCCACACACCTTGAAACACCTCTAGAACTTGTTTTGCCTCAAAACACACCATCTCCAAGCTTATACACCTTTCTTTGATAAAATCCAAGGTGTGTTCTTCATCCTACACCTTTGTAATGTTATTGTCTTGGTTCCCCAAAAGTCCAGACCTTATTTTGATAATAATGAGTCTTTAAAAACCTTGGAAAGGAGTTCTAAAACAAGACTACACCATAATACTTGCTATATGTGAAGTATTTGTGATATGATGATTTTTGGTGATTATAACATGAATGTTTCCATGAATTTGTTGTACTTCTGATGTGTAGGTGTTGTTAGGATGATTATCTATGAGTTTAAGCTCTTGTTATGGTGTTTAGGAGCAAGTATGCATTTTGACCCATTTGGGTAATTCTTGAAGAAATAGGATGTTATGATACGATTCATTGCTTGTTTATGGTTAGAAATCATGCTAGAATGATGTTATAACATAGGGATGATGCATTGCAATTTGTAGGAGGTGTAATCCGATCTTTACTACTTAAGGAAAGATTTCATAGTTAATGAAACCTAGTATTTTGCCATTTTTGGAAATAATCGCACCGAGCCCGTTAGAGTAGAGATAAATTGGGGGTTTTTGCTTGGAAAGGGTTGGCTAATAGTTTAGTTATGATATTGGGTGTTTTTACATGTTTCGGATCTGATTTGGAGGGTTTAACGCGCGAAAACGCGCAACAGCTGTGCAGAGGCGAATAGGAGCCTACTCGCCTGAAGCTTCATGCGAGTAGGGGCCTCTCGCCTGATGCTTTATGCGAATAGGCCCTACTCGCCTATTGACCCCCTCCTACTCACTAGTTGACTTTTCCTAATTGCATGAAGGTTTCCTAATCGCGTGTACTGCTGTCGTAAACGCATTTTGACATCCCGGAACATGATTTGACACCTAGGAACATGATAGGAACCCCGAGATACACCCCATGATTTGGTAACATGTGTTCGGACCTGTTTATGCGTTAATTGGACATTATGCTAGACTAGATGAACTATTGCGCGTATTGAATGTTTAATTGCATGTGATGCATGATGTCTTGTATTTACCTAACACGTGGGATGTCGGGTCACCAATGGGATGTCGGGTATTGTCTGGTACGGTCAGTTTAACAGTCAAAGATGTTTTCAAACGTTTATGGTCAAGGTCTGGACATTCGGGGACTAGTTAACCCACGGGTTATTAGTCCAGATACTTATACACATCTTATGATAGGTCGCCGCTATTTGGGGCTATCATAACATAATTACTTAACTGTTTTCAAGTAACGCAATCCGAGGTGAGTTTCACAGCCCCACTTTTACCATTTTGCTTTCGGGGGAGAAACATGCTACTTACTTACTTATTAAAGATCATGTTATACTATGGTTACTTTACAAATACTATGCGGCTTTTATGGAAAGTCCCAGGGGGGAAACCATGAATGTGCGGGGATGCACAACGGGGGAAATGTGGATAGATCTATTGGGCCTCACAAACCCCACTCGACGGCTGGGCTGGGCGGGTGCATATTGTCTCTTATTACTGGCTCGCCGAGGCATCGGTTATAGCCAAAACAGCTGGGCAAGCTTCAACAACTTATAAACGTATAGTAATGGGTTCCCAACCGCAGTAGTAAACAAACACTTACCGTCTAGCTAACGTTCTTATAACCTAGTAGTAACGGATATGATCTTCGCAACTTATAACAACTCTTTATAAAAGAAAACCTGTGAACTCACCAGCATAATATGTTGACATTTTTGGCATGTTTTCTCAGGTCGCTAAGGTAGCAGTCAATGGGCTAGGCGCACGGAGTCATGCACAGCGTCTAATATTTTGAAGCATATTAAACAATGTTTTGTAAACAATGATATGTCTTTTGGTTGTGAACAAGAAATGCTTCCGCTGCTGGTTTACGGCTCAAAGCATGATATTTTGGTTTTAAAAATATATATGAATGCATGTTTCTTGTATGTTTATTGTGATCATTGACTGAGATCCTGGTGTGTCACGCGCCTCGCGGTAAAACCCCACACGTGGAATTTGAGGGTGTGACAAAAATAATACTTGATTCAACAACAAGAAGCACTTTATTTTTTATGAGACACACTTAGGTTATTTGCATGTGCTTATTCCTTGCTTAATTACAGTCAGTATTTAGATGACTGTAATTAAAACATATGAGTGCGTCTGTATGTTTAGTTTTATTTAGGTTATTTAAAACATGAGTGCGTCTCAATTAGGACATGAATGCGTCTGCATGTTTAGTATGAGTTCGTCTGTATGTTTAGTTTTATTTAGGTTTAATGAGCGCGTCTGTATGTTTAGTAAAGGTTTAATAGGTGCGTCTGCAATGTTTTATTATTTTTTGTTTGGTAAAATAAAGGGTGCGTCTGTATTGTTTTATAAGTGCGTTTAAATAAATGCTATTTTCCTTGTTTATGTAGAACCAATTGTAACATCAGATGATGATGATTTCGAAGATCAGCCATTGAAAGATTTAATTAAAATTAAAAAAATGGTTGAAAAGGTAAACAAGGAAGCTGCTAAGAAATTTGGAAGTTGATGTTGAAAAGATGAGACAACAGTTGAAGAAAAAGAAACAAACTGTTGAACCAAAGACAAAAAAAAAAAAAAAAAAACAGTTGAAATTTCAGAATCATCAGATGAAGATTTCCAGAGGCCAAAGAAAAAGGTAAAAATAGATGAACCTAAGAAGAAGATTGTGAAGAAAATAAAGGAAAGAGAGTTTGTTTAATACATAGGTAAGAAGTTAAAAATAAGATGCACTCCTGTTGATTTTGTTGAAAGCATCCAAGACTACACTAATGAACAAAAGGAAGAAGTTAGAAAGATGGGGTTTGGATCTGTGTTGGACAGTAAGATTGAACATATATCAACAGGCTTGGGTTACTGGTTGTTAGTCAATTATGACGAGGGAAGTAATGAACTAAATGCAGGAAATTAGAAAATCAAGATCACACCTACATTGGTACATCAAGCTTTAGGGATACCAATGGGAAAGAAACTGGTTCTCGAAAAAACCAGGGCAAGGAAAGGTTCTGACTCTACAATAGATTATTTCAAGAATCAATTTGAGAAAAAGAAAGTCAGTGTTGGGATGGTAACACCGGTTGTTATAAGGGAACAACCAATGGATGACGACTGTTTAAATTGAATTTTCTTGTGTTATGGAACACAATTTTTGGGGAGATCACAAAATCATCCACAATCAATCAAAGCTTTTTGCATGGGGTGGATGATGAGGCAGAAATTCCAAATATGGATTGGTGCTCTTACTTGATTGAATGTCTGAGAAGAACAAAGGCATGATGGAAAGAAGACTAGTATAATGGTCCAATTGTAATGCTGAGTGTAAGACTTCAAACGCACTAATAATAGCTTTTAAACGCATTTGACTTTTTTTGATTAATTATTTTGGACGCACCTACTGTTAATTTAGACGCATTTATGTTATCTAACATATATGAACTATTTAAAACAAGCAGGTTATCTACACACATGAATACAATAAGAGACATCCATCTGAAATACAAATCAGCATACCGACAGTTACTTACATAACTACTAGTTCACTTGTAGAAATGGAAAATTATCTTTATAACAACGGGCCGTTGATTGACATTGAAGAAGATGATGGAGATGATAAGGGCAATGCTGATAAGGTTGATGAAGAAGATAGTGAAGCTGATGATGAAGAAGAGGATGACGCAGATGATGCGGGTGGTGAAGAAAATAAAAATTTGGTAAATGATATTGTGGATGCCTTGATAGGAATGCAAGGTGAAAAGGGTGGTGATAGAACAGCTTTGGATGGTGATGATTACAGTCTGAATATGGGACCGAGTCCACCAAGACGGATCCAAGTTGGTGATGATGATGACAATGAAGAATATGAGAATGCAGATTGGAGAGATTAGGAAATGAGTACACAAACTCAACAAATGTTTGAATATTGCAACACTCAACCAGATCTGAGTTATAATCAGGGTATTAGAAGAGAAGAATATGAATTAGCAATGAAAGCCAAGAAGGTAAATACTTTAAATTATGATTCAGACGCACATGTTAATTTGGACGCACTTATATATTTTCCGATCTGTATATTTGTAACCATTTGTATTAAAACTTTGGACGGACTAATGTTTCTTTTGGACGCACTAATGTTTTTTCAGACGCATTAATGTTTTTTTGGACGCAGTAATGTTTTCCACAGGTTTGGATATAAACCATGGAGAGAAACATAAAAAATATGAAGCAATACAAAAGGAGATGGGGGAAATGGTTAGAGAGGCACGAACCAAATACTTGTGGGTACCAGAGTTGATGAAGTTGTGCGACAAGTGGGATGAATTGAATAACAAACGTAAAGACATTGATGCTGAAAAACTTGAGACATAAAGTATAGTGGGGCTTGAAGCTGAGTTGGACAAGGATGATGAATGTGTCAAAGACAGTGTTGAAGCTAAAAACCAAAATGTTGAAGTGACTGAAACTTCACATATGAATCAGGAGGGGAATGAGTTAGTAATGGATGATTGACCTGTTGATGCAAACCTGGAAAATGTAAATGAAGAAGATGAAATAACTGACACAACAATTAACATGCTGGAAACATTTGAACCACGGGTATATAGGGTAAGAGATGTGCATGAAACAGCGAACGAAGAACCTGAAAGAGAAGTGGAGAAAGACATAACAGAAAAACTGTATGATGTTGATGTGTCTTTAGAATCACAAGAGATAACAAACGCAACATTCATTCAACTGCAAACAATAGAACCAGGTGTGCATACAGCTCAGGATGAACAAGCAACATCAAAAGAAAAGCATGCTGAAAAAGACAAAACACCAGAAAAGCCAGTTAGGGACAAAAACCCTTCATGGGCGTTAAGATCACCATACACAGGGAAACAAGTGTGCACTGTTGAAAAATTAACAGCAGATGAAGTGAGGATAACAGAGTACATGTTTGCACCAATTAGAGAGAAAAATGTAGGTGTCTTTTTTCTTTTGTTTATAAAATATTATTGACTGTTTACTGATTCTTTTTAACATATTGAAATTTTAGAAAATCTGTTACTGGGATCTAGGTGGAAATGAGATCATGAAAGTGATTTTTGAAAGTTTCCATCCTGGGATATGGCTGTGTACAAATGCATTAGATGTATGGACCGACATTCTAAACTATAAAGAAAAGGAGAAAAATAAGGAATGTTCTTTACGAAGGCTGTTTCTTTGTTCCAACATGATGGTATGAAAAACATTTGAAATTAGACGCAACCTAATTAACATTCAGACGCACTCTATTTGAAAAATGCGAAATAATTCAAACGCACTCATACATATATTTGGACGCACTCATCATTTTTTACTGATATTTTTATTTTTTTCAGACTCCAAACTTCTATGAAAAAGATGTTACTTGGACGGTAAGAGAAAAGGTTTTCCTTGGCAATCTTGAGGATATCTTCAGAAAGATCGAAGCAACCTCTTTAAATGAGTTCGACATGATTCTTCAGCCAGTGTGGATGGACATGCATTTCTATGTCTTATCTTATGATGTGAAGAATGGGATATCAGAGTTGCTTGACAACTCTAAAGAGGAAGATGACCAAGCAAAAAGATATAAAGGCCTTCCCGAAATATTGGTATTTACTTATTTAACACATAAAACAAGAAAAATTATATTGCTGGAAAAAATTTGTACAATAACCTAGTGATTTTTGTAAAAAAAAATGTTTGTAAAGACACACTTTGCACCGGTTGTGGAAGAAAACATGTCCTGCAACCCCGGCGATTGAGAAACTTCCAAGGGGTCCAATTATAAGAAGAGAAATGCCATGGAGGACTACAAAAAAACATGTAGATTGTGGCATATTCGCTATGAGACACCTCGAAACCTTCAAAGGGCATGCATTTTGGAAATGTGGATTTGCAAGTGAATCGGCTTTTCAACAAACACAATTGGATACATTGCGGTTCAAGTACGTGGCAAAGATTATACTCTCACCTCACAACATACTCAGGGATCAAATAATTGAAGAGGCTCACAAGTTTGCAAAAAGGACAGCCCAAGCAAGGACAAAGATGTTACAGAATGCTAAGGCAAAATTAGAGAAGAGGGTGGCTGGATTATAAACATTGTCATGGTTTTTTTGTTATTTTTGTCTAAATGCTTTTAAACAGCTTACTTAATGATTTAGTTTCTAATATGTTAGTTTGGACGCACTCATCTATAAGTGAGTTTGCAATTGGGACGCGCTTATAGTTTAGACTGGATTAATATAATTTAGTTTGGACGAACTCAATTGCAAATGAGTATACATTTTGGACGCACTTTATAAAAAAAGAATAGATTATTGTGATCTTAATTAAACGCACTTGTTGATCTGTTTTTATTAATTCAAATGCACGTTAAACTAAAAACACACATCATAAACAGATAATAACAACTGCAAAAACAAATTACATAATCAGTTCCTCATGGAGATTACATAGACTTTAGGAACTGAATTTTAAATTCAATAGAACATCTCAAAAGAGCTATGCATTTTGTAAGTTGTTCGACAAGATTAACATCGCCTTTCTTTGCATCAATCATGAACATAACCGCCAGTTCATGAAGACTCGAGTCAGGCATACGAATAAGAAGCTTGGAAATCTCATCTCTCTTACTCATGCCATCATTTATCCTGCTTAGGTTATCCACCAGACGACCCTTAAAAGCATAATCTTTGGAAATTTACTCTTGCATCCTTTTGATCATTTCAGATTTTGATGATGAAGATGAAGAAGCCATTACTGAAAAAAATAATAATCTGTGATTGAATTGTGTATTGAGAATTCATTCTGTATACATCCAAAAATATATAAACAACACAATAATAACAAGGTGACAAATAATCACTCGCGAGAATTACTGATATTGTTTGCTTCCAATAATTGATCTGTAAAAGCACATGAATAATAATTCAAATTGATATATATAGACGCACTCAACAGAAACTATGGACGCACTAATTAAAACGGTAGAAAAACAAAAACCATCTAAAAACAAACGCACGTTATATCTATTTTCCAAACATTCAAACGCACTCTATTATCATCATCTTCAACATTTCTTAACCCTAATGTTTACTTCTATAGATAAAAAACACTCCAAACTTAATTCTGACAAAAACTCATCCACACCTTGAAGATCTACAACCTTCAAACCATATGATAATCAGACATATTATTTCGATAAAATCAAACCCTGGTTGGATAAAAAAACAGAGCATCATTGTAATCAAAATTTAAAATTGTGTTTGATTGAATCCTTACTCGATTAGATGTTCGTTCGAATGATGAATTGAAACTGATTAGTTGAATTCGATAGTATTAATTGAAACGTTGATTGGAACGTGATTGAATGAACGTAGATGACTAATTTACCTTTTTAATCAACCAGGATTAGGTTAATTAAACTTAACCATAGTTGACATGTGGCATGATTTGGTTGCTTCTTACACTTCTTATGTTAATAATCTTTGTATCGTATACTTTCTCTATTTCAGAATAACATTTTTTAAAATTAGTTATTAGTTTAATTTACTAGTTAATTTAAAGATAATACAATAAATTAATTATGTAAAGTTACCTTTACAAAAAAATAATAAATAAATAAATAGAAATACCACATGAAACAATCATATAGCTTTAAATTTATTATTTCATTTGATCCCTCATGGGCGTGGCGCGTGGGTTCGCGTATACACACATATATCTATAATCTATAACTTATAATAAAAGAATGGAATATTGATGAGGTGGAATTCAATGGAGGCTGCCACGTGGTACGTTGAGGTGAGAGTTTTTAGTTTATTTTTTTATTTTGTTTTCATCCATTCTCCTACACTTATCTAACTCTAATCTCTTTAAAAATTTAAAAACAAATTTAGATTTTTTCTCTCTAATGTTTCCTCCCATCATTTTTAAACGTTAATATCTTTTATATACGAGATTTTTTAAAGAAAAAAATTACACCAAATTAACGAGCGTTTTATTATCTTTCCAACGAGTACCATAGTGCTATATAAAAAATGGAGAAAAAAATGACTATTTTTTATAGTGTTTCATTCATACAAGAAAAAAAAACACAAAGTGTTCAGGTTATTCATTAATCATGATTTTTCTTTTAAACCAGCTTCTTATATACAATGTTGAAATTTAGCCCAATCGCCATGCTATCATTGGATCATCAAGAGAAGCTAGGAGAAAGAATCGCGCAACATTGCAACACATGGTGTCACCTTATAGCAACGTTATTTTTTTTATTTATTTAATTACAAGAGTAAGAATTATTACTATTAGTATTAATATTATTAGAATGGTTATATTTTTTAACCCCGGGACATTCCCGGGATAAAAGCTAGTACACATATATATTATTTAGCTTTTTCATTGTAATTATAGGATATGGATTTTAAGAGAACTAACCTTTATTTGAGAACTGAGAAAACCATTGTGGACGACCCATTTCTTATAAAGGCATTTTTTTATTTTTATTTTTGCTTTATTCGCACTTTTTATGTAAGGAAAAGTTTTTTTTTTATTTTTTTTCATTTATACATATGTGTATATATCAATTATACATATGTGTATACAAGTTTTTATCCCGGGAGCGTCCCGGGTTGAAATATCTAATATGACATAATAAAATATTTAATATGACAACATAATTAATGACTTTCCAATATATGATTAATGAATATTATTATTATTATTATTTATTTATTTTAAACAAATCTCTGTCATAAGTTATCATATTATTATTTTAAAAAATTCATGGGTATCACCTAATCCCAGACCCGGCCCAAACCCACAATTTTTTTTAAACAAATCCTAAACCTGACACAATACCTGTCGGGTTACAAATAATAGTCGTTTTTTTCTCCGTTTTTTATATAGCACTATAGTACTCGTTGGAAAGATAATAAAACGCTCGTTAATTTGGTGTAATTTTTTTTTCTTTAAAAAATCTCGTATATAAAAGATATTATCGTTTAAAAGTTATGGAAGAAAACATGAAAGAGAAAATAATAAAGGTTTAATATTTATATTTAGTATATTAGGTATTTAATAGATTAGGTTAAACCATATTTATTCCTTTTTTTAATTAGTCTAGAGTTGTCACATCACATCCTATGTGGCATCTCTCAAAGGAGAGATTGCATAAGAGTATGACATGTAGGATTAATCCCACAATTTTTTTTTAAACAAATCCTAAACCTGACACGATACCTATCGGGTTACAAAAAATAGTTGTTTTTTTTCTCTGTTTTTTATATAGCACTATGGTACTCGTTGGAAAGATAATAAAACGCTCGTTAATTTGGTGTAATTTTTTTTTCTTTAAAAAATCTCGTATATAAAAGATATTAACGTTTAAAAGTTATGGGAGAAAACATGAGAGAGAAAATAATAAAGGTTTAATATTTACATTTAGTAGATTAGGTATTTAATAGATTAGGTTAGACCATATTTATTCTTTTTTTTTAATTGGTCTAGAGTTGCCACATCACATCCTATGTGGCATCTCTCAAAGGAGAGATTGCGTAAGGGTATGACATGTAGGATTAATCCCTTTGCAATATATATATATATATATATATATAGATTACATTTTCAGCTATACATATATATATATATATATATATTTCAGTTATACATATGTGTATATTGCAATTATACACATGTATATATTGAAAAAAAAAACAAAATAAAATTTCCTGCTTAAAAAGCAGCGATTAAAGTAAAAAAAAAAAAAAAAAACCCGCCTTAGAGAAATGTGTGGTTCAGAATGATTCTCCGAGTTCTTAATTTGGCAAAAGGTTCTCATTTGAATAAATTCATGTAACTATATAATAATATTAATTATGGATTTATATCTTTCTTTATATAAATAAAATTATATTTTTAAAATAATAAATTTGTCTATGCTCACAAGCCTAGTTAACTAATCTCAAGCTTGTGTTTGAGCTAGTTTATTAAACAAGAGCCTCAACGTGAGGCTTAAATCATTAAAACAATCTTGGATAGAATTTGAGTGAGTCGCGTTGTTTATACCGTTCACACAACTCAGCCGTCGCCTTCAACAACATGGTGACAATTGGATGTTCGGAAATATTTTCTTATTTCAAGTTGTGATTTTCGTGTCAAACTGCGGATTCTTTTCCTTGCAAGTGTTTATGTTTTTACTTTATTGATTTCTTAGTTTAGCTTAAAATGCCTTTATATAATTTAATTTACATGACTTTTTACCACATTTGCTTAATTTAATATTGCTTTATTTATTAAAAGTCTATTATGACCCGAGTTTCAAAGTTCACATTAGGACACTCATGTTCTCAATATCACAAATTTGTATTTATACTTAGAAAACAAAGTTAACTTATTTTTCTAAAGTATAAATACAAATAATTCCCTACTAGTTTTTACACCATCTCTCAACTCCTTTGGTCTTTCAAACAAATCTCTTTACATTTTTCAATCATTCAATCTTAAAAAAAAAAACCCGTGGGATCTGAGACATCCGTATTTTGCAAGCCATCGACCCGATACAAATTATCAGTTTTACGCCCACACACAACCAAACCCACAAACTTATCCATAACCGATTCCAATCCTGTTTTACCCAAATTATCACTCAAACCCACAACCGCAACTGCAATAGGAACCGGAAACATCACAAAGAAAAAAAAAACATAGTCACAAGAAAAAACAACCCGAAGAGGAGGGGGTCGAGAATCGCATGAGAGATGGCGAGTGACGAAAAATATGTTTTAACTAGCACAAGTGTGGTTCCATGTCTCCAAGGACCCGATTGTTGGGAATATTTAATGCTCAAATGGGTAGAGATTTTTTGAAGAAGGTCTGTGAGAATTTCCACACCGCAATGCAACGCGAAGAGAGACAAATGCATCGAGGCCCACCTTGATTTTGTCGAAGGAGACTAATTGCATTTACTGGAGTAGGATCAAGTATTTTTTGTATAAAGGAAACAACAAATTCACGAGCGCCTACGCAATATGATGTAGTTTTCTCTATTACCTTATTAAAAAGGAAATGTGGGTAAAAATGTAATTTTATATAATTTTTAAGATGAGGGTTGAAGTATCCATTCACAAATTTCTAATTTTAGTCATTTTGTTTTCTTTATGCCCCTTGTGTACAATCTATAATGCTCATTGTATATGTGTGTAATGCATACTTCATATCCATCTCAACATGTAACCCCCATTCATAACACTTAATTAAACCCCAATTCAATTTCATTAAAACCTATGTTATTCATTGAATCCTTCTACACATCTATTTAATAAAAACAAACAATGCTTGTGATGGTTCTGTTAGGCTTTAGCATTGGGCAGCACAGGGTTCTGAACAAGCACAATATAAGGTATGCTTATGTCTTGTAGTCTGACATCTTTTATTAGTTTATTATCCATGTTTTAATGTATGTTGCAATTTTGATAATCTTTGTAGGCACGGTTGAACATCATTGAGAAAGACTTGTTTCTGGTCCATATGAAAAGTGAGTTTTTACAATACTTCTTTTGTTTTAAACCGTATCTTCCATGGGTAGAGGTGGCAAAATGTGGGTTGGATTGGGACATTGAAGGGAAAAGGTACCTAACACCGCGGAGGATTAGGACTCTATCCCAAAAAAGCCTGCGGAAACACAACACCACAGCAACAACCCAAAGTCCGCGGAAAACGTTACGCGGAGAACATCGACCCGCAGACTACAACACGTCATAGATTCCTTCATACAAATGACGTCACCAACATAAATACCCACTCATGCGTGAAACAACGCGCGAGAATATTCCACCAAAGATATATCATACGAGGATGTACGGCAAGAGGGAATGAAGAGGATCAGATCAGACCCAGGGTGCACCTGCGCCAATCAGATAATAGCACGTGTCAGGGGTGGTCCAACAACCCCGACACAAGGACAATAACTTGACAGTCCCTATGCCCCCACCATGCTGAATGCACAGTATACGTCAGGACATTGTGCATGCATGTCCAGCTGCCATAGACGTCACCTCAGACGCCACAGGCAGGTCAGCCACGTCGTCGTCAGCAGGAGCGTTATCCACACCCAATCACATGTCGCCACGTGGAGATCTTGTAAGGCATGATCCATACTCTCTCACATCAGCATTAATGGCACCTGGGCTTCCCGCCATTTTTATAGATGAAGACATTTGGGCCTGACCAAGGCCCAAACCGAATAAAAGGTTCTATGGGCCATATCCCATTGCCCATAACATCCCCTATAAATTGAAGACTTCCTCTTCCATGCAAGGGATCCAAAAAATACTCATCTTCATACAAGAGCTAGAATAGAACTTATTGTACGACTTGTTGTAATCTTCTCGATAATATAAATTAGTTCTTACAGTGGATGTAGACTACTTAAAGCCGAACCACTTATATGCTCATGTTCTCACTAACAACACACACACACACACATACACAATCGCTCTAGTTAATTATACTCTCGGGTTACGTTCTAACTATCGTGGTGAGTGAAGGATTGTTCCCGAGCTAAGACGAGTATCTAACCCACAATCTTTCACATTAAACGGTCGTTATACTCGTTGTTTCTTCATTGGCGCCATCCGTACTGGCTAGAACACACTCATTTTTCATCTTTTAACCCACCCATGGCTGAAACCAACCCGAACACCTCTGTAATAAACCAAGCCGAGGACGCTGATGTTCAGCTCCTCGGAAACACTGGAACACCAGCCACTGTCGTTAAGCAACTCACCTTACGCACCCAGAAGCCAGCCTTCAAGGTGCGAGAGGTGGACAGCGAGGAAAACAGTGATAATAGTTTGGAGGAGGACCCCAACGAGTGGCTCCTCCGCAAGAATGCTAAAAACACCGCCAGATACCAGCGTATGGTCATGAAATAAACAAAAAAAGAAGGGCAAAACCTTGACTTACGACTCTTCCCCCAAGAAGAGTCACAAAAAGAAAACAGTTGAAGGTCGACGTGACAGTCGTAGCGGGAAGTCCAGCGGGAACGCTGGGACTCGGGGCCATGCAAAGTCACAAAACGAATCCAACAGTTATGAAATCCTCCAGTAGCGAGGATGATAGTGAGAGGAGTCACACTCATCGTTCAAACTCCAGAGGAAACAAACATGCGGGCGACGACTTGGTCCAGCCGTATCGGCCAAAGTCGTTCATAGAGAAGTCAAAATTTGTGCCACGCATTGCGTTGGCAAAAATCCTGAAAAAAGCAAAACTACCCAGCAGCATCGGCAAGTACGATGGCCTGCGAGACCCGGATGACCACATTCACGAATTCAAATGTGCTGGAGGTTCGGTATTGTGGCCAGTCCAGGTTTGGTGCCACATGTTTGCCCAAACGCTGACAGGCGTAGCAAGGGTCTGGTTCGATAACCTCTCCGCGGGGAGCATTACTGATTTTGATAATCTCACCAACAAGTTTGGTAATCATTTTTCTCACATAAGAAAACACAAAAAAGACAAGTCACACATTCTCTTGTGCCAGCGTTATGACAACGAGTCCATCGAGGACTTCATCGTTCGTTTCAACAAGGAAGCCCTCCAGATAGGATGCGGAGAGGAACTTACTCGCGCAACGTTCATTCATAATGTAAACTATGACGGCTTAATAAAATGTCTCACAGGAAAGATAGGCATCCCAGAATCGTGGGACGAGCTGATACATTTTGTCAAAATCTACGCTTCCTCAGAAAAATCTTTCCGACATAACCATGGCTATCAACAACACCACAACAGCAACAATAAAAACAAGGGAAAATCCGTTTGGTCAAGAATCTCAGGATCTACGGAGGATGGCAAGTACTCCGCCTCCAATGACGCCCGCCAGCTCCTCTCCAACAAGCAAACAATAGACCAACGCGGCCACTCAAAAAGAACCACGACTGGACTCCACTGACGAAGACTCCGTCACAAGTCCTTAAAACAGAACAAGTAACGCTTAAAGAACTCAAGACACTTGGGAAACGAAAAAATGTGGATATGAGCAAATTTTGCGAATATCACAATGATTTCGGTCACCTTACGGACAAGTGCTATAGTCTAAAGATGGATATTGAAGCTGCGCTAAAATCCGGCCAACTTGGTCATCTGGTCAAGAATGTCCACCGTGCTGAGTAAAGACACAACAGTGACGAAAACCAAGCCGAAGGATCGCGCAAGAAAATTCGCGACCTCAATACACACATGATCACAACCGCTGCGCACCATCAGTGTAACATGGCCAGAGGAGGGAAAAAGTCATCCAACAAAGGAAAGCGCGCTCGTACGCAACAGACAGATGACTGTTGGAAGGAGGCCGATGTCCTCCTTCCCAAGGTTCGTGGCGGCACATCTTCAACAGCACCACTAGTCATCTGTTGGTGCAAGTTTGTGACAGATACTCAAACGGATAAACAAACGCTCGGGATTATTGACAGAAGACTTTATATTGTTTGTGTCGTTAGAAGAACTTGTCTAAGTTAGTTTGTGAATATGTAATTAAGCTTGCATTGTAAAAGCCCAACAGAAGCCCAGATAAAAGCCCATGAGGATGCATGTATATAAGCAAATGATGCATGGGGTTTTAAGGGTTGGTTAGTTGGTGGGTATTGTGTGGTAGAGAGAGATTGAGAGAGTTCTAGTGCAAGCTAGTTTACAAGATTCATAGTTAGGTCTTATTGTATGTTATCAGTGATTCGTGCAATAAGATAAAACATTAAAAAGTAATCTTGTGATTGTTCTTTGTGTGATATCCACGGATCAAAGATATTCCGCGTCTAGGATTCGTGTTTGGTTTGATTGTAGAGAAGATCTCAAGGGAAAGGACAAGTTTGAAGAATGGGCTAGGTTCTATATGATGAGAGGATGGATTTTCATAAGAGATGGTTACATACCACCATTCAGAGATGTTGATGGTCGAATTGTTAAGGTTGACTTCAAAAATATGGATGAAGAAGAGAAGCTTATGTTCGAAGCTGAGAACAAGGCACATGCTGCTATCACAATGAGCATGCCACAAGAGATATTGAACACGTTTAGAAAATTTCAAAATGCACAAGATTTGTGGGTAGCTCTTGAGAAACGTTTTCAGGGAAATGACAATGTTAAGAAAAATAGAATTGACTTACTCAAGAAACAATTTGCTGTCTTTAGGGCATTAACAGGTGAAACCCTAGAAGAGATCATCACGAGATACTACCATCTTGTTACGGAACTAGAGAACTACAAGATTGAGCACACCACTGTAGAGATGACCACCAAGCTTCTGGATGCCTTGCCTTCAAAATGGGAAGTCTATACTCTTCTCATTAAAGAGAATCCAGAATTCATCACCTACACACTTGATGATGTTATAGGAAAGCTAAGAGGATATGATTTGGCTATGAAGAGGAAGGATGAAGGTTCTGATCAGGTTCAAGACCCAGGAGTGTATTATGGGAAATCATCATCTAAACCGTCATCTGGTGGCACTTCAAGCAGTAGTGGGAATGCAACTGCATTCTTCTCAGGAGATAATTCTGGTAACATTATGTTAGATTCTGATGGTGAAGTTTGTTTTGTGTCTGTTTCAGGTGAGTCAACAAAAGTGAAGGACATTCCCTTAGGAAAAGCCAAGGGAAAGAGCACTGCTGAGTCCAACAAATCTGACTCCACATGCGACCACAAGTCATGCAAGTCAATGCCCATGAATGTAAAATCAGCAGAAGAGCAGCTTGCTGTTTTGTCTTCCTTTGTAGCATCTTATGAGAACTACATACAAGGGAAGATAAACGATCCGGAAATGTTTGATGATGACTACGATCAGATAGATCCGGATGACTTGGAGGAAATGGATCTTCAGTGGAATCTTGCTATGATTTTGAGAAGAGCAAGAAAGTTCATGGAGAGGACAAGAAAGAAGCTAGTTGGAGGCAGACCTGGTTTTGATAATTCAAAGGTCAAGTGTTACAACTGCTACGAGTACGGGCACTTTGCTAGAGAATGTGCCAGACCAAAGAGCCAAAATCAGGGAAACACCAGAAGGCAAAGTTCATCAGTGGCGCCTTCTCAGAGTAACTTTAGCTCTATGGCACTAATGGTGGCTAAGCCTGACGGTACATATGACTGGAGCAGTGTTTTAGATGGAGCTGATGGATCAGGAAATCAAGCTCTCATGGCAAAAATTATTGAAGAGGGATCTGAAAATGCTGAGAAACCCGTTGAGCAAGTGACTGAGGAACATGTTAATGAGACAGAAACAGAAGTGAATAAGTGTAAGGATAATGAAGCTGAAGCAGTTGCAACTGAGAGTGAAGCAAACAAGGAGGTATCTACCCAGGTGCTGGATCTGACAGCATCAACTGAAGGGATGTCTGCTAAAGAATTCATGGCATACATGGCAGACTTATCATCCAATGAGAAAAAGGTACTCCTTCCTTTACCTTTAGTTGTAGAAGCTTGTAATAAGTGTGTCGATTATGCTGAGCGTATTTTGTTACTTGTGAAAGAAAATGATAAAGTAGCTGAGCATAACACTGACTTAGTTTTGCTTCTGGATAAGAGAAAGAGTTTAACGTAGGTAATAAGATTAGAGAAGGGAACTTGAAAACCTCCCTTAATGCTGCTAAGAAAGATCTAAAAGAACTTAACTATGCCCCCAGGGAAAAGATAGATTACCTTAATCTAACACAGTTGGCCTTAGTTGATAAACAAGAAGAGATTGCTAAGAAAAATGCTGAAATAGACCAACTTAAGGTTAAGGTAGCCGATCTGAATAGGCAAATAGATCAAGTTCGCAGCTTTAAGTATGTTATTAATGCCTTAATAGACTCTAGAAAGGACACTAAGAAGCATAAAGATGATAACAGTGGATTAGGTTACCAAGATGTGCCTCCTTCTGCGACTGGTAACTATTCGTTTTTACCAACTGAGAAGGAAGTAACTGAGGAAATTTGTAAGCCTAAGTTAGATGAAATGGAAGTTGATGTTAGTGAGAGTGAAGATAGTGTTGAGAATGGTAGTACATCCAATGTGTCAATGAATGAAGAAACAGGTGAAGTGTTCAGGAACACTAAAGGGTCAGGGGTTAATAAAGGTAATACAGTTAAAACTAACCCAACAGAATCAAAGAAAGAAAACCCAGTGATTTCAAAAACTCAAACCAGAAAGGCTGAACAAAAAAATATTTTGAAAATCCTAAATTTGTTAAATGTGTCCCTTGTAAAAATGGAAAGCAACACAAGAAACCTCGTCACCCTAAAGCTATCAACACCATCTCTGCTCCTTTCGAACTACTTCACATGGACCTATCCGGTCCAGTGAATGTTCGAAGCGTTGGTGGTAAATTCTAGTGCGTTGTGGTTACTGATGATTTTTCGAGATTCTCGTGGGCGTTTTTCTTAGGTTCGAAGGATAAGACAGGAGAAGTCTTAACAAACTTCATTCTTCAAGCAGAAAATCTATTCAACACCACTCTCAAGAGAATCAGAAGCGACAACGGCTCGGAGTTCAAGAACAACACATTTTCAATCTTTTGCATTCGCAAGGGAATTGAACATCAATTGAGTGCTCCTTATGAGCCACAACAGAATGGAGTCGCGGAGAGGAAAAATAGGACTTTGATTGAATCAGCGCGGACAATGCTAGCTAACTCTAAGCTTCCTGTTCAATTCTGGGGGGAGGCTGTGAATACAGCTTGCTATGTTCTGAATAGGGTTTTGACCTTCAAGAAACACAACAAAACGTGTTATGAACTCTTGAATGGTCGAATACCAAATATCAAACAATTTGAACCATTTGGGACGCCTTGCACTATTCTTAAAAATAAAAACCAACCAAAATTTGGTGAGGTTTCTGACGAGGGATTTTTCCTTGGTTATGTACCTGGATCACCAAATAAACGCGTTTTTAATAAATCTAAAGGTGTAGTAGAAATTGCTTTAAACATTGAAATAACTAGTTACTCACCAAAGGATAGTGCACAGGAACCTAGTTGGATGTTCGATTATGATTCTGTTTTTAAATCCTTTAATGTTCCTCATACCTTTAATGCGGAACCAGATGAAGAACCAGTGATTGTTGCCGAGGATGACGACGACTTTGTTTCACCTCGTTCAATAGTCCCAATTTCTGCAGAAAAGGACAAGACAGATGCTCAAGCAAGCTCTTCGGGAAACAATCAATCTTCATCTACCGAACCTGAAGAAGAACCTTTCACGAACCCGTTCGGGACAGATTATTCTGATGAAGAAGTGGCTACAGGAGCAATTGGCTCCAAACTTAGATGATGAATTAACAGTTGACACAGTGGCATCAACACGTGCAAATAAAGATCATCAAGTTGACTATATACTGGGAGATCCTACTGCGGGAATTCAGACAAGAAGTAGCTTTGCGACTGCCAACTGCATGTACGCAAGAATTAAAGACTCAGGGATTGTGAACAAATGTATGAAATGCTTTATCTCACAGATCGAACCAAAGACGTATCAACTGGCTCTTCGTGACAACTCGTGGGAAGAGGCAATGTAGGAGGAGCTGGCTCAGTTTAGGAAGCTCAAAGTCTGAGAGTTGGTCGATCTCCCTCGGGGTGCACAGGAAATTGGCACCAAATGGGTTTTTCGGAACAAGAAAGATGATAATGGTGTTGTGGTCAGGAATAAGGCTCGACTAGTGGTCAAGGGGTTTAATCAACAGGAAGGGATAGACTTCAATGAAGTGTTTGCACTAGTTTCTAGGCTAGAGACAATTCGCTTGTTTCTGGCCTTTGCGTCTCATAAAGGATTTAAAGTTTATCAGTTAGACGTTAAAAGCGCCTTTCTGTACGGAAAACTCCAAGAGCTGGTGTATGTCTCTCAACCACCGGGGTTCACAGATCTAGAATATCCAGATCGGGTCTACAAACTTGACAAGGCCCTTTATGGACTTCATCAGGCACCCAGGGCATGGTATGAGACTCTGTCTTCTTACCTCTTGAACAATGGCTTTGAGAGAGGAAAGATTGACAGTACACTTTTCATTCGGAGAAAAGGAGAACATTTTCTGCTGGTACATGTGTACGTTGATGACATCATCTTCGGGTCACCAAATGACGACTTATGCAAGGAATTCAAGCAGGTCATGAAAAGGAAGTTCGAAATGAGTGCTATGGGGGAGTTAAAGTTTTTCCTTGGTCTATAGGTGGATCAGAAGGCAGATGGAATGCTTATCCATCAAACCAAGTATGTGGATGACATCCTGACTCATTTCAAGATGAATGATTGCACCCCTTATCATACTCTTCAACTGGTCAACCACGGTCTCGATCCAGATACCGAAAGCGACAAATATGTCAACCCACAGAGTACCGGGCAATGATTGGTTCACTCATGTACTTAACTGCTTCTAGACCTGACATTATGTTTCCAGTTTGTCTTTCTGCCAGGTTTCCGGCGGATCCAAAGGAGTCACATATGATTGTGGTCAAACGGATTCTTAGATACCTAAAGGGGAAACCCAAATTGGGAATCTGGTATCCAGTTCATGGCGAATTGGATCTTGTAGCGTATATAGATTCGGACTACGGCGGATGTAACCAGAATCGGAAGTCTATTACTGGTGGATGTTAATTTTAGGAGGAAGACTCATTTCCTAGCAGTGCAAAAAGCAGACTTCGGTGGCTGTTTCCACTTGTGAAGCAGAATATGTTGCTGCTGGTAGCTGTTGTTCACAGGTTTTGTGGATACAACAACAGATGCGGGATTACGGTTTGAATTTCACTCATACTCCTATTCTTATTGATAATCAAGCCACCATTTCAATCACAGAGAATCCTAAAAACTTTTCCAAAACAAAACATATCTATACTACTATATAGTGTATTCTGGACGGCTAAAATGGTCATTTCACATTCATCTTCATGGGTAAAATAGTAATTTTATTCATTTGGTAAGACACATTTAAGAGAACAATTAATAGAGATGAACTATTCTTGTTATTAATAGAGAAAATAATGCTCCATTTAATTCATTATGCCTAAAATTGTAAATTTCACTAAATTGTTTAATTTCTCTCAAAATGAACAAGTATCTATTTTGTTCATGTACTGTTATAATTTTTGTTGCAAAGTTAATAAATAGTTATAAAATAATAAAATAGATAATGCACTAATAATTAATTCTTATTTTTATTTTGCCGTAGGCTTTTGATATTAAATTATAAAATTTACATAGCCACTAACAAGTTGCAACAAATTAAATAATCATTTTTTTTTACTTATTATCTATCACTAGATCACTTTCCAGGTAATATATATTATTTCCGTGTGATGTATATATTAGATTTTTGTTTGCCGTGCTCTACCTTCCATCTCCCCTTTCTATCTTTCGTTTCTTTTCTTTCAGTTTCTTATAACCAAATCCTTCAACATCACAATCATTGAGGTTAAATTCACATTAACATACCTTAAAACATATTTAATTAACAAAATGAAACTGATGGGCACCTTCAAACGATCATGTGCTGTGATTTGGAGTTGCAATTTTGTGAATGTTGAATTTAGTATATCTGTGCCGTGTGTTTAGATCGTCGTTTAATATTATTTTTTATTTATTTTGGAATATGTTTGAGGCAACTGGCAGGTTTAAAGCCATATTCAAAGAGCTACTCATTGCTTCAAAGCTGCTTCATAAGGTGTGTGTACTGGACCATTTACATATGTTTTCTATTGATTATTCAAATGTAATAATACGCCTACATCAAAACAAAGGTACGTTACTACAAGCTACCATACGCATTATTGTGTTTAAAAGTATTTATTCAAAACATTTTCTTGACTTATATGTTTTTTGTATTCACATAACTCTATGGTCCAATTTTACTATTTCACACTTTGGGTTACTTTTATATCGCATTGTAGTTAATACAAACTTAATGTCTAACTCTACTACACTTTCTACTCCTATGCATAAAATATTTGTAATATAAGTCTATTTTATACTTTCCTTAAAGGTATGATGTGGCATGCCATTGATATTAAAAAATCTTACTCAAACTTACTACTTGAAGTTTTGTAATTGCAGAACAAAATACATGTTCATTTATTAACAGGGTAGCACCAACACTTTGGAATAATCATGAAGGTGAAATGCATAATAGATATACTAATGGTTATCTTATTTCAGTTTAATATTTTTTTTTGGCCATTATGTATTTAACTCAAAATATTTTGACATATCAGCAATGTTTTGATCAGATCTTCAGGGTCATGGTGGATTTGACATAGAAGAATAACTTAAGACATGTTACTTTTGTTTTTTTTATGTTCAGATTTTGTGTTGATTAGGGCTTCTGTATGTGAAATTATGTTCATGTGCAAAAATGGAGCAAGGGAAGGTTTTAAGACATGATCATCACCAATGTTTGTGCTATATAAATGTATCCCGTATGGTTATTTCTTTTTGCCAATATATATCTCGCTTGCATAAACGAATTATATACCAGACACACATGTAGGGGCTCGCACATAACATATTCTTATTTAGGTACTCCAACCAACTGACATAGATTGTCACTTTACATTCCTCGCCATTTTGACGACACTTAAAATCAAGAAGAAAACAACCCCGGGGCAATTAACCAAATGCAACATCTAAACAACGTGCAGCCCCGCCGCAACGCGTGGGATCCTGCTAGTAGACATAAGGCATCATTTCATAAGGGATTGTTTTGAGAAAAAAATGATTTATTTGAAAAAGGTTGATACTTTGGATAACCCAGCTGATTTGTTCACAAAAGCTTTCGATAGAGCTCGGTTTGAACTGTTAGTGCAGCTGAACGGGATGAGAAACCCGGAATAACTTTTCGTTTTCTCATAAGTGCTGTAGCTTTTAGTTTTTAAGTTTTTATTTAGTTTTTACTTTGTGTTTTATTTTCTTCTGCTTGGTTTCGCAAAAAAAAAAAAAAACACTATAGCAAATTTGGTACCTAATCTATACTTCTATACTACATTATAAAGGGGGAGACATGGGCAAATATGTCCATATTGTCAAACTTAAGATGACATATCAAGAATCACAAGTATAATCCTCTATTTTTTTACCCATTTCTACCCTTTATGCTCTTATGTACAATTTTTAATACCAATTATACAAATTACTAATGCAAGTTATTCTAGATGATTGTTTTAAAACTGAACATTCATTCAAGCCTTTAAATACGTAAAGGTGGGTTCTTCACCTTGAAGTTACATGTGCTTTAGGACTGATGTGGGATGGACAAAAAAAATACGCGCTTTGTTATTTCTAGGTGCTTTAGGACCGATGCACTTATTTTTTTTTCCTTCGTTGTACCTTTAATTTTTACTTTTTTCTATGTTTTTTATCGTTATTTCTAAACATCAAGTATAATAAGCATGTTACTGTATTCTTTTTTACTACATTTGGTTTTTAAGAATTGCATATTTTTAGTGCATTTGTTTGCAACCCAAGAGTTCATACCAATGATTTCAAGAAGTTCATCCATCAATGTTTGCAACTGTATGTTATTGTCTAGGTATATAATGCTAATCTAAAAGTGTGATGTTATTCCAGTCAAACGAATGAGCCGAGCCGACCTTGGCTCTGCCTTGGATCATTTAGTTATTGATTAACCAAAACCGAAATAATCAAAACCAATCTGCTTTTGAAACACCTTAACTGGAAATTTTGGTATTGGTTACGGCTCCAAACCAAAATACTGGCCTTTTCGCACCCCTAAAATTGTAACACCCCGCCCCTCTCACCACTAATATTGTCCGCTTTGCCCACCCAGAACTCACGGATTTGTTTTTGGGTGCCCCGATGGAAACTTCCTAGGAGGTCACCCATCCTGAAACTGCTCCCACCTGAGCATGCTTAACTGTGGAGTTCTCCTCTCATCCACTAACATTAAGCCCCAAAACGCGTTGGTGATTTAAGAGGCAAGACATTACTTATGAACCAAGGATCTCTCCTGGCCACGGCCGATGTGGGATTTTCCCGGGGTGTCACATTCATCCCCTGTTAGAGTCTCATCGTCCCTGGTGAGGTATGTACCCACCATCCCGAACGGAACAGGAGTGGCTCTGATACCCTCTGTAACACCCCGCCCTCTTACCACCAATATTGTCCGCTTTGCCCACCCAGAGCTCACGGATTTGTTTTTGGGTGCCCCGATGGAAACTTCCCAGGAGGTCACCCATCCTAAAACTGCTCCCACCTGAGCACGCTTAACTGTGGAGTTCTCCTCTCATCCACTAACATTAAGCCCCAAAACGCGTTGGTGATTTAAAAGGCAAGACATTACTTATGAACCAAGGATCTCTCCTAGCCACGGCCGATGTGGGATTTTCCCGGGGTGTCACAAAAATCACTAATCTAAATATTATGTTACCCGCCGCAACGCGCGGGCACCCCACTAGTTGGAAATGATAGCACATTAGCTGTTGATTTTGTTACACTTAATAAAATTGAGTAGAAAAATTAAAGCTAAGTGTGGCTGCATCTTCATTATATGATGTACTGGTAGGCAATTGACACACGAATCTGGTCTATTAATTGAAATAGAAATCTTATTGACTGTTGATTATGTGGGATACATGTCATTGGCGTATGATTTTATAGTCTTAAATCTTACGTTGATAGCGTGTTACAAAATTCTGAGGTTTTAGGTTATTAAATTGTTAAATTTATCCAGGGATGATCTGACTGGTCTATTGCTGCATCCAGATACATGCTGACCTAGACTTTGCCAGAACATCTTAAAAGAGCATACCATAAATGCCAAAACCCTCAAAGGCTAAAAGGCAATCAATAAAAAATGCCTAAAGCTGAAAATTCGTACCGCATAAAATGGTATTTGTCTTAACCCTGGTTGAGTACACGTTTGGTCACTTTGTTGCATCCAAAAATATGCAGACCTGTAGACCATCGTGTCTCGTGCCATGTAAACAACATGGATAATGACAATTTACTCACCTGTTACGATGAACCTTTGTGCATGACTTGATCGCGGGGGTATGTCATGTCGCGGGTAACATAGATGATTCAGTTTAATACACTTAAATGCTAATTTGGATTTGGAATCGTTAAGTGTTATATTGTTTATGTGGATACATAATACTGGTAATCGTCTTGGAATGCAGTCTTACACAATAAGTAGTTATTAAGAACATTAACTTAGTGTGACATCTCAATCTAGCTGATATGATCCTTTTAACTAGTGTCTCCTATAATAAAAAATAGAGTGTTTTTATGTTTGTACATAGTTTACTTGAATTGTCTTTATGTTCATTTATTTTACTTGTCAAAAAAAATCCAAAAATCCAAAAAGATTTTATTTTGCTTCAGGATTTGACGCACGAGAAACGGTTGTTATGTGGTGGATCTGACTGTTTAGAAAATTTTACAAAACAACATATCTTTTGAAAGCTTATAAATTTTAACCGCAAAACAATTTTTGTCACAGGTGGTTTATAGACTTTGTAAGTTTATATGTGTGATGATGGTTTACTTACAAGTTGGTTGAGTGTGACATGTATTTTGATGATAATGATGGACGTGATGAGGTCTGAACCTCCTTTTGGACAAATTCACGTGATTCAAGAATTGTTTTGAAGAAACAGAGACAAGAAGACGACAAAACACTAAAGTTCTAAACAATAGTTGCTAATTTTAGAAGACTTAGCAGCTCAGGGGGAGAAATATACATATAGGAAGAAATATTCTGTGTTTCAGGGAGGAGTAAAAAAAAAGACTTCACATCGAGTAATGCATTCGTGTAGAGCTCAAGTGGAAGTTTTTACAATCCAAGCTTATTCTCAGGGGGGAGTTACTTAATTCTCAAGAGATGCTGAACATAAGAGAGCTGTTAAAGACTCAAGATCACAAGTTGAAGAAAAGAAGAGAAGTGATATGCCAAGTTCTTCTAAATTACTTTGGTAGACAATCTCAAGATCAAGCTGTTGAAGATTAAAGACTTTAAGTTGAAGACAATTGAAGATACTTTGAGATTTGAAAATTAATCTTAAAGAGCATCTGTCAAGGGTGAGTTTGTTGGTGCAAGTTTGTGACAGATACTCAAACGGATAAACAAACACTCGGGATTATTGACAGAAGACTTTATATTGTTCGTGTCGTTAGAAGAACTTGTCTAAGTTAGTTCGTGAATATGTAATTAAGCTTGCATTGTAAAAGCCCAACAGAAGCCCAGATAAAAGCCCATGAGGATGCATGTATATAAGCAAATGATGCATGGGGTTTTAGGGGTTGGTTAGTTGGTGGGTCTTGTGTGGTAGAGAGAGATTGAGAGAGTTCTTGTGCAAGCTAGTTTACAAGATTCATAGTTAGGTCTTATTGTATGTTATCAGTGATTCGTGCAATAAAATGAAATGTTAAAAAGTAATCTTGTGATTGTTCTTTGTGTGATATCCACGGATCAAAGATATTCCGCGTCTAGGATTCGTGTTTGGTTTGATTGCAGAGAAGATCTCAAGGGAAAGGGAGCTACATCATCACCACGGTGTTCGGACATTATCGCATCCGATACATGTTCCTAGACGGTGAAAGCAGTACAGATATCATGTATGACCAATGTTTCCAACAACTGGACATCGAAGACAAGGCTAAGCTGGTAGCCGTCAATGAGCCCATATCGCGCTTTATTCATGAAACAATCATGCCCCGCGGTATGATCTCGATGCTCGTCACAATGGCCGAAGGTAAATATGAGCGAACATAAATATGTGATTTCATGGTCCTTCCAGCCACTTCACATCATGACATTCTGTTAGGCCGCAAGGGGATTGCGCGCTTTAATGCTAATGCCTCCACCGCGCACGGCATGGTTGGCTTCCCAACCATAAAAAGTGTAGCGATCATTAGGGAAAATAAAGATTGCCACACAGCAGACGACGCTAAACCCCCAAAGATAGTCAAAACAGACACCCACACTGAGCCGGAAAAATGGGTTCAAAACCCTAAATTCTCGGAGCAAACGGTGACCATCGGCCATGTAATCTCGGACACCATACGCAATCACATGAAACAATTACTTATTAACAACATTGATGTCTTCGCCTGGCAACCATCAGATATGGTTGGGGTCCCGCGAGAAATCGCGGAACACAAACTCAACGTATATCGATCCGTTGAACCAATCGTCTAAAAGAAGCGATGTATGAGTCCCGAGAAAATAAAAGCCATGAACGAACAAGTCACCGAGCTGCTAACGCGGGTATACTACGCCCCATCCGGTACTAAACATGGGTTGCTAACCCCGTCATGGTCGCCAAAGCCACCGGCGGATGGCGAATGTGCGTGGACTACAAAGATTTGAACAAGGCGTTTCCTAAGTATTGCTACCCATTGCCACAGATAGATTTAAAGGTGGATTCTTTCGCCCCATATCGCTTTAAATGCTTCCTCGACGCATATGAGGGCTACCACCAAATTCAAATGGCAAAAGACGATGAAGACAAGACAGCGTTCCGCACAGACATGGGCACATTCTGCTACACCAAGATGCCTTTCGGACTAATAAACGCGGGCACAACCTATCAACGTATCATGGACGCGACCTTCACCAAAGAAATCGGCGTCAGACTCGAAGTTTACGTCAAAGATTTGGTAATAAAGAGCAGGGAAGAGTCAGACATGCTGAAGGACATCCAGAAAACTTTTGATCAACTACGCGCATTGCGCATGAAGCTAAACAATAGTAAGTTCTCATTTCGGGATGGAAGAAGGCAAATTTCTTGGGGTAATTTTCACGCGGGATGTATTCCATGCAAACCTCGAAAAAGTTCAAGCGATCAAGCAAATGCCTTCACCCGCATCAATTAAAGAAGTGAAAACACTAATGGGTCGATTGGTGGCTCTTAACCGATTCTTATCAAACTACGCTTCAAAGTCCTTTCCATTTGTAGATACTTTGAAGAACTGTTTGAAAAAGAGCAACTTTCAGTGGACACCCGAAGCAGAGACAACCTTTCTGGAAATGAAGCGTTGCCTCATGAGCCTATCGACCCTGACAGCGCCCCTACCAAAAGAACCATTGATCCTATAGCTATATGTCACCGAACAGGCGGTAGGCGTCGTGCTGCTGGTTGAACGCAAAGGTGTCCAAACTTTTATTTATTTCATCAGCCGAACCCTCCTGGACCCTGAGACCAGATACATGATCACGGAAAATCTGGTACTTGCATTAGTGCACGCGTCCCGGAGGCTGCGCAGGTACTTTTAGGGCCATCTAATCAACGTCCTCACGGACTATCGGATCAGCGATGTACTTTGCAAACCAGAATTATCAGGTTGCCTTGTGAAATGGGTTATCGAACTTGGAGAACATACGATCTATTATAAGCATAGACCCGCTATAAAGGGACAAGTACTTGCTGATTTTGCAACAAAGATACCCACAAACAGGGTACAAGAATGCATCGCCGAACAATCCCCTGCGCAAGATAGCGATCCATCGCAGAAGTGGTCCCGCTTCACGGACGGAGCCTCTAATGATTACGGTTCAGGCGCAGGACTCCGTCTCGTTAGCCCATTCAAGCATGAGTTCACATACGCCATCCGCTTAGACTTCAAAAGCACAAACAACGAAGCGGAATATGAAGCGTTGCTAGCAGGACTCCGCATCGCGGAGAAAATGGGGGGGGGGGGAGTAAACATGTAGAGGCACACGTGGACTCACTACTCATTGCGGGACAAATCAACGGCACATACGATGCGCAGGACGGAACAATGGCCTTTTATCTGGACCAAGCAAAGCAATTAATGTGCCGGTTTGATTCTTGCACTGTCGTCCACATCAGGCGCAGTGAAAATAAACCGGCAGATGCGCTAAGCAAAATGGCCTCAACTGTCTTTGATTAAATGGCTAAAGAGGTCCGCGTGGAAGTCTTAAGCAAACCATCTGTCCCGCTCAAACAAGTGAATGTCATCCAAACAAGCACCGCGTCCTGGATGAAGCCAATCAAAGCTTACTTATCTTCAGGACACTTCCCTGACAATAAACTTGAAGCTCGCAAGATTCAAAACAAAGCTCCTTACTACTAGCTAACTGATGGTGTACTCCACCGCCGGTCATACCTAGGGCCTTTACTGCGCTGCGTCGATTCCGCGGACGCATCCTTACTAATACACGACATCCACGAAGGAACATGCGGTCTACATGCAGGACCCAGGATGGTAGTGGCGAAGTTAATGAATGTCGGGTATTATTGGCCAGGAATGCACGTGGTCGCTATCAACGAGCTCCGCAATTGCGACAGCTGCCACGTCACGCGCCAAATACCCTGCGACCCAAAAAAGATTTGGTACCCGTCACAGATGCATGGCCCTTCCAGAAGTGGGCAATCGACTTGTTCGGTCCATTCCCAACCTCACCCAGAAACGTCAAGTTTCTCATCATGGCAAGCGATTACTTCACAAAGTGGGTTGAAGCAAAACTTCTCGCTAAGATCGACGGAGCCCACGTGAAGAAATTCATTTGGGAATTCATAATCTACAGATTCGGACATCCGATGCAAATCGTGAGCGACAACGGTACACAATTTGTGGATCGAGCATTACAAGAGTGGTTGACGCAACTTGGCGTACAACAAATCTTCACCTCCGTCGCACACCCACAAAGCAACGGTCAAGTTGAGCGGGCGAACAGAAGTATTGTTGTGGGTATCAAAACACGACTCGGTACCAAGTGGACTGGTTGGGTAGCCGAACTCCCGCATGTCTTATGGGAAAACCGCACTCTAACCAAGAAAAATAACGGAGAAACCCCATTTAGCTTAACATACGGATCTGAAGCAGTCATTCTAGCCGAAATCGGTTGCCCCTTACCAAGAGTTCTAATGGCGAACAAGCAAGACAACGGTAAAGAACTCCGGTTGAACCTTGATTTACTGGAAGAGCGTCGTTATCTTGCGGCGATCAAAGAAGTAAGATACAAAACTCAACTAGAACGCTACTACAATCAACGCGTCAAAGAATGCAAGTTCAAGATCTAAGACTACGTTTTCCACCACAATGAGGCTTCCAATGAGGAAAAACCAGGAAAACGTGCTCCAACATGGGAGGGACCGTACAAAATCCAGGAATTCCTGGGGAAAAGTGCATACACGCTTGAAAAACTAGACGTCACCCCCATCCCGAGATCATGGAATGGTGCACAGCTACGCGCATGTTTCTTATAATTTACCTGTAATTTTGGCTAACCACGCCACCGTACTTTCTTAATGAATGCATTTTGTTTCTTATATCTGTTATTTTATTTATTCTTCTAAACAATAGTCTTCAAGACTACGTTAATACCAACGTTGGACTGGTCACCCCCGTGTAAACACGCTGGGTTATAGTCTTCAAGACATGGTATGTGTCGGACTATATGAAAGCGCATAGTAGTATGCGCTCACTTATAGTCTTCAAGACACGATACCCATAACGCCTAAGTCGGGCTAAAAAAACACAACTCACGTTTCACTATGGTCTTCAAGGCAAAAGTACAACTACTTTATTCACAGGGGGTACGCCGGACCACAAAGTTACACGTATGAGCTACTTTCTGCTTACACACCGGGTGACGACTTGGTTAAATAAGAAAACAGAAAACTACGCATCGACAAACAAATATAACAAACATATTCATTAAGCACGGGACTTAAAAACCCGACAACCATAAAACTTCAAAACAAATTTCACTACAAACTTCATTCGGAGCTGTCGTAATCCACCTTTTGATCCTCTTCATCATCATGGGCTGTACCTGTTGTACCCAAGCCTGCAGCCGCATCCAACGCTGCCTTGCGCTCGTGCTCCAGCCTCTCTGCTTCTGCCTTCTTCCCTTCCGCACCCATACGGTCATATTGGAAAGTGCAATAACGGAAACAGCGACGAGGTCTTCATATGTCTTACACTCTTCCACCACACCAAGGATAGGGAACTTAAGCTGGTCGAACAGTATATCCTATTCCTTAAGCTCATCCTCTCGAGGCTTGCCATAATGTTCTCCTTCCATAAGATGGCCTTAGTTAAGGGCATGGTGGAATCCGGTGTCAAACTCCTCCATTTCACCAGCAGCACTATAGTAGCAACAATCGCAACAACTTGGTCACCAAGTTGCGGTTCATTCCAAACACGCTTAAAAAACTGCAAAAACAATAGCGTTAGTCACAAGGCATATAACAAATAAAGGAGGAAACATCAATTAGAGGACTTACGCCAGCAAAACCATCGTTCATAACCCACTTCGCAGCTTCCCTCAACTCCACCTAAGCAGCATGGGCCTCCTCCAGTAACGCCTTCGCGTTGTTCGCCTCGGTAGTCATCGCAACACATGATTGCTCGGTAGAGGCTTTCTCAGCGAGGAGCTGTTCTTTTTTCTTGGCCCACGCAAGCTTTTCTTGCTCAAGGTTGGAGAGACGGGAGGTGGTAGTAATCAAATTCTGGTCCTTCTCTTGCAGCTCAGAGCGTGCACCTGCAACTTTTGAATTAAGATCTTCCAGAGCTTTAGCGTGACCTTCAAACGGCAGAAACCAATTGAGCATTTTCGTTCTTCAGCACCTGCATATGGTCACACTCTTTCATCCGCTCAATGTTAGTGCGGTTACACGATTCTGTCCACTTCTTCTGCTGCATGGCATGCTCAGTTTTCAATTCTTCACCTCATCCTCAGCCTCATGAGAACGGCTCCAATAGCAATCAACCCCAGACTTTAAATTTTTCTACGATTCCGGAGCCGCTCTCTCTCATGTGTAAGGATTTACTTGGACCGGGCAACCTCAGCAGTATCACACTGAAGTTCAACATCCCGGCGCATTATTGAATCCAACGCAGCCATCTGCAAAGCTGACCCAACGCAGCCATCTTCATTCGAAGCTGTCGTAATCCACCTTTTGATCCTCTTCATCATCATGGGCTGTACCTGTTGTACCCAAGCCTGCAGCCGCATCCAACGCTGCCTTGCGCTCGCGCTCCAGCCTCTCTGCTTCTGCCTTCTTCCCTTCCGCACCCATACGGTCATATTGGAAAGTGCAATAACGGAAACAGCGACGAGGTCTTCATATGTCTTACACTCTTCCACCACACCAAGGATAGGGAACTTAAGCTGGTCGAACAGTATAACCTATTCCTTAAGCTCATCCTCTCGAGGCTTGCCATAATGTTCTCCTTCCATAAGATGGCCTTAGTTAAGGGCATGGTGGAATCCGGTGTCAAACTCCTCCATTTCACCAGCAGCACTATAGTAGCAACAATCGCAGCAACTTGGTCACCAAGTTGCGGTTCATTCCAAACACGCTTAAAAAACTGTAAAAACAATAGCGTTAGTCACAAGGCATATAACAAATAAAGGAGGAAACATCAATTAGAGGACTTACGCCAGCAAAACCATCGTTCATAACCCACTTCGCAGCTTCCCTCAACTCCACCTAAGCAGCATGGGCCTCCTCCAGTAACGCCTTCGCGTTGTTCGCCTCGGTAGTCATCGCAACACATGATTGCTCGGTAGAGGCTTTCTTAGCGAGGAGCTGTTCTTTTTTCATGGCCCACGCAAGCTTTTCTTGCTCAAGGTTGGAGAGACGGGAGGTGGTAGTAATCAAATTCTGGTCCTTCTCTTGCAGCTCAGAGCGTGCACCTGCAACTTTTGAATTAAGATCTTCCAGAGCTTTAGCGTGACCTTCAAACGGCAGAAACCAATTGAGCATTTTCGTTCTTCAGCACCTGCATATGGTCACACTCTTTCATCCGCTCAATGTTAGTGCGGTTACACGATTCTGTCCACTTCTTCTGCTGCATGGCATGCTCAGTTTTCAATTCTTCACCTCATCCTCAGCCTCATGAGAACGGCTCCAATAGCAATCAACCCCAGACTTTAAATTTTTCTACGACTCCGGAGCCGCTCTCTCTCATGTGTAAGGATTTACTTGGACCGGGCAACCTCAGCAGTATCACACTGAAGTTCAACATCCCGGCGCATTATTGAATCCAACGCAGCCATCTGCAAAGCTGACCCAACACACAAGTCAGAAATAACTTGCGATCTCGGCAAACTGTCTTGATACTTTTTCTCCTTGGGTGGTACAACATGAGATACAAACTCCTCGGCCCGAAGGGGGTTGGCAAAACGGGTATTCTCCCAAATTGCCCAATGAGGATTAAAGATCCTATCACCCTCAAAATAACTAGGTTTTTTCCACCCCCCCCCCCCCCCGCTAGATTATCCTTTAAGGTACCACCAGAAACAGCTTCAGAAGTTGAGATTTTACCCAACGCTTTCTCAAACCCCGCAGCAACCCGTTCTTTCTCTAACGCCTCCCTCTCAATAGCCTGCTTCCCAGCAGCTTCCATCTCAATAGCTTGTTTCTCAGCAAGCTCTTTCTCAACACGCAATTTCTCAGCAGCCTCTTCCTCCGCAACCTTTTTCGTAGCAAGCTCCCTCTCCGCAGGCTCCTTTTTTGCACGCTCCCTTTTATCAGCTTCTTTTTCCGCTTGAAGCTTGGCAGCGGCAGCCTGGGGCTCTTTCTCTTTGCAGAGACGGGCTTCTTCTCCAGCTTTCTCTTTCTCACCATGCGCAAGCTTCTTAGCCATGCGCTTTTGAGCAATTTTTTCTTCAGAAAGTGGAACAGAAGTTGGAACAATCTTGGGGCTTGCAACTGCATAATAGTAACACAAAATAAGCAAAACGAGAAAGCATACCGGTGATATAAAGTTACAACAAAAATATCTGGCGTCTTCTTGACAATCTTCTAAAGGACATGATCACGCTGAGGAGGCGGAGATATGTTAAAAGAATATGCCACATGTGGCTCCTCAGTCCTTTTCTCCACATTGGGCGTAGGCCCAGACTCCAAACCGCTTACACCGCCATCACCACCAACCGGCTTCCCAACCGGCTCAGTCACCTTCTGTGTCAAGAACATAAAACAAACTCTCCTTACGCTTGTCTTTCTGACCAAATAATGGTCCTTCACCCACTGCACTCAAAGGGGCTTCATCAAAAACCTCAACATAACCAACCCTTCCATGCGGAGTCTCACCCCAGATCCCACAGGCGTTGTCTTCCAACGCCCTCGAGACACAGACGCCCCGCATGGACGTGTAGGGTGTACTAAATCATCAGATGATCGAGCTGATTCCTCATCGTCAGAAATGTTTACAATCGGAATTTCACTCATTGGTATACACGATATGGGATCAGGATTAGGAAACTCATAAGTAGGCTGAAAATGAGACGGCGCATTCACCAAGTCAGGCATATAAAATCTACCCATCATGTCATCAATCTACATAGGGCAGTTGGCAGGAGGTGCTCTCCACTTGACACGCGCCTTCCCACGCTGCAAAAAAGGCGTCTAACTCAGAAATACCTACAAAGCCACCAAGAGACATTAAGATCTACTCAGTTACTCAATAATACTCAACAAAACACAAAACCCATACCTTTAGGGATCAGTGACGTCTCCGAACCAGCAACCAAATGCAACCTATACATACCCAAGTGCACCAACAGAGCTTCCGGACATGTGTGAATGTCATACGAAGATGCGTTGCTGGTCAGCTTGACGAACCACTCCCGCTCCGCATAACCCTCCATGACGTCCTGGTCAGCCACCCGCTGACGATCTCCATGAACCTTCCATGGCATAGCCACAGGGAGAACCTCACGTTTTACGTATCAAAACTTCTCCTTCCAGTCGTACAACGACTTCGGAGCATCCGTACCCATGGGAGGCACGCGAGATCTAAGATCAAAATTGAACCAAGACTGGGACTAGACTATGACGTAGAAAACATTAAACTTCTCGAAAGTGGGCTCAATACCCATTGCTCTGCAACAGGCCTCAAAATGGACAAGTCTTAACCTCCCAAAAGCACTGAGTTGGGTAACATGAATCCCATATTCGACAAGACTGTCCACCTGAAACTTGGTGGCCGGTAAACGAAACCCCCATTGCAAAAAGTTGGTAGCATATAGAGTGATCTTACCAGTAGGATGTGTCATGGCAGTAGAACCAGGACTGGGTAACTCCACCTCCCATGAAGGGTCCATCTCCATGTTCCGACAAAACTCCTCAAAACCTATCTTTGTCCACATGATGGTAGTATTATTCAGCAACTTGGAAGGGGGTTTGCTTTTGTCAGTCATGTCTACAGGATTGGAAGAGCCTTCTGACATAGATCTGAAAGAATGAAAAGATTTCTTCGCCAGATTCTAGAAATCTCACCGGAAAAGCTCAAAAGTCACCGGAAAAAGGAGGATAATGGAGAAGAAAAGAGAGGAAACTTTTGGATTTGTGGAAAACAAATGAGAAGTCCAATACACACACACACACACACACACACACACACACACACACACTCCAATTAATGCAACGAAAACGGGGGAAGAAACGTGTACGACGGTTCAGTCCCCAAACGTGACATATTGAGACACGTGTCCTACTTTCCCCACCTGTCAATCCACTTGCGCGTGTGAAGCTCACGCGCCTGACACATGAAGATACTTGAACTGCAACCGTCACACATCACCTGCCATTATGACAGACATGCACCCTGTCGTCTGACACACTTGCCAAACGACACCTCGAAAACCCAAAAAGTTACCATAACCTTTTCAAATTCCAACTGCATTTACTTTTAATCATTAACGAGAGTTAATGCAAATGTTTGACCATGATAAAGATGAAGCCAAGTCATCACCCTGCGATTACTTGACGTAAATTTCATTTTAAGTTCTCCGCACAATTTCTTCTCAGAAAAGTGCTAGCCACGTCATCACCCTGCGATGACTTGACGTAGAACTCATCTTACGTTCTCCGCACAGTTTCTTCTCAGGAAAGTGCTAGCCATGTCATCACCCTGCGATGACTTGACATAGAGTTCATCTTACGTTCTCCGCACAATTTCTTCTCAGGAAAGTGCTAGCCACGTCATCACCCTGCGACGACTTGACGAAAAACCATTATATGTTCCGCGCATAATTCTCCCACAAAAAAGTCTAACAGGCTAAACACTAATATAGTCTAGCGCTCCATCAACTCTTTCCGCAAAACCAGGAGAAGCACTAGACTGGGGGGACTTGAAGGGATAGGGTACCTAACACCGCGGAGGAATAGGACTCTATCCAAAAAAAGCCCGTGGAAACACAACGCCACAGCAAAAACCCAAAGTCCGTGGAAAACGTTACGTGGAGAATATCGACCCGTAGACTACAACACGTCATAGATTCCTTCATAAAAATGATGTCACTAACATAAATAATCACTCGCGTGTGAAACAACGTGAGAGAATATTCCACCAAAGTTTTATCATACGAGGATGTACGACAAAAGGGAATGAAGAGGATCAGATCAGACCCATGGCGCACTCTGCGCCAATCAGATAATAGCACGGGTCAGGGGTGGTCCAACAACCCCGGACACAGGGACAGTAACGTGACAGTCCCCATGCCCCACCATGCTGAATGCACAGTATACGTCAGGACACTGTGCATGCATGTCCAACTGCCACATACTTCACCTTAGACTCCACAGGCAGGTCAGCCAAGTCGTTGTCAGCACGGGTGCTGTCCACACCCAATCACATGTCGCCACGTGGAGATCTTGTAAGACATTTGGTCCTGACCAAGGCCCAAACCAAATAAAAGGTTCTATGGGCCATATCCCATGGTCTATAACATCCCCTATAAATAGAAGACTTCCTCTTCCATGCAAGGGATCCAAAAAATACTTGTGACACCCGGCATGTTCGGCTTAAACATTTTGGTAAAACATAAGTCTACCTTAGCGAAAAACATTTATAAACAGACTTAACTAGGTTAGTTGAGTCGGGTCATGTTAGGATTGTCCAGGGTTCAATGATCTGGAGGATCATTGGGAGTTGTTTTGGGAATACACTAGTACTGGGTCCCGTTGTTGGTGAAATTACATGAATTGAATTAAGTAGGATACGTAGATTGATACATAAGTGTGATACAATGTGCAAATACGTGCTTCAAAGGTGTAAACATGATTTTATATGTTTAACATATGTTAGGATTTCATGTTCATGTGTTAGAATGTGCTAGAACGCATTTAAACGACAAAACTGGAAAATCTGGAAAACACAAGTATAGGTTCGACCAAAAGTGGAGTCGAACCTGGGATGGGAAATCAGTAAAAGACTCCTTCGACCAAGCAAACTCTCATTCAACCTATGATGGGGGTCGAATGTGGCTTAAGTATAAATACCACACTTCGTCATTTTTCATCATTTCACAAACCCTAGGCGCCTCTAAAATCTCTATCGATTTTAATCACTAAGGAAGGAGTTTTTGCTCTTGTTTTTCATAATCTAACCTACAAACTACATCTAATCAAGAATCTAAAGAGTGTTCTTAATCCTAAACCCTTTTAATGTATTTTGATTTGTTTTCATCTAACCCCAAATGTCCAGATCTGTTCTAAGGATGTTTTTATGATTAAAAACCTTTTAAACATCTTTTTAAACCAAAACCTTATCATTAAACATGGGTTTTCATATCAATAAACATATGTTAATGATGTGTTATGTGATATTATGTGTTGTTTATGATTGTTTAAGGTTACAATTAGATGGAAGATGATATCATGTCTAATTTGGGAATTTTGATAAATCTAGGGCTTGTTGCATGTTAGTATTATTGATAAAACTATTGGGGGTTTTATACACACATTGAACTGAGCATTTTGAGATGATTATCACAGGATTTCAAAAAGTTTCCAAATTGGGTAAAGATTTCATGCATGATGTGACATTCCATAATTTTGCCATTTTGGGTAAGTGTTAAAACGAACTGGTTTTGGGGTATAATTGGTAGGGTTTTGTAGTAATAGGTTAATCATGTTTGACTGCACTGTTTCATGGTGTTTTCGGATGGTTATGATGCGATTTGATGCATTTTAGGAAAATAGAGCTGCAGGGGTCGAACCTGGCCACATTCAAACCCACATGGGGTCGAAGGTGACCAGGAGGTCGAACCTGCAATCTGTTACTCAGTATGGTCGAACGAACTTGATTTAGGTCGAATTAACACATGTTAAGGTCGAAGGAACATGCGTTAAGGTCGAAGGAACATGTACTAGGTTGTATAAACTTGTATGAGGGTCGAAGGAGCCTCCAGAAACGTTGATTCGACCCTATCTCTTCGTATGTGCGATTTTTAATGCGAACTAAGTGTTTTATGCTTGAACCTTATGTGTAATCTATTTATGCTTGATTAGCTTGTGTAATGGGTCACCAACGGGATGTTGGGTCGGTCTAGTGTGTCGATTAAACAGTCAAACACGTTTAAAACATACTTGGTCATGATCTGGACAATGGGGGACAGGATAACCTTATGGTTATTAGTCGGAACACTTATGTGAACATTTTGATAGATCTCCGGTAGTTGGGATTATCAAGGGCTTGGCTTTTCTTATTATATTGAAGAACATAACCTAAGGTGAGTTCACGACCCCACTTTTACTGCTTTTACTTTTGGGGGAGAAATCATGCGCTAAACCTATATTTTGTAACATATGTCATACTATGATCTACTTTGAGTTGCTATACAGTCTTTGAAAGTCCCGGGGAAACCATGAATGTGCGGGGATGCATAACGGGGGAAATGTGTATAGATCTATTGGGCGTGACCTGCCCCACCCGTTGACTGGAGGTCGGACGGGTGCATGTTGTCTCGAACTTTGCTAAACATGCTGAACATTATTCGGGCTGAACATTTGCTAAACATTGCTAAACGTGTCCAGTAATGGTTTTCCAATCGTAATAGTAACAAAACATACGCCTAGCTAGCGTACTTTGGTATCATTGATATAGTATTGACAGGTTTGGGATTTGGTAACAACTCGTAACATTTGGTAACACTTGGTAACATTTTTATACAAACCTGTGAACTCACCAACATTATATGTTGACGTCGTTTTGGCATGTTTTTCTCAGGTCGCTAAGGTAGCAACAGTTGGACTTGGCGCACGAGTCTTCATGGCGTCTAGGCTTAGTTTCATGTTTTTGAAATAAACATTTTGAACACGTTGGTACATGGTTTTGTAAGTGGTTAAATGCTTCCGCTACGGTTTTTATGTTATGAGAACTATGTTTCGAGTTTACGTATTTCATATAGTGTTGTTTATTGTGATCGTTGACTTGGATCCTGGTTTGTAACGTGCCTCGCGGTATAACTCCGCAAGTGGAAATTTGAGGGTGTGACAATATTAGTCTTCATACAAGAGCTAGAATAGAACTTATTGTACGGCTTGTTGTAATCCTCTCGATAATATAATTTAGTTCTTACAGTGGATGTAGGCTACTTAAAGCCGAACCACTTATATGCTTTTGTTCTCACTAACAACACACACACAATCGCTCTAGTTAATTATACTCTCGGGTTACGTTCTAACTATCGTGGTGAGCGAAGGATTGCTCCTGAGCTAACACGAGTATCTAACCCACGATCTTTCATGTTAAACGGTCGTTATACTCGTTGTTTCTTCAGACATAAACAACTTTTAAATCCAATTTTACTATAAGAATTATGATTAGGTAGTGTCATACGATCAAAATTTATTTTATTTTAGTAATAACCTAATTTCTTAGTTAAAAGATTTTTGAGCTTCTAAGTTACACAGATTAATTGCACCTTTACTACTTATTTTTGAGTTTATTGATTTTCGAGCCGTAAGATAATCTTGTGCAACCATACAAATAATGCCACATACTTGCGGTTGGATGGATTAGTTGAGCCTGAAAAACGATTTGACATTGTTAAATCTTTCAATTCAGATGCTTTGATTGACGTTTGCTAAAAAACAGAAGGGCTTTAAAACTTTAACTTTTATAACATGTGCATGTTTACAAGTTATGATTTTACGAATTTATATAATGATATTACATAAAACCTTTTCATATCTTGTAACTGCTGTATTCAAACCCTCCAAATAATTGATTGTATTCATAACTTGTAACTGCCGTATTCAAACCCCAAGTGAATGTACAAACATTATCATATAAAGGTACAAACAAATACTATTGTTTTTAAATTTGTTCGCATATTAATATAAAGGTAGAATCACAACATTATGCTAGAGTACTAAAATGTGTTTGATATTTCTTATAAAGTTATGATCAGATTCTATATTTCTAGGTGTGGAGGGACCAAAGACCTCTGATCCTAGCAAATACATAAGGCGTGTATATAATCATGTCTTCTTTAAACTTGTAGTGGTCTAGGCCAATGCCGTAAGCACATTGGCTAATTTTGGTGTGGTGGTTGATTCTTTGAACGTAACTTAGTTTACTTGTTTTCTTTAGATATCGAGATTACTCTAAAGGTGGCTTATCGATTACTTACTTCTAATTTACATACGGATTTATTTGTTGTACTACAAACATATAAATTCGCTCTTTTGAGGCGTTGTTTATATGATATTGATTATAAAGTTAGTTGTCTTGTAACAATAACTTTTGTTGTTTGTATATTGAAACATGTTCTTTCAAATGTTAAACCTTTGCAGGTTATTTTGAAGCCAGTTTTCGATATCAACACTGTATGTAGTAGAGGCTTTTCCAAGGCATTATCTCGTTTGCCGTTTTGATAAGAGGTTGCCATATGGGTGGGATGATTAATGGGTCAAAACGGTTAAAGTATAAAGTGCAGGTCCGAACATGGGTCAAAACGTTTGAAACCTTTTTTATTTTAATTCGGGTTCAACCAAAAACAACCAGCCACACTGTCTAAATATATCATTTGGATTTGTGCTGTCACCTCTGTATACTATCTATTTAGTTCAAAAATTTTGTTTCTATACATTACATCAAGTTACAAACGAAGAAAGTTTTGAAATATCCTAATTGGAATAATTGGGCCAGGGTCACTGTTGTGATATTTTTCATATTCGTATTTTGAAGATTTTTGCTTTTCTTTATTCCACTAAATTTTCTTATCAAATTATGGACACACGTGTAACATCTTAATTTTTGATAAACTATCTTGAAAATATACTCATTTTCGTTTAGACCTACGTATTTGCTTTAGCATCATTCAATATGAGTTCATCACCTTCGATGTCAATTTATAAGTTTGAAAAAAATCCGGCTAAGTTAGGTTACTCAATACTCTTACACTGTGTTCCAGAGATTCATTTAAGGAAAGAAGAGAAAAGAATGGGAATTAGGAAAAAATGAAAGGAAAGGAAATAAAATATTTTGTGTTCCTGAGTTTAATGGAGAGGAAAGGAAAAGGAAGGAAATTAAACATTTTGTGTGTTCCCGAGTTGAGAGGAAGAGAAAGGAAAATTACAATTTTACTATTATACCCTTTAGGTAATATTAACATTAACATAAAATAGTGACAAAGATCGATGGAGACTACTGTGAAAACGTTTTATAAACATGAAAACAAGGTGGATTAATATTAGTCAGCACCCAATTGTATACATGTTTTCACAAAAAAATCTTAATTGCAGCTAATATAAAAGCAATTTATGGGTGGTTGTCAATTGTCATGTTTCTGTCACTGACGTAATAACTTACATTTTAACGAATATGCCAAGAAATTATTCACATGATAAAAGTTGGGATGTGTTGAACAAAGTCAATCCTCTCCTCTCCAATTAAGAAGCCATAAACAACTAACTCTATACTTTTCCGGTGGACAGGTAGAAACAAAACAATAATATAAACAACCCTAATTTTTAGAACAGGGTAATGATTAAAAAAAAAATAAAACGTATGATTTGGCGCAGAGAGAAAGGAAGAGTCAATTGATGATTTTGCTTTCTGTTCAGTGAATTATGATTTGGCGGGATGTAGGAAATATGCCCACCATTTATTTGATGAGGGTATATATGGAATTGAAATATTAACGTGATTTCATCTGTTCTCTCTTCTTCAAATCCTTCCAATTTGGAAGGAAAGTTTTGAAGCTTAAAAACTCCTCATGTTCCTTCCCCTTCCCTTCCTTTCACTCCATAAAAAAACTCTGGAACACTAATTTCTCCAACTTCCTTTCAATTCCTTTCTCTTCTTCCCTTTAATGAAACTCTGGAACAGTGTTAGTACACCAAAATTCCATTTTGAGTCAATTTTTTTTTCAAAACCACCTTATTCCATAAATTTTCATAAAATGCCAAACCGTTGGTTTCCAGAGATATGATGAATAACCTACGTTGGTTCCTAAACTTGCAAAGAGATGGTAGACCCTTACTAAACATATGTGTCTGAGTGTTCACATTTGAGTCAAAATGCCACACTTGTAATTGTAAAATGTAAATTTATACAATAAACTTGCATACCCTATCTAGAAAAAAAGCTAACTCAAACCAAGTATATACCATTACCGTCCCATGTTTTCAACTATGGATCAAAATATAATCTTTTTTATTGTAGCTTTGATTGCTTTAACATTAACAATCTGGGTGACAAAAGTACAAGAAAACAAAAAGCTTAATACCCTTTTCAATGAAAAGTTTTATAGCCTAAGGGTCGATAGACCTCTCACACCTTGTCAAAAGTAATTTGAATCCTGTCAAATAAGCTTTTTAAAATATTATAAAAATAAGGAAAATTATAGAAATACCATAAAGTCTATCACAAGAGGATTGATAAAGTAACCGAATCAAATACCATGTTGCAAAGCGTTAGCCCCGCAGCATCGCGCGGATTTTCCTGCTAGTATTTATAAATTTGCTAGTTTTATTTTAATATAATGTAATGTAGTTTTATTTTAAAGTTATTACAGTTAATTAAAAATCTAGTTAAATGATTTATTAAAAAGTGATTGAAGTTTAGTTAACCCATAACATCTAGTTATTGGGTTAGTTAGTTATTACCTCTCTGCCTGAGGTGACAACACTATTTTGATATTATTTGGTTTCTTGGTTCTTTCACAAAACATCCTTATTGTAATAAAAAATTGATATGTTAAATGGTTAAGAGCGTCTAGGGGTTAACAAAGCGAACCAAAGTCAACAGAAAATCTATTGTTGTCACAACCCGCCAAGGCGGAAATGCGAGATGTAACTTTGAAAGGTTTTAAGCACACAAGTCACGCAAGCATCAATTTCATAAATATGAGATATATTAAAAGACGACATTGTTTAACAAAAACAAACAAAACATTGTCTTAAGAATCATAGTTCAAAATGATATTGTCTAAAATGATTAAATTAAATAAAGTTCAAGGTATCCCCGAGATGCTCATGCGCGACTCCAAGTTCCACGTGGCTCAACTAATTGCCTGAAAAACATGCAATTAAATTATGTCAACAATTAAGTTGGCGAGGCCACGAGTTTTGAGTTCTATCTAAACCATGGATGACTGGATCATTGCCTAGCTAAGAAAATAATCATTATGTGACTGTCATGAGCCCGTAACCAAACCTTGAGAATGTTGTGCCTAGCCCATTGTACAATAAAGTTAATGAATGTAATATGAAATACAAACACTCTTTTGATACCTATCATCCGGTTAGAGCGACTAACCAAGAGTGGGGTGTCAACCCAATAGATCTATTCCGGTGTTTCATGGCTAAGTCAATAACTAATGGTTATGGTAAAATGTATGTCACGAGGGCTTATGAGTACTCTAAACCTTTTTTTCTCATGATCACATAATAGTAAAAAATGTAGTTGAACTTGTACGTATATTTTTCCCCTCAAAAGTATGAAAACAGTAAAAATGGGGCCGTGAGAACTTACCCAATGTCTGAGTGCTAACTACCGACTGAATCTGACGTGGGATGTCTAAACAAAAGTGCCCTAGATTCAGATAAGAACAACTTAAGTCTATGGTTTGTATTGTCTACCATGCAATTGCTCACCTGACTAGTACTTTTATGGAATGTGTGTTTATGTACGGTTATCCATATGTGTCTCACACTGTGTGTGTTGGAAAAACTCATTTTTGTCGTTATTTGGGTCGGTGATTAACCATTTGTGGCAAAAACCGATGTCTTGGTTTTCTTTGTTTCATCATGTGTTATGTGTACCACTTATTTGTACAAAATAGGGCGCGTTTTCACATGTTTTAGGTCTTTCTTGTGAAAAATGTCATTTTCCCATGTTTACCATAGTTTACACATGTGTCCATGTTATTAACACATGTTTTGAAAAAAAAAATTGATTTAAGACATTTTTAACACATGTTTCGTGGCTTTTAACATATGTTTCTAAAATCACCTTTGTACTTGTGTTAACTTTAAGTTCTAGAAAACGATTAACATGGCTTAATATAGACCCTACATACACTCGCATGCACTCGTGTGTAGGTGTGAGAGTGTGTGCCTTCGCATATGGGTGTTCATTCGAAGGTACACATGCCACACATGGTTATTTACATAAGTGTCATTATTTTCATGCATTTCGGCATTGTGGCCTCCAAAATCAATTATCATCAACATGTTATGGTGATATGTATGTGTGTGAATGATGTCCTAGTCGAGTGAATGCAAATGTGAGTCGAAACATATACCAAATCAATGTAAAATTAGTTAGTGTACATACCACACTTTAACGACTTAGAATGAGGATGGATGGGATCTATGGCCGACTTTCCTTCCACTTTTGGTTTCCTAGAACTTGGAAATGAATCGAGTGGGTAGTGATGAGGGTGTATGATTGAAAAAGGGTTTGGTTTTGGGAGGATTGTTCTCAGCCGAAGGTTATAAAGGAGTGGGAGGTTATTGGTTTCAAGTGTTAAGGTTTAAAAGTGTTGGTGTGATGTTCTCAAGTCCCATTCGGTTCTATATACACAAGAGAGTGAATGCATAAGAGTGGAAGATTATAACTTATGTTGTGGAATGTCAACTCTCCTAGGAATGGGTTTTGTAAAGGTGTTGTGACATTTTTGGCAAGATATTGACTTGGTTGCACATGCCTTCTTCTTGGGACTTGTTGGCTGAAAATTCCATAGAGTTTTTAGAGGATTTTGGTAGTCAAAAGGGCATAGGTTCATGTGGTTGTTTATCAAGATTCCAATTTGGTGATTTATCTAAGTTTTTGTGAGCATGTTTTCAAGTCTCATGTGTGTTTGTGTCTTGTGCATAGTGGTCGATCTAGGGAAAGAAAACATGAAGTTTTGGAAAGTCAACCAGTGTAAGGACATGTATTGAGTTTGTCTATCTTTCCACTTTGGTGACACATGGGTAATTGAAATGTGAATATGAAGTGTTAGGAATGTGTGTGTGTGTGTATTCGGTGTGTGTGTGTGTATCCCCTAAGCTCAACTTCCTTGTACTCGAGCTTGTGGTTTCCTAACTAAGTTATAAGATGGTAAAATCTTGTGATGATTTCTTCTAGGGTTTCACCAGTCAGGGGCGAAGTCTGCTTTGGGCCAGGGGTGGCCTTGGCCCCCCCTGTTTTTTGGCGTAGTTGTGGAAATTTATGATTTTCATAGGTAAATTGAGTCTGGGTTAAGCTCGCCCCCCGCCGATTTTCCACAACCGATTGAAAAAAATTGAGTTCGGCCCCCGCCGATTCCGAAACCAAGCTTCGCCGTTGTCACCAGTAAACGCCCTAAAGACAGCAAACTGTTTCTCAGCAAATCAATTCTACTCTTTTTGTTATTTTCATGCCCTTCAAACCTATTCTCTAGAGCTTCCCACAGTTCTTTTGCATCTTTGTACTTCCTAAGTATGCAAAATTTCCTGTGGCAAACTCATAGTGATGGCAGTGTGTGCCTTGTTTTCAAATTCATACATCAACTTCTCCACTTAGAATGCCATAGTAACTGTCCTACCATCAATGGCTTTAGTAGGTTTTGAGTATCCATCTCTTATACATATCCATGCCCTCATATTATAAAACATTGCCATTCTTCAAACCTGTCTTTCCACCAATAGTAGTCATTAATAGTTTGCTATCTTTGCTTACCAACTAACATCGTTTGCTAGGGTTAAACACAAAAGACTATCATACTTGCTTTATAACACTAGCAAGTATGCTACAGTGAACCTATCAACCAAGACAAAAACGATATTGATCTAGAGAAGCGTTTGTCACACCAAACATGCACTAACAGTGTTCATGTCCATGTGATTGGATACATATGTGTGTGTGTATATATATATATATATATATATATATATATATATGCATACGTGTACATATTTTCGAACCCATTAAATCTACAATTTGAAATAATCAGTTGGAATGTACTTGTGTGTTTGGGCTCTTGTCTTTTGGTATCGACAATATAGTTGTGACATTGTGTAATGCTATTAGCATCGTGTTATCCACATAGCATATTGTAACACCCCAACCGATGGCGGAAACATCGGGATGCCACGTATTGATGATTGTTTCAGTAGCACATGGTATAAATTGAATTTTAAATAATTTATTCAAAACATAATATCCAAAATAAAGTGATGTCTAGAAATTTAAATACATGATATCAAATAAGCAACAACTTCAAATAACTTCAAACAAAAAAACTTCATGATAAATCCTTATGCATACTCAAGCCTCAGCTTCATTGTTACCTGAAACATGTTAATTTTGAAAATAATTTTGGGTCAACAAAAGTTGGTGAGAATTACATAGGTTTTGATAATCGAATAAAAATGTTGTACAATTCAAGTGTCATGGCAAGTCTAGTCCATATGTGAAAACATACTAGAAGTAAATCGAGTGCATAATCAACCCTTGTGACTGTTATATTGTGGTACATCCCATACGCTCATGGTTCACTCGATTATGTTATGCGATAACAATCACCCACGCTACCTTTGTAGGAGGCACGTATCCGGGTGGGATTGTCAGTCCAATAGATCTATCATTGTATACCGTCGGCTGATCAATGTTAATGATTATGCTAGAATATTGTGCTTACCCTAGTCATGTTTAAGACATAATGCAACATAGAAAAACACATAGACACTTTGATGATTGAATTGCATATAGAATGTTGTAACATGTTTCACCCCAAAAATGGTGATAAATAGAAAAGGGGCTATGTAAAACTCACCTTAGCAAAATGTTATTTCTCTTGAAAAATAGAATAGTGTGTTGCCCAACAATGCCAAGTATTACCCTATAATTAAGGTAATAAATATGTCTAAGTCTATCTAGTCCACAAATATATATTCTAGGGCTTCGAATTGGGGATAAGTGCTCGTTTGATTAATAATTAAAATGTTTGATAATTGAGAGAAATTTTATAAATAAATAAACAAAAGTCTTTTTATAAAATTTGCATCAAAGATGGTCACAATAATAATTTTAAAGTATGAAAATAATTTTTGTAAAATTATTTTCTTAAAAATAGAAAATTAAATCTATTTATTTCAAATTGTCAAAATATAACTTTAATATTCAAAAATACAAAAGTTAAAGAATTATTAAATTAAAAATTGTATTTCTGTTCCAAATGAATAGAAATAATTTATATAAAATTTTTGTGCAAAAATATTGAAAAATGAATTTATTATAATTTATTTATGATTAACACTAACAAAAATTGATTAAAAATATCAAATAAATGATTTTTCAGAAATAAAAATCATTTCAGAAAAGTTTATTGTCATAAAATCTCAGAATAATTTTTTGTGGAAATTTATAAAATTGTTTTGATATTTTTATAGAATTTTATAAATAAAATGGAATAAACCTGAATTATTTATTATAAATATTAAATAAATAAATTTTTGAAAACTAAAAATTGTATGTTAAACTTTTTCACTAGATTAACATAAAATAATTTTTGTAGAATTAATAAAAGAGTTTTAGTAATTTAAATGAATTTTTAAAAAAATATAAAGGAATATATATATATATATATATATATAGGTTTATTAAAAAAATGTTGTTGATGCCGTGGTTCGAACCCGGGCCCTAGGCCGGTTCGTTGGTTTTAAATCACAAGCCTAGACCAGTTGGTCTAGACCCTGAGAACGTTTAGTTTCAGATTAAATTAATTATATAATATAAGAAAATTATGATTTATATTTAATTAAAATGAAAAGAATAAAACGGTTTGTAAGGGGACTCGAACCCGCGTGACTTCGTTAATCAACATCAGACACAACCACTTGATCTAGATCAGCGGTTGTGTTTGATTTCAGTTTATTTAAAATATATAACATACGCTGAAACAATGTTCTTCCCCAATTATAATGATCGTGCCCTAGAATTATCAATTGAATGATTCACACAACAATAACCCAATTAATCAGAGGGTTATTGTTGTGTGAATTCCGAATAAACCCTACTTTTAGAAACTTCGTCCTGAAGTTTATTGAAAACACAGGGTTGAAGGGGATTGGATAGGAATTAGGACATGTGTGATCTGGTGAATTTTGTGTTAAGGCACGATATGAATAGAATAATCTTGTTTCAAACAATTTGAATAAGAGGGTAGGATTAGGTGTGTCTTGAAATCGCAATAAGAATCTTAAGTTGATAGTCTATTGAAAGACTGAATGAACTACCAGGTAACTAAGGTTTATAATTGGTCAATTACCAAAAACCTTGATAGAATTTCACACTACCTTAACGTACCTGTAAATTCATGATTACGTTCCGAACCGCAATCACCAATTTACCTTACATTAGGGTTTTGCGTCCTTCTATGACTCTACCGATTGTTGAGCAGGTTCGATAGTCTCCACCAGTCGTTGAGCAGGTTGTAGGGCCTCTCCCGACTGTTGGAAAGACATGATGACCTCTACCAATCGTTGAGTAGGTTGTTTGGTAGTCAACTAAGTAAGCAAGTATATAGATATAGCAATTAGTTCACATTCAAACAAACATGCATCCATGTGTTATGATAATACTAGAATTTTATTACTTGAATCAATACATAGAATTAAAAGCAGACATCATTCAAATTGTGGGGCTTGCTGTTAAGTAGCTGGAGGGTCTCTAGCGGGGTTATTTGGAGCAGCAAGGGCGTTTGTAGCAGGAATTCGACACGCGCCCGCAAGATGCCCATACCTTTGACAATTGGTACACTGACGGCAGGGCACTTGGGTTGGGTGGTGATACTGGCAGGTGTCACACTTAGGTTGGTTCCCGCTGTATTGTTTCTTGTTGGGTGGGACAGTGGCGTCTATTGCAAAATTTTTGACCTTGCGCCTCCCTTTGGTTGAGGCCTCAGTTTTAATTTCAACGGCAGGTTGGGGAGTATCCTTTGCAACAGTTTTCTTTTCCCCTTTCCGGGTCAGGGTTCCTGCCTTCACATGGTTATCTATTAGGGTGGCCGCCAAACGCTTTGCTTCCTCCAAAGTAGCAGGGTTCCTTCCCCACACCGTGTCTTGAATCTGCATTGGTAAGCCACCAATGTATTTTTCGATCGCAATAGGCAAGGGGGTGACCTTGTGTGGTAGTAGTAGACTAAGTTCGTGAAAACGAGTGTTGTAGGCAAGGTTTTCTCCACTATCTTGAGCAAGATCATGAAACTCATCTTCCAGCTTCTTGATTTCATTACGAGGGCAGAACTCTGCCTTCATAATGTCTTTAGCTTGATCCCAAGTTAAGGCCAGTGCAGCTTCAGCTCCGCGGGTGCACTTTTCCTCATTCCACCAAGTGAGTGCTCGTTTGTGAAGAACACTCATGGCATAACGGACCTTTAAGTTATCGGGACACTCACTGTTAATGAAGGTGTTCTCAATGCCCTCGAACCATTGTAGAAGTCCTGTAGCTCCTTCTTCTCCACTGAACTTAGGGGGATTACAGGAATTAAAGTGTTTAAGAGTGCAAGCTGGGAGACCATTCCCATTTCCGTTGTGGTTTCCATTACCGTTCCCGTTTCCATGACCGTTTCCGTTGCCGTTTCCGTTCATCTGGAAGACTTGAGCCAGTAAATTAGGAACCAGAGTCGCGATCTGCTGTGCCATTTGTTGAGAAATGATCGCAGCCAATTGGGCATCAACACCATTGTTGTTGTTGTTATTGTTGTTGTTGTGGTTTGCGTCGTGGTTGTTGCTATTCACTTCATCTTGATTGTCACCACTATTAAGGCGAGTGCTGCGACGTGGAGGCATGATCTGTAAGAGACACAATGAAATGAATGAGGTTATATAAGGAATGTAATCATTTATTCATCAATTAAAACGAATAAATGAAAACGTTGACTTATCAAAGATTGTAGGTTCTAATAACATAATGAAGACATGCTTTAGCCTATAGGTGAACACTCATCCCGAGAATTCCCAGGTAGGCATCCGGGTCCCTCGTCTAATTGGGATATATGCGCAATGCCAGCCTAGACAGAAGACTCAGAATACAGGCGTTCACCCTTCCAGATTGCACGTGTTCGTTATTAAAATCTAGAACTTCGACGAGATCTCAAGGTAGTTCAGGCTAAACCTGAGGATTTTGTCCTATTAGTCTAAGAGTAGATCCAATGATGGAGAGCAACCTTCTTGTAAGGATGAAAGTAGGGATAAGAAGTAGGAGGGAGATAGAGAATAGCAAGTAAAAGGAGCAAATACTGGTTATAATCCTATGGTTATAGACTAGATTACTTTTCTAATAACCTACTTCCCTATAACCATGGCTCTGATACCAATCAGTAACACCCCAACCGATGGCGGAAACATCGGGATGTCACGTATTGATGATTGTTTCAGTAGCACATGGTATAAATTGAATTTTAAATAATTTATTCAAAACATAATATCCAAAATAAAGTGATGTCTAGAAATTTAAATATATGATATCAAATAAGCAACAACTTCAAATAACTTCAAACAAAAAAACTTCATGATAAATCCTCATGCATACTCAAGCCTCAGCTTCATTGTTACCTGAAACATGTTAATTTTGAAAATATTTTTGGGTCAACAAAAGTTGGTGAGAATTACATAGGTTTTGATAATCGAATAAAAATGTTGTACAATTCAAGTGTCATGGCAAGTCTAGTCCATATGTGAAAACATACTAGAAGTAAATCGAGTGCATAATCAACCCTTGTGACTGTTATATTGTGGTACATCCCATACGCTCATGGTTCACTCGATTATGTTATGCGATAAGAATCACACACGCTACCTTTGTAGGAGGCACGTATCCGGGTGGGATTGTCAGTCCAATAGATCTATCATTGTATACCGTCGGCTGATCAATGTATTATGCTAGAATATTGTGCTTACCCTAGTCATGTTTAAGACATAATGCAACATAGAAAAACACATAGACACTTTGATGATTGAATTGCATATAGAATGTTGTAACATGTTTCACCCCAAAAATGGTGATAAATAGAAAAGGGGCTATGTAAAACTCACCTTAGCAAAATGTTATTTCTCTTGAAAAATAGAATAGTGTGTTCCCAACAATGCCAAGTATTACCCTATAATTAAGGTAATAAATATGTCTATCTAGTCTTCAAATATATATTCTAGGGCTTCGAATTGGGGATAAGTGCTCGTTTGATTAATAATTAAAATGTTTGATAATTGAGAGAAATTTGATAAATAAATAAACAAAAGTCTTTTTATAAAATTTGCATCAAAGATGGTCACAATAATAAGTTTAAAGTATGAAAATAATTTTTATAAAATTATTTTCTTAAAAATAGAATATTAAATCTATTTATTTCAAATTGTCAAAATATAACTTTAATATTCAAAAATACAAAAGTTAAAGAATTATTAAATTAAAAATTGTATTTCTGTTCCAAATGAATAGAAATAATTTATATAAAATTTTGGTGCAAAAATATTAAAAAATGAATTTATTATGATTTATTTATGATTAACACTAACAAAAATTGATTAAAAATAGCAAATAAATGATTTTTCAGAAATAAAAATCATTTCAGAAAAGTTTATTGTCATAAAAACTAAGAATAATTTTTTGTGGAAATTTATAAAATTGTTTTGATATTTTTATAGAATTTTATAAATAAAATGGAATAAACTTGAATTATTTATTATAAATACTAATAAATAAATTTTTGAAAACTAAAAATTGTATGTTAAACTTTTTCACTAGATTAACATAAAATAATTTTTGAAGAATTAATAAAAGAGTTTTAGTAATTTAAAATGAATTTTTAAAAAAATATAAAGGAATATATATATATATATATATATATAGGTTTAATAAAAAATGTTGTTGATGCCGTGGTTCGAACCTGGGCCCTAGGCCGGTTCGTTGGTTTTAAATCACAAGCCTAGACCAGTTGGTTTAGACCCTGAGAACGTTTAGTTTCAGATTAAATTAATTATATAATATAAGAAAATTATGATTTATATTTAATTAAAATGAAAAGAATAAAACGGTTTGTAAGGGGACTCGAACCCGCGTGACTTCGTTAATCAACATCAGACACAACCACTTGATCTAGATCAGTGGTTGTGTTTGATTTCAGTTTATTTAAAATATATAACATACGCTGAAACAGTGTTCTTCCCCAATTATAATGATCGTGCCCTAGAATTATCAATTGAATGATTCACACAACAATAACCCAATTAATCAGAGGGTTATTGTTGTGTGAATGCCGAATAACAAAACCCACATGAAAAACAACACTTATAATAACGAATTCGTATGATTTGCCCAGTCAACAGAAAAGTCAACACAAGCTTGATTGTTACGAACGATGATTAGATAACAGAAATTGGAGATTTAGAGAGTGTATTCGGCGAATAAAGCTTGCTAGGGAGTGGTCAATTTATAGTCTCTTGCACGATTTGGAAAGTCTTGATGGTTTGACTTTGACACAGGCAAAACGCGTGATAATTGATTCAATATTGAAAAGATTAAGCTGTTAAATGCGATAATGGTGCATAGGGTTGACATACATTGATTTATCGGTCAATTAGAAGCAATAATGGTGATGATTGTTCCACAATTTACGGCTAATTTGCTGGTCACGCAGGCCAGCGTGCAGCAGCGAAGGAAGAAAGGAAATAGGGTTTAGCAGGTATTAAAACATTATTTGTTGGGGTTTAATCAGAATGGTCTCGTGGCTCAGATGGTTGGTGCGCGTGGGAGTTTCTGACCCGGCTCTCTGTCCGGGTTCGATACATGCAGCTTCATTTTTTTTATTAAACTGAAAGGGGAGGAGGGGTTGGGCCGGGTACTACACTGCTGTGCTTGTGCTTGGGCCGGACTTGGGTGAAGGCAAGGGGAGTTGGGCCAGACCTGCTGTTGGGCTCCGAAATAAATAAAATAAATGGGTATTATGTTGAGTTTTTATGATTATTATTATTATTATTATTATTATTATTATTATTATTATTATTATTATTAAATATACCTTTATATATATATATATATATATATATATATATATAAGTTGTGTGGTAGGAAAATAAAAAAAACTTAGGCACATTAGTATAAAGTAAAGGGCTTTTATGTAATAGAATTTGGGAAAATTTTTGCGATGTTACACATATCGTGTGTTAATTTACCTTTAACATATGTTGAATTGCTTGGTTATTAAATGGCACATATGTTTGGAAGTTAATGTATGGTGAGATTCCATGATTTCATGTGTTGAGCATTCACAAGATGTTTCGCGAATGTCTGGGTTTGCATGGGTAAACAGGTAATTGAAATGGACTCCTGAACTATCATAAGCCTTCCTAGACTCTAGATGACACATGTATCGTAATAAAATGTATAATGCATAACTGGAATTGACAAAATGGTGAGAGTATGTATGGATCTTAACCTGGAAATCTTGCGGGTGTCACAATTGTCTTTTTAAATACCCCCTGTTCACCGAACCGAGTGATTCATGTTTTTCATATATATAGGATTAGGTTCAAATGAAAACAAAGTTGAGTTGGAAGAACCATGGGAACTCCGACATAAAATGTGAATTTAAGAAAAAATTACACACTGATGTAAAACGGGTAACTCCGCCGTAAAAAAATGAAAAAAATAAATTTTATGATGGTTTTACACTAGTGTAAAAAAACCAGCACACCAATGTTGACTTTTAATATTCTATTCAATATTTTTTTATGTTTTAATTTACAACCACACATTCGCTTTTGAATAAAATAATTAAGTGTGGTTATAAAGTGAGTTCCTCTTATTCTTTCAACTCAACCATGTTCTCATTTAACCATTTTCCTATATACACACATATATACACACACATTCGTGTCATATATTTCTAAGAAAAATATTTTATCTCAAGTTTGGTTCTAGTTGTCATCTAAAATTAATTAAATCGGACCAAAAATCAACAATACAACCGGATAAACCAAACCGGCGAACTAGAATGGAAAGTTCAATAACGATGGATTAGTATAAAATATTGATTAACCAATGACTTCGGTCTTGATGGAGGCTAATAACTAAACCATGCACACAACTCGCAGCATATGCTTTCTCCGTCATATCTCGCGGGCACCCTTCTAATATACATATGTGTGTGTGCCGTGTGGGTGTGGGGGGAAGGGTAAGCATTTAAATCGCACGTTTCAACATAAATTTTGAATTATTTTGTATGTGCTAAGTCGTCTTAATTTTGTATTAATGGTCTCAAAAATGGTATTATATGATAATAGTTTGTATGGTTTGGTGATCATAACGAACAAGACAATTGTATAACAGAGTTGACTCCATGGGTGCTCCTATTGTACGAGAGCACGCAAAGAAAATACATCGGTATTATGGAGAACATACCACAACCACAACCACAACCTTACCCAGTAAATCCCACAATTTAGCACAGCTAAGAGTAGGGTCTGGGGAGGGTGGGATGTAGGCAAACCTTACCCCTATCCTTGCGGATAGAGAGGCTGCTTCCAGAGAGACCCCCGGCTCGACAAACAGAAAACTACCAGTAAACAACACTAAAAACTAACGGAGAGATACTGAATTTATATAAACATTGAAAGTGTCATGTATTATAAACAAAGGTATATATGCCATAAGAACAATATAACACATATAGTAACATAGAAAGTGTCATGTATTAAAGCAAGGTATATATGAAACAGTCCCTAAGAATCCTTAGCCTCAATTCTACGTCTCCACGAACTCCTATCTTGGACCATGTCCTCAGAGAGGTGCAACTCTATCAAATCCTGTTCAATACGCTTATCCCATGTCAACTTGGGTCTACCTCTACTCCTCCTACCGTCAACAGTCAGCTCCTCCACTACTCTGACTGTCGCTGACATCTGCCTCCTCCTCACATGCCCAAACCATCTCAATCTCCACTCCTTTATCTTCTCTGAAATCTTAGCCAAACCTAGCCTTCCCCTAACAATGTCATTTCTTATTCGGTCTAGTCTTGTGTACCCACACATCCACCTAAGCATCCTCATTTCTGCTACATCCATCTTGCGAGCTTGAGTCTTCTTGATGGCCCAACACTCCGACCCATACAGCATAGCCGGTCTGACTGCAACTCTATAGAATTTACCCTTTAGTTTAGTTGGGAACCTCCTGTCGCACAAAACCCCAGAGGCTGCTTTCCATCTACACCAGCCGGCCTGGATACGGTGGGTTACATCTCTATCTATTTCTCCATCATTTTGAACAAAAGATCCTAGATATTTGAAAGTCGTTGTCTTCGGGACCGCTTGACCATCGATGGTGATTTGCGTGTCACTAACGTCATCTGCACCACTGAAACCACAGTAGAGGTACTCTGTCTTCGAGCGACTAATCCTTAACCCCTTGCTCTCTAACGATGCTCTCCACTCTTCTACCCTCGCATTCAGACTTTCTTTGGTCTCCGCCACTAACACAATATCATCAGCAAAAAGCATACACCACGGAACTGCCTCCTGAATCGATTTGGACAGCTCATCCAATACCATCGCAAAGAGGAATGGGCTCAAAGCAGACCCTTGATGGAGTCCAATCTCCACAGGAAAGGAATCAGTATCCCCTACAGGAGCCCGAACGCTGGTGACAGACCTTTCATACATATCCTTAATTATATCTATATACTTCCCCGGCACCCCCTTACCTTCCAAAGTATCCCAAAGTATCTTACGTGGGACACTGTCGTATGCCTTTTCTAAGTCAATGAACACCATATGCAAGTCCCGTCTTTTCTCCCTATACTTCTCCATTAGTCTCCTTAGAATGTGGATTGCTTCAATAGTTGACCGCCCTGGCATGAAGCCAAATTGGTTTAGCGAAATATGAGTTTCTTTTCTAATCCTAGTCTCAATTATTCTTTCCCATAATTTCATAGTGTGGCTCAGCAACTTAGGGGCTGTTTGGTTGATTAAGTGCTGAATCATTAAGATGGTCTGAATGGTTAAGAGACTCTGAATGGTTAAGAGCTTAATCATTCAGCATCCCTTTTTAGCTTAATGGTTCAGCACTTAATCATTCCATTCAGATGCTGAAACAAACAGTCTGAATGCTGAATGATTCAGACCTGAATGATTAAGAGGCTGATTAAGAGGCTACCAAACAGCCCCTTAATTCCTCTATAGCTTCCACAACATTGGGCGTCTCCTTTGTTCTTATATATAGGCACCACGACACTACTCCTCCATTGATCTGGCATATATCCAGACTTGAATATACTATTGAAGAAGTTAGTTAACCATTGGACTCCTTCCTCTCCTAAACACTTCCACGCTTCAATTGGGATGTTGTCTGGGCCAACTAGTATTCATCAAATATGAGGTTGTTCAAATATAAACCCACTTGTGTTCTTAAAAGCAAAGACCAAAACGTGGTCCACAGGTAACATTATATATTTCTAACATCACATCATTTAGTGGAAAATGAATTATTTTAAGTCACTATGGCATCATTGGCAAGTCTCTCTTTCTTTATTTTTTTTTTTTATTTTTTTTTTCAGGATTAGGCGAAAAATTTAGGTGTTATAAAGAGATCGATTTGGTTATGTTAGGTTGGGTTGACAAGTGAGTATGTCTTTTTTTATCTAATTTTTTTTTTTATTTTTTTTTTATTTCTGCAGGCTATAGATATACAATTTTTTTTTGAACGGTGACCTTTTTATGAGTGACCGATTGCCACGATACCGGTCTAAGTTGTCACCCCGTCAAGGCTGGCCGAACTCTGTGTTTTATCGGATCCGGGCGGGCTTGTCAGCCTTGGTGGCGTTTCCTCGGATACCGTACTGCCTCCACACGAGTTGCCTCGCTGAAGTAACAATCGAATGAAAACCGGGGTGACGCTCAGGATCGAACCCTCGTCAGTAAGTTAGTTACGATCATTGTGCATTATTGCCTCACTATTTGATGCAGATGAGGATCGAACCTGAGTCTCTTAAGGAAAACTCTGTTTCCACCACTCAATCTTTAGATCATTGGCTATAGATATACAAATATGACCACGATTATCATATTATAGGAAAAACAATGTAGCTTTTCCATGTTGATAATATGGTCTGATAGGAAAGGACATCCCATTTTTAAGAAATCATATGGTCTGATTTCAATAACGAGCTTAACTTCAAATTCTGACAGGAAAGGACATCCCATTTTTAAGAAATACACTTTTTTTTTCTTATGATTTCGTGTATTACGCTATAGCTTTTTATTTTACTTTTGCAAATGCTCACTTCTTAGAGTTGGGCCCTGTTTGGTTGGGTTTGAATGGGTCTGATTGATGTTCATGTCCGACTCGGCCAGACTTCGTTTAGACAAGCGCGTTTGGTCGGTGGCGTCTGAATGAGATATGGGTTTGACCTAGCCACTTGCCCGATCAGACTTTGTTTGAAATCTGACTAATTCAGAGAGAAATGTTGGATCGATGTGCTAAACGAAAAACTTCCTGTGTTCGATCGATGTGGAAACGTTCGATCATTGCAGTCTTCAAAAAACTTCCTGCTCCGATCACCCGCCGCTACCCCTACCCTTCATCCTCTCGTCTCCTGCTCCGATACCTACCATTCCCATGTGTGGTGTCAAGTGTGTTTAAGAAAAAAAAAAGAAACAGGGAAGAGAGCAGAGGTGGGTGGGTGTGTGTGTGTGTGGGGGGGGGGGGGGGTTATTAAAGAGAATATAAGAGTGGGGTGTGTGTAATAAAAAGAAGATAATGTTTGTGTGGACTTTAGTGTCATTTTTTTTTTTTTAATTTTTTTTTAAGGATATAAAGCTTTTATTCAGAGGTTTAACAAAATACCACTTAGTGGTTCAACACTTAATCATTCAGAACTTCTTAATCATTCATACCTCTTACTGGATCAACACTTACTCATTCAGAAGTTTCCAAACAGCCTCTTGGATTATATCATATTTAAAGTCTGCTCAATTGGGAAATCTAGCCCCTTAAAACATCAAAAATCAAATATTTACATTTTATCCCAAATTTCGACATTTTACGATGTTTAGCTTCAACTATTTTTTTTACTGGATAACATGTAACTTTTTTATTAACACTTATGCGAAAATTACAACTATAAAAATAACTAAACTGGAAACAAACCTAATATGAAAGAATTTGGTTTTGGGATAGTGTGGATCTTTTACGCATGTGTGGACCTTACAGGTGTCTCCTTTAGCTGGGTTCTGGGATGGTGGGTTTGTGGTCGGGCAACTCATCCTAAGAGCAGAGTCGAATAAGCTGGCAAAGCACGTGAAAAGATATGCACCCGCGCGTGCGCACGACCACACATCTCCAGGCACGTCAGCAGAGCCGCAACAGAAACCTTCTAGAAGCCTGCGCACGTTTCCTAATACATGCCAGCTATCAGCCGACAAGGAAAAAGACATGCAGTTAATTAGAGGTCAATATTCCCTGCTCCATGATCTCTGGCAGGTACGAGGTACAAAAAAAGGACAAGAAGGACAATTTCATAATACGTGGACCAATCATAGGAAGACAGCGTCCAAGCTCCAATGGTTGACAATCGTGTGGGACCCGCGCAAACAACTGCCATTCTCCAATCGACCAATCACAGGAAGACTGCAAAGCCTATAAATATCCCTCTCCCCCAAGGGAGACGATTCATTCTGCTACACACACAAACATACACCTAAATAATTATGTGATAGTTGAGAAAGATTGATTATAGTCCAAACGTTGTGTGTGCTTGTATTCTAGTACTTGTAATCGTCCTAGCAATCATTAATAAAATTATCTCTTCATTGTGCTCGTCTATATACTTGTTAATCTAGTGTTTTTCATTGGCGCCAATAGTGGAGCCCATTGCGCAGAAGCGCCGAAGCATGAGCACAGAAAAAAACAAAGGCGATGAATGAGCAGGTGGATAAGTTGTTAAAAGCAGGAATCTTGCGGGAAACCAGGTACTAGGCTTGGGTTGCAAACCTTGTCATGGTCACGAAAAGTAATGGAGGTTGGAGAATGTGTGTGGGTTACAAAGATTTGAACAAGGTTGCTCGAAAGATTGTTATTCATTCCCAGAGATTGATCTTAAGATTGACCCCCTAACGCCATTCGGGTTTAAATGCTTTCTGGACGCCTACAAAGGCTATCATCAAATCCAGATGGCGTTGGAAGATGAAGACAAGACAACTTTCAGAACTGATAGGGGTGTTTTCTGCTACACAAAGATCCGTTTGGGTTAAAGAATGCAGGCGTTACGTACCAACGGTTAATGTACCGCGCGTTCGTAAACCAGATTGGTATGAATCTGGAAGTGTACTTAGACGACCTCGTCATCAAAAGCAAAGAAGAGGATCAAATGTTGAAGGCTATCGAAGAAACGTTCGAGCAATTGCGCGAAATCCATATGAAGCTCAATCCGAACATTTATTCATTCGGTATGGAAGAAGGCAAGTTCTTGGGAGTCATCGTCACCAAAGATGGGTTCCGCCCAAACCCAGAGAAGATCCAATCTATTGCGCGCATGCCTCTCCTTCAACGCTGAAAGAAGTGCAAACTTTAAATGGGCGCCTCGTAGCAATCAATCGATTCCTCTCCCATCATGCAAGCAAGTCAATCCCTTTCATTGAAATATTGAGGAATTTCTGGAAGAAGAACCAATTCAAATGGACCCCTAAAGTAGAAGGGGCATTTCAAGAACTGAAAAAAAATGTTTGATGGATCTACCGACCCTGACTGCCCCGCTCGCAAAAGAGCCACTCACGTTGTACCAATGCACAACTGAGAAGGCCGTTAGCGCAGTACTCATAGTTGACATGAAGCTAGTGTAGACTCCTATCTATTATATTAGAAGGGTTCTCACAGATGCTGAGACAAGTAATCCACGATGGAGAAGTTGGTTCTAGCCCTAGTACACGCCTCGCATAGACCGCGTAGGTATTTCCAGGGCCACCCAATCAATGTGCTAAGTGATTATAAGTTGAATAACGTCCTAGCAAAGCTAGAACTATCAGGAAGATTGGTGAATTGGGCCATCGAACTGGGCGAACACACAATCTACTACAAGACCTGCTCAACCATCAAAGGACAAGTGCTAGTAGACTTCATCGCGGAGGTACCCCAACAAAAAATTGAAGAGTGCAAATGGAGCAAGATATTCAAGTTGTGGACTAGGAAAAGGCGGTGTGGTCGCTTTACACTGACGGCGCATCCAACGAAGACGGCACAGGCGCGGGCTTTAGAATTTTAAGCCCAGAAGGGGGAAAGTTCACATATGAAATCATGCTTGAGTTCAAAACCACAAACAACGAATCTGAGTATGAAGCCTTACTAGCAGGCCCGTGGATTGCACAAAAACTCGGCGCCAAGCACGTTGCCGCGCACGTCGATTCAATGTTGGTAGCTGGCCAGATCACTGGGAAATATGAAGCAAAAGACCCATCCATGATCCTGTACCTCCAAAGAGCAAAAGAACCGATGAACAACTTTGCATCTTGCACCATCATCCACATCAGTTGCAGTCAAAACAAGCCGGCGGACTCTCTAAGCAAAACAGTATCAACCAACTTCGGCCATTTAGCAAAAGAGGTTTGCGTTGAGGTCATGAATGAACCATCTGTACCACACAAAGAAGTTAATGTCGTTCAAACAGGCGTTGACAGCTTGATGACACCGATCATATCGTATCTCAGCGCGGGGGTGCTGCCAGACAAGCGCAGATGCTAAGAAAATAAAACACAAGGCATTACAGTATCATATGCAAAATGGTGTGTTGTACAGAAAATCTTATTTGTGACCGCTACTGAGATGTGTCGATGCGGATGATGCTGACTATTTGATCCGAGAGATACATGAAGGTATTTGTGGACTTCATGCAGGGCCACACAAGGTGGTGGAAAAAATTATGAACGAAGGGTACTATTGGCCAGGTATGCACTACGATGCTCTAAAAATCATACGCCACTGCGACTCATGCCAACGCCATGCGCCCAACACCTTGCGCCCTAAGAATGACCTGATTCATGTAACCTCCACCTGGTCCTTCCAGAAGTGGGCAATAGACATCGTCGGGCCATTCCCGATGAGCATAGCGAAAAGAAAGTATCTGGTTGTAGCCAGTGACTATTTTACAAAGTGGGTAGAGGCAAAACCCCTGGCCGAAATTACAGCGGCCCAAGTAAAAACGTTCATATGGGAATTTATCATCTGCCGTTTTGGCCTCCCACTCATCATTGTCACTGACAATGGCACCTAGTGTAACACCCCAACCGATGGCAGAAACATCGAGGTGTCACGTATGAATGATTGTTCAGTAACTCATGGTAATACATAAGTTTAAATAATCCTTTGTTTCATTACAGTATTGAATTACATTAAATGTCTTGAATGAAGTCTAATACATCCAATAATCAAACAAAGCTTAAAACTTCAAATATCTTCTCATACTAGCTCTAGACTTCAAGCATCAGTATTTCCTGTTGAGTTTGGAAAATATGGGGGGGTCAACTAGAAGTTGGTGAGAATACATAAGCCAAGTCAAGCAATTAAGTTTTAGAATAAAAGTTTAGCAATTCATATGTCTAATGTAAGTTTAAGTCTACATGAATAAACAATAAGTATAGTATGCACATAATCAATCCTCCGACAAAGTTTAGGTCCATCCCGCATCCACGGTTCTCCTTATAAAGTTTAGATCCATCCCGCATTCACGGTTCTCCATATAAAGTTTAGGTCCATCCCGCATTCACGGTTCTTCTTATAAAGTTTAGGTCCATCCCGCATTCACGGTTCTCCTTATAAAGTTTAGGTCCATCCCGCATTCACGGTTCTCCTTATAAAGTTTAGAACGATAACAATCACCCGCGCTCCCCATACAAGATGGTCAACGAATCTAGGTGGGGTTATCAATCCAATAGATCTATCATTGAATATCACCGGCTTGGCCATAGCTAATGATTATGTAAGTTTAAGTTTAAGTCTAATAGTATTTGTCTAAGTCATGAGGCATTAAAGTTTACAACTAGACATGTATGTAGAATTGCTTAAGTATAAAGTTTCAAGTATAAAGAATTGCATAAATATGGTTACGTAAACTCACCTGAAATTCACTGTGTAAGTGCAAGCAAGTAGCAACAAGTCTGAACTTGGATTAATTGAACTCTTGTATCCTATTACAAATAAATGATGCCTTAAATTCTAATGCATATAAGCAAGGAGAATTAGAATCTAACAAAACACTAAACTTAAGTTTTAGGAATTCTAAAAGAAATGTGTGAGTTGATTGACTATGGAAAGTCTAATTGAATTACTAGGTAACTAGTGTTTATAATTGGTTATCTATCGTAAACCTTGATAGAATTTCACACTACCTTAACGTACCTGTAAATTTATGATTACGTTCCGGACTGCAATCACCAATTTACCTTACATTAGGGTTTTGTGTCCTTCTATGACTCTAAACACACATGTAAGTAATGCAAAATAATCCTGTAGTTGAACCTTTGTATTAATGAGTCTAACTGTTGAGCAGGAAAAAGACTCCTACCAGTTAGTGAGTAGGAACCTCTACTGATTGTTGAGCAGGTTCGATAGCCTCCACCAGTCGTTGAGCAGGTTGTAGGGCCTCTCCTGACTGTTGAAAAGGCATGATGACCTCTACCAATCGTTGAGTAGGTTATTTGGTACTCAACTAACTGTTGAGCAAGTACTTCATCCTCTATCAGTTGTTTGATTAAGTGTACCAATTATTACACACATAAATTGCAAATTGATAATATGTACATGTAAGCAATCAAATATATAGCATACGAGTTGTAATAGAGTTACCCTAGACAAGGTTAATGACTCTAGGTGTGTCTATAGCAAATAGTTTATATTCCATGAATTCTAGTTTCAAATGTTCAAATATGATAGATAGTCGAATACTCATGTATAACGAAGGATTAAGTTTGATGCAACACCCAATCAAGTTTCAATAGTTTTGTTATCATGGGTAACTAGTTAATGTTTGAGAAGGTGAAGGATATGAGTCTAATTCTGGAGGGGATGGTGAAAAATCTTGAAGCAGAATTAAAGTTGTGAGAGATAGTGAATGTGAAAATAGTTGATAAGTAGTTTATTTTATAGTAAGGAGATTATGTGGCAGTGCAAATTGTGGGGTTTGGATCAATGGTTAGGATCAAGCGTATGAGAAAACATGATCGTGGTATTTGCCAAAAATTTGTAATAATTCGAACAAGTTTAAAATAAGTAGGTGTCAATGGAAAAATTGTAGAGTAAATTTTGTCCCTGTGGATGGAAAGATTTTATTTTCAAAATTGGTTTTGTATATAAAGCAAAAGTCATTAAATAGTACAACTAAATTGATTTAGATCAAAATATTTCGATAAGTCATAGGTTTTAAACACGATGTCGGATTTCAAAAATCAAGAATTTGTTGAGGTGTTTTGTATAATTGACTTTGATTATTCCATAAAAAGAAGTGATTCCTAATATATTAAAACTTTTTTTTTAAGATCATTTGTTACACTAGTAAATTGTTACACCAACGTTTGAAATTTAGAAAATGAGTTTGTGGAATAAAAGGCTTTTTGACAAAAATATTTATTTGGTTTAGTTTGTGAAATTCCTAGGTAATGAATATTTGACAAAATTTAGTATTCTTTAGCTTTGGTGCTACAGTATCTCCTATACACAGATTATAAAGTTACAGTTTAAACAAGGATTTTAAAATCTCGAATGTGATGAAATTTTATGGTTGAGGGTGTCTTAAAAAAAAATATGTAGGGGGAGAAGTTTAAAATAAAAATGGCCCGAAGGTAATATGATTTAAGAAGTAAGATATGTAATATGTTGTAAAGAGAAATTTATGATTTGGGTTGGATGTTAAAAATAATTAAACAAGCGGGTAATATTAGAAGTTTGTAAAATGAGATATGATTGTGAGATCCACAAATGTTTCATGAAATTTAGGTTAACGAGGGGATTATATAAGGAAGAAAATAGATTTGAATTGCAAAAAAAAAAAAAAAAAAAAAAAAATAGATTCGAATCTTAGAATTTAAATGAGAGTGAGGGGGTACAATTGAAAATGAAACACAAAGATTGTATTCATTTGTCCACGTATATACGAAAACGTTGACTTATCAAGACAGATCGGATCTAAGCCCAGTGAATTTGCCCTATTAAACTAGGAATACATTAGGATTGCAACAAGTGAAAGAGGGTGTAGGCAAGACCAAGCTAGGATAAGAATAAGGAGGAGGATAGGGATAGAGATAAGGATAAGGTAGAGCTACAAGAAACTAAAGCAAGTACTGATTAAAGTCCTAAGGCTATAGACTAGATTATTTTTCTAATAACCTAATTCCCTATAACCAAGGCTCTGATACCAATCTGTAACACCCCAACCGATGGCAGAAACATCAAGGTGTCACGTATGAATGATTGTTCAGTAGCTCATGGTAATACATAAGTTTAAATAATCCTTTGTTTCATTACAGTATTGAATTACATTAAATGTCTTGAATGAAGTCTAATACATCCAATAATCAAACAAAGCTTAAAACTTCAAATATCTTCTCATACTAGCTCTAGACTTCAAGCATCAGTATTTCCTGTTGAGTTTGGAAAATATGAGGGGTCAACTAGAAGTTGGTGAGAATACATAAGCCAAGTCAAGCAATTAAGTTTTAGAATAAAAGTTTAGCAATTCATATGTCTAATGTAAGTTTAAGTCTACATGAATAAACAATAAGTATAGTATGCACATAATCAATCATCCGACAAAGTTTAGGTCCATCCCGCATCCACGGTTCTCCTTATAAAGTTTAGGTCCATCCCGCATTCACGGTTCTCCTTATAAAGTTTAGGTCCATCCCGCATTCACGGTTCTTCTTATAAAGTTTAGGTCCATCCCGCATTCACGGTTCTTCTTATAAAGTTTAGGTCCATCCCGCATTCACAGTTCTCCTTATAAAGTTTAGAACGATAACAATCACCCGCGCTCCCCATACAAGATGGTCAACGAATCTAGGTGGGGTTGTCAATCCAATAGATCTATCATTGAATATCGCCAGCTTGGCCATAGCTAATGATTATGTAAGTTTAAGTTTAAGTCTAATAGTATTTGTCTAAGTCATGAGGCATTAAAGTTTACAACTAGACATGTATGTAGAATTGCTTAAGTATAAAGTTTCAAGTATAAAGAATTGCATAAACATGGTTACGTAGACTCACCTGAAATTCACTGTGTAAGTGCTAGCAAGTAGCAACAAGTCTGAACTTGGATTAATTGAACTCTTGTATCCTATTACAAATAAATGATGCCTTAAATTCTAATACAAATAAGCTTGTTTTTGTTATGGTTGTAAAGATAGTTTATGTCACACCCTCAAATTTCCACTGCGGGGTTTATACCGCGAGGCGCATGACATACCAGGATCCCATAGCCATAAGTCATATGAACGAACTTTAAATGCCCAATCCATTTAGTTCGTTTTCAAAAACCAAGTTTAGTTAGGCTGCAGAAGCGTAAACCAAATTTGAACCTTTTAAAACCATGCGCAAAACAACGCGTCCAAATTAAAACCATACGAAAGAAAATGTAAAAGCATGATATATAATTTAAGTGTATGCCCAAGACCCCAAATGTAGTGAAGTGTGCAGTGCTTTCTAATCGTGGCACCGGAAGCTAACTACCTGCAAAAGCATGTATATCGTGGGTCAACAAACAATGTTGGTGAGTTCACTAAGTAAAGAAAATGAGTAAGTAAATGCGCTGGTTTCCAAAACCACATAACCAAGTAAAAGCGTAGGTCCTCCAGACCAAAATGTTCAAGTATCATCAGTTTAAGCGTGTTAGGGGTAGCTAACCCACTCAGTGTAACTAAACAGAATTATTGGGACACCTTCAGTAATGTAATAGTTTTCCTCAATAACTGGTGTCTATCAACACCAGTTCTCAAATGTGGTCAGAAGTTCATGCCCGTGTCTCAAGCACCTCAGACATGAGGTTGCTGCACAACCTAATAGCGCTATCAACTAATACCCCGCTCGCCTCCAGCGATTAACCCAATAACATGCAAGGACTTTCCAAAATGATAGAGTGTTTAGTTTACAAAGGACCAATAAGTTTTAAACTGATCAAGAACCCGATCCATACAAGGAATCGTAAAACCGACCCACACAAGGAGTCAAAACCCAACCCACGCAAGGAGTGAAAGCATCTCATAACCCGAGATGTAAAAGTAGTCCCAAACCGGACTAGAAAACGTTTTGTAAGTTGTCTCAAACCCGAGACGCATGCTTTTGAGAAAAGAGTAGTGAAACTCACCTTAGAATGCAAGCAAATAAATCCAACTCCAAAGTAGGGTGTGCTACCGAATCCCTAGTACATGTGTCACTAAGTGAGTATATGTGTAATACCATTACACCTTATAATCCAGTTGTCCAAGACGTTTAAATGTTCAAAAGCGTGTAAGTGCACCTAGTGATTCTACATGCATAAGTAAATCCTACGGACCCGTTGGTGAATATATTGGTTACCATTAGTTTTACACTTCATATGCATCTCATATAAGTGCCCATTCAAATATATATCAAACACATACCACATAGGACTCCAATTAGTTACACAAACACAAAATACACAACTTGCGTTTTTAGGACAGATTGTGCGTCACCAAAAGTAATTTATTTAAAATACTAAATCTGTCAGTTAAACTCCCAAATTTTTACTGAATATTATTTGGGATTCATTTGATAACCCATATTTTGTTTTTGTCTCAAAACCAAACACAAAAATCATGAAAAATCGTACATCACAGATATGTCCAGAAAGTTTCTACAGCAGGTCAGGTTAGTAGAAAAATTCCCAAAAATCGTGTATTCATCCAACCGGATGAATCTACTTGGAAAAGACAAGTTATTCCAGTGTTAACCTACTGTCCAAATTTCATAACTTAATTCCTTGTAAAACTCGAGTTATGATTGTTTAAAGTTGACTCGGTTTGTTAATCCGAAAATCTGACATGACCTTTAATCAAAGAAAATTCCAAAAACATATCAAACGACATCCAAATCAGATGATTTTGCCCATTCTAAAAAGCTAAGACCATGTACAATCTATTCATGTAAAGAATCGATCAAAACAATTATTTTCAAGCCACGAAACAGACCCTACAAGTTGACATTCAGATTCTGTCCAGATTCTAATCATGCAATATTATCAATCATATCAAACCCTAGTTACATATTATCAATCAATAACACCTAATAATCATCATACAACATTAATACGAACCACATCTAATCAAAACCCTAATTATACATCACAAACATCATCATTCACAAACCCTAGAAGTCTAAAACATCAAGAACATGCATAATCATGCAACCTATCAATTTCTAATCGCATAGGATTATGTTTAACCCATTCAAACTTTATAAACTTCAAGTTTTAATCTTTATGAAAAGGTTTCAGACCTGGACAAACTTAGTTATAAGGTTTTATAACATATTTAAGATGATTAAAATACAAAAGATTGAAGATTATACCGCAAGCCTTTCAAAACAATCAACCGAATGCTCTCCAAGCTTCCCGATCGATGTTCTTGAGCCTTAGCAGGTGTTTAGGGGTTGATGTTTCGTAAATAGAGTAGTGGGGGCGATTAGGGTTTGAGTTTAGGAGATACAAGAGGCTTTAGGTTGCTTAAATAGTAGTTTAAGGCGGTTTAGTGAAGTCTGGTGCCCGCGCGCGGCCGCTCGAAGGCTGTGAGCGGCCGCTCACAGCTCTTCGGCCAACGTCGGGTTACCTGCTTCGTTGTACAACGTGTTTTCATCGATGTTTTCGCTATTTTGGACCATAATACGTGTAACCCCATGTGTTAAGACCCCAACCATCCTACCGTTCCACCTGTTACGATGTTTATTAACATATTCGGTTTAAGTTCACGTAATTACATACAGTTTGCACATAGTTTCACACAGTATCATAAAAGCACGTAATTGCAATCAATCTCAATCAATTAATTCACAATTATTTAACTTCATTGTTCACCAACGTCTGAGGTTCACTAATCATGTATACAGTATGGTAATTCCCCGAATTACCACTTCATGCAGTTATTAACCTATAACTGTGCAACGTGTGTCCTGTCTAGCTAACCCTAGTTAAGTAGGATGCAAGGAATGTAACTAGAGTTTAGTTAAAGTGAGAACCTGAAATTGCGGGGTATCACAGTTTACCCAACTACCTAGACTCGTATTGTAAACAATACGTGTCTTAATGTGTATAACTTAACGAACCGATGGTAACTTGGTTTGGTTTCTCGAAAGTGTGCGTGTATGTATATTTATTCAAGATATATACTTTAATATAGTATTCAGGATCGTGACTTGTAAGTATGTGCAAAAGAACCATCTTAGATAAATAAAATATCGCATAGCTCGACTCGAGCGTTAACTTGGTTTGAAAATAATCCTATTTGTAAAAATGTAGTTTTATTTACTCATAGAATTGAGCTTCCGATATGTGTCCTTAAATTTATAAAATTTGGGCAGAGTTTCCTCTGTTTTTGTATAAAACCGACAACTCAAGTTGTCTATATTTTCCCAAAATCAATCAAATGTACACCTATACACGACGCGTGGTTTAACTTACTAAAACTATAATAAGCGAGGAATTATACTTTTCAACAAGTAAAATAATATATAGTCCAACATTTGATAGTTGTCACAATAATTCGCATAACTATAAGTTAGTCATTAAATGGTAGTCCGAAAACAAAATAATAAATCGATTAGTTTTAAATCTTGAATAATCGTGTTTGATAATATAAATATACACGTAAGTATTATACACTTCGGCTATTCTCATGACCTATATATTACTAACATATTACTTGTCCATTTCTATAATATGCGACCCAAACTCACCAACTCTTTAAAGTTAAAAAAAAATATATGTTTCGCTAAAAAAAGGAGTTTATTTATATCCAAATGTATATTCGAACAATTATTTCTACAATCTAGTGATTCGTCACAAGTTCGTTCGGTTCGTTTAAGCTTCTATGACTTATATACATATACGATATAAACGAGAAAAAAAAATAAATAATAACTAAAGACGCGACGTGTTATACCTTCCTGTGAATAAGCTCACGGACCGATACGCTCGTGCCTCGAATTGAAAGTCTACAGATCTGACCAGTTGACCGACCTTTGACCAAAACCGAACTTGACTGAAGTTGACCAAAAGTTTGACCTGTTGACTGATGTTGATCTGAAGGGGCTGAACACGAATAGAGACCCAATCCTGACTTGGTTGAACGGCTTGTCCAGTACCAAATGGACCAGATCTGACCCGAAAGAAAGAAAAAAACGACAAGATTCAACACTACGACCACCATCCAAATGACTCCCCAAGCACCACAACCATTGTGTCCATCCCGTTCATTATACCAGAACCAAACCGAAAGGACAGTCACAACCATAAAAAGCCGGACATCACTCTGGTACCCGTCACCGGCCGGCAGCCTCACTACCAAAACTAACCGAGCCAGCCTCCACAGCTTCTTGTTCTTAGGTCTCGAATCACCACGCTGCCACCACCGAGAATGGTGGTGGCTGACCGCTGTTTCAGAGAGGGAGAGTGGTGTGAGATCGAAGGAGGAAGAGGGTGAGGGTGGTGCGTTGTGGTGGCGGCTGCCGCTGCTCCAGAGAGAAGGATATGGGTTTTTGTGGTGGCTCGGATGGTGGTGGTTGTTGGCGGCAAGCGTGGTGGTGGTTGTTGACAGAAGAAGAGAGCAAAGAAAGGAGTTGGTGAGGAGGACTTATGTTTAGAGGAGATGTGTAGATTAAGAAGAAGGGAAACAAATAAGGGAGGTAGGAGGGTTGAAAGGTTTTGGGGGTTAGGGTTTGAGCTTGTAAGGGTTAAGGGAGGTGAAGGAGATAGAGTGATTATATAGCTAGGGTATTAGGTTAGGTGGAAGGATATACCGCGTATACGAACCCGTTAAACGTCTCGACACTCGGTTAATTACATAACATGCTTAACGAGTACATTATCGCTAGCAATGCACTATTATTATTATTTCGATGCTATAATAGCGTAATTAAATGACTTAATTTATTAATGAATAAAATGTATTTCTTGTTAACGAGATATTATTGTTAATAAATTTAAAATCGTTTTATGAATAGAATATTTTTTTTTTATAAATTTTTTGTAAATAGCTGAGCGTTACACCTAGTTTGCGGACTAAGGGCTGATGAAGTGGTACGATGACCTGCACATCCAACCGATTTTCACATCGGTTGCGCACCCGCAGGGTAACAGTCAGGTCGAACGCGCAAACAGAAGCCTGGTCGAAGGAATAAAAGCAAGGCTAGGAATAAAAGGTAAAGTGTGGGTGGAGGTGTTGCCCATTGTGCTATGGGCGCATCACACACTAACAAAAACAAGCAATGGTGAAACCCCATTCAGCCCCAGCTACGGTTCTGAAGCCATGATCCCGGCGTAAATAGGCCTTTCTTCCGCAAGAGTCCTCTCTGCGCACCATGTGGAAACGATGCTAAGCTGCGCCTCAACCGTGACCTCCTAGAAGAGCGCAAAGAGTTAGCTTCCATCAGCGAAGCCAACTACAAGAAGCAGCTCGAGAGATACTATAATGCCAAAGTCAAACTCAACACTTTCAAAGTGGGAGACTTCGTGTTCAGAAGCAATGAGGTAAGTAACGCGATCCCGCAAGGCAAGCTCACACCCAATTTGGAAGGACCCTACCACGTAGCAGAAGTTCTAGGAAAAGGGGCGTATAAGCTAGTAACTCTAGAAGAGAAGACTGTACCGCGCACATGGAATGGGGTGCAGTTGCGAAAGTGTTTTATGTAATTTCCTTTTCTTATATTGAAGGCAGTAACACCAAGAATATGAATGAAATAGCTAGCCTTTCGCCTCTATCTATCTTATTGTGTGACCTCTTATTACCCTAATCAATGTCCTAACCCGCAAACACGTAGTAAAGCTTCGCAAAGCAAACTGCTGTATAGCAAAATACATCACATACAAACTGTTGTATAGCAAAATACAACACAAACAAACTACTGTATAGGAACATACAACTTAAACAAAAAATGTTGTATAGTAAAATACAACTCAAACAAACTGTTGTATAGTAAAATACAATAACAAACCTAAACTAGTTGTATAGTAACATACAACACAAATAAACTGTTGTGCAATAAAGCGCAATACGAACCGGCTGTTGTATAGTAAAATACAACACAAATTTTGAAAAACTACAACCCTAAACTATCCGGCCCAGTAAAAATTGAACCTAAGGCTGACGTCAAACTGGCTGCCGCATGACAGCCCTTGCACCCGTGCTTTAAAGCAAGGGCGGGGCTGCATCACTTAACACCAACACAGTAAAGTGTTGGGAACAAAATTAGCTTTCAAGCGCAACACGTTAAAAATAAAAGACATGTTTTTAATAACATTCATAAACATAAGGAAAAAGCAAATCATTCATTTACATCAAAGCCGATAAACCGGCATAATGTTTACAAAACATGCAAATAAAAAACAAAAGACAAAGACGGGGGTCTTCACGTGGCTTTGTCCTTGGGATAAGACTCTTCAATGTCATCGTCAGAGCCTGAGAAATCGACTTGCTCGCTTGGCTCAGGCTCATCCTGGACATTGTCACCGCCCTCCGTCTGCTTACCCTTTTCCTTAGGCCTGCACTGGTCGCGAATGTAAGTATGACCAGATTTCTCTAAGGAATGCTGAAGCTCATAGACCGTTGGGCGCCCTTCGTGGCTGACAATGAACTCCAAAAGCGAGAGCTCTAGTACTTCATACTCGGACGACTTCTTCGTAAGAAGAGCGTCCACATCCTTGCCATGAAGAGCAAACTCTTCGAGTGCCTTCGCATCCTCCGCATGCTGGTACCCCTCAAGGAAACCCGCTTTACGCCCAATAAACTTGGATGCAACTGTTTAGCTGGCCACAACCTTGCGCACATCATCTCCATTCTTAGTATAATGGGCAACCTGCAAACATATAAAATAAAGAAAATAACAAGTGAGAAGGGAGAAAATACATAGATCGGGAACATACCTCCGGGATGCAAATAGTAAAGAGCCACTTGCGGTCGCTCTGCAGCATGCGGACTTCGTCTTGAATGTATGCAACCTTACCTTCTGCATCATCCTGCTCCCGCATCATGGATTCCTTTCTCAAACTCCAGAGTAGCAACCTTCTCTTTGAGCTTCACCAACTCAGAGTCCTTCAACTTCAAAGAGTCGTTGGCGGAGATCAATGCAACATCACGTTGCTCGACGACACCATACATGTGTAGCAGCTTCTTCAACTCGGCATGATAATCAGCTTTCAGCTTCTGCTCACGCTTAGCTGCTGCCTTAAGATTCTGGTTCGTCATCGTGTAGGCTTCAGTTCATTAAGCCTCACGGGCAGCCAAGTTCTTTTCTGCATTCTCCTTATGCTCTCGGGCAGTGGCCGCTTCCCATTTAGCCAACCGCACCGCCCAGGCCTGAGCTTCACGCTCCAGTTCATACACTCTCTTTTCCCACTCAAACTTTTCCCTCTCCTTCAAAGCATACGGCCTATCTTGGAGCAGAGCCCCCCACTCGCGGACGATCTCCGCGGAGGAAGAGAGAAAGTTAGCCAAGCTAGCAATGTTGTCTTCCAGTAGCTTGTTGCGGGGCCTGGTTCACGAAAACACCGACTCAGCGGGTGGTATGTAATTACCAAGGAATTCTCGGTAAGTCTCAAGGTCCGAAAACCGGCTACCATGGACAATCCCCCACTAAGGCATGAAGGCCTTGCCCGCATCGCGCGGGTGAAAAATGTTTGGGTAAGGGACGGTTTCGACCCCATCAGAACGTCCCATCGCACGCTCATAAGAGACCCCCTCCAGCATGGGCCTCTTCCCATCATCCTTCTCAAACACCTCCTTCTCAGTGTTATCCTCCTGCGAGACACGGTCTTCATGCCCCTCCTCCGAGACAACATCTTCATGAACAACGTTCATCTCCATCCCGCGTGACTCGTCGATATTGAGCACAGGGGTCGGGGACGGAGATGAAAGGGGGGTCAGGATCCGCGGGGCGGAGATGAAGGATGAGTAGGGAACCGCGGGGGCGGGGATGTGGGCTGAATTGGGGGACGTATAGTGGGTGAGGGAGTCTTCTCTCTCTCTGTAGAGGGAACGACTGTCCCCTCCCCATCAGCATTCTCAACTATACGCTCCCCCCAAACTTAGTCTTTTCACCATCATCGCCACCACTGCCTTGCAAAACGAGGTCAGCAAAAACAAAGACAAAAATATTAGCAAACGAAAATGAAAAGAGAAAGAAGACCAATACAGCTATAAGGACAACTATACTCACCAAGTAGATCCTCCTCAACATTAGCAATCAAGTTGTCCAAGCGGACCCTCTTCCCAAGTGCGAGGACAACCCGTTGCTTGCAGACTTGTCAGAAGAATTGCGCTTCGAGCGCAAGCGCTTAGCCTTCTCTTTCTTCTCCTTCCGCATATCAGGTGCTAGCTTCGTCAAATCTGGTATAATCAAAGACTTAACAGTAGGCGGATCATTCGCCTTCAAACTTTCATCGCCGTCCGGTGTCTCCATCAAGTCAATGGTAGACCTAGCCGCCTTGCACGAATGCATCTGACAGTTCAACATAGCCACAAACTAATTTAGGATTGATCATTTGATGATGATTATATGATTAGTTTATATATAATAGTATCATACATTACGTAAATATCAGTAAGATTACATTACGTAATTATGATGTACTTCCCACGTTTTGGAGACTTTGTATTTGAACCAGAACCTATATATATAAGGGGCGGTTATTGGGAAAAATAATCAAAAGGTGTGAAGTGTGCGCAGGCATCTCCACCATTCATTTAAACATTTTGACTAAAAAGGCACGTGATCAATTTTGATTATATAATTAGTTCTACAAAGAAACAAAAGGGTATTTTTGTCAATTGCTCTAAACCTACTTCCCCCATGATTTTTAAACGACTATAAATTTTTCATACGATAATATTTGTTTAAAAAAATTACACCATATTAACGAGCGTTTCGTTCTCTTTAATTTGAGTAGCCTAGTGCTATGGTTTTCTTAATTTTAAAAGACATGTACGTAATTTCACATTCAAGTATCTGGTATGTGATTTTAGGTGTAAGCCAAACTGTGGAATCTGGTACGTGATTTTAACTATAGGGTATCTCATACGTGATTTTACGTGTATGGCTAAATGTGAGCATCTGATACGTAATTCTATCTCTATGTGTATGACTAATGTGGGGCTGGTTATCGTAAAAAGTGACAAAAATATGCGAAGTGTGCGAAGTCACGTAACATACAAAATCACGTACCATAGACAAAATCATTACTACTTCATTACCAAAATCACGTACCATAGACAGAATCACTATTACTTCATTGCCAAAATCACATACTATATACATAATCATTATAGTTCCAATATATATATATATATAATCATTATAGTTTTAGTACCAAAATCACGTACCATAAACATAATCATTCAAAACTTTACATTACAAATTTCCATAACCCTAAAATATCTAACATACAAAATCAAGTACCATAGACAGAATCACTAGTAGTACATGATAATTACGTAATGCTTTTATATGTTCATGAAAGCATTACATAATTATCATGTACTTCGCACATTTCGAACGTTTTCATTACCTTGTATTTGAACCAGCCTCTAAGATACTTTAATATGAAGATACGTACCATATTATGTAATGACCATAATCACGTATCAGATGCCCACATTTGACCATACACTTTAAATCATGTATCAGATACCCGTATTTTAGGTGTAAGCCAAACTGTGAAATCTGGTACGTGATTTTAGCTGTAGGATATCTCATACGTGATTTTATGTGTATGCCTAAATGTGAGCATTTGATACGTAATTCTATCTTTATGTGTATGACTAATGTGGGGCTGGTTATCGTAAAAAAGTGACAAAAATGTGCAAAGTGTGCGATGTCACATAACATACAAAATTACGTACCATAGACAGAATCATTACTACTTCATTACCAATATCACGTACCATATACATAATCATTGTAGTTCTATTATATACATAATCATTATAGTTTTATTACGAAAATCACGTACCATAAACATAATCATTCAAAACTCTACATAACGATTTTCCATACCCCTAAAAACGTAACATACAAAATTACGTACCATAGACAAAATCACTACTAGTTCCATAACTAAAATCACGTACCATAGACAGAATCACTAATAGTACATGATAATTACGTAATGTTTTTGTATGTTCATGAAAGCATTACGTAATTATCATGTACTTCGCACACTTCGAACGTTTTCATTACTTTGTATTTGAAACGACCCCTAAGATACTTTAATGTGAAGATACGTACCATATTATTTAATGACCACAATCACATATCAGATGCCCACATATGACCATACACTTTAAATCATGTATCAGATACCCTATAGCTAAAATCACGTACCAAATTCACATAGTTGGGCTACACCTAAAATACATACCAGATACTTAAATGTAAAATTACGTACTAGTTTTTAAAAATTAAGAAAACTATAGCACTGGGCCACTCAAATTAAAGAGAACGAAATGCTCGTTAATACGATGTAATTTTTTTTAAAAATATTATCGCTTGAAAAAGTTATAGCCGTTTAAAAATCATGGGGGAAGTGGGTTTATGAGTCAAGAAGTAAAAAATACAAAAATGTCATCCCTTGTGAAAATTAACAATGTCAAAATAGAAGGTGGAGATTCCTTCGCACACTTCGCACCTTTTCGCCAATCCCCTTATGGTGGAGTGGCACCCTCTTTGCTTTCCGTATGGGAGGTGGGGAGTTCGAGTCCTACCGGCACCAAAATGCTGCTGGTGGGCCGAGTTTTACCGCAGTGGGCATTCGGGCGGCGGATTTTCCCCGGGAATGGTGTGAAATTACTGGTGGACCCGAGTTACCCTCGGAGTACTCCTTTGCACATTTTTATTACTTTGTATTTTGAACCTTCCTCTATTTATTACTTTATATATATATATATATATATATATATATATATATATATATATAGGATTAGGTTCCATTAGAAACCACCCTTTCGTGCAAGAACTAAAGAACTTCATCTAGCTAATAGTACCATGCCATGTGTCTTGTTTTTGTTGTTATTAGGAGAGGGTATAATTGTAACTAAACATCTAGATATTATTAATAACACACCCTACCCCATCCCACCCCATTCCACCCCACACCCTCTCTCTCTCTCTCTCTTTCTCCTCTTTCTCTCTCTCTCTCTTATTCTCTCTCTCACTCTCGTTTATGTATCCTGAATTCCAGATCCTTCATCACATGATGTTGTGAATAATAATAATAATAATAATAACAACAACAATATAATAATAACGGAAATAGATCATTCGATCTTCCAGATGAGATGTTGATGAACATGAATAATAATAATAATAATAATAATAATAATAATAATAATAATAATAATAATAATAATAATAATAATAAAGATCCAAGATCTGTTCGAAAACAAGATCTGTTCGAGAGCCAGATTCGTTTTTTGTTTAAACCCTTGTGATGGTGGTGGTGGTGAACCCTAAGAAGGAATTAGGAACAGGGATGGTGGTCGGGTCGATGATGGTGGTTCGATGGTAGGTCGAAGATGGGGATGGTGGTGGTGGTAGGTGACAAAGATGGGGATGGTGGTGGGTGACGAAGATGGGGATGGTAGTAGGTGATGAAGATGGGGATAGTGGGGGGTGTGGATCTAGATCCAAATCAGGTATTATTATTATTATTATTATTATTATTATTATTATTATTAATATTATTATTATTGCTCTATTTTGAGTAGGGTGATTATTTCAGTGGTTTTTATTCAGTGGTTTTGAACTTTGATTTCTTAGGCTATCCGGAGTAGGGGGGGGGGGGAGAGGGGGATGAAGCGCCATGTGGCACTTGTGGGACCCTTGTGGGGGGAGGGGGGGGGGGAATTGTGGGGAGTGGAAGGGGGGAAGAGTGGGGGGAGGGGAAGTGACATGTGGCATTTCTATTTTTTTAAGTAATTAAAATAACATTTTTAATTAATAAAAACCTAGAAAAATACAAAAATTAAAAACCTAGAAAATTAAAAAACGTAAAAAAATAAAAAACCGAAAAAAAGTAAAAACTAACAAATTAATTAATATTATATTTTTCCATAAGGTCACGCTTCATTTGTAGCGTCATCTCTAACTCTGGCCCGTGAAGATGATCGGTGTTCATGGCGATAAATTTCATATCTTCGCGTTTTTCACGCTGTTCTTTGATACTCAACTTTCGCTCTTTCATACTTAACTTTTTTTCAAACGCTTCGCGAATGTTTTTTTTCTCCTTGAGCATTTTTCTTGAATTGTATTGAACTGAATCATGGTGGAATTTACATCTTGCAAGTCAGCGCTGTAGGCGCCCGTTGATCCAGAACCCGAACCCGAAGCAGTAGATTTTTGCGACCTCTTTTTTGACTTATCTCGACCGGGTGGGCGACTCAATTCCTCTTCGAACTCGTCTTCATCCAAATTAATGGCTTCTACGTTTTCAGGATCAATTGAACGGTTTCTTGACGAATTTGTTTTCGACCTTTTTGCGGAGTTGGTTGCAGTGGGGACGTACGCCCATTTTGAATGGTGCTTCGCGACTTCCCAACAATGAAGAAACTTGAATTCGAGACCGGTTTCGTTACGATACGCTGCTAGTGACTGGCTGAGGCTATCGGTGTCTGTTTCACCGCTTTTTGGATTGTTTGTTGCGTAATAATAATGCGGGTGAAACGCATTCATTGCCCTGTTTATCTCTGTCCACTTGGATGAGAGACTATCGTTTGCTCGATAGAACTCTCTTCCCATCAACCCATGGAACGCGGTGTTTATGTCGACCCAAAAGTCGTTTTTGTGGCAACTAGTTCCTACAAAAAAGAAAATACTAGCAATATTAGAAAAAAAATCATGTTAAAAAATTTATTAGAAATACCTTGCTCTTTTTCCGACTCGCTTATACACGCTTTCGTTATCGCAAGCTCCTCTTCGGGTGTCCACTTAATTGGTTGGCGGTTAGCGGCGGCTAATGCTTTTTCCTCCGGCGTCTTCTTCCTGTGACTTCTTTTTGCACGGGGGTTTTTACCCGAAGATGATCCCACAACATTTTGGGGTTGTGTTTCGGGTACGGTTTGCGTTAAAGGAAGTTGTGAAGGAACGGGAGAATCATTAAATGGGAACTTAGGATAATTTGCCCACTAATGAAACCCGCATAACCCGCGTAATCGGGACATGGTGAAGGAATGGGTGGACGGCTTGGGATCGTGCGAACCGGTGGTGTATTCGGGTTTGGGACGTACGCGTATGGGTTGTTCGGGTCAAAGCCTCGGTTGTATGGGTTCATTTTTTGTTGAAGAATGATGAGTAGTATGAAAAATATATGAAGAATTGTATAAAAAATGGTTGAAGAAGTGTATAAAATTTGTGAATAAATAAGTTAAAGTGGGTGTTTTGTAGTGAAATGTGGGTAATTTATAATTTTTTTTTTGGTTTTGACCGTTTGATTTCAACTGCTATATTCATTTTTTTTTTCAAACGGTCCACAAGAACCCACGAATCAAAGTGGGAGGTATGTTTGACAGTGTTATGTTGCATGTTATTTAGTATCCTTGTTTAATATTACTAACCTGTGTTTATTTTTACACAATTTTATGGTATCCTTGTTTAAAATTAGTCACATAATTGTGCTTTTTACATTGGTGTAAGACCCCCTGTTTTAACATTAATATCCTGAATTATTTTTCAATACAACATACAACCTACATAAAACCTTCTTACACTACTGTAAAGAAAAAAGCCCCTCATGTTTTAACATTACTATCCTACACTTTTTACAGAAAACTTTAAAACACTGTTGTATTTTTACAAGGTCATGTAGAAAAAAGCCCCCCATGTTTAACATTAGATTTTTACATTGATGATTATATCACCATTTGTTAAACTTTTTGTGCCATTATACTGGTGTAACGGTTTATTTTATTTTAATTTTTCAGGGAGGGAGGGCAGCTGGCTGTTTCACGAAGTTTGCACCACACTGGTGTGCAATGTTGTCTTGGTGTTGGCAAATGCGCAACGGGGGTAGGGGGTCGTGGCGTGCTGGCAAGGGGGTTGAAAAGGGATGTATTCTTTCCAGATTGGTGTAAAAGCACCTCGGATCTTGCCTACTAGGTATTATTACATTTTGTAATTTTAGTCGGTAGTGTAGAGTTTTCGTTTTGGACGAACAGAGACGTAATTTTAGATTTCCATATGTAATTTTGTTTTACATGTTGTAATTGTATTTGTATACACTGATGTAAATGGATTATTTCCATATGTAATTTTCATTCTATAGATGAAAAAAAATATATGCATATTCAGTCTATAAATGAAAATAAAAAAATCTAGGCACTAAATGAAAAAAAAATTTGTGCATTTGTTGTGAGAGGTTACAGTGGTTTTTTTTGAATGTTTATGTATCGTACAATGTTGTGAGAAAGAAAGAGGGCAAGAGAGAGAAACTAAAACAAGGAGAGCGAGGTGTCAGGTGGGAAGAGGAAAAGAGAAGAGAGAGAAAGAGTGTATGTTTTACTATAATACCCTTGCTAAATTTTTTATTATTATCTTTATAGACAAGTTGGACAAACAGGCACTACAGGACAAAATAATAAGGTGGCATAATAATAGCATTGAATTAAGTAAGATCAATGGATATAAATGGTTCTCATGGTTCTTGCACGAAAGGGTGGTTCTCGTTTTACCCTTTTCCTATATATATATATATATATATATATATATATATATATATATATATATATAAATATATATATATATTTATTATGTTTATTCGAGTTAACGTGAATTCAAACCGAGTTCGAATCTTCGAATCATTCTGATAATCATAAATAACCTATGAACACCAATATTGTTATTTGTTAAGCTTGCTTTCCTTTAAGGTAATAAATTGAAACATTGATGAAATAACATTAGTATTGGTTTCTTTTTAGCTGACATAACATTCAAATGAAGCTTTGAAATGCAGAGTTTTTTCCTAAGTTGGTGTAGTTAAAAATTTTATTTCTTAAATAGGTGTAGTTACAAAAGTATTTACCAAATTAGGTGTTTTGTAAAACTTGTTTGTCTCTCTCCTAATTTAATTGGATCAAACCTAATTAATGATAGCTAAATAACAAATATAATATTATTATTTAATAATATTTATTGTAGTCATTATTATTATTATTATTAAGTTATATGTTTTTATTTTATCAACATATTTTTTTTAACGGCTATCAACGTTTTTCTTAATTGTTTTTTTAACAAGAAAAATTTATAAAAAAAGCACCAAAACAATAGCAAGCTATAATAAATTGAAATGCATAGCTACCGTTCAACTGATTTAATTTGTTAGTTCAACAAGAAACTACATTTTTGTTGTACATGATAGTACAATTTATATTTAAAGGATAACCAGAAATTATATATAAACATACCTAAAATTTAAGAAAATCATATACAAACCTCACTTTATCCCACATTTCAATATATCCCTTATTTCAACTCCCATTTTTAAAATTTAAGAAAATCATATAAACACCTCACTCCAAGCCATCCCCATACCCCATCCCCTATTCCGATCCTCTATTCTTAAATTTTAGAAAAATATTTTGAGAACCCAGCATTCACAGCCCACCCACCAAACCCTCTCCTATCTTTAAAATTTAAAAAAACCTACTGTTGTGGATGAAAATCCTCAGGATGATTTTACCTCACATCCTTAATATGCCATCCCCATGATGCTGAAGGACTTGACTAACTTCAGGATGTGACAGTATCTCAGCATGTGCACATCCTGAGAATAAGCTAACGAGTTGATTCTCCTATGTATGATTGCAGGTACAAATAAGTTATAATATGGATTTATATGCTTGGTAACATCTATATTATCACCCTAAATTAAAGAAGTCAAGGATAGAGATACAACTCGTGGTCAAGATAGAAGATATAGTCAAGATGGAGTCAAAACTGTAACCGATATACATTTAATATCGGCGATAAACAAGGAAACAACTGGATCATTGACTAACTAAGGAGAAACCGTTAACCAACGGCTACTTTCTGTTGAAGAAATCCAACGTTCACCTAAAGAAGCTATTACGCAACATTGAAGACTTTAGCTACTTAGCATATTTCGTGGGGTTGTTTTGTGAACTTCATGTACTATATAAAGGGGGATACTGGACGAGTATATGACACTTACATACACATTGCTTACACTATAGCTACACACATACACTTAGCTGATCACAAATACCCACACAATCAATGTAATCGTAGTACACTCGTCCACATATTCATCCAAAGTTGTATCTTTTTACTATTTTAATATTAACAAACAAGGCAGGGGCCTAGACTCCTCCGGAGGTTTTATGTCGGCGATCTACAATTGATCAAGGGCTTTCCTCGTAGATCGTGTGTTGTTCTTCTCGTTGTTTGCTTTATTTGTCTATTTCTAACAGTTCCATCCTGAGGATATAACTGTCCATCCTGAGGATATAACTGTTCATCCCGAAACTAACCTAAGCCATCCTGATCATAGTTGTCATATTTTTACTTATTAAACATCCTGATACACCATCTCAAAAGTATTATTGATTTACAAACATATTTCTACACATTTAGCACTCTACCTCACATAAACTAATTTGGAATACAAAGTTATTTTTATTTGATAAATTTTGACCAAAACAATTTGGCGCCCACCGTGGGGCAAGTGGTGCTATTTTATCAAAAAACTTTGTTAAAACTCTCTTTTATTCAATTTTTATTTACAAAATTTGACAACTATGGCTTCTTCACAGAAATTCGTTTCAACATCCATGCCATCTACAACCTCTGCCAGAAACACTGCCTTACCACCTCCACCTTCACTTCCAAGAAGTTCCACTTCCCAAATCCCACCTAGACCATCTGGATCTACTCCTCCTGTTTTTGTATCGAATGATGAATTATTTTCTATGATTGCATTAATGAAGGATTCGATACATCAACAACAAGACACAAACCGGATGTTGATAAGAGAAATACAAGCTCTTAAATCATCCTCAAGGAGGCCAAGTGAAGACATGTGGACACCATTGCAACCCAGGGCGTTAGATTTTAATTCTAGCATCTCTGGAGGAGTACATCAAGGAGATTTCATCCCCATGAGTTTTGGATTCTCTTCCCCAGAAACGATTACTGCTCCCAGGATGGCGGCCACTAGGGATACAGGATATGCACCTGTGCCATCCCAAGGATATAATACCAACGGTAACAATTTAAGTTCTAGTACTTTTACTGTCAATGAGGTTGCTTCTTTGAAGGATACAGGAATAAGCCCTCAGCTAGCAAGGGAACTTCAGAAGATCAAGGATATGGTATCGAGTGTTCCAGGGATAGTACAGCCCATCCCTGAAGTATCCTCGGCATGCCATAGAGTGTCAAGATTTGCACCTCCCATATGTGATGCAGAGATTCCAAAACGATTTCAAACTCCAAGCATGAAGCTTTATGATGGATCTACAGATCCTGAGGAGCATGTGGCTCAATATAGGGAAAGGATGGAAATAAATCCAATCCCTGCCAATCTGAAAGAAGCAAGTTTATGCAAGGGATTTGGTTCAACTCTCACTGGTCCAGCCCTGAAATGGCTCCTAAGTGTTCCACCCTATTCTATTACTTCTTTTGCACATTTAATTAACATGTTTAATAACCAGTTTTCTTGCAGTCGAACGTTCGAACGTTTGATAAGTGATCTGTACATGGTAACTCAACCACAAGGGGAATCACTAAGAGAATATATTACCAGGTTTGGAAAGGAAGCACTTGACATCCCGAACTGGATGTCACTACAGCAGTACAGGCATTCAAGATGGGGTTGCAGAGAGATTCACCATTCTATCAGGAATTTGTGATGAATCCATGCAGGAACTTGGATGAAGTCAGGAACAGAGCTTTGAGATTCATGCGACTTGAGGATGATAAGAAGATACAAGAGAGGATAGAATCATCCTCAAAATGTAGCCATCCCAATCGAAAATCCACTCCCACATACGAGCCATATAATAAGAAGGTCAATGTGGTAGAGGATGACGACGAGGATGACTGCCCTAAATTATCAGAATATTGTTTTTTCGTCGATGTAACAGGTTTGATGTATGCCATGAAGGATCTAGGGCACAAAGCAAGATGGCCAAGGAAGGACAACAAGGCAGGATGGAAAGACAAATCCAAATGGTGTGCCTTTCACGAAGATTTTGGCTATATCACTGAAGAGTGCATTGCACTAAGAAAACAGATAGCATATCGCTTAAGCAATGGTCACCTCAAGGATCTCCTGGGCAAAAAGAAATCAAGATCTCAGGATGGCATAAACATCCCGGGAAGAGCAGCATCCCCACCTAAGGATGCTGGCATTATCAACTTCATTTCAGGAGGGTCAGATATTTGTGGAACCTCATACTCAGCTGCTAAAAGACATGCGAGGGAAGCAAAATCTGAAAAAGGAGAAAGACCAACGAAGACGACTATCCTGACAACCTCAAAAGTGATAAGTTTTGAGGAAGAAGACAGAGAAAACATCCTTGACCCTCATCATGACGGTTTGGTTATTACTTTATATATTGCTAACCACTTTGTTCGCATGATTCTTGTAGATGGAGGAAGTTCAGTAAACATCATCCAGCTCAAGGCCCTTAGGAGGATGAACATCCCGGAATCGGAGATAGTTTCCAGGTCATCAGTTTTGGTGGGCTTCAGTGGAGAAACCAAGAGCACAGTGGGTGACATCAAACTACCAGTATATGTTGAAGGGGTGAACTCTATCACGAGATTCTGTGTGATAGATTCCCTATCCTGTTACAATGTCATCCTGGGAAGACCCTGGATACATGATATGAAGGTCGTGCCTTCAACATATCACCAATGTGTGAAACTACCCACACCTTGGGGAGTTGTGAAGGTCAACAGCGATCAACAAGAAGCCAAGGATTGCTACACGACTTCAATAAAGGCCTCATCCTGACAAGCATAGCAATTATAGCAGAATGCACAGTGCCATCCTCAGAATGTTAAGGCACATCCTGATTAGGATGTAAAAGCCATCTGCCTTGATGACAACAACAAGGATATCACTGTGAAAATCGGTAAGAATATCCCATATTATATTGAACAATCATTAATATCTTTTCTTAAATGTAGGATGTCTACTTTTGCTTGTAAACATGAAGATATGACCGGCATATCAAAGGATGTCATCACTCATAAACTTGGGATTGATAAAAGCTTCAAGCCCATTCAGCAAAAAAGAAGGAAGTTTGCTCCAGAAAGAAATGTCATCATCCAAGAAGAAGTAGACAGGCTGCTGAAGTCTATGGCGATAAGGGAAGTAAAGTTCCCAAGATGGCTGGCGAATGTTGTGGTAGTCCAAAAGAAAAATGGGAAATGGAGAGTGTTTGTGGACTACACAGACCTTAACAAGGCCTGTCCTAAAGATCCATTCCCACTACCACACATAGATTCAATGGTGAATGCTACAGCAGGCTACGAGATGCTGACATTCATGGATGCATCCTCAGGATTTCAACAGATACAAATGGAACCAGATGATCAGGAGGACACAACATTTATGACACCGTCAGGTATATATTGTTATATAGCCATGCCATTTGGATTAAAAAATGCAGGTACCACTTATCAGAGGCTAGTGAACGTGATGTTCAAACAAAAGATTGGGGACACGATAGAGGTCTACATTGATGACATGGTAGTAAAATCCAAGAAAGCAGAAGCTCATCTTCGGGATCTGAAAGAAGCTTTTGACATTCTGGACGCTTACAACATGAAGTTAAACCCAGCAAAATGCCATTTTGGGGTTGGAGCTAGGAAGTTTCTTGGATATTTGGTAACAAAAAGAGGGATAGAAGCCAACCCTGAAGAAATAAAAGCCATCCTTGATCTCAAATCCCCAAGAAATATTAAGAATGTGCAAAGGCTGACTAGCAGGATAGCAGCCCTGAATAGATTCATCTAGAAATCCTCAGAGAAATGTAAAGAATTCTATGACATCCTGAAAAAGAATAACAAGTTCGACTGGGGACAGAGACATGAAGAAGCATTAAAGAAGCTCAAAGATTATCTTGCAGCATCTCCATTGTTGATGAAGCCTAAGGATGGAGAACCCCTCAAGCTATATCTTGTAGTTTCTGGGAAGGCAATAAGTGCTGTATTGGTAAAGGACTTTGAAGGGCAACAACATCCTGTCTATTATGTAAGTAAAACCCTCCTAGATGCTGAAACCAGGTATTCACATCTCGAAAAACTCATTTTTGCTTTAATAATGGCTTTTACTAAGTTAAGGCATTATTTTGAAACATACAAAATATATGTTCAAACTAACTATCCCGTTAAAAATGTATTAAGAAAACCTAAAATGTCTCGAAGAATGGCAAAATGGTCAGTTAAATTAAGTGCCTTTGATTTAGAGTATGAACCTAGAAATGCAATCAAGTCACAGGCCCTAGCAGACTTTGTGGCTGATTTCAGTAGTGACATCCTGAGTGAAGTAGAGTCTGAAGTTCAACAACAAAATGAAAATTTAGGAAAATGGACTCTATACACTGATGGTGCTTCGAATGCAAGAGGTACAGGTTTGAGAATACTACTAAAATCGCCACAAGGGGACAATATACCCCATGCCATTAGATGTGCATTTCAAACAATCAATAATGAAGCTGAATATGAAGCTCTCATTGCTGGTTTACAACTTGCTAGAAATTTACATATTGTTAAAATTGAAGTCTTTGTTGATTCTTTGTTGATTACTAACCATTTCAATGGATCATATGTAGTAAAAGGACAAAAGTTAGCCATTTATCTTGAAATCGTTATAAATTTAGCTACTTCTTTTGTAGAATTTTCACTAACATAGGTACCTAGGGAAGAAAATGCTGAAGCTGACGCCCTAGCAAATGTGGGATCCTCCTTTAATTTTCCAGAAGGATCCAAGATTCCTATCATTCACATCTTGAAACCGGCAATCGAAGAGTGGCATCCTGAGGATGTCCAGGCACATCCTGAGGAAAAAACAGACAATCCTGGGGATATCACTGTTTTGGCCACTCAGAAACAAGATGACTCATCATGGATGACTCACATAATCAAATATTTACAAGAAGATGTCATTCCTGATTAAGAAAATCCAAAGGCTTTCAGGATAAAGGTATCTAAATTTACAATTATAGACAATATTTTGTATAGAAAATCTCTTGCAGGTCCATATTTGAGATGTCTCAACAAGGATGAAGCAAAAGAAGTACTCAAAGACATCCATGAAGGAGATTGTGGAAATCATACAGGAGGAAGATCTCTCTACTCGAAGACTCTGAGGACGGGATACTATTAGCCTACTATGAAAAAGGATGCCATGCTGTATTCCCAAAAGTGTGATGCATGCCAAAGAGATAGCAACGTACTTCACCAGCCTGCTGAACCACTACATCCTATTATTTCACCATGGCCCTTCATGAAATGGGGAATGGACATAGTAGGAAAACTACCCAAAGCTCCTGGAGGAAAGGTATTCATGCTAGTAATGACAGATTACTTATCGAAATGGATTGAAGCTGAAGCATTTGTGCAAGTTAGAGATAAAGAGGTGGTCTCATTCATCAAAAGAAACATCCTGACACGATTTGGAGTACCATCTGAAATCATTTGTGACAATGGTTCTCAATTCATTAGCAAAAGAACAACTGACTTTTGTGAGAGTTGGGGAATCAAGATGGTAACTTCAACACCAGTCCATGTATGTGCGTGAAAGGATCGATAACAATCAAAGATTGATCAAACAAGTTAGTTTCAGGTGCGGAAACCCTAAAACTATCACAAAATAATAATCAAACAGATTCAAACACACAGATCATCATTTTCAAACGTTTTCATTAATAAAACACTTGTTTACACGTTGAAATATAGATACAATCAAGGTATGAACGATAAACAGGTTTAACAAAACACTAGAGAGAGTTTCTGAAAGTGGAGGGACTAATAATGATCAAAAGTTACATTCAAAAATCAAACTTTCTATTTATAGACTGCACATTCGCCCAGACTGTTTGTGCGAATGTGCAGGTTCGCCCGAATCAATCGGTCGAACCAAGTTCTACTATAATCTAAGTCTTCATTCGTCCATGCTGTCTTCCTTCGCACCTTTCATACTTCCTTCGCACCATCTGAAAGTCTCCTTCGCACCTTCGATATTACCAAAACATATTATGTTTTACAATCCAAAGCTTTAGTCGCACTTTTGCATTTACACACTCCCCCTCGACTATTGCTTGGATTGTGTTCGTCGTTGTTCGTCCATCCTTATGTTCATCAGTCTGATGTGTCTTTGAATTCTTTGTTCTCTTGTCAACACCGGTTCATGAAATTGCTTTTGCTTCTTCGTTTTCAGCTCTGGCACCTTTTGCTTCTCCACATACTTTCCCAACTTTTCATCATAATCACATCCAGCATTGATATCAAACGCAAAGCATAGAAATACCACACGTTGGTACTTTCCTGCTTGCTCAGCATCTTTTGCATCTGAATAGATCGGATTATAGAATAGCATGATAATATCCTCATGTGAACAGTTTATCAACCACATGGGATCAAAGATATGCACTTTCTTGTAATTCGTCTCTCCGTTTTTCAACACGATTACGCCCTCTGCAATCTTCGAATCATAATACCACCAGATGAAATCTTTGGCGAAGTGTTGTGGGATAGGCATCAAAGGAATCTTTTTCAACACTCGCGGTGGTTTGTATTTTAACGTCACCTTGGGCATACCAGTTATCAAATCAATATCCTTCTTATGAACAATTCGCTTTGGATATTGTGGTGTAAACAAGTCCCACTTGGTTCGGCTTTCCCTAGTCATCTTTTCAGCAAAATACGTAATCTGACTATTTGACGCTCCCGTTAAACGGTGACGACAAATATCTCTGATTGCCCAATAAGGAAGGGTTTTCAAGTGATGAAACTTGTCGAAATACAAGATCCCCTTCTCCCACTTTACTGCGAAACACCTCAACTCTTTAACAAACTTCCAGGCCAATGCACGACCTTTGAAAATCCTATTGTGAAGTTTGTAAAAGCTTCCTTGAATATCAGGTTTCGGATGATTGTTTTCCTTTTCTTTCAACTTCTTCAACAACTCTTTCAAGCTTTCTGACTGCTCGAACCGTGGCTTGTCATGCCCTTTAAAGATTTCATCTTCAAAGACTTTGCTCTTTTCTTTTGCTAGCTTCTCGGCATGGTTTAGCAGTTCATCTGAGAAAGAGAATCCACAATCTTGATTTGTTCTGAAATATTGTGGATATTCTTCGCTCGTAATGTCTTCCATTTCAACTTCTTCGAAAGCAGGAACATCACGATCATCCGAATGATTTCCAGCTTCTTTCTCAGGTATTTTAGGAATGAAGTTGTCAGCAAGTAATTCTTCTAAAGTCTTTCCTACTTGCATTGCTAAACCTTCAAGTATCTCTTTCGAAATAGCCGCCGAGACTTCCCCATCCTCAAGATCAGGGTCATCATACTCCAACTCGAATAGTTTATTGTTCGATAAAAATATTTCTGGAAACCTGCTAGTCATGTCGATCGTCCAGACTCGATCAGTGAGCATCTGGCGATACATGTTCTTATCCTCTTCAGACAATGACTGCAATTTCTTGTTCCAGAATATATCATCGTCAACATTCTCACCAGGAGCCTTAGAGCTCGATTCACCACCCTTATCTGAGTCACGCTTCTCATAAGTAAATTTGTCAGCGTCATCATCATCGTCATCACTACTATCATCAAACGCAGAGCCGTCTCCATCACTCGAACCATCATCCGATCCTCCATCATCCTTATCATCCTTCTTCTTCTTTGTCTCATTTCCAGCATCTTCATCAAGTTCATCATCTTCTTCTTCATCAGACAGTTCATAATCAACTAGCTCTTCTTCTCTTTCTTTTTCTACTTCACCAGCTTGAAGTTGAGGAGCTTGAGAGTACAAGTTCTTGATCAGATCATCCATATGCTTGTTACTCTTTTTCAGCTGTTTATTCTCCTCCTTCAAAACTATAATCCTCCTGGTGTTTCGTTGCTCATGCTTCAGCAACTTCTTGTTTTCTCTCTTCAATCTCTTGATTGTCTTCTTCAAAGTCTCATTATCATCTGCCGATGTGACTACAACCTCCAACATCTTCTTATCATTAGACTTTAACTGCTCAATCTCCGTCTGTTGTTTGTTAATCAAATTCATCATTTCAGACAGTCTCTGATTCACAGTAGTCATGATATCACTATCCACCGATACTTTTGTCTTCTTTGGTGGTTCAACAGCATCAGGCAATTTACCTTTTCTGATCTTCTTTAGCACATTATCTAATGCTTCATTAACATCATCCATTGGTATTTCTTCAGTTTGTGATGTGCTAGATGTTGTTGCAGTCTTCTGATTCTTATGAGCTGGTGCAGTAACCGGTGATTTAGAACTTGTAGCTGGTGGCAGTTTCTTACCAGCTATCAAAGATTCTATTTCTTTCTTCCTCTTTATACTTGGCTTCTCCTGTTTCTTCTTCTCTTTTCTAGCAGCTTGCACAGGAGAACCAACAAACGTCTCTTCAACATTAAAACCCAACTCTTCTTCATCAACGGGAATAGGACTTTTGTTCCCTTGATCCTCAATGTTTTGGCTAGCAGACGCACCAGCCTCAGTGGCCTTGGGCATGGTCGTCTCTACCGTTTCAGCATCAGAATTCCATTGTTCTTCCTCTATCGTCTCTTCTGAGTCAACAGATGCTTCATCAACTAAATTCAATCCCTTTTTCGCCATTCTCTTATTTCTTCTCTGAGTACTTTTCTTCTTCTCTGGTTCAGACACCTCAATCCTTATCTCTGGTTTCTTTGTCTTACCACTCTTCGCGCCTACATTCACAACTTGTCTCTTGCGCTTAGCGTCAGGATCAACATGATCTAAAGGATTATCCTTATCAGAATCACTGTTTACATTCCTTACAAGTCCCTCACCCGGATCTGTGTAATCCACTCTAGCTAGGTGTCCAAACAAACGCCTTACAGGAGGACGTTCTTCAACAGACAATCCTTTATAAGCTTTCATCCTAGCGAGTGTGTTCAATGACATATGTTCCTGAACAACAATGTGTTTAGGATCTCTCTTCAGCTCTTTATACTTGTGATCGAATATCATTTGGAGAAAACAAGGATATAAAAGAAACTTCAGGTTCCTCGTGCCATTCACGGGCTCCAGTAAATGAGACATCAGCATGCCAGAGACATTGAACGGTTTGTTCAATACTAAAGCAACCATCATAGAACTGATGCTCTTCCTCGTTAAATCATAACCTCCTGCTGCAGATCCGAAAACGTGAATCAAAACGTGTGCCAGATACTTGAATTGTGGGCACAGTTTTCCTTTATGCAACGAACCGTCAGTGATTGGTCCGTTATACTTCATCCTGAGGAAGCACTTTCGTTGATCCATGAATGTAAACTCCTTTGGATCTTTTGGATCATCATTCAGATTCAATGCTTCTCTCAAATCCTCTTCGCACACAATGACTCGTTGTCCTTGAATTTTGCTTGTCAAACAAGATTCGCACTTCCAGAAATCAAGTTTAGCATTAGACCAGAATTCTTGAATCATATCTCGGTAAATAACTGTCGGCGTGGCAATAGCATCAATCACCTTGCTTCTCTTCAGAAAATCAATGATGCCGACGAATTCAGTGTGCTTCTTCACATCTCCAAGATACGCACAGCAGTTGTGCGCATTCTCAAAATCTAGCTGTTTAGCAGGCTGTGATGAGGATCCTGCTTGTTCCGTCGTCTTCTGTTGTTCGGACATCGTTAAATCTGCAAAACAAACAAAAACACACGTTAAAAATCGATAAAATATCAAATTGAAAATTTTTGGTCAAAAACTTCTCTTTCGCCCAAATGGGGGTACGAAGGTGTTTTTATAAAGGTACGAATGAAAAATATTAGGTACGAATGTATTGGTTTTGATAAAGTGTTTCATTCGCCCAAGTAATTCTCATTCGCCCAAATGTTCTTCTTCCTTCGCCCATTCGACCTGGTCGAAGGAAACAATTCATGTTTTTGAAATTTCAATTTTGAAATCTAATGATTCTGAACATGTCCATTTGATTGAAATCAGGCCTAATAATGCCGATAAACATTTCTAAACCAACAGTTTCAACAATTATATATTGTGTTTGTGTTTTCACCCAAAAACTAGGGTTTAAACCATGATTGATCAATCAGACCTGTTTTAAACCATGTTTTTGGTTCTATCTCCCCCTAAAACACACACACAATGAACCCTGAGCATCAATTGTTATTATTATGTTGTTTTTAAACGAGGTTGGACAGTTAGGGCTCGTAAACTAAAACAGAGATTAGATCTTGAAATCCATGTTGATAACCTGTAAAATTGATAGCAAAATGATCAGCAAGATGTGAGGAACACAATGGAATGATTTTAAACAAACGAGCAATAGGGTGAGTATAGGATTAAAAATCTGGAAAAAATTATGAAGGGGTTCGAATGAGAAGATGGGTTTATATAGACCTGCCCCTTCGCCCGTTTTAGTCATACGAAGGAGAAGCTTTTGTCTCCTTCGACCCTAGTAAAAGGGTACGAATGAGCCAAAAGGGTTCGAAAGAAATAATTATCTAGAACACTCTCCTTCGCCCAACCAAAACATACGAATGAACAACTGAAATCCCACATTCGACCAACCGAATGGGCGAATGAGAATTGGGATTTTTGAAAATTTTCCAAATCTCAAAAACGAGTCCCGGTCCAATTATTTTCCAACTTTTAAGCATCCAACATTCATGTTTTCACATATTAAAAGTTACAAAGCTCAAATGGTGTATCCAGGTTTAGAAAATCGACATCAACCACCATCAGTTATCAAAAATAAGATGAAAAAGAAAAATCTTTTTGGATTTTCTAAAGTTTATGCTAAAACACACCTAAAATCTTTTTGAGTTTTGTAATTTTTGACGATAAAATAAAATGCAGAAATGTAAATGAAAAACTGTAAATATTTTTGGGATTTCCGGTAAAGGGATCATATCAGTTATTGAGAAATCTGATCACACCGTTGATCTTTTTGAAATTATTATCATTAAAGACAATGTGTGATCTGGCAATTGCTGATATTGTGATCCACATAAACTCACATGCAGACTTTTGTGCAGTGCTTTATACTGACACTGCTATTTATAGTATAAACGCAATTGTCTGTGGTTCCCACGCACACGACATACTCCCGTATCAAGAAGTAAATGCACAAAGACTCATTGTAAAGCGTGATTATGCTTTCGTTGTCTGTAATTGTACAAGATATAATGCATAGAGGTATACAGGTCAGCAAATTAATGCAGCAAAGTAACATATGCACTATACCAGGTTGAAGACTGATATTAATCATGATTTGCATCAATGATCAATACGATGTAATAGATAATCTTTGATCATCATATAACATGGAAAGTTCCTCAATTCGGTAACTTTAGGATTTGGCATATAGCTCTTTTATAAAGATACCCTGTCTGATCTAGGTCCGTAATGACTTACAGCAGAAGATCAGAGAGGCTATCCCGAGACAACTTAATAACATAACGAACCTAAACATCCGAGTTTTGTACAAATACCCTATCAAACGAAATTACGGTACTAAGACCATATGCCCATGAGGAGTTCATCCACACAACAATTCGTTTGATATGTATGTATCAGGCACGCAGTAATAGGTCTACGAAGCCTATCAGCACATCGCACAGACTCAGACACATGCCCTATATAGCATTACATGATTTAGAATGTGTCAGATCCCCACTGATGTACTATCATTTCCCTTTATACTCCAGGAAATCATTTTAGAATTTTCTGATTTTTATAGATTTTCGAATTTACTGTTCCCAAGGATAAGCTGGAGCATTTCAAATATGTGACTGCCCAGATATTGTTTGTTCACAGAAATCTGACGGCATTAATCTAAGGGAAGAAGATATAGCAGTCAGCAAAGAATTTTTTTAATTTTTATGGATTTTGAAATTTTTCAATGTTTTTGGATTTTCGAAATTTTTCTGAAAAACAGTAAAAATTTGAACTAAAAAGTGATAGACTGAGGTGGTGATCAGTCCTGTTTTTCTTTAATACCATTAGCTTTCAAAAGATAATCAAATCTGGATTTGTCAAAAGCTTTGGTAAAAAGATCTGCGGGTTGATAATCAGTGTGGATTTTGACCATATCGATCAACTCTTTAGCATAACAATCTCGGATAAAATGATATTTAATCCGGATATGTTTAGCCTTTGAGTGATTTACTAAGTCTTTTGTTAATGCGATTGCGGCTTCATTATCACAGTAAATAGGGGTTTTAAGAAATTGCAAACCGTAATCCACCATCTGCTGTTGGATCCAAAGAACTTGTGAGCAGCAGCTCGATGCTGAAACGTATTCTGCTTCACATGTGGATAGTGTAACTGCGGTTTGTTTCTTGCATTGCCAGGTCATGAGCCTGCTCCCCATAAACTGACATCCAGCCGTTGTGGATTTGCTGTCTTTGTCACAGCCACCCCAATCTGCATCACTAAAAGCGATTAGGTCAAAATTATCATCATGAGGGTACCAAAGTCCTTTTGATGGACATCCCTTCAGATATCTAAGGATACGCTTGACAGCTGCAAGATGACTCTGTTTTGGCTTCGATTGATATCGCGCACAAAGACATGTCGCAAACATTATATCAGGTCTTGACGCTGTGAGATACATCAGAGATCCGACGATTGCTCTGTATGTAAATGGATCATTCAGCTCCCCCTTAAGGTCAACTCCAATCCCATGATTGGGCTGTATCGGGGTATCCATCGGCTTCGAATCATCCATCTGGAATCGGCTCAAGACTTCAGAAACGTATTTCGTCTGGTGAATAAAGATCCCAGTTGGTCTTTGCTCCACCTGCAAGCCGAGGAAAAACTGCATTTCTCCCATAGCGCTCATTTCGAACTTTTCCTGCATAACTTGTTCAAATTCTCTGCACAGAAGTTTGTTAGTTGACCCGAATATAATATCATCAACATAAATTTGTACGAGAAGCAAATCATCTCCTGCTCGTTTCGTGAACAGTGTGCAGTCTACCAGTCCGCGTTTGAATCCTTTCGAGAGAAGATACGTGCTCAGCTCCTCATACCATTGTCTCGGAGCCTGGTGCAACCTGTAGAGAGCTTTGTTTAACACATAAACCTTATCCCGGTGAATAGGGTCCTCAAAGCCTGGCGGTTGACCTACGTAAACTTCCTCTTTGACCACACCGTAAAGAAAAGCGCTCTTTACATCCATCTGATACACCTTAAATTTCTTCCATGATGCAAACGCGAGGAACATTCTGATAGCTTCCAAGCGTGCAACCGGTGCATAGATTTCATTGTAGTCGATTCCTTCAACCTGATGAAAACCTTGAACGACCAAACGAGCTTTGTTTCGCACTATGACTCCTCTGTCATCCTTTTTGCATTGAAACACCCATTTGGTTCCAATTTTCTTTCTTCCAGGGGGCAAATCTGTCAGGGTCCATACACCAAGTTTCTGGAATTGTAATAACTCCTCCTGCATTGCTTCCACCCATGCGTCATCCAAAAGAGCATCCTTGTATGTCCGCGGCTCGACCTGCGAAACATAACAAACAAATGACCAGTTATTTTGAAAACTAGATTTCTGAATTTTGGCATATAAAGCAAGGTTGCCAATGTTTTCTGGTGCTTGAGCATTTCTCAGCTGCCCTCTTGTCATCACACTGCTACCAGGATCACCAATAACCTGTTCAAGTGGGTGTATCCGATGTATCCGAGATTCCGGATAATCAGGTACTTGTACTCCCGTTTGAGTTGTCAAATTCTCTGTAGAAACCAGATCATTACCCACATTCGATGTTGAAGCATCAGTATTAGTTGGGTTCACTGGTGGTGTCACTGTAGCGTTGTCCAGAAGAGCTTCACTTGTTGCATCATCGTCTTCGTATTCTGATTCGGATGAATTAAGCGATGTAGAAGCCTCTTGGAACACCTCTTCTTCCAATACAGGAGCAGTGGTATCATTAGAAGCTGCTTGGGGGTTTACCGTGATCAGACGCACTAACGGTGAAGTTACAGCATTTTCGACCTCGTAGTATAAGCGAAGTACAGCTTCTTCAACAATGCTATCTAGATTGAATGATTCAAAGAAGTCTTTGTAATCAAACATCCAATCTGGTCCTCCACCTTGTACATTTTGTGTGTATCTTTGAACTTCGACATTAGTCCACTCCTCGACTTTTCTAGTTCTTTTGTTGAATACCCGTTTTAATGGGGTTGCATATCCAACAAAATAACCTTCTTTAGCCTTTGGTGCAAACTTTTCCGAAGGATTCAGCATTGTGCACGGGGCACCAAATGGTTCTAGATACTCCAGATTCGGCTTGCGTCGGTTCAACAGTTCATAAGAAGTCTTTCCAAATTTCTTCACTGTCAAAACACGGTTAAGAGTATAACATGCTGCGTAAATAGCTTCGTTCCAGAACATGACTGGAAGATTTGAATCCGCAAGCATAGTTCTCGCCGTCTCTATAAGAGTCCTGTTTTTTCTCTCTGCGACACCGTTCTGTTGGGGTGTATACGGAGCGCTATATTCATGATGAATTCCTTTGTTTGCACAAAGATCCTCCATCTGAGCATTTTTGAACTCCGTCCCATTGTCACTCCGGATTCTTTTGATCTTCAGACCATATATATTCTCCAGACGTGTAAACAGAACCTTCAAGTTGTCAAAAGTGTTGCTTTTCTGATACAAACACATTACCCATGAAAATCTTGAATAATCATCAGTCACCACAAGACAGTATAACTCCCCGGCATGACTTTTACGTCTGACTGGACCGAATAAATCCATATGCAAACGTTCAAGTGGCAGCTCAACGGAATTGACTTTCTTTGGTCTATGGGATTGTTTGTGCTGCTTTCCCTTCTTGCAACTGATACACTTGTCATTCAGATGGAAGTGTTTCACATTAACTCCCGTGACAAGTTCACTCTTTCACAAGCTGATTCATCTTTCGCAAATGAATGTGTCCCATTCTCCTATGCCACATAATCGATTCTTTTTCTGTAGCCTTGGAGAGGAAACACGTGACTTGGCCATGGGTGGTCATAGCTTTGGACATGTCGAGAATATACAAGTTGTTTACTCTCGGTGCCTTCAGCATCACCCACTCTTTCGGTAGCTCAAACCCAGGTTTCAAGATGTAGCAGGATTTGTCATCAAAATACACAGAAAATTGTTTATCACAAATTTGACTAACACTGAGCAAATTATAGTCTATCTGTTTCACATAAGATATCCGCTCAAATGTTATGACCCCATTGCTTACACTACCCTCCATCGTAATGTAGCCTCCCTTATTACCAGCAAATGCCACATAACCTCCGTTAATGTTTTTGATGTCAAAGAGTAGCGTGAGGTTCCCTGTCATGTGACCAGAAGCTCCACTGTCAACAATCCATAGGCTGCTAACAGGGCCAGCTGGAGCTCCCTGCACATTTAAAGTAAAGCAGTTAGTTCTTTTGGGGGACCCAAGCCTGTTTGGTCTTGGGTCTTTGAACAGGTTGTTTCAAAGAGTCTTTTGAATCACAAACAACTTGGGTTACTTCAACCCCTTTCTTATCACTCACAATTTTCTTTTTCTCACTCTTCTCATTCTGTGAAGTAGAGGCTCCTTCAGATTCCTTAGATGACCAAGATTGCTCAGATCTTTTCAAGATCCGAATCTGAGATTTTGAAGTCTCAGTCAGTTTCTTTACTTCATCTTTAAAAGCGACCTTCTTGGTTACCTTCTCTGATTTAACAGAGACAGGTCCAACTGCTTGTTTTCCATTAGGTTTAGGAACAACCTTTTTGCTATCAGCAGTTGAGTTCATCACAGGTTTCTTAACAGATTTATCAGTGGTCATCCGGTTGCGTTTATCATACGTCATCGGACGGTTTTCCCTCTTGTTGTAAAAATTGTTTTGATTAAAATATGGTTCTTGCTGAGGGTAAAACTGTCTTTGTTGATAGCCGTAATTGTCAACCGGATAATCATGATATTGCCTCATCTCCACCTCTTGCCTTTTGTGTCGTACGTACGGGCAGGCGGCAAGTAAATGTCCCCGTTCCCCGCACTTATAACACGCATGGTATTCCTCATAGTTTTCCTTGATCGGCGACTTGGAAAAGCTAGCAATAGGATATCGATCGACCATGCATTGTTTCCTTAAACTCTCAGGAGCTGGGTCCTTTGAGTAAGTCGGTTCAATAAAACTATTTTCTTTATGAACAGGCAAAACAAATTGTGTGACATTTACCTTAGCCTCTTTATCCGAATAAATTTTGTCTAAAATCTCTTGAGGAATGTCATTGGTTCTTTCAAATTTTGGAAACCAAATCGTACTTTCCTGCCAGATCTTTTCGATTTTTGAATAATTGACAAACTTAATCGGATATTCATCATCGGATAAAATCTTATCGGAGCCTTGCATCCGATAGAAGATTTTGACACGTTTGTCACACGATTCATTGCTCACATCATTAGATTTTTCAGATTTAAGCTTATTTTTCTTTTCTACCGGTTTAACCACATTTTTCTCAGTTTTAGTTTCAACTTTCTTTTCAACCGGTTTTCTCACATTTTTCTCAACCTTCTTTACATCTTTCTTTTCAAAACTCTTACCAACAAACTTTTCATTTTTCTTAATCTCATTTTTACGATGAGCATTTGCCATTGGATGAATGATCTGAGACGGTGAGACTGACTCAGTAGTGATTATATGATTTTCATCAGGGATATCACTATCACTTTCAATCGTCTCAGATGGTTCATCCTCTTCATCTGAATCATCAGTAGCGACCACACCCTCATTATTTCCCAGTATCACATCAGAATATGGATCCCCGACACTGGAAGTGTTAGGCTCATTTTCTGATGTGGAATCAGAATTGATTAAAGTCTCTGGTGGTATTGCATGTAAAGTGTGATTCTCAAACAATACCGGAGATGGGACCGACTTATAGTTTGCACTATTTGACTGGGAGGGTTCTTCAATGATATGGTCGACTACATATGCTATGTGCTTGTAACTCTCTAACTTCTTGTTTACTTTTTCCGCAAAACACTTGATGGTTGCCATTTCCAATAAAACTTAACTTTCTACCCAAACCATAAGCCCACCCTAAAACCTATCAACTCCTAAGCCCAAGCTCTCAAACCCAACCATCCTTTTTCTTTTCCTTTAAAAATTCGGAGCCCAACAAGAACAACCCAATAAACCACAACCCAACAATGACCCGGCCCAAACCCACCTTGTCCTTTCCTTCACTGCTAAAAAAAAAAAATAATTCTGTTGGTGGCCAGACTCGAACTTGAGTCTGGTCCGGTTTAAACACTTAACACAAGAAGCCCTACCAGTTGAGCTATCTGCTTCGTGTGATTGTATTATGGAAGCTGATACATTTAAACACAACTTTTTTTCTCTCCTTCCTTCTTCCTTACTTTCGCGACAGATAAGCAAACCCGCCCCAATCAAAGACTAAATTTCTGGACGCGTTTTTGTGCTTACCTTCCAAAATTAAAACAATCCTTAGATGTGAAATTGAAATCCACATTTGACTGCTGTCAATTACACGCTATTACGCATGATTAGCGGCTCAATTTGTCAATTCTAATTCGGTTTTAAAGTTTCCAAACCCAATTATCAACCTATATAAAACGAGTGTTTTAACGTAATTAAACGCATATACACGTCTTGGAGGATCCGAATAACAAACCCTCACATCAAATACTCTGTTTCGTTCGCTTGATCTTGCATAATCGTAACAGTTGACTTCGGCGTTTGACTCACGATAGTGATCGAATATCAATCTGTAAGTCTTGATTTCTACTTGCTTTTGATTCGCCATCAACATATGAACAATAGCCCCATGATCTCTGGGGTTATTGTTCGATGATTCGTCTGATTAGATAAGGTAGGGTTCGATGCATATAGTTTGGGGAAGATGACTTCTAATCGTATAGGTTCAAATAATCATAAAAACCAACAAAAGACACGAACTGACCTATAGGTCAGATGGTTGGGACGGTTGCTATCCAACTGCGTGGCCATAGGTTCGAGTCCTGGCACGCGTATTTCTTTTTAATGTATTTCCAATAATTATAAACTGAGTCAAGTAATCTATACCTACAATTCAAACCAAGAATTATTCGTTCTCAGAGTCAGACCAGTTGGTCTGGCTTGTGATTTTAAAACCAAGGAACCGGCCAAGGACTCGGGTTCGGGCCTTGGCACATGCAATCTTTTTTTTTTGGATTTCTTTTATAACTATATAACCTATATTATTTTTTTTAAAAAAAGGGATTTTAAATACTCAACATAGTTTATAAATTCTACAAAATTTATTTTAAGTCAGTCTTATGATAAAGTTTAATATCCAACTTTTAGTTCTTCAAAAATTATTTATTTATTATATATAATAAATATTACAAATTTATTCAATTATAATTATAAAATTCTATAAAAATATCAAAACGATTTTATCAAATTCCACAAAAATTATTCTAAGTTTATAAAACAATAAACATTCCAGAAATGATTTTTACTTCTGAAAAATCATTTATTTAATATTTTTAATCGATTTTTGCTAATTTAATCATAAATAAATTATAATAAATTCGTTTTTCATTATTTATACATCAAAATTTCACATAAATTATAATTAATCATTTAGATCAGAAATATAAAATTTTGATTCGAAATTTGTAATTTTTTTTATATTTTTAAATATTAAGTCTATATTTTGTCAAATAATTATTAATATATATTCATTAATTAAGAAAATAATTTTATAAAAATTATTTTCACATTTATTGCATTTTAATACAACCACTTTTATTTAATATTGGTCGGAAATATTTTTTTATTAATTATTTCTTTATTTATTTAGTGATTAACAATTATTCAAATTTAATCATAAATCAATTATCAATCCCCAAATTAGGAACCCTATTTGGAATAGAAAACTTAGACTTTAAAGTTTTCCCAATACTTATGTTATTGCCTTAAACATAGGGTGATACTTGGAATCATTGTTCCACATTTATTCTATATTAAGGGATTCAACGCTATCATTAAGGTGAGTTTACTTAGCCCCTTTTTCTGTTTTACATTTTGGGGTGAAACATGTTTAAACATTTTATACACTATCATTTACTCATTCTTACATTGTTGAAACTTGTGATTCAATTACACTATCATTTACTCATTCTATCATTTGACTGTAACAAAAAGACACAGTACAATCATTAACATTGATCAAGCCGCCTGTTTAGATTATAGCGCTATAGGTCTGACAAACCCATCCCCCCGCATAAATTCAAGGATGATCGATAACAGTAACAACATTTAACTAACTTGCAAGTTAGGTCTCAGTCGAAACAAGGTTTGATTGTACAAAGACGCATTGTTACAAGTCGGACTCATACTCTATCATTATACATCTGTGATTGTTGTACAAACTATTATTATCTATCATATTCAAAAACCTATGTAATTCTCACCAACTTTTGTTGACCCAAAATATTTTCAAACTTAACATGTTTCAGGTTATAGCTTGCTTGAAGATTAGACTTAATGCTTGAGGATGTGTATTTAGTATTATTCATTTCGATGTACAAATTCTTGTAGAACAATTGTATGTAATGTAATTAAATCATTTATTGAAATTTATTATTTACCATGAGCTACTGAACAATCATTCTTACGTGACACCTCGATGTTTCCGCCATCGGTTGGGGTGTTACAGATTGGTATCAGAGCCAGGTTTATAGGGAATTAGGTTATTAGAGAAATAATCTAGTCTATAACCATAGGATTATAATCAGTACTTGCTCCTTTTACTTGCAACCATACTTGTTTCTAGTCTCTATCTCCCCCCCTACTTCTTATCCCTACTTTAATCCCTACAAGAAGATTGCTCATCATTACTGGATCTACTCTTAGACTAATAAGACAAAATCCTCAGGTTTAGCCTGAACCACCTTGAGATCTCGTCGAAGTTCTAGATTTTAATATCGAACACGTGCAATCTGGAAGGGTGAATGCCTGTATTCGGAGTCTTCTGTCTAGGCTGGCATTGCGCATATATCCCAATCAGACGAGGGACCCGGATGCCTACCTGGGAATTCTCGGGATGAGTGTTCACTTATAGGCTAAAGCATGTCTTCACTATGTTATTAGAATCTAGAATCTTTGATAAGTCAACGTTTTCGTTTATTCGTTTTAATTAATGAATAAATGATTACATTCCTTATATTACCTCATTCATTTCATTGTGTCTCTTACAGATCATGCCTCCACGTCGCAGCACTCGCAATAACAGTGGTGGAAATCAAGAGGAAGGTAGCAACAACCACAACCATAACCACGACACTAACCACAAAAACAAAAATAACAACAATAACAATGGCGTTGATGCCCAACTGGCTGCGATCATTTCTCAACAAATGGCGCAACAGATCGCGACTCTAGTTCCTAACTTACTGGCTCAAGTCATCCAGATGAACGGAAACGGAAACGGCAATGGAAACGGCAATGGAAATCACAATGGGAACGGAAACGGGAATGGTCTCCCAGCCTGCACTCTCAAACACTTTAATACCTGTAATCCCCCTAAGTTCAGTGGAGATGAAGGAGCTACTGGTGTCCTACAATGGTTCGAGGGTATTGAGAATACCTTCATTAACAGTGAGTGTCCCGATAACTTTAAGGTCCGTTATGCTATGAGTGTTCTTCACAAACAAGCACTCACTTGGTGGAATGAGGAAAAGCGCACCCGTGGAGCTGAAGTTGCACTTGCTATGACCTGGGATCAAGTCAAGGAGATAATGAAAGCCGAGTTTTGCCCACGTAACGAGGTCAAGAAATTAGAGGACGAGTTCCACACCCTTGCTTAGGATAGTGGGGAAAACCTTGCTTATAATATCCGCTTCCATGAGCTCAGTCTGTTGTTGCCCCATAAGGTCACTCCACTACCTGTAGCCATTGAGAAATATATCGGTGGTTTACCCATGCAAATTCAGGACACGGTATGGGGAAGGAACCCTGCTACCCTCGAAGAGGCCAAGCGTCTAGCAGCTACCTTAACTGACAATCACGTAAAGAACGGAACCTTAGTTCGGAAAGGCGAGAAAGCAAGTATTGTAGCCGCGGTAAATACTGAGAACCAGAAGCGTAAGACCAGGGATCCTGATGCAAACCTCACTACACAAGCTTCTAACAAGAAACCTTATATAGGAAACTATCCATTGTGTAACACATGCAAACGACACCATCCCACTGCTTCAGCGTGTCACTTGTGCACCAATTGTGGTAAGTATGGCCATCTGCTCAACACATGTCGTGAGGCCCCAAATCTTTATGCCAACCAAGCAACCACCCTGCTCAGGCTGCTAATCCTTATCGTCCTGATAGATACAACTATGGTCAATGCTATGAATGTGGAGACCCAAATCACTTCCGTAATCGATGCCCTAAACTAAACCGAGATCAAGACCCTCCAGCTACTTAACAGCAAGCCTCACCATTTGAATGTTGTTTGCTTTTATTCTATGTATTGACGCTTTTTGATTCAAGTAATAAATTCTAGTATTGAAATTTTTTGTTTGAGAGTTTGTCCATCTAGTATAATCATAACACTTGGATGCATGCTTGTTTGAATGTGACTAATTGCTATATCAATATCTAAATCTATACAACTACAACTCATATTTAATACTCGTTATATTTATAAACTTGATTGCATAAACATACTATCAATTTGCAATTTATGTGTATAATAATTGCTACATTTATTAGAGGATAAAAGTACTTGTTCAACAGTTAGTTGAGTACCAAATAACCTACTCAACGATTGGTAGAGGTCATCATGCTTTTTCAACAGCCGGGAGAGGCCCTACAACCTGCTCCACGACTGGTGGAGGCTATCAAACCTGCTCAGTCGGGAGAGGCCCTACAACCTGCTCCACGACTGGTGGAGACTATCGAACCTGCTCAACAATCGGTAGAGGTTCCTAATCACTAACTGGTGAGAGTCCTTTTCCTGCTCAACAGTTGGACTCATTATATACAAAGGTTCAACCACAAGATTATTTTTGCATTATTTACCTGTGTGTTAGAGACATAGAAAGACACAAAACCCTAATGTAAGGTAAATTGGTGATTGCGGTCCGGAACGTAATCACGAATTTACAGGTACGTTAAGGTAGTGTGAAATTCTATCAAGGTTTTCGGTAAATAAACTCTAGTTACCTGGTAGTTCATTTAGTTAGTTTATCAATTCATGCATTTCTTTTAGGATTCCTAAAACTTAAGATTCTTATCCTCCTCGCGATTTCAAGACACATCTAATCCTACCCTTAAAACTCACAGATAACAAATCTCTTATCAAAATTATTCGAAACAGATTATTCTATTCATGTTGTGCCTTAACACTACACTTGTCCTAATCTCTACCAAATCATCCTTAACCCTGCGTTTTTAATAACTTCGGGACGAAGTTTCCAAAAGTAGGGGAGACTGCAACATCACGTATTTTCCCCCAAATTTTGAGTTAATAAAATCACCACTTTACCCACCATATACTCCTTATATGATTTCAAAAACAATATATATTATTTATTTATTTTTTTAACCACTTTATACTAATAATAATAATAATAATTTGTAAAATTTATACACTTATCATGTTTCAATAAAACTTAACTTTCTACCCAAACCATAAGCCCACCCTAAAACCTATCAACTCCTAAGCCCAAGCTCTCAAACCCAACCATCCTTTTTCTTTTCCTTTAAAAATTCGGAGCCCAACAAGAACAACCCAATAAACCACAGCCCAACAATGACCCGGCCCAAACCCACCTTGTCCTTTCCTTCACTGCTAAAAAAAAAATAATAATTCTGTTGGTGGCCTGACTCGAACTTGAGTCTGGTCCGGTTTAAACACTTAACACAAGAAGCCCTACCAGTTGAGCTATCTGCTTCGTGTGATTGTATTATGGAAGCTGATACATTTAAACACAACTTTTTTTCTCTCCTTCCTTCTTCCTTACTTTCGCGACAGATAAGCAAACCCGCCCCAATCAAAGACTAAATTTCTGGACGCGTTTTTGTGCTTACCTTCCAAAATTAAAACAATCCTTAGATGTGAAATTGAAATCCGCGTTTGACTGCTGTCAATTACACGCTATTACGCTTGATTAGCGGCTCAATTTGTCAATTCTAATTCGGTTTTAAAGTTTCCAAACCCAATTATCAACCTATATAAAATGAGTGTTTTAACGTAATTAAACGCATATACACGTCTTGGAGGAGCCGAATAACAAATTCTCACATCAAATACTCTGTTTCGTTCGCTTGATCTTGCATAATCGTAACAGTTGACTTCGGCATTTGACTCACGATATTGATCGAATATCAATCTGTAAGTCTTGATTTCTACTTGCTTTTGATTCGCCATCAACATACGAACAATAGCCCCATGATCTCTGGGGTTATTATTCGATGATTCGTCTGATTAGATAAGGTAGGGTTCGATGCATATAGTTTGGGGAAGATGACTTCTAATCGTATAGTTTCAAATAATCTTAAAAACCAACAAAAGACATGAACTGACCTATAGGTCAGATGGTTGGGACGTTGCTATCCAACTGCGTGGCCATAGGTTCGAGTTCTAGCACGCGTATTTCTTTTTAATGTATTTCCAATAATTATAAACTGAGTCAAGTAATCTATACCTACAATTCAAACCAAGAATTATTCATTCTCAGGGTCAGACCAGTTGGTCTGGCTTGTGATTTTAAAACCAAGGAACCGGCCAAGGACTCGGGTTCGAGCCTTGGCACATGCAATCTTTTTTTTTGGATTTCTTTTATAACTATATAACCTATATTATTTTTTTTAAAAGGGATTTTAAATACTAAACATAGTTTATAAATTCCTCAAAATTTATTTTAAGTCAGTCTTATGATAAAGTTTAATATCCAACTTTTATTTCTTCAAAAATTATTTATTTATTATATATAATTAATATTACAAATTTATTCAATTATAATTATAAAATTCTAAAAAAATATCAAAACGATTTTATAAAATTCCACAAAAATTATTCTAAGTTTATAAAACAATAAACATTCCAGAAATGATTTTTACTTCTAAAAAATCATTTTTTTAATATTTTTAATCGATTTTTGCTATTTTAATCATAAATAAATCATAATAAATTCGTTTTTCATTATTTATAAATCAAAATTTCACATAAATTATTATTAATCATTTAGATCAGAAATATAAAATTTTGATTCGAAATTTGTAATTTTTTTTATATTTTTAAATATTAAGTCTATATTCTGTCAAATAATTATTAATATATATTCATTAATTAAGAAAATAATTTTATAAAAATTATTTTCATATTTATTGCATTTTAATACAACCACTTTTAGTTAATATTGGTTGGAAATATCTTTTTATTAATTATTTCTTTATTTATTTAGTTATTAACAATTATTCAAATTTAATCATAAATCAATTATCAATCCCCAAATTAGGAACCCTAGAATACCTTTGGAATAGAAAACTTAGACTTTTAAGTTTTCCCAATATTTATGTTATTGCCTTAAACATAGGGTGATACTTGGAATCATTGTGCCACATTTATTCTATATCAAGGGATTCAACGCTATCATTAAGGTGAGTTTACATAGCCCCTTTTTCTGTTTTACATTTTGGGGTGAAACATGTTTAAACATTTTATACACTATCATTTACTCATTCTTACATTGTTGAAACTTGTGATTCAATTACACTATCATTTACTCATTCTATCATTTGACTGTAACAAAAAGACACAGTACAATCATTAACACTGATCAAGCCGCCTGTTTAGATTATAGCGCAATAGGTCTGACAAACTCATCCCCCCGCATAAATTCAAGGATGATCGATAACAGTAACAACATTTAACTAACTTGCGAGTTAGGTCTCAGTCGACACAAGGTTTGATTGTACAAAGACGCATTGTTACATGTCGGACTCATACTCTATCATTATACAACTGTGATTGTTGTACAAACTATTATTATTATCTATCATATTCAAAAACCTATGTAATTCTCACCAACTTTTGTTGACCCAAAATATTTTCAAACTTAACATGTTTCAGGTTATAGCTTGCTTGAAGATTAGAGTTAATGCTTGAGGATGTGTATTTAGTATTATTCATTTCGATGTACAAATTCTTGTAGAACAATTGTATGTAATGTAATTAAATCAATTATTGAAATTTATTATTTACCATGAGCTACTGAACAATCATTCTTACGTGACACCTCAATGTTTCCGCCATCGGTTGGGGTGTTACAACCATGGTGATTGGTCGAACCTGCACATTAGACCAACATAAATGGGCAAATGTGCAGGCCTATATAAGGTCAAGTTGATTTTTGCTTTGTAACTTTTGACATTTTGTTTTCCCTCCCTGTGTGTGGTCTCCCTAGGTTTATTGTTAAGTCTGAAAAAAGTATTTAAAGCATTGTAAACATCATTTTCAAGTGTAATTGATTATCTATCTTAATGAAATGAGAATGTTTATGATGATTTCTGTGTTTTGCTAGTTTTGTTATCATTTTGTGATCAATTCAAGGATTCCGCACCTGAATTGAACTTGTTTGATCATTATCTTTGTTGTTTAGACGATCCTACGCGCATACAAAGTGGTATCAGAGCCATATGGATCAAACAACCACAAATTGATAATATTACAGCTGATTTGGACCCAATTTTGATCAAAACATTCTGTTTTTTCTTTGATAAACTGAATTTGGTGTTAAATTGATTGATTTGAGCTTGTTTTCATGGATAAAAATCATAATTCTCTTTGTTAAACTTGTTCCAAATCAAATCCGAGGCAAAACCTGATTAAGATCATCAAATTTCATCATCATTTGAAAATTTTGATCAAAATTAACTGATTTTCAAAGAATAACCGTTTTTGAAACATGAAGGGTCGAACCTAGGGAGATTTGGTCGAAAGTGGGAGTTTTTAATCGAACCAAGGATTATTTGGTCGAACGTGGAGTGTTATTTGGTCGAATCTAGAGTTTATCAGTGTGATTTTGTTCATTCTACCAAATTGGTTACATTCGACCAATCGGGTGGTCGAACGTGGGTTTAAACAATCGAAAGTGAACTGAGTTTGTTATTTTCTACATTCGAACTTTATCAAATGGTCGAACGTGGATTGATTTTCACATTCGACCACGCGATCAAGCAAAAGGGTCGAACGTAGAAACTGTTATAAAAATTTTCTAATCGTTTCGTGTTTAATCATTTACAGATCGATATGTGGAACTTTCCTACAACATGACGACCTATTACAACACCACAACAGCAGACAACCATGGATCCTTGGTTGGTGGCTACTCAAAAGTCTAGTCAACCATCCCAACCGATTAACTACATGGCAATGACTAGCTCTATGCCTCAACAAGTTGCACAACCACAACCACAACTGATGGCTGACTATTGGGATGTAGCAGCAGCGACGGTTCATTCTCACACTACCAATGCTATCTCGACTCTTATTCAAGACTTATCGTCGGGTAGTGGAAGCCGTCCACCAAAGCTTATGGAAATGGTCGACTACAACACATGGAAGACCAAGTTCAAGATACATCTTGAGGGAATAGGATTAGAGGGAACAAAAGCTTGGCAAATGATTGCTAAGGGTTATGTTGCTCCGATCTTGGAGAACACGGGTGAGCCAATTCCGTTGGAAAACCTTGCTGAGGATGAGAAAAAGAAATTTGCTATTGAGAAGAAGGCGTTTTCTCAACTGTCCCAGGCCATTAATACTGATCTCTTACATCAGTTTGGGTCTTGCACTACATCTAAACAGTTGTGGGACATGTTACGAAATTGGCATGATGGGAATGAGAAGACGAGGAAGTTAAGGATGGAGGAACTTAGGAAAGAGTTTGAGAATTTCAGCTACATGGGGAATGAGACACTGAAGGAGCTGATTCCAAGGTATTGTCATTTACTGGCCGAGCTTTCTAGCTATGAGATAAACATACCAATGTCGGAGCTGGTGGACAAGTTTGCCGATGCGTTGCCACCATACTGGAATCATCATATAGAGGTATTAAAGGAAAAGGATGCGTACTAATACTGGACCATCAACGAGTTTATTCAGAAACTAGAGAAGAAGGAGATGGAAGAGAAGAGGAAGGCGAAAAGAGCTCAAATTCCTTAGAACCCAGATTTATATCATGGTAATGCATCTTCATCTCTTGCTGGTTCAAGTTCTAGTTCAAACGTTGCACCACACATTGCGTGCGTTTCTAGCCAGGTTGAACCATCTAAAACACCTATCAATTACCTTGCACAAACTTCATCTTATGCCCCACCATCATATCCGACTACAACTTTCATACCACCTTTCTCACCTATGCAACAAGCAGCTTGTTATTCTGCTAATCTAAACCAACCTCAACAACAATCCTATATTCCTCAAGTGAACCAAACTCAGATGAATCAAACCCAACCTACTCAGAGTTCAATCATGCTGGAAACCTCGAATTTGAACAATGTTACAGTTGAGATTGCACAGCCACATTTAGCATTGGTGTCAGCTATGGTAGCTTCATATAACGGGCTGGTTGTGAGTCAAATTGGGAACAACAACTTGACCAGTGAAGACTACACACAGATTGATAAGGAAGAGATGGAGCTCTTTGATATCCAGTGGGCATTTGCGAGTGTTATGAGAAGAGCTACCGAATTCATTGAGAAGACCAGAAGATCTGATCTTTCTACTTCCCCGAACACCACATATCGCTTCAACAAAGCCAAAGTCACTTGTTTCAATTGTGGTGGGAAAGGTCACTTTAAAAGAGAATGCACACAGCCATCATACCAGGGGAACAGAAATCCTTTCAACACTAACTACCAAAACCGTCAAACCCAAAATCAGGTATCTTACCAAAGCCCTAATATTTCAAGCTTTCAACCACAAAATACCTACCAGAACCGTCAAAATACTTCACAAAACAACACTCCTAGACAAACCACAACACAAAACCAGAATCAAAATCAAACACAACAAAATTCAAACCGAACAATCATTCCTATTTCTACACCAAACACACAAACCCAATCAGATAATCAAAACCAAGCCTTGGTGATACAAAAAGACGAGGGTTTTGATTGGACGGGTATGCAGTTGGGTGTTGAGGAGATTACCACTGGGAATGTGGTATGTGTTGCACAGAAGATGGATCTGGATGAACCGGTATGTGTTGAAGAAGAGATAGTGACTGAGAACTTGTTTGAAGTGAAAATAGAAGAGTTGAGTGAAGAAAGTGATGATTGTGGAGAGAAGAAGTCTGGTTTAATTCTTGATTCGGTTACTGATGTGCCAGAGCAGTATGATTCAGCTTATTCTGATGAGGAGAGTGAGTCTGATTCTGAATCTAGTGTTAACTCACTGGATGATGATATTGACCAATTACTTGCTGAAGCTGACTTTTTGATGACCCGCAAATCATGCATGGTGGATGATGCTTGTACCAGGATTGATTATTCAAAGTTTTTCGCTGGGAAGGAAGCACACTTTGCATTGATGGCAATGACAGAACCTCCTAAACATGTAAGTACAGAATCTACTTCAAAGTCAATTTGTGATAAACATTGTGATGCTTGTGATAAATTGACAGAGGAGAATAAGCAACTCAAGGTTCAGCTTGAGAGTGCTAAAATCAATTGTCAATCCTATAAAAAAGAAGCAAAAGAGTTTAACAGAGTGCTTGATGGTTATAAGAAAGATGTTTTAGAACTGAAAAAGACTTTATCTTTGAAACAACTGGCCATAAATAATTACATCAATGATTTAGAAAACACAAAACTTGAAATGGCCACCATCAAGTGTTTTGCAGAGAAAGTAAATAAGAAACTTGAGAGTTATAAACATATTGCTTATGTTGTTGATCATATAATAGAGGAGCCTTCACAGTCTAGTAGTGCAAACTATAAGGCAGTCCCATCTCCAGTGTTATTTGAAAATCATACTCTACATTCAATAACACCGGAGAGCTCAGTCAAGTCTGAATCGACATCGGATAATGAGTCGAACACTTCTAGTGCGGGAGACCCAAATTCTGATGTTCGACCAGTTTTGGGACTAAACAATGAAGGTGTAGTTGCTGTAACTGATGATTCTGATTCTGAGGATGAAAAATCTGAGATGGTATCTAAGAAGGTGTGTGATATTCCTGATGAAAATCATATAATTACTAATGAACCTGTTTCACCATCTCAGATTGTGCATACCATGGCTAACGCTCATAGAAAGAATCAATCAGTTAAGCCTGTTGAAAAGAAAAATGAAAAGAAAAATGAATCTTGTGACAAACCCGTCAAGATTTTCTATCGGATGATTGGATCCGATAAGATAATGTCTGACGGGGAATATCCAATCAAATTCGCCAATTATTCAAAGATTGAAAAGATTTGGCAGGAGGGTACCATTTGGTTCCCAAAGCATGAGCGAACAAATGATGTACCTCCAGAGGTTTTAGAAAGAATTTACTTGGATATTACTAAAAAACCGAAAGTTCATGTCACAGAATTCATCAAGCCAAAGAATATGGCTAATAGTTTTCTTGAGCCGACTTACTCTTTGGATCCAGCTCCTAAGAGTCTTAGAAGGAAATGTGTGGAGGATCAATATCCTATCACCACATATTCTAAGTCGAATACCAAGAATAACTTTAAGGAATACCGTGCGTGCTATAAATGCGGGGAGAGAGGGCATTTACTTGCTCACTGCCCGTATGTTAGGCACAAAAGGCACGAGGTGGAAATGAAGCAAAATTATCAACGTCCAGTCGATAATCAATGTTATTCACAACAACGTGTTGTCCCTCAACAATCACATTTTTACAATCAAAATCATTTTATTCAAAGAAGGGATAATCGTTCGATGACATATGATCGTCGTAACCAGATACCAACTGAAAAACCCCTTAAGAGACCAATGGTGAACATAACTGTTGAAAAGAAAAAGGTTCCTGTTAAACCTTCTGTCAAACCAACAGTTGGACCTGTCTCTGTTAAATCAGAGAAGGTAACCAAGAAAGTTTCATTCAAAGACGAAGTAAAGAAACTGGTTGAGACCCCAAAATCTCAAATCCGGATCTTGAAACGTTCGGAACATCATTGGTCACCAAAGAGTTCACACGGTGCTTCATCTTCACAGGTAAAAGAGAATGTCAAAGCTGAAACTGAAAAAGATTTAATTGATCAGAAAAAGATCAATTCAAATCTATCTGATTGTAAGAAAGAATCTTTGAAATACAAAGTTCAAAGACCCAAGACCAAGCAGGCTTGGGTCCCCCGAAAAATCTAATCTTTTTACTTGATATGTGCAGGGAGCTTCAGCTGGCCCTGTGAGCAGTCTTTGGATTGTTGACAATGGAGCTTCTGGTCACATGACAGGGGACTTATCGCTACTGTTCGATATCAGAAATATTAATGGAGGTTATGTAGCGTTTGCTGGTAATAAGGGTGGATACATTACCATGGAGGGTAGTGTTAGTAATGGAATAGTGAGTTTTGAGAAAATCTCTTACGTGAAGCAAATAGATTACAATCTGCTCAGTGTCAGTCAGATTTGTGATAAGCAGTTTTCAGTTTACTTTGATGACAAATCTTGCTCTATACTCAAGCCGGGATTCCTTTTACCAAAAGAGTGGGTGATGTTAAAGGCGCCGAGAGTGAACAATTTGTACATTCTCGATATGTCAAAAGCAATGACTACACAAGGCCAAGTCACATGTTTTCTCTCCAAGGCTACTGAAAAAGAATCAATCATGTGGCATAGGAGGATGGGACACATTCACCTTCGAAACATGAATCAATTGGTGAAGAATGAACTTGTCACAGGCGTGAATGTTAAACATTTTCACTTAAATGACAAGTGTGTGAGTTGCAAGAAGGGTAAGCAACACAAGCAATCCCATAAGCCAAAGAAAGTCAATTCCGTTGAACTGCCACTCGAGCGTTTGCACATGGATCTGTTCGGACCGGTCAAACATAAAAGTCATGCTGGTGAATTGTACTGTCTTGTGGTTACCGATGACTTTTCAAGATTTTCATGGGTTATGTGCTTGCACCATAAGAGCGACACGTTTGATAATCTGAAAGTTTTGTTCACTCGATTGGAAAATATCTGTGGTCTCAAGATCGAGAGAATTAGGAGTGATAATGGGACGGAGTTTAAGAATGCACAGATGGATGCTCTTTGTGGAAACAAAGGTATTCATCATGAATACAGTGCTTCGTATACCCCACAACAGAACGGTGTTGCGGAACGCAAAAAAAGAACTCTAATTGAAACGGCAAGAACAATGCTCGCGGACTCAAATCTTCCAGTAATGTTCTGGAACGAAGCAATTTACGCAGCTTGTTATACTCTTAATCGTGTTTTAATGGTTAAAAAGTTTGGCAAAACTTCTTATGAGCTGTTGAATCATCGAAAGCCGAACTTAGAGTATCTAGAACCATTTGGAGCTCCATGTACAATGCTTAATCCATCTGAGAAGTTCGCACCGAAGGCTGAAGAAGGATTCTTTGTTGGATATGCAACCCCGCTCAAACGGGATTTCAACAAACGAACTCGTCAGGTGGAGGAGTGGGTTAATGTCGAAGTACAAAGATATATCAGAATGTATAGGGAAGCAGTCCAGACTGGATGTTTGATTACAAGGATTTCTTTGAATCATTCAATCTAGATAGCTTGGTTGAAGAAGCTGTATTACGATTATATTACGAGGTCGAAAACGCAGTGACATCACCATTGGTGCGTCCGATCACTGTGAACCCCCAAACAACTTCTAATGATACCAATGCTCCTGTAGTTGAAGAAGAGGTATTTCAGGAAGCTTCTACAACTCTTAATTCATCGGAATCTGAAGATGACGATGATGTAACAAGTAAAGTTGTTCCAGATATTGCTACAGAGACACCACCAGTGAACCCAAATCCAAATGGTGATTCATCATCGAACGCGTGTAATGATCTGGATTCCACAGAGACATGAGTTCAAGTACCTGATTATCCGGAATCTCGGATACATCAGATTCACCCGATCGAGCAGGTTATTGGTGATCCTGGTAGCAGCGTGATGACGAGAGGTCAACTGAGGAATGCAAACTCACCAGAAAACCTTGGCGCTCTTGCTTTATATGCCAAAATTCAAAAATCAGGTTTTCAAAATGACTGGTCTTTTGCTTGTTATGTTTCGCAGGTTGAGACGCGGACATACAAGGACGCTCTTTTGGATGATGCTTGGGTAGAGGCTATGTAGGAGGAGTTATTATAGTTTCAGAAACTCGGAGTGTGGACACTGACAGATTTACCCCCAAGACAGAAAAAGATAGGAACGAAATGGGTGTTCAAGTGTAAGAAGGATGACAGAGGAATGATTGTCAGGAACAAAGCTCGCTTGATTGTACGAGGCTTTCATCAAGTTGAAGGGATTGATTACAACGAGATTTATGCACCGGTTGCACGTTTAGAAGCTATCCGAATGTTTCTGGCGTTTGCATCATATAAGAAATTTAAGGTGTATCAAATGGACGTTAAGAGCGCGTTTCTTTATGGTGTGGTCAAGGAGGAAGTCTACGTAGGTCAACCACCAGGCTTTGAAGATCCTATTCACTGGGATAAGGTTTACATTCTAAACAAAGCTCTTTACGGGTTGCACCAGGCTCCAAGGCAATGGTATGAGGAGCTGAGCACGTATCTTCTTTCCAAAGGATTTAAGCGAGGTTTGGTAGATTGCACACTGTTCACTAAACGCACATGCGATGACTTGCTTCTAGTCCAGATTTATGTTGACGACATTATTTTTGGTTCTACTAACGAACTTCTATGCAGAGAATTTGAACGTGTTATGCAGGAAAAGTTCGAGATGAGCGCGATGGGAGAGATGCAGTTTTTCCTAGGCTTGCAGGTGGAACAAAGACCAACGGGGATCTTTATTCACCAGAAGAAATACAATTCTGAAGTCTTGAGCCGATTCCAGATGGATGATTTGAAGCCGATGGATACCCTAATACAATCTAATCACGGGATTGGTGTTGATGCTAACGGGGAGCTAACTGACCCATTTACATATAGAGCAATCGTCGGATCTCTGATGTATCTCACCGCCTCCAAGCCAGATATAATGTTTGCCACATGTCTCTGTGCACGTTATCAGTCGAAGCTGAAACAGAGTCATCTTGCAGCTGTTAAACGTATCCTTAGATATCTGAAGGGTTGTCCGTCGAGAGGACTATGGTACCCTAATGATGATAATTTTGACCTAATCGCTTTTAGTGATGCAGATTGGGGTGGCTGTGACAAAGACAGCAAATCCACAACGGCTGGATGCCAGTTTATGGGGAGCAGGCTCGTGACCTGGAAATGCAAGAAACAGACCGCAGTTGCCTTATCCACATGTGAAGCAGAATATGTCTCAGCATCAAGCTGCTGCTCACAGGTTCTTTGGATACAACAACAGATGGTGGACTACGGTCTGCAATTTCTTAAAACCCCTATTTATTGTGATAATGAAGCCGCAATTGCATTAATAAAAGACTTAGTAAATCACTCGAAAGCTAAACATATCCGGATCAAATACCATTTTATCTTTTTACGCTAAAGAGTTGATCAATATGGTCAAAATCCACGCTGACTATTAAGGTGCAGATCTTTTTACCAAAGCTTTTGATAAATCAAGATTTTACTATCTTTTGACAGCTAATGGTATAAAAGAAAAACAGGACTAATCACCACCTCAATTTATCGCTTTTTAGTTTAGTTTTTATTGCTTTTCAGAAAATTACAAAAATATAAAAATATGTTTTTACATTTTTAGTTAGAATTTATTTTCAGAAAACCCAAAAACATTGAAAAATTAAAACACCCATAAAAATTAGAAAAACCCAAAATGTTTTCGTGGAGAAAAAGGGAAAATGATAGTACATCAGTGGGGATCTGACACATTCTAAAGAAATGTAATGCAATATAAGGCGTGTCTGAGTCTGTGTGATGTGCTGATAGGCTTCGTAGACCTAATATTGCGTGCCTGATACTTACATATCAAACGAATTGTTGTGTGGATGAAATCCTCATGGGCATATGGTCTTAGTACCGTAATTTCGTTTGATAGGATATTTGTACAAAACTCGGAGGTTTCGGGTCGTTATGTTATTAGTTGTCTGGGGATAGCCTCTCTGATCTTCTGCTGTAAGTAATTACGGACCTAGATCAGACAGGGTGTCTTTATAAAAGAGCTTTAAAGCCAAATCCTAAAGTTACCGAATTGAGGAACTTTCTATGTATGACGATAATCAAAGATTATCTATTACATAGTATCCAATCACTGATGCAAATCATGATTGATATTAGCCCTCAACGTGGTAGTGTGCACAAGTTGCTTTGTAGCATTGAATTGCTGACCTGTATACCTTTGTACCTCCTACCTTGTGAATTACAGATGACGAAAGCATAATCACGTGTTACAATGAGTCTTTGTGCATTTACTTCTTGATACGGGAGTATGTCGTGTGTGTGGGAACCACAGACAATTTGAGTTTATACTTTAAATAATAGTATCAATCTAAAGCACTGCACAACAGTCTGCATGTGAGTTTATGTGGATCACAATATCAGCAGTTGCCAGATCACACATTGTCTTTAATGATAATAAATCAAAAAGATCAACGGTGTGATCAGATTTCTCAATAACTGATATGATCCCTTTACCGGAAATCACAGAACATTTACTGTTTTATCTTTATCTTTATGCATTTTACATTTCTTGTCAAAAAAAATACAAAACTTAAAAAGATTTTACATTTCTATCTTATTTTTGATAGCTGATGGTGGTTGATGATGATTTTCTAAAACTTGATGGACCATTTGAGCTTTGTAATTTTTAAATGGGAAATAATGAATGTCGGATGCTTAAAAGTTGAAAAATATTTTGAACGGGACTCGATTTTGAGATTTGGTAAAATTTTCAAAAATTCCATTTTTCATTCGCCTCTTCGTTGGGTCGAAGGTGGAATTTGATCTGTTCATTCGTCCCTTTTTAAACGATCGAATGTGAGAGTTCATGTGATATTTTCACATTCGAACCCTTTTCCTACATTCGAACTTTTCAGTAGGGTCGAAGGTAGAAAAAGATTCACATTCAACCTAGTCAAACGGTCGAATTTAGAGTCTATATATACCATATCTGCACATTCGACCCTCGTTCCAAAAATTTTCAAAATTTCTAACCTAAAGTGATCTTGTTGCCCGTGTACTAAAAATCTTACCATTGTGTTCGTCTTGATTCACTGATCATTTTCCTATATCATTTGCAGGTTAATATCATGTATACAGTTCATAATCATCAAATTTTGGACCGAGCCCTAACTGACTATAAAATCCTATTATAACTTGTTAATAATCAAAATTTTTGATTAGGCTTCATTGTTTATGTGTTTTAGGGGGAGATAAATTAAAAACTTAGGGTTAAATTCAAACAGATTGGATAATTGATGTTTTAATAGGCTCGAACCCTAGTTTTTTGTAGAAAACACATAATCAATGGTTGATATTTGAAATTGATGATTGGAAATGCTTTATTGGTGGTGTTAGAAAGTATCCAAATCAAAATGGCATATTAAATCGAACCAAATCGGAATTTGATGATCAAGGAGATGAACAGTCTCCTTCGCCCAATTTCAAACGGTCGAATGTGACTGTTTGGGCGAAGGTAGATGTTCAATCGGTCAAACCTGGAACAAACAGTCGAATGTATACTTTTACAAAATGTTTTTCACATTCGAACCTTTTTAATTCCACATTCGAACCCTTGATTTCACATTCGAACCAACGACTGGTCGAATGTAGAATCTGAAAACCAAAAATTTTCAAGTTTTGTTTATTTTGTCCGTTTTTAATATGTTTGTTTGATTTGTTTTGCAGTCTAACTATGTCTGAACAGGGAAGTCCTAGTGTTCCAGCTGGATCTTCAGAGCAGGCAACCGGGAAGGAACAGATTGCTGATTTGCCATTTGAACCGGTACATAATTGCTGTGCATACTTAGGAGACTTGAAGAAGCACACTGAATTTACCGGAATCATTGAGTTTTTGAAGAGGAGTCGTGTTATTGACGCCATTGCTACTCCAGCTATTATATACAGAGATCACCAAAGAGAGTTTTGGACAAATGCCAAGATGGATTATTGGGAAGGTCAATCGTCGATTGTTAGTAAGATTCAGGGGGGGTTGGTGATTATCTCTGAAAATGATATCAGAGAGGCGTTGAAGCTGGAAAATGTGAAGACAGATCCCAGAGAATTGTCTTGGACTGAGCAAAGGAAATGCTTCCTTCGGATGAAGTATAATGGACTAATCACTGACAGTTCATTACACAAAGGGAAGTTATGTCCTCAATTTAAGTATCTTGCTCATGTCATGATACATGTGTTCATATCAGCAAGTGGAGGGTATGATGTGATGAGAAAGAGCATCAGTTCTTTGATGGTGGCTCTTATATTGAACAAACCGTTCAATGTATCAGGTATGTTATTAGAACACATATTAGAACCACTTAGAGGGTTGAAGAGCAAGAAGTTTCTATTGTACCCGAGATTTCTTCAGATGATCTTTGATTTGAAGTATAAGAACTTGAAGAGAGATCCTACACAAATTGTAGTTCAGGATCACATGAGTTTGAACACACTTGTTAGGATGAAAGGTTATAAGGGTGTGGCGATGAATGAAAGACCACCTATGAAGAATCTTTTGGGTCATCTGATCAATAAAGAATATGAAGATCCAGGTACTGATAAGGTTAGACATGATAACAGTGAATCAGATGAAGACAATTTTTTATGTCCAGTAGATCCTGATGCTAAGAGAAAGCATCAAGTGATAAATGTTGGTGCAAAGACTGGAAAAGGCAAAGAGAAACAAGACGATGCTGAACCTGCTCAGAAGAAGGTTTCTAGAAGGAAAAAGAGTGTTGCTAAGAAAGGTTTGCACTTAGTGGATGAAGTGTCTATTGATTCGGAAGAGACACAAGAGGATGAACGATGGGATTCAGACAGTGAGACTGTAAAGAGCACCACGCCCAAGGCCATTGTGGCTGGTGAGTCTGTAAATCTTAATAAGTCTTTGGAGGAGCAAAGGACAAAAAGTCCTATTGCGTTGGATGAAACCGATGAAGGTTTGGGATTAGGATCCGATGACATTGCTGGATCGCCAAAGCCAGGTGAGAAACAGAAGAAACCACAGTACAAGAAGAAAGAGAAACTACTGAAGCCGATGGAGAAAAGGGCTAGAGACATTGAGATTTTGGTTGCTGGTAAGAAATTGCCACCGGCATCTAGCTCTAAATCACCTATCACATCCCCAGCAGCGAAGAAGCAAAAGACAACCACTGCTGCTAAAGAGACTGAATTACCAACTGATGAGTTCAACGATGCATTGGATAGAGTGTTGAAGAAGATAAAGAAAGGTAAGATTTCTGCTGCTGAACCTTCAACACCCAAGGTTACAGTAGCTAGTGATGTTATGAATGCTGTGAACTAGAAGCTTGCTGACATGATGAAAATTATAAATCAGCAACAAGCAGAAATTGAATAGTTGAGAAACAATGACAAAAAGATGTTAGACGTTGTTGAAACATCTCATGAGAATCAAGAAGCTCTTGAAGCTAAGATAAAACAATTTCAGCGAGAAAACAAGAAGTTGTTGAAGCACGAACAGAGAAACACCAGGAGATACATTGCTATCAAAGAGGAGAACAAGAAGCTGAAAGAAAGTAATAAGAGTATAGATAATCTGATCAAAGACTTATACTCTAAAGCTCCTCAGTTACAAGCTGGTGAAGAAGATAAGGAGCGTGATGAAGAAGAAGTTGATTTCGAACCATCCGATGAAGAGGAAGAAGAAGATGTTGAGTTAGATGAGGATGCTGGTAGAGATCCTAAGAAGAAGAAAGATGGTGATGATGATGGTTCGGGAGATGATTCAGGAGAAGGTAATAGCTCTGCTATTTTTTATAGTGATGATGATGATGATGATGACACTGATAAATACAAGTATGAGAAGAGAGGATCGGGAAAAGATACAGGAGAATCTATCTCAAAGGCTCCTAGTGGTACTGTTGATGATGAGAATGTATTTTGGAATGAGAAGATAAGATCCGTATCCGATGATGATAAGAATATGTATCGCCAGATGTTGACAGACAGAGTCTAGACGATAGAGATGACTGGCAGATTCCCTGAGATATTTGAATCCAACGATATGAGATTTGAGTTGGAATACAACGATCCTGATTTAGAAGATGGAGAAGTTTCTGCGGCCATGTCTAAGGAGATTTTAGAAGGACTGGCGAAACAGGTTGGAAAGACTCTGGAGGAGTTGATGATTGATAATCAGATTCCAAACATACCTGAGAAAGAAGCAGGTAATCAATTTGATGACAGAGACGTGCCAGTATTTGAGGAAGTAGAGATTGAAGATACCACGAGTGAGGAATATCCAGAATACTTCAAGAAGAATAAAGATTCTGGATTTTCTGAATTCACTGACGAGTTGTTGAAAGAGGCTGAGAAACTTGCTCATGAAAAGAGTAAGAAATTGGTTGAAGAAGTGTTTCCAGATTGTGACAAGCCGAACACTGAACAATCTGATACTTTGAAAGATCTGATGAGAAAGCTGAAAGAGAAAGAAGCAAATCGTCCAAAGACAGAGATTCAGGGCAGCTTCTACAAGTTCCATAATGAGTTGTTCAAAGGGAAAGCTCTTGGGTGGAAGTTTGTGAAACAGTTGAAGTGTGTAGCTGTTAAATGGGAGAAAGGAATACTGTACTTTGACAGATTTCATTATTTGAAGACACTTCCATACTGGGCGATTCGTGATAGTTGTAGACATGAGATGACAGGTTCTGTAAACGATCATGTTGCTTACTTTGAAGATCGTATGTCGAGAGAAAGCAGAACTAAGTGAAACTTGTTTACTCCTCAGTATCCAAAACGGATTGTTCATAAGAAAGAGATTGATGATATTACTGGGATGCCTAAGGTGACGTTAAAGTACAAACCACCTAAAGTGTTGAAACACATTCCGTTGATGCCGATTCCTCAACACTTTTCCAAATATTTCATTTGGTGGTACTATGATTGGAAAACTGCAGAGGCTATTATAGTGTTGAAGGATGGTACAAAGGATTTCAAGAAGATTCACATCTTTGATCCTATGTGGTTGATCAACTGTTCGCATGAGGACATTATAATGCTATATTATAATCCAATTTACTGCGAAGCTAAGGATAGTGAACAGACAAACAAATATCAACGTGTGGTATTCTTATGCTTTGCGTGGGATGTGAATGCTGGATGTGATTTTGAATTGAAACTGGGTAAGTTTGTGAAGGTTCAGGATGTTCAGGAAGTTAAAAAGAAGAAACCGAAACAAACTTATGAACCAGTGATGACTAAGGTGCAGAAGACGTTATTGAACATCAAGCTGATGAACAAGGCGTTGGACGAAGAACGAAGACTCGAACAATCCAAGCAATAGTCGAGGGTGAGTTTGTAGATGCACATATTGCGACTAATGCTTTGGATTGCAAATAACACATGTTTTGTTCATAATCGGACGGTCGAAGGTGAAATTACATGGTCGAAGGTGGTTTCTAACTGGTCGAAGGAAGATGTAAAGGGTCGAATGTACTCAGGGAGGTCGAAGGTAGAAATAGGTTTTATGTATGTCTTGATTCGACCATGATGATTGGTCGAACCTGCACATTTGACCAACACAAATGGGCGAATGTGCAGGCCTATATAAGGTCAAGTTGATTTTTGCTTTGTAACTTTTGACATTTTGTTTTCCCTCCCTGTGTGTGTTCTCTCTAGGTTTATTGTTAAGTCTGAAAAAGTATTTTAAGCATTGTAAACATCATTTTCAAGTGTAATTGATTATTGATGTGTGTAAATGTATATATTAAAAATAACACAAGCTTTAATTAAAACGACTCACCTAAAAACTACACACGCACGGCAAGTGTACCGGTCGCAAAGCAGTAAACAGATAAGATCGAGTATCGAACCCAAAGACGCGAATGCAACTCTAGATCACAACCTATACCGAATACTAGCCTAAATAAATATATACTTATGTGGGGGGTTAAACTAATGATTATAAACTTAGAAGAAACTAAATATATTAACCTTAACTTAACTCGGCAACTATTACGAACTTAAGGAACTGGAGAAATCAGATAGGAAGAAGGCTGGTTACTTAGGTAAAATCCCTAGACACTAGCAAGAAATCCTGAATCTGGCAATTAACTTGAGACCCTATTCTTATCTAATAAACCTCCTGTTAAAGATGGCTCACTAGACTTAAGGCGGGACAAGTGTAGAAATGCTAAAATGGATCTGGATCGCCCTAGCGTACCAAAATCCCACAGAAATCAGATTAAAACCTCTCCTGGATTAAAACCCCTAAACTATGAAGCAGACTTAAACTCTACTGAAGAAAACCTAGGAAAACTCTAAACACGGACAAGTAGCGACTCCCGCCCTAGCGCTTGCCAACTACCGAACAATGCCTAGTTAGTTACCTAGCAAACTCGAGTTAGATTTCTCACCCTCAAGAATGGACTACACGTCTTAGTTAATTTATTATATTAGTTTGTTGTACTTGTGTCGTACTCCAACTCCAAATACTAGCACGCTAACCTAAGTTGACGAACTAGATTGATTTCAAGGCCTAGGGGGTATCTCTACATGCCTAGTTCCACAAAACTAATAAACAAACTTCAAATAAAATCAACACCAACACACATATATCAAATCCAACAATAAACTTAAAATCATGTAATTCTACACATCAAGATTAAAAACCAAAAATCATTAAATACTGCATAAGACGTGTCTAGTTCATAAACCTAAGCAACCATAAAAGTCTAGTTCATAACTATAATTAGAAACATAGTCATAGAGTCTCGAAAAACAATAATAAACATGTCTCTAAATAAATATAAAAACGATAAAACAAACCACCGGGTCTTCGAATAATATATTTTTAGTGCACCCCAGACCTTCTCCCCTCCAAAGACACCAAAGCTCCTTTTGTCTCTTTAGTCGATCAACCCCTCTTAATATTATTATGCGGCTTCTTTTCTTTTTTTGTAATGATGCGGCCTCCTCGTCGAATTAATACATCCTCCCCAATGAAAAATAATTCTGCCATCCTCTTATAACAACATATATCCATCTCTTTTCATAACCGACTTTGACAAAGTTGTTTTGTGTATTTAGGTTTGGCTTGGGCCACGGCCCAAGCTCAATTCCTTTTTTTATTTATTAATTATTATTATTATTATTATTTACTATTATTATATATAGCATTCTAGCTCCGTGCTTTTAACTCGGGTGTTCTTGGCTCGACCAAAGTTTCTCGTTTACGCTTCAACGTCCATGAACACATGCTCTCTAGCGTTCGTGTCTCAATTAAAATTCTTTATTTTTGAGCTCACTTTCCACGAACACCTATAAAAATAATAAAATAAATAAATAAGTACTAAAAACTAATAAAAACTATACAATGATAAAAATAGAGAAACAAACGAATACACGCATAAAACTACTAAAAACTATATACAAAAGACTCAATTATAACTCAAAATACATAGGAGAATAGATGTGTTTTATGACACATCAATTATCTATCTTAATGAAATGAGAATGTTTATGATGATTTCTGTGTTTTGCTAGTTTTGTTATCATTTTGTGATCAATTTAGGGATTCTGCACCTGAATTGAACTTGTTTGATCATTATCTTTGTTGTTTAGATGATCCTACGCGCATACACTAAAGCATACAACAAAAACATCAGGATAAGAAGATTTCAAGTAGGAGACTTGGTATTGAGAAAAGCCTTCCAAAATACAACAAAACCAAATGATGGTAAGCTGGCTCCCAAGTGGGAAGGTCCATACTTAGTCGATTTTGAAGTAGGGAAAGGAGCATATTGGTTGTCAACAATGGAAGGAGAAATTCAACCAAGAGCTTGGAATGCTATACACTTGGAATACTACCATGCTTAAGGATGCATATGAGAAACCATGATCCGAATCACAGATGGGATGAAGGTGAAGGCTGATAGAGATGAATCATCTCCATATGTAAGTACTTATCCTTGATTTATTTCGATTGATTATATTTTTACTAAACATGGTCTAGAAATAGTCCATCCTGAGAATTTTGCAGTACCATCCTGAAGATGGAATGCTTAGAAGACTAGGGGGCTGGCCACGCTCTCCTCCGTTAAGGTGTCCGACACCTTCCTAAGGTTTAAGGGTTTTCACCTTTCACTTTGGGTTAGCAACCCTCGCCTGGAGCGCACGATGCCCATGTATATTCTCGGGATGGTGGGACCAGTCCATGTAAAAGTGGCTGACAATTTCATTATCTTTGAGGTATATGATGGAACTCTTAAGGTTTAGACATTTTTCAATGTCTCAAATGGTTAGATGTTTTTCAAAGTCTCTTCGGGCCTTGTCGCCAGTTATTCCTAAGGGCCTTGTCTCCAGTTATTACTAAAGGCCTTGTCGCCAATTATTCTCAAGATGTTACATATTGGTCTTTCCACCAAAATTATTTCAAAAAGGGTTTTGATCCCAGTTAAACCAAAGGCCTTGTAGCCAGGATAATAACAAAGTCTTCCTTTGCAGGATATTATCAAAATATAAGTCTTTCTTATGAAAGATTACGAGATCTATTATGAAGATATCACACTGGGGACATCCTCAGAATGCGAGACCATCCTAAGGTTGGAAAAAGGAACTAGATGCATCCTTAAGATGCAACAATATCCCAAAAATGAAGAAGAAACTGGGGACATCCTCAGGATAATGAAGACCATCCTGATGATGAGAAGAACTTATATGGAATATGACAAGATCAGGTATTATTTTTCATTCTTTTATAACACTAAGTGTTTGCTAATGTTTGCAGAATATTGGAGAACACAAAGCTGATAGCGTCAAAAAGTTGTTATCATATTATTTATGCATTATAGTCAAAATGTGATGTCAACCCCTGCCTTCATCCAAAACCAGGACCCATCCACCAGGGGTCAACATCTATGGTCCAAGGTCAACAAAAAAGATTTGGGGCTTCATCTTGAAACCAAGATCCCTCCACCCCAAACCTTATAATATCCTAGATTATTACATGCCAAAATAAATTGTTCGAAATTGTTCAACCAACCACTACCACAATAGATCAAATAAAAAGTGGGCTCCAGCCTAGTCAATACATCCTTCATCGCCCACTGGAAGGTCCTTCACCACCTCGGCAACCTTGGCTTCCGCTGCCTTTGCCTCTGCATCCTCAGGATCTTCAGCCACATCTTCGGGATGAGTGACAGGAACATGCTCGTAAACCACCTCTTTTCCTCCCAGGCTCTTAATCTTCTCCTTCCAGGCTTCGACATCCCAGGTGCTTCGATCAAAACCTGGATCCTTGGCCTGGAGAGCCATCTTCACTCTAGCCTGGAATACGGCAACAGAAGCAGATTTGATAAGCCCGTTCCTGTGATCCTCAGCCTCCTTCTGATAAATCACCAAGGCCTCAGCATGCTCAGCTTTCACTTTCTTCAGCTCACTCTCAGTCTCTGCCAGTTTGGCCTCAAGAAATTTGCCCTTCTGCTCAGAAATATTCTGAACATCTTCAAGCTTGGTTTGGGCTTCATGAAGTTCTTGAGCAACTGCATCCAGAGACTTTGAGAGATATTCATGGCCCTAACAAGAAAAAGGAGAAGGTAAGTACTCTTAACCATTTTTCATTAACGAAGATAATGTTATCCTCAGGAGGGGACCATACCTGGAGAGTGAATTCAAAGATCTTGTTGAGAATCTCAGTACAGTTCAAACCCTCAAAAGGGTTGATATCCTGAGCAACAACAACTGTAGTACTCCCCTTCCTTTTCTTTGAAGCAGCAGCAGCCCTGGACTTGGCAAGATTAGTAGGAGGAGTAGCCATCTTGGAGCTTGAAGGAGAAGGAGAAGTAACTTTGATTGCTTTGATATCCATGCTGTCGATATCATCCAGGTCAAAAGAAGAAGCTTTCTTGGCTGAGGCTAATATAAAGACAAAATTAGTGAATAAAATAATAAACATTCTCAGGATGCAGCATGACATGCTCACCAGACATCTTAGAAACTTGGCTGGTGGTATGACTACCTTCAACTCCAAAAGTTCTTTCTGATACAGGTAACTTGTAAATAACTTCACACCGGAGAGTAGCGTCGTTCATAGGAGTAGCAAACTGAGCAAGGGAAGCACCTATTAAACAAAGAATTTTCAGGATATTAACATCTTCGGGATGTAACCAGAAAAGAAAAGTTTTTCATAAAAACATTAAGAATAATTTTACCACTCTTTAACCAATAAAAAGGGATATCATCCCCTTGGGGAATAGAAATCCTCTTAACAAAGAAAAACTTAGTCTTCCAGTTTTTCTCAGATTTTATCACATTAAAGAGAAAAGGTGGATCCTTCTCTATAACTTGAAGGATATAACGGTGGGAACCGTATGTCCTCAATTTATAGATATGAGCCAGGTCTCCCACTTCCAGATGGACACCATGATCCTCAACAAGCTTCCTGTAAACCATCAGAATCTTCCAAAGTTCAGGCATGGCTTGGGAATAAGCCATCCCAATCGTATCAAAGAAATCATTGATAAACTTGGGAAAGGAATACCTCAACCTTAGAAGGAATGGAAAGTACAGGAAGCAGACCCAACTAGAAGATGCAAAATCTGATCTTGCATGAGGATCGTAAGGACAAAACTCTGCAGAACTTGGGAAGATTTTCGAGTCTTTTAGGGCTCAAATCTCTTTGTCATCAAAAGAACAGATCTCCTGTTCCGGATGACGCAAGAGGTTTTGGGGAATGAACTCACTGGAAATTCCCACATTACCAGAAGTTCTTGAGGATCTTTTTGCCATCTTCGAAATATTGCTAATTTTTTGCAGGTATGAAGAGAAAAGTAGAAGAAAGAAGAGAGAAATTACCTTCTTAAAAAATCAGATGTGATTATAAAGGAAGGGATAAGCTCTAGATATAGGGTATAGAAGATGATTCTTGTAATGGTCATCACGAAATTACCGCCGAGAAAATAGTCGTTGTCATCTTGACAAGACATCCCATCAGTCATCAGAAAAGATATTTAGATCAAAAAATATTTTTACCTCAAAAGATATTAACGGTAACATATTTTTGGGGACAATTGTTGTGGGTGAAAATCCTCAGGATGATATTACCTCACATCCCTAATATGCCATCCCTAGGAAGCTGAAGGACTAGACTAACTTCAGGATGTGACAGTATCTCAGCATGTGCACATCCTGAGAATAAGCTAATGAGTTGATTCTCCTATGTATGATTGCAGGTACAAATAAGTTATAATATGGATTTTTATGCTTGGTAACATCTATATTATCACCCTCAATTAAAGAAGTCAAGGATAGAGATACAACTTGTGGTCAAGATAGAAGATATAGTCAAGATGGAGTCAAAACTGTAACCGATATACATTTAATATCGGCGATAAACAAGGAAACAACTAGATCATTGACTAAATAAGGAGAAACCGTTAACCAACGGCTACTTTCTATTGAAGAACTCCAACGTTCACTTGAAGAAGCTGTTGCGCAACATTGAAGACTTTAACTACTTAGCATATTTCGTAGGGTTGTTTTGTGAACTTCATGTACTATATAAAGGGGGATACTGGACGAGTATAAGAAACTTACATACACACTGATTACACTATAGCTACACACATACACTTAGCTGATCACAAATACTCACACAATCATTGTAATCATAGTACACTCGTCCACATATTCATCCAAAGTTGTATCTATTTACTATTATAATATTAACAAACAAGGCAGGGGCTTAGACTCCTCCTGAGGTTTTATGCCGGCGATCTACAATTGATCAAGGGCTTTCCTCGTAGATCGTGTGTTGTTCTTCTAGTTGTTTGCTTTATTTGTCTATTTCTAACAGTTCCATCCTGAGGATATAACTGTTCATCCCGAAACTAACCTAAGCCATCCCGATCATAGTTGTCATATTTTTACTTATTAAACATCCTGATACACCATCTCAAAAGTATTATTGATTTACAAACATATTTCTACACATTTAGCATTCTACCTCACATAAACTAATTTGGAATACAAAGTTATTTTTATTGGATAATTTTTGACCAAAACACCTACTAAATACACACCACAACCCATTTACCATTTTATACCTCATCTTTATATTATGAATAATTGTTATCCTAGCTTTTCATATATGGAAAGCTACTATTCACCCCACACCAAATTATTGAGAGTGTATTCTAACGAGAAATATAATAAAATAAGTTGTTGTGAGTAACATAAAGATAAATATTGTGGATGGGATGTGGGAGGTTTTTTAAAATGAGAGATAAAATTTAAAAAGTGTGACTTTTAGTTAAATTATAGAGTAAAAAATGGTGGATAGGATGTGCATGCTCTTAGGGGCTTCTATACTTCCCTCATTTTCTTGATTGGTAATATTATAAATAGAAGAAAAGAAAAATATTAAAAAAGCTTATAGGGTATATGACTGGGAAATGTGGTGTGGAGTGTTTTTATATTTAGGGATTTGCTTTAATGATTTTAGGCCAATTAGCCTTCTCTGGTGTATATCGAAAATTATCTCAAAGGTATTGGCAAATCGGCTGAAAATAGTCATTGGGTCCATTGTGCCTGAGTATCAATCTGAAATTATGTGGTGCAGGAACATACTCGATGGACCTCTTATGGTGAATGAAATTATCTCATGGGTTAAGCGGGTGAAGTCGAAGGCATTTATTCTAAAAGTGGATATGGAGAAGTGAACCAAATGGGGTTTCCGGGTAGGTGGATTGGATGGGTTAAAGGCATTCTTGAATCGTCTCGGGCCTCGGTATTAATTAACGGGTCGCCAACTTGGGAGTACCAATGTTATAGGGGGTTCATCACTTTCTCCATTCATTTTAATGATGGCTATGAAAGCACTTACGTATTTTGTCCTTACAGCTGAAGAAGTGGGGCTGATTAGAATCAAACAGAAAAAGAGAGATTGTATTATATGTTGCACTAGATACAATAGGAGGTCCTGTATAAATAAGACATTTCAAGGCATATATATGGAAACACAATTAATTTCATAAACTTGGTCAACAAGGAGCTAATCATGGCAGACTTTATTCTTTAACATTCCCCTGCAAGTTAAGGGCGAGGAACGACCTACAACTTGGACCGTAGAGCCAAAAATCTTTAAGAAGCTAAGGTCTTGGTGAACACGTCAGCAATTTGATCATTAGTAGATATGAATTTGACTTTCAACTTTCTTTGGGCAACTTGTTCACGAACAAAATGGAAATCCACTTCCACATGCTTGGTACGGGCATGGAAAACTAGATTTGTTGAAAGATAAGTTGCTCCTAGATTATCACACCAAAGTATAGTAGAGTGGTTGACTACACCAAGTTCTTGAAGCAAAGTTCTTAGCCAGATTATTTAGCTACAGTGTCAGCAATTGCTTTGTATTCTGATTTTATTGAAGACCGAGAGACATTTCTTTGTTTTCGTGTAGCCCAAGAGATAAGATTAGAGCCCAAATATTTTGCGTATCCCCCCGTGGGTCAACGGTCAACAGGGTATCCAGCCCAGTCTGCATCAGAATAAGCCTGGATAACATCTTGAGACTAATGAGAATCCAAAAAAGCCTGCAACCGCGAACTTGAGCCTTGTTGAAATAGTAATCCAAGCTGAATAATGCCTTTAAGATATCACAGGATTCGTTTCACAGCTGCCATTGATTTTCAGTAGGTGCTTGCATAAACTCGCAAACTTTGTTTATTGCAAAGGCAATGACTGGGTGTGACAATGTGGCGTATTGAAGAGCACCAACCGTTTGTCGATATCTTGAAGGATCATCAAGAATTGGACTATCATCAGGTAACAACACATGAGACATGCTCATGGGGGATGCAACATGTTTGCAATCTGACAATCCTGCCCGATGCAAAATATCCCGAATATATTTCCGTTGAGAGAGAATTAGATTTGAATTATGATGTATCACCTCTATCCCCAGGAAATAGTGTAACTGACCAAGATCTTTAACTGTGAAAAGAGAGCAAAGGCGACTGATGATATCATTTATGAGATCCACGGAATCCTAATTGTTGTAATGCCATAGACAGTTGAGTGAACCATGCACATGGAGCTTGCTTTAGACAATATAGAGATTTATGCAGTAAGCACACGGGATTTGGTTTGTTCAGATCAACGAATCCAGGAGGTTGCTTCATATAGATTGTTTCTTGAAGATCCCCATGGAGAAAGGCATTTTGAACATCCAATTGCCGAAGGGACCATTGATGTGTAGCAACTAATGACATAATTGTGAGAATAGTGGGTGGTTTAACAACCGGACTAAAGGTCTCATGATAATAAATCCCTTGTTGGTGGTGAAAACCTTTTGTAACAAGCCGTGCTTTATAGCTGCTAATTTGTCCATTGGTATCAGTCTTTAACATGTAAACCCGTTTACAATTAACCACATTAGTATTTTTGACAGGAGGAACTAGTGACCATGACCCATTCTTATGAAGTGCCTCTAACTCCTCAACCATGGCATGACGCCACTCCGAAGATTTGTTGGCAATGGTAAATGAGGTGGGCTCGGTGGGTATATTGGGTGAAGTAGTAGTGGTGTAGGCAGCAGGATTGTATCGGTTGGGTTGTTTTGGATTCGGTCGTAGGTTGGGTGGACATGGTCTTGGGGATGGAGTAGGCTGTTGGTTTGGTTGAGGAGGTTCTGAGGTAGGATGCGAGGCGGTGGAGGTGGTTTCAGTTGAGGTAGGGTTGGCTGGGATGGGTTCAGTTGGTATGGTTGGTTTAGTTTCGGATATGGGTCGGTCGGTTGGGATAGGTTGGGTTGGAACAGGTTCGGTTGTAGGTGGGTCAGGGAAGATTTAGATATATGGTGGATCAGTCTATGGGGGAGGTCGGGTGGTTACCTAGTTGTGGTATGGGAATACCTGCTCATTAAATATAATATGTCGGGTAATGTATATTCGTTATGAAGTCGAGTCAAAGCACCTATTACCATGGTGAACAGAGCTATAACCAAGGAAGACACATGGAGTTGACCGAAAGTACATTTTATGGCAGTTGTATGGACGAAGGTAGGGAAAACATTGACATCTGAAAACTCAAAGAGAGGAGTAATTAGGTTTTCGTTTGAAAAGATGTTCAAATGGAGATTTATTGGATGAGACTCGAGATGGCAGTCTATTAATCAAGTAGACAGCCGTTTCAAAGGAAAACGGCCAGAACCACTGAGGAAGATGGGACTGAGCTAGGAAGGTAAGCCCAGTTTCCACCACATGACGATGACGACGCTCAACAATCCCATTTTTTTCACTCGTGTTGGGAGACGAGCGTCGGTGAAGTATGCTTAGGTTGTTAAAGAATTGTGTGAGACTGCGAAATTCCCCCCCCCCCCCCCCAACCAGATTGAATGCCTTTTAGTTTTGTTTTAAATTGCCATTCTGCCATTTTTATGAAATTGGTTAAGAAAAAAAAAGACATCAGATTTTTGTATTAACAGAAAAAACCACATGTACCTAGAGTGATTATCAACACACAACAAAAAATAACGATAACCATCAATAGATAAAGTGGGTGCAGGGCCCCAAACATCACAATAAACCAAATCCAAAACATTTGTGCTACGAAACTTTGAATTTGGTAAGGAAAGTTTTGAAGACTTGCCACACTGACATGAAGGACATAAGGAAGATGACAGTTTATTTGAAACTGGTAAAGAACAGTGTGAAATAACAGAATGAAAGACTTGATTATGAGGATGCCCTAAACGTTGATGCCAAGTGGTAGAGGATGCCTTAACAGCAGTATAGGCGACTTTTGGAAGAGAATGAAGGCACGGAAGACGAATGAAATATAATCCCTGTTCACTTGGACCTGTTAGGAGGGTAGTGCGTGTAGACTCGTCCTTCACAACAAATAAGATGAGTGAAATTCAAAAAAGACATCATTATTGTTTTGGTCAAAAATTACCTAGTAGAAATAATTTTGCATTCCAAATTAGTAAAAGTGTGATAGAGTGCTAAATGTATAAAATAAATTAAAAACTCAGTTGTATTCTGAAAATGGTGTATCAGGATGCTAAAGAAATAAATAAGTGACAACTATGCTCGGGATGGCTTAGGTTTTCTTTGGGATGGACAGTTATATCCTCGGGATGGAACTGTTTATAATGAACAAATAAAGTAGTAAAACACAAAGAACAACACTCGATCTACGAGGAAAGCCCTTGATCAGTTGTAGATTGCCGACATAAAACCTCAGGAGGAGACTAAGCCCCTGCCTTGTTTGTTAATATTAATAAGGTAAAAATAGTACAACTTTGGATAGGTGATGAACGAGTATCTAAAATTACAATATGAGTGTTGTGTGCGTGTAGACAGCATCAGGTGTTCTATGAAGTGTTAAGCTAGTGAGAAGTGTCCTATTACTCGTTGATCAACCCCTATTTATAGTTACACGAACGTAAATAATGAATCCCATGATATCCACCGTCTTTAATGATCTTGTGGGCTGTTTTAGGTGACCGTTGTGTTGTTACAACTGAATATGACCGCTGTAGCAGTTGTTTCAACTGAATATAGTTGTTATATGGCTGTTTCCTCCTTTCTCTCCTATATTTAATGCTTGTCGGTTACAAGTTTTGACTTCTTCTTTGAGCTTGGACTTGTTCCACACGCATAGCTCTTCAATGATCAGCTCATCTGACTTAAATGAGTTAATATAGCCGTTAGGGAGGAGTTACAAGCCTTAATATTGATTAAGTGTACCTGCAATAATATCATAATAAGATAATTCGTTAGTCCATCCTCAGGATGCACAGAGGTGAGAATACTGTTACATCCTGAACCCTTCTTAGTCCTTTAGCATCTTGAGGATGTTATTAAAAGAATATGAGGTAAAATCATCCTGCATTCATATAACAATAAGGGTATGTTTGGTATGGGGTAATGAAATGGAAGAGGGAATGGAATGAAAAAGGTAATGGAATGGACAAGGTAATGGAATGGATCATTACCATTCTATGTCTTGTTTGGTTGCCATGTGGGAATGAAACGAAACATTATTTTGTGTTGTTGGTTAAGCATGAAAAGACGAAGGAATAAAATCGGTGGTTAGTGGCGGTGATGGTGGTGGTGATATGTGGCGGTAGCGGTGGTGGTGGGTGGCGGCAGCGACGGTGGAAGGTGGAGGTGGACAGGCAACGATAATGAGTAGTGGCGGTGGTGGGTAGTGGTTGGTGGTAGTGATGGTAGGTGGTGATGTGTGGCGGTAGCGTGGTGGTGGGTGGCGGCAACGGTGGCGATGGGTGGAGGTGGATGGCGGTGATGTGGGTGGGTGACGATGGTGAGTAGTGGCGGTGAAGGGTGGCAGTGGTAGTGGTGGGTAAAGGAAGTTGTGAGTGATGGTGGCGGGTGGTGTTGGATGGCGGCCGTGGGACGTAGGTAACGGTGGTGGGTGGCGGCGATGGTGGTGGGTAGGTGGGTGAAGGAGCGGGTGGCGGTGGTTTGTGGCGGCGACGACGGTGGTGGGTGGTGGCGGCAGCGGTGGTGGGTGGTGACAATTGTGGCTAGTGGTGGGTGATGGTGGTGGGTTATAGTGTTGTTAGTAATGGGTGAATGAGGGATGGAATGAAAAAAAAAAACATGGGGGGTGGATGGCATGGTTTTTAGGGAATGGAATGCCTTGTGAAATGGGTGATTTCATTCCTTTAACCAACCAAACACACTATTTTTCATTACCTCGTAATGGTCCATTCCATTCCCCCTTCCATTCCACCATACCAAACGCTACCTAAGATAGTTCGTTAGTCTATCCTTAGGATGCACATAGGTCAGAATGTTGTTACATCCTGAAGCCTGACCAGTCCTTAAGTATCCTGAGGATGCTACAGAAAATATAGGTTACTGTTATCCTGAAGATTTCACCACCAACAATTGTCCCCAAAAATATGTTACCGTAAATATCTTAACGGTTATAATACTTTTAATTCTGATGCTTATCTTCTGAGGATGATTAGACATCTGATAGGATATCAACAACTATATTTTGGTCGATGATTTAGGGATGACCATTACACCTTATCACCTTTCATCGTCTATATCTAGACTTCAATCCTTCCTTTATAATCACAACAGGATATTCAGAAAGGTTATTTCTTCTTTCTTCTCTGCTTTTCTCTGTTTTTACCAATCTTCAAACTTTTTGTACAAAGAATTCTTAGGATGGGTAAAAAATCAACAAGGGCTGCAGGAAGTATAGGAGTCCATAAGGATTTCATACAATAAAACCTGTTACAAAATCCTGTAAACGAAGTATGTACATTCATAGACAAAGATATCCTTTCTATGAATAACTCAGGGGCTTTCCCTGAATTAACTGTGTTCCGGCCATATGACCAGAATGCGAAGTCTGATTTTGCATCCTCTATATGGATCTACTTCATGTACCTGCCTTTCCACCTGGGTTTAAGATATCCATTCTCCTGTTCATCAAAGAGTTCATTGATATAACTGGGATGCCTATGCCCAGGCTATGCCTGAGGTTTGGAGAATCCTGATGGTCTGTAATAAGATCATCGAGAATCATGGTATCAATCTTCAGATTGGTGACCTGTCTTACCTGTATAAGTTGAAAACTCATGGTTCCAACCGTTATGTTCTTTAGCTTACAAAGATGCTCATTTCCTACATGATGTCATTAAGCCTGACAGGTCTTGGAAATCAAAGTTCTTGTTTGCGAAGAGGGATTCCATTCCTTTTGGGCATGATATCCCTATGTCTTGGCTAAAAGCGATAAAGATTATTTAGGATGTTTAATGAAAATTTTGTAATGGTATCCTGAGGATATCACTAATACTCTGAAAATTTTGTGTGACAAGTGCTTAACTTTCCAAACTTGCTCCTCCTCTGACTGATTCCATTATCAGGTACAAAGCTTACCTGTCTCAGCTAGAACCTTTGAAATAGAAGAGAGCTACATTACTAGTCAAGTCACGCAGATGTCCGGTAAGTATTACCGGTTACATCCTGAGGATGTTTTTGTCTTGTTATGTATAGATGTCTAAACCTGTATTTCTTTACTATTTTTAGTAAAGAAATCCACCTTCTTCGACCTTGATGATATTGATAGTCAGGATGTCAAGGCAGTCAAGATCACTTCGCCATCCAGTTCCAAGATAACTAGCCATCCTCCTCCTACTAAGTCGAGGGCACCTGCATCTCTAAGAAGAGGAAGACTGCTAATGCCTCTGCCTCAGCCCGAGAGACTACTCCTTTGAGAGTCTCAGTTTTGAGGATGTCTTGGGCAAGATTTCCCAGATAACTCTTCAGGTATGATGCTATCCTGAAGATGGCACAAAATATTAAAGATAAAATACTTACTTGTTCTTTTTTTTCTTGTAGGGACGTGAATATCTGATGAAGTCCGTGGATGAGGTAGCCAAAGAGATGAATGACACCAAGGCCAGCCTGAAAGACATGAAGAAGATTGCTCAAGAAAAGAGCAAGCATCTTGAGAAAGAGCTGGGCAAGATGAAGAATGAGCTCAAACTGGTGAAATCTAAGCAGTCCAAGACTATGCAGGGGCATGAGAAGGAGATGGAAGAATACAGGCAAGGGCTCGTGACATCTGCCACGATTTCTGTTCTCCAGGCTAGGGTGAGGATGGCCATGCAGGCTAAGGATCCTAACTTTAAACAAGAGGATTGGGATGTTGAGGCCTGGCAGGAGAAGATTGGGAGTCCGGGTGTCAAAGAGGTGGTTTATGAGCCTATTCCTGATGCTGATCCCGAGGATGCATCCAAGGAGCCTGAGGATACAGAGGTGAAAGAAGCTGAAGCTAAGGTGGCTGAGGTGGTGAAGGATATAATGACTAGGCTGGAACCCGCTTTTTCAGAATATTTGTAGTTGTTTATGATGGTAGTTTGTGGTTGAGCAAAAACAATTTACTTTTTTATGCTTGTATAGATAATGAAAGAGTTGTGGTGGAGGGATCTTGGTTTCAAGATGAAGCCCCAAATCTTCTTCTGATATGGACCGTAGATGCTAAGCCCTGTTGGATAGGTCCTGGTTTTGGATGAAGCCAGGGGTTAGCATCAAATTTTGGCTATAAAGTAACTGCTTTTGATGCTACATCCTTGTGTTCTTTTGTTATCCTGCAACTATTATAAGATGATAAGTGATAAAGTATGAAATAAATTTATACCTTCGTCCAATTTTATAAATGGTCTTCGAAGTATTCTGATGACATTTTGAAGATGTCCCTAGTCTTGGTTACGTCCTTAGGATTATTTTCATCATTCTGAGGATGTCTCCATTATTTGTCACATCCTTAGGATAATTTTCATCATACTGAGGATGTCCCCAGTGTCCTATCTTTCAGACAGACTTAGAGTCTTTTTCCATTTCCAGGAAAGGATTAAAAACTTTTGATAATAACCTGTAGAAAGGTAAACTTAGTTGTCACACTGGCCATAAAAGCCTTTTATAAACTGGAGTCATGCCCATAATGTTGAACTTTAGAAGTAACTGGTGACAAGGCCTAATGTAGCATCTTGAGGATCACTTGTGTCAAGGCCAATATAATTGGCGTCAAGGCCACTGGCGACTAGGCCAAATACGTAAGAGACATTGAAAAATGTCTAACCATTAGAGACATTGAAAAATGTCTAAACCTTAAGAGCTCCATCGTAAATCTCAAAGATAATGAAATTTTCAGCCACTTTTACATGGACTGGTCCCATCATCCCGAGAATATACATGGGCGTCGTGCGCTCCAGGCGAGGGTTGCTAACCCAATGTGAAAGGTGAAAACCTTTAAACCTTAGGAAGGTGTCAGACACCTTAACGGAGGAGAGGGTGGCCAACCCTCTAGTCTTTTAAGCATTCCATCTTCAGGATGGTACTACAAAATTCTCAGGATGGACTATTTCTAGACCATGTTTAGTAAAAATATAAACGATTGAAATAAGTTAAGGATAAGTACTTACATATGGAGATGAATCATCACTGTCAACCTTCACCTTTATCTTACCAGTAATCTGAACCATGGTTCCTCTTCCAAAGAGATCAGTCACGTGCATCCTTACACATGGTAATTTTTCAAGTGAATTGCATTCAAAGCTCTTGGTAAAATTTCACCCTCCATAGTCGAGAGCCAATATGATACTTTTCCAACCTCAGAATCGATCAAATAGAGTCCTTCCCATTTAGGAGCTTTTCTCAAGAATCTTCTTATCCTTATATTCTTGTTGTAGGCTTTGGCTATCCTTAACTTAGTAGCATCCCCGAGTTTATTCACAGTCTCCAAATCTTGTAGTAATGCTCCTGAGTTAGTAGTTGGATTCTGAAGATGTTTCCTTGCTATAGGCATGGCCATCTCTGTTGGCAGAATCGCCTTTGTTCCAAAGTCCAAGGAGAAAGGTTTTTGGCCAGTTGCATTCTTCAAAGTGGTTTTCTTCTGCACATTTTCCTTTCTTTTCTCCAAGCCTCTTCTTCAAGTTGTTGATGATGATCTTTATTAGAGGATTCTGCTTGTCCATTAGCTTGAGGATGGACAAGTGTTGATGTAATAATTTTGATTCCGAGTAGTTAGAACAGTGTTATCCTTAGGACGTACAGTGCTATCTTTAGGATGCACAGTGTTATCCTCAGGATGCAGTTCTACAGTTGCTGATTTCAGGATGTAAGTGATAGGAATCTTGGATCCTTTTGGTAAATTCAAGGAGGATCCTAAAGTTGCCAAGGCATGAGGTTCAACATTTTCTTCCCTAGGTACACGTGTTAATGTTAATTCTGCAAAACAAGATGCTAATTTCTTGACTATTTCAAGATATTCAATTAATTTTTTACCTTTAACTGCATAAGATCCGTTAAAATGGTTAGTAATTAACAAGGAATCAACAAACATTTCTATATTTGAAGCATGCATATCCTTAGCAAGTTGTAAACCAGCAATGAGAGCTTCATATTCAGCTTTATTATTGGTTGTTTGAAATGCATATCTAATCGCATGGGGTATTTTGTCCCCTTGTGGAGATTTTAGTAGTAATCCTAACCCTTTGCCTCTCATATTTGAAGCACCATCAGTATATAAAATCCATTTTCCCAAGTTTTTATTTACTTGTTACACTTCTTTTTCAACTTCACTTAAAATCCATATTTGAAGCACCTCGACCTATTCTCAAACTTGAAATCAGCCACAAAATCATCTAGAGCATGTGATTTGATTGTATTTCCAGGCTCATATACCAAGTCAAAAGCACTTAATTTCACTGACTATTTTGCCATTCTTCCCAACAATTCTGGTTTTCTAAGCACATTTTTAATAGGGTAATTAGTTTGAACATGTATCCTATGTGTTTTAAAATAATGCCTTAACTTGGTAGATGCCATAATCAAAGCTAAAATTAGTTTTTCATATAACAACTATATTAAGTTGAAACAACTGCTACAACGGTCAAATTCAGTTGTAACAACACAACGGTCACCTAAAACAGCCCACAAGATCATTAAAGATGGCGGATATCATGGGATTCATTATTTACTTTCGTGTAACTATAAATAGGGGTGATCAACGAGTCTAGGACACTACTTCTCACTTGCTTAACACTTCATAGAACACCTGATACTCTCTATACATACACAACACTCATATTGTAATATTAGATACTCGTTCATCACCTATACAAAGTTGTACTATTTTTACCTTATTAATATTATCAAACAAGACAGGGGCTTAGACTCCTCCCGAGGTTTTATGCCGGCGATCTACAACTGATCAAGGGCTTTCCTCGTAGATCGAGTGTTGTTCTTTGTGTTTTATTACTTTATTTGTTCATTACAAACAGTTCCATCCCGAGGATATAACTGTCCATCCCGAAGCAAACCTAAGCCATCCTGAGCATAGTTGTCACTTATTTACTTCTTTAGCATCCTATTACACCATTTTCAGAATATAAATGAGTTTTTAATATATTTGACACATTTAGTACTCTACCTCACTTTTACTAATTTGGAATAAAAAATTATTTCTACTCGATAATTTTTGACCAAAACAATTTGGCGCCCACCGTGGGGCAAATGGTGCTATTTTAACAAAAAAAACTTTGTTAAAACTTTTTCTCAATTAACTCATTTTACAAATCTTGACAACTATGTCTTCCTCACAAAAATCTGTGTCTTTTTCCACACCATCCACAACCTCTGCCAAAAATATGACTCTACCCCCCTCCTCCTACCTTTATCAAGAGTTCTGCACAAATTACCAGGATTGTTGCTCCTAATACTGCTAGATCTGGGATGACAACATCTGGATCCACTCCTCCTGTTTTCGTGTCAAATGATGAGCTCCTTCCCATGTTTGCAAGGGGGATGGATCAAATGAAGCAACAACAGGATACCAACCAGATGTTGATGAGAGAAATTCAATCTCTCAAAACATCCTCAAAGAGACCGGCTGAAGACATGGGGACACCGTTGCAGCCTAGAGTGTTGGATTTCGTTTCTGGCATCTCTGGGAGCATTCATCAAGGAGATTTCATCCCCATGAGCACTGGATTCTCTGCACCAGAAACTGTTTCAGCACCCAGGATGGCTACAACTAGAGATGCAGGATACACTGCCGAGCCATCTCGAGGATATGCTGTGGAGCCATCTTGAGGATATACCACCGAACCATCCCGAGGATACAACAATGGTAACAATTTAAGTTCCAGTACTTTTGCTACTAACGATGTTGCTTCTTTGCAGGATACAGGTATAAGTCCACAGTTGGCAAGAGAGCTTCAGAAAATCAAGGATATGGTGTCTAGTGTGCCAGGGATAATAGAGCCCATCCCTGAGGTATCTTCAGCATGTCACAGGGTGTCTCGCTTTACACCTCCAATATGTGATGCTGAGATTCCAAAGAGATTCCAGACTCCAAGCATGAAGCTTTATGATGGATCTGCTGATCCTGAAGAGCATGTAGCACAATACAGGGAAAGGATGGAAATAAACCCCATTCCAGCAAACTTGAAAGAAGCATGCTTATGCAAAGGATTTGGTTCTACCCTCACTGGTCCAGCCTTAAAATGGCTACTAAGTGTTCCTCCCTATTCAATTACTTCTTTTGCACATTTGATTAACATGTTTAATAATCAGTTTTCTTGCAGTCAAACATTTGAACGTTTGACAAGTGATTTGTACAGGGTGACACAGCCACAGGGAGAATCATTAAGGGAATATATCACACGGTTTTGTAAGGAAGCACTTGACATCCCAAATCTAGATGTCACAACAGCATTGAAAGCCTTCAAGATGGGACTACAGAAGGATTCGCCTTTCTATAAAGAATTGGTGATGAACCCTTGTAGGAATCTCGATGAAGTTCAGAATAGAGCTTTAATATTCATCCGTCTTGAAGATGACAAGAAGATACAGGAGAGGATAGAAACATCCTCAAGATACAACAATCCTAATCGGAAGTTGTAACATTACGCATTTAATAATTATACGTTACCAATAATTTGGATTTAAACGACTAGTTTTATTATTATTTATTTTGTAGCATTTTATATATATATATATATATTTATATATACAAAGATTTATAATAATAATAATAATAATAATAATAATAATAATAATAATAATAATAAGAGTTAATAGCCATTTTCGTCCCTGAGGTTTGGGCCAGTTTGCCACTCCAGTACAAAAGTTTTTTTTTTTTTTTTGCAATTCCTTCCCTGAGGTTTGGATTTTTTTGCCAAATTCGTCCTTTTCACTAACCCAGTTAAAAAATCTCGTTAAGGTCAGGGGTATTTTTGTCTTTTTACCTGACCTTTTATTTTTTAATATTTTTTATCAAATGGGAAGACAGAAAGAGAGGTTCGACGTCAGCAACTACAATTTTCCATAACTTTTGATGATCCACGTCAGCAACTACAATATATGATCAAACTCCATAAAAACAAATTATCAAAAACTAAACACAAAAGACAAAACACCTAACGACGTCGTTTCCGTCTAGTAAACCAAACAACAAAAACAGCAACAAGCAGGAGCACAACAGCACCACCAATACCTATACCAACACCAAGCGCAACCAATGCAGAGCCACCACTAGACGGAGTCTGATCCGGAGGCGAAGGATTAGGTTCAGAACTTATCGAACTTTCGTTTGACGGCGGACGTAACGGAAAGGTGACGGTTGGAGGAGTAGTGCCGTTAGTTAGTGACGGAGGTGGTGGTGGTGGAGAAGAAGATAACGGAGGCGGTGACGTCATCGGAGATGGAGGTAATGATTATTATTATTATTATTAGAGAGGGAAAATACCCGGAAGACAGAAAGAGAAAGCATTGTAGAGAGACAGACGGAGAAGGAAGACGAAGACGACGGCGGTCGGGCGGTGGTTTCGACGGCAGTAGCAGTGGTCTCTTTCTCTCTGTCCTCTGCTCGATCTCATCTCTCTCTCTCTCTCTCTCTCTATCTCTCTCTCTCTCTCTCTCTCTCTCTAATAATATACAGTAAGGCAGTGGGGGTGGGGGTGTTGGTTTAGGGGTTCGACCGGTTGCCGGAGCTATCGCCGGAGGTGAGACATCCGGTCTCTTTCTCCTTCTCGTTCACTCTCTCTCTCTTGTAATATTTTCTTGAACCATTTTGCAGTATTTGGGTGTGTTAAATCCAACATTCCCACATCAAAAGCAGTATTAGGAACCATATATGGGTCCCACTTGATAAAAAATATTAAAAAATAAAAGGTCAGGTAAAAAGACAAAAATACCCCTGACCTTAACGAGATTTTTTAACTGGGTTAGTGAAAAGGACGAATTTGGCAAAAAAATCCAAACCTCAGGGAAGGAATTGCAAAAAAAAAAAACTTTTGTACTGGAGTGGCAAACTGGCCCAAACCTCAGGGACGAAAATGTCTATTAACTCTAATAATAATAATAATAATAATTATAATTATAACATATACTAGATAATTTGAGTTGTGATTTGCTTACCCAAAACCCGTAGCCCATTTACCCAAGATCAGGCCCAAACTGTTACCCAGCCCACTTCCCTTCCTCCCTCCCTTCCTGTTAAACAAAAAAAAAAAAAAAGGGTGCTTCCCACCGGGTTCGAACCGCAGACCTTTCACCCACACACAACAAACACTTACCAGCTGCTCTAGCCCATTCACCTGTGAGTTAGACTTGACTAAATTCTTTTATAGACTTTTTAAAACAACTAAACCCATCTGCATCTGCTGCTCGACGTGTATGCAGCCAATGGGAGCCAAATCTTTTGATCAAACACACATACATGGTAAGTTGACGTGATTACCGGCATTCGTGGACCATTATACGCGTGCAATTACAACTGATTGGAAATCAATTATACAATTACGCGTTTGACATTCATATCGTGGTCAACACTTACCAATTCAGCGATCCAGTGCTTAGCACTATAAATTGAACCTTGTAGGACAATCACAACTCGCTCATACACCTTTCTCAACCATCAATTCCTCTGAATTATCATCTGATATTACTAAACGATCGCTTCCTTTGACTTCGAAGTTGACCGATCGAATCAGCATCAAAACGAGATTGTAAGTTTAATTTTTGATGTGGGAATTGTTAATCGGAACCTACACAGCGTTTACCCTATGCTTAATTAGATTAACATTGGGTAAATCGTTCGATTGGGAAATCTAGGGTTCGTGGGTATGAATTTGGGGATAAAACTGATTTTGCATAACTGTATATATTTTTATTAAACTGGGATAAATCACAACCACAGGCCTAGGCCAAGTGGTTGTGACTGATCCTTATAACTGAGACTAACCGGGTTCGAGACCCGGCTTGAACACCCCTTTTTTTCCATTTATTTTTTTAACAAACCATTTTATATATAAATTACATTTAAATCTTATAAATTCATTTTTAATTATTAAAACCTTGTTATAAATTCTAAAAAAATTATTTTTAACAAATCTGATGTCAAAGTTTCATCTACAATTTTTATTTTTTCTGAAATTCATTTATTTAATATTTATTATAATTAAATCAATTTTATACTATTATATTTATAAAAATCCATTAAAATATCAAAACGATCTTATTAATTTTAACCAAAATTATCCTAAGTTTTTATAACATTAAGCTTTTCAGAAATGATTTTTATTTCTGAAAAATCATTTATTTATTATTTTTAATCAATTTTTGTTAGTTTTAATCATAATTAAATCATAATAAATCCAATTTTTAATATTTTTGCACCAAAATTTTATACAAATTATTTCTGATCATTTAGAACAGAAATATAATTTTTAAAATGATACTTCTTTAATTTTAGTATTTTTTTAAGATATTAAAATTAAAGTTTGACAATTTGTAATAAATAGATTTAAAAATCTATTTTAAAGAAAATAATTTTATAAAAATTATTTTTATACTTTAAACACATTATTGGTTCATTTAGAATTTAAAATTTATAAAAAGGGATTTTTGGTTATTTATTTACTAAATTTCTCTCAATTGTCGAATATTTTTAGTATTAATCAAACGAGCATTTATCCCCAATCCGAAGCCCTAGAAATTTATACATTTGTAGACTAGATAGACTTATTTATCACATTATTATAGGGAGATATTTGGCATTGTTTGGGAAACCCCATTATTCAATCTTTTCAAGAAGTATAACATTTGCTAAGGTGAGTTTACATAGCCCCTTTACTCTATTTTCACTATTTTTGGGGTGAAACATGTTCAAATATTTTATACTATCATTTACTCATATTTACTTGTGATTCAATTACAACATCATTCTATCATTTGACTGTAACAAAAAGACACAGTACAATCATTAACCATGATCAAGCCGCCTGTTTAGATTATAGCGCTATAGGTCTGACAAACCCATCCCCCGCATAGACTCAGGGATGATCGATAACAGTAATAACATTTAACTAACTTGCGAGTTAGTCATCAGTCGACACAAGGTTTGGTTGTACAAAGACGCATTGTTACATGTTGGTATCATACTCTATCATCATACAACCCTGAGTGTTGTACAAACTATTGTTATCAATTATTTTTTTTCAAAAACCTATGTATTCTCATCAACAATTGTTGACCCAAAATATTTTCAACTTAACATGTTTCAGGTTCTACTTGTTTGAAGATTTGCTTGAAGATATGTGCATAGTTTCATTCAATTTGATGTATGAATTCTTGTAGAACTATTGTATGTAAATTATTTAAATCATTTAATAAAATTTATTATTCACCATGAGCTACTGAACAATCATCACTACGTGACATCCCGATGTTTCCGCCATCGGTTGGGGTGTTACAGATTGGTATCAGAGCCATGGTTATAGGGAATTAGGTTATTAGAGAAATAATCTAGTCTATAACCATAGGATTTAACCAGTACTTGCTTCTTTTGCTTGCTATTCTCTATCTCCCTCCTACTTCATATCCCTACTTTCACCCCTACAAGAGGATTGCTCTCCATCACTGGATTCACTCTTAGACTAATAAGGCAAAATCCTCAGGTTTAACCTGAACCACCTTGAGATCTCGTCGAAGTTCTAGATTTTAATAACGAACACGTGCAATCTGGAAGGGTGACGCCTGTATTCTGAGTCTTCTGTCTAGGCTGGCATTGCGCATATATCCCAATCAGACGAGGGAACCGGATGCCTACCTGGGAATTCTCGGGATGAGTGTTCACTTATAGGCTAAAGCATGTCTTCATATGTTATAAAAATCTAGAGTCTTTGATAAGTCAACGTTTTCGTTTATTCGTTTTAATTAATGAATAGATGATTACATTCCTTATATAATCTCATTCATTTCACTGTGTCTCTTACAGATCATGCCTCCACGTCGCAGTGCTCGTCTTAACAGTGGTGAAAATCATGATGAAGGAAGTAACAATCACAACCACAACCACGATACTAACCATCACAACAACAACAACAACAACAATGGTGTCGATGCCCAACTGGCTGCAATCATTTCTCAACAAATGGCGCAGCAAATCGCAACTCTGGTTCCCAACTTACTAGCTCAAGTCATCCAGTTGAACGGCAACGGGAACGGCAACGGCAACGGGAATGGAAATGGACACCACAATGAGAATGGACTTCCAGCCTGTACCCTTAAGCACTTCAATTCTTGTAATCCCCCAAAGTTTAGTGGTGAAGAAGGAGCTACAGGACTCCTACAATGGTTTGAGGGTATTGAAAATACTTTCATCAACAGTGAGTGTCCCGATAACTTTAAGGTCCGTTATGCTATGAGTGTTCTTCACAAACGAGCACTCACTTGGTGGAATGAGGAAAAACGTACCCGAGGAGCTGAAATTGCACTTACTATGATGTGGGATCAAGTCAAGGAGATAATGAACGATGAATTTTGCCCACGTAACGAGGTCAAGAAATTAGAAGACGAGTTCCACACACTTGCTCAGGATAGTGGGGAAAACCTTGCTTATAATACCCGCTTCCACGAGCTCAGCCTGTTATTGCCCCATAAAGTCACTCCGCTACCTGTAGCCATCGAAAAGTATATCGGTGGTTTGCCCATGCAGATTCAAGACACGGTATGGGGAAGGAACCCTGCTACCCTTGAAGAGGCCAAGCGTTTAGCAGCTACTTTAACTGATAATCACGTAAAGAACGGTACCTTAGTCCGGAAAGGCAATAAAACAAGTATTGTAGCCGCGGTAACCACTGAGAACCAGAAACGTAAGACCAGGGATCCTGATGCAAACCTCACTACACAAGCTTCTAACAAGAAACCTTATACAGGAAACCACCCATTATGTAATACCTGCAACCGACATCATCCCACTGCTTCAGCGTGTCGCTTGTGCACCAATTGTGGAAGGTATGGCCATCTGGTCAACACGTGTCGTGAGACCCCAAATCCAAATGCCAACCAACCCGCCAACCCTGCCCAAGCTGCTAACCCTAATCAATACAACTATGGTCAATGCTATGAATGTGGAGACCCAAATCACTTCCGTAACCAATGCCCTAAACTAAACAGAGATCAAGACCCTCCAGCTACCTAACCGCAAGTCTCACCATTTGACTATTGGTTGCTTTTATTCTATGTATTGACGCTATTTGATTCAAGTAATAAAATTCAAGTATTATCATAACATCTGTGTGCATGTTTGTCTGAATGTGAACTAATTGCTATATCTATAATCATACTTGCTTGTACAACAATTAGTTAACTACCAAACAACCAGCTTAACGATTGGTAGAGGTCATCATGTCTTTCCAACAGTCGGGAGAGGCCCTACCACCTGATCAACGACTGGCGGAGACTATCAGACCTGCTTAACAATCGGTAAAGTCATAAAAGGACGCAAAACCCTAATGTAAGGTAAATTGGTAATTACGGTCCGGAAGGTAATCATGAATTTACAGGTACGTTAAGGTAGTGTGAAATTTTATCAAGGTTTTCGGTAGTCGACCAATTGTAAACCTAGTGCTCCTCTTAACTTCGGGACGAAGTTCCTAAAAGTAGGGGAGACTGTAACATTACGCATTTAATAATTATACGTTACCAATAATTTGGATTTAAACGACTAGTTTTATTATTATTTATTTTGTAGCATTTTATATATATATATATATATATATATATTTATATATACAAAGATTTATAATAATAATAATAATAATAATAATAATAATAATAATAATAATAATAATAATAATAATAATAATTATAACATATACTAGATAATTTGAGTTGTGATTTGCTTACCCAAAACCCGTAGCCCATTTACCCAAGATCAGGCCCAACCTGACTGTTCCAAGCCCAAACTGTTACCCAGCCCACTTCCCTTCCTCCCTCCCTTCCTGTTAAACAAAAAAAAAGGGTGCTTCCCATCGGGTTCGAACCGCAGACCTTTCACCCACACACAACAAACACTTACCAGCTGCTCCAGCCCATTCACCTATGAGTTAGACTTGACTAAATTCTTTTATAGACTTTTTAAAACAACTAAACCCATCTGCATCTGCTGCTCGACGTGTATGCAGCCAATGGGAGCCAAATCTTTTGATCAAACACACATACATGGTAAGTTGACGTGATTACCGGCATTCGTGGACCATTATACGCGTGCAATTACAACTGATTGGAAATCAATTATACAATTACGCGTTTGACATTCATATCGTGGTCAACACTTACCAATTCAGCGATCCAGTGCTTAGCACTATAAATTGAACCTTGTAGGACAATCACAACTCGCTCATACACCTTTCTCAACCATCAATTCCTCTAAATTATCATCTGATATTACTAAACGATCGCTTCCTTTGACTTCGAAGTTGACCGATCGAATCAGCATCAAAACGAGATTGTAAGTTTAATTTTTGATGTGGGAATTGTTAATCGGAACCTACACAGCGTTTACCCTATGCTTAATTAGATTAACATTGGGTAAATCGTTCGATTGAGAAATCTAGGGTTCGTGGGTATGAATTTGGGGATAAAACTGATTTTGCATAACTGTATATATTTTTATTAAACTGGGATAAATCACAACCACAGGCCTAGGCCAAGTGGTTGTGACTGATCCTTATAACTGAGACTAACCGGGTTCGAGACCCGGCTTGAACACCCCTTTTTTTCCATTTATTTTTTTTAACAAACCATTTTATATATAAATTACATTTAAATCTTATAAATTCATTTTTAATTATTAAAACCTTGTTATAAATTCTAAAAAAATTATTTTTAACAAATCTGATGTCAAAGTTTCATCTACAATTTTTATTTTTTCTGAAATTCATTTATTTAATATTTATTATAATAAAATCAATTTTATACTATTATATTTATAAAAATCCATTAAAATATCAAGACGATCTTATTAATTTCCACAAAAATTATCCTAAGTTTTTATAACATTAAGCTTTTCAGAAATGATTTTTATTTCTGAAAAATCATTTATTTAATATTTTTAATCAATTTTTGTTAGTTTTAATCATAATTAAATCATAATAAATCCAATTTTTAATATTTTTGCACCAAAATTTTATACAAATTATTTCTGATCATTTAGAACAGAAATATAATTTTTAAAATGATACTTCTTTAATTTTAGTATTTTTTTTAAGATATTAAAATTAAAGTTTGACAATTTGTAATAAATAGATTTAAAAATCTATTTTAAAGAAAATAATTTTATAAAAATTATTTATATACTTTAAACACATTATTGGTTCATTTAGAATTTAAAATTTATAAAAAGGGATTTTTGGTTATTTATTTACTAAATTTCTCTCAATTGTCGAATATTTTTAGTATTAATCAAACGAGCATTTATCCCCAATCCGAAGCCCTAGAAATTTATACATTTGTAGACTAGATAGACTTATTTATCACATTATTATAGGGAGATATTTGGCATTGTTTGGGAAACCCCATTATTCAATCTTTTCAAGAAGTATAACATTTGCTAAGGTGAGTTTACATAGCCCCTTTACTCTATTTTCACTATTTTTGGGGTGAAACATGTTCAAATATTTTAAACTATCATTTACTCATATTTACTTGTGATTCAATTACAACATCATTCTATCATTTGACTGTAACAAAAAGACACAGTACAATCATTAACAATGATCAAGCCGCCTGTTTAGATTATAGCGCTATAGGTCTGACAAACCCATCCCCCTCATAGACTCAGGGATGATCGATAACAGTAATAACATTTAACTAACTTGCGAGTTAGTCATCAGTCGACACAAGGTTTGGTTGTACAAAGACGCATTGTTACATGTTGGTATCATACTCTATCATCATACAACCCTGAGTGTTGTACGAACTATTGTTATCAATTATTTTTTTTTCAAAAACCTATGTATTCTCACCAACAATTGTTGACCCAAAATATTTTCAACTTAACATGTTTCAGGTTCTACTTGTTTGAAGATTTGCTTGAAGATATGTGCATAGTTTCATTCAATTTGATGTATGAATTCTTGTAGAACTATTGTATGTAAATTATTTAAATCATTTAATGAAATTTATTATTCACCATGAGCTACTGAACAATCATCACTACGTGACATCCCGATGTTTCCGCCATCGGTTGGGGTGTTACAGAAGTCTACTTCCACATACGAACGTTACAAACATGAACCATATGCTATATCTGATAATAAAAAGGTCAATGCGGTTGGGGATGACGATGAAGAGGATTGCCCTAAACTTTCAGACAATTGTTTTTCTGTGGATGTAACAGGTTTAATGTACACTATGAAGGATCTTGGAGACAAAGAAAGATAGCAAAGGAAAGATAACAAGTCAGGATGGAAGGACAAATCCAAATGGTGTGCTTTCCACGAAGATTTTGGGCACGTTGCTGGAGATTGCATTGCTTTGAGAAAAGAAATAGCATATCTCCTAAGCAAGGGCCATCTTAAGGATCTGCTGGGCAGAAAGAAGTCAAAGATTCAGGATAGCACTGCATCCCAGAAAGGGCAGCATCTCCACCCAAGGATGCTGGCATTATTAATTTTATTTCAGGAGGATCAGATATTTGTAGGACATCCTACTCAGCAGCCAAAAGGCATGCAAAAGAAATGAAATCAGAAAAAGCTGAAAGACCCACAAAGACTACCATCCTGACAAGTGCAAAAGTGATTAGCTTTGAAGAATAGGATCGAGAAAACGTTCTAGAGCCTCACCATGATGGTTTGGTCATTACTTTATATGTTGCTAACCATTTTGTTTGCAGGATATTAATAGATGGAGGGAGTTCAGTTAAAATAATACAGCTGGAAGCCCTCAAAAGGATGAACATCCCTAAGACCGAGATAATGGCTAGATCATCTGTCTTGGTTGGCTTCAGTGGAGAGACCAAGAGCATATTTGGTGATATTAAACTGCTTGTGTATGTCGAGGGAATGAACTCTATCCAAAGATTCTGTGTGATAGATTCGTTATCCAGTTACAACGTTATCTTAGGGAGACCTTGGATACATGACATGAAATCACTTCCATCAACATATCACCAATGTGTAAAGCTACCAACTCCATGGGGATTCATCAAAGTCAATACTGACCAGCATGAAGCAAAGGATTGCTACACAACATCAATGAAGGCTTCATCCCAGTCGAAACAAGCATAGCAGTTAAAGCAAGATGCATAGTGCCATCCTCAGGATGTCACAGCACATTCTGACCAAGATGTCAAATCTATCTGCCTCGATGAAAACAACAAGGATATCACTATGCAGATCAGCAAGAACATTCCTAACTATATTGAACAATCATTAATTTCATTTTTAATGCAGGAGCAACATAACAAAGGTTGGTCAACATGATGTTCAAAGAAAAGACTGGGGACACAATGGAAGTCTACATCGACGACATGGTAGTGAAGTCCAAGAAAGATGAAGACCATCTTTAGGATCTCAAAGGAGCCCTTGACATCCTGGATACTTATAATATGAAGTTGAATCCTGCCAAATGCAACTATGGAGTTGGTACTGGCAAGTTTCTTGGATACTTAATAACCAAGAGAGGAATTAAAGCTAGTCCAGAACAAATTAAATCCATCCTTAAATCTGAAATCTCCAACAAATGTCAAGGATGTACAAGGATTGACTGGCAGGATAGCAGCTCTGAACAGATTTATCTAAAAGTCCTCAGAAAAATGCAAGGAATTCCATGATATCCTAAAGAAGAACATCAAATACGAGTGGGGACAAAAGAACGAGGATGCATTGAAAATATTGAAAGAATATCTTGCAGCAGCTCCACTCCTTATGAAACTTGAGGATGGCGAGCCTCTCAAGTTATACCTTGTGGTTTCTAGGAATGCAATAAGTCCAGTCCTGGTAAAAGACTTCGAAGGTTAACAACATCCTATCTATTATGTAATTAAAACTCTATTGGATACAGAAACCAGGTATTCTCATCTTGAAAAACTAATTTTAGCTTTGATTATGGCATCTACCAAGTTAAGGCATTATTTTGAAACACATAGGATACATGTTCAAACTAATTACCCTATTAAAAATGTGCTAAGAAAACCAGAAATGTCAGGAAGAATGGTAAAATAGTAAGTGAAATTAAGTGCTTTTGACTTGGTATATGAGCTTGGATATACAATCAAATCACAGGCTCTAGCTGATTTTGTGGCTGATTTCAGTAGTAACATCCTAAGTGAAGTTGAAAAAGAAGTATAACAAGTAAATGAAAACTTGGGAAAATGGATTTTATATAATGATGGTGCTTCAAATATGAGAGGCACCGGGCTAGGATTACTACTAAAATCGCCACAAAGGGACAAAATACCCCATGCGATTAGATGTGCATTTCAAGCAACCAATAATGAAGATGAATATGAAGCTCTCATTGCTGGTTTACAACTTTCTAAGGATATGCATGTTTCAAATTTAGAAGTGTTTGTTGATTCCTTGTTAATTACTAACCATTTTAACGGATCTTATGCAGTTGAAGGTAAAAAATTAGTTGAATATCTTGAAATAGTCAAGAAATTAGCATCTTGTTTTGCAGAATTTACATTAACACATGTACCTAGAGAAGAAAATGCTTAAACTGATGCCTTGGCAATTTAGAACTGCATCCTGAAGTCACCAACTATAGAACTGCATCTTGAGGATAACACTGTGCATCCTGAAGATAACATTGTACATCCTAAGGATAACACTGTTCTAACTACTCGGAATCAAAATGATAACATCAACACATGTCCATCCTCAAGCTAATGGACAAGCAGAATCCTCTAATAAGATCATCATCAACAACTTGAAGAAGAGGCTTGGAGAAAAGAAAGGAAAATGGGCAGAAGAAAACCACTTTGTAGAATGCAACTGGCCAAACACCTTTCTCCTTGGTCTTTGGAATAAAAGCCATGCTCCCAACCAAGATGGTAATGCCTACAGCAAGAAGATATCTTCAGGATGCAACTACTAATTCTGAAGCATTACTACAAGAATTGGAAACTGTGGATGAACTCAAGGATGCTGCTAAATTAAGGATGGCAGCATATCAACAAAGGATTGCTAAAGCTTACAACAACAACATCAGGATAAGAAGATTTCATGTGGGAGACTTGATATTGAGAAAAGCCTTCCAAAATACAACAAAACCAAGCGATGGTAAGCTAGCTCCCAAGTGGGAATGTCCATACTTAATCGATTCTAAAGCAGGAAAAGGAGCATATTGACTGTCAACAATGGAAGGAAAGATTCTACCAAGAGCTTGGAATGCTATACACTTGAAATACTACCATGTTTAAGGATGCATATGAGAAACCATGATCCGAATCACAGGTGAGATGAAGGTGAAGGCTGATAGAGATGAATCATCTCCATATGTAAGTACTTATCCTTGATTTATTTCGATCAATTATATTTTCACTAAACATGGTCTAGAAATAGTCCATCCTAAGAATGCAGTACCATCCTGAAGATGGAATGATTAGAAGACTAGGGGCTGGCCACCCTCTCCCCCGTTAAGGTGTCCAACACCTTCCTAAGGTTTAAAGGTTTTCACCTTTCACATTGGGTTAGCAACCCTCGCCTGGAGCGCACGATGCCCATGTATATTCTCGCGATGGTGGGACCATTCCATGTAAAAGTGGCTGACAATTTCATTATCTTTGAGATATACGATGGAGCTCTTAAGGTATAGACATTTTTCAATGTCTCTAATGGTTAGACGTTTTTCAACGTCTCTTTGGGCCTTGTCGCCAGTTATTCCTAAGGGCCTTGTCGCAAGTTATTTCTAAGGGCCTTGTTGCCAGTTATTCCTATGGGCCTTGTCGCCAGTTATTCTCAAGATGATACGTAATGGTTTTATCACCAAAATATAACAAAAGGGTTTTTGATCCCATATTAAACCAAAGGCTTAAGTCGCCAGTATAATAAAATCTTCCTTTACAGGATATTATCAAAACATAAGTCATTATTATGAAAGATTGTAAGGTCTATTCTGAAGATATCATACTAGGGACATCCTTAGAATGCAATACCGTCCCAAGGATGGAAAAGAAACCAGATGCATCCTCAGGATGCAAGACCATCCCAAAGATGAAGAAGAAACTGGGGACATCCTCACGATAATTAAGACCGTCCTGATGATGAGAATAACTTATGACAGGATCATAAGATTTATTCAACAGAGATACAAAAGGTATTATTTCAGATTAATTCTTTACAACTTAAGTGTTTGTTAATCTTTGCAGAATATTAAAGGAAAAGAGCACAAAGAGAATAACATCAACAGTTATATTATTCATCAAAAACCAAAAATAATGCCAACCCCTGGCTTCATCCTAAAGCAGTACCCATCCACCAGGGGTCAACATCTATGGTCCAGGTCAAATAAAAGATTTGGGGCTTTGTCTTGAAACCAAGATCCCTCCACCCCAACTCTTTCATTATCTATACAAGAATAAAAAAGTAATTGTTTTCTTTCAACCACAAACTACCATCATAAATAACCACAAATATTCTAAAAAAGTGGGTTCCAGCCTAGCCATTATATCCTTCATCACCCACTTGTAACTCCTTCACCACCTCAGCCACCTTAGCTTCAGCTTTTTCACCTCTGTATCATCAGGATCCTTAGGTGCATCCTCGGGATCACCATCAGGAATAGGCTCATAAACCACCTCTTTGACACCCTGACTCCCGATCTTCTTCTATTTCAAAAGTTCTAGATGAGACAGGTAAGTCTAAAACAGCTTTGTACCTGATAATGGAATCAGTCAGAGGAGGAGCAAGTTTGACAAGTTAAGCACTTGTCATACAAAATTTTCATAGTATTAGTGATATCCTCATGATATCATTACAAAATTTTCATTAAATATCCTAAATAATCTTTACCGCTTTTTAGCCAAGACATAGTGATATCATCCCCAAAAGGAATAGAATCCCTCTTCGCAAAAAAGAACTTTGATTTGCAAGACCTGTTAGACTTAATGACATTATACAGGAAATGAGGATCTTTGTAAGCTAAAGAACATATCGGTTGGAACCTTGAGTTTTCAACTTATACAGGTAAGACAGGTTGCCAATATGAAGATTGATACCATGATTCTCGATGATCTTACTACAGACCATCAGGATCCTCCAAACCTCAGGTATAGCCTGGGCATAGGCCATCCCAGTTATATCAAAGAATTCTTTGATGAACGAGAGAATGGATATCTTAAACCCAGGTGGAAAGGCAGGTACAGGAAGCATAACCATATAGAGGATGCAAAATCAGACTTCGCATTCTGGTAATACGGCCGGAACACAGTTAATTCAGGGAAAGCCCCTGAGTTATTCATAGAAAGGATATCATTGTCTATGAATGTACATACTTTGTTTGCAGGATCTTACAACAGTTTTTGTTGTATAAAGTCCTTATGGACTCCTATACTTCCTGCAGCCCTTGTTGATTTTTTTACCCATCCTGAGAATTCTTTGTACAAAAAGTTTGAAGATTGGTAAAAACAGAGAAAAGCAGAGAGGAAAGAAGAAATAACCTTTCTGATAATCTTGTTGTGATTATAAAGGAAGGATTGAAATCTAGATATAGACGGTGGAAGGTGATAAGGTGTAAGGGTCATCCCTAAATCATCGACCAAAATATAGATGTTGATATCTTATCAGATGTCTAATCATCCTCAGAAGATAAGCATAAGAATTAAAAATATTATAACCGTTAAGATATTTACGGTAACATATTTTTGGGGACAATTGTTGTGGGTGAAATATTCAGGATAGCACTAACCTATATTTTCTGTAGCATCCTCGGGATACTGAAGGACTGGTCAGGCTTGAGGATGTAACAACATTCTGACCTATGTGCATCCTGAGGATATTCTAACGAACTATCTTATTGTTATATGAATGCATGATGATTTTACCTCATATTCTCTAAGTAACATCCTCAGGATGCTAAAGGACTAAGCAGGGTTCAGGATGTAACAGTGTTCTCACCTCTGTGCATCCTGAGGATGGACTAACGAATTATCTTATTATGATATTATTGCAGGTACACTTAATCAATATTAAGGCTTTTAACTCCTCCTTAAGGGCTATATTGACTCATTTAAGTCAGATGAGCTGATCATTGAAGAGTTATGCGTGTGGAACAAGTCCAAGCTCAAAGAAGAAGTCAAAACTTGTAACCGACAAGCATTAAATATAGGAGAGAAAGGAGGAAACAGCCATATAACAACTATATTCAGTTGAAACAACTGCTACAACGGTCATATTCAGTTGTAACAACACAACGGTCACCTGAAACAGCCCACAAGATCATTGGCGGATATCATGAGATTCATTATTTACTTTCGTGTAACTATAAATAGGGGGTGATCAACGAGTCTAGGACACTACTTCTCACTCGCTTAACACTTCTTAGAACACCTGATACTCTCTACACATACACAAGACTCATATTGTAATCTTAGATACTCTTCATCACCTATCCAAATTTGTACTATTTTTACCTTATTAATATTAACAAACAAGACAGGGGCTTAGACTCCTCCTGAGGTTTTATGCCGGTGATCTACAACTGATCAAGGGCTTTCCTCATAGATCGAGTGTTGTTCTTTATGTTTTATTACTTTATTTGTTCATTACAAACAGTTCCATCCTGAGGATATAACTGTCCATCCCGAAGCAAACCTAAGCCATCCCGAGCGTAGTTGTCACGTATTTACTTCTTTAGCATCCTATTACACCATTTTCAGAATATAACTGAGTTTTTAATATATTTCACACATTTAGCACTCTACCTCTCTTTTACTAATTTGGAATATAAAATTATTTCTACTAGGTAATTTTTGACCAAAACAGGGATGAAGCCTTCATTGATGTTGTGTAGCAATCCTTTGCTTCTTGCCGGTCACTGTTGACTTTGATGACTCCCTATGGAGTTGGTAGCTTTACACATTGGTGATATGTTGATGGAACTGCTTTCATGTCATGTATCCAAGGTCTCCTTAAGATAACTTTGTAACTGGATAACGAATCTATCACACAGAATCTTTGGATAGAGTTCATTCCCTCGACATACACAGGCAGTTTAATATCACCAACTGTGCTCTTGGTCTCTCCACTAAAGCCAACCAAGACAAATGATCTAGCCACTATCTCGGTCTCAGGGATGTTCATCCTTTTGAGGGCTTCCAGCTGTATTATGTTAACTGAACTCCCTCCATCTATCAATATCCCGCGAACAAAATGGTTAGCAATATATAAAGTAATCACCAAACCATCATGGTGAGGCTCTAGAACGTTTTCTCGATCCTCTTCTTCAAAGCTAACCACTTTTGCATTTGTCGGGATGGTAGTCTTTGTGGGTCTTTCTCCCTTTTCTCGTTTCATTTCTCTTGCATGCCTTTTGGCTACTGAGTAGGATGTCCCACAATTATCTGATCCTCCTGAAATAAAATTAATAATGCCAGCATCCTTGGGTGGAGATGCTGCCCTTTCTGGGATGCCAGTGTTATCCTGAATCTTTGACGTCTTTCTGCCCAGCAGATCCTTAAGATGGCCCTTGCTTAGGAGATATGCTATTTCTTTTCTCAAAGCAATGCAATCTTCAGTCATGTGTCCAAAATCTTTGTGGAAAGCACACCATTTGGATTTGTCCTTCCATCCTGACTTGTTATCTTTCCTTGGCCATCTTGCTTTGTCTCCAAGATCCTTCATAGCATACATTAAACCTGTTACATCCACAGAAAAACATTAGTCCGAAAGTTTAGGGCAATCCTCTTCATCGTCATCCTCAACCACATTGACCTTTTTATTATCAGGTCTAGCATATGGTACATGTTTGTAAGGTTCGTATGTGGAAGTGGACTTCCGATTAGGATTGTTGTGTCTTGAGGATGTCTCTATCCTCTCCTATATCTTCTCGTCATCTTCAAGAAGGATGAATCTTAAAACTCTATTCCAAACTTCATCGAGATTCCTACAAGGGTTCATCACCAATTCTTTATAGAAAGGCAAATCCTTCTGTAGTCCCATCTTGAAGGCTTGCACTGCTGTTGTGACATCTAGATTTGGGATGTCAAGTGCTTCCATCCCAAACCTTGTGATATATTCACTTAATGATTCTCCCTGTGGCTGTGTCACACTGTACAAATCACTTGTCAAACGTTCAAATGTTCGACTGCAAGAAAACTAATTATTAAACATGTTAATCAAATGTGCAAAAGAAGTAATTGAATAGGGAGAAACACTTAGTAGCCATTTTAAGGCTGGACCAGTGAGGGTAGAACCAAATCCTTTGCATAAGCATGCTTCTTCAAGTTTGCTGGAACGGGGTTTATTTCCATCCTTTCCCTGTATTGTGCTACATGCTCTTCAGGATCAGTAGATCCATCATAAAGCTTAATGCTTGGAGTCTGGAATCTCTTTGGAATCTCAGCATCAGATATTGGAGGTGTAAAGTGAGACACCCTGTGACATGCTAAAGATACCTCAGGGATGGGCTGCATTATCCCTGGCACACTAGACACCATATCCTTGATTTTCTGAAGCTCTCTTGCCAACTGTGGACTTATACCTGTATCCTGCAAAGAAGCAACATCGTTAGTAGCAAAAGTACTGGAACTTAAATTGTTACCATTGTTGTATCCTCGGGATGGTTCGGTAGTATATCCTCGAGATGGCTCCACAGCATATCCTCGAGATGGCTCGGCAGTGTATCCTGCATCTCTAGTTGTAGCCATCCTGGGTGCTGAAACAGTTTCTGGTGCAGAGAATCTAGTGCTCATGGGAATGAAATCTCCTTGATGAATGCTCCCAGAGATGCCAGAATAGAAATCAAACACTCTAGGCTGCCACGGTGTCCCCATGTCTTCAGCCGGTCTCTTTGAGAATATTTTGAGAGATTGAATTTCTTTCATCAACATCTGGTTGGTATCCTGTTGTTGCTTTATTTGATCCTTCACCATTGCAAACATGGGAAGGAGCTCATCATTTGACACGAAAACAGGAGGAGTGGATCCAGATGTTGTCATCCCAGATCTAGCACTATTAGGAGCAACAATCCTGGTAATTTGTGCAAAACTCTTGGGAAAGGTAAGAGGAGGTGGTAGAGTCACATTTTTGGTAGAGGTTGTGGATGGTATGGAAGAAGACACAGATTTCTGGGAGGAAGACATAGTTGTCATGATTTGTAAAATGAGTTAATTGAGAAAAAGTTTTAACAAAGTTTTTTGTTAAAATAGCACCACTTGCCCCACGGTGGGCGCCAAATTGTTTTGGTCAAAAATTACCTAGTAGAAATAATTTTGTATTCCAAATTAGTAAAAGTGAGGTAGAGTACTAAATGTGTGAAATATGTTAAAAACTCAGTTGTATTCTAAAATGGTGTATATGGATGCTAAAGAAATAAATAAGTGACAACTATGCTCGGGATGGCTTAGGTTTGCTTCGAAATGGACAGTTATATCCTCGGGATGGAACTGTTTATAATGAACAAATAAAGTAGGAAAACACAAAGAACAACACTCGATCTATGAGGAAAGCCCTTGATCAGTTGTAGATCGCCGGCATAAAACCTCGGGAGGAGACTAAGCCTCTACCTTGTTTGTTAATATTAATAAGGTAAAAATAGTACAACTTTGGATAGGTGATGAACGAGTATCTAAAATTACAATATGAGTGTTGTGTGTGTGTAGAGAGTATCAGGTGTTCTATGAAGTGTTAAGCTAGTGAGAAGTGTCCTATTACTCGTTGATGACCCCCTATTTATAGTTACACGAAAGTAAATAATGAATCCCATGATATCCGCCATCTTTAATGATCTTGTGGGCTGTTTCAGGTGACCGTTGTGTTGTTACAACTGAATATGACCGTTTTAGCAGTTTTTCAATTGAATATAGTTGTTATATGGTTGTTTCCTCCTTTCTCTCCTATATTTAATGTTTGTCGGTTACAAGTTTTGACTTCTTCTTTGAGCTTGGACTTGTTCCACACGCATAACTTTTCAATGATCAGCTCCTCTGACTTAAATGAGTCAATATAGCCGTTAGGGAGGAGTTACAAGCCTTAATATTGATTAAGTGTACCTGCAATAAAATCATAATAAGATAATTCGTTAGTCCATCCTCAGGATGCACAGAGGTGAGAACACTGTTACATCCTGAACCCTGCTTAGTCCATTAGCATCCTGAGGATGTTATTCAAAGAATATGAGGTAAAATCATCCGGCATTTATATAACAATAAGATAGTTCCTTAGTCTATCCTCTGGATGCACATAGGTCAGAATGTTGTTACATCCTGAAGCCTGACCAGTCCTTCAGTATCCTGAGGATGCTACATAAAATATAGGTTAGTGCTATCCTGAAGATTTCACCACCAACAATTATCATGGCAAATTTTTTGTACAGATAATAAATTTTTTTTAAGTGCGGGAACATGAAGAATGTTGTTTAGGTTAAAGGTTTTGTGAGGGGAAAATTTTTTTGTGGAGCCAATGTGAAAAATAGGTAGGTAATTACCATTGACAACAAAGAGATAATCATTACAATAGTAGGGCTCGGCGTTGTCGAGACTAGATAAGTATGGGGAAGAATGACTATTCACTCCAGTGTCCGGTAGCAAGGTGAATCCAGACTGAGATGTAGTTTCCAAGTGAGCTGCATAATTGGCTTGTTGGTTCATGCGGGGCTGATTGGTTTGACTAGGGCACTGAGAAGGCATGTGACCAATACCACAATGATTACAATGGCCATAAACCATGTTTTGAGTAGAAGCCTAAGAAAATTGCCCACGTGTACCAATGCACCCCGAGAACCACGAGTATTACCTGGATTGTTGCTGAAGGATCTGGCTTAAAGAAAGCTTGTGGTTGTGAACTAGAAGCCCCTGTAGGGTTGAGTTGATAACCAAACTACGCCGCCATGAGTTGTAAGTTGTGAAGTTATTTCTGCACAGTATCAAGTTGGGTTGGTAGAGAAGGTTGGGTGGCTGCGGTGGGATTGACTGCAGTGGGAGAGGTGGCAGCAGCCAAGAACGCCTGCTGGTTTGGTGCAACATGTGAGCTGTGATCTATAGCAATCATGTAGTCATGATCACCAAGTAGGCCGTGAAGTTCATTAAACTGGACAGGAGGAGATCTTGCCAATAAGTTGGCCTTGAAGCCGTTACATTCTTCCCGGAGTCCAGTAAGAGTCAGCATAACTATGTCTTTGTCTTTCACCGGGTCTCTAATATTGGCTAAAGCCATAGCATATTCTTAGGCTCTACTTAAGTATTCAGTTGGTTTCTCATCAGCTTTCATGGTGAATCTGAGTTGAGCCTTTAGGGTAAACTCATGAGAGGAAGTAATAGGCGCATAGACACGTTCTAATGAGAGCCATATATCATGAGAGGTTTTACCTTGGACATGTTGTACGGATTCTTAAGACACAGTTGATATAATCAACATACGAACATGGGCGTCATTAGCTAGCCTAGGGAGATAACTTGGGTTATTAGTTGTAGTACATTTGATGACCTGGTGTTGTGGGCATGCTATTGTTACATCTATATAGCTGAATAAGTTGTGGGAGATCAGGAAGGGTTCAATCATTGTCGTCTAGTAACCATAGTTGGTGGGTTTTAAGGTGAAGGCAAATTTATGGGAGTTGTGGGTGGTTTTCTCTTGATTTGTTAGGGCTGTGATGGCTGCCATAGTTGTTTGAGAAGAAAAAAGGGCTGACAGTTTTGGTTTTTGGGCAGTAGGGAGCATCGGCTATGGTAGGTTTGGTTGTGAGTTGTGAGTTATGATTGTTGATTTGGGTCTGATACCAAATCAAACAGTAAAAGAGAGATTGTATTGTATGTTGCACTAGAAACAATAGGAGGTCCTATATAAATAGGACATTACAAGGCATATGGAAACACAATCAATTACATAAACTTGGTCAACAAGGAGCTAATCATGGCAGACTTTATTCTCTAACAATTAGCAGTATACGACTACCAAATGAAGGACCCATCATGACACACCTTATGTATGCCGATGATATTGTGTTTATGGATGATTGGATTGAGGGCAATGTTATAAATATTGTATGCCTTCTGAGATGTTTTTATTTGATTTTGGGTTTAAAAATGATCATTACAAAACAAACATTTATGGGGTGGGTGTTACTAAAGGTGAGGTGGATCAATTGGCGAGTATAATTCATTGTAAGAGAGGGAGGTTTCCATGTAAATACTTGGGGATACCGGTTGGGATAAACATGAACCAAGCTAGATTTTGGAATGGCGTGTTGGATTGTCTAAAGAATAGGCTTACAAAATGGAAAGCGAAGAAACTCTCTTTTGGCGGACGACTTGTTATATTGAAATCAGGCCTTGATAGCATCTCGGTTTACTTTCTGTCCTAATTTAAATCTCCGAAGGGTGTTATAGGTAGGATTGAAAGTTTTAGAAGAAGGTTTTTTTTGGGGTGGGGATGAGGTGATGGCAAAAACAAATTGGATCGCGTGGGAGAGAGTAATAGGGCCGATTGGAAAAGGGTGTTTGGGATTGGGGTCTTTGAAGACGATCAATGAAAGTTTACTATTGAAGTGGTGGTGGAGATTCAAACAAGAAAAGGGGACAATTTGGCATCGGGTAATCAAGGAGATACATAAGATTCCGAATGTTTGGACTTACATGCCGATTAAAGCTGGAATTGCCTATACGTGGAATGCAATTGTTTGGGTAGAAAAGGAGCTTTTGAATGAAAATTGGGATATTCGTTGCTTATTAAAAGGGGACTTGGTAACAGCAAAGACATAAGATTTTGGGTTGATTGGTGGGTTGGGGATTGTCCGCTTATGCTTAGATTCCCTGCATTGTTTGTACATGAATATGTGAAAAACGTGACTGTGGGTCGACATCAACAAGAAATTCAGTTATATACCCACACATAATTTACCTACACATGTAAATGTGTGGGTAAGTATTGATAATATACTTTCATTTTGACATGATGAAGTTGAGAAACCAACATACAGTGTATTCAATGAGCGATAAGAAGATTATTGAAAGTGTACTTGGACGAAGCTCTATTCGTCTGCATGGGTGGGGACGCGATCCAGTTATAGCTGATAACACAGTGTATACTAAAAAATCAAAGCGTCCTACTTATGACGAGCTAGTGGATCAACTTCAAACAGTGACAACTAAATGTACAATTATAGAACAAGCACTGATTGATAATAATATTATGCCTCCTTCATCAAGCACATCAGAACAATCTCAAAGTGATAAACTAGAGAGTGATGAAAGTACCGATGACTGAAGTTTTATTTTATTTTTATATAACTTTTTATTAACTTAGGGCTAATTTTTCTTTTGTTTGTTTAAGTATTTGGTTTGGTTTCTTGAACGATGATGTTTTTACTAATAATGATAATTTCGTCGCATGTCTTTATATACTTGTTTTTGTATTTGTTTATATATATATATATATATTTGAATATTACTATATATATATATATATAGTGGTGAGTGTTTACCTACACATACTTATAAATTTAACTACATATATATTTATGACACGTGTCATAATCATAGTGTAATTCAGCTGCCTTGTCATGTGCCACGTCAGATGCCATGTCATGTGACACGTCACTTGCCATGTAATCGGCAACATCGACACACGCTACGTCAGATGCCACATCACATGCCACGTCAGATGCCATGTCAAATGCTATGTCATGTGCCACGTCATGCGCCACGTCAGCTTCTATGTCATCTGTCACGTCACAGGCTACGTCATGTTCCACGTCAGATGCCATGTCATAATCTATCTTAACAAGTTGTTATAGTTTTAACCACACATATAATATACTTTTAGGTGCATATGTATGTGTAGATATAGCTTGTTGTATACCTACACATAATTTATGTGTGATTAATGATCTATATCCACAGTCCTAAGTCTACATGTCATAACACTTAATTTATGTGTAGGTAAATAGAAAATCCAACACATTATAGCCTTTTTCCCACACATACTATGTGTGGGTAAAGACCTATATTTCTTGTAGTGGACGCTTATCACGCTGGGAATGGAAGAGAAGTCCATACGGGGCAAGCGATGTTCAAGAGCTCCAACGTTGTTTGGATTAAGTGTGCGGTATTGCTGCTTCAACTGTATAGGATGAATGGATATGGGTTGATGCTGCAGACGGGTTATCCTCAGTTGCTGAGTGTAGACAGTTGTTGTCCCGGGCCGCTGTACCGTTTTATCCGTTTGAATGGGTTAAAGGTGTTCCTAGGAAGGTGTGTATTCTCGACTGGAGGACGATACAAGACAGGCCTCCCACGATGGTGGGACGTTAAAAGAGAAAGATCGTTAACGGGTCGGCTTGTTGTAAGCTATGTGCTGATGGTGATGAAGACGCTGATCATCTGTTCACTTCCTGTTACATGGCACCTCTGATTTGGCAAAACGTTAGTTCGTGGGTCGGTCTCCCACATATTTATGCTTTTAACATGAAGGACCTTCTTGAACTACACGATAATGTAAACCCAACCAAGGAGAAGAAGAAACTTATTAGAGTTATCATATTGGCAGTATGTTGGGCGTTATGGAGAGCACAAAACGAATTAACATTCAGCGGGAAACGTGTTAACACAACAACTGTATTTGGTGAAGCGCAAGCGTTAGCATTCACACGGGTGAAACACAAAAACAAACAAGCGGGTTGGACGTGGGAGAATTGGGTTGCAGTTAATGTTCCTATAACTTAACTAGGCTATGATTGTTTGTATGGGTGATGGGTATTGGTTGTATTAGCATATTGCTTATAACAATCATACAAATATTTTTGGTGATGAATGAGTATTGAAATTTGAGGAAAAAAAAGAATCTAAGAAAAATTTATAGAAAATAATGACTTTTTAGTAAATTATAGAAATGAGATTGAGGATGGAATGTGAATGCTCTAACAATCATAAAACCACGTCGAAATACCCTTCATTAAATAAGACCAAAAACAAAGAAACTGAATACGAAAGCTTTTAACTTAAAATTTCAAACTATTTAAAACAGAAGTAAAGGAAAAAGATAACACAAGCTTAGATTCCAACATTCAACTACCAAAACCTTGCGTAAACCAGCGGCTTGCAAACAAACTTTAGGTGTGCCTTCTTAAGCTGAAGCTCGGCATAAGACACAGCTTGATTGTCCTCGAACCACTTGGTCGTTTCATCAATGGCTTTCTTCATTACCTGCAAGATCTCCGGGTGCACATTCTTCTTGACACTGTGGTCATCGATCTTTTTCTCCATTATGTATACGCAATCCTCTAACGCATTGTATGCTTTTGCTTGCTTCTTGAATTCCTTGTCCTCAAGTTTGTACTTCTCGGCATCATTTACCATCTTCTCAATCTCTTCTTTGGAGAGTCTTACATTTTCGTTGGAAAATATAAGTTTCTCCATCTTGCCGATGGATTCTATCAAGGCGGTGACTGTGAGAATACTGTTGGCATCTATTTCAAAACATTCCATAATTTTAGAGGCTCCTTTGGGAGCAGGTGGTATTCCAAAAATTCTAAACTCGCCCAACAAATGGTTATCAGTAGATTTTGATCTTTCACCCTGATGCACCTTAATAGTGACAACGGATTGATTATCACATGCCGTATGGTATGATTTGGCCTTGCTTGTGGGTATTGGAGTGTTTCTCGGGATGACAACATCGTATATATATCCACGTAAGTGTACACCAAGAGATAAAGGAATGACATCATGTAGCAACACCTGTTGAACACTCTTATCATTACTACTACTTACCTTTGCAGCCATGATGGCCGCGACATACGCAACAGCCTCATCAGGGTGCAGACTCTTGCATAACTCTTTGCCATTAAAAAACTCCTGCAATATATGTTGGACCTTTGGTATCCTAGTTGAGCCACCTACAAGAATCACTTGGTCTACACATGATTTCTTCATATTAGCATCACTTAAACATGTTTCCAGAGTCTCAATGCACTTATTAAACAAACCCATGTTCAGGTTTTCAAATTTATCTTGAGTAAATTTCATTGAAAAATCAATCCGCTCATACAAGCCATCCAATTCAATTGATGTCCATGTAGCACATGACAGAATCCTTTTTGCCTTCTCACAAGCACATCTCAGCCTCCTGAATGCTCTTTGGTTCCCACTTAAGTCTTTATTCCGTATCCTCTTGAATTCCTTAACACAGTGATCAACCATATTATACCCTCATTCTCAATAGTCATTACAGAAACATCAAAAGTCCCACCACCCAGATCAAAGATTAGCACATTTATCTTGTCAAAAATATTAGACTTGTTGTCTAGACCATGAGCAATTGCAGCTGCTATAGGCTCATTGATAATACGAAGAAAGTGTAGTCCAGTAATATTTCCAGCATCCTTAGTAGCTTGACGTTGTGAGTCGTTGAAATAAGCGGGGACAGTTATCACAACATTATTCACAACTTTTCCAAGATACGCCTCAGCAGTTTCTTTCATCTTGTCAAGAATCATTGAAGATTTTTCTTCAGCCAAGAACTCCTTCTTTTGACCTTTGTAAGTGACCACAATCTTTGGTGTATCAGCAGACCCTTCTATGAGCTTAAAGGGCCACAACTTCATGTCTTTTTGCACTGTGGAATCACTGAATTTCCTGTCAGTCAGCCTCTTAGCATCTAGAAATCCAAGTAAAAACATTCATTGCAAGTTAAAACTTCAAACTCTATGTAGCATATATAATCAAAACTTGAACCTTTGTGTTATTCATTAATTAATGTAATGGTTGCTATCAAGATGTGGTGTCTTTATCTTAGAATTTTATGTGCATAAACAAGAAAAAAAAAGAGTAGACTGACCAAATATGGTGTTAGCAGGGTTCATAGCCACTTGATTCTTTGCGCCATCACCTATTAGACACTCAGCATCAACAAAAGCAACAGAAGATGGTGTGGTTCTGTTGCCTTGATCATTAGGTAAGATCGCTATCCGATCATGCTTCCAAACGGCGACACATGAGTAAGTTGTTCCGAGATCAATGCCAATCGCCGTTGCGTCCATTACGTTCAAAATTCAAAGGCAGGGAGATTGTAAAAGTGTGTTTCATTTGACGATAAAAACTTAAAATATATACTGGTAAGATTGTTCTCCTTAAAACTTAATGTAGGTTTAAATTCAAATTGATGACTATCGTTTTAAAAACGATTTGCATGCTCTCTTATGCTTTTAATGTGGCAAGTTAAATCGCATAGTACGACTTGGAACTCATGATTTGTGAAACTGTACTGATGCAGTAATAATACAAAGGAAATGAAAAAAATATATATTAATTATCATGGTAGCTTTTAAAGTTGGAATTCATATTACAAGCTATGAAAATTCACACAGATTATGAAACGTACGTAATTTATCAACTTTTCAAAAAGAAATGGTTCTTTCTTTTCTTTTCTTTTTTTTTTATCTTTTCTCAAAACTCAAAAGAAAATTTTCACTAAGAAAGTCACCAGAAACAACACAATTACAAAAAGATAAATTTACAACAATCCTCCAATAGTCTCATCTTCAATCTAACAGACTAGTACATAGAAGATTACTTGATATGTGGTGCTTTTGATTAAATGATGCGGTTTTAGAACCGCCCACACACAAATATAACCGTAAAACCAATGTTTTAAAAACTGGTTTTTTAACCATACCGGATTGGTCTTAGAAATGGTTTGACCGGTTGAACCGGGTTATATCGGATGGTTTAACCGGATTGACTAATTAATCCTACAATTTTATAAATACAAATTTAACTCAAAAACAATCTAATAGTATTTGATTTCGTAATTAAAAAATAATAATTTAAAAGTGAATCCATAATAAAAAAATCACGAAGTACTTAATTTTGAACAAAGTTGTTTTTATATAAAAGGGTATAATTAGTTTATGTCATTAGAGTGTTGAATCATGAAAGCATCAAGTTCACGATCGCTTAAAAGATAAAATTCGTTATCATCATGATCCTCATCAATAAAAGTATAACTATTTTCAATTTTCACATTCTTTAATAAGAAGTTTTAGTTACCAATAATCAAAATATACTAAAAAAGTGGGCTCCAGCCTAGTCATCACATCCATCATTGCCCACTGTTGGCTCCACCATGTACTCCTTCGCCACCTTAGCCATCATCACCTCAACCTCCTTCTCAGCATCCTTGGGCTCCTCTGGTGTATCCTCAGGATTTGTAGGAAGAACAGGCTCATGCACCACTTCTTTCCCATCCAGGCTCTTGATCTTCTCTTTCCAGCCTTTGACATCCCATTCTTCATGGTTAAAATTGGGATCCTCAGCTTGCAAGGCTATCTTCACCCTAGCCTGTAAGACAAAAACAGTGGCATATTTCATGAGGCCCTGCCTGTATTCCTCCATCTCCTTCTCAAGCTCTAGCACCATCCTAGCCTGCTTGGATTTTGCCAGCTTCAGTTCAGCCTCTACCTTAGCCAACTTCTTCTCAAGATGTTTAACCTTTTCTTGGGCAATCTTCTTTACATCCTCAAGTACGGCCTTGCTATCATTAAGCTCTTTGGCGACATCATCCAGGAACTTCAGCAGATATTCATGTCCCTACAAGAAAACGAAAACAAGTAAGTATGTCATCCTTAACATTTATTTCAAAATTATTATTGTTGCCATCCTCAAGATAGCACTGTACCTGGATAGTGAAATGGGAAATCCTACCCAAGACATCCTCAAAACTGAGACCCTCAAAGGGGGTAGTCTCTTGGGCCGAGGCATAGCAGCAACATTTTTCCTCTTCTTAGAGGATGCAGGAGTCCTGGACTTAGGAGGAGGAGGAGGAGGAGGAGGAGGGGGGTTGGTCATCCTGGAGCTGGATGGAGAGGTGATCTTAGAAGCCTTGACATCCTCATTGTCAATCTCATCCAACTCAAAGAAAGCAGACTTCTTTGTTGAAAATATCAAAACACGGGGTTAGTTAATATGACAAAAGAAAACATCCTCAGGATGTAAAAGGTAATACTTACTAGACATCTCGGTGGCTTGGCTAGTGGTATAGCTTTCCTCTACTTCAATGTTCCTGCTGAGGCAGGTAAGTCAATAATTGCCTTGTGTCTTATAAAGGAATCAGTCAGAGGAAGAGCAAGTTTGGCAAATGAAGCACCTTTATCATAAAAAAAATTCAGAATGATAGTAATATCCTCAAGATATAACTACAAAAAATCTTTCATCCTTAAAATAAACTTTATTATCCTAAAAATTGTTTACCACCTTTTAACCATGCCATAGGGATATCATCCCCAAAAGGAATGGAATCCCTCTTCACAAAGAAGAACTTTGATTTCCATGACCTATCAGATTTAATGACATTGAACAGGAAAGGAGGTTCTTTATTTATAAGCTGAAGAACATAACGGTTTGACCCATGAGTATTCAACTTATATATATAAGACATGTCTCCAATCTGAAGATTGATACCATGATTCTCGATGATCTTGTTACAGACCATCAAGATCCTCCAAACCTCAGGCATAGCCTGGGCATAGGCCATTCTAGTAATATCAAAGAAATCTCTGATAAACTTGGGGAATGGAGATCTTAAGCCTAGGTGGAAAGGCAGGTACAAGAAGTAGATCCAAACAGAGGATGCAAAATTAGATTTTGCACTCTGGTCATATGGACGAATCTTAGCAAAACTTGGGAAGGCCCCTGAGTCCTTTAGGGCTTGGATGTCCCTATCCTTAAAGGAGCAATCCTCCTGGTCAGGATCCTTTAACAAGTTTTGGGAGATGAAGTCTTTAGGGACTCCAACACTCACAGATGCTCTTGTTAATTTATTGCCCATCCTTAGAATTTTTTGAAAAGAAGATTGAAGGATTATAGAAAAGCAGAAAAGAAAGAAGAAGTTACCTTTCTGATAATCTTATTGTGATTATAAAAGGAAGGATCAAGGTCTAGATATAGACGGCAGAAGGTGAAGATGTGTAACGGTCATCACAAAATTAAAGCCTAAATTAATAGCCGTTGTCATCCTGACAGACGTCTAGTCAGCTTCAGAAGATATGGATGAGCATTAAAAATATTATTACCATTGAGATATTAACGGTAAAACATTTTTGGGCACAATTGTTGGTGGTGAAATCTTCAAGATAGAACTAACCTATATTTGATGTGTTGCATCCTCAAGATACTGAAGGACTGAACAGGGTTCAAGATCTAACAATGTTTTGTCTTATGTGCATCCTAAGGATAGACTAACAAATTATCTTATTGTTGTGTAATTGCAGGTACAATTAGATAATACCAAGACTTATAACTCTTCCCTAACGGCCATATGGTCTTATTCAAGTCAAAAGAGCTAAGGATGGAAGAGCTATACGTATGAAGGAAGACCTTTGCTAAAGAATAGGTCAAAGGTGTAACCGTCCAACATAAATGAAGGGTGAAAATCATGGGAATTGTTATACCAAAGTCTATGTTGTTTAAATCTGCTTTAACGTTCACCTGAAACAGTCAAGGAACACAATTAAGGAGGCGGATTTCATGGGATTTGTTATTATTCACTTGTAACTATATAAAGGGGACGATTAACGAGTATAGGACACTTCAACATTCACTCTTTTACTAGCTTGCTTATTATAGAACACGTAGTCCCTCACACACAACACAACATTGTAATATTAGCAACTCATTCATCATCAATCCAATGTTGTACTCATTTTTACCATTTTTAATATTAACAAACAAGGCAGGGGCTTAGACTCCTCCCGAGGTTTTGTGCCGGCGATCATCAAGTGATCAAGGGTTTTCCTCGTACACCGAGTGTTGTTCTCTTATTTCATTACATTTACATTTATCTATTTTTTATTACATCATTGTGTCAGACAGTTACATCCTCAGGATATAACTGTTCATCTTCACTTTTCCCTTTGCCATCTTGAGAATAGTTGTCAATTGTTGTTTCTTTGATATCTTAAACTGACATCCTGAAGATATAACTGATTTTCATACATTGCAAACACATTTAGCAATCTACCTCACTTTTACTATTTGGAATACAAAGTTATTTTTATCAAGTAATTTTTTTTTACCAAAAACGATTAACATTAATTACATGAAGTCTTTCTTTAAAGGCAACAAGGCTTCTACGAACTTTGAGGAGGACATCGTAGGACTCGTAACGGCTCAATTAAAAATAATTAACCTTAAACCGTGTTAATTACTTCGCAAGCATGTTGATATCACGTTAAACGTTGTACGGAATTTGCCGGTTGTCACAACATAAAAGGTTGTGATTACTTAAATTTGACTGTCACCCCTCTTAGATGCTTTGTATATAGTACTAGTGGGATGCCCACGCGATGCGGCGGGGGACACAACACTAAAAGGTTAAGTCGAGCTAGGGCTAGCTCAAGTTTGACTTGCGCTTCATATTGATTTAGTTTGGGTTGACTCGGATTTAAAATAAATCTGCAATCTTAAACTCAAGCTCGGCTTGATCAAAACTCAAGTTGGTTTGCTTAACTTAATTTGATTAGACTTTACAACTAATTTACCATGAGGGTCAAACATATAAATTATTATTGCCAAAATGCTAAAATAAAACTTTTCCTAATTAGCCAAATGACTAAGTATGCATATTACACAATTTATTAACTCTTATAAGGGCTTATATATGCTAACGGACTCTTACATAGGTAATCTCTATTAATGTTTTACTTCAAACATAAGTTGATAATTATGTCAAAAACAAATAATGAACTCCGACATTTGCATTTTTGTTTAACGAAGAAGAAGCCTAGCCAAATTGGTTAAATGCTTGTTTATATTTGCGTGATATCTAGGCCGATGCTCAAACTGTCCCACCCATGTCATATTTTGACCCAACGTGGGCTCGGTTACCTGTTGCGCCATCACCTGCAATGCAACCACTACCTATGCTTACCATAGTATATCTAACCAATTATTATAGTTCATAGGTTGTAAAAAAGGATGAAGATTATAAAACAGTTATAAGCTGTAGTAGTTAACATCATCATCATCATCATACTCAGTTATCCCACCTATAGCAAAGCTAAGGTAGGGTCTGAGGAGGGTAAGATGTAGACAACCTTACCTCTACCCCTAAGAATAGAGAGGCTGCTTCCAGTGAGACCCCCGGCTCGATGTGGTTCGGTATCAAGCCTTGGACATAAGGCACAAAACACATAACAATCGGGACAAACCCGATTAGTGCATGTACCCCTTTGTCTTTTGGCTATCAACGCCACCACATGATGCATGATTGACCGTCCATCGTTTTTAACGTCATTTTCATGAAATTAGTAAAATAACGTTAAAACTAGTGCAACTTTACTTTTTCCATCGAGGGCCACACATATATACATTATATGCGCACACCGTAAGTGGGGCGCAAGCTGTAGTAGTTAACAATTTATAAAAAATTTAAGAGTAATGGGGGTTATAGTTGCTTTAAACTACGTTAATAAGATATACCAATATTAGATACAGTAAACTTGTGGACATTCTAAACATTTCTTTATATAAATAAAATATGAATTTTATTTGGTAATCTAAGCCTAGATAAGCAATGTATATAGCTTTACATACATTTAGTATTGTCGTGTATTTATTATTATTGTTTTGTTAACCTCTTCACTTCAATATCAGTCATGCTTTACTTTTGTTCTTTGTACATGACATGATGAAGACAACGTATATAGGGAATTATAATAACTTTTACTCGTAATAAATGTAAACGAATACAAGGAAAGTTAATGAATTAGATTAGAAATTCAAATAACAACATCAAACTACCACAAATCATCCTAGATGCTAGAGTTCAATCATCACTAACATACATGCGAAATCAAACAAACAACGAGCTTAATCATATTACAAATGGTAGTATTTTTATTTGTGTTACATCACTGACATGTGTCATGATGCACGAATTTTCCAACATTGCCCTGATATCCTGCAAACATCAACAAATGTCAAGTATAAAAGAATAATACAAATATTACATTCGTCTTCTTTCATAATTAGTCTTCATAGTGTGATGAAGTTACTCCTGACATCCTATGGATATCCCCAGTTCTTCTTCCTTTGTCATCCTCAGGATGGTCTTCATTATTCTGAGGATGTCCCCAGTGTAATATATTTAAGATAAACTTTGAGTTTTTTTATCCTTTTTCAAGAATAAACTTTAACAATAACCTGTATAAAGGCAAACATTGTTATTATACTGGCGACTAGGCCTTTGAATAAACTGGGGTCAAGCCCATTTAGAATAACTTGGTGACAAGACCAATATGTAGCATCTTGAGGATAACTGGCGACAAGGCCTATTGCAATATCTTAGGAATAGCTGGCGACTAGGCCAAATACGTAAGAGACATTGAAAAATGTCTAAATGAATCCACAGGGATGAGCAATAAATGAATTTGGTCTTTCAACTCTTGCTAGTCCCAAAGGTATGGGTCATAATATTGCTCACAATCACTCGATATCTTCGTGGTTCAAGACGCTTTCGAAATCCCTTATCACGATACGAGCCTTGCCTCGGCATGCGTGGATCATGGGATTTCTTTCCGACATGATTCAAGTGTGGTTAGTCGACCAAAATGCGCGTAAAAAGTTAAGGCTGGACACGGCATCACTGATGCCTCAGATTCGGAATATGTAACGCTCACGAAATGCGTGAGCATATCAAGGGGTCGACACATGATTCGGTCAATTACCCAAACAATCACGAGATTCAAAGGAGTACATGGGCTAACACTCAGACTAGAGTGTCTTAGTATGACTCCCAGGAAGTCCGTTAGACACCCAAAATCTTACATAATCAATGTTGGTGCTACACAATCAAATAAACAGAACAATGAGAGCAACGAGGGGTTTAGGTGATGTCTCCATCCCGAGGGAACCAAGAGTGAAGCAACGACAAGTCATCACGTCATCAAGGTAATCCAACAGCCACAACAATACATCCATGAAACACATCAATAAGGGAACACCACACAGGAGCAACATAACAACAGAGAAGTATGACGAAAAGGCAACACCGCAACAGGAGCCGTATGACACAGAGAAATACGACAGTAAGGCTACACTACTACAGGAGCAGTAAACAACAGGAATGCATCATCGGTAATGTAGCGCAACCACATGGATACGCAATCAGCTAAAATAATGCAACAGCGAGCATGCACAATGGCTAGGGGGTAACACAGCAGCATGGATGCACATGTCAATATGACGCTCAATATGGAAAATCCACAGTCCACATCTACAGAAAGTTCCGTGAGCGCACATCTCCATGCGTCTCAGATCACTTGTGGAAGTGGGATTTGCATCCGTACCTTCGGCCTCGAGCCTAACCTCCATAGGCTCAATGGTAGGAATTGGTTAGATTGGCCGGCGCATCAGTCGTCATAACATAAATGGGAACGACGGGTTCCACATAATTTAGCTGACTTCTCAAGTCGATATTGTTCATAGAGAGAACGACCGTAGGCTAGGTATGAGTCACTCAAACGATAGCAACAACAACATCGACAGTCTCAACCGAGACCTAAGAACCATCGACAATGTTAGTCTTGCTAAGAGCCCAAGGAATGATAATGAGGGAGTCAATGAAAGCCTGAAAGAAAATGGAATTAACAACAACGAACTCCACGACGATATAGACATGGTCATAGCAGCTTGGCATGGGTCATAGAGACGTCTTCGTTAACGACATTCACCTCTGCAGGAGCCTCAAATACATCAACAACATTGGCTTGAGAAGAGCCATAGAAACAACATCAAGCCCAACATGGACTATAGAGACAACGATAACAATAAGCTCAACAACAGACATGGAAACTACGGTATCAAGCCCGATAAGTGCTACAGAATCACTGGAAACAACAGACTCAGCAAGGGCTATACACTTAGCAAAAACATCGGGATCTACTTGAGCCATAGATCAATAACAGCCGCCGCGACACCAGACTCGGCTGGAGCCTTAGACTCGTCGTAGCTATTATATGTGTGGTAACTAGTATCCATAGGACCTAGAAACCTACCACCGTTTATCCCAATATCAAAGATAGTGGTCACCACGAAAATAGTAAGTAGAGGTAGAAGGGTCACGATTTATCGAGACACCTTGATAAAATGAAAACTATACCGACTCTGGCAACCCAGCCGAGTCAACCTTCTCATTAGGGTCTTCTTACATGCTATCTTGGCTCTAGCACCGATAGTCATTAGCTGGAATGCCTCTCTGCCACTCAAGCGAGGCCGGTGGACTTTCTTCATGACAGGCCACGCAGTGAGAGTATCGAAATACGACAAGAGATTAGACAGGTCACCTGGTCCATAGCGAATGGTTCTCACCACCTTAGTTTATAAACCATCGTGACGAGGGGACGCAACGTCTCCATATCTATGGGCATTGATGGAAAACACTTCGCGTTAATTGCCGCCCCAAGTAGATAATCAGTCTCGTCGTCGTGACAAGGGTAACGGACGTTCAACATCGCGACCAAAGCAATGGAATTGTCGTCCCATGGGTAAGTTTAATTTAATAGAATAACTTGACCACTTCCAGTAGTCCGTCATTTGATTTTCGAGGGGGATTTCAATGTCCGAAAAAAGTGTCTTGCGACATAATTACGGAACACACCCTTACGATTACGCTTCCCAAAGTGTGGTTCCACTCCCCAGGATTTATGACGGATTTAGACACTGTACACGCATCGAACGTACTCGGGCGTTCACCGAGTGAAGAGAGAGACTACCGATAATCTTGAAAAAAAACAAACAGGAGGTAGATAGAGGAGTCGCACGATGACTTTTGCACATCAGGAATGTAGTATGACATAAGTACCAATATGCTAAGCCTATCCCAAATCATCTTCTGGAATACGATCCAGCGCTATTGCAAAGGGTGTTAATCCATACTTGAACACTCAACACATCGAGCAGTGGCTTCCCATGAGTTAATCGTATGCACTTCCAAGTGAGTCCATAGCCAAACGCCGACTGGGGCTTGCTGTTCCACTATACGCCGTCATCATAGCACTGGCAACAATTGTCGCGGTCATGATTAGTGCCCGAAATTTTCGACATCATCGAAGTTTATCCCAGCCCTATGACTCGCGGATGTGCAATATGACATGCTACTTTCACCATCAGCCTATGACTGCATGGGAACAACCAATACTGTCGATTCCGACGAGGGCTATCGAGCCTTCAGGATAACAATGATCAAGCTTCCTAATCCCGTAACTTCGATTCTGTCCTCCTACAGGAGAAGAAAAATACTCGACCCTTGAAGACAACTTGGGCATATGTTAGATCGAACATGACTTATTCACCATGATGACAAAGCAGCACACGGCCACGAGTCTCATGGGTCTCATATCTGATCCACGCAGGGTCCCTGTTCTCAAAACGCACTGGTCTAGCAGGGACGCACCCTCAGTCTTTACTGGGTTCCGGGTATAACTTTCCACGCCCCGTACTTGACATTTCTTGCTTCGGTAGGCCGTGTATTCTTGTACGTCCGCTTCTTTGGAAGAACTTTGCGGCGGAGGCATTCACTCCTATACAAGGAAGCATTCGTCTCCTGTCCCTTCCTGATGGGAGGGTTTGCGTCAGATTACTCATATGAATAGACGTTCGAGCTCTTCCTGATCCAAAACCGAGATTTCATACAACAAATGACTTGGTCTAGTTTTGCTTCCAAATCATAAACAACACGGCGACATCCATTATCGCGATAGAGATTAGTCCTTCCGATCATCCCGTCTACAGGTAAGCGAGTGAGCTCCTCGTAGACCACAGCATCCATCCCTCTTGCTGGTACCGGTGATCGATGCAAGAGTGTGGACTAATGTGAAGCGTGACACGACATCCTTACTGGCAAAATATCCGTACTACGTATATGTATTAACTAATCTTAGAAAATCAGATTCCTATGCAACATAAACATCTTATCCGTATTTTCTAATACTTCATATATTGACCCACGTGGCTAGTCGGTCGGAATTTTCCCCTTGTACATCCCATGTACAAATTTCTTTCTTTTCTAAAAATATTTTGTTGTGTTTTAGCTTTGAAAACTTTGTCTTCGAGCCGAAACCGGTTATAGTCTAGATTTTTCAAAAATGCTAGTTCGCTATAACCTTGGCTCTGAAACCACTTCTATCACACCACGCCAATGGCGGAAACACGTGGCCCAACGCTCGAAAGTATATCAAAGTCAAGATTAACACAAACTATATTTAATTAGGAAAGAATCAATTTATTAAGATGTCGAAAAAGAGAATCACATTTCCAATATTACATAAAACGACGAACATTAAGTTTCAATGTGAGGTATTTCCGTTTGTTCCAACCCTTTGGTAACAATTGATGAAACCCCGACCAGTTTCAGACATCCCGAATTCCACCGCACTAGCCCCACATCTATTCAGCGCTTAGTTACCTGAAAGATATGTTTAAAAGGACGTCAATATATAAAATATTGGTGAGTTCACAGGTTTTAGTTTCAGAACAACAGCATTTTCACAACCATCAACTCGACTCACTTTACCGTATAATTATTTTCCCATTAAATAATTATACTAGGATCTTGTCGATCGATATTTCCCTTCTTTTTACAACATGTGCGAAACTTGCACAACTTGTGGCATTTGTAAGGAGTAGCTAGCTCCTGCAAACTATAATGATGAGCAATCCCTTGAGCCCCATAACCAAACCAAGACTAATAATAATGCCCCACTCCCAGTCGTTCCTCGGAACCCAACGACTTAATTTCAGAATACGTGCACCCCAGGCATACGCTGATGCATAATCGACGCTATCGATTAGGGGTGGGCCTTGTCAGGCACCAATAGTACTATCCAAATATTCCTTCGGCTTCATTTTCCTGAATTAATGATTACAGAAGAGAGGACTCAACCCCGAGTGGCGATCACTGCTCAAGTACTCATCATACCACTTATCACATTTTAACCTTTGAAAACATTTCAACATGTGACAACGTTTGACAAACATATCTTTCCCCCAGTTAAAACAGTAGAATGGGGCCGTGAAACTCACCTGGAACTGTGCTTGGCTCAAAGAAGAAAATAGGAAGTTTTGTGGTCTCGCACCTACAAATATCCTAGGCGTATAAGTCACTACACCTATAGTGCATGGGCCTTGGCAAGTTGTACACCCAACTCCTTGATCACGCGTTATCCCAATTTCCGTTTAATTAGTCTCGTATCCTAGGTTCATTGGCGATGGATTACCCTTTTCTTACAAGTTATATATTAATCTTGTTAATACTATTTGTAACTTGTATGTTATTATTCTCGACACGACTCCACCCAACGTATAATTATTTTTCCCATTTGAATAATTATACTTAGGAACGTTTTGCTCGATATAATGCATTCTTATTACCCGTCCCGACTCACTTTGCCACATATTTACTTTCCCATTCAAGTAAACATGCTAAGGTCTTGTCGTTCGGTTGTATATTCTTAACGTCCGACTCGACGTACCATGCCGTATATTTATTTTCCCATTTGAATAAATATACTAGGATCTCGCCGGTATTCACATGTATATAGGTACATTTTGCCTACTCGTCTCGGTTCTCCTTCCCGCATATCTACTTTCCCATTCAAATAGATATCCTAGAATTTCGTCGAGACGAGCATGTGTACAGGTACCAATGCGTGAATTTTCCTTGTTAAGTCCATACGTTGTTTTAGCGTTTTTAATTCTTTACGTTATGCTTTCTCCCACGCATATTCTTTCTAACACTTAGGAAAGTGTTACATAAGTTTCACCCTTGTTATATATATTTTATTTCTTAAAATATATATATTTTCATCTTGCCGCAATGGCATTCTTTTCTCATTTGTCCGTTTATCCGTTATCCTTAGTTCATGTTACTAAATCCGTTAGTTAGCTTTTTCCACATTTTCTTCCCATATGCGTTCTATGGAAATATCGTTCGTACTTCCAATTCCGAACACATATTACTTGGAAAAATATACTTTTGTATTTTTAGTTCAACTTGTTAACTTGTATCCCAAAAATGTTTTCCGATACTTTTATATTCCCATTTATATAAAAGTATCCATTTTTGTACAAGTTTTCCTAAGTCTTTACTTTTGTCCAATATTTTATAACACCTTTATTTTTTTTATAAAATCCTTATGTTAACTTAATCTCTTATATTTATAAAACTTCTATTTTTATAAAAATACATCTTTCAAAATATACATGAGTAGGTTTCTCACGTTTACCAAAACTATACTTGGAAAAACTATTATTTACGTCTTTAACACCAAACTTTCCGTTAATGCATTTTTGAACCAAAGTTTCTAAAATACTTATTTTAGTCCCTCAACATTCAAAGTTACAAAATTAGTCCTTTATCTTATACTTGTTGCATTTTCCATCCTAACTTTCAAAGTTAGCATTTTTCTTCCAACTTAGTGAACTTTGAAGAACCATTTTCTTAATGTTTGGTTATTTTTACACCATTCCACTTCTAATGATCTTATAATCCATCCTAGATGCTATTAACATGTGCGTTTCATGTTTTTATCCAAAATATCAATTTTTCACTCATCCAAGTGAGTAGACTTTGAACATGGAACTTTTTCATCCATGATCATCTAACCCATTACAACATGTTTTAGACATTAACTAGTCATCTTATGACGATTAAAATCATCTTTTATCCTATTCAAGTCCTTTTCAAAAATCATGTTCCCATCATCATCCAACTCAAGTGTATGTTCATATTTTTACATTTTCTTAAAGTATCATATTATTAATATCCTATCCATGTCTTATCCATATTATTATTCTTTCATTTTTATTCTTGTAAGACACATTATCTTTATGTTTCAAAACCATATTTTTCCCATCAATGTACAACTTGCTCATAAAAGCACCTAATATGAACATTAACAATCAAAACAAGGTAAAACTTACTACTAGTTCAAGGCTAGGGAAGACAAGAACCTTGGATTAGATGGGGTTTAGTGTGTTCTTCCAAAGGGTTAAGCTCCAAGCTCTTGAAGGATAATGATCTAGAGATGATTTGGTAGTGTAAAATTTGTAAGAAAAATGTATATGGTTGGGTGATATGGTACGGCCACAAGGAGAAGAAGAAGAAGAAGAATTTTGGCTTTGATTCAAGTGTTCTTATTAGCTTGTTTATAATATCTCTTCCATATCTAGTAAAGATTACTTGTATCTTTTATAGATTGTGTAATATCTTAGGAAGATTATAAGAGATAACAAAAATCTTGGAAGATCACATTAAGAGGGTGCTTGGCCGTGGGTTTTAGAGAGAGAAAGGAGGAGATTTGCTAATTCTTGCCCAATGCTCTCTCATGCACATAATCCTCATGATTACAAGAAATCCCATTGGGTTAATTAGATAAGAGAAAGATATTAATCATTTGGGAAGGGCCCAAGGCCGGCCCCTTGTGGGTGTTTGGGTGGGGTCCACTTTGTTAATTAATACCCAATATTATTATGTTTAAGTTAATCTTATTCGGGTACCGTCCGGGTATTTTCGGGCTTTTAATCGCGCGTCATCCGGATATCAAAAATAACCTTAATAACCCTTAAACATAGTCCGGTTTAAGCATTGATAAGTTATTTAGGCTCTTGCCGGGTGAAATTATGGGTTATGCGCGTATCGGGTGCGGTACGCGCACTTTATTCGTTACCGGGAGATTTATATAATAAGCTTTCGCGTATGGCTTTGGGGTTCCAAAACTCATTATATTTTGTGAATTTATTCTTTATTTTGTATCCCGGGTGTCCGGGGTTCGTTTCGCTTATTTAATTTTTACCGGGTGATCGCCAGTGTCCATACCGGATAGATTTACTTGCACATGATCCCATCATGCTTCATCATTAAATGTGTGCATTCCTATGCATCTTGTGGGGAATTTGCTATTCTCTACGGCACCAGTAAAATTAATCCAATTAATTTAAACCTGCACTTAAACCGTTAATTACATATACTAATTACGTACGGAAACATATCGATTTTTGTCGGATGTTACACCAGGCAGGGTTGCTAACCCAATGAGAAAGGTGAAAACATTTAAACCTTAGGAAGGTGTCAGACACCTTAATGGAGGAGAGGGTGGCCAACCCTCTAGTCTTCGAAGCGTTCCATCTTCAGGATGGTACTGCAAAATTCTCAGGATGAACTATTTCTAGACCATGTTTAGTAAGAATATAAACAATTGAAATAGGTTAAGAATAAGTACTTACATATGGAGATGATTCATCTCTATCAACCTTCACCTTCATCCTACCAGTAATCTGAACCATGGTTTCACTTCCAGAGAGATCAGTCACATGCAACCTTATACGCTGTAATATTTCAAATGAATTGCATTCCAAGCTCCTGGTAGAATTTCTCCTTCCATCTTTGATAGCCAATATGCTCCTTTTCCAGCCTCAGAATCGATCAAGTAGGGTCCTTCCTACTTAGGAGCTAACTTCCCATCACTTGGCTTGCTAGTATTTTGGAAGGCTTTTCTTAAGAGCAAATCTCCCACCTGGAATCTTCTTATCTTTATTTTCTTGTGGTAGGCTTTGGCTATCCTTTGTTGAAAAGGTGCGATCCTCAATCTGGCTATATCCCTAAGTTCATCCACTGTTTCAAGATCTTGAAGCAATACTTCTGAATTGGTAGTTGCATCCTGAAGATATCTTCTTGCTGTAGGCATTACCATCTCGGTTGGGAGCATGGCTTCTATTCCAAAGACCAAGGAGAAAGTTGTTTGGCCAGTTGCATTCTTGGAAGTGGTTTTCTTCTACCCATTTTCCTTTCTTTTCTCGAAGCCTCTTCTACAGTTGCAGACCTCAGGATGTGAATGATGGGAATCTTGGATCCTTCTGGTAAATCCAAGGAGGATCCTAAATTTGCCAAGGCATCGGCTTCAGCATTTTCTTCCCTAGGTACCTGTGTTAATGTAAATTCTGCAAAACAAGATGCTAATTTTTTGACTATTCCAATATATTCAACTAATTTTTTTTACCTTTGACTGCATAAGATCAGTTAAAATGGTTAGTAATTAATAAGGAAGTAACAAACACTTCTAAATTTGAAACATGCATATCCTTAGCAAGTTGTAAATCAGCAATGAGAGCTTCATATTCAACTTCATTATTGGTTGTTTGAAATGCACATCTAATCGCATGGGGTATTTTGTCCCCTTGTGGCGATTTTAGTAGTATTCCTAAACCGGTGCCTCTTGCATTTGAAGCACCATCAGTATATAAAGTCCATTTTTCTAAATTTTAATTTAATTGTTGAACTTCAGACTCTACTTCACTCAGGATGTCACTACTGAAATCAGCCACAAAATCTGCTAGAGCATGTGATTTGATTTCATTTCTAGGTTCATATACCAAGTCAAAAGCACTTAATTTTACTGACCATTTTGCCATTCTTCCAGACATTTCAGGTTTTCTAAGTACATTCTTAATAGGATAATTAGTTTGAACATGTATATTATGTGTTTCAAAATAGTGCCTTAACTTGGTAGATGTCATTATTAAAGCTAAGATAAGTTTTTCAAGATGTGAATACCTGGTTTCAGCATCTAGTAGAGTTTTACTTACATAATAGACAGGATGTTGTTGCCCTTCGAAGTCTTTTACCAAGATTGCACTTATTGCATTTCCAGAAACTGCAAGGTATAGCTTGAGAGGTTCTCCATCCTCGGGTTTCATCAGGAGTGGAGCTGCTGCAAGATACTCCTTCAGCTTCTTTAATGGTTCCTCATGCCTCTGTCCCTAGTCGAATTTATTATTCTTCTTCAGGATGTCATAGAACTCCTTGCATTTCTCTAATGATTTCGAGATGAATCTGTTCAGAGCTGCTATCCTGCCAGTTAGCCTTTGTTCATCCATGATATTTCTTGGGGATTTGAGATCAAGGATGGCCTTTATTTGTTCGGGACTGGCTTCTATCCATCTTTTGGTTACTAAATATCCAAGAAACTTTTCGTCACCAACTCCAAAATTACATTTTGTTGGGTTTAACTTCATATTGTAGGCATCCAGGATGTCAAAGGCTTCTTTGAGATCCCAAAGATGATCTTCTGCTTTCTTAGATTTCACCACCATGTCATCGATGTAGACCTCCATCGTGTCCCCAATCTTTTCCTTGAACAACATGTTCACTAGCCTTTGGTAGGTTGCACCTGCATTTTTTAGTCTAAATGGCATAGCTTTATAACAATATATACCTGATGGGGTCATGAATGCCGTATCCTCTTGGTCATATGGTTCCATTTGGATTTGTTGAAATCCTGAGGATGCGTCCATGAATTTCAGCATCTCGTGGCCTGCTGTAGCATCCACCATCGAATCTATGTGTGGTAGTGGAAATGGGTCCTTAGGACAGGCTTTGATAAGGTCTGTGTAGTCTATACATACTCTCCATTTCCCATTTTTCTTCTGTATCACTACCACGTATGCCAGCCATCTTGGGAATATTACTTCCCTTATCATCTTGCATTTAAGCAACCTATCCATCTCTTCTTGTATAATGGCATTTCTTTCTGGTGCAAACTTTCTTCATTTCTGCTGGATGGGTGATGACATCCCTAGAGATGCTAGTGATATCTTCATGCTTCCATGAAAAGGTAGACATCTTGCATTTAAGAAATGAAATTAGTGATTGTTCAATGTCATGAAGAAATTCTTACCAATCTGCACAGTGATATCCTTGTTATTGTCGTCGAGGTAGACGACTTTTACATCCTATTCAGGATGTGCTTTGACATCCTGAGGATGGCACTGTGTATCCTTCTATAATTGCTATGCTTGTCGTGATGAAGCCTTCATTGATGTAGTATAGCAATCCTTGGCTTCCTGTTGATCGCTGTTGACTTTAACAACTCCCCATGGTGTGGGTAGCTTTACACACTGGTGATATGTTTAAGGGACTGCCTTCATGTCATGTATCCAGGGTCTCCCTAGGATGAAATTATAGCAGGATAAGGAATCTATCACACAGAATCTGTGGATAGAATTCATTCCCTCTACATATACCGGTAGCTTGATGTCACCCAATGTACTCTTAGTTTCTCCACCGAAGCCCACCAGGACTGACGATTTGGAAACTATTTCAGATTCCAAGATGTTCATTCTTTTGAGGGCTTCTAGCTGGATTATATTCACTGAGCTTCCACCATCTACAAGGATCCTGCGAATAAAATGATTAGCAATATATAAAGTTATAAGTAAACCGTCATGATGAGGGTCAAGGATATTCGCTCGATCTTCTTCCTTGAAGCTGATCACATTAGAGGTTGTCCGGATGGTAGTCTTTGTGGGTCTCTCTCCTTTTTTTGACTTTGTCTCTCTTGCATGCCTTTTAGCAGCTAAATACGAGGTTCCACAGATGTCTCATCCTCCTGAAATAAAGTTGATTATGCCAGCATCCTTAGGTGGAGATGCTACTCTTTCTGGGATTATGGTGCCATCCTGAATCCTTGGCTTCTTCTTGCCTAGGAAATCCTTAAGATGACCTTTGCTCAGAAGATATGCTATCTCCTTTCTCAAAGCCATGCAATCTTCAGTGACGTGACCAAAGTCTTCGTGGAAGACACACCATTTCGATTTGTCCTTCCATGCTGTTATATTATCCTTCTTCGGCCATCTTGCTTATTCTCCAAGATCCTTCATGGCATACATCAAACCTGTTACATCCACAGAAAAACAGTAATCTGATAATTTAGGACATTCATCCTCATCGTCATCCTCTATCACATTGACCTTTTTGTTATCAGGTCTAGCATATGGTTTATGCTTGTATGGTTCGTATGTGGGAGTGCACTTTCGATTGGGATGGTTATATCTTGAGGATGCCTCAATGCTTTCTTGTATTTTCTTATCATCCTCAAGTCGGATGAACCTTAGAGCCCTTTTCCTGACTTCATCCAAGTTTCTGCAAGGATTCATCACCAATTCTTGGTAGAATGGTGAATCTCTATGCGGTCCCATCTTGAATGCTTGTACTGCCGTTGTGACATCCAAGTTCGGGATGTCATGCTTCTTTTCCGAACCTAGTGATGTATTCTCTTAGTGATTCCCCCTGTGGTTGAGTCACCCTGTATAAATCACTTGGTCAAACGTTCGAACGTTCGACTACAATAAAATTGATTATTAAACATGTTAATCAAATGTGCAAAAAAAGTAATTGATTAGGGAGGAACACTTAGGAGCTATTTTAAGGCTGGACCAGTAAGGGTGAAACCGAATCCTTTACACGGGCATGCTTCCTTGAGATCAGCAGGGATTGGATTTATTTCCACCCTTTCTCTGTACTGAGCCCCATGCTCATCAGGATTTGTAGATCCATCATAGAGCTTCATGCTTGGAGTTTGAAACAGCTTTGGGATCTCTGCATCACATATGGGAGGTGCAAACCAAGATACCCTATGACATGTTGAGGATACTTCGGGGATAGGTTGTACTATTCCTGCTACACTTGATACCATATCCTTAATTTTTTGTAGCTCCCTTGCTAGTTGAGGACTTATACCTGTATCCTGCAAAGAAGCAACATCATTAGCAGTAAAATTACTATAACACAAATTGTTAGCGTTATTGTTATATCCTCGGGATGGCATGGGTGTATATCCTGGATCCCTGGTTGTTGTCATCATGGGTGCTGTGGTAGTTTCGGGAGCAGAGAATCTAGTGCTCATAGGGATGAAATCTCCTTTATGAACGCCCCCAGAGTTGCCAGATTTAAAATCCAACACCCTGGGTTGTAATGGTGTCCCCATGTCTTCGGTTGGTCTCCTTGAGGATGTCTTGAGAGATTGTATCCCTCTTATCAGCATTCGGTTTGTGTCCTATTGTTGCTGTATTTAATCCTTCATTAATGCAAACATGGAGAGGAGTTCATCGTTTGACACAAAAACATGAGGAATGGATCCATATGTCCCCATTGATGGTCTAGGTGGGATTTGAGAAGCAGAACTTCTCGGTAATTCAGGTGGGGGTGGCAGTGTAGCATTTCTGGTAGAGGTTGAAGATGGCATGGATGAGGAAACAGTTTTCTGGGAAGAAGACATAGTTGTCAAGATTTTGTAAAGTGAGTTGTTTTGAAAAAAAAAAGTTTTAACAAAGTTTTTTGTTAAAATAGCACCACTTGCCCAACGGTGGGCGCCAAATTGTTTTGGTCAAAAATTACCTAGTAGAAATTATTTTGTATTCCAAATTAGTAAAAGTGAGGTAGAGTGCTAAATGTGTGAAATATGTTAAAAACCCAGTTGTATTCTAAGGATGGGCAAGAAATAACAATATGACAACTATGCTCAGGATGACAAATAAATTGGTCAGGATGCACAATTATATCCTGAGGATGTAACTTTCAGTTAGAAAGGTGAATTAAGCAAAGATAGACGATTGTAAGTATAATACAATAAAGTTACAAAACTCGATGTACGAGGAAAGCCCTTGATCAGTTGATGATCGCCGGCACAAAAACTCGGGAGGAGTCTAAGCCCCTGCCTTGTTTGTTAATATTAATAAGGTAAAAATAAGTACAACTTTGGATAGGTGATGAACGAGTATCTAAGATTACAATATGAGTGTTGTGTGTGTGTAGAGAAAGAGAGAGTATCAGGTGTCTATGAAGTGTTAAGAAAGTGAGAAGAAGTGTCCTCTTACTCGTTGATCGCCCCCTATTTATAGTTACACGAAAGTAAATAATGAATCCCATGATATCCACCGTCTTTAATGATCTTGTGGACTGTTTCAGGTGACCATTGAGGGTGTTTCAACTGATATGGACGTTGGATAACAGTTTCCACCTTTTTCGCCTAGCATTTATCACTTTGGCGGTTACACTTTGACTCACTCTTCAAGTTTATACGCGTACAGCTCATGCATCTTTGATATCTTTGACTTAGCAATACTTTGTAGCCGTTGAAGGGGAGTTACAAGTCTTACTCATGCATTTATTACACATGCAATAACCTTAGTACAAGATAATTTGTTAGTCTATCCTCAGGATGCACACAGGTCAAAACACTGTTACATCCTGAACGCTGCTTAGTCCTTCGGTATCCTGAGGATTTTGCTCATAGAATATGAGGTAAAATTATCCTGCATTCATATATCAATAAGATAGTTCGTTAGTCCATCCTCAGAATGTGCATAAGATAATATTCAGTGTCATCCTGAATCCTGTTCTGCCTGCAGTATCCTGAGGATGTCACATAGAAAATATAGGTTAGTTCTATCCTGAAGATTTCACCACCAACAACAACAACATCGATGAAAGCTTCATCCCAATCAAAACAAGCATAGAAATTAAAGCAGCATGCATGTGATATCCTCAAGGATGACAAAGCACATCCTGAACAGGATGTAAAGGCAATCTGCCTCGATGAAACTAATAAGGATATCATTGTGCAAATCGGTAAGAACATTCCTAATGATATTGAACAATCTTTAATTTCGTTTTTAAAATGCAAGATGTCAACATTCGCATGGAAACATGAGGCTATGAAAGTAATCTCCAAGGATGTCATTACTCACAAGCTTGGAATCAATAAAAGTTTCAAGCCCATACAACATAAATGTAAAAAGTTTGCACCTGAGAGAAATGTTATCATATAAGAAGAGGTTGATAGACCATTAAAGTCCAAGATTATAAGGGAGGTCAAATTCCCAAGATGGTTGGCCAATGTGGTGGTAGTACAAAAGAAGAATGGAAAGTGGAGAGTATGTGTAGATTACACAGATATCAATAAAGCTTGTCCCAATGACCCATTTCCAATTCCACACATCGACTCGATGGTGGATGCCACATCAGACCATGAAATTTTAACTTTTATGGATGCATCCTCAGGATTTCAACAAATCCAGATGGAACCAGACGACCAAGAGGATACTGCATTCATGACACCGTCAGGTATTTATTGTTATATTGCCATGACTTTTGGACTTAAAAATGCTGGTGCAATATATCAAAGATTAGTAACATGATGTTCAAAGAAAAGATTGGGGACACAAGGGAGGTCTACATCGATGACATGGTAGTCAAATCCAAAAGGGCAGAAGACCATCTTCATGATCTCAAAGAAGCCTTTGATATCCTGGATGCATACAACATGAAGTTGAATCCGACCAAATGCAACTTTGGAGTTGGTGCTGGCAAATTTCTTGGATACTTATAGTAACCAAGAGGTGTATAGAAGCCAATCCAGAACAAATTAAAGCCATCCTAGATCTAAAATCTCCAACAAATATCAAGGTTGTGCAAAGGTTGACTGGCAGGATAGCGGGTCTGAATAGATTCATCTTAAAGTCCTTAAAAAATGTAGGGAATTCTACGACATCCTGAAAAAGAATAAAATATTTGACTGGGGATGTTGTGGGTGAAAATCATCAGGATGATTTTACCTCACATCCCTAATGTGCCATCCCCAGGATGCTGAAGGACTTAACTAACTTCAGGATGTGACAGTACTTCAGCATGTGCACATCCTGAGAATGAGCTAACGAGTTAATTCTCCTCTGTATGATTGCAGGTACAAATAAGTTATAATATGGATTTACATGCTTAGTAACATCTATATTATCACCCTCAATTAAAGAAGTCAAAGATAGAGATATAACTCGTGGTCAAGATGGAAGATATAGTCAAGATGGAAGACATAGTCAAAACTGTAACCGATATACATTTAATATCGGCGACAAAAGAGGAAACAGCTGAAACATTAAACTAGCTAAGGAGAAACTGTTGCTACAACGGTCGCTTGAGATGAAACAACCATAATGGTCATAAGAAGACTTCAAAGAACATAACTACTTAGCGAGTTTCATGGGATCGTTTGTTTATTTCACGTAGTATATAAATGGGGGTATTGGACGGGTATAGGACACTTACATACACATTGCTCACACTATAGCTACACACATACACTTAGCTGATCACAAAACACTTGCACAATCATTGTAATCATAGTACACTCATCCACATACTCATCCAAAGTTGTATCTTTTTACCATTTTAATATTAACAAACAAGGCAGGGGCCTAGACTCCTCCCGAGTTTTTATGCCGGCGATCTATAACTGATCAAGGGCTTTCCTCGTAGATCGTGCGTTGTTCTTCGTGTTTATTACTTTATTTGTTCATTTTTAGCAGTTCCATCCTGAGGATATAACTTTCCATCCCGTAACTAACCTAAGCCATCCCGATCATAGTTGTTATATTTTTGCTTATTGAACATCCTAATACACCGTCTTAAGAATATTATTGATTTACAAACATATTTCTACACACTTAGCACTCTACCTCACATAAACTAATTTGGAATACAAAGTTATTTTTACTAGATAATTATTGACCAAAACAATTTGGCGCTCACCGTGGGGCAAGTGATGCTATTTTAACAAAAAACTTTGTTAAAAACTTTCTTCATTTACTTCTTTTTTATAAAACTTGACAACTAAGGCTTCTTCACAAAAATATGTCTCAACATCCATGCCATCTACAACCTCTGCCAGAAACACTGCCTTACCACCTCCACCTACACTTCCAAGAAGTTCCACTTCCCAAATCCCACCTAGACCATCTGGGTCTACTCCTCCTGTTTTTGTATCGAACGATAAATTACTTTCTATGTTTGCACTAATGAAGGATTCGATACATCAACAACAAGACACAAACCGGATGTTGATAAGAGAGATACAGGCTCTCAAATCATCCTCAAGAAGGCCAAGTGAAGACATGGGGACACCATTGTAGCCTAGGGCGTTAGATTTTAATTCTAGCATCTCTGGAGGGGTGCATCAAGGAGATTTCATCCCCATGAGTTCTGGACTCTCTGCCCCAGAAATGATCACTGCTCCCAGGATACAGGATATACATATGTGCCATCCCAAGGATATAACACTAATGGTAACAATTTAAGTTCTAGTACTTTTACTGCTAATGATGTTGCTTCTTTGCAGGATACAGGAATAAGTCCTCAGCTAGCAAGGGAGCTTCAGAAGATCAAGGATATGGTATCGAGTGTTCCAGGGATAGTACAGCCCATCCCTGAAGTATCCTCGGCATGCCATAGGGTGTCAAGATTTGCATCTCCCATTTGTGATGCAGAGAATCCAAAATGGTTTCAAACTCCAAGCATGAAGCTCTATGATGGATCTACAGATCCTGAGGAGCGTGTGGCTCAATATAGGGAAAGGATGAAAATAAATCCAATCCCTACCAATCTGAAAGAAGCATGTTTATGCAATGGATTTGTTTCAACTCTCACCGGTCCAGCCCTGAAATGGCTCCTAAGCGTTCCACCCTATTCTATTACTTCTTTTGCACATTTAATTAACATGTTTAATAATCAGTTTCCTTGTAGTCGAACGTTCGAACGTTTAACAAGTGATCTGTACAGGGTGACTCAACCACAGGGGGAATCACTAAGAGAATTCATTACTAGGTTTGGAAAGGAAGCACTTGACATCCCGAACCTGGATGTCACAACAGCGGTTCAGGCTTTCAAGATTGGACTGCAGAAAGATTCACCATTCTACCAAGAGTTGGTTATGAATCCATGCAGGAACCTATATGAAGTCAGGAACAAAGCCCTAAGATTCATCCGACTTGAGGATGATAAGAAGATACAAGAGAGGATGGAATCATCCTCAAAATATAACCATCCCAATCGAAAATCTACTCCCACATATAAACCATATAAGCATAAACCATATGCTAGGCCTGATAATAAGAAGGTCAATGTGGTAGAGGATGATGATGAGGATCACTGCCCTAAATTGTCAAACTATTGTTTTTCTATGGATGTCACAGGTTTGATGTATGCCATGAAGGATCTAGGGGACAAAGTAAGATGGCCAAAGAAGGACAACAAGGTAGGATGGAAAGAGAAATCCAAATGGTGTGCCTTTCACGAAGATTTTGGCCATATCACTAAAGATTGTATTGCACTAAGAAAGGAGATAGCATATCTCTTAAGCAAGGGTCACCTCAAGGATCTCCTGGGCAAAAAGAAATCAAGATCTCAGGATGGCACAAGCATCTCGGAAAGAGTAGCATACCCACCTAAGGATGCTGGCATTATCAACTTCATTTCAGGAGGGTCAGACATTTGTGGAACCTCATACTCAGCTACTAAAAGACATGCGAGGGAAACAAAGTCTAAAAAAGGAGAAAGACCAACGAAGACGACCATCCTGACAACCTCAAAAGTGATAAGTTTTGAGGAAGAAGACAGAGAAAACATCCTTGATCCTCATCATGACGGTTTGGTTATTACTTTATATATTGCTAACCACTTTGTTCGCAGGATTCTTGTAGATGGAGAAAGTTCAGTAAACATCATCCAGCTCGAGGCCCTCAAGAGGATGAACATCCCGGAATCGGAGATAGATTCCAGGTCATCAGTTTTGGTGGGTTTCAGTGGAGAAACAACGAGCACAGTGGGTGACATCAAGCTACTAGCATATATAGAAGGGGTGAACTCTATCCAGAGATTTTGTGTGATAGATTCCCTATCCTGCTACAATGTCGCCCTGGGGAGACCCTGGATACATGATATGAAGGCAGTACCTTCAACATATCATCAATGTGTGAAACTACCCACACCTTGGGGAGTTGTGAAGGTCAACAATGATCAACAAGAAGCTAAGGATTGCTACACGACATCAATGAAGGCCTCATCCCATCAAGCATAGAAATTACAGCAGGATGCACAGTACCATCCTCAGAATGTTTAAGCACATCCTGATCATGATGTAAAAGCCATCTGCCTTGACGACAACAACAAGGATATCACTGTGCAAATCGGTAAGAATATCCCACATGATATTGAACAATCACTAATATCTTTTCTTAAATGTAGGATGTCTACTTTTGCTTGGAAACATGAAGATATGACCGGCATATCAAAGGATGTCATTACTCACAAACTTGGGATTGATAAGAGTTTCAAGCGCATTCAGCAAAAAAGAAGGAAGTTTGCTCCAGAAAGAAATATCATCATCGAAGAAGAAGTAGACAGGCTGCTGAAGTCAAAGAAGAAACCCGAGGATGGAGAACCTCTCAAGCTATGTCTTGCAGTTTCTGGGAATGCAATAAGTGCTGTATTGGTAAAGGACTTCGAAGGGCAACAACATCCTCTCTATTATGTAAGTAAAACCCTCCTAGATGCTGAAACCAGGTATTCACATCTCGAAAAACTTATTTTAGTTTTAATAAAGGCTTCTACTAAGTTAAGGCATTATTTTGAAACACATAAAATATATGTTCAAACTAACTATCCCATTAAAAATGTATTAAGAAAACCTGAAATGTCTAGAAGAATGGCAAAATGGTCAGTTAAATTAAGTGCCTTTGACTTAGAGTATGAGCCTAGAAATGCAATCAACTCACAGGCCCTAGCAAACTTTGTGGCTGATTTCAGTAGTGACATCTTGAGTGAAGTAGAGTCTGAAGTTCAACAACTAAATGAAAATTTAGTGAAATGGACTCTATACACTGATGGTGCTTCGAATGCAAGAGGCACAGGTCTGGGAATACTACTAAAATCGTCACAAGGGGACAAGATACCCCATGCCATTAGATGTGCATTTCAAACAACCAATAATGAAGCTGAATATTGTTAAAATTGAAGTCTTTGTTGATTCTTTGTTGATTACTAACCATTTTAAAGGATCATATGCAGTAAAAGGACAAAAGTTAGCCATTTATCTTGAAATCGTTAAAAATTTAGCTACTTCTTTTGTTGAATTTTTACTAACATAGTAGGGAAGAAAATGATGAAGCTGACGCCCTAGCAAATCTGGGATCCTCCTTTAATTTACTAGAAGGATCCAAGATTCCCATCATTCACATCTTGAAACTGCTGATTGAAGAGTGGCATCCTGAGGATGGCCAGGGACATCCTAAGGATAAAACAGACCATCCTAAGGATATCACTGTTTTGGCCACTCAGCTACAAGACGACTCATCATGGATGACTCCCATAATCAAATATTTACAAGAAGATGTCATTCCTGATGAAGAAAATCCAAAGGCTTTCAAGATAAAGGTATCTAAATTTACAATTATAGACAATATTTTGTATAGAAAGTCTCTTGCAGGTCCATATTTGAGATGTCTCAACAAGGATGAAGCAAACGAAGTACTCAAAGACATCCACGAAGGAGATTGTGGAAATCATACATGAGGAAGATCTCTCTACTCGAAGACTTTGAGGACGGGATACTATTGTCCTACTATGAAGAAGGATGCCATGCTGTATTCCCAAAAGTGTGATGCATGCCAAGACATAGCAACATACTTCACCAGCCTGCTGAACCACTACATCCTATTGTTTCACCATGGCCCTTCATGAAATGGGGAATGGACATAGTAGGAAAGCTACCCAAAGCTCCTGGAGGAAAGGTATTCATGCTAGTGATGACAGATTACTTCTCGAAATGGATTGAAGCTGAAGCATTTGTGCAAGTTAGAGATAAAGAGGTGGTCTCATTCACCAAAAGAAACATCCTGACACGAGTTGGAATAGCATCCGAAATCATTTGTGACATTGGTTCTCAATTCATTAGCAATAGAACAACTGACTTTTGTGAAAGTTGGGGGATCAAGATGGTAACTTCAACACCAGTCCATCCTCAAGCTAATGGACAAGCGGAATCCTCGAACAAAATCATCGTCAGCAACTTGAAGAAAAAGCTTGGGGAAAAGAAAGGAAAATGGGCAGAAGAACTTTCATTTGCACTTTGGGCTAATAGGACTACTTCGAAGAATGCTACGGGTCAGACACCTTTCTCTTTGGTCTTTGGAAAAAAGCAATGCTTCCAACAGAGATGGTCATGCCTACAGCAAGGAAGCATCTTCAAGATGCAACTACTAATTCTAAAGCATTACTACAAGACTTGGAAATTGTGGATGAACTCAGGGATGCCGCTAAATTAAGGATGGCAACATATCAACAAAGGATTGCTAAAGCTTACAACAAGAACATCAGGATAAGAAGATTTCAATTGGGAGACTTGGTATTGAGAAAAGCCTTCCAAAATACAACAAAACCAAGCGATGATAAGCTAGCTCCCAAGTGGGAAGGTCCATACTTAATCAATTCTAAAGCAGGAAAGGGAGCATATTGGCTGTCAACAATGGAAGGAAAATTCTACCAAGAGCTTGGAATGCTATACACTTGAAATACTACCATGTTTAAGGATGCATATGAGAAACCATGATCCGAATCACAGGTGGGATGAAGGTGAAGGCTGATAGAGATGAATCATCTCCATATGTAAGTACTTATCCTTGATGTATTTCGATTAATTATATTTTCACTAAACATGGTCTAGAAATGGTCCATCCTGAGAATTTTGCAGTACCATCCTGAAGATGGAATGCTTAGAAGACTAGGGGGCTGGCCACCCTCTCCTCCGTTAAGGTGTCTGACACCTTCCTAAGGTTTAAAGGTTTTCACCTTTCACATTGGGTTAGCAACCCTCGCCTGGAGCGCACGATGCCCATGTATATTCTCGGGATGGTGGGACCAGTCCATGTAAAAGTGGCTGACAATTTCATTATCTTTGAGATATACGATGGAGCTCTTAAGGTTTAGACATTTTTCAATGTCTCTAATGGTTAGACGTTTTTCAACGTCTCTTTGTGCCTTGTCGCCAGTTATTCCTAAGGGCCTTGTCGCTAGTTATTACTAAAGGCCTTGTCGCCAGATATCACATATTGATCTTGTCACCAAGATTATTTCAAAAGGGTTTTTGATCCCAGTTAAACCAAAGGCCTTGTCGCCAGGATAATAACAAAGTCTTCCTTTACAGGATATTATTAAGATTCAATTCTTCCTATGTATTATAGACTTGAAGTCTATGCTGAAGATATTACACTGGGGACATCCTCAAGATGTAGGACCATCCCAAGGATGTAAAAGAAACTAGATGCATCCTCAAGATGCAACATTATCCCAAAGATGAAGAAGAAACTGGGGACATCCTCAGGATAATAAAGACCATCCTGATGATGAGAAGAACTTATATGGAATATGACAGGATCAGAAGAATTATTCCACAGAGAAGATACAAAAGGTATTATTTCAGATTAATTCTTTACAACCTAAGTGTTTGTTAATCTTTGCAGAATACTAAAGGAAAAGAACACAGGAACAATAGCGTCAAAAGATTGTTACTACACATAATAAAGTCAAAATTTGATGTCAACCCCTGGTTTCATCCAAAACCAGGACCCATCACCAGGGGTCAGCATCTATGGTCTAAGGTCAACAAAAAAGATTTGGAGCTTCGTCTTGAAACCAAGATCCCTCCACCCCAAACCTTATAATATCCTAACTTATTACATACTAATAAATTGTCTGAAATTGTTCAACCAACCACTACCACAAAAGTTCAAATAAAAAGTGGGCTCTAGCCTAGTCAACACATCCTTCATCGCACCACTGGAAGATCCTTCACCACCTCAACAACCTTGGCCTCCGCTGCCTTCACCTCTGCATCCTCAGGATCCTTAGCCACACCCTCAGGATGAGCAACAGAAACAGGCTCATAAACCACTTCTTTGCCACCTAGGCTCTAAGTTTTTCCTTCCAAGCCTCAACATCCCAGGAGTTCTCATTGAACCCTGGATCTTTGGCCTGGAGAGCCATCTTCACTCTGGCCTGGAATACGGCAACAGAAGCAGATTTGATAAGCTCGTTCCTGTGATCCTCGGCCTCCTTCTGACAAACCAACAAGGCTTTAGCATGCTCAGCTTTCACTCTCTTCAGCTCAGTCTCAGTTTTCGACAGTTTGGCCTCAAGAAATTTGCCATTCTGCTCTGAAATATTTTGAACATCTTCAAGCTTGGTTTGGGCTTCATGAAGCTCTTGAGCAACTGCATCCAGAGACTTTGAGAGATTCTCATGGCCTTGACAAGAAAAAGGAGAAGGTAAGTACTCTTAACCATTTTTCATTAACAAAAATAATGTTATCCTCAGGATGGGACCATACCTTGATAGTGAATTCAAAGATCTTGTTGAGAATCTCATTGCAGTTCAAACCCTCAAAAGGGTTGATCTCCTGAGCAACGACAGCAACAGTACTCCCCTTCCTCTTCTTTGAAGCAACAGCAACAGCCCTAGTCTTAGAAGGGTTAGTAAGAGGGGTAGTCATCTTGGAGCTTGAGGGAGAAGGAGAGGCAATTTTGACAGCCTTAACATCCATGCTGTCAATGTCATCCAGATCAAAAGAAGCAGCATTTTTGGCTGAGGCTAATATAAAAACAGAGTTAGCAAATAAAATAATAACATTCTCGGGATGCAACATGACATACTCACCAGACATCTTAGAAACTTGGCTGGTGGTATGACTATCTTCAACTCCAAACTTGGCAAGGGAAGCACCTGTCAAACCAATTTTTTTTAAAAAGGTTAGCATCTTCGGGATGTAACAGAAAAAGAAAAGTTTTTCATAAAAACATTAAGAATAATTTTACCACTCTTTAACCAATAAAGAGGGGTTTCATCCCCTTGGGGAATAGAACTCCTCTTAACAAAGAAAAACTTAGTTTTCTAGTTTTTCTCTAATTTTATCACATTAAAGAGAATGGGTGGATCCTTCTCTATAACTTGAAGGATATAACGGTGGGAACCATGTGTCCTCAATTTATAGATATGAGCCAGGTCTTCCACTTCTAGATAGACTACATGATCCTCAACAAGCTTACTGCACACCATTAGAATCTTCCAAAGTTCAGCCATGGCTTGAGAATAAGCAATCCAAGTCATATCAAAGAAATCTTTGATAAACATGGGAAAAGGATACCCCAACCCTAGAAGGAATGGTAAGTACAGGAAACAAACCCAACTAGAAGATGCAAAATCTGATCTTGCATGAGGATCGTAAGGACGAAACTCTACAGAATTTGGGAAGATTTTTTAGTCTTTTAAGGCTCGAATCTCTTTGTCACTAAAAGAACAGAACTCCTGTTCAGGATGACTCAAGAGGTTTTGGGAAATGAAGTCACTAGAAGTTCCCACATTCCCAAAAGTTCTTGTGGATCTTTTTGCCATCTTCGAAATATTGCTAATTTTTTGCAGGTATGAAGAGAAAAGTAGAAGAAAGAAGAAAGAAAATTACCTTCTTAAAAAATCAGATGTGATTATAAAGGAAGGGATAAGCTCTAGATATAGGGTGTAGAAGATGATGCTTGTAACGGTCATCACGTATTTATCGCCGAGAAAGTAGCCGTTGTCATCTTGACAAGACATCCCATCAATCATCAGAAGAGATATCTAGATCAAAAAATATTTTTACCTCAAAAGATATTATCGGTAACATATTTTTGGGGACAATTGTTGTGGGTGAAAATCCTCAGGATGATTTTACCTCACATCCCTAATGTGCCATCCCCCAGGATGCTGAAGGACTTGACTAACTTCAGGATGGGACAGTATTTCAGCATGTGCATATCCTGAGAATGAGCTAACGAGTTGATTCTACTATGTGTGATTGCAGGTACAAATAAGTTATAATATGGATTTACATGCATGGTAACATCTATATTATCACCCTCAATTAAAGAAGTCAAGATAGAGATACAACTCGTGGTCAGGATGGAAGATATAGTCAAGATGGAGGACATAGTCAAAACTGTAACCGATATACATTTAATATCGGCGACAAAAGAGGAAACAACTGAAACATTAAACTAGCTAAGGAGAAACCGTTGCTACAATGGTCGCTTGAGATGAAACAACCATAACGGTCATAAGAAGACTTCAAAGAACATAACTACTTAGCGAGTTTAATGGGATCGTTTGTTTATTTCACGTACTATATAAATGGGGGTATTGGACGAGTATAGGACACTTACATACACATTGCTCACACTATAGCTACACACATACACTTAGCTGATCACAAAACACTTGCCTAATCATTGTTATCATAGTACACTCGTCCACATACTCATCCAAAGTTGTATCTTTTTACCATTTTAATATTAACAAACAAGGCAGGGGCCTAGACTCCTCCTGAGGTTTTATGCCGGCAATCTATAACTGATCAAGGGCTTTCCTCGTAGATCGTGTGTTGTTCTTCGTGTTTTTACTTTATTTGTTCATTCTTAGCAGTTCCATCCTGAGGATATAACTGTCCATCCTGAAACTAACCTAAGCCATCCCGATCATAGTTGTTAGATTTTTGCTTATTGAACATCCTGATACACCATCTTAAGAATATTATTGATTTACAAACATATTTCTACACACTTAGCACTCTACCTCACATAAACTAATTTGGAATACAAAGTTATTTTTACTAGATAACTTTTGACCAAAACAGGGGACAAAATCATGAGGAAGCATTGAAAAAATTGAAAGAATATCTTGCAGCAGCTCCACTCCTGATGAAACCTGAGGATAGTGAGCCTCTCTCGTTATATCTTGCAATTTCTGGAAATGCAATAAGTGCAGTCTTAGTAAAACACTTTGAAGGACAAGAGCATCCTGTATATTATGTAAGTAGAACTTTATTGGATGCTAAACCTAGGTACTCACATCTTGAAATCCTCATTTTAGCTTTAATCATGGCATCTACCAAGTTAAGACATTATTTTGAAACACATGGGATACATGTTCAAACAAATTATCCTATTAAAAATGTACTCATTATCTCACCATTGCATCCTACACTTCACTGAATTGTAATCTTAGTCTCTCGTTCATCACCTATCCAAAGTTGTACTCATTTTTACCATATTAATATTAACAAACAAGGCAGGGGCCTAGACTCCTCCCGAGGTTTTGTGCCGATGATCACTATTGATCATGGGCTTTCCTCGTATATCGAGTGTTGTTCTCTTGTTTCATTACATTTGCATTCATCTATTTTTACTTGACATATCATTCTAACAAATAGTTACATCCTCAGGATATAACTGTCCATCCTCACTTTTTCCTTTGCCATCCTGAGCATAGTTGTCATTAATTGTTTCTTTGGTATTCTAACGTGCCATCTTGAAGATACAACTGATTTTAATACATTGCAAACACATTTAGATCTCTACCTTACATTTACTAATTTGGAATGCAAAGTTATTTTTATCAAGTAATTTTTGACCAAAACAGACATGTGCCAGGAATGCGACACAACCTTTCCTTGAACATTTTTGCGCCTTGATGCAAGATATGACTCGAAGAGTAGATCCACCACAGTCTCCTCGAATCGAGAGGGTTTCACCATTGGACAAGGGATACGAACCAATTTATCATGACAGACGGTTTCTGCACGATGCTTGGATAACCAATCCATGCCAATGACAAGATCGAAACTACCCAATCGAATAGGCAATAGATCAATACGTAAAACATGATCACCAAGTTCCAAAACACAATCCCTAACAACTTCTTCAGACGAAATTAACTTACCATTGGCCACCTCTATGGTGTAGTGTGTTTCCAACTTATTAAATTCTAATCCAAGGGCTTTCTTAAAGTCGGTGGACACAAAGCTAAAATCAGCGCCTGAATCAAAAAGTACCAATGCAAAATGGTTGTTAAGGTGAAACGTACCGGTAACCACATTTGGATCATCGCGTGCTTCGTTGGCTCCTAGCACAAATTCTCGTTCGCGAGCTTGCTCCCTAGCCTTGGGGAAATCCTTGCAGAAATGTCTGGTTGCACTACATCCGAAACACTCGTTCTTGGCAGGTGGAGTATTAGTGGCCTTGGCTTTGCAGTTAGTGGTTTCGTGACCACGACGATTGCAGTTCTTGCATAGAATGCTCTCACAAGTGCCAACATGGTGGTAATTACATTTACTGCAGTAGGGGTAGGGACCGTTGTATTTGCGTTTTGGCTCCTCGGCAGCAGTGGCAGCAAAAACCTTCACAGAGTCTTGACGCTTATGAGGGGAGTTCTTTCCCTTCTTGGAGCCAGATCGCTTACGCTTGTCTCCAGAACTCTCACCATCAACTGCAACTTTCTGGTTCAACGAACCCATACGAACAACATCATCGGTACGACTGTGGGCTAGAGTAACAGTAGCCTGGATAGGAGTGGGTGCAGACACAGTGACCATACTTTGGATTTTGGGAGACAGGCCCCAAATGTACCGTTCGACTCTCTTGTATTCTGATGTGACCATGTGGGGAACAAGTCCAGAGAGTTCATGAAAACGAGTGGTGTAAGTAGTCACATTGGCATCCGCCATCGAGAGATTCCAGAATTCTGCTTCCAGCTTCTACAGTTCGCTCCTTTGACAATACTTCTCCATGATTAGAGTCCTGAGATCGGCCTAGCTAAGATTGTAAGCCGCGTCTCTACCTAAGGGTTGTACCAGAAGATTCCATCAGGTGAAGGCTTCGTCTTGGAAAGTGAAAGTAGAGTACCTCACTTTCTGGTCCTCAGAACGACCACTAATGTCAAGAACTGCCTCAGTCTTTTTGATCCAACGAACAATCCCAACGGCAGCTTCAGTACGACGAAAGTTCCATGGTTTGCAAGACATGAAAGTTTTGTATGAACATCCCTGAATAGGGTTTTCAACTTCTGTGTATACAATAGTGAATATTATTAACACAAAGGTTTGCGTAGGAGTAGTATGTAGAGAATTTAGACCCAAAATTTCTACCGTTATCCGTTTCGCTTCCCCGTCGAGGACCAGTACCTCCAGAGCCTCCGCTAAAATCGGCTCAAGCAACGTCATGTCGAGCAATTGCCTCAGAAATCACCCTAGCCAGTTCAGCGGGGGTGGCTGGTAGTGGTTCGCCATCATTGGTTCGTGCAAATTGTCGGCTATGCATGATTCCCTTCTAATATATCACATATCAAAAGTCTAAGACACATATTTTGTAAATATTGTCAACCAAATATAACCATGCATAGCAAGTCAATCACAACCACAAGACAAAAGAATAAGCAGAACAGAACATAAATAAATGACATGCCAAAATATCCATAAACCACCAGTATTAAAATATAAAAGATGGGCGGTCTAACCGCAGTAGTTCGAATCATAGCACAATGTGACATAATGTAATATCAAATACAACCACATGATAAACTAAGAAGAAGAAGAGGAATATGGGAAAGTAGCGGCAAGAGTAGCAACCGCGTCCTGAATGCAATGGGTCATCTCTGTCATCCTCATCTCTATGATCTCCAAGCGTCTCTCTGTCTCCGCTCTCCCAGTGTCGTCGCTAGCCTCCCTCGCTCAGCATCCTCCGCTCGCACCTCCAGCGTCATCACCTCGTGGTCGTCCTCCTCGTCCCGATGAGCGAAGTCACTGGTGAGACTGGGGAGGTATGGCCGCTTACGGGCCTGAGAGCGCCTCCTCAACCTCGGTGATGGCTCGGTCACCGGCAAGGGTGCCTCCATGGTGCGTAACTCCGGTATGGGGTCGGCAAGTAGAACAGGCTCACCGGTAGGGGCAGGGTCGACAGGCAAGGTAGTAACTGGAACACGGGAAGGAAGGGCAATGACCACTATCTGTCGCACCCTCTTACAGGGAGTGTACCTCTAGAAGGTACAGCCCGTATAGTCGATGCGAAAGGAATAGGCCAGACTCTAGGCAGCAGGGGTAGTGGAAGGGACCACCAGAGGGTGAACGTCCTGGTCTGCAAGGGAAGGAGGGACATCATCCTCGGTGTCATCATCTGAGACATGCCTAACTAGGGGTGCATGATCCACATCCATGTTAGAGTCAGAAATCCAACCTCCTCCATGATGGGGGAAATCGGGGGCCTCGTAACAGATGGGAGCAGACTCAGAGTCGGACAAAATAGTGAGATCAACGGTGATGGCCATGATCCTGTCATATGCATGCATATACGTAAATGAACATGTATGTAAATAAATGAACTACTAAGCTCGTGTGTCATTGTAGAGCATCTTGAGAGGTGCAAGGCGAGACAGTGTGGTACTTTGTGAAAACGTTTCGAAAATATTTTTGGGTTATAGTTTACTAAAAAGAATCTTAGTTCGCTATAACCGTATGCTCTGATACCAATCCATCACACCCAGCCAAGGTAGAAACACGGAGATGCGTCCTCGAAAGGTTTTCAAGCACAAGGTTTTAAGCAACACACAGATTTATTTAAGAAGGTACCATCGAGGGATGGATATTATCATAAATTATTTAAAACGTTATAACATTGTCTAAGAAAGAGATAATTTTCTGGAAGTCATGACATAAAAACTTAAACATCATGGGAATGACAAGACCCAATACAAAGTGATACCACCCAGTGCATGCTCGAACCCCTCTCTCAAGCCTCTGTTACTCATCACCAATTACCTGAAAAACATGCATAAGAGAGTTATCAACAATGATGTTGGTGAGTTCACAGGTTTAAATATGCTAAGTAAAGTGTTCGTGTACGACCAATCATAGGCTAGCTAAGCGAATGATTACTGTACAAATCATAAGTTCCGTAACCAAACCTCTTGACTGTTGTGCCTCGTGCATTGTACACTAAAGACAATGTATGTACAGTAGAATACTAACACTCTTTCGTATGTAACCCGTTAGAGCGACTAACCAATAGTGGGGGTGTCAACCCAATAGATCTATTAAAGTGTTCCATGGCTATGGATAGCTAATGGTTACAGTGTAATGTAAGTATGAGGACTATTGAGCTTATGAACTAGATGTCTCATGTTCCACATGGCAGTCATGATAGAATATACACACAAAATGATATTGTACTAGTTGTAGCATGTTTGTACCCTAAAAATGAAGAATTAGTAAAATGGGGCTGTGAAACTCGTATGAGAGTGATACGTGTGGTCTGGTAAGGTAGGAAGGTGAGATAGTTATCATCCCGACAATTGATACCCTATGATCATTATGGACATAATAAGTTGTATGGTCTTGTCGTTTATTGTTCAAATTGTTCACCCGACTTTGTGGACCCTTATGTTTAGTGAAGGTGGGCCATGTTTTTGTGCACGTGACATGTGTACCTTGTAAAACATGTAATTCTGGTGTCTTCGGGTGTTATAATGTAAAAATATGTTGTGATGGATTATTGATTATTTCCATACTAACATGTGCGGTTGTTTTAGTGCAAAACGAGTGTTTTAACATACGATTAAATTGTTTAAAATCAAATTGTGATGTTAACACATGTTAAGGCTTTTCTGACATATGTTTGAATATAACAACCGAATTCTTGGCTTAATGTGGTCTTGATCCCGATCATTTAGTGAACCAATATAGGTCGACTCATGCTTGTTAGTGCATAACCGAAGTCTTCCCATGTATGTTAGTGTGCTTCTTATGAAAATCGACTATAAAAGCCTTTCATTCATGCCTTAGTTTAAAGTATGCACAATGTGAGCTTTGATTATCAAATCTGATCCATTGCTCGATCATTTATGTTGTACCACGATCGTAACATTACTCAAGTGATAGGCGTGTTATTAGGGCCTATTCATAACGCGTAAATGTGATAACTCGATGAAGTGTTTCCTAGTTATAGAAACAATCAATGTGGATAAAGATCTCTTGTATGTGTGTGGTTGATTGTTCATGGCCGAGGGTCGGTGACTAGGTGAACATAATAAGGCCGATAGATAGAAGTTTAGGGAGCTTGAATGACTTACCTAATGGTGAGTTGAGGTGGTGCAAATCCTATGAACCTTGGGACTTCCTTTCCTTGGGTTGAAGGCTTGAATGTCTTGATGAGGTTGAAGTGTTTGGAAGGGGTATCTGATTGCTAAAAAAGATCAAGAAAGAAGTGTTCTGGTGTGAGAATGTGAGGAATCAAGGGGCCCATATATAGGGGTTGATGTGGGATAATGACAAAACAATTGTGGCACTCCTTCATTTATCGGCCGATGCATGGATTAGAGGAAGGAATCATCAAATAGTGAGAAGGGCAAGTGTTGGAGCCTCTTATCAATATTAGGGATGGGTTGAATTGGTGAAAAGATTAGTGTAATTTGGCTTTTAACTAAATGGATATAAGTTACTCACCTCCTTATCACCTTAGTCGATTGTCTTCATGTGCAATCCATAGGTTTCTTGATCAATCATTGTCATGAGTTGGAGCAGTATAATCGGTCAAAACCTTTTTGGGATTGCAAGGTTGATAATGACTTGTCTATGACACACCTTGTCTTCACTTGTAGGATCTTGATGGTTCAAAGAAGTCTTAGTTGTAAACTTTAAGGATAGTGATGTGTTTGTGAGGTATGCGGCCGATAATCAAGGGACAAGAGGTGTTAAAAGGGGTAAAGATCAAGTGAGGGGATGATGAGGTGTAAGTGTAAGGTCCAATTTGGTATAAAGGGAGTGTTTGTCTTTTAATTGCATGCATGAGAGTGTTAGTGTTTGTTTTATTCAATAACCAATCATGTGTTAGCAAATATGATCAATCATTTGGTTTGTTTTCCCTTGGGACGATTGTAGTTAGGTATACACCTATATAGGTAGTTGATTTATGTCGGAGAATGGTTAACCTTGGCCTCATGCCTACTTATGTGTATGTGATCACCCCATCCATGATAGAAAACCTTACCTCATGTGTTGAATTTGTTTCTTATGTCATGTGTTTCTATGAGGAATATTTTGGCCGATCCACATGAGTTGGAGGTGGTAGTGATGTATCCTAAGATCTTGTGTTTGTCCCATTCCATGTGATGGTGATAGTTCAAGACCCCTACTTATCATTTATGAGACATTAATATGTGTGTGTATGTGGATGTTTTGGCTGAAGGTAGCAAAGGGAGGGCAAGTCATTCATGTGTGGGTGTGTGTGTGTGATCGTGTATATACATATATGTATGCCCATTCATGTTGTATACTTGGGCTATAGGTGATTTCGTATGCCATAGGTTATATGTGTACACATGTGGGCGTATTTTTGTTGTGAATGGATGGATATAGTGTGAGTTTGTGTGAACATGTGATGTGTTTAAGGACTCAATGACGACAACAGGTATCCATATCCACTAGTTGTGTACACATGTTATTATAAGTTAACATACGAAAATCTTTATGATCCATAAACATATGTTAGTGAGGGGTGGTCATGTGTTAAAGTGTGATAACCCTGTAACATATATTGTGATTGTTCAGGTTTGAGTGGATTGTATAGTTTCCCACCCGGGTATTGTTACGTGTATGTTACTTGTACAGCTGTATTGGTCGACATTCGATTGCTCTTTGTTGAGTCTGTGATTAGCTTAATTGTTCGACGCCAGTTATTTTTGTATAATCCATGTGTCATATGCACAAACGGGTAACTTGTTGAGTTTCTTGAATAACTCATGCTTTGCCAGAGAAGGGGGTATAGTGTGTGCACAAATGTCTAGTTATGCACATGAAATGAAAATAATAAGAAAAATCCTTACGGATGTTGACCTGGATCGTTGACAGTTGATATACGTTAAATTACACATATAAAAGTCCCTGTTTAATTCCCATTTTGATACGTTTTTGACCTTATACACAGGAATTGGTACTTATTTGGGTATCTTTATGATTTCAGGTCTTAAACGATATCCCGGAAGCATAAAAGAAGGAAAAACGAAGTTTTCAGCGCGCATACATGACCTCAGGTCCTATGACCGACCGCTCACTCCCTGTGAGTGGCCGAGTGCTTCCCAAGATATTATTGGAAACCTTCTGGAAGCCCCACGTCAGCTCACGAGCAAGTTGTTTGACATTTTGCAAAGTGAACGGCCGCTCATAGAGGCCGAGCGGCCGCTCACAGCCTCTGAACATCTATAAAACTCCCATTCAGCTTACTGATCGATATTTGGGTTTTTGGGAGGTGATTTATGGCGATTTTTTGAGCTTTTGAAATGCTGCACAGGCGTGGAACAAGCTCGGGAAGCCATCCGATCCATCCATCGTCATCCAATCCATCACATTCGCATTTCTATGGTTTGATCTTATTATCCATTTTTGTATCAAATCTGATTTTGTATGTTCTTGTGATGTTTATTTAGTTAATCGTACGCCTACGGGCAAGAACACTAGTATGTAGTATGTTAAACAATCGTTTGTATAGTTAATCATGTCATGTATAAATTTGGCGTTTTTCATGACTTAATCTTGATGATCATAATCCAACCTTGTTTCATTGTTAATGGATTTGTGATTATGTTTGAATGATTTTGATGATTGTTGAACGTGTTAGGCGGATACATGTTGAAAAACTGTCCCTTTAATCATGTGATAGTAGACTAGTTAACTTGTTAATAAGTTTACACCATGAATCTGTAACCGGGTATTGGTTTGGTTAAAGTCAGTCGAATAACGATTAAAATGCGTACCGGCACGTAAAAGGGTTTTAAAAGCTTAATGGTGTCATTACTGATCTTTGACACGGTTAATGATCTTTGATAGTTATTTTGGTAAAAATAGCGATCTTAGTAGATATGTGTTCAAAGTTGGTAAAAGGGAATTGGTTGTGAAATGCTCTACTTTATGCTAGTCTAGATGGTTGTATTGGGTATTTGGTATCGCTTTCCCGGATTAGTGAGGTTAGAAAACTCTTAACAGATGACTAACTTATCTTTAGAAGATTTGCATGAGATCATATCAACTGCTCGCTAATAAACGACTTGAAGTGGTTAACGTGTGTATTCGTGTTAACTTTCTGTATAGTTGTCATGTTAGGATGTCCGAAAGGGACACTAACTGTCGGAAAATGGGAATGTTGATCACACGCCTTTATTTTATATGATATGTAGATGACATGCTAGGGTTGATATATTATAGTCTATATAGTTATATTTTGTATTTTTAGTCTTACATATGTTAATTAGATATTTAAGAATTAATTTAGATAAACAAACTTCAAACTATCTTTTCCTACTGGTAAATTGGAGACAGAGTTTTGGTAAAATTGCTCTGTGCACGTCCATGGATCGATATCTGGTTCTTATCTGTACATTACTACATATATGACAGGGTACACTTACCCTATTGTGTGTGTTTTAATATTAAGGTCTAAACCATTTTTATAAATATTAATGCAGAAACGTGTGTTATTTCATCGCTAAATTATGCGTACTAGCAGACACGTCATGTTTTTGGCGCCGTTGTTGGGGACGCGACGAGCTTTTAGGAACGAACCGAGTCAACTTTTTACCAGTGTACATGCTTGTGAATACTTGTTTATACTTCGTTGATTCTTTATCTGTTCATTTATTTGAATATAGGATTATTTGAATTTTTATTTGATTTATCTGTCTGTTGATATTTTGGATTGATTTAGATTGGTTCATAGGTTAGTATATATATTTGTTCATTTTTATGCTTATAGGATTGATTTGATTGATTATTCGTTCATTAGGATGTTGATAGATTTAATTTATTGAATATTGGATTAATTGGTTTGTCCATGAATTTGATTTATTCATTATTTGATTTATTTGATTTATTTGTTCGTATTTGAACTAATTGTTGTTTTTATTATTTGGGCTGTTTTATTCTTTGTCTGTTTATTTCTGTTCATTTTATTTGATTTTATTGGCATTTATTTGATTTTTACGAGTATATAGTTTTTCGGTATTTTTACATGTATTTATGGTGTTAATATTCATTTTTCTGTCATTTATCGTTTTTCGGGTTAGTTATCTATTTCGCCAGCTGCAATTGTATCATTCTTTGATTGCAGGTTGATGTCCACGAACCCCGGGCCTTCTGTGGATCCACCCGAGGAAGAGACGCGGGGGTTGAGGAAGAGCAATAGAATTAGACTTCATAAAACGCGTCTTATTTCTAGTATTCTTGACTCTACTTCTGTTATGGAGATCCCAGAGAACGAGGCTCCGGTGGATCCTTTCGACCACGAAGGGTCGGAGGCCCATAGTGACATAGTGATGGCGGATGATGATATCCCGCTAAACGATGGCGGGCGTCCTGGAGGGGACGGTCTTGCATCGAGTATCGCCCGACCTACGGTGGTGGCAACGAACTTCAAAATTAAATCCAGTATCATTAATATGATACAAAATTCGGTGCAGTTTGGTGGACTAGAGCACGAGGATCCAGGCCGACACATTGCTGCTTTCTTAGAGGTGTTAGCTGTAGATGCAAAAGTGCGACTAATGCTTTGGATTGAACAATACAATATGTTTTGGTGATATCGTTGGTGCGAAGGAGTGATTTAGAAGGTACGAAGGAGGCTTTTGAAGGTGCGAAGGTAGATAAAAGGTGCGAAGGAAGTGGCATGGACGAATGAAGATTATAGATTATTGTAGAACTTGGTTCGACCAGATGATTTGGGCGAACCTGCACATTCGCACAATCAATTTGGGCGAATGTGCAGTCTATAAATAGACAAGTTTGATTTTTGAATGTAACTTTTGATCATTATTATTCCCTCCACTTTCAGAAACTCTCTCTAGTGTTTTGTTTAACTCGTTTATCGTTCATACCTTGATTGTATCTATATTTCAACGTGTAATCGAGTGATTTATTAATGAAAACTTTTGAAAATGATGATTTGTGTGTATTAATCTGTTTGACTATTATTTTGTGATAGTTTTAGGGTTTCCGCACCTAAAACTAACTTGTCTGATCATTCTTTGTTGTTTATCGATCCTTTCACGCACATACAAAGTGGTATCAGAGCCATTCTGGATCAAACAACCACAAATTAATAGTCTCTCAGCTGATTTGGACCCAATTTTGGTCAAAAAGTTTCTGTTTTCAATGAACAAACTGATGTGATAAGATTTTGATTGATTACACCTTGATTTCGAGTTTAAATTGGATAATTCTCTTCATTAAAGTTGTTCCAAATCAATTCCGATTCAAAACCTGATTTAGATCATCAAAATCCATCAACATTTGATAAACATGATCAAAATTAACTGATTTTCAAAGAATAACCGTTTTTGAGATCTCAGGGGTCGAAAGAGAGAGTTTGGTCGAAAGTGGAAATCTTTTGGGTCAAAAGAAGGATTTTGTGTACGAAGGAGGTGTTATAGTGGTCGAAAGAAGACTTTGATTGCTTATTTGGTTCATTCGCCCAGTTGTATCACCTTCGCCTGATCGAACGGTCGAAGGAGCAGGGGAACGGTCGAAAGAGAGACGAAAGCGGTCGAAGGAGATTTTGTTGTTTCAGTTCACATTCGTACAAATCAGAAACGGTCGAAGGAGAACTTTATTTCTCATTCGCACGTTCGAATATACGAAGTAGCATCCTGTTTTAAAACATTTCTAATCTTTTCATGTTTAATCGTTTGCAGGACAAGATGTGGAACTTCCCAACAACGCCTAGACCTACTGAAGCACCACAACAGCAGACAACACAAGATCCGTGGTCCGTTGCAGCCCAAAAGACTAGTCAACCATCACAGCCAATCAATTATATGGCAATGACTAGTTCGGCTCCTCAACAAGTTGTTCAACCATTACCACAACCGATTGACAACTATTGGGGAGTTGCAGCAGCAGCAGTTCATTCGCAGACGACCAACGCCATATCCACTCTTATTCATGATCTATCCTCTGGAAGCGGTAATCGTCCACCAAAGCTAATGGACATGAAGGAGTACAATACTTGGAAGACGAAGTTTAAGATCCATGTTGAGGGACAAGGACTTGAGGGAGCCGAGGCATGGCAAATGATTGTGAAGGGTTACGTTGCTCCTATTCTGGAGAATACTGGAGAACCGATACCTTTGGAGAATTTGGCGGATGATGAGAAGAAAAGGTTTGCGATAGAGAAGAAGGCATTCTCTCAGCTATCCCAGCCGATCAACACTGATCTATTGCATCAGTTTGGATCGTGTACTACATCCAAACAACTATGGGATATGCTAAGAAATCGACATGATGGAAATGAGAAGACAAGGAAGCTGAGGATGGAAGAGCTTCGTAAGGAATTTGAAAACTTCAGTTACATGGGTAATGAGACCCTAAAAGAGTTGGTTCCACGGTATTGCCATTTGCTCACTGAACTGTCGAGCTATGAGATCAGCATACCAATGTCAGAATTAGTAGATAAATTTGCTGATGCTTTACCATCCTACTGGAACCAACACATCGAAGTGTTAAAGGAGAAGAATGCATACCAGTATTGGACTATTAACGAGTTCATTCAAAAGCTGGAAAACAAAGAGATGGAGGAAAAGAGAAAAGCTAAGAGAGCTCAGATTCCACAGAATCCTGATCTATATGTGAGTGGTACATCTAACTCTCTTTCTGCTTCAAACACCACTTCTAATGTTGCTCCTCACATAGCATGTGTATCCAACGTTGTTGAACCAACAAAAGCACCCATCAACTACCTTGCCCAATCTTCATCCTACATACCATCATACACACAACAACCTTATCAAACACCAAACTTTATTCCACCTTTTTCACCAATACAACAAGCTGCATGCTACACTTCAAGTCAACCTCAACAACAACAACAATATCCTCCTCACATGAATCAGATGCAGATTACTCAAGCACAATCAAGTCAAAACCCGATTGTGTTAGACACCTCGAATCTTAACAATGTGACTGTTGAAATTGCTCAACAGCATGTTGCTCTTGTATCTGCTATGGTTGCTTCTTACAACGGTTTGGTAGTGAGTCAAATTGGAAATAACAATCTCACCAATGAAGACTACGCTCAAATCGACAAAGACGAGATGGAGCTGATGGACATTCAGTGGGCTTTTGCAAGCATTATGAGAAGAGCCACTGACTTTATTCAAAAGACTGGCAGAACTGATCTCTCAACCTCTCCCAACACCACATACGGATTTAACAAAGCAAAAGTTACATGCTTCAATTGTGGTGAGAAGGGACACTTTAAAAGAGAGTGCACACAGCCAGCACAACAAGGTAATCGAAACCCCTTCAATTCAACATACCAAAACAGACAAAACCAAAACCAAAATCAAGTGTCATATAACAGTCCTAACATCTCAAGCTTTCAACCCCAAAACAATTATCAGAACCGTCAACAAAATACCAACACCAGACAATCCACAACTCAAAACCAACCTCAACAAAATCCAAACCGAACTATTGTTCCTATCACTACACCTAACACACAAAATCAAAACCAAACTGACAATCAAAACCAAGCACTTGTGATCCAAAAGGATGAAGGTTTTGATTGGACTGGTATGCAATTGGGGGTGGAGGAGATCACTGCTGGGAACGTGGCTTGTGTGGCACAGCAGATGAGTTTGGATGAGAATGAGGAGATTGAAAAGGAGGTTGTGATTGAAAAAGTGTCGGAGTTGAAAATTGAGGAAGTGAATGAGGATGTGATTGTTGAGAGTGAAGACAAGAAATCGGGGATGATTCTTGATTCTGTCACGGATGTTGGAGACCACTACGATTCAGCTTACTCGGATATGGAGAGTGAATCTGATTCAGAGGCTAGTGTGAATTCACTAGATGATGACATTGACCAACTGCTAGCTGAAGCTGATTTCCTGATAACCCGCAAGTCATGTATGGTGGATGATGCGTGCACCAAGATTTACTACTCCAAATTCTTTGCAGGAAAGGAAGCTCACTTCGCTTTGATGGCCATGACAGAACCTCCTAAGCCGGTAAGTTCTGAAACTCAATCTCAAGCGTGTGTTAAATGTGATAAATGTGTTGATTTTGAAAAACTGACAGATGAGAACAAGCTTCTCAAGGTCCAACTTGAGAGTGCCAAACTCAATTGTCAGATTTATCAAAAAGATTTAAAAGATTTCAACAAAGTTCTTGATGGTTATAAAAAGGATGTGTCTGAACTTAAAAAGACATTGTCAATTAAACAACTTGCCATTACTAACTACATCAATGAAATGGAAAACACTAAACTGGAAATGGCAACCATCAAGTGCTTTGCTGAAAAAGTAAACAAGAAGTTAGAGAGTTACAAGCACATAGCATATGTAGTCGACCATATCATAGAAGAACCCTCCCAGTCAAATAGTGCAAACTATAAGTCGGTCCCATCTCCGGTATTGTTTGAGAATCACACCTTACATGCAATACCACCGGAGACTTTAGTCAATTCTGACTCCACATCAGAAAACGAGCCTAACACTTCTAGTGTCGGGGATCCGTATTCTGATGTGAGACCAGTACTGGGAAATAATGAGGGTGTGGTCGCTGCTGATGATTCAGATGAAGAAGATGAACCATCTGAGACAGTTGAAATTGAAAGTGAAATCCCTGATGAAAATCATATAATCACTACTGAGCCTGTCTCACCGTCTCAGATCATTCATCCAATGGCAAATGCTCATCCTAAGAATGAGGTTAAGAAAAATGAAAAGTCTGTTGGTAAGAGTTTTGAAAAGAAAGAGGTAAAGAAATTTGAGAAAAATGTGAGAAAACCGATTGAAAAGAAAATTGAAAATAAATCTGAGAAAAATGTAGTTAAACTGGTAGAAAAGAAAAATGAGCTTAAAACTGAGAAAACCAATGAAATGAGCAACGAATCGTGTGACAAACCTGTCAAAATCTTCTATCGGATGCAAGGCTCTGATAAGATTTTATCCGATGATGAATATCCGATTAAGTTTGTCAATTATTCAAAAATCGAAAAGATCTGGCAGGAAAGTACGATTTGGTTTCCAAAATTTGAAAGAACCAATGACATTCCTCAAGAAATTTTAGATAAAATTTATTCGGATAAAGATGCCAAGGTCAATGTCACACAATTTGTTTTGCCTGTTGATAAAGCAAACAGTTTTATTGAACCGACTTACTCGAAGGACCCAGCTCCTGAGAGTTTAAGGAAACAATGCATGGTCGATCGATATCCCATTGCTAGCTTTTCCAAGTCGTCGATCAAAGAAAACTATGAGGAATACCGTGCGTGTTATAAGTGCGGGGAACGGGGACATTTACTTGTCGCCTGCCCGTACGTACGACACAAAAGGCACGAGGTGGAGATGAGGCAATATCATGATTATCCGGTTGACAACTACTGTTATCCACAGAGACGGTGTTTCCCTCAGCAAGAATCTTATCATAATCAAAACAATTTTTACAACAAGAGGGAAAACCGTCCGATGACGTATGATAAACGCAATCGGATGACCACTGATAATTCTGCTAAGAAACCTGTGATGAACTCAACTGCTGATAACAAAAAGGTTGCTCCTAAACCTAATGGAAAACAAGCAGTTGGACCTGTCTCTATTAAATCAGAGAAGGTAACCAAGAAGGTTGCATTTAAAGATAAAGTAAAGAAACCGACTGAGACTTCAAAATCTCAGATTCGGATCTTGAAAAGATCTGAGCAATCTTGGTCATCAAAGGAATTTGAAGGAGCCTCTACTTCACAGAATGAGAAGAGTGAGAAAAAGAAAATTGTCAGTGAGAAGAAAGGGGTTGAGTTAACCCAAGATGTTTGTGAATTGAAAGACTCTTTGAAACAACCCGTTCAAAGACCCAAGACCAAACAGGCTTGGTCCCCCGAAAGATCTAACTCCTTTACTTTATATGTGCAGGGAGCTCCAGCTGGCCCTGTTAGCAGCCTATGGATTGTTGACAGTGGAGCTTCTGGTCACATGACAGGGGACCTCACGCTACTCTTTGATATCAAAAACATTAACGGAGGTTATGTGGCATTTGCTGGTAATAAGGGAGGCTACATTACGATGGAGGGTAGTGTAAGCAATGGGGTCGTGACATTTGAGCGGATATCATACGTGAAACGGATAGACTATAATCTGCTCAGTGTTAGTCAAATTTGTGATAAACAATTTTCTGTGTATTTTGATGACAAATTCTGCTACATCTTGAAACCTGGGTTTGAGCTTCCGAAAGAGTGGGTGATGCTGAAGGCACCGAGGGTAAACAACTTGTATATTCTCGATATGTCCAAAGCAATGACCACTCATGGCCAAGTCACGTGTTTCCTCTCTAAGGCTACAGAAAAAGAATCAATTATGTGGCATAGGAGAATGGGACACATCCATTTGCGAAAAATGAACCAGTTAGTGAAAAATGAACTTGTCACGGGAGTTAATGTAAAACACTTCCATTTGAATGACAAGTGTATCAGTTGCAAAAAGGGAAAGCAGCACAAACAATCCCATAGACCAAAGAAAGTCAATTCCGTTGAGCTGCCACTTGAACGTTTGCATATGGACTTATTCGGTCCAGTCAGACGTAAAAGTCATGCCGTGGAGTTGTACTGTCTTGTGGTGACTGATGATTATTCAAGATTTTCATGGGTAATGTGCTTGCATCAGAAAAGCGACACTTTTGATAACCTGAAGGTTCTGTTTACACGTCTGGAAAATATATATGGTCTGAAGATCAAACGAATCCGGAGTGACAATGGGACGGAGTTCAAAAACTCTCAGATGGAGGATCTTTGTGCAAACAAAGGAATTCATCATGAATATAGCGCTCCGTATACACCCCAACAGAACGGTGTCGCAGAGAGAAAGAACAGGACTCTAATAGAGACGGCGAGAACTATGCTTGCGGATTCAAATCTTCCAGTCATGTTCTGGAACGAAGCTATTTACGCGGCATGTTATACTCTTAACCGTGTTTTAACAGTGAAGAAGTTTGGCAAGACTTCTTATGAGCTGTTGAACTGACGCAAGCCGAATCTGGAGTATCTAGAACCATTGGTGCCCCGTGTACAATGCTGAATCCTTCAGAAAAGTTCGCACCAAAGGCTGAAGAAGGTTATTTTGTTGGATATGCAACCCCATTAAAACGGGTATTCAACAAAAGAACTAGAAAAGTCGAGGAGTGGGCTAATGTCGAAGTTCAAAGATACACACAAAATGTACAGGGTGGAGGACCAGATTGGATGTTTGATTACAAAGACTTCTTTGAATCATTCAATCTAGATAGCATGGTTGAAGAAGCTGTACTTCGCTTATATTACGAGGTCGAAAACGCCGTGACTTCACCGTTAGTGCGTCCGATCACGGTAAACCCCCAAGTAGCTTCTAATGATACCAATGCTCCTATGATGGAAGAAGAGGTGTTCCAAGAGGCTTCTACAATGCTTAATTCATCTGATTCAGAAGAAGAAGACGATGATGCAACAAGTGAAGCTATTCTGGACAATGCTACAGTGACACCACCAGTGAACCCATCTAATACTGCTGCTTCGACATCGACTGTGGGTAATGATCTGGTTTCTACAGAGAATTTGACAACTCAAACGGGAGTACAAGTACCTGATTATCCGGAATCTCGGATACATCGGATACACCCGCTTGAACAAGTTATTGGTGATCCTGGTAGCAGTGTGATGACAAGAGGGCAGCTGATAAATGCTCAAGCACCAGCAAATATTGGCAACCTTGCTTTATATGCCAAAATACAGAAATCTGGTTTTCAAAATGGCTGGTCGTTTGCTTGTTATGTTTCGCAGGTCGAGCCGCGGACTTACAAGGATGCTCTTTTGGATGATGCCTGGGTGGAAGCAATGCAGGAGAAGTTATTACAATTCCAGAAACTTGGTGTATGGACCCTGACAGATTTGCCCCCTGGAAGAAAGAAAATTGGAACCAAATGGGTGTTTAAATGCAAGAAGGATGACAGAGGAGTCATAGTGCGAAACAAAGCTCGTTTGGTCGTTCAATGTTTTCATCAGGTTGAGGGAATCGACTACAATGAAATCTATGCACCGGTTGCACGCTTGGAAGCTATCCGAATGTTCCTAGCGTTTGCATCATGGAAGAAATTTAAGGTGTATCAGATGGATGTAAAGAGCGCTTTTCTTTACGGTGTGGTCAAAGAGGAAGTTTACGTAGGTCAACCGCCAGGCTTTGAGGACCCTATTCACCGGAATAAGGTTTATGTGTTAAACAAAGCTCTCTACGGGTTGCACTAGGCTCCGAGACAATGATATGAGGAGCTGAGCACGTATCTTCTCTCGAAAGGATTCAAACGCGGACTGGTAGACTGCACACTGTTCATGAAACGAACAGGAGATGATTTGCTTCTTGTACAAATTTATGTTGATGATATTATTTTCGGGTCAACTAACGAACTTCTGTGCAGGGAATTTGAACAAGTTATGCAGGAAAAGTTCGAAATGAGCGAAATGGGAGAAATGCAGTTTTTCCTAGGCTTGCAGGTGGAGCAAAGACCAACGGGGATCTTTATTCACCAGACGAAATACGTTTCTAAAGTCTTGAGCCGATTCCAGATGGATGATTCGAAGCCGATGGATACCCCGATACAGCCCAATCACAGGATTGGAGTTGACCTTAAGGGGGAGCTGACTGATCCATTTACATACAGAGCAATCGTCGGATCTCTGATGTATCTCACAGCGTCAAGACCCGATATAATGTTTGCGACATGTCTTTGTGCGCGATATCAATCGAAGCCGAAACAGAGTCATCTTGCAGCTGTCAAGCGTATCCTTAGATATCTGAAGGGTTGTCCATCGAAAGGACTTTGGTACCCTCATGATGATAATTTTGACCTAATCGCTTTTAGTGATGCAGATTGGGGCGGCTGTGACAAAGACAGCAAATCCACAACGGCTGGATGTCAGTTTATGGGGTGCAGGCTCGTGACCTGGCAATGCAAGAAACAAACCGCAGTTGCACTATCCACATGTGAAGCAGAATACGTTTCAGCATCGAGCTGCTGCTCACAGGTTCTTTGGATCCAACAACAGATGATGGATTACGGTTTGCAATTTCTTAAAACCCCTATTTACTGTGATAATGAGGCCGCAATCGCATTAACAAAAGACTTAGTAAATCACTCAAAGGCTAAACATATCCGGATTAAATATCATTTTATCCGTGATTGTTATGCTAAAGAGTTGATCGATATGGTCAAAATCCACACTGATTACCAACGCGGAGATCTTTTTACCAAAGCTTTTGACAAATCCAGATTTGATTATCTTTTGAAAGCTAATGGTATTAAAGAAAAACAGGACTGATCACCACCTCAGTCTATCACTTTTTAGTTTAAATTTTTACTGTTTTTCAGAAAAATTTCGAAAATCCAAAAACATTGAAAAATTTCAAAATCCATAAAAATTAGAAAATTTCTTTGCTGACTGCTATATCTTCTTCCCTTAGATTAATGCTGTCAGATTTCTGTGAACAACCGATATCTGGGCAGTCACATATTTGAAATGCTCCAGCTTATCCTTGGGAACAGTAAATTCGAAAATTTATAAAAATCAGAAATTTCTAAAATGATTTCCTGGAGTATAAAGGGAAATGATAGTACATCAGTGGGGATCTGACACATTCTAAATAATGTACTGCTATATAGGGCGTGTGTCTGAGTCTGTGCGATATGCTGATAGGCTTCGTAGACCTATTACTGCGTGACTGATACATACATATCAAATGAATTGATGTGTGGATGAACTCCTCATGGGCATATGGTCTTAGTACCGTAATTTCGTTTGATAGGATATCTGTACAAAACTCGGAGGTTTAGGGTCGTTATGTTATTAATTGTCTGGGGATAGCCTTTCTGATCTTCTGCTGTAAGTCATTACGGACCTAGATCAGACAGGGTGTCTTTATAAAAGAGCTATATGCCAACTCCTAAAGTTACCGAATTGAGGAACTTTCCATGTTATATGATGATTAAAGATTATCTATTACATCGTATTGATCATTGATGCAAGTCATGATTAATATCAGTCCTCAACCTGGTATAGTGCATATGTTACTTTGCTGCATTAATTTGCTGACCTGTATACCTCTATGCATTATATCTTGTACAATTACAGACGACGAAAGCATAATCACGCTTTACAATGAGTCTTTGTGCATTTACTTCTTGATACGGGAGTATGTCGTGTGCGTGGGAACCACAGACAATTGCGTTTATACTATAAATATTAGTATCAGTATAAAGCACTGCACAAAAGTCTGCATGTGAGTTTATGTGGATCACAATATCAACAATTTCCAGATCACACATTGTCTTTAATGATAATAATTTCAAAAAGTTCAACGGTGTGATCAGATTTCTCAATAACTGATATGATCCCTTTACCGGAAATCCCAAAAACATTTACTGTTTTTCATTTACATTTTTGCATTTTATTTTATCGTCAAAAATTACAAAACTCAAAAAGATTTTAGGTGTGTTTTAGCATAAACTTTAGAAAATCCAAAAAGATTTTTCTTTTTCATCTTATTTTTGATAACTGATGGTGGTTGATGTCGATTTTCTAAACCTTGATACACCATTTGAGCTTTGTAATTTTTAAAATGTGAAAACATGATTGTTGGATGCTTACAAGTTGGAAAATAATTGGACCGGGACACGTTTTTGAGATTTGGAAAATTTTCAAAAATTCCATTTCTCATTCGCCCATTCGATTGGTCGACTGTGGGATTTTACATGTTCCTTCGTATGTTTTATATGGGCGAAGGAGAGTGTTCATGATCATTATCTCATTCGAACCCTTTTGCCTCATTCGTACCCTTTCACTAGGGTCGAAGGAGACAAAAGCTTCTCCTTCGTATGTATAGAATGGGCGAAGGAGTGTGCCTATATAAACACATCTGCTCATTCGAACCCATTCATATTTTTTCCAGATTTTTCAACCTTAAACTCACCTTATTGCTCGTTTTTTTTTAAATCATTCTATTGTGTTCGCCACATTATACTGATCATTTTGCCATCTATTTCACAGGTTATCATCAAGGATTTCATGATTTAATCCCTGTTTTACATTCCGAGCCCTAATCGTTCTAAACTGCTTAAATTCAACATAATTGAAACAATTGATGTATAGGGTTTATTGTATGTGTGTTTTAGGGGGAGATATAACAAAAACATTGGTTTAAAACTCGACTGTTTGATTAATCAGTGTTTAAACCCTAGTTTTTAATAGAAAACACAAATACAATACTTAATCAATGAATCTGCTAGTTTAGGAATGTTAATCGGCATCATTAGGTGTTGTTTCAATCAAATGGACATGTTCAGAATCACTCAAATTCAAAATTGAAATTTCAAAATTATGAACTGATTCCTTCGACCAGTACGAATGGGCGAAGGAAGAAATCAAAACGGTCGAATGAAGATTATTTGGGCGAATGGGAATTTTATTCAAAATTGACTCATTCGTACCATTCAGAATTCTCATTCGTACCTTGTTATATCTCTTTCGTACACCCGTTTGGGCGAAAGAGATAGTTTGTTTACCAAAATTTTTCAAATTGAAATTTTGTCGATTTTTGACGTGTGTTTTTGTTTGTTTTGCAGATTTAACGACGTCTGAACAACAGAAGACAACGGAACAAGCTGGATCATCATCACAGCCTGCCAAACAGTTAGATTTTGAAAATGCGCACAACTGCTGTGCGTATCTCGAAGACGTAAAGAAGCATACTGAGTTCGTTGGCATTATTGATTTTCTGAGGAGATGCAGGGTGATAGATGCCATTGCTACGCCGACAGTTATTTACAGGGATATGATACAGGAATTCTGGTCGAATGCTAAACTTGACTTCTGGAAGTGCGAATCTTGTTTGACGAGCAAGATTCAGGGACAGAGAGTCATTGTTTGTGAAGAGGACCTGAGAGAAGCGTTGAATCTGAATGATGAGCCGACAGATCCAAAGGAGTTTACTTTTATGGATCAGCGAAAGTGCTTCCTCAGGATGAAATACAATGGACCAATCACTGACGGTTCATTGCATAAAGGAAAACTGTGCCCTCAATTCAAATATCTGGCACATGTTTTGATTCACGTATTCGGATCTGCAGCTGGAGGGTATGATTTGATGAGGAAGAGCATTAGTTCTATGATGGTTGCTTTAGTATTGAACAAACCGTTCAATGTCTCTGGCATGCTGATGTCTCATTTACTGGAGCCTGTGAACGGCATGAGGAATCTTAAGTTTCTACTTTATCCTCGTTTCCTCCAAATGATATTTGATCACAAGTATAAGGAGCTGAAAAGAGATCCTAAGCACATTGTTGTTCAGGAACATATGTCGATGAATACACTCGCTAGGAAGAAAGCGTATAAAGGATTGTCTGTTGATGAACGTCCTCCAGTAAGACGTTTATTTGGACACCTAGCTAGAGTGGATTACACAGATCCGGGTGAAGGGCTTGTGAGGAATGTAAACAGTGATTCTGATCCTGATAATCCGTTACATCATGTAGATCCTGATGCTAAGCGCAAAAGACAAGTTGTGAATGTAGGTGCAAAGAGTGGGAAGACAAAGAAACAGGAGATAAGGATAGAGGTTTCTGAACCGGAGAAGAAGAAAAGCACTCAAAGAAGAAACAAGACGATGGCGAAAAAAGGATTACATCTAGTTGATGAAGCGTCTATTGATTCAGAAGAGACGTTAGAAGATGAACGTTGGAATTCAGATGCTGAAACGGTAGAGACAACCATGCCCAAGGCCACTGAGGCTGGTGCGTCTGCTAGCCAGAATGTTGAGGATCAAGGGAACAAAAGTCCTATTCCTGTTGATGAAGAAGAGTTGGGTTTGAATGTAGATGAGACGTTTGTTGGTTCTCCTGTGCAAGCTGCTAGGAAAGAAAAGAAGAAACAGGAGAAGCCGAGTATCAAGAGGAAGAAAGAGATTGAATCTTTGATAGCTGGTAAGAAACTACTACCGGCTACAAGTTCTAAATCACCGGTTATTGTACCAGCTCGAAAGAAGCAAAAGACTACGACAACATCAAGCACACAACAGACTGAAGAAATGCCTATGGATGAGGTTAATGAGGCATTGGATAACGTGCTTAAGAAGATCAGAAAAGGCAAACTGCCTGATGTTGTTGAACCACCAAAGAAGACGAAAGTTTCAGTGGACAGTGACATTATGAGTGCTGTGAATCAGAGATTGTCTGAGATGATGAATCTTATCAACAAACAACAGACTGAGATCGAGCAGTTAAATTCTAATGATAAGAAGATGTTGGAGGTCGTAGTCACATCAGCAGATGATAATGAAGCTTTGAAGAAGACTATTAAGAGGTTGAAGAGAGAAAATAAGAAGTTGCTGAAGCACGAGCAACGAAACACCAGGAGAATCATAGTCTTGAAGGAGGAGAACAAACAGTTGAAGAAGAGTAACAAGCATATGGATGATCTGATCAAGAATTTGTACTCTCAAGCTCCTCAACTTCAAGCTGGTGAAGTAGACAAGGAAAGAGAAGAAGAACAAGTTGATTACGAACTATCTGATGAAGAAGAAGATGATGAACTTGATGAAGATGCAGTAAACGATACAAAGAAGAAGAAGAAAGATGATAAGGATGATGGAGGATCAGATGATGGTTCGAGTGATGGAAACGGCTCTGCTTTTGATGATAGTAGTGATGATGATGATGATGATGACGCTGATAAGTTTACATACGAGAAGCGTGACTCAGATAAGGGTGGTGAGTCGAGCTCTAAGGCTCCTGGAGAGAATTTTGATTATGATATATTCTGGAACGAGAAATTGCAGTCATTGTCTGAAGATGATAAGAACAAGTAACGCCAGATGCTCACTGATCGAGTCTGGACGATCGACATGACTAGCAGGTTTCCAGAAATATTTGAATCGAACAATAAACTATTCGAGTTGGAGTTTGATGACCCTGATCTTGAAGATGGGGAAGTTTCTGCGGCAATTTCGAAAGAGATACTTGAGGGTTTAGCAAAGCAAGTAGGAAAGACTTTGGAAGAATTACTTGCAGACAACTTTATTCCTAAGATACCTGAGAAAGAAGCTGGAAATCATTCTGATGATCATGATGTTCATGCATTTGAGGAAGTTGAAATGGAAGATATTACAAGCGAAGAATATCCACAATACTTCAAGACTAATCAAGATTGTGGATTTTCTTTCTCAGATGAATTGCTAAACCATGCCGAGAAACTAGCTAAAGAGAAGAGCAAAGCGTTTGAAGACGAAATCTTCAAAGGGCATGAAAAACCACGGTTCGAGCAGTCGGAGAGTTTGAAAGAGTTTTTGAAGAGGTTGAAAGAAAAGGAAAACAATCGTCCGAAAGCAGATATTCAAGGAAGCTTTTACAAAATTCATAATGGTATTTTCAAAGGTCGTGCATTGGCTTGGAAGTTTGTTAAAGAATTGAGATGCTTTGCGGTAAAGTGGGAGAAGGGGATCTTGTATTTCGACAAGTTTCATCACTTGAAGACACTTCCCTATTGGGCAATCCGTGATATTTGTCGTCACCGTTTAACGGGAGCGGCAAATAGTCAGATTACCTACTTTGCTGAGAAAATGACTAGAGAAAGCCGAACCAAGTGGGACTTCTTTACACCACAATATCCTAAGCGAATTGTTCACAAGAAGGATATTGATCAGATTACTGGTATGCCCAAGGTGACGTTAAAGTACAAACCACCGCGAGTGTTGAAAAAGATTCCTTTGTTGCCTATCCCACAACACTTCGCCGAAGATTTCATCTGGTGGTATTATGATTGGAAGATTGCAGTGGCCGTGATTGTGTTGAAAGACGGAGAGACGAACTACAAGAAAGTACATATCTTTGATCCCATGTGGTTAATAAACTGTTCACATGAGGATATTATTATGTTGTTCTATAAATATAGCACGGCGTGTATGGGCGCGCCAAATTGTATATAGGATCGTAACTTAGAGTAATTTGTAGTTAATTTTCTTAGTTTCTAACTTGCATTCTAGTTTGTTTTTAGTCTTTGCAGGTTTGATTCGCGCCTTATAAAGCTGTGGAAAGTTGCTTCAAAACTGTGGTATTTTACCAAGAAGCGTCGCAAAACAGGTAAGTTGGTTGTTTGTGTCGAAACAGAGCGAGCGCAAGCATTTTTGGGTGAAAACTGCAGCAAAATAACACTTCAGCTACAGTGCCGCTCACTGAGGAGGACCGGCCGCCCTCAGGCCTAGTAAAAAAAAATTGTGAGCGGCCGCGCGGAAGGACTGAGCAGCCGCACGCGGGCTCTGGTCAGAATTTTTGGCATGGGCGGAAATGGTATTTCACTTTAAATTGCAAACCTTTAACCCTAAAAATGTTGGGTTATATTGAGACCACAGTTACCAGATCAAAGACTTTTGATAGCTTGTTGTGTAGTTTGTAAGTTGAAGGGCTGTTTATGTAATTATGACAAAGTTTATGCTAGAAACCCTAGGCTGCGCACTTAATGGACGGGCCCTGCGCACTTAGCTTAAGTGCGCAGGCCCATCTGACTTCCTATATAAAGAAAGCTTGTGTGCAGCTCTAGGGTTAGGGTTTTGGTTATTATCTTTGTAGCACAAGAAGAATAGGTGCGTACTTGTATCATTTCCACGGTTCTTCAGTATCAAATCAGCAATGGAATTATCTTATTATTCATCTTGTGTGTCGGTTCTTATAGCATTCATCTAGTTTCTTTGTTTGTAGAAGATTAATCACTTAAAACACCTAATTTATGGGTGTTTCTAAGTGATAACAGTCTCTTGCACTTAACAAGATCTAGTATTTGGGACTTACAATTTGGTATCAGAGCCTTTGTGCTCTAGATTGTATATATTTTAAGATACCAAAACCCTCATCTTGTTAGTTTTTATTATTAAGATTTTTATAAGCTTTTGTGTTTATCAAAAATTTGGGTGTTTTTCTTATGTTTTTGCTTCAAAATTTCGTGGAAATTGTGTTTCAGAGGGTTAAAAGTGGTTCGTTTTAAGTAGAAATTTCATCCAAGCATTTCAGAATGGAATGAAAAAGTTTTGGATAGAATTCAGCTGAGTTTTTGTGTTTTTCAACAGCCTGTTTTGCGCACTTGTTTCTTGAGTTGTGAACTTATTTCATACGTTGAGTACTTATTTCATACGTTGAGTACTTATTTCTTGGTTTGAGCACTTAGCTCATAAACTGCATACTTGTGCTTATCTGAGTACTTAGACCCTTTTGTTTTAGTACCCAACTAAGTTTCTGCGTACTTATTGTTTTTCACTGTCTACGAGCACTTAACTAGGGTTTCTGCGCACTTAAATAGAGATCTTTGGTGTTGTGCGCACTTACTGAAGAGTTGTAGTTTTGAGTACTTGGCAAGGGTTTCTGCGCACATAAATCTTAAACGAGAGTTTAAGTGTCTGCGTACTTCGTTTAGTACGCAGACTGATCAGTCAAGACTGAGCACTTACCATGCCCAAGTGCTGACTGATCTGCGCACTTATCAAGAAACAACAGCTACACGTGTACATTGCAAGACTGCGCACTTATCAGAAGACAAACATCTTGACAAGGTTGTTTATATTGTTACAGGCTGATGCGCACTTGATCTGGATTACTGCGTACTTCGTTGCGCACTTAAGGACATTGGACAATTTTCTGGACTGTTAACTATAAAATCTGAAAAACCAAACTCTTAAAATTAACTTAAATTATGGCCAGTAACGATAAGCACTCAACTGTAAATCCTATCACTCAACAAGAACTTGAAACTCGAACAACTAGAGTTCCTAAGTTAAAAGGTGTAGAAGATTATGGAACTTGGAAAAATCGAATGAGGTCGTTCTTCTATGTCACAGACTTCACCCAATGGACTTCTAACCAGCTAGGTCCACACATTCCAATGAGAACCACTGCCACAGGAGAAGAGTTTAACCCTGACCCATCTACCTACACTGATGTCGACAAACAGCTACTTCAGAGAGGCCATAAGGCTTATGGTGCCCTTACCATGGCCTTATCAAACGATGTTTATAACATGTTTGAGGAATATGGCACTGCGCATGACTTGTGGTTTGCATTAAACGAGTACTATGAAGGGAATGAAGAAATGCGCCAATATAAGCAAGATATGGTGCAGAAAGAATATGACATGTTCGGTAGCATTCGTGGTGAGAGCTTGAGCTCACATATTGAAAGATTCATGAGTATGTAACCAAGATGAAGAAGGCAGGAATTCCCGTAAACAACCGAAATTCCATCAAGAAACTGCTCAACTCCCTGTCCAAAGAATGGAGAATACAATGCATGTTGATTAGAAAAGAGTATCTACATGCTCAATCTACTTTGGTTGATCTCATCAATACTCTGAAGTCTTTCGAAATGGATATCACCAAAAGAGAGATGAACCAGACTGCTCCGAAAGTCGTTCCCAGCACTGCTATGAAGAATCTGGCATTAATGACTCCAGTAGGTAACATGGTTTCTGTGACACCCCAGGAAATCCCACATCGGCCGTGGCCAGGAGAGATCCTTGGTTCATAAGTAATGTCTTGCCTCTTAAATCACCAATGCGTTTTAGGGCTTAATGTTAGTGGATGAGAGGAGAACTCCACAGTTAAGCGTGCTCAGGTGGGAGAAATTTCAGGATGGGTGACCTCCTGGGAAGTCTCCACTGGGCAACCAAAAACAAATTCGTGAGCTCTGGATGAGCAAAGCGGACAATATTGGTGGTGAGAGGGGCGGGATGTTACAGATGGTATCAGAGCCACTCCTGTGTCGTTCGGGATGGTGGGTGCATACCTCATCAGGGACGATGAGACTCTAACAGGGGGTGAATGTGACATCCCAGGAAAATCCCACATCGGCCTTGGCCAGGAGAGATCCTTGGTTCATAAGTAATGTTTTGCCTCTTAAATCACCAACGCGTTTTGGGGCTTAATGTTAGTGGATGAGAGGAGAACTCCATAGTTAAGCGTGCTCTGGTGGGAGAAATTTCAGGATGGGTGACCTCCTAGGAAGTCTCCACTGGGCAACCAAAAAACAAATCCGTGAGCTCTGGATGGGCAAAGCAGACAATATTGGTGGTGAGAGGGGCGGGGTGTTACAGTTTCAAGCTCGTCACATGCATATGTGGATGCAATGGGTGGTGGTAGTTCAAGTTCGGGAAAGACAGTCTCATAATCTGACACAGCTGCAAAGACACTCAACCCACAGCTCACAAAGCTTGCAAACGAACATGTTGAACTCTTCAACACATTCATGTCTAGCTTTGAGGCTTTGAAGACAGGTGACCTTAAGAGTGAGATGATGAATCCTGAAGACATGTATCAGGTTGACCCGGATGATATGGAGGAAATGGATCTGAAATGGCAGATGGCCATGATCACTCTGAGGGTGAAGAGATTTCAGGATAGAACTGGTCGAAGAGTTGGTATGGAAAAAGCGGGTTTTGATAAGTCTAAGATTAGATGCTACAACTACAAGACTCTTCGGAACTTCACGTATGAGTGCCCCACTCTAAGTTAAGCAGAGATCAAGCCGGCAAAAAGAATGGTGGCAATAACTGATGGAAGGGAAGCGAATCAACAGAAGGCGTTGGTGGTTGAGGACTTTGATTGGGGAGAGGAGGCTGCTGCGGTTGAAGCTGATGTGAACAAGGCATGGATGGCCAAAATTTGCACCAAATCCACACACAGCGTGAATTCTCTGGAAGGGTCGTCGGCTGAAATGCTAAAGGGTGGAAGGCTAGAGAATGCAGGTCTGAAAGGAGTGCTGGTGGCTGATAAGGGAAAAGAAGTCGCGTCTGAGGAAGCACTCGTAGCCAAGAAGACTTCCACCAGCAAAGAAAATGAGAAGCCGCAGAACGTGCCCAAGACAGTTGAGGAAAGAGATCTGGTATGTATTCCTCTTGAAATAAAATCAAAGTTGTGCTCACCAAGGTGTGTTACAGCAGTTGCTTACTGTTTGTCCCACAATAGGAAAGTTTTAAGAGAGATGGATGACATCCGAAGAATCAACACTGAAATGAAAGAAAATGAGTTGGCATATCAGCGAAACTTAAATGCAACTATAGCTGAAATGCAAACTCTAAAAGAATTTGTCCTGAGAAAAGATTTTTTAATAAATGACTTAACAGAAAAATTAGAAAAATCTAGAAATGAAACAAATCATCTCCAAATTGTTGTGGACAAATGGAATGTAAGCAAACATGCTCATACAGATATCGTAGATTACTCAAGGCAATCATTCGTCAAAGATGGAATTGGGTATAAGGATAAAAACGGAATTATAAAATCTCTGTTTTTACCCTTGAGCAAAAGTGAATAAATACCCATTCCAAAACCTCATCCAAAAAATGATCTTTTTGAAAAAGAATGTGTCAAATCTGAGTCAAACTCTAATATAAGTAAAAGCAGTGCAGATGTGACCCAACAGGATCAGGTGGACGATGATGAGAGTTGTGGTGGACAAACGATGGGGTTAAGTCACCCAGGTGCCAATTACTCTACAGTGAATTGGTTCATCTGGAGTAATGACAAGTCTAAAACTATTTTGAATTCGGATGAATGTAATAACTTAACTAAGCTGGATGATTGTAATAGTTTGTCTAGGATGGATAACTGTAATAGTTTATCTAGGCCGGATTGCTGTACTACATTAACTTCTAAACTTGACTTAAAGGGCGTTGTGGCCCCTGATGATAGGAAGAATCCTATCAAACGCTCAAATATTTGTGTTGACAATGTCATGTCAGTTTGTGTTGATCTTAATGATGCATTCTCTGATAATGAAAATGTATATAGACCATCTCCGTTTGTACCAGAACTAAAAAGAAACAGGTTTGGGAAATTTCTCACTGAAGAAATTCCAGAGTTTACTCCATCATCCACAGATATGTCATGTTCTGAAGAATCACAAAGTGAAACAGATAACTCAATTCCTGAAGAATCACAGAGTGATACAGAAAGCGACATCAGCGAGCCGGACTGCAACACAAATGAAGAATCAAGCAACAACAACATTGATGAATCATGTTCTAGTGAAAGCTCATGCTCAAGCAACATCAAGAAAAGAGCATCACAACCATCATCATCCAGACCCTCTCCAAAGATCAAGCCAAAGCACTCAAAATGCTTTAGATGTGGAAATGAGGGTCATGTGGTTAAAAAATGTCATTTGAAATCTAATGACGTCAAAACACTAAACTGTTTTTCTAATCAGATTAAAAACCTTCAAGAAACAGTAAAAAATTTTGATAAAACCACAAAAATTTTGAAAAGACAAGAGTCGATTTTGGGTGAAAATCACGACAGATCAAAACTAAACCAGACCTGGATTCCCAAAGTTAATTAAGTAAAGGTTTGAGTCGTGATTGTACATAGAGTCTCTTGTATTTATATGTATATTTCTTGTATTTTCTTTTGTATTTCAGAATAAGTTACAGAAATGGTTGATCGCACTCATGAGATATCTATGGCATGTTGATAGCGGAGCTTCAAGACACATGACTGGTCTAAAGGAACTCCTCAAGAACTATAGGTTTATTGATGGAGAGTTCGTTGCCTTAGCCGGGAATGAAAAGGGCGGGAAGATAGTTGGAATAGGAGATGTGGTCTCCGACGCACTAACTTTAGAAGATGTGAATTATGTTCCAGAATTGTGCTACAACCTTTTGAGCATATCACAAGACTGTGACAAAGGAATCTCAGTGTTATTCAATGACATGGAGTGCATCTTTCTGAAGCCTGGATTCATACCGCCCACCAATATGATTATGCTAAAAGCTCCTAGACAGAATAACACATATGTGATAAATATGAGAGATGCCAAGTCAGAATGTCAAATGACATGCTTACTTTCAAAGGCATCCGAGTCAGAGTCACTGTTATGGCACAGGCGATTGGGACATGTAAACTTTAAAAACATTAACAAACTTTCAAAACTAAATCTTGTCAGAGGTCTTCCTTCCAAGGAATTCCCTTTTTCTGAAAAATGTTTAGCATTTGCCAAAGGAAAACAACACAAGAAATCGCACAAGTCCAAAACAATGAACTCTATAGACTCACCTCTTCAACTATTGCATATGGATCTTTTCGGTCCTATTAGTGTTAAAAGCTTAGCTAAAAAATCGTATTGTTTGGTGATAACAGATGACTTTTCTCGTTTTACATGGGTGTACTTCTTAGAATACAAAAGTGAATCTGCCAAGATATTGATGTTGTTTGTTCCTCTCATTGAGAATATAGTAAAGACAAAAGTTAGATCAATCAGAAGCGATCACGGAACTGAATTCAAGAATCAAAGCTTCGTGACTTTCTGCAACAACAAAGGAATTCATCTTCAGTACAGTGCTACGAGAACACCTCAACAGAATGGAGTTGCTGAAAGGAAGAATCGTACACTTATTGAAGCGGCCAGAACTATGCTAATCGACTCCAAGTTGCCGAGCATCTTCTGGGCTGAAGCTGTGAATACAGCCTGTTATGTTCTTAACAGAGTCTTAATTGTGAAGGCGCGCGGGAAAACAGGTTATGAATTGCTTTTCAAAAGAAAGCCTCTAATTGATTACTTCAGGCCGTTTGGATGCTCATGTACTCTTCTAAACAACTATAAGAACATAATGAAGTTTGATGCAATTGGAGATGAGTGCTTCTTTGTTGAATATTATTCAAGTCAAAAGGCCTATAGAGTATACAACAAACGCACCAAGATGGTTCTAGAATCTTTCTATGTTGATTGGCAGGAATCCAACTCCACTAACACAGGAGCCGGTCCTGACTGGTTCTTTGACGTGGATGTTGTTTTCAACAAATTCAGTATCATTGAAGAACAAGCATCTGACAATCAAGCAGCCGCTCCTTCTCCTCTCGAAGATACTCTTTACTCTTCTGAAGACGATGCCGCACCCTTCACCACCCGATTCTCTCCATTAGTAGCTGATCCAATTGTTCCTCTTCAATCCACAAATGGTGATGCAACTGTTGAGACTACACAATCTCCTATAAGTACTCCAATTTCAGAAGAAACATCTTCAGCACAACAGTCTGTAAATGATCCATCCAGCTCATCAATCCCTGTAGATCACCTCTCCAATCTGACTTCCCAAGTTCAAGAAGAGCCAAACATGGGATTTAAATCATCTAAAAATCATCCTGATGAGAACATCATCGGACCAATCTCTGAGGGTGTTCTCACTAGAAATCAGGCAGATAAGCTCAATATTGCACTCTCAGCATTCTTATCTCAGACGGCACCCTTCAGCATTGAAGATGCTGTCAGAGATGCAAGCTGGGTTGAAGCCATGCAGGATGAGCTGTCTCAGTTTAGAAAGCTCAAGGTTTGGGAGTTAGTGGATCTACCTGAAGGGAAGTATCCTATCGGAACAAGATGGGTTTTTCGCAACAAAATGTATGAACGTGGTGTGGTGATCAAGAACAAGGCTCGTCTGGTAGTTCAGGGTTTTCGTCAGCAGGAAGGTATTGATTATGAATAAGTATTCGCTCCAGTTGCTCGACTTGAAGCCATTCGTATCTTCTTAGCATACGCCTCATACAAGAACTTCAAAGTCTTTCAAATGGACGTGAAGAGCGCATTCTTGTACGGGAAAATCAAGGAAGAAGTCTACGTGTGTCAACCGCTGAGCTTTGAAGACCCTCATCATCCCAACAAATACTACAAATTGGATAAGGCTCTCTATGGACTTCATCAAGCTCCTCGAGCTTGGTATGAGACCTTATCTTCGTATTTGCTGCAAAATGGATACACCAGAGGGAAGATCGACATGACTCTGTTCACCAAAGAAGTCAATAAACATTCTATTCTTGTTCAAATATATGTTGACGATATTATCTTTCGCTCCACTGATGAAAATTTGTGCAGGGAATTCGAAAGCATTATGAAGTCTCAGTTTGAAATGAGCATGATGGGAGAATTGTCATTTTTCTTAGGCCTGGAAGTTCAGCAGAAAGAAGACGGAATTCTCATCCATCAAGCCAAGTATACAAGAGACATCCTGGCGAAATACAACATGACTGACTGCAAGCCGTCCAACACTCCTTTTGCGGCCCAAACAACACTTGTACCGGATCTTCAAGGCCTTTCAGTGAATCCTCACACATATCGATCAATGATTGGCTCGCTGATGTATCTAACAGCCAGCAGACCAGATATTATGTGGGCAGTTGGATGCTGCGCACGCTTTCAGTCAAATCCCAAGCAATCGCATGAAACTGCAGTAAAGAGAGTCTTCCGCTACCTCAAAGGGACACCGAAACTTGGTTTATGGTATCCTAAGAGTTATAATTTTGATTTCATCGCTTACTCTGATAGTGATCATGCAGGTTGCAGGATTGACAGAAAGTCTGTCTCTGGTGGTTGTCAATTTCTGGATAACAGGCTGGTGTCTTGGCAAAGCAAGAAGCAGACTACAGTGTCCATCTCCATTGCTCAAGCTGAATACACAGCTGCATCCAGTTGTTGTTGTCAAGTGTTAGGGATCCAAAATCAGCTTTTGGACTACGGTTTGAATGTCATGCATACACATATTTTCATTGATAATGATGCTTGTCGTGACATCGTGAAGAATCCAATTGATCATTCTAAAACCAAACATATTGAAATTCGGATTCACTCCATTCGCGATGCTCACGACAAAGGATATATACAGGTGTTGCCAATAGATAGTGCTGATCAAAAGGCAGATATCTTCACAAAAGCTTTTGACAAAACACGTTTTCATATTGAAATTCGGATTCACTTCCTGCATAGGCCGATTCAACCCCCGAGTACTCGCCCGACTAGGCCGAGTAATCGCAACTCCCCAGTCGGCCGAGTTGGTAGCGCCTAGCGAATTTTGCAACCATGAGTATAGATCTACACGGAAAGCTGGATTCCCACTGTGCTATAGGTCAGCACAAAGCTGAGTCCGGTCATACACAGGTTGAGAAATCAAAAGACACAGAAAATTTTATGCATAGGTAAATCAAAAGACACCTAAGAGTGCAAGCTACCAATGCGAGGCTAAGAAAATTAATCAACTGAGCAGCAAAAGACACGCAATGTTAGTGACGTGCAAACATATTTAGATAGCTCACCAAACGATCAGATGATCATCTTCTCTGCTTATAGTAACATAGACCTGAAGCTCTCATCATCTGATCAAGATAATGATCATCTTCTTTGCTTATGGTAACATAGACCTGAAGCTCTCATCATTATATTTCGATAAACCTTGAGGATCGGTAGGCTCATACCTAGCACAAGTGGGGTCCACAAAATTTTTGTCAATATTACTGAAAAAACATGATAAACATCATCACCAAACACATGTTGAAAGAGAAAAGGCATGGATTTAAGTGGACAAGTATACCGATAGTTTTTCTTAAGCTGTAGCTATCCAACGGGAAGTTGAAACGTGTTTTGGCAGGTATGGTTAGTATGATCTTGAATGCAGAAGGTGAGATTTGGTGAATCCCCACTTATTTAAATGAAACGGGGCTTTTGAACTCTTATTGGGCTGAAAATTAACCATTGCGTACTTAATGGGCCGTGCGCACTTAACTCAAGTGCGCAGGCCCATATATCTTGTATATATATACAGTGAAATCTTTTTAACAAGTCATTAAATGTTGCAAACCCTAATTTCTTTTACCCGAAACATATCATCATCATCATCCTCACCGTTCATCTTCATCATTATCACACATTAATCACAATTAATCATCTTCAATCCATCTATCTCCTCTCCTTTGTTGCGAATCTACACTACTGATTAAGGTAGATAATGTGCACTGATTGATTTATTGTGTTGATTAAAGGGATTATAGGTCTGTTTAAAACAAGATCTGTCGTGGGTTTGAAGTTTTTGAACCTTGGAATGTATTAAGAAGATTGAGCACTTATTGTTGAACATTGCGTACTTGTCTCTTGAAGACTGCGCACTTACTTCATACATTTCCATACATCAGAAACCCTAGAACATTGCGCACTTGTGCTGCGCATTTAAATCTTAAACGAAGGTTTAATGTAACACCCCAAAATCATCCGTTACGCTTAATTACGCCATTAAGCGTGATGAGCAAAATAATAAAACGAGACTCGAACAATAAGAACTTGGGTTATGTTCTAATATGGAACTAATCCATTTAGTGTTACCAATCTTATAAATAAGCAAGTATTACAAGAAAATCTAGCTTGACTAGCTAAGTTTAACTAGAAAATGACATTCGGGGATTTTGGAGGGACCATAGTTGGCAAAATGGCAAACTTATGTGTGTATAATGTTGAAAAGGAAAGAACACACACACACTTATGTGTGTGTGTCGATCATCATCAGGAGAAAACAACCTCCTTTACCTCCAAACCCTAAACATCAAACCCTTGCTCAAATCCAAGCCAAATCAAGGGGTTTTTTCGTGCATTAGCAAGAAACGAGTCGTCTAAGGCTTACTAAACATCAAGGTACCTTTTATTTGGTAGAAATTGATGCTATATTCATTCTTGAACATGGTGTAAATTGAGGGTTTTTACAAAAACGTGGAATTGATGGTTAATATGGGTTACACTAGTCTTGGGGAGCCTTAAACATATATAATCCAGTCACAAATCACACAAATATGTGTATTTGATTTTGATCATATGATTATGTGAATATGTAAGATTTGGGGTTTAACCTCTAGGTTGAAACCACACATGATTAGTAGTCTTGGGTGACTCTTAGGAGTTGTTATAATGATCAAATTTAGTTGAAATGCCTAAATATCTTGTTATGATAATAATTAGATACATGGCTATATTTTGGTTAAACTTAGAATGTTGAAAGCTAAGTATATTGGTGGATGCACACCAAGTGTTTGATGAAATGCCTAGATGAGTTAATCTTAACTAGACATGTAAGAAAATGGCTATGGATTTAGCTAGAAATGATAATGAATACATGATGTTATGGATAGTGAACAAAATTCCATATTATGTATTCTAATAGACAAGTTTGACTCATCCCCAAGTTAGGTACAACCAAGAGGGAGCAAACGGGTCAAACGGATGCGAGGCGAATACTTATGGAAACAAGAATGGATGCGAGGTAAGTTTTACTTACACCAATGTACTATAACATAGCTTAATTGTTGGGACATTAGTCTTAAATCTTGAATGTGTGATAAAGATAAACCCCAAGGGGTAGAAGCTATTAATGGGTCGCCTTATGTGCACTCAATATAAAACGTGGTTTATGACCTTAATCAAGACAATGCGTTATAACCAAATGGTGAAATCCATCAAACGGGTCAATAAATAAAGATATGTGAAAATGATGTTTTAATCTAAATGAAAGCATTTGAATGAAGCCGTTAAGCATGGTGTTAAATGGGTCAAGTTAGTGTCACTTGAACCATAATAAAAACTTGGGTAACATAGTATCATGAACTATGGGTCTAAATGGGTCATATGGTGAATTCATCATCATTTGAGTCCAACACTTGATGCTTGTTTTCCAAGCATTAAGATTCTTGAGGTTAACGGATCAAATGGCAAGGTATTATCATTTGAGTTCCGAGAAGTTAATGTGTCTATCTAGAAAGCACGCAGGTAAACGCACTCACGTATGCTTGCTTGATGCTAAGAATCATGGAGGAGGAGCACAAGGTATGAATATGGAACACGGGCACCCGGTAAGTCCGTAGTCAAATAAACGCCTTCGGGCAAAGCAACATAGGTGATAAAGTACCCACATGAAGTGTAGGTGCAAATCAAGTAAGTTATTTCCATAACTATGTCTAATGCGCGCTAAGGCGCTTAGAATCGACCACATTAGAACAATCTTGAGAAATGTTGAAAATCTAAGTCCGTATGGGCTTAGAAGTTTTTAAACAAGTCATTGAGTCCAAAACAATGGGTTTCAATCAAGAAGTGTCGCCACGAATGGCTAAATCGAAAGATTTGGCTAGGAGGGGCATTTTGGGAAATTATAAAGATTTACTAAAGGATAAATCTAATAATCGGAATCATAACGAACAAATCGGACAAACACTTTAGTTGATCAAGTGTATAATGACTTGACAACATGAACTAGATGCATTGCGCATGGTCAAATGGTGTTTGGATAAGTTAAATGTCTAAATGGGTCAAATTGGGTAAAAGTCGCCATAAACATTCAAAACTAAGAACCGGATCATGGCGACATAAACCGGACCACAATTTCAGTCAAACAAAGGTTTATTTAGTCGGCGAGTCATTACTTAGGCTTCGGGAATCATCATATGCGGTTGCGACATGATTCCCATGCTTAAAAATCACCAAATTCACATCAGAAGCTTCGAGCGGCTGCTCACAGAGACCGAGCGGCCGCGCGCTTTGACCTGCACGTCAGCACGAACTTTAAAATTGCGTATAAAATCGTAGAAAAATCGTTAGGAGATGTTCTTTATATGCCTGGAAAGCTCTCGGAGCGTAGAACAATTCTCATTTGAAAGTCGAAGTCAGATTTTGGGTTTTAGAATGGGTAAAAGCGATCCGAACAGCTGCCGCGCATAAGTTGCAGCAGTTTGTTCTCCTGATAAAGGGCCGTTTGGCCTGGTTCGTTCCGTATCAACGTGTAACGAATACCGTACTAGTTTAAATGTATCATTGACAACCCACTAACCATTTTTGTGAAATGGTGCTAGGTAAACAAGTGAAGGAAGTAACAGAGCAAGGATCAAGTCGCGAGAAGAACCGAACACGCCCGAACATTCATCAAGCTTCCGCACTAGAAACTAACGAACTCCCGTTAAAAACAAAAACTTTAATACATTCTTTTTGTAGCAATGATGTAAAACTTTATTGGAACTAAACGTGTATGGGATTCATTAAGTTGGGTTTTCATAATTTCAAAGTTTTAATCGGGAGTGGTTTTTAGTTAAGGTCCAAACCCGTAAGATTAGGCAATAATCGCGTGATTACGGGTTAGGGTCTTACAAGTGGGTTTTTAGTTAAGGTCCAAACCCGTAAGATTAGGAAATAATCGCGTGATTACGGGTTAGGGTCTTACAAGTGGTATCAGAGCCATAGGTTTGAGGGATCCGAGTGTCGTGAAGGATACTTAGACTCAAACCGTGCGCTCGAAGTGTTGAAGGGTGTTAGGTTCGAGACTTGATCGAGGAATCCGGTAAGTAATACCTATAATAAACATCCGTTTTGATCGGAAAATTGTTATAGGTAATCAATAGTGATATTGCGTAGATACTCGGTATCTCAAAAGCTTGGTAAGGAAATGGTTAGGTGACATGGGGCCTATCCAAAGTTTAATTCGGACAACGACATTCTTGTATAACAAGAATTCTAGCACTACTATTGCAACGATGCACACTAATACTTAAATGTCATATTACTAATTATTTGATTTTGTAAATGTGACAGGGATGAGAACATTTATTCGATCGAGATAGGATCGAATGAATCACCAAATGAGGTGGTAGATGGTTCGGGAGCACGACTGATAACATGCTCACTAAGGACCAAGTCAAGTAATGACTCGGATTAACGGATATTTAGCAAAAAGGGAATACAAGGGCAAGTATTAATCAGTCAGGTACATGCTCTAAATTATATTAAGCGTATTAGTATGCAAGCATCACATGAGGGATGGTACTTGCATACGCAAGCAAGAAGCTAAATGGGAAATGTGCATTGTTCACACTAGTGAACAATAAATACACAAATGTAACTTGAACATCGAGACCGGGTTGGGGGTAATCATCCAAAACTAACGTTTAAAAATCAAAGGATGCTAGAAAGGCGTTGTGATCATACCAATGAGTGTGATCACACAAAGCTTTACAAAACGAGAACACAACGTTTATTCTTAATGGACAAAGGTAACACCTAACATTGAATAATTTATCAAGGAAGGGTTTTACCAAATAAAATAAGGGACACAAGCATGAGCTGAAGCCTTGCTTACATAGGATGTGATGTACTAATTATAACAAGTCCATGTGTACCATATGCGGATTGCTTACCCTGGCCAGGTAAGTGTTAAACATATGATACCATGGGTTTCTTATGATTAATACATATACAACCTATGTAACAAGGACTAAGTAAGTGTGAGATGTCGGGACAATCATGGATTAGTCAAATATGGCCAGAAGGCCATGATAAACAAAGAGGCAAGGAAAAACCAAGGTATAAGCGACCCGTGGGGATCGTAGAGGCCGAGGTATTGCTTCAGTAAATCAATCATAACTACGGTTTTGGTTGATAAATCATAAACAACGGACATGGGCCGTGATAAACCCATGGGTCAACTGGACTTTCGAGTCAGTGACAAAATTATAAACTAATAAGCCAAGGTATAAGCAATCCTGAGCGGGTTGTAGAGACCAAGGCAGTTGCACTCTCAATCAAAGTCATGAACTTGGTTGAATAAAAGTGCAAAAACATGATCATAAACAACGGTCTTGGGCCGTGACAAATCAGTAACTCATTCAACCCTCGGGTTAAAGATGAAAAAGTGTAAACTGCAATAATATTAGATTGTGTCGTTGGTACAATTTAATGCAAATTATAATAACGGTTGGAATGTATAGTTATTACAATCGGATGCAAACCGTGATAACAGGAGATTAGTCGATACATTGAGTTGTAATGACCGATCTACACCGTGTTTATGAAAAGAAAACCGACCTCAGATTATAGTGAGATCGGTAATCATCAAAAGGACTTTTAGAAACTAAGCGTTCTATATATATAAACGATTTGAAGTCTAAAACTCAAAAGTCTTTAAACGGGTCGGTTGGGGCAATGACCACCAATCGAGTTAGCAAAACGGGAACTTGGGTAAACCAAATAAATGGCAAATTCTTAAAGTAAGGATTAGCCAAAGAAAGGAAAATGTTAGTGTAAAGCAAGGTTTGTTATAATATTATAGCAAAAAAAAAAAAAAAAAGAAACAAGGATTGGATTCGGGGGTGAATCCAAGAAGCTAGAAAACGGCTATGTTAAAAAGTCGGGTTAGTCTTGGAAACCAAGACAAATTACTTGTTAGTAATAGAAGCATAGACATGTATGTGTATGCATGCTACAATCGAGTATTACAGTAGATGCTCTAAGGTGCATGATAGAATGGCCCCTTAAAACATTACATCATTCGGGATAATAGTAGACGGGATAGTCTACGGATCTAGGGAAGACCTATGAAGAACATAAGTAGCTAAAATGTCGGGTAGGGGGTAAGTATGTAGATATTGCCCCTAGTTAACCGAAATAATAGGATGACTCAAGTCATATTATGAAAGCTAAGGCTTCCATATAATAAAAGTTAGAAAGCCGAGTAAAGGGATACAAACAATAAGTATATAGTACTACTCGTTAGACTATAGAATGTCAAGGGATTGAGCGATGCACAAAATGGATTAGAGACACTAAGGTTCTTGGCTGCGACGAAAGCAACAACACAAGAAAGGTTTCGAGGACGAAACCTCTTTAAGGGGGGTAGACTTGTAACACCCCAAAATCATCCGTTACGCTTAATTACGCCATTAAGCGTGATGAGCAAAATAATAAAACGAGACTCGAACAATAAGAACTTGGGTTATGTTCTAATATGGAACTAATCCATTTAATGTTACCAATCTTATAAATAAGCAAGTATTACAAGAAAATCTAGCTTGACTAGCTAAGTTTAACTAGAAAATGACATTCGGGGATTTTGGAGGGACCATAGTTGGCAAAATAGCAAACTTGTGTGTGTATAATGTTGAAAAGGAAAGAACACACACACACACTTATGTGTGTGTGTCGATCATCATCAGGAGAAAACAACCTCCTTTACCTCCAAACCCTAAACATCAAACCCTTGCTCAAATCCAAGCCAAATCAAGGGGTTTTTTCGTGCATTAGCAAGAAACGAGTCGTCTAAGGCTTACTAAACATCAAGGTACCTTTTATTTGGTAGAAATTGATGCTATATTCATTCTTGAACATGGTGTAAATTGAGGGTTTTTACAAAAACGTGGAATTGATGGTTAATATGGGTTACACTAGTCTTGGGGAGCCTTAAACATATATAATCCAGTCACAAATCACACTAATATGTGTATTTGATTTTGATCATATGATTATGTGAATATGTAAGATTTGGGGTTTAACCTCTAGGTTGAAACCACACATGATTAGTAGTCTTGGGTGACTCTTAGGAGTTGTTATAATGATCAAATTTAGTTGAAATGCCTAAATATCTTGTTATGATAATAATTAGATACATGGCTATATTTTGGTTAAACTTAGAATGTTGAAAGCTAAGTATATTGGTGGATGCACACCAAGTGTTTGATGAAATGCCTAGATGAGTTAATCTTAACTAGACATGTAAGAAAATGGCTATGGATTTAGCTAGAAATGATAATGAATACATGATGTTATGGATAGTGAACAAAATTCCATATTATGTATTCTAATAGACAAGTTTGACTCATCCCCAAGTTAGGTACAACCAAGAGGGAGCAAACGGGTCAAACGGATGCGAGGCGAATACTTATGGAAACAAGAATGGATGCGAGGTAAGTTTTACTTACACCAATGTACTATAACATAGCTTAATTGTTGGGACATTAGTCTTAAATCTTGAATGTGTGATAAAGATAAACCCCAAGGGGTAGAAGCTATTAATGGGTCGCCTTATGTGCACTCAATATAAAACGTGGTTTATGACCTTAATCAAGACAATGCGTTATAACCAAATGGTGAAATCCATCAAACGGGTCAATAAATAAAGATATGTGAAAATGATGTTTTAATCTAAATGAAAGCATTTGAATGAAGCCGTTAAGCATGGTGTTAAATGGGTCAAGTTAGTGTCACTTGAACCATAATAAAAACTTGGGTAACATAGTATCATGAACTATGGGTCTAAATGGGTCATATGGTGAATTCATCATCATTTGAGTCCAACACTTGATGCTTGTTTTCCAAGCATTAAGATTCTTGAGGTTAACGGATCAAATGGCAAGGTATTATCATTTGAGTTCCGAGAAGTTAATGTGTCTATCTAGAAAGCACGCAGGTAAACGCACTCACGTATGCTTGCTTGATGCTAAGAATCATGGAGGAGGAGCACAAGGTATGAATATGGAACACGGGCACCCGGTAAGTCCGTAGTCAAATAAACGCCTTCGGGCGAAGCAACATAGGTGATAAAGTACCCACATGAAGTGTAGGTGCAAATCAAGTAAGTTATTTCCATAACTATGTCTAATGCGCGCTAAGGCGCTTAGAATCGACCACATTAGAACAATCTTGAGAAATGTTGAAAATCTAAGTCCGTATGGGCTTAGAAGTTTTTAAACAAGTCATTGAGTCCAAAACAATGGGTTTCAATCAAGAAGTGTCGCCACGAATGGCTAAATCGAAAGATTTGGCTAGGAGGGGCATTTTGGGAAATTATAAAGATTTACTAAAGGATAAATCTAATAATCGGAATCATAACGAACAAATCGGACAAACACTTTAGTTGATCAAGTGTATAATGACTTGACAACATGAACTAGATGCATTGCGCATGGTCAAATGGTGTTTGGATAAGTTAAATGTCTAAATGGGTCAAATTGGGTAAAAGTCGCCATAAACATTCAAAACTAAGAACCGGATCATGGCGACATAAACCGGACCACAATTTCAGTCAAACAAAGGTTTATTTAGTCGGCGAGTCATTACTTAGGCTTCGGGAATCATCATATGCGGTTGCGACATGATTCCCATGCTTAAAAATCACCAAATTCACATCAGAAGCTTCGAGCGGCCGCTCACAGAGACCGAGCGGCCGCGCGCTTTGACCTGCACGTCAGCACGAACTTTAAAATTGCGTATAAAATCGTAGAAAAATCGTTAGGAGGTGTTCTTTATATGCCTGGAAAGCTCTCGGAGCGTAGAACAATTCTCATTTGAAAGTCGAAGTCAGATTTTGGGTTTTAGAATGGGTAAAAGCGATCCGAACAGCTGCTGCGCATAAGTTGCAGCAGTTTGTTCTCCTGATAAAGGGCCGTTTGGCCTGGTTCGTTCCGTATCAACGTGTAACGAATACCGTACTAGTTTAAATGTATCATTGACAACCCACTAACCATTTTTGTGAAATGGTGCTAGGTAAACAAGTGAAGGAAGTAACGGAGCAAGGATCAAGTCGCGAGAAGAACCGAACACGCCCGAACATTCATCAAGCTTCCGCACTAGAATCTAACGAACTCCCGTTAAAAACAAAAACTTTAATACATTCTTTTGTAGCAATGATGTAAAACTTTATTGGAACTAAATGTGTATGGGATTCATTAAGTTGGGTTTTCATAATTTCAAAGTTTTAATCGGGAGTGGTTTTTAGTTAAGGTCCAAACCCATAAGATTAGGCAATAATCGCGTGATTACGGGTTAGGGTCTTACAAGTGGGTTTTTAGTTAAGGTCCAAACCCGTAAGATTAGGCAATAATCGCGTGATTACGGGTTAGGGTCTTACATTTAAGTATTTGCGTACTTGTCTAGTACGCAGATTGGCTTGTCTTGACTAGGGGTTACCATGCCCGAGTCTTGATTGACCTGCGCACTTGTGATCCCGTGTATCATTGATCAGGTCCCTGCGTACTAACCTAAGTGCTCAGTCAAGTGTGTGAGTACTTGGCTGAGTACTTGACTGAGTACTTAGCTCATAAGTCTTTGACTCGGCATGCGTACTTACAGGACCTGCGTACATGAACATTGAACCTAATATGACCATTAACTTGACTTCCAAGACCATTGATCGGATTGCGTATTTAGACTTGTTCACCCGTACACATAAACATGGACGTTAATGATCATAAACTGGAAAATCAAATGTACCTTGCACACAGATAAAACTAATCAATCAAACACAATCTTATGACTGTCCAAAAGACCACACATGAAAAACTTAAAAAAAACAATAAAATACAGTCTAAGTACGTTATCCGTCGAAGTCAAAGATCAGTCTTTTGGTCGTCCACTCACAATCAAGAGCTCTAACTTGTTTTTCGTGCACATGATCTAAAACAGATGGCACTTGATTGGGATCCAAGAGGAATGCATAATCAGCCGATGAATCTTGAGACCGATGACGTAAAGTTCAAAGACGTAGTCACCTGGATCAGACGAAGCAGAATCGGATACGCTGTGGAGCATAGTTTACAAGTTTATTGCTCTTACATTGAAGATTTTTGGAGATCTGCTCGAGTAGAAGTTGTTGGACGTGTCAAGCGAATCAATGCTACAGTGAGAAACAAGGCTGTAACATTACTGAAGATACCGTTAGAAACGTGCTAAGACTTCAAGACCAGCCAGGAACAGTCAGATTTCTATCTAAAGCTGATGTTCACCGAGAGTTCAAGAATTTCGGATACAAAGGAGATTTTGACAAGAGAGGGGATATCAAAAAGAGCCAGCTGACCAGAGACTGGAGACTCATCAGTCACGTATTTATCATGTCTCTGTGTCATAGGAAAGGAGGCTACAACGCTCTCAGCACAGAATGGTCGACTGCTATGATAAAGATCTGCAAGAATGAACCTTTCAACCTGTCGGGTATGATCTTCGATTATCTGGTGAAGAATGCTGAGACTGACTCTAGAAAATGGGCCATGTACCCCAGATTTGTGCAAATGATGATTAATGCACAACACGAGAATCTACCCCTTGGTGACCAGTACAATTACACCAAAGGTGCACGATTCTTCACTATGTGCAATACGGCTGATTGGGAGCCCATGCTGGAGAACATGTATGCAACGCAGCGATATCCTATGGTCATGGAACTCTACAACAAGATTAAGAAAAGGAAGCAGGATGCAACAGAAGCTCGTCAGCAATCCACCGCTGCATCTGCACCATCTGACCCTGCTCCCTCTTCAGCCCAACCAACTGCTGAAGAGATTACTCAAGAAAAGGCAAGGGGCAAAAGGGTGGCAACTGAACCAGCTCCATCAAAGCCCACCAAGAGGAAAAGGCCAACGGGTTTGTTACAAGAGGGTAGAAAATCACTGACACCAGAACAGCTTGAGACTGCTGCAGCCCTACAACAAGTTGCTGAGTTACAGAGGGCCGAAAGAAAGAAACGGAGGGAACAGTTACCAGAGTCTGAGGTTCCTCGCGTAATGACTGAGGACGATATTGAGCAAGAAGTGATTTTGGAGTCTATATTCGGGGGAGAAGATCAACAAGGACCATCCACAACTACTGCTCCAGCCCCTAAAGCACCAGCTCAAAGGCCAACCGAACCTTCCTCCTCGGCTCCTGCTGCACCACACAGCAAACCGGTGCACCAGGAACTGTACGAGAAGTTGGTCAAGGAGGTTGGAAAGACTGCTGCTAGGAAGATTTGTACCCTAAAAAGTGATGTGCACAATAATCAGGAGCTCAGAAGAAAAGTCAAGAAGCTAAAGCACAAGAACAGAAATTTGGAGAAAGTTTTGAAGGATCAACGATATCTGATCAAGTTCCAAACTCAGGTTAAGATGAAGATGTTTGATATGATTCAAGAGTTGCAGAAACAGCAGACTGGTGCTCCTAGCACAACATCCGATGAGCTATTTAATTTTGGGAAATTTCTTGAAGAGGAGAAAGAGAAAGAAAGAATCGCTGAAGAAAGTGATGTGGATAAGATCAGTGAGGATGAGATGCCTGAGAAGTTTGTGGAGATGGGTATGGAAGAGGAAACAGTGTACGAGACGTCGGATGGCCATAAGTTGGACCCAGAACGATCAACCTGGTTTCCCAAAAGGCCTATCACTATTCCAACCCTGCATCAGAACATCCATCATACGAGAGAAGCTCATCAAGAGAGGATCATTTCATGGAAGTATGACGAGGTGAAAAGGTTGTTTGCTATAAAGAGACGAGGGGGAGTTATGCAGTACTTCAGAGGTCAAAAGGAACTGAAGTCTCTCCCTCGTTGGGACATCAGGGAACTTCGTAGAGCCCCTTTCATCAACCACACCAATGACACCACGGGTTCCATGCTTGCTTGGTTCATAGAGAAGGAGTGTGAGAATGATTTTCAGATCTTCAAGCCGCAAAAGCCGAGGAGATGGATCTCCAAGAAGCTAATCGATCCTGCCACAGGACAAGGAATAATCACTTATGTGATTGACCCCCCCCCCCCAAGTCGTCACACGAGTTCCTATACGTCCTGAGCTTCCAGTTATGCTAAGAGACTTCAAGAAGTGGTTTTATGACAGCAATATTGGTGAAGCCGTTATCAAGTTGAAGGATGATTCAGAGGCTATGAGGATTCTGGATCCGGTAGATGTGTTTGCCTTTAATCTATCGGACTTGAATATGTTGTTCGCCAATCAGATCAATGTAGGTGCTGGAAACGTCTTATTTGAAGAAGCTGTCCTATTCAGGAGAGCAGTGGATCGGGCGATGAAGCTGAAACAGGAGTTACTTGACATAGTAGACAGGATCAACGCAGCGGACAAGGAAAAAGAACAAAAGGAGTCTGCTGCCCAAGCTGCTGCTGCAGAAGTAACACAAACTGAAGCCGAAACAACTTCAGAGGTGCAGACACAAGAACCTGCAACAGCAACTAATCCAGAAAGACCTGCAACAGAGTCTACTCAAGTTCCACCTGTGGTTGAAGAAGATCCGGCCGCCATGTACATTCAAGACCCCCACGGGTCAGTCAGAGGGGGAGCCAAGCGATGTAGAGATTGATTGAAGATGGAAGAACTGGTAGCTATGGTCTACGGGGAGTATTGTTGGGTTATATTGAGACCACAGTTACCAGATCAAAGACTTTTGATAGCTTGTTGTGTAGTTTGTAAGTTAAAGGGCTGTTTATGTAATTATGACAAAGTTTATGCTAGAAACCCTAGGCTGCGCACTTAAAGGACGGGCCCTGCGCACTTAGCTTAAGTGCGCAGGCCCATCTGACTTCCTATATAAAGAAAGCTTGTGTGCAGCTCTAGGGTTAGGGTTTTGGTTATTATCTTTGTAGCACAAGAAGAATGGGTGCGTACTTGTATCATTTCCACGGTTCTTCAGTAACAAATCAGCAACGGAATTATCTTATTATTCATCTTGTGTGTCGGTTCTTATAGCATTCATCTAGTTTCTTTGTTTATAGAAGATTAATCACTTAAAACACCTAATTCATGGGTGTTTCTAAGTGATAACAATCTCTTGCACTTAACAAGATCTAGTATTTGGAACTTACAAAAAACAACATAACCGGCCGCTCATATTTATTTTACCCCAAAAATACTTGCACTTTGCTCTCAAGAAACTCGCCCAAAAACCTCTCAATTCCACATTCAATTCTCCAAATCAAGGTATGAATTATCCTCTTTCTTGTTATTTTTTCTTGTTCTAGTATATTGTAGTCTAGATTTATTCAATCTTTTCTGAATTTTAGGGTCTCTTCATAATGTTTAATAAAACCTAATGTTCATAGTTGGATTATATGTTTTGATAGTTTAGATTAGGGTTGATTATTGTCCAAATATTTGGGTTTTTGAGGTTTTCTTCATAATGTTTAACTTAAATCCGAAAATTTTTAAAAGATTTGTGTAATTTTGTAACCTTATGTTTAGTGTAATTTAGTATAATGTTAGAATAATTTCATACTATATGTTTGTATGTTAGTGTTAATCCTAGTGTAATTTAGGTTTGTTTTTGATATTTGGGGTTCTTCATAAATGTTTAAAAATCCCCAAAATCCTCATGTTTTAGGTTGTATGTTGTTGATTAGTTATCTTAATTTTTGGAGATTCTTCATAATGGTTTAACAAATCCCCAAATTTTAAGGTTAGCGTTTTTAATTGTAGTTGAGATAGTTTTGTTCACGAAACTTTGGGGCTTTCTTCATAATCGGAAAAATGTGCCCCGAGTTTCTTTGATACTTCATAATTATTTGGTTTTTAAACACCTTGCGCTAGATAACTTGAATTTGAAATGATTTTGCAAAATCATAGCGCGTAGGTATTCAAAATTCCAAATTCGTTTAAATACTTCATAATTATGCAAGCTCGGCCATTCGATCACCAAAGTTACATAATTTTTCAAAAACCAAGTACTTGAATGGCCGCTTTTTGAGTGCATTTAGCTAAAACAATGAAAACCGGACAAAAGCCAGTGCACGGGATCGAAAAAACGGGGGTTGCAGCGAAAAATCTGGCGCACAGGGTGCAGTGACCGGCCGCTCACTGCCCCCGCGCGGCCGCGCAAACCTACTGATCAATTTTTGGCAATTTTTTTAGGCGTTGTTTGGGTCCGAGTCCGATACCTTTGATGATGTCTAACATATTTAAGCCTATTTTAATACAGATGGTGCACAAACTTTTGAAATTCAACTTGGAGGACTCGAAAGAGCGCAAGTACATCGAAGTTGTTAATCAATTGTATGCAAGGAGGAGTGCGATAGCGACACCGCGTAGGTTATGTTGGGACACTCTAGCTGAACTTAATCAAGAAGAAAGGTTTAGGGAATGGTTGGACGACCCTTGGGAAAAGTTGCTAGCCATTAATGAGCCCGTTTATGAAGAGCTGATGATCGAATTCTTGGCTACTTATAAATATCAAAAGCCGAAAAAGCATGAGGAACCTGATTTCAAGAAGAACGGAAAATGGGGACTTCAGTTTCCGTTGGGGGGCGTTTGGCACGACCTTTCAGTCGCGGACTGCGGTATACACTTGGGGATTTATACGGATGAAAACCATATGATGACAGCTTCAGTGAAGCTTTGTTGTACAAATTCCCAAGGAACGAGGTAAGCGACGCATTTGGGGCTGATCTGACGGGGCTTGCACCTTATGACCCCCAAAGCGCGAAGGCTTCAAGGATTCGGGACTCATTGATCAGGGTTTTTCAAAGAGTTCTTTCTGGGACCGTGGCTGCAAAGAAAGACGACTCCACAAGCTGCCCACAGCCTGATTTGCTGTTTATCTTCTCCCTGGTACAGAATGCTTATCAAGCAAACCTAGCTGCACTGATAGCATCCTTCTTCTACAGTGCAATAGGTAACAAGCCCGGAAGTTTTATATACGGAGGGGAGTACATCACTAAGCCGGCGAAGAGTTTGGGGGTCATGTGGAACGCAAGAGGTACATTGACTAAGGTTGGGTATGGTTCTTCTGTTGACTTACAGGTAATCAAGCACATGAAGCTTCTCCACGGGTACGAAAGTGGGAGATGCCGGCTGAAAGGCCATAATGACGAGATCTGGGACCCCCTGCCCCAGCAGCCACCACACCAGCAGCCACCGCAGCAGCCACCACACAGCAGCACTACCAGCCACAACAGCAGTACCAGCATCCTCAGGCCTATTATGACGACTTTGCCGCGTTCAGAAATGAAATGCGAGACACTTTGTATCATCATGGAGAGTCCCTACAGTATCAAGGGGAGACCCTCAACTACATCATCACTGAGCTTCATGCTTGTTTCCCGAACAACATTGGTAATCCCCCACAAAGGGGAAATCGCTAAAGTGGACCGGGGGACAAGCGTAGGCGAGGTGGCGATGTAGCGGGATCATCCGGGACCCGTCATGATGATGATGACTAAGGAGTGCGTGGTGTGCTGGTAGTATATCTTATGTTTATGTTTTGTTTGGTATTGTTATCCAGGTGCGTGCACCCAAGACATCTTTTATTTGTTTTCTTTTGTATTCGTACTATTTCTATTTCCGTACATTATTTCAGTAGTATTTTGTTGGTGTGAATGAATGTGATTAATGGGTTTGATGTCTTTTGGTTTTGTTAAGAATGGTGATAGTGCAGGAAACGGTGAGCACCGATAGGGATGCTCAATGCGGTCACCATGCTCTTCAGGTTATTACCAACAGGGGAGTATTATTCTCCTTTTTCACACGATAGTTAGCTAATTCATAAACGCTTTCTATTTTCACATTGGGGACAATGCGACGTTTAAGTGTGGGGAGGGATTATATCGTGTTCTTGTTTGTCCTCTTGTATTTACACATACACACACACACACACACACATATATATATATATATAACTTTATAAGTATATATATATTTATAATAAAATCAAGCCTAACCATTTTTTGATAAAAATAACTTGAGGCGCGACAAACAGACGAGAAACGAGCGTGTTTAATTCGTATACTTGCACCCATTTCCTTCCGGTTACGTGAGCGTTTGAGCCTTAGAATATATTACATTTCTTTGACATGCTTTCGAGTGAGCCGGATGTTTTGTGCAATTTAGAACTTGTCATTAGTATGCTTGTTTAGATCAGATACGTGTGACACTGTACGAATATGATTGAGGCATTTAGGATACCCTTTTGATTTAGCCTTTTCTTTTCGTTCTATCTGTTTCCCACACCCAAATGTTATCCACTAGTTAACCATGTTGAACCTAATCCCGTGTTTTTCTTATTTACCACACCATTTCACCACTAAACCAAATAGCCTTTTTCTTTTAAACCTTTTGTGTTAAAACTCGGTTTAGGTTATTGTTTAACTAGTTTGTGTTGTAAATAGTTCGTTTTCGGGTTTATATATATATATATGTTATAAAAAAAATTCCAGAAAAATAGTACACCCTAAAATATGGTGAATTAGCAGTATTCGAGCAGTTTTTAGAGCTTTAAAGTTAAAAGTTATATGTTTAGCTCGATTTAAAATAAAAATCGCCTATATTCGCGTCTTTTTTGTACAGTTGTAGTAGTTACTATTAGTTAGACAAAACCGCCGGGTTTTAACCGATTTGTCACTGTAAATATCCATTCCACACCCTTACCTTTGCCTAACATTACAACCCTTATAAGACCTCTTGATTTGTGCTTTTTCACACGTTAGTTGGTGATGATTTGATCTTTTGACAAGCTTATGATATTGCACAATTCATTGTCTTGGCAATGGAGCGATTTACACATACATTACACATATGTATCATAAATAAACCGAGTATGTGTGAACATTGTGAGTCGTGTACGGGTTTACGTGCTTGTAGATCGGAAGTGAGTCGTTGCTTTTTAGTTATCTTATCACCTGTTTATATATCTTTGTTGGCTTGACTATTATCGTCTGTACAGATTATATTTTGTCTTTGTTGCCACTTGGCGAGTTTTTCATTTATTTTCTGTTTAGTGTTTGCTTGAGGACAAGCAAAGTTCAAGTGTGGGGAGGTTTAATATACGTTAAATTACACATACAAAAGTCCCCGTTTAATTCCCATTTTGATACGTTTTTGACCTTATACAGAGGAATTGGTACTTATTTAGGTATCTTTACGATTTCAGGTCTTAAACGATGTCCCGAAAGCATAACAGAAGGAAAAACGTAGTTTTCGGTGCGCTAACAGGACCTCAGGTCCTGTGAACAGCCACTCACTCCCTGTGAGCGGCCGCGCGCTTCCCCAGATATTATTAGAAACCTTCTGGAAGCCCCACGTCAGCTCACGAGCAAGTTGTCTAACATTTTGCAAAGTGAGCGGCCGCTCACAGCCTTTCAACATCTATAAAACTCCCATTCAGCTTACTGATCGATATTTGGGTTTTTGGGAGGCGATTTCTGGCGATTTTATGGGCTTTTGAAGTGCTGCACAGGCGTGGAACAAGCTCGGGAAGCCATCCGATCCATCCATCATCATCATCCAATCCATCACATTTGCATTTCTATGGTTTGATCTTATTATCCATTTTTGTATGAAATCTGATTTTGTATGTTCTTGTGATGTTTATTTAGTTAATCGTATGCCTACGGGTAAGAACACTAGTATGTAGTATGTTAAACAATCATTTGTATAGTTAATCATGTCTTGTATAAATTTGGCGTTTGTTTCATTGTTAATGGATTTGTGATTGTGCTTGAGTGATTTTGATGATTGTCGAATGTGTTAGGCGGATACATGTTGAAAAATCGTCTGTTTAATCATCCGGTAGTAGACTAGTTAACTTGTTAATAAGTTTACACCATGAAACTGTAACCGGGTATTGGTTTGGTTAAAGTCAGTCAAATAACGATTAAAAATGCTTACCAGCACGTAAAAGGGTTTTAAAAGCTTAATGGTGTCGTTACTGATCTTTGACACAGTTAATGATCTTTGGTAGTTATTTTGGTAAAAATAGCGATCTTAGTAGATCTGTGTTCAAAGTTGGTAAAATGGAATAGGTTGTGAAATACTCTACTTTATGCTAGTCTAGGTGGCTGTTTTGTGTATTCGGTATCGCTTTCCCGGATTAGTGAGGTTGGAAAATTCTTAACAGATGACTAACTTATCTTAAGAAGATTTGCATGAGATCATATCAGCTGCTCACTAATAAACGACTTGAAATGGTTAACGTGTGTATTCGTGTTAGCTTTCTGTATAGTTGTCATGTTAGGATGCCCGAAAGGGACACTAACTGTCAAAAAATGGGAATGTTGATCACACGCCTATATTTTATATGATATGTAGATGACATGCTAGGGTTGATATATTATAGTCAATATAGTTATATTTTGTATTTTAAGTCTTACTTATGTTAATTAGATATATATATATTTTAGAATTAATTTAGATAAACAAACTTCAAACTATCTTTTCCTACTAGTAAATTGGAGACAGAGTTTTAGTACAATTGCTCCGCGCGCGTCCATGGATCGATATCTGGTTCTTATCTGTACATTACTACATATATGACAGGGTACACTTGCCCTATTGTGAGTGTTTTAATATTAAGATCTAAACCATTTTTATAAATATTAAAGCAGAAACGTGTTTTATTTCATCGCTAAATTATGCGTACTAGCAGACACGTCAACTGTTATCACAATTTCTGTGTGACAACAGCTTACTAGATAGAATGGCTTAAAGATAGGCATTTTGTATAACATATAATCAAATTTATTGTAATTAGTGAACTTGTAGTAGGCGAACAAGCCTACAGGACGAACATAGTATATTAGCGAACATGGGCTAGATGCGAAGATGAGCATCTTTGCTTGAAGCCCAAGGCCCAATCCAACGAACTTGTTCACTTTTAAATAGGACACGTTTGTTTAGGGTTTTAGGTTAATCAGTTAGTCAATTAGTCTGTCTAGTGTGAGCAAGCTCCAAGTTTCGTGTGTGTGCGTTTATCATGGTGTCTTGAATTGATTGTAATGAGTTTATAATCAATAAATGACATGTTGTATAGTAATCTCTCGTGTTTGTTCTTGATTGTTTTCTAATCGTTTTCACATAAACGTTAATCAAAGGATTCCACACTTTGATTAACGTGATCAATCTTGTAATCGATCCATTCCAAGGACCTACAAATATTCATAATAATATTTATTTACCAACTATTTGACATTTTGACGTAGCAACATACGTCGTAGCCAATGCCTCCTCTTCGATTTTTTACCAAGGAAGCGACTTCGTTTTGGTGCCTCTGTGACATACCTTATTCATATATTGTTTTTCGTTTGGAACTTTGAGGTTGGGTTTCGGGCACGACTTCTTCAACGTCATCTTCTACCCGCTGAGATTGTCGTACTGGTTGTGTTTGTTGATTCGGTTGAAATGGCATGTTAAACGGGCTTTCCAATAGTTGGGTGAAAGAGTGGGGGTTTTGATGCATTTGCATATTGTTTATTTGAGTGAAAGCATTGGGGTTTTGGTGCATTTACATTTGCATTTGGGTGAAAGCGTTGGGGGTTTGTTTGCTAAATTGGTTGAAAACATTGGAAATTTGTTGGAAACCTGAAAATGTTGACCAATTCTGATCAATTGGTATTGTGTAGCCGGGTGTCGCGAACGGGGTTTGATTCGGGTTGTTTTGGTATGAATACATGATGAGTGGTGGAAAAATAATAATATGAGAGTTTAGATGAGATTTTATACAGATTAAAGAGAATGTGAGAGTTGGTGTAAAAAATGAGAGTTAAAGTGTGGCATTTATATATGTAAACTTGTTTTTTTTTTTTTTTTTTTTTTTGGGACTACTGCTTCCCTCTCCCCAACACAATATATATATATATATATATATATATATATATATATAGGTAGAGGATTCGGTAGGAAAATTATTTCGTGTAGGAAGTGTTTTCAACCGTTGGATCAAATCTGATTAAATTTTTAGATGAAGGGCATTATAGACTTTTTATCCATTTTATTAATTATCATAGACCCACTAATTTAGCATCTAAAATCTGGATATCTATGAAATTTAATCATCCTAAAATAACTAATTCTCCCTCATTTTCATAACAATCATAAGATATTCAATCGCTATAACAGTTGTTCGATTCTTCCTTATTTTCAAATATATAATTCTTCCTTATTTTCAAATATATAACCAATCTCTATTTATTGTTCGATTCTTCAAGTCATGGCAGAATAAATGGTGGTTTATACGAACAAGTAGTGTTTTATACAATTTTTATGGCCATGTTTTGTTAAAGTGTATGAATAAATAGTGTTTGATACGAATAAATAGTGTTTTATACGAACAAGCAGTGTTTTATATGATTAAGTAGTGTCTTTATAATTTTTTCCTTTATTCCTTTTTTTATAAAAGATGAATGCAATAATAACGAACTTTATTGTATGGTTTTTGCACTCTATGTATTTTAATCGTAGTGTTTTATACAAATAATCAGTGTTTTATAAGATGTTTTTGGTAAGCCACCGATTGAAAAGAATGTAGAAAGATGAAGAGGGTGAGTTAATATGAGAGAGAAACAATTATATTCTATTCTAATTAAAGATTCAGTAGAGAGAGAAACCAACGTAAATTAAGGAATGGTTTAAATATCAAATACAATAAAATTACTTTCATGCCATCTTTTAAAACACTTATTGGACCATCCTACCCTTGAGTATTAAATTATAATTTGTATAATCTTAAGTAACCTACACTTTTAATCTAAACCATTGATTTCTAAATCAAACGGTTGAAAACACTTTCTACACAAAACTATTTTTCTACAGGAACCCTATATATATATATATATATATATATATATATATATATATATATATATATAGGCTAAGTATCCCCATAAAACCCAAAATTTTGAAAAAACACCCACAAACCCAACTAGTGGACCACAATGCTCCACATCACCAAAAAAGCAAATCATTTTTTTATTACTTTAAGAGGTGTTTTAGTAATTTAAGAAATCTGATTTTTTAAACCCCTACATATAATCTTTACCTTTCTCTAACCTTTTCAAACCACATTCAAAATCTATTTCCCTCTCATCCACTCTCTCTCTCTCTCTCTCTTTCTGATCTCTCTCAAACACCATCACCACTAACAAATCTAAGAATATATTAATTGATTGTAATCTGTGATCAGGTCTTCGGTGAAGAATGGTGACGAACTGGAACCGCCTGTTACTGCGTACGAGCTCTTCTCGTATGTGACGTCATACCTCTCATTCCTATTGTTGTGATAAAAATCTCATTCGTGATTATAACGGGGAAGATTACTGGAAACAGTCCCAAGAAAAACCTGAGAACTACAAAGCTGTGAGTATATATCACTAATTTTTCTTATTCGATAATTTTTCCCATCTTTTGTTAATTAAATATATAAATTTGGAGATCTTCTCGAAACGTCAAAGTATATCATCATTATTTTTTGGAGATCTTCTCGAAACAAATCATTATTTCATTCTATTCATCAAAACAAATCATTTTTTTTTTTTTTGGTTGGGTATTTGAAGAAAAAAGGTTTTCTTTTTTTATGGAAGTTAATGAGATCTGCTTTTTACATATCATCATGCCTTAACTGTGAATTATTAGCCGGAAAAAATAAATGAATGGATTAACATTTTTCATTCTATTCATCATTATTTTTTGGAGATCTTCTCGAAACGTCAAAGTAAACAATTAATGGCTTCCTTTGTTAGATTTCATGTCATTTTTTCAAACTTAATTAATTAATGTTCAAATATATATTTATTATTAATCTCTTACTTTATTTATTAGTAGTACTCTTCTCTAACTTTAGGGAATGTTTTGTACATCAATTTCTAAGATTTAGAGTATGCTCTGTTTTATGTTTTGGGGGATGGGTTAAAGGTAGCAAAAAATGTGGAACTTAAAGCAATAACATTTCATTAATAAAAGGTTAATGGAAATAGAAAGCTTTCTATTTTTTTGTAAACAGATAAAACAGAGGTTCAAAAAAAAATATGTTTTTTTATGAACGGCGAGATCGGTCAATATGTGAATATCATTATTATTATTATTATTATTATTATTATTATTATTATTATTATTATTATTATTATTATTATTATTATTATTATTATTATTATGAGTTTTTTTGAATAAAAAAGTAGTGAATTTTAAAAAGTAAATTCATATAGAGTGTGTGCAATGGTACACATTTTGTTAAAACGTGGATCACGTCTTAACGTCTTAACATATGTTATCCATCTGAAAAATTGTGATATTTATTGGTGTTGGATTACAAATAGGTAGCATACATTAACAAAAGTCACTAATCATGGGATGAAATCTATGTTGCGTCTGTTTCGTATGTAACAACAGAACTAAGTTGGTATAAATTAGTTTTTGATTTTTTTACCAGATACAAAGGTTTGATTTTTTGACTTTCATCAGTTACACATGGGATTAAATCTATGTTGCGTCTGTTTCATATGTAACAGCAAAACTAAGTTGGTATAAATTAGCTTCTGGTTATTTTACCATATATTAATTAAAACAAAAGTTACTAAACATGGGATCAAATCTATGTTTTCATGTAAATTGATGATTTTGTTTTCTTTTTGCAGGTGAACATATTTTTTTGCATTAAAGATGAAGATGATCATCAAGAATGAAGTGTAGACAATTTTTTTTTATTTATGGTAGTTTTTTTTTAGGATTTTTTGATTGTAATGACCGTTTTATGGATCATTTTTGTTACGCTTATATGTTGTTTTGTAATTGATTTTTTTATAAATTTATACCTTTTGTTTTGTAATTAAAAAGTAGTGAATTTTAAAAAGTAAAATCATAAGGACCCTAGTATGTATATAACACACGTAACAAAATGTCTATAACCATATCAATTCTCGTTACGTATGCAACAATTCTGGTGCTGGTATAATAAAACGAAAAAAAATATGGTCTAATAAAGAAAATAATAAATCATCATTTTTTAAATAATATAAACTGGCAACTCAGTTTTAACCTATGTAACACAACACATGTTACATATGTAACACGGGGCGTCTGACAGCTTATATAAGAATATGAAAAAAGTAAGAGAGAGATGATGTGATGGGGTGTCATATCAGCTTTTGTCATACTCTTTTTCAGACTAATCAAATTACCCTATTACCCTTTCTTGTCCTTTTTCACATATTTAATTAAATCAATATTATAGAAAAATGGTGACCATAGATTAAATGGATGGATGGTTAGAATTGAGTTTACAGGTTTCTTCATTTGGAAGGGTTTTTATTTAATCCATCCCCTATATATATATATATATATACACACACACACACACACACATAGTCCCAACCCTAATGGTCCAATTTGACCAAGCTAGTCTCGTGGTTCCGTCCCTTGGTTGTCCATGAGGACGAGACGGTTACTGGTTGAGGTGTTGCTAACCTAGGGTCGTCCCTAAATACAAGGCCATAATTGAATGAATTTTTTAACGGCAAATGAAATTCAGCAATAACTTTCTTTGGCGTCCCTATTCAGTCAAATCAGGATCCCTTCTATTCGGCATAGCCAGACATGTAAGGGGCTCCTGGTTTCATCATGTTCACAAATCCCGGGAAAAACCTGAATATCCACCCACCTAAAAGCACGACAACGAAATAATCGATAAAACCCAATAGGCTCTCAAAAATCGACCATACAACCTTTCAGTCATGGGACTTTTATCATTGAGTCTCCGTATCATTTCACGGTAAGATAGGTAGTTGGTAATTGAAGGAATTAATGTTAATTATGAATATTGACATGGCAAGTCACTTTAACCTTTATCTCTGACATTGACATCGTATCTTGTCTCCTCGTCTTTTTCCAAGACAACAATTTCCTAGACTAGCAAAGTTACAAGACCTTTGCTTTTATACACCAACTAGTTGTTTACCCGTGTCGCGCGTTGCAGCGACAACCTAGAGCCTACGACTTCGTTACACGTTGAACGGTGACATCTTCATGTTAAATGGAGATGGTCTAAATTCAAAATTAATCGCATCAGCAAGATTAGTTAAGAGACGGCTAAGGTTGTCACATCCATCTGACCCATAAGTTATCCAAGTTTCAAGCAAACATACATTGCATATGCCATACTGCATCCTCTGACTTTACAACATGTCACACCTGTTTCACAAATCACAACTATAACTATAACTACTCTTTGGACCTCATTGTAGACACTTTTAACCCAAAGAAATGGAAGCTTTATACCTGTTGTTCCTCCCGGGATTTTTTTTTTTTTTTTTTTTTTTGCCAACTGAATTGCTAAAAGTTGAGCTTCGTTCTAGACGCATAGTAGCATGCAACCACTGCTTTTAGCCCTACAAAACGAAACCTCATTTTGGAGCTCTAAACCAGCCATCAATTTATAGAGTTAATATATGTTAACACTAATACAGGGGCTAAAGGGGGGGATCTATAGAAAGAGAATACTCTCGTTTTGCATGCCACGTGATTTTCTCATTGGTACTATAATGTATAAATTGGTGAGATGACTTTTTTTCTTTATTATATATGACCACAGAGGAGAGCATACCTTATCCTCAAGCGAAATTTGCATCATTGACTTCAAATCATCGCTAAACAGCCTCGGATTTAATTAGGCTACTGGCTATAGACACCTATTAGGAAACCCCAGTCGGTCAATAAATAATTAAATACCCTAAGTAACGTAAAGTTTCGGTAAAGACAGAAACATATGACAAAGATATAGAAAGCATATGATACATCGGATGTACAGTTGGCTTCTCTTTGTTTTTTACTATCTTCATGCATTGATCAACATAACAAACGTAAGACAAAAAATGCAGGCGAGGGCCTAAAGTTTGTAGCCGAAGGAGCACCCTCAACACATATATAGGACATTACTACATTAGTTATTCAAAAAAGTTCAAAAGAACAAAAAAGTTCCAGAGTGGTCGACTTAACTTCACCCAAGTTGCTAACTAAAACAAATACGTGTATTTACCCAAACCCATTTGACCCATTACCCAACCAACCCACCAACATGTTTTGCCATCTCAAAAGCCTAAAAATGAATAAATTGCACTATGCTATTAGTGAAAATACACAACCATATCAAGTAGATGACGAACAAAACATTGCACACAATAAAACAATCAAGTATCACGTTCAATAAAAAATGAAAATCGTTTTGCCCACACGAAAATACAACGTTCAGTGCACTCACTTTTATACCGAATATATACAAATAAACCTTAAGTCAAGAATAATCTATCAACGGCGCAATGTAACATGTCGGAAAAACAAACTCTGCATATTATTAGTTCTGTTTGTCATCAATAAGTCTACAAAATATTTTGATATAAATTAACATTAGAGGCTTTGGCAATAGGCTACAAACGAAGGGGAAGTCGTAGACTTTTGCAATTCGGATCAATAAGAACTTGGCGGGCATAAGTAAATCACTGGGTAATTTGATGAATTAGAGAAACAACTCAAAGAAAAGCAATTGACAAATTGATAGACATCAAATTCACTATTGTACAGATATTAGGGATTTTGCCATACATTCTGACCTGAAGTAAAGAGCAGCACAACTCACATATTTATGGCTCAGTCATCATAGGCGTACATAGACAATAAGGAGGCTCAGATTTTTCATCATAAACCATATCTCAGTCATCGTTATTGCTGCAACGGTAGTCGCCACACGCCAGGCAGAGATGACAAAAATGAAGTTTCGAACAAAAGAAAGGAGACAGCAAAGTCACTACCTTGTGCAGCTGTACCTCCGCCGACAACGGCTCGCTCCCACCCTCCACCGCCAATATTCCAAGAGTAGGGTTTACAGCCAGAGCAAATAAAGGTTTAAAACCCCCCAGACACCGGCAAACAGAGCTAAAAAAGGGAAAAACCACCACTGTGGGCGGCTGTTGCCGCCGCCTAAGACAGTAGTCGGCTGAATCGAACTCCGGCAACGGCTCTCTCCAGCCCTCCACCTATGACTTAAGTATTAGAGAAAGAAAGAAAAGACAGAGAGAAGGCAGAGAGATAATGGTGAAAAGAAAGAAAAGAAGCAGAGAAGCGAAGAGGGGAAAAGCCTTAACCACCACCGGACTTCCTGTCTTCCGATCTTGGTTTTGAGAAGGTTCACACGCCAGAGTATGGTCAGCACCGACGTGATTCTTGGCAGGAATAGTGTCACCGTCTCTTTTTCTCTCTTGAATATGTGTGTGGAAAATGAAAAGAGTAAAGTTGAATGGTGTGATGAAGAATAGTGTCACCCACGTTTTGTTTTACATGAGAGCAAGATCTTACAAAGGCAAAGCTTTGAACATTTGTATCTAGAAGTACAAAAAAAGTATGCATAAACATGTTGGTAAATATATATATATATATATATATATATATATATATATAATATCAACAAAAAAAAAATTTCAAATGTTTGTAAACTCTCTTTTCCCTTCTTATTTTCTCTTAAAACAAATACTTTTACTTGAACCACCCACCCTTGTGGTGGAGTGGTATTAGGTGATGAGGGAGAGACACTTAAACCTTTGGGTTCGACTCCTGAGCCAGTCAGGTTTTAATGGTTCGCTACCATCGTGCTTTCGGGCGGGTATGCGGGCCGGGTTTTCCCTGAAACTGGCACACGGGTGGGCTAGGGGGCTCTCATGCATGCAGGTTGGGCCGCCGCGAGGCTCATGAGTTCGGCTCCGAGTTTGTGGGCTTCCCTTTGCCAATGGGGGCCGCGTACGAGAGTACCCGAAGATTCTTTAGCTGGCCATTAAAAAAAATACTTTTTCTTGGGAGAATTAACAATCACATCTAAAATTCTCTTAACTTCTTTGTCTTTTCTTATTAGACAATGTGTAGTGATAGGTGAAAATTTTCACCTTTTATAAGACATTAATCGACACGTGACATGTGGAGGCATTAAGAGAATTAAATTAAGATAAGGGTGTAGTGGTAAAGTGAAAATTTTCACCTTGCATAACATCATAGATGATATCATTTAATATATTATTATTTTTATTTAATATAACTTTAAAAATAAAAACAAATAATATTTCATAAAGTTTTTCATTAAACTAAAAAAAAATTACAATACCATACTAAAAAAAAACACGGTTAAAAAAAACACACTAAACTTGAATAAAAAATACGAGACAATCTAAAGCTTGTATTTTTCACGGATTTGTTCCTTTTTCATTTGCGCCAAGCGTAACGCGTCTCCCGTGAGGTGGTCGATTGATGTAACATCACACAAATTTTCTTTATATATATATATATATATAGAACTCCCTCGTTTATTCATCCGATTCATGTTTACAGTATCTTTACCATCCATTTTGTTAATTTTTTTGTTTAAATAATGACGTATAATCAATATTAAATTGGATTGTATTAAATTATGATTTAAAAACGTAAAAAAAAAATGTTTGCCTGTGCCAGGATTCGAACCCGAGTCCCTGGCGGGCTAAACCTTAACCATACCACACAAACCACTACACCATTTGGTGTTTTGTGATGTTAATTAAAACCAATTAAACTTAAACCCTTTCAAGGTCCCTTAGTCAAACCTGAAAAGTCAAGCGTAGTCTCCTAGTCAAGTCAAGTCAAAGTGTTAGTAAATATGGTCTCCTAGTCAAGTCAAAGTGTTAGTAAATATGGTCTTCTAGTCAAGTCAAAGTTGTTCCTAAATTCTAGCCTAGTCAAAGTAGTCCCTAATTACAACTCCAAATTTTACACTATAAATACACTAGTCTACCATTTAACTCTTTATACCATTCAAAAAAAAAAAAAAAAAAAAACATTATCATCCCATCTCCCATATACTAAAGTTTTGATCCGTCATTATCTCCTCTAGCTAGTTCGAGTTTTCCAAGGCATTATTACTAAGTGTTTGCACGCTCAATAAAACGCACGAACTCATTATGCACCTATGGTGAGTTAACATAGCCCCTTTCTCTGTTTTACATTTTGGGGTGAAACATGTTTAAACATTTTATACACTATCATTTACTCATTCTTACATTGTTGAAACTTGTGATTCAATTACACTATCATTTACTCATTCTATCATTTGACTGTAACAAAAAGACACAGTACAATCATTAACATTGATCAAGCCGCCTGTTTAGATTATAGCGCTATAGGTCTGACAAACCCATCCCCCCGCATAAATTCAGGGATGATCGATAACAGTTACACTTTTACTAACTTGCGAGTTAGGTCTCAGTCGACACAAGGTTTGATTGTACAAAAGACGCATTGTTACATGTCGGACTCATATTCTATCATTACTCATTATTATACTTCAACTATGATTGCTATACATCATATTGTTTTCAACTATATGCAAAACGTATGTATTCTCACCAATTATTTATAGTTGACCCCCCCCTCTTTCCAACTTAACATGTTTCAGGTTATAGCGTGCTTGAAGATTAGAGTTAATGCTTGAAGATGTGTATCTAGTATTTTTCATTTTGATGTACAAAATTCTTTAGAACAATTGTATGTAATTTATTTAAATCAATTATTGAAATTTTTATTTACCATAAGCTACTGAATAATCATCAATACGTGACACCTCGATGTTTCCGCCATCGGTTGGGGTGTTACAGATTGGTATCAGAGCCATGGTTATAGCGAATTAGGTTATTAGAAAAATAATCTAGTCTATAACCATAGGATTATAATTAGTACTTGCTCCTTTTACTTGCAACCCTACTTTTTCTATTCTCTATCCCCTCCTACTTCTTATCCCTACTTTAGTCCCTACAAGAAGATTGTTCTCCATCACAAGATCTACTCTTAGACTAATAGGACAAATCCTCAGGTTTAGCCTGAACCACCTTGAAGATCTCGTCGAAGTTCTAGATTTTAATAACGAACACGTGCAATCTGGAAGGGTGAACGCCTGTATTCTGAGTTTTCTGTCTAGGACTGGCATTGCGCATAAATCCCAATCAGACGAGGGACCCGGATGCCTACATGGGAATTCTCGGGATGAGTGTTCACTTATAGGCTAAAGCATGTCTTCACTATGTTATTAGAATCTAGAAGTTTTGATAAGTCAACGTTTTCGTTTATTCGTTTTAATTAGTGAATAAATGATTACACTCACTTTCCTTAAACTAAGCTCTAAAATCTTAAAATTTTACAGCTTAAATCAATCTCATTTCATAACCATCTATGGATTTCACAATCACACTTCACCTTACCATCTTAGCCACTTTTTAAATATTCAACACCCTACCCAAATCATATTATTTCATTTCTCCACATGTTACTTATTTTTGAAAACTATAACCTCATACCTTAGCACAAACTAAAGAATTCTAAATCCTGTTGTATTTTCATTACCTAGTAACTTTACAAAGTACATATTTTTGTCAAAAGATGTCCTCAAACTTAAATTCAATTGTTTATTTATTAACGTAACAAACAATTTTCTATATAATGCTTTAAACTATTAAAAATCACTTAATGGAACCTTGATCTTCAAAACCTAATGTCATGTTTGAAATCTCCAACTAACGGGAATATTTTAATCAAAGCCCACCTAGCTTGTACTATTTAACAACTTTTGCTTTTTGTATAAAACCAATTTTGAAAATAAGATTTTTTTTTATCCATAGGAATAATATCTAGTCTCTAAATTCTCCATCGACACTCACTCATTTTCAACTTGTTCAAATTTTTACAATATTTGGCATATACCACAATCATGTTTTCTTATACACTTGATTATAACCTTTGATCCAAACCCCAAAATTTACACTGCTACATAATCTCCTTACCATAAAATAAACTCCTTATCAACTATCTTCACATTCACTATCTCTCACAACCTTAATTCTGCTTCAAGATTTTTCATCATCCTCTCAAGAACTAAATTCATATCCTTCACCTTCTCACACATGAGCTAGTTACCCATGATAACCAAACTATTGAAACTTGATTGTGTGTTGCATCAAACATAATCCTTAGTTATACATGAGGATTCGACTATCTACCATATTTGAACATTTGAAACTAGAATTCATGGAATATGAACTATTTGCTATAGACACACCTAGAGTCATTAACCTTGTCTAGGGCAACTCTATTACAACTCGTATGCTATACTTGATACTTGATTGCTTACATGTATATATTATCAATTTGCAATTCATGTGTGTAATAATTGGTACACTTAATCAAACAACTGATAGAGGATGAAGTACTTGCTCAACAGTTAGTAGAGTACCAAATAACCTACTCAACAATTGGTAGAGGTCATCATGCCTGCTCAACAGTCGGTAGAGGCCCTACAACCTGCTCAACGACTGGTAGAGGCTATCGCACCTGCTCAACAATCGGTAGAGGTTCTTACTCACTGATTGGTAGAGGTCTTTTTCCTGCTCAACAGTTGGACTTATTTTTGGATACATTGTATACGATTCAATCACAAGGCTATTTTGCATTACTTACATGTGTGTTTAGAGTCATAGAAGGACACAAAACCCTAATGTAAGGTAAATTGGTGATTGCGGTCCGGAACGTAATCATGAATTTACAGGTACATTAAGGTAGTGTGAAATTCTATTAAGATTTTGGGAGATACCCAGTATGTTTTCGAAGTATCAGAGGTGTGATGGGTTAGCTGCGGTACACCCTATATATAAACACTAATGATACGTGGAAAGGGATACTGTAGGGTCAGACCAATAACAAACCCTAGTTATTTGGTAGTCCATCTAGCATTTATGGTTATCTTATACATTCCTTAAACTCTTACCCTACTCTGAACCATAGTCACCCTAACTATCCTCAACACTATTCAAATGTTTCTTCTTAAAATAAACTTCGGGATGAAGTTCCTAAAAGTAGGGGAGACTGCAACATCACACAAATTTTCTTTATATATATATAGAACTCCCTCGTTTATTCATCCGATTCATGTTTACAGTATCTTTACCATCCATTTTGTTAATTTTTTTGTTTAAATAATGACGTATAATCAATATTAAATTGGATTGTATTAAATTCTGCTTTAAAAACGTAAAAAAAAATGTTTGCCTGTGCCAGGATTCGAACCCGAGTCCCTGGCGGGCTAAACCTTAACCACACCACATAAACCACTACACCATTTGGTGTTTTGTGATGTTAATTAAAACCAATTAAACTTAAACCCTTTCAAGGTCCCTTAGCCAAACCTGAAAAGTCAAGCGTAGTCTCCTAGTCAAGTCAAGTCAAAGTGTTAGTAAATATGGTCTCCTAGTCAAGTCAAAGTGTTAGTAAATATGGTCTTCTAGTCAAGTCAAAGTTGTTCCTAAATTCTAGCCTAGTCAAAGTAGTCCCTAATTACAACTCCAAATTTTACACTATAAATACACTAGTCTACCATTCAACTCTTTATACCATTCAAAAAAAAAAAAAAAAAACATTATTATCCCATCTCCCATATACTAAAGTTTTCATCCGTCATTATCTCCTCTAGCTAGTTTCGAGTTTTCCAAGGCATTATTACTAAGTGTTTGCACGCTCAATAAAACGCACGAACTCATTATGCACTTATGGTGAGTAAACATAGCCCCCTTTTCTGTTTTACATTTTGGGGTGAAACATGTTTAAACATTTTATACACTATCATTTACTCATTCTTACATTGTTGAAACTTGTGATTCAATTACACTATCATTTACTCATTCTATCATTTGACTGTAACAAAAAGACACGGTACAATCATTAACATTGATCAAGCCGCTTGTTTAGATTATAGTGTTATAGGTCTGACAAACCCATCCCCCGCATAAATTCAGGGATGATCGATAACAGTTACACTTTTACTAACTTGCGAGTTAGGTCTCAGTCGACACAAGGTTTGATTGTACAAAAGACGCATTGTTACATGTCGGACTCATATTCTATCATTACTCATTATTATACTCCAACTATGATTGCTATACATCATATTGTTTTCAACTATATGCAAAACGTATGTATTCTCACCAACTATTTATAGTTGACCCCCCCCATCTTTCCAACTTAACATGTTTCAGGTTATTGCGTGCTTGAAGATTAGAGTTAATGCTTGAAGATGTGTATCTAGTATTTTTCATTTTGATGTACAAAATTCTTTAGAACAATTGTATGTAATTTATTTAAATCAATTATTGAAATTTATTATTTACCATGAGCTACTGAACAATCATCAATACGTGACACCTCGATGTTTCCGCTATCAGTTGGGGTGTTATTGTTGACTTAGACAAAAAGTCGATTTTTTTTCCATTTGCCTCGAATCTTGAATGTCAACGAACATTTCGTTTGCTACAACCTTTCTTTGCATTGTTTCCAAACGCCTAGCCCCAAGGTCATGAATGTCTTTAAGTCGTTGATTCATGTCATCACCACTTGTCTACGACGCCTCACCTTTTCCCCTTCGCACGCTCCTTCTACCGGGTGGTTCGGCTAACTCGTCTTCCTCCTCAGCAACATCTTCATTCAAATCCACGTGTCGAGCATCATTCGTGGGCGTATCGGGATCAACGGAAGAAGAAGTCTTGGATCGTTTCGCTATGTGTCTAGGCGTTGTCATGGGCGGTACATCGGCCCATTTAGGCAATCCTTTAAGCATCTCCCAACAATTCAAATAAGTGAATTTGCCACGAGTTTCATTGTACTCCTCCAATGCTCATTTCAATATATCAAAGTCTCCTCCACCACTACCCCAATTTGTTTTAACTCGTTGGTAGACTGTTTGAAAAGCATGACAAGAACGGTTGATGTCGGTCCACTTTCTTGAGATTGAGTCCCTATCACGATATTCGCCTCGAATCTTCGCATTGAAAAATGTTGACCGAACCCGTTGCCAAAAAAGGACCAAATTTTGATAATTTGCTACAAAAAAAAAATATACTATTTAATTTTTTTATAACAAACATATATAACCACTAACATATACTATCTAATTTTTTTATAACAAACAAACATATATAAAACCAATAACATATACTATCTAATTTTTTTTATAACATACAAACATATATAAAAACACTAACATATAAAAAAAAAGACAAACATATATAAAAACAAACATATATAAAAAACACTTGCCAACTTCGAGATCCTCTGAAATGTTAAGCCACGCCCGTGTGAGCGCGAACTCCTCGTCTTTGGTCTACTTTAGATAGGTTTCTTTTGGCTTACTTGGCTCTCCTTTTTTTTGTGGGACCGTTTTTTTCGGGTCGGATCTGGCTCGGGTTTGGGTTCCTTTTGTGTATCCGGCACGATTTCAACATCCGGTTCTTGATTGGTTTGAGATCCGGACATACCACCGACATTAAATGACATGTTACTCGTGAAACCCATTTGATCCCAATAAAAATTGTAGGGCATGTTGAGGAGTTGAGAGAAACCCATTGTACCTATCGTGTTCGGGTCGAGGTCGTTTGGGTTGAAGGTTGGTAAAGGTTGCGTTGTGTTTGGTCGAACGACGTTTGGGTTAGTTTGTTGAGATGGAACACCGAACGGGACGCGAAATAGATTCATTGTGGGTGAAATTGAATGAAAATTTATAAAGTACAGAGTTTTTTTTTTTTATAAAAATAAAGGTATGAGATAATAAAAATGGTAGATGAATGTTGGTTTAAATAAGAAGTTTAGTTTTTTTTTTTTTTTAAACGGTCACTAGCAACGACTAGTGTTTTTTGATTGGTCCTCCTCCTCTTTTTCACCCCCTCCTCAAAAAACGCCCCAATCCGCACGATCAGGGGCGGTGTTGAATTTGGTCAGGGGCGATTTTAGACCAAAACACGCCCAAATCTTGTTGTCATTACACATGGTCTTAGAATCAAGAATTATGCATATTTTTTTTAATCGGAGGTGTAGAGACAAATGGTGAAAATGGAAGTTGTTTAGGGTTACTGGTCGAACCAGGTTTATGAATCAGATCGTGATAAATAATTTAAATATTTAAAAAATAAATATTAACAAATTTAAACATAAAACCCATGATCTCTTGGTATATTGGTATGGTGTCCCTCATTACAAATATGAAGTTGTGGGTTTAAATATTTGCACATACAATATGAGGTGGAATTAAGGTGATATAAAATTTGTATTTCATAAAAAAAACATATTACCCATGACCGTTTCATCGAACCCTATGATATTAGTTTCTAGGTTTTTTTATATTTTGGATTTTGTATCATTATCTTATTTTTCCTCATTATTGTGGTTTTTAATAGCAACGTGGCAACCACATGACAAGAGTCCGATCCATTCTAATTCATCTGTATCTTAAGTTCTGATTAAGAGCATGTTTGGCTCTCCTTATTTCCACCTCCTTATAACTTATTATTTTTCTAAAAAGTTGATAAGTTAAAAAAAGTGTTTGGGAAAGGTGACTTATAACTTCTACTTATAAGGTTTTAAAACATGAATAAGGAGTTTTTGAAAAGTAAGTAGGGTGTAACTTTTCAAAACTACTTATGACTTTTTGTAAAAAGTTATAAGGAGGTGGAAATAAAGAGAGCCAAACATGCTCTAAATTATAATATAATATAATAGTTATGTTTCTGAAATATTGGTTTCAACGTTTGTAATTATATGTTGTTAAAAAAAAGTTTGTAATTATATGTATTATCAAAATTAGGCTCGGAAGGGGCAATTCACGCCCAAATCCACGAGTGCACACCACCCATGACGTTTTTCGGGCGTGGAAGCTGGCAGCATGAAATATTTCACGCGAGGGACGTGATGCATTGGCCAATCATGGAGCTCCATTTCAAACTTCTATATTATACAACATGGGGGACTTGATGCAATTCACCCCAAATCCACTACACCTATTTTTAATTTCAAGCCCCATGTGGAACCCATATGTCACGTGTCGTTTAATGCCCCATGGGGTTTGAAAATTTTCACCCACTATTATACATGGTCTAATAATTATATACAAAACTTTATTTCAATGTAACGTCATACAAAGTCCATTTTTCCTAAAAAGTGTAAAAAGTCTATATAAACATTGTGTTTAAAATTTTTGGAGAAATGTTTCATATTCTTTTGCTATTGTTTTATATACAAAAACAATAAAAGTAACAATTTAAAACATAATCAAATGAATTCTAAGTATTAAATTGTAAAACACACTTATTATCTTTAGAACACCCTGATTATATTTCTTCGCATGGTGATTTGGAGTTAATGATTAAAATACATGTAGGTATTGTGTTTTAAATTATTATTTTTATTGTTTTTCTATATAACAAGATATCAAAAGAATATAAAACATTTCTCCAAAAATTTATAACACAATACCTACATAGACTGACTTCTAACACTTCTTAAGAAAAATGGACTTTTTAGTCAACTCTTTACCATATATATATATATATATATATATATATATATATATATATATATATATACTATATTAATAAGCATATAGGAAGGGCAGAAATGGTCATTTGCCACTTTTTTAAGTGTTACAAACTTGAAAGCATATTGTACAAGAATTCAATGCACCTTACAAGTCTTGGAAGCATGGTGTACAAGAATGAAATGCACAAAAGAAAAAAACACGGATGCATATGATTATTAGGGATTAGGGTTTCATACTCTCACTTCTTATCCGCCTCCATCTACTCTCTCTCCCTCTTTGGCGATTTAAGAAGATTTTACCATATTTATTCCAATTTTGCTTTCATTGGCGACGGTATATGGTGATGGCTGTAGATTTCACCACTCGACAACCTTAATGTAAGTTCTTAAAACACAGAATTGTTGTCTATAATCATATATTTAACTTCATTTCCAGTGTTGGGTAATGTTTTTTCTGTAACCTTGAACCAATCAGTGACTTATGGTCGTTGATTGTGGTAGGAACAACCCTAAACTACCGGACAATGAAGACTAACAGTGGTGGTTTATAATGGTGACGACAGTACTGTCTGAGTAGTTCGTTTGATGAAGATTGACGTGCATACCATCTTGAAGCAATAAAAAATCCAAGGAACATGATGTCGTTTCGAGGTAATAAGTGTAATATAATGTACTTTGACACGATACTATTTTATTCTCTTGTTACATGTTTTAAGTATGTGTGTGTTGAACCGTGAGTATCCAATCTTTCTATGTCCATTACGGTTTTTCTAGATATGTGTGTGATGTTTATTTAATACCTTGAACTATTATCCGTTTTAACATCATTGTGGCTGTAAGATATATTGCTTGGTGAAAACTATTTTATTGTCTCCATTGCAGAAAGAATTTGCCCAACTTACATGTGAGTGTGAAGGACACATTGGGACACAATCTGGGAGAATGGAATAGGTGCACATGCAATTTATTTTTTGGTTCGCATGTATAACAAGCTATTAAAAACAACGTTAATGTATAACAAGCTTAGCTATTGAAACAGATGTAATTACATTTTTAAATGTGACAACAAACTTGGTGTGCCAATGAGGCTTAAATGGTATAGTCCTGATCCATCCACTTGGTTTAGGGAAGCCTATTTCTAGAAAGGTTAGTTTCTGGTTCCATTAGTTTACTTTAATTCATTTGTGGAAGCTACAAGTGATGTTGTGTGATGCTTGCGTTCATCCGTAAGTGAACTTATTCAAGTTTTCACGATTTGGATTCACTAATGTTTTAATAAAATTGACTTGGTTTTTCAGATTGTTGAAGCTACTCATGATTCAAGAATACAATAATTTGTGGACAAGCTGACAGATTTAGACCCACATGTGAAATGGGAGGTAAGTACGAAAATTAGATATATAAATCACACATGTTATTTTATTTTGTTTTTGGCAAATGAAGGAAGGTTATGATCTTTAAATACTTTAACTTGTTAAGTTTATTGAATTATGTTGTAATTTATTTATTAGCTATGAAAAAGTGAATTTTTTTCCCAAACTTGCAGCCTTGTAATAACAATTTTGTACTTAAACTTGTTTGAATAAAAGCTGCATTTTTATTGTACATGGGTTGTAATACAGTTGAGAAATAAAGTTATACATGGCTATCAAAAACACCAATACAGGGCTGGGACTTTCGCTTTTTAGGGGCTGTTATATGGTTGAGAAATACAGTCGTATATGGCTGTAAAACATCCATCTAGGGCTGGAATTTTTGTTGTACGTGGACTGTTATGCGGCTCAGAATTGCAGCCGTATATTGTTGGGAAAAACGCAGCCTAATGTAATATGAAAATTTGAAAGTAGGCCATTTATATAGAATTATTATTAAGAGACTTTTCATTTTTATTTGTAATAAGAGATTAATAGTGATTGTGTTAATTATAATCACATCACTTATTAAGCTTCTTTTTATGTTTAGGGAGTAAATGTGAAGATTTGAAGAACACTTCTTAGGTGAGTCCTAACGGATGTGTTTGGGGTTACGGTCTTGCTGAATGAGTCAACATGCGTACAGGTTATATCTTGGGTTGAAATGTGACACCCGGCATATTTGGCTTAAACATTTTAGTAACATCTAAGTCTACCTTAGCGGGAAACGTTTATAAACGAACTTAACTGGGTTAGTTGAGTCGGGTCAAGTTAGGATTGTCCAGGGTACAATGATCTGGAGGATCATTGGGAGTCGTTTTGGGAATACACTAGTACCGGGTCCCGTTGTTAGTGACATTACATGAACTAATTAAGTATATGTGTAGATTACGGGTCGTATGGTGGATTATATACATAGATGTGTTTAAATGATGTGTAAATGATTATCCGTGCTTAAATATGTTAAACATAGACTAAGGTTGCATGCTCATATGTTAAGGTATGTTAGAATGCGTTAAACACGACAAACATGAAAACTAGAAAAACATGGATTCTGGTTCGACCACTTCGAGTGGTCGAAGGAAGAATTTTTGCTTGGTTCGACCCTTTGTAAATGGGCGAACCTGGGATGTGGAATTGAAAGAATTCCCTTCGACAAGGACAGGGCTCATTCGACCCTGTGGAAGGGTCGAAGGAGGCTACCTTCGACCACTTACAGGGGGTGAAGGAGGATCAGTATAAATACCAAACTTTGTCATTTTTCACCATTTCACAAACCCTAACCGTCTCAAAACACTCTCAAACGATTTTAATCACTAAGGAAGGAGTTTTTGCTTTTCTTTTTCATAATCTAACTGATGTATTGTAAAATACATCTATTTCCAGTGTAAAGTTTATATAGTTTTCGAGTCGTTTAGATAATATTTTTATTAGTTTTAGGCTTGTACCGGTCTATTTTATTTAGTATAGGTTTTTATAGATTTTTATTAGTTTTGAGTCAGTTTTAGTGCTTACTTATTTATTTTATATTTTAGTAGGTGTTCGAATGGACGTTGGAACGTAAACGAGCAATTTTGATGAAGTCGAGAACACCCGAGTATAAAGCACGGAGTTATAATACTATATATAAATAATAGTATATTAGATATAATAATAATAATAATAATAATAATAATAATAATAATAATAATAATATATAAAAAAAAAATAAAAGTGACTTGTGTCACAAATGGGCCGAAGCCCAAATAAGAAAAAAAGATGATATTCTGACAATTGAAGTCAGCGCACAAAAGAGGAGAATTAATATTATAAAAGACGGCGCACAACGATTTTAGGGGATTTTTTAATTTATTGGAAAGAAGAGAACATCAGCGAGAGGGGATTATTTTTATTCTTGGGAGGAGTCATATCAAAGGATAACAATTATTACTGAGGAGCGGCACATTGAGGGGAAGAGATCAAACATGAGCGGCACTAAAAAGAAAGAAGGGGTCAAGGGTTGAAGCATAGGTGCCAGCACGGGTTGGTTCTATCTTATTTATTTATTTATTTTATTCAAACCCGTAGTGAACGCTATGAATATGTTTAGTTTCTATTGTTTTGATTTTATCATGCCTTTTATTGGCTAGACCTTTTCGCTACCTAGGTTAAAGATGATTGCACATGTTTGATTTATTTTCTTTTGGTCTTGGAACTTTTTGGTTGTGGGTTGAATTTTAAAGTAAAGAACTCTTTATTTTCTGGTTTGACGTATATGCATATTTAGTTTTGTTTAATTAATTTTTATAAACTCCACTTGCGTTTTTGTGAATGTCTTTCATGTATGAATGCGGGTTAGGTTGCGGACTGGGTGTTAGCAACTAGTTTATGGTTAATTTCTGCAGGTTATCCATAGGAGTTGTAATTGTTAGTTAGATGATTCTAAGTGTTCTACCAATTCTCAATAGCTGTGAGGTGCGAGATTGTTGGTCTGTCTAGGGTGTTAAATTGCTAGTTCTAGAGGCTTTGTGAGAAGATCTTCCTAGTTTCCCTAGCATTCCTTGTAGGCCAAGTCTTATCAGAAATATTGTAGTTACCCCTTGCACTTTAGGGTGTATTGTGACTTTCGCGCTGTGAGGTAGACTGTCTAGCGGGTACTTTAAGATTCGAGTAGGTAAGCCTGTGAGGGTAACCTCTCAACCGGTGGTTTAACGGCACAACAGTATTCTAGGGTTTCCCCTTGAGAAGGGTCGAGGGTGTCTAGTTTATCCTTGATGTTTAGTATTTTAAGATCCCGGTTCCACGCCAGTTCCATAGCCATTAGAAATTTATCATTCATGTGTAGGATTCTAGCCTAGGTAGTGCCTTCCAATCACCTGATTTTAGTTCTAGTTCCCAGCTTGTGTCCTCAATTATTTAAGTTTCATTTTATTTATTTTTATTAGTTTATTAGAAAACCCCCCTTTTAAGCAACAAAACATTATTAAGTCAGTTTGTAGATAAGTGGTCGAGTCTAGTTTACGTTTTCCATTAGAGTCTCGTGGGTTCGATACTCGGACTTACTTTAGCTGTACTGCACTGACCGGTACACTTGCCGGTTGTGTGGTTTAGGTTTAGAGAGTCTTAGGTTATAAATTTAAAACTTAGAGTGTCTAGTTTAGGTTAATTTAGTTAGCATTTACTAAACCACTTTGAGCACATCAAAACACTATCCGTCTCAAAACTTTGTCATTTTTCACCATTTCACAAACCCTAACCGTCTCAAAACACTCTCAAACGATTTTAATCACTAAGGAAGGAGTTTTTGCTTTTCTTTTTCATAATCTAACCTATCTACAACATCTAAACAAGAATCCAAGGTGTGTTCTTGATCCTAAACCTTTTTAAAGCATTTTAATTCGTTTTCATCTAACCCTAATTGTCCGGATCTGTTCTAAGGGTGTTTTCATGATTAAAAACCTTTTAAACATCTTTCTAAATCAAAACCTTATCATTTAAACATAGGTCTTCATGATGATAAACATATATAAATTGTGTATTATGTGGTGTTATGTGTTGTTCAATGATTTGCTGTTGTATCTATGATAGAAACATGATATAGGATTGTTATTAATGCTAGTTTATTGTTGTTTAGGGTTAAAGAGGGATAGATGGTGATATTATGGGTATTTGGGGGTTTTAACGAATCTAGACTTGATGCATGATATTTATGATCAATAGAACTAATAGGGAAAGATCGAACACTCGACAAACTGAGCATTTTAAGTTGAATATGGTTCGATTTCAAAAGTTTCCAAATTGGGTAAATAATCCATGCATGATAGTGATGTTTCCATAATTCTTACCATTTTGGGAAAGGGCTGAAATGGACGTATTATTGGGGGAAATCGGTGGGGTTTTGTAGGGATAAGTTATTCATACTTGATTGTTGTGCTTGATGATGTTTCGAGGTGTTTCGAATGTGTTTGAAACGTTTTTAGGAAAATTTGTACAACATGGGCGAACCTGGACTCCTTCGACCGATCGAAGGTGCGAAGGAGAGAATCCAGGGTCGAACCTGGGTTATGTTTGGGCGAACGTGGTAAAACGGTCGAAGGAGACATCAAATGGTCGAACCAGTCAGATTAAGTCTCCTTCGCCCGTTTCCAGTTAGTTCTTTTGCTTTTTGGGATTAATTGCGAGCTAAAAAGTATTAAATGCTTCGTTTAAAAAAGCGAGAAGCACACAAAATATCACTCAGGTACGTTTTATCTCCACCCCATGTTAACCTATAACCAACACCACATCTTGTTTTAACCTATATTTTCACTCAGCCGTCATCAATTTGGTCCTAAAAGCTGAGAGCAATTTGGTCCTAAAAGCCAAGGCACGAAGCATATGTTCAAAGCAATTTGGTCCTAAAAGCAGAGGCGTGAAGTGCAAGGCTATAGCTACACGTATGTGAGATTTCAATTATTCATTTAATGTGTATAATATAAATCATTAGTAAAATTTTGTACTTGCTAATCATAAACACCCAAAAAAATGTTCCTGATCATCAGAGCAAGATGCTATCATGATCCTATTACAACTTAAAAACAATAACAACTATCTGCACATTATACATTTACACCATTAATTCAAATCTATCCCATTCCTCCCATGTTGGTTTTATTGTCTTTGCTCTATGCATAATCAATTCATATGAAATAGCTTTTATCTTCTCAAGTGCCTTGTATACTGATTAATTTTCACCCTTCAAAACTTTTCCACATCTGAGTTCCCACATCTTCTATAGAGTGAGCAGAAACATAACTTGTATAACTGTCGCACCCTCAAATTTCCACTTGCGGGGTTTTACCGCGAGGCGCATGACAAACCAGGACCCAAGTCAACGATCACAATAAACAACTCTATATGAAAAACGTAAATAGACATAACCATTAATTTAATAAGCGGAAGCGGTTCAGTAGCATCTAATCAACTATGCTATCATCTCAAAAGTTGTTCAAAATACTTTTATTACAAAACGTGCAACTATGCCTAGACGCCAATGCAGACCCGTGCGCCTAGTTCCGTTCATTGCTACCTTAGCGACCTGAGAAAAACATGCCAAAAAGATGTCAACATATAATGCTGGTGAGTTCACAGGTTTGTTCAATATGTTACCAAAATGTTACCATGTCCATACTATATCTGTGTTACCAAGTACGCTAGCTAGGCGTATGTTTCATTACTACTACGATTGGAAACCATTACTAGACACGTTTAGCAATGTTTAGCATGTTTAAGCAGCCCGTATGTCCAGCATGATGATGTTCCTGTTCGAGACAATATGCACCCGCCCGGCCCTCCAAGCCGACAAGTGGGGCAGGTCACGCCCAATAGATCTATCCACATTTCCCCCGTTGTGCATCCCCGCACATTCATGGTTTCCCCGGGACTTCCAAAAAATCGTATAGCAATATAAGGTTAAAACCATAGTATGACATACGTTACCAAAACAATTTAGCGCATGTTTTCTCCCCCAAAAGTTAAAGCAGTAAAAGTGGGGCCGTGAACTCACCTTAGATAGCGTTCTTCAATTACAAGTAAAGATGTTTAGCCCTTGATAATCCCTCTACCGGAGATCTATCAAAATGTTCACATAAGTGTTCCGACTAATAACCATAAGGTTATCTAGTCCCCGATTGTCCAGATCGTAACCAAGTATGTTTTAAAACGTGTTTAAATGTTTAATCGACACACTAGACCGACCCGACATCACGTTGGTGACCCATTACCTTAACTAATCAGGTACACATAGATTACACACAAGGTTCAAGCATAAAACACTTAGTTTGTATCAAAAATCTCATTTCTGCATCAGAACGGTCGAACCAGTCAGTTTTTAGTCTCCTTCGCACCTTTTCAGTCTCCTTCGCCCGTTTTACATCTCGTTCGACCGTTTGATGTCTCCTTCGCCTGTTTTACCTCGTTCGCCCAACAATAACCCAGGTTCGACCCTGGTTTTCCTCCTTCACACCTTCGATCGGTCGAAGGAGGCCAGGTTCGCCCCTGTTGTTCAATTTTTCCTAAAAACGCTTCAAACACATTCAAAACGACTCGAAACATCATCAAACATAGCAGTCAAGCATAGACAACTTATTCCTACAAAACCCCACCGATTTCCCCCGACAATACGTCCGTTTCAGCCCTTTCACAAAATGGTAAAGATTATGGAAACATCACTTTTATGCATGAATAATTTTCCCAATTTGGAAACTTTTGAAATCGATTCATGCTTAGCTTAAAATACTCAGTTTGTCGATTATCCGATCTTTCTTATCCATTCTATTGATCATAAATATTCATACATCAAGTTTTAACCCAATAAAACCCCCAAATATCATCATATCCAATCCTAACCCTAGACAACAATATTCCAACATTAACAACAATCCTATATCATGTTTCTATCATAGATATAGCAGCAAATCATTGAACAACACGTAACACCACATAATACACAATTTACATATGTTATTCATCATGAAAACCTATGTTAAATGATCATGTTTTGATTTAGAAAGATGTTTAAAAGGTTTTTAATCATAAAAACACCCTTAGAACAGATCCGGACAATTAGGGTTAGATGAAAATGAATTAAAATGCTTTTAAAAAGGTTTAGGATTATGAACACACCTTGGATTCTTGTTTAGATGTTGTAGATAGGTTAGATTATGAAAAAGAAGAGCAAAAACTCCTTCCTTAGTGTTTTAGATCGTTTGAGAGCGTTTTGGGACGGTTAGGGTTTGTGAAATGATGAAAAATGACAAAGGTTGGTATTTATACTAATCCTCCTTCGCACCATTTCAATGGTCGAAGGTGGTCTCCTTCGACCCTTTCACAGGGTCGAATGAGCCCTGTCTGGTCGAAGGGAATTCCTTAAATTCCACTTCCCTGGTTCGCCCATTTACAAGGGTCGAACCAGACAATTATTTCTCCTTCGACCACTCGAAGTGGTCGAACCAAGATCCCGTTTTAACTAGTTTTCCAGTTTGTCGTGTTTAACGCATTCTAACACATCTTAACACACAAGCATGCATCCTTAGTCTATACTTAACACATTTAAGCACAGATAATCATTTACACATCATTTAAACACATCTATGTATATAATCCACCAAACGACCCATAATCTACACATATACTTAATTAGTTCATGTAATGTCACCAACAACGGAACCCGGTACTAGTGTATTACCAAAACGACTCCCAATGATCCTCCAGATCATTGTACCCTGGACAATCCTAACTTGACCCGACTCAACTAACCCAGTTAAGTTTGTTTATAAACGTTTCTCGCTAAGGTAGACTTAGATGTTACTAATATGTTTAAGCCAAACATGCCGGGTGTCACAATAACCATCTTTTTTTTCCTATGCAATTGCCCAATTACTGACCTGTTACACTCTGTTACTCACCAACTCACACGTGTTGCCTCCCTGGATTTTAGCCAACAAAAATGTTGCTGCCAAGGAGTTTGCAATGTCACAAGGAACCAAGGCATAGTTGTTAATAGCAAATAGCGGACAGTAGCGGCAAGCTACTGATACGCTATTTAGCGATAGCGATGAAATAGCGGGCACTATTTCATGTTTAGCGATACACTAGAAGAACTTTTTAGAGATGTTTTATATGTATATTTTACCAAAAAAATAAAAAAAAATACTAAAAATAAAAAATCTCGCTATTTCCTCGCTATTTGTCGCTATCAACCATATAGCGACACATGAGCGCTACGCTACGCTATTCGATATAGCGGGCGCTATTAATAACTATGAACCAAGGCATGGTTCGCATCTGTCGTCCGCTGCATCACAGAGCATGTTTTGATTGTAATTGCAAGTCCCTTTCCATTAGTGTTGTTGTTGTGGGAATTTCCCTATCTTTTGTTCTCCACAATTACACCTAACTTATTATTAATATATAAAAATGATTTTTAAGTATTATATAATGTTTATATATTAGTTATAAATAGTATATACCATTATTTTTAATCCTTAAATACCTAAATAAGAATATTAAAATAGTGCCTTTTTAGCCAGATGCAAAGGAGTTGATATTAAATGTGTCGCCAGTGTTTTTTTAGCCGGATGAAGCCGTTTTCACCTGACAAACCTTGCATCAAATACCAGGCTACAATGACGCTCTCAATTCTTGATTCAAATTCGATTTTTGAAGCTGAATTAGAATCCCTCTGTATACTCAGGTACATATTATTGTTCGTTTAGCGTAAAGTTGTTAGTTTTAACTGTTTTACTTATGAATGGGTTAGTTTTAACCCATTAAGCCGAAACAAAAATGGGTCAGAAGTTGCTCAAGTGTAGTTTTATGCATTTTAAGGTTTTATAAATCATACCAGGCTGAAGTGGTGCTCTCAACTCTCATTCTTTTGACTGTTTTTTCTGTTTTGGTGAAATTTCTGAATCATTTTTCACTTTTTCTATTTTGGTGAAATTATAACTAGGGTGGTCAAACCTCCTACATTCTTTTCCTGTTTCTGACTCATCACTCTTTTGGTGAAATCTAACCAACCAGCAACTTGGTGGATTCCTTTTGCTGCAATTTAAGGAGAACTCAGCTTGACTTTTGCTGGTGCCATAAAACAGTATTTGATGTTTGCAGGCTATTCAAACTTCTCTTTAGTTTTATCCGTGCAAGTTACAGCTCAAGATTCGCACATGAAATTCACAGTTTGAACATGGATATCTATTAATCTATTAATATATATAAAAGAATTGAACATTGCTGACGTGGCGTGCAATGGTGCCTTCATCCTCTCCATGAAACTGCCACATGGCATCATAATTGAAAGATTTTAATGTTTTTTGACTTATTTCCTTTTTTAATTAAAAAAAAAGATAAACATATAACCCTAAATTTATCTCTCTATCTCTCAATTCTCAAATACTAAAATTAAATTGAGTTATTTTAGGAAAAAAAAATTTAAAAACAAATTTAAATTTTTCTCTCTTATGTTCCTGCCATAATTTTTAAACGTTAATATCTTTTATATTCGAGATTTTTTAAATAAAAAAATTACACCAAATTAACGAGCGTTTTATTATCTTTCCAACGAGTACCATAGTGCTATATAAAAAACGGAGAAAAAAATGACTATTTTTTGTGGGGTTATGTTCATTCAGGAAAAAAAACACAAAGTGTTCAGGTTATTCATTAATCATGTTTTTTCTTTTAATCAGATTCTTATCTATGATGTTGAAATTCAGCCCAATCACCATGCTATCATTGGAATTTTACTCTTCTAAAGATGGATAGGTATACTTCGTCAAGAGAAGTTAGGAGAACGAATCACGCAACACTGCAACACATGGTGTCACCTTATAACAAGGTTATTTTTTTATTTATTTAATTACAAGAGTAATAATTATTACTATTAGTATTAATATTATTAGAAGTGTTATATTTTTCAACCCCCATCATGAATTCTACATCTATATAAGTCAAAGTCAAATTGTAACATATTTTAAATTACATGAAGATGATTATATGTTGAAGATTATCCTTTTAATACTGTATTATGTTTAATATGGTTTATGCTTGTTATTTTTTTAACTTTTTAAATAAATGTTTTTTTAACTAAGATTGATTATGTTTAAGTTATTTACGCTTTTCGTGATTTGAGTTTTCTTCTTTTATCATTTTTTATTAAATCATATTAAATTTTTCAACCCCGGGACCTTCCTGGGGTAATCAGCTAGTTATATATAATCCAAATTTGTAAATACTTGGTAATTTTTGTGTAGGATGGACTAATTCAAAATACATTTTATCTGAAAAGACTTGCGAGTAATTTGTATGTTATGCGTAAAACGTATAAATTATTGTTAAGAGGACCTTCAAGTTTTGAACTATTTTAAAGTAAAGAAGTAACCTTATCTCTAGGACGATTGTATTAGCCTATGTTAACACCTACATAGATTGAACGGTAATAACATGTTATAGGATATTAGAATCAAATATTTTAGGTTTTAGTTTAAATCTTAAAATTATAACTTTATATTCATTTTGTCTAATAACAAAAATAGAACTATTGTGTTCCTATATTGCCAAAATAAAAAATTGCAACAAAAAAATACTGAAGGATTATGAAATTTATGAAATGAAGTTTATGTTATAAGACCAAACCTAAAGTATCGCATTTACTAATGAAAAATTAAATCATGCATTGGAGGTGATTTGTATTTGTAGGAATATATGGTGGGTCATATAAGTAAAGCATTTAAGTTATATTTTCTACAACTTGGTAATAAAGTTAAATTTTTTTTTTTCCTTTCTTCACATCTTAAACAACAATGACAAATAGGTGACCTTAGCAAGAAGGAAAAGAACGTGTTAGCAACGAGAACAAGATGTGGAAGAATCAACAACCACCAAGTGTTAAACACTGTTAATTAAGTTTAAGAATTAATAGTTAGGAGAATAAGTTAAAAGCTTTTAGTTTTACTTAATTAAGTTTCACAACGGTAAAAAGTATTGAAGTTTTTTTTTTCATAACTTGACAGCAATAAGTTAAAATAATTTAAATTTCAAATAAAACCTAATGGTAATATTCTTTGAAAATAACAGTAATAATAATATTTAAGTTTAATATGTAATTTTAGTTATGTTAATTATTTTTAATTAATTTACATATATTCTTTAATAGATAATACAAAATAGAAATGGATTAATTATAAAGAAATTAGTATTAAAAAATGTAAAAAGTGGTGATGATGTGAAAATGTAAGTATTTGTAAAAGGAGTTGTGGATTAATACACCACCTAGTTAGGAATCATACACCCCTATTTAATTATTTATTAATCATGTTATAATAATTTTGATTTTAATAATAACAAAACCATTTTCCAAGATTGACTTGCTTTTTATTTTTCCAAGATTGACATACTTTTTTTTTTGAACGGCCAACAAATCAATTCCGAGCACTCTCGGACACCTTTTTGGCGAATCAGGTACTCGAGAGTACCCGGGCCACCAATTGCCACCAATTCCCGGAAAAACCCGACCACTCACCCGCCCGAAGGCACGACGGCGAAATAGTCGGTAAAACCGGTCGGGATCAGGACTCGAACCCAAGCCAATGGCCGGATCATCCCTCATTTCCTATCCACCAATGTCCTCCAAATGTAGCTAGTGAGAATTGAACCCAAGCCTCCCATAAGAAACTTTAGGCACTCAACCAACTAGGCTACACGTGTTGGACCCAAGATTGACATACTATGTATACTAATTTATTATTGGCTTTTTATTTATTATTTTTTTTATATTTTATTTTATTATTATTATTTTTTTCACTTTTATTTTTTATTATTATTATTAATCTTTTTATAAACATTTACGAACTAGTAATCACGTTCATTAACTATTTTTCACCCAATTCTAACTCTCAACCACTTAAAAATACATTAAAAAACTAGTAATAAAAATAACAACAAATACATACTAAGTTTTAATCTATATTTACATATCCAGGAGGTTTTGCTACCCAATTTCTATACATATTTTGACATGATTCAAAAATATATTCCCAACCGTCTGCACTGCTTTCTCTCTTTAGCGTCCATAGGTTGTTTGTATTAGCCATTGGGTACTCTCCTTGCAATTCTACCCTTACATAATGGTTACCGCCTACAAGTGCAATTGTAATTACCTTGAACTCATGAAAATATTCAGGGCCTTTCCAAAGAGGGAAGCACGTCGAACTGTTTGTTCGTTCATTAGATAAAAAATGAACAATTACGTTATACTTGTTCGCAATCAGGAACCCTGCATCTGGCATAATCATCCAATGTTTTCTCGGTGCATTTCCTGAGCCGAACCAACAAAGCGACGTATAGAGATCTGTGAATGATTCACAGAAAGCTTTTGTATACAACTCTCTAAACTCCAAAAGCTCTTCTAATAGTTATCTCCAGACTAATAGCCATTGATCTTCACCATACCCAATAGCAGAAGCTATCGCCCGAAACCCACAATTTCCATCACCCATCACATTGTGTATACATGATACGTATGGACGAAAAATTTCTGGAATTTGATGAATATATGTGTGTGTCGTTCCTGTTGTTTCATTTGGAACACTCTCTTGAGTCAACCCAATGAAATCATAACCCTGTGAGCTTTCAGGGTTGGGAAAAAAACTATGTCTGTTATAATCTTCATTCAACCCCATGAAATCATAGGTCTGTGTGCTCTCAGGTTTGGAGAAAAAATCATATCCTGTAGAGTATTGGTTCAACCCCATGAAATCACAGGTTGGTGTGTTAACAAACCAACTATGTCCGTTAGAATCTTGGTTGAACCCCAGGAAATCATAGGATGGACCAGTGTAATAAACATAGTCCTTGAATGGAGACTCTTGGGTGTTAACAAACAAGCTGTACCTTGGAGGGTCTTGGGTGTTAACAAACGAGTTATGCCTTTGAGGTTTAGTGGCTGAAGGGTTGGTGAAACTATGGCGGGCATAATCGTCGCTCAACCCCATAAAATCATATGTCGGTGGGGTTGAACCTACGTATGGATCAGTGTATGGAACAAATGAACTGTGCCTTGTAGGCTCTTAGAAGTCAACGAACGAACTGTGCCTTGCAGGCTCTTGGGAGTCAACGAAGGAACTGTGCCTTAGCGGCTTTTGGGAGTAGCTTCTTTGAAAGGGGGTTTAAAAGGTGGAGGGATCGGTTTAGTAGCTTTTAATAGTCGGTGACCCCACCAGGTAATTCCATCGAGATTTAAATTTTTCCCATTTCTCCTCAGATTTGAATGATTGCCTACAATGGCGTTTAATATTTTCATGAATGTGAAATCTACAAAGTAACCGGGTCGCATCTGGAAAGATACATCGGCACACCTCGATAAGAGCCAACTCTCTATCTGTGAGTATGACACGTGGCAACATGTGGCCGTCGAGTGTCTGCCTCAGACAGTTCAAAACCCACTTAAAATTATCTGTCTTTTCATGTTGTATCAACGCGAACGCTATACAAAATGTCTTGTTTGTTGAAGTCAGTCCAACAATCTGAATAAAAGGGAGGCAGTACCTGTTTGTCTTGTATGTGGCATCTAAAATAAGAACATGCGGGAATGCACGCCATATTTCTACTGAATCGGGATGGATGAAGAATAAATCTTGTACCTGATTGGTATTACTGTCTGCACGAACATGATGGATATATCCCCCGTTGTTCAAAGATTTCATCAATGATTGCATCGGGGTGCATTCAATTTTTTGGGCCATCCGTATCTTCTATTGTGCATCGTATATTGTTTCAATCGTGGAGACATTTGCACTATTTTTCTCCTTCAACGCAATGAGAATTTTACGCGAAGGTACGCCAAGCAGTGTCATCTCTTCCACCAGTGCAAACTCTTCATTATTTAACCTTTTTGCATAAGCATGCCCCTCAAACCATTGAGCAGGTTCATGATTATGTTCGTCACACTTAACTCGTATTTTCCATCCTCCTTCTTTTACGTTTCGCTTTGCTACAAGTTGGAATGGACATCCAATTTTAATTGTGCCAGAATGAGTGGTAGACTCTGATGTTGGTTTGTAATGACCGCCACGATTGCACATAAGACAAGCCTTGTTGACGACATCCCTTGCCTTCTTTGATCTTTGTTTGACAATAACGTATCCGAGGTTGTATGCGATGTTTTTTCACCCAATCCGTAAAGGTGATTCGGATGGTTAAAAGTTAGATTAGGAAAAGTAGAAAGTAAGAAAAATGTAAGAAGAATGTATTAGAAATTAAGTGAGAATTACCAAGAGTTGGAGATTTTTTAGAGGATTTGAGGATTTTGAAAATCCTTGAGAGAATTTGAAGATTTGGAAGTAATTTGAGAGTGGTGTAAGAGATTAGAGGTGGTAGAGGTTGGTATTTATAAGTAGGGTGAGGGTTTGGGTAATAAAGAATGTGGTTGAGAGTTAGAAGTGGATAAAAAATAATTATTATGTGTGTTTAAATTCATATAATTATAATTAATAGTTAAACATTTAAAATATAATTAAATAGTTAATGTGGTATTTTAATATATAAAAAAGTAAAAAAAAACATGGATGGTTGACGTAAATTAGTATGAAAAAAAGACAAACTAAATACCAATTTAATTTGACTTGGGTGGTCAAATTATCTTACTGTTATCATTTAATTTGATGTAAAGTAGTATGAAAAAAAACATTAAAATGGTGGTCCCATGCCGTTCAAAAAAAATAAAAATAAAAAAAATGGTGGTCCCAATGTGTGGTACTGAAAAAGACAAGCATCACTCATTAATTCATATCTTGAATGGTGGGGTCCCTAGGTGCGAGAGAGAAAAAATGGTGTGTATCTTCTAGAAATGATTTGACTGGGGTGTATCAAACCTACATCCCTTAGTAAAAATGTTTGTAGGGTTGTAAAGAAAATAAGTGTTATTAATGCATTTGTAAAAATTTGATGTGACAGCCACTAAACACATTTTTTGATGCATTTAGCAATTTGAACTGTGATGGTCTAACACAAACTTTTTCCACTTACAAGTAGTTAATTTTCTTACTTTAAACTTAGTCATGGTGTCAGATAATAGATGAGTGTGATATTTTGGGTCTCACACAACATGTGTTATTTGTCAAGTAAATTTCATATGGTTGATCGCTAGTGAAAGGAGACTATGCCTTATAATACTTTTTGGGGAAAATGCACGTCTACTTTTTTGTTTTATTTCTGATTTACATAAGAATAAATACACACGTCAAATGTAGCACGTGTGGATTGATAAATTAACTTAAATAAATGAACTTAACATATTGCATGAATAAGAAAACTAACTTTTATTCCGACAAATAAGAAAACGAACTTAAGTACTATACAATATATTATGAGCCAATTGATTAACTAAGCGAAAATGAGTATCGTGTTGCAAATTGTTGACGCCGCCGCATCGCGCGGGTTTCTTACTAGTATATATATATATATATATATATATATATTCACTGGGTAGGGTTGTTGTTGTTGTGTGTGTGTGTGTGTATATATATATATATATATATATATATTGTGGAAACGGTTTATGACTGTTTCCATGGATCGATTAAACGGTTACAGCTCGGTTTTAGACGGAGATTGGAAACGAAAAAAATAGATGAAAACAATGTCAACACAGATTCGTATTACATCAGAACCAATTATAGACACTGTCATCAGTAGGAGAAACATCTATATCGGGGCCAGGTAGGGGTGCTTAACGGGTCGGGTCCGCGAGTTGGTGGGTCTAACCCGACCCGGACCCAAAAATTTTACATGAACCCGAACCCAAAAATTATGACATACATATGAATCTGAACCCGACTTGAATATTCTCGGATTGACCCGAAGTCGATCCGTTCAACCTGATTTTTTTTTGTCGCAACCTAGTGTATTAAAATTAAAATTTTACTCCAAAAAACACTAACATATATAAAATATTTACGTTTTATTTATAAAATCTCATACCAATTTATATTTTAAGTTATAAGTGTAGCATAAAATACCTAACAAATTTAATTTATAACATAGAACATATTGTAAAAAAAACAAGATTTAGTATAAATAGGTTAAACGGGTCAACCTGCAAACCCGCCCAGGTTGACCCGAACCCGACCCGTTTAGTTAAACGGGTTCGCAGGTTTAACCCGAACCCATTTAGACTAAACCCAAACCCGCTAATTTCGTGTTAGGTTCAGGTCGTGTTTTCGGGTCGTGTCAGAAATTCTCACCCCTAGGGCCAGGGAGGTCGGACATGACCTCCCCTAGAGAGCATTCTAAGCACAAACTCACAATCTTAATGAACTTAACACATGAGATTGCTATATACAGACCAATTTGGTTTGACCTCTTGAAGGTACGAACCAATTGGTTCAACCCTTTGAAAGCACGAACCAAATTCCTAATTTCTTGGTTGACTTAAACAAGTGTATCAGATCCATAAATGCCCTTATGGATCACCACAATCTCATGGTATACAACATATGACTCAACCCCAGTCTATTTGACAGTGACGGCCACACACAAAGTACATCAACAAACACACACACACACACACACACACACACACACACATATATATATAGGATTAGGATCATTTGAGAACTCCTTTGAGTCGTGAGAACCATAGGAACTCACTTTATAACCACACACTTATTTTAATAAAAAATGAATATGTGGTCCAAAATTAAAAAACAATAAAATATTAATATACTTAAATGGGGTAAAAAATCATTTACATCGGTGTAACTCGGCGTAAATTCATGTATTTTTTTTATTTTTTTACAGCGGGGTTTACGTGTTCATTTTACGTCGAGTTCTCGCGAGCTCTTGCAACTCATCGAGTTCTCAAAGGATCCCAACCCTATATATATATATATATATATATATATATATATATTACATTATAAAGGATGATGCATGGGCAAATATGTCCAAAATGTCCAAAGTTAAGATGGTATACCAAGGGTCCTTTACAAGTCTATATTTTTTTGTAATTTTCTTCCTTTTATGCCCTCATGTACAACCTTTAATACTAATTGTATATATCTCTTATGCACTCTTTGTATCCACATGAAGATGTAACCCCCTTCATAAACACCATAAACATCCAATTGAATATTGTAATCCTTAAAACCCCACAATGCTCTTCACCTTCATGTGAATACTAGATCGTTAGCACTAGGAAACAACCAGTCAACAAACTCTTTTTTTTATGGTTACACAGGTATGTACGTAGAACTTTTCTCCCTAATGTTACAGCTATATAATTATGTCAACTTCTTATTATGTTATTACATGTTAAAATAGTGAAGGATTTGGGGCATCAATATGTTATGGCCTGAAAAGTTCAAAGAAATTATTGTTTTTAAGTCGTAACAATGGTATTCTTGTTAAATCATTGTTTATTATGTATTGGTTTGTTTTTCCTTTAATTTCTTTTTTCTCTCTTGTAAGTTGCTAACATAGAACATGAATACCTTATGACATCATCATGCAGGACCAAGAGGATTTTGGCATATAGAGATATATCTGAAGGAAACAGTAACCTTCCTAAAACATCTCACCCATGTGATTTGGTAAGATATCATGGTCTTTAGTTTAGCGTTCACATTTCATAAGTCACAAAAATGATCATCATTTAGATTTTTTTAAACAATCGGAGTATGATGTTAAAGTTTTCTTGACATGCATCTTTGAAAAAACATGGTTTCGTTTTGTGAATAGTGATTATATAATAACTTATGCGTTTCAAAGCTTAACGCTCCTACCTGCATAGGCAAAATGTTTATTCTTTATGAAAGATGTTTTAAAATGCATAAAGTTACTTAATTTATGCATATAACTTGATGAGTTGTATGCTGAGACTTTAATACCGGAAGTAAAAGCCTTTCCTTTTTTGTATTCATGAGCTTATTTACAATTCACCGCAAAGATTGGATTATGGTTTTATGTTTAGTGTTCTTCCTACATCTTATCTTTCCATAATTCTATACTTCTCTTGGAAAACACCCCACATATTTTAGAATACAGAGGAATCGAGTTTCATAATATTGAAGGGTGACAAGAACAATAATCACAGAGATTAATTTATACAGCCATGGCTAAATCGGTGGTTCCACCTCCCACGAGGATAGGGTTTGAAAGTTGTGTCTAAATTCTATTGAAGCCTTTATCAAATAATGGATTAGTAACCATTTGATATGTTTTGAGCCTGTAAGACCCTAACCCGTATATACGCGATTATTGCTTAATCTTACGAGTTATAGCCTTAACTAAAAACTACTCCCGATTAAAGCTTTGATATTTAAGAAAAACTTACACCGTTGTAATCAATACATTTTTTTTCTAAACTCATATATTAAGATTTTTTTTTGCGTTGCAACAGGAGTCTCTTGAATTCTGGTGCGAAAGCTTGATGAGTGCTCGGGTGTGTTTGGTTCTTCTCACGACTTGATCCTTGCTCCAGAACTTCCATCACATATTTACCTAACACCATTTCACAAGAAATGGTTAGTGAGATTGATAATATTGCATTTAGATTAGTGGAAGTGTTTATCGTTGGTATTTGGGTTTAACGAAGAATAAGCATTATGAGTTTATGAAATTTTTACAAATGTTCCACCCATATTAGGCCAAGTCAAACCATGACTTCAAAATACTTATAACTTTCATGTATGCACTTTAGAGAAATAGGTCCCATTAACCCGTTTAATGAGATTCGAGAATAATTAACCAAATTCTCAAAACATAAATATGAGAATGTTTTCTTATTATATAGAGACCCAGATTTCACATCCGGTTTCACATGCTTAGTTTCTCCACCAGTTTAGCGATTTATTATCCGAAGGCGCTACTTGACCCATTAGGAGACCTTAAGCCTTTAATTCATGCCTTCTTATATCATAATAAATACCTGACGGGTCAAAGTTATGACCGAGTACAACTACCTTGCAAATCCCACTTAATATGCTAGGACAACGCGTGCCCTTTGCCTTTTTGCTTACCTGTAGAGAAACATCTCGACAAGGCAACATTAAATTCCGGATTCAAATGGTAATGACTTCCCCATTTGCCCCAATGAACGGTTTTGTTGATTTGACCCGTTCTAAACTTGTTCTTAAGGCATCTAAACCTTATATCTTAAGGTTTGCCGCCAAATAAGATTTATTCCGTTTTATTTTGTTTACTCAATTCGACCAATTATAGTTTATGACCTAGGGTCTTTCCTTATTATCTCAATGTCTCAATCAATATGATATAACTCTACAACATTTCTCCGTACTTTTAACAACATTTTCTTTGTAGTTTTCTTCAGCATTTTGCTGCATTTCAACAGCTTTTCGCAGGCATTTTGCTGCAGTTTTCTGCAGCATTTTCGCTACAGTTTTTCTGCAGCATTTTGCTGCGTTTTCAGCAGCATTTTTGCTGCCTTTCAGCAGCGTTTTTTGCAGCTTTAGCTGCATTTTTGCTGTAGTTTTTCTGCAGCATTTTGCTGCGTTTTTAGCCGCATTTCGCAACTATTACGCTGCAGTTTTCTGCAACAATTTCAGCAGCTTTTTTTTGCTGCATTTTTTGTAGCTTGTTCATTTCATTTCCAGCTACGTTTTAGCCGCGTTTCAACAGCTTTTCGTTGCACTTTTGTGCAGTGTTTCAACAGTGTTCAGTTGCACTTTTATGCAGCGTTTCAGCAATGTTTGGCTGCACTTTTGTGCAACGTTTCAGCCTAGTTTTAATAGCGTTTTACACAGTGTTGGTAAATCTTAGGGTGTAAGAAATACTTACATTGTATTCACTCTCATTTCGTTGCACTTTAAGCTTGTATCCGCATGACCCGTTTTGCTCGTTGATCCATTCGTTCCAAGCTTGCACCTAGCATGAACATACCAACAAAATGAATTAATTAGTGATTAATGAATTACCTGAATATTATGTGTTTTTTTCTTGTATGAGCAAAACCACACAAAAAAATAGTCGTTTTTTTCTCCGTTTTATATAGCACTATGGCACTCATTGGAAAGATAATAAAACGCTTGTTAGTTTGGTGTAATTTTTTTCTTTAAAAAATCTCGTATATAAAAGATCTTAACGTTTAAAAATTTGGTGTAATTTTTTTGTTTAACTAAAAGAATCTAAAAGAAACGAAGATTTATTAATAAACTGAAAGAATCCAAATTTCACCTACAACGAAAATGCTTTTTAGCTAAAACTTTAAAAGATTTAACTAATATTTTTATAAGGTACATTTCATTAATGCAGAAATAAACATAAAGCAGTTAACGCGTTGTTTTAGAAGAAAATATTATAAAGTTTGACATTAAATTAAAAACTAAAATGTAGGTGAAATTTTGGATTACAGATCAACATAAATTGGACGCAATTAAAAAACTTAGGCAGGTTTATTGTTAATTTGGATGTTGAATTAGAACACCAATTCATAACCAAGTAAAACTCAAAATCGTAAAATTGAAGTTGGTTCTAAATACCTTCCGCCCAATAATGAAAAATTCACATCAATGATCAATCAAATGCAACGATTCAAAAAACCAAACAGGGCACTTGAAATCTACAAACCAGCTCTGTTGATTCTTAAAATATGATAATCTTGACTTTATGGTTCATCTTTGCTTTAGCATATAAAAAATTTGTCACATGGTAACAATACTACAATACAAGCCTGGGCTCTAAGAATGCTTTATCACATTTGCTGCCGATAGCTTTAATTGTAGGTAGTAGTATGTGCATATGTATATGCCTATGCATGCATATATACATAAATATAATTAACTAAAAGAAATCTCATTAAAACTTTAAATATACATAATTAGCTAAATATATAAAATTTTAAAATAATTAAGTTAAAAAATGTAAATATGCATATTAGATATTAATTCTAGGTAAATTTCTTTTGAAAATCTCAGCTACAACAATTCAGCAAAAAACACATAATGCATATTATATATCCATGTGATATTAACATTTACGTTAATAACAAGAAAACTCCTTAATTTGAAGAGGTTCTTTTTAACAAGTTTAAAAAAATAAAAGATAAAAACACTGAATTCGGTATTCACAGAAAACATGATATTTTTTTATAAAACTTTGGTCAAAGATAAACAAAATTTCCTAATTTAAAGGGGTGAGAAAATCATGAGTTTTAAAATTTAAACCATATACTAACCTACTAAAGTTTATCTTATAAATGCATAATAATGCACACCTATTTCACTTGCTAAAATACATAGGCTTGTATCTAAATTTGAATCAAATGTTGAAGATTCTAAGGTTGGCTCTTTGATAGTTTATATAGTTTTCATTCATCACATTTTACTAATTATACCTTTTTATACATATCTTAGTTATTTAAATGTTAGCTTCTACTTTTGCAGTTCAGTTTATGTAACACCCCAACCAATGGCGGAAACATCAAGGTGTCACGTAGTGACAATTTTTCAATAGCTCATGGTACTAAAGTGTAAATTTGAATACATTGAATTAAATAGTTTATTACATGGAAAGGAAAATTACATAATACAATAATTCTAAAGCGTCAAGTCTAACTAAAATACAATAAAGTCAAAGCTTTGTTGATGCGTTTTGCGACTAAGGATTGGATAAATATTATTAACATATGTTAGAGCTTGGCCGAAGGTAGACAAAAGGGACGAATGTAGATTATAGTGGGCGAAGGTAGATGGACAATGGGCGAAGGAAGATTGAAACTGAACAGAAGACACATTCGACCATTTACAATGGGCGAATGTGGAAAAAGCTCACGTTCGACCAGTGAAAAGGGGCGAACGTGCAGTGTCTATAAATAGATTTTGTGATTTTGATTATGTAATAGAGTTGTCAGTTGTGTCTGTGTTCAGGTCAGGTTCAGAGGTGTTTTGAGAAATTGTGTGTGTGTTCTAGATTAACATAAACTGATTGTAAAGGCTTATTTGAATGAAGTTAATCTATGAAATGATGTTGAAAATGATCTTGATTGCGTTTTGATTTGTGTTTTATCAATTTGTTCAGAACTAGGGTTTCCGCACCTGGTTTTGTGACTTGTTTGATCGTATAATCCTGTTTTTAGCTAAAATCTTTCGCTCACAAAGTGGTATCAGAGCCTAGAGGATCATACAATAACAAATTTGATAAGATCAGAGCTGATTTGGACATGTTTTTGACCTAAATACATCTGTTTTTACATAAACATTGTTTTTAAGTGTTTTTGATCGATTTAAAGGTGAATTTGTGGTCGAATTCAAGTTTTCCAAGAATTAAAGTTGCTCCAAATCAATTCCGAAACATAACCTGATTGAGATCATTCAAATCCATGAACTTTTGAAAATCTGAGATCAGAATAACCGTTTTTCAAACAATAACCGTTTTTCAAAAGTGAGATCTGATTGTTTTGGGCGAACCTGGAGCCTGACTTGAGTGTTGTGGTCGAACGTGTTGAAAAGTGGGTGAATCTGAGTAGTGAGTGGACGAACCTGAAAAATTGTGTAGAACTTTTCACTTTCGGGTACATATTTTCACCTTCGACCAGTTTATATTTGGGCGAAAGTGGAAAGGTGTTAGTTTGGTTTACATTCTGGTCAAATCTACATTCGGGTGTTACTGTTTGGGCGAACGTAGGATCAGAAGGGTCGAAAGTGAGAAAGTTTGGACGAACATAGAATAGTTTGGACGAACCTAGGGTATTTCGGGCGAATCTAGGATTTTTGTTGAAAAATTTTTCTAAGTGTTGAGATTTTTTCTTAGTGTGTGATCATGTGGCGTTTTCAAACTACTCCGGGTTCAGCAACACCACAACCACAACAGCAAACGATGGACCCATGGACAGTGGCAGCGCAAAAGACGAACACACAGTCTTCACAACCACTTAACTACATGACAACGACGAGCACGATGCCTCAAAGTGTAGCACATCCGGCACTACAATCTGATTACTGGGGAGTAGCAGCAGCGGCGGTAAATACTCAAACCACTAATGCTATTTCTACTTTGATTAAGGATTTGTCTACAGGTAGTGGAACTCGGCCACCGAAGCTCATGGATATGCAAGAGTATAATCAGTGGCATACCATGTTCAAGATCCATTTGGAAGGCATGGGAGTTGAAGGAGCAGAGGCATGGAGCATGATTGTTAAAGGTTACACAGCACCGATTCTGGAGAATACAGGTGAGATGATTCCTTTGGAAAGCTTAACTGAGGACGAGAAGAAGAAATATGTGGTGGAGAAGAAGGCGTTTTCCCAACTGACACAGGCAATCACAAGTGACCTGTTGCATCAGTTTGGGACATGTACTACATCAAAGCAGCTTTGGGATAAGCTTAAGAGGAAGCATGATGGTAATGAGAAGACTAGGAGCCTGAGAATGGAAGAATTGGTCAAAGAGTTTGAGAATTTTTCTTTTATTAATAATGAAACTCTAAAAGAACTAACTCCTAGATATATGCATTTGTTGTCTGAATTGTCTAGTTATGGTGTACAGATTCCAATGACTAAGCAGGTGGATAAGTTTGCAGATGCTTTACCACCACAATGGGATCAGCATGTGGAAGTTCTCAGAGAGAAGGATGCTTATCAATTCTGGACTATTTCAGAGTTTATCGAAAAGCTGGAGAACAAAGAGTTGGAGGATAGGAGGAAAGCTAGAAGGTCACAGATTCCTCAGAATCCCAGTTTGTATTTTGGAGGCACTTCAGTTCCAGTTAGTAACTCGAGCTCAGGAAGCATTGCACCACATGTCGCATGTATTTCCAATGTCATGGATTCATCAAAACCAACCACCAACTACTTGACACAAACATCATCTTACTCACAACCATCATACACACCACCACAATACAATTCCTACATTTCACCAATCTCCCTAATGCAACAAGCAGGTTTTTACACCGCTAACCAATCACAACAACCAGTAAACCAAGTTACTCAACATAAACAACAACCGGTGGTTTTGGATACATCTAACTTGGGAAATGTGACTGTGGAGGTTGCTCAGCAACACATTGCATTAGTCTCAGCAATGGTTTCATCCTACAATGGGTTAGTTGCTAGTCAGATTGGGAACAACAACTTAACCAACGAAGACTATGCATAGATAGACAAGGAAGAGATGGAACTCATTGACATTCAATGGGCTTTTGCGAGTATAATGAGAAGAGCAACAGAGTTCATCGAGAAAACAGGAAGAACTGATTTGGCAACTTCTCCCAACACAACCTATGGATTCAACAAGGAGAAGGTTACGTGTTTTAATTGTGGAGAAAAAGGACACTTTAAAAGGGAATGCACTCAGCCACCTAAACAAGGTAATCGAAACCCTTTCAATGCAAATTACCAGAACCGTCAACAACAAAACCAAGTTTCTTACCAAAATAACAACAACTACCAAAACCGAAACTTTAACAACCAAAACAGACAACCAAACACTCAAAACCAGATTCAAAACCAATCTCCTAACAATCCAAACCGAACAGTTGTACCTATCACTACACCTAATGAGACTCAGCAGAATGCGAGTCAGAACCAAGCTTTGGTGACTCAACAGGATGAAAGGTTTGACTGGTCGGGTATGCAAATAGGAGTTGAGGAAGTGACTACTGGTGGGAATGTGGCATGTGTTGCTTATCAGGTTGATATGGAAGAGTCGGTGGTAGTTGATGAGAAGAAAGAAACTGAGGAGTGTGAAAGTGATGATTCTGAGACTGAGATGGAAGTGGAGAATAAACCTGTTGAGGTTAAGGCTGAGGAAACAAGTTCTGGAATGGTGATTGATTCTGTTACGGATGTTCCTGAAGAGTGTAGATCAGTGTATTCAGATTCTGAGAGCGAATCAGACACAGAGGCAAGTGTTGATTCTTTAGATGATGATATTGATCAGTTGCTGGCAGAAGCTGACTTTTTGATGACGAGGAAGTCATGTATCGCTGATGATGCTTTCACCAAGATTGACTACTCCAAATTTTTCACTGGAAAGGAAGCTCATTTCGCGTTGATGGTCATGACTGAACCGCCAAAACCTGTAAGTTCTGAATCTAGTACTGATGTTATGAGTGATAAATATTGTGGAACATGTGATAGATTGACTGAGGAGAATAAACAACTCCGAATTTCACGTGATAGTGCTATCTTGAACAGTCAATCTACTCTCAAAGAGTTGAATGCTTTCAACAAAGTATTAGATGGCTATAAAAAGGACATTTCCGACTTGAAAAACACGTTGTCATTGAAACAATTGGCAATAAACAACTATATCAATGAAATTGAAAACACCAAGTTGGAAATGGCAGCCATAAAATGCTTTGCTGAAAAGGTTAACAAGAAGTTGGAAAGTTATAAGAATGTTGCTTATGTGGTAGATCATATCATTGATGATAACACCACCAATTACAAGTCTGTACCATCTCCGGTTCTTTTTGAAAATCATAACTATCACCAAGTTATACCGGAGAGTTCGGTAAAATCAGACTCATCATCGGAAATGGAATCTAATACCTCGAGTATTGGTGATCCTTATTCCGATGTGAGACCGATTTTGGTCTTGAACGATGACGGTGTTTATGCTGAGAGTGAGAATTCAGACTCAAAGAATGATGATACTGGTAGTGATCAAACTGTTAATGAATGTGAGATTCCAAGAGAAAATCACATCATTACTACTGAACCAGTGTCACCATCTGATCATGTTCATCCGATGGCAAATGCTAATCGTGATAAAACGTCTGAAAAGATTGATGTTAAGAAAGATAATGGTGTTAAAAATGTTGTTAAAAAGAATGAGCTGAATGAACCAAGTGACAAACCTGTCAAGGTGTTTTATCGGATGGAAGGATCCGATAAGATCATTTCTGATGAGGAATTTCCAATCAAAAACGTTAACTATTCTAAACTTGATAAAATCTGGCAAGAAAGCACAATATGGTTTCCAAAACATGAGAGAACCAACGAAATTCCACCAGAAATCTTAAAGAAACTGTTTTCAGAAGTTCCTCAAGAACCAAAGGTCCATGTCACTGAGTTCATTCGACCAAATGATAAAGCAAATGGTTTTCATGAACCCTCTTACTCGAAAGGACCACTTCCTGAGAGTTTGAGGAATCAACAGTATAATGATCAATATCCTGTTAGATCATTTGCTCCACCAAATGCTCATTATGTCTTTGAAGAATATAGAAAATGCTTTAAATGTGGAGAACGCGGGCATTTACTTGCTCAGTGTCCATATGTAAGGCATAAAAGACATGAGGTTGAAGTTAAAAATTCCATGAGAAAGCCGATTGATCATTATGTTCCACCACATAGACGGGTTGTTCCTCAACAACAACAATTTTATAATCAAAACAATTTTCAAATGAGGAACAATCGTCCATTCCAATATGATCAAAGAAATCGGATTGCTATGGAACAATTTTGGAGAAAGCCTGTGGTGAACTCAACAGTTGATAGGCAAAAGGTTCCACAAAAACCAATTGTCAAATCAAATGTTGGACCTAAGTCTGTTAACTCAGATAAGATTGCCAAGAAAGTTACTTTTAGTAACAATGTTCAGAAACCAATTGAGAAACCAAAATCTCAAATTCGTATTCTTAAAAGGTCTGAACAATCTTGGACACCAAATGGTACCCCAGGAGCTTCTACTTCAAAGATAAGTGAGAAAAATGAAAGTGTTTTGAACAATCAGAAAAAGATTGATCCAAAACAGAAAGTTGTTGAAAAAATTAATGAGGATGTTTCTTTGAAAGCCAATGTTCAAAGGCCCAAGACTCAGGCTTGGGTCCCCCGAAAGAACTAAATGTTTACTTTTTGTGTGCAGGGAGCTTCAGCTGGCCCTATTAGCAGTCTCTGGATTGTTGATAGTGGAGCTTCAGGCCACATGACGGGGGATCTCGCATTGCTGTTTGATGTGAAAAATATTAATGGAGGGTATGTCGCTTTCGCGGGTAATAAAGGAGGATATATCACGATGGAAGGAAGCGTGAGTAATGGGATTGTGACTTTCGAGCGGATTTCTTATGTCAAGCAGATAGACTATAATCTGTTGAGCGTCAGTCAAATATGCGATAAACAATTTTCTGTGCATTTTGATGACAAATCCTGTTATATTCTCAAGCCGGGCTTCAAAATTCCAAAGGAGTGGGTTATGTTGATGGCACCTCGAGTCAACAATCTCTATATTCTTGACATGTCCAAGGCGATGACATCACAGGGACAGATAACATGCTTTCTATCCAAGGCGACCGAAAAAGAATCGATAATGTGGCACCGCAGAATGGGGCACATTCATCTGAGGAAAATGAATCAATTGGTGAGAAATGGACTTGTCGATGGAGTAAACGTGAAACATTTCCATCTTAACGACAAGTGTTTAAGTTGTATGAAAGGCAAACAACACAAACAGTCCCATAAAGTGAAGAAAGTTAACTCTGTTGAGATGCCGCTTGAGCGATTGCATATGGACCTTTTCGGACCAGTCAAGCGCAAAAGTCATCTTGGAGAGCTTTATTGTTTAGTCGTCACTGATGACTATTCACGATTCTCATGGGTGATGTGTTTGAAGAACAAAAGCGACACTTTTACCAACCCACAAGTTCTGATCACTCGATTGGAGAATATCTACAGTTTGAAGATAAAAAGAATCAGGAGTGACAACGGGACGGAGTTCAAAAACGCCAAGATGGATGAACTTTGTGAAAGCAAAGGGATACATCATGAATATTCAGCTCCGTATACCCCGCAACAGAACGGTGTTGCTGAAAGAAAGAATAGGACTCTAATTGAGGCGGCTAGAACAATGCTTGCTGATTCAAATCTTCCAGTAATGTTCTGGAATGAGGCGATTTATGCAGCAAATTATACATTAAATCGGGTTATAACAGTGAAGAAGTTTGGAAAAACATCTTATGAACTGTTACACCGACGAAAGCCCAATTTAGAGTATCTAGAACCATTTGGGGTGCCATGCACGATGTTGAATCCAGGTGAGAAGTTTAGTCCTAAAGCTGAGGAGGGATATTTTGTTGGATATGCAACCCCGCTCAAACGGGTATTCAACAAGCGAACTCGTCAAGTGGAGGATTGGGCTAACGTGGAAGTTCAACGATACACTCAAAATTTGCAAGGCACGGGCCCTGATTGGATGTTTGATTACAAAGATTTCTTTGAATCATTCAACCTAGATAGCTTGGTTGAAGAAGCTGTTATCAGATTACTTTACGAGTGTGAAAACGCGGCGACTTCACCGTTGATGCGTCCAATCACCGTAAACCCCCCACCAGCTTCTAATGATACCAGTGCTCCTATACAAGAAGAAGAGATGTTTCAAGAGGCTTCAACTTCACTAGACACTTCAGAATCTAAAGATGAACAATTTGAAGAAGCCGTTCTTGAACATGCAGAAGAATTAGAGGCGCAACCTGTGAACCCAACTCCAAATCCAGATGTTGCTTCATCATCAAACATGGGTCATGATCAGGATGCTGTAGAAAACTTGACTGCTCAGACGGGAGTGATTGTACCTTTTAATCCGGAATCTCGGATTCATCGTATTCACCCGCTGGAGCAAGTTATCGGTGATCCTGGAAGTGGTGTTATGACCAGAGGGCAGGTAAAAGGCGTTGACTCACCAGAGAGTTTTGGTGCTTTAGCATTGTATGCCAAAATTCAGAAATCTGGTAGTCAAAATGAATGGTCGTTTGCATGTTATGTGTCGCAGGTAGAGCCAAGGACATATAAAGACGCTTTGAATGAAGATGCCTGGGTTGAGGCAATGCAGGAGGAGTTATTGCAATTCCAGAAATTGGGAGTCTGGACGCTCACAGATTTGCCGTCGGGAAGGAAGAAAATAGGCACTAAGTGGGTGTTTAAGTGCAAAAAGGATGATCGTGGAGTTATTGTTCGCAACAAAGCCAGATTGGTCGTGCAGGGTTTCCATCAAATCGAAGGAATTGATTACAACGAAATCTATGCACCAGTAGCACGAATTGAAGCTATTCGGATGTTCCTCGCGTTTGCTTCATTCAAGAAATTCAAAGTCTATCAAATGGACGTCAAGAGCGCATTTTTGTACGGGAAAGTCAAGGAGGAGGTTTATGTCGGGCAGCCACCAGGCTTTGAGGAGCCAATCCACCGGGACAAGGTCTACGTGCTAAACAAAGCTTTATATGGTTTGCACCAGGCTCCAAGACAGTGGTACGAGGAGCTAAGTACATATCTCATCTCCAAAGGATTCAAGCGCGGCCTCGTCGATTGCACCCTCTTTACGAAGAAGACGGGAGATGACTTGCTTCTAGTACAGATTTACGTTGATGATATTATATTTGGATCAACTAACGAACTTTTGTGCAGGGAATTTGAAACTGTTATGCAAGAAAAGTTCGAAATGAGCGCTATGGGGGAGATGCAGTTTTTCATCGGCTTACAGGTGGACCAAAGACCCGACGGGATCTTCATTCACCAGACGAAATATGTAGCCGACATCTTGAGCCGATTCCAGATGGAGGACTCTAAGCCGATGGATACCCCGATTCAAACCAATCACGGGATTGGAGTGGACGCTAAGGGGGAGCTGACAGATCCATTTACATACAGAGCAATCATCGGATCTCTAATGTATTTGACAGCGTCTCGACCAGATATTATGTATGCAACGTGTCTCTGTGCTCGCTATCAATCGAAGCCGAAACAAAGTCATCTGACGGCGGTCAAGCGTATCCTTCGATATCTGAAGGGTTGTCCATCAAAAGGACTTTGGTACCCTAATGATGATGATTTTGATTTTATTGCTTTTAGTGATGCAGATGGGGGCGGCTGTGACAAAGACAGCAAATCAACCACAGCCGGTTGCCAGTTTTTAGGGAGCAGGTTAATTACCTGGCAATGCAAGAAACAGACTTCCGTCGCACTGTCTACATGTGAAGCCGAGTACATTTCAGCCTCGAGTTGCTGTTCGCAAGTGCTCTGGATCCAACAACAGATGGTCGATTACGGTTTGCAGTTTCTTAAAACCCCTATACACTGTGACAACGAAGCCGCAATTGCTTTAACTAAAAATACTGAGAATCATTCTAAAGCGAAACATATCCGGATTAAATATCATTTTATCCGTGATTGTTACGCTAAGGAATTGATTGACATGGTCAAAATCCATACTGACTACCAACGTGCAGATTTGTTTACAAAAGCTTTTGACAGATCCCGCTTTGAATATCTTTTGAAAGTAAACAATATAAAGGAAAAACAGGACTAATCGGCTCCTCGGTTTATCGCTTTTTAATTTTTTTAGTTTTAGTTTTAACTTTTTGCTAATTGGGAATTTCTCTTTGCTAATTGGGAATTTCTCTTTACTATCATAATCCTCAAAGAAGTTGATGCTTTCAAGTGGATTGTTTCTTTCAAATTTTTGTTTTCAGAAAAAATTAAAAACCCAAAAATATGTTCTTTATTTTAGGGGGAGTCATTTTATCAGAAAAACCAAAAACATTGAAAAATTTTCAAAATACCTAAAAATTAGAAAACCCAAAATGATTTCCTGGATAAAAAGAGGAAATGATAGTACATCAGTGGGGATCTGACACAGGCTAAAGAATTGTTTAGTTTAATGAAACGTATGTTGATTACGTGTGATATGCTGATAGGCTTCGTAGACTAAATATTGCGTGCATTAGTGATACAAACATAACAAACTACGCATTTGTGGCTGAACACCTCATGGGCATATGGTCTTAGTACCGTAATTTCGTTTGATAGGGTATGTGTACAAAACTCGGAGGTTTAGGGTCGTAATGTTATTAGTTGTCTGGGGATAGCCTTTCTGATCTTCTGCTGTAAGTCATTACGGACCTAGATCAGACATGATGTCTTTATAAAAGAGCTATATGCCAAATCCTAAAGTTACCGAATTGAGGGACTTTCCATGTTATATGATGATCAAAGATTATCTATAATATCGTATTGATCATTGATGCAAATCATGATTAATATCAGTCCTCAACCTGGTATAGTGCATATGTTGCTTTGCTGCATTAATTTGCTGACCTGTATACCTCTATGCATTATATCTTGTACAATTACAGACGACGAAAGCATAATCACGCTTTACAATGAGTCTTTGTGCATTTACTTCTTGATACGGGAGTATGTCGTGTGTGTGGGAACCACAATGTGTTAGTCTAATACATCTAATTCGTATCATTTTAAAGCATTGCGTAATTGTCTGCATGTGAGCTTATGTGGACCACAATATCAGCAATTGCAGAGTCACATATTGTTTCTAATGATAATATTAAAACAGATCAACGCTGTGCTCAGATTTCTCAGCAAACTGATATGATCCTCTTACCAGAAATCACAAAATGTTTACTGCTTTCATTTACTTTGATGCATTTTACTTTGTTGCATTTTACTTTTATTGTCAAAAAGATACAAAATCCAAAAAGATTTTAGGTGTGTTTTGATAAAATTTCAGAAAATCCAAAAGATTTGCATTTCTGCTTTATTTTTGATAACCGGGGATGCTTGATGGTCAATTTCTGAGATTTGATAACACCATCTGGGCTTTGTATCATTCAAAATGTGAAAATTTGAGTTTTGGAAGTTTAACAGATTGAAAAATGTTGAACGGGATTCGAATTCGTGATTTGGCGAAATTTTCAGATTTTTCCATTTCACATTCGCCCCTTAATTGGGTCGAATGTGGAAAAATCATCATCTTCGACCGTTTTACATTTGGACGAATGTGGATTTTCTTTACCTTCGGGTCTCATTTTCACCTTCGGGTATTATTTCCACCTTCGGGTACCACAATTTCACATTCGGGTCATTAATTTGGGACGAATGTGGAATTATCTCACATTCGTCCATCTTAAACGGGCGAAAGTGGCTCCTATATATAAGTCTTTTCAGGTTCGAGTTCTCACTCACAAAAATTTTTCAAACTTTCTTGATAACCAGACCTTGTTGCTCGTGTTTCTTTTGATTCACTGATTCAATCCCTGACCATTACTGATCATTTTAAGACTATAATTGCAGGTAATGGACCAAGATTCAGATCTGATTTGATCGTTTTATAAACCGGACCTAGGGTTTCAATTTAGGGGTTGTAGGATGTTTAATAATGATTGATTTTGATCGCATTTCATTCCACATCAGTTTTAGGGGGAGATATATGAATGAATTAGTGTTTAACATCGTTTAATTGATTAAATGTTTGATTGAACAAAGTTAAACCTAATTCGTCTTTAAAAACTGATGTAAAATGAAATAAATGGACAATTGATTATGAACGAGTAATAATCGGCCATATTAGGACACATTTGAATCAGTTTTATGGATTAAAAACAACATTGGCAAAATTTTAAATTTTGGGCAAAACCTTTTTCACCTTCGGTTCAAAAACCGGGCGAAGGTGGAATCAGGTTGGGCGAAGGTGGATTAATTAGGACGAATGTGATTTTTTACTCAGAACATTTTCACATTCGACCGTAATTTTTCTCATTCGACCAAACAAACTCACATTCGACCATTCCAAAATGGGCGAATGTGCAGAATGTTTTTGACCAGAATTTTTGTAATTTTTGTCGTTTTTGCATTTTGACGTGTTTATTTGATTTTAATGTGCAGATGGCTGATCAATCCGAGAACGTTGAAGCACCAGAAGTCAATGTTGAAACTCCAGCAGGGATTACAGTTCCAGATCCAGTGCCAGAGGCAGAAACGTCTGTTCCAAGCAGTTGGCCATTTGAAAGGTCACATAACTGTTGCGCATATCTCGGTGATGTAGAAAAGAACACGGAATTCACCGGGATCATAGAGTTTCTGAAGAGGAGCAGAATAGTTCATGCATTAGCCACACCAACCATCATATATAAAGACATCATTGAAGATTTCTACCAAAATGCAAAGTATGACTACTGGGAGAATCAAACGATCATCAAGAGCAAGATTCAGGATATGGAGATGTTCTTGACTGAAGCTGATATTCGGGAAGCGTTACAGATAAAGTTTGAAGATAGTGAAGACCCCAGGGAGTTGTCATGGACTGAGCAAAAAGCATGTTTCTTATGGATGAAATACAAAGGTCCAATTACTAACGGATCTATGTATAAGGGGAAGCTGGGAGTGCAGTATAAGTATTTTGCACATGTTCTAATCCACGTATTTGGGTGTGTGAGCGGTGGATATGATGTCATGAGAAGGAGTTTAAGTTCATTAATGGTTGCGTTGACACTCAACAAACCATTTAATGTATCTGGGATGATTCTTGATCATATGCTGGAGATGCTGAAAGGAATGAAGAACAAGAAGTTTATGTTGTATCCGAGATTTCTGATGATGATCTTTGACTATAAATATCCTATGTTGAAAAAGGATCCGACTATGATCCTAGGTCAAGATCATATGAACATTAGAACTTTGATGAGAATGAAGGGTTACAAAGGTGTGCCTGACAGTGAGAAGCCACCTAACAGGAGATTATTTGGTGCTTTGGCTCGTCCGGATTACACTGATCCTGGCAAGAACAAAGCAAGACATGATAATAGTGATTCGGACAACGATGATCCCTTAGTGTATGTTGATTCAAGCACTAAGAGGAAACGGCAAGTAGTCAATCCTGGAGCCAAAGGGAAGGGCAAGGGAAAGACTGTGGATCAGGGAAGTTCTAAGTAACAAGTGGTTAGAAAGAAATCGACAGCAAAGAAAGGATCAGGTTTGGTGGATGAAGAGTCGGTAGATTCAGAAGAGACTGAGGTTGATGAGCAGTGGGATTCTGATGATGAGAATGTGAGGACCACCAAATGTAAGGCCACTATGGTTGGTGAGTCTGAATCCTTGAATAAGTCGATTGAAGAAGCTGAGAGAAGAAAGAAATCTGTTGAAGATGAGAGTCTAGGTGTTGACCTGGCAGAGCTGAGTGTTGGTGATACTGTAGTGGTTAATTTGCCTAGAAAGACAAAGAAGCAAAAGACCATGGCCAAGAAGTCTAGTATAAAAGAGCTGAGGGAGAAAGAGTTAGCTCAGCTATTGAAGGGTAAAAGATTACCTGATGCTGGTACACCATCTAAGCTGTCTTCACCTGTCGCCAAGAAGCAGAAGAAAACAAAAGAGGCAGAGACTTTACCAATCGATCAATTCAATGTCGATTTGGATAAAGTGCTCGATATGTTCAGAAAGCCTCAGAAGGAGAAAGTAGTTGAAGTTGAGCCATCTAGATCAAAGTCAAAGAAAGTGACTGTGGATGACGATGTCATGAAGCAAGTGAATAAGAAGATGGAAGATATGATGAAGATGTTGGTTGCTCAACAAGCTGAGATTGCCAAATTCAAGCAAAATAAGGAGAAAATGCTTCAGATAGTGGTTGCTTCAAAATCTAATCAGGATGATATTAATGATAAGATTAAGATGTTGGAAGCTAAGAATGAGAAGCTTGAAAGAAAATGTGAAAGAAACAAGGGCAGGATCAAACTGATCAAGGCAGATAACAAAGAACTAAGGAATGAAAACAAACGCCTTAGTAATTTGATTGAAGAGCTTTATAGCAGGGCACCCCAGTTGAAAGAGGGTGAAGAAGATGAAGAAGAAGAAGAACAGAAAGTCGATTATGAAGATTCTGAATCTGAGAAAGAACAGGATGATGATGAGGATGATGATGGATCAGAGAAAAGTGATGATGATGATGATGACAATAATGATGATGATGATGATGATGATGATGATGCTGAAGGTGCTGGGAAAAAGCAAGGAGATGAGTTTAGCAGTGGAAGTGATCATGATGGAGGAGATGATACTTCTAGATTCACTTATGAGAAGAGAACACCAAAGAAGAAAGATACTGGAGAATCAAGTTCGAAGAAGAAGGGTGAGAACGTTGATTCAGATGAAAGTATTTTCTGGAATGAGAAGGTGAGATCTCTATCTGATGATGCTAAACAGTTGTATAAGGATATGTTGGAAAAGAGAGAGTGGACCATTGAGTTCACAGGATGCTTCGCTGAGATATTCCAGACTGATGACTTAAGATATGAGTTGGAATATGAAGATCCAGATCTGGAAGAAGGGGAATTACCTGCATCTGTGGCGAAAGAAATACTAGATGGTCTTGCACAGAGGGTAGGGAAAACGTTTGAGGAGTTTATGATGGATGAATCGATTCCAGATATTCCTGAAAAGGATATTGGAAGTCATTCAGATGATGTACAGACTCCTGAAAACAATGAAGTAGAAATGGAAGATATAACTCATGAAGAGTTCCCCCAGTACTTCAGACAAGATGATGAAAATGAAGTATTTCCTGACTTCACTGAGATACCAAATAAGTCAGCAAAACAGAAAGCTAAGAAAAGGAGTGAAGAGTTTGTAGAGAAGGTATTTGGTACTGATAAGAAAGATTCTTCTAACCAGTCTGATGAGTTGAAGAATTATTTGAAGAAATTGAAGGAAATGGAGGAGAACCGACCAAAGCCTGAAGCTCAAGGAAATTTTTACAGATTTCATAATGACAAGTTCAAAGGCAGAGCTCTCGGGTGGACTTACTTAGGCAGACTGAAATGTATTGCTGCAAAATGGGAAACCGGAATTCTGTACTTCAACAGATTCTGTGACTTGCTTACTCTACCATACTGGGCGGTTAGAGACTTATGCAGATTCCCAATGTCAGGTGCCGAAGTAAATGGATCACATGTCGGTTGGTGCGCAGATAAATTGGTTTGGGAAAGTCGTACAAGATGGAAGAGATTTCAGCCTCAATATCCCCGTAGAAAAGTTCATAGGGATATTGATCCTCAAACCAATATGAAGCGAGTTACTTTGATCTACAAAGCACCTAATGTGATGAGGAAGATACCGTTGATGCCGATGCCACAGCATTTCAGTGTTGATTTCATCTTTTGGTATTATGATTGGAGAAAGGCTGAAGCGGTGATTGTGTTGAGAGATGGAAAGGATAAATACAAGCATGTTCATGTATTTGATCCTATGTGGTTGATTAATTGCACGTTTGAAGACATCATCATGCTTTTCTTCAATCCAATCTACTTTGAACCAAATGACTTTGCTCAAGCAAGAAAATACACTCAAGTGGTTGGAGTTTGTTTTGCGTATGACATCAATGCTGGAAGCAACTTGGAGGGAAAGCTTGGTAAGACAGTGAAGATAGCAAATGTGTCTAAGCCTGTGAAGAAAACATTTGAGCCTCAAATGACTACTGAGCAGAAGAAACAGCTCAGAATCAAGTTGATGAACAAGACAATGGACCAACAGAGAAAACTATCCAATCAATAGTCGAGGGGGAGTTTGTTGATGCGTTTTGCGACTAAGGATTGGATAAATATTATTAACGTATGTTAGAGCTTGGCCGAAGGTAGACAAAAGGGACGAATGTAGATTATAGTGGGCGAAGGTAGATGGACAATGGGCGAAGGAAGATTGAAACTGAACAGAAGACACATTCGACCATTTACAATGGGCGAATGTGGAAAAAGCTCACGTTCGACCAGTGAAAAGGGGCGAACGTGCAGTGTCTATAAATAGATTTTGTGATTTTGATTATGTAATAGAGTTGTCAGTTGTGTCTGTGTTCAGGTCAGGTTCAGAGGTGTTTTGAGAAATTGTGTGTGTGTTCTAGATTAACATAAACTGATTGTAAAGGCTTATTTGAATGAAGTTAATCTATGAAATGATGTTGAAAATGATCTTGATTGCGTTTTGATTTGTGTTTTATCAATTTGTTCAGAACTAGGGTTTCCGCACCTGGTTTTGTGACTTGTATGATCGTATAATCCTGTTTTTAGCTAAAATCTTTCGCTCACAAGCTTAAATATAAATCCAAAAGCTTAAAAAGAAGCGTCTCAAAATAACCTGAAACATGTATGAAAATAGTATATGTCAATACAAAAATGTATTGGTGAGCATACCCTGTTTTGAATACATATAGTAGAAAAAGAGTTTCGCAATTCATGTGTTGTATACGGTTTGCAATTATGTAATAAGCAGTATCAGCCAAAAAAAAAAAACCCTAATAGAATGAGATTAACATATGAAAACCATTTTTAGTATAATGAATCACAAGACAATGACCAAGGTCTCTCAACATAGTCACAAGGGATATATACCATAGTACTATTCATTGAAATGCAAGGCCGCAGAACGGTTAATGATTTTGACTAAGCATAGATACACACAAATTCACATAAAGCAAACACACATGAGAATTGCATTAAGTATAAGAATAACATTTGATAATAGTGTACATGAATAGCCCCAAAAGAGTAAAACATGAAAAAGGAGAAAGATATACTCATTTTCGCTAAATAACTAGATGACTAAGCGAGCGTGAAAATGTGAGCAACCCAAAGACTCAACCTAATGTTTCAAGTAAAATCAGTATATACGCTCAATAAAGTCTAGGGTTCTTATTCTAAGGCACTTAGGAAGTTACGACTATATTTGGAATTTTTAAGTAATAATAATAATGGCGAAAAAAATACAAACTATTAAGGTCGTTACCATGTCTTATGAAAATAATATCATGAGTTTAGTTTCCCGTTCACAAATATTTTTCAAGGTTGAAATAATATATTTTATTCAGAAAGTGTATAAAATAAATTTAAGAATCTTAATTGTTTAGAATTAAATCAACAAATAATTTATTATGAAACAAAGGTAATTTGATATCATATTAATCCTAACATGTTTATATACACTTCCACCAATTTTGATGTCAAAATTATTTATTTACAATTTTATATAAATTAATCAGGATTAAAAGTGACATAATTCATAAATAATTATAAATCACCTTTAAAAATAATTTTTTTTTTTTTGTGAAATCTTAACTTACTGACTTATGAAACCTCAAAATAACTTTTATAGGATTTTTTGAGATTAAAATAGATTTATTATAAATATTATTTGCATAAAATCTATTTAACAAATAAAAATGAAACAACATAGTAATCCATGTCAAAACTAGTGGAAAATGTCATGATAATTATCATAGCATAATGAAACATTTTTCTAAAAATTTTCATAACCAAAGGTGCTACCAATAATTTATTATGAATTAACTAAGATTAAATAATCATAAAATCATTAAAAATAATAATCAGTGGCTAAAAATCCCAAAACTGATACTAAAATTTCTAAATGATCATATAAGTCATCATACCAAATTTCATGATTTTTGGATCAATAACCAACGAGTTATGAATTTTTAAAGTTTACAAGTTTTTAATTGAAAAATACCCAAATACATCCTAACACCTTAGAATCGAATCGAATCCCTTAGAGACTATAATCGATATAAGAAGTAGAGGGCTATTGTTCTACAAATGATAAATAAATATAATGTAAGAGGAATTGGAAAAACTTACAACGAAACTAGTCTAATTTAGAAGAAAAGAAACCAAATAAGAAAAAATATCAAGCTTCCAATTCGCCAATTACAAGAGCTTATAATCAAAGCTTCAATTGTAGAAGTAATATATTATAGAAGAAAGGTATGAGGGAGAGTTTAATCGAATTGAAACAATCGATTTAGAGGTGCAATGTGTAATGGGTCATAGGTGGGTTTTTATACTAGTTTTGGATTCAATTAGGCTTTAAAATTGGTCAACACCAGAAAGTTAGGTTTTAAGATGAATTGACTATTTGACTAGGACTTTGACTGTTTGACTGTCTCCACGGACCGCGAGAGCTAAAAAATCAATTTTTCTAATTTAATCAATTTTAAGTTCCGGACTTGTTTCCTTCGGTTTCTAAGTTCTTTTAGGACCGAAAATTAAGGGTTTTGAGTATCAAGGTCTGAAACATACGTGCCGAGTGTAGATGTGAGTATAAAACGTGCATACTTTTACTTATAAAAATTATAAGTTTTATTAAATTGTGATTTATGGTCCTATTAAAATACAAGGGTTAAAAATGAAAATTTTGAAATAGTTGATGAACCAATTATGCACATTTATGAAAAGTGAAGGGTGTAGGTTGTCACATTTTAGATGAAAAACATACATAAATGAACAAACTAATAGCCCTACAAATGTCTAAAGTAACGTCTAAGGTTGTATTTATTAGTGTTTACTTTTTAATATTAACATGGTTGTTATTTTATGTGGTATATTGTATGTGTTTATTACAGGATAATGGTGATAATAGTATTGAGATTATTTGCTATGGTGCAATGTTTAGTCCCTACAAATTTGATCTTCAATGTGAATTTAGTGAAGAGGTAATATCAATATTTATTTCAACTTCTATTAACTTGTGTATTAATTTTTTTTTTATTTTTTAAGGATCAGATGCATGAAATTAATAGGAAGAGATCCAAGAGGCTCTTTAAATGGAAATGGAGTCAAGTTATTGATCTAGGCATTTCTGATGAAAATGACAAAGAAGACGTATTTGATGATACTACAGATTCAAGCACTAAACTGAAAATCCATTTAAGATACCCCGGGTGTCAATTCAGAAGCGCAACAGATTTCATGCGGTTTAATACTATATGTTTCTATTAAAGTTGTGTTATTTTTAATATCATATTTTATTGTTTTTGTTCCAGTAACTTTTCATTTAATTTAGTCAATTATAATATGATTTTTCTTCACTTTAATTATCATTATGACTTTGTAAATCAACAACAAGAAAATAAAAATATATGTGTCTGCTGAAAATGTAAAAGATGGATTGGAAGCAAAAATTTGTTCTAGATTTTGATTATTGATATAGACTCATCCATCCTCCAAAAGAGGTAATAATCAAACATGAAGATATACAAGAAATTCCAGGGATCGTTCTTGATGACGAATGGTGGGCAAACAACATAGAAAAGTTCTGTAGTTATATTGAAATTGCAACATTTTTATTTAAAAGTTGCAAATTTTACTAAACATTGTAATCTTTCTCTTGAAAGGTTGCATTGTGGAAAGTTAAACGCAAGTCGTCTTTTAATTGGTTACATAATATAACATATGAATATTTTTTAATGGAATCTTTTATTACATTACTGGAAAAAAAAATACTATGACAAACTCATGGAAGTTCATGGGTAATTAGTAACGAATCACAAGAAAACATAGTTGTTGGTTATCGCCATATAAATTACCAGAAAATCCCATGTTAACCAAGAAAAAATGTTTAGTTTATTGATTTTGACGAGTTATATCGACTCACGGATTCATGCAATCTAAAATAATTTATTTATGTTAGTTTTTGTTTGAAAAGTATGATCATTCCCACAAAATCCCATGAGCATTATGAGCTATCATGAATATTAATCTAGTTTGGAACAAGTTGTGTTGTCTAATGTGCAGGGCTTTTCTTATACCAGGCCTCTTAAGTTGCTCCTGGCAAGTAAGTTGAAAAGAATCAAAGTGGCTATCAAGATGTGCATGCAACAACAGCGGGATGCGCGGACCTCGGATAAGATCAATACTCTTAACAAGATTGTCGCTTGGGATGGGGTGATGGAGGAAAGGCTGTTAACTGATTTGGAGGTCAATGAATGGGCTGAAAATAAACATAAGCTAAATGAAATCAATATGGATATTGTACAAGACTTGAAACAAAGAGCTCGGGTTAAATGGACGCTTGACGGCAATGAGAATTCGTCCTTTTTCCATGGCATGATTAATAGTAATTTGGGTGCTAATCGGCTGAACGGGATCCGGATTGGCAATGATTGGGTGGTCGAGCCGACGAGATTGAAGATGGAGGCTAGGAAGTTTTTTGCAAATAAGTTTCGGGAGCCAATGCTTAACCGTCCGACTTTCATTTGCCCGAACATGAAACAGTTGTCACATGATGAGGTTGAATTTTTAATCACTTCTTTTTCAAAACAAGAGGTAAAGAATGCAATTTGGGATTGCGGTAGTAATAAGGCTCCGGGACCGGATGGGTTCACATTTGGTTTTTTAAAACGCTTTTTGGAGTTGTTAAAAGAAGACATTATGGGTGTTATGGTGGCGTTTCATGAACACGGCATAATTAGTAGGGGGTGCGGTTCATCATTCATTGCTCTCATCGCTAAAGGAGTGGACCCGGTTTCTTTTAATGAATTTAGACCGATTAGTCTACTTGGCTGCATTTCAAAGATTATTTCTAAAGTGTTAACTACTGGTTTGAAGAGTGTTATCGGGTCCGTCATTTTGGAACAACAATCTAGCTTCCTATCCTCCCGGAATATCTTGGATGGTCCCTTGGTAGTAAACGAAGTTATTTCTTGGGCCATAAAAGTACATCATAAAGCGTTTATTTTGAAGGTCGATATGGAGAAAGCTTATGATTCCATCAGTTGGGGTTTTATCTTGGCTGTACTTCATTAGATGGGCTTTCCAGAGAAGTGGAGGTTGTGGATCAAAGGGATTCTTGAGTTGGCTCGGGCTTCGGTCCTCATTAACAGATCCCCGACTTGGGAATTCCAATGTTTCAGGGGTGTTCGTCAAGGCGACCCCATCTCGCCTTTTATCCTCTTTATGGCCATGGAAGCACTCACATGCTTTATCAATAGGGCAGATGATCTGATGGACATGGAGGAGGAGTTGGTTAAGTAGCAAGAGGAGGAGGAGATGAAAAGGTTGCTTGTGCAGCAGGAGGGGGATAGAACCAAGGTTGTGTAGGAGGAGGAGGTGATGAAAACGTTGGTTGTGCAGGAGGAGGAGGAGATGAAAAGGTTGATCGTGCAGGAAGAGGAGGAGATGAAAATGTTGGTTGTGCAGGAGGAGGAAGAGATGAAAAGGTTGGTTGTGCAGTAGGAGGAGGAGGAGATTAAAAAGGTAGTTGCCGTCCCCGGCGATAGTATCGCCGGAGACCGGAAAATCCAGCACCTTCATGAAAACCACCACTACGTTTCATTGGTGTTTTGGTGAGAATTGTGACTGATAATGGTTGCATTGATGTTGTATTTATAGGGTCAGAAATTTGAAACGTTTGAAAACTGGCGGTTGAAATTCAAACGTTTGAAAACTAGCAGTGAAATTCAAACATTTGAATAATGTTTTTTTATTAAGAATTTAAATATATTTTATTAACTATTTAAATTTAAATTTTTAAAAAGGGAAAGGGGCGGGAAGGGGGGGAACACCGGCCCTAGTGGGTGTGGAGAGGGGGCGGGAAGGGGGCGGGGAGAAGAGCACCGACGTGGGGGTGAGGGGATGGCTTGGACACGTGGCGGGCTAGGATTGACCATATTTTTTAACTTTAGTACAATATAATGTTATTCCCTTCACCCCCTTTTCCTCCCTTCCACTCCCCACAATTTTCACTCCCTTAACGTGGGCCAAAAATGCCACATGGCGCTTCATCTCCCTCTTTACCCCACCACTCCTTATAGTCTAATACAATTTGTTACACCTTATTTTTAGATTACATAGGTACAGGTATCTATAACTTGATTTTATAAACTATTTTTTTAATATACAAATTGACATGTACGACTTAACTCTTTTTATATTTTTGTAAAAATACGGAACATTACAGGTTTTATAACTCCTTTTTAACTTTTTTTAGTTTTCTACTAAAATTATATATTTTTTTCTCTTCAAAAAAATTAAAAATTCTTTTCAAAATTTCATTTCCCCCCCCCCCCCCCCCCAAAATTCATGGACTTCCTTCACCAAATTAGAAGTTCTCTCCACATCTTCACCGCTTTGCTCTCTTTAGTTGTGTTGTCCGTCTACCAAATCAACCATCTTATTCATCGATGGTGACCTACTGATTTGGACCACCTCCGTGAAATCTCTCACTTGCCGACGAACCACCATGGCACCACCAGACGGGCATCCTCCTCTGTTCAACGATACCTATACCACTCGTCTTTACTATTGACATACAATTATCACGCATCGTGTTACCAAGCATTACCCTCATGTTACTGTCACTTTGATATGGTTTGAAGCATTTCTCATTTGATGTATGATTATTCTATGGCAAAGCCTTGAAGGTAATTGATTAATTAGTTGGCATAAAATTCATATACTTTTTTGTTTATTTGAGATGAGATATTTGAGGAATATCTTTCAGGTTTTATGGTGCGATTTAAATTAACATGTCGTTGCTACCTTATATTCATCTTGTCATTATGCAAGCTTTCATGGAGAGTTGGGAAATAACATATAACTTTCATTGCCAGTAAATACCGAGTACTCCTTTGGTGAATTTTTATTCCTCTTAACATATGGGTAAAGTTTATGGTATTAACATACACATCAATTCCTCCAATCATGCACACCAATCATGCACTGATTTATTGTATCAATCATTGTATAATTATTCCACTGATTATTTGTTTCCTTGTATGCACATTTGTACTACCTATTTATAGGTATATTGTGAATGAGAAGATCATCGAACCATATACAATATTATGGTATCAGAGCTTTGCTCTGTGTAACCTTCGCCGCTGCAATTTTTTTTTCCGGCCATCTTCTTTGTTTCGACAATAATGGCCGATAACCAACCTCCACCTTCCCCCGCTAAACCGCAATCACTACATCCAGCCTATACTGTAACAAACATTCAAAGCAAAGTTCGATTCTTGACGGTACGACGGTTTCTTATGCCTCGTGGGTCAAGCTCTTCAAACTTCACGCTAAGGCGTACAAGGTTCTGGATCACATTGATGGATCGAATCCTCCCGAGGAAACCGATGACAACTACGACACATGGTTCGAAATTGATGCACTTGTCCTTCAATGGATATATGCTACAGTTTCGGACAAACTTGTTCTTCGTATTTTTTATAACAATGGCACCGCTCGTTCGGCATGGGAGAAACTTGCTAATCAATTTCTCAATAACAGGGGCTCCCGTGCCACGACTCTTGAACACGAGTTCACCACCTTGACCCTCGGGTCATGTTCTTCCTTGGAAGAATACTGTCAAAGGTTAAAGGAAATAGCGGATCAATTGGGCGATGTTGGTTTCCCGGTTAGTGAGGGACGATTGGTGATGCAATTAGTTCGTGGACTTCCCACTGAATACGATGTCACCGCAGCCATCATTAACCAAACAAACCCCAATTGGGATGATGCTTGTAACAGCCTGCAGAAAGAGCAACAAAGGCAACAAGCCCGCCTAAACCAAAACCAATCTGTCCTTGTGTCCGCCAAATCTACCCTTGCCCAGTCCGAAAACACCCAACAAAACAACTCCTCCCACACTACCACGGACCCAAACCGCTACCCAAACCAACCCTATGACAACAGCCGTAACCAACCCTATGACCCAAACCGTTACCGCGGTCGTGGACGTGGCTACCGTGGCCGCGGACGCGGCCGCTCACCTCGCAACCCCACTCCACAATACTGGTATCCTACCCAGCCCACCTCCTATGGCTCGCCTTATTCCTCTCAGCCCACCTACAACCAACCTGCGGCCCACAACCATTACTGGACTCCCCCACCCACTCCTTACCCATCGCAAGCTTGGGCCCCTACTCACCCTCCTAACCCATCACAACAACAATATAACCAAGCCCACCTTGCTTATCAACAGGCCCAAACCCAAAACCCGGCCCAAGCCCAAATGCCAGCCAGTAATCCCTTGGCCCAACAGCCCACCTCTTTTCCTGACCCAAATGCTCTTAATGCGTTAAGCCCAACCGATATTGGCACTGCTCTTTCTCTTATGCAGGTACAGGAATTTCCGGATCAAACTTGGAACATGGATACCGGAGCATCCTCTCACATCACGGCTCACGCTGGTAAAATCTCCACTCCTATGTCTAATTCCTCTAGTACCATTCTTGTTGGAAATGGCCAAAAATTGCCAATTAACGGATCTGGTAACACCACCCATACCGTATCCACTAAAACCTACCATTTAAACAATGTTTTACACTCACCAACCGTTATAAAAGACCTTTTATCTGTTCGCAAATTTACTCGTGATAATCAAGTTAGTGTTGAATTTGATCCTTTTGGATTTTCTTTGAAGGATCTCAAGACGGGCACCTTCCTTTCACGCCATGATAGCACGGGGGACCTATATCCATTTACACCGCCTTCAGTTGCTTTTCTTGCTACTTCCCAACAAGCTCCTTGGCATAATCGGCTAGGTCATCCGGGAGCGAACATTTTAAATTTTCTTTCAAATAATAAATTTATTTCATGTAATAAGACTCATGGTTCTTTTGTTTGCTCGTCATGTCAAATTGCCAACAGTCAACGTTTACCATTTAATAATTCTGTTTCTGTCACATTTGCCCCATTTGATATCATCCACTGTGACTTGTGGACATCACCCGTCTATAGCAAATCAGGTTATAAATACTATATGGTTCTCATTGATAATTTTACACAATATGTTTGGGTGTACCCCTTCAAATTTAAATCCGAAACATTTACAACCTTCACCAAATTTCACAAGCTCATTTCCACCCAATTTAATTGCCTCATTAAAACTTTTCAATGTGACCTTGGTGGCGAGTTTGACAATCATCAATTTAAAAACTTTGCTTCCGAAAATGGCATGGTTCTTCGTTTCTCGTGCCCTCAAACCTCACCACAAAACGGCAAAGCCGAACGGATGCTACGCCGTCTAAATAACATCATCCGCGCCCTTCTTGTCCAAGCCCACTTACCACCCACATTTTGGGTTGAAGCCCTTCACCTTTCCGCCTACCTACATAACATCCTACCAACTACCAAACTAAATAACCTTACACCCGCCTACGCACTTTACCATCGCCACCCCACTTATGACCACCTACGCGTGTTTGGATGTACTTGCTACCCAAATGCGTCTGCCACTCAACCAAACAAACTACTCCCCCGGTCCACCAAATGCATTTTTCTTGGATACCCCTCTAACTTTAGGGGCTACCGGTGCCTTGATCCACAAACCGGTAGAGTCCACATCTCCCGGCACGTCATTTTTGACGAAACTGAATTCCCTTACTCCTCCAATTCCCAACCCCCATCCTATGATTTCCTTGATATTGCACCTTCCTTTTTCGAACATCCTACTACCACCTCCCACGGCCCAAGTCCAAATGCACCTCCCCCATCACCTACGGCCCATCCCCAGCCCAATCCATCACCGCCCCATTCACCACCACCCCCTTCACCCGTGTCTTCGACAAACTCCTCCCCAATACCTTCTCCCAACGTCTCTCCACCCCCCACCATTAATCAACACCCCATGGTCACCCGTGCAAAATCCGGCATATCTAAACCAAACCCAAAATTCAACCTTAACACTTCTACCCCAACACACATCTCCCCTCTCCCCACTTCATACTCCAAAGCCTTTACGGATCCAAATTGGCAAAAAGCTATGACCAATGAATTTAGTGCTTTGCAGGAAAACAAGACTTGGGAGTTGGTGCCAAAACCAGTTGGGCCACCTATTATCCGATGCATGTGGTTATTCAGACACAAGTTTAAGTCCGATGGATCTTTGGAACGATATAAAGCACGTCTAGTGGTAAATGGAAAATCTCAAACCGTGGGGATTGATTGTCATGACACCTTTAGTCCGGTTGTCAAACCGGCCTCTATACGTACTGTCTTAAGCCTTGCAGTTTCTCGAAACTGGCCCATTCACCAATTAGACGTCAAAAATGCTTTCCTTCATGGAAACTTGGAAGAAACGGTTTACATGCATCAGCCACCAGGCTTTGTAGATCAACGTTTTCCGGATTTCGTATGTCGCTTACGGAAATCTTTATATGGTCTCAAGCAAGCACCTCGTGCCTGGTACAACAGATTCTCCAGTTTTCTTTTAACTCATGGTTTTCGGAGCAGCTCTTGTGACTCGTCACTTTTTATCTACACAAGTGGTAATCGCACGACTTATCTTCTTTTATATGTAGATGACATCATATTGACTGCATCAAACTCCACACTATTGGCATCTATTATCTCCATGCTATCCAGGGAATTCGCCATGACGGACCTTGGCAACCTAAATCATTTTCTCGGCATCACTGCAACACGAGACTCCTCGGGTTTATTTTTATCACAATCACAATATACCCGTGACATTCTTCATCGAGCAAACATGACTGGTTGTAAGCCTTGTGCCACCCCATGCGATACCACTTCTAAACTCTCAGCTAATGATGGCGACCTAATTGAGGATGCCACTTTATATCGAAGTCTCGCCGGTGCTTTACAATACTTAACATGTACAAGACCAGACATCACTTATGCTGTGCAACAAGTATGTCTCTTTATGCATGCACCCCGCGCACCACACATGGCATTTCTCAAACGCATTCTTAGGTACCTTCAGGGCACCGTTAATCATGGTTTACGCCTTTCAGCCACATCCTCCACAACTTTGACGGCTTACTCTGACGCCGACTGGGCCGGCTGCCCAGACTCCCGTCGCTCTACTTCAGGCTATTGTGTGTTCTTAGGCAACAATCTTATCTCCTGGTCATCAAAGCGACAACCCACTATATCTAGGTCCAGTGCCGAAGCCGAGTACCGTGGCGTTGCAAACGCCGTTGCCGAGACAAGTTGGCTTCGCAATCTTCTTTTAGAACTGCGTGTTCCCATTTTAAAAGCCACTATTGTATACTGTGACAATGTCTCCGCCATCTACCTATCCAAAAACCTAGTGCAACATCAAAGAACTAAGCATGTGGAGCTCGACGTTCATTTTGTTCGAGAAAAAGTCCAAATTGGCCATGTCAAAGTCCTTCACGTCCCCTCCTCATCTCAATTTGCGGACATTTTTACTAAAGGACTACCACGAACGTTGATTGAAGACTTCAGGTCCAGCTTGAGCGTCCGTTCCTCCGACGCTCAAACTGCGGGGGACTATTAACATACACATCAATTCCTCCAATCATGCACACCAATCATGCACTGATTTATTGTATCAATCATTGTATAATTATTCCACTGATTATTTGTTTCCTTGTATGCACATTTGTACTACCTATTTATAGGTATATTGTGAATGAGAAGATCATCGAACCATATACAATATTATATGGATGCTTTGTTTTTTTTTTTTTTTTTTTTTTTTTTTTTTTTTTTTTTTTTTTGTATCTAATGTTGTTGAATTTGTGTGTAGTGGCATAAGATCATGTTTGATATGTGGCCCCTCCATGAGACACACCATCCTTTTTTCTTGTCTCGGTCAACTTATCAAGAGTAATGGGTTCGAACAGACCTCATCCAGGAATGATAGTATGAAAGGCTAGCAATTGTATATGACTTACACCTAAAAGATGGTTCTTGCTGAAGTCGTAATGCTTCTCGGCTCTAGAATCCTCTTGTTCTTGAAAGACTTGTATACCGTGCTACAATTTAAATTAAAGAATGCTACAATTTTTTTTTTAGTCTACAATGGCTGATTTCATTTCAAATAAAGGGGCAACTTACATAAGAATAGCAGGTAGGCGGGCAACAAGCTGCGCCGCCACTCCCTTCTGGATAGAGAACTCTAATCTAGAGAATACAAATCCATGCCCCTGGGGAGTCGAGAAGTTGTTGTGGACCACCCGCTGGACTCTCGTCAGAAACCTGATCGCTTCCGGTGCCAATGAGCCAAAAGTGTCAAAAGCTAGAGGGACAAAAGCATGTTGGTTATCCTCGCACGCTTTAGCGTGCTTTGCCACCTTGTTCGACTCTGCTCTAAGTACAATTGAACATTGATACCTTGGACTATATGGTAGAGACTGAAGAGAACTATGAAAGGAGAAAAGCCGAGATAGAAGCCTTGCAAAAGAAATATTGATAACCAACGTGAAAACTTTGAAGCCACGGTACAAAAGCTTATGGAACTACTTAAAACTTAAGTTTCTAACTACCTATTGTAGTGCCTAATGATATTAGAGATGGGTAGTAGCAGGTTTGTTTTGGTTTGTATTAGACCTGACAATTTCAACCCATCAAGTTTGGTTTGGGTTGTTTTGGGTTTAAAATTTGATCTTGTGGGTTAAAATGGGTTTAGTATAATTTTCAAGAGGGTTAGGATGAGTAATTTTAATTGTAGGAAATAAGTAAGTGGGTCAGGATGGGTATGTCAAAAAAACCAAATGGGTCAGGATGTGTATTTTTAGATAACCATATACAAATCTGAATTAAAACTCACCCAACATCAAAAGCGTTGTTGCCTAATAGAAATCAATATCATTAAAAACAAAAAAATATATCTTTTGCATTTGTTGATCACCCCAGTCGGTTCGAAACCGTTCGGGTCGTTAACGGACGGCAATGTCGAAACAACACGGGTCGTTAACGAGATCGATCTCATCGAAACGGAACGGGTCAGGTTGAAACGGTCTGGGTCGTTACCGGGCCCGGTTGGGTCGAAATGGTCTGGGTCGCTAGCGGGCCCGGCCGGGTCGCTACGGGACGGGTTAGGTTGAAACGGTCTCGGTCGTTACCGGGCCCGGTCGGGTCAAAACAGTCCGTGTTACTAACGGGATCAGTCATGCCGAAATGGTTCGGGTCGTAAACGAGTACTGTCAGGTCGAAACAGTACAAGTCGCTACGGGACGGGTCAGGTTGAAACGGTCTCGGTCGTTACCGGGCCCGGTCGGGTCGAAACGGTTCGTGTCGCTACGGGACGGGTCAGGTTGAAACGGTCTGAGCGTTACCGGGCCCAGTGGGGTCGAAACGGTCCGGGTCGGTAGCTGGCCCAGCCGGGTGGAAACAGTCCGGGTCGCTACAGGACGGGTCAGGTTGAAACGGTCTGGGTCGTTATCGGGCCGGTCGGGTCGAAACGGTCCGGGTCGCTACCGGGCCCGACCGGGTCGAAACAGTCTGGGTCGATACGGGACAGGTCAGGTTGAAACGGTCTGGGGCGTTACCGCACCCGGTCGGGTCAAAACTGTAACGACCCAACAGTCGGTGCCGGGTCGTTGGGTCGGGTTATCGGAGTTACGCAGCGGACTTCAGGATATTGACAGTCTTGACTCTTCCAGGATCCACGTCATCATATCTGTTGGGTTACCTGAACACATGCCAAAAATAGTTTCTGTCAACATAAAGTTGGTGAGGTCGTGTATTTTATAAAGCGAATGGCCCGTTCGTTTATTTGTAATTCATTTCTATAAATCATGCTTTACTATTCTAATTCTGGAGGGGGAAATATACTCTATTATACCAATTCGATTAAATTGTACTGATTATATGTCAATCTATTATATTCTATTAGTTGCCATTCCTATCGATGGTACCACTCTGGTTGTGGTAAACATACTTATTCCTACCCTCTACTCGGGTAAAACTGGTTATTATCCTCTAGTTGGACAATAAAGGAAATGGCGAGATACCGGTCAGTACTGTCCTAGTCGTTTCTATTATCCCCTTTTCTATTATATTTCCTTTATTAATTCTATTATGTAAAGCATTTCTATATTTTCTAATAAATGACATGTGTTTCCCCTAAAACGTTTAATAAAAAAATAAAAGAGGGGAGTTCACGATACTCACAGGTTCGCGTATAATCTTCTATAGTCTCTTTTATTACAATTATATGTCAAATATATATATCGATACGTTTTACGCGTGAGACTTGTTAGATTGTATTATTTAGGATATATATCACATATACAATTTATGTATATATAGAGTTCGGTATATATTAGATAGTCCTAAACCCGGGTTTATTATTGACACGACACGGACATCCTAAAATCTAGCTGGCCATTACAGCTTGGCACTCATAAGCTGGCCATTACAGCTTGGCACTCGTACCTAATAAAAGAATAGAAAATATTATGATTACCCCGAGTCTAGTATATCTTTTATATATCAAATCTTATATATATAAACGTATATATTCTATATATGATTATTATTCTCTTATTATTATTATCAAGTCCGTACGTTAGTCGTATTATATATATATATATATATAATCGTATAATTCTAATAATCCTCGTCTAGTTAATGGACCGGGTTCTATTCCGGGTGTTGACCGAGTCACCGAGTCGACTCGGTATCGGTTTAACTCTCCGATTGGATTAACGGTACCTCGCAATAATCACAGAAACAGTATTATAATCGGGTATCAACGATTAATACCAACATATCTATAATAACTGTTAGATTATACCTTTCGAATAATCGTTGGTATGAGACCGGAGGTCAACCGGACCTTACCGGAGACTGACCGGAAATTAGCCGGAGGCTCGACAGAGAACATAACACGAACCAGACTATAACGGGAATCAACCGAAGGCCTCAATCTGCCTGATTATAATATACGAACACTCCGGTTATGATTCCCGAGCAGATATGCACGTTAGATCTGATGACAGTCACCATATCTGGTGACTGTCTGGCTCGTTAAACAGTAACAGTAGGTTAACAGGTTGGGTTCGACTAACAGATGGATCGGAAAAGGGTTACCAGAGCCGCTAACAGTCACAGACGAGTGAAGGTTAGGGCTTACTGATAACAGTCACCATGACCGGTGACTGTTGGTCTTCGCTTAACTGGAACAGCGGGTAGAATAATAGTAGTTCACGGGTTGGGTTTATGATGAACAGATTATTACCGGTTCAGATCAGGAAGTGACCGGGTATGAACAGACCCGATAATTATGGTGCAAAGATGATGTCTTATCGGAGATTAAGAACTCACCGGAACAGAAGAGAACCAAGGTTCGGGTTGGGTACCGGGTTGTTTATCGGGACAGACTAAAGAGTCACGGGTTGGGATGATTATCGGGTTGAAGGTTTGGTAGTTGGGTTTGATTGATCCGAAGTTACCGGGTACGATTTAGAACAGAAACAGAGGAATAGGTTTGCCGGAGAGGGATGAAGCGAGGGGTGTTTGGTGGTTTATAATAGTGACAAGGTGGGTTAATGGCCGGATAGGAGGAAGAAGAGGACGCCGGCGGCGGCGGTTTCCGGCGGCCGGGAAGGGAGGTGGTTGTGTGGCTGCTCTCTTGAACACACACATATGTGTGTGTTTGTAAATGTTACGCAGACAAAAGAAAGAGAAGCAAGGTTTTTAAAAGAATAATAATACAAGGGGTGTTTGGCAACAAGGATAATAACTGAGACGCGGGTGTTTGGTAACAGGTATATCAATAAAATAAGAAACGTTTGGCAACGTTTAAATAGCGGATAAGGAGCGTTTAATCGAGATAATAAAAATCCAATAATTATTATTTATAAAATCAATTAAAACGGTTAGTCGCGAGATTCGAACTGGAATATTTAAATAAATAATCGGGTGGTCGGGTACGATCCGACCCGTTTAAGAGACCCGTAACACTTTGGGTCGTTACAAAAACGGTTCGGGTCTCTACCGGGCCCGTCCGGGTCGCTACGGGACGGGTTAGGTTGAAACGGTCTGGGTCGTTACCGGGCCCGGTCGAGTCGAAACAAATTTATTTAAAATTTGTTTTTTTCTTTTTTTTTCCTTTTTTATTTTTTTTACTTTTTAAATTTTTAACTTTTTATTGTTATTTTAATTTTTTTTAAATTTTAATCTATTTTGATGCGAACATATCCTATTCAAACCATCTAAATCCAAACCCATCATGATCTAACCCATCCTAACCTATTTTTTTAATTTACCCATCTTGACCCAAACCCATCCTAACCCAAACCCATCCTAACCCATCAACCAAACTAACCCAACTTACTCATTTTGCCACCTCTAGTTTGTATCATTCTAATTTACAACTTATTTTGATTACATTGTAATTTTAGGTTTAGACATGTTAAATTATGATAACAAGATATCTATTATTTTATGCTATTATGTGTTAGTGTAATTGGGATACTAGCTATTGCTTATAAATATTCAACACTTCGAATAATGATAATTTAAAGTTGCATTTGACTAAGAAAAGGTTGCATTAGTTGTATGCATAATCTTATAAAAGTGTTGCATTTGATGTAAAAAAAGGTTACGTTTTAATGTAGCAAATGTTGCATTAGCATATAAAAAAGGTTGCATTTGAATAGTAATGCAACCCTTTAAAAAAATGTTGCATTAGCTAACAAAAGGGTTGCACTAGGTCTAATGCAACTTCGCCTAATGCAGACTTTGATAAAAAGGTTGCATTTAGCCTAGTGCTACCTTTTTAAGGCCTAATGCAACATTTTTATAGGGTTGCATTAGCTTTATTTTCTTGTAATTTATATTAAAAAATTAAGCAATAAATGCATGAGATATATACATTTGGTGCCTCCACACCTCACTCATGTCTCAAGTAAGAGAAATGTGGAGGTATATGATGTGGCATCCTAGGTGGCATAAAGACATGAACTTTTTCATGTCTCCACACACCAAAAGATGCGGTTTCTTTAAACCCCCATCTTTTGGCATTAAGCCAAAAGATACGAGGCTCTAAGATGGGGGTCTAAAACCGCATCTCTTGTCTAAATAACTGCATCTTTTGCCTCTTTATGTACCAGTGTAACTTGCCCCCACTCTTGAAGTGGTATAGAAAATGATGGGTAAGCATAGCTTTTTTGAGGTGTCAGGTTCGATCCTAGATCCTATCGGGTTTTATTGATTCTCTATTGTTGTGTCATCGGACAGATGGGGGGGGGGGGGTCAGGTTTTTCTCAAAACTGGTGGCCTGATGGGTTCTACCTACTTAACGCTACCTATGAGCGGGAATATAAGACATGTCTTCACCCAAAAATGTATGATGTGCTTTTGTAACTAATTGATAGATACCAAAAAATAGTCGGGACTTCTGTTGGAAATTGAAAAAAACAAACCCACTAACACTTGATTGTTCCAACTTCTTTCAATCCTTTACGGCACATACATAAATAGGGCTGTTCAAATCGCTCGTCGCTCGTGGATCGCTTGCCGCTCGTTCGGAAAATGCTCGAAAAACGCTCGCTCGATCGTACGTTCGGTTGTAAATGAGCCGATTGGCTCGGTTCGATTTGTAAACGAGCCAAGCATGAGCAAAGGTCCGCTTGGCTCGGTTCGATTCGAATAAATTATTATTTATTTATTATATATATATAATTATATATATACCCACAAATCATAGTAATATATATAGATTTATACATAACATTTGGCCCAATATATGCAAATAAAATATGACTGGCCCGCTTTATGAAATAAAAATTTAATACTAAGTTTAGTAGTAAAACTTTAAGTCGTAACATGACAACCTTGACTTCTTTATGTTATTAGTCGTCCATCCCTAGTCATCGCTTGATATCACCCTATGTCACAAAGCGACAATTGTTCTCTGTAGTATGCTCACTGCCTCAACCTAAGCCTCATTCTTGGACACTCGGACCTCAATGTTAGTGTCCTCATCGGACATTTCCACCTTAGCTGTCACTCGACAACGAAAACATTGAAGATAACACCCCAATGTCATGATTGTCCAAATCACTCTTCGCTCATTTCTCGCTCAACGCTCGCTCGAAAAAATTTACGCTCGAACAATGCTCGCTCACTTTTTAGCTCGATTGTAAACGAGCCGCTCAGCTCGGTTCGGTTTGTAAATGAGCCAAGCATGAGCAAAGGTCCGTTCGATTCGGCTTGACTCGTGAACAGCCCTACACATAAACCTTATCCCACTTTGGTTTAACAAAATTGATTAAAGTAAAACAAAAGCCATGATGCATCCCAAACTCCCATGCAAGAACCATTTACAATAATTGATATCTCTTCCCCATAAAACCACTCACTTCTTTTCTTTTCGGACTACACATCCCCAACCGAACTCCAACCAAGTTACAAGAGTTAAGTTAGGCGTTGGTTAGGCTATCCGGTATGCGGTATGCAGACGCTCCCAACCCTCATCCCTGTCTCTACACCGCCCCTCCCTGTCTCTCCCGTCTCTTTCCGGACGCTTGGGACGCAGTGGCGAAGCTTGACCCGAAGGTTCGGGGGGGTCGGAAGTCACTAGTTTCGGGGGGTCAAAAACCAGTTTCGGAGGGTCGAAACCCTATATTTTCAAAAATTTCTATACGAATACTATATAATCGGAACTTCTGCGTGAAAATCCGGGGGGGGGGGGGGGGGGGGTCGGCCGCCCCTCCCCGCCCCAACTATGCTGCGCCATTGTTGGGACGTACCAATGAGATTTTTTTTTCGAACTTTGGTAACGGTCATATGGCATGCAACGGTTAAAAAAAAAGAATTTTATATATGCAAACCAAAATCATCTCATTCCTTACCAAAATCCTCTCTACTTTCTTATAAAAACACTCATATTCTCTTTAAAAAAAAACAATGTCTTATCTACGATTGATTGATTCTTCTAGTTCGTCGAGCGAAGAAAACCAAATTTTTATAACCACGGTTTGGGAATCGGGACAATTAATTGTGGTGGATGAAGACGAAGTGAGCTCGCAACTATGAACTAGGCAAGCTGGCATAAACAGAGACCGGGAGGGTAAGTGTATATTTTTTGTTAGAATATATACAACAGCTATTTTTTTTTAGAATTTATATCGCAAATATTTTAAGTTTATAATTTTTATCGCCACAATAGTTATATTTTTTACAACATACGTGTAGGTGTCCACGAGCGATTAGTAGTAGATTACTTTGCCGATCAACCGGTGTACACAGATGAGATGTTTAGGCACCGGTTTCGAATGAGCCGTCGACTGTTCGTACGTATTGTCGATGACTTGTTTAGTTGTGACCCGTTTTTTACTTTACGATGCGATGCTAGAGGCAAACGGGGGTTCACACCTTTACAAAAATGCACAACAGCATTGCGGAAACTAACTAACTTACAGGACATCAGCCGATTCGTGGGATGAGTATTTACGGATATCCGAAAGAACGGCACGTGACTTCTTGTATAAGTTTTGCAAACGTGTTGTCAAGATCTACAACAAAAAAATATTTGTGAAAACCAAATTACAATGAAGTCTAGAAGTTGTATGAGTTCCACCACGAAAAGCATGGTTTTCCAGGGATGCTCGAAAGCATCGATTGCATGCATTGGCCGTGGGCAAATTGCCCTAATGCATGGCGTGGCTAGTTTTATCGAGGTGATCATGGCCATCCAACAATAATCTTAGAGGTTGCTGCGTCACAAGATTTATGGATTAGACATGCTTTTTTTGTGTTCCCGAATCGAATAACGACATTAATGTTATTAATCAATCATTGGTTTTTGAAGATGTTGTAAAAGGAATCGGTCCGGATACAAGATTTACAGTTTCGGGGGTTGAGTACAGGCGCGGGTATTATCTTGCTGATTTAATATACCCAACCTACTCTATACTCGTTAAAACTGTTAAGCACCCTCCCGACGAAAAAAGAAAGAAAATTGCTAGGTATCAAGAGCGACGCGAAAGGACATTGAACGAACATTTGGGGTTCTACGAGCAAGATGGCACATCATCGCAAACCCGACATGTGCTTTCACACCAAAAAAACTACGTTATTGTATGTATGCTTGTATCTTGCTGCATAACATGATCATTGAAGACAAAGGCCGACCTATTTGTGAGAACGATGAAAACGCGGTAGAGGAGAATACTATTCCTGTTGGCCCAGAGCAGCAAGAGTTAAACGAATTCTCGTTACGTAACGAGCACATACATCATCATCATCTTCAAACCGACTTGATTGAATACATTTGGAACAACGGATACGACGATTAGTATTTACTTTTAAACGTTTATGTACTTTTTGGATGGTTTTTTTTTTTTTAATTTTAGGATGGTTTGTATTTTTTTTTTTAATTTTAGGATTGTTTGTAATTTTCTTTATAAAATTTAGTATTTATTTGAACATTATTTTGTTTATTTGTTACTTTTATAAAACTAATTAAAATTAATATTAAAAAAAATTAAGTAATAAATGCATGAGACATATACATTTGGTGTCTCCACACACCCCCCTCATGTCTTAAGACTATCCGTAGTGGGGCGGGGAAAGGGGCGGGAAGGGGGGGAACACCGGCCCGTGCCGGCGTGGAGATGGGGCGGGGAAGAAGGCACCGGCGTGGGGGAGAGGGCTTGGCCATGTGGAAGATTTTGATTGGGCCATTTATTTTTATAAATTAAAAAAAAACCACATAATTGACCAAAAAAAACAAATTAAAATTAAAAAAAAAGGAATGTTGGGTATGAAAAAAATAATTTTTTTTTAAAAAAAAACATTATAGAATTAACCCTATTAAAATTAATAAAAACATTACATAAGAACATTAAATAAAACCATTACACAATTTAATTACTTATTAAATTATCCTAAACGTTACATAATTAAACCTAATAGATTACATAACTAAACTACTAATATAATCCTAAATTATATTATTAAAACCTAAACCCCCCACTACGGGGAGTAATTGTCCCAGTCCTCCAGCGTATACGCTGGAGGTGACACATGCCGGTCGCTATCGTGACCATTGGATCTCGCATCCGAGGGATGCAGCATGGAGAAGAAGTTGATCCCGAGTAGTAGTAGAATCATTCTTCTTCTATCGCATTCCTATGTGCTTCGTACTCCTTCTCGTATGGCTCCCGAGGAGGAGGATTGGGTGTAGTCTGGTGGTGGGGGGTGGGTGTAGTCTCCCTACACCGGGGGGTGGGTGCTGACAACCTTAGACGATCCATTTCCCTTAGAGCCATAGTATAATCCAAAGCCCATACCAGTTCCTCATCAGTTAAATCATCATCTGGTGGAGGAGGAGGAGGAGTTGGTTGAGTAGCAAGAGGAGGAGGAGATGAAAAGGTTGGTTGTGCAGCAGGAGGGGGATAGAACCAAGGTTGTGCAGGAGGATGAGGAGATGAAAAGGTTGGTTGTGCAGCAGGAGGAGGATAGAACCAAGGTTGTACATGAGGAGGAGGGGATGAAAAGGTTGGTTGTGCAGAAGGAGGAGGAGATGAAAAGGTTGGTTGTGCAGCAAAAGGAGGAGATGAAAAAGGTAGTCGCCATCCCCGGCGAGAGTATCACCGGAGACCGAAAGATCCGGCACCTTCGTGAAAACCACCACCACGTTTCATTGGTGTTTTGGTGAGAATTGTGACTGATAATGGTTGCATTGATGTTGTATTTCTAGGGTTAGAAATTTGAAACGTTTGAAATTCAAACGTTTGAAAACTGGCGGTTGAAATTCAAACGTTTGAAAACTGGCGGTTGAAATTCAAACGTTTGAAAGCTGGCGGTGAAATTCAAATGTTTGAATAATATTTTTTTTATTAAGAATTTAAATATATTTTATTAACTATTTAAATATAAATTTTTAATAAATAATTTTTTTAGATTGTTTTAATAAAATTTTAAAATATTTTAAATTTATTATTTTTATTAATTTATTAAAGTTTATTTATAAAGAAAATTAAAAAAAAAGAATTGCCACGTGTCAGTTCTCCCTCTTCCACTCCCCACACATGGGTCTCACAAGTCGCACATGGCGCTTCATCCCCTCCCCCCCCCCCCCAACTCCTTATAGTCTAAGTAAGAGAAATATAGAGGTATATGATGTTGCATCCTAGGTGGCAGGATGTCTCCACAGACCAAAAGATTTCATCCCCTCGTGAAAAACACCGGAGACCGAAAGATCCGGCACCTTCGTGAAAACCACCACCACGTTTCATTGGTGTTTTGGTGAGAATTGTGACTGATAATGGTTGCATTGATGTTGTATTTCTAGGGTCAGAAATTTGAAATGTTTGAAATTCAAACGTTTGAAAACTGGCGGTTGAAATTCAAACGTTTGAAAACTGGCGGTTGAAATTCAAACGTTTGAAATTCAAACGTTTGAAAACTGGCGGTGAAATTCAAACGTTTGAATAATATTTTTTTTATTAAGAATTTAAATATATTTTATTAACTATTTAAATATAAATTTTTAATAAATAATTTTTTTAGATTGTTTTAATAAAATTTTAAAAGTTTATTTATAAAGAAAATTAAAAAAAAAGAATTGCCACGTGTCAGTTCTCCCCCTTCCACTCCCCACACATGGGTCTCACAAGTGGCACATGACGCTTCATCCCCCCCCCCCCCCCCAACTCCTTATAGTCTAAGTAAGAGAAATATAGAGGTATATGATGTTGCATCCTAGGTGGCAGGATGTCTCCACAGACCAAAAGATTTCATCCCCTCCCCCCCCCCCCCCCCCCCCCACCCCCACTCCTTATAGTCTAAGTAAGAGAAATATAGAGGTATATGATGTTGCATCCTAGGTGGCAGGATGTCTCCACAGACCAAAAGATGTGGTTCCTTTAAAACCGTATCTTTTGGTATTAAGCCAAAACATGCAGGTCTAAAACCGCATCTCTTGGCCTGAATAACCGCATATCTTTTGCCTCTGTATGTACTAGTGTAACTTGCCCCCATTCTTGAAGTGGTATATAGAAAATGATGGGTAAGCATAGCCTTTTTGAGGTGTCAGGTTCGATCCTCGATCCTATCGAGTTTTATTGATTTTCTATTGAGCGGGAACATAAGACGTGTCTTCACCCAGAAACGCATAAGGTGTTTTTGTAACTAATTGGTGAACACCAAAAAGTAGTCGGAATATCTGTTTGTTGGAAATTAAAAAAAAAAAAAAACAAACCCACTAATAGTTGATTGTTCCAATTTTTTGCAATCCTTTTCGGCACACACACATAACCCAAACATGTAGCCCAGTTGTTGAGGGCCTAAAGTTTTCTATGGGAGGCTTGGGTTCAATTCCCACTAGCTACATTTGGAGGACATTGGTGGATGGGAAATGAGGGATGACCTGGCCATTGGCTTGGGTTCGAGTCCTAATCCCGACCGGTTTTACCGATTATTTCACTGTCGTGCCTTCGGGCGGGTGAGTGGTCGGGTTTTCCCGGGAATTTGTGGCAATTGATGGCCCGGGTACTCTCGAGTACCTGATTCGCCAAAAGAGTGTCCAAGAGTGCTCAAAAATTGATTCGTTGGGGTTAAAAAAAAATAACCCAAACCTTATCCCACTTTGATTTAACAAGACTTGATTAAAGTAAAACAAAAGCCATGATGCATCCCAAACTCCCATGCAAGAACCATAATTGACATCTCTTCCCCATAAAACCACTCACTTCTTTTCGGTCTACACATCCCAAACCGAACTCCAACCAAGTTACAAGCATTCCCTTCTTTATAAACTAAGTTAGTTAGGCGTTGGTTAAGTACAAGAGTTAAGACCCCATTATCCTATAAATACCTAAGCATTACACCACTGGAAGCACACATATATCCCCTTTGAAACTTACGGCCCTACCTCTCTTGCTTCCTCTAAAACCGCAATTCAAGTTAGCACAAGACACACACTAGTGGGTGGATTTTGCAAGTTCGATCAAGCACATTGTTTTTTCTATTGTTACATCTAAAAAGATCTTGGTATGAACTAAACTATCATACTTTCTAAGTTTCTAGTTTCATTTGTTTACATATTCATACATCCCAACTATATGCGTTATTGGGTTATTTTTGTAAAAGTCTAGACAAATATAAGATAATACATACTAAGTGGTTTTTAAGAACCAAGTATTGTTGCTTTCGTAAACTGTTTTAAACATGACAAGTTCCTTTGAATCAAGACACTACTCAAGTGTGAAAGGATGTTTACGACAACTTTTGGTTGTAGTTGAATATATTTATATATTTTTAATACAAAAGCATTTTTGGTTAGTTGAATATCCAGCCATATAAGTATTATATTTTGCTAAGTGAAGAATGGGAGTCATAAATCAGTATAGGTGAAATTGCGAATAATAACATGGAGCTTTTATTAAAAAGTTGGTTATAAATATAAACAAAATGATTTTTTATAAAATAACGACCTTTTAAATTGTGTCACGATCGAGTGTAGGCCAGGAGAAATCACATCCTTAATCCCTTCCGGGATGCCTGGTAAATTAGATTTTTGATAGATTTCGTTGAGTTATAGTAATCAACTTTAGTCGTTTAAATGACAAATTTTCGTTAAGCATATAAATATATATTTTTGTAAATATAAACTTTAGGCACTTGCTAAGATGGGTGTTTATGGAAGAGTTCATCGAGATAGGGAGCTCTTAACCAAGGAAATAAGCCAAAGAAATACATGGATCTTTTATAAATGGAGAAAAAATGTGGTGGTCTAATTCGATGGTTGGGTGGAGTGATGGGTTATGTGTATGAAGATGTTGTAACAGATCTTGGTGTAGAGAGATAAAGTGATTAGAAGATAAAGAGGTGTGTGGGTTATAGGCTTTTTATACTCACTATCATGTGTAAATCCTTTATAACAACATCTATTTATGTTTTTATATTGTGTTTTCTATTTTTTTCATGTTGATGATCAAGGCAAAAGATTCATCGTGTTCACTCATAGAGCTTTGGCTGGCATCTGATGCAATTAACAGTTTGAATGGAAACTACTTGAATGAAGTATCAACTACATTATAACTCACGTAACGTATGATTTATATCTGATTACTTTACTGGCTTCTTTTTTTTTTTTTTTTTTTTTTTTTCAAATTTGCTAAAACTTTGCATGTTTGGTTAATTTTTATTTATTTATTTATTTATTTTTAATTTTAGGTGTTACTTTTAGGCTTGAAGAGGTTGTCTATTTTTAAGCAGTCAAGTTTGTGGCGATCCACATTGATCATGTCAAATTTGCTGATTAGAGTACGGAGTACATGTTGATAGGTATTATCAATATTACTATTTATTAATAAAGTTATGAACTTGTGTTTAATTTATACTCTTCATGTTTTGAACACTAAAGCTTGTTAAGACGTGCATTCAGGCATTTGCTAAGATGGGTGTTTATTGAAGAGTTCACAGAGATAGGGAGCTCTGATCACCAAGGAAATATGCCAATGAAATACGTAGATCTTTTTTGAAATGAAGAGAAAATGATACAAAGCCTCAAGATTTTCCGGACTTCCTTAGGGTGAGTATTAACACTAATACATGTAATATGAAACACACCATTCATATATTGTAAAACATCAATAAAACAAAACAACTATAACCCTTTCTTTAGAAACACCAACAAAATATAAAATTACATTGTAAAGTGTTTGCGTATGAGCGTTAGTATTTCGTTAAACTCTGCCTCCTCCCTACTGAAAAGTTTCTTAAGCCGGTCGTCGAATTCGACCGACGCCATTTTGTAAGGACACTAAAAACATGATCAACAAACATGGACAAAAACTTTAAACTTACAAATATATTAATTATATTAAATCAAAGACATCTATATATTTTGTAGTTATCATTAAACCAAACTCTTTCACGTAGTCGTATACCATTGCCACAACTTCGTTAATTGATATGTAACTCTTTAATATTATTAATGTTGACTTCAATACGTTGCGTAAATAAAGTTTTAAGTTTATCATCTAAAGTTATATCAACAGTCTTATAGTAAGGCGTTTAAAAAGACAATTGAAGTTTTAAAATATTTAGCAATACCATTTTTGAAAGAAATTTTATATTACCATCAGTTTATTCTGCTTTATATATGGCCAAACGTGTTTCATGAGGTTGTTTCTGGATATGTGCGTTTGCCCATGTAAGAATTCCTTCATATCTTTCGATACAGGAAGAGAACATGAAAAGTCGGATCACGATAGAGAATAGGAAACTATGGAAGGTTTTTTGAAAGCTTGGCCTCGAAAACTCAGGGAAGGCATTTTTGGTATTCCTCCAACGTCTGAAAATGGGAGTATGGTGCTTGGTGGAGTTAGGTTTTTGAGGTCAAGCATCCAAAAAGCCTTCTATGATTTCTAGTTTTCTGTTGTCATCCGATTTTTCATGTCATATTCCTATATCGAAAGATGAAGGAATTCTTATATGGGCAAAGTCACATATCTAGAAACAACCTCACGAAACACGTTTGGCCATGCATAAAGCAGAATAGACTGATAGTAATATAAAATTTCTTTCAAAACTTGTATTCCTAAATATTTTAAAACTTCGATTGTGTTTTTAGACGCCTTACTATAGGACTGTTGATATAAGTTTAGAGGATAGACTTAAATCGTTATTTTGGGCAACGTATTGAAGTCAACGTTAATGATATTAAAGAGTTACATATCAATTAACGAAGCTGTGGCAATGGTATACGACTACGCGAAAGAGTATGGTTTAATGGTAACTACAAAATATAGAGATGTCTTTGATTTAATATAATATAATATATTTGAAAGTCTAAAGTTTTTGTCCATGTTGTTGATGTTGTTTCTGTGTCCTTACAAAATGGCGTTGGTCGAATTTGACGTCCGACTTAAGAAACTTTTCAATAGGAAGGAGGCAGAGTTCAACGAAATACTGACTCTTATAGGCAAACACTATATAATGTAATTTTATATTTTGTTGGTGTTTCTAAAGAAAGGGATATAGTTTTGTTTTATTAATGTTTTATGATATGTGAATGGTGTGTTTCATATTACATGTCAAATCGGGAAGTTAGTTACAGTTAATGATAACAACTAAATAAATACTATAACGGCTGGTCAAGTATAAGATTCGTGATTTTAGTCAAAGATGACCGTTGAGAGCTAGTTGAACAAGTGTATAACGTTCACAAGGGAATATTCGCAATATTCTGGAGATTTCGGGATATTCAGTTATGTTTTATGTACTATAAATTGAGGCTATCTGATTGCTTAGGGACTGAACACACACACAACACCCACACTTCGATTACAAGTTCACACTTTCCATTTGCAGGTCACTTAAGCTACATAAACACAATCAATAACACTTACAATCATCATTGTAACACGTAGTAGTAATCATAATAGTTCTCAACTTGTATTCTTTAATCTTTTTTAATAAAATAAACAAGGCAGGGGCGATTGTCTACTCCCGAGGTTTTATGCCGGCAATCCTGATTGATCAAGGGCTTTTCTCGTATATCTCGTGTTCTTTTTTACTTTATTTGCCCGTTTTATACACTGATATCTCGACTATATTCCGAGCCTGTGTGATACTTTATTTGCTCGTTTTATACACTAATATCTTTGCTACATTATTGCCATATTTCTCACTTGTTCATAAATGATTTCAATATTATTCTCTTTGTCATCCTGATTCTTTTCATCTTAGTGACACCTGGGCATAGTTCATTTTTATTAAATACTTTCATCCTGATCATAAACCTAACACTTAACATATGATTTTCATGATATTTTTATTTAACTTTTTAGAAATCATCATAGCACTCTACATCACAAAACTAACTTGGAACACAAAATTGAATTGTTAGTATTTGACCAAAACAGTAATATCTTGAGAAAACTGATCTTTTAGTTATAAAGACAAAGATTTGACAACTGTTGATTGATATGCTAGGGATATCACCGTAATAAGATGTATTAAGACAGTAACAACCTTAGGATGAATGAGTAATATGTTGACTTCGGTGATGTTCCTACTCCCCACCAAACTCAAATCGAAATTGATAAAGCTAAAAAAAAAGAACCCGATTTCATTTACAATCTTTATAATATACCAAACAATCAAAACCCAATCCAAAAACATAAAGAAACCCAATTTGATTTACAATCTTTATAAGATACTAATAGCCTTCTAACCATCTTAATTTACATCAAAGTGACAAAACTTACCCCTATCAAATATGCTTTTTAAAGTGGTTGTGAGTGAAAGAGAAAGAAAATATAATGATAAATGTATGAAAAATATTATTTAATTGAGAATGAAAGAGAAAATGTAGTTGTTTTTAGTGTAATTTAATGGATGGGGAATGGGATGTGAATGCTCTAAAACCAAATGATACATCTCCACTTAACCATGTTCTTCAACATTACCAAACTAACCACTAAGGTCATTTTCTTGTACTCAAGAGATTGTACAAAATGTTTTTGTTAAACATATGATAACCAAACATCATCAAATTAAATATGCAGATTTAACCTAAAACAAACATTATATGTAGTAAAATTACCTACCGTTATTTTTCTTGGTTTATGAAAGTCTTATGTAATATATATTACTAACCAAGTTTTAATTTTTTAATTAGGATGCATTTAAAGCGGGCGGTATGCTATACAGGGAGAAAGTCTATCTCTTTTGTTTTTGTTATTACAACACAATTGCTCACCTATAATGTTCAATCGAGAGTACTCTACATACCGGTGGTTGTTATGTTAAGAAAGATGAACCAAATGTATATTACTGAAGCTTTAAAATGATAAAGCCACGGATGCAAATGATCTCAAAGTTGTGATAACCTAGAATTATTAATGATTGATATGGTTTATTTGACTTTTGGAGGTCAACATACTGATAATGAGTTTCAAGATCATTGTAATCCTATGGGAAAGGTGAGTGTTTCACACTTTAAATGATTAGAAACCATAGGTAAACTATGAGTTTCTTGATTTAGTGCATTCAAAATTGAAGCTTCTTCCGAATATCCTGTGAAGTAATCATCATGTAATAGTTTATTTGATTTGCACACCAATGTATTAATTGAGATGAATATTTATCTAAAATATTAATCATTGTTTTGTTTTACAAATCATTCAGAATTCAAGGAAGGAGATGAGAAAGACATCGACAATCGACATTCATTTCCATCCTTAGTCGCCAAAGAAATGAATCACATTCTCAGAGTGAAGGTGGCGGTAGTCGCGTGGTGGTTGTGTTGATGGCTCCATTTTCGAATTCTTCAATTTATGGCTCCATGATGTAAACTTTTTCTTTTGTCGTTCACAATATGGAACAAAGCTTCAGTTTGGATTCATTATGTAAATTCAGGTGCATGGTACACATCGGTATTCCAGTGGCATCAAACGGTATCCGTTCTCCACCGCTTTTTTATTTCAAATTTTTTGACAATTTGTTAAAATTGTAAAAATTTTTATAAACTTGCTGAGCATATTGATGGTAGAAATTTTATCTTTTCTTTAGCATATTGATGATTGAATATTTTGTTGTAAGACCCTCCTGATAAGCTTGGAATTTATGGACTTGCTGGGGTGTGGTTGCATAGACCACTGCAATCTCCATTACAGCCACAAACGCAGCCGTAGCGCGGTAACGGCATCCACAACAACAATCCTTCAAAAAACCATGTCAGTAACTGATGCTTGGACTTTAACAATTCAATTTGATTGAAGTGATGGCTTTTGTTTAATTACCCCAATATGAATTTTCCCTAGATCATGTTATGTTATCAACCGAGAACGACCCGGTTTCTCGCGCCGCAACGGGCGCATGATATAAAACCTAGTTCTATTAGAAATACTCATGAATTGATGTTAGTTGTTAACACTATTATGTTTGCATTAAAAACTTTGTGGTGTAGAAAACGTGTCTCGCAACAATGCATGGATAAAAATACTAGTATATAATATTTAAGAAGTTTGTAAGGGTAAATATGAAATTCTTTTAATTTTATAGTATCTTCTTATTATATAATGTAATATTACTTATATGTAAAATTAACTATGTATTAATTAAGAGTGGGGTGAATAGTGTTAGCCCCCCTTCATTGGTTGAGATGGGCGGTGGCTGTTATTTTATACTTATATTTTTTTTGTTTTTTCCAGCTTTATTTAATAATATATAGAATAGGTTTCATTTTAAAAACAATGTTGTCTTAGTGGTGATGTGGTTTCATGTGTGTTCTTCTTGCATGAGGTTGCGGGTTCGACGCTGTTTCCAAGCATTTATTGACAAAATTAATGAACCCCTCCTTCTCATTGGTTGAGAGGGGCGGTTGGAATTTTATATATAATTTTTTACAACGTTATTTGATAATAAAAGACAAATTGGATTGGCGGTGTAGTGGTTTCAGGTGCATTTCTCAAAGGTGAGGTCACAAAAACTTAATTTTGCAATTGTTTTTCCAGCTATTTTTTGTTGTTGCCTAGTATATCATTTTTAAAATTAACCTAAAAATTATAAACTAGTTGATACTTAAAGAAAATAATTGAAAACAAAAAACTCAATGATAAGCTATCTAGTTGTCCATTACTACTACGTCGACTGTACTCTAAACAAGAGACAAATTCAACATTTACCAAAGATGGATGCTAAGGCTACACGGTGTGGTGGTGTGAAAACGGAATATGGAGCTTTTTCACGTGAGTCTAGAACTCTGCGGACCAAGTGAAACAGGATCACTTAGGGCATTTTTGGTGGAAATATCCATTGGCGTGGGCAAAAGTATAGTCCGATATGGATGGTATTAATTGAAGGACGGTCAATGTGCTTTATTTATTACCGTTGGTGAGACCAACGGTTATTTTTTAAGTTACACGGACTACAATTAATTGTTATACACTATATAAACCCAACCTTTTACCCCATATCATATTCTATACCCCACACCAACAAACCGTAAACGATATGTGAAAGTTTAGGTATAGGAAATTTCTCTGTGATTTGTATTGAATAAGAGAACCCCTTTATATAGGGAAAATACAATCAAAACCCTACGCTATAAATAAGGAAACGATACATCAAGATAAATACAATAGCTATCTCTACAATAATTACAATAATCATCTAAATAATAATATAAACAATATTATCGGCTAAGACTCCCCCACAGTTTGAACGGGGGAAGGTCCAACGATCAAACTGGATCGGAAAGACTGAAATAGGTCTCGAGTAGGCCTGTAAACGAACCGAACGAACACGAACACAGGCGTGTTCGTGTTTGTTCATTTAACTTTAACCGAACACGAACACGAACACGAACACATAATCGAACACATTTTTGTGTTCGTGTTCGTTCATTAAGAAATTTGTTGTGTTCGTGTTCGTTTATGTTCGTTCATTTAAACCTAAACGAACAGTTCATGAACATAAACGAAAGCAAATGATCAATATAAACGAACACAAATGAACATAAACGAACACAAACAAAAACAAGTTAATAATGATTCATGAACAGAAATGAACGTTAGGGTTTGGGTGGAGAGCGGCTGTGAAGTGTGAAGAGCGGCTAATAAGTGATATGTTTAGAATGTTAGGGTTAGGATTAAGTTTTAGAACATATGAATTAAGGTTACTTAACAAAACGAAATAAATAATAAAAATAAAGCTAAGTTTAATTAAACGAACATAAACGAACAAAATAAACGAACATAAATGAACGAACATAAACGAACGTTCATGAACATAAATGAATGAACACAACGTGTGTTCATGTTCGTTCATTTATTTAAATAAACGAACATAAACGAACTTCCCGCCAAACAGTTCATGAACGTTCGGTTCGTTTACAGGCCTAGTCTCGAGAGAGCCCCTTCGTGAAGATGTCCGCATATTGAAGAGCTAAAGGAACATGAAGTACCCGAATGTGGCCTATTCGGACTTTCTCACAAGCGAAATGGATGTCAATCTCTACATGCTTCGTACATTGATGTTGCACCGGATTATCTGAGAGGTAGACAGCTGACACGTTGTCACAATAGACGATGGAAGCTTTACGCAAAGGTGTATGAAGCTCTAATAATAAGTTGTGCAGCCAAGTTGCTTCAGCGACTGCATTGGCAACTCCTCGATACTCAGCTTCAGCACTCGAACGGGAAACAGTAGGTTGCCGCTTCGAAGACCAAGACAATAAATTATCACCCAAAAACACACAGTATCCACTCGTGGACCGTCTAGAGTCAGGGCAGCCGCCCCAGTCTGCATCTGAGTAAGCCACTAAATCATGAGAGCGTGACTTAACAATTCGAATCCCGTAATTAAGAGTGCCCTGTATGTAGCGCAAAATCCGCTTCATAAAAGCGTAATGGGGCTCCCGTGGGTCATGCATAAACAAGCAAACCTGTTGCACAACATAAGAGATATCCGGACGAGTAAATGTCAAGTACTGTAAAGCTCCCGCAAGACTGCGATATAAAGTAGGATCTGAAACAGGAGGACCATCCGATGCACTAAGTTTGGATGATAAATCCACAGGCGTGTTACATGGCTTGCAAGCAGTCATGTTAGCACGAGCGATTATGTCCTTAGCGTACTGATGCTGTGATAAAAACAGACCTGTAGAAAGCTGGTCGACTTTTATGCCAAGAAAGTGATGAAGGCGGCCCAAGTTGGTCATTGCAAACTCTCGTGAGAGTGTGCGAATTATATCATGAAGCAGATGGTCATTAGAAGCAGTTAACACAATATCATCCACATAAAGCAATAAATAAGCAATATTAGCAGGATCCCGTTGATATACGAATAGCGAGTGATCACAGGAGCTCCTAGTGAATCCCTGAGACCTGATAAAAGTGGCAAAACGTGTGTACCACGCCCGTGGCGCCTGTTTAAGACCGTATAATGACCTTTTAAGTCGGCACACCATGTGTGGACGCTATTTATCAACAAAGCCCGGGGGCTGGTGCATATAAACTGTCTTATTAAGATGTCCGTGTAAAAAAGCATTTTTGACATCTAGTTGATGAATCGGCCAAGACCTGATAACTGCTAAAGATAAAATAGTCCGGATAGTTGCTGGTTTAACAACCGGACTGAACGTGTCCTCACAATCAACCCCGACAGTCTGAGAGTTCCCATTGACAACCAAGCGGGCCTTATAACGTTCTAAAGAACCGTCAGACCGAAATTTATGTCTAAAGAGCCACATGCAGCGTATAATAGGGCAGTCTGTCTGTCTGGGTACTAATTCCCAAGTATCATTATCGTGTAATGCAGTAAATTCGGTCTTCATAGCACTCAACCAATTAAAGTCATCAAAGGCCTTGGCATAGGATTTGGGAACGGGTGAGATGGTATTTGGAGTGAGATGGATGGAAGTGGAACGGGATTTGGATCGTGTAGTCATGGGATGTTGATTAGTGGGTGGTGGACCAGTATGGTTTGAGGCCGTGGGTTGTGGTCCAGGGATGGGGGCCAGAGTAGGAGATGGTTGGGTAGGGACCGAGGCCGTAGTAGGGGCAGCCGAAATAGGTGGAGGGCGAGGGCGTCGACTGTATGTGATAGGATAAGGTGTGGTAGGTGATGGGCGAGTGGGGGTGGGAGGGATGAACGAAAAACCCGGAGGAGGTCCGTCATCAAGGAAGCGGTAAGTGGTGGGTGGTTGTGGAATGATATAAGGGAAGGTATTCTTGTCAAAGGTAACATGACGCGAAATGTGTACCTTTCCAGTAGTAGGGTCGAAGCATCTGTAGCCCCGGAAATCTGGGGGATATCCGAGGAAAATGCAACGGATGGCCCGAGGGTGAAGTTTGTGTGGTTGGGTTGAGGATGTGTTGGGGTAACAGGCACACCCGAAAACGCGCAAATGGTCGTAGTCAGGGTGGCGCATGTAAAGGGCGAAGGTGGGGGTGTAAAAGTTTAATCTTTTGGTGGGCAATATGTTATGAAGATATGAGGCAATGCGAAGGGCTTCGACCCAAAAGATAGGTGGTAAGTTTGCGTGGATTAAGAGAGCGCGTATGATGTCGTTGAGATGACGAATCATGCGCTCGGCCTGGCCGTTTTGGGATGATGTTTGGGGGCAAGAAAAGCGAAATAGTAAACCATGGTGAATGGCAAAGCTTTTGAAGGCATGGTTATCAAATTCGCCCCCAAGGTCACATTGAAAAGTTTTAATTTTTTGTTGGAATTGGGTAAGTATAAGTTTATGGAATTTAGAAAAAGTGGGAAAGGCCTCGGATTTAAATTTTAATGGGTAAACCCAAACAAAGTGGGAGAAATTGTCAACGAGCACCATGTAATATTTGTAACCGGTTTTGCTCGTGACTGGGGAGGTCCATAAATCACAATGTATAATATCAAATGGTGCAAAAGTAAAAGAATTGGAAACTGAGAAAGGTAACCGTTTACTATTAGAAAGTTGACACGAGTTGCAAACATGAGACAAATTGTCTTTATTACAAGGAAAATTAAAAGTACGACATAATAAACTTAAAACTTGATTTCCGGGGTGGCCGAGACGCTCGTGCCAGGGTAGTGATGATGTGGAAAAAAAACATGCTTGCGGAGGCAGTTCTGGTGGAGTGAAAGGATAGAGGTCCCCGGTACTGTTGTGTCTTGAAAGTGTCCGTTTAGTGAAGATATCCTTCAAAGAAAAATCAAACGGGTCAAATTCAATGGACACATTATTATCACGAGAAAAACGTCGTACAGAAATATGGTTTCGAATTATTTGAGGGCTGTAAAGGACATTGGGTAAAATATATGTTCGGTTTGGTAAAGGGTGAAAGCCAGTGTCCGTGCTTTTAATTGGAATACAAGTACCATTACCGACCATAATTGACCTGTTTACAGGACAAGAATTAGGAATTAGAATTTTACCTGGATCTCTTGCGGAATGAGAGCCTGCTCCGGTGTCCATAATATCATTGGTCCAGGAATTGTTGGGATTCATCTGCATATGAGAAAACGCTGCACTTATGTCAGATGGGCTAAGAGCATCATACCCGTACGGTTGTGGTCCAAACTGAGGAGAGGAGTAGAGGCCCGAAGCAGTAAAATGGGCTGGAACATGAGATTGGGCCGGCTGATTAAAAGAAGGATTATTATTGGGCCTCCAATTGTTTTGGGTGGGGTAGGGGCAAGGAGGGGTATTCCACCAAGCCCAATTGGGATAAGGTGAGTTGTAAAATTGGTTTCCTGCTGTCCAAAAAGAACGACCAGACCCTCCTCCCCTGTTATCACGTCTGCCTCCTCCTCTGTAATTGTTCATGCCCCTTCCTCGACTTCTTCCTCTTGTATTATTGCTGCTGCTTGAGTCCGAAGGTTGGTCAGAAGACACCGTTAGTGCCGGCTGTGGGGTCGGCGCTGGGCTGTTAGGGCTCGGAGCGACCAGAACCGAAGCAGCTGTTCCTTTTTGTGCCTCAATGTGTATTGCTTCATCTTGAAGTAGGGAAATAGCAAGATCCCAGTCTGCATCTCGATTATTGATGAAAGAAGCAGTTGTGTTATATTCAGCAGGGAGACCACGCACCAATTGTAGGACAAGATGGGAGTCCGAGACCGGGTGGTCAACATCGGCCAGTTGAGTGGCAAGGTTTTGAAGTTGTTGACAATAATTGTCCAGGGAGGCACAAGCAGAAAGAGTCATGTTGCAGAACCGGGTTTCGAGTGCGGCGGCTCGGGCTTTCTTATTGCTGAGGTAAATCTTTTCAAGCTTGACCCAGGCTTCTCTGGCCGAGGTCGTATTAGGCTGGATTCGGTGCAGGATATTGTCCGATACGGTGTTAAGAATCCACTGCAGGACAAGAGCATCAAGTTCTTTCCATTGTGGATAGTTCGGATCTGTTTCGGGTGGGGTAGCCATACCGTCAATATGTTCGGAAACCTTGTAAGCGATGACATGTAGTTGGAACAGTTGAACCCACGATGAATAAGTGACCGTGGAACCGTCCAAGGTACGTATCTTTGACTGTATGTTGGTGACAGAATAGGCTGGGTGTAGGGAATTGGGTTTGGTATTGGCTGCAGACGATTGGGGTTCGTCAGTTTTGGTCATGTCTGTTGATTAGGGAAGATAAAAGAAAGCTGATTGGGTTTAGTTGATGCTGATTTCTGATCGAAATCAGAAAACAAAAAAAAGAAAGAAAGGTAGGGACGGCTGGATGAGAGCTTAGGTATAGAACCGTAGCTCTGATACCATGAATGTTTAGGTATAGGAAAATTCTCTATGATTTGTATTGAATAAGAGAACCCCTTTATATAGGGAAAATACAATCAAAACCCTACGCTATAAATAAGGATACGATACATCAAGATAAATACAATAGTTATCTCTACCATAATTACAATAATCATCTAAATAATAATATAAACAATATTATCTGTTGGGTCTGCTGACCTGGAGAAGAACAGATGATTGGAAAGCCAAAATATGCTATCTATTTGATCCTTGAATAAACAGTCTTTACAACTTACTTCTCCCAAAAGACTGCTGACCCTAACTACTGTTCTATCCAAACAACTGCTCAACAACTGCTGATACAAAGAACTGCTAAGGAAACAACTGATGAAGAACAACTGCTGACCAAAGGTCTGATGAAGAGCAACAGCAGATACAAGTACTGAAGACCAAAGCACTGCTGGAAGCAACAGCACTTAGGCTTCAGCAGTGGATACAAGATCGTCAGAGTTTATCTTTAACAGCTGTTTACTATCAGTGCTTTCAATGTAACAGTAGTTTGTATAGCAGATGTTTAAGTTTGTTATTCTGTTAGAGGTCACTGTCTTAGGTGACGTCAGCCTAGGTCATCAGTGGTTTGAGTCAGTCTATAAATAGAACAGTGCATGTACTGTTCTATTGCATCACACACAAAACATTCTCTCTGACAAACAACTGTGTGATCAGGCTGAGGGGGAGTAACTTGTACGATTGAAATCTTTTAATTAATGAAAGCATTCGATTGAAAAACATTTACTCTCTTGTTTTGATTTACAGTTTATTATTCCGCTGCACTTTCATTCTACTTTCATTCCATTATTATCATCATTTTGTTAAACAATCAAAACAAACAAACTCAGATCCTAACAATTGGTATCAGAGCTTGGTCAATTAAATTCGATCTAACAAATCAATTTAATAATCAGCTCACAATTATTGATATCGTTTGTCAGTTTGATTGAAAACAGAGTAATAGTTTAATTTCGTTTCAACCGTTGTTAAACAGACTTTGTTCTTTTGAAAAATCAGAGAATGGCTTCTATCAATCACGATCCACATAACACTGGCACGAACAACAAGCCACCGATGCTTGTCAGATCTGAATACAATATCTGGCAACGTCGGATGAGCCATGTTCTAGCTCAACAAAACACTGGGTGTTGGAAGTCGGTTATCTTCGGACCACATGTTCCGACTGTGCCGAGTACTGAAGATCCCAAAGTGTTTGAGCCAAAGAAACTTGAAAACTACTCCGACCAGGATTTTCAGAAAATTGAGCTAGATGCTAAGGCCTTCAGTATTGTGGCCATGGCTCTACCCAATGATATATATGCTGGGTTGTTACACTGTAACAGTGCAAAGGAGTTGTGGGATGCACTGAAAGAGCAGTTTGGTGGGACTGAGGAGGTTATTGAAAACAACCGTGAAATACTTAACCAACAATATGAAACATTCAGTCATGTCAAAGGAGAGTCATTAACTCAACAGTTTGAGAGATTTAACTGCTTAATTAGTGAACTAAAATTGGTTGGTCTTACTTACCCTCATTCAACTTTGAACCATAGGTTTTTAAGATCATTACCAGACAAATGGGACACTATTGCAATTGTTATGAGAAACTCAATAGGATTTAAAGACCTATCACTGACCCAGCTTCATGGTAAGCTCTTGACCTATGAAAGAGAGCTTAACCAGAAAAAGAAGCTCCAGGACTCTGGAAAAGTGTCTGATGACTATGTGTTTGGGAATACAGCACTTTTGGGTCATGATGAGGTGCCTGGAAACACAAAGGATCAGAGTTATGATCATTTTATTGACATAACTTCAGGTTTTAACTCAGGTTTTAACTCTGATTCTTATTCACCTAACTATGCTTTCACAGCAAGTGGTGGTGATATACAGGCATCTGATAACATATCCTTTGAGTATGATGACCTGAAATACTTTGACCCTGATGATTTGGAAGAAATGGACATTATGCACCAATTGGCCCTTCTCAGTGTAAGAACTAATAATTTTTACAAGAAAACAGGGAGAAGGTTTCCAGGGTTGACTGGCAGATCTAAGGTGGGGTTGGATAAATCAAAGATCAAGTGTTATAAATGTCATAGGTTTGGTCATTTTGCTAGGGAATGTAGGGGTCAACATGGTACACCTATGATAACCTATCCAAATCAAAGACCACAGACCAACACTTATCAGAATTCCTATAATACCCCTGGACCAAATGTGCAAAACACTGCTCATTTTGCACAGTCCTCAAACACTGTTCCTGTCCAGTATGTCCAAACCACTGTTCCTCAGATCCATTATGTGCAAACACCTGTTGCTCCACCACCTGTTCAAACGACTGCTGCACCATCCTCTGCTCCTGCAGAGACCAGTCAACAGAGCTTCTTTACACAAGGCTTTGTTGATTGGAGCAGTCTACCTGATGAGCTAACAGATGAGAATTTTGCACTGGTTGCCAAAGCTGAAAATGAACCAGAAAACTTTTGTTTCATGGCTATGGTTGATGAGATTGAATCTGAGGAAGTGGTAAATGAATCTGATGTTGTGACTGATGATATTGTTAGTGAAGTTGTTGCAGGTGAGAAACCTGAAGAAGAGGTTGTGAATCTCTCAGATCCCTGGGGTGCATCTGATGAATGTGAGTGCAAGTGTGATTGTGCATTGATGGCTGCTGCTAAGGTATCTCCTCAAATTCTTAAAGAGTTGTGTTCTGACAAATGTGTGATAGCATTTGCTAACATTAAAGAGGTGAATGAAAACCTTAGAAAGAAAATTTTGGATGATGAAGTTAAATTTGAAAAACTCACAAAAGATTTAAAAACAAGTTTAACTGCAAAAGAATCTGAGATTAGCAGTCTAAAACATGAAGCAACTATTACCAAAGACCAGCTCCAAACTATGATAACAAAATATCAAAGTTGTAAAAGTGAGCTTGAGTCCACCCAAGTTGAATGTAAAAAATGGGTGGAATCATGTAGAGGTTTTGAGATGCTACTCAACAAACAAACCAAAAGTCATGTGAAGTTTGGTTTTGGTTTTGCAACCACTGCTCCAGCTTTTGAAAACACTGACACAAAGGATCAAAATTCTGTTGAGATAGTACCCACAAACCTGCAGGGTCAAGAGATTAAAATCACTGAACCAAATGGTAAGAAAATTGCTCTTGAAAAACCAGAAGGTTCCTCATCTTTTGCTGAACTTGAAAAGTATGAATTTAAACCTACTTGGTCTGATGAGTGTGATACTCTTGAGAATTATAAACCTGTTGATTTTAAGACTCCTGAGGGAAAAACAGCTCCTCAGGCAAGGGTCATTCCCTTGGCAAAAGTCATTCCCCTGAAGGATTCTCCAGCAGATGCACAAACATCTGCTGAAAAGAAGCCTGAAAAAGGGAAAAAGAAAGAAAAGACTGTTAACTTGTTTTGTGATTTCTGTGAAAAGAAGAATCATATCACCAAAAACTGTTTTCTTCTAAAAGCATATGATATCAACAAAGGAACAAGTGAATGTGATTCAAAAGCCACATGCTCAATATGTGGGAAAAAGAATCATAAGACTAAAGAGTGCTTGTATCTCAAAAATTTTGATGTAAAAATACAAGAATACAAAGCAAAAACTCTTGCAAACCCTGTGGTTAGTACTCCAAAAGGAAAGCCCAAACAGACCTTCACACCTGCCCAAACATCTGTTACAAAAAGGCTTGAAACATCTGCTTCTAGAGATGTCCAAGTAACAGATGCTCCACCCACAAGCAAATACCCAAGAGGTTATGGTCAACCTCCATGTCACAGTCTGCCACATGTTTATGAGGAGCCAAAAAGACCCTCTAAACCAAGAGTGAACAGAAATCCATATGGGTATTATCAACTGTCAGGGAGTGATCAAACAACTGCTGCCCCAAGTGCTGACATACAAGCACTGGCAAATGGTCAGCAGCAGTTGTTGACCTTAATTCGAAAATCGGTCCAAACCACTGATCACCTTCCAAAACTTGAGTCTGAAAGGTCTGAGGATCCATCCAAAGCCAATTTGGCTTTGGACACTCACCAAAACTAATCATTTACTGATGTGCAGGGAGCTTCTGCTTGTTTAGATAGTCTTTGGTATGTAGATAGTGGAGGTTCCAGGCACATGACAGGATGTAGAGCCCTACTTCTGGACTTCTTGGCTCATGGAGGGGGTGATATATCCTTTGGTAATGATTCTAAAGGTAAGGTGTTGGGTTCAGGGACTGTACAGGCAGGAAAACTCAAGTTTGAAAATGTCAATCTTATTGATAATCTCAAGTTTAATCTTCTGAGTGTTTCACAAATGAGTGACAAAGGTTATGGCTCATTTTTCACAAAGAAAACTTGTAAGATTATTGGGCCAGAAGTTGTGAAAAAGATTGATACCATTATTGCTGAGAGCAAAGCACAGCTTGTTGCTCATAGAAGTGGCAATGTGTATGTTGTTGATATGTTAAAGGATAATCCTATGGCAAATGTCTGTCTGTTTTCTGCTGCCTCCACTAAGGAGACAGAATTGTGGCATAGGAGACTGGGTCATACCAACCTTAATACTATCAACACACTCTCAAAACAAAGCCTTGTCAGAGGTCTTCCATCAAAAGAATTTAAATGTGATGAGCATTGTGTTTCTTGCTTAAAAGGGAAACAACATAAAAGCTCTTACAAATCCATTGATGAGTCCAAAACTAGTCAGTGCTTACAACTGTTGCACATGGACTTGTTTGGCCCTGTTAAAATCATGAGTCTAAGGAGAAAAAGATTTTGTCTTGTCATAGTTGATGATTTTTCTAGGTTTACATGGACTTACTTTTTACACTCTAAAGATGAGACTGCAGGTATATTGAAGGACTTTGTCACCAAGGTTGAAAAGCAGTATGACTTGCCAGTAAAAGTTTTCAGGAGTGACAATGGAACAGAGTTTAAAAATAAGGAGTTAGATGACTTCTGTGTGTCAAAAGGGATTGTGAGGCAGTTCAGCATCCCAAGAACACCAGAACAAAATGGGGTAGTTGAGAGGAAAAATAGAACTCTTATAGAAGCTGCAAGAACCATGCTAGCAGATTCTGGTTTGCCACTGTCCTTTTGGGCAGAAGCTGTAAACACTGCTTGCTATGTTCAAAACAGAGTTTTGATCAACCCCAGACATCAAAAAACTGCCTATGAAATTTTGTTCAAAATCAAACCATTAATCTCATTCTTCAAAATCTTTGGCTGCCCATGTTTCATTTTAAATCTTAAAGATTCCATTTCAAAATTTGCAGCCAAAGTAGACTGTGGTTATTTTCTGGGATATTCTTCTACTGCTAAGGCCTACAAAGTGTTTAACACAAGGACTAAGACAATAGAAGAAACCTTGAATGTTAAGTTCAATGAACTTTCATCTCTGAAAATCCCTGCAAACCCTGCTGAATTATTTGATTTAGATAAATTCAAATTTGAAGATATCACTGTTAAGACTAACAATGCAGGTATTCCACAGTCTCCACAGCAAGATTACAGAACAGATGTTGTGATTCCCAGTCACTACAAAGTCTACTCTGCATCAGAGGAAGCAGTTGTTCAAAACAGTTGTCAAAACTCTGCCACAGCTGTGTCAACCACTGTTGGCCAGTCCTATCCTCAAACCTCTGCTTCACCCCTCACTACCACTGACCTATCATCTGTTGACAAAAGTCAATCATCTGTTGACAAAAGTCTGTCAAGTTTCACACCACTTGGACCCATTCCTCCACTACCATTCCAAACATCTGTTGGCACTACAGAAGTACCAACAGATGTTACACCAACAGAGTCACCAAACCTCTGTCCATCACCCCAAAATGCCATTGTTCCATATCAAGGAGATCTTATTTACTTAAGAGCTCATCCACCGGACCAGATCATTGGCAACATCAGAGAGGGAGTGCTCACAAGAAGCCAATCCTCAAATATCTGTCTTTTTGCAGGTTTCCTATCCCTCACACAACCTGTCAAGTACCAAGAGGCACTGAAAGACAACAGTTGGGTAGAAGCCATGCAAGAAGAACTCCTTCAGTTCAAAAGACAACAAGTATGGGAGCTTGTACCACTTCCTAAGGATGTTTGTCCTATAGGAACAAAGTGGGTATTCAAAAACAAAACTGATGAAAGGGGTATTGTTGTCAAGAATAAAGCCAGGCTTGTGGTTCAAGGCTTCAGACAAGAAGAAGGAATAGATTATGATGAGACCTTTGCTCCTGTAGCTAGACTAGAGGCCATCAGACTCTTTTTAGCCTTTGCTGTCAACCACAATATAAAGGTGTATCAGATGGACATCAAATGTGCTTTCCTTTATGGCAAAATTCAGGAGGAGGTCTATGTATGTCAGCCACCTGGTTTTGAAGACACATTCCATCCTGACTATGTCTACAAGCTCAACAAAGCTTTGTATGGACTCAAACAAGCACCAAGGGCCTGGTATGAAACTCTTTCCACATTTCTCTTATCCATTGGCTTCACAAGAGGTAAAATTGACAAAACTTTATTTCTTAAATGGAAAGGGAAACACTTAATGATTGTTCAAATATATGTGGATGACATCATTTTTGGATCCACATGTAACCAAATGTGTGAAGAGTTCAGAAAACTCATGACAGCAGAGTTTGAGATGAGTGCCATGGGTGAGCTTCAGTGTTTCCTTGGTCTTCAAGTGAAACAACTGCAAAATGGCACATTCATTCACCAAAACAAATATGTCAAAAATTTATTAACCAGATTTGAGATGAATGATTGTAAGCCATGTAGCACACCCATGAGTACAGTCAAGCTGCTCACTATTGATGACAAGGATGAACTGGTTGATCAAACACATTATAGATGTATGATTGGGTCTTTATTGTACTTAACTGCATCTAGGCCAGACATTATGTTTGCTACCTGTGTCTGTGCCAGATCCCAGGCTTCACCCAGAAAGTCAAACCTTATTGCTGTGAAAAGGATATTCAGATACCTCAAAGGTGCTCCCACACTTGGTATCTGGTATCCTGCTAATGGAAACATTGAGCTTTCAGGTTTTTCAGATAGTGACTTTGCTGGCTGTCACACCACAAGAAAATCCACTTCAGGAGGGTGCCAATTTCTAGGGAATGCCTTAGTTTCATGGCAAAGCAAAAAGCAGGCAGCTGTTTCAACTTCAACAGCTGAAGCTGAATACATTGCTGCTGCAAGCTGTACAGCCCAACTCATGTGGCTTCAAAATCAACTACTGGATTTTGGGATAACTGCACTTAGGACTCCACTCATGTTGGACAGCCAAGCTGCTGAAAATATCATCAAAAATCCAGTCTCTCATTCCACTACCAAGCACATTGACATAAGACATCATTTTGTCAGGGACAGCTATGAAAAAGGTTTGATTTCTTTACACCATGTTCCAACAGAGGATCAGTTGGCAGATGTGTTAACAAAAGCTTTAGACACATCTACCTTTACAAATCTGATTTCCAGAATTGGCATGTTAAACATGGATTAACCAAATAAAATTTTAAAAATAAAATTGTTCAGAAATTAAATATTTTCTTTAAATAGCTGTTTGGTTGAAAAATCTGTTTATAACATCTGATCAGATAAAACAACCACTGTTTCATTCATTTCCACTGTTGGTTGAAAAGTCTGCTCCAAACATCTGATCAGATAAAACAACTGTTAGTTGAAACATCTGTTTCAGAACATCTGTTCAGATAAAACAACTGTCCATATATATATATATATATATACTATATTAAAAAAAAAAAAAAAAAAAAAAAAAAAAAAAAACCAACGGTTGGATCCATCAGCTGTTTGTATCAGTTGTTTACCAAAACAGCTGTTCTCCACCAGATGTTACATCCATCAGATGATTGCCACGTCTGCTCATATAAGCAGATGTTTGGCCACATCAGCGGTTTCACTGAGCCTATAAAAACCCTGTTTTACCACAACAGATGTTACACTGTCTCATTGTATTCAAAATACTGTAAACCGCCTTCTTCACTCTCAAACCCTTCATCAATTTTCAGTCATTTTCACCTTCGAAATCCATTACAATGGATCTTCAAGCAAAAGCTACACACAATTGTCTCCCCTATCTGATTAAAACAGAAGACAACACTCCATTTCATTCCACCATCGACATTTTCCTTAACTCCAAATACTTACCCATCCTAACCGCCAACGCCCCCATCTATCTGGATACACTCCAAGAATTTTGGTTGAATGCCGAGTTTCTTTTACAAGATAAAAAGCCTACATCCATTATTTCCAAAATTGGAGAAACCGGTATCGTTATTACCCCTGATATCATATCCACAACCTTCACACTAAATGACCTGGCAGGTAAGGATTCCTTCACTAAAACAGAGCTTCACACTGAGTTTCAAGAAAGAGGGTATGATGGTCAGATGACTGGATCAACTCTTTTCAAAAAGTTTTTCCCTCCAGTCATGAAATTTTTCTTCCATACTCTTCTTCTTTGTGTCTCTGCTAAGTCCACATCCTTTAATGAAATTCCATTAAGGATGCAATATCTGGGATATGCTATGTTGTCAAACTCTGACTTCAATCTTTCCCAGGGATTGTTCATGGACTTGGTATCAAATGTGAAAGCAGTCAAGTCTGGGTCAAACAATGCTTTTCTTATTTACCCACGAATTCTTAGTGTAATTTTACAAAAATTATTACCTGAAAAAGTTTTCAAAAAGGGTGCTGCTATGCAAATGAAAAGCTTAACTGATGAAACTTTCACTAGAATGCTGGGTGGAAGCACCCAAGAAAAGGTGTCAAAAGTGTCAAAAGTTTCTAAAACACAAACAAAGAGGACAAAGGCAACAACTGTTGTCAAAACCTCTGTTGTTGAGCCCACTGCTCCTGGTGATCATGGCACTACATCCAGTGCTGTGAAACCCACACCAGCCACTTCCAAAAAGAAACATTCATCCACAAAAACCACCACTCAACCACAAATGAGGCTTCTGGATGTTGAGGTACCAGAAGAAACCTCTGTTGCACAACAAAAGCAACCTGAAACCACTGTTGTTACTTCCTCACAACAGTTGGACATACCTCCACCTGACCAACCTCCTCATGGATCCTCTCAAAAGGATCATGTTGTAAGCCAAGGGGACACACATCATGATACATTTGAGTCACTTGACCATATGTTCACAAGCCCCTCTCCCAGGGCTAACTCTCTTCTTACTCCACCACTCTCACCATCACATGTTCCACAAACAATGCAACCCCTGTTTGAAGCAATTGAATCTCAGGAAGATCCCAGTTCCTCTCTTCCACCTGTCACTGAGAGTATACTCCAACAAGTGACTGAGCCTGAGAATATTCAATCTGCTATCCCCCAAACAGAAGAGGAGGTTACACCACCAGGGTTCAATGAAACTCTAGGTGAGTTTTCAAGTGGAGCAGCCACTACTGATGTAGAGACCACTGTCTCACATCAGGACAGTGATTTCATAGCTAAGACTCCCTTGAAGGCAACAACTGTTGAAGCCACCATAGTGTCTCCAAAAACAGTTGGAAGTCCCCAGTACCAAGAAAAAGGGGCATCTGATTCACCTATTAGGCCTGAATCAGATAAAACTACCACTGGTAGGGACTCAGATGATCCTATTCATTTAGGAGATGAGTCAAAATACCAAGAATTGACGGCCAGAGTTTCTGCTATTGAAACATCTGTTGCTGACATCAAATCTGATGTCAAGCTTCTCCTAAGCTCAATTGCAGATCTCTCCAAGAGTCAACCATCTACCACTGATATAGCCAATGAGTTATGGAAATCAGTTTCCCCCATCATCATAGCTCACAGGAAATTGGCTGATCAAACACATGAAACCTACATGGCTGAGATCAGAAATATGGTTGATGCAAGGTACAAAGATACCCATGCTGACATCAAAGCCATCAAGGACCATCTGCTGAAGACTACTGGCTCTGCCCCTACCACCATCCTCAGGGATGAAACTGATGATGATTTCACGGCTGATGATGCCAAAAAGGGGGAGAGTGGCAGAGATAGGCTACCAAAATTAGATCCTTTTGGTTGCCCACCTTCTCAAAAAGGTCAAGCCAAGTCTGCCAAGAAACCAAAGTCTACCAAATCAGCTCCACAACAACAACATCAAGCACCACCACCACCACAAACCACTGAAAAGAATAAGGCAGTAGATGACTCTGCAAACATAGAAGCTGAAAAGGCTGCTCAGTCCAAACAACAAAGGGCTGACACCTTGGAAGTAAAAGCAGAGTCATTGATCGAACTCAAGAAGAAACAACAAAGGGAAACTGAAGATGTGGGATCCTCTAAAAGGATAAAAAGACCTGCCAAGCATGTTAGAAAACCACCATCTAAGTTACAAACCTCTGTTGATAAAACCACTGCTGCTGAAACCACTGTCACTGAAACCACTGTCACCCAAACCACTGAAACCACTATACCCAAACCAACACACACTCCTGAACCAACAACCACCAAACCTACATCACCAACCAAAACACCAACATCTGCTGGTTCTTCTAAAAGGCCAACAGATGTTAATCCAACCACTGCTACCAAATCACCTTCACCAAAAATCATGTACACAAGGAAGAGAAAATCAACCTTTGTTGTGCATGATGAGAACATACACACATCACCAACCACCATTTCAACTGCCCAATCCACTCCTCCCATCACAGCCATTCCACTCACATCATTCTCACCACATACATCCAAATTCACAACCCATAGACCACCACCAACCATTACACCATTGGTTGTTCAGTATCCCCTTGAACTTGATCTACTCAAGGGGGAATTACAATCCTTCTATAATACTGAACAGCCTTCTGAAAGATCCTTCCCATCTCTCCCAAATTTCCATGTTCCCCTCAACATTGATACCTATCTAAAATACAAGGGTGAACAGGTGGATGCCATCATCAGGGAGAAATGCAAAGGGAAGGATGACAGGACTGCTCAGGGCATCCATTCAGCAGAGCTTAGCAAACTCAGAAGGATTGAAGACTTTGCTAAGACCCTGAGCAATTCCATGTCCACCATGCCTCTCAGTGTAGACCTGGAGAAGGAGGTAAGGGAATCCCTACTTGAACAGATAATGGCAACCAAGCCCTACAAAGCTAACAAAAAGCAGTTCAATGGCTGGACTACTCATGCTTTGAGGGAAGAACTGATCAGAATTGAAGAAATGGCCAAAAATCCCAAAGCTAAAGTCTCCATTCCCAATTTTGGCAAAGGCAGAGACCCAGTCAGAGCCTTGAAGTTCAAAAGAATGAGGCAGGAGATTGTAGCTGCTAATTATGGGGAGATGAGGTCTGTTTCCAGATGGTCAGAGCTTAGATTGGTTGAAACCTATAAAAGTCTGGAAGAGAATAGAAAGAAGGATCCCAGCCTTCCAAGAAAGCCAGTCTACAATGATGAGCCAATGATGAAGAGACCCCAACAGACTTTCAGCCTAGACAGCTTACTTGAAACCTCTGATCTCACTGCTGCTGCAAGTAGACAGTTCAAAAGGCAAAAGGAGATGTCAGAGGAAGACCAAAGAAAGTTTGCTGACACATTCATAAAGGAAGGGCTCTTCAATCAAATCCATTATTTCTCTGATCCCACAACAGAGAAACTAAGAGAACTCATAGGAAGACCACCATCACCCAACTCATCAAGAATAAAGGTTCATCTCAGCAAATCCACTGACTCAAAAATTCTAAAGTGGAAGGTCAACAAAGACAACCACGAATTGACACTGCTCAGGTCAGATGGAAAGGTTCAGAAGATCAGTATGGATGATGCTTACAGCCTTTGTGCAGAAGATCACCAAGCACTGCTAAATCTGGATCTGGAAAGAGATGAAGAAGACCTATTTGCTTTGAACTTTGAATTACAATTCAAAGGTCAAATCAGAGAAAGTCTGATGAGGAATAAAGATCAATGAATAAAGCTGAGTTTTGGCATCATCTGTTCTAGGGGGAGATTGTTGGGTCTGCTGACCTGGAGAAGAACAGATGATTGGAAAGCCAAAATATGCTATCTATTTGATCCTTGAATAAACAGTCTTTACAACTTACTTCTCCCAAAAGACTGCTGACCCTAACTACTGTTCTATCCAAACAACTGCTCAACAACTGCTGATACAAAGAACTGCTAAGGAAACAACTGATGAAGAACAACTGCTGACCAAAGGTCTGATGAAGAGCAACAGCAGATACAAGTACTGAAGACCAAAGCACTGCTGGAAGCAACAGCACTTAGGCTTCAGCAGTGGATACAAGATCGTCAGAGTTTATCTTTAACAGCTGTTTACTATCAGTGCTTTCAATGTAACAGTAGTTTGTATAGCAGATGTTTAAGTTTGTTATTCTGTTAGAGGTCACTGTCTTAGGTGACGTCAGCCTAGGTCATCAGTGGTTTGAGTCAGTCTATAAATAGAACAGTGCATGTACTGTTCTATTGCATCACACACAAAACATTCTCTCTGACAAACAACTGTGTGATCAGGCTGAGGGGGAGTAACTTGTACGATTGAAATCTTTTAATTAATGAAAGCATTCGATTGAAAAACATTTACTCTCTTGTTTTGATTTACAGTTTATTATTCCGCTGCACTTTCATTCTACTTTCATTCCATTATTATCATCATTTTGTTAAACAATCAAAACAAACAAACTCAGATCCTAACATTATCGGCTAAGAATATGGACTAGCTGTGGACCGAAGAAAAGGTGTTAGCCCTAACCTTGGGGTGGCTCAACGTTCGCGAAAACACTAGAGTATCCACTAATCTTTGTTCTATCCCCTTTTTGGGGTAAGGTATTGGCGAAATTCTGCGAATTACTTGGAAGTCAAACAAACCGCACTAGTGATGAAATTCATCACAAGTTTTTGGACATCGAATCAAAGAGCGCGATCTTTGAGGAGATGTTCAAGGCGAACATGGAGGAATCCCCAATGAACTCGGAAGAAGTCGCCATAGAGGTGACTCAAATTGATTACTGTTTGAGTATGATGAGGAGTTCGAGTACGTGTCGTTGTGACAAATGCTAGGACTGAATTATATTTAAATTTTAGTTTATGTGTTTTTTAATTTATTTATTTTATTGTAATTTTTTTATTTTAAATTGTTATATTTTATTTAGATGGAATGTTTTTTATTTTAAATGGTTAGTTATGTGTTTAAAAAAATTTAAAAACTTAAGGTACCATGGAGGCCACCCAGTTACCGTTCATGCCATCACCTGATCACCACCCCGTCCATAACTGGTTAAATAACTAAAGATGACTTAGATCCAGGGACGAAGGATTATGAGGGCCAGGGGTGGCCCTGCCCCCCTGTTTTTTGGCGCATTAGTGGAAATTTGCGATTTTCGTAGGCAAATTTAGTCCGGGTTGAGTTCGGCCCCTGCCGATTGACGAACCAAGCTTCGCCCCTGCTTAGATCTACGTGTCAGTCCATGCTCCTATTCCCCCTCCTTTTAAAAGCATGATCACACCGTATAGTCTAATAGGGTCTATTGGAAGTTTGTGAAAATGAGTTTATCGAAGGTGACAAATATAGGTGGTAATGCATCATTGTTTATGGTGGTTGGTAGGTGGGTGTAGGGGTGTAAATGACACGTAGCGGCTCGGGATCGGCTCGGGAAAAAGCTTGAACGAGCCGAGCCTTAACGAGCCCGAGCCCGAGTCCGAGCCTGAAATATGGCTCGTTTAGTTATCGAGCCCGAGCTCGAGCCCTAGATACAAAGCTCGATTGGGCTCGCGAGCCTAATCGAGCCTTAACGAGCTAGAGCCCGAACCCGAGCCCGAGCCTAAGTTACAGCCGAGCCTAAGTTATAGCCTTAACGATTGGGCTCACGAGCCTAAGTTATAGCCGAGCTTTTGCGAGCTCGAGCCGAGCTTTTGAGCTCGTTTTAGATTCTCAAATCACCTCGAGCCGAGCCGAGCCGAGCTCGAGCTTTGGATTTTGCTAGCGAGCCGAGCTCGAGCTCAAGATTGTAGGCTCGAACCGAGCCGAGCTCGAGCTTCACAAAACCTTAACGAGCCCGAGCCGAGCCCAGTCAGGCTCGGGCTCGGCTCGGCTCGTTTACACCCCTAGGTGGGTGGTACTATTAAACAACACTTCCTATGTTTGCTATCCTATGTTGTATAGACAAAACATATTGTTTGGTCACAAATCATATTTCTGATTTCTGCATCGTGTTCCTATTTTAACAAGGTTTTTGGGCGCACACAACTAAACTTGTTTTATTGGTTGTTTGGGGTAGGCCTTCTAAAAAACAAGTGAGATTCAAAAACTATATCCACTTTAGTTGAGATATCCTCTTGCTGATCATTAATGACGTGTAGCGATTAAAGTATTCGGTACAAAAGTTTGAGTGTTGCATACATTAGGTGATACGTGACCATTAACATATCCATTTTCTGCTAACCTTCAGCCCAACTCTATAAATTCAGGTTCAATAGACCCACGACCCATGAACTTGTCTCGACCAAGGATTTGGTTCTCGACCACAGCTTTCAACGCTCTCCTTAACAACCCAATATCCTCCTCCTTGTTCCGACATTGCGACCACTCCACCACAATATCCACTTTCGTTCGTCTGCCCACTGTTGCCATTTCGGCCATCACTGCCTTTCCATGGGCCCATTGAATTGCTTTTGTCAAGTCCTGGTTGAGATTTGGTCTGTCCTCGCAACAAATAGTTGCTCGGACAAATGTCTTATTGCCATTATCGTGGTAACTGATGGACACTTCGTCATTCTCACTAGGGATGAAAATTTGTTGGCGCATGGAGTTACAACCGTCTTTATCCTCATCTGACTTCATTATATCTTCAACCATGTTTTTGAGCTTCTTTAAACGTTGCACTGTCTCCCTTAGCACGGAAGCCTTATCGGTCTGTAACATAAACATTAGGACCAAAATTTATAACGTTGTAGTGCATAAGGTATTATGTGAATGTGATCATTTATAAATATTAGAAACTCTAATGGTTTAGATGTGCCATTACAATAGTAGGGTCAAACCCATTTATAAACTAAATTAAATCTAACTTTATTATCAATATTGTGGCACACTTGTAGCTAAAGGACGATTAACCTTAAGACTGGATCATAAAATAAAAACTAAAAAATAAATAGGGAAAACGTGGCGTAAATTGTTTGACATGTGTGTGTATATATATATATATATATATATATATATATATATATATATAGGTTTAGGATCCTGTACAAAGTACATTTTTCGTGAGAAGTGTGAGAATGACTAAGAATTGACATGTAGACATCATGTTTTGGATTTAGGAATGATGTTTTAGGTTGTTTTAACTTGAAAAATACCAAACACAACAATCTAAAACACAATACAATGTATTATAGTCATTAAATTTAAAAAACAGCTAAAACACACTACTTAACGCTTAAAACACATTGCTAATGTTCTTAGCATGGTGTTTTAAATTTTAAGCCTAAAATACTTTGTTTTCGGTTTTTAATTGTTATGTTTTGTGTTTTTATAGGCAATACAATCCAAAACATCACGACTAAGTTCAAAAAATGATGTCTAAGTATCAATTTTTAATACTTCTCACACTTCTCACAAAAAAAACACTTTGTACATGATCTTGACCCTATATATATATATATATATATATATATATATATATATATATATATATATATATTGCAAAGGGAGTAATCCTATATGTCATAATCTTATGCAATCTCTCCTTTGAGAGATGCCACATAGGATGTGATGTGGCAAGTGTAAACCAATTAAAAAAAAAGGAATAAATATGATTTAACCTAATCTATTAAATACCTAATCTACTAAATCTAAATATTAAACCTTTATTATTTTCTCTCTCATGTTTCCTCCCATAACTTTTAAAACGTTAATATCTTTTATATATGAGATTTTTTAAAGAAAAAAATTACACCAAATTAACGAGCGTTTTATTATCTTTCCAATGAGTACCATAGTGCTATATAAAAAACGGAGAAAAAAATGACTATTTTAACTCGACAGGTATTGTGTCGGGTTTGGGATTAGTTTAAAAAATTGTGGGTTTGGGTCGGGTCTGGGATTAGGTGATACCCGACCCGATTACCCGAAACAACATACCCAAATAACTGAACTATATACCCGATCATATACCCATGAATTTTTTAATGCATCACATTTCATGTTAGTTCTTTTAGAATTATTGATTACAAACTTCCGAATTCATTTGTAATGGCACTAGATTTATATCCCGGCGCAGAGATTCGTTTTTTTATATTTGAATATCATAACTTATGGCAGAGATATGTTTATAATAATAATAATAATAATAATAATAATAATAATAATAATAATAATAATAATATATTTTATTATGTCATATTAGATATTTCAACCCGGGACGCTCCCAGGATAAAAACTAGTAATAATAATAATAATAATATTCATTAATCATATATTGCCATGTCATTTTTATAGTTTATATACTTCTAATTTTATTCACTTACTTAGATTTCTCAACCCGGGACGCTCCCGGGGTATAAACTAGTTATAATTTATAAACATTATATAAATTGTTTGGCATATTTTTTAACGTTTCTAAGTATTTTTGTATTACAATTTTTTTTTGTATTACAATTGCTTATCAAAATGTTCAATAATTTCTTACACGTTAGAAAAATTAAGGTCATCATGTTAACTAGAATAATTTGGTATTATTCAAGAAAGCATATATAAATGATATTCCATAAATTGCAACAAACTCAAACCAAATACGTCCTCAAACTCGTGTATACCTTATTTTGGTATACCAAGTACTTACTATATGTCACGTATATATAAGTATCTTCAATATAAAGAGACATGCGGGGTTTCATACTTACTTTGATCCCTGGAAATAATTGCCGAAGAGAGTCATAGTGTCTATTGATTCTCTTTCTACGTTCACGTTCAGAGAGTGCATGCTTCTGGTTAGCTGTCTCAACTTTTTCTTGTTTCATTTCTGCTACGGATCCTCCATTGATTGAGTTACTTGAATCTCCACCATTGTTCTTCTTTGGAACTTCATCACTATCTTTATCTCTATGGTCACCTTGCAAAGAAACCACCATGTTTTTGTGTCTGGTGATCAGAAAATGGGATCGGGCCGGGAGAAATGAGGAAGTGATGTTAAAACGATTTAATGGAAATTAACTGAGAATTATCTCATGGAAATTTCAGTAATAAATTACTAATAAATGTTGCATCATAGTAAGTTATTAGTTATAAAGAAACATAAATTGTTTGAGGAATGTATTTGGTTCTAGCTGAATTTAATTATAAATAAAATAAATAACGAATGTCCACAATATGTGACAATAACGGCAGATAGGGGTGTACAAAAAGCACGCGGCTCGAAGCTCGCTCGAAAAAAGCTCAAAAAAAGCTCGCTCGAAAAGGCTCGTTTTGTTTTCGAGCCGAGCCGAGCTGGCTCGTTTTGTAATCGAGCCGAACTCGAGCCAGGGGTGTTCAGCTCGTGGCTCGGCTCGATGGCTCAACTCGTGGCTCGGCTCGATGGCTCGACTCAGGCTTGTGTATATGTAATTAATATAAAGATGAAATTCAAATTTTGAAAGTCCCACTCATAATACCTATCTACCTCGCCTCTTCATAATCCAATAAACCCTAACTTAGAAAAATAAAAAATATACATGTATTTGTGTAATTTTATTTATTTATATTTTGTTTTTTATTTTATAAATCTTTGTAAAAAAATAATTAAAAAAAAATAACGAGCTGGCTCGAGCCAGCTCGAGCTCGGCTCGAACATTTACGAGCCGAGCTCGAGCTCGACTTTTCAGCTCGACCAGAAAAACGAGCCGAGCCGAGCTGGCTCGTTTTGTAATCAAGCTCGACCTCGAGCTCAGCCTGCCTCAGCTCGGCTCGTGTACAGCCCTAATGACAAAAATATGTGTCCTCTGATTTTTGTTTTCTTGTTGGAATCATACAATTTCAATTCGAGATAATTTTTCTTCCTAGCTTATTTTATGCCTTAAGTTTTGAGCCACCTTGATTTGTGCTTCAAGTTCTTCCTTGTCTTATGCTTGACTTTGATTTTTCTCATGCTAAAGATTAGTGTTTTCCTTTTTATGCTTAACTTTATGTATTTATATTATTATATAGGAGATTGTTTACTCCTTTAGTTTGTACCAAACCAAATATCACATATCAAGTAATACATCTTTTATATTTCTTCTCTATACTTCTTGTATCAAAAACCACCTAGTCGTTTTGATAGTCGGTGACTAGAAACCGAGCAGCCCTAGGCTGCGGGCTCAAACCAATAAACCAAACCAAATAGAAAATCGCTTCCACTTAGATTTCTATATGGTATCCTATAGCAAGCTTGCGAAAGTGATTTTCTATTTGGTTTGGTTTATTGGTTTGAGCCGTGGAGCCAAGAGCTGTTTGGTTTATAGCCAACAACTCTCAAAACGGCAAGGTGAATATTTGTATAAGAATTATAGAGGTGGAAGAAGTGTTTTATTTCTTGGTTGAAGTATTTGGTACATCAAATGAGGAGACAACGTCCTCTATAAATACAAGAATGTAAAAGAGAAAAGAGTTAATCTAGAGGCACAAAATAAGATGCAAGTCTTGAGGCATTGAGGCATAGAATAAGGAGGAGACTTTGACTATTGCACTTGACTTCATCTTGATTTGTCTTTGACTTTCACTTCATAATTATTGGAGGAGAAATTATCTCCAATACTACCCCTCAAGTTGGAGCGTGTAGGTTACGAACGCCCAACTTGCCAAGTAATATTTCCTCTTTTTCGAACACTCCCCCTCAAGTTGGCGTGCTTACTTTTCTTGCGGGATCAAATAACCCGACTTTTCTTTTTTCTTGCGGGTTCAAATAACCCGACTTTTTTTTAGGGATTAAAAAAACCCAACTTTCCTTCTTGCGGGTTTAAAAAACCCGACTTTTAATTTTGTGGGTTTAAAAAAAAAACTCGACTTTTCATTTCTTGCGGGTTCAAATAACCCGACTTTTCTTCTTGTTGATTTTAAAAAACCCGACCTTTTTTTGCAGGTTTAAAACCCTACCTTTTTTTGCAGGTTTAAAACCCGACTTTTCTTTTCTCGCGTGTTCAAGAAACACGACTTTTCTTTCTCGCGGGTTTTTACAAAAAAACTTGACTTTTCTTGCGAGCTCAAATATTTGAACCCGACTTTTTCATCTTACGAGTTCGAAGAACTCGACTTTTGTTTTCGCGGGCTCAAAGAACCCGACTTTTATTCTCGCAGACTCAAGGAACCCGACTTTTTTTTTTTAAACCCGAGATACTTTCTTGCTCCCCTGCTTGTATCTTCTCCATCACTCCACCAATAAATCTTGCCACGTTTTTTTTTAAATTAAAAAAAAGTTATTTTGCCTATTTTCTACTCAAGACCCGTCAGCTTCTTTCTTGCATTTTTATTTTATTTTATTTTATTGGCCTGTTCTTCATCTGAGCAGGATGGTAACCTGCTCTGATACCATATAGAAAGCTAGCGGAAACGATTTTCTATTTGGTTTGGTTTATTGGTTTGAGCCATGGAGCCAAGAGCTGCTTGGTTTATAGCTAGCGACTCTCAAAACGGCAAGGTGAATATTTGTATAAAAATTATATAGGTGGAAGAAGTGTTTTATTTCTGGATTGAAGTATTTGGTATATCAAATGAGGAGACAACCTCCTTTATAAATACAAGAATGTAAAATAGAAAAGAGTTAATCTAGAGGCCATAAAATAAGGTGCAAGTCTTGAGGCATTGAGGCATAGAATAAGAAGAAGACTTTCACTATCAACTTTTGACTTGACTTCATCCTGATTTGTCTTTGACTTTGACTTTTTTCTTAATTATTAGAGGAGAAATTTTCCAATAATTTCAATTATTATTACATATAATTTTTTGTTACAAGTAATCGTTTGCTTTTGTAAATGTAACAAATAATTCAAAAAACGGAGTATAACATCTCTAAGGTTAGAAAGTTGTGTTAATTTGTAAAAAGTAAAAACATTTACAAAATATAAATTATAACATGGGAAAGGTTGAAATGCTGTGTTTGTCTTTCTCAAATATTAAAAGTGCTTAACAATTATATAAATAAAAAATAATTGAATGATAAACTACCTCACTTGTTTCTCATATGTTTCTTCTTGGTGCAGGTTTTCAATAACGTATGTTTTTTATGTCAAGGATTTGGTAGATATGCACAATCATAGTGGACTTTCGGACAACAAGAAAGTGGTTCTACATGGGATTATTATTATTTCGTGCTGGAGATTATGTAGAGCCAGGAATGACAAGGTGTTTTCTAGTAAGGTTCTTAATGTAGTGGACATGGTGGTGGACATCAAGACATTGGGTTTTTTGTGGTATAAGCATCGATTCAAACAAGGGATAGTGGATTTGAATAAGTGGTGTGAGTTTGATTACGTTTTCTTGTTTCTTGGTTTTCGGCTTGCTATCCCGTCTTGGTGATATTATGTCATTTGTGGTTGGTTAATGAAAGTTAAAAAAAAAAAAAAAAAACCCTTCGTTTCTCATATGCTGTACAAACACATAGCTTGGTCCCAAATAATATTTCTGCATAGTGTTCCTTCTCGATCTAACTTAAGGTATTTGGGCCCACACATTAAGGTATTTGGGCCCACACAAGTAAACATGTTTTTCGGAGCAAGAAATAAAGGAAGCGGTGTTTAGTTGTGGTAGCGATAAAGCCCCTGGCCCGGACGGGTTCAACTTTCGATTTGTTAAGAAATTTTGGTCTTTATTTGCAGCGGATTTTGTGGATATTTATAAAGATTTCCATGAAACCGGGATGATTAGTCGTGGTGCTGGGTCGTCATTTATTACTCTTATCCCCAAGGTTAGTGATCCTGTTACTTTAGGTGAGTATCGGCCAATTAATTTAATAGGGATTGTTAGCAAGGTTATTTCCAAAGGCCTTGCTAATAGAATGAAGAATGTTTTGAGTTCGGTGATTCATGAGACTCAAACGGCGTTTGTGGCGGGAAGATATATTATTGATGGTCCTTTAATTGTTAGTGAGGTTTTGGCTTGGGCTAGACAAAGTGGGAAATGCTTTTTCATGTTCAAAATTGACTTTGAAAAGGCTTACGATAATGTGAATTGGGGATTTTTGACGACGGTTTTGAGGCAAATGAACTTGCCGGAGAGATGGTGTAATTGGATTTCAGGAGTTTTATCTTCTGCTAGATCTTCAGTCTTAGTAAATGGAGCGCTTACTTTTGAATTTTCATGTGGTAAAGGTATGCGACAAGGTGACCCGATTTCTCCATTTTTATTTATTGTTGTTATGGAAGCGCTTTCCGGTCTTCTTAAAAAAGCGTGTCTAGACGGGGACTTTATAGGGGTGAATCTCCCTAATAATGGCCCGTGTATTTCTCACCTCTTATATGCGGATGACGCCATGATTATGGGGGAGTGGTCAGAGGTTAATTTTAAAGTGCTCAAGCGAATATTACGAATTTTTTACTTATGCTCGGGTTTAAAGATAAACATTAAAAAGTCCACATTGTATGGGGTTGGTGTGAATGGTGAAGAGGTGTTGGTGAAATCCGATGTATTGGGATGTGCCTCGGGGGATATTCCGTTTAAATACCTTGGGATTCAGGTTGGAACCAATATGGGTAGAATTAATAATTGGGAACCGGTTGTGGAGGTTTTTAATAAAAGACTTTCGAAATGGAAGTCTAGGACCTTATCTTTGGGAGGGAGAGTGGTATTGATTAAAGCGGTTCTGGAGAGTCTTCCTTCGTACTATTTTTCCTTATACAAAGCCCCGGTTGCGGTTATTAATAAATTAGAGAAGATGGTTCGCAAGTTTTTATGGGGTGGAAATGCGGATCATAACAAAATTCATTGGGTTGGGTGGGACACGGTGACGCGTCCTAAAAAATATGGTGGGCTCGGTTTGGTCAAACTTAACGTAAGCAATAATGCTTTGTTGCTTAAGTGGGTTTGGCGTTTTCGTAAGGAGGGTCAAGCGTTGTGGACAAGAGCGGTAGAAGCTATTCATGGTTCCAAAAGGAGATGGACATCTTTTCCTCATAATAAGAATGTGCGTGGAGTTTGGGGAAAGATTTTTAACTGTGGGAATCGGCTCATAATTAATGGCTCGGCATTTTCAAGTTTGCTTCAAGGGATAGTGGGTAATGGTAAAGAGATCAGATTTTGGATAGACCCGTGGATTTGTCAAGCTTCGCTTAAATCTTTGTTTCCGGCTTTGTTCCGTATTGAGAAAAACAAATGGTGTGTCATGTCGGATAGAGTAAATTTCGATGGAAGATCGGGTATTATGGCTTGGGATTGGAAGACATACCCAGTTTTGGATAAAGAGATTGCGGAGTTAATTGATTGTTCTCGGCTTACTGCAGATACGATCCTGAATACGGTCGATGACTCGTGGGAATGGAACAATACACCGCTGCAGTACTTGTCTGTCCAAGATACGAAAAGATGGTCTTCGGCTGCTGATCTTTCGGAGCTGAACGTTGAGGATCAGTGGGTTAAATGGCTTCCGGCCAAGTGCAATTTGTTCTTATGAAGAGCTGGTCTAAATCGGTTACCCACAGTAGATGCTCTTCGAAGACGAAATATTCATGTGGACTCTGCAGGTTGCGTGTTATGTGCAGGTTCGGAAGAGACAGTTGACCATCTTGCTGCTGAATATTCGTTTACAAATGGTGTTTGGTGTGGTATCACTAGGTGGTGCCGGATGCCGCCTATTTTCTTGTTTTCGGTAAAGGATATTCATGTCATTGCAGAGCATTCGGGCTACTCGAAGATCAAGAAAGACATAATTCATGGTATTTTGGTGATCACACTATGGCGCATTTGGAAAGCTAGAAACGAGAAAGTGTTTAGAGAGACGAGGGTATCCATCGTTCAAGTTATCGCGGATGTGAAGGGTCTTAGTTTCCTTTGGTTTAATAGTAGACGTAAGGGTCCTGAGGTGTCATGGGAGGGTTGGAGATCTTTTGACTTTAATGTAACGTAATCGTTTGTGGTTTGTGGCTATCTCCGTCTTGGAGATAGGCCTTTGTGTTTTAATGAAAGTTGCTTTACAAAAAACAAGTAAACATGTTTTATTGGTTTTTTGGTGGGTGAGTAGAACTTTGGAGAAAAAATATATCTAGTAAGGATTCAATAATTATTTTTTACTTTATGTGCTTTGGTATTGCCATAAAAGGCCAGGCAATCCAAGACCTTAATATTGCACAAAGAGGAAATTAGGATTTTCAGTAACTAACCGAATTCATACTCCCTTCCAACTAATAAAGAAATTGGATTATTGTCGGATACATTTCTAAGTTGGAGGTTTCCAAATCCTTATAGAAAAATCCTTTTTTTAATCGGTAATGGCGTGTGTGGAGAGAGAGAGAGAGAGAGAGATTTCTGACATTAGGAAAATTAGGAATGAGACAACCCTAATTACCTAACCTTGAAATTGAACTCGTAACTATATTCACTAGAATTACGATTTCTTGTATGTTCTGTATATACTTTCTTTTGTTTGTTGTAAATGTAGGTTTACCCATTGCATTGTTTAATTATGCCACCATCTTGATCATTATGCTCCATGTTAAAGGTAATATATCAAATTATTTATTTTGTGGGAGTAGATTACAACCTTGTCACCATAATTTGGATTCTAACAATGATTTTAAAGTTTGATAGTCTGTACTTTAGATGCTAGAGGTTGACACTATAATTATTAATGGGTTGGTTAAAATCTTGATGAGTTCACTAATAACTAGGAAACAATCGTTGATTTCTTGTTCATTGAAAGGGGAACTAGGAGATGAGTTAATGGTACATGAATGTAACACACAGTGGTTAGTTGAATCCCTAATTCAAAGAAATGGATTGCATACATTAAAATACGTCAAGATTGGTAACTGTTAGTCAAAGCAATCAAAGCAAATATCTCGGAGATAATATATCGGCTCCATCACCTCCTCCATTATCTCCTCTGTAGATTCATTGTTGTTTATTATGTTTCCTTCTTCTTGTCCATAACATTGTATTATAAATACCCCTGTAAATCAATGAGAAGAACAATCCTTGAGAAATTCACATGGTATCAAAGCCTTAGTTTTTTTTTTCTTTTCTCCCTATTGCCCACGACTACGGTCGCTTGCTGCCCATGACTACGGTCATATTTTTTCCTTCCTTCCCTGTGCCAGATACCCTTCCCTGTTGCCTCTTTTCAGCTCTTTTCCCATGGCTGATCAAGATGCTTGCACTGCACCTCCTTCGGATACTACAAAAACTTCACCTTTACACCCGGTATACTCGGTCACTAATATCCAGCAGAAGGTTCGAGTTCTGGACGGTGTGAAGGTTTCATACACCTCATGGTTCCGACTCTTTATACTTCATGCTCGTGGAAATCGGGTGCTTAACCACATTGACGGTACGCCGCCGCCTCAACAAACTGATCTCTCCTATGCCACGTGGCTGGAAATCGACTCCATTGTCTTACAATGGATTTACGGAACCTTGTCTAATGATTTGCTATTACGGTGAATGACCACTGGCGAATCCACCGCCTACGAAGCCTGGGTCCGCCACCAAAAGCAGTTTCAAAACAACAAGGGCGCGCGGATTGCGGCCCTGAACACGAGTTCGCAAACATGACCCTCACCGCCCACTCGTCTCTTGATACCTACTTCACCCGGCTCCGAGAACTTTCTAATCAGTTAAACGATCTCTTGAACACTCCCATTGATGACAGCCGCCTCATGCTTCAGATGGTCCGCGGCCTTACACCCGAGTTCGACACAATGGACTCCATAATCAACCAAAGCATCCCACCTTGGGAAGAGGCTTGTGAAATCCTTCTCGGGGACCAGCGATGACGCTCTGCTCATGAGTCACTCGCTGGAAACTAAGTCGTAGCTGCCACTTCCCATGCTCCACCCACAGCAGCCACAAACCCTGCCCCAACCGATCCACAACCTGCTCGTGAGAAACCCCGTGACATCCGCCCAAATCGATCTAATTAGTCCCGGAATCGAGGTAGAGGTCGTGGCTATGGAAAACGAAATGCAAACTCCTACCCTGTGACATCCGGGAACCAAGCATACATTTTTCTAGCTAGCTTTACTGTTTACTTGCTGAATTTCGAGATGAAATTCTTTTCAACTTGGGGATGATGTGATACCCCTCAATTTCAGGTTCTTATTATAACTAAACTCTAGTTACATAGATTCCTTGCATTCTACTTGACTAGAGTTAACTAGATAAGTCACACGTACACACACGAGATGTACATGTACCTATGAGTTATCATCACTTGACAAACATACGAATAAACTTATGAAGATTAGCAAGTGTTAATCTAAGTACGAACATATGAATCAATCTCTTATACCCCTATAGGGCTCATATATATATACACACAATACAAACACTAGGCCTTGTCAAGAAAACTATATCCTTGTTAGAACGCCTTCTAGAAGCTGATTGATCCATATATATATATATATATATATATATATATATATATACACACACACACACACACATGCATACGTATACACGAATGGAAAACAACAAGGAGAAGAGACAAAAACACAAGCAAGACAATGATCTCTTACATACCTATGCCTACCCCAGGACTAGTCTCTTAATTTTCTTTGTCTATATCTCGGCCGAAAACTCATCCAAGAGAACTCAATGTCATGTCCTTATCCCACATCCTTTTCTTATCTAGCTAGAACAAGAAAACATGCCTAATCATTATCACTTGACAACTATAAGGGTTACATCCATTAAGGTCTAAGCTAACCTACACCTCTTGATACTCCTATGATTACTTACCATAATTATCACCATCCTACTCATACAAATCGTGTAACATCCGGCCCCTCTCACCACCAATATTGTCCGCTTTGCCCCGATGGGTTACCCATCCAGAGCTCACCGGATTTGTTTTTGGTTGCCCACTGGAGACTTCCTAGGAGGTCACCCATCCTGGAATTTCTCCCACTTGAGCACGCTTAACTATGGAGTTCTCCTCTCATCCACTAACATTAAGCCCCAAAACGCGTTGGTGATTTAAGAGGCAAGACATTACTTATGAACCAAGGATCTCTCCTGGCCACGGCCGATGTGGGATTTTCCCGGGGTATCACAAATCGGCCAACAAGGGACAACACTAACACCTCATGGATGATGCCATCTCTTGCATTAGAAAGACTACAAGACAAGATACCTACACTAGATGTTTAGCATGACAAGCCTTCCTCTTTTAAGTAAAACAATCGGCCAACATATCTATGAAAGGGACAAGATAGAACACTTCTCATGCATCACTTTCACCATGTTATGATCTCCTTTCCTTTGTCTTTTGTGCGGCCGCATAACACCATGGGTGCAAGCTCATGGAAGTTGGCAACTTACATCAATTTAGCAATAAGACAAACACCTTCCATAATCCATCTAGCTAGCTAACCATATCCCTTCTAGCCTCTTGCAAACCTACGGCCAAGACAAAGGAAGTACAAGACAAGGTATTTCATGGAAATGAAGGTAGGACAAGAAATGATTGCCCCATTCCCAAGATGGAAGACATACCCCTTTGGGAGAGGTCACCATCGGCCGAAACTAGGAAGAAGGGACAAGAGAGAACCATAACTTTCATTTAGAATCTTTGTCACCCCTCTTTGTCCTATAACTGGCCGAAGCCTAGCATGTGTGCAAACTCATGATGGTTGTCAAACTTATACAAGATTAGGAAAGAAACAAAACACTAAGCCATTCCTTGATATGTCAACCCATCCCTTTGGTCCATATCTATCCACAATCGGCTAAGATCAAGGTGATGGCAACCATCTTAACTCACTATCTTTCATTCACACATGATTAGTAACCTAAATAATAGCTAACTTCAAGAAGCTAGTCCATTTTCTTTTGTTTTGTCCACACCTTAGCTGATCCACTATATATAGAGGTTACATTCCCATCTCATTTGCCACACCAATCTATTCTTTCACTCTCTAACTTATCGGATACCACACACAAGAAGCCGAAGCCTTGCAAGCTTTTGGAGGAGTCTTGGAGGCTATCCAACCTTCGATCATCTTTAGGTAAGGTTACTATGCTTTTAAACTATGATCCAATCTAGTCTACCCCACTTTAATAGGATTTAGTTAATGTAAACACAGGAACACACACGCATTCCTTAGATTTTGATTAATTTTGCTCACTAGCAAGTGCTTTGTCTTAGCATTACAAACCATCAGCCCTTGTTACACCTCTAGAGGGCCAAAGCTATGCTTGTATACCATATAGATCACATATAGCATCATAAATAGCATCGGTTTGTAATAAGACACACATTTGATCCAAGCTTAAGATTAATGGCTAATGTGGTGTTAAACTAACCCGTGTTCCCACAAAAACACGCCAATAATACTTCCCGAGGATTTGTTAAGTCCAAATGTACAAGCTTGATCCATGTTACGATCGGCTTAAGGCCCTAGATGGATCTTTATAATCGGACATCTACTAATAACATGTGTAAACAAGGTTAGAGCATGTGTTAATCTTCACTTAGGTGTATTAATGCCCTAAACACATGTCAAGATAACTATCCTTATCACAAGTACAAAAACCAAGGTTCACACCATTCAATAACCGAGTCCACAAGTGTCGGGTAGACAAATTGAATTATAAACGACTAGAACTTGTGATTTACCATACTTTAATAAATCATAGGGAAAGTACTGTCCGGACGATGATAGCTACGTAATTCGGCTTCACTAGATCACAAGCATCTCTATCAGGTGAGTTTCACTACTCTTTTTCTCAAAAGCATGCGTCTTGGAAGGAGACAACTTTCTAAACTTTTTCATAGTCCGGTTTGGGGTTGCTCATACACATCCCGGGTTTGGGGTGCTATGATTCACTAGGCGAATCTGCTTTCACTAATTCAGGCTTTATGTCCTTGATGAACTAAACCAACTCTATCATTGAAGTCCTTCTAAATACCGAATGAATTGACGGGTGGGCAAGCGAGTTACTAGTTGATAGCGCTATTAGGTTTCACAAACTTCACATCGTGTTGGAGAGCATGGGTGTGAACTATAACTTAACATATTATCATTGTTGATAGGCAATGATGCAAGGCACTTTGCTCACTATTGTGGGATCTTGTTGTTTAGCAGTTCGGTATTACCGGTTTTAGTTATCATGAGCGGGCTAGCTACCCCTGGCATGTGAATTAGCTATTACTCAAAAACATGGTCTGGATGACCTACGCATTTACTTTACTTTGTGAACTCACCAACTTTATGTTGACCCACGAAATACATGCTTTTGCAGGTCACTAGATTCAGAGCACGTGTAGGGCATGCATCATATAGCGTCATTGGGATATGAACACTTAACTACTTTCGAACATTTAATTATCTATTATGATTTTGAGCGCGTTGTTTTGCGTAGACTATTTGGTTAATTATTATCTTTAAATTCGCTTCCGCAACTATTTGGACAATTGATTATCTATAAAACTTGTTTTCAATAACGAACTAAATGGTTTGGGCATTTAGCGTCGTTCATGTGACTTATGGCTATGGGATCCTGGTATGTCACGCGCCTCGCGGTATAAACCCTGTAGTGGAAATTTGAGGGTGTGACATAACCTAACCCAACTACTCAACATCAGCGATCCCAAGCCCCACCCTCTTATTCTTACTAGGCTCCACCTTATTAGGTCCCTCCATCTTGTCAATATCCCATCAATGGCGACTGGACTGGAACTTGGGCTGCTCCTCCCTCACCTTGGGCCGCGTACGGTTCTAGGCCCAATTAGCCGGCCCACTCTCACCAGCAGCATACAGGCCCAACTAACTCTTCTGGACAACCGGCCCTGGCTCACTTCACTGCATATGATGCTTCGGACCCAAGTCAACTAGCTCAAGCTTTCCAAGCCGTCTCCATGGAATCTCCTGATGATGACAACTGGGACATGGACACCGAGGAAACTTCTCATGTTACCCTTGACCAACGTAATTTCTCTACTTTATCCTCGTATAGTCACATAAAGTCAATATTAGTGGGTAATGGCAATCGCCTTCCAGTTCTTGGATCCAGTAACACCACCCTCTACACCGCTAATAAAACCTTTCACCTTAAAAATGTTCTCTACAATCCTAACTTCATCGAAAACTTAATTTCAGTCTGTCAGTTCACCATTGATAATAACTTTTCTGTTGAGTTTTACCCTTTTAGTTTTTCTGTGAAGGATTACACGGATGGCACGCCCCTGAGTCATCACAATAGCTCCAGCGGCCTCTACACCTTCACAAAGAACTCTCTAGCAACCACACTCGTGTCTCTGTCCACTCCTTAGTCTTGGCATGAACGCCTCGGTCATCCAGGTCGTCATGTGATGGATTTTCTTAGTTCAAATAATTTTTTGGATTGTAATAAACTGGCTTCTAATTATGTTTGTCATGCGTGTTAATTGTCTAAACATACTAGACTTCCTTATGATGATTCCATTACTCATACTTCTGTGCCATTTTTCATTGTGCATTGTGATTTATGGACCTCACCCATCGTGAGTCACTCGGGGTATAAATATTATACGGTGGTTGTTAATGATTTTACACAATATACTTGGGTCTATCCATTGAAATATAAATCAGAAACTTTACTAAATTCACCACTTTTCATGTGTTTGTTCAAACATAATTCAAACGCAAAATTCAACAGTTTTAATGTGACATGGGTGGGGAATTTAACAACCATAACTTTCAAGATTGCAAACCAACATGGTATGCAATTCCTATTTTCTTGTCCTCACATCTCCCAACAAAATGGGAAGTCCGAGCGCATGATTTGTCGCTTAAACCATATCATCTTATCTCTTATTGTTCTTGCTTCCATGCCCTCTAAGTTTTGGGTAGAAGCCATTTACATGGCTTGCTACTTACATAACATTTTGCCCACCGAAACTCTTCATAACCACACTCCTTGCACCATACTCTACCATCGTTTCCCATCTTACGATCACCTACGCGTCTTCAGCTGCGTATGCTACCCCAATGAGTCGGCCACTCATCCCCGTACACTTCATACACGCTCCTCTAAGTGTGTGTTCTTCGATTATCCCGCAAATTACCACGGATACCGGTGTCTTGATCTTTCATCCGGGAAGGTCATTTTCTCTCGTCAAGTTACATTTGACGAAACCCTTTTCCCTCTTTCCACATCCACCAAACCCAAACCCAGTTTTCCAACCAGTTATGACACGCCAAACCTTTTCCATTTTGCTCACCATAGTCGGCCCTCCAACACACCTCCACCTACAGGCCCATCTGGCCCACCTCCTTCCCCTAACACCACACAACCTCCCCCTGACTTCGGCCCACCTCATGCACCACCAACACACCCTCCCTGGCTTCCGCCCACTTCCTACCCAACAACAATAACCGCCCACCTCACCTACGGGCTTCGGCCCATCCTCACTAAATCCTGGCCCAACTAATCCCCCACAACCTTCCGCACCTCCACACTCTACTGCTACCTCATCCGCCGATCAATCGAGCCATCCTATGACGACTTGTGCACGGGCTGGCATATCCAAGCCTCGTGTCCCGCTTAACCTTTCCATTGTCACCTCCACCAATGTGTCTCCCCTTCCAAAATCCCAGTTTGCCGCCTTACAGGATCCTAACTGGAATGATGCCATGAACACTGAATATAAAGCTTTATTGGATAATCATACATGGGATTTAGTACCGAGACCTAGTAACACCCCTATTATTTGGTTCATGTGGGTTTTTTAAACACAAGTTTCATGCTAATGGTGAACTAAAACGTTACAAGGCTCGGTTAGTGGTTAATGGTAAAAGTCAAACTGTTGGCGTCGACTAAGATGAAACCTTCAGTCCCGTGGTCAACCCCACGACTATATCTATCAATATTACTATATTAAAAAAAAAACTCGATGGATAATATTGTAATTTTGTCACCATTTTAAGATGGCATTCCAAGAGGCACAAGTATAAATCCCTATATTTACGAGTATAAATCCCTATATTTTACCCACTTTCTTCCTTTTATGGCCATGATATACAACCTCTAATGCTAATTATACAATTCACTAATACGAGTCATCATCATAATTAGTATTCTTGAAACCCTTCTTCATCTTCACATTTAAGTCAATAATTAATTCACTTCTTCATCAATCTCAACCCATGTGACAACCTGCACCCTTCACTTTTCATAAATGTGCATAATTGGTTCCTCAACTATTTCAAAATTTTCATTTTTAACCCTCGTATTTTAATAGGACCAAAATTCACAATTTAATAAACTTATAATTTTTATAAGTAAAAGTATGCACGTGATTTATGGACCTCACCCATCGTGAGTCACTCGGGGTATAAATATTATACGGTGGTTGTTAATGATTTTACACAATATACTTGGGTCTATCCATTGAAATATAAATCAGAAACTTTACTAAATTCACCACTTTTCATGTGTTTGTTCAAACATAATTCAAACGCAAAATTCAACAGTTTTAATGTGACATGGGTGGGGAATTTAACAACCATAACTTTCAAGATTGCAAACCAACATGGTATGCAATTCCTATTTTCTTGTCCTCACATCTCCCAACAAAATGGGAAGTCCGAGCGCATGATTTGTCGCTTAAACCATATCATCTTATCTCTTATTGTTCTTGCTTCCATGCCCTCTAAGTTTTGGGTAGAAGCCATTTACATGGCTTGCTACTTACATAACATTTTGCCCACCGAAACTCTTCATAACCACACTCCTTGCACCATACTCTACCATCGTTTCCCATCTTACGATCACCTACGCGTCTTCAGCTGCGTATGCTACCCCAATGAGTCGGCCACTCATCCCCGTACACTTCATACACGCTCCTCTAAGTGTGTGTTCTTCGATTATCCCGCAAATTACCACGGATACCGGTGTCTTGATCTTTCATCCGGGAAGGTCATTTTCTCTCGTCAAGTTACATTTGACGAAACCCTTTTCCCTCTTTCCACATCCACCAAACCCAAACCCAGTTTTCCAACCAGTTATGACACGCCAAACCTTTTCCATTTTGCTCACCATAGTCGGCCCTCCAACACACCTCCACCTACAGGCCCATCTGGCCCACCTCCTTCCCCTAACACCACACAACCTCCCCCTGACTTTGGCCCACCTCATGCACCACCAACACACCCTCCCTGGCTTCCGCCCACTTCCTACCCAACAACAATAACCGCCCACCTCACCTACGGGCTTCGGCCCATCCTCACTAAATCCTGGCCCAACTAATCCCCCACAACCTTCCGCACCTCCACACTCTACTGCTACCTCATCCGCCGATCAATCGAGCCATCCTATGACGACTTGTGCACGGGCTGGCATATCCAAGCCTCGTGTCCCGCTTAACCTTTCCATTGTCACCTCCACCAATGTGTCTCCCCTTCCAAAATCCCAGTTTGCCGCCTTACAGGATCCTAACTGGAATGATGCCATGAACACTGAATATAAAGCTTTATTGGATAATCATACATGGGATTTAGTACCGAGACCTAGTAACACCCCTATTATTTGGTTCATGTGGGTTTTTTAAACACAAGTTTCATGCTAATGGTGAACTAAAACGTTACAAGGCTCGGTTAGTGGTTAATGGTAAAAGTCAAACTGTTGGCGTCGACTAAGATGAAACCTTCAGTCCCGTGGTCAACCCCACGACTGTCCGAACAGTGTTGAGCATTGCACTGTCCTGATCCTGGCCAATTTACCAACTTGACGTAAAAAACTCTTTCCTTAATGGCAACTTAAAGGAAACGGTTTATATGCACCAACCCCCCGGTTTTGCTAAAAAAAATTACCCAGGTTATGTTTGCAGGTTAAATAAGTGTCTATATGGTTTGAAGCAGGCTCCTCATGCGTGGTATCAACGGTTTGCCTCTTTTCATTCTTCGATGCGGATTTAAAAGTAGTATTTGCGATACGTCGCTCTTCGTCTACAACAATAGAAGACAAATGGCTTGCCTCCCCCTTTATGTGGACGACATTCTTTTAACTGCATCCACCACCTCTCTACTTAACCATTTTATTAAAATTCTGAAGTTAGAATTTACCATGACTGACCTGGGTATACTTCATCATCTCTTGAGACTAAAAGTTGAACAAAAGAACGGGGGCCTGTTTTTATCTCAGTCCAACTATGCTAATGATATTTTGTCACGTGCTAAGATGAAAAACTGCAAACCTTGCACTACTCCAGTCGACATTGGCTCCATGCTAAGCGCATCAAGTGACTCACCAGCAGTTGACGACACTCTATATCGCAGTCGTAACGGTACCAATATTGTACCGCCACTCGATGTAGCTCACGTTACAAAAAAAATACGAACAAAAGTTATGACTTACAAGTGAAAAAAATCAATTATATTTTGCACGCTCGATATTGAATAAATCCTTTATCAAAAGCAGACAAAAATAAGCACATCATTATATTATATTAGTAAAACAACGAAAAGTAAAAAACAACTTAAAAAAACAAACTGCTATGTAGTTTTGGTAACATATTAGTCGTATTACGATTACTTGCACATTACTATTCACCACTCGCTTTTGAATAACTTATATATCGAGACATACATAAAAATTAGTATGTCGTATCATCAGGTTTAAAAGTTATAAGAAAAAACTAAATATGTTTAAAACCGGTTCCTTAAATTAGATATTCGACCCCTTATTCCCATGTATTCTTTGCAAATTATTGTCATTAATTGGCAAACCAAGATGACCAACACCACCTACATCTAGTCGCCCACCCTGCGTCTTCTTTAAACTTTACCCACACTACCTCCCATTGATTACATCCAACCATCAGAAACCAAGTTTTATTAACTGCTAAATTGGATTATTGGTGTGACATTATTTATACATATTTTGTACACACATTTACCTTTATTTTGTGGTACTTTTAGGAGTATTATCATTGGAAACACTACTTAAAGTGTTCTTCTTTGATAATAGCAGGTTTTTGGACACCTGGATAAAAATAAGTGAAAAAGACCAAAGATCAAAGCAAAATCCAAAAATTTGAAGATTGTATGTGCTGTGCACGGCCACACACATCTCACGTTTGGTCAAAAGGTTCATGAAGGTCCTCCTATGGGAGAACGTTAACAAAAGACAAAAACGGTGTCTAACAACTATTGTTGGAAACCGTCACCCATTAAGCAACATCCTACAAAGTGTAAAAAACAATATTGTCACCCACATGCAACATGTTCAAAAGCTTAAGAAGTTGTCTATAACGTTACACACATATCCACACACATTATGTGCTTGGCTACGCACATATCGTAGAGGAATTCGAGCATAAAACGAGATGCACGGTTGTACCTAACATAGGGCATAGTCGTGCAGAACCCCTAGTCAAAGCTTCATAGCTATGCACACCTATGTGCACAACCGTGCATGAAAACGACAAACAAGCAAAACTTCGAGACCATGCAAAGCTAACATGATTGAAGACACTTTCGAGACACGGGCCTAGGCTCGACTGTTGGAAGATAATCTTTGAATATCATAGTTATCCTAAGTCTAGTATTATGTTAATTATTATTGTGACATTTGTATAGTTTAAATAAGTCACATGGGTCAATGTATGGTAGTTAGAATTGGTCAGATAAACACCGATTAGGATAGCAGTTATAAGCTAGTTATGGGTCAAGGGTTGTGATGTTTCATACTCACACCTTTTCATTATGTATTTATAGGTTGTCTAGGGTCACTAATGCAATTATCGATTTCTGTTTTATCTCTCAAACTCTCTCTAAACTTTTTGCACATTATTATCATAGTTAGTTATCATCTATAACCGCCAAAAGATCAGTTTCTATCATGGCATCAGAGCCAAATGATCCGAAGACCTTTGAAGAGAAGAACAACCAAGTGATTTGGTTAACAAAGAATCCGTTTGCAGTCAAGAAAGAAGAAGATATCAGGAATGATTACAAGGCCCAAGGGTGCAGTCTCTCACCCAAATTCCAAACCAATTCTCAAAGGCGTGAATGCAAGGAGAAGGCAGATGATCGTGATAATTATCAATGGAAGTTCGGCCAGAAAGGTAATCTATATCTATCTCCTTTCATGGATTCTTCAAGAGAATATTTACTGCAGAAAGAAAGAGAACATCAGAAGTATGGCGGTTATGTGTACAAAAGTTATGGAAAGAAAGAGATCGATTGGCAATATCCTAAAGGCATGTGTTGTTCCTATTGTAATCAACCGTTCCATTATAGAAAAGATTGTCCACAAAGAATTGGGAAAATAGAGTTTATGGTAAGAGGGACGGAAGGAAAAACATGGAACGATATCTGGTATACAAGTATTAATAGGACACAACACGCAACGGGGTACAAGCATCTGTTTACAAATTTGGAGAGGACATTCGGTATAGAAAGTAATCCAGAGGGATTCAAAAGAGAACTCTACAAAGGAAAGGGAAGTGTGGAGATTTTCAGCGAAGGGAAGAATCATAAGATAAGGAATGTTTATTACATTCCTACACTCAAGAGGAATGTATTGAGTGTAGAAAAGTTGATTATGGACGGTTACAAGATCAGATATGAAGGTGATGTGTGTTTCATCACAAAAGAACATAAGAAGCCCTTCTCAATCGAACCGAATGTACACTGTTGGAGTTGCAATGAGTTTCACGAACCATATTGTTGTCCAAACATCGAAGACCATGAAAAGAATAATAAGAGAAAGATGAAAGGGAAGGACAAAGAGGAAGAAAGTCCATCAATGGACAAGGAGTTTGAGAGGATGGCCGTGAAACAACATTATCAACAAAACCATACCACTAAGGACAGAAGTGCACAAGGAACAAGTCAGGGAAAAGAAAGCGAATTGTATCCAAAGAATTCAGAATTAGAAAGTTGCACAGCCTTTATAGACATGATCCATATCGCTACTCAAGTTGACAGACACAAGACTAAGTTCAAAGGAGAATTTGAAAGAATTTTGGCGTGGTTTCTAAGGGATTTTCTGGAAATAAAATCCAACATGCCAATCCCACCAAGAGATCAAATAGGTAGAAAGATTGATCTCTACATGATAGTAAACACGTTTGGTGGAATAGATGCAGTCAACAAATACGATTTGTGGGTTCAAGTAGCAATCAAGATGGGTTATGGGTATGGAAGGTTATCAAGGGTCATGAAAGATGATGAGATTGTGGAGGAATTGAAGATCACATACAACCAGTATTTGGAGATCTTAAACTAGTACCATCAGAAGTTTAAAAGGAAAGAATTGAGGGTTGAAACTGATGAAGACAATACAAACTTCAAGATGGGTTATAAAGCAATGAAGAACAATGATCTTCCTCCAAAGAAAAGGTCCAAAACTTCCAGCAGCAGTGAAGAATTAGCAGAAGAATGCAGGCTATGATGATTCAAAGATTAGGGTAGTGATTGTTGGAAGATAATCTTTGAATATCATAGTTATCCTAAGTCTAGTATTATGTTAATTATTATTGTGACATTTGTATAGTTTAAATAAGTCACATGGGTCAACTTAATGGCAGTTAGAATCGGTCAGATACACACCGATTAGGATATCAGTTATAAGTTAGTTATGGGTCAAGGGTTGTGATGTTTCATACTCACACCTTTTCATTATGTATTTATAGGTTGTCTAGGGCCACTAATGCAATTATCGATTTCTGTTTTATCTCTCAAACTCTCTCTAAACTTTCTGCACATTATTATCATAGTTAGTTATCATCTATAACCGCCCAAAGATCAGTTTCTATCATCGACGGTACGTGACACTTGCATGTCTGAACCCTTAATGGTCAAGCACAAGATCCTGCACAACAGTACAAAGTTAGAGAGTATATTCGGAAAATTGTCCTATGCACTGCCGTACTAGTGATAGGCCTGACTACGCACCCCAAATTCTGTAGAGGTTTCTAGTGCCTTCTAATCCTATTCTATTTTTGCTTAAAAATGCACCATGTAGTTTAGAATTAGTTTATTTTTCTTGTATTTTTTTAGGGTAACGGAACACTTCAAACGTACTTTCTCATGAGTTTTCGAGCGAGAATTAACTCCATACTCCCCACAAGTAGTGTTTTCATCGTCAATGGTTGTAACCACTAGTATCCTCTTCTTCTTGGGTTTGTGAACCACTTTAATATAATATTTTATTTATTGTGTTTATTTTTTTTTTACTAATTCTTGTTTTGTTTATCTTTTGTGATTGGAACATCTAACTTCTAATTAACTTATTTAACCTTTACATTAGAAAAGCATATGATTTATCAGATCCGTTGATAGGTTTCTAGTATTGAACCATATCCTATCGATCGTGAACTTCTAGTATTGAACCAGATCTCACAATAGGCTTCTTGTATTACCAGATTAATAGCACATGTTTATATATAGTAAATTTAAATGTATTTAAATAGATTGATTGAGATGATATCTCCTCACAAAAATAGGAGATTGTTTGTAATTATAAATATTGTGCATAATCAATAGAATGAGCAAGGTTTGATATTGCTTTCATGGTATCACCTTGATCCTGACCTAATCTCCTTCTGCCGCCGCTGCTGTGCTACTCTGCCGCCGGCTTCTTTTCCTTGTCTCCTTCAATTTTTTACCCTTCTTTCTCACCCGCTTCCCTCATGGACTCATCCTCTCTTCACCCGGCCCTTACGGTCACTAATATCAAGTCCCATATTCCCATCATTCTTGAAAAGGATTCACCCTCATACTCTACTTGGAAGACCCTATTTCAGGTTCACTGTCAAGCGTATGAAGTCGCGGATCACCTGCTGCCTCGTTCTGCTACTGCTGTCCCACAGTCCTCATCGGATCCTGCAGCCGCTGCCAAGGCAGAAGCGGCTGCTGTGGCTGCCAAACACTTATGGACTCGCTTAGATGCCCTCGTCAAGCAGTGGATATATGCCACGCTTGCCCAACCTCTGCTGCGGATAATTATTCAGCCCGGACAAACAGCGTGTGATGCTTGGAATGCTGTGGAAAATGAGTTTACTGATAATCAAAACACTCGGGCGGTATTTCTTGGCCAAGAATTTGCTAACCTATGTCTTGATAATTTTTCTTCTATGGCAGATTATTGTGAACATGCAAAACACTTGGCGTATCAACTAGCCAGTGTAGGTGCTCCTGTGGATAACCGGATGCTCGTTCTGAAGGTGTTGACCGGTCTCACTGAGCAATATGATAGCATCTCTACGGTACTTCAAAACCGTGAGCCGCTACCACCGTTCAATGAGGTTCGGTCTCGTCTTACATTTGAGGAAACTAAAAAGAAACATCAAGTGACTCGGTCCTCTACCACGGCCTCAACTGCCCTACATACCACCACAACCACAAACCGGAACCCATCACAAACCTCCCAACCTACACCTGAAAACACCCGGAGTCGACCTCGCCGTGGCCGAGGCCGCGGCCGCCTTAACCAAAACTAAACCCGTACATCATCCCAAACCCAATCCACCCCGAGTCACCCGTACATTATTTTTCCGAGCAACTGGACTTCGTCACAATGGGCATCCATACTCAAAAACAATACCGCCGCCAACACTGCATCGGCCTCACCACCGTGTCCATACCCATCTAGACCAAACTCTCAAAACTCTCAAGGGATTCTTGGCCCGCGCCCTGATCAGGCTCATCTCACTGGTTATACTCCAACAGATATTGAACAGGCACTGTATTCTCTGGCTCTCAACCCACCAGATCATGGAGTAATGGATACTGGCGCTTCTTCTCACTCTGCCAATGAAAAAGGTATATACTCCCCGTCTACTTTTAATGCGTGCACTAATAAATATATTATTGTTGGAAATGGTATGACCATACCGGTAGTGGCCCAAGGCAACCAAGTCCTCCCGCCACCTTATCCCCCCTTAAACTAAACAATGTCCTTTTTGCCCCTAACATAATAAAAAATCTAATCTCTGTCCGTCGCCTTACCACCGACAACTTAGTGTCTATTGAATTTGACCCATTTGGCTTTCTTGTGAAGGATCTCAAAACTCGGGCTCCTATCCTACGATGCAATAGCACTGGCGATCTATATCCCTTAACTGAACCACTACCACTCAAGACCACTCAACCAACCACCTTTGTTGCTGTTTCTCAAGATCACTGGCATCAACGCTTGGGTCATCCTGGGGACAATTTACTTCAGTCTTTAAAGTTGTCTTCTTTTATTGATTATGGAAAACTTAATAAAACACTTTGTCAGTCTTGTGTTTTTGGCAAAAGTGTTAGACTGCCATTTTATGATTCTATTAATTCTACTTGTTTTGCATTTGACATTGTTCACAGTGACTTATGGACATCTCCCATACTTAGTACGGGTGGCCATAAACATTACATTTTATTTTTGGATGACTTTACAAATTTCTTGTGGACTTTCCCTATCTCAACCAAAGCTCAAGTCTTTCAAACCTTCACCACACTTCACAACCTAATTAACACCCAATTTAACCGTAAAATCAAACAATTTCAATGTGACAATGGAAAAGAATATGCAAATCAAAATTTCTACAACTTTTGTAATCATAATGGCATGCAATTTAGATTTTCCTGCCCCTACACCTCATCTCAAAATGGTAAAGCGGAACGCAAAATCCGCACCATTAATAACATGATACGTACCCTCCTTGCCCAAGCATCTCTCCCACCCAACCTATGGCATCATGCCCTTGAAACCGCCACTTATCTTCTAAACATCCTACCGAGCAAACTTCTCAACTTCAACTCCCCTACATCTCTCCTCTACAATTGCACACCGGAATACGAGCACCTTCGTGTTTTTGGGTGCCTTTGCTACCCTCTTACCCCATCCACTACCATCCACAAACTTGACTATCGATCCCAACCGTGCGTCTTTCTCGGCTACCCCGCCAATCATCGTGGATATAAATGTCTTGATCTATCCACTCACCAAATTATTATTTCGCGACATGTCCACTTTGAAGAAACTATTTTCCCATATACCATTCAATCCCCCACCAAACCTCCATCATACGACTTTCTAAACCCAACCATCAATCCCCTGGTTTGGGATTTTCTCCACAACAAACCCAACCAAAACAACACCCCTCCATCTACTGTTTCCGTTCCACCACCTACAACCGGCCCAAACCAACCCCCACAAAATCTTCCCCCACAACCGCATCCCACTGGCCCACCTCTCTCATCTAACTCATCTCCTCAGCCCACTACTCCCACTTATACTTCTCCTACTACCCAGGCCCAAATCCCCGGCCCAATTACCTCACATCTTCCTACCCCTCCCTCAGCCCACCCGTCCACCTTTCCTACTCCTCACCTCTCGTCAGGTCCAACCGTTCCTGACCCCCCACATCCTGAACCCTCTACTTCTGGCCCCCCAACCTTGACCCCTCTACATCAGTTCCGCCCCACCAAGCTATACCCGCTCCGCCACCACCACACCCTCAACCACAAACAACCACCCGTACCATCCACACCCGATCTATGAGTGGTATCCACAAGCCTAAACAACAGTTTTCTCTCCACACCTCAACCATCGTCCCAATACCCAAGAATCCTCAGGTTGCCTTGTCCTCTCCCGAATGGCATAATGCCATGACCAACGAATTTAGTGCACTTATTAAAATAAGACCTGGGAGCTTGTACCTAGGACACCTGACATGAATATAATACGTTGCTTGTGGTTATTTAAACATAAATTCAGGTCGGATGGCAGTTTGGAGCGCTACAAAGCGCGTTTAGTTTGTGATGGTAGAAAATAGCAGGTGGGTATAGACTGTGGCGAAACATTCAGCCCAGTAGTTAAACCTTCTACGGTTCGGTTGGTCCTCTCCTTAGCTCTATCCAAGTCATGGCCTATTCATCAGTTGGACGTTACTAATGCGTTCCTTCATGGCAACTTGGAAGAGACTGTATACATGCACCAACCTATGGGCTTTCGTCACCGTGACTTTCCGGACCATGTATGTCATTTACGGAAGTCACTTTATGGCCTCAAGCAGGCCCCTAGAGCCTGGTATCAACGGTTTACAGACTTTGTCAGCTTACACGGGTTCCACCAAAGCAAATCTGACAATTCATTGTTTATTTATCAGCATGGCTCTGAAATTGCATACCTTCTGATTTATGTGGATGACATCATTCTCACTACATCCACTGAGGCTCTTCGCACCAGGTTACTAAATATATTGTCTGGTGAATTTGCTATGAAAGACTTGGGTCCTCTCTCTTACTTCTTGGGCATTCAGGTCACACGAGACGGTAATAAAATGTTTCTTTCTCAACAAGCATATGTGAAGGACATCATTCATCGTGCTGGCATGGACTCATGCAAGCCGGCTGTCACTCCGGTTGATACTCAGTCCAAACTTTCAGCCACATCCAGTCCTTCTCATGATGACCCTTCCACCTACAGAAGTCTCGCTGGTGCCTTACAGTATCTCACATTCACTAGACCGGACATCTCCTATGCAGTCCAACAGATTTGTATGCACATGCATGACCCTCGACAGGATCACTGGAACGCTTTAAAACGCATTATCCGCTATCTTCAGGGTACCACAGATTATGGTCTTCACCTTGGCCCGGCCTCCAATCTTTCTATAGTGGCATACACAGATGCTGACTGGGCTGGCTGCCCTGATACACGTCGCTCAACCTCAGGATATTGCGTCTATCTGGGTGACAATCTTATCTCCTGGTCCTCCAAACGACAGTCTACCATCTCCAGGTCAAGTGCTGAAGCTGAATATCGGGGTGTCGCAAATGTTGTTGCTGATATATGCTGGTTGCGCAACCTCTTGCTCGAACTTCATCATCCCTTGTCACGCGCCACCATTGTTTACTGTGACAACGTCAGTGCTGTCTATCTCTCCGGTAATCCTGTTCAACATCAACGCACCAAACATATCGAGCTTGACATTCACTTTGTTCGAGAACAGGTTCAGCGTGGACACATTCGCGTTCTTCATGTTCCATCACGACATCAGATTGCTGACATCTTCACCAAAGGACTGCCTCACGTACTGTTCGACGATTTTCGGTCCAGTCTCAACATTGGACCACCCGACGTTTCGACTGCGGGGGCGTAATAGCACATGTTTATATATAGTAAATTTAAATGTATTTAAATAGATTGATTGAGATGATATCTCCTCACAAAAATAGGAAATTGTTTGTAATTATAAATATTGTGCATAATCAATAGAATGAGCAAGGTTTGATATTGCTTTCACAGATCATACAAAAGCTTCTGGTATTTCACCAGATCCTTGGGACAAAGGTTAAGTTGTTAGAAAGGGTTGCGTAATCCGATAAAGTATAACGATCTCTAATAAAAAGACTGCTTTATTTAGTCGGCAATATTAATATTTAGTCAACTGCCGCTTAGATCCCGACCATTTGCGATTGATGCTAGGAGAAAGGAAGTGTTGGGCAGGTCCCTCCCCTAAAATCCAACTAAGCACATTTTTCTTGCTTTTTTTTTTATTTTAGATTTAATTTAAATTTAGTTGTGGTATGGAAATCGTACAATGCATGTAGCATTTCCAGTGATTTGGTAAGTTAAGGCAACTAAGACAGGTAGTGAGAAAAACTGATATAGCGCTAATATGGAGGAGATAGATAATTCGATGTTGTGGCAAGAGTGGCAACCAATCCCACCACCCTTAAATGTGCTCATGGAATGCAAAATGGGAAATAAATTAGTGGATTGTGTTTCCTAGGTTTATGCTCATGAATGGTTCAACCTTACCATTCCCCCTATAATATCTCAGCAAATATCAACCATTTGTGAACCCTGTAAAAACGTCATTTTAACTCTCCATGAAACTCGTTGAATACCAACAATTTGACCCAAGATCAAGCATTTCAACACCTACAAATAATCATACCGATGCTTTTATACATCTTTAATGGTACCAATGACACAAAAACTAACACAAGCCTAAGAAAAATTGGTTGTTCGTGTTCATTCGGACGTTTAGTTGAAGAAAAACGACGGGATGTTGTCTAGAGCAGCAAGAAATGCATATTCATGGTGGTGGGCTAGCCACATTAGGACCAAACAATCAAAATGGCTAGACCAGAATATGCAAGGTACATCTATAAGCTTTTCTTTCGATTATAATAAAATGATATTCGTCGTCTCTTTTGACTAAGGGTGTAAATGATACGTAACGGTTCGAGAGGTACTCGAGATCGGATCGGTAAAAAGCTCGAATGGGCCGAGCCTTAACGAGCCCTAGCTTGAAACTTGACTTGTTTAGTTATCGAGCCCGACCTCGAGCTTTTTATACAAAGACTGTTTAGGCTCGTGAGCCTAAACGGGCCCAAACAAATTTTATATTATTATTATTATTTTATATAAAGTATACCTACTATTTAAATTGAGTCTAGTTCGAGCCGAGCTTTGGCTCGTTTAAGCTATCAAAGCGATGTCGAGCCGAGCTTTTAGCTCCTTTTAAATTGTTCTATAATTATTTCGAGCCGAGCTCGAGCCCTTGGGTTTTACATTCTAGCCGAGTTCAAGCTCAAAGTATTAGGCTCGAACCGAGCCCGTTCATTAAAGCATGACGAGCCGAGCTCGAGCACAATCAGGCTCGGGCCCGGCTCGACTAGTTTACACCCCAGTTTTGACCAATGATCAGTTGCATCCGGATTTGATGTCTTTGTAATGTAGAACAGTCAAGAATATTAACATGATAATGATTGTTCCAAATTAAAAAAGAAAAATTTAAGAAATATAAGACCCATGATGTCAAAGGTCCAACTTTTTCTAAAGTTTATAAGACCATGACGTTAACAAATATTTCGAAGTCATAGCAATAGGTGCGTAAACGATCCAAAGCTGCCCAAAATTACTCGAGATCCGCCCAATAAAAGTCCAAATGATCGAGCTTGAGTTGGTTTGCGAGTCTAAACAAACTTATTATTTGTAACTTTTTATTTAAGATATTAAATTTTATTTGCATAATTTTGTATAAACTTATTAAAATATTCTGAATAATATATATTAGCTTATATATATAACATGTATATATATTGAAAGTAAGAAAAATCGAATATAAAATAAATTAATGAGCTGAGATCAAGCTTGAAAGCCTACCCACAAGCCGAACCCGATCTCTAGAAATAGAGCTCGAGCTTTCGTTAGTTAAATGAGCTTAGCTGGATCTATGTTGAACACATCTTGATAGGAAGTAGGGGCTCAGCTCGGCTCATTTACATTCAGATATGATCAAGATGATAATAGTCTTGTTCAAAAAATGGTTCCATTGCTGCATTATATTTAATATGGATTTTTGTTTGATTCCAGATATGGAGGAAAAGGTAGAATACATACTCAAAATCATGACTGAAGACGGAGACTCCTTCAGGGTTAGAGCAGAACAATACTACAGGAAAAGGCCTGAGCTTGTAAACTTTGTGGAAGACACTTTTCGAGGATATCGCGCTTTAGCAGAAAGATATGATCATATGTCAAGGGATCTACAAAGTGCGAATCGAACCATTGCAATGGTCTTCCCAGAAAGGGTTCGAATGTCAATTGATGATGACGAATATGACGATTTCGCATCAAATGTCGATGATAATGAGAGTACAGTCGCTACAGGTTTACATGTGCCGGCACCATTGCCATTCCCACCTAAACAAAATTACCATCCAAAAATGGAAAGTGTTGTTCAAGCCATGCTCAAGAAAAAATCCAAAATGCCCACAATGATGATGTCCAAAAGAGGACTATTGAAAATAGGTGTTAATGAAAAGGCTTCTAGGGTGTCCAACAGCTCTGGATTGAGTAAAGATGAAGCAGTAGACGAAATCGATAAGCTTCAAAAGGAAATATTAGAATTTCAGACAGAAAAGGAGTTTGTAAAGAGTTCATACGAAAGCGCGTTATCTAAGTATTGGGAAATCGAAAACAGGATTAATGAGATGCATACTAAGATTAGCAATTTGCAACACGAGTTTGCAGTTGGCGAGGCGATGGATGATCAAGACGCACAAACTCTAATGTCAACTTCTCTACTAAATATGTGCAAAGATACACTTGATAAGTTAAAATGTAAGCAAAAGCGCTTTAAAACCGAAGCGGCTGTGGAACACCATAGGGTTGATGCCATTAGAAAGATGTTTGAGGCTCTAATAGAGTGGAATAACAATAATCCAGAATTTAAGAACTTGGAGAAACCAGAAGGCAATGATCAAGAAGAGTTTGATAAAAAAGAATCTGAAAATATTCAACACAAAGATGTAATGACCATATCTGAAGTTGCTGAGAAGATTGAACAACTTGTTGATAAGGTAATCAATATGGAAACAGATTTGGCATCTCAAACCGCGCTGGTAATGAGGCTGCGATTTGAAATCGACGAGCTTCAAGAGAAATTTCAAAGCTTAGAACAAGATAATAGTAACGTTGCTGATGTATCAAATAACAAGAACATCAAGAAGCTAAAGGAAGAACTAGAGAGAGTTCAGAAGCTTGATAAACAAATTCAAGCACAAAATACGCAGTTGGAAACAAGTTTCGATGAGGCGAGTGTTACTTTTGATAATTTGTCGAAGGATATTTTAATTGCAAAACCAGATGATGAGACTCATGAAGATGATATGATTTCCCAAGCAGAAAGGAAAAAAAATGAAAAAAATTCAAAATTAGAAGAAAAAGAAAAGGAAAATCTAAGAAAATATAGTAATGAGAAATTAGATGAAGGTGAAGATGTAGAATTTACAGGAAGCCTGCAGGTTATAAGAAAAGGCGAAGAAGATGAACCTAATTGGAACTTAATATTCTCACATGGAATAGAGGATAGAGAGAAAATGTTGCTGGAAGAGTACAGTTCAACATTGAAAAGCTTCAGAGAGGTAAAGCAAAAGCTCAATGAAACCGAACAGAGGAATCGCGCAAGATCTTTCAAATTTGCTGTGGAGATGAAGATATTGAGAAACGCAAATGACTCAAAAGATGCTGAGATTAGAGCCTTATGTGAAAAACTAAAACTGTTGGAAACAAGCATACAAAATCATGAACTTGGTGAAACTACTGACATTAGGGAAGATTCAGATATTGAACTAACAGAAGCTTCGAATGCGATTCATGAAGGAACATACCGAATAAAAGAGCTTATTGAAACTGCACATTTTGAAATAAAGAAAGCTAGAGAGTTGGTTGATGGAGGATCACAAATAAGTAAAGAGCTTGATGAAACTACAGACTTTGGACTAACGAAAGGTCCGAATTCGGTTGATGATGTTACAGATCATGAACTAGACACTACTAAACAAAGGAGTATCACTGAGGGTCACAAACTTCCAGAGATTGAAGAGGAGATCCGCACAGAAATCGAAGATTTACGAAAAGAAAACATAGAGTTATGGTTAAGGTTTAGTACCGCCTATCATCAAATCAACAGGTTTCAGGAATCATTCAATGATTTAATACAGGAGATAAAACAAGTGAAAGAAAAGAAACATGAACATGGTAGTAGTTATAAACACAGACTGCATTCTCATCATTCTTCTTCTAATATTGCTTTAGATATCCGGCCTTTATATCAACATTTACGCGACATGCAAACCGAAGTAATTTTGTGGTTGGAAAAGAGTGGAATATTACAAGATGATTTGAAACATAGATTAGCATCACTTTCTGATATTCAAAATGAATTATCAGACTTGACTAAAGAGGCTCCGGAATCGAAGACGACGAATGTGAAACTTAATAACTATCAAGCTGCAAAGTTTCAAGGAGAAGTTCTTAACATGAAGCAAGAGAATGGTAAGGTGTTGGATGAGCTTAAAGAGGCATCTGAAAGGGTCAGAATGCTACAGGTTGAGATAGAGAAGAATTTGACAAACTTGGATGAAGAAGTAGGTCCCAAAAAGAAGTCAAACAGTACTAGCACAAAGATTCCTTTTAGATCTATCCTTTTTGGGTCTAAGTTAAGGAAAAAGCATAAGCGTTCACTCTTTGCATGCATGAGTCCTTCACTACAAAGACAGTATAGTAAGCTCCAAGAATCCAAGACCTAGAGAAGATGGTTGAGTGTAAAACTCTATGTGAGCGAGCATATTATGCTTATTATTTAGCAATGTATTGGTAGTGACATGATCTAATCTTTTTTACATAATAATGTTATAAGTAACATAGTATTATATGCATATTAAACATGTCAACCTTTAACCATGTATATATCTATATCTTTTAAAGACATCTTCCTTAACCAGGACCCAATAAAATTGTGTCGTGTTTTAGGTCAACCTGTGTTATATTCATTTGTGAATTTAAGTAATACATGATGGCTCGGGCAACAACTTAAATAACGAATCATGACTCCGGTTATTTCTTTTTCCTTTTTTCGTAGTTGATCTCTATTTAATTGTTTGTTCTTTATATTCTACTAGGTTAGAGACCCGTGTAACAACCCAGTCGTAGAGGCCAAAATTTTTCGCGGTTAGGATATTATAACAATACGTTTATACACGAAACTAAAAACCGAACCAATGTGTATATATATATATATAATTCGAGAATATACGGCACGGGATCGAACTGATACGCGTTACGAACAGGAACCCGCTCGTAACTAATATGATTAGTCACCATAGGACACATAACACCATTGCCATGTGCCCCATGGCACTTCACCATTTTAACAACACACCCTTAAAAACCTTGGGTGGTCTTCTAAAAAACCATCAGACCTCACAATTATAAAAACCCAACCAACCCACCCATACCCATAATATCTAAACACACACTTGGTCACTGCATAGAGAAAGAAAGAGAGAGAGGAACCGGAGAAAAGGGTTCCGGCCACCGCCCTCGGTGGCGGAGCTCCGACCAGAGACACCGGACACGCAACCCCACACCCTCTTCCACCTACTGATACCTATACATACACATATGCCGAATTATAACCAGAAGAGAGAGAGAGAGAACTGAGAGAGAAAGTGGATGAGAGTGAGAGGAGAGCTGGGCGGAGGCCCTTGGCCGTGTACGGCGGAGCTCCGGCCGCCATCTCCGGCGGCTCCGTTCCCCAACAAACCAACACCTATATACGTTCTGTGGAGAAAAAGAAACTGAGAGTTAGAGAGAGAGACGCAAAGGAGAGAGAGACCCGATTAAAGAGAAATAGAATCAGAGGAGAGAGAGAGACAGACAGAGAGGGAGGAAGGCGACGGTGACAGTGACAGTGGTGGTGTTGTCATGGTGAACAATGACGGCGGCGGCCAGCGGGTTCAAGGGTTGGTCAGCGGCGGTGACGGCTAGGGTTATGATGGAGATAGTTGTTCAGGTATGGATGGAGGGTTCAGGTCCCGAATTGGAGTTCTGATCAAGTTAACGACGGGGTGTTTGGGTGAGTCCAGTTATGCTCTCCAACAACTAAGGTAAGATCAATGGTTCCTAGGTTAATAATTAGGACATTAGAATGTTGTGATGTTTATTAATGAGGGGTTATTGTGTAGAAGATGAAGGGCCAGGACCCGAGTCAACCCAGTTCACTCGGTCAACAAAAGTCAACGGACAGAGGCTAGATCAACCTGAGGAGACCCGAGAGGTATAGACGAGAACCCGAACTATATCGACCTAAGTAGTGGGCTGGCAAATCGTGTCCCTAACAGGTTAACAGGTCTCTGACGCGCGCGAACAAATAAGTTCTAAACATGAACACGACTCGTTTAACTCATTTATATCTCATGTTTATAACACAGTTTTATGTTTTATGTACCAAAAAAGGGAAATGAAAGATTTTTGCCTCTTAATTCTAAGTATTAAAAAAAGTCAAAAAATCAAATAGTGTACTTTTCAGTCAAACAGGTCTTATCGTGTCTTAACAGGTTACCCATTGCCGGCCCTAAGTGATTACTCATGTGTGCACGCGTGGGACTTCGACATCCGACCCGACCCTATGACTAAACGATGGAATTATATTTTTAATATATGTTATATAGATAAATGAACTTATTTTTTTTTTTTGAACGATCAACAAAATTATTATTTCACCAGCTAGCGGGAAACTAGCAAATCACCTTACAACTGTCAATAATCACCAGAACCTAGTTGGACTACAAAATACATATTCACCAACCAATTCTATTGATATTAAAGCTACACCATACGTTCCAATTAAGTGACGGTTGCTTCGCTCTTGTTTTAATCCAAAATAGACTAAGTGTCTTGATATCGCCCAAAACCTTTGTGATTGAAACTTGATTCTGATTAAAAACCACCTCGTTCCTGTTCTTCCAGATGCACCAAATAGTAACCAAACATATCGAGTAAATCGCCTTTTTCCTGTATTTCGAACCACTAATAAACCTGTGAAGTAGGAGTAGATCTTTGAAATGGAAAGCATAAATCGGCCCGATTTTACACCATTGCGCCACGAGTTGCCACACTGTTTGCGTAAAGGCACATGATATAAAAAGGTGATCCGTAGTCTCCACACAATCCCTGCAAAACGGACATAAGTCCGTGCCCACATTGATGTTTCTGTATAACAACGCGCTTCGAGTCGGAATCCTGTCTTGTTCGGCCCTCCACGCGAAGACTAACACTTTATTCGGCACCCACGAGCACTTCTCAATAATAAAATCTGCTGCGACATACCTGTTTTGCTGCAAACGATTCTTCACAGCAGCCACCGTAAACCTGCAATCCCAACCCGAACCCCAGACCCAACGATCAGCTCCCCCGGACAGAACTGGGACCGTGATGCAGCTGTAGAGCTGGTCCAATTCTGCAGATTCCACAGCAGATAAAACAGCTCGCTTCCAGTCCCAAACCCACCCAAAACCCGTCTGAGAAACCCTTTCAGCAACAGACACCTTCTTGCGACTTTCCAATGCGAACAAAGCTGGAAAGAGGACAGCAAGCGGAATATCCAACGCCCAACTGTCCAGCCAAAAAGAAACACCCAACCCGCAGCCCACCACCCCTTTAATAGCCCAACCCACATCCATCCCACCCCGTTTCGCCAACTCCATCGAATTATGCACCTGTTTCCAAGGACCGGAAAGAGATAACCTAGTGGGAATCGGATTCCAGTCTCTATTGGAGCTATGAATAGACCAAATCACATTTCTCCAAAGCGCACTAGACTCCGTTTTGAACCGCCACCACCACTTCGCCATCATTGCCAAGTTCGCGTCGAGAAGAGATCCGAAGCCAAGACCACCATATTCAATCGGGGAACATACCCTATGCCAAACAACCCAATTAATACTCACTTTATCTTCCGAGCCACCCCAAAAGAACACTCGCCTAATCTTATCAAGTTCATTAAGAATCCCAATAGGGGCTTTAAACAAGGTGAAGTAATACGTAGGCAAGGAATTAAGAACAGATTTGATAAGTGTTACCCGACCACCATACGACAACGTTTTCGCTTTCCAAGAAGTAAGCTTGTTTTTAAACGCGTCCACCACCGGTTCCCAGTGTTTACAGAGATTCATATTTGCACCAACCTGTAGGCCGAGATAAATAAATGGAAACGATCCCGGTTTGCACCTTAGAACTTCAGCCATGGAATAAACTTCATCACTTGACACACCCACCCCATAAACGCTACATTTCCCCAAGTTAACTTTAAGGCCGGATACTAAGTAGAAACACCGGAGTAATCGTTTGAGATTCCAAGCATTAGACAAAGACCATTCACCTAGGAATATCACATCATCCGCATATAATAGATGTGATAGAACGATACTACCCGAGCCACATACAAGACCTTTAAACAAACCCACCTCGACCGCCCGTTTCATCACACATGATAGGGCTTCCATGGCAAAAAGGAATAAAAAAGGGGAAATAGGATCCCCTTGCCTAAGCCCGCGACTACAAGCGAATTCTTGAGTTGGTGAACCATTGACCAGTACCGAAGCCCTAGCCAAAGTGACGATTGCCATAACCCATTTACACCACCTACTTGGGAAATTCATTTGTGTCATAATCGACTCAAGAAAATCCCAATTCAAAGAGTCGTAAGCTTTCTCTATGTCCACCTTGAATATCATACCTTCTCTTTTATGTTTCTTCATCCACCCAATGACTTCGTTAAGCATTAGCGGCCCATCCGTTATATTACGGCCAGAAAGAAAGGCCGATTGCTCGGGAGAGATCAGCTTTCCTATGACCGACTTGAGTCTAGACACCAACACCTTGGAAAGAACTTTATTAACGCACCCAACCAAACTGATTGGGCGATAATCATTGAAGCCCAACGGATCCTTCTTCTTAGGGATTAATGCTATAAATGAAGACGCACACCCAGGGCCCAATTCAGCCCCGTTGGACAAATATGATAAATTAGTACATATTATGATGTACTAATGCCCATCATGATCCATTAAGGCCCATTATGGTCCATTAAGGCATATCTGATCTATTACTGCCCATTGGTATCCATTAAGGACCAATATTGCCCATTAAGTTTAATATGATCTATTACTGTCCATTGTGATCCATTAAGGCCCAATATGATTTATTAAGACATATATGATCAACTATCGTCCATTTTTATCCATTGAGGACCGATTAGATCAATTAATACATATTATGATGTACTAATGCCCATCATGATCCATTAAGGCCCATTATGGTCCATTAAGACATATCTGGTCTATTATTTCCCATTGGTATCCATTAAGGCCCAATATTGCCTATTAAGTTTAATATGATCTATTACTGTCCATTGTGATCTATAAGGCCCAATATGATTCATTAAGACATATCATTAAAAAGGCGGACAAAATCAGCCTTGAAACCCCCCCAACACCTCTTAAGGAATCGGAAATTAAAGCCATCCGGTCCCGGTGCTTTGTCGCCTTCGCACTCCCAAACCGCATCCTTAATCTCTTGGGTAGAAAACGGTCTACAAATAAATTCAGCCTCCGCATCAGAAATCTTCTGGATACCCGGACAAAGGATCTTCGGACGAAGTGAGATAGGCTCCTTGAACTTACTTTCAAAGAAAGTGAAGGCTCTGTCCTTAATAAACATAGGACTAGTGACCCAATCACCCTCAACCAATAAACCATTAATCCTCTTACTAGAAGCGTTCGCATTAATAATCCCATGGTAATACCACGAGTTCTCATCCCCATCCATAGCCCATTTCACCCTGGCCTTTTGCCTTAGATCCGCTTGTTTGCGTTTGTCAAACTCCAACATAAACGACTTTGCTTCAGAATACGAACTCGATTCTTGGCTGGATAAATCCCTAGACTCGGCGAGCTTGTCAAGCTTGTCCACCAACACTTTCATCTGATTATAGGATACATTCGACTTAGCCTTTTCAACTGCCACCCATTCCTTAATCCTCTTTTTCAAAAACTTGAGTTTCGTAACCACCGCTAAGTCAGACGGCCCAGAGAAATGGAATTGCTCACATAACCCCATCACGAACACCACAAACCCAGGCATTTCCAGCCATGAATTAAAGAAACGAAACGGTATGTGGCCAAAGTCCGTGGCCACCACCGATAACGTAACTGGACTATGGTCAGAATACAATCTGGACAGAGCTGTGACAGACGCACCACACCATTTTGTCTTAAACGCGTTGCAAACCAGGAACCTATCCAACTTACTAAACTTTTTCCCATTGTCCGACACATACGTGAACGAATGTCCCCCCATGTCATACTCCTCTAAACCCGAACAACTGATAAAATTATTAAAATGAGCAGCGTTAGATGGAACAAATTCGGTGTTCCTTCGGTCCGACGACCACCTAACCTCATTAAAATCACCGAGAAGAACCCAGAAACCAACTCGAGAACTTTTCAGTAGTGCGAGATCACCCCACAAACCACGTCTTTTGATAGGATCATTTGGCGCATATACATTCACAACATTATACCTCTCCCCAGTTGCCGTAAGCACCCCGGATGTAAGTAAAAAGTGTCTATTCTTAACCACAGACTGAACCCGAAACACCGAAGGATCCCAAATGCTAATAATACCCCCAGATCTACCCTCCGAACACACCTGCTCTGAGTCAAAAGCAGACCGGCCCCACAATGAATTCAAGTGAAACATTACCCCTTCCCCTAGTTTCGATTCCTGCACCCCGACAAAGTGCGAACCATGACACGTCTTAAGCCCCCTAATCCAGGATGTTTTACGATCATCCCTAACCCCCCCTAATATTTATACTCATAAAATTCATTGGTCACCCGCAGCAACACCTTCTCCTATAACTTCCTCTCTAACCAAGTCATCAAAATTCCCAAGCTCAATACCCACAAAAGAGCCTACTTCCACTGTTAAACCCACCTCTTTATCAATCCCAACCCTAGCATTAGTACCCGATATGGAATCCGGAACAGAACTGATACCTGTAGCATGCCGTAACTCCTGTGGGGAGTTATCCGGATGAGCACCAGCAGGAAGAGGAGACGCACATGAGACCCCAGCCTGGTCACCCCCCGAACATTCCACAACTTGAACCATCTCAACTTCATCAACCGCTGTCACAGGCTCTCTGTTCACACCTTCCAAACCACCAGGCATATTTGTCTTTAGATCATTAATTCTGTCAATAAAGGATGATGCCCCCTTTTGCGGCCCATTTTGAAACAAAGACTCACCATCAGATTGGACTGGGCTTCTAACATAACGAGGCCTCTTCCTAGACTTTGGGGGTTGGTCCGAAGAGTTATTTAGGCCCACATTAAAAGGTAACCCCACCCCATTAGACTTATTAATACCAGAATGGCCCCTTTGTGACTGGCCCACCACAGCCAAAATTGTAGGAGAAACATTAACCTCCACGTGGCCACACACCCTTTGACCTTCCCCATGCAATACATCCCTCCCATGCACCTGTTGAGATTCACCCGGCCTTTCATCTTCCGGTGCATTCCCCGGATCCGTCGGAGTGGCCGTTGCCGGAGCAATTGGCACCTCCACGTCTCTTCTGAATTCCCCATCCTCCATCTCGTCCACCCTAGCTGTTGAAAATACCGGCCCATCCGGCGACCCCATTATCTCCGAAAACAAATCATTGTATAGGCTAGTAACTAACCCATCTTCTTCCTCAGAAACCCAAACCTGTACCTGAATACCCCGCCAAATCAACACCACCTCCTCATCAATCCTTTTGTTGCCACTAACACAGACCCACACTTTTCCATGGATGTTATTAGTTGATAACCAAGAATAATCCGACTTCCGAACAACCCTCCCAAACAGATAACCCACCCGGTCAAAGAAGGTACCCTCCCTCAACTGAAGAGGCATTCCACACACTTTCAAGCAAACCACCCTTTCGAAATCCATATGTTCACCGTTCCAAAGCACCGCCGAAGATAGGACATTGTTCCATAGGGTCTCTCTTCTATTAATAAACTCCACCGCACTACGTTTGTCCCTAAAAACCATCATAATCTTCATACCCCCTATGAGACTAACTGGACTCTCATCATAACCTCCCATCTTCATCATGCTCTTAACTTCTTTAAAGGCATCCACATCAATTACCTCCCCAATAACAGCTCTCATAACACAGTGTTCTGGATACAGTGCACCCCTCTCGTTTATTTCAAGTACCTTAGAGTAACCAGACGACTTCCTCACATCACCACCAAAAGCTTCTCTGTATGACCCCCCACCAACCGTTGCCCGTTTATGTAAGTCACCAGCCACGTTATTCACCGGGATATTTTTCGTTGTAGGCTGGTATGAAGCTCTATTATCCATTCTCTGCTGTGGACCCAGTTGCATAGGCCTCCGATTCTCCTTACCATATTTTGCCACAGAGACAACCAGTTTTGCCCCATCGATCTTAACCGAGTTCATGTTCTTCAACACCTCATTCAGGTCCTTCACCCCAAGATACCTCACAAAAGCAAACCAGTTCCCTCGTGCATCTGTTTTCCTAGCTACGTATACGTCCTTAACTATACCGTATGGATGGAAAGCTTTCCAAAGAGTTTGTTCCGTCACCCCCGTCGGAAGATTCGCGATGAAAAAGGTTGTTATTGGCCTAGGATCTATAGCCCCCCGATTGCTCCGTTGCCGGAAAGAATAGTCTCTTCGGCTTCGCATCTCTTCTCTCACTCACTCTCTCTCTCTCTTGTAAAAGTTTTAGATAAATGAACTTATTAGTACCAAGATGATGATAATGAGGAACATAATACATTGGGAAAAATGGACATAGAAGACAAAGTGTAACTTGATTAGATAATAATAACTAGAATACTAAAATGAAGGAATGACGCTTTGACGAATCTTTCGAATGCATAAGGCGCTATATATCTATACATTTAAAATATGGAACATATTATGTTATATGATAATAACCACAATCGGAACAACTAGAATACTAGATGCTAACAATATTGGGACACTTGGCCAAAGTAATAAAAAGGATGATTTGGACATATAACTACAATAACGAAACATGAGATATCGGACTAGAGAATCAATAAGAGGGTTATTGGACATAAGATAATAAACTTGACACTTCGTGTAGTCTTATATAAACGATATAGCATAGACAATGGTTATTTAAGTTACTGCCTACAATTTGGATTACGTATACAAGCTTGATGTGTAGAACTTTGGACCTAAAAGATATATCACCACATAAAGTGACATTAGAAACTAGAAAGGGTCCTAGCTCGCCCACACGTGTAACCATGATAATGGTTATACGCGCTAATATTTATAAACTTGAATAGGATCATGCTAGTGATTGGAAACTCGACCTGAGATGCTATGTGACCGGATAAAATGCTACTAAGGTGAGTTCTGTGTACCATCCCCCTTTTTCCTGTTTTACTGTTTTGGGGTGAACATATGCTTGTGTGTCTAAACTTTTGTGATGTGACAAGATACTAGCTGCCGGATAACACTGACACTCATTAACTCAGAGGTGAGCCGCTTAATATATGGGTAGTACTACTTGGGGAATCCCCCACGCACAGTGGACTCGGGAAGTTGGGCCCGGGAAACCCTCCACTGAGGCCTGCGGACCGTTGCGGCATATATTATGCCTTGTAGATCTATAATGGCAGTAGATAGATCTAGCGTTAGGGTTGAGGGGTCGCTTGTACATCACGTGTATTGAACCGTATGAACTTGTAAACTTGTTTATGAACTGATAAAACTGTTTTGGATTTACTTAACAACTTACACGGACTCACCAGCATATTTGCTGACCCAAAACTCTTTTAAGCATGTGTTCAGGTACTGCGTTTGGATGATCGAGAAGAAGAGGTATATGCTTGCTTATGTGGATTAGAGATTATCATGTTAGAAGGTTCGAGCTTTAAGCATTGTGGTTTAGAGCATCTAGAGATATGTACGGATAGAGATCGGATCGACTAGTGGATTACACTCCTCAACTTCTTCGACGACCGCCGCGTCTCGTCCCTGCATAGATATTAGTTTATTTATTTATTTAAATTGTGTATTTATATTTTTGGATTAGAAATTGTATAACACTTAAATATTAATTACCGTTGCTTCCGTTGTGCAAGTCTGTTAACAAACTGTCGTAACGTCCAGCCCCCACCTGATCGGGTTGTTACACCCGTGAACTTCACGGGTGAAGAAATTTTTAAATAAAACATATTATCGACTAAATAAAATTAAACAATTTTTATAAGGGCAGTGTTAAACTAAAAGTTTAAAACATAACATGAAAGAAAATATAACATGACAAATTAATATTTTGTTAAAGTTTTTAATTTTAATTTTGTTGTGCTCGTGAATTATGTAAGTTAAAAAAAATCGATGCAAATAAATCTCGTAATAAAAAAATTCTTCCACCAAAGAAAATAATAGGATAATTTACAAAAGAAAACATAAGTCAAAATATAATTTTCACAAAACTTAATAAATAGTGCATGACAAAAGGAATTAAATCAACTATGAAAAAAACGAATTATGAATACGTTCATAACATCCATTGCATTATGATAATTTCCTAGCATTTTGACATCGAACGTTGCAAGCAAAACACATATCGACATCATTTTCTTCATAGTATTTACCCTTCATCATGCTTACGTGATGCTATCCTTTATTATGTATGCCAAAGGTTTTTGGAACTCGTACAAAATACGTCACACAATCCACAATAAAATACTATTTCACCCCTTGCTGCAGCAACCTGAAAACAATAAATTGTATGCATAAACTTTAAAAAAAATAGTAAAGAAATTAGATATATAAACAAATATTTATAATGTAACATTGGCAAAATACTAAAACTTTAAGGAGAATAAATGAATAGAAATAACAAAAAATGTTAAAATGAGACTTACAAAAATTTGTCATAGTTGTCCAAAAATCTCTTTGTAAAAAACATTTAACGTAGGATTCATCACGCTACCGTCTTTGTCTAATATTAATATCTTCAATCCATTCCCACTCTTGACTCTTGATAATGCAACATACAATTGTCCATGTGTGAAAACCGGATCCTTCAAATATAGCCCAATTCTAGATAGCGACTGTCCTTGACTCTTGTTTATTGTCATAGCGAAAGACACAGCAAGGGGAAACTGTCTTCTTTTAAATTTGAAAGGAATCTTCTTATCAGACGGTGTCAGGCTAATTTTGGGAATAAATGTCTGCATTTCAATGTTACTTCCTGAAATTATCTTGGCTTCTATAACACGCTTTCCCATTTGAACAACTTGTAGTCTTGTTCCATTACACAAGCCACTTTTTTTTTATCGATGTTTCTAAGTAACATGACTGGAACGCCAACTTTCAAAACCAATATGTGGTTTGGAATTTCTGAAAACTTAAGGCCATTAAGAACATCAGGTGAATATAAACTTTTAATGATTTGTTCATTAATATTTTCTGATTGACAAACAACATTGAAATGGAATAAGACATATGAAGAGTAGGATCGTGTACCTTAAAGAAGCTAAAACGGAATGAGACATGAAGGTGAATATAAACTTTCATCGATTTGTTCATTAATATACCCGTCCGTTGGGCGGGTAGTACAACAAAATTATATAAAAAACTTATGAACATTATACTTCTTTCTTTTGGTTTGCTACCACTACAATTTAAAACACCAATTCTGATATACGATTAGTTATGGTTTATGTAACATGTACTATGCAAATATTTAACAGTTACAAAATATTGATGTGCATTGTATTTTTCGCCTTAAAAACAATTTTGATCACTTGATAATAAATGTCGCAACATAATTTGACCATTCTTCGCGAATTCCATCCATATCGTCATCCTCGTAAGAATCTACTCCTCTCCCAACCTGAGACACCAATTAAATTAACACATTAGTCGAAGACGTCCAAATATCCAGCTTAACATAAACATTGGCAAATATAAATTAAGAAACATAAGTCAGGTCCACTTTGGCAGTCCACTACACTTACTCCTCATAATCCTTGACGAGCCATTGACTTTACAAGCCAACAAACCCCAAATATCAATATATTAGCAATATTACATCCAAATAACTTTGACTACAAATCAATATATCAAAAGCATTATCATCCAACCAGTACAACGATGCACGGTTAAAACAACATGAGTTTTATTTAAGTAAACCTTTCAACATTAATATTAATCTATATGTAGATACTACAAATGTACAAAATAACATTTTAAGTAACCATGGAATTCATTACCAAACATTCCTCTGAACAGAACTATAAAAGCGTGAAATAATATTTAGTACTAACCATGAACTCCATGGAATTCACCACCTACTATGAGGCGAGCATAAACGACAGACGACAACATGTGTTGGCACACCAGGCCACCACCATTAGACATCAAACACAAACATAAATTTTAATACATATAACAAATAAAAGAACAAACATGTTTCTTATTGTGAATCCATTTCATATTATAAAAACTTTACTTTGCTTGATGTTAGAGTAGGAGTGTGAATGACAAAAACATCTGTTACCAGGCCACCACTATTAAAAAAAATAAGAGTGAAGAGACATAAATTTGAATACAAACAACAAATAAAAGAACAAACATGTTTCTTACTATGAATCCATTTCATGTTATATAAACTTAATTTGCTTGATGTGAATGACAAACGCCTACCTATGTTGTAAAAAATGCACCGATGCAGCGCCTAGGCGCTCAGGCACAGCGAGGCATGGCTGAAGCATCCGTAAGGCTTTTTTATATAAACGATGCTCGGACGACCGCACGAAGCCAGGCGCAGGCGACAATAAGCAAGGGCTTTAGACAGCTTCGGTACTTTTTTTCCAACAAAACAAATGCTCTCATCTCTAAACTGACTACTAATGAGAAAATAAATTTAAATAGAATAAAAATATATACATAATCGAAATAAAAGCATCTGTATATTAGCGAAATAAGGTACTGGTATTATATATTACCGTACGGTCTTAACATTTCTAAATGCAGTTTTGCAGGCACCGGTGGTAAGAAGGTAGATAGCCTGATTTACAGGCCTTAAAGGTGAAATATCAACAGCATGACACCTGACAACACCAGCTGGACTGATCATAGTTGTATCTTCTCTTGGTCCACTGCCATAAGACAACATCATCATAACTTGGCATCCATCACAAACCAAATAATGAAAACAATGATTGCATACCTGTTGATGACAACATCAACAATGATTTGAATGGGATTGGCATTAGGGGTGAGCATATAACGGGTCGGACAAAAAAAACCGAGAACCGGACCGACTGGATACCGAAATCGACCCAACATGTTGTACCTGGGTTAATTTTTGGTTTTGATTTATTGAATGTATCGGGTTTGGGTCGGATCCAGTCCAAAAACCTAGAAGAACCGATGACACCTGCTGGACTGATTTTTTGTATCTATATATGTGGATCTAAAGACCAAATGAAATGAAAACCAAAAGGATCTCTTATCCAAAGTAAACAATATGTGAAGTGAAAATAGATATCTCATTATAAATGGCTAAGATGTACTACTAATATTTTTCTAGAAAGGACTTGTCATATACTTCCCGTCTTATCAGGTTGTATTTTATTTTATTAGTTTGACTATAAAACTGGATATTTTTATTACTCTAAAAACCATTTGTCATAGCAAGATACTACGCACGAACCCATTTACAGCAGAAAATAGCAAAATAAAAAACATACCCAGAAGTTAGGAAGAAAGTTGCCTGCATTATCAAATCCCCAACCGTCAAATATCTGCTGCAAAACCATGTCCGCCACCATCTGATCCTGAACCGGCGAATATCTGCATAATCAGTCGGAGCATTTATCCACATGAATACTTACTGCCAAACCATGTTATCAGAAACTGTTAGAATCTATTTTAAACATGCAACGCTTTGTTACCTCTCGAAATTTAATCACTAAAATGGTAGTATAAAAAGCAAAGTTTAAGATAAAAATTGAATACCATAACAACAGGTTAATTGTGATTATATCATACAAACCATAATAACCAATAGTAGAGTCAGTTAAATTCGTTACATGGCGAGCATCTTTGACGGTGCAAACATTCAAAATTAGTGCACTGCTACAATATTTATGTTGTCCACTTTGCAAACGCTAAAATGTTTATGTTGTGCATCATCTTCGAGCCAAGAGCTGCTTCTAATTCTTCTGTTATTCATAAAGAATACTACTTTTGTTAGAGTTGTTCAAGAAATCTATTTTATGTAATGACTCGTATCAGAGTACACCAATTTACACAAATGTATGTATATAAGGTAAGTAACCAACTATATTGATTTAAAAGATGATGTATTTCCTGTTGATGTTTTTTGCCTCAACATCTTTCTCGTGAAACTTTTCGTTGAATTTATCTTCAATGTATAAGATTATCTGAAGCAAGTTTGTTTGAAAGTTTTAAAGGACCGTTTGCCTGAGTCTGTCAACCTATATTACGATCACAAAAACAATATTACTACGCAAATCATATAATCATTTGAACTATCAAAAACAAAGAAATACTCAAGAGTTAACTATATAAACCAAATTTACATTCAAGATTCAACATATAACTATCGAAACTAAATTAACTTCAACAATTCAAGATTTACGATTTAACTGTTAAATCATGAATACTAATTTGATTCATTGAAGTTAAAAATCATATTAACATTCAAGATTCAATATCGAAACTTTTTGCTTAAATCAAACTTGTTCTTAAATATACCTGAATTTTCATGAATCTATCAATCTCGCCATCCTGTCTACGCATCTTGCGTTCAAGATCATCACCCAAAAGCCCGAAATAAAAGACGAATCATCCGAAGAAACCAACCTGCCATTGTCAAGAGATAATCTTAAATCAAACTGAGTTCTTTTTAATAAGCTATATAATCTTCATGAGCCCACAAAATGAATAAAAAGCCATCAGGTCTTTATATACACATGGTGATATGCATATCATCATTCGAAAATCATCACCATATCAACCACGTATTAACAATAACAATGAACTTGAGATAATTGTTTACCTAATAGCATATAATTCCCTGAAAAGAAAGCCTATCAAATAGAATATAAAAGGAAACTAAAAGTCTGAAACTAAAAACATTCCTACGAAATACATAGAATTATGCTAATCAACTACACTCTACAACCAAATTTAAAGCTTATATGAAAACTAATCATCTCTAAAACTGTCAGAAGATAAACACATACAACAACGCTAACATATATCGGTAGCAAACCCTCTAACTTAAGCAAATAAGTCTCCGTACACAATATATTCGGCAAAACCAAACAAAACTAACCAAAAGTTTGAAAAACGGAATCAAGCCTCGAGGTGGCCTCACGAAACATTAAAAAACAACTTTATCACAACAAAGTATAGATTAACAACATATCTCACAACAAAACAACATCAATTTAGGGTATGTAGTTCAAATTAAAAGGTTAACTCACCACAGAGCGTAAAATTGGACGAAAACAATATCAACAAAAGAGATTGGTGATCTTAATAAACTGAGAATCTATTGGTTTAGGCCCCACTCCACACACAACAAACAACACCATATGTATGTGTTTGTAATTATGTATAGATGAATACTCTCAAATATGAAAAAGGGGTATGCGAATATATGAGAATGAAAAAGGATTACTTCATTAATTAACAAAAGGAGATATTTATAGCCTACATACACACTACTAGAAACATGAAAATAGGAATTAAAATACTATAACAATATTAGCTACTTAGTCATTTCCACCTAAAGAATCGGTAACCCAGCATGCACCTTGAACCAACGTATACTTTCACAACAAACTCGGTCTACCCACAACTAATTTCTTTTTATTCGAGTTATGCACCTCCTACTTTGCCGGTCAACCAAGACCAAGTAAGATGATCCATAACCATCACTCGTGAACCGCTACCGGCCTTGTGACCCGTGAACCGTAAACGATCCGATTAACCCAATAGAATCAATACAGCTAAAAGAAGAAACCAAAGAATATCAATTAAACCATGGAAGCGCGATAAATTAAAACTTAATTGAACAAACCCTAAATGAAAAATCAAACAGAAAAGGGGGGAAATCAAAACACAAAATTAAACAAAAACAAAATAAATCCAGGACAAAAAAAACATGATAAACAACAGAAAAAACCAAGAAAAAAAAGACAATAAAACAAAAAAACAGAATATGATTTAAACATAACAATGTCGAAAAAAAACGAAATTTTACCTTTCGCAATTAGGTTTTGGAATGTTGGAATCTGTAGGAGAAATTAGTAAAAAACCAAACTTGGAAGATTTAAGAGAGGATGAACTCAAGGCGGATCTGAAAAAAAAAAACAATATATATGAAAACCTCCATGAAACGGAAGAACAATATTATGAGGGAAAAGGATCGAATACCTTAAAACAACAAGGAAGAGGAAGGATCTGAAAGACTTGACACGATTAGTGTGGATATTATTGATGAAGGGGAAGGATTTGATAGATTTCTCATTGAAGGATTTAGGGTTTCTTAGGAGGAGCGGCGACTTATTGTGAAATGGAGCAGGAGAAAAACGGTACTAATACACGGGTCAAAATTTCATACGGGTTAAAACATGGATATGGATATTACATTACATTGTATGATTTCCATGTGTACTAGGTTTGAGACCCGTGGGTACCCACGGTGCAAACCAAAGTAAATTAAAAAAAAAATATTAAACTAAGACTTGTATTATTCAAGTTTAGTGTCCACAACGTAAAGTCTTAAGAATAACGGTTAGCCTGATATTTTTTTCTTATATAAACGTGATGTTTCAATGTTGCGTTGATATGATCTGGATATTAAAACTAATATATAACTTTGGTTTTAATGTCAAAGTGGATAATCTAGGTAACTTATAAATAACGATAACAACGAAACCCGATTACCTATTATGATCAATACTCAACCAAAGTATAACATTTAACAAAAAACCACAAAGGTACAAATACATTTTGTTTTTGTAAATTACCTTTATTATATTTTTATTTTTAATGTAATTGTAATTAGGAAATAACTTGTTTTAAAGATCAATGGTCACGCACGGTTCAAACCAAATAAAAAACAAATTTTTTTTTTAAAATAATACTTGTATTATTGAAATTGTATGTACATAACGTCAATGAAGATAAGTAAATAATTGCATCAAAATTACTCACAGTATTCATAAATCTTGAAAGACTTCTTTGTACACAACATTTGATGTTTTGTTCGTCAGTTCACCATTTTCATCTACTATAACTATCTTCAGTCCATCTCGACTTCTGACTGCCCGTGTGAAAAAACTGGATCCTTCAAATACAATCCAACTCTGGATAAGGATTGTCCTTGACTTTTGTTTATTGTCATTGCGAAAGAAACGGCAATTGGGAATTGCCTTCTGTTAAATTTAAAAGGAATTTTTTTATCCGAGGGGGATAAAGTAATTCTTGGAATAAAAGTTCGCATTCCAATGTTACTTCCTGAAATGATTTTGGCTTCAATTACACGTTTTCTCATTTTAACAACTTGTAACCTTGTCCCATTACACAAACCGCTTTTCTGATCAATGTTTCTAAGTAACATTACGGGGACACCAACTTTCAAAACCAAACGATGGTTTGGTATTCCAGAAAACTTAAGACCATTCAGCACATCAGGAGAAACTAATCTTTCATCAACCTGTTTGTTAACATCTTCTGACTGGCAAACACTATCCGAACTTAGATACTCAACTTCGTTACCGGGAAACATTGAAAGTAATATATCATTAATTTCATGAACAACTTCATTCTTCGGTGCCAATATAGCTCGATCTTGAAAATAAGTCGGAATGTGGATGTTATCCAACAGTGACGGATAAACAAAGTCTATCAAATCAGAAACAGGATCCGAAGATTGAGAAATAAGTAAGTCATCAGGTATCAAAATAACATCCTATACAAGTACACATGTATTGAAAACAACCCAATCTACATAACTACACATGTCTGTTATGGCAAAATGATAAAATCGACTAAGCGACAACAATAAAATATAAAAAACAGGTCCAAGATCATCCGTTTGAATATGGATTATTTTCTATAAATCATCACCCATAACCCAAAAACTTACATGCTAATATGCGAAGCAGCGCGTGCCAAGAACATTATATGAACTTTATCTATATATGGTGTGACATTCGTCACCCTTGTCTTTTATCTAATTGACGATAATAGTCCTTCAAATATTTCCATTATAGTCCATGTAAGTTCGTCGTTTTCAAATTTAATTTTAGAGCAAACTAAAAAAAAATCTAATTCGAAACTTTAAAATTATGCTAATTGTTATTTTGAATAATTTAAATATTGTCGATGGTTTGAACTTAATTGATTTTTCCATTACATATTATAATCATAAACATGTATGTCAAATTGTATAAATAAATTAGTTTCTTTGATTTTCAATAAATAAGGAAATTAACAATTTTATAAGAAATGAAACATCACAATTTGTAGTCTCACTATTCAAGTGGTCTTAATAATATTATTTAATAAGAATTTATAACAATTTATGATGACTGATTAATGTCCTTAAAGTTTTGCCACCGTTACAAACTTACTTACCATTGTTTTTTTTATATACTCATAGTAACTTTGTCACCTTCTTAACATCCCTACAAAAGAACCAATGCGCAAACCAAGCACCCAAACTCACTTAAAATAATCAGACAACCTCTCAACCTATCATATAAGAACTCCATTTGTTACAGTGCCCCCGCTATAAAAAAACGATTTCAAAATCGCATGCTTCCTTGTTGCTACATGTTTGTCACGAGTCCCTAGCAAGGGTTACGATGTACCCGAAACCCAACTAAACTTACGAAAGGAAAATGCGTCTAACCATTTCCTCATGCGACGATCTCGTAAACAAGTTTTGAGGGTTCATAAGTAATCAATTAGCCTCTAGTACAAACGGGTTAAGAATTCGAGTGACAGTTCAGATCCTACTCTAGGCGTGCGCTTTAAGTCTTTGTTTTAGAAGCCATCGATCTCTCCTCACTTTTAAAGGTATCCTTTTGTTTCCCTATACCGTATGATTCTACCATGCTTAATTATTTAGGATAATTAAGTAAATGTATAAGAAAATTATTTACAGTACTATGGAAAACTTGAAACAAAGAAGATGAGTTTCCTAATGAAATTATATATATTAAATAATATTCTATTCGGTTCGACTTCCGTTAGTAAAAACATTGTTTTGAATTACTCCTTCAACTTCAAGATAAAATTAGTCACTTTGGGAATTATATATTTTTTTAATGCTTTACGTGTGAAGTAATTAAATTCAAAATAGTTTGTTTTTATAAATATTATTCTAGTTGTTAAAATCCTTAAACGAAAAGGTTAATGTATATTATTATATGAGATAAGTAAATAAGACTTACTGATTTTTTTTTCTTGTCTATGTTATTAGTTATACTAATTATTAATTGAACTATTTTTGCAAAATATTGGAACTTTTAAATATATTGATAGCTTTCAAAAATTGATGGAACTATTTAAAAAAATAGAAGTGTTGTTTTTATGATCGATGTCATTAGATGAAATCCAAAAGTGTTAAAACACAAATATTATTGAAATGTATAAGAATAATAGTGATAATAATAAAATAGTTAGATAAAAAATTATAGTTTTGCATGAACACTATAATTTTAAAATAACATTTTTAACTTACTTAGGTTCAAGCATAAGTCCATTGATTCTTATTGGATTCTAACAAGTCCATCACCAAGCAAAGTGAGTATATCTTTCCCCTTTTTACTGTTTTACTATTTTTGGGGTGACTCATGTACTTACTATCAAGTTTCTATTTCTTTTACTAAATGCAATTCTCATGTGTGTTTGCTTTATGTTAATTGGTGTGTCTATGACTTGTCAAAATCATTAACCGCTGGGCAGCCTAGCTTTTCAATGAATAGTACTATGGTATACCCCCTTGAGACTCTGTTGAGAGAATCTTGGTCATTGTCTTGTTAATTCATTATTCAGTTGGTTAGTCATGTGTTAGTCATTATTCTCAGGTTTGGTTTTGAACGGATATTACTTATTACATAATTGCAAATGGTACCGCACATGAATTGCTAAACACTTTTCTACTATATTTATTTAAACAGGGTATGTTCACCAATACATTTTTGTATTGATAAAATTATTTTGTACATGTTTCAGGTTGTTTTGAGATGCATCCTTTAAGCTTTCGGATTTATATTTAGATTTTGATTCATTGTATTTTAATTTAGTTGGCATTTAGAATCGTTGTATTTCATTTCAATGTAATAAACTATTTAATCAATGTATTCAAAATTACACTTTAGTGCCATGAGCTATTGAGCAATCGTCACTACGTGACACCTCGATGTTTCCGTCATCGGTTGGGGTGTTACATATGGCAAAGATTATATGACCTATTATAAACATAATATAAATAATAACATTGTGTCATATACTTTTTACAGCCATATAAACATAATGTATATATGGCAAAGACTATAAAACCTATTACAAACATAACATACCTCATAACATTGTCTCATATGCTTTAGGAACAGAAATATGAACCTAATCTATATATGGCAAAGACTATATCACCTATGTATCAGTTTTAATATGTAAAAGTCTGTAATTTATCAACTGATTAACATAGGTTAGTTTCCTAAAAAATAGTTAGCCATATTAAACATATTTCCAAATTAACATACTAATACAAAACGATTATTACATATATTCAAGAACAATTATTTCAGATGAAACATTGATCAAAAACATCAAACGTGATTAATAATAAATTATAAAACCAAACAATCTAAAAATTTCTTAATGATAACTACATATAGTAAACACTGATTGTTTATTACATAAATTTCAAAAACAGAAATTGTTACTAAATACATATTCACATTAAAATTAAAAATCAAGATATACGCTTACTAATTTGAATATCCAGAAATTTATAGTACATGCATAATAGAAATTTCGTAGTTATAATTACATAAAGTATATGATTCCTTAATAATAATCAGTAAAAATACAAACAGATATAACCTACACATCGATTAAAGAAAAAAAAAAGAAGAATTATAAGATCACGATTAGATAGAGAAGAAGATGAAAAAGTAACTCACAAATTGGTAAAGTGGCTTTTGAGAATCTGAATATTATGAGGAGGTTGGTAGGCATTTATAATAAAAAAAATATTCTAAAATACATCTTGTTATGAATCGGGCCTTTGTTTCATCAAACAAATTCGGCCCACTGAGTAACATAAGACCCACGTTTCAGATGAGCTGGTTTTGATAATTTAGTGGGCCTTTATAATTAGGTTGTATTATAACAACAAAATAGAGGTAACAATTTAAGTTGGCCGAGAACATTTTTTTCTTAATTAGATATTAATTATAAAAAATAAAAATAACATTAGGGTAGATGACTACATCAACCCAATCAGTTGTATTATATAATAGATAGATAATAGCAAATGGATGAAAATATACTTATCAATCAACCAAACGCATTTATTAAATATTACCATCGTTATGAAACATAATAAAAACAGTAAACCAAATCATGGTAGAAATAGGAAATAACAAAGTAGAAATTGTTCAAATATATTTAAAAAAAACAAAACATAAAGCAATAGAACTCGTAGACCATCAGCATAGCAAAGTAATCCTCTTCATTAGGCTTTAGCAAGATGGAGGACTCAACGGACTTTTATGTTACTCCATACTACCACCACTTCCAATCTTAGTTGAAGGAATTGGTGTGCTTTCATCATCAGAAATTGCGTCAATCAGTTTACGCTTAACCATTTGATACTTAGAACTGATAGAACATTGTTCTCCTTCAGCATAAACTTTCTTATCAACAAAGTTATCAGCAATGGAAATTGGTGTTTCATTATCGGCTGTGTCTGATTCCTAAAGATAAAATATTTATAAACATATGTGGCCAATGTAGCCGTGATTGTGTATCAATAAAAAATGAGTAAAATTTATTAATATGAACTTAAGTGTGTGTGAAAATGGTACCTTGGAAACAGAAATAACATTGGACGGCATTGCTAGGAGAGATGTGTGAAGTGATTCTGATTCAGCAGGCTGTAACAACGACGTTGAAAATCAATGTAATGTAAAAATGTCTTACGTACATAAAAGTTTGTTTTTTTATAGCAAATAGGGTTCGATTATGTACCTGTCCTACGTACAACTTCTTCTTAGCTCCGATATAATTGTTGGATCATCACTTATCTTAGTTACACCATAAACATCATATTTGTTGTTTAAATTGAAACCGGATACAAAGATCTTGAAAGCAAACTCTCTTTCTAACAAAGTCTTAATCTCTTCAGGATATTCAACTGTATCACCAACCTATTTAAAAGGAATCAAAAAAGATATAAATATTAGACAACTATAATTAAAGAATTATTAAAAAAAACTGTACTATAAATGGCAAAAAATATGGACTACCGTATTCAAATCAAGCAATTCAGAAGCACTTTTACTAATAAGTTGTGCAACGTCACGATGAAACAACGTAAGAGATATAGCACCATTAAGATCTTGTACATGAACCTGAATTTTAAATCTAGAAAAAAATAAAATAAAAAAACAAACATAAAACTAAATGTTAATTAAATTTTTGTATTCAACCATGATTTATGTGTATTAAAATTTATTTTATACAGATATCCGACCTTGGTGTAGGCACAACTTGTTTCGCACTGCAACTAACATTCAAACACTGGTAAACCTTTTCTTCCTCAAAATCTGAACTTCTTTCACTAACCTGTTTGATTACATAATCAATACTACATTTTTTGGTGCATTTGGGACATCCCATGTAGTACCAGCCAAATTCGGTAAACAGGTCTTTAATAGTACCCAATAACACCAGAGCCTGCTCCTGTATGAATATTATAATTAGTTACTGAAAGAAGATAGTCTATGTTATACAATGGGGATTTATATTAAATAAATCTAATTTTTTAATAATGTTAAACTTTTTATATTTAATTATAAACAACGTATTTAAGTATGAACATTATACTTACCTCTTGAATCTCACAAATGTCACCAATATTACTAAAATGAGTGTTATGGACAAATTCATCTTCATCAGAACAGAACATAGAGGTTCCATATGGTCGATGACACGAGGAAGGATTATCAGACTTTCTCTTACCCAAGCTGATAAAAATAATTTGATTTACACATTATATAACTATTATTACACGTTTAAGATATTGTAAGTCGTATTGAAAAACATAATAGTGCCTACCCTATTTTGTACCGGTTTATATCTTCAATATCTCCATTGATGAACAGTCGACTAACTCGATCTCCAAAAGAGTTAGAAACATACGGTTTTCCTATATAAAACAAATATTAGGAAAAAAAATTCTAAATAATAATAATAATAATAAGAAACTTTAGAAGTATAAATATAATTTATATTGCCAAATATAATCTAGCTATAAATATAATATAAATATTTAATAAGATTAAACAACCATTATAAAACTTCAAACGGCCAAACAACAGTATTATTATAAATTCTTTCTCCGTTTGATGAGTTGCAACATATTTAGACATTTCCATGGCATAAGTATCCCACAACGTTACATAGATGCTCAAACCCCTTCAAAAAGTTAAAATTATTTTAGTATAAAAAAACAAATTATATACCTCCATAATTTGCAGGTTGTATAAAAATGCAAAAAACATAAACAATACATACTCGATATGTTGGATTTCCATTGTTAACCTCTTCTTATCAGAGACAACCTTTTTATCTTTATCATCATTGTTGAAGAACTTGTGTACATGTCCTATAACATCTAAAATCAAATATAAAAGAAACATTAATGAAACATAAAACCAAACAATATTATTATGGTTTGTTTATAATGAAAAAAAAGACTATATTGACGAAATATACCTATTGTAACATATTCATCAACCTCCCTATCCAGAATTCTTTGATAGGGCACAAAAGAGAACCCAAAATCTGGACCTTGGAAACCAGCATATTCGGAAACTTGAGTATTCATATTCAAGCACAGTTTGTTTGGGTTTGGAGCATACTTATATTTAGAAGAATTGAGCCCAACTCCTGGATTTCTTATAATAAGAGACGCATTTTCAGTCAAAAATCTCTCAAACCTAAAAAACAAACGCTTAAATACATTCGCTTGAATCCTGTCACCCTGTTAATTATAAAAAAAAAAACTATAAATATGTATCTAAATAATTTAGGTATTTTAATGTATGAATATAAGCAAATTTGTATTTGAAAAATATTAAATACCTAAAAAAAATTAATGAAATTGCAAAATAAGAGGCTATAATCAAAACGTGTAGTTGAGTTTTACATTTTCATCACATAGGATCATTTCAATTGAGTAGACATCCTTAGGATTACGACGATCGGGTTGACGCCAAAGACGAATAATCTTTAGCTTTAACGCCACACCGTTTCGGTTGACATGAATTTGGTTAACCATGGTAAATTCATTTGCATCTACAGCAGCCATTGATCTTTGTAACTGGGAAAAAAAATGTTAAATTCAAGTTAATACTTCAATAATAAAAACCGTAGACAACATAATAATATTGAAATTTATTATAAATTTTTAAATAAATATCGAATGTATGGCAGCATAAAATGTTTGGATTGATTAAACATAATGTATGGAAAACATCAATGTAATCTATTGGTTAATAACAAATCGTAAAAAATAATGTTTATGTATTTAAAGATGAGAAACAGAAAATAACCTAAGAATATATGTATGCGATTACTCAAAGTGCAAGAAACGTTTCATAGGATAATCGTTTGTGCATTTCTTTGATGTGTTTATATAGCTATTCAATCGATAAGGAATGGATGAAATAGTGGAGTGAAATTAGGATTAGCATTAGCATATTGTTATTAATTGGGTTTTAAAGTTATGAAATATACTTCCAATACTTTAACCTATGGAGTAGAATTAGGACATCAAATCCGCCTTAATATGTATGAAATTGGACCGCCATAATTGAAACATTCATTACAAAGTTTTAGAGTGTGTTCATTTTCAAGTTGAAACATAAAATGCATATACAAAATTGTCTGTATGTTTGATCGAAAAATCCAAATGGTATCGTAGATAATTATGGAATTCAATTAGGAGATAACTTTGACTTGTTTTACACATTTAATTCGAATTGATATATATGGTTTATAAATTATAATTTTTTTTTGGAAGGCTCATATTTGTAATGAAGTTAAAATTAATGTACATTAATGTCTATAATAGAAAGTTATAATGTAATTCACGGTCAGTTTTAAAATAAATAAACCGGTTTGACTTTAATTATTTTGAATAAATTTATAGTCAATAGTCTAAATACATTTACTGCATATAATTATGGAATACAATTAGGAGATAACTTTGACTTGTTTTACACATTTAATTCGAATTGATATATATGGTTTATAAATTATAAATTTTTTTTGGAAGGCTCATATTTGTAATGAAGTCAAAATTAATGTACATTAATGTCTATAATTAGAAAGTTGTGAATTGATTCACGGTCAATTTTAAAATAAATGAGCCGGTTTGACTTTGATTATTTTGAATAAATTTATAGTCAATAGTCTAATTACATTTACTGCATATAAATTTGTTTACATATTTATAAGGAGGATAAATGTATATAAGGAATTCAAATTCAATACACATATTTATTTCCTTATGCAATTGGTGAAACATAAATAAGGATACAATTTGATTTTGGACATTCAATCCGTATTCAATTAAGCAGAAAGTATATACATTAGATTAGTATTCATATATCTTCTTTATAAATGTCGGCTCATATTTATAAATAAGTCAAAATATACTTCTAATGTCCAAAATGTAATATGTAGATAGATATTCAATTCGTATGAACATGTACGGATGTATAATTCAATGTAATTTATAAGGAATAAATTCGAAACTTATAAGAAATTCAAAGTCAAGTTTTTAAATAAATAAGGCAGTCAAACTAAAAAATAATTTGAATCAATTTTAGTCAATTGTATAATTACATGTTTTCCATATAAAGGAAGAATAAACATTTATATTAGGAAGTCAATTTCAATGCACATTAATACCGAATGGCGAAAATTATATAAAAGTCAATATAAAATGTGAAATTAATAAGACAATCAAATTCAACATTAAATTGCGTGAATTATATATGGAAGGTAAATTGAAATACGTTAATATTCAAAATCGGAAATGATAACAAATTCAAAGTCAAACCTATAATTAATAAGGTAGTAAAATTCTAATTAAATTGAATCAATTTAAAGTTAATGTCATATGTTTATAAGGAAGTCAATGTAAAATGGCATATGATTAACGTATTTCAATTTCAATGCCCATTAATACCACATGACTAAAATTATAAAAAATTCAATGTAAAATGTGAAATTAATAAGACATTCAAACTCTGAGCTTAAATTGCATGAATGATATAAGGAAGTTAAATTGAAATACATTAATCTTAAAAATCGAAAATGATAAAAAATTTAATGTCAAACCTATAATTAATAACATAGTAAAAGCCAAATTCAATTCACATTAATATTCAAATATAAAAGGAAGTCAATTGATTGACGAATTTATTGAAAATGTTTATAATGGAAGTAACAATAAATACATTTAACTCAAATTAACTAAATAAATCAATAACTTCTTGTGTGTCAATCTTGGTAACAAACAGCTTACGTTGGTTTGAACACCATTTGAACAGGCAATAGTCACCAACAGAAATATCTTCTGATTCAAGCAAGTCATCCCATCCAATGACAGTAAACCTTAATAAAACAATTAACAATACAAAATATATATAAGAGGTAAAACAATATAAATTAAGATCAATGAAAACGTAGATGCTGAAAATGCAGAAAACAAACCTAGCGACTTGAGAATGAACTTCTACATGCACCATAGGACACCATAAGTTACCATTGGTAAATTTAATCTTGATCTTGGATGATTGATTTAAATTCGCCATTTCAGCAATCGAGTTAGGAATTATCTACATAGCCAAAACAATTAAATAAGGCTTACAAAATTGTAGATGGAATACGCAAAAAAAATAATATCAGGCAATATAACCATATAATCAAAAATAAATGTACCAACTCATTTGTAACATGGCATGCAAAACCAGATAAACCATCGTAGTTGGAAACTTTAATTTCTTGCATATTCGGGCAAACTAATGTTGTTGTTGTGTAAGTTTTTAGATAACAAAAACCTGTTCATGGATTTCGGTAATGTCTGGATGAACACGTAAAAAACAACATTAGAAAAAGGAATAATCTTTTTGATTAAAAAAAAAATAGAAAGATTCATACCAAAACTCGTGAGGAAGGGTCATGAATAACCTTGAAGAATTTGTCACCCTTATGATATGCCATAGTCAAGTTCTTTGTCCTAATGGAAACCTGTTATTAAAATGCAAAACAAACATATGTTAAATTAGCCATAATTTTGGCCAATGCTTTTTAATTTTTCCAGAAAAAACAATTGTTAACCATTTAAATAATTTGATATATAATAAACAGTTATGTATACTTATTGACCAAGTCAGAAACTAAATATCGATTTCAACATGTTGGCCAAAAGCGAATGATTAAACTTGATCGTACTCATTTACGGATACAAGAATTATTGTTTTGCTTTTCGATTTTGATTGATAAATACATAAAACGTTGGATAATAAAAAAAACGTTTTTATCATTACAAATCCGAATGTATTTTGTATAAGTGATGTAATATGATAAATCAAAGATAAGATAGACAACATACCTTGGAAAAAGAACAATGAGGAAGGAATGAGGAACAATGTTTTAGGCTAGAAAGAATGAACAATGTTTTAGTCTAATAAGGAGGAAGAATGTTTTAGGCTAGAAATGGATGCTAAATGGAGAAAAGAAAAAGAAAAAGAGGTTTATATACTACAATTCATGGAGCCCCATTTGTGATTTGGATTCTAGGAGACCCTTTCAAAAGCTAGGATTCAACCCTAGTGTATTGATTTATTATACAGATAGATTTGTGAGATGGAGCTCTAGTAAGGGGACAAGTGTCCCCTAGTTACTCATTTATTAATAGAGGTAGATAGATTCGCAACCCATAAACTTGGGTTTATATTTTTTAGAGTAACCGCGGTTGAAAAGAATATGAAAAACCGGGAAGACATGGAGGGTAATTTTGTGTCCTTGAAGAAAAATTAAACACACTTATAAGGGTGTACACAGGGTGGTCCATGCCGACGACATGTGATAATCATGAAGCCCGCGAACACCTGCCTACCCCCCTCCTTCACATTTCACAACCTTCATGACCATGATCTACATCACAACCCCGATAATTGATTTTTTAACCACTGAACTGTGGGTAAGGGTCATTTATCCGTTTCAGACATTAAAAATTTGTCAGTTTTTCCTATAAATTTAAACATTTTTCACACCACTAGAAAACAAATACAACACCCACATTGCAACCCAAAAAATATTATCAAAAGGAGGGTCCGAGTATGTTTTCACCCGACTCATCTAGTTCGTCCGACTCGACAGTACCTACGCTAGAAATTTTGCAAAGGTTTGTGAGGCCGCAAAACTTGAAGATACGAGACGATAAAAAAATTGTGCAGCGTGATTAGTTAGGGCAAATGAAGTTCTAATGAATTATTACTTTGTTGAAAATCCAAAGTACAATGTCAAGACGTTTAAAGCTCGGTTGAAAGATTTATTTTTAAAGATTGTGGTAGACATCGAAGCTCAATATTAATGGTTCCAAGAAGCGTATGATGCTAGAGGAAAAAGAGTTTTATGGCGATACAAAAATGCAAATATGTGATTCGTCAAATTGCAACCGGTAACGTTCCTGGCGAATATGATGAATATTTAGCTATCTCTAGTAGAATTTCAAGTGAGTTTCTTGAATCTTAATAACAGCCCACTCCCGTACCACGATATTGTGCGAGCATGTCCCGATATTGCATTGGTCGTAGGCAATTCCCACGCCAAAACGCGTCACGATGGGGAAGGTATCCCACCTCTTATAAAGAAGTGTTAGTTCTCCTTCCCGACCGATGTGAGATTGTAACAATCCACCCCCTTAAGGAACCCATCGTACTCGCTGGCACAACGGCCCGGCTCTGATACCATTTGTGCAGTCCACTCCCGTACCGCGATATTGTCCGGGCATGTCCCGATTTTGCATTGGTCGTAGGCAATTCCCACGCCAAAACGCGTCACGATATGGAAGGTATCCCACCTCTTATAAAGAAGTGTTAGTTCTCCTTCCCAACCGATGTAGGATCGTTACAATATTTTGGCATTGTTGTTATTAAGTTATACGGTAGAGAGTTTCTACAAAGACCGACTAGACACGACATAACACGTTTGTACGTCGCACATGAAGCTAGATGGCACCTTCCATTGCTCGGTAGCATCAACTGTACGTAGGGCTGCAAACAAACTGAACTTTCAGCGAACCGTTCATAAACCGTTCAGCGGGAAGTTCGTTTATGTTCGTTCTTTTAATAAATGAACGAACACGAACACGAACACAAAATTTTGTTCATGTTAGTTAAACGAACAAACATGAACAGAGGCTGCGTTCATTCGTTTATGTTCGTGAACGTTCGGTAACGTGTTCGTTTGTGTTGATAGTTTATTAGGGTTTTTACTTTTTATAATTTTTTATATTCTTATATATTTTTATTTATTTTATCCAAATAAATAATATTTGTGAGGTATATATCTATCTATACATATAATAAAAGAAAGCAATGTGGGACACATGGCACTCCCACATTGCACCTCAATCTCTTCTAATCCCACATTGTACCACATGGCAATATGTGAGATTTTTTAAAATTTTTGTCTTTTTTAAATCAAAAATCAGAAAAAAAATATATAAGCAAAAAAAAAAAAAAAGACACGGTTCATAACATAACCCCAAATCTCCATCTTGCTCCATCGAAACCTCTAACCCTAGCAGGCGATTTGATGGCGATTGAACCCAATCAAGCATTGTTTTAATCTCTTCTCCAAGGTTTAATCACTCCCATTATATATTAATCAATTCTTCTTCATTTGTATGTTTTTTCTTTATTTTTTTCGTTTTTTTTTCTAATTTGCTTGTCGATTGAGGTCTGATCTATCTCTTTTGACTTATTTTGATTATTTATCTTTTAATACTTGTGTTTGCGTGTATTATTTTTCAGTTTTACTAATTCTTTTGATTTTTTATTGATGTTTTAGGGTTTGATTTATTTAGATTCATGTTTTAGGGTTTGATTGTTGATGTATTGTGTGTTGGAGATTATTTGATGTGGAGATTATTTGATGTTTTATGGTTTGATTGTTCAAGTGTTTATGTTTTAGGGTTCAATGTTTTCAATTTGTTTTTGACTGATTTTGGAAGTTGGAAATTTCGTTTATATTGTGCAATCATTGTTAAATTGGTATTGGTTGTCTTTGAATCTGTTTTTGAATCTATTTTGGAAGTTCAGATTGTTTTTTATTTAGGGTTAATCTGTTTTTGAATATGTTTTAATTGATTTGAATCCTTTATGTTTTTTAATTTGTTTTTATGTTGGTTAATCTTAACTGGTTATATTCGTTCATGATATTATGTTGGCTTGATGATGTTTGTCTTCGGGTGAGGTTGAATGTTCATATGTTCTTCGAGGTGTTCTTGAGGATCATAATATTAGATGAAAGGTAAAAGAATGTTGGATATTGTTTAGTGATTAATCCGCTTAGGAAAGCTATTTGGGTCCGGGTTCTGTTTGTTAATTCGGTCTCATTTATTAGCATTATATTTGTTTCTTAAGTTGGTGGCTTAAAGTTTGGAAGGATAATTATAAGAATTAATTGTTATAAAAGGTGGTTTGAAAAGTCTTGGCTGTTAAAAGGAAGGGCCGAGTTTTTTGGCAAGAGATTGATTGATTATTTTAGAGGAAAGTGGAATTGGTTTGGAAAGTTGTTGAATGGAATTGATGGTGGATTTTCACAAAACTTGGCGCCGGTTTTTTAAAAATAAGGAAGTGGGCCATGTATATGACAGTTTTGTTCATTTTATTTTATTTTAATAATTTTGTTCGTTTTAAAAATAAGGAAGTGGGCCATACTTATGAACTAATCATAAGCATATGGGTTGGTATTTTGTTCGTTTTATTTTATTTTAATAATTTATTTTATGTAATAGTATTTCATACATCAATAATCCATAAAAACAAAAATACTTGATCTGTTAAAGTTCTATTTTGGCTACAGAAGTTGAGTGGCTGGACTCCATCAAGGCAGACTTAGTGGTAATTAATAACATGTTTGTGTATTTGTAAACATTTAAGAGTCGCGTATATAAATTGTTTTATGATACAGGTCACAAATGTTGTTGCGGTTGCATGTCGTGCAACAGCTGATGCTGGCATACGCTCGGTTTGTATAAGGAATTTCAGGTAACTGAGAATGTCCAAAATGTCGTTTTATTAGGACCAAATAAACAAAACTGTGAATGGAAATCAAGTTTACTAATCTTAAGTATTGTGTATTGGTGGTTAAAAAAGTAACTTCTAATTTAAAACTTGCCATTGTTAATGTTATCTATCTACTTTATTGTTCTTTAATACCATTTTTGCAGTTGGGACTACATTTATGCAGAATATGTTATGGCTGCTGGATCTCATCATAAGTCAATAATTTCTCAGGTATTGTTTTTTGCTGTGTAATATCATGTTTAGTTTTCTTTTTCTTGGTTACATAACAAATAAGATATATTTTCATATTTTTGTTCGTCTACCCGGATATTTCCCAAAGTAATTTGTCCTACATTTTTTTTCCATTTAATGTGCTTGAATAGTCTCATTATGTTTTAGACAATATATTTTTTTGTTGAAAATATCCCATGGTGCATGCTTTTAGGGCCGTTATCGACGAGCCTTTGGTTGTAAGGAGACTGCATAAATCACGCAAGGAGGTTCGTAATGTAAAATTGTTTTTCCACAACTATTTTTTTATGATGTACACTTGCTTTAATTGTCCTGCCCCATAGATATCGATAGCGAATAGTTGTTTTTGTTTTTTTTAGTGTATTATTTCTGAATAAACTCATTACTAAACATTGGATGAATGCATACTGTTGTTGTTGGTTCATTGTAACTTTACAATAAATGCATTTTTTCTCTCATATAGTAGATTTACGCTGGCAAAGACGTTTTAGGCCCGCTTCTAAATTTTCAAGCTAACATCAACAAGTAAGTAGCACTCAAACCACCTCATAAAGTTACACTACACATACACCCTATAACAATGAACACAATATTCTTTTTCAGATTCAAGGATGCAAGCTAAACAACAACAATTTTGTTTCGTGAGTCTTTCTTTTTGATCAATGTCTTTATTATGTAGATAAATACAACCAAAGTGGCATTGCTCTCTGTACAAAAAGATGATGATAATCTCAGGTATATTTATCTTTGTTTTGTGACACCAAGTAGGATTATGTTATCTTTTCTCAGTTCAAATAATCAAAAGAAAAGGCAGCTTGAAACGTTTCTAATAGTATGCTAAAATGATAGTAAAGTTGTTATGAATGTTCTTAAAGGATTTATAGGAGAAAAACCTACCAAAACATATGTCATCTTAAATTAAAATTCTAAGTAGCCGTTGGGTGGGAAATTTAATTGTGAGTTTCGGAAACCCCCTTTTCAAAAATTCCTATTAGCCTGTGGTATAACAGACCTAATCATAATTTGTTAGTTGGTTATCAGTGCTAATACTTAAAATATATTGGTCATATTGACGTCATTTATGCATATTTAAGAAATTGATACCACCACTCCCTTTATTTGAATTCATATAACCTATTTGATAATAATTATGTGCTAATTTTTATCCTATACTTTTAGACCTACATGCTTTAACACCTGCAAATGCAAATTCAAGCATTTGTCAATTTGAAATAACCTGTCTGGAACAAATGGGTTAGGAAAGGTTTGAAGGTCGTTGCAGTTTTTTTTTATTTGGGTTAACTTTGTTGACATTTGGTATCGGTAATAAAGTAGAAATATTGGTATGAATGTGCTTCCACAGGAAAAGAATCATCCAACAATTCATCCCATCATTCTGTCTGTCATTGACGATTGATAAAAATAGGAATATGTGTTAATCAGTTGGTTTTTGTTTGTAGTTTTTGTTTTTGTCTTTGCCAAGTAATCAATTGGATTAATGTTAGCAACTTATGTTATGTAATGTATTGTATTGAACTCTCAAGTTTTGCACCATGTAATGAAGTATTATGTTTTGAGAGTTTACTTCAATAGTGTTTTGTGTAACTGAATTAACTGTTTGACCATATAAAGTCAAAAAACATTAAATGACCATTAAATGGCATATGACTAATTTGTTCTAAATGGTAAATGCCAAGTAAATGGCATTTGACCCATATGGCAACTAAAGGCCATTTGACTGCAGTTTGACCTCATAAGGTCAACAAAGTCTAAATGGCTACTAATTGAGTATGTAACACTCTAAATGACCCATTTGTGTAGTTGAGCATGTATCAATCTTAATATTTGGCCAGTAATTGGTGAACTTGAGAGTGATGACCACACATGACCCATTTGTGCAGTATAAATATTTGACTACATATCACCAATTTGTGTAGTCTAAATATTTGATCACATATGACCCATTTGTGTAGCTGAAACTAACATGAATCTAAATCAGTTGACATCTAACATATAAATCAGTGACCCATATTTGTTTAATATCTACATAAGTAACAACAGTTGACTCATACTTGACCACAGACTAACATCTAAATAATAATAGTTTTTATACTAAAGTGAATAAGCAAATTAGTAATTTCTCATAACATAAAATATGTCAGCAAAATAAATAACGATACCGTTTGAGATATTAGACAAAGGATTTTGTACCGTTCAAAATAATTGTAATGTTTGGAACCGTGTGTCAACGCGGGCAAAAGCCTAGTATGACTATATAAGATTAATAAACCTACTTTTACTATCCAAATTCATTATATTTCCCCATTCCAGTGCTGATGCCCTTCACATTCGACGACATCTACCATCCACCTCCAACAACCTCTTCCATCCACCTCCTATAGACACTACTTTATTATGTATACCAGTATTATGTTAAGCACTAAGTATGCCTAGATAATTAGGTTATATTTTGGGTGGATTTAGCTAATGTCTTAATGTGTGTGAATTCGATCTTATTCGAAAATTAGTATATGTCTGTTTGTGTTTGTTTCTATTCATGAACACTTATTTGTGTTCGTTTGTGTTCATTAATGTTTGTGTGCGTTCATGAACAAAATTAACAAACGAACACGAACACGAGTGTTTTCTTAATAAACGAACACGAACAAAAAATCTCGTTCGGTAAGTGTTTATGAATTGTTCGTGAACACTTAATTTCCTTAATAAACAAACACGAACAAGGCCTTGTTCATATTCGTTCGGTTCGTTTGCAGCCCTAACTGTACGCACATCTTTTGGAGAAGTTGTATAACGAGTTTGCGAGGCCAGTCCATGAGAGGTAACTTTAAAAAACCGACGATCATGCTCAAAGCAGTTGTGTCAAATGATTATGGATTTGGCATACGTACTTTGATGCTCCTGGCTCAAACAACGTCATTAACGTTCTACATAAATCACCAATATTTTATATCGAGTTACAAGGAACCGCCCCTTCGTGTTCGTTTGTGGTCAGCAATAGACAATAGACGTGGCTTCTATCTTGTTGATGGCATTTTACCCAACTTAGTATGTTTTAGTGAAAGCTTATTCGTTTCCGACTGTCAGCAAAGAAATATTGTTCAAGAAGTTACAAGAATCTGGGAGAATATTTGTTGAGAGAGCGTTTTGTGTATTTAAAAGTAAATGTGGTATAATTGATCGACTGATATGTACGGTTAATCAACCAAAAATAAGGAGCATTGTGTATGTGTGTACCATATTGTACAATATGGTCTTAAAGGAAGAGGGGCACGTAATATCGTCAGATTACGTATGGACCATCCAACACAGTTACCCATTAGCGAGAATATTATTTTGGAGTGGAGGAATGAAAACACTCACTTTCGACTACGATATGATCTATTGAAACATGTTGGTCGTTTAGATATCCAATTCCTCGATTCCATCTGTGAGTAGTTTTTTATTTTAGTTTATAAATTTGAGTATTTTTATTTAATTTTATTGTATTTTTTTATTTTAATTAAAAATGTTGAATTTAATATATTTAATTTTATAGTTTATTTAAAAAAGAAAAAAAACAAAGATCACTGATGGTGTTATGACCACCCATGCATTTAGTCATGTATGTAATAAATTATTAAAAATTGAGATGACACAAGATTGTTGATCGTGATAAAAATGAGCTTAACGATGGTGTGATAACCATCTCCTTCACTCTAAAAATGAATAGTGACATTAAATAATAGAAATCAGTATATCAAACTTTAAATGTTATTACCTTTTAGATCACTGAAAATAATTTTAAAATCCATCAAATTAAAAGGGTTAACAGAGCAATTCATTTATTAAAGTGGTCTTGGTGGTGTTAACAAATTATATTAGCCAACAATTAGTTTCATACTGTGCTTGTGTCATGTTCACTTCACGTTAAAATTTTCGCATCTAAATTGCATACACATGAAAAGAACGCTAGAACTTTACTCCCTCATTATTCTTTGAACGAGATTTCCATCAAAGGCTAGCAAGTCAATTAGGTCTTCGAAAACGAGCTTTTTTTTTTTTTTTTTTTATATAGGTGTACCTACAAAACTTATTTATATTATCTTATTAAGGAAGAGTAATGGCTAAGATTGTAATTTTCATTTCCGTACAACTTAATGAAGCAATAAGTACAACATATTTAAGCAAAAAAATTAAGGGTATTATAGGGATGTTGGTGACTATTAAGACACTTTGAAGGGCTTTATAAACATTTCATCATTCACATCCTTTACAATTTAAAAATAGTGTTCCATCCTTGCCCTTGTCTGTCTGTTTATCATCAACGTAACCCCCAATTACCCCAATCATAATGATACTGATGAATGTGAGTATCAATTGCAAGCATTTATCTCCCCATCAATGTGACTCTTCAAATACTTATGGTTTATCTATTAATTGATATATCAAATCAAACATTTCTTAGGATTCAATTGAGGGCATTCATCTCACAGGTTTTGTTTGTTTGTTTTTTTTTTGTTTGATTAGTTTGTTAATAGAAATCATAAAAGGTGATTTAACCTAACATCATCATTTCCCTTGTTGTTGCGCAAGTTTAAACCAAGATAGGCGTTTAAACAATTATGGCGACCACAATCACTGACCCACTTCTCCTGTTATTTTTATGCTAACATATACTTCAAGGTATGCAAAGTTCCTATATTTGTTGGAAATATTTAGGTATCTAATTTGATTTTTGCTGATTTTCAGCAAAAATGTTGATGGGTTTTGATTGTTTTTTTTCCGTGAAATTAGGCTTCTTCCAATTTTTATCCGGGGTAGGGTTCCTCCTGTTATATTCTTTATACATGGGTTTGATTTTTTTAAGAACCGTGTTAAATATATTTTCAATTATTTTTATTCATGCGGGAAAACAATCATTCATGTCTATAACGCGATTCTACTACAGAGGTGCTGCTTGTTCACTTTGTTGTATGATATAACCAATTATGAGCAGTTGTATAGTTTCATTCTTTATTTATGAGAAATGTTCTTTTAATTATATAAAAATGTAGGAGGGAGACTTAACCACTTCGCTAGCTGGTTAGAGGATGGCTGACAACATGCAAATGCAAACATGACTACTAAGCTCATTGGTAACCAAAGTGTGATCTTGCACACAGAAAAGTTGTTAGCACAGAAGAAGGATACAATTTGAAAACAAAGATGCTTTAATAATCATGGACGCTTCTGCAAAAAACTGCTTAGAATGTCAAGGAGGTAAGACTGGTATTTTGTTATATTACTGCTAAAGTAGCTTAATTACCCATGTGTAACAGGACGGACCAACTAAAAGGGTAAATGTGTGATGAAACAACACATTATACCATTGACAAGTAATAATAAATATATTTTAAATAGATTCCTTAAGTTAATTGATAAGCGTTTAAATCACACACACACATACATTAAGTAAGTACATGTAGAAAATTATAAAATACTAAACTAAAAGAAGAAACGATTTTGATAGGATCCGTATAAACATTATCGAAATAGTAAAGAAAATGTAAGTCTCCTCTTGCGGGTTACCCCCTGAGCCTTATTATGAACAACTAAGCCAATAACCGATGTTTCAGTTTTTCTATTTCCATAACCGAGCAAATTCAGTTACAAATAGTTCGGCTAATTTTGTTATTGCCATATCTTTAACGGGTCAATGGGTTAAGCTAATATATTTGATTAAAAGAAAATGGGTCAGGTGCATTGAGCAAGTAAACGCATTTGGTTGGGTCAACCGGGTCGCAAGTTATTTAAAACTGAACTTTGTATCAACATCTACGGTGAGTGTTAAGACACGACAAGGTGAAGATTTCGGCAATTCCGGTTAGGTTGTTTCACAATTTTATTCTAGGTTTTTTTTATACTTTTTTTTACCGTATTGAGTTCAACACAATCAAATTTGGTTTGCATTTGGATTGTCTAATTTTTTTTCTTTATTTTTTGTGTTATTATTTGTTTTGATCTTATAATATTTGACTATTCTTTTAGTCAAATGATCTTTTTGATTTATTACTATACATAGTTATTGGATGTGCGGGTTAGTAGAAAATGAAATACACAATATGGATACCACATCCTGGAGTGAAGATGTGAATGTCCTTTTTTTAAAGCCTTTATTGTTCATTTCTTAAGCTATCTTTCTTACTGATAAGATTTTTCAACTATGTAGTATATTTTGATATGCAGAAAATCTTACATAATTTTTATAAATTTTCCAGGTTCATGATAATATGCTAACCCAATGTAACGGTACCCAACAAGTCCCAGTACCACTCAGTAAATCGTATAGACTGAACCTTAGCATAAAACTTGAAAATAATACCCAAACAATCGGGAGACATGTTAAGAAAAAACGTTGAATCGCCACAACACGCGATAGGGTAAACACTATTTTATTATAATTCGGTTTCCACCCGCCACGAAGCGCGGGTGGAAACCACTACAAAAAGGATACCCCATTAGATTTCCAAAGATACTATTTTTGTGGCTTGAGTATATAGAGAATAGAATAATTAGGAGGAATACATTGCAATTTTGAGGGTTATACTTATACTGAAGATGAGAATCGTAAACTTGTACTTATAGTGTTCATATATACCTTCTAAGGTGTATTTTAGTAAAGATAGTAATACCCCTTGTATACTAAATTGTACTTGGTGCTTAAATCATTATCACTTATCATTGACGCACACCCACATGCCTACTATTCAGTTTCTTTTTTGATAGTTAATACTATTTTTCTTTTTCTTGGGGAACTTGCCTATAATGCAGCGCAAGTTCGAGTGGATAAAGACTACGACCGCCGATGGTTATTGTGCAGCTTTTGCAGAATGTATCAGCAAGTTTCAGTCACATTATGGAGTGCGGATCAGTTAAGATTACTCAGTTCAGCAATATGTATTAGCAAAGTGTAGCGTCAATCGGTTACAAATCGCAGTAGGTTACAACATACAAATGCAGCAAGTTATTATATATATGTGCGGATCAGTTAAGATTACTCAGTTCAGCAGTATGTATTAGCAAGGTGCAACGTCAATCGGTTACAAATCGCAGTAGGTTACAACATACAAATGCAGCAAGTTATTATATATATGCGCGGATCAGTTAAGATCACTCAGTTTAGCAGCTTCAATACCAGTTCAGCAGTATCAATTCAGCAGCAACAGTTTCAGGACAGTTAGTAGGCGAATACAAGTGATGAATGGATGGTATGCATAGCGCAAAGGGATGTAATCTGAAAGTAACTTGTGCCATGATGGGAAGTATTGAAATAGTCCAAAGTCAATGGTAGAATGGTGATAATATTGAAGAGAAATGGAGAAATCTTGTTCTTATGTTTCGATGTGGTTGTTTGAAGTGCGGCCGGGATATCAGATGGAGATAATAAAGTGATTACCCTCTTATAGATCAAGCTCAAAGTGAAGCCAACTTATGGTTTTTGGTAGGATTTTTGTCGAAAGTTAGTATCTTTGTACTTGATAGGGTGAGAGATGTATGCGCGTTTTTCTTTCCTTTCGGTCTTCTAATCTCTGTTTATAAAACTTTTATACTCAGTGTTGTTATGGTTTTGTTGTGTGCATTAAAATTGTACACTTCTCCTTTGAAAAAACAATAGTCATTTTACTTTCCAAATATGTAGCTATAAAATATGAGAAAGGGATGACAGAATTGATGGTCATGAGTAAAAGCAGTTTCATGATTAATAATTTTTGGTTCTAACATCACTTTTGGTAAAACCCAACTAACCTTCTAATTATCTAATTTGACTTTAGTAATATCAATACTTAATAGTGTTACTTTTACACGAATAATAGATTAACAGGTCAATGATTGTGATTTTTCACTAGGCTGGAAAAAGATAATGCAATGCAAGGCAGAATATAAGGGTTGGAAAGAGACTTGCAATGGGTGAAGTTGTGCGTATGCTCGAGTCGGAGGAATATCCACTAACATGAGAGATTTGTTTTTTAATTTCTAGATTTCCAGACTAGAGCTTGCAAAATGGGCGGGTCAGCATGTGTGAAATGGCTACTTTTTACGATGGACCAGAAATGGATTCATTTATATACATAGTATTTCTATCATTTTTTTTTTGTAAAACTACTTGAAACCCGTCTTGTAACGTGCGGCAAAAAAAAAAAAACCTGCGGCAACGCGCAGGCATTTCCACTAGTTTATCAAAATGGGTTGGTTAAAAAAAGAAATCATAAAATCCTCGAACCACCCATCATCTTCTTCGTTGAATATGTGATTCCAAGTCTGTTGCCACCAAATCTATGTTGTATCACTGTTGCATAATACTTTTGACCAAGTTAAAGGTTCACTTTTATCCGGATGCGATTAGAACAAGATGTATTTTTTTAACTTATAATCTCACTTTCTACACATTCATTTTACACATTATCAAAACATATATATACATATACATACAATAGGGTTAGGATCAAATGTTAGGATCGTAGAACACACACACACGAACACAAGTATTTACGTGGTTCGGTCTAAACTGACCTACGTCCACAAGGCAACGGGGGTATTCTTTTATTCTTGTTCAACAAGTTAAACAAACTGGGTCGGGCCTATATGTGGGCTGAAGGCAACATCTCCAACAATCTCCCACTTGGTGTCCTCGGACCACGAACTGCACCCTCTCTCCTGTACTTCTGTAGATAAGATCTCCCCTTGATCTTCAATGCACCTCCAGTTACCCCGATCTCCTCAACACTATTCCTGGAGACCAGCTGAAGCTCCACACAGCTTCAGCTTATTCAACGTCACACATTTAGTAAACATGTCTGCTGGATTCTTAGCACCTGAGATATTCTTCAAGTTGATTGTGCCATCAGCCACCAATCCTCTCACGAAGTGATACCTTATCCCGATGTGCTTCGTCTTCTTGTGATACATAGGATTCTTAATTAGCAAGTTTCACTGCACTTTCATTGTCACAGTGCAACAAGTACTTAGTGTGCTTCTTCCCTAACTCTTCCAGAAAAGCTTTCAACCATACTAGCTCCTTACTGGCCTCAGCTATAGCCATGTATTCTACCTCTGTTGTGGACAAAGCCACACTTTTCTAGAGTCTAGACATCCAACTGACTGCAGTTCCTCCCACTGTGAAAACGAAACATGTGGTGCTTTTAAATGTCTCGTTGCAGCCACCCAGGTCAGCATTTGTATAACCTCTAAGAACTGAATCCTTCCCTTTGAAACATAGCCCCATGTTTGACGTTCCCTTCAAATAACGAAGCACCCATTTAACTGCTTCCCAATGTTCTCTTCCCGGATTTGACATAAACTGACTGACAACTCCGACTGCGTGTGCTATGTCAGGTCTTGTACACACCATAGCGTACATCAGACTACCTACTGCAGATGCATACGAAACTCTAGCCATAACAGCTTTTTCTTCTTCAGTTCTAGGACACTGATCTTTGGTAAGCTTGAGGTGACTCCCCAAGGGCGTGTTTCTTGGCTTGGTCTTCTCACTGTTAATATTGAATTTCTCTAACACTTTCCCGATGTACTTCTCCTGGGACAGTGTCAAAGATCCATCTTTCTTGCTCCTGTCATCCCGAGTATCTGGTTGGCTGCACCCAAATCCTTCATCTAGAATTCTTTGGACATTTGCTTCTTCAACTTGCTTATCTCATTCATATCTGATCCTGCAATCAACATATCAACTACATACAGAAGTAGAATGATATACGAACTCTTGAACTTCTATAGATAACAACATTGATCGGCTTCACATCTCTTGTAACCGGTCTTCACCATGAATTTATCAAACTTCAAGTACCACTGCCTTGGCACTTGTTTCAGACCATATAAAATCTTCTTCAACTTGCACACCCAATTTTCTTTTCCAATAACCTGGAATCCCTTAGGCTGTGCCATGTAAATATCTTCATCAAGGTCACCATGTAGAAATGTTGTTTTCACATCTAGCTGCTCTAGATGCAAATTCTCTGCTGCTACAATACTCAGAACTAACCTGATGGTGGTCATCTTCACCACTGGAGAGAAGATCTCATCATAATCAACTCCCTTCTTCTACTGAAATCCCTTGACCACTAAACGAGCTTTATACTGTTTAGAACCATCATGCTCATCTTTGACCCTGAAGACCCATTTATTCTGAAGAGCTTTCTTGTCTTGCAGAAGCTTTACAAGAACCCAAGTCTTGTTCTTGTCTAGTGAACTCATTTCTTTTTTCATTGCTTGCTCCCACCGGAACGAGTCCATCATATTGACTGCTTCAGAGTAGCTCTCTGGTTCACCATTTTTTGTCAAGAGAATATAATTAACTGAGGGGCCGGTACGACTGTGACTGTACCTGTTCGGCGCTTTAGAAACTCTGGTGGATCTCCTGACCGAAGTATCAGACTAGTCATGCTGCTGTGGTGACTGCTCGTCTTCAGACTCTGAACTCCCACTGTCAGAAACTCCCATTGACTCTTCATTCTCACCATCTTCAGTCTCAGGTTCTGTGTCATCTTCAGATTATGTTACGGGCTCTGTGACAGATTCTTTCTTCTGATTCTCAACACTAAACTCAACTGTTTCCTTCTGAACCTTTGACTTATCCAAGTTTTTATCTTTGTACAACTCTTCTTCATTGAATTCAGCATGCTTGCTTCTGACTACCTTTCTGCTTTCAAAATCCCAAAGCATGTAGCCCATTTTATCACCCCCATATCCAATGAAGATATACTTCTTTGCTTTAGCATCCAGCTTGTCACCTTCAGTGTTGATATCATAAGCACTGCACCCGAAGATTCTCAGGTGATCATACTCAACTGCTTTACCCTTCCATTCTTCTTGAGGAAGCTTGAATCCTAACGGTACTGAGGGTCCATGGTTGATAAGATGCGCTGCTGTGTTAACTGCATCAGCCCAGAACAACTTTGGGAGCCCTGCATTCAATCTCATACTCCTGGCTCTTTCACATAATGTTCTGTTCATCCTCTCTGCAACTCCATTCTGTTGCGGAGTTCCTGGAACTGTATTTATCATCTTGATCCCTCTATTAGCACAATAATCTATAAACTCCTTGCTGATATATTCACCACCGTTATCCGACTTCAAGCATTTCACCTTCAAATCAGTTTCAAGTTCAACAGCAGATTTCCATTTCTTAAAAGTATCGAAAACTTCAGATTTATGTTCAAGAAAGTAAACCTATACTTTGCGTGTTGAATCATCTATGAAGGTCACAAAATAGCGAGAACCTCCAAGTGAAGCTACTGATGTCGGTCCATATATATCTGAGTGAATAAGCTCCAATTTCTATGCTTTCGGTGTTCTCCCAGTCCTCATAAAATTCACCTTCTTTTTCTTGCCTAGGATGCACAGCTCATAAAATTCTGACTCGACCTTCTTCAACTCTGGATGTTTTCCCTTGGCAACAAGCATCTTCATCCCCTTTTCACTCATGTGCCCGAGTCTTTGATGCCATAACTTTTTCTGACTCTGGTCACTCGATATTGTGTTCACTGCATCAGCTGATGCTTCAACCATGTACAAACTACCTCTCTTCTTGCCTCTAGCAACTACCATACTGCCCTTAACAACTCTCCATTGTCCACTACCAAAGTGAACATCATATCCCTGATCATCAAGCTGACCGATGGATATAAGCATCCTCTTCAAACCAGGAATGACCCGAACATTCTTCAAGGTCCAAATGGTTCCCAATGGAGTTTTAAGGTCTATGTCTCCAATTCCTGTAATGTCAAGACTCTGATTATTAGCCAAACGAACTTTACCAAAGTTACCTGTTCGCAGATTCTTCATCTTCTTCGTGCTAAAAGTAGCATGGAAAGACGCTCCTGAATCCATAATCCAGTCTTCAACAGAACTCTCGATACAACAAATAAGAGCGTCCTCTGAATCTAAGGGTGTAGTAGCATTCACCTCCCTTTTCTCTCTCGCAGGTTCAGAACACTGACTTTTGAAATGCCCAAACTCCTTACATTTCCAACACTGTATGTCTTTCCTTGGCTTTCCAAGTCTTGACTTGCTCCTGCGTTTTGACTTCGATCTACCCCTATTTCCTCCTCTTTTACTACTTCTCCCTATTCCTTCAGTAATGAGCAACGAGCTTGATTCTCCATTGTTCCTTCTTCTGGAATCCTCATTCAGTAACAAATCACGAACTCTTCCAAAACTGAGAGTCTCAACTGACCCTGTGAATGCTGTGATTGTGCCTGACCAGCTGTCAGGTAATGAGGATAACAATAGACAAGCCTGCAATTCATCATCTATCCTAAAGTTCAGAGAAGACAAACGTGTCAAATGTGATTTAAATAAATTAATATGCTCAGTAACAGAATTTCCCTCCTTCATACGAATATTGACTAACTCTCGAATCAGAAACACTTTATTTGCAGGAGATGGCTTCTCATACATGTCGGACAAAGCTTCCATAATCCCACACGCTGTGGTTTGTTCCAGAATGTTGTAAGCTACATTCATTGAGAGAGCAAGCCTAATCGTTGACTGTGCTTTCTTGTCAAGATTCGTCCATTCTTTCGTTATGGTCGCAGGGGGAGGGTCTAGTGCAGCATCTAACTCCTTCTGTATAAGTAAATCCTTGATTTGCATCTTCCACCAACCAACGTTCTTCCCATCAAACTTTTCTACCTTGACTTTTCCTTCTTCAGACATCATCTTTCTCTAATTATCTAGGAAACTAACCAAAAAATACCAACTTCCTTAAGACCCCCACTAAAATACTACTTTTGATATTTGTTCCACCAAAAATCTTGTCGTGACTTCCTTTACCTCCTTTTTATTGGTAAAAAAAAGTCACCAACCTTTCCTTTTATACTTCTCGAACAAACTTTAATCAGACAAACAACTCACTCCAAAACAAAACACCTCTTGCTAAACCACACAAACAAAACTCAAAAAAAAAATACCACGTGACCAAGACCCATAACAGCAAGTCGACCGATTGGGTTTCCGTTTTCTTTTCTGGTGGTAGACACTAGCGGTGACTAGGATTTGGGTTTGGGAGCATTTTGGGTGGTGATGGGGCTATGACTGGCGCAGGTGATGGTGGTCAATCGAATTTAGGAAGTGGCGGGTCAGGTGGGTGGGTGGGTTCGAACAGGAACCCTGGTCGCAGAGGTGGTGGTTGGCTGTGTTGTGTAATCTGGTATGTGTTCTTTTCTCTGATCAAGAGCCTGAGCTCTAATACCAGTTGTTAAAATCGTAGAACACACACACACACGAACACAAGTATTTACGTGGTTCGGTCTAAACTGACCTACGTCCACGGGGGCAACTGGGGTATTCTTTTATTGAGTGATACAAAAGTTACAAGTACAAAAGATTATTTATAGGCCTAAATTAGGGTCAAACCCTTTGCTAATCTTGCTCAACAAGTTAAACAAACTGGGCCGGGCCTATATGTGGGCTGAAGGCAACATCTCCAACATCAAATACACAGTGAAAGAAAAATAGGAAGTCGTAGGAAGGGTATCAAACGGACTCCGATTGAACTCATTCAAGCGGCATTGGAATCGTCTTATCGAACCCTACGACGTTAGTTTTTAGGTCTTTGTTTTTTTGGGGTTTTAGCTTGTAGTTTTTAGAATATGCGTTATATCATTGTGTCTTTTATGTACCATTGTATCTTTTTCTTATTTTCATCATTATGTTATTTTTTCAATTCATTGTGTCTTTTTTTCTTTAGCATTGTGTTATATTTTTTGACACTGTGTTAAATTTTGTGGCTCATTGTGTCATATTTCATGATCTATTGTGTTTTTTGTATCCTTTTCACCCTTCTCATTTTTTGTAACCTTTGTAGAATAACTCAACCCATGTACAATATTTATTTTGTAGGTTTAGGTACGCATACACACACACACACACACACACACACACACACACATATATATATATATATATATATATATATATATATATATATACGGGAGGGTTATCTTGAGAAAGCTAAATATTGTGAGAACCGTGAGAACAAGTAAAAAAATCAATCAAAATCAAAAATTTTTAATGAAAACCTCATTATAATCAAAATACAACATTAATAAATGAATTTTCTTTCCAAATAATTCATCGTTTCTTGCAAAAACACTTTTAAATTAACTTTTTACACATGTGTAAATGAATCAGTTTACACATGTATAAACAATAAATTTACACATGTGTAAAAACAAATTATTTTCGTATACGTTTGAATTTTTACACGTAAATTGTTTTTTAAGATTGTATTTTAGTAATAAAGACAAGTGTAAAAAGAAATTTTGAATTTGAATGGTTTTAGATGTCGTTCTCACAGTTCGCACGAAATATAGGTGTTCTCAAATTAACTTTCCCCTATATATATATATATATATATATATATATATATATATATATATATATATATATATATATAATAGAATAATCCATGTATGAAAAGGGTAAAATGAGAACTAGGTTGAGTTGGCAAAACCACAAGAACTCACTTTATAACCACATATTAATCTCAACATAGAAATCCAAAATCAATAAAGTTTCCATTTATAGTAAGGTATGAACAACAGATCAATCGATATTATTCAAGCATCAAATACATGTTAATCATCCTAGACTAACATAATATCATCATACAAATCATCCAAGTCAGATCTAACATCATAATCCTCAACCTAGGTTTGTCAAGTTTCATCAAAATAGGTGTTTATGATTAAACATGAACCTTATGTTATAACATAATCAAATCATCATTAACATACATCACATAAACATGTTAATCACATATAAATCATGAGTTATTGATAAAAACTACTTTTGATCAGATATGGACATTAGGGTTTATGGACTAAACATAATTAAACATAATCAAAAGGATTGAAACAAGTAAAGGATTGATAATAGACCTCAAGCCCTTCGTTCGGGTGATTAAAACACGTTTAAAGCTCTAAGGATTGATTGATTATGGTTATGGTAGAGGTTAGGAGTGATAATATTCATATGGGGGCTGCTCATGACGAATTAGAGTTGTGTTATATGAAAAAGTGGGTTAAAAATCGTTTTTAAAACCAACAAACTTGTTTTCCACGTTTTGGACCCCCTCGCGGCACGCGGAGGGTTTGCCCAATGGTGGTCGCGTGCCGTGACGCCTTCCAGTTTTTTTTTTGTTTGCTTTATAAGTGGGCTTTAATCTCTAAACTAATACCACGCTTATTCAACCCAATTTATTAGGACTCGAACCACCTTGTCGGTTCTTCGAATGTCGGTTACGAGTTCGGTGACGCGTTTCGTTTAAATAAACGTAATTGCATATTAATTTACAATTAAATTCATGTAAGCACATAATCTCAAATAAAACCAAACGAGTTATTCTATAATTATTTGTTTTGTTGTTTCACCAATGTTTGGGGTAGTTATTCGTATGTATGACTCGATAATCTACCGGATTATCTGTTCGTGTTGTTTCTTAAATATTTAACGAATTTAATTCCTCCGAATTAAACTAAATATATATTTTAACCAAAGTAAATGGTAAATGTTTGTAAAATGTTAACCCGAATTTGTCGGGTGTCACGGTAACAGACACATACATATATTCATAACAGTGTGGCCGCACGATGTAGTAAGGAACACGAACACTTCTAATGGTGCATGGTTGGGTTAGGTTCAGTTTGGTTATAAATCTCAACCGAAACAAAAATCAACATCGGTTTATCAATCTTATTAACCAACCGGTTAATTGGTTTAGTTTATTTAGTTAGATTGTCGCTTTTAGTTCGGTTTAATTAATTTTGGATAATAACCAAAACCAAACTTTGATTAAAATTTTGCTTAGAAGCACATGAAGTGGAAGTATAAATACATGAAATGGATGTATAAAAAATATAAATGTATGAATTATTCAGTTTCGGTTTGTTATTTTTGGTTAACATAGGGTCTAAAAAAACCGATATTAGGTTAACTCGGTTTTGGTTAATTTTTAGTTTGGTTTTGTATGTTTTTGTTTGATTTCGGTTGAGCGTCCAATTATTGTCCACCCCTAGATATTATTAATCACGTAAAAAACATCAAATTTTTAATTAAAAGTATATAGCAAATTATACTCTAATATGGTTTGAAGCTGAGTAGATAAGTTATTGAATTCTAGTGGCGGAAGAAATAAAGGGGGTTTTGAAATTTGAATCATTTATTATCGCTACTTATTCCGCCTTTTCTCTCTATTTTCATCAAACCCATCTTCTTTGTCTCTTGCTTCACGCAAACTTTATGTCTCACTATAGAGTTCATGGATTCTGTTGAATAGTAATCTTATACATGTGATTCTTAAGTGTTTAGATCTCATTTGAACAAGTTTTTATATAGTTAATTTTCAGTTTATATGTCATTTTTGTCTTTGTAGTTTTTTAGATATCATTCCATTGAATAGTGATTTCAATACATCATCACCAAGCTAACTTCTCTCATGTTCCAGTAGTATAACCACAACATTCCAACAGTCAATTGTTAGCCACTCCCATTAGGACCTGCCGACGTACGATATGCTTGTTTTCGTCTCAAAAAGTATACAACTCGCTGGAGAACGACACGTTCTTAAGTAAGCCTTTTCGTTTATTGTTTTGTGCAGATAAAATCTTTATACCGTTGATTCTCCTATGTTTAATATTATAGCTAGTTGAGATATTTGTGATTTCCTATTTTATGAATCTTTATAAACTTGTGAGATTGGAGTTACAAAAGTTTCATTTTTTGACAGTTTCAAATGTGTTTATTCATCTTGATCGTTGGTTTTTTGTTCCAATCTCTTTGATTTGAAGGCTTCCAAAAAGATATAATTTGGTTGGATAACATGTTGATCGAATTCACATAGGCTTAGAGCAAAATGCAAGCTAGCTATGAAGTATATTGAAGTAATTGTTGAGACAACATCATCTAGGTACAATTATAAAAATACATATACACATTAATTGAACGGGGTATTAGGAATCGTCCGTTCATATGCACTTTTAGTACAGATATCTTGATTTCAATCATTAGTTTACATGTACTTATGTTATTTATATATTTATTATTGTTTTTTAAGAAAAATGATAAATGGTCAATTCCTCAACAACTTAAAGATGAAGTAAGTGAAAGTTTGTGCATGAAAAGAATAAATAAAAAGTGGTGGCGATTTCCCCCTCTTTTACACCTGCATCAATGATGTTGAGGTTCATACAAAATGTGACACCCGGCATGTCTGGCTTAAACATTTTAGTAACATCTAAGTCTACCTTAGCGAGAAACGTTTATAAACGGACTTAACTGGGTTAGTTGAGTCGGGTCAAGTTAGGATTGTCCAGGGTGCAATGATCTGGAGGATCATTGGGAGTCGTTTTGGTAATACACTAGTACCGGGTTCCGTTGTTGGTGACATTACACGAACTAATTAAGTATATGTGTAGATTATGGGTCGTGTGGTGGATTATATACATTGATGTGTTTAAATGAGGTGTAAATGATTATCTATGTTTAAATATGTTAAATATAGACTAAGGATGCATGCTTATGTGTTAAGATGTGTTAGAATGCGTTAAACACGACAAACTGGAAAACTAGTTAAACATGAGTTCTGGTTCGACCCTTTTGTAAATGGACGAACCTGGGATGTGGAATTGAAAGAATTCCCTTCGACCAGGACAGGGCTCATTCGACCCCGTGGAAGGGTCGAAGGAGGCCACCTTCGACCATTGAGTTGGGGCGAAGGAGGATTAGTATAAATACCAAACTTTGTCATTTTTCATCATTTCACAAACCCTAACCGTCTCAAAACACTCTCAAACGATTCTAATCACTAAGGAAGGAGTTTTTGCTCTTCTTTTCATAATCTAACCTATCTACAACATCTAAACAAGAATCCAAGGTGTGTTCTTGATCCTAAACCTTTTTAAAGCATTTTAATTTGTTTTCATCTAACCCTAATTGTCCGGATCTGTTCTAAGGGTGTTTTCATGATTAAAAACCTTTTAAACATCTTTCTAAATCAAAACCTTATCATTTAAACATAGGTCTTCATGATGATAAACATATGTGAATTGTGTATTATGTGGTGTTATGTGTTGTTCAATGATTTGCTGCTGTATCTATGATAGAAACATGATATAGGATTGTTATTGATGCTAGGTTATTGTTGTTTAGGGTTAGGATTGGATAAATGATGATATTATGGGTATTTGGGGGTTTTAACGAATCTAGACTTAATGCATGATATTTATGATCAATAGAACTAATAGGGAAAGATCGAACACTCGACAAACTGAGCATTTTAAGTTGAACACGGATCGATTTCAAAAGTTTCCAAATTGGGTAAATAATCCATGCATGATAGTGACGTTTCCATAATTTTTACCATTTTGGGAAAGGGCTGAAATGGACGTATTATTGGGGGAAATCGGTGGGGTTTTGTAAGGATAAGTTATTCATGCTTGACTGGTGTGTTTGATGATGTTTCGAGTTGTTTTGAATGTGTTTGAAGCGTTTTTAGGAAAATTTGCACAACAGGGGCGAACCTGGACTCCTTCGACCGATCGAAGGTGCGAAGGAGTGAATCTAGGGTCGAACCTGGGTTATGTTTGGGCGAACGTGGTAAAACGGGCGAAGGAAACATCAAACGGTCGAACGAAATCCAAAATGGGCGAAGGAGATTAAAAACGGGCGAAGGAGACTTAAAATGACTGGTTCGACTGTTCTGATGCAGAAATGAGATTTTTGATACAAACTAAGTGTTTTATGCTTGAACCTTGTGTGTAATCTATGTGTACTTGATTAGTTAGGGTAATGGGGCACCAACGGAATGTCGGGTCGGTCTAGTGTGTCGGTTAAACATTTAAACACGTTTTAAAACATACTTAGTTACGATCTGGACAATCGGGGACTAGATAACCTTATGGTTATTAGTCGGAACACTTATGTGAACATTTTGATAGATCTCCGGTAGAGGGATTATCAAGGGCTTAACATCTTTACTTATAACCGAAGAACGCTATCTAAGGTGAGTTCACGGCCCCACTTTTACTGCTTTAATCTTTGGGGGAGAAAACATGCACTAAACTATTTTGGTAACATATGTCATACTATGGTTTTAAACTTGTGTACTATATGATCTTTTAAAGTCCCGGGGGAAACCATGAATGTGCGGGGATGCACAACGGGGGAAATGTGGATAGATCTATTGGGATTGACAAACCCCACTCGACGGCTTGGAGGGCCGGGCGGGTGCATATTGTCTCGAACTGGTAACACTCGTAGTGTGGCTACAACACATCGGGCTGAACACATGGTAACAGTCTAGTAATGGTTTTCCAATCGTAGTAGTAACAAAACATACGCCTAGCTAGCGTACTTGGTAACATGGATATAGTATGGACATGGTGACATTCTGGTAACATTTTGATAACATATTGAACAAACCTGTGAACTCACCAGCATTATATGTTGACGTCTTTTTGGCATGTTTTTCTCAGGTCGCTAAGGTAGCAACGAATGGAACTAGGCGCACGAGTCTGCATTGGCGTCTAGGCTTAGTTGCATGTTTTGAAATAAGTGTCTTGAATACTTTGGAACACTGATGTAGCTGATTAAATTCTTAAATGCTTCCGCTTATAAAATCGTTGTTTTTGGATTTACGTATTTCATATAGAGTTGTTTATTGTGATCGTTGACTTGGATCCTGGCTTGTCATGCGCCTCGCGGTAAAACTCCGCAAGTGGTAATTTGAGGGTGTGACACAAACAAAGCCAGGCAACAAATATTGTTAATCACATAACGTATCAATTTTTGGTCAATTTCGGTTAAATGTTTAGTTATTTTCACCTATAGATATTGTTAATCACATAACATATCAATATTTTTAATTCAAGATTTGTTATACTATACTCAAATTAATATATATAGTTTATAAGCTTTTCGAATAGCAAGTTATATTTGGATAGTGGGTAAACGTATGAAAAAATTATAAACAATAAAATGTACGTTTTTATGATATGGTGTTTTTAAACTATTAACGTATGAAAAAGTTATGCTTTTTTACAATTTTTATGGGTAGCTGGCAGTTGGTTTAAAATAAAGAGAAAATGTGTAGCTGTTATTTAAATGAACAAAAGTTAACTCTTAACTTTTAAGTATCTTAAAATGCATCTATCAAATATATTATATTTAGTATAGATATCTAGGGGTGAGAAATAATTGAACATTTAGCTGAAACCGAACCAAAAAACAGAAGAATTGAACCGAAAGCAATAAAAAATTGAATTAACCAAAACCAAATTAACATAAAATCGGTTATTGTTTTTTGTACACTTAGTATACCGAATTTTTTTTTAAGAAACATGTAGTGTTTATTACATATATATTCATAAAGACCGATAACTCTTACAAGTGGGAGACGGGTAAATGGGCCACGAGTTGTGTCGTTACCCCTTTTTGAATAGAAAACCCTACTCTATTAAAATTAAAAATTAAGTCATTTGTCGTTGGGGAGTTACTCTGCACCATTTTTTGGACTCTTTTTAAGAACCGGATTGCTTCGAGGGCTAGACCTCCAAATGTGTCAAAAGCAAATGGCACAAAGACGTGTTGGTTCTCCAAACAGGCATCTTCATGTTTGACAACTTTTTAGGATCAACGCACGCATGTTTGCCTTGTGCCCACCCAAACATGAGGACGTCTACTGGCCTTAGGGTAGACCGCCCTTCTAGGGGGTCCGTCAAAAAGTTATCTGGGGCTTCTTTCCTAACCGAAATCCTTTCCATTTGTAAGACGTCCCATAAAACATCCCTGACCAGATCATGTCTATATTTAAATCCGGGTAGCTCCTTACAATGAAGGGCATGTTCCCCAAACTTATCTAAGCATGCTTTTTTTACAAACCGGACACGGCCCATCAACTAGGAACATGGGAATCATGAGCCTGTATTTAAGGATAGCCCGGTATTCAACAGCTGACATGTGTTGCCCGAGCCCCCCAATAGGAAGGACAACCAAACTAAAACATAACCATTTGTATATTCATATATTTTTAGCTTTTATACCTAGGGCTGTAAATGAACTGAATGAACACAGTATTCGTGTTTGTTCATTTAATTTTAACCAAACACGGACACATAATCAAACACATTTTTGTGTTTGCATTTATTCATTATGAAATTTGTCATGTTCGTGTTTGTTTATGTTCGTTCATTTAAAACCTACACGAACAGTTCATAAACGAACATAAACGGACGTTCACGAACATAATAAATGTGAACGATTTTGTATTACTTAAAAACCCAATTACTAATTGGTTAAATATTTATACAAGTAGCTAAAGCCCAATTTATGTTTATATTTATGTAAATATAACTACTTCTGTAATTAATAAACTTAAACAAACATAAACGGACGCTCACGAACATAAATGAACGAACACAACGTTTGTTCATGTTCGTTCATTTAACTAAACGAACAAATTCATTTGTTTTTGTTTGTTCATTTATTAAATAAACGACATAAAATTACTTCCCGCTGAACAAGTTCACGAATAGTTCATAATCGTTCAATTCGCTTACAATCATATTTATACCTTTGTTTCGTGTATTTATGCCTCATTTCATGTACTTCTAGGCAAAAAAAATTTAGCCAATGTTTAAAAGATATTATGAATGGTATAAATTTCTGTGTATTATTATGAATAACATAAGCCCTTTATATAGGCATGATACAAAACAAACCCTAGCTATAATTATGGTAACGATATACAAGGGAATCAATTTAAATACAATAGATAAACACAATAATAATGCCTAGCATAATCATTGGCTAATACTCCCCGTCAGTTAGAGCGGGAGTAGGGCAAACGCTCAAACTGGTGAGAAAAGACTGAAACAGTTGCTTGGAGGGTCCTTTAGTAAAGATATCTGCATACTGAAGAGCTGATGGAACGTGAAGCACGCGCATGTCTCCCACGCGAACCTTTTCTCTGACAAAATGAATATCAATTTCAATATGCTTCGTGCGCTGATGTTGAACCGGATTATCAGACAAGTAAAACGCGGACACATTATCACAATAAACTATGGTGGCCTGACGAAGGGGTGTATGCAACTCCAACAATAAATTGCGTAGCCATGATGATTCAGCAACTGCATTGGCTATGCCACGGTACTCAGCTTCAGCACTTGAGCGAGATACCGTGAGTTATCGTTTAGAAGACCAAGATAATAAGTTATCGCCCAAAAATACACAGTAACCACTAGTGGAACGTCTCGAGTCAGAGCAGCCACCCCAGTCCGCGTCCAAATAAGCTACCAATGAGTTGGTAGTTGACTTTACCATACGTATCCCATAATCAACTGTTCCTTGGATATATCTGATAATCCTTTTCATAAATGCAAAGTGAGTATCCTGAGGGTCGTGCATAAATAAACAGACCTGCTGTACAGCATAAGTAATATCAGGCCAAGTGAAGGTTAAATACTGCAACGCACCAGCCAAACTACGATATAACATAGGATCAGAAAACGGGGAAGCGTCCGTAGCACTGAGCTTGGAAGAGAGATCAACTGGGGTGGTGCACGGTTTGTAGGATGTCATACCAGCACGTTTGATGATGTCCTTGGCATATAGTTGTTGTGAGAGAAAAATACCATTCTTCTGGTGATCAACCTAAATACCCAGAAAGTGATGTAACCGGCCAAGGTTTGTCATAGAAAACTCTCGTGAGAGTGTGCCAATAATCTCACACAAGAGAACATCATTAGAAGCTGTGAGCACAATATCATCAACATAAAGTAAAAGATAAGCCACATTTGCAGAGTCACGATGATAAATAAACAAAGAGTGATCATAGGCACTGCCACGAAAATCGTGAGAAGTGATATAATTTTCAAACCGAGTGTATACCGTCTATCAACAAATCTCGGAGACTGATGCATGAAAACAGTCTCCTTTAACTCCCCGTGTAAAAAAGCATTCTTTACGTCTAATTGGTGAATAGGCCATGACCTTGAAACTGCAAGAGTCAATCAATACCGACAATCTGAGAATTGCCATTAACTACCAACCGGGCTTTATACCGTTCTAATGACCCATCCACATGAAACTTATGGCGGAACAACCACATACACCGAAAATTCTGCCTGCATGGCACGTGACCAATTTGGATCGGCAAGGGCTATGGCATATATGTTGGGGACAGTAGAGATAGTGGTGGCGGTATAAATGGCTGCTGGGGGTTGTGTGATACGAGACTTGGAGCGAGTGGTCATAGGATGTTGGTTAGTGGGCGGGAGGGACTGGGCCGGTTGGTTAATGGGTTAGGAAGGTGCAGCGGTTTGGTTACTGGGCTGATTGGGCCTGTTAACAATGGCCCGTGGATGTTGTGTAGGTAGTGGGTGGGCCGGTGAGCTTATGGGTTGGGTGGCAGTGGGCGGGTGTAAGGGAACCGAGTGGTTTGGTTGGGTGGCGTTTGCTGGATTAGGTGGTTTGGGCCTACGTGAGTAAGTGATAGGGTATGGGGTAATAGGAGAGGCTCGGGTAGTGGGAAATTGGAAGGGTAAGTTAAGTGGGGGTGGGTCATCAAGGAAGTTATAGGAGTTGGTTGGTTGTGGTATGGTGTAGGGAAAAACATGTTCATCAAACGTGACATGTCGAGATATATGGACCCTTCCGGTGGTAGGATCAAAGCACCGGTATCCTCGGAAATCCGGGGGACAACCAAGGAAAATGCACCGAATAGCCCGAGGATGTAGTTTGTGTGGGGATGTGGCGGAGGTGTTTGGGTAGCAAGCACACCCGAACACTCTGAGATGAGTGTAATCAGGGTGACGTAAGTAAAGGGCAAACGTGGGGGTGTAGAAATTTAATCTTTTGGTGGGTAGGATGTTGTGGAGGTAGGTAGCGGTGTGTAAGGCCTCCACCCAAAAGGAAGGTGGTAGGTTAGCATGAATTAGAAGTCCCGAATGACATCATTAAGTCAGCGAATCATGCGTTCGGCACGACTATTTTGAGGGGAGGTTAGAGGGCAAGAAAAACGAAACAAAAAACCATGATGGGAGGCAAAGCTTTTAAATGCATGGTTATCAAACTCACCCCCGAGGTCACATTGGAAGGTTTTAATTTTTTGGTGAAATTGAGTTTGTATTAAGTTGTGAAATTTGGAAAAAGTTGGGAAAGTTTCTGATTTGTATTTAAGTGGGTATACCCAAACAAAGTTTGAAAAATTGTCAATTAAGACCATGTAGTATGTATACCCGGACTTACTAATAATTGGGGATGTCCAAAGATCACAATGTATTATGTCAAATGGTGCAATAATACAAGGAAGTAGAATCATAAAACGGTAATCTTTTACTATTAGCAAGCTGACATGAATTGCATAAAGTAGACAGTTTGTCTTTATTACAAGAAAAATGAAAATTACGACTTAAGATGTCTAGGACTTGAGCTCCCGGGTGACCAAGACGATCGTGCCATGGTAAAGAGGTGGAGGTAATGAAGCAGGCTTGCGGCGGAAGTTGAGGAGGTGTGAAAGGGTAGAGATCCCCGGTGCTATTATGGCATGAAAGATGCTTCTTAGTGATGATATCCTTCAAAGAAAAGCCAAAAGGGTCAAATTCGACAGAAACATTATTATCACGAGTAAAGCGTCTAACAGAAATAAGGTTTCTAATGACATGAGGGCTATATAGGACATTGGGTAGTATATAGGTGCGGTTTGGTAAGGTGTGAAAGCCTATGCCAGGTCCTTGAATTGGGACACAATGACCACTACCGACAAGAATTGACGTATTTAAAGGATGTGAGTTAGGAATAAGAATTTTACCTCGATCTCGTGAGACATGTGATACAGCCCCGGTATCCATGATGTCTTGATTCCAAGAAGCATTCTGCTGATTCACCCGCATATTAGCAAAAGTTGCACTCAAGTCAGTGGGGCTAAGAGCATCATACCCATACTGTGGTGACCCATAGGAGGCGTAGGCTGGTGGTCCAGAAAAACCGGAAAAATGGGCTTGTGAAGAGTGAGTGTTGGGCTGTGCGGACTGATTTGTGGGTCGCCAAGAGGGATGTGTCGGATACGGACACGATGGTGGGGTCCACCAGGCCCAGTTAGGGTAAACAGGGGGCTGAGATGGACCGTAACCAGCATGGGGGCCCAAAAAATATCCGCGTCCAGAGTTCCCGCGTCCCCGTCCTCGGTACATGTTCCCACGGCCCCTGCCACGGCCAGAACAGTTATTATAAGGCTGGTTATTATTGGGTTGGGGCTGTTGGGGCGGGTCAGACTTGTTGTTTGGTGTTGGGTTTGGGGTAGGTGGTGTGGTGGTTGCGAGTAGGACCGAAGAAGAGGAACCCTTTTGTGCTTCAATCCGAATTTCTTCATCATGGAGCAAACTAAGGGCCAAATCCCAGTCCGCATCGCGGTTGTTGATGAATGATGCAGTGGTGTTGTATTCGGATGGGAGGCCACGAACAAGTTGGAGAACGAGTCGTGACTCGCTTACAAGATGATCAACATCCGCAAGCTGATTTGCCAAGGTTTTCAATTGTTGGCAGTAGTCATCAAGAGAGGTGCAGGCAGCCAAGGTCAAGTTACAAAAACGGGTTTCAAGGGTAGCAACTCGAGCCTTTTTGTTGCTGAGAAAACTTTTCTCTAGCTGTACCCAAGCATCTCGAGCAGTGGTGGGTTTATCGATGACGCGATCCAGATGTTTATCGGACACAGTATTGATAATCCATTGCAATACGAGCACATCGAGTTCCTTCCAGGTCTCGTATTCAGGGGCAAGAATATCGGGGCGGGAGTGCCATCGATGTGATTAGCAACTTTGTATGCTGTGACGTGAAGAAGAAACATCTTCACCCAAGAAGAATACGTCACAGTGGAACCATCCAAGGTCCGGATCTTTGACTGGATGTTCGTGACTGAGTATGCAGGGTGGAGGGCAGAAGGTTTGGTAGAGGACGATGTTTCCTGATCGGGTTTGGTCATGGTTGTGGACTGGAAGAAAAAAGAACAGAAGCGGCGGTGGGTGTGGAAAAAGAAACAGCAGCGGCCGAAGCCTAGTGAAAGAAGAAGGAAAGAGCTAGGGTTATCAGAACCGTAGCTCTGATACCATAAAAGATATTATGAATGGTATAAATTTCTGTGTATTTTTATGAATAACATAAGCCCTTTATATAGGCATGATACAAAACAAACCCTAGCTATAATTATGGTAACGATATACAAGGGAATCAATTTAAATACAATAGATATACACAATAATAATGCCTAGCATAATCATTGGCTAATAATGTTTGGTTTTTGTTATTCACCAAAATTAACTAAACCGGACTAAAAACCAATAATTTAACCATACTAACCGAACCAAAAAGAACCGATTGTTTAATAAGATTGATTTATTGATGACTTTGATTTTAGTTTCGGTTAAGGCTAATAATCAAACTAAACCGAACTATACACACCCTTAAAAGTGTTTCGTTCGGACACTTTACTAGTATATATATATATATATATATATATATATATATATATATATATATATATATATATAGATATAGATAAGTTTAGAAGAGTATATTGCTTTTAATTGTATTGTATACTGATAATAATTAAAATTTAACGTTGGAACAAACAAACCATATGACAGACATGACATCTAACATGGGTGGGGTAGTATCATATCTTGCAATATCATGATTTAGTAATTTACAAGCAGGTATTGATTTCTTGATTACTTGATCCATAATTATTTAGTTCATAGACCTGGTTATATGTGTGTCTCTCTATAGAGAGATATTTATCACATAATCTTTATCTCGGCTACATTATAAAGAGTGAGCAGTGGGCAAACATGTTTAACTTGGTAAAGTTAAGATGGATTGTGAAAAGTCATGTATTTTAACCTTCAAATGTCATATAAATCTTCCTCAAATTACCCTTCAATGCATTAAGATACTTGTACCATGTAGTAAAGATAAATAAAGGTTTACCATAAGCTTCAAATAATTATATTCAACAAATATTAATTTTACATTTTCTTTCTTTCTTTAAAATTGCATATGTTTGTCGTTCATCATGAAAATTGCTGAAACAAATTACTTTATCTTTGCAGAGAGTTAATGGTGGTACGAAGTGACGCACACGCAACACCAAATAGTACGGTACGTTTTGATTTTCTGTTGATAAGGTTTTTTTATTTTAATTATTTAATAAGAACGACAAGATGCGACCGAGGACGCTGAAAAGAGTAATCATGTTGTAACGAATCTGGCAAAACGTCGACACAATCTGAAAGTTGATTGTCTCTGCAGGTTCATCTTCCAGGTTAAACTTGATTTGTTTATTAAAATAAATTTCTTGTTGATACCTCTTTACTTCTTTGTTTACTTGTTTATACTGATATCGAATTGTTGTGTTTTGGTTTATCTACTCTGTTTTGGTTTCTATGCTCATATTTGGTTTTGAGTTCATGCTTGATAATACGTATCAATATGGTGGTTTGGTCTAAATTTGTGAAAAATTATATAGAAATATTTAGGAATAAAAATTATCTATGCTCATATTTGATTTTGATAACAGTGCTGATGACTGAATTTTGATGATCAAAGAAGTTCATTTTCATATATAGTGAAATCTTTTTTTTTTACTTGTAATAAAAATTATCTATGCTCATATTTGATTTTGATAACAGTGCTGATGACTGAATTTTGATGATCAAAGAAGTTCATTTTCATATATAGTGAAATCTTTTTTTTTTACTTGTGTGTCCTGTGTACACATCATCCCTTAGATATTGGAAGTTAAGGACATATAGTTGGACAATTTACATAGTGTGTCATGAAAAGTTATAAGAACGTATATGTTGGATATAAAAAAATGTAGTTTCTTTTCAAAGTTTAAACAATGAAGAGAAATGAATTAATTTCATATACATCGTTTCGCATTCAAAGAGAATTACGTTTTTACACTTTTCCTACAGCTTGGTGGGTTAACACGGCTACGCTTGTGCATTGTTCAAAAAAAAAATATTTATCTTAACCGTCCCGCAGCAACACGCGGGTTTTCCACTAGTTTATGTAAAAATCGTAAGAACTATGAATGTTTACGTGGGTTATATCATTATTAACTTAAAATTGATTATTTATTTAAAGACTAGATTGTATAAACGTATACCTATAAGTTTTGTACGCATTTCTTTGTTTTACTTCTAAGATGTGAAAGATTCCTTTTGCTTTGTTGATTGATCCCAGATCAAGGTTTTACATTATTTTGAGAGAGACTGATTAATCTAATTTTTAAATCAAATATAAGTGAATACTTCATCAAAAATATTAATTTTATTTTATTCCCTGATAATAAATTTTTTGTCTCACTCATTCTTCTTACGAAAAGTGAATATGTGATTGCAAGTTGCAAGTTGTATCTACTTGATGCAAATAATTTGAAAAACATGCCAATTTCTTTCTTATATGGAAAAACGTGAAACTATAGATGCAAGTCATATATTTTTTTTGAACAGAGTTGCAAGTTTAATAATGATTCATCACAATTCAATCAAGTCTAATACATCACAATGCAATCAAAACAAAATCTAAATGAGTAGGGTTGTGGAGTGTGGAGAAAAAGGGAGGTTGGACTGTGAAGTGTGAAGAACAGCTGATATGTTTAGAATGTTAGGGTTATAGTTAAATTTTAGAACATATGAAATATATTGTATATAGAATATAATTAAGGTTATTTAACAAAAAAGAAATAAATAATAAAAATAAAGTAAAGTTTAATTAAACGAACAAAAGGTGTGTTCATGTTCGCTCGTTTAATTAAACGAACATAAACGAACTTCCCGCCGAACAGTTCACGGACTGTTCATGAACGTTCGGTTCGTTTACAGGCCTATAAATGAGAGATTCTTGGTTAACAAATTAAGAATGTCATGCCCCATAAATTACCAATGGGTTTAGGTCGTATTGACTATGAAGTAGATGAAAACTCCACAGTTAAGCATACTCATATGAAAGTAATACTAGGATGAGTGACAAAAAAAAAAAATCTTAGTTAAGCGTTTAATTACAAAATCAATTTCTCATCAAAATAAAAGACACGTACATCAACATAATTTGTTACTAACATACATTATCTTAGTAAAAAACCTCTACAAAATAATGTAAAACATATATCTATTAGATAGAATTAACATTACAAGTTCGACACGGTTTTAGTTATATATTGGTTAACCAAAGCTTCATAGCCTTAACCATAATCGCTTGGTCGATTAAAGAAATTTCATAACCATGGCTATAGGTTTTGGTTTGGTCATATCAATTTTGGTTCGGTTATTGATTATCATGGTTAATTTGCTCACTACTTAAACATACACTAGCCATAAATCGATCGATGTATTTCTAGACAACTTTCCCAATCTAATATGAGATGGGAAGTGGATAATACATATAACCACACCATATGATCTAATGTTCCGCGAATATAACGGAGAATACATTGAGGGCATTAAAGTGTGTTTTAAAGCTTATGCATGTGACATCTTAGCCATTGGCGCAGCTCTTAAGGGGCGGCCGATGTCACACCCTCAAAATCCACTTGCGGAGTTTTACCGCGAGGCGCATGACAAACCAGGATCCAAACCAACGATCACAATAAACCAGTCTAAATGTAATTAATGCAATACCAAAACATAGTTTTAAAATCCCGTTTACAGCGGAAGCTTATTCAAAATAAAGTTCAACATAAATAACCAAAGTTCAATGTTTATGAAATCATGCAACTCTATCTAGACGCCGTGCAGACGCGTGCGCCCTAGTCCATTCGTGCTACCTTAGCGACCTGAGAAAACATGTAAAAGTTTACGTCAGCACAAAAATGCTGGTGAGTTTACAGGTTTGTAGTTCAAGTACCAAGTCCACCTGTCCATACTATAACAAATAGAAAACCAGTATACGCTAGCTAGGCGTACGTTTTGTTACTACCACGATTGGAAAACCATTACTAACTCGAATACCAGTTTTGTGCCCGAATAGTTCCAAATGTTCCTGTTGTTCCTGTTTGAGACAATATGCACTCGCCCGGCCCTCCAAGCCGACGAGCGGGGTTGGTCACTCCCAATAGCGCTATTCACATTTCCCCGTTGTGCAAACCCGCACATTCATGGTTCCCCCCGGGACTTCCAAAGATCGTGTAGTAAACGTTAGAACCCATAGTATGACAGAATTTACCAAACAATCGTTTTAACACATGTTTTCTCCCCCGAAAGTATAAAACCAGTTTAAAAGAGGGGCCGTAAACTCACCTTAAGTTGCTTTACTCCTAATCCCGAGTAAACTCAGCTGCTATGTTAGTCCCGTACAGTGGCGACCTAACATACGACAGTTACAAGTACTTAGACTAATAACCCGCAGGTTAATTAGTCCCTAGATGTCCAGACCATAACCAAGTTCGTTTGAAAAACACCGTGACTGTTTAACTGACCCAAAGTACAAGACTCGACATCCCATTGGTGACCCGAGACTCCCCGTGTTATGTTTACGCTCCAAAACATACAATAACGCAAGTATACTTAACATACGTTAGCACACAACAAATTATAGCACCTAGTTCACGTATCACCGAAATACATCCAAATATATGTTACCAAGTTATTAGACATGTTACGAGGTTCCTAACATGTTACTACATGTCAAATCGGGTCTCGGAATGCTAATTTACACTTACAGCAGCAGTACACGCGATTAGGAAAAGTCAACTAGCATTTAGGTTGGTCAACTAGCAATTAGGAATCCTAATCGCATGAATTACTAGCATTTAGGGCTATACCACATGTAACTACTAGCATTTAGGGCTATACCACATGTAACTACTAGCAATTAGGGCTATACCACATGTAAAACTAGCATTTAGGGCTAATCACATGAAGTTACTAGCAATTGGGGCTAATCACATGAACTTACTAGCAATTGGGGCTAATCACATGAACTTACTAGCAATTGGGGCTAATCACATGAAGTTATAGGCGATTGGGGCTAATCACATGATATTATTGGCGATTAGCACCCCAATCGCATGAGTTACAGGCGATTAGCATTGCTACTCGCCTGTAACCATGCTGTTCCGGTTTTTCGCGCGTTTAACGCTCCAAATCAGATCCAGAGCGTGTGTAACTACCCAATATCATCCCAAACACTATCCTAAACATGTTTAACCCAAAACCCTTCGTTCATCCTCGTAAAATCAGTCCTGCATGCAACCAAAGCAATCCAAACACATACACATAGCATGCAACATTCAATTAACGCATGTAATCATAACCCTATTATCCAATTACTGAGATTTCTATCATCATACTAACAATATTTATTCTGACCTAGCATGATAACACATCAAATCATCATCAAGAATCATAAAAATCCTATCTTTCTAATCATACACACCCATAACGCATGTATATTAGTTATAATCCGATTAACAACCATTATTGACGATTTTCAGAAAGCTTTTTCGTTTATGAACAGGTCTGGACCATTAGGGATTTATTAAAAACGTTTACAAAGTGTTATGGATGAGAATCAAACCTTGGAATTTGTAAAAGGATGATGGTTAGACCTTGAAACCTTGTGTTTTTGATCAAAATCGCCTTCCAGAGGTTGTTTAAGTGTTTGGGGCGGTTATGGGACGACTAGGGTTTGTCTAATTGAGTTTAGGAGGTTAAGTATGGTATTTATAGGCGTTTCTAGTCGTCCAGCCCGTTCCATGCGATTGTGCAGGTTTATACGCGATTAGGAATCCTAATCGCGTGAACAGTAACGCGATTGGGCCTAATCGCATGAACAGTCATGCGATTAGCCCCAGTCGCACCATATGAATCCCAGTCACACCATATGAACCCCAGTCACACCACATGATTCCCAGTCACACCACATGATTCCCAGTCACACCACATGAACCCCGTTTTAACATATGTTAACACATATTAATGTACCGACAAGTTATATAATGATTGTAAACACATAACACAAGTAAATACACATATTCACACTCGTTCACCAATTCCCGGGACTCGAGACTCGTATGTTCCGTATGCCCTGACGATCCTACCGATCGTCACCGTTTGTACACTTGGTTAAGGACTGACATCTAACGAACCTCTAGACCAACATCCAATGATCTTCTAGACTAACCAATAGTTCCCGAACCATAACCCGACTTAACTAACCCAGTTAAGTACAATATACGCGTGACTCGCTAAGGTAGACTTTCATCTAGACAACGTTGTTAACCCGAATTTGCCAGGTGTCACATCATCCCCACGTTAAAAGAATTTTCGTCCCGAAAATTGCACAAGTACCAAAAGAACAAAAAAGTAACGAAGGAATCAAACAAAAAGATAGAAACCAGAAGAGAGATTTACCCGAGTTGTCACATCATCCCCACGTTAAAAGGAATCTCGACCCGAGATTCATTCAGCTGCCGAAGAGACATGCCTCGACTCGAACGCTTCCTTAGGGAAGAGATGAGGATATTTAGACTTCATCTGATCCTCCCGTTCCCACGTATATTCCGGTCCCCGGTTCGAGTTCCACCGAACCTTAACGATACGAATCTTGCTGTGACGTAGGCTACGAATCTTGTAGTCAAGGATCTCCACAGGTTCTTCCACAATCCGAAGACGATCATCAACCATGATCTCTTCTAGTAGAACGATGAGAGACTCGTCAGCCAGACACTTCTTCAAGTTTGACACGTGAAAAACGTTATGTACGTTACCAAGCTCCGTCGGTAGATCAAGTCGATATGCCACCGGCCCAATCCGTTCCAGGATCGTAAATGGGCCGACATATCGTGGATTGAGTTTGCCACGCTTCCCAAAGCGTATGACGCCCTTCCACGGTGAGACTTTTAGAAGTACCTTGTCATTGACTTGGAACTCCAGTGGTTTGCGACGCTGATCAGCATAACTCTTTTGCCGGTACCGTGCCGCCGCCAACCGATTTCGAATCTGTACGATCTTTTCCGAAGTTTCGTACACTAGTTCAGGCCCAGTGAGTTGACTCTCACCCACTTCAGCCCAACAAAGAGGAGAGCGGCATTTCCGTCCGTACAGTGCCTCGAACGGAGCAGCCTTGATGATGAGGTGTGCACCCACCATCCCGAACGGCACAGGAGTGGCTCTGATACCATCTGTAACACCCCGCCCCTCTCACCACCAATATTGTCCGCTTTGCCCATCCAGAACTCACGGATTTGTTTTTGGTTGCCCAAGTGGAGACTTCCCAGGAGGTCACCCATCCTGAAATTTCTCCCACCTGAGCACGCTTAACTGTGGAGTTCTCCTCTCATCCACTAACATTAAGCCCCAAAACGCGTTGGTGATTTAAGAGGCAAGGCATTATTTATGAACCAAGGATCTCTCCTGGCCACGGCCGATGTGGGATTTTCCTGGGGTGTCACAGCCGACCCCTCGAATTTTCGCTCAAAAGTTTCGATTATATAGTATTCGTATAGAATTTTTTTGGTATATACGGTTTCGACCCCCCGGAACTAGTGATTTCCGACCCCGTTGACTTCCGACCCCCTTTCGAAGTTTTGAGTCAAGCTTCGCCACTGAATCCTTAGCAAAATTTTAAATTATTCATTCACATGCTATATACTTGGATACAAGGATGTCCAATCTCAAATAACACAAACATAATTTAGGATTTTTTTTTATTTTATTTTTTTTATTATTATTACTTTTTTTACATAAGAGGAAACTTCACAAAGAAACGTGATTGAGTAAGAACCATAGTTGTCAAAAGCGCGCCTAGGCTCGAGGCGCACCAAGTGCGCTGCGCCCTGTGAGGCGCGCGCCTAGGCACTGAGGCGCACTATCAGGGCTGATTTCTGACCAAATTCAGGCTAAAAGTTGCATAAACCTCTAAAACATCCTAAATGAGTCATGAACAAGTCCTAAACAACCCTAAAACATCCTAAAGTAGCCTTAAACAAGCCTAAAACATCTCTAGAATCCCTAAACAATGTATTTTATACTATGCGATTAATTATAAAAAGCCGTCGTTTTTTATGCGCCTTGCGCCTAGGCTCCGGGCTCGGCCTATGCGCCTTGAGTACGCCTAGGCGCTTTTACAACTATGGTAAGAACAACCTAGATGAATGATCTCTTGGATATCTCCACTTGTATAGCCAAAACCAAATTTGTAAACTTCTCCGGAATAGAACAAACAATCAATTGGTACAAAGGACATTACAATACTTTTAAAACTTTATTTCAATGAGATAAGTTTTTCAATCAAGCAAACAACAAACTTAATCAATTAAATTATTTATTCATTCTCCATTAATTAACTAGGTAATGTTCACATGGAACTATTCCAAACGTTAATACGTGTCCAATTACCAACGGCCGTAAATAGGGAATTGAACTACTTATATTATTATGTAATATGAGGCTAACAGGTGGTGTGGTGTGGTGCGGGTGGAATGACTTTCCACATAGGCAATCATGTAAGTGGGGACCGGATGTTAAGATGGAAGACTACCCAAGAGGTGATGTGGAGCTGGAAGAGTGCCTATATTTGAGCCTCGTTATTGATCCCCATATTAAAAAAAAAAAAAAAAATCATTATTGAAGAAACAATAAGTATCTCGGAGATTAGGACTAATCACCGGGGGGTTAATACCTATGTTACTGTCAGATTAATCCTTTACCCAAACCGTAATGGTGACCCGTATGAGAGTTAATGTAAGTGAGTGTGTATGAAGTGTGTGAGAATACGAGAGTTAAGTGGTTCGGTCGTTAATGACCTACGTCCACTGTAAGTACACCGGAATATTATTGATGATAAGAAGATTACAATGAGTGTAGTAGTTATGGTTATTTCTGAATGAATCTACAAGAATTGCATGTGATCTTATTTATAGAGATCACGGTGGGCTGCATGGGGCGGCCCACGGATGACGCCATCAGTTTGGGCCCGGCTGAGGCCCAAGCCCATGGTTTTTCTGATAATGGCGGGAAAGGACTTGTTACTGTTGATGTCGTCATGCTATAGTGTGGTTGTTGTAGTAGCCTGACACGTGGCGGACTTCTGGTGGTGCACAGTAACGTCGTACTTGCTACAGTGCTCAGGCTATCCATGCTGTCTGATGTGACGTCTGACAGTTGGCGAGGTAATGCCTGCTGGTCACTATTCACGACAGCATGTATAGTGTAGCCGTTCACCTTTTGTACTATCTGCCACATGTCCTTCTCCAGCTGGTATGTACTCTGACATGGATCTTTATGAATCTTCCTTCTGCCGTTCCTTGTACTTCATATGAGAGGTGCCAAGGGAAGATTCCGCGCGTGGTAGCACGCGCGTATCAGGTGTTGTATGTTGTTTATCGTATGCTTTGGCGCGCGAGACATGTTGATTGCTTGTCTTCGCGCGAGTGTGTTCCCGCGCCATTATCTGGTGTGGGGCTGCTGTTGTTCGGGGATAGGGACGCCTTTCGGATTAGGCTCCCTATCCCTTCAATTATTTTGGCTCGTCCCCAACGCCCTACCTAAAACGTTTAAGATAGAAGACTACCTAAGATGGTGGTGTGGGCCGTCTCAAATGACTCAAAACGGACCGAGGATGAGCCTCACACCCTACAGCCCTGACAGTCTACCTTATTAAATTCTTATTTTCTATTTGAAAGAAAAATATAAGTGATACAGTTGTAACTCAAGTGTTACATATGTATACAACACATAAAAAACTACTATATTAGATGTAACTCGAGTGTTAGATACCTATATAACACATAAAAAACTATTATATATATCGGACCAAACTCTGAATGTAGACATCATTATAACACCTTAGATACCAAATTCATATATAAAAAGATCCCGGATCAACAATAGAAAAATACCATCAACATGTATTGGGGCTTTGACATGGACATGGACATGGACGAGATAAGTTTTTCCCAAATACAGTATCGGGAAGTACCGCTTGTGGAACCTCAATATCCACTGGTTTATTAGCTAAATGGTAATTGGCGCATATAATACGCCCAGTGGCTTCTCGTGGATTTTCATAACCCTGTTGTGCAAAAAAGGAAAAAGCATTTGAAATGGATGTACGAGGGTTTCCGACAAGCTACCGCCGCATCACTTTGTATATTCATAATGATACCATGAGCGCTTTACCTTATTGATAATAGCTAAGAATATTTGCGGTATTTTATTACGACAATCTCCGGAATGGTTGAACTTTTGTATTTGAAAAATGTTACAAGAGGAATCTCTGAGGTAGATGGCGGTTGATAAAGGAATCCTTTATCATAATTTCCTGTATGAATACTATGCCCAACCTGAAACAAATAAAAGGATTTTCTTTTATTTTTCACTAAACTAAATACGAGTTTGTCTTCCTATCTTGATGTAATTTTTCACGATTATGTGGTAATAGAATTATTAAAGAAAAGAGTAAAAAAACAAAAAAAAACTAGTAACAATAATATAATGTTTAAAAAACTTTTTATTTCTTAAAACGATATTGATTTGCATTTGCATTGTTTATAAATATATAAAGGGCAGGATTAAGTACACACACATTGAATCCCGCGATCTTAGTTTTAGGTTTTCGCTTTTTTGAATCCCGTCTTATTGAATCCTGCGATCTTCGTTTTAGGTTTTCGCTTTTTTGAATTGTTAGCTTGTAGTTTTTACAATTTATATTATATAATTGTGTATTTTATGTAGGATTGTGTTTTATTTTTTCTTATTTTTATAATTGTGTTATTTTTGCAACTCATTGTTTTTTTTTCTACAGCATTTGTGTTATAATTTGTTGCTCATTATGTTATATTTCCCTATGAAATGTGAAACAAAAATTATTGTATCTTTCTTATTCTTCTCATTTTCATTTCAGTATATAGGATAATTAATTTCACACTACAAATGTATACACTTACTATTTCCCTACGAAATGTGAAACAGAAATTATTGTGCTCAATTATCAATAGAACCAAACAAACATCCTGATTTAATCATGCACATACTAACAGTTAAATACTATTAAACAAATAAAAAATGCATGATGTAGCATATAACAAATAAGACACCCGCATGTGCGTTTTGGCCTTATTCTTTCTCACCGGAATCTGGCCGTCTCCGCCTCTTCATGGTGGCCAATGAGTGTCTTGTTTTATTTATAAATACTGATAACCAACACCTCATTATTCATACAACTCCTCTCTCTTTCTTCAGTGTCTTCTAGTCTTTGTAACATGAAGATCTCTATGGTTCTCTTGCTCAGCGCCACCCTCCTCCACACCACAACCGCCAGCTACGGAGGCTGGCAAAGCGCCCATGCCACGTTTTATGGCGGCAGTGATGCTTCTGGGACAATGGGTATGTTTTAAATTAGCTTATATGCTATAGTTGTTTCATACGAATTTGGGATGTTAAACGAGTCGTATTTGTTGATTCACGGGTCTAACAGACACAACCCATGAATCATGTCAGTCATATGAACTCAAACGCGACACGAATATATGTAGGCTGAAAATACACATTTGTGTAAACAAATTTATTATTTAATTAAATTTAAATATATATTGGTATAAACTTTTGGCATAACGTACTCAACCAATTTAATTATTGACATAAAACACATTTTTTTCTAAAAGAGTTAAAAATAAGTGGATCAACCTATAAAGCTGCAGGTTGACACGAACACACATGTTCACCTAAACATGTTAACAAGTTCGGGCCACAAGTGACCTAAAATGTTAATAATAAACTCAAAGAAACGAAATACATAGAAATACACACCCCTACTATGAATAAATATATGCTACTATGAATAAATATATGTTGCTATAATTGGTAAAATAGTAAAAGTAAGTTATTATTTCTAGTATGTTTTTTGTATAAAAGTGTGTGCTATTTTATCCTGTTATGCCGTGAACCCGAACATTCACTCACTACTAAAAATAACACAGATCAACATAGTGTTTAGTAAATGTGTGTGCATTTATGTAGGTGGAGCTTGTGGTTATGGAAATTTATATGCCGAAGGGTACGGTACGAACACTGCAGCGCTTAGTACCGCGCTTTTTAACAACGGGTTAAGCTGCGGGGGCTGTTACGAGATGATATGCGTGAACGATCCGCAGTGGTGCCTTCCCGGATCGGTCATCATCACCGCCACGAATTTCTGCCCGCCCAACTTCGACTTGCCAAGCAACAATGGCGGGTGGTGCAACCCACCACTTCAACATTTTGACATGGCTCAGCCTGCTTTCTTGCGTATTGCTAAATACAAAGCTGGAATTGTGCCTGTATCTTTTAGAAGGTAAACTAAGCTAAGGGTAGTTTAGACTCTTGACTTTATTAGTCCTAAGTCCCATGTGTGTATTTTAGACACTATATTAGCTTATCATGAAATTTTTGCGAGTTTTAATTAGTCTAAATGGGAGTTTTGGTTAAAGTTGTTAACACGTTTAGCCAGGGGCGTAGGCAAGTACAACCCAAGGTCTGCGGCCGCCCACCTTTTAAAAAAAAAAAAAAATTGGTGCATTTTATATTTGAAAATCCTGATCACACCCCTTGAAAGTTTGGAAAAAGTCTCCAATCACACTCAAAACCCCTGATCGCACCCCTTAAAAAACAATCCTATATCCGTTACTGCGTTGAGCTATATTGGTCGGGATCATATAATATGAATAGTTTTGCGGGTTAACAAGTCTAACCTATTTATTTTATAACATAAAAACATTTTTCGTTACCTCATCACTTTTGGCAGTTTATGCTAGAAGTTAAAAGTTAAAAGAAAAATTGATATCAATTATTGTTTATACGTATTTATTTTATACATAATTGTATTTTTGGTTTTAAATTTGTAATATAAAAATATTCATGAGCAAAAGAAATAAAATAACATATTTTTGGGTTAAACAAGTTGTATACTTGTTCAAAATGATATGATTTATTTACCTTTTTAACTGATAACAAACATTACAAATTACATCAGGATAGTGGGAAGGCGGGCAACAAGCTGGGCCGCAACCCTTTATGATCTATATAACCAAAACCAAGCTATGATCTATATAAATTAAACCGTTTTTTTAATCATGCAGGGTTCCATGTGTAAGAAGAGGAGGAATACGATTTACCATTCATGGTCATTCTTACTTCAACTTGATTACAATCAGCAATGTCGGAGGTGCAGGGGAAGTTGATGCAGTATCAATCAAGGGGTCCGAAACAGGGTGGCAAGCCATGTCGCGAAACTGGGGTCAAAATTGGCAGAGCAATGCATATCTTAACGGACAAAGTCTCTCGTTTAGAATCACAACAAGTGACGGAAGAACAACTACTAGCTACAACGCGGTCCATGCTGGTTGGCAGTTCGGCCAAACTTACCAAGGGAATCAATTTTAACCATTCTTAATCGGATAAGGATTCAGTATAATACGCTTTACAAAACACAGGCGTACGAATTAAATATTTTTACTACCGTATTTAAAAACATGACAAATATACGTCATATTTTTGAATTCGGTGGAACTATAATATAGGCATTACGACTCGTATACTGCCTCCAACCACCCTCTACTCACTTTATATGAGTTACTTGTCATAGATGTGTTTTGGGGTTTTATTTGAAAGTAGCTTTTGTGTTTAGACAAAAACGAAGATAAATCCGAATTTGTATAATCTGTATTGTTTTGTTTTTGTGTCGTTTTATTGGAAGCAGAGGTGTTGATTAACATCCGCTAAAAGTTGTATCGAACAAACCTCTATAAATGTTTATTTTGTGACATGATCATGATAACACTTCATTTAGTTTTGAATAGTTAACACGTTGATTAACTTCAAAAATAAAATAAAAAGAAGCCTTTCTTATCAAGCCTTGAAAACATTCAACGAAAGACCTAAGCAAATCCACTAGTTGTTTTACGTCAAGCAATATATACACTAACTTTGAGTAAAGCGGCAAAGACAAGGCTTGTAGACGCATAGATGTGTCAAGTTCCCATTTAAATAGGATACCCGGAAGGAAAAGAACTTGACATTCGTTGTTTCTTAGGGGCATTTCAAAAACGAACTTAAACGCAATCTGCGTAACCCAACTTATCTAAACGAATCAAACTGGTTGTCAATAAGTTGTGGTCAAGATGTAAACAAGTTAAATGGCTCATAAATGATTACGGCCCTGTTTTTTTTTTTTTTTCCCTAGAAATCCATTTTCAGATATTGTATGTAGGTTTCGGCCTAGTAGGTTTGTTTAGAGCCCTCCTATCAAAAGCCCAAATTCACTTTAATATCTCAAAGCCCAATATAATTATTTAAACAAAACATGGAACGATTGGAACATGTTGCCTGACACGACTGTTATTTTAGGATCGTAGAACACACACGCACACAAGAACCCAAGATTTACGTTGTTCGGTCTAAGTTGACCTACGTCCACGGGGGCAACTGGGGTATTGTTTTATTGAGTGATGCAAAAAGTTACAAGTACAAGAGATTATTTATAGGCCTAAATTAGGGTTAAACCCTTTGCTAATCTTGCTCAACAAGTTAAACAAACTGGGTCGGGCCTATATGTGGGCTGAAGGCAACATCCCCAACAATCTCCCAATTGGTGTCTTCGGACCACGAACTGCACTATCTCTTCTGTACTTCTGTAGATAAGATCTCCCCTTAATCTTCAATGCACCTTCAGTTACCCCGATCTCCTCAACATTATTTCTGGAGACCAGCTGAAGCTCCACACAACTTCATCTTATCCAACGTCACACATTTAGTGAACATGTTTGCTGGATTCTTAGCACCTAAGATATTCTTAAAGTTGATTGTACCATCAGCAACCAATCCTCTCACGAAGTGATACCTTATCCCGATGTGCTTCGTCTTCTTATGATACACAGGATTCTTATCAAGTTTCACTGCACTTTCATTATCACAGTGTAGCAAATACTCAGTCTGCTTCTTCCCTAACTCTTCTATAAAAGCTTTCAACCATATTAGCTCCTTACTGGCTTCAGCTATAGCCATGTATTCTGCCTCTGTTGTGGACAAAGCCACGCTTTTCTGATGTCTGGACATCAAACTGACTACAGTTCCTCCCACTGTGAACACGAAACATGTGGTGCTTTTAAATGTCTCTTTGCAGCCACCCAGCTCAGCATCTGTATAACCTCTGAGAACTGAATCCTTCTCTTTGAAACATAACCCCATCCTTGAAGTTCCCTTCACATAACGAAGCACCCATTTAACTGCTTCCCAATGTTCTCTTCCCGGATTTGACATAAACCGACTGACAACTCCGACTGTGTGTGCTATGTCAGGTCTTGTACACACCATAGCGTACATCAAACCACCTACTGCAGATGCATACGGAACTCTAGCCATATCAGGTTTTTCTTCTTTGGTTCTGGGACACTTATCTTTGGTAAGCTTGAGGTGACTTCCCAAGGACGTGTTTATTGGCTTGGTATACCCAATGTTAATATTGAATTTCTCTAACACTTTCCCGATGTACTTCTCCTGGGACAGTGTCAAAGATCCATCTTTCTTGCTCCTAGTGATACTCATCCTGAATATCTGTTTAGCTGCACCCAAATCCTTTATCTCGAATTCGTTGGACATTTGCTTCTTTAATGTAACACCCCAACCGATGGCGGAAACATCAAGGTATCACGTAGTGACGATTGTTCAATAGCTCATGGACTGGAAATGTAAATTTTAATACATTGAATTGAATAATTTATTACATTGAAAGTAATACAACAATTAAAAACTAGCAATCTAAACTAAAATACAGTAAATCTCAATCTAAGCCTAAGTTCCAAAAGCTTAGAAGTGATCTCATAAGAACCTGAAACATGTACGAAAATAATTTTGGTCAATACAAAAATGTATTGGTGAGCATGCCCTGTTTGAATACATATAAGAGAAAAAATGTTTAGCAATTCATGTGCGGTACCATTTGCGATTATGTAATAAGTAATATCCGTTCAAAACCAAGCCTATGCATAATGACTAACACATGAATAACCAACTGAATAATGAATTAACAAGACAATGACCAAGATTCTCTTAACAGAGTCTCAAGGGGGTATACCATAGTACTATTCATTGAAATGCTAGGCCGCAGAACGGTTAATGATTTTGACAAGTCATAGACACACCAATTAACATAAAGCAAACACACATGAGAATTGAATTTAGTAAAAGAAATAGAAACTTGATAGTAAGTACATGAGTCACCCCAGAATAGTAAAACAGTAAAAAGGGGAAAGATATACTCACAGTTTGCGAAAGCGATCAAAATCCAACTTAAGCGGTTGTGAGCTAAGTAATGGGAATTCCGAGGAATTCAACCTATAATGTATAAGAGTGCTAATAAGGAAATGTCTAAAAAGTCTAAGGTATCTAGGGTTCTAAGGCATTAGGGTTTGCTAAGTCGACTTGGGGAATTTGAGTTTTTATGATTACGATAAGTCGAATTAATATAAAAGTTGTATTTTAAAAATAATATATCAAAATTTGTAAATATGGTTTAGGTAATATAAATATTACCAATTTAATGTTTAGATGCAAATTATGTTTGAATAGTTAAAACAATATAATTTAGTTAACTACTTTAACTAATTATTGTAAATAAATACAATAACTATAAATGTATAAATAAATGAGTTACACCATGATCCAATAAATGGTAATTAAGATTTTCAAACATATAAATATTTCTATTTTAAAATAAAATAGATGTTTAAATACTGTAAATAAATAAATTTTTAATTATGTCTAATTAAACATAAATAATGTTAATAATACAAGACATGATCTAAAAATGCTATTTTTATAGAAAATGGTTGCTTTCTTATGTAAATTAATTAAAATAATTTTCTCATAATTTTTATAAACTTATTTATATTTAAAACTGATTTAATGATATTAAATAATGTTTAAATTATTAAAAATAGGAAAATCAATAAAAATAAATGTTTTCTCAATCAATAATTTTTATTTCAGATTAGAATGCTTAGAAATAATTATCCTAAAACTTTGAGATCAAAATCATTAAAAATGAATTTTTTAATCAATTAAATATGATTAAAACAATATAAATTAATAAAATAACGAAAATAATTCATTTTTCAGAAAATAAAATTATGATAATTTTCTATGAGAAGTCAAGAAGCTACACCTAAATTTTCATAATTTTTGGAGCCAAAATGAATTTATTATAAATATTTTAAATTAACAAGGTATATATACATATATATATATATATATATATATATATATATATATATATATATAAAGAACTATATAAAACCTTAAAAAAAATGTATGCAGACCCGTGAGTTTAGAGATTCGAACCCGGGTTCTGAAGATAACAAGTTGTAGTCCCAACCACTAAGCCAAGGCAGCCAATTGTTGTTTTATTTGATATCAAATTATATTTAACCAATAAGCACCACACATCATCTTCCCCAATTCAACATCTAAACCCTAACCCTAACCCCATTTCTAATAAACCCGATGACAACAAGATACAACTCTGAAAGGATAGGGTTTTTAAAGATCTACATATGAAGATTAAAACGGCAATCAAAGATTTTACTTACACGTTTATATACGATCAGAATCGAAGCCACACGAGCCATAACAAAAACCGCAATTTGGACATGAATTCTGGATGATTTCGCGAATGTTTTGAAGCCTTTTAGGACGAAAATGATTGCAAAACACAATTAAAGGCTCAGTTTATGTAAAGGTTGGTCTGAAACGGTCCTTTGATTAGCTTATTTATTTCCGGCCGTTACACCTCTTTGGTCCGATTAAAACACATTTAAACAGGTTAATTACAAGCTTTAAATCGTTGGAATTTATTAGGACTTGATGGAAAAATCAAACCGGTTATTAAAATCGAGACTTAATGGTTATTTTAAAGGGTTGGAAGGGTTGCCGGAAAACATGGTCGGAATTCCGGTCGCCGCCGGCGACCATGACTGCCGGAAAAACGTGTAAGCAGGGAGGGAGGATTTTAATTTTTAAAAACTTTCATGACTTGACATAATTAGTCCCTTAAGTATAACTAGGTTAGTTTTATTCTAATTTAGTCAGTTTTCCCTTTTATAAAACTTAACTAAGTTAACTAAGTTTAACTTAAAACTTTTATAAAACCTGAAATTTTTATAATACCATTCCGGGTGACGTTTCAACATACGCGTTTGATTAAAACTTATACCTGATCCAAAATAAATATAAATGATAAATTTTTAGTTCGCTCAAAAATTAAATTGGAACACAACGAAACTTACAGGGACTATAATGGAAATATTTGAAGGGCTATTATTGTCAATTTAATGAAAGACGAGGGTGACGGATGTCACAGTCTCCCCTACTTTAGAAAATTTCGTCTCAAAATTTCTTTTAAGTGAGGGTTTCTATGAACAAAAAGGCGTTGTAAAAGTCAAGTAGATCCTATTCATTTCACCAGTTATGATTTGACAAAATTTAAAATAGTTGTCTAATATCCAAAGTAAAAGTTTCAAAATCTTTGACAGTTAACCCGAGGTCAGGAAGTTGAGAGTTTAAAATGAGAAAGGTTTTGGAAATGTGTAACGGGTGAGGGGCAGAGGTACTAATGAAGTAGTCTCCCCTACTTTAGAATAGTTTCCTACTAAATGTTATTAGAGTATGCAGCAAGTATCCAAATAATCGAGTGTGTAAGAGTATACAAGGTTCGTGTTTTCTGTGCGGGTGGTCAAGGGAAGAACTCTAAGAAGACGTATTGAAGCTCGTGTAAGAACGTTCTTATCGAAAATTCTAGCTATTAGTCAACGATCTAATGAAAAGGTAGTAATGGGTAATGGGTAGGTTCTTGGTTAGACTCCTAGTCCGATCCCGCAGTATCGTTTATGCTTATATATAGGGTGTACCGCAGCTGACCCACCACACTCCCGATACTTTGGACTCGTACTGATTGTCTACCAACAGCCTAAATAGAATTACACACCACCCGCATGTACCTGTAAGCCCATGATTGCGTTCCGGACCGTAATCATCGATTTACCTTACACTAGGGTGTTATGCTTTTCCATGATCCTAACATGAAATAAATACCTGCAACCAATATATAATATCTATTGTAATGAAATAATGTTTAATCATGACATGGTTAGAGGTCCTTCCCTTTCGGGTTTTCCCTTTAACCGTAATGAGAATAACATGTAAGTATAAGACATGGTTAGAGGTTCTTCCCTTTCGGTTTCACCCTTAATCGGTAACTTTTGTTCACATCGTTGGCTCTAAACACTCATATTGATAGACCCTGAGGTTTACACCGTTCCCCTCGGATTGAAGATATACTGTAATCCGAGTCGTACGTGGGCACCGGCTTAGATCTCATACGAGTTATCAACTAGTATGTTCGTTGGCCATGATGATGAACAAAATAATGTAAAGTATAACAGGGTTTTGCTCAAAACAGGAAAGAAAATATGCATACCAAATATGCGTTCAAGTAAGTATATAAGTCTAGCATAAAATTCCGACTGAAAGAACAGTATAACATAATTCGAGTAAATCGCACAATTGCACACAATGAAAGTAAACGAGTTGAATTAATGCAAATAGGCAATGTGAAAATAATCACAAATAGCGTGTTAGAAATAACTATGAATAAAAATGGTGCAAGAATAAAATAATGAAATTTACGGCAAATGAATGTGCACGGAACGGGTGTATAGCCTACTGGCATGTGAGTTAAAATCTAGTAATTTTACATATATACATTATACGATGAAAGACATTTAGCAACATTTTGATAAGAGGATATGTCCATTGTTTAAACCAAAAATTTTGCGACTGTAAGCGTACAAGTGTGAAAAGTAAATTTTCGTAGTGTACTCGAACTTTATGATATAGTTGAAGGAATAGTTGTGATGTATGAGAATAACTTTTTAGAAATCGAAATGTGTCTTAGATTCAAAACAGGTTCTCATGAAAAGATTTCGTAGGTACACATTTTCATGTGTTTACGAGAAGTCGAGTTTGAAAAGTGTTATAAAGCATGTTATTAGTTGCAAGTTTCTCCCGAAAACATATATTGGGTAGGTCATATGAAAACAAAAGGTTTACATTTGATTTGTGAAAGATGCAATACAAGTTTATAAAATGCAAGATGAAACCATTTCATGAAGTATGTGTAATTCTAATGTGTTTCAAAAGACCAAAATTTAAAATGGCGTGAAGGTTGTGAATGATCCCAGATGCTTTGATGAATTTTGGAAACTAGAATTTTTTCGTATTTAGACATTTATTTAACTTGTAGGTTGAAATCTCATTAAATTCGAAAATTTTTAATTATTATGAAATGTTGAGAAAATCTAAGTGTTATTGGGTCAACTTGAAACCTTTTAATTGTCAAACTTCTACGAAAATTTATACATAAAAAGATCATTTGTTTGTAAGGATTGTTAAGGCATCTCTTTGGGCTCATGACGGCTATTTGTTTCAAGACACAAGGTGTATATAGAGTGTGTTCAAATTTGGCGAATAGGCTTTGTGAAGAAAAAAAACTTATAGAATAAGTTGTCAAATTAATCGTTTTAGAGATTTAAGGATATTCTGTGGCTTTGATCAAGTAAGTTTGTAAACATGGAAATATAATATAAGCTTTAATGTGATAATAAAACGAACAAAAAGTTTTAATAAGGATGATAAGGAATTCAAAAGCGAATGATCAATGAATAATGGCATATGAAACATCAAGTGATTATATTGAATCTTCAAATGATAATCAAATATAAATATTAATGATATAAAACATTGGAATTGTTTCCATAGGAAACTTTGACTAACTCAAGTATTTGAAATTTCTTAGTGACTTGTGGGAGCGTACTTTAGCCTATAAGTGAATGCTCACCCTTCCAGATTGCACGTGCCCCATCACTAGTGAATTCCAAAGCTTTAGCGAGATGAAAAACGAGATACAAAAATAGATCCTTGAGATATCGATTTCACTCCTAACTCAAAAATGTATTTCAAAATTGAAACTGTTGTGGAATGAAACCAATCACTAAGTTAAGGACATCACTCCCAGCTTAGTGGTTAAGTTTCTTTTTGAAGGAAATACTCTTTGAGGTGTGGATGTCACTCCTATCTCAAAGATATATTCCAAAGATAATTAACATATAGAGGAGTGAAACTAATCACCAAGGTATGGATACCACTCCTAACTTGGTGATATCGTTTTGTTTGTGAAATACGAGTGTCTTCTTCTCCAAGCAAAATATCGAAAGAATAACGAGAAAGAATCATAGCGAAAATATCTTGAAAGAAAATATAAGAAACAAGAGAAATATACACGAGAGGACTCGCGAAAGTAAACTTAGTTATAGTCTAGGATAAAAGGCATTCTAATAACCTAATTCCCTATAACCATGGCTCTGATACCAATCTGTAACACCCCAACCGATGGCGGAAACATCAAGGTGTCACGTAGTGACGATTGTTCAATAGCTCATGGACTGGAAATGTAAATTTTAATACATTGAATTGAATAATTTATTACATTGAAAGTAATACAACAATTAAAAACTAGCAATCTAAACTAAAATACAGTAAATCTCAATCTAAGCCTAAGTTCCAAAAGCTTAGAAGTGATCTCATAAGAACCTGAAACATGTACGAAAATAATTTTGGTCAATACAAAAATGTATTGGTGAGCATGCCCTGTTTGAATACATATAAGAGAAAAAATGTTTAGCAATTCATGTGCGGTACCATTTGCGATTATGTAATAAGTAATATCCGTTCAAAACCAAGCCTATGCATAATGACTAACACATGAATAACCAACTGAATAATGAATTAACAAGACAATGACCAAGATTCTCTTAACAGAGTCTCAAGGGGGTATACCATAGTACTATTCATTGAAATGCTAGGCCGCAGAACGGTTAATGATTTTGACAAGTCATAGACACACCAATTAACATAAAGCAAACACACATGAGAATTGAATTTAGTAAAAGAAATAGAAACTTGATAGTAAGTACATGAGTCACCCCAGAATAGTAAAACAGTAAAAAGGGGAAAGATATACTCACAGTTTGCGAAAGCGATCAAAATCCAACTTAAGCGGTTGTGAGCTAAGTAATGGGAATTCCGAGGAATTCAACCTATAATGTATAAGAGTGCTAATAAGGAAATGTCTAAAAAGTCTAAGGTATCTAGGGTTCTAAGGCATTAGGGTTTGCTAAGTCGACTTGGGGAATTTGAGTTTTTATGATTACGATAAGTCGAATTAATATAAAAGTTGTATTTTAAAAATAATATATCAAAATTTGTAAATATGGTTTAGGTAATATAAATATTACCAATTTAATGTTTAGATGCAAATTATGTTTGAATAGTTAAAACAATATAATTTAGTTAACTACTTTAACTAATTATTGTAAATAAATACAATAACTATAAATGTATAAATAAATGAGTTACACCATGATCCAATAAATGGTAATTAAGATTTTCAAACATATAAATATTTCTATTTTAAAATAAAATAGATGTTTAAATACTGTAAATAAATAAATTTTTAATTATGTCTAATTAAACATAAATAATGTTAATAATACAAGACATGATCTAAAAATGCTATTTTTATAGAAAATGGTTGCTTTCTTATGTAAATTAATTAAAATAATTTTCTCATAATTTTTATAAACTTATTTATATTTAAAACTGATTTAATGATATTAAATAATGTTTAAATTATTAAAAATAGGAAAATCAATAAAAATAAATGTTTTCTCAATCAATAATTTTTATTTCAGATTAGAATGCTTAGAAATAATTATCCTAAAACTTTGAGATCAAAATCATTAAAAATGAATTTTTTAATCAATTAAATATGATTAAAACAATATAAATTAATAAAATAACGAAAATAATTCATTTTTCAGAAAATAAAATTATGATAATTTTCTATGAGAAGTCAAGAAGCTACACCTAAATTTTCATAATTTTTGGAGCCAAAATGAATTTATTATAAATATTTTAAATTAACAAGGTATATATACATATATATATATATATATATATATATATAAAGAACTATATAAAACCTTAAAAAAAATGTATGCAGACCCGTGAGTTTAGAGATTCGAACCCGGGTTCTGAAGATAACAAGTTGTAGTCCCAACCACTAAGCCAAGGCAGCCAATTGTTGTTTTATTTGATATCAAATTATATTTAACCAATAAGCACCACACATCATCTTCCCCAATTCAACATCTAAACCCTAACCCTAACCCCATTTCTAATAAACCCGATGACAACAAGATACAACTCTGAAAGGATAGGGTTTTTAAAGATCTACATATGAAGATTAAAACGGCAATCAAAGATTTTACTTACACGTTTATATACGATCAGAATCGAAGCCACACGAGCCATAACAAAAACCGCAATTTGGACATGAATTCTGGATGATTTCGCGAATGTTTTGAAGCCTTTTAGGACGAAAATGATTGCAAAACACAATTGAAGGCTCAGTTTATGTAAAGGTTGGTCTGAAACGGTCCTTTGATTAGCTTATTTATTTCCGGCCGTTACACCTCTTTGGTCCGATTAAAACACATTTAAACAGGTTAATTACAAGCTTTAAATCGTTGGAATTTATTAGGACTTGATGGAAAAATCAAACCGGTTATTAAAATCGAGACTTAATGGTTATTTTAAAGGGTTGGAAGGGTTGCCGGAAAACATGGTCGGAATTCCGGTCGCCGCCGGCGACCATGACTGCCGGAAAAACGTGTAAGCAGGGAGGGAGGATTTTAATTTTTAAAAACTTTCATGACTTGACATAATTAGTCCCTTAAGTATAACTAGGTTAGTTTTATTCTAATTTAGTCAGTTTTCCCTTTTATAAAACTTAACTAAGTTAACTAAGTTTAACTTAAAACTTTTATAAAACCTGAAATTTTTATAATACCATTCCGGGTGACGTTTCAACATACGCGTTTGATTAAAACTTATACCTGATCCAAAATAAATATAAATGATAAATTTTTAGTTCGCTCAAAAATTAAATTGGAACACAACGAAACTTACAGGGACTATAATGGAAATATTTGAAGGGCTATTATTGTCAATTTAATGAAAGACGAGGGTGACGGATGTCACAGTCTCCCCTACTTTAGAAAATTTCGTCTCAAAATTTCTTTTAAGTGAGGGTTTCTATGAACAAAAAGGCGTTGTAAAAGTCAAGTAGATCCTATTCATTTCACCAGTTATGATTTGACAAAATTTAAAATAGTTGTCTAATATCCAAAGTAAAAGTTTCAAAATCTTTGACAGTTAACCCGAGGTCAGGAAGTTGAGAGTTTAAAATGAGAAAGGTTTTGGAAATGTGTAACGGGTGAGGGGCAGAGGTACTAATGAAGTAGTCTCCCCTACTTTAGAATAGTTTCCTACTAAATGTTATTAGAGTATGCAGCAAGTATCCAAATAATCGAGTGTGTAAGAGTATACAAGGTTCGTGTTTTCTGTGCGGGTGGTCAAGGGAAGAACTCTAAGAAGACGTATTGAAGCTCGTGTAAGAACGTTCTTATCGAAAATTCTAGCTATTAGTCAACGATCTAATGAAAAGGTAGTAATGGGTAATGGGTAGGTTCTTGGTTAGACTCCTAGTCCGATCCCGCAGTATCGTTTATGCTTATATATAGGGTGTACCGCAGCTGACCCACCACACTCCCGATACTTTGGACTCGTACTGATTGTCTACCAACAGCCTAAATAGAATTACACACCACCCGCATGTACCTGTAAGCCCATGATTGCGTTCCGGACCGTAATCATCGATTTACCTTACACTAGGGTGTTATGCTTTTCCATGATCCTAACATGAAATAAATACCTGCAACCAATATATAATATCTATTGTAATGAAATAATGTTTAATCATGACATGGTTAGAGGTCCTTCCCTTTCGGGTTTTCCCTTTAACCGTAATGAGAATAACATGTAAGTATAAGACATGGTTAGAGGTTCTTCCCTTTCGGTTTCACCCTTAATCGGTAACTTTTGTTCACATCGTTGGCTCTAAACACTCATATTGATAGACCCTGAGGTTTACACCGTTCCCCTCGGATTGAAGATATACTGTAATCCGAGTCGTACGTGGGCACCGGCTTAGATCTCATACGAGTTATCAACTAGTATGTTCGTTGGCCATGATGATGAACAAAATAATGTAAAGTATAACAGGGTTTTGCTCAAAACAGGAAAGAAAATATGCATACCAAATATGCGTTCAAGTAAGTATATAAGTCTAGCATAAAATTCCGACTGAAAGAACAGTATAACATAATTCGAGTAAATCGCACAATTGCACACAATGAAAGTAAACGAGTTGAATTAATGCAAATAGGCAATGTGAAAATAATCACAAATAGCGTGTTAGAAATAACTATGAATAAAAATGGTGCAAGAATAAAATAATGAAATTTACGGCAAATGAATGTGCACGGAACGGGTGTATAGCCTACTGGCATGTGAGTTAAAATCTAGTAATTTTACATATATACATTATACGATGAAAGACATTTAGCAACATTTTGATAAGAGGATATGTCCATTGTTTAAACCAAAAATTTTGCGACTGTAAGCGTACAAGTGTGAAAAGTAAATTTTCGTAGTGTACTCGAACTTTATGATATAGTTGAAGGAATAGTTGTGATGTATGAGAATAACTTTTTAGAAATCGAAATGTGTCTTAGATTCAAAACAGGTTCTCATGAAAAGATTTCGTAGGTACACATTTTCATGTGTTTACGAGAAGTCGAGTTTGAAAAGTGTTATAAAGCATGTTATTAGTTGCAAGTTTCTCCCGAAAACATATATTGGGTAGGTCATATGAAAACAAAAGGTTTACATTTGATTTGTGAAAGATGCAATACAAGTTTATAAAATGCAAGATGAAACCATTTCATGAAGTATGTGTAATTCTAATGTGTTTCAAAAGACCAAAATTTAAAATGGCGTGAAGGTTGTGAATGATCCCAGATGCTTTGATGAATTTTGGAAACTAGAATTTTTTCGTATTTAGACATTTATTTAACTTGTAGGTTGAAATCTCATTAAATTCGAAAATTTTTAATTATTATGAAATGTTGAGAAAATCTAAGTGTTATTGGGTCAACTTGAAACCTTTTAATTGTCAAACTTCTACGAAAATTTATACATAAAAAGATCATTTGTTTGTAAGGATTGTTAAGGCATCTCTTTGGGCTCATGACGGCTATTTGTTTCAAGACACAAGGTGTATATAGAGTGTGTTCAAATTTGGCGAATAGGCTTTGTGAAGAAAAAAAACTTATAGAATAAGTTGTCAAATTAATCGTTTTAGAGATTTAAGGATATTCTGTGGCTTTGATCAAGTAAGTTTGTAAACATGGAAATATAATATAAGCTTTAATGTGATAATAAAACGAACAAAAAGTTTTAATAAGGATGATAAGGAATTCAAAAGCGAATGATCAATGAATAATGGCATATGAAACATCAAGTGATTATATTGAATCTTCAAATGATAATCAAATATAAATATTAATGATATAAAACATTGGAATTGTTTCCATAGGAAACTTTGACTAACTCAAGTATTTGAAATTTCTTAGTGACTTGTGGGAGCGTACTTTAGCCTATAAGTGAATGCTCACCCTTCCAGATTGCACGTGCCCCATCACTAGTGAATTCCAAAGCTTTAGCGAGATGAAAAACGAGATACAAAAATAGATCCTTGAGATATCGATTTCACTCCTAACTCAAAAATGTATTTCAAAATTGAAACTGTTGTGGAATGAAACCAATCACTAAGTTAAGGACATCACTCCCAGCTTAGTGGTTAAGTTTCTTTTTGAAGGAAATACTCTTTGAGGTGTGGATGTCACTCCTATCTCAAAGATATATTCCAAAGATAATTAACATATAGAGGAGTGAAACTAATCACCAAGGTATGGATACCACTCCTAACTTGGTGATATCGTTTTGTTTGTGAAATACGAGTGTCTTCTTCTCCAAGCAAAATATCGAAAGAATAACGAGAAAGAATCATAGCGAAAATATCTTGAAAGAAAATATAAGAAACAAGAGAAATATACACGAGAGGACTCGCGAAAGTAAACTTAGTTATAGTCTAGGCTAAAAGGCATTCTAATAACCTAATTCCCTATAACCATGGCTCTGATACCAATCTGTAACACCCCAACCGATGGCGGAAACATCAAGGTGTCACGTAGTGACGATTGTTCAATAGCTCATGGACTAGAAATGTAAATTTTAATACATTGAATCGAATAATTTATTACATTGAAAGTAATACAACAATTAAAAACTAGCAATCTAAACTAAAATACAGTAAATCTCAATCTAAGCCTAAGTTCCAAAAGCTTAGAAGTGATCTCATAAGAACCTGAAACATGTACGAAAATAATTTTGGTCAATACAAAAATGTATTGGTGAGCATACCCTGTTTGAATACATATAAGAGAAAAAGTGTTTAGCAATTCATGTGCGGTACCATTTGCGATTATGTAATAAGTAATATCCGTTCAAAACCAAGCCTATGCATAATGACTAACACATGAATAACCAACTGAATAATGAATTAACAAGACAATGACCAAGATTCTCTTAACAGAGTCTCAAGGGGGTGGTATACCATAGTACTATTCATTGAAATGCTAGGCCGCAGAACGGTTAATGATTTTGACAAGTCATAGACACACCAATTAACATAAAGCAAACACACATGAGAATTGAATTTAGTAAAAGAAATAGAAACTTAATAGTAAGTACACGAGTCACCCCAGAATAGTAAAACAGTAAAAAGGGGAAAGATATACTCACAGTTTGCGAAAGCGATCAAAATCCAACTTAAGCGGTCGTGAGCTAAGTAATGGGAATTCCGAGGAATTCAACCTATAATGTATAAGAGTGCTAATAAGGAAATGTCTAAAAAGTCTAAGGTATCTAGGGTTCTAAGGCATTAGGGTTTGCTAAGTCGACTTGGGGAATTTGAGTTTTTATGATTACGATAAGTCGAATTAATATAAAAGTTGTATTTTAAAAATAATATATCAATATTTGTAAATATGGTTTAGGTAATATAAATATTACCAATTTAATGTTTAGATGCAAATTATGTTTGAATAGTTTAAACAATATAGTTTAGTTAACTACTTTAACTAATTATTGTAAATAAATACAATAACTATAAATGTATAAATAAATGAGTTACACCATGATCCAATAAATGGTAATTAAGATTTTCAAACATATAAATATTTCTATTTTAAAATAAAATAGATGTTTAAATACTGTAAATAAATAAATTTTTAATTATGTCTAATTAAACATAAATAATGTTAATAATACAAGACATGACCTAAAAATGCTATTTTTATAGAAAATGGTTGCTTTCTTATGTAAATTAATTAAAATAATTTTCTCATAATTTTTATAAACTTATTAATATTTAAAACTGATTTAATGATATTAAATAATGTTTAAATGATTAAAAATAGGAAAATCAATAAAAATAAATGTTTTCTCAATCAATAATTTTTATTTCAGATTAGAATGCTTAGAAATAATTATCCTAAAACTTTGAGATCAAAATCATTAAAAATGAATTTTTTAATCAATTAAATATGATTAAAACAATATAAATTAAGAAAATAACGAAAATAATTCATTTTTCAGAAAATAAAATTATGATAATTTTCTATGAGAAGTCAAGAAGCTACACCTAAATTTTCATAATTTTTGGAGCAAAAATGAATTTATTATAAATATTTTAAGTTAACAAGGTATATATATACATATATATATATATATATATAAATATAAAAAGAACTATATAAAACCTTAAAAAAAATGTATGCAGACCCGTGAGTTCAGAGATTCGAACCCGGGTTCTGAAGATAACCAGTTGTAGTCCCAACCACTAAGCCAAGGCAACCAATTGTTGTTTTATTTGATATCAAATTATATTTAACCAATAAGCACCACACATCATCTTCCCCAATTCAACATCTAAACCCTAACCCAAACCCCATTTCTATTAAACCCGATGACAACAAGATACAACTCTGAAAGGATAAGGTTTTTAAAGATCTACATATGAAGATTAAAACGGCAATCAAAGATTTTACTTACACGTTTATATACGATCAGAATCGAAGCCACACGAGCCATAACAAAAACCGCAATTTGGACATGAATTCTGGATGATTTCGCGAATGTTTTGAAGCCTTTTAGGATGAAAATGATTGCAGAACACAATTGAAGGCTCAGTTTATGTAAAGGTTTGTCTGAAACGGTCCTTTGATTAGCTTATTTATTTCCGGCCATTACACCTCTTTGGTCCGATTAAAACACATTTAAACAGGTTAATTACAAGCTTTAAATCGTTGGAATTTATTAGGACTTGATGGAGAAATCAAACTGGTTATTAAAATCGAGACTTAAAGGTTATTTTAAAGGGTTGGAAGGGTTGCCGGAAAACATGGCCGGAATTCCGGTCGCCGCCGGCGACCATGACTGCCGGAAAAACGTGTAAGCAGGGAGGGAGGATTTTAATTTTTAAAAATTTTCATGACTTGACATAATTAGTCTCTTAAGTATAACTAGGTTAGTTTTATTCTAATTTAGTCAGTTTTCCCTTTTATAAAAAATTAACTAAGTTAACTAAGTTTAACTTAAAACTTTTATAAAACCTGAAATTTTTATAATACCCATTCCGGGTGACGTTTCAACATACGCGTTTGATTAAAACTTATACCTGATCCAAAATAAATATAAATGATAAATTTTTAGTTCGCTCAAAAATTAAATTGGAACACAACGAAACTTACAGGGACTATAATGGAAATATTTGAAGGGCTATTATTGTCAATTTAATGAAAGACGAGGGTGACAGATGTCACATTTAACTTGCTGATCTCAATCATATCCGATCCTGCAATCAACATATCATCTACATACAGAAGTAGAATGATATATGAACTCTTGAACTTCTTTAAATAACAACAGTGATCGGCTTCACATCTCTTGTAACCGGTCTTCACTATGAAATTATCAAACTTCAAGTACCACTGTCTTGGCGCTTGTTTCAGACCATATAAACTCTTCTTCAACTTTCACACCCAATTCTCTTTTCCAATAAACTGGAATCCCTCAGGTTGTGCCATATAAATATCTTCATCAAAGTCACCATGTAGAAATGTTGTTTTCACATCTAGGTGCTATAGATGCAAGTTCTCTGCTGCTACAATACTCAGAACTAACCTGATGGTGGTCATCTTCACCACTGGAGAGAAGATCTCATCATAATCAACTCCCTGTTTCTGCTGAAATCCCTTGACCACTAAACGGGCTTTATACCGTTTAGAAACATCGTGTTCATCTTTGACCCTGAAAACCCATTTATTCCGAAGAGCTTTCTTGTCTGGCGGAAGCTTTACAAGAACACAAGTCTTGTTCTTGTCTAGTGAACTCATTTCTTCTTTCATTGCTCGCTCCCACTGGAACGAGTCCTTCATCTTGATTGCTTCAGAGTAGCTCTCTAGTTCACCATTTTTTGTCAAGAGAATATAATTAACTGAGGGGCCGGTGCGACTAGGACTGTACTTGTCCGGCGCTTTAGAAACTCTGGTGGATCTCCTGACCGAAGTATCAGGCTGGTCAGGCTGTTTTTGAGACTGTTCGTCTTTAGACTCTGAACTCGAATTGTCAGAAACTCCAACTGACTCTTCATTCTCACCATCTTCAGTCTCAGGTTCTGTGTCATCTTCAGATTCTGTTACAGGCTCTGTGACAGATTCTTTCTTCTGATTCTCAACACTAAACTCAACTGTTTCTTTCTTAACCTTTGACTTATCCAAGTTTCTATCCTTGTACAATTCTTCTTCATTGAACTCAGCATGTTTGCTTCTGACTACCTTTCTGCTTTCGAAATCCCAAAGCCTGTAGCCCATTTGATCACCCCCATATCCAATGAAGATAAATTTCTTTGCTTTAGCATCCAACTTGTCACCTTTAGGGTTGATATCATAAGCACTGCACCCGAAGATTCTCAGGTGATCATAGTCAACTGCTTTACCCTTCCATTCTTCTTGAGGAAGCTTGAATCCCAACGGTACTGAGGGTCCACGATTGATAAGATGCACTGTTGTGTTAACTGCATCAGCCCAGAACATCTTTAGGAGCCCTGCATTCAATCTCATACTTCTGGCTCTTTCATATAATGTTCTGGTGGAGAAGTTGAAGATTAGTACCGAAAATGGCACCGTAAACGTTGGTCTTTTGAGGCAATTTGCGTTGCGGCCGCTGGAGTTATCATTTGGAAGTTGACTGATTGGGTTTCTAAATGCCAACGGTGGGGGTTATATACGGTATTAAATGGTGCCAAACGACAGGAGAAACGGCGGTTGGAGAAGAGGTGTCGGTTTGGTTTTAAATGTAAAATCATGACAGTTGGAACGGTGAACCGGAGGCGGAAAAGAAGATGGCGGAAAAGGAGTGTGTTCAGTTACCGTTAACTTGCATTTTGTAAGAAGCAGAAATCGTTAAGTTAAACGTGAAACGAAGATTGTAGAGGGAAGAGAAGAAACCGTTAAAAGCAAATTAAAGAAAATTTTGGTTGCATGTGGGAAAGAAAGCGGTGGGGTTAACGGTGGTGGAGAAGGAAGCGGTTGGTCTTGGAGTTGTGACGAAAACCGATGGTGGGAGCGGTTAAGTCAACAGTGGTGGGAGCGGTTACATTAACGGCGGTGGGGGCAGTTACGTTAACGGTGGTAGTGAAGTTTAAAAGAGAAATCATTAAGTTCTGTTAAGTGTTGTTAAGTTACTAATTATAGTATTATATAATGACTCAAGATTATGAACTTTCTACTTATGATCATCACGAATTAAATTATAATAAAAATGCTTTGTGTTGGTTATCAATGTCAATAATTAACGATTACACAATTCGAACAATTTAAAATTTCCTTGAAAGAAGAACATAACAATTATCCTTTTAAGTGATTAAAAGGTCAAACGGGTATTGGGTATTTGGGTTAAATAATTAGTTAATTAATATGTTAATGCTTAATGGTAGGGCCAACCCTTAAGAGGTGCGGGAGGACTCTCGGCCCGGGCCCAATTTCTCGGGGGCACATTGACCCTCCGCCAATGCAAGTTTTCTTAACAATGATGTCCTGAATTTGATGAATTTTTGTATGTTTGAGCCCCAAAATTTTTAATCAAGTATTAATCAAAGTGAATGGTAGTTTATATAAAATAGAAAGTAAAGAAATGTTGAGAGATGTCAAGAATTAAAGAAGAAAATAAAATGGTTTAAGAAAAAAAATTGCACGTTTATTAATGAGTGTAGAACTAGAGATGATGAAGAAGATGAAATGAAGAGGCCTCATATTTAGTTGTTTTTGCTTTTTACCAGTTGGTTTTGACTTCCTTTTTAACTTTTATTTTTGTTATGAATTTTTTTTAATTGCCAAACTTTCACCCATTTATATTTTCACCTTTTGTGGGATTCGAACTCCCAACCTCCCCAAAGAGGGTTTGTTCCCTTTACCGTTAGACTAGAACCTAAGTGGAAAATAAAATTTGATCCATCAATTTGATATTACTTTAATCGTAGCTTAAAAATAGTTTATTTATTTCGTTAAAGTCTAAAGCTAAGGCTAAGGGCCACAATTTTTGCCGCTCGGCCCGGGCACCAGAATTTTCAGGGTCGGCCGTGCTTAACGGTAGAGGGTTATCGTGTTATTGAGCCCCTTGTAGAATATGGACCATGTGCGGTAGCCCACCTTGCACAATGTGTTGGTAATTTTAGTGTTATCGACATGATAGTGGTATTGGATTACCTTGTGGAATACGTTAATCTTATTAAAAATTAACTGAGTTAGGAGATGCAGGAGTGCGGGCTCGGTTGTTCCTAATGAGGTTGTGTGTGTCATTGGATATTGGACCGAATGCAAAGGACTGTTGGGCCAATTAAATCTATTAGTTTTAATGTACAAATGGTATATTTTGCATGATCCATCATGATATATGAAGGCATGATCCGATTTCAATTATAAGGAATGTCTATGTCAGTTTTCAAGGGATATCTTCTAGATAACTACTCTTAATTTGGAGGAATATTTTCCTGGATTTATTCATAGAAAACCAAGCCTAATTTTCTAGAAAGAACTCTAGAAATTTGGAGGTTTTGAATACACAAAAACCAATTCACATCTTGTTTATTGGTGCAATAATACTCAAAGAAATTAAATCTGATTCTTATGTGTAACGCCCAGCGTTTCTCGAAAAATATAATAATAATTTTATTTATTTATTTATTCTTAAAACGACTTGTTAATTCGTTAATAATAACATGTCATTAACGTGAAATACATACTTATTCATTAATAAATTTAAATATCTAAATTCGTCAAATAACGCGTTTGTAAATAATAACACACCGGTAAACCGACCTGTATCCTTGTAAATTTCTAAACGTGACTTAAAAGATATTATATCAAATATACAGTCCAACCACTCGTTTTAAGTCAGTTTATATAATTAAATTTAACAAAATATATATTTTAAACGATTAAAACAAGTTACGTAATTTAAGCGAGACCGAGTCAGTAACTGGCTCGTATACACGGTACCCAACCACTTAACCCACACAACAACCCTACCTATTTAAACCCCACTAATCTTCTTCTTCTCCATCACAAACACAAAACCCTAGTTCCCCAAACCCTAACCTGCCTCACATCTCTATTTATCAACATATCTCTTCATCCATACTGCCAAACTTCTCCATCTTGTCTCTCCCTTCTCTCGCGTCCCCTCTCTTTCTCTTCCAACAACAGCCGGCCACCACCAGGCTTGGTGGTGGCGGCGCAGGCCCTCCACCTTGAAAACAAGCAGCAGCAGCAACAAGCAACACCCGAGCCCTGTACACAGCCCACTTCCTCTCCTCCCTCTCTCTCTCACAGGTCCCTCATCTCTCTCCCTCCTCCCTCTGTTCAGCAGCGGCCGGCCACCACCCGCCTGATAGTGGTGGCGGCGCTTGGTTTCAGGCCCGGATCGGGCTATAGTGGAGGCATACAGGGGTTGTTCTTGGTGGTTTAAACCCAAGCAAACTAAGCAAAAACAGTGGTGAATGGCTCGATGGTGATGTTGGTTAGGGTTGTGATGGTCACATGTATGGTATATTTCTTATGGGTTCTGAATCCGGGTCAAGCTTGGTGGTTACGATCGACGGTGAGCAGAAATACAACCATCCTTTTTGCTTTTTCCTTTTCGGGCTTGATGGGTTGCTGATTCGGTTCTGATGTGGTCATGACGATAAGGGGGCCAGCGGTAGTGCTCGATCTGAGCTTTGAAGGTCTCGGTCAACTCTTGTTGACCAGGTCAAACTGTTGGTCAACATCGGTCAAACAGACCGACCTGGTAAAGGCGTGGACAACGATTCAGAATCTGTCGACACTCGGTTCGCGAGTCCATTTACAGAGATGTTTAACGCTTGTCGCACCTTTATTTTATTTATGTCGCGCTACAATTAATTATCTTAGCATATATAGATGTATATTGTGAAAACTAAAACGAACCGGATTGACTTGCGACTAAAAGTTGTCTTATTATTAACTTGAACGAACGAAAAATGACCAACTCATAATATACTTTCTGACGCAAGGTTAATCAAATGTTAAACTATATATGTATACATATCACTTATCGAAATGTATAGTTTCTTATTATTATAACGCTTTAAGTTAAGCAAGCCGTCGAATAAGATAGCTCAGTTAAATTGTATTCCGCTTTGAGAAATTGGGCAATTGATGTTTTGAGTTAAAATACACGACTTGTGTTGTCTGGTTTCTTACAAAAACAGAGGAAACTCTGCCCAAATTTTTATAAAGTATAAGAACCAAATCGGCCTTTCAAGTTTATGATTATGTGTAAACGAGATTATGTTTTTACAAATAAATTCTAATTTCAAATCTTACGTCGTCAAAAAAAAAATGAAATATTTATATTTACTAATAAGTACAAATATTTATAACGATATAATACATACTCTATCCGAGCTATAAAACGAGTTGACATTCAAGTCGAATTACGCAAATATTATTTTCGCTATCCAAGATGTTTCTTTAGCAATAATCTCAAGACGCGACTATAAATACTATATCAAAGTACTAATTTTAAGTAACTATACAAATGCTTATATTTTCAATAAACCAAACCAAGTTATTGTCAGTTCGTTAAGTCATACACACTTTAAGACACGTATTGTTTACAATACGAGTCTAGGTAGTTGGATAAACTATCTTTACAACCATAACAAAAACAAGCGTATTTGCATTAGAATTTAAGGCATCGTTTATTTGTAATAGGATACAAGAATTCAATTAATCCAAGTTCAGACTTGTTGCTACTTGCTAGTACTTACACAGTGAATTTCAGGTGAGTTTACGTAACCATGTTTATGCAATTCTTCATACTTGCAACATTTTATTTAAGCAATTCAACATGCATGTCTAGTTGTAAACTTTATTGCCTCATGAATTAGACAACAACAGTTTCAACGAGTTTCAACGAGTTTCAACATTACATAATCATTAGCTATGGCCAAGCCGGCGATACTCAATAATAGATCTATTGGATTGACAATCCCACCCGGATACGTGTACCTCCTACATAGGTAGCGTGGGTGATTGTTATCGTTCCAACATATTACTAAGGTGAACCGTGGATGACGGGATGGACCTAAACTAGTCGGAGGTTTGATTATGTCGATTCAACATATCATGTTTATTCATGTAGACTTAAACTTACGATAGACATATGAATTGCTAAACTTTTATACTTAAACTATTTGCTTGACATGGCTTATGTATTCTCACCAACTTCTAGTTGACCCCCCCATTTTTTCCAAACTCAACAGGAAATAATGATGCTTGAAGTCTAGAGCTAGCATGAGAAGATATTTGGAGTTTTATGCTTTGTTGATTTTTGGATGTATTAGATTCCATTCAAGACGTTTAATGTAATTCAATTTAAGGATTATTTAAACATATGTATTACCATGAGCTACTGAACAATCATTCATTCGCGACGCCTCGATGTTTCCGCCATCGGTTGGGGTGTTACAGATTGGTATCAGAGCCATGGTTATAGGGAATTAGGTTATTAGAAAAATAATCTAGTCTATAACCTTAGGACTTTAACTAGTATTTGCTTTAATTACTTGTAGCTCTACCTTATCCTTATCTCTATCCCTATCCTTATCCTTATTCTTAGCCTAACTTGGTCTTGCCTACTCTCTTTCACTTACTTGCTACAATCCTAACGTATTTCTAGATTATTAAGGCAAATTCGTTGGGCTTAGACCTGATCTATTTTGATAAGCCAACATTTTCGTTTATTCGGGGTTAGATATTTACAATCTTTGTGTTTCATTTTCATTTATACCCCTAACTTCCGTATAAAATCTAAGTTTTGAATCTCAAAATTTTTACAATTCAAATATATTTCCTTCTTATATAATTCCCTCATTAGCTTAAACTTCATGAATCATTTCTGGGTTTCACAATTCTAATTCATTTTACAAACTTATAATATTACCCATAAGTCTAATTATTTTTAACATCTAACCCAAATCATATGTTTCCCTTTACATCATACATAAATCTATTATCTTTGATGTTTCTAGCCAATTTTATTTTAAACTCTCCCCTACATTTTTATTTGTGTGTGTATATATGTATATTTTGAAGATACCATCAACCATAAAATTTCATCACATTCGAGATTTTAAAATCCTTGTTTAAACTGTAACCTTATAATCTGTGTATAGGAGATATTGTAGCACCAAAGCTAAAGAGTACTGAATTTTGTCAAACTTTCATCACTTGGGAATTTCACAAACTATAACAAATAAATATATATTTTTTTAAGAGTCTTTTATTTCCACAAACTTATTTGCCAAATTTCAAATTTTTATTGAACAATTTACTAGCGTAACAAATGATTTTCGATAAAAATGTTTTAATCTATTAATAATCACTTCTTTTATGGATTACTCGAAGCCTATTATACAAAACGTCTGAACAAAATCTTGATTTTTTGAAACCCGTCATCGTGTTTGAAACCTCCGACTAATTGAAATATTTCGATCTAGATCCATTTAGTTTGTACTATTTAATGACTTTTGCTTTATATACAAAACCAACTTCGAAAATAAAATCTTTCCATCCACAGGAACAAAATTTAATCTACAATTTTTCCATTGACACCTACTTATTTTAAACTTGTTCGAACCATTACAAATCTTTGGCAAATACCACAATCATGTTTCCTCATACGCTTGTATCTAACTATTTATTCAAACACCCACGATTATTCTGCATGATCATCTTACTACTTGCGTCTTTTTGAAACCCTATAAATTAAACCCTTTATCAACCATCTACACATTCACCATTTTTCACAACCTTGATGTTACTTTGAGTTTTCATCATCTCTCAAAATCCAAATTCACATCATTTACCTCTTCGAACATGAACTTGATCTCCACGACAACCACACTATTGAAAACTTAATTGTTCGTTGCATCAAACTTGAATATTAGTTATACATAAGGACCTGATTATCTACCTGAACAATTGATTATTCATGATACATGAAAGCATGGAATATAAACTATTTGCTATAAACACACCTAGAGTCATTTACCTTGTCTAGGGCAACTCTGTTACAACTCGCATGTTATACTCGATACTAGATGCATTTACAAACTTGCTACATGTATATATTAACAACTTGCAACTTACGTGTTAAATCAAAAACAGTTGTTACACTTAATCAAACAACTGGTAGAGGATGAAGTACTTGCTCAACAGTTAGTAGAGTACCTAATAACCTGCTCAACGATTGGTAGAGGTCATCATGCCTGCTCAACAGTCGGTAGAGGTTCTAATAACCTGCTCAACGATTGGTAGAGGTCATCATGCCTGCTCAATAGTCGGTAGAGGTTCTAATAACCTGCTCAACGACTGGTAGAGGCTATCGCACCTGCTCAACAATCGGTAGAGGTTCCTACTCACTGACTGGTAGAAGTCTTTTTCCTGCTCAACAGTTGGACTCATCTTTGGATACATTATACATGTAAATTGATACAAAGATTTATTAGACTCATTGATACAAAGATTCAATCACAATGTTATTTTGCATTACTTACATGTGAGTTTAGAGTCATAGAAGGACACAAAACTCTAATGTAAGGTAAGTTGGTGATTGCGGTCCGGAACGTAATCATGAATTTACAGGTACGTTAAGGTAGTGTGAAATTCTATCAAGGTTTTCGGTAAATAACAAATTACGAACTCTAGTTACCTGGTAGTCCATTTAGCCTTTCTATAGTCCATTAACTCATGCACTACTTTTAGGATTCCTAAAACTTAAGATTCTTATCCTCCTTGCGATTTCAAGACTCTTACCCAAATTATTCGAAACATATTATTCTATTTATGTCGTGCCTAAACACAAAATTTTCCAGACCACAGTTGCCCTAAATTCTACCCAATCACTCTCAACCTATGTTTTTAATAACTTTGGGACGAAGTTTCCTAAAGTAGGGGAGATTGTAACGCCCAGCGTTTCTCGAATAATATAATAATAATTTTATTTATTTATTTATTCTTAAAACGACTTGTTAATTCGTTAATAATAACATGTCATTAACGTGAAATACATACTTATTCATTAATAAATTTAAATATCTAGATTCGTCAAATAACGCGTTTGTAAATAATAACACACTGGTAAACCGACCTGTATCCTTGTAAATTTCTAAACGTGACTAAAAAGATATTATATCAAATATACAGTCCAACCACTCGTTTTAAGTCGGTTTATATAATTAAATTTAACAAAATATGTATTTTAAACGATTAAAACAAGTTACGTAATTTAAGCGAGACCGAGTCAGTAACCGGCTCGTATACGCGGTACCCAACCACTTAACCCACACAACAACCCTACCTATTTAAACCCCACTAATCTTCTTCTTCTCCATCACAAACACAAAACCCTAGTTCCCCAAACCCTAACCTGCCTCACATCTCTATTTATCAACATATCTCTTCATCCATACTGCCAAACTTCTCCATCTCGTCTCTCCCTTCTCTCGCGTCCCCTATCTTTCTCTTCCAACAACAGCCGGCCACCACCAGGCTTGGTGGTGGCGGCGCAAGCCCTCCACCTTGAAAACAAGCAGCAGCAGCAACAAGCAACACCCGAGCCCTGTACAAAGCCCACTTCCTCTCCTCCCTCTCTCTCACAGGTCCCTCATCTCTCTCCCTCCTCCCTCTGTTCAGCAGCGGCCGACCACCACCCGCCTGATGGTGGTGGCGGCGCTTGGTTTCAGGCCCGGATCGGGCTATAGTGGAGGCATACGGGGGTTGTTCTTGGTGGTTTAAACCGAAGCAAACTAAGCAAAAACAGTGGTGAATGGCTCGATGGTGATGTTGGTTAGGGTTGTGATGGTCACATGTATGGTATATTTCTATTGGGTTCTGAATCCGGGTCAAGCTTGGTGGTTACGATCGACGGCGAGCAGAAATACAACCATCCTTTTTGCTTTTTCCTTTTCGGGCTTGATGGGTTGCTGATTCGGTTCTGATGTGGTCATGACGATAAGGGGGCCAGCGGTAGTGCTCGATCTGAGCTTTGAAGGTCTCGGTCAACTCTTGTTGACCAGGTCAAACTGTTGGTCAACATCGGTCAAACAGACCGACCTGGTCAAGGCGTGGACAACGATTCAGAATCTGTCGACACTCGGTTCGCGAGTCCATTTACAGAGAGGTTTAACGCTTGTCGCACCTTTATTTTATTTATGTCGCGCTACAATTAATTATCTTAGCATATATAGATGTATATTGTGAAAACTAAAACGAACCGGATTGACTTGCGACTAAAAGTTGTCTTATTATTAACTTGAACGAACGAAAAATGACCAACTCATAATATACTTTCTGACGCAAGGTTAATCAAATGTTAAACTATATATGTATACATATCACTTATCGAAATGTATAGTTTCTTATTATTATAACGCTTTAAGTTAAGCAAGCCGTCGAATAAGATAGCTCAGTTAAATTGTATTCCGCTTTGAGAAATTGGGCAATTGATGTTTTGAGTTAAAATAGACGACTTGTGTTGTCTGGGCTATAAAACGAGTTAACATTCAAGTCGAATTACGCAAATATTATTTTCGCTATCCAAGATGTTTCTTTAGCAATAATCTTAAGACGCGACTATAAATACTATATCAAAGTACTAATTTTAAGTAACTATACAAATGCTTATATTTTCAATAAACCAAACCAAGTTATTGTCGGTTCGTTAAGTCATACACACTTTAAGACACGTATTGTTTACAATACGAGTCTAGGTAGTTGGATAAACTATCTTTACAACCATAACAAAAACAAGCGTATTTGCATTAGAATTTAAGGCATCGTTTATTTGTAATAGGATACAAGAGTTCAATTAATCCAAGTTCAGACTTGTTGCTACTTGCTAGTACTTACACAGTGAATTTCAGGTGAGTTTACGTAACCATGTTTATGCAATTCTTCATACTTGCAACATTTTATTTAAGCAATTCAACATGCATGTCTAGTTGTAAACTTTATTGCCTCATGAATTAGACAACAACAGTTTCAACGAGTTTCAACGAGTTTCAACATTACATAATCATTAGCTATGGCCAAGCCGGCGATACTCAATAATAGATCTATTGGATTGACAATCCCACCTGGATATGTGTACCTCCTACATAGGTAGCGTGGGTGATTGTTATCGTTCCAACATATTACTAAGGTGAACCGTGGATGACGGGATGGACCTAAACTAGTCGGAGGTTTGATTATGTCGATTTAACATATCATGTTTATTCATGTATACTTAAACTTACGATAGACATATGAATTGCTAAAATTTTATACTTAAACTATTTGCTTGACATGGCTTATGTATTCTCACCAACTTCTAGTTGACCTCCCCCCCCCCCCCCCATTTTTTCCAAACACAACAGGAAATAATGATGCTTGAAGTCTAGAGCTAGCATGAGAAGATATTTGGAGTTTTATGCTTTGTTGATTTTTGGATGTATTAGATTCCATTCAAGACGTTTAATGTAATTCAATCTAAGGATTATTTAAACATATGTATTACCATGAGCTAATGAACAATCATTCATTCGTGACGCCTCGATGTTTCCGCCATCGGTTGGGGTGTTACATTATGTATATACTATGTTTAATCCGTTCAAACATTTGATTGTACTGATTCTTGTTGAAATCAAGTGTATTAAAACAAAAGTTAAACTATTTTATTGGGTTCGAACCAATTTGTTACAACAAAAGTTAAACTATTTTATTGTTGCTGTTTGATTTGTTGTGTTTATCCGTTTTGGGCTTCTGCAAATGAATCCATCTGGCTTGATTATTAACTGATCACGGTTTTATTTGAGACGGGTCTACAGTTTGTTTATATACTATTCGATTCGAGATGCAAATCAGTGTACAAATTTGTTAGCTTATAGTGATCTGTTCAATACGGTTTTCAAAATTGGTTATGTTTGATTTGAGGATTTCAAATTTTCGCTTCTGTTATGTTGGTCTAATCGATTTTTTTGTAGTAAAATCGGTTTTGTATAATTGGTTTCTGGGTTAAAATCTGGTTCAAATCTTCTGGGATAATCAAATATTTGTGTATTTAATTGTTTCGTTTCGGTTCACGAGTTATGTCCGAATCTATTTTATTTGGTTGATTGCAGTTTAATTGGGTTTAGAACCTGAATGGGTGACTATTGCTTCAGTTCGGTTACTGTTGTTTTGGTGGATCAAAACTTTTTCCCTCAAACTGTGCATCCGAAATCCCGTTGTTGTCCATGCCAATAAGAAACCAAGTAAAGTAAAGTTGGACATGGTTTTTATTGTTCTCAACCAATCATAAGTTTAAAAAGTGGATTCAAGAAATCAACAAGAATATATTTTTTGTTATGTTTGCTTTTTCGAATTGTTGTGAAATGTCACACCCCGTCAAGGTGGAAACACGGGAATGCAACGACCGAAAGGTTTTCAAGCAAAAGGTTCAAGCAATACACATTTATTGAAATAGTACCACCATAAGTGATGGTAATTGTCATGAATTTATTGAAAACCAAACCATAGTGTTATCATAAGAGACATTGTTTTATGGAAACTGAAAAATAACATCTTGTAACCGACAACAACAATCAAAGTGATACCACGGGATGCATGCTAGAACCCTTCCCTCAATCCTCGGTGGCCCTCCATTAGTTACCTGAAACACATGCATAAAGAGTTTTGTCAACAATAATGTTGGTGAGTCTATGGGTTTTGAATGTACTGTAAATGAACGTGTCATTCGTGTTTGACCAATCATAAGCTAGCTAAGCAAATGATCACTATGAGAACCATGAGTCCCGTAACCAATCCTTTTGACTATGGTGCCTCGTGCATTGTACACTAAAGACAATGTATGTATAGTAGAATACTAACACTCTTTTTGCATGTGGCTGGTTAGAGCGACTAACCAAGAGTGGGGGTGTAAACCCAATAGATCTATTAAAGTGTTCCATGGCTATATATCTAGCTAATGGTTACAGTAAACGTTGTACGAGGACTAGTGAGCTCATGAACCAAAATGTCTCATGTTTCACATGGTAGTCATGATAGAATGTACACACACTTGAAATTGACACAAGTATTCATGCATGTATTCCCCCCCCCCAATGTAAAATAGTAAAAATAGGGCCATAGAAAACTCACCTGTTTGAGTTGTATGTGGTCTAGTGAGCTAGTAGATGGTCACCGTCCTGACAAATGATATCCTAAGATCATTATGGACATGGTAAGTCACCCGGTAGTTGTTTATCATACAAATTGTTCACCCGACTCTTGTAGGCCATTGTGTTTAGTGTGTTTTATTGTGCGTGACACTCGTTAGTGTTCTATAAAACATATAGTTCTAAGACCTTGGTGTTTCGGAATGTAGTATCCATGGTGAACTATAATGGGTCCCATATGGGGTCTTTGGGCCGTGAGTTAGCACCAAATCACCATGTGTGGTTGGTTTTTGAGAAAACATTGCTTAACATATATGTAGAACTCTTTTTAGGTCCATTTATAGTTAACACATGTTTCGTCTCTTGTTAACACATGTTAGTTAGATGTAGCCGATTAGTTTTCACTGTAAAAGAGAAAATGCCGATTAGTTAATGAATCAACTTAACCGTTTCTAAGCTTATTCGAGCCTTGTAATGTTATCTCATGATATATTTGAGAGTTTTGTATCACTTTAAGTCTTGATCACCACGTGATTAGCCTTAGCTTTAGACTTAAGCCGAGTGGGCTCGTACTCATGTAATCTGACCCATTACATGGTGATCCAATTCGTGCACGGTTTCAAAAGCATGATTGTAACAATTCCGATTATTGTGATGTTAAGACAAGATTATACGAACAAATACTAGTATTAGGACAATGTGCCTAAGATTTATATCAAAAATTATTGTTTTGAAAATCTATTCTCTTGTAAAGTGTCGTGTGCCTAATCATGGTGTTATAAGGCCGAGTGTAAGGTTTAACAGGAGGGTATATTGAAAGAAAGAAGCTTAAAGGTGCAATGTGTCTTACCTAGGATGATTCCAAGTTATAGAGTCTTGTGTTTGCTCCCTTGTTTCTTGATGGCTTGGGCTTGGTGTCCCAAGTGTTTGGCCGATGGGTTTAAGTGAGAGAGAGTAGGTGTTTGTGTTGAGTGTTGGTGAAAGAAATGAGGTGAATGGTGAGGCCTTTATATAGTGCAAGTCATGGTAAGGTGGTTTCCTACTTTCAAGCTTTCATTATTAAAGAAAAGTTCCTAGTTTAGTGTAAGATTAGTTGTTGATGGTTGTGGCTAGCCAATTGTCCTCGCGTGGCTCCTCTTAGGCTTCGGCCGACCCTTCTTAATCATGGAAGAGGTATTGCTTCTTGTTTAGGGATTATAACTAGATGTGGGTTTTGCCAATTTGGGAGGTGATAGTGACATAACATGGTGACAAAGATTATTTGTGAAATTGATGGTGGCATGCTTCCTTGAGCCGATTTGCTTTCTACAATTAAGGAAGTCCATGAGGTAAAGTAAGGAGAGTTGACTATGCTATTTTGGTGAAAGAAGTTGACAAAGATATAGGGTGTTGGGCTTGGCATTTGTGGCCGAAAGAAACAAGGAAAGGGGGTTGTTTGTTTGGGTAAACTCTAGCCTATGTAAAGTGGTTTGTAGACTTTTAAGATAGTGTATATGGGTGACTATTCTTGCCTATATCTAACTCCAAATTTGTGGCTCAAAGAGGACAAACAAATGGGGAATGTTGAGAGTGAGGCATAGAGATTGGCAAGGCTTTGGAAGGTTATTTGTTAGTGTAAAGGGTTGTCTCTTGTGGCTTGTCTTTAGCCATGTGATGTGTGAGGGTGTGTAGGTTAGCTTGTTAAGTAATATGCGTGTATGAGTTGTCTTGTTGAGAGTCCTAGATCCCTTGTATGCTTGTGATACTTCGGCCAAGTTCATAGGGTAAGACAAGGCATCAAAAACTGTAGGATAGCTAGTTATGTGTTTGATTGTATCGTAGATGTGCACATAGGGTGATAAACTTGAGATGCCATGCGTGTATATGTGTATGTGAGTCATTGTTATGTTCTTGTCAAGTGAAGGTGCCTAGTAGTTTCATGTGTTTCATGTGGGTATGCATATACATATATGTGTCGTGTGTGTGTATAAGGTTATGTTTTGTATAGTTCATGATGAATAGATCTAATCTTATCATGTGTCATGAGTAAATTGGCCGTAACATAAGTTTGTAGCATTATAATTGCCCTTGGTGTTCATTAGATAGTCTCTAGTACACCTTGGATATAGGAATATCGTTCGGTTCCTCAAGGGTAGGAGTTAGTGGTGTCCTATGCCTCTTGGTGACGACATTAACATGTGTTTTGTTTCTTATGTGTCATGTGTTTGTTAAATGATTTCCCATGATGATCTTTGTATTCACAAACGTGTGTTAGAGGTGCATTATCATGTGTTAGAGGGCAACAACCTCTTGTAATGCTTGTTTGATGGCATGTCCGGGTGTTGTATGACTAAACAAGTGTACTGTGTTGAGTTTTCTGATTAACTCATGCTCTACTAGTCTCGGGGGGAGGGGGTATAGTGTATGCAAATTGTTTAAATATGCACGTATAATGACGTAATAACTGAAACATGTACGGACGTTGACCTGTTACGCTAACTGTTGTCACATGAAACCAAAAGGATTTTTTCTAAAACAAGCGCAGTTTTGGTTCCTGTGGATTTGCGATCAAAACAAGAAAGGATTTTGTCTAGTGTTCTTGTTTCATGATTGCAATATTAAAACAAGACTAAGGATAAAGCCTTTTGTTATTTTAAATTCCAACAAATCATATTAAGATAAATAAACAACTTGCCAAGCAAGATGCTAGACAAACAGTTGCAGCATATCACCACTGACATAGGCTGTACAATCCAACCAGGCCAACATTACACCAACAGAAAAATTATACAAAGAAACTAAAAGATTTCCATTGCTCCCAAGACATCGCGAATTCTTTCGACCGATATTTAACCCACAGGAAACTTAACGATTTTATTTCTTCAATTACTGTTGACATGTTGGCATGTTTACTGTTGAATAACACGTCATTTCTGAGTTTCCATAGACTCCAAACCGTCGTGAGGACAACAGCGTGTATGGCCTTTTTCCTAACCTTGGAACCATTGACATACTGGTTTACCTGTACCAAATCAATAAGACTGAAGGTGTAGACTGGTGACAGCATGCACCAGAGATACATGATCTGCCACATGTATTGGGAAAAAGCACATGACACGAATAAATGCTTGATTGTTTTAGGTAAGTCTCTGCATAGGAGGCACAGGTTGGAGTTGATTTGAATGTTTCTATGAATTAGCAAATCCTTCGTCGGCAGCCTATTTTTAAATGCTCTCCAAGCCGTAATCGCAACCTTCTTCGGGACCCAACTATTCCACTCGTATGTATGAGCTAGAAGTGAGAGAGACTACAAGTTTATGCGGCACTTGACGCTTCTGACATAGAATATTCTGGACCCATCAATATCTCATCTCCATTTGTCCATATTTTGGGAGGCTGCAACCTGCACTAACAAAGCCTGAAGCTGACCCAACTCAGATAACTCCACATATCCCACCAGATGTCATTTCCAAGCCCACCTACCCCGTTGACCCATACCTGAAAAGCCAGACCTGTCAGCAACTAAGCACCATTTATTTCATTCTAGACTGAAAAGCGTTGAAAAATGTGCAGCAAAAGACTCCGACCTGAGCCAAACATCTCTCCAGAACAAAATATTATTCCTAGCTCCCACCACCCCTTTAATTTCATTTTCTAAATCTGGGAAGTTTTGAAGTAGTTCATTAGATATGTTATTTATGTACTTCCACGGCCCTGGTAAAGAGATTCTCACGGGTAGAAAGCTCCATGATCGTTCGTTATGATGTAGTGCCCATATCACTTTCCTCCATAAACCTTGGTCATCTACTTTATACCTCCACCACCACTGCGCTAACATTGCCAAGTTTGCATCCCTAAGTGCGCCAAACCCCAAACCTCCATATTCTTCAGGGGCAAAGACATTCTCCCATGTAGTTTGGTTCTATGCGATTCTGGATACAAGTTTGAAGTTCGTGTTGATAAGGAGATGACATTAAATGCATTTAAATCTCGAAGTAAGTGATTCATTCCTTTGTATTATATGAAACATGTTTTCATGATTATTAAATTAATATTAGGCTTGTGAAAAATATGCTTGACTTTGATGAAATGAATATGTATATTTTCATTCTATAATTAATTCAAGATAGATGATTTTGATAATGAGGATAGGTTTACCTTGGTACCTAGACTAAAGGATATGGGTAGTAAAAAAGATTTTAGAATCACTAATACCTATAGTGATAACTCTGGCAATATCAAAGATGTAACTTTTTATAGTACTGAATTCCAAAAAAGGTACTATATTAAGAAAAGCTAAGTCTTTTCTTAAATAGTGGAATCAAAATTTGAGAATGTTGTATTGTCAAATGGTTTGTTTCATAACCAAGATGACAAGTATATAGCAAATTTCACTCTTTAGGTAAAGGAGTTATAATTTGTCTATGTGTGGATAACATGTTAATCTTTAGTACTAATCAAGATCAAGTGGACAAAACTAAGAAATTATTGTCATCTAAATTGGTCATGAAGGACATGGGGGAGGAATAATTGATTCTTAGTATTATAATCACATGTGAGAACAATGGTGTCACACCACGACAAAGGCGGAAACACGTGGCGCGACGGTTCAAAAGCATAAAGTCAAGGTTATTGCTAAACACAAGTAATTTAAGGAAATGGGTCATTTATTATGACGTCAAATCTGTTTCAAACATTACACAAAAGTTAATTGTTTTTGAAATAAACATAGAGGTTTCTCATATATATATCCCAAATGCCTTGGGAAATAAAAGTGAAACCCCGCAAAAGTTCGACGTCGCATTGGAGATTCCCCGACCCAGCTCGCCGGATCCTTCATCATCTAGTTACCTGAAAGATATGTTTAAAAGGTTTCGTCAATATAAATATATTGGTGAGTTCACAGGTTTTCAGTTTCTAAAACTTGAATACTTGGGAATACCATGTTATGACAATATATAGGAGTTGCAAATTCCTATAAATCTACTTGAGACTATAATCAAACCAAGACGTATATAAATAAAATGCCCCGCTCCAAGTCGTTACTCGGTTTCCCACGACTTAAGTTCAGAATATTTGCACCCCAGGCATAGCCTAATGCAAAATCGACGCTATCGATTAGGGGTGGGCCTTGTCAGGCACCAATAGTACTATTCGAATATTCCTCCGGTTTCCATTTCCGAATAAATGATTATAGAGGCGAGGACTCAACCCCGAGTGGCGGTCACACCTCAAGCAATAACCCGTCAAACATTTCCCTAACATATCTTTCCCCCGAAAACGTAAAAATAGTTTAAAATGGGGCCGTGAAACTCACCTGAAACTGCGCCTGGCTCAAAAGGGTGGATAGCAAGTGGTGGTCTCGCACCTACAAACGTTCTAGGCGTATAAGTCACTATTCCTATAGTGCATGTGCCTTGGCAAGTTGTACACCCAACTCCCGACCACAAGTTGTTCCAAATCCCGTTTAATTAAGCGTGTATCCTAGGTTTTGTTGGCGTTACATTACCCTTTGTGTTACAAGTTATATATTACTCTTGCTAATATTTCCATAACTTGTATCTTATTATCATCGACTCGACTTCACTTAACATATAATTATTTTCCCATTTAAATAATTATACTTAAGATCGCATCGCTCGATATAATATATATTTCAATGCTCGACCCGACTCACTTTGTCACACATTTGTTTTCCCATTTAAACAAATATGCTAAGATCTTGTCGTTCGATTGTATATTCTTAACGTCCAATTCAACTCACCACACCGTATATTTATTTTCCCATTCAAATAAATATACTAGGATTTCGTTGGTACGACATACACATATATATATCCTTGTCTTCTCGTCGCGGCTTTCCTTCCCGCATATCTACTTTCCCATTAAGTAGATATACTAGAATTTTGCCGAGACGAGCGTACAAATATATATAAATGTGTAATTTTTCTTGTTAAGTACATACGTTTGTTTTAACGTCTTATTCGTTTGTGTCATGCGTTTCTCCCACGAATAATTCTTCCAACACTTAGGAAAGTGTTTATTAGTTTTCACCCAATGTATATATATATATTTTACTTCTTAAAATATATATTTTTCTTATCTTGCCGCAATGGCATTGTTCTCGTGTTTTGTCCGTGTATGGTTCGTTAATGCGTTTTAGTTCGATATCTTAACTCGATTAGTTAATTTTTCCAAGTTTTTCCCAACATGTATTTTATAGAAATATCATCCATATTTCTTCCTATTTTCACATGTTACTTGGATGGTTAAAATACTTATGTATTTTTAACCCAACTTGTTAACTTAACTACAAAAATGTTTCCAACACTTTTATATTCCCATTTATATAAAAGTATTCATTTTTGTATAAGTTTCCCAAGTTTGTCTAATATTTTTATAAAATCTCTATTTTATAAAAATCCTTATGTTAAAACCCTTTATATTTTTGTAATTTTCAAAAATACACTTTTATACAAAATACCCAAGTATTTTTACTAGTATTTACAAAAATCATCCTTAGACTTTATTACTTGCATTTTTGACACCAAACTTTCCATACTTGTATTTTTGGACTAATAGTTTCTAAAATATCCATTTTAGTCCCTTAACTTTCAAAGTTGCATTTTTCCACTCTAACTTCCAAAGTTAGCACTTTTCACTCAAAATAGTTAACTTTGAAGATTCAACTTTTTATTGGTAAGTTATTTTTGTATCAAAACACTTATGTTAGTCTTATATTCCATATGAAAGACTAATTATATGTGTGTTTTATGTATTTGTCCATTTTATCAAAATTTCATTCATCTAAGTAAGCTAACTTAGATTTTCCATCTTATTCATTTATGAACTTCTAACATGTTTTACCACATATTACAACTTAAATGATCATAATAAGATGAATTAAAGTTAGTTTTAACACATTCAAGTTCATTTCAAAATCTTAACCAAAACATCATCCTACTTAGTCTTACATGTAAACTTTATATTTTTTTCAAGACTAATACATCATCATCAACAAATCCATGGTTTATTTTCATATCTTTAATCTTCCATTTTACACATGAAAACCTATTAAAGATTATGTTCAAAACCATTTTTAAACCCTTCATGTACAACTTGCTACTAGGAACACATACATGAATAATAACAATCAAAAACAAGATTAAGAATGCTTACTACTAGCACAAGGCTAGGGAAGACAAAAACCTTGGATTTGAGAGGGGTTTAGTGTGTTCTTCCTAGTGGTTTAGCTCCAAGCTCTTGAAACACACAAAAGGGGTTTGGATGATGGATTGTTTAGAGTAATTTGGAGATGTAAAAACTTGAAAGAAATGTGTATGTGGGAGGATGGAAACTCACGGCCAAGATAGGAAGAAGAATGAAGTGTTTTGCTTTGTTATTCAATCTCCTAACACATGTTATTTATACCCTTATCACATGTAATCTTCCATGGATCTTGTGATTATTACCAAAGATATGAGAGATTTATGAAGTACAAAAATTGATCTTGAATGGGTGTGGGAGGGTGATAGTGGCCGTGGGTTTTGAAAGAGCCAAAGAGGTGGCTTGTAAATCTTGGTTAAATGATTGTGATCTTTCCTAATCTTTACACTTGATCTTTATACAAGATATCTTACACTTTTGTCTTATGCATGACATGCTTTTTCATCTAGAGTGAAGATAATGCTTTTTCACCTAGAGTGAAGATAATGCTTTTTCACCTAGAGTGAAGATAATGCTTTTTCACCTAGAGTGAAGATAGTTCTTTTTCACCTAGAGTGAAGATAATTATTATTAACACATGTTTGAACACAAGGAGGCCATCTAGGCCGGCCCCTTGGGTGGGTTTGGTGAGGTCCACAACTTCAAATATTTACCCATTGTTTGTTATGTTTAATCCCCCGTCGTTCGGGTGTCGTTTGGGTATTTTTCGGGTTTTAATCACGCGTTATCCGGACATTAAACATATCTTTATTAACCCTTAAATATAGTCTAATTTAAGCGTTGATTGTTTATCTAGGTCCTTGCCGGGTGAAATTATGAGTTATACGCGTATCGGGCGTAGTACGCGCATTTTATTCGTTACCGGGAGATTTGTACAAGACGTATTCATTTATGGTTTTGGAGTTCCAAAACTCATTATATTCCATGAAAATACCCTTTATTTTATATCTTGGGCGTCCGGGATCCGTTTCGTTTATTTAATCATTACCGGGTAGTTGCCAACGTCCATGCCGGATAGCTTATTCGCACATGATCCAATCATGTTTTACCATTAAACGTATGCATTCCTATGCCCTATTTGGAAATTGCTATCCCCTAAGGCCTTGATAATTAAATCACGCATAATTGCATTTAATTACGTTAATCATATATTAATTAATTTGTACGGAATTACCTTATTTTTGCCGGTTGTTACAAATGGCATCTCAATTTCCCAACCTCATTACATTGTGAAGATTTTGAAGAAATTTAATATCTAAATTGGTCACATGTTGGAACTCCCACAGAACCTTATATTAGGCTTATGCTTAATAAAGAGGCTCATATTTCTTATCTGGAATATTCTAAAGCAATAGGATGTTTGACATATGCTATGATTAGCATAAGGCATGGTAAATTCTATGTTGTGGGAAAACTAAGTGGATTTACCAATAATCCAAGTACTTGATGTTGGCAAGTTGTGAATATATTATATGAAAGGAACCATGATATGTGGTTTGTGTTATTCAGGTTTTCTTTCAGTTCAAAAGGGTATAATGATGCAAGTTATATAACTAAGTAGAGTTGAATGCTCTCTTAGGGGAGGTGTCATTTATTAGGCAATTAAGATTTGTACTTGCATCATTTACAATGGAATGTGAGTTTGTAGCGTTTGCAGCAACTGGTAAAAGAAGCTAAGTGGCTAAGAAACTTATATTATGAAATTCCATTGTGGTCTAAATAGGTATCATCAGTATCTATCAGGTATGATAGTGCTGACTAAGGATTAAAGTCAGGTGTATAATGGAAAGTCTAGACAATTATGTGTTATACATAGCATGATTCATGAGCTCATCATACAGCATGGTGTGATATTTGTTGAATTTATAAATCTGAGTATAGTATGGCTGATTATCTAACTAAAGAGTTAGGAAGAGATCTCGTGAATAAATCAGTCATAGGGATGGGTTTAAAGTCCACACTTTAATATCATATGTCAAGATACCCAATTCCCATCTAATACAACGTTAGATGCAGAATTCAATGTGGAAAGTTTTCCATAGAGATATTGGAACACATGATCAAAATCATCCTAAAGTTTGTGTTCAGACTGCAAGATAAAGTATGTTGAAGTATAACTTCTTAATAGTCCTTTGCATTTGCAGGTGCAAGAATGAAGAGACTACCTATAAGAGTATGAAGTTAAGCCGCTTCAAGAAGCTTGGACTTGGCTTTGATATACTCTTTGAAGGATTGGACAATGCCTAATAAAATATAGTGTTAGGTAAGAACATATGGATTTATAAACTTATGTGTATTTTACCTTCAAGTATTCAAATGGATAGCAAGGGTTCAATCCATAGAGACACCCCGATATTCGAATATTTGGATCGTGTAATCTACTAAGATGGAAATTCAATCTTCAGGACATTTCCATTTATGCATAAGTTTGAGCTTCTTTGAGAATTAAGTTGAGTTTAGTCATGGATATCACTAAAATGGGGGAGGATTGTTGGTAATTTTAGTGTTATCGACATGATAGTGGTATTGGATTGACTTGTTGAATAGGTTAATCTTATTAGAAATTAACCGAGTTATGAAGTGACACCCGGCAAACTCAGGTTAGTAACATTGACTAAACTAGTAAGTCTACCTTAGCGAGTCATACCTATTACGTACTTAACTGGGTTAGTCGAGTCGTTACGATGATTCTGGGAATCATCGAGAGTCGGTCCATAACCATGGGTACAAGGATTGGTGATTCGTGGAATCATCGGGTTTAACGCACATACGCAAGTCTCGAGTCCTGGGAATTGGTGAACGGACGTAAACGTGTTAGTTATCTTGCATTATGTGTTTGTAATCATTATGTGACTTGTCGGTGTAACACCCAAAAACCAAAAATCTAGTTATCACAATATTAACTTAGAAAGGGGAACGGGTTAAGTAGGGATATTGTTAATCACTACTAAATAAATAAAAACCAAGTAGTAGGTTGGTGCCTTGAATTGTGAAATAAAAACTCCAAGGGCCATTTCTGCCAATAGACCAAAGATTATTAGTAATAATAATAAAACAAAAAAAACTAATATTAAGTGGGTTGGTGATCAGTGGATCGACCAAAACACCACAAAACACACTCCACAACACACACTACTCTTCTTCACCCCTTTTGAAGCTGAATCTTGCTTGTTAAGGGGTTAATCTAACTGCATGAAGGCTTAATCAACTCAATAAACTCAAGTAAGCATCTAGGTATCACTTGTTCTATCTAGATTGTTGTTTTATAGCTCATTGATGATGAATAAGATTTTTAGGGTTCTTGATTGGAAACGAATTTATGAACTTTAAGGAACCTTATGAGAAAGGGATACCTTAAAGTCTTGTAAATTTTGCTCCATGTGAATTATCTAACCCTAGAACATAAGATTTTGGGGAAATTAGGGTGATATGGGTTGGTTCCCTCAAGAAGGGTGAAACAACCCTTAATAACCTTATATAATTACTTGAGCAACTTGAAATTGTGAATTATTAGTCATTAGCAAGAGTAGAATAACACCTTGTAATGAGAATATGAGGTGGGTAGTAAGTGGTTGTTTGACCCATTTGGCTAAATTAATTGGGTGAAAAATCATGTATGTTAAGTGTTTGATTAAATGCCCAAAAGAGGTTACTTGTATGGAAATCCATAAAAGTAATGGAATCATTAGTGAAATGTGCTAAGTTGGTGATCATACCACTAATTGTATTGACAAACACTTGGATATTCATCTAGGTGAATCAAGTGGAAGTCTTGAAGTCAAGGGCGAACCGGATACTCGCCAAAAGGGAAAGCTTTGAGGTACGTTCGCCTACATTCATTCGTAATATAGATTGTTTAGAATACTTACAAATTGCCATGATAAAAGGATATATAGAATAGCATGTTGATATGAAAACGGATAACATGGACGCATAAATGATAAGTGGTCCCTAAGGACCCGAAACATGAAACTTGCTTAGACGAAAGCAAATCGTGGGCGCAATTCGTACGATGTGTACGAAGCCTATCGACCATAATGAAAACGGTATCCATTGATGACCCAAACGGGTCAAATGGATGAGAAAGTAAGCTTGGAAAGCGATAAAAGGGAATAAGACCGAGGAATAAACTATCCCGTGCGGATTGTAGAGCCCGAGGCATCCCTAAACATTCTTAAACCAAGGCGAATACAACCCGGAGAGGGGTTGTAGGGGCCAAGGTAGCGAAATTTGGCCTTAACCAAGAGTTAGGCTGTGAAAAAGCAAGAAAACTGCATCTGGAACATTCGAGCGGCCGCTCGGACCCTTCTAGCGGCCGATCCAACTTTCTGTGAGAATCTGGATTTTGCCCGCGCGCATTCGAGCGGCCCGCGCGCAGAGCCCGCGCGAAACGCCCAGTGTGGTTCTTTTTGATCGTTTATCAACTTTTAAGGCTTTTTAAACGCTATATAACTCCGTTTGATGTATGTGTAACAGGTTGGGGATATGAGGGACCTCCGGATGGAAGATCAAGCAACCGAAACAAACCGAACGTGTTCTTTGGAACGTCTTTTGTAGGAACTAGCCATAACTTAGCTTAGTTAGACAAGTCTCTTGTTTCCGCTGTGTCTGAATAAAAATACTACTTGGTTGTTGTAAACTTAACCCCATCCGGTTTCTTTTGGATATGAAACGTAATTGTACTTAAGTGGTAATCGGTAACTAGTGTTAAAGTCATGATTAAACCCACTTAAAAGCCTTAAATATAACATAGTAGGGGTAGGGTCTTACAGTCGGTATGTGAATACGTGTATATATGTGTTAAAATAGTGTTTAACGCGCAAAAAACCCAATCAGGAACCCTACAGGCGATTAGGAACTAGGGGACTCCTAATCGCCATTGCTATAGGCGATTGGGGAAGATTATTGGCGATTAGAGCTTCTAATCGCCAGTATATAGGCGATTAGAGCTTCTAATCGCCTGATCTGATCTCCTACTCGGCTGATCTACTAAGCACGAGTCAAAACACCTACAAATACAACCCTTGACTCCCCCAAACACCCTTAGTGCAACGCTAACAGATCCTAAGCCTCCCACACACCTCAAAACACTTCTGGAACTTGTCTTGCTTCAAAACTCACCATTTCCAAGCTAATACACCTTTCTTTGATAAAATCCAAGGTGTGTTCTTCATCCCAAGCTTTTGTAATGTTATTGTTTTGGTTCCCCAAAAGTCCAGACCTTGTTTTGCTAAGAATGTGTCTTTAAAAACCTTGGAAATGTGTTCTAAAACAAGTCTACACCATAATACTTGCTATATGTGAAGTATTGATGCATATGATGATTTTTGGTGATTATAACATGAATGTTTCTATGAAATTGATGTACTTCTGATGTGCAGGAGTTGTTAGGATGATTATTTATGTGTTTAAGCTATTGTTATAGTGTTTTGATGAAAGTATGCATTTTGACCCATTTGGGTGATTCTTGAAGAATTAGGATGTTATGATATAATTCATTGCTTGTTTATTGTTAGGAATCATGCTAGAATGATATTATAACATGGAGATGATGATTTGTAAGTTGTAGGAGGTGTAATCTGGTCCTTACCATTTAAGGAAAGATTTCATAGTTAATGAAACCTAGTACTTTGCCATTTTTGGAAATAATCGCACCGAGGCCGTTAGAGCGGAGATAAATTGGGGGTTTTTGCATGGAATGGGTTGGTAAATGGTTTAGGTTTGATATTGGGTGTTTTTACATGTTTCAAATCTGATTTGGAAGGTTTAACGCGCGAAAATGCGCGACAGCAGCCCTAGGGGCGATTAGGGTTCTAATCGCCTGACACATCAGGCGATTACAGCCCAATCGCCTGATGCCTCAGGCGATTAGGCCCCTACTCGCCTGTTGACTTTCCCTACTCACCAGTTGACTTTTCCTAATTGCATGTTAGTTTCCTAATCGCATGTACTGCTGTCGTAAGCGTATTTTGACATCCCGGAAAATGATTTGACACCTAGAAACATGATAGGAACCCCGAGATACACCCAATGACTTAGTAACACGTGTTCGGACTTGTTTATGCGTTAATTGAGCGTTATGCTAGACTAGGTGAACTCTTGCGCGTACTAAGTGTGTAATTGCATATATTGCATGATGTCTTGTATTGTCTAACACGTGGGATGTCGGGTCACCAATGGGATGTCGGGTCTTGTCTGGTACGGTCATTTAACGTCAAAGGTGTTTTCAAACGTTTATGGTTATGGTCTGGACATTCGGGGACTAGTTAACCTGCGGGTTATTAGTCCGGATACTTATACACATCTTATGATAGGTCGCCGTTTTGGGGCTATCATAGCATAATTACTTAACTGTTTTCAAGTAACGCAATCTAAGGTGAGTGTCACAGCCCCACTTTTACCGTTTTGTTTTCGGGGGAGAAACATGCTACTTACGTACTTATTAAAGGTCATGTTATACTATGGGCACTACTTGTTACTATACGGCTTTTACGAAAAGTCCCAGGGGGAAACCATGAATGTGCGGGGATGCACAACGAGGGAAATGTGGATAGATCTATTGGGCCTCACAAACCCCACCCGACGGCGGGGATGCCGGGCGGGTGCATATTGTCTCTAACTCTCGGGTTATCGAGGCATCGGTAACCCAGTCAATCTGGGCTGGATTCAACTTTGGTACATGTTTAGTAATGGGTTCCCAACCATAGTAGTAAAAACACTTAACGTCTAGCTAACGTTCTTATGACATAGTATTAACGGGGATGATCTTTTCAAACTTGTGACAACCCTTTTATAAAAGAAAACATGTGAACTCACCAGCATTATATGTTGACATTTTTGGCATGTTTTCTCAGGTCGCTAAGGTAGCAGTTAACGGACTAGGCGCACGGATTCATGCACAGCGTTAAGAATTTTGAAGCATATTAAACAATGTTTTGTAAACTATAATATGTCTTTTGGTTGTAAACAAGAAATGCTTCCGCTGCTGGTTTACGCCTCAAAGCATGATGTTTTGGTTTTAAAATATATATGAATGCATGTTTGTTGTTTGTTTATTGTGATCGTTGACTGGGATCCTGGTGTGTCACGCGCCTCACGGTAAAACCTTGCACATGGAATTTGAGGGTGAGACATATTCGTATCAGAGCCAACGGTTATAGTAAACTAGGACTGCATGTAGAGTCTAGTCTATAACCGATTCGCACACACTAGACAGTCACAGATGGTCGAGTCTTAACATGTGGGTAACAATATAACTTGTCGGGGTGTCGGTGTCATCATCTTCTACGCTACATCATCTGTTTATTCTTCATCATTCTATCCCTTGACCCATACTTACCATGTTTCGACGGCGAGCAATATACTATTGAACCTTCTTGACGGCGGTGTACATTGGGGTAGCTTCGGCATACTCCTAAGATCTGTCCAGGGATTCGGACATCTCCCTTCTATGCCCTAATGGACACGCTCGTTCTTATACATACAATTTTATACTTATACTTATGAAAATACTAGTGTTTGGTGACTTGAACTTCAAACTTAAAGCACGCCTGGAGGACCATGTAGAACAGTTTATCATGTCGGGTGCACACGAGATCATAAACTGTGATGCATGGGAACCCTAGTGGACTTTGTGTTTGAACGGATAGACCCGAACTGGGCTTAGTCTAGTTCCTTGAAATTCCAAATGGGTTGTACCACGGACAAGCCTAAGTCTTTTGTTTCATGTTGTGACAGAAGATGTCAGGAGCTCATGGAGGTCGCAGAGGCGGCCGTGCTGGCGGTCGTGCTGGCGGCCGTGGTGGCGGTGGTGGCCGTGGAAACGTCAATATGACCCAAGCACAGTTGGACAATCTGATACAGCAGCACGTGAACATTGCCTTGGCTGCATTCCAAGCTGCTCACAATGCTATGGGTGGTACGTCAATTCCCACCTATTCTACCTTGTTCCAGGGTACTGTACCTTTTCTTGTTATTTACCTGTGTGTCTGTTCCAGGTGGTGCTGTCAATCCCCCTCCACCCCAGTTCTCCTACAAGAAGTTTATGGATTGCAAACCCCACAACTTTGGTGGGACTGAAGGGGCAGTGGGACTGCTCCACTGGCTGGAAAAGATCGAATCGGTTTTCTCCATGTGCAGTTGCCCGGAGGGCGACCGAGTGAAGTATGCTTCTGCGACCCTGGAGGGTCAGCTCTGACTTGGTGGAACTCCACCACCCAGACCATGGGTATTGGGGAAGCTCATGCTATGCCCTGGACAGAGTTCGTTCAGCTTTTGAAAAGCGAGTACTGCCCGAGGGATGAGATCCAGAAGATTGAGCATGAGGTCTGGAATCACAGGATGATGGGGTCTGAGATTGAAGCTTACACTGCTAGGCACAATGAGCTGGCGGTGTTGTGCCCGGATTTGCACACACCGGAATACAGGAGGATTGAGCACTATATTTTTGGGTTAGTGCCGGAGGTTGCGGGATTGGTAGCTGCGGGTAATCTTACTGTTTATTCTAAGGTGGTTTGGTCGGCTCACAGGCTGACCAATATGAAAGTAGCTGAAGGAGTCTTGCCTCCCCGAGGCGCTACTGTGAAGGCTCCCGAGAGCAACAAACGAAAGTGGGAAGGAGTGGGTAAAGGCTTGAGTTCAACTCAGCCTCAGCAGGTGAAGAGGTCTGATGTTGAGGGACCGTCGACTGAGCAGAAACCGGGGGGTTATTCTGGGAAATTGCCGAAATGTGACCGGTGTAGGTTTCACCACAACGGTCGTTGTGAGGACAAGAACCGCTGCCACCGGTGCCATAAGCTTGGGCACCAGGCTAAGGATTGCAGGGTTAATCTTCAGGGTAACCGGAACCCACCTGCTACACCTACTCCAGCTCCTCAGGTTGCTGCTTCCCAGGGAAACCAGGGTAAACAAGGGTGCTATAACTGTGGTGAGCTTGGTCACTACAAGCGTGAATGCCCCAAGTTAAAGCAGGGCGAGGCTGGGAAGAATGGATCGGGTAATGGAAACAACGGGGTCGGAGATAGGAATGCTCGCGCCTTTGTGATTGGCTCGAGCGGGGCTCGACAGGATCCTGACACTGTTACCGGTACGTTTCTTCTTGATAATCGCTATGCTTCGGTTTTATTCGATTCTGGTGCCGATAAGAGTTTTATATCTCTTGGGTTTAGTCAATTGCTTGATAGGGTACCTACACCTTTAGAGGCTAAGTACTTGATAGAATTGGCTGATGGTAAGAAAGTTGAAGCGACGCACGTCCTTAGGGAGTGTCGCCTTGAATTGTCGGGTTATTCTTTTCCTATCGACCTTATGACGGTGTCCTTGGGTAGTTTTGATGTTGTCATGGGTATGGATTAGTTATCCTTGTATCATGCTGAGATCGTTTGTTTTGATAAAGTCATCCGACTTTCTCTCCCTGATAGAGAATTTCTGTTGGTGCATGGTGAGAAGAGCGGGGTCCCTTTGAGTATCATTTCGTGTATGAAAGCCTATAAGTATCTTCGAAAGGGGTATTCTGCCATTCTGGCACTTGTTTCGGTTTCGTCAGAGGAAGAGAAGAAGATTGAAGATATTCCTGTCGTTCGTGATTTTCCCGATGTATTTGCTGAAGATTTACCTGGCCTTTCGCCTTATCGTCAGGTCGAATTCGGTATTGAACTTGCTCCAGGTGTGGCCACTATTGCCCGAGCCCCATATCGTCTTGCACATCCCGAGATGCAGGAGTTGTCTAACCAGTTACAGGAGCTGTTGGAGAAGGGTTTCATCTGACCTAGTTCGTCCCCGTGGGGAGCCCCTATTTTGTTTGTCAAGAAGAAAGACGGAAGCCTGCGTATGTGTATCGACTACCGTGAATTGAACAAGGTTACCATCAAGAATCGCTATCCTCTTCCTCGTATCGATGATTTATTTGATCAACTTCAGGGTTCTAGTTTTTATTCGAAGATTGATTTGAGATCTGGGTACCATCAGTTGAGGGTCCAAGAAGCTGATATTCCGAAGACCGCTTTTCGAACTCGTTATGGCCATTTCGAATTATTGGTCATGCCTTTTGGTCTCACCAACGCGCCCGCCATATTCATGGATTTGATGAACCGTGTTTGTAAGCCCTATCTTGATAAATTCGTGATTGCCTTCATTGATGATATTCTAGTCTATTTCAAGAACGAAGTGGACCACCGGGAAAACTGGCGTCTTGTCTTGGAACTCTTGAGGCGAGAACAGTTGTACACCAAGTTCTCTAAGTGTAGCTTCTGGTTGCGTGAAGTCCAGTTCCTTGGTCATGTGGTTAATGAAAAATGAATTCATGTTGACCCAGCTAAGATAGAAGCCATCAAAGACTGGGAAGCACCAAAGACGCCATCTGAGATGCGGCAATTCCTGGGTCTTGCAGGTTATTATCGTCGTTTCATCGAGGGATTTTCGAAGATCGCTCAACCCCTCACCTCGCTTACCCAGAAGGACAGAAAGTTCGACTGGGGTGATTCGCAAGAGTCGGCCTTTCAGATGCTAAAGGCTAAAACTCTGTTCTGCTCCTATCTTGTCCTTGCCTAAAGGCACGGACGATTTTGTGGTTTATTGTGACACTTCTATCCGGGGTCTCGGTTGTGTGTTAATGCAGCGCGAGAAGGTCATTGCCTATGCTTCTCGTCAGCTTAAGGTTCATGAGAAAAACTACCCAACCCATGATCTGGAGTTGGGTGCAGTAGTCTTTGCTTTAAAGATCTGGAGGCATTACTTGTACGGTACCAAGTGCACCATTTACACCGATCACAAGAGCCTCCAGCATATCTTTGATCAGAAGGTGTTGAACATAAGACAGCGTCGCTGGGTCGAGCTTCTTAATGATTACGAGTGTGCTATTAAATACCATCCTGGCAAGGCGAATGTTGTCACAGACGCCTTGAACAGGAAGGAATCCGCCAAACCTCGTCGTGTTCGAGCTCTCCAGCTCACTATCCATTCCGGTTTACCTGACCGAATCCGTTCGGCGCAGCAAGAAGCTTTGAAGGAGGAAAACCTTAAAGCTGAAACCATGCATGGTGCTGATAGTCACCTTGAGCTCAGGTCCGATGGCCTACATTATTTCGCTGAACATATTTGGGTCCCTCTATTTGGGGGCTTGCGGGAGCTCGTTCTTGATGAAGCTCACAAGTCCCGGTACTCTATTCACCCTGGCTCCGATAAGATGTATCAAGACTTAAAGATACTTTATTGGTGGCCGAACATGAAGGCGGATGTAGCTTCATATGTGAGCAAGTGCTTGACCTGTGCCAAGGTCAAGGTTGAATATCAAAAGTCGTCCGGCCTTCTACAATAGCCTGAAATTACCGAGTGGAAGTGGGAGCGGATTACGATGGACTTCGTGACCAAACTCCCGAAATCGCCCAGTGGTTGTGATATGATCTGGGTGATTGTCGATAGGTTGACAAAGTCTGCGCACTTCCTCGATATCAAGGAAACTGATGGCCTTGAGCGTTTGGCTTGTTTATATCTTAAGGAAGTGGTTTCTCGGCACGGGGTGCCTGTCTCTATTATTTCTGATCGTGATCCTCGGTTCACCTCTAACTTCTGGAAATCCTTGCATAAGGCTCTGGGTACTCAGTTAGACATGAGCACAGCTTATCACCCGTAAACTGACGGTCAAAGTGAGCGGACAATCCAAATGCTAGAAGACATGTTTCGGGCATGTGTGATCGATTTTGGCAAGGGGTGGGAGAGTCATCTACCGTTGGTGGAATTCTCCTACAACAATAGCTACCATTCTAGCATCAAGGCGACTCCGTTCGAGGCTCTTTACGGACGGAAATGCCGGTCTCCTCTTTGTTGGGCTGAGGTGGGTGAGAGCCAACTCACCGGCCCGGAACTTGTGTGCGAGACTTCCGAGAAGATCGTACAAATCCGTAACCGCATGGCAGCAGCTCGGGATCGTCAAAAGAGCTATGCCGATCGTCGTCGCAAGCCTTTAGAGTTTGAGGTCGGTGACAGGGTTTTATTGAAGGTATCTCCGTGGTAGGGCGTTATACGTTTTGGGAAGCGTGGCAAATTGAATCCTCGGTATGTATGACCATTCGCAATTCAGGAACGGATTGGACCGGTAGCGTACAGGCTTGATCTGCCAGATGAACTCAGTAATGTTCATAATGTCTTCCATGTCTCTAATCTCAAGAAGTGTCTTGCGGATGAATCTTTGGTGGTTCCTCTCGAAGAGATCAAGGTGGATGATCGTCTGCGTATTGTGGAAGAACCGGTTGAAATTCTCGACTATAAGATCCGTAGCCTTCGTCGGAGTAAAATCCGCATTGTTAAAGTTCGTTGGAACTCAAATCGTGGACCGGATTTCACGTGGGAACGGGAGGATCAGATGAAAGCTAAGTATCCTCATTTTTTTCCTAAGCGCGCGTTCGAATCAAGACATGTCTCTGCTGAAGCTGAATGAATCTCGGGTCGAGATTCCTTTCAACAAGGGGATGATGTGGCAACCGGAAAATTTTTCTTCTCATTCGTCTCTTCCTTTTTGGCCTTGAGCAATTTTCGGGACGAAAATTCTTTCAACAGGGGGATGATGTGACACCCGGCAAACTCAGGTTAGTAACATTGACTAAACTAGTAAGTCTACCTTAGCGAGTCATACCTATTACATACTTAACTGGGTCAGTCGAGTCGTTACGATGATTTTGGGAATCATCGGGAGTCGGTCCATAACCATGGGTACAAGGATTGGTGATTCGTGGAATCACCGGGTTTAACGCACACACGCAAGTCTCGAGTCCCGGGAATTGGTGAACGGACGTAAACGTGTTAGTTATCGTGCATTATGTGTTTGTAATCATTATGTGACTTGTCGGTATGTGAATACGTGTTTATATGTGTTAAAATAGTGTTTAACGCGCCAAAAACCCAATCAGGAACCCTACATGCGATTAGGAACCAGGGGACTCCTAATCGCCATTGCTATAGGCGATTGGGGAAGATTATTGGCGATTAGAGCTTCTAATCGCCAGTATATAGGCGATTAGAGCCTCTAATCGCCTGATCTGATCTCCTACTTGCCTGATCTGCTAAGCACGAGTTAAAACACCAATAAATACAACCCTTGACTTCCCAAACACCCTTAGTGCAACCCTAACAGATCCTAAGCCTCCCACACACCTCAAAACACTTCTGGAACTTGTCTTGCTTCAAAACTCACCATTTCCAAGCTAATACACATTTCTTTGATAAAATCCAAGGTGTGTTCTTCATCCCAAGCCTTTGTAATGTTATTTTTTTGGTTCCCCAAAAGTCCAGACCTTGTTTTGCTAATAATGTGTCTTTAAAAACCTTGGAAATGAGTTCTAAAACAAGTCTACACCATAATACTTGCTATATGTGAAGTATTGATCCATATGATGATTTTTGGTGATTATAACATGAATGTTTCTATGAAATTGATGTACTTCTGATGTGTAGGAGTTGTTAGGATGATTATCTATGAGTTTAAGCTATTGTTATAGTGTTTTGATGAAAGTATGCATTTTGACCCATTTGGGTGATTCTTGAAGAATTAGGATGTTATGATATGATTCATTGCTTGTTTATTGTTAGGAATCATGCTAGAATGATATTATAACATGGAGATGATGATTTGTAAGTTGTATGAGGTGTAATCTGGTCTTTACCATTTAAGGAAAGATTTCATAGTTAATGAAACCTAGTACTTTGCATCGAGGCCGTTAGAGCGGAGATAAATTGGGGGGTTTTTGCATGGAATGTGTTGGTAAATGGTTTAGGTTTGATATTGGATGTTTTTACATGTTTCGAACCTGATTTGGAGGGTTCAACGCGTTTTTGGAGTTGATTTGGACTAGAGTTTTTGGAGCTTACGCATTAATAAACCAGCTAAGTCCTTTCCAATTTGCCCTTTTCTTTTTATTTTTGTATTCGGAATTTATTTTTTTGTTTTGAGTCGTTTTCTATTCCTACATTGAGAGCAATGTAGAGTTTAAGTGTGGGGATGGAAACTGTCGTCTAGTCTGTATATAGGGTCGTTTTGAGTCCAAAAAAAAAAAAATTAAAAAAAAAATTAAAAAAAAAAGTCCCTGATTTTGAAGTTTGCATTATATAAAATATGGAAAATGATAGGTAAAGTTAGGTGTCCGGTTTCAAATAGTATGTATAATAAGAGAATTAAAATTGATTGAAAACGTGTCTGATTTGGGATATGTGGGTAGGCTCGGCCGGTAGAAAGGTTTCCTTTGAAAAGTAATAAATTAATTATGTTAGGCTATTTTGTGGGTTCTCATCTAGGAGAAACGGGGAGACCGAAACCGGCAAAATTAGTATAAGAAGCACCGTTATAAGTAGAAAACCGTTAGAATTTCTAATCACCTAAAAAAAAAATTAGAAATCAAAGCAAAAAAATGCTGAAGCTTAAGGTGCCTGGCCACTGGGATAGCGACTTGGATTGGTCACACCCTTTGAGTTAAGTATGCAGAAAAAAAAAAGAAAAGTGATTTTAAATTCTCTTGGTTTTCTACATAAGACGGTTGGGAAATGGTCAATTGGTCGTTCCTTTAGCTTCATAAGCTTGAGGCGGGATTAGGAGGAACTGTGGCTTCCTTCGAGTGAGACCCTTGATAGACTAATCAACATGAACTTAACATAAATAAAAAGGGGCGTGGAAACCGGTGTGGGTTTAAAAGGATCAATATACCTGCAATCGCAATCAACACGTTAGTAGATTATTAATTAAGTAACCTATGTTTTGAAACTGGATGTAAACCTAACTGTGATTCCATAGCATAATTCTTTTTCAGGGACGAAAAAAAGATAAGTGTGGGGGTATTTGATGTATTGTAAAATACATCTATTTCCAGTGTAAAATTTGTATAGTTTTCGAGTCGTTAAATAGTACTTTTATTAGTTTTAGGCTTGTACCGGTCTATTTTATTTAGTATAGGTTTTTATAGATTTTTATTAGTTTTGGTTCTTTTTTAGTATTTATCTATTTTATTTTATATTTTGGTAGGTGTTCATGGACGTTGGAGCGTAAACGAGCAAATTTGGTCAAGTCAAGAACACCCGAGTCGAAAGCACGGAGTAATAATAATAATAATAATAAAACATTTGTGAAAAGTCACGTTTGAAGCTCAGGCCCAAAGGCCAAACAAATTTGTATGGCTCCAATAATTGGGAGGTTAGTGGCGCACAAATATAGAGGAAAGGCATCGATATATCATCGGGGGGGGGGGGGGGGCGGCGAACAGAACATTGGCCGCATCAGATTATTCTTAGGGGAGCAACATTAATTTGAAGACAGCAGCGATAGAGGGAGAAACATCAAATATTATTATAGAGGCAAGCCAGGGATCAAAGGTTCTAAGCCAGAGAGCGATTATTCGGGGTGTCAATTATTCGGTTTTTTTGTTCCTTTATTATCTTTGTTCTATACACTGATTGCTGAATTTTTATTTGGCTTTGTTTCTCTTTTCAAGATGATTTGTGGCTAAAACTTTTATAGCTACCTAGGCTAAGACAAATAACTATGTTTTGATTTGATTTTTCTATGGTTTTTGGAACGTGTTTTGGATTTATGATTCAGTAAAGATTTTGATTCTCTAGATCTGGTGTATATGCGTATTTATTATTTTCTTATTGTCACTTATTCACTCCACTTGCACTTTTGTGAATGTCTTTCATGTATGAGTGCTAGTTAGGTTGCAGACTTTGTGTAGCAACTAGTTTATGGTCAATAGTCGTGAGTTTACCATAGGAATGGTATTTGGTGGTTAGAAGATTTTAGGTATTCTTCCAAGTTCAATAGCTGTGAGGTGAGGCTTGTTGGTATGTCTAGGTTGTTAGATTGCTAGGCTAGAGGCTTTGTGAGAAGATCTGCTTAGTTTCCCTTTCAACTCCTGCATATCAGGTTAGATCTAGGCTTCAATAATTACCCCCTTGCACCTAGTGTACTGAGGCTTTCGCACTGTGAGGTAGATTGTCTAGCGGGTATTCGATCATAAGAGTTAGATAACCTGTGAGGGTTTGTACTCCAACCGGTAGTTTAACAGCACAAAAATATTCTAGGGTTTCCCCTTGAGAAGGGTCGAGGGTGTCTAGTTTATTCTTGATGTTTAGTATTTTAAGATCCCGGTTCCAAATCAGTTCCATAACCATAGAAGCTTATCAGGCATAGTTAGGAGTCTGGTCTAGGTAGTGTCTTGTCATCATCTGAAGTCAGCTCAACTAAGTTCGTGTCTCTAGTTCAGTTTAATAAATTTTAGTTAACCTTTATTTTATTGCAATTTATTTTTCAGTAAAAACCCCCCTTTAAAATAATAAATTAATTTAATCAGTATTTAGGATAAGTAATCGAGTCTAGTTTTCGTTTTCCATTAGAGTCTCGTGGGTTCGATATCCGGACTTACTTTAGCTTTACTAGAGTCGATAGGTTCACTTGCCTGTCAGTAGTTTAGTTTTTGAGAGTCTAGAGTATTACTAGGTGTCTAGTTTTAGGTTTAATTTAGTTATTTTTATTAAACTACTTTTAGCACATCACAAACTAACAATGGTTCATGTTAAAACGTCTAAATAACATTGTTATATATTGAACATAAACTCCTAA